>CM049306.1:32256018-38221018 GCA_026874595.1 Sipunculus nudus | reverse complement strand
GTGACAATTGCCATATTGATTTTAAATGTCTAAATCTAAGGTTAATAATGAATAATATAGGACCGGAAATTGAACAATATATATATATATATATATATATATATATATATATATATATATATAAATTGATTATTATTTAGTTAATATTATTTGTTATATACTATATTATATATTAATTAATATTATATTTATTATAATATTATATAATATTTTATTATTATTATTATAAATTATAAGAAATTATTATGTTATGTCAGAGGGATTTTGTCCTGTTTGTTATGAGGGTTTGGGCTGGCGGGTAATTTGTCCTAGGATTTTGAGGAGGTGTCCTCATTCCGGTGGGGGGAGGGGGGCGAATATGTCAGAATCCATTTTGTGAATGATAACTTGATCAGTTTTGTACACAATGTGAATTTCATTTCGTGTTAGGACCACAAGACAAGGCGGTAGCAAACGCAGGTGCCATATCCCGGTGCCACAAAGTCCCGGTCTCTACCGCACCTGCTGGTGTTGGTTGTGTAATCAACCCTCATAGCTGCGTCATCACACCATGGGAACTCTCCAAAGTCGCACTCGTTCATGAGATGCACGGCCTTATACCATTAAGCGCGGAGAGCGCTCAGCCTGGGAAGGGACCGAGCATGAAAAATGTCACCACTCTTCAACCGTGATTGAGACTCGAACTGACGATCTCCTAGTTTTGACGCCTGTACACTATAACTAGACCATTGAAGCCGGTTACTGCATAAAGTTAATGTGGTTGCAACGCTGAATATTGACGTAACTTTTAGCAAGACCGGGCAGAATCACAAAACGGAAGTCGGTGAAGCGACGTGACTTTGCAGTTAATCGTTAAGCAAGCTTATGGAAATGTCAAGCATACCGGGGGATCTACTTAAACTTGAAACAAAGGTCAAAGGTCACCGGATGATCCTTTCACGTCTGTTCCCCGCGGCAGCAGATCTGTCATCAAGTAATGACTGTTAAAACCAAGAGGAAATAATTCTAAAAGGGCTGTGAAACCAAACACACTCACAGAACGGAAGCATAATCCAAATATCGTCTAGACTCAGAAATACCCAATTATACAGGTATATAATCGCTGGTCTGAATACATTGATACTATTATTACCGTAGGTAATTTTTATTCTTGCGAGAAAAGACACAACGGACAAAATAAGGCAAAATTAGATTGGTAATATGCGACGATTGTTTTATGCCCAAGCCCCCCCCCCCGTAAAAGAATGTTTGACGACATAAATATAAACCCCGCTATTTTCTTTAGTAAAAGATGTATACATATAAACAGTTATCATGTTGCACTGTGATTGTGTTGCATTGGTCACAACCAATAAACGAGCTTTGATAACGGGTCAACAATCTTACTATTTGACATATTATTTGACATTGACATGCATGAGCCATGGACCCCGGATACTGGCATGTGTAATAGCTATTTATAAAATTCATGGAATTAAAATATTACCTGTATGATCGTGATGTAATTAAATATCACACTCTGCAATTTAAAACAGACAGGGATATCACTTTTTATTTAAATAACCATCAAGAATAAAATCACTTTGCAATGCATACAATCATTTTAAGAATCAACTATCATCCGTAAACTAAAATTCTACATGTAACACAATTGACGCACACACACACAATCTCTCTGAAATACACACCCCCTCACACACAAACACACGCATATATATATATATATATATATATATATATATATATATATATATATATGTACAATGTATATTCATGCGCATGGCATCAGATATCCTACTTTACTCAAATTATGTTGATGAGGGCGCGGTAATCCCGTGAGCGTCCCTCCGGCTTCTACTAACGTTCGGGTCTATTGACCACCAAACTCTCACCGCAGATATATTTCAACCTCCAGACTGCCAGCGAAGTATTTTTTTCCTGTAGTATTTTCGTTCTCTTATCAAACCATGACCTCATAAAAATTTCGTAACCGCTCATTGGGCTGCAATTTTTTTAACAGGCTAAAACTAAGATGACGAAATTAGCATGTTGGTATCTAGGGTATACTACTAGTATATACAAGAGATCGTGTGCATGGAATCCCATATACAATATATTCATCATATGAAAAGCACTTTAGTTACACGTTTAGTTAATACTGATGCATGGGAAGCAAGAAGACAGATATTGCGATATATTGAGGATTATTCAATGAATCTGGCCCAGCTCGAGATGGATTTTTAAACTTCAGACTGGAGACAGAATTTCAAATACGTTAATATTTATTTCCAAGTAGCAATGAAGGATACTTCTTGTCAACATGATAATGGCAACATTTGATAAGGAGTTGTGGCGACACCTAGTAACAGACTTTTAAATTAACTGCTCATCCTTGCGGACCGCCAGGTGCCTTTCCACCAGGTTTTGAGCGGGAATGGCGCAAATGGTGTATTCATATCACGCTAAAGGTTTTTGATGGTTAGTTAGGGGTCCAAAGTGCCGCAACGAACAACAGGGTTATATAATCTCTGACACTTAGATTGCACCCTTCCCTCATGTTTATATAGCTATATGTAATGTGCGTATAGGTGAATTGAAAATTGGGTCATTACGTATGAATCTAAAATATTCATAGGCATAGGATTAAAAATAATTATCTCCTTGGCAACGCACCCGAATACTAACACACTCGATCACTTGTTACCATGGATACGATTTACAAGGGAACTTTTGAACAAAAGTGAGTGACTATTCACATACCATGCAGGTATATTAATAAATATACATGAAATATAGTGTGTTCACCTCTAAATAGAAAATTATCTGTCAACTTGTCTTTCTAAAATCGTTTTCTATATGCTTAGTCATGTACAGTGGGGGAAAAAGACCTTGCACCGGCGCGGTAAGTGGCGCAAAATATAAACATAGCACGCACGCCACCTAGTGGCCGTACCGCGCAACTTCAAAAATCAATATTTTTCATATGGCCATTTCGTGTTTTTTCTTTCATGTCACTTCTGCTTGTTCGAGAGCTGTCGCGCGTCTGATCATGCAGTCTAATTTTGGTAAACAGACAGAGGTGGTATATATGTGTTAACTAATACAAACAACATCACCAACGAATAAAACAGGTGAACTGGAGACAGTAATTAAGATAGTAACCGGGATGGTTTTCTGGGAATCTTTGGTATTTAGCCAAAATAAACCAATAACGCAAGATAACACACATAATAATGCAAAATAATATTAACCTGTACCTTCTTTTTCCAAAATGGTCCATATGCTATTAGCATTTATGAAGTATAAAATGTGTTTATATTTAAGGTAGTTATACATGCGAATGTGTTCTACATGCATTTTGCTCTTTTAAGTGGGAGATTTCGTGCAAATATATTAATATAGATCAGAAACACTATATAAGCATAATTATAATAATTGATGAACAATTGCTTAAAATGCATGTCCAATAAACGCTGGCCCATTTATACGCTGGTTTCATATAGAGTTCTGATTTCGGACTAGAGTAACAGGGTATACCTTTAGGCACACACACATGCACTGCATACGTCCAAGTTTTCTAAGCCCGCCATTTTGTTTTAAATTTTCGCCATTCAGATTTTTAAAATATACATCATGCAGTGGCGTCAAATTTTCTTCAAGGGTGGGGGGGGGGGGGGGGGGGGTATGACTCTCAACTTTTTTTCACATTCCGAATATATATATATATATATATATATATATATATATATATTTATATATACCTTTTTATTGTCTGTATGACAAATTTCAAATATAATACAATTAAGTTTAAGGTTTAAAAAATAAGGTATGTTTTCAGTATATTTAATTCATAATCAGGTTAAGACATATAATATTAAATTAATTATTGATTAAATTGACCACCACCCCCCCCCCCCCTTGCTTAAATGTGGGGGGGGGGGTATTTATACCCCCAATCCCCCTCTCCCTGTATTGACGCCCCTGACACCATGCGTTATGTAAATAAACAACAACTGGTCGCTTTGTGGATTAATGGTATATATCACCTGAAGGTTTCTGACTCCATGGAAGCACATGTCATGATATGCGTAGTGATATGTTTGGTGAATATAGTTCCGTTAAACTCACGTTGTGTTTATGATTACATCTTGATCATTGGATATTATTACATGCATTGTGGCAGCGGTGGAATTTGTTTCACCATTTAATCTTTCATTATCTTTCAGATTCTTGTACAAGTTATGAAAAAGTTTGCATTTCCTTTTTTTTTTGTTACTTAGAACTAAGAGTGGCCTGGCCATATGAGAGTCGGCAGTCAAATTTACTGATTTTCTTAATATACTTTTTGTTTCATATGATTTTTTTGGATTTGCATTTAAATGCAGAATATGAAACATTTGATTTTCAAATGCAAATACAAATACATTTAATAAAGTGCTCCCTTGTATCAATGAAAAAGGCTTTTCGAATCATGGAACAATACTTTAATAAAGCATTCTGCCTTGCAAAGTTTCAACTGTTCCATAGGTTGTTAGTGATTGTGCTAATATGTCAGATAGCCAGTTTGAGATGCTCATGTGCATCAAATGTAAAGGGCATCTAATGTAAACTGTTGTACATTAATGCAGTGCTCCAATGTGAGATTGGGAATTCCTGGTGGTGCAATGTTGTGATGCATAATTTTCAAAAGTCTGTTACATATTTTTTAGCTGATATGCTGATATTATTACTTCAAAACTTTTTTAACTTGATAATTAAAGATGGCGATGCTTATGTATACCAGATGTAATAGGGCACCTCATGAAAATAGTTGCTGATGCTGTTAGGTGAATTTGGACATCCCTGTGGGCATAGTTTATTGGTGCATAATTTTTACAACCGATTAAATATCTTGACATAATTCATTATTGAAACAGATTAAAAGCTAAAATAAACAAAAATATCAATAAAATTTAAGAAAAGCCGACACCATTTGTATGTTTTGTAACCAAACATAGTTCAAATACAAATGCATTTCTAAGTGCATTTTTCTAGAGAACATCCAGAGAGGCAGATATACTAGTGATATAATATCAGCTTTTTAAAAAATCTTCCAAAATTTGGGGCTTGTAATCTTGATAGACTAACAAAATTTGCTCCCGAGCAGATGGAGCATACGGCACTGCTAGATATGATAAATAATTAAGATCATAGACTGAAGTTAATAGAAGAAAAGTCCGAGCAAACTTTAGATTCAGCTGCTGCCCTGCAGGGTACTGTTCAGAAGGGGCTCCTTGAATAGGGATATTGCCAGGCAGGTTTCACAAGCAAGGGAGGACCTGGATCCAAATTGTTACTATTTCGGTCTGTCAAAGACGTTCACTGATGTAGTCAGAGATGGCACACTATAGTTCTGATGCTGATCGTAGGAATTCTGTCAACTGTGTTTAGGATGGACAGGTAAAACGTAACTCTCAGGTAGAATCAATACCCCATCTAATAGAAAAGGATAATGAGTTTCAGTTCCAGAGGCAGGAACAGCGGCGACAGATGAAAAGAAATAAACCTACATTAGTCGTTGAAAATCAATGACCCAATTAAAGGTGGCCCAAGAACTGTATACATGCATATTTGGAAAATGGCAGGAAAGTTTTATAACAGTTGTGATCGAGACCAATAGATGGGCGAAAATTAAAACAATTAGGTCAAGTGGTACTTGCAGACTACGGTTTTTTTTACAATAAACATACATGTACTGAGCTTGCCAATCATTTAGGGGAAAATATGAGGATTTATATTAAAGTTTTAGTGAAAATGCAGACGATCTTAATGGTATAGAAGATGTGACTATGCGAAGGATACATGTGAATGATATACAGTTTGTGTAAATGTTTAAGATGTAAAATGGGCTATTATTCATTTAAAGAAACTCTGATGCAGAAATAGTTTATATTTACCTTTTTATACTTTAAGACCGTATAAAGGGTGATCTCACATGTAGTGATAATTATAGGGTTATCTCTTTAGCAAGTTGTTTTAGTAGGTTGCTTGCTATTATAAACTCAGTACCTCGTTACAGTATGGCCACTCAACTAACATGTTTACAGTGGTCCTAAAGGAAACAGTTGAACATTACATATGGAATGGTTCACCAGTGTATAGTCTTGTTTTGTTGATGCATCTCGTGCATTTGACAAAGTTAATATTCCAGGGGCGGAGCCAGGATTTAGGAAAAGGGGGGTCCAACCAAGGAGGGCAAATGAAAACCCTAATAAAAGGTTCTGAGGTCTGAAAAGGGGGGGGGGGGTCCAGGCGGCAAAATTTTGTTTGAAGCCCTTAAAAAACGTTGTTTCTGATGAAAAAGAGGGGGGGGGGGGTCCGGACCCCCTGGACCCCCCCCCCTGGATCCGCTTCTGTATTCCTAAGTTGTTCAAAATGTTATTGAAACGAAATATTCAGCCTGCTATTATTCGGTTCGTGATGGATGTGTACAGAACTCCTATTACCAAAGCTTAATGGGGTGGAGTTCAATATGAAGAGTTTTGAGCCAGTAATGTTGTGCGGCAAGGAGGAATCTTGTTTCCTATTTTATTTACTATATATATATACGGATGAATTACAAAACTGGCACAGAAATAAAGGTATTGGTTGTTATATTGGCTGGCATTATGTAGGAACATTAGACTATGCTGACGATCTCACAGTGTTAAGGCCAAGCAGGTTAGGCCTTTAGGAAATGTTGAAAGAACAGGACTGAGGGAGGGGAGGGGGCCATCATCAGTGGCGGATCTAGAAATTCGAAAACGGGGGGGGGGGGGGGGCAGGGGGGCGCTAATATGAAAACGGTTATATATACAAGTATATATATATATATATATATGTATATTATTATTATTATTATTATAATTTTTACTATACTCTATATACCGGTATTCATTACCAGGAACTGTTGCAGGATATGTTCCTTATTTAGCTGCATCTTTGATCGATAGATGGCAGCACCTGACGGTACATATCAGTTAAATGTTACTATATAAACTTTTGTCTCTTCCCTATAGGATAAGAGGAGTAGCGAAGGAAAGCGAATTGCAGTACAAAAACACTGGATTTGAAGAAACCTATAAGGGTTCATGTGATTCCTTAGGGAGGGCGAAAAAGAAAGGATGATATCTAAAGACCATTTAATTTTGTCACAACACGGTAGATGGCGCTAGCATCGGTCATCTTGTTTTGAGAAACCACTTGTTTCCGCCCATCAATCAAAGCCGCTTACAACAAGAGGAAAAGTTTCAAATTGCAACAAGATGCTTTGGGAACACCATATAAGTCAGCTGAACTTGGGCAGCTTTTGCTAAGACTTTGATAAATGTTTTTGCTGACTGCAATTAATGGACTGTGTA
This sequence comes from Sipunculus nudus, assembly GCA_026874595.1. NCBI lineage: Eukaryota > Metazoa > Annelida > Sipuncula > Golfingiida > Sipunculidae > Sipunculus > Sipunculus nudus. Next base: position 38,213,639 of record CM049306.1, on the reverse strand, counting down.
AGGATATTTCGGTTTCAACGGGTCAGGATCGCGATCGCAAGATCCGCTAACTGACGCATTCGACAGCTCTTTGAGTTTGACTTGAGTACCGCCTACCGGTATGATTCAGTGGTTACTGTGCAGTGTTACCGTGACTGTTATCAGGTTATCAGTTTATAGCAAATGATGTGTGGCTGAGTAACTGCGTGTACTCATCATGAGGTAGTGAACGTCAGCTGAACCATAACATCCCGGACCGTAAACCTTAAACACTGTGATAAGTGACACGGCCCCCAGTGGTCCAGGCATCATATAGTTCTATAGGTGGATTAACCTTGTCAAATGCAAGAATAAGGTGAGACGAACTTGTAATTCAACTAGTTGTGACCACTGATATACTGAAAGTAATAGTATTACTATTGATAATGTACCAAGGTGTATTGACCAATCAGTATTGCTAAACAGGACAGATGTTTGGAAGTAAATATTTCATAGAAATTTTGCATGTTGAACTTTTAGGGGGAAATAACCTGTAAAGGCTGTATGAGTTAAAATAAGAGAACTCAAAATTACAGGAGAAGAGAAAGACATCAGTTTATATATATATATATATATATATGTATATATATATATATATGTCAAGGCCCAGATCCCGATCTGGACCAATCGGGAATTGGTCCAGACCAAATCTTGATCGGGATTAAGTCTGGCCTAAACCCTGATTTGGATCTGAACCAGTTCCTGATTGAGATTCCATGGCAGACTAGAGCAGGCTTTTGGTGTAAACATTATATTCCATAAGGTTAAGACATGAAAATAATAAACCAAGTTGTGTAAAAAATATAATTTTATATATATTAATATTTGTAATAAAAATGTGAATATATACATATATTTAGTTGAAAATGTTTATAAGAGAAGTTATAAATTGTTGGTGTTCATGAAATCAGGACTTTTCATTTGAATGTAAGCTGTTTATAAGTTGATACAAGTTAAGAATATCCATATTTGAAAACTGGGGACTGAAAACTCCATATGATTCTTAACTTCTTATATATGTCATCCATCTAACAATTTATTCTACCTACAAAACCCATCAAATATATACACTTATTTACACAGTGAGTCAGCTTAACTAGTTCAATTGTTATATAAAAATTGAATAAACAATCTGATGAAAATACTGAAAATAATAATTCAACTTGAAAAATAATACAAGGACTTGAAAAATAATTGCAATAAATATAATCACTCAATTAATTATAACTTAAATATTAATAAAGTTATTAAGATAGAATAATTAGCACTGACTACAAACTAAATTAACATTTGTCATTACTTATTAAGTTATAATTTCAGACATCCTGTCAGGGATATAGGCATGCTCTGAATCTAAGTCTGGGCTGACCTGAACCCTGATAAGTTCAGACAGGAACTCATTCTCTTTCCTAAAAGTTAATGATCAGGGTTTAGGACGGACCAAATTCTGATCGGCATCTGATCCGGACCAATCAGCGATTTGATACAAACCTTCTATCTTGGTAACTTATGTATGGATTGCCCTGAATCTTGCCTTGAATATAGACCATGACTAGCTATAGGGTTGTAAATTCCTAAAACTGCTGGTGCCACTTGCATTATTTCTATTTTATGATATTTTCCCTGTTTTTGAGACTGTCAAATAACAGCAAATGTGTCAGTTTCTCGACTGTGGTTTCATCTAGTGTCCTGAAACCTGGTGTGTTTATTGATTATGACTGGTTTCTTCAATTCTTGAAGACTGCATGATGGTGCCACCTGTATTTTTAGCTCAGCTGACTATAAGTCATCTCAGCTATAGTCGTGGTCCATTGTCCGTCGTCCGTCCGTCCGGATGTCCGTCCGTAAGACTGGCACGTTTCGACACCATTGGACCTACAAATCTGAAATTCGCCATTCAGTTAGATGTCCCCAAAATCTCCTACCATGCTGAAAATTGGGTCAATAGGACTTCGTTCCTTTGAGATATTAAGGAAAAACCTCAATTTTTTATTAGAAATCTATTTTCACACTTCAGGACTGCCTAATATCAAAACCACTCATCTGATTTTCTTCATATTTACCATAAATATTCCTCTATATAGTTCCTATGTACATGCCAGAAATTAAGTCAGTATTATTTAATTTAAAAAAAGTTATGGGCCCAAACATAATGGACTTTGTAAAAAAATCAAGAAAGATATTTGGTCATTTAAGACCAAAAGTGTTAAAGGTAGGGACTTTTTTCAGTAATACAACTTTAATTGATCAAAATTTAATTGTATACCAAAAATTAGATCAAAATCTGTTCAATTTTTTTTAAATATTGGCAAAAATATAAAATTGGTACCTTATATTTTGCCCAAGTTTGACCATGGCACGTTTTGTTCCTGTAAGTACTGTGGATTTAATTTTCACAGCATGTTTTTGTTAGCATGTTGTCTGTTAGCACAAAAAATTTGAAACCAGTTGATCAAAAACTGTAGATTTTATTTAAGTTTTCAAGCACCATGTCACATCAAGTTTACATCAAGCTAGTGTTATGCAGTTTGCTAGAGCTCAGCTCCCCAGCTTCACCTCTAAGTTCCTTAAATTTAGCATACATTTAGATGTCTCCAAAATCCCCAACCATGCCAAGAATTTGATCACTAGGACTTAAATCCTTCGAAATATTAATGAAAAACCTCATTTTTCCATTAAAAACCCATTGTTACACTGTAAGACTGCCTAATATCAAAACCACTGATCTGACTTTGATCATATATAATATACATATTTTTCTATACATTCGCTATGCACATGCCAGAAATAATGTCTGTTTTGTGTAATTGTTTTAAGTTAAGGGCCCAAACATAATGCACTTTTTAAAAAATCAAGAAATATATTTACTCCCTTAACAAGAGGATTGCTGAAGCTAGAGATTTTTTGTCAGGGATGTAACATTATTTAATCAAGATTCAATTGAATACCAAAAAATAGTTCTGAATTTTTCAAATTTTATAAGTTATTAGTATAAATATAAAATTAGTACCTTAAATTTGGCCCAACTTTGACCATGGCACGTTTGTTTCCTGAGAGCACTGTTGAAATAATTTTCATATCATGCACACATAAGGATTTCATCTTTGTAGTTTAGAAAGCTGAAAGAAATTGGCCAAATATTGTAGCTTTTATTAATGTTTTTATGAGACCATGTCAGACCCAGGCTTAATCCAGCCCCTCTTCAGTCACCTGTATGTTGACCTTTCATCAGATTATGCATGCTTGAGCGAAGCATACACTGGGGCAGCCAGGCAGCTAATGCCCAGCCACAGTTGATCCAGGTGTCCAACCCAACTCATCTAGTAGTTGTTTTGAAAAACAACATAACAATAAACAATAAATTAATAATTTTGTATTTTTTTTTATAACAAATTAAAGAAAAATTAATAGAAAAGGAATTTTTTAGTTGATGATTAACAGAAAATTAACTTGCAGTTACTGATGATGTCAGAATCTTGTATGGATGGATAGAATGTCAATGTCAATGTTATTCCAAATAACACCATGCAGTCACGTATGGTATATTTCAGTGAAATTTCAATGATAAAAAAATAAATCATATTATTCATTACAAATCATTAGGGATCATATGAAGGAAATTAATGATAGACAAAGATGCAGTTGATAATATTAATCTAGATTCCTACTGTGTCTAGTGTGTAGATTGATGTGAAAGTAGTCAAAAATGAATATATTACATTTATTTTTTTTAATATAAATAAAAGCCATAAAACCAGGTACTTATGATCATTATTTAAATGTGTGAATTTTGTATATTCTGGATTCTCAACATCATTGTTTGGTGAAAACTGAATAAATACCAGACATGGTGCGAATACTTTGCAATTGTATTTAAATACGAATATGAATATGTACTGCATTAAAAAATTTTATTGCATAAGAATGGGAATTCAGGTAAAAATGAAAGTATTTGAATACCAGTGCAGATACTTTCAAAATGTATTCATGAATGCATTCATGAATATATTCTATAATATTATTTCAATAATCATTTCAGTTATATTTTATTTTTAAAAAATCATATGATTTTCTTATTATTTTTTTAAAATAAAAATTATATTGGCACAATATTTGTTATTAAATTTTAATAAATAGTTAAACTCTTTTATTATATGTGCTGCTTATAAGTTATATGGCCAAGTCAAAATCTGTGTGACAGTAGCACTCCATTTGTTAATAAAATAAATGAAATCAGTCCTCTTCCCTGTCTCCAAAGATACTATCAAAATCATACATAAGCTAAACACCAACAACTCATAATAAAGCTTATATTTATTACCATACAAAACAAGCATGTGCCTCTTTCCCAAATCATTTTTTTGGTCATATATAACAGCTGAGCGCCGTGACCCATGGGTCCCTTGTTTCTATTTTTTATGAATTTTTTTTCCTTTATTTTGAGACTACTATATTATAATGATACTATCAGATTTGCGACTTTTTTATCTGGTATCCTAAAACCTTTTTTGTTATTAGAACCCTACTTGAATCAGCCACTGCCCATAGAAGTCCCTGTTCATCTGTCTGTTAGTCTGTTTGTCTTTCTGTATGTTTGTCCAATTTGTTTCCTGTTGATAACTCTAGTTTGGATAGACATTTGGATTTCAAACTTAACTAATATATGGCACACCTCTAACATAAGAACTCTATTGATGTTGGGGTCATAAGGTCAAGGTCACACGACCCACTTATTTAGAAAGATTGTTGATGTGTTTTAAGCCAAACTTTTCATCCCAAACCTTCCATCTTGCACATATAGCTGACCTGCCAAAAGAAGAGAACCTGATTGATTTTTGGGTCATAAGGTCAAAGGTCAAGGTCACAAGGGCAAACTGTCAATATATTGGTTTTTGGATGAATATTCCAGTGTGGACTGACATATTGGTTTCAAACTTGACTCAATATGACCCATCAATAATATAAGAACCCTTTTGATTTTAGGTTCATGAGGTCAAAGGACATTATAAAAATATTCTCATAATCAATTTCAGCTGAGTGCCATGACCCACAGGTCCCTTGTCTTAGTTTTTGAATATAGCCTGCACTACCAACACTCAAATATACTGAGTGCTAGAAAGGTTGAAGGAGTAATTAATTTTCTTGGAATAAATATATATTTTTTTCAATAGTTTTAATTTTTGGAATAAAGCCTGAACTACCAGCACTCAAATATACTGAGTACTAGAAAGGTTGAACCAGTAATTAATTTTCTTCAAATAAATATCATATCAACCATTCATTTTAAATGTAACAAATGTACATGGACGGTATTGAAACAAAAAGGGTGACAGGACAGATGGAACATCTTAAAATTCTAAAAACTGGCATTGTTATTCAGAATTTCATCATTTATATAGGGATCACTGTGTTATGTATTTTTATATATTTACTTTAAAATGTTGTGAAAGAAGTCTGCTTCAAGTAATAATTTTGCTAATGATTTCATTTATTGTTATTCAACACCATTATCCTTCTTCATTAATGTTATATTTTGAAAATATGCATAATTTCAAGAAAAAAAAATACTTAAATCTTTAGATTTTGCTTTTTTATATCCCACATTTTTATTAACTGAGGTAGATTCCTTTTATTTATTGCATTATACCTTCAGTTGATTGCAGCTGCATTTGGCAGGGTTAAATTTGGTTTATGATAAAACACATTGTACAGGTGAGGCTTTATTATTTTTTCTAAACTAATTAGTTGGAACCGTGAAGTTGAAAAGAAAATATCCAACTCAGTTTTTCATACCTAATAATTTACAAGCACTGCTTAAATTCTGTAACAGTGTTGAAATTGATGATACACTTAGGGCAATAAATTAGCCTCAACTATAACTTTTCATGGACTAAACTAGACTGCTCTGGTGAAATTAATTTCATATAATTTATATTTTTTTATTGCCATGTGAGACTTTAAAATAAATAATGAAATAAGTTATTTTTCAGATGTTTTAGTACCTACTGAAGTGGACCTCTCTCTCTCTCTCTCTCTCTCTCTCTCTCTCTCTCTATATATATATATATATATATATATATATATATATTACCTGGTTTAGGTTTGAGATAAGAACAGAGTGCAGGGAGCAGGGTTGGGGCCAATTACATTAAAAAGTAATCATAACAATTACAATTACTTTTAAAAATTTAAATTATGATAACAAATTACTTAATTTTCACATAGTATATTAGTAATGCTTAAATTACAGTTACTTTTGAAAAGTAATAAATAACTTTTCAATTATTTTATGCAAAAGTTACATAGGCAATGTTCATGAAAACTGTTTTGAATTCAAACTGAAAAGGAGAGCAATGGTGCTAGTTCTAGTATTGTCTAGGTATCAGCACAGTGACATTTCATGATACCAGTACAATATCTAACTTTGTATCGTAATGTATCAGTGTGCCAGTGTATTGTGACAGCCCTAGTGGTTATCACCTTTAAGTGAAAAGATATATATTCACCAAATATTGACATATTGAAATAATAATAGCTATATAGAGAGGGTGCAGTGTAATGTCACTGATAGTTTAAATATTTGTTTGCAATTTAACCATGTGGATATATATAATTGATTTTATAATTAAATAAAAAAGGCTGGTATGTGAAAGATCCAAAGTGGTCAAGTTAAATTTGACATCCTCTGTTTTCCTGTGGTATTTAATGAAGTCAACTTTTGTTGCTATAAAATCCTTACATATATTACAACATTTTCAAATAATCTATACTTGAAATGGCCTGTCCACCACACAGTATAGCACTTATAAAGTCGCTGTTTAACCAGTCATTTCCATTGTTATTTTAACAAGTGTCTGTTATATCATTTATAATCAATACCCTAGGTTTCTGGTCAGGTCCCATTAAGGGAATATTACCAGAATTATTACACTTTTGTTAACTAGCAGATCTTATTTCTAATCTTGTAATTATAAAAAATGGCAAGCTTATGTGTTTATACTCAAAAACTATTTGCCAAAAATAGTGTTCTGTGCATAAATGCTACAGAAATTTTATACAATTACCAATGCATTTTGTTTTAGATCCAACAGTGTGGTTTGATTGATTACTATTCTTTAAATACTAGTGTAAAACTTAATGAAAAATAACATTTTTCTGTTAAACACAGTCAAAGAAAAAAGTGAATACTATAAGTGAAGTGACAGGACATCAGGCTAGTGCACCTTCATGATGAGTGGTAATAAACTTTTCTTGCTCCTTGTATTATTCTCTAAAGACATGTCTCATTGGAGATTCAGTTGATATTAAACATTAATCTATTAAGTATATAGATATATGTCACAGTGTAGATAGGAATCCTGTTGAGTTCGGAACTCAGCTAGTGGAGATATCCAGTTGAGATTGGAATTCCCATCTCAGCCGTTGACATGGGGATAGTCACTGTTATTCCCATCACAACTAGTTGAGATGTGAATATTCCAATGTACACTAGTTCACAATGGGATATCCAGAAGTCAACCAGTTAACTTTGCGATATCCTGAAATATACTAGTTTATTTAGAATCAGAATATCTTAATATTTCAGTTATTTATTTTTTTTTATGAAGGGTGCATACTGCATATTTTAGATGGTGGTTACAATGTAGTTATGGAATTGCTACATGTTAAATGTAATAAAAGAGTATATTTTTATACATGTGTTCTTGTTTGTTACGGTACTCTCAGAATATACATTTGCTTGTCTTATTCCCTCATTTATATATAGAATAATATCTGTAATTTTGCAGCTACTCAATGTTCTGAGGTTGGCCCTGTATTATTACCCTGCCATTAAATTAACATATATTCAAATATTTTTGTTGCCACTTGAAAGAAATAGGGAAAAGATATATATCTTTAAAATAAGGTTGAAATATTCTTAAGTAGACTAGTGTATGTCAGGATATTTCAAAATAAACTGGTTTCAATTTGTTAAATCTTAAATAAAATATTCAGATATTTATTTAAGTTGACTAGTGTATTTCAGGATATCCCAAAGTGAACTGGTTGACTTCAAGATATCTCAGTATGAACTATGGTAGTGTACATTGGAATATTCCCATCTCAACTAGTTGAGATGGGAATAACAGTGACTTTTCCTCTATCAACCGTTGAGATGGGAGTTATCCAGTTGAGATGGGAATTCCCAACTCAACTGGTTGAGTTCCGAACTCATCTGGATTCCCATCTTTACTGTGACATATATATTGAAATATTGATCCAGGTATGATAAGAAAAGAGTGGAGTCAGAACTAGATTCCATCAATTCATAGCACTAGACATTTTGTATTGATATTTGTATCCTCCTCTGACCTATGTAACTGAATTTTGTGATAACAAGCATAAAATATTGATTGAACTAGTCCAATACCTTCAGTAGATCTGTCAATAACTCACCAAATACAAGCCATGAATAACCAGACTCCATAGCCTGGTAAGCCTGTACTTGCATCTTGACACAAGTCATATGCAGGAATGCACTGCAGCAGTCATCCATCCTAGTATTCATGAACCATTTTGTGTGGAGTAAATTAATCAATTTAACTGTTTCAGAATACTTTGCACTTTAAACAGATCCAAGGCCAACATGCCCGACATCTGTATCTAAACATTGTATATTAGTTGTTTTATATGTACAACCACAGTCATGTTTGCTCAGTGAACAAATAGTCTAATATAATTTTAATTAACCTTGAACAAATTGCAGTAGTTTGTTTTATTATTCCATTTAACTTTAATAAGGGTCACTGTAAACATCCTAGCTGAGTTCAGACAAAATCTGACCGCTGGAAGTACCCTTTGATGGCTGGCACACAAGACCCCTACTGACTCGGTTACTTCTTTCAAGGCATGAAATTTGGGTTTTATTTTACATAAATAAGTGGCAGATATAATTACTTACAATCTGGCAGGTGAAAATTAAGATATTTTCTCCTGTTTTTAAGAATAAAATTATGAAGGATATGTATTGCAGATAAATATATTATTAATGTCATAATTAGAGATGTTTCCTCAAGTTGAGGTATTAACTTACTTACTTAAGGCCAAAAAAAAAAAAAAGGGTATGGTTCTCAGGCACCGCCCGCGTCAAAACTTTTTATTTTGCTTTTTATCTTTCAAGAAGATAAATAATACATTTTATGGAGTGCTTTTACCTGTTTAGCAAAAATATTTGTTATTTTCATGCTTTTCCCTGATCATATGGCATTTTTATCGAAACACTCAAAAAAAGGTAAAAAATACCGCCCGCCCGCACTGATTTCTAAAAAAAAGTGCCTGAGAACCATACTTTATTTTTTTTTGGCCTAACATGATAGCTAGCTGTTGAAGCTAGAGACTTTTTTTCAAGGATGTAAATTTATTTAATGAAAGTTCAATTGTATACCTGAAATAAGATCAGAATATTGTAAATTTTAAAGTTATTAGCATAAATATAAAATCAGTACCCCACACTTGTCACTGAAGGTAATTTAATACAGCTGCTCTACATGTCTAATAATGCACTAGTTGAGCACCCCTGCTGTCACAGATGTACAGTTACTCTCATATTATCACTCAATATTGTGTTCGTTAATCTTTAAAGTGTGTTTTATTATATATGCTTATTTCGATAGTGCAAATCATGACTTTCAAATCCTTCTTCATGAGAGTTGGACCTCACAGTTTCAGTGTCTGATGTGATTGTCATAAGTATGTGAATTGAATGCTGCCTCAATACATGGCTGCTGCAAAATTTTCTAAAATGTAATTGTGACAAAAAAAAAAAAATATCTTCGTATCTGTTCCGGTCATGTCAGAAGCAGTCCATAGACAGACTTCATTGATGCTGATGTATTTCCCTTCCACTTTGCAGCTCTAGAATCTTGGTGTGAATTTTGACAATATAATTATTTCACTTTCGGGCATCACATCAAGGCTTGTGTCAGGGCCTTCAATTTTCACATCTGTAGAATGGGGGAGAATACTTGGATAACTCTGTTAATACCACCAGAATCTATGCCAATTTCTTAATTATCATGACAAGATTTCTGTAAATTCTTTTCTTCCTGGTTTGCCAAACTCTACCATTCGTCAATTTAAGTTAGTCCAAAACAATGAAGCACACCTCATCAACAAACCTAGGAAGTGTTCTTCAATCACACCAGTCTTCCGATCACTTCTCATATTCCACAGTGTGTTATCTATACAAGTTCTCCTAACAGTCTTGAAAGTGTCCACCTAATCTGGCTCCACCTTAAGTACCTCTCCCTGTTACTAGGGGTGTAACAATGCATTGAAGAAATCGATGCATTGAATTGCAAGCCCTTAATTAAATTGCAGTCAATTATTAACCTCTGAATTAATTAATTTTGATTATTTTTTTTGCATGGAACCTCTCGAAGTTCTCTGTGAGCTCACAAATTTGACAGAGCAGATCGCAATATTGTGGCTCTTCATCTATATGCCCCAAATTTTCTTTAAATGTTCAGTGGTGGACCACTCTGCATGCATGGAAACATATGGCAACAACAAAAAGAGGGAGAGATACACTTTTCTTTTATTTGCTCAAAATTAATAACATCCATTTTGGTAAAATTGCTTTTATTTTTTAAAAAGTCTGAAATTTACTACTTAAATGATATTTGAATCGAGAATTGAATCAAAGATAAAGAATCAATAATTGAATTGATTCTAAGGCCCCTCACAATTCACAGGCCTGCCTCTCACAGTCCAGTGTCTACATGGTCTGGCTCCGTCTTTCCTCTCCTTCTCAGAGCTCATCTCCATACACTCTTTCCCACACTCCCTGTGCTCTCCATCATGATCAGCAACATTGTCATAAGTACCATCACAATCTGTTTGCACAAGGGCATTCTTGGCTGGGGCATCTCAACTTTGGAAAAACTCCCATTAGCTACTAGAAATCCCACTGACATTCAACAAATCAAAAGGGTTTTGAGAGATTCTTTTTGTTGAGGCATTTGCACAATAACAGCAGTTTGAGCTTTCAACATAGATTGGAGTCAGGGTTCAGTGAGACTTATTATTATTACTACCCATTGTGAAGAGTGATATAATTGGTATAATATTGATGGTCTTTGCAGCGCAGTTTTGGACACAACTGTAGCCACCACTCAAAGTAGGCCCTATTGGTTCTGGTGCACTGCCTACTGAGTCATGTTTTCACATTGTCTAAAAACTAGTCAGGTTATATTGATCATTTATCATACATTATGCCTGAGTTTATTTATCTGTAGAAGAAAAGAAAATGTTAAGTCATTGATGTGATGTATAAAATTACCAGCACTTTTAAGGCAGTTCATTGTCAACTGGTTGTTATAACATACACGCTGGTATATAATTTGTTCTCCGTATGGTAATTATGGGCACAGGAATGGGAAAATAACTGCAGTTCAGCTTGTAGAAAACAAGCTTGGTGTGTTGACAGAATGTACACAGCCTGCCAGGGGTTTAAATAGAGGTATGGGTAACATGGTTACATCTCAACATGTACTTGATAAAATACCATTTTCTAGAAATATATCAAAAGTTTGTTGGTAGGTTTCACCAAACAATTACCATTGTCAATTTCACATTTTAAAAGGTTAATCTGTGGATATTTGATACCCAATGGAAATACATGAAAATACACTTTTCATAAATATTATGTATATGTATTTTTTTAGCTTTCATTTTGATTGTAGTCATGAATATTTATAATTCAAGGGTAGGTCGTTTTTTTCATAAATGCTAGGTTGATAATAATTTGCATGGATATTTATAAATTCTTTGTAGATATCATAGTCTGTATGAATATTTGAAAATTCAGTGAAGATTACGGCCATAGGGAAAATGTATGTTTTCATTGATCATAAGCTTATTGAATATTATTAGGGCCCTTCTTGAAAAGCGGGTGCCCTATAGTAATCAACCTGTCCGTCTGTCATCCGTCCGTCTGTCCGTCCGTCCACAAATTCTTTTCCAGATGATAACTCCAGTTAGGATTGGCGGATTGTGTTCAAACCTGAAATATGTATTAACCATCAATTATGGAAGATCCCTATCGATTTTGGGGTCGAGAGGTCAAAGGTCAAAAAAGTGATTCACAGTTTGGTATTAAATTTTAGGCCCTCTTTCAGCAGGGCAGAAATCATAATTGTAACCATAATTGTTTGTTCCACCTTAACAGTAGGACAGGTCCTCATGTCAACAGCAACGAGGCATGATATATGGTCATAGTCAGCCATTTTTCTGTAAGTTATGCAGTAAAAACCATTACTGAACACCTAGTTAGGTTGCACTCTCTTAGCAAATATGCATGCAAAAGGACACACATTGTTAACTCAATAATTCGTAAAAAGTATTTCATATAAGGTCCCCAGACTCACGGCAGTGATGGACCTTTTGGTGAACTACATCATATTTGAAGATGGGTGACCTTGATGGATTTTCAAGGTCACAGAGGTGATAATGCTAAAATGATGTTAACCAAATAGCTCGCAAACAATTTGACTAACACTCACTTAATTTGCACCAGTAATGTTTGTTATGAAGGGCTAGGTCAAGTTTGAAGATGGATGACCTTGACAGAGGCGATAATTCTCAAATGATGTTAATGCAATAACCTGCAAATAATTTGATGAAAAATCAAATTCGTTTCTGCATACTAACTCCCCTAATATATGATGGATAGGGTTCAAACATAAGATGTATCACCCATGGCCTAAGGGAGAAGCTTATTGATATTTGGGTCAGAAGAAAAAAAAAGGAATACACAGTTTGGTGTTCAGTTGCTGGTGTCTCCTTCAGCAGGCCAGAAATGGATGAATCTTTTTCAAGTCATTTGTGTACAGCGGCATTACATTTTCACAGCATGTTTTGTACAGACAATTTGAAGATTCCCCAGAAAAGGATACACTGGCCCAACGCACCACAGTGGCTATCATTTAGACCATGTTTGGACAAATCTATCTCCACTTCCAACATCTCAAGGAATTTGGACCTATTATAAATACCATCAACAAATTTACTTTGATATTCATATGTAGCCATTCTACACATCACAGCGCATCTGTAGACCCAAGCCCAAGAACAGCTGATTCTCAGTTAAAGAGAATGACCATTTTATCACTACTAACCAACAGTTGAATCTTTCTAATACTTCAAGGTTCATGTACAGACTCAAGCCTCGCATATAATAAGGCCAATTCAACATACAAATACTGGAAAAATATTTGACACAGCCCAGCCAAGACTTCAACCAAGAATATTTGGCACAGGTAATACAGAAATACAGAAACTAAAAAAGGCAGTTCTTTTATATCATTATTTTGATAGCTTTGGACATTTTCACTTTACCATATCTTTTTTTTTCCAGTTTATACATGTCATCTGTTCTTTACAGGTTCTTTAATTTTCAAATATCACTCTTTCAGCCCATGCTACCAAAGTACACCAAATTCACAGTACTTCAGTTTATAATGACTGCATCTTTTGCGGGGCCCTTACTGACCTGTCAGTTTTCTAGTTAATCCTATGTAGAAGCTAGTCTCCCTAAATAAATTTAAATGCTGTGTATATTAAGCTGTGTTTCCATTTGCCCATATATGCATATACACTAATATGGTTTTGTAACTGTGGTGTTTCCATATGTCTGTCAGTGGTTATGTGTATGCACTTATATGAGTGAAAATCAGCATAGGAGTGATTTTCACATACATAGGGTCTGCGTGAAACCAGGGATTCTGGGTAAAATTATGTCACTGTACCATCTTTTTGAGGAAGACCTGTCAGATCCCCTTTATCATTATATATATCTGGGAGTTCACACATATATTTGCATATATGCACACATTGAAGCACACCTTTTTTTACGTATATATGCATATATATGCGCATAGAAAGTGAGCTATATACTATGACAAAGCTACTGCATGTACAGTTACAGTTGAATTTGGACATGCAGCCATAAATAGAGAGTATTATTGAATGAGTCAGAGGAGCTTTAACTGAAGTTAGACCTTGAGTAGCTAAATGACTGTTATGGTCTGCTGATATGTCAGTAATTTACTCTCATAATTTACTGAAGCATCCCTGTGTTTGGTTTCACTATAGTCTAGACAAGTGCCTGACCTTTGACCTCCTCCAGGGTGCGGTTCCAGCTTCCTGGGTCAATGCTCAGTGTGTACCTGTGTTACCATGACTACTATCATTTTCAGAACTTTATTTACAAAAGCTGTCTACATCAGGGCTTTATATTAACTTTTAAAAGTACTTGCCCATTGTGACATGTAACCTCTTGCTTTTAATTGCCCTGCTTGAATTTTTAATTGCCCTACTATAATCAGAAATCACAGCTACAATACGAGATTTTGTTGATTGTTTTATTGCATGTTAGACAATAATTGTTTTTTGAGCTAGCTTCAGTTGAATTGGGATACCACCTGCAAAATTTGGCATTCAGATGATAAAATTCCTTTTGTGAATGTCTTTCTAGACAGCTGAGCTTCATGACCTCTTGTGTCACTTGTTTTATTTTATGTGGACTTTTGGTTCATGTGATTTTTGGTGATCAAGCTAATTTCTTAAGAACTGCATATTTTTTCTTCAAAATCGCTACACACATTGCCTTGACCATTTTCTGTGATCTGTTCGTAAACCAGTGATCATGATTTTGATCTTCAAGGTCATTTCGCATATTTAATATTTGAAGCCATTTTTGCACTTGGCCATTGTTAGGAGCTGGGCAGGCAATGTTTAAATACACTGGCTCCATTATATTGTAAGGTCTGATCCATTGTGTTGCGAGTTAAGCCATTCTGAATTGGCTTTCATCACAGGCGCTTGAATCCCTATTTATGATAAAGTCTTCATATCTCCCAATTTTCTTATAGATACTACAATGAAATCAGGTCAAATGACCCAATAATAAAATATTAATACCGTGTTATCACTTCTGAAATAAGAATGTTTAATTATGCAACTCTTTATAATTTATGTTTTATCAGTTGTCACTTTGTTGACCTGTTAAAGAGTTTGAGTGAGAGGGTTTGTGAGTGAGAAGGTGTGTGAGTGAGAGGGTGTGGGAGTGAGAGGGTGTGGGAGTGAGAGGGTTTGTGAGTGAGAGGGTTTGTGAGTAAGAGGGTGTGGGAGTGAGAGGGTGTGGGAGTGAGAGGGTGTGGGAGGGAGAGGGTGTGGGAGGGAGAGGGTGTGTGAGGGAGAGGGTGTGGGAGGGAGAGGGTGTGGGAGGGAGAGGGTGTGGGAGGGAGAGGGTGTGGGAGGGAGAGGGTGTGTGAGGGAGAGGGTGTGTGAGTGAGAGGGTGTGTGAGGGAGAGGGTGTGGGAGGGAGAGGGTGTGGGAGGGAGAGGGTGTGGGAGGGAGAGGGTGTGGGAGGGAGAGGGTTTGGGAGTGAGAGGGTTTGGGAGTGAGAGGGTTTGGGAGTGAGAGGGTGTGGGAGTGAGAGGGTGTGGGAGTGAGAGGGTGTGTGAGTGAGAGGGTGTGGGAGGGAGAGGGTGTGGGAGGGAGAGGGAGAGGGTGTGGGAGGGAGAGGGTGTGGGAGGGAGAGGGTGTGTGAGGGAGAGGGTGTGGGAGGGAGAGGGTGTGGGAGGGAGAGGGTGTGGGAGGGAGAGGGTGTGGGAGGGAGAGGGTGTTGGAGGGAGAGGGTGTGGGAGGGAGAGGGTGTGGGAGGGAGAGGGTGTGTGAGTGAGAGGGTGTGTGAGTGAGAGGATGTTGGAGTGTGAAGGTGTGGGTATGTGAGTGAGTGGGTGAGTGTTAGTGAGAGGGTATGTGTGAGGGAGAGGGTGTGTGAGAGGGAGAGGGTGACAGGTGTGTGAGAGGGAGAGGGTGGCGGGTGTGAGTGAGTTGGAGGCTGGGTGGTTGAGGAAGTGCCTCTGTCAAAGAAAGAATGTGTGCCACGTGAGGTGCTTCATGTATTTGTTTAAAAATGCAAAGTCATCTAGTTGTTTTTGTGTCACAAAAACAAGGACCCCTCTAGTTCTAATTTATGCCGATCATAGGTCACATATTATGTCAATTAGAGATGTCTTCAGAAATTTTAGCTGTCAGATTTATTTGAAAATTCTTGCAGTTTCATAGTATTATATATTATTAATACACTTCAGAAGGGAGGTACTTTAAAGACAAAGTGATTGTTCAGACTCTTTAAAACTCATAAACTTTAACACATACAAGGTGCATTCAGACCTAAATTTATACTGGTGCCACAAAATGGCATTTTAATTATAAAATTATAGGGGCATTTTTTTTACACAGTGATCCATTTACTCCATGAGCAGAGGACATACTTATTCATCAGTATCAAGTTTTATCCTTTAAATTTTTGCAGTCCACATAACCACAAATGAATTTATGTAATGGAAATTTATATGACACATAATCATAAAGCTGACAGCAAGGTCTTACCTTCAAACAATTTACTACTTATGTTATTTGTTCAGAGGTGCAAATGGCTAAACATTTTAGTTGACACAACAGTAAAAAGTGAGAGATTTAAGCACCAAAGTTATTTTTTTGTGCAAAAAAAGACAGGAAATCAATTTAAAATCTATTAAATTAGTTGCAGTATAAGAGATCTGAGTGGATATTCATTTTGTTTAGCATGTAAAAAGATAATTACAGTACTTATCAGTTATCATCTATGATTGACTGAATGAAAAACATTATATGTTAAACCAGTTGTTTAATTGACATTCAGTGGAAATAGAAAATGATAGTTTCAGACAGTTTAATCTGCTATTATTATGTTATTAATAATAATATATTCATAACAACAAAACCTAGTTACCATTTTATTTATTTATATATATGCTGTGTATTTAGTTGATTGTATAAACATGAATATATGATATAAGAGGTTTGGTTGAAAGTGTCCGGGGTTTTGTGCAATGTAGCAAGTGTGCACAATGTTTGTTGCAGCTATGCATTTACAGGTAAGGTATTTGTACAGAATTCATAATGTATTTAATTGTACATGTATAATATGTTCAGTTTTCTTCCATTAATTTCTTTACTTTAAAAGGTGACCAACTGCTTACATCTAGAAAATATTCATAATTAAGATAAATACCAGTGGGGTCAATTTAGAAGTTAATTTAGGATTGACCTCTCATATGCTTGTGCAGTCTTCACCTACTACCGTAATCAAATTCCTTAGAAAATCATTTAGTTGGAAATGTGAAACTTAATTACTAGACAAATTAAGAAATAAAAACAATTAAATTTTCATTGTATCGATCAGTACAGCTAGTAAATTTTATTTCCCCTGCTAAATTTTCTAAGTTTCATTGCACAAATTGAAAAAAATAAATCTACATGTTAATGTCCAATTTTGCAGTATACTGTATAGCTATATGGTAATTACCTATGTCAAGCAGTGGGGGATATGTTTTTGGCGGATTGCTTTGTCTCTCTGTCTGTCTGTCTGTTTGTCAATTAGTAAATTACTCATAATTGAGGGATTTTGAAGAAATTTTCATAGCAAAAATCTTTAACTTGTCGATGATACAAGGTACAGTTTATTAAATTTTTGGGGTGATCTGGATTACCATCATGATCCAGGAATTTTTAGCGAACCTGTGAGCTTATGCGATGGTGCGGCGTCGTCCTTCGTGTGTCGTACTTCGTCTGTACGTTAACCATAGCTATCTCAAAAACAGCAGGAGCTAGCAATACCAAATTTTTTGCAAATAATCAGTCATCCAAAAAACTATATCGGATTTTGTTTATTTTTTTCTAATTGCATTTTCTTAGATTTTATAGGGAAAAAGCTAAAAAAGTTTTAAAAATCTTCTTCTCCGAAAATAAATTTCAAAGTTATTTCAAGTAGGGACCACTTTTGTGTACAGATGGCAGCACTTGGTTTACCATTGGAAGATTGCCAGTGCCTTGATGTTGGCTATTAGCCAAGATGATGTGAGCTCTATAAATAGTTTTGGCACAGTGCCAGGATTGGAAGAAGTGCTGCCAGGTATAGGTCAAGAGTTCACTCAGTGCAGTGGCTGCATTCTATTTATAGCATAGCAGACTGCTCACATCCTAGACAGCTTTCATGATTTTATGACAGGTGGCGCCACCTACATTCACATTTACTCTGTAGACATCCAAGCTCATATCTCGGGAACCGTTTGACCGATTGGGCCAAAATTTTGCATGTGTATAGATCTCACATAGCTCTTCATCATAGGCAAAACTGGTGGCGCCACCTGCAACCACTTATGCACAGCATCCATCTGTTCATCTGCCTTGGGATAAAATCACTCATATCTCAGCAGTGGTTTGACTTTTCCACCTGAAATTTTGCAGGTTTATACATCTTGGACAGCTCTCTTGATTTTATGACAGGTGGCGCCAGGCACATTCAGGTTTACTCTGCAGACATCCAAGCTCATATATGGGAACCGTTTGACCGATTTGGCCAAAATTTTGCATGTGTATAGATCTCGCATAGCTCTTCTTCATAGGCAAAACTGGTGGTGCCACCTGCAACCACTTTTGCACAGCGTCCATATGTTCATCTGCCTTGGTTTAAAATCACTCATATCTCAGCAGTGGTATGACTTATCCACCTGAAATTTTGCAGGTGTATATATCCTGGACAATTTCCTTGATTTTATGACAGGTGGCACCACCTACATTCACGTTTACACTGCAGACATCCATGCTAATATGCAACACACCTCACTGTTTTCCCCTTGCCACTTAATCCACGCCTCACTTCACCTGTTCCATTCTGATTTCTGCGGATACACATAGTCGCTTGTTGACTACCCATATTCTAGTTTTAAAATGTCCTAGTTTGAAACTTGCAGGTCCAAAACGTCCATTTTGCTATAATCATAATGACTAAGATAGATATGCAGGACTTAAGAGGATCAATATTAAATTTTTAAAATAAACCTCCATTCATACTCCCAAACTTTGCACAGGTTCGCACAAGGCCTGTAGGCCTTGTTTAAAAGAAAAATTGCTGCATTTCTGACAATGCCTTGTGGGGGAAATCAGCTGCCTTTGTGGAGGTCTGTGCCTTCTGAGCAAATTTCTATTTTTCCCTTAAATAAAAAATAAGATTTACAGTAAATAAATGTCTGTGTAGGTAACAACACTTCGAATTTCTAAGGTATAACCATACAAGTGTATTTGTTGGTCACACCTTTTACACTTATCAGTTATCTTGAAAATAAACACATTCCAGGCATCATTAATCCTATATAGAATGAACCAGAGTTATTCAATTGAAGTATAACACCAAAAAATTTCCTCCTGAAAAAAAAGTTAACATTCCTTGTTTGTTGTAGCATATAGAGGAGCAAATAAGGTAGTGTTGTAGCACTCTACCTAGTAAACAGGTAGTATTCATAACTGAATATTGATGTTGCAGTGATACAGGGAGGACAGAACCATCATGCCCAAAAGAACAATTCTAGAGGTCGTGGTCCAAGATGTTGAGAAGAGACGACTACCTTCCAAACATTATGTAAGCAATAACCCTGTTCTTCCCAGAATGCCATTCTGGCTTACATGAGACTGACGCCTAACACTCCCTCACTTAGCTAGAATAACTAAGGTAACATGTTTTCAAGGTTTAAAATATTTATTTTCAGTGTTAAAGTTTCCAATATTCCTAAAGCAAACTGTCTTTGTAGTATGTTTTAAAAATCTGATACAGTTGAAATGAAATCTGAATGAGATATCTTTAATGTAAATAGAAAGTGTTTCATAATTTGTCTGAAATCTAAATAAATCTGAACAGTAAAAGGTTAAGGACACACAAGGGTTAAGGACACAATGTATTGATGACTCTACCTCAGATATTTCATGAAAGATTACAACAATAAAAAATCACAATACGTCACCAGGAATCATAATACTTTGAAATTTTCACATAGCCAACAGAAAGGCATTAACACAAGTTTGCCTTTTTCGCAGAAAAATTAGCCTTTCTGCTAAAGATGCATCCTACCATCAAATCAAACTTTCAGTCACACATCAGTCAGTGTAAACCTGATTGTGCCATCCAACATGCCATCCAACATGCACACTTGCATGCAAAAAGAACTGAATGATTTTAATTATAAGACTGTTATATCAGAAAAAAGATTGTGCAGTAGTAAAACCCAGGTAAATATAGGAGATGAGAACCTAAATGCCAGAAAGCATCAAAAGCATTTTCAGTAGTAGGTGTTTACCTTTCCAACAGATTCGTACAAAATGAAAAATGCCTTTCTGTGCATGTGTTTGCCTGTTTGAGACAGAATGAATGGGATTATTATGACCCTTGATATTAAACCTTTGCATGTTTATATGCTATAGAGAGTTCAGGGAATAGATATAATGTAGAGGACAAGCTATAACATCCTGATTTTTCTTAACCCAGTGCACAAAAAAAACCTGAAATCAAGTCTGAAGGCTTAAACATTTTTCTGTTCATATGCATCTTATATGGAAGTCTACTGCTCCATTGTGATGAAGCCTTCATTCAGCAGGCGTCCAAAGTGCTATATCATGAATTTTGAGCAAATATGCATGTGATGCTATAGAAATTATAATAGCCAATCAAATCAGATTGCACAACTTTTGATCTAAAAATAGCTACAGACTGGCTTAGCTCAGTGATACAAGGAGCTTATGTGAATGAAATGAGAGAAAGTGTGTGATACTGCTCAATCATGTTGTCCAAAACTGGAATGGAATTCTGTAGATGTACATAAACTTAGTGTTAAGCAAGCAGTAAAACATAGAGGCAGTTACCTCCAGCAAAACATGGTTGGTAAAAAATTAGGTTACAATTTTTCTTTTGTAAACAAGTAAATACAGAATACTGAGAGGTGTTGTATTATTGCATTTTAGTGTAAAAATGCTTATAGCAAGCTGAATGAATTTGAAAGTTTTTATACAAGAGAAAGTTTTATATGACATTAAAAGAGGCCTAAAGCAGATCTCTAATGGTCTCTAATCTCTGCAGTTTCCTGCACTAAAATGTAGAGTGATTTCCTTGAACAGTTTTATACAGTGACAGGAAATCATACAAAAATCATAGGGTTTCAAACGCTCTCTCACCCCTGGATTTCTTGTTGCTGTTTGTGATTGTTTGTGATCTTGTTGCCATATTTAATGGCAGAGCACGGTTCACTGATTTGCTGCTAACTGGTAGCATTTGATTCTGTATGATTGACAATGATCATTCATCTCATTTGATGATGTCCTGTGGTTGTCTGTGATTATCTGCTGTTTCAATTACAGATTTGATTAGCCTTGTTTGAGGGTTCTTTGATTTGTAAAGGGTTTTGTGCAATGCCCTTCACATCACACTGCCACAGTTTCCTGCAATTTCTTTCAAAAGAACCATGGCCAAGATCCTTTGTCCTGCTGTTTTCTGCATTATATAGTCTTAGCTTAATAAATAGTGGGAAATTGCAGAAAATTACTGAAAATTGTACCTTTGGAAGTAGACTCAAGATCACTTGAAGTAAAAGGAACTTGTTTTGAGACTACTAGAAACAAGGCTTTTATTGAATTTTTCCTGGAGATTTTCTGACCAGGCAGATGCCTTTTTGCTTGCTATGTTTTTGCCTTGGTCTTGTGAATAAATGACATAACTCGACAGTGCACTAAGAGAGCATGCCTCTGCTGATGTTGGATTTATATCTAGATCACAATTTCATTGCCTATCACAAAATCTTTGGATCAAAGCTGTCTCTTTTTTCCTGATCTTTCGCTTGGGCTTGAGTATTTTCAGCTCTGTACTGTAGATTTATTCCTTTGCAAATTCCCGCCAGTCAGAAGGAAGCCAACCACAATGATAATAATGCATGGTTAATCAAAGTTAGGTCTAGATTAATCATATATTTATTTGTCATATAAGTAAAAAACTTACATGAATAATACCTGGTAACAAAGCTTTATTTCTGTAGTGCTTATTAAAAATTATGGGAAAATTATAATCTGGATACATCATGCATATACATGTAAGCTGGTATAAAGATAGGCTCTAAACACAATGTGTTACCTCCTGAGACCTTCCAGTCACATGCTGTGAGAATTAGAAGGATCCTTCAGGTTTGGCCACCAGGGGCTTAGCAAAATTTGGCTTAGCGTATAAACAAAGATGGCTGCACCCATGCAGGGCTCTTTGTGCAGCACTGCATGAGGGGAAGATTGCGACTGCCCTGAAAGGTGACAATCGGATTGTGTGTATTCCAATGGGGGATCGAAAAAGTCTGTGCTACCAAGCACTTTTGACCGCACCTGCTACGTGATTGGTTAAATATCACGCAGGAGGGAATTCCACAGAGACAGGACCGCCTGGTGGCCAAACCTGACAGACAACCGTGGTTTCATGCAGCAGTTACCATGAAGCAAATAGATGAGCATAGCATAAATGGCTAACTGCTGATTATGGAGCAAAGTATAAAGAGTGCAAGATTGTACAAAATTTTTTAGGATAAGTCAACCAGGGCAAAATGTAACACAGAAGAATGTGTCAGTATGGGCACCAATTTGCAATGAACACACCTGTTTGTAATGTGTGAAAATTCAGGTCGCATCAGTGTATGGTAATATTTAGACATTCCTCTGTATTTGAACTACTCCCATTTTAGTTTTATAACACTTAGACACACATTGGATTACAGGCTTATGTGGACTAAGACTGAATTGTAAAACTGAGTGGCAAAAGAATTTTAAGTGTTGTGAAATTGTAGCTTTGTTCGTGTTAAATGGATAGGATTTCCCTGATAATAATAAAAAAAAAAAATGTTCGAAAGGCAGCTCTATGTTACTCTTTAACTGGAAAGGATAATTCTGGTAGCTCTGTATAAATTTTAGTTTGGATATTCTGTAGCTCAGGAATCACCAGATTAAAGTAAAATATACAATCTGTATAGAGATGGAACCCTCATAATCATACTTATTATTGTACCATATTCATATATGCTATTTTACTCTTTTAGTGTTTAAAACTACATTGCCATACGATTAATTATATAATAATTTAAAAAGTTCATTAAAATACATCTAAAACAATAACTAACTCTCATAATATAAACATTTTAGAACATTCATTTAAAAAGAGAGTTTAAAATTGTTCATTAAAAAAAAATTTAATGAATAAATGTTCACTTATGTACAGGGGCGAAATCACTTATCAAGCATGTTGAGTTAACACAAAAAAAAACTTCTTCCCTTTAAAATAAATCTGTACCTACCAAATTATTGCCCTGAAACCGTTTGCTTTCTCCTGTAAACAAATGTTAAAGACAGTAGACCGGGCGCAATGAAAGGTGTCAACATAAAAACAGCGCATGGGGCCGTGTGCATCGCTGAGCCAAAACAGGTATCAATCAGGAGATGCCTGGTCTGACTTGGCCTAAAAAATGTTATACATGTTTCTGCGGGCTGAAACACAGCATATTGTCCCTCTTAATTGGACCTCCGTTACACAGCCATGTTATGGTAAACAGATTGTGTACCAACACACCAAGCCATAACATGGTGTAAACAGTTGTGTGCGAGGAAATGAGACAGTGTGCTGGGATGGTTTTGCTTCTGAAACATTTGTATAAAGCAAAACTGAACTTATAGTGTGAAAGAATAGCCATAATTTAGCTCCTGATTATGTCCCTTTATGTACAAATACTGATCACTATAGTTTGGTTCAAAGTGGAAGATCAAAAATCAGGTTTTATGTAATCTTTTAAAGCTGGAAAGTGGATAGGCCTAATAAATACTGTAAGAATATTTAGAGTATCATATCTTTAAAAAAATTATCAGTGATATTGTCCAGGGGTATTTATATTTGCAGGATATACTTTCGTATATAACTGAATGTCATGCTGCTATGACTGTGTAAATGTACAACAGTGCACAACCAGAGAAAGATGAAACCAGGGGTCAGATGCATGATAAACATGGTTAGAGTACTGATTACTGGGAAGGTCATGTCAGTTCAGACGTTAACAGATAATGATGTAGAATGCAGAATTATGTCAGTGACTTTTGATATCATAAAAGATAAATGCACAGATGCAAAGTTCACATCATTGTTGTCAAATATTGGCTGTTATCATGATGACCTGCAGTCTGATAATTGTTACTAACATAAATGAATATTTACATTTTAGGTTAATTGTTCAATAAAATAGTTAATTTCATATTCTGTCAGTAATGATTTCTTTAATTTCTTTTTAATTGGCTGAAGTTTCAACAGAACATTCAAATAATTGAGAATCTGGGAATCAAATCTTGCACATTTGACATATATATTTATGGGCAGGGATTTATGGACTTTTGTCTATGCATTCTAGTTTATAAATGTGGTAGACTTTGTGAACATGATCTATTAATAGGATCATGTCTCTTTCTAATTTCTTGCATTTGCAAACAATTGTTTTACACATAATTAAATTAATAAAACTTTTAGGTATACACTTGATTAATTCATAAGTATTCTTACCTGTTTCTTTTTTCAGGTGTTTGTTATCTGTGTTACCTGGTCGGATGGCAATGTACAGATCATCTACAGACGATACAGCAAGTTCTTTGAGTTCCAGGTGGGTTTACATCAGCTGATACATATTTGGTCAAAACTGGTCCATTGTCAGAAAGTATATTTAATCTATCACTGTCACAATCATCCTTGTCAAGGTCTAGTGCACCACACATCATATGGTAGTACCTCACTGAGTTTATTTTAGAAGAGAGATGTGGTTTAAAGCAGGGGCGGATCCAGGATTTTGGAAAGGGGAGGGTCATGCCCAGGAAGACTAAAAGAAAACCTAAAAAAGGGTCCTCTGGTCTGGGAAAGAGATAGGTCAAGGTCGCAATATTTGGTTTGAAACCCATAAAAAAGGGTGTTTAGGATCAAAAGGAGGGGTCAGGTCCCCTTTACCACCCCCCCCCCCCCCTTCCCCCCCAGGACCCGCCACTGTAAAGGGTGTATTAAAAATAAATATTTTCATCATCTCATAAAAGTCATTAAAGTTAAATGCACACAAAAACTCATGCTGATCTATAGAATTTACTTCAGTAGATCATGCAATTTTGATGTATTATTTCTTTTATAGCTATGTATGTTTACTTGTTTCATTTCAGTGTATCAGTAATGTATCAGATAATATAATGTTATCATCTAATTTCATGTAAATAAAATTTACTGTCCTGTGTTAAGAACAGGTACACAGATAACCCACTCATAGAAAATGATCACAATCAACTTCAGTGATTTTTTAATTTTTAGGAGTCTTTTCATATTAATCATTTTGTCCCATTACTGGTCCCATAATTCTCTCATAAAGTTAATAAAGTGACTCATAATGGGCTGATTGTTTTTGCAGGTGAGAATTTGTGTCCATGTTTTTTTTTAAAGCTTATATCTCAGTTGCACTGACAACTATCAACATTATATCATATTCCTGTAACATATTGGTTACAAACATTTTTCCTAGTGCTATGACCTTTGATAATCTTTGCTTCAAAGGTGATGTAACTCTGGAGTTTTATCAAATTTGGTTCAAACTAGATAGAAAACAGCAACATATGACTCCCTCAGAATTATTGAATATTGGGTGACTTGACCTTAATTTGCTGAATTTATAAGCACTTTTCCATTATGACCACTGACACAATTTCACTGAAATGCACTCCTAGGCAAATCTTGGCATGCAAGCCAATTGTTCTTGTATACATGTATTAATTGCACTATTAGCTAGTTATCACCCATTTTCTCAAAGTAGGTCACTGTGACCCAGTTCTGACATGAAACCTGGTCAGCCTATCTATATTGTGCTTATTCATGTTGATCAGAATTATATCAAACTTGGCAGTCTTCATCATTATGTATGTCACCTTCACCTTTGATCTCAACCTCCCATTACAGTGAATGTAAGCCATTACTTGCTCATTATTGTAAATGAATGTGAAATTAATCAGAGCTTTGCTCACGATTGTTTTTGGACAATTCACAGGGCCACCAAAAAACTACATAAAACCACCAAAAGTCAACCAAAAATCACTTGAAATCAACCAATTTCTTTGACATTCCTGAATATTGTAGTTATTTTGACTGATAATGAGCAGAAAAAATTTTAGTCAGTAATTAAATATATATTTAAAAAATATTACTTGTATACTGACTGCATGGAAACCAGACACTTTCTGGAGCCTGGAGACTTAAAGCCACAGGCCGTGGATTGAGGTTAATGTAATGCCACCTGTTGGCTAAATTAGTTACTAATATTGACGACAGCCAGCTTGATATAGGAGTGAGGAGAGAATTTAATGTAAAATTTCAGTATACTCTTCATTTATATACATTTTCTTATAATTATTTGCTATTTGTATCCGCCAAAACAAAGTTTTGCGGATACTATGTTTTTGACCGGGTTCCGCCGCCGCCGCCGCGTTCATTTCCGGAGAACTCCTCTGAGACTACTGGACGGATTTTTCCGAAACTTACACAAATTATTGGGTCACATGTGAACTGGTGCCTAACCAAGTGACCTTGACCTCTAACCTTTCCTCTTTGCCCAGCGTCCGTTTGTGCGTCTGTTTCCACACATAAACCCACATATCTCGGGAACAGTTTGACCGATCAGGAAAAAAAATTTACACAAATGTAGCCCTGGGATAGTTTTATAACATACACAACAAAAGGTGGCACCACCTGCAACCATGTTTGCACAGTGTCCATCTGTTTGTCTGCCTTGGGTTAAAATCACTCATATCTCTGCAGTGATTTGACTAATTCACTTAAAATTCGGCATGCATATACATCCTGGATAGCTTTCTTGATTTTATGACAGGTGGCGCCACCTACATTCACATTAATGCTGCAGACATCCAAGCTCATATCTCGGGAACCGTTTGACCAATCAGGAAAAATATTTTACACAAATGTAGCCCTTGGATAGCTTTATAACATACACAAAAATGGTGGGGCCACCTGCAGCCGTTTTTGCACAGCATCCATCTGTTTGTCTGCCTTAGGTTAAAATCACTCATATCTCTGCAGTGGTTTGACCAAATTACCTGAAATTTGGCATGCGTATACATCCGGCATAGCTTTCTTGATTTTATGACAGGTGGTGCCACCTACATTCACATTCACGCTGTAGACATCCATGCTTATATCTCCGGACTCTTTCAACCAATCAGGAAAAATTTTTTTTACTCAAATGTAGCCCTTGGATAGCTTTATAACATACACAAAAATGGTGGCGCCACCTGCACCCTTTTTTGCACAGCGTCCATCTGTTTGTCTGCCTTGGGTTAAAATCACTCATATCTCTGCAGTGGTTTGACCAAATTACCTGTAATTCGGGATGCGTATACATCCTGGATAGCTTTCTTGATTTTATGACAGGTGGCGCCACCTACATTTACATTCACGCTGCAGACATTATTGCTTATATCTCTGGAACCGTTTGACCAATCAGGAAAATTTTTTTACACAAATGTAGCCCTTGGATAGCTTTATAACATACACAAAAAAGGTGGCGCCAACTGCAGCCATTTTTGCACAGTGTCCATCTGTTTGTCTGGTGTGGGATAAAATCACTCATATCTCTGCAGTGGTTTGACTTTTCCACATGAAATTTTGCATATGTATACATCTTGGATAGTTTCTCGTTCAGATAACAGGTGGCCCCACCTACAATCATGTTTATTAGGCAGAGAGTCATTCTAATATGTAACATAGTAACTCTATATCCTCTTTCCACTCAATCCATGCCTCACTTCACCCGTCCTTCTCTGATTTTGGCGGATACACGTAGTCGCCTGTCGACTACCCGTATTCTAGTTTTCAGTTAAAATAACTAAAATATTCAGGAATTAGTTGGTTTCCAGTGATTTTTGGTAGTTTCCTATGAATAGTCAAACCACTCTGTGGCATCCCTCATTTTCTTGTGAATGCTTGTGCAACTTCTAGTTAAATCTAGTTAAAACAGATTACCTCTATATATTTCAGAGTAAACTGCTGGACTCCTTTCCTGAAGAAGCTGGTACTCAGGACCCATCTAGACGGATCATTCCTTTTTTACCAGGTACATTCAAAGCCAGGTGACGAGCATGTTATACAACACACTGCTGGTTAGGGATTGTGGGTAAAAATAACGTTTGCCCACAATGCACTAAGTCTTCTAAACACACCAACGGCGTGGGTATAAATTTTGTAAAGAGGGTGGTGTAGTCAGTCATTAAGAATAAGTTGAAGGCAGATTACATGTGCATTGATGATTTTATTCTTAGAACTTCATAGAATAAATTATATTTTGTTAGCATGCACATATGCAATGTTCACAGAAGGTGTTTCCTTGAACTGTGACAACTTTTTATTTTGAAGTTTGACAGTTGAGACAAGTAGAACTGGCAGTCTCCACAATTCCAAACTGGAAGAGGTTTGTATTGAGTAGAAAAACCTCTGACAGAAGATTAATTTATACAAGAGATCTGGTTTACCAAAATGTTATAAGTTCAAAATTATTTAAATGTATGAGTAAAAATGC
Organism: Sipunculus nudus; assembly: GCA_026874595.1. Classification (NCBI taxonomy): domain Eukaryota; kingdom Metazoa; phylum Annelida; class Sipuncula; order Golfingiida; family Sipunculidae; genus Sipunculus; species Sipunculus nudus. The sequence continues at coordinate 38,185,083 of CM049306.1, read as the reverse complement.
TGAAGGCATACATTAGATGGTATAACTGGTTTGTCAAAACACTATTTATGTGTAACAGAAATGTTGAAAAGTACGATTATAACATATGTTTACTTATATCAACTAAGTACAAAGACATGTTTCTTGTTTGTTGATTTACAAATTGATAAGGTCATTCATCACTTTATCTTGGCTCAAGATTTTTATGGATATTTTTGTCTAGTTTCAGGAATAGAAATAATGCATAATAATTCTCTCCCTCTAGATCCCACACTTAACTTCACATTCATCATAGATCATAGACCAATTAATTACTTAGATGACAAACTAGTCGCACATCTTTGATTCCAATATGTGACTTGCGACCTCTGGGTTTCAGTCTGTAATCAAAATGGCAGCCCCAGTGAGTGGTTGTGACATTTTTGTGAGGTCAGGGTTTGATTAAGGCATTGAAATATAGTAGGAAAGTACTCCAAGGACTGTCTTGAGGTCTGAATCTTATCATTTTCTTGTTTGGTGGCCATTAGAACTTTAACTTCCTAATAGAAGCAGGAGGAATGCTCTAGGATGACCATGCCCGCATATGCAAATGATAGTAGGATAACAATTAATTGTGATAAAAATGTTTTGACATATTCCATTTTCTTTCCAGGAAAAATTATTTTTGGAAGGAGTCACATCAGAGAAGTTGCTGTGAAAAGATCAACAGAGATTGACAAGTACTGTAAGGTGATTACAGCATGGGAATGTCTTGTATATTTTCAGATCTACATTTACTTAAAAACTCACTAATTAATAAATTTACATCCTCATTCCAAATACAGTAAAACCTCACCTGATGACCACCTCTCTTAGATGACCATCTTAAAATTATGACCACTTTATCAAGGTCCCACTGGTGGTTGTAATTTTGAAGTTTTACTGTACTACATTAAAGTACATTTATATCAGATTTGTATGACTTCATTTGTCAAAATGGTTGGCAGAAAGTTGCCTTTATACACCTGGTAAGGAATGATTAACCAGCTATGTAGTATTTTAGTTATTTAACTGCAATGTTGTTTGTTAAAGGTATATGGGACAGTAAGTGTTGTATAAATTCAAGTCCAGGACTTTGCAACTTTAGTATACAATCAGTGCACCAAGTATCAGTGTCTTCATCCTTTGTCAATGTGTTATGTGCTTTTTTTCCTTTTTTTTAATACATCTCATTAAATGGGTGTTCGCATGGTTGTATAAAGTAACATAAATCTTGTTTAAAAGATTATCAAACCCTAATCTACAGATCAGCATGGCCTTAAAGTTGCCCATTCTAGTAATTGATGTGTATATAAAGATCATCTCTTGAACCTTTTGTGAAAATAAGCCCCTTAGTGCACATATTGTCTGACTTGTTTGTATTAATGTATTGATAACATTTAGGGGGGGGGGGGGTCAAAATGGGTGCTGATTGTAATCCAAACTCATCAAACAAGGACATCTAGCAGCAAATCTGATGAACCAAGGTTTTGCAAATAACAAAAGATGGTATTGTTTCTGGGTTGTTTCTCATGCAGTCACCAACAACAACTGATGACCTTTCAACTTCTGCCTGATGCAGTTAATACGGTCCAAATGGCCGAAACTGCAAGTACAATGGCGATTGGTCTCAAAACAGTGTCGTTCACAAGATCAAGTTCGGCTCTCGAATGGCATGGCTGGGTCTCCACTGCTGGGATCGGTGGAGGGAATGTAGGTTGCTTCTGGCTTTTAGGCTGTGGATGCTGTAGCTTTCTAAAAAGGTCACCGGCTCTGGATGGATGGTGGCAGCAGTCTCCCTGCTTGGCTTGCTGTGGCACTGCGACTGTTGGCTCAGAGAACATGTTTAAGGAGCGCACAGGGCTGAGGTCTTGACCGCAGCAACCTGTAGTTGCTCGATGAGCGTATACTTTCTTTGGCTTGGCAGTTAGCTTAAGGAGCACCTAGGGCAGTGGTTCTTAACCTCTCAACTAGAGCTGCTCAGTGAGCATAATGAATGTAGGACCTTTCGGACACAGTCCGGACAAGGACGTTCCAGACAAGGACGATCAGAATGGACCTTTTGGACAGGCTTTTTTGCAAGGAAGGACATTTCAATCATATCAAAATTATTACCAGTAAATGACATTTTGTTGTTATAATTTTTTAGTGTTTCAATGTACCCATATGTTTAATGATATAATATTCATGTGTAGACAAAAAAACTCATACATCCTTCACAGGAGCATTTAAAGAACTTCTCTTTGCAGCAGTTACATGGAGTTAGTACATCAAATCATATGCAGACCAAGTCAGAAATCACATAAATTTTACAAGTAAGACATGTGAATAGCTGGCTTTAGGCATCCAGTGCATTATCTGATGTACTTGAGACTCAAATATTATACACAACAAGTTTAAAAATCATAAAGGTCACATGAAGAAGCACTGGTAGAAATAGTTTTTAAATGCAGAAAGTTTATCTATCAGTTGTTCATGAACAATGGATCATTTGTAAATGTTGGTACAGTTGATAGTTGGTGTTATGTAAACAAATAGGTGCAATGTGTCATGGGATAAATATACATATATTTATATATATATATATATATATATATATATATATATATATGTATATATATTTATACTTTAAAAGTCAGCTGTTTAACCTGCCTTGTTTGTAGAATAGCCTGGGTACAGTGTATTTATGAACTGCAGTTTATCCCTAGCAAAGAAAAGTTTATAGCTCAGCTGACTGTAAGTCATCTGAACTATAGCAATCACCCTTTGTCTGGCGTCCGACCTGCAGACTGGTGGCGCCACCTGTATTTTTCGATTTTTTACGAATTTTTTTCTCTATTTTTGAGACCTTTAAAAATGTGAACATCTATTAACAGGGCACAAATCGTAAAGACTGGACCTAGTATCTTCATTCTTGACACACTGAGAGATCTATGAAAGTCTCCATGAAAACCAGAAATTAGTTCTCTGTTACCCATATCCTTCGAGCTATGGGGCCCCAAATACCCCCTAGAATAGTCAAAAATTTCATACAAAATCTTCAATATCTCATTAACTACATCACTGCAGGTCATGATTTTTGGCATACCTATTGATCATGAGATGTTTCATAAGTTTCTGCAGACTGGTGGCACCACCTGTATTCTTCGATTCTTTACGAATTGTTTTCTCTATTTTTGAGACCTTTAAAATTTGAACATCTGTTAACAGGGCACAAATTGTAAAGACTGGACCTAGAATCTTCATTCTTGACATTCTGAGAGGTCCATAAAAAATCTCCTTGGAAATCAGAAATTAGGTCTTTGTTACCCATATTCTTTGAGCTATGGGGCCCCAAAATACACCCAAGAATAGTAAAAAATTTCAAACAAAAACTTCAATATATCATTAATTACATCACTGATGGTCATGATTTTTGGCATACATATTGATCATGAGATGTTCCATCAGTTCCTGCAGACTGGTGGCGCCACCTGTATTCTTCGATTCTTTACAAATTGTTTTTTCTGTTTTTGAGACCTTTAAAAATTTGAACATCTGTTAACAGGGCACAAATTGTAAAGACTGGACCTAGAATCATCTTTTCTCTTGACACATTGAGAGACCTATGAAAAGTCTCCATGGAAACCAGAAATTAGGTCTCTGTTACCCATATCCACGAGCTATGGGGCCCCAAAGTACCCCCTAGAATAGTCAAAAATTTCATGCAAAAAATTCAATATCTCATTAACTACATCACTGCAGGTCATGATTTTTGGCATACCTATTGATCATGAGATGTTTCATAAGTTTCTGCAGACTGGTGGTGCCACCTGTATTTTTCGATTTTTTACTAATTTTTTTCTCTATTTTTGAGACCTTTAAAAATGTGAACATCTGTTAACAGGGCACAAATCGTAAAGACTGGACCTAGTATCTTCATTCTTGACACACTGAGAGATCTATGAAAAGTCTCCATGGAAACCTGAAATAAGGTCTCTGTTACCCATATACTTTGAGCTGTGGGCCTCCCAATTAGCCCCCAGCATAATGAAAAATTTGATAAAAACAAACTGCAACATCTCAATAACTACTACACTGATGGTCATGATTTTCGGGATACATATTGATCAAGAGATGTTTCATCAGTTTCTCTATATTTGAGACCTTTAAAAATCTGAACATTAACAGGACACAAATCATAACGACTGGACCTAGAATCTTCATTCTTGACACACAGGAAACCCATGAAAAGTCTTCATGGAAACCTGAAATTAGGTCTCTGTTACCCATATCCTTTAAGCTGTATGGCTCCAAAATACCCCCCAGAATAAAGAAAAATTTGATACAAAAACTGCAGTATCTTAATAACTACAACACTGATGGTCATGATTTTTGGCATACATATTGATCACGAGGTGCTCCATCAGTTTCTGCAGACTGGGTGCGCCACCTCTATTTTTTTCAAATTTTTACAATTTTTTTTCTATGTTTTTGAGACCTTTAAAGATGTGGTTATCTGTCAACAGGGTACAAATCGTAACAATTGGACCTTGAATCTTCATTCTTGTCATGCAAGGAGGCCCATGAAAAGTGTCTGTTGAAACCTGAAATTAGGTCTCTGTTTCCCATATCCTTAAAGCTATAGGACTCCGAAGTATCCCTCAGAATAATGGACAATTTGATCCAAAAGCTGAAGTATCTGAACAACTAATGCAGAGATCATCATGATTCTTTGCATGGTTATTGATTATGGAGTGTTTCATCAGTTTCTGCAGTCTGGTGGTGCCACCTATATTTTATTCAATTTTTCGAATTTTTTTTCTATTTTTGAGACCTTTAAGGATGCTGTCATTTGTAAACGAGGCACAGATTGTAACAACTCGACCTAGGATCTTCATTCTTGTCATGCAAGGAGGCCCATGAAAAGTGTCTGTGGAAACCTATAATTAGGTCTCTGTTACCCATATCCTTCAAGTTATAGGACTCCAAAGAATCCCTCAGAATAATGGAAAATTTGATACAAAAGCTGAAGTATCTGAACAACTAATGCAGAGATCACCATGATTCTTTGCATGAATATTGACCATTAACTGTTTTTATTAGTTTCTCGAGACTTATGGAGCCACCTGTATTTTTTTTTAAAGTTTACGCATTTTTAGCTCAGCTGACTGAAAGTCATCTGAGCTATAGCGATCACTCTTTGTCCGTCGTCCATCTGTCCATCCGTTAACCAGGCACAAATCGTAACCGCTGGACCTAGAACCTTGTAACTTGGGATTCTGAGAGGTCCATAAAAAATCTCCTTGGAAACCAGAAATTAGGTCTCTGTTACCCATATCCTTCGAGCTATGTGGCCCCAAAGTACCCCCCAGAAAAGTCAAAAATTTCATACAAAAACTTCAATATCTCATTAACTACTTGACTGATGGTCATAATTTTCGGCATACATATTGATCATGAGCTGTTCCATCAGTTTCTGCAGACTGGGTGTGCCACCTCTATTTTTTTTTCAAATTTTTACGAATTTTTTCCTTTTTTTTTAGACCTTTAAAGATGTGGTTATCTGTCAACAGGGTACAAATCGCAACAACTGGACCTAGAATCTTCATTCTTGTCATGCAAGGAGGCCCATGAAAGGTGCCTGTGGAAACTTGAAATTAGGTCTCTGTTACCCATATCCTTCAAGCTATAGGACTCCGAAGTATCCCTCAGAATAATGGACAATTTGATACAAAAACTGAAGTATCTGAACAACTAATGCAGAGATCACCATGATATTTTGCATGGATATTGACCATTAAGTGTTTTTATTAGTTTCTGCAGACTGGTGGAGCCACCTGTATTTTTGTATCCGCCAAAACGAAGTTTTGCGGATACCATGTTTTTGACCGAGTTCCTCCGCCGTGGCGGCGTTCGTTTCCAGAGAGCTCCTCGGAGACTAATGGACCAATTTTTCCCAAACTTACACCTATTATCGGGTCACATGTGAACTGGTGCCTAACCAATTTGCATTGACCTCTGACCTTTCCTCTCTATCCAGTGTCCATTTGTGGGTCTGTTTCCACTCATAAACCCTCATATCTCGGGAACCGTTTGACCGATCAGGAAATAAAATTGATACAAATGTAGCCCTTGGATTGCTTTATAACATACACAAAAAATGGTGGCGCCACCTGTCACCATGTTTGCACAGTGTCCATCTGTTCATCTGCCTTGGGTTAAAATCACTCATATCTCTGCAGTGAATTGAATAATTCACCTGAAATTCGTCATGTGTATACATCCAGGATAGCTTTCTTGATTTTATGACAGGTGGCGCCACCTACGTTCACGTTCACGCTGATGACATCCAAGCTTATATCTCGGGAACCGTTTGCCGATCAGGTAATAAAATTTATACAAATGTAGCCCTTTGGTAGCTCTGTAACATACACAAAAAATGGTGGCGCCACCTGCAACAATGTTTGCACAGCGTCTGTCTGTTAGTCTGCCGTGGCCTAAAATTACTCATTTCTCTGTAGTGGTTTGACATAACTGCCTAAAATTTTGCAGGTTTATACATCGTGGACAGCTTTCTTGATTTTATGACAGGTGGCGCCACCTACATTCTAGTTAACACTGGACACATCCAAGCTCATATCTCAGGAACCATTTGACCGATCGGGCCAAAATTGTGCCATGTGTTTAGATCTCACATAGGTTTTTATCATACACAAAACTGGAGGGGTTACCTGCAAAGATATTTGCACAGTGTTTGTCTGTTTGTCTGCCATGGGCAAAAATTGCTCATATACATGTAGTGGTTTGACTTTTCTGCCTAAAATTTTGCAGGTGTATACAACTTGGACAGATTCCTGGATTTGTGGTAGGTGGCACAACCTACATACACATTTAGGCTGCAGACATCCATGCTAATATGCAACATACCTCACTCTATTTCCCCTTGCCACTCAATCCATGCCTCACTATCCGATTTTGGCAGATACATGTAGTCACTTGTCGGTTACCCGTATTCTAGTTTTAAAAGTTTACACATTTTTCTCTATTTTTGAGATATATAAATACAGACTAAATCTTGGCCTGTTGGTTAATCTGTTTGATGCTTCAGTTGAGTGGGTATATACTACCATTCTGGTGATAAAATTTCCTTTTGCGAATCTCTTCCCAGTCAGCTGAGCGTCATGACCCATGGGTCACTTGTTTCTCTATAATATACATATAAATATAAATTATATATATATAAATACAGACACAATCTTGGCCTGTTGGTTAATCTGTTTGATGCTTCAGTTGAAAAGGTATATACTACCATTCAGATGATAAAATTTCCTTTTGCGAATCTCTTCCCAGACAGCTGAGTGTCATGACCCATGGGTCACTTGTTACAAATTTTTTTCTCTATTTTTGACACCTCTTAAGATGCGGTCATCTGTTAACAGGGCACAAATCCTAAGGACTGGACCTAGAATCTTCTCTCTTGACATGCAGGGAGGCCAATGAAAAGTCTCGGGGAAACCAGGAGTAAGGTCTCTGTTACCCATATTCTTCGAGCTATGGGGCTCTGAAGTATCCCCTGAATAATGGAAAATTTGATACAAAAGCTCAAGTATCTGAACAACTAATGCATTGATAACCATGATTTTTTGCATGGATTATTGGTTGTGGATTGTTTCATCAGTTTCTGCAGTCTAGTGGCGCCACCTGCATTTTTTTCAATTTTTACGATTTTTTTTCTCTATTTTTGAGACCTCTTAAGATGCGGACATCTGTTAACAGGACACAAATCCTAAGGACAGGACCTAGAATCTTCTCTCTTGACATGAAGGGAGATCCATGAAAAGTCTCCTTGGAAACCAAAAATTAGGTCTCTGTTACCCATATTCTTCGAGCTATGGGGCTCTGAAGTACCCCCCTGAATAATGGAAAAATTTGATACAAAAGCTCAAGTATCTTAACCATGATTTTTTGCATGGATATCAGTCATGGAATGTTATATCACTTTCTGCAGACTGATGCTGCCACCTGAATTTTTTTCAATTTTTACAAATTTTTTTCTCTATTTTTGACACCTGTTAAGATGTGGTCATCTGTTAACAGGGCACAAATCCTAAGGACTGGACCTAGAATCTTCTCTCTTGACATACAGGGAGGCCAATGAAAAGTCTCTGAGGAAACCAGGAATAAGGTCTCTGTTACCCATATTCTTCAAGCTATGGGGCTCTGAAGTACCCCCCTGAATAATGGAAAATTTGATACAAAAGCTCAAGTATCTTAACAACTAATACATTGATAACCATGATTAAATGCATGGATATTGGTCATGGATTATTTCATCAGTTTCTGCAGTCTGGTGGTGCCACCTGCATTTTTTTCAATTTTTACAATTTTTTTCTCTATTTTTGAGACCTTTTAAGATGCGGACATCTGGTAACAGGGCACAAATCCTAAGGACAGGACCTAGAATCTCCTGTCATGTGACATGCAGGGAGGCCCATTAAAAGTCTCTTTGGAAACCTGGAATTAGGTCTCTGTTACTGATAACCTCTGAGCTATAGGGCTTTGAAGTACACCCAAGAACAACTAAAAATTTAATACAAAAGCTCTAGTATCTCAACAAATTGTGCATTGATTGCAGTGATTCCCTGCATGCATTTTCATCATGGAGTGTTGCATCAGTTCTTGCACTGGTGGCGTCACCTGGATTTTTTCCAATTTTTGTGCATTTTCTCTCTATTTTTGAGACCTTCAAAGATGTGGCTGTCTTTTATCAGGGCAGGGAGGTCAATGAAAAATATCCTTGGAAACCTGAAATTAGGTCTCTGTTACCCATATTCTGTGAGCAATTGGGCTTATAAGCACCCCTAGCATAATTGAAAATTTGATACCAAAGCAGGGCACAAATTATAACCATTGGACCTTGAAAAAAGTATCCTTGAAAACATGAAATTAGGTCTCTGTTACCCATAATCTTTGAGCAATGGGGCTTATTAGCACACCCCAAAATATTTGAAAATTTGATACCAAAGTGGAGCACAAATGATCACCGTTGGACCAAGAATCTTCTCACTTGGCATCTTGAGAATTCCTCAAAAGTTCTCCCCTCAAAACCTGAAATTGGGTCACTGTGATCTTTATTCTCAGAGTTTTGGGGTATGTTTGAGCATCCCAGAAGTAATGAAAAATACACACAAATTGCCAGGTTCCTCAGGAAAGGCTGGTTGGATTGTCATCAAATTTGGTGTGCTAATGGGTCTTGATGAACTTAAGCTAATATGCATGAATGATGATGCCACCTATATTATCTTATAAACTTTATTTATTTTACATGGATTGTACAACTAGTTATAATAACTAATACGAGGCACTCTCCATGGCTTGGTTGTTGGTGCTTGGTAGTCGGTAAGAGTGGAGGAAACCGGAGGACCCGGAGAAAACCACCCACCTTGGACGGGCCACTATAACCCATTCTCATAGCAACACTGGGAATCGAATCCGGTTCGCCAGCGGAGAAGGCCGAGCGTTTTACCACTCAGCTGTCCAGGTCCCTATTAGTTTCCTGTGCAAGGACGTATTGTCAACATGTCAGTCAGCTGAGCATCATGACCCATTGTCACTTGTTTATATTGCAGCCATGACGAATGCATAAGCTTGATTATCTATATATAAGTGGATAGTAAACATGATACATGTGATATTCTTTTTCATTTTTAGACCTCTGTCTATTCTGATATGCTGCCAAGTCCTTTTTTTGGAAGTTTTTTTTTTTTTGGGGGGGGAGGGGGCGGGGCTGAATGTTCTTAAACAAAAAAAAGGACGTAAACAGAATGGACATCCTGTGCACCATGGCATTATTTGGCTTATTTGGTAAAAGGTTGAAGAGATTATCTTTATTTAACCCTTTACTGTTCAGATTAGCCTGTGGATTGTCACATTCCTACTGTTCAGAGTTATTTTGCATTTTTTCCACATTTTGACATGAATCTATATAAGAGACATTAACTCAGTAACCGTTAAAGGCATCTTTGTGAAATTTTCAGCTTTTACTGTCAGGTATATGTCCATCATGTTATTTTATTTATTTTCTATATACCTGGTTTGATATGTATGTAACTAAGGTATATACAGGTAAAAACAGGTAAATCTGTACTAACTGTATTTCCACTCACTGGTATATCACCAAAATGACCCCTTTCATCCTGTTCAGGTAACCCATTAACCCTTTGATAAAAAAAGGGAAATTTAAGGATTTTTTTTCACTCTAAGGTAATTATTAATTAATGGTAAGAAAAAGGTAAATGATTTGGTTTAATACTGGAAAGGGAACCACCAACGAACCAGAATGTGCAAGTAGATTAGATTTTTCTGTGGAAATCAAATATTTTTCACCTGAAAAGCTTGCTGACCCAAAGAGCACATTCTATGATTATTAACATATAACACATATGTTAACCTGTACAGGTAAGTAAAGGTAAATTATTTTTTTTTTCTGAATATGTTAGCAAACACCTTGTTCATCAATATAGTTACTATAAATTAATACCTTCTCTATTTATGGACTGTATAATTCATTTTGATATAAGAACAGGTGCTTTTAATACAGTAATTAAGTTACCTATGTGAATAGTACCTTTGTTCTTCAACTGATCTAATTACCTGTGGCAGTGACAAAATCATGCTGAAAAGTGGCTGAGAAGAATATGGATAAACAAGTGTCAACTGTGTAAAACCATTACATTTTGATTTTTCAGACATGTAAAACATAAATTGATAATTTTGGTTACGGTTACACATAAAAACATACTCACCTGTACAGGTGAGTTCAGGTAAATACAGGTAAATTATTTTTTTAATGAAGTATATATTTTATACATGTAATAAGGGAGAAAAAAAACATACAACTTAATTTTGAGTGCCATGTGTAAAATTTATGAATTATAGGTACTAACTGCACTATTTATTGGGTTACCTGAAATGATACCTTTGATCTTAAACAGATTTAATTACCTTTGTAAGTACAGAATATAAAGACAACTTTTCATTTTAAAAGTGGAGAGGAAATTTTTGAAGGAGTTAAAACAATATGCAGAAACTATCTTTTAATTAACTGCACAGCCACGAGACTTGTGGATTTCAATTTTGCCAATTTCTACCTGTAAAAGTTTACTCACCTGCACAGGTAAGATCAGGTAAATTCTCATTTTTTTAATTTAAATTATATATTATACTTGTTATAAGGGACATTGCAATAAAAACTATTTACTTTTGTCCAATGTGCAAAATATATAATTTATGGGTGTGAAATGCACTAATTATCTGGTTACCTGTAATATACCTTTTTATGTCAAATTAATATATTTTTACATGTGCAGGCAAAAACAAATCGCCGACTGATTTTAAAATAAAATCTGGAAAAATGTGTCTACCCTGTTTGTTAACATTTCATGCAATAATAAAATTGCTGTTTATCTGCACTGGTAAAAATCCAGGTGCGACAGGTAAACAGGTGTGCACTTGGTTCGATCAACGATTAGCCTAAATAAACGTTGATATATCCAAATCTTTCCCATTCGAAACAGTGCGAATGTACTAAAATTTGAAATAAAAAAATCAAAACAAATATGTCTTGCACTTGTGAAAACTCTTATTTTCTTAATTGAGGGTATCCATGCAATTTCTTTTGAAGTAACCGCCCCTCCGCGGCTGACGGTGATTGAGCGATAATGAGTGAATTTAGCAATATGTAGCACACAAGGTACATTAACGAGGCGGTTTTGCAGACTTTAGTCACAGAATTATCCTATCTAGTCAATATAACGGAAAAATAACAATAAATAAAACATTTACTGGACAATTAAGATGCAAGACGACACGTCTGTTTGGGTTTTTTTCCTGAACGGTCCAATTTTACCGCGTCATCCCTCAGCCAGCGGTGACGCACTGACGCTGCAAACTTTTCTCACCCAATCGTATCTACTTTTACATCAGCAAGGTTCACGTGGCTGGGTCTGGCGTGTTTATTTTGTAAAGTCTTTTAAATGGACATGGTTCACGTGACTGAGTCTGGCGTGTTCATTATAAGAAGCATCATGAGATGCTGTGCCGACTGGCGGTCTGATTATTCTTTTTTTTTTTTTGTGGGGGTGGTGGGGGGGGGGGGGGGGGGGGGGAGTTACCTGGAAACATCCTCTCACGTCATGCAATATGTATGCATTAGAATCGATTCTTTCCCGCAGGGATCAGAAACAATGAAAACACTGGTAGTACTAGTGGAACAATAATTTATTATATATATATAATAAATAGGCCTATGCACATTAATGTAAACAAATCGTTATTAACAAGAATATAAAATAACGGAAAATCAATATTTTTTGTTGTTGAAAAGGTGTTTTTAAAATGTGCTATTGGGGATAATGCACATAATACCAAAGTTTATAAACGTGAGAAAACGATACTAAACTGTGAAGTAACACCAAAGAAACATGTTTTCACAGTACATTTTAATGTATGTTATGTTATTCAAATATATAGGCCTACGTAAGTCCAACAATGCTTATCAAAATCATGCCTAGTTACTATGATTTCATAGCAGTACATTCTGGTATCTTAGAGGAAAATTGCACGTAGGCTTACATATCTTCATGCACTTACTTATCCAGGTCTTCAATTTGCACTTTATTTCAGTGACATTTAAATGAAGCATAATTACGTCATATGAAATTAATATAAAATGGAAATATAATATATAATTACATTTATTTAATTCAACTTCACTTGAAGAAAAGTAGGAAATTTATTTAATAATTTTGAGATGCACAATTCCTTGGTTAACTAGATGTATACACGAGACCTAACTTCAAATCATATAGCTAATCTGGTAACCTCCGTATGCAACTTTGTACAGTTAGGCCCTCATATAGTCAGAAATCATGCACTGCTGATAAAACTTCAGCTTTAGCAGGAAAGCATGCGGTCTCCCCAGGCTGCAAGGTGCATGGTGATTTCACGGAGAGGCAGAGTTCCAGTTAATTATAAAACAATATGCAGCAACAATTCAATAATTCTTAAGAAGCACCTGGAATGTTCCAAAAACTTCTAATAAGTTATGATCTCTTGGGTGTTTGTTTATTTATTTATTTTGTATTCACCAGTCCCGTCAGCTGTAGAGACGCGGACCATGACCTACACCTCGCAATTATGCATGTCGTTCGGTTCCCGAACATTTTAAATGATGTCATTATCCTTTGATGATTAATGTAATAGATGCCAATTTAAATTAGTAATTTTCACTCCGAATCCCCGTCTGGTTGGCCACATGTTGTGTGCTGTCTTTCCGCTAAAATCTTCTGTGTGATAGGAAAATTTCCTTGTGCTAATAAAACTGTCAATCAAACGTGAAAATGACAAGGTCGGTGGGTAAAAATAGAAGCCGACACCCTGTGGTATTTTAGGTCTTCGAAAGGGGCAAGTTTGAGACAAAGCCATCAAACATTTTGCAATTAGATATATTTGTATACCTGCGTCTTTTAAATCTTATTTTACAGCAATGGAAAGGTACAATTAGATTTCAGTCTAATTTGTCCACCTGCATGGTTTCTCGATCGTCATTTTGAATACACCATGCGCATGCATATCGAAAGTCCGCATCTTTGGTCTTAATATTTTACTTTCACTGTGTCACCGTCACTATATATATACGCTATAGCTTCTAATTTAAGATTGGCGAATGCATTTTATTCATTTTCTTGCATGTATCATGACTGAGACTGACTCCGCCATATGACTTTAAAGGATTATCATGACCACGACACATTTTCCATATTTAATCCCTGGGCCATGCATGCAAGCGTTGACTGGGTTTTGAGAGCGATATCAATATAAAGCGGCGTTTATACCGGGTGCATGTACGGTATATATGCGATATATATGCAGTCTGCGGTATACGTTATGTATTTTTTATGAATATAGGCGGCGAATGAACCCGATTTGAGAAACTTTCATGGATGAAATATAAAAAGGAGTTATAAGTTCTTGTATTAGTGATCAGATTTTATGTTTAAAAGGTACAAACATTTATAACGCAGTACTATTCCTTACAACAATGAATAGCCTGTTATAGGCAAACGTATTACAAAAAAAAAATTATTTACTTCAATTCATAAAATAATAGGTTATATTTTTAAAATTTAGTTTGCTATGTGCCATAAATATTTAAAGATGTTTTGCAGCTCCGCCCAAAATCTGTTTCACTGGCAGTGACAACTACTGGTGCTTTAATCAATCACTAATGAAAATTATAATACGCACATAGGCCTATATATATACACACACACACACACACACACACACACACACACACAAAAGCGCGCACACGTGCACGTACACATGTAGCCTATACATATAAAGGAAGTACTACACATATAAAAATTTGTAAAATCTGTTCAGTATGTGTTAAAACCGTATTAATACATATTTGTTCAAGCGTATAAGTCACTTACTGTCTTGTTTTACATATTCAAGGATCTGGGTGTATAGGCGTACAGTTTCACGTACGTCGTAAAATAATTACTTCAATATTTCATGGAGTATAAAGTTATCTTTATATTTTACACTGGAAAATTAACTATATCTCTATAATATCTGGCTGTTTCTAATTTAAGACGGTATTAATTTTATTTTCAATCCAAAAAGCCTCTTAGAATGATTGACAGTTCTTGTGCCCGATTACGATTGTACATAACATGTTTGGCACAGAAATGATCACTAGTAAACAATCAGACATCACATATATATACGACATGATATATGACAGTATCTTCGATTTTTAGTTAAGAAAATATGTTAATATTTAAAATAAATACTCATTTTATTATATGATATCGGTTAAAAATGGTTTTCCAGTGCCAGTACATGACACAGTAAGGAGGTCACGCAGATCACGTGCGTGGTGTCTGTCAGACGCGTCAGTAAGTCGGACGGCGATCATTGGTCACAAGTTAAACCAATAAAAAAGGGGATAATATATGATCTTGGAAATGTTTAACGGAAGTTAAATCTGTAAACACACTGCACTTGATTTTGTCACCAGGATTGATTGCCAACATTTGGTAATTTACCGATTTCTGATGAATTTAGCGTAGGAGTCTGATTTTACTCTCGCAGCCGACATGTTACCAGGGCCCACGTAACAAGGCCACGTGAGTGAAAGTCAATCATTTTTTATATTTTTCCAACAAGTCTGCGTTCGCGCCAGTTTGGATCTTGGTCACATGTTAGAGCAACACTTGACGTTTTTCTCTTTCATTTAAGTACAAATATGATGGATGACAATAGACATTTCACCCCCAAAACTTGCCCCAATTACGGGTATGTAAAATGGGCTTTAGCGCGCCCGGGCGGGCGCCTTTGAACTACAGGCCCGTGACAAACGCGCGCCCTGGCGGGCGTTATTGGAGTTTAAAGCCTTAATACACATCAGATATCAGAATAGGCCCGTTTAAGCTTGTATAGTAAACTTTATATTAACATCCACATGAATAATATGATCATATATTTTATGTACTTATTTGGAAATATTAAGACCTGTGTTTGCAAATGTGCTAAGATATATTTTGACAGGAACTTTATTCAATAATCATGAAACATATGTTATTTTTGTAGGCTTTGGTAAGGTTACCAACCAAAATATCTGAGTGCCATCATGTGCTGAAATTTTTTGAATGCACAGAAGAAGATCTTAAACCACCAAGTAAAGAGTGGGTACATTTTATTGATCACTTATCATTTCTAATTTTTTTAAATTTCTTTGATGAAAAAAATAAGATGCTAGGTTTATGTCTGTCCTTAAACCTGGCCTAACATAAGCATCATGTTCACTCTTAACGTTTTAGTAACTTTTCCATATAAAATATTTTGTATAATTTCAGACAAAAAGGCCTGTGTAATAAAACTTGGTATACTAGCGGTATACCCATAATTTTTACATGTAACCTTTGACATAAGGCTTCAGTGAGTATGCAAAATGGCATTTCCCATGAGCAGTATTGAGAGATTGGTAGAAAAAAACCTGTCTGCATCCAATAAGGGTGCTAGGATGTGACTCAAATTTACTGTGAGAACAGCGTTCAGACATGAATCTATCTGTTCAGCCAGTTTGGTACCAAGAGGATGGGATCATCAGAGTTTAAATTGGAATAACACTCTTTTCAGACCACACCCAAATCCACATATTATAGTAGGATTTCGTTGATAATTTATGTTGATTATATTCTAGAACAGCCAAGAAAGTGGTTGGAGACAAGATATCAGAGCCTGTGGCACTGGAGCAGTATATCGCGGTGGCCGAGTACCTGAAGCAAGGAAGAAACGAGGCCACTCTGAAAGTCGGCATGCTGGTCGAGGTGTTTGATAAAACTGAAAGTGGTGAGACATTCCTTCAACATATGTTCACACAGGCATGTATATTGTACAGGGATATGGCAAATGTTAGAGTAGCAGTGCAGCAACACTATATAGTGACAAAATATGGACTTATTAACATACAAGTACATGAAAATAATGATATGAACAGTATGCACACAGCATTAGGCAAACAGGTTTATTTGATTCAAGGCTCACACAGACTCCTTCACACCCATATGTTCCTATGAAAAGTATTCTTCTATAAATCTCTATTTTTTCTAGCATTTAGAGCATTATCTCCTATATTTTCAATTTTTTATCAATGCACAATCATGTTTCGAATATATAACTTTTATTATTGAATAATTATTGTTATATAGACTTGTTATTATTCAAAACATTCAGATATTTTGTAGAAATGTGCATGTAAAATTGCAGTCATACAAGTAAAGCTATCTGAACCATTTGATTAGGGTTCTAGAGGCTGCATAGAGAACTGATGGTTGTGGCAAATAATCATATTAAACACTTGTGCATTTATAACTCTTACTTATTCTCCATATTTCTTCCTGATTCCTATGAACTCCCTATATTTTATCTCAATTTTTTACCTATAAAATTACCTGATGATTTGTGTTTGAAATGATTTTAAGTCACCCCTTTATCAGGATACAAAATGTTTTGACCTCAACAGATTGAACTTACTTGAGTAAATGTTTCCAGTTTGTGGTATTCTACCTGTACAGGCTGGTGGTTTGTCAGCACGGAGGAAGAGAAGGGCTGGGTGCCGAGTACGTACCTGGAACGATCTGACGGAGGAGTCAATGAGCAAATCTACTCAAATGGTGAGAAAAACTTGGCTGACTCCAAACATTGTTTGTAGATTAAGCTGTGTGGTTTAGAATAGGTTGCTCCTATTTTGTCTGTCTGCATATAGGAATATTTTGTCTGATTTATTTATTTATGAAAAAGGTGTTTTAAGGTATCATTATTGTATAAAATTCCAATATCTAAAATCACTCCAAAAGTGGTTTATTTTCTGCTGTGTGTCATTCTTGTTGAAAATGAAATTTAAAATTTGTTATTGAAATGAAATTTTAGTATCATTTTTACTGTAGAGAGCATGATAAGAGGGGAAAAAAATCTCAGATATTGTCATGTAAGGAAATATTTGTTCACCAAAACCTGCTTAAAATAGCATACTCTTTTATATTAAAAAAAAATAAAATGTTACAAAATCATGTGAAAATGAGTGAAAAGTTCAAAAATATGTAAACCATAAAAAAAATCACTGTTTTAGGTTTAAAATAATGTATACTTTATGAAATTATTGGGTGTAAAATTAATTTAGAAAAAAGAACTTTTGGATTGCTTTAGATTATAGGGGTTTTGGACGATAATGATACCTTAAACATCACATTATTTTGATAACATATTTTACCCCTTATAGGTTTAGAATTGTTTTCTTTAATATAATATTCACTAATTATGAAGTGTATGCTTAATTATTTGTCTTATAATTTTAAGAAACAAAAGATAAGAGGTAAGAAACAGAATTGACAAAGTCATGAAATTTTGGTGCCTATTTAAATGCACAAATATTTTCCCCTTGATCGATTCAATTTGTTATCAACCAGTAATAGGAGCCTCTACCAAATGTTTTTTTTTCAGACAATCATGCTGTAGAATATTTAACAATATACCACTGTTATATAATCTACACTTATTAATAATTCATACATTACTATATTTTATGTTTTGCATTGCACTGCTAATATTCATAATTGAGAGCTAATGTTCTTATTTTTAATATTCAAATCAGTTTATGAAGAAATAATATATTTTATTGTTCTCACCTTAAACTTTACCTTTTATATCTTAAACATTCTGCCATCAGTAACCTGTTAACATACAAAACTAATAACATTTTATTTTGCAGTTACCATCATAATTATCAATGTACACTTACTTCAGATGTTGTTTTTGTGTTTTCATTATCAGATCATACAAGCTTGCTATGATAATTTTATACAAACAACTCAAATCAAGATAAAATTAATTAATGTAAAAGCATGAAACAGGATATTAATGGACATAATAATGTTATGTTCTCATATCTTATGGATATTTTTGCATATGCATGGAGAATTTACTCTTGGTGATAACTAAACCTATCATGGCAAGCATTGTGTGTGACCTTTTAATCCACTTTTAGTGTAGTTACTATTCTTCTCTTTTCCCTCTCTTGCACGTATAGACATGAAGAGACACAACAGTGTTGTCCTTGACAAGAGTAAGTGCCACATATCTCACTATTTTCACTCATATTTTTATCTTTAATTTGTAGCCTGTCTTTGCTTTGTCTTTTGTTACTTTACAGTATAATATTGGTAGTCTATTTTTGGTAGTTATGATCTTATATATGTATGAAACTTGGTTAATATTACTTATTTTATGAGCTAATTCCAAACAGTTTTTACTCCATTATTATCCTATTACCTTTATTCATATATTGGATATCTGCCCTAACTTCTGTGAATGTTAAATGCTGTGTGGCATTCCTATTGTGTTCCAATTTACTTTCTATATTTTGTATTTTCTTTTAATTTTACCTGTAATTATTTTGCATGTTAGAACCATTTTTAACAGGCAAGTATGGATTTTACAAAAAGGATACTGGGGTTGGTGGTTTGTTTCGTGGGTTTCAAGTTTGTTTGCGGTATCTGCAAATGAGAAACTTTTGCAAAAATAAAACCTTTGTGAATGAGACGCTTCATCTACACAGGTGGAGAGTCATTTATACTGCATCCTAATTGGCATGCCATGTACAATATCAATAGTGACAAAAGTTGATGAGTGATGTCATCAAGAATAACACACATGTTATCTGCAAATCAAAGACTGCTATAAAGAATTACAGATCTTTTATAATTGTCTGCTTAAGTAATAAACAAGAGTTTACAATCCCTAGGTTGACCATGTTCTCCTACTTCTCATCAAATTGGTTTTACATAAATTATATTATTAAAAAGCATTGGCTATACTCTGTTAAGAGCACTCAGTGGTTTGATAGCAAAAGTGAAACCCTTGTGAAATGCTGCAAAAAATGTAAATCTCCAAAATTTAACTGCTCGAATATGATGCCAACCACAGTTTTTAAATCAGCCCATAAGTATTTTGTTCCCATGACTTGATTGCTTTGCTGAAGGTTAGTTAGAATGTTATTTTTGAATGCAAATTAAGCCTGAGTCAGTAGATATCCTTTCTCTTCATGGTACTTTGCATTCAAAGCCTTAACTTTGAAGCATGTGTGGTGAGTGTTGCGTCTCTGATAAGTTATGTTAAACCTTGCATTGTTGTAAATCTATAGCCTGGGGTATACTATAACAAGTTCAAGTTTACTTTAATGTTATGAATTATGAAAACATGAACTACCTGTTGGATATAACTCTGGACCAGTCATGTCAGTCATTTTTGTCTGATATATATTAAACGTTAGTATCAACCTTGTTTTCTCTGACAGTGGAAGAATATGTGGTAACACAGTCTTACGTGGCGGAAAACCCAGATGAGCTAAGTCTGGAAAGGGGAGGGATTGTGCAGGTCATTGAGAAGAACTTGGAGGGCTGGTGGACTGTGAGGTGAGACAACCATCTTTGTGTCTCAAATAAATGAACAGAGAATTTCATGTTTTAAGATGTTTCCGCAAATAGGAAGTCACATATTTCTGCATCATCTGTAATTTAACAGCTCTTTCTTTAGACTGCATGTGTTACCTGGTTAAATATTGCATTTTAATCAATATTTGCTTAGAATGAAGAGTAAAAATTAAGTGCTTACTAAGATTTCGTAACATGATGTTAATGGAAAGATACTGTAACATGCTAAGGATCTTATTTTCAAATTTTCCTCACTGACTTTGAGTTTCACTCTGTTCTGAAAAGGATATCTGAGTAAGGTGTAATGTATGGTGCCACTTTGTGATGAAACATGGAACCATAATTTCAGACTCCTTACATATCAGTGCGTTTTTCATGAATACCAAGCATGTCAGTGTTATTTGTACAGTTAGTGAATGATTAATTCACCATCTGTCACTTGGTTATCAGATATCACCATTGTGTCATCATTGGTGATTATTTAGATTCCCCTAATATTAACTGTATCCTAAGTGGCTTTTAAATGAACATCACTAGTGCTTGATGGATCCTGCACAGGTGGACCATTGATAGGCAGTGAGAATGAATGGATATTTAATCTTAACAAACTGGTAAAACAGAGAGCAACCAAGTTTGACTGTGATTTTTAATGTATATTTCATGCAAAACGTTATAAAAATGATAAGTTGATCAGAGCACTATAAAGGACTAGTATGTTAAATGCAGTTTAAAATCTTGTTTGATCTATTGACTTTGAAATGGTATTTTCTAGGTTCACCATGGATGATTTTAATTTTCTCATGTCATACAAATATAATCATTGTATCTGCCAAAACAAAGATTTTCAGATACTATTTTTTTGACTGGGTTTGGCCGCTGCTGCCGCGTTCGTTTCCGGAATAAAACTTTGAGACCACCTGACAGATTTTTCTGAAACTTTACACGATTATTGGGTCACATGTGAACTGGTGCGAAATTATTTTGCATTGACCTCTGACCTTTCCTCTCTGCAGTGTGTCCATCTGTTAGTCTGTTTTGACACATTACCCACTAAAATAGAGATCTATATATTCAGAAAAGACCAATTTTAATGCAGTATAATTCTATTGACATGGCCTCTTAGGATGCCCAAAAATGTTGGTTGTAACATAGTGGCAATATAAAAAATGTTTACATTTCATTTCAAATTGTTTGTCGACTACCCGTATTCAAGTTTTATAAAAAAAATAATTACCAAACCTGGTTTAATAATTGATTTGAACATTTCTTGCCACACATACTATTACACAAGAAAGGACAATTGATAAAATAGAGATCTATATATTCAGAAAAGACCAATTTTAATGCAGTATAATTCTACTGACATGGCCTCTTAGGATGCCCAAAAGTGTTGGTTGTAACATAGTGGCAATATAAAAAATGTTTACATTTCATTTCAAATTGTTTGTCGACTACCTGTATTCAAGTTTTATAAAAAAATAATTACCAAACCTTGTTTAATAATTGATATGAACATTACTTGCCACACATACTATTACACAAGAAAGGACAATTGCTAAAATAGAGATCTATATATTCAGAAAAGACCAATTTTAATGCAGTATAATTCTACTGACATGGCCTCGTAGGATGCCCAAAAGTGTTGGTTGTAACATAGTGGCAATATAAAAAATGTTTACATTTCATTTCAAATTGTTTGTCGACTACCCGTATTCAAGTTTTATAAAAAAATAATTACCAAACCTAGTTTAATAATTGATTTGAACATTACTTGCCACACATACTATAACACAAGAAAGGACAATTGCTAAAATAGAGATCTATATATTCAGAAAAGACCAATTTTAATGCAGTATAATTCTACTGACATGGCCTCTTAGGATGCCCAAAAGTGTTGGTTGTAACATAGTGGCAATATAAAAAATGTTTACATTTCATTTCAAATTGTTTGTCGACTACCTGTATTCAAGTTTTATAAAAAAATAATTACCAAACCTTGTTAAATAATTGATTTGAACATTACTTGCCACACAAACTATTACACAAGAAAGGACAATTGCTAAAATAGAGATCTATATATTCAGAAAAGACCAATTTTAATGCAGTATAATTCTACTGACATGGCCTCTTAGGATGCCCAAAAGTGTTGGTTGTAACATAGTGGCAATATAAAAAATGTTTACATTTCATTTCAAATTGTTTGTCGACTACCTGTATTCAAGTTTTATAAAAAAAATAATTACCAAACCTTGTTAAATAATTGATTTGAACATTACTTGCCACACAAACTATTACACAAGAAAGGACAATTGCTAAAATAGAGATCTATATATTCAGAAAAGACCAATTTTAATGCAGTATAATTCTACTGACATGGCCTCTTAGGATGCCCAAAGTGTTGGTTGTAACATAGTGGCAATATAAAAAATGTTTACATTTCATTTCAAATTGTTTGTCGACTACCCGTATTCAAGTTTTATAAAAAAATAATTACCAAACCTTGTTTAATAATTGATTTGAACATTACTTGCCACACATACTATTACACAAGAAAGGACAATTGCTAAAATAGAGATCTATATATTCAGGAAAGACCATTAGAATGCAGTATAATTCTACTGACATGGCCTCTTAGGATGCCCAAAAGTGTTGGTTGCAACATAGTGGCAATATAAAAAATGTTTACATTTCATTTCAAATTGTTTGTTGACTACCCGTATTCAAGTTTTATAAAAAAATAATTACCAAACCTGGTTTAATAATTGATTTGAACATTACTTGCCACAAGTACTATTACACAAGAAAGGACAATTGCTAAAATAGAGATCTATATATTCAGAAAAGATCATTAGAATGCAGTATAATTCTACTGACATGGCCTCTTAGGATGCCCAAAAGTGTTGGTTGTAACATAGTGGCAATATAAAAAATGTTTACATTTCATTTCAAATTGTTTGTCGACTACCTGTATTCAAGTTTTATAAAAAAAATAATTACCAAACCTTGTTAAATAATTGATTTGAACATTACTTGCCACACAAACTATTACACAAGAAAGGACAATTGCTAAAATAGAGATCTATATATTCAGAAAAGACCAATTTTAATGCAGTATAATTCTACTGACATGGCCTCTTAGGATGCCCAAAAGTGTTGGTTGTAACATAGTGGCAATATAAAAAATGTTTACATTTCATTTCAAATTGTTTGTCGACTACCTGTATTCAAGTTTTATAAAAAAATAATTACCAAACCTTGTTAAATAATTGATTTGAACATTACTTGCCACACAAACTATTACACAAGAAAGGACAATTGCTAAAATAGAGATCTATATATTCAGAAAAGACCAATTTTAATGCAGTATAATTCTACTGACATGGCCTCTTAGGATGCCCAAAGGTGTTGGTTGTAACATAGTGGCAATATAAAAAATGTTTACATTTCATTTCAAATTGTTTGTCGACTACCCGTATTCAAGTTTTATAAAAAAATAATTACCAAACCTTGTTTAATAATTGATTTGAACATTACTTGCCACACATACTATTACACAAGAAAGGACAATTGCTAAAATAGAGATCTATATATTCAGAAAAGACCATTAGAATGCAGTATAATTCTACTGACATGGCCTCTTAGGATGCCCAAAAGTGTTGGTTGCAACATAGTGGCAATATAAAAAATGTTTACATTTCATTTCAAATTGTTTGTTGACTACCCGTATTCAAGTTTTATAAAAAAATAATTACCAAACCTGGTTTAATAATTGATTTGAACATTACTTGCCACACGTACTATTACACAAGAAAGGACAATTGCTAAAATAGAGATCTATATATTCAGAAAAGATCATTAGAATGCAGTATAATTCTACTGACATGGCCTCTTAGGATGCCCAAAAGTGTTAGTTGTAACATAGTGGCAATATAAAAAATGTTTACATTGCACTTCACACTTAACTCAGTAGACCAAAAGTTAGCTCAGATTATGTTGAGGAGAATTTTTTATATCTTTTTAGCTCAGCTGACTATAAGTCATCTGAGCTATAGTCGTGGTCCATTGTCTGTCGCCTGTCTGTCCATCTGTCCGTCCGTAGATGTGGCACGTTTTGAAACCATAAGACCTAAGATTCCAAAATTTGGCATAATCTTAGATGTCCCCAAGATCTCCTACCAAGCCGAAAACTGGGTCTTTGCGACTTCGTTCCTTTGAGAAATTAAGGAAAAACCTCAATTTTTTATTGAAAACCTATTTTCACACTTCAGGACCGCCTAATATCAAAACCACTCATCTGCTTTTCCTCATATTTACCATAAATAATCCTCTATATAGTTCCTATTTACATGCCAGAAATTAGGTCTGTATTATATAATTTAAAAAAGTTATGGGCCCAAACATAATGCATTTTGTAAATAATCAGGAAAGAAATGTGATCACTTAACACAAAATTTGTTAAAGCTAAGCACTTTTTTTCCAGTAATATTACTTTTTTTAATCAAAATTAAATTGTATACCCAAAATTAGATCAAAATCTTTTAAAGTTTTTAAAATATTAGCAAAAATAAAAAATTGGTACCTTAAATTTTGCCCAACTTTGACCATGGCACATTATTTTCCTGTAATTGATGTGGATTTAATTTTCAAAGCATTTTTTTGTTCCCATTTCAACTGTTAACACCAAAAATTTGAAACCAGTTGATCAAAAACTGTAGATTTTATTCAAGTTTTCAAGCACCATGTCACATATTGTTTACATCAAGCTAGTGTTATGCAGTTTGCTAGAGCTCAGCTTCTGAGCTTCAGCTCTTAAGTTCCTAAAATTTGGCATACAGTTAAATGTCTCCAAAATCCCCTATCATGCCAAGAATTTGGTTACTAGGACTTTATTCCTTCGAGTTATTAATGAAAAACTTCATTTTTCCATTAAAAACCAATTGTTATACTTTAAGACTGCCTAATATCAAAACCACTGATCTGACTTTGATCATATATAATATACATATTTTTCTATACATTAGCTATGCACATGCCAGAAATGATGTCAGTATTGCGTAATATTTTTAAGTTATGGGCCCAAACATAATGCACTTTTTAAAAAAGCAAGAAATATATTCACTCACCTAAGATGAGAATTGCTGAACCTTGAGACTTTTTTTTCAGGAATATAACTTTATTTAATCAAGATTCAATTGTTTACCCAAAATAAGATCTGAATTTTGCAAATTTTTCAAGTTATTAGCATAAATAAAAAATCAATATCTTTATTTTGTCCAACTTTGGCAATGGCACATTTTTTCCCTGTTAGCACTGTTGATTTAATTTTCACAGCATATATACATAAGGATTTAATCTCTCTAAATCTGAAATTTCAAAGGAATTGATTGAAAAGAGTAGCTTTTTATTCAAGTTTTCATACACCATGATAAGTGTTGTTTACATCTAGCTCACTTAGTAGTACAGCCTTCACTTGCATTATGTAACCCACCCCAGGCAGCTTGCTTTGGTTCAGCTTGGCCACTACTAGCAGACTTCCCCTCTGCCCTGCACCCCCCCCCCCCCCCCAGATGGTGCATTATCTAGATGAATGTTATAATTTACTGTATTTCATTTTATTCTTGGCTATGCAATGCTACATTTTAGATTTTGTATATACCACCAGGGTTATAATGATTAAAGTGCACATTTAATTGTGTCCACAAAGTGGTGTATTGTTATGAAAGCGTGGGTGTTCATCAGGAACGTAATTCCTTACTTGAGAAGAGTAAAAACTTCACCAAGTGTAAAATTGACTATTAATTCCAGTAATAAATTATAGCTTAGATTGTAAATAGCATAATGATTTTGTTTGTCCCTTATTCAACCAACAGTGTGTATACTTTATTTGAAAAGATGTATTTATTTTACCAATTTACTGAATCTTTTATTTTATTTCGGTGAATAAGATTAAGCATGTACTGAAAACTCCAATGTGCCAAACTTTTTAATAGTGATTCAAGGAATAATCTTGTAGATGCCATGTTGTGACATTATTTTCTTTTAAATTCAGTTTGAACATTTGTGATTTAAAAATAATAAAAATATATGTGTATGCATAATATGACCAAATATGAGCTTACACTCTGGATATATAATGATTGCAACTTAGAATTCTAATATTTTAACTTGTATTTTCAGTGTTTTTTAATACAAATTTATAAAACTTGTAAATAAAAAAAATTAATCAGATAAAAACTATTTTAATGGAAAAAGTGGATATGCTTAAATTATAGGCTTATATATAAACTTAAATGCATTATTCCCTTGAAAGCGAAATAAAGTTATTAGTCCATTCTGTCCACTGGCCTGTCCATCTGTAAAATTTTCATATGCATCACAGTATCTCAAAACTTTTACTGTTTTTCTTCATGACAGTCTTGTCAGAGTATTAGTTTGCAATCATATATTTAGAACTTTACTATAACCAAGTAGGAGGGCCTCTTTCCTCTTAGCTTCTCATATGCTTATATAAATGAAAAAAACATTAAAATAGAATATTTTACATATGCAAAAATTTCAAACTTAAGCTGAGCGCCGTGACCCATGGGTCCCTTGTTTTTTTTTAGTAGTTGTATTTAAGTATGGGATACATTTGGTTTTATTGAAAAATAAAATGAAGCTAAAAATATTATCAGGTTCAAAGGCAAGGAAGGGCTGGCTCCTGCTGTGTATATGGAGAAGTCTGATACCAAGAGGGCTCAGCGACTGCTCAACCAGGAACACTTTGGTGCAGTACAAATGGTTACAACCCCAGCAGAAGCTACAGGACTGAAGCCTGGTCCTAGTGTACCACCTGCTATGTCTGGTAGAAGTCCTGATCCAAGTCCTGTTGGCCTGAGAAGGCTGCCTCCCAGGAATGTGAGTACCTTAATTAAGCTATTAAAGCTGACTATTCACCGGCTTTATTTGTAGAATTTATGTGATTTCTGACTTACTGTATTTAAGTATTAATGAACTGTAAGTCATTGCCACTAAGTAAGGTTCTTATAATGCCTCTGTTGTAGAATTATGACCTTGTTTATCTACAAGCTGTTCATAAACATGAATAATATCTGCACCCATATTGACAAATAGAAAAATCATGTAACTGATGATGGTAGGTTATATATTTGTCGAAGCTAGAAAGGTCACTAGTTCAAAAATGCCATAGGCAAAACTCTGGTTCATCTGATTGTCACCAGATGTCCTTGCAGAATGTGTTTGGATTATTTAGGGCAAACCTTTATAACTGAGGCAAAGGCTTGTACATATTTCTGTTCAAAACTAGAACCGGCATGTCATAATTATCCATGTAACACTGGCAGGGAGATCATTGGAGATTTAATCAACAAAATTACAAGTTAACAGCAGATAAAATTGTTTACTTGTTACGTCTGTTTTGTTTGGTGTTAATATATTGTGATACCAATAATTATTTCTATTTAACAAAGACTACACGTAATGTGACAATTTCACCGTGTGTGTGACTGTTTGCTACTAACATTAGAGATCTACTTGTTATGCATTTGGTCTAGTTATTAACAAAATGCATGAATGCTTAATTTTACGCGAGATGGATGTATAATCGCCATGTTTAATACTTGTACTAGGACAAACCCAAGCCACAGAGGCCACCACCACCTGTAATGAAGGAGGAACCAGTCTACATGACCCTGGCAGATTTCAGGAACCAGGCTGGGGATGGAATCAGCTTCAGGGAGGGTCAAGTAGTACAGGTAACCATGAACTTATATGTGACCTTAATTGGATATTCAATATAAATGAATAATTATGAGCAGAGAAGCTGCATGCAATGAGTCAAGTTACCTGTGAAATGTATATAGTCAATCATCTGACAAGCACAAAGTTTTCATAATTGCATAACTCTATAAAAAATGGATTGATTTCTCACAATTTTCTGATCTGCATGGATATGGGTCAGAGGATTAAAGCAATTGATATTAAGATCATGAAAATTGTGATCAATCCCAAACTCTACTAGATGAGAGTACCCCTTGCTGAGATTGTCCATTCAGTCTACCGGGGAAAAATGTACAAATTACCAGATTGCTTAGGATCTAACCATGGATTGTCCTGAAAGTTGATATGACCATAAACATTAGGTAGTTACTTGAATATCTGGTAAAGATGATCAGCTATGCCTATATTTTTTTTTTCAGTTTACCTCTCTATTATAAAATTATAGCATTCTTGAGGCCTATATTTTTACAGTTGGATTTAATGGTTTAGTCAAAAGTTTAATTTTAATACTTAACTTTTCTGTGAAGGTTTTAGATAAGGATGCTAGTGGCTGGTGGTTTGTGAAGATTGGACAGGAGGAAGGATGGGCACCAGCTGAATATATAGAAAAGAAGAATGTGAGATTGAGTCATATTGAACCAGTGGTAAGGTCACATTAAAATTGGAAAGATGAAAGGATTATTAATTGAATTTTAACACAAGACTTTATTCTCAGTTTTATTGTTGCAGGTCTTGTAAGTTGGAAAAATCTTTTGACTGGCATCATCAGATTATGACATGTATATAATGTAGATTTATGTTAAATAGCTACAAAAGTACAAAGAGGATAGACTACTAAACTGAGTGTGTGCTAGTAATACAACTGCCAGTCAGTACTTAAAATTTAATAGTACTAGTATCATGAATATTAAAGTTTTACAGTGTTATGGTTTTCAGTAAATCTATGTGCTCCACATTCAGTTAGCTAGAAATAAAATTAGCAAAATTTACTTTTAGTTCAGTGAAACAGTACAAATAAATAATCAGAACTTTTGTGTGATACAAAGAAAAATATTGGTTTAATCTATTTTTGCCAATTAATTTATTAGAATTTGTAAGCTTATAAAACAGCCTGCTTGAAAGAAATAAAAATGTTTCCCATTTTAGCCCAAGAGACAGCAGAATAAGATGCCTCTGAGACCTCAGACGGCAATTGGTAGAACAAGTGTAGAGGAAGAACAGCCAGATAATGAAGAGGAACAACCAGTCTATGAAATAATGGAGAAGCCACGGGTGGTGCTCCCTTGTGGCAAAAGTCAAAAACACTCAGGTAAACATGGGTCAACCCCAGAAACAAGTCAACTAGTCAAAAACACTCAACCAAGGGGAAACACAAGTACTTCTAGTCAAGAAAATCCTAAGATATATGCAAATGTAGACGTTTCTAGTGAACATGTTTCAAAGTCAGTGAAAAAGTACTTTGTAACAGGCAGTCATGTAGCCCAGGAGTCGAACGAACTGACTGTTACAGAAGGAGAAGAAGTGACTCTGATGGATTCTGGGATACAAGGATGGTGCTTAGTTAAAAATTCAGCTGGTGCAGAGGGTTGGGTTCCATATTCTTACCTAAGTAAGGAAAACCCACTCAAGCCAGAGGAAACTAATAAAAGTCAATACAAACATAATGTGATGTCACAGTTACAGAACAAGATGAAGGGAGACAATCCTAAACCAAGACCAAGGACGGAGTTTAGTAAGAATATTGCTACAGGAAGCTCAGTCAGTGCTGCCAAACCTAAGTCAGTGTACAACCCTGGTCAGCAGAGTAGACCTGTATTAACTCAGAAACCTGTGTTACCACAAAATAAACCCAAGATGCCAGTAAAGCCAAGGATGGCTAAGCAACCAGTCATGGAGGAAGCTCCTTCTGCTGGAGCAAAATCTGTAAAGAATATAAAAAGTATGTTTGAAAATCACTGATGGTAGATTGTCAGATTTATGTTTGCAAAAGTTGTGTTTTCATATCTGGAACTAGCATGCATGTAATTCCGACATGCAACCTATGACTTGCGGGGCTTAGTCTTTACACAAAGTGGCATCCCCAGTGATCGGTTTTGATATTTTTGTCAGGGTTTGATAAGGAAATGGAAGTTCAACAGGACAGTACTCCTGAGGACAGTCTCAAGGTGATAATCTATCAATGGAGAGAGTTTGGTGGCTGTATCTTCCAAGTAGAAACTGGAGGAATGCTCTTGAGATGACCACACCCTCATACACAAATTACAATAACAGTTCATGGGTTCCTTTGGCCTTGTACATCATTAAATCATTTTTACAGAGCAAGTACAGTTTATTGATCTTTCAGATCTGGTTTTGGAGAGTTCTTAAAATAGAAGATGAATTTACTTGCTTTTTCAGACAATCATATAGCAGACTTGTTATTTGTATATACATGTTATCTCTTTGCCATTCCATCCAGAATGTATCATAATCATTTCATCATTAAAGTGAACTTTAAGTGTCAGAGCAAGTATATTTATTTATAAAACCCCTGATCAGACTACTTATGAATTCATTGAGTTCTTTACTAGTACATACAGCAGCATTTTCCCTTGAGGAAATCAGACATGTGAAGTGAAATATTTCTGTCCAGAAAACTTTATCAGTACATAAATCAGCATCTTTTCATATGAATTAATGTATCACCCTATACTTTATATTGATGTATGAAGATTATTGAGCTGTTTCATACATCAAATTTTAATTCTAATAGAAAACAGTTTCTCTGTATGTTTTCACATGTTTGCAATTATGAAATATGAGTGTTGTTTATTATTTTGCTAATTTTTGTCAGGTAGTTATTATTAGTTAATGTTATAACTGACTATGCTTATCACCAGAACTCTGCTGTGAAGCAAATTTTCCTGCAAGGCTGGGGTTGTCATAAAAAAAATTATGCACAAAAAATGTACTGTGAAGCAAAATATGTGCTTGTTATACAGCTCAGGTAAAATTTTGGTGCCTGTGCATTCACTGTGCTTTAAATAATGTTTTTTTTTCTGGTATTTATCAGTGTGTATTTAGATAGAACTATGGTATTAGTATATTTTGTGAGAGAATTATATTCAACATTTATAACCGTCAACATGAAGATAATAGGTAGAAGAGTTATCTATTGAAATTTGGATATATTTTCATAAATTGACAGGTCATTTCCAAAAAGGAAGCTGCAAGGAAAGAATGAGGTATAGACCTAATTATCTTTTATAAAAACAAAACCATACTTGTCAGTATATTATAGTAAATCAATGACATCAATATATGAGAAGACAGTTTATAAGGAATCTAAATCTGTTGATGGAGGTCAAGGTCACTGGTCACATGCTCAAACAACTACACTTGAAAGCTCCTTATTGGTTGTTTAGTGTCATAAATATTAAAAAAAAATGTTAATGTCAAAGTGAGGTTGCCAACCCATGACAGATGCCATGTCATTGGCCACAAGATTCAGAACCAGAAGGTTGCAAAATATAAATGTTGGTTTTTGTTTTGAAGTTTAACATCTCATATCAGGCCTTCAGTCCCCGATCAGCATTAGTGTCAAACTGTGTGATAATATATACGTAAGGTCATTTTAGAATATATCACCAAAATTCAGTGAGCACCTGCTGGTGGAACAGACAAGAAGACATATTTGGACATCAAAGTTTCATTGAGCTAAGTTTTATTGCCGAGAGACCTGTGTTGGGAAAACCAGTGATTCTTGAGTTCTTCTGTGTGTCATCACTATCATTTTCTTTCTACTTTCTGGTCTTTTTTACTCTGTGTCACCTGCTTTCAGGTTTTTATTTTACTTCTTGTCATATTTTACCTTGTGTGCTCCTTTGTCACATGTTATTTAATGCTCACTGTTGCCTGTCTTTCTTTATATTTTGTATATTCTGCTTAAATAAGGAAGCTTATGAAACTGTGTTAAGGTGTTTGATCCTACATGCTTTTGCTTCCTTTTGGTCTTCTCAGGAATTTACTCCACAAAAGAACTGCACATTTCCCATGTCAAAAATGATTTTATTACTGTATGAAATAGGTTTCTTATCACAGTTCATTTTTTTTTAATGACTGATGTACATGGATGATGCTCTGGACAAAAACTTGTTTCTTTATGGTATACATGTTTTTGTATATTCATGTTGTGGAGATATATGTGCCTTAAGAAAGATACTAACTTTAATTCCCATGTTTAAGTATTACATGTTTTGTGTTTGGACATTGTTATGTGATTCTGTTATGTGATTCTGTCATATTGTGAGCATGATCAAGCCCAGCTTCAGTGTTAAATAATGTTTTGTTTGATTCTAGACATTTTTTAACCCTTTCCAGTGGATGATGAACTATTGTTTCGAAATAACCAGAGTAAATCTAATTCAAAAAAGTTTGACATGTCACAAATGATTGAGAAGCGTAAAAATTATAAACCTCACTTGAATGAATTTATGGAATGGTGCTGTTCTACTGTGTGTTTAGACTGTATTTTTGTATAATGAACAGAACAGTTAAGGGTGTCATTCAATATGTGCGGGCCCCCGCTCGGGCCCCGTTCGTGGATTTTTCATCTCCAACAATGTGGATTGTGTGGGGACAATTTATCTGTTATCGTTAATATGTGTCCTTGCCTTTGGAAGAGATAAAAGACCTTGCAGTTTGTAAGTCTGCATAAAGGACTATATGTCCAGTCTTTCCCGAGATACGGGCTAGAAGCCATCTCTATAGACAAAAGATTTAAGCGTGGCTGGTGAAATACGATATTAATCTACATCGAACATTTACTTTAAAAATATCAAGTTTTAACTGAATACTGAATTAAAAACCCTTACACTGATATTTAAGAAATTATATGATTATTAGTGCATGCATTTCTAGACTGGTACCCTGCTCAATTATGGCTGTCAGTCAAGCATAGAGACAGGCGTACAACGCCATCTTAAGTACTCCAGTTGCAACTCCTGACTTACCCGTAGACTTGTTTCAACTCCAGTATGAACCCTCTTACTGGTTGTCATGCACGTTCACGCGATCCTGGTTGATAATCCATGAAGATTTCTTATAAAATTTATTTCTTCAGTTATTTCTAATTTTTAAATATTGAAGAATGAGTTGTTGCACAAAAATTGAATGATGGATGTATAGATAATACAATATACTGGATCTTTGATATTCCACTGTGCGTAGCAGTGATTTATTATTAATATCTATTAATCTAATCAGTAATGTCACACGTAATGTACAGCCAACTTTTGGTAACTTCTCTGAGCAAACGAAATGCCTATTTTTATCATATATAATACATACTGGAGTTGGAACAAGTCTGCCGGGAGTACTATATAAGATGGCCTCCATGATTGGCACAGAGCAGCGGTGCCACAATAGAGCGGGGTACCAGTCTAATGCATTTCCCCGCCATGAATTGGTTATCCGCGCATGTGGAAAGGGACTACCCGCATGCTTGTAAACTCGCGCGGGTCCGGATCCACACGGACCAAATCGAAAGGCACCCTTGATGTCGATTCATTAATGAAGTTATATGAATGCTCACCAGGTGGCGCTGTTTGTTGAGCATCGTCTTTTGATGTGCATATATTTTATGGAGTTAACGTGTAGAGAAAAAGAAATGTGAAAAGCTCGGGGAATATGTTTTACAAATATACATTGAGTGATATGCCAGGGCTTAGTACTAGGACAGGGTATTCTTTATACTAACGGAAATTAGAGTATTTTTATCATCACTGATCCTTCTGGATTTCATTATAAATTAAGTGCTCAAGATTCAAAATTGGATGCAGTTTTTGTCAAATATTTCATAATAAATATTTGTGACAGTTCCATGTGAGAATATCCCTCCAGTGTAATATATTTGTTTGTGTGACCACACAGGTGCATATATTTCTTAATATGGTTGTTTGTGGCAAAGCTATTCCATGTTAAAAAATTAAATTGTTGACGAATAAATATGCATAAATATTGTTAAAGAGATAAAACAGATATGTTGTGTTATTTTTAACTGGCTGTGGCTCTATTTATCATCGTTTGCATTTATTGTATTTGATGGAATTATGTTTATTTTTGTTCTTACGTTTGGAGCGCTGTCTCGGAATTATATATATATATAAGAACTTTATATATCCAATCAGATTTTAAAAAAATTAAGAGAAAGAATTAATTTCAAGAGATTTTTTTTTTCCTCCGGTTTTGGTCACCTATAACTGATAAAAATGGGGCTGAGCAATCTTACCTATTAACCGACTGCACATGATGAAATGATGAAAAAAAAAATTAACCCATGTAATAAGATGAGCCCTCTTCACAGACTTACAGCTGTTACAAGTAATATCGGTCTGGGCAGTATGTATCAGCTCGCTAAATTGCAATTGGGCTCACACAGCCGAGCATCAGGGTGGAATGGACAAGGTGTACTCTCCTGGATGTGTCAAGGTTGAAGTGTCCCTCAAGAGCATTGTTCAAGTTAATTTTAAAAGACTGTAGAAATATTATTCCCCCTTTTTATTGTCTTCATGCTGGCTTATGTGCAGCAATCTACCCTGAGGCCAATATGAAAGCAATATCAGTCAAAAGGTTAAATAATTTAAGTATCGGTGATCAATTCAGTGAAACCCCACGAGCACCATGGGGACTGACCATTTTCGTATTTGTGAAATTCTAAGTTACCAGGTCATATATTCGGGACTAAGAAAAGTGGTCGTAATTTTGGGTGGGACGTAATTGTAGAGTGGTCGCAGGGCGCGGTTACATTGTATTTGTTTGACAAGAGATTCTGTAAAATATATTTAAATAACTGCGCCTGTCTGCAATGAAGCTGACATTTAAGTGATCTTCGAACTTTATCACTAGTGTCGCATAACAAAGGATGAACTTCACAAAAGCTAAAAATGTCAACTCGATATTTTTCTTGCCTTGAAATAAGTTGAACCCTTACAATCCGCATTTTTCAAAGCAACATTGGTTTCTAATATGTATTTATTATCTAAAATATGTTCTGTAATTTTGTTAAGCTTGTTATCTATACCTAATAGATCCATCAATTACCATATCAGTTGTTCTGACAATCATCTGTTATCATAATGGTCCCAGTCAGAGCCAGCAGGAACTGTGCCGATTTTCATGAGTTCTATGAATAATCGTATATTAATTCTGACCAGAGCCATTGATCAGCCCCTCTGCATTGCACCAACCACATTTACATGTGTTAATATGCGTTTAGTTTCCATATTTGTAAGATTAATATTTTGATCCTGTTGCAAGTATTAATGGGTACGAGGAGTATCCATGCACACGGGGTGATAGAGTACAATGTGAACTGCTGTTACATGAAGATAATTTATGTGGCATTTATATAGAAATGTGAACAGAAGCTAATTAATGTTCAACTACCTGCACTCAGAAACCATACAATATCATCAGCCAGTACCATTTGCCAAACAACACATCCTTATGTCCTTAATTCAAAATGTTTATGACTACGTTTGAAAAAGAGCGAACTAATTTTTTGTCCGAGTAACGTCCTCACCTTGACCTGGATTTCTTGTCCTCTTTTCTCATTCCAGGACGTACATATTTGTATCTGTAACATGCAGTTATTATCTTCCACATGGACTGTCGTCTATCTCTGTTAGGAACGCGTATGGATCCGAATATCCGAAGGAGGGTCGGGTCGGGTTCAGTAAAGGATATCAAGAATCCCTTGTCTGGGTGAACATTTTTTAGCGAACCTGTGAGCTTATGCGATGGTGTGGCGTCGTCCGGCGTCTGTCGTCCGTCGTCTGTACGTTAACCCATACTATCTTGAAAACGGAAAGAGTTAGCATCACAACATTTTATGGAAAAAATTAGTCATCTAAAAAACTCTATCGGATTTTGCTTATTTTTTGGCTAACTGCATTTTCTTAGATTTTATAGGGAAAAAGCTAAAGAAGCTTTAAAGATCTTCTTCTCCGAAACTGTTCGGCCAGATTGTCCAATATTTCACAGAAATGATCCCTGGAACAATCTCTCTCAAGTTTGTTCAAATGGTATAAGTTATGTGATTTTTGGCAGAGTTACAGCTAGTTGAACTTAGTCATCTGTCCAAAAAGCATACTAAAATTACAATCTTAGAAACGGCTGGAGCTATTATCACCAAATTTTATGCCAATGTTGGTCACATGAGTTATATCTGAAATTGAGGTATTGGTGGCGCCACCTGCATCGGCCTTTTTTGTATGGGGGTCATCAGTGCCCGTATCATACTGACAGCTACAAAAAACTTCTTCTCTGAAACCATATGGCCAAATTGTTTTAAAATCGCCCAGAAATGATCCTAGGGTAGTGCTTTCTGAAGTTTGTTCAAATGGTTTCAGTTCAGTGACTTTTGGCTGAGTTATGGGAAGCTTAATTTAGTCATATGCCATAACAGCCCATTTTAGCTCAATGGCTACAAAGATCTTCTTCTCAAAAACCACTGGGCCAAATTCTTAAATCTCACACATTAATTATCCTTAGATGTTGATAATTCAAGTTTGTTCAAATGGTTTTCGTTTAGTGATTTTTGGCTGAGTTATGGGAAGCTTAACTTAGCCATTTTGCTTAATTTTCCCACAGGAGTTATAAACCATCAAAACGTTTTTGACTGACGCCACTGAGGTAAATTTGTTTAATATTTTACAAGAATAATCCCCGGAATAATTCTTATTATTATTCTTCTTCAAAGAATGAATTTTGGCTGAATAATAAAGATTGAATTGAGTCATTTTACCATATATGTTAGCTGTGTGAAGCAGATACATCATAATTTTAGCCTCTTTCAGCTTAAAATGTTTATGATGAAACTGTAAAGTTTAATCTTTCAATTTTTCAAAAAATTATCCTAGGACATGGTTCTTTTAATCATATCAGAAAAGCTTAAGTTGGTCTTATGGCCATTATTATGTCTAACTCAAACTGAGGACTGCAAAACTGTTCTTCTACAAAATTATTGTTTCAATTATAACTTCTGTAACATGACACAAAAATTATTCTTAGGTGGCCTTTGTTCAAGTTTACTTGAATGATTTTATTGTAGAATTATTGGACCTTTAACAATGAAAGAACTGCAT
The DNA here is from genome assembly GCA_026874595.1 of Sipunculus nudus. Classification (NCBI taxonomy): domain Eukaryota; kingdom Metazoa; phylum Annelida; class Sipuncula; order Golfingiida; family Sipunculidae; genus Sipunculus; species Sipunculus nudus. The sequence goes on along the minus strand of CM049306.1, from coordinate 38,148,140 downwards.
CTTTTATTATTCTAGATATTTTGATAAAAAGTTTATGAATATTTCACCTTGAAAAAAACATTTTAGCCAAAGTCTTTCAGTATGTGTAAACAGATTTGCCAACAGGCCAAGATTGTGTCTGTATATTTAAATAGGTAAAGAAACTGCCAACTGTTTCAGATTTGGCAATAGATCAAGAGTTCAGTCAGTGCAGCCAAGCACAAGGCATGTGATCCCCTCATGGGTGACATGTGAACACCTTATGGGCACCATGTGATCACCTCATGGGTGTCATGCCCCTCAGGGCTGCATGTGGAGCCAATCTATTTATAGCTTTTGCAGACTGCCAACTGTATCAGATTAGGCAACAGGTCAAGAGCTCACTAAGTGCAGCCAGGTACAGGTCAAAAGTTCACCCAGTCTAGCCAGGTGCAGGTCATGAGTTCACTCAGTGCAGTAGCCTGAGCCAGCAAATTTGTCACAGTTCACTCGGGGCAACTGCCTTTCTCACCTAAGCCTGGTCAGCCCCATGCATCAGACTCAAGGTAATTTTGGTATATTGGCCTGATATTTTGACCTGTCTATGTTTCTTTGATGGCTTTCTCGTTCACAAGACAGGTGTCACCACCTACAATGACTTTTGCAGTGTGTGACTTTTGTGCCTGCTTATTTCTATAGAGGAATTTGATATACCATCCTGAAATCGGGCATATTTATACCTATCGAATAGCTTTGTCTTATAAAAGACTGGTGATGTCAACTACAATAACTTTTGCACAGTGTGTGGCCATGCTTATTTCTCAGGAGGGGTTTGATATATCAGTCTGAACTTGGGCATATGTATATATCTCTGATAGCTTCGTTGTATACAAGACTGGTGGTGCCAGCTGCAATCATTTTTAGCTCAGCTGACTGTAAGTAAACTGAGGTATAGGAATGGCACTTCGTCCGTCCGGCCGTCCAGCCGTCCGTTAGCAGGGCACAAATCCTAACAGCTGGACCTAGATACTTCTAAGTGAACATCCAGGGAGGTCAATAAAAATCTCCTTGGAAACCTTAATTTAGGTCACTGCGACCTATATCCTTTGAGCTATGGGGCTTGAAAGTACCCCCGAGAATAGTAAAAAAATTGATACAAAACCTCCAATATCTTGATAATTAATGCATGGTTTGTCATGAAACTTGCCTTGAATATTGACCATGACTAGTTTTGTCAGTTCCTGAAATGTGGTGGCGCCACCTGTATTTTTTCCTATTTTAACGATTATTTTTCTATTTATTTACTATAAAATGACAACAATCATGTCAGTTTCTCAAATGTGATAACATCTGGTGTCCCAAAACCTGGTGTGTTGATTGATCACAAGTGGATGCCCTATACAAATCACCTTGTCTGTCTGTCTGTTTGTATAGCTGTCTGTCTGTCAATCCGTCCATCCACACATATAAGTTTCCAGATGATAACTCCAGTTTAGTTTTACATATTGGTTTCCAACTTTACTTATAAATGGCCGACCACTGAAGTAAAAACCATGTCGATTTTGGGGTCCCACGGTCAAAGGTCAAGGTCACAGGACCCATTTCTTTTAAAGGAATGTGTATGCATTTGAAGCCAAACTTTTCATCATAAATCTTCCATCTTCAAGATTTTGCTAACCTGCCACTAGGGGAAGATTCTTTTTAATTTATGGGTCAAAGGTCAAGGTCATAGGGCCCATCCATTTAAAAATTAGTTTATGGCTGATAATTCTGCTTTGGATAGACAGACTGGCTTCAAACTTGATTTAATAATGACCAACCACATAAGTAAATTCATTTTGATTTTCAGGGTCCAGCAATCTAAGTTGAAGGTCAAAGAAGGCATATCTTTAAAAAGATTGTGGAAGCACTGTAAATCAAACTTTTCATCCTGAACTTTCCAACGTTTACACATGGCTTAGTTGCCCAAAGTGAGGAAACCTGTAGAATTTTAGGTTATCTGGTTAGAGGTCAAGGTCACTTTTTTAAATTTTGTTACAATAATCCTAATGCTGCAAGTTCATGGATATTAAGTTCTAAGATTTTTTGGTCACAAGGTCATTGGTTAAGGTCACAGGACTGTCATTCTGAAAAAATTCTTTAAAAATATCCTCATAGACATATTATGCTGAACATTGAGACCACTGGGTCCCTAGTTGTGTTGTGTGCACCCATGCCAGAATTTCAGCAGTGATATTTGTGTAACTGTTTCTTATTCAAAATGTTTAGTACCTGCATTGTTCATATACATGAGAAGTAATGGTCCAGCATTGAAGCATTATACCTGGTGTATTTCCCAATGCACAGGTTCGCATTAGGCCTGTAGGCCTTGTTTAAATTAATTAGATAAATACTTATTGACTAATTACAAAAAGTTTCCAGTGTATTCAATCTTCCGAAGAGATCTGAGGTATCCTGATTTTATATGTAATACAGTCAGCTATTGGGATAACCTTTTGTTTGGCGTATGTCTGTCCGGTTGTCACTCTGACCGTCCTTTAAAAGAGCACAAATCGTATCTCTTGATTGAGGCCCATGTCGTACATACTTCACATGCTGACATGTCTAGGTAGGTTCTCTGTGGAAATAAAAAAAAAGGATTTATGACCTGTATTCTCCGAGTTATGGGGGGATAACATATTTGAAAACCTCGGTAGCAAAGAAACCTCACAGTAAAAGTGCATGCAAAAGGCCTGGTTTCTCAGGAACTGCTGGAGGGATTTCCTGAAATTCGATGATATGGTATTCAAATTGATCCTGCAGAACTTCTGTACAAGAATGGTGGCGCCAAACGCAGTTATCTTTACAAAAGTTTACTGTAATTATAAAGAATGACTTTACAACCATCAGTCAAAACTTCAACAGGGCACACATGCATCATAAGGGTCAGGATGATTGGTCCTTTTGTGAAAGAAGAAAAAATGGTTCCCGGTGTCCTATTCATTCTCAGAGTTATTGAAACCCCATGTTTGAGCAACATAGATGCACAGACTGTCCGTGAAAGTTAAAAAAAAAGGCCATATTTCCCCGGAACAGCTGAACGCATAGTCATGACAACATATACGTATGGGATAATTGATCTTTCTAGAAGTTTATGTTTTACTTAAGAGACCGGTATCGCAAACCGCAAATTCGGTAATTTTTTTTTTGCATTTTAACAATTGTTTTGAGGAAAGCAAGATCATTCTAACCTCAGTAAATCACAAATTGTATTCGTAACATCACGGAAGCTCAAACTTCACCTGCATGCTGACAAGACCTAATGGATCCTCAGTGGAAATTATCAATTAGGCCACCTAGATCCATATGTTCGGAGTTGCCGAACAAAATCATCTTTGAACGACTCAAAAGTTACAACTGCCAGTAAAAATTTAACATGAACAGGTAGATGAATTGTCTTTAATTCTAAATTAATGCTAGTAAATCTTAGAAAACTGTAACTACAGGCACCACTGGTGATGCCACCTGCCAATGTCCCTTTTTAGCTCAGCTGACTATAAGTCATCTTAGCTATAGTCGTGGTCCATTGTCCGTCGTCCGTCCGTCTGTCAGTCCGTCCATAATGTTAGATGTCCCCAAGATCTCATACCAAGCCGAAAACTGGGTCTTTGCAACTTCGTTCCTTTGAGAAATTTAGGAAAAACCTCAATTTTTTTATTAAAAACCTATTTTCACACTTCCGGACTGCCTAATATCAAAACCACTCATCTGTTTTTCCTCATGATTACCATAAATATTCCTCTATATAGTTCCTATGTACATGCCAGAAATTATGTCTGTATTATTTAATTTAAAAAAGTTATGGGCCTATACATAATGCATTTTGTAAAAAATCAGGAAAGATATTTGATCACTTAACACAAAAAATGTTAAAGCTATTGACCTTTTTTCCAGTGATATTACTTTAATTAATCAAAATTAAATTGTATACCCAAAATTAGATGAAAATCTTTTAAATTTTCTAAAATATTAATAAAAAATAAAAAATTGGTACCTTAAATTTTGCCCAACTTTGACCATGGCACGTTTTTTTCCTGTAAGTACTGTGGATTTAATTTTCACAGCATGTTTTTGTTAGCATTTCAACTGTTAACACCAAAAATTTGAAACCAGTTGATCAAAAACTGTAGATTTTAATAAGTTTTCAAGCACCATGTAACATATTGTTTACATCAAGCTAGTGTTATGCAGTTTGCAAGAGCTCAGCTCCCCAGCTTCAGCTCTTAGTTCCTTAAATTCGGCATACAGTTAGATGTCTCCAAAATCCCCTACCATGCCAAGAATTTGGTCACTAGGACTTAATACCTTTGAGATATTAATGAAAAACTTCATTTTTCCATTAAAAACCCATTGTTACACTTCAAGACTGCCTAATATCAAAACCACTGATCTGACTTTAATCATAAATAATATACATATTTTTCATTCTCTATGCACATGCCAGAATGATGTCAGTAATGCGTAATTGTTTTAAGTTATGGGCCCAAACATAATGCACTTTGTAAAAAATCAAGAAATATATTTACTCCCTTAACAAGGGCATTGCTGAAGCTAGAGATTTTTTTGTCAGGGATGTAACATTATTTAATCAAGATTCAATTGAATACCCAAAATTAGTTCAGGACAGAATTTTTCAAATTTTATAAGTTATTAGTATAAATATAAAATTAATACCTTAAATTTTGCCCAACTGTGACCATGGCACGTTTGTGTCCTGAGAGCACTGTTGAAATAATTTTCATATCATGCACACATTAGGATTTCAGCTTTTTAGTTTAGAAAGCTGAAAGAAATTGGCCAAAAATTGTAGCTTTTATTAATGTTTTTTATGAGACCCTGTCACACTTTGGCTCTCTCCAGCCCCTCTTGAGTCACCTGTATGTTGACCTTTCATCAAATTATGCACGCTTGAGGCGAGGCATACAGGAATCCAGGCAGCTTATGGCCAGCCATAGTTGATCCAGTTGTCCAACCCAACTCATCTAGTAGTTTTAACCAACAACATAACAATAAACAATAAATTAATAAATTTTAATTAGTTTTTAATAACAAATTATAGAAAAATAGAAAAGGAATTTGTTAGTTTATAATAACAGGAAATTAACTTGCAGTTACTGATGATATAAGAATCTTGTATCGATGGGTAGAATGTCACATATTTCAAATAACACCATGCAGTAACCTATGGCATTTTTCAGTTCAATTTTAATGATAAAGAAGTAAATCATATTATTCATTACTAATCATTAGGGATCATATGAAGGAAATTAATGATAGACAAAGATGCCGTTGATAATATTAATCTAGATTCCTACTGTGTCTAGTGTGTACATTTATGTGAAATTAGTCCAAAATGAATTTTTTACAGTTATTTTTTAATATAAATAAAAGCCATAAAACCAGGTACTTATGATCATTATTTAAATGTGTTTATTTTGTATATTCTGGATTCTCAACATCATTGGTTGGTGAAACTGAATAAATACCAGACATGGTACGAATACTTTGTAATTGTATTTAAATACGAATATGATTATGTACTCCATTATAAAATTTCTTGCATAAAGAATAGGAATTCAGGTAAAAATGAAAGTATATGAATACTCGTGCAAATACTTTCAAAATGTATTCATGAATGCATTCATGAATATATTCTTTAATATTATTTTAATAATCATATCAGTTATATTTCATTTAAAAAAATCATATGATTCTCTTATTATTTTTTATAAAAATTATATTTGGGACAATATTTATAATTTTTTTTAATAAATAGTTAAACTCTTATATTATATGTTCTGCTTATAAGTTATATGGCCAAGTCAAAATCTGTGTGACAATAGTACTCCATTTGTTAATAAAATAAATGAAATCAATCCTCTTCATTGTCTCCAAAGGTACTATCAAAATCATACATAAGCTAAACAACAACAACTCATAATACAGCTTATATTTATTACCACACAAAACCAGCATGTGCCTCATTTCTAAATAAAATTTTTTTTTATCATATATAACAGCTGTGCGTCGTGACCCATAGGTCCCTTGTTTTATGCATTTTCCTTGTACTTTTGTAGAATAAGAGTGTAAAGCCATCGATCCATATATTCAGTAGGATAGAAAATCATATCGGTAGTGACTGAAAAGTTAAAACCAAGTCATGTGTTATGACAGTTCATTTAAAGATTCTCGAAATGTCACGGGACAAAAACAGGTTTCATCATCTTAGAAGGTTAGATGCTTTAAAATAAAAATGCATACAAAAGCCCAGAACTGACTCATGAAATTCTGTGCAGGGGCGTAGCCAGGATTTGGACTGGAAGGGGGGGGGGGGGCATACCAGTGGACTAAGAGGGCTATATAAGTTCACTTATTAATCATTTGATAAGATACATAATTATCTTCAATGTCTCATTAGTTTGTCATTCCTTTGACATTTTTATAATGACATTCCAGAGGTAGACTTCTAAACTTGATGTAAACATGACGTCTTTAAAATTACTTTAATATAATTTTCTTAGCAGATATTTAGTGGCTGGAATGTTTTTGCTATATAACGTATATGGAGGGGGGGGAGCGGGCATGGCCCCTGCGACAACCCCTGGAATACGTTCCTGCAATGTGCCAAGTATATATCTGAAATTTATGCATATCTACCATTGGAAAATATCAGATCTAGGCCACTGGTCCATCCTTCAGCAGGGCACAAATGGTATCGATAACACATAGGAAGATTAAACATGAAATGCTATAGGTCCTCATGGGTGATCGGTATGATGTCACTGTTACTTATATTTATTTGAGTTTTATGAGGAGAAACTATATTTCAGCATGATTCAAAATGTGTTTTGTAAAACTCAAGTAAAAGGCCATTTTTTTTCTTGTTACTTATTGATCTTTTACAACTTTCCCTACTGCAGAAGACTGGTGGTACCACCTTTAATAATTTCATCACGATTACGCATTTTATTTGTACTTTTGAGAAAGATATTCAGTTATGCTTTAGCAGGACCAAAAATCTAGGAATGTATCGCAGTGGTCTTGCAACAGGTTTGCATTCTTATCGTGGTAAACGGCCCATAATCTCAATATTTTGCTAAAAATAGTGAATTTACACATTTATACATGTGAGCTCACAACCCAAACTGAAACACCGTCTCCATGGACATGGGTCATTTCCTGTATCGCCTGCAAGCTGCCTGCGTCATGTATCCCGTGCGAGCCATGCTTGTGTTCATGCGGTCATAAATTCAACAAAGACGCCGAAGGGTTTACGGAACTTTTTCGCTCATGTTTGGTATTATTAGAAAGTACACAAAAAATGCTAACGGTAAGTTTGGTTTATGTTGACTGACAGTTTACCTGTAGGCCATGAAGCATTGTCAGAAATTACGAAAATATTTGCATCTTCATTAATGCGTTCCTCAGACATAGATGTAATGACTCTCTGGCGCAAGTAATCTGGTCGTAATGCCAGAGGGTTGATATGACGCTAGTCTGTGATCTATTATCTTAATTCCTAGACATAGGGAAAATCCTGAGCCGATCCGAGAGTCGAACCCAGGTCGGTGGCGCACAAGTCCGGCGAACCAACCGCTCCACTAGCAGTTCGCTTCGCCAGCAGTTCGGTCCGCTTTTATGTCACCCCGTAACACACCCCCTCTTAAGAGCGTTCTGCTATCAGAACAAGAATTATTATCCCAGGAGTCACACTTTGGTGAGCTTATTCCCTGGGCCACAAAATTAACCGTCACGTTAGACGAGCCCTCATTTTGAAATGAAGACAAATTGTTGAGGGGAAAAATCCTGGGCCGATCCGGGAGTCGAACCCAGGTCGGTGGCGCACAAGTCCGGCGAACCAACCGCTTCGCTAGCAAAGCAAGTTCGGTCCGCTTTTATATCACCCCATAACAATATATATATATATATATATATATATATATATATATATATATATATATATATATATATATATATATATATATACTGCAAAACATATATTTGATTTTGGTAAATAAAACTGATATTATTTGCCTCATCTTTACATGTAAGAATTACAGCACGAGAATTTTGAAAATTTGTCCGTCAAGATATTCAGAAATCTTAATTAGAGTAGAACTTTATATTGTTACAGGTGCTCCTTTTATTGTGTGACACGGACGTAACTCGTGTTGTTGTTGCACTTTATGTTTGATCCGTACTGGTTGAACTCTCGTTGTCATGCTGGCTGGGGGGTTTTCACCCCTGGCCGAGGTCACGTGATGAGCCTGGTATGTAGAGATACACACAGCGCTGTTTTTCTAGAGAATTCCTGAAACGCGTGCTTACTGTTTTGTGTAGGATCCTTAAGACTGTTCGAGAAGTAGAAAAATCTCGGCTTGAGGTGTGAAGGTATATAAAGGGGCTGTGTTTTAGAACCAAGCAGAGAGCAGCAGAGCAAATTCCAGCGGACGCAGAAGCGTGTGTCAGTTTCTAGGACCTTATCCGACGAATGCGGAAATTATAGATTTTCTAAGACTTTCTCCTGGATTTTATGCATCTGGACTTCAGTTTACTTTCTGGATTGTTACAAGAGCTTTACACTGGACTGTCATTCTCCGAGAGTATACATTTAAAGAACTTATCGTTGTGATGGTGTTGGTATCCAGGTACTGTGCACATTATTTTCTGTGTGATTGTATTGACTTGTTGCTATACCGCTGTTTTACTGTATAATTGTATTGATTTAGTGTATTGTAATGTTCGGGTTGTTTTAAGAATAAATTATGATTATTTGTTAACAAAAAAACACTGACTTCTTTATTCATTCCCCTACACATTTCACGCTGCCTAGTGTTACAGATTCTGATTTTTTTTTATCTCCATTACAGAATTTGTGTTCATCACGCATACGTGATCTGTTTATATTAGGTTCCGTAACAATATTCACTGTTGTCTTTTCTCAGTAAAATTTCATACAAAAACTCAAATATCTCGATAAATAATGCATTGGTTACAACCCTATGCATGTTAATCATTTCATGTATTTAATGTTAATATGAGACCAAAAAGTGTGACAGGGGTTTAATGAGTTACAAAATATACAGTTGTGTCAGTTTCTTAGCTTTGGTTCATGCATTGTCCTAGAACGTGGCATACATGTATATATATAATTCATGGCGTTTTATTAGTTCGACTGTTCGCGCAGCCTGTTTTCCAGTTTTTATTTGTTCTTGTATTTTTTTACAAGCCGAATTGCAACTATTGTGCCAGTTCAGTCATCGGCAGGTGTGTGTGTGTGGAAGGGGTGGGGGTATGCATGGATTGTCCTGAAACATCTGTGCTGATTGATTTTGGAAAAGTTTATTATTAGTTTAACAAGACTGGTTCAAACAGCACTTTCATTTCATGTTTACAATTCATTGATTGTCCTGAAACATCTGTGCTGATTGATTATGAATGAGTTTATTATAAGTATAACAAGACTGGTTGAAACAGCACTTTCAATTCATGTTTACGCATATTTACTCGATATTATTCAGTCTGTCAAACCATAGCAAATGTATCAGATTCTCTGCAGTGGTTCATGGATTTCCAGGAAGTGGATGTGTTCATGGGCAGTTTAATCAGTTTAACAATATTGGTGCTGCCACCTATAATCCTACTTCAGTTGGTACTTATACTGGCTAAAAACTCGGAATACAGTTATCTCTTCGCCCATCGTCCACCTGTCTGACTGCCCTCCCATTAGCTTGAAAGAATTTGTAACCGTTTTAAGGGCATGAGAAATATTTGGCAGGCGGGCTTCATTACTTATGTTTAAAAGAGCAAAATATATGTATCGTCATACAATCAAGATATCACTTGTGTCCTGATGAAGACATTTACACCCTGCAAAGTGGAGGGAATTTGATTTCTGTGTAAAAATTTAATTTTAAGCTGAGTCTCATGACCCATATGGGCCATTACTTATGATAAGCAACTGATGATCGAATTTGTAATTTGATAGAATGATTACTTTTCGTCTAACAAGAATGCATAACATGCAATTAAGAAATTGCCTGCACCACAATATCCCTCTTGCCTTCCAAATGGCAAATCTTTTTGTGTTTGTTGTTACTTTAGTCAGCGAGGGATCGGTACAGAAAACAAGTGACCCATGGGTCATGACGCTCAGCTGACTGGGAAGAGATTCGCAAAAGGAAATTTTATCATCTGAATGGTAGTATATACCCATTCAACTGAAGCATCAAACAGATTAACCAACAGGCCAAGATTGTGTCTGCATTTATATATATTTCAAAAATTGAGAAAAAATGCTTAAACTTAAAAAAAATACAGGTGGCTACACCAGTCTGCAGAAACTAATAAAAACAATATACATGCAAAGAATCATGGTGATCTCTGCATTAGTTGTTCAGATACTTCAGCTTTTGTATCAAATTTTCCATTATTCTGAGGGATACTTCGGAGTCCTATAGCTTGAAGGATATGGGTAACAGAGACCTAATTTTAAGTTTCCACAGGCACTTTTCATGGGCTTTCTTGCATGACAAGAATGAAGATTCTAGGTCCAGTTGTTGCGATTTGTACCCTGTTGACAGATAACCACATCTTTAAAGGTATCAAAAAAAGAGAAAAAAAATCGTAAAAATTTGTAAAAAATAGAGGTGGCTCACCCAGTCTGCAGAAACTGATGGAACACCTCATGATCAATATGTATGCGAAAAATCATGACCATCAGTGTTGTAGTTATTGAGATACTGCAGTTTTTGTATCAAATTTTTCTTTATTCTGGGGGGTACTTTGGAGCCATACAGCTTAAAAGATATGGGTAACAGAGACCTAATTTCAGGTTTCCATGGGGACTTTTCACGGGTCTCCCTGTGTGTCAAGAATGAAGATTCTAGGTCCAGTTGTTATGATTTGTGCCCTGTTAACAGATGTTCATATTTTTAAAGGTCTCAAAAATAGAGAAAAAAATTCGTTAAAAAACCTGAACAAATACAGGTGGTGCCACCAGTCTGCAGAAATTGATGAAACACTCCATGATCAATATCCATGCAAACAATTAAGGTGATCTCTGCAATAGTTGTTCAGATACTTCAGCTTTTGTATGAAAGTTTCCATTATTCTGAGCTGTACTTTGGAGTGCCATAGCTCAAAGGATATGGGTATCAGAGACCTAATTTCAGGTTTCCATGGAGACTTTTCATAGGTCTCTTACTGTGTCAAGAATGAAGATTCTAGGTCCAGTCATTGCGATTTGTGCCCTGTTAACAGATGTTCACATTTTTAAAGGTCTCAAAAATAGAGAAAACAATTCGTAAAGAATAAAAAAATACAGGTGGCGCCACCAATCTGCAGAAACTGATGAAACATCTCATGATCAATATGTATGCCAAAAATCATGACCATCAGTGATGTAGTTAAGGAGATATTGACGTTTTTGTATGAAATATTTGACTATTCTGGGGGGGGGGGTTACTTTTGGGCTCCATAGCTTAAAGAATATGGGTATCAGTGACCTAATTTCTGGTTTCCATGGAGACTTTTCATAGGTCTCTCAGTGTGTAAAGAATGAAGATTCTAGGTCCTGTCTTTACGTTTTGTGCCTTGTTAACAGATGTTCACATTTTTAAAGGTCTCAAAAATAGAGAAAAAAATTCGTAAAAAATCGAAAAATACAGGTGGCGCCACCAGTCTGCAGGAACTGATTGAACATCTCATGATTAATATGTATGCCAAAAATCATGACCATCAGTGATGTAGTAATTGAGATATTGAAGTTTTTGTATGATATTTTTAATATTCCGGGGGGTAATTTGGGGCCCCAAAGCTCGAAGGATATGGGTAACAGAGACCTCATTTCTGGTTTCCAAGGAGATTTTTCATGGACCTCTCAGCATCTCAAGTTACAAATTTCTAGGTTCAGCGGTTACGATTTGTGCCAGGTTCACGGACGGACGGACAGACGGACGAACAGACAGACGGACGACGGACAAAGGGTGATCGCTATAGCTCAGATGACTTACAGTCAGCTGAGCTAAAAATTGGAATGCACTCGGATGCCTATGGCCACGTGACCAAAATATGAAGTCCCTGTAAAGCATGATTTTTTTATTTATATGAAACGATCTGTATATCTGAATTCCAGTTCATAAATAGTATATCCACTTGGATGGACGGAACTCAAAAGGAAAGCCCAAGTCTAATTCACGCCAAGGTCCGTCACCTGTGTACGTTTGTGGAAGCAATGCAAACAAGGTATAGTACAACCGGAAATTAAGAAATCACATGCATCTGTTATATCACATGAATATGGCACAGCAATTGTGAAAACAATTATCAGTTATAGAATAAATAAAGACTGGCTAACAGCAAACGGGGATGGGAGGAAAACGTATTCAACCACATCCACAGATATCGTGACAGTAACATCTGCCTCATGGTAATCACGTGTACACCACGCCCCCATAAACCTTGTTCTATTTATAAAAGACAGACCATAATTGTAAGTTCGCCCCCGCAACAACAACCAATATCTGATTGTACAGCTTACCAATTGGGTGGGGATTCCTGATAAACAGACTTGGTTTCCTGAGAGTGTAATAATTCCATTATTGTGTGTCAAACAGACGTGGTCGATATCAATATTCTGTGCATGTGAACACATGGTTACAATAAAAGTACAGTATGTATGGATATAATACAACACTTATCTCCCTCCCCTTTTCTCTCTCTCTCTCTATGAATGTATATATATATATATATATATATATATATATATATATATATATATTGGAGGTGCGGACACCCATGGTAGTCCGGTCCATCACATAACGGTCCGGTCCATTTATTAAAATAGCACTAAAATAAATCAAATTTGTAGTTTTAAAAAAATTTGCTGGGCTGGGATGGATGCGGGTTGACATAAGCCGAATAGTTATGTAGTGGTTTAAGTGCGATTTGAAAACAGTAAACTTATAAATCTCATGCTGAATGAATAAATATTTAGAGTATATATAGGTCTCTGTATAATATATTGAAATTGTTCTTATCATAGTGCATGTGATACAGAGTGATGCAGAGGAAATGCATTGGCATTGTTCAACACAGCAGGTGTAATGCTTACTATGTCACTCCAGTCTAATAAGTTAATAACAAAAATGACTCTTTTCTAAAACTCAGAGATAAAAAAATAAATGTAACATAATACACGTATATTATTATCCTATTGTATAGTTTCCATTGCTTTTAATACATTTTACGTAGCTAAATAGTCTTTCTTTGAGAGATTAATTAACCCCCCTAGTTCATAACAAGATCGGTAGGTTGAAACTAAAATTATGAAGTCATCTGTTAAGGTTAAACCTTTAAAAGTTAGGTGGAACGGTCCGGTCCAGGGATAAACGATCCGGTATTTTGTGTTCACGGTCCGGTCCAGCCCAGAATAGAGAGAGAGAGAGAGAGAGAGAGAGAGAGAGAGAGAGAGAGAGAGAGAGAGAGCGAGAGAGAGAGATAAAGAATGGGAGACAAAGAGAGCATGGACAATATATATTTGCTGTTGGATATCTCGTTGTTGGAGTACACAGTAGTTGGTTTATGGTATCATTATCGGTGAACCATGACATCGTAGTGATTGAGGGAGAAATTACATGAAGGTTCCGGCATCCTATTATACTAGGTATCTTAACATGTTTGGTTTAATATGCTCAGGGTATACAAATTTAAAATAAAATAAAAGTTAACTCATGATTGTAACGCAAATAATATACATATATACATATAATATATAATAAAAATATACATACAAATTTAACTTAACATGAAAGGCTTAACAAGTATACTTCAAAATGTCAGTGTTTTTTTTTTATTAATTTGTAGTTAATTCAAGTCTAGACATAACCTGGGCGGGTCATCCTTTCATTAAATGCCGGCACTGATCTCTTACAGGTAACCTGGAGGGGTTATTCCTTTCTAAAATGCTGGCAAAGATCTTTGTCAGATGACCTAGACTGGTCATCCTTTCATAATATGCTGGAAGAGATCTCTGTCAGATGAACTGAACGGGTCATTCCTCACTCAGATACTGGCAAAGATCTCTGACAGATGACCTGAACGGATCATTCCTCACTTGGATACAGGCAAAGAACCCTGTCAGATGACCTGAACGGGTCATTCCTCGCTCGGATACTGGCAAAGAACTCAGTCAGATGACCTGAACGGGTCATTCCTAACTCGGATACTGGCAAAGAACTGAGACAGATGACCTGAACGGGTCATTCCTCACTCGAATACTGGCAGAGATCTTATTCAGATGACCTGGGCGTTTCATTCTTCTCCCAGCTGCTGGCAAAGATCTGTCAGATGACCTTGACGGGCCATTTCTCACTCGGACACTGGCAAAGATCTCTCTCAGATGGCCTGGGCGTTTCATTCTTCCCTCAGCTGCTGTCAAAGATCTGTCAGATGACCTGTTCGGGTCATTCCTCTCTCAGGTGCTGGTAACGATCTCTGAGGTGACGAAGCTCCGCCCGCGTTCGTCTTATAATTTGCAGAACTTCTAGCTTCAAACGCCTCTACAAGATATATATAAACATTCCAAAGCATACGTTGGAAAATAAAAAAAACAATGAAGGATTTAATATACAGTACAAAATATTGTTTTCTCCTTTTCGATTCTTTCTGCTTCTTTCCTTCTTCACGTATATACACAGGGGTATACCCAGACTGCCTTCGCCGTTTGTATTAAAAAAAATAATTTTTAAGCCGTTTTTATGTTCATTATTAAACTATTCAACAATCGATATCACGAGCAAAATGAAAGACGAAATACCAAGTCAGCTGCTGCAGTATAGCTGTAAACTCCGTCGGGCTAAACATTTTCAACTTCCGTAACTGAACAGTGTGTCCTTGTTTTTAACGTATCCCTGTGCGTCATGCACATTTTATTTTTTTACTGATTTGTCCTAAGTAATAGTTTCCCTTCGCCCTCCCCCCCCCCCCCTTGCAATAGTCCATCTTTCCACAAAATTTCCACAGGATCTGGCTCGAACACACACAGGTAATACACACGGCCGATCACATTACCCCGTGTCACCTCTGTTGGCGGAGGTAATTACTTAAATCATATTTATACACTGACCTCGGCCAAACTGCAAAGCGTTGCTCCTGGCTTTATTTATATTACTTTTCAAACCCATTTATAGACCCCCAGCCGTCTCTGAGTCGACCCTGGTCATTACTACAATACGTGTAATCCAATGAAATGTATAGAGATTCCACTATTCGCTCCCTTTGTCCGCTTCGTGGAAAATCGTGAGAGTAGGATGAGCCCTGTTATTAAATAAAAGTAAGCTGCATGAAGCTGATGATCTTCTATAACTATGCATAAAGAAAACAGTGCATATAGTTCTAAGGGAAATGACAAATGCACGCTTTATAACTGGACATGATAATATGTACAAACTGAAGGGCTGAAGGGAGCATTATATATATATATATATATATATATATATTCAAAACACTATTATGCGATTATAGGTCTAAATGTATACGATTAAAAAAATCACTTGATATACTGCGAAACTGCAGCCTGCACTCAATAATGCTTTCTGGCGAAATAATATCCAAGTGTCGAAATTGTCATTCAATTTCAATCGCACAAACGAAAGATAAAATTAAAAATCTAAAAAATTTAATCATTTACGAATAGGTATATATAGCAGTAATTCACAATTGCGAATTAAGGTTATAGTTTTACATGCATGGATTTAAAATAGCGTGATCCGCCATTATATTTCAAGTAAATATGTTATTTTGCGTTTGTTTTAAACACTTTGTTGTGGATGGGCTCGGTTATTGGAATATATAAATATACACAAAACTGTGAAAGCAAACATGTCATTAAGTACATCTAAACACTTTGCATTGTTCCGCTGGTATAATTTACTGTTCCACTCTAAACACATTCATGTGACATAGGCACGTGGATATTAACGGTTAACTCTGATGCAGAACACGCGCCAAAAATAGCCTACCCTGGCTGAGTGGTTGAAAACAGTTACCGCTGACATAGGAATGCAAGTAATCAAAATTACCATTCAAGTGCAGGTCACACAGTTTCCATTTTAAGGTGACTGGCGGATGATCTATATATTTGACCCGTTTCCATTTATCGATGAGTCACGCTTTGCAGTTATATAAGTTGAAATCATGATGTAAATGAATGTGCAAATCCGGTATTAACATCTGTTTTTCAACTTATCTAAAGCGTGGTGATTTTCTATGAACTAATTGATGAAATAACGTCGCAAAAGCATATATGAAAGACTTCACTAGTCCAAAATTATAACCACCGACAGCGGACAGATTAAATGCTTTTACCTTATAACAGTATCTTGCCATATATATATATATATATATATATATATATATATATATCCTTGTTGAGTCATGCAACCGCGCTAAAATCAAATAACCAGCCGACAATTGCATTGTCATCCAACCAACATGCAGGGGTGGGCAAATGTCCGCCGTTTTTCCTTGTTACCCTAACTATCTGTCCATCAAAAGGGGCAATCAATCGTAACCCTTATATAACTAGAAACGCTGATAGGTCGTGATAATTTCTCTCTGGAAAACTTAACTTACATCACTGACCAAAATATATTATGGGTTATGGGGCAAACGCTACCTTTGTTATAGATCCGTAGCATGTTAGATCGACGTGATATATAAGCCGTTTTGCATTTCTTCTCAATTCTTTAAAGTTCTTAGATAATACACGTACCTAAATTTTTTACATCAACAACTAATGACACTTATATTGTTATTTAAAATATGTGAATGCTTGGCTTAATTGTATGAGATCACATAATATCTCACTGAACGTCTTTCCCGAACAGGAGACTATAGAGTTATGGGTATATGTGCCATGCAGAGAACAAACAACACATCTACAGTTTTTTGACAGCAAAGTCAATGGGGAGCGTTTTCCTTTCTCACTCGCTAATCTGAAAGTGCATGCACTATATAACATAAATGTATAGCAGGTCACGGTGTCCCAGCAGGTCATTTTACTCGATACTAGTTGAAACATGAATAAGGAAATCTTATGGTATATAAAGTACAACATATAACCACGACGTACTCGAATCCCCCCCGGGGGATATATATATATATATATATATATATATATATATATATATATATATATATATATATATATATATATATATATATATATATATAATCCTGAAATGGCGCGTGTTCATTTACTCGGGGCTTTGAATCATTTAGACTGTAACTGGCAAACAGGATACATATCCGGTCACGCGGTGCATGGTCATTCTAAAAATTGTCTAACAAAATGTCAAATGGGACTCGTATATTCAATAAGGCTTGAATCAGATTAGAAAACGCAAAGTTAAAATGCAGCGGTATGTGTTTAAACAAACTGAGTTTATGCAGGAATATGTATAATAATACGGCCAACAGAATTGGCATCTTGAGGAAAATAAAAAAAAAATACATGTTGAAAGAGATAAAACATTAACATCATGAAAGTGATGATATTATAATGAAAAAGGAAAAATAAGAAGGCGACGATGATGGTAGTGGAGCATGGTTGACAGAACGAGTCCGTAGGTTGAGAAACTGGTGGAAAACCTAAACAAGGCCTACAGGCCTAATGCGAACCTGTGCAAAGTTTAGGAGTATGAATGGAGGTTTATTTTTAAAATTTAATATTGATCCTCCTAAGGCCTGCATATCTACCTTAGTCATCATGATTTCAGCAAAATGGACGTTTCTGACCCGCAAGTTTCGGACTAAAAAATTTTAAAACCAGAATATGGGTAGTCGACAAGCCACTATGTGTATCCGCATAAATTAGAGTGGGACGGGTGAAGTGAGGCATGGATTAAGTGGCAAGGGTAATAGAGCGTGGTGTGTTGCATATTAGCATGGATATCTGCAGCTTAAACGTGAATGTAGGTGGTGCCACCTGTCATAAAATCGAGAAAATTGTCCAGGATGTATAAACCTGCATAATTTCAGGTGGATAAGTCAAACCACTGCCGAGATATGAGTGATTTTATCCCAAGGCAGATGAACAGATGGATGCTGTGCATAAGTGGTTGCAGGTGGCGCCACCAGTTTTGCCTATAAAGAAGAGCTATGTGAGATCTATACACATGCAAAATTTTGGCCTAATCGGTAAAACGGTTCCCAAGATATGAGCTTGGATGTCGGCTGAGTAAATGTGAATGTAGGTGAAGACACCTGTCATAAAATCGAGAAAGCTGTCAAGGATGTAAAATACCTGCAAAAGTTCAGGTGGATAAGCCAAACCACTGCTGAGATATGAGTGATTTTAACCTAAGGCAGATGAACAGATGGATGCTGTGCATAAATGGTTGCAGGTGGCACCACCAGTTTTGCCTATGATGAAGAGCTATGTGAGATCTATATACATGCAAAATTTTGGCCCAATCCGTCAAACGGTTCCCGAGATATGAGCTTGGATGTCTGCAGAGTAAACGTGAATGTAGGTGGAGCCACCTGTCATAAAATCGAGAAAGCTGTCAAGAATGTAAAATACCTGCAAAATTCCAAGTGGAAAAGTCAAACCACTGCTGAGATATGAGTGATTTTAACCTAAGGCAGATGAACAGATGGACGCAAGGCATAAATAGTTGCAAGTGGCACCATCAGTTTTGCCTATGATGAAGAGCTATGTGAGATCTATACACATGCAAAATTTTGGCCTAATTGGTCAAACGGTTCCCTAGATATGAGCTTGGATGTCTGCAGAGTAAATGTGAATGTAGGTGGCGACACCTGTCATAAAATCGAGAAACCTGTACAGGATGTATAAAACTGCAAAATTTCAGGTGGATAAGTCAAACCACTGCTGAGATATGAGTGATTTTATCCCAAGGCAGATGAACAGATGGACGCTGTGCATAAGTGGTTGCAGGTGGCACCACCAGTTTTGCCTATGATAAAGAGCTATGTAAGACCTATACACATGCAAAATTTTGGGCAAATCGGTCAAACGGTTCCCGAGATATGAGCTTGGATGTCTACAGAGTAAATGTGAATGTAGGTGGCGCCACCTGTCATAAAATCGAGAAAGCTGTCCAGGATGTATAAACCTGCATAATTTTAGGTGGATAAGTCAAACCACTGCTGAGATATGAGTAATATTATCCCAAGGCAGATGAACAGATGGACGCTGTGCAAAAATGGTTGCAGGTGGCGCCACCATTTTTAGTGTATGTTATAAAGCTATCAAAGGGCTACATTTGTGCAAAATTTTTAGCATGATCGGTCAAACGGTTCCCGAGATATGTGGGTTTATGTGTGGAAACAGACGCACAAATGGACACTGGGCAGCAAGGAAAGGTCAGAGGTGAACCAAAAATGAAGGCGCAGCAGTTCACATGTGACCTGATGATAAACCCGATTCGCTTAAAATGCAAACAATTCTGCAACTAAACATTGTGTCCAGACGTCTAGACGCTGTGTCTAGACACATTGTCTAGACCCCCCCCCCCCCAGCCAGGTCAGTTGCCATGGTGATGTCTGGACCCCACCTGTTTGTACTGAGTGACCTCATGACTTGGCTGCATGAAGTCAAATCTGTTTTCAAATACAGAAAGCCTTTTTCAAATGGCTACAATGCTTTTTTAAAACTGTATTTACCCTATCTATTCTTATAAAACTGGCAGAATCCTACCACAGAATAATTCTTGTAAAGTTCAAACCAATCAGCTGAACAGTTTCATCATAAATCAGTGTATAAGCTTGAAGAGTTTAAAATTACATTTTCGCTTGTAAAAAACACATCAATGTAGGTGGCGCCACCAATACCTCAAAATCAGATATGACATATGTGACAAACATTGGTATAAAATTTGGTCATTATAGCTCTAGCCGTTTCTGAGATTTTAATTTTAGTGTGCTTTTTTGGACAGATGACTAAGTTCAACCTCCTGTAACTCGGCCAAAAATCTCCGAACTGGAACCATTCGAACAAAATTGAGAGAGATTGTTCCAGGGATCATTTCTGTGAAATGTTGGACAATTTGGCAGGACAGTTTCAGAGAAGAAGATTTTTAAAGGTTTTTAAGCTTTTTCTCTATAAAATCTAAATTAATGCAGATACCCAATAATAAGCTCCAGGGCACCAAGTTTCACATGTGACGAATTCTTACATGTAATTTGGAGCTACTAGCTCAGACAGTTTCTGACTTACAGCCATGGACGGCGGAAAGCCAGCCCTGGACGGCGGACGGCTGACGAGGGACGGACGACGCTGCGCCATCGCATAAGCTCACAGGTTCGCTTAAAAAAAGGAAATAATAATCCGTCAAATCCGATTTACCTTCATTCTTTTAGCTTCCTTCACAGGCACACGGCAGCGCCTTTTGGGGGATTCATTGAACTTGTACACCGCGGATTCCTGTTGATGCTGAGGGCAGGGGCTATCGGCATTGTCCGTCACATTTGCTGCATCATCTTCTGGTTCTTCGCATCCCATTTTTTCTTGCCTTTGATGTTTCGGTGGCTTTTTGAGCAGTTCAAAGTGTGGTTTTTGTTTTAATTTGAAATTTGCCTTTTGGTGGCTGGAATTGACTAAAGACGTATCGGGGTTGTCGCTGGCTTTACTGCATGAGGGATTGAACCTTTTCTTCTTTGGTGTTGTTGGTGTTGTAATACATTCCTTCAGAATCCGCTGTTTTGTTCGCCAGCCCTGCACAGCCTGGGCTGACCGCCTGACCTTTTTTGGTGTGGTGAAGAAAGAACGTCTTTTGGAGCGGGGCGTAACGGGATTGTAAGGGTTTATACTGTCACCTGAACCTGCACCTGCGGCGGCCAGCACGACCCCAACGTCAAGACCCGGGGAAGTTCGAATTAAATCCATGAGGGACAGCACATGTAGTCTCCAAATGTTCATTTAGGTCTACGTGCTATCAATGCTGAAAAGTGGAAAAGAAGGGGAAAAACTTCACTATTAATTCTGTTGTATTAATAACACGTAACATAAATGATCATATTCTTAATCTACGATTCCTTTTATGCGGTTGCGGTACTTATCCGACCAGTCATCCGACAAAATTTTTGTCCGATCATGTAGCGACCAATCCGACAAAGAATTTTAAATGGATTGGGTCTGATGAGGATTCCCGCTGAATTGTATACGTCACATATAGGGTTTTCGTGTTAAAGTGTGTTTTACGATAGACGTGTTTATCAGCGTATATGCTTGGAGGAAAATCGTCCTCCAGCTGGAATTGGAAACATCGATTTGAATTTTTGTAAATATTGGAAACATTTGCCTGTGAAACATTCACTGCATGGTATTTGATATATGCCCATTACATATATCTGTTTCGATTCAAGTAGCTGTTTTCTTAATCTTTTACTGCCACTTTTTCACAATGCCGCGGGATACTAATACAGTGAAACCTCGTTGTGTCGAAGTCGAAGGGACTGGTGAATTTACTTCGACACAACCGGAGTTCGAGACAACCGATGTTCATTATATTAAACCTTCTTCAGCCTCGATTATTATCGATAAATACTGCACATGTATAGGGCCTTTGTCATATAGTTCTCACAAATGATTAAACAACACAGATTTTATAAACCTTTTTTATTAATAATTAAAAAAAAAACACATATGTACCACCAAAAATAGGATTAGGTAAATCAAGAAAGTGAAATAAGAGCACATACATGTACGTGTATAAAAGCACACAAATCAATAAATGATTGGCTCAGATCATTTTCAGTTCAACACATCAGATCTTCAGATCGTTCCAGCCACCCATTGCTACACTTGAAGTTGGCGACCACAGGTTTAATATAATTAAGTGGGCATAGGTCCACTGACTGGGATGTCCTGTGTACGAGCAGAGTTGAACCACGTCAGCTTCGTACTTCTGCTCAATGGTCTTTACATCAAGCTTACGTTTAGCATTCCGCGACGCCAAAGCACACAGGATATAAGCAATATAAAAGTGAAACAGTAATACTGTATAACGTACTCTATGGTAAATAAGATTATGTAACTAGTCATCGCGGCCGTATGTATGATTGTTGGACCGTGCACAACTGTTGTACAAACATTAAAGCGTCATGACCTTGAGTCGACAGAGCCAACACGCTTGATGAGTGAGAGCCTGGTCGGTATTAATTAATTATGACTGGTCATCACGGCCCAATCATGATTGACGGGCGATCCATTACTGTTATCCAATCATGACTTCGAGTTAAGTGATAGAAATATTAACTGAGGACCAACAAAACACCTCGACACATCCGGTTTTTCGACACATCCGACTTCGACACAAGCGGAGTTAAATTAGTAAGGTTTTACCTATTCTTCGCAGGGACCCCACGTACGACTTCGACACATGCGGAAATTCGACTTAACTGAGTTCGACACAACGAGGTTTCACTATATATACATATAATATATATCATACATAAATATTACATTTATCATATATGTACATATTATGTATATTACATACACAAACATACATTTTATCCGCGACCGCATAAAAGGAATCGTAGCTTTATACTCGACCACATTCCAGTATTCTCATAAAGACAGCATATATATATATATATATATATATATATATATATATATATATATATATATATATATATATATAAGGTTAAACAGTCAATCTCATGGACCCGATTTTATATTACCAAATTACCAAAGTATCTTTGTTAAATTAATCTAGACATCGATTATTCCGGTGGAATGGACTGAAGTATACGCAATGATATACAATGTGTAATATAACCATGCAGCTTCGACATATTTTTATTATATTTAATTTGTTACATTTATGTATAGCTTAAAATTAACTTTATTTAGAAGTTACACATGCAATATTATAAATTATCAATCAATATAAGGAAGCGAATTAAGAGATAATTAAATACATGTTAAAAGCTCAGCTTAATGGATTCAGTATAAACAATATCGGGTCGTATTTATGTATTTACTTTCTCTGATGATCAATATATACCCTTGATATACAGGTAATCAGCTGTTCTATTGCTGATATTTAAGTCTTTTATCTAAGATAACTTTGCATCTGCGTTAATCATATATATATCATGTCTAAAAAAACTTAACATCATGCACTCCCATGGAAACATATATATGTACACGTATACATGCATCGCACACAGACTTAATTATAATATATATTCTGTTTGGCAGCCTATACTCATTTTACATTTAAAATCCTACCATGTACCAGTCCACTAACGTATCCTTTTTTTATTATTAATCAAGACATGTATCATTGGACAAAGGTAGTGTCTATAGATTTTAATTTTGAAGAAACATGGGAAACATCTTCCGTCTATAATTTAACACAGCGGATTCTTCATGTCGATATATAGGTCTGTATATCAGTAAACCTATAAATTATTTCACCGATAACACAGATCCAGATGCAGGTCTGGGACACGTGCAGTATACATATGCATATATATATACATATATATGGGGCATCAGAAATATAAACGAGAAGGATGTATGGAACATTTGATTTACGTGTATATGGATAATAAAATATATGTCATGTAACATGCACAATAACACTGAACGATCATACATGTATACAGTGACCCAATAATTAATGGACTTATTTCCCTGTGTTTGTGTGTGTATAAACGCAGATTATACGCGCGTATATTGCACTGAGGTATATATATATATATATATATATATATATATATATATATATATATATATATATATATATATATATATATATATATATCAAGCGAATGATACATCTATATAATGCACTGGGGTATATGCATGTGTATATAGAGAGGTCAGACTTTTGTAAATATATAACATGTAACGACGGCTTACCTTTGCACTAAATAGAACTATTATATTTAAGAGAACTAGGTCAAAAACATATAAAGGTTAAGTAGACATCCAAACAATTTATGTAAACATTCTTTCCGCAAGCATGTACCATGCATATAAGAGTTACATAAATAAACTGCGATAACTTCATCTGTACTAAATTGAGACGAGATTTTAGTCCCCCCCCCCCCCCTATTCAAGGTTATAAATTACTTTTTTATGTGTTAGTTTACTTAGTTATATATATACACACAAACACACACACATACATATATAAATATATATATATATATATTATATATATATATATATATGTGCGTGTGTGTGTGTAAACCTGCATTTGTTTGAAATACTGCTTATCTTATAAAAAATGAACAGACTATATATGCTTCATCAAATTAAATATGCATTTGTATGCTTGTTTGAAAAGAAGCTAATTTTTTAATGAACAATTGATCATAAGAGTAAGAGACAGACAGCAAACAGACTATAGGTGTGGAAACCATATTTTCAAGGGGGGGGGGGGGGGGGGGGAGATAAGTACATTTGGAGGATTATATTGATGACTTGATCTACGCTGATAGAAATTCCAACAGGTGATACGAACCTATGAGACTTATATAAGGGAGGGGGTAAAAAAAAATGTAAAATTCATTTTGTAAAGGGGCACTTTTTCCCTTATACCTTTGAGACCTATGACATGTACAAAATGTTTTAAGAAAAATATAAATACTCTTTTTAATTATACAGCATTAACATATATGACTGTCACATATGGGGATAGCTCTAAAATAACCATACAAAATGTACAATATTGCCCCCCCCCCCCCACAAAATAAAAGTTGAAGGTGCAATCATCCCCTTTGACGTTCCTTTTCATTAAACATACATTTTTATTTTAATATAGGACGGAATATGGGGATTTCATACGTCTAAACGATAAAAAAAATGAAGTAACTGAGCAGTAAAGATACATAAGATTTCTAAAGGTCGATGATATAAAAAAAGGATGGGGCTCTAACCAGGATTTAGACAAAAAAAATATTGAATTCATATTTATAGTTTATGAAAATAAGTGGCAAGAATTGTAATCGGAATTTAAGCTAATTTATTTAAACATAGTTAACCGCGAGTGTCAAAATAGGATGCATCAATTAACTATATTTGCTTTTCCTTCAGTGTGAAATATTCTTTAAATGGGGGAGGGTTTCCGATAATGTCACTGACGCGCCCCCTGAATGATTTTCACACTTTCTTCAGATGATGCAATGGAACAGTTTCAAAATCACCCCCTCCGAAAGAATGATTAAAATAGGATATAATAAGGACTGCATTTATGAAATACTACCAATACTATAGTCTATATGTAAACGTTTGTTTTTTTTTATTGGGGGGGGGGGGGGGCAATGGTCAAGCGCAGCCCGCGTTCACGTGATCACGAACTGAAACTTAAAGAGTCAACACTCAGTTCGGTCTTTGTAGAAGATTTTAGAATAAAAAAAACAGTTAACGATGAAAGTTGTTTCTGATATCATGTGACTAATCTGCATGTTTTTTTTAAATTCTGGTAATTATTTACGCACGTTCTTTTCCCCCAAACCTTAGCCTTGGCCTGGCGTCCAGTCACACCGTTGTCCTCGTGTGTACCCAGTGACCTCAGCAGACGAGAGTGCATGTTTGGTCACGTGGTTGTCAACCGCTGTTGACGTACGTTTATAATGGTGTATTGGTGGGTGGGTGATCAATTCCGGATATAGCTTCATGTGAGTTACATGCTTTAAGCTCGGGAAATTCGTTTGGTCACCAGACAACGAATGAATTACCGGAAAGTCAACAGTTGTTTAGGAAAGTTTAAGAACAGCTGGTTATAGATCTCCGTTACACGAACTCACTTTGTGCGAGGACAGTTTTACTATCATCCTAAGCGGCCCGTTGATTTGCATAGACTCCACAACCAACACATCTGATCATGATGGCGGACGAGTCGAGCGATGACAGCCACTCAAATTTATTGAAAGACAGCCCCCGTGTCATAATTATAGGGGCTGGTATCGCAGGAATTTCTGCGGCAGATTATTTAGCAAGGGCTGGAGTGAAAGATTTTGTGATTTTAGAAGCAACAGAGAGGATTGGCGGCCGAATCTGGACCGTTGACGTGGGTATGTATTGTCCTGAGACGAGAAAGGCTGCGCGAGTGAATGTTGCTTTTCCCCCGTGATCACGGTCCGGGGCGCTGAACAAAGTAAAAGAAACCAATCTTCCGCCATCGTTATTGTCTTCACATAGGTTAATATTGAGGAATTATATCCAGCCATAAAAAAAAATTGTATTTTCAAACAGTTTTTTTCATGAAGAAGGTCCATAGAGGTCAGTTTTCTCACGGTAGTGATCAAGTTAGTTTCGTAACCTTGTAACGCAGCGTGGTGTCGGTTCCCACGGGTGGAGCATGAATATGTCAGTGTTGTGTCTGTGTCATACTCATAGTGAACTCAAGTGTCCGCCGTCAGTCTGAATGTCCAAGACCAGGGTGGGTCAGAATTCAGAATATGGTTACATTGATCAGTTATAAGTTTTACCCCCGTCGTCTGTGACAGATTTTTAAGTGATGGAATCAGACACGTGACGTCGACTACATACATACCAGTAATCTGTATATCACTATTTGGGTTTAATGAATCTGCTATTACCAATTAGCCTAAGGTTATCATGTAGATCTACATTGTCATTTAAATGGGGAACAGCATGTGTTCAGCATTTTTGAAGGAGGCTTCACTGTTACTCTAAGGAATTAATACCCAAATTAAAGGATCACAACTCCAGAAAAGGGGTGGGTGTTGGCTAACCTTAACAATTTGTCCACGTCTGGTGAAATGTAAATGCCAACAAAGTTGTGAAATGACATATAATGGACAGACTAGTGCTTTGTTACAGCTGTGAATACTAATAATTCAGCGTTGTGTTTTATTCCCTGTTCACAAGTTGCATATATATAAATATTGGTGACCATAGGTATACTGACACCATGATATTGACAGGTTTCACTTAGAACATTCAGTGCATGAATTTACATGTACATCTTGAATATGATCTGGACTTGAGAATATGAAAGTAATTTGTTAATTATACACATACACCAGTCCTGTTGCTTTCTTTGTATTTGCCAAACTGATTTTTGAGTGCAAAGTTTACAGAATATAGCCCAATGCTTGTCCTCATCACATCTGGAAAACCCTTCATGATTCTATTGTGAAAGGGTTTCTAATCTAATATTTTCTTTGCTAGTATTGATATTTGCCATTTATCATCCAAGGGTATGTAGGAGACCAGAGATATGGTTTTCATGCATTCTTAGTTTGGTACCAGCACTACCAGGCACTTCCATATTATACATATTTCTATGTTTTGTCAGCCATTTGTCACAACTGAGTATGTTTTTTGTAACGATAACAACTATTTCTGTACACCTTAAGGTATATACTTCAAATCACCCTGCACATGTGATTATACTTGGGGATTATGTGTATCTGAGTCCTTACCACTCAAAGAAACTGATATATATATCATATGAAATTATGAATTTACCAGAATTGTAAGAGATCTCAATGTTCATTTAATTTCAAAATCCAGTGAAATGTCTATGAACTAAGCCCAACCTGAAAAATATAAAATGTTTTGACTTACTGACTCTTGGGCCAAACTATGAAGCAGGCATCCGTTATTTTTAAGATAAAATATGTGGACATTTTTCAACTGACTATGATATTTTAAGATAAAATATGTGGACATTTTTCAACTGACAGGATGACTACACATACCATATTTCCTTGATCAGACGCCCCAGGCTATTTGACCAGGTGTTTAAACAAAACAACACACCGAAACAATGAACCCGCTGGTCACTTGTACTTCGGGACCCAGTGAGAACATTGCCAGTAAATGGATTGTGTTTATAAAATGTCCTTAGATGTCATATGGGACACACACAGTCACCGCAATCGCATTTCTTAGCAATAATTTATGGGGAATCACAGCGAGGGATTTTGCAATTGTCCTTAAGAATCTATCAGGGAGAGCTCTCAAGGCCAGGTACAGCAGTGTAATTGTGTACTGCGTAGATTTGGCAAGATGGTTTTCATCTGAACATCAATTTGCTCTTTTAATAATTGTGCACCACATACAACAATTCACTATGCTTTGGGCTTTTAATATCAGTTTGGACTTAGCCGAACTGGTTTCAAAGGCCAAAGTGTAGTGAATGGGCGGCAAACATGGAAACTTCTCTGGTACCCGGCCTCTGAACAAGACCCGTTGCCAGTTAAAGGCCAGCGTTTATTTTTCTTAAACATTATTTGACCCAGTGTCTGATCATTAAGGAAATATGGTATACATTTATGAAAGTTCTAGGAATGGTGCAGATGAACCACAGTAGTATAATCCTCTTTTTATGACATCTTTATGAAGTTTGATTTCTTTGAAGGGACTTGAGCAAGAGTACCAATTAGCCACAGTACTGCTAGGGATTTAACACTCTTCCCCCCCCCCCCCCCCAAAAAAAAAAATGAAAAAAAAAACATGATTTGTGAAGAATAAGAACAACAATTCTGTAGTCTGTTCCATTCTTTGCTATTGTTGCGGCCTAAGGTAAAAACCATGGTCACAGGTCCAAGTTTTATGTTGACAAACAATCCATATTATGTTCATTATATGCAATCTATAATATGTTATATGTTCATCATATATAATGTTTCATTTAACATTTTAACATGTGCTTTATTACTTAATAATTCATGTTCTTAAAATACCTTTATTTTGTTACATTCTGAAGTACCTGTGCAGTTTTACTCAAGTGCAAATCATAAAATGATTCACCTTTATTTTGCTTACATGTTTACACCTGGTTTGGTCATTTTTGCTAAGGGAAGCTGTGGGTTTTTAGACTTGTAGCCCAACACAGGTAAACCTGGCTATTACCCACCCAGGTTAACACGGCCGAATATTGTCTGCCCAACCCTGGTTAATGAAAATAAACCAGTTCTGTCTGTTCACGTGACCTCAGTTTTCTGTATGGCTTCTTTAGACTTGTAATAGTCTGTTAAATATTCACATGAGTGATTCCATGTGAACACATTAGAACAGCCTCCTGAGGGCCAAGCCCCCATCAGACAGACTCATTAGCAAGCCTTTGAGGATGTAGACTTCTAATCATTGTCCAGACAGGCTGAGACAGCTAATACATTTGCTGAGTGAACCACCTTAGCATTGCAAACCATGGAGAACTTCACTTGGTTGAGTGAATCTCCCTGGTATTTCAGGTATTCCACATTGTAAAGCTGTACTGAAATGGTTAATAAATACCAGGATAGTCAAGCTTCACACAGCTGATTTGGTAGGGAAGTCATGAAGTGAAAGGACTTTGTTGAATTCATAAGTGAATTTTAAAAACTGTTTAGTTGGGCAAAGGGATGCAAACAACTATTATTACAAAATCAGTTTCAAATAGATTATCTAATTTCTGATAAATTAATATCAATTCTGAACAACTCACATTTAAATTAACAGATATATTAAATGATAGGGCAGTTCTGTGAAATTTAAAATGATAAAAAAAGTCCAGCCTTTTGCAGAAAATTGTTATAAGGAACTGGTGTGAAAGAGTACATGTTTCTGGTCTCACATGGACGACAATCAGTTGTTTAAGCAGTGCTTAGGCTTATTTGTAACATGGACCTCTTGGAAACCAAAGCAATGCTTCTGAACTAGTGATAAGTCAGTCAGGCTACTCTCAACATAGTGCTTCATATTAAGCCTTATCAGAACAATTTACAGATAAAAAATATTTAAAGGAGGCTGGTGCAATATATAAGCATAGAAAATGCTTAACCTTATAATGTTTTATTACTTGCTACTGGTTAGAACAAGATTAGATCATGTTTCTGTGTTATCTTGATTTACAAACAATCTGAACATTCATTACAAACAATGATTATTCTTCAGTAACATTGTTAGGGTACTTGCACTTGGCTGTGACTCTATTAACCCATAATTCAGGTATTTAATTTGTTCAGATCTTGGCCTGAGTGACTTTTTGCTCTACATTTTAATAATTTTGTTTGCTGACTAAGCCTTATTGCCATTAAGGACGTTGGATACTTTTAAATGTTGACCATGTTAGCTTCAAGTTGTTCATAACCCTAAATTTTGTTTAAGATCCTGATTTTTATCTTTAATCTTGTGACAGATGAATATAATTATCCCATTTATCAAGCCCAGCTTGTTTCTGTGATAGAGTGAGTGGCCTACATCCATTGCATGTTTGCAGCCTGATATCATATACCAAGTAGCTGGTCTAGTAAACGGACAAAGGTTTAGCAAGGGTTTATTTAGCCTGAGCAAGGATCTCCTGCAGCTCTTAGCGTAACCTGGGCTGGATCTTCTGACTGGTTCATCTTAAAAACTCCTGTAGTACAGTATATATAACCTCTCACATACATGTTAATAACTACACTAACAGGTATTAAAGAGTATACTTAGTCCCTGTGTAGTGTCATCCTTGCAGCAGAATTTCACATAATGAACACACTGACCTTTCCATACCGACAGTGACAGATTAAAAAAAAAATTGGCAGAATGCAACATCCCCCCCCCCCCCCCCTTCCTGAATTTTGGTTATGATAGTTAAACACTGCTACTACTAATATAGTAATAATAATGATAATAAAAGCTTTTGATAAAAGGATATAGTGATATTATTTTCTTGTGTTTACTCTATTGCTATTATGGGTGTTTATTTATGTTTGTCTTAATATATATCAGTCCTATGTAAGCATTGATTGCATGTGCAAGCTGTCATATTTTTGCATGTCATATCTAGACAGGTGTAGTAAATTAATAGACTGTCAAATGGGCTTTTAAGTCCCAGCATGGCACTGCCTATGGGTGGGTATGGCCACATGGGTTTAATAAATATCTCAATTTATAAGCTTGGACTGGATACCCCCTGGAAATGAGAAACAGTTGTTTCGATTGCATTCTTGGTTAACCTGTATGCTTCTAGTATTGCTTTAAATTATTGTAACATTTAAAAATGCAGGCTTATTTTTCTTGGTAAACAGTTGGTGAGATATGTGAGTCTGTAATATTTGTATTTGAATGCTCCACCAGAGTAATAAGCTTAGTTTAATAGAATTTCAGAGCTTAATTAACATGTCTTTTACAGTTTATAAAATAAGTACCCTTTTTCATACTAGAATCAAGTAGTGACTTCCAGCACTCAGTGGATTCCAACCTAGATTATATATATGTATATATGTATATATTTCATATATTTGTATGTGTAAACAAAACCCACATTTGTTACATGCAGACTTAGTTTTGGTTAAAAAAACTTGGCACTTGCCAAGCTGGAATGGAAAGAGGCCATACACATGATTATAACTCTTTTGTGTGATCGGTATAAATAGCTCTGTTTTTCTGCAGAATGCACTCACATTCTATGCAGGTAGTTAACAGGCTGTGCAGGGGGCACATGTTTGACTGTGTTGCCATGGTGTTAATGATTGCCGGGTCATACATGTGTATTAACATATAAAATTGGTCTAGTGTAATTGTCACCCCTATTGAACTCTAATGTTTCTAATGTCTGTCATTGAAATACAAAAGAACCTGTCGTGAGGGGACACCTGTTGAATATGGCTGAAGAGTCCCTACATTGCAGGTGTCCCTTCATGATACTTGAGAACAGATGGGGGGGGGGGGGGGGGGGGGGAAGTCTGGGTTAACTGTTACAAGTATGCAGCTTCCATATATAAAAGCTTAGCAAAGGTATTAAAATGTTGTAAATTATATTGAATTGTCTGGTAATGGGCCACAAAATGCAAGTATTAAGGCATATTATAATAGGGTTGTAGCATTTGATCAGTCTGAAATTACCTGTTTGAAACCAGGTTTGCCAATGGTCACTTGTAAATCAGAAAAACTTTCTATTTAGTTCCTTTTATACAGCATAATACTCTCTAAAATAACTTTAAATACTGTAATAAGAATCTGTATTTAAAAAAATCATATTTAGCTGATAAAAATAGAGGAAATGATTAATTTATCATTAGTTGATTTAAATCAATAAAAGTATGCAAATAAAAAAGTAAAAAAATCATGATTTTTTTATTTAAGTAAATTTTTTACCAGACTTTCTTTCAGGTGCATCTAGTTATACACAGTAAATTATAGTAAGTGACATTTGAACAGTTATTTTACTGCTGTTGTTCAGATGCTAGCTCTGTTTATATCTCAGACAGGTCCATTCTTCTTGTCAAGGGTATAGCGATCAGTCGATCACATCTGCCCTTGAGACATTTATATGCATTGAATTATGGCCTGTTGTATAGTTTGTACTGGAGTTACAGGTTATTTAATTGTTATGTTATCATGTGCTTGACTGTTAAGTGTGTTCTGGTCCTATCTCTTCCAAAGATTAATATACATACATGTGCACTTACAATCTCTCAGGGATTTTAAACATCGTTTATTGAAATAATAGGTCAAGGATTACATTTGTAAAAACTTTATGGATATTCGCATCCCAGGTATCTTATATTGGAAAGCTGACAGTAATTTTTATATTGAAAATGGTTAACCTTGCATTTAGATTAATTACACTTTAACATTATTAGTATTTGTATTGAATAGTATTAATGGTGAATTTTCAGAATGTTTCTACCTAAAATAGAATATGGCTTGATGGTAACTATGATGTTTTCAAGTAAAGTAGTACTGTTAGAGGTTTAAATTTGAAATATTCCAGTAACTTTTAATGACAACAAAGTTGTAACAATCAAAGCAATGTACAATGTTAAGTAACTCAAAAATTGTTTGTATGTAGAAAATATATATTGTTAACATCCTTAATTTGTATAAATATGTTTACACATGTAGGAATAGGTCAATATTTTACTGCGTTGCTGGCTGCTACTGGGGCCCTCTGTTTGCACTGTTTACATATGCGCCTAGCTGAGATGTGCGTCATAGCAGCTGGGAGTAATGCTCCAGTTTATGCACTGGGCAGTAAGGCACCTTAATGTACTTGGGCTTGAAAAGGATCTCTGATTCTCATGAACATAACCCCAGGGCTTGAAGCCTGTTACATAAATGGAGTAATTATCCATTAGATCCAACAGGTGGCAGTGCTGTCATATGCAAACTGGGACAACCCGCGTGAACTCTAAGGAGCTGAATACTACAAAATTTAGTCAATTAGTATTGAAAGTAAAGGTTTTCATATAGTGCTTCCATATTAAGTTTATCTTAGTGACCTGATATGAAATGATTTGATAGCTATAGTGAAATGTTTGCTGTATTTCATTGTGATTATAGCTCTGGTGAATGAAAATTACTCGTGAAACTACCAGTTGAAATGTTTCTTTTAAAACATTTTTGCTAAATAATGAAACTGTTATTGTTTTTCAGGCAAACACAAGTTTGAACTGGCAATGAACTGTTATTCAGTAAAAATATGTACATAATAACCACATAAGTATTCTGAAAAAAATTACATTTCTTAATATTTTCGTTCCAACAGGATAAATTTGTATACAGTGATACCTTGCTAATAAGAACCTGCGGAACCAGAAAAGTATATGTCTTAGCAGGAGGTTCATATGATAATTTATTTAAGCTGGGAACAAAAAATTGGTCATCCTACTACTAATGGGTTGGTCGTGATAGCAGGGAATTCATTAGGCAAGTTTTCACTGTATATATATGATAAAAAACATAGAAAATAATTTAACATGTTTAAACATGTTTTTTTGTGTGTATATGTGGAGACTTCCATTTCATGCAGAGGATATATATGAATGCAGCCAAGAAAACAATAATATGATGAATCATTGTATAATTAAATCCATTGATGTCAGCATCATACATCCTTGTATCCCCCCTGATCATGAATATATAGAGCCTTGCCCTCAGTCCACACCAGGTCCTGCATGGTTTAATAGATTGTCTGTGATATGTCCTCATTGATGACCTATATGTACCTGTGAGGACCTGAAATTGAGGGCATTTAAGCTAAGTACAGTGAAATAGCTAGTTACACAACATATGGTGCCTGTAGTACAGGCACTCCCAGGATTCAAAAGATACCACACAGGTAGCATAGTATGGGAACCAGCACTGTATTTATAATACAACAGGTCCAAGGTCTATTCAGGAGTGTCTGCCTAGTCTGTCTGGGTCCTGCTGACCTTTATCTGTGACTGACCTTGGAGCTCCCCTTCCATATTTGAGGTTAAGCCTTGACATAGCCAAGTTTTATGTACCCTGGATAAATCATAAATGCTTTGGTGTTCAGTTGAGTTTGTATTGATTGGAATATATATGGTCCATTGTGGGTCAGGGATGAAAATTACAAGGTCACTGTATGCCTTATTGGATATCCTATTATATTCAGGTGTAGATTTTGATCTACAGTTAGCCTGATGAAATTTTGTCCTGATTTCAATGCTGTATGTTGTTTTGATTATAGTTGAACTATTTTGGGGGTTATACCCTTTGAAAATTATTGTTTACTTCAACAGAAATTGTAAGAATTTGTAAAAAAAAACACATACCGATAAGAGAAATACATAATTTCTTTTAAAATATTAAAACTTCCTATTAAATTATAAGATCAAAATGGTTTCTTTTGTATCATAGCATAAAGTATTACTTTATGCACTTTTATGCACTGTTCCATAGTATATATCACTGTTCCATAGTATATATCACTGTTCCAGATGTGAACATAATAAAAAGTGTATGTACAGAGTTTGTCTTTGGTGTACTCATATTTTGTTGACATGATTTTGATTTGTCTACAGGAAATAAAGACTAGCAGTCTTGATATTGACTTACTATAAGGAATTCTTATTTATTGTTAGCAATTCATTTAATTAAAAATCATTTATCAACTTTTATTTTCAGATGGCAATAAAGGTGAACTTGGAGCCAACTGGATTCATGGCATTGACAAAAATCCAATTTTCACAATTGCAAAAAAGAACAATTTGCTACCTCCACAAAGCCACAGTCGCAAACTGGGGCAAAAAGCTATGTTCCTAACAGAGCATGGTAATCCAGTAAACACGCGAATTGTAGAAGAAATAGATTGGACTTATGGCATGTTGATGCAACAATGTGAGGACTTTTATCAGATGGGTCTTCCTACCCCAGAGGAGGAGGATTCTGTCGGCAATTTTATCAAGAGCGGATTCTGCCACAAACTTGCCAGGTATGAAGGCAAAGAACGCAAATTACGAGAAAATATTCTTGAGAACCGCCTGATGGGGGAGGCGGTGATTTCTGGTTGCCATAGCATGGATGATATTTCCCTGGGACAATTCGGTAGCTTTGAGGAGCTTCCTGGTGTGCATTACGTCATAGCACCCGGTTTTGAATCTGTACTTGATGTGCTGAAAAGCAGTTTTTCCAAGGATAAAATCCTCTTAGATCATGTGGTGACCCAGATTTCTTGGGACAAGAATTACAATCATGATGACGGTTTATACGAAGTGTGTGTCGAATGTCAGAATGGCAAGAAATTC
Source organism: Sipunculus nudus (assembly GCA_026874595.1). Taxonomy (NCBI): domain Eukaryota; kingdom Metazoa; phylum Annelida; class Sipuncula; order Golfingiida; family Sipunculidae; genus Sipunculus; species Sipunculus nudus. Next base: position 38,112,659 of record CM049306.1, on the reverse strand, counting down.
TATGCAAACCACGTTTTAGTGACAGTTTCTCTTGGGTACCTCAAGAAATGCGCAGGAAGACTGTTCAACCCACCCCTTCCAGACTTTAAGATGGATGCAATAAACCGTGTGGCCTTCGGAGTAGTGAATAAAATCATACTGGAATTTCAAGCTCGGGTGCTACCAGACAATATAACTCGTTTGGAGTTAATATGGGATCGTTCCAATGTTGAATTCGAAGATCTGTTTGACAGTTGGGTAAAAAAAGTTGGATCTTTTGAGGCCATTGCAGATAATGTTCTCGTTGGTAAGTATTCTTGTTCAGGCATTTTACTGTATAAAATTTATTTTGTTTTCATAAAGGGTGTGAACTTCACTCTTACTTAAATTTGTACATAATGTCATAAACCAGATCAAAATCTGAATCCTAATCGCAAACTTTTTAATCATGTCTATTTCAGTTTTTAAATGGAATAGATTTTTATTTGGTCTGTGACATATATACATTGCTCATTGCTGACGTCCATAAAATTCAATAGACTATTCCTCCATGCAGCCAAAGTAATAATATTTAAAAGATATTGTTATTGTGGCACTCTTTTGGCTTCTCACAACATGAATATATAAACATGTTTTATAGTTTGAAATTAAGGAAAGTAAGATTTTTCATGTGGAAAACATGGGACAGCAAACATGATATCACTCATATATATAGATTAATGTAACACAACTTTTAAACACTTAAAATAAATTGTGTTTATAAGTATAACCACTTGTTTTCACCAAACAAATGTTTTGTTCTTATGTGAGTGGTATTCATAAAAAAAATTGCTATAACCATTAATTAAGGACTATTTGCTTCCATGTATTGAAAGCAGATTGTAAAGAAAATTATCCTGTCTGCTTATCAGCAAAGGGATTTAATGTTAAGCTCAGCACCTGCTATGGTATAATTAGAAAAGGGTATATAAAGATCCACAGACTTACTAATATAAAACTGACTTTCCATAAGAGGAGTTTTATGTGGGACAGGCAGTGGTAGATTGCAAATCCCACCACACACAGGTTGTTAGTATTGTTTAAATTCTATCCATGTGTTTATAACTGGTGTGGGGGGGGGGGGTTGCCAAAATGATCCAAACGCATTCAAGGACATCTGGTGTCAAGACAGACGAATCAGTTTTGCAATAAGGTGTTTTGCAACTAGTGACCTTTAAACTTCAACAGATAGGCAACCGACCACCTCAGTTTACACAGCTGTTTTGTTTGTCAACATTGGTGTGTTTACAAAAAGCTTGTAGATAAACAAACTCATACCTTTTATCACAGAGGCCTGCATTATGAGAACTAATATTAATAGAAATTACCTACAGTTCATCTATATGTACACAGAGTAAGCTAACATTAAATCCCATTGCACAAAAATTCTTATACTAAGGTAGGTGTATACCAAGTAGATGCTTTACCTTGTAGGGTCTTGTAGGGCCTTGGATATATGCATTGGTTGTAATTGTCACTTGTTAGGGATTACAGGTGTGATGATTAATGAGAAAAAAGTTGTATTAATTTTTGATATCAGAGTGAGTCTGTGACATAAAATATTAACTCAAAAGCCCCCAAATAGACTTTGAAATCCTGTTATGTTCCAGTCTTACAATAAGTGCATCTTTTGATAGTACTGTCTTTATGCAATGGAATGTTGTACATATATATATATGTCTATTTGTGTGTACAAGATATATCATATTATGATTATGATTCATAATCTGAATGGTTAGGCAGTAAAGGGGTAACTCAAAAATGAGTGTAAGGTGGGTAAACACCCAGCACTGGAGGAGGTAAATCTCTCCCCCCCCCACACACACACACACGCACGCACATAACTAGGCAAGAATGATGAGCATGGAGTGTACGACCTTAAAAATATGGTCAAATTCAAATATAAATATCAGATGCTAATCTCTGATCTTTGACTAATATTGTGCCCAAAAGCAAGTTTTTGAAAATCAGCCATATTTGAGGTTTAGTACAAACCCAGGAAGAAGAAAGAGGGAGTATCCACCATCAAAACATTTTGACCCAAATATTAATGCAGGCCTAAAATCATGAATAACTATTAAGTCTAACCTACATACAGAGGGAGGCTGATAAACAGGGGCATCCAATGGGAATGTTGATCCAGTGAGATTGTCTTTTGGTTCTGAGTACCATTCTAGATAACACATGATATATACCATCGTAGTTTGTCCATGAACAAGTGCATGGTTCCCAAATGTACACTGGCGACATGGCTCTTTCACACAGGGACTAATAAATAATTTTGGATATATGAGGTCATCTCCTTTGCCAAAGTCATTTAAAGAAGAAACTGTACACCAGCTGGTACATTTGTATTTTGTAAAGTGTTTTAGGGTAAGTGGCCTAACTTTTGTGCATGGAAATTCATTAATGACTGAAAAGTGTCAGACATTGATTTAATTCAGAAACTTGATCAATGAATTTTCTGATACCTCAGAAGATTCATTGTTGGTAGCCCTTCATATACTGTGGTTGGCTTCATATTTGTGGGGCTTAAAATGTTTCGATTTTCACCTTTTCATTGTTATGTGAGGGTTCCATTTTCATGATCTTACAATGCAAAAGACCTACCATATACACATTATCATGTGAATTAATTAAATCAAACAATATGTGCATTAAATCTAATTAAATCTTTAAAACTTTGTCCGTTAATGGCAATTGGAAAGATTTAATATAATTTAAAATATCAGTCTTTGAACATTCACAATCTATTTTAATTCATAATGTTAACCTTTTACTTATTAACTTTGCCTTTGATGATGGGACCTTTTATTCACGAAGGTTTATATCACAAACATAAAGACAACCACAGTATGTTTGGATTTATAAGTTGTTAGGGAAGGGGGGGGGGGGGGGTTGGGGGTGCAGTGGTTGAATGGAAGGGGATAGGCAGTGGTTGATCTTGAATCTGCACCTGAAAATTCATTTATTTATAAAATTCATAGTATGAGACATTAGTTTAATACATTGGCTTGACCGATAGCAATTCTGATGCCTCAGAAGACTGGTGGTAAATATGCAGGTCACATATATTTATAAACATGTCTGGGGCATTCATCTGTATTAAGGGTGGTTTATGGTTTCCCTAGGGCAAGGTACAGTAGCCTGCACATGTTGCAAAAAGGGTATATATATACAGTGTACTAGTCCAAGGCCTGCTGGTAATTATGTTAGTCTGATGAATGAGACCATGTTAAACTGTGTGCAAAGGTATCTTGTAACTAAATAAGTGACATAGTTAGCTCACCTGTATTTAAAAAAGGCCAAGGGTATAATCATGTTGTATAATTAAAGTTCAAGAAACTTACAACAGTGAAAATAACAGGCAAGACTTAAATACACAATAAGTGAAAGTAATATTAATAATTTATATATTTGTGCATAATTGTATCCCCAGACAAAGTCGGGGGATACTATGTTTTCATACCGGTCCCGCCGCTGCCGCCGCATATAAATCTTGTTGGCACGATAACCCAAAAAATATTTCACGGAACTTTACCAAACTTGGTATATGTATAGATATGGGTAAGAGGACGACGCCTATTTAAAATGAGGTCATGACCTTTACTAGGAGAGTGTCCTTGACCTTGAATAGGTCCAATTTTGGGGAAAATCACACAAATTCTTTAATATCTCAAGAAATCTTGCATGGATTTATCCCAAAATCAAGTTGATGGAAGATCATGGATAGGGTTGTCATGTTCCAGAAACTGGTGGCGCCACCTATTATTCTTTACTTGTTTTCATGCCGTTTAATACCCCCAAAATTGCCACCTTACAGTACTGTGAGCATTATAAGTCAAAAACTAATGGACAGATTTCTTTTATATTATGCATATACATAGGTATGGGTTATGGGATGATGTTTATTTAAATTGGGGTCATGACCTTTCCTATGATAGTGGCCTTGACCTTGAATATTGCCATATATGGTGAAAATCACACACCTCTTATGATATCTCCAGTGTTGATAGCCATATGAATTTCAAACATGACATATGTATGGCCCACCACTAAAGTAAGAACCCTATAGGTTCTAGGGTCATGAGGTCAAAGGTCAAGGTCACTGGACTGGCATTTTAAAATATACTGTGGATGCATTTTAAGCCAAACTTTCATCCCAGGTCTTCCATCTTAAATATATAGCTCACGTGCCAATAGTGGATGATCCATATAAATTTTGGGGTCACAAGGTCAAAGGTCAAGGCCACAGGAGCCATCTGTCCAAAAATTAGTTTCTGGATGATAATTCCTTCTTTTATTGATGTATGGATTTCAAACTTGACTTGTATTTGACCCATTGGAAAAGCAAGACCTGAATTGATTTTGGGGTCATGAGGTCAAAGGTCAAGGTCACAGGACACGTCTTTAAAAAGATGTGGATGCATTTTAAGCCAAACTTTCATCCCAGGTCTTCCCTCTTGAATATATAGCTCACTTGCCAATAGTGGATAATCCATATAAATTTTGGGGTCACAAGGTCAAAGGTCAAGGCCACAGGAGCTATCTGTCCAAAAATTAGTTTCTGGATAATAATTCCTTCTTTTATTGATGTATGGATTTCAAACTTGACTTGTATTTGACCCATTGGAAAAGCAAGATCGAATTGATTTTGGGGTCATGAGGTCAAAGGTCAAAGTCACAGGAAACCTTTTTAAAAAGGTTGTGGATGCAATTTCAGCCAAAAAATTCATCTGAGATCTTTCATCTTGCACATATAGTTCACCTGCCAAGAGTGGAAGACCCCTATCAATTTTGAGGTCACAAGGTCAAAGGTGAAGGTCACAGGAGCCATCTGTCCAAAAATTAGTTTCTGGATGATAATTCCTGCTTTTATTGATGTATGGATTTCAAACTTGACTTGTATATGTCCAGTTGGAAAAGCAAGACCTGAATTGATATTGGGGTCATGAGGTCAAAGGTCAAGGTCACAGGACACATCTTTAAAAAGATGTGGATGCATTTTCAGCCAAACATTTCATCTCAGATCTTTCATCTTGCACATATAGTTCACCTGTCAATAGAGGAAGAACCCTATCAATTTTGAGGTCACAAGGTCAAAGGTGAAGGTCACAGGAGCCATCTGTCCAAAAATTAGTTTCTGGATGATAATTCCTTCTTTTATTGATGTATGGATTTCAAACTTGACTTGTATTTGACCCATTGGAAAAGCAAGACCTGAATTGATTATGGGGTCATGAGGTCAAAGGTCAAGGTCACAGGAAACCTCTTTATAAAGATTGTGGATGCATTTTCAGCCAAACAATTCATCTCAGATCTTTCATCTTGCACATATAATTCACCTGCCAAGAGTGAAAAACCCTTATCAATTTTGAGGTCAAAGGTGAAGGTCACAGGAGCCATCTGTCCAAAAATTAGTTTCTAGATGATAATTCCTGCTTTTATTGATGTAAGGTTTTCAAACTTGACTTGTATATGTCCCATTGGAAAAGCAAGACCAAAATTGATTTTGGGGTCATGAGGTCAAAGGTCAAGGTAACAGGACACATCTTTAAAAAGATGTGGATGCATTTTCAGCCAAACAATTCATCTCAGATCTTTCATCTTGCACATATAGTTCTCCTGCCAAGAGAGGAAGAACACTATCAATTTTGAGGTCACAAGGTCAAAGGTGAAGGTCACAGGAGCCACATGTAAAAAAAAATTAGTTTCTGGATGATAATTCCTGCTTTATTGATGTATAGATTTCAAACTTGACTTGCATATGTCCAATTGGAATAGCAAGACCCAAATTGATTTTGGGGTCATGAGGTCAAAGGTCAAGGTCACAGGACACATCTTTAAAACAATCAAGGTCACAGGACCAACATCTTCAACAAGATTGTGGATTGTTAGATGGAAGAAACAATAAATATGCCAAGTGTCAGTTATGCTGCCAAAATTGGGGGTCTGTTCTTAAAGGGGGGGCCTACTATGTCTGGGGATACTCTGGCACCTGCGGTGCCAAGAAATGTCTAGTTTAAAGGATATTTTTAGCGAACCTGTTAGCTTATGCAATGGTGTGGCGTCGTCCAGTGTCCGTCTTCTGTCGTCCGGCGTCTGTCGTCTGTACGTTAACCCATACTATCTTGAAAACAGCAAGAGTAAGCATCACAAAATTTTATGCAAAAAATTAGTCATCTAGAACACTCTATAGGATTTTGCTTATTTTTTGGCTAACTGCATTTTCTTAGATTTTATTGGGAAAAAGCTAAAAAAGATTTAAAAATCTCCGAAACTGTTCAGCCAAATTGTCCAATATTTCACAGAAATGATTCCTGGAACAATCTTTCTCAAATTTGTTCGAATGGTTTAAGTTCGGTGATTTTTGGCTGAGTTACAGGAAGTTGAACTTAGTCATCTGTCCAAAAAAGCATAGTAAATTTACAATCTCAGAAACGGCTAGAGCTATCATCACCAAATTTTATGCCAATTTTGGTCACATGAGTCATATCTGAAATTGAGGTATAGTGGCGCCACCTGCATAGGCCTTTTTTGTACGGGGGTCATTAGTGCCAGTATCATACCAACTGCTACAAAAAAACGTCTTCTGTGAAACCATATGGCCAAATTGTTTAATATCACACAAAAATGATCCTAGGGTAGTGCTTCCTGAAGTTTGTTCAAATGGTCTCAGTTCAGTGACTTTTGGCTGAGTTATGGGAAGCTGAATTTAGTCATATGCCATAACATCCTATTTTAGCTAAGTGGCTGCAAAGATCTTCTCAAAAACCACTGGGCCAAATTCTTATATCTTACACATTAATTATTTTTAGATGTTGATAATTCAAGTTTGTTCAGATGGTTTTGGTTCAGTGATTTTGGGCTGAGTTATGAGAAGTTTAACTTAGCCATTTTGCTGTATTTTCCCATATGAGTTATAAACCTGTAAAATGTTTTTTGACTGAGGCCAATGAGGCAAATTTGTTTAATATTTTAAAAGAATAATCCCCTGAATAATTCTTATAATAATTGTCTTTTATTGTTCCAAAGAATGAATTTAGGCTGAATTATAAAGATTGCATTGAGTCATTTTACCATATATGTAAGCTGTGTGGAGCAGATACATCTAGCCTGGCACCTGTTTATCAGCATCCATTATATCATGCCTCTAGATATTTAGATTTCAGGTTATCTATGGTTAATATTGACAAGAATTGACAATTGACAACAAAAAATTAGCCATCTGAAAAACTCTGTATTTTCTGAGATTTTACAGAGAAAAAGGTAAAAAACCTTTAAAAATCTTCTCCTCAGAAACGGTAAAGCCAAATTGTTCAATATTTCACAGAAATAATCTTTTATACCATCTCTCTCAAATTTGTTTGAATGGTTTAAGTTTGGTGACATTTGGCCGAGTTACAGGAAGTTGAACTTAGTCATCTGTCAAAAAATCATACTAAAATAACAGTCTCAGAAACGGCCAGAGCTATCATCACCAAATTTAATGCCAATGTTGGTCACATGAGTGCTTATTTTCAGGAGGGGTTTAATATATGTCTGAAATTGGGCATATGTATATATCTCTGATAGCTTTGTTGTGTACAAGACTGGTGGTACCAGCTACAATCATTTTTGTGTTGTGTGCACCCATGCCAGAATTTCAGCAGTGATGTTTGTGTAATTGTTTCTTATTCAAAATGTTTAGTACTTGCATTGTTCATATACATGGGAAGTAATGGTCCAGCATTGAAGTATTATACCGGGTGTATTTCCCAATGAACAGATTCGCATTAGGCCTGTAGGCCTTGTTTAATTTTGACTGATTGAAATGCCCATAATTATGAATGATTGTAGAAACATTTTTAAGTTCATTTAGTAAAATCAGTATAATTTGCCATGGTATTTGTTTCTTCCAAATGATGATATATCAGGCATCAAATGACTTGAGGATGTTGAAAATGGTTTGCACTTCCCCTATGCCCAGACATCATTAATTTTGAACGGTTCATTATAAACTGTTACTACAATGCAGTATGTAATTTTCTGTGTTGTTCATCAGTTCCACTTGCTGCCCTGAGGTTACAAGTCTCCCAGTATTATGTATAGCCCAGACAGCCATGGCTCAGTTTATGAATACATGTATAGGTTTTTGGCTCAGGCTCTTTTTTCCTCTCTGGTCTGATGCCATATACATATTAATGTGATGCCTCAGAGTCAGACATGTCAGCGTATGTTTAATGGGAAGTAATAATAAGCACTGTTAATATCATTAAAATAAATGTATATATATTCAATTTATTACTCAAACAGTTCAGGAAGTATCATGGTTTTATAAATTTTCATGACAATCTTAGGTTGTTAAGAAATAGCTAATATAATGTTTTTCAAGCAATATGTGATGTTTTACCTAAGTAACATAAAGATTTATTTGATCGCTGAATACCCTCCTCATCATGTATTGTTTAATATAGTTTATTTCGACATTAGTGAAGTATAACCTTAAATAATTTTTTAAGGTTCCAGTTTTAATCATTGCTATGATGACTTATGTTTTTTCTCTATAGATTAAAGTTTTAGTTTAAGTATTGTTATGTTTGTTAAGCATCTTTATTCATAGCATCATTTTGATTAAAAAAAACTAATATTTATTTATTTATTTATATTTTGACTTTATAGTTTGTGTCTCTTGTAATGGAAATATAAACTTTGATCAGTTGGTGTTTAGGATACCTGTCTGTTTATTGTGTACCATTTAATACAGCCTCAAGAAATCTAGATATAAATAGTAAACATTTTTTGTTGGCCCCAAGTAGGGTGACCTGAATCTGTGTCACACACACACAGCCATGGTCTTCTTTCAGAAGCTGATATTCACGGCTCTCATTCAATGGCTTCACTTTATGCCGTGCATGTGTCAAACAAGAAGGTTAAAAAAAACATTACGAGCCATTGGTTATGGAATGTGAACCTGATTTTGGTGACCTTTTCAGCTTGGTACAACCTGCTCATCAGGCTATTTGGGAAAATTGTGAAACCACCTTTTGCTGAATCATCTTATTTATCCCTGAATGCCATCTGCAAAATTTATATATATATATAAACCACAGGTTAGCATCAGCTGATATACCCACCTTGTGGTTTTCTTAGTACACAGGTGGTGGTACCTGATCTATAAAAAAAAACAAGCAAACACAGACAGTGGAAGGCATCATCTTGCTATAAGACAGGTGTGCAGTAAACACTGAGAACACAGACAGACAAATGAACACATACAATGCACATTATCTCCAGAACCCTGTACCTGTATCTGACTGGTAGGGAGTAAGGAAGCCGTGGGGGGGGGGGGGGGGGGAAGATGGAGGGAATGTAATGGCTGCTTGGCAGGGTACCAGCCTCTTTTCCATCAGTGTTCTGGATAATGAATATTCATTATTTATTCGTTGTAATAATAATTTTAATATTCATGATTATACCATTGATGATGAAGTATATCACGCTCTGCAGGGTCTCACTGATCACTTATCCAGCAGTGATCAACGTAATATTACATATATTACATACTTAATTGTGATGTATTCATAGTGATAATACTATGGTGTCACCACTGTTTGCTGTATTTGATTTGCTGGCAGACTTCAAAAGAAGTAAATCAAGGTTGCAGATGCAAAAGTAGTTAATGGAAAATTGTTGCAAGTCTTGAAATATTAAGAAATCCACCTGCCAAAGTTTTGTATGTTCAGGTGTGGACTGATGACGTTACATTTGGACTGCAAATTGGTTTTTCCAAGTCTGTCCATATTCAGACAAATGGTCATCCTTTATAGGGGGCTGCACCGGTAACTTTAAAATGATTGGATAAATGTTTATTTTTAGCGACTTATAAAGTTCAAGTTTTAATAGATATAGTTTTATGCTTAAAAAGATTCAGTTTAAATCTATAAAGTAATTATGAAAAAGCATAGGAGACTTGTTCACTAGTTAGGCTGGTGAAACCTTTTAAGTTTATGTTGACTGTTTCTGTTTTGTTGTCAGAGTCTTCAACTCATTTGAGTAGGCTGTGAATTGTGAGGGGCCTTAGAATGGAATCCAGTTATCAATTCCTTATCTAAAATTCAATTCTTTGTTTAATTGTTACGTAGTAGTAAATTTCTGACTTCCTATAAAATAAAAAGTATTTTACCACAATGGATATTAGCTCAGTTTAGCAGGCAAAGGATTAATACATGTATAGCTGTCAGTCTGTTTTTCACTGCCATTTTTGTTTCTCTGTGAGTGAAACTGTATACAAGCAAGCCTTGAAACTAGATCTACATAACGTACTTTGACACTGTGGTGTGTTCAGTCTAATTTTACAGCTCACAGAAAGCATTCTGGTAGTATATGCCAAAAAATTAATAAGAATTAAAACAAACAAATTTTAAGTTGAAGAACCAATTATCATTAAATCAAAAGATATTAGATTTCAGTTAAATGCATCATTAGATACATTGTTAAACACTTATTTCGACCTCTGACGTGTACATGTTTAAATGTTTGGTCTTCACCATGAGTCAGCAAACATAAACACTGAGAAAGTATCACTTAATTAGCGTATTTTTAATTGATAGTTTGTTGATTCTTCATGCAGCACAGCTGTATTAGTTATCAGCAAAGCTACAGACTGGCTTAGTAATCTATTTGCAACTGCTAAACCACAAGTTTATGAAAGCCTCATTTACCTTTTTTTATGGCCAGTTTATTGAAGGACATCTTGAAAATCAATGTTCCCAGTTGGGCAGTGTTCCAGAGCCGTTTTCAAACCTGCTTCACATTTTGGTGTTAAGGTCAGTCACCTGTCTAACCAGTCACTCACCTGTATTACCAGTTACAAGGTGACATGGTCAAATATCTAAAAAACATACACCACAGTCTTGATTTATAGAGGTACCGTGTTGATCTATTTGCAACTGCTGAACCACAAGTTTATGAAAGCCTAATTTACATTTTTTTATGGCCACTTCACTGTAGCAAAGGACATCTTGAAAATCTATGTTGGGCAATGTTCAAGAGCCGTTTTCAAACCTGCTTCACATTTTGGTGTTAGTACAAACCGTCTGATTTTGCAATTTATTAGTGTGGAAAATTAGTATAGATCTGCCCTTACGGTCTAGACATACATGTATATTCCAGTTGACTACCTTAACTGTACAGCATAAACAAACCAGCTGTGGTTTATGAGAAGGGTTGGCCCGTCTGGCAGTAAATATCTTTGTACAGACTCAGGTTCTGTATGATAGCATGTTTCACTTGTTTCTTACAATACACTACAGGGCTCGACATTAACCTTTGATCTAGCTTTTACTTGCCCTTTATGAAATTTTACTTGCCCTACAAATACTATTGATTGTTTTTAAGAACACAAAGATTCTTTTTCAAGCCTTTACTTAAGGTTTATGTTGGACTCTCAGTCGGGCAAGTGGGAAGAGAATTCTAGTTGCCCTTCCACTATTTTCTGGAACTTTCCCTTTCCCTGGGCAAGGGGTTAACCAGTTAACCATTAATGTCGAGCCCTGCATTATTGTATCGCCAGACATAGTCTGGAGATACTATGGTTTAGGCACGGTCGCGCCGCCGCCGCCGCCGCAGAGATTTCTTTTGGACACAATAACTCAAAAAATATTTCACGGATCTTTACCAAACTTGGTATATGTATAGATATGGGTCAGAGGACGACGCCTATTTAAAATGAGGTCATGACCTCAACTAGGAGAGTGACCTTGACCTTGAATAGGTTCAATTTTGGGGAAAATCACACAAATTCTTAAATATCTCAAGAAAACTTGCATGGATTGATCCCAAAATCAAGTTGATCGAAGATCATGGATAGGGTTGTCATGTTCCAGAAACTGGTGGTGCCATCTATTATTCTTTACTTGTTTTCATGCCGTTTAATATCCCCAAAATTGCTACTTGACAGTACTGTGAGCATTATAAGTCAAAAACTAATGGACAGATTTCTTTCATATTATGCAAATACATAGATATGGGTTATGGGATGATGTTTATTTAAATTTGGGTCATGACCTTTCCTATGAGAGTGGCCTTGACCTTGAATATTGCCATATATGGTGAAAATCACACAAAATCATTAATTTCTCAATAAGGGATGCATGCATTGGTCCAAAAATCAACTTGACCCAAGATCTTGGATAGTAATGTCATGTACCGGAAACAGGTGGCGCCACCTGTTATTCTTTTACTTGTTTTCGTGCCGTTTAATACCCCATCATTGCCACTTAACAGTACATTTATAACCTGTGAGCATTATAAGTCAAAAACTAATAGACAGATTTCTTTCATATCATGCATATACATAGACATGGGTTATGGGATGATGTATATATAAATTGGGGTCATGACCTTTCCTATTAGAGTGGCCTTGACCTTGAATATTGCCATATATGGTGAAAATTACACAAAATCATTAATATCTCAATAAGGGATGCATGCATTGGTCCAAAAATCTACATGTTCGAAGATCTTGGAAAGTATTGTCATGTACCGGAAACAGGTGGCGCCACCTGTTATTCTTTTACTTGTTTTGTGCCGTTTAATACCCCATCATTGCCATTTATCAGTACTGTGAGCATTATAAGTCAAAAACTAATGGACAAATTTCTTTCATATTATGCATATACATGGATATGGGTTATAGGATAATGTTTATTTGAATAGGGGTCATGACCTTTCCAATGAGTGGCCTTGACCTTGAATATTGCCATATATGGTGAAAATCACACAAAATCATTAATTTCTCAATAAGGGATGCATGCATTGGTCCAAAAATCAACTTGACCCAAGATCTTGGATAGTAATGTCATGTACCGGAAACAGGTGGCGCCACCTGTTATTCTTTTACTTGTTTTCGTGCCGTTTAATACCCCATCATTGCCACTTAACAGTACTGTGAGCATTATAAGTCAAAAACTAATGGACAGATTTCTTGCATATACATAGACATGGGTTAGGGGATGATGTATATTGAAATTTGGATCATGACCTTTTCTATGAGAATGACCTTTTCTATGAGTGTGGTCTGATTGCTGAAGATGGGGGGCCTATTCTTAAAGGGGGGGGATTAATTGTCTGGCGATACTATGGCACCTGCGGTGCCAAGAAATATCTAGTTGTGAAGCTGGAGTATGGAAAATAGCTGTAAAAGTTATCTCTTAACACAAGTCTCTTGGATCTGTGAGGTTTCCTGTATCAGATTGGCTGTCATATTGTTTAAATTGTGTGAACCATCTGTCTCTGCTGGCAGCAGGATTATACTTCACAGACAAAGATGGACATGGACTATATGTACCCTGTATTCTGCTTGTTTTCCTCTGTTTTCTCTGTATAGAACAACTCATAACTTGCTTGATGGGATAAAGTGGATATTTTATGAAGGGATTGGTTTGAGAAAACAAAGGCTTGAATTCAGTTTATCTGTTAATTGATTTGTGTCTAGATGCAGATATCATTCCTGATCAACTTTAGGATACGAGTGGTATACACTTTTTGAATTCTGACATCAGACATGCGACATCCAGTATTTCTATCGAGTGCTTCCCCCCTCCCACTTGAATAAGTGGATACTCAAGAAGTGATGGAAGGCACTGTGTTAAACTTGAGTAAATTAATTTTGAATTTCTCTGTATATTGGGCAAATACGGAAAATGATTTCCCTCTTGGACACTGAATTAGCACCATACCCATTATTTCAAGATCAAAAACAAACATTGCATGACAAAAGTCAAGTGGCACCACTGTTGATTATGATATTGATTCAGACTGTAAAAATGTATCCAACAAGTGTACAAACTTGTATAAAGAAATAAACACTAGTCTTGTTTAGGAATTTTGTACTGTTGAACATTGGGGTCTTCATGCAAGGGCAGCTCTGATTTCTATTTTGATGGTCATCTGTAGTTTTATTTTTGGTACTTGAGGAGGTATACAATCTTTGATTGCTGTATAGATATATACTGCTGTTATAAAACTCTGGATATGTCAGATACATCAATAACAGAATCAGAAGTACCGTTATCTAACACACTACTAGCTGCACTGCTAACAGCTCTGTGTACATGTATATATTTACTGTACACGAGGGTAATGTATAGGGTTGTTGGGATTCAACAAGAGCTCTTTTTCATGCTGTTTATGATGTGTGTAGTACAGCAAGAAATCTAGTTATACACTAACAGCCTGCCATTTGCTTGAATAAGTGCTACAGAGTTTAAATAAGGGATGCCTCAATATGTTTCCCGCTAAGTATAAATCAGCTAACCCTTGTATATATGGTAAAGCCGGAGTTTTAGATCTATGTATTCAATTTATGTATTTCTGGGCTAAATGTGTTAATATTGGATGCTCAACGAACCGAGCTGTAGAAACCAAGCACAATTCCTCATCCTTCATTCACTCATATGAATCAGCACAGCATGTGTCATAAGTGTCCGAGCTAGCAGGAAATTATGCAACCAGTGCCCCTAATTAAATTAGTTTTAATACTTGTACAAATAATGTAAAACTTCAGATTCATAAAGTATGGTGCCCTACCTCTCACACTACAATCTTCAGCTCTACCAGTATCTTCAATTTCGCCTTAAATATCTAACTGTATACCTACTCAATGTGTCAAACTTTGTCGTTGCTTTGGGAGCCAGAGCGCCGAGTGGGCCGGTTTTTCGGGAGACCTGTGACCGGCTCAAGAGCCGACTTTACTTACAGACAGTCAGTCAGTCACTTTTGTCGAGTCTGAAAAATCCCTAATTAAATGAACATGGTTTACAATTACTTTGAATATTTCCTGGATTTTAGCACTGTAAAATTACATCTAATCAATTACTCTGTTTTTGCCTATTATGAGGACATATACAGATTTTAGAAAAAAAGGTTGGGGGGGGGGGGGGGCAGGCTCAGAACCCTTGTAAAGGTGAACAAGTTTGGCGAGAGTGCTAGTAGACTTCATATAGAACTCTTATATGCAGAAATATTGGGAAGAAAACTCTACCAGATTCTAGGTCCAGTATTGCTCTTCAGTTTTAAGCATATAATATTCTGTTTCCCAGAATGTTATTGTCTAAAAAAGAGGGGTGTGCGTGCACTCTTTAAATCTTTCACCTGTATAGGTACCAGTATAGGCTGCTGGCTCATTTACTTAGTGAATAGCAGATTCTGCTACTAATTAGTTTACAGATAATCAGCATATAGTTGAAAGCACACATAACTGACCACAGATTTTCAGACAGACTGGAGTTAAATTGGTAAATGAATAAATATATACCTACAATATGGTATATTTAATTTTCTGAACAGGCTGGCTGTCTGGCAGGGAGGCAGAGTTTATGGAGATGTTGTCAGAAGAAGAGATTGGCAACAAGTGCGTGGAAGTCCTCAAGAGTTTCCTAAAAGGCCGAGAAATTCCACCCCTCAAGAGGGTCATAAGGTCAGTCAGTGCAGTTTGATTGATCTGTCTTTTCAGGGAGTGGTCTCTTGTTGATCAGTCACCGATCTGTGATTGGTCAGTCTGTGTATTGATTATCATGACCTGTGACTCAGAACACCCCCTCAGCTTGTCCTGTTTGGGTAAAGGTGAAGGATGTCTGGCCTGGCTCCTGGACACTGTCCGGTGAACCTTATCTTGGGGTTTTCTGGGCTTGACACAAGGAACATTGGCCAAAGGCACTTGAACTAGGAAATCACTCGGCCATACATGAATAAGAGTAGTTTATTAAATTATCAATAAAAAGATAATCATTATCAAGTTATTTACTGCAAATTGGCCTGCAAATCAACCTGCTGTGTTGTTTTCTGAACTTCATCGTTCTTCCTAAATATCAAGAAATATCATATGTAGCACTCAAAAATTGTACTTGAAATGATATGAACTTGCCAGCCTTAATCACATTCATTATAGTACATAACATCTTAATTTGAAGTAAACACGGGATAGTCATGGGTATGATCTCTGGTTGAGTTTACATAGAGCGACTCTATGAACATTTAGAACTTGTGGAAATGGCATATACACTTAATAAAACATATTGAAATCTTTTAAAAAATAATTTGAAAAATTAAAAAAAAATTGATTTTGTTAACAGAATATACCAAACATGAAACTACTTGAAAAAAAGAAATTGTACTTTTGAACTTTCTCTTTCACACCTATTTGTTTAAAGATGTAATAAAAAAAATCATGCTATGAAAAGTTTATTAAGTTATTGTTGTTAAAATATTCTTTTACCATAGCAACTTTCCTTGTTGATAAGTAATATACAAGACAAGGCCTGACTGATTGCATGTCTATATCATAAGGTATTTATTCATACAGGTCGCGCTGGCAGTCGCAGCCATTCACCTGTGGAGCGTACTGTTACATCCCAGTGGGAGGGTCACCCGAGGATGTGGAGGCCTTGGCTGAGCCACTTGAAGGAAACGCTGAAAAGGTCAGTCACCTGTCTTACCAGTCACTCACCTGAATAACCAGTCACAAGGTTACACAGTCAAACATCTAATAAACATACACCACCTTCTTGATTTATAGATACCATGTTGAACTATTGCATAATTACATGTAACATCATATATTTAGATACACTTCTGTGTATTTATGTTGGTTTATGTCAAGGTAGTCACTGTTTATAAGGTGAACTTGCAATATTGGGAATATGCTGATAAAAAAAGGTGCTTCAAGGATGTCTGGTAGCTATGGGGCTCGAAAGTACCCCTCAGATTTATTAAAAAGTTAATACAAAAGCTCCAGTATCTGAATAACTAATGACCTGACAGCTATCATTTTTTGCATGCATGTTGATCATGGAGTGTTTCATCAGTTTCTGCAGACTGGTGGCACTACCTATATTTTTTCAAATTTTTACACTTTTTTTCTCTATTTTTGGGACCTTCAAATAAAGCCTAATATTGTAAGAGGGCACAAATAGTAACCCCTTGACCTAGAATCTTCATACTTGACATCTAGGGAGGTCCATGAAAAGTCTTATAGAGAATTGAAATTAGGTCTCTGTTACCCTTATCCTCTGAGCAATTGGGCTCATATGTCCCCCCCCCCCCCAATATTTAAAATTGTGATACAAAACTCCAGTATTTGAATAACTAATGCATTGAATTCCATAATTCTTTTTGCATATTGATCATGGAATGTTTCATCAGTTCCTGCAGACTGTTGGCACTACCTGTTTTTTTTTTCCAATTTTATACACATTTTTTCTATTTATGAGACCTTAAAATGAAGTGGTCATCTGTTCAAAAGCCCACTGAAACCCATTTCTTAGAATTTTTCACAAAATTCATGATTTTTTTGCAGTCCCTGTCATTTTGCTCATTGTTCAACATTCCTTGAATTCAGCTGAGCGTCATGGCCCATGGGCCACTAGTTCTTAATGTAACCTGATGACATTGACAATACACATGTAAATTGCACCTGCTTTTAAGTCATGATGTGATAATTTTAATAAATACTTTATAAATTAAATATTATAGTAATTATTTTACTTTTGCAGCCCCAGGTACTGTTTGCTGGGGAGTCGACCCACACTTCCTTTTACTCAAGCTCACATGGTGCATTGCTAAGCGGGCAACGAGAAGCCCAGAGAATCTTACAACTCTACTCTCATTGATGTCAGCCCCGTATAGGCACTCCATAGTAAACTTAGGCCTCAATCTCAACAGCTTGTCCAGCTAGTTCATGGACTAAAGCTGAACACAGTCGGCTATCTGCCAGTACTGGTTTAATTATTTTTGTCATCATAGCTTCTGCCAAGGGATATTCATTTTAATATACATCAGTTACTGTTGGACTCCTGTATGCACATGCCAGTCATAATATGTTTTGTTTTTCACTTCAGTTTGTTACTCTAGTCACTTCATCTCAAAAGCTTTGGCGCATTGTTACTCTTATAGAAAACTAGTTATATTTGTTGCCATTTTCATCTTTAAGTGAAATAAAGTTAAATATAAATATTTATGTACTTTCTGAGTTAGAATGATACAATGTATTTAATTTGTAGTTTAAAATGGAGAGCCAAAAATATGATCATTAATCAGAAATTTGAACAATAAACTAGAGTTTGTATTAAAACATTGTCTGGTTCCAGGCAAATGTGCATTTATTAGCAGGAATAAGTAATGCAGATTTATATTCCAGAGCCAGTGAGCATTAATTTCAATTAATTTTCTATGATAAATTGATTAAATTTATGCAAAATATAACAAAAAAAGATTTTTCCAAGGTTTAATTTGTAAAAGCTTCATAAGTCACATGGTGAATCCTGCGAAATCGATTATCTGAATGATTGCTTATCTGAACTCCCTTCGCATTTTCAGATAAACAATGCTTTACTGTATATAAATACAACACTTTCAATTTCTTGTTTGCATTAGCCTGGAGAATAAAAAGTGACTTGGGTTTGGTTAGAACTGGATATAAATTGATTCATATATATTTAATGACTTGGAGGTTAGAAGATGGCTTGTGTGCAGCAACATTTTAATTATAAGAGTCCAGTAAAATTTGATGAATATTGAAATGAATATTTTCAGCATAGTATTGCGTATTTGGTGATTCACCTGTCTGAATATTTGGTTCTTTTGTTTTATTTTTGGTATTTTATAATCATGAGAATATTATAGTGTACACTGATTGATGCACTTTTCAACGAGACAAGTTGTATGTTACTGCTGGACATACAGGCTTTGCCTATGCTTCACTGCTCATTATGATAAAATGTTATTTATACAACATGTTCAGACAGCTATTTATGTAACAACAGATCTGCCAGGGATATTACATTATGTCCCAGTTTCCACTCAGGGAGTGAAAAAAGATTAATTGGCAGTTGATTGTGAAGGTAAGTCTGTTCCACTTTTGGGTGCCCACTGCTTCCTATATAAAAATAATATTACTCTTTTTTATCTTGTATTTATTAGTTTAATCATTTATTAGGTATTCAAGGGACTGGAGTTTCTGTTCATTTGAGTTATATAGTTTAACTGAAGTTTTACCTGATGAAACTAGTTGTATTTGATATTCAGACTCTATAGCATCATATATGATTATTACAGCTCTGTACAAAACAAACATGAGATCATTACCTTTCAAGTTTCATGCATGTTTTGTCACAGTGCTTGGCCCACAAATACTAATTAAACATATCCACCCCCCCCCCCCCTACCCACCCTAAATAGTATCAGTTAACCCTTTATAAACAGTGTTATTTTCTTTTATGTATTTAACGTAATAATTTGCTGAATATCTCTAGTAAAATGTGGCACCTACAGTGGAATAGAATAACATCTTTTCATGATGTAATTAAAAAAGCAGCTAAGTTTGTTACTGTTAGAACTAAGAATTGCACTTTGCTGAAGCTCAGTGGCCACATGTGTTTACGATGCTCACCAGATGTGGGTAACTTGTAATGTAACTGTTGTTTTTATCAACCTTTCATGTTCCCCGAGGTGCTGTGGAGTATCACTTCCCATCCTGGTTTGTATTTGTGTGTCTCCACAGAAAGTGGTCAGTTGAATCAAATCTATGTATTCAGTGTGTACAGTTATATTTATTCAGGGTGTATGTTTTAAGTGTTTGAAATAATCTCCTTATGACATAGTGCATGGAATTTGTATAAAAAAAGAGCTAGTACTCCATATTTACTTTTAAAAGTACAAGATAAAACATTATATATATATATATATATATATATATATGTCAAGGCCCAGATCCCGAACTGATCAAGATTTGGTCCGGCCTAAGCCCCTGATCAGGATTTGGTCTGGACCTGTTGCCGATTGGTCCAGATCGGGATAAAATATAAATATATATATATACTATATTGTGTGAAGGTTATTTAATGACCATCCTTTTTTGTTTGTTTTATATGTGAGATCATGTCCTAAGGAATACTGAGGTAGGTTTTTAAGGCTTGTGTAACAGTGGTCTTTTTCCCATGATAATTACTGTAAGTTGGGCTTATCATAGTCCGCGTTGTATAGAATGGTATAGCAAGTAAACGCATTTCATTATATTTGCTATTATGTAAGTTTTCTGAAGAAAGTTATGAAAAGATGTCTGTATCCAGCATCAGTCATAAGAGTCATCCAGAGATTGGTGTAGGTCAGTGTAGACTGCAGGGGCTCTTGTGTATGAATTATATTATCAGCATAATATAATCTTATTCAATATTACTTTTTGTCAGACCTGCCATTTTATTTCAACGTGGACATTGGATGGTTGCATTATGTCCAAAATTAAAGTTTTCTGCAGTGCTGCACTTGTGCAATACTCTTTATGTTATTATGGATGTAATCCTATTTAATTGTTATTATAATGTACAGACGTATGTATTTTCATAATGTATGCAGGGGTGCATGCAGTGTAACATTCAGTACGTAGATCTGATTTTGTTTACACTGCATTTATTGAACCAGTTTAATTTACAGGAATTTTATTATTTATGCTCCTATCAAAATGGCATTGTAATAAGCTCAGCAACAGGTGCTGTTTTGGGTTGTATCCAGGATGAATGTATATTTTTTTGTGGGGGGGGGGGGGGTTGACATTTATTTGAGGGAAAATTCAGTATAAGTATATAAAAGTAAGGGTGAGTTATTTGCCTGGCCAGTGATTCAGTTTCCTGAATAATGTGGGCACATCAACCCAGCGGTCAGATGGTCTGACACAGCCTTAATATGTCTGACCTGTGTCTTTTAAATCATGTAAGGGGAATCAAGTGTATTTTTACTTTTAAAACTTTTTTTTTTCAAATTAAGTAATACCTGATCAACAAGTATCTTTTCAAATAACAGAATACAGTAAAACTGAACCTATTCTAAACTTCCAGGTATCCAAATATACTGGTACCCAGGGGTTTTAGCAGGTGAAATTGGAAGAATTAGCGAGTTTAGCTTGGGCCATAAAGGTGATGGTATCAGTCTCTTTTAAGTGGAGATGAGATACTTTTAATTATTCTTTTTTTTCTTTTAATTTAGGAAGATGATACAATCGAATATGTCTACCGTGTGGAAAATATGATTTCCAACTGACAGCTACAGGTTTCCTTATGATTTGCCCCTCTCTTTGCTGTAGTCAAGTTTTCGTTTTATGTACGTCATTTCTAATGTGTAGTAATGGTGGTAGATTAAGAAAAGCGCAATAATACGTGCATTCAGAAGGCACTTTTGAATGAATATAGGTAATTGTATGCCTGCTGATGCCTGGCTATGATTATTAAGGCTCATTCTAGGAAATGTAGTTAATTATTTAGGGAAATTTAAAGTTGACGGTAGGTGTCATACTGCACATGTTGAAGTCCCACGGATTAACCTTTAATCTGCACTGTAAGTAAAGTTATGAGGGCACATGGCCTTATTTACACTGTGTATAAAGTATAAATACAAACTGTGTTCTGGTACTTCTCATTTTCCTGAAGTATTATATTATATCTGATAAGGTATTGAAACTGTACTCATCATGCAGCGGCTATCCCCTTCATACTGCAAGATTCTCCGGGTTTCACCACCAGGGCTGGCACAGGGCAAAGAATTGTAATCAGACCAATGAGAGTGCGGTATCCCATTGTGCATCCAACTCAAAAGTTTTAAATCCTCCACATCCTGCCCTCGTTGGTCTTATTCTTGGCCCCGTGCCAACCTCGTGTTGAGACCCAAAAATACTTGCTAAACAAAGCTGCTTAGCAGCGGCTGAAGCGAAGGAGATCTGAAACGACAGCAGTGTATAACAGCTGCGTAAGGAGTGTACATTTAAACCAAAGATACCTATAGTATACTATTCCCTATATATATTATCTTTGGTGCAACCCATAATAATTTTATTTTGCACCAGTAAAATAAGGCGTTTTTATCTCAAAGTTCTTTTTTCTTAGATAAAGCTGATGTAAGCTATCCCTCTCCGTCTTTGTAATATTCCAATCATTTTTTTTTCTCCAGTGCCAAGTCATTGATATAGATACATATAGGTAATTCTGCATTGTTAGAAGACGCAGGGGGAAGTGCGGTTCATTCATAAAGGAAGACATATAGTTGTGATACAAAACTTGCCAAGCCTTGTGCATAATATTACAGCAGCTAATACGCTTATCCAGGCACAGTTAGATTGCGGTTTAATTAAATGAGGAAATGTGGTATAGAACCCGCTTGTTCAAATAATGAAGAATATACGACCGAGGTATAAATGTACTAAATCTATACATATTCTGTCCAACCCGGCTTGCAGCAGTGTATTGCCAAATATCGCAAGCTGGACTGGATAGATCTGGTATCCGTCCAGACATCTTTTAGGCCACAGGCACTCGTTTCCAGCACTACAATGGCCTAGAAACGGTAAACATGTTGAGTATGGGCGATATACCCATTATAAGAGAACTCTTATAATGGGTATATCGCCCATACTCAATGTGTTTACCGTTCTAGGACATTGTAGTGCTGGAAACGAGTGCCTGTGTTTTAGGCCTTGTGAAATACCACTTTGTGTGCACACGTTTTAGTGTTGTCAAGCCCGCACGTGCGACAAAGGCGCCACATGCGTCCACACAATTGGTTAGTTCTTTGTAGTTGTGGCCCGCTCTGCCCACAGGCACTCGTTTCCAGCACTACAATGGCCTAGAAACGGTAAACATGTTGAGTATGGGCGATATACCCAATTTAAAATCTTATAATGGGTATATCGCCCATACTCAATGTGTTTACCGTTTCTAGGACATTGTAGTGCTGGAAACGAGTGCCTGTGGCTCTGCCTATTATTCATTAAACACCAGATCGTGCGTTTTGGTGAACTCATGAATTGAATTTCTCTTGGAAATATATATTCAGACAATCGTTCTACTGTCGGATCGTTTCAAAAAATGACCGAGTGGTACACTATTATTCAGGAAAAGTAGCATTTTCAGTGGACGATTGCTAACGGATGTAACTCACAATATACACGTTGCAGGGATAAGTTATTTTCCATCGCCTCTATAGGAACAGTTTATTTTGTCAGGACATTTCCTCTTTACCATTTACACAAATATACGCAACGATGATACACTGCTTGTGTTAGTAAACAGGCCTTTGGCTGCGCACACGTAGCTGGTTTGTGTATGTTTTATGTTTATGGTGGTATTACGGTTATATTATTACAGCCATCTTGATCTTCCAAGGTGGTCCGTATATTTAAGACACTGTGTGTCGTGTGTCAGTCTTTATTATCTTTAAATCAGAGGAACTCGAGGTCCTTGCAGAAGAAATAAATGTAGTTATGCCGTATGTGTCATAACTGTAAGTGTCATGGATTACGTGTAATTGATAATACATGTACTGAAGAGATTCTGACTTGTATCTTAAGTGTAGTTTACCATAAGAAAATTTAAACCGTTGAACGGAAGAGACAATTAATTTCAGGTATTGCTTAATGATTGATATATATATATATATATATATATATATATATATATATATATAGGTTTAATCTAGTGTGGAATCCTATATTTTACAGCTATTCTGTGGCCTTTGGTTAACTCCTACTGTACTGTTTTGTGTTTTAATAAAATATTTCACCGCCGTTAAGGAGTTTCCTCGCGGGAGAGCGATGACGTGTCCAACTAAAAGTTGTATACATGTCTGGGAGTGGAACCTAGCGCGTGGGCCTACATTTGTATTCGTGGAGTTCAGGTGCGTGGTCGCTGAACAGATAGCATTGATGTTCACTTCCCCGTGAGGGCTACTGAAGATATAACTTTTAGTCGCAAGGAATAATGACTATTATTATAATGATAAAAACAATCATAACTCATCGCACACCTTCACTAGGACTAAGTTTGTAGACAGACCATTTCCTAGATTTACCAGTTACACTCCAACAATTCATATCAAACCAAATTCTGCGGATGGTGTCCGTATCTGTGTTAGTATATGGATAATATACACATGGAGAAATAAAAATGATCACGTCTAAATGTACACCGGGAAAAACGTCGTCTACGAATGATTAACTTCGTGTAGTTCACTCTTCTTTACCTCCATCTCTCAGTATTTCATTAAATTCTGTAATATGTCCAACCCCTTTCCTTCTAGGAGACATGGTTTAGTTGTTTTCAGTCCTGTCGTCATATATAATATTTCTTGTGAACGTATGGTATATTTTGTCCCCCCCCCCCCCCCCCCCATTTTGATATGCACATAAATTCAACCATGCATGCAAGGTGAGTTCGAAACTTTTTATTTGTGATTGCATAATTGTACAACGTGGTGGAAGCACTGCCAGTTGAATAATTCCTCGGGTAAACACTGGTGGCATTGATCTAAATCTCCAAAGTTAAAATCTACTGAATAAGTATATATGATCATAACATATTTACAGTTTATAATTGAAAAGGGTACTTTTAGTAAAACTATAATGCTGAACATAGACTTCTCACCAGTTCTTGTATCACCGAGTCTTGAGTATTTCTCGGTAAACCAGTGCTCCTGACTTAATTCTATAACACGACGATATTAGAACTCCTTGTGCTTCAGATTCGCTACAACATTTCACCTAATAAATACTTCATAACCTAGCTCTGTATTAGTTCATGCACTTAAGATATGCCGAGTACAGTAAAATATTTTTTCGGATATATGATAGAAACATACTTAGTGTAGTTCTCCTTTTTGTATCATTAGCGGTATATCCTTAGTTCCGACATGATACTTGCGACATCCGCGTTTTAATCTGTACGAAAACTGGCAGCCCAAATGAGGGAGTTTTTTTAGAGATTAGGGTTCGATAAAGGCATTGGAGATACAAAAGGAAAGTACCCCGAGGGCAGTTAAGGTGGGTATCTATCTGCAGAGAGAGTTTGGTGGCCAATAGAGCAGTTACTTCAAGGTAGTTGCCGGAGGAAGGCTCTTGGAATGACCGCGCCCTCATCCACAAATAATAGTAGGATGACATAATTTTATTGAATGTTGTGTAACCATATATTCCGACACTGCTGTACCTCTTTGTATACCTTGTAATCATTCCTATCCCGTTTATCACAGACGTGTGATGGTTGGCTCACGCTGCTTGTATATAGCTCGCACGGTGCAAGGCTGAGAATTACACACGGGGAGACCCGGGCTCCATACTCATTTCAGTTATGAACCCATTATAATTAACCTATTATAATTAACCCATTATAATTAACAAGTCTGTATCCCTCTGCCAATTCAAGAGTGAATCGCAGGAACCGGAAAATGTTGAACGAATAAACTCGCTCATTATGCCATAATAGAGAGGTTATGCTCACATGGATCTTAAATAAATATTAAGGACCAGGAATACAGTGTGTAAAAGCCGGATGTCGTACTCGTTGCAGATGAAAAATCATCATACAACTCATTATACAACCTATATTCATTATACAACCTATTTCATCAAAACGAAATTATCAATTTTTTTTTCTGTCTTCAAAGGTTTTGAAAATGACATTTTCACAGTTAACCTGTCACTCGTGCTATTTACGCTAGGCTATATATTTGCACTACGTATCTTGGGGTTGTAAATTTATATGTATTTTCAGTGATCAATACAGGATAGAGCTCGGCGCCGCTGCAATTTTGCGCCGCCACAAGCCGAGTTAAGATCAAGTCGAGCCGAGTTTATCAGGAGGCCCCGTCGATAATTCGTTAAGCCGAAGTGAACCGATATTGTGCAGCTCAATTCGCCTTGAGAAAAAAATCAATACATATAGATAAATATTTTACAACTAAAAATGCCATAGATATATACAGACTATATGTCACAGAATATTATGTGTTTGCTAAATATATATATTCCATGCCATGATTTATCTCTTCACGTAAAGCCCTCCTACTATTACTTTAAGATATATGCAGATGTACCATCCTTGTGTGGATCTCCCCCTGAAGAGTATACCCCTCCTTCAAGATTGAGTCTCCCTTTTTTGCCCTGGTTGAGAGTCTTTTTCATGCCCTGGTCAAAGCAGCCAATTATGAGACCCCCCCCCCCCCCCCCCCGCTTACCTGAAAGCTGACCACCAAACCTTGGGATATTGTCCACAAGTTGGTTTCAACTAAAGTTGATTGTAAGGGCCACAATAGATAACTGAAAATGGCTCTTCTGCTGGATTTTTTGTTGGGGCACAAGAGACGAACTGGAAAACAGTTGGCCAGATACACGGCTAGTGTCCAGATGGGTGCTCTGAGCTGTTAGCTTAGCACCATCTTTTACCTGTGGGTCCCTTAACAACTGTCACAGAGAGAAGACTTTTGACTGTTTTTAAGTCGTTGAATTATTGTTGGTCAGCTTTTATGAACATTCTGAACAATTAAAGTTCTCTTCAAGCTGATACATCAGTGTTTCACACAGAGGAAAGCTGTGTACTACAGAGACTTATTTTGCTGCTACCAAAACCCGTCGACTGGTTCTGCTCATCTACCAATGGCTAACTACCAGTCACTACCAGTGCTATACCAGTGAGGACCAGGGACATTTGAGTCAATATCTGAAGTATCTGTTGGACCCTGCCATATCACTCAGCATGTATGATGGGCCCTCTTTTTTTAAGCAATATTACTCATGGGAAAATTCTCCAGAACCATCTATTATTGTCGCCCTATTAATGTTAGTCTTTAATTGTCCTTTCATATTAAATACAGTAAATGTCCATAGATAGGACGTTGTTGTAATTTGCGTCGCATATATAACAAACGGAGTAAAGTTGGATATTATTCAGTTTTGTCAAAGTCAAGACTAGTAACTTAAAAAATCAAATATTTAATTGGGTTTTCTTTCATTCTTTCTAGTGTGGTATTCCTGAAATATGTCCACCCACCCTTGTATATTGTGGTCTTCCGTCAGTTGAGGTCACGTTTTGAGAGGGGAAGACACCAATAGCCAATTTTACTATTAAGCTAAAAATACCGTTATTAAAGTTCTATTTTAGCCCTCGGCCCTTAGGCTGATGGGCTATTGTCGTCACCCAAGCTGTCCGTCCGTCCGGCGTCCGTTAACTTTTACCTTGTGAGCGGGATATCTGGAAAAGGATTCACCGTCAGAATTTTATTTCCTCGGTACAGATGTATATTGACAAAATCTCGGTCAAATTCGAAGATGGGTGACCTTGACCTATTTTTCTACATTTTAGAGCTGATTATGGAAAAACACTTAGATGCTTATTACTCAGGAACCATTTGGATTTTCACAAAATTTACTATGATTATTTGGACTGATAGTCTGTACCTGCTACACAAGTTTGGTGGCGCCACCTACAATTTCTGAAATTTTATGAATTTTTATCAGATTTTTCAACTTTGGGCTTGTGAGCGGGATATCTCTAAAAGGATTCACCGTAGGAATTTTATTTTTATGGTGAAAATGTATATTGACAAAATCTCGGTCAAGTTCGAAGATGGGTGACCTTGACCTATTTTTCTACGTTTCAGAGCTGATTATAGAAAAAACATTTAGAAGCTTATTTCTCAGGAACCATTGGGTGGATTTTCACAATACTTACTATGATCATAGGGACTGATGGTCTGTTACTGCTGCACAAGTTTGGGGGCGCCACCTACAATTTCTGATTTTTAATGAATTTTTCTTGGATTTTTCAACTTTGGCCTTGTGAGCGAGATATCTCTACAGGGTTCGTACGCACCTTGAAAACCTTGAAAAGTGCTTGAATTTAGTCATTTCAATTTCAAGGGCTTGAAGAGTGCTTAAAAAGAGAGAGTAGTTTGGAAAAGTGCTTGAAAAATAAAATTTTGTGAAAGAGTTTGGTGTGTGTTGTGTGTATGCATACCTGGTATTTTAATATCGACTTTCGGGCATCTCTACGTCAATCAAATGTATGAAATAGAATTAACCCAATCGTGGATGAATGAGACCGGGCAGTGAAAGTGACGGTGTAACAAGTTAACATACGAGGGTAATAACCATGTTTATTATCAAATAGTAAGTGAGCTGCTTTACTGGAAAGATCGTGGAGATTTCCCCCGAGGTACGTATAAAAGCTCTTTAATTGAAAACTCAGTCCACGCAAGGCGAGTTCACGTAAGTATTTTCGCAAGATTGATAATTTAAATTTTAAAGTAATACTACAGAGATTATTAATATAGCTATTGAGAAGATGTCCAAAGGAAATAATTATCTGGGAACAAACCAGGGGAATAAAATGTATGAAAAATACTTGATGGGAACAATTCGAATCTGAGGGATAATAATAATATAAAACTAATTCGCTCAGTAGAATATGTCGTTTAAATCAAGTTAACTTTACGTTTCACATTGGTAACTCGGCGATAATAATTATATCAGAGGGGTCCTATTTCCCCAACGAACCCAATCCGACTTTGTTTTGGTTAAAGGTTTTTCAGTTTATCCAAGGGTTGCGTGTTTTTTTTTATCTTCGTACCTGCGCATTTAACGTGTACGCGCTGTGATCGTCATTTGTTAGCTCCATAAGACCACTGATCAGCGAAATACAGTTTACACGCGGGGTCAATCAAATTAAGGATAAATACTGTTTGTCCGAAATAGGTTAAGGTGTTTGGCAGGTGCTGATGTATATTCACATACTCTGGCGTCAGTTTGTAAAAGGCTGGGATCCATGGGGGAAATCACATTTTTGTTGCGATGTGATAGCCGTTTGTAAGCGAAGTACGCTGGTAGTTTAAAGAGTGATCAGCGACATATACAACTTCCAGCATCGGCCCCCACCCTGCCCTGCATAACGATTGCATAAAGGTCACCAACAAGAGTTTTTAGCTCAGCTGACTATAAGTCATCTGAGCTATAGTCGTGGTCCATTGTCCGTCGTCCGTCCGTCTGTCCGTCCGTCCGTCCGTCCGTCCGTCCGTAGATGTGGCACGTTTTGAAACCGTAAGTCCTAGGAATCCAAAATTCGGCATAATGTTAGATGTCCCCAAGATCTCCTACCAAGCCAAAAACTGGGTCTTTGCGACTTCGTTCCTTTGAGAAATTAAGGAAAAACCTCAATTTTTTATTAAAAACCTATTTTCACACTTTAGGACTGCCTAATATCAAAACCACTCATCTGTTTTTCCTCATATTTACCATAAATATTCCTCTATATAGTTCCTATGTACATGCCAGAAATTATGTCTGTATTATTTAATTTAAAAAAGTTCTGGGCCCAAACATAATGCATTTTGAAAAAAATAAGGAAATATATTTGATCACTTAACACAAAAAATGTTAAAGCTGTGGACCTTTTTTCCAGTAATATAACTTTAATTAATCAAAATTAAATTGTATACCCAAAATTAGATGAAAATCTTTTAAATTTTTTAAAATATTAATAAAAATAAAAAATTGGTACCTTAAATTTTGCCCAACTTTGACCATGGCACGTTTTTTTCCTGTAAGTACTGTGGATTTAATTTTCACAGCATGTTTTTGTCAGCATTTCAACTGTTAACACCAAAAATTTGAAACCAGTTGATCAAAAACTGTAGATTTTAATCAAGTTTTCAAGCAGCTTGTAACATATTGTTTACATCAAGCTAGTGTTATGCAGTTCGCAAAAGCTCAGCTCCCCAGCTTCAGCTCTAAGTTCCTTAAATTCAGCATACAGTTAGATGTCTCCAAAATCCCCTACCATGCCAAGAATTTGGTCACTAGGACTTAATACCTTCGAGATATTAATGAAAAACTTCATTTTTCCATTAAAAACCCATTGTTACACTTCAAGACTGCCTAATATCAAAACCACTGATCTGACTTTAATCATAAACAATATACAAATTTTTATTCTCTATGCACATCCCAGAATGATGTCAGTATTGCGTAATTGTTTTAAGTTATGGGCCCAAACAGAATGCACTTTGTAAAAAATCAAGAAATATATTTACTCCCTTAACAAGGGCATTGCTAGAGATTTTTTTGTCAGGGATGTAACATTATTTAATCAAGATTCAATTGAATACCCAAAATTAGTTCTGAATTTTTCAAATTTTATAAGTTATTAGTATAAATATAAAATTAGTACCTTAAATTTTGCCCAACTGTGACCATGGCACGTTTGTTTCCCATGAGCACTGTTGATATAATTTTCATATCATGCACACATAAGGATTTCAGCTTTTTAGTTTAGAAAGCTGAAAGAAATTGGCCAAAAATTGTAGCTTTTATTAATGTTTTTTATGAGACCCTGTCAGACTTTGGCTCTCTCCAGCCCCTCTTGAGTCACCTGTATGTTGACCTTGTTGACCTTTCATCAAATTATGCACGCTAGAGGCGAGGCATACAGGAATCCAGGCAGCTTATGGCCAGCTACAGTTGATCCAGGTGTCCAACCCAACTCATCTAGTAGTTTTAACCAACAACATAACAATAAACAACAAATTAATAAATTTTTATTGGTTTTTAATAACAAATTAAAGAAAAATAGAAAAGGAATTTGTTAGTTTATAATAACAGGAAATTAACTTGCAGTTACTGATGATATAAGAATCTTGTATCGATGGGTAGAATGTCACATATTCCAAATAACACCATGCAGTCACCTATGGCATTTTTCAGTTCAATTTTAATGATAAAGAAGTAAATCATATTATTCATTACTAATCATTAGGGATCATATGAAGGAAATTAATGATAGACAAAGATGCAGTTGATAATATTAATCTAGATTCCTACTGTGTCTAGTGTGTACATTGATGTGAAAAAAGTCCAAAATGAATTTTTTACAGTTATTTTTTAATATAAATAAAAGCCATAAAACCAGGTACTTATGATCATTATTTAAATGTGTGAATTTTGTATATTCTGGATTCTCAACATCATTGTTTGGTGAAAATTGAATAAATACCAGACATGGTGCGAATACTTTGTAATTGTATTTAAATACAAATATGATTATGTACTCCATTATAAAATTTCTTGCATAAAGAATGGGAATTCAGGTAAAAATGAAAGTATATGAATACTGGTGCAAATACTTTCAAAATGTATTCATGAATGCATTCATGAATATATTCTTTAATATTATTTTAATAATCATATCAGTTATATTTCATTTTAAAAAAATCTTATGATTCTCTTATTATTTTTTTTATAAAAATTATATTTGGGACAATATTTGTAATTTTTTTTAATAAATAGTTAAACTCTTATATTATATGTTCTGCTAAGTTATATGGCCAAGTCAAAATCTGTGTGACAATAGTACTCCAATTGTTAATAAAATAAATGAAATCAATCCTCTTCCCTGTCTCCAAAGGTACTATCAAAATCATACATAAGCTAAACAACAACAACTCATAATACAGCTTATATTTATTACCACACAAAACCAGCATATGCCTTATTTCTAAATAATATTTTTTTATCATATATAACAGCTGAGCGTCGTGACCCATAGGTCCCTTGTTTTAATAAGATTTCACATTTTTATTTTTAATCAAATGTTGGACATGTTTGAATAGAAATCTGGCTGCGTCTGTGATCGTTAGATAACTACCTTCACTGCAGTTGTTGCCCGGCCATTTGTTGACACGTGCGGCCAGTGACTTGGCGGTAAACGGCAGAAATAAAACCGGTATATCGTCATATGAATAGGCTTTCAGGTAAGATCAAGCCAGCCGACATTTTGCAAGCCAAATCGACTTGTATACTAAATACAGCAGTCTTCTTGTCCAAGCATTTGTATGGCTAAGACGGCTTCGGGCTCTAATACAGGATTTTCCAACGCAGATAAATTTATGGTTTAACTGTGATTTAAAGCTATATAGATATCTTTATTATGTTTAAAGTATACATAACAGAAGTATAACTGTTCAAACCGGAATAAGGTTAATAAATACAAAAAAATAAAGGTATATATTTGGTTTATAGTTTGATATCACGGACACTACCAGTCTCCTCCGGCCCTACACTTTGATTTCCCGGTCTTTTCGATCTGTTAATATTTGCAGCTTTGGATTCTTTGCAGATTAATTCGGAGATAAACCAAAGCACCCTCAATGGACTGTACACTCAGAAGGTTGTTCGTTCAACATTCACCTCATACAAAGTTACAAGTAACAATTCCCTTATGGGTTGAGTGGGTTCTTCCGTGTGGTAAAGACCTTTGGCAGTGGTCTTAAAATTGGCACCGCGGAAAAAGTGAACGGGAAGCGAATTTACCCAGAATAATGCTCTCATAAATCGAGCGCCCTTTATCCTTTAGACCAGCACGCTTCAAAAACTAGGCCAGCAATATGCCAACCAAAAAAGTGAACAAGTGGGTTTCGGTAAATGATGACATACATATTTCAGGACAAATTATTCACGTTCAGATTTGACCTTGTCCTGTAATAGGGATATACCGCCGTCGCGTAAATCTATAACTGCCACTGTGAGATGCACCGGCTGACCCTTTTGCGAGTGGGGCAATTCATACAATAACAACCCTGCCACAGTCGGTCAACTGTATACATGTGGGAGATATGAAATTGCAAATTCCCCTTATTTCTTTCATACTTGTAGTAACGTACTTCTCGGGTTACCGCTTATTTCTGTGGGACATGATTTTATAAAATAAGCAATTACCGAAAATGTTTGGATGAAAATGATTAGGTTTTGTGAACTTGACATGGTACAGGAAAACGTTAGCAGGGCCTCTAGTCCAGGGGAACAGGGTACATAAATTTACCAGCTTCAGCGTAAGTAACAAAGAAGTAATTTAACTGTCGACAAAATATTGGCATCTGAACAGATAAGGTGTTGAATAGGGAAGACCTCTAATCTAGGCCTATATTTGCAATAAGAGTTATAATTAGGAATAATTAATTTGATCTGCTTTCTCCATTGAGGAGTATTTTTTTATTTACTATCAGCGGAAAAATATCAGTGGAGACAACAGAGCAAATTAATTATTGAATATTATTACTTTTATTTCAAATATTGCATATATATATATATATATATATATATATATATATATATATATATATATATATATATATATAGACACACATTTACAACGAAACAAGTATTCAGTGTGCATACTTAACAAGATGCTTTTTTCGTTTTGTGTTTAACAAAATACAGTTATTGTTTCCTCAACATACATACCTTTAAGCTGCAACAGAGATATAGGCAACAGAGGGGCCAGGACAGTCGAGGGGTAAAACGCTGGCGACCCGGGTTCGATCCCAAGCCTGGTTATGAGAGTGGTTTGTAGTTGCCCGTCCAAGGCCGGTGGTTTTCTTCGGGTTCTCCGACTTCCTTCACCTCTACAGACGCCACCATCTGAGCCATTGAGAGTGCCGCGATTAGTTATAATAACTATTTGTATATCCCATGTAAAATAAATAAGTTGATATATATATATATATATATATATATATATATATATATATATATATATATATATATATATATATATATATATAAAGCTAGCTGAGGGTCAAGTCATGCACACTATGGCCCACCATTGCATGTACCGTATAACCTGAGCAGGCGAAAGCGCTAGGTTGTTATGGTAACGAATTTATCTGGGTGAAATAAGTGAAAAAAGAGGACTTTTTATATACAGGAAACCTCATTAAAACCTACCTTGTACCATAAAATACAAAGTATCTCGTAACATGAGTCAGCAAGGAAAGTACTTGAAAGTTGTTCTGAATTAACCCTATGTAATTTCAAAATTATTATTCTCTCAGCGGGTTTAGCAGCACCTATATATGACCTATACCGAGTACCCTAGTTTGTATTGTGAACTAGTTTGTTTACCCGGGTTTTATCAGGGATTGAGCGCATTTTGAAAGGGAACGGGGGGACAAAACAACTTTTCAATTTAAAGGACATACCATATTATATCCCCCTCCCAATTTTTGCAATTTAAAGAATATTGCTTTGTCATAATAAATAAAATATATATCCCTTATTATTCCGTAAAAAATGTGTCAAAATGTGTCTTAGAGTTGCAAATTTCCCCAGGTATCAATGAAGAATTTAAATAAAAAATGCGATTTTGGGGGGGGGGGGGTAAATAAAAAAAATTGTTGTGGTGAATTAACTAGTTACGGATCAAAGGGATACACAAAAGGTCAGTGTTTTTATTTGTTTATGGCTTTGAAACGAGAATTCTCCCATTATTATATTGTTATAAAAATGCTCAGATTTTGAATGAGAATCATAAAAATATCCCATACTAACACGAGAAAGACACCCTCTCCCATAAAAAAAAAAACCGACAGCAAACGAGGCTGACTTCCCCTCCCATGTCATAAAAAAAATCTCACACCACACGAGGGGGACACCCAATCCCAAAATAAAAAAAAAAAATCCCACACCACACGAGGGGGACACCCAATCCCATATCATAAAAAAAATCTCACACCACACGAGGGTCACCAAATCCCATATCATAAAAAATCCCACACCACACGAGGGGGACACCCAATCCCAAATCATTAAAAAATCCCACACCACACGAGGGGGACACCCAATCCCAAAAAATCCCACACCACACAAGGGGGACACCCAATCCCATATCATAAAATAAATCTCACACCACACGAAGGGGTCACCCAATCCCATATCATAAAAAAATCCCACACCACACGAGGGGGACACCCAATCCCGTATCATAAAAAAATCCCACACCACACGAGGGGGACACCCAATCCCAAATCATAAAAAAATCCCACACAACACGAGGGGGACACCCCTCCCATTTCATATCCCTTCCGTGGCCCATTAATTCCCTAAAATTTCCTGAAATTTTCATGAGATTCCGTTCATGCTTGCGTGAGTTATGCATTAATGAACACACACACGCACACCCTTACGGGTATGAACGCATATCTCCCTGGCGGAGGCAATGATATGAAATCAACCATTTAGATTCCGCCTTCTTGGGTGCGTGGGAATCAAATTATTACAACTAGGCAGACTCAGAATTACGCGGAATTCCAGAATTTTGTGAAGCGCATTTGTTCGCTGCTGCGTGAGGAGTGAAAGCTACCACTTGCCCTTATTACGTTCACGTGTTGGATCGATACTGCTGAATAAACCCATTTATAAAACCATGTAACGAGGAATAAGGAAGCTTTCACAGAATGCCCCCGTTGGTAGTATGTTGAATTCCCGGCACAGAGCGTGGGTTGTTGACATGGGGGACTAGCATGTTAACATTTGGAATTTCCCTATCACCGAGCCAACCCACCGTGCTCGACCTGATCATGACGTGTACATAATACAGGCGGGTGGTTCCTGTTGTACAGAAATGCCAGCCGCATATTGGATCTATTAGGCTACTTAGCCTAATATGAAATGACAAGCTGGGGCGGGCTTATAAAATGTGTGTGTTTGTGCTTTAAGGGTTCGATGATATATGCAGTTCCCTGTTATGGTGAATGCATTGCTTATAACTTGCAGGACTAATTAAAATTGAATCAAGTATTCCGGAAAGGTCTTGATCCACACTGGTGTGTGTGTGTGTGTGTGTGTGTGTAGGGGGGGGGGGTAGTTGGTATTGGATCGGACCATTAAACATCAAACAATGAATAAAATTCCAATGAATTACAAATGCTGTTGCTGTTTACTAGTACTATCATCCTTGAATACAAATGCCGATTAAACCTGCCCTATTATAAAAGAGACAAAATTAAGCCATTTAGCCATACAAAAAAAAATTGTTCTACTGATTTTCCTCTCCCATTATTTATGGATCAAAACTTTTCGTGATCAGTGAAGACGAGGCCCTTATTTGTGATGATGCTATATTGTGCCACGGTAAAGTTTCTCTAAAAGAATCTCTAAAGGTTTGGACAACTGACTAAATTTTTATGTTGACCATTTACACCATTTCAAGAACTGAAGCAAATTTGGTATTTTCTAGACAAACCATAACAAAATTCCAAGTATTATATCTCGACCGGTAAAGAAAGAAAGAAAAGAAAAAAAAACCGGCCGCAGAACAAAACAATTTTGCGTCGCTTTATGAAATAGGTTGCTTCTGAGTTCTCTTTTGTTTATGGTACTATCTGATAATGGCTGAACAAAGCAGCTATAGACAGGAGTAGATTCACACAGGATCATGCCCACAGCTGTGCTGACGTGTACAAGGATACACGGATATGGTGACGTCATTCCGTGATATATGGAAAAACCCCAACCACGTGCGCATAATCTGGATTCCCCATCCATCACGGCACCAGTTCGAGTCAACATGATAAGAGATACATAAAAAAAACAAAAAAAAAACAGTAAAGTGGAACGTCAGTGTGTGTGTTACCATATTCTGCATAAACATTTCTGGTTTGATTTTTGCTGTCCACAAACCTATGGTTTTCTTTCCATGGTGTTATTGGTTGATATTTTATTAGTTATTACATCATTGTATTACGCACGTTTTCGTCACACTTATATGATAGTGATAGGGTCCGGTGACAACATTCCACTATCGTTTTCATTAATTTCCGGTGTCTGTTTTATAACCAAATGATGTTAGTTCATCGCTCTCAGAATATTCAAGGTGCTGAAAGCGAGGGGAAAAAAAAAAAAGATCTCACAGAAATGAATTTGGTACCACCAATCAATATTTGCGGTGAACTTGGCCTATATATATAGGCATTTTTTTTCTAATTTTTGCCAGTGTCTCGGTGTTTATTGAGAAACTCGCGTGGTAGTTCTGACTTCCTGGTGTTTTAAATTGCATGTTACAAAGCAGACTTTGTAGTTATTTTGAAGATCATAAGTATACAAAATAGGACTAAGACAAAACAGTAGGTAATTTGAAAAATATAGGAAAAGAAGATCGGTCTACAGCCTGCACACGCTAATCTAGCCCGGCCCCATGCTCCCCCCCCCCCCCCCCCCCTCGCATCCAGTACTCCCTGTCCTCCCGGAATCTTACTTAGTCTGATAATGATTTAATTGTCTTAAACCCAATCATGAATTTGCTTTTATTTATTCGTCTTGAATAAATGATATTTCTCATTGGAATTAAAATATCTGAGTTATATATATATATATATATATATATATGTATTTGTGTGTGTGTATATATATATATGCTTGCAGATATATATATATATATATATATATATATATATATATATATATATATATATATATAAAATATGTATCTACCTTTGCCAAATATTTCGGCCCCCTCCCCTCTCTCAAGCCTGTTACGCCCCTGTTACTTTCTCCAATCCACCTGTTTGATCAATACGTTGTTATGGTTCTGTGTGTGAACGTGATGTAGTTGAGTCCACATTATCCGAGTCCGGGTGCAAGTATATGTCTATAGGCTACTCGAGTCCAAGTTCGAGTCTAAGTAAACCTTCTTGGAGTCCCATGCAGTCAATTGGAACCCAAGTGCATGTCCAAGTCCAGTACATTTATCCTTAAAATCAATTGAGAATGGAAATTTTCAGATTATAATGTACATTATAAAGTTTTAGTTCAATCATGCTTTTACTCTAATGGTTAATTTCATTAACAGATCGCGATGTTGAGGAAAAATTGATATATATAGTGTTACTATTTTGTAAAATTCTGTATTTCGCATATACACAAATAATTTTTATTTTTATTAGACTCGAGATTGACTCCGCCCGAGTGCCTTCATGAGTCCCGAGTGCAAGTCAGAGTCCAGGACTCTCGAGTCCAAGTCCACACACGAAAACAAAGTACGACCGTTTACCATGACAAGACTGAGTAACCAAAGGTCAGATCTTTGGCTTGCTCGACAACACCAAAACATGGAGAACAAATTAATATTCAAAAAGAAAGGCAGAGGAAACACCGGTTGGAAGCTTTAAGATTTGGGAAGTTGCTGCGATAGGGCACCAGGTGGCGTGCGCGCAAAGTCTATGTTTTGCAACGGTTTTAGAGCGAAATATGGCAGATATTTTATGAGATATTAAGATATATATAGCATGTATATTTAGGTTTATTTATGTATATTCATGTATATTGAGCATACCCTGCCTGAGAATATAGGTCCCATTAAGCAAAATCCATGCAGTTATTGATTGCTGCTAGGTGTTTATTACATGGTTAACCCAAGCATAAAAGTTGTTCATCACAGGTCGCTGGTTCCCTGAGCAAGGCCAGCTGACTGTTTTATTTATCTTTATCAAATTACAATTAGCCGGGGGGGGGGGGACTGGACTGCGGCGCGTTTAGCCAAATATATATCTAGCTACCGGTGTATGGAAGTTTCGGGTGATTTTTTTAGGGTGCAAAATTCTTATTCTTATTTAAAGTAATACTATTGGAGATTTATTTAGGAATTCGGGAACATTTTTCATGTCTCCTTGCAAAGATTCCAGTTTTTAACAGGTTCCGTCATCTTATTTGATTCGTCCAGAGCAATCTGTCTGCGACTGTATACTCACAACTATGTGCGACCAGTTACTCTCAAACATCACGCCAGGTAGCAGCAGTGATCGAGACGTAAAAGAGTATGGGCGATGCAGTGTGAACCTGTGTTCAAGATGGTTCATCAAATCTGCTCACAGAGCAGAGTGAAATAATATTCGCTTGCCTGTTACATGCTTAAAACATTTTTTATACATTAGTTATAGATGCACGTGTTATATCTACAGATACAACAAAGATTTTTATGACACTGAGAGTGAAGAACGCTGTTGTTAAAAAGTGTTTTGGTTTAAAACATTTCCATAAATACAAATTATTAAAACACAATAGCATTTGTGTTGAGATGATACAAAGTCTAAAAAATAGAATGGCCTTTTCTTGCAGTTGAAAAATAGATATATGTTATCCATGGCCCCCATCTAGACAAATTTGAAGCAAAAAAGAATGCATCTAAAAAAGTAAAAGAAATCCTATATTTCAGCCGATCTGACCTTGAAGATCACGGTCAAGGAACATCATGCAGTTTTCAAACGCTTCCGAAACCTCTTGTGTGTCGAATCTGAGGGATATTTCTCAATACATAATATTTATTACATCACAAGAAATCCTAAAGACGGAATTTGCAATATGGCTGATATGATCTTTAAGATCCAGGCCAAGGTCACGGGTCCTCTGATTGGTCGAAACATTTTGTGTATTAAATTCGAAGACAAAATATTGAATTCTTCTCCAGCTATCGGGTACACAAAATTGTTACCTCTCAGTGTAGATCAAGGTCAAGGTAACCCGTTTTGACCCTGCCCGAGATCACCATAGAATCAACTTGTGTGGTAAATCCGAGTTTAAATTTTGCAGTAATTCAAACGATTCGGGGTCAAAATAATCATAGTTTTCCCAGGATTAGAACTTTAAGATAAGGGTCAGTCACTAGTTGTCGAACTCGTCTGAGAACTTCTTTAATAAATTCAAGGTAAATACTTAAACAGCTTCAAAATTTGTAAGGGTCCCAGTATTCATATATTTCCGCAGATTCGACCGGGGAGACTAAGTTTTACAGAGATGATCGATGGAACAACTTTGATGTTAAATTTAAGAGTAAAAAAATCTTTTAAATCAAAAGGGTTCTTACATTATTTGTGGGTCTATATAGTCAAGTTTGAACCCTATATTAATATGTCAACCCAAACTGGAGTTATCTGGAAACAAATATGCGAACAGACGGCCCCTGTGACCTTGACCTTTAACCTTGTGACCCAAAAAGCAATCAGGTTCTTCCCCTATAAGAGCAAGATGAAGGTTTGGAATGAAAAGTTTGGCTTAAAATGCATCCACATACTTTCTAAATATGTGGGTCCTGTGACCTTGACCTTTGACCTCATGAACCATAATTCAAAAGCGTTCATATATTAGAGGTGGGCCATTCAAATTCAAGTTTGAAATGCATATGTCAATCCAAACTGAAGTTATCATCAGGAAACAAATTTGACAGACATAAAGAAAGACGAACAGGCAAACAGATGGACAGGGTGATCAATATAGGGCATCCACTTATTCAAGCGGGCCCTCATGAACCCACAAGGTTTCAGGACACAGATGAAACAACAGTTGCGAATATGATACTATCAATTTACTATATATTCCTGACGGACGACGGACAAAGCGCCATACCTATACCTCATTTGACTTTCAGTCAGCTGAGCTAAAAACCTTGGTAATTTGATACCTTCACATGACAACTACCCTGATAACATCATACCAGCTACTCAGTAGTACTGATCAGATATGTAGGACACGAGTCTGGACTTGGAATCAAGGGTCTTGGACCCAGACTTGTACTCAGACTTGCAGGTAACGACTCAGGAAATCAGGCCAAAGAAAAAAAGCTCTATCATTTTTTATAGACTTGATAAAAGTGTCAACTACTAACAGAATATTACAACAAGAGCACCAAAAATGGTTCATAATACGCCTGTCGCGTATCTGGTGACCTCTGACCCCATTAAATTTGTGTGAATTTTGCTGAGAATGTAATTCAGGTGAAAAACTGTATTTGTAAATATTTATAATTAGTTTCATCAAAATCCATAAGATTTTTTTTGTAATTCACCATGGTGCCACCAAAGCCTGGTGCACTCTGACCGCATTAAATATGCATGTTTTTCCATGGAATCGAACTTAGATGAGGTAATATATTGATTAATATTTCTGTTGAGTTTCATAAGAATCCATCATATTCCTTGTACGTTATCATGGCCACACCATGAATTGGCCTGTACTTGATACTGATAGAGGTAAAGGAGTGTGAGCCATAATTTTTTTACATGAGCAAGCCTTTTGTCTGGACTGAAGTTCTTCATACTTAAAGGGGCCCAATCACCTATAAAGCATGTTGAGTTAACACGAAAAATAGCTTCTACCCTTTAAATAAATATGTACCTGCCAAAATATTGCCTTGAAACCGTTTGCTTTCTCCTGTTAACAAATGTAAAACAGTGAACCGGGCGCGATGAAAGTTGTCAACATAAACACAGCGCGTGGGGCCGTGTGCATCGCTGAGCCAAAACACATGTCAATCTTGAGATGCCCGGTCTGACTAGGCCCAAAAAATGGAATACATTTTCTGCTGGTAGAAACACAGCGGGTTGCCCCTCTTAATCGGACCTTCGGTCACGCGGCCTTGTTATGGTATACAGACTGTGTTTACCAACACGCAAAGCCATAACATGGTGTTAAACAGCCGTATGCGTGGAAATGAGACTGTGCTGGGATGATTTTGCTGGGAAACATTTGTATAAAGCAAAACTGAACTGATAGTGTGAAAAAAAAGCCGTAATTTAGCTCCTGATTATGTCCCTTTAATTGTCATCAGTTGGTATCAAAGGAAAATACTCTGCAGGTTAGCCAAGTATCTTAACAAGGGACCCAGGGGTCATGACGCTCAGCTAACTAGGAAGACATTCACAAAAGGAATTTTATCATCTGGATGCCCAAATTAGTAGGTGGTATCCCTATTCAACTGAATCATAGCTCGTAGGATATGGGTAACGGAGACCTTATTTTAGGTTTCCAAGGAGATTTTTCATGGACTTCCCTGCATGTCAAAATACAAGATTCTAGATCCAGGGGTTACGATTTGTGCCGTGTTAACGGACTGACGGACGGACAGATGGACAAAATGTGATCGCTATAGCTCAGATGACTTTCAGTCAGTCAGTATGAATCTGTGTGTCGTTTTGATAACAGCCTCAGGAGTTGTTCAATGTATTGAGCTGAAATTGTGCATGTCCTTAGATCATGGATCTCGCCATCTCATGGTGGTGCCATCTACAATCATTTTCGCGTGGCGTCCTTCAGTGCGTTTGCTTTGGGTGAAAATAGCTCCTATCTTAGGAGTAGTTCAATGTAATGGTTTAAAATTTTGTATGTCCATACATCTTGGAGATTTTTCTCGTAGACCAGACAAGTAGCGCCCCCTACCTTCCCGTTTTCGTAGAGTACATTGATGCCCTTTCTTCAGGAGTGGTCTGCCGTAGTGGACTGAAATTGTGCATGTCCATAGATCTTCGATACCTCTATCTCATACTTACGACTGGTGGCGACATCTGCAATTTTTTGCGTGGCGTCCATCCGCCCGTTTGCTTTAGGGGAAAATCGCTCAAGTCTCGGGAATGGATGGATGTATCAGCCTGAAACTGTGCATGTTTGTCTGTCTTGAATAGCTTCGTTGTAGACCAGTCAGGTAACGCCACCTGCCGTTCCGTTTTTAGCTCAGATAACTGAAAGAAATCTGACATACAAAATTTTAAACCAATACATTTAACCACTCCTAAGATAGGAGCTATTTTCACCCAAAGCAAACGCACTGAAGGACGCCACGCGAAAATGATTGTAGATGGCACCACCATGAGATGGAGAGATCCAAGATCTAAGGACATGCACAAATTTCAGCTCAATACATAGAACAACTCCTGAGGCTGTTATCAAAACGACACACAGATTCATTCTGCACAAAAAGGATTGCAGGTGGCGACACCAGTCTTTCTTACGCACAAGTTCACATGTGAGCGAAGAACTATGGTGGGTTTCGGAAAGATCAGTCCAAGGGTCTCAGAGGTTTCTCCAGAAACGAAAGGCAAAACCCTCGTGAAAACATAGAACCCATAAAACTGTGTTTGCAGATACAAATACACGTATTACAAAAGTTATCGCATTATATTTCGGCTGAAATTCCCAAGCTGTTATGCTCGACGGTAGAAAATCAGACCCATGTACTTTGTTGTACGGGGTTCCCCAGGGATCCGTGTTAGGACCTATATTGTTCACTTTATATTCACAACCCCTATCTTGCATAATATCTGCACATGATTGTTCTTTTCATAAGTATGCTGATGACACTGAACTGTCAAAAAGTAGTCAACCATGTGAGTCCAGCTCTGTTCAGTTAAGCATACAAGCTTGTATTGAGGATATACTATCTTTGATGACCAGCAACAAACCTAAATTGAATACTGACAAGACTGAAATTATGCCTGTCGGATCTAAACCCCTTCTAAGGATGACTGACAGTAAGTCTATTATCATTGGGGGCTGCACTGTTCCTTTTCAAAATTCAGTGAAGTATCTAGGTGTTAAGATTGATCGTAATCTTTCAATGCATGATTATATTAGTATAGCT
This sequence comes from Sipunculus nudus, assembly GCA_026874595.1. Lineage (NCBI taxonomy): Eukaryota > Metazoa > Annelida > Sipuncula > Golfingiida > Sipunculidae > Sipunculus > Sipunculus nudus. Next base: position 38,069,616 of record CM049306.1, on the reverse strand, counting down.
TCAATCCGGCGTTTCCTCTATATTAATGCGTGCTGTAGGCTCATTTGCGCCACAGTAATATCTCGCCTGGATTACTGTAATTCAGTTCTTGCTGGGTTACCTGCAGAGCAAGTCTCGCATCATAAATAATGGTTTACTCGTGGTAAGCAAAGCTGCACGTTATACGTATGCGTTTTATTAGGAGAGAGATGACCAGTTGAAAGTTGAATGAAAACACCAAATGGGAGCATGTGGGCTATATCTGTATTTGTGGGGTTCAGGTGCGTGGTCACTGAACAGATATAATTGATCCTCAATTATCCGGGGGGGGGGGGGGGGGGGGGGGCATCATAAATAATGGTGTACTCGTGGTAAGCAAAGCTGCATGTTATACGTATGCGCGTTATCAGCATTTCTCAAGGGAGAGAGGTGACCTGTCGAAAGTTGAATGAAAACACCAAATGGGAGCATGTGGGCTATATCTGTATCTGTGGGGTTCAGGTGCGTGGTCACTGAACAGATATAATTGATCCTTACTGGCAGTTCTGACATGGTCTTCTGAAAGCTTAAATAAATCTCCAGTATATCATCAATTCCTTCCAATTATAAGAGCTTAAATGCATATTTTATTATTTATGCGTGATATGAAAAGGAACGACGTTGCAATGACCTGGTTTCGTCTTTGGTTGGAGAACTTAGGTACATCTAACAGTATGTCCAGTTTTCGAATTCGTAGGTCAAATGGTGTCAAAACGTGTTAGCGCCATATCGGCCCTCTGACATTACAACCAGATTACTGGCTGTCAGAGTGCCTTTACATCTAGGTCTGAGGAACGCATTATAAGGTCCCATGAGTATGCAAATGTTTTTGTCATTTTTGACAAAGCCTCATGGCCTAAAGGTACACCGTCAATTGAAATAAACTAGACTAATCGTTAGCATTTTAAGTGTACTTCCTGACAACACCAAACATGAGCAGAAAAATTCCGTTTTAATTCAGCGTATTTGTAAACCCTTCCGCATGTTTGTTGAATTTCTGACTGCATGAATACAAGCCTGGCTCGCACGGCTTTACTGGTTACTAGACGCAGCCAACTTGAACGCAATACAGGAAATGACTCTTTACCATATATATATAGACACGGGGTTTCAGTTTGGATTGTGAGTTCACATTTATTCCCTTGTGATAATTCATCATTTGTAGCATAATGTTAAGATTATGGGCTTTTAGCACAATACGAATGCAACATGATGGAAGACCATTGCGATGCAATCTTCGATATTGCTTGTATCAAGCAGGCTTACCAGGCCAATTATCACGGTCTGAGCCGGGTTGTCACGGCCAAAAATGTGTCAGTCTAACGTTTTGTGATAGGAAATGCTTATTTCCACTCCCCCCTGGGAGTGGAAATAAGCGATGCTTATTTCTACTCCCCCTAGGAATTACTAATCCCCATGTTAGATCGAACAGATAAGCGTTTTTTAGAATAGATATTCATTTACAGCAGCTCTATAGGATAACATTGATGAATATATATATATATATATATATATATATATATATATATATATATATATATATATATATATATATATATATATATATATATATATATATATATAACAAGATATTTCTTGGCACCGCAGGTGCCATAGTATCGCCAGACAATTAGTCCCCCCCCCCCCCCCCATTTTCAACAGCATATACTGACACTTGGCAAGCGACTATGAAACATCTATCAAAGTGAGAAACAATACTTTTCACCAAATATAGGGGCCAATACAGAGAATCACTCTTATGAAAATGGGATAAATTTATACTATAAAAATGGTAAAGTAGGTAGCACCACCTGTCTGGTTGACGAGAAAACCCTCCAAGATGGATGTACATGCCAATTTGGAGACCAACATATTGAAGGACTCCTCAGATATGAGCAATTTTCATCTTATACAAATGCACAGATGGACACCATTGCAAAACGATTGCAGACGGCGCCACCAGTCTTGCGTACAAGATGGAGGAGTCCAAGATCTATGGATTTGCACAATTTCAGGCCAATAGGCCAAATCACTCCTGAGAAAAGGGCATTAATTTATTCTACAAAAAAAGGGAAGGTAGGTGGCGCCACCTTTCTGGTCTACGAGAAAATTTTCCACTATGAATGGACATGCCAAGTTTCAGACAAATACCTTGAACCATTCCGGGGATAAAAGCAATTTTCACCGAAAGCACATGTACAAATGGACGCAAGGGCTAATTGATTGTAGATGGCGCCACCAGTCTTATGTACAAGATGGAGGAGTCTAAGATCTATGGATATGCTCAATTTCAGGCAAATAGGTCAAATCACTCCTGAGAAAAGGGCATTAATTTATTTTACAAAAAAGGGAAGGTAGGTGGTGCCACCTTTCTGGTCTACGAGAAAATTTTCCATGATGAATGGACATGCCAAGTTTCAGACAAATACCTTGAACCATTCCGGGGATAAAAGCAATTTTCACCGAAAGCACATGTAAAAATGGACGCAAGGGCAAAATGATTGTAGATGGCGCCACCAGTCTTATGTACAAGATGGAGGAGTCGAAGATCTATGGATATGCACTATTTCAGGCAAATAGGGCAAATCACTCAACAGAAAAGGGCATTAATTTTTTATACAACTAGGGACCCATGGGTCTCGACGCTCAGCTGCATTTGTCTATAAGGATATATGTTTATGAGGTTTTCCAAAATATTGATCCTGTGATCAGTTTGAAGCCAACCTGTCTTCCCAAACTAGACTTATCATCCATAAACTTATTTGTGAATGGATGGGCCCTGTGACCTTAACCTTTGACCTTATGACCCCAAAATCAAAAGAAAAACTTCCCCTATTGGCAGGTGCACCACATGTTGATAATGGAAGGATTGAGATGAAAAGTTTGGCTTAAAATGTATCCACAATCTTTCTAAAGTAGTGGGTCCTGTGACCTTGACCTTTGATCTCATGACCCCAGAATCAAAAGGGTTCTTACAATAATAGTGTGTCAGATATAAGTCAAAATTGAAACCAATATGTCAATCCGAACTGGAGTTATCATTCAGAAACAAATATGTGGACAGATGGGACCCTGTGACGATGATCTTTGACCTTGTGACCCCCAAATCAATCAGTTTCTTCCCCTATAGGCAGCTCAGCTATATGTGCAAGATGGAAGGTTTTGGATGAAAAGCTTGGCTTAAAATGCGGCAATAATCTTTTTAAAAAAATTAGTCCTGTGACCTTGACTTTTGACCTCATGACCCCAAAATCATATAGGTTTTTGCTTTAGTGGTGGGCCATATGTAAGTCAAGTTTGAAATCCATGTGTCAATACAACCTAGAGTTATCATCTGGAAACAAATTTGTGTGGATGGATTGATGGACAAACAAACAGACAGACAGACAGGGTGATAACTATATGGCATCCACTTGTGAAACAGGTTTTGGGACACTAGATGTAATTACAGCTGAGAAACGGACATGATTGTTGTCATTTAATAGTAAAAAAAAATATTCGTTAAAATAACAAAAAAAAACCGGTGGCGCCACCACTTTTCGGGAACTGACAAAACTAGTCATGGTCAATATTCAAGGCAAGATTCATGACAATCCATGCATTAATTATCAAGATATTGGAGGTTTTGTATTATATTTTTGATTATTCTGGGGGGTACTTTCAAGCCCAATAGCTGGGAGGATATAGGTCGCAGTGACCTAATTTCAGGTTTCCAAGAAGATGTTTTATTGACCTCCCGGGATATTCACGTAGAAGTTTTCAGGTCCAGCAGTTACGATTTGTGCCCTGCTAACGGACGGCCGGACGGCCGACGGACAAAGCGCCATTCCTATACCTCAATTGAGTTACAGTCAGCTGAGCTAAAATTGGGAACGTAGGTGGCGCCACCTGTCTGGTTTACGAGAAAACTTTCAAAGATGGATGGGCATGCCAGATTTCAGAAAAATACTTTGAACCACTCCAAAGTTATAAGCAATTTTCACCCAAGGCACATGTACAGAGGGACGCCACCGCAAAACGATTGCAGATTGCACCACCTGTCTTTAAAAAAAGGAGGAGGAGTGCAAGATCTATGGATAGTCACAATTTCAGGCAAATAGGGCAAATCACTCCTCAGAAAAGGGCATTAATTTATTCTACAAAAGTGGGAAGGTAGGTGGTGCCAAATGTCTGGTTTACGAGAAAACTTTCCAAGATGAATGGACATGTCAAATTTTAGATCAATACCTTGAACCACTCTGGAGATATGAGCAATTTTCACACAAAGCACATGTACAGATGGACACCACAGCAAAAGATTGCAGATGGCGCCACCAGTCTTCAATACAAGTATCCAAGATCAATGTACATGCACAGTTTCAGCCCAATCTGTCCATAAGTTTTAGACTTTTAATGCTCACAGTACTGTGAAGTGGCAATGATGGGGTATTAAAAGACACAAAAACAAGAGAAAGACAAAAGGTGACACCACCTGTCTTCCGCAAAAGACAAATCTATCCAAGATCTTCAGTAAATATGATTTTTGGACCAATCCATGCATCCTTATTGAGATATTAATGATTTTGTGTGATTTTCACCATGTATGGCAATATTCAAGGTCAAGGTCACTCTCATAGGAAAGGTCATGACCCCAATTTAAAAATGCATCATCCCATAACCCATGTCTATGTATATGCATAATATGAAAGAAATCTAGCCATTAGTTTTTGACTTATAATGCTTACAGTATTGTTAAATGGCAATGAAGGGGGTATTTAACAGCACGAAAACAAGAAAAGGATAACAGGTGGCGCCACGACAACACTATCCAAGATCTTTGGTCACGTTGATTTTTGGATCAATCCATGCAAGATTTCTTGAGATATTTTAGACTTTGTGTGATTTTCCCCTAAAATGGACATATTCAATGTCAAGGTCACTCTCCTAGTAAAGGTCATGACCCCATTTTTTATAGGCGTCGTCCTCTTACCCATATCTATGCACATGTCAAGTTTGGTAAAGATCTGTGAAATATTTTTTGAGTTATCGCGTCAAAACGAAATCTCTGCGGCGGCGGCGCAACCGTGCCTAAACAATAGTATCTCCAGACTGTGTCTGGCGATACAATAAATAATGAAGGTTATTAGGCTTACCTTTGAGATGCATATCTATCTAATCAGTATAGTAACAATGGTCTTAAAGCATCCTATGTTACATTTACAGTTTTAATATTTCTCTATTCAAAGTTCTAGTAATTTTCGCCTCTTCTGACACAACAGTAACATTGAAAATGTTCAAGATGAAATCAGTGGTATGGTTAATTACTGAAACAACCTACCAGGGTACAGGTGCCAATCCAGTTAAACTGTCTGGGCTTTTTCTTGTATTATGAGGAAAGAGCTGATATCACTGGTCTGGGCATATGGACACAAAACCAGAGCTCACAAATGAGGTGCCAACAGTCTACTGATAAGGACTCTCAGCCAGTTACAAAATGCATCATGTTTGAGCCCATAACTTTTTCAAATTATATAATACAGACCTTATTTCTGGCATGTACATAGGAACTATACAGAGGAATATTTATGGTAAATATGAGGGAAAACAGATGAGTGGTTTTGATATTAGGCAGTCCTGAAGTGTGAAAATAGGTTTTTAATAAAAAAAGCTGAGGTTTTTCCTTAATTTTTCAAAGGAACAAAGTCGCAAAGACCCAGTTTTCCGCTTGGTAGGAGATCTTGGGGACATCTAACTTTATGCTGAATTTTGGATTCCTAGGTCTTACGGTTTCAAAATGTGCCACATCTACGGACAGACGGACGGATGGACGACGGACAATGGACCACGACTATAGCTCAGATGACTTTTAGTCAGCTGAGCTAAAAACTGAAAAACTTCATTGTTTAAAGAACTTAGCTCTGGAAATGTTTAACTGTGTGATACTATTGTGTCTATAGAAGTATTTGAGTGAGGATTTTGTAAAGAAAAGCAATTATTAAACTACCTTTATCACTGGAAAGAATGAGCACCAATTTTTGGTCACTTAAACTGCCAAAATACTCAAGACTGTACATGTTTTTATCATAAGGGGGAGTGGAAATAAGCATTCCTTATTGCCACTCCCGGGGAGTGGAAATAAGGCCTGCCTTTATGATAAGAAAGGATGGACTAAGAACCATCATCATAGCTCAGATGACTTAGAGTCAGCTGAGCTAAAAAGCATGTTACCGGAGGTGGTTGATTGCACAGGAGTCAGGGTTAAAAGGTTAATAAATGTTATATCTGGATAATCTTTTATAAATTGCAAAACAGATTAGTCTCATTTGCCTCCAGATGCCCTTTGTGGACGTGTTGGGTTACGACGGGTGGCCATTCAGTCGCGCCCCCAGGTTATAAACACGTGATTATTATCAAAACGGAAAGCTTGGGCTGCATTTGATTGGCGCTTTTGGTTTATTTTTATTACACTGTTACAGATACAAGGAGTCACCTTTATGTGATAAAGGTCAGGTGTCAGAATAGGCCCCTTCAATTCTCTGATCACTCTAGTGCATGGATCCGTGTAAACTTTCACGGTTAAGGACTTTAAAACATATTTTGAAAATGTTGTGTCTCAAATGCTGGTTTACTTAAAACTGGCAATAATAAAACGTGAAGAAAGGGCACTTTGGTTTGCTGGCCACTGTGTGAACATACAAGAACTTGCCAAGCATATTGTTAAATGTGGCAGTCAGATTTTGGCATTGAACAAATCATGATTGTGCACTGCTGATTAAACTGGACACAGACATACCAAAATAAGCAACTCTACACATCACTTTGCTCATCTGTATGTTCTTTTGTAGAAAATAAAATTTCACGCTTTTATTCTGATTACATACATGATACAATACCACTAGAGAAAAAGCTTACACAGTTGTTGTTCTGCATATTATGGCAAAACTTTGGTCTAGAGACAATGCAGGTGCTATCATGAAGATCGACCAGTTGTTAAGAAGTGCCATGGCACAAATTTAAAAAAAAAAGAATTCTTTTAGGAATGGAAAATGGACAAAATTTGTGTTGATCATATACATGATTTCCAATACTGTAACAAATTTTCTGGGCAAGCTGGCAAAATTCCAATTACTGTGTATTGACCAGTAAAGAACAAGAGACAAAATTGCGTGCTGGCACCATATTTTTTGTTTTCAGCAACCGTACAACAAAAATTCCTTTTAGTGTTGCCCAAGTCCTAAACGTGTGCAAAACAGCAGATACAATGTTTTATACTTTGTAAACAGATTTTGTGCAGTGAAATGAAAAATGAAATAATTACAACTGAAATGCGTCCAGAGTATAAAGAACCCATCATAAAGGATGACTCTTACACATGATATACCAATGACATCAGAGATTCCACACCTGCTCAATACGTAATGGTATACAGAACACAAGGGTATTTAAATATTAAAATAAAATAAAATTACCGTAAAACATGTGACAGCATATTTATCTGTAAACAACACTTTACTATGAAAGTGTAATAGCATATAAAATTAATGTGAACATACTGAATATAATTCCATATAAACTAGTTTACACATATAACTATCTCCATTAACCCATAAAAATTAACATTTTAAATTATAAAATTAAATTAACCTTAAAACTCCAGTGTAAATTTCTGCTTCCTACCCCAAAGAGCTGTGTATACAATGTGCAAACAATGACACCAAACATGTTTCCCACTTATCCAGTCTAAGCAACGATACGAGTCCACAAATGAATTTAGGGGTACTCTTATTAAATAAATCTCAAATGATATGGTATTCCTATTTATATAAGTGCAGCTGGCTTTATTTGTCTTACTGTAGTGCCAACAACTTTGGATGGAAATTCTCTATTCTGCCATGTGTATATACCTCCCATAATTTCATTTCTGTGCATACTTTTTAAAAAGTAGAAAAATTTAAAGGGTTTATTATTTTTTTCTGTGATCCTTTTGTGATCTTTTTATGAATGCTAGACCATTTTATATTGTCTTATATATTTCCTATCAATCACCCACATTGTCATGACATTTGGTGGATATTTTTGTTACTTATAAACAGGTGGGTCATGGGAAATGGAAAAATCCCAAATCGTTGGAGAGGTATGTGCTCTTGGAGTGCTATCTGACAGCAATTGTAAAATAACTTCATGAACTGCAAAAATAATGTAAATATAGTAAACTGTTAGAAACACATTATTTTCACATGTGATTTTCCTACCTATCTGAGATTGTATTCAATCATCAGGAGTGGAAACAGCTTTAATCTTGCATACATGTATGTAGTCTTAAAAGTGGACATTATAAAGCAATACCAGCCACTTAGTGAAGCAAGCATTTGCTCACTAAATAATCATAATTGGTGGAGAATCCCCTTTTAAGACAAGTTCAGCTTTAACATGACAGACAAATAACTAGTACATACAGTTCATGTTGATAAACTGTTTTTTTTTCTATATTAGACCCCTGAAGTTTTCCATTTTTTGTCAAATGTAGTACCACTGAGAGAACCAAATCACTTATTGACAGTCATCTTAATACATTCAAAGTTCCTACGTTAACGAACCTCTATGAAACAACTACTTTATCATTTGATTTTATTTTTGCTACAAAATGTTCATATACTGAATTCACAGAATCAGCATTCAATACTTTCTATGACAAAACAACAGATGTAACAAATACCATAACTGCTGTATTGTAAGCACTCTTGGCTGGGTTTATCATGTCATGCAGAATTCTGCTTATATTCAGGGTCTGGAACATAACTACTGGTAGTACAGTAATACCACTTTTGCTTATAGTACTCAAACTTAGATGATTTAAATATCTCTGTTGTCATGAAACTAGGTCTGACTGGTCCTGGAATAAAAGAATAAATTAAATTTTGGCTTTATCTTTGGATCATTTTTTACTTTTTTTAATGCTATCTTGTAAAAAAAAATATTTTTAGCAGCGTGTGTTTTATGAGGGGGCAATAGATCAATGAAATTTTAATGATAGATGTTTATTACAAACTATCAGAATTTATCATTTTCTTTTAAAATTCTGATAATTAGATGTCAGATAAGGTAATTAAATTACACAGATAGGCTCAACCTAAAGTCATACTTAGCATTCTTGAATCATGCTTACCATGGGAGAGGCAATGAGCTGTGCAGAACATGTAACCCTTACTTGTGTTGGGTGATAAGTGTTCACATAAGGTTTCTACATTTCATGCCCATACATTTCTAGGTCCTTATTCATTTTATTACTTGCCAGATTCTAAGTATACAAAACAACAGTAATAACTAAAAAACCTAAACTGTTGTATCGTGAATCTTATTAAATTTAATTGCAATTTTCTATAATTTTTTACAATCTGCACTTTCTTGTGATAAGGCTGTGCCATGTTCTAACCTGTTATTGTTGAAATCCCTCCTTTACTGATCAGAGGGTCACTAAAGATCACTCAAAATTTGCAGCTAGGCTCACCTCATTTGGCAAGATTCTCTGAGGTCATACATATTGCATAATAACTTTCTGTTGTAAAGATTTCCATTAGTCTAAGCATACGATTTCTGTAATAACTGTTGAAAATTGTGTAAAAAGACAACAAAACATAAGCAAACCTGGCTGTGTAAAGTCAGTATTTGCCTGAAATCTAAAATGCCTGAATGTTAAGGGTTAATTAATTTAAATAGCAAAGAGCCAAAGAGTCAAATTCATTTCACACTGGTTTAATCACAGCTTCATTGGCATCGTATCCATTAATAATGTAATAATTCATCATGAAATTACTTGATTTGATTAGCTGTTAATAAACCAACTCAGAACGAGTGATAGATTCTAATGTTAACTTCTGACACATCTTCAGTTAATAAATCAATCTGAACCCATAGATAACTCATATTCATGCTAATAACCATGTAAGGCTGATTATGTAACACATTACATAAGCAGAGAGCACCATTAAGACTATGCATAAAAAAGGGCCATGCTTTGAAATCTTTTTTGATAAAACTTAGATTGTAACATTTTAAATAAGTTCTATATTCTATCAACCCAAAAACTTTTCTTATTAAGTTGATAAGTCTTTGTCACCTGTCATTATCGCATTTTTTTTTCTATAATTCACAAAACACATTATATCAAACAGTATCATGAGCATTTTTTTTCTTGCAGCTGGCAAAGTATGTTTTAATAATTTGGTTAAAGAAAATAAATAATTTACAAATAAAATTCTAAGCAGTTTCAGTTACTCATTTTCTCATTTGATGAAAAAGAAACAAGTATTTTTAGAAAACAACCCTTTCCTCATATTTTTGTTATCCACAGCACTGGCATAGACCTTTTTTTATACTATATCAAAATTAAGCCTGTATAAACTCATACATTATCTGAGTAAAAATGTGTACATCAATTTTCATTTAATATATGTGTATGAATAAATAATTGCATGCAATAAAATAACTGTAAATAATGCTGACTATGACATCTTCACAACCAGAAATATGACTACCATATTTAATATATGCTCTGCTTAAATATCCATGTAGATCAAAATTCCAAAATATATAAAAAAATTTATAAATATAATTTCAGTTAGGGTATTATAAAATAATTTATAATTTATAAGAGACACCGCTTGTCATCCTTGACATTTAACCAATTTAAGATTTCAGACATGCTTGACTGAAATACTAGTTATACATACAATTCTAATACCACAATACTTCCTCTCATTAATAACGATCTACTTGTAATTAAGATAACAGTTACAATATGTAACTGAATGTTGATCTTTTATTATTATTACTATTAGCCTTAAGACAACATTATAAACAGTAATGATGCACAAAATCAGTGCAATAAACATAATTTTTGTTATACATTGCAGGGCTTGACATTAACTTATGAAAGTACTTGCCCTACATGAATTTCTTCATGTCCTGCCTTTGTAAGTCAGTTATCGCAGCCATGAACTCAAAGGGTGTTCCACATGAATGTGTGGTATGTTTGATTGCATATTACTGTAGATCCCTTTTTATCGTGTGGCCATAAATGGAAATATAAATTTGAAAAAATCTTTGACTTTTTTTCTAAATTCACCATGCAGAATTAAAGGTGATAATGCATACCACAGAGGGAATACTCTTCATTGCCATTTAATTCTTGTATTACAATAAACATGTTCACATATTTGTTTGTTGAAAATATTTCTCTTACATATTTTTTCAGATCAAAGTACAAATCTTTTAAGATAAAGAGGTATTTTAATATGATTTATTCAACCAAGAAATAATATGACTAACTGAAGATTTATTAAGATTCAGGCTTTAGAACACAGGTTTATGTTGGACTGACTTGCCCAGTCTGGCAAGGAGCTGGTTTTTGGTTGCCCTACCACCATTTTCTGGAATTTTTACTTGCTTATAGCAAGTGGTTATACATTAATGTCAAGCCCTGCATTGTATTAGGAATTTCACTATACATTTACTGATATAATTGAAAGTACTGTGTCATGGTAACAAGCCACAATGGAAGATGACATATCAGTATAACAGCTTCGTTGAACAATCTGGTGGAGGCCGATTCTGGCATTGCTATGACAGCAGGTAAAATATGTAGGTGGCTAACACGACCCAGTGGCTTGCATAGCTCAGTTCTGACCACTTGCTCAAGGTATGAGACATCGTGTAACCCTGTAAAAAAACAGACAAAATAACAAACTTACAACAGCAATTTCAGGAAATGTACCACCTGACTGACAGAAATGTTATGTGGCTGTATCAAATGTAGCCTCTTCAAGCTTAGTTTCCACTCATTAGGTCCAGGCATTATTATGGATACAGACTCAAATACAGGTATGGACATGTATTTCTATTTAGAGGATCTGCACTTTTTTATATATTTATTTATGAAACTTATACATATATATGGGCAACTGTATAGAATGAATATAACAGACCTCTCTGTTCTCCACAGTGAATTACCATATAGATATGGATATGTAGTCATATGGAAAAGGAGCTTGGGCAGCTGATTTATATAGTAATATAATAATTTAGATATACTTGAGAGCTGGAGTCTGTTGGCACATGGGTGGGGGCTTTAAAGAAAAATCATTTCCTATTGGGAAAACCCTGGACAGAGCGATACATGTCGCATGATAGGGAACTGTATAGAAGAGTTCTGAAATCACCGTATACAGCACCGTTTATGGCACTGCATCCTTGCATGAACACATAAATACTCAGTATATTTTATCATAATTTAGTTACACCTGTATCCATGTCTGTATCCATTTAGACAAGTGGAAAAGCAGCCTAAGAAATAGCTACCGAAAGGGTTAAAGTCCTTGGCTGGCTGGCTGGCATATCTGAAATATGCTTAAAGTGGAAATCAATTAACATTCAAAAAGATATATAAATAACTTATTTATAGTTTATTACATGGAAAAAATAAAACACACATGAAAATATGAATATCTCGACATAATCATGTGGATCAATCTAAAAATCATCTCATGGTGATAGTTTTGTTTGCCACCTGACTCCCAGATGGCAGCACATTGTTAACATGATATATCCTACAAAACTCCATGAATTTCAAATGGTTACTGATATTACTGCAAACTGCTGTATGCATTCAGTACAATAAATGCATTTTGAATTGCACAAAATGTACTGTAATATATGTTCTTTACTTAAGTATGGAAAAGAAACTTCTGCATGGTGAAACTCAAAGCAGGTCACAATGTTGATGTAGTATTGATGTATCTACTTATGTATTGAAAAAAAGACTTCTGCGAGGTCAAATACCAGCTGGGAGCAGCTTCACAACTTACAGGGATAAAGCCTTGAGACATTTACATATTACACGTATGATGAATGTAGGACATTTAGACAGGGACTTGTAGCACAAGGACATTCCAGACTAGGACATTCCTGACTAAGACATTTCGGACTGGCCTTTTTACATGGAAGCACATACTGACCAGGTCAGCATTATAGGGTTCCATAAACAGGGTTTAATAATATGGATTCATGATAGATTCATCATCTAATTATAAACATATTTATTTTACATGGATCATACAAATAGTTCTTACAACTAATCAATGCACTCTCCATGGCTAAAGTGATGGCATTTGATAATATCTGGAGATGAGAAAACCAGAGAACCTGGATAAAAGCATTGTCCTTGGACAGGCCACTCCAACCCACTCTCATGGCTAAGCGGGGGATCAAACCCAGGTTGCCAGAGGAGAGAGCCCAGCGTTTTACCCCTCCACTGTCCAGGCCCCAAAAACCTAGTCCTTAAGGTGTCCTAGTCCACAAAAATCCCTGTCCACAGATCTGTTTTCAGGTACCTCTTATTTCTTTTTGTCTTACCTGTTCTTGACATGACATGAGAGAGGCATGACATGACATAACATCTCAATATGGAATTAGTTTGACTGTTTCAGATTCTTATTATTTCTGGTCTTACCTGTTCTAAACATGACATGACAGAGGCATGACATGACATGACATCTCTGAATGTTATATATTTAACTGTTTTCAGATTCCTATTATTTCTGGTCTTACCTGTTCTTGACATGACATGACACTGACAGAGGCATGACATGACATGACATCTCAAAATGTTATATATTTGACTGTTTTCAGATTCCTTTTATTTTTGGTCTTACCTGTTCTTGACATGACATGACACTGACAGAGGCATGACATGACATGGGATCTCAATATGAAATAAGTTTGTCTGTTTTTCAGATTCCTATTATTACTGGTCATACCTGTTCTTGATATGACATGACTGAGCCATGACATGACATGACATAACAATATGAAATAAGTTTGACTGTTTTTCAGATTCCTATTATTTCTGGTCTTACCTGTTCTTGTCGTGACATGACACTGACAGAGGCATGACATGACATGACATCACAATATGAAATAAGTTTGACTGTTTTTCAGATTCCTATTATTTCTGGTCTTACCTGTTCTTGACATGACATGACACTGACAGAGGCATGACATGACATGACATCACAATATGAAATAAGTTTGACTGTTTTTCAGATTCCTATTATTTCTGGTCTTACCTGTTCTTGACATGACATGACACTGACAGAGGCATGACATGACATGACATCACAATATGAAATAAGTTTGACTGTTTTTCAGATTCCTATTATTTCTGGTCTTACCTGTTCTTGACGTGACATGACACTGACAGAGGCATGACATGACATGACATCACAATATGAAATAAGTTTGACTGTTTTTCAGATTCCTATTATTTCTGGTCTTACCTGTTCTTGACATGACATGACACTGACAGAGGCATGACATGACATGACATCACAATATGAAATAAGTTTGACTGTTTTTCAGATTCCTGTTATTTCTGGTCTTACCTGTTCTTGGCATGACATGACATGACATCTCAAAATGTTACATATTTAACTGTTTTCAGATTCCTATTATTTCTGGTCTTACCTGTTCTTGATATGACATGACTGAGCCATGACATGACATGACATTACAATATGAAATAAGTTTGACTGTTTTTCAGATTCCTTTTATTTCTGGTCTTACCTGTTCTTGACGTGACATGACACTGACAGAGGCATGACACGACATGACATCACAATATGAAATAAGTTTGACTGTTTTTCAGATTCCTATTATTTCTGGTCTGACCTGTTCTTGACATGACATGACACTGACAGAGGCATGACATGACATGACATCTCAAAATGTTATATATTTGACTGTTTTCAGATTCCAATTATTTCTGGTCTAACCTGTTCTTGACATGACATGACAGACGCATGACAAGACATCTCAGAATGTTGTATTTGTGACTGTTTTCAGATTCCTATCAGGTCTTCTTGTGTTACCTGTTCTTGACATGACATGACATCTCAGAATGTTATATATTTTACTGTGTTCAGAATCCTATTATTTCTCCTTGTGTTACCTGTTCTTGACATGACATGACATCTCTGAATGTTATATATTTAACTGTTTTCAGATTCCTATTATTTCTGGTCTTACCTGTTCTTGACATGACATGACACTGACAGAGGCATGACATGACATGACATCTCAAAATGTTATATATTTGACTGTTTTCAGATTCCTTTTATTTTTTGTCTTACCTGTTCTTGACATGACATGACACTGACAGAGGCATGACATGACATGGGATCTCAATATGAAATAAGTTGGTCTGTTTTTCAGATTCCTATTATTACTGGTCATACCTGTTCTTGATATGACATGACTGAGCCATGACATGACATGACATTACAATATGAAATAAGTTTGACTGTTTTTCAGATTCCTATTATTTCTGGTCTTACCTGTTCTTGTCGTGACATGACACTGACAGAGGCATAACATGACATGACATCACAATATGAAATAAGTTTGACTGTTTTTCAGATTCCTATTATTTCTGGTCTTACCTGTTCTTGACATGACATGACACTGACAGAGGCATGACATGACATGACATCACAATATGAAATAAGTTTGACTGTTTTTCAGATTCCTATTATTTCTGGTCTTACCTGTTCTTGACGTGACATGACACTGACAGAGGCATGACATGACATGACATCACGATATGAAATAAGTTTGACTGTTTTTCAGATTCCTATTATTTCTGGTCTTACCTGTTCTTGACATGACATGACACTGACAGAGGCATGACATGACATGACATCACAATATGAAATAAGTTTGACTGTTTTTCAGATTCCTATTATTTCTGGTCTTACCTGTTCTTGACATGACATGACACTGACAGAGGCATGACATGACATGACATCTCAAAATGTTACATATTTAACTGTTTTCAGATTCCTATTATTTCTGGTCTTACCTGTTCTTGATATGACATGACTGAGCCATGACATGACATGACATTACAATATGAAATAAGTTTGACTGTTTTTCAGATTCCTTTTATTTCTGGTCTTACCTGTTCTTGACGTGACATGACACTGACAGAGGCATGACATGACATGACATCACAATATGAAATAAGTTTGACTGTTTTTCAGATTCCTATTATTTCTGGTCTGACCTGTTCTTGACATGACATGACACTGACAGAGGCATGACATGACATGACATCTCAAAATGTTATATATTTGACTGTTTTCAGATTCCAATTATTTCTGGTCTAACCTGTTCTTGACATGACATGACAGACGCATGACAAGACATCTCAGAATGTTGTATTTGTGACTGTTTTCAGATTCCTATCAGGTCTTCTTGTGTTACCTGTTCTTGACATGACATGACATCTCAGAATGTTATATATTTTACTGTGTTCAGAATCCTATTATTTCTCCTTGTGTTACCTGTTCTTGATATGACATGACATCTTAGAATTTTATATATTTGACTGTTTTCTGATTTCTATTATTTCTTCTTGTCTTACCTGTTCTTGACATGACATGACAGAGGCATGACACGACATGACATCTCAATATGAAATAAGTTGGACTGTTTTCAGATTCCTATTATTTCTGGTCTTACCTGTTCTTGACATGACATGACATCTCAGAATGTTATATATTTGACTGTTTTCTGATTCCTATTATTAATTCTTGTCTTACCTGTTTTTGCCATGACATGACCTAGGCATGACGTGACATGACATCTCAATATGAAATAAGTTTGACTGTTTTCAGATTCCTTTTATTTCTGGTCTTACTTGTTCTTGACATGGCATGACAGAGGCATGACATGACATTACATGACAAAAAAGAATGTTATGAATTTTACTTTTTTTCAGATTCCTATCATTTCTTCTTATCTTACCTGTTCTTCTTCTGGACTGCTATCAAACATAAGGCCAAGGTACGCGAGGTGGAAAACAGCCACCCCTCCCAGGATCAGGTTGGTAACTATCACATAAGGGTGCATCTGTAATATATAATGGGTGTCATTTTAATTGTACATTCAATAACTGACTACCATTAAGGAAACACTAAGTTAAAACACTTCAAACCGAACATACAAAATGACTGATTGTAGATCAGATCATTTGATCACATCATATTGACATGAACTGACTAACACACTTACATGTTCACTTTGCACAATAACAAGACCTAGGCTTGTGTGAATTGCAATGTACTGGTAGATTTATATACATGTGTTCTTAAATCAACTTTAAGGGTGACTGGAAGGCTTTAGAAGCATATTGCAATATCATCTCAAAGGTGAATGTAGGCTGTCGCATCAATATGCAGTCACAGAGAGACCTTGACATATATTGACATGTTAACATTTATGACTTACAGGCTTATGTGTGTGTTGGCAGTCTGGTTCACTGACATTTATGACTTACAGACTTATGTTTGTGTAGGCAGTCTGGTTCACTGACATTTATGACTTACAGACTTGTATGTGTGTTGGCAGTCTGGTTTGCACCTCCTGGCTTGAACACAGGCATTGAACAATTGTGAGATTCTATTTCGTAACACTGTAAACAGAAAGAGACAACAACCACATTAGCAATATAATGCTCACAGCCAGTAAAACTAGGACATTGTAACTTTACTATGGACTGGTACTTTTAATTTAAACATGTTATTTTCAAAACCTATGTCGGCACCTTACATTTTAAGGTTAGGTAAACATAATGGCACATGGTGGTAAGTGTATTGAGGTTTTCATCCAGAACAGTGACTGGGCCCTGATGTGACTGGCTTTTGCAAAGTGTGACATCACATGCAAAATTTAGAAATGACTTGAATCTAACAATATATAATATTTTTATTTTTCCCTGAAAAATTGGGGTTGATAGTGTCAGAAATACTAAACACTGGATGAGATCTAGAATTTTCAATCAGAGGGGATTTCCCTGTGTGTTAAATCACAGTTGAGTTGACAGTGCTCATAGTATCTAGTGCTCATAGATGTGCCAATAGTTTTTGAACAAATCACACCAACTCTTGTTTTTTGTGGAAAAATAAATAGAAAAATGTTTTCATCAAGAAATTTGGTACCGTTTATGTAAAATGTACATAAATATTTTTTTTCCATAGGCAATTGTGTATAATGATAATATAATGAGAGTTGGAATGCGTTTGCTTGACCTACAGGTCATGATGGCACTGTCTGTTAAAAGAGTATGGCATGAACAACAAACGGTTGTCTCTTGGATTTAAGGTTTCAGGCCAGGAATATACAGTACTACTGTAGTGCTCAGGAAACTTAATAATGTGAACAAAAATGCTTTGATAGCAGTCATTTATGTTCTTGTACCTTTAAGGTAAAACTTTAAACAAGGGACCTATGGGTCACGACGCTCAGCTGTTATATATGATAAAAAAATATTATTTAGAAATGAGGCACATGCTGGTTTTGTGTGGTAATAAATATAAGCTGTATTATGAGTTGTTGTTGTTTAGCTTATGTATGATTTTGATAGTACCTTTGGAGACAGGGAAGAGGATTGATTTCATTTATTTTATTAACAAATGGAGTACTACTGTCACACAGATTTTGACTTGGCCATATAACTTATAAGCAGAACATATAATATAAGAGTTTAACTATTTATTAAAAAAATTACAAATATTGTTCCAAATATAATTTTAATTAAAAATAATAAGAGAATCATATGATTTTTCAAAATGAAATATAACTGATATGATTATTAAAATAATATTACAGAATATATTCATGAATGCATTCATGAATACATTTTGAAAGTATTTGCACGAGTATTCATATACTTTCATTTTTACCTGAATTCCCATTCTTTATGCAAGAATTTTTATAATGGAGTACATAATCATATTCGTATATTAATACAATTACAAAGTATTTGCACCATGTCTGGTATTTATTCAGTTTTCACCAAACAAAGATGTTGAGAATCCAGAATGTACAAAATTCACACATTTAAATAATGATCATAAGTACCTGGTTTTATGGCCTTTATTTATATTAAAAAATAACTGTAAAAAATTCATTTTGGACTAATTTCACATCAATGTACACACTAGACACAGTAGGAATCTAGATTAATATTATCAACTGCATCTTTGTCTATCATTATTTTCCTTCATATAATCCCTAATGATTAGTAATGAATAATATGATTTACTTCTTTATCATTAAAATTGAACTGAAAAATGCCATAGGTGACTGCATGGTGTTATTTGGAATATGTGACATTCTACCCATCGATACAAGATTCTTATATCATCAGTAACTGCAAGTTAATTTCCTGTTATTATAAACTAACAAATTCCTTTTCTATTTTTCTTTAATTTGTTATTAAAAACAAATAAAAATTTATTAATTTATTGTTTATTGTTATGTTGTTGGTTAAAACTACTAGATGAGTTGGGTTGGACACCTGGATCAACTGTGGCTGGCCATAAGCTGCCTGCATTCTCGCCTCAAGCATGCATAATTTGATGAAAGGTCAACAAGGTCAACAAAGCGGTGACTCAAGAGGGGCTGGAGACAGCCAAAGTCTGACAGGGTCTCATAAAAAACATTAATAAAAGCTACAATATTTGGCCAATTTCTTTCAGCTTTCTAAACTAAAAAGCTGAAATCCTTATGTGTGCATGATATGAAAATTATATCAACAGTGCTCACGGGAAACAAACGTGCCATGGTCACAGTTGGGCAAAATTTAAGGTACTAATTTTATATTTATGCTAATAACTTATAAAATTTGAAAAATTCAGAACTAATTTTGGGTATTCAATTGAATCTTGATTAAATAATGTTACATCCCTGACAAAAAAATCTCTAGCTTCAGCAATGCCCTTTTTAAGGGAGTAAATATATTTCTTGATTTTTTACAAAGTGCATTCTGTTTGGGCCCATAACTTAAAACAATTACGCAATACTGACATCATTCTGGCATGTGCATAGAGAATGAAAAATATGTATATTATTTATGATTAAAGTCAGATCAGTGGTTTTGATATTAGGCAGTCTTGAAGTGTTACAATGGGTTTTTAATGGAAAAATGAAGTTTTTCATTAATATCTCGAAGGTATTAAGTCCTAGTGACCAAATTCTTGGCATGGTAGGGGATTTTGGAGACATCTAACTGTATGCCGAATTTAAGGAACTTAGAGCTGAAGCTGGGGAGCTGAGCTCTTGCAAACTGCATAACACTAGCTTGATGTAAACAATATGTTACATGGTGCTTGAAAACCTGATTAAAATCTACAGTTTTTGATCAACTGGTTTCAAATTTTTGGTGTTAACAGTTGAAATGCTAACAAAAACATGCTGTGAAAATTAAATCCACAGTGCTTACAGTAAAAAAAACGTGCCATGGTCAAAGTTGGGCAAAATTTAAGGTACCAATTTTTTATTTTTATTAATATTTTAAAAATTTAAAAGATTTTCATCTAATTTTGGGTATACAATTTAATTTTGATTAATTAAAGTTATATTACTGGAAAAAAGGTCCATAGCTTTAACGTTTTTTGTGTTAAGTGATCAAATATCTTTCCTGATTTTTTACAAAATGCATCATGTTTGGGCCCATAACTTTTTTAAATTAAATAATACAGACATAATTTCTGGCATGTATATAGGAACTATATAGAGGAATATTTATGGTTAATATGAGGAAAAACAGATAAGTGGTTTTGATATTAGGCAAACCTGAAGTGTGAAAAAAGGTTTTAAATAAAAAATTGAGGTTTTTCCTTTATTTCTCAAAGGAACGGAGTTGCAAAGACCCAGTTTTCGGCTTGGTAGGAGATCTTGGGGACATCTAACATTATGCCGAATTTTGGATTCCTAGGTCTGGACTAATACCTTAATTTCACATTCAAGGGAATAATACATTTAAGTTTATATATTATTTAAGCATATCCACTTTTTCCATTAAAATAGTTTTTATCTGATTATTTTTTTTATTTACAAGTTTAATAAATTTGTATTAAAAAAACACTGAAAATATAAGTTAAAATATTAGAATTCTTATTTGCAATCATTATACATCCAGAGTGTAGCTCGTATTGGGTCATATTATGCATACACATATATTTTTATTATTTTTAAATCACAAATTTTCCAACTGAATTTAAAAGAAAATAATGCCACAACATGGCATCTGCAAGATTATTCCTTGAATCACTATTAAAAAGTTTTGCACATTGGAGTTTTCAGTACATGCTTAATCTTATTCACCAAAATAAAATAAGATTCTGTAAATTTGGTAAAATAAAAACTTCTTTTCAAATAAAGTATACACACTGTTGGTTGAATGAGGGACAAACAATATCATTATGCTAATTACAATCTAAGCTTTAATTTATTCCTGGAATTAATAGTCAATTTCACACCTTGTGAAGTTTTTACTCTTCTCAAGGAAGGAATTACTTATCTGATGAACATCCACACTTTCATAGCAATACACCACTTTGTGGACACAATTAAATGTGCACTTTAATCATTGTAACCCTGGTGGTAAATACAAAATCTAAAATGTAGCATAGCCAAGAATAAAATGAAATACAGAAAATTATAACATTCATCTAGTTAATGCATCATCTAGGGGGGGAGGGTGTGCAGGGCAGAGAAGAAGCCTGCTAGTAGTGGCCCAGCTGAGCCAAGACAAGCTGCCTGGGGTGGGTTACATAATGCAAGTGAAGGCTTTACTACTAGGTGGGCTAGATGTAAACAAAACTTGACATGGTGTATGAAAACTTGAATAAAAGCTACTCTTTTCAATCAATTCCTTTGAAATTTCAGATTTTAAAAGATTAAATCCTTATGTATATATGCTGTGAAAATTAAATCAACAGTGCTAACAGAAAAAAAACATGCCATTGCCAAAGTTGGACAAAATTTAGGGTATTGATTTTTTATTTAAGCTAATAACTTGAAAAATTTGCAAAATTCAGATCTAATTTTGGGTAAACAATCGAATCTTGATTAAATAAAGTTATATTCCTGACAAAAAGTCTCCAGCTTCAGCAATTCTCATCTAAGGTGAGTAAATATATTTCTTGATTTTTAAAAAAGTTCATTATGTTTGGGCCCATAACTTAAAAAAAATACACAATACTGACATCATTTCTGGCATGTGCATGGCGAATGTATAGAAAAATATGTAAATTATACATGATCTAAGTCAGATCAGTGGTTTTGATATGAGGCAGTCTTAAAGTGTAACAATGGGTTTTTAATGGAAAAATGAAGTTTTTCATTGATATCTCAAAGGAATTAAGTCCTAGTGACCAAATTCTTGGCATGGTAGGGGAATTTGGAGAAATCCAACTGTATGCCAAATTTAAGGAACTTAGAGCTGAAGCTCGTGAGCTGAGCTCTAGCAAACTGCATAACACTAGCAATATGTGACATGGTGCTTGAAAACTTGAATAAAATCTACAGTTTTTGATCAACTGGTTTCAAATTTTTGGTGTTAACAGTTGAAATGCTAACAAAAACATGCTGTGAAAATTAAATCCACAGCGGTTACAACAAAAAAACGTGCCATGGTCAAAGTTGGGCAAAATTTAAGGTACCAATTTTTTATTTTTGCTAATATTTTAAAAAATTTAAAAGATTTTGATCTTATTTTGGGTATACAATTTAATTTTGATTAATAAAAGTAATATTACTGGAAAAAAAGTGCTTAGCTTTAACAAGTTTTGTGTAACGTGATAAAATTTCTTTCCTGATTATTTACAAAATGCATTATGTTTGGGCCCATAACTTTTTTAAATTATACAATACAGACCTAATTTCTGGCATGTACATAGGAATTATATAGAGGAATATTTATGGTTAATATGAGGAAAAACAGATGAGTGGTTTTGATATAAGGCAGTCCTGAAGTGTGAAAATAGGTTTTTAATAAAAAATTGAGGTTTTTCCTTAATTTCTCAAAGGAATGAAGTCGCAAAGACCCAGTTTTCGGCTTGGTAGGAGATCTTGGGGATATCTAATATTATGCTGAATTTTGGATTCCTAGGTCTTACGGTTTCAAAACGTGCCACATCTACGGACGGACGGACGGACGGACAGACGGACGGACGACGGACAATGGACCACGACTATAGCTCAGATGACTTATAGTCAGCTGAGCTAAAAATACAAATTTTGACAATAAAAGATTTATTTTAATGGAGTAGGGAGAATTTTTTTTGAACAAGATATGTTAGACTGAGAAAATAACATTTTACTTAAATAAATTATTCCTAAAGAAGCAAAGAATGTAAAGAGAATCACTGAACTAAACAAATGTACTTACCATATTCTATATAAGAATAAATTCCTAATGATAACAACACAGCTGTGAGCTGAAAATTCAGACCCTGAAAGTAAAAATCATAGAAATGACTAATAATCTTGAAAAATATATGATAATCAATTAATACTTGTCCTCATGCATGTACTGTAATTAACAAGTCTGACTGTAGATAACATACATATCAAACTTTGTAAGAGAACATTTATAAATGCTTGTGATGAATTTCATTAAACTTTAATCTTGTATGAAAAAATGTAGCAGTAGAAATAACTTCAGTTAAAACTTTTATCTTGCTTTAACAAAATTAGTTTGACACATTTACCAGAAAAAAAGCTATTTTAAACCAGTAAAGCTATGATTCTGTTATTATGGTGTGTCAGAGTTACTTTCGTTGTGTTATATGGCATCAGGAACTAGCAATAACAAACACTTTTATTATGATTTTACATCATGTGCATGAGCACTGAACACATGAATCAAGCTATTTCACTGGATAAAAAGATAAATCTGTCCTAAGGTATTGTTGTTTTAAATGCACAGACTGCAAGACATTTCACAGTATGATAAACCAGTAGTTAAATAGTTTTCAAAAGGAGAGAGAGGTTGTGATGTGCACTGACATTAAAAAAGTAGCTTTTTAAAATATATATTCAATGTTTATTACATAAAATTAAACAATTATTCAAACAAATGTGCATATATGACTAATGCAGTGTTCAAAGAAATCACAACTCCAGTGGTATATCTTTAATAATTAAATGGGCCTACACCAATATCTGATGTATATTAACTATAGATAATTCCTTAAACCTTTTATAAAAACAGAGCTATTATACACACAGGCTGTTCATTTTTTTTATATCCACATGTTTGTAACATGTGGGGACCTGCCAAAAAAATAATCGAAACAGATTTAAAAGAGCACCTGGCAGCAAGTCAGATGAACTAGAGTTTTGCAAAGGGTGGTTTTCAACAAGTGACCTTTGATTTGTATGCACATATGCATCAACAACCTTAGGTTACATGTTTTTTTCTGCTTGTTAACATCGAAGCTCATACATTCGTCACATGGACATAAGGCCAAAAAAAAGGTATGGTTCTCAGGCACCTTTTTTAGGAATCGGGACAGGCAGGCAACATTTTATTTTTTAACCTTTTTTTGTATGTTTCAAGAAAAATGTCATATGATCAGGGAAAAGCATGAAATTAACAGAATGTGTTTGCTAAACAGGTTTAAGCACTACATAACAAAGGAACTCAGATCAAAATTGTATTATTTAATCTTCTTGGAAGATGAAAATCAAAATGATACAAATTTTTTATGTGGGGGTGGGGGGGTGGGGGGGTGTTAAATTGACGCGTGCGTTGCCTGCCAACCATACCTTTTATTTTTTTCTTGGCCTAATAAGAACAGGAATTACCCAGAGTTAATTTATATTTATGCAGAGCAAGCCAGAAATCACATACATTTTATAGAAAATGTAGGGGAATAGCTGGCTTTAAAGGGTGGGACTGTGTATATTTTTTTTTAATATCAACAAATACTCACATGCAGTATAGAGCTGGCAGCGTATGTCAGTAAAATGGCCGAAAATGTTCCAAGTGGTCGGGCTGTTTTAAAAACATCTGAAACAGAGAGGAAAAACTTACATGTTTAGATCTTGAAGCAATTGTGTAATTTTATGATCTGTACAATGTAATTTCATAACTGGTGTAATGAAATTATTATTTGTGCAGATACAATATTACATGTAAAATGCATTTATATCAACTGCTATTGAAATGGGCTAAAAATGGAAGCATTTGTTTAATAGGCTAGTTTTTGATCTTTCACTGAACATGGGGCTAAAATTTGTTATCTTTAGCAGCTTCCCAATTAACATTTGGGAACAGCTCAGATAGTAAACACAGCTGGAGGGACACAAGTCTAAATCAAATATTGTGCACAGAACCTTTTTAGCAAAAGAAACTAATTTTCCATATCTCAGTCATAAATTATGTTTCATGAATCAAATGCCTCTCTGTTAATGTGAAAATGCTAACTTGGTTATTCTCACCGTATTCTGAAGTATTTGCGATAGTTCAAGATTTTAAGTCTAATCAACGTTAAGGAATCACCTGCCACATGACAGTTACAGTCATGTCATTCAGGCCTTTTACACTGTTTGTGGATTGAGGCCATCAAACTGTTTTCTCCATTTAAGCCATACATATAATGTACCACATACTGTGGTTGGCTTTTCTTTTGAGAAGGTTTCAAATTCAAGATATTTGTGAAAGGAAAATAATTGCAAATATCTCGAACCTTCATTAATAAACAAGGGACCTATGGGTCACGGCGCTCAGCTGTTATATAAGATAAAAAAATATGATTTTGAAATGAGGCACATGCTGGTTTTGTGTGGAAATAAATATAAGCTGTATTATGAGTTGTTAGTGTTAGTGATTTTGATAGTTTCTTTGGAGACAGGGAAGAGATTAATTTCATTTATTTTATAAACAAATGGAGTGCCACTGTCATACATATTTTGACTTGGCCATATAACTGATAAGCAGCACATATAAGATAAAGAGTTTAACTATTTATTAAAATTTAATAACAAATATTGTGCCAAATATAATTTTTATTAAAAATGATAAGAGAATCATATGATTTTTTTAATAAAATATAACTGAAATGATTATTAAAATAATATTATAGAATATATTCATGAATGCATTCATGAATACATTTTGAAAGTATTTGCACTGGTATTCAAATACTTTCATTTTTACCTGAATTCCCATTCTTATGCAAGAAATTTTATAATGGCATGTCTGGTATTTATTCAGTTTTAGCCAAACAATGATGTTGAGAATCCAGAATATAAACAAAGGACCCATGGGTCACGACAACCAGCTTAAGTTTGAAATTTTTGCAAATGCAAAATATGAAAAATATTCTATTGTAATGTTTTTTATTTATATAAGCATATGAGAAGCTAAGAGGAAAGGGCCTTCCTACTTGGTTATAGTAAAGTTCTCAATATATGATTGCAAACTAATACTCTGACAAGACTGTCATGAAGAAAAACAGTAAAAGTTTTGAGATACTGTGATGCATATGAAAAATTTGCAGATGGACAGGCAAGTGGACAGAATGGACTAATACCTTCATTTCACTTTCAAGGGAATAATGCATTTAAGTTTATATATAACAACATGGCATCTACAAAATTATTCCTTGAATCCCTATTAAAACGTTTTGCACATTGGAGTTTTCAGTACATGCTTAATTTTATTCACCGAAATAAAATAGAAGATTCAGTACATTTGATAAAATAAAAACATCTTTTCAAATAAAGTATACACACTGTTGGTTGAATAAGGGACAAACAATATAATTATGCTAATTACAATTTCAGCTATAATTAATAACTGGAATTAATAGTCAATTTATCACCTGGTGAAGTTTTACTCTTCTGAAGTAAAGCATTACTTATCTGATGAACATCCACACTTTCATAGCAATACATCACTTTGTGGACACAATTAAATGTGCACTTTAATCATTGTAACCCTGGTGGTACAATACAAAATCTAAAATGTAGCATGTCCAGGAATAAAATAAAATACAGAAAATTATAACATTCATCTAGTTTATGCACCAGCTGGGGGGGGGGGGGTGAGTGCAGGGCAGAGGGGAAGCCTGCTAGTAGTGGCCAAGCTGGGCCAAGGCAAGCTGCCTGGGGTGGGTTACATAATGCAAGTGAAGGCTGTACTACTAGGTGGGCCAGATGTAAACAACACTTGACATGGTGTATGAAAACTTGAATAAAAGCTACTCTTTTCAAACAATTTCTTTGAAATTTCAGATTTTAAAAGATTAAATCCTTATGTATATGCTGTGAAAATAAAATCAACAGTACTTACAGGGAAAAAACGTGCCACTGCCAAATTTGGACAAAATTTAAGGTATTGATTTTTTATTTATGCTAATTACTTGAACAATTTGCAAAATTCAGATCTAATTTTGGGTAAACAATTGAATCTTGATTAAATAAAGTTATATTCCTGAAAAAAAGTCTCCAGCTGCAGCAATTCTCATGTTAAGTGAGCAAATATATTTCCTGATTTTTAAAAAATTGCATTATATTTGGGCCTATAACTTCAAAATAATACCCAATACTGACCTAATTTTTGGTATGTGCATAGAAAATGTATGGAAAGAATATGAATACTAAATCTGATCAAAAACAGATCAATGGTTTTGATATTAGGCAGCCTTGAAGTGTAACAATGGCTTTTTTATGGAAAACAGAGGTTTTTCCTTAATATCTCGAAGGAAAGAAGTTCTAATGACCCAATTTTTGGTATGGTAGGAGATTTTGGGGACATCTAATGGTATGCAGAATTTTGGATTCGTAGGTCCAACAGTTTTAAAACGTGCCCTGTTAACGGACAGACGGCCGGACGGACGGACAAAGGACCACGACTATAGCTCAGATGACTTATAGTCAGCTGAACTAAAAACCTCATCTACATTACATATGTAAACATTCATACATAATATAGCCTCATCAGTATTTATCTATGTTATCCATGCGGCCATAACTGCAAGTAAATACATATATTTCATGTTATTTGTAAATCAAATATAGATATTATAAATAATATCCTAATATTGTTAATATTTCATATTATATGCCTAAAGGTGACAATAATTTCTACTCATGGTAATGGGTCCTCGTCAAATTGTTATGATGTATTATATAGTATTATATAATCAATATTATGATGGATATACTATGTGTAAGTTACTGCATGGTAAGATCATGAAAATGGAACCCTCTAAAAACAGGGAAAGTTTGAAAATCGCCAAATACTAGCCTTGCGAAAATGAAGGCAACCATAGTATCTCTGCTTATCAGGACTCAGGAAGCTTTCATGGGCAGATACAGGTTATTAACTAGATGTGTCGGAACGACACGAATGCCCCCGCCTGGGGCAAATGAGAAACATTTGTTAAATTTTGTAAATTTCTTTAAGTTTAGGAGGTGTTGTATGGTAAAAAGTAGGTCAACAGGGGCAAAATGCAAACTCGATCTGTAATGGGTCATTATCAAGCAACACACCAAAAATCAGGCCAGAATCTGCAGGCATTGTGAAAAAAAGTACATACATTTGCATTTTTCGTAGAAATTTCTGTCTTTCATGAAATTTTCTATGTTCAGGATCTGTCATATGGTCAAAAATAGGTTAACTGGGACAAAATGCGAACTCGATCTGTGAGTGGTCATTATGCGCGCACAGACCAAACATTAGGCCAGTATCTGTAAGCATTGCATTGCGAAACTAGAATATTAGCAAAAGCTGATAATCAGTTATAAATTTAAATTGGAGAGGTATGTACCATGTTTCATAACAATCCACCAAATGCTTCCTGAGAAATAAGCTCCTAAGTATTTTTCTATACTAAGCTCTGTGACCTTGAAAAGTAGGTCAAGATCACCCATCTTTGAACTTCACCAAGATTTTGTAAATATAATGCAATAGCAATGAAGAAATGAAGTTCCTGTGTTGAATACCTTTGGAGATATCCTGCAAAAAAGGCCAAAATTGAAAAATCCGATAAAATTTCATTAAAAAATCAGAAATTGCAGGTGGCACCACCAAAATTGTGCAGCACGTACAGACCATCAGACCCAATGATCATAGTAAGTTTTGTGAAAATCCACACAATGGTTCCTGAGATATAAGCTTCTAAGTGTTTTTCTATAATCAGCTCTAAAATGTAGAAAAATGGGTCAAGGTCACCCATCTTCGAACTTGGCCGAGATTTTATCGATATACATCTTCACTGATGAAATAAAATTCCAACGGTGAATCCTTTTAGAGATATCCAGCTCACAAGGTAAAAGTTAACAGACGCGGAACAGACGGACTGACGGACACCGGACAGACAGATGGACGGACGGACAGACGGACAGCTTGGGTGACGACAATAGCCCATGAGCCTATGAGCTGAGGGCTTAAATTGGCTGTACATGTACATTTGTCATGAAAATTAATATTTTTCATGAAATTTTCCATGTTAAGGAGTCGTAAAACGGTCAAAAGTAGGTCAACCGGGACAAAACACGAACTCGATCTGTAACTGGTCATTATCTGCCCACACACCAAAATTCAGGCCAATATCTGCAGGCATTGCGAAAAAAAGTCCGTACATGTGTATTTGTCATGAAAATTTCTATTTTTCATGAAATTTTCTAAGTTAAGGAGCCGTAAAACAGTCATAAGTAGGTAAACTGGGACAAAACGCGAACTCGATCTGTAACTGGTCATTATCTGCCCACACACCAAAAATCAGGGCAATATCTGTAGGCACTGCGATAAAAAGTCCGTACATGTGTATTTGTCATGAAAATTTCTATTTTTGATGAAATTTTCTAAGTTAAGGAGCCGTAAAATGGTCAAAAGTAGGTCAACCCGGACGAAACGCGAACTCGATCTGTAACTGGTCATTATCTGCCCACACACCAAAAATCTGGCCAATATCTGCAGGCATTGCGAAAAAAAGTCTGTACATGTGTATTTGTCATGAAAATTTCTATTTTTCATGAAATTTTCTAAGTTAAGGAGCCGTAAAATGGTCAAAAGTAGGTCAACCTGGACGAAACGCGAACTCGATCTGTAACTGGTCATTATCTACCCACACACCAAAAATCAGGCCAATATCTGCAAGCATTGCGAAAAAAAGTCTGTACATGTGTATTTGTCATGAAAATTTCTATTTTTCATGAAATTTTCTAAGTTAAGGAGCCGTAAAATGGTCAAAAGTAGGTCAACCCAGACGAAACGCGAACTCGATCTGTAACTGGTCATTATCTGCCCACACACCAAAAATCAGGCCAATATCTGCAGGCACTGCGAAAAAAAGTCCGTACAACTGTTTCATTTCGGAATGACGGAATGACGGACATGGGTAAAACTATATGCCCCGGCCACTTTGTGGCGGGGGCATAAAAAGGGTGAGCTCAACACCTTAGCACAGGTAAACCAGTGTGCCAGAAGTACTAGTAGACTTTATACAGAACTCACATATGCACATGTATTGGGAAGAAAATGATGGGCGATGCAAAATCTGGTGAGCTACTTTTTGGCAAATATGCTTTTAATATTCTAGTTGGCAGATTTTTAGGTCAAAAGAGAGGACATGTGACCCCCTCTAAATATGCCCCAGCTTTCCAGTGAATACCTAGATCTGAGCATTCTAAGCTGAATCAAAAAGTTCAGCTGTGATGTTTAACTGCCAACTTAACACTGGTTTGACTGCTTTAAGTACCATGAGTCAGTAGTTTGGGTAGAGTCAGCAAAAGTTGACCATCAGGATAACAATTCCATATATTCCTTCAATTTTCATGAATTAATTCATATAATTTTTAAAATAAGAATTTGCCCTAAAAGACTGATCCATTCTCCAATTAATTTCAATAAAAAGGTTTCACATCGTTTCTCAATTATTTTTAAACTCTTCTTTCACATATGTTTTCAACAAATATACATCAAAAACCAAAATGGCTAATTCAGTCTTTATAAAAGAAAAACCTGTTACAAATTAAGCATGATTTTAATACCAAGTGACCCATGGGTCATGACGCTCAGCTGACTGACATGTTGACAATATAACCTTGCACAGGCACCTAATTAAGAAAATGTAGGTGGCATAATCTTTCATGCACATTAGCTTTAGTTCATTAAGACCCATTAACACACCAAGTTTGATGACAATCCATCCAGCCTTTCCTGAGGAAACTGGCAATTTGTGTGTATTTTGCTTTATTTCTGGGGTGCTCAAACATGCCAACTTACTTACAGAATATAGGTCACAGTGACCTAATTTCAAGTTTCTGAGGAGAACTTTTGAGATACTCTCATGATGTCAAGTTTGAAGATTCAAGGTCCCAAGGTTATGATTTGTGCCCTGCTTTGGTATAAAATTTTCAATTATTCTTGGGTAGCTTATAAGCACCACTAGAATATGGGTTACAGAATCCTAATTTCAGGTTTCCAAGGATATTTTTTATGGATCTCCCTGCATGTCAAGTAAGTAGATTCTAGGTCCAGTGGTTACGAAATGTTCCCCGCTAACAGTTGACTGCATCAGATGAGCTTTGTATCAAAATTTTCAATTATTCTTGGGGTACTTCTGCACCCCATAGCTCAGAGGATATGGGTAACAGAGACCAAATTTCAAGTTTCCAAGCAGATTTTTCATGGACCTCCATGGATGTCAAGTTACAACATTCTAGGTACAGCGGTTACAGTTTGTGCCCTGTTATTGTTAACGGACAGACTCCTGGACGACCGGACGGGCAAAGAGTGATCGCTATAGCTCAGATGACTTACAGTCAGCTGAGATAAAAATCAGTAAGTTAACTAAAATAAACATTGGTACTGACATGTTTTGAGCCAGTAATGCATAGGCATGTGCCAGTTGGTGACAACCTCAACCAGAGACCTGGGAAACTCGATGTGCAGCGGACGGGAAACAGAGAGGTCCCTACAAGCAGAAACAACATCTGTAACTATCAGGTGTATTTATATATGTATATGAAGGTGTGAGAATATACAGGTGTTGAAATAAGCTTGAAACAGTGCTAGAGTGCCACTGTTAGCATTAAGAATGTAGTATGAGATATATGAGGGATTCTGGTTCTTGAAATTTGCCTGTGTCAGATATGTGAAAGTGTAGCAATCACAAAGGATACAAAATGATTATCTCCAACATAAATGCATTTAATAATTTTTTCAACAACATATTCTACTGTGACAGGTTTCAGCAGCTCCTTACATCAAGATCTTTTGAAAACTTGCCAAAATCATGTGTTTTTAATTGTTGAAAATTAAACAAGGGACCTATGGGTCACGACGCTCAGCTGTTATATATGATAAAAAAATATTATTTAGAAATGAGGCACATGCTGGTTTTTTGTGGTAATAAATATAAGCTGTATTATGAGTTGTTGTTGTTTACCTTATGTATGATTTTGATAGTACCTTTGGAGACAGGGAAGAGGATTGATTCCATTTATTCTATTAACAATTGGAGTACTATTGTCACACAGATTTTGACTTGGCCATATAACTTATAAGCAGAACATATAAGGGTTTAACTATTTATTAAAAAATTTACAAATATTGTCCCAAATATAATTTTTATTAAAAATAATAAGAGAATCATATGATTTTTTAAAATGAAATATAACTGATATGATTATTAAAATAATATTAAAGAATATATATGCATTCATGAATACATTTTGAAAGTATTTGCACGAGTATTCATATACTTTCATTTTTACCTGAATTCCCATTCTTTATGCAAGAAATTTTATAATGGAGTACATAATCATATTCCTATTTAAATACAATTACAAAGTATTCGCACCATGTCTGGTATTTATTCAATTTTCACCACACAATGATGTTGAGAATCCAGAATATACAAAATTCACACATTTAAATAATGATCATAAGTACCTGGTTTTATGGCTTTTTTATGGCTTATATTAAAAAATAACTGTAAAAAATTCATTTTGGACTAATTTCACATCAATGTACATACTAGACACAGTAGGAATCTAGATTAATATTATCAACTGCATCTTTGTCTATCATTAATTTCCTTCATATGATCCCTAATGATTAGTAATGAATAATATGATTTACTTCTTTATCATTAATAAACTGAAAAATGCCATAGGTGACTGCATGGTGTTATTTGGAATATGTGACATTCTACCCATTGATACAAGATTCTTATATCATCAGTAACTGCAAGTTAATTTCCTGTTATTATAAACTAACAAATTCCTTTTCTATTTTTCTTTAATTTGTTATTAAAAACCAATAAAAATTTATTAATTTGTTGTTTATTGTTATGTTGTTGGTTAAAACTACTAGATGAGTTGGGTTGGACACCTGGATCAACTGTGGCTGGCCATAAGCTGCCTGGATTCCTGTATGCCTCGCCTCAAGCGTGCATAATTTGATGAAAGGTCAACAAGGTCAACATACAGGTGACTCAAGAGGGGCTGGAGAGAGCCAAAGTCTGACAGGGTCTCATAAAAAACATTAATAAAAGCTACAATTTTTGGCCAATTTCTTTCAGCTTTCTAAACTAAAAAGCTGAAATCCTTATGTGTGCATGATATGAAAATTATATCAACAGTGCTCACGGGAAACAAACGTGCCATGGTTGGGCAAAATTTAAGGTACTAATTTTATATTTATACTAATAACTTATAAAATTTGAAAAATTCAGAACTAATTTTGGGTATTCAATTGAATCTTGATTAAATAATGTTACATCCCTGACAAAAAATCTCTAGCAATGCCCTTGTTAAGGGAGTAAATATATTTCTTGATTTTTTACAATGTGCATTATGTTTGGGCCCATAACTTAAAACAATTACGCAATACTGACATCATTCTGGGATGTGCATAGAGAATGAAAAATATGTATATTGTTTATGATTATGGTCAGATCAGTGGTTTTGATATTAGGCAGTCTTGAAGTGTAACAATGGGTTTTTAATGGAAAAATGAAGTTTTTCATTAATATCTCGAAGGTATTAAGTCCTAGTGACCAAATTCTTGGCATGGTAGGGGATTTTGGAGACATCTAACTGTATGCTGAATTTAAGAAACTTAGAGCTGAAGCTTGGGAGCTGAGCTTTTGCAAACTGCATAACACTAGCTTGATGTAAACAATATGTTACAAGGTGCTTGAAAACTTGATTAAAATCAACAGTTTTTGATCAACTGGTTTCAAATTTTTGGTGTTAACAGTTGAAATGCTGACAAAAACATGCTGTGAAAATTAAATCCACAGTACTTACAGGAAAAAAACGTGCCATGGTCAAAGTTGGGCAAAATTTAAGGTACCAATTTTTTATTTTTATTAATATTTTAAAAAATTTAAAAGATTTTCATCTAATTTTGGGTATACAATTTAATTTTGATTAATTAAAGTTATATTACTGGAAAAAAGGTCCACAGCTTTAACATTTTTTGTGTTAAGTGATCAAATATCTTTCCTTATTTTTTTCAAAATGCATTATGTTTGGGCCCTGAACTTTTTTAAATTAAATAATACAGACATAATTTCTGGCATGTACATAGGAACTATATAGAGGAATATTTATGGTAAATATGAGGAAAAACATATGAGTGGTTTTGATATTAGGCAGTCCTAAAGTGTGAAAATAGGTTTTTA
This sequence comes from Sipunculus nudus, assembly GCA_026874595.1. Taxonomy (NCBI): domain Eukaryota; kingdom Metazoa; phylum Annelida; class Sipuncula; order Golfingiida; family Sipunculidae; genus Sipunculus; species Sipunculus nudus. Next base: position 38,035,069 of record CM049306.1, on the reverse strand, counting down.
ATAAAAAATTGAGGTTTTTCCTTAATTTCTCAAAGGAACGAAGTTGCAAAGACCCAGTTTTCGGCTTGGTAGGAGATCTTGGGGACATCTAACATTATGCCGAATTTTGGATTCCTAGGTCTTACAGTTTCAAAACGTGCCACATCTACGGACGGACGGACGGACGGACAGACGGACGGACGACGGACAATGGACCACGACTATAGCTCAGATGACTTATAGTCAGCTGAGCTAAAAAAGATTCCAGACATTTTAAGGGTGTGGTAATCCGATTAATATTTGTCAGCATGATTAAGGTTCCACTCACCATCTCACGTCCCCGTTATTTTTGGTTGCACCAAGGCCTGACAGTGTCATTGTGAGTTCTGAGATAAAACTGATGAAGTAGTGACTGAAACGGAAGGATTGGGCGTCTCTGTAGGCCACCAACCAGCTGTAAGTAGAGAGAGTAGTATACACTCACAGGGCAAGTCAACAGCAATGGCAAAATTTTCTATGGGACAGTGATTTCCAGCAAAGGCAGAACATTAATTGGACCCTAAGGCTATAGCATTCTAATTGACCCAAATGTTTTACTGAAAAAGGTTTTAAGTAATATGAAAACAATAATGTATTGCATGGTGTGGTACTCATTTTACAATTTTCAATGTCTAAATTCAATAAAATTTCAATCACATGGGATTTAACTGTATGAAATAATCATTCTTTTATTGCCCAGTAAATTAAATATCATCAAAACATACCACAAAAGTAAAATCTGGACCAGACCCTGCAAAAATAAATACTGACCTATGGGCCTGGTGCTTGTCAACTTTGGCTGGATGTCCCTTGAAACCCCCCAGCCCTTTTTTTTTGGTCAATCACTTATTTTGAATCCTTCCCTTACATTTGATAGATATACTGGTGCATCCAAGAGAATTATTTTGTATATGAATCTGATGTTTCCAAATTATTCAGAACTGAAATTCAATAATATCCACACATTTTAACAGGCAGCCTTCCTCTAACTACTTTCTAAATACTGGGTGAGACATACTCTTGCTGACAAATTTCACATTTTTTTGGTGGGGAAAAGCAAATATACTTACATCCAGGAGCCGTCTAGGATAAGCCAGTGAACCAGACATGTTGACATGACAACCATCGCCAGTGCTAACACTGAGGTTTTGACCACTTTCATCACCCAGTAAAAATCCTGAAATTGATACTCATTTTTACCAATACATCTTTTTTTTAATGTAATCCTTCTGGACAACACCTTATCTTCATGAAATTATCAAAATGGAAGAGGAGTAAAAATAAAGATTTCAATCAGAGTCTAGAAGTTAAAATACTTCTGCCTAAAAAAAGTGTCATTCAAATTCTTCCCACATGTATAAAAATAAACAAACACACACAGGAGATATTACTTCTTTAGCTAAATTACCAGGGTATCATTATTTTAAGATGTTCCAAATTATCTAATGACCATTCTATCAGCTATTATTATTATAAGATGTTCCAAAGTTTATCAGCCACTATTATCATAATATATAACTAATGGAAGACAGATTATACTATCATCTGTCTTACCAATTTTCTCTCTTTCTGATGCAGGATAGCTGAATACTCGTGGTAGCTGACCCAGGGGCCAAAGATCACTGAGCCCACATGGAAGACGTAGCCGCAGAACTCAAACAGCCCGGGAAGCTCCTGCAAGGAACCATGGTCCAGGTCAAAGGCCACTGAGATCACCTTCATGGACAGCACCATCTGAGCCCCTGAAACATACAAACATACCCCTATATATGTCTTTATGGGTTGTTACATATATTGGGTCCCCTTAAACACTTGTGTTTTGGGTAAATGTGAGAGAACACCACAAACCGCTATCAGTCTCTTAATTTGAAGACAAAACTGGCACTGACTGATAAATTATCATCTGTTGAATATATACATGCATTTATTGTGGCAAAACTTCATATTAATGAAATGAACCTCAGTTTTTTGTACACCCAACACTATGTTTCAAGTGCTAGGCTTGACTGGGGGCAGTGTCATGGCTGGCATAAACAGCTATTTTTTTTCTTTTTACCTTTTTTTGTAGGTTTCAATTAAAGTGTCATATGATCAGGGAAAAGCATGATAATAACAGAATTTTTTTGCTTAACAGTTGAAAGTACTAAATAACAAAGGAAATCTTATCAAAAATTGTATTATATTTTCTTCCTTAAAGATGAAAATCCAAATTAAAAATTTTGATGCAGGGGTAAAAAATGATGCGGGTTGGTGCCTGAGAACCATACCTCTTTTTTTCCTAATTCTGATACAATACTGCTTTGAAATATTCAACAGATGATAATAAATCTGTCAATACCAGTTTTTTGTTTCAAATTTAAAGTTAAGTAGGGGATTTATGGTGTTTCCTCTTGTGGGTGTTTCAGGAGACTGTATATAGATACAGTAGGGTGTGACATGGTCTTGGTCCAATTACATATTCCAGTTTGGTGGTAATTAAACATGACTGGCCACATTGGATGTGTTCCTGTGATAACATGCTAATTTGTAAAAACTGCAACATATGTGTACATTTAAAACTGTATTCATTCAGAACTGTTTATTATGGCTAAGTATTTAAAACATTTGACAGATCTTTAAACAAAAAAATTTGAGACTGAAAGTTGCTAGAGTTGCAAGGATTTAAATTTTAAGATGCAATGTTGTTTAGTTTGCACTCAAACTATTTTGATATTTCACATGAAAAATTATTTAATTACAAAGACAATATATTTGCAAGTTCCATATGATGTGCACCAGAAAATGTGATGTAATAATTTTAAGCAGGAAAGACAAGCAGAGTATTGTGATTCCTTAACTACGTTACATTAACTTCAATAAGTGATCACATGTTCTGACCTCGAATTTGGTGCCACTCCTTCTTGTCCACAACCATCAGCTCACTGAAAAAGAAACATATAGTTATCACATACTAGTGATGTAGCAGAGTCCACACAATTTGAGTACGAGTCCAAGCCACTCAAGCAATCCTTGGGGATTGAGTCCATGTCTACCTTCTTCAAGTCTGAGTCTTTTGGAACTCAAGCCCAAGTCTGAGTCCACAATGTATTTATTTGAATATAAATTTCAGATCATCATGTGTATTTGTAAGTTAGTTTACACAAGGTGTTAACTATAATACTGAAAAAGCAAATTCATGGATTTTATGTCCCCCGCTTCAGCTTCTTGTTGTCCCTTGCTTGACTAATAAATATGTCTTAGTTTTTATTGTCCACTTACGATGTCTCCACACGTCAATGTAGCTGTATTTTAGTTTTCGTTGCCCCCCGAAGATGTCTTCACATGTCATAATTTTGGTTGTGAAGTGGAACCAAAGGGTAATTTTTTTGTTTGTTTTTGAGCTGCTGATCATAAATTTTATAGACAGACATTCCATTACCAATCCCAGCCAAATATTAATGGAAGCAATCACTGACCAAAATTTGAATGAAATCTGATTATATTTATGAAAGTCATCACAGAGAAATGAAAACCTTATGGACGGACAGACAGACAGCTAGACAGAAGGACAGACAGACAAACCCAAATCAATGTCTCCCATTCTGAGGAAGCCGAGGACAATTACATTTAACATTTAATGCAGAGAATGCATTAAGTACATAGCATAAACTTGTTTTATGTATACTTTGCCATTAGATGGCACATGTAAGTCTTTATGGTTGGGTTTCTAAATTGAATTCCAGGGCTTACGTGACAAAAATTTTTTGACAGGGTTCGAGATGGACTTGGCCTGAATTCTTGAGTTCTGTCCCCTGAGTCCAGGTCCTGGCCCTTGAGTCCAAGTAAGAGTCTAAGTCACTGAAAAAACCTAGAAGAATGGTCTGTTATTCACATTATTCCCCCTTCTGGGCTGTGAAGTATTTTAATGTAGGTTAGTTGATGCCTCATAAACTAAGAGCAACGAGCATGTAGGATATTGCTGGTTCAAGTTTATTCTGAAGACCCTTAAGGAGGAAGACCTTATCACTTTACAGCTAGCGGTGTCATCCCAAACGGACAGGTTTTCAGATAGACCGGTCAAATTTTTTCGATCCCATCTGGACGGGTCCCAGTCCGACAGGTCCCAGTTGGACGGGTCCCAGTCAGACGCTCTATCGATCACATATGGGTTTAATACACGAAGGCTATAATATATGCATTTTTATATTATATATAGTAATATGAATGAATATATGAAAATATCAAGCGGTTTGAAACGTCCTGAGGGATGAACAGCTCATTCAAATAGACCACCCGGCTATATGGCAACGCGTTACATTGTCTCGTTTATTATCACTTACCCTGCGATATCTTTAAGGTTTTTTGCTGTCTTTTTGTCTTATTATATATAAATATATATATATATATATATATATATATATATATATATATATATATATATATATATATATACATCAATATATAAATATATAGATATATATAACATTTCAATTGTATATATGAAAATATCAAACCATTTGCAACGCCATGAAGGATGAATGGCCTATTTACATACACCACCCGGCTGACTGGCAACGCCGACATCATGTGCAAGCATTATGTCTCGTTTTATTATCACTTACTGATTAATATCAAGGATATTTTGCTGCATTTTTGTCTATATATATATATATATATATATATATATATATATATATATATATATATATATATATATATACAATTTTAATTGTATATATGATAATATCGAACAATTTGCAACGCCATGAAGGATTAACGGCCTATTTAAATAGAACACCTGGCAAACTGGCGACATAAAATGCAATCATTAAAACGTCATGTATTTGGCATCATTGTCTATATTGAATTTATTTATTGGAACTATAATTTTTGAGTTGTTATCTTAAAATAAATGCAGTTCATAATTTTTTATGGAATGTGTAGAGAGCTTAAATAATTATTGCTTGCTTTTGATATCAATAAAATCAGAATTGTCCTTATTTCAAAGCCGAGTTACATGGTCAGTCAATAAAATATGAGTTATTCATTTCATATGTTACATATTTTTCTTCCATAAATAGCCTTTGGTTATTAAATTTAATGCTTCTTTACTCTAAGGTGTATGTTATCCTACACTGCCTATTATTTTAGTATTAAATTAAGTGATTCTTTAAGGACTTGTATCGTACAATGCCTTTCATTTTACTTGATAGATAGATAGAGCGATAGATAAATAGATAGATAGACAAACAGATAGATAGATTTCACATAGATTTATTAACTCCATAAATAAATTTATGTATAAATCACTGTCAAAGACCTTAACAGGAATGAGAAAACTGTACATCCCATATAACCACGTTTCAAAGGGAAACCACATAAATGCATCTTCTTGTTAATTAACCAGTTACTGTGATTAGGTTTCGTTCCGCACCGGTTGTCTAAGCCATGTTGTAACTGTTATAATAACAGCATGGTGGTCTTTGATAAATATTCTATTGATTAACAAGAACCACCAAACATTCATGTTCCCTGTGAAATAAAACGAACGTGTATTATATGATAATAATTTCATTTTTCAAACCATTCGTTTTTTTATGAAAATAACAGGTTTCTTCTTTCTCTCTCTCTCTCTGTCTCTCTCTCTCTCTCTCTCTCTCTCTCAAGCATTTACCAAGTAAGCATATTACCCGTGTATTTAGCGGATAGCAACAAGCAAATATAAACTTTATCCAAAATATATACAACAACACAGACAAACATAAATGTGTATATTTACATGCATAAAGCCTTTCCTCAGCTGATTTTCGATAAATAATAGAAGGGACCATGGGAGATAACTGTTGTTCTGTTTACCTTGTTTGTGGGGTTGTGTCTTATTGATTAAAAAAACACATGTCTATCAAACAGTAATCGGCGGTTTTTACTGAACTTATAAAATGCCTTACCATAATATTCATTGTGAAACGCAACTTAATTAGTCTCGTTATTCATACAATAAGTTAATTATAAAGCGACCTTGCTTCCTTTTGAAGTGCGGTTACCGTGTCAGAGGTGCAGGTTTCCCTGTCATATATCCCTGATAAAGGGGTTTCCAAACCGACTTTCTACTCTTGTTTCTTGAAAATGTGCATAATTTGGTACTGACAATATGACAGCACATGGATTATGTGATATATCGGAATAAAATATGAGAATTCTTTGGAAAGCTAGCTTATATTTTGCTTATTTACATTAATTGGCAGAGCATGTCGACCGCACGTCAGTTATTATAGTATATATCGCTAAATATTTGACATTTGATTGCATGTTGACTTGTTATTGTTACTCTGAGGAAACAGATAATATTAGGATCTAATGATTTCAGTTTTCACGAAAGCAACGTCAGGGAAGTAAAAAATATAACGGTAAAAATCTATAGCTCTTTGAACAATAATTCATGTACACAGGTGTAAGGGCTTGCATAAAATTTCATAGCTATATTGTGTTTGATCAACATATATAAACTTTTATTATTTTAGTTAGGCTTTCCCATAAAGCTTTAACTCCGGCTACTAACGTATGTAATTATGTCACATAAATATAACATAGCGTCTAAATGGGACCCGTCCAACTGGGACCCGTCTAACTGGGACCTGTCCAACTGGGACCGTCTGAATGGGACCGGTCCAACTGGCGCCCGTCCAACTGACACGTAATCCAGCTAGCTATAGTCCGTTTCACCACCTGCTGTCCACCTGTTTTTTACAGATAATTTTCCTAAAAGTTTATATTTTATCAATAATTTCCTCCAAAACTACACATGGAAGTGAAACCTAACAAGGCAATTAAGCATTTTACAATAAATCCCCAGTTTATGTTTCACAACTTTTTAGTCCTATCACAATTTTCTTGCAGATATGACGTGTCCCTGCATGAGTAGCTATCTTTTTTAAGCTGAATATATTTTTTAGAGTGTTTACATGACATCATCCATTCAGAAGCTGTCAATTGAGGCTATGTTTGCATGTGACCAATGACCTAGACCGCCATATGTGGGTCTGATATGTTTTAAGGTGTAGACTGATTTCTCATATTTTTAAATAATTCTGTTTCTTTATTAAGGTGTAATGTAGGTATTTGTTTATCTTGTTGAAAATTAGGCCCTTTAATCCTCTTCCCTACACTATCATTGTTTCCCTTGAGATGTAACTAATAAAAATTTTCAAAGCAAAAAACAGGTGGACATGAGGGGATGAACCAGACTATATTCACCAACCTTAATTTATGTGATTTCTGGCTCACTCTGTATACTTATTGATGAACATTATGTAATTTGTGTTAAGAAAGGTTCTTCTAACACATCTGTGATGGATATATGTTTGTCTATAAGCTAAAGTGGCTGGTTGCAATGTAAGGAAGTTGAAAGGTCAGTAGTAGCTAAATGTCTATTTCATTTGTCTTGGCACCCCCCTTGTTATAAACATTTGGATATATAAACGGAACAAACAGCCTGTGTGCAATGGGATCCTCAATTCTTGGCCCATTTTTTTTAAACCTGCAAGGGATTACCTTTAGTTAAATTACATCATTGATGGGATAAGGTCCCTTTAAGGAAGAGGATCTTAACAGTTGAACAAGATAGATACTAGTTCCTGCTGAACATTACAGTACACACTAATGATGTACAGCACAGTTGCACATTCCAGCTGAATGTTGCACAACACTGTTACAGGTTCCTGGTGAAAATTTAGCCTACACATTCTAGCTGTACATAAAATCTTCTTGTTGAATATCAGTATAATAACATATCATAACAAAAAAATCATATACTGGAACTTTTGATTCACAATGACAGTCATATAACTTCTGCTCTTCACAAGTTCAAATGGCACACCCAGTCACCCGTAATGTAATAATATTTTAGTATGCAGTTAGCTCCATACTAGTATGCAACCCTCCACTGTACCTAAGCAAAAAGGCATTATGTGCCCGTCTCTATTTCCAACTGAAGCTAGCATTCTATATATGAGTATGTAGTATGTATGTGTATGCAGTACATATATGATTAACGCAGCTAGAAAACGGATGTCTGTGATTCCATTAATATGTATGCGTATGCAGTATGTACGCTGCAAAGCTGGCCCTAAAGTAAAGAGTAGCAGGAGAAGACAACTCATCTTCTAGAGGAATACCCTCTCTGTGACCTCAAACTTTGGAATTTCCCCATCAAACCATACCTGTGTGTTTTTTCAATCGCTACCCTGAGTGACCGAAACGTGCTGTAAACCCGAATGTATATACACATACATACATATGGAATCACTCTGAGAGAATATGATAGATATGATTGCTAGCTGGATACACATATGTAATGCATGCACACTGCATACCCACTTATGGAATGCTACCTTTAGTGTGTATCTTTATTTTGACTTCTGTCTTTATATAAAGGTATGGCCCAGAATCAACTTTTTCCGCATTTTATAATCTGAATACCTAGCTCTTATTATGAAGTGTGGACATCAATACCTAATTAGCCATACTTCTAATCACTTGCATGACCTTTCTAACAAATATCAAATTACCCGGTAGATTTATGAACACCTGATTAGGAAGTTGTTTGAATTTTACATGAAGTTTGTGTAAAATATAACAAAGAGTTATGGTTAATAAAGTGCATTTAAATATGGCAGAAAATGTCTTTTTATGTTTACCACATTTTTCATAGAAAAGATCAGACTACCAAAAATTTAAGGGCAGGTAATTCTTTCCTAAAAACAATAGACTATGACTATAGCTCAGATGTCTTATAATTAGCTAAGCTAACTAGTGCAAAAGCTTTTACTCAAGAATTATTTAGGTAAAGATCAATACGGACATAAATTTATTATTATCAACATAATAAACATGTTCTTTATCAATGGTTTTTAGCAATTATAAAGGGAACAGTCTAAGGCAGCAAACCACATGACTGAAAATGGATTGTTCATTTGGGTTACTAAAACCCATACTTTTTTTTAGATGAAGTAAATGCTGGCATTTCAGCTACTGTATATGTCAAAATGTGGGCGGGGGGAAATCAAAGTTGTCTGGCAACATAAATCTTTTCTTTCTTGAACTCATTTATTATAAATAGATGTTAAGCTTGGTTGACATTTCTGCAGACAGCTTTAATGTACATACCAAGTATAAAAAAGAATAAATTACGCCCACTGTCTCGCTCATGGTGTTCCACACATGTCCCACATAAAAGTACAATCTCATCTGTTCTGCTGAGTTCCTTGTCCACCTGTTCACGACAGTAGTTCCTAGATCATGTTCAATCTTAAGAGAAGCCTGTAGTCCTAAATATTACAGACAGACAAATGCAAAAGTAGCATTCAATAAATGGTGCTGTGATGACTTACCAAAAATCTTATGGTTAATTTTGACCTCATTTAAATAAGCATGGATTTTGCTGAAAATCACACTTAGGCGAGATATTATTTTGATTAACATTTCTATGGAGTTTTATTAAAATCATTCAGATAGCTGGTTGGTTACCATGGTGAAACCATGAGGTAGCCTAGTTACCTTTGATCTTATTATGTATGTGCTAATTTTCCCATAATCGAACTAGGGTGAGACGATCTATTGGTTAGTAGTTATTGTGAGTTTTGTGAAAATCCATCAAAGTCCCAGTAAGATATCACAGAGAAACTAAAAGGTAATGGACTGACAGACAGATGGACGGACTGTTGGTATATCATAGTCCCATCACAAATGGGTGTGTAAAAACAAAGTGACTGTAGGTAGTTACCTGAACATATGCAAGGTCACTTAAATATTAATTGTAGGTGAGAACATGTGAAACAACACCATTTTTTGTCATTTGAAAATCTCTGATGCATCTGGTCTGCTTCCTGGGGTTATTGCTGGACTGATTACAATCAGTGGCCATATTAGCAGGCCCCAGACAAATTATTAACAAGTGGATATAAAAAAAAAACTTGTGCACTATGTATGTGGGATCCTGTCCCTGGAGGATACATAAAGTTTAGTAAAATGCTCAGCTCAGAGACTTACACTGTATGTAGCTGTAGATGATGACCAAGTGATACGGTTGAAAGCTACAGCTATGTACAATGTAAGCCCCTGAGTTGAGAATTTTATTACTAACATGTGCATCATTTCATCACCACCTTTTGGCATATCTTTTTATAAGAGGCTCAATAGATTATCATTATTTAATACAAACCATATGACAGAATGGGCCCATTTAAGAATAAAATATGACTTTAATTTGAAACAGCCCTAATGGCTGCAGTTTGATAATTTTACTCCAGGCACTGGCAGCAAGAATCCTTGAACTGAAGCAGCAACACTTGTAACTGCTCCAAGGAGTGGTGTCAGTCTGGGGCTGAGAAACTGTAAAGAACTGCTTTATCAGCATTTCTGAAGAGAACAGTACTGGTAATAAAACACAGGCAACAAAGCCCCCAGCCTGGCCTGGACATGGTACAACAAGAAGCAGAACCATCAGCACTATCAGGGCCGCCCAAACGCTTGCCAACTTCAAGTGCTGACACAATATTCATCAAGTTCTTGTGAAGTCACAATACAACTGTACATGCCCTGACATCAATCTTGTACAGCCTGGGGCTCACAATGGCCTGGGAATTGCCATGCCCATGTAATTTTTTTCACTTTTATCTGCTGGATGATGATATATACATGACAGGTTTCCATGCTTCCTCAATGCATCAACTAAAATGGTTAACTTCACAGCTACCACTGTACTGATAAACAGGGCCTGACATTAACTATTGAAAGTACTTGCCCAAGTAACATTAAGCTTTTATTTGTCCCACATGAATTTTTACCTGAATTACACTAAGTGTGTTCTATGTGATTGTGTTGTATTTTTTATTGCATGTTGGACAGTAAACATGTTTAAATGTTGGTTTGTTAATGATATTTCTTATAATATTTGTACAGATAAATATACAGGTAATACGATAAAGAGGTATTAGGGAAAAAAAGTATGATTCTCAGGCACCGCCCACATCAATTTTAACCCCCCGCATCAAAAATTTTTTTTTTATTTTCATCTTTCAAGAAGATAAAATGATACAATTTTAAAAAGATTTCCTTTGCTATGTAGTGCTTTTACCTGTGTAGCAAAAAAACTGTAATTATCATGCCTTTCCCTGATCATATGACAGTTTTATTGAAACATACAAAGAAAAGGTAAAACTAGATGTGTCGGAACAACACAAATGCCCCTGCCTGGGGCAAATTAGAAACATTTGTTAAATTTTGTAACATTTTTTAAGTTCAGGAAGTGTTGTATGGTCAAAAGTAGGTCAACAAGGGCAAAATGCAAACTCGATCTGTAAAGGGTCATTATCATGCAACACACCAAAAATCAGGCCAGTATCTGCAGGCATTGTGAAAAAAAGTCCATATATGTGCATTTTTCATGAAAATTTCTGTCTTTCATGAAATTTTCTATGTTCAGGATCTGTCATATGGTAAAAAATAGGTTAACTGGGACGAAACGCGAACTCGATCTGTAAGTGGTCATTATGCGCCCACAGACCTAACATTAGGCCAGTATCTGTAAGCATTGTATTGCGAAACTAGAATATTAGCAAAAGTTGATAATCATTTATAAATTTTAATTGGAGAGGTATATACCATGTTTCATAACAATCCACCAAATGCTTCCTGAGAAGCTCCTAAGTTTTTTTCTATACTAAGCTCTGTGACCTTAAAAAGTAGGTCAAGATCACCCATCTTTGAACTTGACCAAGATTTTGTTAATATAATGCAATAGCACTGAAGAAATGAAGTTCCTGTGTTGAATACCTTTGGAGATATCCTGCACAAAAGGCCAAAATTGAAAAAATCCGATAAAATTTCATTAAAATATCAGAAATTGCAGGTGGCACCACCAAAATTGTGCAGCACATACAGACCATCAGTCCCAATGATCATAGTAAGTTTTGTGAAAATCCACACAATGGTTCCTGAGATATAAACTTCTGAGTGTTTTTCTATAATCAGCTCTAAAATGAAGAAAAATGGGTCAAGGTCACCCATCTTCGAACTTGACCGAGATTTTATTGATATACATCTTCACTGATAAAATAAAATTCCAACGGTGAATCCTTTTAGAGATATCCCGCTCACAAGGTAAAAGTTAACAGACGTGGAAAGGACGGACGGACGGACAGACACCGGACAGACAGATGGACAGACGGACAGCTTGAGTGACGACAATAGCCCATCAGCCTATGAGCTGAGGGCTAAAAACGGCTGTACATGTGTATTTGTCATGAAAATTTCTATTTTTCATGAAATTTTCTAAGTTTAGGAGCCGTAAAACGGTCAAAAGTAGGTCAACCGGGACGAAACGCAAACTCGATCTGTAACTGGTCATAATCTGCCACCACACAAAAAATCAGGCCAATATCTGCAGGCATTGCGAAAAAAAAGTCCGTACAACTGTTTGATTTCGGTATGACGGAATGACGGACATGGGTAAAACTATATGCCCCGGCCACTTTGTGGCGGGGGCATAAAAATGAATAGCCTGCCTGAGAACCATACCTTTTTTAGGAGTGTCTTAGCAATATAATTTCATGTTTCCAGTGAGAAAATGGTTGACTGAGATTAAACAGGATTCAAGCCTTAGGGTAACTGTATAGCTTTCTGCTGGACCAACTTCCTTACTCTGCAGCTAATTGTTAATTTCCTGCTTCAAGCACTCATTCATTCTTTATTGATGATGAAGACATATAGCTATGTTACTGTGAACAAATAACAATATGACAGAAAAGATTTAAAAAAGATGTGATTATACAGAATAGTAATGGGAAATAGAAAACAACAAACAAATATATCAGAAAGAACAGTAAAGGATGATAACAAGGGGTTTCCTATTATCAGCTTATATTACATGAACAAAGTACCTAAGCTTTCATGTACACATCACTTAAATACTTCTCTACCTGTAAACCACAGTAAAGGAACGACTCAAAGTCTATTTTATTGGGAAAGCAAATTCAAGAGTTAAATACTAGTGGTGTAATGATATGTAAAATATCTAATTATATGATATGTATCGTGATACTCAGCTGATGATACCATACATACAATGATACACATACAATTTGATAAATTTGCTTAAAAGGTACTAAGCCTTCGAAATGTGAGATCTAGCAATATTTTTTAGATATGTAGCAAACAACAAATGTTCAGAAACTGTTATTTAGAGTTTATGTATGATTAAATTGTTTTATTGCTGAACATACCCCGGCTATATGGGAAGTAAAATTGTATATGTGTGTATTATTTACATGTATATGTGTATGTCAGAGACGAGATTGAAATCCAGGCGGATTTTAAATTCGCCTAGACGAGATTGCAATTGTGATCTCGCCTAGACAGATTTTAAACTCGCCTAGATAAAATCACAAATGCAATCTCGCTATTAAAATCCATCCTGTAGCAGGCCAGGATTTTAATCTCGCCTAGGCGAGTTTAAAATCTGTCTGGTATCATCCAGGTGAGTTTAAAATCCATCTGATAACACAGTGTTATCACTTAGGCGAGTTTAAAATCTGCCTAGGCGAGATTAAAATATAAATCTGATCTAATTTCCTTATATATTATGCATTGTAATTGACATATAAAAGATGTTTTCAGTCAGATTTTCAATATTTTAACACTGAATGGTTAAGTATAGTTCACAAGTAATATATTTATTTATATTTACAGAATATTATATTATTAATTTAATAATTTAACATTAATTTTGGAAATGGATTTTTTTTATCATATAATTTTATTAATATGGTTATGTATGTATATATATATATTATACATATTATATATATTATACATATTATATATAATATACACAAGTAATATATTTATTAATATTTACAGAATATTATATTATAAATGTAATAATTAACATTAATTTTTTTATTTTATATTTTTATAAATAAACTAAGTAATAAGAAACTTACATGGGTATTGTATATGGCATATTTAAATAATATTTGATGTGGGCTGCTGCTGATTATTTACATAATAATTTTGTTGTCAATATTAATTTGAGGTGAAACTGGTATTAGTAATATTAGTAATGTAGTATTTTAAAAAGACAAAAGGAGACTGAATATTACTCATTTATTAACTCATTCATATTTATCAATGCAATGCATGTTCACATGCATAAATGATCTATCAATCTATGAATCTAGAAATCAAAAGTTTTCTGATATGATATAATACTGTACAAAAAAGGCAGTTATCTTGTAACAGTGTCAGTCTACATAAATATTGAAGCTTCACAAAATCCCTCACAAAACATTTAAAAAAAAGATCAGAAGAATATTATATACATTAGAAGAAAAGACTGAATAAGACAAAGAAATATTCACATGGACATCTGTGTATCAACCTTTACCTATTCTCATATGATATTTAATTTAAAAAAAAAAGGAATGGTGTATCAAAGTCCATCGTAAATACTGATAGTGATACCCTGCATATTTTGTATCATAAGTGTACATGTTTTGACTGTTAACTGTTGAATACCTGGGTGAAAAGAAACATTTGAACTAGATCAACCAACTAATTTTTCTGTTTGTCCTGTGAGAATTATCATATAGGATGATTGTTTATGTTAATGTGTAACATAGTCTTTAAATAGTGAAGTAATATCTATCTTGACTAATCTATCTATCTATCTATCTATGATTGATTCAATATGCAAGTGGACGACTTTTTTCCCTCAAATTTGCTCTTCATAATATCTCATAAATGTGCTTCAGTATGCTTCTTGCTACTCTCTAATTGCAATATATTAAATACAATTACAAATTATTTTTTTGTATAAATTTTTAGTGATTTTTACAACTCGAAGGTTGTTATGAAAACTGGGAAAAAAATAAAGATTAATTAATTTTTAGCAAATAATTAGTATGATATGGATGCTGTAGACCACATGAAACACATCAAAGGCGAAAGTTATAATCAAATACCTTTAATAATTCCATTTCCAAAATTAAATGTTAATTATTACATTAATAATTATTACATTTCTGTAAAAATTAATGTTAATTATCATATTAATATTATAACATTCTGTAAATATTAATAAATATATAACCTGTGAACTATATATATAACCATTCAGTGTTAAAATATTGAAAATATGACTAAATACATCCTTTATATGTCAATAACAATGCATAATATATTAGAAAATTAGATCAGATCACTATTTTAATCTCGCCTAGGCAGATTTTAAACTCACCTAAGTGAAATCAGGTGGATTTTAAACTCCCCTGGATGATACCAGACAGATTTTAAACTCGCCTAGGCGAGATTAAAATCCTGGCCTGCTCCATGATGGATTTTAATTTGGCCTAGGCATGATTGCGATTGTGATCTCGCCTAGGCGAGTTTAAAATCTGTCTAGGCGAGATCACAATCGCAATATCGCACAATCACAATCTCGTCTAGGCGAATTTAAAATCTGCCTGGATTTCAATCTCGTCTCTGACATGTATATGATTCTGAACTGGGGGCCCTATCTTTATCAGGATAAATTATGATAAATTAGGAGCCAAGCCAATGATCTTTCTTATGCAAATAAAGGTGAACAGATATCTTGGAACAAAGAGTAATATTTCGAAGCAATAATTTTTTTAAAATCAATTTCCTGACAGTTATGACTATGCATCATTCTTTCATTGCAGTTTACCTTTTGGAACTGATATGCCATTTATGAAAATATTACTAAATGTAAATGGGCACCAAACAGTGGAACAGACTAAAGTATATATATGTCAAGGCCAGATCCTGATCTGGACCAATCAGCGATTGGTCCAGACAAAATCCCGATCTGGGTTTAGGCTGGACCAAATCTGATCAGAATCTGGTCTGGACCAATCGCCGATTGGTCTGGACCAGATTCCGATCAGGATTTGGTCCAGCCTAAACCCCGATCATTAACTTTTAGGAAAGAGAATGAGTTCCTGTCTGAACTTATCAAGGTTCAGGTCAGCCCAGACCTAGATTCAGAGCATGCCTATATCCTTGACAGGATGTCTAAAATTATAACTTAATAAGTAATGACAAATTTTAATTTAGCTTGTAGTCAGTATTAAGTATTCTACCTTAATAACTTAATTAATATTTAAGTTTGAATTAAGTGAGTGATTATATTTATTGTAATTATTTTTCAAGTCCTTGTATTATTTTTCAAGTTGAATTATTATTTCCAGTATTTTCATCAGATTGTTTATTCAATTTTTTTATATAACAATTGAACTAGTTTAAGCTGACTTACTGTGTAAATAAGTGTATATATTTGATGCGTTTTGTAGGTAGAATAAATTGTTAAATGGATGACATATATAAGAAATTAAGTATCATATGAGGTTTTCAGTCCCCAGTTTTCAAATATGGATATTCTTAACTTGTATTAACTAATAAACAGCTTACATTCAAGTGAAAAGTCATGATTTCATGAAAACCAACAATTCATAACTTCTCTTTTCAACATTTTCAACTAAATATATGTATATATTTACACAACTTGGTTTATTATTTTCATGTCTTAACCTTATGGAATATAATTTTTAGCCAATAGCCTGCTCTAGCCTGCCATGAAATCTAAATCAGGAACTGGTCCAGACCAGATCCTGATCAGGGTTTAGGCCAGACTGAATCATGATCAGGATTTGGTCTGGACCATTCAGGAATTGGTCCAGCCAAGATCCCGATCGAGATTTGGTCTGGACCAATTCCCGATTGGGATCTGGGCCTTGACATATATATACATTCCTCATGCAGTGGTTTCATTCCATTCCTGTTATCCATTTCATTTGACACACTGCTTCCACAAGGAACTTTTTCAATGGACTGCCACCAGGAGGAGCTGAGTATACTGGTGCCATGTCAAGCAATGCTGTCTCTAGACAAACTCCTGAAAAATATGTTTTTAGTTGGGATTCATCTCTTAGACATGGACTGAACATTCATTCCTGTGAGATAACTACATGTCTCATAAAATAGATTATGGGAATGGAATGCAACTGCTGCTTGAGGAGTTGTATAGTAGAATGAAACCTGTGCAATAAGGCCAAAAGTGGCCAAAATTTGTTACAGGTGGTCTTATAAGTCAGTTCAGTATAATAACCGAGATGCTTTTGGTTCACTCAAAGGGTGGTTTTAACTGACATTTGGTCTTATTAGACTGTGTGACAGGTTTTCTTTCAGACAGATTGAACTTTATATAATATATGTATGTATTTGACTTACCATGTAAGCAGATAGACCACGGTGACCACCGAGACAGCTAGTCCACTCATGCCCCGACACTTGGAGACCATGACCAGGAGAAGAACATATGAAAGCAAGGCTAGTGTGGCACAGTAGATGAGATTCTCCTCGAAGAAGTTATACAGCGCAAACAGACCCGTCGCTGCTGATAGGATATGTAACAATGTAGCAGGTACTAAGCCAGGCTGACCTACAAATAATTATGGTAATGACAGAAAGGATATTTAACAATGTAGCAGGTACTAAGCCAAGCTGACCTACAAATAATTATAGTAATGACAGAAAGGATATTTAACAATGTGGCAGGTACTAAGCCAGACTGACCTAAAAATAATTAGAGTAATGACAGAAAGGATATTTAACAATGTAGCAGGTACTAAGCCAGGCTGACCTACAAATAATTATAGTAATGAGAGAAAGGATATTTAACAATGTAGCAGGTTCTAAGCCAGGCTGACCTACAAATAATTATAGTAATGACAGAAAGGATATTTAACAATGTAGCAGGTACTAAGCCAGACTGACCTACAAATAATTATAGTAATGACAGAAAGGATAGGTAACAATGTGGCAGGTACTAAGCCAGGCTGACCTACAAATAATTAGAGTAATGACAGAAAGGATATTTAACAATGTAGCAGGTACTAAGCCAGGCTGACCTACAAATAATTAGAGTAATGACAAAAAGGATATTTAACAATGTAGCAGGTACTAAGCCAGGCTGACCTACAAATAATTATAGTAATGACAGAAAGGATATTTAACAATGTAGCAGGTACTAAGCCAGACTGACCTACAAATAATTATAGTAATGACAGAAAGGATAGGTAACAATGTAGCAGGTACTAAGCCAGACTGACCTACAAATAATTATAGTAATGACAGAAAGGATAGGTAACAATGTAGCAGGTACCAAGCCAGACTGACCTACAAATAATTAGAGTAATGACAGAAAGGATAGGTAACAATGTAGCAGGTACTAAGCCAGAATGACCTACAAATAATTATAGTAATGACAGAAAGGATAGGTAACAATGTAGCAGGTACTAAGCCAGACTGACCTACAAATAATTATAGTAATGACAGAAAGGATAGGTAACAATGTAGCAGGTACTAAGCCAGGCTGACCTACAAATAATTATAGTAATGACAGAAAGGATATTTAACAATGTAGCAGGTACTAAGCCAGACTGACCTACAAATAATTATAGTAATGACAGAAAGGATAGGTAACAATGTGGCAGGTACTAAGCCAGGCTGACCTACAAATAATTATAGTAATGACAGAAAGGATATGTAACAATGTGGCAGGTACCAGTCCAGACTGACCTACAAATAATTATAGTCATGACAGAAAGGATATTTAACAATGTAGCAGGTACAAAGCCAGGCTGACCTACAAATAATTATAGTAATGACAGAAAGGATATGTAACAATGTGGCAGGTACCAGTCCAGGCTGATCACAAATAATTATAATAATGACAGAAAGGATATTTAACAATGTAGCAGGTACTAAGCCAGGCTGACCTACAGATAATTATAGTAATGACAGAAAGGATATGTAACAATGTAGCAGGTACCAGTCCAGGCTGACCTACAAATAATTATAGTAATGACAGAAAGGATATTTAACAATGTAGCAGGTACTAAGCCAGGCTGACCTACAAATAATTAGAGTAATGACAGAAAGGATATTTAACAATGTAGCAGGTACTAAGCCAGACTGACCTACAAATAATTATAGTAATGACAGAAAGGATAGGTAACAATGTGGCATGTACTAAGCCAGGCTGACCTACAAATAATTATAGTAATGACAGAAAGGATATTTAACAATGTAGCAGGTACTAAGCCAGACTGACCTACAAATAATTAGAGTAATGACAGAAAGGATATTTAACAATGTAGCAGGTACTAAGCCAGGCTGACCTACAAATAATTATAGTAATGACAGAAAGGATATTTAACAATGTAGCAGGTACTAAGCCAGGCTGACCTACAAATAATTAGAGTAATGACAGAAAGGATATTTAACAATGTAGCAGGTACTAAGCCAGGCTGACCTACAAATAATTATGGTAATGACAGAAAGGATATTTAACAATGTAGCAGGTACTAAGCCAGACTGACCTACAAATAATTAGAGTAATGACAGAAAGGATATTTAACAATGTAGCAGGTACTAAGCCAAGCTGACCTACAAATAATTATAGTAATGACAGAAAGGATATTTAACAATGTAGCAGGTACTAAGCCAGGCTGACCTACAAATAATTAGAGTAATGACAGAAAGGATATTTAACAATGTAGCAGGTACTAAGCCAGGCTGACCTACAAATAATTATAGTAATGACAGAAAGGATATTTAACAATGTAGCAGGTACTAAGCCAGGCTGACCTACAAATAATTATAGTAATGACAGAAAGGATATTTAACAATGTAGCAGGTACTAAGCCAGGCTGACCTACAAATAATTATAGTAATGACAGAAAGGATATGCAACAATGTGGCAGGTACCAGTCCAGGCTGACCTACAAATAATTATAGTCATGACAGATCAGATTCGAAGAAAGTTGCAGGTTCCAGGCCAAGCTGA
Organism: Sipunculus nudus; assembly: GCA_026874595.1. Taxonomy (NCBI): domain Eukaryota; kingdom Metazoa; phylum Annelida; class Sipuncula; order Golfingiida; family Sipunculidae; genus Sipunculus; species Sipunculus nudus. Next base: position 38,015,145 of record CM049306.1, on the reverse strand, counting down.
CCTACAAACCAAAATATGGGCAATCGACTAACGACCACCGGTATGTGTATCCCCCATATCACATGTATGGGTAAAGTAAGGCAAGGAATGTTCCTGACATGACATGACTCCAAATTTGAGGCATCAGAGATGCCAATCAAACTCCTTGTATATGTGCCATTTCAGCAAAAAAACAATTCTACAGATGCACACACCATGCAAAATTTCAGGCCGAGACACCGATCCACTACTGAGAAAAAGTGCATCAATGTATTCTATAAAAACAGAACAGCAGGTGGCGCTACCTGTCTGGTCAACAACAAAGCTATCCAAGACAGAAAAACATGCCAAAATTTGAGGCTGATACATCCATCCATTCCTCAGATATATGAGAGATTTTTACCCAAAGCAAGCAGACTGATGGACACCACACAAACACATTTGCAGATGACATCCATCCAAGATCTATGGAAATGCACAATTTCAGGCCAATATGGCCAATCACTCCAGAGAAAAGTACATTAATTTATGTAAAGAAAATGGGAAGGTAGGTGGCACCACCTGTCTAGTCTATGAGATAACTCTCCAAGATTGATGTCCATGCCAAATTTCAGAACAATACATTGAACCACTACTGAGATTTGAGCAATTTTCACCCAAAGCAAACGTACAACGCTGCACAAAAATGATTCCAGATGGTGCCACCAGTCTTGAATACAAGATGGAGGTCTTGAAGATCTATGGACTTGCACAATTTCAGCCCAACACCTTTAACCAATCACTAAGACAAACAGATAGCAAACATATGGATGGATGCTTTGTGAAAATCCTTGTAGGTGGCACCACCAGTCTCAAGCAGGAGATAGTGATATGCAAGATCTATGGAAATGCAAAATTTCAGCTAAATACATTGAACCATTCCTAAGATATCGGGTGTTATCGAAAAGACATCCATATTAACACTGTACAATAAGGACTCCAGGTGGCACCACCAGTCTTTGTTAGGCACAAGTACATAGGTGAGTGGATAACTATGCTGGGTTTTGGAAAGATAGGTCCAGAGGAGTTCTCAAAAAACAAATGCAACAGCAGTGGCTAAAACCAGTCAAGCACATAAAACACAGATACAATTTAAATTAATGACAGATCAGATATACAACATGGCAGGTACCAGGCCAGGCTGACAAACAAATAATTATAGTCATGACAGATCAGATATGTAGCAATGTGGCAGGTACTAGGACTTATAATATAAATAATTATAGTGATGACAGATCAGATATGTAGCAAAGTGGCAGGTTCTAGGCCAGGCAGACCTACAAATAATTATAGTCATGACAGATCAGATATGTAACAATGTTGCACGTACCAGGCCACATATATGACCAAAAAGGTGATACCAAGATGACCAATACATCAGACAGATATCTTTCCCGTATCCATACTATGCTGATGCCAATTTTTTCATTCACTTTCATGTAATATTTTGACATGTCAAAGAATTGACAGACCCTGAATCTGCTGTGCAAGGGTAAAATCATAGAAGCCTGCCAAAAGCTACAACTGATCTTGTATGACAAAATTGGTGTAATATACACCTTATTTTACAAGTAAAATATTCGAAAATTTGTATCATATATGTACAGGAGGGCTGGTTCAAAATTAAAATATTGAAAGGCACCATGCATGTCTATAAAATTTTGTTTTCTTTTAAATTTGAATATCTTTATGTAAACTGTGTATGCTCATAATTATTTCACTATGAACTTTATCAACATTGCTCCTAAAGCCTCTTACAACAGACAGTACTGGACTGAAGTAGCATTCCTGACAAACAGCTGTAACATAACATAATGTGATATTCCTACATCCCGTATCTCTTATGATCAGTTAGCTGCATGAAATGCATGGCTGGTTCACTGTATCTGATATGAACATTCTTGGTGAGCAATCGCAAGGTGTACAGAGTAAGTCTACTTGTTTAAACTTTAATGTGTGCCTACAATTTTTGTCCAATCACCCCAGTCAAATACCTACAAAATGTTCTTGATAGTTCAAGCATAACTGTCAAGATATTCAAAGGAACTGAGGTATTATTTAGTTATATATCTGTTTGTCACATCTCAGGCAAAAATTTATGTTAATATTAAGTATTGTGATGGCCCTAAGAATCGATTCAATAATCAATTCATTACCTTCGATTCAATTCTCGATTCAATTCTTACTAAAGTAGTAAAGTTAAGACTATTTGAAAATAAAAGCCATTTTACCAAAATGGATGTTAGAAAATTGGACAATTTAGAAATGAAATATATTTCTTCCTCTGTTTGTCACCGCCATATTTGTTTCTATGCAAATGGAGTAGTCCACCAGTGAATGTTAAAAGAAGATTTGGGGCGCATACACAATAAAGAGCTTCGAAATCCCAAACTGCTCCATCAAATTTCAGAGCTAAGAGAGGACTTTGGGATGGGACATGCAAAAATTTAATAATTAATCATAGTGAATCCATTCAGAGTTTTATAATCTATTACAATTTAATCAAGGGCTTGCTATTCAATGCATTGATTTTTAATTCATTGTTATACCTCTAGTTAATATTCTATTTGTGAAATTGGTACATGATTTTGCAGTATCACATAATTTACCAGCATGTGTTTAGTTTCTTAAATTCTTGTATTTTCATCTTCAACATTTTCATGAAACTGAATACACAGTTTACACATATATAAACTATACAGCCATTATTTTATCTTCATAAAGGTTTCATAAAAAAAAACTTACCTCCACTGCCTGAAGATCCAAAGAAACATGTCAATCTGAGAACGATGCAGAGCCCGAGTAGGGGCATGATCGTGTTGGCCGCCTGAGAACCTGTGGGGATGATACACTCGTCGAGCAGTTCGTTGAAGGATATGCGTTGATATGTGTCATCATCGTATCCATCCTGGTACTGATCGTAGTACATGTCGTCCATGTCGTATTCCTCTCCCTCATAAAAATTATTGTCGATATTCCCTGCATATTCCTCTTCGTAGTCCGGATACCAATCTGGGTAGGCCTGGCCATCCAGATCCATCTCACTACCCATTTATACCATTAAACACAATACTTGGCACATCCAGATTTATTCACAGTTTCTGAGTCACACAGAACTTGACATGCTTGCTACACCACTGCTGTTCAAGGCACTATATGTGGGACCTTCCAATATACAGGTAATACTGTGTTTCAGTCAGATACATATCTAGCTGTGCCTATGAGTATGAACAACATGTGCCATTTGACTCAGGTGGGCTCGAGAACAATTGGTAATATCTGTTGCTGAATTGTGTTTATAAGGTAGATTCCATTTTTTCCATGGACTGATGAATATCACAGGTTACCCTTTCCATTTTTCACTGCAACTGAATGAAAATAAAATATATTAATTATTATTGAAATTTATAACACTATGTATCTACCATGTATAAAAATATGATAAATGGCATCAGTATACAGCATACTACCACCTGTTATGGTACTAAAGGACAGTAGGTATGATTCATCTGACAACAATTTTGATAATTATTATTTATTTTTACATATAATAAAACAATTGTCAAATTTAATTAAAATTTGTTTAAACTAATGTCCCAACACCCATGGGTCACTTTGCTTATTTATCCATAAGTTGGCTCATATGTTATAAAATTATGCTTCTTGAATCCTGATATATGGGTTTAATTACATTTTAATTTGTTAAAATTATTAAAAATGAAATTGATTTCTTTAAAAAATTTACATTACTACGAAATGGCATTATGGAATACTCCTTGATTAAGAAAGTCAAGGTTTTGAACAATGGAGTGGAAATAGCTTTACAATCAAAACATGAACATGGTAGATACCTGCTGTTTTCATTAGTAGTGGATATGCCTCACCTTATTGAAATGATTTTTTATTTCATTATAGTGAATTAGCTTAAAATTAACAGCTAAAATATTTTTTTCCTAAACCAATATATAACAGTTAACCCATCAGGGGCAGAACTTAACATTTTAGGTCACCCCGGTAACAAAGCCAATGAAGAAATAAATGAAATTTATATGAGCACCTGAGACAATAATTTAGGAGTTCATAGAAATTCTCACACAAAATATAGGAAACAACAGGAGTCTTCACTGCGCAATTATGGCTAACACAGTATCTTAACATGGATATATATCTATTATCCAAGCAGCTTCAAATCAGTCTGTTTTATAGGTTTAAATGGCTGTACTTGTATGCCTGCATTACTGACATCTACATAACAATTCTACAAAACAACTGAATGGTTTTAGTTATAATTACAAATACATCAGTAATAACAGAAACACATTTGTGCAGCAAAAAATATAAGAAAATATAGGAAATTATAGAAAACAATATTTTCAACAGGAAAATATAGGAAATATATGAGTCAGTGGGACGCAGCACCTGAAATATAAATACCATCATATCCTGTATATTTTTTTCAATAAATAAAATCTAATCCAGTCCCAGGACCGAGGAAATGCTTGGCCCCTGTAAAGAATTACTCCCCTGATGGAAGCTATGTATGTTAACTCAATACAGTCTATTCTTAAAAGAAAACATGGGTCTGCACTAAATCTATACATTTTTAAAATGCAATTTTGAAATCATTTCCTTGAGCAGCTGAGCCTACATCAGACCCTTTCAAATAAAAATCTTGATATTTTTATGTACCAGCTAGGCTTGTAGCTTGCATTTTGTTTAGGGATGCTTAGATAGAATATGGATTTTTGACAATATGTTAAGTCAAGACAGCTCTCAACTTGGAGGGCAGAGCCATTGTGTCATTAAACAGGCAAAAAGTTGGGAACAATGAAAACATAAAATAAAAATGAAAATTTTATTAATAGCAAAGAAGAAGTGCAAGAAACACTTTCACTTAGCCTTTTCCCTTTTGGGTTGCAATTTTATTCAGCTATGAAACATTTATGAGACATAAAATACCAAAAAGTTAGAATTTATACAATTCTCCAATTCTGTACACTCATCAATGATCTGCTCTACAAGGACAAGTTTGTTTTCTTTTGTTGGATTATTTCCTGTTTAGCTGCATACTTAATAATCTTAATATAACCCCCATAGGTGCCCCTATTTATTGTGTGCTTTAAGGTCCTCCACACCTGATGCATTTTTTTTTCAGGAGGTGCCTTGGGGGTTTTCCTGCATTTCAAGCTCACTGACCACAGAGCATATTGTGAAGCTTGCAGTCACAGGTCCACTCTAATCCCCACTGATCCCAATACTTCCCTCAACAGGAAGTGAAGTTTTTTTTAAATCAAACAAAAACCAAATGACTCCCCTTTTCAGTTGGTTAGCCATATGACCACTCCAGTTACACTACCACTGTTTCACTTCTTATGGGTTTATAGGTATGTTGATTTCTATACATTCATGGTTTCAATAGTTAATCCAAATAATGGCACTTTAACTTAAGAAAAGTTTGGGGGGGGGGGGGGCCTTGGTGCACACACACTTTTTTAGAATCTGCTATCTCCAGGAACTTTAAAACATGAAATTATATTACCAGTACATCACTGAATGGAAAGGGATTATTTTAACAAACTACATTCTGCAGTCAAAGCCTAAAAACACCACCAGAAGCTCCTTATCAGTCATCAGTTCAAGTTTACATTTTCATGTATAAACACTGTAATGCTACAGTGACCTGTTTTTACCTTGCAAGTGACAGACCACATGCATAAGAATGGGTGGCTTCTACATGGGAACAAAGGAATTTTCCTTTTCTCATAATGATATAAATGAAAAAAATACATCAGGTTTATTCTGATTACCTCCAAATTTTAATGGCTCATTCAAAGGGTTTAACGCTAACCCTCTTCAAATATTCTGGAAAAATCTGGAAATACCTGTTTGTATTGCTTTTACTCTTATTTGTAGACAATGCAACGAACAAAGGCTGAAGTTATTTCTTTGCCACAGACATGCACTGAAAGATGAAATCTTGCCATTTATCTGGGAGCATCATCAGTTTCCGATCAAACTGATGACCATCAACAAAGCTCAGGACATGCATTTAATACTATAGGAGTCTATTAGCCTGAGCCTTTCTTTCCATATTGGCAGCTTTCACACTGGCAGCATTTTCACAAGAGCCTTCAGTGACATATATATATATATGTTTGTTATCATACCCAAGACTTCCATGAGTTGACCACTAATAACATTTTTTTTGGTGACGTCCTTTGATTTTTACAAATAATCTTTAATAAACTTTCACTTTTCTATATAATACAGTCAATGTCGGTCATATATTTTTTTTTATAAATCCTTTTCAAAGTATAGATGGATTATATATACAACTGCCATCACTACGGCAATGTTGATGTCTTGCCCATGTTGTTTATCAGTAAAAAATGATCACTCAAAATTTGTATACCCTGAATATGCCTCAGTCAAGTCTTCTTATTTGTTTGATTTTTTAATAGCATTATTTGCCATTCTTTGATGACTTTTAGGAGAGGGGGTTTCCTGTTTCCCCCTCCACAAGTGATCTTTATATCATGAAGAACAGTCCCTATGAAAAGCACATATATGGGTCATTCCACAGTAAATTGGGCAAATTGGTGATACTGCTTGGTCAAAAAAATTTTTTGTCATATCTGGCTTAAATTTGTAGCACATGTAGGCAGAGATGTCTAGTTTCACTAACACATAAAAGCCAAGCTTAAACAGCAAAGTCCTTTTTGAAAATAACAATCATCCAAAGCTCAGTAAAACACTTTTTCAACTCCGTCACAGTCATGTTAATTAATCTGAAATACAAAATTTAAGGAGATGACACCAGTTAAATAATACAAGACAATGGCATAATATCATTCCTCCCTTGGAAAATTAAATAAAACTTTGCCTTATGAATTAGACCAATGTATATACAAAAAATGTCAAGAAAATAGCAAACTTTATCAAAAACTAATTTTTTCTTTAATTCTTTTTCTCAGGTAAAGACAATTATTCTAATAAAAACATTAAATCATTAGATAAATCAAGATTTCCTTTAGTTACATTTATAACAGAAAAATCTGTGTAGTTAAATGATTCCCTTGATAATATTTAGCTGGCAAAGACCATGAGTATTTGTGACAGAGTTGACAGAACAGGCTTTTGACCGGTATACTCTAACATATGACTTTATAAATCTCTTAATTATTTTCATGCACAAGTCTTCTATGATCAAATATTTCCTTATATGGTATTTAATTTTTTTTATTGACCAGCACTTGATTGTGTCACATAAATTGGCTCATATTTAAGTTCTGGCTGACAGAAGAAAATCTGTTGTCGCATAACTAAATATTTCTCTGCAAACTTATGAAAGCAACTTGACTGTATGTTTAAAAAAGTATACAGCACAGGTAATTCAAAATGATTAGACATCCTACAGTTGATTTAAATTTCCTTTTCCTTGTCAGTTTTGGGGTCTGTAGATGTCTTGAAATATTTTAAAGGCCACTGAAATCTCTGTGAGGCGAGAGAGGGTAAAAGACCTTAAGATGAGATGGGGCTGCTCTTTGTAAGGGTTGTAGATTCAGTTTTGCCTTCTTTTTGCTGACCACTAGAGGACTGGAACTGTCCATCAGCTGCCAAATATGCCAAAGTGATGCAAGAAGTTGCTATTATTCATCATCCTAACTAGATAATATATCAAACAAGATTGGCACTATTGACTCTGGATGTTTCAACAACAGAGTTACAGGTAGCGCAAAAGTTTCTGTTTGTACTCAATTACCAGTTCAAAAGTGGAAAACTATTTAGTGAACCAAATTAACAGTTACATTAAACAATGAAACAGGTTTTACAGAAAATGAAGAACAATACCAGGTGTCATGGAGTCATCTTCATCAGTGTCTGCATTTGCAAGAAAGATTCTGTTATTATGTTGTCACTGTCTTTTGTGGGAACCAGAAGCAGCATGTTAGCAGGAAAAGAGGAATTGACACCATTTGTTTTTATTTTTTTATTTTATGCAGCATGTCTACAATCAAGTGTCATACAATGGATATATGAATAATTAAATCATATTGATGTCCACAGAGAAAAATATATTATAGCACAATAATTGACCAAGTCTGCTGCAACATGCTTAGGTTTTCCTGCTGGGACAGGATGTATTAAATGCTGTCAAAATCTAGCAAATGTATTGTAAATGACTTTGGATATTGTAGTTCAAGGTACAGGCCTGACACTCTTTAGCAGAATGAAACCACTATTAATCTGGGGTCATAAGAATATCTTTATTGATTATATGGAACACAGGCTTCAAGAGAGAATGCCCTGTATCATATCTAGCTTCATTTTATTTTTAAATAATTTAGATTGCCAATTGCCCATGCTGTTAAAAATGAAAGTATTCAGTTATATAAAAAGCAGTGGATGTATCAGGTGAGAATACCAAAATGCAATGATTTTTCTGCTGGGTAACTGTATTTCATTAGTTAGCCAATTCATAAATCATTAATATTGCCTGGAACTAAATAAATTGAATAATAATTAAGCTTACACATAAAATATAGTTGCAATCTAATGGAATATACAATATATTAGTATATATAATAATGGTGAAAGCTTTGTTATGTAATCAGTGCTCAAAATACAGACATGTCAACACCATCACGTGACGGAGTTGACTGTGATGGAGTTGACAAATGCTTGATTTTTAATTTATAATTTTTTTGAAAATCAAGTTATAAGCCAGTTATTAAAGATTTTGAACAAAAAACACATGTTTTTCTTGAACATAATAACATTTTACCCATTTATCTATTTATGAGGGTGAAAAAGCTGTGACGGAGTTGACACGTTAATTTCCCACCCTCCAGGATGAAGACATAAAGGGTTCCATATCTGATACTAGATACATGTTATGTATAAAACAGTGTTTCATGGATAAAGTATGTCCATGCAACATTTTATATTTGGCTTTGTATAGATATAAATATGTAACTGTCAATTTGCTTGGATATAATTCTTTTTGTGACGGAGTTGACTCAAAACTGGGGGACAGATCAGAAATGCTCGCAAAAAAAAGTTAGTGGCAACAATTGCTTCAAGCAACAATGGAATCTGAACACCTTATTGTGTATTTTAATTTAGCTAATAAAGATAATGAATGAGTTCTTTATCTACTCTACCAAATGACCTAATATATTAGCTCCTTGCTCAGGAGACATGCTATTTGTCTGAAAGTGCATATATTGGGAGGGGCCTGCAAAAGTTATAATCCATCCTTTATTATCTCAGTTTGGATGGATGGAGAACCCATGCCAAGGTATTTAACTATATGTATTTGTGTAAAACCTTTAACTACTTGCTGATGAATGAATAAGGAGAGACCAGATATATAGGTAATTGCTCATTTTACTGCGGAATGACCCATATATCATATAGAACCGTGGATTTTCCTTGGGTGCATCTCATTTATTATAAACCTTAACTGCAATGAAACAAAAGCTGCATTTTATCATTTTTGTTTTAAAGCTAATGTATAACTAGATATTTCTTGGCACCGCAGGTGCCATAGTTTCCCCAGACAATTAATCCCCCCCCCCTTTAAGAATAGGTCCCCCCATCTTCAGCAACAATTAATATCGGACCACACTCATAGAAAAGGTCACTCTCATAGAAAAGGTCATGACCCCAATTTCAATATACATCATCCCCTAACCCATGCCTATGTATATGCATAATATGGAAGAAATCTGTCCATTAGTTTTTGACTTATAATGCTCACAGTACTGTTAAGTGGCAATGATGGGGTATTAAACGGCACGAAAACAAGTAAAAGGATAACAGGTGGCGCTACCAGTTTCCGGTACATGACAACACTATCCAAGATCTTTGGTCAAGTTGATTTTTGGACCAATCCATGCATCCTTATTGAGATATTAATGATTTTGTGTAATTTTCACCATATATAGTAATATTCAAGGTCAAGGCCACTCTAATAGGAAAGGTCATGACCCCAATTTATATATACATCATCCCATACCCCTGTCTATGTATATGCATAATATGAAAGAAATCTGTATTAGTTTTTGACTTATAATGCTCACAGTACTGTTAAGTGGCAATGAAGGGGGTATTAAACGGCAGGAAATCAAGTAAAAGAATAACAGGTGGTGCCACCTGTTTCCGATACATGACATTACTATCCAAGATCTTCGGTCAAGTTGATTTTTGGACCAATCAATGCATCCCTTATTGAGATATTAATGATTTTGTGTGATTTGCACCATATATGGCAATATTCAAGGTCTAGGCCACTCTCATAGGAAAGGTCATGACCCCAATTTAAATAAACATCATCCCACCACCCATATCTATGTACATGCATAATATAAAAGAAATCTGTCCATTAGTTTTTGACTTAAAATGCTCACAGTACTGTCAAGTAGCAATTTTGGGGGTATTAAACGGCACGAAAACAAGTAAAGAATAATAGGTGGCGCCACCAGTTTCTGGAACCTGACAACCCTGTCCATGATCTTCGATCAACTTGATTTTGGGTTCAACCTATGCAAGATTTCTTGAGATATTTAAGAATTTGTGTGATTTTCCCCAAAATTGGACCTATTTAAGGTCAAGGACACTCTCCTTGTCAAGGTCATGACCTCATTTAAAATAGGCCTCGTCCTCTCACCAATATCTATACATATACCAAGTTTGGTAAAGATCCATGAAATATTTTTGAGTTATCGCGCCAACAAGATTTATATGTGGCGGTGGCGGCAGCGGCGGGACCGGTATGAAAACATAGTATCCCCCAACTGTCTGGGGATACAATTAATGACTAATTTCATGTGTTGAAACATTACTTATGAAAATATTTTCATTTTGGTTGGTTCTAAAATACAACTAAAAATTGTTATGCTTTCAAGATCACAAATCCCCAACAAAGTTAACAAAACTGAAATTTTTAACTTTTTCTCTCATATATTTATATTATATACATACATTTTGAAAATAAGAAAACCAAAAAAAGCATGTACAAAACCTCTTCAAATGAGGATATTCATAACATGCACATTTCATGTTGCCTAGACGTTGATGTGAAAAAGTGTTTGGTATACTGTACTGCAAAGGAACATTTCAAGGTTAAGTTGAAATTTAGTAAAGAATCATAAAGTTAACTATACATGACCAGAAGATAATCAGGTACTGACTTGGTACATCAGAAATGAAATATTTTAAGGACTGACACTGTGATAGATGAATGAAGCCAACTGATTCGATCCATCCACCAGATAACAACTGGGCCCTGTTTCATGAACTACATCCCCACAAAATCCATAGGAATCCATTAACTTTATTGAGCTCCTCATATAAAATCAAACATACAATCAAACTGGGGTGAATACATATCCTTCAGTTGAAATCAAAAACAGAAGAAGGGGTTAAATTAATACTACCTTACTTGTCTTTGTACAAGCAGGACACATGATCTATTTGGTTACTAATTATCCAGAAGTTGTGGAACAATGTTAGGGGGGGGGGGGTGGAATGGGGTCTTATAACCTCCTCAACATTCTTGGTGGTACTCCCACTTACACATCTAAGATTCTTGTCACCTGAAGGAACGAAGCTAATTTAGATCAGTATCCAGGTATTTATGTTAGTTTGATGTCAGGCAATATCTTTTGTTGTTTGATGGGGCATGAATTAGTGCCCCATTTAAGGGTGGCAGGGGTGAATTCTGAGGGGTGAAAAAGGGGGCACCACATAATAATCAACCAAGGGAGAAAATCTTCATTCAACTTAAAATTCTTAATACAGCTCTCTTAAACTCCTTCTTGGGTATACTGCAACCTATATAATTCAAATCTGTTTCTAAAATAATGAAAATGAACCATTTAATAAACATATAATATTTTAACATTAATTTTTACATTTAAAACGGGTCTTGTAGACATGAAGTGAAATCATGTAGATACAGTCATGAGCTTGAGCATGCGTATGGGTATCCCTAACTTAGAGAGGAAGTTTAATTAGACAGGCAGTCATTCTCTTTGTAATAATTTAAGATTGGGATTTAGGCCAGCCTGAATCCTGATCAGGATCTGGTCTGGACCAATCACTGATCAGGATATGGTCCAGCCCAAATCCTGATTTAGAGAGTGAGTTGACATTATACTATATAATGATTTCAGCACATACTTCTGAATAAACAAAGGAAGATTCACCTCAGTAACTTCAATCTAACTTCATCATGACAACATCTATTTAAATGCCATGCCAAATTTCAAACACACAGAGTTAGTTGAACAAGTGAATATCAGTAGGATTGATACCTAACATGAATTTATAGATGCAGGGCTTTCAGAGACGAGGGGGTAAGCGTCTCTAATGCTAAAAATCTTTTACAGATGCTCGGTTCTGAGGGTCAAGCATTCGACGGGACGTGCAAATTTCTGGCTTGAAGATCTTGCATCTGTCAATTACCATTACTGGCTTCCTCAAACGAACACGTCAGCTGTGTGAACACCACGCTGATAAAAGAGGCTTACATTTCACTATAAGCAAATATTCATATAATGACACAGTTTCTAATCATATAATGATATGATATTTTAAAAAAATTTAAAAAAGATTCAATTTTACATAACCCTTTAAAATTGGACATATATCATCCCTCCATGGGAAGCTCTAAATTCAGATAGGAATCCCCAAAATTTTTGCTTGAGAGTCCAAGACTCTTCAAATTTTGTCCTATTGAAAGCCTTGATAAAGCACTAACTTTGTGGAACAGTAACCTTTGAAAAAATTTGAAATACGGTACATTAAACTTGATGAATTAAACTTTTCTGGCTTGTATTACCTACATGCATCAAGTATGTATGAATAAAAATAAATAAATTCAGCATCCCAAATGAACAAAACCATTTTATAACTAGAATACTTGACTACCTGTATCCGCCAAAATCAGAGTGGAACGGGTGAGGTGAGGCATAGATTGAGTGGCAAGGGGATATAGAGTGAGTTGTGTTGCATATTAGCATGGATGTCTGCAACCGATATGTGTATTTAGGTTGCCCCACCTACCACAAAATCCAGAAAGCTGTCCAAGTTGTATATATATGCAAAATTTTAGGCAGATAAGTCAAACCACTACATGTATATGAGTGATTTTATCCAATAGCAGACAAACAGAAGGACTTGTGCAAAAATGATGGCAGGTGGCGCCACCAATTTTGTGTATGATTAAGAGCTATGTGAGATCTATACACATGCAAAATTTCAGGGGGATATGTCCAACCAGTCCTGAGATATAAGCCTGAATGTCTGCAGCGTAGCATAAATGTAGGTGGTGCCACCTGCCAAAAAATTGTGAGAGCTATCCGAGATGTATAAACACGCAAAATTTTAGGCAGATAAGTCAAACCACTACTGAGATATGAGTGATTTTAGCCCACAGCAGACAAACAGACGGACGCTGTGCCAAAATGGTTGCAGGTGGCCCCTCCAGCTTAATGTATGACAAATAAGCCTTGTGAGATCTATACACATGCAAAATTTTGGCCCAATCGGTCAAACCGTTCCCAAGATATGAGCTTAGATGTCTGCAGCGTAAACTAGAATGTAGGTGGCGCCACCTGTCATAAAATCTAGAAAGCTCTCCAGAATGTATAAACCTGCAAAATTTTAGGCAGATTTGTCAAACCACTGCCGAGATATTAGTGATTTTATCCCATGGCAGACAACAGAAGGATGCTGTGCGAAAATGGTTGCAGGTGGCGCCACCAGTTTTAAGTATGATAAAGAGCTATGTGAGATATATACACATGCAAATTTTCAGGAAGATACGTCAAACCAGTCTGGAGATATAAGCATGGATGTCTGCACCATGAACGTGAATGTAGGTGGCGCCACCTGTCATAAAAATCAAGAAAGCTATCCAGGATGTATACTCATGCAAAATTTCAGGTGAATTTGTCAAACCACTGCAGAGATATGAGTGATTTTAACCCAAAGCAGACAAACAGATGGACACCGTGCAAAAATAGTTGCAGGGGGCGCCACCATTTTTTGTGTATTTTATAAAGCTATCAAAGGGCTACATTTGTACAAAATATTTTTCCTGATTGGTCAAACAGTTCCCCAGATATGTGGGTTTATGTGTGGAAACAGACGCACAAATGGATGCTTGGCAGAGAGAAAAGGTCAGAGGTCAAAGCCAATTGGTTAGGCACCATTTCCTATGTGACCCGATAATTGGTGTAAGTTTCTGAAAAATCAGTCCAGTAGTCTCAGAGGAGTTCTCCAGAAAACGCGGAACGGCAGCAGAACACAGTATCCGCAAAACTTCATTTTGGCGGATACAAATATAAAGATTCTTACAATGATTCGATCATTAAAAAGAGCCTTCTGGACATATGGTTAGAAAGAATATACTGTTATGAGTTGGATGAGGGGTATGGGAAGCCATAACCTTCAACTAATTAGACAGGAAGTCAATCTCTTTTTTATTAATTGAAGATCAGGATTTAGGTGGGACTGAATCCTGAGCAGGATCTGGTCAAAACCAACTGGGAATATGTCCATACCAGATCCTGATTTGGATTTGGTCCAGCAAGTCCTTTTAATATTCATTTGTATAACTATGTATTTGAAGTTTGGCAAAAATAAAATTTTGCCATTATGAAATTAGAATTAAGTTTATTAGTCGGCTGAACTAAGGTGAATTTTGCTTGATAAATCTGAAGTATGTGCTGGAGGTGTTATTTAGTATTAAGTCAACTCACAATCTGAATCTGGATTTGGGCTGGACCAGATCCTAATCAGGGTTTAGGCTGGACTGAATCCAGAACAGGATTTGGTCTGGACCAATTGCTCATTGGTCAAGATTGGCCTTGACACACACACACACACACACACACACACATACATATATATATATAAACTCGTGAGTCCTGACTAGCATGATATTATATCCTAACATTCACAACAGGATTTTATTATCTGAAAACCAAAGTGAGATTAACTACACTTGACCTTGTGACAAAAACATGTGACAGGGGTTTGTCCTTAAGTAATGAATGGCACATATGTGACACCTGATTCCTATTAATCCAATAAAAAAGCATTCAGGGGAAAATAAAATAAAGGTCTTTGCTTCCAGTTACAAGCCTGAAAATGTTACTGTAGGCATGTACAGAATTTATTGTATTTTTACTTTTCATTTTATGGAGATGGGAATTGATGTATGCAGGGTTGTTGATTTTTTTTTATAAAAAAAAAAATAAATCAGATTTATTTGATTTAAATCAGATTTTTATGATTTAAATATTTAAAATTTTTTTTTTATATTAAAAAATTATGGGCATACTTTACAGAATGTAAGCTATATAAACCAATGATAGTGTTCAAGCACTCTTTTGGACATAATGTGTACTGTAATATTTGACAGAATGTTCCAATAAATAAAGAAAGGATTTCAGCTCAGCTGTCTTTAAGTCATCTGAGCTATAGTTGTGGTCCTTTGTCCATTGTCCATCTTGCCGGCTGTTAACAGGGCACGTTTTAAAACCATTGGACCTAAGAATCCAAAATTTTGCATACAGTCAGATGTCCCAAAAATCTCCAACCAAACCAAAAATTGGGTCACTAGGTCTTAGTTCCCCTAAATTTTAAGGGAAAACCTCCAATTTTTATTAAAAACCCATTATTACACTTCAAGTCTGCCTAATTTCAAAACCACTGATCTTTTTTTATCAGTTTTAATATACATATTCTTCTGCCAAAACATAAATAGCTTTGAAAATATTTGATCATGAGAGGCTCCTACATCTTAAATATAATAAAGTCCAAAAAGTGCCTTCTGGTATTTGTGCTGCATTCATATATTTAGTATTTGATTATCACAAAATAGAAAGGCCATTTCCTCTTAGCTTTTCAAAAATGCTAACATGTAAAAAAAAAAAGCAAGTTCATGTTGAATTTGCTAAAATCTTACAAAATTCAGCTGAGTGCTGTGACCCATGGGCCCCTTGTTATAATTTTAATATTTATTTGCTTTATAGTGATGGACAGTTTATGGAAGCCCATATGATGATATGCATGCAATCATTGTGCATTTCTGCACAGTTGCAGTTACCTAGCAACTTATGTTTTAAAATTCTTACTTATTGATGGGAAATACACTTACTAAATAACATATATCTATGCTTTCAGCTGATGTCGCACAAGCAAGTAAAGATCAGCTTCACGTAAAAGTATTTGACAGGTGTACACCCTTGAATACTTTAAATATCCTCTATTGAATATTCTCCTTCAAAAGAGTTTATAAATTCAGCCTCTAGAAAGTTATTTGTTTTTTTATTTATTTGGAAAATGTTGATTATTTATTGGTTTTGCATTTATATAGATGAAAATTAAAACAGTGCTGTTAAATCAGACTTCCAGAGGGTGTAACATTCTTTTAAAGTGCTTCTAAAGCACTAAGTATAAAAATACGGTAAATGATTGAATTGAAAATATTTGTAAAAAGATGAGAAAAGCAGAGAAAAACTCCTTTTTTAATAAAGTTGATTTAAATCAGTGATTTAAAAAAAAACAAGTGATTTAAATTGTGATTTAAATCAGCGATTTAAATCAACATGATTTAAATCAAACAACCCTGGATGTATGCATCATAATTTAAACATAGTCAGGTGCTTGCTGTGGACATGTGGTCAAGTATGGGATTTGGAACCTTTACAGAACATATCTACTAATTTACAACATTGAGTCATTGACTGATAGATATTTCAAAACTGGGGGAAAATGAGGAAAACGATGACACAAAACAACTGTCCTTTGTTTTAAAAAGTTTTATTCGTGATTAACATCATCAATTATTTTTAAAACACAAAAACACCATATTATGCTACAGCTGTCTGATCATGCTTTCAGTCTTTGGCAGCTGATGGTGCAACAACAATGATAATAATAATAATTTATTCATTTATAAAGTGCAATCATACATACGTTTCAATGCACTGTGCAGCACTAAAAGATCAAACATTTTATAATAATAACACCGTTACATAAATACAGGAAACAAGGCCTACAGGCCTAATGCGAACCTGTGCAAAGGGATATACATCAGGTATATTGTTTCAATGCTAGACCATTACTTTTCAAGTACATGTATAACATGTATATATGAAGAATGCAAGTACCAAACATTTTGAACAAGAACCAATTATACAAACATCACTGCTGAAATTCTGGCATGGGATAACACAAAAATGATTGTAGCTGGCACCACCAATCTTGTTTATGACGAAGCTATCAGAGATGTATACATATGCCCAATTTCAGGCTGATATATCAAACCCCTCCTGAGAAATAAGCAGGGCCATACACTGTGCAAAAAATATTGTAGGTGGTGCCACTAGTCTTGACAAAGTTATCGGATATGTATAAATATGCCCAATTTCAGGCTGATATATTAAATTCCTCTAGAGAAATAAGCAGGCACATAGACTGTGCAAAAGTCACTCTAGGTAGAGACACCTGTCTTGTGAACAATAAAGCCATCAAAGAGGCATAGACAGGTCAAATATTAGGCCAATACATCAAACTTCTCATTTGCTAGATGTATTAAGCTGACCAGGCTTAGGTGAGAAAGGCCAAGAGAACTGTGACAAATTACTGGCTCAAGCTACTGCACTGAGAACCATTCGAACAGACCTGAGAAAGATTGTTTGAGGGATTATTTCTGTGAAATAATGAATGATTTTGCTTGACAGTTCCGGAGAAGAAGATTTTTAAAGCTTTTTTAGCTTTTTCCTTTTAAAATCTAAGTAAATGCAGATAGCCAAAAAATAAGCAAAATCTGATAGTTTTTTTATGACTGTTTTTTGCATAAAGTTTGGTGATGCTAGCTTCTACAGTTTTCCAGATAGTATGGGTTAACATACAGACAACGGACGAAGCACAATGCTGCACCATCACATCACAAAAGCTCACGGGTTTGCTAAAAAAGTTGATCTGTGGAACAGATCTGGTAGGTCCTCTGCCTTTTGTGGCAGTACCTGAAAAAAAAGCCCTCTTTTGAATTTTGTATTCTTTGAGCTGTTTCACAGGCAGCCAGTGCAGTTGGTATAGCACTGGAGTGATGTGATCGCTCTGTTTTGTGCCAGTTAGCAGACGATGTAATGTCTTGTGAGTTACACTTACTACAACTAGCACTATAACTACTACAACTAGTAGTATAGTGGTTCACAATATGTTGTGGAAAATAAAGTGTAGCTTTAGTGTTATGAATAATGCATCTCATCTGATTCAGTGGCAAACACTGGTCCGCTGTTTGAAATGGCTCTAATACTTCTATTAATGGAGACAAGAAATCTGGGTTTTTGGGCACTCAAAACCCTCATGTTAACCCTACTTTATGTATATATGTGATCATAAATCAGGACATGGATAAATATATATATATATATACATACATATATACACACATATATTAGTGGTTTGCCAATTAATTAAAATAGGTGTCAACAACCAGGCATTTACTTTTAATTTTCAGCATGATGTACAAGTTAGGCTGAATTTACTAGGTCACTATTTCATGGTAACATGGAATGTACATAAAATATTCAATGAATGATGGAACATAGGTCGTTTTTATCTTTCAATTATTGAATATGATTGTACAATCATTTCTTATCAATAATTTATATATATATATATATATATATATATATATATATATATATATATATATATATCAGTGCAGTATATAGCCGTGTCATTGGTTTATTTACACACAGAGAGAGGAAAAAGTCCACTTATTGCTTGAACACAGTGCACGGACCTTTGATCATTTAGAGAAGTGTTACATTACATATATATTTTATTAATCATACTAATCTATAATACCATACATTTATAATTATAAAATAGTTATCAGTGGATGTGATTTTTAAAAATTGTTTAATTGGAAGTGGGTGTTTCGTGGCTTTTTATCACGGATGCCGTGATGGTATCAAAATTACAGGCTGTGGTTTGGTAGTTTCAGCGGTAGAAGTCTAGAATTCAGGCTGCTGTTCTGGATACGTTAAGACACCATGGATACATGTGAAACGTTTTAATAATATATCCAGTTTACTCCTTTGTAAGTTAATGGTATCCTATATCCTTCCCATGTTTCTCTTACCCTGTAATAATGTACAATTTATCCCTCCACGCAATTTAACATGCTCGTATCCGTTATGATTCCTACTTGTTTACACTACTTGGCTTTTGTGCACATGTCCTGCCTATGTCATTCACATCCGTTGTCTTGCGCCCTTCAGGCATTTGTACCCACACACATCATGGATATATTTGGTGTATTTCAAGGGTTAGGGTTCACAAATAAAACAGTGACTCCATCTTGTCCGCGCGAAGCGCGAGACGGAGTACCGTTTAGTGGCAGGCAGTTAACAAACGGCTGAGGGTTAATTTTTTTAAGCTTTTGCGACGTCCGGGCACAAAGCGCCCAGACGACGCATACGCATGACAAAAATTAACCCTTATTTTAACAACTACGACCAATTCTGAAAAGTAGATTTAAATATCCCCACTCGACCCCTCACACCCAACTCGTCTTGCATGGTGCAGTGGTAGTGCATAGGACTTGTTAATCCATGATTGCTGGTTCGAGACCCGGTGGAGAGCTTCACAATTGCATGTTATGTGTACTAATAATTGCATTTCTCATTACAGTTTGCCACTAGACGGAGACAAAGATACATATGGCAGACACACAAACAACAGACTAGAAACCATAAACATAGACACCAGAAGTTTCATTCATTGACTCAAACTCAATGGCTCACACAGCAGCCTGAATTCTAGATGTGCTCTGTTTCAGCAGACAACCCTCCCCCCCCCCCCCCACCCCCCCCCCCACCCTTCTTCAGCTTCTGTAGCCTATTAAGGCCTGGCAGTTTTGTTTTTATCAAAACAGAGCAAGCACCAGCATTAATTATAATTAATGAATATTATTAATATTATCAAAATATTCTATTTAATTCTTTCTGTGCAAAATTCATTCTCCCCATCTGATATTTGAATTTTAATCAACAATTAAGGATGAAACAAATTTTAAATGGTGTACTTGTGCACTACCAGTCGCATCATCGCATTACTTCTTGTGTCTACACTACAGTCACAGACGTAGTCTTTACACTAATTACAGTAATACTAATACCAGCTTACACACATAGGCCTACACTAGGCTACAGATGGGAAGATGAAGCTGAACCTCGCTAACAGAAGGCTAACCAGTCACAGATAACGTTACAGCTTAAGGTGATGCCGTACTCACCGTGTTTGCACCAAGATGACACCTGATCAAAGGGACAGATAAGATCTGTGTATGTACAATGGTATGATAACGTGAACATCATCAAAGATATGGTACCAACTGATGCCACATTCTCCAGCACCGGTTGTCTGGAATCAAGGGTCAAAGGTCAAGGCTGGTCAAGAATAATTTTATCTCCTGCTGCTAGATGTCACTACCAGTAGGTTCGGTTTGGCTGCATATTGGAAAAAGCTTTCTGATCTGGGAAATCAGATATCACATATTTAATTGGGTACCTAAAAAAATGCTTTTTTTTTTAATTTGCGTAAAACCGCTTTTGCCTTTTAGAGAAATATTGTGTTAATTTAGATAAACATATATGATGAACACATATGCCCAAAAGCTGTTTAACTTTAGCAGGAGTATAAATAAGCTGTTTAGCAGACAGTTATGACTTAACGTCATCGGTATACTTGAAGCATGTTAAATTAGGAGACCGTCATCCTACTGGATAATTCCTTTGCACCCTATATCCTTATACATTGAAGTGCAAAGGCAAGCCAACAAGAGTATATAACGTTTCACTGTCTTGAGCCGAAATATAGTTAAGCTCTCGGTTAATCGAAGATATAGACATTTTATATATCTATATCGTTCAAAGAATGTTCACTGCAAAAACAAATATCCGGAGCACAGAGGATTTTACTAGACTCTGTACGTTATTACTTTAAGAATGCTTTCTAATTCAGTTTTGAAAAAAAAAATAATGTATTTCTACAGCTTTGTATATCTTTTACCTTTTTAATGTTTAAATTCACAAAAAGGAATTTGCTACATAAATATAAAATTTATTGTATTGAGCAGCATGTAAAACTTTTATGCGGTTCCCGAAAAAAAACCCGATCGAGACGAAAATATAAAAATTACTATATAGACGGGTCGGGAATAACCATTTTTAAGCCATGCAAACAGTTGGGACAGTATACAAAGAATAAACATACTTTCATTTAAGGCTAAAACAGGTTAGTTTCTCAAGCACCCTGTGAAAACCGTCTTTGGTAGGTGATGTTGACGTTGAACAATTAATATCACAACAATAGATGCTCATTTTTATTTCAGTTTGGAGCTATATAATTTAGAAGAACTGATAATTGAAGCGGATGTATATTGTTGCATAGCAACCATGCAGGGCGGGACCCCCCCCCCCCCATCCCCCCCGGAAATATGGTTTTAATTGTGCCATGTTAAAGAAAAAATAAATGATCCATTGGTCTAGAATAAACATTGCTATTAACTGCGTTCAATAAATGATCAGGCCATATTAAAATCATATTATATATCACCAGTGGAAAATAATAAACGCAGCGCGCAGGCATTCAGATAGTGCTAAATATGTTCAGGATCGTATAATGCTTTGTAGTTAAACATAACTTTTTGTAAGAATATAGGGAAACATGCATACAAGATCCATTAAAATTGGTTTGAGGCGGCCTTTTAGAGAATTAGAAATTGTTTATATATACATCCCATAAAAAGCCCTTGAATTTTACATTTTGATTATTTTAAATATTTTGAATATATTCAAACCTTTCCAACATTTTTTAAGGGAACACCATTTCCCACTCCCTGCCAACACCAGGGGGTATAAGTCTTCTCGCAGGTTTTCTGCTTGATTATAGCCCCCTATATATAATGGATTTCTGAAAGCGCACGGCCTCGACATACACGACTCTACATATATACATGTATATATGATTGGTCAGATTCGCGATGACGTTCTGCAAGGTAACGGGTTTGTATTGCTAGTGCAGCTGCCTATAGACAGAACATACGCGAGTCACTGGATTGGTTCAGTTGCCTAGTTTATACAATATAATATTTATTAATTAAATTACTATTTATTTGTCAGATTATCGGGAAGATTTCTATAAGCGGAGAGAGAACTAATCATACATGAAGATAGGATATCGTCATATATAACTCGAGAAACACCGCATAAACACCAACACACATTATAACATCGATTTTTCCAACATTATATGAGAATAGCTGAATGTATAACTGTAAATTTGGATTTTTTGGTGAATTTATATCATTATACGATCTTATCGAACCACAAAAGATGTGAACGACCAGGTTCATTTAAATGTCAAACCGACTTGGTGAACTGTCTGAAACTCATGCACACGTACACTCCAAAAGATAAATGAGACATGAGATATCAAAAACAAATCAATATATAAAAGAAAACGTACACTTACCCCCACCCCCACCCCCCAACCAGGGCCGCCATGGGGCGTACCGCGCTTGCCGCTCCCTAATTAGATATATAATATATTGATATTCTCAAATGAAGATGTCAAAGATAACGATTTCAATTCATGATAGTGATGATATATATATATATATATATATATATATATATATATATATATATATATATATACACAATATAATACATCAAGGTTCCATACAGCACAGAAAGTGCTCTTCCGTACGAGGAGCATTAATAATATTATACTATGTGTATTCATGATATACTACAGTACTGTTTCGTGGGTTCAGCTTGCCAGCCGGCCCACTCCTCAGCTACAAACTGAAATGATAATGTGTGAATTGAGTCCGTTTAAATTAGCTAGATTAAGCTTGGGTTATTGGGTTCGTTGAGGTTTTCGTGGTCCAGGTAGCTATTGTGTTATTAGGTGGGGATTTTTAGGATTACTTGATGTTACACAGCAGGTGCTTGGCCCTTTGTTTACATGTGGAGGTCAGTTCGCTTCTATTATTTAATGTACTCTGTTCCGGTCTCCATATAATGAAATATTTCTCCGTGTTGCATAAATTACATTTCTTTGTTGTGGTTAAATATGCCCTGCGTTTCGTGAGTATTTCCCGCTGATCTTTCAGGGTCCATACATACTGGCTTAACGTGGTGCTGTTTCTGTATTTCTCGTTTTAAAAGCTGCTGGTATGTCCGTAGTACCGTATTTTAAATGTGTTCTCTGTCAGTCCTATATATGTTTCGGCGTGGTTTTTGTCTTGTCTAGTGACTGTGGCCTGGTAAATTACACTCCGTGTTAAACATCCTTCCTTGTTGGGGCATTCATTTTTATTTCTGCAGTTGCAATTTGCGTTGTTAACTTCCATGTTTGCTTTCTCTCTTTCCTGGCTTAGGAGCTTTTGGTTATGTGCCTATATTATCTGTTCCATGTTTTGCATGCAGCTGTAGCTGAGTTTGACTGTATTTCTGTTCAGAAAAAAAGACGAAAAACACCATATGCCATCAGTTGGAAAATACTATATATATATATATATATATATATATATATATATAAATATATATATATATATATATATATATATATGTGTGTGATATAAAGGTGTATTTTGCCTGTTAGTATTGTTGTCAGTTTTTACCTTGATGGTTCATATTCAGTTGAACCTCTATAATATAACTTGGTAAGTTTATTTGTAATTGAAAAGTAGAAAAAAATGAAATATTATTCATTAAAGACCAGTCTGAATTAGTTGTATGAATTGCCACCAGATGGCAGAACCTATATGGCCCCAGGTGTTGTTGTGGGCCAGGTATATCTGTCAATTGAGCTCATCTGGCACTCGGAACGTATTTGCTGCCACAAAACAATGTATTTCACAACTGGACGGGCAACTACAATCCACTCTCAGAGCAACTCGGGGGATCGAACTCGGGTCGCTAGCGGAGAGAGCCGAGCGTTTTAACCTTCGACTTAAAATGCCCCCCCCCCCAAACCAGTGCCACCAGGGGCGTACCGCCCTTGCCGCCTCCTTAATTAGGTATATATAATACTGATTCTCAAATTATATTGTCACAGATAACAATTTCAAATTTATGATAGCGATGCCACGTTATATATATATATATATATATATATATATATATATATATATATATATATATATATATATATATATATATATATATATGAGCTTAAAGATCTTAAAGATCTTAAGGGCGAAAATACGCAACCCGCTTTAGTTCCTATAGATACGACACTTCTTGATTTCGTCCTTTTACATAAATGGTAACACAACTTAAACCAGTATTCTTAAATATTACCTTGGGAAAAGTGTTGACGTTAATAAAAAATTAATAATTTAAAATCTAACTTATCCAAAGGTGCTTTTTAATTGTATTCTATATAAAAGATAAAGATAATTCAACAAAGGTTATTTTTATTTCATCATTAAAAAATAGCAAAATCGTATTGATTAAAGCTGTGGTTCCATGTGCGCGTATAAATGCGTGAAAAATTGCTCATATGATTTTGTTACTATGGTGGTTTTATGTGACCGTCAACGTACCCTATATGTGTATGTGCGTATATGCGTGAACATCACCAGAGAAGCGATTTTCACGTATATGGGGTCTACATGAACACAGGAATTCGGGGTAAAATGATGTCATTCCATCATCTTGTTTGGAAGATCTGCTAGAGCCACTGTTCCAATTTATATGTCTGCCAGTTCAAGCATGAACGCTTATATGCGCACATGGAAACAGAGCTTTATGACGAAAAGTCATGTGTGTATGTGTAACTGTGTGTGCGTAAAAATGTGTACAGACAGAGACAAACACAGACTTAATCAGGCCTAGGGGCCTATGTAATGAATAGGCTTACGCATTAACCTTTTGAACAAATATTAAAGGGACATAATCAAGAGCAATTTGACACCTATTCTCTCACACTATCAGTTAAGTTTTGCTTTATACAAAAGTTTCCAACAAGACCATCCCAGCACACAGTACCTCACATATACGATTGTTTAACACCTTGTTATGGCTCTGCTAGTTGGTAAACACAGTCCACGTGTTTCTGTTTACCATTACAAGGCGGCGTGACCGGAGGTCCAATTGTGAGCAGCAACAGCGGAACATGCATTAAATTTTTTTGGGCCAAGACAGCCCGGAAATCTCATGATTGACACATGTTGTTCCCGGGCGATGCACTCAGTCCCATCCAATGTGTTTATGTTGACGCCTGTGATCGCACCAGGCCCACTGTTTTTAACATTCGCTTACAGGAATAAGCAAACGGTTTCAGGCCGATATTATGTCAGGTACCAATTTATTTAAAAGGGTATAAAGTTATTTTTTTCGTGTAAATACAATTTGCTTTAAAGCTGATTGGGCCCCTATAACGTAATTCTATCATGTTCACGTGATGAAAGTTATTTTTTCACCATTTATATATCTTGAACATTGAAATATATATTTAAATTTAATATTTATTGCTCATCAGAAGTGTAGACATGAGAATTTAAAATATACAGCGTAACAGCCACAGCTAACCACAGTATTCCCCCAATAAATTTGGTCGATACCCGCCATGACAGTCACGTGATCTTGCACGTGTACTAATCAATAACGCAAGGACGATTGAAGAGAACTGTGACAGAAAGCATTTTCCACGATAAAAATCTGAACTGTTTTACTGACAAATTCGTTTACAAAGAGAGTGACTTGTGTACAATTTTTTTTTTTCGGTTATACTGAAGGCCTTCCGTAATTGTTTGTTTAAGGGACCTTCCTTAAATTAGTAAATAAGCATCAGAAACTCGCTCTGTAGAACGCCTACACACGCATAGGCCTACAATGTCGGTGAGGAATTTTAAGCATGAAAAAAGACAGATTCACATAAACCCATCCGGACTTGTTTTTTATTATTTACGTTTATTGTAATAATAATTCTTGCTTTTTCTAATAAGGTGTATTAACTTATAGAGTGCATATAGAGTGTTTAGATTCAATAATATCTATAGGCCTAATATAATATATAATAATGATAGCCTTATATCATGATGTTTAATTCTGACACAGGAAAATGTGATGAAGATATCCTGTTTTGGTCAGTTTCTATAGTCCTATATTAAAGTAAAGGCCTACCTCTTGTCTGTCAATTGTAAAATCAAATCACCCACCATTGCAGATCGTTGTGTCTATAGTTTAGGTACATGCTATTTTCTTAACCGAATATCTAAGGCCAAAAAAATTAAAGGTATGGTTCTCAGGCACCGCCCGCATCAATTTTAAACCCCCGCATCAAAAATTTTTATTTTGATTTTCAATAAAAACTTTCCAATTTTGAGCTGCTGCCGCTCCGACATTTCTTTCACGAAGATAAAACCATACAATTTCATTTGTTTTGTAGTACTTTGACTTATTTAGCAAAATAAAACTGTTATTTTCATGCTTTTCACTTATCATTTGACGTTTTTATCGAAACATACCAAAAAATTTAAAATAAAAAAAGCGCCCGCCCGCATTGATTCCTGAAAAAAAGTGCCTGAGAACCATACCTTTTTTTATTTTGGCCTTAAGGTCTTTTCATATACGTATTCATTTAAAATAATATTCATGATGCATTTGAAGAATTTAACATTATAAACTGCTAAAAGAATGCATTCACGGGAATAATGGGGCACACATAATTGTTGACGTAGATCATATAAATATATACATTCAATTTGATTGACTTTAACAGAATTTTGCCAGAACGTGAACGGTAGGGCCTAAAAAATTATACTGTGGTTGGCTTTTTCTCCGCGTGGTTTTCAAATAATCAGTATTCGAAGAAGAGAAATTACCGCAAAAATGACACCATTGTGAATAAGTTCCCTCATATGCACGAGCCTCATTGGTATGTTTGTACATGTTTTCCACGCGACCGTGTCTGCAGGTTTAAAATGGAAGGCATAAGATTAATATTATAAGTAATAATATTTTTTCTTTTTTTTTGGGGGGGGGGGGGTCTGTTAATCAAAGATTGACATTGACAGTGACCGGCTTCTGTGGCTCAGGGGTAGAGCACAATTAAGGCTCAAAGCTGGGAGATCATGTGTTCAAATCTCGGCCGTGGTGGTGAGATTTTTCACTGTCGGCCCAACCCAGGGTGAGCGCTCTGCATGCTTAATGAGGAGACTGTGCCAAACATTAGTGTTACAATCATAAAAAAAAAGAGTGCGCCTTTCGGGGTTCCACGGTGTTATGACCCAGCAATGGGGGTAGCACACACGCAGGACCCGCAGGAGCTGCAGTCACCGAATCTGGTTGACACCAGGACAGTCTAGTAGCCTATTTAGCCCCTGTCAAGTGGTTGTTAACCGGAATGTAAGTCTGTAGACATTCATTACTCCATAGTTTAATCAAGCATTAAA
Source organism: Sipunculus nudus (assembly GCA_026874595.1). Taxonomy (NCBI): domain Eukaryota; kingdom Metazoa; phylum Annelida; class Sipuncula; order Golfingiida; family Sipunculidae; genus Sipunculus; species Sipunculus nudus. The sequence goes on along the minus strand of CM049306.1, from coordinate 37,987,622 downwards.
ATTTTGTGGCGGTTTTTTCCGTATCATCGAATTTTCCGCTATGATGGGGGAACATACCTATGTTTACTTTGTACTGGTCCAAATTGTGTAGAAACAACTGATGTTCTTAATTTGCCTCTCTGTCTCTCACAGAATAAGCGAACACTTGCTGGGAAACTCATGCACCAATGGACCTGGGGATATGGGGTCAATAATTGAATGAAAACACGTGTTTAAGAGTACCCTACATATATATGGACCCCAGCCCCCAGCGGAGGTCTGCATTCCTGAAGGTTTCCTATTTGTTTTATAACTCTAGCCATACGATTTGGTTTCCGTTCATGTCTAGAAGGAAAAGCATATTTGAAAAAAAAAGAGCTAGCCACGTTTCGGACCGACATGTACAATGACTTATTTCCTATTGTCATGCAGGGTCACTTGCACTGAAACATTTGATGCCGTATCGATTGATTCAAAATGTTATCCATTATCGTATATCCTATAATTACAGTGAATACATAAGGTAAACGCAGGGGCGTAAATACGGGTGGTTGTGGTTGTATATATAACCCTACTTTTTAGCAAGGGTGGATGGTCAATGTAATAATCACCCCCCCCCCCCCTGAAATTGAAAGAATAATATTTATGTAGGGCCTATTGGATATACCGGCATGATATATAAATTAATATATTATTAATTAGCATAGTAGACTTTGGTTCTATTTCTGCATTTTTGAGTTTACTATTAAATATTTATATCTAAACCTGCTTAAGAATTAATATGTAAATGAAATATACCTTATTTCTTAAAACCTTAAACTCATTTCGTATACATTTGAAATGTGTCACACAAACAATAAAGGTATATATATAAAAAAAAGCCCAACTTTCATAACCTGCTTATGCTTGCGAGTCATTCCCCACCGACCACCCTTGAAGATAAATTGACGCAACTGGGTAAATGTCAAACTACGACCAATCTGTTCTTGTTGGTTGGGATTTCCAGAATCTGAACGCTGTTCAAATACGCATTCCAGACACAGACATGTATAGGCATGATCACATCAGAGATGTACATAGGGGCCTATGTATAGTCCCCAAAGTACATAAATCAGACCTCTCCATGAGTACACATATGAAATATCGATAAACAATACCACATGCAATATAAAACAAAATGCGTAAAGTATTAATCCAGATAAAAGATATGCACTGGCACTGAGACAGACGAAAATATTAAGGTATGTTTGGCAAGAGCGTACTCAGGTAATATGAACATCCAGAATAACAAATTTTAACATAACCAAAGTTACAAGTATCGTTTGTTAAGTCGAGCAAGTGCCTGGTTATTTGGCTAGATTTTTTTTTACCTATTCTCTTTGATATAAGCGGCCGCCTTTGTTCTGTCCGGCATTACTGATTATAGTGACAAATCTATAGGGAAACCACGACTCACATTTTTCTGCATGGCTCTTCATAATTTTCCTGCGCTCGTGTAGCACACATCAGTGTACTTTCTTTTTATAGTTTATAGTTCGTTTTATTTACTCTTGATGACTTTTATAAGTGTTGAAATCATTTATGGAATGCTGAATGATATCTAGTTGTGAGTTTACCATGCAGCAGGAAATTTATGCTAATGTATATATGATCTATCAAAGTACATCAGACCAAGGATATGGGCGGGTTAATAAATGAATACAAGACTTGGCAATCCTGTTCCGTTTCACAAATCCCACATAATATAAATTAGTTTCTATACATGTACGTATACATGCATTATTCTTTGATGTTTCTATCTAATATCATGATCTTTTAATCTTTCACTGCATCCAGTGTCGGGGTCTTGAAACACCAATCAGCCAAAACCAAATTCAAACCTCTTGGATTTAAAAAAAGGAGAAATGTTTAAAATGGTCATGTATTGACTGAACATTACGCAGCATCTTAAGGGTACATGTGACTGGGCATGACATGCATCTCAAAAAGCTATTTAAAGAAAACAATTCTCGTGTATAATATATAGCCCTTCCTATATCTTATGCTGATATGAGAATCTGTTATACATGTAGTTTCTTATTACTTGTTTGTTTTTAGTTAATTAATATAACGCACACTCAAATGAGTTAGGTCATTTATTTGTGATTTAAAGTTGTTCTACATTTGGTCTGTAGTAATGAATTATGAGATATCATAAAGTAGAGATGCTGATGAAACCTTATTTTTACTCCTGCCTGCTTTACGTAATAGGATAAAAGCTGTTTTACAGGCAGAACTGTGTGTGTTTCATGAGGTGTTTCAATGCTGCGAGTTTAGTGACAAATCCTTTTCAAGTTAACATCATTTAAACATGATCACCTCTAAGACCTTGAAAAAATGCATCCATTTTCGAACTTGACCTGGCCCTTCATGAGGTGTATTAACACTGCATATTTGGTGACGGTGCCTCAAATTCTTTTCAAATTATTGCGTTAACATCATTTTAGCATTTTTGCCTCTGTGACCTTGAAAACTACATCAAGGTCATCCATACTCGAACCTGACCTAGCCCTTCATATGGTGTTAGCAATCCTGCAATTGTTTTCAAGTTATTGCGTTAACATCATTCCAGCATTATTATCGCCTATCTGATCTTGAAAATTGGGTCAAGGTCATTCATATTCGAACTTGACCTAGCCCTCATGAGGTGTATCAATACTACGTATTTGTTGGCTGTGCCTCAAATTCTTTTCAAGTTCTTTCCTTAAAATCATTTTAGCATCACCTCCATTGTTACATTGAAAGCTGCGTGAAAGTCATCCATATTCAATCTTGACCTAGCCCTTCATGAGATGTGCCAATGCTGCAAGTTCGATGACTATGCCTCAATCTGTTTTCACGTTACTGTGTTCACATCGTTTTAGAATTATCGCCTATATGATATTGAAAATTATATCATGGTCATCCATTTTCGAACCTGACCTAGCATTTCATGAGTTGCATCAATAATTTGAGTTAATTTGTTTTACGTTACTGTGTTAACATCATATCTGTGACGGACGGACAAACAGACGGCACGACAGACAGACGGACGAACGGAAAGACGGGCGGAAGCTCCCCATTCGGAGACGGCGGGGGATAACTAGATGTATTCAATCTCCATGGCCAGCAATCTTTGGAAGCTTCCTTTGACGCAGTCAACTGAGCAAAAATAGGGGAATCGGTAATAGAGTGTATACTGTCACCAGAGAGCTGTGACTTCTGTATTGTGTTGCACATTCTAGTAGGGACAATAGCCGGATGATTGTTTTGGGCATTAATATCATCATTAGTATCATGTTGTGATAATACGGTGAGATAGTTGGTTATAGGACACGTGTCTCGTTAGATGTGAATTTCAGGACAGTATAGTTGTTAGAGATCATATGTCTCGTCTGATGTTAATTTCAGTACGGTTTAATTTAGACGGAGCACATGCAGTCGCTCGAATCCCTATTTCTGGTGTGTTTTTATTAAGAAATAGACGAAACTGTGCACTATATGAGTATAAAGTCGTGCCTTACTTCGTAAGGAGATAGCATGTATCACTATAGTGAAGAGGTGTAATATGCGCTGTTCCTATTACCCCATGTGATAGGGATTCGAGTGACTGTGAACTTGAAATAAACTTGAAATAAACTCGCCAACCCCTATCAGCCTACACGCTCGTAAGCCCCAATAAGAGTTTAATACCTGTTCTTACAGACCAAATCAAATCATGATAAAAAAATTGTTATTTAAATTTCATTTTGTCACTTACAATGACACTCTCTAATGAGAAAAAAAAAAAATATATATATATATATATATATATATATATATATATATATATATATACAATTATACAGACGCGTGGATCAAGATTTATGTTGCCCAAAAATGATACACTAGAAATGACGTTGCAATTTTCACAAACCATGGCCTGACCTTGAATATTCCATGTATTTGAGGGCGCTGCCCATGGTTGACATTCAACAGGTGTCGTATGCTAAAATGCTGGCGCCGTAATCATGCAGGCACGGGTTCTTCATTCACGTGAAGCTCGGTGTCAGTAAACAAGCGGACGCAGCTCAGCTAGCTCATAATTAGGTCTGGCAAGCGGGTTACTCGGAAATGTTACAGGTGAGTGACCTGCGGTCACAAACAAATAATCATCAGAAAATAACACCATTCAGTATCAGTTTGGATGTTGCATAGGCCGCAAATAACACAGGACAACTAAATTATATAGAAATAATGTCAGGTGGAGCTCCAGAGAGAGAGAGAGAGAGAGGTTGGGGTTAACCTTTTGGCTGAGCCGACGATGTTTTGATCAAAGAGACGCCGCCTCCTGCACACAGTAAAACACACCCAGACAACACGGGTTATCGTGACAGGCCTACATATTTGAGAGTTGAGAAAGGTTCAATACCCTTTTTTGCTAATAAGTCATATACAAAATGTTCCCACATCATTTAAACTCTCCATACGAAATCCGGGGAAGGTTCTCTTGGACTGTTATTCAGGCATGCATGTCTTATCAGCCATCCACAAAACCCAATGGACCATAATAACAAATGAATTACGTACGGTTGGTTCATTTAAAGAACTTGGGGATTACCTCCATTTCCCCATATCCACCATGATTGTTATAGTTTTCCTCTTTATATATCTCGTATGATAAATGTAGAGGGTTGGGGGAATGGAGGACTGCAGACACAAAATCTGACCATAAAACCCTCTACACACATGGCCTAATGTGACAGTGTGTGACAGTCTGTGCCATATCAGTGACAAGAACTGGGGAAGAACTTAGAGCTGGTCATGTATAGATCCCATTTGTTTGATGTTGCAATTTTGAAGTTTGAGGGATAATTTTGGTACAGTCTCAGAAAGTAAAAATCCTCAAATATACCTGCTAGGTAATTCAGATATTGTGAATGAAACTGCACTATTTGCCGTATATGCATACATGGCAATCGTTAAATGGTTAATTTCTTTTTAGTACGCTGACTATATATATGATGTTGCTTTTACTCTTCATAATGAGTGGTGCTCCATAAGCCCTCTGAGGCTGGGTGTGAATTTTTCATAAGTTTATAATTTTGATTTGCGAATGTAACATGTTGCAACTCAATAACATATATTATTAATATTTTTTAAAGAACTTGGATACATAATAAATCAATTATACTCGTTAGTTTTTATTCTGAAATTACCAGCTGTGGAACAGATACTATAGTACACAAATAATTGACCCCTAAGTACCATATTCACCTCCTATTTTCGTGTGTATCGCTACACATAAAACAAAGAGTTATCAAATATTCCAATTATGGCTGTCCATCTGCGTGTCAAAGGCTGAATATTGCTATTGTTGCCATATCACCTTCAACTGTAAGCACATAACACTGAAACATACTCGCACAAAAACCTGTCCACATTCCAAGGAATAATCAGTCGTAAATCTGATACACCACCATTTGATTTTTATAAATAATGTTTTACTTGAATGTATATGTTATTATTTTTATTATAAATATTATTATTATTATTATTATTAATTTTATTATTATTATATAGAGAGAGAGAATGAATAAATGACGGATGTTCTTGATAGATGCATGACAACCCCTAGGTCGTCACGACAAACATTTGACAACCCTTTGACAAACCTATAGAGGGTTGTAAAATTGATACTACGACAACCTGGGTTGTTATTTTAGGTACACCCATTTGACATCCCTAAAGTTGTCGATGTGACAACCCTATGTTTACAGTGTGTCTCATAATAGGCAATTTGTCCCCCTTGCCCCCCTCCCACCTTTTCAACCAGGGGGGACAAACCATATTTTATCCTCTACCCCCCCCCCCCCCCCCCCCCCCATACACACACCAGCATTGTGTTAATTTTATAAATGTCATTTAACTAGAAAAATAGACTTCAATAAAAAATATATGCGTTAATAACAACATATATTGTAGTGTTGGAAAGTTTCTCTAATGTCAATACATGACTTGTAGTCTATCAAGAATGACTGAAGAATCAAATTGACTGATAATATGGTGCACGCCATCGTAGTAACCAGCTTTTAAACGTTCAAATTTACAAAATAATCTTGCAAGTATTACGTATTTTAATTTTTCTTTCACCGGTTTTTACGTATTGTTGGTTTTTGAAGTAAGGATATTTTCTCTGTTTTGATACCCAAAATGCTTCGTTATTGTTTAACTTTTGAAAGAAAATATAATTGTAAAGCTTTGCTGATTTTGCACACAGAACGCTGGCGGATGGTTTAACCTCTAATTACATGATACAGTAATCCTTTACATTCTCCAGTGGTATAAGAAATTCAAAATTTTCTAATATAACGATATATATATATATATATATATATATATATATATACATATATATGTGTGTTTATATATATATATGTGTGTGTGTGTGTCTATGGCACCCCTGTCATTTAAGGTTATACAGAATGTTTCAAACTCATACTCTGAGAGAGAGAGAGAGAGAGAGAGAGAGAGAGAGAGAAAGAGGGGGGGATATAGAGAGTATACAATGTATTGGTTCATAATTTTGTTTACATATTTCCGGCCACTCAGTGTGTACGGACTGCTACTAGGTGGGTTTTAGAAAAGTGTGTGTGCGTCGTGAATCCTGTTCAGGCGTACGAAAATACCTTAGGTGACATATATTTATCGCACGAACTGGCGTACTTCCTGTCCATGAGAACTGCGCCTAGGGAGGAGGGGGCTACGTGAGTATGAGAGTCCCAAAATGTTTTTTTTTTTTACTAGACTTCCAGGTAGACCGCATGAGGAAACTGTTGCACACAATATACGCACAATTTCCGAACTCGTGTCGGAACATTTTATACGTTGCACAACTTTACAGATAGTGCTATGTAACTGCACTTATACAATTTATATAGAAAAACGGGAAACACCATTTGAGTGATATATGTATAACCGAAAGTCATTCCTTGAATCCTGTTCCGGCGTACGACAGTACCTGAGGTATGTATCGGCGTACATTATGTTCTTAAGAACTATGCTTGGGGGGGGGGGGGGGGCTATCAGAGTTCCAGATGTTGGTAAATCTGTTTACACATACTGAAATGCTTTCTTTCAAGCTGACAATCATATTAATAAGATTTTTTTTTATCAAATGTTTAGCTTTATTAACGAAAGTAATTGAGTCTTTCATTTATAAAGGTCCAATAATTCTGCCAAAAAAAAATAAGTAAACTGGAACAAAGGCCACCTAAGAATCATTTTTGTGCAATGTTGCAGAAGTTGAAACAACAGTTTTACAGGAGAAGACTATTGCAGCCCTCATTTTGAAATAGGCTTACTAATGGCCACAAGACTAATTTCAGCTTTCTATGACTTTACAAAAAAATCAATGAACTCAATCTATTCTTATACAATTGAAAGAACACTACCATAGGATAATTCTTGTGAAAAAATTTAACCATACAGCTTGATAGTTTCATCAGTAAATATTTTTAAGCTGAAAGGGGCAAAAATTACGAGGTTTTTGCCTGTAAAAACAGGTCAATGTAGGTGGCGTCATAAAAACTAAAATTGCAATTAGGAGTCATATGACCAACATTTGCAAAAAAAACTTGGTGATGCTAGCTCCTGGCGATTATGTTGTCAGTTTGCTTACTGGGCCACATGACTAAGTTCAAATTCCTGTTTTTAAGCCAAAATTCATCAAACCCAAATCAATTGTATAATCTGAAGAGAGCTTGTCTATGGGATCATTTCTGTGAAATATTGAACAATTTGGCTGAATTATTTCACAGAAGAAGATTTGCAAAGGTGATCAAGCCTTTTCCCCGTTAAATGTAATTTGATGCAGGTGGCGCCACAAAAAGCTCAATCAATTTATATATTTGAACTTGCTTAGGTCATGGTCAATTAAAAATCAATCATTTCGCTTCTGTCACATTTTATAAAAATTCTTTGGGATCTCCGGGTCTATGCATATTCTCCAAGAAAATGCTACAATTAAAATTTATTACTAAATGCCGGAACAATAGTAGCCATGACAACATGACACTCAGGCCTTCTGAAATAAACTGATAGGGCCTGGAGTCATGATGACAGTCACAACAGAACGCCCATTCTAAGGGTCGGATCAAAATATTTCCTGTCTGGTATTATTTGGCATCACAGGCTAATAAAGTCGTATTATATGTGCTTAATATCGAAGAAAAAATGTTGTTACACAAAAATAATTAAATTTATTACCTTCTTTCATCACTGTGGCTCCGATTCACGTGAAGCGGTACTTCTCATTCAAAAGTGAAGGTGTCATGGCGCGGTCATATATGTAAACTTGGAAGTCGGAAGCCGGACGCCGGAAACCAAGGAATCGTTTTATAAATAATGCAATTTAAAGCATATACAAAATGCTAACGCTTCAATACCGTTTTGCTTTTCCCCCTAGAATAAGATCTTTATTATCATTCTGTGAAGAATAATAGTTATCCATTCTTTAATCTGAACGTTATGGACGATTTTGTGCTCGGAAGCAATCTCGGAAGTCAGTCAGAAGTGCTGGGATGTTATCCAATGTGTATAACTCGGAAGTCACAGAGACGCACTGGTTAACTTGTGGTCAGTTAAGAGCCACAGCCCAAATGCAGTTTCATTATAATTATAGTTGCATGCATATATTAAAATTGCTTATGCATGATTTTGCTTTTAATGCGTGAATAACACATAACATGATACATAATAGGAAAACTATAAGTTCTTAATTTTTTTATTTGTAAATTTAATACAGTATATATATATATATATATATATATATATATATATATATATATATATATGTGTGTGTGATGGTATTTTCACGTCATATATTTCACCCTATCTAGAGCTATGTTTTGTAAAAATTATTTATATTAACATGGGGATGGTATGGGAAGGGGTTAATTTTTAAAATATGCAATGTAAAGAGGACATTTTGAGGCACCTTAAACGAAAGATTATGAAGATTTTCTGTTCCGCAACTATACACCTACATGTATTGGGACAATGTATTCAAACTTCAGGTTGTTGGGCTTTAATATTTATATTTCTATAACATTACGGTATAAATTGGAAAGTCCAAATATTCAAAAGTTCGTAACATGTTAATGTCAATGATGAAATGCGCGTCTATACATTTATAACTTGCAAAATGTCACTATTATTACTTAAATGTAGTACTCGTTGTAAAATAATTGATATGTTAAAGTCTTATGACAATCTTTGCATTTTACCGACTTGAGTGTTTTAAGAGCGCACAGGCAGACTCGGACAGCAGAGCACAGTGCGCGAGTCTGAGTATCAGCCGAGGAGCCGTGAGATTTTTCATGGTCGATCCCACCCCGAGCTGAGCTCTGTGGGGAGACCGTGTATGACTCACACGGTACTGCGATGGGGGGGGGGGGGGATTCCTCGGTGTTATGCTTGCGCCCTCTATGGATGCACCACTGAATAATAAATATGGTATAATAAACCCTAATACGGCATTTAAAATACAGTTATAAATTATGATGTCATTCAAAATAAAAAAAGTAATATATTTTCCATACGTTGAACAAATATGAAAATTCAATATATCCCAGTAGGTCATCGCTGGAAAAAACATACATGTATCATATACAAAACGAAATGTCCTTCAATATGTTAGAGTTCTACGATATTTAATGAAAAATTAAAATATATCTTAGAAAAGGGATACAACAGTCCAGGTAATATATAACATATTAATACATGTGTGATTATAAAATCCTATAGATTTGTATATTTAAGCAAATCATTTTTTTAAACTAAAATCAATTCTTTTTTCAAGTTTTAACTCTTTTTTCAAATTTTTTCAATCTTGATATTTATATATTGAAATTCACTCCTGATGTTTCAACATCACATTTCAACTTCAAATAAATGGATATTTAATAATATTTTAAAGTATATTTGCAACTGATTTCACTCTCATACGTTATAATATGTGAATGATAAGGGCATGTAAACAGAATGTGCTCCCTTCAACTTCGGATTACTGTATACGATTACAAGGATCTCGATAAGAAATTACAATTTTGAATGTAAAATCTTTAATAAATAACCATATAGAATCTTTATCGACACGTAAGACATCTGGGGCTTCACGTAAAAGTCTGTCTAGAGGTGACCTGCATGGTGTCTTAAAGATGCTACGGGATATAGGCATTTTTACTGAACCAGTTGCTCATCTTTATGATTCATTCCTTGAAATTCCACATACAAATGATGACACCATGCAATAATGGAACCAAACCGGATATAAGTTCGATATTTACCGCTAAGATAAATATTTCAATTACAAATATTAATTTTTCCCATTCTACTGTTGCTGTATAGTAATTTGTTATCTTTATATAAAAATATATGCATCTGAATATTCCGTGTTTACTCACTATTTTTATTTGACTCTTATATTTTTATGCTCAGAAACAAAATTAACCGGACTATAATCGAAATTCTCGATACAGAAGTACCGTGCGCTTTCGGACCTCCTTCTCTCCGGACTTAATATAATTGCTGGTATCAGGTTCTATAATTAAACAGAATTTTTTATATCTATAACATTTGCTCTGTAACAATTTATTTTTAAACATTTACTGAACTTTTTTGGCTATGCATAATGTTTTGTTTGATGTTTTATTGATTTTTAGTTGACGTATTTTACAAATATATATATATATATATATATATATATATATATATATATATATATAAAGTATAAATGTTTGTGTCCTGTGGTTTTGCAAATTTTCAGAACATTAACTTGATGAATATTGTACCTAACTGCATGAAAAATATCGATTATATATTTAATCGTTCTGCAAAAACAGAAACTATTGTTTTTTATATAATTGTAAGATGTTACAATCGGGATCATATCTATTTACACATGCATTGTGTATTTTTTTCTGTCAAGGTATTGTTAATGTTTGTGTTTATTTTTAATTTTGCAGGATACGTCTGATGAAATCAGTAGCAAACAAATTTTTGTAAATCATCATGTATATTATGCTATTTGGGCAGAATTTCAAAACATGAATTGAAACAGGTTCCATTTACAGCAGAAACATATAGGGGAAAATATCACATTGCAATGTGATTAATATATATATATATATATATATATATATATATATATATATATAAATCAAAGTGTGCAACCTGACCATGAAATGTAAAATATAATTTGGCATAAAAAGTATTACATAATAGATGAGAGTTTAAGAGATTCTTAAGAGATTCATAATCATGATTAAATGTTCTGGTCAATGGAAGAGGAAAAGGTTTTTCAATTGATACATGATAAATAAAATATTTTGTTTGAAACACCCTTTTTAAAACATTTACTGGACGTTTTGTGGTTCTGTCAAATTATCTGTTTAAGTCTCTATGATATTATCAGGGTAATTTTTAAAATATTATCAAATCTTTATTTTTTTTCATGTTTCCACAAACAAAAAATACGGTAACAGCGAAAATATTGATTAATATTAATTGAGTAATTATATAATCTTGTTTCACAAAATGAAATAAAATATCAATATAATATATTATAAAAAACAGCATAATTAATGTTACAAAACAAACTGAGTTTATGAAAAATATGTGATATTGAAGAAACTGAAAATGCTTGACACGTTTGCTGACGACATGATGACCAGTGCATTAGCCATTACTGGCTTCCGAGTTTTACACATGTTACACATTACCGAGCAAGAAATAGTCTATAACTTCGGATGGATAACTTTGATTTTTTACATAATGATAGAAAAGACCTTATTCTATCAATAAAAAGAAAATGGTACTTCTATTGATGTTGTATCTTTTTAATTATGCTTCGAACATTGCTTTATTTTAAAAAAATCCTTGCTTCCGACTTCGGACTTCCGAGTTTTACACATAGCCGTTTGGAAATCCCCTACCGGAAGTTATGATTCTCCCGCTGACAGACGTGGAGAAGAGTTTTTCGAGTAAAACCAGACTCGGTATTAAAACCTGCTGCACGAATACACGTAAGTAAACCGTGGATGTAATAAATATTATTTTCCCCAACAGAATAACGTTACTTTTTGTCTTAACTCAGGAAAATGGCAGTTCGAGAAGTAGATGAAAATGAAAAAGTAGTGTCAGAAATGGCGTGCACATCTGCACGTACTAGAATTGATGCGAACCCAATAGCTTGTACTGTCACCCCATCGTCTCCAGTTCATCTAAAATCGACGTTTGGGGTGACAAGCTGTCGCTAGAACAATAGCAACTGTTCTGGTAGGTCCGTCAGTCGGTGCCGGAGAAATAACTCCCATAGATGTGTCCGGCAGTGTCAGTGCGCATGCTCACAGGAAGTGCCGGAACTTTCGCCTGTAGACCCTAAGATCGGATTCCGGGTCCGGATCTGCAGAAACAGCCTATTTTATACGAATTGATTTTTTCAATGCAGGGTCTACGGATTAAAGTCTATAGCATGTTGCTGTATACGGATGTTTACCATAATTTCAATTCGATATTCCTTTCTAAAAATTAACGGTTTACGTGTTATTATACTCTTTTTATTATGTGTTTATTATACACCTGCATGTAGTTCTATAAGGTGAGCCCTCCTGTTACTTGGAAGGCCTATCCAGTAACCCCCAATTAAAGATACACATCGTGTACCCTGTTAATCTTTGTGGGAAGGTATCTTAAATGTTATTCTAAGTTAAAGGATTGCTGTACTTGATACCTTTTTTCAAGGGAGTTTGCACCAAGTATTATCGCGTTTTTTTTTTTTTTTGTTTTTTTTTTTTTTTTTTTACCAGGAAGTGAACGTCATCTGACGAGTTTGAATACGGCCAAAACCTATGGTTTCTTTCTGGGGGGGAAATCTTAAAATGCTTCAGGTAAACACGACAAGTACTCAAGACACGTCACGAAAAGGAAATAATTATTCCCTTCAGTGATCGCGCGGTCATCAAGGGGTCATTCGGTGCGCCTCAGGAAGTCGAAAAAGGGCACTGAACAATATGGATTCCGGTTAGGCTGCTTTCTTAAGCGACCGGTCAAAATGAGGGCAAAAAAGATACTGTTAGTGGTTTGACCTAAAAATTACTTGCAATAATTATTCTTCGGATTTTAATTTAAATAATGTAATGAAAGAAAGAAAAGTAATAATAAAACAGCATTTTCCCTGGTAAAATAAAGGTCGTCCAATAATGCATTGGTGATTCCAAGAATTAGATAATTTATCTTGAATAATCTATATATTTTTCAATATAGTATTGCATTCCAGGTTTTAGACGAAACAGAAAATAACGGACCATTACCTGACCATCATTTATTCATCATATACACAAGATACATAAAGCAATGTTAAATAATACTGAAGCAGAATTTGTGTCAAAAAACTAAAAATATACCTTCCACCAGATCATTGTAACATGAGACAGCTTTATCACTTTTCAAGATTTTTTAATTCTCTGTCCAGACACACCTGAAGTTTTTGTAAGACCTATGTTATAAGCCAAAAATGTAATCCAGCGAAACTGGTGATGTTTATAGGCTGCGTCATCAGCTTTGCCATCATGCATGTATTACATCTATTTGAGAAACACGTGTTGATGATGTGTAAAACTTTCAGTCGGAAAAGTATACTTAATAACCACATCCTGTGAACTAGCTACATGTTAATATTCAAGTTTAAAAATCCAATCTAAGCAAAGTATCTGGTATTAATAAATATTTATTTTACCATGCTATGATTGGTAACCAATAATTTTAGCAACCAATGATTAAATCTTAACCAATATCATTAATTTCATGGCAGTAGTTAAATGTTAAACATTCACACCCAAATTCTGGTTTAATATGTTACCAAAAAAAATCTACATGATTACTCTCCAGTAAAAACATTTGCTACATGAAAAATCCCCAATGCTAAAATAACGACAAATATACAAACAATTTTTCACAAGAATTTATACAGTGAAATTATGGATGCAATACAAAGGATCAGTCCCAGCACAAGATCTAGAAAATATGCATATCCACGAATGTTTGCCTGTCTTTGAACATCCCCCAGCCGTTATTGGTTGCTTTTGGGTTGGTCTTGCTCTGCTTGGCTTGACCGCTGCCTTCTCCACTGCTGCTGCTCTGACCAGCTCCTTGGCCAGCCCTCTTCCTGCAAATTAGGTTTTGAATTGTAGCTCAAATATTTATAAAATGATGGCTGAAACTGTATAATACCAAGGGAAACTTGCAGGAGAATAAGTCCCAATATGACCTGGTACTGGTAATGATACAAAGCACTGAATACAAATGTAGCTTCGACACCATGGTGTTCTTATAAATTTTTCTTTAATAAAGAATGGTATGAACTCTTACCAAAAGCAATGAAGCAGTAAGCAAAATACATCAATATAACTATTTTGTTCATGATGCAGGTTCCAAGCCATGATGGAACTTTATCCCTCATTGTGTGTGTGTTACATGAATTATTTTTGTTTTACATGTAGAATGATGAGCATGACTGCAAGGATCAATTTAAATATAGACCACTGAGTTAATAGTCATCACAAAGTGAAGTCAACGACTCAAGTGCTCCCATGAAAAAAGCAGACTTATTTAGTTTTTATAAAGAGAAGAAAATAAATATACCAGTTCTCACCTGTAATTAGGGCTCTGTGACCTGGTCTGCTCCTGGCTGCTTACTTCTTCAGGACTCATGGTTGATCTGGAGATTGGCATTTGTTCAAGATCCACAATATTTGCTGCGAGAATTTTTCCTTTTTGTCCTCACCCGCTCTTCGTTGAACCCTTTGATTTTAAGTCTCAGTGTTGTTATGTTCTGGGACCTGTCTCTCATGGAGTGACGCTTCTGTAATAAGATAAAAAAAAAGTTCAGCCTTTATTCATAACATGACAATCTCATATTCTTTCACAGGTACAAGCTGTGTCCACTAGGAGTCTCTCTCTGTCACTGACTGTAAACAAGATACATAAGATCTGCTGGTCGAAACTGGGACGATTATTCTTTAACTTCTCACAATATTCATTTTTAATGGAAAATGGGCAAATAATCCATATTGATCATGCTTTCTTCTGGCTCTGTACCAAACAGGTCACCACAATGTGTGTGAAGATCTTTTAACATTCAGCAGGTGGTAGTACTACTTTAAATGAGATGAAATCATAACTTCATCATTCAAAATGCCTATTGGAAGAACCTTTAGACTATGGGTGTGACAATGCATAGAAGAAAAGATGCACTGAACTGCAACCCCTTGATTAAATTGCTATCGATTATAAACCTCTGAATTGATTCATTTTGATTAGTATTCTTTGCATGTACCATCCTGAAATCATCTGAGAGCTCTCAAATCTGACAGAGCAGTTCATGGTGAAAAGTTGTTTACCAGTTATGTGCCCTAAATCTACTTTAAAGAGGCTCCATTGAGGGTTTTGCACTCCCGATATGAATATAACCTAGTGTTCTGCACTCACAACTCATGAAAGGTCCAAGGGGACATCAAATATTCCTGTCCTAATGATATGAAAGTTGCATGGTCTAAAATGCCTGTTTTGTCCTACACGGCCAGTTGTTGTGTTCCTAAGTACATACTAATCCGGATTGAAATGATGAAATAGCCATTCAAAATGGTAAAGTTATGGTCAATGCCAATAATCCTTTTATAAACATTGTTTCATTTTTAGCATACAAGTTGCAAAGTCACGACAAATATGTCAGATACATGGTTTTCTAGCAGAGTTAAACAAAATAAGACACCTTTGATAGGTATGTTTAATTCTCATTATAAGTCGAGAAAGATCTTTTACATATACATGTATGACAAACAGAGGGAGATCTACATTTTTTCTTTTATATACTGAAATTTAGTGACCATTAATCTTGCTTAAAATCACTTTGACTTTTTTTTTTAAAACGTCTGAAATTTCCGACTTAGGTGAAAATTGAATCTAGGGTAAAGAACCGATACCTGGTAACTGAATTGATTCTAAGGGCCCCTCACAATTCACACGGCTATTTTAGACCAACCCATGTAAAGTAGCATAGAACACCATGTCTCATGAGCTAAATTCAACTTTAAATTTAACTGTAAATCAAATAAATTACAACAGTATGGTTTGCTGTACTTACACCCACTTGTGAACCCTTCTTGTGTGACCTCTGGAACCTAGGATACCAAGTTTAGTAACGTTATGCGAGAGGTCGGGACTGCGTCCTGTATATATACACCAGAAGTCCCTATAAAAATTTGTGACCAACCAGCATAAATCAAATTTCTGCTGAAGCATGCCCCACATGACAGATATAAACCTGACATAGTATATAACTGGAACTTTTACCTTGAAATAAAATGTCATAAAATTAATGTTCATTGCAGTGACATAGGACTACAGTACTAGAGTCTGGACTTGACTGTCCTGGACTTGGACTCGGGGAGTCAAGAGCCCAAAAAATCAACCTCGGTTCATCTAAAAAGCTAACAGATTACTTTCTCACCTAAGGTGTGAGGTTAAATTTGGGAAAACTACTAGAAGACTGTTTCATATGGAATTACCCTAGGAATGTCAAAACAAGACAATTCACTAGATATATGTAATTTAACATTTAAGTAAAGAGTAAGCATGTACTAACATAAAAAAAATAATGTTTTGCTCAGATTCTAATCATTATTTTTTGGATAACTAGACTTTTTATTGAACAACTTGAACTCAGTTTCTAAGACACTCAGACTCGAACCTCCAGGGTTCAGACTTGGGACTCGTCCACCCTGGACTGGAACTTGCAGTTGGACTTCCAACATTGTTGACTCAACAAACAAGGGACCTATGGGTCACGGCGCTCAGCTGTTATATATGATAAAAAAATATGATTTAGAAATAAGGCACATGCTGGTTTTGTGTGGTAATAAATATAAGCTGTATTATGAGTTGTTGTTGTTTAGCTTATGTATGATTTTGATAGTACCTTTGGAGACAGGGAAGAGGATCAATTTCATTTATTTTATTAACAAAGGGAGTACTATTGTCACACAGATTTTGACTTGGCCATATAACTTATAAGCAGAACATATAATATAAGATTTTAACTATTTATTGAAAAAAATTACAAATATTATCCCAAATATAATTTTTATTTAAAATAATAAGTGAATTGTATGATTTTTAAAATGAAATATAACTGAAATGATTATTCAAATAATATTAAAGAATATATTCATGAATGCATTCATGAATACATTTTGAAAGTATTTGCACTGGTATTCATATACTTTCATTTTTACCTGAATTCCCATTCTTTATGCAAGAAATTTTATAATGGAGTACATATTCATATTCGTATTTAAATACAATTGCAAAGAATTCGCACCATGTCTGGTATTTATTCAGTTTTAACCAAACGATGTTGAGAATCCAGAATATACAAAATTCACACATTCAAATAATGATCATAAATACCTGGTTTTATTATGGCTTTTATTTATATTAAATAAATAAATGTAATATATTCATTTTGGACTAATTTCACATCAATGTACACACTAGACACAGTAGGAATCTAGATTAATATTATCAACTGCATCTTTGTCTATCATTAATTTCCTTCATATGATCCCTAATGATTAGTAAAGAATAATATGATTTACTTTTTTATCATTAAAATTGAACTGAAAAATACCATAGGTGACTGCTTGGTGTTATTTGGAATATGTGACATTCTATCCATCGATACAAAATTCTTATATCATCAGTAACTGCAAGTTAATTTCCTGTTATTATAAACTAACAAATTCCTTTTCTATTTTTCTTTAATTTGTTATTAAAAACCAATAAAAATTTATTATTGTTTATTGTTATGTTGTTGGTTAAAACTACTAGATGAGTAGGGTTGGACACCTGGATCAACTGTGGCTGGCCATAAGCTGCCTGGCTGCCCAAGTGTATGCCTGGCCTCAAGCATGCATAATTTGCTGAAAGTTCAACAAGGTCAACATAGAGGTGACTCAAGAGGAGCTAGAGAGCCAAGGTCTGACACAGTCCCATAAAAACATTAATAAAAGCTACAATTTTTTGCCAATTTCTTTCAGCTTTCTAAACAATAAAGCTGAAATCCTTATGTGTGCATGATATGGAAATTATATCAACAGTGCTCACAGGAAACAAACGTGCCATGGTCAAAGTTGGGCAAAATTAAAGGTACTAATTTTATATTTATACTAATAACTTATAAAATTTGAAAAATTCAGAACTAATTTTTGGTATTCAATTGAATCCTGATTAAATAATGTTACATCCCTGACAAAAAATCTCTAGCTTCAGCAATCCCCTTGTTCAGGGAGTAAATATATTTCTTGTTTTTTTACAAAGTGCATTATGTTTGGGCCGATAACTTAAAAACAATTACGCAATACTGACATCATTTCTGGCATGTGCATAGAGAATGTATAGAAAAATATGTATATTATATATGATTAAAGTCAGATCAGTGGTTTTGATATTCGGCAGTCTTGAAGTGTAACAATGGGTTTTTAATGAAAAATGAAGTTTTTCATTAATATCTTGAAGGTATTAAGTCCTAGTGACCAAATTCTTGGCATATAGTAGGGGATTTTGGAGACATCTAATTGTATGCCAAATTTTAGGAACTGAGAGCTGAAGCTGGGCAGCTGAGCTCTTGCAAACTGCATAATACTAGCTTGATGTAAATAATATGTTACATAGTGCTTGAAAACCTGAATAAAATCTACAGTTTTTGATCAACTGGTTTCAAATTTTTGGTGTTAACAGAAAAATGCTAACAAAAACATGCTGTGAAAATTAAATCCACAGTACTTACAGAAAAAAAAGTGCCATGGTCAAAGTTTGGCAAAATTTAATGTACCAATTTTTTATTTTTGTTAATTCCTTTAAAAAATTTAAAAGATTTTAATCTAATTTTTGGTATACAATTTAATTTAGATTAAATAAAGTTATGTTACTGGAGAAAAAGTCCATAGCTTTAACATGTTTGTGTTAAGCGATCAAATATATTTCCTGATTTTTTAAAAAATGCATTATGTTTGGGCCCATAACTTTTTTAAATTATATAATACAGACATAATTTCTGGCATGTACATAGGAACTATATAGAGGAATATTTATGGTAAATATGAGGAAAAACAGATGAGTGGTTTTGATATTAGGCAGTCCTGAAGTGTGAAAATAGGTTTTTAATAAAAAATTGAGGTTTTTCCTTAATTTCTCAAAGGAACGAAGTCGCAAAGACCCTGTTTTCGGCTTGGAAGAAAATCTTGGGGACATCTAACATTATGCCGAATTTTGCATTCCTAGGTCTTACGGTTTCAAAACGTGCCACATCTATGGACGGACGGACAGACGACGGACGATGGACCATGACTATAGCTCAGATGACTTATAGTCAGCTGAGCTAAAAATGATTCATGATCACTGCATCAAATTAATTAAGCTTATTACAATTCTATTGCGTCAGTCACTACGGCTGCATCAGGATGCGATTTGTAACTTGATGTTCAAGGTATATGCTACAAGATGGGAATAATATAATGCATGTTTTAGTTTGGATACCAAGCTAATGTTCTTATTAATTCATTAAATAAACCCAAACTTTTCTTTTAAGGATAGGTATGAGGCCGGTGGGTGGAACTGTCCACTGAATGAGGATGATGGTATCCATGTGATAAAAATGATGTTATTATTTGCCTTTCTGAATTCAAGGTATTACATGCACATGGTTAGGAATAATCCAGATGTCATAACCCGTAGTATGGATAATAGAGTAGATCTTTTGAGGTTCTAATGAGATTCAATCATAGTGCCATTGAGTCACCACTTCCAACCAGGGGCCTTCAGCTCTCATGTCTGATGCCTTAACCACTTAGCTAAGTCCTACCAAGAAAACTTAACTTCCTCTCAAAAAATTTATTTCTAATTATAAATATGGAATTCATGTTTCTGTGTACATTTACATGTACTTGAATTCTAATCAAAACTAGTTTCATTACTATCTTCTTAACAGTCAGGTCCCCAGCTGTGCATGGACATTGCTTCAACAAGACCCTTAAGCCTGCGATTCCATGAATTAGTAACAAGGCTATTGCTCCAATCAAAAGGTTCGCATACAGTCCTTCAATGCAGCAGGAAAAAAACTATTTTTAGATCAGCTGTCTGGTCATAACAAAAACAATATAAGATCTGACCAATCATATAAAGCCTTGTAAACCTGGCGAGTTTATGGCCCATGTGTTATAGTTGAGAGGGTATCTCAATATCTTTTATTTCTGTAAACTGCTTACAATAGATTAAACTGGGAGTTATCAGCTTGGTCCCCATCACATGTACCTGTATTTGAAATTCAGGAAATAGCGAGCCTGGAGGCAAGCTGTAGTAAGGTCTCTGCACAACTGAGCTAGAGACCTGGATCTTGGAGAGGTAATAATTAACAGTAAACGTCATTTATGAGTGGACACAATATTTGGTAATGTGATCAAGTATTATGTTAATCAAAAAGTCCATGTGCAGTTATATGCCAGAAAATGGATTGAATATGATTCTGTACACTGTATATGAGGCTGGTGTGTCTAAAAGCTTAAAAATATCCGTGTTCCCACAGTCCCAGGTATATACATTTGTGGTCACCAGAGTTCCTGAGATATTCAGTGAGGTCAGCCAAGGCAATTTAAAAACAAATATTTGGTAAATAAAAGATGCAGCAAATCACCATATACTGGTATAATGAAACCTTGTACCATGTCCCTATCACAAGTACCAGTATCCTTTCCCCACTATCTTATCGTTCATACATACACTGATACGGGATGGGGACTCACCATATTGTGTCATGATAAGATACAAATTACAATAGCAAAACAACTGTAATGGTCCAATTTTACACAACTCAAATACTGTCTTCCTGTTTTTCCATCAAATATCTTGCACTTAAAGATAACTTACTCAAAAGATCTTAAAACTAGTACACACGTGTAACATCCTCTTTTTGTTTATATAAATACAAAATTTAAGGAACATCTCAGAATACAGACCATAGTTTAAAAGTCACCCTTGGGTCTCAATGCTAAGAGCACAGATGAGCACATCCTGTGACATTACAAGATATTAATATTATTATCAATTTATAATATTGTCCTTGATCTTAGTCCAGAACTGCGAGGACACCTGCCTGGCAACCCACATGCACAGGACCCTGTGCTGGTGGGTAGCCCTGTTTAATTGGACCCAATATTATTAGGCCCTGCCATCTATTAAGTCCAAAATCCACACAGTGGGAGTATCTACAATATAAGCCATGGTATATGCATGGGATCCATGGCATCTTCTTTGACTGCCTGTTTACTGCCTGACAACAAGACACAGGATTACGCCATTTTGACAACAATGAATATATATTTCATGGTTTTGATAGCAACTAAAATGTAACTTAAGTCCTCATTTTTAAAGATTTACTGACCTTTTTACCAGAGGCATATCAGAGAGTTTCAAAAGTAGAGACAGTCAAGAACACAGGTCTTACAGGTGCTTGAATACCTCAATGGGAGCCAGTGCTGACTAAAGGGAATGAGAGCCAGAATTTCGTTATATTTTGTTTAAATGGCCAGCTTTGAAGAGTGACGTCAAGTACAGGGTAATTGTAACACATGTTAACACTGGTTACAAGGGCATATTATAGAAACTCTCACTGAATGGTTATCCGACTCTGGCAGGGCCAGATACAGACCCAGTTGTGGCTCTGTCGTAAACACAGAGCCACAGGCCGCTGCCTTCATTTATCTAGCGGACAGGAATGCATGCATCTTATGACAATGCACCTAGTTTAAGTACATCTTTATGAGTGTTGTGAACCGGGTGATTGTTACAGCCAGCCATCTGCAGTGCATGTGTTACATCATCACTGCTGTGAGTGTTCTAGTAACTGGACCAATGGTTACACAAGACCAAGGGCTACATGGATTGTTACCAGGTTTACACACTGGATTAATTGTTTCAGCTGGTCAGGTGCATGGTCACATTTCAGCTGGGTGGGTCAGGAAGTTAGCAGTTATGATGTAACCTGTACTGCACACTGCTGGCTGTAACCAACTCCCCATCATCTAACAGTGCATGTGTTCTCTGTGGCCACAACTGGGTCTGGGCCAGATAATACTGAGTCTGAATAAAAAGGCAGGGATTAAATCAGGCTAGCTTGTAGTGCCTAGGGCCTCTCTGTGTGAGCCTGTGGCTGTCAGTCAAAATGGAATGTTACAACATTGGCTCTTTTAATAACTCCTGGCGGAGCTAGCATCCATTTGCTGGCAACGGATACATGTCAATGATAAAATAGTCTTAATGTCATAACAGATCGATGAAGCAGGAACACAGAGGGAGCAAAATTCGACCAACTATTTTATAATATTAATGTTTTTGCAGTTCTCTCTAGTAAGGTCAACACTGTCCCTGCATCAAACAAGGGACCCATGGGTCACAGTGCTCAGCTGAAGTTTGAAATTTTTACCAAATGCAAAAATATGAAAATATTCTATTGTAATGTTTTTCATTTATATAAGCATATGAGAAGCTGAGAGGAAAAGGGCCCTCCTACTTGGTTATAGTAAAGTTCTAAATATATGATTGCAAACTAATACTCTGACAAGACTGTCATGAAGAAAAACAGTAACAGTTTTGAGATACTGTGATGCATATGAAAAATTTACAGATGGATAGGCAAGTGGACAGAATGGACTAATATCTTTATTTCACTTTCAAGAGAATAATGCATTTAAGTTTATATATAAGACTATTTTTTTTAGCATATCCACTTTTTTCATTAGTAGTTTTTATCTGATTCATTTATTTTATTTTCAAGTTTTATAAATTTGTAATAAAAAAACCCGAAAATATAAGTTATAATATTATTAGAATTCTAAGTTGCAATCATTATATATCCAGAGTGTAGCTCATATTGGGTCATATTTTGCTTACACATCTATTTTATTATTTTAGAATCAAAAATGTTTAAACTGAATTTAAAAGAAAACTAGACATTTCTTGGCACCGCAGGTGCCAGAGTATCCCCAGACATAGTACGCCCCCCCTTAAGAATAGGCCCCTATTTTTAGCAGCATATACTGACACTTGGCAAGCAATTATTGTTTCTTCCATCTATCAATCCACAATCTTTTTGAAAATGTTGGTCCTGTGACCTTTATCTTTTTAAAGATGTGTCCTGTGACCTTGACCTTTGACCTCATGACCCCAAAATCAATTTGGGTCTTGCTTTTCCAATGGGACAGATACAAGTCAAGTTTGAAATCTATACATCAATAAAAGCAGGAATTATTATCCAGAAACTAATTTTTGGACAGATGGCTCCTGTGACCTTCACCTTTGACCTTGTGACCTCAAAATTGATAGGGTTCTTCCTCTCTTGGCAGGTGAACTATACGTGCAAGATGAAAGATCTGAGATGAAATGTTTGGCTGAAAATGCATCCACATCTTTTTAAAGATGTGTCCTGTGACCTTGACCTTTGACCTCATCACCCCAAAATTAATTCGGGTCTTGCTTTTCTAATGGGTCATATACAAGTCAAGTTTGAAATCCATACATAAAAGCAGGAATTATCATCCAGAAACTAATTTTTGGACAGATGGCTCCTGTGACCTTCACCTTTGACCTTGTGACCTCAAAATTGATAGGGGTTTTCCACTCTTGGCAGGTGAAATATATATGCAAGATGAAAGATCTGAGATGAATTGTTTGGCTGAAAATGCATCCACAATCTTTTTAAAGATGTGTCCTGTGACCTTGACCTTTGACCTCATGACCCCAAAATCAATTGGAGTCTTGCTTTTTCAATGGGACATATATAAGTCAAGTTTGAAATCAATACATCAATAAAAGCAGGAATTATCATCCAGAAACTAATTTTTTGACAGATAGCTCCTGTGGCCTTGACCTTTGACCTTGCGACCCCAAAATTGATATTGATCATCCACTATTGGCAAGTGAGCTATATATTCAAGATGGAAGACCTGGGATGAAAGTTTGGCTTAAAATGCATCCACAGTATCTTTTAAGATGCGAGTCCAGTGACCTTGACCTTTGACCTCATGACCCTAGAACCTATAGGGTTCTTACTTTAGTGGTGGGCCATACATAAGTCACGTTTGAAATCCATATGGCTAGCAAAACTGGAGATATCATAAGAGGTGTGTGATTTTCACCAAATATGGACTCATTAAAGGTCAAGGACACTCTAATGGTAAAGGTCATGGTAAAGGTCTCTATATGTGCATAATATGAAAGAAATCTGTCCATTAGTTTTTGACTTATAATGCTTACAGTACTGTTAAGTGGCAATTATTGGGGTATTAAAAGGCGCAAAAACAAGAAAAGGATAATAGGTGGCGCCACCAGTTTCCGGTATATCACAAGGCTATCCATGATCTTCAGTCACCTTGATTTTTGGACCAGTCCATGCAAGCTTACTTGAGATATTTAAGAATTTGTGTTATTTTCAGCAAAAATGGACCTATTCAAGGTCAAGGTCACTCTCCTAACATAGGTCATGACCCCATTTTAAAAAGGCTTCGTCCCCTTACCTATATCTATGCAAATGTAAAGTTTGAAAAAGATCAGTGAAATATTTTTTGAGTTATCCCGCTCACAATGTTTTTCTGCGGTGGCGGCGTGACCGTCGTGAAACCATAGTATTCCGAATTTGTCTGGGGATACAATAATGCCACAACATGGCATCTACAAGATTATTCCTTGAACCACTATTAACAAGTTTTGCACATTGGAGTTTTTAGTACATGCTTAATTTTATTCACTGAAATAAAATTAAAGATTCTGTAAATTTGATAAAATAAAAACATCTTTTCAAATAAAGTATACATGTATACTGTTGGTTGAATGAGGAACAAACAATATCATTGTGCCTAATTACTATCTCAGCTATAATTTATTACTGGAATTAATATTCGATTTCACACCTGGGGAAGTTTTTACTCTTCTGAAGTAAGGAATTACTTATCTAATGAACATCCACACTTTCATAGCAATACACCACTTTGTGGACACAATTAAATGTGCACTTAAATCATTGTAACCCTTGTGGTAAAATACAAAATCTAAAATGTAGCATAGCCCAGAATAAAATAAAATACAGAAAATTAAAACGTTCATCTAGTTAATGCACCATCGGGGGGGGGGGGGGGGGGGGGAGTGCAGGGCAGAGGGGGAAGCCTGCTAGTAGTGGCCAAGCTGAGCCAATGCAAGCTGCCTGGGGTCCGTTACATAATGCCAGTGAAGGCTGTACTACCAGGTGGGCTAGATGTAAACAACACTTGACATGGCGTATGGAAACTTGAAAAAAAAGCTGCTCTTTTCAATCAATTCCTTTGAAATTTCAGATTTTAAAAGATTAAATCCTTATGTGAGTATGTTTTGAAAATTAAATCAACAGTGCTTACAGGGAAAAAACATGCCGTTGCCAAAGTTGGACAAAATTTAAGGTATTGATTTTTTATTTATGCTAATAACTTGATAAATTTGCAAAATTCAGATCTAATTTTGGGTAAACAACTGAATCTTGATTAAATGAAGTTATATTCCTGAAAAAATGTCTCCAGCTTCAGCAATTCTCATGTTAGGTGAGTAAATAGATTTCCTGATTTTTTAAAAATTGCATTATATTTTGGCCCATAACTTCAAAATAATACACAATACTGACCTAATTTTTGGTATATTCATAGAAAATGTATGGAAGTATATGAATACTTAAAATGATTAAAAACAGATCAGTGGTTTTGATATTAGGCAGCCTTGAATTGTAACAATGGCTTTTTTATAGAAAATGGAGGTTTTTCCTTAATATCTCGAAGGAATGAAGTCCTAATGACCAAATTTTTGGTATGGTAGGAGATTTTTGGGACATCTAATGGTATGCAAAGTTTTGGATTTGTAGGTCCAACGGTTTTAAAACGTGCCCTGTTAACGGACAGACGGCCGGACGACGGACAAAGGACCACGACTATAGCTCAGATGACTTATAGTCAGCTGAGCTAAAAAGTAAATTTTTTATCATTTACATCTATTTCATCCTTAATAACATCATTTCATTAATCATTATAATATTAATATAAATCATCACATTACCTTCTTTAATTGATGAAAAATGAGTCGAAAAAAAACAAAATAAATATAAAGAAGTCATACAGCAAAAAACTAGATGGACAGAGGTACTGGAACAGAGTATAGGTGAAAATAGAGAGTAAGACCCTGCAGTGTCTGTGATAAACATATCACATAGATCTGTTTATCACCGAGACACTGCGGCAGTGCGTAGTCTAAGAAGAGACAGTGTACACAATACACAGTGGAAAACGACACGTTTTACGACTGTATGCTATTGTGCTAAAATTATTTAATAAAATCTTACCTTTGCTGCGTGAAGATCCAGCTTACTTCAGTTTGTTCGGCCTGCACTATACAGTATGGATTCTCTAAGACTGGCTTCGTGGGATGTGGCACACTGTGCAGCTGACGAGTGTCACAGGGTCAACAGGAACTCAAAACACTCGCTCAGGAACGCGTCGTGCACGTGATCAGTAAGCCAGGCCTGGGTGGCTCTAAAATACAGGGAGACGGTCGGACAAAGGACGATACTTGTTGAGGACACGCTCCTGTCCAAAGGCGGGGATTAAGCGTCTCACGGGAAAATCCATAATAATTAATTCAGTAGTTGTTTCGAAGTAGTAATGATATACACATCCTCTGAGTAACCTTTATAAAACAGTTTTATATAGAGTACTCAAATTAAATTCTATTGAGGTTAGGGTTACGTACGCTTATGCAAGGAACAATATATATATTAAATTTTGTAGGTAATTTTGATTTTCATCATATGTTTTTTTTATTCTAAGGTTAATATGTCTTTGTGGCTTTGTATGAAAGGGCGATTCCTCAAATTGTTTAAATAATCCCTGGGTAAAGGCCGCTCAATTTATTAGTATTAAGGTAAGCGTCTGAGCAGAAGCTGACTATATATATAGGTGAACCCCGTACGTGACACGATGTCCAACACATCAAGGCTCAGTTGGTCAGGATATCTTGACGTGGACTGTATCAAAGTTTAGGATATACGTACGCATAAGCACCTCCATCACCATTAGTGGACTAACCCATAAATCTCCCTATGATAAAGTAGGCTATCCTACAGGTTAGCTACCTCCCGTAGTTTACAAGAGTTTAGGGTAGGCCAAAGGAGCTCTGCCGGCTCCGCACAAAATTGCACTGGACAAATCAAGTCATTTAGTTAGTAACTTTACCCCCAGTAAACAGATAAAGTGTCTTAGATAAAGTAGCCGATGTCTGAAGCCACAGGTGGTTGATTTGCCAAAGGAGATAAGCTTGCATCTTATTGCGTTTAGGGCTAACTATATATATATAGTTAAGTTTACTTACCGTAAAGTTGAGCTCAAGGACTGGCAGTGTAGAATGTTTCGGCTTGATGCTAATCTTAACTCAATATTCAGACATATCTTACGGTCATTTTTTTTTTACTTTAACCTTAATTTCCGTGTTGTTTAATTTTTCTGCGGAAAAATCCTACAAATGTGTGTGTTGATTTATATATGCAACAATGTTTTGGTCTTTGTTTGATAGTGCTATATCATGCATGCAGTACTGTCATCTCGTGGCGATTGAAGCAACTATAGGCCTAATTTCAGCTTTTCGGATTTCTGTTTATCTGTCCAAAAATATCAACAGACTCATATGTAGTGCGTGTGTGGTCCATCTGGGAAGGCACAAATGATGAAGTTACATTTAAATCTATGGGAAAAACATGTTTTAATGTGAAGCCTCACAATGATACAGCGATTACTTGCATGAATCACCGTTCCGAAAATTCTGCAAATTTCCGATCCAGTTTCAGATTTCAGATCTAAAGCATAGTTCGCAGAACATATTCTTTTGCAAGTGAACAGTCCATTTTGCAAATTTACCACACATTTTTTAGAGAACATGGGACATGAAGTATATATCTCTCTTGTGGATACCAAGTATCTTGTGGATACTCTTGTGGACAAACTAGCAGGTGGCTCTTTCGAGTGACACAAACTCTCTGAAATGCCGAAATTTTTATCACAAAATAAAAAATAAATAAATATAAATAAATCCGAATGTGCGTATGCTTGTGACGGGTTACCATTAAAATAAACAGAAAAACATTCACAAATTACCAACTGCATAGAATCGTACTCCCAAGAGCATAACTGCTGGTTAGGGATTGTGGGTAAAAAAAAAAATACTTTCCTCACAATCCAGTTGGGCTTCTAAATACACACTTGGCGCAGGTATATGTGCTAGAGGGCATATATAGATATAGATCGTTGAAACATATTGGGTTACAGTTGTTTTATAGCAAATTAGTTGCACATGAATCTTTTTGTGATGCGGACTTAATTTCGTTGGTAATATCTGGGGAGCATGCTTATGTTCAGTGTGAACAGATTCCCTTTTCTAGAATTGTGAAAAATTTTAATCGTCGGGACAAGCAGTCCCAACCCATATATATATATATATATACTTATGTCCTGCATGTCAAAAGAGCGTTTTTGTGCAATATGCGGTAACGCGGGTCCACTATAATCCCTATTAATCTCCATATCGTTATAACGCCTCCAAAGGAAATTAACTCTCTCGAAAGGTAGTAAAAGGTTTTTATCCCAAAGACCACACGACTCCGTTTCAATGCGAGGGCTTTTCAATTTGATTAACACTGGGGACTAAGACCAGTCACGTGACCACCGTTTGACAAACTTTGTATGGGTTGCAGGTATGATGACTTCTATACATTCGCACGTATGTTTCCATGATATCCATTTTTTTAATATTTTGATCCATTCATGTGTTTTTAAGTTTGTTCAAGAAGAAGCCCTACGACTTAAATACCATGGGGGGGGGGGGGGGGAGGGGTATACATATTTTTCAGATCCGCTGTCTGTAGGGAAGAACCCATGAAACATGAAAACATTTTACAGTACAACTTAAATACGATATGGATTCTATTAACAAAATGTTCTGTAATCCCTAACAAACTAGATTATGTAGTCGGAGTCTACAAACCTCCACCAGAATCTCCTTTAATATCAGTCATGTGTTCACGTGTATACGTTTAATGTATGAACACTGTCATGCTTCACTAACACGGGTTTGCCTTACGAGTGGATGAACAAATACATACGAATGGGCGGCTTCCACAAGGGGTGTACAACGGAATGGTCTTTTGTCATGATGGTATATAAGAGAAATTATATTGTGATTATTCTAATTACTCGAAAGTCTGGCAGATTTTAATGGGCTATAACCCCAACCCTGTAAAAATGTTCAGAAAAAACGTGCATCACTTTTTTGCTTCGATATGCATATAGATGCATAGCAACCAAGACTTAAGCTGTTTCGTTGCCACAGACTTGCACCATAAGGTATTGACCTGCCTTTTATCTGGGAGAGTTGTCAGTTTTCCATTTAACCTGCTTATTTTATGACAATCTACAAAGCCCAGGACAAACTCATATAATACTTTTGGAATATACTTTTAATAAAATATGTCTTTTCACTTGGGCAGCTGTTTTTTTCGCGTGTAAAGCCCCGTTCCCACTTTCAGGAATTTGACGCCGAATCGCCACGATGTTGAATTCGTGGCGATTCGTGGCCAATCGGCCTGTTGAGTGATAAAAATTCCATCACGACCACGATATTGTACGAAAGGAGTACGATGCCAGTACGATTGGCTACGACAGTGATCCGAAGCCAGCACGATATGACACGATACTTTTAAGAATATTCACGGCTCAGTAACGACGTCTAAGATACTGGTACGATATTTCCACGAATGATCTGCGACTTGTGGACGATACTCCTACGATCATTCAATTTTGCTACGGATTGTTAGATAGCTATATATGAGATATATGGCTATCGTAATGTCACACAGAAAACGATATTAGAAAAAGGACACCATTACAACACTTTACTCAACTTCTCCAGATATTTTAATTTGACAAAAGTTATCCAGTTTAAAACACTGATAATATATGTCTCATTTGATTTGAGTAATTAGACAATAACGACTTATTTATGTGGTTGAAAATACGATGTCAACTTCTTTAAGTCCAAGTAGACGACCGTCTTAATCGGATGTAAAATATCTGTATTCTCAAAATATTGGTTAAAATATCTTATTGACTCAGCTCTCAATGTGATATAAGATTCTGTTAATATCAATTTGTGTTAGGCTCAGTTTATTCTCCCATAGTAAAATAGGAAATTCATAATTTATTATATTGACCATATGTTTAAGTATGACGA
Source organism: Sipunculus nudus (assembly GCA_026874595.1). NCBI lineage: Eukaryota > Metazoa > Annelida > Sipuncula > Golfingiida > Sipunculidae > Sipunculus > Sipunculus nudus. The sequence continues at coordinate 37,957,184 of CM049306.1, read as the reverse complement.
AACTGTATAATATATTCAGCTTCTTTAAACTGTTTTGGTTCAAATTTATTTTGTCAACCAATATTAACAATAAAAAATTTTCTTTAAAACAAATTTACGAATCTACATGGTTTACTCACTGCAAAAACTTCCTTGTTTGTTTACAAAGAAGATACAAATTACAAAGGAAACGTAATTTGATTCAGCTTCTTCAAATTATTTTAGTTCAAATTTATTTGGAACCAATAACCACAATACGAATCTTCTTTAAAACAAATTTACAAATCTACACAGTGTTCTTACTTCTAAACCTTATTCCTCATTGGTTTGTAAGAAGTTAAAAATCACTAAGAAAATAAAATTTTCCGTTACATTATGATGTCAGTTCTTGATGATTCGTCACCAAATTCGGGGAAGTAGGATGGGGCTTTATGAACGTGACTCTCTCTTGAGAGGTTCTTGTGGTAGTCGTATTGTAGTCGTGTTGAAGTCGTGTCGATGTCGTTGTCCTTCGTGAGCATTCTTGACATTGTTTTACATCACGAATTTACAAGAATTATGAAGACTCTCATACGACTTACCAAGAAACTGTTACGACTTAGCTACGACTTGTGACGACAAAGCTTAATTTTTGAACATTTCAAAAATAGCGCCACGAATTCTGAGTGCTCAAGACCTCGCTACGAACATTACCGAATGTTCAAGACATCATCTACGACACTCCCACGACGTCCCTACGAATTTTAATGATGTAAGTTCGTGGCGATTCGGCGTCAAATTCGTGAAAGTGGGAACGGGGCTTAAGAGCCTTTAACGCCTTGTGTGTCTTTTAACATGCCTCAACTGACAACTAAAACATCGATTTTCGTGATTTCCCCAAAACTCAATTTTTTCAACACATCTTTCATAAACTTTCACTTTGCTTTAGTCATATAATTTCTTCAAATTATTTTCACAGTAGGTGGCTTCTATGTACAATCATTATATCTAATTAATCGTCATCAACACAGCAACGATGATGTCATACCCATGTTGTTTATCTCACTCAAAATTTGTACATATATACACCCTATATATAGCTGACGTGTTTTTCCAAAACACATTTCTTTATGCAATTTCTGGAATAGTACAATTTGCTAATAATTTTAGAGAAGGGGTAAGTAAACCACATTTAAACAAATGGCCCACGGCTGGTATTTACGATGTTAATGAATCGTACACATCCTTACACATTGTCTTCATCACAGTAACAAAAAAATAGCAATTCATTTTAAATCATTTTATTAAAAAGTACAGTCTTGTTTCAAGTTGTTTATAATAAGTACACATTTATATTGAAACAGACAGGGCTGAATGTATCTTCCTGTATAAGCAAGGCTCTAGCAGCTACGCTACTACAGAGAGCCTGCTTTATCGAGCAACTGCTTGTTATTTTTTTTTTTAATTATAAACAGGGGCTCCATTACATACATGCTCTACTCTTGTAGAACAACAAGAAAAAAGTTTATATTGTAAAGTTCCGCTCTTTAACTTTTGGCACATACAGGGAAAATCACGAGGACAAGTGATAACTAAAGGTGATAATTAAAGAATGTTTGTGCAAAAATGTGAACGATTTATTGGGGGGGGGGGGGGCGCTATATATAGGGACACGCTGAGGTACCGCTATATACTAGTGTTTCTATCGCCCATTGATACCCACCATTGATTTTTCAATCTACGTTCATTTAGAGACGTAGGACGCTGCTTATAATCGTTAAAGGAGCCTATTCTGATATCTCGCGTCTACTAACTAAAGGTAACCCTTGGACACTTTTATAAGCTAAAAAAATATACCGATCCAAACGTGCATAGTCTGTTCGTTTTGTTTATATCCACGTGTTTAAAACGTAGGGACCCGCCAAAATGGCAACCGATTGTAATCTAAACACATTAAAAGACACCCGGTGGTAAATCAGACTAATCAGAAATTTGCTGATGGCGTAATCTTGCATATAGGGACCTTTCAACTTCCGCACATGCGCAATCAACCACTTCTGGAAACACGTCTGTTTGTCAACATGGGCACACGTAGCGTGTTTACTAACAGCCTGTAGATATATTTTAGACAAGGTCATACATTGTCACAGAGGCATTATGAGAATCTTTATTTAACTTTAGCAGGAATTGATTACAGTTAATTAATATGTACGCAAAGTTAACCAGAAATCATTAAAAATATCTACAAATAAAGTAGTTGAATGGCCAGCTTTAAGGAATTGGATTTCTTGCCTGAGGGTCCCGGATGTGAGCCCTTTCAGAGCAAATATGACCATATCTCAATAGATCCTGTGTATCTCAAGAGATTCACTCTGGCTTAACGAAGGTTATACCTGAAATTTAACCAGATCAATAATGATGTAATCATTCTGACCATAGAAAGCGATTCAATGGACAGTGCCATGGGCATATATATCCTTTGGGAAACATTATACACTGAAGTAGCTTTACCATACAACGACAAAGCAGGAATTGTCTCTATTATGAGAACCCATGGACTCGCCGTATATACTATATACAACAATAAAGGTGCCAAATAACCTACGTTTTGAAAAAGAATTCATGTGATTTCTGGCTTCATCTGTGTATATATTAATAAACTCCGGGTAGTTTTGGTTGTGAAAAAAGTTCTTATAAGGCCTTCGTGAAGGATGTGTGAGCTTGTTTATCAACAACATGTTTGTAAAAACAGCAATGTGGACGAATGGGAAAAAACATGTAACCTAAGGTGGTAGGTTGCATATATGCGGAGGTATAAAGGTCGCTTGTGGCAAAATGCCATTTGCAAACCCCTCCCTTATCTGACTTGCTGCTAGATGTCCTTGTTGAATTATTTTAATCAATTATGCGTGCATGCGTCTATCACTGCATGTGTGTGCATGTGTGGAAGAACCGAGGTGCATTCTTTGGACGATAAGCCTTGTGTTCAGTAGAGTGACCTGTGCTTCAGGAACGCAGGAAGTTGAACATCGGATACAAAATCAATCCTACAGCCATAATCGGCAGTGAACCTGAAAGGTAAGGCAGACCTGAACAAATATATTCCTCTACGAAAGCGGTATAATACCTGTCGCACCATATATATGTAACAGCACACTGCGCAGAGTCGTTTGTCAACATTGGCAGGTGCGTGCCGTGCTTACAAACAGCTTGTAAATAAACAAGCTCACATATCCACAGTTCTGTTTGTCAACATATTCACGTGTTAAGAACAGTTTGTACATATAAAAAACTCATATATATATATATATATATATATATATATATATATATATATATATATTTATATATATATATATATATATAGAGAGAGAGAGAGAGAGAGAGAGAGAGAGAGAGAGTATATATCCACCATATGGGCGTTATAAGAACTTGTTTTAGCCGGAATTGCCGGCAGTTCATATGAACGTGTACGCACAGTGTACCAGTAATCGCATATCAGTTATACAAACAAGGATAGCGAATAGCTATATATATTAAAACTTACCAGTCACTCTGTGGACTCCTGAGGATGTGATGGATGTGGTTTCCACTAAAACAAAAACTCCCACTAAATAACTCATTACCATAATAATAATTTTAATAATAATGTTTGCACTTTAGAAATTGAAAATTAAAAACGAAAGGGCTAAATAAATTGACATTAATTCTAAAGTAAGTCACATATGTTTGTCTTAAATCCAGCTTGAAAATTTTACTTTAATTTCAATGCATGGCAACATTAAAAAATATAATTTTTATAATGAAATAACTATACAAATAATATAAACAGGTGTCACATATTATCAGCTATATTATCGACACACATGAACCAGTGAGTATTAATTTAAATACGAGATATATGCGTAAGATATCTTAAGTGGATAATGGAGATGTTTAAGGTTGAATAATTTATATGACAACTAATGCATATGGTTGTATCTTTGTAATTAATTATCTGAATGTTGCATCTTTGATTAAGGAACTAATCAAAATTTGCATTTTGGTGAAATGCTTTTATGTCTGTCAAGGACATATTTGATCGATTTTGAGAAAAAAAGAGCATACATATCTGTATATATATATATATATATATATATATATATATATATATATATATATATATATATTATATATATATATATATATATATATATATATATAAAACCTATTTTCACTACCCTGTGTGTGCGCGCATTACAGTGTGTATGTGTGAAAGGGGGGGGGGGCGTAACTCAACTGAGCGTCCTGACCAATGGGCCACTACTATCCAGTAAACTTTCACAATGATTTCTCAAAATAACATGTAACATTCAACAGCGCAACAAATATGCAGAAGCATGAAGGAAGCTATATGGGTGATAATTCCGAAGCCAGATCGCTCAGGCCAAATTGTTTGAGACATATGAGTTTGGAGCGTCCAAAGGGGAAACGCTCTGTGTCATATTTTGAATGGTTGTGTAAAACTAAACCTTGTTTATATATGTCAACATCGTGTCATTAAATGATTAAAAATCCTGCCATTATATCACTTATTATAGTGCAATGTCATTGTCATTTTTCAGTGCCGCGCTTAAACAATTGACTGGTTTGTTTTAGGCATGCAGCCGGCGCAGTAACATGCGGCATGGGCAGCCAAAATTTCGCCCAAATGGATCCTTATTACCGAGCGTCCAAATGAAATCTCGAGCGTCATAGACGTTTACTCCTGCGTTCCTGAAGTCCACGTGATTATAACTTACCTCTCACCTCGGTTGTTCCGATGCTTGTTGTTTGCACTGAAAGGAAGTATTATTTATCAAATAAATACGTAGCTACAATAACAATTTAATTAGCTACATTTATTTTTTTGTATTTTATATTTAAAATTTTAATGAAATAAAAGTAAAACAGCATATATATGAGTTATAAATTATAAATTATGGAATGTTTAAAGATAAAAATAAATACAACCTGGACGTATTTAAAATGTTTTAATGAATGAAATATTGTTAAAATCTAAAAAAATTCATTTTTTAGAATAATATTTGTAAATCTGTTTTAAACATAAATTTTTATTTCATTCCGTTTTCAGATCGAACGAGCGGTTCATTTGACAAAATGTTTACCAACAGATAATATTTATTTCCCAGCGTCACATTATCATATATGATAATGAAAAACAAAAATTTTGATGAAATACCAATTTGGAAATTTTCGCAAGATTGCCACTCGATACTAGAGATTTTCAGTATTTGTTATTTAGAAATGCCACACAGTTACTTAAAAAAAACTGCTTGGAGTCACACGGAAAGGTTTGAATTAATTTTCGTTTCCGACACCTGGAGGTGGCGATGGCGCCATCTGAGTTCTTTTCGTGGTGCAAGGTTAAACCTTATTTCTGGGGAAAGAAATTAATATGTGATCTGTAATGATGTATAAGGGTGAAATGCACTATGGTGAGAAAAAAAGACATTACCAATTTTAAAGAATGTTTTGACGTTGTGGCCATAAATTGAGACCTGTTTTGATATATAGGGGTGAATTGCACCATGCTGACGAATAAAGACATTACAAATTTTAAGAAAATGTTTTGAGGCTGGACACCCAAATGTTACAATAAAAAATGTATATGATTAAAACAACATTCGGGTGTATGAATATGCATAAGAGAAAGGGACAGACAGACAGGCAGGCATACATGCAGAGAGAGAGAGAGAGAGAAAGAGAGAGACATAGAGAGATGACGCTTGAGCTGTATATACCAACCCTTGCTTAGCACTTGACACTTGTCTGTAAGAAAGAGAGAGAGAGAGAGAGAGAGACATAGAGAGATGACGCTTGAGCTGTATATACCAACCCTTGCTTAGCACTTGACACTTGTCTGTAAGAATTTTCCAGTTGCAATTTGGCGCAGACAAACCTAGAATATATATATATATATATATATATATATATATATAATTATATATATATATATGAGTAAAGGTATAATATCTAAGGCGTATATATATCTAAGCTCTTAAATTATGCATTTCTGTGCTTATGATAATCAACTTAAATTATTTATATAATAAAGCGTGTAGTACTGAACTACCATGAAATGCTGGTATACGAGATTTCCGTCGAATGCAGCGATGATTGTTGATTTAGAAATATATAAACAAATAAAAAAAAACATATATCAATGTGTGCAGATCAATTATTCTAGATAATACAGTGATTAGTTCAGATGGAACACAACATACTTATCACAAAGTCGGCGTCCTTCGAGTAATTTTCCTTACACCTGGTACTTACATCTGCATTCTCCACACAGTTGATAGCATCCGAGAGCAGCCTACAATAAACATGTCGTTGTTGCTTGCTGGAAATCGAAGAATTCGGCAAGCTGTTTGGTCAGTTACGGATGTCTGTGTGTTGTGTGTTTGTTGCTAGTCGGAAATCTTCGATTTCGGCAAGCATGTTGGTCCGTTGCGTATGTCTGTGTGTTTGTGGGTGTGTTTGTCACGACTCTACAGGCCACGGTTTTGCAGCAATCGGTTTGATGGAAAACCAAAATTCCTGGATGCCTTTTGTTTTTGTTAATATAGGTCAAAGGACAAGGTCAAGGTCATTGAAAAACATCAACATTTTAATTTCATCATAACTTTGTCAATATTGCTCCTATTTTCACAAACTTTGACTCATTTTTTCAGGGTCTTCTTCATCACCTTGTCTAGTCATCTTTTCCGAAAAGTATGTTTGTCTGTTTGTCAGTTGTCCTCAATGGCGACTGCTTGCTGCTTCATGCGTCTTACATATTGCATTCTACAGGCTACAATTTTGTAGTAATCACTTTGTAGCTTACACATATTGTATATCGAAACGATTTCTGGAAGTCTTATTTATATATTATTTATAAAGGTCAAAGGTCAAGGTCATGAAAACGTGTCAAAATTTTATTTTCTTCGCATTTTGTCAATTTTGGCGCTATTTTCACAAATCATGGCTCATTTTCTTCCTCTGGATCTTCTTCACTACCGAGTGTAGTCATCTTGTCTGAAACTCGTGTAAATTTGTCAGTATGTCTGTCTTTTTGTCAGTTGTCCTCAATTTGCCTATTTTCTGGTTCTTGGGTCTTATGTATAGCATTCTTTAGCCAAAAAGGACTTTACGTAAAAGTCTTGAGTATGCTTTAAATGAAAACCCTTTTAAAAGGTAAAGGCTTGGTTGTTGGTCTGATATCACTCAGAGTCCCATCGGTCCTCGCCATTCATGCTTGGTAAAGACGCAATAAGTTTTTTCATTCCACATGTTGATGCCAATGTACTACCAGTACCCACTTTACTCCTTGTCGAAGTCTTAGCGCGATAGCCGTCTAAACGGCACTGGAACCCACAACCTTGCGGTCACAAGTCCTGCGGCCTAACCATCACACCACCCCGCTCCGCCAGGGTGTTATCGAACTAGTCATATCTAAATGCATTGCAAATGCTAAAAGCAATTTTTTGTCGGGATATCATGTACATAGTCCAAAACACTTAGCTGGAACAAATTTTGCAACATATATATAATTTTACGACAGCTTTCTCTAAAGTAGCTATAACTCAATGGAAGGGATGTGTTTTAAGAATCCTAGCACAGCACATTCGGCGAATAATAATATAAAGCATTCGAAATCAGTTCCAGACACACAGGCACATCAATGTGCTTCGTTGTGGATCACAGCATTCACGTGTACCCGCCCCTAAAGACCACGTGACGGTATTCTTACGATTGTCCATTAGAAATGGAGTAATGCCTCGTAAAATGGCCCTAGAACTTCAGCGTTCACCTGGGATAGGTATCCAGGTTTTTTTGCTCACATTATATGAATTGGCTCATGCATACAATGTGTGAGAACGTGGACAGAGACGCAAAGTGTTGTGTTTAAAGACCTTCTCAATAAGGATCGTGTAAACGCCAATACATCATGACAAAAGCGAGCAATATACAGCATAGAAAGAATATAGAAGACAAGCATCAATACATGCTCTTATGGCGTTACAACGCTTAAGTGTGAGCTCACCTTGATTCGATGCTTTGCTTGGCTTATGACTATGATTATTTATCAAGTTTAACAGCTCTACATCAGTTAATGAAGCTATACATCAGATTATAAGTCTTTCCTTCATCTTGTTTAAGAAATATCTTTCACTTTTAAAGTATTATTAGGGAAATGGAACTTTGCTCACGTGCACTTAACCTTGCACCCTGACTTGAGCGAGGAGACTTCAGACGATATAGACTTTATACATCCCTGAAGTTTTGGTAAGTCCGCCGAACATTCAAATCCTAAAAAAAACAAAAAAAAAACAAAAAAAAAAACAAAAAACGGTGTATGCACATGGAATAAAACATGGTATGATAATGATTGTTTAAAATACGTGGAGAATACAAATGTGTGTGTGTATGTATGTGTACATTTATTAGCCCTGATGATCCTATCACAAAATGCATCTGTGGTGTAATTACTTTAAATATCCGGCGCAGCTTCTGATAAGGACGAACATGTTTAGTCAAAATTAATCTTTGGAACATTTCCCCCCCCCCCAAAAAAAAATAACATTTCTTACTTAAGGACAAAGCTGAAGACAATGAAAGCAAAGGAGACACAAATCTAATCATTTTGTGAAAGACAGTTGAACAATGTTTCCTTATAAATATATATATATATATATATATATATATATATATATATATATAACTCTCGAGAAAAACAACACTGTAAATTCACTACAGTCTGTTTCACGGGATGCAACCCGATCATCAGGTGAAGGTTGTTAGAATGAAGCTAACGGCGTGGTTTGAAAAGCCGAGACTTCACGAGATTACGAGATTATATGCTTTGTGCGTATTGGGGACTGACACTGATCCTATTGTCCTCGGGGGCACAATAGGATTGGGCGGGGTACACGTGCGATACTAGAACATAACAGGGCACAGAGGTTTATTGTGGTTTTAATGTTTATAATTAATACAAAGATATTTTACCAGGAAGCCCATTTGCAAGTAAGCTGATATTTAATAGGGTCCTGGGTACAGTAACATTTCAGTAGTATACACATATGATCTCGTAAAGTCTCGGCTTTTCAAACCACGCCGTTAGCTTCATTCTAACAACATTCACCTGATGATCGGGTCGCATCTCGTGAAACAGACTGTAGTGAATTTACAGTGTTGTTTTTCTCCAGAGTTATACCGCTCCGGCCTAGTCTGTAGGCCATAGAGCACTTTACATCGGAGGGTAACACTACCTTCTATATATATATATATATATATATATATATATATATATATATATATATATATATATATATATATATTAATATGTATATATATATATTAATATGTATATATATATATATATATATATATATATATATATATATATATATGGTTATCTTGTATGGTTAATGTAAGGAAGCTTCTAAAACTTTCAGTAAGTGAAAAGATAAGATCTGATACTTACTCGCTCACACCCCTTATGCAGCTGCCGTCTGATTCATAATTGAAACGATTCACAAAAAAACGTATTTATTTTTGAGATAATAATGATCTTTACGAATAAACTTACTCTACTGTCAAGTTTTTCATAGAGCGGTTGTTGAAATATCCACCATATATGAGTACCTTTTTAATGATACCACAACATAACCAAAAATAAGCTGAGGTCTAAAGACAGTCATATATCAGTATTATTTATAGCCCAGAGAACTGTTATTTTTTTTTTTAATAATTTTTTTGGCGGAAGTAACCGCCTCCATTTTTTAAATGCTGACTTAACTAAGTCTAAACTAAGTATGTACACCTGCAGAGTTTCCATTTCGGTTTGGGACTACTTGACAGGGCGGTAGCACTCGCTTCCTATCATTTTTAGCTCAGCTGACTTAAAGTATAGCGATCACCCTTTGTCCGTCGTCCGTCTGGACCTGGACCTGGAATCTCCTCACTTGACATCCAGTGAGGTCCATGAAAAATTATCTTGAAAACCTGAGATTAGGTCTCTGTTACCCATATCCTTCGAGGATAAAAGTACCCAAAGTACCCCCCCCCCCCCAGAATAATGGAAAATTTGATACAAAAGCTCAAGTATCTGAATAACTACTGCATTGATCACCATGATTCTTTGCATGAATATTGATCATGGGATGTTCCTTCACTTCCTGCAGACTGATGGCGCCACCTTTATTTTTTTCATTTTTTTCTAATTTTTTTCTCTTTCTTTCAGACCTGCAATGAAACTGTCATCTGTTAACATTGGCAAATTGTAACCACTGAACCTGGAATCTTCAAACTTAACATCCAGGGAGGTCCATGAAAAATCTTCTTGAAAACCTGAAATTAGGTCTCTGTTACCCATATCCTTGGAGCTATAGGGCTCCGAAGTACCCCCTGAATAATGCAAAATTTGACACAAAAGCTCAAGTATCTGATTAACTACTGCATTGATCACCATGATTCTTTGCATGAATGTTGATCATGGGATGTTCCATCACTTCCTGTAGACTGATGGCGCCACCTTTATTTTTTTCATTTTTTTCTAATTTTTTTCTCTTTTTTTTCAGACCTGCAATGAAACTGTCATCTGTTAACAGGGCACAAATTGTAACCACTGAACCTGGAATCTTCAAACTTAACATCCAGGGAGGTCAATGAAAAATCTCCTTGAAAACTTGAAATTAGGTCTCTGTTACCCATATCCTTCGAGCTATGGCGCTCCGAAGTACCCCCCTGAATAATGCAAAATTTGTTTCAAAAGCTCAAGTATCTGAATAACCACTGCATTGATCACAATGATTCTTTGCATGAATATTGATCATGGGATGATCCGTCACTTCCTGCAGACTGGTGGTGCCACCTGTATTTTTTTTCGAATTTTTACAATTTTTTTCCCTTTTTTTCAGACCTCAATGACATTTTGCAGACTGGTGGCGCACCTGCATTTTTATCCAATTTTTACGTCAAAGAAGCTGTCATCTGTTAACAGGGCACAAATCGTAACCGCTGGACCTAGATTCTTCTAACTTTACATCAAGAGAAGTTTATGAAAAGTCTCTGTGAAAACATGAAATTAGGTCTCTGTTACCCATATCCTTCGTAGTAAGTACCCCTCAGAATACTTAAAAATTTGATACAAAAGCTCCAGTATCTGAATAACTAATGCATTGATCTCCATGATTCTTTGCAGGCATATTGATCATGGAGTGTTCCATCAGTTCCTGGAAACTGGTGGTGCCACCTGTATTTTTTTCAATTTTTAGGCATTTTTCCTCTATCTAAGAGACCTTCAAATGAAGTGGTCATCTGTTAGCATTGCACAAACTGTAACTGCTGAACATAGAATCTTCTGACTTGACATCTAGGGAGACTTACGATTAAATCTCCTAGGAAACCTGAAATTAGGTTTCTGTTACCCATATTCGCCGAGCTATAGGGCACATAAATACCCCCAAGAATAATTAAAAATTTGATACAAACAAAAGCTCCAGTATCTGAATAACTAATGCCTTGATAGCCATGATTCTTTGGATATATATTGATCATGGAGTTTTTCATCAGTTCCTGCAGACTGGTGGCACTACCTGTATCTTTTTTTCAATTTTTACACATTTTTTTTCTATTTATGAGACCTTCAGATGAAGTTGTCATCTGTCCAAAAGCTCACTGAAACCCATTTCTAAGGACTCTTCACAATATTCATGATTTGTTTGCACTCTGGCAGTCATTTTGCTCATTGTTCAACATTCCTTGACTTCAGCTGAGCGTCATGGCCCATGGGCCACTTGTTATATCCTGGTGTCACCCAGGCCCGGTGTCTACCGCACCTGCGGGTCCTGGGTGTGTAATCATTCCCATTGCTGGGTCATAACACCGAGGAACCCCCCAATGACGCACTTGTATGTGAGTGATACACAGCTGTAGGGCACGGCCTTCCCATTAAGCCTGCAGAGCGCTCACCCTGGGTGGAGGCCGACCGTGAAAAACCTCACCGCCTCGGCTGAGATTCGAACCCACGATCTCCCGGCTTTGAGTCCTGCGCTCTATCCCTGAGCCGCAGAAGCCAGAGAACTGTTATGTGTAAAGTTTTAGGCCTCGGATTTACATGGCATCGCACGGCGAAGCCGAGCGAGTGCCAAGTTTGACTAAAGCCGATTTGCATAACGTTTTACTGGGCTTTATAACTGATTTGTCCAACGTGCCCCGCCTCAAGATCGAAAGTCATTTCTACCAACTGTTTTGTTGTGATATTCCCGCTCATAATCGAGTTCGAACCTGTTTTCGCTTTGGCTTAACCGCAATTATGTGGTAGTTTATACGGATACCCCCGATTAAAATTTTCAGAAAAAAACTCAAGAACTTATATCGCTGATGAAAAATCATATAAAATCAAATATTATGTTTATGACAAGGACACTTTAGTAACTTGGGGCCTCAAATAAGATTATGTTTGAATGACTAGGGAATTTGTCTAAATTTTATGTAAATCAATGAAAACGGAACTGTCTTTAAAAAAACTATCATAAACAAAGATTGGCCTTTGCTCAGAGAGCTGGACCGCTGACAGGTGATACGCTGTGACAAGTTTACCATAGGGGCAACTGCAAATTATTTTTTATTCAGCCATGTGGCTAAAAAGCTCCATACAGAACCTAAGTTTACCGGTTCGTGTAACTGTGTAATATGTACTCTCATTCTGATTCATCAAGGTGTAATTTCATACAAAGCTTGATTTAAACTGGGCTTATCTAGATTAGTTAACATATAAAAGCCAATATAGATTAAGATTTGTATGTGCATAGTTAGTGGAGTTTCAGCAGTGCTTGTTCTGGTGAGTACCAGTATTTGGAACAGAGACAGCCACTTGGTGTAAAGTGTTGATAATACACATCATAGCTGCTATCTGATTGGCCCCTGCTGCGATTTTGCACCTCCCCCGTTAAGTTTGAACTGGGACTGGCATGGGCACATGTGATTCATTATCTTGCAGAAACCACATAAATAAATCAAGAAAAGATAATTTATTTAAATTATATGCAGTACTAGTCTCATGTCGCCAAAATCCACCTCAGGTAACAAATTCCTTCCTAGCTAATATTCAGAATACAGTCAGAGCCCTAGTGAACAGTTGCAGATATTACGTTGCCCAGTAACGCCTCTTTGTATTTTTAATGGCACTCGGTCTTTAAAATAATCGATCATGAGTAGGATATAAAGTTTATGCAAAAGTTTTACGTCATCTTTCCCCATGTCTCTATTTCAATCATCAGCTTTTAGAAATATCATCAGCATAATATATCATGGGTCAATCAAGTCAGATAAAGCTGATTTTAGTCGTTCTGGGGCATTTATTCAGGGGAGTCTACCTTTTATCTGGTGTCATTGCGTGTGCCGAGTGTGTCGAGGCACCTGTATATGAAATTGACTAATTATTCCGTGTAGGTTTCAGCGTCACAGCTGGTTTTGGCCACCGAATTTGCAGTGCTAATTTCATGTCCCTGCAACTGAGGGGAAGGGTCGGAGGTTTTTTTGTTTTATTTTATCATTTAAGTTTAAATGGTCCGTCGATTTTATTCTATGCCTGAGCTGACGAGAGAAACATATATTAGTAATTCACTTATCCCATTTCATGGGATTGTTGACAAAGAACATATTCTACGTTTGTGACTAAAATCATCTAAATCATTCTTTTTTTCTTTAATGTTTAGGGGTATAAAAATTTAATTATTTATTAATAATCGGTTTTGCAATATCAACACCAAAAATTACCAGGTAAAAGTATGCTTTGTGTTCTACTTAACCACAGCAAAGACAACATGTTTATGATAAGGTGTTTAACATGTGACCCATGGGTCATGACGCTCCGCTGCCTGCATGACCTGCGACATTATTGGCTGAGATTCACAACTTCCATTCAATGTTTGAATAACCTATTTGCCAATTTGTTAAAATTTTCTACGACAACAAAAATATATATCACCTATGTCTGGTTAAAACACAGTGAATTGATGGTCTAAGGAAAAATGTATGATTGTTGAGCTATCAGAAACTATTCCCATAGCTTGCTTGATACCTGTCAGTCTCAAAAGGAACATCACACAGGCCAAATATAAGATCAAAATATATAGCAAAAATCAAGGAAAACCATGCAAGAATTATTGAGAAACGGGTGCTTCTGTATGAATTTTTATTCAATACAAGCCAACTGTACTGAACTTCTATAAATGATGGTTATATTTATTAAGAAATATTTGACCCAATCCTTTGCAAGATTGCATTAATATACCTCCGACTGCATTCACTTTAACAGTTCTTGAGATAATATGATCAAAAGGACTTTAAAGATGGTTGCCTGGTGGCCATATTCGATTTCTGACAGGTCTGAAATCAGACAACAAACATTCTCTAAATCGGAACAAACATTGAAGAAAAATCACTGAAACTGCACTGACAAAAGGATTTGTAAGGTGGCTAACTGGCAGACATAATGAATTTCTGACAAGGCTGACATTTGATATCACACATCCTCCAATAGCAGACCAAACTTTTGGCTAATTCTCTCAAGGATGTTACAGCAATGAATGTCCAAAACAATTCAAAAGGCATGTTCAGGCCCTCATATCAGATTTATAGATATGCAAATGTAAAAAGTGCAAGTCCAATATTTTTTATTATTAATCTGCTTTTCAATGGGGTCAGCAGGGTAGGTAAACTACAAAACCTAAAAGAAAAGAAATGCAGAAAGCATGACTAAGAGTCTTGTAATAAAAAAAAGCCATCCTAAATCCATGTACACATCCACATATTATGAGAACAAACACTTGCTTTTATATCTGGTAATATATAAAAATATTAAGATATCAATTAAACTAAGTTTTTTTGCTATAATACCATTAAATATACTGCAAAATGTTCCCATCATGCTTTAAATCAGTAGCTAAACCTTAATACTTTACTCTCATAATCTTAATGCCTGGTTGAAGCATTCCGGCAACAGTGTTTTTGTTATGCAGTAACGAGGTACTTATCACTCGGCCTTATCACTTAGTAGGCTGATACAAAAGGGAGTCATATGTCACCAGCGTCACTCGCAATTACAGCCACACTGTGAGATGTACCAGTTGGAGTGCAACGATTATATATACAAGAAAAATAGAGATGGTCTACGAAACAAGTTATTGTGAACATCCCTGACCTATGACCTTGGCCTTTTGCCCACATATAAACTGGATTCTTTCAAAGTGATGGGTAACTACTAACCACTTACATCTGGTGTAATTACTTGGCAACCAATGAGTGAATACCTTTGACCTGCAACCTTTAACCTCCTGACCAACTGACCCCAAAATCGATAAGTTATTTCTTTAAACAAAAAGACCCATAAATATGAAGTTTGAATCAAATTGAGTGATGCATGGATGTGGCATATGTGAAAGACCGAACGTTTGGGTTGAACAGTTTCACTTGAAATATGTTCACAAGCATTAAGTACAATTTAATATTGTGACCTTGACCTTTTACCTTTTGAACTCAACATCAATAGGCTTCTTCCCCTATTGGTAGGTAATCCATATATTACAGATGAAAGGTATAGGTTGAGAAGTTTGCCTGAAAATGACTCCAAGTAAGAAGTTGATGCTGTGAACTTGACCTTTGACCTAAAAATCAACAGGTCTTTACCCCTGTTGGCAGAGAAGCGATATGAGTGCTGGATGGTATGGAATAAAAAGTTTAGCTTGAAATGAGTCCACAACCTTTTCAAAAAAGTGTATCCTTTGACCTTGTGACCTCAAAATCTATAGGATTCTTCTCCCACTTAGTAGGTGAGCTATATGTGAAAGATCAAAGAATTGGGATGAAAGGTTTGGTTTAAAATGCATCCACAGGTCTTTACAAAGAAGTGGGTCCTGTGACCTTGACCTTTGACCTTGTGACCTCAAAATAATTATGGTTCTTCCCCTGTTGGTAGTTGAGCTGTATGTGAAAGATGGAGTGTTTGGGATGAAAATTTTGGCTAAAATAATTAATTCTGGGGGGTGCAAACACACCCCGTAACTTCGAGAATATAAGACACAGTGACCTAATTTCAGGTTTTCAAGGAGATCTTTTAAGGACCTCTAAGACTGCATAGGGTTCATGACCCTAGCCCCTATGGTTACGATTTGTGCCCCGCTAACGGACAGATGGCCGGCCGGACGGGAGGACGGGAGGACGACGTACAAAGACCCATCGCTATAGCCCAGCATGACTGAAAGTCAGCTGAGCTAATAAAAACAGTTTTAGTTGTATTTGATTTTTAAATCTACAAAATCATTTATCTTACAGATATAGTAAGAAACATGGTCAGTATGACTATATATAAATGTTTCTTAAAATAAAAATTACAAAAGCCTTCTAGGTTTTTTCTCTCTAAGTTTAAAGTTTTCACTTATACAAATTAAAATATTTACCATACCTATTTTATTAGTAAATTTGATGAAAATAAACAAAATACCAGAAAAGAAGCAAAATACGTAAAATCATATAATGATATACTCATGATATTAGTATAATATAAATTTAAGTGTGATATAAATAATGTTATGATGTACTCGTATATTGTGTAGTGCATGGGCATATACCTGAGATGGTTCCTACTATGCAGAGTTCGAGG
This sequence comes from Sipunculus nudus, assembly GCA_026874595.1. Lineage (NCBI taxonomy): Eukaryota > Metazoa > Annelida > Sipuncula > Golfingiida > Sipunculidae > Sipunculus > Sipunculus nudus. The sequence continues at coordinate 37,940,533 of CM049306.1, read as the reverse complement.
AACCCAGCTGACATGACCACGAAGACAAATCTGTTCATCTTCAGGCTAGTATAGCGTATTCTATTGCTGAACAAGAACAAAACAACATTCTGTAATGTCATATGAAACTGGAGTTACATTCTAAATACAACCATAAATGCCCTTTATGAATTCATTCTCAAGTAGCGAATGATGATCAAAAATTTGGCATATACTAATAAAGGCCCGAGCACATAAATATAGGTCACAGTGACCTAATTTAGGCTTTACGAGCTTTTATCTGCACCTGTTTGCATACACATGTATACCAAGTCTTATGAATGAGATCTGTACCAAGCTAAGTGCATCATACGTATTGCTATAGTGTGTCATTAGCATTGATAGACGCATGGAATATAATAATTTTGGCTCGATGAATTAGGTCAACATAAGTGGCACCACCTTCTGTCACATGAAAAATATTTGGTAACGGACATGACAATTGAATAAAATCTGAATCATCAAATATTGCAATATTTCATAAAGCTACCATTTTTAAAAGAATATATTCGACTTATAATATTATTCAATACTATTACTTTAAGGAGCATTTAACTTTCACATGAAATATTTGATTTGCCATTTTCTATACTGCGGGATGGAAAGACCATGCTGACTCGAAAAAAACTAACTCGACTTAAGTGGCGCCATATGCAGCTGAAAATGCACACCAGAATCATCGTGCATGTAAACTGTGAAGCTCATTATAAGATATTGGTTAACACACTTAGCATTTAATTATTTTGTATGGAACCACTTAAAATCGTAAATAAACAATTTTTTTAATAATTCAATTCACTGGCACACTAATTTTATTACCCTTTCTCTAGGGGATACATTACCATGATGTAAAAGCTCAATTTTTTTTATATTGGACTTAACATAGAAAAGTGAAAAGTGAAATTTGCGCTCACAGAAAATAAGTCAACACAGGTAGCTCCACCTGCAGCCTACAAACACACAAAGGTCCGTGATAAATAATTCAGCCTTTCCTTGGATACTCAGTAAGAGGTATTAATCATGTACGTCGGCATGCACACACCTACACACACACACACATACAAATAAGGTGACACGTACACATAATCGTCAAAAATTGCAATTAATCAATGGTATTTCAGCAGTGTTCCAAGAAACTAAGGATCACTGTGCACAAATGGTTCAAGTGGTTCACATGCTCACATTTGGGACAACAGCTATATCCCATGGGCCAAGTAGTTTATGTTTATATGTTTTTATATGCATTTAGCTATAGTGCGCCGAAGCATATGTTCATAACTGTTTATAGCAGTGGCGGATCTAGAGGAGAGCCCCCCCCCCCCCCCGTTGAGCAATAATATTTTAATATTTTAATAATCTCTAATATTTTATCTATTTCTTTTCCCAGTTATTCGTTATAATTTTCATTTTTTATATATTTTGTTCCCTAGCAATTACACAATTAATGTATCTACAGTCAATTGCATTCTACTTCAGAGGTTAAGGATATTAACGGAAAAACCTGTGATTAAATTTTTTTTTTACTGAGGAGTCTTTATGGAACTCACAGCTCCTCGGCTTATACTCGAACTCACGATCTGTGCTCTGTTGATTCCGCTGCGCTGCCTGGATCACAGAAGCCGGTAAAATGTTAAACATGCAACTTGAACATATCACTTATATTACTATAAGGATTACGATAAAACGATGCTCATTTGAAGTTATAAACTTAGATAAGCATTTTCACCATATAGATATCAACATGTTACAAACGGTTGAATGTTTTGATTGTCCAGGTATTATCCAAATATTGAAGAAGTTTACATATTATAGCCAGCCACAGGTCAACCCTCACCCTCTGAAGTTTGACTACGTTATGCAACACATGTAAGAGAACAGAGGTTGAGGAACAGAAAATCCTCATATTTTTTTTCATGAAAGGTGCCTTAATATGTTAACATTGTATATTTCAAAAATTGGGAGGGGGACACCCCTCCCATATCCCCCCCCCCCCCCCTCCGTGTATCTGTAGTTAACTTACCAAATGAACATAAAGTGACGTTATTCTGTTGAGAAAAATAATAAATATTACATTCACGATTGACTTACGTATTTCATGCAGCAGTTATTAATAAGGACGCTGGTTTTACTCGAAAAGTTTGGCTCTGTGTCCGTCATGATGGCTCAACAGCTTTATGTGAATCGGTGCCATAGGGAAGAAAAGAGGTAACTGTTTTGTAATTAATTTTGTGAAACAAAATGTTTTCTATTATTTAACAAATATATCACGACCATATTTAAGCCTCTGATTTCAAATACTACCACACAGCAAATATTCTGATCCGACCCTTAGAATGGGTGCTCTATCATGACTTGCATCATGACTCACAGGCAGCAAACAGTTATATTTGAAGGTTTGAGAGTCAGGCTGTCATTGCTAAGAGCTAAACTACTCATGAATGTATAACTCGTCATATGCCTTACCTTGTCGTTTGTCGACACCAGAATGATGAAATCTTACTTTTTATCCCTGTCAGATTTTATATATGGTTAATTAGTGACACGAACTTCGATCCAGGAAGAAAGACTTGTATATGTGTAGATGGGGAGCCTGCATTAATCACCAACATCAGCATGTATAATTGACACAGTGGTCAGGAACCACTGGCTGTGCCGTCTTATAACAGCGATAACAAATGTGAACGCAAACAACCGTCGTGTAGATTGAAAACAGCTGGTCACGTTGTACAAATGTACCACATGGGCGGATCAAGTGAAAGGGTTGGGGGGGGGGGGGGGTAAATTCCTTAGAAGAAGGAACTATACATTTTTTAGACTTTCCTCTAATTATAAGAGTAAACCCCTCTTCGAGGAGTGAGGACATCAGTCCCTCCATTTACATCTGGTAAACACACCACTTCCAAGAATCCTTGATCCGCTTCTGTTCCATAAACTGGAGCACCCTACAAGTGTTACAATCTCTGTGCTCATCTATTTCCTTTTAGGAGTCAACATCATGCGTGTTTCCGAAGAAAATGGGGTTGGCCCCTGAAATGGTATGTATGTCCTCGATGTATAGTGTACCGGGCAGAGTGTAAGACAGACAGGCGTATAAGAAATTCATCACAAGTGGAGGGGGGGGGGGATAACTACATACATGTTTATCAAAATGTCTTAGCACCAAAAGAAAAATTACAGATTTATATATCTTACTCTTTAGATCACAACTAGCACAGATGAAAGTCAAGATCTCCTTGCATGCAAAGAAAATACCGAGTAAATGAACCTAAAACAAATTAGACATGCTGCCATACATTTTACAGTCTTGAATTCGAACTTAATTGGCTATAAATATATACCGCGTATTATATTAGGATCATGTCATAATCAATTTGGGGAGTTTTGCATAGACTCCACCTGCGTCTTATATTTGAGGCACCACCGAGAATCTGATCCAGCGCGGCGTGAAAAAAATTTTCCCAGATTAAGCGATAATAGAGGCACAGGGAGTCCTTTGCACTCTGAAATTTATATCTAACAAATATCAATCCATTTCTATATAAAGGGTAAAAATTATTTCTTAACTGCTTTAACGTTGTTTTCAGTGGAAGAATTGTTAAATATATAAGGATCTTATCATCACTAGCCCTATCACACACCGCTTGGCGAATCATATGGTTTAAGTAGGCACATCAGCGTTAATCTTATAAACAGACACAAGGTGGCGCTACCAACGCAGCCACGTTCACCACTTTGGGTAGCAAATTTTATTCATTTGCATTAACTAAATACGGCTCATTGTTAAAGAGTACCTCCCATTATATATTCATTTAGGTCCCACTGGATGATTTCTAGCTTGGCACACATATACTTCAGATATATCCGACAGGGGTCACGAAAATAATACAATTAAAATACGTACACGCATGTATTTTTTCAAGGCTTAAAAATTTACTACCGGGTGGGCATTGATGCTTTCCAGTCATATGCCGGGCAGCAGAAAACGCCCGTTGTGGGAACATTCCTGCCCGTTGTATCATTCGTCGGTACGCTGAATATTTTGTAAAACGAATAAAAAATACAAGCATTTATTGTTTTTTTTTAGAAAATGCACGGTAATCTAAGACTTTTAATCAATTCTGTCATATAAAGAAGGAATTTGGTCGGGTTAGAGCTAAAACTGGGTGCGTATTCTGTTCGGGACTTAAGCGGAAGACGGTTGTGTGTATCGAAGACTTAACATTCTGAGCAAAAACGGGGTGCATTTTCTAGTGAGTTTACGCAAATGGAAACTGGCGCGAATGAATTTCCGTTCGCGATTTTTTAAAAAAGAAATATGGTTATTTGTTAAATCTATTTGAAAAGGTGAAGGGAAGTAATTTTCCAGGAAAGATTAGTCTCTAAGAAATAATTAAAGTTGGCGCTAGGAAGTTAACCCCTTAACATGGGCGGCCGGTCAGTTATTTAACCTCAACAACGCGAACTGACTGATCGTTAAACCATGATGTTATATATATATGCATGCATTATGTCGGTGAAAGAAAGTGATCATAACGTCGGTGTATATTTTTTTTTAAGAAAATGTACTTCACGTTCTGTCATTGGGCAAAAATAATGCTGCAAATAAAGCAGGGTTTTTTTTAAAGAAATACATCGGCACTCCGAATTTGACATCGCCGTTATGAATAGGCTCTCATAATTAATACCGCCGTTATAAACAAAGTTAACCCTAAAACGAATGATCACCACTTGTTGCCGCCACATTAGCGTTGAAACTTTTTTTAAATGACTGGCAAACGTTCAATTAATCGTTCTTTTTTTTTTTACTCCTGCCAGCGCCAGAGCGCTGGTTCAGGGTGACAGAACAAATATACGGGTACACATGTACCCGAATCGGTCATGTCATTGGTTCATTTCAATTCATTTTCATAGCCCGAGACGGCACCTCTTCCGAATATTACCGAATAGCTACCGTTAATACAAGGGGGCCATTAATGCCTTACGAAAAATGCATATTTTCCGGGCTTTGGGCAATTTCGAACGATCTCAGATCAGTTCTAAGAAGGGTAACGGATGTCAGATATTCGCAATAAATCGTCATTACATTTCACAGTAAATCTTTACACTCAGTGTGTCGTTGTGCGGTTTGAGTCATCAGCGTGGAACCTCAAGTCACGTGTAGACTGAACCCACGAGATCAAGATCACAAAAATTATCCTCTTTTTAATTACACTTTTAAATTGGCTTATATTAGTTGATGGACAAACTAATTTTACGCTTATATGGTTAATATCTCATAGAAAACTTCCAGAGATAAAATACTTAAATTTGTAAAGTGTCTCGTCATCCGGTTCTTTCCATTCAATCTTCACTCGGCTGAATCGGTTGATCGGCAACAGTCGGCCGAGGTGTTCCGAATGATACAATCATCATCGAAATGGATCAAAGGATATGTTTAGAAGGAAACTATCCCGCATTCAACGAAAGTAATATTGGAGAGGGTGTAGTTTCTCATTACCACAGAATTAACCATTGCATGTATATATTCAACATTTGATGCCCATTTTTACTTTATCACAACACAAGGCGAACGTTATAAAATATATGTTCAATTTTTTTTTTTTTCAGTATTCTTAGAAGAATTATCATCTGCAGGACGAATCTCACAATGGAATTTTTACAATCATGACCTTGCGCATATAAAAGGTAAGTTAATAAGAATACTACCAAAAGACATCGTTGATTATCAAATGTAAAAGTAAGCTTTAAACTCGCTTCAAACGCGTGATAAAATGTGTAGTAGGCTAATACATTCGTATAAACTTAAAACATTACCGAGGCACTCCTCCACTGAGTCATCTATATGATGTGAGAATAGAAATTTGAATTTCTTTAATTTGGGCATGCATCGACCACAAATTACCTCCATCATGTTCCATATTCCAAGGTATTCCCAGTTGAATTGTGATATATTTAGATGCACATTTACATTTTAAGATGATATTTCACTCAAATATGTGCGTATAATTAAAATGGCGCGGACATATTTTAAGCTGATCTCGTTCTTTTCACGGATTTTATCAATAATAAGAAGAACATGACTTTTCTGTGTGTTTCTGCTTTATCCGACAGTCCATGCTCCATTATACCCGCCATTTCAAACCAGCAGACGACCAGGCAATATCAGTTGAATAACATGAAAAGCTGCCATTATCACTGCCAAAGTACCTGTTAATGCAATAACAAAGAAAGAAATCATAATTGTAATTACAGATACCTTTTAAGATTAGGTGTGGGATAATATGAAATACCACAAAAATTTATATTTAACTTCAGCTCATTCATCATTATTTAGAATTATTATTTATTATTTAGAATTTATTATTTAGTTATAATTTAGTTGCATAAAGATTAATTTAAATCGGTTTAGTGTTTTTTGGGAAATCTTGCTAAAACACGGATGTAACTTTGGCGATGGTAATTGAACAGTCATATGGAACTCACCCTCGTTTCCTCATTTAACTTCAGCTCATTCATCATTATTTAGAATTATTATTTATTATTTAGAATTTATTATTTAGTTATAATTATCAAAATCATTAATTACATGCATGTCGTTACTTGTTCATTAAAAGCTTATATTTATATCACACAACTGTTGAGATGGTTCGCGCGTTCGGCCACTTTATACGTTGCAGCTGCAGGAACCTGCAGTGAATTAAACGAACACGGAGAGTACGGCGCTGAGATATATATAATAATGATTTTATGGTACCCTATCACATTCTGAATGACAAATAACGAAATAAAGAATGGAATAGCACCTTGTTTATTAACAGCACCAACAGCACCTCCGCCAGCCTCGCCGGACACTGAAATATACCAAAATAGCAACAAATCAATACATATAATATTGTGACTCATATCAACTGTGTAATATACTTGTGTTAATCTTCTATAACTGCTTTTAGAAAATCACAATGGATTTGTATGTGTTCATAGACTTTTAACAATGATTAATATTCTCAATTATAGAATTACCGATCTCAGATATGTGCATTTAAGTACAGGATCTGTCGAGAACAAATTTCCAATAGTCGCCATCACAACGTCAATGTTGTAATTTCCCCGACCATTCTCAAAATTGTGTAAAAAAGACGCTGCTGCATATCAGTGATATCTATTCATTAGATATGGAGGGGTAGAACACGAGCCAGGCAGAACCCCATTGAAGTCTTGCGTGAAAAAAAGCCAAATATTCCCGCCCTTGCATAAAGATTAATTTAAATCGGTTTAGTGTTTTTTGGGAAATCTTGCTAAAACACGGATGTAACTTTGGCGATGGTAATTGAACAGTCATATGGAACTCACCCTCGTTTCCTCGACCTCCATTGCCTGGTTTCACCGCTTTTTTAATAAATGAAAATAAATATACGGTCAAGTGTAAAAGTTTTCTCAAAATGTTTTATAATTATTTGAAAATATGAAAACCAAATTTGTATGACGAGCCTATAAACAAAGCTGCCAGTATAAAGACGCTCGATGTTAGGGTGTGATGAATTATAATTTATTCATATACGTATTTTTTTTCAGAGAAACACAATTCGTTTGGTGTATTTATTGAAAACATGTCCTAAATAACCAACATTTATTCTGACACTTTAGTATTGTGCAGGCTTGTTTATCTTCTGCGCCTTTTTATCTGCTCGTATATCCATTATATTTAATATTTTTATCTAACATAATGAGAACCCCCAACTACACATTATTAATTTACCCGTTATGAAGAAATTTTACAAATCACCCTCTGTTCAACTTTTTTAATTGAGGAAAAATTGTAAAAATAAAAAATGACACCGGCAATTGGAATAAGAAGTACTTACGCTTTTCTCCAACCTTTGGTGCTTTCGGGCATAATTTGACTATTCTTTGAAATGTGCAGTTCTTAGGCCCGAATTTTCCTGTGTGTGTATTTATAAATATATATATATATATATATATATATATATATATATATATATATATATATATATATTAAATAACTAAAGTACGGTTAGTTTGACTTCATCAGTTTGTGCTACAGATCTGTTTCGTGAGAGCAGCATTCAAGCCGGCTCACTCTTCAGGTACAAACTGGAGTGATCAGATATTTGGAAGAAGTTTGTCGTAATAGGTAGGATTTATCCGGGGTTACTAGGTTCGGTGAGGCATGTATTTAAAGTTTTTGTTTTGTTGGTGAATAAGGGTTACTGGGTGCCTGGCTTATTGTACTGTATTAGGACTATTATGAAGCGCTCGAGGATTTGTTGGATTGCTTAAAGTTGATCAAGACCCCAGGTGTTGGTTCGGTCAGGGGATCAGTGGATTAGTAGTCTAGTTGGTTGTTCCTGCATACATTGGCTGGGATCTTGAGACTGCATATATAACTTTATAATTGTCGGCTTAAAATTATTTAAGGTTACAAAGGAGGTATTTAGTTCTATGTTTGCATGACGATGTCAGCTCGTTCCTATTGTTTAGTGAACTCAGATCAGGTCGGCAAATTATGTAGTATTTTTCGGTGGTGCATAAATTACATTTTTTGGACGTGTTGGAATAAGCTCTGCATTTAGCCATGATTTTCCATTTGACCAAATAGGGTATGTTTTTTTCTTTCAGAGTCCACACGTACTGGCTTAGTGTTGTGCTATTTCTGTATTTTTCATTCCTGAAACTACTGATGTGTCCATGGAATAAGAGCTTCACCCAAATATCTGATCACTCCAGTTTGTACCTGAAGAGTGAGCCGGCTTGAATGCTGCTCTCACGAAACAGATCTGTAGCACAAACTAATGAAGTCAAACTAACCGTACTTTAGTTATTTATAAACGCTCCCATACGGTAGAGCACTATCACCGCGATGTATTGAATTCACGCTATGTGAACAATATAAATTATTTACATATATATATATATTATGTTAATGTTTAATATTAGCATTATAATTGTCCTCAATAGTAATCTAACGAGAACGTATCGTGAAACTGAAACCGCCCTTGAGTCATTCTTAGAAATTAAAACCAAATTATAAAAGGCGTCTCACTGAGCAGATCATCCAAGACTTCTTCAAAGTTCTCCTGACATATTTTGGAGAGACCAACCTCATTAACACAGCGTACCACCTCTCCAAATAATCTGGAGAAAAATTTAGATCCATATTTAGGAAGCAAAATGTAGCCTTCAATGAGCTAGCGCACTGTGTTCGGTGAAATTCGCAATGCAGTTTTTGTTTGTTTGTTTTTTTGTTTTACTTTCAAAAGTAGTCAGGAATAAACTTCGTATCTTTCAGACGAAGTTGTGGTAACGAGGTAACGATCAGATAGGTAAGGACAGGACCTGGTTATATTTAGGTTATGTTGGTGGATAGGTAAGAAAACATACAGTTTGATGATAAGGGTGGCATGGTATATTTTTATGAAATTTTAGAACTACTCAAACCTAAGCGTTCTCTTCAGTATAAATAAAGCATATATAGATATAAATTTCACGGCTATCCTATCAATATGTTGAAAGCCAAAGGAACAGGACCATCACATAAAGAGGACTTAAAATGTTAAGTTTTAACTATTACCGGTTGATCTCGAGTTTTTAAATAAAGCATATTGTATTATATAAAATATTAGAGTATAAATGTTGCCAATTTGACGCGCATGATTATGTGAATTTAAAGTTTTTGTGTGTTTCAGGATGTAATTAAAAGAGAAAACATTGAAAATTCACAATTTATGTTTTATTTTTTTAACTTTTCAACACCGTATGAAGGGGAAACCGAATCTCACACCCACCTCCAGCTCGCTACACTTGCGCCCTCCCCCTTTAAAAAATGCTCCAAAGCCTACGTTTAATTTAAAGATTCTTAACTTCAGAGGTGCAGATACAGGGGGTTTTGTCTCTTAACTCAAATAATATAGGTCATGATGACCATATTCCTGGTATCCTCGGAGGTCATGTCAAGACATGTTTATATACAAGGACACGGTTGCAAGCATTTGAATTTCCCATATAGTAAAGATTACGCTCCGCACGTAGCTTTTGTTCACTGCAGTCGTCCAAGAAATCGTTTCGTGTAACCGCTGCTTTCTTTGGTAAGGTTGTCTGTGCAGGAACACCAGGGTGTGCATAGCGCGAAGAATGTTATCACACCACTGAAAATCACACCATTGAAAATGTGGTATTGCATTGTGATTCCAGTTCGAATTTTTAACATGCGACACAAGTTCTGGTTAGTCTGATAACATCCATTCTGGCATAGAGCCAAGAATCAGACCAATGAGAGCTTGTGTCCCGTAGTTATCAAACTAACGACTATTTTGGGCCGGATGCACAACGTTTTATCAGTGGTCTTATTATAATTCTTTGGTTGTACGCACCCTGGTGTTCCTGTCCATGCAGAGGATTGTGCCACAAAAAGCAGCGGTTACAAGAAGCGATGTCTGACCATACAATGACCTTAATCTATCATCTTGAAAAGTAAAAGTGTATAAGTTAAATTCGTGTATAAACATTTTCCACAAACCTTATAATAAACAGTTCGGCCGTTCTGGCTTTTTATATGAAACTTTTCTATTAAGAGCAAATTTAAGAGCAGGATTGGGAGCAAAAGCGACGAAGTGGTGTAGTGATATAAATGTAATTAACGAAATTAAGTGCAAATGTAATCTAAAGTTATTGAAGACAAATACAAATGCCAAAACAAAAGAAAATTGTATATTTGAATTAATAAGTAACAGTCTATGAGTGCTGAAGAGTTAGCTTACATAAAAGGCATTACTTGACTCTTAATGAAAGTTTCTGTGATTATTTGTCTGTATAACAATTAATTTTACATCTGAAAATCAGATGTTTCCTGCTCTGCATTCAAATGCAAATGAAAAGTGTCTTGTAGTTCTACATAGAAAGGCAAATGCGATAAATACAATTGCAAATGAATAATAAGAAGTCCATTCGAGATGTTTTCAAACCTATGATTTTCAAAACCCCGTAGTTTAGGTATAACAATGATTTGAATTTTACATGCAGAGGACCCTTTGGAACCTGTAAGCTGTTAACTTCATGGTCTTACGGTTCAAATTTGTTAACGGCCGGGCAGATAGACGCAGACAGATGGCTTCCAGTCTGCTGAGATTATAATGTAACGGTAACACTCAAGACGTATAGCACGATATGAAATAATATTTCTTAATGAAGAAATGACTTTTTACGTTGTATATTATAATAATTACTTAGCAATTCAATAATTTACATATATTGCATGTACTACAAACTAAATAATGACATATTTCATTGAGAAAAATCTTTACTTGCAGTCCATTGTGCATTTGGTTCTTACATCCCGAAGATACGTTGTGTCTGCAGTCAGGCATGGTGTCACGTGCTTCATATCGTCAACAGAACAACGGAGCCCTGAAGGAAAATTATACAAATGCGTGCTTAATCGGTTGTCTGCTGTGCTGTTCAGGGAAGCTTGGTTTGCCGACGGAGGGGGGGGGGGGGGGTTCAAGTGTTAAAGGAACAAAGAATTTGACAGGAACTGATTTTACAAAAAAAGACCTTTTCTTATTGCAGATAAGATAAGATATATTTTTGTGTTGCTACGCTGCACCCGAACACTTAGTTTAGGTCGTCTCTGACAGGTGTCTACTGTGGGTAGAAGATGTAATAGTGATAAAAAGCAGCAGGTGGTTTGCAAGTCAGTGACAACCTTCTACCAATGCCCAGGTTGTCTAGATCAAACATATATATCATTAATATTTACACTTCTGTAGTCTGGCTGCAGTGGCTGGTACCCTTTATTTTCATCTTGCAGTCACGTGTACCCTTCCATGACCTAGTCTAACACAATACACGTAAAATCTTAAAATCAACGAAACATTCGCTACACTTGCATACTCTTTGCTATATATCATATTCTAATATTTAGTATGTATTTTCAGATATGGTCTTCAATTATTTTATTGATATCTCAAGAATTGATATCAACCTCTCGTCGTATTAAATTCTGTCATTGGAGCAGTCAAAGACGGGGTCCGAAGGGTTGTCTGTTCTGTAGTGAACACATTGAATATTTTTGTTAATGACCAATGATGTTGTATTTTAGTCCGCTTTTTCATTGCCTCGTACTTGGACATGGCCGAGTACTCGGAATTGAACTCCGTCCCGAGTTCAGAATCGAGATACCAGGCCGAGTCCATCTCGAGTCCAAAGGAAAAAGACTGTCACATAAACAAAGCCATTCAGATAGAGGAACACATTCACATATAGAGACTCGTACATGTGAAATAATCACAGAATATTAAAAAAAGTTCAGGAGTTCATATATACAAATCTTTATCCTAGCTGCATTGGGAACTTAATGCATTTAACATAAAGAGAAAAGCGTGTGTTAACGATAACATTATCCTGAATATCCAGTATTTAAATATAGATAGTTTTATTGCCCTCGAGCTCTAAAAAACTTGGACTCCGAGACCGTGAACTTGGACTCGAACCTAAAGCACTCGGTAAAAGTTGTTAATTAAAACAATAGCAAAGGCGACAACCCTCTAAGCGTTCACGAATAGTAATGACTTCTATATTATACCTAATACCGTTCTTGAAAACAATGAAATCCGGAGTGTGAATGGCACATCATTCTTGTCGTATGTGGATACCTTCATCCTTATGCAATACATAGACAGTGCCTCCTAAAGTCCATGGACTATTCTTTAAAAGATGATAAGATCTTTTACCAAAACAATTTCAGCTGTATAAAAAGCTATGAACATACCTGGCATTGACGTAGGCATTGTCATGGGATTGGTCTGCTTTTCAGTCAAAAGAGTGGCTGAAGAAAAAATAAAACTGTGACATAGTTCATACACATTTAAAGTTGTGTTTCCATGTGCGTATATATGCGTATATATGAGAAACATAGATCATATGATTTTGTAACTGCGGTATTTCCTCGTGTCCGTCAGTATACTTATGCTTATACCATTTCACAATATATGCATATACGAACACATGGTCATACGCATTCTAGGTCCACCAGAACGTTAAACATAATCGTTTATACATATTTTTTCTTTCTTTTTTCTTCCTTCTGTCTGTGATTTTTCTTTCTTATGTCAAGATCCCAAATATTAGTAATTTTCAAAAACTGACTTTTGGGCCTTGCTCTTTGAGACTTACTATGTATGGTCTTAATTCTTGGAGAAGAACTTGCGACTTACTTGCTCCTGCTGGTATAATTTCCGGCAGATCAGGACAAGACGTCAATAGTCGTTCATACGTGCAGTTAATCCCATACGCTGTTCGAATTAATAAGAATAATCACTGAACCTTTATTATACACCCTAAATTCACTCAGACGCAACGTACTAGGAAATCTTTTTATTGGAAGATACTTGATCGTTCATATTAGTACATTCATGATTGCTCGAACACACACATGCATTATAACGAAATAACTTGTATACCGGTTATATTTGTTTATTGAGGGATCTATTTGTTTTCAAATCAATATTGCTTTTGTTTAAACCCAACTGCGGCAATAGTTAAAATATATGTGGTATGTTGAGACTATTTGTCGTAAAAGTCATGTACGGCTTTTTCGTTGCTATGTTTCTAATGATTATATCCTCCTAATCCTTGGGATCATACCCAAAGCACGGGGAACCCTGGACATATATTCCACTCTTTGCACTGCCACGTCGAGTTAAAGCATTCCCTGTAACCCTAAGTCACAAACAACCCACGATTTTGAATGTCGCACGAATTCAGCAGGGCTATGACAGATGGAACCGTCGTAGGTTTGGGAGAGGTTTCTTTTGATAATATTTTTTATAATTGAGCATGTTACAAATTCTACGACAAGGGTCTACGACAGGTTTTTTCCGTCGCAAAACAGCAGAATTTCGTACGACATGCCCCCGACTATCCAAGGAATTTCCCAATTTTCTGTCGTAGACCTGTCGTATGTGTGTTGTGCGTGGGACTTAGACTTTAGTTTGACTGGAGGAACAAAGCTGCCATCTAACGCTTAATGTCATCACTAACGGTAACCCTTTTTACCCTAGTAAACAAAATTACGAACAATCAAAACTGCAGTCGTGGGAGGATTACCTCATTCGGCCATTTAGGAATGTTTATGAAGCCCCCTTATATTGTCCCTGATTTGCAAAGTCTGTACTCACTGGAAAAAAGGCGGTCAGCTGCAGTGGCCGCGGCAGCCGCGCACGTAGCCGAGACCTTCAAACGGTTCACACACTGGATCAAGCTGGTCAACACACTGTAATTACAGGTAAACAAGTTTTAAGTCCAAGAACTGTTTCAAATTGTTTTCCTTAATATTTTCCAAACCACTGCTCTGGGACCCTTGACTTGTACAAAATCTGGAAATGTGCTCTGCATTCGGGTATATGGAACTTTTAGGTTCTTTTAGACAAGTTGATTTATCAACATTTAAAAATCTCTGATTTTCTCTGATCTCTTGATTTAAAGTATTTGACTAAAATCTTTAATTCAGTCATATATTTAGCAGATACGAAAATACGACTCATTTGGTATTTATATCGGATTCATACGTCTACTTGAGTCGTGACACAAATCATACGGGGAACTAACGCCATTCCGACTCTCTAATTAGGGGATTAACGACCAGCGTAGTTGCATCTTAGTGCCTTTACATAGGATGGATGACCGTTGCAGTACATTCTTCGTTAAGGCTTGTATCCATTAAGCGACAGACAGACAGATTTATCCAAGATTACTATTTCGATAATTATCAACCAATCAGGTGTTAGGCCCCAGGGGGGAATCCTTACTGCTGACCAAGATACATTGGGATTTCCTTGTTTGGGGTAACAGCTGCTTAATGGATGCAGACTAGTTACAAATAAGAGCTCATTACAAGTGGTACACTGTGTGTATTGGAATTGTTGATGCTTTTATAGAAAGAAGAACTGGCCATTTAACGGCTGTAAGTTTCTTCCCTCGAAAATCTTTGAAATATTTGGGAATTTTAATTGATTTCTTGTATTATTGCCTACCCGTCCGCAGACTTGGATGCCGGCCTTGTGTATTTATTAAATAAAAAAATACCGGCAAGCGATTTATCATGGTTTACAGCTCATAAAACGGTAGGGGATTGTTGTTAAGGTAAATTGAACACTATTTAAGCCAATATCAACACAAATAGCGATTCAAGCGCCTGTGATCTGAACCTGCTTAATTCTATTAATCCACCCATGAATATCGTATACAGGGATGCAAAACGCGCTATATGATCACAGATAGTCCAGTAATTAAGGTCAAATGAGAAAAAACATGGCATGTTGGCTTGCTCGGCCCAGCAGTGCTGACGTAACGGGAAGCCTACTGTAGCAGCACCGTGATTGGCTTCAGGGCTGTAACCTCCAGTAGGGAGGCTAGTCATTTGGGTGCCATCTGCTTGCGCAGCAGTGGTTTCTGCGCGGAGGTTAGGGTGAAGGTTATATTGGGAGAGCAGCATGGCCATTTGGTAAACAACACGTTATCTCAGCGAAATTCAAACGTATTTGTACGAGCCAGAGATGTGACAGTGTGAACGAGTACTGCCAAATGACAAAGAAACATCGTCGGACGAGGATGAAAACACTGGGCGGGATCGATTGTCATTCCTTGGATTCATGGTCCGCGCGTCTGACTTGGCCGAAACCGATCGTGTCATCTTACCTGCCAGCTTTACTTAGTCTCACAGGCGGTGCTTCGGACGTGCTATTCCAGACACTTAATATCGAAAATTGAAAGGAGTTGAGTACCTAACACAGTGACACAGTAATACCCCAACACGCTGCAAATTGCCAGGAAATTTGATAAATGAAGCCTCATACTATGTTAAGTGCTAATTTTTAAAAATCTAAAAAAACATGATAAACATAAGTTTCAGTAACTGTCGAGATCATGTAAACTGTTAAGAGACGTGACGGCACTTGCCAGCTTATGGTCTCGTGGCGAGGTCAGGACCTCTGTCCACATTTTGGATCTTGTACCCAAACAATGCTGGCACTGCATCATGCCTAAGTTGTCAAGATCTGATACTCTTCTTGTGCAATATTTGTTAGGTTTACAGTCTTGAGTAAAATTTCCCATGCAGAGACGCCGGCCCTTGCCGAAAGGATGGGTGACCACTGGCACCGAGTTGCCACGCCCACGGCCGATGTTGTGCAGTCATTTGAGCTAATTCTCGTTTACTCGGGTCTTTGCGGCAATCAGGTCGTTTGACCTGATTTCCTGGTAGTATCTCTAAGAACATTGGAGATATAAAGACTTTATTTTAAATAGGGATTCAAGCGCCTGTGGGGTATGTTACTTCCAGCACCGGGTCTCATCTTATGGATCCACATACAATGCTCCCTCTCGTGTAGGGACCCAGAAAACCAGGCCAAAACAAACAGCGCTTACGATAGAGGTATTAGGCCTATAGGTAAAGCGCAGGGTAAAGAGCGTAGACTTAAGTCTGGAATAGATTCAAGCGCCTGTGCATCCTTTATGATTGGCTGAAATGGTCACAAGATTTATAGCATATATAAATGCTGGTGGCAACATCTTTTTAGGGATGGAAGAGGCCATTGTGTATGAGCTACACCAGAAACTGAATAAAAATATTTGTGGTCCTCTTGAATATATGTAAACAATGCCCGAAACGCGACAAACAAATGATGCGCCAAGGAATCTACGTTATTATCGGGACATGTTGCCAGCGAAAAGGATACCAGCCAATCGAGGAATGCATGGAGCCAATGCTGTTACTTTTCATTTTGACTGACAGCTCACCGCCCCGGCAACCGTTTGAATAGGCTATAGGCTCAGAGATAATGACACAATGACACGGGTTGACACAGGTCCTTGTACACACAATATGCCCGGCCAGTGAGCTGTCACTCAAACGAAATGTAACAACATTGGCTGAGTGCACATGTCTCGCTGAACTTTTATCCGTTTTGCTGGCATCGGTTACATGGCTACGCTAACATAGTCTTAATGTCATAATCGGTTGATGATGCGTGAACACAGAGGGAGCATGATTCAACCTATTACTTACTAAGAGTAACCATAAAACTGTCATCAAGCGGCGCTTGAATCGCAGCTATGGGCAGAGCCATGTTATGTGTCAAGTGTTTGTTAACTGGCATTTGGTTGGCTGCTAGTCACATCATACGTACGATGTTTTTAGCAGACACCGACCCGCCACCTGGTGTCTAAGTCTGTCATGACCGGTCATACCTGGCAGCGGTGAATTCAGTAACTTCTTCAGAAGCGTAAGATTTCCGCTGCCTCAGGAGCGTAACTTCAGTTCGGCATCACGGGATAAAGGTAATTTATAATTCAAGTAAAAAACTATTTCTATCTTAAAAACACACAAAATAATCTAAAATATCCATTTAAAATTTCTTTTTTGTTTTGGACTCTGACTCTGACTTTTACTCGGCTTCTAAGTGACTCGGAATCGATGGAAATGGACTTGGACTCAAACCTCAAGGACTCACAGTTAAACTCGGATTCGAGTCGCCTGGACTCGGACTTGCAATCGGACTCGGATGTTGTATACGCTACTAAATCACTGGAATACATGAAAACTCTCCTGTGTCGCGTAACGTCTGGTTTACAAACTGTTTATTGATTCAACATTTCCCCAGCACACAAATAAAATTTCGTCTTGCTTAAATCGCTTATTTGCTGGAAGGAACAGTGCGTTATCCGCACAATGGGGCAATATAAAAAAATGACATCGATTAATTTCCTCCGTCAGAAGGGTACGTGTTAATCCCCGTTCATGCATTTGCTTCTGTGTGTGTTATTGTGTTTGTTTACAATATAACTAATGCCATCATGAAAGGAATATCATGAAAATTCACGGAAATTCCATGATATTGGAAATAGGCCAATGAAGAATTTGATCCGGCATTAGATTTGGATCCGGGAACATCACCAATGAAAAGTCACAAATCTGCAGTCACTTATACGCAAATGAACCTTGGAATATTGGCCGAATAAATGAATTGCATAGTCTTGCACTCATTAGAATGCAGACCTTGGCATTGGTATTAGCTCTCTTCATGCACGCTCTCTGGTATATTATTCGTCGTGAGGCGGTTTTTTAATCCTTCCGTGCCAGAGTTGAATGTCTTAAGTCGTTAATGTACTGTAGATACGCTTACCTGCACTCTACGTTACACAGCAGTAATCTGTCAATGTGGCCGTAGAGAATTAACGCACAGGAAGCAACCTGGGTCGTGTCTGAATGACTACATCCCTCTACTGGAAAAAATATAAAAGATTACGCAATAAAAACAACAAAAACAACAACAACAATAATAATAATAATTATTATTATTATTATAATTATTATTATTATTATCATTATTATTTTCATCATTATTATTATTATATTTACTGCAAAGAAAAATCAGGCCAAGTCTATCTTGAGTCCAAGGGAAAAAGACATAAAAATAAAGACATTCAGATAGAGAAAAACACTCACATATAGAGACTTATACATGTGATATCATCACAGAATTTAAAAAAAAAATTACAAGAGTTATTATATACAAAACTAACCCGGCATTTGGAGCTTAATACATTGAACAACAGAGGAAATGCATGTGTCAACGATAACATTATTCATGATAATCTCGAATATCCAAAATAAAGTGTATTAAAAAGGATTTGGATTCGAGCTCTTTATTTAATTCGAACTCTTAACAAGAAGCCAATGGCCATGATGCTCAGCTAAATTTCACTTGGTGCACATTAATATTACACATTGTCTGTGAGAATAGCCTATAGCTTATGTTACTGTGTTGAAATAAAAATTTCAGGATTCATAGGAGACCTGCCCAGGACCCCCTTAGATTTCACAAGAGAGGGTTCCAAGGAAAATAGATACAATTTGTACCATGTCTGACTGTCCTGGTGCTTATATGACATCCTTTACTGTAGGTCGCAAAATATAGGTTATGGTGACCTAGTTTCAGTTTTCCAAGGACATAGGACGTCTCAGGATAATACATTAGAAGATTCTTGGCCTGACACATACAATGTGAGCCCTGTCTGACTTTCTGGGTGCTCAAAATCCTGTTTTTGGCCAGTAGGTCACAAAATATAGGTAACCATGACCTAATTGTAGGTTTCGAAGGAGATTTGTCTACAAGCTACCATGATATTGTGTTAAAAGATTCTAGACCTAGTGAATACAATTTATGCCTCGTCTAACTGTCTTGGTGATAAAAAAAAAAAACATTTTTTTTTCAGCCCAAAGGTCAGAGAATATAGGTCACCATGACCTAATTTCAGGTTTCCAAGGAGATTTGCCTAGAAACACCGACGATATTGTGTTAGAAGATTCTAGGCCTAATGGATAAAATTTGTGCCCCGTCTGATTGTCTGGGTGCTTATTGACATCTTTATCGATAGGTCGCAAAATATAGGTTATCTTTACTTAGTTTCAGTTAGCCTAGGACATTTGCCAAGGAGGTCTCAGAATGTTACATTTGCGGATTAGGCCTAACAAGTACAATCTGTCTGACAGTCTGACTGTCCGGGTGCTTTTTTAAATTCTTTTCCTGTAGGTCGCAAAATATAGGTCATGGTGACCTAGTTTCAGTTTTTTATAGGACATTTCTCTAGGACCTCCCTAAATGTCACTTTGGAGGATTCTAGGCCTTATAGATACAATTTGTGCCCCATCTGTCTGGGTGCTCAAAAATCATGTTTTCAGCCCGAGGGTCACAAAATTTTTAATTTCGTGACCAAATTTCAGGCTTCTATAGAGATTTGCCTAGAAATTCCAAGATACTGTGATGGAAGAGTCTAGGCAAAATAGATACGATTTTTCCCCATCTGACATTTAGGGTGCTCATATGATACTTTTCCGTATAGGTCACAGAATATAGGTCACAGTGACCTTTATTCAGTTTTCAAAGAACCTTTGCCTAGGACCCCCATATATATTACGTTGAGGGTTTCTAGGCTTTATGGATACAATTTGTGCCCCATCTGGTTGTCTTGGTGCTCGAAATAATGTTTTCGTTCCGTAGGTCACAAAATATAAGTCACCCCGACCTTATTCAGGTTTCCAATGAGATTTCCAATATCCCAGGATATTGTGTTAGAAGATTCTAGGCCTTACAGTTACGATTTATCCCCATCTGACATTCAGGGAGCTAATATGACATCTTTTCCCTTTAGGTCGCAGAAACTAGGTCATCGTGACCTAGTTTCAGGTTTCCAAGTACATTTGCCTAGGGCCTCCCTGAATATAAGGTTAGATGATTCTAGGACTAATGGATACAATTTGTGCCTCGTCGGACTGTCTTGGTGCTCAAAATCATGTTTTCGGCCTGTAGGTCACAAAATATATAGGTCACCACAACCTAATTTCGTGTTTCCAAGGAAATTAGCCTTGGACTTCCTTGAATGATCAGTTAGAAGTTTCTAGGTCTAACGGTTACGATTTGTGCCCTGTTAATGGACGGACGGACGCCGGACAAAGGGTGATTGCTATAGCTGAAATAACTTAAAGTCAGCTAAGCTAAAAACTTTGCCTCCAAGACCGTGAACTTGGACTCGAAGCTGAGGCACCCGATTAAAGTTATTGATTTGAAAAAAAGGCAAAGGCAACAACCCTGTAAGCCTTCACGACTAGTAATGACTTTTATATTGTACTTGTTCCCCTTCTTTAAAACAATGAAATCCAGAGTGTGAATGGCACATCATTCTTGTCGTATGTGGATACATTCATCCTTATGCAATACACAGACAGTGCCTCCTAAAGTCCATGGACCATTCCTTAAAAGATGATAAGATCTTTTACCAAAACAATTTCAGCTGTATAAAAGGCTATGAACATACCTTGCATTGACGTAGTCGTTGTCATGGATTTAGTCTGTTTTTCGGTCAAAGGAGTGGCTGAAAAAAAAACTTTAACCCTTTTCTTATACATTTAAAGCTGTGTTTCTATGTGCGTATATATACGTATATGTGTGAAACATAGATCATATGATATTGTAACTGTGGTGTTTTCACATGTCCGTCAGCATACATATGCAGGTAAATATATATATATATATATATATATATATATATATATATATATGCATCTACCATTTCACATATATACGCATATTCTCATGGTCATACGCATGCTAGGTCCATCAAAACGTAAAACCATCGATTATACATGTTTTTTTCTTTCTACTGTCTGTGTTTTTTACTTCTTTTGTCAAGATCACATTTTTTTGATGATTTTAAAAAAAACTGACCCTATGGCCTTGCTTTTTGAGACTTACTTTGTATGGTCTTAATTCTTCGAGAAGAACCTACGACTTACCTGCTCCTGCTGGTATAATTTCCGGCAGATTAGGACAAGACGTCTTTAGTCGTTCGTACGTGCAGGTAACCCCATACGCTGTTCGAATTAAAAAGAAGAATCACTGAACATTTATTAAACACCCAAATACACTCAGAGGTTCCGTACAAAGAAGGCTTTCTTTTTATTGGAAAATACGTTATCGTTCAAATTTATACATTCATAATTGCATGAACACACGAAATACCTTATATATATTATATTATATTATATTATATTATATTATAATATATTATATCATATTTATATTTTATTATATTTGTGTATTGACGGATCTATTTTTCTCGAATCAATTGCTTTTGTTCGATTTGGGCGATATTTAAATAATATGTGGTATGTTGCGACTATTTGAGTCTTCTTGTTCTTGTCTTAAAAGTCATGTTCGGCTTTTTCGTTGCTATGTTTCTTATGATTTTATCCTCATAATCCTTGGGATAATACCTGAAGTACGGGAAACCCTTGAAATATATTCCACTCTTTGCACTCACCTCGAGTTAGAGCTCTCCCCTTGAGCCTAACTCACAAATATCCTACGATTTTGACTGCCGCATGAATTCAGCAGGGCGTTCTGGATAGGTTTCTTTTGATAATATCGTGGAAAAAAATCACATATTAAATATATATTGTATGACTGTCGTGGGAACATTGGCCAGGGCTGTCTTACTCAAATCGTACGCTCTTCCCACAACAGTCGTATGATGGTCCATAGTATGGTCGTAATACAAAAGAAAAAAAATCCCAAATTTTCTGTCGTAGACCTGTCGTATATATGGTGCGCGATGTCTGTGACTTGGGCTTAAGACAAACCCACGGCAGTCACAGGAATGACCTACGACAGTAGAACATACGTCGGACCGCCTTAGGTAAACGTGCGGCAATCGTTGGGCTGTCGTAGGAAAGTCCTACGATTCGTAGGGCCTCAGATAGCCAAAACACCATAAGAAAGCCGTAGGCTTATCGTAACACAGTCGTAAGGCATCGTACAACAGACCTACCACCTCGGCCTGACATAAAGAATATATAACCTACGACGCTGAAAAAATTGGAACATGTTATAAATTCTACGACAAGGGTCTACGATAGTTTTTTTTTTCAGCGCAAAACAACTGAATTTCGTATGACACGCCCACAACTATCCTACTGGTAGGAATTTCTCAAATTTTCTGCCGTAGACCTGTCGAATGGGTGTTGTGCGAGGTATGGGGCTTAGGCTTTAGTTTGACTGGAGGAACGATGCTGCCATCTAACGCTTAATGGCATCACTAACGGTAACCCTCTTTACCCTAGTAAACAAATCACGAACACGTGAAACTACAGTTGTGGAAGGTTAACCTCATTCATAACTACAAGAATACTTATAAAGCCCCTTAATGTTGTCCCTGATTTGCAAAGACTGTACTCACTGGAAAAAAGGCGGTCAACCGCAGTGACCGCGGCAGCCGCGCACGTCGCCGAGACCTTCGCGCGATTCACACACTGGATCAGACTGGTCAACACACTGTGTAATGACAGGTTAACAAGTTTAAATTCAAAGAACTGTTTCAGATTGTTTAAGTTTTCCTTTATATTTTACAAAAAACTGCTCTGGAACCCTTGACTTGTACAAATTCTGGAAATGTATTCTGCTTTTTGTTAGCAAAAAATATTTTTAAAATTTCTGATTGATACTCTGAGTATTTGACTAAAATCTTTAATTCTGTCATATATTCAGAAGAAACGAAACTCCCCTTGGGATCACATTAAAAACCTCTAGGACCCTTTTATATCGCCCGCCATTATTCACATTTATGGTTTTATTGTTATAATCAATATGCAATTGACCTAACCGCCACAGCCAATATGCTCCGCCCGTGTAACCTATAATTATTATAATGAGCCCCAATAAAGCGCTCCTACAAAGGGGATCTTCCATCTCCATGATTGCAACAGCTGTTTATAAGACAATAATGACGTAACAAAGGTCCATTACGCATGACGTCGCATTGACTGACGTCATTAACTTCAATCGCTGTTCTCAATTGTTGAAAATATATAGCAGTCATTGTAAACTTCTCTTGCATTATTTGGATTATTTGTCTCATACGAATAACGTGCCAGGTAAGACATTATTATTCACTGAGTAGTCGGAGGAGAGGCTCCTGCAACCTTTAGCCTTTTTAATAATGTCTCCTTTGTTTAGAAAAACATCAGTACATTATACCAGGTACAGAAATGTATTGCAGATACAGATATACGTTTGTCAAGGTACATTATACATGTACTATTTAGCAGGCAGCTTCCTATATCCTGTCAGTCAGGTACATGTCCAGGTACAGACGTTCTGAACTAATTGCCTAGGCACAGGTCCAGATACAAATACAAGTACATGGCCCCAATCCTGGATATTAACTGTTGGTAAATATGAAATATTTCAAAATCATTATGAACTTAAAGGTTAAAGGTCATCAGACGCTTTTTCTCTTAGTATGTTTGAGCTAGACCAGAAACTGATAAAAAATTTGTGGTCCTCTTGAATACGTGTAAACAATGCCCGAAACGCGTAACACTAATGATGCCTCAAGGCATCTAGGTTATTATCGGGACATGTTGACAGAGAAACGGATACTAACCAAGCGAGGAATGCACGGTCCAATGTTGTTACATTTCATTTTGAGTGATACCTCATCGCTCCGGCAACCATTTGAATAGGCCACAGGTTCAGAAAGAATGGCCTGACCCGAGTTGGAACAGTTCTAACATTGTCTTAATGTCATAATCGGTTGATAATGCTAGAACACAGATAGATCAAAATTCGACCTATTATTTACTAAGAGTAACTTTAAAATAGTCATCAAGCGGCGGTTGATGCCATGTTGTCTGTCGAGTATTTGCTAACTGGCATTTGGATGGCTGCTAGTCATATTATACGCAACTGGTGTCTAAGTCTATCATTACCGGTAATACCAGGCAGCGGAAAAAGCAGTAACTTCTTAAGAAGCGTAAGATTTCCGCTGCCTCGGGAGTGAAACTTAAGTTCGGCATCAGGGGCAAAAGGTAAAAAGTAAAAAGTAAAAACAAAATAAGTATAAAGCATGTGTCTATCTTAAAAACACAGAAGATAATCTAAAATATTCATTACAAATTTCTTTTTGTATTTGACGCTGACTCGGCTTCCAAGTGACTCGGACTCGAAGATGGACTAGGACTCCAACCTCAAGTACTCGGAGTTTGACTCGGATATAATCGCCTGGACCCGGACTTGCACTCGGTCTCGGATGTTGTGGACTCTACTAAATCACTGGAATACATGTAAACTTACAAACAAAGATCTATATCGATTATATTGAAAAAGATCATTTCCTGTGTCGCGTAACGGCTGGCTCTTATCAAGAAACCCATGTGAGACATGCTTGCATTCATTATCCAAAGTCTCAGAATTTCAACAAACATGCAGCAATGTACTGTAGCGACGATTTTCTTTCGTACATTGTAGGTACTGTTGGAAGGTACACAACCATATCTAACGGTTGGTTTATTTTATTTCACGTGACAGCGTAATCTTGCATTACATTATAGTCTTACGGTGAGTTTCTGGTTATTACTGATCATCGCACTTTAACATCTCGCTTGACTCTCTTACGTATGAGGGTACAGGTCTATTTCTTAAACTCTCGTTTATGGCCAGAATAACGGGAGGCCAAACACCCTTCAGTCAAAAGACATTTCTGCTCGAACGAATCTCTTCTGTTTGGGCACTCTTGGACGGCCGGAACTTGTTGTCTAAACTGGCAGAATTTAAAATAAAAATTCGTGATATCTCAAGGAAACGCGTTATGTTAACTTTCATATGTGCTACTTGCAAGATATTACTGATTCCTTTAAGGCCTTACCACAAAACACCCAAGTTTAAAACTATAAATTTTGCGAGCTCCCTTTCAGGATGTGCCAGTGTGGCGCCTTCCTGTGGGGTGCGCGGGAACTTCATTTATATAATGAGCCCCGCGCTATCTCAGGTGTGAACCCGAGCGGGCCAGCCAGCAGCTGGTTTAAAGACACTGGATAGCCATCAGATCTTCCCGAAGAGACAGCCCGAACTTGTCGCACAGACAGTCGTCTTCGGTCCGAATGACGTGTCCACCCACCGCCCCGATTAGGCTGGGGCAATCCGGATATCAGGAAGCCGAGTTCCCCGATATCTTCCCAATTATATTAAGACACAAATGACAAAAGGCCTGGTATGGGAAGACATATACCGCAGTCAGGCTCAAACCCACGCCTCCCAGCTCTTCGGCTAAGTAGTCAGACACACTGACCACTTGACCACCGGGACTGGTTTATCTCCTGCAATAATTCTCATCTGTTACATTGTTCTCTTCACTACATTTAAACCTACGCCGCTGGTGTATTTAGCAGCCCCGATGTATCGTAAGGGACAGACTTTGACTCATACAGTCCCTTAACGACAAAGGTGTACTCCTGTGAGTCTGAGTCTGCGCAGTGTGAAAGGATATCATTAAAGCCTCTAATCTGTCTTTCATTGGCCACAGATGACAAAACTGACCACACTGCATTGTTTGTTCTAAGTCGCCTTTACGTTTGTATGGCCTGTCTCAAGTCATTAATATAAATGTAACCTGTCACCTAAAAAAATGGTTGCTGCCGCCTAGGCATTTAGGCACATCAGTCAGTTTGCCCTGCTCAATGCTGCCATCTGGCTGACAAACTGTTCATTGATTCAACATTTCCCCAGCACACGAATAAAGTTAAAGTCTGCCTTAAATCGTCTGTATGCTGGAAGGAACAGTGCGTTATCTGCACAATGGGGCATTATAGTAAAATGACATCGATTAATTGCCTCCGCCTGGAGGGTATGCCTTTACCCCGTCCGTGCGTTTGTGGGTGTTTGTTTATAACATAAGTTATAACGAATGCAATAATGAAAGGAATCTCCAGAAATGACAGGGTATTGGAAATGGGCCAATGACCAATGAAGATTATGATCCGGAATTTGATTCGGATCCAGGAACGTCACCAAGGAAAAGTCACAAATCTGCAGTCACTTATGCGCGAATTAACCTGGGACTATTGGCCGAATAAGTGAATGGCATAGGCTTGCAATCATTAGAATACAGATATCTAGTTGACTTTTTTTTCAATGAGCCTGACATGAATGCTAACCCAGGCCTTGTCCTTGATATTCGCTCTCTTCCGGCACACTCTCTGGTGTATGATTCGTCGTGAGGCGTTTTGTTTTTAAATCCTTCTGTATCAGAGTTGAATGAGTAAGTTCGTCAATATGCTGTAGATTATCTTACCTGCATTCTACGTTACACCGTAGTAATCCGCTAATGTGGCCGTAGAGAATGGACGCACAGGAAGTAACCTGGGTCGTGTCTGAGAGACTACATCCCTCTACTCCAAACAAAAATAAAAAGGATCAGGTAATAATAACAAAAGCCACAACAATATCAATAATAATAAAAATGATTCATTATAATAATAATAATAATAATAATAATAATAATAATAATAATAATAATAATAATAATAATGATAATAATAATAATAATAATAATAATAATAATAATAATAATAATAATGATTCATTATAATAATAATAATAATAATTATTATTATTATTATTATTATTATTATTATTATTATTATATTTACTGCAAAAAAAATAAGTGTCATCCAGTGTAAGTTTCATCCTACCTGGTTTGATTGTGACGCCTTCATTTAGCTGGGCACAGGTGAGAACGAGGAACAGTAAGGTGACCAAGGACATGGTATATCAGTGAAATGATACTGAACTCAGAGCCACTTCGACGTATTAGCACCAACCGACAGGCTCGTAACTGTATGAAAAAATATATATAAACTTAATTTGAATAAGTGTTGCAATATCATACCCATGCAGGTCGATTGTGCTTTCTGTGCTATGGATTATACGTCAAGCCCTGGAATAATTGCTAATGGCGAATTCAAGGACACTGTAAACTTTATAAAAATGTGAACTTTGTTTATTTTACATGGACTGTACATAAATTGATATAATAACTTATTCGTGGGACTCGACCGTTTTTGAGCCATTACAACCCACTCTAAATGTGACTCCGGGAATCGAACAGGGGTCGCCAGCAGAGAGAGCTGCATAAGAGATTTTTCACTAAACAGTCCGTGCAGACTTGATCGATATCACAAAATGAACAGCCAAAAGCATGGTCATACTTCATGTTTATTTTTCCGTATAAAAAAGTTTATAAATATTCAGCATCATTTTCTTATTTGTGCTTGTGCATGCAAAGAATTCTTTTTCTTGTGTATAAATAAATATAAAGCTTTATTCTTAGCATAGACTTAATCAAATGAATATAAAGACTACTGCTTACATACCAAACCGGTTTCACGATTTTAGTCCTGTTCAATTTCTTATTCTCCTGCAATCTTATGTTACTCTGAGACCCAATTAGATGTTCACATCTTGCAACAGTCAGGCCGATATATAAATATATATATATATATATATATATATATATATATATATATATATCGATATATATTTATATGATAAGACAACAAAACAACAAAATGCCCTTGATATTGCAAGGTAAGTGATAATAAAATGAGACCATGTAATGTTTGAACATGATGTCGGCGTCGCGAAATTGCTGGGTGGTCCATGCGAATGAGCCGTTCAACCTTCAGGACATTTCAAACTGCTTAATCTTTCCATATATACATTTATAATACTATATGTAATATGGACTGCATGTATTATAGCCTTTGTTATTTCTTAAACCCCTTCGTTATTGATGAGTGACTGTCTGAGACCCGTCCAACTGGGACCCGTCGGACTGGGACCCATTTAGATTCACGAAAAAATTCCGACCCGTCCACCTGAAACCCGTCCATTTGGGATGATAGAACCCTTAATGATATGTTATTTTAACCGTCCAAAAACCGGGGAAAGAATTGTGTCCGATATCTGAAACGCACAAAAGCCTTTTTCAGAAATTTATTAACCATTTGGTATTTATATGTAAATTTAATCCCAAAAAATTATGTATACATTGTTCTGTAATGTACTTCGACCAAAAACACAGTTATGTCATCGCTCTGTATTAAGCGTACATTTAGTCTCTGTAATAAACAGTCACTCTCTAAGGTTTATAGTGACCCAATCACATATCTGACCATTATAAAGTAAAAGTTATCCCTTGGAAATTTTATAAAAAAAAATAGACCAGAAAAATGGATATCACCGGACACAGGCTGCTTGTTTTTATTTATATCAACATGTTTGTAATATGTTGGGGTCCGGGAAAATAAAACAAAATCAACAAGTGCATCTGGTCACAAGTCAGATAAGCCAGAGCTTTGCAAATGGCGTTTTGCAACAAGTGACCTTTCTACCATCACAAATATGCAACCCACAACCGTAGGTTACATGTTTTTCCCGTTTGCCAACATTGCTTACAAACATGATGTTGATAAACAAGTTCATTTATTCTTCACGAAGGCGTTATAAGTTTTTCACAGCCAAAGGTATCCTTAGATCATTAATATATACACAGAGGAAGTCCTAAATCACATAAATTCTTTTTTTTTCAAAAGGTACGTTCAAATACGGCACAGTATGTGTAACACAGACTACATGGGAGGGTTTACGTGTTAATTGAACGCACAGCCAGCTGATGAAAAAGCCAAGTCAGACCATGATTAAGTGTCTTTATATTACCTGTGTAAAAGAGAGAATAAAACATAGCCCTGTGATTATCCTGACCTACCTGTATACTTCCACCACACGTTAACCTGTGAGCTTTTGCTGAATCTGTGTTGATTGAACAAACAGTGCAGTCATGCAGAGGAAAATTCCTAGAATGCATGACATCAACATGGATGCTAAAAATGTCAAAGTAACTCATGCGTAATATCTCATCAGGCAGTACATCCTTGTAGTGACGATAATATATTTATATATATATATATATATATATATATATATATATATATATATATATATATATATATATATATACTATGTAGTTATATCAATTCCAGCTAAAGTGCTCCATTCTTTCGTATGAGGAACTCCATACATACATCCCATGTAGGTGAAATTACATAAGAAAATGTTTAATAAATACTAACAAGTCCTCCTCAAAACATTCAGGTCACATTGTATCTTGACTCTCCATCAACTTTATTGATTGACATTCCGACAGCCTTGCAATCCGACATAATTTAGGGTATTACATTTAGTGTCGGATTATCAGTTTACGTCCGCAAATTGACGATTATAGATATGATAAAGTGTTTCCATTAAATCATAACACCTGACGGCAACCGAGAAACGCGGATATGATATCCCAAGATGCAACCGTTAACCGCATTTAGTGCATTATGACAACATAATTCTCAGAATAGGGGATCGTTACCTCTTATTAACATCGTTACACGCCGTTCATGCATCTACAGTGACAATAGACGGCTATTATATTTTTCTCCGTCAGGGAAGCATTCGGTTTGTGTTATCTGTAGCGTTTCAGGTTCATGTCCTGTCCTGCCTAAAAATAAATAAAATTCCCACCACCTAGTGGTGTTACGATCTTTTTCTGCATACTTATATAGGAAATCCTATGACGTTATACATCCTGAATACAACGTGTCAGTATATGTAAGGATATCATCACCGATCGTTCGCAGTCGAAATAACATGAACATGATCGCTCTCTCTATCTCCGTGTGTGTAAATCCAAAGCTATTTAATAAACTGTTATATTATTAATCATTAACCGCTAATATAAATTATAATCTCTTGTTACCTGTTTTTTTTTTGTTGTTGTTGTAATGGTAACATGGTACCTACAGTACGTAACCCAATTTAACGTTATAGCCCTGAGTATTCTGTGTCGTTATAGCAGCGCAGGGGCAACCCCTATCCCCCAACGCTGGGGCAACCCCATATATATATATATATATATATATATATATATATATATATATATATATATATATATATATATAGACAGACAAATATTTGAAACTTGTCCTATTAACGCTGAAAAAGTGTTATGGAGTATATTTTAACAGGCCCATATCAGTTGTTTTAGAAGCCCGAGTGTCATGTTGTCATGGCTATAGTCTGCGAGTGACCCCCCCCCCCCCCCCCACCCAGGAATATAAATTGACGCCACTGATAATTCTTTTTAAGATTGCGGTAAACCATGGTCCTTTGGCTATTAATGTATTTATTTCAATACTCCTTTTCGTTTAAAAATCAAGAGAAAAATTAAGAGAATATGATAAAAACCTATTGATGTCCTGAAATTATTTTCTTTGTCTTAGATATAGCTTTTTCTCTGGTTAATAAAGAATTATAGGCTTACAGAAGTTGTAAAATGTTTAATGCTTTCTTCTTTCAAGCCCCTATTATTTGCCTACATGTGGTCATTTTTCAAAAGTTTTTCCACAACCTGGAAGTGGACACTCCTTCCAACCAACCATCCCCAACATCTGCCCCCCCCCCCCCCCCCCTTTATTAAAAACATCTCAGTGTAGTTATCTCTGAAAGAGCTATGTCCATATGGCAAATCTAGCCCTGGGTGGGCTATGCCATCACGTTAGGTTGATCCCTAGGACATTATCATTTGCAATGATTTTTTATCCCACGCTGTAAGTATTAAGGTTGGTTTAATACCAAAACTCAAAACTCCAAAACAAGGTCAAATAATAGAAAATTTAAAAAAAATAGAAACACCCGTGGGAAACTTAAAAAATCTTGATTTGTGAACTTGCGTGGCACGGCTACCAGGTACTGTGTGTTCAATGTTCATGATTTGATCCTATGATCGCGCCCGCACATTTTTACCTGTCTACATGATGGAGCAATGGTGTTGGAACGAAATATTTGCAGATAAAATTATATTTTAGGAGAATCCATTTAATGTATATTGTATATACCTTGAATGTGAATAAGTCCCGGATTTTTCCTTCTGCTCGCATTATACCTCAGACAACAATATCATGAAAATAATTATGTCCGACTTGAAATCTGTATTAAAATAACCCTTGTGTTAATAATAAAAACAACACAGGATGTATAACGTGAAGACTACATAGAACTATGTCTAAGTATAAAAAACACAGCACCTGCACAGAGACAAGCCGAGATAACAACCGGACCATGACCAAGCCGTATAGATGATATGGTCATTGTGCTGGACATATACACATAATAGAGCTGATATCGAAATATTATCACTTTACCTGTGTTTGTCACGTCTGTTTAATCTCCAGTTCTCTGCAGTTTACCGTTTGAATACCGATTGGATTGCAAATATCCTAGAATGACGAATCTACTGATGTAAGAAATATCAGACCGACTCAAGCGTGACATCGAGACAAGTAAAGAATCCAAGCAGTGATAACACTGCCATCTAGTGGCCTGAGATGTGGAACTACACGTGCGTGCTTATGTGTGAGGTGGGACCATCTTGATGACGTGCACTGCTCATACAGGTGTTAAATTATAACATGGTAAACCTGGGTGATGACGGAAATAATGAATGAACAAGTAATATACTCATATGTACTTCTACCTGCATAAGTAAGGTCTATCATCTCTTATATAATACTATTAATACTTTTCCATGGCACATTTGCAACAAACCGGTTATTCGCCGTTTCTTAAAGACCATTTTTATTGCACGGTTACAAATAAACGATAATGTAGCGTTTTTAAGGGCGCTATAGTACTTTAATATTTAAATGGACCCATTCGTGGATAATTATATCCGTGATTATAACATGTGGGGGTCTAAAATGGCAGCCAATACCACTGACAGTCAATAGCATCGCTGTCTATTAAATATAGAAGGTTCTTTTATTTGTTAAATATACGCAACATATTTATCTTGTTTATCTTTGACCTGCCTACCTGCATCTTTTTCTATGTCTGTCTGTCTGTCTGTCTGTCTGTCTGTCTGTCTGTCTGTCTGTCTGTCTCTCTCTCTCTCTCTCTCTCTCTCTCTCTCTCTCTCTCTCTCTCTCTCTCTCTCTCTCTCTCATCATCTATTACATAAATAAAAAAGAACACGACAATGTTGCAATTGAACCAATCAAATGACGAGCGTACACTTTGCTCCACGTGGCTGCCGAAGCACCAGTGGCGCTTCGTTCAGACCAAGCGTGTATCTTTGCGTTCATGACATCGGCAATCTGACCAATCAAATAAAGCCATGCACTAGTATAAGCCTGTTTGGTTCATGATTTCGCCGTGTGAACAGTGTATTGTGATTTCGGCCCGACCACAACCAGCCTTTTAAATTCATTATCCGTGCCATAGACGTCAGAGCGGCTCGATGAACAAAGGTCTCTGAAAGCGTAGATGCCGGAGGCTTGATAGTATGAAAATACGAGCATTCAGTCATCATCTGCTACGTTGCAAGCACACAGAGCTCTTTATATTTTCCCAACGGGAAACGTACTTATAAGACCTAAGCAGGCAAAAACCATTATATGTTTAATCTAGCATTCAGGGGTTAAGGCCATCATAGCTTCCCATAATGATTATAATTTGTTTTCAAAAATTCTTATTGGTAAAGGGTCATCGTTATTTTATGTATAAATAGTTGTAAATCTTGTTTTGTTTTTGCTCAAATATTTTATATACAGATACAAATAAGAATTGCCTGAATCCCCCCCCCCCCCCACACACACACACTTTTGTTTCACTTCTTATATTCCTGGGAGTCATTACCTTTGCTCTGTAAAATATATCGAGGTCATACACCATATGAAAGGCAAAACCTTTTGCTTCGGAAACACGCACAATGATGACTCCTAACTGAAAACAGATGTGTATATAGATAGGAACACTTGTAGTCTGTTGCAGGGGCGGATTCAGGAGTTTTGAGGTGTAAACCGAGGGGATCAAAGGAGAAGGGTAGTTCTTCTACCAAGCGGTTTATATGATGTATGGCTTCTGTCCGCTTTCACAGTTGTTATCGCTGCGACTGGGCGATACTGACATACTGATGTCGCTGTATTCAGGCTCTATCATAAACACATAAGCAAATCCTTCTTCCTGGATCAATGGTTGTGTCATGTATGTGCAGTGATTAACTATATATAGAAACGGACACCGATCGAAAGGAAGATTACATCATTCTCAAACTAGAGAGAGAAACAGTAAACAACAAGGTATGGCTTATTATGAGTTATATGATACTTGGAGGAGATATTTTAAACTTGTTGACTGACATGTCTTATAGACAGGAGCACTTGCTTCGGCGCATTATATCAACATGCATTGGATATAAAGACATAAAATTTCTTGGCGCAAGGGGGCATATCTGTTAACCGTAAGGCGATACATGTAAATCACTTGCAGTGATCCTACTGATTTCTTGAAGCCTTTCTTGAAGTTCAATTAATTCATTGCAATTTTGACGGTAATGTGCGTGTGTATGCCGACATATTTAATACATATTACCAATCATCTTAGGAAAGGCTGCATCAGTCACTTCAAAATTTTACATGGAAGTATTTATCATGCGACTGGTATGTATATGTAAGTTGGAAATGGAGCCACCTGTGTTGACCTATGATTTTCTATGAGCGCAACCGTCATATTATAATAATAATAATATATTAGTACTTTTGTAAAGCGCAGCTGAATATATATATATATATGTATAAATGTAGGCACTATATTAAATGAATAAAGTTTAAGTTTCAAGTCAGAGATTTTTTCTGAGTTGACTGCTAGCCTAATTTAACGTGTGATCATTACATATCCACATGATTTTATTGACATGGTGATAAAAACAAGGGAACCGTGGGTCATGGTGCTCAGCTGAAGTTGATCTTGAAGGTAAAAATCTAAAATAAAAAAAACTAATGAAGTTAAGGTCTGAATAAAAAAGGTAGTATAAGCTAGATGTTGGTTCATATGAATGATTTAAACTGATAAGTAAGAAAATTGTTGCAAATAATACTTCGTTATCTGACCATTTGTTTTCTATTGATGAAACTGAAGCATGTGAGAAATTTGTAAACATGAGATCTATATTATTACCATGACCAGTGGTTGACTCTCGATAAGTTGTTGACAGCTCAGTAGGTGACACGTTTTTTCAATTAAACCCCAAGTTTTGTTCATACCATTTTTTTCAATTTTATAAATTTTATAGAGTCGGAATTTAACTTATGTCCCCAGTCCAAAGATGCAAGGACTTTATGGTGGGGGAGGGGTTTGGAGGCGCTGAATGGTGGGAGTTTCAACATCTCTGCATATACATATGGGATATGAAATATAATTCAACAGTTCGTAAAGGAAAACCAGTAAAGCATAATTACTAAATATTTAGAAATGGACAGACGGACAGGTAGACGAACAAGGCTGATCACTTTATTTCCTATTCTCCTGAGGCAGGAAACATAATGAACAAAAGTTTGCATTAGATGCCACTTTTTATTTATCTTTTTTTTTTAAGTTTATATTTTTCATACATTTACAATATAACATTTATATCTTGTGTATACATGTTTTAAGTCGATTCATAACAATAAATATCATCATCATTTATCGCTTATATTGCTTTTATAACATCACATAATGCACACTGATGGATTTAATCTTATTTCGAATCATAACTTGATTAAAATTATTCAAAAGGAAATTAGTTTCTTTAAAAGTACCACAATACCACAACATGGCATCTTGTGGATTATTACATTGAAGATAAAACAGCTTTTCAGTTTTGGAAATACAATTCAAACAATAACAATTATTCCAGTTCACTTGATGTATATTGCTGTTGGGGTGAGATGGGAAATGATTTGAGAATAACTGTGCACCTTTGACCTCCTGAGTGATGCATATCTAATCAGGTATGCAGGCAATACTGTATTAAGTGACCTCCAGTGACCAGCAGTGGGCAGTTTGGATCTTGACAATGCAAATTTCATATTTTAACAGAATAAATATGCATATGCTGTGAAAATTAAATCAGCAGTGCTTACAGGAATAAAATGTGCCATGGTCAAAATTAAAGGTACTGATTTTACACTTATTCTTATAAATTTTAAGAATTTAAAAAAGTTTGATCTAGTTAATTTCATATAATTAAATTTTGATTAAATAGTTGTATCCTTTAAAAAAAAACAACTATACAGTTACCATGTTAAGACTATTTTAATAAGGTACCTAATTAATGTTTCGGTCCATAACTTTTACAAATTATGTAATATTGACCTAATTTTTGGCCCCTTCATAGGAAATATATAGCGGAAATTTATGAATGTGCATAAACCCTCAAGTTTTCCTGACTATAGGGGCGTTCCCGCTTCCAAGAGTTAGATCTCCGATGCGCTACGAATTGGACATTTTTTTTTTTTTTTTTTTGGCTTCTGGAATCTTTGTCGGAGTTTGTGAAGCGCTTCTGTGTAATTCGTATCACTATTGGCGTAGAGTGAGTGAGCGTAGCCCTCGATTTTATTTTTGAGTCGACTCACAAGTTTTTGCCACCGCTACGAATTGTTAAATGTCATTGGTCATATGTAACTCTTCGTAGCCCGTGGCAGATACTTCGTGGCAGATTGTAATCTTTTCGTAAACTATTCGTTACAACGTCGTGACAAATTGCGACACTGTGTCGGTTATTAACCAATACGTATCACTACGTAAACGCCACAAACTACATGTACTACGAATCTTTAAGAACTGGCTACGATACAGCCAACAAATACCTAGTCAGTACCTAAGAATAATTCCGAAATAGCTCAAAATCATTTAGAGGCACTGCAAATAAAACACCAAGTACCAACGCACAAACAAGAAGTACAAATACGATTCAGTTATGACGAATTACGAAGGTTCTACGTTACAGCTACAAAACTTCTACCAAGTGTAACGAAATAAAATCTTTAATAGCATTATCTTAATGTAAAAACTAGAAATATGCTTCTTAATGGATGCATGCCTTCACCATGCGGGGGTCCCTATTGTTGGACAGTCCCTTACCTGTGTTTGCATCTTTCACCTATGAAAAAAGAGCACACGTTTCAGAAACGCTTTGCGAACATTGAAATCTCGGTGCTTTTAGTGTAAAGTTTGAAATAAATTTCTGGTGTGCACAAGCCATATTGCAGATAACCACAGGACAACGTCACTTCGAGGTGGTTGGCGCTCGAGGGTGGCCTGAATAAATGGTCAGGCCACACTGTTCGGGCATGATACTGGACTTTGTCTCATTTTACTTATATTTTGCCTATATTCTTAGGTTCATACGTGCATTTGTGAATATTCCTTGATGACGCTCCTGAATCGGGAGAATATGCTGGGTGCACACGCGAAATGCTATTCCGGAAATCATGAGATTCCGTCTTTGGGGACAAACACGCACACAAACAGAAGCACACACAAACATCCCTACACACCCTCCCTCTCACAGGGCCGTCTTAATACCATTACGGGCCCCTGGGCCAAAAACATGGGCTGGGGCCCCTACACACTACTAATCGGACACTTCTTAAAGTATACAGGTATACTCATGTTCCCCACCCCCATTAAATGTTTCCAAGCTCTTTTGTGCGACTGTTTTAAAAATTAAAAGAGCAGTTCAAGCTGTAAAATGCCTTAAAGTTCTTAATACACATTACATTTGAAGCACAAAGAGGAATATGCAGTTAGTAGTACAATTTTGATAGCTGGTATAGGTATACACTGTACCCGGTGACACCGTGAGTCCGCAGTCCTTACAGGGGTACACATAATTTAGTCTGGTAGAAATTACACTTTACCATAGCGTTTAAAAATTCAGACATTTTTATCTAAAAAATTAACAATTTAATAACGGGTAATACACCAGCCCATCCCCCGATAATAAAAGAGTAATTGCTTGATAAACAAACCCGTATACTCATTGAATACTCGTGTGCACCCGCATATGTTAGAATATCATCTGTACAATGAAATATGTGCTTATCACAGAGACAACCGCAGTTACCACTGACAAATGACAGTTGATCAGCCCATTAAATTATCAAAATTTATCTATCGTTACAAATAATCATCTTCCAGAGGTAAAGCGAATTCTGCTGTTTCACAGAGTTATCAAAAGGTATTGTGAAACGAAATAGCTGCTATGAACGTAGAGTGATCACATAGTTTCTTTCGGGTATCAAAAATCAAGGTAAGTTGAGTGCATATGGCCACCTTTAACCCTTGGGCCCTTGTGCTGATGCTTAAAGACGGCACTGCACACAATAACACACACACCTCACAGGACTCACGCACAGATAATGGGGCATTCACACACAATCATTCCGGACTTTATCTCACACAGTCAGTATATGATTTACAAATGCTTGCATGTAAATGTAACACAACATTTGTATAAGTGGAAGCATATGAGCATTGTCTGTCTTGGTATGAAAATTAAAGTTTTGGTATAGCATTGGTATTGAAAAGGAAATTTTATTAAAATAGATAAATATACGCTCTTTGTTAACACAACCATGATCTCTGGTACATCCATGAAAACATGGGCTCGTCTGGCACTCATACACTCAGTATAACACCTTAACACACTCAGCATAGGACATTCAAACCTACACTCGGTATATCATATTTTAATATTCTACTATGATGGGCAAAATGTGAATTTCTCATGACCGGCGCGTGAACGTCATATGAGCAGTGCGTTAATATACTATAAGCAGTTAATATCCTATACGCCTTTTATAAGCTCGTCAATATGTTGCCAGTGAAATAACGTGAAAAGTATTAGAGTTTAACTCCAAGTGGTGAAAACCTCTTCCACTCCTCATTTAAATAGTTTGTCCAAACTTATATAGCGTTGCCTATAGCGTTATGAAGCGTGGCAGCCTAATTCGAGAAAATCGCAAGAATGCTTAATGATGCGTAGCTTGTCGACTGTGTCGACCGAATGCTCATGTTGTTCGTGGCAGAAGTTCGGTGGTTCCTCGTAATTTGCTGCGACTAGTAGCTCCTACGACACAAACTGCAGATTTATAGCGACGAAATCGTAATAGCTACGTAATGTTTCATGACTGATTCAAAGCAACATCGTCGGACTTCCCAGTCACGTCATCAGGGCAAAATCTCGCGAATTTGCGTGACCTTCGATATCTTTCATATTGTTGAAATTGAACCCCCTTTTATCTGTTAGTTTCTATTGCAATCAAAAAGATAAACAAGATAACTGGCGCTAGTTTAACAAACATTTAAAACACTGACCGGATTATGTCACCTTGTGTTTATTGAATTTGATCAGAAGATTCCTGGTGATTAGCCAATAGTTGAAATTTGCTAAGTCTAAGTCTCTTAGTCATGGTTCAGTGTAAAATATACAAAATGTAGGTTACAAAATGGTAAAATACAACAAAATCTGAGTGGATTATGATAAAGGAAAGGCAGATCTTTCTAGGGGTCATTTGTGACCACATACATTTTTATCCGAATATTTTCCACACCAGTACCCTTATCTCTTTACGAAAAATGATGAAAAGTGAAAGGAGGACTAAATTGAATAATTCATGGTAGGACACCCCCAGATTCGCCCCCCCCCCCCCCCCAGGATTACTGTAAACGTAGACGGCCCTGAAATTTACGCCTTTGCATGGCTGGTTAGATCGATGGCGTTCTGACATTGCAAGACCGCTGATCCAGTAATGAATATATACAACATATCTGTATTTCTTCTTAAGTAGTTAGCCTCTATAGAGATCTTTCGCAAATGATTTGCTTGGTTCCAATGCCCAGTTTATAAATCCTGAAATAATTGAAATGGGACACACAGCCAAAAAAACACAGAACATTTAGATTTTCTGACCAATATTGAAAAAAAAGGAAATTTTGTACTGTTTGAGGAACTGCCTATGCTATTTCATTATACTAATTCCCATAAATCCCCCCCCCCCAAAAAAAAAAAAAATGTGCCGCCCGAGGCGGACGCCCCCCCCCCCCCCCCCCCCCCCGCCTTAGGTACACCACTGAATCTATCTCAATCATTGGACCTGGGATGTTTACATTCAGTGTGCACATAATTGCAGGGAAAAAATCTCCTTGGAGTCCCTGAATTAGGTCACTGTGACCTACATTTATGTACTCGGGCCTTCAGTACTGGGGTAAACTCAATTGAGCGTCATTGATACACTTGTTTATTGATTCATGAAGGGCACTTTTCGATACATTAAGAATGGAACACATATTTTCAAAGACATTATTGAATGAAGTATTTTCAGCGATAGAAGATCTCCAGCGATACCAGTTCCATAATGAAAGGGGTTTTCTTCCTGGTCATGTCAGCTGGGTTCCTCGAACTATGCATTGTAAGAACCAGCTCTGGTACGTGCCCATGCACTATATCAATATACGAGTACATTATACCATTATTTGTATTATTCCAATATATTTATCACCAAAATATACGACTTACATATACTATAATTAATACCATAATAACATTTTTATCATAATAATATTACGAGTAATTTATAATATTTTTGTAAGGAATTTGATTTCTTCTCTGTTCTTTTGTTTATTATCATCATATGTTTTAGAATTAAATGTGTAGGTATCAGTTTTCTAATGTGTATAAAGTTGGAACTATAATCTTTAGAGAGAAAAAAAATATATGGGTTTGTAATTTATATTTTTAAAAAGATTTATATAAATATAAGTCACTCAGATTGTTACTATACGGCAGATAAAGGATTAAAGTTAAGAAGTACACACACCGTAATTTTACCTTTCAATAGCCTTGCATTTCATTATCATTATGGCGTGATATATGGCAAAACAGTTCAGATCAACAATTTTATTCTAATACCTTTAAATATATGATGCAAAAAGGATACAGAAAATGATATTTATTTGCAAATAAGTAAAACTCACCGCTTGTTAACAAACCCCATAATATGAGTGAATCTCCGATTTATACAAAAATAATTTAAAAGAAAACACTCTGTCCAAAAGAAAATAATTTCTTTGATAAAAAAAAGCCGGACCCTTCATTCCGATGGAAGATACATGTAAAAAACTGACACCACATGGTCTGGATAAACTGATATACTGACTTTGTTATTCATAAACCAGCTGTGACACTGAAACTTACAAGGTATGATTTGTCAATTTCATGTAGGTGCCTCGATACACTCTATCGACTCCTCTTATTTTCGGGGCTCCAGGAATATATTCTAGAGTACCAGAAATAAACAATACTCTCAGATATAAGATTCCGTTCCTTAAACGTTTTTTTTTAAATGATTTTCTTAAAAGTTTATACTTTTTTTTCAATAATTGCCTGGAGCGCTCCATGTGAAATACGATGGCCTAATAAGGATTTTAAGTAAATCTTCAGTTTAGCCTTCAGAACGTTTTGGTCCCTTTCCAATGATCTATCAGATCAGATGTTTTCCTGCACTAGTAGCCATCTTTATTTTAGCTGGTCACATTTTTACACGACATCTTCCAATCAGCAGCTATCAACTTAGGCCGTCATAAATGACCTTGAGGGCCATAGGTGATGCTGATATGTTGTGAAATGCAGATTGGTTTCTCATTCTTATAGTTTCCTTAATAATTTGAAAAATTATAGGGTTATTTCCTTTGTTGAAAATTACGTCCATTAATTTTCCACATACATAACTATTTTGCCGAAACTAATTAAAGTAATAACAAAATTTCATAGCAAAAATACAGGTTTTGACAGGAGGTGCAGGGACGGACAAAAGTTAATTTAACACTTTGTTACCAAAAATAATTTCATTATTTAATCCATGTTTGTCTTCGGGTTTGCACGATAGGCTAAACCAGAATGAAATATCAGGCGCGAAATCTGAATTGGCAGGTTTTATATTTCGAGTCACTCACTATTTTCAAAGTGGTACTTAAATTACTGATATTCACTGATATTCACTGGTACTGACCTGATTGATAGAAACCAGCTGAGACACTGAAACCTACAATGTGAGAGTTGATATTTACAGAACCTCGGGTGTATTGTTTGCTTTTGAATAAAGGTGCGACGACTGTAGCTTAGAATCCCGAAATTCCCGAATAAACATTCCCTTACATGATAGGATAGATTGTCTTAAGAGCCCAGATTAATTATTTGGGTAATTGTGGTATTTGCACAAATGTTTCGGTTAAATTGCAGATATCTAAATATCAGCTCTACAATAGACGTTTCAGTTATGATTCAGGCGCTGGATGCAAAAAGGGTGCGAGCGAATAGACATCAAATCATACTATTTTTTTTCACTTTTATAACTTTAGGTATGTTTCCATTTGCGCGTATATGCGTGAACTGTCAGACTAATATATTTTGTAGGTCTTCGAGAAAAAGATGCTGAGGTGACGTCATTTTATACCCCGAATACCCGAGTTCACGCACACCCTATCGCTCCTGTGGCGATTTCACACATATATGCATATACGCTGACGTACATATGGAAACATTTAGTTACAAAATTATATGAGCGACTTTTCACGCATATACGCATATACTCGCACATGGAAATACCCATTTACTCAAGAGGTTTTAGAAGCTTCCTTCCATTAAGCTAGCCAGATACCCATAACAAATAGAACTTTATAATAATTTACTGCTAAAGCAACATTGTTATAGTTGATCGGTTTTATATGAATCCTTTTGTAGCTTTACCACATAAGAAAGACATTTTTTTTTCGTTGGGGGGGGGGGATACTAGGTTCCAAATATGAAAATATTTTAATATATATTTAAATACGCCTGATCAGGCACTTAGCCGTATATTTGATTTGCGGTACACCAGGGAAGGACTCTTTGATACCCGCAACGTTCGTAAACTAATCACTATATAATAATATAAACTAATAAAGTCTCTTCAACACATATTCGGGGTTTCATTATTATTGTTCTCTGTTTTTACAGGATCCGAATGTTTGTCAGACTTACCAGAAATAGTA
This sequence comes from Sipunculus nudus, assembly GCA_026874595.1. NCBI lineage: Eukaryota > Metazoa > Annelida > Sipuncula > Golfingiida > Sipunculidae > Sipunculus > Sipunculus nudus. The sequence continues at coordinate 37,898,147 of CM049306.1, read as the reverse complement.
CGCTGTGCAGCTCCTGTGACGTCTCAAATCTTCCCACTCCTAACGGTGTGCAAGGTTAGGTGCACGTGAGTAAAGTCCCGTTTACCTACAAAAAAACCTTTGGATTAAATATATTCCTAACAGAAAGCTTCAATACCCGGATGTTAACAATGCTTTCAGTCTCATCCACTTCAAACTAAACATCCATGGAGGTCCTTAAAGAAACTCTCAGGAAACCTGTAATTAAGTCCCTGCTTGATATATTCTTTGGGTTATATAACTTTTCTGTGCACCCCAGAATAATAAAAAAATTCGGATACAAAAGATCCAGGATCTCAACAAATAATGCATGGATTGCCATGATTTTTGTTAACCTTATTGATCATGGAAAGTTTCCGCAGCTGCTGAAGACTGGATGCACCACCTATATTTTTTCTGATTTTATGCATTTATGCATTGATTTTGAGGCAGTCAAATGGCAGCAATCCAATCAGTTTCTAAGGTGTGATTTCATTCTATAACATGAATCACTGTTTGTTTGTTGTCCATAACTAGTTTTATCAGTTCCAAAAGAGCGGTGGCAATACCTGTGTTTTTAGCTCAGCTGAATTTCAATCATGCTGAGCTGTTGCTATTGCATGTTGCCGTCAGTTAGCGAGGCACAAATCATAAACATTTGACTCAGAAATTTCTAAATACATCCTAGAGATCTCTGCTTGAAAGCTGGAAACTATGTCAAAGTGACCGACATTCTGTAATTTACACAGCCATATCATACTTTTTTAGCACAATGAAAGCCGGACCTCTCCATGTGTTTAGAGCATTGCACATTTTCACTCTAATTTGATAGGTATTTTATTTCAACCTTTCCCTCAGATTAACTTGAGAACTGTTGAACTTGACCTTGATATTAAAGGTCAAATATGCCGAAATATAGTGATATATATACAATATATCGTGAACCCAATATCCTTTGGGCTTTTACATAATTATTCTTTACCTTGGAACACATTGTTTCAGCCAGTCTTTATCAAAACTGAAGACCTTGACCCTGATCTTTAAGTTTAAATCTGATGAAATATAATATTTTCTCTTACTTTTTTGGACATGAGTGCATGGTTTGCATAAAAAAGCCTTTCTTGTTACCATTTTTAATTTCGTAAAGCATCGGTTTTTTTACCGAATTTTTTTGTTTGTCTGTGTATTTGTATGTCTGTTTCATCCCCCAAAAAAGGTATGGTTCTTAGGTACTTTTTTCATAAATCAATATGGGTTGGGGATTTTTATTTTTTACCTTTTTTGTATGTTTCGATAACATATCATATGATAAGGGAAAAACGTTCACTCCTTTTTTTTTATGTTATGACAAATTATATACGGCGTAGCTATTGCATTGGCTTGAAACCTTTGATTTAATGCATGTGGAGTGTGAAAGTCTACCTCAACCCGTAAACTTACAAAACCAGTGCGTTTTCATTGTAATTCCATTCATCATAAAATAAAAAAATACATTAAAATGGAAACACGCCACAAAATTTACTGATAAAAAACTATAATCTTTATGAATAACAAGAAAAAAGTTGACCGTTGGAACAGATCTTATATATCTCCCGTCTGTACTGGAAGTAGCTGGGGAAAAGTTGTGAATACCGGTATGAAATGTGAGATTGGTCAATGTCTACCACACAGATTGCCTCCGTTACATAAAAACTGCATCAAGGTCATCCATGTCCGCACTTCACCTTCCCCATCATAAAGGTTGTCAATGTTGCAAGTTTGGTGACGGTGCCTCAAATTCTTTTCAAGTTATTGCGTTAACATCATTTTAGCATTATCGCCTCTCTGACCTTAAGAATGTGTCAAAGTCGTCCATATTCGATCCTGACCTAGCCTTCCATGAGGTCGATCAATGCTGTAATTTTGGTGACTGTGTATTTTTTTCCCCAAGTTATTGCATTTACATCATATAATCGCCTCTGTAATCTTAAAAAAATGCATCAAGGTCAATCATATTTGAACTTGACCTATAGCACTTCATGTGGTGCATCAATGCTGCCAGTTTGGCGACTGTGCCTCAAATTCTGTTCGAGTTATTGCGTTAACATCATATCTATGACGGACGGATAGACGGGGGGACCTGCCGACGTCGCCTGCAGCGAAGGCAGGGGTCTTTTATTGTCATAAGCGAGATGTATGCAATGAATTAAGGTGTGCTCGCATGGTGTTGTGCAAGAGACTGGACGTGATTAAGGCCATGCTTACAAGGACACGAATATCCATTCATTTCTATGCATTTTGGTACCTTTTTTGCATGTATGTACATCTAGAAGACAGGGATAAGGCAATGTGCTCCCCAGGGAACCGAGAAAAGCTACAAGAATAAACAGGCCGGATAAGACTATAAACCAAACGTTTTCCTTTTTTTTTTACCTTTTCCTTTAAAGCAAAATCAAGGTTTATACATCGATCGAAAATTGATCTCACTCTTATGTACCCAGAATTCATAAGAAAACCCCATATTTCACACCCTCGAGAATACCACTGCAAGAAAAAGTTTGTGGTTGGATTGTCAAAGGTTTATACATATATGGACACAAAATACATGTCCCTCTGTTTGTAAATAAGTTTATGGACAAATAACATTAAGCGCGGTATTTGTAATATATAATTCCCTACTGCTCGATAGATTAGGTATTATTAAACATTTATATGTTTTTGTAGACTGCTCTCGGATACTATCAACTGTTTGAGGAAAGCAGATATAAGAAATGAGTGCAAGGAAAATTACCCGAAGGAGGTCGACATTTTGATTAGTATGTTGTGTTCCATCAAGACTCATGACTGTTTAATCTAGAATGATTTGTCTGTACCTGTTTGTATATCAGTTTTGTTAATCAAGAGTTAGATATATGTTTGTATTTCGTGAATTCCAGAGGGTAAACCGTTAGCTGTGCTCGGTCAGAAACAAATATCTGTTGATTCAACTGTGTAGATTTCTAATGGACCAGAGCTTTGGTAGATTCGTTTATTAAAAACCAACAAAATTTCATTACAGGTCTTGTAAATCAACAATTATCGCTCCATTCAACAGAAATTTCGTTTATCAACATTTCATTTTCAGCAGTACATATTTTATACATAGAGACTTCAAAATGATTTTAACATAGAAATGCAATATTTTTAAGCTTCGTTATATACGCTGTAAGAATTATCTAAATCCATACATATATGTTTTAGGTAAGTTTGCACCGTATTGCAACTGGAAAATTCTTACAGACAAATGTCCTAAGCTAAGCAAGGGTCCAGGTTGGTATATTTAAGCTCAAGGTTAATCTCTCCCCCCCCCCCCACCTCTCTCTCTCTCTCTCTCTCTCTCATGCAAACACCCACATCCCAATGTTGTTATATACATATACCTGATTTATTTGGTTTTTTTCAGTAAATTAATGGCATTTCTAAATTAGCAAATACTAATAATATTTAGTATCAAGGGGCAACCCTTCGCAATATCCAATTTGCTATATCATTGTATTACATGTTTGACATTAGTGTATTTCATAATGTGACACGGGGTTATAAGGTCATGTCTGTTAGAAAACATCTACAATGTTAAATTGGCCATACGATCGACATCAAGTGGAAATGAAATTTTCAAAAAATAATAAAAATAATAAAAGTGAAACTTTATTTTAAAATGCAATTTTTTATATATATATAAAACAATATTTCAATAATTAAAACCTGCAATATGTCCCGGTGGTATTCATTTATTAATCATTTTAATTCTTAAAAACCATTTATAGTCTTTTTATATTTTTTTAATTATATTTGTATATTATTAACTATAATTACCATTGCGATTGTATAAGTTCAGTTGTTATTTTATTATTTATTTAATACTTCATGCTTATCTCCTTTCAGTGCAAACTACAAGAACCGAATCAACTGCTTCTCCTGTAACCTCAACGACGTACAAAGTGACGGGTTAGTTGTCAACTGAATACTGTAAAACCGCGCCTAACGATCACCTCAATTGATCGACCATCTCACCTTTACGACCACATTTTCACCGTCTCAAAAAAGTTTCCCTCTTTATATTAGACCCTGCTTAAACGGCCATCTTCAAAATAGAATCATTTTATCGAGGTCCCGTTGGGGTCGTATTTTGAAGTTTCACTCTACAATCACCGAAAATTGTAACAAGCTCTCCCATGTTCCCTTACAATTTTTTGCGCTATTTGTTGCGATATTTCTGTCACAGTTTCCCTGTGAGTGTATATTTAAAATATGTAGGGCTGTTGTACGATTTTGTTGTCTATATATTGGCCCATCTATCAGGACCCTTAGCTGAGTCTGAAATATTGCCTAGAATCCTTTTAATAATGTGCACGGGATATATTAATAATATCTGCATATTATTATTAATTAAATATAAAATTGGAATAGTAGATTCGTGAAAAACCGAACATGCAACGGAATACCAAAGTGCAATTTAAGATTAAAACTGTAAAAAAAAAATTATATTTTTTTATTTAGTTTTTATTTCTCTAACATGACACTTGTATTTCATCTTAACAACAATCAAAGTGAAGTTGGTGACTTATTTGTTATTTACTAGATTCTTTTTCAGTGCAAACAACAAGCACCGTTTCCCGAAGTGACTCTCGTGATCAAGGTGGGTAATAAACAATATCACTCTATCTTAAACAAGCACCCCCAACCACCTCCGAACTTACATTTGACGCAGACTATGTTGCCCTTTTAAAAATGACATGTTAATGTCAATGTCTGTATGTGTCTGTTGGGAGCTTTGGACAAAAAGGTGAGTTATAGACAATATAACCCTACCTTTAACAAAAATTTACAGTTTTTATTCAGTTTCATTTAACTTCTATGAAACTTGTATTATATCTTAACAACAATCAAAGGGAAGTTGTTGACTGCTATTTATTGGATTTTTCAGTGCAAACCACCACCATCGCATCCCGAAGAGACTCTCGTGAGCAAGGTGGGTAATAAACAATGTCACCCTATCTTTTAAAAGCACCCCACCCCCTTTGAACTAACATTTGACGCAGACTGTGTTGCCCATCTAACTGTGACATGTTAATATCAATGTCTGTATGTGTCTGTTAGGAGCTTTGGAAAGCAAGGTGAGTTTAAGACAATATAACCCTACCTTTAACAAAAATTTACAATTTTTATTTAGTTTTATTTAACTTCTATAATATGAAACTTGTATAAAATCTTAACAACAATCAGAGGGGAGGTGTTGACTTATTTGCTATTTATTGGATTTTTCAGTGCAAACCACCACCATCGCAACCCGAAGCGACTCTCGTGAGCAAGGTGGGTAATAAACAATGTCACCCTATCTATAACAAGCACCCCACCCCCTCCGAACTTTCATTTGACGCAGACTGTGTTGCCCATCTAACTGTGACATGTTAATATCAATGTCTGTATGTGTGTGCGTGTGTTTATTAGATACATGTGCATCTGCTGTAAAATACTACTCTATAATCTCCAACCAAGCTGTAAACAACAATTCTTTACTCTCCAACCAGTGATCAATCGGCCATGATGCTCAGCTTAATTTGATATTTTACCTCACTTTCGGCAACACAAGCTCTTTTCATGGCTTTGTCCACGGCGGCTTCAGGCTCTTTCATTGGTACACACGGTCCAATACTGGTCAGGTAGAGTTAACCGAAAAAGGCTTTAAATGACTATAAGGGAGCAGTCCTTTTCTACTCATGTTGTTCAACGCGATGGTATGATCGTCAAGCGTTAAATGTAGATAGAGTCCCCGGTTCTGTTCAGGAGAGTTCTCTGAAGTAGCCTGAGAACTAATACCAAATCGGTGGTAATAGCGTTGTCTGTGAAGTTACATCTAGAAGAAATATCTTCTGTCAATGCGGGCACTGATCTCTCAATAAAAACTCTTCAAGTATCGGCCCTACGACTGAAAATCTCCACCCCCTGGTCCTTGTACAAGATGACGATGACTACATCACGAAGACCCTGAGGTAACCTGCCTGTGGGCTGGAATGCAAGGCTGTTCTTGTTTGCAGATAACCAATGACAAATATTTAATATAGGGCAGAGCAGAGCAACAGGGCATAGCTTAGTTGGTTTTCACCAGTCTTAAATGTAGGAAATCCAAGTAATCAATTTGGGTTTTTCCTTAGGCTGCTCAGCTAATGTGAATTCTGAACATACAGCGCTATATGAAGGTCGGTATGGCCGGTATCTCATGCGCAAAACGCATGTTGCGTAATCAGGAGTATACGACGATAACGTATGCAAAAGGTATTAGTTTTTTTCTGCTCGACGGGTCGAGGCATTTACACAGAAGATCATGGCAAACTGGTTATTACGAACTGAGACACACTTTGAGAAGGTACCGTCAGAGTGAAGAGTCATCAAGCATTCAAGCCTTGAGGTGATGGAGTTCCTGACCATAAAACAAACGCCTGTGAGGTGTCTGAATTCTTGGTTTGCTAGACCAGCAGACTGTGTATCCATCACCATGATCATTTGGGCTCCCTTTTTCTGAGAGACGGGCTTCTCTTAGAGTAGACAATCGGTTTTGAGATTCATGTGGGATCTGAGTGGAAATCATTCCTGTTGCATCAATAGTTGAGCGAGGAAATCGTTCTTTCGAACGTGACCGTTTAGTGGCACATTAAAAGAGGACATTGAGTGTTTGACCTTTGGTGAGGGCGTTTTTCAGCAAGCCGTGCTGTCTTTGAGAAGGCTGCTCGGTTGTTCTTGGCGCTGCAGAGGAACTTGCTTAGTCTCTGAATCTGAACATCGGTCAACACAAAGTTCAGCATCGACTGAGGCTTTAAGTGAATCTTCCTTACGACATTTTCGTCCCTTTAGCCGAGTACACAGCTTGAAAATGATAGAGGACAAAACTTTCTGGTGTGCACACTATTCACTCATATAGTTTCCATATTTTATATCATACCACTCCCATGTTTATACGTAATGCATAAAGCTACAAATTATTGAACTTAAAGTGTTGACTTCAGATGAGAATAGTAATTTTTTCTCTCTGTTTTTTTTCAGAACTTGAATGTTCATCGGACATACTAAAATTGACTCGATGTTTATTTCCTGTGATACATGAGCGTTACTCGCTCGTCACCAAGTGTAAAGTTGAATGCACGTGAGTAACTGGAGTATAGTGCTAAAACGCCTTATTTTGTGGAATATTTTTAATACATATAAACTAAGGTATTCTTATACACCAATATAACTGTTGCTCTGAGTTCCATTCGGCTCAGATCCCTGGTCGTTATTGGAAACTCTTCATTCTTCTTGCTTTTTCTCAGCTCATACAATCAGGCAGCCGCTCAAGGTACTAATCAAAAGTTATTTTCTTATATTTACCTCATGCCAAAGACCAGACAAATTATCTTTGTAGTAAAGATGGTGCTGCTTTGTGATAGAGATCTTGGTCAGGAGTCTTAACAGTCAACCCGCAGACAGTCCGGTACATACACAATTAAAAACGCTAAATCACATACATCTATCTCAAAGAATATTCTAAAACCAAACTGTTTCAGGTTTTATATTACTAAAAGAATTACACTTATTGTAGGCTGTTTTGGGATGTTGTCAAATGTCTTGAGAACGCAGATATAAGTACCAGGTGCAAGGAAAATTACCCGAACGACTTCAACCATTTAATAGGTAGGTTTCCTGTCCAGTTCGATTTCGGTCGATTAGGCTTTTAGTATGCGTTCCCGCAAACTCGACCAATTAAGCTCTCTCGGGTTTGGGTTTATCAAGCTCGGTTAATGTAGGTATGCATAAATGCATATGCACAAGCTGTGTCGATTTTAATCTGTAATTTATTTCATTAATTTGGTCATATTGAACATTATGGTTGTATTTCAAACCGTTCAGTCCACATTATATTGAATTCTTTTCAGTGACGATCGGTCAATAAAACTGTTCAGGATTCTCACTGTGCAATGTTTGACAAGTTTCGTTTTAAATTTTTATTTAAAAAGATTAATCTGATGACATTTAGATGGTATTTCATAATGACTTTCAAATCCGTAATTTCGTTTTTCATTAATTCTCCATTTTTGGATTCCAAATTTAATATACAAATAGATCTAATGTAATAAATTGGAATCAGAAATTTATTTTTAAATCTATATATGCTTCCATACGTTAGCAGACATGTTCAAATACATAAACTGTCATATCAATTTGAATTTCAGCCAAGATGGCTCCGAATTGCAATTGGAAAATACTGACTGACAAATGTCCTAGGCCGAGTAAGTTAGTATACAAACACACACACAAACACACACACATATATATATTACTCAATTTAGTTTGATTTTATTTTCAAATATTACAATGCAAACAGTATTACAATGATTGTTATTTATAAAATAAGTGGACGAATTTCTTTTATTTTCATCGAAAACCACAGCAAGCACATCAACCGGAGCCGAAAGGGTGATGGGTGAGTTATAATACAGCCATCCACTTGCTTTATTTATTGATTTATGTAATTTCTGGTTCATTCTCCGTACACGTTAATGAACTGCGGGTAATTCTGCCTAAAGGTTTTTATAACGCCCAAGTGACGGGTGTATGAGTTCATTTATGTACAAGCTGTTCATATAAGAACGCAATGTGACGGTTGTATGAGTTCATTTATGTACAAGCTGTTCATATAAAAACGCAATGTGACGGTTGTATGAGTTCATTTATGTACAAGCTGTTCATATAAGAACGCAATGTGATGGTTGTACGACTTCATTTATGTACAAGTTGTTCATATAAGAACGCAATGTGACGGTTGTGTGAGTTCATTTATGTACAAGCTGTTCATATAAGAACGCAATGTGATGGTTGTACGACTTCATTTATGTACAAGCTGTTCATATAAGAACGCAATGTGACGGATGTATGTGCTACTTTATGTACAAGCATGTTTGTGAACAGGGTGCACGTGTCCATATTAACAGACAGAACCTAGTGACCAGTGGTGGTTGATTGAGCGTGTGCGAAAGTAAATAGTTCACTTATGTAGCATTTGTCATCAGTTAAAGTCTAGTCTTTCTAATTTGCCGCCAGGTGTCATTGTTGAACGTGTCTGGATTACGTAAAACGTAAACGTAAAACCTGTGCGACCAGGAAACGGGGCTTTGTGGCATAAATCATTCCAATATAATGTTCAAGGGATTATCTTTATTTACTTAAGGTCCTTTGTCTGGGAATGGACCTTTTAAATGAGTTCCCTCCTGCTGATTTATGATAAATTATGCAATTCTTCTGAATATTAAATGGTAAGGTAATGGTTTCATTGTGTGTTTATTAAATATATATATATATATATATATATATATATCTACTGTGTACGTCTGTACACTTTAAAAATAATAAACTGACCCACTGGCCATGACGTACAACAATATATGACACGTGTGTATTTCAAATTAGTTTTACCTTATTCGCGTTTCCAAGATTTTTTTTATCTGATCCTGAGTGCATATCAAATCTGAAATTCGTAGGTCTGGAGCTTAATGTTGTCCATTGCTATTGACGAGATTTAAATATAGAAAAGAGCTTCCTGTATCCCACTGGGCCAAACTGAGAGAAACGTGGTTCGTTTTATGTATCTAGGATGTTATCATATATATTAAACCAAATATCAATTATCTGAGTTCAGTGGTGTAGTGAGACATCTTTCCAAATGCCAACTCTTCACTACTGTTAAAATCAAGTGCTGACTTTTTACGAATTGCCAAAATAAGAAATGCTTGTGAGACGATGATAGTTTGGAAATGATTCGAAATTGGATATGCTTGATAGTTATGAAATGATCCGCCAGGTTACAGCACCAATGAATTCGGAAAGTTCGAGATATTTGTGAACCCTCCTCCCGCCAGGGGTCGTTTCTACCCAAAACAATACTCCAGTTAGGTACAGTGGGACAGCCGTTACTCCTTATTTCAACTGTCATACATCGGAATCAAAATTTGTAACATTTAAAGAAAAAGACCTTTGTTTAGATTGCAAGTGCGCACAACGTAACAAACATCACTTACCCATACAGTTCCTTCCGCAAAAAAATATTGTTGTCCAAGTAATTTCCCCGGAACAATTTTTTTCCAACATACTTTTATGGACTACAGTGCATTGTGGGAAAGGTTTTCTTTACCCACAATCCCTAAGCAGCAGCGCCATACTCTTATAAGGTAACGATTCTGCGCAGGGTGATTAGTGAACGTTATATATGAAGCACCAGGCATCATAGCGCTCTCGTGGTGGATTTTTTTCTTACAACTTCTTCCTTATCTTTTAGGTTCACTGCCGATATTGGTTGCTGGATTGATCTTGTATCCGATGTTCAACTTATTGCGCTGTTGAAACTCAAGTCACTTGCAAGAACACAAGACTTTTTCATCCAATGAAATATTGGTGCATATGCACCTCATTTCTGCAACACATGCACAAAAAGAAACAGACACATATATGTGTGTACACGCACGCACACACATAGACCTAGTTGTCTTATACTATAGTAAAACCCTGATCACACGACCACCTTTAATGTACGGCCAGCAAAGACACGTAACATACACCGAAATTCGGTATATTTCCGTGGTGCCTAAATGTATAGTAATGGCTATAACGGGGTTGCTGTTATTCGGAAGTGGTCTTCAAGTCGAAGGGGTATTACTGTTAAGGTTAATGCACGCACAGTCTAATATGCTAACGTCTAATGTATTCTCATCACAGAGACCACAGATACAAACTGCTTCAACCAAAGAGACCAACTGTAGCAGGTAAAACATTCATAAATACACACATAAAGTATGTAAATGAAAGTCCGCCTATGCTTACATGGCAAGGAAGATCGATCGAACTGATTATTCCCAACGTTGGCAAATTAGGTGTATGTCAATGTAAAAAAAAAAGTTTGCATATTATTTTAGATTTGTAGCTCAGCTTACTGTTAATCATCTGAGATATAGCGATTACCCTTTGTCCGGTGTCCGTGCGGCCATTAAAAGTGCTCAATTCGTTACCTTTAGACTTAGAAACTCCTAACTGTCAGCCAAGGTAGTCCTAGGCAGGTCTCACCAAGATCACCAATATTTTGTGATCTACTGGCCGAAAACATGAATTAAAACAAAGATTAGTTGTTGAGGTTTTGTACTGAAAAAAACCGCGACATCCTGGGAGGTTCTAGGCAAATCTCCCAGGAAAACTGAAATTATGCTAGATCATGTTGACTTATATTCTGTGACCTACGAGCAGAAACGTGATTTGAGCACCCAGACAGTCAGACGGGGAACAAGTTGTATCCTTAAGGTATATAATCTTCTATAATATTAAGGAGGTCCTTCATGATACATGAAATAGGTCATCATGACCATTTTTCTGCAAGCTATAGGAAACAGTTGTTATTTGAGCCAGCTGCATGAATGGTTAATGGTCTCATCTGCGACATGATTTTAGTACTTGGAAAGTCAGCTGAAAATTCAAGGAGGTTATGGGCAAATCTGCTTTAACATCATGGTGCCCTATATTCTCAGAGATAAACGATGAAAACCTAATTTTTTATATCCAAGAGAGTCGGACATGGCCATAACCATAAATGTTGTATCCAGAAACGTGATTTAAATGAATTCTTGGACACCAAATTGAGGCCACTTCGAGTACATTCTGTAAACATAATTTTATCATACCATAAGTCAGATGGGCACTAATGGTGCAGTTTGACCTAGAACCTTCAAATTTAATTAAGATCCAGGGATAGCTCTTGGAATCTTCTTAGATCACTAAAAGGGGTCACTGTTACCATTTAGCACCAGATAGTTAGATGAACAAAAACCGTAGCAGTTCGACAAAGACCTCAGCATCTAGGGAGTTCTTGGTAAAATGTTTGAAACCCTAAATAAGGTCATATTGTCCATGGCCTATGGACAAAACGCCGGATTCTGAAAACTCTATAAGTCATTTTATCCATTTTCAAGGTTCTATAACAACAATTTTTCACCAGGTTATATCATTAACAAGGTCTACAGGCCTAATGCGAACCTGTGCAATGGGATATACACCAGGTATAATGCTTCAATGCTGGACCATTACTTTTCAAGTACACGTGTAACATGTATATGAACAATGCTAGTACTAAACATTTTGAATAAGAAATAATTACACAAATATCACTGCTGCAATTCTGGCATGGGTGCACACAAGACAAAAATGATTGTAGCTGGCACCACTTGTCTTGTATACAACGAAGTTATCAGAGATATATACATATGACCAATTTTATACTGATATATCACACCCCTCCTAAGAAATAAGCAGGGCCATACAATGTACACCAGTCTTGTATACAACAAAGCTATCCGATATGTATAAATGTGCCCAATTTCAGGCTGATATATCAAATTCCTCTGTAAGTTAAGCAGGCACATACACCGTGCAAAAGTCATTGTAGGTGGCGACACCTGTCTTGTTAACGAGATAGCCATCAAAGACGTATAGACAGGTCAAAATATCAGGCCAATACATCAAACTTACCTTGAGTCTGATGCACTGGGCTGACTAGGCTTAGGTGAGAAAGGCAGTTGCCCCGAGTGAACAGTGACAAATTGCTGACTCAAGCTACTGCACTGAGTGAACTCTTGAACTGCACTTGGCTGCACTGAGTGAACTCTTGACCTGCTGCATAATCAGACAAAGTTTGCAGTCTGCCAAAGCTATAAATAGATCCAGGCTGAACTTTGGTGCCAAATCTGATGCAGTGGGCATAAATAGAATGCTGCTACTGCACTGAGTGAACTCTTGACTTATACCTGGCTGCACTGAGTGAACTCTTGACCTGTTGCCTAATTTGATACAGTTGGCAGTCTGCCAAATCTATTAATAGATCCAGACTGACATTGAGCCTGTTGCCAAATCTTAAGTAGTAGTCACACCATTGCATAAGCCAACAGATTGGCTCCACATGCAGCCTTTGGGGGCATGACACCTAGGAGGTGATCACATGCTACCTATGCTACACATGCCTTGTGCCTGCCTATAATAACTCTGTTGACCTTTTGCCAAATCTAAAACAGTTTGCAGTTTTCCAACCTAATTAAAGATACAGACACAATCTTGGCCTGTTGTAAATCTTTTTGCACATACTGAAGGACTTTAGCTCAAATGCTTTTTTTCAAGCTGACATATTTATAAGACTTTTTATCAAAATATCTAGAAATAATTAAAGATAGAATCCTTTCATTGTTAAAGTAAATTTGAAAAAAGGCCACCTAAGAATATTTTTGTGGAATGTTACAGAATTTATAATTGAAGCAACAATTTTGTTGAAGAACACTATTGCAGTCTTCAGATTGAAATAGACTTAATAATGGCCATAAGATAAACTTAAGCTTTTCACGACTCAACCAAACATCAACAAACTCAGTCTATTCTTATATGACTGAAAGAACCATATCCTAGGATAATTCTTGTGAAAAATTGAACGATTGAACTAGACAGTTTCATCATCAACATTTTTAAGCTGGAAGAGGCTAAAATTAAAAGGGGTTTGTCCATAAAAACAGGTCAATGTAGGTGGCGCCACAAAATCGGCAATTTCAAATATGAGTCATGTGACCAACATTTGCACAATACTTGGTGATGCTAGCTCCAGTAATTTCTAAGATTGCTTTGTCAGTACGCTTACTTGGCCAAAAAACTAAGGTTCAAATTTGTGTAACTCCGCCAAAATTCATCAAACGCAAACTATTTGAACAAACTTGAGAGGGCATGCCTCTGGGATCATTTCCGTAAAATATTGAACAATTTGCCTGGACCGTTTACAAGAAGAAGAATGTTAAAGGTTTTTCAGCTTACTCCTTATGGAATATAAGTAAATGCAGAAGTGACCAAATATTGTTCCTGATTTATTACAAAGCGCAATATGTTTGGGCCCATTACTTTTTAAAATTATATGATACAGTCCTAATTTCAAACATGTACATAGGAACTATCTAGAGGAATATTTATGGCGAATATGAGGGAAAACAGATGAGTGGTTTTGATATTAGGCAGTCCTGAAGTGTAAAAATGTTTTTAATTAAAAATTGAGGTTTTTTCTTAATTTCTCAAAAGAACGAAGTCTCAAAGACCCAGTTTTCGGCTTGGTAGGAGATTTATGGGACATCTAACATTATGCCGAACTTTGGATTCCTAGGTCATACGGTTTCAAAACGTGCCACATCTACAGGTGGACGGATGGACAGACGGATAACAGACAATGGACCATGACTAGAGCTCAGATGACTTATAGTCAGCTGAGCTAAATCCGGCCAAAGTCTGTCGATTTTCACATATCTTGGTCACATAAGCATAGAGTCCCGACCGAGTCCAAAGAATGTTTCTGCACCTGAAATGCAAAGGGGCCCGACAGAACATCGTTTGAAGCACATCCGAGCCTCCTCCGAACATCGGTCGGAATTCGTCCGTGATCGAAGGAATTTTATCAGCCTAAAAAATACGCGCGGCCTTCGAACGATTCTAAAGATTCTCAAGCTGAGAGATAATGTTTCAAACTGAATCTGTCTCACAAAATGTGTAATTATACACTTATCAGAACCCTCTAGTACATTAATGGTTCGTGACCATTTCTAGTGCATGCTTCCGCAGAAGTACGTACTTGACTAAACGCATTGGCCCTAAATGATCTAGTGTGATATCTATTGATGACAGACTGTAATGTATCGACATTAATGAAGAACTGGAGACAACTGACTTTTCATAATGTTTTTTAATCCAAGGTTCACTTTTCATTCCAGACGTACAACTCGGATGTAAATACGCTCCCGAGGCAGCGGAAATCTTGCGCTTCTAATGAAGCAACTGATTTTCCCGCCGCCTGCTTTGACCGTTTATGATAAATTTAGACACCAGGTGGCGATTCGTTGTCCGCTGAATAAAACGTGCGTACGATATGACAAGCAGCCAACCAGATGCCAATAAACAAACACTCGACAGGCCGCCTGGCTCCGCCCATAGCTGCGTTTTAAGCGCCATTTGATGACAGTTTATGGTCCAATTTTTATTGCTCCCTCTGCATTCTCGCATCATCGACCGATTCGATTATGACTGTGTTTGCGTAGCCATGTATCTGTTGTCTGCAGAACTGAAACCAGCCAGCGTTGTGTGCACGCAGCCTTTGTTGTTACGTTTCGTTTGAATTACAGCTCACCGGCCGGACATCCTATATGTGCCCAAGGCCCTAAGCAAACCACGTCTGGGGCCATTCTCTCTGAGCCTGTGCCCCGTTCAGACGGTTACCAGGGCCATGAGCTGTCACTAAAAACGAAATGAACAACATTGGCTTCGTTTATTCCTCGCTTGGCTGTGTCTTCCTGCACAAGGTCTCATCTGAATGGACAAAAATACAGTGCTCCCCTCTGGTGTAGCAATTCAGGATACGAGGTCATAACAAACAGCGCTAACGATACAGGTAGTAGGCCTATAGGTAAATCGCTGAGTAAAGAGCGTAAGATGTAAACCGTCAATATACCAATAAACGAGTAGTTACGAATATGGCTGCTATATGGCGCATGGTATCGGGTATGACATATAATCTTATAAAACCACAATATGCCTCATATTTCCCCCTTTAAAGTGAATAAGTACAAAGTAGGCAATTGAACCAGCAATTGCCTGATCCGAAAACCCACATTATAGAAGCATCGATATATGCAGATGAACTGTAAGTCCAATTTCTGCGGTGGTTTTTACAACCTGGCTAATCTCAATAGACTCAGCCAAACACGTCCCATTAAAAATGGCCCCTCTCCTGGTACAACAAACAATGATAGATGGGCAGACTGACCTTTGTATGAATCGGCAACGTTGATCATCCCAAGAACGGATATGGGTTCTCCTGTATATGTTTGCAACACATATTTCACTTGGTGAAGAACAATGTCTGGTAAAGACATCTTATATGTCTTTTCACTAATCAGGGATACAGAAGCATCTATATCAATGTCCATTTAAGAGTCTGGCCATTAATCAACAGTTCAACATAGTATCTTGGCAATGCTTTTTTGCTGTGTATGGCCCATAACTTGTATGGTGACTGCTCTGTATCAGATAGATCCTGCTCTGCATCAGAACTAGCATTAGTGTCCACATAATGCACACGACTGCCGCCACATGCAGGTTTCTTTTGCTTTGTTGAATGATCATTTTTTCTAGGCTTAAAACCAATCAGTTGACCTCTCCTGCCTGAGCTACGACGCACACGTTGTAAATGGCCCTGCTTATGACAACCATTACAGACAGTGTTAATATGTTTTCAAGTGTCTGCTTTGTGGTTCTCATTACCACATCTAAAACACTGAATTCTGCCTGCTGGCTTCCCCTGACTGGAAGTCTTACTGTATGTTGACTTCTTAACAAACTGTACAGTTTCTTCATCATTATTGCTAGTACTAGCCAGTTTCTGGCTGTCTTTAGCTGCTGTCTCCATAGACGTTGCTATTTCCACTGCTCCAGAGAATGTTAAATCACGTTCGGCCAGCAGACAGCGCTGAATGGTCTCACAGTTAAGGCTGACCAAAAACTGATCCCTGAGACGCAGGTTTAAGGTAGTCCCAAATTCACAGCTAATGCTCAGTCGCTTCAGTTCTTTAGTATATTCTTGAATTGATTGTTAATCAGTCTGACAGCGTTTCATTAAACGAAAAAGTTCAACAATGACCAAGGGTTTGGGGCAATAATACGCTCGCAGCGCCTCCATACATTGTTGTAAAGTCTTTTCACTTGGTGGTGTGGGCAACATGAGCGACTTTAACAACAGTATAGGCTTTACTGCCAATAGTTGAAAGAAATTCAAGAACTTGCCTTTCTCTAGAGACAGCATTTGCTTCAAAGTAGAGCTGTACACGCTCGGAATACGCAATCTAGTCCTCAGTTTCCTGATACGGGCCCACAAAGCCGATCTTGTTACCGGCAGCCGCCATATTGTCCCCTCGTTTTCCGGGAAATCACCGAAAGTTCACAAAAAAAGTTCGGCAGTGCTGAGAGGAAACTGGCTCCGACGAGGGACTCTTGAAGACACCGCACACGGTCCTGATACGGTTGTCGCCATTTAATGTCATGTATCGACAGTAATAAAGAACTGGGGACAGCTGACTTTTCATAAGGTTTTTAATCCTAGGTTCACTTTCCAGACGTACAACCACCCTGATGTTTACCGTCAATATACCATAAAAAGGGTAGTTATGAAGATGGCCGCTTAATGGCGCATGGTACAATCATTTAAGTGAATAGAGATGATGCTCTACACTCCCAAGCCTTTAGCAAACATAGTAAAAAGGTGAAGACTGAGAACAAACTAAAGGAAAGACTAACTGAAAACTGGTTAAGCGGGGCAAGAGGTTACCAGCACTTGGCCCACCGTTGTAGACTGGTCTTTACCACCAGCTCAAAGCACACCAAATTTCAACTGTCACCAGCTACTCCAAATGGTAGTCCGAGTGCCACAGGGGGCGTTTTGACAGTGCGGCCACGGAGGGAGGTAGTCGGGCATGTCGCAGGGCCATGGAATCCAGGTAATATCGGAGTCTGTTTTGCCAGGATCCGTCGTGGGAGTGGTAGTCGTGGCAGGCGAGGCGTCATTCCTCGCGGTGATCGTGATGGGCTTGTCGGGGTTCCACAGGGTTCATGTATGGGAGAGCCAGCGGCGAACTGCACTACCATGAGTCCTGAGTAAGAAGTGTAGCGTGTGCTGCATGGGAAGGAGGTTGAGGAGGAGGTGGTTTCACAGGATGCTCATTAGGCTCGCCCTCATCCGTCATCGAGGTGGTTGGGGAAGGAGATGGGTTCACCGGCCCGATACGTTTGGCTTAATGACTAAGGTCCTCCATGATGGTGTACTTCCGAAGGAACTTCGAAGAAGTGTTATTCTACCAGAACCATCGACCTTGACCACACACTGGTCAAACTGCTTCACCTGGATGACCCGTCCAGTTTTGTCCCACTTGTTGGAGTGCAGCCCGGTCTTGTTTTGGATCCTGACGAAGTCGCCGACTGATATGGAGGGAGACGTTTTGTGAGTTCTGTCAATCGTTCAGCATTGCGCATATGCCTGTTTCGGAGCGCCTCTTCGCGAGCTGCCAGGGTTTCTTTCCAAGTGTCGTGGGTAGGGTATATGCTATGCGCTAGGCAGTATAGGTATGAAATCGTTGATGGGACGTCCGAAGACTCACATAGCGGGCGACAGCTTGGTGACTGGATCAGGGATGTTCCTGTATTTGAGGACAACTCATTTGGTGGCGTCTGTGTCTAGAGTGCCATTGGCATCTGTATTGTCCGTGATTATATGCTTAACCGTATTCACACCAACCTCTGCCCGGCAGTTGCTGTGAGGAAACGCACTCTGATGAGAGGCCATGGTGGACTCCCCATGTAAGTAGGAATTGGCGAATGGTAGTGCAGTGAATTCTGGGCCTCCATTCGATGAGAGTTCGTCATATGCCATATGTGGCAAAGCACCTCCTCAAGCTGTCAATCAAACCCTCGGCTCCACCTATTGCACTCTCAATGAAGGGCCTGTTAGAATAACGGCCCCCAATGACAAGGTGGGTGGTTCCTTTGTAGCTTAAAAAGTCAGCGCACACACAATTAAATGGGTATATTGGCAGGGTGAGGGGTGTCGGTGGTGCGTTAGGTTGGGATGGTGCCATCCGGTTGCAGTGTGAGCAGTCAGCGCGGGTCTGGGCGATGGCTAGGCCCTGGGCAGAAGACTGAGGATTCTGCTCTTGCGATCATCGAGGTTGCGCCCTGGTGTGCAGAGTGAAGCACTGATAGGCCTTCCTGGCGGAGGCTTGGCGGGATCACGACACGGCCCCTGTATAGGATCACACGGCCAGTTGAGTGCGGGTGCTCACGAAATTGGTAGTAAGACCGAAGGGTTGTTGGCATCTCGTGGCAAGACTGAGGAAGGCCGTCCTCAAGGAGCGTCATAAGGAGGTGCATATCCTCATCGCTGGCTGTGGCCTCCCTAACGCGGTCCCAGGTGACGCATTGTAGTGCAGCAGGGGAGGAGATAGCTGCCATCCCGAGCCTGGCTATGGAATCCAGATCCGTTGGTTCGACTGTCCGTATGCCTGCCAAGAAGTTGTGTCGAACGGCTTGAGCATCTCAAGCGCAACATCATCGGGTAGATAGAGCATCTGTGGTTCCTTGTCCCCCGATGATTTGCTAGACAGCATCTGCTACTCTGTTCCTGATGCCAGGCATGTGGACCATTCGGAACCTGTATCGAAGGGTTTTCTCTTTTAGGTTTCCATAGGTGGTCATTGGATATCTCTTGGAGTGATCGGTCACCAAGGATCTTGAGGAGTGGCTTGTGATCGACTGCCTCAATGAGGTCAGTGCAACCAAGAGCGAAGAATCTAGCTTAATCAAGGGCATCCGCAACGGCTAGAGCTTCTCCTTCTATGGGGGTGTATCTGGACTCAGCCGAATGGGTGAAGCGACTTCCAACAAGAGTGACTTCTATCCATCTTTGCAATAGAACGGTGTCTTGCCCAGGCATTTGCAGTGTTTGTGGAACATCCAGAAGCCGATGCCGTCTTTCGACCAATCACTTGCAATGCAGGTTGGATTGGTTTTGTCTAAGATCTGCACCCCAGTCCCGATTTCCTTTGTGATAACCTCTTTGGATGCTTGAAAGGCCTCCTCGAAAGTGAAGGTGTTACCGGGCTTGAGTTCGCGGAACGGCAACATGCGGTCGGCCATACTGAAAGGTGGTTAACAAGGCCAAACCAAGATCGAAGTGATGTTGTGTGGTGTGAGGAAGTCATGTATGGCCCTCAGGAGGGCATCATCGATGGATTTCGTTTTCTGCGGGATGTCAGCAACGATCCCATCGTAGCGGCGAGAGTACCCATCCCCAGAGGCAATGTAGCCTTGGGGTGCTGTGCAGTATCGGTAGCGGCCCCATAGTGTTATGAAGGTGGTGTAGTGCCTATCATCAAGATGCAGTGCTACACTATGGTAACCGTTCCAGGCATCAAAGACGGTCTTCCATTTCCCACGGGCGACGGCATGTGTGATGGGTTTCTCTGGTAGCATGGGCATTGAGGGGCTGGAATTCAACAGTTCGCCGGGGCTTCCCGGTTTTCTCGGCGCATATCATCATACGATGAAACCAAGTCACTGGAGTCCCGATCGGAACAGGCTCGACCACCCCATGCCTCACATTTTGGTCCAGTCCTGCCTTGACTTCCTCCTGCCTGTGTAGTGGAAGAGGGATCGGGATGCGGTAGGCCACAGTAGTGGCGTCAGGGTCAATCAAGAGCCGGATTGGAGGTCCCAACATCACTGGTAGGGGCTGATGTGCACGTGTTGTACGGGCTTTCCTGGTAGTGGTTAACTAGGAATGCTTTTAGTTTTCGCCGGGAAGGGTACCACTTTTGGCATTGGCGGTGCAAGCTTGCGCTCGAGGCAGTCGCGTGAGGCGGTGTCGGCCGCGGGGCTTGCAGTTATCCTCGACTCATCCGGGTATTGGCGTACAGTACAGGAGTGGACATCCCCAAGGGTAGGGAACGATTTGCCTAACTGCTCACATGCCTCTCGACTGAGGAAGAGTTTGTCAGAGCTGTCGCTGACATACGTGATTTGTCGCGTCTCAAGCAGGTGACCTGGTTTACCTGTCAAAGAAATCGAAAGATGACAGCCCCGAGGATGTTGATGCCCTTCTCGTTGGCGGCGTGCATCTTCATGGTGACAGGTATCAGGTCATCACGCTGTAGACCGAGGCGGTTGATCAGCCACAGCTCTGGCAACCTGTAACAGCCATTGCCAGCAGAGATTGTGATCTTATGGGGGTTAAAAGTTCAAAGCGAACGTCCCTGTAGTCTTGTTTGTTGGCTGCAACGTTCAAGCGAATATGGGGCTGAGCCTGTGATAGTCTCCTCATCCACATATTACGTAGGTTATTGTATAGGTGATGGTCCATGGCAATGGGGCCTCCACGGTGGCGACCAATGGTCTGGAGGCTGCATAACTCAGAGAATTCACTAAAGGCCGCCGCTTCCTGGTCATAGGCAAAAGTGGCTTTACTGTTTGGCTTTGGGTTGTCCTTGCTGCGACAAAGTCCTTCTGTGTGATGGTCCCTGTTGCACAGCTGGCACTTGTGGTTGTATGCTGGGCATTCCTTCGCCCTCACGTGGGGTGGGGCACGCTTGCCATGGCCACGGCCTTCACAGTATGAGCAAGTGACTTGCTGCGTTCTGGCCGGCTCCCTTTTGAATCCGGCTGTTTCCCATTTGACTCATGCATCTTGGACCGACGGTAGGCACTATTCATAGCGTTGGCGCCATGCACATCTAGTAGCCTTTAGGCTGACTTCTTTCCAGACTCCTTGGCCTCAATGAATGAGAGCATCTCTTCAAGTGACATCTCCTGATTCTGATCACCAAGGAGATCCAGCTGGATCTCCTGGTCGGCTATGCCAGGGGCAAGCACATCCGGCAATATTGTCTCAGTGAAGTCCACATCAGCTCCGCTGCCGTCTTCTAAACATTTTGTCACATACTTGAACGTGCTGGCCTGGCCTCATATTCGAGCACTAAATGACCTAATGGGTTCGTCACGGTCTTGCGACATATTGTGTAGAGTGACGCGGGCTACCATGTTTTCTCGGCTCACTGCGAGTGCTTCGATTGCTGTGAGCACCTCCCTCTCTGTTTTGACTGTGAGGGTTCCTCCTGCAGCGCGGGTCAGGTCCTTCCGGAGCTGGTCATTGCAGTATTCAAGTAGTTGTGACACTATATCTTGGCCTGTCAGCTTTGTTCCTTCACGGTATTCCTTCCATCGTGTCATGTAGTATGTCCACTCCTCAATGGTCCCAGCTTCCGAAATACAAGGGCGCTTTAACTTTTCTGCCTTTGTGGGTCCAGCAGATGCAGTGTGAACTTGAGCATGTATGTTAAGAAGGGCAGCAATGACAGCACCGTCCTCGGTTTCAGCAGTTTCATAGGCACAGTCAGGGAAAGGACATTTTACTTAAACCATTTTGAAGCAATCTCAAGGCTTGGGAACAGTTTCTAAGCGTTTAAAAAGCTCAACTGACCTCGAATGATCTGTTGCTGTGACCGGTGTCAGTGCTTGAGTGATAATAAGGGCAATTAGCTGTGGCCCTGGCTTTACTGTCTTGATGTGGCACTCTCAGCAGTGTCAGACGCCCATAGCTGTGGTCTGGGCTACTGTTGATTACTCATTGTTTTCATAGATAGGAACAATTTCCATTTGGCAGTGTCCTTCAAGGTTTATTGCCCAATGTTGGCAATGACATGCTTTGCAATGACAACTATGAGTCCTAGTATGAGTTCTAGTATTGGCCCACAGGAGCGACACTATACAGTCACATAAGGGAATAGAGATTATGCTATATTTATATACAATATACAGCAGTTAGAACAGATAATGACGAGAAATACTACATAGGCTGTAATTAAGGTGATTTCAAGACCAGATACAAAAACCACAAACAATCCTTTCGTAACAGATCACCCGCAAGAAACACTGAGCTGTCTAAACACATCTGGACTCTAAAAGACAAGAATATTAATTACAGGCTTTTCTTGGAAATCTCCGCAAGGGCAGCACCTTGCTTCTGTAGGAATAGCAAACAAGGGGATAATCGTAATCAGTATTCAGATTACAATCGATCACATTTTTGTTTGTAATCGTAATCATAATCGATTACATTTATTTTTAAAGCAAAGAAATTGTAATCGTAATCAATTACTCTTCCAATGTCATCGAAATCATGATGATTAGAAATGGTTACATTGATTACATTTGTATTTTCTGATTAAACAGCTACAGTTAATGTTTCCTTATAAAATGATCTTTCATGCTTACCACTGATGAAAAATATTTAGAGTATTCAGCTGTTTTTACTTCTGACAACTATCAAATAATTCTTAAGTAGTAGATGTAGTTGATGGAAGATAGCTGGAATGTGTGAGTGAGCATTCTGAGATTAAATAAGAGAGTATTAAATAAAATCATTGTTTTAAATTTAATATACGTCATGTTTAGTATGGTTTTCATACCTTAATCAAAGACCACGGTGAAGTGCTCACTATAACAGTTCTTAGCTATACTTATTTGTGTAACTGGTATTACAAAAATGAGCATGCAGTTAAGTGAGCCAGGTATTATTTACCTGCTAGTCACATCCTGAGCAAACCACCTCATTAGTATATGAACAAAGTCATGATTAAACCTGGTCATGATTATTTATCAATACATATTAGCCATAAACAGATATCATTGTAAAACAACTTGACCACATCAACGATTATATGTTCAGCAGCTTACAAGGCTTAAATGCATACAACATCATATCATACCTTAAAGGGTCAGTTTTTACACTTTAATGGGTAAAATATCTTATGTCTTCCATTAAAATGCATCTGTACTGAATATAGAACAAAATTCAAACATAAAGGGGTCAATTTCTGTTATGTATGCCAAAAGCCACTAGCTGCACTAGCTGGAGGACAGTATTTGCTTAATTCTTTTTTAAATCTTGTATTTCACAAACACACGGTCAGGGTAATCATGTTTAGTAATGATCAGCTATAATTAGCTGACAAGGATAAGGGTAGGTACTACAGAGGGAGTCCAGCATCAGTCCAGGAAGTTATACACCGAGATAGATACCTAAAAGAGCATGGCTTCTATGCAGCATACAATTTGCCCAAGCAGTGCTCTTAACCAATCACTTGTCTATGGGACGAGAACACTTCATGCTCAGGCTTTGTGGGATATGTAAAGCTATATCCAGCTGGTGACAGACCAGATGCTGCTCATGGAGTGGCTATTATTAGGTCACAGGTATTCATGCTGGTGCTCTACTTTGGGCCATGTTATGTAATATGTGAAACTGGCCATAAGTATAGACTAAGATTACTGAAGAGTCTATACATACAACATTAGGGGCAGGTACAATTGTACAAC
This sequence comes from Sipunculus nudus, assembly GCA_026874595.1. Lineage (NCBI taxonomy): Eukaryota > Metazoa > Annelida > Sipuncula > Golfingiida > Sipunculidae > Sipunculus > Sipunculus nudus. Next base: position 37,874,129 of record CM049306.1, on the reverse strand, counting down.
ATCATGTCCAGTGGTAACTGCAAATACAAATCTGTCTAAAAATCAGAATATTTTGATTTCACTAGTTCAATACTTTTAAATACAGTAAGCTCTCTCCTGAAAATGGAATTATCAAAGCAATTAAACAGACCTTAGCAATACATTTTGGTAAATGTAACAATCTCTTCAATGTTACAACATTCATAATTTGGCCGTCAGAAACTACATTAAAAAATCATAATTTTTTTTACCCACCCCGCCCTGCAAAATCATGAAAAAGTCGACCTTCAAGGGCCTGCAGGGCGGGATAGGCTGAAGACCCCGCAGCCAGGGGGCGGTTTCTGGATCAATCAGAGCTTTGGAGTATTAAAAAACTAAGCTAAGCAACCCCCTAATTTGTATTTATGAGCAGATCAACAATAAAGTGCGACAAGCATTTGACGTGATGTAAATAATTCCCTCAGACTATTTCATATATTTCATATCTTGATGAGACCAATATACTCTAGCAATGCTTTCAAAAGTTTCTTTCTTTTGATGCATTTGAATTCAGGTATAGTATGCAATTCTTATGTTGGATTTCGGCATCATTAAGGTTTGTAATCACGGCTGTAATCATGATTACTTTTGAAGTAATCATAAGGTAATCGTAATCGAATACATGAAATTATGATGGTAATCGTAATCGTAATCATTTACTTTTAAAGTAATCGTAATCAATTACATATATCAAGTAATCACCCTATGTCTGAGGACTAGTAAGTGGGATCTCTGTCCGTCTGAAAAGCTGCTTATAGTATCCCCCCCCCCTCCCCGGATCATTACTGAAATCAAAAGCTGAAATTCTCTCCAAGTGCCGCCATCAAAACAAATTCAATTTGAAATGTCTTAAAACCTAGCAAATTATAAAAATTTTCAACGTGCTCGCTCACCCATCCCTCACAAGGATACGCTCGGCAGACTTGCCTGTTCAGGTAGCTGCCCTTGCACTGCCATGCAGTGTTGAGGGGAATGGCGTTGCCACTACCTCGTGGTGAGTTTGTCGAGTTTAGTCCACTTGGTACGAGTGTAGTTTATTTGCCTTTTATATTATGTGTATTTTTATAGTGTATGTGTATTTTTTATCATATATGTATACAAATGAAATGTTTACTGGACCCAGGACCATATTAAAAATCAGCATACTGTAATGAATGAGTATCCTGGTAAAATATCTAAAATAAAATAATAAAACAACAAAATACCTTTTTCCCCTGTTATGTTCCAACATCGCATGTGTACCCGGACTAATCCTTATTGTGCCCACGAGAACAACAGGATAAGATCAGTGTCAATCATTTACTTGCTTTCCCCGATACGCACAAAGCATAACCTGGGCTTTTCGCACCATACCGTTAGCTTCATTCTAACAACATTGACCTGACGAAACAGTTGAGTGAACTAATAGTGTTGTTTTTCTTCATCATTATATATATATATCAATTGAAAAGTCGCCTGACGATAATACCGCTAGGACGAACACCCCCGCTATTAATTTAATTCATCCTAAAAGCCTGCCGCTAACACGACCGCCCCGCTAATATGACAACTTTGCCTTAATAAATGTGATTGTCTGATTGTATCTTTTACATGTTATTGGTATTCTGAGAGAGTTGACTTGAACAGGTGGACAGACTCAAGGAGGCTGTGTACCATTTAACGGCCCACTGTCGCGGATAAGAATTCAAACACGTATAAACAACATAAGCAACAGTCTATTTAAGACGATGTTTAAGTTTAGTTTTAAGTTCAGCAGATTTGCGCGCCGATTCTTTCCGTATCTCCTTGTCGCATGCCGCATCATGAAATTAATATTATCACAAACGAACTTGCATATCTTCTTACGTTCTTAATTGAAGGCATTTTTAATACAAAATTTCTTAAATATTACTTGAAAAAAAAAAAAATCTTCTCAAAAAAGATATACAAGACTGTCTTGGACTTACAACCGGCGTAAATTAATATATTATACAGTTGAAGAAGAATAAAGGGTACATGCATAATAGGTACAAGTAGCAGTTATCTTTTATTATAACTACCAATCTGCCCGAAATCTGCCCAGATTTCTAGCAGACATTATAATTTTCCCATAATCTTATCATATCTATAAACATTGACATGTAAATGAGTGCTGCACACATTCGGAGACCGTCATTTAACATAACAAATAATATATATAGGCTTTAGTTTGAAATAGTAGAATAAAAATATATTTAAATTAGATTTAAAATTCAACTCTACGAAAATAGGCAACATGCGATATGTCTATAATAGCAGTGAAGAGTAAGAGATGGTGTGGCTCACGGTAACCCTAAAAGTGTTCGTGTTTGCTTTAGTTGCGAACGATTTACCATTAATCTTTTTCTTTTGACCAAATAAGTTTTCCCCAAAGGAACAGTACGAGGGAGCAAGGTTTTCGCATGAATGCAGCTTAACAAATGCCACAAAATCACATAAATCGCCAGAGTGTCCGCTGTTTCAAATTGCCCTAGAAGTGAAATAATTCTTCTCCAGCAAATAAGATAAAGAATTTGTACAATTTCTGTATATTTAATTTGTGGACACTGAACAGACTCCTAAAAATAGAATTGTTTATATACAATGGAATTGGTTAAAAATTATTGAAACACGGATGGTTGATTTTTAAGAAAAAAAAAGTATTATCATTATTTTTTATAATTTCACCAATGTATAGTATATATTATATTGTTAGTATATGAATATAGCAGTACAGTATTATCTTCATTTCTTCGTAAAATGTAACACAGCATTATCGATAGGGAAAATGTCTAAATTTAGATGAATAGAAGTTAGGGGTTGATTACCGAATTTCCATGTTCGTTCGTGCATTCCATAACTTTATCCCATTTCCCTCGTCCCTTAATCTCGTATTTACATTCCCAAAACGGCCGATTTTCCAAAACTGAGGTTCATCAAACTCTTTATCTCCCCAGGTTACGTGAAATCATGGGAACAAAATTCTTCCCTGTGAAGCCTTCTTATTATCTTATTTTCCGCAAATACCTGTTTATCTGGATAACTCTCATAAAGCACTTTATTTTGTCATTATATATTTAGAAACAGCCAAGGTATTTATAACTTTTCACTACATTCAATTATTTTTTTTATAATCTGGTACTTTAACTAAAATATTTCAAATTTATAATCAATATTATTGCCTTTGAACCAATGGGACCTATTGCCAAAAATTATCACCACTCGGGCTACGAAGGAAATCCGGTCACCTCGATATATATGTTGGAGCATGGATCCCATCTGATGTAGACTTAACACTCAATTGGTTATTAGGAAAACTCTGACTCAAAACGAGAAGAACTGATCTTTTCAGCATAAAGTGTTCGTGGTTTTTGTTTAAAGATATTTGTACCTGTAAAAAGTATATTTTTAGTATCGGACATAATTTTGTGAAATCAAAGACGATTCCATATTTTTTATGACACCTCGACCGGTGACCAATACCTTATTTAATCTGATGATAGCTCATTTTATAACAAAAATAATCTGATTGTAACAATTCACCAAGGGCCATGGCGATTATATGAAAACAGAACATACATCACAACAAAAAACTAATATTACTATGTTTTTTTGCGTCGCGTCAGCATGACGTGTCATTGCTTCAAGGGGTATGAAGGGCTGGCGACCTTCGATTCTTTAGTAGTGATCAAGGACAAGGATAATCTTAACTTTGCAAGTTGTCAACATCAATTTTCTAAGCTGCTATGCAGGGCGTCTTTAATCTTGGGCCGGCTTTAGAGCATAACCGAGTACTCCATAGAGAATTACTCTAGGAAGGCGGGCGGAACGCCGGTCTTTTCCATCTCATGTCAATGTAAGGTCGAGCGGAAACGGCGAAAATATTGTATAGTAAGTCTGGAGATCCTGTTTTCTGCAGCTCAATTCAATCTTGGCCATGTATTACTACTATACACCAGAAAGATCAGGAAAAAGCGATTTGAATGGTAACATTTAGCCGCAGGGAAAGGTGCTTGTTGTTCCGGACTCGATTGCTCAATCAGCCAAATACGGGGGGTCTCTTCATATTATTACGTTCGGCTCGTCTTCCATTCCACTGGTCTTGATATCAGTGGAGCTAAGGTATGGGATCAGATCAATCAGTATCATCGTCTTACTTGATGACTGGTATCCTTGAAGTTTTTTTTGGTTAGGGCTGTTGTTTTCTTTATGCTTTTTATCAGGCTAATTCCTAATGCAATGATGCAAAGGCAAATTTTGCTATCCACTTGTAGCTTACCTTTTCTTACTCTCCACAAGTGGGCTCTTGTAAAAGGCTAAGGGTTTTATATCAGTCTTCGTTAAACCTCCGTCCCAATCCTCTATGTGTTAGGACGCCTCCCAGACCTCTGAAAACATTTGACCTTTCCCCGCACTGGCGTGCGAAAACATGACATGCCCGAAATGGATAGATGTCTACATCTTTTTTTTTTTTACTTTATAAAAGTGTGCGTTGGCATTCAAAAGAGGAAACATAGTATCAAGTTGTTTTACTGATTCTTAATGCTTGCTTCATGTTTGCATTTTTATCAGTATAAACAAAATACCAGTATTATAACTTCCGTGTACTACCTTTGTGTACTTTCTTTATATTAAAAAAAAAATCGACCGTATGGTTTCAAAACACAATAATGATTATTATACAAACACTGTAACTACGGTTTCCTTGTGATAAGAAATTTGTACGATTATATATAATTTCCCATGTAAAGAACGGTTATATGCGTGAATATAAACAGATTATGAAAGAGTATACTATATATAATTGGAGTGTGATATTAAACAAAGAATCAATTAATAGAATATATATATATATATATATATATAGTTATACACACAACAATATAGAAATTAGTACAATAATAACGCGAGAACGAAAGTTCGTCTTGCAGGAGCAGACATCGCGTTCTGTTTGGTATTTGTATGGTGTTCCATCGTGATGCTCTCGAGCACAAAAAAAAACGCAGTATATAACGCTTGCCCTTGTCTTTATCTCCCCCAATAACTGAAGGGTTTTGAAAAGCTACAATATTAACTTTTTTCCGATACGTCACCCTTGTAGTCGGGCCATTGCATACGGCAAATATCACCGAAATCATGATGACCAGACGCATCTTTATACTTCCATAAATGCCTGATTCTCCAACAGAACCTAGAAACTTAAGCCAGTGCTAGTGTGCCCTTATAAGACCATAAACAATTTCTAGCCGCGTTTTCATTAATGCTCTGTATCATTTAGACAGTCCAATAAACAATAATTATTATGCATACAACAATTGCTCCAATCGCTCCTACGGGACAATCTTAAAGGTGCTCAGTTCCCTACGATTTGAAAAAAAATATGATATTTCTGGCTTTCTCTTTGTATATATTATTGATCTAAGAGTAATGCTATCTGTGAAAGGTTCTTATAAGGCCTTTATGAAGAATGTGTGAACTTGTTTATCATCAAGGTTATAAACACAGCAATGTGTTTAAACCGGAAAAACATGTAAACCAAGGCAGTAGTGTGCATATATACCGAGGTAAAAAGGTCATTTGTTGCAAAACGCCATTTGCAAATCTTTGGCTTATTTGACCTGCTGCCGGTACCCTTGTTAAATTTGTTTTATTTTGGCGGGACCCCACATATTATAAACATGTTGCTTTTAACAAAACAAGCAGCCTGTGTGCAGGGTTACCTACGTTTTCTGGTCTATTTTAATGAAACCTCAAAGAAATTACATTTAGTTTATAAAGGTCAGATAGATGATTTGGCCCCTTTAACATTTGAATATTCAAAGAACGAAGCAATGCTCCATTATATATATACATATGTATTTATATATATATATATATTATATATATATATATATATATATGCGTGTGTGTGACAATATAACACCTTTCTTGTTTGTAAATCTAAGCTGAAATCGGAATACTAAATTTTTTAGAAATTTTACTAATTTACAATAATTATTTGGTTATAATGTAATATACAGAACAATCTTATCTCCATATGTTGAAAGCTTCTTATCTCATCCCTGTCCATCTTATCACTAAAGTATATCTCGGTCATTTTCAGTCAGTTACAATAAAAAGAGATTCCGGAAAATCTGTACACGGGTCCGCACCAAAAGTGGATGGACAGGATGGGGCTTTAGAAGTATAAAGCAGTCATCTAAACCGACTCCAGCCAGTATTTCCTATCATACAAATATACACATATTTCTAAATAGTGTAATCTTGCCGAGAGACCTGCTTGTGTTCATCTGGTATAAACTCCCACCTGAAGATCGGCAGTTGGCTGCATGGCTCTTATTTACTACGCCGTTTCAACAAATAAGAATAAAAAATCCACACAACATAGGGAGTAATTATTAAGTATCCTGATAATGCATATTTGAATTTTTCAAAGAATAAGTTGGGTCCTTTCTAAAATTGTTTGTAGACATTAAAATTTTCCTGTAAGTATTGCTTTTCCGTATTTCGAGTAGGAGATTTAAACGCAAATTCACATCGAAATTTTACTTTTCATAATTTTCATATTAAAAGTGTTAATCATATGCTGAACTGAACAGTAATTCCTGTGATTTTAAATCTGAGAATGAGGTAGAACATAAACGTCCAGCGAACTGATGTCTTCTTTCCGAACTTCAACCCCGGTTGTGATCAGAAAAAATAATCATGTGTATTGGCGCCTGTGTATTAGATCCCATGCCCACATTTTTCATGAGCAGCATATTAACGCATCAAATTAAACGCAGCTGATGTGCTGATCGAATCTAAGATTAGTTCGACCATTCCGACTGTGGACAGCTCGTACATGCCTTTGTTACTTTGAGACTTGATTTCTGCATCTCGCTATTCCATAGGGAACCTGATAATGCAATACGTAAGTTACAAACGGTTCATAATAAAAAATATGGGTGCCAGACCCATAAAACATAATAACGAAAGGTGAAAGCATCAAACGACTACACATGTACATTCACAGGTTACCTGTAAAGTAAGGAATTGCATTCAGAAACAAGCACTGCATGGAATTGCTCCAGATTACGCAGGTTAACTTCTTGATGAATACAATCCTTCTCGCTATCTCAGATCAGGACAAGATGGCTTACTCATAGTCCAATGATAGCGACAGAGGTTGGGAGAAATGCTTTCATGGGTTCAGCACCTAAATTAAGGAGCAGCCTATCTATGTCATCGACAAAAGACTTGTGATCTTTCTTTTAAAATCGAATTGAAGACTCATCTTACTTTGAGTTGATTTCTTATTTTTATCCCTTTTAAATCCAAACTGTATTTTTTTCTTTTTTTTTTTCTTTCCTTGTACTCTATACATTTGAACAGGGTTTTATTTTTCTGTGAATTACCGTATATGTATCTTATATTAATCTCAATAGTTTAAGACACAGTGGCCATTTTACTATAAAGAGCTACTTAAAAACCTGTTGGACATTTGACGCTTTATAATTTTAATCTTAATATTATTTTCATTACGAATTCTTTAGGTGGTCATATCTTGTGGGTTGAAGAATTAATGTAAAGTTCACCCTGTGAGAACATATACCTTTTTCAAAATGGTGGCGGCAACTAGTGAAATGCCAAGCAAGACGGATATACAAAGAGTATATTGGTCTGTACTTGGTTATAAACTCATATGCTACGTCAATCCAATAAACGAGATTTCTTTAGATGATTGAAAATCTGGTTCGGGAAAAACTGTTCAGAAATCTTGAAAGTACCGTTACATATTATAAAGATGTTCGATGTTGTCGATGAGAGGATTTAGAATTATATGGTTTGGTAAATTGCATGTAGACATATAGCCAGAAAAGTTTTTTTTATCCTAGCTGACTGAAAGATATCTGAGCTAGCTATAGGTCATTGTACGACATCTGTCCGTCCGGTCATCCCTTAAGAAGGCATCGATTGTAACTATGAGCCAAGAAATCTTCCAGCTTATAATTCTGGAAGGTCCTTTTTGAAATCCTCAAAATACATCACGGGAATATAAAGTCTACGGGCTAAAAGCTCAGTCATGATTTAGGGCACCCTGAAAGGCTTCTCTTTTTGATGGTTGAGGCTTACTCGCTGAGTTACAAGCACAATCATGATTAAGGGCACCCTGGAAGGCTTCTCTTCATGTTGGTTGAGGCTTACTCGCTGAGTTACAAGCACAATCATGATTAAGGGCACCCTGGAAGGCTTCTCTTCATGTTGGTAGAGGCTTACGTGCTTATATTTTGTGCACATAAAGTTTAATAGTGACTTAGTCACCACTCATGCAGACTAAATAATATACACTTAAGCTTCCAAAGGCTAATTGAATGAGTTCGAACACTTGTTTTGACTTGAATAAGTTTTTATAGATCTTTTGAACTGATAAATAAAGTCAAGTAATTACACATTTAATTCAAGACGTCATCACTCTGTTACAGATCTATAGTTTCCATATATATCTCTCTGTCTCTCTGCCTTTCATTTTGTTGAGTTTCTTATTAGTCTCAAGGTCTATAATCATATAAAATAGTATTTCATGTTGTCTTATATATATATATATATATATATATATATATAAATATATATATATCATTTAATGTCTTTAAAGTGCTATTGGAATGGCACCAGTTTACCTTTCATTAATATCTTTGAAAAAAATCAGTATTGTATATGGTGCATCTCATAATTTTTCCTAAATCAACGCAAAGGTCAAAGCCGTCACTATTCTAAACATATAAGCAAGCTATATGTGAACGATATTAAGAGTATAAAAGACTGTGCAACCAAGTAAATATGTTAACTGTACATAAATGCAAAGCGTCGTTAAACATCACTCAAATAATAATAGAGTTTACATTTTACAGAATAGAATGCAAATAGATGAAAATTTTATTTAAAATTGAGATTTATAGCCAAGCTATTAGGTGTAGGTCAAACAAGTGTATATATATATATATATATATATATATATATATATATATTGACTACACCTAATCAGCATGCTTGTGTCCTGTCTTCTGCAGTAGGCTAACCACCTTTTGACTTTACTTTAATCCGCAAGAAATGAATTCACAGAAATTTAAGTTTGCTCGGGATAAATACATAAATTGCAAGAATACCAAACGATGTATTTTTATGGGATCCATTATGGGAACATCCAGGCCCTTAAGGCGATCTGCTGTATATGTGAATCTACACTAGTGATCTGGCAGGATATGCAGAATAAACACATTTGTTTCAATATGAATTTTATTTATCTAAAGCGTACAAACAGTGAATAGGACAAGCGGTGCAGGTCAGACCTTAACCTGAGCTCTACGAACATATGAAATACATCTCAATTTGCAGGCTAAAAATTTTAACTACTTCAACTTTAAGTAGCTCAGTGGAACCCTAGTACTGTTATATATTTTTTAGCAGACCTCTAACCCGAAGATCATGTTTTACTTTTGTCGGAAAGATTAAAATATAAAGGTTTTCCATTCCTACGCATATAGACAATACAGTCTTCATTTAATGACCGAGGAGTCAGTAAATTCGGAAGCTACGAAAAATTATTAATCTTAATTCATGCTGCAAAAGATTTTGTTCCCCTCTCAAGACTTAAGAAAGTTTCAATGAGGATTTGATCAATATGTCCAGAAGTTTTTTCTTTGACCAGTGGGCATTCCGTCGTTTCTTCAGGTCAAGGCTTTGGTGAAAAGCGATTTTTCATTCATAATTTTCATTTGCCAGAAGATTTGAATTATCATACAGGCGTTGATGGACTTAAATTGTATAGAAGTGTATTTAGAAAGGTCAGAGGCGTGTCATTGATAATGCAATGCAACAATGTCGCACGCAGGAAGATGTACTGTCATCACAATATCCCGAAGATCGTCATAGTGTCGGTTGTTTCAAATTGTCCTGGAAGTGAAACAAATATTCTTTAGAAAAAATCCTGAATATGTTAACTGAATAATGAAAATTTTTTTGGGAAATATTTATATAAAGCGGAGTCATGGAAATATGAACAAAAAGTTGTGCCCGCTTGGTGATCCTCCATATAAACACAATTCTTACTCCAATAAAGAAAATTATAAATGTAAATTATTGTATTATATATTCCGTTATTATTTTATTATATAATATCTATATATTTGTTTATAGATAATATATTTATCAAGTGATATGAATATTTTTACGAAAATAATAAAACTAGGACTAGTTAATATGTAAACATTTAGAAAACTTGAATGCTATGGGTATGATTACTGCTTTCAAAGATCGATTTTCTATGGTTCTGTATACAAGCAAAAACTAAATTCCTATATCATCAAAGCGAGCTGGAGTTGCGAAATAAATAAAGTTTGGCATATAAATACGTGTATTATGAATATTGTCTAAATTTCGTATGGACAGGATTAATATTATTTTTCTTACCCAATAATGACATTGACTGGACAAGTGCCACCGCAGCTAAACCGTTAGAAAATGCAAATTGATTGCTAGTTCCGGTGTATGTCTAACAGATATTCGGGCGCCATTTTGTAATTTATGGATCAATATTCTATGCAGGTGGCACTTTCTATTGAAGGGGAAAGAAGATACCAACAGATCAGTATGACGATAAAATATCTTAAATATTTTTTTATGAAAAGTGCTAGTTATAATATATTTGTCATAAGAAATATTGAGGCATCTATCTGAGGTTCTCTTGGAACTTCATCTTTCAGTTTAACTTATACATTTCACCTTACGTTATGCTATCTCAATTCTCACCGTTTCCCTAACCTTCCTGTTTTTTTTCAGGTTTTACTCTTATTAAATAATAGGTCATAACACACTGAATGTAACAACGTTGGGTCTGGACACTCCTCGCTTGGCTGGTATCCGTTTTTCTGGCAACGGTTACATGGCTACAATTAAATAGTCTTTATGTAATAATAGGTCGATGAAGCGGGGAAAAGGTGGAAGTGAAATGACCTATTATTCAATAAGAGAAACCAGCTTTCTGACCTTAACATAACCTTATCATTAGGCACCGGCCCTGGATTTAAGTTTTAACCACGACCAATTTGGACCCTGTAGATTGATAGACAGCGTCAGGTGCAAACTTGTTTCTCAGGAGCTGACACCGGTTTCTGTCTGGCATTTGTATGGTGTTACATGTGGACTTTCTCAAGCAAAACAGAACGCAGTATAGGAGGCTTCCTCTGGAATGTTTCTCTTCAATGACTGACGGGTTCGAAAAAGCCAGATCCTTCTGTATTTTCATATACATCCCTCTCGTACTGGCCCCGTCGCATGCGATGAATATGACAGAAATCAAGAAAAGCGTCCGCATCATGATTATTTTCTTCATCTCTGATATTCCAGCAGATATATACTGTCCGGCTCTCTCAGAAAGACTGAAGCCGTGTATGATAAATACATTATTTAAGTAATTACCAAATATTTGCGTTTATGGTCACGTGTACCGTCATGCTGCGTACTTCTGCACAATATTTGCTGGTGCGTTCAGAATGCACCCATGTGAAGTGTTTGCTGTATTTACATGAACTAATTGACCCTCACTGGTGGCGTACCTTACATATTAGATATTAATGACAATCGGATGAACAATAACGTACAGTAGCGTACCAGGATTTATGGTTGGGGGGGGGGGGGGCGGGATGCAGCAGCATATTTGCTGGCCAAAGAGTGTTCACAAACAGCCAACGTCAATATCCTTGTAACATTTTAAAGCACAAAACCAGAGAAAATGTTCACTTAATAATCAATAATTACCTGCAGATCAAAGTTTACAGTCAAGAAACCTAACGTTAACAAGACTGATATTTTTATATATATTCAAAATTACTTTCATACTTTAATTTTCTTAGGCGATATTTAATGTCTGGTAAGTTTTCCCTCATTATTACAAGCAAAGTAAGAGGAAGGGGGCATGGCCCCCTGCAGCGCCCCCTGGCTACGCCCCTCACATACTTCTGCTCTTCCTACGCAACAAATCCGACCTTCATTTGGTTTACAGCATGAAGAGTGGCTTAATTGGTATTAAGGGTATTTCTATTTTCTGTTTGCTGTTCTCACGCTCAGATCTTGTTCAATTTGTTCAACCTGTAACTTCCCATGGCACGAGTCACCATGTATAAAATTCTTAATGAATTTCTCTACCTGCAAATCTGGCGGAAACATTAAAATATCTTGACAAGTGAATGGTGCGTTTAAAGAATGTTATGATCCATGTACAGTTATAAAATTTAGTTATTTTACCAGATACCCGGTAGATTTAACACCTATTTCTTACTCACTCCTCATTGTTGCTGGTTCGATCATCTGCGTCATACGTTTTTTTTTTTTTAATGAAAACCGATAACTATGATGACATATATATCGTGGAAACTATCATTTCCATTAAGCGTAAAGCATGCGTAATTTGTTAATCATCAAGAGATTCCGATGATTGGGAATAAGTGAGGTGTATAATAGTTTTATTATAATTGTTTTCATTGATAATGAAGCATTACAAGAAACAACCCTTGAGACTTCAAACTAATCGGGATCCCCATAATATATTTATATGCAAAATATTCTATATTATTATTCAATAATGCCATTAGAACAATTTCTTGGTCTTTTTCCATTCACTGTTATTTCTTTTAGCGATCATCTATACAGCTCACCCTTATTGGTAAAAACCTAGCAGTGGTGTCGAGGTAACCTGAGACTGCAGCCTCTGGTTATTAGTAAAATGAACCCTCTCAGGATGTTTCCAGTAGCATGTATTATGATTTCGTATCCTAAATTCATGTACACATACATATGGAGCGCCACAAGCACTCGACCAAGAACATAATAGAACAATTTTCACATCTATGTAATTTATTGATCTCGAGAGATGATGTAAACAGTATACATATATTTAAATTTTAACCCCCCCCCCCCCCCCACAATGTGTCATATTAATTATTGTTTTTTTCTTTTTCTTTCAATTCAGCTAACAGCTTCACGACTCTTAACCATAGTCCATGGGCCAGAAAGTGAAACCTCTCCCCCTTTACCGAATAATCCCCCCCCCCTTTAGTTTTGCAATCATATAAAGGTGGCAAACACCCTGGAAATTAACTTTTTTTTTTTACAAACCGCGTGCTGATTTTTGAAATTCTTTTGAGCGACCTTGGATTGGTTTATGGACTTTAAATTTTTCGAAGGAAAACATTTGCATTAGCCTTACGGCAATTTTTGTAATCCGGGTTAAATATATTTGTTTAAACCAACTTTCTTATAATACATAATTGCACAATGTTGGCACCATTTTCATTTAAAAATATTAGCTACCGTTTTGTAATAAAGAAGTGGATAACATACATGCCAACATGAACACTGTGAATTACTTACCCAATTCCTTAATTTATTTCTCATGTATTGACATGTTAACTGGCATTATTTGTATCAAAGACATCTTATCGGATTTAGGCACAAGATTGGGTCTGAACGTGTTTATAAATTCTTTCAGCACAAATGCATATGCATATATTATATTAGTTTCTCAAATAAAGTAAAAGAACGCACAATAAACACAAAATCGGACACGCGAGTCAAATGTTTTCAGAAATACCGTCTGCAAAGGGTCTTGCTTCATAGCTTTTGCAAATCTCAACATATCTGCAAGATTTTGATCTCATTGGATTATTGGAATTTTCATATTTCAATGATAATAGATATGATCATATATATGAGAGCAACAAGAAGCTTTGTGCATATATGTTACCCCTATCCCTAAAATATGAGGTATGTTTTAAATCATGAACTTCCTGTATCCCCCAGGGAATTTTCATGATCACACTAGTTATTCATTTTAAGATGTCCTTCACTCATTTCTGGGTGTTTCCGTATTAACACATTTTAATTTTATGTCATTATATGTGGCCAATGCTCTTCCAATTCCTTTTAATGCCTAAATTATGATGCAATTAAAGGTATATTTAGTAAGAAAGTCATAGTCCATAAAGTCGCTCCAGAAAAAAAGTTTCAAAATTGAGTAATTGGAAATACCTGGAAATGAGTAAAGGCGCACCTCAAGGAAGAAAACTATAGGGGGTCGGGAAAATTCCCAAGAAATTCCCAAGAGAGGGATAGTTTTTCACTTTCTGGCCTATGGACGAGATGGGGGAAAAAGCTGTCCCCATCAACGTATCTGCAAGCGACTTTGTGCATGGTGGGTGCACTTAATTACCTTTCCCGGGTCTGCAACCAACACTCAGGCCACAAAAAGAAACTTTATTGGTTAACGGACTCTGGGAACAAAATATATGGTGTGCGTCGGCAGGCCACACTTATCCCACAAACAAATAATAATATTGTTCAACGTATACGTACGGTCTCTGGGAACATAAAATATTATGTGTATGTCTTTTATTTCTCTTGTTTTCTTTCATGTCTCTCAATCATTACAAACCCTTAATGGGTATTTGTGTGTAGTTAAAATCAATCATCTAAACTTTTAATTAAAACCCTCAAGTGGTAAATAACAAACCAGACATAGGTGGTCTACACTGAATAATATATATAAAATTGACGTATCTAGTTCTCTTTGAGATAGAAGTAAACAAGGGCGTGCGCAGGATTCTAGCATAGGGGGGGGGGGGCTCAACACCGAAAATTTTCTGACATTTTACACCCCCCCCCCCCCCCCCCCCAACCTCTTCGGCCTAGACAGTCGACAGTTGCACTATCTATATACCCCCCCCCCCCCTTTTTTTATTCTGGTCCACCAAACATTAAATCGTAGGCTGTCTACTTATTGAAGCGCTATACTAAAGAATGGAATATAATTGAGGGATGCATAATTTTTCTGCATTTAATGCCATATTTATTCTCATATATATATATATACTTTATCCACCATGCTAAACTGAAAAAAAGTCATATATGCAGGTCTTGCTTTGGCTTTAGATGTTTCCGTTTTATCAAGCAGCTACAGGTTGCTGTGGTCAAGAACCCAGCCCTGTGCGCTCCCTAAGCATAATTTTGAGAGTCAATAGACGTGATGCCACCAAGCCAAGCAGGAAGCCGCGATCGAGAGACCGCCACCGTTTTACCCGTACCGGTGACCTGAGGAAAGCCACGGTACAAACAGCCAGAAAGGCAGAAGCAGCATGGATTCCATCCACCGATCCTAGCTGCGGAGACCCAGCCATGCCAATCGAGAGCCGAACCCGTTCAATGAAGCGACAAAACTTCGAGACGAATGCCATTTTATACTTGCAGTTTCAGCCATTTGGACAACGTTAGCAAGCTTTTTCATCATAATCATATGCAGGTCTAAGAAGGCACCCGTATAACCTCAAGGCAAGCAACCTACAAATGGTTACCCACACAACAATCTGTGTCTCTCATGCTATTTGTACTATCAACAACACTAAGATCACAATAACGACAAAACCAACTGAAACTTGGAAGAATAAAAAAATATTTACAGGAACATATATAATAAGGGGTTAAAATAGTGCCGCCGCAGCGAGTGTAGATGCGTCAAGGTGCCTTTCCATACATGCGGGTCTTCGCTCATCGAGCAGCTACAGTTTCTGTGGTCAAGACCTCAGCCCTGCGCGCTCCTTAAGCCTATTCTCTGAGCCAACAGACGCGATGCCACACAAAGCCTAGCAGAGAGCCGCGAGAGACCGCAACCGTATATCCCGGACCGGTGACCTTGTAGGAAAGCTACAGCATCCACAGCCGCAAAGGCAGAAGCAACCCATATTCCCTCTACTGATCCCAGCAGCGGAGACCCAGCCACACAAGGTTCCGCATTAATTATTAAGTTTAACTGGGCCCTGTATATAGGAGACAAAGCCCGACCCGGGCCTGTTTGAGTTGTCCTGATGACAGCTTAATAAATGCAAGTTAACATATAAGCCAAAAGAGGTTTTCTCATTTTCAAGTATTTTCTGGTGTTCTTCATATAGGAAACTCCTGACGAGCCCGGGCCCCTTTGGATCACTCACTATTAGAAACTCTATATTTACGTTTCGTAAAACATGTGACTTAAGCATCTTGTGCCTTATTGGGAATTCCTAGGCTATAGTAAAACTAAGTGAGACTTCTACATTTTCAAACATTTCATTGGATCCAATAGAAAATTCCTGGTCCTTTAATACGGGTCCTTTAATATAGGCCCCTAAATATCGATTAAATTCCAGACACTAATAATCTCCATGGTCACATTATACTGTCGTGATAAACTAAAATCTGATAAACTGCCAATGAAATCTAGATAATCTGCCAAACTGAACATATGGCCTGTCTCCATCTGTTGCATAAATACTCAATTTTTCAAATGTGTATCAAATGCAGTAGCTTTGCGAACCTTTGGAGTGTAAGAAAAGTCTGATAAATGCAGTAATTCCAGCTTTCCGAAACCTGGTTGAAAATCATTTATTTTTGTTTAATGTCATGTGAGTTAAACGTGGCATTTAGGATACCGGAAACATATAATAATATGTATTGGTACCATAAACCACCTTGTACACATTTCAATAATTCAACACATCAACAATTATAATTCGTGGCTCATTAATATTTCTAGTATTACACACTTCAGATTACTTTATTTAAAACAATTAATAAAAGCAATTAAATTTATTAAAACAGACATGTTAATTCACGAATAAGACCTAATATATTACTGTTAGCTTGTTATTAGTTTGGTTCTAGGTGTGTGAATGTGACGGAGACGTAAAGCAACGGTGAAGCTAGTAACCAGCAACCCGGCCTCCGTCTCTTAAATTTCCAAAGCCGCTTCTTTTAATTAATGTATTTTATTTGTAATATATAATATTATTCTCTGAATAGTGGGGGGGGGGGGGGGGGGGGGTGGTTCGGATGATTACACTGACCATACCCCCTTACCCAAAAGTTGGGGATTAAATACCCCTATTCCACCCCCCCCCCCCACCCCCTATATTGAAGCCCCTGTGTTATATAGGCATTTTTTTGTTTCCTATCATGTCCCCCTGCCATGTAAATCCTCTTTCGGAAAAGGCCGTCCATTGAAAAATATCTACAAAACCCGTCTTTACTTCAATATTTCCAAGAAAATATATGATAAGCATTTCGAATGCCTGTTGACTTGGATTTTGGCGATTTTTAGTTAACGCCTAGGTTCTACAAAATAGGAAAATGAAAAATTTCTAATTCCCCCCCCCCCCCCCCATAAAAAAATACCGAGAATCATAAGAAAGATTTTATGACTTTTGAGTCGGCATGCACGTTTCGTTTTAATTCGCCGAATCACACACATATACACAAACACATATATATATATACATATATAGCTATGTATATAATTATATATATATATATATATATATATATATATATATATATATATATATATAAATATATATATATATATATAGGCCTATATACACACACATAGCTAGTTTGCACTTTATCTTTATCAATTTACAACGATTGTTATTCAAGCCCCCCCCCCCCCCCCCCCTTGTACACACACCTGCAAAATACTAGATCTGTCTCTGCTACTGAGGTAATTCATTTGGGAAATTGTGAGTCTGAAAAAAAAATGAATTAAACTGTGTAGGCCTCTGAAACAAGTAACACTTTAAAAGGCGCCGGTAAAATATTTCGTGATTCAAACGTCAGATGGCGCTAGCTACAAGTCGTTGCGCACGTCAGCAGTGCACTATGGGATAGATTCCTGATGCTTCGTAAATGCCATGGTGAAGACGGGCCGGCTTCCGGTTACAGCTTTGTGACAGATCTCCAGTGAAAGTCAACCAGTTTCTTTGTAAACCTTAAAGCTACCACTGAACCCTGCCTGGAGCCAGCTCACAATATATCACCATACAGCAGACAAAAGGCTGATGTCACTGTCTGACTGACTTCGACAGGTAAGCTTAACCTGATGGCCAATCATTGACAATGTTAATGTTACAATACATGTTATGACAAAGGCGCAACCTGAACTCTTTGACACTGTTGTCAGACGTGCAGACTGTCAGTGCTGAAGCCGGTAAATGTGTAGTTTAGGAGTGTTTTTTAATAAAAGGCCAATTTTACCCACATTATTACCATTTGTTTTTGTTCTATAATAAGAAGAATGTAAGAATAAGGCATATAGTTTAAAAACCAATATATTTCATTATTTGATAAAAAATTATATATATTGCTCAGATAGTAGCCCATAGCTTTCGTGCTCTCTCCTTGGACCTTGCGCTTCGGTTCCCACCGCTGAGAGAGCCCTAGTACGAGGTGTTTGAAAACTGGAGACACGTCACTGGACAATAAAACAATAATCTCTCAGCTAAAAATGGGCAGAACTATAGAAACCGGGCTTCAGCCTGCCGCAGGTACAACGGGTGTCGCATAATAAATTGTTTCCTGGAAAAGGCCGATACATATCATTTTCCTCAGAATTCCCGTATTTAATTTTGCTCATAGCTGGAGTTTATTATATTAGAGGAGGAGGGGTCCGGGGAACCTGGGTTCCTCGTCTGAACAGGGGTGTGGGGGCGGAGCCCCCGCCCACACCTAAAGCTTAATTTTCCTGTTAAAATAGTAAATGGTTTCCCATTTTCGCGACAGATGCCTCTTCAATCGCAGATATAAATGAACAAAACTTGCTCCTGCTGGTATCTCGTCTTCACGGCGCACTTAGTAGCGTATAGGGCTCCTAGTCTAGAGATCGTAGGTTCGATTCCCGATTCAGGGTATTTCTGATGCTTAGTAGTTGTTTATGTTAGAAGAGTTGAGTGTAGGGACATCTACAGGGAAAAGTAGGAGTTAAAATAGGGAATGAGAGGAGACAATTTTATTTATATGTTCCTCAAAAGAAGCCAAGCCCGCGTCCTCGTAGTACGAGGTGTTTGAAAACTGGAGACATGTCACTGGACAATAAAACAATAATCTCTCAGCTAAAAATGTGTCATATATAAGAATACAAACATATTTGTATCATATGGTAACGCAACATACCACTTAAAATCGTCCTGTCCATTAAGCAGTTGAATCAGGTAGGTCTAGATCTCAAGCGGTAAAAAGGGAGGGGATTTCCTCGGGGTTCCCCAACATAAAACGTCATACCCGTTTTCAGCCTCCAGCGCAGAGTCAAGATATGTTGTGTTTATCCTTAGCATTCATGATAAATTTCTGTACGGAGAATGATGCATTACACACGCCACCTGGCGATTGTCCCAACTTTAGGAACAACTGTCAGGTCCAGGGAAGGTAAACTTTTAAAATGAGTACAGTTTTGGCATTAAAGCAGGGGTTACAACAAAATTTCTTGTTCAGGCGAATACATTAACATTTTTTGCCCCCGAAGAAGTAAGCTTCCCTGTTACAAACACAATATTGGATTTTATAGGAATTTTTCCCAATACAGGATTTACGTTCTCCAGTTTACTTGAAGCTTCATATGCATCGAGACAGTGCATGAGTGATCCTCCAGTTGCTCCCTGATATGTCCAGCAATTGCTTTGAAATTGGTAGATGGGGCCCTGTGCCAACTGTTCAGTAATGTCCCTCCACCTGATTTTAAGGCATCTATTTGGAGTGTTCTACTAGTAGTAAAGTACTCTTTTTTTTAAAACATACTAGGTCAAATTTTTCGCCCAGGGCTCTGCATTCCTGCTTGATTGACTCCTTACATTTAGGACTGTGAATGCAGTAATTGGATTTGTGTGTTATTTCATTGCAGATTATATTATTGATTAATGATTTGCTTTAATCCAGTGCATGAAATATAATGTAATAATAAAATGCATTTAAAACTACAGGCCTAGGAAATGAAACTTCTTCAGCATTCCATGAACATCTTTCCTCTGGAGCTTTACATTATGATCATTTGTTTTAAATTGGTGTAAAAACATAATGCTAAGCACAATAGTGTATAAATTGCTTAATTAAATGTTTGACAGAGAAACCTGTGTATTAAGGCCACCCATGGGACTGGCCAAAAGTGGTCTTAATTCACAGGCTGTCTTTTTAGACAGGCAAGTTTTAACCAAGAAGAATGGTTTCAGTTCACCAAGAATGGGTCTTTTAAAATAGACGATGGTCCTTTTAGACAGGTGGTCTTTATGACAGATTCCACTGTATATGATCAGTGGAGTTTTAATACATATATATATATTTTTTGTAATTTACAATGTGTGGCCTTCTTAAACTCTGTAACACTACTGCAGCTCTTCATGATGTCAATAACATTTCCTCTTTTTTTTTTATTTTCAACAGGGGTATTAAAAACCATGGGCCTTCTCAGCCGCCTGGCATCTTGGCTTGGTGCCAAAAAGAAGGAAGCCAATGTGGTAGTGGTTGGTTTAGACAACAGTGGTAAAACCACCATCATAAACCACCTGAAGCCAGA
This sequence comes from Sipunculus nudus, assembly GCA_026874595.1. Lineage (NCBI taxonomy): Eukaryota > Metazoa > Annelida > Sipuncula > Golfingiida > Sipunculidae > Sipunculus > Sipunculus nudus. The sequence goes on along the minus strand of CM049306.1, from coordinate 37,853,713 downwards.
GGACGTCAAGTCTCATGAAATCGTGCCCACAATAGGCTTCAATGTTGAGAAATTCAAGACTAAATCACTGGGTTTCACAGCTTTTGACATGTCAGGCCAAGGCAGATACAGGAACTTGTGGGAGCACTACTACCGGGAATGCCAGGGTATTATCTACGTTTTAGACAGCAGTGACAAACTACGAATGACAGTGGCTAAGGATGAGCTGGATATGTTACTTGGACACGCGGAAATAAAAAATAAACGTATACCAATACTTTTCTTTGCCAATAAGATGGACCTTCCAGACTCGCTGTCCAGTGTAAAATGTTCTAGCCTGCTGGAACTTGAACGAATCAGGGACAAGCCATGGCATATGTGTGCCAGTAACGCTTTGACCGGTGAAGGACTTTCAGAAGGTATAGACTGGCTCTCAGATCAGCTCAGAGATGTACTGAGTCAAAAAAAGTAGTGAATGGACAAATCCAACTTGTTACTCCTTTATTGAAACCAAATGAGAAAATAACGATTTATATACTTTCAGGTGGGACCAAAGTGCATTGGAAGACTTAACATTTGCAAGTTTAAGGAACAAAGGAAACCCATGTCTTGCTTCTCAACCATACATTGATTGGTAACTAGCCATTGATTGGTTTATCATTTAATTATTTGCATTCAAGCTTATACATGAGGGAGCAATGCTTAAAGGATTCATAGCCGTTGAAACCTATTTTTAAATATGTTCCATTTAATATAGGGTGAAGTACATAAACCTCAGCCTGTGCAAAAATATTTGTAATTGCCCTTGTATTTACCAGTTTTAATATGTTCGCAAATGTGCCAGACCCTTGTTCCATATAACAGGAAATCTGTACTTGAGTACAGAATGTAACATAGACTAAATACTGATGGTTTCTGTGTGTTAGTCAATAAGTACACATAAATGAACTTAGTTAAAAACATATATATGTCTATTTTGCAAAGAAAGCATTCATCAGATCTCCTGCAAAGTACTCTAAATTAATTTATTGACTGAGTGCAAGTACCATGTATATACATGAAATGAACTGCAGTTTTTATACTAAATTATAACAACAATTGTTACAGCAGGTGCAGATATATCCATATCAAAGAAAAGAAATTGATTTATAAATACATTTATCTGGGTAGTTATGAGGAAAATCTCTGACAGTTGAGGACAAAAAACATGATATATATAATCTGATAGTACACCATGACTAAATTACTGTGTGTAGTATAGCACAAAGCTCTTATCGTCTTATGTATGTTGGAAGCTATGTTCAGTTAAATGTAGTTGTTAATGAGAACTAGTGTAGGTTGAGCCAGTGTCACACTTGCACATTTCTTTTGTGATATGCACATAAAAATGTATATGAATGCAGGCATTGCAGGGCATAATAAATAGTGTATCATTTATATATTTGTATATTTTATATAATATATCTATATGTATATATGTATATATATATATATATATATATTTCATTCTCACAAACACAGCCATCTACAGGACTAGCAAAAGTGGTTGTGTTAGGGGGTAGTCATGTTAGTGGGAGTTTTTATGGTGATTTATGTTAGTAATTTTCCAGAAGTGTTTATTCGCTTAAGAAATGTTAAAAAGTGAATTAATTGTGTGGCTGTTACATTTTGGAGCTAGTCCACTAAACAGTGGGTTACAGGTGTGGGTCCAGAATTTTTTAAAGGGGAAAAGTCAACGGGTGTCATGCATAAAAATTGTCTAAAAAGAGGTCGTTGGTTAAGAGGAGGGGAGGGGGGGTCTGGACCCCCAGACATGCATAAGATTTTTCTTAAAAAATTATCATTGGTTGAGAGCCCGGGAAGGGGGGGGGATCTCGACCCCAAAAACCCCTCCTCTGGATCCGCGCCTGGGGTATGCATTACAGACAACACTTCATAATGTTTATTCTGTAAAGGCTGCCAGATTCATAAGGTAAAGTATGTTGGGCTTTCATATGGAACCTCCTGGCTGGAGCTTATCCTGTAGCATGAAGCAACAAAGAAGTTAAAACTCCTTCTCGATGGCATGCCATTGCAGCCAGATTCATAAAGCTACATTAGCTATAGACATAAGTATATTGATATTTGTCATATATGCATCTCTCTTTCATGCATTTAAAGCATTTTTTGGTAGATTTTTTCAGTGATTTTTTTTTGTCCATAGAACATAAAAGATTACTTGTTGTTGGGATCAGAAAGGCTCACCAATATGCGATCCACAGGGCTGTATCTTTGAATATTGTTAAACTAAATGGGGACCAAATGTGATCAGTTAAACTTAATCGGGACCAAATCTGACCAGTGCCTTTGTGAGCAATTATCTATTGTATAGGGACATTTACTGTATAGGGACATATCATGTGATGTAGATTGGCACAAATTCACCATGGATTACATACCTGTACACTGAATTTGTTCAATCCTGCTGTGCAGTACCCAGTTATTCTGATTAAATATAGTTGCTTCACTATTTTGTTGTTATTGTTTGTCATCACACCCCTCTATAGTGGACAGGGGGATATAAAATTTGTCTACTATAGCAGGGTTTCCACCCCAGAGGAGGTTGGGTCAGGCGGCCTGTGAAGGCCTGATGTTCGAGATCCAAGTGAGGAGCAAAAACTGCTTTCATGAAAAAATTCTTTATTTACCAGGCTGTTACATGAATTATCAATTGGGTTAAATGTCAGTTTTTGTCAGAGGATGCATACCAATATTGACTGACAGAGGCAGGACTTGCTTCCATATACGCCGAAGGTTGTATGGACCCATTTACCCATCTGTCTGTCAAAACTCACTACACCATCAGTATTTTTTTTTTTTTAATCTTAAAAGAATCACCGTTTATCTGAAATGATTAACTGAAATGATATCTGCCGTCTCTCCTAGTTAATCTTAGTAAACATTCTTCATAATCGCAAAGATATATAAAGGCGTTTTCCATACCCCTAATAATTGGTCCGTGTGACTTGTATCTATAAAGCATACTTTAATATAATTTCAATCAGGCCTGTTCATAAGTTCATCCAACTGGCTTGAATTATCATTCATCCAATCACAGTCTCTTGAACCTTTGTAATGGTTGGGGGGGGGGGGGGTTGTTTCGGTGGGGAATGGCAAGAAACCCAAAAAAGCAAAGGATAAATGCAGGTTTGAGAAACAAGCTGTGTTGAATTGACAGACCTCTATATTTAACTTACTACATAAGAAATGGCCATACACCCCTTTTCTTGTCATTAAAATAAATTTCATAATAAAAATCACACCCACATAAAACAATTATAGTCATGGTTGGTCCCTAAATGCAAAATTATATTTCCATAGTTATGGGAGGTACCCAGACAACAGAACAAGTATCACTTACTACTGGATTTTAATCACATTTTGTTAAGATAAATTTTGAATCACAAACAGCATCCAAAGCATGGACAGGAAAAACTTTATACTGTAATAAATTCTGTTAGAGATTTTGCCATCGGCTTGAACTGAAGACTTACTACTGTTTATTTTGGTATGGTATTAATTTAGAAATCATTTGACTGCAACTTTTTCACTGTTCTGGAAGGGTTAAATTTTTGCAATTTCATCATTAAGAAAATGATGAAAATACATACACGGAATATAAAACCTTGTATAGGGAAAATCAGCAACAAACGAAAAGGACCCACGGGTTCATAACGGGAAATGAAATTTTTGGTTATCATTGACATAATGAATAAGTCTTATAATATTCATAACACCAATCTTTGACTTAGGGATAGCACAGTATTTTAATATCAATCTTTTGACACACTGTGAAAGGATAATGTAAAATTTAGAATTTACAATAAGGCTACAGCAGAACACGCTGTTCAAATATCTGGATGGGGTGTCTTGTGAACAAAGGTTTTATCTGAATTATATTTTCTCTTTCACAAATTAAAAAATCTTTATGTTCATAAATCAAACAACCCCAATTCTGGGTTCCAGTCTGCTGCTGTTAGTATTTCATTAAAGCTACGTGTATTATTTTCATGTTATCATAAACCTCACTCACTCATACAGATAAAACTCGTAAACATATTTAACTAATGGTATTTATTACAAATCATAATATTATTACTATATGTACATATACATAGTATATAAGTCAACAAGAGTGATCCCATTTGATTAACAACAAGTGCTGCTTTCCATTGACCAGGGGCAGCTTGACCTGGATGCTCCGACCTGTCATTGACCTATGTAGCACCAGATGAAACGACTGAATATGTGTGTTTGTTTATTTATCCCCCCCCCCCAAAAAAAAAAAAAATCTGTAGAGTTTTATCAGTTTCTAAGGACATAAATTAAGAGCCTAACTTTTTTGATCATAATTGTAGATTAAGGTGGTTTTGTGGGCTAAAAGGGGCCTATTCACTTATCTGATGTTTTGATAGTTGTGGATAAAGATAGTTCTGTGAGCTTAAAGCACCCAATTCACATATCTGATGTATATTTAACAGAGATAGTCTCTTTATTCTTTCATAAACATAAGCCAAAAAGCACCGATCCTATGCTGCACAGGCTGTCCGTTTTGTTTATTTCAATTTGTTTAAACCAGTGGGGCTATCAAAATGGCTGCCAATAATATCAATACAAGACCAACAAGGGCATCTGGTAGCAATTCATATGTTTTGCCAATGAAAAAAACAGGCATTGCTTCTATTGTTCTCACAAACAATAAGTGTTGACCTCTCAATAAACCACCTCCTATCACACGGTTTCTCTGTTTGTAAACATGGGCACATGTACCATATTAAATAGCAGCTTGTATATAAACAAACCCGGGTATCTGTCAGAGAGGCATAATAAGAACTTTTCTAAGCAGAAATTACCAACAGTTCTTTAACACGTACTTCAAAGTAAGTCAGAAATCACATTAATTCTACATGTAAGGCAGAATAGCTGGCTTTAATATACTAATAACTTATAATGAAAGGCATTTCCTGGCATTATCAATTTTGCGAATTTCACTTTGGGTCAGATGTTTAGTCTGATTAATCACTCCTGGTAACTCTAATAAACACACAGGTAACTATGATAAACATTGCGTATTTTATGAGGTGACACTAGTACACAATTCTTGCGTTCATAATATGACAAGCAAACTTGAAGATTCAAAGTTTTAATGGCTTCAAGTAAACACATGATCAATCTACCTTGAAATTTACTCAGTGTTAACGTGATTATTGAGAGACTAACAATATAAAATCTGGGCAGTGTACCATTTTGAAAGAAGGAAAACATTTTATCTAACAGCAAAACACATGTTGTCCAACACACAAAAAATCCACTGAAATTGTATGGAAAAAGATCATATACACAATTTAATAGTGGTGTGGTCTTGTACTGGTCAAATTAAATTTTTCTATACTATTGGCAACACTTAAGATTGTGTCAGTTCATGTGTGTTTGTATCACTGTGTATGTGTGTCCATCTGGTGCTAGCAAACTTGGCTACATAATTACCTCAACAGGGGAGGCTGAAAATCAATCCAGTTCTCCACTTGAGAGAAAAATCACAAGGCAAAAGGCAGTTTATACAGCAAAGCAGCCGATCCAAATATACTATTGCATCAAATGTCAAATTATTCTGCTCGGCTGTACACAGCAGATCAACACAACTCTACTGTGGTTTTCCCTCAATAATATCCTAATTTATATGTACAGGTCTAAGCTATACGTTTCTGCTACACCTCTACACTATGGTACAAAATGTATGAGTATGTGATTATGGTGGTACAGATAGTGAATGATCTGATAAGCTATAAAAATATCAATATACATATGGGTCTTTTTACATAAGAGTAGTTATTGTATCCCCTAAAAATTGTGAATACAATCATGTGTGTATATAGGTTTTCGTCTATGTGAACTCTACTTTAATTTATAATACAACATACATGAAAGGATGGTAGTCCATGCAAAACTTTTCACCCCATATTATAATATCTTGGCTGAGTTAAGCTGCTCAACCCTGAACAATACAATGACCTTTACTGTCCAAGCAAAAAATGGAAAATCATCATCTATGCATGCATAGTGTTTAGAGCCTAATTTGCATATGGATATAATCACATTCATATAGTTTCTGCTTGTGGTATAATCAACTTGTTACATATTCATGAGCAAAGAGTTTATACCAGTATGATCACTCTTATCAATTTTAAGCATACACATTATCAAATGTTTCAATCACTTTATCAAATGTATATTTGATCACTTAATATCTCATCTTTATCAAATGCAGATTCTAATCGATAGTTGATCATCAATAAAACTTTTTTGTTCAGATCATACCTTTTCTTAACTCTGTCAAATCAAAAATTTACTGAAATACAACAATAAAATAAACTTATACGATTTTTCAAATTGGCAACAGTATGTGGTGTTGTACATATATACTATATCAATTTTAGAAATGACAATATCCACGCTATTTGATAGGGGGTTAGATGACCATGTAGTCTTGATCTATTAAAATGAAACATGAAATTCTGGGTTAGCAACTTTTGTTCTGGAACATATGCACAATGCTTCCATCCAACAACATAATGATGGCAAATAGCTCTATTATACAATACTAGCACTGCATCTAAACTCGCAGACTATAGCGCCCTCTGCATCAAACAAAATCCTCCCCACCTAATGTCCAAGACTGTATGCTGAAGGCACTTGCTCTATGAATCCCACCAGCACAAAAGCCTGGATTCTTCACCAAACGTCATGAGACCACAACTATAGTGCTACCCCTGTGGGCTACCTGCGTGCAGTTTTCAGAACAATATGACTACTATGTACAACACATGATGATTATAATTATGTATGCTAGTAGGTGGGTGAAATTAAAGATGATTGAACTGGCAGATAACTGGGTGTTTTGCTGTGAAAAACAACTTGTTTAAACAAATCAAACATGCAACTGAATCATTCCTTAATTGTATTTACACACATTCTCTATCTTCTTAAAAATAGCCACACCCTAAAATAAATCAATCAGCCTGCCACTTCAAACATCTACAATATCTCATAATCATTATCATTTATCAGTGCACACAATAAAATCTTAACATTAACAACAAGTTACAGAAATCAACGATTCACTCCCTGATGCTACACTTAAAAAGATGTACCGTTATACCATCACAGTGACGTAAAAATCGTCCTCCTGCATTTGGTCCACACTGGCCCACAACCTTACTCGTTTCAATAAACATACATTAATTCATATAATAAATCTCTGAAAAACAATAGGAGTATACATAACTACTAAGATAAACATAACTATACACAGGGACAATACCACTAATGTAAACAATCATGATTTCATAAATATCATACACTGAGACAAAAAATATGGAAAAAAAACATGAAATGGCTTTTACAGACTTGTTACAGATACAAAAGTTTACACTGGAATTTGTGTTGGAATCTTTAAGTAACACAACCATTTCACAACCAAAAATAAACAGCTAGGTCCTGGAACAACTGTAAATAGCTCTAATATCTATGCCTTAGACTTACTTAAAATTCTATCAAATATAAAAGGAATCTAAACTACACAACCTTTTCATCATTCTTAAGAACAATTAATGTTGTGTATTTCATTACACAGGTCTCTTCCTGCCAGTTCAAGTTAAGTTCATATTATCTTGTCTTAAAGTATCAGCATGACAGTAACAGCTAATGATAACCCAGAACCTACTGATATAGCTGAAAGGTGACGGCTGTATTGCGGTTCATATTTTCTCAAGTGTATATCAGGTACCTCAGACAACATGTCAAACAATACTAGTTCATTTATCAGCTTTCAAAAAGACAAATATCTCTTTTTAGCTATCTGTATTTTGTTCACTGCTTGTTCCCAAACTTATTTGTCTGTATACAACAGTTTGTAATTTGCAACCCATATTATCTTCAGGTAATCTTTACTGGAAAAAGGCATAAAATGTTTTTTGTACAAAACAAATCAATAATAAATGAGAGCTTTTTTCCATCAATGACTCCTTAGCTACTCAGATTAATTTTATTTTCAGACAAATTCTGACATTTTAACATGATCATAGTTGATCTCTATGTTTTTATAAATCATTATAATATGAATGTCGTGTCAAATTTCAGTTATGCTATTTCAGAGTATTTATGTGTCCTTGATTTTCTGAAAGTCCTGGAAAATGGCCATTTCAAAACCCAGGCCTGGAAAGTGTTGAGTTATCAAGATCTTTTGAGCAGGTGTCATGGAATTTCATGAAAATGGAAAACTGGTTTGACCAGAGATGAAGGTACAAATCAGGTCACAACCAAAATTTTTATTTATTTGATCTGCCAGTTCATTCTACATGTACAGCCATTCTTCCACTTTTCTAATGATGCATATATATATATATATATACATATATATATATATATATATATATAAACTGACTCAAGTTTTGTTTTAAATCTTATCGTTGATTAAGTGTTATCTACCATTCTTGCCTGTTCTGTTACAGTTCTTTAAGTAAAGTTAACAGTGATTAATTAATGCCTTTAATTGTTGCATTTTCACTTTATGATGCTGATTATTTTGTCATGGAAAATGCCAAAAGTCCTGGGAATGTCTAGAAATTTTATAAGCCTTGATGAGTAATGAAACCTGTACATCATTACACACAGAACCAAGGGGTGACACAAAAATGTTAAACTAATTTACAACTTATCAATACCCAGAGTACATCAACAAGCAATATGCAGAAACTCATACTCAACAGAAACTCACAAAAGACACATTAAAAAAAGAAGTTTTCTTTGGTAGATATTCACAAAAGATCTTATTACATTACCACTGAACAATATATTCACATCTGCATCAAAAAGTAGAAACCATGCATAGCAGGAAATGAAACTTATTCAGCCATGCAATACATATCTGTTTCATTAGTTGACAGTAATATTTAATTTTATATAATGTGAGTTATATTTTATCTTAATATAATTAAGCACATGATTTTAACATTAGATTATAATTCCTATCCTGATTCTGCAATTATATATTATTATATTGCAACATCCCTTCTATCAAACACCAATTAATATAACACTGTATCTGTAATATGGAATCAGTTATAATTTCTGTTAAATTTACAAATGCAATGCAATTTTTTCTGCCAATCTTTTATGAGCAGATTCAGGGGCTAAACTGGAAACATGTCTGCACTTTTTTTAAGGTGTTATGGTGTTCACTCATTTTTTTAAATACTGTGCAAGTATACATTTTAGCGTTTTTTATACTCTTACAATTTATATCTTTCACAGGAGTGATCCCTACAATGTTCCATATGGCTACCTAAACAATTCATTGTGCATTCTGAACCACTTGTGTTTATTATCATCAAGTTTGCTCAGAAGCTGTGATGACCGCTCAGGAACTTGTGAAGTTTTTTTGCCACTGACTTGGCATCCTCCGTACAGAAGCAAGTGTGGGGGCATCCCAAACAATGCAATGGGCGACAAAATAATTTAGTACTACTGGCTGGTTTTATTTAAAGGAGGAATTTTCTCAGACTATCCCCTTCTTACTATATCAATTTAGGATTTACCTAATTTAGGTAACACATGGTGTTATATGCAGTTTGTTCTGAAGACTCTCATGTTATGTACAGTAATTCCCATCTCGTAATTATTGTCAACACGAGGGGTTCTGAATGTAGCTTTTTGCATCTCCATCCCTTACTGGGAAGCATCAGCTCACTGTCCCACTTGGTAATTTTTCGATCCCAATAAAGGTTCATTAGCATATGAAGTCTGTCAAGAGCTAATTTCACAACATTAAAGGGAAACTAAACACAGATACTGCTGCTTAACAGGAAAATGTTTGAATTAGCCATTTCTACAGGGATACAGGAGTTTTTTAACATGGTCCTTTTGTGTTACATATACAAATTTATAGTTTAACTCTCCTGACTTCCTTTGTAATCTTTTGTTTTGAACAGAAGTCTTGATTTTGCATAATTATAATAATAAATTCAGCCATTCTTGTCTCTGAAGGAAGGCTATAAGAATACCCCACTAACCCTTGCATATACCTCAGTGGCATAACAAACAACAGGTGAAAACATGCCATACATAAAATGAAACAATGCATTTTTAGATATCCACAAAACAAATATATATCAAATGAATAAATTTTGCAGTTCAAAAAGCAGGTAATTTTTGTTAACCAATGCTGAACACACTTTTAATCTGAGTCTTGTAACCAAGTTTGTTCTAATTGACCTATCCACCACAGCCCAAAATGCTCTGCCCTTTTAACTTATTATCATAATGAGCCCCCAAAACGCTCCTACACATATGGACTTCCATGCCCATGGTAGCGAGAGCTGATTATAACATAATAATGACGTCACAAAGGGCGATGGTGCATGAAGTCGTATTGACTGACGTTATCAACTGGTATCACCTGACCATTGTTTACTATATCGCATTCATATATGAACTGTGTTGCAATATATATTGGATTATTCACTCGGTAGTCGAAGGAATGGCTCCCGCAACCTATAGCCTGGAAATATTTTATACTGTCTCCTTTGTATAATAAAATATCCCGGAAAACATGATGACATGGGTACTGGTAGTATTTACAGACTACACATGTTCTGTTTGACAGAGCTCTGTCAAATTATGCGAAATTTTGTTTTTGTCAGATGATTGACGCTTTACAATGTTTAAGGTCACCTGATTGGTTGCTCCTTAGTCCCATGCTTATGTTTATTCATTGAATGAATATGCGATTAAGGTTACATATAGAGTTCATGGATAGGTCAATTCCTAACATATACAGACTTGATCAAAACCACCTCTATACTCTACACTGCACAAATCAGAGACTACTGGGCTTTACATAGGTAAAAGTACATTTTGTGATAAAATAAACTTTTCTTGAGGCAAGTTTTCCATAAAATGGCAGGGCACAAGTCTACTTTAGGGCCATGTGTCCTGAATATTGAATGTTTTACTTATATATCACCCATCACATCCACATGTCAGTAACTGTTTTTAGTACAGCTGTTAAATCTGACAAAAATACTGTTACTTTTTAGCTTCTCTCACTTTCTCTTTCTATCCATCTCTGTCCTCCTGAGCATGATGAAAGATATCCTATGACAGCTCATGTGTCTTCATGAGGGTCACTTTAGCAATGTTTTCATGGCACTGTAATACATTGGTACAGACCCAGTTTTTCATGGGACACCAAGATGTGACGATACTGTTGATACAGGGATACCAATAGGTACACAGGCAGCAATGTCAAAACATTAATGACACTTTTTGGGTGTGGCACTTGCAGCACCAGTTAACGCACTTGATGACTGTTTTATTCTATTGCCAATGTACATTGTTATGTAAATGGAGTAACTCTTGTTCAGAGGTACTGTTAAAACAGGCTTCCTTGGCAAACAAACTTTTCCTCAAAATAAACATCCCTGTAATGCTGTTTGTGCAATACACCTACACTAATATGTGGAAATTCCCAACACAGTGATCCAATCAGTGTAGAAATGGCAGCATGTATGGGTGCTGTCATCTCAGCCACCAACTTAACATTACAAAACCTACCCTATGCAAACTAATGCCCCTGAATACCACGCTTCTGCAGTAAACAAGTAAACAAACATTATCTGCAGAATAATGGATTCAGACAAACTAAGTACCCTTGGTGTTTGATCAACTGGTGCATGCTAGTACCCCATGTTGTGTTGTTGTCTGGGACTGCCGTAGCCACCCATGTAATAACTTGAACTGGGCTGCTGGTCGGTGTTTGGAGAACTCTGACTCAGTGGACCATTTAATAATGCGTTGGCAGGAGGTGAACGTACCGTCAGTCGTTCTGTAAAGAAAAAATATAATTCAAACAATTATAAAATGTATAATCTTATTCAATGTTGGATGATGCCATAAAAGTATAAGATATTATCTGATTCCTTAAAGGGGCCCATTCTAATATTTGACATGTATTTATTAAATAAAGATTATCTCCTTTTGTAATAATAAGCCAAAAATCACTGATCCAATTTTGCAAAGGCTGTCCATTTTGTATATATCAATGTGTTTACAACTTATGGAGGCCTGTCAAAGTGACCACCAATCGTTATCCAATAACATCCAACAAGGACTTCTTTCCACAAATAAGACAAAAGTTCATTAATATGCACCCAGAGAAAGCTAGAAATCACTTTATTCTACAAAATGGACAGGCGAATAGCCGGCTTTAAAGATAGTTCATTCACAAATCCAGGACACGCCAGGCTACAGTACACTCACTATGACAGATGACACTGCAGCAGTGTACAATTTATAAGGGACAGAAAATACTGCCATAACAAAATGCTTGTCTAATTGTTTCTACAGCATCCTGTTTGAAAAACAAGTTTTCACTCAAGGTTCAACAGAACAGATTTAACTGAACTGAAAATGCAAGCTCGCTGTATCAACAAACACATATTTTCTGCATCACAAACATAATTATTTGCACCTATATGAATCTTACATTTTACATATGACAGTGCCACTCCTTAACATAATAGCATAATAAATTATCATTTAGTGAACAGATTACAACAGCTCTGGATTATTACGATCGATCGTCTTTCAGGGAACAAGGTCTCAAGCTTTAATCAAAATACAGCAGGACAAGAAGCCTGCTGAGGCAAGGTCTCAGCTCAACTGAGCTTGAGACCTGGCCTCCAGGGAAATGTTGGACATTATCTGTTACACTTAGTCAACGTTTGAGGCTTACCCATGGCAGGAGGGAGTTTACCGACACGTTTGACTAGTAAGGAGACGGTGGATCCACCGTTCTGAATGATGTTGATGGCTTCAGCGTGAGTCATGTCCTGGGTACTGATATTGTTGATTTCCAAGATCTGGTCACCCACCTGAAATTAACAGAGAAAACTCAAATTATACACACACAGTATGACTAGAATGGTACTAAGTAGTGCACAAACCTCATTTAAGGCAAAACAATCTAACCCCATTTGTGGTAAGAACTGGTTATGAAGTCATGTTAGATGACTGGAAGAAAAATATGACCAATGATCAATTATGTAATGTACCTTTTACATAAACGTGGTGTAATACACTGTATAGAAATATACCTAAAGCATTGTCTGATGAAATTCACATCATGCTGAAATATGCAGTTATTGGCCAGATTGTAAAATACTGACACTTATTCACTGCACAAGGTTTACTTTAATGTTGGTTGTGACTTTGTGTCCCAGGTATTTTAGATCTTTGAAAGGATTAGAAAATGATCTAGATGATATGACTACTTTACATGTGCAAACATTATTGTTTGTGATTATTATACAAAAATGCAACAATTCTCATGATATTTTCAGGGCATATTGGGAATGGGCCAAAAAAGAACCTATTAGATTGTTGTATGGATCCGCAACAGGATCTGGATTCAGGAATGCCATCAAGGAATAGTCACAAATGTAAAGAAATTTTACATGAACGTACCTGGGAAAATGGGCTGAATAAGTGAATGCAAATAAGGACCTAGAATGCAGATTTCTCGTTTTATATAAGGCCTGAGGTATAGGTGTAAACAGAGTGAGAGGGCTGACTATACCTTGAGCCTGCCATCAACATCAGCTGCCCCGCCTTCTGCTATCCTCAGTACAAACAGAGGCATGTTGTTAAACTCTTTGCCCCCTCGAATTGAGAAACCGAAGCCTCTAGAGCCTCGGTGTAACTCAACCACATCGTACCGATCTTCAGAAGGCTCACCAGCCTGTAATAATAATAGATCAGATAGTGAGAGGTAGGAGCAAACAAAGGCTATTTCGATGACAGACAGTTATCTTATATTATTGAGTTGACAGAATCAATGTTTTATTTCTTTTATTTATGTCATTCCAGAAGCATTAGGAAATATATATCTGTCATACAAAATTACAAAATTAATACCCACTTAAATGCTGGAATACTGTTCTGCAAAAGCTTGAATACAATTTACTTTTTTTCATTGGTAATGCCCACTGATAGAAATCTGCAGTTGTTTTCAATATCATTCAAGAAGTGTTTAGGAAACTTATTTACCATACCAAATTGAAACTTTATTTCACCCTTCAATATAAACTATCAAATCCTATTAAGTTTTTAACAAGATCAATATAATATAAACTGCTTGTACCATTAACATTATGTGACAATCCAGATGACTTCACATTGGTTTAATACTTCTTTTGATATGCCATGTATTCTGACTTACCTGGTTACTTTGACGAACTATTTCTTTATGTTTTTCCAGGATTTGCTGTTGTTGGTTGTACCTACTGGAGTGAACAAATTTATTTGAATTTAATACGAGCCTTACTAGTTTTCTAAATATCCCTATACTATATTTATAAACCAAGTGACACAGGTAAAACTGAAAATTTTTAAAAAATATCATGTTTAAATAGGATTATAAATTTCAGCACATTGTGCACTATTTTTGTCTAACAATATAAAGAAATGTCTCGGAAACACTCATCAAGATAGATTACTACTTGGCAAGTCTGAGCAAAAATATTATATTGTGTATATTTATCTGAACACTTCTGGGTACTCCGCTATGTTTCAATAGGCTCATTATCATCAAATTCTCAATTTATGACTACCTTTTAGTAGCAAAATTTACCGCCAGATGTAAAAAAATATTCATCTTTTATAAGCTAGACACAAATAGTATCTTGGATTATTTCATTTTCAGTTTGAACATACCAAGTTGAATAGCCCAGTCAGGTGATTACTGTGAACAATGAATACAAAAGCTTGTCTTTTAAGAAAATTGGTCAAACTTGACCAAAATAACAAAGGATATAGCTCAATAAACACAAGACTTATATCTGGAGATATGTTTAATGCAGCTGATTTCAAGCAAGCCTGTTACTTTCTATGATTTTCTACAATGCACTTTGATTTCTTCTTATGAATTGTCACCTGCAACTGTCTGTGACTGTGTATTTGTTAACAACAAGTATGACTGTATAGTATTTTCAAGGAAAACTTCATGTACTCTATGATTTGGTTCCACTGTTCATTAAGCCATATCACCCATGTAATCACCCAGATACAGATCCCCCCCCTCCCCCAACATACGTGATATGACAGTTCATTCAAGGTTCATATCAATGCATGTGGGTGATATGCCTTGTACACTTATTTAATACAGTGTGCTAATTTTAGCCAGGTGCTCAGTGTATTTAGTGATGCAATGCCCCAGAATGAAATCATCAAACATCACAATACATGTGAAGTCACTGTGCACAGGGACTCACCATCCCTAATGAAACTGACAAACATCATGTGACGTGACTTTGCTTTGTGATGCGTTGCCCAGGCATGAAGCTGACAACAAAGTAGGACCCTGAATGTGTAAAGGTGATGGTATATGTTTGCTCCTGAAGTGTTTTACTTGAGTACTTTGTGAAAATAGAATGACTATACACAGTTGGTTGTGTTGAAAGCATGTGTGGGCATTTAATAAAACTATAATAAAGCGGCTTTTTGGGTATTGTTTATGTATTGGCTTTTAGGCAGCCATATCCACCCTCAATATTGCCACCCTCAGGCCGATACATAAGCAATATGGAACAGGCTGGTCAATAACATATGAATATCATTTTCTACAATATGGCATCACACATCCATGTTTTGACACTTCTAAAACTACCATTTCCTAAGCTTATTTTCTGTGATAAGGTATGAAAGAAACTTGTGGGTCCTCTCATATGCTGCGATTTCCACAATTTCTAGAATATATAAGACAATGGCAGAAATGAATGAAAGTGGCATGGTATGAGTCCTGCTTAATACAACTGTACTTACTGGTCCGGCGGAGCAGTGGCAGGTCTGCTGTAGTGCCCTGGTGAGTATTCCCCTCGTATGTCCACCTCACCCTGGGCGGGGTAAGCCATGGCATTTATCATGGAACCCTGCGAACTCTGTCAAATACCACAAATAATGGTCAATAATGTGATCAAAGTCTGGTCTTACCTTCATGGCTATCTTTATCTTGTACACTTATTTTATAATATGCCTCAGGTGAAATTTCATAATTTGAGAAATATTTATCTTTAACCCATTTCTCATATGAGATTTAACGGTCTTATTAATTAAGATTTAACTCTCTTAGCAATATATACAGATGTTATTTTAGAGATAAATCTAACTCTGTGTCATCATGATACAGCAACTGGAATCCAGAGAACACCAAAACATGTAATGTATAGAAAATATTAATATCTATCAAACACTCAGGTGGAAAAGAAAGAAAAAGCAAATCTTACCCTTTGTGAAGTTGAGGCAGTACTAGAGGCATCATCTAAAACAAAGAAGATACATGTAATAAATAATATGCATGACTACAGTAATGTAATCCATAACTAGATATTTCTTGGCACCGCAGGTGCCATAGTATCCCAAGACAATTAATCCCCCCCCCCCCCCTCTCTTTAAGAATAGGGTCCCCCATCGTCAGCAACAATTAATATCAGACCACACTCATAGAAAAGGTCACTCTCATAGAAAAGGTCATGACCCCTATTTCAATATACATCATCCCCTAACCAATGTGGATGTATATGCATAATATGAAAGAAATCTGTCCATTAGATTTTGACTTATATTGCTCACAGTACTGTTAAGTGGCAATGATGGGGTATTAAACGGCACGAAAACAAGTAAAAGAATAACAGGTGGCGCTATCAGTTTCCAGTACATGCCAACACTATCCAAGATCTTCGGTCGAGTTGATTTTTGGACCAATCAATGCATCCCTTGAGATATTAATGCGTTTGTGTGATTTTCACCATATATGGCAATATTCAAGGTCAAGGCCACTCTCATAGGAAAGGTCATGACCCCAATTTAAATAAACATCATCCCATAACCCATATCTATGTATATGCATAATATGAAAGATATCTGTCCATTAGTTTTTGACTTATAATGCTCACAGTACTGTTAGGTGGCAATGATGGGGTATTAAACGGCACGAAAACAAGTAAAAGAATAACAGGTGGCGCTATCAGTTTTCGGTACATGACAACACTATTCAAGATCTTCTGTCAACTTGATTTTTGGACCAATCAACGCATCCCTTATTGAGATGTTAATGATTTTGTGTGATTTTCACCATATATGGCAATATTCAAGGTCAAGGCCACTCTCACAGGAAAGGTCATGACCCCAATTTTAATAAACATCATCCCATAACCCATATCTATGTATATGCATAATATGAAAGAAATCTGTCAATTAGTTTTTGACTTATAATGCTCACAGTACTGTTAAGTGGCAATAAAGGGGTATTAAACGGCACAAAAACAAGTAAAAGAATAACAGGTGGCGCCACCTGTTTCCAGTACATGACAATACTATCCAAGATCTTCCGTCAAGTTGATTATTGGACCAATCCATGCATCCCTTATTGAGATTTTAATGATTTTGTGTAATTTTTCACCATATATGGCAATATTCAAGGTCAAGGCCACTCTAATAGGAAAGGTCATGACCCCAATTTATATATACATCATCCCATTACCCATGTCTATGTATATGCATAATATGAAAGAAATCTGTCTGATAGTTTTTGACTTATATTGCTCACAGTACTGTTAAGTAGCAATGATGGGGGTATTAAACTGCACAAAAACAAGTAAAAGAATAACAGGTGGCGCCACCTGTTTTCGGTACATGACAACCCTATCCATGATCATCGATCAACTTGATTTTGGGATCAATCCATGCCAGATTTCTTGATATATTCAAGAATTTGTGTGATTTTCCCCAAAATTGGATCTATTCAAGGTCAAGGACACTCTCCTAGTCAAGGTCTTGACCTCATTTTAAATAGGCATTGTCCTCTCACCCATATCTATACATATACCAAGTTTGGTAAAGATCCGTGAAATATTTTTTGAGTTATCGCGCCAACAAGATTTATATGCGGCGGCGGCGGTGGCAGCGGGACCGGTATGAAAACATAGTATCCCCCGACTTTGTCGGGGATACAATTAATCATATGTAAAACATCTTTCAGAAACAATTGTTTGCTTTTGTGTGCTGCCATCTCTTGTGGAATTTTGCAATTAAACTGACAGCATCAGATAAAAAAATAACCAAAAATCCTTTTAGAAGTCCAATTTTCAAATATTGCTTTAGCCAAGACCCATTTCTTGTATTTAACTGTCATTTTGAAGGGGCAGTGTAAAGTTCATCTTGAAGACAAAGGCACTGACTTAGAGGGGAAAAAGTTTCACAGCATGCTAAATTTTTATCTAAGTACGAACATCTGTAGAGTTCCATCTCGGTTTGAGATTACCTGTCAGGGCATTTGTTTCCTTTTTTGTTGCCTGGTGTCACCCAGGCATGGCATCTACTGCACCTGCGGTTGTTTGGTGTGTAATCATCCTCACTTGCTGGGTCAAAACACGGAGGAAACCGCCAAAGACAAACTCATTTATGAGTGTAACACAGCTGTGGAGAACAGCCTTCTAATATTAAGCCTGCAGAGTGCTCACCCTGGATGAGGGCGACCGAAAAAAATCTCACCGGTGCTCAGCTGAGATTTGAACTCGCAACCTCCCAGCTTAGAGTCCTCTACACTGCTCCTGGGCAACAGAATCTGTTTAGTCAAACACATTCTCATTACCACAGCAAATGTTCTTCATGGCCATGGGGCTAATAATTTTGTATATAACAGGTTTGCATTTTTTAAAACATGTTCCAGGTTTTTAGCCTTTACTGTACCTTGTGGTGGTCCGACAGTGAGTGTGACAGCATAGCCTGACTCCTTGATTAGATTGACAATATCTTCATGGTGCATGTGCATGATGTCCACATTGTTAACGGCCAGGATGCGATCCCCAACATGCAGCCTGCCACACCTCTCTGCTGGGCTGTGCTCAACAATACGACCTGCAATACAAACACAGGTACATATGAAACTCTAATCTTCAAGCCTTCACTGTGTATGATGGCAAAGGTAGATTTCCAATACTTTTTCCCCTGCAATGCATGTTGAAATGCAAGAATTGATTGATTAGAGATTGATTAGACTACTATGGGAGATTGAATTTTTCAGCAAAATAATTTCAGATGACATGGATATATATATAAATATAGATATAAGGATTATACCTCACAAAACACCAGCTCAGAAATAACAGATGTGTAAAAGATTACATACAGCAAAACAAGTGCTGTGTCTTTCTGGCTTCTTTTATTATAACAGGTTTAACCTTTTAAATACAGTTTAATATTAGTGTTTAGATTTGAGATTTTGAACATATTCTGTCCTTCATTTTATTGACAATGCAGGGTTCCAAAGGACCAGGACCCACTGTAGTTCACAAAAGTTGACATTGTTGACAGATATGAGAAGGAACCCTGAGTTGATAGCTTCATGTACTGTTGGTGAGTGTGGAGTCACATTAAACAAATGGATAGGAAACAAGCTGCCTGGACCTTAATGTAATAAGTCACAAACCAGTTACAAAGCACAACAAAGCAATGGTCAATCCCAGATTCTCAGGGGTCACCAAACAAACAAGATGAACAGTAACAAAGTCCTAGTGGTCAAAACCACATGACAACCTGTAAATACGGTCTTAAATGCACCATGCCTATTTTAAACCTTTGGATAAGACAGCAACCAATCCAGAAATATCGGTTCTACACAAAGGTGATTCAGATGCAACAATAAGATGTCTTGAAAATGAATAAGCATTCCTGCTCCAAGATACCAGTCTGAAGCATAGATAATTTGTATATACCTTTCTATGCTGTTATATATAATAATACAGGTTGAAGTTATTCACTGAACATGCATGAGCTAACCTAGCTTACTATGATTATATCTGAGCTATAATTATGTCTTAGTAAACTACATTGTAACAACACTATTTAACTGCATATTATTATATGTAATAACATAAGTGTAAAAGTAATATGTCTGATACAGCCTCTCAATTTGTCAGGTCTAGTTATTACTACTCCCTGTAGATGGCGCCACATTTTAACCACAAAAAAGGTACCCATTCTGGGACACAGTTACTGCTCCTGACATATTTAAGTTGGGATTCATTTTGCCCAGATGCATGCCCATCTGGCTTCCTGCCTCTTCCAGTTAACCTTTTGAACAATAATAAATAATATAATTTGGAAATAAACACTCTTTACTGGTGGATTAAACTGATCTTTTTTTAACCAAATGATCTGGAGGGAAATTCAAATATACAGATTCTGCTGTCTGTAGGAATAATTATTCTTGAACAAATTTAACAAAAAAATCTGCATTTAAACAGGCTGCAAATATTCAATATTTTATCATTTGGGTTTGATATTCTGGCGGGGTCATGGTTTGATAAGAAATACAACAAGAAAGTTTTCTGAGGACAGTCTGGAGTTAGGAACTGGTGTGTGGGCCAGAACAAAACTAAGATAATGGTACACTATAAATATAATGATTTAGTATTAGAATGATCAACATGATTGAAATAATGTGCAATATAGCTGGATAAATGACTAAATTCATCATTTACAGCTCTGCACATTCCTAAGGTACACTGTCAAAATGACGACTGAACACTAAACTATCTACTACCGGGGCACCAAATGATATAAACAACATATTTATATACACAAATATGCATGTAGATTAATGGATCTAATTTACTATACACTGTGTGACAAGGTTAAGCAGAAACAACAGTTGTCCTCCATGAGCTATGGCAAGATTAGTATTCTTGATCTATAATACAGATACGGATACAGATAAAGACTCAGTTATATAGCACAGGTCAGTAAGAGATATATAACTGTACAAAAGATGTTTAATTAATTTTACATGTTAAAAGGAAGATTTAGCATCTTACTGTACATGTAATGTATTAACTCCAAGGTTATTATCTGAACAGAAAGTTGTATTATTGGAAAAATAAGTCCATTAAGCATGCAAAAGAGCTTGGTTACTAAAAATGATATTAATACAAAATCTTCAAACATCGAGTCTTAACTCCTGAATTTTTTGGTGATTGGTCAGGCTGAACTACACATTTATTTTCCAAAGTAACAGATGACAGAATTGGTTTATCAATCAAGGCTAAAACCTGATTGGATCCATGACAATGGGATTATGGCATGAAGAAATCATGTTTCCCTACATAATGCACATGTTTATTACCATTTCATTTTAATGCCTAACAAGATGACAGGGCAAAGTCAAAAATCAAGTCTTATGATTACATACTTCATGTTACCTTGGCATCCTGTTGAAATGCTCTTGCTGACATGCAAACACCATAATTCAAACATGTAACAAGATAATATTAATGGAATCCCATGCCTTGCAAAGTTTAAGCTGAGATGTTATTATGGGTCAGGAAGCCTGGTTAGAGAGCTCAGATCTATGTAAGCCATGCACATGCATGCCGTAAGCATACCAATCTTTGGATGGGGTTGGCGGTGATTTGTTCTCCATTCCAAGGCCTCACGAATGCCTACAAGCACCAATGCCATGCTGCTTATTACTTGCACGTTCCTCCCACTCTGTGCTGCTCTAGTGCACATACACACTGACAGGGCCTGATACCAAGTGATTCTATACTGCTTGAGTATCCTTTTGTAATTCATTGCTGTTCTAATTTCTTAATGTGTGGTGACAACGGAGCATTATGATTAAGTGCATTGCTCCACTCCATCCCAACACAAATGTGTTGCATATCCACTGCTGCTCTAGTTTACACACACTGGGAACAAATTCTTAACTTTCAATGCTGCTCTAGTCCATATGTCTGCAACTACACAGCAGCATCCAGGGCATGGCACTACTCCGATTCAAACACCTTTATTCTTCACTAGTTCAATGCTGCTCTGGTTTAAATTGGGACAAAATCATCCACTAGTTCACATACATCATGAACATTATCTTACCATTTGCTACTGCTCAAGTTCACATATACTTAGCACAGTTTCTTATCATTCAAGGCTGCTCTACTTTACATATATTGTCCCAATTTGTATCTATTTAACTTTGCTCTAAAGTAGGCCATATATCTCAGATGACACTGTAGCCGTCAGCAATTATCCAATCCCAACATCTCTTTTTGGCACTAATTCAATGCAGCTCTAGTTTACATTGGGACAGTTATTCTTACCATGATCTAGTTTATAATGTTGGACAAAAAGTCTTAATATTCACTGCTCATCCATTACTTGGCTCACGGTGCACTTCCAATTCCCCCAATCTTACACTATTTAATTCAATGCTATCTAATTTAAATATGGCAAGGCACAAATTCACTACTGCTCTAGTTCACATGTGTTATACAGCATGACAGTATTCAGTGTTTGGTTCCCCTCCACCTCTGCCCTGACAAGTTCTCTGCTGCTCTAGTTCATATTTCAATTAAATATAGTATTCAATCATTCTGTGGAGCCCCAGCTTAGTTTTTCAGTTCACATGCAGTTATCCAACAGCTGTCATATGATACCATACGGTGTAGCATAATAGCAAGCATTTTGTGCTACTCCAGTTCCAAAATAATGAGAAAACAAGCAAAATTGGTACTACTATGGTCCGCACAGAGATGATTTCAAACCACTAATGGCTGCTAAAGGTTCATAACAGTGGGTTATATCTCCAAATTATGTTTCTCTAGGAAACTAATATGAAACATTTGCACAGATATTCTGATGCAAATTATAATTTGCTAAAACCTAAATAAACATTTGGAAATAAGTTATAACACCAAAGAGACCATGCTTTTTTGTGCCACTGTTATTGATAAACAAGGAGATAACACTTACACTCTAGAACTCTATCCACTGCAAACTATAATGTCATTTTAAGAACAAACATATGGTCTCCCTTATATGATTCCAATCATAACTTTCATATTCCAAATACTGACAATTCTGCATATTACATTGTGCATATTGCAGGGCTCGAAGAATTTTATAAAATGTCCTGGTCCGAAGGACATGGTCCTTTCAAAAACTGGTGGTCCTCCTGAATAAATTGATTGCCCCAATTAAAGATCTGATTGTCCACATATACCAGGGTATCAAGCCTTTTCTTGATGTTGGTTGTTAAAATAAAAGAAATGTTTGGTTATGGAAACTGATTTTTTTAGGTTTGTTATATATGAAAACAAATCTCAGATAATTGCAAAACCCACAATATTGGGCTGGCTTTGTTTTTTTTTATTTTCTTGACTGTTAGGTTTGGTTATTGAAGTAACTGCAGGTGTCAGTTTAATTACTGACTATATGACTATCACTACTGCCGGTGGAAAAGTTTGAACTAGAATCAGAACACCAGCAGCACTTTCACTGACGCATTAGGGCACAGCGTACATTTAAAAAAGGTAAGACTGTGAAAGAGAATGACAGCTGGGATAGTAATAACCTTATTACCATAGATCCGCATTTTGCCGCCGCAGCCGTAAAATGAGACTTACAACTGCAAATTCTGACTATTTTTTCTCGACAAGGGATACAGCTATAGATCGCAGGTTAAGCTCAAATCAAACATGTACAAGAGACTTGATGGGCCACCAAGGGGCAATGGGTGATAATGGGAAGAGGAAGGAGAAGTGGATACTACGAATGCATATATACTGAGACTGCATATTTGTATATCAGTTTTATTCATCATTAATTTTATTAAATATAAAATTAATATTTTAAACACGCTAATATGTATGAGCAAACTTTTCTGAGTGAGTCATAAACCACGGCCATTTTCACTGTGTGACTCTTAAAAGATAATCACCAAATTATGTATTCTAACGGCTGTACTCAACTTTAACAGGGCTACAATACTGGTAAAACATTATTTTAAGATATTTCTGGAACATGTCATTTCTTTTAAAATAAACTGTAAAACAAAATATATCTAAAGACCACATGTTTTTTGGCAATTAAACTTCTTGAGATACTTCTTCGTCCATCACATTATCGATAGATGGCGCTCAAAGGTCATAACCTCAGAACCTGCTTGTTCCGTAATCATCTAATATGGCACATTTTGCCAGCAGACGGTTCAGACACTAGTGTGCATATATTATGACCAGCAGGGCCCTGAAAGGACAGGCTAAGTGAACATCAATGCATGAATCAATTTTTCATATGTTTTGTTGTAGTAAAAAGTCAAAAGAATTTAAATTTGTCATCACAAAGAAAACCGTCGGGTTAAATAATGCTTTGATGTCCCCATGAAGTTTAATTCGCCAGTGTAAAGGCACAAGGTTCCCCAAGGCTCACTAGTTCCGTAATCATTTCATACTGCATGTTTTGCCATTATCTTTCGAAATCGACTGAGGACAAGAGTCGACAAAAGAATCAGAATGACATCAAAAGTCCCACATCATTCAAGAACCACTGAAAACTTTTAAGCCATGTTGTTTAACGGGCAATAGCTGGTACATATCAGTATTTAGAAGTGTTAGTAAATGATGCAGGTGGACACTTTTAATTTTTAGAATGGACATGCAGCTTTACATGATGTAGCAATGAGCAAACACCGTCACCCCCCAGATTTTTAGACGTTGGACAACCTGATTCTTCGAGCCCTGTATTGGTTTACCAACATAAAAACTATTTACTCAGCATCTTCAATACTGTGCAAAACAGGTTGACATAGCATGCATATAACAGTTACTGGATGAACTGGGCACTCGGACTGGAAATTACAGACTACAGTCAAACCACAGCTATATGGGTTTTCAAAGCTTTCTGAAACATGAATATTCATGAATTTTGACAGTGGTTTCTGGTGTGAACATTCATGAATTTTGACAGTAATTTCTGAAATATGAATATTCACAAATTTCTTCAAAGGTTCTCACACATGCATATGCACCACTTTGAATGGTTACTGAATCATGAATATTCATGACTATTACCTATGGTGCTGCCAGATCTTGTGACTGATGATATGATGACGAAGCCGAAGCCTTCGTTCTCTTTCCTCCTGACAGTGACATCATATGGGTAATCGTTAAGGTGCTGACTTCTGAAGGAATCTGTACAATACAATAAAATGTTATTATTAATGTGTTGAGCTATATAATCATATCTATGTCTGTTGTAATGACTAAGGCTGCAAGGAAGCCCAGTTACATCTGAAGTCAAATATCGTATTGGTATCTTCAGGTGTCCCCAGTTTCAATACAAACTTTAACACTACATGACCATCAAACAGAAAGTCTGACATTTAACTAGCGACATCCAGTGTTTAACTGGAATACGGGTAGTCGACAAGCTACTACGTGTATCTGCCAAAATCAGGGTAGGAAGGATGAAGTGAGGCATGGATTGAGTGGCAAGGGGAAATAGAGAGTTAGATGTGTTACATATTAGCAGGGATGTCTGCAACGTAAACATGATTGTAGGTGACACTACCTGTTATTTGAATGAGAAACTATCCAAGATGTATACACATGCAAAATTTTGGGTGAATAAGTCAAACTTCTGCCGAGATATGAGTGATTTTAGTCAAAGTCAAACGAACAGATGGACACTGTGCAAAAATGGTTGCAGGTGGCGCCACCAGTTTCTTGTATGATAAAGAGCTATATGAGATCTAAACATACGCAAATTTTCGGGAAGACACGTCAAACCAGTCCAGAGATATAAGCATGGATGTCTGCAGCATAAACATGAATGTAGGTGGCGCCATCTGTAATAAAATCAAGAAAGCTATCCTGGATGTACACGCATGCCAAATTTCAGGTGGATAAGTCAAACCACTGCAGAGATATGAGTGATTTTAACCCAAGGCAGATGAACATATGGACGCTGTGCAAAAATGGCTGCAGATGGCCCCACCATTTTTTGTGTATGTTATAAAGCTATCCAAGGGCTACATTTGTACAAACTTTTTTCCTGATTGGTCAAACGAGGTTGAAGATATGTGGGTTAATGTGTCAAAACTGATGCACAGATGGACGCACTGGAGAGAGGAAAGGTCAGAAGTCAATGCCGAATGGTTAGGCACCAGTTCACATGTGACCCGATAATTGGTGTAAGTTTCGGAAAAATCGGTCCAGTAGTCTCAGAGGAGTTCTCCACAAATGAACGCGGCCGCGGCGGCAGAACCCAATCAAAAACATAGTATCCGTAAAACTTTGTTTTGGCAGATACAATAACAGTTTACACACTTAATAACTTAATGATGAAGCATTTGAAACTGTCTGATATATTGGATCAATCATGTGGTAATGGGAAAGATGCTTTTAACCTGGTTTCTGAAAAATAACATTCAGTCTACATATCTGATGTCTCTGGGAGACTAATTTTATTATTAGATGTTGGCTATCACTATCCAAGGCACCACTGTAAGTAAATGTAAATCCTGCTAAATTAAACACTGGAAATGTGACTTCCATTAAAGTGCATTTTCCTCTTAAACTGTAATATACTGGCACCATGCCCCATACCTGAGGGTATCCTACGTCGTAACCCCAGGGAAACTTTGCCTGCGATGGCTGCCTGGCCCATTAACTGTACCACCCTGCGATGTGAGGTGCCCATCACGTTCTGACCATCGACATACGTGATCTCATCCCCCGTCCTGATGCGGCCGTCTAGCTCTGCAGCGCCACCTGGCATGATGTGGCCGACTGATACCTAGTAAATATAATTAACAAGGGTAAAATTAGTCTCAGATTTTTAAAGTTTTCCCTCAAGAAAATGACGGTACTGATGGAAAATCATGAAGTTATAAAAAGTTTCCAAAGCACTAACTTGATATTAATTATATTTCATCCTTATGCTGTACAGTTACAGATAAGGTTCAAATAGGAGTTACATTTATGAAGATTCATGTTAATACAAGCTATTTAATCTTATCTGTGATTATTCTATAGTATCCATATGATAACAAAAAATATCACCGTCACAGTTTCTCATTCCCAGTTTTGTCATTATTAATTGTTCTTTAATTATGAATAATTGTAATGCAGGTGTCATTACCATTAAGAAAATTTTACTTTTACAATGATATACAAACTTTCTCATCTCTTCAACTCTGATTTGGCTTATTTAAATAAAAATCATACAGAGAAAACATACTTTGAATATTAACCAGGGCTCTTATTTCAGTTCCTGGAGTTCAGGGGAAGTTTCCTTAGTTAGGCATTTGCCCATATAAGGACTATGTAGGCATGAAAAAGTTCCATTGAGGTTTTTTATAATGTGTTACATATAAAAGTTAATCAAGGCCTTCTGTAATTCAGAGGGTAAGCATCTGTGATGCTCAAAATTTCTTTTGAACGCTTGGTTCTGGTTGTCCAAGTGTCGGATTAGACGTGCAAATTTCTTGCTGTAGAACAGAAGAGTATCAAAACTGGCTCTTGTATAGCAGTCATTCACCACAGCTGAGTACCTCAAACAAAACAGTCAGAAACTGCGCTGACATATGACCTTTGCATTTTACAAGAATGAAATAACTTTATTACGACCCAATATATTATGAAATGGTAATGCCATAAAATATTTTTTGATCAAACTTGACATAATTAACCCTTCAAAATGCACAAATTTTGACAAAACCTGTCCAATGCAACTCTCCAAAATTTTAGCCACAGCTTCCAGGACTGTCTTATTTTTCTATCTATTGAAAGCAGTTTTGATGGATCAACTGATAGACAAAAAAGACACTATATCAACACTGTATCAACACTGTATCAAACATCTGAACTACTAAATAGTCTGTAAATCCTACCTGTCTTCTCTTCATACTTTCAGGTAACACCACCAAGTTTAGCTGTACATGGGCCTTTCTAGCCATGCCAACAGTTAATAGATCCTCTTGTTATTATCACTCTAAGGCCTTTGAACAAATCATTTGATAAAGATTTCTGCTGCCCTGCCTCAAACAGTCAGATAAGGCATGTCGTGAGCTCAGCCACACTGAGTGTCAAGCAAACAGCCCAGTTACAGTTAGTCTGTGCCATATTCCATCGATACCTCATGAATTTACACACTGGTCACTTTCACTCTTTATATATATGAAGGTGACGGCCTTAGCTACCTCCGGTAAACATCATATGTACCCGTGTAAACAAAGCATGGCCACAGTATTAACACTGATCATTACTGGCTGCTAGCTATGAAATCCATCACTCAAAATGTTCACCTGCGAGTGTGTTTAAAGTGACCTCTTCATATATTGTACTGTTATTGTTTTTTTTTCAACCATGTCTGTCAGTTAATCTGTCAATTTGCATGGTTTTTCAATGTGATAATGAATGACAGTGTAGGGGATAGTTTACTTAGGGAAAAAGGATAGTGATAACAGCTAATTAGAATTGCAAAATGATTAGCATTTTACTTTAGATTAGCTATTTCAGCGTCAGCTTTATTGAGCCTTTTATGTATGGTATGACTGGCAACTGGGATCTGGAGGATAATTAAGTTAACTGCGTAGAACCAACTTACTGCAAAAATTTATTAACAAAATTAAATTATTTTTCATAGCAATTACAAGCTAATAGTAATAGCAATACCATATTGTTGTAGGAGGCAAGGAACACATACATGTATACTGCATGAACCAAAATTTTATCAAATCATCCTTCTAACAAAACAGGCAAATAATAAACAGTTGTCCAGAATTTAGTAGTGAACAGCAATGTGAATCCCAATAAATTATTTCCTTGAGTGGTATGCCTTAAAGCAAGGAAGAGCAAGTTTAGTGACCAATGGGATCTATAATCTAGATGAAGATAAAGATAAGATCCTTTTTTGCATAATTGGATTGCAGCAGGAAACTGCCCGTGATGCAGATATCAGGTGAAGATATTTGGGATTAATACCATATTATTAAATCTGTGGGTCTTTAAAAGATCAATACACATAGGGTTTGGACATAAATTATTCAAAAGGTGGATGATATATAATGCTTTCTTTATTATTTAGTAACTAGGGTTCTTAAAATGAGGTAAATCATTCACTTGAATCCCTATCAATGGAGTTGATTTCATCAAGAAATGGACAACACTGCACTAACAAGAATATGGTCATGCCTTAGGTATTACTTTGTTTGGAGATTGCAAAATCACCAAAGATTGCATGTCTCCCAAAATATCCATTCCTCCTGTGCTCTATCAGTTTCTTGACACTAACTTAGAATAAGGATTCAAAGGACTTTTGATTGATAATAACATATTATATAGTGTAATTTATTAGTCGTGTCACTATCAGTTTTGGCTGGTGATGACTGATTTATATCTACTTCATGCCTGTAATTCACTTCCTTAAACAAGTCCTTTTCATGGACACTGTATGTGAGGAGGAACACACTGACGACCAGGAACAGATAGCACATGGCAGCTCAATAGCATAGTGAGGCAGTGTATTTAAAATTTTATGGCTTATTTCACCCAAAAATATAGAGAAGTGAACTTCCAAAGACTTCATCATGATGAAACATAAAAACGACTTTCATATGGGTACTTATATTTCCAATCAACAAAAATAGGCTCTTACAGGCAACAGACCTTCCTTTAATTACAATTATAATTATAATGAAGTATTAGTCAATTTAGATAATTTTCAGATCCAATTACCTGAGTGCCTTCCTCTGTGCCTCCAATAATTCTGAAACCAAATCCAGTTTCTTGCCTGCGTAGGAACACGTTCATCTCCACATAGCGGCCTTCATCATAAGGCAGTCTTGAAGGACTGTGACTAAAATTGACATCATCTTCTTCTAGTGGGCCTAAACGTGGATCAACACGAGGAATCTTGGTCAAGTCACTTGGCATTGGGATCTCGTGCTCAAAGGAGGTGCTGAGCCTCCGTGGATAACCACCAGGGGGCATGTCTGTTGGTTCAGACTGACCACGCTGACCATTATAGCTGTCCATGTGGCCATCACGTTGTCGGTCACTGTTGAAACTTAAAGAGTCACTGTAAGTAGCGGAGGTATTGAGCCTGGCATTAGCACCCATATTGTCTTTGTACTGTTGGTTATACTCAGGGCCTGAGGGCGGCCGTGATTTTCTGTCCGTAATACCATCCTGGGGTCTTTGATATGGGGGGTCCATGTAACGTGCATTGTTTGGGTAATCGCGTTCACTGCGCGGGGACTTTTGGTACTGGGAGGCTGGGATAAAGTCTGGGGTGCCGCTGATGCTATGTGAGGCACCTGATGTATAACTAAGCTCCCGAGTTGGTGTTTTGCTCCTCATTTCCTGAGGATTTGGTGTCCTTGACCTTTGGTATGGGTCTTCTCCAAAAGAATCTGGACCCGACCGCATCATCTCTGGACCTGGTGTCCGACTGCGGAACTCTCTCCTACCCTCATTATGATCAGGTCTCTCATTTGGGTACCTGAAACTTGCACTTACGACACGATCAAAATCTCGCCTGAAACCCGGTCCATATGCATTGAATTGCGGATCTGAGCGAAAAGAATCGTTATAGTCCGGTTGTAGGTGCATGCTGTTGGGACTATGCATGGGCCCTGGATCCGGATAATCCATATAGCGTGGATCCCTCGATGATGGGTTTGCATAGGAGTCCATATTTCTATCCGGGGGGTCACCGCCTGGTAACCGACCTTCCCTAGCACTTTGTGTTCGTGCCCTTCCAGAGGGAGTCCGCGGTCGGTAATTTGGATCAGGCGGTGGGGTGCGTGAGCCGTCAGAGCGATAAGGGCCATTTGTATATCGATCTGTAAATATATAAAACATATATTTAGAGGATAGCATAGCGTCATAAAAATTACAGAAAAATTGTGAAACATTCATGTGACAAATGCAATTCTAAGATAGCATAACAGCAGCAGCTACAAAGTACACACAGGGTTTATGCCATGCTGGGTCCATTTCACGTTTTCGAAATCCACAACTCAATCCAATAATAGGCATACTCAGCAAACAGCCACCTGAATAACACTGTAGTTTATTTATACATAGTAAATAAAGAACATTCCATCAACACAGAAGTTCTTATATCTGCTCATGCACATATAAGTAAAAACATGTTTAACATGTGTTATTACAACATATGATATACACACCTCTTCATTTAGGATTCCTCTGAAATCAAGGAAACTGTTGTGACAATGTAATGGAATTTATGGAACATACGTATATACAGTGAAACCTCATTGTGTCGAACTTGCTTAAGTTGAATACCCTGCTTTTGTCAAAGAATCAATATTTCAGACAACTCTAGTTAAATTATTACAAAATAAAACCCGCTTGTGTCGAACCCCGGATGTGTCGAAGTTTTCTTAGGTTCCCTTGAACTTCTCCACAACAAGATTTCACTCTATATAATAAGTAAGGATCTGCAGCTAAATTCCATGCCTCTGGTACATATGTACTGATTTGCTACTGTTATAGTAAATCATAAGGGTATCTAATGATAAAAATCAATATTATATTAACGAGATTTCTACTAATTCTTGGGCACATGATAACAGAAGTGACTTTTTATTTAAAAGTAAACTGCATTTTGTAGCAATGTTCCCAGCCAGTCATCAGTGTATCGCTACATCCAAACATCAGCAAATGCATAGCAAACATAACATGCGCAAGTATGCCATGCAGTTTTGTTCATAACAGTAATGTATCATACCCAAGGAATCATGTACTTGATGTTCAGATCCTGAAAAAAAATACTTCCAATTTACTAACTCAAATACTTAGTGTCTTTGACAAACACTAGGAGTCACCACTGCATCATACAATCAGGTGTGTTCAAGACCAGATATTTTCATAAAAGGATTATTATAGGAGTGACTTGATTACAAAACATTTTTCACGTCATTCACAGATTTCATTCATTCAGTTAGACCATAACATTATAAACCAAGTTCTTATACACTATATATGTGAAAAGATCTGTGACCAGAGGAGACCGTTACTCCTGTATTCAGTTTCAGAACCATGGCATTATTCCATACCTAAACCACACAAATTATACTTGTATGTAGACTATAATGAGACATTATACCAATTCCTTAAAGCTTTAATTTAAAATGATCTATATTCTGTTCAACAAAATGGAGTCCATTTTTTGTTATATATATAGTTTTCTGTAAAATATGTGACAATAACAGATTATATAATTAATACAAATTATTACACTTATGTCTATCAGGGCATACCTCCACATGGAGAGTGCCTAGGATGACATCTTGTAACTGATGATTTATTTATTGTATTCACAGTGCTAACAGGACTTAATATTGAAATTCTAAGACTAACACCCTTCACTCAACAAGTTGTGAAAAAAAAATATATTTTTCAGATATAAAATGAATTGTTTTATTCAAAATCTTTGCAACATATGGTGCCAGTGCCTTTCCACCCAATTGTTTCACTAACAGGTATTTATTTATTTATTTTTTATTTTTACTGACTAAAAATATCTTGAAAATCTGATGGGCACCACTTGACAGAACATCCTATAAAGTGTGTAAATTTATACCAATGATAAGACATAACCTAAACTGTAATAGTGAATGACAGATGGGTTCACACAGATTTGTCCCAAAACAATGAAAGTACATTTTCAAGATTATAGACCATCAAGAAGTTTAAAGTTGAACAGCTGCATAGAAAAAAGGTGCAGACTACCTATCTGAACAGTGCATTCTTAGTTACTGGTATGTTATAGAAATACTTGAACACTGCATACTTGGTTGTGTTATATAAATTCCTGCACAAGTATATCTATACCAAAGAATGTAAGATACCAGAAGCACTGAAGACATCATGAATTTCTGCTGAAGATCATAGCATTAAAGGGGCCTATTCTGATATCTGACATCTATTAACTAAAGATAATCACTTGAACCTTTTGAATCTCATCATATGCTAGATGTTCGTTATGTTTATATCCACTTGTTTATAACATGTCGTGGGCCTATCAAAATAATCCAAACTCCTTCAACAAGGATATCTGGCAGCAAGTCAGATACACCCGAGTTTTGCATAGGGTGTTTTGCAACAGGTGACCTTTAAACTTTCACACATTTACAACCAACAGATCCTGTTCCAACATTGTAAACCTAGATATCACAAGTCTCTGCTTTTGGGGTACAATAGAAATATCTTAATATCAGGGTCACACACTAGGTGGCACCACATATCAACTACTTAGTTCATGTTTTGGCCAATAGATGGCATACATGTTGCTAACAATGACTTCCTGACTGAAGAGAATATTAATCCAAACTGCCTATTTATTAAGTATTTAATATTACTGCATCCATTTCTTTATCACTGATAAGAGCTGTGATTTTTTTTCAGCTCTTATTTGTAGAATACATAATTGCCCTTGCATGTCATATGTATTACTTAACTCTACACTAAACTACTAAACACTTTTGGCAACAGGCCATTTATGTTATACACTATATACTACAAGGTTAAGATGTGAGTGCTCTAATACAAAACACAACAATCTAGTGTTAATTAGTTATCAATAAAACTCACAGAATTTCAACATGTTAATCAATACTTCCTGCTCCAGTTGTGAATGAATTAGCAACCCTTATTAAAGAACAGAATAGAATTCATTAGCATATGGCAGGAAAGGGTAAGCTCATGCACAAAGTCTTGTCAGGCAAATCCAGTGTCTGTAAGGTTACAGCTGAGGATGTTATATAGTTTTTCTTCCAGATACATGAGGGTCATGCATGGCATGCGAGGATGTACCAGGGGACAGAGCTGTACCTTCACCGTTTGTCTTGGGTTGCCCCTCTACTTTCCCGTCACCCGCAGATTTTTCATCTTTATTTTCTTTAGCATCTCTGGCTGTAGATGCAGAAGCTGCTGCTGCTGTTACTGGTCTGGTAACTCCTGCTTCATCAGTCTTCTCTGCTGCATTAGTGTCTTTACCCTCTATATATATACAAACAGTTTAAGGGGCTCTCAGTAAAGTTATTGAACATATTGTACCAACTGAATAACAATTCAAGGGATGGTCAGCAGTGTCATTTGGCAGATCATACCAAATGAACAATAGATCACGGGGCCTAGAGTAAATTAAGTCACTTAAAACTAGCTTATAATGAGTAGACAACAGTTTACATGGCATTCAGTCAAGGTGCTCCAACAGATTAAACTAATTAAACAACTAAAGAATCCTTCACAGAAATTATAATTCAAAATACAAGTCTAAAATAAATATACCCATGAAAGGTAACTTCAAATACCAATAAACAAAATTATATCTTAATATTTTAAAACTAAATAACTAAAATGCATGGGTATAAAACAGTCTGCACACTCACTAATTCTCTTATTTACCCTGCATGAAGCTAGGGTTATTGTTTTCAGTCAATCCTGTGTGTGTGCTTATCCACCGGGTATTTAAAGAATGGTTTCCTGAATTTGATTGAAATTTGACATATAGGTCAGTATGGTGAAAATCTCCAAGTGAATTAATTTTGGTGCAAACACGGTATAAATAACCCAGGAAGGGCATTTTATGGGTATTGATTTTTACCACCAGAGGTTATATCATGTGATCATTCACCGACCAATGAAGTGTGATTAAGTGATGTGACGTAACATCACCAAGAACAATGAATACAAAGGTATGCGCCATTTTGTCAAAGGTGGCAGTATGTTGATCAGCATACAGCATGATTTCAAGACACATTTTCATGAAAAATCTCCCCTAAGAATGTGACTGGGCACCATTTTTCAGAGTGCAGTTTGCATCCCTACATCGTACACTTTTTCATAACATTATTCTGGTTGGTAACATTTTGTGAGGTCTCCTTTAATTGTTTCTATAGCAAATATATTATCTCTTTGGTGAACAACTCCATATACAAGAATATTAATGAATATTCATTCTACAGCATACTTTATCATCAAGTTAAATCCTTAAATTAAAAAAAGAAATGAATTAATTTAAATATTACTTTAATCTGTATCATTTGTTGGTCCCTAAATGTAGCTGTCACGAGACAGTGAAACTGCTGTACTGCTGTCAGAACATATTTACCACAAAGAGAAAAATTCTATACTATTAAAAAAGTTAAAATATTTGAACTTCAAAAACAATTTGTTTAGTTATTTGTAAGCAGCCTTTAAAAGGATGCACATTTATGGCCAAAAAGCCACTTTGTTGCTTACTGGGTTATTTTACTTAAAAGTCAACTTTCGTTGTCACTTGGCATTAACTCAGGCTGTCACAGACATTAAGGAGCAAGTAATGAAGGGGGAAAACAAGCATGTTCTATTTATTTAACTCCCGCTATTCTTGTTTCATCCTCTTTTTTGTGTAATTCTATACCCTTACACAGAGTGCCTCCACAATGGACCGTTTGATGCCGCCTCTACTTTTCGTCACCTGCATGCAATAACTCCCATATTTTTTTACAATCTAATAAATATTCATGTGATCAGCTGTCACACAATTGTCAACAGATTTATGGTATTCTCTCTGATAGTTTATAACCCTAACAAAATAAAATTGACCCTTTCAATCAGCTTATTTCACAATTAGCTGATTTATGTGCACACTTGAAGGGACAACCACAGAACTGCATCCAAAATGTAACTAAACAGGCAATGTGCTCAGGGAGATGTTAAGCTAAACACTAAAGCAACTTAAGCATGTGCAATGTAAAAAGCGCTGTGTGCCGTGTTTAGTTCACAGCTGTCCTGTAAACATTCCAGAGCTTGAAAATAAGGCTTGAATGGCTATTCTGGACAAGTGATTATGAGCCCCTTTCTTATACAGAAATTTATGGACCTTCCAAACTAGATAGGAAATTTTATTTTGTTCAGCACAGAGAAAATAGATAATGACATTGTTTTCTGTATTATTATGCCTCATCTCTGATATAGGCTGCACTTAGTTCTTTGTTATCTCAATTATTTTGCTGATGACCCATAAAAATTCACATCCATTTAATATATGACTTAAGTCACCCCCTATTATGATTTTACCCATGTTAACCTTTCTGTCTGTTTAAAAGACGTATAAAACTGATATGGGACAGTTGAGACAAGCAGCTGATAAATTTTTTCAATCAAACCAGGTCACTGATCATGGACCTGGGCCTAGATGTAAGTCAAGGATCAAGCTATTTAACACATTTATTTTCTGTCATACCACAGTAAAATGTGTAAATGTGGGCTGCTCCTCAATGTTTTATTTGTCAATATGTTTAAATAACAGTATGAAATTATTTCCTATTCTGAAATTCATTTAACATCTTTTCAACAAGAGAAAATGCACATGAAAAAATAAATGTATTAATATGTGCCTGGTAAAATTGATGATATACAGTGGAACCTTCTGAAAGACCACCTATCTTATAAGACCACCTACGCTGTGTATTAGACCACCCCTGAGTAATCTGAATGCATTCGCATTGGATATTTAACTAACCTGTCTAATAAGACCATGTGTGAATTAAGAACATTTTTGGCCAGTCCCACAGTTGGCAATATTAGACAGGAACACTGTATTTATCACACCGGTAAAACAGGATGAAAGCTTAAAAAACAGAAGGATGACATCTGTACTAGAATCATTATTCAAAGAAGCTCAGGCCCAGCACTATTTGTATATATCTGAAGCAGATTGGTGTGCCCATGCTGCCAATATTTTGTATATACACTGATGTCTCATAGTTAACATATAACTGATAATGATTATGCATGAGTTACAAATGATATATCTAAATGTGTTACACTGGTAAGTGCACAGTAACAGATCTAACAATCAGTGGAATTATCAAATGTGATTAAACTGTGATTTAACAGAACTAGGGCCTAATTGACTAAATTTATAAAACAAAACAGCATATATGTATTTTCAATATGGTTAGGAACAGCCCATAGAGGACTGTCCCTGATGAATAATATGAATATACACATAATTTCTAAATGTGACCTGTGACATCTGGGTTTCAGTGTGTACGTAAAATGACAGCCTCCTTGAGGGGTGTACAGAAACTGGGAGAAATAAACCTGCCAAGCTTCAAAAGAACTCTGAGGACAATGTCCAAGTGAGACTCTGTCTGTGGTGGGAGTTAGGTGGCAAGGGGACATGTATCAGCAAAGTTTAGAGCAGAATAACCCTTTTTCTGGACCAAGCCCAAATCCATAAAATATAGTAGGATGCTGAACGGAGAACAATCAATAAAATACAGCAGTTTTCAAGCAAAAGTCAATGGTAAACTTAAAATTTCATATGTGCTTTTGCTTTTGTTATACTGAGGATTTTAAGCTTGAACTTGAACAGCTTGAACTTGAACAGCTTGAACTGAACAGTCTTGGTTGTGAGCCAGCCAAATGAAACTGTAAACAATGTCAACTGTGAAAGAAAATGTTACCATGGATCTTTAAGTTTCAGCTATACTGAAAAACATGACCACAGACCATATTACACACCACTGAGAAAATGCTACACTAACTGACAGTATAAATTACTACAGGCATCTGGAAGAACAGGATAGAGGAAAATCAATCTAACTTCTGCAGGCCAAGAGATATGGAAACACAGTGCTAGTAAAACACACCCTACAGAACCACTTAAAGCAACACAACAACTATTTATACACATATCAGATTGCAAGTTGTTAGGCGAAGCTCTTCAGAATCAAATGCAGATGTAAAAAGTTTTTCCATATAAAAAAAAGATATGTACCCAAGTAGAAAATTTTTATATTCTTAAATGGATATAGATATTTTTTCACTGCCTGTTTTAGTGTTTTAGTGTTTAGTTATGCAGTACCATTTAATTTTTAGTTAAACATTAACATTTTTAAATCAATATTTTCAAACTTTCTATTCAGTTGAAAATGTATCAATTTTATTAGTCTAATGTATAATAAAGTCACAACAATACCACTTTCATTTATTATTTACTTATGTTGAAGAATACAACTTTATATTTTATCAATCAATGACTGCCTGACAGGTTATCATATTTACATCTGACCTGCAGGCAAAAATATGGTTTTATGAATAATTTTTAATAATATTTCTGTACCAAATATGCTTTGCAGTCTGTGCACACTTCCAAACACCAAACTGACTTTTTACAGACTTTTTCAACATATTTCTTAATCAATAACTGCAACAGATTTGTTCCTTACTTATATTAATGGATTATTAAGAACACCTAATATAGATATTACGTGTTTCCCTTATCATTTTTAAATATACAGTAACTGAACAAAGGTGTGATTATGAAAAAAAAGGACCTTGTACACTGAATCTGTTACATCAGGTGAATTTCTAAATCAATAACTGCCATAGATTTGTTCCTTACTCATATTAATGCATTATTAAGAACACCTAATATAGATAATAAGTATTTCACTTATCATATTTAAATATACAATACTGAACAAATGTGTGATTATGAAAAATAAGATCCCTGTATGTTACATCTTTTCACTTAAGTAAAATAAAAAAAATAACACAATAACATTATAAAAATTTCATAATGGAAGTTAGTAGTTATTACCTGAAAGCACTTGTAACCAGGGATCATTCTTTGTATTAGATATTTTTTTTTATTTGCGTAATAGTTAAAAGTTACGACTGCTGTTACAATAGTTGCATACTTTCAATCAAATTCATAATTTATCTCACTTATACATGTACTCTACACCATATCTCAGTATGAACATTAACCCTATACACAAACAGATACCAAACAAGGGACCTATGGGTCACGACGCTCAGCTGTAATATATGATAAAAAAATATTATTTAGAAATGAGGCACATGCTGGTTTTGTGTGGTAATAAATATAAGCTGTATTATGAGTTGTTGTTGTTTAGCTTATGTATGATTTTGATAGTACCTTTGGAGACAGGGAAGAGGATTGATTTCATTTATTTTATTAACAAATGGAGTACTACTGTCACACAGATTTTGACTTGGCCATATAACTTATAAGCAGAACATATAATATAAGAGTTTAACTATTTATTAAAAAAATTACAAATATTGTCCCAAATATAATTTTTATTAAAAATAATAAGAAAATCGTATGATTTTTTAAAATGAAATATGACTGATATGATTATTAAAATAATATTAATGAATATATTCATGAATGCATTCATGAATACATTTTGAAAGTATTTGCACGAGTATTCATATACTTTCATTTTTACCTGAATTCCCATTCTTTATGCAAGAAATTTAATGGAGTTGAACTGAAAATGCCATAGGTGACTGCATGGTGTTATTTGGAATATGTGACATTCTACCCATCGATACAAGATTCTTATATCATCAGTAACTGCAAGTTAATTTCCTGTTATTATAAACTAACAAATTCCTTTTCTATTTTTCTTTAATTTGTTATTAAAAACCAATAAAAATTTATTAATTTATTGTTTATTGTTATGTTGTTGGTTAAAACTACTAGATGAGTTGGGTTGGACACCTGGATCAACTGTGGCTGGCCATAAGCTGCCTGGATTCTCGCCTCAAGCGTGCATAATTTGATGAAAGGTCAACAAGGTCAACATACAGGTGACTCAAGAGGGGCTGGAGAGAGCCAAAGTCTGACAGGGTCTCATAAAAAACATTAATAAAAGCTACAATATTTGGCCAATTTCTTTAAGCTTTCTAAACTAAAAAGCTGAAATCCTTATGTGTGCATGATATGAAAATTATATCAACAGTGCTCACGGGAAACAAACGTGCCATGGTCACAGTTGGGCAAAATTTAAGGTACTAATTTTATATTTATACTAATAACTTATAAAATATGAAAAATTCAGAACTAATTTTGGGTATTCAATTGAATCTTGATTAAATAATGTTACATCCCTGACAAAAAAATCTCTAGCTTCAGCAATGCCCTTGTTAAGGGAGTAAATATATTACTTGATTTTTTACAAAGTGCATTATGTTTGGGCCCATAACTTAAAACAATTATGCAATACTGACATCATTCTGGCATGTGCATAGCGAATGTATAGAAAAATATGTATATTATTTATGATTAAAGTCAGATCAGTGGTTTTGATATAAGGCAGTCTTAAAGTGTAACAATGGGTTTTTAATGGAAAAATGAAGTTTTTCATTGATAACTCGAAGGAATTAAGTCCTAGTGACCAAATTCTTGGCATGGTAGGGGATTTTGGAGAAATCTAACTGTATGCCAAATTTCTGGTTTCAAATTTTTGGTGTTAACAGTTGAAATGCTAACAAAAACATGCTGTGAAAATTAAATCCACAGCAGTTACAGCAAAAAAACGTGCCATGGTCAAAATTGGGCAAAATTTAAGGTACCAATTTTTTATTTTTGCTAATATTTTAAAAAATTTAAAAGATTTTGATCTAATTTTGGGTATACAATTTAATTTTGATTAATAAAAGTAATATTACTGGAAAAAAAGTGCTTAGCTTTAACAAGTTTTGTGTTAAGTGATAAAATTTCTTTCCTGATTATTTACAAAATGCATTATGTTTGGGCCCATAACTTTTTTAAATTATATAATACAGACCTAATTTCTGGCATGTACTTAGGAATTATATAGAGGATTATTTATAGGAAATATGAGGAAAAACAGATGAGTCGTTTTGATATTAGGCAGTCCTGAAGTGTGAATATAGGTTTTTAATAAAAAATTGAGGTTTTTCCTTAATTTCTCAAAGGAATGAAGTTGCAAAGACCAAGTTTTTGGCTTGGTAGGAGATCTTGGGGACATCTAACATTATGCTGAATTTTGGATTCCTAGGTCTTACGGTTTCAAAACGTGCCACATCTACGGACGGACGGACGGACAGACGGACGGACGACGGACAATGGACCACGACTATAGCTCAGATGACTTATAGTCAGCTGAGCTAAAAATGTTTATCAAGTTCAGAATAACAGAATAATGGCAGTTCAAGATGTAATCAAATAAATCTGAAACATATAAACCTAAGAATATGCCTAAATTCATCTGAAAAAGTGAAATGCAACATTCAAAAATAGTCATATACATCTTTCATCATGTTAATGTATTTTAATTTGATTAAAGCACTAATTCAGCTGTAAATTCATATAATATTTAACAAGTCAAATGCTCACCTTGTCCAGAAGAATTGAGCACATCTGGTGAATAGAAGGGTGACCTCGGCGGTGGTTGGTCCATTTCTCGACTGTTTGACATACCTCCCGACCTTGCCTGTAAATTAACATGATAATGATGATGATGACCCCCTGAATTAATCCACTTTGCAATCTGATTCTGTCTTCGTCTCCTTAAGGCAGCCATGAGTAAAAAGATCACATTCCAACATCTAGAGCTAACACTGATTTGCTTCACAGCATGTACATCTCCAGCTACATACAGCAATGATAACTGTATCCCAGTGCTGCTGAAGTAAGCACTCACAAGCTACACAGCCAGCACCGCACTGAAATACTATCCAACCACAGACATCAGCTGTAACTGTCATAGTGTGATTAATTTTTGCTGCACCAATTTATTTCAATATCTCACACAGTGTCCACACACCCTTAACAAGTAATCATTCTTTTAAACCTATGATTACATATTTAAACTAGATATTTCTTGGCACCGCAGGTGCCATAGTATCCCCAGACAATTAATCCCCCCCCCCCCTTTAAGAATAGGCCCCCCATCTTCAGCAACAATTAATATCAGACCACACTCATAGAAAAGGTCATTCTCATAGAAAAGGTCATGATCCAAATTTCAATATACATCATCCCCTAACCCATGTCTAGAAATCTGTCCATTAGTTTTTGACTTATAATGCTCACAATACTGTTAAGTGGCAATGATGGGGTATTAAACGGCACGAAAACAAGTTAAAGAATAACAGGTGGCACCACCTGTTTCCTGTACATGACAACACTATCCAAGATCTTCGTTCAAGTTGATTTTTGGACCAATCAATGCATCCCTTATTGAGAAATTAATGATTTTGTGTGATTTTCACCATATATGGCAATATTCAAGGTCAAGGCCACTCATTGGAAAGGTCATGACCCCTATTCAAATAAACATTATCCTATAACCCATATCCATGTATATGCATAATATGAAAGAA
Organism: Sipunculus nudus; assembly: GCA_026874595.1. NCBI lineage: Eukaryota > Metazoa > Annelida > Sipuncula > Golfingiida > Sipunculidae > Sipunculus > Sipunculus nudus. The sequence goes on along the minus strand of CM049306.1, from coordinate 37,811,612 downwards.
ATTTGTCCATTAGTTTTTGACTTATAATGCTCACAGTACTGATAAATGGCAATGATAGGGTATTAAACAGCACAAAACAAGTAAAAGAATAACAGGTGGCGCCACCTGTTTCCAGTACATGACAATACTTTCCAAGATCTTCGAACATGTTGATTTTTGTACCAATGCATGCATCCCTTATTGAGATATTAATGATTTTGTGTAATTTTCACCATATATGGCAATATTCAAGGTCAAGGCCACTCTAATAGGAAAGGTCATGACCCCAATTTATATATACATCATCCCATAACCCATGTCTATGTATATGCATAATATGAAAGAAATCTGTCCATTAGTTTTTGACTTATAATGCTCACAGGTTATAAATGTACTGTTAAGTGGCAATGATAGTGTATTAAACGGCACAAAACAAGTAAAAGAATAACAGGTGGCGCCACCTGTTTCCGGTACATGACATTACTATCCAAGATCTTCGGTCAAGTTAATTTTTGGACCAATGCATGCATCCCTTATTGAGAAATTAATGATTTTGTGTGATTTTCACCATATATGGCAATATTCAAGGTCAAGGCCACTCATTGGAAAGGTCATGACCCCTATTCAAATAAACATTATCCTATAACCCATATCCATGTATATGCATAATATGAAAGAAATTTGTCCATTAGTTTTTGACTTATAATGCTCACAGTACTGATAAATGGCAATGATGGGGTATTAAACGGCACAAAACAAGTAAAAGAATAACAGGTGGCGCCACCTGTTTCCGGTACATGACAATACTTTCCAATCGTCGAACATGTTGATTTTTGGACCAATGCATGCATCCCTTATTGAGATATTAATGATTTTGTGTAATTTTCACCATATATAGCAATATTCAAGGTCAAGGCCACTCTAATAGGAAAGGTCATGACCCCAATTTATATATACATCATCCCATAACCCATGTCTATGTATATGCACAATATGAAAGAAATCTGTCCATTAGTTTTTGACTTATAATGCTCAGAGGTTATAAATGTACTGTTAAGTGGCAATGATGGGGTATTAAACGGCACAAAAACAAGTAAAAGAATAACAGGTGGCGCCACCTGTTTCCGGTACATGACATTACTATCCAAGATCTTCGGTCAAGTTGATTTTTGGACCAATGCATGCATCCCTTATTGAGAAATTAATGATTTTGTGTGATTTTCACCATATATGACAATATTAAAGGTCAAGGCCACTCTCATAGGAAAGGTCATGACCCCAATTTAAATAAACATCATCCCATAACCCATATCTATGTATTTGCATAATATGAAAGAAATCTGTCCATTAGTTTTTGATTTATAATGCTCACAGTACTGTCAAGTAGCAATTTTGGGGATTTAAAAGGGATGAAAACAAGTAAAGAATAATAGGTGGCGCCACCAGTTTCTGGAACATGACAACCCTATCCATGATCTTCGATCAACTTGATTTTGGGATCAATCCATGCAAGTTTTCTTGAGATATTTAAGAATTTGTGTGATTTTCCCCAAAATTGAACCTATTCAAGGTCAAGGTCACTCTCCTAGTTGAGGTCATGACCTCATTTTAAATAGGCGTCGTCCTCTCACCCATATCTATACATATACAAAGTTTGGTAAAGATCCGTGAAATATTTTTTGAGTTATTGTGTCCAAAAGAAATCTCTACGGCGGCGGTGGCGCGACCGTGCCTAAACCATAGTATCTCCAGACTATGCCTGGCGATACAAATACAGCTGCAGTCACAGACAAAACAGACATTCCATTGCTGGTCTGGTGATCTCTGGAATTTAGAGGTCCAAGCGAAGACTGTATGTCACAGAAGATCTGTAGCAGCATCTTAAAACGCATCACAAATCACTCTCATGAGACAGAAGAATATGAGGTAGTTTTACTGTTTTGTCCAAATGAAGCTACATGATTTATAGGCCTGGTAATTGTGAGAGGCTTTAAATGGATTCAATTAATTTGTTCTTTAACTTTGATTTGAATCTTGATTCAATTATTACTTCAGTAGTAAATTTCAGAATTCCCTTTAAATACAAACAAATATTTTACTAAATAAAGGAAAAATGTAGCTTGTCCTCTAGTTGTTTATTGCCGTCATTTTTGTTTCTATGTGAGTAGAACAGATTCAACTTACCTCAAACTACTTGATGCTCTTAAACCAATAACGATATAGGTTAAAATACTTAAGATAATAATAGTAATAATACTTACACTTGGGACTTTCTTTCTGCCTTTACTTGGTGTCAGAAGACCTACAACAAGTAAAACCACCAATCACAAAGTATAAAATCCAACCTTAGCACCCATTTTTCGTTATATTTCCATGAACTCAAGGAATATCCAGGTCAAGCCGCCTATTAAACGAGACCCTGATGTAAGTGTATGTGGTAACAGTGATACAGAACTCAGCTAGGTATCAATAAATCATGTGCTAACTTAACTGCCTGGAGTTCATATGTGTTGGCAAACCTGGTGGAAGGAAACAGACTTTGGACAAGTTCTTCAACAATCTAGAAATGAGTGACTGTGTAATCAATATATAAATAGACCTCAGCTTTAAATAGTAACCTGATATCTAGTGAGTTATTGCTAATACACAAACAAGAATGCCAACAAGCTGAAAAACTGATATCTGTGGTAACTGGTCTGTTATTAAAAATCTAATACCTACAGATTTGGTATAAAGTTACATGGTAATTTTAGAACACAAATTATAATTTTTTTTTCTCAAAAGATGTCAGGGTTTTCATTAGGCTCCTTAAGATATATAAGAACTTCACAGGAGTTTATAGGAATTTTCCGCCAAAAATAAAGAAATATTAAAAAGTTTTCATTGCACAAGTGTAATTTGCATGGTATATTAACATGACAAAAATAAAGGTAATTATATTAGAAGACTTTATTTCAATGGAAAATAAAGGAGTCAAGTCAGCAGGGGTCCTGAGATGTGGAAATGTTTATGTTCTTGTGACAAAGAAGCACAGGGACAAAACAACATTTAATAAATGGTCAGGAGGAAAAGAAATACAAGTTTGCTCCAAGGACACCTGGGCCAAGACTAAGGTTAGAAACCTATGGACTATTGGGGTAGGGGGAGGGCTGTCACATTAAAGGACAGGGGCAGTAATCAGGTTAATTTCAGTGAGGTAAATAATTTTTTTTTCTTCCCCCTTAAAAAAGAATAGTATGGTATGTCATATAAATCAAAGTTCAGAACCTGTCAGGGTTACTGCCTTTTTCAACTAATTTTCTTCATGTGGTTGAGTGTTTACAATGAGTGACAAAAACTACAAAATATGGAGTTTTTAAACATATATTACTACCAGCTGAAATGTTGCTGCTATGAGGGAATAAATTTCACATACTATTTTTAAAACAACTATGAAACATCAACTGTCCCTGATTACAGAAGAAGGATAGTAATTTTGATGTGTTCACAGTTCCTAACATTTAAACTGGAAAGTAAATGGTAGGAGAGTGGGCTACCAGTCATGTATTGTTTCTAAAAGGCGCACGAAGGCGCTGCCCCAGAAAAGTAACCCTAACCAAACTAAATTAATTGTCCAGGCTCATATAATTTTTATTTGTATTATCATCAATATATATATATATATATATATATATATATATATATATATATATATATATAATGTTTTGTTTTCAAGTATCAGGTCTGGGAGAATCCCATTTCAAGATGTCATCTTCAAGTTTCAATAACTGGAAGATTCCAATAATAGGTTTACTTCAAAATTCAGTAATCGGAACTCATGTTACACAGTTGTCTTAAAGTATCAATAATTGGAAGAATCCCATTACAGAATGCTGTATTTAACTTTGGTATCTGTAATTGGGAAACTTCTTTTACAGAGTGTTATCTTTAACTTAAGTATTAGTAATTGGAAGATTCCATGATTAACAAAAATAGCACCTACCTCCCCTTTGAACAATAATGGAAGCTGCTTGCCCCTTTGGACAGTCCTTGAGCATTTTAACAACCTCTGTGTGAGGCATATCCTTGACCTTGACCTGATTTATTTCCACAAGTATGTCACCTTCGATAAGGTTCTGACACCTGTCCCTATCTAGAATTTGCTTAACTTTCTGACCGTAAGCTGAGTCTGCTATTGTAAAACCGAACCCCATGGGCCCACGCACAATTTTCATACTTAATAACTCCGGTTTCGTGCTGCCTGGTATTACTGACAGCATTTCTTCAGCACTGTTATTCTGCAGTTCGTCTAAGCTCTTGTTCCGCGTTGGTATTATGCTGTTGCTGCTTATATTATGAGTTAGATCTGGCATGGATTTTGTTCCTCGGTGTGGTATGGAAGGCTCGCCATTTCCAACATGGCTACCTTGTGCCACTGAGTACGTAGAGCTGTTTACACTTGGCAGTCTTTGTGGTTTTGTGACAGCAACTGTGGTTACAATTTCTGTATTAGGGTCATTGGGGTCAAAAGGCAAAGGGTACCCCCGACATACTTCTAGAGTCACTCGCTCACCAACAGGAATACTTTGAAATATTGCGACCACATCTTGATGTGTAAAACCAAGGACACAGGTACTATTAACATAAACCAGCACGTCACCTGCAAGAAATAAATAACAATTATGCTACAAGTCATATCAGTGCAACCTCAATATAGCTACATGTATTGTAATTGACCCGTCTTGGGTGGGGCTGAATTTTTGTTTAACCAATCATTCATAATAATCTGATCATGTGGTAAACAATATAATAAAGTAATCAAAGTTATTTTTGTGCAAACAACAAATGGTTCATCCATACAATGATATGATACTTCAATCTGCTGAGAATTTTAAAAACAACTTCACATTTAACGTGTAGCATAAAATAATTATGATAGAATAAGCAAGGGTGGTATAAATGGTGATTTTATCCGAAAGATCAAGGTTTATACCTATACATATAAACCAAAAATAAAATATCAATATAAACTAAAACAATATTTACTGATAGCTACTCAACCTCCACAGACACTGGAGTTTTCCATAACAATTTTATATCAAATATTCAATTTAAGCCTCCTGTGTATATCTAATCTGGTTTGCTTTCACAAAGAACTAATACATCAATTGCTTGCAACTTGTTTCCCCATTTCCCTTTCGTCTATAACAACTTTTTTTTCAACAGCACTTGCTTATCTGTGAACTCTTTCTTTTTCATTCACATATCTGTGTACTGCATTTTTTTCATAATAACTCATCCACCAACAACCCATGTAAACTGTTTTATCTCAGTTATTTTACCTTCAGCAATCTGTACTATTTTGCTCAACTTCTAGACCATTTTTTTCTTCCCTTTTTTTAAAATCTATTATTTATCTACCTCAATCATCTGTATCATGTTCTGTCTAGCAGCTTAAAATTTATCTGATCATTTATTTCTTAAAATATTCAGTTCAAGAATCCATCTGTGACTGGTGTTACCTTACCTGTCTGTGGGATTTTCTCTCAATTTTCTCTTCAGGGCATGGACTTTAAACTTGGTCATTTTACAATGCATGAGCAACGATAGAACTCTTTGTCTTCTGTGCACCTGTTCTAGGACCATGGCAAGGCTACATCTTTTTTTCATATCAAACATGATTTTCAGTCCTCTTACTCCCGTGAAACTCAATTTACCTCAAATGTGTTCTGTCCAGTTTGCGGACCTAAGTGTGGCTTGTTTTATGCCAAACATCTTTATAGTCCACTTATCTGGGTGTCCACTTTACATCTAACCTGTTATTTAGTCCATTCAAATATGTTTTGTCTAAACTAGTCCACCTACCCATCTGTAACTTGCCATCCAGGAACGCTGGTCCGTTGGACACCACACTTTTAATCTGCAGGAATTCCTCATCGGAGTCATCACCACCAACAATCGTAAACCCAAACCCACGACCACTCTTTACTAGGTTAGTACGGATAAATTCACCCTCGAGTTCCTCTGGGTTTTTGGTGAAAAAAGGCTTTGGTTTTTCTGTAGAGTAACATACAGGTATATACATGTGAGAGGTACAACTGATTATAAATTTATTAGAAAAAATAACAAGTTTCAGGTGGCTGTGTGAGTCCCATCATAACCCATATTGCTATTCAAAAGAATGTAAATAGTTTCAAGTGGTTGGTGCCAGCAGAAAACATACAAAGACAATGGGTAAGAGTCAAAGAGCTCTCTGAATAAATACACATCCTCTGCTTGTAGTAGTGTAAATTTAATAAGACATGAATGCCAGGTTTGAGATTTCTAAATTCATTATGCATCACACTGTCATTATTTGTTTAGTTCTTTTATCTAGAGATAAAAATCTGTGGACTTATATGAGGACTCAAACTTGAGGGAGCAAAGACATGGATTTTCTATTAATTACTAATTGAAGACGTTCCGGATATATAAAGGTAACACTACACAGCAATGCAGTTCTTCATTTATAATGAAGATGCCAAACAGCTGATACATTGAACAAGAATACAATCATGTGAAAATTCATTCCAATATACACCTTAAATATGTCTAATATAATTATATGTATATATAATTATTTTACAATAAAACCTCTCTGCAGTAAATTTGAAAGGCCCTACAACTCAAGATATAAAATATATCACCTTAAACATATCAGGTACACTTCTAAATGATATCAGATACACTGTTTTTAAAGCTGATTAATGGCTTTACTGGTTGTAAGTGACAATGATCCCTTGACAGTTGTTACCTGCAGGGAGAGGAGGGGGATGGCCGTTCATGCGCATGCTGCTGCGAGGTGATTCACGGTTATAGATGCCCGAGGGATCTTCTCTGAATGGTGGAGGTGTCTGACTGGGTTCAGAGCTGCCATCTAGTGGGATATCAACAAAACTGATCTCAGCACAAAACAATATTATCACAAAACAGGGAAAAAAATCATTTTACAAAATTAGATCCAGTATTTGCACAAGTACACAAAACTAGCCATGTGTAGTGATAGATATATTGAAACACAGGAGGCTCCATATTTTTTATAATAAAGGTGCCCCTAATATGCTTAATTTAAACTGCACCTAAACTTCTTTGAAGGACAGACCATGCAGCAAAGCCAAGTAGTATATCTCCACTCATCATCCAATCTAAACTGTTATTTCATATTCCACTGATGCCTGTAAGCTGCACATTAATAAATTTATGAGAAGCTGCCATAATTTTTTTTCTCTTTATTTACATCCACATATATATTATATAAAATGTAATTGTGAAAAAACATGAATCTGCAATAAGGTAGTCACTTGGAGCCAGTTCAAGAGCAACTCATAAAACTACTCTCCCATGCACTCCATGACTATTCTTATTCACTGTGACAACAATTTACTACAGCATACATGACGATTCATATTCATATTCTGGCAAACCCTAAATTTCTGACAATAAATCTTACCAGATCGATCTTTCTTGGCTGCCGTGACTGGATTTTCATACTGCGTTTTCCTATTAACATGACTGAAAGCAAAAATAGAGTGAGTTAAGGAAATGTGATTTAATCATGTAAAAGACAAAGCTTGCCCACTTACTGGAAGAAATGAATATTAGAAGACATGTTTCCTTGCAGCTACAGTCTATCCCACCAATGGGCTCCTATCTAAATTTTGGTGATAATTATGAAATGTCCAGATTTTTGTTCAATATTTACAATGGCAGAACATTATGTGAACTCCAGCAATAGAGAATAAAACATTTGATTCAAATTTCAATTTAAAGTTTAATCTGTAACTCTACAGATGTTTCTCCATGAGGTGACAGTGCAGGATGGCATCTTTTAGTTTTTCTTATGCTTTTTTTTTATTAAATAGTATTTATGGTACCAAATACTCCAATCATCAAATCAATGTCTGTCAAAATGTGTCCTTAACCTTATCACTTTAATTAATCAACACGTTGAGACTGTTTTCTCAAATATTTAATTAATTGTCTCACTAAAATTCCTTGCAAGGTATGATGCAGGTTTCATATTAATAACTGCCGCAGTACCTAGCTAAGTTCTTGACAGATAATTTTGCAATATAAGCAACTTAAATAAGTATTGCCAAAAACCCATGGGAGCCCCTTGATTGGATGGATTATGGTAATATGACACTGTTTGACATGGTTTAGACACCTACATCTAGTCAATATCATCTAATATTTATACAAGAATAATGTAGTAAACAGTTCATGGAAGTCTCCCACAGGATCTAGCAGTTCAACAGTAATTCAACAGCTCTTGTTGACACACATGCTTGAATCTGCCATTACAGATACATGGAGCTGTTTTGCCTATTTAATTTGAAACAAGGGACCTATGGGTCACGACGCTCAGCTGTTATATATGATAAAAAAATATTATTCAGAAATGAGGCACATGCTGGTTTTGTGTGGTAATAAATATAAGCTGTATTATGAGTTGTTGTTGTTTAGCTTATGTATGATTTTGATAGTACCTTTGGAGACAGGGAAGAGGATTGATTTCATTTATTTTATTAACAATTGGAGTACTATTGTCACACAGATTTTGACTTGGCCATATAACTTATAAGCAGAACATATAATATAAGAGTTTAACTATTTATTAAAAAAAATTACAAATATTGTCCCAAATATAATTTTTATTAAAAATAATAAGAGAATCATATGATTTTTTAAAATGAAATATAACTGATATGATTATTAAAATAATATTAAAGAATATATTCATGAATGCATTCATGAATACATTTTGAAAGTATTTGCACGAGTATTCATATACTTTCATTTTTACCTGAATTCCCATTCTTTATGCAAGAAATTTTATAATGGAGTACATAATCATATTCGTATTTAAATACAATTACAAAGTATTCGCACCATGTCTGGTATTTATTCAATTTTCACCAAACAATGATGTTGAGAATCCAGAATATACAAAATTCACACATTTAAATAATGATCATAAGTACCTGGTTTTATGGCTTTTATTTATATTAAAAAATAACTGTAAAAAATTCATTTTGGACTAATTTCACATCAATGTACACACTAGACACAGTAGGAATCTAGATTAATATTATCAACTGCATCTTTGTCTATCATTAATATCCTTCATATGATCCCTAATAATTAGTAATGAATAATAGGATTTACTTCTTTATCATTAAAATTGAACTGAAAAATGCCATAGGTGACTGCATGGTGTTATTTGGAATATGTGACATTCTACCCATCGATACAAGATTCTTATATCATCAGTAACTGCAAGTTAATTTCCTGTTATTATAAACTAACAAATTCCTTTTCGATTTTTCTTTAATTTGTTATTTAAAACCAATAAAAATTTATTAATTTGTTGTTTATTGTTATGTTGTTGGTTAAAACTACTAGATGAGTTGGGTTGGAAACCTGGATCAACTGTGGCTGGCCATTAGCTGCCTGGATTCCTGTATGCCTCGCCTCAAGCGTGCATAATTTGATGAAAGGTCAACAAGGTCAACATACAGGTGACTCAAGAGGGGCTGGAGAGCCAAAGTCTGACAGGGTCTCATAAAAAACATTAATAAAAGCTACAATTTTTGGCCAATTTCTTTCAGCTTTCTAAACTAAAAAGCTGAAATCCTTATGTGTGCATGATATGAAAATTATATCAACAGTGCTCACGGGAAACAAACGTGCCATGGTCACAGTTGGGCAAAATTTAAGGTACTAATTTTATATTTATACTAATAACTTATAAAATTTGAAAAATTCAGAACTAATTTTGGGTATTCAATTGAATCTTGATTAAATAATGTTACATCCCTGACAAAAAAATCTCTAGCAATGCCCTTGTTAAGGGAGTAAATATATTTCTTGATTTTTTACAAAGTGCATTATGTTTGGGCCCATAACTTAAAACAATTACGCAATACTGACATCATTCTGGGATGTGCATAGAGAATGAAAAATATGTATATTGTTTATGATTAAAGTCAGATCAGTGGTTTTGATATTAGGCAGTCTTGAAGTGTAACAATGGGTTTTTAATGGAAAAATGAAGTTTTTCATTAATATCTCGAAGGTATTAAGTCCTAGTGACCAAATTCTTGGCATGGTAGGGGATTTTGGAGACATCTAACTGTATGCTGAATTTAAGGAACTTAGAGCTGAAGCTGGGGAGCTGAGCTTTTGCAAACTGCATAACACTAGCTTGATGTAAACAATATGTTACAAGGTGCTTGAAAACTTGATTAAAATCTACAGTTTTTGATCAACTGGTTTCAAATTTTTGGTGTTAACAGCTGAAATGCTGACAAAAACATGCTGTGAAAATTAAATCCACAGTACTTACAGGAAAAAAACGTGCCATGGTCAAAGTTGGGCAAAATTTAAGGTACCAATTTTTTATTTTTGTTAATATTTTAAAAAATTTAAAAGATTTTCATCTAATATTGAGTATACAATTTAATTTTGATTAATTAAAGTTATATTACTGGAAAAAAGGTCCACAGCTTTAACATTTTTTGTGTTAAGTGATCAAATATCTTTCCTTATTTTTTTCAAAATGCATTATGTTTGGGCCCAGAACATTTTTAAATTAAATAATACAGACATAATATCTGGCATGTACATAGAAACTATATAGAGGAATATTTATGTTAAATATGAGGAAAAACAGATGAGTGGTTTTGTATATAGGCAGTCCTAAAGTGTGAAAATAGGTTTTTAATAAAAAATTGAGGTTTTCCCTTAATTTCTCAAAGGAACGAAGTTGCAAAGACCCAGTTTTCGGCTTGGTAGGAGATCTTGGGGACATCTAACATTATGCCGAATTTTGGATTCCTAGGTCTTGCGGTTTCAAAACGTGCCACATCTACGGACAGACGGACGGACGGACGGACGGACGGACGGACGGACAGACGGACGGACGACGGACAATGGACCACGACTATAGCTCAGATGACTTATAGTCAGCTGAGCTAATAAAAAACAGCACAGTAAATAAAATTTTCTAGAAAATTCAACTAAACATATATGAAGCAACCACTTCATAAGGAAGCTTGGTTATTTAAGCCCCCCCCCCCCCTCCCACCTAACAGAGCGGGATGCTAACAAATGAGTTTATTTCTATATCAATATTTTCGTCAAGATTTTGCCTGGATGGACTTTCTTTTTTTTTCTTCTCCCATTTCTTTCTTTTGACCCATTTTGCTAGACCTTTAATATGGCTGATTTTAAAAAATTTTGACCTTTGGAAACAAAATAAGTCACAGGTAACAGATTTGCACTGGGAATTTATATGACCTTGACCAGTTAGTGGCAGCTTTATCCAAGAATACATAGGGCTGCAGTTCAGACTCTCTCTAATTTAATTACGCGTATTCACACCTTTAGAATAATTGGCAAAAAGATGAAAGCACAAGCTAGGTACAGAAGAAAGTAGAATGTATCACATGAATGCTCACAATCAAGTATTTGACATTTTTTAGTTTCCAAAATAGAGAATATGAACCTCCCAAAAAAAACAGGCCCATCATCAGGGTGCTAAATCATTTAGCACTAATGAGATAAAGTGGGCTATATTAAGAAACAAATTAAGTCAAAGCATCGTTCCTTGGTGTATTTTATGAAAGAGTATCACACAAAAAAGGCATTTCATTTTATGCATCTCAGATGGTACAGACAGTGGTGTGAGATTAATTTAGTTTTAACTCTCTCTCACAGGGTTCAGAATAAGATCATGAATTATGTTTTTTATGAGCATTCAAATAAAATTGATTCTATCTGGAGAAACTAAACTGCAATTTTTAATGAAATGCCAGTTATGTGATCAATATGTCTACTAAATTTGGTAATAATTGGTATATAGTGGTTCATGAGGGAAAAGGTAACAGATTTGCATAAGTCAGATATGCAAATATATTAAATAAGAATATTTCACAACCAGTTAGTATTCATTTATTTGCCCAAAAATCCTTGAACAAGATTTGAATGCTAAGGTAATCTTATTTACTGATAATCTGAAGGAAAATGAAAATGACCATTTTTGACCATAGAGGTTGCTTCACCTGCAGTTGTAATCACGTGTCAGTATGGTACTTAGTATGTCTGCAGAATTTGATTGGTTGAAGAGATGGCCCATGAATGGCCCATTTAAGTAGTCCTCCCTCCTATGGCGGGGGACTAGAAAAGATCTTACGTTGAATCTATACAGTGAAACCTGTGTAATAAGACCAGCTGTGGGACTGGCCAAAGGTGATCTTCATTTACAGGTGGTCAGTTATAACCAATGTGAATGCCTTTGGTTTGCTGAATGGTGGCCTTTATAGACAGCTTAATAGGCAGACTGTCTTTCAGCCAGCTTCCACTGTCTCTAGACTGTCTCTATCATTTCTAGACTGCAGAAATAATTTTTTCTTGGTTAAATTTATTTATACTGAAAAAGGTACATCTTAATATGTGGAAATATGAAACTTATAACACGTGTAAAATTGATGAATTATTAACATCCCCCACCCCCTGTAACTGAGTGTTTTATTGTCTTCATCCTGTGGTTCAATGACTACTCAAACAATGCCCTGAGTCAACTTGCAAGTCCTTTCCAATGATATACACCAGAACCATCAGTCCTACTGAACATTTATGTGACCATGGTCAAGCTTGGTTATGATCCTTATCAGGAAGACGGTGATAGGCGTGGAAGTGGTAAGTACTTGGGAGTACTTCAGATTCTGTGTATAATCATATCTGTGATCGCTGATAAAGCTAGTGCCGACGACGTTTACTGACCACAAATCCCTTCTTTGTAACATCCTAAATTTCTTGTTTGTTTGTGTATCTGGCTTAAATGCCTCCTCCCGCACAGAAAGCCATATATCCTCCTTGCATTTATTCTGTACTTCAGAAAATGACAGATTTAGCAAGATTCTTTCAATTTGGCCTATATTATCACTGACACAACTGCTGAGTGCTGTTAATTTAATCCTTTGTGAGGACATATGCAACACCTTTCAGAGAAAATTGAGACTTTGATTTATTTATAGTACTGCAGTTTCTTGGCTATTATTTGTGGCAATAAAGTTAAACAGTTAGAGAGCAACCTGGACCATATAATAATTTTGAGTTGAGGCTATAGATTTTCACAAAACGATATATCTGTTTCTTTTATTCAAATATGACAATGATTTAAATGCTACCCCACACACAAACTTTCAAAGAACTTAACAAATTTTGCCTTCTCACATCTGTGAATGATATTTAGGACTGTCATAGCTTTGGTATATATTTTAAATCTATTACTGTAATATCAAATGTATGGAAAGTCCTTTAGATAAATTCTCCATGCATGACAAGAGACATCAATTTTTCATACATATATGAATCTCTTTAACTGGGAATATGCGATACATATATTATTATATTACGCACAGTTCCAACCCCTACCACAGGGGGGGGGGGGGTTACTGATTAGTTGAAACTGAATACTGGTAAGTGCACCAAGACCTGAGTTAAGATCAGCTATGTCATGAGACTGAACTTAATGACAAAGAGATATTGGACAGGTATGGGTCAAGAAAATGAGTTACATTTTGTGTGGGCTTTTTTATCAGTGATATCAAACATAGCAGTGCTTATGTAACAGGTTGTCAGGATATATATGGACTCAGACACAGGATTTACATGTATAATAAGACATAATTCCCTCTCATGTGGATGTTGATAAATACACTTTATATAGATTATAAGGCCTTACACACAAAATTTTTTGTTCTATGGGTGCAATGCTCCAATTTTTCATGCATGGATCAATATATTTTATCATAAATGAATACCAGGTCCATGGTAATGTTGTTATGGTACAATTTTCCTAAAAGCATTCTTAAAGGTATGGAGAAAGGACAAAAATTTTGTTTTGATCATTTCCACCATTTGGAGAACCAAAGCAAACTTTTGTATTTTCTAGGCAAGGCGACAAAGTTCCTAATATTGTGTCTCAACCGGTGGCCTTACTTACTTTAACAACTGTTATCAATCTAAAGCGTAATGTAACATTTACTATGCTGACACAATAAATCAATACAAATACAGAAGGTTTTTTTTATAATAATTCTGTTTCTTAAATAATTGTAAGGTAAGTGTTTATTTCATTTTTGGAAAATTAAGTCCTTTTAACTTCTACCTTACATTACCAATTTCTTCCTCAACTATAACTAATACAAATTTTCAATGCATAAAAACAGGTGGACACAAGGGAGTGGAATGGACTGTACAAGATCCAGGAGAACTATGGTAGTTAATTTTTTAATGACTGTATGGTTTTTCATCTCATATTATAAATAAAGCCTTTAGATTCTCTATTACAAGTTAGTACCAAATTTTATGGTCAGAACTTATAAGTCAGAGGGAATAATCAACTGAGGTATAAACATGTTTCAAATAATCAATGCACTGAATTGCAACCCTCAGTTAATTTGTGATATATTGTTAAATTCCAAATCATTTTGTTTTGATTGTACCAGGAAGAAACTCTATGTGAGATCTATGTGACAGAGCACACTGTAATGTTGAGGTTTTTTATGGTACTTTAGATTTAGTCTCATTTGTTGTCAGGAGACCACTGCACTTTCATATAGACAAAAAATGGCTTCAATAAACAGGGAGAGAGCTAAATCATTCCTTTACTTACTAAAATTAACATACTTAAAATATGGTAAAATATTTGCTTTTTCTAAAAGAAAGTCTGAAAGTAATTACTGAATCAAGAATATAATCACATGTAAAGAATCAATAATTAAATCAATGTGAAGGCCACCTCCCATAATACACAGGCCTAAGGCCAAAAAGAGGTTTGGTTCTCAGGCACTTTTTTCAGAAATCAGTGCTGGCGGGGGATATTTCATTTTTTACCTTTTTTTGTATGTTTTGGTAAAAATGTCATATGATCAGGGAAAAGCAAAAAAATAACAGCATTTTTTTTCCTAAACAGGTAAAAGCACTAGTTACAAAGCAAAACTTATGAAAATTGTATTATTTTATCTTCTGGAAAGATGAGAATCAAAATTAAAATTTTGATTGCGGGGGTTAAAATTGATGCAGGCAGTGCCTGAGAACCATACCTTTTATTTTTTTGGCCTAACAATCAAAAATTTATTGGGCTCTCCTTGGTAGACAGAGTATACTACAGCTCTTAGATACTTCCTATGGCAGTATCTCCATGCACAAACCCTCCCACAAGGATATAATGAAAGGCCAAATGAACCTGGCCAGCTGTTTCATGCACTTATTCACATTAGACAAATGAGATAATTCCATTTTTATCTTTTTGCATGAGAGCTGCCTGATTTCAATTCTGATATCAATTCTGATATCAGTTCTGCACTGAAAAGGATTGTTTACCTTATCATTATCACAAACTCCCCAAAAGAAAGTTTGACCTGTTCTCATATACTTTCCTTGGTAAAACAGGGTTGCCAAGTAACCACAGCAAATTCTCCTAAACTCTCTCAAGCTTACATTTGATCAGGGAACTGTTTGTGCACATTCATTATAAATCAGGATGGGTAAAATCAAATTTAAACCTTTTTAAGACCTATGTCAGGATTCCTGGCATTTTTAAGACCTTTTCAAGGCCTAAAAAATTCAAAATAAAAAAAAAACTTTTTAAGACTTTTTAAGACTTTAGGTCCCATGGGAACCCTGTAATACTGTAACGTAAGTGACCTGCCACACAGCCTAGTAGGTTTTTTTTTTTTGAGGGGGGGGGGGATGCTGGGCAAACAGCAAGGGTCACCAGCCATTACCCAACAAATTGTATTTGCACTATCACCCATTTATCATAACCTATATAGATATCAAACCAGAAATGTAAGTATATGTACTAAAATAAGAATAAAGTTTGCTTACTCTATGTAATATGTGCCATAATGTGGGTCTTCAACCTTCTCCCAGCCATATGGCAGCTCTGAAAAGAAAGAAAATACCATTAACAATACTGTGTAAAACATAAATGGTCGTGGCAAACTGCCCTCGCAATACTGAGCATAATAAACAACAAGACAGCCCACAACACAGCACAGTCCAGTAGCAGGCACCAGATACCTCTGCTCTGGAAAACAAGTTTATTCAAGCAATGACATGCTGATGATTCTCAACAAGGGCTGAATCATATTACCTGGTCTGCTCTTGTAGCCTCTTGTGCCCTAGAGTACGACTTCCCATACACACACAGTGCTGAACTCTAAATACCATAAGTATCAGGTGTGGTGAAAATACAAGTGAAACAGACCTAGTTCAGTGTTGCCAGCACCAGATAAGACCTTCTGAGAGATATATTTAGAACAACTCTCTTTTTGAGTCTCATATAATCTGTTATATTCTGTCATATAATTGTTCCTAACCTAAACTGTGCCAGTCCATTACTCACTTAACAGTTTAACAAACAAGAAACCATAGTTTATTATCTCTGGTGAGGCCTTTGTAATGCATTCTGCTGTGTTTATTTAGACACACAGTTCTTTAAGTTTTATATGGTCTTGTCAGTAATAAAGTGAGCCCTTACACTGTACCAGATACTGTTTCGTTTCCTTCATTGTTTAATAAATAATGGACTTGTGTATATTGCTTTTGCAGTTGCTTTGTATACCACTGGCCCCAAACTAATTTTGGCTAATGGTCCCTTGGGCTCTACACAAATCTTTCTTTACCGTTTTTCCTGAAACCACTGCAACACAATCAAGGAAACAAAGGATTTGTCTAATACTAAGTCCTTGACCATAGGATCTTGACCCGTAAAATCACATAAAACTGTGATGCTGTTTGACTGCATTAGAAAATCTAAGGTTTGAATTTTTTTTTTTAGTAACAGGCCAGCAGGGTTGGCCCACCACCAAATTTACACATCTTCCTACCAGCAAAGATCTGGCTGGTATATGCAACCCAGGTACCTTGCTTCAGCGAGTCGCTCTGCCATCTTTTTCATGAATAAAGAAGAAGGCAACTGAACCAATCACATGAGACCAATATATTTCTCTTCTTTTATTCTGTATTATAGGTAACTGCCTCCCTTTTATTATGGTGGTTGAACTAGGTATACTTTCTGTCTACAGAGTTCCATCACGATTGTGGACTTTTTGAAAGGGCCACGAAGTACAGGAAAAAAAAATTCAATTTATAAACATACTCTAATTTAGTGCACTAGGAACAAGCATACCAGTCTCTGAGTATTCATTAAAACAATCATTATTTCACCATTGTCTGAGTAAAGGAATGCTTAAACAGACTTTGAAATTATGCATCAATAAACTCATGTTGATTTGTTGATGAGAATATCAAATGGGACAGATTAACAAAATAATATGTAATATCTACAATAAGTTTTCTAAAAAGCAATACAAGGCATTCATGTAAATGTAGGAAACACACAAGAATGCTACATCAAGGGATGGATTCTTATAGGCTTACTGGACCTGCTTCCATCAACATTAAAAGACCCAAGCCAAAATATCCAGGCCTGTGGGCAGGGAGGGACCCCCTGGAAATTTCAAACATTGTCTCCAGAGGTGAGGAAATAATACATCACATTGGTGTCCTCACTTCTAATACAAGTGACAAGTGTGATCCTGTGACCCTGATGTCAGAGGAAAACCATGAACCACAGGAACTTTGTACATGGTAATCTTTAAACTGCACCAGAGAGTACAAAAAGCGCTGACAATTCCATTTTCTCTACTCCGCCCTTAACCTTAGTAACACTACATTATGTGGCATAGATTTTGTTCTACGCCAGGAGTGATTTTACATCCCCAGAAAAACACGATTTAACATGCAGAAAAACAGCTGGGCCCTACTGTGTCCCTGGCAGCCCGTGTGGCCTGAGCAGTATGTCATGGATTAACACTGGGTCTGTTGACATACCATATGTCAAGGCTGAAGGCTGTTGGCTCAACGTTCCCAAGATTCAGACAAAACATTAGTTCCTCAAGGTCTCCGTGACACCACATCTGCCCAGTCTGTTACTGACACATTTATTGTTAACTCCTGGGAGAAGGTTATATTTTTATCAAGATCTACACCAGGCAGGGACAGAAAATTTAAAATCCAATTTTTGTTTTAAATTTTGATTTTGTGTATAGTTGTATTCCTGTGTAAGCTTAATATTCTGGTCTGAGAAGCATAAATAACTCTTTGAGTCAAGTTTTAAATTATTTTAAGGTCTGAAATGAAGCCTCTATTTGACACTGCTTTCTAGATTAAGAATAAAATAACCATGCAGTAACATTATTTTTTTTGTATTTTTCTATTCATCTTCTGGAGGTAGGAAGAAAAGTTTTGGGTGGTGTTCTCTAATGTTGCTAGCTAGGGCATGCTGGACATAAAAAAGAAGGCAAATATATTACCATGAATATAGACGTTAGGATTAACGTGGTGGGATTTCTTGGCTATTGGGAAGGATCTCATGTTGTGGAATGTACAGAAACACAATATTACATAGGACATATGAATAAACAAATTATCACCTATATACATACATAGTACAGACATGTAAATTGTAATATAATGTTAACATTGACTGAGACAAATGATATCTACATGCTTTAAAAACTTATTGAAAGAGGTTCAAATAATTTCCATGACATATTCATGGAGGCCGTTCAATTTTTTTTTTATCATTTTTTCTTTCAATTTTTTCCTCAACAATGCCAGCCATAAACCATTTTTTATAGTCTCAACTTATTTCTGTTTCTATGATGAAGTAAAAAACTCTGATGTATGAATTTCTGAGCAATCAGAAATTAAATTTCTTGACCTGAAAACAATTTCTTTATGATTATTTAAAGGATTTTTTGGGGATGCTTAACGCTTTTCAAGGAAATAACCATCAGTGTTTTGTTATTCTAAGTAGATTATAACACAAATGTTCCTGAGTTTGTGTACAAACAAACTGTGTGCACTGAGTGAGCGGACTCTAGCAAGTTTATTTATCATATGTAAATACAAATTATAAGCACACTATTACTCTCTAAACAAAGACAATTGTGCAAACAAAAATAATGATCACTAATGAGCAGCTTATTTCAATACTGAGCATGCCTCTGATGATCATCAACAAAAAGAAAGCAAAATATGGTGTTAATGGTCAAAAGAAATATTACATAAGCATATATTTATAATTGTACGGAATAATGACATGCTCATTTTTTTTAATAAAAAGTGTTGCTAAGGTTACATGCACACAAAAAAATTATTATTCGACAGGACACATAAGTTATACATATACATACATTATTATACTAACAGAGAGAATGAAAGAGCAAAAGAAGAAGTACAGAGACATTTACAGAAAGTGAGAGAAAAATAGCAAGCAAATACACTGCAAATCAAATAAAAACCATGCTAGGCACAGATTATCTGAATACATTCTGTACAATGTATAGATTAAATCCAGCAATGAAATTGAGGTATTTTTCAGGTACTGTTATCTTAAGATTATTTTTACAAAAATATTTTTTTTAATATATCACTACCCAAATGGTCTGTTTTTGAAACTGTTTGGATACTGATACCCTCTGGAATCTACATGCAGTTTTTGTTATATTTATTTATAGACATTTCCACAAAAAAAAAAACCATTGAAACCAGGTAGGCTATTGTATATTACTGACAATTAAAGGTAACTGCATACAAAAAGGTATATGCATGTATGTCAACACAAAGTGCATTGTAAACACAAGCATGTTATGCTAGGCATCTTCTAGGGTTGTACAAATTACAAGCATTGTGACAAAATAACACCAGAAAGTTATTTATCATGGACATCTTTCAGCATTTACATGAAGTGTTTCAGTAAAGTAAGATCACCTCACTGATAGCACTCCGTTCAGACAGACCTGATGCTATCATCAGCACATGTTTACTCAGGCATTGCACACACGCTGTATTTTCAGGACAAGTACTTGCCAAAACTGTCTTGAATATTTTGCCACAAAACATATGCATAACAGATGGAAGAGGCAGGAAAAACTGACACAAGTCATCAATTTGACAATACACTGAAGCAACAACAACACAAGACTGGTACATTTCAGTGGGTGCATCTTGATGAAAATAAAGAAAGGTAACCTAACACCAAGAGTTTAAACCAATCTACTGACACCAAAACATGCACAGTGATGGTGAAAATGTGTGTCAGGAAAGAGTGATTTCCTGAATGAAACACAACGAGATCTTTCCATATTCTTTAAAGGGGCCTAAAATAGCTGATATCTGATGTCTACTAATGACTGAAGATCATCCCTTGAACCCGTTATATAAACAGACCAAAAAAATGCTGATCCCACTCTACACAGGCTGTTTGTTTCATTAATATCCAAATGTTTATAACAGTTGGGGGGCCCACTAAAATAATCCAAACACATTCAATGAGGACATCTGGCAGAAAATAAGATGAACCTAAGTTTTGCAAAGGGCGTTACCTTTCAACTTATGTTCTGCACATGTGCAACAAATCACCCATAGGGCACATGGTTTTTCTTTTTGTCAACATTGCTGAGTTTACTAACAGCTTGTAGATAAACAAACTCGTACATCCAAACATCACAGAGGCGTTAGGCCAAAAAAAAATAAAAGGTATGGTTCTCAGGCACCGCCCGCATCAATTTTAAACCCCCGCATCAAACATTTTTATTGTGATTTTCAATTGAAACTTACCAATTTTGAGCTGCAGCAGCTCGGACATTTCTTTCAAGAAGATAAAATCATACAATTTCCTTTGTTATGTAGTGCATTTACTTGTTAAGCCAAATAAATCTGTTATTACCATGTTTTTCCCTTATCATTTGAAATTTTTTATCGAAAAATAGCAAAAAATTAAAAATTAAAAACCGCCCGCCCGCATTGATTTCTGAAAAAAAGTGCCTGAGAACCATACCTTTTTTTTTATTTTGGCCTTATAAAAACCTTTCTCAGCATGAATTTTAAAACTACAGTTCATTAATATGTATGCAGAGTAAATCAGGAATCACATAAATTCTACAGATAAAACAGGTGAATAGCTGGCTTTAAAAAGGGAAGTTAAAGTTATACTATCATCCATTCTCAAATTTGAGTCAGTTAACTGCTTTATTCAAAAAGATCATGAAAAATTGCCCCAAAACACATGAATGCATATGTGTGTGATTGAGAAATTTACTACCAAAATGCACTGGTTGCACATTAATTATTAAAAATTTTAAACAAAAGCTGGATTTCATAATTTAAAGACCATGACATTCCAATCATCTCAATTTTTTAAAGGTCAGAAAAAACAGAGCCGCAACTTAGATTCAAACCCAGCATTATGAGTTTAAAGAAACAAGTTAATTTATGCCATATCCCCGTCTCAATTTTTCACCTCCTCAAGAGAAAAAATAAATGTGTCATGAATGACAGTAATAAATCACAGGGTCCTTCTAGGCGTTATCAGCATGACAAACCTGACAGGACAAGTGTCTATAAAAGTTCTTTATATGAGTAAATAATACCCCCTTCACCTGCATACAGTGAAACAAATGTCCTATGTCTTACACTCCATTCCACTACCCCTGTCCACCTATTTGACAATTTTTATAAAATGCACTAAAGCTGACTTTTATTAATTCAGAGGCAAGTCAGATAAAAGTGGGGATTATAAAATCCATAAGATTAATTAAGAAATAAATATCACTGTTCAGATGTACAGTCTTGCGACATATAAATCAGTGACGGCCTAAGCTGACAATCTTAAACTGCATACATTTGACAATTCACAGAGATGACATGGCCATGGTATTTGAAGGTTTTACTCTTGTAGGTCACACTTTTGTTATGTCACATATACGTCCCTTCTACCTTACACAGATAAACAGGTATGGCCACCTGAAATAATGCCATCATTTTTGCCACTCTTTCTAGACAGGTCAACACCAACCCAGGATCGCAAAGTAAATATTTATTTCATACTTATTTAAATCATCATAAATCACCACATTAACTCCTTTGATAAAAACTAATTTGTAGTAGCAAACAAAATAGATTTGTAAAAAATAAGGTGGACAGGTATATCCATTTTGTTCATATCCACACATTTTCAACATGTGGGGGACCTGCCAAATGGCCACCAAAGTAATCTCTTACTTACAACAGATTTGGGTCACATGTTATTTTTGTTTGTCAACATGGGCATCTGCATCATGTTTTCTAACAGCTTGTAGATAAACAAACTCGTGCATCCATCACAGCAGCGTTATAAGAATGTTTCTTAGTCTTCGCAGGAATTTTTATTCAGTTCATTAATATAAACCAATAATAAGCCAGAATTCACATCAGTTCTATATATACAGCAAGTGAATAGTAGGCTTTAAATTACCATACATAATAATTATACATTTTAACTGATAATCTATACCTGGTAATAATGCAGCCAATTTGTCAACAACCTTCATATAGCTGATCCACAGACACCTACATACTGTTACTACCCTGAGGACAAGGTAAGGTGTACACAGGTACCAAGATTATTACAGCACAGAATGAGTAAACACTGAATAGATGAGGTATCAATATACCCTAATGTACTCACCCCTTTTCAGTCGGTCCCTGTATTTGACAGCCTGTACAGGTTTTTTATACTCCACGGTATAGAACCCGTACGACCTTATATCTCCCACCTGCCTTGTTTGTTTATATTTCATGCTTTCATTCAGGTGTATACTAAAGGTGATCTCAAGCAAAATCTCCCCATGTACCAGCTGATAGGTCTGAGAGAGTTCTCACAAAGACAAGTGTGTGTCTCTTCTTTGTATTATACACAATAGCACCATCACAGTACCACTTATAATAGCCATACTCAGCAGGCTGTATAGAATAATAACAGCACACTCCCTACTACACCATCCCCGGCATTCACCTCATCTTATATCGCATGTAGACGGTCCTACTGATGCTGAATATGTTTCTTTTGACCGTTTTTCATTTGAGCATTTTCTAAATGAATGTTGAAGAACACGATTTCTGCACGGTAACATGTTAATTTTTAATATGCATCAGCATGGGATATAAAATCCAAGTCTCTCCAGCTGGCTGAGCAAATGAGTACTCAATCATTCACACAAAAACCTGACTTTCAAACGAGGCTAAAATATGATGTTAAAGTTACTTAAATTATCTCACCTGAATTGAGAATATACTGTTAAGCTAAATTCATGTTGTTTTCTCTTAGAATAATTTTGACTAAACTGACTGGAAGAAGACGGTTGCTCTGTTCATTATCTGTTCTGGAGAAAAAACACTTTTGTCAACATCAGTGCTAACCCTGTTAATTAATTCACCAGCTGTCTTTTCAATCTTTAACAATGTATCAACACACAGCATCTCCAGTGTTCTTTCGTTGGTTTACTGCTATATCCAAACCTGTTTTCTGCGTAATCTTGCACTCCAGTAATATCCACTTTCATGAGGGTATTCTTCCTAAATAATATATCAGCATGAGTAATCCAGTCCATTCTGGGCAAGTTAATTAAATGTAACTGTGCACACCATGCAGACTGCATATACTAGTAGTACACTTCCCAAATTCAACCGTTTCTCATCATATACCTATTTTACGTTCACTGGAAGACGCAATTTCAATAGCGGTAAAATTCCTGGTAGATTCCTGATACAATTAGTACTGTCCTGGATACTGTACAGTTCAGTGTACCTAGCTGTGTGTGTACGAGCGGAGTGATTCTGCATGCCTCGAGTGTAGTTGGTTAGTAGTGAGGGAACCACTTAAGAACCCCGTGAGAAACTAAGATAAAGCAGTGGGTCAAGTAGCTTCCCTGGCCCTGAAGGCTTACAGGACGTACCATAACTGTACAACCATACAGCGCTGCTGGCTGGCCAGGGACCACTGTAGCAATGCAGGCAGCATCGGCAGAATCTGACACTCCAAATGAAGAGTTCGATAAATATACAACATCCTCACACTGTGACTCGGTGATCACCGTATTGCATGATATGTACTGACCATCCATTAACCTCATAACAATAGCCCTCTAGCTATCAGAGGTCAAGCACTTGAGATGCACAATTTCATTAAACACACATGAAGGCAAGTAACAGTTCTCAGGATGTGTTCACTATCTAAATGAGCAGCCGGCCCCTTTAACCTTCTTATCGTGCAGGCAAAAGCCATGTGGCCTGAGCACCTGGTGCGTTTAATGTCCTTAATTTTATATCTATTTTACGTATTATCAAGTTCCATGACAAGTTGTATGTTTACATACATATATAATGGCCTCTGGAATATCAGTAATAAAATAATGACATAAAACCCCATGGGTACAATGATAATCTTCCAGGCCGCTGTCACTGGGGATGATAAAAGTCGAGGCTATGGACACCCGACCACTGGAGCATGGCCTGGGACTCCACTATCTCCCATAAGTATAACATATGATCTATACAGAAACTACTCAACAGCAAAAAAACTTGTGCTTACTCTCTCCTGAGTGGATAATAAACCGTACCTAAATGACAGAAAATTTCTTAATGTCCCAAATTGAGATATCAGAACTGTGTATCTCCTGTGCTGACTAGCCTACCAGTATGTACTGGCTGAGGGCATGGTATGAAGTACTAATTGAAAATATCCTTATATTAATCTAAATGCCCATAGTTCTAAATGCTCATACTTCTCTGTTTATTCTGACATACATGTAAACATTCAACCAAATAAGGCGTTCCATTAGCGTCAAGTATGTACTCTCAAGACAGTCTTTCTTCTTTGAACTTTGCACACAGACCTAAGAGATATATACTGAATGAACATAACTGAATATATATTATTAATTTACATAATTTTAATAATACATCACACAGTCACATTAGCCTCAAATTATATGCTAAAAAATTATTATATTGTTTAATATATTGATAAAGATCAAACCGGTATATAAATTTGTTTTCCAACTCTGAAAATCATTCAATTATATCAAGTAATTAGGCATCACTGCATTATAGAAATAAATAAAGAAATAATTCAAGGAACTAGAATACGGGTAGTCGACAAGCAACTACGTGTATCCGCCAAAACCAGAGTGGGACATGTGAAGTGAGGCATGGATTGGGGGGCAAGGGGAAATAGAGAAAGGTGTGTTGCATATCAGCATGGACGTCTGCAGCCGAAATGTGTATGAAGGTGGCACCACTGCCACAAAATCCAGAAAGTTATCCAATTTGTATACAACTGCAAAATGTTATGTCAAATCACTGCCTAGATATGAGTGATTTTTTGCCATTGCAGACAAACAGACGGACGCTGTGCAAAAATGGTTGCAGGTGGCGCCACCAGTTGTGTGTATGATAAAGAGCTATGTGAGATCTATACACATGCAAAATTTCAGGAGGATACGTCAAACCAGTCCTGAGATATAAGCCTGGATGTCTGCAGCCTGAACGTGAAAGTAGGTGGCGCCATCTGCCACAAAATCAAGAAAGCTATCCAATATGTAAAAACATGCAAAATTTTAGGCAGATAAGTCAAACCACTGCCAAGATATGAGTGATTTTATCCCACGGCAGACATCAGACAGAAGCTGTACAAAATTGGTTGCAGGAGGCGCCACCAGTTTTGCATATGATAAAGAGCTATGTGAGATCTTTACACAAGCAATTTCAGGAGGATATGTCAAACCAGTCCTGAGATAAGCCTGGATGTCTGCAGCCTGAATGTGAATGTAGGTGGCGAATACACATGCAAAATTTCAGGTGGATAAGTCCATTCACTGCAGAAATATGTTTGATTTTATCCCAAGGCAGATGAACAGATGGACGCTGTACAGAAATGGTTGCAGGTGGTGCCACCATTTTTTATGTATGTTATAAAGCTAACCAAGGGCTACATTTGTGCAAAATTTTTTTCCTGATTGGTCAAAGGAGTCCGATAATATGTGGGTTAATGTGTCAAAACCGAAGCTCAGATGAACGCACTGGAGAAAGGAAAGGTCAGAGGTCAACGCAAAATATTTTAGCACCAGTTCAAACGTGACCGGATAATCGCATAAAGTTTCAGAAAAATCTGTCCAGTGTTCTCAGAGTTCTATTCCAGAAATGAATAACCAGCAGAACCCTGTCAAAAACATAGTATCTGCAGAACTTTTGTTTTGGCGGATACAATAAATAAGGAATTGATGCTATTCGAAATAGACTCTTAGAAACACACAAGAAGAAATTAATTTAAACGTTACTAGGTTTAACCTAATAAGATCAGATTCTGGTCTTATGATTATGATAATCCTAATTAGTCTGGTTGCATACAGAATCTGCAGAGACAGTGGTGGAAGCTATTTCAAATCAAATCAATATGAGACATTTTTAAATATAGTCAGCCGAGGCAATACAGACACAGATAATAACGACAAACAGCATGATCTGCTCTGGACTGTACAATTAATTAGTCTGCTACACCACACACTCAGAAAGAACTTGGATTTGTTTGTGATAATTTTCTGAAAAGTATAATTTTTTATAATTTTAAAGGATATGCACAAGGGCAAAAATTTCACGGTAATTTTGCATTCCTGATGTAAAGCTGCCAGAATCATGATTTGTTATCTAATGATTGAAAAGCTGTTATGGCTGTTCAAACTTATTTACATATTT
Organism: Sipunculus nudus; assembly: GCA_026874595.1. NCBI lineage: Eukaryota > Metazoa > Annelida > Sipuncula > Golfingiida > Sipunculidae > Sipunculus > Sipunculus nudus. The sequence goes on along the minus strand of CM049306.1, from coordinate 37,784,960 downwards.
ATAAGAACATATGATTATATATAAAAATTTGCAGGTTAGATATCTACTATCCTTATACCATCATATGTTACTTTCCTGTTTCATTATCATCATGCATATATATGACCACCATCACAGTCAAAGAACCATGTATAACATCAGCTCTTCATGATCTTAATTTTATCTTTGTATTAAAATAATAATCTGTATATAATTGCACTGGATACTCAAATAAAAGTCAGTACTGATACACTATTTCATTTTCCTTGCTATGTCCATATTGGTGATGTTTTTGACAGGTTATCCTAATGGCCTGCAGATGGCGCTGTTTGGAGGAGAAATAAAATAATTTGATTCTGAGTGTTATACTTTTTGGACTTTTTAACTCAATGCAACAAATTGGTTTCAGTATTAGGTAAATCACAAGTCTCACAGCTGAATTACTTTTTCTCACAAAATCAGTATATTAATTAATATATTATATTAAAATTAAGAAACTAATAAATTTAGTTTTAAATAAAGAAAGAATTAAATCATAAATCTAAAAGTTAAAGAATGCACTTTAAGACTTGTTTTTAATCCTCTTATCATTTGAGTATTTTGGCATGGTCCAAAAAATGCGTTATTCCATTCTTATTCTGCCAATACATGCCCCCTTGCCACAAAACTCTCTGCACACAGATGTTCTTGGGGTACTTTTTTGTCTCATCCATGTGCCCTTATTGAACCTTGACAGGTTGAATTTTGTGCACACACTAAAAACTGGATGTCACAGGTCACATGTTGGAATTCTGGGTGTTTTGCTAGTAGTAATAGATACTAAACTGTAATTAACTAATGTTTATCATGAACATACAGAATGGTTGATGGAGCTGATCACTGTACATCTAACTATGTGATATCATATTCTGTATACCCTATACCATAGACAACTGTAATCAAACAATCCTTTTGTTCATATACTAAACACCATATAGACCTGTCAATCTATACAAGGTAATTACTCTATCAGACTGTTTTAACAAGTTCTCTCAGTACCACAGCAATCAGCACTGCAAAAATTACTGACAGTGACAAGCATAATGTATCAATTATGTTTTTAATAACACTGGGAATTCTCACAAAGTTGGTAGAAATTCTACTTCCTACACCCCTTACCAATGATGTAACTGTATATGTAATGGCACCTGTGACATTAAATGATCACCTGAACCATGGAAGTTATCCTACTGCTGTGAATTAGCAAAGTGCCCTTCATTTTAAATCAGAACATTCACTAATCTAGTCCATTTACTGGGAGAGTTTGTGAATAATGATAACATGATGATACTCTTTTGCTGGCAAAATCCTTCCACAATTCAGAGAAAAGGGTTAAAAAAGCTATTTTTGAATAAATTTCAACTGCTTTTGAGTGACCATGGCCACTAGAACACACACAGAGGCAGTGACACACAGAAAATGCCAGTAACAGTGCTCTAATATTCTATGGAAGCAGTATAGTCAATGATGAAATCACTTCTTTATATTGGAGCCTGTTCTGAAACTCAATTTTTTAAGCTCTGAGACAGCAGATAAAGAATAAACTTAAGCATATATTACTTTTCCCTATCAAATCTATGAAAAAAATATTTCAAAGAACTAAGTATATGAATTTATTAAGAAGATTAGAAGTAACATCTTTCCTACCTTCAGTTTCAATGAAATAAATAAACTGCTGGCAGTGATCACAAGGTGTTTTATACATCTTCCTGCCGCCAGCATCCTCAGCTGCTGCTGACTCCTGCTTCATAGCTGCTGTCATCTGTTTTCCATTAACCGACCATCAACAACTAATGGCAGGACCAATGCACAGTTATCTCTTGATATCTTCCACAGACATGAATTTCTGAAGACCTTTTTATCTTTGTTACACAAGGGTATTTGCTCCTCTTAAGCATATAATGTGTAATTGTTTCTTCATAAAAGTGGTCCATATCAGAGTAATCCTCTCAAAGATGGCATATTAATATCCCTGGGAGATCATCCCCGTCTCATATAGGTGGAAATAGATGGGATATACAGACATGGTGAAGACTGTCAGATTTTCTTTACAAATTCAATGCTTTGTTCCTTGTGGCTTTATCACAGCTATTGTCATGTCCTGGTAAGCATTTCTAGGAAGGTTCCAGACCCATCACTGATAGGTTGAGCTGCTCCATGACAACACATCTCTAAGGCAACGTTTGTCTCCACGGTACCCAGATTCTACCGAGATAGCCAGGCTGGCAGTCTAAAAGCATCTGATGCCAACCCTAAAACATGTTATTTTCTTCAGATGCTTAATAGTGATTTTTTATGATATTATATCTCTTTTTAAAATCAATCTTGATGGGTAGATGATAGATGTCTCAAACTGTATATCAGTCACACTGAATAAACAGATTTATTTAATAATTAAAAATCAATAAACAATGTTTTCATGGGAAAACATTACAGTCACCACTAATGGTTTCCATATATATCAAAATTCAATCAGCAGTTGTTCAACAAGTCGGCCTGTCACTGTGCTGTCATTGTATTTTTTAAGGTTATTAACAAGACTATGAAGATTTCACCACTGACAAATAACAGTTGTCAAGAATCTGTATGGATCACTGAATACAGTACTGCTCACTTTTCTGATAAACAGTAAATCATGTATACATACAAATTATTTTAAATATTTAACTCTAATATATATCAGAATGGTTCAAAGTTAAATTAATTTATATAATTACTGAGTGACAGATGCAAGACCTTATATAATCTGCTGGACGGGATCTTACAGGAGTAAGTCTTAGGACTCGGCACAAAACCTTTTTGTTTGTGAAGATTACAGAATATGCAATCACAAACAATGCTCAAAGCCAAAATGCACACTAATGATGCCTGTGAATCCAAGCTTGCTGGTGAATATATAATTTCAATTTACCACGGGGACCCTCAATGAGAATAATTAACTAGCGGCAGCACTTGGCTGTAGAATTCACATACAGCACCCAGACAGCTCAATCATTCATATTAACCTTGGCACGAGAACAGTATAAGAATGATTCATCACACTTTTGTTGTTTCTCCCTTTAGAAGCAAAATGCTGTCATCATCCTTAATGTCATATAAATCCAATTAGCAAAAAGATACTGCAGGTGTGTATGTTGAAACACCTTTATAGTATATACATACAAAGACAGGAGAATTCTTGGTACCATTCACATTACCACGCCTCACTGTTTTAATCCCTATGGTAGCAATCAATAACTGTTTCCGCTGCTCATCAGCCTGATGCTTTCCCACAATGCCAACCTGTCAATCACCTCACCAGTCAGTTCCTGCTTCTTAATCAAGAAATCAGCTATTCCTCACCGCCAGTCATTTAGTAGTCCAATATATGATTGCTGGTCAATTGATCAATCAATAGATCCCTCTCAGCATGTAACCAGTAACCCTGCACCAGCTAATGGATACAGGGGTCAGACCAGTCCGCAGTGCTTCCTCAGCCCTGGCAATGTGCTGTGTAGTCATGGTATTATTAATACTGGATGAATTAATATTGATCTTACAAGTCCAACCACCAGCATGTGACCAGTACATTATCTACAGCCAGAGCTGTACACAACCAGTTATCTGTATTACTCCCACAAAACCACCAATCCCAGTAAATCTCTTATCCCAGACAAGTCTACTGTTTGTCAGCCTATATCCTTATAACTATGTATAACTGAAACATTCCTCAGAACATGACTGACGTTTCAACTGTTTCTGATATCCAAACAGTTTCAGAACATCTCATATTGGCTAATTTCCAATTCTAGAGAAATTTTCTTGTGTGTTCCTACCACAGGATTATAACAAGTTTTAATTTAACAATTACCTATAAACTGCTAGACAATACAGATGATTTTCAGTATTTTACTAAACAGCTATATATTTTATGGTTAGTTTTTCCTAAACTCCTTGAAATTCACTTCTAAAAAATATTTTGTCCATTCACTCCCCACAATGTGTTGTTTGATTTATTTCCTAACTATATATTGTTGGTATATTTTTCTGACAATGTTACTGATATATTTCCTCAATATATACTGTTCATGTTTTCCCTCACTATGTATCGTAGATTGATTTACTAACTGTAATGCTGATATTTTTCTTCACAATATACTCCTCATTATTCATTTCCTTGACATATCCCTCTTTCCTGACCAAACAGAGCTGCATCTTTGTGGGTTGTATAAATTTCCACATATATCATGTCATATATGCCACCACATTCCACTCATTTTGATTCAGACCTAATATCCAACCAATGTTCTGTTGTCATGTAGATGAAATGAAGCTATGTGAATTTAATGATTACTGGTTATTATAATCATGGTATCCTCTCCTAACAATGAACTGACAAAAATAATCCATGACCTTTTCCCAACAAGGACGTCATAAGATGTACCTGCACTTGGTATCACTAGATAATTCACGTTCTTTAGGTGTGAACAAACTTGTGTATTATTTTATGATAAATGTCACCTCTGCATCAGCAAAACCTTAAGACTTCCAGATAGTAATGTACATAATGTAAATAAGAACATACCACAGTGAAGCATGATCACACTACCTCTTCCTTGTATACATGAAGGGACATCTTTCCAAGAAATTGGCTGTTTTTATTTTGAGACATAAGAGGGTGTCATAAATATTGCTCAGGTATACATCCAAAGGGGTACATGAGACACCACATTTCCTTAAATAACACAGGATCCTTATACACAGGTGTGCATAACCTTGGCTGACAGCTGAAACGGTTTTATGATAAATCAGATGAGGATTCCGGAATCTTCACCAAAGAACGCAGAAGCTCAGTAAATAGCAGGCAGTTAATCAGTGCTTCTAAAAGTAGCTCCCATAAATCTGTGTGGCCATACAAGGGTTGTGATCCTGTCCAGCCCAGTGCTGTGGCCATACTAGAGCAGTCTCTCTAACAGCAGTTCCTGTCATTTAGTGACAGCTCTCAGACCTCATATTACTCTTAGCAGATAAAAGGTATTTCTGCCTATAACCCTCCTTACAGCACTGAACTGGCTTAATTATCATCAAGCTGTGAGTCTTGCCTTTGCTGCTTGAGTGATCCTGAGTGATTGCTGTCCCAGCAAACAGTACTGGTCTGATATTCCTATCATCAGTTCATGGGGGTTCCCAGCTTGATCATGTGCTCTGGGTGTCACCTTATCAATGGAGTAACCGTCACTGTGACAGCTTGCAAGATACTTCCCTCAGACAAGATAGACAGACTGGACATATAGCCGTGTGACAAGTCTTGCTGTCATGAGGAGCTCCACAGCCCCTGGCTACACTATGAGTATGCTAAACACAGGGGTCAGACTGCTCATAAGTTTTTAATTCCAATTATCAACAAGCTCTGCTGAGTCTCATCTGGAGTCAGGTGTCAACCCAACATGGTGTAAAGTTCATCAGGTTTGCGTATATCCATCTACTGATAATTATAGCCAGAGTCCATTCTGGAGTCAAATGATGACAATCAAAACTGTGATATTGTGTTTTTATATATATCCAACCATATGCAAATCTTCTGAGGATTCCATTTGACACTCATTAAGGACAATGGACCAATTAAAGGTACACTCAATGAGTGTGAAATATATTCAACAATTCTCCAGTTAAGATCTGCAGTCCTCATTACATACTCGTGATCAACCAACTGCTATATCATATACAGCAACGATGGATCCAGTGGCCAGGATACAGATATGTGAAACAATCCTGATATGGTGATAAAATAAGTCTAAAATACCCAACCTTAGGTGGAAAAAACACATACCAATATGAATCACATCTTGCAGCATCACTGGGGGTTGGCATTTCCCAGAATAGCCTGAGATTACTAGCTATAGTGATTATCAACACCACAAGGGGCACCTGCCACTCTCAGGTTACAGGATATAGAACACAGATCCACTGAATCATTGTGGGAAAATATACACCAAACATGAGTAAGTTAAAAAATATTCATCAATAAAATTCTAGAATGTCATATATTTAGTGACAGGACCTGGAAATAAAATAAACTGATTTTTTTTTAAATAAAGTAAATAAACATCAGACTAAATGTCACCATGTTTTTGACCAGTATAAAATATAAGGTCCATACGTGGGTGGGTGTACATTTTCTAGGGTCCAGATGATACAAATCACATAATTCAACTAGAGTTGCAACATCAAATTTATATCAAAACCTTGAAATCATTGAACTCTTGAAATGTTGGCCACTATTAACCCACTGCTTAGTGACTTCATGATTAATAGGAACAGTGATCACTGATCCTCCTCACCTTGAGAAAATTAGTCAGTCAAGCAGTCTAGTAACTGCTCAGCGACTAACAAATCAGTTGACACACCTGCTCAATAACCGGATCAGGTTAAGACAACTGCTCCATGAATCTGATCAGCTTGAGACAACTGCTCCATGAATCTGATCAGCTTGAGACAACTGCTCCATGAATCTGATCAGCTTGAGAAAACTGCTCAGTGAGTTTAATCAGCTGCTCAACAAGACTGATCAGCTTTAGAAAAGTGCTCATTGAGTTTAATCAGGTTGAAACAAATGTTCAATGTTAATGATCACCTTTACCCAGCTACTCAGTGATGTCTGATAAGCCTAACACAACTGCTCAGTGATTGTCTATTCCACCTGAGGCAATCTGAGGAAAGTTGATAGATCAGTTAACATTTCTTCATTTTTAGAAAACTGCCACAAGCCTGACTGATGAAGCTGAGATATATCCTCAGCAACTGTCTATAACGAGCATTATGGTTAGAAATACTGAAGGTCATATGGCACAGGGGACCAGAAACGTACAAAGTAAGCTGTTTTACGACAGTCCTGGTATTGCTATTAGATCAATATGAGAAAAGGATCTCCCGTCACCAGAGCCAGGAACCCGGATATATCTACAGGATTCATGCTGCCCGGCTCAACCATGTCTCTTTCATAATGTTTTATGCTACCCTTGGATGTACAGAAACCATCTTTAGGACCATGCAACAGTCAGCTATAGGTGTCTTGTAGGTAGGCAATTTTGTTCCAGGTTGTGGCTATGATATGTAGGTGGCCTTGTTGACCTAAACATAGAAATGGATGAGTATTATGTATCATGCTACATTTTGTCCACATAATATACCACCATCTTTTTCTAGGACTCCCTCTTGAGTCTGACATGGAAATAATTAAAGGAGTATTAAGATACCTTACCTCAATCAGTTAAACAGCACAAGAAGAATCTGTGTATAGGATACTCATACCGTCATGTTAACCCAACTGCCACAACATCCCAACCTTTTACCTCTGTGGGGAATCATCATTTAGGCCATACCTAAAAGTTATTGGTTCTATGGATTCACTGTGCCTGTTTTTCATGGATAATTTTTTTTTGCAAATGAAGAGCAGGTTCTCATTAATTTGGCTAATTTGTACTATATGGCAGAAATTCCTTAGAAGAATTATCAAAATTATTGTGGTTATCATATTGACAATTTCAAGACCTAAGGCGAATTTTTGCATCTTCTTGGCACCTCAGCATCATGGCCGGTAAAAAAAAAGAAAAAAATTCATCCGCTTGCACCTTATTTTTTGTTGGGAGAGTATGCAGAATAATTTTTTTGTGTGGCCTTCCAACGAGATGACAATCAAATTATAATGTCACTATTTTTGTACTCTTAAAGAAACAATTAAGCAACATCTCCATACTGGTGTTACATAGTGAATTCCCAATGCAGTTAAACTTGCTCTGGGTACAGTACAACAGGTCTTGAACCTGGCTGGGGAAGTTCATCGGCCAATATTTGGGAGACAAGAGGGTTCTACAAGATGAGCTGTGTCATTTTAATATCCCATCAGGGTCCCTCATGGATATAACATCGGGATAAAAATACTCCTCCCCACAAAGACTCAGCTCTGAGCATAACACTCAAATTACAGACAGGGGAGGTTTTATGATACCCTCATCTGATATCTCATCAACATCTTGTTTTCATGAGGAAATAATTGTTGATCTAAGGAAATTAAGGTCACTTTACTGGGATACCGCAATGAATTTCACTCCCTCTGGGGTGCTGGCAGTTCACTCTAACAAAACATATCCCATAATGATTTTGTTCTTCAAAATATATTCTATAATATTCTATATTGTGATAGGGGGATTACAAATAACACTAAAATAAACAATGTGACAAAGTGGATCACATACTGGATAGCTCAGAGACAATTTGTCTTAATACCTTAAACTTAGGTAAAAAATTCATGTAATATTCAGTCTTTATATAACCAGTTTGCATTTCTCAGATAGTGCAAGTTTTCAGGAGATTAGAATATTGTTATTGTTGTTTCATGTCTTTTGCGACATATCTTATGTGATGTGTTTAAACTTTCCTTTATAACAATGCTTCAAATTACTTATAAAAAGAAATTGGGTAATCAATACATGTTAATCAATCTGTCATATGATCTTATCCTATATAAAACCTGCTAAATATTACGAAGTCATGTTATGCTTGCTGTAAGCTGAATTAGAATCAGGCCTGATCAAATTATTGACAACTTTTTAAACGAGTCGGAATTTATAAACTATCTTCCCCCTTTCTTCCTCCTGTGAAAATCTGTAGGTCTTAACCCACACAGGAATTTAGTCATACTTTAATTCTTAAAATGATAAGAGCTTTAATTTCTTCTCATTGAAAAGTAAAACCAACATTCTTCAATAAGTTGTTGACAGGGGGTGCTATTTCAGTGTGTGAATATATTTTTGATGGTAGGAGCAACATCAATCTGTATTCAATTCAGGTAATTTACAAGAAACTGATAAAATAACAGCACAAAATGTTTTGTCTTTTTCAAACAGTTCCAATTTGATCCTTCACCAAATGTAATAAAATTACTGTTCTTTAAAAAGTATATTAAGATTTATAACCTTTAAATACATATCTGGTTTTTATCAAGCCTTTGTGTGTAAACGAATATAGCTATAGCCCTATAATTATCTATTCTCAAGCAGCCACCTACCCATGACTTGTGCCCTATCACCCCTGGTTCATTTATATGGTTAAGACTTTGGCCCGGGTGTCTTACAGAAATGAATCAAAATACCAAAATATTTGAAGTTCATGAGAAACCACAAATACTCTTGACTTTAAAATTTCAATTATTTTATTTTTATTGATTTATCAAGTAAATGGCTCTGCTGTCCTTTGCCTGCGAATAAGGATATATCCAAATTTTCCAGAGCATAAGCACAGACAACTAACTTAATGGTAATCTCTTTGAATGAAGTTAAACTAAGCACTTAAATTACCATCACCAGAATATACATGCAGTGACACAAAAATAAGATATAAATGCAGATGCCCCTAATAAAAGAGAATTAATGGCCAGCTATTATTAATTAAACAGGCTTTGGGTTAGGCTGGTGTTTTGCATATATAATCTGTAATCCCCAGCCCTGCAGGGCTGGATTAGCCTCTCAAAGCCTCTGGTGTTGCTTCTCTGTCACTGTGGGGTACGGAGGGATCTGTATGACTCAGTCCAATGATGTTATACACAGTCCAGGGATGTAATACACACAGTCCAGTGATGTAATACACACAGTCCAGTTATGTATATCGTAATTCATACAATCCAGTGATATAATACACAGGTCTTTGACTGGTTCCTTAGACTACCCTAATCCTCTGTACTTTAATCTATCTTTAAAATAAAGTGTAGCTAAAATGGGGCAATCAGTATCTTAAGATAATGGATCCTTCATTAATCTGTCATTATAATGCTGTGCTGTTAAAGGTCAAGGAGCACCAAATAAATTAAGATAATTGACTGTTGATTTATCCATCAAGAAATTTATTACTGCAAATTAGTCCAGAGAGCAGCCAATTTATTAAGACAACGGATCCTTCCAATGAATGAATATTATATAACATATAGACAAAAGATAAACATCTTAATTAATTGTAGACATATGACAATTAAGAAACTCGTTTTGAGATACTTAAAACTCTTATGTGGGTGCACAATGATATCAAATCATAATTTATTAACAGATAATAAATCATTCAAAAAAATTTTTCTTAATAGGCTGGTATGCTGCGGATTTCTATCTCAGCTGGTTATCGTTTAACCCTGTTAAGGCTTTATTTAAGGCCCTGGGTAGGTAATCAAGCCTTCATAAGCAATCATCTCGAGTTTAACCAAATTTATCTGCTTCTATGTTGGCTTGCTGGGCACATACTCTGAGAAGTGAATCAGTCTAGACGTTCACCTATTCATTACACCTGTTAGGTTAAGGTCATAGAGTCCTATGAATATTCATGAGAAAGGTAAGGGATAGACAAGGTGAAGCAGTCAGTGGTTCATCTATAATAGCCAGCGGTCAAGCACATATAAGACAAAACATTTGCAAGAAATCAGTTAATCTGCAAACTGACTGGCTGGCTCCTTAAAAGTACAAACCAAATATAGATGCATTTTCAATCATTAACCATTTTTCTTGAAGCATGGAGACAATAGCATAGCAAACTTGAACAAAGAAGAGCTTGGATATTAAATAAATGAATTGTATTGTGTATCCTATCCTGAGTGAATTATTACGATACATAACATATCGTGAGATAAGGTATTGTCACAGCCCTAAAATAATCTATGGCACACGTAAGAATGATGTATTCCTATATTTGAATACACACAAATTGGGTTCAGCAGTTTTTAGCCTGTATACATTTTCAGATATACCTAAGATTGAGGGGGGTATATGCTGCATGCAAGTATTATGTACAGCACTGAAGCTCTATAAAGCAGACTGCAGCAGCCTGTGAAGATATAGTGCTGCAAGAGATCTAGGTGCTGGAGTAACTCATGGAGAGAGAGATATATACAGGACCAAGCCAAGCATGAGGTCCTGTACACAGGGGTCCCATACTGTATGCTTTAAGTACAAGCTCACAGCACTACCCCTTATTCTGACAGCCTCTGGGACAGCCCTGTCATATTTTAAACTGAGTCAGCCTGTGCCAGCCCTCCAGTCCAGCAGAACCATATGAAACCCAATATATTGTCTGCAGACAGCACACAGCAAAAGGCTATTTAATATTCAGACCTGGGCTTACTTGCTGTGTGCTTGACTAAATGACTAATGGTATCATACAGATCATGAGTCTGATGTCTTGTATATTGGTAGACTCTTTAGTCCTCACTATTATGAATAACAAGAATAATACAAGAAATTCTGATTATATATAATAATAAATTACTAGGACAATACTTAAATATTACTTTAAATTGCTAATCATATTTATATTTCCATTTCTTGCAGTTACACTTTACTACCCCCACTTTTAAAACCATTTATAACCATTATTCCTATTCCTTCGTTTTACTGTTATAACCCTTATGAACAGTATTACTTATTTTTTACATTCCTTTAAATTCGTAATCCTATCTACAATTATACCTACAACATAGACACTAGTTTCACTATATATGACCATTTTTATTAAATGGCATCACCATTGACCATAACCGTTCATAACACTTCCAGTCACACTATTTAAACATAACCTTTCATGTTATTGACAATAATCATATTCACTTTTTCATTACACAAGAGGTTATTCTTGATATTCGTTTAGCCTGGTGAGACTTGCTCAGAAACATAACACTTCAGAGTCAAGCATGCTCTTGAGGAACAATATCAATCTGTATTACTTTAAGATCTGTCAGAATAATGCAAGTAGAACATTTATTTCCAGACATGAGCTGTCACAACAAACCAGCAGGGAAAATAGAAATCAATTCCACTTGGGGACCTGCCAACTTCATTCAGCGATAACATAACTCAAAAAGTTCCAGATTTCATGGATGAAATGAAAGATGGTCCAAAGTCAAACCCATCTTAACATTTCTTAAATTTACAGAAATTAAATTCACATTTAAACATTAAGAAGTATGCTTATAAAAAAGATGAGTTATTCCCCTCACATTTAAAAAGTCTGGTTAATAAAACATAAACTTAATCCCCCCTCTTTAATGTACATAAAGATCTTTAAGTATGTGAAAGTTTGTCCTTAAAAAAGGTACAGCTAATATCAAACAACACCTGATTTACAGAGCATGTTAACATTAATTTTTCTGTCTTTCCAAGTTAACAAAATACCAGTATGATAATTTCTGAGTGGCATGAACCACTGCTACATACTTTTTATACCATAACATTTGTCCCTCGGCTCTGCTGATACATGCTCTAGTTGTTATTATTAAGTCTGGGAATTGTGAACTCAATCAATGTTTTAATTTTGATTTCATTCTTGATTCAGTTATGACTTTCATAGTAAATTTCAGACTTTAAATTAAATAAAAATAACATTTTACCACAATGGATGCTAGTTGATTTTAGCAAGCAGAGGAAAAGTGTAGCTCGCCCTTGTATATCACTGGAAATTCTGTTTCTATGCGAGTGGAGCGCTTTACTGGCCAGCACTGAAACTATATCGAGAACACATATACACAATAGTCTCTACACAATAAATAATCTCGTCATTGCTGTGTGCTCTGTCAAAGTTGACAGCTGACTGAGGGTTCTGGGGTCTTGCATGTGTAAAATAATAATTGAAACAACTGATTAAGAGGTTATAAATAGAATACAATTTAATTGAGGGGTTGCAATTCAGTACATCAATTACTCAATACACTGTTACACCACCTTGTAAGCATGTATTTAGCCTTAATTTAGACAATCTGAATTAAATACCTAAAACAAATAATAAACAATGTTATCCACTATAAAGTAATGACCATCATGTTAAAAACTTAATTTCCATTTAGCAAGCACTTTTATCAACAAAGCCATAAAAATCAGAACTTTAAAGTGTAAAAAGCTGGTGAAAAAATTCAGCAGTTCATATGAATACAGGAATCAATATTACAATGGTGTAAAATCCAGTGTTTCATACAATGCCATCCAGTCCTGTAAAAGGAACCGACTCTCCATGGCTTTAAGTTCTTAATGATGAGAGCCCGTCCTGATTGTGTAAGATTCTAGCTTAGATTTCAAGACCAGAAGCTTAGATTTCAAGACAAGAAGGAACAAACAAGCTTCAGAGGGGCTTCCCCTGTGTTGACAGTGAGGGCCGCCAGAGTTTAGTGTATCATTAGAATTACCAATGCGAGCGGGGTCTTGTACTTTGGAGTGTCCTTTTTTGAATATGTTCCAACTCCCAAGAATCCACTGCATAATGATGATGATAGAATGACAGATGAAACAGGGTTACATACACAGGGTAAAATTCTAGATATACATGATATATATCTCATATATATTTTTTAATTAAATATTTACACATATAAAAAAAATATAAATTTTTATATATATTTACCTTAAATTTTTCATGAAGGGAAAACCCCTGATTTACAAAGAGACTAATGGTAAACTGAAGAGGAGCTGGTGCCATCAGACACAGCAGATGTTATATCAAAAGCTAGAGAAAACTGTCCACAGGTAAAACTCCTATACAAAAATAACTTTTACTTTTTAAGCCAAACTGTGGGCTGTACTGAGTTGCCATTTCCTTTCCCTTTTTAAACAAGGATCATAAAGGCAACACCAGTGATCCTGCATGGAGCACTGCGGTTTAGTGTATATAATAAGATGAATGAAATTACATAATACATATCCTGTGACAGCTGAAACAGCATCCTGACAAATAAAAGCACCTGGTTTTTCAGTTGAGGTGGCATACATCTTAAATGTTCATAAAACATCAATCTTGACGCCACTTACACCATTAACGGGACATATCTGTCACCTCAGAGTTTGTGGTTTCCTGTCTCAACAAGTTGTGAAGGAGGATGGGCAAGAGACTTCTGACCTACCTAAATATCAACCTGTTGACCTTTAACCTATTTGAGGTAATGACTTTTGACCTGCATCAGATCCCAGCGTAAAAAAATACGTAATAGCACCTGGCTAACAATTCAGCGTTCTGTGATGATAATCAAACTACTTGAGGAATTTTTCTCAAGAAATCAATTTAAGCTCTAAGTGTTTCATAACAATTTATTTAGGTAGAAAGATCACTTGTTGCAAAACACCATTTGCAAAGCTCTGGCTTATTAAACCTGCCACCAGATGCTCTAGTTGAATTTGTTTTGATTATTTTAGCGGGCCCCCATATATTATAAACACGTTGAAATAAACAAAAGAAGCAGCTTGTGTGCGGTGATATCCATGTTTTTCTGGCCTATTTTTATAACAGCTCCATGGGATTACCTTTAGTTTATTAAGGTTGATGGGTGGTAGGTCTCTTTAAACCAGCTTCTGTGGCTCAGGGGTAGAGTGCAGGACTCAAAGCCGGGGGATCGCGAGTTCGAATCTCAGCCGAGGCGGTGAGGTTTTTCACGGTCGGCCCCAACCCAGGGTGAGCGCTCTGCAGGCTTAATGGGGAGGTCGTGCCCAACGGCTGTGTTTCACTCACAAACGAGTGCGCCTTTTGGGGGTCCTCGGTGGTATGATTATCAACCCAGGGCCGGCAGGTGCAGTAGTCACCGGGCCTGGATAATCCCAGGATATAAAATGAGAGGAAGCCTGTGGTACAGCCTTGTCAAGAAGTCCGAAACCGGTATGGAAATCTGCAGATTTACATATACTTAGTTAAGCTAGCATTAAAAAAATGGAGGCGGTTACCTCCAACCAAAAAAAAAAAATTTAAAAAAAAAAAAAGTCTCTTTAATAGACTGCAAGTTAAACTCAGGCATCACAGGAAAACTTTACAAAGGAAATCTGACATTCCTGATGAAGCAAAACAGAAAATTATTAAACTCAGCCCTTGACTGATAATCTACTACTGATTACTGGTATCTGCTCCATCATTTCAACATCTAAAATACGATCCAGCGAGTCTTAAGATGGCACAATTAATTCTGATTGATGGACCTGTTTCCTGCTTACAGCCTGGCAGAAGTAGCAATCTGATATTCTAATCCACACATAGGAAAGAATTCATCAATTCTATCCATCAAGACACAGCTTTTATTAACTGTAAATTAACAAGAAGATGAACAGTTCTTTTGCCGTGAGACTCGTGAAAATGATCTGTCATACACCAATTTATCAATGGATATCTGTTTTTATGGATACCATCATGCGAATAGTCTGGATGTGTGACACAAATTATTCAAAAGTGAACATCTCAAAGATAATCAAGATGAATTCTAAGAATAACCTAAAGACCTTGGCCTCAGAAACCTGGCCTAACTGTTTAATGTTTTATCCATTACAACTGGTACTGATTCATGCCATATGTTTCCTCAGTATCAGATATTGCCCCCTATCAGTGCAGTATGTGAGTATGACCATAAAGTGTCTTGCAGTTAAAACAAAACTGATCCTGATAGACCCAGAGGACACAATTCAATAAATCAATTACCTTACAGACCTCTCTGCACATCAAACAGCATGATTTATCCTAAACCTTCAAGGTTACAACTCACAATGATGGGATCTTGATAAATCTGGAGGAAACATTACAAATTCTGTTTAACTGCAAGCTGAACAAAGAAAGATGCATTTTTTACAATGGTTTTTAAAACAAGATGGATGATTATCATGATTATCATTATTAATATTAAATCTGCCAAGCAGATTCAGTTATTAACTATTTTGTTCATTTGTTTGTCTACTAGCAGGGGCAACCATAACATATGGAGGCATAAGGTGTCCCTCTACAGGTACTCCTGAATAAGAATATTTCACTAAATGTAACTAATTAAAGCATTTCTGGATGACACCTTCACCCATCAAGACAGGAATGTCAAAATTATTAGTTACCTGCTAGACAAATGCAGAACAATTTAACAGAAACATTCTTAAATATAAAACTTCAGTGTAAACAAGAGCACAGCAAACGTGCATAATATTCCATCTGAAAATTAAATTCCAGGTGAGGACCTGTATTTATTTATATTTATACTGAGTTTCATGAATATCCATAAGAATTTTGTTAAGTCATCACCAAAGTCTGGTGACCTTTGACTTAATAAAATATGCAAGGATTTTGCCAGGAATAATTGTGGCATCATATTTTCACATTTTTTGTATAAATCAACATTGCAATTACACAGAAAACTGCAAGTGATTGAAACATCAAACTGCTGAAAAAAAAAAAAAAATTGTCTTTTAACACTTAGAGTACTAAAGCAATAAACCACTAACATATAGCCTACTGCCATCATATATTCAATTATTTCCTTTATGTTCTCATAACATGCATTCTGACCAGGCTGATTTGATACTTACTGGCCACATAACCTAACTAGAATACGGGTAGTCGACAAGCGACTACTTGTATCCGCCTAAATCAGAGTGGAACGGGTGAAGTGTTGCATATCAGCATGGATGTCTGCAGCCAAATTGTGTATGTAGGTTGCGCTACCTACCAAAAAATCCAGAAAGCCGTCCAAGTTGTATATATATGCAAAATTTAAGGCAGATAAGTCAAACCACTATATTGTATATGAGTGATTTTTGCCCTTGGC
Source organism: Sipunculus nudus (assembly GCA_026874595.1). Taxonomy (NCBI): domain Eukaryota; kingdom Metazoa; phylum Annelida; class Sipuncula; order Golfingiida; family Sipunculidae; genus Sipunculus; species Sipunculus nudus. Next base: position 37,768,381 of record CM049306.1, on the reverse strand, counting down.
AGACAAACAGATGGACGTTGTGCAAAAAAGGGTTGCAGGTGGCGCCACCAGTTTAGCGTATGATAAAGAGCTTTGTGAGAACTATACACATGCAAAATTTTGGCCCAATCGGTCAAACGGTTCCCTAGATATGAGCTTGGATGTCTGCAGCGTAAACTTGATTGTAGGTGGCGCCACCTGTCATAAAATCAGAAAAGCTATCCAGGATGTATAAGCATGCAGAATTTCAGGTGAATTAGTCAAACCACTGCAGAGATATGAGTGATTTTAACCCAAGGCAGATGAACAGCTGGACACTGTGCAAACATGGTTGCAGGTGGCGCCACCATTTTTTGTGTATGTTATAAAGCTCTCTAAGGGCTACATTTGTGCAAAAAAATTTTCCTGATCGGTCAAACGGTTCCTGAGATATGAGCTTGGATGTCTGCAGCGTAAACGTGAATGTAGGTGGCGCCACCTGTCATAAAATCAGAAAAGCTATCCAGGATGTATACGCATGCCAAATTTCAGGTGAATTAGTCAAGTTACTGCAGAGATATGAGTGATTTTAACCCAAGGCAGACAAACAGATGGACACTGTGCAAACATGGTTGCAGGTAGCGGCACCATTTTTGGTGTATGTTATAAAGCTCTCCAAGGGCTACATTTGTGCAAAAGAATTTTCCTGATCGGTCAAACGGTTCCCGAGATATGAGCTTGGATGTCTGCAGCGTAAACGTGAATGTAGGTGGCGCCACCTGTCAAAAAAATCAGATAAGCTATCCAGGATGTATACGCATGCCAAATTTCAGGTGAATTAGTCAAGTCACTGCAGAGATATGAGTGATTTTAACCCAAGGCAGACGAACAGATGGACACTGTGCAAACATGGTTGCAGGTGGCGCCACCATTTTTGGTGTATGTTATAAAGCTCTCCAAGGGCTACATTTGTGCAAAAGAATTTTCCTGATCGGTCAAACGGTTCCCGAGATATGAGCTTGGATGTCTGCAGCGTAAACGTGAATGTAGGTGGCGCCACCTGTCATAAAATCAGAAAAGCTATCCAGGATGTTTGCGCAAGCCGAATTTCAGGTGAATTAGTCAAGTCACTGCAGAGATATGAGTGATTTTAACCCAAGGCAGACGAACAGATGGACACTGTGCAAACATGGTTGCAGATGGCGCCACCATTTTTGGTGTATGTTATAAAGCTCTCCGAGGGCTACATTTGTGCAAAAAAAATTTCCTGATCGGTCAAACGGTTCCCGAGATATGTGGGTTTATGTGTGGAAACAGACGCACAAACGGACGCAGAGCCCAGAGGAAAGGTCAGAGGTCAAAACAAAATCGGGGCGCAGCAGTTCACATGTGACCCGAACATAATCCTGGGTTTCGGAAAATTCCACCCAGCGGTTACGGAGGAGTTCTCCGGACACCTACGCGGCGGCGGCGGCGGCGGCGGCCAGCTGAAAACATAGTATCCGCAAAACTCTGTTTTGGCGGATACAATTACTGAACCATTAGTATAAACCCTCTGCAGTTTGAGTGGTAGTGACCTTTCAGCCATAGTATTGATTGACTTGTAAACACTGCTGCCCCTAGTGTCACTTTAAAACACTGACTTATAACTTCATCCTCTGAATTGAACTAGATGAATATTCATTTTTGGCCATTTATCTGAAGGTAAATATGCTGGCACAACTCATATTTTCATGGTGATATATGATGTCCCTGGGGTTAAAAGTTAAAGGGTTCTATTCTGTTATCAGAAGTCTATTCACTGAAGATAATTCCTTGATAATTCCAAAGGAAAATTTTCATTAATACCACATCTATTCAAAGAGTGTATGGTCAATTAAAGGAAAAGTGGGAACTGGTAGAAAATCAACTAGTGAACAACTGATGAAATTTTGTTAACTATAAGCTATGCTGTGCTTAAGGTATACCCATGAAATAATTTCACATTCATGTAGTATGTTTTTCTTAAAACAAAAAGGTGAAAAGTCTGTGTACCTGAAATTCAAGTGAAACAGAGTTGCATGGATCTGGTAATATGTATCAAAAGTCTAGGGTACTGAAAAAATATAGTCCTGTTATCACCACAGGACTGAAACCATAACCATGTAAAGTGAAGCAGTGATGTTCTTAAAATTCATGATCTCTGAAACGAAATTCCCTGAGTTAATTCAAATCTCTGTCAGACGCCTAATTTTCCAGCTACATTTATTCTCCCCACGACAGAGTTGGAATCTCCAAAATGAATCAGATCCAGTGATTACCGGATTTGGAAATCTCTAGGTATGATCCGGTGTTGTCTGGAGTCTACATTTGCTTTCCCTCCCGAGGCTGCTAGATATTACCTGAATGGCTGAACAAACCAGCAGCTCAGTGAGGTTCTTTTCATTTCATCATATTGGTTAATCATTATATCATAATATTAGTTTTTTGCAGAAGTGAAATATTATATGCTGTATAATATAATAAATGCTACACATATACAGAAATCAGGAACAGATCCAATTAATGATTTGTCTGCACAGTAGGATTAACATCTCTGTCTCTGTTTTCTCTGTCTTTGTGTATGTCTGTGTATGGGTGGATGTATTGGTTTGGCCAGTGCCTAATCTGATATGACAGGATGTCCAGGTTTGTGAGCACCAGGTCTGCTTTTTCTTTCATCTATCCTTTTCACCTCACATGGATAATTAAACTTGCACTTAATGGTAATAATATCATCAATTCTTCCATCTGCACAATTCACAGATAAAATAAAATAACATGAGGCTGGTCTCAATTTGTTGAAATTATGTCAATATAATATTTCTACAAACTTGCCAATTTTTTATTTTCATTTTTTTTGGTTTACTGCAAAAGCGTGTTGCTTTCACCACCGATTACACATCCAAGTCAATACACAAGATAAAGAGATCATTATTTATGATAAAGTTTATGCCTCAATTCTGGATCAGAATTTGTGCATCTAACAGCCCAATCCTATAGCCCTAGCCAGCAATATTAGCTGTATAGTAAGATACTGTGCTGAGAATCCCTGGAGGCTCTGAGACTTGAGTTGAATAAGCGGATGCAGCACTGTGCATCAGTCACTGTATGTCACATACTGCTGTGGTTACAGAAAGAGAGATTTACACCAGTCCCAAGGACGAGCAGCATGTTTAAACTCTCTCCAATCAAAGCCTCGTTTATTGATCCATCTTTGAGCCATCTCCCCACAACTTCAGCGAGACCTCGAAGGTAATGAAAGAAGGAGAGATAATTTTTACTACCACCAATAATAAAATTGGGTTGAGGTTTATTTTCATCAATGTCTGTCTGTCCCTTTGTCTGTCTGTTTGTCAATGAGTGCTTCTGTTGGCACACACTATATATAAACTAGAAAGTACTCATAGACCACATACCTCCGCCAACATTCTAGATCATCAGATCAAGAGTGTTAAAAGGATTATGATCATACTTCAGTGTGTGGTGTATAGGCACAGAACATATATCTATCAAAGCTGTGCACAGATATACAAACCATTTTTCCCCATCAACTCAATGACTGCATCACAGGTCAGCACTGCTCTTAAGAACAAAGGTGGTTAAAACTGGGTCACACCTTAAACCTAATCATCACCATGCACACAAGAAATGTGAAATGTTCTGTTCTTTAATCATCAGAAGAACCTGATAATTCTCAACAGAGTATAGGACATCAGCCATGCATTCAATCTAACAAGACTTATAACTGATACCACCAGACCACTCAATGATATCATGAGACCTCTATAATTGTTATCATCAAAAGTCATGTTTACTGCATACAAGAATTTTTTTTCTCATTGGAATGATTTGGATGACACTGCGAGAGCCTAAACACTTAATTAAACAATCACAATTTCCACCAATGATTGATTTCATGAACCTCATGCCAGAAATAAACTGAATTTCCCAAACATTCCCTGCAGCAGACATTAATCAGTCTGTGTAATTCAACTGGAAGTTCAGCTAGAGCATAAGTGAAAGTATCTGTTTCTGGCTTCATGACATAGTAATTAAAGAAAATGGTCACTGATGGGGATCCCCAGAGGCATCAGCCAGGTTTGAACTGAGAAACTCCTTAATTTTGGCCCCGCATATGCTTCAACATTCCTGGGATCATCATGGTACAGACTTTGGTGGAAAAAAAACATAATTAAATGGGATTTTTTTCTAATGCATCAGTAGTCTTCCTTGAATCTACTGAGAATGTTTTTACTTGCCATTTATTTTTGTTAGATATCCTTTCTGAAGGTTGGGGCAGAAGTGACCAGTTTTGAACTGGAAACGGCTGTGTAAAATCACAATCACATATTGAGTTTCTGAGCGGACCAAACTAAATTCACAGTTTGGCATTTCCCCCTCATTTAAATATGGGCATGTAATTAATTATAATAGCATTACCACTGCATCAGATCTGTTTTATTCCCCATTGATTAATCATTTAATGCCAACTGAAGGAAGAGCTTTCAAAATCACTCAAGCAAGGACATTTTACAATCCAAATTATTTTACTGCAGGATTTAAAAGTGCTTTAAAAAGAGCCTGTCAAAACTTATAGCTAATCATGAGAGCTATATATAAGGTATGTATCAAAACATTTCAAGAACTGTCTTGTCAGAAATTGCATTTTAATGCCTCTTCAAGAACTTTCAACTCTGCACCCATGTGTCCATCAAACTACCACATAGTGTATGTGTTAGATCCCAGTATAATACCATCTCATACATCTCAAAATTCATGTAAATTACTCTAATCACCTTATCTTATCAGTTACTTATCTAATTTATTGTGCTATACTGTTTTAACTTTATTCTGTGGAGATTATTAATGACCCCTTGAGCCATTATGGCTAGTGGACTACACAGCCATAAATAAGCAGTAAACATTTTGCTTTAACCTCCAAAGTACAGATACACAAAGGACCTGAGATTCTGCTCATTAAATTAAGGTGCATTTATAAAGCCCTGTGTACTGCTATTCAAGGCATGTTTGATTTAAAGTAAACTATCAATGATTCCTTTGATTTGATTCTCAATTTATTTATTACAACAATAATTTTTTTCTCTTAAAGAGATATACTGTGGTGAGCTTTTGTTCGTGAGGATTTCAAATTCAAATTTTTGATATTTGCAAAAGGAAATTTTTTTAGAAATGGAAACGAGTGTTGTGTCACCTCATCTGCATGTGAATAGTCATTTATGCTGTTGCTACACTGGCATGTCAAGTACATTACCCATGCTTGTAACAACTAAAGCCTAGAGGCAAAGACTGATAATATAGATCTATAACAACAGTTCTGTTACGTTACCTGTCAATGAAAGATTGATACTGTCAAATGTATCACATTTTTTATTTTATCCGGAGATAATTAATGTATTATATATTCCATTTTTTCCAGGGATAATGAACAAGAAATTACACTCATTCAATATTCCCATTGGTCTTCATCAAATCATTCCAATTTTGCGTGAATATAAAATATTAATATAATAATAGATATGCCTCGTGTAGCACATAAAAATAAAACCATTACAATTCACAAACTAGAATATCAGCAGAAGCTGACAAAAGTCCTCAGCCTAAAGAAGAGTGTTTATAAGTGGTAACAGTAACAAGTATGAAATATTTGTTCAACGTTGTAAAATCCAATAAATATTCATGAAAATCAGAAATTGTAGGTGGCACCCCCAAAATTGTCCAGCAGGTACAGACCATCAGTCCCAATGATCATAGTAAGTTTTGTGAAAATCCACCAAATGGTTCCTGGAAATTAAGCTTCTAAGTTTTTTTCTATAATCAAATCTAAAACGTAGAAAAATAGGTCAAGGTCACCCATCTTCGTGCTTGACTGAGATTTTGTCGATATACAACTACATGGAAGAAATAAAATTCCTACAGTGAATCCTTTTAGAGATATCCCGCTCACAAGGTAAAATTTAACAGACACTGGACAGAGTGACAGCTTAGGTGATGACAATAGCTCATCAGCTAAGGGCTGAGGGCTAAAAAGGTAACAACTGTGAAAGTTTTTCTTGCAAATATGAACCCATCTAAAGTATACAATGAAGGTTTTCTGTACAGATGAACCTAAAATGAACATTACACGCAAACTTGTAGAATTTAAGTCTCCTGCTTCTGCCTCTTGTTGTCTTTCATGCTTACCTGATCAATATGTTGCAGTTTTAATGTTTGCCTGAAGATGCCTGGACATGTCATAATTTTGCTTGTGAAATAGGAACAAAATTTTATATTTTTGTTTTGGAGCTGGAAAGAAAAAATTTTCAGACAGACACTCCAAAACCAATCCCAACCAAGGTATGCACCAGAGCAATCAAAGACCCATATTTGAAGGAAATCAGATGATATTTAGGAAAGTTATAGCACAAAAATTGAAAACCTGACAGACGGACAGACTGAAAGACAAACCCAAATCAATGTCCCCCGTTCCAGGAAGCGGGGGACAATAATACACCTAGGCATTTATAGGATCTTAATAATAGGATCCTATAAGGTGACTTTTCTTGATAAACATTGGTTCTTATTAATACTAGATCATGTATACAGTCCACCTGTGAGACCCAGATATAAAAATGGTATAGAAATGAATGTAAATGCAACTAATGAGATTGATGGATTATTTGGTCCCTGTGTCCATCATCCATCATACACTAGCTTTGATTCAGTTCATAAATCATCACACCCACTGTTATGGCCCTGTTATGTTAGCAACTGACCACAGAGATTATTTTCTGTATACCATTTTATAGAACTATTTTTGTATACTACAGTTAGTAAAACTGGAAATTAAAACATGACCCTAACAAATATGTGCAGACATATTAAACCTTTTACACATAACTCATACCCTTTGACCATGGCTGACAGATACTTAAATTGACCAGTTCAACTGAGTGTTTATAATATCATATGCAAATATGCATAATAATCAGTGTGTATCCTTGTGGACATACATCATCTTTGACACCTGAAGTTTAAACGAGTTTACATGATTACCTCATTTTCTAATAAATTTCTCAAACCAGTTTCGGAAAATTCAGTCATCATTCTGATGAAAAATAAATTGGAAATATGTGTATTTATGATATTGCACTATACGCCTGTTATAGTGCAATATCATAAATAATGAACTCACAAATCATGACAGAAATTTTTCAGAATTAATGTTCTATGATTTTGTAAATATAGATCCAGGAGAAACCAGGATTCTATATTCAATTTAGTCATGTTATCTCTAAAGACAGTCATAGATCACCTTACCATGATAAAGAATAGTTCACTGGTCAGGTTAGCCTAAATTTCTGGTACTCTTAAGCCTTTGCACATAAAATCAGTAATCAGATATGACTGTTACCAATAAAACTGATATGGTGGCTACCAAATATACTTATCTAGAAATGTGTTTTACAAATGATTACTTAAAGTGCAAAGTGAACTGATGACCAGCCTGCTTGTGATCACTATATACCAGAACTGATTATTCACACAAACATTTAAAAAATGAAATCCAGTTTTTGTATGACAAATAAAACAGACACTAATATATACAGCATTCAAAAGTTTTCTACTCTAAGGAACATAACGAGTATTGCATCCACATGACATCACATGATGGCTGCATGCAGGAGCCAATAAAACGCAGAGAAACAGAACCATGACCTGCACCTTAGGGGACTGTACAAGTAAGCTCATGCAAGGACGCGAGTTATATACAGCGTGGATGCTGTGTTATTTGTGAGTTACATACCAGACACAGGTTTTGTTGGTGGGGGTTTGTCACTTTTATCACCATCTTTGGGCTCCGCTGCTGGCTGGGAAGGGGGCGGTTTGTTTTCTGTGGGCAAAGTACTTAATTCTTTAAACACAAGGACAAAACACACACAAACAGGGCATCCATTAAAGATGATACCCAAATAGTGGAACTCCTCCTCATGGACACTTCCTTCTGGTAGACACCTCTAAAATGTGGACAACAGTGACTGGTCAATTGAAAACAATTAACTGTTCTCATTTGTTACCTAGCTACTCTTTCCATATGTCAGTTAGTGTCGGACCATAAGGTACATCAGTGTCCATTTAATACTGGATCCAAAATATGTACACAAGTGAGTATTAATTGTCACTTTCAGAATGGTTCAGTGTCTGCATAAGACAGATCTAGCATTTAATAAAGAAACATGATCAATCTGATGCAAAGCACATGTGAAAATGAGATGTGCTGGGTTAACATATGAGCAGAAATATATCTACACTATGGTAATTTCATGTCTTTCCTGGGGTGCTTCATTGTCCACATTAATGAGGTTCTTAAACATCAACAGAAGAGGAAATACAGGATCCATATTAGAGAGGTTCCCCGTGTCCGATAAGAGAAGTTCCACTGTATATATCAACCACACATCCATTACACAACATGGGCAACTCTGAGAGAAATAACAGGTTAGTGGCATATGAAACACCCGCACACTATTAAGCAGAAACTTAATACAAGTGTGTAACCCTTTAAGCTATCTACAGAATGCAAAGAAATTTTACAAAGAAATGTATATATGTCACAGTGGAGATTACAATCTAGTAGGATTGGAAATTCCACTAGGGGAGGTCAAAATTTGGATCTCTACTAAAGGAGATAGTAATTTGGATCTCCACACAGCTTGAATCCATGAGAAATCACAATTGTAATCTCTCCTAAGAGAAATTGAAATCACACTCAAAATCCTATAAAAATTTATATTTTTATTTACTGTCATGCAGGAAGTATGTGTTGATAGAATAAAACTGTAAGCTAAATATCAAATAATGGACTAAGTACTTAATTCTCAGTATTTTATTATGAATGTGTATTGTGAATGTTTTGTTGTGAATAATATGAAATATGATGAGAGCGGTAAGGGCTTTTCAATTCCTCAGCTTCAAACATGATCCACATTTGTTTAAACATGTTGATTCAAATTAATATATTTAATGATAAAAAATACTCTCTGAAGATCTAATATGCTCTCAAACAGATTTTACTACAGCAGAATATATTAGCAGAATTTATTTTTGTGTGTGTGCGAGTGAATATGAATTATGACATTTTCTCAATGTGCTTTGATGTGTGCTTTAAAATAATGGATTGCCTAAATAAGGCTTCATGAGTCAGGCAGTTTTTTAAATATGTTGATGCATGAATAATTGTTCTAATAAATTGTTATTATTTGAAAATCTTGTGCTCTCAGATTGATTCTGATATAATATCCTCCTTGTAGGATTTCAAATTCACCTAGTTGACCAGAAAATTGTCCTAGTAGGATTTCAATTTCTCCTAGTACAGGTTTTTTTTTATCATAGTAGGATTTCAAATTCACCTAGTTTGATTGGAAATTGCCCTAGTAAGATTTTAATTTCTCTTAGTAGAGATTACAATTGTGATTTCTACTGGGCTCAAGCCAGTGGAGATCCAAATCATGATCTCTCCTAGTAGAGATCCCAATTGTGATCTCCCCTAGTGGAATATCCAATCCTACTGGATTGTAATATCCACTGTGACATGTATATATATATATATATTTAAACTACATGAACATTACACCATCACTGAAGCCACATCAAACAACACCAAAGCAATGGCATAAAGTCAATGTGCCCATATGATGAGGGACACATTGAAACAACAGCTATAGTCAAAAATATAAAAGTACCTGCATGTAAGCCAGAAGGCACTTTTAAGCCATGAACAATTATTTAACAGGTATAACATCATTTGAAAATGTTAACAGGTTCGCCTGGAAGAATTTCAGAATTTTATCATCTGGCTTTCAAGACTTTTTAAAATATTTTATGAAGTATGGAAGATGGACTGTTCAACTTCATGGACTGATGATTTCATTTTACTTTCAAAATGATCAGTTTGACCCCAAAGAATGAAAAGAATCTTTCATTATTGCTCTGGATAATGCTGGGCCACATATTTTTTTATTTTCTGCTTATTTTTTCCCCAACTAATTCATTTCATCGTTCTTTTCAAGCTGTGTTTCCTTCCATATGCACATTTATTGTGGTGTTTTCATGTGTCCATCAGCAAATATATGAATATATGTGATTATGCGTGAAACTGCCACCGGAGTGTCTTCACATGTATGGTCTGTGTATGGTTCATTTTTTAAAGCTGTTTTTTTTCAGGCATTATATGGGCAGATGGAAACACAACTTTAATGTATTCTGAATCTGTGGCAGTATTAATTTCTATTGAGGTGTAAATTAAATGTATATCAGTAGTCCCTGTGCTGCTTCCTTTTCAATGTTACAGCCAGTAGGAGACTAATTTGTTAAACAGGAAGTAAGCAGGATATGTAAATCTGAGCCTAGTGAGTGAAAAAAGCCTATGGTTTACCCCTGAAGCATATGTATATGAAGTTTTAAAATCTAACCACTTCTAAAAACTTCAAAATGTCACACTGACCATTTTCATCACATTCTTCAGGTTTTTTCTTGCCCTCTTTCTGACGTGGATCCAACCAGTGGGTTGTCTCTGTATTGTGACTGAAATTATATGAAATTCATTATCAAATCAATTTTTACTACCGGTTTATGTAGGTGTCATAAATATCATTAATTCATGACAGGTAACACGTTAACATTGAACATTAAATTTGAGTGAGGTAACCAACTTGTCAGCCAGTTTTATCAGTTCACAAATGACAGCCCATTTGCACATAAATCAATGATCAATCATATAATGTGACCAACCAACAACATTAGTATGTACAGCAAAATAATTTACAGTAACCATAATTATTAAGATCTATGTAATTCACTATTCAACTAGAATACGGGTAGTTGACAAGCGACTACGTGTATCCGCCTAAATCAGAGTGGAACGGGTAAAGTGAGGCATGAATTGAGTGGCAAGGGGAAATAGAGTTAGATGTGTTACATATTAGCAGGGATGTCTGCAACGTAAACATGATTGAAGGTGACACTACCTGTTATTTGAATGAGAAACTATCCAAGATGTATACACATGCAAAATTTTGGGTTAATAAGTCAAACTTCTGCCGAGATATGAGTGATTTTAGTCAAAGTCAAACGAACAGATGGACACTGTGCAAAAATGGTTGCAGGTGGCGCCACCAGTTTTGCGTATGATAAAGAGCTATGTGAGCACTATACACAAGCAAAACTTTTGCCCAATCGGTCAAACGGTTCCCAAAATATGAGCTTGGATATCTGCTGCATAAACTAGAATGTAGGTGGCGCCACCTGTCATAAAATCAAGAGAGCTGTCGGGGATGTATTAACCTTCAAAATTTTAGCCAGATATGTCAAACCACTGCCTAGATATGAGTAATTTTTTATCCCATGGCAGACAAATAGACAGGAGCTGTGCAAAAATGGCTGCAGGTGGCGCCACCAGCTTTGCATATGATAAAGAGCTATGTGAGATCTATACACAGGCAAAATTTTGGCCCAATCGGTCAAACGGTTCCCGAGATATGAGCTTGGATGTCTGCAGTGTAAACGTGAATGTAGGTGGCGCCACCTGTCATAAAATCAGAAAAGCTATCCAGGAGGTATACGCATGCAGAATTTCAGGTGAACTAGTCAAACCACTGCAGAGATATGAGTGATTTTAACCCAAGGCAGACAAACAGATGGACACTGTGCAAACATGGTTGCAGGTGGCACCACCATTTTTTGGGGTATGTTATAAAGCTCTCCAAGGGCTACATTTGTGCAAAAAAATTTTCCTGATCGGTCAAACGGTTCCTGAGATATGTGGGTTTATGTATGGAAACAGACGCAGAAACGGACACAGAGCGCAGATGAAAGGTCAGAGGTCAAAACAAAATCGGGGCGCAGCAGTTTACATGTGACCCGAACATAATCCCGGGTTTCGTAAAATTCCGCCCAGCGGTTACGGCGGAGTTCACCGGACTACTACGCGGCGGCCGCAGCGGCGGCGGGGGGCTGAAAACATAGTATCAGCAAAACTCTGTTTTGGCGGATACAATGATACACTACTTGCATACCATTACAACAGAGACCAACCAATATTTATGTGACCAATATATAATGAAGTTAATCATTATTGACATAATGAAATAAAGTTAATAATTACTGATATAATGAATGAACTTTCAAGACACATAATTATCACTTAAATGGTGATGAGTATTAATAGGACCAATATTGGCAGCAAATGATATGATGTACCTGGCAGTCAATGATACACTGCAAATTTCAATAAATTAGTCCTGAGTCTAATTTTGCATATGAATTGTATGAAAATCATTTATCAGGCTTCAACCGAAGCATGACTACACATGACTGGCATGATCAATGGACTTCCTGATGATTTTAACTAGAATACGGGTAGTCGACAAGCGACTACTTGTATCCGCCTAAATCAGAGTGGAATGGGTGAAGTGTTGCATATCAGCATGGATGTCTGCAGCCAAATTGTGTATGTAGGTTGCGCTACCTACCAAAAAATCCAGAAAGCCATCCAAGTTGTATACATATGCAAAATTTAAGGCAGATAAGTCAAACCACTATATTGTATATGAGTGATTTTTGCCCTTGGCAGACAAACAGATGGACGCTGTGCAAAAAAGGGTTGCAGGTGTCGCCACCAGTTTAGCGTATGATAAAGAGCTTTGTGAGAACTATACACATGCAAAATTTTGGCCCAATCGGTCAAACGGTTCCTGAGATATGAGCTTGGATGTCTGCAGCGTAAACTTGATTGTAGGTGGCGCCACCTGTCATAAAATCAGAAAAGCTATCCAGGATGTATAAGCATGCAGAATTTCAGGTGAATTAGTCAAACCACTGCAGAGATATGAGTGATTTTAACCCGAGGCAGACATAAAGCTGGACACTGTGCAAACATGGTTGCAGGTGGCGCCACCATTTTTGTGTATGTTATAAAGCTCTCCAAGGGCTACTTTGTGTAAAAAAATTTTCCTGATCGGTCAAACCGTTCCTGAGATATGAGCTTGGATGTCTGCAGCGTAAACGTGAATGTAGGTGGCGCCACCTGTCATAAAATCAGAAAAGCTATCCAGGATGTATACGCATGCCAAATTTCAGGTGAATTAGTCAAGTCACTGCAGAGATTTGAGTGATTTTAACCCAAGGCAGACAAACAGATGGACACTGTGCAAACATGGTTGCAGGTAGCGGCACCATTTTTGGTGTATGTTATAAAGCTCTCCAAGGGCTACATTTGTGCAAAACAATTTTCCTGATCGGTCAAACGGTTCCCTAGATATGAGCTTGGATGTCTGCAGCGTAAACGTGAATGTAGGTGGCGCCACCTGTCATAAAATCAGATAAGCTATCCAGGATGTATACACATGCCAAATTTCAGGTGAATTAGTCAAGTCACTGCAGAGATATGAGTGATTTTAACCCAAGGCAGACGAACAGATGGACACTGTGCAAACATGGTTGCAGGTGGCGCCACCATTTTTGGTGTATGTTATAAAGCTCTCCAAGGGCTACATTTATGCAAAAGAATTTTCCTGATCGGTCAAACGGTTCCCGAGATATGAGCTTGGATGTCTGCAGCGTAAACGTGAATGTAGGTGGCGCCACCTGTCATAAAATCAGAAAAGCTATCCAGGATGTTTGCGCATGCCGAATTTCAGGTGAATTAGTCTAGTCACTGCAGAGATATGAGTGATTTTAACCCAAGGCAGACGAACAGATGGACACTGTGCAAACATGGTTGCAGGTGGCGCCACCATTTTTGGTGTATGTTATAAAGCTCTCCAAGGGCTACATTTGTGCAAAAAAATTTTCCTGATCGGTCAAACGGTTCCCGAGATATGTGGGTTTATGTGTGGAAACAGACGCACAAACGGACGCAGAGCCCAGAGGAAAGGTCAGAGGTCAAAACAAAATCGGGGCGCAGCAGTTCACATGTGACCCGAACATAATCCCGGGTTTCGGAAAATTCCGCCCAGCGGTTACGGAAGAGTTCTCCGGACACCTACGCGGCGGCGGCGGCGTCCAGCTGAAAACATAGTATCCGCAAAACTCTGTTTTGGCGGATACAATGGCGGCGGCGGCGGCGTCCAGCTGAAAACATAGTATCCGCAAAACTCTGTTTTGGCGGATACAATTATTGTTAAATGAAGTATGACCAGGGTCTCTTCTTATCTCTCTGAATACAACAGCACATGTCTCTTGGTACTAATTTTCATAGCTGATACTCAAATGGTTTTCCAATCTTGAAATAATGCTCATCAAAGATCATGATTGAGGGACTGATGGCGAAAAACTGATTAATATACAGGGCTCTGTCATGCAGGGTCCTCATTCTTTTTGTGACATGACTGATTGAATAACAGTTTTAATACACTTTGGGCACTAATAGACGCACAAAAGCCCTTCAAATAAAATACCACTTTCAGGGAACCTACTCGCCTACCAGGTATTTTAAATATATTCAAGTAATATAGTGTTCTCCTAAAAATAGCATGGTATCATCCAATATTTTGTTCCAAAACCAATTTGTTGGTCCTGAACCGTGTGGAATAAAATTGCATTGGGCACAATCAGTGGTGCAAAACAAACATAGCAAGCACGTCATCTGGTGGCCATACAGTGCAACTTCACATATCAACATTTTTTTCAAGCTTCAGGACCCTGTTTCTGCCTTGCTTTTTCTTTCCTGTTTCTTCTTGTATGGGAATTGTGGCACATGCCCAAGACCAGACCTCTGGTTATGCAGTCCTTTTATGGTAAACAGACACATGGCTTGTGTTTACTCACACACAGAACCACAACTATAAATAAAACAGGTGAACTGGATATTGTAAGTATGTGGGCTTGGATGGTTTGCTGGAAAACTTTTGTATTCAAATAGATTATAAACGGAATAATACACTTTACTGCAAAAGATTATGTACCTTTAAACCCATTAATTTTCTATTTTGAGAACTAGGAAATAGGGTGATCAGCGCAAGCAAAGCCAATATCTGAGCTCCTGACTATTTACTAAAATACCACCACAGACTTATTTTTTGTATCCATATTCTGCAAATAGGTCAAGCTTTACTTCCACTTTGTAATTTTTTTTTTTCATATTAATCTTTCAAGAATCACAAGATAATGGAAACATAGAGTATTTCACTGGGGTACATAAATTACAGCTACAACTTATTGCAAATGCAGGGATTTTGTGTTCAATAAAATTTCATGAAGACAAGTGGGGTCAAATACAGGGGAAAAGGCACTTCAAAGGAACAGGCACTTTCCACTGACTCTGGCATCAATCCTGAAGTAAAATAACTCTATACCATTAGCGCCTGCAGCTGAATTTTTCCTAGCTGTTCCAGCTGAGATAAGCTGGGGAGATTGCGCATTGATTACAAAGCCTCAAATGGAACAAAAATACCATTGTGGTCATATACAGACCACACCCTGTATAAACCTGCCATTCAGGCATTATATCAAAGCTTGAGCCTAGCTATACTTTTTTTAAATAATGAACAAAAGTACTTCACCTAAAGCAGGTAAAAGATATATTTCAGTATAGAAGCATTATCTGGGAATATATTTTTGGGCAAAAACATCCATTTTACAAGTTAAACAAGCTGTTTTGAGTTGTGTTTAGTAACAGCTGTTGCACAGTGTCTCATGTCAGTCCACCTTGGAGGGGATTCCTATTGATAAAAGTTGTCACTCAAAGTTGATGTCAAGACACATGGGACATTTTCATCCAAGAAAAAGGTAAAATTCTATTAGTCTATTCCTTTAACAAGAAAAGCCTAAACTGAAAGCCAACAACCATGGTCAGTTCAGCTGAAACTTGGCTGGCACAATACTGAAATTTGACAGTTGTGTTAGTGTGGTAGGCTTTTTGTTTGAGAGGGATTAAATCTGCGACATCCCCCAAAGGGAAGTTATCACAAAATTGAAAACGTGAATAAGAAACCCTATCTTCATAGAAAAACATTCATTTATACTCAAGTCTCTCTGGCATATTATGTATGTTAATTATCCATGTCTGTAATAACAAACATCAAAGATGAAAAGACTGATTTTATAAATAAATTGAGAGGTTTTATGTTACCTGTAAATCAAATATTTTTATATGTATAATACAAGACATTTTAGATTTTCTAATAACAAACAGAAATTTCCACTAGTTCAAAGTTCCCTTGGGTTGTCCAAGTCTAACTGTTAAGATTTTGTGTGCTTACTAAATAATTCATATAGTAATGAATATACTCTGTAGAAATTACTATATGGTGGGACTGCAAAAATTGAACTGTGGCAAATCTGAAAATATGAAACAGACCACAGTATTTTACAAGTGAGACCTCTGGTTCGGTTCAGTTAGATGTAAAGGCTCCTCAACACCTCTGGCATATGGGCAATCAAGATCTCCCACCAGGGGGCTCCTAATGCCCAAAGATGATGACTGATGATGAAAGTGATGTTAAGTATTTAACAAGTGAGACCTCCCCGAGCACTTACTCTATGAAGTAAGGTGTGCCGTCTTCAGTGTAAGCCATCTCCCAATTAGGCGGCAAGTTTTCTAGGTTCCCGTGTTGTAAGTCCCTGTCCATCTGCTTATCATCTTCACCCCTCCTGTGAGGTTCATCCCGTTTCATCAGTTCCGGACTTGTTGGTGGTGACCCGATCTCTACGTTAGACAAATTCCTCCTCCTTTTGCCCTCCGACGGAGGATACTGTCCCGATAATATCTGACCTGCAGAACTGGTGCGTTTGAACGGGGATGACACTGGATCTTTAGGTGGCTTAGGAGTACCATAATGATTACCTAATGTGAAAATTAAACGACAAAAATTACACTGATGATTAGGTCACATTATTTGGAATAGGATTAAATTTTTTTAATAAATACTCTCTGGTTCTGGTACGAACCAAATGATTTCAAACCAAATTTTAATGTATGATTATAATATGTACTGTCCAAGGTTTAATGTATGATTCTTTTATATACTGCCCACACCAAATTGTTAAACTATTTCATTCACTCAATATTACCAAAGGGTGTTCCAATAAAATATAATTACTTTCAAATTCAAATGTAAACTGGATTTAAAATATTGACATGGTCTGCACAAGAGTAGTTAATGCCTAAACAAAACCAAATTCCTGTACACACAATGATGTATATGCAAATATCAACTTCCAGGTACATGTATATTGGTAGAAAATGGTTGTACATTTTCAATATTTAAAAAACTGTTACCTGTCAAGAAACAAAGGACTGATAGATATTATTTACACACTTGATAGGAATGTTAAATATGCATATTTATTTTATACTTCATATTAACCTTGGAATGCAAAGATTAATGAAATATAATTAAAAACAATGCATGGTCCTCAGCTTCTATATTCTCTTATGAAGATTTTAAAAAAGTTTTTTTTAAGTTTTTAAAACAACAGTGACTGGATAACTGAATCATGTTTTAAATCTTCATGAATGCGAACCACCTCCGTACATTTGCATGTTTTACTTGGCTCACCATCATAAATTCCACTCTCCAGCAGATTACCACTCTTCTCCAATGCCAGGAATTCATTGACATTTAAGAATGTGTAATCCACTCCGTTTATCTCTCCCGGTCGAGGTTTTCTGGTTGTACCTGAGAAATACAAACACAACAGGACACTTAAAGATGCTGCTCAATTTACAAGGCTAAGGTTTATAGAAAAATTTTTACTTTCATTTCATTATATTGTGAAATTTTGCAAAACTACTGGATATGATATGATTAAGTTCATTTAAAGAGAATAAATATTATAAAAATTGCTATGCACTGAGAGACAGGGTAAAAAAACAAGGCCTAAAGGCCTAATGGGAACCAGTGCAAAGTTTAGGTGTATGAATGTAGGGTTTATTTTTAAGATTTGATATTGATCCTCTTAAGTCCTGCATATCTACCTTAGTCATTATGATTTCAGCAAAATGGACTTTTCGGACCTGCAAGTTTCAGACGAGGACATTTTAAAACTAGAATATGGGTAGTCGACAAGCGACTATGTGTATCTGCAGAAATCAGAGTGGGACGGGTGAAGTGAGGCATGGATTAAGTGGCGAGGGGAATAAAGTGAGGTGTGTTGCATATTAGCATGGATGTCTGCAGAGTAAACATGAAAGTAGGTGTTGCCACCTGTCATTAAATCGAGAAAATTGTCCAGGATGTATAAACCTGCAAAATTTCAGGTGGAAAAGTCAAACCACCGCTGAGATATGAGTGATTTTATCCCAAGGCAGATGAACAGATGGACGCTGTGCAAAAATGGTTGCAGATGGCGCCACCATTTTTAGTGTATGTTATAAAGCTATCAAAGGGCTACATTTGTGCAAAATTTTTAGCCTGATCAGTCAAACGGTTCCCGAGATATGTGGGTTTATGTGTGGAAACAGATGCACAAATGGACGCTGGGCAGCAAGGAAAGGTCAGGGGTCAACCAAAAATGAGGGTGCAGCAGTTCACATGTGACCTGATGATAAACCCTATTCGCTTAAAATGCAAACCAAGTTTTTTCAAACAGTTGAAAGATATAGTTCCAATAATCTGGGAATTCTGCATCTAGACATTGTGTCTAGACATCTAGACACTGTGTCTAGACGTCTAGACACATTGTCTAGACACCCGCCAGAGCCAGGTCAGTTGCCATGTTGATGTCTGGACCCCACCTGTTTGTACTGAGTGACCTCTTGACTTGGCTGCTGAAACTCAGCATGTTGTCAAATCTGTTTTCAAACACAGAAAGCCTTTTTCAATTGGCTACAATGCTTTTTCAAAGCTGTATTTACCCAATCTATTCTTATAAAACTGGCAAAACCCTACCATAGAATAATTCTTGTAAATTTTAAACCAATCAGCTCAACAGTTTCGTCATAAATCAGTGTATAAGCTAGAAGAGTTTAAAATTACATTTTTGCTTGTAAAAAACACATCAATGTAGGTGGCGCCACCAATACCTCAATTTCAGATATGTCATATGTGACAAACATTGGTATAAAATTTTGTGATTATAGCTCTAGCCGTTTCAGAGATTTTAATTTTAGTGTGTTTTTTTTGGACAGATGACTAAGTTCAACCTCCTGTAACTTGGCCAAAAATCTCTGAACTGGAACCATTCAAACAAACTTGAGAAAGATTGTTCCAGTGATCATTTCTGTGAAATATTGGACGATTTGGCTGGACAGTTTCGGAGAAGAAGATTTTTAAAGCTTTTTTAGCTTTTTCCCTATAAAATCTAAAAAAATGCAGTTAGAAAAAAAATACATAAAATCCCATAGTTTTTCAGATGACTGATTATTTCCAAAAAGTTTTGTGATGCTAGCTTCTGCCATTTTTGAGATAGCTATGGTTAACGTACAGACGATGCACGACAGACGACGCATGATGGACGACGCTGCACCATTGCATAAGCTCACAGGTTCACTAAAAAGGTGCATCTTAAGACACATTTGTGCATCACACTTATATGAACAAAGGTTTGTACACCCTCTGACAGTGTCCAGTTAGGAGATCAAGGCGATGGAAGCATACTTAGAAAATTGTCTGTCACCATTGACACTGTGATAGTGAGGTACACAGACTATCCTGTAAGCATCAGAAGAATAAAGGATTTGCAGGGAGAATATACCACAAACAGCTGATGCAAGTACACTGGATGAAGGTTGTCATTCAATGCTTTATGCGACTGAATGAGGATTTAAAAGGTGATTCACCTTTCAGCAGGCAGCCAGTGAAGTTGTTAGTGAACAGGTATAATGTTCAATGTATATTGCATGAAAAAAGAAAATTAAAAAAAAAACTACATAATCCATAGATGGCAACACCATGACTGTATGTACAAATTTAATTTGAAGAGAATCTAACTATAGATAATCCCTTGAACCTTTCATAAGAATAAACCAGAAAACTGCAATCCCATCGCACACAGGCTGTTCATTTTGTTTATATCCACATGCTTATAACATGTGGGGGGAGGCAAATTATCCAAACAGATTCAACACCTAGCAGAAAGTCAGACAAAGGGCATTTTGCACTAGTGACCTTGCTTTCAACCTTTGCACCTATGCAAGCAATATAATGCAACAAAGCACCTCAGGTTACAAGGTTTTTCTATTTGTCAATATTGGTGTTTACTAAAAGCATGCAGATACACAAGCTCAAACATGTCCTAGCGGTGTGACTAGAACTTTTCTTAAAAGGAGTGTAAGCAAAGTAAGCTAGAAATCACATAAACTCTACAGAAATGTTCAGTGAATAGCTGGCTTTAAAGAAAATTGAGGAGTGAAAAATATTTATTAAATCATGAACACCTGAAAAAGGCTGAAAAAAAAGATATTATTAAGTATGATATTACCGGTAATGCAGAATGTTAGCACTGAACAACAATTGCATTTTTACTGCAGCTGTAATTACACATTGAAGGCTATATGTTTGTCTCCACGTCTAGACAGTCAAATTTTCAGCGTCTGCATGAAAACCCTAATTCTAAATGATACTTCAGAAGACAATAACAGGTATGTGATCAGAACAGTGATAGATAATGAAATAATGCTTTTAAACCATCTTTTCTGTCATCACAGTATGGGTCATGACATGCATGATATCTGTCTGATGTATCACAAGCACTGCTGGGACCCTAATAACTAGCTGACATAATTAATACTCCAGTCCTTCATATGACAAAATAAATGTTTCAGAAAACGTTCCAAGACATTTAGAACATTCACACTGCACAACCACAAAAACTTTCCTCATT
Organism: Sipunculus nudus; assembly: GCA_026874595.1. Taxonomy (NCBI): domain Eukaryota; kingdom Metazoa; phylum Annelida; class Sipuncula; order Golfingiida; family Sipunculidae; genus Sipunculus; species Sipunculus nudus. The sequence goes on along the minus strand of CM049306.1, from coordinate 37,747,582 downwards.
ATTTAGACGTAAATGCTTTGAAACCCACTCAAGAGGTTGTACTCACAGGGCACAGTCCTCATATACAAGTTATCCCTGATGGTCTGCTGTTGGTCATGGTCAATGGAATTTTTCTGGAATCGCGTGCTCAGGTACTGCCGTAGATCCCGGGGTAATAAACCTGTAAAATACAACAAATGAATTTAGAAAACAAAGTTTTTTATAAATAGCTGTATTCGAAGGATTTTCAATCATGTCTTACATTTTGACTGTAGACTAATTTCATGAGGCTGCTTATGCTGTGTTACCTGGCAGAATAGATCACACAGTGAAAGCCTTTAATATTTAAGCTTTGTTTTCACTAAATATATGAACAATAGCAATGTATACTCCAGGTACACTGGTAGAGCAGAAACTGGCTGGACCTCCAGTACTGCCTGGAACAGAGCAATCCTGCAAAATATCAGACAAACGAAAAAGACTCCTGCTTTTGTTGCGATGCCACTGTCTCAACACGAGGTGTGAGCTGGAAAATCAAGGGATGATGTTAAAATTTAATTTTATTACAATCAACGAGGAGTGCACCATGTCAATCATCCAACAAGAAGGACATGATTACCACATCTTAAGAGAAATTAAAGATGACATTTCAACAATTGAGGAAATTGTATTTTTTGTAATGATTAATTCTTTATGGAGCTTTTAATTAATTATCAATGGGTAAGTATCAGATTATGGTTGTTGACTGAAGGTTTACATTTGATGGAACTGAATGCTAACAAGGAAGGTTCAGACACTTTAACATTTAAAATAATACTTTTTTCATCACACCAAGTGTATTTCATCAAGAGCAAATCAAACGAAAATAGCAAATTAAAAACTTTAGTTATATGACTGACAAAGTTTGATTGAAAAGAAATTATCTTTTACTATCAACTAGAAATAGAGGATAAGGCCACATATACACAAATATTACCAAGACCCTGATTAAACTTTGTTGTGTGGTATGTAACCACAAGATATTTCAATTAATCCTATCTGACAGATGTGTTTATCACATTTCAACAAATCTATGTTTACATCACAGTATGTAATGTACCATTAAATACTTTAAATGTGATCATAGTCCATCAAGACATTTCTTAGGCAGACACAGGGGAGAAGACAACAGTAGAAGATGTTCCTGTAAACGTGACAGCACACAACAATAACACCGGCTGTGAAGAAGCCAGACCTATTTTACCCCATATGGAAAATATTCAGCACAACTAATGGAGCCCAACTCTGTAAGAAATCTGTTTATAGTGATTCCATACAAATGCAATGTATAGATTCCCTGGCAAGCGGCACAAGATTCTGTAACAGTACACCCACACTAAAACACAGATAAGGGGTTTCATATAGCTTTGTTCTGTTTTAATGGACTGGTGCTGTTGCTAATGCACTGTTCATCAGACCTGATGTAATCCAAATAGGTTATCACTTGTAATTATAATTAATGACATATTGTATATATTACCATCAGCAACTGCACTTACTTTATAGGAGGATATACACAATTATGAGAAAACCTTTCATAGAAAAAATCTGATGATATAATCAATATATAGATATAATCAAAATATATATATAATCAATATATATATAACATATATATATATATATATATCAATATATAGTTATAATCAATATATATATATAAAGATATAATCAATATATCATTGTAGCTGTAATATCGCTGCTGTTGCATACAAAATTGGTTAATCTTTACTATAATTGATTATTATTGTTATTTTGACACTTCATGGTCTATATGTGTTTATGATTCATGGTACAATTCAATTATTCAAATGGTAATTGAGAGAGTGATGACCTTGTGTATGAGAAACAAAATTATGTTTTTAAAGTACTGCAATACACAACAAGCAGTTTCATGAAGTCGGCAGTTTATGAAGTCAGAGCAACCAAATTCAAGATTTTGTACACTAGATTAATATTGGTTTTTCCTGTTTTTAAATTTGGGTATTTTCATATTGAAACTGAAAAAAAACCCAGCAAATTTGTTTATGTGGTTGATACTAGCAATAACACACACACGATAGTACATAAATCCTGGCTTAAAGTAAAGTACACTGAACTTAGAGGACATGAACTCTGTTTACAACCCTCAGAAGGCTGGTTGGTCTATCAAGCTTATAACATGTCAATTCAATATAACTTTTATAGTCAACAGAATAAAACCATGTGAATGTTTTCCCAAGCAGACACTGTAATACCCTAGTAATGACTGTCATGGCTATGAAAACATAGTCTGTCTGGCTACATGTGTGCTGGATCTGACTAGCCCTGGATTGGATATCCATGAAGGAATGTAATTCTGAGCTGGTCATGATAGATATGTTTTCACTCTGGATTGTACCTTGAAGTGTCAGACCCTTACCCAAAAGAGTCTCGTAAGTGTACAAAACTGTGAAAAAAATAAAGGTATCAAGGCAATCACAACAGGGCACACTTTTCAAGCAGGGTCCCTAATCAGCTCCTTGCCCTCTCCCCCCCCCCTCCCCCCTTCCTCCCCCCCCTCCAGTAGGGAGGAGAGGCTCAAAGGGGCTAATGATTTCATTTCTATTGAAATCAATATTTGGGTAAAATATTTTGTTTGGGTGGAATTTCTTAGGTTCCCCCACAGTGCAAAATAATCACAATTATTTTTCTTCTTCTCAATTTACTTTTATATGCCTGTTTACGTCCTAAATCTTAAATAAGGCCAACCTTCAACAAGTGACCATTGGGCACAATATGAGTTGTAACTTGTAGGTGACATTAGCACTTGATTAATTTTTTAACTTTACTTAATCCCTTAGGTTACTCACTACACTGTAGATTATCTATTATCATCCAGTTGCATGCGTCAGAAAGACGCTTCCAGAGATCGCAAACAATTAACTTAGTTTTAAAAGTAATAATACCTTTAACTTTCATCAGGTTTTAACTGAATCCAGATGTGCTGCTATTCTGTAGGCTTCAATAATGATACATTAAGAGGCTCTGTTTTTACATGTTAGAACTGGAGGGGGGGGGGGGGGAGTAGATGGCACTGTGCCTGCTAAAGGATGAATAGTTATAACTTATGACTTATGTTTATAAAAATTATCAGATCAATGAGAAGACGACTGAAAAAGGAAAAATGTCACCAGGTTATAAAGTTTTTCCACACATCACTATTTTGAAAATTTTATAACCTGGTGACTTTTTTTTCCTTTTCCTTTTGTATATTAAATGATTAACATGTAATATTTACATATATTGATGTGTTTGAAAGGGAAAAAATATTTTGAAATTTTAGTGAAATATAAGGAAAAGGTTTACATTGAATTAACTTGCCAAGTTGGGCAAGTAAACAGACAACCTTTATTTGCACTACCCCTGTTTCTAAACCTTTTAAATGCCCAGGGCATGTGGCCAATCAATAATGTAGAGCCCTGACAGAGCTTATAAAGAAGTAGAGAAAATCAAAGCTATAGAGCCTCCTATGCTAAGGGTGAGATGTAAATTTTGCCTGTAACAGAGGGCATTTTTTATGAGGATATATGTGAACATAATAGACAGACAATTTGAAAATTTACACGTATTTCACAGAGGACATTGAATATTATTGCATTCTAGAGATGATGACTAGTTATATTACTTGAATACAGGTAGCTGACAAGCGACTATGTGTATCCGCCATATCACAGAAGCATGGGTAAAGTAAGGCATGGAATGTTCCTGACATGACTTGACTCATATTTGTGGCATTAGTGATGCCAATTAAATTCCTTGTATATGTGCAATTTTTACCAAAAACAGATCGACAGACAGATACACCATGCAAGATTTCAGGCCGAGCCACCACTGATAAAAAGTGGAGCAATGTATCCTATGAAAATAGAACAGCAGGTGGTGCCACCTGTTTGGTCTACAACAAAGCTATCCAAGACTGATAAACATGCAGAAATTAAAGGCCAATACAACCTTCAACTCCTAAGATATGAGCAATTTTCACCTAAAGCAAACGTCCAGATGGACGCCACACAATAACAATTGCAGATGGTGCCACTAGTCTTTAATACAAGATATCCAAGATCTATGGACATGCACCATTTCAACACAATATGTGGAACCAATCACAAAGATTACAAATGGCAAATGTATGGATGGAAGCCATGCAGAAATCATTATGTGTGGCGGCCATAGTCTCAAGTATGAGATGGATAGATCCAAGATCTATGGACATGCAAAATTTCAGCTCAATACATTTAACCACTTCTGAGATATTGGCTTTTATCAAAAATACACCAAGGCTCATACTGGACAATAACGACTGAAGATGGCGCCACCAGTCTTTGTTAGGCACAACTACATAGATGAGTAAATAACTATGCTGGGTTTCAGAAAGATTGATCAAAGAGTCTCACAGGAGTTCTCCAGAAACGAATGCCACCATGGCAAAGGAACTTGGTCAAAAACTTAGGATCCACAAAACTGTTTTTTTTTTTCGCATGCAATTACAGGAGCTAAAATAGTAATAAGTGCAAGTGATTTATAAATCACTTTATATTCAGTTATTAATCTGTTATTAAGCAAATTATATAATTCATAAGAGTCACACAGAACACCTGCCGATGAAATTAATACAGCTGCATCTTGAACGTGTCCAATATAAAGCAAACAACACCTCAAAAGTCATTACATACCAGACGCCTGCCAAAATAAAAAAAGAAGAACCTGAAGCTTTCAACGAGACATCATCATATCTGTGTCAATAGAAAGGAGCAATATGGATCCTGGAAGTGTCTTTTGATTCATTTACGGGGCAGATGGTCCTGCTTTATTCTCAGTCCCGCAGACAGACCGGCCAGACTCGTGCCTTTCTTTAACTAATACCATGAAGTAGCAGACAGTCTAGTCTTCAGCTGCTTCTGAGACTGGCACAGCCCTGCAGTACTGCCAAGGGGCAGATTTATAGATTCTAGTGCCTCCTTATCCCTGATATCCTTCATCGGCACCTGATAGTTAAGTGGAGAAAATCATACCCTTCACTCACCTCACTCTTTGATCCCTTTATACTCTGGACCTGTAGTTTTAAATACAAGGCGAGAGGTCTATTAGCCTTTTGTCCTCTTTATAAATAAGGGGGGGGGGCATTTTGTCAATTAAGTTAAAGGGGCCCATTGCAATATCTGATACATATTACATAAATGATTTATTTTGAAGCTCTTATAAAAATAAGCCAACAAGCACTGATCCCATTGTGCAAATGCTGTCCGTTTTGAAAATTTTTATGTGATTTTAGTATTATTTAGGGGCCTGCAATCCTAATAACACATCAAACAAGATCATCTTACAGCAAATCAGATGAACAGGTGGTTCGCAAATGACAACAGATCGTTGTCACATATATGTTTTCACCAACAACAGTTACTGTGCAATCAACCACCTCAGATCACGTTTTATTTCTGTATGTCCACAATTTAGGCATGTGTATTGTGTTTACTAACAGCTTATAGATTAACAAGGTCATGTTTCTACTTATCCAACATGGTGGAATTCAGAGGACTTTCTTTGGCAGGAATCAAAGACAGTTTATTATTATGTACATTTAGTATCCCAGAAATCACAAATTCTACAAATAAGGCAAGTGGACAGCTGGCTTTGAGGGCAAGTACAGTGAGCTTGAAGCAATTATCACCCATTGACATAGAAAGTGAATCGAGATGTCTGAAAGGCAGAAGTTAAGATGAGGAAACAAATAATAAGGAGATATAAAATTTGTCATCTTTACATTGTCTCACGTCCTGCAAGTGCCTTCTGACTTGAAATAAACCAAATAAACTGGAAACATGTTTGTGTACTTTTTAAAACAACCATAATGTGTGAACAGATTCTGTTATGGCTCAGCATATTTCAATTTTTAGGTTATTTTCCCTGCGTTCGTCTGACTACATAACAGCATGTCTCTCACAGGTTGTGAATATGTTTGACAGTTGGATCATGCAAGACACAAGAAATTTTGGCGGTTACCAAAAGGACAAAATTTACACTTTGGTTTGTTCATTCACTTATGTAATCCATCATTTGTACCCTCATGGCTTATTATTTACCATATATGTGTGGAGTGGTATTGATGCATCAGGATGGATGGCTGAAGCCGTGCAGTTTTACATATGACTGGTCTTACAAATACAAATCCAAGTAGGCTCTACTATAAGTCCATATAAAATGTCTACAGAGTTGTGTTTTCAAGGCTGGTGCCTTTTCACCATGGAAGCTTCCAAGAAAGTTCTCCAGACAGCATCCTATGCTTGTATCTTAGGGCAGTTAAATTACAGCAGAATTTGGTAAACTTGAAAAAGCACTCAATTCCTTAGAGCATCTTTTTATGGTGTTTGATAAGTACCTCCAAGTACAAAATTTTCACACAGGAAACCCTTAATGTGAGACATCTAAAGCAGAACATGTACAGACAATTGGCTTTAATGAAAAGTCAATAAATCAATTAAGTTTTGCCCAGTCTTTGAATGTTGTTTTGTGGTATAACATACCCACTCCTCAAAATGTCTAAAATGGGATAAATAAACAATCATGAATCAAACAGGGAACAGTAAGTGGTCCTGTAACCTGGGTGGTCCCATTAGACATTTAAGACAAATGATTGTAATGTCTGAGGGGCCAAAAATGATAGATCTGATATTATCCAGGGTTGGTGCTGGTGTGATATTAATAGTTAAGACTACCTGTTACAACAGAATTATAGTATATGTCACATCATGAGATGAATAAAACATGATATGTCCCATTGGAGAATTTAAAGAAAAGCACTGATGATAAAACAACCAAAAAAAAAATATATATATATATATATATATATATATATGTATAGATATAAGATAATAGATCTATTATCATCATATAAACACAGGTTTATGATAAAACCTAGATGTTTTATAATGCATGACATATGAGACACTGTGCACGCAATATTTTACTGGTTATGATATGAAGTAACAATAGTTCCTTTTGTAATGGTAAATATTTGTTGTTACTGATAATTACACCTGATCCTTACTTAACAGAAATAAAATATCCAATTTATCACATATTAACCACAAACTCAATACACAAACCACAAACACAATATTTGTATTATGATACAATGTGGGCAAAAGACAGAGTGATTTCAGTTAGTAAAACAACATGGGTTTGTGAATTTCAAGGAAAGATAAAACATTTCTGTATCAAGAAATATCAAATAAATACAAAACTAGGATCTATACATGTGTATCTGTCCGGATAAAAGTGAAGTTATTATTTGATAATGGTGTCTATGCATAAGGATCAGGTATTCTACATTTATCACTTCCTTTGTTGCAAATAAGTTTTTTTCTTACGGAGGTTACATCCTCCATTTTTTTAATGCTGACTTATCTAATTCTTGAGCTTAGTATTTACATCTGCATAATTCCATTTCAGTCTGGGCCTACATGACACTGACAGGGTGGTAGCATTGTTGTTTCCTGTCACTTTATTGTATACACTGGTGTCACCCAGGACTGGTGTCTCCAACATCTGCAGGTGCTGGGTGTGTAATCATCCCCACTGCTGGGTCATAATACTAAGGAACCTTCCAAAGATGCACTTGTTCGTGGGTCATACATGGCTGTGAGGTACAGCCTTCCCATTAAGCCTGCAAGAACACTCACCCTGGCAAGTGGATGGGTGCAACCATGAAAATGTCACAGCTCCTCGGCTGAGATTTGAACTCATCACCTCTGGCATTGTGACCTGTGCTGTGCCCCTTAGGCCACAGAACCCTGTTATTAGTGTTAATGCTGCAACAAGTTATCTACCAGCATACAGATTGATACAACTGCAGTGGTTATTTTATTTTATTCTGCCATTTACCAAATGTGTTAATATACATGGAGTACGGTGTTATTATGTTATCTGCCAATATTCCAATCTTTAACTGTTTCCTAACCCTGTACACAAGTGGAAAAAAACTTGCATATGGTGCGATAAATGGTGAAAAACATGAACAGTGAGAACACCACCTAATGGCTGACATTGGCTGTACCTTGCAATTTCACAAATCAATATTTTTCAAGCTTCCAAATGGTGTTTCTTTTGTATTTCTTCCTTCATGTTTTTTGTTTAAGAGTTGTTGTGAATGCAAAAAAAATCAGACCTCATTCTTGGTATGGTATACATACACATGCTGCTGCAGACTGTGTCTACTCCTACACAGAATATACAAATAGCAACATTAAAAGGAAGATTAATTCCAGAGAATGAGTCTGTGTGCCAAGATGGTTTTTTGGAAAATGTTTGTATTCAGCTTAAATGAACTAATAGCATAATAAATACCCATATTTACTGCAAATATGTATGGACCTTAAACACAAGACTTCTAATTTAATATTTCTAATGTTACTGTGTTGTTTTATTTATGCTGCTTATTTGATATGTTTTGTTAATTACAGGACAGTGTGTTAAGATTGTGAAAAAAAATTTGACAGTTATAATTATTCAAGCTGCTATGGGATATACTGGCCTGCCCATGTAGCATGGTTTAATAAAGGGCAAACAACCTGCCACACTTACAAACAAATATATCAAAAGTAAATATACATTTATGTCAACCCATTTAGTGAAGGCAGTGATGCATGACTATAGGAACACCTAAATATGACTGAACACACAGAGGTGTAACAGTTAGGGGTTACTACTGCAGGAAATGTTTATATATTGATTAAACTTTAAGGTCTGGGTCACATCGAAAGAACAATCAATTTTATTTTGAAGATAATCTGTACCAATATAATATTTTGTTTTGTCTGAAGGGATCTTTACCATTGCAAGAAAGGGCAGTTTGTCCTGAATGAGGGCAGGACCTCTTTCATTCACTAGAATTAGTGGTAATCTTATGGTGTCAGTTTACAAATAGGATAAAAGATTCCATTGTGCAAATTGCAATGTACACCAGTGTAACCTAGTTTGGTCTGCCTATGTTCTGGCAGGCATAGCTGGCCTGTGATGGAAATAACAAGTTGGTGAGCCACAAAAATGTCTCAGACTGGATTAATATTACATGTAATATATTTCCTGTGCTTACATAATACACACCTAGGTTTAATCAGGATCCTGGTGTTAAACCGGATCCTGTGATCCAGAATGTAAAGAGAAGTATTCAGTTTCTGAGTGTTTTCTAGTTAAAATAACATAAATTACTTGCATGACATATTTAAAAACAATAGTTATACTATATAATTAATAGCAGATGGCATATCACATTAGTGGTTGTCCGTTAAAGCATAACTCTTGATCATGTGGCAAACTTTTGGGTTAACATATGAAGAGAAATCTCCGCAGGTCTTGCAATTAACTTCAAAATCGCTGCACATGATATTATTTTACAACCACTGTACAATTAATTTTTATGCATGCCAGAGGGCTCCATAACCTAGTCACTCCTCTTGCATAGACTGATATCAATATATCAGTAAATCCTGACATCACCAGCCACAGTGGTCCCTTCTGAGCTTAACTAGTTATGTTTCCCAGCCCAGCAATATCAGCGTCAGCCCATGATTATTCCCGGGGTCAGAGGTCACCTACAAGATCAACAGCTGAAGGCAGCCTTGTTTCAATGGGGTTAATAATAACCTCTGATCACGCAATGTACCTACAACTGGAACACATTCCCCTCTTCATATTGTCCCCTATGTGCCTGGGTCTGTTTTTCTTTATTTCATGTACTTAACACGGGTATGCAGGCTCTAACAGCTGGAGGGTGATGGTGCACTTGAAGGATGCATAGTTACAGAACCCCTCCCCTTAACTGTTCTCTATCAACAATCCTGCATAAATATTTGGTACAAGACTTTTTTATTGCTGGACCCTGCCATCATATAATCTTAAATGAAAAGACCATGTTACCCGAGGTAATTAAATATACATCATCTGTCAAAATATTCTCAAAATGTCAGCATTTATTCTGTAAATATCTCATTTTAAGAAAAATTTAAAAAGCATGGACCATATGTATATTCATTTTGTGTCAAACTGGAAAAGTTTTACATTTTCACTGTATGTTTTCCCTCCCTAGCATTCTTTTTTGTATAACCATGCCTTTCCACATATACAGGTATCAGTGATATGTGCACATATTTTCTACATATAAAGCCATAACTGTTAACTGATTAGACAGTGGGTCATTCTTTTTACTAGTATTTAAAGATCACGATTTGGGATTGAATCCATTATGATCAGGATCTAATCTGATCCTGATCTTGATTTGATCCAACTCTATATCATTATTAGGTCCAGAATTTGGTCAGGATCAACTGCTGATTGGTCCTGATCCAGATCTGGGCCCTGATATATTCCAACTCTGAGTGCTTTCTTGTATTAATTATTTACTGTTTTATTTTTTTTTAGAGCATGGTCTATGTTTCAATGAAAGCAAATGTGGTGTGAGCAAATACCGCCTGAAGATGGCACTTGATGCAGCTCTCCTGTGGCAGACAGTTTCATGTGATATTGAGAATGCCCTAACCCTGAGACCAACAGGAATATGATACAGCGAGAATGTGAAGCCACTTAGTGTGGAACTAACACCAGCTTATTACCCAGCCCTGGTGACCACCTGTTATAACAGCCAGCAGCAGGTGGAAGCCTCCACAGACTGTAACTAGAGTTAATGGTCCCATCTCACAGCATTATGGCCCACTGGACACTCAACTGACCATCTTCAATGAAACCACTGACCAGTCCAGCCTCCAACAATAATTACAGTAACAGCTTATCTGACTGGAACTTGAAGTGCACTTAAAGGCTCTTGAGGCAAACACTTAATACAACTTTAGAACATTATGGTGACGAGAGATCCTGCCAAATTGGATACAATCCATACAATATTGTAAGTGTAAATATTATGGAGGGGCTTACAATCATGACCCCCCCCCCCTTAAACTCTTATATGTGACACCAAATTAAATGTATTAGTACTAGTGGACTTTATTTGTGTGGTTTTTAGCCTCTGCACCTCCCTAACAACGCTTGTGCATCCTGTTTTTTTCCATGAGGAATAATTTAGAGGATTAACCAGTTAGGGTTAAATATGAGCACAGGGCTTAGACACAAAAACACACCACAAATCACCAGGATTGTCAACCTGCCACCTATTACTAGATGTAATCACATGGTCATCATATATCATGCCCAAATTGATGAAGCTAGCCCATATAATAATAATAATTGGCAACAAAATTATTATTTTTTCCACAAATATTTTTAATATATATCACTTGTATACATTAAAAGTATTGCTGAAAGTGAAAGGCCCCTAATATCAGAATCAATTGACACTGTACCTGCATCAGTTACACTATTAAATTGGCAGTATGTATCATTGCTATTAAATCTGTGTATATATATGCTAGGAATTCGACAATATTTAATACCAATTTACTGTAAGGATTTTATAATTGTATAGATTTCAGATAAGCCATCATATTTTCGATTCTCAATTTTTATTTAAGATAAAAGTTATTCGGATTAACAATGCTCAACAAGTGTATTTAGTATGAACAGTATATTCTCATCTAATCAAATGTTACTTCTGGTAAAAACCACCAAATTAAGGACAAAACCCTTTCCCACAACCAAAATTAACAATTTGTTTCATCATTCATATTGTTTTTTATATCATTCAAAATAACTTTTATGACTCAAACTTGAAATCATAATTTTATATTGCCCTCATTTACACAAACAAAATAATATCCAAGTTAAGATTGCAATTTAGACTTATAAGGAATCCTTATTTTGTTTTATTTTACTGGTTCATATGCAGTGGTGGTACTTTTCATCTAATATTACTTCATATTCAGTCCCTCGTCCTGTGTACTGGTATCTCAGCTTCCAGAGCAAACAATAGCCAGACCTGTCAGCATTGTCAAGTTCATACAAACCAAGATTTTCCCGAAAGGAAATGACACAGTCTTATTTGTGTCACTAGCATCTAAGAGCCCGCTCACGTAGATAGCACAATAGTGTAGAAAGGCAATAAATCATGTGACCTTTGACTTCTCTGGAGGAATCCTCCATTAAGACATGAATACACACTTTATCCGATAACACACTGACTGACTTATGCTTTCACAGTACTGCTTGTGAATGTATCTTTTGCATATCTTCTGTGGTCTCCTGTGTTCCCCTACTGGTAATCTTAACAGTGAAAGCAGATGGGCAGCAGTTATCAGCCTGACATTTCACCTTCATTGCACTAAACTCCAGGGTAAGGTCGGACATGAGATGAGAAATGGATTGTCAGACCTCCAAACCACCAAAATCTTTCAAAGAAAACATCTCAAAGTGAATGTGCTGCTCTGTTTTCTCTTAATAAAGTAGTTAGCTGACTGGGTTGTCCTACTATAATTTGAGAATTTGGATGTGGTCAAAAATAAGTGTTATTCTGTTTTAAAATCTGTCCATTCACATGCCCTTGCCACCAAACTCTCCCTGCAAATAGATTCTAGCATGGACACTGTCCTCAGAGTACTTATGTGTTGCATCCAAGCTCCCTTTCTGGAGCCTGACAGTTTTATTTCTCCCATCATGTGGGCTGCCATTTTGCTTACACACTAAAACCCCAGATGTCACACGTGGCATGTTGAAATTATAGGTACACTGCTAGTATCAATTAAAAGTAATTTACTCAGGTAGCTATGACTGATACGAGATTTAATATTGAGATTTATTTGCATTTTTTAATATAAACACTGCAAAAACACTTTTCATTGTAAGGATCCTTAAAATTATTATAATTTAATACAAGGCCTACAGGCCTACCTGTACAAAGTTTGGGAGTATGAATGTTTATTTTTTAAATTTAATATTGATCCTCTCATGTCCTGCATATCTACTTTAGTCATTATGATTTCAGCCAAATGGACGTTTCGGACCTGACGGTTTCTGACTTACAGCCATGGACGGCGGACAACAAGCCTTGGATGGCGGACGGCGGCAGTTTGATGCAGCACCATTGCATAAGCTCACAGGTTCACTAATAAAATGGGAGGTAAAATCAGTTTTCAAAACTCAATGGTAATTTCAAAATTAAAAATTTAATTTTTACTTGAATAACAAAAGACAAAATTACGGCAATATATCAATGAATTAAAGTACACAAATTTATTTAAACCAAATGTCCAAAAACTATATCTGCAAAGTATTGTGTATACGATAAGAATAATCTGTGACTGTAGTATGAAAAGATGGACTGTCCATACAAGATAATTAATTTTAATAAGCAGATCAACTGACAACAGAAGAGAAGAGACCAGTGCAAAAAGGTACTGTCGAAGATTATCAGACTTGGTCAACTTAGCTGAATAAAAACAGCTACAGCTTGAGTAAAACAGCCTCATCTCCTGCATGGGAGTCCATAATCAGACAGTGGAAGAATGGCGAGTTTTACTGTCCTGCTAAGGTTATTAACCTAATTAGCTTCATTCTACTTAGTCGGTGAAGTTCACTTAGGAATCACAATAGATCAAGCTCACCCTTCCACCAAAGGTTTTTCTACTGGAAACAAATCTCTTGACTTCCAGTTAGGAATTGTGGGATGCCTGGGACCATTTGTCTCAACTGTCAAACCCAAAAATCAAATTTTGTCACATTTCAAGGAAAAACCTTGTTTACATTCCACATGTGAATGCAAGTCCTTACCACAAAATCACACATGTGCATGCATGTATTTTGCTGTGAGTTAATTCTCATCAAACATATTTTTAAGGACTGCATCACCCTCTTCACCACATTTATACCTATGCCACTGGTGTATTTAAAAGCCCTGAAACATGATGGGGATATGATTCCTTTACCCACAATCCCTAACCAGCACAGCTGTACTTGTGAGAAAAAGATTCTGCGCAGTTGAGCCTGAAAAGATCCTCTACACAGATTTCAACTACAAAAAAAAATTTCATTTTAATTGATTGATGTATCAGATGTCAGAAATCAAATTAATATAAATATCTTGTTCTGCACATCTTAAATTATCTTAACTTCAGGAATAAAAACAGCACACCAGCTGGCTAAAGCTAGGTCCTCAAATTACTCAAATAAACAAGAAAATTTCTGAGGCCAAGGTAACATGCTGCTTCTGTCAAAGCTGATCAGATTAATTTAGACTGATTTATTGTGCAATAAACAGCAGCTGATTCAAGTACGTTGTTCATCAAATATTCCACAATCCATGATAAACCTGAAAGGCCAACACTCAAACTTTAAGCTGCATGTCCTGAACTATATGCATGCAGTTGGATACTGTATCAGTGGAAATAAAGAAGGAATATAATATAATTATACAATATTGACTAACATGAGGTATTTCTCACATATATATATCATTCTAAAACTACTAAGTTTAGTAAGCATTTTCTTATTCCATTTTTTATATTGGGAGTATTGATGAGATAGGGACATAGCCTGGTACCGTTTTTTAAGTGAATGTTGATGAAGGGAACTATATGATGGGAATTCTAGGTCATTATGAAGCATTCTATGGTAAGGTTTTACCTGCACAAGGTTAGAAATAAACCTTTCATTTATTTGTTAAGATATTAAAGCAAATCTCTGAGGTATAATGAAGCTATCACCATTGTGTCTTAAATGTTATTCTTGGAAAAACAAATATACTGAATACACTGGACCATTGTAAGTTTTATGCCAGTATTTTTGACAAATAACCTTGAAGAGCATGCTGGTGTTCATACCAAAGCTACAGACAACATTGAGTTTTAATATCATGATAACAGGTATGTTAAGCTGTGTACACATTCATCCGTTTTTATTAATAATGCGACAACGGAAAAAAAATTGGTCTTATAAAAATTCATTGGTGTACACGGCATAGCAACAACAATGCAGCACCATTATCCAGTTATTTGCCATTGCTGGATAATCAGATGGTGACGCTACCAAGTACCATGAAATTATGTCACTACCTCCAAGCACATGCGTCTTTTCCCTGCATTGTAGTTTTAAAAACCACTATTTTGCCCAGAAAAGCAAAAATTCGGCTAAATGGGTAAAAAATACAAAGATGGAGAACTGATGTTTAGAACCACAATAATATAATCTAAATCACTGTTAATTTTACAAGGTGTATGAAAAAATTCTAATATGTTCCTTTCTGTCTTCCTCTTCGATTTAACGCAGTATATAATATCTCTTTACTTCTTCATCTTGTCTGCATGGTCATTTAAAGCAAAGGTAATATTTAGAAGGAAATTGACCCCCTGGAGGTCCATTATGATAGAAAAAATGTGTGATTTGACCTCCGATTATAAATTTTGCTGCTTAATGTGTAAACCCAAAACGCATTGTCATCATCGTCACCACTCCCGTTGACATTGTCTATGACACTGCCTCATTATTTTATAAACATATGACTGCGTGCATAGCAACGGTACTGCTATCACAGTTGTCGTATATCATGCTTATTGCAGATACCAGTAACTATCAAAACCTTTAACGTCACAAATGAGAGGTGCCATATTTATCCTTCCTTGTTCTGTATTAGTTTGTCTGTTGTTTAATTAATGTCTGTGCAACTTTTGCATGTGCAATTTTTATGATTTATTTCCTGGTAGTGCCACAGTTCAAGGCCACTATCTAATTCTTCCATTAATTATTTCAATATTCCTGGACAAATAATTATGCTACTTTCCCAGTGGTTCAAATTGATTTTACCCAATCTTCAGGCAGTGCAATAAATAAACAGCAACCGATTGGAGATTCATACTAAAGCACAATAAATGACTGTTCTTGTGTGAAAGAATAAAATCACAGTCGTCAAAGTGATGCATGTCTTGTTTTCTGTAGAAACCTGAATTGCAATTATAATACAACCAACTGCCATCTTTGCCACCACTTAATTCTCTGCAAAGTTCTCTGACTTTACGGTTAAAATCACAGTGAATTTCTTTCCACAACACATTTGACCTTAGCATTGTCATTGGAGTATCCACTTTTAGTATTTTGCTACCCTTATTCAATGCAGTGATTCAAAAGCTGTCCTGTGGCCACCACTGCTTGTTCATATGGACTGAAAAAATGGAGGTCCTAAGTCAGATATTGGCATGGACTAAAACTTTGCATATCAGATGGTGGAAGGGTAAATATATACTAGTTGCCTCCAATAGGAGGGTATACATTAATTCCCATTCCTGTGTTTGTGTGTGCATATGTTTACAACTTAAACTCACATAATGTTTCATGGATAGAATCTCATGACATTTTCGGGGCATTTTAGGAAGGGGCCATTTATGAAGAATTGATTTGATTTTGGTGTGGTGCCAGCACATGATCTGGAACAGGAATGTCTTTAAGGAATATTCACAAATGTACAGTCACTTATGCATAAATGAACCTGGGACCTAATGGAAGTGTGTAATCATATACTGAATGAGCAAATCTCTAATATTTAATGGCATTCTAAAGTTGATTCATTACAAACTTAATCTTGACAAAAAGCACCTAGAGGGCACTCAGTAGAGCTCTTACCTCTGGCTAGGCAAAACAACCCTACAGGATCAGTCTATTTATTCAGATACACACAAAAACTTAATCAGTTTTCCTGCCGCTGTCCTATCTGTCAACAGTGTTGGTGGAAATCCAATGTTGTTTTACACAACCCTGCTAACAGTCAATCAAACAGTCCATCAAATAAAATTGAGTGACAGAGTGAAAACATAATCTTCTTAGTAAAGGTTATGTGAAATAGTTGCAGAAAATACTGGCCACCCTTTCAGGACAATTTACCTCTGTTCTGATGAAAACAGCAACAAGCATAGGAGGAAACATGCCTGAAACCATGACGCTGACCAGTTGTTGACAGAGCGGGGCAAAACATGCCGGATTCTGTTTATAAACAGAGACTGAATAGTCCCTTTGAAGCCAGAGGTGTCTAGTTCAGCTGTTGACCCATTCAGTGTAAACAGGACTGCCCACACAGATTACCAAAATATACTATTACACAAAGGAAAATAAAGATAAGATTTATTACTCACAGAAACGTAGAATATACACACCAGGAACAAACCACTGTCACCCCTTTCACAAGAGCAAATGCAAACGGTTTTCAAACCATTTTGAAAATGTTTTAGATCGTTCATACGGCAATCCAAAGCTTTTTCAAACCATTTTGGCCAAAGCATTGTGGATCAAGCTCAAGGGTGGTGGTTTCAAACCCTTTTGAATGAGAATCGTTTTTTTCTCTTTACTTAAATGGGGCCCAATCACCTATCTTATCTTTATAAACTAAAGGTAATCCCTTGGAGCTTTTATAAACATAGGCCAGAAAACATGGATATCATTGCACATAGGCTGCTTGTTTGTTTATATCAGCATGTTTATCAAATATATGTGGGAGCCTATTAGATCATTTATACAGTCGCGACCCTTTACAATCCGAAAACCTTGCATTCCGACCGTAATTTGTAAACAAGGGACCTATGGGTCACGACGCTCAGCTGTTATATATGATAAAAAAATATTATTTAGAAATGAGGCACATGCTGGTTTGGTGTGGTAATAAATATTAGCTGTATTATGAGTTGTTGTTGTTTAGCTTATGTATGATTTTGATAGTAGCTTTGGAGACAGGGAAGAGGATTGATTTCATTTATTTTATAAACAAATGGAGTACTACTGTCACACAGATTTTGACTTGGCCATATAACTTATAAGCAGAACATATAATATAAGAGTTTAACTATTTATTAAAAAAATTACAAATATTGTCCCAAATATAATTTTTATTAAAAATAATAAGAGAATCATGATTTTTTAAAATGAAATATAACTGATATGATTATTAAAATAATATTAAAGAATATATTCATGAATGCATTCATGAATACATTTTGAAAGTATTTGCACGAGTATTCATATACTTTCATTTTTACCTGAATTCCCATTCTTTATGCAAGAAATTTTATCATGGAGTACATAATCATATTCGTATTTAAATACAATTTCAAAGTATTCCCACCATGTCTGGTATTTATTCAGTTTTCACCAAACAATGATGTTGAGAATCCAGAATATACAAAATTCACACATTTAAATAATGATCATAAGTACCTGGTTTTATGGCTTTTATTTATATTAAAAAATAACTGTAAAAAAATCATTTTGGACTAATTTCACATCAATGTACACACTAGACACAGTAGGAATCTAGATTAATATTATCAACTGCATCTTTGTCTATCATTAATTTCCTTCATATAATCCTTAATGATTAGTAATGAATAATATGATTTACTTCTTTATCATTAAAAATGAACTGAAAAATGCCATAGGTGACTGCATGGTGTTATTTGGAATATGTGACATTCTACCCATTAATACAAGATTCTTATATCATCAGTAACTGCAAGTTAATTTCCTGTTATTATAAACTAACAAATTCCTTTTCTATTTTTCTTTAATTTGTTATTAAAAACCAATAAAAATTTATTAATTTATTGTTTATTGTTATGTTGTTGGTTAAAACTACTAGATGAGTTGGGTTGAACACCTGGATCAACTGTGGCTGGCCATAAGCTGCCTGGATTCTCGCCTCAAGCGTGCATAATTTGATGAAAGGTCAACAAGGTCAACATACAGGTGACTCAAGAGGGGCTGGAGAGAGCCAAAGTCTGACAGGGTCTCACAAAAAACATTAATAAAAGCTACAATATTTGGCCAATTTCTTTCAGCTTTCTAAACTAAAAAGCTGAAATCCTTATGTGTGCATGATATGAAAATTATATCAACAGTGCTCACGGGAAACAAACGTGCCATGGTCACAGTTGGGCAAAATTTAAGGTACTAATTTTATATTTATACTAATAACTTATAAAATTTGAAAAATTCAGAACTAATTTTGGGTATTCAATTGAATCTTGATTAAATAATGTTACATCCCTGACAAAAAAAATATCTCTAGCTTCAGCAATGCCCTTGTTAAGGGAGTAAATATATTTCTTGATTTTTTACAAAGTGCATTATGTTTGGGCCCATAACTTAACTAGAATATCAGCAAAAGCTGACAAAAGCCCTCAGCCAAAAGAACAGTGTTTAGAGGTGGTAACAGTAACAAGTACTAAATATCTGTTCTCACATGGATGTTTATCTGTACATGTCTCAGTTATAAATTTAAAATGGAGAGGTATGTACCATGATTCATAACAATCCACCAAATGCCTGAAAAATAAGCTTCTAAGTTTTATTCTATTATAAGCTCTGTGACCTTGTAAAGTAGGTCAAGGTCACCCATCTTCGAACATGAATGAGATTTTTGTCAATATACATCTTCACCAAAGAAATAAAATTCCTATCATGAATCCTTTTAGAGATATCCTGCTCACAAGGCCAAAGTTGAAAAATCCAAGAAAAATTCAACAAGGGACCTATGGGTCACGGCGCTCAGCTGTTATATATGATTAAAAAATATGATTTAGGAATGAGGCATATGCTGGTTTGGTGTGGTAATAATTATAAGCTTTATTATGAGTTGTTGGTGTTTAGCTTATGTATGATTATGATATTATCTTTGGAGACAGGGAAGAGGATTGATTTCATTTATTTTATTAACAAATGGAGTACTATTGTCACACAGATTTTGACTTGGCCATATAACTTATAAGCAGAACATATAATATAAGAGTTTAACTATTTATTTAAAAAAAAAATTACAAATATTGTCCCAAATATAATTTTTATTAAAAATAAGAGAATCTTATGATTTTTTAAAATGAAATATAACTGAATGCATTCATGAATGCATTCATGAATACATTTTGAAAGTATTTGCACTGGTATTCATATACTTTCATTTTTACCTGAATTCCAATTCTTTATGCAAGACATTTTATAATGGAGTACATATTCATATTCGTATTTAAATACAATTGCAAAGTTTTCCCACCATTACTGGCATTTATTCAGTTTTCACCAAACAATTATGCTGAGAATCCAGAATATACAAAATTCACACATTTAAATTATGATCAAAAGTACCTGGTTTTATGGCTTTTATTTATATTAAAAAAAAAAATGTAATATATTCATTTTGGACAAATTTCACATCAATGTACACACTAGACACAGTAGGAATCTAGATTAATAATATCAACTGCATCTTTGTCTATCATTATTTTCCTTCATATGATCCCTAATGATTAGTAATGAATAATATGATTTACTTTTTTATCATTAAAATTGAACTGAAAAATACCATAGGTGACTGCATGGTGTTATTTGGAGTACGTGACATTCTATCCATCGATACAAGATTCTTTTATCATCAGTAACTGCAAGTTGATTTCCTGTTATTATAAACTAACAAATTCTTTTTTATTTTTCTTTAATTTGTTATTAAAAAACAATAAAAATTTATTAATTTATTGTTAATTGTTATGTTGTTGGTTAAAACTACTAGATGAGTTGGGTTGGACACCTGGATCAACTGTGGCTGGCCATAAGCTGCCTACCTGCAACAGTGTATGGCTCGCCTCAAGCATGCATAATTTGCTGAAAGTTCAACAAGGTCAACATACAGGTGACTCAAAGAGGGGCTGGAGAGAGTTAAGGTCTGACATGGTCTCATAAAAACATTAATAAAAGCTACAATTTTTGGCCAATTTCTTTCAGCTTTCTAAACTAAAAAGCTGAAATCCTTGTGTGCATGATATGAAAATTATATCAACCGTGCTCACAGGAAACAAATGTGCCATGGTCAAAGTTGGGCAAAATTTAAGGTACTAATTTTATATTTATACTAATAACATATAAAATTTGAAAAATTCAGGACTACTTTAGGGTATTCAATTGAATCTTGATTAAATAATGTTACATCCCTGGCAAAAAAACTCTAGCTTCAGCAATCCCCTTGTTAAGGGAGTAAATATATTTCTTGATTTTTTACATAGTGCATTATGTTTGGGCCCATAACTTAAAACAATTACGCAATACTGACATCATTTCTGGCATATGCATCGAGAATGTATAGAAAAATATGTATATTATATATGATTAAAGTCACATCAGTGGTTTTGATATTAGGCAGTCTTGAAGTGTAACAATGGGTTTTTAATGGAAAAATGAAGTTTTTCATTAATATCTCGAAGGTATTAAGTCCTAGTGACCAAATTCTTGGCATGGTAGGGAAGTTTGGAGACATCTAATTGTATGCCAAATTATAGGAACTGAGAGCTGAAACTGGGGAGCTGAGCTCTTGCAAACTGCATAACACTAGCTTGATGTAAACAATTTGTTACATGGTGCTTGAAAACTTGAATAAAATCTACAGTTTTTGATCAACTGGTTTCAAATTTTTGGTGTTAACAGACAAAATGCTAACAAAAACATGCTGCGAAAATTAAATCCACAGTACTTACAGTAAAAAAACGTGCCATGGTCAAAGTTGGGCAAAATTTAAGGTACCAATTTTTTTATTTTTGTTAATATTTTAAAAAATTTAAAAGATTTTGATCTAATTTTGGGTATACAATTTAATTTTGATAAATTAAAGTTATATTACTGGAAAAAAAGTCCATAGCTTTAACACGTTTTGTGTTAAGTGATCAAATATCTTTCCTGATTTTTTACAAAATGCATTATGTTTAGGCGCATAACTTTTTTAAATTATATAATACAGACATAATTTCTGGCATGTACATAGGAACTATATAGAAGAATATTTATGGTAAATATGAGGGAAAACAGATGAGTGGTTTTGATATTAGGCAGTCCTGAAGTGTGAAAATAGGTTTTTAATAAAAAATTGAGGTTTTTCCTTAATTTCTCAAAGGAACGAAGTCGCAAAGACCCAGTTTTCGGCTTGGTAGGAGATCTTGGGGACATCTAACATTATGCTGAATTTTGGATTCCTAGGTCTTACGGTTTCAAAACGTGCCACATCTACGGACGGACGGACGGACAGACGGACGGACGGACGGACGGACGGACGGACAGACGGACGGACGACGGACAATGGACCACGACTATAGCTCAGATGACTTATAGTCAGCTGAGCTAAAAAACGAACGGAACCCATAGAAATAACCCTTGACAAACCAACAGCCTTGGATTCCGATTCCGACATGAAAGTTCCCCACACAAACAAGGATACCAACGTATTTTCTGACCTTACAATCCGAATGGTATATTTTCCTTTGATGTCAGTCGTCAGGCTCGTGCACACAGCACCCTGATCAAAAAGGCGTGAAATCCAGCGATGCGTATTGTTCTAACCGTACACTTGAGCCAATTATTGAATCAATATGGCTCACTAATTAAGTCATTTTGGATCTGTATGTGGCAGACATGAACCTCTCCGTGTGTGGAACACGCTTAGGTGGGAAACGAGATCAGGAACCTTATCGAGGCACTCAACAGCGCTGACAACGTGACCGCGGAGGAATACCTCACATTGGACAACATGGAGCCCACGGAAGTAATGCAGATGGCCGCTGATATTGTGTCAATGATGATCCTCCTAAACCAGTAACTCCCAGAGACACCATTGGGGAAATGGACACAGGGCTACGGTATATGGAGTAGCAGGGCTTCGCTGTAGGGGACACTGATGCCGACCGCGGACTGCTAAGAAAAGTCAGTGAAAATCAAAATAAAAGAACCAGATACCAGACAGATATGCTTGCATTCTTTAGACATACATGAACTCAGTAGATCAACCGCTGGTTTATTTATTATATATATTTAGTGAATGTTTGTTCATAAATATAATCTCATAATAAAAGAATATGCATAGGTCGTCAATCTTGATGAGCATTGTATATATAGACATGTATATAAAAAATAAAACAGTACTCCATGACGGATATTTTTTTTTCTAATTCACATAAATCATAACTATATCATACACCTAGTTTATTATAACAAAATATTCAATGAATACCATCAAGTCCTCCAAACATTTAGGTCACATTGTATCTTGACCCTCCGTCACCATTATTGATTTGACAATCCCACAGCCTTGCAATTCAACATAAATTAGGGTATTACATTTGGTGTCGGATTATCAAGTGATGACTGAATATACACAGAGGAAGCCAGAAATCAAACAAATATCTTTTTGTAGGTGAATGGGCACCTTTCAAACTTTCATGTGAATGCTCTAAAATGGTTTGGACCTAGTTTTACAAGCAGCAACTTCAGTTACAGGGCAAGCAATCTTGTTTCAGCTTTTTGTTACACTGTACCACATGTGAAATGGACACAACATGCATTGGTCCTGGATGCCCTTGTGAACGCACCAAAATGGGTGCCCAAATCCGTTTGAAAATGTTTTTTTTTTTTTTGTGAAAGGGGTATGTGATCATGAGTATTTAACGCATACCCTTAGACAAACTTATATACAGTGAAAACCTTGTTGTGTCGAAGTCGAAGGGACCCTCAGAAAACTTCAACACAAGGGGGTATATATGGTAATAATTTAACTACAGTTGTCCGGAATATTGAGTTTTTACCTTAGACATAAGCTGGGTATTCGACTTAAGCGAGTTCGACACAATGAGGCTCCGCTGTAGTTGATTCTCAAGACTACAGACACTTGTGGGACTGGGGTTTCATCTGTAATATACTCTCTTCACACAATAGCTGCTTTATATATACTTCTAAACACTAAATGCTGCTTTGTATAGCTAAATTCTCCAGGGTTCACCACCAGGGCTTGCACAGAGCAAAGAGTTGTAAACAGACCAATGAGCACTTTGTATAGCATTCTGCATCCAACTCCAAGTTTTAAACCCACAACACCCCACTCTTGTTGGTCTGATTCTTAGCCCTGTGCCAGCCAAGGTGTTGAGACCCTATAAACTAGCTTAACAAAGGAATGGTTTAAATAAAAGGATACATAGAACAAATGCAGCGTGTAATTGCTTCATAAAAAAGTACCTGTGATAGACAGGTGCTGGTATCGGGTTAGTGAGGTACATAATTGATAAATGACCTGTGCTTCCTGGTGTATCAAGGGACTGCCTCAAGAGTCCATAATACCAAAATGGCCATAAATGAGAGGTGCTCAGAACAAGAGGTTCCTGGGTATTATAAATCAATTAATTAGTTATTTTACATTTTTTCTTTAATAATTTTATTTTTTTTTTAGATTTTGTCTTACTGACCAATTTTAAATGAATTAAAATGTCAGCAGGATTGGTCATATACATTTATTTATATCTTAACATTCAAAACTTGAGTATGGTCACACTATGAATGTCACTATAATGATCAGCATGTTCATCTTCATCATCACTGTAAGCTGCATTATTAAAGTTGATCATTCAACAGCATGCTCAACAAACCGACAAGTGACAGACCTGTAGGTGAACAGACATCATAAATCAAGTACTTATAAGTGTCAGAAATGGACAGAGGTGGCTGATGATGACCCTACAGGCTTCCTCAAGCAACCTATGACATACGCGGGTGGCCATTATCTTCAGTAGGTGATGGTCGACTTGGCTTCTACCACCTCCACAGTTTACATACCTGATAAAGGAACAAGTACCTTGTCTGAGTGATGTTTACAAAGTCTGTCAGATCCTACTGAGCCAACATGACCTTCTCTATGGAAGGCAAGCTTTGATAATAGAGAGATGAATGGTCCTAAAATGAAGCTTTAAATTCTTGGAGTAGAAGTGGGTGCTAGTAGTGTTTGAATACTTGGCAACCCCTGCCTGGAGGATGAATAGTGAATACCGGTACTTCTGACCTCCAGTGATGCTAGCTGATGCTGAATCTGAGGCAGCATACATGGCTTACAGCAATTTGCAAATTTAGTAATGCATTATTCATGCTCAGTATTGTAATGATAAGGTCACTGTCAGTGACCATGAGAAAAACTTCACAGACATCCTTCTAGGGTTGAAGCAATAAATTATTGCCTCAGCCAAGAGTGAATGCGTTCATCCCAATTTGTGTATGTTTGTTAAAAAAATAACTCATGCAAACTTGTGGGAATATGGGCTTAATAAGTGAATGCAAACACACAGCAAAGGCTTGCATTCCTTGGAATATAGAATTCTAGTTTAAGGATATTTTAGTTTTGATTCCATACAAATGTGCTTCATACCATAGAAACTGTTAATCAAATATTCTCCCACATCTTATTTATGAACTCTAAACACTTTTTTTATTCCAAACAATAAACAAAAAATATGTTATTCAACCCAGCATGTAATAAATGACAGTTTCTCCAAAAAATCACTTATCCGTACCATCTTGTGACTGGAAAATCATTTAGCATAGGATTAAATTGGATGTTCTATTACATTAAATATTGCATTAAAAGACGATAATTAATTAAACTATTAAGTCTAAACAATAACCTGAAAATTATTTATTTTCTATGAAATTTAATAGTTATAATTTCATATTTCACTTGTATCAACCTTTATATAATTTATCCTTCAGATCTGTCAGAACAGTCAGACTTATTTAAATCATTATTTATCAAACTACACAGTACCAAATTTGGTAATTCATTACTAATTATGCAAAAGCATTGTCTGACAGTAATTTAACTGATGGATAAAATAATGAATATAAAATTTTTGCAAACACCAGGGGCGGATCCAGGATTAAGGGGGTCCAACCCAGAATGACTAATGAAAAACAGTTCATGAAAAGGGGGGGTCCAGGCCGCAAAATTTTGTCTGAAACCCTTAAAAAAAGGTTGCTTCTGATGAAAAAGGGGGGGGGGGGGGAGTCCGGACCCCCTGGACCCCCCCTGGATCCACTTCTGAACACTCACCAGTCCACCTCAGCTGAGCAATGTTAAAAACTACATGGTGACCTGATGATACTGAATCTAATGGTGGTAGGGTTATTCAAAACAGTATCCCACCACACAGATTGATATATGAGCTAGTTAAGTGTCTCTGTAGCGGAAATGCTGGGTGGTGGGTGCCGACTCAGTAGGCATTTATACTGGCCTGGTAAGCCTTGACAAAATCCATACAGAAAATACACTGCAATGGGCATCCATCCTATGACACAGAGGTAAATAGTTGACATACTGGACATTAGTCATTAGGCTACCAGTGATGAATAAACATAACACAATGACTGTGAATTCATAAACCAAAGTGAAAATCCATCTCAATGGTGACAAATTATTTCCTGTGTTGCGTAAAAGTAAACTATCCTCCAGTAACCCATATAAGCCAAGCTTCTATTCATGCAATCAGAAATTCAACAAATTGCAGGGGGATATTTACCAATAAACCAGGTTATACCGAAATTTTCTTGCACCTAGGAGGTGTTGTTGAGTGCACAAACATAGTGAAAGATTGGTCTGATTTATGGGAAAAGCACTTGACAGCATACCAGTAGGTCATGAGGTGTTGTCAAAAATGACAAAAATATTTGCATCCTCATCAAACTTTACAATGCTGTTCTCATTTAACTATAAAAAGGCACACTGACATCCCCATAGACTCTCTTACATCTGAGGGTGGAAATGCCACTAGTGTCTACCAGTGTGACAAGAGTGTCTAACACATGCAGGATGATAGAGGGATGAATATAAAAACAAAATATTCTTGACAAAGTGATAAATATGAATGTTATCCTTGAGGCAGGACAGGGCACCCCACGTGATTTAGCAAAGCTGATGGGACCATCAAGGCTGAATGGATTGGGTGCTACCGCTACGGAATGTTCAATATATCTGTCTCCTGTTGCTGATGCAGCCAGCCAGTCAGACTTGCCCCTTTCTGCAGCCCTAACCACTGATTCAGCTAATCTGGCAGTGCTAGGACAGCATCACTACCAGCAAGACTGACCGGCTGACTCAGCTATATAGCTATTAGCATTTGTTCACTGCAGTTATATTGCATCTGATATGATTATTTAGGCAAAAATTATAACCAGAACTTGAAATATACTTCTTTACATCAATCAGAAAAACAAATTTTATGCCTCAAATTCCCTAATTAACTGAAATATATATGTATTCCTGTTTTATGCTCCAGAAAAGTACTTTGAATATATAAAAGTTTTTTTTGTCAGACAGAAGATTACACTGACCCTTATCTATCGATTTGAAATATATATATTTAACTGGTTATTTTATAGAAACTATGCTTGCAGGACCTAAATTTTCAAGGCCTTGTGAGAAACCATGACAATATACCCCGCATGGCTCAATATATAAATAGATACCAACATTACACCAGCAGTCATCCAAGTGACCCCAGCAGTTCCTTAGACAACAGCGCATACAGCAAGACTGACCAGTCTACCTATTTTAAAAGGGCCTTTCAATATCTGACATGTATTAAATATAAATAATTTTATGCACCATTTACAAATATTAGCAAAAAAGCACCAATTCCTTGGACCACAAGATAGTTTTGCTTACATATATATAAATGTCTAAAAAATGCCCCCCATGAACACTGATCCTATTGAGCTAATGTAATACAACCATGTCTAGCAAAAACACCTGGCAGCAAATCAAATGCACCAGATATCTGCAAGTGACAACTTTTGGTGCCAGCACAAAATCAACCACCTCAAGTAACGTATTTTCTGTTTGTCAATATGGGCACATGTGCTGTGTTTACTAACACAGCACTTGGAATTTAATTTAGTAATTTAACTGAAAATATTCTGGATTGACTATGTCACTTAATCATGAAACTTACCATGATGAAAGCCTTGGCCTCTTGCTACAGCTCAAGTTTCAACTAAGCAGTTAAAGAGATTAGATCCAGACAAAAGTAAACAAATTCTTCATCTGTAGGGATGGAAAATTGTTTGGAAAGTTGCAGGTAAGCATGACTAGCAAATCTGAGAGTTCACAGTCCCACAAGAAAATTTACAGGCCTACCCAATTGTCACTTTCATTACATTTGGCATGTTTCAGTAAAAGACAGAAAGCAAGATGAAGTTTATAAAAACATAAAACAAGTTGCAAGCACAGAGAAACTTGTAACACCTGTGCCTGAATATTGATTAATGCAATAGTTTTACTGCTGTTTGAGAAAGGAGGTCAAACTACTGAAGTACGGTAAACAAGAATAAATTTCTGGACATTGGTTTCTATTTTGCAGATAGAAAATTTAAAATGGCAATAGTTTTCAAAATATGTCTATATTCCTCAAATTAAGAATGTACACTAGCTGCAGGCCATGGATGACTAATGAATACTCAACACAGATGGATTTATACATGAATGCTGTGGATGCTTCTTTTCAAGACCTGGCCTGGGTCTGAAAATGCAAGCCTCTGGTCTGTGTGTTCCTGAAAATTTCAAACCTTGATCAAGGTGGAGAGTAAGCTATAAGTAAATTACACACCTATGCCATTTTCAAGCAGGGTCAAACAGAGTTAATAAGGCTGGCTTGGATATTGTTTTGCATAAATGAGGAACATATTTACGTTAATTGCCAGAATAATAAAGATCTGAAAACAGTTCTAGTAAAACAGAAGGAAATCACCATGCACCACTCAGCCACTGGCAGAAGGGAATAACTTATCCAAAATGATTTTCCTATTTTAAATATAGGTGCTTCATCTCAGGCAAGGAAGCCTGTCAAACAAGCTGTGTTACTTAGAGCCAGGCTGGCAATATTGTTCATATTGGGACTGCACATGCCCAGTTACGAGAGAAGGTGATTTAGATGGTCTGGAGATGCTGGATTCTGAAAAAAAAGCAAACGACATGGCAACCATACAGCATCATTTCAAGAGACGATGGTCATGGAGATTAAATAACATTTCTTATTTTTTTGTTTTATGAAACAGTGGGACACAATTGTTGCTTTTTATGCAACATAAGGATCATGATCTTGAAGTGGATTGGATAAAGGTAATTCCATCCACCAACTGGGCAATTTCCTGAAATGATGTGTATACTAATGTCAAACTTGTAACACAAACTCAGGACATATCAGCATTGGAAGACATTCAGAGAGTGATTTAGTTCTTGAGAGGCTGCGATGCGTAATGTCATGCTCAATATAGCTTCAACAAAAGGAAATGCTGGGTTTCCAGACACATTGTTTCAGAAGAAAAAATGCTACATAAATAATCAAGTTATCTCATTACAAAGCTTTAACAGGCTAGTAATAATTTACTTGGTCATGTGAGACGTATTGAGAAAATTCAAACCCTACTTATCTAGTCATTTACAATGGGCCAGCTTATTGAAAGGATCAGAAAAGCATATATTATTACTGGCTACAAACAATTGCTAGAACAATGAGTGTTGCACTGAAAGTTTGTGCATACTTTCATGTTTGAGGTGGGTTTTTTTTTTTCCCTTTGAAAACATGCAAGGACAGATCAAGTCAGCATATTTTCCATTCAAATATATATTTCCTGCAAATAAGAGAAATCAAAAGCCAAATGCTGAGAACTATATAGTTATAACTGGATCCTGCAAATTCGACAGTGTTTTAATTCAAACTGACAATGCTAACATGGAACGTAGATATATATGACAAGGTTCAATACTGAGGTGCCTGGTATTAGAACAAATGGTCAACAAATTATAATATGATTAACAAGCATTTATTTAAGAACAGCACCATTAATTGAATTTCTTCAAGCAATTTGAAATATTTTAATCAAAATACAGTTAAATCTAATTGTTCCAATACATAGGATAAATCTTTGTCTTATTCAAGGTCCATCACTGGTAGGGTTTATACAGTAATAATTTAACTTCCAACTCCTAACGTGAACCTTCAGCAAAAAATGGTTGTTTGGTATCAGCGAGCATGCGACAACAAGGTTTTCCTGTATACAAAACCAGCATCTCTCACACAAGACTGTTTATGCATAAGACATGCAGCTGTATTTAACTCTGTCACTGCATAAACAATCAATTACATTTACTCTCTAGGGTTTTTTTTTGTAAATTTTCTGAACACCTCATTCAATCAATGCAAGCTTAACTTTCCAAAATAAACTCTCCTTGAAAATAAAATATTAAAAAAAAGGATAAGCACCCATTGGTGAGATGTACTTAATAATGTTTAAATACCAGAATCTAAATCAACAAAGCTGTTTCAGAAAACCTGCCTGCAGCTATCATGCAAGGTCAACGCATCATTGTGGTATAACATTTTTGGGAGTATTTCTTTGAATTACATCAGTTTAATACTTGCAAGTAATAAACAATTAGTCAATTTACTCAATTATGTATGCATATACAAAATGGTTTTATTATCCAGAATAAAAAATATTCTTATCTTGTCAGAGATATAAGTAAAATGTGACCCAAAGCAGTGAACACCATTGAAACTGAACCATGTGCAGCAAATAAGTGTCAACAACCTGGCCATTAGCACAACCTGTCAGCAATACATCAAGTTCAAGTCAGACGATATTCACTCTGTCAATATTTTAGGTATAATTCTATACAGCAGGTTCAGGATTATACAGATGTTAGATAAAACACCCAATTGATAATTTTCTTTCAATCATTGAACATAATTTTACCACCAATTCCTTGTACTAACCATAGAATCCTAGCCAATCAAATATTGAGCTTAACTAGTGCTTAGACTAATCAAAAATCTAATTTCTTCATTTGAACAATGCAATGAATTTGATGAAATAGCCTCATTAAGTTAATTAGGTATTCCACAGAGACTGGAGCTGTATACTTAAATTGGTTCACAGGGTGGCTCCCATGTCCCACTGGGACAAAACAATATGCACAAACCCATCTGTAAACCTGTAGCACAAACATGTAATGGCTTCCATGAATATCCAAGGATTCTGGTATTCCAACAAGGCTAACTGAAAGGGGTTGTGGCTCTAAACTAAAACATAAATTTATGGTTGACTTTCTTGGAGCAACACCCTTCTGTAATTAGACTGAGAACCATCAAAATGAGGCAAACAGCATTGCATGAACTGGGAATGAACAAATCATTGATGTCCAGATTTATTAGGAATATCTAAAAACAAAATATATACAACTTTTGTAGCATCCCACACTGCTTATAAAGAAAGAAGAGAAAAATTTGAAACCAATAAATTCTAAAAATAAATAAAGCTTGTATGATGCCAGACCCCTCATGATGGCCTCATCAGTACCAGTGTTCAGCAAAAAAAACATATTCAATCATTTTATATATGTGTATGTGTGTGTGTAAAGAATGTCCCTCAAAGCCATAAGATCAGATAAAATCAAAATGAACAAGCAAGAGTGTCAATCTTTTTTCAAACTATCCATTCCAGAAAGAACTGACATAATTTTAATCAAGATGTACTACTTTAGTTAAACCTGATAAAAGTTTTTGATAATTTGAAGAAATATATTTACAGATAGCTTATTCTAATAATATCCAAAGTCCCAAAGAGACTTGTCCATAATTTTAGTTCCCCTCTAGAATTATGATAATCCCTGACACTAACATCAATCAAAAGTATTCCAAAATTTAAAAATATTTTAAGGACTGCGGTGCACTTAGTTTATTACAAACAGCACCATGAAATTCAGGGGGTAGCAGGTGTCTTTGTAAAGGCATGTGAACTAAGACATGAACATTTTTCTAAAACCACACATATATACTCTGATAACTTTTGGAATGGATGCAGTCAGGAATATTTACAGAGGACTAAAATCCAGAAAATTCACAAAAATAAATCATTTATGCAAATAAATGACACCTAAACCCTGCCATTAACTGGTAATATCACAAATTCCCTGAATAAATGCATCTTTCTAAGTGTATTTATTTGTCATAAGAGAGATCTATGCCTCAAGACTTTTCTTTCATAGTCATACAGTGATACTTGACTCATAGCCATACAACAGCAATGAGCCACAAGCAGATTCATACAACCTGTGAGACACTTATTTTGGAATGTGACCCGAAATGGAAGACAGGTCACTACATCACAGAGACAGCCCCAGCTGGCTCTCAGATTAAGCCCTCCCTTACCATATGTAACTGGGGTTATAAATTCTACTTTCAATCACTGACACCAGTCAAAACAACTGCATACAGTTAGTAGGCAAGCTGAACAAAGGCTTTATTTTAATGCAGGTGGCCTTGTGAAGTGTACACATAGACCTTGCACCATATCTTCATATATATTTTAGCAGCAAATCCAATAATTGGATACCAGGTTACATATTCAGGGACATATAATATATATATATTAATATATTATAATATAAATAAAGACCTGTAGAAACAACAATTTAATTAATAAGCAAGGTTTCATTTTCACCAATTACAGTGTTATTATCATTTGCACCTTTGGAACCAGTTAATTATGGTGGTTATATAATGATTCAGTTTCTGAGTCTGATGATGTACTCTGATGAATGGCATTGATGTTCCATCCCTTCAGGTATCAGGGCAGACAGTATGATCTAAAGTTTCATGCCCTGACCATGTGTAGTGCCATATCACAGATGATGATATTGGCCCTCTAATATTATGACCAGAAGACTGGCTGTCAGAGTGCCTTTATGTATATCTAGGTCTGAGGAACGCATTTAAAGGCCCCATGAGGATGGTATTAATTCGTCATTTTTGACAACGCCTCATGGCCTTCAGGTAAACTTAGCATTTTTAGTGTAATTTCTAACTACACCAAACACATGCAAGAAAAGTTCCGTTTTAACTCAGAAAATTGGTAAACCCCTCCACATATTTGTTGAATTTCTGACCGCATGAATACAGGCCTGGCTGGCACAAGTAACAAGACGAAGCTAACTTGTACTTGATATCGGAAATGTTACCATAGAGAGTGAGTTCACATGTATCCTCTTGTGTTAATTCATCATTTGTAGCATAAATGATAATTTTAAGATTATGGGCCATTTACCACAATATGAATGAAACATGATGGAAGACCACTGCCATGCATTCCTCTATATTGCTTGTACCAGCCCAATTATCATTGCCTACTGAGACAGGTTGTCACGGCTATGTCCACAGTTAGTTGAGTGGTACCATTGTGATAACTGAATAAACTGACAGGATCGTCTTATTGTTAAAGGTTAATAAACATTTGTGATAATATATAATTATAAACATTTATTTATGCAGTTAGTTCATTTTGGTTCAATACAAGTTTCCATCCCAGCATACGAACCTACGGTTTCCAATTCACCTTTATACAGTTCTACAGGTGTGCAAGTAAACATAGCCAATGTGTGTCATTTTTTTCTCTCTAAACAGAATTTATTCAGTCTTACAGATCTGAGAATGTATCTTTATTGATTTAATTAAACATCACAGAAATCCCTTACAGTGACTTATCTGTGATTTTTATGAACAGCAAATAAACATGAGAAACAGCTTAGGTAATAAACTGGTCAAAACCCTGGATAAAACACAGGCAAAAGGTGGGTGAAATACTCTTAATTCAGGTATTACCCACTGGGCCTGGTAAAATACATTTCAGCCTGGCTCATATGTTAACCCTGCTCAGTTTCACATAAGAATAAACAAACAGTTATCTGATTTACTGTATGTTTAATGAGTGAAACCAGCTTCGTTGAGTGCTGCCATATTCAATCAGTGACACAACAATACAAAACAAAGGGAAATAAATTAGTAGCTAGGTTGTAAGGTAAAACATCTCTGTTTGTTCTTATAACGAATCTGTATTCATGACTGTGTGTTAGATAGGCACCCTGCTTTATTTTTGTATAAGCAGACCTCACTTCATAGAATATCTTACACACACACCCAGAGCCGCTTATGCAAAAACATGGACAGATAACCTAAAACTGCTTTCTCTCTGCTCATGTTTTGTCAAATTTACCAATTTTTTTTCTTGGTTCTGTTTAAATCTAGTACTGGCACTCTGACAGGTCACCTATGAAAGAACATGATTTACTGTTGGTCCTGTAATGGAAGAGTCAGACAAAAAGAACATTATTTTAATACTGTTGGTCCTGTTACTGAAGAGTGAGACCAGTTTTATTCAAAACGGACTATATCTTTGGCCAAAATTTCATGATGCATCAGTCCTGAATGTTCAAAGATATCAGGTTGAAAAATAATGCACCAACAGTGCTGCCAAGGATCTTGCCTGGCATCCATATGTTTATATATGATTAATTAGTCAAGAATTCACTATCAATATGAAAATGGCTTTCTTTTAAGCTTATCCTTCTAAAACCATTAGAATAAGTTTAACATTACAAAAATTGCATGATGACAAAAAATATAAAGTGGTTACCAGAGAAAAATTAGGAACTGCAGATCTACACCATTGCTTAACCAAGTATTTTTGCATTCCATTACCACTGTGTAACTGTTATTATATAAATTTTGTTATTTTGATGTATATAATTACTACAAGTATTAGGTAAACTAAACATGTAGTCCCAAAATCTGTACATACACAATTTATAATAAATGTTCATTGAAATATGTTGATAAATTCTGAGAATTCCTTCTGACATAGATAAACATGTAAATACAATCTCCTAAACCGAGGAAAACAGGATGACTAAACTGGGTGGACAGTATATACTTACAAATAATACCTTAAGTCAGCTCAGCTAGACAAGCTTTGGAATTAGGAAAATCCTGAGCTGACTGAACAATAGATGTATGGTATACACAATCCAATCAATGTTCATTTGCAGTGCAACCTGGCCCTAATCAGCACTGACTAAGTGGGTACAAAGCTGGATTAATCTATAAAATCTATTCAGGATGAGGCCACCCATGTACAAATCTGTCTCCTGTGGTTTATGAGCTCACATTGTCTGAGGTATCTGACAGGTAAATCCCCTGTTTTCCTATACATCCATGAAATCCTAACCTCCCTCACCATTAAATGACAATGAATATAAGTCCACCACAGAGTAATATGTATACTGCAGGATACATTTAATATACCACCCAGGCATCTTCCTCAATTCAGCCCCAATAGTCTAGAGACGTAATTTCCCAGAGCATTTTTCTATTTGTTATGTATATAATGCATATGCTGCCATGGCTGTCTTCAATTACAGTTATGGGCTATGGAAGCACATCTGAAACTTTTTACATATTAATACATAAAACAAAATATGTTACCATCCAATGAATACATTAACATGTTACAGGCTTTTCATTTATCTCTTATGCACTTAAACAGTGGAGAGACTGATATAACACTTTGAATCTTTGAAATTTCTGATTCCCATACATTGTTTCCTATTTTTATGAAGGGATCCACATCACAAGGTAGCTCTGCTTTTCAATATTCCTTGAAGTATCAGTGGTGAGCTATACAGTAGTGAGCACTGTACAGAATCTACAGATTAGTACTGACTAGTTTAGGTGACCACAAATGTTACTTGTTACTACAAAAAATCATATTCCATCTTTAGTCTGTTATCTTGGACGGAAAAATGGTACATGACCTGTTTGGCTATGTCTATTAGTGATTCTGATCAGGGAGTATGCCATGCAATTTGCATTTGCATGTCACACAGAGCTTTCCAAAAAGGGTCTGCGTGGGAATATTTAAGTTTTTAACGTGACAAAGTGCCATTATTTTTCTTGGAAGCTTCCAACAACTGCTTTCTTGTGGGCTGCCCTTTCTCTGCATCAGCAAGGAAATGCCACTCTGAGAAATTAAGCAAATCTGTGTGTAAATAATATATGATCTTCAAAGAAAGTGACCTTTCTGTGTGTTTATACAGCTATAAACTTCATGCCAGGAGGACCTTACGCAAATGCCTAATGTACATTAGTCTGCTGCTTCTGCAAACCTGCACAACAATAAATTAATAGTTACAGATAAGTTTCCTCAGTCAGTCTGACTGTCATAATAGAGATATCCTGGATAACTTATCTGGTGTCATTTTGGTGCACAGACAGAGACAATCTGTAGCGAGCAGGATATATATGCAACATGCTGATCGTGTTGTGAAGTTTTTTTTATAACTGTGCTGGTATCTTCATTCAGGTAGTACACCTTGCATCTTAGACATTTCCTAAGGGATATTATTTCAAATTTCCCTCATGACCATTACTCTTTACTGTACTGACTCATGGCAGTAGCATGTGATGTTGTATTTACCAATTTCCTTATACTGTCATTTACCAATAGTTGCTCTGATTTTGTTTTATATATTAACTGCAATCTGGTCATGTAATATGTCCTCTTATACAGATCTGTATGACTCTGTATACCTCAAATGGTTCCTCTTAGTTGAATGAAGATGAAGATTACTATTATTATCATGATTAATAACAGAGCTGAAATACAACATCTGGATTATTCACATATCTTTAGAAAGTGGAAACTGCATAAAAAACAGCGAATGCCCAGTAATCCTCTTATAGGAAAAAATACTGACTGGTTAAGAATAATCTGAGAATTTTGCAAGTCTTTAAATCAATCTTTCAATAGTTTCATTCTGATTTGAGAGAAATAAATATATTTAAGATAATTTCGAGCTTCATGTACTTGGTTTACCCTGCAGGTCGTAAAAGTCATTTTATTAGTATTTAATTACAATATTTTTTTTTAATTAAGCCTGCAACAGAAAATTTAATAATAAAGATCACATCTTTAAGGAATATCATTGATATGTTAATTGTTGCACTGAAAACTAGTTTCACTAAATGCTGCACTTCTGCCACACTGTAACTAGCCTGTTGAATATAAAGATTGTTAGGTTTTCCAGCTGAAATGCAGAATTTTACAGATATATCTCATAAATACAGAATAACGTTAAAATCCACTTATAATATAAAAAAAGAGAAAAATGTTAATATTCTGGTCACTGGAACATATCTGACTTAATACCAGCAGTAATTTTCTCCATACAGAAGCATCAGTGATGTCACCTGTTGCACAGTCAAAAGTTTGGTGTACATGTACTCCTGTTACTACACTTATAGGGTATGCATATGTATGTTAAAAGAATTATTATCTTTATTCCTGAAATTAATATTATTGACACTAATCATGGAAGTGTATAACTGCGAAATAAATATAATACACACAAATGAATAATGTTTAATTTTATCAAACATTTATTAGTGAAGTACAGTTCAATTGTTATAGTTAAATGTACCACTGTAAAAATATCTTAATAAACAGCCTGTAGAACACTACCAATATTTTGAAAAATCTGATAACATAAAAGATGTGCAAGTAATATATATATATATATGCATATATTTTGACACACTTGATAAAAGATACGTTTATGTTACTATTATCAAAGAAAATATGAGATGCTCAACTAGAGCTTAGTCATGAAATAGTTTTAAAAATCTGTTTAAAATAATAAGACTACAATGAGTGAATGACACTGAAAATCTAGTGAATGCCTATGGCTGACTCACCTGTTTTAGCCTGGATTGTTTTGAACATGACAGGCTCTCCATTCCGGCTGACTTGTTTAAGCCAATTGAGTAGATCTCTGAGCACATACCCGGCAACCTTTCTGCCTTGTATTTCCAATATAATATCATCCTGGTGTAACTTGCCACTGTGGTATTTAACCTTATCCTGTTTGATCTCTGAGATGTAACAGAACTGTCCGTTGTCCGCCCCTCCTTTAATGACCACACTCAGTAGCCCTTCTGGGCCGGCAGAAATTATACTTTCCTGAATGCATTGGCTCCAGTGTTTGGGGTCTAGTTTCTTGTTTTTAACCGGGCTTGGAGACTTCGCAGACCGTGCCTTACTCATCTTATTGTACTTTTAGGAGGCGTGATTAAACAGAAAATTAACATGTATCCTAAAAACATGTGTACGATAAATCCATTAATGATAGTGATACTCTCTCCAATAAACCAGCATCTCTCCACTGACCTCGATGATTTCTGAATCCAACGTGAAGATGCCCCGCCTTTTGGATCGCTTACATTCCAAACTGGCCTTAATCCACAAGTATTTAATGCTGCACTTATCCATTATCACTTTGAAATCCACATAGAGTGACCTCATTCCCGTGTAAGGACATTTTACGGTCAATTGTGGACGATTTTAGAGCATTTTAGAATCAATCCACTCTTGTTACCCTGTGAATCTTCCTGTGCGCATGCGCAAGTTTGTGCTTGCCGAAAATAGGTCATGTAAATCACTATGTCGCAAAATGCGTATTTAGCAAGTGCTTGGTTGACACACTGACCTTAAATGTAGTAGATAACCTTCCGTGTCACGAGAAAGCCAAATATATCGCGATAAATTTATAATTATCACAACTTACGGACAGCGATATAATTTAAATGATAATATAAGGCTCCAGTGATAATGGGGACGAGGGTATCAAAACGTTATGTGGGCAAATATGTCGTTAATTTTTTTAATTATTATTATAATTGAAAATTATCTATTATATATGAACGTTCATATGAATACGCGTATACGAAAAAAACTGCATAGAACAAGTCTTACAAATGTCATTACTAACTTCATCGAAAATATTGGTGTGTAAACTTGACCCCCTACCCAGGCCTGTAGCTTACTATTGTAGGCCTACATAGCATATATATATTCGATGTGACATTGATATATATTTATGGGTGGTGAGCGCCCAGGCGATACAATCAGCCACGTGATCAGATGAGACGTGACACGTAAAGTTGTGCATTCGTGTATCTACATGGTGATAAATGCAATGGGTAAACACGTGCCAGGGGCGACCGACACAAGGATCTTAGAACGGGGGGGGGGGGGGGGGGGGGGGGGGCACGGATGAACAAAATTGTTTGCCCGGAGTACTAAAGTAGACTTTAAACATTTTCTCGCACGCAAAGACTTTCAAAAGTTGAGGGAAGAAACGGCGCGAGATACAAATTCCGACACTGCTTTTCGGTATAGCCTATTACGCGTGTATTACAATATTTGGGACAAAAAAGAGCGGGCGCAATACCTGTCAATCCGCCCCATCAGTTAGCCCTGGCCAATTAAAGTTACGATCGAGTCCGTTTACTACACGTATTTTAAGTATGTAAATCAAATAAAACAGCCAATTATATATATATATATATATATATATATATATATATATATATATATATATATATATATATTGATATGTAAATATATATCTAAATGTAAAAATATATCAATATATAAATATTAGGAAAATTTAGGTTGTAATTTTGCAACATCGGATATAAAACGTACGTACGTGTATTATATTCTATCTCTCATAATGGGAGATCATACCCCTCTATACCCTCCACATGGTCGCTCAGAGTGTGGCCTAAGCAGCATCGCTGCCATTTTTATGCCCCCCCCCCCCCCCCTCTTAAATCTTCTGCCCGACGCTCAGTTCTGTCCATTGAAGAGAGTGAATCTCTAATAATTATTAAATATAGGATTAATGTTTTGAAATACGTACGTGCTATCGTAAATGCATGAGTAACTGGATGTCATGCTGTGATATCACGTTAGTATACGTGTTTCCATGTTTTAGTGATTTTTTAATTTTGTCCATTTTTCCTTTTTTTCGGGAGCTTTGAAACTTATAATTTTGTACTTTGCAACATACATACATATCCTAAAAAAATCACCTACAGTTAAGATAAACAATAAAATCACAAAGTATTAACTGCCTCATATTTTTTGTTTTTTAATAGAATCTACACTAGATGGCACTAGATGGAGTATATTTCGGTAAGTACAATGACAATCAAGACATTTCAAAGTACTTAAATGCGCATTAATTTTCTCTCTCTCTCTCTCTCTCTCTCCTCTCTCTCTCTCTCTCTCTCCCCTGGATCGAGCCACACCATAACAGAGTGAACAGTTTGAATGTAGGTACTGTCAAGGAGTATTACCCTTGAATTATCTCCTACATTACTAATGAAATGTGATAATAAAGCTGTTTAACAGACAATATCTGCCTTCGGGGAGAAAAATAGCGCCTGTGTTCTTTAGAGCGATTAGTAAAATCTTAGTCAACCAGTAGATGGCGCTGGATGTCAGTTAGACCTCCACACTTTCCTGCCAGAACCTCGTTTCAAGACCGCGGACCAAGGTACATGCGGTGCCGTCAGCGTCTACAACAAATCAATACCGGAGACCGGGGTGTTTATATTGCAGTGCTGGAACTCTAAAACGTTTTTTAAAGTAGCATACTTTCTACAGGAAAGATATCATTTTATACCTTTTTTCAGCGTTAATACTTTTTTATATTTTTTTTTCAAATTATCATCTTCATGTGTTAATTTCAGGCTGTTTACATAAACATTCTGCGAACAGTTGACATATATTCTGTTTCAGAAATCTGACATTTTATTTGCGATTATTTCTTTTTGTGATCTTGCAAATTTTTTTTATATATATTGGATGGATATATTGAATACTGAGGAGTCATGCTATAACTTGCCACATAACTGCAAATGTTATTAATTCCCTATTCAGAAGTATCACTTGTTTAGTTAAATTGTACAAATAATTGTACAATTTCTGCATTAATTTATACTTTCGCCATATTTTTTGCATCCTCATAGAGCCTTGAAGCGCGTATCTCTTTGAAGGATGTTAAGGCAGTCTGACAGTCAGTATACGTTGGTCGTAGACTCTCTAATGTCATGCAGAGGGCCGAACTGGCGCTATCAGTTTTGTGTTTGTTTGTTAGTAACCATGTATGGGGTTCAATCTGTAAATATTTGTGTTCAATATTTCCTTATATAATAGTGAGAATAATAGGTATTAGAACAAATATTATTGAATGATGGGATGTATATATCACTTATCCTGACCTTATTTACTTCCAAATGATTCTTTTGTAAATTTGTCTGTAAACATCGATCCGTTGCATCTATGGTAAATATTCCAGTCTTATGTATTGTATAGTTCTCAGGGATCGAATTTATTTTTCACCTTTCCAACGGAAAGGCATTGATACAGGTTTGCCGCAGAAAAAAAGCCTCTTCTCCAAAGGAGCATCCTATACCATCATATCAAACTTAATTCTTTCCCTCGGTGTAAACCTGATTCTCCCATCTTAAATGCCAACCTACATGCACACTCGCATGCAAAAAGAACTGAATGTTTTCAATAACAATGTTTGTTTGTCAGAAGCACGATTGTGCAGTGAAACAAAACAGGTAAATATAAGAGATTAGGGCTTCAATGCCGGAGAGTACAAGAAATTATAGACAGTTTTTATTAGAAAATATATACAGGAATTATAGAAAGTCGGTGGAACACCCCCAGTAAAATATTGTTTTTTTTTTGTCATTTTTTAAATAATTATCAGCTACTAATGTGAAAAACACCAAGGCGTTCACCTTTCCATGCAACGGACTGGTATAGGCCTATACATAATAAATTTGCCTTTCCGTGTATATGCATGTGTGTCTGTTTGAGATCTAGACAAGCGGAAAGGCGTTATTTCGACCCCTGGTTCTTTACACTTCATGTAAAAGAATTATTATTTTCAGGAGTATCTTATAACATATCTATTTATCATGCAATGGATATTTGTCAGTGCTACGAAATGATAAAAAAAATAGAATTCAATGATATTTTATTTGTTAAAGATGAAATGTGCACACAATATGTAATCTGTTTCTATATATATTTTGTATTCTTATACATAAATATGCGTATATATAAACTTTATTTTGGCAAAGACAGGAAATGAACTGTGTATGTAAATCATGTCATACGTGGACAATTGCACACTATTCTGAAATTTTAATGAAATATATATATATATATATATATATATATATATATATATAGATGGATAGATAGATATAGATGGATAGATAGATATAGATGGATAGAGAGATATAGATAGATAGATAGATATAATAGATAAAGATATAGCTAGATGCTACCAAAATTCCATGCAAAAGGTTAATAACTAGAAATAAGGGGAATTATAATGTACTTTAATTTAGTGGTGGAAACAAACACTCATTACTAACTATATCGGATCAGAATAGGTTATTTGAAGCTTAAATTAATTGAGTGAACTGAGTCATATTCATGTGATATACTTACAGAAACCAGTAACTAATATTATGTGTTTCTTGAAAATAAAATGTAACTGTAAATTAAATAGATAATATTTATCTTTATAATATATAATATTATTATGCATGTTAATATTAAATACTATACAACTTTTTAACTAAATTATAAATTTAATATCTGATCCTACAGTGAAGATAGAAAGTGCTTAATGCATTGTTCAAGTATATTATTTAACATTTTCAGAAACAAAGATTTTTTATAAGAAAACAACAAAATAATTGGAAGTTTAACTTCTTATATGGACTTTTTGGTCATTTAATCAATGATGCCTTTTTATATGCAACTTTGCATGTTCTTTTTGCAGCATACTTTTGACATATACACATTAAACCATGCATGAATCTCCAAGAAACAACTCTGCATGTATAGTTATGCATGCTCATAATATGATACGAAGTGATTTATAGATAACAATGATTTGTACAACACATCCCCCTTGGCATTTACGCATGCAAGCATGCAGATAGTCACAACAAATCCTTCAAACGTTTCCTTATACCTTACAGAACTGAGAAATATATGCCCGGTATAGTTAGATTGCCTATTTGATGAAATGGGCAAGCATAATTTAGCAATTCTGCCCATTTCATGAAATGGGCAAAGAATTTCACATTTTGGGCGTAACACACACACACGTTTATATA
Organism: Sipunculus nudus; assembly: GCA_026874595.1. Taxonomy (NCBI): domain Eukaryota; kingdom Metazoa; phylum Annelida; class Sipuncula; order Golfingiida; family Sipunculidae; genus Sipunculus; species Sipunculus nudus. The sequence goes on along the minus strand of CM049306.1, from coordinate 37,704,896 downwards.
TATGGTATATAGGTAAAAGAGGACAGAATGTTATGTATATGTACCCTAAATACATAATTCTACCCATAACTCTTGTCCGAAAGCATAATACATGGGTAGTTCATAGATTTAAAACGTATCCAACAATACAGAGTTTTGCGAATATACTTCACTTTCAGCCGAGTTCCTCTGCCGCCTCGTTCGTGTCCGGAGAAATTCTCTGACCCCTGGACTAATCTTTCTGAAACTTGGCATAATTATCGGTTCACATTTGAACTGGTGCCACATGCAATCCTTTTCGCGCAGTGTCCATCTGTATGTCTTTTTTAGTGATAAAAGCCCACATCTCAGGAGCAGTTCAATGTATTGGGCTGAAAAATGTCCATGCATGGAACTTGGATACCTCCATCTCGTATTCAAGACTGGTGGCGCCATCTGCAATCGACTGGAATCAAGACCGATGGCGTCCATCCGTGCGTGAAACTACGCATATCTCAGGACTGGAGAGGATGGATGTATATCAACCTAAAATTTTACATGTTTATCCGCCTTGGGTAGCTTTGTTGTAGACCATACAGGTGGCGCCACCATCCGTTCCGTTTTCGTAGAATACGTTGATACCCTTTTCCCAGGAATGGTTTGATGAATCCGCCTGAAAATTTGCATGTCCATAGATTTTGGAATTATTTATCTTGTGTACAAATTGGTAGCGCCATCTGTAATCAATTTCATCTGGCATCCATCTATATATATGTCTGTTTTTCGGATACCTGCATTCGACTGCATGCCCATATTCTAGTAATATCTAAGTGTATAACCTTAATGCAGGTATGCGACTTTCGACGTTTTAGCCGGTATACGCAAAATGGGGGCTCCTATGAGCGTTTTGAAAATATTTGCGAGGATGCAAGGTCAGGATTTCAATAGGATACGAAAAAACGACAAGTACTTTGAGGACAATACTCTGGGGAGATTGTTTGGTGGGCATTAGAACCTGTAGTGCCTCTGTGATGTTGTGTATCTCGGTGACACTGCATGCAGGGTCCAGGTGGCCATTATAGTTCTGTATCTTCCAAGTATAGAAGCCGGAGCAACGTTTTGAGGCTGATCGTAAATTAGTGTGAACCGTGATAACGTGTGAAAAGTACACATCTATGGAATTCTATGTTCAACATACACAAATATATCAAATATAGTTTCTCATTAAAAAGTGAACTTAAGCATGAGAAATCATATAAAACCAGAAATGGACAGTAGAGGAGTATACAGCAACGCTTACTTGGTACGGAGACGCAGGGCGTATAAATTTAAGGGGGCGCGGGTGCCTTCTTAATTTTTCGACTTATATAAAAATATGAAAAATAGAATAATAAACGACAAATATTGAGAAACAGATCATTTTTCTCTTCCCGATACATCTGCGTGTGAGCGTTTTGTATAACATTTGCTAACACTCTCGGTACATTTACCAGTGCAAGAGAAGTGACCCCCCCCCCCCTTTTTTTAAGATCCATTATCCACCACGAGAAAGGGCGTCTCAAAAGGGATCCAAATCGTCACGTATATGATTACAGTCTTTCAAGCATGGATTTATCCTGCGTTTTATCGGGTTTTCGCCACTATATATATATATATAGTTATATAGTTATATTAGTGGTGTGTCGATTAATCAATTAAATAGATGATTGGTCATGTTCTTTCAAAATCAATAAAATTGGTTGCATTTTTTACATAATGGATTAAAAACGATTACGTACGCACAAGCAAAGAATCTTATCCTGTCAGAGATGTACGAACAAAAAGTAACGAACAGCAAAACGGATTCTTGCCTGCGTACAATCGTCCGACGACGGCAAGTCGACCTTGGATGCAGGTGGATTCATAGTTTCAATATGATTATTACCGTTTTTGCAAGGGTACAGGGGATATGATCTCCTTGCATTTTTTTAGGACGGGGGGGGGGGGGGGGAAGAGCTTTAAGTCCATTCCACTGCTCAGTGTATCTAACGTATGATTCAGGGGCGTGTAGCCAAAGGGTTTGGGTGGGCCGCAGGTGAACTAACCTAATATAGAACCTCTAATTCATTTTCTCAGAAAATGCGGGATGGGCCACTCTGGTTGCCAAATATTTCGGCCCCCTCCCTTCCCTCAATCCTGGCTACGTCCCTTTGATTTTAAACAGGGCGACATTCCGTCATATTTGCACATTGGGTAGAGTTAAAACAAAATAAAAAATTAAGTGTTGAAACTTGAGCAAACTTTTTACGTAAAACCAAAACATATTCACCCCTTATAATATGGTGCAATGTGGCGGTAGTGAATAAAACTATGATATACTTGAAGTGACCTCGGGCGTTTATCCTTTTTAATTGTCATAAAGCAGATAGGGTGCCTATTCGAGACTTTGCGCGGAACTCGTTTCTTGTTATGGGGGGGGGGGGGGGACCTGCCCGTCCTGCTATGGAATATCCCTCATATTTCATTTGCAAACAAGGCCAGAAATTTTTTTGTTAATTCAGGGGCGTCAATATTGGGGGTGGGGGGGGGGGATGGGGGAGGGGGGTTTTTATATACCCCCCACTTTTTGGCAAGGGGGGGATGGTCAATGTAATCATCCCCCCACTTTTCAGATAATAATATTATAATTTTGCAAATGAAATATAAAAAAATTAGAATTAAACGCTTTGGATCAGTTTACGAAAAAACGTTATATCTATATGTTATATAACTTATAACTTATGTTATATAACTAAGAATCCACAAAATAACTTATTATCTAAAACATTATAATTATTTGAAATATGATTAAGTATATATATCTATATAAATATATATATATATATATATATATATATATATATATATATATATATATATATATATATAGTTTATTATGTCACTCAGAGACGCTGAAAATGGTATATATATATATATATATATATATACAAAGTCATCCCCCCCCGACCCTGGAAGATAAATTGACGCCACTGGGTTAAATTGTAATTTGATTTTTAATTTTTCATATCGGGACTGCATAGTAACGAAAATTCACCGATCGCTAGAAAAATTGATTTTACTTTGACTTCAGCAAATATCAAAATTTAAAAATACACATAACATCAGTAGGCCTATATATTAATATGATATTCTGGTAGTATGTATATCCACACACACACAATGTATATATATAGTGATATGCCAATTTATTGATTATATTAATGTACACGTCACACTCTTTACGGGGGGGGGGGGGGGGGTACGTGGTCATTATTTAAAAATCGATGATCAGTCGTTTTTATTTTTCAGTCATCGATTATAATTTTAAACCCAATTTCTACCACTAATATATATATATATATATATATATATATATATATATATATATATATATATATATATATACATATATATATATATGCACCTGTATATGCATTGTTTAAATGTAGTTACATTAATGTATCTAATATGTCATATTTTTTTCGAGAATTCTTTTAATGCATCCAAAGTTCAGTGTGCCCCTTCAATATTTCCTCTTAAGTTCCAGGGTTTCATGCAATAACTACGTTATGTTAATATGAAATTAATATTTCCTTTTCAATTGAAGGGGAATGTATAAACTAGTTTCACCTAATTAAACACTTTGTAAGCCGTTACATTCTGTAACAATATTCAACATTTTTTTCATAATTTAATGTATAAATATTGGACAATTGCCATTAACCTAAGACTTTAAACCAAAATAAAAATAGCTACACGTGTCCGACTTCGTGTGACGTACATCACGTGGGCGCGTAACAACACGGAGGAGGTAAACCGTTTCCCTGTCAGATGTTTACAGATGGCGCCACCGTACGGCGTAGTGTTTGGCCCTTGAAGGTCACGAACCGGAGCGGGAAATCCCAGCCACCAAAACATGGCTCGAAGCGTGCTGGACTCGCTTCAAGCCGAATTGCAGCTCCTAGATAATCTTGAAACCCATTCTTGGAAGGACACTAACGGTTCTACGACTTATGCAAGGCGGTTTAAACAGGTAAGGGCGATGCAAATGACGTGTTTTTAACGGTAAATTGGCCGGAATCGTGTGGGTACTTCAGATCGCAAACCGGTGGGTCCCGATCTCGGCGTTCGTGACCAGTGACATGTTTACCACCGGCCAAACCGTTCAAAAATGGCACCGGTGTTCATGAATTCACAATGAATGCAAACAAGATTACGTATCCTAAGATATGGGATGTGTTTTTGGCTTCATTACACGGCCCAGAGCTTGTGAAATCTGTTTGAGTTGGCAGTGTTGCTCAAACTGGATGCCAACCGATCTCATTTTTCAGGGTCAAGGCCACTCCCTATCGCCATCTCTGAACGAGAATTGCTCCGTTTATAAATCCAGACCTTTCGCTTTAATCTGATGCAATGACCCTACCTGATCTACCTTTTATCTCATATTCATTATCTAGATATTTGTTTGTCAATATTTCTTCGGTTAAACTTGAGGCCGAGTCATTGCTGTGTTTGTGGTGTGTGTGTGTGTGGGGTGGGGGGGGGGGGGGGGGGGGGGGAAGGGGGGATCAACGTGAACAAAATCAATCTGATCGTCATTGCTTCCGTTCGCCTTTTATTATCCCCTTTATATTTATAACTCGTTCTGCAAACAATTAATGTGTGTATCATTCATTTGGTTGTTAAATGACAGAACAAAAATAGGTTTGTCTGTTTCAGTCCTTTGTCTCAGTTATGTATTGTCAGGATATCAGGCAAAATAAAATGCCTTAAATATTTTTCATGTAATATAACATTTAGTTTAAATAAAAATATTTTAAATGCCAGATAAAATTAACAGGTCAGTGAATGTTGACTGTGAGGAAGCCCTGTTGCGTTCAGCTTATATATACGGTTTGTCGTGGACGCGAGTTGACATTCCTGACACAAGTTACAGTCAGACAGGGGTCGCCCAACTGGTTGTTTCATCACCACAGTTAATTAGTCACCAAAGAAAAAAAATGGTGACGAAGAGACTGTATGGATACGCTGGCGGGATTTGACCTGGCATGTCTATTGATTGTTTATTCTAATAATCAGTAATTCAGACGCAAATGGAATGACAGAAAAAAAACCCAGAAAATTGATTGACAGAAGAGAGAAATGGGACCGGAAAGTTATAGTTTCCACCACAAAAAGTGTTTTCATTCTGCAAAGATTCAGACTTTAGATAGTTCTTTTGGTGACTCGTTTTTTGGTGTTACATCCATGGATGTAGATTGAAATTAACTAATACTTGAATTACAACCCCTTGTTTGAGATAAAAGGATACATTCAAATGAGCTTCTGTGAGGCCAGTAGGCCATGCTGCACAATGTTTGTATTCACATGTAATCCACTTCTTCAAGTTCTTGTATGGTGGATCTTGAGCTGCTAATTGAAAGAATCTACAACAAAATAAGGTTTTCAGTATTGGTATAGTCGTTTATTTGAATTTAAATTAAGGCAAGCCTTATTTCCACTCCCCGGGAGAGTGGAAATAAGGGATGCTTATTTCCACTCCTCATGATAAAGGCTGGTGCAGTACATAAGTATTCTGGGAATTATAAGAAGTATATCTTGTTAAAAGAATTTTAGCGAATGTGCATTATACTCTATTATATTGATTAATTATAGGTTCATCTGTATAGGCTATATACTTTTACATTTGTGCACTAAAAAGGTTTCAGTTTTTACTTTGCAATGCATTTCAAAGTGAACTTGTTACTGTATTATAAATAAATTTAAAACATATATGATTTGTTAGAATAAAACTTGCGGTTAAATTACCAAGTATACATTCAAATTTCTGGTCAGATTTTTAAAGACACATAAAATGTATATTTTTCTGGAAAAAGTTACATTTTGTCAATTAGTTTATTTCATAATTTTATAGGTTTATATATTAGGCATGAGAACAAGCTTGCAGTAGCTTAATAAGGGGGAGGGAAATGTTTTGACAATCTTTGTTTCCTGGCTTAGTCCTTATCTGTTGATGCCTGGTTAGCACCTCATCAGCAGGGCCAGTCTAGAGTCTGTGTCTCCATATGCCAAGACTAGTATTGTCAGGTCTTGGCTTAGTCAGTTAGTGCACAGGTAAAGCCTAGACAATTGCACAGGACCATACACTCTGGTTCACAACTCCATGAATTTATCAGACCACTAGCTGATTTTATCCAAAACAATTTCAATGGCATGACTGTAATGTCAAAATAAGTGAAATTTGTCTGAAAGAAAAATTAGAACTACAAAGAAACATAGGATCCATACATGATAGAGTAATAAAAGACTGTTGTGACCAGTGTTGGACATTACAGGTAAGACAAATGGCCATCTTCTATTACATTCTATACATCCAACAGGGCTGATGAAAATGAATTTCTTAACTTGCAAATTTTAACTTTTCTATTATATATAGGGTGTGGGAATAGGTATTCTTTAGTTAAACTTCTAGAGGGAGTAGAAATAAGCATCCCCTATTTCCACTCCCTGGGGGAGTGGAATAAGCACTTCCTTAAATTAATAGATTATCATACAAATTGACATCTTAGCATACAAAACATCAGTGAAATGACGAATTGACTGTGTGGTACAACATGTATACTGGTGAAGAAACAACTGAGGTGACAAATCAACTGGTATCTGTCAGACAGGGGGTCACCCAAAACATCAGTGGGTACAACTCTAAAACAGTTGCGAGACCTGTAGAAACAGGAAATGGGTTATATCCAGCTATTTCACATTGACTTTGCTGCTTATCCTTTTCCTATGTCTTACTTTCTTCATTGCACATATTTTAATAATTGATATCTGTCCAGCCATATACAAGCATAAATCTTGATATATATATTAGTGCTGATGCCAATTGTTGGCTTTGTGAGGAGTAGACAAAAATACCCCTGGCTGCTCCACTTTCTTCAACGCTTTTTCTGTGGCTCTGATGGTAGAGGACAGGAATTGAATGGAAGAATACAGGATATTGCTAATGCAGCTTCTCGTGTAGAAGAAGGAGAAAATGACTGGCTGGCGCAGGAGGAAGCCTGTTTGTGCAGGCAAGCATGATTCAGCCGGACACTCATTAGCACGGATGAAACTGGCCATTCAACTTTGTAAGCTTGTATACTCTAAGGACTGATTAATTAATATGATCATTTAATAAGTACGAGAATACAATTATTTGGTACCAGAATATAAGACAAAATCAAGGAAACTTGCAAAATTTGACATTTATCAATGACTGAAAGGCCCTGTGTATGTTCCCCTTATGTCATCCTACAAGATCAAATTCTAATGCAAAACATGCAGAATGCTGCAACTTCTGATGTCTTTATATGCTTCTGTAATATGTTTTAACACAGCATAATAAATATGATAAATATCAAGTATCAGGATGATACGCAATTAAAATTGCTATGTCCAGTGCCATCACAGTGCCAATGGGCTGGTCAGGCTGGGTGCTAGGAGGCACTAGTTGTTTGCTTGCAGTTTTTCAAGAAGGCAGTCATTTACTGTCTTCACACACAGGTATAGGTATTAGCGATATCTCATATTTCACAATATTGATCAAGTTGTCTAATTTCAATAAAATCCATAAATTAATTCTTCAGATCTTACAGATATACACAGTGAACTGAAACCATCACTTTCTGCAGGGTTAGAATTTTAGAGGAATAAAAATGTGACCAGTATATGTGCCTGTGTTATGTGCTCTAAGAAAGCCATTAAATCCCTAGCTGCAAGGTGTGGATGCCATCATGTACACCTTAGTTCTAACTGATAGTTATCTCCATATCAAGTACAGCACGTGATGTTCATCATGGGCTTGTGTTGTCACAGTCCAGTTAAATTCGCTGTGACCTGAAAATATCACTTCCGGCTTTAAAGTGCTTTAAGGTTATCAGATTCAACATATTCCATGCTCAAGGAAAGCTGGATAATGAGATATCCCTGTATCTGTACAGGTATATACACACATTTCAACATATCTAGGGCAGTAGGACTCAAATTAAAAGCTGTTTAAAAATACTTGCTTTACAAGATCAATAGCTTGAGCGGCAAACAGAGAGTATGTTGTAGATTCACATGAGTGTTTGCATGTTTTATGGCACATGAGACAGTTAACATGTTAATATTTGCTCTTTTTTTTAAGCCAGCTTTTCACCTTTACATCCAGTAGAATTTGTGATTTCTGGTTCACTCTGTGTATGTATTAATAAACTGAGGGTAATTCTTGCTGAGGAAAGTTCTTAAAATGCCTCTGTGTTAGATGGACAAGCTTGTTTATCTGGGAGCTGTTTGTAAACACATCAAACAAAAAGAACTTTGTGAGGTGGGATTGGCATTTTCTAACCTTTTATATACAAACTGTAAGGATCATCTTTAGTGAATAGACATCAAATATTGGAATCTAGGCCCTTCAATTGCTTGGATGGTATTTAATGTGCAATATACTGGTATATTGAGATAAATGTTTTTATCAATACTTCATTTTACAAAGAAAGGAATTGGCAGACTGAAGATTATTAAGTACAGGCTTATATTGAATCCACTTGCTGATTCTTGTGAACACATAAGAGGTGACTTCTTGCCTTGGGCAAGTGGAGAAGCACATACATTCAGTCCTGATCTCTTTCTATGTCTGCACAGACTAATTATTTTTTTCTCTGTGTACATACATGCACTCCCTTTTTTTGCATATACAAGGGTTTTTATGTATTTATTGGCTGGTAAACAGACATTTCCTCTCAGAGTGGCACCTAAAATGAAAGTGGTCATATATTTTACTCCAGGAATGTACCTTGTGTGATAGAATGGTACCCTAAATCTGAAAGTACTGACACCTTTGCTTTCTCTTCTTAATATGTCTAAAAGTTCAGTACTGTAATTTCAGGGAATTCTTAGGTGTTCTCATCAATACTTTCAGTATGGCAGCTAGTTAACAGTATTGACTTTCGGAAAATTCACCATAGTTCAGGCCATTTTATTGACTTCTCTCAAGTAGAAAGGCAGCAATTGCAGCCAAGATCTCTCACTCCTACACCCAAATTAGAAAAGGGTCATGAGCTCTTAGAAAAAAACAAACAAACATGAAAGAGACAGTCATCGGTACCTTCTGGCAGAACCCCTGTGCATATTTGTAAACTTAAATTTTATAATTCTTCTGCCCTGACCTGATGCTTTGCCCTGGAATAAATTATAGAATATTTACTCATAGTGCTCCAGGCTGAACATCTTGAAGCAGAATTTTAAAGCAAAAGATTCACCTACATTTTCCTTAGAATTATTCCTTACCTGCTCTGTGTACATATCACAGCTGTAGGTAATTCCAGGTAAAAAAATTTCTTGTTATACATTTGTGGCAGATTTATGAGTTAGTTATAAGTTGTGAGTTTACATGGTGCTTGTTTACGAGCAAAAAATGTAACTGAAGGGGGTTGGTTGCATGTGTGCTGAAGTTGAAAGGTCACTAGTTGCAAAATGCCTTTTCAAAACTGGTTTGTCTGACTTGCCATCAGATGTAGTTTTTGAATGTGTTATGATTATTTTAGCATTAAATCCACATTAATAACACATGGAAATGAACAAACCAATTGGCCTATGTGCGTTTTCTTCGGTGGGATCGGCATTTTCATATCTATTTTTAATCAGCTGATTGAAGGTAAGCTGAGGTTTAAGTATGGTGCTTTATTCCTCATCTGTTCGGCCGTCAGTTAGCAAGGAAAAAATCATAACTGCTGAACCTAGAAACTTCTTAATGTACATTCAGGTAGGTCAATAAAAATTCTCCTTGGAAATCTGAAATTAGGTCAGTGCGACCTGTATCCTCAGAGCTATGGTGCTTGCAAGTACCTCCCAGAATAATTAAAAATTTAAAAATTACAGTCTCAGAAATGGCTGGAGCTATCATAACCAAATTTGCCATGCAAACCATGCAAGTGTTGGTCTCATGAGTCATATCTGAAATTGAGGTATTGGTGGCGCCACCTGCATCAGCCTGTTTTGTACAGAGGTTAATAGTGCCCGTATCATACTGAGGGCTATGAAAAACTTCTTCTCTAAAACCATATGGCCAAATTGTTTAATTTTAATATCAAACAGAAATAAGTAGAATGAAGCTAATTAGGTTAATAACCTTTGTAGGACTAAAACTCACCATTCTTCCACTGTCTGGTAATGGACTCCCATGCAGGAGTTGAGGTTGTTTTACTCAAGCTGTAGCTGTTTTATTCAGCTAAGTTGACGAAGTCTGATAATCTGCAACAGTATCTTTTTGCACTGGTCTCTTCCTCTTCTGTTGTCAGTTGATCTGCTTATAAAAATTAATTATTTTCCTGTATGGACAGTCCATCTTTTCATACTACAGTCACAGTTTTTTCTTATCATATACAATACTCTGCAGATATAGTTTTTGGACATTTGGTTTAAATAAATTTGTGTACTTAAATTGTATCCGCCAAAACAGAGTTTTGCGGATACTATCTTTTCAGCTGCATGCCGCCGCTGCGGCGTAGGTGTTTGGAGAACTCCTCCGTAACCGCTGGGCGGAATTTTACGAAACCCGGGATTATGTTCGGGTCACATGTGAACTGCTGCGCCCCAATTTTGTTTTGACCTCTGACCTTTCCTCTGCGCTCTGCGTCCGTTTGTGCGTCTGTTTCCACACATAAACTCACATATCTCGGGAACCGTTTGACCGATCAGGAAAATTTTTTTTGCACAAATGTAGCCCTTGGAGAGCTTTATAACATACACAAAAAATGGTGGCGCCACCTGCAACCATGTTTGCACAGTGTCCATCTGTTCGTCTGCCTTGGGTTAAAATCACTCATATCTCTGCAGTGACTTGACTAATTCATCTGAAATTCAGCATGCGTAAACATCCTGGATAGCATTTCTGATTTCATGACAGATGGTGCCACCTACATTCACATTTACGCTGCAGAAATCCAAGCTCATATCTCGGGAACCATTTGACCTATCAGGAAAATTTTTTGCACAAATGTAGCCCTTGGAGAGCTTTATAACATACACAAAAAATGGTGGCGCCACCTGCAACCATGTTTGCACAGTGTCCATCTGTTCGTCTGCCTTGGGTTAAAATCACTCATATCTCTGCAGTGACTTGACTAATTCACCTGAAATTCAGCATGCGTATACATCCTGGATAGCTTTTCTGATTTTATGAAGGTGGCGCCACCTACATTCACATTTACGCTGCAGAAATCCAAGCTCATATCTCGGGAACCATTTGACCGATCAGGAAAATTTTTTTTGCACAAATGTAACCCTTGGAAAGCTTTATAACATACACAAAAAATGGTGGCGCCACCTGCAACCATGTTTGCACAGTGTCCATCTGTTCGTCTGCCTTGGGTTAAAATCACTCATATCTCTGCAGTGACTTGACTAATTCACCTGAAATTCGGCATGCGTATACATCCTGGATAGCTTTTCTGATTTTATGACAGGTGGCGCCACCTACGTTCACGTTTACGCTGCAGACATCCAAGCTCATATCTCAGGAACCGTTTGACCGATTGGGCAAAATTTTGCATGTGTATAGATCTCACATAGCTCTTTATCATACGCAAAACTGGTGGCGCCACCTGCAGCCATTTTTGCACAGCTCCTGTCTGTTTGTCTGCCATGGGATAAAATCACTCATATCTCGGCAGTGGTTTGACATATCTGCCTAAAATTTTGCAGGTTTATACATCCCTGACAGCTCTCTTGATTTTATGACAGGTGGTGCCACCTGCATTCTAGTTTATGCAGCAGACATCCAAGCTCATATCTTGGGAACCGTTTGACCGATTGGGCCAAAGTTTTGCATGTGTATAGTTCTCACATAGCTCTTTATCATACTAATATGCAACACTCTATTTCCCCTTACCACTCAATCCATGCCTCACTTCACCCGTTCCATTCTGATTTAGGCGGATACACGTAGTCCCTTGTCGACTACCCGTATTCTAGTTCATTGATATATTGCCATGATTTTGTCATTTGTTATTCAAGTAAAAATTAAATTATTAATTTTGAAATTACCATTGAGTTTTGAAAACTGATTTTACCTCCCATTTTATTAGCAAACCTGTGAGCTTATGCAATGGCGCGGCGTCGTCCATCCGCCATCTGCCGTCCAAGGCTCGCTGTCCGCCATCCATGGCTGTAAGTCAGAAACCTTCAGAGCTAGCAGCTCCAAATTACATGTAGAAATTAGTCACATGTGAAACTTGGTGCCCTAGAGCTTATTATAGAGGTTCTGCATTAATTTAGATTTTATAGAGAAAAAGCTTTAAAACTTTAAAAATCTTCTTTTCTGAGACTGTCCAGCCAAATTGTCCAATATTTCACAGAAATGTTCCATGGGACAATCTCTCTCAAGTCTGTTCGAATGGTTCCAGTTGGGTGATTTTTGACTGAGTTACAGGAAGTTGAACTTAGTCAATTACATGCTAAAATACAACCTCAGAAATAACTAGAGCTATCATCATCAATTTTTAGCGAACCTGTGAGCTTATGCGATGGTGCGGCGTCATCAGTCGTGCGTCATGCGTCGTCTGTACATTAACCATAGCTATCTCAAAAACGGCAGGAGCTAGCATGACCAAATTTTTTGCAAATAATCAGTCATCCAAAAAACTATATTGGATTTTGTTTATTTTTTTCTAACTGCATTTTGTTAGATTTTATAGGGAAAAAGCTAAAAAATGTTTTAAAAATCTTCTTTTCTGAAACTGTCCAGCCAAATTGTCCAATATTTCATAGAAATGATCCCTGGAACAATCTTTCTGAAGTTTGTTCGAATGGTTCCAGTTTGGATATTTTTGGCCAAGTTACAGGAGGTTGAACTTGTTAATTGTGCAAAAAAGCATATTAAAATTTAATTCTTTGAAACAGCTGAAGCTATCATCACCAAATTTTATGCCAATGTTGGTCACATAGGTCATATCTGAAATTGAGGTATTGGTGGCGCCACCTGCATTGGCCTTTTTTGTACGGGGTCATCAGTGCCTGTATCACACTGAGGGCTACAAAAAACTTCTTCTCTGAAACCATATGGCCTAAATGTTTAATATAGCACAGAAATGATCCTAGGGTAGTGCTTTCTTAAATTTGTTCAAATGGTCTCTGTTTAGTGACATTGGCTAAGTTATAGGAAGCTGAATTTAGTCATATGCCATAACAACCCTATTTTGCGCAGTGGCTACAAAGATTTTCTCAAAAAACACTGGGCCAAATGCTAAAATCTCACACATTAATGATCCTCAGATGATATTGATTCAAGTTTGTTCAAATGGTTTTGGTTCAGTGTTTTTGGCTGAGTTACGGTAAGCTGAACTTAGCCAGTTTGCTGTATCTTCCTATATGAACCTGCAAAACATCTTCTGATGCCACTGAAGCCAGTTTGTTAAATATTTTACAAGAATAATCCCTTCAATAATTCTTATAATAATTGTCTTTAATGGTTCCACATGAATGATTTTGGCTGAATTATGGAGATTGAATTGAGTCATTTTACGGTATATGTTAGCTGTGTGAAGCAGTTACAGCTAGCCTGGCTCCAGTTTATCAGAATTTATTACATCATGCCACTAGACATTTAGATTTCCGGTTAAATAGCTTGGCAGACTGCCTACTATTTCAGATTTGGCAACAGGCTAAAGGTCAGCCGGGATCTATTTATAGCTTTGGCAGACTGGCAACTGTATCAGATTAGGCAACAGGTCAAGAGTTTACTTAGTGTAGCCAGGTATGGGTCAAGAGTTCACTCAGGGCAGTAGCTGCATTCTGTTTACAGCTTTGACAGACTGCCCACTGTATCAGATTTGGGACCAAAGGTCAGTCTTGATCTTGAGCCAACAATTTGTCACAGTTCACTCGGGGCAACTGCCTTTCTAACCAAAGCCTGGTCAGCCCAGTGTAACAAACATAAGAGAGGTTTGATGTATTGGCCTGATATTTTGACCTATGCGTCTTTGATGGCTTTCTTGTTCACAAGACATGTGTCGCCACCTACAATGACTTTTGCACAGTGTGTATGCCTGCTTGTTTCTCCAAAGGAATCTGATATATCAGCCTGAAATTGGGCATATTAATATATATTGTAAAACTTTGTTGTATACAAGACTTTTGAGGCTACCTATGTACAATAATTTTTGCACAGTTTTTGTCTCTGCTTATTTCTCATGAGGGGAAATCAGCTTGAAATTGGGCATATGTATACATCTCTGATACCTTAGTCGTATACAAGATATGAAGGCCTACTTGAAAAGTAATGGCCCAGCATCGAAGCATTATACCTGTTGTATAAACCACTGCACAGGTTCACATTAGGCCTGTAGGCCTTGTTCTAATTTTAACAATTTTTTTTTTCTGTTTTATTTAGACCATCAAATGACAGCAATTATGTCAGCTTCTTGGCTGTGGTTTCATCCAGTGCCCTGAAACCCGGTGTTTATTGATTATGAATGGTTTCTTTAGTTCCTGGAGACTGGTGTTGCCACCTTTATTTTCTTCTATTTTTTCATGCAATATTTTCCTAATGATAACTCCAGTTTGGTTTGACATATTGATTTAATCTTGACTTATATATGATCAATCTCTATCACAAGAACTATCAATTTTTGGGTTATGAGGTCATAGGTCAAGGTCATAGGACCAACATATTTAGAAAGTTTGTAAATGCATTTTCAGCCTAACTTTTCATCCCTAACCTTCCATCTTACACGCATTAATGACCTGCCAATAGGGGAAGAATAGGGAAATCAAGATTGATTTTGGGGTCAAAGTCACAGAGGCCATCTGTCTGCGTATTTGTTTCCAGATGATAATTCAAGTTTGGATTGACATATTGGTTTCAGACTTTACTGATATATATGACCCACCAATAATGTTAATGTAAGAACCCTTTTGATTTTGGGGTCATGATGTCAAAGATAAAGGTCACTGGACCTATTCTTTAATAAGATTGTGTATGCATTTTAAGCCAATTTTCATCCCAAACCTTCTGTCTTCAACTTGGTGCACCTGCCAATAGGGGAAGGTTTCTTTTGATTTTGGGGGTCATTCAGTCAAAGGTCAAGGTCACAGAGCCCATCCATTCACAAATTATATTATGGATGATTACTCCAGGTTGAGGAGACAGGTGGGCTTTCAACTGATCACAGGACCCATTTTTGTCAACAGCTCATAAACCCAGGGATGTGCCCACGCCGGGTGGTGCCAGGTGGGTGCGCCCGGCAGTCTTACCTGCCGCCCAGCACTTGACTGGAAAGTGTCAATACCAGCCCGGCAGTGATATTTTTTAAATTGTTTAAGCCATGAACAAAAGTACACGTGTGTAAGCTTATCTGGTGGTGTTTAAC
The DNA here is from genome assembly GCA_026874595.1 of Sipunculus nudus. NCBI lineage: Eukaryota > Metazoa > Annelida > Sipuncula > Golfingiida > Sipunculidae > Sipunculus > Sipunculus nudus. The sequence goes on along the minus strand of CM049306.1, from coordinate 37,689,531 downwards.
TGGTATTACAATTAGTGACCCCTGTCGTATATATCTAAGTGCATGTCTGCCAGACATCCAGTGGCGCCCAAAATGAATATTTAATAGAAGGTACTCTTTCACAATGACCCGTATTTAGTGAATGTTGATGAATAAAATTTGGTACAAAAGAAGTGAACATAGCTGCTATGGTAGCGCCACCTTGTATCTGTATAAAAGACTAATGCTGATTTCACCTTCCATGAAATCACATGACGCGCCAAACGTTGTTTGATTGACTATAATTGATAATCGACGTAAATATTCGAATATATTTGAATGGTCACAGTTCTTAATGAGGCCAAACTGCTGTAGAAAAGTTGAATGTGATGTTTGGTTTCAGGTTTTAAGCGCGAAACCTGGATACGGTCCTTTCTAATACCCATATTATATGGAAGCAATCATCAACAAATCCTGACTGACAGAATCTGAACTGACAGATGAGTTCACCACGGTGTTTTACAATCAGATTTGCTCTTTGTGGCGGCATTGCTGTCGGCATATTGGGAATTAATAATACATTTTAGTATTACTAATGATTTATTCATGCAGCTGAAATATCACAAATCACGTCTATAAAAAATAAAAGTTTACCTTTTAAATATCCCGTAGCGAGCCCCCCCCCCCCCCCCCCCCCCCCCCCCCCCCCATTTCACATGCACGGCCTGCCCTCCCGGCACTCAAATTATTCTGAGTACATCCCTGTAAACCTATCCTTAAAGACAAATTCAGCTGAGTATCGAGACCCGTGGGTCCTGAGTTATAAAAGGTTCAAGAGATCATCTTTAGTTAGACATCAGATATTTGAAAAGGCCTCTAACTTATGCAGATGCAAATGATCAAATGTAAACCAAGTAATACAGTCTATTGGTGACTACAGGCAGTGAGTTTGTTATGTTATTACTTTTTCAGATCGCAGACAAGCATCTGCCCCGCCTGGAGAGACACAATGAGTTGTATGTGGCGGGGCTACAGCTACTGCTGGAGTACTTCGCTAAGAAGAGACCATCCATGACAAGCTGTGATCCCATAGATGATCTGGCCAGAGTATTATTCCTGTGAGCAACATATTTATAATCTTCCTTGTATGTCTTAAATTGATTTCCTAAAGGGTAAGTTCTGATTCCTTGATATTTTAGCTTTATCATGAATGCTGTGGTTTGCTTTTTGTGTGCAAGGTTTTCAAATTTGTAGTTTTTGTGAAAAAAGCAAATTTGTAAAATAAACCTTATGTAATGCGACACCTGATCTACTCTGGTTGACGGTTATTCATACCATACCCTCGTCTACAATTTATGTACATTATCAGTAACAACCAAATTTGAAAGGCAAAAGTGATGTAATAAAGAAATAACACATCTGTTTCTTTAAATAAAATTTATTTCACACAGCATGACAAATCATTGATGGTTGAATGAGTACATGAAATATTTTTATTAACATATTTTCTTTTGTTTATCTCAATATAAACAATTTCTGCCACAGAGAATGCGCTCGCATCGTGCTGAGTGAGAGAATAGTCTGTCTACCACCAGGCAGCAGCTTGAGAGAGTCTTTACGCTGTTCATTCAGCTACTGTAAACGACAGCTTCGACAGAAAGGACTTACACACCACACAGATATCCTATTATGGTTATTGGATCACCATTGGCTGAATCCGGTCCTAGCGTCCATGATTACTGGACAGGGAGTCGATCCAGTCCGTGGTAAGTCCTAGGCCAAATTCTGGGGTCAGCTTTTTGTTTGCTGGCCTGCTAAGGTTTCGGATTTCTGGCATCTATGAATAGTGTGAAAGAGAAAATTTTTGCAAAAATAAAGTTGAACCTAGCAATGTTGGACCAATTAAGATCAGGTAAGGCCATGTAAAATCTTCTTAGAAGCCTTTACTGAGGTCACTGTGGCCTATATTTTGTGAGCCATTTAAAATAACATGATTTCAGCTCCCTAGAAGTCAGATGGACTGAAATGTAGCAGTAGGACATAGAAACTTCTAACTTTGCATCTAGGGAGTTCCTGGTGAAATCTTTATTGAAACCCGAAATATAATTGCTAATTTGCTATAATCTATTTCTAAGGACTATCAGCAAAAAGCATGTTTTTGAGCATTCTCAAAGGTTCCTTTACAAATGTAATTCACAAATTAATAACATCAATAATATATTCATTGGTCACCAGTATGTCAAGTTAAGCTAAGCGTCATGGTCCGTGGACCACATGATCTGATAATGGGTAATGAGATTAACAGTGCTCTGTTGTATATGATGACGCATGCTCAGTAGTAGAGATCTTGTAAATGTGAATTTTCAATGTTTTCTCATGGCAAAGTCACTGATTTCCATACTATTTATGATTATTTTTTCTTTTATTACAGCACTCAATTACCTCAGACAATGGGAGTCAGCCGAACTTCTTCTAGTCCGTTTACAAGTATTGTATGAGAGCCGCTGTACAGACTTTGCATTAAATCTATGTCGCTGGTGTATGTTATCGCCGCGGTATACAGACAACCAGTTCATACAGAGGCTTTATCTCCAACTGCTTGCAGACCAAGGCCACACGGAGGAGCTCAGGGGGCAGGTTGGTATCAATACACACACACACACAATGATGCTAGAGAACAACCATTACCCTTCCACTTTCTTCATATGACAAGACTGCAGGCTGGTAGACTTCCCACCACACTGACATCACTAGACTCCTTATACACTGCAGTCATTCAAGATCTCCAACACTTTAACCAGTGTTTTGTATAGCTTTCACCAACAGGGCTTGCACAGGGCCAAAAATTGTAACATGTTGGATGAAAGCGTGATATCATATTGTGCGTAAAAGCAACAAGGGCAGGTCCTGCAGGTTTGAAACTTGAAGTAGGATGCACAGTGTGATACCATGCTCTCAGTAACTATTCTGATTACAATTCTTTGCCCTGTGCCAGGGCCTGTTGATGAAACCCAGAAAATCATGCTATACTAAGCAGTGGTTAAAGCGAAGGCGTTCTAGAATGACGAGTGTAAAACCTCCTTGAATAGTGTATAGCAACACCTGTCAGTGTCACACTCCCTAAGAAATGGACATTCCAGGTTCTTTTAAATGGTGAACTAAACTGGCTGAAACTCAATCATACACTTAAAAAGACTTGAATAACAAATCAAAGTATCTTAAATGTAAACTTTCACTTCTCTGGAGAGGTGTGTCACACACATGTAATGAAGTTCCCTAGAGTCTATATAATCACACAAAATCACAAGAGTCCTGTTTAATCCTGAATGTACACTACTGTGAAAGTTCACTTTGACATCACGGCTTCTGATCTCATGAACGTCACACATGTGACATTGGAATGCATTGCCCTAGTCAAGGTAGCTGTATACACAGGCACTCACTAGCCCTCTCTCTGTTAAACAAAACTGGGTTGACACAGTTCTCCATTGAAGTAAGTGCTCACCATCTTGCTCGCTGACCTACAAGATTTTATGTCGTTTTCTCTAGTGTCTACAGCTTAAATACGCCTGTTTATGTGTAACATCCTGACTGCCTTTGGCCTGTCTCCTCAGAATATTATGTGGTCTGTCATTTGGTGCATGAATACTAAAATGGACATGCCCCCAGAGACCAAAGCATGGGAAAAATCAAGTATGCAGGTCCGTTGCCTTTGAAGTCTACATTGCTACTACAGGAACATCTAGACTTAAACCAGCAGGAACTGATTCCCACGGAATCATAACTGTTCTGAAACCAACGTCAAATAAGACACCTGGGTTCTCTAAACCAACTCCTATGCTAACATTGATTCATGATACTACATATTAAAGTACACAAATTAAACAATCATTTGGTTTTACTATCCTTACTTGAATGTGCAGTAAAATAACTAAGTCACAGTTCTCTGGTGACAGTCATTGCAGATCAGATCAAGAGTTAGGGTCTGTGATATCATTGGGTCTGTAAAATCATTGAGAAAGAACATATTTCTCTGGCAGTTTATGTTACAGATTTTTTTGTAACATTCCTACCCTACTTTAAATGGTTAGGTACAAGTTTGTTTTATTTACCTTACGAAATCTGTTTTTTTTTTCATTAAAAAAAATGATTTAAGAGATCTAAAATGATATGAGGACCCTCATGTTCCTTTTCCTCCTATTAGTGTGACACAGTAGTTCATGAGAGTAGGGTGTAACCAGGAAGTTCTTGATTCCACCCCAGCCTGAGCATCCATGCTGGAACCTTAGAAAAGGACTCCTATACCTTAATCATGTTTATTATTGTACCATTCCTCATTCCTGCGTAGACACTTGATCAACCATGAACTATATGTGTCCTTAATTGCATATTCATTCAATGAATAATCATTGACACAGCAGTGGTGAGCAACCAATCAAGTTATCGTTGGCTATGTAAACAGTCAGTCGCCTGACAAGTGCTGAATTTGCAAATACGGGCAACTCCCAAACAAAACGTGCACTGATGTAATATGTACCAGTACCTCTCCCTATGTTTTTTCAGAAATTTTTTATTCAATGGTGACAGTATAAAAAAATCTAGGCCAAAGATTTCTAGAAATATTCCCCCGACTGCCGAGTGAATAATGATGTCTTACCTTGCATTGACTTTATAGGTGACAAATAATCCAAAATATAGCAAAACACTTGATTGTGATATATTCATCACTGGAGAACAGAGATATGGCAATTACAGCTGATGACGCCACTCAGTGTGACGTCATGGGTCACTTTAGTCTTATTAAAAGCTCTTGCAACAAAAGATATGGAAAGCCTTCTATGTAGGAGCATTTTGGGGCTCATTAGCATAAATAGGTCAAAGGGGCAGAGCATAAGAGCTGTGGTGGTTAGGTCAATTCTGGGCATACCATTACATTTTTCCTTATTAAAAAACACAGTTACAGGTCATTGATCTGTTATGTTAAAGTGCATTATTTGATTGGATCTGTTTAGTCATTAAATCCTCAGTATGGTAACCTTTCTGGGGTTCTTCCTTGGAATGACTGAGCAATGAAGATGATTACACACCCAAGGCCCACAGGTGCAAAAGTCAGGGATATAAAATGAGAGGAAGCCATTGCCATGTCATGGAGGTTTTCAACTGGAATGGAATTCATCAGATTTAAATACTTGGTTAAGATAACATTAAAAAATTAAGGCGGTTACCTCCAAAAAAAAAATACTAAAAATACATAACAAATTTAAAACCCCAGTGAACTCAAAGCAAACACCAATATGCAAAGGATGATACAGGTGCAGGCAACAAATAAATATTTTGGTGCTGATGCTGGTGTTTTCTTCTTCAGCTGAAGGTACTTGGATGCTGCCGCAGTCATCAGTTGTTACAGGAGATGGCTCACGGATCTCCGGCTGTCTCCCCACACATATTACTTCAGTTGTCTCAAGCACTACTCATGCAAGATATGGAGAGCAATAAAAGGTGCTGCTCAAAGGTATGAGACTTTTGTAACATTTATGCAAAATTTTTGCATATTCTTCAGTAAACAATAAAAAGAACCTTTATTATTATTTTTCTCATTTTCAGGGTCTTTTATATATCTTTATACTCGGGCACAAGATAAATGTTTCATGTTATATTTGATTGCAGGAGGATTTCTACAGAATGGTTTTTGTCTATCAAAAACAACTGTTGTTAATAATATAATGCCTACAACCACTAATTATGTTTTTCTATAAACTGTTATGTATACAGATTACCCCACATGTGATTTTTTTTTTTTTTTTTTTTGTCAATTTGAATTTCTGATGTGTATACAACAGCACCAATTCTCACTTTTCAGACTCTAGGATCTAATGTGCTGTATGACAGGTCAGCTCAGAGATCTCTGCTGGATTGTGATACTACTATTTTGGAAAGCAGGCTCAGTCCAGGCCTAGTCCAGCTGGGCCTGGACTGAAAGATTCAGAACAGTTAATTGCATCCACAAAACATAAAAAGTTGTGGGAATTAGGATATATTTTCAGGGGCTTGATAAATGATAGCACAACCACACATCTATAAGAATTGAACTTAACATTATACATGTAAAGTTGGACATGTTGCAAGGTAATAGTGGTAAATGCTAACATGTTTTAAGAGAAAAAAAAAAAACAATAGGCTGATTGAAAAAGTGCATGTTAGATCTAGATCTGTAAGAGTACATGGTTGTCTTGTGTTTGCTTGTACAGGAGCTAGTCAAGTTTTGGATGCAGCAACAGCGGATGGTTGCACAAAATGACTCTGTGTTCATCCAGCATGTCACAGTGTTTGTCTCCACCCTCACCAACCCAGCCTATGTCAATTTTGTAGCAGAAGCGCTCGGACAAGAGGTATGGTCGTTGCCTGATTTAAGCTTGATTATTAAAGACAATCAAATTTTATTTGGTTGTTGGCTTTATAGTTTCACAAGGATTTCAATTTCGTCATATAGGAATCTGCACAGAGAGTACATTAGGATATTTACTGTATGATCACATGTGGCTTATCCATGAATTTGGTATGCAAGCAAACTCTTTATAGTATGACAGTGACCCAAGGAAATGACCACTCATTCTGTTTCATTATAGACATATAAATATAAAGATCTTATTGTATTTTAATATTTTTTTTGGTACTTGCATGGGTAAAGTACATGAATTGCAAATGAAAATACTGTATAAATTACTGATCAACTGTGTCTATGAGATATTTTATTCAGGATCTTTTTATTTTTTTTTGTAAATTTTATGTGAATCCCACTATTATTTGATGATTTGAGTGGGTTACTGAAAGAATCCCACTGGCTTGTACTTGCGGGTCTAGTGGTCGTCAAACTCTCTGCAGATAGTTACCTACTTTCAGACTGTCACCAGCGTTAATTCGAAACCACTCATGATGGCTGCCATTTCTCAACATTTTAAAACCCGGATATTACAAGTTGTATTTACAGAATTAAGGGTACACAGCTAGTATTATGAATTTGAAACCCTTGCAAACACTAAGCCAACAACAGTATCAAGGTAGCAGTCTCCACAAAACCAACCACAGTATTAAGGTAGCAGTCTCCACAAAACCAACCACAGTATTAAGGTAGCAGTCTCCGCAAAACCAACCACAGTATTAAGGTAGCAGTCTCCACAAAACCAACCACAGTATTAAGGTGGCAGGCTCCACAAAACCAACAACAGTATTAAGGTGGCAGGCTCCACATGCTGTTTTCTTGACACATAGATCAGGAGCAGCTTTCTTATAGATTCATATTGACAAAGACTGTAATGTCTCCTTTAATTTTGTTCAGATCATATTGACAAAATCTGTAATGTCTCCTTTCATTTTATTCAGGTCATGTTGACAAAACTGTAAAGTCTCCTTTTATTATATTCAGATCATGTTTGGGTTATTATCAGACCTGCCTTTTAGGTCCGGAAAATACTGCAGCACTTTTCCTGTTTGACTGTTAGGTATAACTAATTTTAATGGAGATTTGTTGAAAAAATATATCACCTGCTTTTAAGGGAAGCATTTCAGTAATGTTTTACTTTTTTGTATATAAATTCAGTGGAGACTGCTTTGGTCAGTAGTTTCAGTTAAGCATTGCATTTAAGGATTTAAGAGCTAGTGGCATATTCTTGAATTAGAATTTATTCTTGATCTTTAACAATCCTAATCGTTAAGAATTTCTTTTGATTTTTCTGCTTTCAGAATGAAAGACTGATCAAAATTAGTATAAGTTGCCCTAAACTGGTCACATCAGGTTTCCTCAATTGATTTTTACACATAATAGCTTCAAGTGAAAAATTTATATTCCTCAGTTCTGCATGCATATTAAGAGTTTTGCAAAGTCTAAGGAATTTTATTTAAGTTATTACTAATACAGCTCCAGTCTATGTGAAACCGAGAGCATAATTAACTTGTTGCTTTTATACTTCAGCATATGTTAAAATAAGGGATGAAAGTGAATATGTTGCATGTCTTGGACAAGTTCTAAGATTTATGTTTAGCTCACCCATAATTTTTCTTTCAGGATTTACCCACCAAACATAATATACAGAAGTGCAAATCTGAAGAGTACAAAAGGTTTGATAATTTACAGCACTGCTTTTGTCTGACCCTGTAATGACCTACCTATACCTTGGTGTTATGTTATTGTAGTTTTCTTTAATGGTTCTGATATCTCTTCTGTACATCTATGCTTCTTGTTCCTAAAATCAACCTCACCCTTTTTTTATTGTTATACCCATGATGCTACTCACTGTCATCTCTCATGTCTTGCTTTGTCATATATTCTGGTGCCTCATCCTTTACCTCCCCTGACTTTCCCTGTCATACATTCTGGTGCCTCATTCTTTACCTCCCCTGACTTGCTCTGTCATATATTCTGGTGCCTCATCCTTTACCTCCCCTGACTTTCCCTGTCATACATTCTGGTGCCTCATTCTTTACCTCCCCTGACTTGCTCTGTCATATATTCTGGTGCCTCATCCTTTACCTCCCCTGACTTGCTCTGTCATATATTCTGGTGCCTCATCCTTTACCTCCCCTGACTTGCTGTGTCATATATTCTGGTGCCTCATCCTTAACCTCCCCTAACTTGCTGTGTCATATATTTGGTGCCTCATCCTTCACCATCCTGACCTGCTGTCATATATTCTGGTGCCTCATCCTTTACCTCCCCTGTTTTGTTCTGTCATATATTCTGGTGCCTCATTCTTTACCTCCCCTGACTTGCTCTGTCATACATTTTGGTGCCTCATCCTTTACCTCCCCTGACTTGCTGTGTCATATATTCTGGTGCCTCATCCTTTACCTCCCCTGACTTGCTGTGTCATATATTCTGGTGCCTCATCCTTCACCATCCTGACTTGCTCTGTCATTTAATGATATATTCTGGTGCCTCATCCTTTACCTCCCCTGACTTGCCCTGTCATATATTCTGGTGCCTCATTCTTTACCTCCCCTGACTTGCTCTGTCATATATTCTGGTGCCTCATCCTTTACCTCCCTTGACTTGCTCTGTCATTTAATGATATATTCTGGTGCCTCATTTACCTCCCCTGACTTGCCCTGTCATATATTCTGGTGCCTCATCCTTTACTTCCCCTGACTTGCTCTGTCATTTAATGATATATTCTGGTGCCTAATCTTTTACCTTCCCTCACTTGCTCTGTCATATATTCTGGTGCCTCATCCTTTAACACCCTGACTTGCTCTGTCATATATTCCAGTGCCTCGTCCTTTACCTGCCCGGACTTGCTCTGCCATTTAATGATATTTTCTGTTGCATTATCCTTTACCTCCCCTGACTTGCCCTGCCATATATTCTGGTGCCTCATCCTTTACCTCCCCTGACTTGCTTTGTCATTTAATGATATATTCTGTTGCCACATCCTTTACCTCCCCTGACTTGCTCTGTCATTTAATGATATATTCTGGTGCCTTATCCTTCACCTCCTCTGACTTGCCCTGTCATATATTCTGGTGCCTCATCCTTTACCTCCCCTGACTTGCCCTGTCATTTAATGATATATTCTGTTGCCACATTCTTTACCTCCCCTGACTTGCTCTGTCATACATTCTGGTGCCTCATTCTTTACCTCCCCTGACTTGCTCTGTCATATATTCTGTTGCCACATTCTTTACCTCCCCTGACTTGCTCTGTCATACATTCTGGTGCCTCATTCTTTACCTCCCCTGACCTGCTCTGTCATATATTCTGGTGCCTCATCCTTTACCTCCTCTGACTTACCCTGTCATATATTCTGGTGCCTCATCCTTTACCTCCCCTGACTTGCCCTGCCATTTAATGATATATTCTGGTGCCTCATCCTTTACATCCCCTGACTTGCTCTGTCATATATTCTGGTGCCTTATTCCTTACTTCCCCTGACTTGCTCTGTCATATATTCTGGTGCCTCATCCTTTACCACCCTGACTTGCTCTGTCATACATTCTGGTGCCTCATCCTTTACCTCCCCTGACTTGCTCTGTCTTATATTCTGGTGCCTCATCCTTTACCTCTCTTGTTCTGCTCTGTCATATATTCCAGTGCCTCATCTTTTACCTCCCTTGTCTTGCTCTGTCATATCCTTTTGCTTGCACTTTCCTTTGTCTGTTTTTAGCCCTCAGCCCATAGGCTGATGGGCTATTGTCGTCACCTAAGCTGTCCGTACGTCCGGCGTCCGTTAACTTTTACCTTGTGAGCGGGATATCATGAAAAGGATTCACCGTCAGAATTTTATTCACTCTGTAAAGATGTATATCAACAAAATCTCGGTCAAGTTCGAAGATGGGTGACCTTGACCTATTTTTCTACATTTTAGAGCTGATTATAGAAAAACACTTAGATGCTTATTACTCAGTAACCATTTGGTGGATTTTCACAAAACTTACTATGATTATTGGGACTGATAGTCTGTACGTGCTTCACAAGTTTGGTGGCGCCACCTACAATATCTGATTTTTAATGAATTTTTATCGGATTTTTCAACTTTGGGCTTGTGAGCGGGATATCTCTAAAAGGATTCACCATAGGAATTTTATTTTTTTGGTGAAGATGTATATTGACAAAATCTTGGTCAAGTTCGAAGATGGGTGACCTTGACCTATTTTTCTACGTTTTAGAGCAGATTATAGAAAAAACATTTAGAAGCTTATTTCTCAGAAACCATTGGGTGGATTTTCACAATTCTTACTATGATCATAGGGACTGATGGTCTGTAACTGCTGCACAAGTTTTGGGGCGCCGCCTGCAATTTCTGATTTTTAATGAATTTTTCTTGGATTTTTCAACTTTGGCTTTGTGAGGGGGATATCTCTAAAAGGATTCACAAGAGGACTTTTATTTCTTTGGTGAAGACGTATATCTACAAAATCTCGGTCAAGTTCGAAGATGGGTGACCTTGACCTATAATAGAATAAAACTTAGAAGCTTATTTTTCAAGAAGCATTTGGTGGATTGTTATGAATCATGGTACATACCTCTCCATTTTAAATTTATAACTGAGACATGTACAGATATACATCCATGTGAGAACAGATATTTAGTACTTGTTACTGTTACCACCTCTAAACACTGCATGTTGTTTTGGCTGAGGGCTTTTGTCAGCTTCTGCTGATATTCTAGTTTAGTACTTGTAATGTCCAAGGATTCCTTACTGTTGCTTCCCTCTCTTGCTGTGCCGTGTTTTATTGGGCCTGACTGCTTTACCTCCTGCCTTGATCCATAAATAATGCCTGGCTTATCAGTGTGATACCTGTCTTATTCAGTCATATATTCTGGTGCCTTACTCTGGTGCCTTACTGTTTCACCTCCTTGTACCTTGCTCTGTGATACCTTCTAGGTATTCTGCCTTGTGATGACGTGTTCTTGTGCTGTATTTTGATCAGTGTCAGATAACTAACTCCCTTTACCTCTGGAGCCATTAAAACCTCCAAATAAATCAATAAACCCAGCCACTGCCTTTCTTTGTTTACCTTCCAGTGGTTCATTTGTAATATATTTTTGGTGTTACAGTTTATTACCTTTTGAGGCATGAACCTATTTTAGCTGTGTGATGCTCAACGTTTCACATTTGTTCTGCTGTTTTGGTACATTATGCTTTGACAGCTTGTAGTTCTGAGTTATTTCAGTCAGTTTCATTTTCCATGTCAGTCTCTTTGTATTTCTTCACTTTAATTTAGATTTCTAGATGGTTAAACTTGGTAGTAACTTATCTAGCTCCCTTTTTGTATGGTATCACATATTCGCAGTTCATTCCATGCCTTAATACCCCTGATCTCCTCAGCTGTGATATTTCCATTTAGGTTTACCAATCTGTGAATACAGAGCAGGGAATATGTGACCCCAAATTAGGCCTTTTGATATACTTACTTTATATGTCAGATTTCCATCAACCCTGCTGATTGCTAAGTTAAGCCAGGCTTATAAATTTATTTTAGATATTGCACAGATTAAGATTTACCATTCAAGATTATGCTTAAATGTTAAGCTCGGCTAACAGTTTGAAGTTATATTGGCGATAGTTTGGCGATCATGCTGAGAACAAAGCTTCAAATTTGGCAGCAAGATATGCCATTTCTAACTGTACATTCATATAGTTCGTCATCAGATCTTTGAAACCAGAAATTATGTAACCTTGACCTGTTTCTGCAAGGCAAGGAATTTGAAAACAGAAATTTGATTCTTTGTGTTCAGTGTCATTGAACAAATATCTTACATTAGATAATAAAATCAAAATAAATATTCCTCATTGACATATCTGACCCTGTCTTCATTCAAGGTACATACCAAATTTGCCAAAGGAGTTCCTAAAAAATGTAAATTTCAGTTGAGAAATTCCAAGTATTAATTTAAAGTAAAAAATAGTACAAAATTTCATGATGTCAGAAAGTAATGCTTGAACTGCAGTTAGGATTGAATATTAAACATGGATAGTTATATGTATCAGTTTTATGAGAGTAGTGGCACCACCTTTACTTGTACTGTGTAGTCCCCCAACACAGGAAGGAGGACTTCTGAAATGGTCAGGGTCAGGCCGACCATCAGTTGGTCTGTTTGTTCACCCTCTCCCTTCTTTCACCAAATATTTATGAAAACCCTGCTACCTCACCAGATTTTACAGACATTCTCATCACATGACTTTCATGTGATTTTAACCTGCAGGTGGTGCCACACCTATTGAACTACTTTTTGTGATCTAAAATAATTTGTTCCACCTTCCTTCAGATAAGTCCGTAAACTAGAATACTTTAGCCTTCAAAAACCTATACACAGATTCCTTCTAATATGAATTAAATGAATACTATATTGAATAGAATTATTTTTAAAATGCTGTTTCAAACTTCCAAGGGACTGATCGCAAAAATTTCTGATTTCAGAGGTTTGCATATATGGTGGAAAATCTTTCACCTTTCATCTCTTGAACCACTGCACAAGTCATTACCAGATTTTCCAGACGTATTGATCAGTTGACTGACATTCATTGGAGCAAGGAGAATGAATGAACACTAAAAATTGAATGTAATTATTTTCAAAATTATCTTTGCACAGGAATTTGAATTTTACTGATTGCAAAATTTTGTAATTTTGTCTTTGCATATATGGTGCAAAATCTGTTAGCTTTTATCTCAGGCTCCACTGCACCAAACATTCCAAATTGGCAGACATGTTTGATCATGTGACTGCTATGTGATTCTCTTGCAGTTGGCACCACTGGTGGTGGCTTCCGATCTGTTTGATCAAGATGCAATGGTATTTTCTGTGAATTCCTGAATTAGTTGGGAAATATTCAAAATGCATATTATGGTCAAAATGAAGTGTGGTTGACTTGAATGTTTTTTTCTTTATAAAGGCTTCTTCATGCAAATACAAATGTTACCAAACACAAAATTTTACAATTTCAGGTGTTAACCTATTTCATGTGAAATCTAGCACCAAATTTCCCTGCAACAGCAGGAACTGTTTGCATAAAATGTTACAGACATATTCCTTGGCCACAACCATGACAGCCACTTATTTTGGATAATAACTGCAGTGGTATTTTCAAGTGCACTGTTTGTTTTGTATCATGCACAGTATTTGAGTGAATGTAAGACTTGACCGTTATGTTTCTTATTAAGGTCTGTGTAGTTTAGGAATTGCATCCACCTCTTCTTCCCAGTTAAAAACCAGGTAATGTAGATACTTAAACAGCTAATCATGAAACCTCATTTTTAAATCCCATTTTAATTAAATTGCATGTATTTTGAATTTAAAATAGTTTCTTGTGAGGGTTTGGGAATATTAGTAGGCTGATGCTACATTTTCATAGTCAGACATTTGGCGGGGGACTATTTGTGCCTCTAGGCCCTTGTTTGTGTGTGTTGTTAACAAGTTAAGTAAAAACTTGCTAGGATCAGTCATGTAACAGTTTTAGCTGTACAACTTAACATTTTTCTGGAGATGAGGATTCTGCAGTGGAGCACTTTTAAGATCTATATCCTTTTCAATTCGAAATTATTCTTGAATACTGCTTATCATTTTTTAGTTTTAGAAAATTGTTGGCTTAGTAACATGTTACAAATGATCTGATAAAAAGTATCTGAAGAACCATATATCATTTAATTCCTATAAAATAATATTAATTTCATCGTATCTCAGATGTTGAAGTCTTTGGTACAGTAATAATGGGGAGAGGATACAATATGAAACCCAAGTGCAGCATATTTTATACTGTTGTCTGTAGATCCTTTTTCTGCCTTTACATGTAGAAATGTTGTTATTATGATTCACTTAGTTTTAGATCCCATAAAACTTGGACAGTAATGTCAAATTAAGAGTGTTACAGTTGTTGGCTTTAATATATATCTATTATTCCTCAAATTTAGTTATGTATAGTTTTATCCATTTAATAGATATTGCATGTTTTGATAAAACATTGCTTATGCAGCTGTATTACTTCTGATTTCAGACTAGAAGGGAGTCTGTGCAGTTCCATGCTGCGTTCCTTGCTGGAGCCATCCAGGTAGAGGTCAAGAAGCAACAGCAGCTAAATGACCTTTGTGCAAGCAGCCAGGCACATCTTCAGGGCCTGACCTCCAGCTTGTTTTGTTTTTGTGCCAAACACTGCCCATGGCTGCTCCAGATATGTCTCGTGGCAGTCTTTTCACAAAAACCAACTGAGGACATGTACCATTGGGTTAGCCAAATGATGGATATTGTCCAGAAGAAAAACAAGATTGAACTACATACACTGCCTTGGCCAACAGAGCTACCAGTACTGACTGAAAACAGTCCTGTGCCAGCACAGGAAGTGGTACCCCTAATTGCACGTGGAGTACCAGGCAGTTCTTTGCCTTCAGAGACAAGGGAAGTGTTGTCGCAAGACTGTGATGGGAGCAAACTCCCATGTGCCATTGCTGCTGAATGTGTAACGTCAACAGGATCATGTTCAGAACCTGACTGTGATACTGACACCAGCAACAAATGTCCCAGTGGTGTTCCATGCCAAGCATTCCAGCCCTGTGCAGTGTGCCCCCTTAGCTCCAGTTTGCATGTTGTTATAGTTGGTGTTGTAAAACTCTGTATACCTTATGACATTGGTCTTAATCAGTGCCCTGATTGTCTTAAGAAAAGTTGTCTTAGTGTTCTTAAGAAGAATGCAAAAGATCAGGTGTTTGAAAATGGAAATGCATGTGTTTCTCAGCAAGCAACAGAGATGATACATGCATCAGATACACGTACAGCGTCTACAAATGATTTGACAGCCCAGACCTCTTCAAGGGTTGATATAGAAATGGTTTCTGATGTTGAATGTGCTGTGAATGAATCCAAGTCAGCATTAGAGCCCAGCAGCCCAAATATGGGAGCGTCCCAGGCAGAACCAGAGGTAGCAGTCCAGGAAGACTTGAAGCACGTTTCATTTGGTGAAAGCCAAGTGCAAACCTTAACTAGCAGTCTGGAAAGCATGAGGACGTCTGGAGTAGACTTGGACACAAGTATGCTAGAAGCAGAGGTACAGGCCTCAATAGACTTTGACATCAAACCGTTGGCAAGATGTAGCCTTACAGAAAATGTCGTGAATTTCCAAAGAGCATCTGCAACAACACCTTCAGAGGACCCAAAGGAATTTGCAGTTGATGTGTCTCAGGCCATGTTTTTATCCAGTGATGCACCTAGAGTCAGTGCTTCTGCAGTGGAAGAAACTGCATTTGTTGGCAAAAATTCCCATGGGAACAGGTCTTTACCATGTTCCCATGAATCAAAGAACCACCAGCTTTGTCTAAAGTTAAGCAGTACTGCTGATGTCTGTGTGAATGTGGATCATTCAGTGGGAGGTTGCAGCAGTGATCAAGTCAACAGCAAGGACACTGGTTTATCACATGAAGTCAGCAGGACAACCTCTCCGTTAGCAAAACTGCTGATGTTGGCATCTTCATCTGTGGATGATCTGGCCTGTGCAGATTGGGAGCACATTAGTGAATCTTCTGAAGAGGTCATCCTGCTCACAGAAAGTTCCCAAGGTGAAAGCATAAGTTCTGATGACGATTTATCTTCAGATTCTGTGGTGTTATTAGATGAAGAGCCTATTACAACAACCCAGTTTGGTTTAGAGGAAGATAAACTTCATTTATATCTTTCCACGACAAATTCTGAATCTCAAGATGCTGATACAGAACTGAGTGACATGGAGGAAGGTTCTCTCTTCAGTGATGATTTAGATCCATTTGACCTGCCAGATTTATCTTTACCAGATAATGGCCCTCTGTTTGATCACACTTATATTGAGCCGGTTCAGGTAGAACACAGAAAACCAAAATCTGTATCACATTCGTATCCAGAAGAACATTCCAGGGCCCAGTGCTTTGATAATGCACATAGAACTACAACCATTTCAGTGCAAGACTGCATAAACCTTTTGGAAACTGAGGAAGACAGTGATGACTACAGTAACTTCAGTGAAGTCAAGAGTGTGGATGAATCTGATGATTCACAGCCTGCATCAGCAGTACAGAGAAGTGTGTTTGATTTTCTCCTGGATCTGAAAAAGTCATCAGAGAGAAAATATAATATTCCTCATTCTGGTCTCTGGCTTACAGAATTAGATGGCTTTGAGAATGCAAGTACCTCAAGTGCAGTTGATTATAAAAAGTGCATTGAGTCCGCAAATGGAACCAGCAGAGGATACCACCTGGTAGATCCAAGCTATCCATGTGTTCAGAAAAAAGAGGATGGAGGAATGATTCCTGATGAAAAGATCCACATCAAAGATGATAAAAGCTTTCGATTAGATATTCTTGATACATTGGAGATGGCAAAACCATTGCCAAGTACCAGTGGTGAAGTTGCAGACCTTTGTAAGCCCTCAGGTTTGGATGTTGAAAATAAGTGTGTGGTCACAGGTGCAGCTGACAAGTCTTGTTTGTATGGTTACAGTGCCGAAGCGTCAGAGGAAGTAGTGATGCTTGAATCTTCAGGTACTGATGGCACAGTCCCATATGGATACAGAGACCCAGATATGCAGAGATCTGATTTGTATACTGAAGTCAGCCACAGTTCTGGAGGCAGTTTTTGTTTGGTCACCAATTCATTACCTGACATACCTTGGTGCTTTGGTGATCTTAATCATGAACAGAAAGTAAGTGCATTGGCAATTAAAGAAGGATTTCTGCAGCAACAATATTCACAGGACATCAGCGGAAATCTAATGCTTTATTGCACAGAACAAAATATTGACAGGTCTAGTGTTGTTGATAACAAAATGTTCCACACACTGGTGAACAGACATCTTGATGAAACTGGTTTTGGAGCCAGTAATAGTGAGCAGTACAGATGTCAAAACAGTAACCCAAGGTGCATGGATGAATTTTTAGAGGGAAGGATAAATTACACGAGCTGTCCAGTTGAAAGAATCTCAAATCAGAACATGAACAAACAAAATGTTAGTGAATTATGTCATGATGGGCAAAGGAGAGCCTTTGATACACAAAGTAGTATATCAGGAATGATGGAACCACAAGTATGTTTACCTGAAGAGAAGTTGGTTTGTGAAAGGAGTCATGGTCATAATGTGCCAACTGATAATGTTAAGAAAGAACATGAGACAACCAGTGGTAACAGTCTAAGGTCCAGTTCACCAACAGATACTGTAACAAGTGAGGTTTTCACCAGTGATTGTTTTGAATTAAAAATGGACAAAAACGGGGAGGATGTCCCTAACTTGGATGAAATGTACTTGCCAGGTGAGCTGCTGACTGACCCAGAGTGTATCATAGATGTGCAGTCGATGTATGCAGATGTTTTTGTAAAGAATACTAATATACCACCAGCTTCAGTGGACCTTGTCGACTATTCAAACCCTGATGTTGATAGTCCTTCATATCTTGAATTTGAAAGCGTTGATGATAATATTTTTCTGTTGCACAGATACTGCTGTTCTGACATTGATACAGGGTCAGAAGCAGATGATTTTACCAGAACGACTGGTCAAATTCTGAAGAACCTGACCCAGAGTGAAGAACAAGAACAAACTAACAACCAAACAGCTAAGAGGGATTCTGAAAAACAAGAAAATCCAGTAAAAGATTCTGTCTCTGCTGAGATGATAGATGCCAGTATCCTTTCAACAAATAAGGAATGCGAGTTTTCAGATGCACTACTTTGTGGTAGAGAGATTGAAGTTTCCCATAGTTTGGACAGCCGGGAGGCAAGTGGAGATGATTTTGTGGGGATCGCTGTTTCAGGACCTGACAATTATATACCAGGGATGAAAACGGTCTCCAGTGATGTCTCTTGTCGTGATCAAGATGCTCAGGAAACAGCCATGTTGGAAGATGTTAATATATGGAATGGTAGCCTCATCCAGACCAAGAGTCAGGAAGAATTTGCAAAGATAGTTGATTTGTACTTTTTTGATGGTACAACTGAATCAGACTCACCACCATGCCGAGAAAGGAAGATTTTGAAATGCAGACTTCAGATAGACATGGACATACAATTTTGTCTACTTTTAGATGAGGACACTGTAGACTACATAAGACAGTTGTCTGGTTTGAAGAAGTCCATACCAGCAATTCCAACCTCTTCTGTTGAAAAAAATGACCATGATCTGCAGAAAATCAGCATAATGAAGCAGAAATCTCAGAGTGAGATGAGACTACGACGAAGCCCTCGAAAAAACAGATGCAGTAGACAACTTGATATTCTGGGAAAGAGAAGGTTCTCACATTTGGTTCTCTCAGAGTGTTGCTATTTGAAATATGATAAAATAATGGGCCATTGGTTCTGCCAGTTATGTAAAAGTTACTCGTACCAAAGAATTTCTGCCCAGAAGCACATGGCCCATTGTCATCCAAGGACCTGGCGGCAATGGTTGAACTCTCAGTGTCCAGTGAGGAAAAATTTGTTCTGATTGGTTGCGTGACTGTTGAAGTCCTGAAACTTCTTCAAGCATCATGCTGCTTAACTTCACCTGTTTCGTTGCATGAATGTGTATTTATAGAACACTGTATAAAGTCGTTGTAAAAAGTTCTGCTCCAAGCTGACCACATATCAGACATGCTCATTTGGATTTCAGTATATGTTTGCGTGCATTTTCAACCTTCACCATCCATGTATTATAGGAAGACTTGTTCTCTGTCCACCCACCTTGTCAGCTAGGTTCTGTAGAACAGTAGATAGCCAAATCGGGATGCCAAATGATCATATGCATCTGCTGTGCAGCCTATGTAATCAAGGTATCACCATTTAATATATATTATCAGTGATATTTCTGTGCATGTGGATTTACTGTAGAGCCCCCTGTACGGAATATATCCTCTTGTGACGTGTATATATATGCATGTTAGTGAGCTCAGTTATGTTAGCCAGTGAATTTATTTTGTTTTTTTTTTTTTCATAATGCCCGCCAGGTGTTTATGTAATAAGACTTTCTCACTTTACATGACTACTTGTATGATACCTCGTGGTCTGAATTGTTAATGCTTATCAAAGAACAGAATTCGGGGTCTGTTGGAGGGCTGCTTTCAGTAGTTACCAAAGAGTATTTATCAGTTAACAAACAAAGTTACCCAAAATGAACAAAGTGGCTGCTGGGAGTGCAGTTTATGATAAAAGGCACTGCAAGTCTGACATTTAAAGTGTAGATGCCTGATGAAAGAATATCTGGAAAGAATTGCCAGTGTTACAAACATGAAGGAACCAGACCCATAGAATAAGTTCTTGATTTTTTCTTTTGCAAATGTGGATTGTGTACTTGTGGAATATTTCTGTTCAAGCTTCAGTAACGGTAGGCCTCTTTTGAATTCTGGTTGTTATATGGAATGTTTGTTGACATCTTCATTTACAGTTAGGTTCCCTGGCTTCTCATTGCATGGAGTTGTATCACTCTGGCTTTGGGGAGTGCAGAACTATAAACTGTATATATGACGCTTTATAAGACGAGGCATACATGACAGTAGCTTGCTAGTCTGAGATTTTATGACAGCGCAGTGCAGCTACATTTATTATTTTTATTTTCTCATTGCTTAATTGCCATAGAATCATAATATTTATGGTTATATAAATATATATGTATGTATATGTATATATATATATATATATGAGTGAATGAATGAGACACTTTATGCCGATGTTATCATGTTTAGTAGAAGTATCAGTATTACAGTTGCATCAGCAAGTTTTCATAGCTTCTGATTTCCCTTGCTGTATGTCATTTTTTTTGCAGATGTTTACTATTTTGGAGTTATAAGGATAATCCCTGAAAACTTTTGTTACTTACAGATTTTAAGAAATCATACCTTTTTATTAAAAAGGAATTTTGGATTCGGAATGTAGACCTCATGGCTTTAACTCTTTTTCAATGTCCGGCTACATGACTGACACCAAAGTTTTTGTGGAAATTGAAGCCTTAGTAACAGCAGGAGGAGCTGTAACACAATCATTGTCATGATGTAACCCCCTCTAGGCCTCAGATCGGGCTCAAAAATCTAATATAGTATGTTTGCTTTGGTCATGCAACATTTGTTTCTGTAACTCCTTCAGCTTTGCCATCATTTTTGCCACAGGGTTTCTGGCATGGGGTTCAAAATGATCTGACCAATGACAGATGAGAATTTGTGGGTTCAATTGAAACTCAGTGTGACTTGGGATACTCTGCTGTGATTATTCAGAACATTTTTGGACCTGTGCCAGGTTCCTGGTGGCAAAAACCCTCATATTGAAAATAGTGGTTAAGTTTAAACAAGTAAGCGAACAAAGTATCATAAACACTTGTTGGAGTGTACACAACAATAGTGGCTCTTTCCTCATATTGATAATATAATTTAACAATGTTTATAAAATGGACAGTAAACAGGTTAAGTTGCCAGGGCTCAGCAAAACCCAGCCATTAAGGTGGTGATGTTATTGACATGTTCGGGTCAGCTATTTATGATAATGACTTAATGACTTAACAGGCCAGAAATTTTGTAACTTCATTAGAATCATAATTATTAGCCCAATCGTAAGTGGTTCGCTGGATCAGTACTAGATATGAATGGTAGTGTATGTGGTTTTATATCGGCTAGCATAACTTTTGACTAAAACCAGTAAAAATTGAGTAATGGGAATAATTGACACGCTGTTACAGGATGTGCGACAATACACATTGGTATTGGTGGATGATGCATAAGTATTATGACGTTGATCGTGTACAGGGTACACAGCAGTACAGAGGCATACAGCAGGCAGCGCTATCCATTGTACATATCAAACATAATCAGCTCTGAACTTGTATGTAAATGTCTAGCTTATAGCATCATCACGTTTGTTACATGTACATATGTTTGAATGAATGTTTCTCTCTTTTGTAATTCATATTTTATACCATATTCCAAGGTGTGTAATACCTCGTTTAATGAGACTCGGGGAACACGTAAATATCCATTATTAGTACAGTAGCTACCGGCTATAAAGCCAACAGGTGCTCCAGACCAAATCCAATAGAAAGAACCCAAATCTAGTCATGAGTAGTTAAATCGTATTGTGGAAGACATTTTAATGGTGCTTAAAGCTCGACCTCCCTTCCATTGCAAATTGGTTTCTTTGTGTTGTATTTGTAAAATTGTTAACGAGGAATTCTGCTGTATCAGATGCATAACCAAGTGCTATATTACACCAATTACCACTGGTAATATTACAGCTTAAGATGTAGTCAGTGTTACAGGCTTGACAGGAATAACACCGCTTCAGTGTAGCAGTCTTCATGTGTTAATTGCTCTCTCCCTGAATCAGCTATGAACACTGAATTAAAGTGCTGAGGATAAACTAATATTTGTTATAAAGTCACAACTGTCAGTCACACATAATCTGGGATTACACTATGGTAAAGGAATTTAAGAACATGTTATTCCAAACCGAGGACCGGTGCGCAATTTAAGGTTTGCATGAACATCGGTTCTTACTGCTGTATGTCCCCCGGGGGGGGGGGGGGGGGGGGGGGGTTGAGACAACTTGTAATTGTTTTATAAATCTTCAGTGTTTATCATATGTGGAGGTTATGATTATCACACTGTTGTTATTATTAAGTTTTTTTCAGAAATATTGAGTTAAAGTCACAAAAATCATGCTTCATTATTGTGGGTAATTATAAAAGTATCATATGCCAGTTCTGATAATTGTAAACATCGTAATTGGTGAGGCAACAGGAAGGGGTACCATTGTAATCAAGGCAGTGCCAATACTACAGTTTAACAGTTCATGTCAATTCAAAGACAGTGGCTGTGTGATGAGGTCAATGCAACTATCATGTATTTCACCATAGGGTACCCAGTTAAAATTGGCAGTATTTTTATTATAATTTGCTATGCTTTTCAAAACAAAAACATTACCAGTTAATTATGCATACACTTAATGTACTAGAATAAACCAAACCTAAATCTAGCAACGTATTTTATAAATACAAAATAAGTGTATAAGAAAACAGTGTTTTACACATCTCAGTCCAGTGAATGTCAAGGTCATTGATCACATGGACAAAGAAATACAATGGAAACTCCTGATTGGTTGTTTACCGTCATGAATATTCTTTAAAAAAAGAGGGAATTAAGGTTTGCAGTTTATTTGCAGACACGGTACCAGTTGACCACAAGGCGTGTTGGAGAACCAGAGTGTTTGAACAATATAAATGTTGGTACTTGTCATGAAGTTTTCCATCTTCTGTTAGGTCTTGAGTCCCTCAACTGCTTGTGTTGACAGAAGGTGTGAGAATATATGGGTTTGAAAGAATTATAACTAGTTTCAGTGTGGAAAGCTACATTATATATTGCAGATTTTATAATGTAACTCAATGAACCAAATATTTTGTTAACTGTGAAATTTTGTACGTAATATATTATTCAGTTATAATAACTAATTAAAGAAGTGAATCTCTTCGACAGTGTGAATGGAAAGGTCTTTGGTATGTGTTGGTCTGGTGCGTGTCTAGAGCTTCTCAGATCACTGAATGAAAGCATGCCAGATAAAATTTGTATAAAACAACATGACAGTCAACTGTTTTAAGGGAAATAATAAGCTAGAACAAACATGTCTAAGATGCATGCATTGTTTCACTCTATTAACATCTAATTTAAAAACTTACCTCAAGATTTGGTTCCTGTGGAATTTTCTTTTCAAATAACGTGCAGGCTGTATACATCGTAATTATGCGCTGTTGATATCCCATTTAGTGGAAGGTGGCATACTTTATCAGGTGGTAAATATGTGGAAGTAATTCAATGTCATCAGTAACTACATTACTTATCATACACTCGAGTTAAACAACTACAGATAGGTCTTCCTTGAAAATATTAAAACAGTTGAAAGCAGTTGGTGCATTGATAAGTGGCTGGATTGAATATTAATAAATATACTCTTAATAAATGTATATAAATAATATAACTAGTAATGAAAATAGTAACAGCTATAAGAGATCCATGCATGTACCTAATGGCTTAGTTTGGTAATACATATATATTTATTTACAGAGTGATTTTATAGTAGTCATTATATCTTTAGCTTTGGGTAATATACAAGCTGAAGCACATAGCAGACATTTTTTGTTTTTACTGAAAATATGCCACATTGATTCACAGTCTCACCAAAACTACCAAGTTCTTCCTTTGTCATTTGAACCTGAAAGGTATTACCTTGGCTGTGCCACATAGACTGGTACCAAGTTATATTGAAGCTGCGCTAAAATATGCACAGGGTTCAAGTCTATGAAAATGTATTTTACCAGTTCTTGTTTATACTGTATGTGATCTTTCTTTGTGTGTTACATATAATGTCTTGCATCCCATTCCCGCAAATAGGTCTTTGCTCGCAGCAAGAAAAGGTTACTTTACATTTCTCATGTCTAAGCTTTTTATCATTGTTGAGCTCTGTATCATGATCATTATGTTACTGCTAGCAGTGTTGCACATAATTCCACAACATGTAATTAGTTTGCCGTGCAAAGCACACATTTTCAGTAAACAATACTAGACTAGAAAAACCCTAGGTCGTTTATTATTTTGTATTTTATTTGAATGTTCGGTCGCATATTTGTTGTCTTTTGCATAAGTGGAAATAAAATATGTTGCCGAGTTATCTCGATCGTTTGTGGTTGTTTTGTCAGTTTTTGCAAACACGATGTGAGGTGTAGAGATCCTACATTTTTTTAGCGAACCTGTGAGCTTATACGACGATGCAGCGGCGTCTGTCCGCTGTCGTACATTAGTTGCTATCTCAAAAATGGTTGGAGCTCCCAGCACCAAATGTTATGGGAGGATCAGTCACGTGAAACTTTATATAGATAAGATAGAACTTATTTTATTTTATTTTTTTTTTGCTAGCTGCATTGACTTCAGATTTTATAAGGATAAAGCTAATTAAAAACCGTTAAAATCTTCGACGAAACCGTCCAGCCAAATTGTTCAATATTTCACAGAAATTATCCCAAGAACAATCTCTCTGAAGTTTGTTCGAATGGTTCCAGTTCGGTGATTTTTTGGCGGAGTTATTGAATACTGAACTCCGTCAACTGGCCAAAAAAGAATACTTAAAATTTAATCACATGAACGGCTCGAGCTATCATCTCTAAATTTTATGCAAATGTTGCTCACATGAGTCTTATTTAAAACTGAGGTATTGGTGGCTCCATTGGGGGTCATCGGTACATTTACTCCTAATTTCTCAGGAACAGGAGGAGCTAGCATCCCCAAATTTTATGCAAAAGATCAGTCCCATGTTCAATGTTGTATTGAACTTTTTTTCGGTATAATGCTTTCATGCTTATTTGACATATCAGCCTGAATATTGTATAAATAACTCCTGAGAAATAAACAGGAGCATACACTGTGCATAAAGTATTGCAGGTGGTGCTACCCGTCTTGTATATGACGAAGCTATCGAAGATGTATACACGTGCATAATTTCATGCTGATATCAGTCGAATATCAAATGTTCTGGGATTAAGGTTTTAGTAGCGCCACCTGCATCAACTTACGTTAACGTGGGGAAAAGCTTGAAAACTTTGAAAATCTTCTCAGAAATCATTCAGTCAAATTTGTCATTATTTCATGATCCCAGAGATGAGGCCGCTCAAGCTCATTCAAACGGTCTGGGGTCTATGTAATTTTGCCGAGTTACAGGAATTTGAACTTGGTCAATTGGCCAAGTAAGCATACTAACTACTTAACAGTCTCAGAAATGACAGGAGCTAGCGTCACCAATGTTTAAGCAAATTTTGGTCACATGACTCGCATGTGAAATTGGGGTATTTGTGGAGCCACTTACATTGGCCTGTTACTTGGGCAAAAAGTCGTAAATTTAGCCCCTTTCCTTATCTACATTAGAAATGTTTCATGATCAAACTGTCAAGCAGAATGGTTTAATTTTTCACAAGAATTATCCTAGGATAGGATTCTCTCAGTGGTATAAAAAAAAGATCGATAAATTGATTTTTTGAAGGGTCATAGAAAGCTGCAATAGTCTTCTGCAAAATTGTTTCAAATTCTCTAACATTCTTAAATAATTCTTTGTTTGAGTTTTACTTAAATGTACTTTTTTTGCTGAATTATTGGACATTTAACAATGAAAGTAAAGCTAGTGGATTCAATATAATAATATATATGATCTATGTGGGTATATCAGCTTAGCTGTATAGGCAACATAAATAATTGTTGCCCATATCCAACTAAAGTGTAAGATAAATCCAAGAACAAAATATATCTGATTTTTGCTTTTAATAGGCATCTGTTATTATTCTAAACGTTTTTGATAGAATTCTTTTGTATATGTCAGGTTCCAATTCGGTGATTTTTGCCCGAGTAACTGGAAGCTGAACTACGTCATTTGGCAAAAAAAAAAAACAAAATTTTTACGAAATCTACACTAATAGCAATTCGCCTGTGGAATGAGGTACCAGGCGCAAATATTCTCACCCCAAACTTATGTAATAATGAAATGCCAAGGAGCAAGATATATATGAAGTGAAAAGGCATTTTTAGCTCAGCCGACTAAGTTAACTGAGCTATAATCATGGTCCTTTGTCGGTCGTCAGTCCGTCCGGCGTGTCGTCCGTCCGTCCGTTAACACAGCACGTTTTGAAACCTTGCAACCTACGAATCCAAAATTTGACATGGAGTTAGATGTCCCTCAGTTCTCCTACCACACCCAAAATTAGGTCACTGCGACTTCGTTCCTCTGAGAAATTAGGGGGGAAAAACCTCCATTTAAAAAAAAAAACTATTGTTACACTTCAAGACTGCCAACTATGAACAACCGCTGGTGTTGTTTCGTTCAAATTCGGCATATATGTTCCTCTGTATATTTCCTATACACTTGCCAGAAATTAGGTCAATATTGCGTAAGTTGCGGACCCAAACATAATGTACCTTGTCAAAACATTACGAAATATATTTACATAATTTACTTGTTAACGGTTGAAGCTAGAGAGTCGTTTTTTAAGGATATAACTATATTTAATTTAGATGTAATGGTTAACTAGATATCAGATCAAATTTTTTTAATTTTTGAATTTATTATCATAAATTTAAAATCAGTACCTTAAATTTTGCCTAACTTTGACCATGGCACATTTTGTTCCTATGAGCACTGTAACCTGCTTTAAATTTCAAAGCTTGGACACAAGGATTAAAACTTACATAATCTGAAATTTGAGAGCATGTATTCAAGTTTTCAACCACCATGTCAAGTATTGTTTACATCAGGTCAGCCTAGTGCTCTTGTAAGGAGAAAGAGAGAGAGAGAGCTACAGCCCTGGCCTCCCGACATATTTGATAATGCCTTCACTCCTGGCTCCCTTTGCCAAGCTTATCTGGGGTCCCCTTTACAGTAAGCACTGTTGATTTAATTTCACGAGATGCACATATGGGGATTTAAGCTTTAAAGGTCTTAAATCTTAAAGCAGTTGATAAAAAGGGTAGCTTTTATTCAAGTGTTTAGAAGACCATGTCATAAAATAACTGCTGTTTACATACCGAGTAGCCTATGCCAAAGTTGGTGTTGCCACCTGAGGCTGTTTTTGTAACAGTTGACAGGTCGAATAAACAAGAAGAATCTGATAATTCCAATATTAAATTCAATTTCTGTTCAGACTGTTGAAAATATTCGATTTTTTTTAAACAAAATAAATTTTCAGGATTTGAATCCCAAGCTCTACATATTGCAAATTTATTATTAATTTATTTTTTTAATATACAAATGTGATTAAATATTATGATCTAATAAAGTACTCATTGACATGTTTCAATATATAATGTGTTAATATACTTTCATATAACCCTTAGGCTCTTTACTATTTTTTTCCTTATTGCATCATTAAATGGGTTCAGGCCACAAGTTTCATATATTACACATTGCAGATGTGATGTTTATCTAATAGTCAAATTTGGTTTATGCTCATTTGAAAATGGAAATTTCTAATTGTTTACAGCTTTTTATTTCAGTTAATAACTTAAATGTGTATTATTATGCTTCAGTTCATGTCCATTATTCTATAATTTACAGGGTTTCGTAAATTCCCAGTGGATATATTTGCATGCATATTACAGTCACTTAGTTGAAATACTGAAACATTTACAAATGCATGTATGTGATCATGAGAAGCTCCTCCGTCTTTCATGTAGTCCATAAAAGTGCACAGTCAACAAAAGCACTAGGATTTTATACAAATATACTTAGAATAAATTTTAGCTGAGCGCCGTGACCCACAGGTCCTTTGTTTTCGCTTTGAACCAATGCTCCGTCGTACGTTATGTTACGACCTAAAAGCAAACTTTTAAACGTTTAGAACTCCTTTTGCGCACAAAATTGAAGTCCAGTAAAGTAGGCTGGTGTCATATATTTGAGTTGATATTGTTAGTTGTATCGTTAGCAACGCGTTAACAGTGTTTCAAGTC
This sequence comes from Sipunculus nudus, assembly GCA_026874595.1. Lineage (NCBI taxonomy): Eukaryota > Metazoa > Annelida > Sipuncula > Golfingiida > Sipunculidae > Sipunculus > Sipunculus nudus. The sequence goes on along the minus strand of CM049306.1, from coordinate 37,661,637 downwards.
GGTTCTCTCCTTATTCCTGACGCGTCTGCTGAATTTTAGAGGAAATGCTCGTTTAGCAAGAACAGATTCACGACCACAGTATAGAAATACTACTTACTTCAACTCTTTCTTATGCCACTTCTTTTAAAATTCGCATGACCATTTACTTATACTTGTTCCAGTGGGAGATAATAGACATTAATTTAATTTTAAAATCCTAATTGTCCAAACATCACTTATGTTATGATTTTCCCAAACCGTATGGGTAGCAGCACACGATTTCCAGTGACCGTAAAATTCATCGCGCTTCATATATTTCTGCTCTCATGATTAATTTCAAAATTCGTTTAGGTCCAGTCGGATTTATTATACGACTGTTTCACTCAATAGTCCGATAAGAAAAACATGTGTTTGTGCTGAAACGCACTCGATGCATTCTCGCTAATGGCCAAGTGTCCCTTTACAGTTTGTCCTCTTTATCAGTGGCGCCTCCTAAAAGATCGTGCATGTAGTCGCCTTCTTTGCGGTTCCGTCTTTACCACACGTGCATCTTTGGTCCTCTGGGATCTGCTTCATCACGTTGTCCACGTGACGGCCACATCCTGTGAAAATAACGTTCAATTTCTCAATACACGAAAGACACAAGGACACTTGTTCACCCACTTCTAGCACCCACCCCCAGGGGGCGCTCCGTTGTGTTGCAAAACTGCAGCGCAGCGATGAACCCACAAGCGGAGAAAGCCAACATAACTCTGTCCGTTTTTTATTTTCAGTCGCAAATTCATTTATACAAATACGTTTGCCCATTCATTTTACCTGCAGAAGTATTCCCGTTTCTACATGTTAATATTACTATAAAAATCAAGCTAATATGCCATTCAAAGATTCCACATTTGCGTAATCATGCTATGTCTGATTCACAATCCATGGGCACATGTTTTGACCAATTTATTTTAACGGCCTGAGGCAAGAGACCACACCATATGATTTTCTTTCTCAGTTGCCGAAAAAGGATATAGAACAAACTTTCGGGTTGAGGATCAGACTTTGCATGATTATAATGAGGTTAGGGAGTGTAGGTATAGAAATTCTTTACCCACAATGCACTGCGTGTTTTAAATACACCAGCGGCGTTAACCTAAATGAAGTGAAGAGGGTTAAGATGCTTTTCCATAAGTGCGTAGTCCGTATCCGTAGTCCGTATGCGTAGTCCGCATGCGTAGTCCGCAAAAAATCACTTTGTAGACTTTTTAACCAGGCCGTTTCCATTCATCCGCATGCGTAGTACGTATGCATAGTCCGTATGCGTAGTCCGTATCCGCACGCTGCCGGGAGCGATTTTTTGCGCACTACGCATTTATTGGCTGAAATTTTCATCGTCCGCCACAATGTTATGCATGACGTTGATGACGTCGCCAAGAAAACAAGCTATTTTTTTTTAGCATTTTTGCTCATTATATCTAAAATATACTGGTTATCAAACACTGTAAGCCCTATTCTTATATAAGTAAACATTTTTATTATAATTGAATAAACAAAATTTGGAAATAATGCGTTAAAGTGGTACAATAAGCCTATCACCAAAAAAACGCTAAATACACAATTACCCTTACATTTCACGTGTTTGCTTACAAAATATAACTTATACCGTGAAATCCTTACCATAAAACCACCCAGGTTTTCATTGATATACAAATGTAATTTGTCTTGAATCCATTCTTATCCAACATGTTTGAATGTACCACATAAAGGTGGTTTTCCATAAGTACGTAGTCCGTATCCGTAGTCCGCATGCGTAGTCCGTATGCGTAGTCCGTATCCGCAAAGTTCGTTTTCCATAAGTACGTATATGCGTAGTCCATACTCCGTATTGATAGGTGCTCGATAGCTGAAGTTTTTCCTTTTTGCAAGCCATTTCACCATATATGTATTGTACATTTGTATATATTAGCATCAAAAGTTAAAACAATAAAATTAAAATAATAAAATGTTTAAAAGATCATAATTAGTAATATTTTATAAGTGACAGTGATGTTAACGCTTCAATCATCTGAAAACCATGTTGTCTGTGATAAAGAAAGGAAAACAAAATTCAACCAAATGCCAATATGTTTGGTTTCCGGAAAACTGATGTCAGAAATGACATTCATACCATTTGGACATAGAGACTGTGCATACAGCACGGCCTGAATGGGAAAACTCAATGCTAAACCTGAAATCTCACAAACAACACCACCTTTCTTCATTATGTAAGTAAAAACTCTGATTTTTCTTAAATAATTAATCTCTTGTATATTACAGAGTATTACTTTTGTTTATAATTTGCCTTAAAGATTGTAAAATAAGCATCTAAAAAAAACCGCTAAAATTCACTTTCACCAATGTAAGTATGTGTTTCCTTGAAATGTAAAAAAAAATAATAAAATAAAATAAAATAAAATGATTTTGAAGTTTGACAATTCGGTCATCCCCACAAAATTCAATCTGAAAGAGGTTCATTTTGAATAGAAGCGACCTCTGGCGAAAGGGGGGTGAAAGAGTGATTCGATTCATCCAGTATGTTTTCCATCTTTAAAACCCTTAAGCCTATGTTGCAGATATCATCATCATTAGAAATTACTTATACCGTGAAGTCCTTACCACAATGCCTCTCAAACAACACTTCCTTTCATTATATAACCCTTATTTTCTAAACGTATACATCTGTATATTACAGAATATTACTTTTGTTTTTAAGTTGCGTTAATGACCGCAAAAAAGGCCACTGAAAAAATCCTCTAAAATACACAAATACCACTTTTATATAATATCAGATCAACAAATAAATAAGACAACATCAAACTTGATTCAAAGGAAAAATTATAAGGCCCGATTTTTGCGACCCATAACATTAGGGTATACTATAATGAAAAACTTTCAATTGTTACTCTCTGAAGAGAATAAAAAGGAAGAAAAAAATCATTTCCGCATACCTCCCCATGTGTACTTTCCGCAGCTCTTGCAATCTGTTCTGTAACACATCTTCGATTTGTGTGAAATAAATACCACTGTGCAAGTATTAACGGCCGAGCTGATCTAAAGGTTTACGTAAAAATGTAAGGGACGTTGGCAGCACGTTGGTGTTGTTTGGTGGTTGTGGGAACCATTTCGGTCGCGCAGGAGACTTTATGACGTCACGACTAGGCTCCCTGATGCACGTGATCAGTTCATTTTGCTGCAGTTGTTCATTAGGTGTTGACTACAGGTTAGAGGGACGTATTTCCTGGCCCTATATATGATCATATAAGGTGCACGCTGGGGCACTAGGAAAGTTTTTTCTATCGAGTGTTTTGCATCATGTGACACATCAATATCAAGCTCACCTCCTACAGTTTATTTTATTCCAGGAAAACAGGGGTTGAGTATCTCATTTTCGCGGAATATGATAGAAAGCGACAGCTTCTAAAACTAGCCAAATATGTCGCCACCTCTCAAGCCATTATTTTGCTTTATTTATTAATATTCTCCTATCACCCACCTGCTATGAATTTTGGATGCACCCTGGAATATTTTTTCCTGAAAATTTCTGCTGCCTTGCAATATTTAATGCCCGCTCACTTTTGACGCCACAAAATGGGCCAACCCTGACCGGATCCGGAAGTAGGTCACTCTAACCTGTATGAGTGCGGCTAACACCTAGTCCGAACATTCCGCCTCCATTCATATTTGAATGAAGTCCGAATGCTTTTGGGGGAGGTTTCCACTGTGACTCGACACAACCCCAAACGGGAATCTTGTGCAATTTTACACGGGGATCTTTGCAAATTACCTTAAAACACCCGAAATATAGTGGTTCCCTCATACATCCCCATGATGTTACGCTAGAATAGACCCTCTTGAGCTTAAGTAGGCCTATTGTTTGCGTCACAGGTATGGATAGCTAGCTAAAACCGTGCATAAATATAAAGGCCTAACCAAGAAGTTTTAATTTCAGCCGATGTCAACATTTAATGTGAAGGCACATGTAGTAACCGTGTATCAGAGAGTTTTACATTTATGCCCAAACAAATATGGAACTTTTTCAAATTAATATGGAATTCTTGTAGGCCTACGCCCCTGGTTCGTGTCCGAGCGGTGTTCCTTTTTGGGTCATTGTGCTACCTGCGTCAGGATGGGGGGGGGGGGGGGGGGGTAAGAAGAATCGATTACATTTTGGTGTGGATCCGGCACATGATCCGGATTCAGGGACGTCATCAGAGAACACTCATAAATGTAGTCATTTATGAGAGACTTAACCTGGGTATATGGGCCGACTGTGAATGCATGCAAACATTGAATAAGTGAATGCAAACATATGGCGGAGGTTTGCATTCCTTAGAATGCATATTCCTAGTAATTTTTTTTTCATCACTCTGCAAGCAGTATGGATTATAATAATTTTTTTCCGGTTCCACATAAGAAGCTGTAATATCTATATATGTGCTGGATGCCATTTTGAAAAGGTAAAAGAAATGAAAGTTATTAAAACGGCTCTGAAAACCTATATATATTTTTATATGGACACACAAAAACGTATCCGCATCTGTATCCGAACAATATCCGTACAAATTTACACGTTGCTAAATCTTGCTATTATATGGTCAATGATTGGAATACTGTTAACTTACAAATGAGGTATAATTTTTTATATATTCGTAAATTTGAACCGGCTGTTGATTACCCTCTTCCGCACTCATAAATCATACATACCAACATGAAGATGCTATGCCTTTATAAAGTACTTATCGTAAGATAAATATAATTTTTAAAAAATTGAAATATTTCACTTTTGAAATAATTATGATAACCCTCACAAAAAATTCTGAATACAAGTTGCCGGTATGAGGGGGTATACTGCATATGGGGTACACAAACCATGCAGGGGTGTTGGAAGCGGACAGCCGTTACCGATTATTTCCCATTTAAAACGCATAATTAAAAAGAAATGTTTCAATGACAGAGGTGCATGCCATGGTGTTAGTAGAGTTACTGCTCAGGCATCATGCTTGGCCCCGCGCCGATATGTATACACGGCTCCTGGTGATGCTCATCGGCATGCGGTCCCTGTTGGAGCAGTGGGTCGAATAAAATGGATAACACGAATGGAATGCGACCGCAAGGTAGGGAGGGTATGGCCTGGCATGATGAACAATTTATAACGTTTTACCGCCCTCTATCAACTGGCTTCATCACTAATGCCAAGGTTTCAAGCGACTCCTGTATAAACCTAGCTCCTGCCTCCCCAATTAATAAATACATGCTTACTACAGAAGTATAGGCCAAAATATTTGGAATGTCAAAAGCACGTCACTCCATACAGAACTGATCTTAATTAATTTTTGTGCATTACTTTCAAAACGTTCTGGTTTTCCTTAATTCTAACGATTCCCACGCGCTGTTCCAGACAATGATATTTAGTTGCCTAAAACTTACCACGCGAAATTTTGAAGTGCATTTGAATATTTTATCACATCTCTCTTATTTAACATAATCAAACATAATCTCTTCAAACTGACATTCCGGTATACATGTATATGCTTGCTCGTTTACTTTTATATATTCTTCTGAAGTCTCTAGTTGTAAGAAAATGCATCGTTTCCGTTCAATGACCTGCAAACGCAAGATCAAACTTGACACAAGTAATTTAGACTGATTTGACTTTTTTCTATAATGGTCCATATGGCATCTCTCTCGAATACCGTCTGTGGTGAACGAAAAGATGTCAGATTTCTTCCTTTTGTTGCATCGCTGAAGATGTTATTTAATATGAAGGGATTGCCATTGTTAAATATACAGGGGGTACAGTGTTTTCTTCTCTAAACATTATGCTGTCTGCTAATAATTCGTTCTAAAACTGTTTGAATACTCCTTTACACGGGTGTAAATAAACCTGCACCGGGCGTGATCAGTTGCGCTAAACAACTTGTCAGCCGCGCAACTTCACAACTCAAGCCTCCAACTGGTGTGAATTCTAGTTTTCTTCTTTCGTGTTTCTTCTTCTTGTTTAGGACCTCTGGTCAGGCAGTCTTGTTTTGGCAAATAGACACATGCGGGCTGTGTTTACTCTCATACAAAAATTAATACCACAGATATTAAAGTCCGCGCACTGGGATGGTTTTCCTTGATAGTACTCCGTATTAATGCACATGTTTCTCTTCATGTAATTTGTTTTATTGAGAACTAAATATGACTACATAACACTGCTTTTATTTTCAGATTACTTTTTTGAGTATTCATTTGCCCCTGATAGAAAATATTTTTTCAAGATTCACAGTTAAGGACAGGTCGAAGAAGGTACTGATGGTAGGAATTAACTCCTAAAATAATCTTAGCCTCGTTACTATTAATGAGAAGTATAAAAAGAAAATTATCCCGTTTCAAATGAAAATTTATATACACAAAAGTCCACTGCAGAGCACACAACTTTCGTAAAAACATTTCCAATTACCGTTGTTCATGATATGGTAGAAAATTTTTGAGTCATATAATTGGTCTCAGTTAAAATACGTAATTACTAAGCTAACATGAACTAAACAACCATTACACACCATGCCATATGAAATAATGCTTTAGGTGACAACACTGGTATGATACCAAAGATAAGTTTATTTAAGATCAACATGCGTGGCAAATTTGAAATTAATCAGTGCACATATTATTGTAAAATTGATGCATTTGTATGAATTTTTATTCAAATAATAAAAAAATTTGATATGTAAGCCATGTTCTTGAAGATCTAATGAGCAAAAGCTAGAGCGTGTGACCGGTCCACCAATAACATACATATCAAGGCCGTACATAACACACACAACACTCTCCGGGGATAAATAAATATACAGAGTTGCTGGGCATGGTCTGAAACCATTGATGAGAAACTGACACTATTGGTGTAATATGGCAGTGACAAATATGCAAAAAAATATAGTTAAAAAATAAATTAGAATACATGTGGCACCATACGTCTTTAACTCAGTAAACTATTAATAATAAATACTTGAAAGCATATACTGAACTACTGCTAAGAAAATCACACAACTGCTGTAATTTTACGAAAACTAATAGCTGAGAAACCGTAAAAATAAAAAAAAATGCGTAAGAAAAAGAAAAACTTGAATACGGATAGTCGACAAGCGATTATAGGTAGATATATATATATATATATATATATATATATATATATATATATATATATATATATATATATATATATATATATATATACGTGTATCCACCGAAATCAGAGTGGGACGAGTGAAATGAGGCATAAATTGAGAGGCAAGGGGGAAATAGAGCGAGATGTGTTGCATATTAGCATAAACGTGAATGTAGGTGGCGCCACCTGTCATAAAATCAAGAAAGCTATATCCAGGATGTATACATATGCAAAATTTCAAGTTTTTGAAAATCGGTACAGTGGTCTCAGAGGTGTGCTCCGGAAACGATCGCGCCGGCGGCGGAAACCGGTCAAAAACATGATAGTATCCGCAAAACAACGTTTTGGCGGATATAATAAATACATGTGAAACCACAGATCTTATCAATAAATAGGATAACTTTTTTCGGAAGAACATGCACAGTAATTTCATGGAAATCCTTGTTTCATATTTGGACATGGAACTTTCCAGTGGTCTCAATTTATCTTCAATAGTGGGGGATGACTCGCAGGTGTAGGAGGATAATCAAAGTTTGGACAATTCTGTTTATATATATATAATTTTGTTTGTGTGTATATATATATATATATATACCTTTTATTGTCTGTGTGACGTATTTAAACTAAATTACAATGCACTATAATGTTTTAAAATAAAGAATTACATTTCCAGTATAGGTTAATTCTAATCCAGGTTTAGATAGATAAAATTCAGGCACGGATCCAGGATTTCCTTGCTCAAACGGGTCGTCCCATCCCATGAGATCTGAATTTCCTGTAAGGTTTGAGGACCATTCTGTTCCAATGTTCCGGATGTCCTAAATGTCTTCCTATCAAGTGAGAGGGGCTTCGTTGTTTTATTGGCCTCGCGGTCTTAAATTATTTTACTACCAGGTGAAAGTGGCTTGGTTGTTCCGATGGATCACAACGTCAAGAATGATTAATTATCTAGTGTGAGAGAATAAATGTATTCTTTAAATTATTCTCTCACTCCAAAAATGTCTCATTATCAGGTATGAAGGTTTTCGTCATTCCAGCTGTCTCGCAATAAAAAATTCTTAATATCAGGTGAGAGGTTGATCCAATGGGTCATAGTCTAAAATGTCTTGCTACCAAGGAAGAGGAGCATCGGTTGTTGTTTCCATGGTTATCGCAGTCAAATGTGTCTTGTTTTCAAATAAGAGGGGCATTGGTCGTTGTGTCCATGATTATTGCAGTCCAAAATGTCTTGTTTTTAAGTAAGAGGGGCATCGGTTGTTGTTTCAATGGTTATCGCAGTCCAAAATGTCTTTATATTAGGTAAGAGGGTCACCAGTCTGTTTCAATGATTATTGCAGTCCAAAATGTCTTGTTATCAAGTAAGAGAGGCACACCTCGTTGTTTCAAAGACTGTCAAAGTCCAAAATGTCTTGTTATCAAGTAAGAGGGACATCGGTCGTAGTGTCCATGATTATTGCAGTCCAAAATGTCGTTTTCAAGTTAGAGGGGCATCGGTGTCGTTTCAATGGTTATCGCAGTCCAAAATGTCTTTATATTAAGCAAGAGGGTCACCAGTCTTTGTTTCAATGATAAATGCAGTCCAAAATGTCTTGTTATCAAGTAAGAGAGGCATATGTCGTTGTTTCAAAGATGATATCGAAGTCCAAAATTTCTTGTTATCAAGTAAGAGGGACATCGGTCGTTGTTTCAATGATTATCGCAGTCCAAAATGTCTTGTTTTCAAGTAAGAGGGACATCAGTCATTGTTTCAATGATTATCGCAGTCCACAATGTCTTGTTATCAAGTAAGAGAGGCATAATTCGTTTTTTTTTTTCAAAGATTATCGAAGTCCAAAATGTCTTGTTATCAAGTAAGAGGGACATGGGACGTTGTTTCAATGATTATCGCAGTCCACAATGCCTTGTTATCAAGTAAGAGGGACATAGGACGTTGTTTCAATGATTATCGCAGTCCAAATGTCTTGTTTACAAGTAAGAGGGACATCAGTTGTTGTTTTAATGATTATCACAGTCCATATATAATGTTTTATTATTAGCCGAGTGGAGCTTCGCTGTTTCAATGGACCTCGCAGTCCAAATTGTCTTACTTACATGTATGAGGACTTTGTTCTAATGATCATGCAGTCCAAGAAGTTCTGCTATATCAGGCATGCATGGGGGAATTTTTGTTTTAATGGGTTTCCCCATCCAAGATATCCAGAGGCAGATCGAAGATTCTGGAGGGTCCAACACAAGAAGACTAACAGAAAACCTAAAGAAATATCCACTCTTCCGGAAAGGAGGGGGTCCAGGTCGCAAAATGTGGTTTCAACCCCCCCCCCCCCCCCCAAAAAAAAGGGTTTTTCTGCTCAAAAAAGAGGGAGAGGGGTCTGGACCCACTGGACACCCCCTCATGATCAGCGACTAATGTCTTCCTTGTTCCACTGGGTCAAGCAGTCCAAAATGTCTTATTATCAACTGAGAGAGGCTTGTTATTCCAATGGATCTCGCAGTTTTTGGCGAGTGTTCACAATGGGGCCGTTATCACTGCTCTGCACACTAGACCACGGCACTGCATGCAGGGTCAACAGAATATCCTTTACATTCCTCGTGCAGTGACATAACTGTTCCAGCTCTGCAAATATCTGTCTTAAACTGGAAACACATTTACGATATTCGACCAAAGCTGACAGACCCTATGCCACAGGCAAATTCAAATAATACAAGTTCCCTTTCACCGGCCTGACACCAAGATCATTCGTCCACGATAAAATGAAAATAAAAAAGCAACATATTATTATGATATACATGTATCTGACTGGAAACCGAAAAATTATTTAGACTGCAGATGATTAAATGAACACATCTGTAATGTATCACAGAAAGTCTATCATACTTAATGTTGTAACATGGAAAAAATTATGCGCAGAGCTAGTGTACCTTTACTAGAATGTACAGTCAGAAAAAAATTATAAAAGCCACGCGGTTTACATTTGGTTAATTTTGAAAGAGAAGTAACAGTAAAGTTCTCGAAATTTAAACTGACAAACAGATTCACACGCATGTATTATTAATTTCAACACAAAGATATATGTAGAAAGAATGAAATACTGCACCGGAGCCGAGTGTGAATCATGTTCGTACTATCAAGTCTAAGGCACCTAAGGTCTAAGTCACGCTCTTTACACATCTTGGCTCAGCGAGCCACTCAGCGAGCCACTTTGCTTCAGACTTGGTAGTAACGTTATGACTATGGTTTTAATGAACCGATGAGCCAGGAATATAATCATTCAATTATAACAAAGTTACAAACTAGGATGACAGAATATTATAACACAAATAATTAAACAAAAATGTGGAACATGAATTAGGAAAAGGAACAAGTAATGATAAACGCCTGAATAAATTCAGTTGATGAACTAATAAACAATGAAGTAAAATAATGAATAAATTAAGTAAGGCCACTCTAGGAATAAAAGTATGGTTTGAGCGAACGAATTCCCTTATTTTCTTTGCAATTGGAGACACAACACTTGGAATTTTGCCAGCTCCCAAGAAAATACAAATATTTCCTTTAATTCTTGAAATGGTGTATATGATTAACACAAGAAAAAGATCTACCAAAACAAGGGAGCGGTGTGTCCGTAGAACAATTTTATGTGTGGCATTATTTTATATATATATACAAGAATATATTTATTTACTGCAGTAAGGGGATGACTCTGCATCCTTTATTATCACACGATTCTGCATCTGTTCATATGCTTGTGCTTGCTCTTCGGATTGCAGTCTTTGGGGTTTCGGTGCTTCCTGTATTTCGCATGACGGGGGTCCTTCATAATACCTTTGAGAGATTTGGTTTTGGGAGCTACGTTTTGGATATCATTGGCATCAACAGAAATATGTTCAAGATCTCCAGAATCTGTCGCTCGCTGCATGTAATTATTATTGTGAGTCACATGTGACGCCGTATAAACGGCATTCGATAATTTGGTCGCGGTGCTTTGACCGTCGGTGAAGCGGACTGTCGGCGACTGCTTTACATATGAGTGCTGTATTCGCGTGACGTATCCATGCGTCGTCATCACTGTCTCCTCCATTGCTATCACGTGATCTCGTATATCGCTGGGATAGGCGGGAACGTCTATAGTAACCACAGCTCTTTTTTCTACCACCGGTAGTGTATTTTGGGCAGGTTCTGGACTTTGAAGACTGACTCCATATTTCGTAATTTCTTGGTTCTGGACGGTTAAAGTTGCGATTGAGTTTTCGGTTTCAGTAAATATGGGAGCGTCTGCGCCTGGTTCGAACCCGGGGATCGGGTTGCAGAAGCACAGCGCGTCGGTTGGGACGTCTTTCAGTATCTCTGCGGCGTGCATCCCGCAGCCTGGGTAAAAAAAGGACACCAGTATCAATATAATCATTATTAATGTTGTTATGAATTGAAAAAAAGTTCATTAGGTACCAAAATTTTTGTCTTTGTTCCAACCTTTGCATAAATGTAAATGTTAAAAATCCAGTATCAATATACGTTTGATTATTCTTAAAATATTACATAATAAAAGTTAAATCAACGCAATTAATTGAATGTTTATTTAGTATCAAATGTTAATTTAGTCCTAAAGAGTCTGTTTTAGTGTTTAAATACTTAACTTGCTTTCTAAAGCAACAGGCCATTTAAACATACATTAATTTTACAGTATTTTAAATGTTTGGAACATATAAATATTCCACTTTGATGAAGTAAAATTTTTAAAGATCCCATGATATATAAAAAAGTTGGTATTTTTAACATTCAACAGGGTAACAGCTCTTAAATAGTCTTGCCGTAGGCGTTACATATTGGTTAGTAATATGTCAATGGTACATACCATTTGTCAACGTCCTTATCAGTGTTCCACATTGTTGCGCCCTCATTGATATTTGTTAATATTTTCTTAAACTCAAAGAGCAGATTCAGAAATCAAGCTGCAATGGTTGACTGAGACAAACGTATGATCAACTAGAATGAACCCAAAACCATACCTGGTAAAATATTCTGTTAATTCAATAAAAAAAAATGTCTGAAAACGGTATTTTTAACAATATCTCAACAAACGGATGAAGGCCAAGGTTACTGGTCACGTGCTAAAATACCTACATTTTAAAGCCATTGGTTGGTTGTTAGTGCCATAAATATACCAACAACAAATAGTAAACTGCTAAGTAACGACCGAGGCCATGTGACTTCGCCAAAAGATTAAAAGAAACAGAAGGTTGTAAAATATAAATGTTGGTTTTGTTATGTTGTTTAACATCTTATATTTAAGGTTATGAGAATAATCGCCAAATTTCAATGGACACCACCTCGTGTACCAGACTTTAATAAAATTATAGCGTTCGTAGCTTACAAGGGTCAAACAACGTAAACAGACAGCTTTTTTTTTAATGGATGGCCCCTCCTTTCTACTCAAAACGTACCTCTTCCAGTTACGCATTGTGGGACGGTTTATTAAACGCCTGTTTACATTTCATGTACTTACAAAATTACTTATTTCGTGAAATCCTTACCACACGAAAACTGATTATATGATTTGCCATGATATTATGCTTATCGAACGTATTTGAACAGACCACACTCCCCTCTCCCACTACATTTATACCTACCTCGCTGGTGTATAAATTTAGAACCCCCAGTGCATTATGGGTTTGAGTTTCAATGCCCATAAACCTAACAAGCATATATAGCCGTTCTCTTGAGTGTATTCTTGTTTCTGGTACTTCAAAATTAAGATCTGATTAGCTGTTCAGCAGGCAAATAAAATCATTCAAACAAAGATTCAGAATTTTGTGTTTTTATTCTGTTGTCACATGCGCTAATTGGAGATATTAATATGGAGAATATCCAGCTGATAAAAAAAAACCTGCATGTTTTGGAATATAGCCAAATTAATATAGACAGAAAAAAAATTCTTCCAACAACAAAAGGAGACATGAGTAAAAAAAATAAATAAGACTGATTAAAATGTATTGCTACCTATGTTGTATAACAAATATTGAGAATAAATTTGCTTGACAGTGACGATATTTTAAGTCTCACTTACCCACCACCGTCTATTGTAACCAGGTGCCGAAACAAGACGCAGTCTTCGAAACACTCAAAATTGATCATCGTAATTCCATTTAATACAAGAGCATACCAAGACATATACAAAACGTTGACAAAGAAAATTATTATTCTTCACAAAAAATGTGTACATTAGTAGAAAACTACTGCTTCACACATTTTAAATAAGAAAACTACCTGATCATTTTATTATAGAGAATTCTAATGCTTCGCAGATTCATTGTCAGAAACCTATCTTATTTCTTTACTAACATATAATTTGGCACGAGAAAATCACGCAAAAAGAATTTTCACTTGAAACTGCCATTACTTTAAATAACATATACTTGGCTCTAGGAGCTGATACATTCATGTTTACCTTTAACCAAATATATTTTTTTTTTTGCGTGTATAATGGGTGGAGCCCACGATATATATGTAGAATATTTAGGATCAAAGTGCTTGATACTTAACAGTATATAGCTGCTATATGTTCATGAATTCTTTCATGTTCACGAAGGTTTCGTGCAGAAACAAAACGGCACTCTTCAGATGAACGTGCTGTTTTGGTTTGTCTAAGGTCAAGTATGAGTTGGTGCAATGTGTGAAAATTTACGGTTTCTTGAATTATGTTGTGTCTAAAACGCCAGCAAAAATTGAGATTTCCCGCTTCGTAAGAAATGAACGGGTACCTTTTGTGCGTCATAATCTGTAGCTTTCATTGGTCGCAAAAGCCACAGCAGTTTGATATTTCCCCGACTTTGAAGAACCATCGATCATGAAGAACCATCGAACTACTTCTCCCGATAAGTTGCGTTGTTTTCCAAGGTCTCTCTGCGTTAATGCTCGGTCCGCATGCATATCCATTTACTTGTATTTTACCTTTATCTTCGTATGACCGTACTCGAGTATTCAGCGAGCATTCCTCACTTCTTCTTTTACAGACTGAATATATGATGATCCGTCATTCATAATTACAATGTTCGCAATCACAGATGAATAAAGGGCTCGCTTTGGTCTTATTGTGGTTAAATTGGCCTCAAATGTCAATCCCCAGTCATAATTCGGATAATCTTCCTGTGCTAGTTCATGATTTTACTCCGTGGCTATACAAGTTTTCATCAATACAACAAAGTATTTGTTGGTATACGCAATACACACAAATAGATCCCAGAGAAACGTCGACTTTAAAATAATTTTAAAATATACAAAGAGTGACATCCTCGCCTTGGACCAGACTATGCGCAGTGTGAACGGATCGTGCAGATCCTGCAGTCACGGTTCACGTCACGGGAATGAATATTCACCTCCGAATAAGGGAGACCCCATGACCATTTACCTGAAGATGCGTTTCCAGCAAGTACTTTAAAACTTAGTAAATTTGCTAAAAAAACATCGATTAAATAACCAATTTACTCAGAGAAGGAAACTTACACCGTTTTTTTCTGATGACTAGCATATCTTTTTCCTTTACAGAGTCGGCAGCATTTGATTTCGTATAGGATCATATGTTTCCCCTTTCTTAATACACGTGTTATAGTTTAATGATATCACGAGCTCCATCTCCTAAGATATATATTTTTCCATCTCGAGCACTTTTCCTGGTCTCCGTAATATAAAATCCATAATGAATAATCCTCAGTACCATATACAAACATCGAGTCTGGCCATCACACTATGGTACAAGTCCTGGTGCCTTTCGGCTTGCCGTTGTCGCAGGTACATTGTTCGCTTTTTGGGACGTCCCGCATTACGCTCTCTACGTGCATTCCGCATCCTGTGTACAGTTGACAAAAACATTAAAAAATCATTAATGAAAAATGAACCATCTTATAAACGTTTCTTTAACTTGCATATCATGGATTTCTTACACGATTCTAATAAATTTCTTATCGTATACTCAACATGTTAGTGCGGAACCAGAAAGCTAACAAACGTGATATTGTGAAAAACAAATACTTAAAATATTGTTAAAATAAAAGCAATGGCACCTATAGTGCTTTAACGTTCACTCTGTGTGGGTCATGCTTAGATACAATGAACTGAAAAGAAATAAAACAATAAAATACTATTTCAACTATTTTATCAGCATTGGTAGCGCCACTAAAGACTATACTGTCTTACAGTGCATTTCTGCTTACTAGTTACATGACCATTTCTTGAAGCCATTCCTGTGATATTTGGTAAGAGACATTGTTTGGTATAAGCAAACAGGGGACACGTAATATGACGAAAAAGTTTTGAAAATATACCACTCGACTACTCATTGAAGTTTTCTTGCTCAAAGGAATTGCTTACAATCATTAAGCTTATGTGATATTTTTTTCTTATATATCTCTGGGGAAATCTTATATTTCCATGCAGTCAATCATAAGCTTAAGAAAAAGTAGGGCAAAAGCAGGAAAGCTGAAGAAAAAAAACCAGTTGGACAAAGGTAAGACAGAAACCACACATGTATCAATATCATTTATGGCCCTTCTCGACCATTGCTTGAAGTAAAAAATATATTATTGAAAACATATTTATACTATTTTATACGGCGCTCAGTTTGTTTGTACCTGCAGTTTTGTTATTACACACTACTCCACGTGTCCATAACTGTTCACTTCTGAGAAGACAAGAACAATTTTATAGCAATTTTCAGCGTTTTAGAGTTGAATATTAAAAAGCAAGAAAAAATAGGTAAAGGGAGGCATTTGAAGAAATAGTAGGACAAGTGGGACTGGGTAAAAACGAAGGAAAATAGAAAAGTGGGATTGCTTGAAAGCATGTATATGGTTTCGGAGAAAGTAGGTCATCAAAGGTAGCAATCAGTCACATTACAATTATTCAGATAATTATTTCCGTTAAATGTGATGCTGACAGCTTCAGTCGTTCTTGAGATATATTGTATTAGACATTTCGTCATGTTTTCTAACCCATGAAATTTTTAAATGTTCTGATTTAAATTGAAAATACTACTTTGAAATTTTTAATTCAATTTACACCCACTGGATTCACCTTACCCTAAGCGATTGTTTACCAAAATATGTCATTTTTATATGACATATTCACTTATTAACACTGGAAAAGCTGAACAGACTACTTGGTCTCTCAGAATATATGGGCGACGAAACATTAAAAAAAAAGATAAATAAAAATTTAGTGTTGTAAATACGAGCCGTTCAAGTGATACGGACATAACAGCTTGGTCACCACCATGTATATGCAAACACATGAAATCATCAAACCGATACATGAAATTTGAAGATCCGTAAAGCTGTCATTTTGACAATAATTTAACTCAATCCATGCATACTCATTTAATTCTCCTTGCTCAAAGGAATGGATGATGTGAAACTGAAATGTTAATATTTTAGAAAAAGATAAATTTTCTCCTGGAGAAAGGTAAAAATATAAGTGGCTCCATAAATCGCTTATTTACGTACATGGATCACATGACCAATACGTCTCCAAAATGTCGTGGTAATACCTTAGATATCTGGCAACAAGCCGCGGGGGATGGTGGATATACGACGTCTTTGCGTCAGTCCAGAAAATAAACTTAAAATGCAATCATGACAAATGTGCAACATTGATCCATCCACGTCTAAATCACAAGACATAACGAGAGTTGAAGTTATTCTTGAGAAGAATATGTGGTCTTTGTTGTGTAAAATAAAGAAACAAAACAGAATATAACGTATCATTGTACAATGTACAGTATAATACGTAACTCCTATGACCATAGGCGCTTGAATTGCTATTAGTGTAGATTTCGGTTAAATTTGTTACTTTTTGTTACTTTTCTGGGTCATTTCCTTATAACTATTATTCATCTGACATTTTCCTAGCGTTTTTCACACTATATGGCCCATCTCTTTTTTTATTTGAGATAGGCAGGCAAAAAGGCCCCCATCGTTAGGTCCGACAGCCATGGCATAGCAACCGAGGCCGCGTTTTCTGATTGCATGGTTAATATGTCTACTACTGGAGTCTTCAGATGGTGACACCGCTGACGTAACAGTGGTTCAGCCAATCACGCATGTACTTCAAATTTAGTCTGAAACCTATGTTCCATGGTTGTCAGGCCTAACAACGGGGGCTTCTTGGCTGCCTATCTCAAATTCATAGGCTGAGGATCATCTTAAATAGGGGGGGGGGGGGGGGGGGCGCACATGCGAACGAAATGAGCGCAATGGCGCTTGAGAGGCGGGGGAGGGTGTTGGAGGGGTGTCCCCCTCACACAGTGTGGAAAATTTTTAAAATTCGAGTGTAAACTGAAGCACTTTTTACTTCAAATAATTTTAATAAACAGTAGTGAAAACAGACAATTTCTCAAATCGACTATAAAGTAAACATTCTGAATGAAGACAGAATATATGACATCCATCACTCATTCACTTATTTGCCTGCCCTTATTTATTAGCAACTTCATTGAAAGACTAATTTTTCAAGTTTTTTCAAGTCTTTGCTCAAGTCTAACAGTTTTACTCTGATAAATAATGTTAATAAACAGGAACTAAAACATGGAGTTTTTCAAACAGACCATGAACATTTCAAAATTCATTACTCATAAGCTCCACGTTTCAATTCCTTAGCAACTTTACACAAGACTACCAGTTTTCTCTGAAAAAAAATGACATTAATGAACCGTGGCAAAACAGGCAATTTATGAAACAGACTGAAGTAAGCTAGGAATAAAAGATATTTGTCACCCATTTGCTTGTCTGAATTCCTATGCAAATACTAGTTTTCTTCACTAAATATTTAAATAAATAGCAGAAAATAAAAACAATTTTTCAGCTTTATAGTTTATACCAGTGGAAAATTAAAACCAGAAGAAATGAGTGTAATTTCTCATTTCAAACTTTCTAGAATAAAAATCAAATGAGCAGACTTTAGTTATATAAATTATACAGAACAGGATTCACATTAGGAATTAATGAAGTAACATCATAATAGCTTTTGGATCTTTCAGTTAAAGGGTACTACAACTATGTTACACCTACCTTTTTTGGAAGTAGTTTGTGAACTGCTGATGTGCCATTCCGTATACGGTCCTTTAATTAACTGAATGCATGGGATCAATGTTGCCGCTTGGAAGGACAAAGAATGCTACTTGGTCAACTGGACACAGAACCACATGCACAGAGTACACAGTATACAGGGTTACGACTGAATACAAAAAAAACTGCGGTGATTAGCACTGCACACACTTACACCTGGACTGGAGGCTGATATAAAGGTTTTTAAGTGACAGTATTGCAAGTATTTTGAACCTGGGTCCAAAAGTGTGTGTGTGTGTGTGGGGGGGGGGGGGGGGGCCGGTTCCTCAGCCTATGCAAATATTAAGTAAATAATAAAATGATGGACCATATAGTGCGAAGAACGATAGGAAAATGTCAGATAAGTAATAGTTATAAGGAAATGACCCAGAAAAGTAAAAAATTTAACCGAAATCTACACTAACAGCAATTCAAGCGCCTGTGCTATGACTTTAAAATCTGGACCAATAACCAGCTCTAGATGGTTGCATTAATAAGCGTTCATGCAATGCGAAGCAGGGCGTGAGATAAAGGAAAAGGCAAAAGTGAACAGACAGAAATAATATGAGGCCTATTGCAAAATGGACTTGACCTTATATATAATACCACTGTCACAATTGTGACACAACAGTAGTAACCATGTGGTCTCACGTATTTCGCATGACACAGGCCCAAATACTTAAATCATTATATAAATGTGCATTATACAATTACCTTATATATATATATATATATCATATCATATCATATCATATCATAAGTATTACAACAGTTGAGGTAAATATAGGGGCTGATTAATAAAGCAATGGGCATTTTGATAAGCAATACTTCCGAATAAGCAATTTCATATCAAACATACCAAAGGGTAGCAAATATCAAATTGTCAATGTCCGTTAGTACCGCTTTCCAGCTATAGAGCATAAATATATATATATATATATATATATATATATATATATATATATATATATATTATGACATGTGACTAGACACAAGAAGCCATGAAAAGTTTTAATACTTAAACTCAGGAGTGATCTCAACAGTCAGGTAGTTTTATAGGCCCTGATACAGATGGCCTGAGAGGTTCCAATTTAAATCCTGCACCAGAAGTGGTCACGTTACTGGCACTTTTATCATTTAGATCGAATGGTTAAAAGATATTTAGGACCTGTATTAAGGTATCTAGAGGCCAAATATGAACTCCAACACTTCAACTCGCACACAGCTGTCGTGCGTGGATGGATAAAAGCGTCGCAAAGTAGTCGAACTAAGTAAACATTCAACTGACATGTGCAAAAATACATTTATGAAACTCTTTTAATTGGCTCGCTCTCTCTACATTCGAGCAACCACCAACACATCAAACACAAAGATCTGTGAGAAAAACAAAAGGAAACTGGTATGCGTGTTTATTAATATAATATTTTAATATTCAAAACTAAGCGTTAATGTGCTCATTGTATTTCTGTACAACTGTTTCCAATTGAAATCATGGACTATTCCTCAACCAAAGGTCGCAACAAATACATCACGCACGTTGACGGTTATTTTAACCTGTTTAATATTAACGTCAAAGCCGATGTTAAGTATGTCAAAGTACAGGTAAAAAGATAAATTGTATGAACAGCAATTGTACACAAATTTTAATATATTTACCGCAGGTCAGAAATATTCTTAGGGGAACTAATAGCAGCCATTAACTCTCATCTGATCTCAATATATCATTTTACCGAGATGACTGGTAACATTTTCTTGTATTTGTTCGGTATTTAACTATTTTGTCATCACGTCTGCAGTAATATCTTAATTTTTTTTTCTTTTCCAAGGACATCCGGGACAATGATCCTTTTGGTGCCCAAGCAACAATAAATGTCTTTGGATGGACCACGTTGATTACCATGTTGACAATCTTCGATCAGCTTATATTCTTTTTTTTTTAGTGTGTGCTTAATTCAAAATCACAAGTAGGAGATGCTGTGTGCGAAGTGTCCCACGCCTGCTGGTGATCAAGAATGGCCATCGGGTCACTTCTTCTCCTGTTTACACTTACAGCGCTCTTCTTCCGGGACATCTTTCAGTACCGCTTCAACATGGCGCCCACATCCTGCGGGTCAAAAGGTTACCGAATTGAATTTTCAAGCTAGATCTCTAATAGAACATTTATTATGTCACGATTACTAAATTAAGAATTACTGTGATCTACGGAAAAGATCTGTGTCGCTTTAAAACTAAATATTAAGTCAGATCATCCATATTGATATAATTTTAATTTTTACTTCTTTATCAATTTTTTTTTACATAGTAGTGTTATAGCATATTCATTCATAAGACACTGATTGCTATTAATTAACTAGAATACGGGTAGTCGACAAGCGACTACGTGTATCCGCCAAAATCAGAGTGGAACGGGTGAAGTGAGGCAAGGATTGAGTTGCAAGGGGAAATGGAGTGAGGTGTGTTGAATATTAGCATGGATGTCTGCAGCCGAAATATGTTTGTAGGTTGCGCCACCTACCACATATCCAGTAGCTGTCCAAGTTGTATACATATACAACATTTTATGCAGAAAAGTCAAACCACTACATGTATAATAGTGATTTAATCCCACAGCAGACAAACAGAAGGACTTGTGCAAAAAAGGTGGCAGGTGGCGCCACCAGTTTTGTGTATGATAAAGAGCTATGAGAGATCTATACACATGCAAAATTTGGCCCAATCGGTCAAACGGTTCTCGAGATATGAGATTGGATGTCTGCAGCGTAAACTAGTATGTAAGTGGTGCCACCTGTCATAAAATCAAAAAAGCTGTCCAGGACGTATAAAACTGCAAAATTTTAGGCAGATTTGTCAAACCACTGCCGAGATATGAGTGATATAACCCCACGGCAGACAAACAGACGGACGCTGTGCAATAATGATTGCAGGTGGCGCCACCAGTTTTGTGTATGATAAAGAGCTATGAGAGATCTATACACATGCAAAATTTGGCCCAATAGGTCAAATGAGATATGAGATTGGATGTCTGCTGCGTGAACGTGAATGTAGGTGGCGCCACCTGTCATAAAATCAAGAAAGCTATCCAGGATGTGTACGCATGCTGAATTTAAGGTGAATTAGTCATGAGTGATTTTAACCCAAGGAAGATGCACAGATGGACACTGCAAAAATGGTTGCAGTTGGCGCCACCATATTTTGTGTATGTTATAAAGCTATCCAAGGGCTACATTTGTACATTTTTTTTTTTCCTGATCGGTCAAACGGTTCCCGAGATATGTGGGTTTATGTATGGAATAAGACGCACAAATGGACGCTGGGCAGAGAGGAAAGGTCAGAGGTCAACGAAAATTGGCTAGGCACCAGTTCACATGTGACCCGATAATTGGTGTCAGTTTCGGAAAATTCTGTCCAGTAACTCAGAGGAGTTCTCCGGAAACGAACGCGGCGGCGGCGGCAGCAGCGGAATCCGGTCAAAAACATAGTATCCTTCGTTTTGCGGATACAATAATAGGTTATATATCATCGAGAAATTTCCCAGAAGTGTAAGCGATAGCATTCAGCTTGCTTTCTTGGCCAGAACTGGACTGGCACCTTAAATGCAAAATTCTCATTGGCCTAAACAGTTTTAAATTGTGCGTGAAATCGTGAATGTTGCACAGCATCTTGCTTAACACTGCGCAAACAGAATACATATGGCTCCTCCTGGTGGCGTGCCACGGCATACAATCCCCGTTTGAGCAGTGTGTTGAATGAAATGGATTATTGGAATGAAATGCGACCGGTGCATGAGGAATGTGTTGAAAGACCTGATATAACCACGGAATAATACACACAGCACGACGTAAAACCCACAGCACTACGTTGTACTAAAAGACTTCCATGTTACACATAATGAAGCCCCCCCCCCCCATGTTTATGTTTCTTTGCGTATTGTTTAGTGGTAAGTATGCGTGTTCTGTGTGCCTTGTTCGTAGGGCGTCTTTTGAAATATAACTTTCAAGATAAGGAACGGCACGGTGCCAGCTCGGAGAGCAAACTATACTGTAAGTTAATAGCCCCAAACCGCTATGGTCCAGAAGTCCCAAAATCTCATAAAATGATAATTTTTTTGGTGATCTATAAAAGTCATATATAGTTCGAAGATATTTCCGGACATTGCGACACGAGAAAACATATAACCCGGGCCAGCAGAATTTTCCAAAATAACCGATTTCTAGATGTAATGCTTGGCCTGATATGTGTGATATGTGTGATATTTATACACTGTTTATTAAATATGCTTAACTTTCAGCTAATCAAACAGTATGCATGTAGCTGTGAAAAATACAGTATAACCATGTCTATGAGATTAACGATCAGGGAGGTTTCCTGCTTATACTGTCAACACTTCGAAAATTGATTGTGGCTGCGCCTACAGATTGATCTAAAAAGCTCTGCCCTCTGAACGCATCTAATATGTAATAATTTTACATTTTATAGTGATCTTCCTAGGACAAGTGATTATTTTACTTGGAACCTCATAATAGATTACATACGGCGATATTTATACCCCTCATAACGTGTTCCATTGACATTTACATTTAATCACCGTATTAGCTTTCATCTTACAGTCTCAGTTATAATTTAAGAGATGCAAGTAAAAAAACATGATGTGGCAGCTATTATCCATGAGTAGTACTTTCTCATCTCGGATATTGCATACGATGACCGATTAGTCAATTGTACTAGATTCAAAAGGTTATGGTGTCTTTTGTTTTTGGCTTGTGATAAAATGGCGCTTGCTATACAGAGTTCCAAAGCTGTCTGCTGATTTCCTAAGAGTTAACACAGTGCATTTACATGATTTTACAAAATGCTGCCGAATAATTGTTTATTTTACAGACGTCGGTTCAAAGTTAAACAGGAGACCACGCTAGATAAGGTAAGACGGGTGAAGCACGTAATCCAATACAACGCCTTCGCTCCGTCATGCAGGTTTTATCTTTTACATCTAATGAGTAACGGGGGATGCATTAAACCATGCATTAGTCTGATGAAACGCTCTGCAAGCGAGAGCGTCACGTTTCTACGGCTAATAAATCTAGGTCCATGAAGCGCCAAGGTAATGGATATCAAATTAAACAGGAGAGCAACATTATAAAACAGCTAGACAGCAACTAATTTGGAAGGCTTTAAAAGAATTATTCCCGCGATATATGAAACCATTTTACCATACAAGGGTTATTCAGCGGAAGAAATTGAGCGTCAAAACCATATTTTTTTTTTTAATTTTATTTTACATTTTGAATTTCTATTGAGGAATTACAGACTGACGTTTGCCAATATATCAATACGCAATGTTATACCAATTACCGTATTTCAGAAGAATCTAAGCCTTAAATGACATCTGTAATAGGCTTTTCCCACCGAGCAAAAAGGTCAGGTTTTTCTAACTCCATGATTTTAGGGTAACTTTTGGGCGTGTAGTCTCGATCATGACTGAAGTGCTATAAGCTACTTACATTCAACGTCTGGTCCCATGACAAGTGCGCGTGTAGCCCATGCTTCTAAGAACAGTGGTAAACCGTGTTTTCTTAAAGAATTGCCATTTATTGTCAATTGTTTAATGTCAGTGTGCGGGAAATGTTGTTTTTATTTCTATATAAGGCCCAACAAACAAACTTTATTATCGGGGATATGTCGTGGGGAGTTTTAATGATACATTAGTAGCATTGTATCAAGGAATCGTGCATATACGGGTTAAAATGTTTATATGTAGATGTCGTCATGGTAACTTATAAATTCGAAGCACCAAAGTCCAGGGTACCGGATTCAGAACGCTCAAGTGAAAAATTCGCTGGCCGTTACTGCCAAACGCACTGGGTAGATTATTATCTATTAAAGAGCACATGCAAGCTACTGTTTGTGATCCAATCACGCCGATAGACACTCTTACTTCCCACGAAATTATACCTAAATCATGTGGATAATTGTGCGTAGCAGAATGACTTTCAATGGGTGAAAACAGTGCACTTCTTGCTAAGCCATGACAAACCGACTCAGTAGGCAATCGGATAATTGGGCTGGTAAGCCTACTCGAGTCGTGATACAAGTATCACAGAGGAATGTATCAGTAGGCAATCGGATAATTGGGCTGGTAAGCCTACTCGAGTCGTGATACAAGTATCACAGAGGAATGGATCACAGTGGTCTTGCATCAGTTTGCATTCATATTGTGGTAAACGGCCAAAAATCTCAATATTATGCTAAGAATGATGAATAAACACGATAGTATAGGTGTGAGTGCACCACCGATACTGAAACACCGTCTCCATGGACACGGGTCATTTCCTGTATCGCCTGCATGGCTAGCTGCCTGTAACCCGTGCGAACTATGCTTGTGTTCATGCGGTCATAAATTCAAACACCATCCGATTGGTTTACTAATGTGCTGGGTTAAACAGGAATTTTTCTCGCTCACATTTGGTATTACTAGAAAGTACACAAAAATGCTACGATTTGTCTGGTTTATGTTGCTTGACAGTGTACCTATAGGTCATGAAGCGTCGTCAGAAATGACGAAAATATTTGCATCTTCATAAGGCCTTATAATGCCTTCCTCTGACTTAGATGCAAAATAACTCTGACGCCAGTTATCTGGTCGTAATGCCAGAGGGTCGGTATGACGCTACGCCTTGCTAAACATATACAAAGAGAACAGACCCCCCCCCCCCCCCCCCTTCTACACACACAGAGGGTCCGCAGATCAGAAATACCACCAGTAAGACAAAACTGGAGAGGCGCTCAGGAGAGCGCAAAGCTCTGTCAAGGGTAAAAAAGCCTTTCCTGTAGCGGCCATTTAACCTTCATCAAAATTTATTGGATCAAATTATGCGAAATTTGACAACCAGGAACAATACTTTGTCCAAGTTATAACAAAGGCGATAGTAAAGTATTTGGTTTGTTTTGCCTGACCACGCACTGTGTTGTAACACTAGTATTGTATACTCGGCGGTTTCCACGCAACCATGCAGGAGTTAATCGTCTTATGCCGTGAGCTGTGGAAATTTATCACTTCTTCGCAATGGTCGGCGGGTACAAGCCAAACCCAGTGGTCCTGTTTCAGGATCGTGCCATGGGGTGGTCGTGTTAACCAATAGAGGTCATGTGTGGTTTCTATGACTTGCATGTTATGTTTCAGTTATATTGTCAATTGTAATTTTTTTACATGAAATGCAATACATCTGTTGCTGTAAATCAGCTCCAAATAAAGAAAGTTAAGTCTTTTTAATACAAGACTTGACCATATGCCTTTGCAGAACCATTTTTACACTCCTCAACCAGCGGACGCATTCCATCCTGTAATCCATTTCATTCTCCTTAAATGGATTACAGGAATGGAATGCGACCACGGTGGGAAGGGTGTACACCTGCAGGTGCGGCCTTTCATACATTTTAGGGGTCACTGATTTTCTTACATGAACCGATTTCGTGTCAGTGCCATGTGACCCTGGGAGAGTGCACTTAGTGCGATTTCCAGACCATTCCCGATTCCAGATTTATCCACGTTAGTGTATGTGTTAATTATTTACAACATAACTCGCGCAGTCATGAACTGAAACTCATATAACTTTCGGGTCATTTCGGGAATGAGCCAATAAAAGAACGATTAGATTTTGGTGTGGATCCGGCACATGATCAGGGTTCAGGAATAACTTGTGCCCGAATGAACCTGGGAATATAGGCCGAATATGCAAGCAAACACATGGTGGACGCTCACATTCCTTAGAATGCTGACTTCTAGTTTTACTTATCATCACTCGGGAAGCATTATTGGCCGAATAAGTGAATGCAAACAGTTTTCGGATCATCCCAATATATGGACCCTCGCATGGAGGAGGGCTGCTTTCCTCAGAATGCAGATTTCTTTAATTTATTGGATTTATTTCGCTCCCACAATGTTCCCCGATATAATGTTAACGCAATTTAACGAGGAGTAAATCATTCCAAGGTACACACTCATTACACAGCGGTTGTACACTGAAGATATTCAAGATCTTCGCTTTAACCACTGCTATATATTCCAAGATACCCCGGGTTGCACCACCATGCAGGGCTTGCAAATGACAAAGAATGGTAATCCGACCAATGAGAGCGTGATATGGCATTGTGCATCCAACTCCAAATTGTAAACGGATGACACCCCGATCTCTTTGGTCTAATTCTTGGCACTCCCTGCGTGGAAGCCCCGGAGAACGAGCTATACAAAGCAACGGTTAAAGCATGGAGATCTGGAAAGACTGCCGTGTTTACCCCTGCGTAAGAAGTGTATATACACGGTCCAGAATGTAATACTTCCGCCCCTTATTCAGGACCCTGGCATCTGAATTCATCCTTTCTGAAGTAAAACGTCATTGTCACGGTGATTCGAACCGGAAATACAAGTAACAACTGGTTAATTAGTGGCTATAGGCCTTTATATAGGTGAACGGGGGCGGGGATGTCAAAAAGTTTGGGAACCTGGTGAAACATTTATTAAGATACATTGACGCCTACGTTAACTTTCTTCATAGAGCCAATGTTTTCTCCGACATCATTCTTTTTCTATTCTACTCATATTCAAAACATCCGACATGGTTCTTTCTCACCAATTTCTTTCATCGAATCAAATCAACCCCCCCCCCCCCCATATTTAGTACAGCAATAATGAATAGCTGTTAGGCCAACTTAACCCATATATATATATATATATATATATATATATATATATATATATATATATATATATATATATATATATATATCCATATATATATATATATATCCATATATATATATATATATATATCCATATATATATATATTCATACAAATTAAAACATGAAAACGAAACGGGAGGGCTCATGCCAGGAAATTTCACGCTGTTGATATGCAGGTAGGCACACAATAAAGTAATCATAGAAAGCTCATTCTAGCCAAGAATAAAGCATTCCACACCAATGATCAATCAGTGTCTGTCTCCTGGTATGCTGTAATTCATACAATGAGTTATGTATATCGCTCTTAACAAGGACGTATGTTACAGTGAACTGGTGCGTCGATACACGGGTGACTGTGTACACATATAGGCCTACAATTAAACGGCCAACGGGATCGCGTTCAAAACTACACCCTGCAGGGCGCGCCCCAAGAGAAAGAGGAACCACGTGCAGGCCCCAACCGTTGTAAACAATGATAACTGTACTGGGACCTCTAATCAAGAGTCGTTGATGATTTAAAGGTCCAGTAACTGAACATCTAAGCCCCTCAGTAACTTAAATATCGGAAGCGCCAGGTCGTCACGTTCAATGACCAAATCGAAGAGTAAATAATATAAACATAGCTATGGTACACTGGCCATGCGTGTATCCTTGCAACACAAACCAGACTGCAAAGTTCAGTATAGAGGATTATAGCCCATATAAATGCTCACCACCAACCCAGGGTTTAGTTTACCGCTTATCTAATCAGCCCAATAAGCAAAGCATTGCGTTGTGTACCATGCTTAAATAGACTGCATGCAGTGCACGGAAGCTAAGAGAAGGTAAAAGTTCAATATAACACAAACATGATGTACTTATTATATTTGCTAATTTGAGTGGATCATAGATGTTACTGTCAGACCTGCTGTGCTTATATTCGATCTGTACACTTACCGGCCCATGTTATTTTCTGACACTTGTCGCAAGTCTTTTTGAAACACATCTTGCCGAGCTGTGCTTGTTGAATGGAACGTGAACACAAACCTCCAACCCGATCCTTCCAAGCCTGTGACTCGTCTGTTAGACGGGTCAC
Source organism: Sipunculus nudus (assembly GCA_026874595.1). NCBI lineage: Eukaryota > Metazoa > Annelida > Sipuncula > Golfingiida > Sipunculidae > Sipunculus > Sipunculus nudus. The sequence goes on along the minus strand of CM049306.1, from coordinate 37,633,586 downwards.
GCTCTCGGTGGCAAATAACAACAGGGCCACGTGACCTCACCTCTGAGCTCTGTTATCCTTACAATCGCCTGGTTTCCTAGCTACCTGATGCTTTTCCACCTCTGAGAAACGAGAGCTCCGAAGGATCTGACAACGGTGCTGCGTTATGAATGTTCATGATTATTTAATACTTGTAAAGCGCAGAGCTTATATATTTCATCTCTGCCCATCATACTTTCACGTTACAGCTGCTAATATATTTTATGCTTAAACATGCTCATGATATACATATTTAGGTACACGCCCTATGATTCATATCATAGCGGTTCAAGTCACCGATAAATTTAATTAGTAGGCCTATTTCATGATTTCACCCGGTCAATGCAACTGAAAAGAAGATCAATAACATGTGTCATGCCTAACCGATAAATATATATATATATATATATATATATATATAGTTGATCAAATAACAACCTTTATAAAAAGGTTTTGTGTGTGTGTATATATATATATATATATATATATATATATATATATATCTCTTCAAACTTTCAAATTTGGAACAATTTCCTAACTAAGACTTTCCTGATATTATATATATATATATGTTTATATATATATGAATGTAATTCGAAGATTTAAGGAAAGTTGTTGTATAAGGAAAGGAAAGTTGATGCGCGAATTATATTAGCTCGAAGAAAGTCGGTCAATAAAAGTGATCCCATCTAAGATATTCCTGAGGCGAATAATTGTACCAAATCTGAAGATTTTTCTGACGGACGAACGGACGGACAGACAAGACAAAATGAAAGTTTCCTCCCCTTCCTCCGAAGTCGTGGGATACTAAAATAACTTTATAATTTCCTCACATGCACTCACCTCAAATCTGATGAGGATCTAATAAAACAGAGTTTGGTTCCTCTGACGTGCATGCCATCGGAGCGTCCACATCTGACCAAAGTATATATATAGGCCTACTCCCGATCAAATCAGTCTTAATGCCTACTCAGTAGGTTAATCACGGCTAGATCTACTGATACTATTTTCTGAAAAATGTCACCAGACAAACAAATAGGGAAAAAAAAAAAAGATACAAAAATTTCTTTCCAACTTCTCATATATATACTTCTCATATACTTCTCTTTATATATATATATATATATATATATATATATATATATACACACACACACGTCACTATGCTGCTCTGTGACGCACCGACTGGGCATGAAACTGACAACACTGCAAGACCCTGAATATGTGAAGGTACCGTGAATTTTTTTTACTTGGGTTAAAATAGAATGACTGTGCGTTGTTGGTTGTATCACCCACAGACAAAACGGAAGGCTGTGCGGAGCAGGCCGGTTAATAAACATACAAATATATTATCTTATAATTCGGTATTAAGGACCCGAGTACTTTACCAACATGTTTCAGTGTTGTGATTAGAAAAGTCTTTTTAACAACGTCATAATTTTTTTTTCGAATAAAAAAAAAATATTAAAACATTATGAAATTAACTATCTCTGAACTCTTTAAAGCACATATATTCACACAGACACGCACCCATACTCATCGTGGTAAATATCCCTGTACACTGAAACAAAGATAATGTTATTATTGCTGTAGGATATAAAATATATCAATATATATTATTGTTTACAACACTGCTTGGTGAAAATTAATGTTATATTGATTTTAATTTCTTTATGAAAAATATCTTTTCGTTGTTCGCATTAGTATAATTTATGTATAAAATATACCTTATTTAGCATGGTAATATACGTAACAATGAAAAATATAACTGTAAAATTAAAAAGTAACATTCCCCCTTCACCGTCCAACATAGGTTGTAGCTGTCTATCGCATACATGTTCTTACTGGTTACAGGATCAGCTATCCCATAATTATTTTGTAAAAGACATATTCACATTTGTAAACACATAAATCGCAAGGTATGTTCTTAAAAGACAAAATTTGAAAAAAAAATTCATTTCTTGCGGATTAAATGCTCGATCCTTTCTCTTATAGGAATTCTAAAAACAGTATGGAATCAATAAGTTCAATATGTTCTTACTTCTTGAAATAAGGAGAAGAAATCAGTTATATTGTAAAAAAAAGTCAACTAAGTTGGCCTTGTAACCTACAATCTTATATATATATATATATATATATATATATATATATATATATATATAAAGCAGTTACATGATCAATATTTCTGTAAAATGTAGTAAAAACATACATAATTGGCTACACAAACACACACGCACGCACACACAAAAACATATTTATGTAAATATATACATATATATATATATATATATATGTATATTACGCATGTGAACAAGGGAAACTCACAATTTTTAATACAAAAATAGAAATGCTTCGAAGAGGCCTTTCTGAAAATACTTCTGCTCATTAATGTCCTTTTAATTACCGTATAATTAAGGATTTGTTCACCATAATATAGATTTTAAAGTATTATTACTTTATGAGTAATGGGGGTGTTAACCATAATAAAAATAATAAAGTATTAGGGTTAGGGTTTGTTACTTTGGTCGACAGTTGGCGCCAACTCCAGAAGAAATCTTACTTTTCAGTTACAACATGATGAGATTTCTTATACGTAAGTGACAACACAGCTTATACACTTGTATGCTAGCTTTACACTATAGGGGCTTTGTACACACATTCCACAACTGTTGTACTTAAGCAGATTTAAAAGACCAGTCGCACAGTGCTCATATGTACCCAGCAGTTGATCTATCTGAATACCTCACTCTAATAATTATAGAGAAGCCTTTCACGCTGTTGTGCCCTGATTCTTGACATGTCAGAAGCTGAAATAAAAATGCCTTTTTTAAAACTGTCTCCCGAACATAGTACTCCATGCACCTATAGGTCACCCTTCGGAATCATCCGTGGTCACTTCAAAAACACCGACCAACTGACAAAGGTGAAAATAGAACTTCCATCCCACGTTTTTGAGGAAGGTAATAAAAAATAGAAGGAAGAACTTGAAATTTCCAGCTTGAACGAAAGACGCTATAAATGTAGGTGGCACCACCAATAATGTGAATGAGATAAAGGTATCAACGATCAATCAGTCTGATACATCATAGCACAACTGAGATGTGGGATTTCACGAAATGTAGACACATAGATGGACAGTATGCAAAAATGGTTGCAAAAAGGCCACCTATCTTGTGTATGAGATAACTACAAGACGTTAAAAATTTTAGGCAGATACGTCATACCACTCATGAGATAAATAGATAAATGCATGAATATATTTTACGCCACAGTTCCGTTAGATGTCGTTTTTACTCAAAATGATTTTAGTTTATAATTGTGCAAAAGGCCGCTACTACTCTCAACTGTCAAACTTCAATTCAAAACTTCTAACATTTAAAGCCAATAAAGGAACCAGCTTTTTGTTTACTTTCACGAGTGCATGAATACAGAATGCTACTTATACCGTGAAGTACTTACGACAAAACATTTATGTTTATGTAACTTGCCTTTGTCAATTTTTGTCCAACATATTTGAACGGCCAACATTACCCTCTCTCTCTCTCTCTCTCTCCGTATATATATATATATATATATATATATATATATATATATATATATATATATATATATATATATATAAATATATAAATCCCTTTCAGTTTATGCCTATAGGTTCAATCCACATGCAGTTGGGATGCACTCGATCACTCGTACAGAAATATTGATCGTCATAGCTTTCCTCGAGTTTACCGCATGTAGGCATGACAACGGTCCATCATCATGGGCTCAAGCTGGGTCAATGTTCCTTGCGTTCCATTATATAATAGTTCAATAAAACCCGGAAATTAAATTTGAAACATAGCATAAAACTTTCCGGGAAACTCAGACATGCTTGCCAGTCTGGAAACATTTTTTATTGAGATTTCATGACATTACCAAAAGAGATATACTTGATAAATAAATGGTACCTGGAGGGACCTACATATTGCTTAGCTAAAAAACTCATAAACTTTACATTTCATACCGTCCTGAAAATATATCTGTATACCATAAAATTAAAGAGCCTGATGGTGGACATCGGGGTTAACAGCTGTTCTTTAGCTGTTAAGTCAGAAATAAACATAGACGTTTAGAAGGGGCTAGGCTTATGGTATGGTGTTAGAACTGGAAATCGGACAGTCAGGAGGCGGCTTGGGGTTTAAATGTCGTCAAAATAGAGCATGGGGTGACCGAAGTCGGGAACTTTACACGCTATGATAAAGGGACCTATTCACATACCGGGTTTATTAGATACGCATGAAAGATAGTGCATTTTCCTTCAAATATTACGCTATATATTAATATTTCATTCTAAAACCGTTTGTTTTTACGGTGACTGATTTAGGACACAGAAAAAAATATTTTTCTCGAGATCTCCAGGTAACATTTCGAGATCTTCAGATAACATTTCGAGATCTCGACATAACATATCGAAATCTCACCTGCCGTATTTATAGAATATTTTGAAACCGGCTACCTCTGCATATACGAATGAAAACAGGGAAGGTTATCCTTGCTAGGGAAAGGTTCTTATAACGCCACTTGCTACGTTCTTTACAAAGCGCTTTACCTATGTATAGGCCTGCTACCTATATCGTAAGCGCTTTTTTGTTATGACCTCGTATCCTGAATTGCTACACCAGAGGGGAGCACTGTATTTTTGTCCAATCAGATGTAACCTTGTGCTGGAAGACACAGCCAAGCGAGGAATACACGGAGCCAATGTTGTTCATTTCGTTTTGAGTGACAGCTCATCGCCCCGGTGACCGTCTGAACAGGCCACAGGCTCAGAGAGAATGGCCCCAGACGTGGTTTGCTTAAAGCCTTGGGCACATAGGTTGCCCGGCCGGTGAGCTGTAATTCAAACGAAACGTAACAACAAAGGCTGCGTGCACACCTCGCTGGCTGGTTTCAGTTCTGCAGACAACAGATACATGGCTACGCTAACACAGTCATAATGTCGTAATCGAATCGGTCGATGATGCGAGAATGCAGAGGGAGCAATTAAAATTCGACCATAAACTGTCATCAAGCGGCGCTTGAAGCACAGCTATATGGGCGGAGCTAGGATGCCTGTCGAGTGTTTGTTCATTGGCATCTGGTTGGCTGCTTGTCACATCATACGCACGTTTTTTTTCAGCGGACAACGAACCGCCATCTGGTGTCTAAATGTATCATAAACGGCCAAAGCAGGCAGCGTAAAAATCAGTTGCTTCTTTAGAAGCGCAAGATTTCCGCTGCCTCGGGAGCGTACGTAGCCACTTGCAGGTATAAACATTTTATCAACAATCTACTTGTACACAAGGTACTTGAGTCAGTGTTAACATACATATAAAAACATGTAACCGATTTATAGAAAGATCCCTAGTTGATGTTCGTTAGAGCATGTGAAGCAATGCGATATTTGCCATTTACAGAACTCTGTACTCTCTGAACTGAAACCAGATGTATTTGCCGGAAGTCTTTTAAATATGATCGGTGGCCATTTTGCACCCCGCCACGACCCATGTTATAAACACGTGGATATAAACAAAAGGCACCACCTTTACCCCGTGGGATTTGCTCATTTTTTATGAAAAGGTTCGATAGATTATGTGTATTTGACAACATCAGATATAGAAGTCGGTCCCTGTAACTTTGTTTTGCTTTACGTCAATTAAGCAGCGAATGGTTCGTAAAACGCCCACGTGGCCTTATTTTTTTCCATTGAACTTTTATCTCGAGATCTCGAGATGATATCTCGAGATCTCATCTAAACATCTATAGATCTCGAGATAAATATTTTTTTTCTGTAGCAAAATGTTTTGGTGAAATTTTATGTCGAGATCTCGAGATGCTATCTCGAGATCTCGAGATAAATATTTTCCCGTGTCCTAAATCAGCCACCATTTCTGTTCACAAGTAAAGAAAAGCTTGCACCACTCTCGATCCTGAGTGGCGCACACCATTAACATAGCGCGCACGCCACCTTGTGGTCGTACAGCGCAACTTCATAGATCTAGATATTTCAAGCGTCGAACTGAATCGGACTCAATATTATTAGGCCCTGCCATATATTGAGTCCGATAGCCATACAGTGAGAGTTTTTACAATACAAGCCACGGAAGATGCAACGGATCCGTTGCATTTTCTTTTACTGCCTGTTTACTGCCAAACAACAAGACACAGGATTATACCATTTTAACACCAATAAGCATGTGTTTCATGGTTTCGATAGCAACTAAAATAAAACTTGGATCATCATTTTTAAACATGTACCGACGTTTTAACCAGAGGCGTGTCAGCGAGTTTAGTAGGAACAGAGAAGAACGGTTGAACAGGCGCACCTGATGAACTCACTGATAGCATCGCAGACTCGAGTGATTGACAGCTAAAATGTTGTTACATTTTGTTTCAACGGGCCCGGCTCTGAAGAATGACCGCAGGCACGGGATAATAAACCCCTGTTGAAACTGGTTACAAGGGCATTGCATTGGGTGGCGTGTAGTTTGATGCTTATATTGTAGAAACTCTCACTGTATGGCTATCGGACTCAATATATAACAGGGCCTAGTAATATTGAGTCCGATTCAATCGGGCTAGCGTCGAACTGTTGTTTCTTCCGTATTTCTTTCTTACATGTTTCTTCTTCTTGTTTTACGGAATAGTCGTGTGGGCACATGATCGCACCTCTGTCACGCAGTCTTGTTATAGTCAGACACAAGTGGAATGTTTTTCTTTTAACTCGCATGCATAACCATAATGTTGAGGACTTGTATTCATACTGAGCCCAGTTTACCAGGAGCTGTCATACGATCGACTCAGTTATTCTAGGAAAACTAAGTTAGAAATAGTTAGAATTTTACTTTGTGGCAGCAGCTCCCTGACTACTACAAATAATTTTAAACTCTTTAGTCACGTATACAGATACATAAGGAACACAAAACGATTTTGATTTTGATAGTAATTTCATTTAAACTGTCTGATACTTTAATGGATCTGATGTAACTATGTAATAGGCACTTTTGTATATGGAGTATGTGTGTGTGTGTGTTTTATTTTTGTCTTATTTTTTTTAACGTATATGTTTGTTTACACTATGTTAGTGTTACTATGTTAACTTGTCATCACCATAGGTACCATGTATTTGTACTGAAACTTTGTTTGTATATATGTTTCCCAGGAAAACATTTGCATTAGCCTAACGGCTATTTTTGTAATCCTGGTTAAATAAATATGTTTAAACCAGATCGAACGGAATCCCTCCTGCTGCTTCCAGGACCCGGTGTAACAGGCCAGATTATACCCCCTGCCCAGTTTATCCCCGGGTATATTTTAGCCTAGGCCAGATTATACCCCGGGGTATATTCCGGCCTAGGCTGTTTTATACCCCTCCAGGCCAATTTATACCCCTGACACGAATCACAGAAACTGACTTGTATCAGGCCAGATGCGGATATCCATTTGATCAACAGTATTTAAACATACCTAATCTTAATTCTTATAAATTATTTGTAATATCTATTTTCTATCACCACGCATTATTAAATATCAGATTAAAATAATTAGGGGCTACTCCAAACCATGGATCATTCATCCTTTGGAATATCCATGATATCAGAATCATGTGTGAATTTAAATGTAAGTTTAATTCAACACTGTCACTTTAAAACTTACAATATTAGTTTTGATACGAAATAACTATAGAGAATAACATATTTAGTAACTTCCTTAAGCCAAAATTTATTCAATTGAAATTACATTAGCACTGTCATTTTATATACTTTTATAAATATTTGTACATCGTGTTACTATTTGCAGATAGAGTTATTTTAAATGTGGATATTGTGTGGTCGGTTTGAACTAACTTGAACTCTCATATTAGATGATGATATAATTTCGGAAAATCCAAAGACATAACACTGTTATGTAGTATAACGCGTTTATACACACCTACATACCGATCGACCTTAGATATCATTCACTTATACATTCGATTATTACATTAAATTAATAAAAACACTGACAGAAGGCGAGTCATTTCGTAAAAAAATACAATTGTTTAAGGTATAAAGCACAGCTTTTAAAAGCAACAGGGGGTATAATCGAGCCTAAGGGGGTATAAAATGGACTAGGCCAGAATATACCCCGGGGTATGATCTGGCCTGGCCCATTTTATACCCCGGGTATAGTTTTGGCTAGGCCAGATTATACCCGGGTATACAATCGAGGGGGGCTATTCTGGCCTGCTACACCGGCTTCCAGGACGCATTCGCAGTCTCCTATTGACCTTCGCTCCTGGGCAACCCAGCAGTTACAAGTCACTCCGGCTCTCATACATCGTAAACCAAATCCTCTAAAAACAATCTACAAACAAATGGAGAAGGGATGTAAGGCAGTGTGCTGGCTGACTTTGCTGGGGAAACTTTAATTGTATTCAACCAAAAAGAGCTAATAACGTGGGATGACACATCACAAGCGCTTGAATTGCTTTTAGTGTAGATTTCGGTTAAATTTGTTACTTTTCTAGGTCCATCTCTTTATTATATACTTAATAGATTAGAATATTAAGTAAATAATAAAGAGATGGTCAATATAGTGAAAAACGCTAGGAAAATGTCAGATAAGTGTTTGTTATGAGGAAATGACCCAGAAAAGTAACAAATTTAACCGAAATCAACACTAATAGCAATTCGAGCGCCTGTTGACACACATGTTATGGCAACTGAATATGAACCTTTAAAGGTGCCCATTCACCTACCTTTTGAAAAAGAATTTATGTGATTTTTGGGCTTTCCTCTGTGCATATATTAATTATATAAGGGTAATTTTGGTTGTGAAAAGTTCTTATAAAGCCTTCGTGAAGAATACATGAATTTGTTTATCAACAACATGTTTGTTTACACAGCAATGTTTACAAACGGGAAAAACATGTTACCTAAGGTGGTAGGCTGCTAATATGCGTATGTAGAAAGGTCACTTATTGCAAAACGCCATTTGGAATGCTGTGGCTTATCTTACTTGCTTCCAAATGCCCTTGTTGATCATGTTTTATTTTCGCGGGCCCACACATATTTTGAACATGTTGATATAAACAAAAAAAGCAGCCTGTGTGCGATGATATCCATGTTTTCTGACCTTTTTTTTTATAAAAGCTCCAAGGGATAATCTTTAGTTAATAATGGTCAGATGGGTTATTGGACCCCTTTAAATAAACAAATGAATGGTTGGTAAAATGTGCACACATTCAAATCGCTGCTAGCGGTGAAAATATTTATCAGCATATGGTCGTTCTACATTCCGTCAGTGTTGTTACAACAGAAGTTACATGTTATCTTTAATTTTTCAGATATTTGCTGATGGTCACAGAATTGCATTGCATTTAGTTTTAGGGAGTGAGATTTTGGCTAACTTCCCTGTCCACCTCAAAACAGGAAATATTTCTTACACAACTGTGCCATAGTTGCTCCAGAAATGGACAACATACCGTCTTATGACCCTTACCTTTGACTTGATAAATAGGTGACAGCATAAGTCTTTTATAGTAGTTCTTCAAGATAAAGGGACATATATTACATTTAATGAAAGTCGATAAAGTTAATATAAAGTGTATACAGAGAAGTCAACAATTAAAAATCCATAAAATTAAGATTGTAGGTGCCACAAGAGGGTTTCAATAAGAAATTTTACCTTGACTAAATTCCAACCTATAATTATGTGCATTTAGAATTTCAAAGAAAGCTGAAGGCCTGTCTTATTTCCAATACAAAGTTAGATTGTTCCCTATTTTAGAGCGAGCCACCAATCTTGTGATCAATATTAAACTATATATATACACACGATATTTAAATTAGTCCCCCCCCCCCGAACCCATTTTGTTTCTTGTGGACAGAGCTAATATAACAATCAGGTTGATGATTGAATAGTTACACACATATTTCTTTATATATAAGTTACGCAGCACTCACCAGAAGTTTGATCAGAATCATGGTGCGTTGATGCCTCCGATCTAACGTTACTGATCCGAATTCCTTGCTGATATATGCGATGTCCCCACTTCCATGAAAAGATACTTAAAGATTCGAGCATGATAATAGAAACACAATACGAGCGTTTGTTCAATAGTTGTATAAGTTTAATTTATAGTTATAAAAAAAGAGAATCAAATGGCAAATAAAAATTTACTTATGCCAAAACGTGTTTTTAAGATATTTTCGATCTTTCAGATTAAACATTTTAGCCCACAGGCTAAACAGCCGGCAGGGGAAATTGTCCTTGCCGGCAGTCTGGCTTAACACTGGCTAATGAATGTATTCTCTATTTCAGTGTGATACTCCATAATTTCTATTTTTATTTTGATAATGAGCTGAAAATATAGAGCTGACTTACCAAATTAGATATTTTGCTGGTCTATATGTAAGAATTACCATTTGATGTGGATATTTCTTGCATCACCCCACAACACAGTAGGCTCAACTACTATAATTGGGTGAGGTGTAATATTGTTTGATTACCTTTGATCAAGTAATAAGCTAATCTTTGGATCATTCAGTGTATTTGACATATCCTGAGTTGTTTGTTCTCATACACTAATATTTGTTTACTCATAAGCACACTTCTGTATAAACAGTCGTTATGCTTCACATTTGATTAAATTTAATCAAACAATCTGCATATCCTTTGATATGACATCTCATGAGTTGTTTGTGCTTTCACACATTGTAGGTCTGTTTGTTTGCACACATGCACACCAGTATATAAACAGCTGTTATGCTTCAGAGTTAAGCTAAGTTCATTTAATACCGTAAATCAAAGAATTTGCATATATCCTTTGATATGACATCTAATGAGTTGTTCGTGCTTTCACACACTACCCATTATCTGCTCATAAGCATATATAAGCAGCTGATATGCCAGTCAACTTCAGTTCAAATCCTACAGTAACAGTCAATGTGTCCCAGCAAACACTTCATATTTCTTGTGTATATATTTCTTTTATTGTGATATGGAATAAATATTTAGTATATATACAGTGGTCTTTGTTGTTGTAATTTGTAAGCTTACTATATTTGCAATTTCCCCCCCCCCCCCCACACACACACACACCCTGTTAATATCACAGTTTTTATCACAAAATCTATATAAATCTACCCTGTAAATATCACAATATGCACTTTTAATACCTACTCAATTAATATACCTATTAGGAATTCCTAATTATAACTTATAGACGAGCAAAATATCTAATTTTTTAAGTCAGCTTTATAATATAGAGTATCACACTGAAATAGAAAATTCATTCATTTGCCAGTGTTAAGCCTGTGCGCCAGACTGTCAATTTACCCTGCCGGTTGTTTAGTCTGTGGGCTAAACAGCCGGCACTCTGCCGGCTGTTTAGCCACTTCCTAGTTTTTAAGTGGTCATATTTAAAGGGAAATTATAAATGCTTAATAGATGGTAATGGCTACAGACTGTACTCCTGTTTTACATGAAGAGGGTCCGAATTATTCAGCTTATCATGTAAAACTTGGCCTTTTGCTTGTATGGTTGTTTCACCATCTCCTACAACACTGGACTGTCATAACTGACAGTGCCCTCTGGTGACCATTTAAAGAATAAGAAAAATTACATAAACAAAACCGCGTGCTGTAAAATAATCATTCATAACAACCGAACGGTTCCAGCGATCAAGGAAGTACGTATGATCGTATCAGTGTATCATACACAGTTTACTAATGTGCGCATAACATGCTTAAAACTGGTCTATATATATATGAGATACAAATACAACCAGACCTTGCCCTTCACTCATAAGGATCGGAGATGAAACGGCAGTGAGCGATAAAACGGGAATCACTCGTGCATTGTTCAGGTTTCTTCTCCAAAACTTGATAAAATAGATGTTATCTGACTCAGCGGTTTTAGGCAGGTTTCTAAATGCATATGTTATATCAGTCTGCCTGTGTGTATGTTTCTGTTAGCATACGTTGTTAATGCAGAATCTTTCTGAATGGATATGCGAAAGTGATGAAGTATTTATTCCAATAAAGAGGATTTTCATATTTTAAATTAAATTTGTAACTTGTATTTATATATATATTCCAACATTATAACCTATAGTCTTTTCAAGAGGTCCACACTGGGCTGTTATTAATGAGGCTATTATTCCAGCACGTCCAATAAACAGGACAGTCTGAGCAACCGACAGTTGGCCTCCATCATTTTTAGCTCAGCTGACTATAAGTCATCTGAGCTATAGTCGTGGTCCATTGTCCGTCGTCCGTCCGTCTGTCCGTCCGTCCGTCCGTCCGTCCGTAGATGTGGCACGTTTTGAAACCGTAAGACCTAGGAATCCAAATTTCAGCATAATGTTAGATGTCCCCAAGATCTCCTACCAAGCCGAAAACTGGGTCTTTGCGACTTCGTTCCTTTGAGAAATTAAGGAAAAACCTCAATTTTTTATTAAAATCCTATTTTCACACTTCAGGACTGCCTAATATCAAAACCACTCATCTGTTTTTCCTCATATTTACCATAAATAATCCTCTATATGGTTCCTATGTACATGCCAGAAATTGGGTCTGTATTATATAATTTAAAAAAGTTATGGGCCCAAACATAATGCATTTTGTAAATAATCAGGAAAAAAATTTGATCACTTAACACAAAACTTGTTAAAGCTAAGCACTTTTTTTCCAGTAATATAACTTTTATTAATCAAAATTAAATTGTATACCCAAAATTTGATCAAAATCTTTTAAATTTTTTGAAATATTAGCAAAAATAAAAAATTGGTACCTTAAACTTTGCCCAACTTTGACCATGGCACGTTTTTTTTCTGTAACTGCTGTGGATTTAATTTTCAAAGCATGTTTTTGTTAGCATTTCAACTGTTAACATTTAAAATTTGAAACCAGTTGATCAAAAACTGTAGATTTTATTCAAGTTTTCAAGCACCATGTCACATATTGTTTACATCAACCTAGTGTTATGCAGTTTGCTAGAGCTCAGCTCCCCAGCTTCAGCTCTAAGTTCCTTAAATTAGGCATACAGTAAGATGTCTCCAAAATCCCCTACCATGCCAAGAATTTGGTCACCAGAACTTAATTCCTTTGAGATATTAATGAAAAACTTCATTTTTTTCATTAAAAACCCTTTGTTACACTTCAGGACTGCCTAGTATCAAAACCACTGATCTGACTTTGATCATATATAATATACATATTTTCTATACATTCGCTATGCACATGCCAGAATTGATGTCAGTATTGCGTAATTGTTTTAAGTTATGTGCCCAAACAAAATTGACTTTGTAAAAAATCAGGAAAAATATTTACTCAGGTTTCATGAAAATTATTGAAGCTAGAGAATTTTTTTTAAGTATATAACTTTGTTTAATTAAGATTCAATTGTATACCCAAAATTAGATCTGTATTTTGTAAATTTTATAAGTTATTAGCATAAACATAAAATCAGTACCTGAAATTTTACCCAACTTTGACCATGGCACATTTTTTCCCTGTGAGTACTGTTGATTTAATTTTCTCAGAATGTAAACATAAGTATTTAATGTGTTTAAATCTGAAATTTGAAACTAAAAGGTTGAAAATTAGGCTAGCTATTGAATTTTATCTTGAGGGTCTATTGTAGTCACTTGCTTTGTTCCAGATGCAGGTAGGCCACTCCAGGTCACTGGAAGTCAGCTATGCCAGGGTTCCTGATTTGTTTCAGTCACTGGGGGAGATCCCCTGCTGTGACAGGTGTACAATTGTTCTCATATCACACCCCCTCCCCCCCCCCCCCCCGTGAATATATAAATATACATTTGTATGCATGATGTGGTGTTACATGACAAGATTGAGATTTATGATGATGCAATTTAGAATTATGAATCAAATTTATGTTATATTGGAAATGTATACAAATTAAACTTTAAATAAAAAAATGAGGATCTAATACAAACATATGTTCATTATTTTCGAGCCTCAGCAGAATTGGAGATCAGGCTTTGTTTGCCCTGAATGTTTATGCAAAAGTGTTGTTAATCCCATCTCCTCCCCCCCCCCCCCCCCCGGCTGTCATTGATCCTTAGCACCTCATCGTCACCTGTGCACTGGGACATTAGTTAATATTGCAAATGTGTACAATTTTTTCAATTTGAAAGATAATTGGATTAGAAAAAATTAAGATCTAATATTGAAACATATTCTTGCCCCAGGAGAATGGAACATAAAGTGATCAGCTCTTGTCTGTCCATCATCTCTCAATTATCATTAAATATATATACTAATTATGAAATTTTTCCTTTAAGCACTGTTGAAATAACTTTCATATGCTGTATGTGTATGGATTTAAGCCATTAAAGTCTGAAATTTGAAAGCAACTTATGTATTCAGATGTGTAATATTGCAGATGAAAAACTTTAAAATATTAAAATATATTATCAGCTTTGTTTGTCTAACAGTCTGTCCGTCCTTTTTTAAATATTATGTAATTGTGAATGGACTATTTAATCCTGTAAGTATTGTTGAATTAAATGGAAATCCTATATGTATATACACTATGTTAATACAGAGATGTTGTAACTCCCATCATTCCAGCCCTCCCCCCCCCCCCAACCACCACCACCAGGTTCTTGCATCTGGGGACTGGAGACATCAGTTATATTTCAACTGTATACATTTTATAAAATAAAAATACATATATTTAATAATATATATTATGTAAAATAGATCCAATTGAGCAAATGTGTAAACTACTGAACTGTCAACAAACTATCAAAAAGCCAGCCAATGATCATGGTAATAATATACATCTTATGTTCACAAACTGCTCACATGCTTCAATTTTGACATTAGAGAATGCATGGTTTGGTCACAAAATATTATTTGCAACAATTTCTCACTCATCAATAAAAACTAATCATGTCAACCAGCCATGGCATATATTACCTTTTCATCTTAGACTTGATCTCCATTATTATTTTAGATTTTTACCTTCAAGGCCAACTTCAGCTGAGCACAGTGACCCATATTTATAGCACCATGTCTTGAATGTTTACATCAAGTCATTGGTTAACAGTGTTCCAGGCTGTTACATAACACCTTCACTCCTTGCCTACTGCTTCTGTGAGTGTCTGGGTCAGGCTGGGTCAGGCAGTAATTACCAGAGAGCCTTTCTCCTCTCTCTTTCCCTTTCTCTCTTTCTAGCTCTCTTTCTCTCTCTCTCTTTCTCTCTCTCTCACCCCTATGCCTCCCTTCCTCCCTCCACCCCATTATGTTGACAGGTACTATAAACCTAATTTATTAGATATATATGTTGATGCAATTAAGAAATGTGAATCAACTGAAATATTCACATATATGTTATACTCAAAATGTATAGTTACATTTTCAAACCTGGAAAAAAATGATGTTATAAAAAAGGGAATTTATGTAAAAATTGTTCATAATTTCCTGGCTCAGAAGAATGGGAATTAAAATTATTTGCTTTGTTTCTCTAGCTTTCTTGCCTGTTTTAAATATTTAATAATTATGAATAAACTTTTTTTTCCTGTAAGCTCTGATTAATTAAATTTCATATCCTGTACGTATATGCAAGGGTATTGTAACTCCCACCATCCCCTTCCCCCACCCCACTAAGTCCTTGCTCCTTCGCACTGTCAACAATAGTGTTATTGCTATAGCATAAAATTGAATAATTTGAAGAAAATATATACAGAGATTCTGTGAGTGTCTGGGTCAGGCTGGGTCAGGCAGTAATTACCAAAGAGCCTTTCTCCTCTCTCTTTCCCTTTCTCTCTTTCTAGCTCTCTTTCTCTCTCTCTCTTTCTCTCTCTCTCACCCCTATGCCTCCCTTCCTCCCTCCACCCCATTATGTTGACAGGTACTATAAACCTAATTTATTAGATATATATGTTGATGCAATTAAGAAATGTGAATCAACTGAAATATTCACATATATGTTATACTCAAAATGTATAGTTACATTTTCAAACCTGGAAAAAAATGATGTTATAAAAAAGGGAATTTATGTAAAAATTGTTCATAATTTCCTGGCTCAGAAGAATGGGAATTAAAATTATTTGCTTTGTTTCTCTAGCTTTCTTGCCTGTTTTAAATATTTAATAATTATGAATAAACTTTTTTTTCCTGTAAGCTCTGATTAATTAAATTTCATATCCTGTACGTATATGCAAGGGTATTGTAACTCCCACCATCCCCTTCCCCCACCCCACTAAGTCCTTGCTCCTTCGCACTGTCAACAATAGTGTTATTGCTATAGCATAAAATTGAATAATTTGAAGAAAATATATACAGAGAGACAGAGGCGTTGTAACACCCATCGTAACCCCCCCCCCCCTCCATCAAGTCCTTCCGTCTGTGGAGTGGGGATTTTATAGCAACTGTATACATATCATAAAATAGAAAAAACAGTTTAATTAAAGTTTAAATTAAAAAAATTGGATCTCATTAGACAAATATGAAAAAAGTTGAACTGTCAACAGCCTGTCAAAAAGGTATCCAATGAAAGCGCAAGGTCAGATCTTAAAATATTATTTGCCACAATTTCTTCAATCATATCAACCAACCATAGCCTAGATTACCTCTTTCTCTCAGACTTTATCTACATTTCATAATATTTTAGATTTTAACCTTCCAGGTGTTTAAGTACTGTTGAATGCTCCCTCCCTCTCTCTCTATCTCCTTTTCTCTCTACATCCAACCCTCCTTGCTGCCCACACTGTTTCCTTCTCCGAACCCCATCCCAATGTCAGCCTCAGTAAATGAGAACAAGTTGAAATCAGATTTTCATATTTTTATATGTTGTATAACTGTTTGTTGCCTATGTACGTGCCAGAAATTATGTCAATATTGTGTAATATGTAGATGTGGTGGGCATCAATATAATTTACCTTGTCAAGACCTAAGAGATATCATGTCATACAGTCACAATTCATAAATCCACTCTTCAGCATAGTAAATAATAACATTATATATGTCAAATTGAAATCTTGCGGACTTCTATACAATATAGATCCTTCAACAAATAGCCTTATCATCATTCTACCACTGCTTAGTGTACTGTCATTGCATTCATATTTGCTCAAATATATTGCTATTTTCAACAGCTCCCAAATAAATAAAAAATAAACCACTATATAGCCAAATAGGTCCATGATATTCATAAGGTTTGTCGACTAAATATAGTATCACAATGGTGATACATTTATAGTTCAATCATGATCAGCTGAGCGTCGTGACCCATAGGTCCCTTGTTAATCACTCAAAAGGCAAAACAAAGAAATGTTAGGGAAGCATCATTTTTTTAAGAATCTCTAGCTAGTACTTATCTATGAACCTAGAATTTGTGATTATTGTATGTAATATTTTTGCTGCTCCAGTTATTTAATTTTATTCTGACCATAATTTTTTAAATATTGCAGAATCATGATGGAGAAAACAAGAGGAAGAAAACGGAAGAAAGCTGAGGAGTCACCAGTGGACACAGAGAGGAAATCTGAACCAAAACGACCAAGGAGGAATGGAATGCGTAATTTTAAAGAACAGATTGTGAAAGTTGAACCAGACAAAGGAGAAGATGAACCACACATTGCAAACCAAAGGAAAGGCAGCAGGAGGCAGAAAACTAACAAAAAAGTATCTGATGACATGAGTAAAAATAACACAAAAGATATTAAAGAACAAATAGATGGAAAAAGTGTGAAAGCAGCAGCTGGAAAAGTAGCAAATAGTAACAAAAGTAAAGCAGGAATACAAAAAGAGGCAGATGACAAAGTATTAAAATGTGGAGATAATAAGATTAGTTTAAAGCAGTCTGGTGCAGGTGAACCTGTTGTTGACATTTGTAGGAATGAGAAGCTAATGCAGAGTTCTGGAAAGAGCAGTTTGGGTACAGGTGCTATAAAGGGAAACGGAGCAAGGAAACGGCCTGCCCCAAAGAGTCTTCCAGAGTCATCAGGTGTTAAATCTGAAATTACTCAGATTGGTAAAATACAGAATAAAAAGATTACCCAAAAAGCAAGGGTAAAAAGAGAGAGGACAGAACCTGCAGGTGGTGAAAGACTCGTAGATTCGAAGGCTTTTCGTGAATCACTTCTCAAAGACCTTCAGGTCATTTTATCCCCAAACAAGAAAGATGCAGCTACAAATAAATCATCTGAGAAAAGAACTGATACATCACCAAATAAAATTGTTGAAGAACTTGTTAAACGGATGTCAAAGGGGCCAAATACGCGACCCTCTGCCAGGAGGGAACAGAAAAACAAAGGCCCAGAAAAAGCCATTAAGTCCAAACCTGTTAATAACAAAAACTCGCCATACTTTTCACCTGAAGAAAAAGCATCAGATAGAAGTAGATTAAAAAAACCTGCTAAGAGGAAAAGTGAGCAGTCATTAGCAGAAAAATTAAACAGGTCACTAACGAGCAATGAGAGTGAGGAAGAATTTGAGCTTGAGAACACTGCAGCAAAGTCCTCCCATACAAACCCACAGAAAGGAAAGAGCCCTGCTATTGGTCCTAAAGGTTCCAAGACAGCCCAGGCTAGAAAGAAGGCTTTAGCTTTGCATATTGCTGCTACGGAGGCTGGTAAATCCAAGGATGGGGATGAAGATGACTCTGACAGTGATGAGAGTGAATCAGACTGGGAAGAGGTGGAAGGTAAATTCAGGTTTAATTTACTGATGTTATGTGTTTTATAGCAAATTTTATTGTTTCAGAAATATTTTAATTCAAAACTAGAGAACATATAATCAGTTTCAACACACAAATAAAACTATGTTCCTTATTTAAGTTCCTTTCCTTGAAGGTTTAACTACTAAGTGATATGTAGAATTCATTTCAAGCTTTCTGTTTGTTTTTCTCATTTAATAATACTGGTTAAATTACTCAAATTTTTTCCCTTTTATTTATCCTTCCACTTTATCTATTATTCCATACAATATATATTTAACCCAGCAGTGATTACACAAATTTATAAAATGACATTTGTGGAAGATGGATATAAATTAGAAACATAATTATCTCATTTCTTTGAACTGGAGATACCACTGGGATTTAAACTGTAGGGGTCCAGGTTCAGTAACGAATGAAAATGTTGTGTTTGGGTTTTCCTTTTTGTTTGATCCATTTGATGCTAATGACAACATTTTTCTCAAGTTTGCCTCTTTTTCATACAGTTTTACTGTGATGGAATTCAACTGATAGCAGTTTAAATTTCCAGTATTTATTATTTTTAGAGATTCCTGAAAGTTCCAGTGATGTAAAATCACAGATTCCAGCAGAGCCTGTGGAGATCACTTTAGAAGCACCAACATTATTGACAAAGAAAAGGTAAGTTAAATGCTTGTAAAATTAAAAATCACAATCACCTAAATTTTTTATTGTGTGAATATTTGTTGCATTCAAGTTTTTAATGCTTGTGTATGCCCCCTTGCTTGCATGAAGTTTCTGTGAAACATTTAGGCCAGTCCACTTAGTTTCAGTTTTTTTCCATGTCATTTTATAAGAATTTCTCTTGTTCATAAAACCAAAAATTATTTTAAAATATAAATAAAATTAAATTAAAAGTTTTAAATTAAAGCTATCAGTTTTGCATAAATGAAAGATTGAAAGTTGAATGTTAATACGTTATACACATTGAATCAGCACCATCATGTTTTTGCAGGGCCTTGACTTATTTTGAGATATATCTTTTGAAATTGACAAAAGTGACATTTCACTAAAGTAATAAATCCCCTTTACAGTACAAAACCGATGACAAAATCTGCTTCAGATGTATACATCTATATATGTTAATCATCTGTTTGCACAGGTATCCCAAAATTGAAGAGGCTGAGAAGGCCTTGGAGTTTAATTGTATTTTAGAATACATGTATCCTAAAAACACTGGAATTCCTTAAATTCCTGGTAGCAAATGCATCAGAAACATTTCCTTCTGTTTTGTGTCCTGAAAAAAAAGTGGAGATGCAATATTGAAACATTTCAGAACTCCTAGCCTTGGTAAAGCAATGCTCTGGAGAAATAATATGCTCATAAACGTAACATGAAAATATAACGGCATTATAATTTATTTCAGAAAGAAGAAAGAGTTTGACATGCAGGCATGGTTCCAGCGCCAGATGAAGCGATACCAGAGAGAGACGCAGCGTGATGTTCACAAGGTATATAGCATAAAAACCCGTCAGCTTCACTTGGACCTGTGTTAGATAGAACATGAAGGTCAAATGCCAGCTTTCTAAACACATCCTCTTGTTGAAAATATTTGCATTTTAAAAGCCTTGAATTCATAATGCTTGCCAGGGTCTAGCTTTTATCTGTGTATCTTGTTATCTTCGTATTTGGCCTCACTGACATTTCATTATTGTTTAATTATTTACATTTTAGGTTAATCAGGATTAACAATGACACTGACAGGTTAATATAACATGGAATAAATTATGAAACATTTGCAAAATATGCCTTACATTCTATAAAGCTGTATTCAGATATTTCTCAACCATTAAAAAAATACCTGTTTGTAGCTACCGGTAAGCTGCACAGGTCATTGATAGATCTTTGCGATGACCAAGCGAACTGGAACGCTTGTAACTAACTACCCCAACATTTGTAACTAAACAATAATGGATAATTGGCAATGGAATGTGTTTAACCTTGGAAATTAGGTCAAGGTAAAAAATAAATGTCAGGTGCAAATCTGTCACCTATGACTAATTAAAAGTAAACCTAAAGATAAGCTATAGAAAAAAAAAACCTATTGGAGATTTAGCACAAACACAGGCAGAAGGAAGAGAAAAGAGGAAGGGGTGAGGGGAATTGAAATTGATGGTTTTGTACTCTGGGTGACCTAGGAAAGCTCAACCACAAAAACTTTGAACCAAATTTTTATTGATATAGAAATAAACTAATCAACCCCTATAAACCTTACCTTCCTGGCAGTGGGGGGGGGAGGGGGAGGATTAATTAATACATATTAAGGATATACATGTCAATTTGGTTTCAGGTTCATCTTCTGTGCTTGCTGGCTCTGGGCTTCCAGCAGAACGCTGTGTGTAACAGTGTGCTCCTGCAGGGCGTGGCCTTCTCTCTTGTACCAATCGGCTTCACTAAAATCACAAGGAACAGGTTTGACCTTGACACACTGATCAAGGTCAAGAAGTGGTTCATGACAGCCTTCTTCTATAAGGATAAATTTGAAGAGCATCAGGGAACAGAGGTACTATTATTTGTTTAATGTTCAGTACTCTCTAGAGGTTTACCTTCTTATCTAACAACATTAGCAAAGTTGATCTTGTCCAATAAAATGAATGGCATAAGGCAAGCAGGTTTAAGTTAAACTGATAATACACTTTGATTTGTTCAATAAAATCATCTTTCTAAGAGACAGGTCTCCAGCTTGGTCAAACAAGTGCACATTTGATTTGACAAAAATCACAATGGCCAATTAGTTAATGGTACACAGAAATTAAAAATGCCTTTTAACAAGAACACATGCACTGGAAACATACCAGGTTTATAAGCCTTCAAATGATTGGCCAATTTTAGTTAATGTCTCCCTCTGCCCATCAGTAGGTCTAAAAATAGTTCTGTCCCACTGCGTACTCCAGCCATAGGCAAGCCTCCTGATTGGTTCAATTGCCTTGTTAATAATACATGAAATAGCATACTGTAGGGTTTGCTAAATCAAGGTCTCAGCTCAACCAAGCCAGAGACCTGGCTCAAAAAATGATGAATAAAATGTATATTTTCAGTTGAATCTACTTTGCTTTTGGTAATGAGACACAATTGCTGCTAACTTTGATGGATCATTAATGGAGAACAGGCAAAACATATTTAAAATGTTGAAATATACTGCTGAATTTGTGAAAATGAACTGTGATAAGTGTTAAACATAGTAAATAGTAAGAAGATGATGTCTTAATTTCTGTTTCAGGAAGAACAAATATGTGCATGTTTTGCAACAAGGAAAGTGCCATCTTTAGAACTCTATGTATATGTAAGTATAACATCAAGATAGAGATCACATTTAATCTGTAATCAGCCAAATATGTTCATTATTCATCCACAAAAATGGTATCCTGTTAATAAAAAGACAAAGAAATAAATGTTCATAGCTGGTAGTATATCAGGGAAACATGTACATTAACTCACAACTATTTTGAATTATGACATTGTAACCTTGCTTTTTTTTATGAATTTGGTTATCCAATATAGTCCTTTTACTTAGAGCAAAGAATAATTAAGTTTGTATTTGTATTATAAAGTACAAAATATAAGAGATTCCACACAGACTAAGGCATGCTGGAAAAAAATGTAACAAAACCCTGTGCAATATATTTAGTTACACCATTTTATTTTACTTGTTCATTATATCATTTATTTTGTTTCATTTACTTCAGATGTTTGTTAATATCCTGAGAGCCCTTGGACTCCTTGTCAGGATGGTTGTGTCTCTTCAGCCAGTACCACTCAAAGTTTCTAAAGCTGACCAGGTAAAGATGCAATTTGTTTCTACTACATCAGTTATATTTTCTGTGAAAAAAAAGTCAGTAGTTAAATGAGTATAAATTCATATTTCAAATATAAACATGTAATTCTTGCAAAAATCACTGAGAAAAATATGTATATTTCTATATCAGTATTATTAAATTTATGTATAAAACTTAATAAGTAACAGTAATAAGTATTTTGCATATTATGTTTGTTTCTTATGTCAGGAAGTGATATATTTTGATAACTGTGCTTTAAACAAACCTGTGTGATTGTTTCACTTCATGTAAAGTGTTTCACTTGATTAAACAGCATTTCATTATCTGAGTTATCTTGCTATAGTTGCTTGAAAATTGTAAATGCATTATTCTTGGTGATGTCCATATATGAATTACTTTTGCAGATTCTTTTATTTTGAAAAAAAGATATGTTATATTTGGAGTTTTATAATTACTTCAGGACAAGAGAATTTCAAAGGAACTTAAGAAAAATTCAAAAGAAGAGAAACCAAGTGATGGTGATAAAAAACCTAAAAAGGTAAACCGGGGGAAAAAGAATCCAACAAAGAAAGAACAAAATCCTGAATCACAAACAACAAAAGTTGATGTGAAGGAAACGGTGACAGAAAATGAAGCATGTTGTTTCAATGACCTTAAAAAGAAGAAGACTGATTCAAAAAGTAAAAAAGTGACAAAGAAAGCTGCACCTCCATACCATGAGCGAAGCAAAAGATTCAGTTCAAAGGTCAACTATAAGGAAGTTGAAGAGGACTCTGTGAAGGATGACACAGCAAAAGACCCTGATGTAGTGGAAATAAGTAGTGACAGGTAATTATGACTTGGATATACAGTAGAACCTCTGAATTAGGGGCACTGACAGGACCAGACATTTTGCCTGCAATAGAGAGGTGTCCTTATAGTATGGAGGATAAGAATTTCAGGACCTCCCTACTTGCAGTCTAAGGACTTACACTGAATGGCATCAGCAGAAGAAAATAACACCAGTGTTAAAATTAATTAAAATATTAATTCACCTGACCCGCTCATATAAACACATCTGAGGTCAGATTAAGTTGAGCAAATCAACTTCAGTTGAGCCATTTGGCAAACTGTCAGCCCTGTCATAGGCAGCACAGAGAAGCTAATTAATATCTAAGAAAACAAACATTTCAGAGAGGGCCAATATGCCCATAGTTTTCACAATTTGTATCCCAACGGCTGCCCCAGCACCCCTCATTTGGTGGCCACGCACACTGCACTAACTTCAAAAGGTTGATTGCTAAAGAATGCTTACGTTCAAAGAACAGTGTTATCCTCATTTGGCCTAGGCTTGCCGGTCGCTCTACTCGCAATACAGAGGTGATTCGACAGCTCTGTTTTCTTGATAACTGCCAGAAATTCAGAGCAGAGAGGTGCCAACAATTGAGAAGAAAATAAATATATGATAATAAATAAGGTTTCACTGTATATGCTTTGTTCTCTAAGAACAGACTGTTCCCATTAGGTAAGATTTGTCTTGACCAG
Source organism: Sipunculus nudus (assembly GCA_026874595.1). NCBI lineage: Eukaryota > Metazoa > Annelida > Sipuncula > Golfingiida > Sipunculidae > Sipunculus > Sipunculus nudus. The sequence continues at coordinate 37,609,536 of CM049306.1, read as the reverse complement.
CTATGTATACTTTACATAAATTCCTTTACAATTTGTCCTGATATAACTTGTTGATGAGTCTTTGGTCATCCCCAGAGTGTTCTGCTGACTTTTGCCTAGATGATTCAGGTCTAATGGCCTTGCCATAGATAATATATCTGAATCTCTTCATCTTAAAATGTCTTTTTTTCCCTTAAATGTAAATGCTGAACCGAATTATCAAGTGCATATCAATATAGATTTATAATTTAAGATTTGTTATAACAGATCTGTCTTAAATTCCAGTGCACATAGATTAACAATATGGCCAGATGTCTTTTTAGAGTTTTTGAATATAAGGTATGAAGGACTGTAATCTTTCTGCGGTTCTTTTTTTGAGTGGTACATCTTTTATTGAGCATAATGATAAATCTTAAGTTTACTACACACAGGGTGATTGTACATGTATATATAATAATAAAACATTCAAATCTTGTTTGCATGTATATGATATATAACTTATCTGTAAATATATATTATCCCAAGAATTGTAGGTAAACTTACTGCTTCTCTAACTAGTTAAAGGTTAGAAATAAAAGGATCAATGAAAATCTATTGAGATTGGGCTTTGTCTGTTTACTCTGTTATGAAAAAATGAATATAGTTTGATTTGTATGAATTTGACAGCACTGGCAGTGATTTCGAATCCTCACAGACCAGCTTCCGCAGCCCTCCATCAACATCAAAAAAGAAGATGAAGATCGTATCATCAGATTCAGAGCAGAGTTTGGAAATTACAAAGATCTCCAAAGCCAAGAAAAGTCAGTAAATTATAAAAGGAACAACCATTCTAACCCTTAAATGCTTCAATTGATTTAACGTTTCATATAAATTTTGACATTTTTTTTATTTACTTTACAGGTAATAACTTTAACAGGCAAGTTTATAGCTTAGTGCAGTATGTACTTATCAGATTTAGTTTATGCTCATTTGATTGCATTTTATTTAAGTGAATAAATTAAACGTGTATTATTATATATCAGCTAATCTCCTCTTTCTTCCTTATTCTATGATTGATGAGGGTTCTTATATTCCCAATGGAGTGGTTTTTTAAAGCACATATCACTGTCACATCTAGCTGAAATACTGATACTTGATACTTGATATTTGACATGAGAGGCTCATGCATCTTTGATACAGTTCATCAAAGTGGATAGTATTTGTTTGACAAACATATTAAGTATTTGACACCGTGGCCATTTCCTCTTAGCATTTCAAGTGATAATTTATATGAAAAACAGTAAAAAAAAGTATATTTTGCATTTGCTAAAATTTAAAAAAAATCAGTTGTGTCTTGCATATGCTAAAATTTTAAAAAATTCAGATGGATGCCTTGACCCATAGGTCCCTTGTTATTGTACAATTACCAAATATTCAATAGTTACTACAAGGAGGGCTCACTTTAGGCTTTTGGAATCGTTAGAACTGGAAATAAATACCCATCCTTATAAAATTAAGCCAAAATGAGGGAATACCAAATGTAAGGTGTCATGATTGTCAAGTATGAGTATAAGTTATAACAGTTACCAGTGATAAAATGCAGGAGGAATAAAATGTCATGTTATGATCCATCAGTGACAATTTTTTGTTTGTTTTCCAGGTACAGACTTTTGGATTGAGGTGTACATTGAAAAAGAACAAAAATGGATATGTAAGTCAGATAAGATTTTTGTTGTTGTTAAATCTTAAGATAACATAACAGTTACAAAGAATATATTATTGATGTAATTGATAATAGGTATGATTACTTTTAAATGTTATCTTGATTATATCAGTTAAACAGAATAAGTGTTTAATAACAACATAATTCTTAAAGAATTCTTAAATAATAGTAAATAACAAAATATAAACAACAAATTCCTTCATAAACCTCTGTATTGCAGTCAGGCTGTCCACTTTTTCAAAATATTTGGCTTAACCAAGTATTAAAAAGATTCATATAAATTGACCTTTGTAAAGTTGTGCAGATGTTTATCACTTAAGCTTGGATCAAATCAGGGAAAGTTATACTTTACCAATAGGCTTGAGTAAGTCAGAAGATCAATTCCAACTTCAGTATGGCACTTATGCTGTATTTGGTTTTATAGAATAAATTTTATTGTGTATGCTTATCAGAAAAATATATTGTTTGAGAATTCCATAACTTTCATTGCTTTATTTTGCAACTTTTACTTACTTTCACATTCTTATTTATGCTGTCATCTTTACAGGTGTTGACTGTGGTAGTGGAGAAGTTAATAAACCTGAGAGCATTGAGTCATCCTGCAAGAATAAATTGTCATATGCTGTAGCTTTTGATAACAGTGAGTATGCAGTGGACAAAAATAAACAGCAGCTATCAAAGAAAAGTTATTTGTAAATTCTCATGCATTATTATTCAGTGCATGCTTGTATGATCTGTTATCTTGTGCATCTGCCATTTATTGTGCTGAGGGTAATCTTCTGTCCATTTCACTCTCTTTAGAGATTTTGTCCGTGTGTACTCTGTTTCAAAATTACATGAATGGGTAGGGCTTGAAATTAGTGCTGGGCCACAAAAACTGGCCTGTATAGTTTGTGGGAAGTCTGGCAAACTTTTTCACCAGCCCTCCTTGGCTTGTAATTATTTTTACAATGTCTAATTCAGATAAAGTTTTCATGGTAAAAATGCAAATATTGCTATTTGTTAAAAAATGATTACATCAACCAGTCAGTTCCAGTGTGAGTGGCCTTTGGTAATATAGATATTTCAAATAGTTAAATCTTGATTAAAGTGGTATAGTATATTACTATTTCAAATATAATACTGAAAACATCGTACTCTATTATATTGATTTAAGTGGTGTAGTACATAACGATTTCAAATATAATACTGAAAATATTGTTCTCCATTAATTTTGACATGCAACTTTATCCAGGTTTTATTCTTTATAAAAAATAGCAGGATACATGAGTGGTTTTGAAATATTTGCAAATGTCAGGGTCTTTTAAAGGCCAGAAATATAATAGGAGAGAGGACAGTCTCTAGGTCAGAATCTGTCTGGATTTAGAGTTTGTGACCATAAGACCCATATCTTCCAAGTAGAAGTTAGAGGAACACTCTGAGGATGACCACACCCTCATTAGCCCTGCCAGACCCCACTGTCCAGTAGAAATGTTTCCAGATTATGAGCCCTGTTAGGCATTGAGTGAAGTAAGAAATGATTACACTTTTGGGATGGTCTAGATCTGCATGTAAATGCAGGAATCATGTTTTGGCGACTTGTACATGTCTTCTAGCAGTATTGAAGGAAGTGCCACTTGTACTGACATATGGTGGATAAATTTAAACTATTAAAGTGTGTTTTCAGGGATGTAGGCTTTGATTACATTCTATGGACGATTTGGTTAAAAAAATACTGACAGTATTGTCATCCTCATGGCAAAATATTTTCTTTAATTCTAATAATTTTTTTATATGATATTTCCCTGGCAGAGGATAGTATGTATTTTATTCACTCATCCAAGAACAAATGTTTAAACAACAGTAGAACCTGTCTTAAAGACCACCTGTCTTAAAAGACAACATGTCTATTAAGACCACCCCTGGGTGAGCCCAAAGCTTTCACATTTGTTATGACTGACCTGTCTGGTAAGTCCACCTGTGAATTAAGACCACTTTTGGTTAGTCCCATGGGTGGCCTCATAACACAGGTTTCACTGTAGATAAAAATTACCCAGATGTTTCTAAATCTCATTTTCTTGATAATATTCTCCTATATTTTGCAGATAACCATGTAAAAGATGTAACAAAGAAGTACTCAAGTAACTGGCAGTCACAGACCAGGAAGCTAAGGGTAGAGGCTGATTGGTGGGATCAGACACTGGCCCCGTATAAATCAGCCAATCATGAGCTAGAAGAGAGGGAAGACTCATTAATGCAGGGTAATTTTAGGATCTTTTCTCAGTTAATGTCCTTGTTTTGCACTCGAATGATTAAATTTACTGAAAGATTACTTCTTGGATATAAACATATTTAAAATTTTTTATATGTAATGTTATAAAATTTCTTGCTTTAATTAAAAATTTTGTTAATTTATAGTCTTAATTTGCAATTTTTTGTGGATTAATCAGACTTATCAATCTACTAAATGGTCAATAATTCCCATAAATCAGTAGCAGTCTTGTAAAGAAATGACATTACAGTAAGACATTTCTGTATCTTGCCAATTCACCTGCAAATTTTCAAGTATATTCTTGTATTTACTGTAACTCAGGGAGCCTGGATGTGGTTTTTGATTATAAATTTATCAGTTATCAGATGACCAGTGTGTTATAACAGTAAATGTATTACATAGGTGATGCTTTATGTATTTACAGTACAAATGATGAACAGACCTCTACCAACAAGTGCAGCAGAGTACAAAAATCATCCATTGTAAGTAAACTTATGCATCAGAATCCCACTTAAAAAACTCTTGATTATGATTATTATATTATTGACAAATCAAGAAATTAAAAAAAAAGTGATTTGGCACAGGTGGACTAAGTCAGAATATACTGTGGACTTTTTATGGAAATGAAAGGATGTTTCTGTATATTTGAAAAATGGATGACCAATGGTTCAGTCTATGTAAGACTGTGTAACTGATGAATATTCCTAAGTGATTGAAGTTTTAATCACATTGAAGTGCACTGTAATCTGTTCAGTAGATAAACAGGTAAATATGGTATTGTTAAATTTTCATCCCTTGCCATGATGCCTTACTTTGGTACAGGTCCTTTATATCTAGAATAATCAACCAGACATCCAGGACAAGGGATGAACTATTGTGACACAAACATGCAAAATATGAAGCAGCAATGATAAAAGATGATGTAGAGTGTTCAGACCTTTCTTCCTGTACTGTTCTTGTTGGAAGGGTATAAACAGCTATTGCAGCTCATTCATTGGCATTTTCAGCCTTTATGACTCAAAATAGGTACTGCCAACTGAATTGTGATACTGAGAAGATTTCATTCAAGCATGTTATTAGTGATGAGAAACAATATAGTCAATCATCTGTAAATTATACAATTATTTTGTGGTACTTTACCAGATATGTCTTGAAGAAACACCTGCTGAAGTTTGAGGCCATTTACCCGAACACAGCTGTTCCTGTTGGTTACTTCAAGGGGGAGCCAGTGTATGCCAGGGAATGTGTACAAACGGTAAGAGACTCAGATCCAAGTGTAGAAAGGACTTGATAGAAACCTGGTGTTTTATAACTTGGCGAGTGAAGAAAACTCCTGGATGAAATCTATGATTCAATAGAAATTAAGGGACGGATCCCCCACACATAAACATGACTCTGGCAAGGAAGTTCAGCCCCTTCACAACAGCCTCTTGTCACATAACCAAAGTAATTGTATAGGTTATGTGACACAAATATGAGGACCAGAAAAAGGCAGTGTGTTGTTGCTGAAAATGCCTCATAAAAACCCATCAGAGGCTCTGATGTGGGAATCATATACATGCAACATATTGGATGTTTGCTGTAACTTTTATCAGCTTTAATATTTTCAAATGGGAGCTTTTCAGTGATAAAAAGTCACTATTATTGTTTAGCAACAGGTTTTTTCTTATCATGATCAACACAAAGAGTGATGATCAGCTTTCCTCAGTAATCATTATATAACATTGTTCTTACTTATCCTGGAAATCAGGAAAACACGAAAATAAGTTTCCCTTTTCTCCACATAGTGATCAGTTAATGCCTCAGTTCAGTTAAAAGACTGAGAATATAGTCAGCTGAAACAAAAAAGCTTAAGATAGTTATGCTTTGTCTCATATCCATTATTGTCCAAACATCATTCCTGCAGGATGATTAGCTATGGTAGGTTTTTGTGTGTGGTAACAGAAAAATAATTATTCTGGACCTTGAAAAATCTTCAGAGAAAATTGAAGAATTTAACTTGCATGAATGCTGGAAAATCTGAATAAACAGAGTAACAGATTTGCCATTACAAATGTGTTATTTTTTATTTCAGCTTCATACAAGACAAACTTGGTTAAAAGAAGCAAGGGTTGTAAGAGTAAGTGATGATTTATTTAAACAAATTGTCTAACTTCCATATTGCAGATCTTGAACAGTGTTCTTTTCAAAGCACAACATAGAGTTTATTAAATTTTGGTCAAATTAAATGTGTTAATGATTCACAAAAGGTAGTGGTCTATTTCTCTATAATATTTACAGAAATGAAAATAATAAAATCATTATATTTACAGACCATTGTGGACACTTTAAGTTTTACACAGACTCTTCTGTATTGACAACTGTTTAAGGATTCTTTAAATACTTGGATGTAAATCAAGTAAAACCAGACTTCAAGGACTTGTTAGTATACAAAATGTAGAAATATGTTAAGGTTTAAAAAGCTTGATCATGTAATTCCTTTATTTCAGATTGGAGAGGAGCCATATAAACTTGTGAAAGGGAGACAGAGATGGGTAGGTAATACTAGGTATCTGAGTTGCCTACTTGAACTTCATCAAAATAATTTTGTAGGCTTGCTCAAATAGATTAGCGAAATTAATGTTAAAATCAATATTTATATATAATATCAGTTAGGACAAAAACAATGCATTAACTTTCACATGCTGTTATTCACAAGAACTGTAACATAATATATAAAAAAATAAATAATGAAACATTATGAGTATTTTAAATAGTATGACCAAAGAACAAGACACTTTCTTATTTATTCTATAACTGCTTCCACTTAACCACTGTTATCATTACTGCATTGAGAATCAGGTTCCAGGAAGTTGACACAAGCCCAAGATATTCTGACCAATGAGATCTTGGTGTTGGAAGTATAACTATATATGAAATCAGCATCTACCCACTTACATTGGTCTGAAGATTCTTGCCCTTGTGCAAACTCACCTGATGGCAGTAATCAACAAATGCTGCTATAGGGAGCAGTGGTTAAATGGTATTAGTTAAAGACTGAATGTAGCCTGACCAGTGTGTAGGGTCCATATTTTTATGTACAAGTATAATGCAGACCTTGACAGCAGGATGATACACAGCAAAGTAATGAATATTTATGATTTGTATGTTGCAGCGTGACAAGATGGCAGGTAAAGAGGATCCAGTATGCGAGATATTTGGGCGCTGGCAGACAGAGGAGTACATACCGCCACCAGCTGTTGATGTGTGTAACAGAAACATTTTAATTTCCCTTTTTGTGTGTAAAAGAAACATTTTAAAATCACATTTTATTCACAGGGAAAAGAGGTTTCATTTTGATGAAAAAATATATATAAATTTAGAAGTGTAAGAAAATTATATTGTCAAACTTAAACTGTTGCTGTAAATGTATCAGTATTAGCTAATACTTATTGACCTTTACATAATGAATTTTATCTTTTGTGGTAAGGATTGTTCCACACACAAGGCTCAATTTTAAACATGGTGACCAAGGTCACACAGGCATCACTGTGTGGTACTTTTATTACACTCACCAAACTCTTAGATATGTCTCTCTAATTTCCCACTGATATGTTAAACTTTTCTGCAGATTCTTCCATGGGACTTTGTGGACAAACCAAATCTCTTCCAAAAATCTGCTTTTCTTAATGTGAGAAGATATAAAAAATGTACATGAAAGGTGTTTAAATTTGACTTTCAAGAGGTCACAGGTTATGTCACCAGATTCAGTATCCTCCTGATTGTGCTTGCGCTCACACTGTTTTATCATTTATCTTTATCAGGGTAAGGTGCCAAGAAATGAATATGGGAATGTGGAGTTGTTTAAGCCCAGTATGCTGCCAGGTGGTACAGTCCACTTACAGAGTAAGTATTCTTCTAAATTTGGTTTCGTTTGTTCTTCTCGTGGACTTAATGAACAGGAAGTTCTATCCCTGGTAATTGTAACTGAACTACACTTTTGTTGCTTTTAGGTCAGAACTTTATTGTTAATGCTTTGTGTATGATGTTATTTCAGTATATTTGGTATAAAGTGGCATGATATGTAAAGATGCACACAGAATCATCATGACTTAGTATGGTTCTCATATTGTATATCTTATGATTTTTCACAAGGCTATATGCTCAGTTATGACCCAAAAGTTGATTGTCCCCCTAGGATTTTGGTATTTGCATTTGGTTTGTATACTATAAAACCAAAAATATAAACTAACATGGAATTTTAATGAATTTTGTTTTGATTTGCTAAAAATACATGCTTGATAAAGTAGACTTTTTGCTACATTTAGTATGAAAACCTCATGCAAAAATATGGGTAAAAAAAGGCGTGTTTTTATGATCTATAAAGTGCAGTCATCAAAATTTCTTTTGAAATATAAAAATATAAAATAGCCTTTGACTATGAAGGGCTGGTCCATGTTAGTATTTGTAATTTGAGTTTCACAAAAATAATGTGTTCTACAGTATATATAATAAAGGCAGTATTTATTTTTTGCACAATAAATGCTAAAAATAGGTATAATCTATAAATGGTTGTTTCTTCCCTTTAGGTACTTTGATATTGATTGCAGAGTGTTCTTTTATTACATTTCTTTGTTTTCATACAGTTCCAGGTCTGCACCGGGTAGCCAAGAAGCTGGACATCGACTGCGTTCCAGCGATGATCGGTTTTGACACCCACTGTGGCTGGTCACATCCTGTGTGAGTTTCAACTTTGGGTTTTGGACATGAAGGGGTGTAGGTTTCTCATACATATTAAGTGTCATGCTTGCTTAAGAGCAACGTCAAAACTCAGCATCATTGAATTCTACTTGGATCCTAAATTCTTCACGATGAGCAGAATCTGACTCATAGAATCTGACTCATAGAATCTGACTCACAAAATCTGACTTGCAGAATCAGACTCGCAGAATTTGACTCACAGAATCTGACTCAAAGAATCTGACTATCAAAAACTTTTCCCAGCTCCCTTCCAACAGGGCACACCACTGCAGAATCAGACTCACAGGAGTACTACACTGATTATTGATTGTAGGTGCAGATATTCTATTTCGAAAATGCATGGTGGTTCTAAATGCACCAGTGTTGTAGGTGTAAATGTGTTGTAGAGGGTAATGCAGGCCATATAAAAACAAAAGATCAGAATTGTGCAAAGCAAAATACGGTACCCAAACATTGGTATTGTTGTTGTAAGGACTTCAGGAAATAAGTAATATGAGTACAAATACCCTCTGGTGCAAGGGTGCTCATTCTCTTTACAGAGAAATATTTGATCATTATATCCTGAGGCTGATTTTTAAGTATGTTGTTTTCTACATGTTATTATTATGATATTAGGACGATGGTTAAATTGTTTAAGATATTACAGATATGGATCTATTATTTTACACTGTAAAGTCATGCCTTATTTCACCATTTGCTACATTAAACTTGCTTTTTCCTCAAGGTCATCAATAAACAGGGTCCTTAGTGCCTGACTGAATTTTGATTGATTAACGGTAATCAAACTTCGACATGGAATCATATTTATTTTCAGATTGGATGGCTATGTGGTGTGTGAGGAATTTAAAGACATTCTCCTTGCAGCTTATGATGAGGACCAGGAGATACAGAAAGAGAAAGAAGCCCAGGTACAATTTGAAATGTTGCTTGGAGAGTTACAAACTTAGAAATTATCATTTGTTTATGCAATTCTGAAAATAATAGTGGATCAAACATTGTTAATGAATATTAAAGTAAGTGTACATATATTACATTTTGATTCATATTAGTATTGGTCTAATTTTATGTCTCAGGTGTTTGATCGTGGTCATAATTGATATTCTGAAGTCTGTGTATACCTTTCCAAGTTGTAAAATTATGTAAATTTAAATAAAAATTTTTAGAGTATTGTTTCCAAGTATATACATCTGAAATGCAACATAAATGAAATTTTTTTTTTCATTTTTTTTATATCAGTTATATTTATTAGAAATAAAATGAGACTTTGTTAATTCTCAACTTTACAATATTTTTAAAGAAAAAAGAGCAGAGAGCAATGAAGAACTGGAAGCTTCTTGTGAAAGGATTGTTGATCAGAGAGAAGTTAAAACGAAGGTTTGACTTGCAACCAGCTGCAAGCCAGGTGAGTGGAGCAGTTGCAAATTGGATGGGGGTGCAGGGGGGTGGGATTTAGACCCTCCTGGTGACTTAACAAGAATCCTACAGATTTTTATGAAACTCATTACCAGTATATATATATTTACCAATAGTGTTTCTCACCTCAATTAAATTCCTCAGCAGACTTAATGCATATTTAATGAGGTCAGAGGTCACAAGGCTTAAGATGGCCATATTATGCATGTTTGCCGTGCTCTTGTTATAAGTTGTTTTGCTGCCAAGATGCACCCTTATCAATTTCCAGAGTTAAAAGACTTTTAAGGTGTTTTCATTGGTCTTCCTGGACTAGACCTCTCCTTTTAAAAAATCCTGAATTCCTCACTGAAAGGTAAGCCCAAGTTATGTAAAGCAGGTCACAAAGGATGTTTTAAAGGCACAAAAGTGCAATCTCTTTGTTACTTTGAGATAAAGTGGGGATATACTTGACTTACCTCCAGCAGTGTACCCATAATTCCCACATGTGACCTGTGACATCCAGGTTTAGTGTGCATGCGAAATGGCAGCCCCCATGAGCAGTTTTGTGAAACTGGGAGAAATTAACCTGTCAGGGTGTAATGAGGGCATGAGGATGAGACACAAAGAGTAATGTTGAGACATTGTCCAGAACTTATCTGCTGTGAGTTTGGTGGCAAGGGGAAGAGGATTGGCAAAGAACAGCAGAATAACACATTTTTTAGCCACGCACAAAATCCTTAAATATTTGCGAAGTCAGGAAAATACCACATACCATATTTATTCTAATTTGGCGACCACTTAAAATAATTAATTTTCTCAGAGGTCGAGATAATGGAGGATATTTGAAAATTATCTTCTTGCAAAATTTGCAGTGGTCGAGATTTTAGAGGCATGTGGTTGGATAACCTTCCCTAGAGAACCTGAGCCGCTCTGACACTCGAGCGGTCATATGGATTGAGTAATAATATGGGTGTTTATAAGTTTGTTTTGTTAATTTCCTACCAACCGGTTTCCAACCGTCACATGAAAAATACAGAGTCCGCCAATGATTAATAAAACTGAGCTAAGTCACTTTACAAAATGATCACTACTTCACGTATAGGTACGATCACTTGACTTAGACGGCAACTCATGTAACTACTAGTTGTTTCAAGTTTACCCGCCAGGCGGCCATATCAGCGGGCCGAAAAGGGACAAGCAGCTGCACAGAAGTTGGAAGAAGACTTTATAAAAAATAACTACCTATTATCAGATAACTTTTATTTTTATAATACATAATAAAGATAGGAAAGTAAAGGCGCGTTAAATTACATACGAGCGGAAATGGTCCTTGCTCCCATGCCCTCGATCGGGCCCTGTTTTGTACGCGTGGTCACCCATCCAAAAACTAACCGCCGTCGTTTAAGCTTAACCAAGATGACAGTTCCAACTGTGTCCCAGTTATTCCAACACGTGTGCCTTGCGTGTCCTGTAATTCTTGCTAAATATCCCACGTGAATTGCACACGAGGCACGTGCGTGCCAGGTGCGGTACACGAGTTTGCTTCGTCACGGACACCCATTTGAAACTTGAACGCTTTATCATGTTTATATATAATAATGAAAAACGTATCTTTGTATCTTCAAAGAATTTTTATTGCTAACAAGTTTGATGTAGATGCTCAGTGTAATAAGAATCTAGTCAGATACAAACTGCGGTGCCCGCGAGAGACGGAGGCATTTCACCGAAACATCTGGACAGAAAACATCGTCGGCAGTTGCGAAATTAGAGTCATTTTAGAAATTATGCTTTCAAAATATTTTTTCGGGTCGAGAATTAAGAGGGATCGCCAAATGAGAATGAATACGGTAATCAAAACTTTGGAGGTGCTTTTAGTGACCAATTGGGATGCAGTTAAATAAAGAATTGAGATATAACTCACATATTAGTGTATCCTTTATAACAATTCATTCGTATCTCTTAAAGCTGGCTAGGTTTTGCTTTGCTGAACACTGGTACATTTCAGTCAGTCAGTTATATTGGGCAAACTTACATTGAATTTGATATCTAGCTGGTCAGATTAATCAATATTATCTGCATCATGTCCGTTAGTAAGCACAATGTGACCATCACCCATGGTCTCAATGTCTGCTTACAGTAAATGTAAGCCATTACTTTCTCCTAGTAACTATGGCCAAATTAGATCCTTTATGTATTTGCAAAATGTAAGTTCATTAAGTGTTACATTATGTTGCAGAATGAATCCCAAGATGCCAGCCAGGCTGGACCAAGTGAGAAGGCGACAGACTTGCAACTGTCATGGCCACTAAACAGGCAGGAAGAGCGAGAGCAGCAACAGAAGAAACGTGAAGAGGAGGAGAGGGCTGAGAGAGCTACCTGGTTTCATGTAGAACATATGTAACATGGACATTAACACACTCATGAGGCCCGTCACAGTGTGAATATAGAATGAAAAACCTTCTAGTGCTTATAATGGCTTAGACTGTATGCTTCCCAGGGAGCTGAGATAAACTACAAGAATGAACAGGTCCGGCAGACCAGAAAGGCAAAGTGGGATGAGACTGACATTGTCACTGATATCAGTCTGTAAACTCCTCGCCTTTGCCTTTACCCTATGTTTTGATATATCTATTAATCAGCATATGTTACATTCTGAACAATACAGTCACATATAAAGTGGGCCTTCATTAATCTGCGTATTACATGTTCAGTTTTTCATTGGCCATTTCACCTGACATACCAGTAAACCAGAATCTTTAGAATTACAGTCCTTGCCTAAAAAATTCATACAATTAAAAAATGGTTTCCATTCTCAAAAGTTCACATGCTTTGAAGCAAACACACTAAGATTTAATGGTCATAAGTTAATACGGTATTTGAAGGGAAGAAAATCTTATGATTTAAGGTGCAGTCATATCAATTAGCATGTAATGATAAATCATCATATTTATCTTGTCTGTTTTAATTTAGCATTGTAAAAATACATTCAGATTTTACATAATGTGAAAACAAAACTCTGGAAAATCCTGTATACATTTACTGTGTATAACCAGCTTAAATATCAACAGCGGTCCATGTAGCTGCATGTACTTCATGCATATTTGTGTATTTTTCACAGCTTCATCAAAAAGTAAACAAGTGTTAATGCTCATAAAAGTGTAATGCTAATAGCTGAAAGCTTGTTTCGGAAACTGATGAGAGGTAATAAGCATGCTTGTTTGATGTGATTGTATACTATCACATTATATAAATGTACATACGTATACCACATTTATACCAAATGATGACTTTAAATGTAGGGTCCAGTAATTTAAATGTTAATAGGGCAGCTGATGTTTGCTGGCTAAATGAATTAGCTTTTAAAAGAGTTAACAATAATATATTAACTTCACTGCCAGGAGTGTGCACTTATACAGATTTGATGTATACTTTAAGAGGATTATAGCATATTCATTTTAATATTCATCATTCATTTTTGTCAGATACTGCCCACACTGTTAATATTATATACAGGGGACTAACTAGGCAGCAGCATTTTGGGTATTGTTTTAAAAGATCTGTGTACATCTGTCTAATTGGGTTCAGTTAAATGTATGTGTCATGTAAAACTGATTGGATGTTCTTTGGTTAGTTTTCACTGAGCTTCTGTAACTGATTGAGGCATATGAATTAGATATGCAATACTCCTGTTACAACTATATGTATTGTTCTTATATTTAAATTTTGCCAAGTTACATGGGATTTTTGTTAATTTTATATCAGGAAAGTAGAAAATGGTGTGCTCATTTTTAAACCGATCTTTTGATTTTGTGCAAACACTGAACACAGAAAGTAGTCTTTCAAAACCAATGACAGACACTTGTCATTTATTCAGAAATAAAATTTTTATTCCAGAATCAATCCATCCATAGCAATTATTTCAAATATAATACAAATCATTCCAAATGACTGATTCCCTAGCACTGACATGGCTGCTGATCTCACTTATCACAAGTTCAAATGCTCTTTCTTACAACTGATGCACACACACTTTATATTTACATTTTTGATGGGAAGGCAAATCACATGAACCATCTGTTCATCAGTGTGGTGTTATAAAAAACGTGCACCTTTCCCCTCAAACATTGTGATGTGTCACAGCAACATATAGATAATGCATCAAAATGTAGATAACAATGGGTCATTGTTAAATGCCTTGCTGTTTGACTGCAAGTTATCAGTCTGGTCATTACCTGCATGAATATAAAATCTGAATACACACTGGTTCAATAGTTCATCAGCTGATGGTGAATATATATGCCTTTCTACATAGTCATGTGTGGTGTGTAGTTTGCACTGGAGCATGATCAGACATGTCACTTCTGGTGCCCTCTGTATGGCAAAAATGGTACCACTTTACTATAATTGTGCTTTACTGTCCATTAATATGGGGCTGTAGCTTTTTAACACTTTATTCAGGAAAGTATATAAAAGATTAATATGAGTTTCATCATATTAGAAGACATGTTCCTGATAAAGTCCCTGTGTACATACCAGATCTTCCCTCATCATATCCTAGTATGTACACACACCAGACAGCAATAGTATTCAGTGACAGTATCTGTCTGTCATGATTAACTTTGAATTTATATAATTCATAAAGAGTACATAAAAATTATTTCATCTGTGATTGGCTTGATGGCTAAATTACATTTATCAAGTCAAAATGGTTACCAAATCTCAGATATACCTTTAACCATTGGCCATAAACACAAGTGGAATCACAGAACAATTAACTGCTAATTGATAATTAAAATAAATAGAGCACTTAGTGCTGTTTATACTGTCACACATTTTGACTCCAATATCAAGTTGAGTCCTTAGTGTTCTTTTTTATTTCTTCAGCTTCCTGTATGATTCTTTCCTTCTCTTTGGTAACAAGTTCTTCCATGTCCTGACAAGAAAAAGAGGATAAAATGCTGATTAAGTGAACAGGCAGATATCTGTAATAATCTGACCAGAAAAGGCAAGTCACTGGTTGACAACAGATGACACCAGACTGGCACAGAAATTCAAAAATTTCTCTTGACCAGAGAGCATATATACCTGTATAATTTAGCATGCATGTACAATAAAACCTCGCCTCGGGACCATCTCAGTTTAGCGACCACCTCAAAATAATGACCACTTTTACGGTCCCAATTCCTTTTTTCTCTTTATATCAGACCTTGCTTAAGTGAATACCTTGAAAATGTGACCACTTAATGGAGGTCTGGTGTTGGCTGTGATTTCAAGGTTTCACTGTATTACCAGCTTTGAATTTGGTTAGTGAAAACTGCTGCATAGAACATGACTAAAATGCTCATTTGGGATAGTCAGTTCTTATGTTATAAAAACTATTATTATGTTAAAATCATTAATGTAATGTAACTGCAATAAAGTTAAGCATAATAATTAGATACAAGATTAGAAACAATGAACTCTTAACTGAAACTGTAAGCCTCCCCTCAATAACAGGTGGGGGGGGGGGGGGTTTATGGCTTAGCAAATTTAATGCGATTGAAAAGAATGGGTGCTTATTTTGCATAAAATTCCAGTGTAACTGTGTTAAAGATATGCTTAAGATAAAATGGCAGACAAAAGCAAATGTTGATAATCATATTAGGTACTTTTCTTAGCTAGCCAGATCTGATCATTAGACAAATGAAAAGTGAAAGATACACTCCATGCAATTTTTCAAATCAACTTAAACACAATAAAATATTTGTTATTGAATTATAAGTGAGTGTCATACTGGGATGTTTTATTGTTAGAGCTTGTCATTCACGTAAATTATTATATTTTTCATCAAAACTAAATTTACTTTTAAACAAATATAACACAGTATTGTGATGATTATACTTACATCGAGTGGTCTATAGATCATATGGACCACCTGAGAACCAGCAAACATGGTCAACAGGGCAGCTGCTGTGTGTCTTAGATACATTGGCCATGACACTCCGGCAGGCATGGTGGTCTTTACTCTATACCCAATACAGCAAAGTCTCCTCGTGTTTAACACTTGTATCTTCTATCAGTAACTGGTGCCTGTGACCAAGTGTTTATTTATCTCTCTTTAAAATATCTGAGAATTTGCTAGTATTTATTTTTCTTCTGATACAGAATTATGGTTTCCAGATAAAGCTGTTTATATCCTTTAAAATAGCTGAGAATTTGCCTGTATATAATTCTTTTCCGATATAGACTTCTGTAGTTACTCTGGTAAAAGCACTGTTTATTTCTCTTAAAGCTCTGTTTATTACAGTTTCAATAAACACACTGTAAGTCTATGAAGAACTCTCCTGAGACTCCTGATACAATAACTGGGCAGCTTTTTCATGTGCTGCTCTCTTCTTGAATGTTTTGTCTGAAACAGAACAGAACTTAACAGAAAATAAATATGGAGATATTACAAGTCTTATATATTGATTTTTTATGAGAAAATACTTCTTAGCACTTCAAGGGCAAATATGAGCTGCAGAAAAAAGAGAATGAAATAATGAACTATGTATATTTACACATCATTCATGACAAGACTACTGGTAAGTGCTATGTCTGTCTGATCTACTGGTATAAACATTCTCTTTCTCTATTACATTAAGCTTCCTTTTTATCAGGTTTTCTTTGTTTTAAGTGCTACCTAGATAAATATCCAAGTATGCAAAGCTTTGAAAATAACAACCAGCTAATGTAACACAATCTGTCATAATAAATACTAGTAAACAGATTCCTTAAAACCTGGCAAAAACTAGGGACCCATGGGTCTCGACGCTCAGCTGCATTTGTCTATAAGGATAAATGTTTATAAGGTTTTCCAAAATATTGGTCCTGTGATCAGTTTGAAGCCAAACTGGAATTATCATCCATAAACTAATTTGTGAATGGATGGGCCCAGTGACCTTAACCTTTGACCTTGTGACCCAAATATCAAAAGGAAACTTCCCCTATCGGCAGGTGCAACACATGTTGATGATGGAAGGATTGAGATGAAAAGTTTGGCTTATAATGCATCCACAATCTTTTCAAAGTGGTGGGTCCTGTGACCTTGACCTTTGATCTCTTGACCCCAGAACAAAACAATTCTTACTTTAGTGGTGGGCCATATATAAGTCAAGTTTGAAACCAATATTTCAAACCAAACTGGTGTTATCATCTGGCAACTAATATGTGGATAGATGGCCCACATGACCTTGACCTTTGACATTGTGACCCCAAAATCCATAAGTTACTTCCACTATTGGCAGGTGAGCAATCTATCTGGAAGATAGAAGGTTTAGGACAGAAAGTTTGGATAAAAATACATCAACAATCTTTTTAAGGAAGTTGGTCCTGTGACCTTGACCTTTGACCCCAAAATCAAAAGGGTTCTTTCATTATTGGTGGGTCATATATAAGTCAAAATTGAAACCAATATGTCAATCAAAACTGGAGTTATCATCCAGAAACAAATATGTGGACAGATGGGCCCCTGTGACCATGACCTTTGACCTTGTGACCCCTAAATCAATCAGGTTCTTCCCCTATTGGCAGCTCAGCTATATGTGCAAGATGGAAGGTTTGGGATGAAAAGTTTGGCTTAAAATGCATCCATAAATCTTCTAAATACGTAGGTACTGTGACCTTGACCTTTGACCTCATGACCCAAAAATTGAACAGAATCTTTCCCTTTTGGCAGATTAGCAACATCTTGAAGATGGAAGGTTTGCAATGAAAAGTTTGGCTTCAAATGCATATGCATTCTTTTCAAAGAAATTAGTCTTGTGACCTTGACCTTTGACTGTTGGACCCCAAAATGGACACAGTTCTTACTTTAGTGGCGAGTCATATATGTCAAACTAAACTGGAGTTATTATCTGGAAACTAATTTGTGAACAGATGGCCCCTGTGACCTTGACCTTTGACCATGTGACCCTAAATTCATTTATGCTCTTCCCATACTGGCAAGTCAGCTAAATGTGCAAAATGGAAAGTTTGGGATGAAAAGCTTGACTTAAAATGCATCCATAAATCTTCTAAATAAGTGGGTACTGTGACCTTGACCTTTGACCTCATAACCCAAAAATTGAACAAAATTATTCCCTTTTGGCAGATTAGCAACATCTTGAAGATGGAAGGTTTGCAATGAAAAGTTTGGCTTCAAATGCATATGCATTCTTTTCAAAGAAATTAGTCTTGTGACCTTGACCTTTGACTGTTGGACCCCAAAATCGACACAGTTCTTACTTTAGTGGCTAGTCATATATGTCAAACTAAACTGGAGTTATTATCTGGAAACTAATTTGTGAACAGATGGCCCCTGTGACCTTGACCTTTGACCATGTGAACCTAAATTCATTTATGCTCTTCCCATACTGGCAAGTCAGCTAAATGTGCAAAATGGAAAGTTTGGGATGAAAAGCTTGGATTAAAACGCAGCCATAATCTTTTTAAATGAGTGAGTCCTGTGACCTTGACCTTTGACCTCAAAATCCTATAGGTTCCTGCTTTAGTGGTAGGCCATATGTAAGTCAAGTTTGAAATCCATGTGTCAATCCAACCTGGAGTTATCATCTGGAAACAAATTTGTGTGGATGGACAGATGGACAGACAGCTAGACAAACAGACAGACAGACAGGGTGATTAGTATAGGGCATCCACTTCTGAACAATAAACACACCAGGTTTTGGGACACTAGATGTAATTGCAGCTGAAAAACTGACATGATTGTTGTCATTTTATAGTAAAAAAATAGAAAAATATTCGTTAAAATGACAACAAATACAGGTGGCGCCACCACTTTTCAGGAATTGACCAAACTAGTCATGGTCAATATTCAAGGCAAGATTCATGACAATCCATGCATTAATTATCAAGATATTGGAGGTTTTGTATTATATTTTTGATTATTCTGGGGGGTACTTTCAAGCCCCATAGCTCCGAGGATATAGGTCACAGTGACCTAATTTCAGGTTTCCAAGGAGATTTTTTATTGACCTCCTTGGATGTTAACTTAGAAATTTCTAGGACCAGCAGTTACGATTTGTGCCCTGCTAACGGACGGCCGGACAGCCGTCCGGCCGGATGGACGACGGACAAAGCGCCATTCCTATACCTCAGTTGACTTAGTCAGCTGAGCTAATCATCACTAATGAAACGCCACTATTATGCAATATTGACAGAGCATGTCTACTGCACTGTGTATGTTCAGGTGAACAGCCTGTAATCACCATCCGAAGATGAAGATTTTAGAAAAAAAGTATCCATCCCTGAAAAAAAAGTAAAAAAAAGTCTTGCCAAAAAAAAAAAAGAATGTTACATTTAAAAAAGTATAGAGTGGCAGCACTGCATTTGTGAATATTCCTTGATTATTTTCCTGAATCCGGATCAACACTAAAAAGTAATAGATTCAAAAAATGCCCCGAAAATTTCATAAGATTCCATTCATGATTGTGTGAGTTATGATGTGGGATAATCACATACCCTCCTGGTGAAGGCAAACAAGTGGAAATTCTGTTTAGTGCTTAAGAAATTAAGGCTTACAGAAATTGACCTCTCCAGCATGCCAGTTGATCATAGAAAATTCCACTGCAGCTCCAAGCACAAAGAATATTGGTAAGAATCTGTACATTCCAAACTGCTTCCCTGGCCAGGCATCTAGTATTCTCCTGAGAGTTCTGCTGCGTAAGGCCATTCTGTCATTTTCTGGAAAAGTTAATAATTAATAAAGGATTCAACACACAAGTACTGATAGGTCACACGGGCTTGGCAGTATTTTTTGTGTCCCCTAATTTCATGACATCTCACTGTTCCATGAAATACACCATAAATCTCACAGTTATGAAAACTGGTCCCTAGGTCACTTAGTTTAGGCCAAAAAAAATAAAAGGTATGGTTCTCAGGCACTGCCCGCATCAATTTTAACCCCCCCCCCCCAACAAAAATTTTTATTTTGATTATCATCTTTCAAGGAGATGAAATAACACAATTTTGATAAGATTTCCTTTTTTATGTAGAGCTTTTACCTGTTAAGCAAAAAAAATTCTGTTATTTTCATACATTCCGCTGATCATATGACATTTTTATCGAAACATACAAAAAAAGTTAAAAACAATTTTACCCGCCCGCACTGATTTCTGAAAAAATGTGCCTGAGACCAATACCTTTATTATTTGTTGACCTTACTGATATTACAATAATCTATGTCAGTCTTGGTATAAATGCAGCCGATGTAGGAAATGAGTCATAGTTGGCGCTATTTCTAAACTTGCAACTAAGACCAGCCACATTTGCTTTACCCAGATGAACCCATCTAGGATGGCACTAGTGGGATTTTACACCCAATGTAATGGAAAAAATGGTAGTTTAAACCAAATTGTTGTCCCCAGAACTGTTTTGATTGTCAAATCAACAATATTAAATTCTTCTGTCAGCTGCTTAATGAGGAAAAATAATATATAATTTCCACAAAAACTTGTCCAGTTATAAAACTTCATTATGTAATGTTTGATCTATCATTTTGAAGAGTTATTCATTATATACCAAAGCTGCTATTATTTGATGACTTTGCATGCTCATTTCAATTTTTATTTACATTTAAAAAGATTACATTTATTTGTTTTACTGAAATGTTTATCAATAAATCAGAAGTAAATTGTTTTGTGACATATAATAATCAAGTCTATAAGTCTGAATAAGCCCACACATGAGCAATTTTGTGAACAAATTATATAATCCTGTTCAAACCGGGGGATTTATGTTAACATGTAATATGTACACATTTGTATGGTTAAATCACCAAATAATAGCTTATTTGATAACTGTTTATAAGATGTCCTTTCTGAGAAACAACCAAGGTTACATTATTCAGTATATTCAAATACTGACCCTTTCCTGTTTACAATTATTTTACATTTTGGACAAATTCTGAGACTACTTATATTTAGATAACAGGCAATATCTTGCCCAGCTTTTGTTGAAACTTTACCAAATTTTCAACAGCTCCTACAGAGAGGATTTGCTTAAGCAGGCCTGTCAAAGGTAAGTGACTGGAAAAAAAAGTAAGTCCCCTGGAAATAAAATTACTTCTTTTTTTTTAAATAAAAAGGGGGAAAAAGTTAGATTAGCATCAATTCCCCATTTTTATCACAGACTGAATAAAGATGTGCTTTGTATACTACAAAATGTATATATATATATATATCATTCCTAAAGTCAGAAACATACATGTTGCACATCCCCCTGCATGAATAGAAGGGCATTTTTTCACATATTTAGACACATAGTAACATGGGGTATTTGTATTGAGTATTTGTATTCAAATGTATAAAAATTGTGAAATGTCTGATTCTTGTTCTAACTGGACTTTTATAGCAGGGGCAAAATAGCATCTATATAAAATTTTTTTCATTTAAACAAAAAAGGAATAAAAGTGTCCTGCTAAAAAACATGGGGAAATAAGAGTAATTAGTGTCATTTTCAAGTAAATCCTTAAAACAAGATCGAGCAACTGTTTTAGAAAAGAGCAATTTGCCACCAAAAGAGACATTTTAGTGTAAAGAAATACTATTGATACAGGTCAAAATGACATTCCATAAATTGTATGGACAGTCTCTATAGGCATTTCCCTGATTCTGTACTGATAACAGACCTTCAGGTCCAGTTAATACTCCCCTCATGAGGGATGATAGGTAGCTATATAACTGTGGGTGGTAAAGAAGAAATAGCATCTTCAAATTGTTAAGAACCCTAAGGTTCATACACTCTATGGCAGGTGGATACTGTGTACTCAAGGTACTTAACACAGAGTTGTGAGATAATTGCAATCAACTGAACTTGAGTGTCAATGTCCCCTGCTGATCACAGCCCATTGTCAATTGACACCCTAACCAGTTGACACTTCAGCTGGTTGTGAGATTGCCCACAACATGCACAGCTTTGTGTCATCAATGAATTACCCTATAGACATGCAATAACAACTTAGTATAACATTTACAGTTAGCGCAAGGTCTTCCATAATGACGACTTCCAGCTATAATGTTAAAACAATACAAAGATAAAATACATAATATAATTTGCATTATCTAATATTGGAAGTGCTATGTATGTTACCAAATGTCTTAATATTTCTCTGTTACACATGTTATATTGAGATTATATTTTTTTGGTCATTTTTCAAATGCTTAATATCAACATGAGTAAAATGAATCTGTATTAGCAAGTTTATTAAAATGAAATCTATATGCTCTTTATAAATATATATATATATATATATATATATATATATATATATATATATATATATATATTAATACCTTTATATTCAGTAAAACAGCAAATTTTACTTTTTTTACTTTTAATGAAATTACTGAAGGTTACATAAACATTGACGGAGTTACCAAGTTAGCAATAGCCACACTAAACTTAATTTCTTTCATGCAGTGGTTTATAATTGAATCGGTCCGTTGATCCAGGTTCCTTTTAGGCTATCGCAACAGCACACAAGGAATTCAACAGTAAGTACTTTTTTTATATAACAGTGAACCAGCTGAGTTGTGCAAAACATGACACCTGACATGTTGACCCCGTATTATCGCTCAGCTCAGAGTAGAACAAACACTCAAAAAGAAAGCATATTCACACAAACTATAGAATAAACAAGATTATACTTCCACTATTGCGTTCTGTCATTAACACTTTCCTAGGCGAATATGTACCAGACGCACATAGCTCACCTAAAATAAATTAGCTTGGTGTCCTTGTACTTCTCACATTCTTACTCTTAGCAGACGAAATAGTTCTCGCTTACTCAACCAAAATGGACAGACTTCGGGTAACCAAGAAGAGAAATCGACATTTTGTACCCGTTGACCTATAAATTTTTATGCGTGCCTGGGGCAATTTGTCAATAGTTTCATACACATGTACATACAGCACAATTTAAGTCCTCATATTAATACAAGCCTGTGCACAACAAGTTACACAATCCCCCGATATAATTATTTGAGCAAAAAACTGCAAGAAACGCTGTCCGGGAATTAATAGCCAGCATAAAAACGAGGCTTATGATTGGTTAGAAATCGCTCAATCAACCAATGAACCGTGGTGTTACACAGTGGGCTTCCCAGCCTGGTGTTTGTGTTCTAAACTGGGGCAGGTGTGGATAGAGAATTGGAGATCTGATTCTACACGAAGTTTGTCTTACTACAGCCAACTACAAGGGATCGATGTAGCGTTAGGAAGGTCAGTTGTTCGGAAAGATTTATGTATTGAGTAGGATAATCCACACGGTGTGATTGTAAGCGCTGAGGGCCATGCCGGGGCCACAGCCCTTCTGAACCACAGCGCAGATAAACTGATATTAATGATTTTGGTGATTTCGGTGGCCCATACAAAACTGATTGTCTCACTTGCATGACCATTAACCAGCCTGAACAGGGCTGGTTCATACTGTACCAGAGTCTGTTTGTTTACTAATTACCATTTGAGGTCCCTTTGATCGTATCTGGCACCGAACTCGTGTACGGCATGACAATTAATTAGGCCTAATGACTAATTGAGCTTTACCAAGAACAAAGACTGGAGTTGGATGGCAGGGTTGCCCAGGTAGGGATGGTGTGTTCATAATACCCTGTGGGTACACAGTTTTCATTACACTGGAGAAAATGGACATAGCTGTAATCATTTTTGATTACTCATTGATGATACATAGATTCTCCATTTAAAATGCCAGTCACTTCTCTCCTACGGTTATTTTATGGAAAATCTGTGGTATTTTTTTGCAAATATGTTTGATCCATATTATATTTCAGTGTTCACTTAAAAACACTTAAGTATTTTCATTTCAGTCTAAGTGAGTAAGCATTTTCATTGTAAAAATGTTCTGACATAGTGTGGTCATTCAACCACACTACTTACTGTCATATAGATAAATTCAGGAATTTTAATCTAAAGACCAAACTGTGAAATTGTTATTAACATTTTCTTTTTAGGTGAACTTAGGCATTTTTAGTTTTACTGATCTGGAAGAGTTTCTTAAGTTTCAAAAAGACAACATCATGTCTGTAATGAATATCTTCTTTAACTGCTTATAAAATCTAAATAATTTTCTAAATGTTTAATTATCAGTATAAAAAATAAATGGTTACATCACAGTCTTGGCTAAGGATTTGTATTAAAAATTTAAAACATAAATTGAATGCTTTATACAGTTCAGATCACATGACTTTAATATATGTTACCCATATTATGATTTGTTCAAGGACTTTGGGTATATTTTCCTTTAAGGATAAACACATATAATGTATATATTGTTATTTTTTTTTGGCAGTGGTACTATTAGTAGAAATAAGGGCAGTATGAAATGCCCCATTAGGAAAGAGTCATTGATATTGATAGCACAGGTATTAAAGAGACATGTATATAATGCAAATCAGTAATTTTTTTATAGGTGTTCTCTTTAAGGTTTGCTTATGATATGTTTCAGACAGTAAGGACTGCATTGCATATTGTATTGTGGAGCATAACACTATAAATGTAGTGCAAATTAGTAATAAGAAAAGCAAAACATACAGTATTTTTTGTGGATGTCCACGGTGAAATACAGATGTATAATTACGGAAAGCATTATGTACAATGACAAACTATTTTTCTTTTAGCATCGATATATGAAAAAAAATGTTTAATGGATACATTTCTCCCTTATTAATAATTAAGTCAAGTATTGCTTGTTTGTATTACGTACAGTACACAAGTGAAAAAAACCCTTGCACCATGTGCGATCATGCTGGATAGTGGTGCAGAATATAAGCATAGCACACACCATGTGGTGGCTGTACAATACAACTTAACAAATCAAAATTTTCAAGCTATCAATTGGTGTTAGTTCTGTGGTACTTCTTTCAAGTTTCTTCTTGTTTGGGAGTTGTTACACATGTGCAAGATCTGATCTCCAGTTATGCAGTCATGGAAAACAGACACACTTAAACTATGTTTACTCACAAAAAGAACCATAACTATGTATATATCAGGTAAATTAGGTAAATTGGAGATTAGGAGTCATTGTGCTTTGATTGTTTTGCTGGAAAAAAAATTTTGTATTCAGATAAAATCAGAGTAAACACTGAAACTGGTAAACAGCAATTTCCCTAAAATGATCAAGGGTGTAACTTTTCCCCTAGCTGCCCAGGACTAAATAGAAAAAGTGCATGTATGCAGATTATTCACACGTTTATCCAGTCAGATATGAATATATGATCATTTAAAGTTATTGAGTTTAATGTAAATCTTTTTTATCTGGCGTAATAAGTTATAATTTTTGAAAGGTTTAACAAAGTTGTTCAGAGTTATGTTTGTGGCCATTTGTGGCACTTAATAAGACATGTCATGGCTTACGAGGCAGCCAGTATGACTCGGTCAATAATCAAGATTAAACATGAATGACTTTGTGGTCCAAAACTGAGGGGGAAAAAGAGCTGGGTGTGTATAAAAAATTGTATAGTTTTGTTTCAATTGATTCCCACCAGTTTAATATAAGTAATCCAAAAACATGTCTATGTTTATATCATCAGCCAGAGTCAGCGAAGATATATACAGCTCATGACTTTGTCATATTATATATTATAATAATGTGAAAAATGTCAGTTGCAAAAACACCCAACTTGTATAAATGTCAGAGGAAAAAAATCAAGAGCAGGGACTGAACATATTGGGGACAGAGAAAATTCTAAACATTGAAAATGAACATGAGACAGCCCAGAAAACAAGGTAGGATGTTCTCTGTCTAGACCAAACAGAATCAGGGATTTGCCAGTTGTGGCAATGTGTTAGCATATTTTCATCACACCAATAAGGCATTCACTAGATATGCAATATTAGGTTGTTAAATTCATTAGTTTAAAAAAAATGAAAACTTTTGGCTTTGGGGCATTTTTATATTGTCAGTCTGTTCCTATCAGGGCAACTTTCTTCGTCTTTGTAAGACTAGCACTCGTGAGTAACACCAATAGTTCTTAGATATGACTTTATACAAATTGATTCCAATGTCAAACCCTTTTGTGATACAAAGTCTAGATCTGGTAGCATTATTTTGAGAACATTGCAACAGCACATGTCAAATCCTTACATCTAAAAGTTGCTCACACCAAAACTGTTTTGCTGATCAGTATATAATAAACCCAGCCATACACCATGTACCAAGTTCTGAATGCAAATGAGCGTGCAAGACCAGTTGTGCAGTGGATTACAAGCAGTATTATCTTAAATTTAAGACCGGTATCTCAACAGCTGACTTGAAACCACCATCTGTCCTTGATGCTTTATTAAGCAATGTAAGTTCATATCTATTGAGATAAAATTAAATCATGTGTACCATCTGTCAAAATGATGTAAGAAGAAAATAAGAACAATTTCTAACTGATCAAATAAGCAAGCAGGTATTACCTAAACAAATCA
The DNA here is from genome assembly GCA_026874595.1 of Sipunculus nudus. Classification (NCBI taxonomy): domain Eukaryota; kingdom Metazoa; phylum Annelida; class Sipuncula; order Golfingiida; family Sipunculidae; genus Sipunculus; species Sipunculus nudus. The sequence continues at coordinate 37,583,023 of CM049306.1, read as the reverse complement.
TCTGCAGGTCTGAAAATCAAGGTTTTCTCACTCCGTGCAAGGAGGAATCCCCCCCCCCCCCCCACACACATATTCCTCTGGTACACAACTTGTACAAGAATGATAAAACCCCTAATGAACAATTCCTTTTATGTCAGCAGGAACTCTGGCAATGAACTAATAGTGCTAGATAATGCACATATTATTGCATTTTTTATGTATCTTTAACAGTAATCTAAATAACTTTTTGTGGTCTGCCTTAACAAATAATGAGTATCATCAAATTTTATTTTTATTAAGATTCTTATCAGACACAACAATTGATTTGTACAAGTTCTATTGATAATCATTTTATTTATTTTTTCAGAGCCATTAAAGATTGTATTTGTCCTCATGCCTAGATCGATACATGGATATTAGTATATTTGATCGGCCCTACATTTGATACACTCCTGTTTTATCTGATGCAGGATCCCCTCAACAACAGAAGAAGAAAGAAGACAGAAGACAGAAGATGGACATCTCAGCACAAGGGTAAACTCTGCTTGTTTCCATATTCTTTTAAATGGTCACAGATATTCTCCAAGGGTCCCCTAAATGAATACGGAAGCATAACTCCCCCCCCCCCCCCCCCCCCAGTTGGTGAGACATGCAGTGTTTGGTCTGTAATTGGCATCATCTGTGTTGGGATGATTTCTTTTGCACATGATTACTTTTGAACAATGCCATATGTTATCATGAAATATGATATGTAAATTGTTTCTACCAGTATCTACAACGAGGGTGAAAACCAGTGACCCAGACCTTCATCTGCAAGGTCAAATAAGCATTTTAAAAAAATGTTACTTTTGAAGTATTGCATATGTTTTCCTGAAAAATTGACACATCATTTGTTTGAACTAAGTTATCAGACAAGATTGAAAACTGGTGACCTTGACCTTGGTCATCAAGATTAGATCTACTGAAACACAGGATTTTTTGTGAACCTCTTAACTTATGAAGTACATGGAAGATTTGCAAAACTGGTTACCTTGACTTTGATCTTCTGGGTAAACTCTACAGATTGATGTTGTCCATAAATGCTTTAATTTTGAGAAAGTATATATCTTTTCCTCAGATTTTGGGAAGAGAATGCACAAATATTTATTATATCACCTACATATTATGAAGGTAATCGTCTTTGAGCATGAGTCATTTGCCAATGTGCAGAGTTTAAGTGAGGGTATGATGGTGTGACAGACTATATTTAAAAAGAACTGAGATTTGGAATTGTTGAATATCTTCCTAGAGATTTTCCTAGATTCAGCAGAAGATATTTTGTTATTTTTATACGGCCGTCATATGACGGTGGTATTACGGTATACCCACAATCCATTCTCTTGTCCTTCCATTAAATTTTAGTGTCGCTGTAATAAATTACCGGGGCTTTGATGGATTTTCACGAAACTCACCATAACTACCTACCAACAAATTATCTCGCCCGAGTTTGATTATGGGCAACATCCACGCATATTTAATAAGGTCACTGGTCACCAGGCTACTTTGTGGTGTCGCCGCGATAACTTCTGAAGAATACAAAGGATTTTGATAAAACTCATTAGAAATGTCAATCAATAAAATATCTCACCTAAATTTCCAGCAAAATCCATGCATATTTAATGAGGTCAGAGGTCACTGCACTTTAGAGGAGCCTTGGTGACTTACCTATGGATTTTTGGTAAACTCTTTATACATATTAAGTTTCTCACCTGAATTACCTTCTCATCAAAATCCATGCATATTTAATGAGGTCAGAGGTCACCAGATACATGATGGGCGTATTATGCTCGTTTGCAGTGCTCTCGTTAACATGTCTAATTGAGTGGATTTTTTCATCTTACAAATGGAATTGTCAATGATAATATCAGTTTGACTGGCTTGGATTAATTGGAAATCAGGATTTATATACTCATAGAAAAATATGTTTCCCAAGTTTTTGACCTACTTGTACATAGACTCAATTATTTTTGCTCTGTTGAATGAGAAAATGTGGAGGGGCATAATTTTCAGGGTGGGGGTGGGGGGGATGGGTGCAGAAGTAAGGCACTAACAAAGGTCTAGAATATTCACTGATATTAGTTGTAAATGTATGATTTACATAATCGTTTGTTTCATTTGCAGCCCCCTTAGTCAGGGAAATGGATTTCTCATGCCACAGATTAAACAGGAACCTGTGGATGTGTAAGTACTTCCTCCTACCTAAAAATTTTGATGTTTACTGTTCACCAGAACATGAAAATTTATTAATACTGTTAATATGTTAACTTATGCAAAGCAAGTACCCGGTGAAATTTCCATAATTGTTCTTGTTACTTGCTACTTATGATATACAGGGATCAAGAATTTTGCCCAATTATGCATTATGTATCAAGATCCCAAGCAGAATACACTACCCAGGGGAGAGCAGTTTTCCTTAAATATACCTTAAATATGATATTCAGAAATAATATCAATAATAGTATAAAAATTAAATGATAGATGAAGTAAATCAAAGCCATCAATAACTGTGACATAATGTACTTTATAAAACAAGTTCTACCGGAATATAGCAACATATAAATCAAGGGAATTGCAGGAATCACTACATTAATACAATGTTCAAAACACTGTACATTCATTACATGGACCACACGGGTAAAGAATGCTAAGGAAGCTGGTTCTGAAGATCCTGTTCAGTGTGCACTGCTTGTTGCTAACAGCAGCTGCATTAAGTCTGGATAACATGTGTCGGAGTTACAGATTCACAGTCATCGAAATCATGAGGCTTTGTCTCTGTGTACCCGACCAGTTCACGGATACCCTGTCTTGCAGTTTTAGCTTCATTTGTGTTCACGTCACATTCATTGTCATCATCAAGATCTTCTTTTTCATGGCAGACATAAGATCCAAAATGTTGGCATCTCAGCATGTCACCTGTGGGAACCATGGCATCTATGGTGAGACATTCACCTGCGGCCAGGGTGTTTTCGATTTGCAGCTGAGCAATGACTCAGGATAGCTAGGCAGTATCCGTCAGGGTCACATGAGGGGAGACCAATGTAGGATGTGTGGGGGAGACTGTTCAAACAGTTATAAAGTCATGGCTAATTAGTTACATGTTCACAACGAAATGCGTGTCTGTTTGCTCTGCCTGGTGTGGGACTCATGCATTGAGTACTTATTGGCCAGGAGGTCACTGAGGCATGCCGGATTAAGTTGATACAGTTTATCGTAATTTGGGAAGTTGGTTCTTGGCAGTGGTGCCGGAGCTGGATAATGCAAAGTGCCAGATTAGGACCTAAAAATAAAATGGAGGGAAGTTCGTCCTCAAGGAATAGCCGATTTATGCCGAATGCTTCATTATAAACTGCTGGATTAAAAGGGTTTGACTGTATATGCAAATGAGAATTTTTAGGCAAATGAGATGTATTTGCATGAACAGTGTCACTTGGAGACATGTCAGTATAACCTCAAGAGTTGTAAGTGAACAAGTTGCTCAGATATTTTTTTTTTCTTCAGCTGACTTTAAAACATTTAAAATCACAGTGCTGTGTTCTCATACTTTGCCCCTCTTTCTGTCCATCCATTTGCAGCACAAAATTTTGAACTTTTGAAATTGAGGAATTTCATGATGAAGTATCCATGGTGATTTCAGTTAACTACAGTGACCAAAGAATAACTTATCCCTGTATTTTGGCAGAAGGTTATTTTAATAATAATATACAGAAATTATAGAAAACACTATAAAAAAAAGTATATGACGGATGCCTGTACACACATATACAGTTTATAGGTGATTATAAGACAGGTTGTGGGTTCTTATGAATATATAAAACAATTTTATTGATGATAAGATGGTATATAAGATCCTTTTTTTTAGAACTACTTGTCTGTGAGAAAAATAGATATAATAAATAATGAGTTGCATGCCTGCAGGTGTGTCAGGAATGTCTGTTAAAATTTGCACATGATATGTTTGACATTTAGAATGACTTTGTTAAATTTTAACAATTTCTGAATACGCAGCAGTACATCAAGTTGTCCCTGATAATTAAACAGTCTAAGACATCCAGGGAATGACACACTGAAGCTTAAGGTGAAGCAAACATATTACAAATCTCATTATATTATCATATAACATAATTTGTTATGAAAAAAATATTAATATAGATTTTAAATATTTAAAATGAGCCCAATTCCTGGAAGAAAAACATTCTTTTCTATATATTTTTCCACTAAAAACATGAGGTTGTGTGATTTGTTCAAAAACTGTTGGCACATCTACATATGCACTCTCAACTCAGCATTTGGGAATTCCCCTGTGACTGAAATTTCTGGATCTCAGTAAAACCACAGTATTTCTGCCACTGTCAGTCCCAAATTTTAGGAGAGAATAAAAACAATGTGCATTACTAGATCTGAATTGTTGATAAAATTCAGTCCATGATGTCACATGTTTACTAGCAAATCAAATCAGGGCAAAGTCTGGGATCTGGATGAAATCCTCCATTCACACAACAAACGCACATGGAATAGGTTTACTTAACCTTCCCACAACTGTTTTCTACAAATTTTTATCTGTATTATTACATACATTATAGTATATAATTATTATATTCTGCAAAGAAAGACTTGAACAGTCTAAGGTTTACAAAAAAGACTTCCTTTGAAAAAGGGGTACTCAGATGATTCATATTCAGTCATCATGTATGTTGATTAACCTCTGATAACTGCAGGTGTTCCCCCATGAAAGGACCTGTTTTATTGACACTCAGTGTGATGTTCTTTCATGTTTGCTCTGAAGGGATGGTATTGTTAAAGAGAAGGATATATACATGTTTTTGATACTTTGTGATTGATGTTGAAAAGCACCAATTCTCAATGATACTCTTTTGAGTGATTTGAAGCTTGACATAATCAAAGTACTTCATTTGTTCATTTTGGATGCAGAATTTTTATCAGAACAGGGCTTGACATTAACTTTTGAAAGTACTGGCCCAGTCAGGCAAGTAACATGTGGGTTTTACTTGCCGTACAAATATTATTGATTATATTCAAGAACACAAAGATCCTTTTTCAGGCATTTACATGGGTAAAAGTTTATGATGGACCCAGTTGGGCAAGTAGGAGGCAACCTCTAGCTGCCCTACCACTATTTTCTGGAACTTTCACTTGCCCCAGGCAATTGGATAACTGTTAATGTTGAGAAATGAAATGTTGCTGAAAATTATTTTTTTTCACCTATTAAGTTGATAATATTACTTAAAACGGAATGAAACATTTGTGAAAATTATTTTTTCATGTTAAATCAATCAATTTACTTAATGCTGGTATTTTGTACCATTCTTTTCACCAAGGGCTATACTTCAGGTCACAATCATGATTTACTAAGGAGAAAAAGACAGGCGGACAGGGAGTGATAGAACAGAATAAAGTGGTTATCACAATGTGATTTCCTATGGTTTTCTGCAGTTCTCTACCATATGGTTGAAATTGTCATAAATGGCTTGGTGTTCAAGCATCCACAGCTGGTTGTAGTAAATGGTAGTGCTGAAATTTATAGGATATCGTAACAAATCATGTTGAAGGAAATCTTAAAGAAAATAGAATCAAAGGATATGGTTTTATACATGTTAAAAAGTAGGGACATGACGTCATGGCACATTGTATGATTTCTTAAAAAAATTGTATTAAATTTGTATTAAATAACATTGTATGTGGAGATAATTAAAAAAAAAAGTTGCAGACATTTGTACCAGTTGTAATCTTTTTCAATCAGTTGAAGGGGACCATCCTTTCTTGCCATTGTTTAATATAGTTACAGCAAATCATAAGAAGTCACAGCACAGAATAGCTTAGACAATTACAGAAACAAAATTGCATTGTTCAAGGCCTGCTTTAAACATATCAGAAAGTAATGAGAGAACCTCGATAGGTCAAATGCAAGAGCAACCAACTGGCTGATAGTTGTGAGATTCTGGGTTTGAGGTGATCATGTTTTTGTATGTTACCAAAATTTCCTCTTATATTAACTTTTAAATATATCTTATAGGTATAACTTTGATGAAAGTAGCACAAGCTGTCCACAGATATCTATGGTGAAACAGGAGCCGATTGATCTGGGGTAAGTTTAATAAGAGCTATTTGTCTCTCTGTTTAAAACAAAAGAATTACTGTCCATATCATGCACCTAGGTCAAAAGGTTGATCTCATGCTTGTTTGATATAAAAACAGCAATAAATGAAGATTAATATGAATTTAAGATCTGTATTGTAAATGTAAGTTAGAGTATGTTTCGACTTGTTTGCTACAGTTACTGCATTGTATCTAGAGACAGAACTGCACCTTTTTCTGTATAACATTAACACATATATTCACTAGGCTCGCCAGAAAATGGTAATTTTTTTGTGAATGATAAAAAAATGCATGTATCTGAGTACATATTATAAAAACCTTTTTAAAGATATTACAATTTTGTAATAATGGCTGATATTTATCACAGTATATCACATAATCACATTTTCATGGTAAGTACCATTTTAGCTTTAACATTGACCATAACCAAGCCCCCCTCTTTGACAAGATGTTTTTAAATTTAATATTTATATATGACATATCATTTTTTACATATATCACATTACCATGTTGTCCTCTCATAGATATGGCCCATTTGGGATGAACAATGATCACCTCCTAGCCCCGCCCTCCCCAGCTCGTAAAAAACCCTCCAAGAAGAAGGTAAAAAAAGAACCAAAACAGGAGAGCATAACAGAGCACCTGCCAGTCAAGAAGAAACGCGATCGTTTTAATGGTATGAGTGAGGAGGAAGTGTTACAGAGACTACTGCCAGATCATCTGGCCCCAAACCTGGACATTGTCATTGTAAGTGTCATATAGGAAATATATTCCAGATATTTATATCACTGAATTTGTTGTTGTACATTCAGCATTAAATTTCCATAAAATAATTGTTTACTTAGGTTAAAAGGAAATATTTTCAAAATCATTCATTTTGCTGTATTTTTATTTTGATGTATCAGTGGAACTGTTAGCTTCCCAGGGTGCCAGAGATATGATCCTTTTCATATAAACATTATTTACATACTATTTTGATGAATGATATTTTGTGGTATAGTCATCTGATATTGTGTTACAATCGTCCACAAGCAAATCTTGTTACTTCTTAGGTGCATTATTAAGTTTTTGCCTAATCTTATATTAGGAGTACTACAATCGTAAACTGAATCATTTCCAATCTGATGCATAGAAAACTAGAACTCTTTTCTCAAGCTTCACAATATCATATATTTTATCTCTTGATTGTCTCAACCTCCCACCATGGTCCCAAATTTTTTTATGAAATGATGCTCCATTTGTTGTGTGTTTTATTTCAGGTCGGTATAAACCCAGGTCTGACAGCAGCGTATGTGGGCCACCATTACGCAGGACCAGGAAACCATTTCTGTAAGTCAGAATCTTCCAGCTGGGTTCATTTATCAAAGGGAAATTAATCTGAATCATTGATGTAGGGGCTTGAGACCATCTTTGTGGGTCCTGTTCCCAGAGGTCCTTGTTCTCACTCTTAAAGCAAAAGTCTCAGTTGCTGTATTGGTATTGACTGGAAGACCAACCAGGAATTGAGGTTTTGTAAAGTATGCATTTGACTGTGCATATGTGTGGTAGGGGATGTATGTCCAGACTGCTGGGTAAACATGAGGCCTTGAGGTCCATGGTCTTAGAAACCATGGTCAAGTCTTGCTCTTAGATCCAATGGTTGAGAGAGAGAGAGAGAGAGGGGCCTGGACAGTCGAGGGGTAAAACACACAGGTCTCTCAGCTGGCGACCCAGCTTTGATACCTGGCATGGCTAGGAGAGTGTGTAGTTATTGCCCATCCAAGGTCGGTTGTTTTCTCTGGGTTCTCCAGTTTCCTCACCTCCAGAAACTACCCTACACCACTCTCTGTGCCATGGAGAGTGCCTCGTATAAAATACTATAAATAGTTGTACAATCCATGTAAAAAAATAAAATAGGTTCTAGTGTTTGCAGTAAAGTGCGCGATACAGCTAAGGTAGAGCAGGTTAACAAAACGTTAAGCACGCAGAAGCATCGTGTTATTACTCGGAGTTTTGACGGCGTGAAACTCTGAGTAATAACACGATGCTCCAGCGTGCTTAACTTTTAGTTTTTATATATATATATATATATATATATATATATATATATATATATATATATATATATAATGTATATATAATCTTGCACTTATTTGTCAGTAAAGATGTACTGTTTGCCATGATGGCACCTGTCTCATTTGTTAACTTTAAGTTAATCTTTTAATTAGTTAATGAATAATCAAACTTTTTCAATTAACATGGTATTTTTAACTTATTAATCAATTCATCATTTTTTTTTAGGGAAATGTTTGTTCCTGTCCAGTTTAATTCCTGAGCCTATGAATGCCTTTGATGACTTCAAACTGCTGAAATATGGAATAGGCTTCACAAATATTGTTGCCAGGACAACAAGAGGGAGTGCAGATCTGACCAGGTAGGCTTATAATTCTGTGATATTGAATATTTTAATGAAGGTTTACAGAGGAAGCAGTATCAAAATATTTTGTATCAAAATATCAGTCCTATTTGATGTTCATCTTTGAAAAATTGTTTTCCTTTTTGTATAAACTTGTTTACATATTTTTATGCTACAGGTAGGTAATTATACGTGGATGAAGTGATTAACAGGTTGCTATTACTAGTTGTATACCATTAATACTGACATGTGACCTGTGATATCTCAGTATTAGTCTGTATGCAAAATAGCTGCTCACATGAATGGTTTTGAAGTTTTTGCTAGGTCAGGGTTTGTTAAGGGCACAGAAATAGGTGGAAAAGTACTCTGAGGAGAGTCTCGAGCTGGGAATATATATGCAGAGATAGTTTGTTGGCCATTAGACCTGTATCTTGCTCATAGAAGCTGGAGGAACACTCTGGGGATGGCCACTCCTTTATCCACAAATTATAGTAGGGTTCTCCTTATCAGTTAGAGTCCTTTCTGCATCTCATTAAAAAGAATGGCCACTGTGAACATGAGAGATCATTGGAAAGAGCCTTATTCGCTTTTTGGCCTAAATGAAAAACTACCTAACCATAAGTCCTTTGTTCTCTTTATTCACTACAGGGATTTGGGATTTTTATACGCCTGTCTAAGACGGCTTATATTATGGTATGGCAACATCTGTCCATCCATCTGTCCATTTTTAGGTGATTTGTGTTAACTTGCCCGAAGTATGACATGATTGATTAAACTCAGATAAATAATTCCCCCAATATAAAAGCTTGCCTGAGTTTAATTTTTGGCCGAATCTACACATATTTAAGAAGGTCATGGGTAACCTTACTTTGGTGGCACCAAATTTACCAAGTATTTGATGGATATTCTTGAAACTCACATAAAATATTCACCAATTAGACTTTTCCACTGGAATTCAATTCTCAGTAGATTTTGGCCATATGTGATGATGTCAGCGGCCACAAGACATATGACAGTCTTATTATGCACATATTTGATGAGGTCAGAGGTCACAAGACATATGACAGTCTTATTATGAACTCTTGAGGTGCTCTTGTATTCTCATGTTTATGTTTTAATAAGAAAGTATTAGAACTTGAAGAATGTTCAGCATCAGGAACAAATGTATTTCTTTAACATGAATATTTTAATGAAATATTTTGAAATTTTGATTAACAGGAAAGAAATCAAAGAAGGATCGGAGATATTAATGGCTAAAATCAAGCAATATAAACCAAAGATTGCTGTTTTCAATGGAAAAGGTGAGAGAACCTCTCGGATACTTCATTATTTCTATTTCTATTAGTTTGGTGTTTGAAAGGTGAGTATGTCAGTGAAGGATACTTTTTCTTTACATGTTCTTGTAAAATGTATTAATGGTGCCCCAAAGGACATGTGATTCTATATATATTGTTCAGTTTTTCTTTGATATGCAGTACAGTATTCTTATCTGATGGTCATTATAAGTTATCATTTAATTTCATCACTGTGATAAAAGATTGTTGGTAGGTAGTGTACTGCCAAAATCAACACTAATGTATTATGTTAAATTAAATTATGTGTGGTTGAAATATCAAAGAATGCATGTTCAAAATAGACTCTTTTATCTACTGTAATTCCTTGATCAGACGCCCAGCATTTATTTTTTTTTATACGGCATATGTATACATCTTGGATAGTTTCTCTTTCAAATAACAGGTGGTGCCACCTACAATCATGTTTACATGGCAGAGATCCATGCTAATATGCAACACATCTCATTCGGTTTCCCCTTTCCCCTTGACCTGGCCTCTAATCAAAGCTGGCGTCTATTTATGGCTGTCGTTTATTAAAAAAAATACATTATCAGGCACGTCAGACAAAGGCATGAACAATAATTCCACGGGAGATAATCGCCAATAAATGGGATGTGTTTACGAAATGTCTTCAGATATATCTAATCTCCTCATATTATAACAACAATTTATTGGGAATCACAGCGAGGACTTTGCAGTTGTCCACCAAAATCTACCTGCGAGGGCTCTCGTGACCAGGTACCAAGGTGTTTCATGTGGTCATTTTGGTTATTGTACCCCACGTGAATGTAGTAACATAGTTACCATCTAAACGGGGAGTGGCTCTTCTAATAACTGAGCACCATGTACAACTGGTCATATTGGTTTCATCAGAATACAGGACATTGATATGTATAACGGCACTGCGCGATTTATTTTCATGACACTTTTCTCCTGACTTTTGGATGATTTGGCTTTATAAAGCATATTCAAGTGCCTATGAACTAGGGTATACTGGTATGTGCCATTGACTGGCAGCAACAAGAAGGAAATAATATTTATAACTTATTATGTCGGAAGCATGGTTGTTGTTGACACTGCGGAAGCACTAAAAAGCAAGGGGTGCAATTTGGAGCGACCCTGACAGTAGTGATAGCGCTCATCTTAGTGATTCATTGTTGACATTATATTAACATCACGTTTGTTAAGATTGGTGATCAACTGTATTTATAATGGAAGAATCAGGAATATTTGCTGCTCCGTATAAAAAAATTGTGACATTTAAGGTAAAAGAAACATTTATAGAGGAATTAAACAATTTATTAACACACACCAAAAAAAGAAATCATACATCAATCTCCTCTGATCAGTATGACGCGTACATGCACACATTATTATGACGGGAAAAGACTTAGCGGCAAACTTTGAAACTTCTCTCAAATCCGGCCTCTGAACAAGCCCCTGACTTTTAAACATTTGAATCAGAACAGAACTGTATTTTAATCTTTTGTTTCTTCAGGCATTTATGAAGTATTTGTGGGACACAAGAACTTTCACATTGGCAAGCAGCCAGAACCATTTCCAGGCAGCTCTGATACAGTAAGTACTGCTACGCTTTTCCCCATTGTGTACAAATATAGGAAGTGAATAGGGTTTGTACCCCCCCAAAATCTTTAAAGTGGCATTAAATTTGAAAATTGATGCAGAAATCCTTTTAAATTTATTAAAATTTCAGGAAGTGGCTGGAAGGCCTTGACATATTCTTGAATGTTTTAAATTTCTAGATATATCATTTTAAAAATCCATCATAAATTTGTGAATTTTTGTACAAGGTCTGTATATATTTGTGACATTTTAATCTTCAGCAAGTGTATTGACCTCTGTATAAATGATCAGTAGCTTAAGGATATTAAGCTATTGGTGATTGGTTATGTCATTGTAATAGAAAGCGAAATAAACTGACCGTCAGCTGCCAAACCTTTAACGTGTTCATAAATTAATGTAGCGTTTGACAAGTTGAACTGGGTGCCTGGCAACAGGCCATGACGTGTGGCAAAGTGCCATGTATGCAAATACGTCCCAATGCAAATACACAGAAGGGTCCCAGGATAGAATAATGTGGCCCAAAAAAGGATGGCTGTTTCGCTTCACTCAAAGCTTAGCTTAATGGAAACTCTGCAAATACTTTTATTTTTGGGCAATGTTGTGAATAATAAGGACAAATGACAATTAAAAGTTGCAGATTACAAAATTTAAGGTAAATTGCAGATAAATATCTCTAAGTTTCAAAACAATGGCTAACTGCCTAAATCGTGATAAATGTTAAGTTGCTAGAGGCTTACTAGAAACACAACATATATATATATGGTTTAAAATATATTTTTCCTAACAGCTGCATGGCCGCCACTTGGGTGTTCATTTGTTTTAACTGTTTGGTTGAAAGAAAGTGTCAGGTATGCTGGATAGCAGGGTGTCTGTCCAAGAGGGGTTCTTTAAATATCAAATACATGTAGTTGGCGGAAAGACGTACTGTTATCCAGGGTGTCCACCCAAGAATCTTGTCCACAGGATGGAGATTTCACTGTATCAGGTCATACTTGTGTGCATGCACTATCCACTGTTATATCAAATCTCATTTCATGCCCTTAACATGACATTATTGTTGTATTTGGTGACCAGCAGATGGGGTAACATGGAGCTCAGTAGTTAAGGCAGTGGACATCTGAACTGAAAGGACATGATTTCCCAAAGGTGGTAAAATGATAGCAATATTAGAGGAACCTCCAAAGTTTGCCCTGATCAAAGAATAATTGTCATGAATTGTGACAGCATCTTCATCTTGTTGATACATAATTAAAAAAGAAACTCAAAGTAGTTGACTTTCTAGCTTTCTTGTATTTTTCATGAAGGTAAATCTGAGTATTTTATATTTCAGGCGGTGTTTGTCATGCCTTCATCCAGTGCAAGGTTCACACAGCTTCCAAGAGCTGTGGATAAGGTGCCTTTTTATGTTGCGCTAAAAAAGCTGAGGGATCATCTCAGAGGAGAACTGAGTGAACTCCCAGAAAATGAAATCTGCTTCCCTGACCTTGACCTAAAGGTCAAGGTTAAAGAGGAACCTAAAGACGGTAGTCAAACTGTGGAAGAAAAACCTCCTCCCAAGAGGAAGAGGGAGCGAAAACGGAAGAGTAAAGATTCTGTTGGAAATGCAAGCACGGATAGTCTTAAAGGATTATTAGAAATGGGAAGCCCTCCAGGCCAGCCAGAGTATTTTCCGCCAGGCTGGTCATTTGACCCAAATTTTAGGGCCAATCAAGCTATGGCAATGAAACAGGAACAGTGCATGCCAAATGGCCCTGGGGGAATGTTTATTAAACAAGAACCTGGACTCAATAATGGGCTGGGTATGTACATCAAACCTGAGCCAGGGACGCAGAATGGAGCAGTCTGCGGGTCACCTCAAAACATGTCAGCCCAGTACAACCACAACGGTGCGACCGGTCAGAACCCCTACTGGAATAACATGCAGGGTCAACAGGGTATGTGTCACATTAAACAGGAGAATATGAGTGACTATCATCTGTATGGCGCCATGCAGTCACAGAACATGCCCTGCCAAGGTAACAGTCCACAGGCTGCAGGCTTTCACACACAGCAAGGACAGAACTGGCCAAGTAATTACCAGCAGATGGTTGGTCAACAGTTTGGGTATTGGAACCAAACCAGCACACCTATCAGACCGAACATGCATCAGCATAACCAGACCACCCCTCCACAAATGGGTATGAACCATACTCAGAGCCAAGGCACCCCTCCTCAAATAGGCATGAACCATTCCCAAAGTCCAGCCAACCCTTCTCAAATGAACATGAACCATGCACAGAACCACTCCACCCCTTCTCAAATGGGCATGAACCATGCCCAGAGCCCAAATACCCCTTCTCAAATGGGCATGAACCATGCCCAGAGCCCAAATACCCCTTCTCAATTGGGCATGAACCATGCGCAGAGCCCAAACAGCTCTTCCCAAATGGGCATGAACCATGGTCAGAACCAGGGCACCCCTCCTCAAATGGGCATGAACCATGTCCAGAACCAGGGCACCCCTCCTCAAATGAGCATGAACCATGTTCAGAGCCAGGGCACTCCTCCTCAAATGGGCATGAGTCATGCTCAGGGTCCAACAACCCCATCACAAATGAATATGGGCCATGCCCAGAACCAGTCCACCCCTTCTCAAATAGGCATGAATCATGCACAGAGTCACAGCACCCCTCCTCAAATGGGCATGACCCAAAGTCCAGCCACTCCTTCTCAGATGGGCATGAACCATGCCCAAGGCCTTCCCACACCACCCCAAATGAGCATGGCTCATACACAGAGCCAGAACACCCCTCCACAAATGGGAATGAACCTCAGCCACCCAGGACATCTGTCACCCGGGAACCAGTCCTCCCCCCACACAAGAACCTCCCCCCACAATCATAGTCACAACTCAGCCCTCAACCACAGTCAAGCTTCCCCACATAACCTCAGTCAGGCGTCCCCACTCAGCTTAAGTCAGACCTCCCCTCTTAACTTAAGCCAGGCATCGCCACTTAGTTTAAGTAAAGCGTCTCCAATCAACTCAAGTCATGCAACATCCATAGAGGGTTCCTCTCTTCACAGGCTGGCACAAATGGTGCCACCCAGTACATCCTTCAGTGAAGTAACACCCCAGGATAGTAGTTCCCCTCTCCACCACTTAACCCCCCTGAATTCTCCAGTAAGTCAGACCTCACCACTTTCCCACCCACCAAACTTGACACACAATTACCAATACAGACCCTGAAGGGATTGAAGAACAGTGCACCAATTGTGGATGAAAATTCCCACACTAATATGGGGGAAGGTTATCACGGGGGAGAAATGTACATTGGGAGAGTTGTAATGGTGTCACATGCTGTGGTCACTCTTGTATATTATTGTCTGGTAATGAGGTTTGTATTGAAATATGTTGGAAAAATACATTGGTTTTATATATACATGAGTGAGTAGAGGTCAGTGACAGGATACCAGGTGCTTTGTATGGCTGTTTTGAATGGGTTGGAGTCATTCCTTCAGTAAATCATTAAATTTGGTCCATGACTGACTCACTTTTGCTGTGCAGTTGTTACACCTTAGGTCAGTGGTGATGTAAATTTTGATGTAAATTATTGCCTGTTAAAAATAAGTTAGAATTATGACCATTACAGCTCTAGACATATTAACCACCGTCTCTGACATTATAATGTGCTATTATAAAGACAGGTGCAAATTATTTTGTACCAGTCTAAATTAGACTGGTTCCCATACTCGAGCTCGTCTTAATATTACTTCAGAATATTACACGGGTAAGCATCCTCGTAACATTTTGGTCTTATACTGTGTTATACTGTGCATATTCAAGAGCCATTTTAATATGTTGGTTGTATATTTGTTCAGTGGCTGCAAGATGCTATGAAAGCTGGGAGCCAGTCTAACCTTGTGACACTGGTGGTCTTCAGCATATGACAATTATGTGGCCCTCTATGACTGCACAATTAAACAACTTATGGTGCTCCAGCCATTATCTTGACTAAGTTAGAGGTTGAAATCTTGAGTTACTGTAAAGGAAAATTCCAGTTAACAGTGTTTTAAGCACAAGATTGAATCCATGTGTGCATCAGTTTAGCCTGACTAGAAATTAGCCCATTTATTAATAAATCTGATTGTTTAGTGATGATTGAAGCAGCCAAAGCCAAAATAACAAAATACCCTATTTGTGTTAATTTTCATGTGTATCGTTACTGGCTGTTATCATTGTAGACTGGTGGTAGCATTGATAATTTGGTTGTATATTATTTTCTGCTTGACATATGATTAAACAGCTAGCTGGGAAAATGCCAACAATGTCAGTATATTATGTTTATATACACCAATACTCAAAGTAATGTTACCTCAGTTTTATTTATTTAGAATATCATTGACCTCATGATGTTGACCATTCCAGTGGTAGAGAAGTAGGTGAGGTATTTTATTTTGTAATACACTATGTACAGGAAGAAATGACGTTTATTTTCAGTTACAAAGCATTATCTACAGCAAGCTATGTACAGTTGTGTGTTTCTTTAAAAAAATTTTGTACATTTTGATTACCATGTTTAGGGAAATACCAAGTCATTGGTATTTTTTTGTTTTGTTTATCCATAACATCAAAGGCTTTATTGTCCTTCACAAGCCAGGGTTTAATTTATGCTAATTTGTATGAGCCAAATCCAGCCAATCAGCAGTTTTTTATGAGGACCAAAATAAGGCAAGACAAAACAGGATTGTCAAGTCAAAATAATTAAACAAATTAGGCCGCTAATTTTATGAATATCAGCAAATCATGTTTTCTCTTGTGAGAAAACTTTGAATTAAGTCTGAAAACTTGTACTGATGCTGTAGGTCCAGTCAGTTCATTCTGAACTCTGGTATATTTTTTCTAGACCAAAAACCAAAGAAACACAAGTGCAGCAGCTACATGTATATACAAATTCCTGCATTGTTGCACTCTTGACCAAAGCATAATATATGTCATGTGGTCACAAATGAAAGTCTGTGTGGCTTTAAGTGCTCCTGTATTATTTTGGTATTCAGAATGTAGACTTGACCAAGTCAAGTTTTGTATCATGTTTCAGGGTTATGATAATTGGTTTGAAATTGCATAATATTTTTTGATGAGTGATAATGGTTTTGAAGTGATATATATTTTACTCCAGGCAGGGTGACACAAGAAACAAACCGCTGGGCAGCATGTGTACATATGTAAACCACAGGCAGATCCAGAGTTTGGGGAGGGAGGGTTTACAGTCTAATGGGTGACTTATACCCTCAAGAAGTCCAAAACCCTGTGAAGGGGGGGGGGGGGGGGGGGGTTGATGTTAGCCTTGGAAATTTTGAGAACACTGCAAAAGAGGTAATTTAATTCTAAAAAATTGCAGGGATAAAACCCACCAAAAACCCCAGTATGACAGCATATCCAAATGAAGTATAGATCAAATGTTAAGTGTCAGATTGCATTAAAGATAATTAGATTTGTATAAAATTGACTGATACATTAATGACACAGACCCCTGATTATACACAAAAGATAATATATTATTTACTGATCAAATTTATAGTGAAATATCAAAATAATGACCACCAATGGGACCTTGATAAAGTGGTCTCATTTTGGAGGTGGTCTTCTAAGCGAGGTCATATATAAAGAGCAAACATTAATCAGGACCGTGAAAAAGTGGTCATCATTTTGAGGTGGTTGCTAATTTACTGATGTGGTCATTAGTCATTAGGTTATACTGTGTATCTAAATATGTAAAAAATTTAAAATATGCATGAAGGCAGAATTTGATAACATTATTTTGATGTCTGGTATTAGTGGTGCAGTGAATTTTCTTTATGTTGCACTTGTTGATTTCTGAACACTACTAAGGTGTATTTTTGTTTGTTCAAGAATTTTTAAGAATACAGAGCTCAATATTGTTCATTTATGCTGGTTATTTATTTATACACATTTTTTTAGGTAGAATATTGAAAAACGGCATTATGGTTTTAACCAGATTTGGAGTTTGATTTTATGAATGTAAAATGAAGTTGAAGTGTGTATTGTTCATCTTTTTTTCAGGTCTTAGACACAATATTAATCATTGGAAATTTTGAAAAAGATAAACATAGAATTAAGTTTATTGCTTCTTCCCATCTGGCAGCTGTCTCATGTCACAGGACATATCCAAGTGCTAGTAGATAAATACATTTTTGAGGGTCATCTAGTTACATAAAGATTTATACATAAGGGAAAGATGGGGAGTGGGGCAGCAATTAAAAAAGTGATAGTCATATATAAAGTTCTTAAGTAGTTGCTCAGTCTTAGCTCACCTTTGGAAATTTGCATTGCCAGATGTAATTATGTTCAGTGATATATGACTTCAAATTTGATTTGAACATGTGTGGACTGTAATCCACTTTTTCTCGGGACATCCTAGACATTGATCCAGAGGTCAAAATTTGAGAAATTATGCACAGTCCAACAGGCATGGTTCACCTTGTGTCCAGTAGAAAACAGATTTTGTCAAACAAGATCTGATGTTTAGATTTTTAAAACAAGTCACAAAGACTTACAAGTGCAAACTATTGACAGAATATTACAAAACCAATTTGATAACACTTTGAACTTTCTACATTATAAGCTCAATAGGCCTGAAAATTAATGCTTTTGGGATTTATTTGCAGTGACTGCATGGACTTCAGAATCTCAATCCCATCTTTTTGCCCTGTGAAAAATATTCACAGGTGAGAACTTAGCATATTTGTCCTTGTTTAAAACATGAACAGGTTTAAGGAGTGTTCTGTACATATAGATACTGATTATTTACTGAAATGCAGAATGCACGCAGTATCCTTTATCAAATATACTTTATATCATATAATAATACCAAGTTAGAGATAAATTCAGAGTGAATATCTGTTAAGAAAAGGTGTGTTAAATCAAGGAATTTTATGAATTTTCACTTATAATCTGTACTGCAAAACATTAGCATAACTATACATATATATATCTATAAATATATACAGTGAAACCTCGTGTGTCAATCACGCTTAAGTCGAAGTCCACACTTATGTCGAAGTTACAGACTTGATATTCCAAACAACTCTAGTTAATTTATTACCAAATAAAACCCACATGTGTCGAACCTCGGATGTGTCAAAGTTTTTTTAGGGTCCCTTCGACTTTGACACAATGAGGTTTTACTGTATATATATATGTATGTAACACCAGATGGTTCCCTGTATCAGGTAGAACAGAATCTCATACACGTTTTGTAAGGTATTTTCTTTGGAGTCTTTTGAAGGAGACATAAGTAAAGTTCCCACTGATTTGTCATGTAACAATTCTGGATACACCGCCCTGGGCTGAAGCCAGCCGTCCAGATTCTGGCCAAGGATAATATATGCATGTGGTTTTGTATATATTTATAAATATTAGGTGCAGGAGCCACCCCTCTTGTTATGGTATATCATTGTTTGGTGAAGTTACTACAGGAGTCCATGTGTACAATATTGTGTGCCTTGTGGACTTATCCACTAGTGCCAACTGTCACAGAATGGAGTAAACTAAAACAATACCCCAAATATTTGTAGCACAATAGGGACTTTATTAGCAGAATCTAGACTTCCAATATTTCTTTTTATATGGAATGAATATAATTAGTATGAAATATGCTAGGAACCCCTATGTCACTGTTTACTTGTATATTTTAGTGTGTGGATGTGTGTGTGCATGTGTGAGTGTTTTAGGACAAAATGTATTTTGTTGCAGTATATTGATATAATTAAATATTAAAACAGAAGGGTAAGGAGAATATATATTAGAAGCATGGACAAGGTTTGAAATTGTAACCCATTGTTTTACACTCGGTCATTAACGAGACAGTGAAGGTTTTCCCCGTGCTGAATGTACTTATATCTGAGAGGTCCTGCTTGGAGATGGGTGTTTCCATGACAACAGGGGATGATAATGAAGATGAAATGACATATAAAGTTCTGACTAAGATGAGATGCAGCACATACTAAAAGGACTCCAGTGGGCCATAAAAAAGGGCCATAAAAAAGCAGATACCATCTGGCACTCTGTGGATAACTGAATGTACAACATCGGATGTAGATAATGTCAAAAATGTATTTGTATGTAGATAACTTCAAAATTGTAATTGTATGTAGATAACATCAAAATTGTAATTGATTGCCAAACATGTATACTAGCCTTTTGCTGACACTAACAGGACCCAAGGTTTTTGTTTCCATAATAGAAAGGCCACAAAACTCTAAAGTCTATTTCTCGTTAAATGTTTTGCTTCAGGAGTCCACAGTAGAGAGGTACCCATAATAATAGATATGCAGGTTTAAACCTATGTCAAAATACCTCCCATGGGTCTGGCAAAAAGAAGTCTTACTTCAAAGGTGGTCTTATTGCACAGGTCAGTTGTAACCAATGTGAATGCATTTGGTTCACTCCAGGTGGACCCTAATAAATAGGTGGTCATGTTAGATTGGTGATCTTTCTGACAGGTTCCACTGTATATATACAGTCACTGCTGTGTGATGTATTTTACTACAACATATGAAATCAGGCCCAGTTTGATGTGACCAAATATGATGAAACAGTGAATAAGTATGTGATGTATATAAAATTTATAGGATAGAAGTCTTGTAGTGTACAGGTGGTTAACATATAAAGATGAAAAAAAGGGGTATTCAGTGCAGATATATATGTTTGTAAGTCTGTGACAGATAACTGTATTGTCATAGGCCTAAGTCTGAAAACTTATCAGAAATGTACACATCACATGTTAATAAAGGATATTCTAAAATATTATACCTATACAGGTATGAGCTTCATTGCTCTTTAGGGAGTACCTGTCTTATGACAGGTGTAGCATAAGGAGTACACAAATAATTGATGAGAAGGCATGGGGTTCATGGAAAACTATCGTATCTGATGGTATTCGTTAATGTATTGTCTCATGGAGATCTGCTGTTGGTAAATATCACTTTCTGGTGGAGATATTTTTGTACTTTTTTTGGTTTCTACCATAATTAATGCAAGAAAGAAATAACGAAATCTCATTTGATATGGGTACATTCACATCGAGGAGTTAACAGTTCTCAGGGACCCGTTTGACATTTTTGTGCTGAGTTTGAAATTGAGGCATTTTCCACACAGGTGGCGCTACTACTGTTGGTACACCTACCTCTCTGATGTATCATCACGGATGATATACTTAATGATATTTTTAATTTCCTCACGTAAAGTTAAGGACTGTTAAGAATTTCGGTCTGTTATATTTTGTGGGTTCAGAATTTTCCAACTATTACTAAAATTAATTATTTCAAATCTGTCACTAAAGAATTTTAGTCAGTAAGATGTAGACCCAAAGACAAAACTGCCAAGTACTGGCTGTAATTTTGAAATAAATTGTGTATTTTAATGTTCTGAAAGGGGCAATACTTTGCATATTTTATTTATTTATTTTTCTGATTATACAGTGCTGGTACAATGTGCTGTTTAACTATTGTGCTCTTTCCAGTGTTTATGGTAGTAGCGTTGACACATCGGAGAGGTTCGTACCCGTAGTAGCTGCCTCTGGTTGGAGAGTGGAATCAGAAACATATTTGCCCTGGTCATATATACAGAATATCTTTTGTTGTGATATCGAGCCCTATTGCCGGTATCTTGTGTGGAATTGCCTTTGTAATATTTTTATGTGTAGTGTATACATTGTGTGGAGACATGATGTATTTGGTGGAGTAAAATTATATGGACATAACTGTTGTGTCTGTTCTTTATTTTTTAGCTGACTTTCAGTCATGCTGCGCACTTGCAATTGGTGTGGGACCTACAAGGCCCAATGAGCAGTAAACAACTATATACTTCCAATTCATCATCCAAATAAGTCTGGATATGACCTCATTGGAAACCAGGAATTAGTTATAACTAAATGTCTGCAAGCTTCAGGCTAGATTATACCAACCATCAAAAACAGCCATATATAACTATTTACAAAAGTTAATGAACAATACATAATCATGGGTACTGAAGCTGCCCAGTTTTGTCAGTTGGTCTATATTCATTGTGTGAATAAGTTGTTAAGCAAAGTTAATTTCTACAATAATATCCTGGGGTTTGGAATACACTTTGCTTGATGTATCATGATGTGAATGATGCTGCCCCCTAGTTGACAAACAGTGAACGAGACTACTGAACTGTCATCTTGAGAGGATTGAACAGCCAGACCTTAAAAAGTGCTGCCTCATCCCATGATCAAAAGCGTTTCTTGTGACTCGCATTACAAACCCGTGTGTTCTTTCTTTCAATTGAATGCAACATTCGGCAGACATTTGCTGATCTGACAGCCCCAAACACCAAATTTTAATGCTGGTCTGTTAAATCATCTATTTAAAGAGAGTCACTTTTTTGGTCCTCAGTCTATAAAGGCTGATGGGTTACTATCGTCAACCTATGCCTTCCCTCCGTCTGTTTGGCATCCGTCTGTTAAATTTTACCATATTAACAGGATATCTCAAAATGATTTAGATACCGGTACATCATAATACTTCAGGGCTGCCAGGGCATATCATTTCTAACAAAATCTTGGTCAAGTTCAAAGTTGGGTTCATTGACCTACTTTTCAAGATCACAGCTTATAATAGATAAGATCTCTTGAGCACATTTCTCAGGGACCAGTGGACAGTTAGTATGAACCATGGTGACCTATTGGTCTTCATGATCCTAACTGCTACAACAGCAGGGTGATGGCACCACTTACACTTTCTTAATTAAAATTTTTTTTCCTTTTTACATTTGGCCTTGTGAGAGGGATATCTTAAATGTAATTAAGCATGGTTACCTACATTTCTGCAGGGCAGATGTAAAGCATCAAATCATGGTCAAGTTTAAAGATAGATCACCGTGACCTACAGGTATACTTTGTAAGGTCAGAGTGCTCTATTATATAAATTATAAAAAAAAAAAACAAGAGACCTATGGGTCACGGCACTCAGCTGAAATTCATAATGATGATATTTTTATAATGTCCAGACCAAATCCCAGTCAGGAATTAGACTAGTTCAAACCCTGTTTACTATATGGTCCAGCCAAAATCCTGATTCAGACTGTAATTTGACAGAATACTGAATAATGCCTTCTGCCCTGAGACCTTGAACTTTGACCTCATGACTCCAAAATAAAAAGGGTTCTTTATTGTTGGGCCATAAATAAAGTTTGAAACCTTTGTTTATCCAAAGAATGGAGTTATCACTGAGAAACAAATATATGGACAGACGGCCACTGTGACCTTGACATTTGACCTAGTGATCCCTACATCTACCAGTTACATTTTTCTAAGTGCAGGTCACCTAAATGTGTTAGATGGAAGTTTTGTGATGAAAAAATTGGCTTAAAATGCATCCACAATCTTTATAAATAAGTGGGTCCAGTGACCATGACCTTTGACCCCAAAATCAATAGGGGTCTTACATTGTTGTTCGGTCATATATAAGTCAAGTTTAAAATCAATATGTCATTCCAAATTGTATCATCCAGAAACAAATATACAGAGAGATGGCCCCTGTGACCTTGACCTTTTACCTTGTGACCCCAATATCAATCAGATTCTTCCCCTATTGGCAGGTCAGCATTATGTGCAAGATGGAAGGTTTAGGATGAAAAGTTTGGCTTAAAATGCATCCACAATCTTTATAAGAGGGTTTGGTGACCTTGACCTTTGACCCTAACATCTATAGAGTTCTTGGAACAGAGGTGGGCTATATATAGGTCAAGTTTGAAATCCGTATGTTAACCCAATGTACAGAGAGACGGACAGACAGACACACAGACAGTTTGTTTACTATAGGGCTTCTGCTTACTCAAGTGGGGCCCTTATAATATTAAAGGTTTCAGGACACGCGATGAAACCACATTTGCAGATTTGATAGTTTCAATATGATTTGGCATTCTCAAAATTAAGAAAAACTAGATGTGTCGGAACGACACGAATGCCCCCGCCTGGGGCAAATAAGAAACATTTGTTAAATTTTGTAAAATTTTTCAAGTTCAGGAGGTTTCGTATGGTCAAAAGTAGGTCAAAAGGGGCAAAATGCAAACACGATCTGTAACGGGTCATTATCAAGCAACACACCTAAAATCAGGCCAGTATCTGCAGGCATTGTGAAAAAAGTCCATACATGTGCATTTTTCATAAAAATTTCTGTCTTTCATGAAATTTTCTATGTTCAGGATCTGTCATACGGTCAAAAATAGGTCAACTGGGACGAAACGCGAATTGATCTGTAAGTGGTCATTATGCGCCCACAGACCAAACATTAGGCCAGTATCTGTAAGCACGGCATTGCGAAACTAGAATATTAGCAAAAGCTGATAATCAGTTACAAATTTAAATTGGAGAGGTATGTACCATGTTTCATAACAATCCACCATATGGTTCCTGAGATATAAGCTTTTAAGTGTTTTTGTATAATCAGCTCTAAAATGTAGAAAAATGGGTCAACTCAAGGTCACCCATCTTCGAACTTGACAGAGATTTTATCGATATACATATTCACTGATGAAATAAAATTGCAACGGTGAATTCCTTTTAGAGATATATATATATATCCCGCTCACAAGGTAAAAGTTAACAGACGCAGGACGGACAGACTCCGGACGGACAGACAGATGAACGGACAGACGGACAGCTTGGGTGACGACAATAGCCCATCAGCCTATGAGCTGAGGGCTAAAACGGCTGTAAATGTACATTTGTCATGAAATTTATATTTTTCTTGAAATTTTCTATGTTAGGAGCCGTAAAAAAAATCAATAGTAGGTCAACCGGAAGGAAACACGAAATCAATCTGTAACTGGTCTATATCTGCCCACATACAAAAAATCAGGCCAATATCTGCAGGCATTGCCAAAAAAAGTCCGTACATGTGTATTTTTCATGAAAATTCATGAAATTTTCTAAGTTATGGAGCTGTAAAACGGTCAAAAGTAGGTCACCTGGGACGAAACGCGAACTCGATCTGTAACTGGTCGTTATCTGCCCACACACCAAAAATCAGGCCAATATCTGCAGGCATTGCGAAAAAAATCTGTACATGTGTATTTGTCATGATAATTTCTATTTTTCATGAAATTTTCTAAGTTCAGGAGCCGTAAAACGGTCAAAAGTAGGTCAACCTGGACGAAACGCTAACTCGATCTGTAACTGGTCATTATCTGCCCACACACCAAAAATCAGGCCAATATCTGCAGGCATTGCGAAAAAAGTCCATACATGTGTATTTGTCATGAAAATTTATATTTTTCATGAAATTTTCCAAGTTTAGGAGCCATAAAACAGTCAAAAGTAGGTCAACCGGGACGAAACGCAAACTCAATCTGTAACTGGTCATTATCTGCCCACACACCAAAAATCAGGCCAATATCTGCAGGCATTGCGAAAAAAAGTCAGTACAACTGTTTGATTTCGGAAGGACGGACATGGGTAATACTATATGCCCCGGCCGCTTTGTGGCGGGGGCATAAAAAATCGTTAAAAAAAAAGGAAAAATACAGGTGGCGCCACCAGTCTTCAGGAACTGAAGAAGCATGCGAATGCATTCAAATGGGTGGCTTCTGCATTGGAATAAAGGAATTTTTCTTTTGTCAAAATGGTATATAAGAAAAAAATATATATTATTTTTATTCTGATTACCTCCAAAATTTAATGGATCCTTCATACGGTTTTAAGCTAACATCTGTAAATTTTCTGGAAAAATCAGGATATACCTTTTTGGATCAATTATACTTAAGACAAAACAACGAATCAAATCTGATGTTTTTTTTTTGGACATATTTACACCGAAAGATGTAGACCTGCTGTTTATCTGACAATCAACAAAGCTCAGGACAAGCATGTATTACTGTAGGAGTCTATTTGCCTGAGCCTTTCCACATTAGCAGCTTTAAGTTGCATTTTTGTGTGCAAGTTTGTTATCATACCCACTACTTCCATCAGTTAACAACTAAAAACATTGATTTTGTTATGTCTTTTCAGCAATAATCTATACATATTATCCACTTTTAAGGGGAAAGGGTTTTCTGGAAAATCCTAGTACAAGTGATCATTATATCATGAACAACAGCCCCTGTGAAAAAAAAAAAAAAAAAAACCAGGATAAAAATATGTGACATTCAGTCCCTACCAGCTCTTAACAAAACAAGGGACCCATGGGTCACATCGCTCAGCTGAATTTTGGAAAATATTAGGAACTGCAAAATATTTTTATTTCTTTTGTTTTTTTTTTCATGTATATTATCATTTGAAAAGCTATGAGAAAATAGCCCTGCTAAAATGAAACTCTATAAATTACAGAATAATTGGCATGAGCTAAACCATTTAGTGATGCACCAAGGGAAAAAATGGGCCAATTAAATCCACAGTACTTACAGGAGAAAAAAATGCCGTGGCCAAAGTTGGGCAAAATTTAAGGAACCAATTTTTTATTTTTGCAAATATTTTAAAATATTAAAAAGATTTTGATCTAATTTTAGGTATACAATTTAATTTTGATTAATTAAAGTTATATTACTGGAAAAAAAAGTCCTTAGCTTTATCATGTTTTATGTTAAGTGATCAAATATCTTTCCTGATTTTTTACAAAATGCATTATGTTTGAGCCAATAACTTTTTTAAATTATAAAATACAGACCTAATTTCTGGCACGATACAGAGGAATATTTATGGTAAATATGAGGAAAAACAGATGAGTGGTTTCGATATTAGGCAGTCCTGAAGTGTGAAAATAGGTTTTTAATAAAAAATTGAGGTTTATCCTTAATTTCTCAAAGGAACGAAGTCGCAAAGACCCAGTTTCGGCTTGGTAGGAGATCTTGGGGACATCTAACATTATGCTGAATTTTGGATTCATAGGTCTTACGGTTTCAAAACGTGCCACATCTACGGACGGACGGACGGACGGACGATAAACCACGACTATAGCTCAGATGACTTATAGTCAGCTGAGCTAACTAGAATACGACAAGCGACGTGTATCCCCTGAAATCAGAGTGGTACATTTGAAGGGAGGCATGGATTGAGTGGTATATCACACCACTCCTGAATGAAGTTTACTAAAACTCTGAGAAAAGAGCATTCATTTATTCAACGAAAACAATAAGGTAGGTGGCGCCATCGTCTGGTATACGAGAAAACTGTCAATGATGAATGGACATGCCAAAAGTTCAGACCAACACATTCAACCACTCTTGAGATATAAGCAATTTTGACCCAAAGCAAAAGTATGGATGGATGCCAAGCGAAAACAACTGCATGTGGCGCCACCAGTTGTGAGTACGAGATGGTGGTATCCTAGATCTATGGGCATGCACAATTTCAGGAAAATATTGCAGACCACACCTAAGAAAGGGTCATTTATTTATTCTACAAAAAATGTAAGGTAGGTGGCACCACCTGTATGGTTTACGAGAAACCTTTCCAAAATGGATGGATGTACCAAATTTCAGACCAATACCTTGAACCACTCCTGAGATAGGAGCAATTTTCACCCCAACGAAAAAATTGTGATAGACATCACACAAAAAC
Organism: Sipunculus nudus; assembly: GCA_026874595.1. Taxonomy (NCBI): domain Eukaryota; kingdom Metazoa; phylum Annelida; class Sipuncula; order Golfingiida; family Sipunculidae; genus Sipunculus; species Sipunculus nudus. The sequence continues at coordinate 37,555,997 of CM049306.1, read as the reverse complement.
AATTGAAGATGGCACCACCAGTCTTGTTTACGAGATCTGAGGTGTCAAGGATCCATGGACATACACAATTCCAACCCAATACACTGAACAATCAGTAAGAAGAACAGATGGCAAATGCAAAAATGGATGCTTCACAAAAAGTATTGTATTTGGCATCACCAGTCTCGATTATGAGGTGGAGAGATCTAAGATCTATGGACATGCTAAATTTCAGCTCTATACATTGAACCACTCCTGAGATATGGGCCATTATCTAAAAGACACCCAGATTCGTACTGCACAGAAAGGATTGCAGGTAGCGCCATCTATCTTTGTTACGCACAACTACATAGGGGAGGGAGCAACTATGCTGGGTTTCTGAAAGATCAGTCCAAGGGTCTCAGAGTAGTTCTCCGGAAACACGTGGCGGCGGCAGAACCCGCACAAAAACAGTATCCACAAAACTCTGTTAATCATATGGAATTGTGGATTATCCACGGGTGCATCTTGTATCAGTTAGTTATTTTCTCTTTTAGTAACTGTTTCATTAATTTTTTTTCAGTTATATTTTAAGAGATCTTATATTAACACTATACAGTCCATTAAGAAGAAGACACTACACATTTCCATATTCAAGCATGTGTATGTGAGCTTTATAATTTATTATAGTGCATGAAGGTACATTTTTATCTAAAAAAAAAACAAGGCCTACAGGCCTAATGCGAACCTGTGCAACGAGATTACACCAGGTATAATGCTTCAATGCTGGACCATTACTTTTTAAGAACATGTGTAACATGTATATGAACAGTGCAAGTACTAAACACTAAACGGACGCTGTGCAAAAATGGTGGCAGGTGGCACCACCAATTTTGTGTATGAATAAGAGCTATGTGAGATCTATACACATGCAAAATTTCAGGGGGATATGTCAAACCAGTCCTGGGATATAAGCCTGAATGTCTGCAGCGTATACATAAATTTAGGTGGTGCCACCTGCCACAAAATCAAGAAAGCTATTCAAGATGTATAAACTTGCAAAATTTTAGGCAGAAAACCACTGCCGAGATATGAGTGATTTTATCCCACGGCAAACAAACAGATGGATGCTGTGCAAAAATAATTGCATGTGGCGCCACAAGTTTTGCGTATGATCAAGAGCTATGTGAGATCTATAAACATGCAACATTTTTGCCAAATCAGTCAAACGGTTCCTGAGATATGAGCTTATATGTCTGCAGCGTAAATTTGAATGTAGGTGGCGCCACCTGTCATAAAACAAGAAAGCTATCAAGGATGTATAAACCTGCAAATTTTCAGGTGGATAAAACAAACCCAGCTGAGATATGAGTGATTTTATCCCAAGGCAGATTAACAGATGGACGCTCTACAAAAATGGTTGCAGGTGGCACCACCAGTTTTGCGTATGATAAAGAGCTATGGGAGATCTATACACATGCAAAATTATGGCCCAACTGGTCAATCGGTTCCCGAGATATTAGCTTGGATGTCTGCAGCTTAGACGTGAATGTAGGTGGCGCCACCTGTCATAAAATCAAGAAAGCTGTCCAGGATGTGTACACATGCAAACTTTCAGGTGGATAAGTCAAACCCAGCTGAGATATGAGTGATTTTATCCCAAGGCAGATGAACAGATGGAGGCTGTGCAAAAATGGTTGCAGGTGGCGCCACCAGCTTTGCGTATGATAAAGAGCTATGGGAGATCTATACACATGCAAAATTTTTTGCCCAACTGGTCAAACGGTTCCCAAGATATGAGCTTGGATGTCTGCAGCTTAGATGTGAATGAAGGTGGCGCCACCTGTCATAAAATCAAAGCTGTCCAGGATGAATACACATGCAAAATTTCAGGTGGGTAAGTCCAACCAATGCAGAGATACGAGTGTTTTTATCTTAAGGCAGATGAACAAATGGACACTGTGCAAAAATGGTTGCAGGTGGCGCCACCATTTTTAGTGTATGTTATAAAGCTTTCCAAGGGCTACATTTGTGCAAAATCTTTAGCCTTATCAGTCAAACGGTTCCCGAGATATGTGGGTTTATGTGTGGAAAGAGACGAACAAGTGGACACTGGGCAGAGAGGAAAGGTCAGAGGTCAACCAAAAATGAGGGCGCAGCAGTTCACATGTGACCGATCGTAACTCTGAATTTTAACAAATTCTGCCCAGTAGTTATGGAGGAGTTCTCCGGAAACCTATGCGACAATGGCGGCAGCGTCGGCGTCTGACTGAAAACATAGCTTCCGCAAAACTCTGTTTTGGTGGATACAATGATTTTAGCTGGCACCACCAGTCTTATATACAATGAAGAGATATATAAATATGCCCAATGTCAGACTGATATGTCAAACCCCTCCTTAGAAATAAGCAGGCGTATACACTGCAAAAGTCAATGTAGGTGGCACCACCTGTCTTGTAAATAAGAATACCATCAAAGACGCATAGACAGGTCAAAATATCAGTCCAATACATCAAACTTCCCCAGAGTTTGATGCACTTGGATGAAAAGGCTTAGGTAAGGCAGTTGCCCCCGAGTGACCTGTGACAAATTGCTGCTTCAAGCTACTGCACTGAGTGAACTCTTGACCTGCACCTGGCTAGACTGAGTGAACTTTTGACCTGTACCTGGCTGCACTGAGTGAACTCTTGACCTGTTGCATAATCTGACACAGTTGGCAGTCTGCCAAAGCTATAAATAGATTCAGGCTGAACTTTGGTGCCAAATATGATGCAGTGAGCAGTCTTCCAAAGCTATAAATAGAATGCAGCTACTGCACTGAGTGAACTCTTGACCTATACCTGGCTGCACTTCTTCCAATCCTGGCACTGTGCCAAAACTATTTATAGAGCTGACATCATCTTGGCTAATGGCCACCATCAAGGCACTGGCAATCTGCCAATGGTAAACCAAGTGCTGTCATCTGTATACAAAAGTGGTCCCTACTTGAAATAACTTTGAAATTTATTTTTCCAATACAAAATGCTTTTCAGCTGACTTTTTATAAAAAAAGAAATCAGGAATATATGTAAAATTATTAAGGATGCATACTGAATGCAAAAATTAAAATACAGATGCATCTCATTGATGGCAAATTCTTGAATTAAGTTGAGTAGGGATACCAATAATTTATAATCCACGTACAGTTGTCTTTATATAGCCACAGAGAGCTGAATATCCATGATTGTAACATTGCCTAGTTTGATGAATAACTTAAATTATAAATCTAAATTTTTTAAAAGCTTTTAAAAAACTTTCTTGTCAATATTAACCAAAGTTAACCTGAAATCTAAATGTCTAGTGGCATGATGTAATAGATGCTGAACCAGGCTAGATGTAACAGCATCACACAGCTAACATATATGGTAAAATGACTCAATTCAATCTCCATAATTCTGCAAAAATCATTCATGTGGAACCATTAATGACAATTATTGTAAGAATTATTGTAGGGATTATTCTTGTAAAATATTTAACAAACTGGCTCCAGTGGCATATGTTAAAAATGTTTTGCAGGTTTATAACTCATATAGGAAGATACAGCAAACTGGCTAAGTTCAGCTTCCTGTAACTCAGCCAAAAAGCACTGAACCAAAACCATTTGAACAAATTTGAATTATCAACATCTGAGGATAATTAATATGTGAGATTTAAGAATTTGGCCCAGTGGTTTTTGAGAAGATCTTTGTAGCCACTGAGCTAAAATAGGCTGATATGGCATATGACTAAATTCAGCTTCCCATAACTTAGCCAAAAGTCACTGAAAACAGACCATTTGAACAAACTTCAGAAAGCAATACCCTAGAATCATTTCTGTGCGATATTAAACATTTTGGCCGTATGGTTTCAGAGAAAAAGTTTTTTGTAGCCCTCAGTGTGATACAGGCACTGATGACCCCGTACAAAAAAGGCCAATGCAGGTGGCGCCACCAATACCTCAATTTCAGGTATGACCTATGTGACCAACATTGGCATGAAATTTGGTGATGATAGCTGCAGCTGTTTCTGAGATTTAAATTTTAATATGCTTTTTTCCACAGTTAACAAAGTTCAACCTCCTTTAACTCGGCCAAAAATCTCCGAACTAGAACCATTCGAACAAACTTGAGAAAGATTGTTCCAAGGATCATTTCTGTGAAATATTGGACAATTTGGCTGGACATTTTCGGAGAAGAAGATTTTTAAAGCTTTTTTAGCTTTTTCCCTATAAAATCTAAGAAAATGCAGTTAGAAAAAAAAATAAACAAAATCTGATATAGTCTTTTGGATGACTGATTATTTGCAAAAAAATTGGTAAAGCTAGCTCCTGCCGTTTTTGAGAAAGCTATGGTTAACGTACAGACGACGCATGACGTACGACACACGACGGACGCCACCGCACCATTGCATAAGCTCACAGGTTTGCTAACAAGTGACCTATGGGTCATGACGCTCAGCTGACTGGGAAGAGATTCACAAAAGGAAATTTTATCATCAGAATGGTAGATACCCATTCAACTGAAGCATCAAACAGATTAACTAACAGGCCAAGATTTAGTCTGTATTTATATATCTGAAAAATAGAGAAAAAATGTGTAAACTTTAAAAACTAGAATACGGGTAGCCGACAAGTGACTACGTGTATCTGACAAAATCAGAGTGAAGTGAGGCATAGATTGAGTGGCAAGGGGAAACAGAGTGAGGTATGTTGCATATTAGCATGGATGTCTGCAGCCTAAATGTGTATGTAGGTTGTGCAACCTACCACAAATCCAGAAAGCTGTCCAAGTTGTATACATATGCAAAATTTTAGGCAGAAAAGTCAAACCACTACATGGATATGAGTGATTTTAGCCCACGGCAGACAAACAGACAGACGCTGTGCAAAAATGGTTGCAGTTTTGTGTATGATAAAGACCTATGTGAGATCTAAACACAAGCACAATTTTGGCCCAATCGGTCAAATGGTTCCTGAGATATTAGCTTGGATGTGTGCAGCATTAACTAGAATGTAGGTGGCGCCACCTGTCATAAAATCAAGAAAGCTATCCAAAATGTATAAACCTGCAAAATTTTAGGCAGTTATGTCAAACCACTACAGAGAAATGAGTGATTTTAGGCCACGGCATACCAACAGACAGACGCTGTGCAAAATGTGCAAAAATGGTTGCAGGAAGCCCCTCCAGTTTTGTGTATGATAAAAACCTATGTGAGATCTATACACATGCAAAATTTTGGCCCAATCGTTCAAACGGTTCCCGCGATATGAGCTTGGATGTCTGCAGCATAAACTAGAATAAAGGTGGCGCCACCTGTCATAAAATCAAGAAAGCTATCCAGGATGTATAAAACTGCAAAATTTTAGGCAGATATGTCAAACCACTGCAAAGATGTGAGTGACTTTATTGCACGGCAGACAAACAGACAGACGCTGTGCAAAAATGGTTGCAGGTGGTGCCACCAGTTTTGTGTATGATGAAGAGCTATGTTAGATCTATACACATGCAAAATTTTGGCCCGATTGGTCAAACAGTTCCCGAGATATGAGCTTGGATGTCATCAGCGTGAATGTGAATGTAGGTGGTGCCACCTGTCATAAAATCAAGAAAGCTATCCAGGATGTATAAAACTGCAAAATTTTAGGCAGATATGTCAAACCACTGCTGAGATATGAGTGACATTATTGCACGGCAGACAAACAGACAGACGCTGTGCAAAAATGGTTGCAGGTGGCGCCACCAGTTTAGCGTATGATAAAGAGCTATGTTAGATCTATATACATGCAAAATTTTGGCCCGATCGGTCAAACGGTTCCCAAAATATGAGCTTGGATGTCATCAGCGTGAATGAGAATGTAGGTGGCGCCACCTGTCATAAAATCAAGAAAGCTATCCAGGATGTATACGCATGCCAAATTTCAGGTGAATTAGTCAATTCACTGCAGAGATATGAGTGATTTTAACCAAAGGCAGATGAACAGATGGACACTGTATAAACATGGTTACAGGTGGCGCCACCATTTTTTGTGTATGTTATAGAGCTATCCAAGGGCTACATTAGTATAAATTTTATTTCCTGATCAGTCAAACGGTTCCCGAGATATGAGCTTGGAAAGCTGATAAAATCAAGTCCCAAAGGGAGCTCTCTGGAAACGAACGCGGCAACGGCGGAGGAACCCGGTCAAAAACAGTATCCACAAAACTTCGTTTTGGTGGGTACAAAAATACAGGTGGCTCCACCAGTCTGCAGAAACTAATAAAAACACTTACAAACATCAATATCCATGCAAAGAATCATGGTGATCTCCCCATTAGTTGTTCAGATACTTCAGCTTTTGTATCAAATTGTCCATTATTCTGAGGGATACTTCGGAGTCCTATAGCTTGAAGGATATGGGTAACAGAGACCTAATTTTAAGTTTCCACAGGCACTTTTCATGGGCCTTCTTGCATGACAAGAATGAAGATTCTAGGTCCAGTTGTTGCGATTTGTACCCTGTTGACAGATAACCACATCTTTAAAGGTATAAAAAAAAAAGAGAAAAAAAAATCGTGAAAATTTAAAAAAAATAGAGGTGGCGCACCCAGTCTGCAGAAACTGATGGAACAGGTCTTGATCAATATGTATGCCGAAAATCATGACCATCAGTGTTGTAGTTATTGAGATACTGCAGTTTTTGTATCAAATTTTCCATTATTCTGGGGGGTAATTTGGAGCCATACAGCTTAAAGAATATGGGTAACAGAGACCTAATTTCAGGTTTCCATGGAGACTTTTCATGGGTCTCCCTGTGTGTCAAGAATGAAGATTCTAGGTCCAGTTTTAATGATTTGTGCCCTGTTAACAGATGTTCATAACTTTAAAGGTCTCAAAAATAGAGAAAAAATTCGTAAAACAAGTGACCCAGGGGTCATGATGCTCAGCTGACCAGGAAGACATTGACAAAAGTAATTTTATCATCTGAATGTCAAATTTGAATGAAATACTTTTTTCCAAACTTGACCTTTTGTATAAAATCATCCAATATTCATTGGGGTACTATGGAGCTCTGTAGCATGAAGGATATGGGTAACAGACACCTATTTTCAAGGTTTACAAGATGACTTTTCAGGGGTCTCCCAGCATGTCAAAAAATAAAATTCTAGGTCCAGTTATTATGATTTGTGCCCTGTTAACAAATCCAAATGTTTATTCTGGGGGGTATTTCAAAGCCTCATAGGATGAAGGATATGGGTAACAGAGATGTAATTTCAGGTGCACAAGGAGACTTTTCAGGGGCCTCCCAGCATATCAAGAAAGGAGATTCTAGGTCAAGTCATTATAATTTGTGCTCTGTTAACAGATGACCAAATCTTTATTCTGGGGAGTACTTCGGAGCCCCAGAGCATGAAGGATATGGGTAACAGGGACCTTATTTCGGGTTTCCATGTAGACCTTTTATGGGCTTCCCTGGAGGTGAGGACAGAAGATTCTAGGTCCAGTCATTATGATTTGTGCCCTGTTAATATATGACCAAATCTTTATTCTGGGGGGTACTTCAGAGCCCCATAGCTCACAGAATATGGGTAACAGGGACCTTATTTCGGGTTTCCATGTAGACCTTTTATGGGCTTCCCTGGAGGTGAGGACAGAAGATTCTAGGTCCAGTCATTATGATTTGTGCCCTGTTTACAGATGACCAAATGTTTAAAGATCACAAAAGTAGAGAAAAAAAAATCGTAAAAAATAAAAAAAAAAATATAGGTGGCGCCACCAATCTCCAGAAATTGATGAAACACTCCATGATCAATATCCATGCAAAGAATCATGGTGATTAATGCATGAGTTGTTCAGATACTTGAGCTTTTGTATTAAATTTTGCATTATTCTGGGGGGTACTTCAGAACCCCATAGCTCGAAAAATATAGGTCACAGTGACCTAATTTCAGGTTTACAAGGAGAATTTCCATAGACCTCCCAGGATTTCAAGTAAGAAGATTCCCGGTCTAGCGGTTACGATTCGTGCCCTGTTAACAGACAGACGCCTGGATGGCCGGACGGACGACGGACAAAAGGTGATCCCTACAGCTCAGATGACTTTCAGTCAGCTGAGCTAAAAATTGAAAAAATACAGGTGGGGCCACCAGAATGCAGAAACTGATGAAACATTTCATGATCAATATCCATGCAAAGAATCATGGTGATCAATATAATAATTGTTCAGATACTTAAGCTTTTGTATCAAATTTTCCATTATTCTGGGGGGTACTTCGGAGCCCCATAGCTCAGAGGTTATGGGCAACAGAGACCTAATTTCAAGTTTTTAAGGAAACTTTTCTTGGGCCTCTCAGCATGTCAAGAGAGAAGATTCTAGGTCCAGTTGTTACAATTTGTGCCATGTTAACAGATGACCACATCTTATGAGGTCTCAAAAATAGAGAAAAAAATTCGTAAAAATAAAAAAAATACAGGTGGCGCCACCATACTGCAGAAACTGATGACACATTCCATGATCAATATCCATGCAAAGAATCATGGTGATCACTGCAATAGTTGTTAAGATACTTGAGCTTTTGTATGAAATTGTCCATTATTCTGAGGGATACTTCAGATGACTTACAGTCAGCTGAGCTAAAAACACTTAATGGTCAATATCCATGCAAAGAATCATGATGATCTCCGTATTAGTTATTCAGATACTTCAGCTTTTGTATCAAAGTGTCCATTATTCTGAGGGATACTTCAGAGTCCTATAGCTTGAAGGATATGGGTAACAGAGACCTAATTTCAAGTTTCCACAGGCACTCTTCATGGGCCTCCTTGCATGACAAGAATGAAGTTTCTAGGTCCAGTTGTTGCAATTTGTACCCTCTTGATAGATATCATAGGTGGCGCCACCAGTCTGCAGGAACTGATGGAACATCTCATAATCAATATGTATGCGAAACATCATGACCATCAGTGATGTAGTTATTGAGATATTGAAGTTTTTGTATGAAATTTTTGACTACTCTGGGGGGGTACTTTGGGGCCCCATAGCTCGAAGGATATGGGTAACAGAGACCTAATTTCTGGTTTCCATGGAGACTTTTCATAGGTCTTCTAGTGTGTTGAGAATGAAGATTCTAGGTCCAGTCGTTACTATTTGTGCCATGCTAACAGATGACAGCATCCTTAAAGGTCTCAAAAATAGAGGAAAAAAATCGTAAAAAAATCGAACGATACAGGTGGCGCCACCAGTCTGCAGGAACAGATGACACATCTCATGATCAATAGTTATGCCACAAATCATGACCATCATTCAAGTAGTTAATGAGATATTGAAGTTTTTGTATGAAAATTTTTACTTTTCTTTGGGGTACTTTAGGGCTCCATAGCTGGAAGAATATGGGTAACAGAGACCTAATTTTGGTTTCCATGGAGACTTTTCATAGGTCTCTCAGTGTGTCTAGAATGAAGATTCTAGGTCCAGTCGTTATGATTTGTGCTACGTTAACAGATGACAGCATCCTTAAAGGTCTCAAAAATAGAGGAAAAAATCGTAAACAAGGGACCTATGGGTCACTGTGCTCAGCTGATGTTAACCTTGAAGGTAAAAATCTAAAATAATATCTAATGGAGATAAAGTGTAAGAGGAAGAGGTAATAAAGGCCATGGTTGGTTTATATGACTGGTTTGTATTGATGAGCAAGAAATTGTTGCAAAAAATATTTTTTTTACCTGACCATGTGTTTCCTAATGTTGAAACTAAAGCATGTGAGCAGTTTGTGAACAAATGATCTGTACTATTACCATGATCATTTGTTGGTTTTTCGATTAACTGTTGACATTTCAGTAGTTTACACATTTGTTCAATTGCATCTATTTTTTTGTATAATATATATTATTAAATATATATGTATTTTTTTTATGAAATGTATACAGTTGAAATATAGCTAATTAACAACATAAAACAGGGCAAACAAAGCCTGATCTCAAATTCTGCTGAGGCAGGAAAATAATGAACAAATGTTTGTATTAAATCCTGATTTTTTTATCACATCAATTATTTTCTAATTTAAGTTTATATTTCTATACATTTCCAATTTAACATATATATCTGAATATAAAAGTTGATTCATAATTCTCAACTGCATCATCATAAATCTCAATCTTGTCAGATAACACCACATCATGCATACAAATGTTTATTTATTTTTTACCACAAAAATATATCTTTTAAATCTGCAAAACAATAAATATCTAAAAATAATACTTGATTTAGATTTCACAATTTTTAATTGTGTCTTTATTTATCCATAATGTGCTTCATATTTTATAAAAATTTAAGTATACTGATGGGTTTATTTATATTTGTTAAAATCATTTAAAAGAAAATTGATTTCTTTAAAAATGCTACATTACACAACATTGCATCTTCTGGATTACACCTTGAATTATTTTTTTCAAGGAAAGTTTTTGCATATCGGAGTGGAAACAGCATTACAATTAAGGAGATACAGTGAAAACAATAACAATTACTGCATAACACTTGGTGGGTTGGGTTTTGGGGGGGGGGGGGGATTGGGCCGGTGATATGAGAATAACTGTACACCTGTCACAGCAGGGGATCTCCCCCAGTGACTGTAACAAATCAGAAACCCTGGCATAGCTGACTTCCAGTGACCTGGAGTGCATCTGTAATCAAAGCAAGTGACTACAGAAAAAAAAATCAATAACTAGCTTAATTTTCAAGCTTTTATTTTCAAATTTCAGATTTAGACAAACTAAATATTTATGTTTACATGCTGTGAAAATTAAATCAATGGTGCTTACAGGAAAAAAACGTGCCATGGTCAAAGTTGGGCAAAATTTAAGGTACTGATTTTTTTTTTAAGCTAATAACTTAAAAAATTTAAAAAATTCAGATCTAATTCTGGGTAAACAATTGAATCTTAATTAAACATAGTTATATACTTGAGAAAATAGACTCTAGTTTCAAAATTTTTCATGTTAAGTGAGTTATTATTTTTCCTAATTTTTTACAAAGTCCATGGACCTCTCAGTGTATCAAGAATTAAGATTCTAGGTCTAGGCTTTACGATTTGTGCCTTGTTAACAGATGTTCACATTTTTAAAGGTCTCAAAAATAGAGAAAAAAATTTGTAAAAAATCGAAAAATACAGGTGGCGCCACCAGTCTGCAGGAAGTGATGGAACATCTCATGATCAATATGTATGCCAAAAATCATGACCATCAGTCAAGTAGTTAATGAGATATTGAAGTTTTTGTATGAAATTTTTGACTTTTCTGGGGGGTACTTTGGGGCCCCACAGCTCGAAGGATATGGGTAACAGAGACCTAATTTCTGGTTTCCAAGGAGATTTTTCATTGACCTCTTAGAATCCCAAGTTACAAGGTTCTAGGTTCAGCGGTTACGATTTGTGCCTGGTTAACAGACGGACAGACGGACAGACGGACGACGGACAAAGAGTGATCGCTATAGATCAGATGACTTTCAGTCAGTTGAGCTAAAAATGGTTAGGTGGGTGGGGACATGAAGATTCATGCAACATGTAATATTTTTTTTATCATTCATACCATAAAGGGCTGGTATTTGACAAATTGTACATTCATTTTTACTTAATTTCCTCACATCATAACATGACACACCACAAACTACCAGAATTGAGAATCAAAAACAAAATGAGACTGACATAACATTTATTCATAATACATTTATAATTTACAAAGTACAATTTTAAATATAATTATATATCTATCAAAGCTGCTGCTCTTATCATTAAAGCAAACTGATAAAAAGTACGACACAAACAGCCACTCATTGGTCAAATAAATGACACACACATGTACATGTCTTAAATATTAGCCACCTTGGGTGACGATTACGGATAACGACGAGGTTGACAGATAATGACCATGACTTGTTCATGATATCAAAGCAACAAGCTCACTACAGACAAAACCAGGGAAATACTTAAAATAAGATGATGAACATAAAGCAGTGTGTGTGTACTTGATGAACACGGCGTGGGCTCTGATTTGATGGAATATCTGAAACAAAGACGAGACATTACCATTAGAACTGTAGTATACATACATGATGAACATTAATGCCATCATAAAATCTTGTTGGTTGTATTTCACAAGTTTTAGCCCAGTGCCAAAAATCAGATCAATGAGAGTGGGCGTCGTATGATTAAAATTTGGAGCATGATGCACTATGTGATACCCTTGTGTTCAGACCTAGAGAACCTTGCTATACAAAACAGCACTTAACAAGAGCACCGCAAACATGCATAATACACCTGTCGTGCATCTGGTGACCTTTGACCTCATTAAATATGCATGAATTTTGATGAGAAGGTAATTCAGGCGAGAAACTATTGGTAAATATGTATAATGAGTTTCATGAAAATCCACTGGATTTTTGGCAAGTAACCAAGGTGCCTCCAAAGTGCAGTAACCTCTGACCTCATGGATTTCACTGGAAATCAAAACTAAGGTGAGATATTTTATTGATTAAATTATTTCTGATGAGTTTGATCAAAATCCTTCATATTCTTCACAAGTTATCGCGGCAACACAACAAAATAGCCTAGTGACCCGTGACCTTATTAAATATGGGTGGATCTTGCCAATAATCGAACTCAGGCGAGATAATCTGTTTGTTAGTAGATATGGTGAGTTTGATGAAGATCCATCAAAGCCCTGGTAAGTAATTGCGGCAACACTAAAAGTTAACGGACGGATGGATAAATGGACGGACCGTGGGTATACCATACTACTCCTGTCACATGCAGGCGTATAAAAACAAAAGGAGCACTGGGACGACTGCAGTGTATAACCGCTGCATGAGGAGCATAATTAAAGAAGGCCATAAATATACCAGGAAGCTTAACACAGTATTTTTGGGTTGCATATTTTTTTAAAATTTAAAGTTTTTTTCAAGGTTTTTCAAAACATAACTTTTCACATCCTCCTTCAGCTGTTTGATCTGCAAATTTTCTTTATTCAAAACTTCAAATAAGATGTGAAAGAGGAAATGAGATTGTTAAGTTTAACAACATCTTACTGGCCATGTATGGATAAATCTTCTTTATAGTTCAGAAAAAAAATTCATTAAGAGCTATTAATTTCAATGAACAAGTTTCACCACATTTGATTGGCTATGTTTTAACACATTTTATTCACAGTTTGGAAGTTTAATTAATTTCAGATTGAACTATCATCTGTACACAGAATGTATGCTGACAAAAAATGATAACTAGTTTCACAGACTATAAATATAAATTCAATACTGTGTAGGATTATTCCATCAAAAGCTAAACCTACCTTGTCAAAGAGAGTATATTCAGATGTATACAGACTGAGCAACATTGTGTTCATTTTTCCTACTCATGACCTGTCAAGCTGTGTTTCCATGTGCACATATTGTATTATTTGCATGAACAAAAATAGCTTCATTTCCATGTGTGTGTATATGTGTGAACTGGCAGAAGTTTAGTGGAACAGTGCAAGTGGTATAGCAAGTCTTCCTCAAAAGGATGCTGGATTGACATCATTTACTTGAAATCCTTGAGTTCAAGCATTTCCACACATATATGCACACATGCACATATATGCTAGCAGACAAATGGAAAGACCACAATTACAAAACGCTAGTGATTTTTCATGTATATATTTGCCTAGCTAAATGTGCTTTGAATAATAGGTTATGCGGGAGCATCAGGATATGTTTACCATGACACCCTCTAGTAGACGAGTATACAAACCTGATGACAGAAGGAAATGGAATGAGCATTCTTAGGTGATTTATGGTCCTATTCATTTGAAAATTGCTTCATGATTTTTACTCCATGGACATGCATTTTAGATTTGTTACACAAAAATGTGAAGAAAATAAACTTTGTCTGCTTTGCAAAACCCTTATGTATACTTACCATAGCTGATTAAACTCAAGTGTGCGTGAGATGGTGAGAGCATCTTTAAGCATGAGATCTCGTAGGGCCCACAGAGCGTTGAGTGTTGAGCCATGTACGCCCGCACCCTGCTGTAACCAGTGTGTGGGCAGGCGACTGTTAGGGGAGGGCTGGGTGTTATCTATTGTGGCTTTCATGGTCTTATCCCAGTCACCAATGGTTTGTTTCTCAGGAGTTAACCCTTCAATATACCTACAACAAACATGACATTAGGTTAATATCATATACACTGCCATGTATACTTTGTTATGTGGAACTTAAATATATCTTATGTTTATCTCGAGTGAACAATGCAGCCTTCTTCAGTAAAAGACTTTGGCAAGATTGTTCATTTGACCAAAATGAGACTATAACAAACATGCAAAAACAGGAGTCTGGAATCTGTGCAAGAAATTTGAGAAAAAATATTTACCTACTGCAATAATACCAGTTCACAAATCTTTTGAGAAACCTTCTTTAAGTGACCAGACAAACAGAAATAACAAAGAAAGTACAAAAGAACCTCTTTTTAGACTGAACTTAAATTGGCATGTGCTCATACACACTGGGTAAAAGCCAGGGGTCCCTAAGTACATGGTTTATTGCATAAGACAATGATGCTGTACAAAATGTATGACAAAATATAATACATACACATCAAATAACATGCAGTAGGGTTAAAGGTTATTTCTTGCATTGATTATGTAAGACACAAGGTTTGCAAAATGAATTGCATATTGCCATGCTGTCTTTTGATTAAATTTGTCTGGTGAGTTGGCCATACAAAACCCTATACTAAACTTACCTTAAGTAAGCCTCGGAGTGGAGAAGTCTCTGTGTCCTGGGGGGTACTGACACAAACATAGGCGATGGTGGTCTCGGGGGAGGGGGTGGCGGCATCGACTGGGTGACCTGCTGACCCTGCATCTGTTGTCCTGTTGAGGTCATAACCAGACAAAATTTGTCAATTTTTTAACTTTTCTCCAGTTCTCCAATTATGAATGCAAGGTAAACAGTTTATTACAGCCATATACTGTGATTGGCTTGATATTTGTCAGGTTTAAAAACTTTTGATATTCAAGATGGGGAAATTATTGCCAAAGTAGAACAAAGAAGCCCCACCTTCACTGGTGAACAGTGTTTTATACAGTAGCAACCATGAATATGAAGCCAACCACTGTATAATACAAGTTCATACATTACTATAAATGTCATGATATATGCTCTCACAATGCTTTCACAAAATGTTTGTCATTCTTTATAATGTTCTATCAAATACTGAAGTTTAAAATTACTACCTGATTAACTGAATTTGTATTCTTTGCGACCATGTTATTTTTCAATATTGAATTGCTGAACAGCCTGCAAGATAAGCAGTCAACTAAATTCTTTAATAGTTGTTGTTTTTTTTATACTTAATTCTGATAATTAACTCAAACCATTTTGTAAAAGATATATATTCAAATACAAATACTTAAAATGCCATGCCATGCTTCTTCAATGTTTTCCTTTCCATTTTGACCCTGGCTTATTTTTCTATGAGAATTTTTAATAGAAATTTTAAAGATGCAGTAAATAAGATGCCATTAAAATATCAGATCTTACACTAACATACTCTGTGGGAGACACATGCAACAACACAACAGAAAACAATCAGCCAATCACAACTGATCATGCTGCTTGTCAACCAATCACAGTGATGCAATTTGTTTGCATAACCACACATTCAGAAGTGAACAGAAAATTGATAAACATTAGTGACAGGAACACAAGACCTTGCCATTCTGGCTGCATGCATCTTTCCTAGCTTGCTTACTATGATACCTGCCATCGGTGAACAGCTGATGGGGAGAGCTCTGATGTTTGTGTCTACTGGTCTCTGTGGAGCTACAGACATCCATGCATTCTGTGATGCAGATACAGCATTATTTACATCAGGCAAAGCTGAAGGACTGTTAAAATAAGAAGCCAGGCTCTGCTGCCCAGGGGTACTGGATGCTGTTGAGATGGACTTCACAGAGGACTGTGCAGGTCTGGTATGGGAATAACATATGCTGACTGTGTCACCACCAGGTGGCAGTTTGGCCAATGACGGGTCAAATATTACATGCTGATGGCTGTTACTAGCCAGTGATGAGTCACATGATACATGGTGTTGGCTGCTATTGGCCAGTGATGGGTCACATGTAATATGCTGGTGGCTGCTAATGGATAGTGATGGGTCATGTGTTACATGCTGACGGCTGCTATTGGCCAATGATGGGTCACATGTTACATTCTCATGACTGTTATGGGCCAGTGATGTGTCACATGTTACATTGTCATTGTTGGTCTGCCTGTGTGCTGAATGGTCATTAACATTATATGACTTTAACTTAGTAGGACTGTCACAGCAAGAAAGTCCAATGCTCGACTGCTGTAAAGACAGAACTTGGAGCTTGGTTGTTTCAGCCATGCACAGCTGGACCTGTGAAGCAGACACTGTGCTGTGAGGAGCAGAACTATCTTTGCTGCCTGGTAAAGGCCTAGCAGTCCTAAGCATTGTACATGGCTGTACTGACAAGGACATGGGAGTGCTGTGGTCATAAGGAACAGTGCCTGCCCCTTGCTGGGTTGCTTTGGTCTCACAGCGTGGTTGGGTCACAGTTGACTCTAAAGGATGTCCACGGTTAACATAAGATTGGTAGATAACAGGAGTTTTAAAAGCAAAGTTATCAATAGACTGCTGTAATGCAGGGAAGCAATATGGTGAAGGGGTAATGCTCTGTGAAGACTTTGTAACTGGGGCACAGGCAATTTTGACAGAAGTTTGCTGAGGTACGGTGCCTCTAGTTAGGTGTATAGTGTTGTTGTGACTCTCATCCTGAAAGAAACCTTTAGGCATGGCTGGCAGAGGTGGTATACCTCCAGGAATGGCTGTGCTGTCACTCTGCTGAGGTAGAGGTCGAGGACCTCTGCTTTGACTGTGGCAAGGTGGAAGCATAGCTCTGCTTTGGCTCTGCCTCGGCAGTATGCTTCTGGGCATGAGGTTAGCTCTGCTGGGAATCTGCCCTGACAGAATGCCTTGAAGGATGTGCATTTGCTGGCTGTGACTTTGCCATGGCAGAGTGTCTCTGTGGATATGAGTTGCTCTGCTGAACATAAAAGGTGCAGTACAAGATCTAGTGAAGACTCCTCTACCAAGTTCCTCCCAATTCTTCCTGTGATGCGGCCTACCTGTGTGCATTATGGGTGGTTGCTGAGCCCCGACTGTTATTGGTGTCTGTGGAGTCCCAGGGTGGCCGTGAATGGGCGTCCCAGGGGGCATAGGGGGCCCCATTTGATGAGACATGGGAGTCCCTGGGTAGCCGTGTGGAGTCATCATTCCCTGTGGTGTCTGTGGCATAGGCATTCCTGGCTGGTAGCCTTCAGGAACAAACAAACGAAAAAACACTGCACACACAACACAAAGCTTGGTAAAATAAAAGGTAATACAACAGCTGACTTCTACATAGAAGATTACACTGGAAGTTTAAAATAAAAGGGTAGCCAGTCTAGCTGAAACATCCACATGCATGGATAAAGATCCAGGAAATATAAATGAGGTTGACAACATAGCTACTTATGCATAAATTAAAATCACAATGATCCCATCCTATACTTTCACTGGCTTAAGGCAAATTAGTTTATAGCATAATGCAATATTATAACTATTTTTTTCACATTTTGTTGAAAATAGAAGTCCCAACTATTTTCTTACAATGAAACCCCAAGACATATATTATTATTTACTTAAGACACACCACTGCATATGTAGCTAGGTTTTCTCATACCTCTGAAATGCTGGATTAATAAACATGGTACTTATAATTCAGGTCTGTTCATGCAAATCATTTAGAAAATTAAATGGATTAAAAGATAATTCATGCCAATGTATAATAATACATGATACCAGACTGAGTGAGTATAATAAAGCATTTGATACTGTTAATATATTATGCTGTGTGTTATTAACTAATTTAATATGATGATGACCTATATTTTTGATTATACAAGATATCCTGAATAATCCTACAGTTGGCATACATGCACGTTATGATCTGTATAATATGGGTCTTATTATTTTTAAAGCCAGCATTATGGTTTTAAAACTGGTGTCTTGTTAGTTGTTGAATAGTCCTGACTGACTCATCTTTAAAGCTATCAAGTTATCTGAAAACCTGTGGTAACTTCCTTTATTTGCTCGGCATCAGAAACAAAAATGCATGAATAGGAAGTGTAGTTGCTCTTTTACAGTTCTTGTTCTTTCTTAGTATTACTTATTTAGGGTCTTTCGTTTAAGGTCTATGAGCAAATTGAATTTTTAGTTAAAAGCCCTAGTGTTAAAATTCTTGGTGTAACAAACCAGAATGTTTTAAAGTCATCCACAGACCAAAACCATTCCATTTTGATTAATGATTTTAACATTTACACTTAAGTGTTTCACTTGCATACAAAATTATTATATCTAAATCAGTACTTCCCAAAATCTTCTGAATTGCTGTTTTTTTTAAAACCATGTGCAAATGATTCCATTTTATAATCATAGTAAATTATACTTATTTTTAATAAGGTATATAGGTATGCCTCATAAATGGTGTCTCAGCATTTGTCAATATTAAAGATTTTCAGGTGTTAGGGGTTTTTCTGTAAAATATGTATCAGTATTTATGCAGTGGATTTCATATAGTCCAGCAATATAATAATCACTGGCAAGCCTGTCCTGCTTATTTGGAGAATTGCCTTGCTAACAATTCCATAAAAGATAGGTACATGCATTAAATTATTTGCAAATGACATGAATTCGGCCAAATCTTCATTTAAATCATCCTTTCATTTTCTCTTGTATGTGCATAAAAAATATTTACACATTCATTAATTTTGAAAGCCTAGCTTCAACATTCTGTGATCACCATGTTAGGGTTTAAGGTTTACAAATTACAGCTAAGTTTACAGGCTGACCTGTATGTTAAATTTAATTAACGCAAGTTTTACAGCAAAGGTTGACAGTGAAAATTCAAGTTTCAGGAAATAATTTTAAATTGACAATAAGCTTACCAATCAGAAAATAATGCTAACACAACCATAAAAGGGTAACAATCTAAAGGTTCATGCTGGAATCTGATGAACAACATCTACTTTTCTAACATCACCTACAACACAACATCCTCTCCCATCTCGCTCACCTTGAACCATTGGGTTACCGGGCATACCCGATGGACCTGCCTGACCTGGGGGGTAACTCCCTGGGGGATAACCCTGCTGGGGGAAGTTACCCTGTTGTGGGTACCCTAAAAGGAACAACATTTTTGTTATAACAAAAGTGGAACATCGTGTATACATGTATTCCCATTCATTGGATAGCTTTCTTTATCTTTTATCTCGAGAAACTTCCTTAACACTCTTAAAGCTGTGTTTCCATTAATGCCTTGCTGACATGCATACAGGTACATAAACTGGACACCTATGGGATATTGATACACTCAGTGCCTTTATATTTACAAGGATATCATACAGGCAAAGTTCTGAAATTACATAGAGCACCATATCTGTGACTTTACAAGTGAAAACGCTCCTACTTTATCATATTTTTGTTCCAACCACATCCGTGTATGGATCAGTATCCATGTTCAGACAAGTGGAAACACAACTTTATAGTGGTCATGCCACATTCCTTCTATACTAGGGGTGAATTAAGGGGGGTGGGGGCGCAGGGGGTGTGCGCCCCCCCCCCTTTTTTCAACCTAACAAAAAAAAAATCTGGGAAAAAAACTCAAAGTACACCATCATGCTTCCAGTTACAATGTACGTCTTGCTTTATATTAAATGCATATAAGCTACCCCAGATTACATGATCACATCCTAAATTTCCAAAATATTTCTACACCTTTGAGGGGGTGACCCCCCCTCGATGCTTTGCGGCTTCGCAATGTGAGCCCCCCCCCCCCCCCCCCCCCCCCCCCCAAGCTAAATTCCTGTATCAGCCCCTGTATACTCCATTAATTCTAGGGAGGGTAGAGGTAAGTAGTCACAGTATTGGGCAGAGTAGGGTGGACTTGCATGATTACCTTTGATTCTGGTGTATTCTCTGACGTTTAGACAGACCCTAATTAAGTCAGTCTCGCCTACCCTGAGCCTATTAGTTTGCAGTTAGGGGCTGGTTGCCACTGTTACCTCATGATTGCACACATTAAGCTGTCACACAACTAGTAAATGGGGACCTAATGGGTCAGGTTTGTTCATTTGGACATTTTCTTTGATTAGAATAAAAGTGTAGAAGGGTAAATGAGAAAATATTGACTGTATGCCGAGGTACGCTTACAAAGAGTGGCCTGGTCTTGCAGTGCATTTAACATTTTGGCTTGTGTCACGACTCACGTAGGAGGGTCTATGGAGTCGTGTTTGTCATGGCTAGACAGGGCAGGATGGACTTTTATGCTTACCTTGTCCCTGTGCTGGGTACTGCCCCTGCGCCCCCTGGCCCGACTGCTGGGGTGGGTAGCGGTTCAGAGATTCCTGCAGGGCTTTGTCAGCCTCAGCTTGCTTCACAGCTTGTTCTTCAGCAATCTTTTTTGCTCGTTCTTCATACTTAACCTTCTCACACTTTGGTAACTCTCTCCACTGAAGAATAATCGTGCACATTAGTGACCATAAACAACTATGTGTATTAAACTCCAATGATCCATTTATTAAAATAAATTTTACTTCACAAAATGAAGTTTGAAAAAGGTTAAATTACTTAAACAAATGTTTTAACAAGATTGAACCATTAAATAATAACATCATGACATGACATGTACTTACACAAGTAAATATTCAATTGATCAAACTTGCATCAGCTCTGAGTTTAAATGAATCGGTTTAATGAATAAAACATTTCAAATAACTATCATACTGCATGAACCAGGCATGTAAATTCGATTATATGTTAAAGATGCACATTTTTTTGCACTGCAATGACTTTTAATACTAAGAAAATCTATATAATTATCTCCATTTACTGCTATAATAAAGTGAATGACCGTTTAAAATGCTTTCCATTTTCTGTGAAAAGTTAATAAACCAAACCTGTACAGATTTCTCATGTTGGAATCAAAGAATTTTGAACAAGAGGGTTGTAGGATAGAACAGGGGAAGGCATGGTATAAAAGCAATAAAGAACAAATCAGGGGGTTGGGGAAAATTCCAACACCTCACCATTTTCACTCTGTGGATTTTTCTTGTAGGTGGCTGATAAACAATTATATCATAAAATATTTTGAATATTCCAGTAAGTGAAACAAGGCATAACCTAATGAAACTTGCTATCAAACAGCTACTGATTCAGTCAATAAATACCAAATTTTGGTCTGGGCTTATACACAAGGTCGAAATATACATGAATTTTTACTGTAATTTGAAATTTCATGTTGACAGATTTGACTGTCACCTCAGTTATACAGCTAGACCGCATCTTGCAGTTAAATGAGGCAATGTCACAAACAAAATATATGATTCATGTTGACATTAACATCTGTAAAATGCTGTCATATACACGTAGCTCTCACAAGCCAGTTTTTTACTCTTGATCACAAACAACAGAAGTTTTCAAACATGTTATAAAATATGACTACATGCAGATGATTCAAGTGTTAATTATTTTGTTAGTTAACTGATGATACCTAATGACTAAGATGAGTGACTAAGATAACAACATCTATAGTTCGTTCCACTACCCCTGTCCACCTGTTTTTTTTTCCCAATTATTTTTAAACAAATCCAAGACAGCAAAAACTTTTTGCCCCTAAAGCAGAAAGAGTAATATGAATAATTAACTATTATGGAAATAATCGCCTACCTTATGTCATTTTCCTGTTAACAATTTAAAAACCATTTTATGAGTAACTTATCTATTTTGTAGCGACATCTTGCTACCAATTTATGATATGGACAGAGCAGGGAACAATGATGATGTCATAATAGATGTGACACACAAACGAGGCAACCATATTCTCAAGACCAATAATCAAGAGCTGCCAGCCCCTGTATACATGAGACTTGTATTCTCCTTGTGCAAGCGCTTCACTGTTACATTACTTCATATCCATATCCAACTTCCAAGAAGGATAAACAATGGTCACTTGTTATGGACGCCATGAACCACAGATATATATGAAACATGTTAACCAGGCTGTAAAGTAAATAATATTTATATCATAAGCAGGTAGGTACAAAAAATTACGCATTTTCCTCTTTCTGCCATTGGTGCAAATCATGTTTGGCAAGTTCGTCTTATGTTGAGATAATCTCGAAAAATCAGATGGACAGGGGTAGTGGAATGGACTATAATACTAATATTAATACTAATATTATGTCTGGTTTTCAGTCTGACCTTTTGACTTTGCCACAACACCTTTTACTATATTTCATTTTGAAAATTATCCTGAACTTCTTGCACATAAGAAGTTGATGTACATGCACTGGTCAATATGAACCATATTAACACAGGGTTTAACTGTATTAAAATGACATAATCACAAGATATATAATACAGTCTTTTGTAAATTATATGTGTTCATGAGGGATGTTCACAAATTGTTTCAACTATACATGCTATGGAGTTCATAAAATTAGTGCAACGTGTAATGAATGAACAGATTGTAACTATATACACAAATCAAGTTATATGTGACATCAAGTGAAGGCTGCACAGCCTTGACAATGTGATGTGATATGATACACACAGAAACATTAAGGGAACAAACATGCACAAGCATGGTGGCCGCACATGATAAAACAACTACAAATATGTACACTACTGACCCTGGTTACTATGTCATCCATTAGTCCAAGTATCCACAAATTTAATCACTCCATCATAAATCTCAATTCTTATTATCATAAGTTGTAGTTAAACATACTATGGAAGCCTACTAATAAAGAATTTTAAATCATATCATGCTGACTGTTAAAAATTAAAGTGTAAAACAAGTCATCAATGCAGGACAGAAAATTTTTTTTTATCTGAATAAATATTTAAAAGGGGG
The DNA here is from genome assembly GCA_026874595.1 of Sipunculus nudus. Lineage (NCBI taxonomy): Eukaryota > Metazoa > Annelida > Sipuncula > Golfingiida > Sipunculidae > Sipunculus > Sipunculus nudus. The sequence goes on along the minus strand of CM049306.1, from coordinate 37,533,037 downwards.
TTGTAATAAAAACCTAGCCTGCAACATCCCACAAATAATGATAAATCACTTGGGGGACAATTACAGGGTTCAAACTCAAATCCTGAGGACAGATTTAAGGACCTTTTGAGGACTTTCATTGACCATATCCATCAGATTTCATGGACCAATCTGGTTAATATGATGGCTTGACACTCAATGCCTTGCTGCCAAATTCAAAGTTAACATAGATCACTCAAGAATGTCATGTGAGAAGACTTGGGACCTAGAGCAGATAACCTGAGACACTATGGCTACATTACACTGAGATCTTGTAGATCTGATTTCACAGGCATCAAGGGGCCACAAAATTGAATGATTGGGTGTGGGCTAAACTTTAAGGATTACTGGTTATTTTCTGAAACATTCCCATTAATATGGGATGTAGAAATTAATTTATTCCAGATAAATCAGAAGAGATTAAAAAGGATAATATTCATACCAATTAGAGATAAAAAAATGTTAAAAAAATCAAGTGGGCTGCAGGATGGAATATAAAGTACTTTAAAATTCTGATGTAAAATTTCACAATTATATTTATATTTGAAATAATGTTGTAATAAAAGAAATTATCTTTTTGACCAATTTTTACGCTTGGCATCCAAAAAACAAGATGAAACTGCTCTATTAGAAATACTTTTGCATGCTATAAATTGGGACACCATTTCCCACTGGTTAATATTTGTTACAAAATCATTTGTAGTGAACTATCCAACTCAAGAAACCACTTGCAACACACAGTCCAGTAGGAGTAAGACTGACAATATTATACTTTTTCACAGATGATTAATATACTTTGTGTAATTCAGACATTCGGCTCCACAGGAAACCTCAGCCCTAAAACTCTATATTTCACTTACCATTGCTCCAACTATTTTACTAATCTCGCCGAAGGTACAATCTTGTCTTTCCTCTGAGAGGCGCTTGCGACTCTCCGCCGCGAACACGAGGTATGCACTGATGTGTCCTTTACGCTACATTTGAAACAAGCACTAAAACATCAACATGCATGCTAGGTGGAAATAAAAGACACAAGACTAGGTCTATATTTAAAACAATGAGCTGCCAGGACTGTTGGTAGGCTGAGCACCATTGCGATGATTTGGCAAATTGTAAATTCATGATCAGATAGCTCACTTGTAATCAATTACTGTGGATAGCAGCATTGATGTAATTATAAATTTTCATACAAGTTTAAATTGTATGTTTATTATGTTTGGCACATTGTGATATTCAAATAGTGTGAATGACCAATAACTTTCATGATAGTAAAATGTTTCATGGGAGTGGACGGTCCTTTTTATAAGTTCCACTTTTTTCTCTAGAGAATATACTGACACAGTAAATAATATGTTACAGTATAATTTTGCAGATAATGCCTTACCTTGTCTATAGTGCCCCTGTATATATCTGCAGATATTATAAAATGGCCAAATAAATGCAAATATATATGCAACGACAAAGCTAAACTATGCTGCTACCTTGTCAGGCAGAGGATAATATACAATTGCCAAATCATCATAAAAGTGCTACCACCTGGTGTCAACTGTGGGTAGTTCTAGTTGAACCTGAAACTTAAACAGAGACAAGTCTACGCATGCAATGGACTGGTCATGCTCAGTCTCACAAAAAAGTTCCCAACTGAAACAAAGCTGAAATAAACAGATAAAAAAGAAGACCCACTGTTATCAACCATCCACCAAGCGGACCTGACCGTGGACCAGTCATGTTTCAATGTTGGCATGTGACTTTTCTCATAAATTTTTCAATTCAGATATTTCCGTTAAATTTCAAAATGACATTTTCAATCTGAGTTATGGAAAGGAATATGCCAAATATTCCTTTGAATTTCTTGTCGTTTTTAGAATAAAAAATACCATTAAGCATTTATTAATACATCAAAAGAAACATTCAGATTTGCGTCACATACCTGTGCGGTGAAATTTAACCCTAAGTTCATGATAACCTTCCCTTAAAATAAAAATTAATTTTGAATCTTATTTTGACAAAATATGGCGGATGAGGATGATAAAAATTTTCATTAGTTTACTCAAATCCAGTATTGCAAGTTTATAAAAGTTGAATGTAAATAAAAAGTGTTTTCCATATTGTCCTTCATATAAATAGAAATTAAGGACTTAAAAATGATTAATTTTGTGTTAAACAAAGGGATGAATCCCACCAAGATTAAGGATATGAAAAAAACACTCTCTTAAATTTTGTAAGATTTGTGATACATACCATATTTAAAAGCCACAAATAAACTTAGTCTGGTTCCAATTCAGACAACACAATTTTCCTCCATAAATCTACTTTCTTTATGTTGACGGACTCTTTGCCAAAGGAGAAACCTGTGATTGGTCCACGGAGGTCTGCTGAAGAATTGGACACTACACCAGACCACATGTTAGCACCTGGACACTGACACCCCACCGATGTACCAACCTTAGCCCCCACAATTTTGCTTATTTCTCCAAAGGAGTATTCAGGGTGGGCATCAGCAATCTCCTTGCGACATTCCGCAGAAAACACTATGTACCCGCTGACTTGTTTAGGTTTGTTCTTCAAGAGCTAAAATGGAAGAAAAGGTGCGGGAAGCTGATATCATGCAGTTAGGACAAAGATTAAACACACCGTTAAGGTATCCTGTCACCAACAGCCAGCACAGCCGCTTGTGGTTAGGAGAGGCTCGAGGAAAAAAAATATCACATGATCAAATCAGCGACAAATCAAACCCATGCCACTAGCAGAAGAAAAGGTCTAAAACAACCGGACCTAATCCTGTCAAAGTCAAGGGGGAGCAGCTGTGCAGCAGATTAGTTACAATGCTGCTGCGATGAAGTGCTGGCAAAGATCGATCCAAATCTACCAGCAGGCTGCAAGCCCATGCTGCTAGAACAGAGTGCTGGAGCAGTAAAGATTTAATCAGATCTGCCAGCCCTGCATGCTAGGTGCAGCTGAGTGCATGCTGTTTGTTTTGTTCACACGTTACACACCTTGCTGCCTACTATACGGCTGATGTCACCAAAGGATCGGCCTGGGTACGAGTCCTGTACCTCCTTACGGCATTCGGCAGAGAAGATGATGTAGCCATTGATGACCTTTGCCTTTTTAGTGGAACTGGTAGACTGGAAGGAAAGTTGTGTGGGGAGTGGCGTAACAGCACAGTGCACAGGACAGACAACATACAGTGTAACAATGGTCACATTGACTTTAGGCCTTTCAATCTTTACAATACATAATACTCTATTATAAAATGCAATCTTTTACTCTATGTACAGCTATGGACAATAATGTTCAGATAATTCAATAATTCAAGCATTACGCTGGGACCACAAATGTTTTAATTGTTCCATTCAGATCAGTTTAATCTTAATTTACAATTTCTTAGAGCAGCTACTGATTATGTATAGGCTAATTAAACTGCATGTTCATCATAAACTACAGGCACATGGTGATTTACTGAGCTACATGAGAAATATAACCTGTAACGTTATAGCTTGAGCAAAGTTAAAACCTAAAATGAATAAACTGACGTTAATAGGATCAGTAAGGATCAGTATATTCATTACGGCAAAGTAGCAGACTCGAAATGAGCTGCAGCTTGTATTTGCGAAAAACCATAATGATGCTGACATGTGTTTAATTTGGCTAGCTTTGATCATGTGACATTCGATCATGTGATATTTGATCATGTGACATGTTGGAGTGGACAGGCAGCAGTCCTGAATCAAATTTACTTCCAGCAGGCGTTCATCAAGGTTAAAGGTCATTCAAAAGTCAAAGATGTTTTTGAAATAAAAGTTATCATTCACATAACAAAAGATCTGGGTGCAGATTTCAGTCTGTCATGCGCAAGAAATATCATATGGTGACTCTAGCATCATTTTGTAAACTGGTGACAAAAAGTAATTTTCAGTTCTGATGCATTTGAACAAGCAAATTTTCACTTTCTAAGAATTGGCATTAATACAACTGATGATAATAAAATGAGTGAAATATTTTAATAATTTAAGATTGCAGAATCTTAAATTAGATGAAATTTCTTACAGGTAGATAAGATCTATAATTAACTGCTCAGGTGTAGAAAGTAGCCATTTCCAATTTTTTTATATACATAAATATTAATGGAGCATCTCTCAGGGACATTAAAACTGTACAGATACAGTCACACATGCACATATTATATCATATGACATGACAGGATATCTTATTTGTTATATGAACAATGAAATAACTGTTGTTTCATTTTGTTTTAAGGGAGCAAATTTGATTCATCTGCTGTTCCTATCCAGTAGTATCCCCATCTCCTTAGTTTGATCATGAATTCATCAAATCACCAAAAATTCTCATTTGACACCTTGCAGGGGGTATGTATCTGAAGACTTCTCAGTCCTGGTTACCCAGACATCTGACACTGTTTTATCCAGGTTTATGAACAGAAGGGTGTGTGTCAATGAACTTAAAACTGGTACACTGATTTTTCTGCCGTTTATTTTGGTTAAAAACAGAAATATGTTTCCAGGAAGAAATCTTGGTGATATTAACAAATCTTGCATTTCACAGAAGTGACATCATTAGTTAATACAGTAAAACCTTGCCTACTGACCACCTCAGATCAGCGACCTTCTCAAAATAACAACCACTTGCTCACAGTCCCTATTCTTTTTTTTCCCTTTTTAAGACCCGCTTAGACTACCACCTCAAAATGCGACCATTTAATAGAGGCCCCCTTGGTGGTCATAATTTTGAGGTTTTACTAGCCTGATGTGTTTTATATTCCCAAAAGAGCATGACAGAAGTGCTTGATGACGGCACCCTCGGATGCAAATTTTAGTAGGATTCTGTCCTTGTACAGACAAGGAGATGACAATTTTCTCTTGAGATTATATGAAGGCGAAATATGAACAATTTGTATGTGCACCAAGGGGACACCAAACAGATGGAAATTCTTGTTCATTATTGACAGATGATATATATATGAGCTGATATTGTTTAAAAGTATAAATAGTTTGACTTCTGATGCTCAAGGTATGGATAATATACACAATGTGGCTATAATGTAAATGACTTTGTACCTATGTAGACTGGGCTTTGTGAAGACTGTATTTATGAGATGATTACCTTTATGAGCATATGAAATTGAAACCACTGTAAGCCAATCAGGGTAGTAAGATAATTTCATTCCTGGATAAATTATGTTTATCCTTACCGTAATGGGTGTAATTTGATAAAAAACCCTGCAAGGTGTCACAGAGTTACTTAATAAAGAGCAATAATAGAGTGAGCCACAGTAGTTTGAGCAGCATTAGGGGAGAGTGCCAACTCCTCAGGAATAGCATTAAACCATCTCCCAGATACCAAGACAATCAATATAATCTCCCCAGATATAACCATCAACCCCATCCACAGAATGAATGTCAATGAACAACTGTTCCCTCATCAATAATCAGCTCACACAAGTGGAATTGTATTGTTAATAGTATCATTGACATAATTAGATATTTTGTTGAAAATGCCTTGTTAATGTTCCAATATATTGAATACCAAAGACTTCATGAAAGACTATATTTAAGGTCTTTAGCTGTCCCATATGGTCAAATGTTTTATGCTTACAGATTTTGAAAACAACATTAAACGATTTAACTGAATTTTTATTCAGAACCAATATGACCCAAAGATACAAAGAGTAAGAGGTAAATTTTAACTCAAAATTATGCCAGTGTTAAATGATAACTGGACGATCAAATAAACCATGTCGAGTATATAAAGACAAAAAAATCTCATGCTAGCAAAGGTTCCACCCAATTTTGTATTGCTATTTTTTTTTTCAAATTTCCACTGAAAATTATTAATGAAAAATTGCACAGGTGAATTTTTTAAACAATAATAATATAATTACACTTTAAATGAATGTTAATGTTTAGAGGTGATTATCAACCAAGGGAACAGTTAATTTGTTTTATATGTTTGTGTATGTGTATGTGTGTGTATCTTCTGTGTCTGCAGGGCTGTAACATATCAAATGAAACTCAAAACATGACTGAGAAAACATATACAAGCATACACTTACATATCACACCAACAGGACAATAAAAATTAACTAACTTCTTAAACATTAAATATATATGATTAAATAATTAAAACATTTACATACTTAAAAATAAACTAATTACCTACTTTTACATACCAATTTATGAAATATTTTTTTAAATATTCAGAAAATACTGCAACAGATAGGTTAATACTTTCAGTTATTATGTATACCATGTATTTTCAAGGTTTGCTGATAGCATATATAAATTGAAAGTGGAAGTTTAATCATTACAGAATTAGGGGTCTGCATATTTTGTAGAAAAAAAAACAAAAAAAACTTTACAATGATAACTAGGAAGGAAAATCTGGATATCTTACAATAAATAACTGATAAATGGAAATATTTTGGATGAGGGAAGAACTGAAATATTATAGAAACCTTTGTTGCTACCTTCTTCTTTTCTTTGACAGGCTCTGGAGTGGGGGCTTCCTCTACCGGTGCCTGCTGTTCAGGCATTGCGAAGCTCTCGTTAAAGCTGGTCTCCTGACTGGACACAGTATCATCCTCGTGATAAACCATGTCACCTGCTTTAGGCAGCAGAGGAGAAGGTTCCTGAAAGGAAAACCATCATTTTATACTGAAACAGGATAAAACGTTAACAAAATTTTATTTGGTCTTTGCTGGTGCTGTTTTTTTTGGAGGGGGGGGGGGGGGGGGGGTCTGATGTGCATTTTGAACTTGAAAGTAAATAAAATAAAAAATGTTCAAATTCAACTATCTTTAAAATATATTTCATTTATTTAAATACCATACTATTTACTCTCTTTTTCGAGCTGAGAGCCAAGGTCTATGAATCAAAGGTCATACCTAAAAAAATTTAAGTACTGCATGCATGATAAAAGAACAATATTTCAAAATCAGTATTAGTGTGGATTGTAATTGAACACCAAAGGTTGGACAGAACTTAAAATAATGTAAAGATTAAATAATGAAAATGATATTTAAAACAAATAATATGAAATATATATACAGCAAATAATATATAATATTTTAAAAGAATATTTAGAGTATACTGTCAGCTTTAATTTCAGTTTGCAAAGAATCTGCATGTAAAAGACTATTTCAAATGAAGTGATGTTGGATTTGTATAATTTCTGTCAATACCCATTTATCTAAATTCTTCCAGTCACAACTACTAGGCAGTGCCATGAGTGACTAGTTCTTCAACTGATCAAATTATGCCACTCATGATATGTTTTTCAGAATCACCTATCTGGCACATATCCGTGGATTCTGAACATTATATTAACAAATCTGACAAAGATAAATCATGCAAAAGAGCATGCATAAAATGTAGAACATATTCAAAAGCTCAGAATACAATAATAAATGGGGTTAACTTGGAACCAGGGGCTTCTTGGAGAGGTGAAAACTAAAAGAACAGAACAAGTGTAACTGAATATAACTAAACAAACAAAATCACAACTGAACAAGCTGGTCCCCACCACAACTGGTTTTCCTGTTACAATATCAATCTGTGTCGATAAACAAACAGAAGTTACTGCAGTCCGTTACTGTTTATGCACAGCATGGTCCATATTTAATTTTAAACATTTTCCCAAACACAACATTTAGGCATATATCATGAATAATGATTATTTTCTTTTGGGGGCCATTATGTCTGTTCTTGAGTTGCTTACAAGAAAAGCATTTTATTCACTCGAGTTAATAAAGAAAATCCTATTAAGTAAAGAAACCCAGGAAAATAAGTTCTCACCCTTTATGGTTCAACTAAAATAGGTTGGACTTGGAAATTTTCTTACCTACAGACGGTTTTGCAAACAATGGAGATAACTGATTGAAGAAACTTCATGCAAGGTCTCCTGGGCAGTTTTATCCAATTACTTTCCATTAAGTAGATTTTAAGTAGCATATAAGATAAAAATATCAAAACAAAACATCAACACTCTCAGCATTAGGTTTAAGCTGTTTCATGTAATTGTTTCAGTGTATATATCATGAATCTATCAGTGATGATGTGATGATGTGATAATGTAGGACATACTACCATACTGTCATGTGTCAGGGTGTCATCAATGCTTTTAGAAGACAGACAATATGCAAATGTTCATTCTTCATGGATGCAAAAGGTAAGACTTTTGGTAACATGCAAGACATCATGTTGTTTCAAAAAGCAATATTAAACTATATAGTAGGAAACAAAGGAACAGACCAAAATCTGCATAATACAGATAAAATACATACCTTCTTTGGTATAATGGGCTTCTTGAAGAAGTAGATCTCATCATCACAAACCTTGGGAGATAATGAGTGCTTCTGAAAATATAAACAGCATTTGTCAGCTAAGTGAAAAGTCGTACTTGGCTGGTTTTGAACTGAAGGGCTTTAAGATTCATTTTCATTTGCAACAATAATGTAATCTTGCATTATTTATTATTTATATTATTATATATCATCTATTTTTTATTATTTATATTATCTTTATGTTTGCACCACTGATTGTGTCTGATGCAAGCTTTTATCCACTTGTGCATAGGAATAAGCAAAAGGTTTTAGAACAAAATATTGACTTATACTGTAATATTTACAAGAGAGTACACTAAATTTCATGCATATTTAATACACCTGGTATGTGAATAGGACCCTTTAAGTCCCAGTTAAATATCTTCATCAATGTAACATATGAAAGTATCTGCCAGACTATAAGGCATAGAGGGGTACAGCACGAAATTAATATGACCATTCAGTACCACTCTCAGATTTTGGTTTCATTTTTATGACCAAGCAAAAAAGAACTGCAGGGTTAACGCTAGTTTTTCAGGAAATATTAAAAGAATCAAAGTTGAGCTCTTAGATAACGCCAAATTGGACTGAAAGCAAGTGCAGATGGAAACTAGATGGGCAAATTAAGTGTTATGGAAAAACATTTGCAAAAATATGCACAAATGCCCCTGAATATCTTATGCAAATTAATATTGCTTTACACAATATAACAGTTATACTTTTGACTGGCAAGGAACACAAGTTTTTTACAAATTATATACATATTAATTACCAAGGTTTCTATCTATGGTGAATACCACTAATTCTGTTTCAGTTTGATCTGTGTAACTGACACAGGAATTTTAATAATTTCTTTTTTGCCCCCCCCCTCCCTTTCACATTCTGATAAATGTTATTTTTAAGGTTCTCACTAGTCCCTTCCCTCTGCATGCAACCAGAGCTTATGGTTGAGAAAAGCTTTATTCCATCACTTTATTCCATTCCCCTTTAAACTGAAAGCCTAAAATGCCCTGGCTCTGTCACCCAACTTCCAAAAATCCCAAGAAAGAATATATTGTGAACTGATGAAACAGCATAATCTTTTAACACATTCACATTTTTAACACCAACCAGGAAAAGATCCACATTTCTTGATACGATTAACAGATAATCCCACAGAAAATAGGAAAACTGACCAAATGTTGTTTCCAACCGCCCCAAGATTTCATATGACCCATTTGCCCTTTGACCTCTCACCTTCATGCCCTTTGCCAGTTTCCTAATTGATTTCTCATTCTCCAGGTATTTGGATTCACAGATATAGATATGTTGCTCAGGGATTTCTGTAGGACGTGAATTACAGTAGTCCTTGTGGAGCAGCACGTAACACAGAGACTGGATTTGACGAGCGGAGTACGTTTCCTCGTTCTGACTGTGAAACACCTCACGGTGGTAGAACAGTCTGGTAGGAGCGTGGTTAACTTCAGACGGTTGGATGAAGTAGGGTCCTTGGAAAAACACTTCACCCCTGGAATTAGATTTTTTTCTTATTAATCATCCAGCAAACTACTTTTGCTGAACACCACTCTACACACAGTATGCCAATACACCATGTATGTTACATTCTAGATTCATATATACACCTTCCCTATTTACAAATTTTCATCTATGAGTTATACCTTAACTGACATATCATATATGCTCATATTACGTGAATCTTGATTTCACTGGTAATTATTCTTATAGGTTTCAAACATGAATTAGGCTTTATTAGCATGAACAATATAAATCCTACAATCAATCAGAAACATTAGCTAAACTGAATACTTTGAAATCTGTATAGTAATACATATGTTTAATTACACTTTAAGCAATCATTCACCGACAAGTAATGGGAGGATATATTTAAGACTTTATCTATTCTATGATTTATGGCATTTTGTTTAACAGGAATGCATTGAAATAATTTATGAGTGTGACTCACCCCCTGTCTGTCCACAGTTTATCAATGCGTGCTATCCGGATTTTCTCATCTGCTGTTTTTACATACACAAAGTCACCTGGAAGAACATAATACCAATGAATGCAGCATGTTAAACAGAATATTTGGCTGATCGAGATGAACCAGGAGCAATATTGTGGCTGACTTTACGTTCATGAGGGTCTCAAATTTGTGATATTCACAAAAGGTAAACAATTACAAAAATAAAACCTCTGTGTATAAAATGCCCTCATCAATTAATGTGTACAGCTTTATATATATTGTAGCCTCTTTGGCATATCCTATGTCCAAAGGTTTACTTCATAAAAGGTTAAATATTTATTTCCATAAATAATAATAAATATTTTCATTACCTTTGAATAATATATATCATCCAGGAATAATATAAATATATATATATATAAAATTATATATATATATATCAAATTATATTTACACATCAAATTATCTGTCTATTATGTGCAAGAATTTCTACCAATTTGACTAATGCTTGGGTCTTTGTTATTTAATGTTGTTTAGATTTTACACACATATTAAATAATTAATACAATAAACTACTCTGGTCAGGTTATTCCACTAAATAAATGCAGAAAAGTATATGAAGCAGTCCAGTCTTTATTCTTTAATTATAATATTAGCACTTTGGCAATATACAGCACACCATATAAACCACTGGCCACATACATACCCAGTTTAAACCATCCCTGGTCCAGCTGATACTGCTCAAAGTAAATGTTAGGGTCATCCTCATTGACTTGTTCAGCCTCAACCACCTGTCAAAATAAAACAGTCAAAATCACATATCCTTATGTTAGCACTAATGGCTAGGTAAACCTATTAGCACACAGTCTGTAATGTGATGGGAGCATTGCATCCAGAACAGAGATATATGCCCTGATGTGATTGGCTGGTGCAAGGTGTGACATTATGGACAAATTTAGAAATGACTTAAACCAAGCAATATATATACTGTTTTTACTCTTCCCTGAAATTTTGGGGCTGGCAGTATAAGGCCATGTCCATATTTGGTTTGCATCTAAATTTGATTACACTAAATCAGTTACTTCATTCTAGAAGAAGTAGGCATTGCGTCCAAACAGTAGATCTCTTTACAAAGAGCCTAAATCAGTTTATTCAGTATAAAGTGGGATTGCTGTCCACACTCAGTTGTTAATCTGATATACTCTGCTGCTAAAAGTTATATTTTTCACTGGAAGGATTTGGTCAAATGGTTTCAAAACTGGCCTTGTGCAGACTGGAAACAGATCTGCCTTTACACACAAGGAATTGGTTTACTGTAAACCGGACTTAAGTAAACCCTACTACTGTAGACCACCTTACAAGCAGACAACAGTAAATGGAACTAATGCATATAAGAAGCCTGGTGTGGACAGAGTAAACCGATTCACAATCCAATTTATTTGCTAGTGCAGAAATGGCCCAAGAAACACTATGCTTTTGTTGACATCTCTCATTTTCAGTCAGAGGGATTTACCCTATGGCTGATGTTACTATAGTGTTGACAATGCTCATAGATAGGCCAATGGCTTTTAAACAAATCACACAACCTCATGTTCTTAAATTCCATCAAAGGCCCTGTTAGTAATCGCAGTGACACTAAAAGTTAACAGAAAGATGGAAGGACTGTGCATATGCCATAAAAACATCCTTTCTAAACTGGTGCGTAAATAAATACATTCACATAATTTAACCATACTTTCAAGTATTCACTTCTAAAGAGATTTAAAAGATTGTGGATGAAATCATATTCATACTGCTAAAATCAGACTGTCAGTGTTTATAATATACTCTGATATACAGTGGGAAAACTTACCTCTCTAACTTTATCTAAAATGTCAGTTTCCCCGTCATCAAAATCCATTTTATCTTCCATTTTCTCAGCGAAGACCGATGCCACTCTGACTGGTACAATGAAGTTGTCCCGGGGAGTGATATTCACATGCTCATTTCTTGGGATCTGCCAGATCTGTGGGTAATTATAATTAGTATTACAGGTACAAGTATAAAACATAGTATAGACTACAGAGTAAATTATCATCAATTTAAAGATGTTTTGCAATAGCTGTCCAACAAACATTTGGTTTGTGCCTTCATGTCCTATTGTACAAGATGATGTCTGATAATTAACAGATAATTAATGATGCCTTATCACATTATTATTTATTCAAACAAAGTCAGATATTTAAGATATGTGTGTAACTGACTCACCTTGATTTTTTTAAATGCTTTGTGCTTTGCTGAATACCTGGACTCACATACATACACATCCTTCTCACTGAAGCCCTGAAATCAGACCATGAACAACATGAAGTAGAAGAAAATTTATACTGAGTGTACAATCTTCACAGCTTCACATGGAGACTTACTCTCACAAAAGAGTTGAAAATTTAAACCAAACAAAAAAATATATTTTGTACAAACTTAAAATTTTATATGGACACTTGATTCTTAGCAAGCATTCCAGCCATATGGAGATGGCGATATCCTATTTTATCCTTTTTTATAGTATTACATAAAACTTATAATTAATATACATACTTTAAGTTTATGAAAAATACTGCAAAGCAAATATATATTTTTAAGAAGACCAAACTCACATCACTTCTATTTATAATATTATGCAAATTTTGCACTTGTCAGGCGATTGACTGTTTACATTGCCAATGGTGACTTGACTGGTTTGTTATGATTATTCATTGAATGATTATGCAAATAAGGTAACATACAGTTCATGGTTAGGTCAATTAAGATGGTTAGGTCAATCGAGGTCTTTACCTGCTTAAGCAAGGCTGAGATCTGGTAAATGGACAATGCTATAGAATGATAATGTAAATCATATTGTAATGATATTTGGTGTTGTGCTTCAAACAGGAATTAGTGCATTTCCTATGATATTTCTTAACAATATGAGCATATGCAGCATTGATGTGTCTTGCACTCACCTCTGGCTTCATTCTGAAGTACTCCTTGACAAACATCACATAACATTTACCCTGGACCTGGCTGAAGGGAGAACTGTCGTAAAAGTCACTCTTGAACACTTCCTGTAATAAATAAAGAGTGACCACTTGTTTCAATGGACTGAATTTTTACTTTAAACTATGAATGTTGCTCTAATCACAAATTGTGAAATATGAAAGGCGCATATATATTGATGGTGAACCTTTTTCCAAAAGCACAAAATCAAATTCATCATTCAGATTTCAAGATATGGAAGCAAAACACTTTAAACAATGAAATTACAGTATTGTTGGTTTATGAAAGATAGCTTTCTATGAAAGATAGCAATACACTGATACAAATATAGTACACTGATAAAACATGTGCAGCTCCTATAAATATATAACAGTGACAATATGCATATTTTAACATCTTTCTGTTCATTCCTTTTTGAACCCAAATGACCTAACATGATGTAATTCTTAGTCAGAATACCGAGGATATAATAAGCAGAGTATATTAAAGTGTTATTATATCATCATTTGATTAATTAATGAGATTTCAGAGATGTTAATAACAAATTTCTTTTATAAATACAAGCAAAGGAAAAAATAATTTTGGTTGCAGTCTTACACAACACAGCTGTTTTTTTGCCCTTATAAGAAAAGCATAAAAAAAATAACAGTAACCTTTTCTAGGAATTTCCTGGTAGCCAGGTGATAAGTTTCATTGGGTCGGAGGAACCAGCAACCATGGAGCCACTGTTCACCGGCATCGTCCTTCCACAGTTTGTCTATACAGACGATGTGAGGTTCAAGTCCTTTCTCCCTGCCATAACAAAAAGTAGGAAAATATATGAACACACTGCAGATAATCTATTCAGATGTTCATGTATTCTCAGTCAAGAAATCAGTAGCAATAGATATATCCCACGAAGAAATAACAAATAATATGGTGTATTTCATGAAAATGGGATTTGCATTCATTTATCCTAATTAACAGATCTTTATCTAGGGTTTGGAGGATAACTAATATCCAGGATTACCATGATATCTGACATCTGAGATAAACAAATTAATAACATCCAGGTTATCATGATATCATAATTTGCATTATCGTCCAGTTTTGGGACAAAAACTTTTAGGATTATTACATAACAATAATGGCATTATCAGGGTCTTTCTGTCTTCAGGAAATCATTTATTTTCAAGGATAACATTTTGACTATTTCTTCAACTGGCTGGTCCTGTGGACAGTTTGTTTATTGAACAATGTAATGGGCTGGGTTATAAGTACAATCATACAGTGACCAAGGATTAAAATATTTCAAAGTAATGGTTTATTCAGACTGATGTTTGGACTAGTATCAGTGTATCTATTCAAGGTGACAGTGATCAAGGTTTCAATTCCAGTACAGGTAAAGAGATTTTTTTGTTATTTTTCTTTAATCAGGGCTGGATGCTCAGCTTCAGAGGGAAAGGTATGTTTCATCAGAAAGGAGAAATATATAATTTTTTGCTAAGTCATATTTTTTAGCAAAGCCATTGATAAATGTGTTATTTAAACACAACCTGTAGTGACAACTCATGGTGTACCAAAGGTCCAATACATGTAGGTTGGACTATAACATAACTAACAGTATTTCAGAACCTTAGCACTCAGACACTATACAGTATATATAACTTAAGCAAGTCCAATACAACTAGGTTTTGTGTGACACCTATATAATCACAGGGGTATGAATGGTCAGCTGAGTAGACAGACATCTCTTTAAACAGATGCTATTTTTAACCCGGTGCAAAGCCAGGGCTATTGATTTCACTTGATTCTGTGTGTGTGTGTGTGAAGGTGTGTGTCTGCGCGATATCTGGAGGTGGTATAATGGATGTTATTGAAACATTATTAATATTGGTTTGTATTGTGAAAGTGTTCAATTTTGGTGTCAATCCAAACGCAACTTGTTGCTTGAGACTATACTGCCATCTGTCGATTGTGATCTGTTACATCACAGGCGAAAATGACGTCACACCACATGCTTCCATGATAGGTGTCCGTAAACCAACGTACATCATGGGGGGGGGGGGGGGATGGTTGTTGTTCATTATGTTTATAGTCAAGTACAGCAATAACACAATGTCCAGGGCCTTTTTCAAAATATTCAATTAAAACATTTCCAGGAATAAACCAGGTTTTATTAAGATTCCATATCACTATCTTCCGCGCAGTGTTTGTGTCCCCAAATCGGATGCAAATTTAATTATATATATAGTGAAACCTGTGAAATAGGCCACCTGTGGGAGGAGCAAGAAGTCTTATTAGACTGATTTATTATACTCAATGTGAATGTGTTTGGATAACGCAAGGGAGGTCTTGATAGACAGTCTTTCTGACAGGTTCCATTGTGTGTGTGTGTATATATTAAAGATACTTCATTCATAATCAAGAACTGAGTTACATAAATGTGAACTGGTTTGGTTAGGGAATGAACATCTCCATCAGTATTAATCATAAAATGCACATAGATTAAAACATTTTAACAAAATGCTAATATCATGACATGTCATTATATATTGCACAGATGAAAGCAGCTCAAAGTAGAAGACAGGTAGTGCTGAAGTAGTGAAAATCAGTGTGAATAACTGAAACAGTTAAAACAATAAATGTGTTTTTATTTGACATACTTGCATCAAAAAGGGATCTCTGTTCACAACTTAACCAATAATAGAAAGGAACTGTCCATTTACACTCCTCAGTGGTAATGCCACATTCATTCTCCAAATCCTCCCACATAACCACTGCTTTCAATGGCAGTTTTTGCTGCATATTGCCACCAGGGTGTTGGCACAGGGCAATGAGAGCTATTATCATGGATTTAATCAAATTTGAAATCAACAATTCTCAATTCCCATTGGTTGGAACATTCCTGGCCCTGTGCCAACTCCCTGGTGGTGATATACAGCAAGCTCTGCTATTAAAGGCAATGGATAAGTGAAAGGAGTTAATAAATAAATGTAGCAAGACCATTGTGTCAGGACTCTACTGCCCATATAGAAAGATAACACATGTGCAAGCAGATGGACATAACAGTACCAAACAGCAGGACCAGACATAAAACAAATACTAAACTTACAGTAACATTAAGTCTCCATGTGCAGGTACTTAACTCATACCTTGCAAATAACAAATATCAGCAAACTCTATATCTAATCCATCACTTTTTCACAACGCTCTTTTTCCCTTGGACCCTGTTGTCAGATATTCCTACACTGCTTGAGCATTTATTTTACAACTATTTCTGCTAAACCACTGCTTTCAAAAGCAGAGTTAGCTGAGGATCACCACCAGGCAGTCAGCGCACAGCCAAGGTGTTCTGACCAATGAGAGTGGAGTATTACAGACTATTAAACCTGGCCAGACCTGCATCTCCCATGTATTACCATTAGGTTACCTTCTCTAGAAACTTAGTATCTTTGACAAAATGTTTAATGGAGGTACAGTTTTAAAAATATTATATTCATCATTAACTGGGACAATAAACTTTAGATGGGTAATTTAGTTGATATCCAAGCAAGCCAAGTTAACATCAAAGATTTGTTTCTATATCTCCAAATACAATGGATGTCTGGCATGCCTTATGAATATTCATTAACATGTAGGAACTTGTAATAGATCTTACTGATCATGCACTTATATAACACAAGCTGTTCTAAATAATGATGACGCACTGGCAATCTTCAAGACTATTCCAAATGCAGTCTTGCCACCATTCTTATCATAGCTATGGATATGAATGAACCCTGTAGATTTTAAACAATTGGTAAAGCTAGGGGGTTTATAGTCTGATATCAATGTCTATATCACTCTCAACTAACTTTACACTTTGTCTTCCTGTTTTTTGGGTGCCTGCTCCTTCTTGAAGTTTTTCTCAGCTCCCTGGGGAGCATACAACCCAAGCAGCTGCAAAACGCACCAGAAGACTATTAGGTTTACATCTGCCTGCTGCCCATGACCAGTACCCATTTAATCCTGGGTTGAGAGAGTTCACTCTTGTGTTAAAGACTTTGGCTAGGAGTCTTAGAGCAAATGGAGCAGCAGATTAGTCCAATTAAATCATGTCACAAATATAGCAATAAATTTTCATAGAAACCCAGATGTTAATGAAATTAAGATCACAGACACATTAACCCTAACATTGAGCCTGTTCCTGAAGAAAGAGGTCATTTGTGTAAAATTACTTTTGTGTATATATTACTGGATCTGTAAACAGTATATTAATTGAAAGCACCTACACAATAGATATGTTAGAGTTGGTGGATAAGACGTGTGCATCAGACAGATTTAAGAGACCATGAAATAGGTCCGCTTATATCCCATGGGTTTTGTGATAAAAAGCATCATGCCATGCTGTATTTAGAAAGTAGTGTAAAGATAACATTCCCTGGAAAAACTTAAGATACTTACAGTTAATGTAATATTAAAATTAGGTTAATGCTATAATTGTGCACTGATTGTTGAAAGAGGTCCTGATGCACATGTAAGATCAAGTAGCTGCAGTTGGAATAATAGAAGCAATGATAATTTCATCTGAATATTTCAGTTTAATACTCAAAGCTACACTTGTTTCATGTAGACTAGAATATGATAAAGAGAGTCTTATGATAACAAAATTGAGTGTTAGTATGAAATCTGGACTTCAGTATTTTATGGTGGAGTTAGAGAAGGGCAATGGTTGCTGTTAAGATCTCAAAATGCATATATGGCCAGACTGACATGAGACATAATAGCTTTAAGATGAACAGCTTCACCAGAGAGCCTGGTCCTATTTTATTAGGATTATTTTCCTTATTCATGTATTATGGGATTTTACACTTTATTTTACTTTTGAACCTAGGTGTCCTATTTTGTATAAAGTAAATATAAGTGCATTACATTTCATTAAGTGCAAAAATTGATTTTTCTATTTTCACTATTTGGGTGCAAATAAAGCTTTGTACTGCCTATTAACTTTGCTACTCTGAAACACTATAATTATAAATTATCTAAAATGTTATATAATTTCCAGACTATTTTAGTTTGTCTATATGCGTATTGGTGAATCTGAACAAACAAACATGTATTCTTCTTACTTCTTTGAACTGAATCTATGTTATACATGATAGTTTATAATATCTACAATTACAAATAATGAACAGACAATAGTCTGTTATAGATTAGCCTAAATGTGTATCAGGTTTGTGAATTGAAACAATACTATACTGAGTAAACCAGTGTATCCAGTGTACAATACTGGTTCTATGAAACCACTAAAACTCTGGTGTTTTGGATACCAATGATGAAACAACACATAACACCAACTTGACAAAACATTAAGGCCAAAAACTGGAATCAGTTAATAAATTATTACCTGCTGAACAAATCATGCAGAATTATGACAAAATTATGTTAAACTAAATTAAATGCCAGCGTTTCATATACTAAAACACCCTTTCGAGTGCTGAGTTTGATACAGACTGATGGACAGCCATCATAAAAGGCTGTTGTGTTGCAGGAGAACAACTGCAAAACAAACACTGATAAATCAAGCCTTCCAACATAAAAATTTCCTTTTTTCTTTCTTCTGGCATTTTCTGCTTGTTCTAACTCTTCACTGGGGCTTACTTTCAAAATCTGAAATTTAGGCACAGTTTAAGTACTAGGTCACAGAATTGCACCTGATCTTTATTTTGGACCTTGACCTTAAATAGGTCGTACACTCCACAGTTGATCCCCATTTATTGCTCATTTCCAAGTGTTCTGGGGAGGCTTCCACTGATTGCTTGGTGATTGCATACATCTAGGTTTATCTAGTATTATCAATGATAACACATTTTGCTTCTAGGTATATTCAACAGGTGACAAGTTATCAACTGATGCCAGTTTTTTGCTTCAAATCTGGTGTTAAGCAGATGTTTTGTGGTGTAATGTCAAAGGTGCCTAAAACAACAGAGTTTTGGGCATTTCGGAGGACGGTACAGCACTAGTCATTACTTAACACTAAAGGACAGACAAGTTGAGCAGGGTTCATCTGAAACATTTAATGAAGCGACAAGAACAGACGATGGCTGCTTGACAGGGAATGACCATGCGCCAAGCACCACGGAGCAGCCAAACTAAGTCACAGACATTGCACTTGATTGACCCTTTACCTGCCAGTGCGTCGTCCTGGTAACGGCCTGTTGTTGGTGGACATAAACAAGTGAGGAACGGTTTAGGAAAGAGCATATTCAATTTTGAAATTATGTCACTATCTTCAAATGTAACCTGAGACCCATTACTAGTGGACAGGAGTGTACATAAAATATCTGCAGGGCTATATACATAAGTGGAATTTAATTCAGGAATGCCTTTACAATTTTTATCATTTGACTCCTGCGTTATAATGAATATACAGAAAATAAGACTAAACAATCAAAGTGAGGTTTAAATTAGTGAAAACATTTCTGAGACAGTAATATGATCACACTGAAAGCAAATCTACAGAAAAGAGGAAAATAAACAATCTGGAGGAAAGATAATATTAAGGACAGTTGTATATTAAAGTTTCTAAAATGACCATTGATCCTTGCTTACCCCTATCCCTTTGCAGAATCTTCACTCACACAACAACATTTTAGTATTCATCCTACTGCTACTGTGGAAGTGGTTTTGTAAGCGGGGTTTTAATTTTTGCGCTTTTAGAGGGAGCTAGATTTGCGCTGAAATAAGAACACACGTAAATTCTATGCGATCGTTCAGAAGATTACAGCGTTCTTGCCTGACACACAGTCATGTGGGCCTTGTAATCCCTCCATGCATGGTCACTTGAGTTGAGGCTTCTTCAACTAGAACGTTAGAGTAGTCATGCTGTCATAAGAGTTCATAGCAAGTGATTTCTTGAGAAAGACCCCTCTCATTTATGGTGTTTGTTGTAACAACTGTGAAACAATAACTAGCCTTTAAGACACCCATAGCCCTTCCGTTAGCTTTGAAGTAAGATTGAGCTGGGAGTGACCTGTGACTGTTGTCAGTTCTGTTTGTTGTTCAGACATAGTTGGGTGATTCTGGTTAGTATAATCACAGTTGTTGTTGTAGAGAAATTCTACAACTTACTCAAATGTCAAACAATGTAGCTGGTTGCAGTACCATTGCATCAACAAATGTTATTGGTAATGATTAATTACGTATTGTTCACACCTTCTGGTCATGGTATTCGACAAGTAGCCCGTGGCATGTAATCAGTCACCCGAAGGTTGTAAGGTGGGATGTAGGTTACGTTACAAATCTGTTTTTTATTAATATAAGAATTTATTACCTTACATACAGATTTGTGCAATAATTCAAACTGCTATACAATGAAAAATGCCCGAAAATTCAAACACGCAAAATTAACCACTTCCACAGTATATTACAAAAAAAAAAAATAAAATAATATATATTTAAAACACCCAAACTATTATGGTCCAACTTCACTTGCCTTTCATATCATACCTAATTAAATCTAGAAAATCAGGTTTCATTAGTTTGAACTTAAAAAAAAAAGTTGACTGTGAACTGACCAGAAATGTGGCAATTTTAAGAAAGAGATACTAAATTAAACAGACAAGAAAAAAAGAAAAAATTTCTAACTGCTTTGATTCAAAGGTGTATTCAAGGAATAACAAGCAGTGAGGGGTTCCTTTAGCTACAATTTATTGTTGACAAGTTCACTTTCATCAGCACCACATTCTGACTGCAGAGCTAGCAAGCTCATTATTATACTGACCTTGGTTCTATGTAGACAAAGTCCCCGATATGGTAGGTCTGCTCCTGGAAGTCCAAACTGTCTTCACTGTTTCCAGTCTCCTGTGACCATACAAAACATTAATTGGGTACTTGGCCAGCATGGCTTTATGGGCTTTCTCATTGTATTTAATAATATAATAGACCCACAAAAAATAATTATATGTTTCTCAGGCACTTTTTTCAGAAAAAGATGCAGTGAGCGGCTTTTTATTTTTACTTTATTTTTTACCATGAAAATAGTTAAGAATATCATAATTTCTCATGCACTGGCATTAAAATGACAGTCAAGATTAAAATATGATATAATAAACAATGTATAGGTCAAATTCATCAAAAGTTTGAAAGGATATTTGAAATGTGGGACATTTTTATTTCTTTTATTAAGTTTAATGTGTCATATTTACATACACAGCAGATTATATTGGACTAAGGGTGTCAAAATCTTGCTGTGAACCCCAGACCACACTGGCCCCACTGATGAACAAGGCCTACAGGCCTAATGCGAACCTGTGCAAAGTTTGGGAGTATGAATGGAGGTTTATTTTTAAAATTTAATACTGATCCTTTTAAGTCCTGCATATCTACCTTAGTCATTATGATTTCAACAAAATGGACATTTCGGACCTGCAAGTTTCAGACTAGGACATTTTAAAACTAGAATATCGGTAGTCGACAAGCGACTATGTGTATCCGCAGAAATCAGAGTGGGATGGGTGAAGTGAGGCATGGATTAAGTGGAAAGGGGAATACAGTGAGGTGTGTTGCATATTAGCATGGATGTCTGCAGTGTAAACATGAATGTAGGTGGTGCCACATGTCATAAAATCGAGAAAATTGTCCAAGATGTATAAACCTGCAAAATTTCAGGTGGATAAGTCAAACCACTGCTGAGATATGAGTGATTTTATCCAAAGGCAGATGAACAGATGGATGGTGTTCATAAGTGGTTGCAGGTGGCGCCACCAGTTTTGCTTATGATGAAGAGCTATGTGAGATCTATACACAAGCGAAATTTTGGCCCAATCAGTCAAACGGTTCCCGAGATATGAGCTTGGATGTCTGCAGAGTAAACGTGAATGTAGGTGGCGCCACCTGTCATAAAATCCAGAAGGCTGTCCAGGATGTATAAACCTGCAAAATTTCATGTGGATAAGTCAAACCACTGCTGAGATATGAGTGATTTTATCCCAAGGCAGATGAACAGATGGGTGCTGTGCATTAATGGTTGCAGGTGGCGCCTCCAGTTTTGCCTATGATGAAGAGCTATGTGAGATCTATACACATGCAAAATGTTGGCCAAATCGGTCAAACGGTTCCTGAGATATGAGCTTGGATGTCTGCAGAGTAAATGTGAATGTACGTGGCACCACCTGTCATAAAATCGAGAAAGCTGTCCAGGATGTATAAACTTGCAAATTTTCAGGTGGATAAGTCAAACGACTGCTGAGACATGAGTGATATTATCCAAAGGCAGATGAACAGATGGACGCTGTGCAAAAATGGTTGCAGGTGGCACCACCATTTTTAGTGTATGTTATAAAGCTATCAAATAGCTACATTTGTGCAAATTTTTTAGCTTGATCGGTCAAACGGTTCCCGAGATATGCGGGTTTATGTGTGGAAACAGACGCACAAATGGATGCTGGGCAGCGAGGAAAGGTCAGACGTCAACCAAAAATGAGGGCGCAGCAGTTCACATGTGACCTGATGATAAACCCAATTCCCTTAAAATGCAAACCAAGTTTTTTCAAACAGTTGAAAGATATAGTTCCAATAATCTGGGAATTCTGCATCTAAACATTGTGTCTAGACGTCTATACGCTGTGTCTAGACGTCTAGACACATTGTCTAGACACCCCCCCCCCGAGCCAGGTCAGTTGCCATGGTGATGTTTAGACCCCACCTGTTTGTACTGAGTGACCTCTTGACTTGGCTGCTGAAACTCAGCATGTTCTCAAATCTGTTTTCAAATACCGAAAGCCTTTTTCAATTGGCTACAATGTTTTTTTAAAACTGTATTTACCCAATCTATTCTTATAAAACTGGCAGAACCCTACCATAGAATAATTCTTGTAAAGTTTAAACCAATCAGCTAAACAGTTTCATCATAAATCAGTTTATAAGCTAGAAGAGTTTAAAATTACATTTTCGCTTTTAAAAAACACATCAATGTAGGTGGCGTCACCAATACCTCAAAATTAGATATGACATATGTGACAAACATTGGTATAAAATTTGGTGATTATAGCTCTAGCCGTTTCTGAGATTTTAATTTTAGTGTGCTTTTTTGGACAGATGACTAAGTTCAACCTCCTGTAACTCGGCCAAAAATCTCCGAACTGGAACCATTCGAACAAACTTGAGAGAGATTGTTCCAGGGATCATTTCTGTAAAATATTGGACAATTTGGCTGGACAGTTTCAGAGAAGAAGATTTTTAAAGGTTTAAAAGCTTTTTCTCTATAAAATCTAAATTAATGATGATACCCAATAATAAGCTCCAGGGCACCAAGTTTCACATGTGACTAATTCTTACATGTAATTTGGAGGTGCCAGCTCCGACGGTTTCTGACTTATAGCCATGGACGACGGAAAGCCAGCCCTGGACGGCGGACGGCTGATGGCTGACGATGGACGGACGACGCTGCGCCATCACATAAGCTCACAGGTTCGCTAAAAATCAGATAAATGATGTCTCAAGAATAACTAAAACAAGACGACCATAGGTCACGCGCTTGCCGGAAACACTCTGACCCAGATTGGAAGACAGATAATGAGAGCATGTAATAAAGAAGACAAAGAGGAAACAATGAGCCATTGTTTGTAAAGTTTGGACCAATATTGACACAGTTACGATGGAAATAATAATCTGACGTTGTTTTCATGACTTTGACCTAATTAAAAATAGATATACAGCTTCAAGAATTCGTTCCAATATACGATAGGTGAAAGTTGCAAAGTGATTCCTGGTAAACTGTGGCCTATAGAATGCTATTATAACAAAGGCAAGAACCAGCAAGAAGGCAACATTTAGGACAACTTGCAAACAGACAGACATATTGACAAAGTGACACAAAGTTGAGATCAGTTGACTAGACTTAGTTATGTAGAAGACGAAGGTAAAAAAAAAAATGAGCCAAAGTTTGTGAAGATAGGACCAGAATGGACAAAGTTATGAGAAAAATAACATTTTGAAGTGTTTTGAAGTGACCGACATACTGACAAAGCGGCACAAAGTAGAGACAAAAAGACTTAACTATGTTATGAAGAAGACAGAGGAAAAAAATAAGCTACAGTTTATGAAATTTAGGTTTAAAGTCTCAGAGATATGGGCAAAAAATGATATGTTCTAGTGTTTCCGGTGCAGTGCCCCCTAGCGGCTATTTTCCGAAACTAAAAAATCACTTTCGAGAGATTAGTGTAGGACTTAAGATGTATCAGTTTCAAAAGGATTCCTGCAAAACTGTGGCCTGTAGAATGCTATATGTTATACACAAGAACAAGCAAGAAGGCGAAATTGATGACACCTGACAGATAGACAGACAAACTGTCAAAGTGACACAAAGCTGAGGCCAGATGACTTGACCTAGTTATGGAGAAGACTCAGGGGAAGAAATTAAGCTATAGTTCATGTATTTCAGGTGTATAGTTTCGGAGATATTGTCAACAAAATTATACGTTGATGAAGTTTAAGTGCAGCGACCCCTAGAGGCCATATCCCGAAAATGAAAAATCAATTTTGAGATATTAGTGTAAGACATAAGATTCACCAATTTCAAAAGGATTCTTGCAAAACTATGGCCTGTAGAATGCTATATGTAAGACAGAAGCACCAGCAAGAAGGTGAAATTTAGGTCAACTGACAGACAGACAGACATACTGACAAAGTGACAAAAATTTGAGCAAAGATGACAAGACCATGTTATGTAGAAGACACAGAGAAAGAAAATGAACCAAGGTTTGTGAAGATAGGACCAATAGTTACAAAGTTATGATGAAAATAAAATTTCGACGTTTTTCGATGACCTTGACCTTGACCTTTAACTTATGCCTACCGAAAACAATAGGCTACCAGGACTTTTGACTTTCAATCAACCCTGAAAGTTTCAGATCGATTGCTAAAAAATTGTGGCCAGCAGAGTACTGACAAACAAACAAACAAACAAACAAGATGACCAGAGGTCACGCGCTTGCCGGAAATGGAAATGATACAGACAGATAGACAGAGAGTGCATGTAGAAACAGTCATATGAATGAGCAACATTGTGGGGGCAGCAGAAACGGATAATATGTTTATTAATGCATGCTGACCTTTAACAGCTGCATATCTTTCTAGTGTAAAAGGGACCAAGTTCAAAATTTTTTCATGAAATCCCGTTAATCTCGTTTGACAAGAAGCAGTGAGACGTTTTCAGGTTTGTCATGTCAAGCTGGCCAAATGATATGAAATGCCGAAAACCAGACCTGTCTAGCTATAAAAGCCGCTGAGTTATAAGCATTTGCATGAAATCTCGTGTTTTCTCGTTTGACGGGAAATGGTGCGAGCTTTGGCGAGATTTCAAATTTTGTCATGTCAGGTTTGTCAAATATTACAAAATGCCGGAAACTAGACCTGTCTAGCTGCAAAAGTCGCCGTCTTATCAGCATTTACGTGAAATCATGTTTTTTTCTCGCTTGACGAGATATAGTACGAGATTTGGCAAGACGAGCAGTTTTATTATGTCAAGACGGCCAAACGTTACGAAATGGCGAAAACTAGATCCGTCTAGCTGTAAAAGTCGCCGAGTTATAAGCATTTCCGTGTACTCTCGTGTTTTCTCGTTTCACGAGATATGGTGTAGGATTTGGCCAGTCTTGTAGATTTGTCATATCAAACTCTCTAAATGTTATGAAATGGCGAAAACTACATCTGTCTAGCTGTAAAAGTCGCCGAGTTATTAGCATTTCTGTGAAATCTCCTTTTTTATCGTTTGACGAGATATGGTGCGAGATTTGGCCAGTCTTGCAGGTTTGTCATGTCAAGCCGTCCAAATGTTAATGAATGCCGAAAACTAAACCTGTCTAGCTGTAAAACTCGCCGAGTTATAAGCATTTCCGTGAAATCTCGTGTTTTCTCGTTTGACGAGATAGGGTGCGAGATTTGGCCTGACTTGCACATCTATTGTGTCAAGCTGGTCATGTGGAAGGAAATGCCGGAAACCAGACCTGTCTAGCTGTAAAACTGGCCGAGTTATAAGCATTTCCGTGAAATTTGGTGTTTTCTCGTTTGACGAGATACGGTGCGAGATTTGGCCTGTCTTGCAGCTCTGTCGTGTCAAGCTTGTTTGGTGGAACGAAATGCCGAAAACCAGACCTGTCTAGCTTTAAAAGTCGCCGAGTTATAAGCATTTCCGCGAAGTCTCGTTTTTTCTCGTTTGACGAGATATGGCGCGAGATTTGGCGTGACTTTCAGTTCTGTCGTGTCAAGCTGGTCATGTGGAACAAAATGCCGAAAACTAGATCTGCCTAGCTTAAAAACTGACAAAGTTACAAAAAATGGTCGTGTTATTTCCAATTTCCGTGATTTTTGCCCAAAAAATGTAACCATGGTAACGGCAAATTTAAGTAAGCTACATGTCAAAAGAAAGGCCAGGTGATGACGTAAAAATGAGCTATTGCAGATGTGGATAAGCCTATTTATGGCGAAGTTATAGTGCAAAAACCGTTAACCACACCTGTCGTGACCTTGACCCTTGACCTTGGAGCAATGTTGACCAAAAACAATAGGGCACCTAGAAATCGGTTTGTCAATCAAGCCTGTAAGTTTCAAGTTGATTGATGCAAAAGTGTGACCTGGAGAGTCGTGACAAACAAACAAACAAACAAACAAACAAGATGACCAGAGGTCACGCGCTTGCCGGAAATGGAAATGATAGAGACAGATAGACAGAGAGTGCATGTAGAAACAGTCATATGAATGAGCAACATTGTGGGGGCAGCAGAAACGGATAATATGTTTATTTATGCATGCTACCCTTTAACAGCTGCATATCTTTCTAGTGTAAAAGGGACCAAGTTCAAATTTTTTTCATGAAATCCCGTTAATCTCGTTTGACAAGAAGCAGTGAGACGTTTTCAGGTTTGTCATGTCAAGCTGGCCAAATGATATGAAATGCCGAAAACTAGACCTGTCTAGCTATAAAAGCCGCTGAGTTATAAGCATTTGCATGAAATCTCGTGATTTCTCGTTTGACGGGAAATGGTGCGAGCTTGTGCCTGACTTGGAGTTCTGTCATGTCAAGCGGGTCATGTGGAACTAAATGCCGAAAACTAGACCTGTCTAGCTGCAGTTCCGTGAAATCTCGTGTTTTCTCGTTTGACGGGATACGGTGCGCGATTTTGCCTGACATGCATGTCTGTCGTGTCAAGCTGGTCTAGTGGAACAAAATGCCGAAAACCAGACGTGTCTATCTGTAACACTCGCCCAGTTATAACCAATGCCGTGAAATCTCATGTTTTCTCGTTTGACGAGATACGGTGCGACATTCGGCCTGACTTGCACATCTATCGTGTCAAGCTGGTCATGTGGAAGGAAATGCCGGAAACCAGACGTGTCTAGCTGTGAAACTGGCCGAGTTATAAGCATTTCCGTGAAATTTCGTGTTTTCTCGTTTGACGAGATATGGCGCGAGATTTTGCCAGACTTGCATATCTGTCGTGTCAAGCTGGTCTAGTGGAACTAAATGCCGAAAACCAGACGTGTCTAGCTGTAAAACTGGCCCAGTTATAAGCATTTCCGTGAAATCCCGTGTTTTCTCGTTTGACGAGATACGGTGCGAGATTTGGCCTGTCTTGCAGCTCTGTCGTGTCAAGCTTGTTTGGTGGAACGAAATGCCGATAACCAGACCTGTCTAGCTGTAAAAGTCGCCGAGTTATAAGCAATTCCGCGAAGTCTGGTTTTTTCTCGTTTGACGAGATATGGCGCGAGATTTGGCGTGACTTTCAGTTCTGTCGTGTCAAGCTGGTCATGTGGAACAAAATGCCGAAAACTAGATCTGCCTAGCTTAAAAACTGACAAAGTTACAAAAAATTGTCGTGTTATTTCCAATTTCCATGATTTTTGCCCAAAAAATGTAACCATGGTAACGGCACTTGCATATCTGTCGTGTCAAGCTGGTCTAGTGGAACTAAATGCCGAAAACCAGACGTGTCTAGCTGTAAAACTGGCCCAGTTATAAGCATTTCCGTGAAATCCCGTGTTTTCTCGTTTGACGAGATACGGTGCGAGATTTGGCCTGTCTTGCAGCTCTGTCGTGTCAAGCTTGATTGGTGGAACGAAATGCCGAAAACCAGACCTGTCCAGCTGTAAAAGTCGCCGAGTTATAAGCATTTTCGCGAAGTCTCGTTTTTTCTCGTTTGACGAGATATGGCGCGAGATTTGGCGTGACTTTCAGTTCTGTCGTGTCAAGCTGGTCATGTGGAACAAAATGCCGAAAACTAGATCTGCCTAGCTTAAAAACTGACAAAGTTACAAAAAATGGTCGTGTTATTTCCAATTTCCGTGATTTTTGCCCAAAAAATGTAACCATGGTAACGGCAAATTTAAGTAAGCTACATGTCAAAAGAAAGGCCAGGTGATGACGAAAAAAATGAGCTATTGCAGAAGTGGATAAGCCTATTTATGGCGAAGTTATAGTGCAAAAACCGTTAACCATACCTGTCGTGACCTTGACCCTTGACCTTGGAGCAATGTTGACCAAAAACAATAGGGCACCTAGAAATCGGTTTGTCAATGAAGCCTGTAAGTTTCAAGTTGATTGATGCAAAAGTGTGACCTGGAGAGTCGTGACAAACAAACAAACAAACAAACAAACAAACAAACAAACTAGACGACCATAGGTCGAGAGCTTGCCGGACCGAAATGACATACAGATTGGACAAACATGACAAACTGTCGGTTTTCTATCAATTGAATTAATTTTAAAGCGATTGCTGGAAAGCTTGGCCTGTTGAACGACATATATTACACAAAAGAACATGAAAGCAGACATAGCTAAAAAAAAACAGATATACTGACACACCTGAGATAACAGAATACCAGAAAAAAGTGGGGAACGTAAAGAGAAGCAAAATGAGCTATAGTTTTAGTAGGTAGAGTATATAATGTCGGTGATATGGCCCAAAAATGATATGGTGTGGAGGCTCTACTGCAGCATCTCCTAGCGGCCATATCCCAAATATTAAAAATTTCTTTTGAGATATTAATATAACAAATAAGATGTTTCAATTCCAAAAGGATTCCTGGAAAACTGTGGCCTGGAGATTGTTGAGTGTAAGACGCAAGATCTAGCAAGCAGGCGAAATTGAGGATCACTGACAAACAGACAGACATACTGAAAATGTGACACAAGAATAAGACCAGATGACTAACTCAGATTATGGAGTAGATTCAAAGGAAGACAATCAATAAGTGTTTGTAATTGAGGTTTATAGTTTTGTAGATATGGGCAAATATATATATATAGGGGAGGGGCGAGTGCAGCGCCACCTATTGACAATATCCGGAAAATGAATAATCTGTTTCGAGATATTACTGTAAGATATAAGATGTATTAGTTTAACAAGTGAGCCATTGGTCATGACGCTCAGCTGCCAAGCTTGACCTGCCACATCATGGACTGAGATTCACAACTTCCAGTCACATTTTGAAGAACCAATTTGCCAATATGTTGAAATTTTCTACGACAACAGAAATATATATCACCTATGTCTGGTTAAAACACAGTGACTGGATGGTCTGAGAAAAATGTATGATTGTTAAGCTATCAGTAACTATTCCCATAGCTTGCTTGATACCTGTCAGTCTCAAAAGGAACACCACAAAGGGCAAATATAAGATCAAAATATATAGCAAAAATCAAGGAAATCCATGCAAGAATTATTGAGAAACGGGTGCTTATAAATATGAAGTATGAATCAAATTGAGTGATGCATAGATGTGGCATATGTGAAAGACTTAAGGTTTGGTTTGAACAGTTTCACTTGCAAAATGTTCACAACCATTTAGAATAATTAAGTGTTGTGTCCTTGACCTTTGACCTTTTGAACTCGATATCGATAGGCTTCTTCCCCTATTGGTAGGTAAGCCATATATGACAAATGGAAGGTATAGATTGAAAAGTTTCCTGAAAATGACTCCACCCAAAAAATGGGTGCAGTGAACTTCACCTTTGACCTCAAAATTAACAGGTCTTTTCCCCTGTTGGCAGAGAAGCGATATCAGTGCTGGAAAGTTTGGAATGAAATGTCTAGCTTGAAATGTTTTCACAACCTTTTAAAAAATTGAATCCTGTGACCCTGATCTTTGACCTTGTGACTAAAAAATCTATAGGATTTTTCTCCCTCTTAGTAGGTGAAATATATGTAAAAGATCAAAGAATTGGGATGAAAGATTTGGCTTAAAATGCATCCACAGGCATTAAAAAAAATAGCTCCTGTGACCTTGACCTTTGACCTGTTGACTTCAAAATAATTATGGTTCTTCCCCTGTTGGTAGATGAGCTGTATGTGAAAGATGGAAGGTTTTGGATGAAAATTTTAGCTAAAAGAATTATTTCTGGGGGGTGCATACACACCCTGTAACTTCGAGAATATAGGTCAGTGACCTAATTTCAGGTTTGCAAGGAGATCATTTTAGAACCTCTAAGACTACATAGGGTCCATGACCGTAGCCCGTACAGTTACGATTTGTGCCCTGCTAACAGACGGACGGCCGGTCAGCAGGATAGACAGATGGAAGGACGATGGACAAAGACACCTCGCTATAGCCCAGCATGACTGAAAGTCAGTTGAGCTAAAAATGATCCTTTCAAAACGGTGGCCTGTAGAATGCTATCAGTGAGACTCAAGAAACCAACAAGCCGGCGAATTTGAGGACAACTGACAAACAAACAGACAAACTTACAAAGGGACACAAGATGGAGACAAGATGACTTAACCAGGTTATGGAGAAGACTCAGAGGAAGAAAATAAGCTATACTTTATGTAATTGAGGCTTATAATTTTGGAGATATGGCCAAATAATGATATACTGGGGATGTTCGACTGCAGCGCCCTCTAGTGGACATATCCTGAAGACGACAAATGCGTTTCGTGATATTAGTGTATGACATAAGATGTAATAGTTTCAAAAGGATTCGTCCACATATCTGACTTGTTGATTACTATATCTTAAGTGCAAAAACTAGCAAGCAGGCGAATTTGAGGGTAAATGACAAACAGACAGACATAGTGATAAAGTGACACAAGATGGAGACCAGATGACTTGACCATGTTTTGAAGAAGACCAAGAGAAAGAAAAAATAAGCTATAGTTTGTGTAATATAGGTTTACTCTTACGGAAATATGTTCAAAAAATGATTTGTTTGGACGGGTCAAGTGCAGCGCCCCCTAGCAGCCATATCGGGAAAATGAAAATAAGTTTTGAGATATTAGTATAATACATAAGATGAAGGAACAAACATACACGGGTGACCAACCTGCTTTCGAAAATCGAAGATTTCCGGCAAGCAATAAAGTATGGACTGTGCCTCCAACATGTATGATCATAGATGGGGCCCGGAGAGGCCGTCACGGACCGCTGCACACGCCGGCCGCCCACCGTAAGGACCCTGCCGCCACTTGCGGCGACGGCGAGTGTCGTCGTGGTATGGCGAAAAACGGCGCGAGATTTGACGAGACTAACAATGTGACCCCTGAATGTGACTGCGAGTGTCAGCCGCTATCCAGCGCTGCAAACCATGTGTCTGTAGCGTGAAAAATGACAGAATTATAGGCATTTCTTTGAATGGTCACGTGTTCTCGTTTCACGAGAAACGGTGCGAGATATGACGAGACTTGCGATTGAACGGCTTAGAACTAGAGGGATGCTGTCTAACGCCAAAAACCAGACCTTTCTATCGCAAATATCAACAGAGATGGAAGCTGGAAAACTCCGAATTTTCAGATTGTCAAGTTTTACCCCAAAATTTGGTAACCATGGTAACGGCAGCACAAAGCAACATGTGCGAAGAGATAAGCCAATGTTCCTAGTTTCAGATACGACCAAAAAAAATGGTGTCACGTTTATTATTTTTTGAGATATTGCAGAAAAATGACATGTTACAGTGTTTCATGTACCACGCCCCCTGGTGGCTATTTCCAAAAAATGAAAAACTGATTTCGAGATATTTATAAATAACACAAAATATATCAATTTCAAAGCCATTGTTAAAAAAATGCAACCTGTAGGTCATATTTAATGAAATCTCGAAGACTCTCGTTTGACGAGAAATGGTGCGAGATTTGGCGAGACTTTCAGTTTTATCATGTCAAGCTGCCTATAAGGTACATAATGACCAAAACCAGACGTCTGTAGCTTAAAAATTGACAAAGTTACAAAAAATGGTCGTGTTATTTCCAATTTCCATGATTTTTGCCCAACAAATGTAACCATGGTAACGGCAAATTTAAGTAAGCTACATGTCAAAAGAAAGGCCAGGTGATGACAAAAAAAAAGAGCTATTGCAGAAGTGGATAAGCCTATTTATGGCAAAGTTATAGTGCAAAAAGCGTTAACCATACCTGTCGTGACCTTGACCCTTGACCTTGGAGCAATGTTGACCAAAAACAATAGGGCACCTAGAAATTACGTTTTCGAACATCCCTGTAAGTTTCAAGGTTATTGTGGCAAAATTGTGGCCAGGAGAGTGGTGACAAACAAACAAACAAACAGACAGACAGACAGACAGACAGACAAACAGACATACGCAACTGACCAATATGCTTGCGGAAATCGAAGATTTCCGGCAAGCAATAAAGTATGGACTGTGCCTCCAACATGTATGATCATAGATGGGGCCCGGAGAGGCCGTCACGGACCGCTGCACACGCCGGCCGCCCACCGTAAGGACCCTGCCGCCACTTGCGGCGACGGCGAGTGTCTTCGTGGTATGGCGAAAAACGGCGCGAGATTTGACGAGACTAACAATGTGACCCCTGAATGTGACTGCGAGTGTCAGCCGCTATCCAGCGCTGCAAACCATGTGTCTGTAGCGTGAAAAATGACAGAATTATAGGCATTTCTTTGAATGGTCACGTGTTCTCGTTTCACGAGAAACGGTGCGAGATATGACGAGACTTGCGATTGAACGGCTTAGAACTAGAGGGATGCTGTCTAACGCCAAAAACCAGACCTTTCTATCGCAAATATCAACAGAGATGGAAGCTGGAAAACTCCGAATTTTCAGATTGTCAAGTTTTACCCCAAAATTTGGTAACCATGGTAACGGCAGCACAAAGCAACATGTGCGAAGAGATAAGCCAATGTTCCTAGTTTCAGATACGACCAAAAAAAATGGTGTCACGTTTATTATTTTTTGAGATATTGCAGAAAAATGACATGTTACAGTGTTTCATGTACCACGCCCCCTGGTGGCTATTTTCAAAAAATGAAAAACTGATTTCGAGATATTTATAAATAACACAAAATATATCAATTTCAAAGCCATTGTTAAAAAAATGCAACCTGTAGGTCATATTTAATGAAATCTCGAAGACTCTCGTTTGACGAGAAATGGTGCGAGATTTGGCGAGACTTTCAGTTTTATCATGTCAAGCTGCCTATAAGGTACATAATGACCAAAACCAGACGTCTGTAGCTTAAAAATTGACAAAGTTACAAAAAATGGTCGTGTTATTTCCAATTTCCATGATTTTTGCCCAACAAATGTAACCATGGTAACGGCAAATTTAAGTAAGCTACATGTCAAAAGAAAGGCCAGGTGATGACAAAAAAAAAGAGCTATTGCAGAAGTGGATAAGCCTATTTATGGCAAAGTTATAGTGCAAAAAGCGTTAACCATACCTGTCGTGACCTTGACCCTTGACCTTGGAGCAATGTTGACCAAAAACAATAGGGCACCTAGAAATTACGTTTTCGAACATCCCTGTAAGTTTCAAGGTTATTGTGGCAAAATTGTGGCCAGGAGAGTGGTGACAAACAAACAAACAAACAGACAGACAGACAGACAGACAGACAAACAGACATACGCAACTGACCAATATGCTTGCGGAAATCGAAGATTTCCGGCAAGCAACAAACAAACAAACAAACAAAAAGACAAACAGACATACGCAACTGACGAACATGCTTGCCGAAATCGAAGATTTCCGGCAAGCAACAAACAAACAAAGAGACAAACAGACATACGCAACTGACCAACATGCTTGCCGAAATCGAAGATTTCCGGCAAGCAATAAAAACAAACACAGATTTTGTTTGAGAATAGGTAAACCTAATAGTATGTGGTCCTGTTGTCTGCATGGAGGATTTATCCAGAACAGAGACTGGGCTCTTATGTGATTGGCCAGTGCAAAGTGTGATGTCACAGGCAAAATTTAGAAATGATTTAAATCTAGCAATAAATGTTGTTTTTATTCTTCCCTGAAAGTTTCTGGCTAACAGTGGTGAGCTCAGCAAGGACAGAAACCTCACGTGGAGCAAAGGGTATAAGTCTCAAGGCTAAGTCTCAATGTTAAATAGGAAAATGTTTTCCCTCTAGGAATTTGGTTCCATTTATGTAAAATTTGTAAAATAAATTAATATTTTTTTTCATGGGCAATTTTGTTATATGATAATATAATGAGATTTGGAATATGTTTGCTTGACCTTGAGCAACTTTTACATGACCACGTGATTCTTTATATACCTCTTTCACTTTGTCTGTCTCTCCTTGCAGTTTCTTCTTCTCTTCATCCTCTTTCTGTTCCCGAGGGAGTTTTTCTTTACGCTCCATCTC
Organism: Sipunculus nudus; assembly: GCA_026874595.1. Classification (NCBI taxonomy): domain Eukaryota; kingdom Metazoa; phylum Annelida; class Sipuncula; order Golfingiida; family Sipunculidae; genus Sipunculus; species Sipunculus nudus. The sequence goes on along the minus strand of CM049306.1, from coordinate 37,498,120 downwards.
CACTGCCGCTGTGAGGTGGCGATCAGTGTAGCTGAGGGCTGGTGTCAAGACATGTTCCCCATTTCTGCACAGTTCATCTCTCATCTTGATGAAGTACAGCTGAAGCTCAACTGAATCTTCATACAGCTGCAGTAACAAAATGTAAAGTTTTTTGAAGAACAATTCCTGCACCGCATTATGTTACTGCTCTAGATTATATGTCTGCAAAATCAACACCCATGGCAGGCTGCACGCTCACAACATACTGGTGGCAACCTTTCACAAAGTGACACATGACATGTGATGTCATTATGCTTAAAGGCTGTATACCTCATATGGAAAATCAGTCCAAAGTTTTAAAAATTCATATTAGACCCTATAAGGTAATTTTACACCTGGTACAGTGTTCTTTCTGATGATATACATATTTTGAACTTAACATTTAAACTAATGTTAAATCAAGTTTCTATTTATGTATCTTTTGCATTTACTCACCTGTGAATCTGTGCGAGAAACTCTTCTTGCATATTCAAACACCTCAAACATGTCCTGTTGAAACCTATCTATTCTCTTGTAGCGACCCTGAAAGAATTACAGAAAAGACTATAGGAACACACTCTGCAACCAAAATAAATGGAAAACAAGGGACCTATGGGTCACGGCGCTCAGCTGATCATGATTGAACTATTAATGTATCACCATTGTGATACTATATTTAATCGACAAACCTTATGAATATCATGGACCTAATAGGCTATTATAAAGGAATATAATGTCATATGTGAGTAAATCATGTATGAAATTACCTGACTGATGGATTAATATGGAGTAAATATAGTGGTTTATTTTTTATTTATTTGGGAGCTGTTGAAAATAGCAATATATTTGAGCAAATATGAATGCAATGACAGAACACTAAGCAGTGGTAGAATGATGATAAGGCTATTTGTTGAAGGATCTATAGTGTATGGAAGTCCGCAAGATTTCAATTTGACATATATAATGTTATTATTAACTATGCTGAAGAGTGGATTTATGAATTGTGACTGTATGACATGATATCTCTTAGGTCTTGACAAGGTACATTATATTGATGCCCACCACGTCTACATATTACACAATATCGACTTAATTTCTGGCACGTACATAGGTAACAAACAGTTATACAATATATAAAAATATGAATACATCTGATTCAACTTGTTCTCGTTTACTGAGGCTGACATTGGGATGGGGTTCGGAGAAGGAAACAGTGTGGGCAGCAAGGAGGGTTGGATGTAGAGAGAAAAGGAGATAGAGTGAGAGGGAGGGAGCATTCAACAGTACTTAAACACCTGGACGGTTAAAATCTAAAATATTATGAAATGTAACTAAAGTCTGAGAGAAAGAGGTAATCTAGGCTATGGTTGGTTGATATGATTGAAGAAATTGTTGCAAATAATATTTTAAGATCTGACCTTGCGTTTTCATTGGATACCTTTTTGACAGGCTGTTGACAGTTCAACATTTTACACATTTGTCTAATGAGATCCAATTTTTTAAATTTAAACTTTAATTAAACTTTTTTTTCTATTTTATGATATGTATACAGTTGCTATAAAATCCCCACTCCACAGGCGGTTGGACTTGATGGGGGGGGGGTTACGATGGGAGTTACAACGCCTCTGTCTCTCTGTATATATTTTCTTCAAATTATTAAATTTTATGCTATAGCAATAGCACTATTGTTGACAGTGCGAAGGAGCAAGGACTTAGTGGGGTGGGGGAAGGGGATGGTGGGAGTTACAATACCCTTGCATATACGTACAGGATATGAAATTTAATTAATCAGAGCTTACAGGAAAAAAAAGTTTATTCATAATGATTAAATATTTAAAACAGGCAAGAAAGCTAGAGAAACAAAGCAAATAATTTTAATTCCCATTCTTCTGAGCCAGGAAATTATGAAAAATTTTTACATAAATTCCTTTTTTTATAACATCATTTTTTTCCAGGTTTGAAAATGTAACTATACATTTAGAGTATAACATATATATGTGAATATTTCAGTTGATTCACATTTCTTAATTGCATCAACATATATATCTAATAAATTAGGTTTATAGTACCTGTCAACAGAATGGGGTGGAGGGAGGAAGGGAGGCATAGGGGTGAGAGAGAGAGAAAGAGAGAGAGAAAAAGAGAGCTAGAAAGAGAGAAAGGGAAAGAGAGAGAGGAGAAAGGCTCTCTGGTAATTACTGCCTGACCCAGCCTGACCCAGACACTCACAGAAGCAGTAGGCAAGGAGTGAAGGTGTTATGTAACAGCCTGGAACACTGTTAACCAATGACTTGATGTAAACATTCAAGACATGGTGCTATAAATATGGGTCACTGTGCTCAGCTGAAGTTGACCTTGAAAGTAAAAATCTAAAATAATAATGGAGATCAAGTCTAAGAGGAAAAGGTAATATATGCCATGGCTGGTTGACATGATTGGTTTGTATTGATGAGTGAGAAATTGTTGCAAATAATATTTTGTGACCAAACCATGCATTCTCTAATGTCAAAATTGAAGCATGTGAGCAGTTTGTGAACATAAGATGTATATTATTACCATGATCATTGGCTGGCTTTTTGATAATTTGTTGACAGTTCAGTAGTTTACACATTTGCTCAATTTGATCTATTTTACATAATATATATTATTAAATATATGTATTTTTATTTTATAAAATGTATACAGTTGAAATATAACTGATGTCTCCAGTCCACAGATGCAAGGACCTGTAGGTGGGGGGGGGGGGGGGGTAGGGGGGCTGGAATGATGGGAGTTACAACATCTCTGTATTAACATAGTGTATATACATATAGGATTTCCACTTAATTCAACAATACGTACAGGATTAAATAGTTCATTCACAATTACATAATATTAAAAAAAGGACAGACAGACTGTTAGACAAACAAAGCTGATAATATATTTTAATATTTTAATATTTTAAAGTTTTTCATCTGCAATATTACACATCTGAATACATAAATTGCTTTCAAATTTCAGACTTTAATGGCTTAAATCCATACACATACAGCATATGAAAGTTATTTCAACAGTGCTTAAAGGAAAAATTTCATAATTAGTATATATATTTAATGATAATTGAGAGATGATGGACAGACAAGAGCTGATCACTTTATGTTCCATTCTTCTTGGGCAAGAATATGTTTCAATATTACATCTTAATGTTTTCTAATCCAATTATCTTTCAAATTGAAAAAATTGTACACATTTGCAATAATAACTTATGTCCCAATGCACAGGTGACGGTGAGGTGCTAAGGTGCTAAGGGGGGGGGGGGGGGGGGGAAGAGATGGGATTAACAACACTTTTGCATAAACATTCAGGGCAAACAAAGCCTGATCTCCAATTCTGCTGAGGCTCGAAAATAATGAACACATGTTTGTATTAGATCCTCATTTTTTTATTTTAAGTTTAATTTGTATACATTTCCAATATAACATATATTTCTGAATATAAACGTTGATTCATAATTCTAAATTGCATCATCATAAATCTCAATCTTGTCATGTAACACCACATCATGCATACAAATGTATATTTATATATTCATGGGGGGGGGGGGGGGGAGGGGGTGTGATATGAGAACACTTGTACACCTGTCACAGCAGGGGATCTCCCCCAGTGACTGAAACAAATCAGGAACCCTGGCATAGCTGACTTCCAGTGACCTGGAGTGGCCTACCTGCATCTGGAACAAAGCAAGTGACTACAATAGAGCCTCAAGATAAAATTTAATGACTAGCCTAATTTTCAACCTTTTAGTTTCAAATTTCAGATTTAAACACATTAAATACTTATGTTTACATTCTGAGAAAATTAAATCAACAGTACTCACAGGAAAAAAATTTGCCATGGTCAAATTTGGGTAAAATTTCAGGTATTGATTTTATGTTTATGCTAATACCTTATAAAATTTACAAAATACAGATCTAATTTTGGGTATACAATTGAATCTTAATTAAACAAAGTTATATACTTGAAAAAAATTCTCTAGCTTCAATAATTTTCATGTAATCTGAGTAAATATTTTTCCTGATTTTTTACAAAGTCAATTTTGTTTGTGCACATAACTTAAAATAATTACGCAATACTGACATCATTTCTGGCATGTGCATAGCGAATGTATAGAAAAATATGTATATTATATATGATCAAAGTCAGATCAGTGGTTTTGATACTAGGCAGTCCTGAAGTGTAACAAAGGGTTTTTAATGAAAAAATGAAGTTTTTCATTAATATCTCGAAGGAATTAAGTTCTGGTGACCAAATTCTTGGCATGGTAGGGGATTTTGGAGACATCTTACTGTATGCCTAATTTAAGGAACTTAGAGCTGAAGCTGGGGAGCTGAGCTCTAGCAAACTGCATAACACTAGGTTGATGTAAACAATATGTGGCATGGTGCTTGAAAACTTGAATAAAATCTACAGTTTTTGATCAACTGGTTTCAAATTTTAAATGTTAACAGTTGAAATGCTAACAAAAACATGCTTTGAAAATTAAATCCACAGCAGTTACAGGAAAAAAACGTGCCATCGTCAAAGTTGGGCAAAGTTTAAGGTACCAATTTTTTATTTTTGCTAATATTTTAAAAAATTTAAAAGATTTTGATCAAATTTTGGGTATACAATTTAATTTTGATTAATTAAAGTTATATTACTGGAAAAAAAGTGCTTAGCTTTAACAAGTTTTGTGTTAAGTGATCAAATTTTTTTCCTGATTATTTACAAAATGCATTATGTTTGGGCCCATAACTTTTTTAAATTATATAATACAGACCCAATTTCGGGCATGTACATAGGAACTATATAGAGGATTATTTATGGTAAATATGAGGAAAAACAGATGAGTGGTTTTGATATTAGGCAGTCCTGAAGTGTGAAAATAGGATTTTAATAAAAAATTGAGGTTTTTGGTTAATTTCTCAAAGGAACGAAGTCGCAAAGACCCAGTTTTCGGTTTGGTAGGAGATCTTGGGGATATCTAACATTATGCTGAATTTTGGATTCCTAGGTCTTACGGTTTCAAAACGTGCCACATCTACGGACGGACGGACGGACGGACGGACGGACAGACGGACGGACGACGGACAATGGACCACGACTATAGCTCAGATGACTTATAGTCAGCTGAGCTAATAAAAAAACCTTTCATCACTTACACAAGTAGTTACATTTTAAGAGATATTTTACACATGACTGCAAAGCATACTTATCTCTAAAGAGATATATACCTTAGCAGCAGCTTCAACGATTAGATAATGCCTCAACATTCTGTTACTCCAAGATAACAAGATAATTTCTCACCTTATCTAAATTTTTCTTGACTTGATCAAAGCATGGTTTCCTAAAACTGAAATAAAAATTCAACAAGGTAAAATAATGGTAGGCTGATTTTTCACAATTAAGTATTTTCCCCCTAAAAATGACATGTTTTCAGCCAAATGGCGTACTATCCTGTACATCAATAACATAGACCTGAACAATGTCCCACTGATTAAGATAAATGTAACTTGGTTTAAAGCGCTGGCACTGTCCGATTCAAGCATATTTTTTCTGATTCAGGACAGTAAAGAATAAGCTGTGAAGTGTGAACATTATTTGCTTTAAGCTGGTTAAAAAATAAGGGAAACATAAATGAAAGTAAATCTGCTTAAACTTTCTGATATTTCATTTTTAAACACTTAAGAGTGATACTAACATCCTGATGAAATAAAACATATAGCACATGTACAAGACAGTCTGACAAAAATTAAATGGTACATTAAATTTGTTTGCCTAATTTGACAGCACAGAGGTTGCAGAAGAAAGGAATGGCTGAGCAGAGCTTAAGGAAGACCACTTTAACTAAATAAGTAACAAATATGGTGTCAAAAAGAGAGAGCAGCAGTGGTGCCCTCTGTTGTTTGCTTTGATGACTAAAGACAGCTGAAGTTCAGATCAGTAGTAAGTTTTAAAACTCACTCTGTTGGTGGTTTCTCATCCTCGGCTGTCTCTTCATCCTGAACTGATGGCATGTCAAGGAATGAGTCGCTGAAGCAACGGCCATCCTCATCCTAAAACAACATATATATGTCTCTTCATCTTCAATAATATTATTAAAAGATTGTAATATTTAAAAAGAAGATGCTTGCCATGTGAGCTTAACCATCTACTTTTGAAGTCTGACAAAGACTTGTGTTCTGTGCACAGAAACATGATGTCAAGAACCCAAGACACAGCAGAATAATTAACTGTCTGGTTTATAAAATCTGAGTTAATTGAAACAGATAGAAGAAAAAGTGAGAACTGGTCTCTTCATTTCAGTAGAGCGCAAACCATATATATATAAAATTGTATATTTTAAAATAATCTGTACACTGATGAAAATAATTAACAGTTTAGTATCAAAATGACAAACAAATTGATGTATCACATCCAAGTTTCTTTGTTGGAATCCATGTCTCAAGTCATTTGGGTTAGCTAACATCTGGTGATATAATACTAGCAGCATGGTGGTATGTAGCGATCAACAGGTTGTGATGTGGTACTTACAGCATCACATGGTGATGACCCGGGTGTGATGTGGTACTTACAGCGTGGTTGTACATGGTGATGGAAAGGGTGTGACATGGTACTTACAGCGTGGCTGTATGTGGTGATGAACAGGATGTGATGTGGTACTTACAGCGTGGCTGTATGTTGTGATGAACAGGATGTGCTGTGGTACTTACAGCATGGTTGTATGTGGAGATGAACAGGGTGTGATGTGGTACTTTCAGCATGGTTGTATGTGGTGATGAACAGGATGTGCTGAGGTACTTACAGCATGGTTGTATGTGGAGATGAACAGGGTGTGATGTGGTACTTTCAGCATGGTTGTATATGGTGATGAACAGGATGTGATGTGGTACTTACAGCATGGTTGTATGTGGTGATGAACAAGATGTGCTGTGGTACTTACAGCATGGTTGTATGTGGAGATGAACAGGGTGTGATGTGGTACTTTCAGCATGGTTGTATGTGGTGATGAACAGGGTGTGATGTGGTACTTACAGCATGGTTGTATGTGGTGATGAACAGGGTGTGATGTGGTACTTACAGCATGGTTGTATGTGGTGATGAACAGGGTGTGATGTGGTACTTACAGCATGGTTGTATGTGGTGATGAACAGGGTATGATGTGGTACTTACAGCATGGTTGTATGTGGTGATGAACAGGGTATGATGTGGTACTTACAGCATGGTTGTATGTGGAGATGAACAGGATGTGCTGTGGTACTTACAGCATGGTTGTATGTGGAGATAAACAGGGTGTGATGTGGTACTTTCAGCATGGTTGTATGTGGTGATGAACAGGATGTGCTGTGGTACTTACAGCATGGTTGTATGTGGAGATGAACAGGGTGTGATGTGGTACTTTCAGCATGGTTGTATATGGTGATGAACAGGATGTGATGTGGTACTTACAGCATGGTTGTACGTGGTGATGAATAGTTTGGTCATCAGAGCCTGCACGGCTGCTTTAACGTCAGGAACTTCGTTACTGTTGTCGTCCTGACAAAGCTCCGCCTTCCTCTCCAGACATATACGCTGCAGTGTCAGAGCATCCTGGAGGACACGGACACAGACACATTTTTTAATTATATAGATGACATAAATATTATTTTTCAATAATAAATAACTTAAGCTTACCAGTTATGGGGAGTCCTGTTTATTACCATACAGGTATCTTTCACATTTAAAGGCACTGATATAATATTATTTCAAAATAATCAAATAATATTATATAATAAAAATATTAATATTATACATATAATCATATCTCTTTCTCACATAAAAGTCAATTTGCAATTTTTGTTTTGAAATAATCAATCAATTTATTCCTATATTATATCAAACAGATCTCAACTGTTATTTATTTTTAGTTGACCACAGTAACATTTCTAGTATTTTTCAAGTATTTAAGGCTTGCAGTAACCATTACCTGTTAGCAGTGACATATAAACTAACCTTGTAAATAATTGAGTCTGGCTCATTGTATTTGCATGCATTATCAAACATCAGCACAAAGTCTGACACCATGTCCTCCAGACTATTATACTGATGGCTGGCCATTCTCTGACTGATCTTGGTCATGTCCATCGGCCGCTTGATAATCTCGTAATAGTCGGGATATTCCTGGAACGCCAAACATTGCGATGATTACAACATTACTGGCACCCACAGCATAAAACAGTGCAGATTTTGCATGCATAAAGTAAAACTGAGGTATATGACAGTGTACAACAGATTTTTACCACTTTATATAGGCATAATTAATACTTTAAAAATTCTAAGTATTTAGCCCTATCAGATAAAAGAAACACAAAATCTGTGAAGAAATAAAGAAGAAGAAGCATTCTGGACTGTGGAGAACATCAGACAGCTGGATGAAGGATGGCACATTACCATGACACAAGCTAATCAGGCCTATGGCTAGATGAGCAAAAAAAGAACTCACGTTTTTCAGTGGAAGTCTGATGAAGGGAGTAGAGAGTGTACGACCGTGGGCGTCACTAAAGTCTTTGATACAGTTGTACAGGTCCTGTAGTTTCTGGGAGATCGGTGACATAGATTTGGAGCGTGTAGGTTTCCTGCAATAAAAGATGATAAAGCTTAGCCTTCCAAGAAATGACTTTCCAAATGACATACTGTGGTTGGCTTCATATTCGCGAGGCTGAAATTTCGCGATTTTTCCATTTTTAATGTTTTGCGAGGGTTTCATTTTCGCGATCTCACAAGAACCTATATCAAATCTTTGGCAAAGCCATATACCTGTGTGTATTATAAAATGAGAATAAGTCATGAGTTTGTGACATTTCCATATATAATGATAGGCCCGCACACACAGCATAGGTGGTTTAGTTCAAATTTAAGGTTAACATTTCCCTATACCTGCAAGGATGTAATTTATTAAAAAAAATTCTCTCTGTTTTAACCTATTACCATACAAGTATTGATTACACTAAATAAGTAGGACATTCTCAATTGGCCGATTATTCCCGAGGGTTTCATTTTCGCGATTATTTCCCATTCGCGAATATCGCGAAATTAAAACCCTCGCGAACAAAAAGGCAACCACAGTACTCCCTTGTTTATCATCTTAATCATGTGAAGACAGACAGCTGACTTTAATTGCATAAGCTTGCTGGTGTTTATTCTGTAATGAATAAGCCACCATGGCCACATATGCATGTGCTAAGGGGACTTCAAAGTTTTACTTTAACATTTTGAGTTACTCCCATATATGACCAAATAAAAAGATTTGTAATAACTGTTTATCTGTTGAACAGTGAAAGTAATGTTTAGGAAAATGAATTCTGAGATTTGCATTTCATACATTAAATTACTATAATTAACTCAGTACACAAACTTCTAAGAAAAACATTACTGACTGATATAAAACATTGTACACTCAGTAGAAAAATCCAATCATTAACTATTTTGTCATAACTTTCTTGTCCAGCATTAACAGTTATCTGACATCAACATTAAAAGAAACAACCACAGAGTGCATACCCTTTGCTTGCTGGCCTGGGTGTAGAGTTATCCAGGGGTGTGAGATTCCTTAGTTTCACCTTGAGGACTTTCTCCAGTGTCTCTGCGTCCTTGTAGACAAGGGACCCCTCCTCGTTATAATGCCGAGCATTGTTAAACATAAGCTGTAGGTCAGCAACCAGGGCATGCTCATGTGTATACTAGAAAAAAAAGTTGGGACAATATCAGTTTTTCATATCATGATAATAATATATACTGTGGTTTGCTTCATATTTGCGAGGTTATAATTTTGTGATTTCCACTTTTCCAGGGTTTTCGTGAGAGTTCGCATTTTATGTGATCTCAAATTAGAATGGCCTAAACATAATGTATACTTCTATGAAACAGACAATATGCTCGTTTAAATGAATGTTCACCAGTGTATCTGGGCATCTTATTCCACAAGGTTTTATTTTTGCAATAATTTTCCTTTCATGAATATCTCGAATATGAAACTCAAGCGAAAAAAAGGCAATCACATTTATAAATTAATCGCCTTATATTGTGATATCATAATATCAGCATCTGGGGGGAGAACTCCCGCACTCATCATAATAAAACCCTTTTAAATATTTTCAGCAATGTTTCAGGGACTACCTAAAGACAAGCCAGTGAATCCCTAAGGGGTTTTCAGAAATGGCAATTCTATCAATTTGTTGAATACTTATACCCATATTTTTGATATAATGATTAGTTCTTCACAAAAGTTAATGCAATGCAGAAAGTTTTGCTCAAAGACGACCATCTGTATGATTAGAAATTCACAACTTTTTGTGTCATTTTTTAAAATGAGATCTTAACCTTTTTTCCAATATTACTAATATACAGGATAAACAGTATTGGGCAATGTAACAGTTCAATGGTGGTCACAGCCTGAAGTAAGACTGTCAAATATTCCGAGTAGGTTCTCTTGATTTTAATGATATGCCTAGATGAAGTCAAAAGGATGTGTATATTACAATACACATTTGTCTGACTTGCCGCCAGCAGAACTATCAGATACTGATGTTAGTTACCTTATCATTTTTGATTTTGTTGTCTATCATGGTCATGTCGATGGGTTCTGAGATGACCTGATAATAGTTCGGATACTCCTTCTTGGAAGGCAGAGTCACAAAAATATCAATCAGGCTTCGACCATCAACCTGTGAGAAACAAATTGTCAGGTATAAATAAACTTCATGAGAACTGCTGTTACAGGGTCCTTAACTTTCATCAAATCAGTTTTCATGGCTTTTTGATAACCTTTAATAACAAGGGACCCACGGGTCAAGGCACTCAACTGAACTTGCCTAAGACAGAAATTTATGTTTTTTTATATGGTTGCTCTTGAAAATCTAAATCCTGAAGTTACAGCCAATTGTTAATATTGTTAACAAGTCTGTCCTGCACGAAAAGTTTCCTTTCTCTTGTTTCAAAATACATGGGATGTTACCTGTACATCTACAGTGATTATACATGCACTATAAGAGCATTTTCTTTGTCTATCTGACAGAAAAGGGCTCAAAATCCTGTTAAAATATTGTTTAATCTGGTTAATATTACATGATCAATGTAATCCAAAGTAGGGTCAATAATTCCTTCACTAATTATTTATTATTTACATACTTTATGTTACCCTGTTTTGCAAATGTAGATGCTATGCTCCGTAATTAAAATTATGTAATTTGTCAAAATGGTATTAAAATGCAGACACATGAACTTTTGTTGATCTGAAGATTTCAAAGTAGGGAGGGAAGCATTATCTAACACTGCCACACTGCACAGCATTATTTGTTTAACATAATGAAGAAGTCACCTTATAATCAAACACAGTCTTGTACAGCAGATGTAATCGTCTTTTCAGCACATCCTCTGGTGTACTTTTGCGGGGCTTTTTCTTTTCCTCTTCAGGGGTGTCTAATCCTGATCGACGATTACGACTTTGGGGCTGGGGTGTCTGCGTCACCACTATATCTGATACACAGTCTATTTCATCTTTCTGCAAAAGAGGAAACAACAAACACATTTAATACAGAACCTCAGTTTTCCACAACAGCAGGTGGGCTTAAAATATGATACATCAGAATGTATCTACTATCTCACCATCTACTATCTCTATTAACTACTTTCTCAAACATCTAAATGATATCTCTTACATATATGGGTAAGGTCTACATATATGCTGGTATTTGCTGATTCATGCTGCTTTAACATGCTCTGTTACAACAGTGACTTGTAAAGTCTCCTATTCTAACAAGCAACTATAAACGTTTTCTTCACAAAAGTGCTACCAATTAAAGTAAATTCTATGGAGACATAAAGACTCAAGGATACTAACTGGTGAGAACACAGCAGAAATTGAGCTAAAGAACTGGGGTCACATTTTGTTGAAGTGTTTGGCAGGCTGGTTGGTAGATGGTGCAAACTCTTATAGTCATAATCAAAATTGTATCTCTCTTATAAAAGGACTTATTTTTATTGTTACATATTTTATATATTTTCATTTGAAAAGCAAAGGGAAAATGGCCCTGCTATTTGGAGGTATTCTCAATGGAACAGGGTCGCACTGACCCAGTTTTGGGTTTGGCAGAAGAACTTAGGAACATCTAACTGAATGTCAAATTTCCGATTCATAGGTACATGGATTTCAAAACATCCTAGTCTATTGGACAAACAAAAAGCCAGCCAGCCGGAACGACAGCTGATGGACAGCCGATTGATAAAGGACCATCGTTGTAGCTTGGTGGCCTTGTTCAGCTGAGCTAACAATAGTGTTGATTAAGAGTATTTTTTATTTTCAAGACATGTACATTAGCACTTTACTGCTCAGCAGGTCTTAATCTGAGATTTCAAAGAGAGTCAGCTACTGCTTATAAAGTTTGTTTGCAATATTTTCCTGATGACACTTATCCATGTTGTGGAGCCTGTCATCATGACTTAGCCTTGGTACCATGATGCTTTTACAGGGTCATTTTGATTCCACAAAAAAAAGCATAATTTTGACTCCAGATTTTTCCTATCTCTGGTTAAAATCAGTATAAAGAGTGCCAAAATGCTGTTAAGTCATGATTACATGTACGTCCTAGTTTTGGCCCCTGCACCTCTTATTTGAACCAAGTGGAATATTTTTAGAAAATAACACTTAATAAACCAGAAAAAAAATGGCTTGGCCATAATGATTTTTTAGAACAAAAACTATTCACCAATGACAGAATGTGAGAGAAAGTATATGAACATTTTCTTACACTTAGAAATGTATCATACTGCTGATGAAAGAAGCATCATTGTACTGACCTGACAAGGTCTATAGTACCTTAACTAGTCAATGATATTTATCTATAACAGTCACATTTAATCTGGAAGACCCAAAAGTGAAATCTCAATGTCCAAGTGTGGGAAAAAAGGTAAACATAAGAGTTTTGAATCGGAGTTTGACATCACAGACACATGATACACAAAAATGCAGTTTTCCTTGCATTCCAAATGAAAAATGTCAGGGTTGAAAATAATTTGCTACATAATGCATTCAGTCAGGTAAAATAAGTAATGAAAAAAAAATATATATATATAACACAAAACTGCATGACCATTAATCCATATTTTATCAAATAATCTAATATGTTTTGTTTTTCCATGAAAATGTCAGCCAAAAAGCCTTTAAAAGAGCTCCAAATGCCTGAGGGATTTAATTAATAATGCATTTCTTATGGTTTTAGATTGTATTTAAACAGAACTTGCAGAGTGAAATCTGACTTCTTGTATTCAGGTCTATACATTAAAGAAAACATATCCTGGCTAATGAATTGTTAACAGCATTAGCATACTGTTATTCTGATGACCTAGAAAGGCTGAGTTTTGCTAATAAAATACTCTGATATGGAAGGTGATCTACATTTCTGGTGAATAGACATACTTTACTTAATATACATTACATATTAGTGGATACTTCTTGCAAGCTACATGTTATTTTCTTAATACCTTTTTCTGAAAACTGCATTTTTACAAAAGAAAGCAATTTGATAGCCTTTATTCTGAGTTCCTGATCAGATCTAGGTAGTTCACAAAATGCAGACAGCTAAGTCAAAAGACTTGATGTCTAGCTAAAAAATTAAGAAAAATGAAAATTTTTACATTTTTGTATCTGTACACCGTGTATAGTTCTCGGTAAAAAAAAACAGGGATAAATTCCCTATCTGTGAGTATTTCATGCATGGTTCTGTTCTAGTTCTACTGTCATGCATCTACCATATTCGATGTAATAAGCAAGCGCCCCAGGCGCTCTCAAAATTAATATTTAACAAATATTTTTGATGCCCCAAAAAGTACGTTTCAAACTTGGGTATTTTTTATAACAGAGTAATTCTTTCAATTGAATACAGCCAAACTCTCATATTTTTTTGTAACACTCGGATAAAGTTAGTGAACTGGCATGACCTATACAATTAGATTTTCCTCAAAATTAATACATCCAGCTAGAACACTGATCAGTCTGTGCAAGATTATTGAAATTCCCTCCACGGTACTGATCTTTTGGATATATTGAGGACGGAAAGCGATTATGTTAACAGTAAATACTGTATGGACGATTTCATCGTATAAATGTGATGCCTTTCTAGGTTAAGATATGAACATTTTTTAAGGATTCTGGGAAAACCTTTAGATACTACTTTAGGGGAAATTTCCTTTAGCTCACCAAAATTTTTTGGGCTTGGGATAACCTGACATAATTTCACACCCTCAAAATCATAAGGTGAGGTGTGGAAAATAACTGTGACTACCATAGCTTTTTTGACGAGCATCACTCATTCCTTCTGTTTTCTCAAAGACAGCCCTAAAAAATCCATGAGAGGGGCTCATTACGATAGGAGTACCCATTACATCGATTACGGTAATTATTTACCCATACACATGAATTCAATAGGCTAACAATGCAGCTCAACTAAAATGTAAATAAATAGATAGAAAAAGCGAATTTAAATGAAGTTTCTATCTTAAATGATGAACAAGTATCTGGTGATCCAATAAACAGTTATATATTAATTATTATTGTCTACATCTTTGGCTCCACAAGCTAGTAATTACTACTGCTTCATTTTATATTATATATTACATATATATAATTTTTACATTTTTGCCCGAATTTCTTTTCTCTACACTAAAGATATGGCGATCAAGTGTTATGACAAAATTTTGGATCTAACATCACATATAGTATATAACAATTTATAAAAGAAAACTTTGCTGAATATGCAGTTATTTCTGCATATAAAACATATATGATCTGTTTATTGAAAATCAAAGTGATATGTGAATCAATTTATCTGTATTTTCATAATGAAAGAGGAAGTCTGAAGAACACTTAATATAAATGACTATTCCATGGATTACTAATCATCGGACTATAAATGAATGGTATACAGAGTAATCTAAGAGACAGACTATGAGTAAACCTTAACGTTAACCCATAGTAATCCTTCACATCACAGCAGATGACTTGCATGTTTTAATATGAAAATACCCCTCGTTGCAATTTTACAGGGACTCCTGCTGCTGCAGAAGTAAACAGACAGTCATGAATATTCAAAAATATCAATGAATATGCATGCAGAGATAAAAGTCTGGTCAACTGCAGCATCACATATAACATGCTTTGATGAAGACTAACTGCATGCAGCCATGCAGCACAATGATTGACAAGCTGTCACTGTAGAGGGCGGGGCTAAAGTACCTACCTTAAGGTACAGGTCTAAGGGGATGGGTGGGGGCACCACCTCCAAGTGTACGCCCTAGGCCACAAGAAACAGGTGCATGTTAACCTGGTTAGCAAAGGAGCTCCCTCAGGACCTCACATGTTTTGTAAATGTAGCATATTGATTAACATTAGTAGTATCAGTAAAATTAATAAGATTATTATTGAAGTCAGCATATCACACAGATGAGAACATGCTGAGCATATTGCATGCATGAATTATAGTGAAGGTTAGAAAGAATAAAGTTCAGAATTTTCATTAAACATAATGTAAACCCTGTCTTGTCTAGTGATACAGTTGTAAAGGCCTTATTAATTTTACACCATTTGTAGCAAACTAAGTATAACCTTGGTGGAATAAAGGATTCTATAATTACATCAAATGATACCCTCAAAATGCCAATAACTAATATTGTATGTACTGAGGTTTGCAAGCTGGCACTGTCAAGAGACCACTTTTTTTTTACAAAGTTGACAAAGTTTCCAAGCTCAGAATGTTGATCTTTCGTTGTTAGATATTTAAAATTTCTTGAGAGCAAAACAGCCATGCAAAATAGCAACTAGTGATAATTTTTGCTCAATTTACTATAAGCTGAAATAAATAAAAAAGGCAACTTCAATAATGTAAATAAATGAAAATAATTTCAAAGTCACTAATCATACATATATAATAATCATATTAAAGAACATGGTAATGTTTGTAATTACAAAGGGGGCTTCCAGTATTTTTGTTACTATTACCAGCAATATACCCCTTAATTCTGACATCTGCATTTTAATCTATAAGAAAGCTGTTGACCATTAACTATGTTTAAATACTTATGAGGAATGAATCAGTCAGGGTTTGATAAGAGCATAGAAATCTGACACGATACTCAGAGGACAATCTCAAGGCGTGAATCTATCTGTGAAGAGTATGGTGGTGATTGGACCCATGTCAGCCAAGAAAAAGCAGGAGCAGCACTCCAAAGTGATCAGTCAACAGTCAACTTTAACAAGCTGTACCATGTGACAAGCCGTGGAACAAGGACTGACTGCCTACACATCGGTGCAGGTGCACTCGGGACAGGTACATCTGTACTGTAGCAATAAGGTCACTAGATAAGACTACAAAGTCACAACAAGGTCATGATGCTGGGTCAAGGTCGCATGCAGCTGTTTACCTGGCCTGTTTCCAGCTCCATCTTTTTCTTCTGTGTCACTCTCTTGAGCACTGCAGCATCCTGAAATGAGTACACAGTGATTAAACATAAAGCAATATACAGTTACAGGTAACTGAACAGAGTTAGTTGAAGGGCTGATTCCAGTGTAATAGATAAAATGTGATGTGATACCTACATGCATTGAGGAATCACCATATCAGTAAAATATATATATATAAGATGGAATGATGTAACTGAACTACACCAATATTAAACCCAGTGGGGACTTTAACAACAGAATAAGGGCTACAGGAACAATAGGAGTTGTGGAATTACCCATTGGAGAACTGACCACAAGATAATGTATGATAAAGCCAGTAGAGCCAGAATGATGATGACATGGAAAGAATAAAAGAACCCTAACTAAAATATTATGAAATGCCAAAAAAGCACAAACACAGTACCAAATGAACATGAACACAGTTGAAAACTTTATGAAAGTTTTCAGGAAATATACCTACCTGGTATAGCCTGGATTCATCCATGTTGTACTGCATGGCATTGTCAAATACAAGGTCAAGGTCAGCTGCAAGGTCATGCAGGCCATCATACTGATTCTCCTACAAGTGCAAATATTTACCTGAATTATAAAGTTAATAGATTAATCCACACATCAGAAATTGTTCTGAACTGCTGATATGCTATAGCCATTGAATAAGGACCATTTTATACTGCCTTATAGATTGATACCTGATATATTGACAAATAAATTCAGTCTAATATATACATCATGCTCAAAGGTCGAGGGAACAGCCCCACTGCTATCACTTTCTGCTGCACAAGGTTTAGTTTTAATGCTGTTCACTACTTTGTGTTCCGTCTTTCTTATGTCTCTGGCAGGATTAAAATGTTTCTTGTGTGGATATAATGATTCTGCATGAACATAATCGATTATGCAAAAGTGTAACCAATTTAACTGATTATGAAAGAAAAAGACCAATCAATATAAACGATCAAGTAGCACACGACCATGTGATACTGTATTAATAAAGTGAAGATGCTATTTCTGTTTACTTCCTCCTGAAGCTGAGCATGTACTTACTCTTATCTTTTTCTTGATGAGCATTAAAGACATCGGTTTCTTAATCTCTTCATAATAGTCAGGATAAAGTCTGAAGGGGAGAGAAAACACTGGTCAACAACAAGATATCCACTAATATATAAATGGTCTAATTTGTTTGGAAAAAAGGGTTAATCATGTGTTAACATATATACTGTTTGGAAGAAGCACTAGAATTTACCTCAGCTTTGAAATAAAGGGAAATGACTATTAGGTCATAAACTTTTCACATTTTGAATATCGTGTTCTGGTAACATAGATCTTTGCACAACAAACAGATCACTTTGACTAAACTTGCTGAAACTGTAGAGTATGTGTTAAAGATCTTGAAGCTGGTTAACGAAGAGTACTTGTAAAGATCTTGAACTGATGAAGAGTATTCTAAAATTAACCTAAATATGTTGGAACAACTCAGCAATTAAGTGGCATTAAGCTTTAAAATAAAGAATCCCTAATGTGCTAGTATTTTGATACCAGTTAAATCGCATTAGTTCACATTATGGTCATACATACATGTGAATTTTCCAGCAATCATTATGCGTGGATGTTTAATAAAATTTCATGAACCTGCTTATAGCCTTCGGATTAGCCTGAGGGCAGCTGTGTTGTTGCTATGAACCTCTGGACGGATGCTACCCTCAGTCCTTTATTAAGACAATACAGAACTAGCCAGTATTAACATTTAAATATCACTCTGGGCTCACCTTCTGTTAGGCATTTTCATGAAAGGCTCAGATAACACTTGTCCTGTGGGTATCTTGTAGTCCTTCACCGTGTTGTACAGCATCCACTGTGCACTGTCCTCCGCGTCAATCACAGATCCCTCGGCTCCGGACTCCTCCTCATAGTCTATCTGTGATTGGCTGTCCACGTTGCTCTCAGCCTCAGTATCCTCGTCAGACGGGTATTCCAAGCTGGCACACTCAGCTGATGCCCTCTGTAGCTGTGTTAGACGCCGGCTCCTGAAAAACAGCGTAATATCCATTTACCTGTCTCTTCATTATTCAACTAACTGTTCCCTCCCAGTTAATATATATGTTTACATAACTTTTGTGAAGATTTAAGTGATGTAAAAGAATCAGGAACAGTTTTTAATAATAGCAACATGATGTGACTGTTTATTAACTTAAGCTACCTCTATTTTCTTGTATTGGGTACATGAGCCCTGCAAACGTGATTGTTTCAGCCAGCAGGTACATGAACAGCAAAACCTCCCATAATGACCACGTCTGTTAAGCGACCACCTCAAAATAAGAACCAGTTTCAAGGTCTAACTGTATAATATTTTCACAACACACATTGTGGCCCACCCAGCTGACACACAGAGCTGCACAACTGCTGACTGTCATTCTGCCTGAGGTCCCTGGACCTCTCAATATAAAATCTGCAATGAATTTACATTTAGTCCATGATCATTATGTACATCAGGCAGGAATATATGACAGGACATTATGACAGGACATTAAGCTTTCAGGGAAACCTTGAAATGCACTGTTGCTATTGTTTATATATTGTTTTTCTTCATACCTTGTCCTCTCTGACTTGTTGTTTCTTTGCGGTCTGATCCGATCCAGCTCCATTTTCTTTGCTTGGATAATCTTGGCAAGAGCTTTGGCATCCTGGAGAACACAAACAAAGATGAGGATACCAGAAAGTCACTGCTGTTAAACTGTTTGTCAATTTAATTTGTTTCTAATGATATTTATCTCCAGTAATATATGAAGAATAATAAATGGATATGATTGAAAGTTGACATCTAGGTTCATGGGGTGGAAATTTTCTTGGTATATCCATGTGTTAAATGGGGTTTGGAAGCATATTTTTTATCATTATGTGCGATGGCTAGTGATCCAATGAACATCCATGCAGCATGATTATGTGAGAACATGACTGATAAAAATGACCTCAATGTGCCCTTTTGTGAAAATACCAGCAAGTTAGCATACAGCACTATTTGAAGACTATTTCAGGACACAGCAAGTTAGAACACAGCACTATTTGAAGACTATTTCAGGACACATTTTCACAGGAGGTAAAGTTCCCAGTAATAATATATTTATATTTCCCACCCTTATCATATTAACAGAGCACAGGGTCTAAATCCTCTGCTCGATGCATTTATCAGTAAATAAATTATCAGTAACCCCAGCTATTTACCTCACTTACGTGTATACATTCTCTGAATAACCCTGGGTTTGTCACACCTGCTGAGAAAAGTTCCTAAGACAGATTTATTGATGAGATTATTTATCTACAAGCTAAGAGTAAACTTAATATATGTGAGCATGTTAATGAACAGAAAATCCTTGTAACCAGAGGTGGTTGAGTGAGCATATGCATTAGTTGAAAGGTCATTGGTTACTTTTGGTGAAAACATTTGTAAAGGGCTAAACTCTAGTCTGACTGATTTGCTGCCAGATCTCAAGGTTGAAATTGTCTGGATTATGATCATGTGCCATTTCAAGGGGCACCTTTATGTTATTAACAACTGAATACAATAAAAATAGCTAGTAAACATAGGAATGCTGCTATTTGGACTTTTTCTATATAAGGTTCTTGAGATTGTCTTTATTTAGTACATGTCAGATATTGGAATGGGCCCCTTTTGTCCTTGCAATAAGAGCACGAGAATGCTAAATGACTTACATTATGGATGACAGAGCCTGGTTCATTGAAGGTCTTTGCGTTGTTGACCATCAGGTTAAGGTCCTTCACTAGTTCTTCCAGAGTCTTGTAGCTCCCTTCCTGGATTTTAATGGCGATGGCCTTGAGATCCCGGGGTTCTTTGATCACCTGATAATATGTAGGTAATTTCTGCAACAAGCACAGTGTGACAGGCCTTGAAACGAGAGTTTGTGGCCTTAAATTATAGTAACCAGATTGTTTAAAACACAATGTTATCTGATTTATGATCCCATATTTTAAGCTGTCTTCGCTTTGGTGTGGTCTGAATCAAGGACCTTCAGCTCAGAGCTCGGTCTTAACCAACAGGCTATTCCTTGATTCTACTTACCTCCCCACTGACTAAAACTAATTCTCTCTTGTTCTCTCTGTGGTCCTTGTTACAAATTCATTTCTAACCTAAGTCTGGTCTACTGACAAATCATACAAGATTATAATAAAGCAGGGAGGGTATAAGTGCAATTAAAGAGACTGATATTATAGATTGGTCCTTTTCTTGGTTGTCGTTATTAGCCAGTAGACTGAAATTCAAACTCTTCAAGAAGAAATTTTATTAAAAATTAACTCCAACACTTTAAAGGCCTTGAAAATCTATATTAATATTTTTCAGGGATTTTAAAGGAATTTTAATTAATCATCTTAACCTGTGGGAACACTGAATCAAGTTGGCTACATTTAAACTTACATTTCTTGGCGGCAGCAGTTTAAATAGCTCAGATATGCTGCGGTCTCCATCTTTAGCCAGCACAACGGTAGAGAACATCTCCTCTAACATAAGCTCCACATCATCTCCTCCGCCCGTCGTACTTTGGTTATCATCAGACTCCTCCACATCTTTAGTACCTTCGTCTGTGCCCACCTGTAAAAATTAATTCACAAGTTAACCATCTGTGCCCATCTGTAAAGTTAAATACACACGTTAACCATCTGTCTCCATCTGTAAAAACTTATACACAAGTAAACCATCTGTGCCCATCTGTAAAAATTAATACATAAGTTTACCATCTGTGCCCATCTGTTAAATTTAATACACAATTTAACCGTCTGTGCCAAAATGTAAAAACGGAAACACAAGTAGACAATCTGTGCCCATGTGTAAAATTTAGTTCACAATTTAAACATCTATGTCCACCTGTAAAGATGAATACAATTTTTTTCTGCACCCAGGCAAATATTAGCCCCCTTTTTAACACGCCAACTCAACAAATATCTGCACCAAATGTTTTATATTTCTGTTTTACTAACATGCACTTTTTAATAATCAAACCCTGATTTTCTGCTTTTACTTTACAAATATTGAAATACCAATTCATTTACCAGTTATCTACATAATTACACAAACATAAAATGTTTTTTTTTTATAAATAAACAAATATGGCAAAAAAATATTTTCCTGAATAATGTGAGATAAGTCACATTAAAAGTGATTCACATAAAAAGTAGTCATGGAGCAAACATGAGTGTGATGTAATACCTTCTGCAATGTTCTACAATGATAGGTTAAAATTATTACTCATTTGGTTAAATAACAAATGTCCTCACTGCCTTCTACTAATATTCTACTCTATAAAGGAAGAAGACTACCACCAAGTTCATGACTAGTACTGAGTCTGAATCCCAAGCAGAAACAAAAGTGTGTGTGTGGGGGGGCTGATTCATGTCACTAAAACATGGTTTAATTACTGGTTATGTGCTATAATCCTACAATAATTTATGGACCTAGGCGTGGTAATAAAAAAGTGTTAATCTGCTTTAAACTTTGCCAAAACACATCCCCTTGCTACTGGCCCCTCTGCACAGATAGATTCTCTCCTGGACAATGCCACTGGAGTACTTTTGGGTCACAGGCCCCACCTTTATCAAACTCTGGCAGGTTAATTTCTCCCAGTTTCTCAAAACTCTTCATGGGGGCTGCCATTTTGCATACACACCATAACCTTGATGTCATAGTTTGCATGTCGTAGGTATGGGAATACTGCTAGTTCCATTAAAAAGATTACTACAGATTTCTAGACCAGACGGATTTATGGCTTTGGACAGCCTTAAAACAATTTTATCATTTGACAGCATAACAAAGGCTATGAATGTCTGTTTAAGAGCAATGGTCATAAACTTTATCCTTCTGTTACAGTAATCAAGAACCTCCACTGGTATTATGCACGGAAATATAATAAGTAAAGTTTAATGAGAGAATTTAAGCAAAACACCAATTTTGGTCTGTAAGTATAATTTGTAGAATGCAACATAAACCAAGAGTAAGTATCAAAAACATAAAACGATGGAACTTTAATAGTTCAAAACAGGGTTCTGACTTTTGGTTTGTATTGCAGCCTGTCCAAATGGTTCTTTAATTCACTTCAATGGCCCTCCTGGCCTGCTACATCTTGAGATTGTTTATCTACAAGCTGTTAGAAACGCAACACATGCGTCCAAGTTGACAAACAGATAAACCATGTAACTGAAGGTGGTTGATTGCTCATATGTGCTGGAAGTTGAAAGGTCACTAGTTGCAAAATGTCACTTGCAAAACTCTGATGCATCTGATTTGCCACCAGCAGCCACTTTACCACAAGTGCACCCTCCCCCCCACCTGGAGTTATAAACATGTTCATAAAAACAAACGGAAAATCTGTGTACTGTTGGACCTGTGCTTTTGGCTTATTTTTATCAAGGTTTCAAGGGGTAATCTTTTGTTATTAAATGTCAGGTATGGGCCCCTTGAATGGAACTTGCACACAATGCCTGGTGACTGTAGGCTACTACAGCCAAATGTTAAGCTCAAGGGTCACTCAAACCATAAGAATCCAGTTCTGGGCTAGTTCTCCACTACATATTAGTTACACTCCTCAGGCAGCAGTTAGACACTGCAGTCATTATGTATCTCCTTGGTTTTAACCACTGCTTTGTATAGCAAAATTCTCCGGGTTTCACCACCAGGGTGCGCACAGAGCAAAAAGTTGTAATCAGACCAATGAGAGCGTGGTATTGCATTGTACATCTAACACGTTTTAAACCTGCGACACCCTGCTCTCCCTGGCTTGTATTCTTGGCTCTGTGCCAGCGCTGGTGTTGAGACCCTGAAAAATGTGCTTAACAAAGCAGCGGTTGAAAGAAAGAGATCTGAAACAACTGCAGTGTGAGTGCTATGTAAGGAGTGAACAAATTGTATTAGTATAAAGGGTTAACTCCAACATTAATGGCCTTACCTTTATTTCATGTTGCCTGATGGTCCTGATCTGACTTACTTGTTATTATTCAGAGTTAAATATTTAAATCAAAAAGTGGATGTGGTACTTAAAATGTAGTAAAAAAAATAATCTTGACATTTCTCATGAAGCATGGTTGAATATAAGATCTATTTTTAATCTGCCTTACGCCTAGCACAAGGCAACACTCCAAGTAATCAAAATGAAGTTCATCCAATGGAAGATGATGCAGTTTAAAAGTGGAGCAAAACAAGGTCTTGCTTAATGGTACACAATACACAAAGCACCAAAATTTATCACATCTATTAAAGCAGGTTTAAAAAATCTGAAGGTAACAGCTTTATAGAAAGTTTCTGATAAGCTGCTAGGTAGATGTATGCATTAGAGCATGCCAAAATCTGACAGATCTGTACAACTGACATCAAACAGGCTATCATTACAGAGAATACTGATGCACACTACTTCAAGCAAGCTCCTGCAAATCCACATATCAAAAAGTGGTCTGCAGCCCATGCCTCAGACCTACCTCACTGCCCTCTAGTGGCAGGCAGAACTCTATGCTTGGCCCCGCCTCCTCCTGCCCATCATGTAGCAGTCCAACCTGCTCCTGTGATAGACTTGCCTGATTGGCTGGTTCTGGAGTGTCACCAAACACCTCTGACAGCAACACCTGTTTGGTCTCCTGGTACAGCTCCCACAGCTCACATGCATCCTGGTACTCCTGGGAGGTTTTCTGAAATTTATTTATGTAAATATTTCAAAACTTGCATGATTATAAGCAATACATACCATACGGATAGTCTGTTTCACTTGTATAAATTGTATTTATTCTATATGGATTGTACAACAGATATAACAACTAATTAAGGCACTCTCCATGGCTCAGATGGCGGTATTTAGTAGTGTCCAGGGGTGTAGGAAACTGGAGAAACCAAAGAAAACCACTGGAAAAGAACAGCCATAGCAACCCACTCTCACTCTCTCATGCCAGGGATCAAATCCAGGTCACCATTGGAGACAGCCAAGTGTTTTATCCCTTAACTGTATAGATACCCACTTTTATGTATACTTTAATCAATCAACAAAATTGCATGCATTATGAATCATGCTTTGAGTACAGTTCAGGGATTTTGTACTTTTTGATACAAGTAACTCAAGTACAATCTGACAAGTACAAGTACAACTACACTTTTTTTCAGGGTGCTAACAAGTGTAAAAGTATGTGTACTTAATCCATGCCTGCTACTCTTCTTGTCATAATATACTTTAAAATTGAACTATAAAACTTTAAATATATATTTAAAGCAGACAATTCATAATTATGAAGAAAAAAGTGATCTTTAACTGAAAAAATTCTCTTAACAGCCTCTTTTCCTTACTTTTCCTTGATTTGAGCCATTTTTTCAATGAATTTGCCTACTTCCCCTAATACCGTATGGTTGTTACAAACTACTTACCTTGTAGAAAGTCTTAGCATTGTCCAGAAGCAGTTTGATGTCTGCAGTGAACTGATCAATATCATCATATTCATCAGACTTGAGCTTGTGCTGGATCTTTAGAAAGTCAATTGGAGTACTGATCTTCTCATAATACTCTGGCTCAGTCCTAAATACAGAAAAACAGGGTTGGCAAGTTTCTGCCATTGCCAGGTTCTGCCATGGCAGAAATAAGTTTCTGTTGGCAGGGAAGAAATAGGCTTCTGCCATCATTTCGGCAGAAATAGTATTTCAACCAAAATTAACATTTACTAACAGTCCTAAAAGAATAATAATCATACCTCAAATTATATTTGATCAGGCAGAAAGGTCTATCTGCAGGGCAGAAATTGCAGATTAAATTATCAAAATATATTGTATTTTAACAAGAGACAATAATCTTAATAAATCAAAAGCTACCTTAAATACAAGCATTTATTAATTTAAGAAATTATAGTCATTTTAGTGAATTTAGTCAATGCTAATAATGCCCATTGTGCCTCTTCACTTTCTGTAACAAGTAAGGTTTGCATTTTCTAGGCAGGGTGAGGAGAAGTTTAAGCAACAGGATAATAAACTGGTTTTAACTGCCAGCTGAAAACAATGTTTTGCTTGAAACCAAATTTGTCAAAATTTGTGACTATGAAATTTATAACAACTATAGTGACAAGGATGGTGTAGTTACTGGGCTGTTCTTGACTCTTGGAAATGTTCAGGTGTGAGTGATGCATGATTTCTAGTTGACTGGGATTATGTAGTCCCAGCTCTTAAGAGCCTGTACTGTCCTTTAGGTTCCTGAGCAGGTCAGTATGTGTGGTACATGGGTTCCTAGGCTCAGGTAATGTCATTATCACAGCCCTTTAGGTTTGCTGATGTGCATTAACTTGTTATATAGTCATTTGTGTGTCACTGCCTTGGCATCTTAAGGGATTCAATTTTTTTTTGTCAAAATCTGATTTCAGGCCACTTTATTGGTAAATATTTAGTAAGTATCATGAAAAATTGAATAGCCATCAAAATTTGTTATAAGTCATTATGTGCCACCAAAACCTCATAAAATGTGAAGATTTTTCCAGAAATCAAACTCAGGGGAGATCATCTATTGGTACATATTTAAAATGAATTTTGTGAAAATCCATCCAATCCCTAAGAAGTCTTCATGGTGACACTAAAATTAAAAGATGGACAAACACTGCCCATACCATAATACAACCCTGTTTTTAAAATACAGATTTTTTTCAATGGACCTAAAATACAATTACTTATCAATTGTAATTTTTATAAATATATATATATATATATATATATATATATATATATATATATATATATATATATATATATATATATAAATTTATGTTATTAAAGTATATTTTTTGTTATAAGCTCTGTGTTACAATGAATATAATGTTTGAGTGGTACACAATCAAGACAGGTGCAGAGATATGTCAAATTCCCAGCAGCACCTACCTTCTTTTAGGTGCCCTGATAAAGGACTCGCAAACAAGACGCCCGTCATCAGATTTGTGATTCCTCAGTGTCTCATACAACTCCTGACATATCTCAGCCTATAAGCACAGAAGGTGGGTCTTACTTCTCAAGTTCTGTGTATCAGATACAAACCAATTTGCACAATAAAATATACAGCGGTGTATATATATCTGATTATTCTATGCTGATCTTGGCTGAATCTGCATAATATATGTGGTTTCTAATGTAAAATAAAGATTGAATTCATAAATATATTTTAATATTATTCATCTTGGTATTCATATAAATGAAAATAAAAAATAAAGTGCATACTTCATCCAAGAGATGTAAAAACAAATAATGAATAAGCAAAAAGGCATCAGTATCCTGTTCACTTCCCTCTGCAGGTACTCTCAAACAATGTACAATTAAATCATTTCACTAACTGCCTTTTTCACAGGAACTTTCCACCTCCCTACACAAATACGTAATTTTTTAGTATTGCTCTGGTCAGATAATTGCTTTTGTGTAATTTTCACAACTGAGGTTTTCTTTACTAATTTCAGGAGAATTTCATGTTAGTGAATATTTACTGTTATACGGAAACCTCACACATTTGAAATTTTGTGCTTATTACCAACACAACATCACTTGCTACAAGTCCATTAAAACACCTATGTTTTTGGTACATGTGATGACATATTAATTATAATTAGAAGACAAATATGACCATAATTTGAATAACCATCCAGTACAGGGTTCCAAGCATTTAATAAAAACTTATATAAAATTTAAGGAAACTTTTGCTAAAACTCAAACAAAATTTCCATACAATACACTTGAAATCTGCTGGAGTCACTAGGTGGCAGCATTACTGGCTGCAGTGTTAGTCAGTGAATTCCCTAAAACACAGGAGTGAATAAACATGTTTCAATACATTTTCCTTAATTATATGACACTGTCAGGTAATTATAAATATCTTAGCGGGTGATTATCTATCAGTTTGTGTCAGTATATGACTTAAAACTAATTCTGAAAAAGGTAGGTGTTTCATGATAATTCATCACGTGTGTCCAAAACACCAGTGTTTCAGCAGACCATCTATTACAAATACAGTCACACCATCTGTTACAGCTACAATCAGGCCATCTGTAACAGCTACAATCAGGCCATCTGTAAAAACTACAACCAGACCATCTGTTGCAGCTACAACCAGGCCATCTGTTACAGCTACAATCAGACCATTTGTTATAACTGCAATCAACCATATGTTAGTGTTACAACAACAGTCAAACCACCTGTTACAACTAAAATTAGACCATCTGTTACAGCTACAATAAGACCATCTGTTATAGCTACAATCAGACCATCTGTTACAGTTACAGTCAGACCATCTGTTACAGCTACAATCAGACCATTCGTTACAGCTACAATCAGACCCTCTGTTACAGCTACAATCAGACCATCTGATACAGCTACAGACCATCTGTAACAGCTACAATCAGACCATCTGATACGGCTACAATCATGCACTGATGAGAAGTGATGGATCCTCAGTAGAACCCCCACCTGATCAAAAGAGTCAGTACAATTATACAGTTAAGAGACTTAAGACTACTTTGCCCTAATCAGTACAGGATTAATCAGTTGCAGAGCTCTCTTCATCAAATGACTAATACAGTGTTAATTCCCAAGTAATTACACGTTGATTTGCTACTCTGATTATACGTTGTTATTCTAAATTTAAAAACAACTCACTGAATGCTTATGACCTCTTATTAAGACCTACATATAAACAGTAAGCTGGTTAAGTACAGGCTATCCATTCATTATCTCAGCAATGAATTAGGAAATTATACAACAAATAAGAAAGTTTAATCTTTTAAAGTAAGTTAATTCCGACTGAGAGTGCTGTGCATCTTAAGATTAATAAGAATCAAACAACAGACAAGCTTAATCAGGGCACAAAGTGTCAGACCCTAGCACCATTTTGCCCCTCAGACATAAGAAAGCCTATCAAAATGTCAGAGTGCCAAGCTAAATGATGAAAAGAACTGCACTGTGAGACTTAAAGAGGGTGCAAAAATATTCATCATTGTCAATGCCTCATGATCTACAGGTATGCTGTTACTTAAAAAAAAAACCAGACCAATCATTAGATATGGTTGTGTTCCTTCTAACAAAACATCTAAAATGTGAAAAAATTTTTTGTAATTTGGCATATTGGAAATACCTTTTTTTGTTGAATTTCTGGCCTTGTGAACCCAAAATTATCTTATGTCAATGGAAATGTTTCCTGTAGAGATGGATTTATGCCTTGATTTTTTATTTCAAATATATTCTTTTGTGTAATTTCATCAAACATATAGACTAATGTTAAGATTACCAGCTGTCACAACAATAGTGTTGCAATAGGATGGATGGCCACTGCAATGCATTTTCCTATATAACTTGTGTCATAAGTCAGGCTTATTATTCTAATAAAAATGCAAACTGTGTCATGAATTCAACTCAGGCTTACCAGTTCAATATAAAATGCTCAACAGGACATGATTTCATAGCTAACAGACCCAAGGAAACCTGGTGGGTTTCTAGGAGAATTTGACAGGGAGTAAAACAAATGTGTCCCATGTTACCAAAAAATGGGTCCAGTGGAATTCAAGAGGGGGGGGGGGCTATTCAATAATACAGTACAAAGACCCCAATTCTGGAAGTAAAATGGGTAATTATACACATTTAAAAAATATTTTAAGATATGAGTCATTATGACTCCTGCAAGTGTCACCTATTTCAATTCCATGAAAATGTTACAAGATATGTAATATTACTAATGAGAGTACGGTAAGTAGCTGACTGAGAATATTACATGACTGGACTTTATATAAACTATTGAAGATTATGTATTCCTTAGCATTAACTGACACAGACACAACTATCTGATGTCAATATAATGCTGATTCTTCCACCTCCCACTACAGGGAGAGCTCTGGTCTTCATGCTTTACATGCAAAACTGGACCAAAGCCAAGCAGAAATCTCCTAGAAGACCATGAAATATCCTATGGATATCAAAGATACTGGCTCAGTTTTGAGCACAGGATATTCCTGCACAAACAGGGCTTGACCGTCAGGCAAATAACATCTAGTATGAACTTTCACTTGCCCTACAAAAAATTTTTGATCGTGATTACACATACAAAGTGTTTCACATGATTGTGTTGCATATTTTACTGTTAATTATATTTCTCTTTAGAATTTTTATAGACAAATATACAGGTAATTTTGGTAAAAATGTATTTTCAAAATAATTTCACTTCTCAAAGAAGAGAATGACTGACAGAAGAAAACCTCCTTTATCAGTCTAATTCTGATCCTCTTAAATCTGGACACAAAGAACATTTCTTTTAGGTCTTTAATCAAAGATTTTTTTTATTCCCTTGCCCAGCTGGACAAGTAGATAATTTCTGGTTACCCTACCACAATTTTCTCAGAAAATTTACTTGCTTGAACAAGTTGTTAACTGTAAATGTCGAGCCCTGAGGCAGGAGGATTTGCTAGTAAAGGCCATGGTTGGAAATTTGTGCTTGACTTTGGAGACTAGTTCTATTAAAGCAAGAAAGACCCAATCCACTGACTGGGTCATACTGTACAACAGGCTTCCTGCGGCGCTTGTTTGTAATCGGTCCGGAATTAGAGGCTTCTGAGTCATCATTGGCCACGCTCTGGCTCGCCTTGCGCTTTTTAGTGCCCATAGTCTGCAAAGGCAATAAGAGAGTATAAGGAATAGTTCATTTCTTGTATTTAATTTTTAACAGTATATTCTTGTACATCACAGTTATGTTTTACCATACATTTCATCATACACTTTGGTAAAATACACTGGGGCCCCAGTTTGTTTCTGATGAGGTCCTTAAGAAACAATGATGTTAAAGACATGCAGACTGAAGTCCTGAACTCTAAATATATATATATATATATATATATATATATATATATATATATATATATATATATATATATATATATATATATATATATATATATATATATATATTGCAACTCCTTCCAGAGCCAGAGGATCACTTTTAATACTGCTGTGTAGTTTTACACATACCTGATTATAAATAGTTTTTTACACGTTCCCAGTTTCTCCAACATACATATGTGATCCTAACAGAAATATACAACATAAGAAGAAACCCAAGGCTAGATCTCGAATTAACCAAAAAATAAAAAAGTAAATTATAAAATAGTAAAATACCCCAGCCATCAACATATATGGCTTACAACTTCACAAGCTTTGCATGTTTTTCCAGGTTTGCTCAAGTGCATGGGACCACGGTTAATCAGACCTCTGTATTACGAGGGAGTTGCACTAATTCAGTGATTTTATTAATCATGCACTAACTATATAAAAATCTAGTATTTCTGACCTAAGTTGAATTTATGCAAAATAATGCTTGCTGCCGGAGCTCCACCTCGATCTGAGTTTGAGAACAAAGGCGGGTCTGTAGCTGTATTTACATTCCGCGAATAACTGTATTACAAGTGCATGGTCGGTGCAAATTTAAAAATAATGACCCACTTGGCTTTGACGATAAAATACATGCAAACAATTTACCTTTAGGCACCGTTTTTATGATTATAGACTGTATAATGCGAAGATTTTCTTGGCGATAATACAGGGTTTTTTATCAAGCCACCATCACAATTAGTGCTGATATATACAGTGAGGTATGTTGAAATTGATTAACCGGGTTACCAATTGTATTCGACTTAACCCTTGTGCTTTTTATTTTTCCTTCGGCCTTCTTTCTGGAGTTTGACCGTGGACACTTCAGGGTTAATTCCTTGATGTGTGAACAGAAGTCCCAATTAAAATATAAGTAAAAAAAGAAATCTTCATCCAAGACAGCTTATTTTTTTCTATACATTAAACTGGAGAACATTAGAATTAAAGACTGACATTACACGTACAGAAGACTAGGTGGCAGAAAAACTGACTTTAAAATTAACCGAAGAAAATGTTTTAAATCATATAAGACCAGTTATGAAGTGTATATATATATATATATATATATATATATATATATATATATATATTTCCAACTCGTAATCTATATCTATAAATGCAGCATATCCCCCGGGGGGGGGGGGGGGAGGCTGGAGACGTAATTTTTGCGCGAGGGATGTAGGTATTGACAATATAATTTTAAGTATTAAATGGATTGAAATTAAATAATTATCATTTACTATTAAAAGACAAAATGTGTAGCAAAATTAAAGAAAAATAACTATCGCATAATAGGCCTATATGGTGGGAGTTAAGAAAGTTTTGCTTATCTGGGAAAAAGGCTATATATATATAGTGTCCTCTTTTTCATGAAGTTTTTTTTTATATGATCTATACATAGCAAACAAATATAAGTATTATTAAGAAAGAAGCCAGAGACCACATGTGTACTTCCATCGGGGTTCTGATTGAACTTTGTCATTTCTTTGTTACACAAGAGTATGAAAAATATTAATATATATAGGCCAAGAAAAAATATTGTCACGGTCACATCCCAGGTCAGCTCTGCAGGCTAGAATTAATAAGTGAGCGTCCTATCTTAGGAGACTCCTTGATCCAAGTTAAGGCCCCTCAAGCTGGGCCAGGATAAATAAAGTGATCTTACTCACGATGGTGAACGAACATTAAAATAAATTTTAATCCAGATTACCGACAAAATTCAATGAATTGCTCCCTTGCTGTTACCCTAAATGATCCAAAACAAAATTTCATTAAATCTCTTACTACCTTTTTTAAGTAAAGTTGCTAACATGCAAGCAAACCAGATAAATAACTACGATGAAACATACTGTATATACCCTCTGGTTGAGGTATAATATTAACTTAGGCTTATTTTGTATTTATAAATTGAAATTATATATAACCCATGAGCGGATACAGTATCTTAAAAAGGAGAGCTCAACACCCTACATGGCACAAGCCAACGAGTATGTCAGGAGCGTAAGTATCAATGACGTAGATAGAATATCTATTCTATCTACGTCATTGGTAAGTATACTTTATTTAAATACGTCACGCATGCAAAAGTGTAGGAAAGAAATTGGTACCACACGTAAAATCTGGCATTGTTTTTATTTTTCGGTATTGTAAGCGTGCATTATTTTATTTACCAAATTTATTATGTCGAGAAAGAGGGGCGAGCACCCTCTAAACCGCCCCTCTATAATCTCTAAATCCGCCCCTGTAACCCTATACATAAACTCAGTGTTCCAGTGCGTGCAGTGAGCTGTAATTCTTTAAATAGTTACTGAGTATGCAATTCATAAGCAACTTTATAGGTGCATGTGCTCATGCACAGACGGCATTCCCCTTCTGCAAGCAATTATACATTTCGCATTCAGAATGAGATCACATGAAAGGAAAAACAAAATTAAGATTTGTTTCTTGACACTGAATGTCCTTAGTAAGATTTTTACATCGTGTGAAAAAATAGTCACGCCCATGCACATATACCAAGAGTATTAGTAAATAAAATAAAACAAATAAATAAAATGAAAAAAAAAGAATTAGGCCATTAAAATACATATAATTAAAAATATATTGTTCTACGGATTTGCTGCTCCTGTTTTTTTTGTGGATCTTTTTTTTTGCAAATGAAGACCAGGTCCATAGTAATGTTGGTATAATTTGTGCCAAAATTATAAATGGTTTGTTTGAAATGATATATGAGTGGCTATATAAAAGGCTATGTGGCTCCGTATGTATAAATCCGACGTGTAAAATGAATAATTATAAATTAGGCAACACATAAAAAGTATTGTCCTATACGGGACTCTGCGAACTAAAAATATATTGCTTTTATTTCAATTTTTACCGGTGGAGAGACGATACATGCAGGAAATTTTGCCAGTTTGCCTAAATAAAATGCTTGTGCCAAAAGCACAACTTCGTTAAAAGAATGGAAAAGTAGGGAAAATTGACAAATTTTGATTTTATTATATACACTATTTCAAGAACTGAAACAACTATTTATATTACGTATTATAACGTATCATTGGCGTATATGCCCTTGATGAGTATGTTTGGATTGTTTGGTTCCCAACACATGTTATATCTATATAAACACGTAGGTATAAAACAAAAAGAACAGCTTGTGTGGTGTTGACTCGGCGTTTATAGGCTTGTTTTTATAAGAGGGGTTATCTCTAGTTAATAGACTTCAAATATCAGGGAAGGGCCCCTTTACAGGGCGGTTCTCATTGGGCTTATTAATTACTTTGAAAAAGAAAAAAAAACTGCCCCCGGTGCTCCATATTGTGCGACACCTAGGCCTACATCTCAGAGGTGTCTCAGAACTTAATTAATAATAATATGCGCCCCTGGCCTAATTTTATCGGACTAATATCTTACATATTAAATTATTTGGTGACATACAGAGTGGGACTAGCATATAGTTCATGAAATTTACTACACTTCGCTGGGCCAGCACTTATGTTTATTTGCTGGCTTGTGATGGAAAATGCTATATAATTTATAAAAGACAAGTACCAAGCGCAGCTTGATCGAGGGATTTAATGAGTTTACCAAGATAGGTAACTGGAGTCTTTCCATTTTTCATAATTAAAAAAAAATATCACATTGCTCTGTAAGCATTTAAGATGAAGAGTACCACATGGCACAACTGTGTATACAAAATTGTTAGTGCATATCACGGTTTGTGAGGGTTGATATAGCCTGTCTTTTGTATAACTAAAAAATCGATTCGCATACAGATGGCGCTGTTGTAGTGGGCAATAACACGTGCGACTTGTTGACGAGTATTTCCACACACTTCTTCATCAGTGTCAAAAGACATACAAAGGTGTTTACTGAGCAAAGGAGAGAGACCTAGTTATTAAAAAATGCCACATAACTTAAAAAGTGAGTATATTTTATGACATAGTAAATGGAAACAAATACCACTTACTTCAGTATAGACTATAAACTATTCCGAGTATTCGTTGCCTTAGTCATTTGACTGTCTTGCAGTGGCAGGATTTGACACTGACAGCTGTCACTGACAGTCTTCACTTCATTGTTTACTGTAAGTGTCAGCTGAATAACACAACAGTCACCACAGTCCTGTATTCCTTTTTGGACTCATCAGCTAATAATTAAGCCTATAACAATATAATTACATTTAATATCGTTCGGCTCTTGTTCAAAATTGGCCCTACATAGTACATGTCGGCTTGTCAGGCAGTGTGTAAAACCCAGACCCCATGGACCCCGGATCCCGGACCCTGATATGAAACTGCTATTTCTAAGAAATTATCCTTGATATTGTGCCCGATTACACCTATCAAGCATAGAAAATGTACCTAAAAATGTTAAATAAATATAAAAAGCATTTTTTTGGTGTAGAATTTATTATTCCTACCGTGGACCCTGACCACTTGACTTGAGGGCTGTTCCATTCTCATGGACCCCGTCGGTCCGTTGCCCAAACTGTGTGTTTTACAACAATTTTAAAAATTATATTACCTACATCAAATACTACACACATCAATTATGTAATTGAGAAAACGCACAAGAAACCTGGTGGACCCCACCGCCTATTTTGCCGTGGACCCCGCACCATCCTGTAGGGCTATTCCACATAACAGCTGCAATCACTTGTAATCTGAAAGAGAATGACTGGAGTGCTATTCCAGATAATACCGCCCCCCTTCATCAATTCATGTAACCCAAATGTCCTTTATATCAAAACTAACTATAGAACTCCATGGGAAGATATGAATAACACTGTATGAGTTAAAAATAGACAGAAATATAAATGAATAAATATATAAACTAATGTGTGAAATAGAACAAATGATTCTTAGAAAGACCCTGAATGCAATTTAGGGGCTACTTTTTGTTACATTTTTTTTCTTTTTTTTTTCAAATTATCCTAGAGATTTTGGTCATTTGTATATAATTTTGCTGGATCAATACTGTGAATTCAGTTTTGTATATGTGTGTATATATTTTTGCTAGATCAGTACTGTGATTTCAGTTTTTCTTTACCTCAAAGGTAAAATATGAATGTATATAATGAACATACACAAGTTGTTTTCGTAGGCTGATAATTAGCGAACCTGTGAGCTTATGCGATGGTGCAGTGTCGTCAGACATGGGGTAATAGTAATAAGTAATAGTAATAGTAATAGACTATTACAGCTTTTTCCATGTAATAGTAATAGTAATAGTAATAGACTCAAAAATTTGAGCTGTAATAGTAATAGTAATAGAAACAGAGGGCAAAGTAATAGAGTAATACATATTACTTTCTATTACTTCCTGTGAGCCCCTTGATCATGAAGCATATCAGCAAATAATGCTGAACAGACTAGGTTCTTGACCATTTATTGCCCAGGATGTGCCTATTGTTGAGGCAAGCATGGGCCAGCTGCCACATTGCTGGTGACCACTGGTGCTAATTACATAAGAGTACTGGACAGAGTAGGTCACAGCCAAATAAGTTACCTGGCACAATCTGCCTTTGATTAGTAAACCATGGATAAACAGAGGCATGTTTGATGTTAAAAGACCGATAAATAGTTTATTATTATTGTGACATGTACATCTCACATCCATCAATACATATGTATATTCTGAAATGAACCTAGATTTGTTTTCACAAGCCAGTTTGCATTTTAATCATACTGATTGCAATAGCGCACATTCAAGAAAAATATAATATGGAACCAGGTACAGTGCAGACCCAAAATGTTCATGATAAGCTTATGGTGTTTTGAAGCGTATTAAAGCCTACAATGCCATAAACTCATACTAGTACTACATCACTTTGATAAAGTCATACTGTAGGCACATGTTATCTAGTTAATTTATATACATATTCTCTTAAAACTATTCTTTTAATAATTGTCTGTTATTTCATGGTACCAATTTTGCAGACCTTTATTCAGTTTCTAAAATAATTTTAATTTATATTTTGAAAATTAAATGAACCAGTTTTATCACGATATTAATTTATTTGATTACATAATATGAGAATATAAGGAAGTGTTAATTTTTTATTATTTAATATCTGAAATTTTGAAATCAAATAATTGGATCATGTTATGTAACAAATTTAAAGTACAAGATTGTTTAATACCAAATGTATTGTAAAAGTGATTTAAATAATATTTTATTTGTTTAGTAAAATTGATGTAAGTTTAAATCACTCTCCATATTCCTTAATTATCCTATGCTGGTTTTGCTGCAATGAAGAAGGGCATGCCTGAAGAATAAAAGCCATGCATGCTACCATTATTGTAAAGTTTACCACCTCTCTGTTCACTCTCAAGATGAACTATGTGATGGAATAAACATGTCATCATATCCAAATGAACATACACACCTAAGAAGGTACTTTTATCTCCAGTTTGGTTCTGTCCAGAATCTTGACATAAGGATTAGGAAACAGGACACATCCCTACATAAATTCCTCTCTTGATACATACATAAAGGACTGAATTGACAGCATTGATACTAAATAATAATATGCAGTAATCATGAACAATTCCTCTGGAGACAATTTTTAGTTACACTGAAAAACTTTATTTGTGAACTTTGAGAAAGAAGATTAAATCTGAACGAAATTATGCACTATAAAATAAATTTATGTGAAATATATATGGAAATAATATAAAATGTACAAGTATGCATATAATTATAAATCATTATTTTACATATGCCAGGGCCTTTACGATGGGTTGCTTTTAAATTACATGTATTCAAGAGTTCATACAATTATCTTATAATTTCGACTTGAAATGCCCCTATAACAATAATTGAGGTTTCAAAATATTAAAAAAAAAAATCATTAAAGAAACTGAAATAATTAAGATCTCCAGTATCATTAGGCTTCTTGTAAATGACAGACACAGTATTGGAACATTGTGTAGGTAACTGGATGATATAGGTGCTTGTAATATTATTTAAACATGTGATTGTAGTGCTAGTTTATAGCACTCATGGCTGCGCAAGGTCTAGAATCCTCCCATC
This sequence comes from Sipunculus nudus, assembly GCA_026874595.1. NCBI lineage: Eukaryota > Metazoa > Annelida > Sipuncula > Golfingiida > Sipunculidae > Sipunculus > Sipunculus nudus. Next base: position 37,460,654 of record CM049306.1, on the reverse strand, counting down.
AGTTAAAGTAATAGTAATAGTAATAGTATTGGACACCCCAGTAATAGTAATAGTAATAGTAATAGAAGATAAAATGTGGTAATAGTAATAGTAATAGTAATACCAGAAATTGAAAGTAATAGTAATAGTAATAGAACATCTGTAATAGACCCCATGTCTGAGTGTCGTACGTCGTCTGTACATTAACCATAGCTATCTCAAAAATGGCAGGAGCTAGCATCACCAAATTTTTTGCAAATAAATAGTCATCTGAAGAACTCTATTGTGTTTACTCTATTTTGTTTATTTTTTTCTAACTGCATTTTCTGAGTTTTTATAGGGAAAAAGCTAAAAAAGCTTTAACAATCTTCTTCTCCGAAATTGTCCAGCCCAATTGTCCAGTATTTCACAGAAATGATCCCTGGGACAATCTTTCTCAAGTTTGTTCGAATGGTTCCAGTTAGGATATTTTTGGCCGAGTTACAGGAGGTTGAACTTTGTCATCTGTCTAAAAAAGCACACTAAAATTAAATCTCAGAAACGGCCAGAGCTATCATCAGCAAATTTAATACCAACACATATGTCATATCTGAAATTGAGGTATTGGTGGTGCCACCTACATTGATTTTTTTTTTACAAGCAAAAATGTAATTTTAGATGCTTCTAGCTTATACACTGTTTTATGACGAAACTGTTAAGCTAATTGTTTTAAACTTTACAAGAATTTTTCTATGGTAGGGTTCTGTCAGTTTTATAAGAATAGATTGGGTAAATGCAGCTTTAAAAAAGCAGTGTAGCCAATTGAAAAAGGCTAATTTGACAACATGCTGAGTTTCAGCAGCCAATTCAAGAGGTCACTTGGTACAACCAAGTGGGGTCCAGACAACATCATGGCAACTGACCTGGCTCTGTCTGATGTCTAGACAATGTGTCTAGACACAGCGTCTAGACACAATGTCTAGATGCAGAATTCCCAGATTATTGGAACTATATCTTTCAACTGTTTAAATAAACTTGGGTTTGCATTTTAAGCGAATTGGGTTTATCATCAGGTCACATGTGAACTTCTGCGCCCTCATTTTTGGTTGATCTCTTGAACTTTCCTTGCTGCCCAGCATCCATTTGTGCGAATGTTTCCATACATAAACCCACATATCTTGGGAACCGTTCAGCTTTCTCAATTTTATGACAGGTGGCACCACCTACTTTCACATTTACTCTGCAGACATCCAAGCTCATATCTCAGGAACTGACTGATTGGATTGCATTTGTATAGATCGTACATAGCTCTTCATCATAGGCAAAACTGGTGGCGCCACCTGCAACCACTTATGCACAGCGTCCATCTGTTCATCTGCCTTGGGATAAAATCACTCATATCTCAGCATTGGTTTGACTTATCCACCTGAAATTTTGCAGGTTTATACATCCTGGACAATTTTCTCAATTTTTTTGACAAGTGGCGCCACCTACATTCATGTTTACGCTACAGACATCCATGTTAATATGCAACATACCTCACTCTATTCCCCTTGCCACTTTATGATAATCCATGCCTCACTTTACCCGTTCCACTCTGATTTCTGCACACCTAGTCGCTTGTCGACTACCCATATTCTAGTTTTAAAATGTCCTAGTGTGAAACTTGCAGGTCTGAAACGTCCATTTTGCTGAAATCATAATGATTAAGGTAGATATGCAGGATGAAAGAGGATCAGTATAAAATTTTAAAAATAAACCTCCATTCATACTCCTCAACTTTGCACAGGTGTGCATTATATATATATACATACTTAATTACACACTTCCATACACAGAATATAAATATGCCATAATAGTTTTTTTCCAAACATGTTTTGATTAACATAGACACTACACAGGCACTGATGATTATGACATTGAACACAATGCAGGCTTATAAATGAATTACTATATTTATAAGTTATTCACATGTTTTTTTCACTTGCATTGGTTGTTTATAATAGTGTCAAAATGATATGATTTTCAATAAAACCATTCTCTTGGTACAATAATTATAGTAGCAATAACTATTGTAGCTTGTTTTCTTGTGAGTGCTTGTTTACAATGTTTGTGGAACAGCCCTTTGCCCAGTTCCCCTATCTCTGTGGTTTGCGTGAGATGACAGTTATGTGATATTGAGGTTTCCCGCGATAGTAAATATTTACACTTGTGTCTGTATAAAGTTTTATTCATTTTTGAACATTCCATCAATTAAAACTGCAAAGTTTTGAGGACTAAAGTATCTGAAATGAGAAACACATTACACAACGGGTGGGGTCCGTGAGGTTCGTCACGGTCAAGACGTAGAAATTTTTAGCTCAGCTGACTGTAAGTCATCTGAGCTTTAGCAATCACTCTTTGTCCGTCGTCTGTCCAGCCGTCTGGTTGTCTGTCTGTTAACAGGGCACAAATCGTAACCCCTGGACCTGGAATCTTCTAACTTTACATCCAGAGAGGTCCATGAAAAATCTCCTTGGACACCTGGAATTAAGTCTCTGTTACCCATATTCTTCGAGCTATGGGGCTCCAAAGTACCACCCAGAAAAATGGAAATTTTGATACAAAAGCTCAAGTATCTGAACAACTAATGCATTGATCACCATGATTCTTTGCATAGATATTGATCATAGAGAGTTTCATCAATTTCTGCAGGCTGGTGGCACCACCTGTATTTTTTGGATATTTTACAATTATCTTTCTCTATTTTTGATACCTTAAGAGATGCGGTCATCTGATAACAGGGCACAAATCGTACAGACTGGACCTAGAATCTTCTATCTTGACATGCAGAGAGGCAAATGAAAGGTCTTCTTGGAAACCAAAAATTAGGTCTCTGTTGCTCAAAATCTCAGAGCTATGGGGCTCTGAAGTATCCCCCAGAATAATTGAAAATTTGACAAAAAGCTCAAGTATCTGAACAACTAATGCATTGATCACCATGATTCTTTGCATGGATATTGATCATGGAGTGTTTCATCAGTTTCTGCAGGCTGGTGGCGCCACCTGTATTTTTTTCGATTTTTTACAATTTTTTTTCTCTGTTTATGATACCTTAAAAGATGCTGTCATCTGATAACAGGGCACAAATCGTAACAACTGGACCTAAAATCTTCTACCTTGACATGCAAGGAGGCCCGTGAAAAGTCTCCTAGGAAACCTAAAATTATGTCTCTGTTACCCAAAACCTTAGAGCTATTTGGCTCTGAAGTATCCCCCAGAATAATTGAAAATTTGACAAAAAGCTCAAGTATCTGAACAACTAATGCATTGATCACCATGATTCTTTGCATGGATATTGATCATGGAGAGTTTCATTAGTTTCTGCAGACTAGTGGCGCCACCTGTATTTTTTCAATTTTTTAATGATTTTTTTCCTCTATTTTTGATACCTTAAAAGATGCGGTCAGCTGATAACAGGGCACACCTCATAACGACTGGACCTAGAATCTTCTTTTTTTGTTATACAGGGAGGCCCATGAAAATCTTTCTTGGAGACCTAAAATTATGTCTCTGTTACCCATATTCTCCAAGCTATGGGGCTTATAAATACCCCCCCCCCCCCAGAATAATTGAAAATTTGATACCAAAGCAGGGCACAAATCATAACCATTGGACCTAGAATCTTCTATTTTGACAACCAGGGAGGTCCATGAAAAAGTCTTCTTGTAAACCTGAAATTAGGTCTCTGTTACACATATTCTCCAAGCTATAGGGCTTATAAGCACCCCCAGAATAATTGAAAATTTTATACCAAAGCAGGGCAAAAATTATAACCATTTGACCTTAATCTTCTTACTTGACATCCTGAGAGTTCCTCAAAAGTTCTCCTCAGAAACTTGAATTGAGGTCACTGTGACCTATATTATCTGAGTTACAGGCCATGTTTGAGTACCCCAGAAATAATGCAAAATACACACAAATTGCCAGATTCCTCAGGAGCAGCTGGATGGATTGTCATCAAATTTGATGTGCTTATGGGTGTTGATGAACTTCAACTAATATGCATGAATTATGATGCACCTACATTATCTTAATTTGTTGCTGGGACATATTGTCAACATGCCAGTCGGCTGAGGGTCATGACCCATGGGTCACTTGTTAAGTTAAATGACAGATTTTATTTTTTTTCATCGATTTAGTCAAAGCTAATAAATAATAATTCTATGGACACAAATCCACTCTACAGTCTCGTAGAATAACAAGAACAACTTAAATTTTCCCCAACTTTGACCATGGAACATTTTTTCCTGTGAGTACTATTGATTTCATTTTCACAGCATGTAAAAATAAGTACCGTACTTAATTTGTTTAAATCTGAAATTTGAAAATGAAAGCTTGAAAATTAGGCTAGTTATTGATTTCTTTTCTTGAGGCTCTGTTGTAGTCTTTTGCTTAGTCTAGATGCAGCGTCCCACTCCAGGTCACTGGAAGTCAGCTATGCCAGGGTCAGCTATGCCCCCCCCCCCCCCCAGCAAACCCAACCCACCAAGTGTTGTGCATTAATTGTTATTGTTTTCACTGTATCTCCTTAATTGTAATGCTTTTTTCACTCCAATGTACAAAAACTTTCCTTGAAATAGTAATTCAAGGTGTAATCCTTGTGTTAATGTTAATTTTAAAAAAAAATATAATAAAACACATCAGTATGCATAAAATTATAAAATATTAAGCAAATTATGGATAAATAAAGGCACAATTGAAAATTGTGAAATCTGAATCAAGTATTATTTTTAGATATTTATTGTTTTGCAAATTTAAAAGATATAATTTTGTGGTAAAAATAAATAAACATATGTATGCATGATGTGGTGTTACCTGACAAGATTGAGATTCATGTTGATGCAATTTTGAATTATGTATTAACTTTTATGTTCAGATATATATGTTATATTGAAAATGTATAGAAATATAATCTTATAATAAAAAAAATGGATGTGATAAAAAAGTGAGGATCTAATACAAACATTTGTTCATTATTTTCCTGCCTCGGCAGAATTGGTGATCAGGCTTTGTTTGCCCTGTATGAATATGTAGAAGTGTTGTTAATCCCACCATCAATGTGTAAAATTTATTTAATTAAAAAAAATTATAGGATTAGAAAAAATTAACATCTTATTGAAAGATATTCTTGCCTTAGGAGAATGGAACATAAAATGATCAGCTTTGTCCATCATCTCTCCTTTATCATGAAATATATATTAATTATGATTTTTTTCCTTTAAGCACTGTTGAAATAACTTTCATATGCTGTATGTGTTTGAAATTAAACTATATAAGTCTGAAATTTTAAAGCAAATTATATATTCAGTTGTGTATTATTGCAGATGTTAAACTTTAAATAAATTTGATTTAATAAATAAATTAAGAAATAATTAAACTTTATAAATTATCAGCTTTGTTTGTCTACCAGTGTGTCTGTCCATTTTAAATATTAAGTAATTATGAATGAACTGTTTTTATCTTGTAAGCATTGTTAAATTAAGTGAAAATCCTATGTATATACACTATAATAATACAGATATGTTGTATCTCCCATCATTCCACAATCCATCCCCCCTTCCCCAACACCACTACCACCAACTGTATACATTTCATAAAATAAAAAATGCATATATTTAATAATATATATTATAAAAAAATAGATTCAATTGAATAAATGTGTAAACTACTGAAAATTCAACAGTTAATCAAAAAGCCATCTAATGATCATGGCAATAGTAAAGATCATTTGTTTACAAACTGCTCACATGCTTAAGTTTCAACATTAGGAAACACATGGTCAGGTCAAAAAATATTATTTGCAACAATTTCTTGCTTATCAATACAGACCAATCATATAAACCAACCATGGCCTGTATTACCTCTTCTTCTTACACTTTATCTGATATTTGATATTATTTTAGATTTTTATCTTCAAGGTCAACTTCAGCTGAGCACAGTGACCCATGGGTCTCTTGTTTCATCTTATTGAGTTCATATCCTCTAGTAAACCTTTTATCTGAAATATTACTCATGACAGTTCAACCTGAACGCTATTTTCATAACCTGGAGTGGCATAAGGAAAAGTGGCTTTGGTATAATTTGTCATAATTTTTAACAGTTATTTTTTTTTCATTTTTAAGTGAATTTGTATAAGCAGTGATGTAGCTGATCCAGAGGTGCTACTCTGTGTGTAAATAATGGATCACTTGTGTTCGACGCACAGTCTTACCACAATCGTGCATTATTTGGCCAGTTGACCACCTGGGGCCCAAAGAGATAGTTCAAAGGGATTATTTCTTAGATCTCAAGTGTTTTGTGACAGCTTTGTATGTTAGTAAATCTTTACCCAACTCAATTTATCATCTTTATTTTCTAATTGTTCTTTATTTCCAGAGAAACAGAGCAAGAGGCTCTCAAGCAGGAAGAAGTTTAAAATTCAGAGAAAAGTAAGTGGCTAACTTTGGTCCGCAAGTCCAAGAATACTGATTACTGTGGTTGTCCTATTGTTCACGAGGGTTTCAAATTTGCAATTTTCATGAAAGGGAAATTATTGCGAAAATCAAACCTTTGTGAATAAGACTCCTAATCTACATAGGAATATGCTTATTCATAATACATAGCCTCTTCAACATGTTATCTATGTTATCCACATGATGAAGACTGCAAATAATTATATATATTTCATGTTACTTGTAAAGCAAAGATATATGTTATACAGGGTTGGGTAAAACCCCGGTTTTATTACGTAAACAACGATGTGAGCGTTTTCTGTATTAATGAGAATATTCTCTGTTAGTATTCACACGCCAGAAGCCCCACTTACAAAATTTTCCCTGAGTAGGCCTATCATCGCCCATTCCGCCTCATTCTCGGTATCTAGGTCATGCCTCGTTTTGGTAGAGACACTTATTCTTCTGGCGTTTGTGCTGTTGGTTTTCACTTGCTCGTTGCCTCACTTATTGTTAGTACGCTTTCATTTTCCCTTGGCCACTATGGAAGTCTCTCGGACTTGTTCATCGTTTTGGTAGAGACACTTATTCTTCTGGCGTTTGTGCTGTTGGTTTTCACTTGCTCGTTGCCTCACTTATTGTTAGTCCGCTTTCATTTTCCCTTGGCCACTATGGAAGTCTCTCGGACTTGTTCATCTTGTGGGGCGTCTCTCCCTTCCTGGGATACACACCCCTCTTGTCTCGGCTGTCGCTCCAGTGAGGGCACGTGCCTTCCGACCGTGTGTATGCCTCTCGCTGGCTCATCTTCTCTCGCTGGGCCTGGAAGCGTCATATAGATCCACTGGATCCGCCGGTCTAGTCGCTCCTTGATTTCCTACTGCATTTATTACAGGATAAATGTTTATCCTTCCCCACTATTCGCAGCTATCGGGCGGCTCTTCTTTCCGTGCTTCGCCCCCTCTGTCGGGTTTCGGTTCTCCGTCATCCCGTCGTTTCCGATTTTCTCCAGGGGGTTGGCGCTCGTCTGCCGAGCCCGCGGTATGTAGTTCCTTCTTGGCGCCTTGCCGTGGTACTCCGGCACCTCTGCAGCGCTCCTTATGAGCCGCTCCGTCCGCGCACCTGCTCCTACTGTCGCGTAAGACGGCCTTCCTCCTGGGGCTCGCCACTGCTGGCCGCCGAGCTGAGCTTCATGCTCTGATGGCCAATCCGAAATTTTCTCAAATTGCTACTGACGGTTCGTCAGCGGACTTTCACTTTCCTCCGGACTTTTATCATAATTCGCAGTCTTACGATGACCCCGCAGTTTCGTGGCACGTTCCTGCCTTGCTTAACGGCCGGTACCGGTTCGGCACCACGAATTGCCCTGTCAGGGCCTTATGATACTATCTTAAGGCTACAAAATCACTCCGGGGGGGCCGTAAGAAACTTTTTATTTCTTCCAAATTGGATGCAGCCGATAAAGAAATAAGTCCTATTACTATCAGTAACTGGATCAAGGCTGTTATCATCGCCGCCCATGACTCTTTACGTCCGGCTGACCTCCAGTCCTTCCATGTCACGGCTCATGAGGTCAGGGCTATTGCCTCGTCCTTCGCTCACCTTTCGGGTGTGTCTCCTGCCGCACTGGTCAAAATGGGTATCTGGAAGTCCCCTTCCACGTTTACTCAATTTTACCTCAAGGACGTCCGCCTGCAGGACTCCGGCCTATATGCTATGGGTCCCGTGGTTGAATAAGTGTCTCTACCAAAACGACGCATGACCTAGATACCGAGAATGAGGCGGAAGTGGGCGATGATTGGCCTACTCAGGGAAAATTTTGTAAGTGGGGCTTCTGGCGTGTGAATACTAACAAAGAATATTCTCATTAATACAGAAAAGCTCACATCCGTTTACTAACAAAACCACCATTCACGGGGAGGGGAATGGGGGGTTTTAAGCATAAAACCCAGCCCGTTGGGTTTTACTGGGTAAACCCCGGTTTTATGAGTTTTACAGGTTTTATGGGCAATATAGTCTCAAATGGCAACTGACTGAACTAAAAATTTCTTGTACCAGCTTGGGAAATACTGTGATCAGTATGCTTCTTTGCTTTAAAATATATTTTACTATAAAAATATATATAATATATAACTGATATTGGTCATATATAGCGGTTATAATGATAATAAAAAAAATAAGGAGTCTTTAAGATGGCGTATAAGCCTACCGTACTTTGTAACTACCATTATTTCAATCATATTTCTATCTGAATCTGTCATTGTAATTATTTAATGATTTTGAAATAATTTCCTTTGTATCAATGAAAGATTGAAAGTGGATGGATTACTAATTGGGTGTGTACAAACTGGCTAACTGGTCAACACAAGATGGTAACTGGTTGCCAAGTGTCAACTGATAGGCAGTACATGTATAGAATACCACACAGGTGAAGCCACAGTGACACCTCACTGGGACTTTGCAGCAGAAGCAATGGCATCCACTGGGCACTGACACTTTGGGGGTTATTGTTATAACAAATATATGAGAGGTTGTAGTGGAGTACAGCCTAGGTAATCAAGAGTTACTAACAAATGATTTAATTATGGTATGATTCTGCTGTATATATCCAGGCCATGTGAGAGATCTTAAGTTAGGTCTTTTCAGTCATAGTGTGATCTCTGACTGCCACCATGAAACCTGATTCACCTGAAACCTAAACTTATTTCATGGACAGTCACTGTAGTTTTTCCTCTTTATTTGATTATATGCATTTTATGCAGTGATTCTGAGATTGAAAAGAATGCTTCTAGAAAAGCCCAAATCATATTGCCCATTAAAACCCGCATGTGGGTTTTAAGGCTTATTGTCCACCTGGGTAATAAGGGGTATTACCCACCCAGGTTTACCCACCGGGGTATTACCCACCCAACCCTGATGTTATATATACTATCAGATCATTCATATCATATGCCTAAAGGGAACAAATATTTTTACTTATTGTCATAAGTCCTCGTAAAATTGTTGAGACTGAGTGCACATGAATAATAAAAAAATGCGATATTTGATATGTACTTATTGTAAGTTACTGCATGGTAAAATCGTGAAAATGGAACTCTTGCAAAACAATGAAAATGGAGGCAACCACAGTATACATATTAGGCTCGAATGTAGACCAGATGGCCGAAACTCAGAATGCCGAAACAAATTTTCACATACCCAAAATGCCGAAGCCCATCTTGCCGAAAAAGAAAATAAATAATAGGAAATAATGTGATTAATGCGCAGTAAAGTTATAAGTACGTTGTCTGTTAAGGTACTTGAACAAAATTTGATACCATACTCTTAATATTTTCAAATAATTAACGGTAATTGATTCGGCATGTCGGCAGCGGCACTACGATAATGTCGGCATGACAACCCGATCCCGCTAAATGTCTCTGGCTTTATTAATCCCTCATTTTGCAGGTATAGTCAGACTAACTGATTTTCATGAAGAAAGTTATATCTTGGGTCACATTTATGCTTCTTTAGGAACTATTTTTTTTTTAATTTACACATCGTTCAACTGCATATTAGCTAAGATGGCGGCGGTCGCGTGGGGAACTCACGGGAGCGTAGCGGCACTCGGAAATCGGCAAGGAAACCCGCCTGACGACACTGGACCGGTAATCCCTCGTGGAAATATCAAGGAAACCTCTTACATACCGTCCAATCACCCATCCATTTCACAATTGAACTTTCTTTTCATAATGACAGTCATTTTTTTTCACATTTTGTCTTAGTTAACATTAACATATGTTGATCAATGACACGCCTCAATAACTAGTTCATAATATTGCAGGCAAAAAACTACCAGTGATAATTCTCGGTCTTGATTGATATTTTTACGGAATTCTATCAGAAAATATTTCTATAAAACGGGTTGGAGAATTTAATAAAAATATACGTGTGTAATAAAACCAGAACTGAGAAGTCTAACAAGATTACTTCAAAGAGAGCGAACTCCTGTTTGTTTTACTAATTAGCTTGCCTATTATGGTTACCGGTTGTGTTTGTATTGTTGTAATAACTAATCCTGGCGTTTGATTAGAGTGACGAAGCAGGTCAAAGTTAATTGAGTACGGGTATATGAAAATCTTATACATATTCTGCAATGAATAAAAAAATTAATATAAGATTTCGTATGTTTATAGATGCATACTTTGTGAAATGTGTGTTTGTTATATAATTATTCCGCAAGCACTATATGGAGTATTTACCGCATGAATGATTTATCTGTACTTAGTCCCGAGTCCGCAGAATTATACAGCTTTAACAACAGAACACTAAAATATATATATATATATATATATATATATATATATATATATATATATATATATATATATATATATTCTATTATCCATATAAGAACTCTCTCTCTCTCTTCCTCCTTCCCTGTCTCTCTCATCACAGGCGCTCGAATTGCTATTAGTGTAGATTTCGGTTAAATTTGTTACTTTCCTGGGTCATTTCCTTATAACTATTACTTATCTGACATTTCCCTTGCGTTTTTCACACTATATGGTCCATCTCTTTATTATTTATTTAATATTTGAGATATTACGTAAATATGACATATGTGTGTTTCTCTTTGAATCTAAAAAAAAACTCGTCGATACAAATGTGAATAACGACAATTAAATATCATAGATGTTAAAAACAATAAAGATAAAATCAGGTTCAGATTAAAGTTTTAATTTAAACATAAACAAATCTGATGTATAAATTGATTATTCACTGGAGAAAATGTGATTTTTATATGCTTCTGCTAAATTAGCTATGACCAACTACATCACTCTAATCAAAAGCCGGACATGGTGATTACAAAAATATACGCACATCCGGTAGAGGCCCCCATAATTGACAAGCTAATTAACAAAACTGGACTTTGCTCTCTTCGAAGTAAATTTTGTGAGACCCACATAGGTCTGGTTCTTTTGAAATTCTCCCACTAAAATTTTCACTTTAAAAAATCTTTGATTTATGGAAATACAATTCCGTTAAAATATTGAAAAGACCCGAGTTTTTCCATAATTAACTGAAATATTTTCGTCATATTTTCAAAGCAATGCGTACGGTATCGGTTTTACTATTGGCTATTTTTAATTATACGAATAATTATGCATACTGGTATTAATCATAGCGTATTGTAAGATAGGTTTAATATTTAATCTTCCAAATCAAGGGGGGAGGTCTAAAACCCTCGGGGGTTTCCTAGCTATTTCCACGAGGGATTACGGGTCCAGTGTCGTCCGGCGGGTTTCCTTGCCGATTTCCGTGTGTCGCCACGCTGCCGTGAGTTCCCCACGCGACCGCCGCCATCTTGGCTAATATGCAGTTGAACGATGTGTAAATTATAAAAAAAATAGTTCACAAAGAAGAATAAATGTGACCAAAGATATAACTTTCTTCATGAAAAAACAGTTAGTCTGACTATACCTGCAAAACGAGGGTCTAATATAGCCAGGAACACTTAGCGGGACCGGGTTGTCATGCCGATATTATAGTAGTGCCGCTGCCGGCATGCCAAATAAATTACTGTTAATTATTTGAAAATATTAGAGGATGGTATCAAATTTTGTTCAAGTACCTTAACAGACAACGGACTTATCACTTTACTGTGCAATAATCACATTATTTGCTATTATTTATTTTCTTTTTCGGCAAGATGGGCTTCGGCATTTTGGGTTCGGTATTCTGGGTTTCGGCATTCTGGGTTTCGGCCATCTGGTCGACTACCATTAGGCTCAGCTGATCATAAGGCTGCCCTTATATGTGCACGTATGGCATAAGATCTTTAAATAGTAGTATATATACATATATATATGTATAAGGTACTAGCTGTGATGTAGAACCTGTGTTTGGACTCAAGTCCACGTTTTATGGACTTGTATATGGACTCAAAAAGTCCTGGACTCAGAGGCAGGGGCTAAAGAAATTAGACCCTAGTCCATCATCTGTCCTGGAGGACTGTTAAGAGAGGTTTGAATATTATATCGTCATTGGTCCAAATAACTTCCACAGTCATTTTAATGAAATACTGTAATGAGACTGATGAACAAAAGCAAATATAAGTCCATATACATGTATGCCATCCCTAAGCAAGCAGTTATAATTTGAATATTTTAAAATTGAAATATAACAAATTAAGATAACTTTAAATTTTACTGTTGGAGATATTTTACTCTGACTGGTTTATTGTGTAGATTACGTGTCAGTTGGACGTGCGCCAGTTGGACGGGTCCTTTTTAGAAGGTCCCAGTTGGACGGGTCCCATTTAGATGCTGTGTCATATTTATGTGACTTAATTACATACGTAAGTAGCCGGGGATTGAAGCTTTATGGGAAAGCCTAACTAAAATAATAAAAGTTTTATATGTTGATCAAACACAATATAGCTATGAAATTTTATGCAAGCCCTTATACCTGTGTACATGAATTATTGTTCAAAGAGCTATAGATTTTAACTGTTATATTGTTTCTTCCCTGACGTTGCTTTCGTTAAAACTGAAATCATTATATCCTAATATTTTCTGTTTCGTCAGAGTTACAATAACGAATAAACATGCAATCAAATGTCAGATAAATTAGCGATATCTACTATAAAAACCGACGTGTGGTCGACATGCTCTGCCAATTAATTTAAATATGCAAAATATAAGCTAGGTTTTTGGAGAATTCTCATATTTTATTCCGATATATCACATAATCCATGTGCTGCCATATTGTCAGTCCAAAATTATGCACATTTCCAAGAAACAAGAGTAGAAAGTCAGTTTTGAAATCCCTTACCACATCAGGGATATATGACGGAAACCTGCACCTCTGACACGGTCACCGCACTTCAAAGGGAAGCGAGGTCGCCTTATAATTAACTTATTGTTTAAATAACGAGACTAATTAAGTTGCGTTTCACAATGAATATTATGGTAAGGCATTTTATAAGTTCAGTAAAAAAAGCCAATTACCCTTTGATAGGTGTTTTATTAATCAATAAGACACATCCCCTCAAACAAGGTAAACAGAACAACAGTTATCTCTCGTGGAGAGAGATAATGCCTGAGAGAGATATGATAGAAAGAAAGATAATATTTTCATTAAAAAAACGAATGGTTTGAAAAATGAAAATATTATCATATAATACACATTCGTTTTATTTCACAGGTAACTTGAATGTTTGGTTGTTCATTTTAATCAACAGAATATTTATCAAAGACCACCGTGCTTGTTATTATAACAGTTACGACATGGCTTAGACAACCGGTGCGGAACGAAACCTAATCACAGTAACTGGTTAATTAACAAGAAGATGCACTTATGTGGTTCCCATTTGAAATGTGGTTATATGGGATGTACAGTTTTGTCATTCCTGTTAAGGTCTTTTAAGACAGTTGTTTATATATAAATTTAATTAAGGAGTTAATAAATCTATGTGAAATCTATCTATCTCTTTGTCTATCTATCTATTTATCTATCGCTCTATCTATCTATCAACTAAAATCAAAGGCATTGTACGATACAAGTCCGTAAAGAATCACTGATTTAATACTAAAATAAAAGGCAGTGTAGGATAACACCTGTGAGTAAAGAAGCATTGAATTAAATAACCAAAGGCTATTTATGGAAGAAAAATATGTAACATATGAAATGAATATATTTTATTGACTGACCATGTAACTCGGCTTTGAAATAAGCACAATTATGATTTTATTGATATCACAAGCAAGCAATAATTATTTAAGCTTTTTACACGTTCCATAAAAAATTATGAACTGCATTTATTTTAAGATAACATCTCATATAAATTATCATTCAAATAAATAAATTCAATATAGACTTCAACCATGCCAATACATGACGTTTTAATGATTGCATTTTATGTCGCCAGTTAGCTGGGTGTTTTATTACGTAAACATCGATGTGAGCGTTTTCTGTATTAAAGAGAATATTCTCTGTTAGTATTCACACGCCAGAAGCTCCACTGAGTAGGCCTATCATCGCCCACTTCCTCCTCATTCTCGGTATCTAGGTCATGCCTCGCTTTGGTAGAGCCACATTATTCTTCTGGCGTTTGTGCTAGACGGACGTGTCGACGGGCTACTCCCGTCCGTCCGCTGTTGGTTTTCCCATGCTCGTTGCTTCACTTACTGTAAGTACGCTTTCATTTTCCCTTGGCCACCATGGAAGTCTCTCGGACTTGTTCCTCTTGTGGAGCGTCTCTCCCTTCCTGGGATACGCACCCCTCTTGTCTCAGCTGTCGCTCCGGTGAGGGCACGTGCCTTAGTGAGGCGGACCCATGTTATTAATGTCACACATGGCCGCCCTCTCAATGGGCTCAACTTCATGCATGGTCGACTGCCCTTGATCCCATTGAGCCCTCTCCTGCACTGTCTTCGGCTCCGGTGGTGGGGAGCAGGGTGTCTAGTCGGGTGGCCTTACGCTCCCCCTCTGCGGATCCCCTTCTCGTTCCCGATCCTGTCCCTCCCTCCCTGGGCTCTGTCTTCCAGACCCCTGTTGGGGCTCCGGCTAGAGCTCTAGCCGCCCCCTCCAGGAAGCGTCCGACCCCTGCCCTGCCCAGGCCCCCCGAGAAGGCTCTTGCCTTTTCCCTCATTCACCGTCTCTCCAGTTTTTGTGAATCCTTAAGGGTGGATTTCGACCTTGAGTCGGAGTCCGCGCCCCAGGCCACGGCTCCGGTGCGGTGTCTTTGACCAATCCTCCTGTGTTGTCCCCGCAGCGTCCCGCTCGGATGGAGGTCACCCGTTCCCCACGGGCTCCAGCGCAGGTAAAGGCTCCCCCCCGCTTGATCCGCCCCTTCCTAGCCGTCTGTCCCTTCGTCCCCTTAGGGTCCGTCCTTCCGCTGCTGCGGTTCCCCTCCCGTCCGGGTCTCCAGACGCCTGCCCTGCGGTTCCTGATACGGACCCCGTCTGTGCCCCGGCCGCTCCTGCAGCCTCGTCCGCTCTTGATTCTCCGTCCGTCTGTTCTCCGCTTGTATTTACAGATCAGGCGCCTCCGGCCGGTACGGATCAGTGGACTGCTCTCAACACGCAGAGGCAGGCGTGGCGCACCATGAAGCCTGACCTCCTTGATCAGGTGGCCCGCACCATGCAGGAGTCTCGCCCGGACAGGCTGACCTTCCAGCGCCTCAGGCCACCGCCCGCCTCTGCCGCGTCGGCCGGGTTCTATCTGAACCCATCCACGCTCTCGGCGCCAACTTCCGGACCTCAGGTCTGCATGGTATTTACCGATGAGACGGCTCGGCTGCTTGACAATCATCATGCCGCCGTCACCGGCGCTATATCCTCATCGTCTGGGTCGCCGGTGCCGCCTGGCGCACGGTGCCCTTGGCAGATCGGTACCTTGTGGTCCCCTAAGGCGTATCGGGCGACCTGCTATGACAGGCTCGTCCCGTCTCCCGCCTTTCCCGCTGTTCCATAGGAACCGATGCGGGCCGAAACGGGGCTTGTTTATCCCTTCTCTGACGGTAGGTTGCTTTATTCCCCGGCGGCGCATGTATCCGATTCTCAGCTCTGGGATATGGAGGCTCTCGCCTGCCAGACCGCCGGCGTTGTCATCGACCTTCAGGCCGTTACCAGCCTGTTGTCTATTTCTCCGGATCCTGCCATATTAAATAATATATGGCAGGCTTCCGCTCACGCATGTGCCGAGTTACAACACTTGGCCTGGCGCCTAGTGAAGGATTGTGTCTTACTCCGCCGCGCCGGGTGTCTCCGCACCCTCCGCTCCATCCAGCCCGTGCTTTCTCCCGCAGAGCTCTCGGATCTATATTCTCAGCCGTTCACGGGATCTCTCCTCTTCGGGGGTCATCTATCCCGCGTCTCTGAGGCTGCCCTGGATCATTCAGATCGTCGGTTCGCCTCCTTACCGGTCCCGTACTGCTCCGGTACCAGCTCCGGCTGCTAGCCGCTCGGTGGCTCCCGCCCGCCTGTCTGCTCGGTCGTCCGGGTCTCGCCAGACCTCCTTCTTTCGCGGTAAGTCCGCTCGGAGGGGTCGCGGCCGTAAGTGACACTCCTGGTCTGGTAGGCGGCCGCCTTCAGACCTGTTATCTGGCCTGGAGGCGTGTCACCTCGCAACCCCATGGTTTGTTTCGGTTTCCGAATTTTGTTTTTCACCCCTCCGCCCCGCCCCAGGGTCCAAGCGTCTCGCGCTCGAACATGCCATTCGGTCCCTTCTCCTGAAGGGCGCCATTGTCCCGGTCGATCCCGGAACTCCCGATTTTATTCCCGCATTTTTCTTGTCCCAAAGCCTCAGGGCCAGGGGCACCCGATTATAGATCTGAAGCGCCTCAATGCCTTTATTCGACCTCCCCATTTTCGAATGTTCAATATTCCCGCTGTGCTCCGCACCGTCCGCCCAGGCAACTGGGCATTCAAGATCGATTTTACAGACGTGTATTTCCATGTTCCGATCCACCCTGTGTCTCAGCCGTACCTTCGGTTTGCCTTCGGCACTCGCGTGTTTCAATTCAGAGCCCTCCCATTCGAGATCGATATTGCGCCCTGGATCTTTACGATCCTTGTTCATGCTGTAACCACTTACATCCGGTCAGTCGGTCAGTACTCCCGTACTTGGACGACTGGCTCGTTCACGCCCCTTCTCGTGATCTCCTTCTCCACCACCGTGCACTGGTGCTTTCCCTTCTTCGTGATCTAGGCTTTCTGGTCAATGTCCAGAAGTCTCATCTGGTCCCTACCCAGACCATTCAGTTTTCTGGGTGTGGTCCTGGATTTTCGGGCTGGTCGTGTGTCTCTCCCGCTCGACTCCGCGGTCAATCTGCGCCGGTGGTTCTGATCCCTTCTGTCAGCTTGCGTGTCAGCTCCCATCTGGCGGCTTCCTTACACGGTTCTCTCCACTGGGCGGCCACGTTCGCCCCTATGGGCCGCCTGTTCCTCCGCCCGGTGCAGTCGCTCCTCCGCTCCGTGGTCTCCTGGGTTCGGCATCTCATAGTACGGCGATTCTGCCTGCCCACCAGGCCAGGCGGGCCCTCCGTCCCTGGCTCCGACTGTCATTTCTCCTTCGCGGTATTCCGTTCACGCAAACTGTCGCCTTTACGATCTTTACCGACGCGTCTCGGATGGGCTGGGGTGCCCACCTGGCCGATCTTTGTAATTCCGGCCTCTGGTCTCCTCGGGAGCGTCTGCACCATATCACTATTTTGGAGCTCAGAGCAGTCCGTCGTGCGCTCGCCCACTGGTCTCCGGGCTTCCTCGACTGTCATGTTCTAGTCATGACAGACAACACGACGGTTCTTGCATATATCAACAGGCAGGGCGGCATTGTGTCACCCTCGCTTCTGCGGGAATCTTATCGCCTGTTTGATCTGTGTATCCCTCCCAGTTTTACACTTCAGGCTCGTCATGTCCGCGGCACGGGGAACGTCCTCGCCGACGCCCTTTCCCGGGATCGCCTTGGTACCCTTACCGCCATTTCTCTCCCTCCGCCTGTTCTCCGGGGGATCTTCAGCGCTTGGGGGACTCCAGATTTCGACCTGTTTGAATTCCCGAACCCTCCGCCCCTCGTTCCGTCCGGTCCACGGCTACGCCGCCCTCGCTTCCTTCTCCCGGACACGCCCCCATCCGCCTGGACCGGCCGGTTCTTGTACGGGTTCCCGGCCCCGGCCCTGATCCCGCGGTTACTCCTGCGTCTCTCGGCGGCACCTCTCACGGACCTCATCCTGATCGTCCTGTTTCATCCAGCGGCTCCGTGGTTTCCTCGATGTCGTTCGTTTCTCGTCTGTCCACCCATTCTACTGCCGCTGTCGGTCGATCTGCCACTCCGTCCTCGCACTGCTCGGTCGTACCCTCTGAGCGCTTTCTTACTGTCGTCCGATCGCTCAAAGATCAGGGGTTTTCAACGCCGGTTGCGGCTCTTGTAGCGGCTCCCTGTCGACAATCTTCCGACCGTGTGTATGACTCCCGCTGGCTCATCTTCTCTCGATGAGCCAGGGAGCGTCATATAGATCCACTGGATCCGCCGGTCCAGTCGCTCCTTGATTTCCTCCTGCATTTATTACAGGATAAACTTTTATCCTTCCCCACGATTCGCAGCTATCGGGCGGCTCTTCTTTCCGTGCTTCGCCCCCTCCGTAGGGATTCGGTTCTCCGTCATCCCGTCCTATCCGATTTTTTCCAGGGGGTCCGCGCTCGTTCGTCCCGCCCGCGGTACGTAGTTCCTTCTTGGCGCCTTGACGTGTCCTCCGACTCCTCCGCGACGCTCCTTATGAGCCGCTCCGCTCCGCGCACCTGCTCCATCTGTCGCGTAAGACGGCGTTACTCCTGGCGCTCGCCACTGCTGGCAGTTGAGCTGAGCTTCATGCTCTCATGGCCGATCCTAAATTTTCTCAAATTGCGGCTGACGGTTCATCCGCGGACTTCACTTTCCTCCGGACTTTTATCGTAAATCGCAGTCTTACGATGACCCGCAATTTCAAGGCACGTTCCTGCCCTGCCTAACGGCCGGTACCGGTTCGGCGCAACGAACTGCCCCGTCCGGGCCTTAAGGTACTATCTTAAGGCTACAAAATCTCTCCGGGGGGCCGTAAGAAACTATTTATTTCTTCAAAATTGGGTGCAGCCGATAAAAAAAAAATAAGTCCTATTACTATCAGTAACTGGAAAAAGGCTGCTATCATCGCCGCACATGACTCTTTACGTCCGGCTGAACTACAGTCCTTCCATGTCACGGCTCATGAGGTCAGGGCTATCGCCTCATCCTTCGCTCACCTTTCGGGCGTGTCTCCTGCCGCGCTGGTCAAAATGGGTATCTGGAAGTCCCCTTCCACGTTTACTCAAATTTACCTCAAGGACGTACGCCTGCAAGACTCCGGCCTTTATGCCATGGGTCCCGTGGTTGCCGCAGGCACTATCGTCAACGTCTCCCGCACATCTTCCTCGACGTCTACTCACGTTCGGCCCGCTACCTGCCTGCAGCTGTCGTCTTCTGATGTGGTTTCTACTACTTGCTGACCGTATTTTCTTCATCCTCGTCGTTCCAGGTCAGTATCTCCCTCCCTATGGTTTATCTGTTTCTTCTCATAAATACAGAAAACGCTCACATCGATGTTTACGTAATAAAACCCCCCATTCCCCTCCCCGTGAATGGTGGTTTTGTTAGTAAACGGATGTGAGCTTTTCTGTATTACAATCATCTGTCCCTCCCCCGATACTTCCTACTTCGCCCTGGAATAATGTGGCTCTACCAAAGCGAGGCATGACCTAGATACCGAGAATGAGGCGGAAGTGGGCGATGATAGGCCTACTCAGGGAAAATTTTGTAAGTGGAGCTTCTGGCGTGTGAATACTAACAGAGAATATTCTCATTAATACAGAAAAGCTCACATCCGTTTACCAACAAAACCACCATTCACGGGGAGGGAAATGGGGGGTTCTATGTAAATAGGCTGTTAATCTTTCATGGCGTTGCAAATTGTTCGATATTATCATATATACAATTAAAATTATATATATATATATATATATATATATATATATATATATATATATATATATATATATATATATATATATATATATATATATATATATATATATATATATATATAATGAGCTGTTCATCCTTCAGGACGTTTCAAACTCTTTGATATTTCCATATGTTCATTCATATTACTATAGATGCATATATTATAGCCTTCGTGTATTAAACCCATACGTTATTGATAGAGCGTCTGACTGGGACCCGTCCAACTGGGACCCGTCCAACTGGGACCCGTCCAGATGGGATCGAAAAAATCCGACCCGTCTATCTGCAACCCGTCCATTTGGGATGACACCCTTGTGTATACAGGGTATATATCAACATATTGTTCTTGTTTTCAGGTCAGAGAACACAACAGAAAAATGAGGAAAGAAAGTAAAAAGAAGACTGGGGGCAAAGGTAGTTTCATGTTATGAAAAAAAAATATGAAAAAATTAAATTGTGATCATTCTCTCAGTTAATGATTAATTTGCTTTACTGATACTTGTAAGATGGTAATGTTTTCACAATTTGTTTTTTTTTATCTGTATGCAGCAGCATTCATAGTGTTATTCAAGATAATTTTCACAAACATGATACATGAGCTGACAAAGGAAATGGAAAGAGGTAATGGAAAGTTCTCCTTATCAGGTACTGTGGAAGTGGTCACTTTGACGTGTCTGAATTTTTGCACTTTTTTCCATTTTATAGCAATAGCATTAGCACAGTTCAAATTTTCTCACAAATCAATATGTATAGGTAATTTGTATCAAATTGGTAAAATATTTAAACAATTATATAAAAGATAGAGGTTTATAGAGCAACTTATACCTTCCACATAACAAACTCGGGGTGACCCCGTAAATGCTACGGATGACTGAGTACTGTGATTGCAAACAATACGCAATTAACCGGGACTAATCACATTTGATGATGTAAGGATTTCTGCACCAAGCTTCATGGTTTGACATCTGAGTAAATTGTAGAATCGCTCAACAACAACAACTATCATTACTAACAAGAAGCAGCCTGCTATGTGTGAACAACCAACAGAGCTTACAAAAATCACAACTGTCTCTCAACTCCTTCATACTTCAAAGCTATTGGGAGGGGATTCAAAAGGCCTTCAAAGGCTACTTGTTTCACAGTTGTTTCTACAAATTACTATAAATTGGAGGGGATTTTTGCTGAGATATCACTGACTTTGAACTTTTATGAAAACATGACAACTCTAACAGCCTGTTTGAAGAAGCCTCAACTCAAGCGACCCTGCATGGAAGGATTACTAGATCCATGTGACTGTGTCTTGCAGGAGCTCTGCATGCAGTTTTCCTAGCGGTGAACAATTGAATGGAAATAATGTGTGTTCTTAATTTAGCACAAATCCAGCTCCTGCTTAATGCATGAAAATTAAAACCCATCTGACAGCGTGACAAAACCACTTCCACAGTATCTCTATAATGTATTATTATGTCATGATAAATATAGCACAGGTTAAAGCAGTTGTGTCTGCAGCTCAAGTCTTCCAAGTTCATCTGTCAGATTTTAAAATTGGACTCCTGTTTTAGGAAAGAAGAAAGAAGTCCACGTCCCAAACTCATTTCCGTTTAAAGAACAGGTGCTCCGTGAGGCTGAGGAAAGACAGAGGAGGGTTTGTACTGTTCAGGTCTCTTCTTCTGCAGTTAAAGTAACATACACTGGAGTATCAGTTCATTATTTGTTTGCAGTGTGTCAAATAATTGAAGATATTGATAATTTTCCTTTTCTTTCATAAGCAATCAAGGATTATTTATGCTCATGCAAAGTAGTCATTTTATCCACACAAAAATGATTATAATCCTGTCAGAGTTAAAAGAAAGGAGACCGAAGGTAGCAGACAGCATTAAATCTTAACCTTTTGCATGGAACAAGAGTCAACAGCCTGGCCATTAAATAGACTTATCATTTTTTAAATGGCCTGAAAAATTTCATGAGATTTCATTCATGATTGCATGAGTTAATTTCTGAACAAACACACCTGAACAAGGATGAATGCATACCCTCCAGGCAGAGGCAATAAATACAGTGAAACTCCTCTAATCCTGACACTGTGGGGACTGGAGGATTTTGTCTGTATTAGTGAGTTGTCCTGTTTAGAGGAGTTTGGCATATTGTGCTAATTCTTCACTGTATGTTACATATGTCCTCTGTTTTGATTAATTGTATGCTTATTATAAAATAAATACTGATTAAATTCATTTTCAAAATAGCTAAAAGATGCTTTTGTAATTTATAAAATATTATTATTTAAAAAAGAAAGGCAAACACTTTTTTTCACTCTTAAATTCATCAGCTAGCCCTCGCACTTTAATCTTGGCAGTTTCATTTCCACATACCATGCTTCATCTTCGAAGCAAGTGGTAGCTCATGCCTGGTCGCACTGGGCATATTGAAAATTGATGAAAATTTATTATTCACAGGGTATGATCACTTGTTAAAGAAAAGTTATAAAGAACACAAATATAAAGCAAGCTCACATTGTTGTTATCATAAGGCATACAAATGCAGAAATATTGTCTTTTTAAAAGTTCACTTTATATAGGCTTCATATGAAAATGAACCTTCCTTTCAAGGATGGCAAATTTAAAAAAAAATCCCTTATCAATTGCCATTTGCCGAGATCAGTAGTTTAAACTGAGAATAAATGCCCTTGTTGTATACAGAAAAGTGTAATAAACAACTTGCGAGTTAATTAATGAACCTGAGTAACTCTTCCCTACACATTCACTATAACATAGTGCAAACTGTCGCTAACTAGTTAAGGCTCCCAGGGCCATATGCTGATCACAGTTTGACACAAAAATAGGATTTAATCATTCACATTTTGTACTGGTACATGAATCAGTCAAAACACGGAAATTAACAGCATTAACAGGGGAAGTAACAGTGTGTATTTAATGGTCAGCCTGTGTATCCTAGCTGTGTGTCATTTCTTAGTACCCTGTGTAATTCATGAAGGTGGGCGTGGTCACTCAAGAATGTTACTCTGTTGACTGCTCTTGGCTGCCAAACTCTCTCTGCAGATAGATTCCTGTCTTGAGACTGTACTTGATGTATATATATGTTGTATATCCATGCCCTAATCTGATCTTAATATATACCTTGCAAATTATTCCCTGCAAATATTTTAAAAGAAAAAACATAATGCCACCATCTTGCATCATACAGATTGAAACCTTTGTGTCAAAAGTTGTGATATTAGCATACCTGTCCCTTCTTGATTGTTAATCTTTTCTGTGTAGTTGGAAGAACAGAAACAGCAGCTGAAGGAACAGAGGAAGAAACAGCGAGACAAGATCCTGAACCAGCGACGGAGTCTGGATGGCCTGGTGGCTGATGCTCAGAAGAGGGACCGAGAATATGAGAGAAAGGTGATTGTTACTTTATATATTGGTCTCTAATAAATCCAGTGGAAACATAGGTTTTTTGTGATCCCAATTATTTTTTAAGAGCTGCATATTTTTATAATATGACACTCAAATGTTTTCATTAGGTCTTGGACATGTTTGAAAACTAATGACGGTCTTCAAGGTCAGATCTTGTGAATATAGGATATTTTCTGCACTCTTTAACTTTTGAAGTACTCCATATTTTTTTTAATGAAATTTGATACATATTTGTTTCAACTAAGTTGTCGGACAAGTTCTAAAATTGGTTGCCTAGACTGGCCCAGTCAATGAAATGGCTATTAATGGTTGCCTCTGACAGATAATTCAAACGTATCTCACTGTTTCACACTAAGCATCTCTGATCCCAGAAACTTCTAATTCATTTTCTAAGGTACTTGTTTTGCAGACACAATACACTTAACCCAAGCTGACAGCTGTCAACAGGATTATTTGATAACCTTTACTCTTCATCTAAAAGCATAATTCCTTTCCAGATATTTTTACACAGATTGATTGTGAATGTGATTATTTTTTAGCAAACAGGGGAGGAAGAAGAGGAGCAGAAAGAATTCACAGGAGGCAAGTCTGTGGAGACATCACTGAAGACATACTATAAGGAGTTCAAAAAGGTCAGCATATGTTTATATACACAGGGCTTTCAATAGAAGGAAATAGAGTGGAGAGTCCAGGATACTCAAGTGAAAATTTTGGAGAGTCACTTGTGATCAGGAGTTTCCCAAAGTTTTGGATCATATTTGGAAGTATTATGAAAAAATTGAATCAAACTTGTTGGTACTTTGCATTGTTATTGCATCATTAAATGATAATATGTCTTGTCTTCATATGATTCTATTGACATGTAAAGATCATTCACCAATTGTAAACACAGTTTTAAGACATTTGACTTGTTTGTTTGAGGTCAGCGGTGGTCAATAACTGTTACAATTGCCAGCTTTGATCCTCTTGGTCCTACAGCTCGAAATGTGCATCTGATTGGATGCTTGGGTGTTCAGAAATGAGTGTCTGAGAGAGATTTCAAGTATCACAGATGTTTACTTCTGTGTTCCTGGAAGCCTTCTATACAGATACTGTTGCTGTATTGCAAAAACAGTTCACATTCAAAATATTTTATAATTAAAAAAACATCTGATATTGGGACACAAAACCCTGCATGAAAAATAGTGCACAAAGTTTGTGCCTTGGAATGTTGATTAACCTGTGCTATTCCTGGAACCTTTTTTTTTGAAAATATTTTGTAAAACACCTTGACTTGGTGGTTTTACTGTCCTTGATTAAAGCAAACAAAAACCATGCAGCCCTCCTGGTCATGTAAGTTGGTTCACTTACTCCTTTTAAGGAAACAGCTTGTGGAGTGATGTCATTGTCCTCTGTGACTTCATGACTCGCACTCCAAGGGTATGGAGTGCAACTCCCCCGGTGTAAACAAATGTGCCATAAAAACCTGTGAAATACTCATTCCATGGTTATTTATGCTTTATTACAATTGAACTTCTTGGTCATTTTCACAATACCAACCTATAGTGTAAATTTCAATCACTTCTGTGAAACCTTTCTTCACATATCTTGCGGACACACACACAGACACACACAGAATCCAGTGAAAACAATAACCTTCGCACAGGTTAATAAACAGGTTCTAATAAAATAAAAGACCACTTGAGAATATTAGTAAAGGAAGACTATGAATTATTTGAAAAATTCAGTTTCAGAGTCATCAGTTATTGCTTTTGTTTAACTAGTTAAGTTTTTGCACGACTTACCATGATCAGCCTTGGGTCAATTGGTTATTTGGTTGTCTCTCTTACCCAGGTGGTGGATGCTGCTGATGTGGTTCTGCAGGTTCTGGATGCCCGAGACCCTCTCGGCAGCAGGTGTCCCCAGGTGGAGCAAGCGGTCCTGGCAGCAGGCTCAGATAAAAGACTAGTCCTCATATTGAATAAAATAGGTATGTCATAGATTGGCTTTAGATTATTACCCCTCTCACACACTAAATGGTTTAAAATTGTTTTTGGCAATGGGGATTGATAAAATTTGTTTCAAAGCATATGGGGCATTCACAATGGGATCTAACACAAACACAGGAGATGATCATTTCATATATGAAATAACATAACCACATGCTTACGCAAGCATTATTAGCACTTGCACTGTGACCAAATAGCTGCTTCAAAACTAGGTCTTATCTGTTTTTGACATGAATTGAGCATTCACATGGCACTTTCCTGAAGCGTATAGTTTGATTTGCTTTGGAAACGGTTTGAAACCACCTCTTGGGCAGGATTCATAATGCTTTGGCCAAAGCGGATTGATAACACTTTGAATTGCAGTGTGAACACTCGAGTAGCTTTCAAAATGGTTTGAAAATGTTTGAATTTGTGGTGTGAAAGGGGTATTTATATATTGGTTCTCAGCTAAATAGATAATATGTATTACAAACTGGTCCGCATTCTCAGCAACACAGGTGACAGTATGTTACATTTGACTTCAGCATCAAGAAAATACAACAGGTATACAGACGCAAAGCACTCACAATGAAAACAGATGATGAACCTGCTGTATACTTGTTTATAAGTTCATGATTGATCTTCAGTAAAAAATGGGTGACTGGCAATGTCTGATAATCAAAATTAATCAGTTGTTTAGAAGCATGATCTTTCTATTCATATATAGATGATTTATTTTCGTGTTGTGAATTTTCATTATTGTTATTTCAGATCTTGTACCGAAAGAGAATGTTGAACAGTGGTTAAAATACCTGAGGAATGAGTTCCCTACTATCGCATTCAAGGCATCTACGCAAGCTCAACATGAACACTTGGTAGGTACCTCACAATTATTCCATGCTGCCATTTAAATAATTCTCCTGGGATCCCCCCCCCCCCCAAAATTGGAACATTGTGCATCATTGGCACATATATCCTTGTCACCATATAAAAAATATGAGTAAAATTAGCCTCATCAGTTATTCAGGACTGTGGCAGACACAATTGTGAAATTTTGACAATCTTCTTGACATTGGGTAATCTTATTGGTGACGAATAACCCTTTCAGCCATGCAAGAGTGGTGATTCCACACATTTTTTTTTTTTTTAATGTTGTTTTAATTTTATTTTCAGACTTAAAAATTAGGATGGACATGTAACAGAGCCTATCAAAAAAAATTTTTCATTTTGTACACAAATTGCAAGTACATGCATCATTTAAATATATTTTTCTATCATCATGGAAGATTCTTCAAATCCATTTCATCACAACTGCATCAAACACAATTGCAAAAATACTAAAATGAAAGCAATCTGAGTTGATCAAATTTTTCATTGTCACAGATCAGCTGCGTGTCATGACCCTTTGATAATGGTAGATGAGTGCATGAATGATTAAAAATGATTTTGTTTTTCTGTGTAATCAGTAAGGATCTGTTTTAACTATTCTGTTTTTAAACGCCCATCATATGACAGGAATACTGTGGTATACTTACTGTCCATTAGCCCATCCATTAGTTAACTTTTACTTTCACCCTAAACTTACCAGGGCTTTGATGGATTTTCACAAAACTCACCATAACTACTTATCAACAGATAATCTTGCCCGAGTTCGATTATGGGCAATGTCCACACATATTTAATGAGGTCACGGGTCACTAGGCTACTTTGTGGTTTGGCCGCAATAACTTATGCAGAATATGAAGGATTTTGATAAAACTCATCAGATTTGTTAATCAATCAAATATCTCGAAGTTTGATTTCCAGCAAAATCCATGCATATTTAATGAGGTCAGAGGTCACCGCACTTTGGAGGCACATTGGTGACTTGCCAAAAATCTTATGGATTTTCATGAAACTCATTATACATATTTACCAATAGAGTTTCTCACCTGAATAACCTTTTCATCAAAATTCACACATATTTAATGATGTCAGAGCTCAACAGATACACAACGGGTGTATTATGCACGTCTGCAATGCTCTTGTTAGCTATGCCTGGTTTCTCACTTGGAAATAAGATAACACTACTTATCAGTGTGTGTTCACTTCAAATGTATTTGACACTCATTTATGTCATGTCTTTTGACAGGCAAGAAGTAACGTCCCAGTACAGAAGGTTAGTAAGGAGCTGTGGAAGTCAAGTCGCTGCCTGGGAGCGGACATGTTGATGAAGCTACTAGGGAACTACTGCCGAAACAGAGAGATCAAAACAGCCATCAGGGTCGGGGTTGTAGGTCAGTGTCAACAATATAGGATTCCTTATTCAAATAGACTACCCTTCATAAAATATATCTTTGGAACTTGTCAGTTTTAAAAGAAGAAAGTGAATGTCATCAGTTTCTGGCTGATTTGATGGTTGTGATATCATGTGGATGGCTTGTTGTTTGTGAGAGATTCAAATTTGTGATATTCTAAAAAACCAAAATTATTGTGAAAATGAAACATTCGTGAATAAGACACCTCATATACACAGGGGAATGGTCACATTTGTAATATTGCTGCATTCCCATTTTGAGTGTTTTTTCTTACGACCATGCCTAATGCCTATAGGTTTAAAAGTCAAACTTCAAAACATTGATATTAGGCAAAAAAATGGTATGGTTCTCAGGTACTGCCCGCGTCAATTTTAACACATTCGCTGCCAATGACCTGTATACCCGTCTTTTCTTATGATTCCCCCAGTGCCAAGCACGTGTATACAGGTCATTTATTTACAAGCCATTTTCATAAGGAATTCTCATAAATTTATCAATAAATTCTTTGCAGATGAGTAGTAGACCATTTATAAAATAGTCTCGCAGTATGAAAATGAATTATTTGTTATTCAACAGTGTGCTGCATCATTCGAAAGCAAGAAAGATGTGTAGATACTGACAAAATCTACGGCTCCGGTCCATTGCCGTGAAATTACTTTACGACGCGCTTCAGTCTGAAGTCAATTCCTCATGAGAATACTACTTTGAATGAAATGAAAAGGAGGATCGTAAAAATATGTAGCTAGTTTTATATTAGCACGTTTTGGCCACTAATTCACAACAGACCCGGTTGGGAGGCCGAGGTGAGATAGATCGCACCTTAGGTGTGAACTCCAGATAGCTAGGCGTTAGGTCGTTCAGATTTATTGCCCCGCGAGGACAGGGTATTGCGCAATCAACAACAATGGGTGCGTGCCACATGATTGACACACAGCTCGGCAGTGAAATCAGAACGCGGCTGCAAATGATTCTTTCAGCTTATTTCTTTTTTTCCTTATTTTCTTTAATATAGATATATGCATATATTAGTAACTTCACAAACAAGTGCTTGTAAATTGCAAAACTGAAATAATCTCCGTGTTTCGTGTGACTGTTACAATGACGAAGTCAATTGCGCATCAAGGCTCATGCAATGTCGGTATTTAGGCCTGTAAACAGTCTATCACTATGTTTGAAAATTACATATGAAATGAAAAAATATATATTTTTTAATTATATTGATTGGTAGAATCGTCATGTTTGTTTTAAAAGTGTAAAAATGCATGTTTGAACAATAAAACAACATGTTTGTAGTAAAAAAAAATACTGCGTAGGTTCGAACTCACACGGTCAGCCGCATTACGCATTCAGACCATCTGTTCTAACCACTGCCCCATTCTGGATCTGTTATGAAACATTGTGTTAATGGTAATATTACATAAATGTTTATAGGCCTATATTTGACAGTGCCTCTCAGTCATTTGACTCTTCCCAATTCAGCATTCGCGCCAACATACACATTTTTATTTAGTTCATCATTTACAATAAATATAGATCTTTATTTGAATCAGTTGTTAGCTTTATGCCGGTGTCAACGTAGACGCTATAAGACCAGTCCACCGGAGCCATGCTTTGACTATTATTGCTGTCATTTGAATCAGTGCCCAACTTTACACCTCCCCCTTAGTTTAATTGCTCCTGTGTTATCCAAAGTCACACCTTCTTATCAGGTAATTAGCACCTAGTCTTGGTACCACTGCAGCTCTCAGGGCTACTGGGGTCCCTGTGTATGGCCCTGGCACTGGGGGTGAACATGGGCTTGGCAGTGAATGTGTTAACCCACCGCATCAAAAATTTTGATTTTAACTTTCATCTTTCAAGAAGATAAAATAATACAATTTTGATAAGATTTTACTCGTTTTGTAGTGCTTTTACCTGTTTAGCAAAACAATTGTGTTATTATATTGCTTTTCATTGATCATATGACATTTTTATCAAAACCTACAAAAAAGGTAAAAAGTGAAAAATCACCCGCCCGCACTGATTCCTTAAAAAAGTGCCTGAGAACCATACTTTTTTGTCTTATAAGTGATAACATATATTTTATATTACCGGTTCTTGTAAATCAAAGATTAACATTATAAATAAATTCTCTTATTTTATTTTTCAGAGGGGACAAGAATTTCTATGATGTGATAATGGATATACTGTGTGTTAGTTATAGTATGGTGAAATCACAAAAAGTGAACATCGTGTAATATTATCCGAGTGATTATGAAGTCAATCTTAGTATTATTGGATTTATGCACTATATGTAAACTTAATTCATGCATTTGGAAAAAAGTGATATGTTAAGCCTCCTGAGTTATGAAAATATAATTTCTAATTCTAGAAATATGTACCATGTGAAAAAGATAATTTGCTTACCTTCATTTGATCATTATTTTATTTTATTTTTTTAGGTTTTCCAAATACTGGTAAAAGTAGTATTATTAACAGTCTAAAGAGGAGTAAAGCCTGCAATGTGGGAGCTGTTCCTGGTGTTACAAAGTAAGTAGTCTGACAGCCATTCAGAATCATAGTTCATTCAATTAAGATCATTAAGAATAAAAGAATAAATAAATAGTAAAGTTAGTTACCTTTTAAAGCTCCAGAAATAGACTCAACAATGAGGAAATGCTTTCGGTGCAAATTTAAATTTGTATATTTCTTGCAACATGAGGTCAAAGGTTAGTTTTAATGTTTCTTTCTTAGATTCAGCTATACATGTATGATATGAACAAAATTTTCACATCCTTCAGCATACATATTTATGTGTGTTTTTGTGTGAAAATTGGGACAGGATGTTGCAGTTGTGAGGTGGTCGTAAGGTGTGGTTCCACCATGTATTTTACAAATTGCCCATCAAATTGAACCACCCTCTTCCAGCTAAACCCAGCAAAGAGACAAAAACAAACAGTGCTGTACATGTATGAGGTAAAGTACCATGAAAATGGGTATGTAAAGCTATTAATTAGCCTTGACAACCCATCTCAGTAGGCACTGATAATTGGCTTGGTAAACCTACTTGAGATGTGATACAAGCAATATCAAGGAATGCATCAAGGTGGTCTTCCATCATGTTGCATTCATATCATTGTAAACAGCACATAAACAGAAACTCCCCCTCTATAGTAAGTCATTTCCTGTATCACAAACAAGTTGAGTGTCCAGTGGCCCAAGTGAATCTGCTTGAATTCATGCTATCAGAAATTCAGCAAAAATACAAGTAGGTTTACCAATATGCTGAATTAAACCGGAAGTTATCTCGCTCATGTTTGGTGTTGTTAGAAAGTATACTTAAAAAGCTTAGGATTAATCTGGTTTATGTTAATCGGCAGTGAACATGTAGGCCATGAGGTGTATGAAAATATTTGCTTAAGTGCGTTCCATACCTAAGGATGTGATGGCACTCTGACAGCCAGTTTGCTGGTCGTAGATTCTCTCATGTCAGAGGGCAGAAATGGCACTAGCTTTGAAAGAGTGTACACCATTAGTGAAGTGAACAAGAGCAGTGTTATGTTGCTCCCTGCTCTTGGATGTTGTTGACAATTGTTTATTCTTCACTACAAACAATACACTACTCTCCACACACAGCTGTTATACACTGCAGGCATCCCAGATCCCCTTCTTTGCATAGCAAGACTCTGTGGGTTAGTCCACCAGGGTGGGCACAGAGCAAAGAAAATTCTATGGGTTCACACTCCTGCTCTCGTTTGTCTGATTACACCTATACCCTGCTCTGGTTGGTCCTCTTCTTAGCAATGTGCATGTCCTGGTGTAATCAGACCAATGAGATCTATTGTCGCATGTTTAGAATTTTGAGCTGGATGCAAAGAGCTATACTATACTCTTATTGGTCTGATTACAATTCTTTCATTCTGTGCCCACCCTGGTAGTCACACCCAGCGAATCTTGCTATACAAAGCAGCGGTTACAAGAAAGGAGATCTGGGATGACTGCAGTGTATAACCTCTGCATTAGGAGCATGACATGACAGTGGTCATAATTCATGATAGTTCAATATAATTATAACTCTCAATCATTGAAAAAATCAACTTTTCTTTACAGGTCTATGCAAGAGATACAGTTAGACAAACATGTCAAACTTCTAGACAGTCCAGGAATTGTCATGGCCCAGGGGACCTCGGATACTGCAACAGTACTAAGAAACTGTGTCAAGGTAATGAAACTGTGTCTTAAAACAAACACCCTGCATGTTGTGATGTTCCATCACTGGATTACACAAACCATAAACTGTTGTTGGCTTCATATATGAACAGCAAATTTAATGATTCTCACTTTTTCTCTGTCTTCCTGTAGTGCTCTTCTATATTCCCAATTTGGTGCATACTTCCTGCCTATGCATTTTAATTGAATCACTCCAAATGTATATATTTTTTTTTCCCAATTCTTAGCTGTATACGCATACACACTGCATGGGCATACATATTAAAGGAACCAAAGGTGTCCATTTTCTATGTGCATCAGCATATGTACCACATATGCACACTCACTGCATTTGCATATATGGAATGCAAGCTTTAAAGACTGATGAACCTACAAGGCATATGATGTCCATGTTCTCATTCATGTTACGTCACATAATTGTGCTTCATATCTGACTGCTTGATCACATCTTATAAAAACTAGAGATGAACCAAGTTGTTGACCAATTAAACATCACTCCAGAGTTATTTGTGCTGGGATTAACAGCAGAGATTTATCCCTGTTAGATGTTCACACTCCAGATGTACATGTATATGTATTTGTAGATGTAGATGTGAGAAAAGCTACAAGAATGAACAGGCGGGAAGGATGAGGATGACAAACTGTAAAGTCAGAAGATACTGACATTGTCAGTTATGTCAGACTATAAATAAAAAAAAAATATATGAAATAAAGTTGAATTGATTTAGATTTTATAATTCAGGCATCAAAGATGGTTAGATGGTTTATCTGTAATGTGTCTTATAGTTATTAAATTGTTGTTATTTTTTTAATTTTACTGACAGTTGGAGAGTTTAGAAGATGCACTGCCAGCAGCAAGTGCTATACTGAAGAGGTGTAATAAACAACAGGTGAGCACTTTGTTTTATCTATATAATGTGAATACAAAGATACTTGCTTAAGGTTTTTAGCTCAGCTGACTAAAGGTCATCTGAGCAATAGTCGTGGTCCAATGTCCGTCGTCCGTCCGTCGTGCCGTCCGTCCGTCCGTAGATGTGGCACGTTTTGAAACCGTAAGACCTAGGAATCCAAAATTCGGCATAATGTTAGATGTCCCCAAGATCTCCTACCAAGCCGAAAACTGGGTCATTGCGACTTCGTTCCTTTTAGAAATTAAGGAAAAACCTCAATTTTTTATTAAAAACCTATTTTTACAATTCAGGACTGCCTTATATCAAAAACAATCATCTGTTTTTCCTAATATTTAACATAATTATTCCTCTTTAAAGTTCCTATGTACATGCCAGAAATTATGTCTGTATTATGTAAATTTAAAAAGTTATGGGCCCAAACATAATGCATTGTGTAAAAAATCAGGAAAGATATTTGATCACTTAACACAAAATATGTTAAAGCTATAAACTTTTTTTCCAGTAATATAACTTTAATTAATCAAAATTAAATTGTATACCCAAAATTAGATCAAAATCTTTTAATTTTTTAAAAATATTAACAAAAATAAAAAATTGGTACCTTAAATTTTGCCCAACTTTGACCATGGCACTTTTTTTCCTGTAAGTACTGTGGATTTAATTTTCACAGCATGTTTTTTTTTTAGCATTTTGTCTGTAAACACCAAAAATTTGAAACCAGTTGATAAAAAACTGTAGATTTTATTCAAGTTTTCAAGCACCATGTAACATATTGTTTACATCAAGCTAGTGTCATGCAGTTTGCAAGTGCTCAGCTCCCCAGCTTCAGCTCTCAGTTCCTAAAATTTGGCATGCAATTTTTTTCTAAAAAATCCCCTACCATGCCAAGAATTTTGTCACTAGGACTTAATACCTTCGAGATATTAATGAAAAACTTCATTTTTCAATTAAAAACCCATTGTTACACTTCAAGACTGCCTAATATCAAAACCACTGATCTGACTTTAATCACATATAATATACATATTTTTCTATACATTCTCTATGCACATGCCAGAAATGATGTCAGTATTGCGTAATTGTTTTAAGTTATGGGCCCAAACATAATGCACTTTGTAAAAAATCAAGAAATATATTTACTCCCTTAACAAGAGGATTGTTGAAGCTAGAGATTTTTTGTCAGGGATGTAACATTATTTAATCAAGATTCAATTGAATACCCAAAATTAGTTCTGAATTTTTCAAATTTTATAAGTTATTAGTATAAATATAAAATTAGTACCTTTTGCCAAACTTTGACAATGGCATGTTTGTTTCCTGTGAATTTTTTCCTATTGGTTTTTAATAAAAAATTAAAGAAAAATAGAAAAGGAATTTGTTAGTTGATAATAACAGGAAATTAACTTGCAGTTACCGATGATATAAGAATCTTGTATCGATGGATAGAATGTCACATATTCCAAATAACACCATGCAGGCACCTATGGTATTTTTCAGTTCAATTTTAATGATAAAAAAGTAAATCATATTATTCATTACAAATCATTAGGGATCATATAAAGGAAATTAATGATAGACAAAGATGCAGTTGATAATATTATTATCTAGATTCCTACTGTGTCTATAGTTAGTACATTGATGTGAAATTAGTCCAAAATGAATATATTACATTTTTTTTTTTAAATATAAATAAAAGCCATAAAACCAGGTACTTACGATCATTATTTAAATGTGTGAATTTTGTATATTCTTGATTCTCAACATCATTGTTTGGTGAAAACTGAATAAATACCAGACATGGTGCGAATACTTTGCAATTGTATTTAAACACGAATATGAATATGTACACCAGTACCCGCTGTGAGGGGACACCGAGATGAGCGGACACCTTCAATGTACGGACACTAAGCCAATATCCCGACCAGTTTCCCGTTAAAACTTACCTGTCTTGAGCGGACACCTGCTAAACGCGGACAGGGACAGATATATTTGGTTGCAAAACCCTCTCATGAACGGACAGCAGTGTAAGAAACCCGAACGGACACAACTCACGGAGCTCATATTCGGTGCACTGCCAAGTGCAGTTTACGGATAAGCGAACACTGGAGCACTGGGGAACATTGTGCGGACATCATTAACTTGACAGCACGGGCGATCGAGCACGACCACACCGTAATTGTGATTCATGATTAATTAGTTTGGATTAATCCTTTGACGGTGTAAAATCAACCGAGTATGTATCCCAACGTGTTAAGTTTGTGAACTGCTCAGCAAACAATTAACATTCAGTCTTTGAGCTCGCGAGTAACGCCTCGACGGGTGCGATAAATAAGCAAGGTTGACAACACGTGCAGGCTGTCTGGGGCACTTCAAAGTAAATGTGTCCGTAGTTAATTCAAAATTGAACTGGCTAATTTCAGCATAATTTTGCTGAATAAAAAAAAACTAAAAACATTACAAATGCCGCTGCCTCCAATGTCCATATTCCCGTTACTTTATATTAGTCGAACGCTGCGTATTATCCATATAAATAGCGATCGTATCAACCAAGTGGAGAGACAACGACTCACCACGCACTAAAAATTCCTAATTAATAGTGGTATCATACAAGCTGAATAAATCGTAAACAAAAAATCTTTGTTGTTTTTATATATCTGTACCATTTTTGTGTGAAATAACCCTGAAAACGATCCACCTGATACATGATCATCGATGAGTTTTGTGATAGCTCTATACTTCAACGGTGGCGGCGCCTGACGGTAAAATAGTTCACTAAACCCGCATGTCCAGGGTCCCAGGTTTACGTACGTTTCTATTTTAACTTTTAATTACTTAAACATGCATTTTGTGGTACGTAACATGGTATACCCCTTAAACTGGTTTAAATTTCAGGTAAGCTATGCACTAATGAGTAATAAACTGAGTAACTGTTAATTAGCTGTTTGTATTCAGGAAAGCCACGCACGAACGAGTAATAAACCAAGTGACAGATAATTAATGCCATATCAGGGGTTGGTATTCATAACAGGATAAACATGCTCTTCAAAGGCTAATAATTACGTCGTCATTGATAATTGTATAAACAACAACATAGGTTTAACTGAGCCGGACAAACCGTGACTTAATCTTTGCTTGACTGACCAGCTGACGAGATCAAGGGCTGATGTTGGCTATAAATCCCCGTGGATTTCTGCAAATGATCACAATCTCACTACGACCTGCTCTATGCGATCACTGATTACGAATTTACGATGGCAGCGAGAGACGGCAAGAGAAAGATACTGATGTTAGATCAACGAGTTCAAGTGCTACAGAAGCTGGATGAGGGAAAATCACTCCGCACCTTGGCGACAGAATTCAATTGTGGGAAGACGCAAATAAGCCGCATCAGGGCCGACAGAGACCAAATCATGAGTGAATGGCAAGCAGGCACCAGAGCTGACTTGAAATATTACAAGCGGCTAAAGACCACATATGACGACCTGAACACACTGGTGTTTGAGTGGTTCTGTGATGCAAGGGCCAAGGACCTCCCTGTCAGTGGACGCCTGATACAAGAAAAGGCGCTGCTACTTTCGGTGGAGATGGGACACGACTACTTCACAGCATTGAATGGCTGGCTTGAGGCTTGGCTAAAACGGCACAGCATTTCCTTGGCAACTTTGAGTGGTGAGGCAGCTGGCATCAACCCGACAGTTATTGACAGCTGGACTGAGCGTCTACCAGAGCTACTGAGAGGCTACAGCATGGAAGATGTTTACAATGCCGACGAGACCAGCCTATTCTTCCGTGCCTTGCCAACAAGATCCATGGTGTTGAAAGGAGATGAGAGAAAGGGAATCAAGACAGCGAAAGACCGCATTACGGCTCTGCTAGCCTGCTCTGCCACCGGCCACAAGCTGCGACCCCTGGTTATCGGCCGATCAAAGAAACCAAGGTGTTTCAACAGAGTCGACATGAGCCTTCTGCCAGTGACGTACCGAGCGAATTCCAAAGCCTGGATGATGTCCGTCCTGTTTGAAGAGTGGCTGGTGCGACTGAACAACACAATGAACGATCAAGACAGAAACATCCTTCTCCATGTAGACAACTGTGGAGCCCACCCGCATCTCCAACTGTCCAACATCAAGCTGGTGTTTCTGCCTCCTAACACGACGTCCCGGCTTCAGCCCTGTGATGCTGGCATCATAGCCGCTGTCAAGGCAACCTATAGGAAGCGGCTAATGAGACACATCCTTGCCCACATGTCTGATGCAGAGACTGCCACCGAGTTGGCCAAGTCGATCACAGTGAGGGATGCGGTGAGCTGGCTGCATCTTAGCTGGAACAGCCTCCCTGCCAGCACCATCAGCAAGTGCTTTGCAAAGTGTGGAATAACAGCTGAGGAAGTCCCCCAAGCATCCAGTGAGATAGATACGGTTCCTGCACAGCTCCCCAGCAGTGAGATGCAGCAGTACAGCCAGCTACTGGATGGGATGTCCTGGGATAAGTTTGTGGCCATGGACTCCACAACAGCCACCACTGCTAGCCCGGATGGTTTCAACGAGGACTTGCTGGCAAGAGCTCGTGGAGATGCACCAAAAGAAAACAGCGAGTCTGAGGATGAGGAGTCCAGTGCACTTGTCCCACGCATCAACTCGTCAACGGCTCTGGCCTACATCAAGGACATCAGCAACTTTGCCTTAGGGACAGGTGATGCTGAGATCATAGAGCAAAGCGCCAGGCTGCAGTCACTACTTGTCGACTACAGTGTTAAACAGGCATGTGCAGCAAGACAGAGCTGCTTAACCAACTACTTTACCAAACTGACGAAGAGATGACTTTTATAATGATATTTCTGTATAAATTACATGTATATATGTTCATTTTGTCCATGTAAATATAGTGTTATGAACCATGTAAATATGTTACTTTTCATGTGTATTTATTGTCTATGTAAATATGTTATTTTTTATGTGTATTTATTGTCTATGTAAATATGTTATTTTTTATGTGTATTTATTGTCTATGTAAATATGTTGATTTCATTTATTATTCAGGAATAAATTTATTTTCTGTACCTGTGTTTCTTTTGTTATTTAGTTAACTCTCAATATTCAATCACCCCCCCCCCCCCCCCCCCCCCCGAAAGCCCAACATCCCCGTCCAGATGTCCTCACCTCTGATGAAGGGACACCTGCAATGTAGGGACACTTTGGCCATATCCCACAGGTGTCCCCTCACGACAGGTTCTGGTGTACTCCATTATAAAATTCCTTTCATAAGAATGGGAATTCAGGTAAAAATGAAAGTATATGAATACCAGTGCAAATACTTTCAAAATGTATTAATGAATGCATTCATGAATATATTCTTTAATATTATTTTAATAATCATTTCAGTTATATTTTATTTGAAAAAATCATACTATTCTCTTATTATTTTTAATAAAAATTATATTTGGGACAATATTTGTAATTTTTTTAATAAATAGTTAAACTCTTGTTATATTATATGTTCTGCTTATAAGTTATATGGCCAAGTCAAAATCTGAGTGACAATTGCACTCCATTTGTTCATAAAATAAATGAAATTAATCCTCTTTCCTGTCTCCAAAGGTACTATCAAAATCATACATAAGCTAAACAACAACAACTCATAATACAGCTTATTTTTATTACCACATAAAACCAGCATGTGCCTCATTTCTAAATCATATTTTTTTATCATATATAACAGCTGAGTGCCGTGACCCATAGGTCCCTTGTTTTTTAGTTCAAGAGAATTTCAAAAACTGTGACCTGTGTCAGTTTAAAGGTACATTAATATTTGCAATAATATGTATTGTCACATACCATTGGTTCTTTTTGGCTGAATACAAAGCAGAGTCATTCTAACACACAGGCTTTATACATTGTTACAGTTCTGTATGGGAGTAAACAGTCCACCTGTCTCTGTTTACCATAACAAGACTGCATCACCAGAGGTCCATTCTAACACATGGTAACTCCTAAATAAGGAGAAAAAATAGAAATGAGGAAACACTAGCTGGAAGCTTGAAAATTGTTTATTTGTGAAGTTGTGCAGTTCGGGACAAGATGGTGTATGCTGTTTTGCATCACTGATTGTTCCTGGTGCAACAAGCTTGTTGTCCCCGGCTTCAGTGGAACGGGGGAAATTGATTTTGGTTTGTCTGTCCCTCTGTCCTGCCATCAGGTTTTCGTTTCCGTGCGATAACTTTCCTAAATGTTATCCAATATTATTCAAATTTGGGTCACTGATTGCTCTCATGTATATCTTTGTAAGGGATTGGTTTGGAGTGTCTGTCAGAAAATTTCAATCACCAGCTCCAAAACAAACAAAAATTGCCCCTTAAGTTCCCAATTCACTGCAAAAATTATGACATGTAGAGACATCTTCAGGGGACAATGAAAACAAAAACACAGGCACTATGGCATATGGAGACATCTTCAGGGGGAAAAAAAACTGAAACATGACAGGAAGCTAAAATAACAAGAGGCGGAAGTGGGGGATATAAATTCCCAGAATTTGCTTGTTCCCACTTGTGCAGGAATAAGCAAACTTTTAGAATGAAATATAGCCAGATTTCATAATATTTTAAGGAGAAAAACTATACATATGTATGTTTAGCATACACAGATTCTATGTGACTAGGTCTCTTTAATAGCAACACACAAGTTTAAATCAATGCAAGGTCACTGGGACATTTGATGGTGTAAACCAAAACTGTCTGGACCTGTGAACCTGTTTGTTTTGTGTACTGGCTTTCTCACACATATCATCATGGCATGCAGATGGCAGTGCAACAAAGAGACAAAATTATTCTTAAAAACTAAATTTTGATTCCTTATTATAATCATGTAGAATATAAATA
The DNA here is from genome assembly GCA_026874595.1 of Sipunculus nudus. Taxonomy (NCBI): domain Eukaryota; kingdom Metazoa; phylum Annelida; class Sipuncula; order Golfingiida; family Sipunculidae; genus Sipunculus; species Sipunculus nudus. The sequence goes on along the minus strand of CM049306.1, from coordinate 37,421,028 downwards.
TTATGGTACTTTGGAAAGGTAAATTTATGTAGTTTATGAAAGTAACTGCTATGGGTCTTTTTCACTCAAATTCCAGGACCATTTGTTCTCCCTAGTCCTGTAGTCATATGTCATATATTCACTTAGGTCATATCATCATTTATAACACACACACATCTATGTATGAATGAATGATGAATGAAATTTGCTGACATTTGATATTTCAGATGATGCTACATTATAACATCCCAGATTATGCTGATGTTAATGACTTCCTAGCTATATTGGCAAGAAGAATGGGACAGTTAAAGAAAAAGGGTGTTCCTGACTCCAACAAGGCTGCCAGAAGGCTTCTGCAGGACTGGAATAGGTGGGTGGTTTTAGATTTGTGTGTGTAATCACCACCAGATGGCAGATTTGTTTCGTCCAGTGAATGCATGCCAATTCCCATGATCATGTAACATACAGGTGGTATAAGAAATTTAAGTTAGGAATTCTTCTTCAGGTAAAATCACTGAGGTAGAATCGCAGTTAGGATCACAGACAACATATTCTGGGGGAAGAGTTTTATTGCTGACTAAGTGAAAAAAAAGCTTGTATGCTGAAATCCTTAAGACAGACTGCAGTAACCAGTAAAAAATCACACTGAAACACATCAAATCACTCAGTTAGAATCACTCAGGAAGACTCTTGTGGAATCTCACAGAATCCCTCAGGTAAAATCACTGAGGTAGAATTATGAGGGTAGAATCACTAGGATAGAATAATGCTGGAGAATCACTCAGAATCCCACAGGTAGAATCCCTCATGTAGAATTCCTCAGTTAGAATCACTTAGATAGAATCCCTCAGGTAAAATCACTTGGATAGAATCTCACATTTAGAATCCCTCAGGTAGAATCCCTCAGATGGAATCACCCATGTAGAATGATAAGAATCACTCGAGTAGAATCACTGGGATAAAACCACTCAGATGGAATTACTCAGGAAGAATCCCTGAGTTGAATCACTCAAGTAGAATAACTCATATAGAATCACTCAGCTAGAAATTACTGGGATAGAATCACATAGTTAGAATCACTCAGGTAGAATACCTTAGGTAGAATCACTCAGGTAAAATCACTCATAGAATCACTTAGGTAGAATCACTCAGGTAGAATCTATCATATAGAATTTCTCAGGTAGAATAACTCATGTAGAATCACACAGCTAGAATCTCTCAGCTAGAATCACTGGGATGGAATCATGCATTTAGAATCACTCAGTTAGAATCACTCAGGTAGAATCCCTCAGGTAAAATCACTTAGATAGAATCACTTAGGTGGAATCACTCAGGTAGAATCCCTCAGCTAAAATCACTCAGGTAGAATCACTAAGGTGGAATCACTCAGGTAGAATCCATCAGATAGAATCACTCAGGTAGAATAACCAATGTGGAATCACTGGGATAGAATCACTGGGATAGAATCACTGGGATAGAATCATGCAGTTAGAATCACTCAGAATCCCTCAGGTAGAATCCCTCAAGTAGAAATACTCAGGTAGAATCACTCAGGTAGAATCCCTCAGGTAAAATCACTCAGATAAAATCACTCAGATAAAATCACTTAGGTGGAATCACTCAGGTAGAATCCATCAGATAGAATAACCAATGTGGAATCACTGGGATAGAATCACTGGGATAGAATCACTGGGATAGAATCATGCAGTTTGAATCACTCAGAATCCCTCAGGTAGAATCCCTCAGGTAGAATCCCTCAAGTAGAAATACTCAGGTAGAATCACTCAGATAAAATCACTCAGGTGGAATCATGCAGTTACAACCATGCAGTTAGAATCACTCAGAATAATTCAGATAGAATCACCCGGATAGAATCCCTCTGGTAAAATCACTGGGATAGAATCACACATTTTGAATGACTCAGAATCATTCTGTTGGAATCACTCAGAATCACTCGGGTAGAATCACCTAGAGTCAGTCTGACTCGTGTACTGGAATCCTGCTTGCAGCACTAGTGCACTCCTGTCAGATATAGTGGTGATATGACAAAATGATATGCTGATATCAGGTCAGGGATTCCCCTGGCATTCTTTTTTTTTGACAGTTGGTTATCCAGAGATAGTACCCAGGATAGTAAATCAGGGAAAGAGCTGTCAAGCCCTAGTGCCATGTTTTGTTTATGATAACTTTAACAAACATATACGTATGAATCATCCTATAGTTGGATTGATTAATAAAACTTTTTTTGTGAATGCTAAGTTTGGAAACGTGCGGTCATGGTTAATTCTCCATGGCAATCCCATAAAACAGTCTTTCTGTCTTCTGTGTATACTCAGGCCTAGAAAAAACTGGGTTAGTTATATTTGGCCCATAGCCCTTTAAAATCTTCTGGAGATAAAATACTTTTTTATGTGTATGAGAGTCCCTGGTAGACTAGAAATTGGGCTGCTGCTTCTGTTTTCATTGTTTAATGATAATTTACCTTTGCAGGCAGTTAAAAGTATGCTTAATGTTGATGTTTATGCTTGTTTGAAACATTTCTTTTTTCTAGTGGAGCTATTCTTGTATATTTTATTCCCAAAATAGTGATGGAAGTCCCTGTGTGATGTAAATTGTTTTTTGAGGTGTTCACTAGGTGGCAGCAGGTACACATGTCAAGAGGACCAAAAGAGCATTTTCTAGTATCCCCAGTTTTCTTACCTCCCCAGGCTGAAGAGTGTCAACATGATTTTGCCACCACAGCAGACAATCCTTTCAAGCTTGATAGCTCAAAAAATATTTCATTTATCATTATCAATCTTTACATGTATGCAGATTTTGGCCCTGATGTTTACTATGAGTGTATTGGCTTTGAATTGTGGAAATAACACAAAACATAAGATATCTCAATAAATATGTAATGGATTGTTCTGAAAATCTGGTTGACCAAAGATCTTGGATAAGCTTTGTCTTGTACAAGAGACAGGTGTCACCACCTGTTATTGTTTTTCTGCTTCAGGGCAGTTTAATACCCCTGTCACTGGCTCTTTACAATAATGTGCGCAATATGATAAAAAAAAATGGACAGATATCGTTCACATACACAGATATGGCTCACAGTATGAAGCCTGTTTAGATTGGGCTCATAGCTTTAATTGTAAGAATCAACTTGAATAATTCTGTAATTATAGTGATAATCACATAAAATATTAGATTTCTCAAAAATTGGTGGATGGATTGTTCTGAAATCAGAATGAGCAAAGATCTTGGATAGTAATTTGTCAGATGAGGTGAAAAAGAAACCATGTAACCTTCACCTTCAAGGTCAAATTAGCCAAAATACATGATTATTCTGAATGCCAATTCTTTTGAAGTAATGCATTTTTTCCTTAATATTGGTACACCAATTGTTTCAAACATGTTCTTGGAGGAAATTGAAAACTGATGAGCTTGACCTTCATCTTCAAGGTCTAATCTGTTGAAGTAAGGAGTTTTGTTAACCCTATGAATTTTGTCTTTGAAGCAGTTAAGCATATTATTCCATTAAATATAATACACAGTGGTATCAAATAAGTCTCCTGAAGATTTAAAAAACTTGTCACCTTGACTTTTTTTTAAGGTCAGATCGGCTGAAATACAGTAAATTGTAAACCTTGTGATGGATAGCTTTACGTATGGGATATAACTTTAAACTTGTCGAAAAATGCATATGCTTCAGAAGAAGGGGGCCATGTTAAATGGAGTATGTCCAATGTCTTGGGGCACTACAGCATCTCTTATACCAAGCATTTTTAGTTCAGTCTCTTTTTTTGTACATGAGGAAATCAAAGGTTCTTTTTTCTCTGTTTGATAGTGGTAAGATTACATACTACACTCACCCGCCCGAAATGCACCGTATGCCAACGCATGTCAGCTCAGAAATCGTCACCAAGATGAGCAGAGAGTTTGACATTGATGCTCTCCTGTCTGAGGAGATAGAAACACTGAAAGGTAAGTAATGTTTGAGTCAGTGTTGTAGTTGAGTCCACACTATCTGTATCCGAGTCCAAGTCCAAATATTTTAGAAAGCAAGTCCAATAAAATCACATTTATAAAAAATAAAAAAAAATCGAAATCTGAGATAATCATACATGTGTTTCTTTTATGATTTTATGTTAATTTTAAATTACATTTAGCTAGAGGTCCATTCCCTTTTGATATTTTGGAGGGAGTTTTATATGAACCAATCTAATTGCATTTGAAACATTCTGTCAATAGTGGTGTGTTTTGTAATCTTAATCTCAGACCTTGGGTGACAAAGATTTTAGCTCAGCTGACTGATATCCATCCAATCTACAGGGATCTGTCTTTGCCTGAAAATCTAGCCATTCATCTGTCCAGCCATCTGTAAGTCTGTCTGATTGTCCATTACCAGGGCACAATCATAACCCCTGGACCTAGAAACTTCTAACTGAAAACCCATGGAGGTCCTTAAAAAAATCTCCTTTGACTCCTGAAATTGGGCCACTGGGACTTATATTAATCTGAATTATAGAGCCTGTTATTACAACTCAGAATAATTATAAAAATTTGATAGAAATGTTTCAGTATCTGAATAACTACTGCATTGATTATCATAATATTTTCCATGCATATTGATCAAGGAATGTTTCATCTGTTCTTGAAAACTGGTGGCACCACCTGCGTTTTTATGCCCCCGCCACAAGGTGGCCGGGGCATATAGTTTTACCCATGTCCGTCATTCCGTCATTCTGTCCTTCCGTCATTCCGAAATAAAACAGTTGTGCGGACTTTTTTTCGCAATGCCTGCAGATATTGGCCTGATTTTTTGGTGTGTGGGCAGATAATGACCAGTTACAGATCGAGTTCGCATTTCTTCCTGATTGACCTACTTTTGACTCTTTTACGGCTCCTAAACTTAGAAAATTTCATGAAAAATAAAAATTTTCATGACAAATACTAATGTACGGACTTTTTATCGCAATGCCTTCAGATATTGGCCTGATTTTTGGTGTGTGGGCAGATAATGACCAGTTACAGATCAAGTTCCCTTTTCTTCCCAGTTGACCTACTTTTGTACGTTTTACGGCTCCTTAACTTAGAAAATTTCATGAAAAATATAAACTTTCATGACAAATACACATGTACGGACTTTTTTCGCAATGCCTGCAGATATTGGCCTGATTTTTGGTGTGTGGGCAGATAATGACCAGTTACAGATTGAGTTTGGGTTTTGTTCAAGTTGACCTACTTTTGTACGTTTTACAGCTTCTTAACTTGGAAAATTTCATGAAAAATATAAATTTTCATGACAAATACACATGTACGGACTTTTTTTAGCAATGCCTGCAGATACGGGCCTGATTTTTGGTGTGTAGGCAGATAATGACCAGTTACAGATAAAGTTCTTGTTTTGTCTCAGTTGACCTACTTTTGACCATTTGACTGCTCATGAACATAGAAAGTTTCATGAAAAATAGAAATTTTCATAACAAATGCATATATACCCCCTTTTTTTCCTCAATGCATTCAGATACCACCCTGATTTTTTATGTGTTGGCAGATAATGAAAGTTACAGATCGAGTTGACCTACTTTCGATTGTTTTACGGCTCCTAAACATAGAAAATTTCATGAAAGACAGAAATTTTTAATGGAAAATGCACATGTATGGACTTTTTTCCACAGTGCCTGCAGATACTGGCCTGATTTTTGGTGTGTTTCTCGATAATGACCCGTAACAGATCGAGTTTGCATTTTGCCCTTGTTGACATACTTTTGACCAAATGAAACCTCCTGAACTTTTTTTTTCAAAATTTAACAAATTTTTCTAATTTGCCACAGGGGGGGCATTTGTGTCGTTCCGACACATCTAGTTTTAAGGCATTATTGTATCCGCCAAAACGAAGTTTTGCGGATACTATGTTTTTGACCGGGTTCTGCCGCCGCCGCCTTCGCTGACGCCGCCGCGGCGTTCGTTTCCGGAGAACTACACTGAGACTACTGGACGGATTTTTCCGAAACTTACACAAATTATCGGGTTACATGTGAACTGGTGCCTAACAAAGTGACCTTGACCTCTGACCTTTCCTCTCTGCCCAGCGTCTGTTTGTGCATCTGTTTCCACACATAAACCCATATATCTCGGGAGCCGTTTTACCAATCAGGAAAAACTTTTTACACAAATGTAGCCCTGGGATAGCTTTATAACATACACAACAAAAGGTGGCGCCACCTGCAACCATGTTTGCACAGTGTCCATCTGTTCATCTGTCTTGCGTTAAAATCACTCATATCTCTCTGCAGTGGTTTGACTAATTCACCTAAAATTCGGCATGCTTATACATCCTAGATAGCTTTCTTGATTTTATGACAGGTGGCGCCACCTACATTCAAGTTAACCCTGCAGACATCCAAGCTCATATCTCGGGAACCTTTTGATCAATCAGGAAAAAAAAAAAATTACACAAATGTAGCCCTGGGATAGCTTTATAACATACACAAAAAATGGTGGCCCCACCTGCAGCCAATTTTTGCACAGCGTCCATCTGTTTGTCTGCCTTAGGTTAAAATCACTCATATCTCTGCAGTGGTTATACCAAATTACCTGAAATTCGGCATTCGTGTACATTCCGCATAGCTTTCTTGATTTTATGACAGGTGGCGCCACCTACATTCACGCTCATGCTGTAGACATCCATGCTTATATCTCTGGACTTGTTCAACCAATCAGGAAATTTTTTTTACACAAATGTAGCCCTTGGATAGCTTTAGAACATACACAAAAATGGTGGCGCCACCTGCAGCCATTTTTGCACAGCATTCATCTGTTTGTCTGCTGTGGGATAAAATCACTCATATCTCTGCAGTGGTTTGACTTTTCCACATGAAATTTTGCATGTGTATACATCTTGGATAGTTTCTCTTTCAGTTAACAGGTGGCACCACCTACAATCAATTTTATGTGGCAGAGATCCATTCTAATATGTAACACATGTACTATATCCCCTTGCCACTCAATCCATGCCTCACTTCACCTGTCCTTCTCTGATTTTGGCGGATACACGTAGTCGCTTGTCGACTACCCGTATGCTAGTTTTCACTGTTTTTGAGACCTTCCAATGAAACTGTCTGGATGGTAACAGGGCACAAACCATAACAGTTAGATGTAGAAACATCTTACTGTACATCCAGGGGGGTCATAGGTAACTGGCTAAAAATATGATTATGAGCACCCAGACAGTCAGGCACAAATTGTGCCGGCTTGCCCCAGAGTCTTCTCACTTTAACATCCAGGGAAGTCTTGGGCAAATCTCCATGGAAACCTGAAATTAAGTCATGGTAACCTATATTCTGCAAGCTACTGGTCAGAATAATGATTTTAAGCTCCCAGGGAGTCAAACGGGGCACAAAATATTACTGTTGGACCTAGAACCTAGTAATAAGATATCCAGGGATAACCTTTGCAAGTCTCTTTGAATCCTGAAATTGGGTCACTTTAACCTATATCCTGTCATTCCTGTGAGCTATAGGAAAAGAACATGATTTTAGCACTGATAAAGATAGGTGGCCACAAATCAATAATTTTGGACCTTAAACCTTCTAACTTAAAATTTAAGGTTCTGGGCTAATCTCCTTCAACACATGAGATTAGGTCATGATGACCCTTATTCTTGAGCCATGAGCGGGAAACCTAATTTTAAGCACACAGAAAGTCAGACAGGGCACAAATCTTTAATGTTGGAACTGGAAATGTCTTTCATAATGTAAAGGAAGGTCCTTGTAAAGTCTCCTTGGACATCTGAAATGAGGTCAATGTGACCTATATTCTGCAAGATTTGTGAACGAACATGATTTTAACACCCTATAAGACAGGTTGGCATGATTGGTTACAGTTGGACCTAGAAACTTCCAATTTGATTAAGATCCAGGGAGGTTCATGTAAGAATTCCTTGGACACCTTAAATAATGTGAAATGTAAATGACCACAGAACCAGGTATATCAGCTCCTAAACTATGCCAATACAACATATTTTTCAAGTAAAATTCTGAACAATCATTTTGATCAAATGGCACTCTTCTGGACATCGAAATCATTGTTGAACATCAAACAAGTCTCCACTACCACCCTGTATCAATAGAGAAGAGCTTGCAAAAGCTTTCAGAAAGTTTTTCTGACAAAGATCAGGGACATCAGTAGGGCTTTAGACTATGACACTAGTTCACTGGAAAATTGCATCTTTGATTCTTGCAATGATGACTTTGTTCAGGCCAAAACTAACAACTTTCAATCTTTTCAAAACATCCCAAATCCTGATAACAAAACTCATATTAAACAGTCACCCACTAGATCCTGTATGATTGATCCATCCATACCTGTATTTTTAAGGAATGTCTTAGATGTGCTGCTGCCCTCCATCTGCAGAATTGTTAATTCATCCTTGGCAAATTGTCTCATTCATGGCAATTTCGAACAAGAGCATGTCACCCCACTGCAAAGAAAACCTGGGCTACCACTGATATATAATATTTTCACACCTGTCTCCAACCTTGCCATTGTATGGAAACTCATTGAGAAGGTGGTGGCTAAACAATTCCTCGAGCATCTAGCTGCAAATGATCTCTGCACAGAATATCAGTCGGCATACAAAACATTTCATAGCATTGAAATAGGGCTGCTTAGAGTACAAAGGACATATTATTCAGCATGGATATAAACCATCCAGTCAAGATTCAGTCCTTGAAAAGGTTTGACTTATGGTTATACATATCAACCACATATCTCCGGCATGATTTGATGGATTAGCCTGAAATCTTGCATGTCCAAAGATCTGGGACAGCATTATCTTGTAAGAAGCCTGGTAGTGCCACCTACAATAATTGTTTGGTGGCATCCATCCTTGCATCTTTGGATACTTTGGCATCCCTGATGCCAGAAAGTGTAGAGACGGACTGTCACATCAGATATTTCATGCCTCAATTAATACACAACCCTGTGATTAGGTGGAGGTTGTCACTAGTCAACTGCCCATGTTCTAGTTTTGTATAGGATGATTGCCAGACCCCTGTTTTTCTGCCAAAGATTGCATGTTGACAGACAGTTGTTGGATTGATATAAAGCAGTGTACTCTTGTTTAACCATTAGACCAAGGAGTTTATAACAAATGGAGTTCCCAATGAGAGTCTGCAGAATTTTTCTGACGGGGATCATAAAACTGGCTGCTCAAAGACACAGAGAAATGCCACTGATAAGCCCTGCACTAAGTGATACAGCATGAGAATCCCCCTTTGGCATGACTTGGGAATGGCTCGTTAGTTCCCGTAGACCCAAAGTGTGCTAATGACACCTGAGCTATAGCTGGGATGCGGTAAACATGGGTGATACCTGGCATAGCTTCTCAGAGTTGGTACTCCATATGTTATAAGCTCCTTGATTAGACCTCAGATGTTCAAACTTTACATGCTGTCAGGTTCTGGTGTCTATTTAAACTAAAAGTAGATCACCGTCAGCAGTATTTATGGCCTTTAGTATGGTGTTAAATCCAGCTGAGCATCATGACCCATGGGCCACTTGTTATAATAGGGACCATAGTATACTTTTATATTTAGTGTGTGTAAACTACAGAATAAGAGTGTTGTATGAATATAAAACTGTGGTATTGGACATTTCCTTAAAATAATAACAGCTTGTGCTCCTAAATCATATTTCCATGCAATAAATATGAGGTTTCTGGATATGAAAAGACATACAAGTTGATCTGTGTCACAATAAACATGTCAGGTGCCATGTTTTTATGAGCCAGTTAATCCCCTCTGCTGTCATTTCTGTTATATACAAATGCAAGTGGCATGCTATTGTGATATCTTTAATAGAGATGTCTTTACAAAAATATCCAGGAAGGGACATATGGGCAACTAATTTCTCGGCTACACATTATTTAAACATACCATGTTTGCATGATTCACTGTAAAGTCGATAAAGGATATAAGGTGAATAAACTACAGAGATATGATTTTTTATTCTCAACTAAAGCATTAATAAAGTTGTGTGTTAGGGCCTGCATATCACCAGTGTTTTAAGACTGGGTCATATGTAAACAGCGTTTTCTTGAGCCAGTTACCCACACCACCAGTGACAAGCTAAGAAATACGAGCCAATGATTAATGCAAAATGTTTGTAAAGAGGCAGTTGACATTTCAACGGGATCTGTTTATGTATACCATATATTCTCCGCTGGCACTGAGCTGACATACAGTATTTTGTAAGATGGCATATGGACAGCGGAGGAAATATCACAACTCAGAGTAGGTGACAGGGTTGCTGCATGATGTTGGCCCTGTATTAAGATAGGTGGCAGGCTGGTTTGCCAGTGGTCCTGGGGGGGTTTGCCTCTTCCAAATTATTGATCTTATACATAAGTAGACTAGAGTGTTTGTAATAATACATGTTGGCCCAGGCATTCTGAATGTACAGGACATCACAATGCAGGGGTGGTATTCTGGGAAAGGAAATATTTATTATAGGACTGACGACTACTAAAATTATCTACATCCATCTGGCCATCTGTCTGTCTCTGTCTCTTTCCCCCACCTTCTCATGTTACCATATCCACATACCCATGCAGCCAATAACACCAAATTTGTCCTCGCAATTTTTTGTTTGTCTTGTGTTTGATATGTGATGTTCACCTGCAGGTCTTAACCATCTGTGTTGAACTACTGTCTATGATAAAAAATATAAGACTTTCTCCAGATATGCGAGTAAATATGAACAGTTTAGCTTTAAAATTATATGCAACAATTCCTAGGAGCAAGGTGAAGTCAATATGAATATGAATTTTATTATTTTCATAATAGCATTTTATGATGCTTTATATTTTCTGATCACATTTTTATAGCTCATCTGACTGTAAGTCATCTGAGCTATAGCGATCACCCTTTGTCTGGTGTCTGTCCGGCTGTCCACCTGTCTGGCCTTTCACAGGGTACAAATAGTAACCGCTAGACCTAGAAACTTCTAACAGTACATCCAGGGAGGTCCTGGGCAAATCTCCTTGGAAACCTGAAATTAGGTCATGGTGACCTATATTTTATGACCTTCAGGCCAAAAACAAGGTTTTTTAGCATCAGACAGTCAGACGGGGCCCAAATTTAATAAATTTTGATTAAAAATCAAAAAGTGACATTTAGGGAGGTCCTAGCCAAATCTCCTTGGAAACCTGAAATAAGGTCATGGTGATCTATTTTTTTTTATTATAAACTTATTTATTTAACATGGATTGTACAAATAGTTATTATAACTAATCTAGGCACTCTCCATGGCTCCGGTGATGGTGTAGGGTAGTTTGCAGGGGTGGAGGAAACCGGAGTAGACAATATCCTGGGAGGCTCTAGGCAAATCTCCTTGGAATCCTGAAATTAGGTCATGGTGACCAAATTTTATGACCTACCAGACAAAAACCTGATTTTGAGCCTCCAGAGTGTAAGATGGGCACAAATCATATCAGTTAGGCTTAGAATCTTCTAATGTAACATCCTGGGATGTCCGAGGCAAATCTCCTTTAAAACCTGAAATTAGGTAATGGTGACCTACATTTTGTGACCTACAGGCCGAAAACAGGATTTTGAGCACCAAGAAAGTCAGGCAGGGCACACATTGTATTTGTTAAGCCTAGAATCTGCAAACGTAACATTCTGAGACGTCCTTGGCAAATGTCTGTTGAAAACTGAAATTAGGTCACCAAACCTATATTTTGCGACCTTTAGGAAAAGAAGTCATAAAAGCACCCAGACAGTCAGTCAGTGCACACATTGTATCTGTTAGGCCTAGAATCTTCTAATCTAACATTCCTTGGCCAGTGTCCTTTGAAAATTGAAATTAGGGCACCATGACCTATATTTTGCAACCTATCAGAAAAGATGTCATATAAGCACCCAGACAGTCAGACAGGGCACAAATTGTATCCATCAGGCCTAGAAACTTTTAACATAAAATTCAGGGAGGTCCTAGGCAAGTGTCCTTGGAAACCTGAAATTAGGTCATGGTGACCTATATTGTGTGACCTATGGGCTGAAAAACGGTTTTGCACACCCAGACGGACAAGGCACAAATTGTATACATAAGCCGTAGATTCTTCTAACATGACATTCAGGGATATCCTTGACAATTCTCCTTGGAAACCTGAAATTGGATCATAGTTACCTATATTCTGCCAGCTATGGACCTGAAACATGATTTTGAGTACCCAGACAGACAGGGTACAAATTGTATCTATTTTCCTTGGAACCCACTATTGTGAAATCCAGGGGGTTCTTGGGCAGGTCTTTTATGAATCCTTGAATTTTTATTTTCTGTTCATTTTTCAACTATAAATTTTTATTTTGATTTATTCATATATAGTGCAAAATATGTCAACAAAATACCAAAAATCCCCTGCAGCTATCATCAATTATCGTAGTCAAATTGATCATGTAAGTCACCAGTGATTATTACTGTCAGATGGCACCACCTGTTGATGTGTACTCTCTACAAGGAAAATGATATGTCTGTATTGTATGGCATCAACTTTCCAGACAGGGACAGCATAAATGATTAGAAAATTGATCCTTCAGATAAATAAATATTAAATAAGATTTGAATAAATGAATTATTTACCACTTTGTTCTTAATTAAATAAAATTTCAGTAATGGGTTAATTTCTAGTGTACAGTTGATAAATTTTACAAAGTAATTAAATTGAACAGGTATTGCTTACTTTATTTACTGAGAAACTGTTGGCTAAATATAATGGAAGAGGAATAGTTCCTCTCACCCCAGTAAAATGTGGCCTTGCGGGGCAGGTAGTAGGTGTAATATTGGATTTTTATCATGCATTTTCAGTGATCATGACTTGTCGTGGCCATCTTTTGACTAAAATTCACAAAATTTAAAAATAAACCCGATACTAGATCAGTATAAGAAACCGTTATTTTTTCCCCTGTGTAGTTATTATGCATCCCTCCTCAACTAATGGAGCAGTTACCCACAGAATTAAATAACATAGCTTTATATCAAATATGTGACAATTTTCCATTTATTAGATACAGAAGCAGAATTTTTCCATATACCAGACATATATTGTGTGGATGACATTTTCCATTACACCTGTGTGTGCATGAGTAGGCAGTCCTACTTAATTTACTTGTGATATTATTTTAACATTAAGCTCCGCGTTGCATGTCCCATTCTTCAAAGCACACAATCCATGGCCTCCCAGGCACCAGAGTGACCATAAACTACTTACAAAACACAAGATGAAAGCATTAGAGGGTGCTAGATATTAGATACTGACCTTTAAAAGCTGATATTTGATGGCCCAAGAGTTGGAGCAATTAGACTTTACTGCTGGGCTGGAAGACGGGTCATAGAGACTGGTGTCTGTCAGCCACAACACTGATTTATTCATCTGCTGAGTTTGATAGCTTCCTTTCCAGGTTAATTATAAAGGTGATAAAAACATAGGTATAATAAATTAACTGCTCCCCATCTGGTCACGCAAAATTATTTGTTATGAGAGTTAATGCTATATTTAGTGCAGGTAAAAAAGTGTGAGCAATGCTGATGCCAGGAATTTGTGGTAAGTTAATGGGTGAAGCTGTCAACTTAATAAAAGAGCGCTCTTTCTGGTTTCATACAGCATTATTCTACTGCTAGCTTGAGTGGCCACACTTAATCTCTTGAAGCATGTAATTTTTTTCATATCTAAAAGAGGCTGGGACTTAGCTACAAGTAATTAAGCTACAAATGCATTTAGTTTAGGCTTCAAGATACCAATAGCATATATAAGGTAAATTTCTTGCAAAAAAATGTCTTGAACATTCTGAGTACAAGAAAAATTATGAATAAATTTGGCCGTGGCGTCTTAATTTTTCATCATCAAGTATTTTGACATCCTTAAATTCAGAAGGCTTAATCATATCTCATCAGTCCTAATCATTTTGATCTCTTGTCATTCTAAATCCCAGGTGAAAAAAAATGCAAACTACCGGTACATGAGATTATTTAATCCTTCAAATTTATTGATACTCTATTTCCTACTTAAAACATCAGTGACTGGCATTTGTGTCAATACAGTGTACTAGGATCTGAGTTCAGACAGGTAAAAAATTCAACAATTGATTTCAGACATCATTTATGGACTCCAACTGGGACATAAAAATTTATTTAAATTGCAACTAGTAATTAATTTTACATGGATACCCCTGTAATCTTTACAAATGATATTGGTTCTAACAAAAGTAAATTGGGTTTTATTATTTAATTACTCAATTTTATAATGAATTAATAGAAGTGTCTTTTAGGGGAGCATTAATACCACATAAATAATAATTATATGTGATTACTTATGTTAAAATTATATTAAGACAAAAATATTTCTTATTTTTCTTTAATATGTGGTCACATAAATGGAGACTCTGGCAACAACCGACTTACATTAGTCTGTTGTCACATGGCAAGACATAGTGTTAATGTGACATAACACAGGCCTGTTTGTCTTCGTAATGAAAGCAACATGAAGTTGCCTATGGCCCCTTATAAACAGCCATGGTACAGTTGTTCTAAATCATTAAACTTAACCTAGATCTGCAAAAGGCATGCAAAGTTTACCTTTGCCATTTGTGGCCACAGCAAAGAAAATGCAGGACAATGAAAGCAAGTGACTACTTGGTGACATGTGTACATTGACCATTATAGTAACATATTTTGATCTCGGGACCTTCACATGTGAAGCCCACTGCAAAAATCCTCAGGCCATGCCCTAATCCTCATAATGGAAGAACATCTTAATAGTTCACTTTAATTTCTGTCAAGAACATTACAAATGTAAGCTTTATCATTGATATGTTATTATATTTTGGAACAGGGTTGAAGATGCCTTCTTCATCAGACATTGTGCTACATGGTGAAGGCCCCACAGAGGGGATGGTGTCAGAGCCAGCGATGGAGGATGCTTCAGCAGCGGCAGGAGAAGATGACTGGGAGGAGATGGATGAGGAAGAAGACAAAGAGGTTAGTTTTCAATGTGCAGTGGTTAATATTAGTCCTTTTGATCCATCAAACTTTAATTTTGTTAGCTTTAATTACAAGAGGGCTGTTTTATACTCATGCAGGAGAGGTTGGCTGTGTGACAAACATGGTGGTTTGATATCGACATTTACCCAGTGTTGCTGGGCAAGGGTTATCTCAACCAGTGATAGCCAAGTTCAAGTACAGCTGTTGAACTAAGAAGGATAAAATAGGATGTCCCCCTGCATCATCACATATTCATCAAACAAAACGTGCAGAGTGACAACAAGCCATAGAAATGGACAGAGAAAAAACATGTTAAATGAAAATACAGTACTCACCACCCAGCATTCAGCATTATTTTTTAGGGGGCCAAATTTATGTAAAATAACCCTTATGGATTTAAATATCAGCCACAGAACATACTGTCAATAAATTTGCCTTTTGACATGTGTTTAGATAACCCCACACATGACGCTGCTACAAACACACAGTTTACTAACTTCTACTGAACTTCTGACTTTTGCTCACTACAAATAAAGGTTTCCTTGGAATTCATGGCCTTGTACAGTATTGTATGCCCAGACAGCTTTTTAGCTTTAACACCTGGCTCAGCTGATCATTCTTCAGCTGTTTTCTGCATGAACAGACTTAGATCACACTATTATAACAAGGGTTCTGTGACATGGCCAAGATAGCTCACTGGATCAGCAACATGCATGACACACACACTCTTGAGTTTATCCACATGGACTCTCTCTTTTTATCTTTCTCTCCCTCCCTCCCTCCCTCTGAGTCTTTCCTGTTATCTCCTGGTCTCCTTTGCCTTCCATTTCTCTCTGGGGTACCCTCAGCACAACATTCACTGAACGGTGAACCTTCCCTTGGGTTGACAGAAAGTACAGTACCTAATTTCTTGTGACCTAGGTGAGACCACCTACATATCTGAATAACAAAGACACTTCAACTCATTATCATATCTGGTACCATCCACTGAATCGACTGACTGACTGAAGATGTATTCAGCCTTCTGAGCACTTCAGTATGAAAGGGTCTCGGACCCTTTTCCTGGGTGCCTTGTAGGCTTAGAAATTTGATAAGAGCTGTAAACACAAATGTCACCAACCCAAGCAGAGATCCAATCATGCCGCCTGCAAGCCTTGAGGGGCAAGCAAGAAAAGGATGTGATGAGATCAGGAAGCAGCAGCATCCACAGGTACAATGCAGAAGCCAGAACATCTGTATAACAGGCACAGCAGTCCAGTAACTGGCTGCCAGGAACCCCCTGCTTGGACACTGAGGTTCACTGAAGTGTTCCTACCATGAAAACCAACACTCCACCATCCATGTCTTTAGATCAACAACACATACAGTTAATACATAACCCTGCAAAGAAACAAAACATGTTGATACCTTCATCACATACATCAGTATATATTACAGGACCTGAGTATAAAGAATAAAGAATCAGCTGTCGCCTGGAGACAACCAGTGACATAACCATTAGCATTCCAGAGTGAAACTTGGGCAAGCCCGATACTTGGCGTTTTCATAATTTACCTACCGGGGTATTTAATTTAAGACTAGAAGAAACATGGGACTAAATCTTTAAAGTTGGGAATCACATCTGAATTTCTCATTCCCCTGTCCTCCGTAGTTCATAGCTTTGTTAAGTTTAAATGGCATAATAAACCCTGTTACTGTGCTTAACAAGTGCTAGAAATGGTACTTTGTACATGAACTGATGTAAAAGGGGCCCAAGCACCAATGAAGCAAGTTGAGTTAACAAGAAAAATAGCTTCTTCCCTTAAAAATAAATCAGTACCTGCCAAAATATTGCCTTGAAACCGTTTGCTTACTCCTGTAAACGAGGGTTAAAAACAGTGAACTGGGCGCAGTCGCAGGTTTCAACATTAACACTGCGTGTGAGGCCATGTGCATCACAGAACCACAACACTTGTCAATCGTGAGATGCCCTGACTGACAAGGCCCCAAAAATATAATAATGTTTGCGCTGACTGAAACACCGCATGTTGCCCCTCTTCATCGGACCTCTGGGCACGTGACCTTGTTATGGTAAACAGACTATGTTTACCAACACGAAGGGCTATAACAAGGTGTAAAACAGTTGTATGCGATGAATGAGACTTTGTGCTGGGGTGGTTTTGCTGGGAAACTCTTGTAAAAAGCAAAATAGAACTGAAAGTGTGAAAGAATTGGAATAATATTTCTCCTGATTATGTCCCTTTAAAATGCTGATTTGAGATGGGCTTTTATTAGCAATCCATACTTTACTGAACCACACAGCAATTGCTTCCATGATTCACCATTCATTTTAAGATAACAGTTCAGATGACATATCGCTCTTTCATAACCAAATGTGAGAATGGGATCAGTCTAATATTTACTAATATCCTGTGCTCACTGCTGCTTAGATTGTAATCAGTTGGGTTTGCTCAGTTATTTGTAATTATTCAAGTCAGCAGTTATACCAGCTGTCTTACAGCATTATGGATAAATCTGTTGTTATTATGTTTCAAGGAAGAACCTGTGACAGTAGAGTTGGGGAAAAGCATCAAGGGCAAAAAGGAGAAAGGACCTGCATTAAAGGAAAAGAAGAAAAAGATTCTTGTGGATGCATTGCCAGGCAACCAGCAGCTGAACAAAGCCAGGAAGAAAGACTTCAAGAAGATGAGGAAACAGAGAAAGAGGGATGGTGAGTACCGCAGAAACCTGTACAATGATGAATACGGTATGAGGACCCCCTTGGTAAAACTCCTTCCTTATGACCATCCTCTGTGACCTGACCACCATGCTGAAACCCTACCTAAAGACCATCCCCTGTGACAGAACCACCTTATTAAAACTCTTTGTGTATTTTTTCCCAAAATTTGAAACACAGATTGTTTCTACCAAAATCTTGGAAGAGTTTGAAAACCCATGACTTTGACCTTAATCTTCGAGGTTAAATCTGCCGACATGCAAAATTTTGTGAACCCCATAACATTTGAAGTATTTCACATTTTGTCCTCAAATTTGTTACACCACTTGTTTCAACTAAGTTCTTGGATGAGTTTGAAAACAGGTGACCTTGACTAGGATCTTAAAGGTCAAATAAGCAGAATTATAGTTATTATTATAGTGATTTAATTATAGTGAACACAATAACTTATGATGTCTTTTTCCCGCAGATTAGACTCACAAATTGTTTCCACTGAGTTCTCAGAATACTTTGGGTACTGGTGACCTGGACCTTGATCTTCAAGGTGAAATTTGTGCAAGTCTAGGATTATTGTGACCCTCATTTTCTTCAAATTGAAACACAAGATCTTTCTGCCAATATCTCGGATCAGATCAAAATTGGTGACCTTGACCTTGATCTTCAAGGTCAAATCTGCTGAAATCTTGAATTATTGATTTGAGATGATGCTTATTTTACCCCGAATGTAATCAAAGCCATTCTAGTTATATTTGTTCATGTGGAATATTGAACTTGTTATAGATGATATTAATTACTATGCATGACTTTGCACATATCCTTGAGTAGCAAATAAAATTCTGTTTATGTCTATTGATAGGGGTATAATTCATATTCACACTTTAGATGTACAGTTGGTCCTGCCATAAAGTGGGCAACTATATAGTTGGCACCTCTATGTAGTGGGCACTTTTTTATCATGGAGACTAGTGGCACCAACTTGATATTTTCAAATTTTACGTATTTTCTCTAAACATTTTTGGAGACCTTTAAAGAAGCGGTTGTCTGTAAACAGGGCACAAATCATTACCATTGCACCTACAATCTTCTAACTTGACATCCAGGGAGGTCCATGACAAATCTTTTTGTAAACCTGAAATTAGGTCTCTGGTACCCATATCCTCCAAGCTATGCTACCTACAGAATTTGGCATTCAGATGATAAAATTTCTTTTGTGAATGCCTTCCTAGTCAGCTGAGTGTCATGACCCCTGGGTCACTTGTATTTATGTTGCTGTCATGACCTCAATATAATGGGCACCTGTATAAAATAGGCAGTTTGTCCCAGTCACAAGAGTGCCCACATTATAATGGATTTACTGTATTTATACACAATTAAAAGTTGTATTTTGGCCGACTCATCCAGAATTGAAGCAAAAAAGGTGTTTGTAATTTCCTCTGTATCATGCCCTTGATAGTACTGGCATTTAATTTAAACTTGATCCCTCAGGATTTATACAGGAATTAAAACTCCCAGTAATTAGACTCGGCTCATAGTGAATGAATAATTAAACATGGACTGTCCATAATGAGCCGCGTGATTACCAGTCATGCACTTGTACAGGATTGAAGACATTCAATTCGGCGTGGGCCAAACCATCTGTCATCCCATGATCAGTAATAAATGAAGTGTTTCTCACTTCATTTCAGGTTTAATGCATTGTCGTTTATTTTTTGTATCCATAGATGTGGTTGCCAGCGATCTTGCAAGTGCATTTGAAGGAGCTCTGGGGGGCATGGGAATCGGCACTGAAGACTATGATTTTGGAGAAGACTTCAAATAGGGGCTTCTAATCATAGACCTTTGTTATATTATTCAGCTTGAATGAATGAGATGTCACTTACTGAAACATGTTGTGAATAAAAATTTTAATCTCTTTTTGGATTCTTGTGTGTGTTACCTCCTTGTGTCAGTGAATTACTTCTTCTCAGTGAGTGATAAATATAACTGTCTCAATGATAGAATCACATCATAGTTCTACTGGTTTCATGCAAGTCTGAAAAAAATCCTTGAATTTTATTTTTTTTTTGCTGACTTATGAATAACATGTAGTCCTGATTAATGTGAGGTATAGGGTGCTTTCTGCTTGAAGATTAACTAAAATAATCATAGTAAAGTTTCTTTTTGCTTAAGAAATACAGTGATCTCACCTGGAAATGTAATGTCTGCCAAGATTTTCTCCGAAACCAATTCCTTATGTACATACACAGTGGAAATAAACTTGCACGAGGTGTGATCAGAGGCACCATAGAAAGCATAAACATTTTGTCAAGCACTGCTGTCATAAATCAATACATTGACCAAAAGTAAGAATCCAGTTTATTTGTGATATATGACAAGTACATCTTCCTTCCTTGAATGAAGTTTTCATCCCTGTCAAATATCATTTGTTCAGTCCCTTAGTCTTTCAAATGGATATGATCAGGAGCAATATTATACCTTCTTTTTCACACTATCAGTTCAGTTTTGCTTTATACAACAGTTTCTCAGCAAAAAGATCCCAGCACTCAGTATCAGTACCTGGCATACGGCTGTTTAACAATTTGTGATGACCTGGCATGTTGGTAAACACAGCCCTCATGTGTCTGTTTACCATTACAAGGCCACATGACTGGGAGATCCGATTGTGAGAAATGTTTGATTTTTCAGCCAGCAGGAATATGATTAAATTTTTTGGGCCAAATCAGTCTTGGCATCTGTTGATTGACATATGTGGCCCAGGCAATGCATGCGCTTTGTTTATGTTGACACCTGTGACCTAGGCCACTGTTTTTAACACTCATTCACCGGAGTAAGCAAACCATTTAATGGCAATATTTAAGCAGGTACAAATTTATTTTAAAGGGAAGAAGATATTTTTCGTGTTTATATAACATGCATTATAGGTTATTGGACCCCTTTAAAGTAAACAGACGTGGACTATTTATTTATACGCATAACCAAAACAGTACTTAAAACAGGTATAAAAAGACACTGAGCTGGTAAGCTGGGGTGGTTTTGCCAGGGAAACTTTTTATCAGCTTATGAACTGATTGCAGAAGACCATACATATTTTGGCTGGTGGCTTAGTACCTATAAGTCTTGTTTACAGCATACTTGTTCCCACTTGATTAATTATCATTGGTATAATTGGTTCAGTTTATTTTTCAAACTTATATTACTAACAATAGTTTGGTCATACTGAAGATCAAAGTGTGTCTATACAATATATGTCGTCATGTAAAATCCTTACATGAAGTATGACCGTCGTCAGAACATCAGATTTTGGTTAACTTTGTGAAAAAACACAATGATGAAGCCTGTTACCAGGCTGTTTCCACCGTCCTTACCAATTATCAATTATCTATGTGCTGACTGCACTGAAATTTATAGACTGATTTATCATTGGATTCATATATAACTGTCAGCTCTGTTTGTGCTACTGTCTGGGAAAACAAAGTATTTTTTCCTTTTTTTTCATGCGAGGTAGCATGAAGTGTGCAACTTTAAAAGCATTCCAGTTGTTACCGTATAAAAAGGGAAATTAAATGTTTATAAACTAGATGGAACCTTATAGCTCACCTATCACAGAATCCGTTGGCACCCCATCTTTCATGCCTCTCTTGTCTGCAAGTCTTTTTTTAATCTAAACATTGACTGAACAGAATCTCTCAAAAAATTTAAAACATTGGAAAAACGGACCAGGTTCACTGCAAACTAACGTCGGTTGAGTTTTCTGCTTTTTTTTACAGTTTACTAGTAATGTTCAATTTAATGTTCATTTACCCTTTGAAAATTGCATTTTTTGGCATTTTGGCCTTTTATAGGAATAGGGTGTAACAGACCCACAAAAAAAATGCATAATATCCACTAGAATCTTCTATCACAACATGCTGGGAGGTTCTGGGCACATCTTTGTCACCATGCTCACTGTGACCTATATTCTGCAATATTTGTGAAAGAACATGATCTGAACTCCCTTTATAAGACAGAATTTCATGATTGATTACAGTTGGACACAGAAAATTTTAAAATCCAGGGAGGTACCTGTAAAATTTCTAAGAAACATGAAATATTGTTACTGTGACCTATATTCTGTGAGCTGTGTGAAAGCACCTGATTTTAGCTCTCTGTTAGTGAGATGGGCACAAACATTAGCAGTTTGATGTAGAAACTTCTGACTGAGCATCTAGGTAGTCCTTTGTAAAATCTTCTTTGACACCTTAAATAGGACTTTGGGCAAAACGCATGATTATAACCACACTTGAGCCATTCATCCCATTGTTCAAGGTTCCTTATCAAATATTTTCACCAGATCATAATATCATTAATTTATGCATGCATCAACTGTATGTAAAAGTCAGCTGAGTGTCACGGCCCATGGCCCCCTTGTTCTGTATTTTTACTCATTTACATCAACTGAGCTAGAAATGTGAATTTTAGTCGCCGTCTTTATTCCCATCGGGCTGCCACATAACATTGCACAAATCGTTATCATGAGACCCCGAAAATCAAACATGCCAACAAGTCCCGATAGGTAAAAAGGAGGCCACTGTGGCCTATATTCTTTGTTAGTTGTGGCACATACAATTCATATAATGAGAAATTGTAACTGTTTTTTTTAGAGATACTATGTGACCATGGAGATTTAAACACGTGTCACTGATAATTTCTAAGACTTGTGGTAATGGCAGAAATACGTGTCTCCGAACCCATATTTGAGGCTAAGACTCCCGTCGGTAAAAAATTATACGAGAGGCCTGATTTTCTCACGAACGGCTGAATTGATTATGTATAACCCTTAACTGCTACAGAAATAAGGTATTGCCTTCTTCAAGCTTTACATTTTTTAAACTGTTTTTGTCAAGGAATGTCTTGAAATTTGGTAGCTAATGGATTGTGGAGAATTTTATTTGCTGCAGCAGATTCGTGGTACCAGAAGAGACAGCCTGTTAAGGGAAGTCATCTTGCAGCCATTTGACCGCATTAGTCTGAACATCATCAGAACACAAATCTTAACTATAAGGCCCGGAAAGTTCAAACCTCACGTGCTCACAAGTCCTGATATATCTTCTGTTGTGACCAAAAAGTCAGTGTAACATTTATTCTTCGAGTTATGGTACGAAATCGCACGTGGAAGCAAGTAAAAGACTTCATTATAAAAAATCACACGAAAAAACGGGAGTCTCGGGAACTGGTGGATGAATTATGAAATTCAGAATTGATTTTAACAGCTACAAAAGGCCGGTGACGTCACCTGAAAATTAACATTGGTTGCACTAAAACTTGGTTTGTTTATCGTCCACCGAGAGCTATATGGTTGATCCAGACTGGTGGTGCCCCTTTTTAGCGAACCTGTGAGCTTATGCGATGGTGTGGCGTAGTCCGTCGTCCGTTTAAACCCATACTATCTAAAAAACGGCAGTCCTCTTTAAAAAAAATCTTACGCGAAAATCAGTAACATTTCTAATGTTGTGAGATGGAGCATTTTGTGGTACCACCTTCATTGACTTCGATATTACAGGGGAAAAGCTTAAAAACCTTTTAAAATCTTCTTTTTCGAAATCATTCAGCCAAATTGTTCAATTTTTCACAGAAATGATCCCAGGTACAATCTCTCTCAAATTTGTTTGAATGGTTCCATTTCAGTGATTTTTAGCCGAACTTAGTCATTTGGCTAAAAAAGCACACTAAATTTACAATCTCAGAAACGGCTGGAGTTATCATCACCAAATTTTATGCAAATGTTGGTCACATGAGATAGATTTGAAATTAAGGTATTGGTGGCGCCACCTGCATCGACCTTTTTTGTAAAGGGGTCATCGGTCATCAGTACATTAACCCACAATTTCTCAGCAATAGCAGGAGCAAGCGTCCCCAAATTTTACGCGAAAATCAGTAACATATCTAATGTTGTGTGATTGAGCTTGTTGTGGCACCAACTGCATTGACTTCGATATTACGAGGGAAAAGCTTGAAAACCTTTAAAAATCTTCTTTTTCGAAATCATTCAGCCAAATTGTTCAATATTTCACAGAAATGATTCCAGGAACAATTTCTCTCAAACTTGTTTGAATGGTTCCATTTCAGTGATTTTTAGCCGAGTTACAGGAAGCTGAACTTATAGTCATTTGGCTAAAAAAAGCATACTAAATTTACGATCTCACAAACGGTTGGAGTTATCATCACCAAATTTTAAGCAAATGTTGGTCTCATGAGATAAATTTGAAATTAAGGTATTGGTGGCGCCACCTTCATCGACCTGTTTTTTACGTTAACTAACCTCGCAATTTTAGCCTCTTTTAGCTTAAAACTGTATTATGATGAAACTGTCAAGCTGAGTGGTTTCACTTTTTCACAAGAATTATCCTAGGGTAGGGTTCTCTGAATTGTATTGGGTTTATTGATTTTTGGTGGAGTCATAGAAAGCTGAAGTTGGTCTTGTAGTCATAAGTAAGCAGTTTCAAACTGAGGGCTGCAATAGTTTTCTTCTGCAAAACTGTTGTTTCAACTTCTGTTACATTGCACAAAAATTATTCTTAGGAGGTCTTTGTTCAACTTTACTTAAATGAGTTTTGGCAATGAAAGGACTGTGAGATAATTTCGTCACAAAAAGCTAGTAGGTTTATTTTATTAATAAACCGAGCTCTTTGTGTATATAAGCAGGGCTGTACATCATAAATAATTGGAGTCCATATCCAGCTTATGTGTAAGATAAATCCATGAATAAAATATTCTGGTTTTCTTTCCAATAAGCATCTGTAATTATTCTAAACATGTTGATAAAACAATCTTATGAATATGCAACTGGAAAAAGCATTGTAACCGAAGTTTTATATATTTATTAACAGATTTGGCAACATATCAACATTTTGTCTGTACCTAATAATAGCTTTGTAGACTGACAACTATTTCAGATTTGGCAACAGGCCAAATTTCAGTCTGGATCTATTTATAGCTTTGGCAGACTGAGAACTGTATCAGATTATGCAACAGGTCAAGAGTTCACCCAGTGCAGCCTGGTACAGGTCAAGAGTTCACTCAGTGCTGTAGCTGCAGCTGGCAATTAGCTTTCGCTTGACTTGGGGCAACTGCCTGCTTCAGCTGCATGAGCTTGGCCCGCCCTGTGCACCTGATGTATCGGCCTGACATTTGGACTGTCCGTGCATCTTTGATGGCTTTCTCGTAAAAAGACTGGTGGCGCAGTGTATGTCCCTGCTTATTTTTAGGAGGGATTTGATATATCAGACTGAAATATGGCATATGTATACATTTCGGATAGCTTCTTCGTATACAAGACTGGTGGCGCTACCTTTAATTATTTTGCACAGTGTATGCTCCCCCTTATTTCTCTGGAGTGATTTGAAATATAAGTCTGAAATTATGCATGTCCATACATCTGGGATAGTTTTGTTGTATACAAGACCTGTGGCGCCACCTTCAATTGTTTTTGGGTTTCATGCATCAGTGCACATAGCCCAAGAGTGGTTTGAAGTATCTACCTGAAATGTTGCATGTCCATACATCTTCGATGGCTTTCAAAGTAAAAAGTTAACTGTATTTTTGAGACCCCGAGTTTTCAGCAATTATGTCAATTTATCAGCAGTGTTTGATGGATTGCTCTAAAATGTTGTATACTGATTGATCATGGAAACTTTATCAGCTGGATATGACTGGTGGTACAACCTTATATATATACACACACACACACACACACATATATATATATATATATATATATATATATATATATATATATATATATATATTTGTATTTTAATTGTACTTCTGAGACTGCAGAGGTACAGGTCTTTTTTTCCCAGATTTAGGTTCATGTAATTCCAGAAACAGGGATGTTGTCATGATACATTTATACATTTTTAGCAGAAAAAAGATTAATTGTATCTGCCAAAACAGAGTTTTGCGTATTCTATGTTTCACACCGGTTCCGCCGCCGCCGCGTTTGTTTCTGGAGAACTCCTCTGAGAGCCTTGGACCGATTTGTCCGAAACCCAGCATACTTATTCGCTCATATATGAACTGGTGCGTAACAAAGACCTGCAATCCTTTTCATGCAGTATGAAATTGGATGTCTTAGTGATAACACTCTCAGGAGTGGTTCAATGTATTGGGCTGAAATTTTGCTTGTCCATAGTGCTTGGATCTCTCCATCTCGTGCTCGAGAATGTTCACGCCACCGACAATCCTTTCCGCGTGCCTTCCATCCATGCATTTGTCGTCTGTTCGACTTGGTGATTGGTCCAATGTATTTGGCTGAAGCTGTGCATGTTCATAGATCTTGGATCTAAATCATGTTCAAGACTGGTGGCGCCATCTGCAATCGTTTTTGTGTGGCGTCAATCCGTGCGTTTGCTTTGGATGAAAATCAGTCATATATCAAGAGTGATTCAATGTCTTTAATTTTGCATGTCAATCCTTATTGGAGAGTTTTCTCGAAAACATGACAGGTCGCGCCTCCTAATTTCCCGTTTTCGTATTATTCGTTGATGCCTTTTTCTCAGGAGTTGTTTGCCATATTGGCCTGAAAGATTGGCATTTCTGAAGCCACAAATTTCATGTCATGTCATGTCAGGAACATTCAATGCCTAACTTTACCTATGTCTCTGTGATTTGGCGGATACATGTAGTCGCCTGTCGACTGCCAGTTTTCTAGTTTATATATGCACATATATATGTAGATTTTTTTGTGAGAAATAGTTGAGATTGAATCAAAGAAACTTTTAGATTCTGCCGAGAATCAGCTAAGAAAAGTCAGGCCATCAATATTCTTACAAGCATTATTTTTTATATCCAAAACAAGAGAAACAAGTGCGCCATCTTTCCAAAAACGTCATGGAAATCGGAGCTGTTCTTCAGTAATTATTTAATAAACAAACGTGGGTGTAAAACATACTTCTTGGAATATGTTAATGTAGTTATTCCTTTTCCCATGCAGGTTATGGATAGGATTTTATGTATCATTTATACATTAAATTGTTTCAACATGTCTTTTTTTCGGGGAAATCTAATTATTTCGGTGTCGAGCTTCAAAACTCCATAAGTCTAAAAGATGATAAAGTACTGAGAATGTGTACTGCTAGTTTACATGGCATTTATAATCTTTGTATTTTTTTATGCTTATCGGACAAAACAAATGACGCAGAACTGGTCGACATATTATGCCTATGAAAATAATATCGACAGATACACCCCATAAAATGATTTGCTATGAATCGCCCCGCTTAACGTCACGTTACCCGATCACGTGACGATGCTTCATGCTAGCACGGCACAAAAAAATCCCATCGTTCGGTAACATTCACGTGATGCTGCTTTTATTTCGTTTGTTCAATGTTTTATGTTCTTCATATAATCCATTGTGAAAGTCTGATGTTAAATCCACCGAACATAAAAGCGGGGACCTCGGAGTTCAAGAATTGATCACATTGCAGAGAGGGAGTTTTGGTGTCGTAAATCACATTCTGTTTTGCCATCAAGCCTGGCTCCTTTCTGGTTCGGCCGATGAGAGTAGAATATAAACGTCCCTAAATGAGTTCCTGATATTGCATGGATTGACTTCTCTTTAGGACATCTTGCGAAATCTTCTGAATAGCAAATCAATACAAGTAGTTATGTCGTTCGGTTGACTTTCACAGGTAGGACTCGAAGAGATTCCACGTAGAGGAATTTTGATATTTTAATCGCCTTCTTTTCCATGTTGGTCTTCACGCTTGTTATTAACTCACTCCTTGATTTATCGTGAACTGGATTACACTACAAGAACTATACTCGTTTGTAGTTGTTTTGGCGCGGTTCGGGCTTTGTCCACCTGCATACACCCTCATCGCCAATGAGCGTTATGGAGCGACATCTGCTGGATAACGAGACAAATTTGCTAATTCCTCTCACACAGTTGAGAGTTTTTACTCACTATGGGTAAAAACTGAAACACGTAACATTTACTTCGACGATGGCACACTTCATAGCAACAAGCGTGTCGCTGTATAATTTAAGACCGTGAATCTCCGTGAAGGCTCTCCCTGCCTTTTACCTGTTACAGGGGCGTTTGATATTTCATATCGGTCCAGTTATTGAATTACTTAAGCTTCTTTATTTAGAAGAAGATCTGGTAAAATCGGATTCAAGTAAACCCCCAAACATATGAGAGAGAGAAAATGGCTCGGCGCATTTGGGCATTCAATTTATCTAATACTTATATTACTTAATACTTTTGTCCTTAATGTTCTCCGAAACCGCGTTCAAAATGCTTGGAGGTTACTACTGAAAACAGCCGAACTGCCGTCGGCAAAGACTGGAATGCCTGCATGTGTAGTCCGGCGCAGGGTTGAGGTCTGTTTTGCATATGAATAAACAATGCTGTCATTGATGGATTTAAGCATGTTTGACCTTACATTTGACCATGTCACTGACCCTTTTGCAGGGTCAGTTAATGTGAACAACAGGGGACTCGAGATCCCTTGACACTTATTACTTATGTCTACATGTATTAATGGATGCGGATCGAAAGTCGGACACCCCCCCCCCCTTCTTTTTATCTTTCATATCTCCCTAACGTTTCGGTCTTTATACGTCTAACAATAATGATATATGTAACAGTCAAAGATCTTCGAAAATCTGAATGCCCCTGTGTCCCATTCCGGTTCGCAAATGTTAACATCATCACTGAGCAAGTCTAGGTGAACATACCGATGTATGAATTTCTTGCCACAATCACATCACCACAAAATATCTGTAAATGTATTCCTAAATAACTTATTGAGACAGTATCCCACTTGAAATCTATATTTATTTTAACTTTTAGAATTAAAAAATTGAGCCAATATTCCTCATCTCATTAATACACCTCCCAGTCCCCATAACAAGCCCGGTTTCCCGGGTTTATCAGCTACTGTGTTATATTAAGAACTTGGAAACTGTCGACTTGTCCTTTTAGTCTGATTTAACATTATACAACAAGGTTTAAAGGTGTGGCTCAAAAGCACGAAAAGCAAAATTTATGGTTATATTTAGAACATCCTTACCGTGATTCTTGCGACTCCGCTCAATTTTCGTATAAGGCATTGCAGTCATTGGAAAGAAAGAAAGAAAGAAAGAAAGAAAGAAAGAAAGAAAGAAAAAAGGAACTGTTGGAATACAAACCCATAGATAACAGTACCTATGCCCAAAATGCATGACCTAGCCACTTTTGAAATGATCAAGTCTCCGATGTGTCTTTAGATAACTAGCATTCCGAATCTGTCACTGTTGTTATTCAAAAGTGTGTCAAAGTCAAACATTTTTGTAAAAGATGCAACCATAAAAAACTCCTTCTTTGCTTACTGGATAGCCTGGGGGGATACTGGAAATTGGTGTATTATGTGGCCAAATAAAACGTACCGAACTTAAGATCTTAATATCTTTACAACTACTAGATACAATTTGATAATATTTTACCAGCATATTAAACATTATGTTTTACATTACTGTTGCAAATTAACTGACTCTGAATTAAAAGTTTTGTGCACTAGATTAATTACAGTATCTGATATCCAAATTTGCATTCCTGAGTCTGCACTGTGTAGGTGGCTGACACTTGAATGGCAGGTGATAGGTTCTTGACACTTAACTCATACATGCACTTGTCTTGAGTTTTGTCAAATAATCCTTGCAAGTTGTATGGTTCAAGTTGTTTTTTTTTTCAGATAGTGATAAAGCTGTTATTAAAGAATGTTTTATGGAGAAGGCCGGCAAGGTGCAAACCATAGTGTCTGCATTTCCTGGGCAAGGACAGAATAAGTTCAGTAAATCGTTTGATCTCGTGAAATAAAGAAACAGGATCGACTGATAAAAAGAAGAGAAGTGGACGGCCAAGGACTGCACGCTCAGAAAATAACATTGCCTACGTTGAGGAGGCAATATGTTCTCGGGAGGATAATCCTGGTACTCGCAAATCTCAAAGAGAAATAGCAAGGGATCTCAATGTACCGCGTACTTCTGTTAGAAGAATTACAAAAACACTTGAACGTATCTCTTATAAGCGTGTACAGACATCCAGGAAAGATTCAAATGTGAAACATTAAAAAGGAAAACTCAATATAAACCGTTGGATGATAAGTATTCTAAGGAAGACAGAAAAAACAAAGATCAATAGTGAAGCATACATTAAACTTTTAGACCACAGACTTATACCGGACTGTAAGAAATTGTACCCTGATAGTGATGCAGGATGGTGCAACTTCACATAAAAGTCGTAGAACCCAAGCCCAACCAGCAATCCAATGGATTATGCGATATGGAATTCTCTAAGTGAAAAGCTGTATGCCGGACGAACTGAAAAATTTACTGAAAAAGACCTCAAGGCGAAAATCAAGCAAAGCTGGCTAAAAAATAACTTTGGGAGAGATTAGAGACTCAATTAACTCAGGGAAGAAACGCCTGGGAGCAGTTTGCAGAGAAGGTGGAGGCCCCATTGCGATTGTCTGTCAGGTTTTATACCACATGCCGGAATTACAATTTAGGACATCAGACTTTCTAATTTATTAAGTGCACAAACCGTTGGACAGTTACTTTGCAGCATTCTTAGGTTCTATATGCACATAAATTATATGAAATTCCAATGAAGAGTTGTTGTGATATTAAGGTGCGTTTTTTTGGGCCACCCGATATACGTAACGAATAAAAAAAAGACATTTTAAAAGTATACCCGTAATAGCCGGTGCTGCTACCTATAGGCCGGTGTGGCAGTTACATATTTTTTTGTTTCATGTACGGTATAGTCGTTAGTCAGTTGTTCGACATGTTGGAAGAACGGCATTTAACAAGTCTCGTTAAAAATCGTGTTCCCTGAGTTACTTTGAGTACCGTGTGCACCTATATGTTTACTTCACAATTTTATTTGTGAGGAGACCTCAAACACGCTTAACGTTTTCGAATGCGCAGCGAGGTGCACGGGTGTTCTGATGTCTATTTAAGGAGAACCCATGTATAATGATTATAGTTCGTCCGCGACTAGTCTATAAGCTGCACAAGGCCCACTGATTGCTGTCTTATCAAGATGGTCTTTGTCTGTCTAGCGATCTCTCTTCTCATTAGAGACATTCACGGGTACACTTGGAGCCCCCTTAGTTTGATTCTAGACTTGTTTCGCTGAATACCATGCAAGAAGTGTCTGGTAGGACCAAACGACTCAATGGACTCAAACCACAGAAATCCACCGGCGTTACCACGCGGAATTTAAAGGCAAATGCACACGGATAAATGAGTTTATACAATATGTCAACCAAATCATGCCCCTTGTGCCTATGTAAATAGTACTTAATGTCAATAGTAAATGTCAAAAGTATATATTACACGGTTCAGTCATTCATTTCATTGTGACATGAATAATTTTAAATATCGGAATTTTTCACAGTACGTTACACTCAACCCAAGACGCAGGTCTTCCAGCTTTCTCCTAATGGATACTCTTCTAAGTAAGATTCTACTCTCCTTCCATTACACTTTTATGAGTCTTAAATTACAATACTTATTATCTCTTTAACGTACACGTTCAAAGCGCTGTGGGAAAAAAGGGTCTGTGTGGTCCTATTATACTATGTGGATATAAAGAAGAGATGTGACAAATAGACCATTCCTGTTGACTTTGTGTTCTTGGTAATGTTCTTATAGGATTTAATGATGGAAAAAAATCAACTAATCGATGGATAGGTTTCCTTTCTGTAGCCTATTCATTGAATCATGATTAACTTTTAGAAATATCTCGTACATAACGGTACCAGGCAGAGAGATGCCGTTATTCATACACTATTGCCGTCTATAAAGTTGACCCATCATTCAGTCCTATAGCGCATAGGCCCTGTTTAATTTTTTCAGGAATTCTGGACCAAGTTCCTTTTAACCTTCTCCTTACTTTTAAGGGGCCTAGAAGGCATTTTTTTTCTTTATAGCGATTTCGAGAAAAAAAAGTCATCTAGTTCTTCTCATAATTTATTCATTAAGTCATCGCATATCGTTACAATTTAGCAAACGGTTGGAACGAATTACCTCATTGATTTGTAATAAAAAGGTAGTCTATAGTATTTTGTTGAATAATTGTAAAGAGTGGTTTAAATAAAATTTATTTTGAAGTAAGTATATTCGGATATGCCAATATTCTATCGGTATAATGATGACCATATGAGGAGAATGTTTTTGTTATATCACTATTAAGCTGGCGGGATTCATATGCGGGGGGCTAGGTTAACCTCTACGTTCTATTATATATCTCCATTTTCTTTGAAGTCACTGGCGGAGATCGGGCTGGGATCCTACGGCTCCAAAGTCCACCGCCTCAACCACTACATAAAGGTTTTGTCCTGTCCCTATTGTACTGATTACTTACCGTTTTGCAATATAGCCAGGTGGTATGAATAATTGGATGCAATGAGGCACAGGCGCTCCAGTACACTTTTGCACGTGTGTGATTGGCTGAAGCAATGTGTGTGTTGGGGTGTCAGTTACTCTCCTTCCGCAGCGGTTATATACACTGCAGTCGACCCAGACATCCTTTCTTTTAACCGCTGCTTTGTATGGCAAGAATCTTTGGACGACACCCGTTCTCGTTGCTCTGATAACACCAATTCAGACATAGGTCTAAGAATAAGAACAATGAGAGATTGTGTCCCGGTGTAATAAAACAAACGAGCGAGGGTGTCGCATATTTAAAATATGGTGTGATTACATTTCTGTGCTCTGTGCGCACCCAGGTGTTCCAGTCCAGAGAAACAAATTGCCATACAAAGCCGCAGTGACACGAAGGATGTCTAGAACGACTGCAGTGATTAACCGCTGTTGGAGGAGGGTAGAGGTCAGTGTATGTGTGTTTGTGTGTGTGTGTGTGTGAGAGAGAGAGAGAGAGAGGGAGAGAGAGAGAGAATCATTGATACAAATACTGAGTTTATTTCAGATCCCTCAAAGGCGGACAGTGTATCTTTTCTTTAGGCAACGCCAAGGGCATCGTTGTCGAGCATTAAAGTAATCATAACTTGCATGTCTTGAGTGCTTCCTCTGAAGGCCTTGGGAACGGGAAATGAAACCAAAACACCCAGTACCACAAGTAGATGCCCTAAAAGAGGTGCCATTAGGCAGATCCGTTGCAGATCTATTTACATAAGAGGTCTTCCAAAATCGATTAAAGCGAGATGGGCTGAACGAATACCTCGCGGGACTGTTCCTTTTTTTACGAGCTTTTAAGGCTCGGGAAAGGTAATTGGATCTCGGATTGTTGGTGATCCAGATCAACTTAGAATAGAGACACTTCTTCTTCTGAAGACGCTGTACGGCTAGGTCAACCTTGCCAGCTGCCTGGTGGAATGATGGCCTCTATGCCAAGGTTTTCACAATTTAGTTTGCCTGATGTATTGAAATAAGAAAATAGCCTGCTCTTACGTCTCTCATTACCTTAACAAAGAACCCCCCGTAATGTCTGTGACATTTATACCATTGCAACAACAGATTTTATTGAGCCTTTAATACGTAATGACTGTGGAGTTGATGCAGCAGAAAACCTAATAAGCAGACAATAGACTGATGTAGCAAGGCCTGTGGAGCATATTTAAGAGATACAAAAAATTAATATAGTATTTGATCAGAACATTGGTACAACTTTTTATTATTTTAGTATCAAACATGAAACGACGGCTCGCTCTGATGCGTCATGAAAAATATAATATTTGACAAGGGGGGTATGGCCCATTGTATTATACCCCCCAATGTTTTGACTGTGTGTAGGATAAAATGGGGATTTTCAGTTTTTTCTTCACACTTTAAAACCCTGCCACAGAATTCATAATTAAAATGGGATGTCTCCAGTTTTTGCTATCAAAATGCTTGGATTTTAAACAGTGGAAGAGGAAAACCCGCAAATATGCTGAAGAAACATAAATCAGTAAGTTACCACATTAGTCACCTTTGGCTTAACAGCGCCTTTGCCTGAACTAAATCAAAGAACGAAACCAATTATTTTGTAAATCTTTTACCCTTTGGGTGCCATTGATCATTATCATAGACAAATTGTAAACCCATCATCTAATAAGCAATCATAAAAGATCACATGCTTTACAAGATCATAAGTAGAGAAAATCTGCTTACTTAATTATTGTAGCATATTTCTTCCTAAGATATGTATTCAACAAATTTAAAAAATGACTCAATGTATACAACTTCAGAAACATCCTCCTTTTGTTAATATTCATCTGCTTGAACTGGAAGAATGAATTTAACAAACTGAAAAGTTAACATCAATTGCCTATAATTCAAATGGGTTTCCTAATGAGATTTCTTAGATAATATGGAAGTGATATGAAAAATCTTGATACTAGAAATATTTTGAAATGTCTTATGGGTTTACCAAAAATGAGAAATGGCATAATTTTGGTGACAGAATTATTTGGATAACATAGGAATTATCTGGTACCAATAGGCTAAGGTATGCACTTCTGTCCTCAGATCTTGTAACTACAACAAGTCACATTTTCACACTGAAGGGTTGTGTACACTGACATCAGTTATTTATGTAAAATCGAAGCATTTTTAAGTTTGATAGGTATATATATGTTGACTTACTTTTAATGAGGAACTAATTGGTCGCGAAAAACTTTGTATCGTTCTGTAAATTTGAAAAAAAAACATCCAGAGTGACACATCAGGGGAGGACAACATGCAGGTTGAGTTTTGTGAAAAGGAACATCACGACACCAGTGCCAAGGTAAGTAAAAGAAAGTTTTCTTTATCTAAGTAAAGTTAAAATTTGGGTTGAAGTTAATAATATCAAATCCAGAAAAAGATTGAAAATTTGTACTCACTTTTAGTGATGTTAGTGAGAAGGTCAGAAAAATTCGCTTAGCGTCAAGCGACTTGGTAGTATAACATGGGCTTCACATGCGCATTATATCGCATTCCATCAAGTTTCGCAGCGTGCAGGACAGATTCTTGGGTGACAATAAGTCGTGTAGCCCCTTAACGAGAGAAAATCTAATGCATGGGGTATTCATTTTACTTTTAATACACCATAGGAAAGGTTTCATAAGATGTAGGCCTATGTGCGAAAGTTATAATCTCTTGTTCATTGTGTTATAGGTGCTCCTTTTATTGTGTGACACGGGCGTAACTCGTGTAGTTTAATCCGTACTGGTTAAACTCTCGTCATGTGAGCCTTGGGTTTTCACGCCTGATCGTTGGTCACGTGATGAGCCTGGTGTGTGGAGATACACAGCGATGTCTTTCTAGAGAATTCCTGAAGCGCGTGTTTACTGTGATTGGGCAAGAACATATGGACTGTTCGAGAAGTGGAAGATTCCCGGTTTGGGGTGTAAACTCCCCCCTCAGACCCCCCCCCCCCCTGTAGCGCATACCCCCCAATAATAAAAACAAATCTACGCCACTGAAAAAGAAACATACCAAATATGGCAGTTTGATTTCCAATTATACTTTTGGTTTATAGAAAAAACACTGCTGGGATTTTAGTACTCAATCGTCGTGAGGGTATACTGAAGATTAACTTATTGAACCGTCAAGTGGCAGAAAGAAAACCAAATTACCCAGTTACACTGGCGCCCGATAAGGGACTTTGGGACTGACGTTTTGCTCTCCCTGGCTATCCAATTCACATGTGTGTGACCAATGAACAAGATTCCCAAAGTTCTGAACGCTCCTTGATGAGGCGTGTCTACGTTCCTGCCGATTGACTCTTCCAACTTGTGATCTTCAAGTGCGTTATTTTGGAGGCAGATTTTTCAGATGATGATATCCGCATCAAAAAGTCGCCGGTGAAAAGGTCAATTTTATTTTACCCTGAAGAGAAACTATTGATTACATTAAAATAGACGTACTTTGTCTCCAAAATGCTCAATTTAAAAATGTATATACTATGTTTATTTAAATACATATTATAATATATATATATATATATATATATATATATATATATATATATATATATATATAAGGTATGTCTCTATATACTTACTAAACCCTAAGAAACGAAACAACTTGAATGTGAGATTAAGGTTGAAATAGTGTATTGCTTCAGAACTGTCAGCAGAGTTATCTAAATAACTGAGATATCGAGTATCTGATTTTAAACCTATCCATCAATCACCTATCGGTATATTTAAAGACATAAAGACAGTGTATTAAGGTATGTCTCTATATATACCCACTAAACCCTAAGAAACGAAACAATTTAAATGTGGGAATAATGTTGAAATTGAGTATTGCTTGTCAACTGTCAGTAGAGCTAATTAGTTAACTGAGATATCGAGTATCTGATTTTATACCTATCCATCAATCACCTATCTGTATGTTTAAAGAAATAAAAAAGTGTATTAAGGTATGTCTCTATATATACTTAATAAACCCTAAGAAACGAAACATCTTTAATGTGGGAATAATGTTGAAATTGAGTATTGCTTGACAACTGTCAGTAGAGCTAACTAGTTAACTGAGATATCGATTATCTGATTTTATACCTATCCATCAATCACCTATCTGTATGTTTAAAGAAATAAAAAAGTGTATTAAGGTATGTCTCTATATACTTACTAAACCCTAAGAAACGAAACAACTTGAATGTGAGATTAAGGTTGAAATAGTGTATTGCTTCAGAACTGTCAGCAGAGTTATCTAAATAACTGAGATATCGAGTATCTGATTTTAAACCTATCCATCAATCACCTATCGGTATATTTAAAGACATAAAGACAGTGTATTAAGGTATGTCTCTATATATACCCACTAAACCCTAAGAAACGAAACAATTTAAATGTGGGAATAATGTTGAAATTGAGTATTGCTTGTCAACTGTCAATAGAGCTAATTAGTTAACTGAGATATCGAGTATCTGATTTTATACCTATCCATCAATCACCTATCTGTATGTTCAAAGAAATAAAAAAGTGTATTAAGGTATGTCTCTATATATACTTAATAAACCCTGAGAAACGAAACATCTTTAATGTGGGAATAATGTTGAAATTGAGTATATTGCTTGACAACTGTCAGTAGAGCTAACTAGTTAACTGAGATATCGATTATCTGATTTTATACCTATCCATCAATCAGCTATTGGTTAGTTTAAAGACATAAAGACAGTGAATTCTAATTTGCAGAGATTTGGATTCCAGTGATTGAGGACTTGGGGTTTGTCCGACTTTTTAGGGACTCGGAAATAACCTCGAGGGGCCTGGACTCGAACTTGACTGGAAAAATCATGCCGAGTCCATCTCTAATCCAGCAGATGGAGGACTCTGTAGAAATATATTTTTAAGAGTGTTATTTATGCGAACAAGATATTCTGCCTGGGGAGATAAACGTAACAAAACATTCAAGTAAAAAGCATGTGTAAACAAACATAAAAATAATTATGGTAATTTCAAATTTGCATTTTCTTTAAATAATGATTTTTATTGGACTCGGGTTCCAGATGACACGGACTCGAGTAGCTTGGACTCAGACTTGCACTCGGACTCGGATTGTATAGACTCCACTACATCACTGCCGGATACCATGCATTCTTAGGTAAAGAGGTTATAGTTATAATCATGAAGGGTTGACAGTTATAAATGATGTTATAAGGAATAATTGAAGACAAAATATAACATTTTAAGAAACATCTATGAGGAAACATTGAAAACTAAGGAGCTTCCTCTGGTTAACCCACTTTGCAAAAGTAAGTAAAATTTCCACCACCAGTTGCTGTAAGCTTGCTCATGCACACTAATTTTGACTATTCACTACAACAACTACTACTGCTATTACTACTACTACTACTCTCTACTACTACAGCCCCTACTACTACATTGCTGAGTCCGTTTGACATATAAGGTCCAACAGGAGTTGGGATTTAGAATCGTAATTAACTATCATACATAACCTAAAAGAAGTAAATTAAAAGGAAAAAAAAAAACAGTACATAACAAGTACAACATCTGTGCATATTAACCATTTCTGGGCCGGAAAAAAATGCTCAAACATACCCTGCAAACAGTGTGAATTTCAGAGTGAAATTAGTTATATGTGGAAGTAAATATACATATACGTAAGGAGAAAGAGCTCATGTTTTATTTACTCTGACAACCTACTGCAGTCAGTGAATTGCTTGGACAAAAATCAGCGTCTTTCAACTAAACTGAGGCGGATTTCTCATACGACATTTACTGAAACAAGGATTTAACGAAATTCATTTTCAATTTGCATTTTAAGGATGTTAATACATTTTGGAGTAATTTCTATTATTTGGATATGAGTAACTCAAGACATATATCATGGCATTCACTTGCAACACTAATGATCAACATTGCTATGTTGTACATTTGAAGTTCTGTTTTAAAGAATTCCGGTTATTTACATTTTAAAAGAATTAAAATATATTGGAGAAAAACCGAGGGGTGTCCAGCAGATGCTTAAATACTGCATCAAAATAATCAGAGCAGGAAGGGGGAAGCCGTGAATACACGGCTCAGTAGGCATTTAACAGGGCTGGTATGCCTACCCTGAGTCGTGATACCATACTGCCAGGCCATCCATTCTGTTGCATTGATATCGTAGAAAACAGCCAATAATCTTAACATTAGGTTACGATTGATGAATCAACACAAATGAATACATGTGAACTCACAAATCCAACTGAAAATCCATCTCATTGGTAACTAGTCATTTCCTGTATCGCGTATAAGTACGCTGTCATCCAGTAACCCTTCGAGCCATGCTTGTATTCATGTGGTGAAATATTCAGCAAACGGGGATTGACCAATATGCTAAGCTAAAACGGATTTTTTTCTTGCTTTTGGTAGGTGTTGTTAAAAATAATACCAAAACGCCAACGATTGATCTGGTTTATGTCAAGTGACAGCGTACTATAGGCCATGAGTCATTATCCAAAATGACGAAAATACTTGCATCCTCATGGAAGGCACTCTTAGGCCAGTACGCTGGTCGTATATAGTCTCTAATGTCAGAGGGCGAAACTGGCGCAAGGAAGG
The DNA here is from genome assembly GCA_026874595.1 of Sipunculus nudus. Classification (NCBI taxonomy): domain Eukaryota; kingdom Metazoa; phylum Annelida; class Sipuncula; order Golfingiida; family Sipunculidae; genus Sipunculus; species Sipunculus nudus. Next base: position 37,382,271 of record CM049306.1, on the reverse strand, counting down.
GAGAAGCTTCATCGTCCGTGTTCCTCTGACGCTGATCAGGCTAACCATTCATGGATGGATACAAAATCTTAAAAAAGATGGGCTCAAAACATCGAAACCCCAGTGCTAGATCAGAAATATTACCTACCTGATGAATCTAAGCCGAGAGAAATATGTTTCCCGGTTCACAAACTACATGGATGCATCACAGATCAACTCTGCCCGCTAGAACAACGGAGGCTCCATTAGATAACGGTTTTGCATTCAAACAGATCAAATTACACCTTTTTTGAAATTTACACTGTACAGTACCCCTAATAGTATAATGAAGTGACGAGAGGTTTTACCAACGGTGGGAACAAACAAATCTTACCCTAACCCTAACAAAAAATGTCATAAGATTCGGCCCATAATTCCCTAGAAAAGTCGCCTTTAGTTGCTAACAAACAAACCAACCAACCAAAGGCTGCAAGAACATAATACATGTACCTGCTGGCAGAGGTAAAAATGTTACACCTTAGGAAGCACCTGTGCTTCTCTATACACTGTGATATAGCTTCCTTCACACATATCTTTGTTAATATGTGTACTATTTTTAAAATGAAAAAAAGGAAATGCGATATTTCAGGTGTAAACATGGATAAAAACTCGTGCCCATTTGACCGGGAACCTCAGTTAAAATATGTTTTATATGTTATTTTAGGATGTCTTTTGACGTTGAACTCTGTATGCACTGTCTGCATAACGTTACTTTGATATAAATATTTAGTTAAATGGCCCTTTTTCCTTTTTGGCCAAAGGGTCAGAGCAAACCTGCAAGTATTTACGAGCTCTTGTGACTTGTAGGTCCGCGCAGTGAGTATGAGGATTAATAGAAACTTTACAATATAATATTTTATCGCCGTTTCCTTGGGGCATGCATTCAGAGGCAGGCCCTGCGTGACCTCTCGGTGATCCCTGTCTGTATTTTTATCATAAATCAGTTGTTTTTTTTTGTCCCCGGTACGCGTCTTTTTGCGTCTGCTAAACGGCGTGGCATTTCCAAGATGTTGTAATAATGAATCGTGTGTCACCTTAAGGTCAAATGTACCGCTGTCGAGCAGCGCTTTCTCTTTAACCTCTGCTTGTTTAGGGAGACGCAGGCAGTGGAGGGTGTCATTTTTCTTGAGTTTTTAATATATCACGGCCCACACATGTTATGCTTTAAAAGTAGAAATGGACAAATATCTAAGGCTATGATGAGTGGTATAGTCAAGTCCACACCGTCATGCAGTCCAGATCACTCGAGTTCGAGTCCGAACCCTCGAGGTTCGAGCCCATGTCCACCTTCTTTGAGTTAGACTCATTTGGAAGACGAAATAGTGCAAGTCTTCTTACTTAAAGAAATTTTAATTGGAAATTTGAAATTATCATGTGTTTTTTTTATGTTTGATTACATACATTTTTTTAATTTAATGTGTAATTATATTTCACTCCTAATGCAGAGCTTAAGTTGGGTATATATGGTCCTCTTTTGTAAAATTTTTTAGTAGCTTGCACATGTAGAAGTCTTTATATTAACTCGACTTAGAAATCGGTCATCCAGTGAATACACTGTTTAGACCAGAGAAATAATACAACAGGCTAACCAAAAAGTGTAAATATCACCGCTGCACTCTCCTGTAATGTAACTACAGCTTTGTACAATGCCTATCACTAAGTAAAATCTGATGAAAACTAACTTATAACACATCATCCTTGTCATATTTTTATATTCACCCTCATTAAACAGGAAACGCAATCAAAAAGTCGAAAATAAGAAAATAAGCAACTCAAACAATCTGTCACATAAAAATTAAAAAAGAAACATGAAAAATATTTTAAAATATTACATAGTTCCTTGAATTGGTGATTGAATTTATCAAATAATTGATGAAAAATGAGAAACATTCACCTCAGCCAGACTTTCATTAAAAATGTCAACTTTGATGTTTGGCTTTACATTTGACCTGGCCAGTAACTCTTACAAAACACGACATGGAGCTGATATTATAAAAAAAATATCCTGGAATACTCAATGGTCAAATTTGAACGTGTGACACTTACAAATCAGTTCTTTTTTTTTTTGTTTTCTTTTTTTTCCCTTTATACCACCAACGCCGCTGTTTGGTTAAAAACACGTAATCCACCAAAGACCAAAGGTTGTACAAAGCATTATTAGCAATCCCGGATCGTCAGGGGTAGCCTCGTTTACATCTGACCTGGATTTGGCCAATGGCTTCGTCGGAATGTGGTTCAGGGAAGAGAGGGGTATAAAATTCTCCTTTAAATCAAGAAGGATACCGAGAGCCGCGGGGTATCAGTACTTCATGGACTTTTAACCATCCTGAGGTTTGCAGACGATCAGGTAGTGGTTTCTTGTGGCAGGTGATTTCTCTTTTGATCGAGGATCCATTTGTTACACAGACATCAAGTAAAACGCCAAAATCTTACAGCGTCCTCTGATTCCAGGTCAAGTGAGTAACATTCAATGAGAAGACATATAAATAGTGGTAGAAACTGGTTATAAACCAATGTTCAATGATTGAAAGATAAAACAGATCGGAAAATTATTGATCATTAATCTATTATTTCATATACATTTCGGTAAAATGTCCCGTATATGTCAGGATTCAAATTCAAAGGCTCGATACATCATGCTATCATAGTAATCCTACTCGTCGTGAGGTGTTTTCTGGTTTTCATGGTACAGAAAGACAGGTGGCTGGTTATAAAAACAGAACGCATGTTAACGGTCACACTGAAAGGTCAAATTAATTGGTGGGGTATTGACACTGCTTCTCACAGTTCAGTTTTAACTTTGTTCGCTGCATCTTCTTTATATTTCTGACATGAGTGATTATTTTATCCAAGATAATGCTTCTTTGCATTTGTATACATAGTCGTTTGTGACCGATTATATTAAGATGCAACCAGTTTTATCGGTTATTCACGAAAACGACTGTAATTGTTGTGGTAATCGATAATCGACACATCTCAACATACAAATAAGGTCTTTTATAGGGAGTTAAAATAAATATAGATTATTTGTGATCGATTGTCGATAAAAATAGTAACGAGTATAAGCAGAAATTAAAAAATAGCACGAGAATATCGGTTAAAATATCGATGTACTACAGGAGAAATTGAAAATATAATATGACCGGTACGGTAATTATAATGTAGGAAGGTCTCAAGTTTCAATCGCACCTCAATACCCATATCTTGACTCCCTGTCCAGCCTTTTGGTAAAGTTTTTTGTTAGATTAGCAGTATTACAAGATAAAAATTTTATCCATTTTTATATCGCTTCTTGTCAAATTAATAAAAAATCGCTTAAATTTTTGTCAGAGTCACCGATAATCATTGTTCATTACAAAAGTCATACGGTCATCTTGCATCGATCGATATCGCTTCATGCTTAACATAAAGTTATCCATAACATTTTACAAATATTTAGTTGTGTTGTCACTCCGCTTTCCTACAAAAGAAATCAAACTCTGTCTCAACAGATATGATTTACCAAGTTTATTCTTGTTTCGTATAAAGCAACACATTAATAAGATATGAGTCATTTCGTAACCAGGTTTTGATAATGAGGTAGATGGAATTATATAATTTGTCTCAGCTTGGTGAAGGACGAGGGAGACCACATTATACAGTGAGGATACAATTAAGCAAACATTTAAAAATAAATATCAGGAAATCATTTAAAATATTAAACAAGAAAACTTTTAAAATTCAAGAACCACTCGGATACATTTGGTTTTGCCACAGACAAATAAATATGTCTGAAGTATCACTTCAATAATTTTAATCTTTTGAAAGCATATAATCATTTTTATATCATTTATTTATAATATTATTTACATTATTTGTATATCAAGATTATTATATTTTTTTATATCATATATTGCTGTGTCTATAAGATGGCAGATGTAGTTTTTCTTCTACATAACTGTCACTAGTGTAAAAAAATAGAAGGTAGAAGAAATGAGGTAGGCTGCTTTACTCGACTTTTGAAAATCCCTAAGCTACTGATACATAGATTACTCTTTTCACAAACATTTTCCTTTTCCTCTTAAGAAAAACCTTCAGAACCGACAGGTTTTTTTTCAGAAGCAGCCCTCGACCAGCGATTCCTTTAGCGCACAAGTGATATCCCCTGAGATGTGATGTACGTTCACAGGCGTCCTTGAATCTTACAGTTGAGTCTGGCACTTTTGCTCCGACAAGCATCCTTTTTATGGGCATTAAGAAAAATCTTCCATCATCCATACGCCTTCAATCTGAAAGTCTCGGAAACTGCGTTAGTAGTGCGTGACATATATGTCTGACATGTCTGGGTACCCGAGACCGTCCTTCAGAAGTGCTCTGTCCGGCAGGAACCCGTTGGCGTTTTTCAATATGTCTGCTCACTGTACTTGTCGATAGCGTTTTGCGAAACCATATGCTATGGACTCTCAAAGACAGATCAACGTGCCTAAGCTAACCATAAAATGGTGTTATTAGTAATTTGGTGAAATCCTTAATGATTAATTGCTGATTAGTTTTATAGATGTTAATCCGTGTCTACCTACATTGTTGGATTTTATTTCATTCATTTGAATCTTTTAAGGTCCGTATCTATAGCTGTTTTATGGAACTATGGTCATATGATTTTTAATTTTTTTCTTTTTTCTTTTTGTATCTGTTTATTTCCGTTCATTATTTGATGCTTTCCATTAATAAAAGATTATTAAAGAGTTATTGAGGTGACTATGGTGATTTGCGTTCCGTTCAATAAAACGTGATTCCGAGGTTCTGATTCTTGAATCTGAGACCTTTGAAGCCGACATGTCTCTGGTTTCGGAAATTGCGTCTTTGTGGTGATCTGAAGAAATAAGCTGCCGTGGCACCTGTGGTGATGAGATTGTAAGGTCATGAGTCCCCGTGAATTTTAACGAATAAAAGAATTAGTAAGACCTTTATCCAGGTCCTTGGCAAAAATCGAACTACGTGTTTGCAAAGTTGTCGGGGTTGTCTGAAAGGAAGTAAACCTTGCTTAAGTCATAACACGTAAAACCCGGACCTTATTGAAAAGTTACAGCTATAGTTTAAATCACAATAAAGAACACTTGCAGTTGTTTTGATCGGGGTGTATTGAGTTGATGGAACTTGCACTAAATAGCAAGTAATAAGATTCTGTGGAATGAGTGAACGCAAGAAATCGACAAGTCTAAAACCAGTGCGTGTCATGCATACCAGTCAAATCGTTGTAGCATTACATAGCTAATTATATTTTATATAGCAAAGGCGATATTGGGTTAATCGCTGCATATATATCGGGATAATTGGATCGAGGGACTGCAGTATATGCCTGTAGGCCATTACTATTCCTCTAAAATTGCGAGACATTCCAATGAATATTCAATGGGGTAATAAGGCAAAATATAGAATTATAAAAAAATTCATATAAAATGTGAAATTTGCAATTTGAAGAAATAAACCCTCTCTTAACCACATCACGCTTTCAAATGTACCGGTATTTTGAGTAAAATTCTATAGTCTTTTCCACAAATCAAGTGTTATTCTTTCAAATTCAAAATTATCATACTTTTTGACTCATATGCTTATGAGGGATTTTAGGCCTAATTATAGATTAAAATTTTTGTTACAATATACAACATTTACATTTTATAAAACTCTGGTTCTTTTGGTCTTGTGGTCTTGCACCTTAAAAGAATATTTATGGCACTGAACAAACAATCAGCAGCTTCCAAATGAAATTCTTTGTGCATATGACCATTGACCTTGACCATCATCTTTTGGATAGATATTGATTTTATAGCATTCCTATTATCAACACTCCCATCAAGCTTCTGAAGAAAAATTTATATGAGTACTTGAGACAAAACTAAAGGATTTTATAGAAGTTTTCAGCCAAAATATAGGAGTTTCGACTGCACAGCATGACCGTGAGTTCTCTAAATACCATTTAAAATTCAGTTCAATTGTTTTAGACAGCTGCACTTTTATGAATTGCACTCGTCTATGTCTTCAACAGTAAAATATATATTTTACAAAAAAAATAATAATAACATTTATATCGGAAACATGATGGAGCAGTGATGAAATATATGAATACACAGGAAATTACGGTCTAGAAGCTGGAAATTATGAGAAATTATATATGAGACAATTTTACTTAAGAAAATACGGAAAATAACAGAGTCAGTGGAAACTTTATAAAATAATTTGCAAGGTATGGTTTACGTTCATTCTGGTTCATTAGACCCTTGCCCCGTTCTTTCATAGCTGCTTACTTTTTGGTATTAATCTGCCAATATTTAGAATTACTACAAAATGCCAATAAGCACTCCTTGTGGGAATGTAAAAAAAAAATCCTGATTATTATTTTGTATCTGAATTGACGAGTTAAGTTGTCATCATCCATTTCTATTCATCATTATCTCCCGTCGTACTTTCATCAAAATTTATAAAACTAGCCAAGGCATGAATAAGGTATAGCTTGTCCATTAAAGTTTACAATCGCTTTTTTGAGACTGTAAATATCCATATATAGCCCGTCCACCTGTTGATTCTTTGCAGTTTGTTAGGATACATTTCGAGGAAAAAAATGATAAAGTTGGGTAGATGAATAGAGAGCATAAACAAAGGAAATGAACAGCTATTTTACACCTAATTTGAGAAACAGAGAATTATTCAAAAGTATCAGAATTCACTCTACATTTTACAGCATATCAGCCCACTAATTGCGGTCAAGGTCATTGGTCACTTGCTACAAAGCCTCAGTTGACAGAGGCTGATTGGATAATATCATGTCAACACAGCTAAATCCAAAATGGCCATTCATGCAGGGACACATATGAATTTTCACATGATTGGATGAGTCCAAAAATTGTGAAAAGTACACTGGAAATTTATTTTTAAAAATGTTGATTTACCATATCAGATCGTCATTTCCATACGCAGTTTCTATGAAATTTTCGGAAAATATAAACTTCAAAGTAAATTATCACTTAAAATAGGCGGACACAGGTTCTTGGAACAGTATATAATAAGGAAATGCCTGTCAGCGAATGAATCGAGTACCGTGACAATTAAGTATATACAAAACCTTAAAGCCAGATATTAATATACATTTTCTATGGAACGTATGTGCTTTATGGCACACCCTGCGCACATATTAATGAATTTTACCTTTAAGTAATTCCTGCCAAGAAAACGTCTTATCACGCCTCGTTGTCGGACGTGAATAAACACAGCAATGTAAAAACCAAGTCACCTAAGGCGGCTGGTTGCATATGTGCGGACGTTTAAAGGTCACTAGTTGCAAAATACCCTATGCAAAACTCTTGTTAGTCTTATTCGGCGCCAGATGTCGTTGCTGAATGTTTTGCCATCCCCCTATGTTATAAATAAGCAAAATATTTACAAATCGAAAAGGCTGTGTGCGGATGGGATCGGGGTTTTCTGGATTATTTTTTTTTATATAAAAGTTTAAGGAATTATCTTTAGTTAGGTTTGGTTATCGGAACAGACCCCTCTGAGAAACAACTGAATCATGGTCTATATAAACAGTCTATTTAGCCAGAAAATGTTGCAATTCAAAATCAAGTGGTCAAAGACACAAGTGTCATATAATACTAGCATGAATATGATAATACAGTTCGTCAGCTAAATATAAACTTATTTATTTTACATGGATTGTACAAATAGTTATTATAACTAATCGAGGCACTCTCCATGGCTCCGGTGATGGCGTTCGGTAGTCTGCAGAGGTGGAGGAAACCGGAGTACCCGGAGAAAACCACCGGCCTTGGACGGGCAACTACAACCCACTCTCATAGCCACGCCGGGGATCGAACCCGGGTCGCCAGCGGAGATAGCCAAGCGTTTTACCACTCAGCTGTCCAGGCCCCTAAATGGCATTATCCCGTGTCGTCATTTTATGAAGATGTTATCAGAGATTTTTATTCAAATTTCCTCTATCTCGTCTATATGTATTGAAGGAATGTACTCTAAAGTGCACTCCATTGTGGAAAAAGGTAACAAACATTACTGTTATGTTTCTCTTAACTAAGCACCAGTCTTAATTTCCGTTATTATGGACCTCTAGAAGTATTATATGATGGCTTTTCATGAATCATTTTGCCCTTTTACGTGTACAGAATGAAAGAAACATGCATGGCAAGTAGATGGCGTTATATCATCCCATATATTCAAAATGTACAGCCTGGTTAAGACCTCCAGAATATAAATTTTTCTAAATTAAAACAAGGAATATATAGCCAGTCTTAAGCATTCCAGAATATTGTTCTGGCATCGAGGATTCATAGGATCGCCTAGGACTAAGAGTTAACAATTAACATTTAGAAATATTTTAAATAAAAAATGACCCAAGGACCTAACGCACACCTGTGAACATTTCCCATATGATATAACATTAAATTCATATAACTATTCTGTTTCATCCTTTGAACTATTTGATCAGGCTTAGTTAATACAAATGTATTTGGACTGAGGATAATCCTGTATACAGCCTCGTGATAACAATACACAATGACTCAACCGGATGAATCACGATGTCTGACCAGCTGGAGACAATTACCCAAGGATTTAACACCTATCTAATATCAATTTTTATATAGTGGTCTGCAATGATTTTGTAAAAACTACTGCTATCAAATTTGGCTTAAATAATGTCATTGTGATAGGAACCGTTATAGCGTGAAACAGAAACAATTTTAAACGATACAATTTCGAGTAAAATTCTAATTTCAGGAAGTTCATTTCTAAAATTTTGTAATGAGGCTAGAACAAGTTAGAGAAGTTATTTAATTTCATGTGCCTGTTGTCATCGTTGCCGTAACCACTGCAAACCCTTCTGTCATTTAACTGACATGAGTAATAGGCAAACACTGAAAATCCGCGGTTCAGATTCGAATTATGTTTCGTTTTTTTTTTTTTCATTTTGTTCAACGTGGGGCTGAATGTTTTGTAGTGACACAGAATGCTTTGTAATGACAGTATTATTTGTTTAATATTTTTTTAACTGATTGTTTCTGCATGTGTCGTTCAATCCTGAAAACATACTCCTCGCGCTATACACTGCAATTGTACTATATCACCTTCACTTTAACCGCTGCTTTATATAGCAAGATTCTCTGGGTTTCACCACCAGGGTTAGCACAGGGCAGAGAGCGTGGTATTGCGCATCCAACTCAAAGTTTTAAACCCCCGACACCCTGCTCTCGTTGGCCTGATTCTGGGCTCTGTGCCAGCTCTGGTGTTGGAAGCTCGATAAAAAAGTAGTGGGTGGGGGTGGGGGGATCACACACACACACACACACACACATATATATATATAAACACACCTTCTTATCGTCCGTATGACACATTTCAAAAATATTAGCGTCTGTATGACACATTTCAAATATATGCACTTACTCATATTTCAGAATATTACAATTAAGTATAAGATTTTACAAAATAAGGTATTATGCTTCCAAAACAAGTTAATTCTAAACCAGGTTTAATAATTATATTTCATAGTACACTCATAAATGGTACCAAAGTCTATAATGTTGATTATTAATATGCTACTTTTAAAATATATAAATATTATCCTCTGAATAGCAGGGGGATGATTATATTGACCGTCCTAACCTTGTCAAAAAATGTTGGGGGGGGGGGGATACACCGAAATTACCCCTATATTGACGCCCCTGGTTAAAGCGAAAGAGATCTGTAACAACTGTAGTGTTAAACCGCTGCGTAAGGAGTGTATCTTGAACCAGAAAAAGTATTTTAGGCGGCAGACATACAGGAATCAGTGACTGTAATTTTTTAACATGGAACAAAAATATTCTTAAAGAGCGCCAGCGGTCGTCATAAATAATCCCTCAAACACCCACGGTTTCATGTATGACCGCCCGTGCGGGACGTATGCGCTGTGTGGAGTTAATCTACGGGGTGCGATTCAGTGGCCGAGTTCCACACCTCGAGTCGTTACGCGGTGGAATTCGACTGAATACAAATAACTTGATTAGTGAAGGTCCCCTTGTTTATGCTCACCTCTCCTCGTCTGTGTTCTCAGTGCATCCTGGAAAGGACAGACAACGGGGCCAGCTTCTGGAATCAGGGCGGCATTTTGCATTCTTTGGAGACCTAATTAGCCTTCCACTGTCTATTCTGCATGCCTCCCTCATTCTTCTTTGAGTTTCACTCTTGCGTACCCGTTGCACATCGTGTGTCTTGATGGCTTCACAGTGTTAGTACAGTTATGTTCATGAGTATCTTATCTTTTATTATGTCCATACAACAAAACGAAATCATCTGGTCTTTATATTGCCGATTTTATCATTTATTAATTTTCCTTAATATATATATCATATAGATATAATATTATTCATTATAATTATTTCTGTTATCTGTTACTATGATTACCGCCTCCGCTGGGTTCCCTTTGTTCCAGACTTGAGGAAGGCGGTCCAGGAGGCTGAGGCTGTAAAGATGATACTACAATAAATCTAATGTCAAAGATTAACGTGAAGGAATATAACAATGGAATAAGGACATGTGTAATCGGATTTGGAGCTCTTAATCTGGTTTGTGCATTGACCTCAATATTCCCACAACTACGGACCATTCTAATAATAATAATAATAATAATAATGATAATAATAATATTTCATAAGCTATATTTGGTTGCACATGAGAAGAAGCTGAAAGGTCACTGGTTGCAAAACGCAATTTTTCCAAACTCTGGTTCGTCTGATTTGCCGCCAGATGTCCTTCTTGCTTGTGTTTGGATTATTTTGGCTGGGGCCCCACATGTTATAAACTAGTCGATATAAACAAAATGAGCAGCCTAGTTATCGATAGATTAGCGTTTCCTTGCATTTTTTTAATAGAAGTTTCAAGGGATTATCTTTAGTTAATAGACGCCATATATCAGAACAGGCCCCTTTTACTTTATGGTCAGCTTTATTCAGGATCGGGATATGACGAGGCTATCTAATACACAGATGAGCTCACGTCCGTCGTGCGCTTACTGCAGGCAAAGTACAAACTTGTGTCAATAGAAACAAATATTCACGTTCACTTTTATTGTAGTTCCTCTTATCATAGTCCCCAGTGACATCCAGGAAGCCGCAGAAAATGTCCACAGACCATAAATTACATGGTAGGAATTCATACTAATGAAATAATATTATTCATTATAATTATTTCTGTTATCTGTTATTATGATTACCGCCTCCGCTAGGTTCCCTTTGTTTCAGACTTGAGGAAGGCGGTCCAAGAGGCAGAGGCTGTAAAGATGATACTACAATAAATCTAATGTCAAAGATTAGCGTGAAGGAATATAACAATGGAATAAGGACATGATTAAATGTGATTTGGAGCTCTTAACCTGGTTTGTGCAATGACCTCAATATTCCCACAACCACGGACCATTCTAATAATAATAATAATAATAATAATAATAATTATTATTATTATTAAAATAATAATAAAATAAAAATAATAATACCACCAATACTACTAAAACATTATATGCGATATGTGAAGCGAATAAATATTCATAAAGGCTGACTGCGCTAAAGGTCATGGCATCAGTACAATTTCGGATAACCTTACTTGAAGTTGATCCGCCAAGAAATAGGAATGAAATACAGAGAATTATTATATTTGAACAGCATGAGAGAGAGAGAGAGAGAGAGAGAGAGAGAGAGAGAGAGCTCGCAATATAGTTCACATCGCTAGAAGCTGGAACCGGATATCACTGTTTATTCAGGTAGGTGAGTTATGATTTAGAGGCTGGCTTGAAACCCGAAAGTGTTCAATATAGTGCCCATCTAAAAAAAGTAGATGAACTGTGAAAATGAAATATCACATATCTGCTTAAATGTGATAAGACTCAAAAACCGAGTCGATAAGAGGATTTAGATTAGCTGTTGGGGAGAAATGTCGTTTTTTGGTGTCATTATCACCCATAAAATAACTTGTTTTCCGCTTACTGCGTTTTCTGAGTAGATATCCAGTCTCTCTTATGTTGAAAACAATGATAATGGTAAGATACCACAAAATTGCTCCTTTATTCTACTAGCGTAAATGAAACTTGATGACATTTGATGATTTACTGATATTAATGTAATTTAGTATACCTTTTTTAAATCAATCATTTTTGTGCTAACCCCAATACTATTAATAAAACAGGTCACATGAATAAATGAATAAATTACGATTATGCCGTGGTTTGAAATACATGACATACACGGACTGACCAGTGAGAAAGCGAGGTATCCGTGCATACGCATGACCCGCCTGCTTCACCAGCTGTTCATGTACATTTCAGACGAAAAGACGACACTGCATTTGGGCGGTATTGCCATCAAATATATTTACCGTCAAAAGGAAACATTTTTACCTGTAATGTTACTATAATATCTGGATGAAACATTTCTGTTTTGAAATGGATTCACATTTTAATCGCCAAACGTTCCAACAATAAACAAGAAAACGGCTGTGACAAGTTAAGTGAAATAATTGACTGAGTCTATTCCGTCAATGGGTGTCCACGGTAAATAGTATTCTCGTATCACCCTTCACGAAACAAGGGGTATTGTTAACAGTCGATTATGTTTGTGTGAGTGTATGATTGTGTGTGTTTGTGTATTCGCAAGATATCTGAAGAAAGATTTCGTGGATTCAAAGTAATTTAACTTATAGGAAGAAAGTGTGAAAATCCTCAAGTGTTGGTGAAATTTACTTAGATCCCAAGGGTCGAGTGTCCGAAAATTATATTGAGTGGTACAGACGCTTTCGCCCGCACTCCTCAAACCGTTCTTTATATACATTGTGTATGTGTAATCTGTGCAGCATATATTCAGTCACACATTGGAGGTGAGTGGAGACATTGTCTCAATTCTACTCTCTCTTTCACTTTATTTCACTTATTCAGTTATATTCTGCAGCATATTTCCAACTGTGAACCAGGTTCACTAATTGTAAATGTACTTGCTGATGTCTCTATTGAGATCATAATTGCACTGTGTGTATTAAGTGATGTAGGTACACCTCAAACTGGTTATAAACATGACTTCAGGCTGATACATGGGAAAGGGTGTATTATGACATATCTTTTCATTCATATTTCTTATATGGTTTACAGATTCAATAAGCAAAGACCGAAAGTCTACTTTGGGGTATATTCCCTTCATAAAATCATAATGACCAAATGCATGGCAAGCTAAAATAAATGTTTGTGTGTGCGCGCGCGTTTATACCTGCGTATTAATGTGACAGCAGGTGCTTGCGTTAATACGTGATAAGATGTTACACATAAAAGAAAAGAACCTCCGTTTGTTCATGACCTTTCTAGTGCATTGTAAATAACGGTCTCTCTCTAAGATTTGATTTTATACAGACACTAAATGTATTTCAGGGAGGTAGTTGACATTATTCACATGGAAGATGGACCGAGCGTCTCTTCAAGGTAATCAGACACAGAGGTTCAATTTTTAAACCCCGGACCCTATTGGTTCCTGTGCCTTAGTTCAACGGGTCTTGTTATGTCCAGCTTGTGTCGCCTCCAATCTCAACTTCCATACGTCAGCGACTCGGGAACACGTGACGTGCAGGCTGGATCGTCAAGTGTTCCCAGAAGACTTTCGGTTGGGCTGCGGAGAGTTACATCTTTGTCTGTCCGACTTACATCCCTTCCTCCCCAGTGCATTGTATCCTGTCTGCTTGATGAATACATGCTGCTCATATGAGGACCCAGCACGGGCATTATGCATCCTACGATTGTCTCTCTTCTTTCTTGTTTCTCACTCCCCTCCTATTCCGTGAAGCAAAGTGCCGAAACACGCAATTAGACCGCCCTGACTTCACTCTTAGGGTTGATAAACGTGTGTAGAGCACGCAAGAGATATCGGTTATTGCGCTTTCATTAATTATTTATATCTATAACGCTTAGATACAGGGTAGCCCAATAGTGGGTATACTATTTGACCAACATTCAGGATAATACATGTGTATGTAGGTAAGTAAATCAACTATTGTCAGTATTTTATATAATTATATAAGACTGTACGTTGTTTGATATATTGATAGGACCAATTTACAAGCATGCAGTACCTGCGTCTATGATAATAAGATATAAATCGTTGTGAAGATATGAATTCAAGCTATAGATACTAATTGGTCAATAAGCAGATGAAGAAACGCATATTTGCCATTCGGAAGTACCCTGCATTACATATTAAATGGCTTTCTACAGGAAGAAAAAATTGAGAGTACTCAGGCCAAAGGTTTGGAGATTCGCATAGGATTTTGGAGCGTCCAGACTGAATAAATTTTAATTTTAATTATTTTACGCCATAATCATACCATTATATGATTACACATCTTATCAGGTCATTATATTATTACACGATTACAGGTAATTTTAAAAGACAGGTGTCAGCGCATTTTTGACTGGTATATTTAAGGTAGTCGGCAATGGTTAGTGACTTTTACAGTCAGATTTGATCACCACGGTCCTGCAGTCAGAAAAAAAGACGCTCGGACACTCAGTCCCAAGACGCTTATCCCCTGAAAGCCTAATGATATAATTTAAAACAGATACAAAATGAACGTAGTTTCCGTTTTATAAAGGTATTAAATAAATATCAAAATACAGTCAGCATTTAATCAAGGAATTTCATTAATTGAAATGAAATTAACGATCACAACGCGCGGTTACTCTCACCAAATATTCCACTGTGCTTTGCGTCAGAAGTTTCCTCGAGAAAAGAACCAAAAAAGAAAAAAAAACCTTTCATTTTGCATGGCCTCCGGGGCACCGAGGATGAAGCAACGAGATGATATTCCCAAGAAAGCGACATATGAGCGTGTTGACTGATGGCCACGGACGAACACACCGCTGGTTTCGCTAGCTCCGAGCTGGTCCCCTACTCCCCCGGTTAGCGAAAATGTATCGTAGGTCTTACCGAGTTATACAACACTGGTATTGATTTGTTTTTTTTTCGGGCCTGCAGGCTGGCACTAAGCCTCTGATGGAAGAGTCCAAAAATCGTCAGGCCAATTCCAGTATTTGTCTCAGGAATGCAGAATAAATTGGCCAATAAGGGGAATCTTGTTTGAATGTTTTTCTGCAATGGCCATGTTCCTTATCTCGTTACATGTCACCACAAATCATAATAAATCTTGCAGTGGGTATCAATTTGTTGTGTGATCCCAACGCAGTGATTTATGGCTACTGAATACGCGGAGGGATACATGATCACCGCAGATAGCTGGTTTTCCTCGGACAAATGCGCGCAGTAATTTGTCAAACATGATCTTAGGATTTGTTCCTCGGACGAGGTACACCATATGTATGACAAGAAAAAACTTTTCGAAATGACAGCAAACTAAAGAGGAGTGAATGGTCTTTTTTCAGATATTGGTTAAATGATTTGTGTAACGCCTTATGTATAAAAGTGGTGTTTGTTGTCGCTAGTCTAGGAGTGATCATAATCAATTATAATTAATCATTTCCTTAATTTTGTTTTTCTAATTGAAGGATTATCAATTCATAATTTCCTCTACAGTTATGATAATTAATAACACCCACTAGCTCAATCTTATAGAAGTGACAATGACAAAACTAGAGGGGAACATATTTTTGCATCTTCTCCGGATTTATCTGAGAGGTACTTAAAAAATTTCAATAATATGTGTGTTATCTCCCGGTATTTGTCCATTTTAGCTGACACAACCATCTATTTCATGGGCTTGTCATTTCCAATTAATCTGTTTTTTACTTTTTTATGGTTTTGTGTGCGAGTAAATATAATCCACGTGTGTCGGTTTACCATAAAGATATGAAAAGATAAGAAAACATATTAAAGAAAACACACAGAAGAAACACCAGTCTGAAGCTTGTAAAATTTTGATTTGCTACCAGGTGGTGTGCTCGAAATATTTGTTTTAGCACCAAAGATTGCATGTTTATTTCAACTATTTCTACAAACGAAACATTGGCAGATGCCTTAACATTTTAAGGTGAAGACACTATACTTCATGTATATTTAATCCTGGTATGTGAACAGGTATTCAGGTTTGCATGGTTTAACCCCCTTCATTTCTTGACCGACTTGATCTAGGCCAACTTTTAGACTTAAGGTATATCATTACTGTTTGAAACCTGTATATCAAATTTTTTATCCGAAAGTGGTTTATATTTATATTAAACCAAATAAAGTACACATTATTTTAAACCTGGTACAGTGATCTTTCTATTAGTACATTTTTGAGTGTTTCACTCATTTTCACATGATATTATAATCTTTTTTTAATTATTTTTAAAAGATACACTATTTTGAGCCCCCAGTAACACGCTTTGACAGCGTTCAATATTTTTTATTACTAGAATACTGAATGTCCTCTATTAAGTGGGGCAAAAATAGCTGCCACATATTTTTATAACAGCGATAGCTAGAAAATAACTTTGCTGACCATGACTCAGCGAAGATTAAATTAAATATAAAGAAACATTTACGACAGAGGTTACGTGGTTACCTAGGAATATTATTCTGGGTTCTTCTCTGTTTCGTAGGGTCCAATCACCGGCACAATGTCTCCGCAAATAGATTACCTTCGCGTCGATCCTTGTCAATCCCTGATTTATTCATTTCTCGCAGGCATATCGGAATCACTCAATGTTGCCACAATTCTTACAGAATAAAACCCGGATGTCGTAAGTCTCACGCCGGAATTAAAGTTACAATAATCTTGGATCAATCCCTTTATTCAGATCCTCACAAACATTTATTGGTATATTTCCTTCCACAAGCCCACCCCTTCAAGAGTTTTGTTAAATTGGTCCTGGAGTTATGTGAAATCCTGCTTATAGACAAAAAGACCAACTAACAAACCAACATAAACTGACCAAACAAACAAACAAACAGACAGACATGGGGGAAGTAAACTCCTTCGAAGAGGTAACTGCAAAAGTTACCTTAGTTAATACTAGTAATAGTCCAGTGATATCATGAGGTTGACCAACATTCTTGTCATAACTGATGAAAACTATAGTTTATACTGACATTCTTGAGCAGTGGTTTTGTTTTACGCTTAAATGTATGGGAAATGTTCAATTATTTTTAACGCAGGGGCGTTTAACTGCATGTCTGACTTGTCAGTACGGAAGTCGTATTTTCGGTTCTGATGCTTCCTTTTAATAAAATATCTATCACGGGTGTCAGTTGGCAAGATGGAAACTGATGGAAATTGCAAAGGGAAGGAGAATATTACCACAATTGTGGCTGCCGCATGGACGAGCTACGTAGGTCATTTGGGGAGATAAATTAATCTCAAGGCACTCGTTAGTCAAGCAGAACTTTCACGTAACGCTACAGTCTAACAGTCGCAGACGGAATTCTCATCCCGAGACGGGCATCTCACGACAAGGATTAAAATACACGGGTGCCATCTTGGAGGAGCACGCTCTTCGTTATATCAATAATTTCTTGTACTGGAGTAATTGCCTGATAACTTTGTATCCTTAGTAGCAATTTCATATGCAGCTCTGATACATAATCTCTGTTTATTGTATACGCATACAGTTAACCTTCAGGGTACAATTAAAATTTTGGCCACAGATTCCCCTAGCTGAACAATTCTTGATATATCCTCTACGTGTCTATATGGAAATGACAGCTTATGCACCTCATGGTGCATATACACTAAAACAGCATTTAGTTCCTCCATAGGAATCCCATGAAACATCAAAGGTAATGACTTATTTAAGAGGGCAACTCAGCTTATCGAGTCTGGTATATATCCGAATCCTTACCATGGTTGGAAGAGATAGGGTCCCATGACAGATTGGGCTTAAGAGTCCAGCAGTCTGATCTTTGGCTATTTGCTAATGTTTTACGGCAGGAAACGGCGGCAGCAGTGGCCCTATATCACGCTCTGCGGTAATGGGCGTATAGGGATAGAACTGAAAGAGGTCTATCCGAATATGGTCTGGTGGCAAACGAGCTTATATGGCCATAGCATTTAGCATCGGGTGCACCGCTCTGCAGCGCCGCCTTCGACCATGCTTAATGGCAAAGTGTACAGCACACTAACGATTTATGGTACCTGTCCACAATCACGCGAAGTTCACAAAGCTTCAATAACGAGAATTTATAAGACAGGTTAAGGGTTTACAAGGAGATCCCAGGCAGTTTTCAACCCATATACCTGTCTATAGTGATCCTTGTTGATGATATAGCAGTCAAAACCACTTTTCTCTCCCGCACTGGACACACGACAAAAACGGTGTTCTTTTTAACCCCTTTTGTCTCCCCTGCATGGCACTTTTGGGTATGAGAGACACGCCGTCAGGGAAACTTAGAAGAATGCGTCTATGACATGCCGTAATATGTTATACTTCAAATATATGTCCCACGTTCTAGACGCGTGGCCCTTTGTTACAACAGGTCTGATGTTTACTCGAGTATTAAATAATGTACACATCGCCTTGTCTAAACGTTTCAAAGGGTAGCCACCCTTGTTTGTCCGACAAGAAATAATTCCTACCTGAAAGCGTCAGTACAAATAAGTATCAGCAATTTTTAATTCAAAGACTCGGTAAACCTTGATGGACATTAATATGAATCCAGTGTCAAACATTTAAGATATTTATAGTCTTAGACAGGCCTATTGATAGTTTTTTATGTAAACTAGGTACTAAATAGTTCATTAAAACCTTATACGAAAGTTTATGGAATTAAGGTCCTAACTTTTATTAAATGATATTTTATTTAAAAAAAAAACAAGTAATGCGCTATCATTAAGGTATTCCCTTAAATATCAGAAGGCTGTGCAGGAAAGTAATATTTATTTCTTGTTAGGTTTCAACCTGGAACTTGCAGGTAAAACGTCTCCGCCGCTATATAAATTAGCAACGTTTTATCATTAGTAAGGGTCAATTACTTTTAGTTGGTAGGGACCTGATTATGATGTGATATGTAGTGATGTAATATGGAGGAATACGTGATTCTCTTAACTACAGGTATTCTTCCCAAACGGTCATGGCAGATAAAACTAAACGGTAGATTAAGTGGCACCGAATTAAGGTGGTGAGTTGTTTATAAAAAAAATTCAATCCGTTTTCCAAGGAGATGAGAGCTGGTCCACTTACCATCCTTGAGAGCCGGGGTGAGCATCTGGTTCCTATGCCGTCTGCATCTTTCCCATCTGATCACCAGAGAGGATAAATTAATGTTGCTTCTGTCCCGATTTCTGCATAAGGGAGTCGTTTTGGTGCAGCTTTTCGTGACAAAGGAGACAACTAAAGCCCACTTAAGGGCTTCATTCCACGGACTTGGCTGTTTGGGGAGCATTCCTCCGGCAAATTGGTGACAGTTGCCATTCAGGTAGGAATTGGATGGCCCAGTGGCCGCAGCGCCGTATGACGCCTCTGTCAGTGTTGCACATTAAATTGACTTGAGTAAAATAAATGATATTCCCCTGGGTGGGAAAGCTTGTTGCAACGCAGTAAGTGGTCCACCGAGACGCCGATAATGCAGGCAGCGTTGATTTTTTTTTTCAAAGAGAAGAAAAGTTAATTAAATCTGTGTGGTCTGTCCGTAAACAAAGTCTACTTAACTGGTCCCGCATATAAAGACGAGACTTAGATAGATTTTTAAATGACCAAAGTTAAGTTTCAAGATGTTAAGCCTTGTGGAGGCAAAGGACTGTAAAAGTCGGACAGACACAAACCTGACTGCTATGACTGCTACTAATACCTCCATCACACGAAGTAGTTTTGTATGTTACCCAAGACGTCATTGGGTTGTACAAAAATCAGATAAAGAAAAAATATCTTACACTTTCTTCTAATTCAAATATGAATGTGCCACCCCACAAGTCTGGGCAAAGGAGATAATTTTCCAGTCAGGCTGGTTAGGTCACTTTGGCCCCCTGGAAAAAAATATCCATTGTGAACAACACGGAATGAGACAATGGTCAAGTGCACTTAAGATGAACATTACAGAATGGATTATGATTTCTATTTTGAATTTAAATTAATTTTGTGTGTTACTAGATTGACATATAACCCCCCCCCCCAAAAAAAATTGAAAGTGAATATATTAAATATGTTATACAGATATCTGACAATAAATCTTACCTTTTAAACATTTCCATGCAATTTTTGCTTGAGGCGTCAATTTATATTTAAGGGTAGGCGGGGGGGGGGGGGGGAGAGGTTATTTATAGGGGTAAACCATATGCTGAATATATATATATATATATATATATGTGTGTGTGTGTGTGTGTTTCATTTGCCTTTATATATAATGCGTGTGAACCTTAATATATTTGAAATGTTACGAACAAGTATAAGATTTTTAAAAAATACATTCAAGCAGAAATGCAGAAATGTAACCAGTCTCTCATTTTAAGTTTATCATTAGTAATATATTTTATCTCCTGTATATAATCTTACTCTCTGAATAGCAGTGGGATGATTACATATACCATTCCCTATGTATTGACGCTCCTATTTTTTTGCCCCTTCCTAAGGCCGAAGAGACGAGGTGTTGAATAAAAGTTCAGATATATCAGAACGGCAAGGAACAGGAATTTCAAAACGTTCAATATCTACTAGTTATTATATCGATAATGCTTAATTCAATACACACCAAAAAGAGAAGTTTATTATAAAAAAAATTGTTTTTTTTATAACATGGTATTTTAAGCAAAAAGAACTAGCTTTTATTAGAAAAACTAGTTTTATAACAATTGCAGTCACCACATTTGTCTAACTATTTTAGCGTCGACTTGTTTGGCAATCACAACTTAAAGAGAAAATTATCGCACCTATATCGATATTTATCCAATCCTTAATTCTGTGGGTCTTTATTTCAAGATCCATCATAATTACAAGGGGAACGTCACAGAGGAAGCAAACTTAAACGTTTATTAATAGCAAAAAGCACAGGGAGCATCATAACAGTATTCTCCTCGGACCTGGACATAGGACTCTAAATCAGCGTGGGTGTCTCGTGCGCTCATCTGTACGGACAAGAAGGAGACGATATGAAAGTATAAGCATATAACAGGCTTTTATAAAATTCTCTCCGCAAATACTCTACACATACCCACACACACTTGGAATCACAACCCATCACCTCTCTCTCTCTCTCTCTCTCTCTCTCTCTATATATATATATATATATATATATATATATATATATATATATATATATATATAATCACATATTTTACCAAATATTATTAGCGGGTTCTTCTCACTATTCATATAAATAATCTAAAACTTCTAAAATAAAGGTCAGCCAATAGTGGAATAGAATACAGATTTTCTATGTGCAAGGTTTGATGCAGCCAATCTGAATGTCATAATAACAATACCGATGGAAACATAACCAAACACATACTAAACAGCTTTATTTAGTAGGGTCTAGATTTACTTTTTCAGAAGCACAAGGCAACTGTAGCTGGTATACCAGCTTATTTATTTACTAACGTTCACATGGCCCACGTAAAGGGCAGCGCATCCAATCATGTCGGTAATGTTTACATTAGACCCGTGGCATACCGGAAGTATGACGGATAGCAAAACAAATTTCTTTTAATATAAACTGACATTTTGTGGTTACTGAGAAAGCAAGCTAAGTGGCCATACCGAGGTAGTGGAAGCCCTGAAGGGGTGCAAAAACTTAGTAAACAGAAACGCAATAATACATCCTTCAAATGCCGACTTATTTCTTTTCGGTTGTTCCTGGCGATACCAGGTCCCAGACAACGGGTATATTTCATTAGAAACGGGCCTCTGGGCCCGTGCTTTCGGTCTTCAATGCTACCGTGTGGTCCGTTTTTTCCTGGTCTTGTGAATCCCGGTGGCATTCATTTTTCATCGGGATAATCAGCCCGGTGTTCAGAAGCTGACAGGGTGCCGGTTAGTTTGCTTTTTGGCCAGCAGGCTCACCATTACGAACAACCATCCACCAAGCTACATGCTACTTAGCGTCCTAGCAGGACCCCGAACACTGAAACAACACAAATTACCCCGTGTAGCGCTGTCAGTTAGATGATGTCACGGTGCCACAGTTAAGCCAGTAGCAGGGGTCTCTCCTCATCTCGTTTATCTGGTCCAAACTGACTTAGATCCCGCCACCTTCAAAGAAAGATACGTCAGTTTATAGTAGATGATAATCGATAGACAGAAGTCAGTTTAATTCCTTTCTGTCAAAGACTGAAAATTTAATTAAGCACCTGGTCTCCAGACTAGTTATTGAGTGTAAATGTCGATTAAGAAGAAAAAACATTTAAACATACTTTGATTTTGATATTAGGCTTTCTATGCAAGAGAATGATAACTAAAGGTCATAGTTAGTAATAATCGATAGTATTTGACTGTTGTGATATCATATTTTCGTTTTAAGATAATGAAAATCATATATTCACTATTAAACAATATGTGAGATACGATGAAATCAATAATCCAGAGTGAAGTCTAACCACTAAATAAGTTAACTCCATCACACGTCGGAAACACAAGACATTCGACCGCACGGGATAGGGCAAAAACGAGAAGCTCGCGTCAACAGTGAATACAGCAAACGATTATAGCAGCAGGACTGAAGGCAGGGATGGGGCGGGCAAGACACAGGGTGTCATGACAAGAGACTAAACCCCGGATTTAAAGAGAGCATATTAACGAAACAGGTAAGAGACAGTGTCCTTACTGCAGAGATTAGGCAGCACAGCTACAGCTAGCATTGATTGTTGGTAGGCGCTGAAGCGGCAAGCCGGCTGACAAGGCCGTATGTTAACGCTTTGCCGTCACAGCAGCTGGGAGAGCTGTACCGCGCGGGCTGCATCGCTGGAAGATCGCATAGATACCAAAGCCTTCCCGGCGAATACATCGGCTCTCCCAACCCCGACTTTTTTCCCATCTCTTTCCCACGTGCGGGAAAATTGTATTGTCAGGAATCGGTACAGAAGCTGAGAGGCTTGATGATATGCAGGTTTGGTGTGCGTGTACTTAGCTGTTATCTGAGGAAAGCAACCCACGCGGTTAGCATACGAAGTCAAGGAGGTTCTCCCTCATCCCGGCCCGACAAGCAAGCGAGGAAAAACCTAATTACTGCCACCGGCGACGTGCGAAGAATTTTGACGTCATTTGGAGTTCACGATGTTGGAAGAATTGAACCATCAGCCATTCAACCCAGCTTCACGTTTTTATCAGAGAGCTCAGTTCGCGCCCCGGGAGTCGCGGCGAGTAGCGGGAAAATAAATTATGACTTTGTGAGCTTGTAGCGACGGTCAATTTGACCGGTGCGCAAGGGACTTGGTCTTCTAGAACACTCACTGTGACACTAAAGGCTAGCTGACAGATCAGGGTGTATTCAGAGCACACGAGAGTGGAAGCACCAGTAGTGAGGCCCAACAATAGAACAACCTGGATCCGAGCAAGATAGTCCAAAAGGTCATGATCTCCGGTGGTTGCATATAACGTGGTGTTTAAATGCAGCGCAACAAGCGGCTGATACTTCGGAAAGCAAGAGGCAATATACAAGGATATTGGAGCGGGGAAGTAAAAGTACCATCTCCATAAAGGGACCATCTATTCTGTCGTTATTTCCAAAGAAGGTAGGTTGACTATAACTATGAAGTATTGATCATTTGTTCTCTTCTGCCTGTATTATATCGGCATAGGATAACTTTGCTCAGATCTTCCAGCATGAATGACATTTAACTTCATGGACTTGTAGTAGATCCAAGTAGCGGTTTGAAGCAAAGGAATTGAGCATTAATAAAGCAGACAGTCCTATTATTTTTATGGGGAAGACAAATTCCAAAAAGAGAGTAGATGATCTTTTTTGCATAGTCGGGCAATCGGCTTCTAGTCTGGGTGTTTGAATATTTATATCGTGCAGATGTAAATCATATCGAGCTGGCCGTTGATGATTTTCGTAAAAACACGGCCAAGTTGTCACTTAGGGAGGCCCATGATGTGTCAGGCTGTCAGAGGATTATGTACCACCTGTCGTTCAGATGAACAACTGCCAGAGTGTGACATATATTCGTGAGGTGCAGTGTTGTAGTCGAGTCCACACCTAGTGCAAGTCTGAGTTCAGGCTAGTCAGGTCCAAGTTAAACTTCTTGAGGACCGATTCCAAGTCCATCCATTTCGAGACAGAGTCTTTAAGAAACCAACTCCAAACCCGATTTCAATAAAATATTATGTATAACAGAAGCGGATCCGGGGGGATCCCTTTTTCCTGTCGCTACAACCTTTTTTTAAGGGTTTTAGATCAAAATTAACGGCCTGGATCCCCCCCCCCCCACTTTCCAGACCTGGGAACCTTTTTTTTCAGGAATTTAATTAATCCTTCTCGGTTGGACCCAACAACACCAACTGCTTGTAAATAATTTACATTTCATGGTTTACCATTGACTCTGGACAAAGGGGCAATTGAGAAAATATACCTTGGCGATGCCACAGATCACATGGTCTCGGCTTTGTTCATGATCTCGGATCCCATAGTATTTATTTCGGTCCTGGTCCTGAGTTTGCCGGTTTCGACGACATCACTGAGTGAGGAATGGTTGACACAATGACACCGCGTACACTGATATATATATATATATGTTAATTCCGATAGAAACCTAATTGGGGTCTCCTGTTAAACGGAAGATGCGGCCTCCTATGGGTAGATGCAACTTCCAGTCATTATATAATGCTTTTTTTTTGCCTGATTCAATTAGGATTCTGTATCAATAGATATGTATAAAACATAAATGATACAAAGCCTTCAGTCGACTAAAATGAACAGCAGTATCCACTTATGACAAATGACCTTTTCAAACAAAAAAGTAAACATTTCATGACAGAACTCCCATAATTATTATGATCTCTAACTGTCGGAGCTGTTCTAATCTGTGTGTGAATGTTTATAAACGTTTCCATATAAATGTTATAAAAATATCCTAAACCTGTGCTGAATGCAGATTACTCTATGAAAGTCCCCATTACAAGCAGAAATAATGAAAGAGATTTATGTACAATGGGGCGGATACAGGATTTACTTCCGTAAGCGAATGGAACACGCCTTGGTCAAATGTAATATGTAAAACTAGAAATATGCATTCTCCGGAATGTATGCCTCTGCCATGTGATCGGTCCGTATTGTGGGGGTACTCATGTTTTCATTCACTTATTTGTCCATATTCCGAGATTCTTTGCTGTTTTCCCTCAGGCAATTGTTTGCATTCACTTATTCGGCCCATATTCCCACGTTCAATTGTGGATTTGTGAACATTCCTGGAAGACCTTCCTGAATCCGGATAATTTTCCGGACCTACACCAAAATCTAATCGATTCTTCATTATCCCTCTACCCAGGTGACCCGGAACTTTAATGGGATTCCGTTTATGATTGCGTGAGTTACGTTGTGAACAAACACGCACACACACACGAACCGGAATGAACGCATTCATTCCAAGGGGTGGCTTAAATCCTTACATAACCTTCATTGATAAGTAGTAAACTATAGGAGGATAGATTAAGAAATAGAAGGTACGATCTAGGCACTTTTGATATTGCCACGATTCAATGATCCCCCCCCCCCCCCCCAACCCCCTCTAGGTCTGTGACTGCATGTACACATATCTGTGGTGCCGTTATAATCTCAGTAAGTACAAGGTAATAAAGCAGTTATGAAAATGGAGACAACATTCCGTTATACATTCATTGTTATGACTTTTATCATGTTAACGGATGACTATGCTAGTATCGCAGACGACCCGGATAATTTAAGAGTTGTATTACTGAACCATGATAAATGTCAAGAGACCTGAAGTTGGTCAACTTAGAAGAGATATGACGTTGCTTGAATCAAAGCCGCTCGGCAGAACAATACAAGCTGTCAAGTGAAAAGGTCAAAATGAATGGACAGTGTTCTGTAGTGTAGTTAATACACAAATTAGCAAAACAGCTTGCTTTGTTCGATTTAGATGTCCCCTAGGACAAAAGAGTGACGCATGTAGGGCGATTGAAATTAATTACTGGAAGAAAATAACATCAAACAATCTGCTAAGGGCTTTATTATGAGTAATTATAGTTGAGACAAAATCAAGAGATATATGAGACTTTGTTTGGTTCAAATGCGATTTAACGCGAATTCATTCCAATGAATCAAATCAAAAGAATATGCAACTAAAATAAAATGCAATTTCTAATGTCAATGTTATAAATATAAAGAAATGCAATTACGAGTGCATAGTTATTATTCGAACTCTGTTTTGTCTCCTGCCCTCAATGTATGTTTGTATATTTTACCGAATAAGGCATAGTAGAAATTTTATTAACGAAATTGTTTAGAGTCTCAACGAAATCATTGTCATGATTACAGCAAAATAAACATTTTAATACAAGCATTTCCGGGCAAATCCAAATTCAGATATCCTGGCACTCTGCATTTCTTTTTTTTTTAATGCAAATATAACATTTTTAGATACAAATGCATTTGTTTTTTAAGCCAGTCCTGTTAAGAAAATGAGGGTTGGAACTGGCCTGAGAAATCAGATCCCGCCTTATTGGATAGTCTTCAATCTTAATGGCATTCTTCATGACCAAACTTGTCATTCCTAATGTTATAATAGAAAATGTTTTATACTTTAATTTTATATAACATTTTAATCACCTAAGTTAAGATCTTAAGTTGTTTACAGTCATATTAATATAACTGATTTGTATTTATATTGACAGAAGCTTCATAATACATGAAGAGCGTCGTTAATAATGTTTTACTTTGATCTAGCCTGCACTGCTTTAAATTTTTTAGTTTATTTACTTAAGCTACATGACGATTCCAAGAGGGGATTAACTCATGTTTTTTCCCGTTGTCATATTTACAGTTAAAACCCGTGCCATACTTGGGGTTAAACCCCGGCCTGGTAGAGTCCCTAGGGTCAGTACCAGAGTCCATTGGATAACCTTTCAGCTTTGTTCATCATGGTTAACGCACGATGGGATACCAGTATATATTTATGATTTTATTAGATTCAATGATCCGCCGGACTGAGGGTCCACAGGTGAGCACTGGGTAAGCTTGTTCATAATTCCCGTCAAACTCCAAATCGCTCGGGGGATTTAACGCACTCCAGGGAGGGTCTATATAGACCCTTCCATCGATTGCGTCTGCACAAACCCACACTTGACTTTGAAACCACTCTCAAATGCAAATCGTCTCGGTTTATGTCTCGAAATTGCCAGTCTCCACGACATAACTATTAATATATAATAACACCGGCCTTTTTATTACATTGTAAATGTTGCATTTGTATTTCTAATTTTTTTATTTGCATTTAAGTGCGAGCTACAAGAAAATTCAAGGCAATGAAAGAATGTTTTTTTTTTCCATATTTGAAATTTCCTTAAATTTAGGACTGGTCTGGCATGTTTTCAGTATTATATTCTACCATGTCTGTTTAAACAACTCCATGGACTAAGATATTCGTTAAAAATACACACGTCTTGATACAAGGTGGCAAAATAAGTCCAAATGCGTTTGTTTGTGCATTTGCACATGTATAAGTTTAGTCTTTATCTATTATGCAGTTGCTATTTTGTAATCGTATTTGCATTTGGAAATACTTGAATTAAAAGCTCCTTGATTCACTTGTTTGGAACCAGTCTATAATATTCTGGCAGAATGAGTTTCAGATGCTACTCACGGGAAAGTATTCCAAGTCGTATGAGCCACCCGGGCCTTATATAATTCACGATATAGACACAGTCTGAACGGTTTTATCACAACCAGATTGAAAGGAGACTGAGGCGATTAAAATATTCAGAAATACTTGGTTGTATTGTAGCTAGTGCCAACACATACATTTAATAATGCAGTGGATATCCTGTGTTCTTGGCAATAGCAAGCATACACTAGAGGGCCTGCGTTTAGTGGCAGAGGCAGGATACACGACGGATGTTCCGTTTTAATAAAAAATAATTCATATATCCTATACTCATTTCACCAGCTTATGAGTTAATTTTCTCAAAATGTTATATTTTCCAATTATAATATCCCATATACCTATAAATGGGAGTGACAGCAAAAAATGTGAATCAAGAATTTTAAAATAGATCTCCGCTTTATATTTCACCACTTTTTGGACTCTTTCCAATGATCTGACAGATGGGATGTGTTCCTGCATGAACAGCCTTATTCGTTCTAGCTGGTCATTTGTTTTAGTCAAGGCAGTTTTGCAGGTGACCAACAAACTTGGCCACTGATATGCTGTAAATGTAGACTCTTTAAGGTACATAATCAACCGCAATAATAAATGTATTAACTCACACTATTAGTTCATTTTGGCGGAATTCAGACGTTTTCAAGCAAAACCATCCATGCCCACTTACCACTCTCACAAAATACGTTGTTATGGGTCTGAGTGTGGGTAAACACAGTCCACATTTAACTTTTTACCGAAACAACACTGCTAAACCAGAGATGCGATCTTGCGGATGCTCAACAACTCTCAAGCAAAGAGAAGAAACATGAATGAAGAAACATTGGTTTGAAGCTTGAATATCATGTTTCGGCAGGTGGTATGCGCACTTTATTGATGTTTTGAACCCCTGATCGCGCCCGATGCAAGCTTATTCAAACTCGTGTTGAAGTTTCTTTGGCAACTTTGGAAACTTTGGCAGATACCTTGATATTCTGAGAAATACAAACCCACATATTTCAAGAGTATTTAACATGCCTGGTATGTGAATAGGTCCCTTCAAATATTGTGTAAAGTATGTGTTTATTTCCCCATGTTTGATGTTTAGTCCATTAATCTTTTATCCTATATATCCATTTTCTCCCTCGAATCGTAGCTAATAAGTTGACAGAAAAGTTTGTAAATATGCAGAGTATCATTAAACATTCAACGAATTATTAAACCTATTCATAATAACTTACGACTGAGAACACTGACACAAGATTTAACAAAATTAAAAAAAATATATTAAAGTATACTAAGAGAAAAGGGTATTGATTTAAAATTTTACGATTAGAATAGTTAAGCGATGTTTACAATAAAGTTAGCCATAAATAAAGTGATTATCTTGTACATTTATTCCCGCTCTTTATAAAGTGGGGTGAAATTTTCCTATATTTGTAACAGTTCATCACATAATTTCACCAGAAAAGTGCTGATTCTCCCAGTTTAACAGTGGAGTATCCTTTCTTATTTTGCTTCTATGAATTAATTAAAAAAACAGTTCCACCAGTTTTTTTTGTATCGCCAGATCTATATAAACAACCAGGATCCTGATCAAACACTTGTGTGTGGTACGTAATTCGCAGGAATTATGTTGACACCCTTAACCATGAGAAAAGTTTGTCACGGTTGACCAACTCGGAGACTGTATCACATCAGCTCCGCCCACCACCACAAAGGCGGCTCTGATGAGGTCACGCTTACAAGTGCACATTACAGGTAGTAGAAAATTTAACATATGGTCTCCCTTGTAATTATTGAAAGAAGACATTCTCGGCCTGGGCCAGGACAAAGTTTGCCATGTCACGCAAAGAATCGTGAAATCCTGAAAATCGTGAAAAATGTATTATTTTATAGGGTGTTACACTGACCCTGCACATAAATGTCATCCTTAAAAACGGTTCTTATTTGTCAAAAAAGTTGATAACAGACAAACCTACCTATATTGCGGTTTCAAGGCAATATTTTGGCAGGTAAAAATTTATCTTAAAGTAAAGAGGCTATTTTTCGTGTTTATTCAACATCCTTTATAGGTAATTGGGCCCCTTTCAATATATTCATCTGTTGTACATACATCTATAAACAAAGTAACCAGGTAGCAATTCCTGTTTACCTTGCACAGGAAACACTATTTATATCCCTTTAGCAAATTCATTAAATGTCTGTGCAAAACACGTGTATTAATGTGTATACATATGTGACGCAAACTCCAGCGGTGCATTTCGGTATTAAGCCTGTTTATGGTATTTCTCAGATTTAATAGTATAAAAGGGTAGGGCGACCCCCCCCCCCCCCCCCACCCCGCGGGGACCCCCTCTAAATCTATCCCTGTGCCCATTAAGCGGGGAGACTGTATTTGAAATTAACTGTTGCAAATTATGACTGCGTTTTCTATGAGAAAAATTCCGTATGAGTTGTTAACCAGTATATGCGTGTCACTATCCATTAAATACATTTTAATAGCGCTCTGTGTTACTTCATGAATTCCTCATATACAGAAATGGCGCCAGGTAATAAATGCTTTAATCTCTTTAGGGATTTGTGTCTAATCAAACTGAACAACATGCACTTGTTTCTGTAAGGTGGATAAAAGAGTAAATGTCTACATTAATAAAAAAATATATGTTTTCAGTGTTTTGCTTATTGTTTAAACATTGATAAGATATTTTTAAATAAAATTTATTAATCTTTTGAAGTTGCCTTTGGTCGTTATAATATATTTGATTTTATAACTATATCCCTTTAAAATCCAAGTTTCTCTATTCATCTTTCTCTTTAACAAAAATTGTGATCAGGGTTTTATTTTCTATGATCTTTGTAGATGGTCATCCTTTTTATGTGTAGAACAGTTGTACATGTCTGAACAATTTTAAAGTAAAGCGCTACTGAACAACTTGTTGATATATTTTTGCTACTTATTAATATTAATTGAAACAAATTATTATTGTCATATAATATTTACTATTATTATTGTTATCATCATTATTATCATTATTATTATCATTATCATTATTTTCATTATTATCATATTATTCTTCTTCTTCTTCTTCTTCTTCTTATTATTATTATTATTATTATACTTATTATTATGATTTTTAAACATATGCCAAATTGCTCCGACATACAGACCATACTTGAGATACACTGGTACCCATGCCATACACAGAATGAAGCAGTCACGTTGTCATGTCTAGACTACGTCTCTTTAGCTGCGGGATAACAGTCTGCTTAAGACCGGGGCGCCAGAGCAAAATTTGTCAGTGGTTGCAAAAATGGCCAATACAGTGCAATATATATATATATATATATATATATATATATATATATATATATATATATATGTTTATTGTATCATGCTATAAGATTTATACTTTAAATATGTTAGTTTGATGGACCTGTCCATATTCCAGGTATGTTAAATATACAAGAAGTATCGTGTTTGCTCATTAAAATATTATGGTATCAGCCATTATTACGTTCGACTTGTTCGCTAACTCCTGGGGCCACAACTACACAGCTCCTGTACACACCTAAAGCCGTGGTCCCAACCCGCTGTACATGCAAGTGCGTGCTGTCTTCTTGCAAAAACGTAGACAAAACTTGGGGATCCGTACGTGGTAAGTACAGCCTCAGTACGGATTTGGGAGCACGCAGACACGCCGTAGCACTTTTAGTGCAGGAGGAACTTTCGCTGCGTTCGAGCTGCGTTCGGGCTACGGATTCACCCCAGACATCGGGCGGAAAAACTCACGTTCATCACACTTGCACGCACTTACAACATGCGAGTGAGTAAGGGCACCGTACGTGAGCAGCACGTGTAAGTACTGCCTCCTACGACAACTACGGCAGTCACACGGAGATCGTACGTTACAAGCACGTTGTAAACACGTACAGCTCACTTACCATGTGCATATCGTACGATGTACGCAAACGCTCACGAGCCACGTACTTACACCTTGCGCAGTCGTGCTTTGACGCACTCCCTCCCAACTCTTGCCACTACCTCCCCACGTTTTCAGAAAAAAGTGGCGGCCGTGGCCTCCGAAAAAACGTATGGACAAAAAACACGCACGGTGGGTTGTGACCGGGGCTTTACACGGGCGCAATCAGTGGCGCATATCATCAACATTACGAGTACGCCATCTGGTAACCGTACCTTGCAACTTCACAACTCACGATTTTTAGCTCAGCTGACTGAAAATCATCTGAGCTATAGCGATCACTCTTGGTCCGTCGTCCGTCTGTCCGTCCGTCCGTCCGTTTAACAGGGAACTGCTGGACCTAGAACATGGAGATTCATAAAAAAAGCTCCTTGTAAACCTGGAACTAGGTCACTGCGACCTTTATCCTCTGAGCTATGGGGCTCGTTAGTACCCCCTCCCCTCCCCCAGAATAATTAAAAATTTGATACAAAAGCTCCAGTATCTGAATAACTAATGCATTGATTACCATGATTATTTCCATACATATTGATCATGGAGTGTTTCATCATTTCCCTAAGATTGGTGGCGCCACCTGTATTTGTTTCTAATTTTGACGCATTTTTTCTCTATTTGTTAGACCTTCAAATTAAGCAGTCCGGCCGTTAATAGGACACAAACTGTAACCGTTAGACACAGAAACTTCTCACTGTACATCCAGGGAAGTTCTAGGCAAATTGCCTTTGAAACCTCAAATTGGGTCATGTTAACCTATATTTTGCGAACTACGGACCAAAAGCTGACTTTGAGCTCCCTTTGAGTCAGACCTTGGAAAAAATTTAACTGCTAGACCTAGAAGCTTCTATTTACACACCCACAGAGGTTCATAAAAAATCTCCATATAAGCCCGAAATAAGGTCAACGCCACTTGTATCTTCCGGGCTATGGGGCTAAAAAATACCCCTCCCCCCAAGAATATTAAACCTTTGATACTAAAGCGCCAATATCTGACAAACTAATGCATTGATTACCATGATTCTTTCCATAC
Organism: Sipunculus nudus; assembly: GCA_026874595.1. NCBI lineage: Eukaryota > Metazoa > Annelida > Sipuncula > Golfingiida > Sipunculidae > Sipunculus > Sipunculus nudus. The sequence continues at coordinate 37,349,514 of CM049306.1, read as the reverse complement.
ATATTGATCATGGAGTGTTTTTATCATTTCCTAAAGATTGGTGGCGCCATCTGTACTTTTTCTAATTTTAGCATTTTTTTCTTTATTTTCGAGACCTTCAAATGAAGCAGGTTATAGGACACAAACTGTAACCGTTAGACCCAGAAACTTCTAACTGTAAATCCAGGGAAGATATAGGCAAATCTCCTTTAAAACCTGAAATTATGTCAAAGTGACTACGGGTCGAAAACATGATTTTGATTATCAAGTGAGTCAGAAGGGGCAAAAATTGTGTCCGATAGCCGCAGAACCTTCTAATGCAATATCCAGGGAAGTCTTGGGCAGGTCTCCTTTGATTCCTGATATTAGGTCACTGTAAACTATATTCTGTGAGCTACAAGCAGAAACGAAACCCTAATTTTGAGCACCCAAAAAGTCACATAGGGTACAACTCGTAACCGCTTTTCTTAATATAAACTGAGGTCATTGTAATTTCTCCTTTGACATCCAAAATAAGGTCACTGTGACCTATATTCTGTTAGCTAAGTGAAAGAACATGATTTGAGTACCCTATAAGTCAGATTGACACAAGTCATATCAGATTGACGTAGAATTTACTAACTCAGCATATAGGGATTTCCATGTTAAATCTTTTCGGAAACCTTGAAAAATGTCACAGGTCATTGTTGCCTATTATCTAAGTAATATGGGGAAGAGAACATGATTTTGAGCACTCAAGAAGTCGTTTTACCCATTGTTCAAGGTTCTTAAACAAATATTTTTTCTCCAGATCATAACATCAAACTTTAATACATGCATCACCTTTATTTAAAATTCAACTGAGCGTTATGGCCCATGGGCCACTAGTTTAAGCTTCCAGCCGATGTTTTCTTCTGTGTAACTTCTATATGATTCCTCTCCTTGTGTGAGTGCTGCCGTGCATGCGCAAGATCGGACTTCCGGTCACGCAGTCTTGTTATGGTAAACAGACATACGTTAACTGTGTTTACTAAAAATGAGAATCATAACAGCGGATAAAACAGGTTAATTTGAGATAGTAAGTCGTGGTGCAGGTATAATTTTACATATAAATTTTTGTATTCAGCCAAAATTAAATAAAAGCCTTAGATAACACATATGTAATTGCAAATTTTCATGTACCTTTAAATCTTAAGTCATTTCCCGTAAATACAATACCGCTGATCCTCCTTCCTGGAATCACGAAAAGTTAGATTTTAGAGTTGTCTGGTAGGATCAAGGATTGGATCTGGGAAGACACAGATGGGATCCAGGTTAACATTTCCTATATAAGAATCGCCTGCCTCGATCCTTGTCAGGTGATCGCAAATAGATTAGACCATTGTAATAAAGGGGCTTTAAAACGACGTCGTATATATGGTCGGTCCTGCGGAGTGATTCGTGGTTAAGAAGCGTGTCGTAGTGAATCACACTGCGCACTCTCGGACGCTTGTGAGTACGACTCTGCTGTTTAGCGATTGTTGAAGTCAAAATCTGAACCCCCCAATGCACCGGAGCTTCTTAATTCTTTAAGGAATAAGGAATAATTTGTGAGCATAGGCAAGTGAAATGTAAACAGACGGTGTTTCCTTGAAATGTAAAAAAAATTGATTTTGAAGTTTGACTGTTGTGACAAGTAGTCCCGGCCGTCCTTCAGTGCAAAAAGAGAAAATATTCTTTTCAAGTAGAAATGACCTCTGGTAGAAGGGTGGTAGTGTATATATAATGCCTGCTTAGGTACCGTTCTCCTACATCCACAAAGGGCTGATTGTTCTCTTTTAATCACATCAGACTAGACGTTCGGCTTTGTTGTCTGCACTTTACGGTGTGGTCTTTAATTTCCAGGCCGTTGGTGGGTTTTCCACACAATGTATTCGACGAATCAGCAATTTTGAAGTATTTTGTTTATATAAGTATAAATGCCCAGACTGTGTATCATCTTAAAAGGAGAAATTATCTGTTGCAGACCTTGTTATAACAAAACATTACAAAACATATGATTCTAGATGTCGAATTTGTCAAAAGATGTAGTTGTTATTTTGATTATAACAGAATTAACATTAAGTTGAAAAGTTCAAATTGATTTCTTAAACTGCATTTCGGGTCAAATTGGTCCTTAAATAATATTAAAGCCTATCTGGAACCAATCAAAAGATTTTTAAACAATCAAGAATTGATAATGCATCAAGGTTTTCTACCAGTCCTCTGGAATTTATGCTTTTCATGATGCTTAGAACAAAGAAAAGTTTCTATATATAAAGGTTCTGAACTGACATATCTAGAACAGCTTCTCAATCACGGTCCAGAGCCGCGAATTGGAAGTCTATTTATAGCGCTTGTCATATTAACGTCCTCCCCGCTGTCATTTCGGGGACGCACATTGTTTTTGCAGGAATCAAATTTGGGTCATTTGAAGCAGTGTTTTCACACTGCCGTGGTAGCGGCTTTATTGATCAGCTCAGTGTTATCACAACTAACACTATGCAGAATCAATATACGGGCCTAGGAAAGCCCGTCTTAAGAAGCCTCAAATTTTCAGTCTGGAGTACCCAAGATGCCCAAGTCAAGGATCTTGCATGTTCACTGTATGGCGTTTCAGACGAGTCAATACGGAGGAATTAGTGCTCCAAAAATATTTGAGCACTCGAAACCCGAGTTAATTTGAATGAGTAATCGGGTCCAGAATAATAGCTCGAATACTCGGGTAGTGATGTATCTAATAATGCGAAACCTATTGTCAGTATGTTTTCCAGCATTATCGTAGCAACTTACAGCAGTACGGATTATAGATAGTCCAGTTTATGTAACTACATGACAACCGATTACATTTACACAGCATATTATATAACAACCAATTACATTTTTTACTTGCTACCAATTTTAGCCCCTACTTATCAAATACTTACAAGTTGTCGGGCCGTGCTCGGATAATGCTTGTCAGATAATCGAGTCAAGAAAACTGCCCCCGCTTACTTACCAGGAGAAAACTGTTATTTAGCATGTTTTACGGAGGGGGGGGGGGTTGTATTTATATGAGTAGGTTATAGCTTTCAAGCATGCGTAGTCGAGTTTCAATGTTAATGGGCGAATTCCCATATCTGGGGTCGAAAAAAAAAATAATCCCTTTCTGTTACACCTTTTATAAAACATTTGTTGAAAACGCCGATCCGACGGTGCACACGTTGTTCGGTTTGTTTATATCACTGTCTTTATAACGTCAGGGGCCAGCCAAACAAGCGCATATATCCATCACAGGAGCGTTATTAGAACTTTACTAGAAAATGGGGACCCTTTGGGTCCCGTTGCAGAGGAAGGGTTTATTGCCGCATAGTGTGAACCAAGAACCATAAGGTAGCGAACGCCCCAGACCCGTTAGGTAGCGACGTCTTTTGGTCGATACAGAACCAATTATTTATGTCTTTGTGGTAATGGGTCAAGGTGAAGGTAAGCAATGGCGAGGGGGAACGGTATTATGTTGTGCGACATACCTGTGATGTGATGGTTCGGGAATTCAATTGTGTGTAAATGGATGGACTAAATTGGTCGGGATCTGATTGACGCTGATAGCAAAACTGGCCCACTCTCAAGGCCCGTTTCAGCGGGTTTATCGGGACAAACAGACAGGACAATTTGAGTCGTATATAGAAAATTAAGCAGGAATAACTCACACTCCTTAAAATGAACTATAAAAAAACAAGGAATAACAAAAATTCTACAAACTAGGCAGGCGAATAGCGGGCTTTAACGTCCGACAACTATCCAGTGACAGCGAAGGTTTTGGTCAAGTGCACTAGCGGTGACCCACATACACAAAAAAAGGTAAAGGTTCGGAATTATAGTCTGAGATTATTGATGAAGTCAGTCATTTACACATTTCAGATTTCTTTTTTTGCAAACTTGTTAATTCTTGTATGATTTCACTCCAATGCCAGAATAGGTGCTAGGAGGCCATTCATTTTACACCTATCTGCCGCCAATGACCTGTACCCATTCGCCTTTTGGTGGAGAGCGTGCACCATTGTGGTTAAAACCCTGGTCAAGGGACCTCGCTGGTAAAAACGATCAGAACTGGACTTGAACAGACAGCTTTGCTGTTACAAGTTACGTGCCCTAACATATCCACCACCAGTAAGCTACACGAGAATACATATACAAACGTACTAAAAATAAATTTTATGTATTAACGGTATATCATTCTGATCCCCAGGTTTTTTTTCGTTTCGAATAAGAAGGGGGCTTGCGCTCCCTTCGCCCACTCTTAATCTGTCCTTGATGTTGCCAGGAGCTGAAGAAACTGATAGCTTGGTTTTATTCCTCACGCCGTAGATTATACGGGTTTCAAATGGGGTGCGCAGTATTATTTCGCTGATCTTGCACGTTTTGTAATTTTCCCATAGTAATTGGCGTCATCATCCCAGATGATCGCTGTAATCATTCACTAGGATACTGCATACCGAAGTTAGTTATTCCTGCTGAATTGAAGGGGATGTAATACATCCACTACGCTGAATCAACGCCGCTCCACTGAAGAAAACGTACAGGCCTCAGGGCTGGTATAATGGAATATACTCTAACGATAACATCTGCAGTCATTCAATCAGTTGACGTATGCTGAAACGCATTTTGAAGAGAACATCACATCACAGGTACACATTAGCTCACTTCCGCTGTGATTGGTGAACATGGCAGGGCGCCCGTCACTCGTCTCAGCGTTTATCATTCGCCAGGTTTGAACATTTCCCCAGCAAACTCCTGACCGTTTCTCATTGGTTAAGCATCATACTATCACATATATTCTACTGTAATTTGCCTCAGTTATTTTGTATTTTAAGCCTCCCCCTCATAACGCTGATGAGTTTATTTCTATATACATATTTTATAAAAATATGTATTGTCGCTGGACCTACTTAGCTCCCCCTCCCCGAATGCAGAACCATCGATTTCAATTTTTTTTCTTTCTTCTGGTATTTTCTATTTTTTGCCCTGGATCTTCAATATACCGGATTTTCTAAAGTTGAAACTTGGGCACAATATTAGTCTTAGGTCACAAATTAGCACCTTGGATTTATTTTTGACCTTGACCTTATTCGCTAGGTCGTACTCTACACATGAGATTCCTCATTATCGCCCAGTAGTAGGCGTCGTATGAGGCTTCCATTGGTCGCTTGGCGATTGCATACATCTTTTTTAAATTTCAGGTGTTTACAAAAAAATCTCTTCAAAACAATACTACTGCTGATTTTAATTGCCAGGTTCACCTATTATCACGTTTTTACGACACTCAACTTTATTTGTTGTTGGCAACAGATTGCTAATAAACTCTCTGTCGTTACTACCGTCTTCACCCATGGGGCTGAGGTTTCAGTGATACTCCAATTTGCCTGCACAGTAATTAGATTACATCAGATCTTGGACTACATAGCTAATACCCAGATAGCCAGAATAAATTGGCTGCAGAACAAAAACTTCGCATTTCAAGGCCGTTCTGTTGTGTGTAGCTAACTTGGTGATTCTTTGTCATATTGATCGTTTTATAAGTGTGTTTGTTACATCATAAAAGTAGAGAAGCTGGGTTTATATTAAGACTTATTCGTGTTTATTATTCTCACGGGACTTTGAACTTCCTTGCCTTCCTGGCCTGATCATTTCACTGCTGGCTGAGGTCTTGGACCTGACTAATGAGCATGTTAGGCGTTGTTTCAGGTTTTCCTTAGTATTTTACAATCTACTGTACATATTCTAAAAAGATGAGAATGTGCGCTACATGCTGGTATATAAAATGTTTGGGTTTCTGATAACTATTGATTTTATTTAAATATTAAAATGTTTTAATTAATTTAAGAAATTTAACTAAAATCATCTATCCAAGCATACCTGTAAAAGAAACAGAATATCGCCAAATAGGCATCATGTTAAAATAAAGGTAAAAACCTCCAGGCGTTTTTAGGATATTGATTTTATTGGGTATTTATGTTTTAAATGTGCAAAAATATATTTATTTTTTAAACGTTAACCTCTAGTATGCCTCCAATAAAAGAAAGGCAAAATATTTAAAAAAAATAGCTTTCATGTTTACCACACCATATAGTAAAAACGGAATCTTTTGGACCAAAGTGGCGGAGAAATATCGATTTAATGTTAAAATATATGAAACTGGTTAAAAAATTAAATGTAGAAAAATCGACCAGTTTTGAAAAAAACAAGTTTTCAGAAATCACATGGTAGAGAAAATGAACAAGGCAAGTGGTCATAGTACAAAACGTTAGGTAATGTTAAGGAAAAACGTTAACAGTGTGTGAACAGACTCCTTAGACACTTATGAGACCTTCAAAAACATACGTAGCTTTCCTTATGTAAAATGGGATATTACACGTTTTAAATAGAGGTTGCGGACATACCAGAAGCGAACTAAATATATTATTTCTCAAACAAGTGTTCCGATGGGCTTGTAACACAAGTACATGATGAGACCAGTGTCATCGTAAGAAGCAAAACGTATAATTCTGGTTTGATGCAACTTACCCACCACTAAGGCTCTGCTCGCTACGCTACCAGACATCTTGCTTCATCGAGCCGCTTTGCTGACTATTTCGTGAATAATCAAAAAGTATAATCTACGTAGTATGAAAGAAATTATAACTAGCAATCAGGTTCAATACACTGTTCACACGCCGTCTGAACAAGAACACGAAACTCACAAAGCTTTATTTTATTGGTGAGATTCTCTCGATGCTCTTCTGGTAGTGCTAAATGTTTGATATAAAAATAGCCTCGTAAAGGTAGTGTACATGGGTCAGTTGTTTCGTTGAATTGCTTTTTTCATTAATATATGAAGTAATGTCATAACATGACATAAGAATGAACGTATTTATTTAGTTATTTTATTTTTTTTTTCTTTTAAATTTACTGAATTTAATGTCGTAAAACAGGGACAAAAAGAACTCCTCAATTTGCTCTTTGATTGCTGTTTTAAGAACCGCCGTCATAGGCGCCCCTAATTACCTTCTGTCAGCACAAATGTACAGTAGGAAGAGAAAGGCCGTACTGAACAATAACTAATTAATCTTTATTCCTTGAATTTTGCAACGGAGAGCAATATATGCAATTACATTAACTCTAACAATGGCCTATTGATCTTGGGGAAAAGGCTTGATTGTGACACATATTACACACAAGACAAAAAGTGCATTGATATAAACACCAGTATACGCCTATTAGCATTTTCCTGCTAAAAAGTACTCCGGCATCCGGAAGTCGGCAGGAAAGGTCCGCAGTGACTGACTGGCCTGGGTTGCAGTCAAGCGCTATATCACGCAGACAGCGGTGGGTTGGCTCGGTATTTTTCTTGTGAGAGCTGAGCCCTGATGAATCGGGACAGCTGAAATCGGCTAGATGTATGGCAACATTGTGAAGACCTGCGAAGCTATCTGTGCCAGCCAGCTAGACCATAAACAAGGCCCGATACCAATTCGTCTATATATCAGAAAGAGAGAATATAAAAAAAGGTAGGCCTCTAGTAGGCCACGAGGCGGCAAGCGCCAGATCTATCTATATACAATATATTCCCTTGGTTCAGACGTCGATTTGTCTGTGGGGCAGATATTAGGGTGCATCCCTGCGGCACCAGTTGTGATTATCAGCCAAACAGTTCTATCTGACTGCGCTAAATCTGCCAGCTACCGGACGAACACCCCACCCAGAGAAACACCAAACGCTGCCCGGGCCGTGATCACGTGATATCTGTACACTGTCGTCTACTTCGCCTGAGAGAATTTTCTTTCAGGTCAAATGCTAGGATATACCCAGTGTTTCTTGCATGTGTCTGTCTATTTCCAGGCAACCCTGAATACTCTACGTGTACGTATCTATATTACTGCAAAATAATATGTCTCTCTCTCGAATACACACATTGGCGCGTATATGCAAATATAATAAACGTGTGCACGTTACGGAGTACCAGCGGATTAAGTGCTGTGGATGTATAATATTCCCTAAAAGTTATTAAATGTTAGCATGCATTGTTTTTGCCAGTGAATGCAAGGTTCGAATGTCTATGTACCCGTTTTTGGTGCAAAAACAAAGTACAGAATGATCATCATCATCAATAATATACATGAAAATCACTATTAAATGCTGTATTATGTAACAAAAATTGATAGTGGCTGAAAATGTTTTAACCTTTACGTCTTTTGGTGCACACTACACATGGAGTGTGACGAATACGAATCTCGATAGGCATTGTGGGATGAAAGCCGCATTTTACTTATAAATGTTTCGTATGGTAAAGGAAGTTTAACCATGTATGATACGAAGATATAATTTACCACCGGAAGAATGCTATAGAAAAGATACCATAAGATCCACATAAGTTTGTAAGCTCGCGAACATCTTCGCTATATAACGTATTAAAGGTTCAGCCTGGCAAAATCTTATTATTTTAAACGAGCTTAATTTAAACTTGGATCGTACTCCTGTAGTAAAGTTGTCAGTGTAGGATTGTTATCTTCAAAGTTTATGCGAAAGGGGCATGGCCGCAGACGTAAATCAGGTGTAAGTTACCCTAGAAATAAAAATAACACATCCATAGAATCAAGAGCACCGTAAATGGAGCATCATCATGGTGCCAACACAGTCTGGTGACCTTTGCCCTCATTAAATATGCATGGAATACGCTGATAATCGAACTTTCATTTTAGGCGAGAAATTATATTGATTAATATTTTTGTTGCGTTTTTTAAACATCCGTTATATTCCAGGTAGGTTATAACGGCGACAACACAAATTAGTCTAGTGACCTCTGACCTTATGAAATGTGCCTGGATTTTGCCCATAATCGAACTCGGGAGAGATAATCTATTGATAAGTAGTAGGTTTTTTGAAAATCCATCAGAGCCATTGTAAGTTATCGCGGCGACACTACAGATTAACGGACGGACGGACCGTAGATTGATGGGCTTACACAATCTTTGGCAAAATGCACACGCAAGAGGAAAAACTATACGTGTTTCCTTATTGGACATATCAGCTAATAAGAAATACGGCATTTCGAGATACATTAATATGTCGGTTTTTTAATTCTGATCCTTGGACTTTGCTTCTTACTGTAGCGTCACTCTTGTACGATGCGTGTTGGTCTATTGTGAGAGTAAATAAAGAGAGGGTTTATCTCTGAGCCCTGTAACTGGTGGTATATAGAAACCATAAGAGCAATTAAAAAGCCTTTGTGAAGTAATAGGCCATACTGTACATAATATTGTTGCCTGCATCACAATATATTTTATTTTAAGAAACGTGTATAGGAACGTCAGAATCCTGGAAGGGGGATACGACTGGTTGATTCGTTCGGTAAGGAGGATACCGGATAAATTTTTGGGACGCCTGATGAATGAAACGTTCCAAGTAATCTTCATATTGACTCAAGTAGGATATGGCTCACCAGTTATTGTTAATAGTTTTATGTCATTCAGGAATTGTTATATAGTATTGTTGACTTTTGTTTATCCAGTCCATCGGTTACGAGGACAGTCTTGTTCTCTGTTTTGGTTACGGGTTATCTCGAGTCGACTGTACTGAATAAGAACAGGAGTGAGGAAAATCAAAACTGCAAAAATGCAGCTCAGACTTGTAATTTTCATCGTCTTTTGAAAAACATTAAGGTTGTGGTTACAAGTAATTTTATTTGGTTAATAATTCACTTCACAATATAAAAAATATAATAATGAACCTTGAATTATGCTCCGTAAATAGCAGTAGCAAATTAAGCATTTTCCAACAAAACTAAAACCATGTTACGTGACCAAATTATGAACTGTACTTACTGGATACAAACGAGACACGCAAACAGCTGGATTTATATAACAACACCACACCAATAAACGGTACCTGTTCCAATATTTCATTGCTTGTCAGAGAAGCTCCAGATTATTGTCGGCCGCTATTTGTATTGTCTATTACAGCGACTGCCAGGTCTATCTGTTCCAGTTGGTCAGATTAATTTGTTGTCATTTGGAGTCGAACGTCAGATCCGTCTGCTGGTCGTAATCGCGCGCCAGATCTATCTTGTTGCTCGGTGAGTCATTGGCAGACCAGCCTGTCCCGTCCGACCCGCATTGTCTGATTTCTTTGATATTCTCCCTGCTGATTTATGGTCCCCAAGACAGGTCGGATTTTCCGACAGGTTTTCTTTCTTTAAAAGATGAAACCGGACATTTTGCAAGATGAGGTCCTGTCAGAGAGACATATCGGAATCTGAACTGTGGGAACTTCCAAATTAGAGCCACCACTCCTCTTTTATTTATTCTTTATTCAAGATGTCTTTCGTCGTATTTCTTATGGATGGATATCCATCTGCTACGAGAAATGCTCGTTTTTGTTTATTTTCTCTCCACCCAAGATGTCATTTATCATATTTCCAGCGGATGGTTATCTATCTATTGATGTGATTTACGCTTTCCCATTATTTTTGTCCATTTAAAGTATGTCATCTTCCTGGACCAGATAACGGGTGGTTGTGAAGTAATTTAATTGTTTACATGGTCTGCTCAGAAATAATCCATTGAATATCATACAAAGTGTTCGAAGTTATAGGTGAAATAACTAAACGTAAAAAAGAATAGTAGTCCCTTAATTGAGACTATTGTATTTTTCCAATGGAAACGTTATAAATATTTCTGTGTTGACAGCTCCATTACTTTTTGGTTTATGTCTCACTTTCCGTTTACCTCTGCTTAATATGCTTATCTGTTGGTCTGTCTGTCTGTCTCTTTCTATCTCTCTCCCTGTCTCTCGCGCTAATCACTTGGACATTTCAAATGCATACGGATGGATTAGATATATATATATATATATATATATATATATATATATATATATATAAAGGTTAATGGTCGAGAAAAATTATTAAATAGAACACATCTTTTTAATGATATTTAATTTATTCTTTATCGATATTGCAAAACAAACACTACCGAAGTAGAACTCAAATCATCCAAATATCTTGTGTACTGATATTGATCACTTAAAAGACGGTATATTACCCATATTGTCTCAACAGTTTTATAGTTATCCGCTATCATGCCATGTTGTCTTAGTAGGGGACTAGGATTATTCTTAAGACTGACAGGTAACAGCTGTAAAAATATAGTTAATGTGGGTGTGATTTCTACAACTGGCGGATATCCAATTTACCAATTATATTTTGACCGATAATATTACGTCTTTGTTAAGTTCTTGTGTACGGTGGTATTATCAATGAGCTTAATAACAACAGCGTTAGCTAATCAAGCGCGTAAATCCTAGACAATAAACGAGGTAATGGATATCTAATTCAAGGTTTATTCTCTTGTGACCGAAGCAAGTTTAGAACTGCGTTTTGAAATTAATTGGAAAGCAGTATGTATTTATGATTGTGTTACTAATGTGACCCATCTTTGATACTACTGGGGCACATTAGCAAGTCTGTCATGAGAAAAATGGAATTGATTTAAGAAATGAATCTAAAAGAAATAAGTACATAGACACTGACAGATATAGCACAGATAATACATATATGATATCACTAAAATGTGTATATGAAAAGTTAAACGGGATCCTGCCATTAACAGTTGTAAAATGTCACGCTGCAATAAGCATTCCTTACGCCAAACATTCATTCATTACATAAAGCAGCATGCCGTATTGGACGGCTTACAGCCAAAATCAGTGATAATCTTATGAATGATTTATACCAGCTGATTGTTAATATGACCATGGTGTAAGTCATTATGTTAAAATGATTTGGATTGTCCCCGATATGAAAATATACGGCTTGGCACACTGCTGGCGCACTGGAGCGTGACTGCTATAATAACGTTATCTAGAGCCTCCCCATCGAAGTAGGCCGGGGCCAAGTTTTATCTGATTGGTTTCTCTTTTGCAAGTCTGACGCCGGCCAAATGGACGCTCGCAGTACATCACTATTGGTGTTTATTTGGCAGCTCTGAACAACAAGGAATGCATTTCATGTCTGAACGGGGCCATCTTTCGGATGGTCCAATAAGTCTTTTCTTCCAATAGAAACAAATGGGTCTTGCCGCGACGAAAGGATGTAGCCCTGCATGTGATATTCTCGGATTGGGAAACATGTACAAAGCTTTTATTTGTCGAATGGGGGAGAACATGTCCTGTTCTAGGTGCTTGGAAACCAACTGCCTTCAAGCTTCCATCGACTGATGATGATGGATGGCCGGCATACAGTCAGGGGAATCCTCAGCCACGCCCGCCAATACACAGCACCGCGGTATCACTGTGAGTGCTGTGGACATTCCGGCACAATAAGAATGCTGGCGGTCTTCTGCTTATATCTTGTTCCTGCAGCGGTTACTCGCTTTCAGGCTTAGATCCGTATTGGCTGCAAGGAATCCCCATAACCAAGGTGACAGGACTGTCGAGTGACATTAAGTCAATCCGCGGTTCCACCGCTGAGGTGGAAGGCATCCAAATCGTACGATAGAGCATTGTACTATTTATTATCTACGCCCGCGGTTTGGATAATCATGAGATATGTGACATATTGTTATTTCCTCGTATATAAACGTGTACAATGAGCGGTCTTTGTGGAATAAGGAGGCCCTTATCAGCAGTGTGGTGGGCTCTGTACATGGTGACGGCTGCTTAATGCAAGGTTGGTAATCGCATTCACAAATCAGTGACCCAAGGGTGGAAGCTCCGGCCTGAAAGAAAAGGAAGCAATGACTGGGTTCTATATCACGCTGGTCTCGCTGCAAATATTGCCTAGAAAATCAATCCTCAACTAAACTACCTTGTTTACCCTGGAGATTTAAATGACCAAACGGATGGCTCCCGTTTTTTAATGTCGCGCTTTCAGTCTTGGCTTTGAGGAGAATTGCATAATAGGAGATCGGGTGCAAATGTGGACGCCAAAGGAAACGGCTTTTGCCAATAAAGTGGGGCAGGTTTATTCCAGCAGGCGTTGTTACAGCTGGCTCATCTCGTTAATTATGTACCTTGTGTGATTGATGCCAAACAATGGAAGCAGATATACCCCTTTACTGCCGTGGCGTGACCTCTGATGAGCGAGCAACTAGACTTACAAGAAACTTACTCCAGCGTGTCTGTGCACGGGTAAAACGAGGACGCTATCTTTTTCACACGCTGGTAACTTCTGCACGCACATAACATCCCACCTGCCACTGGTCGACATCGTGGCATGATAGCTACCATAATTAGTTAATAACCAGACAGAAAAAAACGAACAAGAATTACTGGCTGCTAATTAGATTCTAATAAATCTGAACAGTAAGCTCTGGCTCCACATCAAGCGTTTTAACCTGAACCGATATTTCGGCACTGCTGGCATCAAGCTCCACTGACTCAGCTAGTGGTAGCCAGACCGCGACAGCAACCCTGCGGGCACTGCTTTTCTTTGCGGGTAAGCGTAAGATCAATATCCTTCGCTTAGGCAATACTCTCCATATAAAAGGGCCAGTGACGGTTACAGAACTCTTAAGTCAAAGTAGCCCAAAGGATCAACACTATATAACGCTGTTCGTTGTAAACGCCCATTATGCCGACATCATTCCGGAAACCCGTTTGGGTTTCAGCAAGGTTGCATTCCTACCGATTAGGCGCAACACACTTGTCGTACTAGGATCACGTGTTTTGTGCCCCGCAGGTGGGCTGTTGTCACGTGAGGACTAGGTCCAGATAAAAAAAATAGCATGTGTAATTTGTGTGAATTTTAAAAGTGATTTGTTTAATATATAATCTTATTTAATTGTACAGAATGTGAACATTGTCTTTCTATTGATTGCAGGAGTGAACCCAACCGAAACAAGCAGACCGTGGCTGTGGCTGTGGCATCACCGGACACAAGAGGAATCTATACTGCCCTGGACAGAGGAGGCTCCGGGCACACAGCGACCTACAGCAGGCACGGACATGGTCATTCGGTCTTAATGGTTCTGCTCGCGCAGCTATTGACTAGAGCCATGCCTGCCACGTGCTGCCGGTGCCAGCTCACGCGCAGGGATGTATGCTCTCAGCGGTGTATACGACGGCTTTGCGGCCGCTTTGACCGACTGCCCACGCGGCTTGTGTGTCTTGGTGTTATAGTTCTCCAAAGCATTGTTCTCAACTGGTACCTCATCTCAAGCAACGACTCTATGGGATACGCCTGGATTTTAGCGGATGGTCTCGTGCTTGCCATCTTCGTCGCCGCCTTCGTCGTGTCATTTCGCCAGTTAGGTAGTGACGATAGTGACACAGATTCCGGTCAAGTTACCATGTCAGGCAATGAGTTACCCTTGGGGTTTATGGCGTGGGCTATATACGCGCTTGTGCTTATGACTAGGGTAGCCGTACTATTCAAGCAAATGGATCCTTCTAAGCTTAATTCAGGGTTGTTCGGGGGTAACATGCTGAAAACGGCCATAGCCCTTTCAGCTGTCATTTATCTTCTTCTGATTGTGGCCCATCATGACTCTAAACCACACACTGACAGGAAATATTACGTCGATCACCTGACCACCTCTGTGACGCTAGACATCCTTGATACTGTACAGTTCCTCGAGGTTCTCCTGTCCCAGGACCCGACGGAAATGGAAATGTCTACTCCGCTGCGAGACTCCATTATCGGAATCGCCTCCTTCAACCTACTTCTCCCAACCGTGCCTCTAATAATGCTCAGCAGGACCCGATTCGGCCACAGTCGTTACTCAAAATTAGTGCAAACTTTGTACACCTTGCTGTATACATTAATAGTCAACGTGCCCTACATAGTCATTCGTATTTATCTGTGGTACCACCTTCGAAGACACATATCCGTCTTCCTGACCAAGAATATTATAGTTATGTACACTTGTCTTCACGACGTGTACGAGACGATATACGATAACCTGAACGACAGGAATCTCTCTAGAAATCAAAGCACTTTGCATACAGAGCCAGACACTGCCACGTCAGAAGCTATTGACATCATCGAGCTTGAGGACAGTCCTCATGCTAATGACGTCAGGGACCATAAACTTAAGGCTGGTTCACCCACAGAGAGTGTCGAGACGGAAAAATCTGGGTTCCACGTCACGGCTTTATGACCTCAAATCAGGTCTAGGTTTCTGATGCTTCTCCGGGGTAGCCAACTCTACAAAGTCCTGCACAACGAGTCAGAGTGAACTATAAACAGCATTTATTGCAAGCAGCAACAATTAACACTTGGTTATGGCAAACATACCCTACCCGTACGATGTCTCACGCTTGGTCGCCAATGACCAATATAGGCGGAAAGAAAAGGATAATAAAAGATATTGATACTCTGAGCATATTTCATGTGTCGTTGAAAATAAGACTTTAAGTGATGAATGCACACGCATGTTGAAAACACGTTCTATTGACACCCAAGTGGTGCTTTTACACACCTACTCGGCTTTGTGCAAATTGTTCCGAATCCAGTCAACTTTGTTTTCAAATCGCTTTTATTGAATATAAAATGAAAAGGACCAAGCAAACCCCAGCACCGATTTATGTGTCCAAATATTTAAACTTGCTTTACCGGTTGAGGCAGATAATAGACAAGCGCAAGATATTGTGGGATAACATGTGGGATACATTCAACACGGCCTTGTGACATATGACCCCAGTGCGTGCTTCTATTCTTGGCATTCCAGTTGACGGGACCTTCAATTCTTAATTATAATGACTATTAAGTTGACCGGCAACGTCTATCACTGTTACCGCGTCAAGAAATATATATATGTTACACAGTGTTTGTATTTGCGGTAACTACGTCAAAAGTGATACTTCCTCAGTAGTGATAAAGTGGATAAAATTGATTCCCCAATCATTGACTTTGAATGTTATTGGAGGTTTGTGCTTATCCACCGCAGCATAGGTGATGCCATCGGGCCACAATGGACGAAAATGATTCCAGTGAAATGAAGACGATGGGTGACCCGGATTTACCATTCTGGGCAGCCAGACACCATCTGGGCGAGCTACCAATATCGTGTGCCTTAATATTACTTGCGGTAGGTGACAAAACGCATCCATTACCCTTCCCACCTCACAGAAGCCACCATCGACGAAGCGCAAGAGGTGGCTATTCTCCTCTCCTATGTGACTCCCGTCCCGGCGGATGCCTTAGGGCGCTAGATCTCTGGCAGATAGAAACTACTGGGTGACATCTACACTGGTCCTATCATGCAAGCCCTTCTCAATGGGCCTTTAGGTTCCGAAAAATCAATATGCCTTTGTTTTGAGCTGGTGATGAAATTACCAAAGGCCTGCATGTAAATCTTTTCTGACCTTTTTTCTCGTCGATTCTCCCTCGTTAACTGAGCACGCACATAGACAATTAAACATGACGTTCGCTTGTCTTCATGTACAAGAAGAAATCTTACCAAATCGCCCACCATTAAACGCCCCGGAAGTTGCACCTCGACTCAGACCATAAATAAAGACACCATTTTCTCTTGCTTCTTTCTTTGTACTTAGCAAGTGACAGTAGCTAAATTGCAACTTGTTGCCGCAGGCATTCGTAAAAAACGAATACGACTGCAGAGGAAATTCATATTGGTAAATAACGAGTGGCTATTCCTGGAAAAATGTGACTATTGTCCAATAGACTGTGTTAGTAATTTGCTAAGGGAATTGCATTTGCTGGCAGACTTATAAAATGTACATTTGACATGATTTTAAAGGATGGGCGGGACCGTTCTTCGGGACCAATCCTGGTCTATTTACTTCTAGGCCGGCATGGAACAGTGATGACTTCTTGGTGAATTTGATCGCAGCGGTAGGCGGACGTTTTGCAGCGTCATGCTGTGTTAAGATCCTAAATCTAGAGGGGTCGAACCACCTGTGTTCCTTTTATTTCCCAATAATTGATGTAGGCAACTCATCTTGCTGTCAGACCTAGCGTCTTGGGCAGTTTCGCTTATTTCTGGAGAACTTGAACGAGTCAGTGGTGGGGATGCAGAGGGATTTATGGCCCTAGATAGCGTTAGAATTACATGTCAAACCTTCATTAATCATAACCGCATTCCACCTACAGAGCCGAAACAGGATGATACTGCTGACTCTGTAATTTTATAGAAACAATGAGGAAGACCCCGAATCACCAAGCAGGTCCTTGGCCGTGTGTCCGCTTTAGCATCTTGCCTGATTATACATTTCGGACGACATGTGTTACTGGCTGTCAATTAAATCTCCTTTTCTTACTTCATGAACATTGCAGTTTTTATTACATGAACATGTCCAGACCTCTTCTTTTGCATGATGGCCTCAGTTGATAAAACATGTATATACCAAGCTAGTGTTGTTTTCGCTTGTTTTTATCTCTCACTGTCGTGAGGTTGGCGTGACCTTCCATTTGGAATGTGTTTATATTTTTCTTAGGACAGGCCAATGGCGAATTAGTGGCACTGTTTTGGAATGGGTGTGAAAAAAACCACGTGATCAGCATGCGTTATCTTAAACCTTCTGGATTAAGAATGTTTAGTTATTTAGATATATTACGGCTATACTGTATACTGCCTACGAATTCCGGTGTGCAATATCACAACTGCTCTAGGCTTCTAATTGTTTACATACAAGAATAACATAAATGTAGGATACATGGTTAAGTTTTGAGTAAAAATAATTAAATAAATCGCCAAATGACCATTTGTTACTAGAAACATAATGAAATCGAGTTACGTCATAATATAAAATAAAATCGTACCCTTGATCATGAGCACTACTGTGTGAGTACCTGGGTTATTGTTATTCACAGTTACTCGATCAGGGAAGGTATTAGCAAAGAGCATCCATCTAGAATATGACTATCTTGTTTTTTGTTCGTTCCTCTCAATCTACCATCACATACCAGAGCATGTTGGGGTGTACACAGGTCGATGCTGACCAATGCTGGTCAATGGCTCGTCAGCGATCTTCCATTTTGGTATTTTGTTGCA
Source organism: Sipunculus nudus (assembly GCA_026874595.1). Taxonomy (NCBI): domain Eukaryota; kingdom Metazoa; phylum Annelida; class Sipuncula; order Golfingiida; family Sipunculidae; genus Sipunculus; species Sipunculus nudus. The sequence goes on along the minus strand of CM049306.1, from coordinate 37,331,569 downwards.
TATAGAATGTGAGTATATTACGAAAGTGATGCTAAACCGTGAGCCCTTTTTTGTCTGGTGTACTCTCAGGTGCTATATACAACTTCTTAATCAGGGAATTAAAAATGTCACCATTTGTAGCATATTCAACAAGAGGTTTTGCCGCCAAGAGGAGTCACAAAATTGATTTATTATCTTACCTTACCTGAACACGCCAATGAAAGTAATTTTGAAAGAGTGAGTAATCGGTATTTATGCTTCACGATCAAAGTTTTAAAAATACAAAACATATACACATATATTACGTCCTCATATAATTGTATCCCCAGCCAAAGGCAGGGATACTATGGTTTAAGCAGGGTCTCGCCGCCACCGCAGATAAATCTTGTCTGCGCAATAACTCAAAAAAATATTTCACGGATCTTTACCTAACTTTACATGTGCATAGATATGGGTATTAGGACGAAGCCTATATAAAATGGGGTAATAACCTCTACTAGGAGAGTGACCTTGACATTGATAGATCCATTTTTGGTCAAAATAACACATCTTAAATATCAGATGAAAGATTGCATGGATTGGCCAAAAAAGAAGTTGACCAAAGATCTTGGATAGCTTTGTCTTGTACGCGAGAATGGGGGATGCAGCTTTTGTCCTTTTCTTGTTTTTGCGTCTTTTGATACCTCCATCTTTGCCACTTTACAGTACTGTGAGCCTTACAAATAAAAAAATACTGGACAGATTTCTTTCATATTATGCACATGCATAGATATGGATCATGGGACGAGGTATTTTTAAATTCGGGTCCTGACCTTAAATATGAGGGTGGCTTTGACCTTGAATAATTCCATATTTGGTGAAAATCACTCAAAATCTTAAATATCTCAAGAAAGAGTGGATAGAATGGTCCAAAAATCAGGTTGACCGCCGATTTGGACAGCTTTGTCTTATACGCGAGACTAGTGGCACCACCTAGCGTCATTTTCCTGTTTTCGTGTCTTTAAATATCCCCATTATTTTAAACTTGACAGAAATGTGGGGGTAATAAGTCAAAAACTTGGATGCGGTATATTTTACTTCGGGTCATAATCTTTACTTTGAGTGGCCTAGACTTTGAAGATATCCATGTTTGGTAAAAAAAAAATTCTCATGTGGATAAATGTATTTTTCTGAAGCTCCAAAAAAAAGATGACAAATGATAAGTTGCCGCAAGAATTTGAAAACCGATTACCTTGACCTTGCCCTTAAAGGTCAAACCTCGGAATATAAAGGATTTTTGTGAACCCCATAACTTTTGAAATACCCTATCTTTTTCCTTCAAATTTGACACAAAAAAATATTTCCACCAACATCTTGGATTCGTTCGAGGACTTTTGACCTTGAGCCTGGTCTTCAAAGTCAAATCTGCAAATTAAAAGAAGTTTTGTGAACCCTATATTTTTTTTAAGTACCCTGTCCTTTTTCTTTAAATGTGACACACAGATTGTTTCGACCAAGATCTCAGACATTTTGTAGACTGGTGACCTTGAGTTTTGTCTTCAAGGTCAAATATGGGAAGATAGGTTTTTTTTGTTAACTCCAAAACCTTTGAAATACTATATCTGTTTCCTTAAAATTTGACACAAAAAAAGAATTTCCACCAATATCTTGTATATGTTCGAGGACTTCAAGATCAAATCTTTGAATGTATAGAATTTTGGTTTACCCTCTAACTTTTGAAGTACTGTATCAGTTTCCTTAAAATTTGACGTAAAAAATATTTCAACCAATATCCCGGATTTTTTCAAGACAAGTGAGCTTGACCTTGGGGTTCAAGGTCAAACCAGAAGAAACGAAGGATTCTTGTGAACCCCATACCTATTGAAAAACTTTTTTTTCTCTTCAAATTTGACACGTGAATTCTCTCATCCCAGATGTCGGACAAGTTCAAACATTTGTTGTGACCTTGGCCTTCTCAAGTGTCAGAAGTGCTTCTGAAGATGGGGACTATTTAAGAAGGGGTATGCCTTGATTGTCTGGGGATCCTATTCTCCGATGCCCGAAATATAGACTAGAGTTTTTTTTAGGTATATGAAATATGAGTATTCAGCACCTGATAACTGTTACTGATACCGGAATTTGACAGATGATTAACAATTATTAACGTTTATTAAACATTTAAATTTCGTTAATAATTTAAAAGATCCCGAAGGATGGATGAAATAGTGAATACTGAATACGGATATGAATGTATCCTAGCTGAAATAAGTCCAGCCATAAACTTTAACCATTTAACTACATAATATTTGCGTTCGTATGTAATTAAAAATGACCTAAGCTCGTGGGGTAAAGCCGTAAATAACAAAACAGTCGTATGCTATCAAGTCTATCAAAAGAATCTATGATCCTCATATCATAAAACACTGCTACAGGACCATACCAAGTAGCTAATTTGTTTTGCAATTTGAGCCTTCTTTCATTCGTTATTTATAACCAACTTATCTATATTTATCGACAACACTGTACGCCGGAGGCGTCACCCCAAGGTCCTTAAACGGTAGATGCCAATGACTAGAATATCTCGTTACCTAGGAAGCGCGCTGGTGTTGGACTGTTAGGGGCCATAATCAAGAAATTAGGAATTAAACGTGTCGCCAAGGTTACAACATATAGACCAGAGACACGGAAATACTGCATGGAATATTCATCTTGTCTATATACACGTTTTATTCGCAGGAACATTTTATCTCTCTTCATAAAATGCGGTCCCGTGTGTGTTGGTGTCCAACTGCTCATTAGCAGACCAAACTCGTTTAGGCAGGTTGTGGAAAATTGGACCAGAAATGAATAATCGATGAGAGATTTTGATATTGCTGTGGAAAATTAAGATAGTTTAGATATATTTTTTTATGTACGAATACATCACACAGTGGTGCTCTTTGGAGTTTTCCCTAATGAGCAATTAACGTTTTCCATGTATAGTCGGTTCTCTGAAGTGTGTACAGGGGCATACTTAAATATGAATCGTGGTTCGCTTTGGGATTAGGTGGCGTAATTGCTCATTAAATTTGAAAATATAGTAGAAATATGTTTGATACGAATCATCAAATAACACTGCAGCTGCCTCTTTAATACGCCATATATTCCTCAACATTTCATGTTGGAGATCCCAGCAACTTGCCGACTTTTAAGTAATGTCTAAAACCTTCTTCTCACACATTTGATAAGAAACATATGAAACAGGCATGTAAGATAATCAATGATAATTTACATAAACAAAATAATGTCAAAAAGTACATGATAAATATATTTACTGAAATTTTCAGCTTTTAAATTAACTACACAGTTACCTCATTTATTTAGCCAAGGATGTGTCAGGATCTATAGTTCCTAGCTGAGACCCACGCACCAAAGGAACGTCTGTGTCAGGCAATTTTTTATTCCCCAGAATTTTCGAAATGACTTTTTCTTTTCATTTGATATTTGAAAAAATCATGATTTTTTAAAAACTGAAGTTTTAAATTAAAAATCCTAGACTTTAAAGGGTGTATGGGAACCCTGTATGATACGGATAGGTGCTATGTAGAGAGCTCCTTGTAACAGCTAGTGCCTTTAATCAGAATACTTTCCGTGAGAAAATTTGAAGGGGAGCTAAAGCTTTAACTAGACCCATAAGGGTTCCTGATACAAGCAATAAGATCATTTAACGACATACAGCATTTAGATATAATATGTGCCAGAATTTCCTCCCAAACATTATGTCATGCATTTAGAAAATGAATAAGAAGACTCATATAATTATAGTTACACTGCATAATGGCTTGAGAAAGTGTGTAACAAAGTTTATGGACCGATGAAAAAAAGTAATAAGAAACGCGTTAAAACACTGACAGGTGATCTACTTATGGGCGGCGGGGGTTTCTAATAATTTGTTGTATCGTGATAATACCCGGGGTATTACTGCAGTCATAACATCAGAGGACTTGAGGCAAGGGGAGCTTTCCTACTGGGTGTGGGTATAATGACCTATTTTCACCGTGTTAAACTGCCAATTTTATCATCTTCATAAGAGATATTCCAGAGCTTCTCAAGCTGACCTTCATCATGAAATCTTAACTTAACTGGTCCCTCGGGAAAGCCTCGTCCGTTACAGCTGATAGCTTTACGGTCATATCGTTATCTGCAGAGAATTAAAGCAATATTCCTCTGTCGCCCATATTAAACTATGAATTCTGCACCTTTTGTTAAGGGGCGCAAGATTCTTCTCAACCTGTGGTGTTTGATTGGCCGCATAATCACGTGATTCGGTCATGTTATAATGTCATGTGATATATCATGCAGCGCCTAACGCGGTGATAATGTTAATTTCCGCGAGTGATAGATCTTCTTGCATCAAATCAAGGTTACCTGCTGTTTAATCTTGTACCAGTGGGTTTGGCTGACATCCATACCAATTATTCTTCCAGTTTTTATTCTCAATGCCTTGGGACCGTTGGTTCGGTCTATAGTGTCTTTCCAGGCAGAAATCCCCGATTCAACAATATGTAAAGAAAGTCATGTGGATAATGATCAGGCGCCAAAGATAAGAAAGCCTCCCCCTTATATGCAAGGGAGGTTTATAGGGGTTGATGACATTTTTCTACATTAACATTTGGGTCAAAAATTCTTCAGGGTGGACTTTGTTTCCTAATACTGCAAACCATCGATAAATTAAATTTCTTTAGCCCGGGCCTTGTTTGCTCTAGATCTCAGGTATGTCTCATAAAAAAACTGACCTTTGGGCATAATGTTAGTCATAGGTTACTTATTTGCACCTCCTATTTAGATCCGACTGTGACGTAATTACCAACTCTTACATTCCATACCCAGTCCCCTGTACTATCGCTCAGTTGCTTTTGGCTTTCGGTAATTTTAAACATCTAGTTGATTAATTTAATTCTTGACATAATTTTCTTGTTTTTTTTTATATTTTTGCATATGTTTGTATTACATAAAATAAATTTGTTTACATGCATATGATATGAGCAGAAATAATTAAACCATTGCACTGTTTAATAATTGAAGAATTTAAAATAACTTTTTTCTTTTGTTATTGCAGTCGACCCCCGTTTGGTTAGCTTAGTATTAAATGCTTGCCAGTGTTAACCAGTCTTTATTGTTGATGCAAGATTAAGTAGTCATCATTTTTTTAGGCCTTTATTTCGTTGAGGCCTTGATTCACAAATGGTTAAAATGGTTAAACTGGTTTGTATTTACAGTTTAAACAGATGATAGAGGAAATTTACACGTACTTCGAAAAATACTCTGTGACATATAGTCTTAATGTATCCATTAAGTAAATAATTATTCTTCGATAAATTTTAATTGGCGCCTCTCTTTTGTAATGAAAATTGAATTTTGATAAACGAATGAAGCAAGGGCATCTAATCTATTTCACAAGCATGCAAAATGAAACTTTGAAGGTCAAGGGTGGATTAAGACTAAAATTTACAAAAAGTGTAATGTAAGTGAGGTCATCGTCTCCCACCCCAAAACAATCCCCTGAGTTATAATAAACACCGTATTACAAACATATCTGGTAACAGCGACAGTTGCAAGGATTTTGTTTTCCATGTTGAAACTTTAAGATTTAATCCTCTAAGCTTACGTTATATATAAAAGTGCATGAAAGCATTTTTTTTAAATTCAGGTAAGGCCTGAACATGCATTCCATGCATGTATCAAACTTAATAGTGCAACAGGTTGAAGGAAAAACATGCCATTTGTGTGAAAGAAAATCTGCATCTGTACCTGTCCGGATCGAGTACGCAGCTATACACGCCAGGGTAAACATTATTTTTTGGACGAGAAGGAATTCTTGGCAATGCTTAACAATTAATACTTACGTTAAAGGGGTCTTTGATTCCGCGTCAACTAGCCAGGTGCTGCGTTAATTACACAGGGTGATCGCGCAGTGGGCCAGTGTGGCGGCACTTCACATTCGGGTTCTGTTATTTGCTGACATTTGTGTTTTGTGCTCAAATAACGCAAGAGCAGCTGGTTTGCCATTTGAAGCTGCCGCCCAAGCTGGCTGGGGGGTCCACCTAGCCACGTTCGCAGCCTGTAATCGAAACTTGGTTTAGTACTTTCATTTGATTGTTTACCTCTTGGAAGTGTGGGAATTAGCCGTTCTCAAAACATTGCCTCTGTTCTTGTCTGGTGGCTGGTTGTACAGTCGCTTCATGTTGTCTAAGCTGGAATTATGTAAACTCGTGCCTTGGGAAATAAAATAGAACCTTATTATGTCAGTTAATGGAACCCTTTATGAAAGGATATATATATATATATATATATATATATATATATATAATTCAGGTATCTGTGGTCCCTCTCCCATATTATATATATATAAGGAATCTGTGCAATATTAACATAAAATTGCATTTTGCCTCATATCAGTGTCAATGACTGAATGGCAAATATTTGTATGCCCCATGGGTTGTACTGAGTGACACGAGGAATTAATACATCACAAAATGCAACTCATGAAAATTTACAATACAATGGTGATTTTAAAGTGGAAGTGAAAGTGAAATGGGTGTACATAAAGAGTACATTTTTTGCACAACAAAATCGAACATACTTTATATAAAAATTTTATGATGAAAAAGAAGTATATATCTTTTCTTGGTTGGAATTAATAGTTAAAGTCGTCTTCTGGACTCGAAAATAACTTTAACAATTGAAGCACTCCCTGTGGACATGCCCGGGCGTTTTAGGAGTAAATGGAAAATGGTACTAACAGGTACTTTGGCCTCCTCTTAATTTGCGTGCAAATGTCGATCAGGCAGGTGGTCGGTATTCTCTGACCTTTAGACTGTATTAACTACCACGCGTACATCAAAGACGCCACCAAAACCAGGCCAGATTTATAAATCCCCGATCACGAGCTAACTCCGGGCCTAACCGTCATATTATTCAAAAGGATGCTGTCTCTGTGTTTATATTTAGGGCGAGCATTTGTCGTTTGGTCATGTGCTACGGAGGGTTAATTTAGATTATTGTGATCCAGGTGGATTCTGCGGGGATTATGACATTATATTCTAGTCAACGATTTATGATAGATCACATTAATAGGAAGAGATATATCGCCTTGAGCACCTGCTGAGGTTCGCTTTGGTGTTACAAAATCAGCGTGTGTAAACTGAAGATAAGGACTTGATCCCGTCTCCGCGGGAGCGGGCGGTGTCACTGAGACAATAAAGTTTGCTGACGCAACCAGATTGCTTATTTTGCTATTGTTTTCGAAGATGGCAATCCGGGTCACTTAGTCGAGGTGCCATCAGATCTGGTAAAACAGCGCGTTGATTTCGGCGGCGATTGTCACGTGACTTCGCCGTGATTCCCCGTCAGTTGTTGTCAGGAAAAAAGACGGATGGGTCAGTTTGGATCAGGCCGACGCCGAAGAGAAAGCTATTTTATGACATGCCATTATTACGGGATCGTCTTCGAGGCGCGATGGATGGTTGATATTGTTCTTGTGTTTACTGCCGTATTCATCTTGTCCTTTCGCAAGTCAAGGGATGTAGGTCGGAGTCAGCCACACCCGCGGGCCTATTTCCCTCGGAGTTTACAGGCCTCGCCGTGTGTGCTCGTAAAATAAAGAACAATTGGAGCTCCAGGCAGCCTTTGATATTTCTTTGTTTCTTACCACTAGCTCAATTTAAATAAACATCCATTAAATACTCGGAAAGACAAAATATGATAAAATAGGTGAAAAAGATATGGGGAAAATATGAGAAGAAATCATGCTTATCAAAGTTTGTTACATAAAGTCCGGATGATACGTCTACATGCATAATAACAAATACCAGGTTTCATAAATGTGAATATAAATCTATATGCACAGATGATAACCTTCCGATAACTTTCCTATGAGCCCCGGGAAACTAGTTTATTTACTAAAAATTGGCATTTCTCAGGTTGAGGACACTTGGGCACGATTCACACCCTGGAAAAGTTTCAATCCCTCGGCTAAAAGTAATTAGTCGAGGATAATTAAAACACTAGCTTTTCTGCTCTAAATCACCACAAAAGTGTTAAATGAACTGAAGTATTTACATGTAGTTAATTATTAATTTTGTAAACTGAATTTTATTGGTTTTCCTATGTGTTAATTACATCGGGAGTTGCGAGGTGCAGATGGGCAAATGTCATTCATTATACCGTCTGCTGCTCAACACGGATCAAAGGGATATCTTTGAGTGCAGTTGGTCTCTATTTGTGCATTTGTCATAGAAAAATTTGCAGTTGTAATTTTAGATTTTTTACAGTTCTAATATTTAAAGTTTGGTCCCGACACAGAAATAAACACCGCTATGCCCATGAGTATAACTGAATTTCATACCAAAGTTATACACCATCTAATTGGCTCTTGTATGAGTTTGCAAACATTCAGTACTATTTCTGTAATACATATACATGTTGTGTCATATTTTCATTCATAATATACATAATATATGTATAAGCTATTTACAGACTCAACAACAATCTTTGGCTTTTTTTTATTCATAGTTCGGCCTTATATGTCTAGTTTTATGCTTACGGTCATGGTTGAATACAAGGTTCTGCAGTTCTTAAATATCTTTGATTTATACACTGTATGGACATCAGAGCCCGGCACCGCCGCCATTTTGCTTCGCCAGCTAGTTAGAATCAAGCCGAGCCGAGTTTATCAGAAGGCGCCGCAAATTTTAATCAAGCCGAAAAGAGCGGGATATCGCTTATACCGATACTCTCGTGTGCTAAGGCAGTAAATGACTACCTGCTTGTAAAACTGCAGACAAATAACTAGTGCCCCCGAGCGTCCAGCCTGACCAGCTAATTCATTCAACACGGTAGTGTGGGCACTGGACATATTGTTTTTAATTTGCCGATCATTCTGGTACTCAAAATTTATCAAATTAATTATGCTGTGTTAACATATTTCACAGAATCATGAAAAGACATTAGAAACTGGTTTATTTGCCTGGTTTGCATTCGAATTTGATTTTGAATCCACTGCCTTAGAGGTTGACATCTGTGGTTGGCTTGTTATTCTCGGTGGTTTCAAATTCGCGATATTTGCGGTAGGGGAAAAGCCGCGAAATAGAAATCAAGCAGATATGAAACCTTGCTGTCATGGGAAATAGTCTCTGTGGTTGCCACCAGGTTACAATAATGGGCATTAGTGGAAAATAAATATAATCCAAATGACGACCATGTTGATCGAGGCGTGTAACGAATCCACGATACAGTTAAATATAACAAATGCTTAGTTCTCAACAGCAGATCTGCACGTCTGGTTTTATTTTATAAAATTGTGATCGCAAGCCGTTTGTCTTGGTCGAACTGCTTGAACTCTCCTCGCTTACGATTTGTCGACTGTCGGTCGATCTGATCATTCGCCGCTTAGAGTAACTCTGCTCATCTTCAAATTCACACTCGCGGGTATCAAGCAGACCTTCCGTGCGTGACAGCTTCAGGGTTTTGCCGCTTCTGTAACCAACATGTTATATCCATGGATCGATGTTTCTTTTACGTAATCTGAACATGATATGATCAGGGTAGAGAAGAGGGCCCTATTGATATGTAATGGCCAAGCTGTGAAACCAATGCCCCTTTGAAGCGGCATCGCCAGGTTCCGGCATTGACAGTCATTGTTGATTGAGCAAAACAACTTTGTGTAAAAGAGAATTCATACCCATTTTGGTGTTTATTAAAATATTGATATATGCCCCATCGCGAAAATGGAACCCAAAGAAATTATGAAAAATTGCTTGAGCGCGAAAATTGATCCCAGTAAATATAAAGCCATCCACAGTAAGCGAAACGTACACAGGGTCTTTCAGTCATTGGTAAACGTCAAATGTTGCAAATTAACTTGAATTGGTCGTTCATTCTGGTACGAAGTAACCTCGTGTTATTCAATGATCATATATCATATATCATAGCGTATATAAGCTAACAAAGTTAGGATTGCCAGTTTCGTCCGTGCTAATGAGAGTCCGGCTGATTCACGCTTGCCTGCACAAACGGGCTTCCTGCTGCGCCCGCCAGTCGTTTTTCTTCTCTAACTACGGGAGAAACTGCATTAGCGATATCCAGTATTGGTGCAGCTCAATTTGGCCTGAGAAGAAATTAATACAAAAAGAAAAGTCTTTAACAATTAAAAACGAGCTCCGGGCTCTAATGGACCTCTTTTAGCTCCTAATTACAGTAATTTGACACTCAAACCTTGTTTCGATATCCAAATGTTGTGGCAACTAAACCTTTCATATGACCATTCAAACAAAGCTTCACCTCACTAATCCTAAACCTTTACAGACTGTAATGGCAGAGAAAATTAATAAATACACAATAAAAGACATTAGCAACGATAAAAAGTAGACGAATTCGGGCTCTAATGGCACGTCGTTTTCAATTTTTTAATCTGCACCTTGCATGGGTTACCAATACTCTTACCAGACAGTGCACCTGATACAACAATAATATATTTTTCACACTAACGGGTATTTATTACCTTAAAATCTTTATAAAACTGCAGGTTCTTATTCACTTAAGATGTCTAGCTCAAAGGGCAGGCTAGACTGTTTAAATCAGTCTGTCCTGTTCCAGATAAACAAAACCCGAGAGAATTTTGCAGACAGTTCCCAATAGTTGGTCTATACCATATCGTGCAACATGTAAAACCAGTCAATCCTCTAGGTCTTCACACATAAGGTAACATCTCATAATTCATACACTGGCATACCCGATTTGACCACGCCTGATTCGGGGGTTCAATTGCATTTTAAGGTGTAACCTTTTTTGCTACATTTCATCAAATTGTGAACATTTTTGATTTCACCAATTTCACTTTAATGTTCCAAATCAAGCCAGATTTTATTTAACTCTACAACATCCAGTCAAATTTAATTATTCTGAATTTGAGTTGTATTTTTATCTCGAGAAAAGATTCACCATTCCAACTCTGTTTTTATACACGTCAGTACAAAATATTCACATGATATAAATGGTGTAATGTTCAATAAACAAAAGCTTTACTCCAGGGGCCTTGACTACTAGGGAGATTTGCTTATTTTTTTTTATTAATATATCTTTGATATACTGATCTTCCACAAAGCCCTGATAGTAACTGAAATTTCAAACACAAACAAATAGCATGGCAGTACTATATACCATACATGTAAACCTATATTTATAAAACATTGTAACTTAATATATCATATATTTTAAACACCTGTACTAGCATAACTATTATTAAGACTTTTTTTAAAGGATGTTATTCAGAAATTCGTAGGATGACCCATTCAGGTTATTTACCATGTTCATAACATGGTATAAGTGCAGCGATTAATTCAAACCACAAGTGCAATGTGTGCCTAGTGTTGTTAGTTTTTCTCCATTTACAGGTATCCTTAAAGCATAAAATGTCAACATGCCCACCTTGTATAAAGAAGTAATAGATTAAGTGATATTATGTCAAGGGATCAGAGAATATTGCTTAAGATCTTTATCAAACTTATCTAAATTATCTATCTCACGTAAAGCTTCCGGTAAAACATTCCATGATTTCGGTTCTTGATAAATGAAATATTTCCGCATCAGTTCAGTCCTAACTGTATGTAGTTTGTCAAGTATATCGTGTTATAAGAGTGTATTTCAGAACGGGTTTCTGATAGATAATTAAGATAACCAGGCATTTAAACATGAAAATATTAGAAGGGTAAGATAGTGGTTGTGTGATGTTTTGCCATTTTAAGGCTGATATCAAAGTTGAACTAGATGTATTCATATCATAATTCCCAGAAATTATACGGGCAGCCCTAGTCTGGAATTTCTGGACAATATTCATATTAGTTTGGCTTAGATGGCCCCAAATGGTTAAACCGTTATCAATAAAGTGTTGTATGGTAGTCATTTAAATATGAATGAGTCCCTATGAAGGTAAAACTTTACTCCGACGAGCAAGAGCGCCTAGTGTAGGTTATACTTAATCCGAGGTATTGAGCCTTATCAGTATACCGTTAGACTGTATCATTTAACAAATTAGGCGGACATGATGGTGAGATTTTAGAAAATATTTGTCTACTTCCAATGACCAATAGGTATGATTTAAAATTTTCTGTCTGAAGGACTCAATAGTAAGACCAGAAATATATAAGCATGTATCTTCAGCAAACAAGCTTATATTACTAAATTTTTGTACGTTAAAAATCATTTAGATTAATTAAGAATAAAAGTGGTCCCAGAACAGAACCTTGAGGGACTCCCTTAGAAATCTGCGAACAGTAAGATATTAATACATTTTATCCAGAAGCCAGAGTCTGATTATTTAGATACAATTTAAACCACTCTAATTCTCGATTCCGTATTCCGTATATAAATAGATAATAAAGTATTCTAGGGTGACGTAAGGCGTTTCCCTTTATAAAATGGCGTAACTCTTGCTTTTTTAAAATCGGTTGGAACTAAACCTTGGTCTAAAGTCATGTTAACTATGGTGCATATGTAAGGCGTGAACTCTTCTGCAGCTAGTCTTTACAAAATGCATCTACACCCAAAATATCAATATTAAAAGAATTCGGTATATTTTTAGGTTGCCACATTATCTCATTTTCTTGCATATAGGTAAATTTAAATAAGAAATTTTGTGAATTGAGCTCCGGAATGTGATTTTTAGATGAATTCTCAAGTTTAGCACCACAAAATTTGACTAAGAATGACGCCGCTTATATGCATGCAGCTGGGGGAATAATTCACAGGACCAAACCTCAGTGCCCGATTATATATGCAGACATGAGGCTCTGCTGAATACGATGTCTGCTCAAGCATTTTATACAGGTGTTATGTAACTGCACATATAACACATCGGAAAACGATATATAACTCCAATATACATACATACATACATACATACATACATATCTATCTATCTATCTATCTATCTATCTATCTATCTATCTATCTATATATATATATATATATATATATATATATATATATATATATATATATATATATATATAAACGATTAATGACAAAAACAAGGGAAAGAACGTAGTCACTAATGTCAGGCGGGCGGGCAAGGTCAGGGTTGTATGGCTCAAGGATCAACTAAAGGGTCATTGCCAACGCGTGATAGACAGTATAAGAAAGGCAATGGGGCAGGGGCCCGGTGTAAAAGCTCGCATGCTGTGTGGAGAGAGGGCCCCTGGTCTCAAAACGCCTTCCATCTTATGAATTACAACAGGCTGCAAGAAGGATTAGGTCTCTTCCAGGACCTGGCTACAGACCACACTCAGAGTGCTGACAAACAGCTGCACATTCACTGACATTCGGGGAAGCTTTCAATTGTTTCGAGAGGAAAATCCCGAAAGAATTGAAAGTTTCTCCGAAAGATGGTGAATCATGCCTGCCTTTAAGGTTGTGTACGCGACCTCTCTTTTTTGGCGATGGTTAATTACTGAAATACATTATCCTCATACATAATAAATCACGGTTGTTTTTACCTTCGAGTCACATATGTTTTGTTACAGGAAGTATTGTGATAATAACATTAATATATAAAAATGTTGTGTTCCAGAGGAATGCACGAAGAGTGTGAATGAGTGAACAAAGCACTTTTATAAATGGAAATTCAAAGTAATGTAGCTTTTAAAAGTTTACTTGTCAGACTTTCATGTTAATTGTAAAAATGACGGCTACAGGGATTATTTATGTGGTCAATTCTTGACTCCAACTGCTCACTTTTTTCAGTGTTTTGTCTAATTTTTCCATTGGTGACTCCAACAGACCACTTTTTCTTTGGGTATGGTAATTTATATTAAATGAAATAAAAAAAGTCAAAAGGAGCAAGAAATCTGCACAGACAACGGTTGAATCCAGAACGTCTCATAGGCAAAGACCTGAACCCTGTAAATTTCTAATGTTTTCAGAGGGAGATAAACGGTCCCTTGAAGGCTAACTCATAGATCACCAGCTGCATCTCCACATAACAATGAAACACCAGCCCTGTAAAAAATCACCCATTTATAAGCCCGGGATGTCTTTGATAAAAACTAGGACAACATCTAAACTCAGGAATGATTTAATAGCATCATTAAACCAGTTCCGTCGCCATTCGTATTACAGGAATGTTTTATACATCGATGGTCAGGACAGCTATGAGTTAAATTAGCCATTTGGTCTGGTTTAGTAGGGGATAATTTTAGTTCAGCCTTTTAGGAACTAATTGAGGGTGCAGTTAAATGAACTAAAATTACCTAAAATAAGTGCAATTAATTAGGACTAAGATAATTATGTATGACCATCTCTGTGTTTAATCCTACATCATTGGGCAACAGGTTATCGGAGTAGAAACTCCCATTTAATTTGCTCGTGAAATGGAATACATTTATCTACAGATGATTTCAGCGGAAATGGTAAAAGTTATCTTTCATATCGTCAAGAATAATTGTCTGTCCTCCAAAAACAATTCGATAGGAAACAATTCGATAAAATATATTTACATATTCAATAATATTTATCTAATTGTAATTTGATTCATTTATTTTTAATGCTTTATTAAAATTAGGCTTTAATGTATTTAGTTGTGTTTGGTGAAACATTACGACGAAGGATAATGCCATATTAAAACGAGACGAAAATAATAGATAATGCTTTCTCAGAGTGAAAATAAATAAATGTGTTTTTGATGCAGTCGTAAGGTCCGAACTTAAAAAAGAACAATGCTCCAATTTCCTGGAGCATCTTTTATATGGACAGAGGGAAAGAAAAGCAGCTTTGTTAATATTTAAATGGAAACTCATCCGAAGGTGCCATAGAATTTTTCACAAGTTATTCGGTCACGAAATTGTATCGTTTCTTGAAGGTAATAAGACAAAACAACAATAGCACTACCATATCTGGCACATTGTAGTAAGGCGGTGTCGGTCGTAAGATGAGGTAAGTGAAGTTACCATTGGGAAATAATGTGAAGTGCTGAACGTGTTTGATCTGGAAATTTCCTTTAAAGATTTAAACCCCGCTCATGCAAGAGATTTCAAATTATTATTATATCACCAGAGTACACTAATACACAACAGATTTATGGTGGGTCACGTGCGTGAAACGATCGATATCGAATTTCTCAGCTTTTACAGCTGCTTATAGGCACGTGTATATTGTGCACGTCTTTATTCAAAGAGATGATACTTTTTAACATTTTGCTGATGGAGCAAACATTTCAGTGTCAAGCCTTATTTCATTATGTCCAAATTAAAACCACCTCATTAAATTTCAAAATAAATTTTTGTCATCATTCTCGGTGTTTCCTAAGCCATAAAATTTGGAAAATGAACTTTCAAATTTGGAATATCAGCACTAAACATTTAAAGAGTTCCGGTACTATCAGAAGGCACTTTGTAATATATTTATGTGCCCAAGGCTGAAATGAAATCCCAAGAAAGATGGCGTGTTGTGAAACGAAAACAAAGGCATAGCAACAGTAAAATACAAGTTATGAACAAAAACACCGAACCATGGCAATAAATTATGATGCAATATGAAAATAAATATAAGTTTTAATATTAAACTCAATTTATATACTACCAATACTGCATATAAGACTGCACAACAGGTATAGGGGTTTTAATAGGGACCTATCCCGATATATTATTTCTGTTAAATGAAGTTAAACCCTTGAACCCATATGTAAAATATAAACCCTAAAACCTTTCATACAAATAAGCAAAACACCTTCACACACGTACACACACCGCTTGTACCATGTTGCTCGGGCTGGCTTTGTTTAAAATGTGTATGTGTGTGTGTGTGGGGGGGGGGGCGAAATGGATGCCGGTCCTATTTTAAACATAATTCCAACAAGGAAATCTTGTTTACAGAAGTTTGCAAATGACTTTGGTTGCTTCATGTAGTCTCAGCATCAACATGGGGTGAACTTTCAACTTCGGCACATCAACCCCCTTCAGTTTCACTGTTTTCTATTTATCAGCATGGGCACATGATCCGTGTTTACTTATAGCTTGTAGATATACAAGCTCATACATCCGCCATAGGGATGTTATATATGAACCTGTCTTCGGAGATATAACCTTCCTTTCATTAAAACAATCACACAGAGTTAACCAGAAATCTTATAAATGCTACAAATAAGGCCAATGAATAGCTTGCTTTGGCCTCATAATATTTCCTCTCACATAGCGGTTGGATGATTCAGCGGATTTTGTTTCGTCTGTCTACAGACAGGAAACGTCCCTGTCTCTGTAGAACCACGTCAAGATCTTTAGGCTTTTGGTGTACGATCGGTAAAATGACAATGAGTAGTATAACCAACACCTCTGTTTTTAACAGAAGAAGCGAATTGTCTCCGGTCATATACCTGTTGGTGTGGTCCTAAATTGCCATGCTCGGAGAAGTATCATTAGTTTTAGTCGAAGGATTATTTTTATACACACACGAGCTATGGCCGTCATTCCGAGTCACGTGATCCCTGGAGTTTTATAAGTGACACCTGTCGGTCGCGATGTTAAAAACTGCATTAATAAATAAAGGCGCATGGTTAATCCAGTTGATCTTTTCCCGGATGTCGGTATCCATTATGTCAGAGGATAGCAGGGGCTCAATAAACTTAATGACCTGTCAGCCGAATGGCATGCCGGGACGGTTCACCGTGGAAGGGTATGTCAGTGTCTGCCGCACATATGCTGATGCAATTACGGTTAATACAGATGTGTTATATGGGAGGCTCGATGTTAAAAATACAATCTGGGGGCCATATGTTATGCTCTAGATAATAAAAATCTAACAATATCTAAGCGACGTTAACAGACTTTGCTCTGAAAACGATCAAACGGAAATTATAAACATGCCCCGGCCAGTTACTTCTCCTGTTATATATCAGACAGGAGGTGCCGCTTTTAAGGGCTCTGCCTGTCCGTAATCGCAGTAACTTCATTGCGTATACATGATAGGTTGCCAGCGTAGATTACTTTGAGCACAGACACAGATATTACCTCATCTGCGCAAACACCAAGCCTTGTCGATTACCTTCACATCAAATTTAGGCCACACCAAACTGAACTTCGGAATAGCTTTCTTCACGGACACATCAATGCTTGTAGGTGTTATTGCTAACTTAATATATATGCCTAACTTTTGATCATTTAAGGCCATACAAACCAAGTATTGTTTTCTATGTATCCATTTTTCATGAATTTTATTTTTGCAAATGAAGACCAGGTCCTTGGCAAAGTTTTGGTAAATTTGTGCTATGGCAACATATCCTAGAATTCTTAAAGATGTGGGAAATTGACTGACTGAAATATGTTTTGATTATACATACCATTTCAAGAATTGGCTCGCGCCATATTTTATTTGCAAAGTCTGTCGGACAATATTTTTTGGGGGTGTGACCTAAAGGTAAAATGGTTGACTTACTTTATGCTGCTGATATATTCAACATTTCAAAAGTTCGAGCACATTTTGATATTTCCCTACAAGATTCTACTTTTTCATCTCGATTAACAAAGGAATATAGTCGCCTCTGTTCCCATGGGAGTTTTTATCCAAATTTTTTATTTATTTTTTGGTCCGTAGAATAATTCATTATTTTTATTTGTCCGGCCTCATGCACCTGCCTGAGGATACCATCAAACATGCACGATGACTAATGCAATATGACGTAACGAAAGTAAACAATGCTTACAATGACGCCATGTTGCAGTCTACTTTTTAACGTGAGGGGCATAAATTACACCAAACAAATTACTTTAATCTAAGTGGCCAGACTGAGAATGGACTGTTAAACCACGAATACAAATAACAATTGATCAATTTTGTAAAAGGGTGCATTATCAGTATTAATGTTTATACTCGGGCCGCCTGAGTGGAAAACTGGCTTCTTTCATAATTCATTAAATAGATGACCTCAGTAGGTCCTGAAAAAATACTGAAGGCAAACTGTAAGCTCGTGTGTTACGAAGATGGATTACATAATGCAGGATAGGCGTTATCCTTTTGGTAAAGGGACTGACAGACGCCTTAGGAAGTTAAGTGTGGAAAGACATCCGTCAGTGCTGCATAAGATAACCTCCAACTTAGGGGATCCGTTCCTCTTACTATAATTTGCCATCCTTGCTTGCGAGTTATTCCGTCGAGTTCTCCCCCTCGCTACGGGGTCAATCGCAGCGAATTTCTCTCTGGAGATAGATTCGTGCTTCTTCATTGCTCTAGTTCTGGGTCGATTCCTCTCAATCACGTGATAAGTAGTGACCGCTGTTGCTTTTTTCGTGCGGACTATACCCTGAGCTCGAAGTTTAGGTATTGATAACATTAAAACATTTATAGGGTACAGCGCTTGAATTCCATAATTTTTTTTTTCCCAGAAGAGCATTGCTTTCTGCAAATATCCCTTTGGTCCACTTCTATCGGTGTTAATGCACGAGCAGCAAAGTTAAGCTCTGTGTTTTCTGTCAGAATTCTTCAACAAAAAAGCACATCTTCTTAAGTTTTATTATGAATGAAAATAAAAAAAGATGCTCACCCTAATATAAATGAAAAAAAAGATGCTAACCCAAGACTTCTTACATAAACTTGAAAGTATAATATATTAATGTCTCTTATCTGATATTACCTTATCGTATGATCCGTGGACACCCGTGGACCAAGGGATGGTTAGCTTGATAGTGCAGGATACAATTACTTTTCACATGCGACTTGCGTCTTCCAGGTTTTAGTATGTAAACAATGGCATGAATTGAACGTTTCTAAAATGCTTGTAAGGAATGAATCAGTCAGTTTGGGCAACGACACGAAGGTACCTAGAAGAACGGGATCTCTATACATAGAGGTTTGCCGGTGATTGGACCCGTAGGCCAGAGAAGAAGCCGGCATAACCCTCTCGGGTAAACAGATTAATGAAATATGTTTCGAATAAGTATGGATAATGACATGGGGAGTGAAGTGGGACGTCTTACTTCTCCAACATCAGTATTTTCTTGGCACCCTCCAAAAATATAATTAATTATTTAAAACATTTAATTAAACAATCAGGAGAAAAATATATTATGGATATAAATTAAAGTTTCTCCACAAAACTGAAAAAACATTTTGGTTAAAACTTAAAATCTCTCCACAAAGTTGAGACATGAACCTTTTCTTAATGAAGGATTAAACAATTTGTCCAGGTACCTAAAAGGATCACTCCGCCATCCTGTCATTTACTAATTCATTCAGTCCACCGCGACCGTCCGTCTAAAGCCATGTGCATATTTTTCAGATTTTGACTTACCACGAAATTCGTCGGGTGTGTCGGGCAATTATAAGGTCATTGTGGAACAATTATTTGCCATGTAAACGAATATGCGACATAATCGTACAACAAAATTGGCGTATGCATCGTGCGCGAAAGGAAAAAGATATTTATCGAATATATTGGTATCTTGCAGTCTCCTTTCTGTTCAAGAGATCATGCAATATGGCGGACATGGAGCTTGATAGCTGCGCTGTGTCCGGGGAGGAAAAATAAAGAAAATCGGAGTAAATTAGCCAAAATATTGGACCAATGAGGTTTCCCGTATTTGTCGAGATTTATATATCCCGAGGCCGATAAACTTCGTACGAAACAGAATCGGCTTTATATACATCCGGCTTAATTTTCTTGGGTTCCTGTCTTTACGGTCTGTTAACCAAAGCATTGAATTGTTAGATCCGTTAGACCCATGTTTTGCCTCTAAGACGTAGACTTCTTAACATTAAAGAGTAAAGCAAACTATCGAGTTCTATCAAAAGACAGTCAGAAAGCCCGGTAAAGATCTTAACCTAAAAAGTAGTTTTGAAGGACATTTGATAATCTTTTGAGTCTGACCAAGTTTGAACTCCGCTGTCACGGGTTAAACTATTTTGGTCCTCTAACAACACCCTGGTAGTCTTTCGCAACGAAGCAGTGTTTGAGTGAAAGAAATTATAGAAAGGTTGTATCAAGACCACTCCTTATGGAGTGGTAGCTTCTATTTTATTTCCGTTTATTCCACACATGTTCGGCAGGTGATGACCCAACAGGGGTGCTGCACGAGGTTACCTCTTTCCGATGAATCACGTTTATTACATTGTGCCCCCTTGACAGCATGAACTGGATGAATTACTGCTATAAATATTGAAGGAGACTGAACACCAAAATCAATTAATGCGACGCCAACATGATCACGCATCTGACGAAATCAGCCGTAATACCTGTTCTCAAAATTTCTATTCAGCGAATGGCCCATGCGTCTAATAAATAGTTTATTAGATTCCTGAAGGCACACCATGACACGTATAGATTATTTTTAGAACTCAAAAGTGTTCAGAGTCCACAAAATAACCTCAGCCCTGGTCCTGATCAAACGGTCCTGTGAAAGTTACGTAAACTAGGGAATATTTGAAAATGAGCACACAAAATCGTGTCACATTTCACCAACTCGATGGTTGCACCACAGGTGAGCTGTGCAGACCACTCAATGACTCTTGATCTCAACCGGGATAAACAAAACAACCTGTCTTTGTTTGCATTCCCAGGGTGCATTACGTTGATTATGTAACGTTACATCATTTTCGCGAACAAGTGTAAGAATATATCTTTACTAGCCTCTTACACTTGAAACAAATTGAAAGTAATGTTTTTTTCCCCATATGGCTCGCACAGCTGGATGTCTACAGAACGTGTGGAAGTATTAAGATAAAAACTCTCCAATGCCAGTCTGATCGATGGACGGAGGGACAACGAACAAAAATCTATAACTAAAGATCAGCAGGACTAAAATTCAGTCGAGCCAAATATAATCTGGTGAGCAGAATACCTAAAAGTAGACACGAATAAGGTAATATTAAAGAGTTAGGTAATATAAAATGACCTTTAAAAGACTTTCGCTCTGCGATTGACCGTGGCCCTATATTAGTGAATCGTATGAAAACCTTATAGAAACAGTCCTGTTGAAGACAGATGGTAAGCGTAGGTGATACTTAGATAGTTAACATGATAGAGGTTAGGAATTATCCTTTACAGGAATAATCCTTTGGGTAAAGAGACTGACATGAGCGTAGGCAGTTACGTGTGGGGCGACATCCTCAGTGCTGAAATAAGATAACCTGGTACTTAGAGGGCCCGTTCATCCAAGTTCGTTTAATTTGGATGCGACGATGAATATTTTAAAATTAACCGTATTTAGCAAGCCTTTAAGGGAGCATCGCACCATATATTGCCATTTTTTTGTAACCAACCGACTACAGTCATAACAAAGCAGCAGTCTCAACAATAATAATACAATATAAATAATAACAAAGCCATCATCATGATGCATTAAATCTAATCGGTTCTTAATAATCCTAACATCAGGCAACTTCTCGTGGGAATTCCTGACAGACAAAAATAACATAAAATACCACAATGCTGACGGTATATAATGTAATCGTTCACAGAAAGTAAAAACTCAAGTTTACAGAGCCTTTGTCAAACTGGTAAAAACTATAACTTCAATGTTCCATTGTTTTGCAATATGCAAGAATGTCAACTATAGCAGAGCTCGTAACTCCGCCAAAAGAAAACAATCCTTTATCCGCACCAATAAAACAAAACAGACAAAGACGGAGCTGCAAAAATGTTTGCCAAATCAATAAAGGAATTTCAAATCAAATATGCATCTATATTTTTTTAAAAGTTTAAATGAAACCATCAATCATTTTACATTACTGATTGACACTGATACCCAATCATATAACTCGTAAAATAACATTTAGCCTACCGTCAGAAGTTGTTTCTACTCTCAACTAATCTCTCGGCAAAATTTAAATGTGTCACAAAAACCACCTTTGGCTTGCATTGAACATCCTCATGCTTACATTTAATATTACCTATTTAATATAGACATCAACGCGAAAAAAGCCATGTTCCTGAAAATTGTCTGGAAACAGTTCTTATTCAACATATTTTTACGGACTACATTGTCCTCTTCAATATACTTTTACACAGCCACTGGTGTATTTTGTTAAGCTAGTGAAGCTAGCTTTTCTAGCGAAGCGGTTGGTACGTCGGACTTGTGCGCCACCGACATGCGTTCAACTCCGGGATCGGCCCAATGATTTTCCCTGAGCAATTTGACTTCGTAACAAAATGGGGGCTCATCCAACGTGACGGTAAACTTTGTGGCCCAGGGAATAAGCTCACCAAAGTGTGACTCCTGGGATAATTAGTCTTGTTCTGATAGCAGAACGCTCTTTAAGAAGGGGTGTGTTACGGGGTGACATAAAGTCGGACCGAACCGTCTCGCTAGTGAAGCTTGCTTTGCTAGCGAAGTGGTTGGTACGCCGGACTTGTGCGCAACCGACATTGGTTTGAATCCGGGATCGGCCCAATATTTCCGCCTCAGCAATTTGTCTTCATAACAAATGGGGGCTCGTCCAACGTGACGGTAAAAGTGTGGCCCAGAGAATAAGCTCACAAAAGTGTGATTCCTGGGGTAATTAGTCTTGCTCTGAAAGCAGAACGCTGTAAAGTGGGGATGTGTTACGGGGTGACATAAACACGGACCAAACTGTCTCGCTAGTGAAGCTTGCTTTTCTAGCGAAGCGGTTAGAACGCCGGACATGTGCGCCACCGAAATGGGTTCGAATCCCGGATCGGCCCAGAATTTTCCCTGAACAATTTGTCTTCGTACCAATTTCTTTACCCACAATCCCTAATCAGCTGAATTATTTCATGAGTTGAAGGCCTTTATTTTGGTCGACATTATATCTTTGTTTTTGGATACAATAGGCCAGATGTCGATGCAGAATTAAAATTGGTTGTCTAATGTCACATGTCGTAGTTGAAGGCATATCGCCAGTTCACCGGCAACAGACCAACACTGGAGGTTATAGTTCTTCTTGTGCATTTGGACTTATTCGACCGTTCAGAAGCCGGTTTTCCGTAGATGGACTTTGCGATGGACTTGTTAAGCTAAGAAGTGTTTTGATGTCCCGTCCAGTACACTGGGTGAGGTGTTAGCCTAAGGGAACGCCCTCTCTACCCATGGCGACTTAATGGACACTGGCCATAGACGACAACAAAACCAGAAAGCACTGATATAATCCTTCGCAAACATTTTAGTTCACCATTTCACGAATTTCCAGGATTCGGATTAACCTCTCATATGAGGTACGTAAGTGCAGAAAGCGCAGGGAATTTACTAATTAAAACCGAGAAAATGTGTCCCGGTTAACCAAATCGATTGTAGCATAACTGATCCACTCTCCCAACCAAGACAATGGCGAATGCTACTACGTCTCACCCATGCACATCACAGACGCTGAGACGTCCCACCTGTTCTTTTAAAAATTCTAAACGTTTTAAATTTTTTTAAATAATATTTTTGTTTGGTTGAGGTAACCGCCTCCATTTTATTAATGCTTTCTTAACTAAGTATTATGTACATATGAAAATCCAATCCGGTTTCGGATTACATGAGAAAGGCTTACACGCGATAATTCTGGCGTCAACCAGGCTCAGTGTATCGTGAGTGACACGGCTGTTAGGAACAGTCTCCCTAATAAGCCTGCAGAGCGCTCACCCTGGGTAAGGCCGACCATGAAAAATCTCACCGCCTATGCTGAGATTCGAACCCCTGAGCCACCGAAAACGTTTGAAAAAGCCGGTTGAAAATATAAACATAGAATAACGATGGTCTCAATTGTCCTATCCCATAATGGTAAAGAATCCTTTAAAACAAATACATATTATAGTGTTCCAGATTACCAAAACATTATTTCTGGCTCCTTTGGTGTTACCCCAACACCAAATGTCATCAAATACAACCATACATTCCATATATTTTAAATTACTAGCGGGGGGTAAAATCACACTTTGGTGTCTAATATGGCTGCTCGGGGTGTTTGCTCCCCACTAAGCTAAGTAAAGCAATAAGAATTAAAAATCTACATACAAAGGTATGCAAGCCTCCGTCATGTTGGGGGGGGGGGGGGAGGGGTGTTAAAAACCGTGTTTGCATTCACTTATTCGCCCTTATTTCTAGGTTAATTCGTGCAAAGGGACTGTACATTTGTAAATATTCGTTGATGAGATTCCTAAATCCAGGTCATGTGACAGATCCACAATAAAATCAAATCGATTTACGTTCTCCTCTTCCTGATATGCCCTGAAAATTTAATGAAATTCCGTTCTTGACTGCATGAGTTCTGTTGTTAA
This sequence comes from Sipunculus nudus, assembly GCA_026874595.1. Lineage (NCBI taxonomy): Eukaryota > Metazoa > Annelida > Sipuncula > Golfingiida > Sipunculidae > Sipunculus > Sipunculus nudus. Next base: position 37,307,373 of record CM049306.1, on the reverse strand, counting down.
CAAACACACAAACGAACCGGGATGAACGCATGCCCTCCTGATGACGGCAATATGCCCGAAAACCCAGGAAGGCAAAGTTTATAGTCGGACGAGGCGATAAACCAACCATTTGTATCCAGATCTCACTGACACCGTGTGATGCCACTATGCGGTATTTTGAAAGTAAATGTACATTATCTGGAGTATTATATGTACAATTATCGTACATATGGCATGGTCTTCTCGGTAGTTCCCACCGGACATGAGTTATTAGGGCAGATATTCTAATTTATTTCTTATATGACATATATTAAGAACCTGCAGTGCTGCTTCTTATTCAAAACCTTGTAATTAAACTCTTAGATGATGTTTTAAAATTCTATTACAGTTTTTACATTCTTCATATACCCTTATCTTATATCCTCTCATAACCAATCAGAGCTAGCCACATTATTTACTGCCCAGGCTTGTGTTCATGGCCAGGGGACTTTCGGTACATTAATGGGATACGGTTAAAATACGAAGGGGAAGAACTGTTATAATGTAAATTATATGAACATGAATGCTTTGTGGTAAAGACTTCCAGGATGTAGTATTTGCAAGCTTGCATACTAGTATGTGAAAAACGTTTTTAGCTCAGCTGAATGTAAGTCATCTGAGCTATAGCCATCACTCTTTTTCCGTCGTCCGTGCGTCCATCCGGCCGTCTGTCCGTTAACAGGGCACAAATCGTAACCACTGGTCTTTGAATCTTCTTACTTTACATCCAGAGAGGACCATCGAAAATCTCCTTGGAAACCTTGAAATAGGTCTCTGTTACACATATTTTTCAAGCTATGGGACTCCGAAGTACCCCCCGAATAAAGAAAATTTGATACCAAAGCTCAAGTATTTGAACAGCTAATGCATTGATCACCATGATTCTTTGCATGGGTATTGGCCATGGAAGGTTTCATCAGTTACTGCAGACGGGTGGCGCCACCTGTATTTTTTTCTATTTTTTACCAATTTTTTCTCTGTTTTTTTGGTGACCTTTAAAGATGTGGTCATCTGTTAACAGGGCACAAATCATTACTATTGGACCTGGAATCTTCTAACTTAAAATCTAGGGAGGTCCATGAAAAGTCTCCTTGGAAACGTGAATTTAGGTCACTGTTACCCATATTTTCTGTGCTATAGGGCTTATAAACACCCCTCAGAGTAGTAGGGCATAAATCCTAACCACTGGGCCCTGAATCTTCTAACTTGACATCCTGAGAGTTCCTCAAAAGTTCTCCCCAGAAACCTGAAATTCGGTTACTCTGACCTATATTCTCAAAGTTTTGGGGTATGTTTGAGCACCCCAGAAATAATGCAAAATACACACAAATTGTCAGATTCCTCAGGAAAGGCTGGTTGGTTTGTCATCAAATTTGTTGTGCTTATGGGTCTTGATGAGCTTAAGCTAATATGCATGAACAATGATGCCACGTACATTATCTATATTAGCTGTCTGTACAAGGACATATTGTCAACATGTCAGTCGGCTGAGCGTCATGACCTATGGGTCACTTGTCTTAAATTGATGACAGTTGAGCCAAGTAGCCCCGTCCGTCGACAATCACTTACTGGAAGAAATATCTTTTGAGCAGAAACTACCTCTGCCGGAAGAGTCGGATTTGAAATGGTTGTAAGAATGAAGTTAGGGTTTATAAGAGGGTATGGAGACTCTCCGACGAATCTGTCTGAGAAGAGAGTTTGTCTCGATTGGACCCTTACCTACAGACGAAAACGGCTGTATCACGCAGCATCCATGCAGCGTCAGATTAGTTATGTCTTATAAAACCAACGCAACTGTGTGGTCTGCAACACATTTACTGTGCTCGTCAGTATTTTTCGAAACACCCAAAATTAAGTTAAAACATGGCTGTCTGAGAGAAATCGAAGTGCCCGAAGCCCCCAGACGAATCCAATTCAATGTTATTATAGGAATCAATCTATGTCTTTGCCTCATATAGCTCTCTTAAAAAAAGATAAGAAACGTCGCTAAAAGTGTTAATGATATATTGTCGGAATAAATGCTGCAATTTTGTTATCTTTGTAACAACATTAAAAGATGTTTTATGGAGTGTATTATTCATTTTATGATAGCTGAATAATAGAAATCAAACTAGAATACGAGTGGAACGGGTGAAGTGAGGCATGGATTGAGTGGCAAGGAGAAATAGAGTGAGATGTGTTGCATATTAGCATGGATGTCTGCAGCCGAAATGTGTTTGAAGGTTGCGCCACCTACCACAAATCCAGAAAGCTGTCCAAGTTGTATACATATGCAAAATTTTAGGCAAAAGGTGAAACCACTACATGTATATGAGTGATTTTATCCCACAGCAGACAAAGAGAAGGACTTGTGCAAAAATGGTGGCAGGTGTATGATGTGTATGATTACGAGCTATGTGAGATCTATACACATGCAACATTTTTGCCCAATCGGTCAAACGGTTTCCGAATTATGAGCTTGGATGTCTGCAGCGTAAACTAGAATGTAGGTGGCGCCACCTGCCATAAAATCAAGAAAGCTATCCAGGATGTATATGCATGCCGAATTTCAGGTGAATTAGTCAAACCACTGCAGAGATATGAGTGATTTTAACCAAAGGCAGATGAACAGATGGACACTGTCCAAACATAGTTGCTGGTGGTGCCACCATTTTTTATGTATGTTATAAAGCTATCCAAGGGCTACATGTGTACAAACATTTTTTCCTGATCGGTCAAACGGTTCCCGAGATATGTGGGTTTATGTATGGAAACAGACGCACAAATGGACGCTGGGCAGAGAGGAAAGGTCAGAGGTCAAAACAAAATCGGGGCGCAGCAGTTCACATGTGACCCGAACATGATCCCGGGTTTCGTAAAATTCCGCCCAGAGGTTACGGAGAAGTTCTCCGGACACCTACGCGGCGGGGGCGGGGGCGGTCGGCTGAAAACAAATATACCATAAAAAAGAAACATAAAAAGCAAAATATACCATAAAATGAAGAAACCTGTGAGCTTGTGAGCACATAAGCATAAGCAGATTAATTAATTTGTCTATTAAAAGGCTTTATAAATATACATATACACATACACGTACACACACACACATATATATTTTATATATATATAATGTAGATTGAGAGACAGACAGACAGATACACACACACAGAAGCGGACATATATTGAGACTGTGAAACTGTTGCAGACATATTCTACAGATTCTACAGTTTCAATCCTATTCTTTGACATTTTATATATATATATATATATATATATATATATATATATACATATATATATATATATATATATATATATATATAGTATATATATGTGCCTAAACATCTTCGCATCCCCTACCCTGAAAAATTCCTTGTGTCCGCGCCTGTGATGAACTCCCAGTCACGTCCAACACACTTGATATCGAAACAAATCACCTACAATCAGAGTTTATCCGACAGTTGCCCAGGGCTTGGCTAAAGAATGAAACAATAGATATAAACATGAATTGTTTTCCAGATAAATAACCTGGGGAAAAAAGAAAACATATGAGGGTTAGTTATATACTATGCGATATAGAGTGCGTCCAACACATAATGGGGTTACGTTCTTGGCAGACTGTTTTCCTATACCTACCTGATTCGATCAGAATCCAATAACACCACTTTGAAAAAAAAAATAAAATAAATCGTAGTTGCTCTGTTTAATGTCATATAAATGTCCACGATTCTCTGCTATAGCTGAATGGCTTTAAAATTAAATCGGTTACTCTACAAACATAACTTCAGAAGAAAAGCACGAGATAAACATTACATATAATAATGACATGTAAAAATGTGTTGTCAAGGTATTCTTTTGTGCATTTATTATTTTTACATATAGTATAACTACCCTTAGAATATGGGGTTCTTGTAATGTTTGACGGAGAGGTTTGTACAATGTACCGTTTGAAATAAAACTCGGAGGAAAACGAAATATACATATGCTTTGACTTTTTTATTTATTGCATTTGATAAACATGGTTTACTTTTTTGCAAAATATTATTTTAAGAACTGGAGAAAACAATTTCCTTCCAGACAGTAATCAGCAAAAATCAGTTCATAAAATCATATATACGACACAATCTTAGAGCGCGAGAGATAAACACATGATTTAACAATGTACTGAATATCGCCTAGGTTAACACCAGTATTGATCGAGATCATATACACACATATGTCTACCCTGTACCATCACACGCCGGCCGTCGGGGATTACAGATAGTTTAAATCGATGGGTACACAATTTTATGTCTCTTATAAACAAAATACGATTTATTCTGTAACCTCCCCAGTCGATAAAAAAATCTCTTATTTTGTTGCTTGACTGTAAGAGATATTAGTCTGAGCAAAAGTGTGCTTTTACTTTGGGACCTGAGACCATTGAATACTAAGAGTCAAATTAAGAATATGACTAAAATTTCACCGTATCAAAGGATAAAAGTCTTATTCTCACGATAATGAATCCACTGTATCATTTGTGTTCAAGAAAAAACTAATACTCAAGATTTAAAATGTGGTTAGTTGCAAGGTACCGCGAAACCTCTTTAAAAAGTTTTTTCAGCAGTGAAGTTGCGAGGGTGAAAGGCAAATATAGCAACAAATTATGGGCGACTCATTTTGTTTTAAACTTACATGCGGAATTTATTAAGCTTGGCTTTATATTCCTTATATAAGGTCAGCCAGGTTTTGGAAAGTTCTTCATGTTTATGTATTTAAGTGTGCTATAGATGATACGGCCACCGATCGGAGAGAAATTCATCTTCATACTACCAAGTCTAAGGCAGCTTCTCTTTTCACAGACCTTGCATAGAAAATTTGACCGATCCAAAAAAAAAGAAATATATGATATTCTTCTTCAAACGGCATGTGCACGTCGTGTTGTTCACATTTTGTTAACTGGATTGGATTGGCAGTTTTGATTTCGGCCAAAACACTTGCAGGCTTGTTCATTATTTCTGAAATAGTGTGGCTCGCTTAATCAAGGTCTGTGGTAAGCGTAGCTGTCACAGACGTGGTTGTATGATGATATGAGAACCGAAGATTTCTTTGTATTCCTTTCTGTATATTGTGTTCTCAAGAACAATTTGTGTAAAACACAAGTTTAATTGATCAATACCTGAAGAGAAAGAAAACGAATACAAGCATTAATCTCCCCATTCATTAAGAATAATGTAATATGTACACTCTGGTTTGTTTTTTCGTGATTTTAAATCAAATTAAAAACCCCTGCTAGACCACCTACACAAAAGTTTACCAGAGAGCGAGCTATCATCATTTAGGTATATAGAGCTCTGCGTAAACAGTCAATACCATTTAATAGTGATATATTTTCGCTGAAAAAAAAAATTAAATATGACTTTGGAATCCATTCTCAATTCAAGATAAACAATGGTAGAACCACTAGATATAGAATGGAGTTTCTGTCAGAATATGACGCCGAGCATAGGAATTCCATTCCAAATGACATGAAATATATAGAAAATTTTCATGCTTTTTTAAGGTATGGTACAAGCTTTCAGATTTTAATATGCATTTCAGTTATTTTGTTAATGATTAATACATGCATGCATGCAGTATTAATATGCAATTTTAATTGTCGGTAATATTAGTCACTGGCTAGTCGGTAATATTAGCCACAGGCCAATGTTTCCTGTTTTTCAATATGACATGAAATAATTTCAAGTATATGTTATATTATGTTATGTTACTTTCACCTTTCCCTCGACCAAAGGAAAAAGTAAATAATAAATTTAAACCTAGAATGCCATAGCCAATCATCTATCTTTAACAAAATTACTAAGCCATACCAAGTTGCAAATATTAAGTATTTTTTTTCATATAACTAGAAATCTCAACTCTAAGGAAAGCAAGCTTCATGATGCTTCCTAAACCGTGCTTGTATTCACTCATGCGGCCCATATTCAAGGTCCATTCGTGCATAAGTAATTACAGTTGATGACGTTCCTGAATTCATATCATGTGCTGGCACGCCAACCAACATCTAACAAACACAAACACATACACATACGAACGGGGATGAAGGGATACACACCTGACGGAGGCAATAATCAGAAGATAATACCCTGCTGAGCGTGGTGCGACTAATTTTAAGACACGATCGATATATACTCCTTGTTAGGGTAAAAGACATGTTTAGAATAAACAATTTTTGGCAATCAATGTAAGTGTGGTGGTTTAGTTGTTGTCTTGCATCTGGTCTTTGTTACTTATTTAAGGAACAGATGACAAGCAGGTAGGAACAAGATTAGTCGCTGCGAGTAAAACTGGGCCAATACTATGTTCTCTTTTAAGAACTCGGGGGCGTTGATGTCTGCAAGGACGTTCAAATTTATTCATGACATAACTATGACTGTCATAAGGCTTATCCAGCACCAAATTTTTTTCAGCGTCATTTTCAGAGAGAATCATTGGCAGTAGGGACTGCTCCATGGCAACAACGACAACCAGTGTCAAGCAGACGACACCATTATGACGTAATTCTAACGGGTCTCGCTGCAACTCTCACGAGACCGAACCCTTCCAAACACGGCCTTATACGCCAGGCTGGAAAATGGATGGATAGCACGATAGAATCACCCAATTATAGCACGTTTGAAGACGGGCCTAAAATTAGATACCTCATTCAAGAAACCCTTATTTTCCATTTGAGCGAGGAGTCAAGGGGTGCACAAGCTCCAGCCGTCAGTGCGTTCTACCGATCCCATAACCCCTTTCCCAATTAAGGTGCTTTGTGTTTTGCGTGATGGTTTCTCCGCTGGACTAAAGGAAAGAAAATCCTTGTAACAAGCACTTCGGTTAAAAGACCAGTTGTGAAAATCCAGGCATCTTGAAAGCTGCTTTACAGAGGAGCACGCCAACGTTCAGCGTTTATTTCAGGCCTCCGTAATTTTAGGTTGATTGCTTTCTCATGACTTCTACATAGCTCAGCATATAATCTCCGAAACGTTATTGTATTAAAACAGGGAAGATCTTAAACTACACATCTTCCTAATATAGTTATTGCACATTTTTTTTTATGAATCAACAATCAACAAATATATTCATGGTGATTTTCCAAGTATAGCTGGGTGTGCCCTGAAGCTGCGGAACAATGTCACTGAACTCTTAAGTACTATAATGTGCGGATAAGGGTGCGTTCATCTGGTTTCTACTTGTAATATTACCACCTTTAGACTGTCCTTGGAGTACTTTCCTGTTGTTGATCCGTTTCATAGGAGACACTGACCTAAAAAATATCGAAACCGCTCATGGTGGCAGGCATTTTGAGTATACACTAAAATATGTCACTAGTCGTAAGTCGGAATAACCGCTATATAGCTGGTGCAGCAGTTCCTGAATTGCATGGATGCATGAATGCCAACAATCGCCAACCAATTTCTATGGAGCACAGATATAATATGTATTACTGATCTACTAATATGTGATATGAAGTAAATATGAAACGCCTTACCTGAATTATCGTAGATTTCTATTGAATGCAATGAAATAATAAAATAAGATAAATGAATAATTTATATGTATGTTACTTCCTTTTATGACAATATGGTCTTTTAAACATGTATAAATGTTCTTTGGGAATAAAATTGTGTCAATTTCCACTTTAAATGATACTGGGTATCCCTATATTGGAATTTGAACTCATAATATGATCTGTTTTACTTTAGGATACACGCAAAAAAACACACCCGTTATCTAATGCGGCATTACCTATGTTCCGAAGTACAAAAACCTTTGGATGGTTACCATTAACAAAAACTTGAACGTCTACTAGGGCCTTCAGGAACGTAGGGTCAAGCGTCTCTGATGCCCTAAAGCTCTTTTGGACGCGCTGAGGGTTCCGAGCGTCCGATCGAAATTTTAGCTATAAGACCGGGAAGAACAAAGCTGGCCCTTGGGTCGTCCCAAACAACTATGTAACAACTTACGAAGTGACCATAACACTTCACTATAACCAGATAATTATATAATGTCAGTGAAATTAAATATAAAATGATACCATGATGAAGAAATGAATCAAAATTATATAATCTTTCAGATTTTGACACAGAACCTCTCTCGTTAGGAGGCTTCAGAATCCCATGTGACTCTCCAAAAGTTTTGCATGAACGTCTCAGACTCTCCAGTTTTTCGTCCTTTATTAATTTGACATGGTTAGTACAATAGACATTATATGTAATGCTAGTCAATCTCCATAGTAGAAATAGTGGCGTGCGGTTGTCTGTAGATGGTGGCCTTTAAAAGCTTTCTGGGAAGTAACCCATGAATTATATCTTCCTTCTTTTTAGCAGGATTCGATTTCAATCAAAATTTATCAATTTAGTTATTTGTAACAGTCATCCCGTAAATTCACAGATGCAATGCAGTAAAGTAGACAGAAAAAACCTTTTAATGGGTGCTGTTTAAAGGAGAATGTATTTCACCGTTCTTTCATCTAAAATGCACCTTGAAATACATCCGACGAGCTTTCCGCACACATTAACCAAAACGTTCCATGTCACTTGAAAGTAATGAAAGCTCCTTTGAACCACATCTTTGAATTTTATACTTACTTTAAAGCTAAAGGTATCAGTGCAAAAACTAATCTTTAATATGATAATATAAAAGGCTTGGAATGATTATTTATGCAGCTTTAAATTACAGCTGACTCAATGAACTCAGCATCAGCACGGATAAAAACAACCATAGCTTATCAAGTGTCGTTTGCTTAAACCTCCAACCGTAAAAGAGGGAGCCTTTTAGGGGTTGGTGAGTATAATGCTATATCCATTTTTGGGGAAACATTTTCGTGGGACCCACTTGAAAAACCATCGATTTCAATTTTTTTTCTTTCGTCTGCCATTTTCTGTTTGCGCTTGATTTCCATGATGGCTGACTTTCAAATCTGAAGCATGGTCACAGTTCTGCGCAATATTTTTTGAGTGATCAGGACCTTATTGCCAAGGTCGTTAACTCCATAGGCGATTTCCCATTATCGCTCAATGTGGGGGGGGGGGGGGGGTTGCGTACATGTATTTTTTCTGTTATTAGATCTCCACCTGTAAGCCTCATCTTAAAAAAATCGTGAAGCAGGTTTCTCATTCTGAAGTAGCACGCTATTTTAAAAATAATACATTAATGGTTATGAAGGTGCAGTAGCTTTGTATTTATGTATGTACACTTGTATAGTTAGCAAGATATCAATGTAAAATGCATTCACTGGCAGAATGGATTAGATAAAGGTGTGGTAGGGTACACTTCTGCTATGGAGTAACGATATTGACTACTATGTTGAGTAACGAAGTTATCATTCATCCACTGCAAAAAAAAAAAAAAAAAAAAAAAAAAAAAAAAACCCGACGCCGATGACAAATTAAACTAGATTTTCATTGTTGATTTCTTCCTGGACTTGCTATCATTCATGTTTTTAAATTTACGAATGGAACATGAAAATATACAAACTAATACCATTTAAACTGACATGGAGACTGTTCTTCTTTAAACACAATCATTTATTTTTTCTAGTAGAGACTAAACATACAGGGAAAAATTTATATGCACCATGCAAACCGAATGAAGAAATTTTATGCCAGAGGTCAACCTCTTCACAAATTTCATTTTTAATTCATTAGTGCAACCAATCACCATGTCGCCCTTCATGAAATATCAATAATTATACGAGTAGCATGAGTTCTTTAGATCCTGATCACTGCAGAATTACTTTGGATTATTATATATTTAAACGTACAGTTTGTAAACCCCATTTGTACAGTTTTAAATGGAATATGGGAAATTTTCATTCTGGATTGTTGCAGTTGTTAAAATAGAAATTTTTCCCCGTTTCAGAGTGAAAAACCACTTTTACGAAGATTTTATGTTTAAATAATTGAATTTTATCGATCACTCATGTCAAGGCTATACATCAAATTTAATTAGCCCCGGTATGAGTTTTGTCATTATTCATTTATAATATTCGTATCATATAAATAGTCAATTTATACAAACTCGAGACAGACTGACAGGGAGGGTTGATCAATGACCTTCGGTTAACTTCATTTTGGTGAGTTTTTTTTTACTTTTTTGGATTTCGATGTAAATCACCTTAACTGGACATCTTGAGGGGTAGAGGAAATATAAAGTCTATTGTTAAGCGCACGTCCGCACACAGCAAGCCACCCATCCGTCGGGCGGTCGCTTCTATTATAAATGAACCTCTTCCAATTAGAAATCGTGGGACAGCCAGAACTTCAAAATCAAACTGGTCACAGTTTAAGGAAACCCCTTTTGTTTATATTGCACATGCGCATGATTCTAAAAAATATAACCTATTCCGTGAAGTCCTCACCAGAAATACATGTCTCCATGCTCATGGTTATCTGCCTTGAAACATTTCTTGTCCAACATATTTCAACGGACTATATTATTGACTTCACTACGTTTATACCTAAAAGCCCGAAACTCACAATACCTTACCAGGACAATAGTGCTTTTGTGGGTCCGAGTCTTGCAATGGGGATGCAATGAATGTGGTCACCAATGTAAAGCCATGCAGACATATCTCTATTTTAACATATATCCGTTTCTCCAGCTTATTCAAATATGCATATAACTTATGCATCTGAAATCGATAGCAGAGATAGAAATTAATTGAATTTGAATTTAAAAGCAATTAAGTTGATTTTGGATTTGTTGAGTAAGCCAGGTCAAATAATATTGTTTGAGCGGATAATTATCTGAATTGCCAGTCTTTGATTAGAATCCATTTAAATTCGAAATAAATGTGATATTTTATCCATGTCGACATGCGAAAATTGTGTTGAAAAAGTTCAGCTCCAAATGAGATGCAACCTAACACAGTGTGTAACATTAAAGAGTGTATCAGCTTTTAAAAATTGAGATTTGGTTAATTAACGTGAGAGAACGACATGTAGAGTTAATTCTAATTAATCACGGGGGCATGAAGAATGTGAATTATGAAACATTAGCGGTTTAGCAATAATAACAATAATTAGCAAATAATTATTTTGAGAAAATATTTAAAGAATAGGAAGAGTTTTCTTGAAACGGCACTGTCTGTTTCTGTACCCCTCTCTATCGTTAGAGACAAAAGTTTAGAGGAAAACGGCAAACTTTTTTTTGGACCACGCCCAGAGTACTGTCTTGTTTCTGTGCTCTCTCTCTCTCTCTCTCTCTCTCTCTCTCTCTCTCTCTCTCTTTTTTTTGTCTCTCTCTCTGGCGTCTCTCATATATATATATATATATATATATATATATATATATATATATGCATAAACTGTTACAGTGTATACATAATTTAATATAAATCAAATATTACATAAAGAATATATATATATATACATGTATATATATATTATATTTATATAGTTATAAATATATTTATATTAAATATAAACATTCATATTCGTGAAGTTATTACGCAGTGAGCGGGCTGCCATATTTAGCAAACTTCAGTGTTGGCATGTTAAGTCCCTGGATGTCCTTGCGGCTATAAATAGACCCCGCTAGCTGGGCCTATGCCGTCAGGAAATTAAACAAGGCAATATACAGCGGCAGTTTTTGCCGGGCTGCCGGTATCTCTCCCCATAAATTCATTGCCTGTTCTCTTCCTTATAGGCTGCTGTGTGTGCTCCTTAAGACCCACTGAAAATAAACATTCGGCTGTAAGAGCTTCAGGGGCGGATCTGGTTGGATGGGGTTGTGGGGTTTTACGTCTGGCTACTTTTGCCAAATAAAGATATTTTACTTGTTTTACACTGTAGCTCATATTTATACGTTGTGACTGTATCCTAATGTAAGATACTAGTTCAATGAAGAAAAGAATATCAAACCTTAATGACTTTAAAATTAAATGCATTTGTTAATTGTAGCTTTTAATTGTTGTTGTTGTTGTTGTTATTATTATTATTATTATTATTATTATTATTATTATTACTATTTTTATTATTATTATTATTATTATTATTATTATTATTATTATTATTATGTGATTACATTTATTGAAGAGTCTCAAGGTATTCTTCAAGCAGTTACCTTAGGCTGTGAATATGACCACATATACCCCCCTCACCAAACCCGATTACAAAAAACATCGATTTACTTAATATTTTTTTATCTTAATTTCTTTCCCGCGTCTTTAATATGGCTGGGCATAATAAAAGTCATAAGTGCAATTTTGGCCTTGACCTAATTTCAAAGGTCGTACACTCCATGACCCTTCCCATTATCGCCCAGTTCCCCGGTTGGGAGGGAGGAGGTGGTGGGGGTAGAGGGGGGGGGGGGGTGTTTGGGGCTCGGTGATTGCAAACATCTAGTTAAAAATTACATTTTATTCACATGGCCTTAATGTGCTGAGATATTCTAAAAAGGGGCCCATTCCGATATCTGACGTCCATAAACTAAAGATAATTCTGTGAACCTTTTATAAAAATAGGCCACTAAAAATAATAACTTTTCTTAAAAAGGAATTACCTAGAGTTCATTAATGTGTACGCAGAGTAAGAGAGATTTTACATAAATGCTACATAAAGGTGGGTGTATAACTACCTTTAACATTTAAGCTTCTCCTAAATTATTATATTTTATGCTGCTTGTTAATGTTATTATATTTAATTGACTGTTTTGTTATCGCCACTTTTAATTTTTATAAGTATATATACATCATTAGACAATAACTAATTTTTTGAAGGGTCAATAAAATATGTGTGTCTATCCGTGGTTCTTGTTTCCTTCCTAAGAGATCTTAAAGACGGCAACATCTCCTTGGTTTTTTTTTTAAATAATCACTAATATTCACAGGCTCATTAACTATGCCGGAGAAATCTATGTTTGTTTAAAGCCAGCTATCCACCTACCTTTTTCTGTGTAAATTTTGTGATTTCTGTCTTACGCACTTGGTGGGCTTATGAATAGGTGGTCCATGTTAAGTTCTTATAACCCCTCTTTGATGAATGTATCTATGAGCTTGTTTGTCTACTTGCCGTAAATAAACATGGCACATGCGCCAATCTCGACAAACAGAAAAACCATGTAACCTAGGTTGATTGATTGCATTTTGCGCAGAATTTGAAAGGTAAATCTTGCCGCCAGATGTCCTTGTTAGATGTGTTTTGATTATTTTGGCGGACTCCCCAGTTAAAAACGCGTGTTAAAACAAAAATGTTCAAGGGATCATCTTTTGTTAATAGACTACATACATCATAAAAGGCTCTTTAACTGGAAGCAAAATTTAAATAAATTAATAAACAGCTGAAACACTCTTTTTGGGAGTCTCCCGGAAAAAACGAAAAGCAGCATGGTTCTGCACTCTCTCCCGTGCAAGAATTTGTTTCCTGTTCTAATGGAATGAAACATTTCAAACAGCATATATATATATATATATTGTTACGAAGACAAATTGTTCAGGGGAAAACATTGGCTCGATCCGGGATTCGAACCCATAACGGTAGCGCACAGGTCCGGCGTACCAACCGCTTCGCCAGTAAAGCAAACTTCACTAGCGAGAAATTTCGGTCCGATTTCATGTCACCCCGTAACACGCCCAGTCTTAAAAGCGTTCTGCTATCAGAAGAAGACTAATTATCCCAGGAGTCACACTTTGGTGAGCTTATTCCCTGGGCCACAAATTTTTACCGTCACGTTGGACGAGCCACATTTTGTTACGAAGACAAATTATTCAGGGGAAAATATTGGGCCGATCCGAATTTCGAACCCATAACGGTGGCGCACAAGTCCGGCGTTCCAACCGCTTCGCCAGTAAAGCAAGCTTCACTAGCGAGACAGTTCGGTCCGCTTTCATGTCACCCCGTAACAATATATATATATATATATATATATATAATATCTTTTATTCTGAGTCACTTTATTGTTCCGTTATCAAATACAAAATTTTTTTGGTAACAATTTAGTCGTTGTTTTATCGAATAAAAACTATGAATCCTATATTTATCAGTTTTTTTAATTTCCTAATGTTATATAAAACAGTGTAACACGTACTTTTTTTATTTTGCGGTTAATAAAATTTTGTTTAATCAATCAGCCGAGAGCTATGTATCAGGGTCATTCGCCGGCAGCACCGATGACGGTACGGACCCGCTTTAGATAATTTTCTCCGCTGAGTCACGTCAAAATGTAAAAATCTTCCAATCCATTTGCCACATGAGAAACTAGTTAAATGTGATTACGGACCGCTACTAAATTACATCTCCATTTCAAACCATGCATAATGAAAGCCAGTCATTTCTTTCATAAGCCTAATGGTTTGCGCATCTTTGTGTACAAAATAACACGCCGTGGGTTAACCTCTAGACTAACGATAATGGTTCCCCCGGGAGCGGTTTCTGCCCCCGAGCTTTTAACGTTCTTGTACGGATAGCGTTGATTCCGAGCCGTGAAATGTTAACAAGAGCGAAGAGCTTAGCTGGATGGTTCCCTAAGGTGGCACCTCAAAAATTCTGGTCACCTTTTGTGGAATTTTTGTTCAAGTTAAAAACATTTTGGATACTTGTCTGTACGTTTTCCACCTTGCTTCCATAATTGCTTCACGTAAAAATGACAAAAGATTAGTAGAAATTGAGTTTAACGTTGTACCTCTATTGATGAATTATTCGTGCCTTTTTTGATTACTGTACTTATGGTAAATATCCCGGCAGGAGCCAGTCGGGTTTAAGTATTGCCTTTCCACATATACGATCAATGTTTCTTGCAAAGCAAACATAGCCCCACATATTATAGTAAACATACAGAGTGAACAAGCTTCCAGCACAAAATAAATTCTGTGAATACAGTTATATATCCATATTTTTAAAAAATATTTTCAAATATATTTAAATATCAGAAAAGAAACTATTGATTCCTAATTCTTTAACATTATTGAGCTCGTGCAGAATGTTATATGTATATGACAGTCTTTTGTTAATTTGTTTATAATTTTTTTCTTTTCAATTTTAATGAATTTATTTGGGAATGATTTACCTTCTTTAAAGTAGGATGCTTTGTTTGTCCTGCCCAAGGGCGAGAGACGTTATTCATTTTAGTGTTTTGGGTAATTGCCGAGCAAGGTGAGTGTATTCTTCGCATGGAGCTGCCTTTGTTCTGCGGGCAGAGGTGACCTGTAGTACCATCATCTGGGGAACAATGACACACGGATGTGGAGGTATGTGGTCTGTAAGTGCTCTCTGTCATCGGAATAATATAAATGAAACAGGCTGGGTTTATTTTTTTTTATTAAAATCGAGGGCAAATAGCCGGGGGATTATGTATTGTAATAAAAACAAGTACAAGGCCCCATAAAAATGTAATACGGAACAGAAGGTTTATCAATCTTTAATATTCAGAGAGGGATGATTGACCCGAGTTGAAGTGAACGTAATAAGTGTGCAGAGCTCTATAGACCTGAAGTATCAAAGGATAATCTTTGGCCAAGCTGCATTCGTTATATAACCTCCTCTATTTAACCACAGTTTTCATTAGCCGAGTTTAGTTGGTATCTTTTTTAATATTTGCCTGGTAATTTAAACGCGGCGTCACTAAAAGTTAACGGACGGACGGACGGATGCTGGGTAAACAATAATACCCCGTCATATGACGGACGTATAAAACAGAAAAAAAAACTGATCGCAACGATCTCATGGAAGCCTTAATTACTGGGAGCAAAAACAATTTTCGTGGCAATGTATATCACAACCTGTGATTTGCAAAGAAGCAGAATACCAATGTATCACTCCTTAGCGAAAACGATACATTCCTTTTAAAGGTGGCCTAAATATCAAAGGTCAGGTGCCAGTTGAGATTTAAAGTAGAACAAAACGCACCATTTTTGGTTTTGGGGCCACTTTTTATATTGGTTTAATGGGTAAATCTCATGCTGTGATCAACTCAGAAGGGTTTTTTTACGTCTCAGCATCACCCGAAAGCAGGTTACACTAGCTGTCGCGTTGTGAAGTCCAATCACTCACGTAGAATGGTGACGAAGTGTCCATCCGCACGTAAAACCGAGGGGGTAGGAATAACAGTACAGCTAATAATATGCTCTTAGTAAAAATACCTTCCTCTGGGCTGTAAAGAATACGAAAAGAATGTTGCGACCGAACAGAGTACGGCAGACATCACTCTCCAGTGCATGAGGTTCTGCACGGAAGGTCAACTCCCAACGCAGGTCACCTCCCATTTTCCTCATTGGCGGAGGCTGAAATATACAAACATTGTGAAGAACGTTACCATACTTTGACAACGGTCTACTCCGTTTCCCCTTTGTGAATAAATGGCTTAAAAAGAAATTTCTCTTCAAACTGAACTTGAAAATAATTAAGTAAACTAATCAAACTTAGTGATATTAAGTACAATCTACTGTACATGTCTGATTAAAGACATACCGTGCGAAATCTTTTAACTAGAATGGCAAGGAATAACAACTTTTATCCCTATGGTGGGGTGTTTGGCGTGGTTTATATATATAAAGTATATGGTTTGAAGTATTTGTAGAAACCAAGGTCTTTTTATACGATAAGATTAAATTCGTGACATTAATGATAACCTTAATTAACATTAATATTAACATTCATCGACACGTTGACTGTTTGATTAAATATTAAACCACTTTCAGCTTGACGCGTTACTTAAATTTGGATCCCACTGTGAATGGCGATATCATGCCGCTACCCACGGATAGTGGTGGCTTTATAGTTCCTAGCAGGATGGTGGTATTGGTAGGGCAGCCAAAGTTTGTGAACAGGAAACTGAACGATCTACAAGCAGGTCTCTGTGAAGAAATATATCTGGTGTCATAAAAACCGCCTAGGAACTGACAAACTGCTGGTCTGAAAGTGCTGGACAGGGGCGGATCCAGAGTATCGAAAAGGATGGGTCCAATCAAGGCAGACAAACGTTGAAAGTTCATCCGGTCCGAAGAATGAAGGTTTATTCCACAAAAAACTGGACTAAAACCCTTAAAAAAGATCCCCCATTGATAAATTTACACAACGTTTAACAGTTTTGTATTCCTGGAAGATGATCTAGATCAGATTCTAGAATTCACAGCAACAAAAAATATTAAACTGTAGTTCATAATTTACAGATCAAGGGTCTGCAATGTCTGGCTTTCTTGTTTCTTGATGCATTGAAGCTCACAGGAGAAATGCAATGTTTAGAAGGGGGGGGGGGCTCAATACCCTGACACGGCTAAATAAGAGTGCTAGTAGACTATATACATACAGAAGTATAGGGTCGTAAAAAGCATGAGACGCAGGAAACGGCTTTTTTGGTATTAGGCGAATAATTTATCCAATCCAAGTTGTTAAAGATGAGAGCGGGCCCCCTGCGCCCCCTCTCAACCCTCCCCTACCTCAGGAGTACGTCATAACCTATTACCATCATATTACCTATCACGTGAAATATTTATCACAAATACACCAATGTTCTTGTAATTTTTAATCAATGAATTTGAATGGACTTCATTGCCCTCTTCACTACATTTATATACCTACGCTTCTTGTGTATGTTAAAGCCCCGGTGCATTGTAGGGTTTGAATTTCACTGCCAATAAACCTAACCAGCAGAGTCGTATTCTTTTCGGTGTTAAATTGCGATGTCCGGTCCTTCATGAGCAAATAATCCAAGAACACAAGGGATTACGATTATATGAAATCTGATAAGATCAGTGCCATCCATGGTTATATGCAGGTATTGCCATAAGTAGCAAAGGGCAAGATGAACCACTGATCAGACAGACAGTTTGATAACATGTCGCAAAGGAATGACAAGGGGAGAGTGAAAACCAATTTCATATTCATTATTTAGTTGAATACGACAGCCCCAGGTCAATCAGATCAGCGTCTCCTTTTGACTTATCACAGATTCCCACATGTTCTCCAGAGGGTCGACAGCAGACCGGACACAGGATGGTGATCTTGAACGGGGTAGCTGGTGTCTCTTTCCCGGGTGGTTGTACTTGTCTGGTGTACCTTGGTGTGCCTGGGACGCGCGCGCTCTCTCTCTCTCGCTCTCTCTCGCTCTCTCTCTCTCTCTCTCTCTCTCTCTCTCTCTCTCTCTGACATTAACAGTGATGGTATACTCACTGTAGGACGTAGGACGGGGAGGCTTGTAGGGTTGATGAGTTTATTCCTATTTTCATATTTAGCTAAAAATGTGGGTCGACCTACTCCCAGGGTGCAAAACCACTGATTTTATTTTTTCTTCTCTCTCAGCGCAATTTTCTAATTGCACTAGGTGCCTAATTAGGCTGATTTATAAATGCTGAAGTTTGGGCAGAATATTAGTTCCCTCTATTAATATTTGGTCTTGACCTTTTAACAATGTCCGGATCCCCATTATCGCTCAGTTGCGGCCTCCTGGGAAAAGTTCTGTGATGCTTAGCTGACAAACATCTCGGTAAATGATATAGCTGCCACTCCATCAAACGATGCATGATAATTATTGTTTGGAAGTGTTAATCCCTCCAGTCCAAAGTCTGGTAAATCATTCGGACGGACAGTTGCGAGTTATATCATCATCGATTATCAGTACGAATTATAAGCGTAAATAATAAATAAACAGAAAAAATTAAAGTTGAATGTTAAGGGAACTTCAATATTAATAATCGGACTCAGAGAACCGAAGAACTATAGATTTTTAACTGCGAGAGATTCCAAATTAAATTGAAATAACAGCGCTTAGCAGAATATCGGGAACGGTTAAAAAGTTATAAAAAATACCGTTCATTTTTGATGATGTAAGCTGTTTAACCAACCTTAACTTGCCTTGGTATTCCTTAAATGTTACAATAGGCACCGACTCTGTGCAAGGATCTCAAAGGAAATGTTATAAACCATGATTTAAGAAAATTATAGATCTTGGGGATCCGCCGTGTGGTGTACGACTGTTAGGAATAAGGTCATAGCCAACTACCGCAAGCAGCAAATGGCAGAAGAAAGTAACAAAAGGGTTGAAATAAATAAAAAGAATAGTACAGAAAGTGATATCTATGGTTTTGCACTCTCGAGGACCTCAGTAGATGCATCAACAAATTTTTATCCCTAAATATGAATTTAGAAATAAACTTCAACAACCCTCCATTTGCCTCCTCTGCCTACGAGGGAGGCTTAAATACACCATGGTTTAAATTATAAAAGGACAGCTTAAAATCTGACCATGCTTCTCCCACAATATATTCTAAAAGAAAGACAGACTTCTGATAACAATCTGACTTGTCTGCCACTCCAGGGCAGACGGAAAACTGTCGGAGAATGATTCTTACTTGGGGTTCCGGGCACGTCATGTGAAAACATCAACCTTTATAAATGCAGATAACATTTGATCGAAAAGACTAGACGAGAATTTTTTCCTCGTGGCTTAATACAAGACAGAGATCTTATTGTTTTGTAACAACACTTCATTAGGTATAGTCTCAGAAGGGTGTATTAGAAAGGTTAAAAAAATAAAACAATAGCCTCGTCGTAAAGCATCAGCAAAACAAGATAAATATATAAGATTTTTTTATCGCATTACCGATTTTAACCGCACATACCTACACACACACTCCATTACCCATATACAAATACAAATATATATATATATATATATATATATATATATATATATATATATATATGGCAAACTTATTGATCATATTAAACAAACACTTTTTTTCATGTGTCAAACCAATTTGTTTTGGTTAAAATCAAAGCGGCATTCTCTTGTTGCAATAAAATGAACTGAACCCATCAGGTGCATGCGTGTTTTTCATCTTTTTTAGTTCAAATCCTTCAGTAAACCTTGTATATGAAGTATTAGTCATGACATTTCATCCTGAACGCTTTCTTTCATAACCTGGTGGGGCAACAGGTTAAGTGGCTTCGGTTTATTATTCGTCGTCATTTTCAACGGCTATTTCGTCGTTTTTAAGTGCGTTTGAGTCATTACGTAGCTAATCCCGAGGTGCTGCTGTATGGGCAAACAACATATTATTTGCCTCCGACGCACATACATACTACACCCTGGCATTATTAGGCCCGGTTGAGCACCTGGTTGGTTGAAGGGATAGATCTCAAGCGTTGCGTGATAGCTTCGTATCTAAGTAAATCATTACCAAACTAGATTGATCTTCTTTAATATCAATCAGTATCTTGGTTGCAAGAACTAAATTTTATGATAAATGTATAGGTATTGTTTTATGATAATGACATTTGTGTTATCAATCCATGTTTGAACATTAAATTGTACACTGTTACCTTCCCCTCCTGTATGAATCCCTCCGTCCTCAGAGTTGTGTGGAGGTTCTATAGCCAAAGCCAGTTCTATCAGTATGGATCACACTCTTTTAGACAAAATGACAGGGATTAGTTTACAAATCCCGGTGAACCCTGTGATCGAACCGGCTCGCACACGAATGAAACGTTCTCCAACTGTGTACTGTCGCAGCTTATAGTATACATGTCTGATACAAGGAACAGATTTGTGGGACATGCTTATGCATATAAATTACTGATCGGTTTGGTCAGTGTATGACCGACTCATAGGTTGTAATAACTGGTTGTGTCAGTAAAATATATAAATATTCAATTTTAGCAATTAAATTGGTCAATTATGCAATGTGTTTGTTTATCTGTAAACCAATAAAAAATTGTCAAACAAGGCACTGTTTTGATTAGTGCATGACCAATGGTACGGTCTAAAAATACCAATGTATTGATATAATGTACAAATAAATATTCAGCAAGTTAAACTGGTTAAATATTCAACCCATCTCTCCAATCTCTCTTATAGTACCAGCCATTGAATCACGGAGGAATTTATTCCATTTTCCTCGTTAAGTGGTAGGAAAGCTAGAGTCTGATTTACACAATGTACAAACTCCTAGAGTCTGATTTACACAAAGTACAAACTCATAAAATTAATAACGAATAAAACTAGATTTCATTAATACAAACATACAGGTAGAAATCGAAGCGAGGCTACTCAGGCGTTAAGAATGTGGTTTCTAAGAGAAAATTCCATCTCAGCCCCAGGACGTTAGTCACACAAACAGAATAAATCCATCAGCACCCGTCGTGTCGCCCCCTGGCGAGTAATTTATCACGCCTGGCTTTCTGATAGGGTCAAGGATACGTGAAAGCTAATGGTTTTGTCATAACCCGTTCGGGAGTAAGGCCGTAAATCAATCACACGTTTGGATGCGAGATGGGTTTTCTGACACAGTGCACCAAAAAGCTGTTTTTATGGGCATAAAATGTTGTTTCAAAATTAGAGTGGTCGCAGTTGCAACCCCCATGAGATTTAGATCATGCATACACGTATAAGGGACGCTCATATGGTTTATATTTATACTTATTTTTTTTTATTTAATATTTTAACTTGCTTCTAGAGGAGAGAGAGAGAGAGAGAGAGAGAGAGAGAGAGAGAGAGAGAGACAGACAGACAGACAGACAGACAGACAGACAGACAGACAGACAGACAAATAAATAGCAGGAGCGTCAATTTAGGGGGGGGGGGTGATTGGGATATATATCCCACATTTTGGGAATGGGAAAAGATAAATCAACCCTTTCTCACAGATAGTAAGATTTATATTCTGGAAATAAAATTTATCAATAATTATAATGAGATACTTTTTTTTGCATTTTCTTCCATTCTGCTTTTACTTGTTGTATTACCTCAAATTTATTAAAGTTCACACGCTTTATCCCCCAACACTTGAAGGTAAACTAATGCCACAGAGAGATCGAGATGTATACAGAATCAGACAAAACACAGAGGGACACAGAGAAAAAGAGAGGGAAGGGATTTAGAAATTAATAGAAATTATCAGTTTATAAATACCAGTTTAGGATTGTTTAATTATAGTCTAGCCACAAAACAAGTCCACATATACTGTGTGAGTGATCTGGAAGCATATCTATAGGAACGTTAGTGTGACTCATTTCAATCATGTCCCGGGTTAGCAGTAGCTTTTATATTACCACTGAAAAAAAACATAATCTGGAGCCGTGTACGTAATGATCTGTCACAAGGAAAAAATCGTACTTCTTACCGAGTGGGTGTACCTACCGACCATGGGAAATCAGGCAAATAGCGAGAACGCTTGGGGCGAGCCTTAACACAACAATTGCCCGCGTTAACGACGGAGTTTATTGTATTAACAGAAAGAAAACAATGACAGACCTCTGAGGATTGATAATTGGACGTAGCCCTTTTTCGGTAGCCCTTCTGCGTCATTCAATACAACTGGTTTATCATTTGGGTTTGTTTTCCTATTATCTTGTCTTTATTTCAAATACTCATTCTTATACATTTCTTATTGTTATATGTCATCGATTTTAAAGATGGAGGTGTACAGGAAATGAAACAAAATAATACATTCAATAATATAATAAAGTATACCATGGGTATTCCTTGCATATAAATATCTGCATGTGATGCAATTGCAGAATATGTCAAACACGCAAGCGGTTAACCTTATCATTATATATATATATATATATATATATATATATATACATATATATAAATATATATGTATATATATATATACATATATATATATATATATATATATATATATATATATATATATATATACTTGCTTGTTGTAATGAAATTTTTATTTTTTGTATAGACTCATAACTGAATATTTTAGTTTACAGAGGAAAAATGGCTTTTTAGATATTGCAATGTAGTTTACTATTCGTCCCTTAAATATGGCTTACTAATACCGAGTTCATAAAAAAGTGTGCTTTTTAAAAATATTTTTTAAATATCATGTAAAAATGAACAAAAATTAAATATAAATATGGATACAATCAGAAGGAACAATGAACCAAGTTTAAAATAAAGTATACTGTATGCGGTCTATAATGAATTTAAATAAATTTTTAATTGATTTTAGATATATGATTTTGGCCAATTATGCAATCTTAATCCAGTCTGGGCCACTGTCTTTGTTTGTCAGCAGTTTACTCATAACGAAATTATTTGGCACCTGTCTTTTGCCATAGTCACTGTACTTTGAGTATTCCTTGCTCCTGCAAAACGGGACCCACTGGGGGTTTCGGATCAGCGCCGCCGTGTGTCTGTGTTATCCCCACGTGATCGGTAATATCCTTGGTCGATAAATTAAATTATAAAAACCCTTGCGGAGTTTGGCAAAACCTTTTGATTATGACATTCTTTTGTTGCATACCAGGCCCCACAAATGCAATGCCCATTCACTACGCCTCGGCCTTTTGAAATCAGTTCGGCAAAGTCAAAACAAAAGGCCTCACTCACACTAGACTGGTACCCCGCTCTATTATGGCACCGCTGCTCTGGGCCAATCATAGAGACGGGCGTACAACGCCATCTTAAGTACTCTTGGCAGACTGGTACCAACTTCAGTATATATTATATATGATAAAAATAAGCATTTCGTTTGCTCAAAGAAGTTACCAAAAGTTGGCTGTATATTAAATGTGACATAAATGATTAGATTAATAGATATTAATAATTAATCACTGCTATGTACAGTGGAAAATCAAAGATTTAGTATAACGTATTATCTATGCAACCATCATTCAATTTGATGCAACAACTCATTTTTCAATATTTGAAAACTAGAAATAACTAAAGAAAATTATTTTATAAGAAATCTTCGCGGATAATCAACCAGGATCACGTGAACGTCCATGATAACCGGTATGAGCGTGCATACTAAAGTAGGAACCAGTCTATAGGTAAGTCAGGAGTTGCAACTGGGAGTACTGAAGATGGCGTTGTACGCCTGTCTCTATGCTTGGCTGAGGGCCATAATAGAGCAGGGTACCAGTCTACACTCACACCTCCTGGGGGGTCTTCCGGGGCTGTCCTAAAACACGGAACGGACCGGAACACGGTACAGGGGCCTAATTTACGATACGGAACGAAACCAAGACATAAAAAGTGTCAGAACTTTTAAATGGGTGAATGTTTCATGACATAATTTATAGTAATAAACGTATTTCAACAAAATTTTTATTTTAGCCCCTGTTCCTGCGTTCCGTGTTTTAGGGCAGCCCCCGGAAGACCCCCCAGGAGGTGTGAGTGAGGCCTTTTGTTTTGCCTTTGCCGAACTGATTTCAAAAGGCCGAAGCGTAGTGAATGGACGATGCCATGTGACTCGCCATGCAAAATCTCGCGAGGGCTACCACAGCGGAAGCCGTGATGTAAGACTTGATTGTATACTGGGATCCGAGACCGGACTCAAGTCCACTCGGACTCGGACTTGGACTCGATGATTCTGATCTCAAACCTAACTCGGACACGAATCGAGTAGATCGTCCAAACCCATCGCCATTTCGGCCCTCCGACACCAGAGAGTCTACGACCGGTGTACTGGCCTTCTCAAGTAAGGCTTACCAGCCCAATACAAGTACGTACTGGGTGGTATTGTCACGGCTAGTTCAAACCCAACTTGGTGGCTTACCGTTATTTATTACTTTCCTATAGAATTTCAGCAAAATATCTGCATCCAATTCGTGGCCTTATATGGATAGTTTCAAAAACTGCTTTGTAAATTTCTTTGTCACCGGTTGTATTTTAATGCATAATAATACTATCTGGTGGGGCTCAAGATATATTCCATTTATATCCTTTTTCACACGGTTGCACGTAACACCATCCTTTGGAATAATAAATAAACCTGCATATGGCAGTATATAAAATCCACAGAAATATTACGAAATGTCCGTTCTACATTCCAAAAACAAGGACAAATATAGCGTGAGACATGCATAACGACCATTTAGTAGAAATTTATCGGAATTTGATAGCCATCGTCTCTAGGTCACTACGTTTTCATCTGGCTGTACATAAAGAGTGCCCCTTAAACATGGCCGCTTTTGCTAATATGGCATGATACACTAGGCAATTTACTGAAAATTAATCTTCTCGAAAGTGTAAAAAACTCAACTAATTAAAGATAAAGCACACAAAGATAAAAGCTCATAATCAGAATCTTCCATACCTAACACGGATGCTCCCTACGGAATGTTTGCGGTAGTAATATTCTATATCGCTGTAAAACATGTATTCTGTTAAATAATTTAGTCACTTGAAACAAAGTTATGAATATACGTTTAGCAATAAATGCCCTGACTTTAAATAACCAGTATCATTTATTACTGATGCCAAAAATAAATTTTCTTTCACGGTTTATTTCTGGTCTTTGTGCATGTATTATCAGACTATGTGCCAATGTCTGAATGAATAAAATATCACGCGAATATAAATTTAAATGGTATTCAGGGAGCGACTGTCAATAAAACATGGTAAAAAAACAGAAATTAATAAATGAATTCACCATTCAGCTTGTCGTTATGAAAGTTGAAACGGTTGTTATGGTTACATAGGACGGTCGCTAAGGTCACCATGAAGTATTTTGGGCAAAGACCATATCGCCCCATGAAGAGCAACTTGAGAAACGGGATCCTTAAATGAGGACAACTGCTTATAATTCTCGTTCTGAGACGGTAAGTGAATCTTCGTCCCAAAATCTTCAAACGTGCTTTCTTATAACTATGCCCAATTCAGATGTCTACCATGGGCTTTAAAAAGCAAAATTTTATTTTTTTTTTAAATCATAATATAGTCATCAAAGGAAGAATAATAAGCGAGATGAATTCATGAAAAAAATTGGTCATTATCGATCCGACATCATATATTTTATTAGTACACTAATACCGATTGTGTATTATCAGTCTTTGAGCAATCTCGTGTTAATGTACTAGTTAATGTTTACTTTTAATTAGAATGTGACACCAACGAGAGAAGAGAAAAAACACTTATGAAGCAAAAAGTAAGTGCGAATGGCTGAGAAAGATTACGAAACGGGATATCCTAAGTTTTAAGACTTATTTTCATGGTGACGAATGAAGTGTGAATTGTTGTTTTTAGCTCGAGAATAGTTTAAAATTTTTAAATAAATTGACCTACGTTATGGTTCAGCGGCATAAGCTGGCGGTTTTTTGTGGTACGGGTGTTTCAGAAAACGGTTAGGGATTGTATTCCATACATATAAAGAGGGTTTTTTTTATTTAAAAAAAATAGGCCAGAACCTCCGATCCGATACCAAACTGTTCGTTTTTGGATTTTTTGGTTATCAACAATGTTGTGTTTACCAACAGCTTGTAGATAAACAAGCTCACAGAGGCGTTATAAGGACTTTCCTTAACAGGAATTACTCGGAGTTCATTAATATGTATGCAGAGTAAGCCACAAATCAGAAATATTCTCTAGAAAAGGCAAGTAAAATGCTGGCTTTAAATGATACCATGAGTAAACGTTGGTCATGATTTATTTTGAATTGTAAAATCCTTTTTAAACGCCGGAGGATACCGGCTGAGAAGAAAGAAAAACCAATATCGATCATTTCTTTCCTAACAAAAGCGAAGCGTATGCGAAAGGACAAGGCGGCTGATATTTTTTTCTATGCTTGACGGGTGGGCCGCGATAAAAAGACCAGGGTAAGGGGTTCATTTAGGTTTATGTCCTACAAAGCATAACACTCTCTTCTCCAATACATATATATATATAGCTTAATGAAGCGAAACCCCGCATTTGAAAAAAGTCTTGTTTTCCTTTCCTGTTTTTTTTTTGTTTCTAGACAATTTGGTTTGGTTGATGTAAATTTATTTCTAATACGTATATTCTCCCCCCATTCTTATTGGCAACGGAAGTACAACAGGAGGGAACTGGTTCAATTTAAGTTCTGCACAGAGCACTGAAATATTCACAACGTAGACGTAAAATAAGCCTTTCTCTTTTAGAAAATCTGATTATCTTGTTTTTTTTTTAAATTTTTCTGTAATCATATCCTCTCAAAATGTGCTAAGGGCAGAAAATGTTCATCTATGTATTCAGTTCTGTAACTTACCGCTGCACTGGCTGTATCCCATGCGTCAATTGCTATTTCAAAGCAAAACGTGTTCCTCTAAGCCGGCCTCTCTTCTTCCATTTTTTTCTTGCCGGTCGATTTTTTTTTATCGCGTGCCCGCACACCGACCGATTTTCCATGGTGATCACCATAATTTTCCGGTCATTTTGGTCACTTCTGATTTCATCTCCAGGATTGCTATTGTGTCATGAATTATAAAAATAAAAAGATTTTTTTTCGGTTCCTTCATCACATTTGCCGAATTTTGCGGCCAGATAAAAATCGGCAGGAAAATTCTTGACGTTGTCAAGGATCTTTGCAAAGCCCGCTGGCGGCACGCTACCTATGAACTGATTTTTCCGGCCGATTTTTGGTGGCTGGCTTTAGAGCATTTGCAATTCATCTCCGGTAAGATGTAACTTATATCAAGCTTATATCACATTTAATCCATCATCCTAAACTGCGCGGTGCTGTTTTCATAAGTATTGGTATCATCCGCAATGTACATTGTACAGCATAAACCATTTATGAAGATTTTTCTCCAACCATTTATCTGGTTAAAGTATATTGACCTAGCATCATCATTATGAATGAATTTATTGCCCATACCAAGAGCTCGTTTATTGGGAAGTTAAGCCCAAAGAAACTCGAGACGCTTTGCATTAGGCGTGTATAGAAACCTGTTTGTATGTGTGTGCATGTGTGTGGGGGGTCGAGTTGGAAGGGTGGTAAAACCTTTGGGGGCCCGGTGCAATTTAATGCAATTTTTTTAAAAAATATTTTTTGTTGTTGTTAGAGGTATGCGACTCCATTTTTAAAACTAACTTAACTACATATATGTACACCTGCTAAATTCCTTTCAGGTTTAGGACTTCGTGACAGGGCAGTATCACACGTTTGTGTCTGTGACTGTAATTGTCACTATTGCTAGGTCATACCCCGAAAGGAGCACCCATTTTTGAGTGAAATACGGCCGTTTTGCATGGCCTTCCTATTAAACCTTCAGAGTGCTAACCCCGGGTTAGGTCCGACCGTAAAAACTCTGCAGAACCCTGGGTTTGGGCCGACCGTTAAAGAAATCTGAGATTCGAACACACGATCTCACTTGGATTCCCGTGCTCTACCTCTGAGCCACAGAAGTCGGTTTTATGCAAATTTAACAAGACGGACACAATAGCAGCGTTTCTCATGTCACATGACACGTGCATGTAGACGAGACCTCACCTGATCTTCATTCAGCGAGTGACCACTTACCATTTTTTTTTCAAAATTACGAAAGAGGTACGCAATCATAAAATTTATTCTAAGGTGGAAATTTGAATTTGGATGACATCAGCAACTAAAATCGGTCCTGGACTAAAAGAGCCGTTAAAGTATATTATGCCAGGGTGGCCTGGACATTGCATCGTATTCGATATTAATAAACACAAAGGTATAGTAAAGCAGTAAGGCCATACCAAAATAATATTTTTCTATGGATTCGCCGTTCAAATTGATCGCGGATCAAATGTAATAGCACAAATAATGAAAAGAATTCTTAAAGGTATGGAAAATATATTTAAGTTTGGTTTCATCATAAACCCCATTTCAAGAACTGGAGCAATTTTGTATTCTCTAAGGAAACTTGCAAAAATTTAACGTATTAATTGTGTCTCGATCGAAAAAAAAAATATCGCCCGCTTGCAACATGCATACTTTAATAAAAACAAAATCAACTCAAGCCATTTTAAATCAATAAAAACTTCTCAATTATCATTTTTTCTGGTAATATGTGCTGCCAAAGTGATATTTCAGCGGGCGATTGTGACTTCAGTTGCCAAATAGCTTAGCTTAGACTATAAATTTTGCCCGTCACCGTCCCCTAATGCGGACGCCTTACATAACAATAAGAAACATCATTTTTTAGCGCGGTCAAGGTTGGAACACCCAATAGCCCACTTAGAGCCTGTGAGAAACGAGTTTCAGTGGGTCAGCCGTTTACTCGCATATATATCCAACATAGGCATATGTTTTGTTTTTCGTCAGACTGGTGATTTAGAGCAGTGAAAAACTTGGCACAACTACCTGCTGTCTTTTCTAATAGCTAGTACATATAGTCAAAGCTATTTAAAGCAAGTCTGTTTTTAAACCAACCAATGATCAAGGCTGGTTCGTTTTCGTTTTATTTTTGCTGCTGCGTTTGTGATGTTATTGTTTCTTTCTGTCCATCTGTTTATTTATGTTTTTATAAACTGTCACTGATGGGGTTGGGTTATGAGGCACATATTCTAGATTATACGTTCTGATATTTCACCTTTCACAACCCTTATACTATATTAAACTATATTAAACTATATTAATCTATAAATATCTATATTAATCTATACTATACTATACTATACTAAACTACTATACTATTCTATACTATACTATACTAAACTATTCTATACTATACTATACTATATTCTACTATTCCATACCATACTATATTACACTATACTATACTATACTATATAACATTATACTATACTATACTGTCAATTTTATACTGTACTGTACTATACTATACCATATTATATATACTATACTATATTGTACTATACTATACTACAACACAATCAAACAGTAGTTCAGGATATGATAAGCTGGTCTATGTTCAGATGGTTGTATTTATTTATCCTATAGCACATCTAAAAAATCTCTGAAGTCTGTCCCCGTTTTGACAACTTTACAAATAAATAGACGATACACCTTCCTTTCTGATCGCTTGATGTCAATCATACAATAACATTACAGGTGTCTTTTTTATTTAAGCGCAGGAGTGTTACATGTGTCTGTTAGGCCAGCATAGTTCGTTGCCATGGGAGACGTCAATCATACAATAATACAACAGATGTCTGTTTTATTGTGCGCAGGAGTGTTACATGTATCTTTTAGGCCAGCATAGTGAGTTGGCCGTGTCGGGTCTGAAGTGTAGAAACACAGCGTTTTTTGTTCTGGATGTTTCTGTAACGTGTGTATTGAGATTTTCCAATTTCTAGTATTTTCGGATGAAAGTGTTATAAATAGGGGTTGTGTTTAAAGAAAAAAAAAGAGACAAAAATTCCAGCGGACACAGAAGAGTGTGAGTTGGTTTGGAACCTTTGATAATTGCAAAACTTATAGATATTCTTCGAAATTTGTAACGGATTTTATAGTCTTCAGTTTGTCTTTGGGATTATTAGTAGCAGATTGTTATATACAACAGATTGTTTTCGAGATTACATTGGACTATTCTCTGAGAAGATTTACGTGAACTGTTCATCTGGATTATGTTTTAAAGGACTTGTTGAGCTGTGACAGTGGTGGTATCCAGAATCAAAGACTAGGATCCGGACACTCTGGTACTGTACATTTTTATTGTTTTACTGTGTTATTGTATTGATTTAGTGTATTGTGATTTTTGATTGTTTTAAGAATAAATTATAATTATTTGTTAACAAAAACTCACTGACTTCTTTACTCATTCCCTTAGACATTACACGCTGCCAAGTGTTACAGAATCCGATTTTCTTTTATCTCCGTAACAAAATTTGTACTGGTAACGTTTACGTGATCTGTTGGTATTAGGTTCCATAACAATAATAACACAATGGCAACAAAAAGCGGAGCCTGTACATCTAATGTTCCCACAATCCTGGCCAGAATGCAGTGAGGCCAAAATGACCAGCATATTATATGTGGTCAATCAAAGACTGGTTGTCCAGATACTGACAGATTAAAAACAAATGACCAATAATGTCAATTCTCAGCGGCACAATGTCAAACATATATAGAGATAAAACAATGGGTATTATAAAAGCAAATGACACCAATTGGCACGACGAATAGAGCAAACTACAACAAGTTAAACCATTTGTCTCGTGACTATTAACAGCACCTTCAGCAGGCTCTTTTAGATCACATGGTCCTTTTTAGTCACATGACCTGGGGTCACAGAGGCGAAAGCGAATGAATACCCTGGCTTGCCGTGGATGGCTCTAGCCAGTATGCCAGGTGGCATTTAAAAACCCTATTTTTTATTTAAATGTTTGTTTATCATAATTCCATACAAATTATACACTATCGCTCGGTCCAAAAGGTTTACCCTCAGAATTTATTTTTGAAGTTTTCACGGTTTTTATTGATGTTTTATAGGAAAATATAAAAAAACAGCATCTTGATCTTCTACTGGGAGACTGCTAGCACAGCCAGAATGAATATCATTAAATTACACAACTGGCACTACGTTTGTGATAGTTTGGTTTACAACCACGGGGGCATTTGCAATCATGCGTACGTGGCTAAAGACGTGCACTTATAAATAAACTAGAAATCTGAGATATGCAAGCCTCCGCCATGCGAAAAATTTCATAAGATTCTGTTCATGGTTGTGTGAGTTCTATTGTGAACAAACATACACACAAACACGCACACACATGAACAGGGATAAACAAATGTACCCTCCTAAAAAAATCAGTAAGGACTTTGTCCATTTGTGCAGTGCGGAGAGCGGAAAATAAATTTTTCCATCCGGAAATAACACGGTCATGTGCTCCATTTATGGAGGCAAAAGATGAAGTCCACACTGAAAAAAAACTCATCTGGGTATTTTTGATGCACTTAGAGCATCTTGTTATAACAAAAACAAATAGAGAAATCTGTAACTGAAAACTAAATCTGTATTTGTGATATTTCAAGTAAAAGGTTATCTCTGCAATACATCTGGCAAGGTGGTCAATCTTTTCCGACAACCTAAATCTTCAGATACAGGGCTGTGGTGTTTGTAACGCAATTAAAGATGCCTAATTAATCTACAATAGGCGTAGGCAAAAGGGCATAGATTCAATAAATGAAAAGATACTGTTCCGGTGCAAAGACAGGGCGGCATCAAATTTTATTTACTGCTAAGAGCTTGTTGTAACAAAAGTTGGAATTGCAATTTTGTCCGCCATGATCGAATTAATAAACGTTGATTTATGGCCTGCTTGACAGCAAAGAAGCAATTATTCTCCTTCTTTTGTCTTCCAAGTAAAAATCTTTCTTTCTCTGTTCCAATTAAATTATCTAAGCTCAGCCCCAATAATAGAACATACAACAGTGTTTGCCCGCCGGTTGTATCCCATAATCCCCGGGCCCTTGTTAAGGAGGGAGGTACCCTTCACCATTTAGTAGGTCACCACTGGTAACACAAACAACAATTAGTATAATATATCACGGCCGCGGCCCGCAAATTAAGTGTCCATTTTGTCTGAAGCTGTTTTCTTTTCGACAAATACGATGCACAGATGTGATTGCCGCAAGGAGATGCTGATTCAGCAGTTGCTGAAATAGAGCTGCATCAGATGCAGAGGAACGCTGAGAGATCGTGTATTGTCCTTCCCTTTTATGTAGCCTGGGTGTCGTCATGGCAACTGTCAGCCCATTTGAATCAGCTGA
The DNA here is from genome assembly GCA_026874595.1 of Sipunculus nudus. Lineage (NCBI taxonomy): Eukaryota > Metazoa > Annelida > Sipuncula > Golfingiida > Sipunculidae > Sipunculus > Sipunculus nudus. The sequence goes on along the minus strand of CM049306.1, from coordinate 37,275,005 downwards.
CTATCTGAACTGTAAAAACAGAAGAATAAGGAACACATGGCGGAAAGAGCTGAAAGGGCAAGGTATCAAACATTACAGGTTTACAGGATTGCCTAACAGTGGCAGAATGAGAGCCGCCCCCCCCCCCCCCCGTTTTCTTTATCAGATTACCTTTTCATTCCCCAGCATTGGATTATTGTGTTTATCACTTTCCAATTCATAAATTGAGGATATTAATGAACAGCTGTGAGACTTATGTGTGACTTCTCTATTGAGATAGCATCCACATATATACTAGTATATATATATATATATTAAAATACAAATAAAAAAATTAGTTTTCATAATACGTACCCATCAGGAGTCATTCCATTTTCATCGCCCCCCGATCTCGATCCGCCACGGCCTATAGGGTTAAATTTATGGGAGGTTGCAATAATTATTTTATTATCTCACTGTATATTACAAAAGTGTTATAGCAAACCCACCCCGGCACATGGACATTCTTTTTCCAGCTCATCTGTTTCATACATTGTTATGGTACTGTGTTTGAATAAACAGAGTCCATGCGCGTTTGTTTACCAAACAAGACTGAGTGAACAATCTATATATTAATAGCGTAAGGCGATTTTTGTGATTTTCCGTATTTCCTCCGTACGGATTGCCGTGATTTTCGACATACATATGCTCTGGGTTTGTCCGAAGAGATTCCGCCCCCTTTTATTTGCAATATTTGCGTATTACTTGCATTATTAATAATTTTAATATTTGCTCCCCCGCGGGCGCCTCTTTTCTTTGTGTCTTCGGGCCCGGTAATACAATGGCCATAGAGTGTGTGATGGCGGGACAGAGTTTCACTCCGGAGGCCCTATGTGGGGTTTTCGTACAATTTGCGGTTACCGGCCCGAAATAATCCCCACCGGCAATCCCTTCTCAAAAGAGGGATCATTGGAAGAATTGTTTTGCAGGCCTTCCTGCGACCGGGGGGTCGCACGAGGACTCCTACCTGCGACCAACCTGACCTGATATGCTTGAGTGCACATCAACCGGGTCGCGGAATCCGTGATGGTTAAACAGCGCACACGCGGTCGCACGAAGTCCAGGGCCTAGCATGCGATTGAGATGCTTGACAAATATTCACAAACATATGCATATGTAGATCTACTATGTAACAGATGAAAAGAAAATGTTAACCAAATTCGTGGTTGGTACAGTGTGATGTGTACACGGGTGGATTTGTAAAAGTTGTAAACATAAAACTGACTTGAAATGTTTTGAATATCGAGATTTTTTCTCATTACTACATTTACGAATGTATAATTCCTGTAAAAAATGTAGATTTAATACGGTTATACTGGTATTTGTCCCTTTTATATCCATATAACATCTCATTCAATAATGTTTATGTAATACTCTTTATTTTTAAAGACTTTATATTTTTCATTCAGTATGTATGTTTATTGCGTATAAGCCATGGCCATAATTGTTATTATTTTCACAAATAAAACTGGTATTTTTGCATTCTTTTCTTAGGTCTATTCCATGGGCGGTTTCTTTTGTATGTAATTGTGATATTGTCGATCAGTTTCTCATGTCACATGGTACATGTGTAGATACTATTTGTTAAAGGCCCCGACCACATGTTAGGCACTGGCTTTGGGCGAAGTTGTGTGACTGTACGCTGTTCCGAAATATGTTCCGAACGCTGTTCCAAAAGATTTTTATCCACAACACCATACATATAATGGATATATATGTTAAAAGCGTAACGCGATTTTTGTGATTTTCCGTATCTCCGGATTTCCGGTGGATTTCCGATACCACCGTATGGTTTGTTGTGTTCGCCCCAAACCGTGCGTATATATATATTAAAAGCGTAACGCGATTTTTGTGATTTTCCGTTTTTCCGGATTTCCGCTGGATTTCCGATACCACCGTATGGATTGTTGTGTTCACCCAAACCGTGCGTAGCACGGGTAATTGCTAGTATTATCTGATGCGAGTAATAAGCAAACGGTTCAGAACAAAATACTGACAAATACCGTATTATATAAGGAGTTGACATTTAACTGTTATGGGAATAGATCCCTGTAAATAGGCGTTAGACTACTGATTAGATTCCCGTCAGGATTTGCCGGATAGAAAAAAACAATGAAATTTTGATAGAACATCAGCGGTTGATGTCCCAGCCACACGCTGTAACATTCATATTATTCATATCCCCGTGCATATAAAGCTTAAAATCCGGATTGCTTCATAAAGCTGCGTTTACCGTGCGCGCGGTATGCGGCATAAGACACAGGGTAAAATGGAATTCTCAGGGGAGAGTTGGATCCGCATACCGCGCGAGGCATATAGCGCCCAGGGGCTCTGGTTACCATATGCATGAACTACAGATACATAGGGCCTATATCGCAATGTTTTACTACCCGCCGAATATATATGCCCCATGTGATTTTATATGGCATTCCTCTTGCCGCGTTCTGCTGCCGCAATCCGCATATTACATACCGCGCGCCCGGTAAACCCAGCTTAACAATATATAACACATCATTATTATAGAATGATAACCTTGATCCTCAGTCAGCGCCACTGGCTGGCAAAGGACATTAACCTGGCCTTAAAGGAATGCTTAAAAAACAACCGACTCGACGTTAAGCGTAGCTGGTCAAATACTTTCTATACTGAAAATGTCTGAGTGTATACATGTATATGAGTTAAGTCTGTATGTATAACTTTTTGTGTGCGTTTTCAATTTTCTGTAAAAGTCCTACATCATCTTAAATAGCTTTTTTTCACGATGTGTGCTTATAGGAACTTTAAGTGCGGGAGAGCTATTGATCCAAGAACCAAAAAAAATTCTATTTTTGCTCCCACATGCACAAAATTGACATGACTTTTTTTTATCAAGATTTTCATAGAGATAAGACAGCGGCCAAATTCTGAAGAAATAAAGGCAGTTTAGACAGGTCACCTATACTGTACTATTATCGTAGAGTCAGATTATGGTCCAAGAAAACTGTCAATTCACAATACCAGAATCAGATGAGACACACAGGGCGAAAGGGGTTTGTGTTTCCTGATAAGAACATTGACACTTTAATCAAGTACTTGAAATTTTCCCGAAAGTGAAGTTAATTAAGTTGGTTTGCCAACATGAAGGGAGATATACAACGCTTGTCAAGATCCCGCTTGAGGCAGTGGATGTTGGCAAATCGTTCCAAAGAGTGATTAATTAAAAAAAATGCATGGACGTATAGGAAAGATGAAAGACTACGTTGACACTGAAAGGAGAAAGATTTAGACGCGAGTAACATGCAAAACCACTACCTGGGGTGGCAGGTTTCTCGTAACTCCTCAGAACCAAAACATCTTGGCTCTGCTTGGCCGGCGCTGTGCAATTATAGCCCGACAGCTGAAAGCGCGAACTAGCATACAACTTGTCACTACAAGCCCCTGCGCCAGTTTGGAGTGTCATTTTACAATGGGCACTCGCTCCTTTGGCAGTCTTCAATGACAGGTGGCGAGTGGCGTAACGGGTCGTCCAATCCTCTCTGCGTGATTAATGGGAGCGATCAAACGTTACTCGTTCCTGAACAAATTTCTGGAAGTTAAATAACGGATCAAGGCCAGTATTTGAAACACTGCGGGGATACAAACTAAAGAGCGATATAAGACCTATATTAACGTCCACTAAAAAGTCAAAATGTTTGTCAGCCGAGAATCATGTCACGGGCCAATACAAATTGGACTTGGAATCAAAGGAGACGGCTATCATAAACACTCCTCTATTGCGAATAAACTCTTCCAATAAAATATTAACTTAATTAGATTATGTCTGTCTTTTAAGTTTTTTATCACTCTGATTGTAGTAATTCTGCCGTTGGCATAAAGCTCCTAATTAGAAAACGGTAGCGTTGTTCAAAGAGTCGAGCAACAGGAGTTTTGTTTATAATTATAGGGGATTCAAAAGGCTGGTAATAAGATTAGTGTAGGATGTTTCACGTAATTTTGATCGCAATGTCAGAGATGATACACGGATTTATACAACCATGTTTATATCACCATGATCAATTTCCCTGCAGCAGAAATTAAACCTGAAATAACATGAAATAGGATATTAAGACAAGAGACAATTTATGGGCTATGTTTGAGCATTTATCAAACGAACAGTGCATTGAGTGCAAACATTGTCGGGACCTACGCCTCCGAAACTTATACCTGTATAAGACGTTGGCCTTTACAAAGTCCTTTCTTGTATGTTCTTTAACCCTTTACTGTTCACAGGCTCACTGAAGCACACTCCAAACTGGCACCTAGAACTTAATATTTATTCTCAGACGTAAAGGTTCCCTGTATCCTAGAGCAAACCCCGTTTTCTGTGGTAACTGTTGAAAATTTGTTAAAGGAACGAAATCAGGAGATAAATTCTACCTATTCTTTCACACTATCAGTTCAGTTTTATTTACTTTATACAAATGTTTCCCAGCAAAACCATCCCAGCATCCGGTCTCATTTCCTTGCATATGGCTTTTTAACACCATGTTATATCTCTGCTTGTTGGTAAACACAGTCTGTTTACCATAACAAGGCCGCGTGACCGGAGGTCCGATTAAGGGGGCAATACGCAGTTTTTCAGCCAGCAGAAACATGTATTACATTTTTAGGGCCAAGTCAGTCAGGGAATCTGCTGATTGACACGTGCTTTGGCTAAGCGATGCACACGGCCCCAGTTTTTATGTTTACACCTGTCATCGCGCCCGGTCCATTGTTTTTAACATTCGTTTACAGGAGAAACAAACGGTTTAAGGGAATGTTTTGGCAGGTACAGCTTTATTCTATAGGGAAGAAGCTATTTTTTCGTGATAACTCAACATTCTTTATAGGTGATTGGGCCCTTTTAAAATTCAACAAAGCTGCGCAAGATATTGTTTGTAATATAAATGACAAGAGTTTCAGAATTGGTCTGATATAAATATGCCCAAGAAAGGGTTTATTAACACTTATTCAAATATACGATAAATTGTTCAAAATGTTCCTGGACTGAACAATCTTACGCTCTTGAAAATGATAAAATTACTGGCTATCATGAAGGACGTTCATGAGTACATTTTCTCATGAGAATATAAGAAAATAAAAAAAATCCTAAAACATTATTCCAAATAACTTTATATCTATGCCAGCATGTCCCTCTGTGTCTGTCTGTCAGTCAGTCTGTGTTTCTTGTTAAATATCTTTATGGGGCAGCGCGTTTTAAGGATTCTGTGGGTCGGGATAAGACGGGGTCAAGGTCTGACGGTTAGGGTTTTGAGATGGCCAAACAAACATACTTGAGACCCGATTTCGGAGTATATTCATAGAGCAGCAAATCAATAAATGAATTCATGAAAAGGTTAGGTGTAGACACTAAAGGTAAAGAAAAACATTTATTAAGAACATCCAAATTGTAACTAATCAATGAGCACATGGGATATCACAACATTCTCTTATTCCATTAGTACCAGTGCTCATTTGAACGATGTTATTACGGCTTGCCTTATAAGCATTAGAATAAAATTTCAGGCTAAGATATAGTTTCAAGGATTACTGATACCGGCGAACATGGGTACCGGAAGACAGGAATACCTGGGAACATAGGTACCGGGAAAATAGGTACCGGAGAACATAGGTACTGGGGAACTTAGGTTCCCGGAACATAGTTACCGGAAATTAGTGATACCGGAGAACATAGGTACTGGGGAACTTAGGTACCCGGAACATAGTTACCGGAAATTAGTGATACCGGAGAACATAGGTACTGGGGAACGAGGAACATAGGTATCGAGGAACATAGATACCGGGAAAATAAGTATTATCGGGGAAAATTTATACCGAGGAATATAGGCTCTGGGGAATATTGATACCGACAAACATAGGTACCGGGTAATATATATGGGTTCCAGGGAATATTGATACCAGCGAACATAGGGACCAGGTAACATAGATACCGGGGAATATTGATACCGGCGAACATAGGTACAGGTACCAGGGAACACAGGTACCCGGGAATATTGATACCGGCGAACATAGTGACCAGGTAACATAGGTACTCGTAAACATAGGTACCGAGGAACTTAAGTACCGGGAAACAGGTACGCTTCCCCCAAAAACTTAAGACTTTCGCCCTGCTGCCGTTGTAGGTGAGAGCCAAAACTGAATATCTATTTTACCTTGTGTATATTAGTTTCAATGATATAGACCCGGACCATCTTTGAGGAGCACTGAGATGTTTTCGATACCTAAATTCGGTTCAGTTTTCAAGCAGATATGTGCTGCAGTTTTTTAATTACAGCTCCTAATACATACAACATAGAGACCGACAGATAGACGGACAGACAAACAGACAGCTAGGCAGGTTTACAGACAGACAGAATGACTCCGCCTCTGCCTGAGGGCAAAAACAAAAAAAAACAAAAAAAGAGAAAGAAATGTAAGTACTTTTATTCCTATAGCAATGAATAAAAGGACTATTCTTACAGTATCTATTTTTCCATGTAAGTGATAAAAGTTCTCAATGATACTAACCCACAGCTGTTAATTAAATGTCAAACATTATCTTGCAGTAATTCCTGGGTTGATCGATGAGTCGTAATTACCAACGGAAAGTCTGAAAATAAAGATATCTGCCTTTATATGAAGAAAAAGAGGTTTATAAGGAACATCAGAAGGAGACGGATTTCTCAATTTCAAGTCTCTCAGAGTAGAGAAGCCAGGCTTTCCTTCTAGCCCGAGAGAGTACTTTCATTGACAGCGGATGGAAAGGCAAGGCGCCTCGGCACAGCAAACAAAATAAGACGGTTTAACCTCCGGCCGACCCTGTCAAAATAACTTCATTCCCGTCTATATGAGTACACGCTTCTAAGGTGCGATCGGAGCAACGGCCGGACTACTTTGCAGTCATCAAACAACGCGGACGGAAAAAAAGTCGCGAGGCCTATCTGATTGTTTCGATTCTTCAACATGAGTGAATGAACCTCTGGGTAAAAATGGAAACTGTACCAATTCTCTGCTTTATTACGTTATTCCGAAAGGTTTACTTGTTTTTATAATAGTATTAGATGAAAAATGCCAACAGAAAAAGGGTTGGCTATCGATCTGGGTTTTAAAACGCGGTAGGTTTAATATATTTTGCTCATCATTCTTTGTAAAAGGATGGAAGTCTGATGTCTTACAATATTTCTATAACAGTAGGAAGTATGTTGCCTCCTTAATGTTGTTGACACTCAGGAAAATGATTAGTTCATGATTTCGGATCAATCCTGTGCAGTCCCTTTTTCCTAGGAAGGTGAAGCCCTTTGCATAGGGTGAGGTTCATGTATTTATTATCATGTTCACAATGGAGAATGGAGAAGTCAATAATATTTCTATAAATACAAATTCCTTTAAATGACAATGAAAACTTTGCCTTTAATCATAGGTAAGTAATCAAAAAGGTCAACTGATAACAAAATTAGTGCGTAAATATTAACAATCATATACGTGTTATATGAATAAGAACAAACATTTCCCACACGGGTAAACTGTCCAAATAATTTTGGTTAGAATAAGTTAGAAAGCGCATTAACGCCGAGATTAGTCCGTGAAAATATTGGAGAAAACAAATACGTGTAAATGCAGTAATAAAAGACTAGATAATGGAATACCAGCCAACCAGGTCGTTCATGACTGCTTACAGAGAGAAGATATAATTAAAGAACGTGTATCGTTCAATTAAGAGGTGTCCAACATTTAGGATTGTAAAAGCTCCTGCTAACATTCCGAATGCCGGGATTTGCATAAAATTCGCCTTTCACAGAACGAACAAAAACATATTTATCACCCTTTATCTTGATTGGATTGACAGGCTTTAGCAAGCAATTAACCAGTTATATACAGAAATAATTAATAAAGCAAAATGACGAATAATATAACAGTAAAGTTATATTGGTATTTTTCTTATTTTACAACAATTCCTTTTCCTCTGTCTGCAACACTAATTTTGTGGCGTGTGTAGCTACTAAGTATTTGCATGTTCTGCATATTAAATGTTATCTGATTAATATTATAGCCCGTGGTCTAGCGTTGACTTTGCATTGATAAGGTTAGAAGCATCACCGATTCCACAAGATAAATGGTGAATAATTATCCCGCTGACCATGCATAACCTAAAGTGGGAGCACGTTATTTAATCATATTTCTAACCCTGTAGTTGACCGTTATCCTCTAGAGCCGGATATATCCATCAATAAACCTTGTCTGGACACATATTATCACTAGTCAAGGGTAAAAGCAGCATTTTCTAGGGGGAGGGTCAAAGTTGGATTGGGGCTGTGGTCGATATACACACTTCATTTTTAAACGTGCTCAGATATTTTTTTTTCATTTTTTTATGTTCTCGATAGTCATATATTAAGTGAGAAGATTTTTAGTTCTCTTGAAGTTCTTTAGCCCAGATCATCCCTTCCACGAACAGGACTAGTAAATCGAGATGATGAATAAAATTGATATATGCACATTTTACAAGGTTTTATAATGTTTTGTAACGTTTTATTTTTGAAATGACAATATCATTCAATATAATTCTGATTGACCAATCAAGATTAAGAGAGAGAGAGAGAGAGAGAGAGAGAGAGAGAGAGAGAGAGAGGAAAAAAACTAAGAGACAATTATTGCTGTAAACCTAACGTGAAACTAATGATGGATATTGTTACAGGTGCTCTTTTTGTTGTGTGACACGGGCGTAACTCGTGTTGTAGTTGCACTCTCAGTTTAATCCGTACTGGTTGAACTCTCGTTGTCCTGCTAGCTTGGGGCTTTCTCGCCTGAACGGGCCGGGTCGGACTCACGTGTGGACCCTAGTATTTAGAGACACAGCGATGTTCTTCTAGATGATTCCTGTAACGCGTGTTTACTGTGTATTATGTAAGATCCTTTAGACTGTTCGAGAAGTGGAAAATTCTCGGCTTGGGGCAAGAAGTTATAAATAGGGGGCTGTGTTTTAGAGCCGAGAGAGAAAGGTAGGAGAATATTCCGGCGGGCACAGACGTGTTTATGCCAGTTTGTGGGACCTGTCCGATTATCCAGTAATTTCAGGGATTCTACTATTACTTACTCTATACAATTTAATGCTACCTGCCTGAAATTTAGTTTCTGGATTGTTACAAGAACTTTACATTGGACTGTTATTCTCCGAGAGGATTGGTGTGGACTTTTCATCAGGCATATACATTTAAAAGGACTTATTGTTGTGACAGTGGTGGTATTCAGGTACTGTGCTCTTTGATTATTTTACAGTGTGATTTTATTATTTTTGTTATACCGCCGTTAAAATGTGTAATTGTATTGATTTAGTGTATTGTATTGTTAGGGTTGTTTTAAGAATAAATTATAGTTATTTGTTAAAAAAAACTAACTTCTTTATTCATTCCCCTAAACATTTCAGGCTGCCTAGTGTTACAGAATCTGATTTTTTTTTATCTCCTTGACAAAATTTATGATCGTCACGTATACGTGATCTGTTGATATTAGGTTCCGTAACAATATTAATGACCTGAGATCGGACCAGAGGATCATTTCGTTGACATCTGAGGTTTTAAATTACTTGGAACATGATGCTGATATATAGTTAATACGGCCCGTCTTAATAATACCCACAAACTGCATTCTGTAATTCATCACAGTACTTGGACAAGCCTGTGAGAGGGGTTCCGCGAAAAGAAGTCAACTGGAGAGAGGAAGATCTAGTTGACCTTTCGTACTGGATCGCGTTGCCCTCCTACGGGCGGCAGTCACAAACTGATGGTCATATTATCTGCACGGACGTATGGCCTCTGATGATGACGGTCCGTGACTGTTTCGACAAGAAGCGAAGATGGCTGTCTACGGTTCAACAGACACGTTGTGCATAACAGGCCAGTAATCGAAGCAAGGACCATCACTCTCAAACGGGGTGATAGTTATCTCCTAATTATCTCCATGTAACTCCAGTAAATAGTGTTCAGGTGTTCCCTAGACTGCCAAATGAGGACACTTGATGCAGTTTTATTGTAATCTGTGTCAAATCACGTTTAACATTAGGTATTATGTGAATTGACAGCACAGTCATTACATGTATTGGTTATATGTATTTTGTGGCAAATATCGCTTTATCCTCGATGGTGTTTTGATAAATAACGCAGATGAGATATTCTGGTATGTAGTTTCGGACTATTAACTAGGTGGTATCAGGGAATGGTCAGGTGGGGAAATCGTGCTTGGAAGAATTCCCAGATTTGGCGCTCTCGCCCGGCTGACTCGGAAGTTTTAGGCGCCAATCGGTCACAGGAAACGATGGCAACCAGTCACGTGTTCACGCCTGAGAGGTTAGAGCGAGGTTACAACAAGTTGATGAATGGTGTTCACGCTTGTCCTGTCCGCCTGTAGGAATCAGAACCCAATTGCCCGGCAGTCACGAGCGCTTATATAATGTGACATCTAACATACGAAATGTCGCTTGGCTGGACACTGTGCGTCTACAGTTGACGGATGCCTCGTTCCTAGTCAGTATTATGAGCAAGAAATATATCAGCTGGGAATGTATTGAGGTAGACAGACAGAACAAGCTATAAAAGAGGTCATGGGCCATGCAAACGACTCGCTCTGACGTCTGTCAGATTCCATTTGTTCAACAGACGATTGTTCCTATCCAGCCGGGCAGGAAGAGACGATGTGAAAGACAAGATGCAATTCTTTTTATAACATACAGTCCCGATCTGGCCATTCCAACTGCGCATCCATCCATCTGTGTCAGACACTCGCGCACGAATCGACGTCATGGAAGCCTGTATACTTTTAACATAGTAGACCATTGCGTATAAATCACGGTCGTATAATCATTTAGATTTCTTCTTTTCTTCCATGTCTGTGCAGTGCTCATGAAGAATGGCTAAATTTTCTTGAAATAACTTAAATAAATCATAATTAGGCATACGACGGTTGTGTAATATTTTAAGTTAAGTTTTAGAGTTAAGGTTATATGATGACGGTTATATACCGACCAACTTGTCTTCTACCTGCTATACCGAAAAAATTATATCACACCTGAAGGCTTGTGTTGTGTAAATAACGACACTGCAATTTGCTCGGTAATATAAAATCTCATGTATAGGTTATATATAAAAATTTAGCCATTCATACATTCAGTGTAAATCCTGACTTGCATGCAATTAGGTCAAGTTACTTCATAAACATTAGCACATTAAGCATATATTGTTATTAGGGTAGCTGTTGGACGGTTTCAAGTCTCATGTGATAAGCTCACACGATCTCAATGCTGAATGTTGATAATGCCTTAAAGATATACGGTGCAGGTATTCATGCTTTGTCCATTTATATTTAATGCGTGTGCTCTAGACAGTTATCACATAGGCACGCGATTCTTACACCTGCGCATGAGATAACTGTCGGGACAGAATAATTTTTGTCTCCTATGGGGTTCTCTATTATCCATAGTCACATATTTAGAAAATATAAAATCAGAAAGTCTAACGTTCATTATAAAATACCCACTTTCATAAGATATAACCAATACATTTTTTTGCAAATGAAGCAATTACTAATCATGGATAAAATTGTACAGATTGATCCTTCTATAAAGCACAGTTTTCACTTAACTCCACAACCTGTCCCATTTAACCCTTTCAACAATGGCTACTATATATATATATATATATATATATATATATATATATATAATATATACTACGGTTATGTATAATGTACAGGTATGTAAAGGTGTGTAACCGACTTGCACAATTTTATATTTAACTATATCTATGATCATTGAAATACATTGACAAAGAAAGGCTGGAACTACATTGGAGCAGACCTGTGCTCCATCAAAGTAAAATGCACCAAAAAAGACTATTCCCCTCCATTTCCCGATCGGCTTCTTAATTAGTCAGAAATCTAATCAAGAAGCGTTTGATGTTGAATGAATGATGTTTTGTGTTTTTCCTTTTAACCATCTCAGTAGCCTAACCTCGTTATGCACGATTAAGCAATTCGTTATCGGCTTGTTGGCGGTTGTCATTTTGTATTTAAAGTGACTTTGTCAGCTTCGCCACATCCGGAATTGAAGACAGTTCAGCGACCGATGATTGTGTATTAAATTGTATAGTATCATTACAAAGGCTGCTCTATCAATAAACATTAATTAAAACTCCGCCAGAAAGGAATTATGCTTTCTCCTGAATCAATGGTTGGATTTTTTTTCTGTTTGCAAATTAATGAGTGACAAACAACAAAATTTTTAAACAGATTTTGACGACATCTCGTGGAAGGTTAGGTCAACACGCACTGAACGTAAGTTATATTTAGTTGTGACACGGGGCAATTCCCTTGTACCGGGGAGAGGCCGCCTTATTCATAACTTTGTTTTTGTAGGGCTGGGTATCGCCTACAATTTTCGTATTGCAATATATTGTGATTTGTGATATTTTTCAATGTATCAATTTACAGGAAATGTGTATGTTTCCTGGCATTAGAACATATTAAATATGGCATTAATCCATTATCATGTTAAATAAATAATGACAATGAAAGTATATACCGATCAGTTTATTTCACACAGAAAATATGTCAAGCGCACTCAGTGAAGCCCTATTCATAATTATTAGGGGCAGAATATTTCAGCAATTGAACCCCTGTTTGTTGTACAGGTATTGGCTTAAATTTGAAGTTTTCCGAAATAAGTAACGGAAATTGGTGAAATCCAAATCAATGTATTTCTTTGATTTACTCAAAGACTTTGAACGTAGAAAGATATTCAACCTGACACATTTATCTACCTGTTTAAGCTTACTCTCTAACAAACAAAGTTTGGAGAGATTTCTGTGTTCACTTGAGGTCTCCTAATCCTGATATTTTTGACTTTTTGAAATACATTCGACACGTGATAATGTAATAATAAACGTATTATTTATTGTCATTGCCTGTTTCCAGTATCGTGGGTATGTAATTCAGTGTGAGAGCGAGACAAAGCCTTGAGGTTGTGCCGTTGTCCTTTTAATGAAGTTTGCAATCGTTTTCTTAATCAGAGGGGGACTTTCTCTTCCAGAAAGGGATTATAGGACGATCGGGACCAAATGTATATTTTTTTGGTGGAGGGAACCGTCTTCATTTTTGTAATGCTGACTGTCTGATTCTTAAGCTAAGTAGGTACATCTGTCGAGTTCCGATTCGGTTATGGACTATGTGACAGGGCGGTAGGACTCGCTTCTTGTCATTTTTTTATATCCTGGCGTCACCCAGGCCCGGTGTCTGCCGCACCTGCAGGTCCTTCTTGTGTAATCACCCCCATTGCTGGGTCATAACACGGAGGAACCTCCTAAAGACGCACTCGTTTGTTACTAATACACGACTGTGTGTTACAGCCTTACCATTAAGCCTGCAGAGCGCTCAACTCGGGTTGCGACCGATCTTGAAAATCTCACCGCTCCTCGGCTGAAATTTGAACTCATGACCTCCCGGCTTTGAGTCCTGTGCTCTACCCCTGAGCCACAGAAGCCGGTTTACTTATCTAAACTTTCAAATTAAAAAAAAAATCACAACTCGAAAACAAGCTTCCTGTTATTAATGCCCACGCTTATTCGATATATTCCGAGGGTCTTGTCCCACCTCTCCTTGAGATTTCATCGGTTAGGAGTTTGTCTAATATTTTCATCAACAATCCGAGAAACAAAAACATAAATGGGTGATAACGTAACCTCCTTTGCTGGGCAGAAAATGGAAATCTAAATGCCTTATTGATAACAACTTATTTTATATCATTAATAGTTCAATATATCCGTAACCTACGAAGAGTGTCTTCTATACAGTCCACGATGTTGGATAAAACCACACATACACGCCCAGCTATATATATATACCTCAGTGTAGTATGAAAGCCAGGTTATGAAGACCCATGGGGTTTCGTGTGATGCCTGATGTACCCAATTAACTTCCTTTCATGATCCGGCAAGATGTTCCTTGGTCTCCTGCATGTGTAAAACTAGTGTAGCACTCCTCTGTCAACCATTCTGTGACAGGAAATTGGCTCAATCCGAGGAGTTTTATCTTTTTTTAGATAGACGCTGAATTGTATGATGCTTCATGACGGGAGTATGCAGCAAGATATTACTTTTGTCTACTCTGGTGTAAAATGTTCACACTGTGAAAAATAGCCTGTTTAATATTCTTTTCTAGTGCTATAGATTCGTAATTTGCTGGGACTTTGTCAGGCGCCAACTAAGGGTAAAAGCTGAAAATGATACTTACTGATCTCACTGTACATTAATGATAACTGAAAATGGTCCAGGGGCCATGCCACTCAGCTCAGATTTTGCTGATTATGGGATGAAAGCTGCCTGCAAATAAAACAGAAGAGAGACCAAAAATAATGTTCAAATGTAACCTTGTATACTATCAATACGTGTGATGAAATAATGAAAAACCAACATCTATCATATGTCAAATGTTGGCGTGTAATTTATGCAAATACGCACGGTTAGTATGGAGACAGACATAGCCAGACATGCCTACGAGGTATATGTTAGGTTCACTATAGTTAATATGATATTCATTGAACTGAGATCATTTCGTTTTATTCTAAAATTTAATATAAATCCTCCTAAGGTTGGTCAAAGTAACATTTGTATCAGATTTGGTGATCAACAACAATAACTAAATTTATAATTAAAGCAATAATCCATCAGCACATATTATTCATTACTATAATATTAATGATCCTCTTGATTCACCATACAATAAGAACTTTTGAAACAGAGACTGCACACTATTATAAAGTATAATATAATATATCATAACATAATACACACACATAAATATATCTATATATATATATATATATATATATATATATATATATATTTATATATATACACGAAATATTAGCCAATACCTTATGCCACGCTTTGTTTCATATCGATTTGGTTTATTGTGCTCACGAGATAGGCCTAAGCTATACTGACTTGTAGCAGTCACTCTTCATATTGTTGCATTCTTCTAGACCAAAAAGAACATATTATCTGCAAAATGTATGGCTGAAGTCTCGTTTCCAAATCTCTGGACTCGGTGGTTTTGTGATAGTTTATTGGGGTGTCATATCCACTGTTATATAGGATGTCAGGGCGAGGCGCCAGCGCAAGGAAACTACGGAAAACTCGGGACGACCGCAGGAACAAGTTGGTGTGAGACCTTTGCTCTTAATAATCAATATACCAAACTGTCTGGATGATCGTAAACAGTAAATCTGTAGGAGGAAAAGTTTATTGTGCGGCTGGACGTAAGAGCAAGGCTTATGAGTGGGTATGTAAGCGAAAAAAAAAACTAACCGAAATTTTCTGGCACAGTTGACAGGATTGTATATAGCAGAACTGAGCCCGGAGTGCAGGGCCGGCCTCGCGACCTGCGTAGAATACTAATCGATAAGGCAAGAGCGCAAACTTGGGACGGGGAGTTGGCGTTGCTTGCGATCCGTAGGCTGGATGATGGGCGCTTATCATTACCGGGACAATGGTGAATTTTGCTGCTTCAGCAAGCGTGCTGATGCTCCCAGTGCAGCAAATGCCGCCAGGTCCATCTGACCAAACATGACCCTTAGCTGGGCGAAATCCAAGCTTTGGACGTCCGCGTGATTTATGGCGGAAGTCCTTGCCAAACAGACCGGAAACTGTCTTTCCGGTCGATCTGCTTATAACGACCCCTCTGACCTTGATTTGGCACCGGTGCAGGGTGGTTAGTGGGGATTTATCGCCAAACTCATAATTTCCTCGGGTCACACTTGCAGTTTTGTTCATTTGGTATTATTGAGAACCGCTCCCCGTGGACACCCAGCACCAAATGTAAGATGATTACAATCAGAACTAAATTTCTGTCAGTTCCCTTTCCAAGACCTATACATAAAACCAACGAATCTTTAAGGGATGCCGACCAAAGAATTTTAAGAAAGAAAATATTTTATTATATTTAATAACTTTTTTAAAATCACCTAAATCACGCCCTCCCCCCCCCCCCCCTTCTCTCGACCTAACCAAAAAAATCTGGGAAGAAAATTCATAGTACACCATGACTCTTCCAGTCAAAAAAGTTACACCTTTTCAGTCTGTACATAATGAAAATAAAGACCAAGTGTATAGAACAGTTACAATGTATGTCTTGCTTTATAATGCATATAAGCTACCCCGGATTGCAGGATTACATCCTAAATTAAAAAAATAAAATGTCCACACCTTTGAGGGGGGTAACCTCCTCCCAATCCCTCCCCCTCGGCGCTTCGCGCCTCGCAATGTAACCCCCCCCCCGATTCTAATTCCTGTATCCGCCCCTGTTACCATATTCTAATATGTATTCCTCTTTGAAAAATGCAGGATATAGGGAAATAGAGAGATTGAAATATGAACGGTAACGGATAAAGAATTTAAACACAGGATTCCATGAAAACGTTACCCATAACGCCGTTCAGTCTTCCATTAATTGTACCACATAAAATTCCCCAGGGAGCTTTTAACACTAAATAAGAACACTCCATGAGAACGTAGGTATATTAACATATGACAAAACTGCAGGTATTTGAAGAAACGTTCATGGTAAATTACATTTTATACACAAGAAACATCTACGTTTTTTAAATAGCTATACAGAATGTTTAAGAGAGCTGTACGGGATATTTAAAATAACGGGAGATCATGGATAAGTAAACGCCATTATATTTTTTCTGCCATTTAATAACTACCAAGTTGAAAGGTAACAAATTATAATTTCGAGAGATCTCTAACAGAGACATCATGCGCCCTAACATCTTTGTTGATCCATATATAATAGTTGCTCGTCAATTTTTCTTAACATTTTAGCTTCATTTCATCTTACACTTCTCCAAGTTTGATAATTCAGTGTGAGATATAATTTTTCCCATTTCCGGATAAGGACACACGATGGGGCTTTATAAATCAGCCGTTAATCACCGGGTATCGCGTAGTCCTTATTTATGCCCAGTCCCAGCCAACACTGGGAGGAGAATTATTGACAAACGAGTTAGCTTCGTAATTAACACGAAAATTAACAAGGTTAAAGCGGGTAAAGCATGCAAGGCATTTTTTTTGTAAATCCAGACAGTAACAAGGAGAGCTCTGGGGATATTTCTTTCGTGCGCCCATGTTAATACATGGCAAAGAACATGGTTGATCGTGAAGCTATGAGGGTGCTTTGGTCGTTACAATCGGTCACCGTAAGCCGAGTCTTTCCTCTCCGGGTTTGCTGCAATCCTTTTCCAATTTTGGTGGATCCTGTCATGCGGTGAACCGGGTGCGGCTCTGAGTCTCTGCCTGCAAAATGTGTCGATATGACTCAAAGGAAAGAAAAGTACGGGACAATGAGTCTTAGCTGCTCAATACTGAGTAAATATACGACAAGGTTCACCAGCGATAAGCAAAGGCAGTCAAGAACAATCCTCTCTGGCAAGACATACTTACCATAAAGCTTGTCTTTACAGCATAATGCCATTGTAAACCATCCCAGCTGCTGTATATCGTTTCGTAAATGTTTATACTGACAAAATTGTCTCAGTAAATCGTACTAGCAAGAACATAATAACAAGGAAATAATGGGGACGTAATGATCACCATTTCTTCTCTCCCTGACGTGGATTAGAAAGTCTTAAGTTCCGGTACAGTTATAAGTAAGACATTTATTTGACTTATATAACTCGATTATATCATGTGCGAAGGAATTAATTAAAATGCCACTTTTCAACATTCAGAACGACGATTAGACATTAAATTAGGTGCATGGACATTTACAAACGGAATTCAGCTAGAGTGACAAAAACGTATATGATTAGTGTAAGTATGGATGATTGTAAAAACATGAAGTAATTACGGTTGATAGCTTTCATAACTGTAAATTTAAATAACAAGCCTGTGCAACATACATGTATTAAAAGGAACGGTACTTTTAGCAGTATCAATAAACAAAGTCGTCTATTGAAGTATAAACATTGAACCTTTAAAAAATAAATATTTATTCATTTTGATAGGGCAAAATCTCTAAAGAACGATTCTGACGGTAATTCTCCCTAGGTGAAAGAGGTTTGTTTTGAGCAGGAATACCTCTGGTGGTCGGGTGGGGTAGATCTTCGAAAGCCGTTATTCTGATCAATGCTTAAATGACAGCGTTGGCGTTGGGATTATTTCTGTAGTCTCATAGTTTCCTGATGACGTAATATCATTATGCAATTTCAAGGTAATTCATCTTCATCCATCTCACAGTGTTTTAAGGTCATACTCTCAAACATTAGCCCAATCTTCGCTAGAAAGATCTAGTTAGACCTGAATTACCTGAATCTTGTATTTCCTCGCCAAGTGACCCTTTAAACCGCTCTAACCTATTGCGTAAGACTGTTTTGGCAATCCCATTCAAATTTCCTCTCTAATTCACACACAGACATCTGGGGCGATATAAACTAATTCTTAAGTTGAAAGTAGTGGTAATAGAAGGAGGTGCTAGCCCACGGTATATCTAGAGACCCCGCATGCAGTAGAAAACGCAGCGAGATATAATGTCCGGCGCAGCTTTTTGGTATTTGCGTCAATTTATGTTCCAGGTTGGGGGGGGGGGGGGAGTGACTCGCAGATACACCCACCCACCCACACAAATATATATATATATAAATATTATATATATATATATATATATATATATATATATCTTTTTAGCGTCTGTATGGCATGTTTCAAATATATACACTTAATCAGATTTCAAGCATTTCAAAATTATATATAAGGTTTTAGAAAAAAAGGTATTATTTGTTTCATTATAAGTTAATTCTAAATCAGTTTTACAAATAATATTTCAAAGTAGACTGATAAATGGAACCTAAGTCTATAATTCTATTTATCAGTAAATATTATTTGCAATATATTAATATATAAACTATATATATACTTATATATATAGTATATACCCCAATCCATCCCTATATTGACGCCCCTGCGTTTTTTGCATGTATTATTCTATTTCCTTGATTATTTTGGGTTGAGAAAAGTGGGGCCACCTCTAAATCCGCCCTTGAGAAATGTTTAAGTATAGCATGTCTGTGATATATTTCTGATATATCTTATTACTTCATTAGGTATTCACATCAGGTGACACCACGTGAAGCGTTATTCATATAGTTCATCGCACGTCAACATATAGTCGCTCTTTGCGACAGCCAGGACGTGTATATAACGTTCATTCTGATGCAGACCATTCCAGTATACCCTGTCCCAATCATTGCGAAAATATACGTCAGTCTAGTTCTGTACTTCCAAGTGTCCAGCCCAGTTCATTTTCTTTATTGTCTCCGCCAGGAGGGTATGCGCTCATCCCCGTTCATGTGTGTTTGTATGTGTGTTTCTCATCGCGGAGGCTTGCTTTCCTTAGAATGCATATTTCTAGTCATGAAAATTAAGGTTGGTCAGCAGCAATAGTAAAACTATAGTCATTCAGTCGAATACAAGCAAGCACCCGTACGCGTTTCGGAGAGAGCGTCTCACCTATTGGAAGCAATGGCTCGTTTACGGTTAGTGAGGTATGCTAGATAAAACTTTTCATTTAACACATTTTTAAATGCACTTTTGCTAATTACTGTACTCTTAGAAGCAGGCAAAACCCTTTCTTGATTACGCGCATTGAATTTTTATTCCAATCTTGTTAGACCTATCAGGTCACTTACGTATAATTATTACGCCAACATGATATATGCAATCACCACGCAATATATATTATCAGCTCTTTAAAGATATTATTTTTATATAAAGGCCCTATCCGGCGAAAAACATTGCAATGAAAAAAGAACATGTGATTATTGAAATCCCCGTTGTGTCTTAATGCTACATTATGCTTCATCATCCCGAGGAAACTATTTACTACCTTGCATGTCATATTTATATGTTCAAGTTCAATATTCATGTTTAATTTGCTGTGTCACTTCATCTTAAGCCATTTTCATATCTTTATATTGTTATTTTTATACACAATTTAAAGCCGACCTCCCATCTACCGATATTTTCCGGCCGATGTGGATGCTGTCGACCGGATTTTTTAAATCCAGCAGGACAAATTGGCTGTAAAAATCCTTGATATTGTAAAGGATTTTCCGGCCGGATGATAATCGGCGGGAAAAAATCGTTAAATATATGAGACGGGCTTTAAGCCAGAAAAATCTGCAAGTCTCGCCGTCCAGCGAATGCTCACACAAACCTATTTTGCGTGCACATCAACAAGATGTTCGGATTATTTTTGTCACTTTTGTTTTTTTATCTGGATTACTAGTGTCGTCATAAATGATAAAATAATTAAATCACATCACATCTTCCGAGTTGTCAGACCATAAAAAATCGGTGGATGAGAATACGACTTTACCCTGTTATAGATAAAAATAAACCAATATTTTCCTTTTGTCAAAGTTTCCGTAATTTTCAAATATTTGACCATATTTTGCAAAGAGGAATTAATAAAAAATGTCCTGTCATGTGGATATGGCTTCAAATTGTAACTGCCCCGGAGCTTACTCATGACAGGCTTCATATGAGGTTTAAAATCGGGCCCTCGTAGGGCGAACCAAGGGATTAAAAAGTGAAGCAAAACTATGACCCTAGCCCCGTTGGTTTGTTAGCCAGTGTACAACAGCTATGAAGATTAAGCTGAAGAGTTAAAACATTACGAATAGCTGTGTTTATGTGTGGGTGCGTGGGTGCCTGGTTCAATAGGGTTATATGAGGCCTTTTAAGAATAATGGTGATCATGAGATATCAATTAGGTTTAACCTGTTCCTAACAGTTCTGGGAAGAACAAAGCAGACAGCAGACAATACTACATTGTAAAGGATTAATGCGGTGTAAGTCTTAAGAGAAAAATCAATGATTTATGTTTAATATCAGAATAATTATAGTTATTCATACGCCGCTGGTGTATTAAGAAGCCCTGGTGCATTAAGGGATTGCATGAGATGTTGACTCCAATACCTAAACAACAGAATCGTACTCTTGTGAGTCATTTATTCATACTTTCTACAAACATACCCATTCATTCTACAAACATACCCATATATTATACAAACATACCCATACATTCTACAAACATACCCATTCATTCTACAAACATACCCATAAATTCTACAAACATACCCATACATTCTACAAACATACCCATACATTCTACAAACGTACCCATACATTCTACAAACGTACCCATACATTCTACAAACATACCCATACATTCTACAAACATACCCATACATTCTTCAAACATACCCATACATTCTTCAAACATACCCATACATTCTACAAACATACCCATATATTCTACAAACATACCCATACATTCTACAAACATACCCATACATTCTACAAACATACCCATTCATTCTACAAACATACCCATATATTCTACAAACATACCCATACATTCTACAAACATACCCATACATTCTACAAAAATACCCATTCATTCTACAAACATACCCATATATTCTACAAACATACCCATACATTCTACAAACATACCCATACATTCTACAAACCTACCCATACATTCTACAAACCTACCCATACATTCTACAAACATACCCATACATTCTACAAACATACACATATATTCTACAAACCTACCCATACATTCTACACACATACCCATACATTCTACAAACATGCCCATACATTCTACAATCACACCCATACATTCTACAAACATACCCATACATTCTACAAACATACCCATACATTCTACAAAAATACCCATACATTCTACAAACATACCCATACATTCTACAAACATACACATATATTCTACAAACATACCCATACATTCTACAAACATACCCATACATTCTACAAACATACCCATACATTCTACAAACATACCGATTCATTCTACAAACATACCCATATATTCTACAAACATACCCATGCATTCTACAAACATACCCATACATTCTACAAACCTACCCATACATTCTACAAACATACCCATACATTCTACAAACATACACATATATTCTACAAACATACCCATATATTCTACAAACCTACCCATACATTCTACAAACCTACCCATACATTCTACACACATACCCATACATTCTACACACATACCCATACATTCTACAAACATGCCCATACATTCTACAAACATGCTCATACATTCTACAAAATGCCCATACATTCTACAAACACACCCATACATTCTACAAACATACCCATACATTCTACAAACATACCCATACACTCTACAAATATACCCATACACTCTACAACATACCCATACACTCTACAAACATGCCCATACATTCTACAAACATACCCATATATTCCACAAACAAACCCATACATTCTACAAACATACCCATATATTCTACAAACATACCCATGCATTTTACAAACATACCCATACATTCTACAAACCTACCCATACATTCTACAAACATACCCATACATTCTACAAACATACACATATATTCTACAAACATACCCATATATTCTACAAACCTACCCATACATTCTACAAACCTACCCATATATTCTACACACATACCCATACATTCTACACACATACCCATACATTCTACAAACATGCCCATACATTCTACAAACATGCTCATACATTCTACAAACATGCCCATACATTCTACAAACACACCCATGCATTCTACAAACATACCCATACATTCTACAAACCTACCCATACATTCTACAAACATACCCATACATTCTACAAACATACACATATATTCTACAAACATACCCATATATTCTACAAACCTACCCATACATTCTACAAACCTACCCATACATTCTACACACATACCCATACATTCTACACACATACCCATACATTCTACAAACATGCCCATACATTCTACAAACATGCTCATACATTCTACAAAAATGCCCATACATTCTACAAACACACCCATACATTCTACAAACATACCCATACATTCTACAAACATACCCATACACTCTACAAATATACCCATACACTCTACAATATACCCATACACTCTACAAACATGCCCATACATTCTACAAACATACCCATATATTCCACAAACAAACCCATACATTCTACAAACATACCCATAGATTCTACAAACATTTATATACATCCTGCAAACATACCCATACATTCTACAAACCAAGCAGGTAAATAGCTGGTTTTAAAACTTTTTGTTGGTATCGGTGATTTTTTATTCGAGGTCTTGATGTTTTATCAACACATGCTGTAATATACGTCTCTCGCCAAGCTTCCCAGACTGTTGTAAATTCATTGCACAATGACAAATCATAACAGTGAGAAATGTTATTCTAACCAAAGGTTAGGTATTTATCGACTTGAAAAGGAATTCTTTATAAACATATTGTTGGAAGCCTGCGGATAAGACAATATATTTACGGCCATTTGAATAATTGAGTAACTATCATCGCGGGAACCCGAGCACCTGAGCGCAAGGTGTAAAAATGCCAACGCAATTAGAAATAACGAAAAGGTACGTCTCATCGGCTCTGGTTCTTTGGTTTAAAATGATACTTTATTTTTGTTGTGGAAGGCGGACGGAGGCCTTCCTGTCAAAGTAAATTAATGTCGAATACTGGAAGGGGAATGCATACTTAACATATTTTAACTGATTGCGTTTCGCACGGTTGAGTAATGTGGTAAACTTGGCATTATTGGTTTGCCCCTTCCCGGAGGTCTGTATTGCCGACGGGAGGCGCTTAATCACTCATGGGTCATTTGTTAAGCCCTTAACCCAGTTAGCTGCATGGTTTATGGATGCAGCATTTAGGATAATGACCTGCACGAAATTTCAAACAATACCAGTAATGGAATTAGGGTTCGTTACTTTTTATTCGCCCAATGGTATTGGATGCACGACAGATGAACATTTTTTTTAATAAGAAAGATTTTACAGAGAGAGAGAGAGAATGGTTTGAAATGGCAACTACCTTCCAGTTGGCAATGTGGTTTTGGAAAAGGAGGAATAGTTGTTCCATTCTGTTTTTCGTCTGTGACACATGCATTGCCAGATGTTCATTAAATGTCAGCAACAACCCTACAGGGATATTAAGAATTGAAAACGTTAAAGGGGCCTAATCACCAATCTAACCTTTATAAACTAAAGGTAATCCCTTGGAGCTTTCATAAAAATAGGCCATAAAACGTGGATATCACTCCACACAGTCTGCTTTTTTTTTATATCAACGTGTTTATAATATGTGGGGGGCCAGCCAAAATAATAAAAACAAATTCAACAAGGGCATCTGGCAGAATGTCAGATAAGCCAGGGCTTTGCAAATGGCGTTTCGCAACAAGAGACCTTTCTACCTCCGCATATTTGCAACCTACCACCTTAGGTTTCATGTTTTTCTTGTTTGTCAACATTGCTTTGTTTACAAACATGTTGTTGATAAACAAGTTTCTTAAAAGACGTTTCCACAACCAAAATTACTCTTAGATCATTATTATATACACAGAGGAAGCCAGAAATCACATACATTCTTTTCAAAAGGTAGACGATTGGTCACCTTTAAGTAAAGGCATCTTCCCTCCTGATGAAACTATTTAAATATTTAACAAACCATTACACATTCCGTCCTGTTCACATTCTGTCTCAAAAAGTGTGCAATTTCAAATTATTTTGAAAATAGGTTTAGGGATAGGTTAAACCACATCCATTGACAAACGTACCTTTGCCCGCACGCACGTAACGTTTAACCCCTTGTTTTCCCACGGCCGTGAGGTAACATACTTTTGCAAGAGTTGGAAAGATAGTTAGATTCTTTAGAAACTTTATCCTTATAATTCTAAACGGATTTGATGAATTTTGTGCAGGGTAACGGTAATACCTAAGACAAAATCCTATGTATTAAAATGTGAAGGTAATTTAGTTCACTGTAATATATCTTTGTTTTTATTCTATTTTTTCCTTTGTGGGATATAGCAATTTGTTTTCCCCAGCCCGTCCTCGTTCACTGTACTTGTCTTAGAGGAAACCTTATTGCAAACTTTCAAACGCGGTCAAAGCTTTGGCTGCGTGCAACATGCACATGTCTGATATTATTCGAGCCAACAGGAGCTGACCTGTAATGCAGCCATGGATTTGGTGAATTGCGACACATATTTCTCTTTGCTTGGATTTTTTGTCTGCGTTAAAGTACCTCAAATCAAAGTTTGAACAGGATTCTGATAACATTCCGTAACTGGTAATCGAGAATGATGGATCCGTCAAAATGATCCAAAAACATTCAAGAAGAAAATGTAGCGATATCCATGGAGCCTTTTGCATATAGCGACCTTTCATTTTCTGCACATTGTTACAGATGCTCTTTTTATTGTGTGACACGGGCGTGGCTCGTGTTGTTGTTGCACTTAATGTGTATTCCGTGCCGGTTGAACTCTCGTTGGCATGTTAGCCTTGGGTTTTCATGCCTGGTCGTGGGTCACGTGATGACCCTGGTGTGTGGGGATACACACGGCTATGTTCTTCTCGTAAATTCCTGAAATGCGTGTTTACTGTGTAGTGCAAGATCTGAAAGACTGTTCGAGAAGTGGAAAATTCTCGGCTTGAGGTGTGAAGGTATATAAAGGGGTTGTGTTTTGGAGCCAGGCAGAGGGAGAGAGAGCAGAGCAGATTCCAGCGGACGCAGAAGCGTGTGTCAGTTTCTAGGACCTTATCCGACGAATGCGGCAATTATATACATTTTTCTACGACTTTCTCCTGGATTTTATGCATTTGGACTTCAGTTTACTTTCCGAATTGTTGCAAGAGCTTTACACTGGACTGTCATTCTCCGAGAGTATACATTTAAAGAACTTATCGTTGTGACGGTGTGTAATGTGTACACATTATTTTCTGTGTGATTGTATTGACTTGTTGCTATACCGCTGTTTTACTGTATAATTGTATTGATTAAGTGTATTGTATTGTTAGGGTTGTTTTAAGAATAAATTATAGTTATTTGATAACAAAAAAACACTGACTTCTTTATTCATTCCCCTAGACATTTCACGCTGCCTAGTGTTACAGAATCTGATTTTTTTTTATCTCCGTTACAGAATTTGTGTTCATCACGCATACGTGATCTGTTTATATTAGGTTCCGTAACATAAAATTGGGGGCTCGTCCGGGATGCTTAAAAGTTTTCAAATTTATTAGGCCTTGACCTGAACACATTGTTTTATTATATATTGTTTACAGTACATTTTTTACAGGATTTATCTCAGTGGTTTTTTGTTATTGTTTTGACATCTTAACATGGCAGATTTCAAACCTGAGACATTTGTTGACGATCCCGACCCTGATCATCTTGAACAGTTGTCAAAAGAACAGTTGTTGCGTTTGGGACAACACTTAGGGCTAAGTGTGAAAAAAGTTTTGAGAAAGCCTGATATAATTGCTAAAATCATGCAAGATCTTATTAGCAAAGGTTAGAAAGAGACAGACTAGAAAAATTAAAAGAAATTGAGTTAAAACGACTGATGTTAGAAAGACTTAGCTAAAAATTTAAAATGGCCTAAGGGAAATTGGACTGTGCTGTTACAAAGTGTATTGACTGGCAAGGCCAAAGAAATTTATACAGAGCTTTCAGTAGAAGCTGCTGCTAACTATGACCTGGTAAAACGGTTAATCCTAAAAGGTTATGAGTTAGTTCCAGAGGCTTACCGCCAGAAATTCGGAAATTGGGAAAAGCGCAAAAATTAGACCTACGTTGAATTTGCTAGGACAAAAGAGCAGTTGTTTGATCGCTGGTGTAGTTCTAAAATTGTAATGAAAGATTATGACAATTTGCGCCAGTTGATTTTGCTTGAAGAATTTAAGCAGATGTTGAAACGTTTCTTGATGAGAAAAGTCCTGAAACACTTGACATTGCTGCTTAATTAGCTGATCATTATTCATTAACACACAAAATGTCCTTAACTAGCTTATGAAACCAGTCATTCATAAACAAGAATGTAAATCAGTATGGTAAAAAAAAGTTTACAGCGCAGTCACCCAGTACTAGTAGTCCTGATAGTTCAGCAAAGTCCATTGCTACATCTAAGTCCACGTCCAATGTGTCTAAGTCCAACAAAGACCAGTCATTTTCATAGAAAATCTGTAATTACTGCAAGAAGGAAGGTCATCTAATATCTGACTGCTGGAAACTTACGAATAAACCAAATAGCAAACCTTCTGGGTTTGTTTAAAAATCTATGCATAGCATAGCACAAGAGCCAGGCTCTTTTCATGTAAATAAGGGGTACAACTCCTTTGTTGACTCAAATAAAGAGTTTGATGCTACGGAGGCCCAAGTGCCGTCTGAATCCAAAGAAGAATTCGTAGCTTGCGGGGTAAAACCTCAGTTGATTCCTGCGAGGAAATAAATAAGCCTAGGTCCTTTCAAGACTCCTGCGAGGAGTATTCTCTAAAGCTAAGTCCTTTTATGACTCTTGCGAGAGTATTTCAAATGAGGCCAGGTCCTCTTATGAGAAACATAAGTTTGTTTCTGCTGAGGAAAGTTCCTCTGTTGACTCCCATGAGGAGTTTAACGATAAAAAGGATGTAGATTCCTTAGATGACTCTGAAACAGAGTTTATGACTGATACTGTTAATGTCAGTTTTTTGTTTGATGAGGTTGAGGTAGTAGATTCCTCTCTTGACTCTGAAATGAAGTTATTTTGGCCATTCATACATGATGGTTTTGTATCGCTTTCAGGTGATTTTTCAGATTCTACCCCTATTAAAAATTTTGAGGGACACTGGTTCAGGCCAGCCTCTCATGTTAGCAAACACTTTGACATTTTCTATAAGGCCCTTTACTGGTGCACATGCACTAGTTAATGGTGTGTTTTCAGACAGACACACTTCAGTTCCGCTTCACAGTATCCATTTAAAGTCAGATTTGATTTCTGGGAATATTACTGTGGGCACATGAACTACTTTACCCTTAAAGGGAATTCAGTTGCTACTAGGCAATGATGTTGCAGGTGATAAAATACAGCCTGTACCAATAGTGACAGAAAAGTCGTCACTTGATCAGGACACTGATCTGGAAAGTCAGGAAATTCCTTGTTTGTATCCTTCATGTGCTGTAACTAGATCTATGGCCAAGAAAAACACACATGAGGATAATTTTTTTTTTCTTTTTTTTTTCTTTGGATGTCTCAGTATTACTAGATATTTATTTTAACGTTCTTTTTCATCATCGACATCCCTCGGAACAAGAAAAAAAATTACAAATCTTGTGTTTAAAACATGAACATCTTCACTATTGCAAGATTTAAAATCAAATGTTTCAAGTTTTTCTGACAAAGTACATACATATATATATATCAACAAAAAGGAGTTAACAAAAGAATTTTAAAATTGCTTATATTGCTACTTGTTTGAGGATAATGGTCCAGATAATAACACTCTGGGAGTCACTAGTGACTCGTCTAGCGACTCGTCCGTACAGGATGCAGCATTCTCAAGGTCAGAACTTATCGCGGAACAGCATAAGGACCCTAATATTTCATGTTTGTTTCCCAGGGCAGTTTCTAAAGATGATCTGTCACAGAACCCAGTTTGTTTCTATGTCAAAACTGGAGTAATTATGCGTAAATGGCGACCACCTAATGTATGCGCTGATGATGAGTGGGCCATCAAACATCAAATAGTAATGCCCAAAAGCTTTCGCAATGAAATTCTAAGCATGGCACATAAGGCTCCTTTGTCTGACCTTTAAGGTATAAATAAAACTTATCAGAAAGTTGGTACACACTTCTATTGGCCAAACCTCAGGAAAGATGTTGTACAATATTGTAAATCATGCCATACATGCCAGGTGGTAGGCAAGCCCAATCAGAATCCTCCTAAGGCCCCACTAAGGCCTATTCCTGCTTTCGAGGAACCATTCAGTAGGATTATTGTTGACTGTGTTGGACCACTGCCCAAAACAAAATCTGGACATGAATACTTGCTGACAATTATGTGCACATCTACCAGGTTCCCTGAGGCAATACCATTACACAAAATTAATGCCAAAATTGTTGTCAAAGCTCTGACCAAGTTTTTTGCAACTTTTGGATTACCAAAATCCGTCCAGTCTGACCAAGGGTCTAATTTTATGTCTGGCTTATTCCAACAAGTTATGCTCGAGCTAGGTATAAAACAGTACAGCTCTGCACCATACCATCCTGAAAGTCAGGGCGCCCTCGAGCGTTTTCACCAGACATTAAAAAACATGATCAGGACTTATTGCTATGACACACAGAAAGACTGGGATGAAGGAATCCACCTATTGCTGTTTGCTGTCAGAGAATCCTTTCAAGAGTCCCAGGGTTTCAGTCCCTTTGAATAAGTTTTTGGACACTCCGATCGAGGTCCATTGAAACCGCTGAAAGAAAAACTCTTGTGTGAAAATCCTGATTCTCTTAGTTTACTGCAGTATGTCTCAGACTTTCGCACTAAACTACACAATGCTTGTGAGATTGCAAAGTCAAATCTAAATCTGCACACAGTAAAATGAAAACAGGGTATGACAAGCACACTGTAAGTAGGACGTTTGAGCCTGGTGAAAAGGTCCTTGCCTTAATTCCCATCCCTGGCTGACCTCTGCAAGCTAGGTATTTTGGTCGTTACATTGTTGACGAGAAAGTCAGTGATTTAAATTACATACTGTTGACACCAGATCGGCGTACGAAGAAACAACTGTGCCATGTTAACATGTTGAAACCATATTTTGACAGAAATAGCACATCAGATGTTGTACAAAATGTTACTGCTGTAAATTGTGTAAAAACTGACCCTGACCCAGTTAAAGTAGATACTGATTGTAAGTGTGATGTAGACATTCAGTGGGGTAGAGTACCATTGAAAAACTCGGACGTGCTTAACAACCTGGATGCCAAACTGTCACACCTTACCGCACAAGAACAACAAGACCTCAAGAAACTGCTGCGGAATTATGAACATTTGTTTAGTGACATTCCAACGCGAACTAACATGTTGTGCCATGACGTCGATGTATGCGAGGCAAGCGCAGTCAAGCAACATCCATATAGACTGAATCCAGAAAAGCAAAAGTATCTACAGGATGAGATTCAATATTTGCTGGACAATGATTTTATTGAACCTAGTAACAGTAACTGGATTTCACCATGTATTCTTCTGCTAAAACCTGATGGAAGTTACCGTATGTCCACAGATTATCGAAAACTGAAATCTGTCACCAAGACTGACACGTTCCCGATTCCGAGGATCGATGATTGTAATGATAGAGCCGGTGGCAAGTTCCGCTGACAGAGCGAAAGAAGTGTCCGCATTTGTGACGCCGCAAGGACTGTACCAGTATAATGTTATTGCCGTTTGGCATGAAAAACTCGCCAGCCACGTTTTAGCGCCTCATCCATATGGTTGTCAAGGACATTCAGGGCTATGACGCATATATTGATGACCTCATCGTGTACAGCGACACCTGGAAGAAACATCTGCAAATTCTTCGCGACCTCTTCGAAAGACTCAGTTAAGCACGTCTGGCCGTCAACTTAGTAAAATCTGATTTTTGTCATGCACAAGTAACATTTTTGGGTCATATTGTAGGGCAGGGTCAGGTAAAACCTGTTGATGCTAAAATAAGTGCTATTTCTTCATTTCCTAGACCAGAAAACAAAAAGCAAATAATGCGTTTTCTTGGTATGGTTGGGTACTACAGGAAGTTTTGTCCAAATTTTGCTGCTGTAGTTGAACCTTTGACTAATTAGTTAAAGAAGAAACAAAAGTTTGTATGGAATGTTCAGTGTGAAAATGCATTTCAGAATTTAAAAGCAATTCTGCAAAGTTCACCAGTTTTAGCAGCTCCAGACTTTTCCTTACCTTTTAAGTAAGCTGCAGATGCTAGTGATACTGCTGATGGTGCTGTGTTGTTACAAGAAGGCAATGATGGCATGGATCATCCAATTTGTTATTTCTCAAGAAAGTTTAATACAAACCAGAAAAACTACTCAGCTATTGAAAAAGAATGTTTGGCTTTGATTTTGGCGTTGCAACATTTTGAAGTTTATGTTGCTTCATCAGTCAGGCCTATCATTGTCTTCAGTGATCACAATCCCATAACGTTCATGAACAAGTTGAAGTGTAAAAATCAAAGATTGTTTGAGGGAGTTTGTTCTTACAGGATTACGATCTTGATATCATACACATTAAAGGGAAAGACATTGTACTTGCTGATTGCTTATCGAGATGTTTATAAAATGTTGTAAACAAGATATTAATGTAATGTTGTAAATAAGATGATTTTTGAGATGTTGTAAAAATTTACTGATTGCGATCGCAAAAAGAAAGTTTTCCGTGAAAACTTTCTTTTTTTCTTACAGGAGGGGGAGTGTTACAGGTGCTCTTTTTATTGTGCGACACGGGCGTGGCTTGTGTTGTTGTTGTACTTTATGTTTAATCCGTGCTGGTTGAACTCTCGTTGTCATGTTAGCCTTGGGTTTTCACGCCTGGTCGTGGGTCACGTGATGATCCTGGTGGGTGGGGATACACAACGCTATGTTCTTCTCGATAATTCCTGAAATGCGTGTTTACCGTGTTATGCAAGATCTTATAGACTGTTCGAGAAGTGGAAAATTCTCGGCTTGAGGTGTGAAGGTATATAAAGGGGCTGTGTTTTAGAGCCAGGGAGAGAGAGAGAGCAGAGCAGATTCCAGTGGATGCAGAAGCGTGTGTCGGTTTCTAGGACCTTATCCGACGAATGCGGCAATTATACATTTTCTACGACTTTCTCCTGGATTTTATGCATTTGGACTTCAGTTTACTTTCTGGATTGTTGCAAGAGCTTTACACTGGACTGTCATTCTCCGAGAGTATACATTTAAAGAACTTATCGTTGTGACGGTGTTGGTTTCCAGGTACTGTGCACTTTATTTTCTGTGTGATTGTATTGACTTGTTGCTATACCGCTGTTTTACTGTTTAATTGTATTGATTTAGTGTATTTTATTGTTAGGGTTGTTTTAAGAATAAATTATAGTTATTTGTTAACAAAAAAACACTGACTTCTTTATTCATTCCCCTAGACATTTCACGCTGCCTAGTGTTACAGAATCTGATTTTTTTATCTCCGTTACAGAATTTGTGTTCATCACGCATACGTGATCTGTTTCTATTAGGTTCCGTAACAGCATATGCAACTTACCAATTTAGGTTACATAATTTTTCTGTTTACCAACATTGGCGAATCTCTGTGACTTATTTATATGGAATTTTCAGGTTCAGGTTGTTCGCGAGAGCTTTCTGTAGGCTGTCAAATACACGCTTTTGAAATATAAGGGCGGAAATAAGGTTGAAATACGGAAAAATAGAACAAAATAAGAAAAACTGAAGGCAAAGTTGGAAAAAAGTTGGACAGAAACTCTCGCTATGAAATAAAAAAGAAATACTTATAAGAACATATTTACAAAGTATTTTTATTTTGGTGCTCAGTTTGAATATCTGTTTTTTAAGGAAATTAATGAAATTATGAAAAAGTAAGACAACTTAAAGGTAGGATTGAAAGTACAGAAAAAGGTGGGAAAACAGTTAAAATTTAGGGAAAAATGTAGGACACAAACCATATACATACACGTACAAAACAATTCTCATTCTCCATGTGAAATAAAAAACATATGATTGAGAACATCAAAAAACAGTTTTTATTATTGTACTCAGTTTGAATTTTTTTATAATAAAATTTTCACAAAGCGAAAAACTAAAGTAGGTAGGAGAGTAGGTATCTTGAAAAAAAAGTAGGATTAAGACAAAAAAGTAGGAAAAAGTAGAATAATAGTCTGGTTAGCTTTGGTTCTTATTCAAGAAAGCTTACGGAGCGTTAAGTTAATGTCAGTTTTAGTGGCATATAAAAGTACAAACGGTCTGGCTGGTATGGGTCTGAAACGTGCTATGATAAAAAGTATAGGATATCTCCTGCTTGAACTTTGAGACTATACACAGGCTGATAAATCAAGGCCCTGATCATACAACACCCTGCGGTGTAGTTACAGATAATGCATCATGCTCCAGCCAGCCCAGAACAGCTCTCCAGCGCCCCAGATAGCACTGGTAGCAGAACAGACGTTTACAGGTCAGCTGCTACCTAGTTGTTTTGTACCTTCTTCAGATACCCCGCTATGCATCAGTTCGCATGTAACATAATATATTCAAAATGTGTACGTCTAAAACTTGAAGGGGCCAAATCACCTCCTTTGGAGCTTTTATAAAAATAGGCAGGAAAATGTGGACATCACCGAACACAGTCTGCTTTTTTTGTTTTACCAACATGTATAATATGTGGAGGCCTACCAAAATAATCAAAACAAATTCAACAAGGGCATCTGGCAGCAAGTCAGATAAGCCAGAGCCTTGCAAATGGCGTTTTGCAACAAGTGACCTTTCTGCCTCCACATATATGCAACCTACCACCTTATGTTACATGTTTTACCGTATGTCAACATTGCCGTGTTTACAAACATGTTGTTGAAAAACAAGTTCATACATCCTTAATGAAGACCATAAAAGACCTTTTTATAAACCCAAAGTACCCTTAGGTTATTTATATATACACAGTGGATGCCAGGAACCACATAATTTCTTTTTCAAAAGGTAGAGAACGGAATGGCGGCGCTGATGCTCTTTAGCCTAAGCGCTCCTTCAGCAACTAAAACGGTGGCATATAGGAGTATTTAAATGTAAGGTATGTTACGGAACCTAATATAAACAGATCACGTATGCGTGATGAACACAAATTCTGTATCGGAGATAAAAAAGTCAGATTCTGTAACACTAGGCAGCGTGAAATGTCTAGGGGAATGAATAAAGAAGTCAGTGATTTTTTCGTTAACAAATAACTATAATTTATTCTCAAAACAACCCTAACAATACAATACACTAAATCAATACAATTAAACAGTAAATCAGCGGTATAGCAACAAGTCAATACAATAACACAGAAAATAATGTGCACAGTACCTGGATACCAACACCGTCACAACGATAAGTTCTTTAAATGTATACTCTCGGAGAATGACAGTCCAGTGTAAAGCTCTTGCAACAATCCAGAAAGTAAACTGAAGTCCAAATGCATAAAATCCAGGTGAAAGTCGTAGAAAATGTATAATTGCCGCATTCGTCGGATAAGGTCCTAGAAACCGACACACGCTTCTGCATCCACTGGAATCTGCTCTGCCCTCTCTCTCTGCCTGGCTCTAAAACACAGCCCCTTTATATACCTTCACACCTCAAGCCGAGAATTTTCCACTTCTCGAACAGTCTATAAGATCTTGCATAACACAGTAAACACGCGCTTCAGGAATTCTCTAGAACAACAGCGCCGTGTATCTCTACACACCAGGCTCATCACGTGACCCCGGCCAGGCGTGAAATCCCAAGGCTCACTTGACAACGAGAGTTCAACCAGTACGGATTAAACATAGAATGTAATAAGCGGCCCGACAGGAGCGCCACAACAGGAGTTACGCCCGTGACACATAACAAAAAGAGCGCCTGTAAAAGGTAAAAGTAATTAGGAAGAATATAGAGGGTATAGAAGCATATAGCTCAAAGCTGTAAATGTCGAATGATGCCACGTCATATCAGGCGCACTTTTTAACTTCAGATGTTAAGATATAATAGTCTGCATATAAATATGTTCACCAGTAATATTTATTCCATTGTAATATTTAAGGTAATACATTTTGCGAATTGTGCCGTAGATTTAACCTCTCCCGTTGAAAGGAAGACTTAACGGGCTGAGTTTTTATACATCAATATGTGGGTCAAAATATGTTGTGGGTGGACTTGGTCTCCCAGAGTGCAAATCATCTAATACATATTTCCCCCTCTTCTTTCTTTTTTCTTTCATCTGTCTTCGAAAATCTCAAATATGGCTAATTTTCAAGAAAATGACCTTCGGGCAATATTAGTCTCAAGTGACAGTTTTGTACCAGGTATTTATATTTGGCCTTGACCTTATTCTTAAGGTCGTACACTCCTCAACCTCTGCGTTTCGCCCAGATGCTAGCGGTTTTGGGCGGCGCTTCCAGTGATATTTAGTTTTACATTTATTCTGACATATTATGTCCTGTCGCCGGCACACTTGTTACACAAAGTCACCCAACCTTAATTGGTCATAAGATTCGTACTGTTCTTTTTAATAAAATATATGCTGAATTATTGAAGTACTTGACTTGATGTTGACCTGATGTATTTGGTTTATTCAATTATGTCGAAAGGAGAATATTTGTACATCAACTGTTAAACCTTGGTATTAATATGCTTTTGACACTTTCATGCGAACTCAATCACGTATTTGATACTCAAGTTGTTTCCACCGCCAGTAATATATTTTACGTTTGGGCATGTGGTGTGATGTGTGTTATTCCATTCAATATCTGTTATAAATTGTGAGATAAACCTCGATAAATTCTTATAAATTCGGTGTTTCTTTAAATATGGTAGCACTAAACCCACAACTGAAAGTATGCCGATTACAATTAATTTTCAAACAATTAAGTTAAAGAGTCCTTATCAACATGTTATTTCGTTCATGTCTTGAGAGGATTTAGTATCAATGGCTGTATTTATAAGCATCAGCCTTCCCTACTTCTTATACCCATAATTGTTTTGTTGTAGCCTGTTATGCGTAAAATCGTAGAAGCATTTAATGTAATATGATGCTGTGATATAAGAATCTAGTCATCTAAAAGGATAAAATTTATAATTTTTATACAGGAAATGATTAACGTAAAACGTCATTACCAGCCATTATTGCCTTCACAAGGAATGACCTCTAGGTATATTCACAAATGTGCAATCACATATGCCCAATTGAACATGGGAATATGATCCAATAAGTGAATGAGAACACGGGTTGCGGAGTACTGGTACCCAACATTATGTTCCCCCACGTGGCGGAGGCCTCATTCCTAAGAATGCATATTTCTTGTTGTTTAAGGAGGCAATGGACCACTCAGAAACATCGTGTAAACAGTCGCACTTTATACTGAGCTATCCTTTGAAGTAAAGCTTGTCCAAGAAGATATATTTTGTAAATAACTCAGTCAATTACACTTTGTAATTTATATGTTCGTCTTGCAATGGTATAAGGTTACCGTGAATGATAAAAGTAATGTTAGTTTGGAGTCACATCTTTCTGGTGTGTTTTAAGAACCCCCAGTGTATAGGGAGGTTTGAATATCAAAGCCCTTAACCTTGACCAGCAGTCGTACTTTTGTGAGTCCTATTCTGCGCAGTGTGCTGGAATCCTGATTACAATTGACTAGTGTTCATCATTTGCCATGCAAATATTTTGCAATCCATCTTTGGCAATGTGTGATGGCAGCAAGATGTCGTGATGGATGCATTACATTAGCATTACTTGGACTAACTCATCGCAAAGTACCTAAAGTGACCCTTACACCGTATACGTTATGCGGGAAACTGTCCTGAGAGATTCTGCCGAACGATTGTGAATCTTTTAAGTAAACGGTCTTAATTCATTCAATGAGGCCCTAGGAAACAGATCGATCATAGTGAATGGTCTTCTAACTGTCAGTTGTCTGTACTAAAATAAGCAGGTTTAATTTCCCATTGAGTGAGCACCCGAGGAGATCAAACGGCGACTGTATGGGTGTCATGCGACCATTTAGGTGTGCCTTGGGCTAATGCCGAACGTGTTGAATTACCCATGAGACAACCATCAAAGCCTGGTATAAGCGATGACCAGTCTCCATAAGTTCTAAAATAATGAATACCTATTCTTACGATAAGGCATTGTCAATGATGTTTAATTTAAATTTTACCCATTTTATAACCTTGCAATTATTTATATAATAATATTAACAAATATTAATCTTACACTCCCTATTTTTTCAAATGTTGCGATTCATTATATCCTCACGAGTATTAGGCATTCGCAAAGCAGTAGAAATCCTGTCTGAGACTACATCATATATATATATATATATATATATATATATATATATATATATATATACACATAAAAATTTTTGGAATAGTACATAGAATATTGAGATAATTCTTTTTTTCACATTCTTGATATAATTCTATTATAAGAGCAGGAAAAAAGTAATACATTTCTTGGAGATGCAGTCGGCGTCAATAAAGAAAGAATCGGGGTATTTATCCCCCTCCATATTTTGGTAAGGGGGGGGGGGGTGTTAAATGTTATCATCTCCCCTGCTACTCGGAAAGTTAAATTTATATACTGCAAAAAGGATAAATCACTAACTGTAACATGAGACTTTTGTTAAATTTCTGCCTTTCTGCTTAACCATATTTTACAATATAATTAAATTATAATTGGTGTAATATATCAAATATATTAAGGTTTGCATGTCACCCCCCCCCCCCCAATCACCTGTGAAGATGAATTGACACCACTGGTGAGATAGATTAAGGCTTACCGTAGTTTATCATTGATAAAGGATATTACAGTACTTTCATGCATTAAGGAATCTCAATCTAAAGAATCGGAATAGTTCATATATGCATCATCAGATATAAATAAATTTGGACTTTATATTCAAAATTCCTATTAATCATGAGATTTTGTATTTCATATATGTTGTTATTAACCCAGTGTTACATCAAAAGCCATCATCTTTGATTATTTTATTTGAAAGTCAAATTAATAAATATTTTTTATCTGAAGTATAACTTTCATGAACGGATTAATTCCATAAAACGACGTTCTGTTATTTTTATTCCTATTTCCTATATTATTTAGCTTCAGTCAAATAGACATAAACTTTTTTCATTGTTTTCCATGTGACCCTTATATTACGCTCTTTACACAGCGCTTTACCTATAGGCACTACATATATCTCAAGCGCTGTTTGTTTAGGCCTTGTTTTCTTGGTCCCTTCACGAGAGGGGAGCATAGTATGTTGGGCCAATCAAATGAGAATCGGTGCTGGAAGTAACATCCTCTATGATTTTCTGAAATGGTCACATGATTTATAGCAAATAAATATGCTGTTGGCAAAATCTTTTAGTGGTGAAGAGGCCATTGTGTATGAGCTAGACCAGGAACTGATTCCATAAATATTTGTGGCCCTCTTGACTGCGTGTAAACAATGTCCAAAACGCGACACACAACTGATGCGACAAGGGATCTACATTATTATCACGTCGGACGTGTTGCCAGCAAAACGGATACAAGCCGAGCGAGGAATGCTTGGAGCCAATGATGTTACATTTCATTTTGTGTGACAGCTCATCGCCCCGGCAACAGTTTGAATAGGCCACAGGCTCAGAGAGAATGGCCTGATACGTGGTTGACACATGTCCTTGTGCATACAGGATGCCCGGCCGTGAGCCGTCACTCAACTCAAACAAATGTAACAACATTGGCTCCGTGCACTCCTCGCTGGACTGGAATCAGTTTTCCTGGCAACGGATACATGGCTACGTTAACATAGTCGTAATATCATAATCGGTCGATGATGCGAGAACGCAGAAGGAGCAAAATTCGACCTTTTATTTGCTAAGAGTAACCATCAAGCGGAGCTTGAAACGCATCTATGGACGGAGCCATGTTGCCTGTCGAGTGTTTGTTAACTGGCATTTGGTTGGCTACTGTAGTCACATCATACGCACCTGGTGTCCAGGTCTATCATACCCAGTCATACCAGGCAGCGGTAAAATCAGTAGCTTCTTTAGAAGTGCAATATTTCCGCTGCCTCGCGAGAGTAACCTTATATCAGATGCGAGGTATTTTTATGAGAGCCTGACGTTGGCATATTCATAAGCAAAAAAAAAAAATATTTTATGTGTCACCAAATGAGCAAAATGTATCAACCAAAGACACAACTTTAAATAACTTTATTGTATATTCATTAAATACATATTTAACATAAGCTATCTAACAATTGACAATTAAGTTTAAAAGTAATATATAAAAGTTCGGCGGTAAAAAGATTTTTACCATATTTTATAAATCGGAGCATATAAACACAACAGTTTACTTGATTAATCGCTATATGTTGCAGATTTAGAAAGTTTTCAAACACTAACTTGACCGTGTATTGATAATTTTTAAATAAAGAGATCAAAATTCAGTGTTGGCATATATACAGATCTCGTTTGACCATTTTTATTTTACTGTTTGGAGAT
This sequence comes from Sipunculus nudus, assembly GCA_026874595.1. Lineage (NCBI taxonomy): Eukaryota > Metazoa > Annelida > Sipuncula > Golfingiida > Sipunculidae > Sipunculus > Sipunculus nudus. Next base: position 37,235,804 of record CM049306.1, on the reverse strand, counting down.
GTCGTTTAAGGAGTGGTGTATGTGTCATTGGGAATGACATATTATTCATGACCACAGGCCTCATGCAAAGTTCTGGAAAATCCGATAAGACATCCTGTAATACTAATATTACAAAGAATAAACATGAGACTGAGTGCTAGTGTAGATGTGTGTTATAGCATGTTGATCCGAAGTGACACCGGCAACCTCGTTTTTAAGATCCATCAGCTAACTAGAAGTGAATTTGGGATGGAGCGAGGATGTCAAAATGTCTTCAAAGTGGATGTTTCACATTAAAACCACAGCCAGTCACGCTCACATCCCGCACTGGACAAAAAGCCCGATTTTTCATCCAATGGCCGCATTGGATCTGTTCACACTTCTTTTAGGCTCAGCAAATCCCACCCGTACACAGTTGGAATTTTAAGTATGTTGTTTTCGTTCTTAGGCCATATTTTGCCAGGAACCGGCCTATCCCAAGTCGACGATTACGTCGCGAACATCCGTCACCGGCACGGGTTTTTCTGGTTCCCGGGCGGAGTTGGTTACAGCTGTATGAAACAAAACATTACAGTAGTTAATGAATACGGCGGGCACACAGCAAATAGCGTCTGATTTACGGAGATACTCGCCCCGTTCTGAATGAGAAATGGCTTGCATTTTTTGCCAAGTGCCGAAGATGTCATGTCTTCAAAAAGAGATGATTGCTACAGGGACTTAGTAACAATCAGATAGTTTTCTTATGCTTGTCTTTCCGTGAGCGATGGGGCGCAAATTGTGGGAAGTTAAGCAATCTTCCATCACTCAAAATGTAATTTGTCTGCCCGATAAGCCTATTCTTACAGAGTCCCAGCACATTCCCGACGAGAAGAAACGTTATAAAATGTTATCTGAAAGGCCAAATGTAGCTGCGTGTACTAAAACACTTTTTTTACAGATACTTGTGGACATAAATGCGGTTTATTCGATAGAAAACTGGTAATTTGCCCTGCATATCATCTATAATCCGGTCAGCGAAAAACTGCATTTCACTTGCTCAGTATTTTCCATTTCCATAATAAAATTTGTTGGTTATTCAAAGTTTTTAATAATAACTGGTGTTAAATATGAAAAAAACTGTTACCGTCAGCCTTTGCCTTGTATATTGGAAAACAAAATAATCAAAATACGAAGAAAACATGACAATATAAAGTAGCTAACAAACATGTTAAAGAGTAGTTATCAGCTCGAGATTTAGAATATAATAATTTTACACGATTATCATCAAATATGATATGACAAACCGTATACATAATTCAATAATCACAAAAAAGAGTAATCAAAAAGAGTCCTGGAACTTAAATGTTGCAAAAGTATATCCTGACAGTTTTAGAACTCAGCCAGCAATTAATAACAGCAATCTTATGTATTCACGGAACACGACTGTCTTTTGTATCATGTGTAAACACGATAACGCAATCTCAGGGATTTCTGCAGACCGATCTTGTCGACTTTGTGTCACACGAACTTTTCCTCACATTAAAAATCAACACAACAATGTCCATTTTCTGCACTGAGATCCCGCAGATATCGTATCTCCAGGTACAAGGTATCCTTATCTATCTGGGATGACTCCCCCCCCCCCAACACACACACCGCAGGCACAAATGTACGACTGGCACAAATGGAAACTTTTCTGCATAACGCTCCGCTTATTTTGTAGTTCATAAAGTACCATAAAAAATTAGAGGTAAGGGTAACACTCAAGGCTTAATCCATTAAATTTCGAATGAAATCTGAATTACCATTATTTTTTAATGTTTATTTACTGAAGGTCAGAACAACTCACGTTGTTTTAGGAAGGGTTGTTCATAAATATATATATATATATATATATATATATATATATATATATATATATATATATAAGCACGACCTCGTATTTAATTTATTTCATGTATTTATTCAGTCGCGGGTACACGGTGTTTCCCATATATAATACAACATCAGGAGAAAATTATTTCTATTAAACTACTCCAATGGGAATCATTTGATTCCATAACAATGGATCTGGAGGAGCGTCATCAGACATGTAAATACGCTGTTCAACCTGCCTAGACGGTATGCAAAACAACCACGTGACGTGAATCCTGGCACTGAATCTCTAGGCAGTGTCTCTACAGACCCTGCAACCTATTACGAAAAGTAGACTTTTCTGATAACTAACTAATGAAATAGCTGCGAGTCCATTTTTGCAACCATGGACTTGGTAAATCAAGGAAATACTCATCAGGGCTTGTGTTATTCTTTATGTGTTCGTAGGACGTAGGTGCGTGTAGGTGTGTATTTATTTATTTTTAATCGGGACATTTTACTATTTATAATAAAAAAATAATAAAAATAAAATCGAACACACTAAAAATACAAAACTGCTCATGTTTACACTTAAAATCGTATAATTCATAACATCGGATCAATTTACTCTTCATACCAGTGCTGCTTTAGATTGTATAGACAGGTACATACGAGCCCATCGGGTTTGACCTGAAGTCGTTAATCATAGGATAAAATAAAGGCTTGCCATTGGGAGAACAGCCAGACGCGATGCCAGATAACCCTAACGCTGGTCCGAGCCGGTCATGCCGACATTGCCGTTTCCCCTAAACCACTAATGCTGGCTTTTGGCCGTTTGCTTACCAAACTCTGGCATGATAAGCTTTTGCAATTTGGAAACTGTCACATGTACGTCAGGTTCGCAATATAACCTAGGGAGTAATCCTCTATAGCGTCGTCCGACAGGACTGACTTTGCCGTTAACAAGACAACCCATGAACTCAGACGAAAGATGAATTGACTCCAGTAAGGATGTAGAAGATTGGTCGTCATGACAACCAAATCTGATGTTTTATCAATCTTTGATAACTTTACAAAATTTCTTTTCTCTAATGTACAATCAGGATAAACTTTAATAAGTTTAACTTTTATTTACTGGGGTTTTCACAGATCTAAACAAATATTTCATATAACTCGTATTACATCACATACGAGAAAATAAAATGTATTTACACTGGTATAAACCACAGACTAAACCATAAAAACATTATAGCTATATCTATAACTATCGCGGTATTGTGATATATCAACATACGAACCTGAAAATAATGAAAAAGATATATCCGGGAGGTCAAAATTCCAAAGTGATTGAGGTAAACACGCACACACCTCCACTCACACACCCTCATATACAAACAACCCCTTCCAGATACAAAGTCTCTATATCATTGTTTTGTGCCCATTTCCTAGAAACACAGTTTTAAAAATCATGGTACTTAAAACAATACATGCGTAATAATATGCCGAAAATAATATTTTTTTCAATCCTTTATATATATTATATATATATATAATATGTATAATCCATTTGAATAAATAAGATTAAAGGTATTTTTTAGTTTGAAACAGCAGTTCACAAAAAGGTCATTTCTGATAATTACACGGGCGAGATAGTTCTTCGGGGACTTCCGGTTATCCATTTACGGATTTGTTCTGCCTGTAAAACTTCCGCTGGGCCGCTCCACACAGCATGCAAAACCTTTTTGAGGTCAACACATCAACGACCCAGCGTATTATATGAATCCCTATTGGCCGCCAGACCCCTGGTGAGAAAAACTGGTAACAGCATAGGGGGTTGAAACCCATTAATCGAAATAATTCCCTTGCAAATGAGTATGGTCTCCCCGTTATGGTTCCTGCTTCCTGGACAATGCGTTGTATCTATAGTTTTTAATGAAATTACCGTGTCTGTGCAACTACATGGTTCGCTATATAAGCGTTTCATGTTTCTGTTGCGAGTTTTCTTGCTCGTTTTATATTTTATAATATAACCATTTTGCCTGCGAGGTCATTTTGGTTTTAGCAATAGAGAATTAAATTCGATACATGAGAGTTCCATTAAACGTTATTCTGATCCTGGGTGATCACGTGATGCATATGTTTAATATATACGTGTGCCAGAAGTTTAACACACCGCCTCGGCTGAGATTCTTTGCTCTACCCCTAGAACATTAAGGCCAGTTTGTGTTAATGGTTTATGGCTGCTTACGCAGCTCGATGTGTGACGTCACAGAGAACCATTTCATGGGTATCTTATGGGCTCAGTTCACACAAAGAAAATAATAAAAGTTCCCTTTGCTTTACATATTTCATAGATTTATCTAAGGTTTCAAATAAGCGTTTCAAATAGTTGTTTAAAGCCTGTTCTTAAAGTTTATTGTTTACTTGACCTATCCCTCTTTGAATGGTGTCTCAGGACAAATAAACACAAGCATTTGTGGTTTTCCTGACCTTATATATAACTTATGAGATTTTGATTAAATTTCATTGCTATCTATAAAGATTAATTAGCCCCTTTTGAAAATATCTTAAGAAAAAAAAATAAAAACCCACCAAAACCGAAACGGAATTTATATGTTTTGACCTGATCTAAACATTTTGTATAAAAATAATACAAAGAATTGAACAACGCCATTGTATAGGAGTTCAGAGAATAAATATTGCCTGATAAAATACCCTTTATGGTAAATGGACGCGTTAATGACATCAATTACCCTGTGAATAACAATTAACCCGTAAACCACGGAGCAGAAATGTGATTAATTTGACAGATCGCTGTTGAGATGAATCTAGAGAGGTATTATTGTCGACGTGGAACTAAATAAAGTGGGCCTTGTTCTCTATCAACGGCACAACAGGATATGTAATGAAAGAGGAAAACCTCAGCAGGTCAACTTGTGTTTTTAAATCGGATCTGCCATAGAAAACAGCAGAGTAGTTCATAATACTATCGAGAGATGGCACTATCATACGGGTGATTCAGCACAAATGAAGTTCGTCGAAATTGGTTTCGGAGGGAACCGTTTCAACCACAAAAAAGGGACTTGCTCGGACAAAGCCTGACTGGCATTAGTAGTCAATCGATTTCACGGCTCGATTAAATTTCACCATCGGTCGGATAGCTTCAAACGGCATGGAATAATTTGGGTCAATTTGGGCGATGATATACAGTATTTTTTTAGTAAAAGAAAGTACGTAATCTAATTTTTAATGTAATTCATCAGGAATATCACTAGCCTCGTAATTCATAATTTCACGAATATTTAATGTCTTTTAAGAATGTTTTTACCTCCTTCAATGAAGACTGATTGTAAACACTCACAAGAATAATTAGAAAAAAAATGACGTTTGCATCCCATCCAAAACTCATGGTGGTCAGTGGACCTGATACATAGACATATATAATCTATAAACGTATGTTATTTTTTTTAATATTTACTTTAAAGACCTGACACTCGACAATTAACAACAACAACACCCATCAACCAATTTAGTAGAGACCCAATCTGGAACTGGTCGCGCCAGGTGCAAGCTGTTTTGGCACTGGAGTGCAGGAGCTAGCGGTTTAAGAACGATGCACAGGCAGATTCTAATATACTAGTATATGATGAACACGTTCTTATATATCATGTATACTTTACATACCTGATATGTGAAAAGGTCCTTTTTAATTTATTTTAAAAGGGCTGGTCGCCTCACTCATCACTTAAAAGTATTGATAGATATACAAATGTACAGTCATGTGTGTTATAAAAGAGCATTTACGCAGCGCGAACAGAACTGTCGGGCATGTAGCGCCATCTGGGGTCATTGATTGGCACGAGCAAGACACTGACAAATTCAGAACTGGTTATCACTTTGCAATAGTAACAAACGGTTCACAGATTAAAACAATCAGTGTCAAAAATAATTTGATATAATAATATTATTTTCTTAACCGCTGACCCTGCATATCTTTAATTTTATCTAAAAAAACTGTTGATTTATTTTGGGCATGTTGAAATGGAATCGATCTGGAAAGCTCCTTTGGAATTTGATAAATATCATATATGTTTAATGTACGTCCACTTAATATGACCTATGATTGGTTGCTTCACAGTTAATGTAACACTCACCAAGCAACAACAGGTATTGTAGTTCGCGCATCTGTCAAAGATGTTTTGTTGGATTTTAAATAAAATCCTACTCATTGCGCTTTAGTGGAAACTTGACACATTTTTATACGAATTAATATTGTTAGATATTTTGCACGTGATAAAAAATTTCATTAAATATGGGGTTCAATATATGCTTTTTGCAGTATATAAAGTTGAAAATGGAAACTTGTGGTTGTTTTTTTATATATTTTAACTAAACGGGAAACAAAAGCAAGAATTTTTAGGAAAGTGACCAGATAGTTTTTTTTTCATAAAAATGCAGAATTAAATGCTGATTGTATTAAAAGACAAGGATGTGGTTATATGTTAATTACCTCTATAGAGTCACACAACCAGTGTAACTTATAACCATATATGGTAATATTGAGGCCTATGTCCTTTTTTCTCATCTATTTGCAACTGTCATAATTTAAAAGATTGCCGATGGTATGTAATGCTACTGCACTTGAGCCACTTCTGAAGTTATCTTGTTTGAAGATTTTGCAGTCGAAACGTGTCTCAGGTTTTGAAAGTAATTAATAGAGTTGTTTCGAATAAACGTCCCACATTAGACCTTGTCCATTAAACTTGCGACGCCTGTCGGCGAATTCTAACGTCTATGGTCCGGGGTAAATAACGTACTATGTGTACTGCAGTCAACGACGGGTGGGTTGTTGCATTTTGGGCCCTGATGCATTAACATGACTTAAATCCGAAATCACTCATTATTCCTAAGCCAAGCATAAAACTACAATTATAAGTTTGTTGAAATATAAGATAAAATAAGGACGGTGCCTTATACAAACAAATATTGAACATATAATATGACGTAGGGGGTTCTTGAGTCCTAAGCCTGACCGCGGTCGGTCGGACTTTTTACCTACAGCTACCGACGGCCACCGACGGCCATCAGATGTTACCGACGGCCAAACCGAAATACCGACGGCCACCTTATTTTCACCGTTTATTGCAATATTGAAATTACGACGGCCAAAAAGGATACCGACGGCCACTTTATGTGCATCCAACACATGCTGCATGTGGTTAAAACAGATTTAAGTCCACATGCATTAGAATGTATCATTAATTAATGTGTCACGAGCCATACAGAATTACCGACGGTCAGGTATAGGGATACCTCTACTAGGAAATTTATATCACAGGGCTGTATATAGTTTATCTTCACACTCATTTGTGATTAAGATATCTGATTATGCCCATTTTAATTTAAAGCTATATATATATATTTAAACTCCTTAATTTCGATGACAGGCTCACTTGAATGAATTTATCACGCCTGCACACACCCACACATTACCCACACACACCTTATCCCTGCATTTGCTATATATAACATTCTTACTTAATAAGAAATGCAATTAAAGCAATAATTTATGAAAACATAATACAGAATATAATGTTTATTTTAATGAAAATAGAACACAATATTTATAATTACCTCACTTTCAACAGAAAGGCTTTTAAATATCATGCATGCTCAAAATGTTTCGCATTCTAGTATCGTTTCTTATATATATATATATATATATATATATATATATATATATATATATATATATATAAAGAACAATTGGCAATCTAACGAACTAATAATAATATCAGGTGCCTCGCTCATGATTATCAGAGCCACCAAGTTTGATGCATGTGCAGTGTCCATTCTAACTAATTACATGTAAACATTCAAATACTACGGCCTTTGACCGACTATTTTTTTTATAGAAAGTCTATTGTACTGAGGTGCACTTTTCAATTTGCTTTAACACTTCCGAATGATTAAAATATTTTTTGCTGAGGGCTGCTATTCCATTGGTGGGAAATCACGTTGTTTGTTAACCATTTTTCTTAGACAGCACTTCATTGATGCCCTTTTGGAAAAGCTAAAAAACTGTGAATCAGAAACCATTCCTTGATAATACAGAGGTAAAAGTTATATCCACTAAGATATATTTTGCGGGTACATCAGTTAAGGATTAATGAATTCACATCATTATTGAACCACTGTTGGGACACCTAAAAAACTGTAAACACTCCATTCGCGATTAATACTTGGCAAGACTTATAATTGGGACTGATAATTTTATTTGAAATAAGTGATAAGGTAAAATTAATTGAAATTTCTGTTTGCCCTCGGAATTTCGGTGTGATCTCTAGTCTAGATTCACAGCATACAAAAACCATGTAAACGGTGAAAATAAGGTGGCCGTCGGTATTTCGGTTTGGCCGTCGATCTGTAACTCCTGGTGATAATAAGGTGGCCGTTGGTATTTCGGTTTGGCCGTCGGTAACACCTGGTGGCCGTCGGTAGCCATAGGTGGCAGTCGGTAAAAAGTCCGACCCGACCGCGGTTCTCATAATATGATGCGGGGCGATCAGGTGAGGTATAAAATTAACGACAAAGGTGTTTGTCTTAGGCTTCAACGATTGGCAAAGGTATACATATCAACAGATACATGTGAAACAGACGTTGTATCAGCACAGACGCAGGTTGCTTACTTAAATTTGTAGCATCCTTGAAAACCGTGAGAACCTGAACGAAACAGTGTTCATCAAGAAAAGCTGTGTTTACCTCTGACAATCCATGCTGCGTTCGTTTAAAAATAATGAATATATATATATATATATATATATATATATATATATATATATATATATATATATATATATATATATATATATTAATAATTAGGCTGCTCAAAAGTAAAGAAGACGTTTGTAAACTTCTTATTCATGAAATATGAATGTCTCATATATACACAGTTAATACGAAATAGTTTTGAAAATCTTTTTAACATGTTCAAAACATATTATGGTTATCAAAATGTTTTAGAATTATTTTTAAATGTTCCCTTATCCTGTTTAATTTGTTGAAAAATATGTTATTTTTTCAATACCATATATGTGTTACATTTGAAAAAAACATTCATATGAACAAACTTCATAACGTTCTTTGAATGTAAATGAAATATTTCTTACAAATATACCGTTAAAAGTTAAAGATCCTGTTATTATATATTAATATATTTCGACACTACATTAAAAGCGTAAACGAATTTGTTACATTTTCAATTTTTTTCAATGAAATGTTTATGATTTTTTAAAGAAAAGGTCTGTCGAAACATCTGTGCAACTTGAAAATGTTTAGAAAATGTTTCATGCTATGTGATTATATCCACACGTTAAATAACACATTTCAATAAACCATTATCATTAACAAAGTATACAATGTTTTGTCACTCGGTGTAGCAAGGTTGGGGTAGATACTAGAGTAGGACCCAGTCTACTGTTATAAATAAGGGCTGGAGCCAGTCTAGCGAAAAACGTCGAGGCGACGCAGTTGAGGCTGACCAGCTGTAAGAAGCGTGGTTGGAGGAATACTGGTCGTTTAGAACGTTGAGACAGTGGTGAAGCTGTTTGATACAATTAGCTGACTGCTGTGAGGCAGTTGCCGGTAGATTTAAGAACCCACTGTAAGGTTATTTCTACCTCTTGTCCAAGCAACCGCCCCCCCCCCCCCCCCTTATTTCTGACGCTTGAGTTATTGCTGAGCCAGAGAGAGAATTTGGGCATGTACCCCCGGTAAATCGTTAGAACGGCTTTGGAAGTCGGTAAAAACGATACACTTTGGAATACTTGCATTCTGTCTACTATTTAATTTGGTCAGCTGAACATTCAAAACCAAAATAAACAAGATATTCTCGTCTCGCCTGTCCACGTCTGTTCACATCTGACCAAAACCCCGACACACGACGGCCCAAACACAAGCACTGCGCATGCTCTCAGAAGGTTAATAAGAAACATTACAAAAATGATCGTTAGATAGAGGAATAAAGGGCCTAAGTTTCAACAATGTAAATAAATACCTACCTTACACCTTATTTAAGAAATAAAATTATTTGTAAATATTAGAAATCATTCTAATTTTACAACATATAAGACCCACTTATGGCGTCATTGGTCATATGCTAAAACAGCCTACAAAATTATCTCCATAAAAATCAGTTGAACATAGGTTGGTAGAACACAGAGTGAGGTCACTTTTCTCATAAAGCTCTGAAGTGATGACGTTGTTCATGACAATAAACCTCACAAACGGCAAAACAGATAGCTCCATTCAAAAAGAATATTTAATATGGATTGTCATCAGTAGGGGCGCCAGTAAAGTGCAAGGTCCCCTCTAAGAAAGATAGAGGTGTACACGGATGATGTTTAAATTTTTTCACCAGGACACACCATGATATTGCAAACATATTATGTTCAAGGAAAAAAAAAACTAAAAGAGACCTAAGTTTACCATTTTGTACATATATATATTGAAAATAACAGATAACAGGACAGCAACAATTCTTATCTATGTCCGTCATTATTCAACAGACAGTGCCTAATTCTTGTCTCTGTATACTAATGTTTTCAATAGAAACAGACTACACCGCAATATATATATATATATATATATATATATATATATATATATATATATATATATATATATATATATATTTATCACCACCGGAAGGGAGTTTACCGTCTATTTTTGTTTAAAATTATAAAACAATAGTACACTTTAATTGCCAATCGGTGAGAGCAAACAAGTTTGTTTTTAACCATTTTAGTAATTTTCCGGTTTATTGTCCCGTGTTTCCTTTCAATTCATTCTCCCGAGTTGCTGTATAGATCTTTGCTCATTTCACCGCCGTGTTTGCAGACTTTACCGTCTTTAACACCGTTATCATCACCACATGCATGTGTACCTTGACCCCCGTCATTATGATGTATATAATTTGCTCCTTTGGCACTTTTATTCTCCTGAATCTTGTGCGCATTTTTGCTTAATTTATTGCCATTTTTTTCTGTTATACTATTTGCTCCTTTGCTTCCCGGTGCATCATTTCCGGTTGTGCAACCAGGTCCATATTTACCAACCGCTCTAACATCAGGTACTGGTCGATCTTGACCATTTTTACCTCCTTTACTGGTTGGTATTTCCTTTAGACTTTTACCTCCTTTACTGGTTGCTATTTCCTTAACACTTTTACCTCCTTTACTGGTTGGTATTTCTTTAACACTTTTACCTCCTTTACTGATTGGTATTTCTTTGACACTTTTACCTCCTTTACTGGCTGGTATTTCTTTACCACTATTACCTCCTTTACTGGCTGGTATTTCCTTCACACTTTTACCTCCTTTACTGGTTGGAATTTCTTTCACACTTTTACCTCCTTTACTCACTGGTCCATCTTTACCGCTTTTACCACCTTTACTCACTGGTCCATCTCTACCGCCTTTACCACCTTTACTCACTGGTCCATCTTTACCGCTTTTACTACCTTTACTCACTGGTCCATCTTTACCGCTTTTACCACCTTACTCACTGGCCCATCTTTACCGCCTTTACCACCTTTACTCACTGGTCCATCTTTACCGCCTTTACCACCTTTAATCACTGGTTTATCTTTACCGCTTTTACCACCTTTACTCACTGGTTCATCTATACCGCTTTTACCGCCTTTACTAACCAGTCCATCTTTACCGCTTTTACCACCTTTACTCACTGGTTGATCTTTACCACTTTTACCACTCTTGCCTGCTTTTTTCCCTTGTTTACCTTTGCCTTTTCCTGTATTTTTGCCGACTCCGCCATGAACTATTTTTTTCCCTCCTTTGCCTGACGTAGTGCCTTTGCCCTCATTATTTTCTGTCTTCCTTTTGCCCAACCTTTTACCAAAACCCCTTTTGCCACTTTTCCTACCTTTTTCCCCCTTCCCACCTTTCCCCTTATCTCCGTCTTCACCACTTTTTTTTACTTTTGCTTTTCCATCAATGCTGCTACTTTTCTGACCCTTGCGTCTTTTCCGATTGCTCGGTTTTTGATCATCCAGATGAAGACAGTCCATGTTGATGTTTACACCGGCACAGTCCACGCGTACAAGCCCGACATCGCCTTTAGCTGTGTCCTTACAACCAGAGGACGTGGTATAGTACTTTATTGAAACCTAGGAAAATATATGCACGATTTTGATCGAGGTTGACTACCGTTTACCGAATGTAGGTTATAATTATATCAAAAGAGCAAAACGTTATATGGAAGCAAAACATGATTTCAAAACTTGAGATGGCATTAGATTAGAGCGAGATTAAAAAGAGAGAGAAATATTTGGTATTAAAGTCACCGCTTTCGAAATGGCCGGAATTACGTCAGCGTAATGCATGTGACAATTTTGCAGCTTAATATTTTTATTATTTCAAGGAGAGTGTTACTTTACAGCTCACCATTTTGGTACCCGATAAAAACTGTATCTTCATTGAAATCTATTAACCCTCAAATATGAAGCTTATATTTATATTCATTTAATAAATGACTCTGTAAACCTGGCATTTTATACCTCAAAACTTGACATTGCCTGTTCCTTGCAGCAGATGATTTTAAGGTCCTCTTTCGTTATATGTTCGTTTATCTCTTCACACTTCACAGCACATTTCTGACCCATGTTGCTACAGGTGGCATCTGTCAGTACGTGGGAGATATACTGGTCTTGAAATCTGCAGTAGCATCTGTCAGTGAACAGAATGCAATAAAGATCAATCGCGGAAAGGCTACACATCCGGTACAGAAATTTTTGCTGGGTATCGCCATCAGGAGTTGTGTTAGTGGCAAGAATGTTCCCACCAAAAAGATAGAGTGTAACGATTTGGCCACGCCCGCAATTGACCGTAGAACTCTTGCATGAACCTGTGCAAACTCCGAGGTGGCAAACTCAACAAAACATGTTATTAAAAACACTTGTTGTTATATCATAGTCCCACTATAATTCAAAACACAGATATCTTGTACACAGCAGTTAAGATAAACCTCTAACACGAATCCAAACCAAAATGGCATTACCCAATAAATTGGAAAAGCTCTGCTTTCATTAATATCCCCTCCTCCACACCATTACATGAGCATCAATATATACGTCTTTATATACATTGCATAGAGACTTACAACTACCACAAAAACGCATAGACATGCAAATAGTCCAGCTTGGGAGAAAATACAACCTCTGAATGCTAAGAGATAATAAGGATTTATGATGTCGCTGTTAGAGAAACAATATTAAAGGCACTTCTCCTTCTTGTGATCTATCATCACAAGAATCAGAGAGGCTTGTTTTGAAGGGTGGTGTTCCACAATCAGCAAGATATATCTCCAACTCGATAAAACAATTAAGTCGCAGTTGCTGGTCCGATTAAGTTATTTATAAATTTACCGCCAGATGGCACAAATTGCCACTAAGATTGCAACACAATTCGGCGCCAACTAAAGATTTTAATTAAATTACCCCTGTATAGGGAACGTGATATATCTCATTAAACTTATTTTTTGTTGTGAATATAACTTAAAATAATAATACGATAGACTTACAATGATTTTTTATGCAATCATCTTATATTTTAATTTTTACATTGGCTTATTATTAAGATATAATGTAATTGTTCTTGTTCCGGACCTTTGAGAGTAACGTGCAATTCACTCACATAAACTTTATACTTGAGTTTATTTCGCCTTTTCCTTCTTTTCTTCTCTTCTTGATCTCGGCACACATGGCAATGGCGGACAAAATGATGACAAAGAGCAAATGTTTCATCATGACAATCTGTTAGGACCTTTCCTGTCAATAAATGAACTTTTACTGTTAGATTTACAGCGGCTACTCTCCCTTTAATTCTGTAAAAAAATCCGGTATTTCAAACAAAGAGCGCAGTTGCCTAATATTTCGAGTGTCTTCGTCTTACCTTTGTTAAAGGAGAAAATTAAGAATAAACTGCGGGTCGCATTAGTATGATTAAAAGGAAATGTTGTAATAAATCCGCTATGCACTATGCAATGTTTGAGCATCTTGTCTGTATAGGGGAAAGGTTATAACTTATACCTATGATTCACTCCAATAAAAAAGGCTTTGTTAATCTTCTTTGCATGTGACATGTTTTTAGTATAATTAATGCACACTCGATAGGTCATACCATGCACAGCAAATTGTGAGTATAAAATACCCTTTTTTTATCGAAATTACTTTTCTATGATTCTCTGCAAAAAAACCTTATCTGAAGAGCGGAAAGTAGTATCAGCTTAGAAACAAGCTTTAGCTGTTTCGGAACCTAATATAAACAGATCACGTATGCGTGATAACAAAAATCAGATTCTGTAGCACAGGCAGCGTGAAGTGTCTAAGGGAATGAATAAAGAGGTCAGTGTTTTTTTGTTTACAAATAACTATAATTTATTCTTAAAACAACCCTAACATTACAATACACTAAATCACTACAATGACACAGTATAACAGCAGTATAACAACAAATCAATACAATCACACAGTAAAATAAACTAAGTGCACAGTACCTGAATACCACCACTGTCACAGCGATAAGTTCTTTAAAATGTATAAGCCGGAGGAAAATTTCACACAAATTCTCTCGGAGAATAACAGTCCAATTTAAAGCTCATGTAACAATCCAGAAAGTAAACTGAAGACCAAGTAAGATTCGTCACAAAATTCAGAAGAAAATCTTAAGAAAATCTATAATTCCCGCACTTATCGGAATAGGTCCCACAAACTGACATACACGCTTCTGTGTCCGCTGGAATATTCTCTCACCTCTCTCTCGGCTCTAAAACACAGCCCCTATTTATACCTTTTCAACTCCATCCGAGAACCTTCCATTGCTCGAACATTCTAAAGAATCTAACACAGTACACACATCTAAGAACATACCAGAACAAAGAACGCTGTGTATCTAGGGTTCAACCAATGCGGATTAAACCGAGCCTGCAACATCCGGCCAGGCGAGGACGCTACAACTCGAGCTACGCGTGGCACACAAACAAAATGCCAACAACACATGGAACATCCGTGTGAACAATAAAACAATCATCTGCAAGACCGCTGCACACAATAAAAGGGCACCTGTAACACTGTGTTCACACAAAAAGATAATATATTCTGAGGAGAACGTTTTACAGATAACCTTTTAATTTATGTTGCCAATTATCTTTGAAATGAACAATTTCAATAGCTATTTGTGGGATTATTATGCAAGAAAACAAACTATAAGGCCGCTGCTACTAAACACAGGTCTTTATGTGTATATAACAAATGATATAATAAAGTAGAAAAGTAGGCGGGGAAACTAAAGCCGGTCACCCTGGTTAATTTCCTAATAGAGGGCTCCGTGTAAGCGATGGGTGTACAAACTGATACTTGTTGTGTCACAGGCACCCACCACAGGCACAGGCAGCGGTCGCATTCCATTCCTGGTAATCCATTTTTTCGACATGAAATGAATGACCAAGAATGGAATGCGAAGAGTGTAGGATGCCGTTTGATAATCACCGAAGATGAGTTAATAATGTAACAGACAATGTTCTCGGCTTTGTAATAATTATTTTAAAATTTAATAACCACGAATTGAATGTATACATCATTCCCTTACCACGAATTCAAATACTTTTGATGTTTACACAAAACCACAAAATATTAAAGCCTATATTTGTGTGGAATAAATAAAATATCAATTTAGCTTGTACCTACTTATTTCTAGTCTCATACAGGTCACCACACAGCGATTCTATATGTAGTGTTCCCTCACTTTATAGAATTGGTGTTTATATGTTTAAGCTCCCATCCCCATCGGAAACAGGAGGAAGTATCTACCAAAATGGTGTAGATATAATAGAAACACGAGGCGCTGATACAGTCATATTTGAACGTTATTGTGTTCATGAATATTCCAGATAACAGGCAAGTGCCATCTTTTATCCATTCAGTTGGTGACTTTCGCTTGAGAGAACTCTGCACATGCTGATGTCCAGTGCAATAATAATGGCCACAGTAAAATATTTACTCCTACATACGTGTATAAGGTTTGTTTCACATACATTATATATATATATATATATATAAATATATATATATATATATATAAATATATATTTATATTTATATATAAATATAATGTGTAGACATTGATGTGAAAATAAAAATAAATTAAATATTCATTCGTTAATCACTTTACATTATATACACATATGAATTTTTTATTTATATATCATATCATTTTATTATATATATATACGTTATGTATAAACTTTTATATAACATTACCACACCACTTTTAGGGTACACGGCGAACTCTTCTTATTGGTTCTGCTTAAAGTGTCTAGTTTTGTAAAGGAGGCTTTTTTCCCCTCCCGGTTATTTTTTTTATTATTTATGTAACATAAATAACCTCCATATAGTAGGCACCTCTTTAAGAAGTCAGTTAGGTCCTGGTTCACGGATGCCCGCATTATAGAGGTTTCTTTGAATTTATATAAAGATGTACATAGGGACCTGAATCGGGGTGGGGGCATGCTATATCCGCTTAGATATATTTCGGGATGCTTTATTAAAATATTATATAAATACAAAAATATTACTTATATTACTCTATTAATTCAATTATATTTGGAATACTTTCGTAGAAGATTAACCCTCTTTATCTTTTAACATTTCTAGGGAAGTCGAATGGAAAACAATAGAAAATGAGTTTTACGTTAGGAGTCCCATAAAGCCTGGAAAAATTTAATTTTTGGACAATACTCAATAATATTCAAATTTAGTGCTTTACCAAAAGCAATGTAACATAAGAGCTGTTTACTTCCTTAAATTCTGAGGTTGCTAGTACCTGAGAATTATTTTAGACATTTGATGTTCATCAGTTTATGTACACCATCATAGTTATGCGGCTATTTTTTTGTTTCAGAGAGGAAACGCCACAAACACAGGAGCGTGCGTACAATTTAGTGTTGATTGGTGAGATAAGAAACAGCAGCCTGGCTGGTGTTGAATTCCACTCGATGGAACATTTCTGGGGAGGCAGCAGAGTAAATATCACGTGAGTACTATTTAAACTTGTTTACCCTGGAACCGTTTTGTTTGAAATCCAGAACGGTTCAAGTGATATTTATTTATTATTTTACTTTCACCGTCAGATGGCGGTTGTTTTCTTTTGTCGGTTCTTTGACCGGTAATGTTTCAGTCGGATACGGTACCTATATCCTAATATAATTTGACGAATTGGACGTGGGTAAAGCGCTAGTCCGCTCTTAACTTTACCTATATTCATGTCCCCTTCACGCCACACTCTCTCTGCAGAAAGATTGCTATACCTGGACGCTATCCCAGGAGTACACTTCTTTCGCAACCAAGCACACTTTTTCTCGAAACCGCTCAAGGAGGCTGCCATTTTCCGATGTCACAAGTCGCATGTTGAAATTATATATATATATATATATATATATATATATATATATATATATATATAAATGCATTGTTTTTTCTGTTTATGTTTTGCTGACCCTATCTTCATAGGCTACAACATTCCAAACATGAACGGCTATTTGGCGTGTGTGGCTGCCTTGGCTATCGTTGTTGTCAATGCCGAGTATCGTCCACAAGGAAGTAATGATGTCGGAAAAAAGGATAAAGCTGGATTCTTGTATGTCAAATATAGTTTGTAAGAAATAACTGCAATATTGAGTAAAACATTTTTAAAGTGCTATTTCTGTATTGGGTACCATTCCTTTGTACCTACTGCTTTGTTATATGCAGAATACCATCAGGTATGTGGAATAATGTCGTAAACAAACGTGGTTTTTATGTGTATTACTTCTTTGGTCACCTGTACAAGCACAAATAGATCTATTTAGCATCCTGTGTTACAGTTTTTTTTATAAAATAAAAAACTAAGGAAGCTTTATCCTGTGGATATGTAGAATACAGGTAATTTTAATGTAAGATGGTACTTTTAAATTACGAAAGCATTGTAGATGCCAAACCTCATTTAATTCAAATCGCGTAGGCCTAACTAGACTTCCTATGGGACTGGCCAAAAGTGATCTTAATTCACAGGTGGTCTATCATACAGGTCAGTTATAACTCATGTGAATGCTTTCGGTTGTGGTCCTAAAAGCTAGGTGGTCCTTCAGACAGGTTCCACTGTATTGGAAAAAAATCTGTATATTTATATAAAATATGAAGAAAATGCACACAAGTCGACGGTTGGAGTTGTACAACTATCAACTGAATTATTATTAATTTCATTTCTGATTAAATTGATGGAACGTTAGTCCCTTCTATTTGTAGAGAACCCCTTTCCTCACATATAAACAAAGACCAGATACAGTGTCAAGTCGACTTGCAATGATCATAGTTTGTGGGGTTGTTTTGACAGGTGTGTATGCAAATTTAGAGACAAAGCAAGGCGGCCCAGGAAGATCGAGGCAGCCTGTGACACAATGGGTGAGATATGTCAAGATAACTGTATGGTACGGTACAACAGAATACGGGTCGCCGACGAGGAACGCCAAGAGAGACGCAGGAAACGTATATGTTGCAAGTCAAAAACAAACACAACCATAGAGGTTCGTTGGGCAATATATATGTATCCATTATTACGTACAGATGCCAAACTAAATTAAATACTCAACTCAATTCATTATGTAAAAAATGTAAATTAAGCAGAATAAAAAAGGCGGGTCCTTTGCCAAGGTTTACTCGAATGTCTTTGTATATACATATTTTTTTTCATAAATTCATGTACATGTTTTCCTTTAAATCTGTGATTCGAATACAACTTTATCCGAACATACAAGGAAAATAATCGAAGCCGATTTTCGAAGAGGCTGTTTCATTAATATCTGGCAATATTTCTGTTACCACATAACACGAGACAGCCCGCCTCCATTTTCTTAATAACAATTATTGGCTCCTTGTTGAAAATATTATTGTGGTGAAACCCGAAAAACTTGTTATAAAAGCAGAGCTTAAAGGAAATCCGGACCTACTACAATATAAAATCGCTGCGTAAGGCGTGTATTGTTTAACACATTTCACATCACATCTTTAGGTCACTATGACGTACAGGGCTGGATCAAGAGACTGTCAACAAGCAGCTGAGGGTGAAATCGGTAATTTCATGGTGGACTGCAGCGATGTTAATCCAAAGGAAGACTGTAAACGGAAAAAGAAGAAAGCAGGGAAGAAGCGGAAGAAAGGAAAAAAGCAGGGACGAAAGATATACAAAGGAAGAAGAGGAGGAGGAAGGAGATGCAGAAGAGGAGATGATGAGAAAGTGAAAGGATGAACAAACAGAATCACACCAAGCTGAAACTGACAGTGTATATGTAGCTAACTCTTAATAAATACGTTTTCTTTTGTAAGGCATACGCCATCGTATACACCTTGCTATGAATCGCTGGTGGAAACCGCTAATTTTAACGCTAGTCGCTGGCCTGTTTTTCTATATTAACGTTGTTAATACATGCAGGTGTTAAAAAAAACCTGCCACAGCAATCTTAAGCCCAAATGAATGATGCAGGGTAAATTAATATTGAAGATTACTAAAACTAGTTTTAAATTTAGTTTTATTTTTAAGATAGAACCCCACGAACTATATTCCGTCAGTCAAAGATAATAATTGACTCAAAGTTCTTCTCAATTAACATGATCGATTTCATCATGTTTGTGCAATCAGTTCACTTAAAAAGCGTTTGCTGTCGTTTGTTTTAGAATAAAAAAAAGCAGTTAAGTTGAATATTTCAATTCTTTGCCATTACTGGGAATAAATAGAAAACATTCAAGCTGACATCGTTTATCCAATAGTCTCTTCCCCTATTTGTGCCGTTGAATAGGCAGCTACTGTATTAACTTATTTTAGTGAGGCTTCAAATTTTCACATCATGGCCAGGTATGCTTATTGAACTGTGGACCCGCCCCCACCCCCCACCTCCATCCTCCCCTCCTTCATATGACGGACACGCCACACTTATGTGTTGGAAGACTGTTGCTTTAATCAATGCATTGCTCACGTACTCCAGAATCTCCTCATCCAAATGAGGGACGTCTTCAGACCATCCGATAGAGAGGGCAAGACGGGAAGTCGGAGGAGTCAGCAGAGCATCAGTACCCAGGCCAACCCAGCGACGAACGTCAGAACACCCTACCCACCTGCACGCAGAGAGGGAACCGACGTTTTAGTGTGTTGTGTGTATTTCTTTTTACATCCTTTGTAATTGCAATAATCGTACACGGACCTGCATTATATGCAAACACGAATTGAAACTTCCAGGAGACCATTGATATGACAGCTTTGATATGATATCAACTAATAGCAACCAATCTATAGCGCACTCTGTGCTTGTTTGACTTGCTTGTATAAAACCGTTTCACTGAAGGGTGCTCACTACATGATATTATTACCGAACAAATAGATGGGTCGTTCACATTTTTTTATATAAAAGTTAACATTTCAGCAATGTTCTATTTTCGAACCGAATAGAAAAAGTGGAGTCGGGATTCGAGCTGATCATGCTGACTCAATATACAGCTGAGACCCGCATTAACCCCCTTACCGATGACGAAAGAAAAAAAGTTAGATTCCAGGTGCTGGCCCCGGCAGAAGAAGAAAATGAAGTGATGCCCGTGAATATAATGCCGTAGAGGCTAATCTAACCAAAAAGAAAATGTATCCAATATGCTTTTCCTGCGTCTTTTCAAATCGCACGGAAACGAGGTCAAGACGAGAAGTCGGATGCGTCGGCTTGGCAGCAGCTACCCAGACGAGAAACGCCTGAACACCCCAGTCACCAGCATGCAGACAGGTGTCGCGCTATTCTAAGACCTCTATAACGAATGATGACCGAGCGTTATTTGTTTACTTTATTAGCCATGCGTTCACTAGTGAGTAGATAAAGAAGTAAACAAAGTTTTAGTAACATAAATTCACATCCTATACCCCTCTTATTCCGCATTCGTAGTTACTGTAAGATAATACATTGTTCATTATTTAACTTCTCCTTTTATTGAAGCAGACATAGCTATAGCCATAGATACATAGATGTGTCTGTTCATGTGACACCCTATATAATAAGCGTTTTTCTGGCTTCTACTCGAAAGAAATGGGTCTATTGGCTGACAAACTCATTCCGCAGAGAGATTTACACCTTATGACCTCGCAAAATATATGGAATACGCCCATGTGTCTGTCATTTTACGTACAGACCTAAATTCGGACGTCCAATAAAGGGCATACTTCCATCTAATACCTATTAAAGGAATTCGCTTCACCTTTGTCCTCATTGTTCTCTGAAAAAACGCTGCGTATGACACTGTGCCATCTCTCATTTTAAAGTTTATTTTTCACGCAGTGACATGGTTGCTATGATAATCAATAATTTTTCATGTACACACAATTTTTAGTTATTTTCCCTGCTTTCTGCAATGCAGGGAGAGTACCATATACCGAACACAGCCAAATTCCCTTCGGCAAAGACCGGAACGGACCTTTCTGTTATTCACAGAAATCAACCTCAAGCACCGGATTAAGCGGCTAAAAATTAAGGTCTTTTTTGCATGTTAAGGAACCATAATGTCACTTTCCCACTTGCCGGGTCAATAAATGTGTACAACAGGTGACTCTCGATCACTTGGCACTCATTTCTTATGTCAGCATACAATAATGGTAGAAGCGGTTTTCACCTTATTGATATCAACATGTTATAAAAGATTGAATGTTTGGACTTTAAGGTTAATAACCAAATTTTAATCAAATATAAATATTATAGCCGGCCACACGTAAAGTTTGACCACATTATGCAAAGACATTTGAGAGATCAGAACATCGATATATTACTTATGAAAGGTGCTACAAATTATCGTCTTTACTTTACACATAAAATTGTTCTAAAAATGGGAGGGTACACTGTTATCTGAAACCGCTTTCAGTATGACACTGTGCTTATACCTCCTGCCAAAGGTTATTGTCTCCTGACTGCCTGCGTACAAAGACACCACGTGAAACGGAAAGCTAAAGTCCCCGCAGGATTAACCACTATTGTGCACATGAATAACCCTTGCTACCCATGACCGATTTAAACATGTTTGGTCTGATATTTGAACCTAACTCTGAAACACGTGCTTGGTCAGTAAATGTGAAAACGTGTTTCTATATCCCCTGGTACTCAGTTTTTATATCACCAAGCTAAATGGTTTATCTCACAATTCATCCAGGTAACCCTCAATGTTGAATTGGCTGCAACAAGTGTCGCTGTACTATCACCTAGCATTTGCAACTTATTTCAACACATATAGAAACAATTGTATCACGTAAACTCCCCAAGAAAGCACGTGCGGAAGCACTGTTCATATTTGCAATACCGCGTCACGGATATTTCACGGACATGTTTTATACCTTCTGTTGATTAAATTTGGAATAAATGTTGTCGACTCTATGTTTGCTCCATTTAATAAACATTTCGTAAATTCATTCTTCAGGTTTTCGGCTAAAAGAGTGCTGTGAGAATGAATGTGGACAGGAAGTTAGTCCTCGAAATTCATTCTGATAGACCGTCTGTGGGGAGAATGTGACATAAAGTTAACAAGGACATTACCCGCCGACAATTAGGGGGCATAGTGCTTAGTACAAATAACCAGTACTACGCTACGCAGGCCATTCATCAATATTTCATCAATTGAACTTTGTTCCCTTGCCGTAAGTAGTTTCACCATTTTAAAAATATAACATGTGTATTCCCTACAAAACACATTATTCCTTACTTTCATTGGTTTCCAACGAACACATGATTTAGTCCCTACATAACCCCCGAAAAAGCCCCAAGGGCCGGGCGGGGGCAAAGTAGGTGAAAATATTGGTCTGAAACCATTCTTAAAGGTTGCGGCGTATATATATATATATATATATATATATATATATATATATATATATATATATGTATATATACATTAAATTCACCTTTCACATCTTCCTTCCATAAATCTATCCTAAAATATCTAACAAAAATAATATATGTAATAAAATAATATAATAAATAACTATGCAACGATCTTTAAAATTCAGATGCCTTCGCGTCCTATTCTGCTTGGCATATGTATACATCGATCACTGACCAGGTCTTCAAGGTTAACATACCGATTATGCATTTCTTGCCACGAGCACAGCGCCACAGAATTAATGTTCACATATTTGTACATGTCTTATTGAGATATTGTCCCACTGAATATCAATCGTTTCTTCTAACGTTTAGAATAAAATAAGCGAGCCATAATTCCTAATCTTATTTAATGCAAATCCCCAACCCCGGTAAAAAGCCCGGTATACCGGGTATATCAGCTATTTAGTATGATAATCGTTTTCATATAGTCGTTTTCATATCGCTTTGTTTATAAGGTTCAGAAGCTGTTGAGTATATTTGTTTAACCTGTCTGACTTTATATATATATATATATATATACATATATACATATATACATATATACATTGTAAGGATAACAAATAAAAAGGTATAACCATCATTTTTGAATATCTTGATACCATGAAAAATTCTGTAAAAAAATATTGAAAAAAAAAATTTACCGGCTCATTGATAATCTTGCTTTTGCTTGGAAAAGATGCCACATGTTTCATTGAATCTTCCTACAAATTTAAACCATAAAAAAATTAGAGTGACGCAAATGCCTATAAAATCAGTGATATTTTCCTCACGAGTGTTGACAAATCTTGCCCAGTCGTTAAGGTGTCAGACAATTATTGATTAACGCACCAGCAACACACTTGCTCCCCGTTTATCACATATAAAAAGCTCAGAAAGTCTTTGCTGAATCATTGTTTTTCCTCGTTATTAACGATAGGTTGTCAGCATGTATTCCTCCGTTAGTGATCTGTCGACAAGGACAAAGTAAGGATTGATTTGATCTCAGTGTCGCGGAACCTGATATTTGCCTGACATCAAAATATTTGTTTCGGAATTTTTTAAGAGGGCATGTTAAGACTACTAATCCAGAACCTTTTGTGACAATAGGCCAGAAAAGCCGATTTGGCCGCACATAGGCTGTTCTTTTGTTAATATACACGTGTTTTTTACAAGTGGTGGCCCAACAAACAAATGTATGTATGACGAACCCGAGTTTCGAAAAAGGTGTTTCGTAGAAAGTTATCTTTCAACTTCCGCACAAATGCCCTCTACGACCTTAGGTTGCATGGTTTCCCGTTTGCAACACTAGCGCATGTACCTTGTTTACTAACAGTTTATAGGTAAACACTCTCATACATCCGTCACAGAAACGTTCTTAGAACGTTATAAGAACAATTACTCGAGCTTTAGAGGTCATGAAAATGAATGTTGAGAAAACTTATGGATTTCCAGTTTTAAATACACGGTTACAGGAATAATCCAGAGGTTCTACCGAGATCTCATCTCCAAGCATCTGGGGCACCAATGGGGTTCGTAATGGAGATATTCGCTCCGAAGTCCAATATCTTAAAAGAGCCCTTCCCGATATCTGACGTCTCTTAATTAAGATAATCCATTGAACGTTTAATAAATATAGCACCAGTAAACGCCGATTCGGCCATAGTCAGGCTTTTCGTTTTGTTAATATCGACGTGTTAGTACGTGTTAATGTGGTGTTGGTGTCGAAATAATGCAAACAGAATCAACAAGGACATCTGGCACAAAGAAAGGAAGTTTTGCAAAGGGCATCTCGCAGCTAGTGACCTTTCAACTTCCACGTATATACAACCAGTCACCTAACGTTAATTTTTCTGTATGCCAACTCTTGGGCATGTTTAGTATTATCTTACACCTTGTAAATAAACAAGCTTACACATAAATCACGAAGTCGTTATAAGAACATTTCTTTAAATTGCCCATTCACCTGCCTTTTGACAAAGAATTTATGTGATTTATGGCTTCCTCTGTGTTATATATTAATTACCCAATGGACATTTTGGTTGTGAAAGATCCTTAAGCGCTTCGTATTTCGGCGGGCCCCAACATATTATAAACACGATATAAACAAAACAAGCAGCCTGGGTGGGATGATATCCACGTTTTCTGGCCTATTTTTATGAAAGCTCTAAAGGATAACCTTTAGTTTATAAAGGTCAGAGATTTGATTAGGCCCCTTTAACAGGAATTACCTTCACTTCATGATTATGTAAACAAAGGAAGCCAGAAATCACATAAATCTACAGAAGAGGTTAGTGAATAGTTAGCTTTACCCACTGGACTTCATCCTACCGCATTCTACCGCGACATGTTCTTGTAATGAATAATCCGGCTAAATAATCGACTTAACACAACATGAGGGTGGAGACAAAATGAAAAATATGACATGTGCTCTATTTAACGATAAAATTTATTCATATATTTTGAAAATAATTACATTTGATTGCAACCGATATCTGTTAAATAAAAGCGGGGCACAAATAGTGATTCTTTAGAGTTAACGAAGGTGAACATTGTAACGGAACCTTATATCAACAGATCACGTTGACGAACATAAATTTTGTAATGGAGGTTAAAAAAAATCAGATTCAGTAACACCAGGCAGCGTGAAATGTCTAGGGGAATGAATAAAGAAGTCAGTGGTTTTTTGTTTACAAATAATTATTTTTTATTCTTAAAACAACCCTAACATTACAATACACTAAATCAATACAATTTCACAGTATAACAACAGTACAACAGTAAATCAATACAATAATAATAATAATATATTTAATTTATATAGCGCTAATTCAACAAAATAGTTATCAAAAGCGCTTTACAAGTCAAAAAGCACAGTTTTACTAAAACTTAAAATGTAGACTCCTACTAAAGCTAAGATTCCTAAAGGAAAACCCTAATTTCTAAGAACTACCATGCAAAAACTAATATAAAAAGGTAAGTTTCCAGATTTCTTGTAAAAGAAGCTTAAGATGGTGAAGCTCTGATTATATAAATAAAGTGTACAGTACCTGGATATCACCACTGTCACAGTGACAAAAAGTCCTTTAAGTATATAATCCAGATGAACAGTTCACATAAATCTTCTCAGAGAATAAAAGTCCAGTTCAATCACAAAATCAATTTGTTGTAATCCAAAAGGGAAGTTCTGACAGTGATCCCAAAGGCAAACTGAAGACTAATTAAAATCCGTTTCAAATTTCAAGAAGATCTATAACTGCTGCACTTATTGGAAAAGGTCCACAACTGACTTACACTCTTCTGTGTCTACTGGAATATATCTCTCCTCCCCTCTCTTCTCTAAAACACAGCCCCTTATTTATAACTTTTCACCTCAAGTCGAGAACTTTCCATTTCCCGAACAATCCAAAGAACCCAACAATTCACACGTTACAGGAAACATCTAGAACAAAGAACGCTGTGTTTCTACATGTCAGGGTTCACACGTGGGCCGGCTCGGCCAGGCTACGCCGCCATAGCAACGGACAATGCTAGCGCTGCACATACACATGTAAGACTGCTGCATACAATAAAAGAGACATCTGTAACAAAATATTAACATAATTAAAAAGAATAACATTATAGTAAACATAAGATATAGTGATGGTAGGAGTAAACTATTAAAAGCCAATTTAAAAAAGTTGAACCTTTGGTATCATTTTTCCATAAATTAGTAGGTTTTACTCTTGTGATTTGCATTAATATTGCTACGAAAATCTTTAAGATAATTTGATCAGTAGCCAGAAACTATAAATGTGCTTGAACGCACTCGGAACAGACACGTTACATGGCTAAATACGAAACAGAAGGAAAATGTTGACTGAAAACTTGAAGACCTGTCACGATAGGCTAGCTGAAAATCATAAAACAGTTGATGATCCAACAAATACTTTTTCTAATGGGTTTGTATCAGCATGTTTCGCACAAGAAGCGTCCATTACACACATGACATCTTAAGTCACGTGTAAAGTGAGCAGTTTGATATTGAGCCAAACAGGTGGCAAATAGGTGGCAAATACTTTTCTACTGACTACATGGCGGACAACTACCCCCGGACAATTCCCCCCCCCCGACAAATTCCCCAAGACAACTACCCCTCGGAAAATTACCCCTACCCCAACCGTGACATTCAGTCTTAAGACAATTATCCCTTAGGCAACTAACTTAAGGTCATTTTCATCTATAGACAATAACCCCGTTTATACTCCCCCCCCCAGTCTGACTTTAACATGTTAATGAATGCTTATTTATACTTCATATCATTATTGTAAATACAATTGTGACATGATATCATGTAGGACTGCATCACTGAGAGTAGTACATTTCATGTTTAAATTGCATAAAATTTAAAAATAGTATGTAATGAAAACATAAGCTCAACTAAGGTATAATTGATTTGTCAGGTGAAACACTGTTATGAAAAGGCATTGAGCGTAAGGAATTGCATTTGTATAAGCTACGTCAGTAACATGAGAATTAATGATGTTAAAACCTATCTATGTAACCGGTGTTCAGAACGCCAAATCAAAGATGAACACCGTGGTCAGGCCTAATTAGACGGAAGTGAGGTCATTTGAGACAGAAATTAAGCATCAGTGGGCATGATAATAAATGACTCACCCGGAGCGTATAATAGATGAACAACATTTATAATTTAAAGTATCAAACGTGTTAAAAAGGGTTTAACTCTATTTTCCGAAATGTGTTCACAATACCTTTAATTTCCCTCATAAACAAATGATGAAATTTGCTTTCGATAGAATAAAGACATCAGTGGCATATAATCCCGCTCAAATATTGACCAACTAATGGCTCAATAGGGTATAATGGTATTGACTGACATATATTGATATTCGTGTTTGGAAAGCGGACTGGACCGGAAATGAACCTAGAGCAGAGAGTATTATAGCAATCCATCATGTAACGTTAAGATCTTTTAGGACATAACAATCAGCGCGTATTAAGAAACCCAGTATAAAATTTTAAATAATTATTTACCTGTAAATGCTCAGCTATATAAATGGAAATTAATAGGTAGTGATAGATGTAATTATTGTTTCTTGTATAAAGAATCATTATTTCACTTATTTTGTCAATGCATTGTCACAAAAAATCTATATATATAAAATATGTGAATGGTTGGAACAAGTTGGAATAAATATGCCAGAAATTACATCAACTGCCATCATTTTTGGAGTATTACCTGTTACTGATAGTAATATTATGGTAAACACCATTATTATGTTGTATAAACTCACAATATATGAAGGAAAGGAATGTAAAAGTGAAACACATCTGTTCTGCAAGCTTAAATCTTTAGTAGTATCTCTTCAGAAAGAAGAATATAATATAGCTGAAAGGAAGGGTAAAATTGCTATCAATTTGAAAAAGTGGAGTCAATTATTGCCTCATATAACTTAATCTAAATTATTTTTTTTCTTATTTTAAATAATCTCCGATTTCTATAAATATCAGGTGAATAAGTATGCAAGTAAATGTCATGTACTATGTATTGTTGGAACTGGTGAAGAAACATATTCTAGAAGTAAATTACAGAAATTTTCCCTTATTGTGATTGATAAGTATGTCTTATCATTGTTTAATATTGGAAAACGTTTCATAAGTGTATTCAAAATTCAATAATAGAGAGAATGTGTACATAGAAATAACTGGACGTAGTTCCTTATGTTGTAGTGGGTTTGATTTTGTCTATCAATGTATGTGTGTATATTGTCTATTGTTCAATGTACATTGTTGTTATTGTTGTGATGTATATATAATGGAATAAAGAATTGTTAAAAACCCGGGTCTCCTGTGATGAGGAATTTCCTGCGATTTTAATTTATATTAGAGATAAAAGAAGAGAGCACTTCAGGTCACCACGGATTCTTTTAACTATAGGATTTGTTCGTTTTTTTCAGAGTAGGCAAATGACAAGTGTTAAACAACGTTCTAACCATTAACGCAGGAAGTACTTTAGAGCTTTTATCTCCCCTAACAGAAGCGGATCCGGGGGGGGGGGGGTCCAGGGGGTCCGGACCCCCCCCCCCTTTTTCATCAGAAACAACGTTTTTTAAGGGCTTCAGACAAAATTTTGCCGCCTGGACCCCCCCTTTTTCAGACCTGAGGACCTTTTTTTTAGGGTTTTCATTTGTCCTCCTGGGTTGGACCCCCCCTTTTCCTTAATCCTGTACCGCCCCTGACTAATGTATTTCACTTCACGTTCTGCGACTGAACGATAACTGTATTGACCGCAACACTCAACTTGCCAAAAAGTGAGGATTGATTGTATACCCGCGATCCTCTCATATTTTGGACTTCATTTTATGTTTTGTCAATATGTGTTAAATAGTTGAAAGGCATGCCGGGTTATCTGATCCGTTGTCTCCGCCAGCTTTTGTATTTCGACCGGAAACCAACCGACAAGAGAAGAAGCCTCGATTTAAAACATTGGAGCTTCTCATGCACAGGTCAACCGAGGATAGACCTGTTTGCATCAATGGCAATGGCAATATTTGGCAGCAGCCATATGGCGCAATTGGATCATTGATTTACTCAAAGATTTTTTCTTTATCACGGATAAAGAATGAATACTAAATTAAAAAAACACTGATAAATAAAAAAAATAAAATAAAAAGAAAATAATAGGGTAAAAGTACGACTGTAGTGGAATATTATAAGATATAAGGTAATAGAAGAATTTAACAAAAGGACAAAACCCCACCATAAATGGAGATTGCTTAAGCCAATGTTCATAGGATATTATTGAATTGTAATCAGAATTAACAGAAGTTAAAACAGAATTTAATAATTTTACCATTTATTTTTAATTATTGACCTAGTTATCACTGCATCTCTGATGATATATCCGTTTGCCTTGGTTTTATTGTTACCTAGTAACCTTGATA
Organism: Sipunculus nudus; assembly: GCA_026874595.1. NCBI lineage: Eukaryota > Metazoa > Annelida > Sipuncula > Golfingiida > Sipunculidae > Sipunculus > Sipunculus nudus. Next base: position 37,206,066 of record CM049306.1, on the reverse strand, counting down.
TACAGTAAGTTAATAAAATGTTGCTAAAGTAATGGTAGATTGTAAATCAGAAAAATCGGTACACCAGCCGCCTTGATATAAATTCTCCCTATATATATGGGACCGCATTATATTTAAACGCTTGCACATAACAACGATTGGGATAACCTTTCATCAGTGTCACGGACACTGTTTTAAAAAATCTGTTTTATGCATTAGGTTTAAAACTTAAAAATCTAAATCCTGAAATAGTTAATTTTGTATGTTATCGAAACTTATCAGGTCTTGAGGATTGTGGTTCTCAGTGGTGTTGATATATTTACAACTAAGCATGCAGGAGCGGGGACCTTTCAATTAGAGTCTCTCCTAACAGTCTCTCCGTAAATATCGACGGTTTCGCCTTTGGCTGCATGAGACAAACAAATAGTCTTATCTCGCAATGGTAAAGCCCTTTTAAACAGAAGCATATTAAGGTGATTCAGATCATCTCCAAAATTTCATTATACTCCATAAAGTCCTCTCAATGTTTTGGCTAAGTCGCTAAACTAACCGATAAACCAACAGAACGCGGCAATACCCATTACCACTGAATATGTTACAATTGTATAATATCTTATATTTTGAGTATACATAATTTGTTTTATAAATTGATGCATGCATGGTTTGCAAATGTACCTCGCAAGAGAACAGAAATCATCAGTGTTTTTGTCTGAAAACAAAAATAAAAACTACAGAGCGAGTTACTGCTCCAAAGGCATCATGCAGATTCGATTAACATTCTTAGTGAACTATTTAAAGAGGAATAAAATACAATAAATCAGAGAGTAAACAAGGGATAACAAAAATTGTGTTTTCCTGGAACGGGATTCCAAATTTAAATATTAAGCAAAGTGTAGTAATGTATAGCGTCACCTACATGATTGGTAATTAACGTATTATAATTGTAGGTCTGAGACTGACCGACTGGATGTGTCGCTTCATTCTTTATAAGGCCACATCGTAAAAGCGTTTTAACTGCTGAAGGCCTGTGTTAAGAATATCTAAATGTTTGACTTTTTAGCTGTTATATTTTAAAAAACATGTTACAATCATCGGTGAGATCTTTGGTAGGACACATTTCGTAATGGTTGGACCTAAACGATATATAATGTGGCATGAGTTACAAACGTCATCTTGATCGTCGAAACCCGAATTTAAGGCTCTGTATCCTGTTTCTCTTTTATGTGTTTTAGTTGTGATATGGATAAGAGATATAACAATTATGCGTCGATCTGATCGGTCACATTACAGAAGTCAGTAACAAGTTCAATCGTGAAATGTGGCCAGGTTGTTTTAGTAAAATTTCCTATGAAACAAACAATTATGACATTCAAATTGGTCACGTTACTTTTAATGTCCGATGATATTTTACATCCTAGTTTTGTCATGTTGAGTTTGATCGTTATCAAGTCACAAATCATAACGTTTACAGTGACCAACTGTGGTTGGCATCATGTTCGCGGGGTCAATGTTTTCACGATTTTTACATGATCAGTTTTGAAAAATCTAAAAAAAATGACAAGCACCCTAACACAAACAAAAGAGTGGATTTTTCCATTCCCTGCAAATATCATTAACGATCTGGTATTATTCATAATATTTGCGCTTAATTTACCGGTAATAAAATATATGTCATATGTCATAATATAAGCTTTTTCCTGTCGACTTTTGACCCTACATGGATAACTGCATAAGATGCAAATGAAGGTATGGTAAATAGTAAAAATGACTGTGTGACTTTGAAGATGAGGCGTCTTTTTCACAAAGGTGTTATTTTCGTTATAATATCCGTTTTTCGAATATCGTGAATTAGGAACCCTCGCCAACAGAAAGACAACCACAGTATATTCTGACTTCAGTACAATTGTTAACAAAGAATCACAATACAAAAGGGTAGATTTTATTAGACGGGCAGTATGGATTGCTGTGAAATGTTTATGTGCTTATTAATCATGAATAAAATGACCTGCTTCGTGACATTTTCGACGCAATTTCAAGTTCAGGATTTATGAACATAATTTTCAGAATTTCAGACTATAGCTTTCCGTTAGACCATTTGCAAATCACATCGTATACATTGGACCTTCGATGTTTAAAATATTAAATGCAGGGGGATATTGACCGTACCTCCAGGAAACCATGGCGATCTGCGATTTGTTTGAACAAGAGCCTGCCATATCAAGGTATTCATTGGTGGTAACATCTCCAAATATTGACAATTACTTGGTCTCTTTACTACCTACAATACTTAATGTGTGTAATGGGCTTCGCACTAAAATATTTTTTGGTTAAGTGCCATGTATGTGTACATCTGGATCTGCCGGAATTGATCGTCTAGTTTGAAGACAGTACTTTTTAAATTGTTCTCGGCGTGCTGATGAGTTGTTTAATGTCGATTATAACATGAAGGTATCGCAGGCTTAATTTATTGTAAGGTGATGTGTTTTTTATTGATCAGAATGTTTGACTTTTTTTGGAAATAACGTTATTCCCTCAATGAAGAACGATATCAAACGTGATAACAGGCTGAAACATAGACGGCTGAAACATCAGAGCAAAAACCATTAGAAGGGGATGCGGGGGCGGTAAGATAAATATTTAGAAAATATACTTACACGAGCGAATGCGCTTTATTTGAGGGGGGGACTGGGGATTCTTGGTGAAATGACCGAACAGAGTGTAATAGTGGAAAGACTCCCTTCCTCATTATAGAAACATTTCGACGCTAGCTATCTTATCACAGACCTGTTTATTAATATCCTCAACTTTTAACGAGGAAGTTATAAAATGAAGATCACCTTATTTGTTGGCGAATAAAAAAAAATATCTAAAAAAAATGAAAATTAATTACGAATAGAAAAACGGAGTTATATTTCAGGTGAAGGGGGGGGGGGAATCTTTCACTGATGTTGCAGAGAAAATAAAAGGGCCTGATTATCCAACCTTATTTGAGAAGCTGAATTGTTTAAATACATGAGAAATCAATCTACATTTTAAAATATTTTAGCCGATTATGGCAGGCAATCTTATTGGTCACAAGCAAAACAGGTTCAGTTGCCAGCTGCTGATTGGATGATGTCATTTAAACACTATAAAATATAACCGACTAAAGCAAAGATGGCTCCTCCTGAAGGGAGACATAAGTAAGAAGTCCAAAATGTTGTGAAAACACTAACTGGTGATTACTGGATAATTGCCAGACAAGGCCGTTGCTTTCATATGCAAATTTAAAGAAATTATTGAAACCTATAAACTTTTATGAAAATTATCTCCAAAAACAGATGAACATAGATTGGTTGAACGCAGTAAAATTGACTTTATAAAGTCTGCTTCATGGAATACCTAGCTGCCTGAACATTCAACGGGCTTACTGCAGACCAGATTTTGCAGTAGTATTGATTCACATAAAACGAGCATCGTGTCAATTAAGTTCCTTTACTTTGTCGCGTGAAAGCCCGGAAGCCAGCGGAAGTGAGGATAATCTCACAAGTAAACCTTCGGCAGCAGAGGAACATTAGGCACTCGCGCTGCAAATAAGATGGTGAACATGCACCTGTGTCAGTAACGAAGTGTCCAGACGTGAGGAAAATGGAATTAATGTATCTGACTTGGATAGGATTTGCTTTCTTCAAAGGTGAGAAAATAATTAGTTTCATATGACTAAGTATTTAATTTTGAATGCTGGGGTTTTAAGCTGTATGGATCCGAGAGTAAAACAGATCCGAGTGAAATTATCCGTCACTGCAGTAATTATCCCGGATTGAATCATATTTTTAGGGCCAGTACTGAATACATTGTTTTATTTCATGACTTGTTTTGTTCTCCCTACGCTTTTCCTGACTTTATATTATCAGGGCTGGATAGAGGTCATTGGAATAGAGACAGGCGGGCGCATCCCCGGGTAATCCAGTGATTTGAAATCCATTTCACATTACCTTTTACCATTTCAGAATACTTCCTGAAAATAGTTGTTTCTTTATTTTTATTTACATAGTATCCTTTTTTCTCCTGGGTTTTTCAAATATTTGGTTGAATATACGAGTATATATGTTAATCGTGATACAAGACCAGTTGGCATTCAAATTTGGCTGGTAAGCCTAACTTGAGTCATGAAAGAAGTCATACGGGGAACGTACTGCAAAACCATCTATCCTATTGCATATAATATAGGTACACAGCGGATAGTCTTAACAATTGATTACGTGTGACGAATTAGCCACAAATGAATACACACAAACAATATTTAAAAGCCTTCTCCATCGTAACGAGTTGTTTTCTGTATGGCGTACATTTAAACTTGGTCACATACAATTTTGTTCCGTCATTAAATAATTTTTTTAGAAACCACGGGCCTGACCACACATACGACAGGAAAGCTCTATAGGAAATACGATCAGATCCATGCATTGGCAAATCAGACAGCGTATATTGAGCTGGAGCCTCACGGTCACCTGCCGGTTGATCAGCGCTGTGTCTTTAGATGTAACGAGGAAAGTATGTGCAGAGCCGTTCAAGTCGTTGGAAATACAACTTGTGAGATGGTTCTGTCAGAAGTTAACGGATATGTGACTGAAAATGAATATTCTCTCTACGTCGGAGTTGTCTTCAGTGATTATAGTTTTTTCTAATATTCTTCTATATTGCTATAAACGCCATTCATTAAGTAACTCAATTATACAGTATAAGTAAACATTTTAGTCGGAGTAAGGAAAACATATAGGAAATGGAACCCGAAAATCCAAAGAAGCTCTAATGTTCACAAATAAAATTATTCATAATCCTAAAAGTTATATTTCCATTGTACTTTTTTTTCACATGGTCACTTTTTAATATATGACATATTCCAATCTTCAGTCATTGCTGTCGAAAGTGTTGGAAAATTGTTTGCAAAATTGTATAAGAAAATTCCACAGAATGAGTAAAAGCAGAATAAATCCAGAAACGATCTTTACTATATCCTTTCATACATATAAAATGCATATTTATATGTCATTAGTAATTAATTGGGGTACGTCATCTTTACCACACACCTATTCGTGTTAAGTATGGCATCTTTTACCAAAATCACACGGGACCTCTATTTTAGAGTGTCCAGCTGGATTTGGATACAAGCTGGTGTCGATTGCAATTGGAGAACCGCCTGCGTGTTACAAGTTTTTGTCGACCGTGGTCACGTGGCCGGCTGCACGTGATGCCTGTGTGTCTATTGGTGGGAAGCTTTTGAGTATAGAGACGCGGGAGGAACAGCTGCACATTGCAAACACTATCAACAGTAACCCAAGTGTGCAGCTGGGTATGATATATTAAAAAATATAATTCACGCTTATTATAATGTTTTGTCAGACAAATGTTCTTATCATGTAATTTACACATCAGCACACACCCACCCACCCACACCCAACCCTCCACTCATACACACCATCACACAAACACCATCACACACCCCATCCTGTATATATGTGTGTGTATAAATATATGTATATATACATTTTAACTCACCTTTCGACCACCTCGGTTTAGCGACCACATCAAAATAATGGCCACTATTTCACGGTTCCAATTAATTTTTGTCACACACACACACATATATATATATGGATAGAATAACTTATTTATTATCACACGAGATTTTGAAGCGCACCGGCTTCTTCCGCTCAGTCACACTTTTCTACGATCGCCTACGATCACCTCCGACTTCATTATCACTACCAGTCGTTGCCGATCAACTGCGACTTGTCGTATTGTACTGGCCTTGCGGTCATACATGACTCTATGAACACATGACCTTAGGAGGTGCCCTTAGCACAAATGTGTCCTTAAAGAAAAAGTTATAAATAGCTGTGATTAGAGCGGGGGGGGGGGGGGGGAGAGAAAAATTCCATCGGACATTGGCAGAGCGTGAGTCAGTTTGAGGACCTTTCTGATAAGTGCAGAATTTATAAATATTCTTCGAAATTCGTAAAGGATTTTATACAGTCTTCAGTTTGCCTTTTGGACTTTTACCAGAACTTCACTTTTGGATCAAAACAGATTGATTTCGGGATTGAACTGGACTATTATTCTCTGAGAAGATTTACGTGAACTGTTCATCTGGATTATATGTTTTAAAGGACTTGTTGAGCTGTGAAAATGGTGGTATCAAGGAAAGCCTAGGATCCGGACACTCTGGTACTGTACACTTTATTTATTATACTGTGAATTGATATACTGTTATACTGTTGTTATACTATGTAATTGTATTTATTTAGTGTATTGTAATGTAAGGGTTGTTTTAAGAATAAATTATAATTATTTGTTAACAAAAAAACCACTGACTTCTTTATTCATTCCCCTAAACCTTTCAAGTTGACTTGTGTTACAGAATCTGATATTTATTTATCTCCGTAACAAAATTTATGCTCGTCACGACTACGTGACATGTTCTTATTAGGTTCCGTAGCAACCTAGCCCTGTTTCTCTTGATATGCCAATTACGTAATCCCGACTCATTGTACCGTACCACTAGTCGGATCGGCCGTGACTAGTTTTAACCTGTTGTAGTTGGTCTTACCCTGTGTCACGACCGACCGTGCAACAAGTCGGCAACATTCTGCTACCGCTGGGTACTTCGAATTACTACCGATCACGTAAGACAACCTACGACCATTCCCACAATAGAGTCTATAAGAATACTACGGAGAACATGAAGAAATCAATACATTCGACCGAGAATTTAGATCTGTTTTCCCCTATCATGTCATCTATCGAATCGTGTAACACACTCCACGTCTTCAATGGTTTAATTATATTTCTTGGCCTTATACCAAACCTGGTGGCGACATCTACAAGTGTCAGCGTGTTAAAAATTCGCACCTTCGCTCTACAAAATTCGGCGGAATTGTGCAGTGTCATTAATATATTATTTCTTCCGCCAGGCGGTTATGTGTTCATTCCTGTTTATGCATGTGTGTGTTTGATCCGGATACAAGGGGAACTTCCGGGAATATTCATAAATGTGAAGTCAAATAAGCCCAAATAAACATGGGGTGTATTTGCCCAATGAAATTGGGAATATGGACACATGAAGGAATTAGAACACGGTTTGCGAAGTATTGAATATTAAAAAACCACTTACTTCATTATTCATTCCCCTAGACATTTCACGCTGACTAGTGTAACAGAATCTGTTTTTTATTTATCTCCGTAACAAAAAAGGCCTGCATTCGTTATGATGCATATTTATAGTTATAAATGTATATGGTCTTTATAATCTTTTGATGTATTTGTGTACTGCTTTACACATATTCCTCATTAAATGCAGCCCCCGGGATCCATGGATATTGGACCTCGGGCTCCGACGTTGATGAAGAGGGGAAGTGGATCTGGAACACGACTGGGGTTCCTTTGACCTACATGAACTGGAATGAAGATGAACCGAATGGATTACTGAACGAGAACTGTCTGAGTCTCTACCAGCTCTCGGCCTATGCATGGATTGACGATAACTGCAATGCTCCTTCGCTTCAACATTACGCCATCTGCGAAACAAATGCATTATTTTAAGTCCTATGTATGAGGGTCACTACGGCTACGTCTTATTTCAAGCGAAACTATCTAATAATATTAATGTGCATTGTTTCTGATCGAAATGCATATTTCAACTTTATAAATATTCGGTGTTCAAGTTCGATCATAAAGTGTGACTGATAGCAACACGCACGTCAATTTGCACTGATGCGAAAACAGAAGATGACGTTAAATCGGACAAAGTTGAGATATGATAATAAAATATTCTTTGTTGCCTGTTATTTTTGTCTTTCAGACTTGGTCTTTGAAATAACATTTTGGTAATAAATCGATATTGAGAGGCGAAACTGTACTGTTAATAATTATAGCATTAAAATAGTATTATGTAAAACTCTTCCGCCAAGTACAGCCTCTCGTTTGAAGCATGGAGATAGATCGCCGTAACTGGAGCTTCGTTTGAAGCATGGAGATAGATCGCCGTAACTGGAGCTTATGAAAAACATCCCCTCCAAGTTAATATCATAGCTTTACAACTATAAATACATTTATATATATATATATATATATATATATATATATATATATAAATATATATATATATTTCTGTTCTGCATATTCGTATGGCCCGTTCCAACTTTCACGAATTTTACGCCGAATCGTGGCGATTCGTTGCCAATCGGCTTGTCGAGTGGAAAAAAAAATTTATGCATTACGGGGACGATAGAGGAGTACGATGCCAGTAGGACTGGCTACGACTGTGACACGAAGCCAGCACGATATGATACGACACTTTTAAGACTGTTCACGACTCACGAATCTAAGAAACTGCCCGATATCTTCGCGATTTTCCACGACTGAGCTTCGACTTGTGGACGATGTAAATGTCAAGTCCATTGAAAAAATAAAATGAAAATTGGGACTGTTATGTACGGTATATAATCAGAATTTATAAAACGTTAAAGTGTGTCCTTGCCTGACACACAAACACAAATAAACACACGTGTGTGTGATATTTGTGACAGGTAGCCATTATAAAATCAAAACGAAGAATATATTAATAAAAGGGTTTTAAATTTAATAAATTAACTCAGTATAAAACACATGATAATATATGAATAGTATCTGATCAGACTCATTCGACGACACGACTTAATTTTTTGAATATGTCTTTCCCCCTTTAAGCCAAGAACGACGACATACCTAAATCAGATGTGATAATTATTTGATATTTGATAATTATTTTAATATTTTTTGTCTGTATAACGAATTTGAGCTACCGTAATGCAAGCTTGAGATTACATTAGAGGCTTAGGGTTATTCTCGAATAAAAAATGGTTTATCCCTCAATTTGATATTTGATAATTGTTTTAATATTTATTTGTCTGTATTTCGAATATGAGCTACCGTAATGCAAGCTTGAGAATACATCAGAGGCTTATTCTCGAATAAAAAGAATGAAATAAACTCATACCTAATAAAAAAGTTTTTAAGTAGCTTTGAAATCATTTTGGTTCAAATTTAGTTGGAACCAATATCCACACAATACGTTTTCCTTAAAAACAAATCTACATAGTTGGCTAGCTACATGTTAACTTCTTCCTCGTTCGTTATAAACGAAGACACAAATTAAAAAGAAAATGTTATTTTCCTTTATATTACAAAGTCAAATGTACCCGTGTAATTTACCCAGACAGATAGTAACAACTTTGTATACTTCAATGATACATTAATTACATGGAGACGGTTTTATAAATAGGCAGTCATTTGGATATATATTTGAATGAATATGAATTTTAAAACTTCAAGATAAAAATACATGTTATTGGTTATTTAAATTTCACATTTGAACCTGCTTTTTAGGAAAGCTGATTTGAAATTCTCGAATTTCTGTGACTTGGAGGCCCATTTAGAACCTAAAAGAATGTACCTACAACGTCAGTATCCGTGTTATTTCTCTTCATCTAACGTCACATGATCGTGGCTCTTTCTTTCGGGGTTCTTGTTGTAGTGGTACTATAATCGTGTTGAAAACGTTGGAAGGCCGTGGTCATTCGTGACAATTCGTGACACAGTTTCACTTCATGACTGACCACGAAAGACGAGGAATTTTACACGACTTGACAAGAAACTGATCCGACTTCGCAACGACTTGCGACGACAAAGCTTATTTTTTTTAACATTTAAAAAATTGCGCCGCGAATTCTTACTGCTCAAGACATTGCTACGAATACTGCATAATGTCCAAGATTAAATGCGACACCCAAAAACTTCCCTACAAATAATAAGAGTGTCAATTCCTGGTGATTCGGCGCTAAATATGATGAAATTGACAAAACTGCAGAGTTGATTCAAATTTACCGTGCTTAGGACTAGGACTAAAGGCAACGTACAATCATTATATAAAACTTTTTATATAGTTATTTTCCTTATATTGTTCAATTTAAAATTAATAAAAAATAAATGTCTCTGGATTACAACATGGTTTCTTCTAGATTACATCCGGGACCATCAATTAAAACATATCATGAATTGCAAATGGAAATCTCCTTTGACGACACCCGACATTCGTAACAGTTACCACCGTGTCTTGACGTTTCTTGATTGAGATCTAGGCAGGACCTGGGGAAGGCTACTTCAAAGCCCGAAATATATTGTGAACAATATCACGCAAGCAAAAACATGCCTTTGAGCACAGTGAGAGAAAAAAAGTTGTTTAAGGCTGCTGATGACAGATTTACCTATGGGATCACAAAATGAGAATGACAATAACAATAGTCCTGTCAACATCCAAAATTTGGAAAAAAAGAACTAAATAAGGTCTTTGAAAATGTCACTATAACATATGTAACGTTTGAAGTGTTTTAAGTCAGTTTAATGCATGATTTATTACAAAGGATATCATTTCTCAATGGATCATTTGGATGGATAAATAGGTTATTTTATGGATGAATGGCTTTGAACTATACCATGCTTGTTCATACGGGATGGCTGTTTGGAACACATTTCAAGACTTGCACATGACTGTTAAATCCTAAGTCAATGAACTTGCAACGGGACTGAAGTTGGACCGATCTTCGATATTCGAATGCAAATATCGAATATATATTCGATATGCGACATTCGGGAAAAAACTATTGACCATATCTCCAGCAATCCATGGCCATCTTCAATTTGTTTGAACAAGAGCCTGCCATATCAAGGTATACATTGGCGGTAAAATCAACAAATATTGACAATTAATTTGTCTCTTTACTACCTAAAATACTTAGGAGTGCGTTTCATATTTCCACCGGGGCAATTCCTGTTAATATAAAACATAAAAAGATATTCCTATGTGTGTAATGGGCTGCGCACTATAATTATTTGTATTGTGTCATATATGTGTACATCTGGATCTGCCGGAAACGATCGCCTAGTTTGAAGGCAGTACTTTTACTTTTTTGGTTCTGGGCGTGCTGATGAGTTTGTTTAATAACGATTAAAACATCGCAGGCTTAAATTTCTGTAAGGTGATGGTTTTACTGTTTTTTTATTGATCAGAATGTTTGACCAATTTTGTATACAACGTTACTACCACAATGAAGAACGATATCAAACGTGATAACACGACTGAAATCTTAGAGCCAAAACCATAAGAAGGGGGATACGGGGGTGGTACGTTTCCAGATAAATATTTGAGAAATTCTGCTTAAATACAATATTTAAATTTTAGAGATCATTTTTAGGATCATTTTTTAAGACATTTAAGTCTGACGCATCAACGATTGCTAAAGGGTTTGTGTATTTTATAAAATTTTCTTATTATAGTTCATTCCATCTGTTTTTTTTTAATTTGAAAAATTTTTAAAGATTTATTTAAAGAAAAAAATATAAATTAAGTAGTGGCGGATCCAAAAATTCGAGAACAGGAGGGCGCTAATACTTGGTTAGCGAATAAAGCATGGTAATTATGTATATATATATTTTATATATATATATATATATATTTATATATTATTTTTAATTATTGCTACGTTATATCTTTTTACCCTATGAAAATGTTTTTTTATTTCAACTATATAAATAAAATCTAGAGCCATGTTTTATTTGTCAAGTTAAATACAGGAAGACGAGAGGGTAAAAATTTTTATATATGCGATGGAATATGCAAGGTAATGCACCTTTCACCAAAAAAAATATAAGGATTTTCTATTCTCCGAAAACTTTTCTCTTAAATGTCTTTGCATAACGTAGCCAAACTTAAGTGGGTGGAGGTTCACGTGTGACCGCCATATATTTAATAAAACTGGAATATTCTATCCAATAGTCCAAATATTCTATCGTCTGAGTATCAACCGAAGAGCGATGTGATTTTCTCACTCACACTGGTGGATGCGTTTTATCCTGTAGGGGGAGGGGATCCTGGGTGAAATAATCCAACAGAATGTACCAAATAAGAAAGACTCCCTTCCTAAGTATAGAAACATTTCGAGGCTATCTAAATAACAGAGCTGTTCATTGAGATCCTCAATTTTTAATATGGAAGTGATAAAAAGTACATAACCATATTTGCTGGCGAATAAAAAAAGATATCTCAAACAAAAGATAAATTTAAAGATATAACAGGTCAACGGGGGGGGGGGGGGGGGGGGGGACGCCACTGATGTAGCAAAGCAGACTAAAGGGCCTGATTTTCCTACCTTATATGAGAACCTGATTTATTTATATAAATGAATGAGAAATCATTCTATATTTTATAACATATTAGCCCACTTTTGGCAGTCAATGTCATTGATCACGTGCAAAGGCAGGTTCATTTGACAGCTGCCTATTCGATGATGTCATTCAAACATTTTAAAATTTAACCGTCTAAAACAAAGATTGCTAAGTATGCAGGGCGAAATCTGATAAGTACCCAGTCAAACATGTTGTGAAACACTAACTGGTGATCTTTTTATTTAAAAATCTTAATTGCCAGATTAGGCCGTCATCTCCATATGCAGATTTTTAAAGAAATTATTGAAACATGTAAACTTTTTTGAAAATTATCCCCAGAAACAGGTGGCCACAGGTTGGTGGAACGGAGTATAATTGATTTTGAAAAAGCCAGTTTCATGGAATACCTGACAAAGACAGCATAAATCGCTGCCTGAACATTCAAGGCGCTGACTGCAGACGAGATTGTGCAGTGGTATTGATTTACATAAAACGAGCTTTGTGTCAATAAAGTCTCTTTACTTTGTTCCGTTAAAGCCCGGAAGCAAGCGGAATTGAGAAGGATCTCACAAGTAAACCTTCGGCAGCAGAGGAACCTTAGGCACTCGCGCAGCAAAGTGAAGATCGTGAACGTGTACACCCGTTTAAAATAATGAAGTGTCCAGACGTGATGAAAATGGAATTACTGTATCTGACTTGGATAGGATTTGCTTTCTTCAGAGGTGAGAAAATAATTATTTTCATATGACTGAGTGTTTTTACTATGGAATGCTGTGGTTTTAAGCTCTGTGGAACCGCTAAAGTCGAGTCAAAATATCTGTCACTGCAGTAATTATCCCGGATTTAATCATATTTTACTGAATACATTGTTTTATTTCATGACATCAGGTAACTTGTGATCTATTTCCGATTACCTTCTACAATGTTTGATTTCCCTCAAAACAGTTGATTATTGTGTTTATTTACTTCATATTCCTAATATACTTTTTTCTTCTTGATTTTTCAAATATTTGGTTGCATATTTGTGTATGATAGTCGTGAATACACAACTCAGTAGGCATTCAAATTTGGCTGGTAAGCCTAACTTGAGTCATGACGCGTACTACAAAGCCACCCATCCTGTTGCATAGATATAGTGGTACATAGCCGAAAATTCTTAACAATACATAACGAGTGATGAATTGACACAGCTTATTACACACAAACCAAATTGAAAATCCGTCTCTATGGTAACGAGTCATTTTCTGTATCGCGTATAAGCTGGCTATCGTCCAATTACCCGAGGGAGCAATGCTTGCATTCATCCGGTTAAGACTTCAGCAAATATGCTGAGATATCTACCAATATGTTAGCTTTAAACATACCTCGCGCATGCATTAATAATGATCAACAATTGCAAATAAAAGATATACAAGATACATGTACAGCAGCAAAAAATCATAAAGTTGTTAGCGACCCAATTTCAGAAGCTTCTATGAATTTAATTCAGCGGTGCACACACATGCAATGTAAAAACGATGCAATTTATAAAAATAAAATTTGTACATCCTGTCAAGATGATTTTTAAATTTAAGACAGGGTCAAAAACAGTCATTTAATTAATTCCTATTTTAGAAACCACGGGTCTGACCACAAATACAACAGGAAAGCTCTACGGGAAATACCCTCAGATCCATGCTTTGGCGAATCAGACAGCGTATATTGAGCTGGGGTCTCACGGTCACTTGCCGGTTTATCAGCGCTGTGTGATTAGATGTTACGAGGAAACCATGTGCAGAGCCGTACATGTCGTTGGAAATACAACTTGTGAGATGGTTCTGTCAGAAGTTAACGGATATGTGACTGATAATGAATATTCTCTCTTCGTCGGAGTGAGCTTTAGTGAGTTTTATTCTAACTAATATTTTTCCTTTTTTCCCCTGCTCGAATAAGGATACTCTACTTACATTTAAAGCATTTTAAAGGATTATATTCCGATAACTGATGTCTGTTAACTAAACATTATCTTTGCCCATTATGTAAAAATTCTCAGCTGATAAACGCTTATCCCACTACACACGGGCTGTTCGCTTTGGTTATATTCATAAGTTTATAAAATGTGGGGAGCCTGAACTAATAATCAAAGCACATTCAGCAAGGACATCTGGTGGCAAATAAGTTAAACCAGCGTTTTCAAGGGCATTATAGAGGCATTTTAAGAATTTCGTAACAGTAAATACCTGTTATACGTAGAGTAAGCAAGAAATCACATATATTCTATAAAAGAAATAGATGAATAGCTGTCTTTAAGCGTGGTGGGGTTGGGGTAGGGTATGCGGTTATGCCTTTCTCCTGTGAAATTTTCAATTAGGTTCGTACAAACACTCTTAATTTTAAAAAGTTTGATACTTTTTAATCGTAAAATGGATGTTTCCTTTTTTTCTTCCGTCATCTTGGACATATGACTGGTTTATCAAAATCCGGACCATATGCCATTGAAGAAAATTTTGATAAGCGTCACTGCCATATTATTTCTAGCTGATTATTTTTGTAATTTCTTATTCTTATTACACAACATATGTACTGTATATTTATTATGAGACAGTTTGTAAAAATAACATTTGGTCGAATGTAACGTATTCAAATTAATTTTATTTTTATTTAATAAATTGCAGATAAAGCATCTAAATTAGGCCAAAACAATAAAAAGTAGGGTTCTTAGGCAGATAAAAAGGTCTGAGAACCCAACTTTTTTTACCTCTGACAAATTGTTTATTTTTAAAGAATTTTAATGAATTCTTTCTATAGATCATCTTAAACTAAGTATTCACCTGTTATATTAGCTATTACCCTTTTCATTTTTAGAGCAAACGTGTAAAAATATATGTATGTTAGTTCAATGGTTAATACGGACTGGAGAATTTAAAAGGATGCCCTTTTTTGCGTGTATTTATTATAAATAAAATGTTTCCCCCGCCTCCTTTGGTAATTGTATTTCTCTCTTTGCATACATAATTAGCAAATTTGCATATGTAAATTTGAACGGGTCAAATCTTTATTATGTTTTTTGTTCGAAGTAAGCATGCAGCACATACTTCGGTTATTGATGGGATATGATAAGACTGTCATTTTAAAAATAATTTGATGCATATATTTCAGGGGAATTTTCATTTTCGATCGAATACATTTCTATGAACGCCATTCACTAAGCACCTTTCAATTATAAAATTAAAGTTACGGTTTTAAACGGGGTAAGGAAATATATGGGATATGGAAACCTGATAATCCCAAGAAGCTTTAAAGTTCAAATATAAAATTATTTATAATCCTCTTAAGTGGCATTTCCATTGTACTTTTTCACATTGTCCCTGTTTAATATGTGACATATTCCAATCTTTAGTCAATGTTGTCCAAAGCGTTGGAAAATTGTTTGCTAAATTCTATATGAAATTCCACAGAACGACATAACTATACAAAAGGGACCATGCTTGGGTTATGCTCTTAAGGTAAAAGCAGAGCAGCACTTAAAATAAATCGAGAAACGTTTTGTATTTTATCCTTTCACATAAAATGCATACTTATATGTCATAAGTATTTAATTGGGGTATGTCATGTTTACCGCACACCTATACGTGTTAACCATGGTATCTTTTAACAAACACACACGAAACTTTTCTATTTCAGAGTGTCCAGTTGGATTTGGATACAAGCTGGTGTCGATTTCAAATGGAGAACCACCTACGTGTTACAAGTTTTTGTCGACCGTGGTCACGTGGCCGGCTGCACGTGATGCCTGTGTGTCTATTGGTGGGAAGCTTTTGAGTATAGAGACGCGGGAGGAACAGCTGCACATTGTTAACACGGTCAACAGTAACCCAAGTGTGCAGCCGGGTAAGATAGGTCAATGTTATCAAAATATTATTACTCACGCTTTTTTATGTTTTTTTTTAGGCTAATGTTCTATACATGTTATTTACACAAATAAATTATGCGAACATAAGTAGAGTAGGCCTACATGTGGACACACAGATTTAGCCCCCCCCCCCCAAACACACCCACTCACACACCCTCACACAAAAATATGTATATATTATCTGATGATCGCACGGCTGTTGATACCACCAATATACACCGGCGTTAAACTCGGAGAAATAACAAGGTGCTCCAACGGGCTTAACATAAAGGTATATATATATATATATATATATATATATATATATATATAATTATATATTTCATTCTAACAACATACACCTGAGAGGATCGGGTCGCATTCCGTGAAACAGTCTGCAGTGAGTTTACAGTGTTGTTTTTCTTCAGTGTTATATCGCTCTGGCCTTGTCTGAAGGCCATAGAGCACTTTACAACGGAGGGTAATTCTACCGTATATATATATATATATATATATATATATATATATATATATATATATATAAATACATGAAACCTCAACTAACGACCACCTAGGTTTAGCGACCACCTCAAAATAACGCTCATCTTTTCCCGGTCCCGATCCTTTTCCCCTCTTTATATCTGACTTCGCGCACCTCGAAAATGCGACCCTATACATTTCAAATGTTAAAACTTAGTAATTGAAATTTTATCTGAGAGTAAGTTGTGACTTAATGTATAAAAAATATGGTCAAAAAGGTTATAATTATAGATAATTATACAAAATTGAGAAATAGATTGGAAATATACAAAATGTATGCTGAAGTCTATACAATTACAAGAAGAAATTAATACCTTCAACCTAGAATGTAGAGCTACTTTCCTCTATGACATCCTCCGTCGCATCGTGTATCCCATTCCAAGTTGGGATACCTGAGATAGTCAGACCCCGCTGTCATTGCTGTAATTACTTGGCCCTATGCAAAGCCTAGTGGTTAAACCCGAAAACCCTTGGTTAAAAAATAGCGGGTAGAGCGAAGGAGATACAGAACGAACGCATTGTTTAACTCCCCATAAGGAGAGTTTTCTAAATTCCTTATTTTCAATCGAGTTCAATTTCAATTAAATAGCATTATTTTATATGGAGAAATTCCATCTATAAGTGCAGGCGTGGTATATTAGCAGTTGCATTCCATAAAATTAGGCAAAATAGTTCAGTGTCAAATAATATATACTATAAATGAAACAAAAATCGATGTCTGTGTCTACTGCTTTACATATATTCCTCATTAAATGCAGCTCCCGGGGTCCATGGATATTGGACCTCGGGCTCCGACGTTGATGAAGAGGGTAAGTGGATATGGAACGGGACGGGATCTCCTTTTACCTACATGAACTGGAATGACAATGAACCGAACGGATTTCTGAACGAGAACTGTCTGAGTCTCTACCAACCCATGGCCTGTAGATGGATTGACGATAACTGCAATGCTCCTTCGCTTCAGCATTACGCCATCTGCGAAACAAATGCAATATTTTAAGTCCTATGTATGAGGCTTACTACTGCTACACAATATTACAATCCAATATTACTATTGTGAATTGCTTCTGAACCAAATGCTTAGTTTTCAACTAAATTTATCCCATTTAGTTTGCTTCAGTGGGACTGATAGCATCTCGTAGGGACGTCGATTTGCACTGATGAGAAAACAAAATATCTTACAAAGTGTAGAAATAATTTTATTTGTTGTCTGTTTTTTATTGTACTTTCAGACTGACTACTGTTTTTACAATGAATTTGTTGTTTTATTAATAATGATGATGGTCAGTAATACTTATTACTTAAGAATGGAATTTCCGTACGGTCTAGGTCATAACACAAGGTTAAGGTCATAATTCAAAGTCAAATCACAAAACCAACACACACAAACACACACACATCTTACACACATATAATATGCATATATATAAATGTATGTATTATAGAAAACGCTATAAATTGTTTCAAGAGATAAAGTTGAAAAATGAACTTGTTTTGACGCGCTAAGTACATAACAGAAGGGTATTTAAGAAAAATAAATTCTTATAATTACCATTCTTGTTTTATAACACGTAAAAGCCCTATAGAGGCATGAAGTTTAGATTCGTCTAGTTGTTTAGAATTTAGCTGCCTTTGCAGCGTCTAGAAATAAGAAACTGTAAAATAAGTACTCCCTAAGGCTGTCAGTTGAATTTTTTTCTATTGTTTCATATTTCTATTGTTGCTATTGTGATATTTTTGTTAAATGTAACTATATGTGCAGCGTTGCAATATTTAAATAGCCCATATTCAATAAATGTAAAAAAGTCATGTGTTTATATAGATAAATAAATGGATCATGCGGCGGATTCCGCTCACTTGGAAAAGTTCTTGCAACCGCTTGTTGAGTACATTTTACATTACAACAAGTTACAGAACTGTTATCTGAGCTATTCAAACATCATTAAAGTGTGCCTGACTATTTGTGTAAGATTCGGCAAATCAATCACATCTGGAAATATGATATGCTGTCAAGTATATTTCGCAAGTAAACTATGCTGTTGAGCACACTGAATGAGAAAAGATTGTTTAAGGCTGCTGAAGAAAGATTTACCATTGGATCAGAAAATCAAAATAACATTAGTCCCTGTCTAAATTTATCATTTAGACAAAATGAACCAAATAAGTTCTTTGAAAATGTCAAATTTGACAATTTCATTGTAATAAGTCAGACTTATGCAAGAATTAATAAATTAGCTCTAATTTTTCGGTGGATCAATTAAATGGATTAATTGATTGATTAATGGATGAGTTGATTAAAATTTACCGCGCTTGTTCAGAAGTGGTGGCTGTTCTAAATATATCTAGTTATGTCCGAAATTCAATAAACTTGCATGCAGCTTCAGAGACAGTGATCTACCTCGTAAAAAAGTCTTGTTCTAAAATTTCCTTTCCATCAGCAATTTTATGTTTGTTAAAATTATTAATTCATCATATAAAAGGCCTTGGACTACAGGCAATGTACAATCATTATATAAAACTTGTTATATAGTTATTTTCCATTTATTGTTAAATTTAAAATAAAAAAAAAAAAAATGTCTCTGGATGACAACATGGTTTCAACTTGATTATATCCGGGACCATCAATAAAAACATAACATGAGTTAAAAATCGAAATCTCCTTTGACGACACCCGATATCCGTAACAGTTACCACCAGACCTTGACATTTCTTGCTTGGGATCTTCAAAACCCGAAATATATTGTAAACTGTATTACGCAAACAAAAACATGCTTTTGAGCACAATGGATGAAACATGTTGTTTAAGGCTGCTGTGGAAAGATTTACCCATGGAATCACAAAAGGAGAATAACAATAGTCCCTGTCAACATCCAAATTTAGAAAAAAGAACCCAGTAAGCTCTTTGAAAATGTCACTATAACAGATGTGACAGTTGTTGTGTAAAAAGTTATATTACCGCATACAAGCGACATTCGCACGTGAATATCGAATTTCACTCAAATCAGCCACATTCGATATTCACCAGCGAAATTCGGGAAACTTTCGGCGCTCGGCCAGTTCGACACCTGATCAACATGGATTCACCTCGTATAATTCACGCATATTAGGGCAATGATGAGCCTCGACTGTACATATTCGCATGCCAATATCACGCAAACAAGCAACATTCACATGCGAATATCGAATATCACTCAAATCATGGATATTCGATATTCGCATCCGAATATAATAAAAATCAAATAAATTAGTGATATTCGATATTCACATCCGACATTCGAGCAAACCTATCGGCGCTCGGCTTGTTCGACAACCTGGTCAGGGTGGAGGCATAGTTCATACATATTGAGCAATGATGGCCCATGACTATTAATTTTTAACAAAAATCATGTGACATTCAAAGTAGTGACATTCGATATTTGCATGCGAATATCAGATATTTCATATAGACTGATATTCGCACGAGCTATCGGGCAAAACTATCGGCGCTCGGCTTGTTCGACTACCTGGCCACCGTGGAGGCATAGTTCATACATATTCGGGCAAAGACTGACCATGACATTAGATATTACGACTTGACAAGAATTGTTAGCGGTGTTTTTGAAGTCCGTGGTATCTGTTAATTAAGCCAGTCAAAAACAAGTTATACTCAGAGATTTAGAAGCGATTGGTAAGATCGTTTGGATAGTTTTCCTCAATTTAGCTGATGAATATTGAATATCGTTGATTTTTGTGATATTCGAAAGTCGCATGCGATTGTCGCTTGTCTGCGTGATATTGGCATGAGAATATTTAATGACAGGGCCTATCTTTGCCCTAATATGTATAAACTGTGCCTCCGCTATGGCCTTGTTTTTGTACTAGCCCAGCGGCAATTGTATTTCCGCATTTCGCAGTCGAATATCGAATGTCGCTGATTTGTGTGATAATGGATATTTGCATGCAAATGTCGCTTGTGTGCGTGATATTGACGTGCGAATATCTAAGGTCGTGGCCCATCATTGCCCTAGTATGTATGAACTGTAGGAGATGAATCCACGTTGACCACATGTCCCGAATTTCGATGGTGAATATCGAATGTCGCTGATTTGTGTGATATTTGATATTCGCATGGGAATATCGAATGTCACTAATTTATGTGGTTTTTGTGATATTCGCAGGCGAATATCGAATGTCACTTTTGTGTGAAATATTTGATATTCGCACACGAATATCGAATGTCACTACTTAATTTGGTTTTGTGATATTCGCATGCGAATACCGAATATCGCTCCAACTTCAGTTCCTTGAACTTGCATGCATCTACCTTGTTAAATGTGCCTATTCTAAAAAATCAATCCTTTCATGGCACAGGCAGTTTTAATTACGGGGCAGTCATGAAAATTTGTGGAAATGTTACGATGGACCTTCCATTAATGATCGGAATGAAGATGGTGATGAAAATATTTGTATTTAATAAATATTTATAATTATTCCTTTAATAATTTTGTTGAGATGCATTTCTTATAACAAATAACGGTGTACGGGTAATTCATCACCCATACGATTTTTTTCAGATTCTTTAACAATACATAGTGTTTTGCAAAGAATAATGAATACTGTAAAATGATACATTTCACACCAAACCTTGACATTGAACTTCAATTGGCACAACATGGTTTTTCTGTTCCTAGTGTCTTGAGGTTCAACATATGCTGTCTCCTCTCTTCAAAGAAATCTCAAGGCAGATCATTACCTGAAGACTGACCCTTAACTATCACTTTAGTGCATTGAACTTCAGTTACCCTGACCATGCATTATGACATGGACCATTAAACCTTTTTCACACATAAAATATTACCGACCCGGGATTACATCTAAACAGTGTTCTTTGGCTCACGTATGTCCTATAGAGAAAAGGTTAAAAGCTATGACCGTCACCTTATCGGTTGCCCTTGAAACTACAGCGACAAAAAGCAACATAGATTTATAGATTGATATGGTTCTTCATGAAAATCCCTCAGAATGAAAAGTAACCTTGGCTAAGAAGAAATAAAAAAACGTAACCTTGACCTCATTTGTGTACCATGAATAGGCAGAGAAATAAGTTATAATTCATCTAAACGTAAGAAGCTTAATTAACAAATTTGATGAAATTTTGGATTTATTCCTAAACTCTGAAATACATATTATATCCTTAAATGAGACATGGTTAGATAGCTCAATTAGTGATAATAGTATAAACATTCCAGGGTATGCACTCTTTCGTCATGTCACAATAGACATGGTGGAGGAGTAGCGCTCTACGTTTGCAACTCTTTATCTCCCGTCCTCTTGGACAACGTTGCAGAAAATATAGAAGCTATTTTTGTCAAGGTTAAATGTTACAATAGAAACGTCACCATTTCATCTGTTTATCGTTCACCTTCAGCTTCTTCAAACTTTATTGGCAACCTGATATCCTGTATAAATATTTCATTATCTTACGATTTTCCACTATTTATTTCTGGTGATTTCAACCTTGATATATCGAATAATTCATCAAAATCTAACGTTTTAACTGAGCAATTGTATGACCTCTTCCAATTACATCAGTTAGTACAAGAACCAACAAGGGTAACCCCAACATCCTCTAGTATCATTGACCTGATTTTCACTAATGTTCCAGAATACCACTCGACCACTGGAGTCGTACCTGTAACAATAAGTGATCACTATAAACCGTTCACCGTTCTCACTTTCAAAACCAATCCACAACCGGGTAATACTATAAAAAAAGAGATATTACAGGAAGTTTGACATAATGTCCTTTCGTCGAGATTTGTTTTAATCACCAGCACTCAACTCTGTAAGAACGTTAAGCATTAATGATTTGGATAAATTATGGAATATATGGAAAGAAGAATTTCTTAGAATTTGTCAAAAACATGCACCTGTAAGACTAATAAAGATCTCAAATAAAAAGCGTCCATGGATGACAAGTGATATCTTAAAACTTATAAGACATAGAAATAAAACGCATAAACTTGCTTGTAAAAATAAATCCCAACCTCTTCTATATAAATACAGGGCATTACGAAATTTCATTAGCACAGAAATAAGGTATGCGAAAAGAAATTATATTCACAAAACTATCGATATGAATAAGGGTAATACAAGTCAAATGTGGAAAGCACTGAAATTTATTTTACCAAACAAATTGAACAATCGACCGTCTACAAACGAAATTACACCAAATAAATTTAATCAGTATTTTAGCCAAATAGGCGAATCTTTAGCAAAACGATTTCCAGATTCATCTGAATATCTAGGTGATACGCCTACTTCTCTTACAAATGATCGCTTTTTTTTCAGGGAAATCTACGCAACTGAAGTTTTTAATGAAATTATTAAATTGAAAAATAGTTCTAAATTAGACTTAATTAATATGGATACGCGCCTTATTCGTGCAGCGTCTGATCTGATAGCACCTAGTCTCGCATACCTGTTTAATATATCCCTTTCATCCGGACAACTGCCATCTGATTGGAAAAAAGCCAAGATTACACCTATTTATAAAGGAAAAGGGAAATGCAGTGAAATGACAAATTATCGCCCTATTTCAATAATCCCTCATGTTGCTAAACTTCTTGAGAAAATAGTTAAAAATCAAATAATGAAATTCGTCATAGATTATGACCTAATCTCGTATGATCAGCATGCATATTTACCCAACAAATCAACTTCAAGTGCCCTTCATACCTTTATTGATGACATTTATTCACATATGGGCAGAGGAGATATCACCGCTGCTTGCTATCTCGATCTAACCAAAGGTTTGGACACAATAAATCATCCTATACTCATCTATAAGCTAAGCCTGCTAGGCTTTACTATGAAGACCAGAACCTGGTTTAGGGCTTATTTAAAAGATCGTCAACAAATAGTACATTGTAATGGCAAAACTTCCAGGGTACAAACAGTTAATATAGGAGTGCCCCAAGGTACTGTTTTGGGTCCTGTTCTTTTTCTTTTATATATCAATGACCTTTTCCATCGCCTAAGACCTGCAAAATGCATCGCTTATGCTGACGATACCACAATCTATTGTCATGGTTCTACCGTATCTGTGGTGCAGCAAACCTTACAACAAGCAGTAAATGCTGCTTGCAGCTGGTTCGATGCGAACAAGTTAACCATAAATATTAACAAATCTACTGTCATGTTACTGGGTAAAAAAAATCTTGTAAATAACCATGACCTTTGTATCACTGCCAATGACGTACATTTCCAGGAATCAACGGAAACCAAACTATTAGGTGTAACTATTGATTCTTATTTATCATGGTTCTCACATAAAACTACCCTATGTAAAAAGTTGTCACCAAACCTAGCACTGTTACACCGCCTTAGTAAAGTACTATCCATAAATACATTAATAACAGTCCATAATACCATGATCCAGCCACATATCGACTATGCCATAAGTGTATGGGGTAAAACGAAATCCTCAATTTGCCACAGAAACTGCAAAAAATTCAAAACTGGCAGCACGTATTGTTACCAGCTGCTATGATTATGAAATCCCAAGTGCCACTCTGATACAACAGCTACAATGGCTAACAGTCTCTAAACGCTGTGAATATTTCATATGTATCCTGATGCATAAATATGTCAATTAAATGAATATCCATAATCCAAAACAGTTCATATGGGTCAGTGATACGCATGATCATTCTACCAGATCCGCTGAAAGTGGCCTTCTGTTATTGCAAAAACCGAAAAATGAATTCTTCAAAAATAGCTTCTTATACAGAGGCCCTTGGGTATGGAATACCTTACCATACGAGATCAGATCTATAAAATCTTTAAATACTTTTAAACATAAGACAAAAGCGTTTCTTTTAAAGTATTAGTATTACAACCTAAAGACAATGTTATTTCCCAATATGCATCATCAATACCCGTCTTTATCATTTGGATTCTTTTATAACCGCGTCTATACTAGTTTTTATGATTATTGTGCATTTTACTCGTTTTCTTACATACATTACCCATTGAATGTGTTACGAAATTTTATATACGACTATGTTGTTCACGTATAAAGTGAATTTTACCTATTGTAGCGTTTAATGTTTTGTAGCATATCATGACTGACTTATTTGTCGTGTATATAATATTTATGTACATGTATCTTTGATGATTCATATATTGTGTTACATATGCATACTGTTTATTTTATAATCTTTGTACCAGGTATTTATATCATGTTTTAAGGTTACAGGGCCCTGTGGAAGAACAGACTATATTACTGAACAGGCTACCCTGTATAAATATATTGAAATAAATAAATAAATAAATAAATGATTCTTTATATTGATTTTTTATATGCTCTATATTAATGAATGCATGTTTCGACCTTTTTATATAAAAATCTCATGGAATGACAACTTACCCTGGATTAATTACATTTTGCCATGACCTTCACCTTGTTTGATGACTATGAAATTGCGGGGTGGGGGTGGGGGGGGGGGGGTAGCAAAATGGAAAATGGATTGTTAGATTGATAAGTTTATATGTAAAAATTGTGATGCAAAAAAAAATGGTCAGGCCCCCTACATTTAAAATACAAATCATTTATTGTAAATAAAGACAATTGATAATAAAAGATTATTTGACCAAGATTCAACATTCTGTCCCCTATCATAAACTTATCAGAAGCCATTTTTTATACCGAAAATTGGGGAAAAGACAAAACATATTGTAGTTTAGTCTTTATTTTACAGGATTTTTATTAAACTCTCTCTTGGAACTTGTACATAAACTTTGCAGGGCCTCCTACTTTTTTTGCCTCCATTAGGATCGTGTATGTTCATCCCCGTTCGTGTGTTTGTGTGTGTGTTCGTTCAAAACATAACTCACGCAATCCTGAAGGGAATCTCATGACATTTGTAGGGGATTTAGGGAAGAGGGCCGAGAAGAATCTATTAGATTTTGGTGTGGATCCGATGTGGATCATGAAGGAATATTCATAAATGTAAAATCACTTATGCACGAATGAACCTGGGAATATGGGCCGATTTTGAGAATGCAAATATGGTATTGGAAGCATTAAACAATACAGACCCCCCTCCCCATAACATACTTCACATACATGGCGGAGGCCTGCATTAAGGCAATCTCAATGAATATGTAAAAGGCATAACGACTGCTTTCAGCAACGTGCAAGGTCCATAACGTCAAATGTAAGTTAGTTTATATATCACTCCTAAAATCTTAGGTTTCCATGTACCAAGCACGCGATAGATGTTTTAACCATCTATAGAGTCATCTTTATGTAGATGTTCTTTGTTGAATGTTATGTAAATGTTTCTGTAGAGGCATTAGTATGTTAATGAGAGCATGTTTACAAATTACTCAAAGATGACTGTTGAGATAAAGCAGTGCTGCATCAATCATGCATCCGGTATGCCTCACGGCACAACATTTCTGTCCAGAAGTTCGGCGAGTATACGTGAGTACATCTTAACTTTTTCTTAAATACTACCATAGCTCCAGTTTATTGTCGTATAATTTTTTATTTATTTATTATTATTCATTCAATTGTTGGTTGAAAATATGTTTTGAATAAATTCTCTCCTTCATTAACTGAAAATGTTCCACGTTAAAAATAAATTGACCGGCCATGAAACAGTTGTTCAGTGTTACCCTCCATGCAGTTCTCTTATCTAACAGTAACACACACAAACACACACATATATATAATTGAATTTAAAAATAAAATAAAATAGATTACGGCAATATTTCCTCATTATCAGTGATAATCCACCATCAATCAAGAAAATCACTCCATAAACACCAAGCGGAGAAGAAAAGTACTGTTTGTGATATATAGATGTCGCCACCCTATTTCTGGGACCCGTCAGCATATATTGTTTCTGGTGATAAACCGTCTTGCTATTACGTTGTCTACTTCTTTTATACTTATAGATAACAACATTCAAAATTATGGCAAAATATTGCAGCTTTATAGCGGTCCTGGCCGTGTACAGAGGCTCTTCTGGAAGGAAGCAATAAACCAGGTTTCACGTATGTAAAATATTGGTATCGAAATTTATTAATTTAGCATTATTTACAATGCCATTATATATCCTTGTTTCCGCTGCATTCTTGTTTCTTTCAGTCTTAGAGTTTTGTTTCCTCGTGACTTTTTATATGAACTATTACGTAACCACTGTCTTCTTGTAAACTGAGACTTGTTTTATCATCACAGCTGTGCTTGCAAAGTTATGAACAAATCAAGAAAACTCGAGCCAATCAGAGCAACATGTGACACCATGGGTGAGATATGTCAAGAACAGTACACGGGATGGTACGATCGTATACGGGGCGCTGATGCAGAACGCCAGGAGATGCGCCGGAAACACGACTGTTGCAGGTCAAATTCAAACACAACCGTAGAGGTGCGGTCAGCAGTGTATACTGCGGTTGCATGGCATTTTGTTCGCGAGGGTTTAATTTTTACGATATTAACATTAGATGATCACGAAATAAAACATTATGAATTATGCGTCCCGTCCACATATATAATAACAGTCATTTATATTGTCGCTTCACTGGCATATTTTGTACGGCACATAGCTTCAAACGTCAGTAGAAAAAAAAATGATTTTATAAAAAAAAATATTAACATTCTGCTCTTAAAAATTGATATAAAAATGTATATAATATGTGCAGGTTTCTGTGTGTTGAAATCACGGAAATGTATCCCTCGAGAAACACTGTAAAACAAAATCGCGAAAATTTAACCACTAAAATGTGTTTCCAACCAATGTATTTTCAACCTATCACATAAATATATATTCACGTATACAGCATCGATTTTCTAACTAGCTGCATTTTACGATCAGCACATATGTACATTCTCATAGTTTTAGTGTAAATCGCAAATCAAGATAGAATATTACCGAATAAAAATCAATATTTAAATACTTCTATATATTTTACAATAGTAAATCTGTTTGTGTGATACAAATGCATTCTTTATTATTATTATTATAATTATTATCATTATTATTATTATTAATTCACAGCAAGAGATGATAATATAAACTGATTTTCAAATATGAACAGTTCCCGGAGGTAAGCTTGTTATCAACTGCAGGGATATTTTTTTGTTCTCTAACAAATCTGGGAACAGGTATTTGTAAATAAAGAACTAAATGAAAAAGTGTTAACGATTACACCTTCCCTCGGTTTATGGTTAATATTATTTAAATATTCTTAGAAATAAGTAAAGGGGCTAATGACTTATCTAGCGTCTATTTACTAAAGTTTATCCCTTTTACCCTTTGTAAAGATAGGCCAAAAAATGCCGGTTCCACTGAATACAGGTTGTCCCATTTGTTTATAACATGTGGGGGCCCACCAAAACAAACCACGGATATGCGTATGTGCTGAAACTCGGAGACTCGGAGAAAATTACGTCACTCCATCATCTTTTTGTGGAAAACCAGATAGATGCACTGTACCACTTTATCTACGTCTGCCACTTATAGATACGTGCACAAGGAAACACATCCATATGTTTTGACGCATATACGTATATACGCTCACACGCATATGCGAGCACTAAATTATGCACAGGATGTACCTTTTGCGAGAAAAGCAGTTACTTGTGTCTAGAGTAAATAAAATGTACAAGATCCTCCTATCCACACTCCAAGATGCAAACAATAACTGATATTATTATATATAATAATGATGCGGCATGCACCCACATACGCTTTGAGTGTCAAATTATATCATTAATATGTCTTTGTGTTACATATTTCCAAGGTTACTATGACGTACGAGGCTGAATCACGTGTCTGCAAACAGAAAGCTGAAGGTCAAATCGGCAGTTTGGTGTTTTACTGCATCGACATTGATCTAAAAGACGACTGCAAGGAACGACAGGTTGGCAAACGAAGGGGAAAAGAATGCCGAAAAGGAGGGGCTTATGCGGTTGAAAAGAACAATAAAAAACATAACACTATAATAAAAGATAAAACGCTATAATAAAACGTTCCCTGAAATCCAAAATTAAATGATACAGATTCACCTTGTCTCTCCGCTAAATCCTGCAAATCACGTGCATTGATTAGAGTCTATTGATTTATATTGTTTTATGAGTGACAATTACCTGTAAACCTAGTTTTTAGATTTTTGTTAAAACCTGCATATATTTTAGGGATTAAGTATTTATTTAAGAAATACATAATCAATAGAATTAGTTTAATTTAAATATTATCATAAATTTTGTTCAAATTGTATAAACATGAATTAAATAGAAGTACCGGCACAGGGACCAACCCAAACACAGCTGCTAAATGTATTTGTATGTGACTGCATGTAAAAAGGACACTGGAAGGTTATTTGTCTTGAAAACTATACTGGTTTTCTATGTATAATTGCCATATGTATTCAAACCTATGTATTTTGTTTTAAACATATTTATTTCAACAGGATAACAAAGTAGCCATTAAGGCTAATGCAAATGCTCTCCTGCATAAAAATAAAAAGAAAGTGAAAAGTGATAAATTAACATGAATGGATATATGTATGTACAAATGATCAGATTGGAAAAGTGCACATATAATCACACACGGTGAGATATATACAAATGCATAATATACATTAATACAAATTGACATTCTACATACACTGATACATATACATATATTATGTTGGTAGGCGTAATACAATAAAACAATAAACGTGAAATTTCGAAGTTCATATCCAGTTTGTCAATTAGATTTAAACCATGGTTGAAGATACATGTATTTTTTTGTTTACAACTAATATGTATACCTCTAACCAAAGAATCTTTTAAATAAGTGCAATCAACTGGTAGTAAAGCGCCGTGTACGGATAATGTAATCGGTGACATGTTTCAGAAAAAGAAGCTTAATTGAGTTACATAGGTGTTCCCCATGTAGATACATTTTCATAAGTTTTTCGTTTTCTTTATTGGTGTTATATTCTGGTTGGGTAATGCATATAGGAGTATCCAGCTGTGTTTCCCTAAATAAACAATTCAAGTTGGTGAAAAGAGTTTGTCTAAATAAAATATATTTAGGACATCTTAGAAGAAAATGCCGGACGCTTTCCTCTTCCTCGTTACATTGACATAAAGGAGTATCAATCTTTCCAATGGAAAATAGGTACTGATTTAAGCAACACGCACCTAGTCGCAACCGGGTAAGAATAATTTCATGTTGACGATGATAGTTGCAATGATAATTTTTTATTTCTCGCGAGTCAGGGTTTAGATAATCACGAACATTTTTCTTAAAAGAATCTATTGAAGTAGACTGAATTATTGGAATTGGGAGACTGTTCCAGAGTATGCAGGCTGTTGGAAGGAAAGAAGAGCGACAGTCTTTCCGTATGAACCTCGGTATCCTTAGCAAATGCGATTTGCGCAGACTGTAGGGCTGAGCGTGAGACAGATTTTGAGGTAATATATTAAGCAGATAATCTGGAGCATGTCCATTAACCATTTTATATAATACTGATAGTATAGCCTGCTCTCTTCTTGTTTTTAGGCTTGACCATCGTAGCTCTTTTAACATAACACCAGTACTGGTAGTCGAGTGCGCTCCAGTACATGTTAAAGCTGCTTTCCGTTGAGTACTATCCAGTTGATATGACTGTCTAACAGAACAATTGTTTAATATTAAATTACCATATTCCAGTACTGGCCATATTAATGATTTATACATACGATCTAAAATTTCATAGAGAAATGGAATTTTTTTTTTTTTATTCAGACAAAACATATACAGTACAAATACATATACTCAGAAAACATTACAAAGTCAAAGCATTACAAATTTATATACATTTATCTTGGAAAAAGAGCAGCATTATATATATCTGACAAAATGCAACGATGACAAAATATAAAAAAAGAAGGGGGGAAATAAAAAGGAAAAAAAAAAAACAAAAAAAAAAAAAAATCACAAAAAGCACATCAAAGGAAGAAAAAAAAAAAATAAAAAAATAAAGGATGCATATTCCTATATACATGGATACACACATATATTCTACATATACACATACATATTATATGCTTAGATATCCAAATATAAACCGAATTAGAATTTAAAGATACCCCATTTTTCATTAAGTACCTCCAGTTCGTCTTTTTTTTCTGCAATATGTTTTTCAATTTCATAAATCTTCTTTGCATAATTGATACCATCCAATGCTCTTGGTTTCACTTCTTTGCATCTACATGTATACAAGTATTTTTTAAAGATAAGCAATATGAGATTCAATATATCATATTCCTTGACACCCAATATCACTAGCTTTAAGTCCAATATTATTGTTTGATCTCTCATTTTCTTGTTAAACCAACAGGCTAATTCGGACCAATATCCTTGAGTAATAGGGCATTCCCAAAACAAATGTGTCAATGATTCTCTTCCTTCTTCACAAAAAGAACAAGTCTCCGTATCTTGGAAACCAATTTTGAATAAAAATGTATTTGTTGTTAATATTCTATGTATCAAATTAAACTGAAATATCCTTAGGGTTGTAGACTGAGTAAGCTTCACTATATGCAAAAAGGAATTAAGGATATATTTTTTGGAGTCATATTCAATATTTAGGTCTCTTGTCCATTTTCTTAATATTCTTTCGGGTTCTACGTATAGAGGTCTGACCAGTTCATTGTATGCAGTTTTTGTCACATTTTTCACCTTAAATAATAGGGAAAATCTACTTATATAATTGTCATCTTCATTTGTATGCAATAAAATTTCTTTCCACTCTCTCGGAATCGAATCCAATAATCCTCTATATTCAAGAATATTAACTTTTTTAACCCTCAGGCAGATTTCTTCATATGTAAGAAATCTCTTAATATCATCTCCTGTTAATAAATCAGTTAAGTAGTAAATTCCTGCATTTATCCAGTTTTTATAAAATACTGGTTTATTATCCACCCGAATATGTGAGTTCAACCAGATATTTTGATTACCAATTTCTGTTACTCCTTTGACTTGGTCTTTATAATTGTATGCACACCATGATTGTAGAACATCTTTCCAGAATGTATTTGTGTTTACATAACTATACCATACATCCTCTTTGGCCAAATTACACTTAAAAAAATAATCACCTCCTCTGATCATACTAAGTATGTCTTGTTTATATTCTTCGGTGTCCTTCTTTAATAGTAGTCTTCTGACCCAAGCGACTTTCAAAGATGTTATATAAGTTCTAGGATGGACCATATTAAGGCCTCCATTGTCATAAGATGAAATTAAAGATTTCCTTTTAATTTTATCTGGCTTGTTGGACCATATGAATCTAAACAGTCTCTGTTCAACCATATTTATAAAATCATCATCAGGTGTAGGTAATACTGAAAATAAATATGAAAGCTGTGATAACCCAAAAGTTTTAAGAATTGTAATTTTCCCAAATAATGTAAGATTTCGATATGACCAAACATTAAGCACACTGTTTAATTTTTCCATGGCAGGGAGAAAATTCAGGTTTTTCAAATTATTTGCCTCTGGGGTTACCTTTATTCCCAGTACATCAACTGGGCCATATGACCATTTCAGATTCAAATTTTCAATTTCCTCTTTCACTGATCTATCGTAAGTCATGAGCAATGGCATCCCTGTTGTCTTATTTAAATTTATCACAAGACCTGAAATTTTGGAGAAATTCATAAAAACTTTTAGTGCTTCTTTAACTGATGACACATCTTTCAAGGTAAGAACAGTGTCATCTGCATATTGTGTAAGTTTTCCTCCAGGCATGTAACTGTTAATTAGATTATTGTTCCTGATAGTTAATGCTAAACATTCTGCACATAAAATAAACAGGTATGGGGAGAGAGGACACCCTTGTCTAACTCCTCTTGAAATACTAAAGTAATTAGACATCCACCCATTGTTTATGATACAACTGCTAATGTCATTATACAAAATACTGCACCATTTTTGTATAACAGAGCTTATGTTGAAATATTTCAAAGTTTGCTCAAGAAAATTCCATTCCAATTTATCATAAGCTTTTTCAAAGTCTATTGTCATAAGTAGCCCATTTAATTTTGTTCTCTTTGCATGATAAATATTATTTAAAACTTTATTTATGTTTTCTCCAATATACCTGTTTTTAAGAAATCCTGTTTGGTTGTGGTGTATTATGTGTGGCAAAATCTTTTTCATCCTTGAAGCTATTACCCCAGCAATAATTTTATAGTCAACATTCATCAAAGAAATTGGTCGCCAATTTTTTATTTCTGTATTATCTTTACCTTTTTTAGGGATCAAACTTATGACACCTTGTTTTTGGGATATTGAAAGTTCACCACCATCATAAATATACCTTACTGCTTGCATGAAATATTGTTTTAGTTGAGTCCAAAATTTTTTGTAGAATTCGGCAGGTATACCATCGTTCCCAGGTGTTTTGTTATTTTTTTGAGACAACAACACATCTGTTATTTCTTTTTCACTGATTAATGTATTCATTAACATGTTTTGTTCTTTTGAAACTTTTTGCATTGGCTGTACCTGTGCTAGGAATTCTGTGATACTGTGTGCATTTCCTTTTGAAAAGTTTGATTCATATAAGTCCTTATAAAATTCTTTAGCTGTTTTTATTATTTCCTTTTGATTGTCTGACAAAGACCCATCTGCAAGCCTTAATTTGTGTATCTTTTTTGCATTGTAGTTTCTTTTTTCCAAATTGAGAAAATATTTAGTGGACTTCTCACCTTGTTCATACCATCTTGTTTTACATCGAATTATGGCTCCCTCTGTTTTCTCCTGTATCATCTTTTCTAGTTTATCTTTAGTGTTTTGGTATTCTATGTCATCACCACCATTTAACTCTTTCAGGATTTTTAATTTTCTTTCGAGTATTTGTATTTCATTTTTCCTTTTTCTTGCTTTCTCAATTCCAAATTTAATGCTTTCCCTTCTAATGTACATTTTCATGGTTTCCCACAGCAGCAGTGGGTTTGTTCCTGGATTTTCTTCAACTACATCTTTAATTGTTTTATTCATAAGTTTTATATAATCATTTTCTTTTAAGAATGAAGTGTTTAATTTCCACAAGCCAGGACCCTTTTGGTTTACTGAAGTTCGTATGCCTAAAGTTATTGCACTGTGATCAGATTTGTAGTTTGGCAGAATGTCAGTGTTCACACAGTTATTAATTATACCTTGTGATACCACAAAGAAGTCCAGGCGGCAGTGTACTGGCTGTGGCTGCTTTCTAGACCATGTATATTTTTTAACTTCTGGATTTTTAAACTTCCAAATGTCCACTAAATCAGCTTCTTCCATATAGTTTAGTATTACTTTTTGACTTAGTTTATTTGTTACCTTTCTTCCTCCACTCTTGTCCTTTGCTAAGTTAAGTACCATGTTCCAGTCTCCCACAAGAATTCTATTATCATTAGGCAGGTTTTCAACTTTTTTGAATATTTCATGGAAAAATTCTGGTGTGTCATTATTTGGAGCATAAACATTGGCCAGAGTCATACGCATACCAGCAATAATACAGTCTAATATAATGAACCGACCATTTACATCAATGTCTTTTGTGTGGATTATGTGTTGAACATGATTCTTTACTAATATTGCAACACCTCTAGAATTACTATTGCCATGGCTACAGATCATCGTATGCCCCCATTCTGCACGCCACTGTTTTTCTGTTCTTTCTATACTATGTGTTTCTTGTATCATTATAATAGCATGTTTCTTGTTCTGCAACCAATAAAATGTCTCCCTCCTCTTTTTGTAATCAGCTAGCCCCCTGGCATTAATTGATAATAAGTAAATTACACTATCATCCATATTTGGTTTCTCTTATAATTTCTATTGTGAATATTTCCATCTTTGTAGCACATCAAAATAAATTTAAGGTAGGCAAACCCGCCAGTATATTGTAAGTAATCACTGTCCTGCAGAAATCTATATCGTAACATGTATTTTAATTTTTTGGAAAAGAGATATGTCCAGCCAGCATTACTGAAAATCATAACATCCATTCTAAAAAAGATACCCTTCATGTGCATCAATGCTGCGGCTAAGTAGACAAACATGTTTGTATGGACATAGAAATTAGATGAGCGATAATAGGGTATCCCTTTAAATACGTTTAAACTACGGTGAGTAGAAATAAAAGATTGCCTGTGCATCTGTACGCTAGTGATAATTATTAATAGACATTTATAAACACATAACAAAAATACAAACATTACTTCCAATGTCTCTGAGACGATGCGTCTTGACTCAGCCTACTGGTCTGGTCTGCTCGCTGGTTGTTGCATTGACCGTACGGTTTATCATTCTCCACACAGAGTGTCAAAATTAGAGACAAAAAAAAACTCCAATAGTTCTTGTCACTGTGGGGAGGCTTATTGATGTGCTTGAAGCGCCATCTGTTAGTCCCTGGTTCGTGCGACTGGACCTAATTCCGAATATTCACGAAAATAACCGAAGCATTCCCGCTTCACACGTTACCAGTTACCTTGGACTCTTTTGTCCTGTAGCTGGGGATCGGACTTGGTACCCACAGAATGGCATGCTTCACTGCACGGCTTTCCCGTTTACAAACAACTTTCCTCGCCAAAACCGCACTTTGTTTCCCTCATTATACTCTGACATCATTCTCGGTTTGAGCCGCTGCTTTTCTTTGTAGTCAATAGCCGTAAGGTCTTCGACGAACCGTATTCCCTGGGTCGGAGCCTGTTTGCTCTGTTTTATTATAATGTTTCGGTCAGGCCTTTCATGGAGCCTAACAATAATGTGCCTGGGGCGTTCGCCTTTGCGTCCTGTTCTATGAGCAGTTTCAATTTTTGCACGGACTGCATCTGTATCTAGCTCACCCAATAATTTTCTTTCCTTTATAATTTTTGTCACAATTTCTTTACAGTCCTCTATATCTGATTCTTGTTTCACCCCTAACACCCTGACGTTCCACTCTCTACTCCAGCGCTCTGCTTTGTTTATTTCTTCATCTAAGTGTCTCTGCAGCTCTTCAAGCTTTCTGTCTTTTTGCGAATTTTCCTCCTTCAACCGATTTACTTCATTTTTGAGTTCTTTTATCCTGACATGATCATTTTTTTTTGTAAATTTGCAGTTCATCTATTACAGCACTGACTGTTTCTACACTAGCTTCAACTTCCTTAAAGCGATTTGACATATGCAAATTATCTTGTGATAAGTTAATTTTGATGTAAGTTCTTTATGAAATTTACTTATCTTTTCTTCCAGTGCTGTGTGTGAGTTCCTTACAATCTCTTTCATTTCCTTCATTGCACCCTCTATCAAATGTGCCCATGGCCGTCTCTCCGTCTCTTTGTTCTCCACTGGCCATTTCGGTCTGTTGTTCAGACTTATTTTTATCCTTTTGCTTGTATTCCTCAGTTGGTTTGTCCATATATTTTGCAATGTCCTCACTAGCACTATTCTTTTTCGCTTTCCTAGCCCTGCTTCGTGTCATAACGGTCTTAACTTTTTGTTAAATCAGATGTATTCTGTGGAGCTCAGACACACCGCGTCCACCCTACTCCGCCATGACACCATGGAATTTATAATATTTCAAAATTCCCAAACGTTTACTTGCTTTCAAACACATTATGTTTATGTGTTCCTGCCAGGAAAGCGAATCAGTTAAGGTGACTCCCAAATATGACAGACTACTTGTATCAGTCACATTCTGTCCCATGAAATACAATAGTGGTCGTGAAATGTTCCTTTTCTTGTGAGAAAAACAAATTGTCTGAGTTTTCTCTGCGTTAAATTTCAGATACCATTTTCCAGCCCAGCTGCTTAGACGTTCCAAGTCCCTATTGAGTGAAGCTGCAGCTGTTTTGGGGTCATCTTTGCATGAATAAATACAGGTGTCATCGGCGTATATTAATATATAATTTTCTAAGCCGAGATGAATATCATTGACATAAACTAGGAATAGTATAGGGCCAAGAATAGATCCTTGGGGAACGCCGGAATTGATTGCCACACTTTCTGATATATGTCCTTGAATTACAACACGTTGTCGCCTATGAATCAGGTAATTTATAATAAATGTTAAGATGCATCCTTCGATTCCTAATGATTTTAATTTATAAACTAATCCGTGATGCCAGACCCTGTCAAAAGCTTTAGATGCATCGAGACAGACCATCCTGGTTTCATATCCTCTCTCAAATCCTGTGTAAATATCATGGCACAGTTTAACCAGTAAATGTTCACAGCTATGGTGTTTCTTGTATCCATAATTATATGGATTCAACAGGTTATTTTCCATCAAGTAGCCATATAACTTATTAAAGACAAGTCGTTCTAATAATTAAGAATTATTATTTAGCAATGAAATAGGCCGATAGTTTTCTACTTTACTCCTCTCTCCCTTCTTAAATACTGGAATCACATAAGCAGTTTTCCAAGAATCAGGAAATGTCCCAGTAATAATACAATAATAATAATTGAATAGTTTACACAGTGGTCTACATATAACATCTGCTGTTTCTTTAAGTATAAAATTACTAATTCCTCCAGGTCCTGTAGCTTTGTGTCTATCCAATGATCTCAAGACATGAGATACCTCAGTTTCTGTGAAGCTCATTTCAACGAGTTTATGTGTGATTTGTAATGTAGCATCATTATCAAATGACGATTGAGAACTGTATACGTAATTACTTTGTGAATCAAAATAACTGTTAAAAATCTTAGCCTGCTCGACTTTGTCTACAATTAAATTCCCATTATGCTCCAACGGTGAAAATGTAGATTGTTGTTTTTTGCCAAAGAAAGCCTTAGAAATTTTCCACCATGCCCGACACTGAGTATATGGGTCTGTAAGTTTTTTATTTATATTCTTTAAGTATAGATTATAGCTCTTTCTATTTTCAAGTACTACAGAGTTCCGAATTTTCTTATAATTTTGGTAGTGTTCTAGACTTTTTGACTTCGTATATGTTTTCCATTTTCGATTTCTCTTTCTGATTAGTTGCTTTAATTTATGGTTCATCCACTGTGTGACATTTGGCTTAATATTAACAACATTGTTAGGTACGAATGTATTTATAGCGTCAACAAATATGTAATTAAAATTGTCTGCTATGTCAGAGACATCATTATATATACTAAAGGCTGTATCCCATGGGGCACTTTCCAAAGTTTCTTTAAGACCAGTCAGATTCGCTTTATCGTAGTAATAAACCTTTCTTGTAAAAGTAGATGATTTCCTAATTTTCATGGAGAATGACCACACAAGTATGCTGTGATCACCTGTAGAAATGGGACTAAGTATTTTTAAGTCACTTACCAAGCCAGGCTTGTCTGTTATTACAAGGTCAAGTTATGATGATGAAATGTCAGTGATTCTAGTGGGTTCATTTACCAGTTGATGAAGGCCGTTCTGCTCGGTCAATATAACTAAATTATTGCCTAAATCACTCGTCATGTGATCTGAATTCCATTGATTACACCTGTCATTAAAATCACCCGTTAAGATCAATGAATATGGATTCTCTGAAAGAGCCTTAGTTATACTACCAAACCAGAAAGAAAACGGTCTACACAAGGTCGAGATTGGCCTGGTGGTCTATAGTATGTTCCTAAGATGATATATTTTTTATTTATTTTGATTTCGACCCATACGCTTTCACTTTCTG
This sequence comes from Sipunculus nudus, assembly GCA_026874595.1. Lineage (NCBI taxonomy): Eukaryota > Metazoa > Annelida > Sipuncula > Golfingiida > Sipunculidae > Sipunculus > Sipunculus nudus. The sequence continues at coordinate 37,167,778 of CM049306.1, read as the reverse complement.
TTTCCTCGAGATCTGTTCTACGTGTACAGGATACATTTGTGCTGGTATAAACAGCTACTCCACCGCCGTGTCTATTACGATCAGCCCTGAAGGGCTCAGAAAATCCATTTATACGTATCAAGTCATTGCCTACAAAAGAATCTAACCAAGTTTCTGTTAAACACAAAACATTAATGGCCTTGTCTCTACAAATGTATGCTAGTTCATCTAATTTACGTTCTGCTAGTAAACTTCTGATGTTTGCAGAACAAAATGTTAATGACGGGCCTGGATTTGGATGGATATCAGCGCAGAGTACAAGTAACAATTTTATCAACACTTCACTAGAAATATTTCCATTCGCGGATTTCAAGAATGCAAACAACTCGTTTAAGATCCTTATATTACGGCGAAAATAAGTTCTACAGAGAAATGAACCAGTTGTTGCACGGTATTGTTCTAATGATACACCCATAGGATAGTTTTGTTCGCGCTATTATCTAAGAACTGCGCCCATTGTTTCCACATTAAATACGACAACAACCTACCATAAAATGATGATAAAACAATTAACATAAAATGAAAACATATTATATACAAATGAATAAAGCATCGCTGCTTTGATTTGAGCATGCCACCATGCCTATGTATTTTAACGTATGTGTCAATTCAAAGGGCTAATCAATGTATAATACTTTATAAAACAACTATAAATGTTATGCCTTATTCACATTTTATTGCTGGCAAACAAGATTTAAAGGATAGTCCTGTTTTTTGTCACACTTTCTTATAGTACAGATGAACGCTACTGGGCATATTATAAAAAAAAACTTGTCTCTCAACATGGTTTCCTGGAATTTCCAAAATTTTATCCATGTCTCTACATTATGTCAAACAGTTTTTTAGGGCGGAAGGACTCTTAAACATTCTTAAATTGCCATTTTAAGAAAATTGTGAATTTCCGATGAGGATTTTTTTTTCTTGTAAAGAAAGGTTTTATACAAGATGGCATATATAAGACACGTTTGTTCCTGTTTCTTAAATACTGAGAATGAAAAGTTAATATTCTGTAAAAGATGAATAAATATCTATTTGATAAACTAATATTGGTCAGCATTTACATTAATCTGATCTAGCGAATTTATTAAATTAAATCTTTCTTATTTACGTTCCTAACGTACAATTATAATAGTGAAATATCGTGTTTTTATATGATTATTTAATCATAAATGAAATGTAAGTTTTTAGCAAAGCGTTTACAAATTGACTTATATTTGTTAAAACAATTGATTTAAGTTAGTCGGCAATAGTCAATAGCCCAATTTACACTTTGAAAATGTGGCGCGCGCTAGACCGGTCCAGAAAAATGTGGAGCGGGCTACATTTTAACTTGCGTTTACACTGTGACGGACCAAGTGACCATGCAGAGCGCGCTACCCTGTCAAATTAGGCCGCATTGCACTTGGCCCGGCCTAGAATCTGCATTGCATTTACACGCAGATAAATACTATAATCTGGCGCGGTCTAAACTGGATCCCCTCTTGCGCGCATGGCTAAAATCCTAGTCGCATGACAGCCGAGTCTTGCTGGAGCGCGCTTTACAGGTAGTTTCAGACCAAAAATCCACGAAATCTGGCGCGTTTGGGGGACTTGGCGCGCGCTAAACGATGTAGAGCGCTCCAGAAAAACGTGTGTATATGGGACTAATGACTGCTACATGAGCCTGCTGTTCCTTACAACCAGAAATCCGATCGTCCGTTCAGACGCTTATTCCCCAGAACCGTGAGTCCGAATGAGCATCCAAACGTCACAGACGCTTACCCTTGCGTTCCTGAAAGCCTTGGTTTTCAACACTTACTCTGTTTTGTTTGCGAAGGAACATCTTTGAAAAGAGGCTAGTCGTTAAAAACGCCACAAACTCCACATAAAATATCTTAGATTAGGTTAAATTATTAACATGGAAACCTTTTTTTTTCTAAGAGCACCATCAGGATAGAACGTTGTGCACGTTGAATATTTAAGATTGAGAGTCTAACAAGAAAATAAAATTAGTTTCTTTATGACTAACAGCTCCGGACCCCAGAGTTATTGATTGTTTAATTAAAATAAACAAGCTGAAAAGAAAAAATTATAAATATATATTATAAAATACTGAAATTCGTTTGCCTTTGACAAAATCTACACGTGACCTTACCAAGAGACCGGAGAGACATGTCCACGCGGGTTTGACAATACTGAGACTTTAGGAACCACAGGTATGACCTCAGCCTGTATAGATTTTGACTTTAACATTTTAGCCTTTGATGACACAAGTAGCCAACGATATTGGTGCATTGTGATTTCGCTTCTATGAATTGTGACGTCACCGATAAATTAAAAAAAACAAATTTATCGACATATACTATGCCTTAAACAACAGGGCGACCGATCTGAACAGAAAAATCTACATCCTATGCGAATGTTTGGGCAGTGAGACACAGAAGCATAGTCCAGCCCTAACTGGAAGAGGTTTTTTTGAATAGCAAAGACCTTTGACAAAAGGTTGACAATTTGCAGTGCACTGCGCGCAGTTTTGAATCAATCTCAACTGACGAAACAATGAACCTATTAACCTGAACATAAATCCGTCCAAAAAAATAAAATAAAATAAAGCCAAAAGCCATTCCAAAGATTCACATTAGCACGCATTAATGTCATTTTCCTACCATCAAGCCACCGGAAAGGCATGAGCCACTAAGGCCATGGCTTACTGTTGATGCTCCTAGACTTTTGGATGTCGTGTTTGACCATCGATTTGCTTAAAACTAGCAAACAAACTTTCCCATTTGGAATATGGTTTGAGCGGATTGCTAATTGCTCTGTACCATTCAGTTGAGTGCTTCGGAACAGGGTATTTATTAAACATACAGAATTCTGTTGAAACTCACCTTGGTGTGTGATTAAGGCACATCAATAAACGTATTTTCTGATAAAACAAACCTTTGTTTGCTGACTAACATGAAAACATTTGCTTTCCGAGCTGTAACGATTTTGTGTCTTTGTAAGTCTTTCAGTTTGTACAAGATGCAGTTTTGTTTTCATGCTCCTTGCATATCAACCATGTATACCATGATATTATCTTTTATCTCTCTGTTGTTATCAGCTAACGACTCATCTGTCTGCCCATCTGTTTGGGACCTAATTTTCGTTGAGATCTCTGGAGGTTGCCTTTGGTTCTTGTTGAAGTCTAACGATTACGGATCTTTGTTTCACCTGTGGCATCATAATTTATATGTATAATATAATTGGTGTGTATTTCTGTATAATGCTAATCCAAGAAAGGGAACGTTGGTCCAAAAAATATAAAGCTCGAAAATGTAAAATCGCAGATATTAAGACAACCACAGAATATTCTGCAAACCGAAGATTTATTTCCTTTTAAATCAATATAATCTTCCTTTGGAAGAGACACAATGCAGTGAATAACGATGATTTTACCAAAATATTGCGTCATGAATTCGAAAACTTGCACCTATAAAGAAAGGATGAGCATAATCAACGACTTAGAAATGGAAATTATATGCAACAATGTACAAATAAACCAATAAATCCCAACTAGTTCGTTATATATTAACATTTAAGACAAAGCGTAATTGCTGTGTAAAATATAAAATCAAATAAGAGTTACTGACGTGACTTTTACTCTACTGTCCGATAGATCTCATATCTATGCAGTGCAGCTATTGCTGGGTAAGAACATTTCATTCTTGTCAGAGTGAGGCATTACTGTGGATAACTGTAGACAATTCTTCCTTGAGGAAGTCATGCGACAGACAATTACTTGACTAAGTAAAACCGTCCGATAGACATTTCTTCTTGAGGAAAAATTAAGTCTTACTGAAGACAACTCTACCTTGACAAATTAAGGCTAAAGCCGTACTGAAAACAATTCCTCATTGAGGAAGTATGGCCGTACTGAAGACAATTTTTTCCTTGGCAAAGTAAAGCCGCACTGAAGACAATTATTCTTTGGCAAAGTAAGGCCGTTTTCATTCTTGATGAAGTAATGATGGCCGTACTGTAGACTATACTTTCTGTTTAAATAAGACCATACTTTTTAGGCGAAGCAATATGTTTTATGGACAAAGTAAGGTCGCACCGCAGACATTTATTCATAGTCAAAGTAAAGCCTTACCGCAGACATTTATTTATAGTCAAAGTAAGGCCGTTCCGCAGTCATTTATTTTTTAATTCAAAATTAAGGTTGTTCCACAAATGTTTTTTAAAGTCAAAGAAAGGCCATACCGCAGTCATTTATTTTTTTTATACAAAGTAATTAAGGTAAGTTAATAGACTTTTATTTCTGGTCAAAGGAAGGATGTATCGGAGATAATGCATAGCCAAAGTATGTTACCGTTTTTCCCTAAGTAAACAGGGGCCTTGGAGTCATGACATAATTGAACAGCTAATCCAAGGGTCGGACTAAAACATTGGCTGGGTCGTGGTATTCCAAATAAAATCATTACAAAGTTGTGTTTTACTTGTTTTATATACTGAATTACTGAGTAACTTTTGTATAAAGCATTAGTGAACTGATCGATAGTGCGAAAGAATAGGCATAATATTGCTCTTTATAATGTCCATTAACAATCCTTTGCAGGAGTAAGCAAACGCTTTCAGGGCAATTTATTGGCAGGTACAAATTTATTTTAAAGGGAAGAAGCTATCTTCGTGTTAATTCAACATACTTTATAGGTGATTAAGCCCATTTAACTTCAAACTGAGCACAGCTCCGTGGCTTATTCGGCCATTTCAACGTCCCCATGTATACCCTGCCTGATTAGACTGATTTCTTAAATTCAAAGCAAATATAATGCATGTTACCAAGTTAATATCAAACGGCTTTATATGGGAGCTGCTGATCACATGAAGTACTAAAATAGATACTTTAAGAGAGACGGCTGATATGACGCTTGACGAGACGCCTTTTCGTGGAAGGATACGTTTGATATGTCGAATCAAAGAAGTCTACAACAAAATTAACATACAATTTTGATTTGTGATTGATATCGATTATTTGATGATCCCATTTTTGTTCATGTGTTTAACACAGAAAAACATCGGTGTCATGTTTCAAGCCCAAGGGTATTCGCATGTGATCTGGAAAGAGGTCTCCTACTAATATTAGTGAATTCCTCCGGCTTTCAACTGGAATAAACAAATTTCCTCAGAATGGCTAAGAATCCTTAAACTTGACATGGATCAAGATCAAGACGTTAAATCTGTAATGGATTGCTCTTTGGTTATTACCCTAACTTACACAAAATATTATCATAAATTGGTTAAAAAACTGTGAGTAAAATTGATATAAAACAATCCGAAAAGTCACGATCAAAACATTATACCTCAACACTATCAAGAAAAATGGTTTATTTAGGAGGGAGCACAGTTGAGATATATCTGACTTCATGCAGATGAATGAAGTTTGAACTCGTAATGAACGAGGATCAGAATTAGATCACGGCTCAGCCGCCATTTTGCGCCGACGCCAGCCGAGTTAAGATCAAGGTGGGCCTAGCCGAGTTTATAAGCAGACGCCGCCGATATTTCATTAAACCGTAGCTAGCCGGTTTTGTGGAGCTCTATCTGAGTTGATAAAAAAAATTAATGCAATATTTATATATATATTTCAATTAAATATACCCGAAACAAATGTTGAGGTTTTGTTATTTTTTCTCTTATTGCTGAAAGAAAACGGTTTGTAAGTGTTGGCTAATGAAATCAGCAGGATAAACTATACTTGATATTTAATCAAAAACTAGTTGAATGTAAAATGTCTGCAACATGTCACAAGTTGTATAGATTACTTGTTTATATAAAACGGGTACTTTATAACATTGTCCATTGAATAGGCTTTCACTTTCACTGACTTCAGTAGCAAGCCTATTCGAGCCACAAAACTCGGCTTACTATATATACTTAAGTCTTTTACACAAGACAGCCGCATTCGTGTGGCTAACCTGGCTCCGGGCTCTTATCAGAATCTACTATACGTAATATTATTCTGATATAGTCATCTTAAAATTTCTCCTCGATGAAAATGTGCTGTAAAAATGAATATTGAGATATTCCCTGCCATCAAACGTCGATTTTTAGCGAATCTGTGAGCTTGTGCGATGGCGCAGCGTCGTCCGTCAGCCGTCTGCCGTCCGCCGTCCAGGGCTGGCTTTCCGCCGTCCATGGCTGTAAGTCGGAAAACCTCGGAGCTAGCAGCTCCAAATTACATGTTAGAATTAGTCACATGTGAAACTTGGTGCCCTGGAGCTTATTATTGGGTATCTGCATTAATTTAGATTTTATAAAGAAAAAGCTTAAAAACCTTTAAAAATCGTCTTCTATGAAACTGTCCAGCCTAATTGTCCAATATTTCACAGAAAAGATCCCTGGAACAATCTCTCTCAAGTTTGTTCGAATGGTTCCAGTATTAAGATTTTTGGCCGAGTTACAGGAGGCTGAACTTAGTCATCTGTCCAAAAAAGCACAATAAAATTAAAATCCCTGAAACGGCTAGAGCTGTAATCACCAAATTTTATACCAATGTTTGTCACATATGTCATATCTGATTTTGAGGTATTTGTGGCGCCACCTACATTGATGTGTTTTTTTACAAGAGAAAATGTAATTTTAAACTCTTCTAGCTTATACACTGATTTATGATGAAACTGTTAAGCTGATTGGTTTAAACTTTACAAGAATTATTCTATGGTAAGGTTCATCCAGTTTTATAAGAATAGATTGGGTAAAAACAGTTTAAAAAAAGCATTGTAGCCAATTGAAAAAGGCTTTCTGTATTTGAAAACAGATTTGACAATATGCTGAGTTTCAGCAGCCAAGTCATGAGGTCACTAAGTACAAACAGGCAGGGTCCAGACATCACCATGGCAACTGACCTGGCTCGGGGGGTGGGGTGTCTAGACAATGTGTCTAGAGGTCTAGACGTCTAGACACAATGTTTAGATGCAGAATTCCCAGATTATTTGAACTATATCATTCAACTGTTTGAAAAAACTTGGTTTGCATTTTAAGCGAATTGGGTTTATCATCAGGTCACATGTGAACTGCTGCACCCTCATTTTTTGTTGACCTCTGACCTTTCCTTGCTGCCCAGCGTCCATTTGTGTGTCTGTTTCCACACATAAACCCGCATATCTCGAGAACCGTTTGAACGATCAGGCTAAAAATTTTGCACAAATGTAGCCCTTTGATAGCTTTATAACATACACTAAAAATGGTGGCGCCACCTGCAACCATTTTTGCACAGCGTCCATCTGTTCATCTGCCTTGGGATAATATCATTCATATCTCAGCAGTGACTTATCCACCTGAAATTTTGCAGCTTTATACATCCTGGACAGGTTTCTCGATTTTATGAAATGTGGCGCCACCTACATTCATGTTTACTCTGCAGACATCCAAGCTCATATCTCGGGAACCGTTTGACCGATTGGGCCAAACTTTTGCGTTTGTACAGATCTCACATAGCTCTTCATCATAGGCAAAACTGGTGGCGTCACCTGCAACCACTTATGCACAGCGTCCATCCATACAAATTTATTTTTATATTTAATAAAAATACTGAGAAGAATAGTTCTGGAAGTCTTTTGTTTTTGGTCAACATAGGTCATAGGTCAAGGTAAAGGTCATCAAAAAGCCTCGAAAGTTTATTTTCATCATAACTTTGTCAAAATTGGTCCTATCTTCACAACCTTGGGCTCATTTTCTTCCCTGTGTGTTCAACATAACTTGGTCTAGTCATCTTGTCTCAGCTTTGTTTCACTTTGTCAGTATGTCTGTTTGTCTGTCAGTTGTTTTCAAATTCGCCTTCTTGCTTGTTCTTGTGTCTTACTTTAGCATTCTACAGGCTACAGTTTCGAAGGAATCCTTTTTAAACTGATACATCTTATGTCGTGCACTAATATCTCGAAATTGATTTTTCAGCTTCTGAAAATAGCTGCTAGGGGGCGCTGTATGCCAAACACTATAACATATGTTTTTTGGTCATATCTCAGAAACTGTCAACCTAAATTACATGAACTATAGCTTTTTTCTTCCTCTGTGTCTTCGACAAAATATAGTATTGCCATCATATCTCAATCTTGTGTCAATCTGTCAGTATGTCTGTTTGTACGTTGTTCTCCATTTCCCCTGCTTACTGGTTCTAGCGTCTTACATAAAGCAGTCTAAATGGTACAGTTTTGCAGGAATCCTTTTGAGACTTTAAAATCTTATATCATATACTAATATGTCGAGGTGATTTTTTATTTTCGGGATATAGCCTCTAGGGGACGCTGCACTCGAGACGCAATAAACCTTAATTACATAAACTATAGCTTTTTTACTTTCTCTTGGTCTTTATAACTTGGTCAAGTCATCTGGTTTCAACTTTGTGTCACTTAGTCAGTATGTCTGTCACTTAAAACATTTTAAAATGTGATTTTCCTTATAACTTTGTCAATTCTGGCCCTATCTTCACAAACTTTGGCTAATTTTTCACCTTCGTCTTCTGCATAACTAAGTCTAGTTTACTGATATCAGCTTTGCCACTTTGTCAATATGTCTGCCTGTGTGTCAGTTGTCATCAATTTAGCCTTCTTACTGGTTCTCGCCTCTGTTATATAGCATTCTCCAGGCCACAGTTTAAAAGGTGAAGGTCATGAAAACACATTATTTCCATCGTAACTTTGCCAAATTGGTTCAATCTACAAACTATGGTTCATTTTCTTCCTACTTGTCTTCTTTAAGACATGTTCTAGTTATCTGTCTTCCAACTTCCGACAAGCACGTGATCTCTGGTCGTCTTGTTTCTTTGGCTTTTCTCTCCTATTTAAATGAAGATTAAGTAAGAATGAATCCACAACATATAATAATGCTATTAAAAATAGATTTGATTATAGGAAGATAAATTCATTAATGCTTTTAACGATGGAATAGCTATACTTATTAAAAATATATCTAAATAATTATTGCGATATTTTTTGTTCAATATTGGTCTATAGAGTTTTTATGTAAGATATAGTCAAATGTCGAATATGCAGTCAAAGACCCAACATAAACCTACAAACCATTCTAAACCCACCAGCTTTGGACGTTCTCTCTTTCCCTAATGTTGGCTACTGCGATCTTTACTGGTTAAAGATTGACAATGCTCTATTTTTTCATCTAGTACGATATTGGTTTATCTGTTTTAAATATGTTTTGCTGGGATATTAATATGACAGGATACGTACATTAGACATACTTTCTCTACGGATAGGAGCGGTCAGATTATTTTGTCGATTGGAATTTCATTTTTAATATTATCAGGAAGCACAAATCATGAGAGGCGCTGTGTTTTGCTGTCTCGTGATCTTTGCTGTATTCTCCGTATGCACAGCTGGACGTGTAGGACGCAGGATACTACCGAGTAGGACGCCGCACAGGTGGCCCTTCAGAAGACCGCGTATAACTAAAAGTCTACGTGAGTTATTATTATGATTATTCAATACTACAGATTTTCCATTTTATTTTCGTTGAAAATAATATTCGTTTGATTATCTTACAAAATATAGTAATATATTTATGTAATGGAAAGGGATATTTTTATAGGATCTTTGTAAAATTTGGAAATAAGGATGTATCTGTAATATCCTAGTTAAACGTTATCCACTATGAAGAGAAAAGCGGTGACAAAGCGTCTTCTTATCATTGGAAGCGTACCCTTTTCATGATAATTTCTAATTCAGTGGCAATTCATGCTAGGGCTGGTAGCATTGGATGTAAATCACACTGTTAAATCCTTTATTTCGTATAATACTAATTGCTGTTTCCCATGGTATCATTATCAAGTCCGTTTGATTTATTTCAGGTGTGAACGCAGAATTAATTACGAATCAGACGATCAGAAGAGGCCCTGCCGGATATAGGCCTCGTGTCTTAACATGAGTTCCGTGTGCCTGGAGAAATGTCAGAAAAAAAAACAAATACGATTACGCCGAACGCATGAAAAATATCTGCTGCAAGGAGAACAGTAACAGCACGGTTCTCTAGGTGAGGGTTAACGCATTATATTATCCCGAATTTTCACATCAACAAAATAATTTACTACATCAGTTAAGTCTGATTGTTTTGTTACATTTTGTCAGGATCACAGTGAATAGAAACAAACAGAACTTCACTTTTACCCCGACATCTGGAAATCCAGGAACTGTCTGTACATTGTTTACACCAGCATTCGTATGCGTGTTTGAATAATTGACAGCCAAAACGCACATGTCCTTTAATTACCACTGTGTACTGTCATTACTAAGGTTAAATTCAATCTATGTTATTAGGTAATTTGATGACACTCAAGTACTACGTATGGTCACACAGAATAAAGCCCTAATTTCTGTATTAATGCCCATCTTACATTGTCTATCTCACAGTTAAAACGTGCATATCCTTTACCTCTGTGTCGTCATGTACTGTCATATACTATAGGGTAAAATAGGATCTATGTTATCATTTATTTTGATGACACTGCCATACTGCGTATGGTCACACAGAATACAGTGGTATTTTCTGTACCCATTTCTGTGCCCCTCTTACAGTGTTTGTCTTTAACATTGCCTAGTTTACGGTGAACATCTCCATATAACCTATTTTCCAGTGGCATTCTTTAACATTGTCTAGGTACCGGTATTGTTCTATCATTTCCAGGTCACGGTCATATTTTTTATCATTACCAGTTTCCGATGGCATTCTTTTCATCATCTCGCTCAGAATGGCACAGTGGTTCCTATAACATTTTTATACATTACCTATGTAACTGTAACATGATGGTTCGTTATCGTTATGAAGTTACGGTAGGATTCTTTTCCATTATCTCGACCGGAAAGCTGTAGTGGTCAAGAAAACATGCTTTATCATTACTAGGTTTCTGAAGCATTCTTTTCTATTATCTCGGTCAGAATGCTATGATGGTCACGAAAACGTGGTTTTTTCATTACCATGTAACAGTGTCATTCACTCTCATTGAAAGTTGTAGCAGTATATCAATACCAGGGAAAAAGTACGCTCTTAACACAGCGCTTTTCCTATAGGCTTACTACCTGTATCCTTAGCGCTGTTTGTTTTGACCTCGTATCCTGAATCGCTACACCAGAGGGGAGTACTGCATTTTGGTCCAATCAGATGAGACCCTGTGCTGGAAGATAAAGCGGTTTACCAGCCAAGCGAGGAATACACGGAGCCAATGTTGTTCATTTCGTTTTGAGTGACAGCTCATCGCCCCGGCAACCGTTGAACAGGCCACAAGCTCGGAGAGAATGGCCCTACACGTGGTTTCTGGTCGGAGCCTGATGCCTGTCGAGTGAGACTAGCATTTGGTTGGCTGCTAGTTACATCAGCAGTTTTTTTTTCAACAGACAGGCACACCACCTGGTGTTTAAGTGCATCATTAACGGTCAAAGCAGGCAGCGGGAAAATCAGAAGCTTCTTTAGAAGAGTAAGATTGCCGCTGCCTCGGGAGCGTAGTAAAAAAAGGTACACAAACTGACGTTATACCAAGAAAGTAACATTAACATATTTTTGTTACAACTGTCAGTCAGTGTAAGGGCTTAACAGGAATAAATTAAAATTTACTAACATTTATAATTAATATAATTTTTTACAACATCTGAAAAAAAATTATACAAAAATATCAATGTTTTGAAACGATAGTTTTTTTTTAAAGTATAATTTATGTTCATGTTTTACTGGACTGCGATGTCATCTACCCGCAGCCCGCCCCGCCCTGCACAGACTTTATTTCGGCCCGCCCCGTCCCGCCCAGCACTTTCTTAGATGTAGCCCGCCCCGCCCCGCACATAATCCAAAGCAGAGGTTGAAAGGACCCCCGCCTCGCTGGTAAAAACTCGCCCTGCGATGGGCCCTACTACATTGAACCACTACTGGGATACGATTGATTTTCATCTTATGCAAACGCACGGATGGACGCCACGTAAAAGCGTTTGCAGGTGGTAAAACACGTTTTCAGAACGAGATGGAGGTATCACAGATCTAAAGCCATGCACAATTTTAGCACAGTACATAAAACCACTCCTGAGAAATGGGCTATTGTCACTACAAAATGACATACAAATGGACACAAGGCTAAAAGGAGGCATAGGTGGCGGTATCATTCTTTGTTAGGCACCAGCTCATATATGACTCGATAATTATGCCGGGTAACAGAAAGATTGGGACAGAGGTCAAAGAAGAGTTCTCCGAAACGAACGCGGCGGTGGAACTCGGTTGAAAAAATAGAATCCGTAAAGCTCTGTTTTTGCACATACAACTAGTCTGCCTTCCTCCTATCAAATATCACCTTTATCAAAAGGTTCATGTGGTACACAAGCAGATCACGAGAATTCATTCCAATGTACATGATGCAATAACATACCTGTTGTCAGCTTTACGGTTGGGAGGTTTTGCTCCCTAATGTTCTGCGTCACACACACTGACAGCTGTCATCTTAAGGGTTATCACGGGTTAATAATTATGTCCAGCTGAAGGTCAGCAAAGAATGAAACGATATATTTGGCATGACTTGTGTTCTTAGTGTCTGAACATCCCAGTACATATGTACCTCAACAGTTGACGCATAATTGAATGAGCAATTTTATGGGAACGTTTAGTTTATATATATGAAATATATTATAATTTCACTGAATGAACCTTAATACTAATATTATTGCTGAGAAAACACGATAAAGGAGATTTGTTGAACAATATATTTTAACTTCGCAAATAGTGTCACAATAGAAAAGCATCCAGAGAGCGCCGACCGATAAGGCACCTGGTTACTTGGCATTGTCAGAAATGCAGCATTTTTCCTTTAAAAAATCCTGGATCCAGATGGGGATTCGGATCTCCCCCTGATTGTGTTTTATTAAATTGTTCCTTGTACTATTGCCGAGCTATCCTAAAAAGTCATCAAATACGTGAATAAACTAACAGACAAACAAACAAATAGAAAACAAACCAAAACCGGTAAAAACATAACCTCCTTAGTGGAGATAATTAGTGGATTATGTTCCACCACTTACCTCAAATATATAATTTGAGGTTAAAGTGAAAAAATAAACTTTGATTCCAATAATTTTGTTGTACAAATGTTGAGTCTCAGATTGACTTGTTTAATACAATATATTGTGCTCTATTAACTTAAAATCAATTTTTGTTTGTAAATAAAGTGTAGAAATATAACATCACCGATATCAGTTTTCAAAATGAAAAATTTAAGTAGTCAGGTTTAATAATAGTTAAGCATATGTTCACAGTTTAAGAGGATACGAATAACATGTTCAACTCAACAAAGAATATAAATTATGTCTATCTTGTCCAGGATTCTGTTTCCTTAACTTATTTGAATATGTTTAATTCCTGTTAGTAGTTTCAAACAATATTTTATGTTTGAATCTTTTAACTGCTTTGACTGAGCACTATTATTCATTTGCTATTTTATATTTTGTCCACCTTTACTTCCTTTCAATATTGTATGGCTTGTGTAACCGAATGTACACATTCCGTCACTTGGGTCATAGGCTATATACATTGCCTAAATATTTTCTAAATATTCTTTGAATATAATTTATTAGAAAACAGCGTTGAATCATTATGTGCCAATAAAAAATAATAAAACAAAGAAAAAGTGTAAAAGTATGAATAACCAACTTCAAATAGGTATTAATGTTTTAAGTATGTAAAGCTAAACTTCCTTTGAAACTAACATGTTAACTATGCAAAATGTGATTAAACATTAGGAACATATGGAGAATCAAGTAATCTGAATGGAAAACTTAAAATGTTACCATATATTAGTACATCAAACTGGTCTTATTATTTAAAAATTTGTTAAAATATTGCAACGCAATATACCTTTAATATGGAATCCCACGTTTGAGAAAAAGTTTCCTGAAGACAAATAAGTGAATAATAAGTAGAATATAAATAAACATATAATAACATAATATTTCAGCGAATTCGGGAGCAACCATAGTCCGTATAGTCATCTTTAATGGAGTGCATAGCATATAGGTGGGCGATGGCACCTGAAACTAACATGTCATAGCTTGCAAATGTCAGTGATGTTAATTTCATTCGGACGTCCTTCGGTATTTGTCAAGGAATATATCTGGGCCAGCCTATGATTCCTTCAATTTGAATGGACGCTTTGGTTTTGTAGCGAATAAAGTCACATAAATAGCCGCAACCAGCTAAAAATCCACCAAATGAATGTTAAACATTTTGTTGTAAAAAACAGACATAGGGATGACCTCTTAGCCAAGGTTTCCGCCATCACTGGCGGCTCGAATATAACATGCCTTTTTGCAAGAGAACAAATGAAAATAAATATTATTTAACCGAATTGTTTTCCGCGTTAAGTGGAAAATCGAAAGGGGGGGGGGGGTTGGCTACAACGGAAACCACAGTTATATTGATTAATTTTATCAGAAAATAAAGATCCCAAGCATTGTTCTCTTATCTACTTTGCATCATTTTTAGTGATCCCTTCCTTGTAAAGAAACATCACACTTTTAACTGAAAAGCAAAATCTGCCTGGAAACTTTTTTTTAATAAACAAACAAATTATGTACTTACAAACAATAAACTAATATATCACAAGGAAAGACATCAACGAAAAACATCAAAATCATGAAGCAAAATCACACTACTAAAAATAACACAAATGGTACGCATCAGCTTCAAGAGAGTGAACTATATATATGCAGATCTAGAGCTATTTCAAGCTCTCTTTTTAAATATTATGCAGCTTCATCAATGTAAATATCCACCAATGGTATTTTATGACCCCATTTCTCTATGTTCTTTTCTTGGCTATCCTTTTTCCTAAATCTTCAATAAATTATATAATACAAACAGTTTAATACTTTTGGTTCCTGATGCTGGAACCTTCATGCAGATAGATATCTGTATATTTAATTTAATCTCAGAAGGTAAATATGGTGTTTTTTTAGTATAAAGATATCTATCTGTTTGGTGGTGCCAACATCAGGAACTAAAAATATTTTAAAGAAATTTTAAAGAAGATATTTTTAATGAATCACAGAAGGTAATTGTGGTGTTTTTTCCAGTGTAATTTCTTTAAAACCTAATTCATTTCCTTCATATAATTCTTTTTCTCCTTCAAAAATCTCACTTCCACTTTTCCATTAGCCTCGATATTTTATTTTCAATGCCAAAACAAATGATCCTTTTGTTTTAGGCTCTATCTTACAAATATACATGAGGCAGCCGTCTGTTTTGTTTTTCTGTTTTTCCTAGCAAAGGATTTAGAATCAATTTTTAATGTAAAACTCTGAACTAAACGTATCTTAGCTTGCTATCGATTCAATTGTATATATCTTAAAAAGAACTACACTGCATATTCATTTGTCACAGCTAATACTCCTTTCCATTTATTTCATATATTCCCTGGTTCGGCAGATAATTTCAGAACCTTTTAATAAATCTACATTGAAAAGTTTTGTTTTTTTTAATATTATAAGAATAATAACTTTTTATGAATCTTTTGAATTTCAATCTTTTAATTTTGTTAAGTCTTTCCATGCTTGCCGTATTGAGTTAAGTAAGACATTAAACTCCAAAACTGTTTGGTTTACAATCACATATATCTCAACATTCATCAAATTTTAAAAATTTATTTCAATGCTCTTCTTGAATTAGAATATGTCGTATAAATTTTATTTATTTCTCTGTCATTGCTTCGATTGAAACAATTTTAAGGTCAACTTGAATTATAATGGAACAATAATGGTTGTTCCAAAACATATAGTTATAAAGTTATATTAGTCAGATTCGAAATGGTAAATTCAAAACTTGAAAAAAAAACCTCGGACCAGATATTCACGTGGATTGGTTTAGCTTCTTTAAACTTTTACATCTTGCTTATAGATTTGATTGATTCAATCTTTAATTTAAAAACAAGCCTTATATCCTAGCATTATTTTCGAAAAATAATAAAAAAAATAACTTAAAGATGATATTATCGTTCAGTTAAAAAATGGATGATCTGTGATGATTATGATTCCAAAAGTTAGCACTAAAATGTATTTCTTCATCATTAATATCGTGCATTGCAGGGGTTTAGGGCTGTTTATATATACTGAATTCTTCACTGGGGGACCTATATTTTGAATTACTAATCTGGTGAAGAGACTATTCAAATCGGTATAAGAAACATATCAACTCACGTGTATTTAAATAATACCTTTAGCATTGTATTAATTGTACTATGGAATTTAAATTTACATACCAAACGTGTTCCCATATTAAGCATCTAGACTAAATAAAAACACATTGAAAATGGAAAAGTTAATTTAACTATTAGTTATTTAAAATATATTTACTCAAAAACGCGGAAAATGTCAAATAAATATCGAGCAGAATAAATCGACTATATTATCTATAAATGGAGCACTCATATAACTTTTGTTATGTCGTAAAATACACGTGAAAATTTGTGTATTTGTGTCTGCATGACCCTTATTATTGGGCACTTATGCTTATTTCTCATGTTATTCTCTATTTGGTGTCATAATGAGATATTGATCTATCCAAATCTGTTTTTAAGTATAAATCAGTCGGGGAAAAAATTATAAGTGCTAGATCATTTTGAACTTTACCTGTAAAGTCCCCGTTTCCACTTCCTCTTAAAAAAATTAATTATTTGCTCGGTTTTAATTGTACCTTAGCCAGTAAATATATATATTATATATATTTATATTTATATATATTATATATGTTTATAATCCTATTCCTAAATATATTTCATTTGCAATATATAAATATTATCCTCCCGATATGGGGGAGGGGGGTGATTAAATCGAACACCCCCCCCCCCCCCCCCCACACACACACACTGCCAAAAAGTTAGGGGGATATATACCGTAATCCCCTATATTGACGCCACTGTCATCACTTTGTCACAGAGAATAGCAACAAACTAATTGAACATAATTAGAAATCTAGATCTGTCTCTATACCTAGCAGTCTAGCTTGTGCTTTATATAACAGCTAAAACGTTCATGCCCTCTTAGCTCCTCTACATTAGTGGAAGTGTTATTACTTGTGTTTATTATAATGAGTGCATTTATTGAATAATAACTATATGAATATGTTTAGTAATCGTTATCTTTATAACAATGTCATTCTGCGTATCGTCAGCCCAGTTCACACGGCATTATCTATATCATTGCTTATCTTAAAGTCGCAGTCTTCATCATTACTTGTCTAACACTGAAGATTTATATTATTAATTACTATACACCGAAGCAATCTTTCTTATTATCTAGTTTAGAATGACATTTTATGTCATTACCAAATTAAGAATGATACTTTATCACATCCCTTTACATGACATTTGCATTTTCGGGGTATCATGGTTATGATTACATTGTTTATCATTATAAAGTTACAGCTGTAATTTTATATAATATCTTAGGTTACAATGCTACGCTTCATCTTTACCTGTTGTGCAGTGACATAAATTATTATTACCTTTGTTATAGCTGTAGATTTTAATTAACTTCTGTGGTTAAAATTACACTCCTTTTCTTTACCTTCGTAACAATGATATTCTTTATCATTATACTATGGTAACAGGTGTCGCTATTATATCATTTTGAGGTAACTGTGATAGAATTCATCACTTCCAGGTTATGGTAGCATTCTTTATCATTATCAGTCCAGTGACGAAAACTTTCGTTACAATTGTATTTCTATGTCATTACCATATACAATAGTGCGCCATATAGTTTGCCTAAGTAACAGTGTCTTTCTTAATCATTGCGTGATTACATTTGTATTTTTGTATCTTTACTAAGGTCACAATGACGTACATATTCGTCTATGCAAGATGAATGCCCCGACAGTACGGGTATCGTGGAAAGGTTTACTGCTGACTGTACCACTGTCAACCTGTACCAGGACTGTCGCCGAGGAAGAAGACCCATAGAGAAGGATGATAGATTATTCCTTTGGGGGTGGTAGATTAGGGTTTTTCGGAAGAGTTGGTTGACGTGGTGGACGCTAAAGATTGTAACCACAGTCAGATCTGAAGGCAAATAAAGAAAAGACTTTTTTGGGCCGAATCTATGGAGCTGAATCTTAATCTATGTTTACATTTAATTTAAAGTTTTTATCTTAGTTATTGTTTGACATCCATTTATATATTAAATCTTTCCAAAATTTGACTTCAACATTATATAATTGTTTTACAAAATGACAGATGTTAATGTTTAATTAACATTGATTTTTATCCATTTAATTATTCGGAAACATTTATCAGATGTATAAAAATATTTATAACCCTGCATCCTTTCTTAGTACAGAATTTACCATACTAGTAAGGATTTATACGTGCACAAAATTATTTTCCAAAGTAGGATACGACCGTTTAGTTCTTCCAGATATTGTTCGATATTAGAAAGATAACTTTTTCTAGTTATTTTTATAATACTTAATTAAGTTGGCGATACGCTTCGTTTACATAGCCATTCTTATTTTGTACTACAGTGGCTCCCCCTTTATCGGAAGGTCTGATAACGATATCATTATTATTCTGTAATTTAATCATTGCTTGGCGTTCATCTGCGGTTAAATTATATTCTGGTTTTGCCTTTTGGCTTCTGAATGTGTTAATGTATAAATTTACTTTTTTATTCTTCCCTGGTAGAGGTGTCCATCAACTGTTACTATCTGTTTTGTTCTTATCCGATTGTCTGTATCCTTTTCATTTGGTATCTGAATCTTCATTAAAGTATTCTGTCAATCGGAGTCGCAAGAAAGATTCTTCCAGATTTTCGTTTAACTCTTTATTACCCACTGCTTATGTCGGGCAAAATTTGAGACATGTTATACCAAACCGCGTTAAGATATAACAGGATATGTTACGACAAATCTAATAGAAATCATAACATCGGGAAATTGCAAAATAATTTTTTCAATATGCGATACAAGCGGGAAACAGAAGATAATAATTAGGAAAGCCACTTAATAACACGCAATTCTCTACTCGCTCCAAAAATCAAAACAGAAAACCTCCGCGCATTATTAGTCCCAACATATCATCCACGTATACTGAAACCTCCAAAAAAAAATATTAAAATCTATATAAGAATCAGACACAATATTAAGATGACTCTTTCCTGACAGACCAATTCTCTCATTAAATATATAGCATAATCTACATATGAAATATATAAAAAAAATCATAGCTTTAACTGTGCTGACACCAACGACTCATTCCTGTGAAAATGGCCGCGCTGCCCCACAGGTCCGCTTATTCTTCGTAATGAAACATTAATTATCAATGCCATTAAATGCACTCTTCAGGATATTTTGTTTGCACCAGTAAATGTGTAGTATATGCTTTATTATGTAAACCGTGTCCAAGAACTACTTGCATAGGCGAAACAAGCCTCGTGCAAAGTCTCAATGTTAATGGCCATAGACAGTCCATGAAAGCCAAAGAAACTAATTTACCGGTGTGAATATTTATCTAAACAGAAACACACGTCAGAATGCATGCAGATAAGCGTTTTTTGAACAGTCATTTAACAGACACACGACAAAGACAAATATAGGAAGTTTATTGATAAATTGACACTATAAGAAAAGGAGTAAATCTGCATGCCGGTTTAATGGCGCACTATAGATAGTGATGTCTGGCATAATATTAATAGCACCGAAAAACTTCACCATATGGATAATGACGTGACCTCATTCCTTGTGCATATGTGCACCTTCCCGCCACAGAGATCGTCGTGTTGTGAGGACATCTCTCTAGCTCACGTACGATAATATGAAGTTAACATCATCAACTTGTGCGCAAACATACCCATCGTTATTTAACCATGAATATTACTGATGAATGTGTCAGAGAGTATTTTCTCGACATAATCCGAAAATAGGGACTGGACATTTATAATCTAGCATTATTGGTAACTAAACAATGACTCACTCAGGACCATGGCTGTTATCTGTTGAATGATTTATTGATTATCATTTATTGATGACATAGATATCTTTGACAAAGGGAGAAAAACGTCCTTCATATCTGTTACTACGACTTAACTAGACTGGTCATGTCGATGGTTAAGACTCTATTCTTCCTTCCAAAGCTATCGAACATAAGAACTTCCTGTGTCGCTACGCTTAGAACACCTACTGTCACCTGGCGGCAAATTTTGTAACTATTCCACGGCTCTCCGACCAACTGTTTCATCGATTGGCAAAGTCCACCGGTCGTTGGTGGTTATCGCCACTCACCATCGCCTAGCTTTGGATTTTTTAAGTGACGTCAGCAGATACTGGTGTTCTTTCCGAGAAATTCTCTCCATATCAGCATGTTATTTTCAGTCATCGCCTCATGCACGCTTCCAGTTGGCTTCTAATAACCCGATTTAATCGATCTTTAAATTTTGAGGCCCTCCAATATGTTTAGTCCGATAACCCTTCATTCAGTTTCACAAATATTACCCCTCAGACTCAGTGGAAGCAGTTGTTACAATTGCCACTTGTAAGCCTATCGTTCTTCAAAGTTGACCTGTTTAAACAGAATGTAAAAGAATTCCGGCTCAGCCAGGCAGTGTGCCCCCTTCCTACCGGTGAAGTATCTAGGACCTGAATGCTATAAAGTGTACACGCAACGCTGGCAGTTAAAATGTGATACATATAGCCGCTGACCGCTGTCTTTAAGAATCTCGACGACTCAGGCATTTGCAGTGGCTTAAAAGACCAAGAACGACAAATACTGTTAGTCATATCGGCAGAGGCCACTGCACCTATGGTCAACAAATTGTGCAACAGTTTTCACAATGCTTTTATATTTGACCCATATGTCCGTCCGGGTATAGATATATCCACAGGCACTTGACACGATATATTCCCTGGGTGAGCGATAATACAAGCATCACTGGGCCTAACCCCCTGTCACCAAATTAACCAACCTATACTAGAATATGTCAGATATCAGAGTGAGATGCGCAGTGATCACCAGATCAGTCCTGTAAGGCTCAATTAGAGGGCAAATATTTTCGTCATTTTTGACAACGTCCAAATGTGTACAGGATCACTTACAATAAACCAAACTGACAGATATGTTGTAAACATTCTTACAATCTCTACAATGTTCAAGAAAAAATCCGTTGTAACTCCCCCGCATGTTTGTTGAATTTCTGACTGCATGAATACAAGCATGTATCTCATGGGAACTGGACGATAGGAAATCTATATGCGACAATGCAAAATATTTGTTACTGTAGAGTTGGATTTATACTTTTGTTTGTGAGTTCACTTAAGTATTGTTTGCTTGCCGGAAATCTTCGATGTTGAAAGCATGTAAGTCAGTTGCTTATGTCTGTTTGTCGGTGTGTTTGTCAGGATGTTTGTGTGTTTGTTGTCAGTACTTTCCTGGCCAAAATTTTTGAACAATCGATATGAAACTTTCAGGGACGATTGAAAGTCTAAAGTCCTGGAAGCCTATTTTTTGTGATCATAGGTTAAAGGTCAAGGTCAAGACATCGAAAAACGTCGAAATTTTATTTTCATCCTAACTTTGTCAATATTGGTCCAATCTTAGGCTCATTTTCTTTCTCTGCGTCTTCTTAATAACTTGGTCTAGTCATCTTTTTTCAACTTAGTTTTACTTTGTCCGTATGTCTGTCTGTCATCTGTCGTCAATTTCGCCTTCTTGCCGGTTCAAGTGTCTGACTGTAGCTTTCTACAGGCAACAATTTTGAAGGAATCCTTTTTCAACTGTTACATCTTATGTCATACACTAATATCTTAAAAGGGGTTTTGCAGTTTCGGAAAAGAAAACCGCGAGGGGGCACTGCATACCGAACACTACAACGTATCATTTTTTGGCGATAACTCCAAAACTTTAAACCTAAATTACCTAAACTTTAGCTTTTCTTTCTCTGTACCTTCTTCAAAGTATGGTCTAATCATCTTTTCTCAACTTTGTGTCACATTGTCAGAATGTCTGTCTGTCAGTTGTCCTCAATTTCGCATGCCTGCTTGTTCTTTTGTCTTACATATAGCATTCTACAGGCCACGGTTTTGCAGGAATATTTTTGAAACTGATACATCTTATGTCAACACTAATATCTCTAAAAGGGGTTTAACAGTTTTGGAAAATAAACGCACGGGAGCGCTGCATACCATACACTATAACCTATCATAATCCATGACACATTTTTCGTGCCATATCTCCAAAACTATAAACCTAAATTACATAAATAATACCTTATTTTCTTCCTCTTTGTCTTCTTCATAACATAGTTCTGTCATCTTTTCTCAACTTTGTGTCATTTTGTTAGTATGTCTATCCGCCTCTTAGCAATCCTCATTTTCGCCTTCTTATTTGTTCTTGTGTCTTACATATACTATTCTACAGGCCACAGTTTTGCAGGAATCCTTTGAAACTGGTACATCTTATGTCAAACACCAAATATGTCGAAGGTGATTTTTCATTTTCGGGATATTGTCGTTAGGGGGTGCTGCATTCGAAACACTACAACATATAATTTTGGGGCATATCTCCGAAACTACAGGCAACAATTTTATAAACATTAATTACAAAACTAGAGCATATTTTCTTCCTCAGGTTGTTCTATGTCTGGTTTCAGCTTTGTGTCACTTTGTCAGTATGTCTGTCACTTCGAAACACTTCAAATCCACATTTTCCTCATAACTTTGTCAATTCTGGCCCTATCTTTACAGACCTTCGCTCAATTGTTTTCATCCAAGTCTTCTGCATAACTCTGTGTAGTCAACTTGTCTCAGACTTGTGTCACTTTTCAGTATGTCTATCTGTTTGTCATTTGTCCTCAATTTTGCCTTCTTGTCTCTGTTATAAAGCATTCTACATGCCACAGTTTACCAGGAATCACTTTGTCACTTTCACCAATCATTTATCGGAACGATTTCTTGAAGCTGTCTATTTTTAATAGGACAAGGTCTAGGTCATGAAAACACGTCAAAGTATTATTCCCATATTAATTTTGTTATGTTGGTCTAAGCCTTGCAAAATCTGCCAGGAAACCTTTTTTTTATAAAAACAAAAAACAAATTATGTACTTACAAACAATGCACTAATACATCACAAGTAAAACCCATTAACGAAAGACATTTAAATCACGTAACAAAATCACACTGCTATATATAACACAAATGGTACGCATCAGGTTCAAGGGAGTGAACTATATATATTCAGACCAAGAGCTAATTCAAGGTCTTTATTATATAATATAGGTTTATCCATGTAAATATCTACCAATTTTATGACCCCATTTCTCTATATGTACCTCTTTCAACTCTTCATGGCTATCCTTTTTTCTATATCTTCAATAACCTATATAAAACAAACTGTTTAACATTTTTGTTTAACATTTTCCTTATGCTGGCACCTCAATACAGACAGATATCTTTATATTTAATTAAATCACAAAAGGTAAATATGTTTTTTTTTTCCTATAAAGATATCTATCTGTATGGAGGTGCCAGCATCAGGAACCAAAAATATTTAAAAGAAATTTTTAATAAATTATATTTTATTGAATCACAGAAGGTAAGTATGGTGCTTTTTTTAGTATACTTTCTTGAAAATCTAGTCCCTTTCCTTCATATAATTCTTTTTCTCCTTCAAAATCTCACTCCTACTTTTCCATAAGCCTTGAATATTTATTTGGAATGCCAGAACAAATGAACCTTTTGTTTTAGGCCCTATCTTACAAGGATACATGAGGCAGCAGTCTATTTTTTTTTTTATTTTAACTAGCAAAGAATTTAGAGTCAATTTTAAATATAAAACTCTAAACTGAAACTATCTTAGCTCGCTATCGATTGAATTGTATATATTTTTAAAAACAACTGCATTGCATATTTATTTGTCACATCTAGTTCTCCTTTCCATTTATTTCATATATCCCCTGGTCCGCAGATAAGTTCAGAAACTTTTTATAGGCCTGTATAGAAAAGTTTAGTTTATTTAATATTTGAAGAATAATTAATATTTATGAATCTTTTGAATTTCAGTCTTTTAATTTTTTTGGTCTTTCCATGCTTGCCGTATTGAGTTCAGTAAGACATAAAAATCCATAAATGTTTGGTTAACAATCAATTATTTCTCAGCATTCATCAAATTTGTAAAATTTATTTTAATGCTCATATTTAATTAATAATGTCGTATAAATTTTATTCCTTTATCTGGCATTGTTTCGATTGAATCAATTTAAAGGTCAACTTTAATTTTTAATTGACCCATAAAGGTTGATCTAAAACATTGGATTAAGTTATATTAGTCAGATTCGAAATGGTAAATTCAAAACTTGAAAAAAAAACTCGGACCAGATATTCACGTGGACTGGTTTAGCTTCTTTAAACTTTTACATCTTGCTTATAGATTTGATTGATTCAATCTTTAATTTAAAAACAAGCCTTATTCCCTTGCTTTATCTTCGAAAAAAATAATAAAAAAAATAACTTAAAGATGATATTATCGTTCAGTTAAAAAATGGATGATCTGTGATGATTATGATTCCAAAAGTTAGCACTAAAAATGTATTCCCTTAACATTAATATCGTGCATTGCAGGGGTTTAGGGCTGTTTATATTTTCTGAATTCTTCACTGGGGGACCTATATTTTGAATTACTAATCTGGTGAAGAGACTATTCAAATCGGTATAAGAAACATATCAACTCACGTGTATTTAAATAATACCTTTAGCATTGTATTAATTGTACTATGGAATTTAAATTTACATACCAAACGTGTTCCCATATTAAGCATCTAGACTAAATAAAAACACATTGAAAATGGAAAAGTTAATTTAACTATTAGTTATTTTAAATATATTTACTCAAAAACGCGGATAATATCCAATAATCCATAAATGGAACACATATCAATTTTGTAAGGTCGTAAAATACATGTGAACGTTTGTGTATTTGTGTCCGCATGACCCTTATTATTGGGCACGTATGCTCATTTCTCATTTTATCCTATATTTGGTGTCATAATGAGATTATTGATCTATCCAAGTCTGTTTTTAATTATAAATCAGTCGGGGAAAAAATTATTAATCAGATCATTTTTATCTTTAGCTAAAAAGTCCCTGTTTCGACTTCCTCTTCTAACAAAATTCATTATTTGCTCAGTTTTAATTGTACCTTAGCCAGTAAATATTATATATATATAATATAATCCTATTCATAAATATATTTCATTTGCAATATATAAATATTCTCCTCCTGATATGGGGCAGGGGGATGATTAAATCGAACACCTACCCCTCCCCCGACACACACACTGCCAAAAGTTAGGGGGATATATACCGTAATCCCCTATATTGTCGCTCCTGTTATCACTTTGTCACAGAGAATAGCAACAAACTAATTAAACATAAATAGAAATTTAGATCTGTCTCTATACCTAGCAGTCTAGCTTGTGCTTTATATAACAGCTAAAACGTTCATGTCCTCTTGGCTCCTCTGGAAGTGTTATTATTTGTGTTAAATGTAATAAGTGCATTTATTGAATAATAACTATATGAATATGTTTAGTAATCATCTTTATAACAATGTCATTTTTGCGTTTCGTCAGCCCAGTTCACAAGGCATTTTCTATATCATTACCTAGCTTAAAGTCGCAGTCTTCATCATTACTTGTCTAACACTGAAGGTTTATGTTATTAATTACTATACACCGAAGCAATCTTTCTAATTTTCTAGTTTCGAATGATATTTCATATCATTACCAAATTAACAATGATACTTTCTCGCATCCCTTTACAGGATATTATCCTTTTCGGGGTATAATTGTTTATGATTACATTCTTAATCATTATCAAGTTACAGCTGTAATATTATATCATTTCTCAGGTTACAATGGCATGCTTCATCTTTACCTGTTGTGCAGTGACATTAATTATTTTTACCTTTGTTACAGCTGTAGATTTTAAATAATTTCTGGGGTTAGACATAGTTAAAATTACACTGTTTATTTTTCCATACGTAACAGTAACATTCATTATCATTATATCGTGGTAACAGGTGTCGTTATTTTATCATTTATGAGGTAACTGTGACAGAATTCATCACTAACAGATAATGGTAGATTCTTTATCATTATCAGTCCAGTGACGATAACCTTGGTTACAACTGTATTTCTATGTCATTACCAGGTTACAATAGTTTGCCTAAGTTACAGTGGCTTTCTTAATCATTGCGTGGATTACATTTGTATTTTTGTATCTTTACTAAGGTCACAAAGACGTACACAGCTTCGTCTGTGCATAAGAATGCCCCGACAGTACGGGTACCGTGGAAACGTTTAATGCAGAGTGTACTACTTTCAAGCTGGACAAGGACTGTCGCCGAGGGTGAAGACACAGGGATAGGGATGATAGAAGATACCTTTTGGGGTAGAAGATTTGGGTTTTTCGGTAGAGTTGGTTGACGTGTCAGACGTTAAAAATTGTTACCACAGTCAAATCCGAAGGCAAGTAAAGAAAAGACTTTTGGGCTGAACAGAGAAAAACGTGTGTCAGAAAACCTACCCCCTTTAGCTGGACCAATTTTCACCTCTGCTATGCTCAAAAACACACAAAAAATTGAATTTTTATACTGATATTTCATATATTTGTTCAAAGACTTCTCTTCAAAGTCGTCTCTGTTCGAAGTTGATAACAATGATATATGTGCATTCTGGAAAACATTACGCAGATCTATTCCTTTATCCGTATTTTGCATATAAATATTGCATTTAATTTTCAAACGCAAACTTTGGTTTGTGTTTGTATGGACTTATGTCAACATGCATGATGAATGTGTTTATTGGTGATGCCTGAAAACTTTACATGATCTTTGTTGACATTTGATTTAATGTTCTTATCTTAATTACTATTTGACATACATTTATATATTAAATCTAGCCAATATTTTACTGCATCACTATATAATTGTTTTACAAAATGACAAATGTTAATGTTTAATTAACATTGATTTCCATTCATTTAGTTATTCGGAAACATTTTTGAGATGTATAAAAATATATATAACCTTGCAACCTTTTCTTGGTATAGAATTTACCATACCAATTAGGATTTATACGTACACAAAATTATCTTCCAATGTAGGATACGACCGTTTAGATCTTCCAGATATTGTTCGGTTGGGTCTTTTTTCTGGTTTTGTTTTAATTACTTTTGATTATTAAGTTTGCCATTAGCTTCGTTTATATAGTCATTCTTACTTGTGCTTCTAAATGTGTTAGATAGAGGATAGAGGTGTCCATCTATTGTTACTATCTGTTTTGTTTTTATCCGATTGTGTGTATCCTTTGCATTTTTTATCTGAGTCTTCATTAAAGTTTTCTGTCAAGCGAAGTCTCAGAAAAGATTCTTCGAGATTTCCGTTAAACTCTTTATTATCCACTGGTTTAGTCGGGCAAAACTTGAGACTTGTAATATCAATCCGCGTTAAGATGTAACAGGATATGTTACGACAAATCTAATAGAAATCTGTACATCAAGAAACTGCAAAATATTTTTTGTCAATATTGGATACGAGCGGAAACATTAGAAAAACAAATATGAAAGCCACTTAATTACACACAAATCTACTCGCTCCCGAAATCAAAACAGAAAATCTCCTGCACCATTAGTCACATTTAACATATCATCCACGTATACTGAAACCTCTAAAAAGGATTATTCATGATTTAAAACTTATATTAGAATCGGACGCTACATTAAGACCATATAAAAAATGTCATAGCTTTAACTGTGCTGACACCAACGGCTCATTTTTGTGCAAATGGCCGCACAGGCTCATTTATTCTTCGTAATAAAACATTAATTATCAATGAATTTAAACGCACCATTCAGGAAATTTTGTTTGCACCAGTAAATGTTTAGTTTATGCTATGTTGTATACAATGTCCAGAAACTACTGATATATGCGAAACAAGCCTCATGCAAAATCTTACAGTAAATGGCCACAGACAGTCCATGAAAGCCAAAGAAACTAATTTACCGGTCGGTGAATATTTATCAAAAGAGAAACACACGTCAGAATGCATGCAGAACGAAAGTTAATTGATAAATTGACACTATAAGAAAAGGATTAAATCGCGGTTTTATGGCGCACTCCATATAGTTAGGCCTGGCATAATATAAATAGCACCGAACAACTTCACCATATCGATAATGATATGACATGAACCGACACATGACATAGACAAATATAGGAACGAAAGTTAATTGATAAATTAACACTATAAGAAAAAGATTAAATCGCGGTTTTATGGCGCACTACAGATAGTGAGGCCTGGCATAATATTAATAGCACCGAACAACTTCACCATATCGATAATGACATGACGTCATTCCTTGCGCGTATGTGCACCTTCCCGCCACAGATATCAACGTGTTGTGAGATCATGGTGAATTAAATGATATATTAAATAGTCTGTATCAGAAAGTTTACGTATAAGATGATGACGTTTGTAAATTACTTGATATTTTTATTGTGTGTAAGCCTGAGAGGTGACCTCATAACACGGCGGTATCAGTGGCAGGAATGTTCATGTATTCATGAGGAATGACGTCACGTCATTATCGATATCGATTAGGAAAGAAAGTTAATTGATAAATTGACACTATAAGAAAAGAATTAAACCGCGATGCCGAGGTTATGGCGCACCACAGATAGTAAGGCCTGGCATAATATTAATAGCTCCGAACAACTTCACCATATCGATAATGACGTGAGATCATTTCTTGTGCATAAGTGCACCTTCCCGCCATAGATATTACCTTGATGTGAGATCATCTCTCACGCTTACGTACAATAATATCAAATTAACATCATCAACTAGTGCTCAATCTAACCCATACTTCTATTTTTATGTCATTTAATATGCGATTTATGCCTATGTAAGCTCATATCATACATATTGAATCATGGACTTACACAACCATATCGCTTTTATTCTTATCGTCAATCGTTATTTAGCCCATGAATATTACTGATGAATAATTCAGAGGGTATGAACTCGACAAAACCCGAAAACCGGGACTGGAAATTTATAATCTAGCATTATGGGTAACAATGACCAACTCGGAACCTGGGTCAACATGGTTTAATTTCAAGTAACCAATCGCAGATCTATCACAGTGTACCATGCGTTATGGTCAGTATAAAATATTAATCAAACACACACACACACACACACACACACACACACACACACACACACACATATATATATATATATATATACAGTCATTTTCTATACATATTCCACTCGACACCTGATGAAGGAACTATTAGCTTCGAAAGCTCGTGATTAAACAAACCGTTAGTCAGCACTAAGTCTTCATCTTATTATCTGTTTATATGATATATTTAATCATAAATATGTATGTAATTATAAATGATATATTTAATATTGGATCGGACTTTTCAGGGGGCCCAAATGGTGAACCTCCTAACTTTCTTGGACGCTGTTATTTGTTGGTTTATTCATTGATTATAATTTTTTGAAATCATATATATCCTTGACAAAAGGAGAAAAACGTCCTACATGTCTGTTACTACGCCTCAACCAAACTGGCCCAAGGTTAAGACTCAATTCCTTCCTTCCAAAGCTATCGAACTTAAGTACTTACTGTGGGTCGCGACACTAAGAACAGCTACTGCCACCTCGCGGCAAATTATATAGCTATTCCACGGTTCTCTGAGCAACTGTTTCATCGATAGGTCAGGTCCACCGATTGTTGGAGGTTTCCGCCACTCATCATCGCCTAGCTAAGGTCTTTTCCAGTGACGTCAGTAGATGTTCTCTCCGATAAATTCTCTACATATCAACATGGTTCTTTAAGTCATTGCCTAATGTGCGCTTCCAGTTGGCTACTAATTACCCGAATTTATCGGTCTTAATATTTTGAGGGCATCCCACATGTTGAGTCCGATAACCATTCATTCAGTTTCACCAATAAGCCCCTTAGACTCAGTGGAAGCTGAACTTACAATTGCAGCTTGTTAGCCTATCGCTCTTAAAAGTTGGCCTGTTTAAACAAAATGTAAAAGAATTCCGGCTTAGCCAGGCAGTGTGGCTCACCGGTAGGGTATTCAGGACATGAATACTATAAAGTGTACACGTGACGCTGGCAGATAAAATGTGATACATATAGCCGCTGACCGCTGTCTATAAGAATCTCGACGACGCGGGTGTTTGCAGTGGCTTAAAGACCTAGAATCACAATTACTGTTACTGTAATATCGGCAGAGGGCACTGCACCTATGGTAAACAAATTCTTGCAACAGTTTCCACAATGCATTTATATTTTGCCCATTGATCGAAATGTCCGTTCAGTAGAGATTTATCCACAGGCACTTGACACGATGTATTCCCTCGATGAGCGATATTACAAGCATCATTGGGCCTTCCCCCTCTCATAAAATTAACCAACCTAACCCCATTTCCCCCTCGGATATAAGAGAGTATTTCAGACATAATAGAGTGAGATGCTCAATGATCACTTTAACAGCCCTGTTAGGCTCATATAGGGGGCAATAATTTCGTCAATTCTCGTCAAAAAGCCCAATGGTCTACAGGTTAACAAAACGGACAGATATGTTTGGAAACATTCTTACAATATCTACAATGTTCCAGAAAAATACGTTGTAACTCCCTCTGTATGTTTGTTGAATTTCTGACCGCATGAATACACGCATGTCCCCTACGGGCACTGGACGATAGCAAACCTTTTTTATTTGCACGCAAAATGGCAGCTTCCATGAGTAGTATTCATTATACCCGTATCTTCCAAGTAGACGGTTGAGGAACTTTTTTTTTGGGATAACCGCGCTCGCAACAGCAAATTATGGTTCGATTCGCTCATGTCGCTGAAAATAAATTTTATTACCATGTTATAAATGTTTCGCGTCCCTAAATAAATAATGATATAGTATTATGATTTATGAAAGAAATATTGTTTTGAGTTAAAGTAATTTATTTACTGCGACTGTTAAGGCGAAATGAGGTTAGTAAGGCTATGCATAATAAGGACGTATCTTACGCATAATGATCCCTCACATGACTAACAGATGGCACCTCCGTGCAGGAATTTTTCAACAAGGTGCAATTCTATACAAAAAGGCGAACTCTAGGCAATGTCACAGATACCTCTCTCTCAATGTGCCCCTCATTCGTCGCAGAGTCATACAGAATAAATGTGCCACTGACGTCACACAACTGGCGCCAATTGACCTATCCATGAACTCTATGTGACCTTAATCGCATATACATTCATTGAATAATCATAAGCATTGGACTAACGAGCAACCAATCAGGGGAGCTTAAACATTGTTAAGCGTCAATCGTCTGACAAAAACAAAATTTTGCAAAATTTGACAGAGCTTTGTCAAACAAATCACGTGTAGTCTGTATATACTACCAGTACCCATGTCTGCATGTTTTCCGGGATATTTTTTCTATACAAAGGAGACAGTATAAAAAGTTCAAGGCTATCGGTTGCAGGAGCCATGCCTTAACTACTGAGTGAATAATAATGTCTTACCTGGCACATAATTCGTATGAGACAAATAATCCAAAATATTGAAAGACAGAACTCATGACTACGATATAGTAATCAATGGTCAGGCGATAATAGTTGATGACGTCAGTCAATACGACGTCATGCGTCATCGACCTTTATGACGTCATTATTATGTTGTAAGAAGCACTCGCTACCATGGGCATGGAAGACCTACTCTGTAGGAGCATTTTGGGAGCTCATTATAATAATGTGTTAAAAGGGCGGAGCATTTCGGCTGTGGTGGATAGGTCAATTCCTTTTCAAGATGTACAGGTGCTGCTCCTCCTTCCGGCTATTTCCAGGCTCTTCTATACACAAAGGCGTAATCTAGGCAAAACATAGCACCTTTCTCCCCATGTGCCCGTCATGCGTCGCAGAGCCTCTTTTCTGGATAAATTCTGGATACTCCCCTGGTAAAGCACCTTTTGGTAACTGCGCAGGACGGCGGAGCTTAAATTTACTTCACGAAAAACTGCCAATCGTACACGCATATGGGCACTGGCCTTGCAGAGTCGTACAGATTAAATGTGCTGCTGACGTCATACAACTGGTGCCTATTGCTTGTCAAGATGTACAGGTGGTGCTCCTCCTTCCGGCTGTTTCAAGGCTATTCCTGTTAAAGAGAATCATCAAACTAGACCAAGGTTCCTAACTCGCATGTCAAATGCTGAGTGCAGGGTGATAGAAATGTAAAGGCCCACTGTACTCAGACTTATGTTAGAAAGCACGAAAAATAAAAAAGAAAATGAAAAACAAATGCATATTTATCTGCATATTAAAAAAAATTATGGAAAAGAAAGGTATATTTAATTTGTTTATTGATTTGTTCTAAACAACCAAATTTTCTGCGGGTTTTGGTGATCCCTAATGCAGGCATCCCTTAATTGTTGTTTACACTAATAATTCCTCTGTATAAAGTCCACTCTGTGAACTGGCAAGGACTGGTGGAGCCTTGCCAACCGAACGTTTATGTTAGTGCACCAATGAACTGTTTTGCTGATACACTGCACAGCATTTGTTTAATTAATTATATTGATTTCATGTCATATGATCTGTCTCATGACTGCCTCGGATGCGCTTTGGTGTCTTGAGGCCAAACGTAATTGAGAGTCTCTACCAGATACCGACGGAAGGCGAACTTTGATATCAGAAGAAAACTGTAAAGTAGTAAGTAAGTTAGATTGTTGCTTGCCGGAAATCTTCGTTTTTGGCAAGCATGTTGGTTAGTTGCGTAAGTTTGTTTGTGTGTTCCGTGTATGTGTTTTCTCCTGGCTACAATTTTAGAGCAATCAATCTTAAACTTATACAGTCGACTGAACGTGAAAAGTTCTGAGATCTTTTTATTTTGTCAATATGGGTCAAAGGCCAAGGTCAAGGTCTTTAAAAAAACCTTGAAATATTATTTTCATCATACCTTTGTCAAAATTGGTTTTATTTGCAAAACCCTAGGCTTATTTTCTTCCTCTGTGTCTTTTTCATAACTTGCTCTAGTCATCTTGTCTCAACTTTGTTTCACTTTGTCGGTAAGTCTATCTTTCAGTTGTCCTTAATTTCACCTTCTTGCTGGTTCTTGTGTCTTACTGTAGGGTTTTGTTTGGAAGGGATCCTTTTAAAATTGACACATCTTATGTCGTGCACTAATATCTCGAAATTTATTTTTTAATTTCTGAAAATAGCTGCTACGGGGCGCTGAACACAAAACACTACAACATATGTTTTTGGTCATATCTCAGAAACTATCAACCTAAATTAAATGAACCAAAGCTTATTTTCTTCTTCTGTGTCTTCGACAAAACATAGTATTGTCATCATGTCTCAATTTTATGTCATTCTGTCAAAATGTCTGTCTGTTCGTACGTTTTTTTGCATTTCGCCTGGGTGCTGGTTCCTGCATCTTACATAAAGCATTCTGCATGCCACAGTTTTGCAGGAATCCTTTTGCATCTTTTACATCTTATATCATACACTAATATGTCGAGGTGATTTTTCATTTTCGTTAGGGGACGCTGCACTCGAAATTCTACAACATATCATTTTCGGGCCCAACTTTGAAGCTATAAGCCTTAATTTCATAAAATGGTCAATCTGTTTTAAATATGTTCTCCTGGAAGATAACTATGACAGGAAACGTACGTTTGACATACTTTCCCTACGGACAGGAGAGTACAGATTATTTTAACGATTGGAATTTCCTTTTTCTATATCATCAGGAAACAAAAATAATGAGAGGCGTTGTGTTTTGCTGTTCCGTGTTCTTTGCTGTTTTCTGCGCATGCCCACTAGGGCGTGGAGGACGCAGGATACCACCGAGTAGGACGCCACTGAGGTGGGCCCTTCAGAAAACCCGGTATAACTTATTTTATGTTGGTTTTATTATGACTATTCAATGCTACAGAGCTTTTTGCTTTTCGTTGAAAATGAAATTCATTGTTCAGAAATGGTTAATAGCCGACCACATGCCATTTCATGCTAGAGCTGTTATCATTGGATGTGAATAAAATTGTTGAAATCTTTATTTTGTATAATACTCAGTGCTGTTTTTCCATTGTATAATTATCAAATCCATATGATATATTTCAGGTGTGAATGCAGAATTAATTACGAATCATACGATCAGAGGAGGCCCTACCAGATACAAGCCTCGTGTCTTAACATGAGTTCCGTGTGCCTGGAGAAATGTCAGAAAAAAACAAACAAATACGATTACGCCGAACGCACGAAAAAGGTTTGCTGCAAGGAGAACAGTAACAGCACGGTTCTCAAGGTGAGGGTTTATGCATCATATTTTCCCGAATTTTCACATCAACAAAATAATTTACTACATCAGTTAAGTCTGATTGTTTTGTTACATTTTGTCAGGATCACAGAATAGAAACAAACAGAACTTCACTTTTACCCAGACATCTGGAACTCCAGGAACTGTCTGTACATTGTTTACACCAGCTTTCCTATGCATTTTTGAATAATAGACAGCCAAAACGCACATATCCTTTAATTACCTCTGCGTATTGTCATTACCAAGGTCAAATACAATCTTTGTTATCATGTAATTTGATGACACTCCAGTATGTCTGTATTAATGCCTATCTTACATTGTTTATCTCATAGTTAAAACGTGCATGTTCTTTACCTCTGTGTCGTCATGTACTGTCATATACTAGGTCAAAATACAATCTATATTATCATTTTTATGACACTGCCATACAGCGTATAGTCACACAGAAATCAACGGTGTTTTTCTGTATTGATGCCCATCTTACAGTGTCTTTCTTTAACATTACTTAGTTAACGGTGAAAAGTTCCATATAACCTATTTTACAGTGGCAATCTTTAACATGATCTAGATAATGGTAATGTTCTATCATTTCTAGTTCACGGTAACATTCTTTATCATTACCAGTTTTGGTAGCATTCTTTTCATCATCTCACTCAGAATGGCACTCTCATAAGCCGAGTGAAAGTTGTTGTAGCATATCAATACCAGGAAACAAAGGTACTCAAAGTGACGTTATACCTAGAAAAGAAACATTTGCAATGTGTTGTTACAATTGTCAGTGTAAGGGGTTAACAGGAATAAATGAAAAATTCTTAACATTTATCTTTTTATATTACTATTTTCCCAACAACTGAAAACACTTTATGGAAAATATTCAATGTCTTCAAACGATAGTTTGTTTCAAGTGAAATTTTATGTTCATGTTATACTAATCAACCCGCAGCCCGCCCCACTTCTTACAGACTTTTTTCCGGCCCGGCCTTATCCGCACTTTCTTAGATGTAGCCAGCTCCGAACTGAATCTTAAAGGAGGCCCCACCGAGGGGGGGGGGGGGCACGGACTGTGGGTCAACCCTCCCCCCTTCCGCAGGCCCTACTACATTGTACCTCTGCTGAGATATGATTGATTTTAATCCTAAGCAAACAACAGGATGGACGCAACGCAAAAACGATTGCAGATGGTGAAGTCTTCAGTACGAGATGGAGGTGTCCCAGATCTAAGGAAATGCATAATTGCCTCCCAGTACATAAAACTACTCCTGAGAAATGGTTAATGATCCCTACAAATTGCGCACAAATGGAGACCAAGCAAAAGGGGGTGTAGGTGGCGCCACAAATCTTTGTTAGGCACCAGCCAACATACGATTCGACACTTATTGCAGGTTACAGAAAGATCGGTCCAGAAACGAACGCGGCGATGGAACTCAAAAGGGTCCATATGGTACACAAGCAGATCATGAGAATTCGTTCCCATGTACGTGATACAGTTTCATAAATGTTGCCAGCTTCACGGCTGGAAGGTTTTCCTCCCTAATGCTCCGAGTCACTCACACTGACAGCTGTCATCTTAAAGGTTACCACGGGTTAATAATCGCCACTTGCTAAAGGTCTCGTCACACGCAAAGCATGTAACGATATATTTGGCATTACTTGAGTTCTTAGTGTCTGAACCACCCAGTACATATGTACCAAAACAGCTGACGCATAATTGAATGAGCAATTTCATGGGAACGTCTAGTTATATTTATGAAATAATGTATG
This sequence comes from Sipunculus nudus, assembly GCA_026874595.1. Classification (NCBI taxonomy): domain Eukaryota; kingdom Metazoa; phylum Annelida; class Sipuncula; order Golfingiida; family Sipunculidae; genus Sipunculus; species Sipunculus nudus. The sequence continues at coordinate 37,131,591 of CM049306.1, read as the reverse complement.
ATTTCAGTGAATGAACCTTAATATTAATATTATCGTCGAGGAAACACGATAAAAGAGATTTGTTGAACAATACAATTATTCGCATGATGCATTTACAGTTCGCAAACAGTGTCAAAATAGAAAAGCACCCGGCGAGCACAGACCTCCGATAAGGCAGATGATTATCTCTTTAGGCAGTGTCAGAAATGAAGCATTTTTCTTTTAAAAAATATCTGGATCCAGATGGGGATCCGGATCTCTCCGAAATTTTTATTCAATTGTTCCTTGTGCAACTGCCGAGCTTTCCTTCTTGTTGGAGATAATTTACCTGAATTATATTTTGAGGTCAAAGTGAAGAAATATACTTTGATTCCAATAATTTTGTTGTACAAATGTTGAGTCTCAGAAAGACTTGTTTAATAACATATTTTGAGTTGTATTAACTTAAAATAAATTATAGTTTGTAAATGAAGTGTAGATATAAAACATCACCGATATCAGTTCTGACATTGAAAATATTAATTAGACAGGTTTAAATATAGTAAAGCATATGATCACAGTTTTACAGGAGCCGAATAACATGTTCAGCACTACAAAGAATACAAATTATGTCTACCTTGTCCAGGATTCTGTTTCCTTAATTTATTTGAATATGTTTAATTCCTGTTTGTAGTTTTAAACAATATTTTATGTTTGACTGTTTGAACTCCTTTGACTGAGCATTTGCTATTTTATATTTGTCAACCTTTACTTCCTTTCAATATTGTATGGTATATTTTTCTCAATATTCTTTAAATATAATATATTAGAAAACAGCGTTGAATCATTATGTTCCAAAAGAAAATAATAAAATAGAGAAAAAGTGAAAAAGTGTGAATAACCAACACCAAATAGCTGTAGGGGTGTTGAGTATGTAAAGTTAAAGCTCCTTTGAAATAAATATGCACTGATGCAAAATGTGATAAAACATTAGGAACCCAAGGGGAATTCAGCGATCTGAATCAGAAACTTAAAATACTACCATACATTAGTACATCAACTGGTCCTATTATTTTAAGATTTGTCAAAATATTGCAACGCCATAAACCATCAGTATGAAATCACACGTTTGATAAAAAGTTTCCTGAAGACAGGTGAATAATAATAAGAATATAAATAAACATGTAATACCATAATATTTCTGCGAATTCGGGAGCAACCATAGTCCGAAGTCACCCTTAATGAAGTGCTTTGCATAAAAGTGGGCGATGGTACCTGAAACTAACCTGTCAAAGCTTGTCAATGTCAGTGATGTTAATTTCGTTTGGATGTCCTTCGGTATTTGTCAAGGAATATATTTGGGTCAGGCTATGATTCCTTAAATTTGATTGAACGCTTTGGTTTTGTCCCGAATAAAGCCACATAGATAGCCAGCATACAGCTTAAAATCAACCAACTGAATGTTAAACATTTTGTTGTAAAAAAAAAACAGGGATGACCACAACCGCGGCATCCGCAATCGCATGCGGCTCAAATAACATGTCCTTTTTGGAGAAGAACAAATGGAAAAAAATATTTTGTAACCGAATTGTTTCCCGCTACAAGTGGAGGGATAAGGGGGGGGGGGGGGGGGGAGGTGGCAACAGCTTAAACCTCGGTTAAATTTTTTAGAGAATAAAGATCACAATCTTTTTCTCTTATCTTCTTTTCATCATGTTCAATGACCCTATCATTGCAAAGAAACTTCACCCCTTTGACTGAAAAGCAAATTCTGCCTGGGAGTGAACAGATCTAAAATAAAAAGCTCTTTTGTTTTTAAATATTATACAGCCTCATCTATGTAAATATACACCAATTGTATTTATGACCCTGATTCTCTTTATGTACTTCTTTCAACTTTTCATGGCTATCCTCTTTCCTAAATCTTCAATAAATTAAATAATAAACACAATATAATATGTTTTGTTCCTGATGCTGGCACCTGCATACAGATGGATATATTTATATTTAATTAAACTCAGAAGGTAAATACTTTTTTCAGGATAAAGATATCTATCTGTATCGAGGTGCCAACATCAGGAACCAAAAATGTTTTAAAGAAATTTTAAAGAAATTATATTTTAATGAATCACAGGAGGTTATTATGTTTTTTTTTTGTAACCTGATCACAGAACAAATAACCCTTTTGTTTCAGGCTCTATCCTACAAAATACATAAGGCTGCAGTCTGTTTTTTATTTTAACTAGCAAAGGATTTAGAGTCTTTTTAGAGAATTTCCAATGTAAAACTTTGAACAGAAAGTATCTTAGCTTGCTATCGATTGAAATGTATATATCTTTTCAAAAGACTGCATTGCATATTCATTCTTCACATCTAGTTCTCCTTTTCACTTATTTCATATATTCCCTGGTTCGGCAGATAATTTCAGAACATCGTGCTTATAAATTTGTTTGATTCAATTTTTCATTTAAAAACAAGCCTTATTCCCTCGCCTTATCTTCGGAAAAAAAATTAAAGATGATATCATCGTTCAGTCGAAAAATGGATGATCTTTGATGTTTATGATTGCAAAGGTAAGCACTAAAATGTAATCCCTCATCATTATTAACGTGCATTGCAGGGTATTAGAGTTGATAATTTTCTCTGATATCTTCAATGGGGGACCTATATTTTGAACTACAATTCTATTTAAATAATACCTTTAACATTGTATTGATTGTATTATGGATTATAAATTTATATACGAAACCTTATGTGTTCCCATATAAAGCATATATACTAAATAAATACACCTCAAAAATGGAAAAGATAATTTAACTATTAGTTATTTTAAATATAGTTACTCAAAAACGCGGATAATATGAAATAAATATCCAGCAGTATATCATCCATTAATAGGGCACTCATATCACATTTGTTATGTTAACACATAACACATCTAATGACTGCATGTCCCTTATTATTGGGCACTTATGTTTATCTTTAGCTATAATGTCCCCGTTTCCACTTTCTCTTCTTACAAAATTCATTATTTACTCGGTATTAATTTTACCTCAGCCAGGATGTATTCTATATATATATATATATATATATATATATATATATATATATATATATATATATATATATATGTCTATAATGCTATTCATAAATATATTTCATTTGCAATATATTAATATTATCCTCTTGATATGAAGGGACGGGCGGGGGTGATTTAATCGAACACCCCAAACACTGCCAAAAGGTTAGGGGGAATGACGCCACTGTTATCACGTTGTCACATAGAATAACAACAAACTGAACATACTTAGAAACCAAGATCAGTCTCTAAAACTAGCAGTCGTGAGCTTTACAAAACAGCTAAAGCGTTCATGTCCTCTGAGCTCCTCTACATAAGTCGAAGTGTCCTTACTTGTGTTTAATATAATAAGTGCATTGATTGAATAATAAGTATATGAATATATTTAGTAATCGTTATCTTTTTAACCCTGTCATACTGCTTATCTTCAGCCCAGTTCACACGGCATTTCTGTATCATTACCAAGCTTACAGTAGCAATCTTCATCATTGCTTGTCTAACACTGGAGGTTTACTTTATTGATTACTATACATAGAAGCAATCTTTCTAATAATCTAGTTTTGACCGACATTTCATATCATTACCAAATTAACAGTGATACTTTATCACATCTCTTAACAGGACAATCATTTTGGGGGTATAATGGTTATGATTAGATTCTTTATCATTATCAAGTTACAGCTGTAATTTTATATAATTTCTTAGGTTACAACGGCAGATTTCATCTTTTCTTGTTGTCCAGTGACATTAATTATTATACCTTTGTTACAGCTGTAGATTTTGAATAATTTATGTGGTTAAAATTACACTCTTTATCTTTACTGACGTAACAGTGACATTCATTATCATTATACCTTGGTAACAGGTGTCGTTATTTTATCATTTTTGAGGTAACTGTCACAGAATTCATCACTACCAGGTTATGGTAGCATTCTTTATCATTATAAGTGCAGTGACCATAATTTGGTTGAAAAATGTATTTCCATGTCATAACCAGGTTAAATTAGTGCGCCATATATAAATTGCCAATGTTACAGTGGCTTTCTAAATTTTACAAGTTTCACGGTTGGAAGGTTTTCCTCCCTAATGCTCCGAGTCACTCACACTGACAGCTGTCATCTTAAAGGTTAGCACGGGTTAATAATCACCACTTGCTAAAGGTCTCGTCACACGCAAAGCATGTAACGATATATTTGGCATTACTTGAGTTCTTAGTGTCTGAACCACCCAGTACATATGTACCAAAACAGCTGACGCATAATTGAATGAGCATTTTCATGGGAACGTCTAGTTATATTTATGAAATAATGTATGATTTCAGTGAATGAACCTTAATATTAATATTATCGTCGAGGAAACACGATAAAAGAGATTTGTTGAACAATACAATTATTCGCATGATGCATTTACAGTTCGCAAACAGTGTCAAAATAGAAAAGCACCCGGCGAGCACAGACCTCCGATAAGGCAGATGATTACCTCTTTAGGCATTGTCAGAAATGAAGCATTTTTCCTTTAAAAAATATCTAGATCCAGATGGGGATCCGGATCTCTCCGAAATTTTTATTCAATTGTTCCTTGTGCAACTGCCGAGCTTTCCTTCTTGTTGGAGATAATTTACCTGAATTATATTTTGAGGTCAAAGTGAAGAAATATACTTTGATTCCAATAATTTTGTTGTACAAATGTTGAGTCTCAGAAAGACTTGTTTAATAACATATTTTGAGTTGTATTAACTTAAAATAAATTATAGTTTGTAAATGAAGTGTAGATATATAACATCACCGATATCAGTTCTGACATTGAAAATATTAATTAGACAGGTTTAAATATAGTAAAGCATATGATCACAGTTTTGCAGGAGCCGAATAACATGTTCAGCACTACAAAGAATACAAATTATGTCTACCTTGTCCAGGATTCTGTTTCCTTAATTTATTTGAATATGTTTAATTCCTGTTTGTAGTTTCAAACAATATTTTATAGTTGACTGTTTGAACTCCTTTGACTGAGCATTTGCTATTTTATATTTGTCAACCTTTACTTCCTTTCAATATTGTATGGTTTGTGCCACTGAATGTACATATAGGCTTTATACATTGCCTAAATATTTCCTAAATATTCTTTAAATATAATATATTAGAAAACAGCGTTGAATCATTATGTTCCAAAAGAAAATAATAAAATAGAGAAAAAGTGAAAAAGTGTGAATAACCAACCCCAAATAGCTGTAGGGGTTTTGAGTATGTAAAGTTAAAGCTCCTTTGAAATAAATATGCACTGATGCAAAATGTGATAAAACATTAGGAACACAAGGGGAATCCAGCGATCTGAATCAGAAACTTAAAATATTACCATACATTAGTACATCAACTGGTCCTATTATTTTAAGTTTTGTCAAAATATTGCAACGCCATAAACCATCAGTATGAAATCACACGTTTGATAAAAAGTTTCCTGAAGACAGATAGGTGAATAATAAGAAGAATATAAATAAACATGTAATACCATAATATTTCTGCGAATTCGGGAGCAACCATAGTCTGTAGTCACCCTTAATGAAGTGCTTAGCATAAAAGTGGGCGATGGTACCTGAAACTAACATGTCAAAGCTTGTCAACGTCAGTGATGTTAATTTCGTTTGGATGTCCTTCGGTATTTGTCAAGGAATATATTTGGGTCAGGATATGATTCCTTAAATTTGATTGAACGCTTTGGTTTTGTCCCGAATAAAGCCACATAGATAGCCAGCATACAGCTTAAAATCAACCAACTGAATGTTAAACATTTTGTTGTAAAAAAAAAAAACAGGGATGACCTCTTAACCGCGGCATCCGCAATCGCATGCGGCTCGAATAACATGTCCTTTTTGGAGAAGAACAAATGGAAATAAATATTTTGTAACCGAATTGTTTCCCGCTTTAAGTGGAGGGATAGGGGGGGGGGGGTGGCAACAGCTTAAACCTCGGTTAAATTTTTTAGAGAATAAGGATCACAATCTTTTTCTCTTATCTTCTTTGCATCATGTTTAGTGACCCCAACATTGCAAAGAAACATCACCCCTTTGACTGAAAAGCAAATTCTACCTGGGAGTGAACAGATCTAAAATTAAAGCTCTTTTGTTTTTAAATATAATACAGCCTCATCTATGTAAATATCCACCAATTGTATTTATGACCCTGTTTATCTTTATGTACTTCTTTCAACTTTTCATAGCTATCCTCTTTCCTAAATCTTCAATAAATTAAATAATAAACACAATATGATATGTTTTGTTTCTGATGCTGGCACCTGCATACAGATGGATATATTTATATTTAATTAAACTCAGAAGGTAAATACTTTTTTTCAGTATAAAGATATCTATCTGTATTGAGGTGCCAACATCAGGAACCAAAAATGTTTTAAAGAAATTTTAAAGAAATTATATTTTAATTAATCACAGGAGGTTATTATGTTTTTTTTTGTAACCTGATCACAGAACAAATAACCCTTTTGTTTCAGGCTCTATCCTACAAAATACATAAGACTGCAGTCTGTTTTTTTTCATTTTAACTAGCAAAGGATTTAGAGTCTTTTTAGAGAATTTCCAATGTAAAACTTTGAACAGAAAGTATCTTAGCTTGCTATCGATTGAAATGTATATATCTTTTCAAAAGACTGCATTGCATATTCATTCTTCACATCTAGTTCTCCTTTTCACTTATTTCATATATTCCCTGGTTCGGCAGATAATTTCAGAACATCGTGCTTATAAATTTGTTTGATTCAATTTTTCATTTAAAAACAAGCCTCATTCCCTCGCCTTATCTTCGGAAAAAAAATTAAAGATGATATCATCGTTCAGTCGAAAAATGGATGATCTTTGATGTTTATGATTGCAAAGGTAAGCACTAAAATGTAATCCCTCATCATTATTAACGTGCATTGCATGGTATTAGTGTTGATAATTTTCTCTGATATCTTCAATGGGGGACCTATATTTTGAACTACAATTCTATTATTTAAATAATACCTTTAGCATTGTATTGATTGTATTATGGATTATAAATTTATATACAAACCTTATGTGTTCCCATATCAAGCATATATACTAAATAAATACACCTCAAAAATGGAAAAGATAATTCAACTATTAGTTATTTTAAATATAGTTACTCAAAAACGCGGATAATATGAAATAAATATCCAGCAGTATATCATCCATTAATAGGGCACTCATATCACATTTGTTATGTTAACACATAACACATCTTATGACTGCATGTCCCTTATTATTGGGCACTTATGTTTATCTTTAGCTATAATGTCCCCGTTTCCACTTTCTCTTCTTACAAAATTCATTATTTACTCGGTATTAATTGTACCTCAGCCAGGATGTATTCTATAATTCTATATATATATATATATATATATATATATATATATATATATATATATATATATATATATAATGCTATTCATAAATATATTTCATTTGCAATAAATTAATATTATCCTCTTGATATGAAGGGACGGGCGGGGGTGATTTAATCGAACACCCCAAACACTGCCAAAAGGTTAGGGGATTGACGCCACTGTTATCACGTTGTCACAGAGAATAACAACAAACTGAACATACTTAGAAACCAAGATCAGTCTCTAAAACTAGCAGTCGTGAGCTTTACAAAACAGCTAAAGCGTTCATGTCCTCTGAGCTCCTCCACATAAGTGGAAGTGTCATTACTTGTGTTTAATATAATAAGTGCATTCATTGAATAATAAGTATATGAATATATTTAGTAATCGTTATCTTTTAAACCCTGTCATACTGCTTATCTTCAGCCCAGTTCACACGGCCTTTTCTGTATCATTACCTAGCTTACAGTAGCAGTCTTCATCATTATTTGTCTAACACTGAAGGTTTACTTTATTGATTACTATACATAGAAGCAATCTTTCTAATAATCTAGTTTTGACCGACATTTCATATCATTACCAAATTACCGGTGATACTTTATCACATCTCTTTACAGGACAATCATTTTGGGGGGTATAATGGTTATGATTACATTCTTTATCATTATCAAGTTACAGCTGTAATTTTATATAATTTCTTAGGTTACAATGGCAGATTTCATCTTTTCTTGTTGTCCAGTGACATTAATTATTATACCTTTGTTACAGCTGTAGATTTTGAATAATTTATGTGGTTAAAATTACACTCTTTATCTTTACCGACGTAACAGTGACATTCATTATCATTATACCTTGGTAACAGGTGTCGTTATTTTATCATTTTTGAGGTAACTGTCACAGAATTCATCACTACCAGGTTATGGTAGCATTCTTTATCATTATAAGTGCAGTGACCATAATTTGGTTGAAAAATGTATTTCCATGTCATAACCAGGTTAAATAAGTGCGCCATATATAAGTTGCCAATGTTACAGTGGCTTCTTAATCATTGCGTAGACAATACATTTGTGTTTTTTTTATCGTTACTAAGGTCACAGTGACGTACACAGCTTCGTCTGTGCAAGATGAATGCCCCGACAGTACGGGTACCGTGGAAACTTTTACTGCTGATTGTACCACTGTCAACCTGGACCGGGATTGTCGCCGAGGGAGAAGACACAGAGAGAGGGATGAAAGATTTTTCCTTTGGGGGTGGTAGATTAGGGTTTTTCGGAAGAGGTGGTTTTTAGTGTTGGACGCTAAAAATTGTTACCACAGTCAAATCTGAAGGCAAATAAAGAAAAGACCTTTGGGGCTGAACAAAGAAAAATGTGTTCTAGAAAACCTACCCCCTTTAACTGGACCAATTTTCACCTCTGCTATGCTCAAAAACACACACAAACTAAATTTTCCATACTGATATTTCATAAACAGAATATATTTGTTGAAAATTTCTCGGCAAAGTCGTCTCTGTTCGCTGTTGATAAAAAATATACATGTTCATCCTGGAAAACAATACGCAGATTTATTCCTTTATCCGTTTTTTGCAAATATATATTGAATTTAATTTTCAAATGCAATCTTATTGTTTGTGTATGCTTGGACTAATATCAACATGCATAGTGAATGTGTTTAGTGGTTATGCCTGAAAAATTCGACATGATCTATGTTAACATTTAATTTTAAGTTCTTATCTTAATTACTGTTTAACATACATTTATATAATAAATCTAACTAAGATTTGACTTTATCATTATGTGATTGTTTTACAAAATGACAAATGTTAATGTTTAATTAACATTGATTTCCATCCATTTAGTTATTTGGAAACATTTTTGAGATGTATAAAAACATTTATAACCTAGCAACCTTTTCTAAGTACAGAATTAGCTATACAAATTAGGATTTATACGTACACAAATTTATGTTTTAAAGTAGGATGCGACCGTTAGGTTCTTATAGATATTGTTCGGTTAGCTCTTTTTATAGCTTTTTTTATAATACTTATGATTATTAAGTTGGCGATACGCTTCTTTTATATAATGTTCCTTATTTTGAATGACAGTGCCCCCTGTCGGAAGGTCTGATAACTTTTTGATTCCGCCCGGGTAGAGGTGTCCATCTACTGTTACTATCTGTTTTGTTTTTATCCGAATGTATGTATCCTCTGCATTTTGTATCAGGGTCTTCATTATAGTTATCTGTCAAGCGGAGTCTCAGGAAAGATTATTTCAAATTTCCGTTTCACTCTTTATTATCCACTGCTATAGTCGTGCAAAACTTGAGACGTGATATCAATCCGCGTTAAAATATAACAGGCTTTGTTCCGACAAATCTGATAGAAATCTGTACATCGAGAAACTGCAAAATATTTTTTATCAATATGGGATACAAGCAGGAAATAGTAGAAAATAAATAGGAAAAGCCACTTAATAAGACGCAATTCTCTACTCGCTCCCTAAATCAAAACAGAAAACCCCCCGCACCATTAGTCACAACAAATCATCCACGTAATCTAAAATCTCTTAAAAAATTATTCATGATTTACAATCTATATTAGAATAAGACGTAACATTAAGACCCCCCTTTCCTGACAGACCACTTCTCTCATTAACAAAACCTCATAATCAACATTAAGACCCCTCTTTCCTGACAGAACACTTCTCTCATTCAAAAAAACCTCATTATCTACACATGAAATATATATAAAAAAAAATCATAGCTTTAACTGTGCTGCGACAACGGCTCATTCCTGTGAAATGGCCATGCTGCCGCACGTGCCCACTGATTCTTCGTAATAAAACATTAATTATCCATGGCATTAGACGCACCATTCAGGGCATTTTGTTTGCACCAGTTAATGGGTAGAATATGCTATATTATGTAAACTGTGTCAAGAAACTACCTATACAGGCGAAACAAGCCCCATGCAAAGTCTCACAGTGATTGAACACAGAGAGTCCAATAAAGCCAAAGATTTTTATGTACCGGTCGGTGAACATTTATCTCATGAGAGACACACGTCAGAATGCATGCAGATTAGCGTTTTAAAGAGTCTTTGAACCGACACATGACGTAGAAAAATATAGGAACGAAAGTTAATTGATAAATTGATACTATAAGAAAAGGATTAAATCGCGGTTTTATGGCGCACTACAGATAGTGAGACCTGGCATAATATTAATAGCACCGAACAACTTCACCATATCGATAATGACATGACGTCATTCCTTGCGCTTATGTGCACCTTCCCGCCACAGATATAACCGTGTTGTGAGATCATCTCTCACGCTGACGTACAAAATATCTAATTAACACCATCAGCCTGTGTGTAAAATTACTCATACTTACTATTTAATATGTCATTTAATATGCTTTTAATGCTTATGTAAGCTCATGTCATCTACATAGAATCACGGACTTACACAACCTTATCGCTTTAATTATAATCGTCAATCGATATTAAGCCGATGAATATAACTGATAAATGTTTCGGCCGGGGCATGAACTCGATATAATCCGAAGTCGGGACTGGACATTTATGATCTAGCATTATGGGTAACTGATCAATGACCCACTCGGAACCTGGGTCAACATGGTTCAATTTCAAGTATCTGTGATTGGCTACTCTGAATTCGTTTCATGTTGACCCAGGTTCCGAATGTGTCATTGTTATTTACCCATAATGCTAAAGTTAAACAAAATGTAAAAGAATTCCGGCCCAGCAAGGCAGTGTGCCCCCCGGTGAAACTATAAAGTGAACACGCGACGCTAGCAGTTAAAATGTGATACATATAACCGCTGACCGCTGTCTATAACAATTGAGACGGTTCGGGTGTTTGCAGTGGCTTAAAGACCCATAATCACAAATACTGTCCCTTTCATATCGGCAGAGGTCACTGAACCTATGGTTACCAAATCGTTGCAACAGTTGTCACAATGCATTTATATTTGGCCAATTGATCGAAATGTCCGTCCAGTAGATTTATATCCACAGGCAGTTGACACGATGTATTACCCGGGTGTGCGATATTACAAGCATCACTGGGCCTATCCCCCTGTCAGCTAACTAACCAACCTAATGCTATTTCCCCCTCCAATATAAAAGTGTATGTCAGACAAATCAGAGTGAGATAAATTACATAAACTAAAGCTTATTTTCTTCCTCTGTGTCTTCAACATAACTATATTCTTTCATCTTGTCTCAACTTTGTGTCATTCTGTCAGTATGTCTATCTGTCTGTCAGCTGTCCTGAATTTCACCTACTTTCTGGTTCTTGTGTCTTACATATACCATTCTACAGGCCACAGTTTTGCAGAAATCCTTTGAAACTGGTACATCTTATGTCAAACACCTAATATCTCGAAGGTGATTTTTCATTCCCGGTGTATGGTCGGTAGGGGGTGCTGCATACTACAACCTATCTTTTTTGGCCAAATCTCCAAAACTATAAAAATTAATTACACAAACTCTAGCTTATTTTCTTCCTCTAGATCTTCTTCATCTGGTCTCCGATTTGTGTCACTTGTCAGTATGTCTGTGACTTCGAAACAGTTTTAAATCTTATTTTCCTCATAACTTTGTCAATTCTGGCTCTATCTTCACAAACTTTGGCTCAATTTTCACCTTAGTCTCCTGCATAACATAGTGTAGTCAACTGGTCTCAGCTTGGTGTGAATTTTCAATATGTCTGTCTGTTTTCATTTGTCCTTAATTTTGCCTTCTTGCCTGTGTTATTTAGCATTCTATAGGCCACAGTTTACCAGGAATCACTTTGTTACGTTCATAAATTGTATATCGGAAATATTTCTTGAAGCTGTTTATGTATTTTTAAATAGATCAACGTCTAAGTCATGAAAAAAAGTCCAATTATTATTTCCATCGTAAATTTGTGAATATTGGTCTAATCTTTACAAACTATGGCTTATTTCTTCCTCTTATTTCTTTCTAAATTTATTGCATCCCTTAATAGTTAACGAAATAGTATTAAGCTTTATAATAAGACTGAAGGTACCTGTAACGGTTTTGTGTTTAAGATATTTTATTTGCAACAACTGTTAAGGCGGAATGTCAGTATTAGGTTAGCCGCATACTGTGCAAAATAAGGACGTATCTTACGATTAATGATCCCTCACTGGACTAATAGACGGCACCTCCGTGCAGGAATTGGTCAACAATGTGCCATTCTATACACAAATAATCTAGGCAATGTCATAGATACCCCACTCTCCATGTGCACGTCATGCGCCAATGTTGAGAAACAGAAAAAACATGTGGCCTGAGATGGTAGGTTGCATATGTGCGGACTAGTCTCTTACACAGACACAAGGTGGCGCTCCGCAACGACCAGTGGCAGCCTGTGGAAGAAGCTCATGTGCGGACGTGTTGAAACGTAGTAGCAACACTCCCTTAATAAAACTCTGGCTCGTCTGACTTACAACAAGTAATTGTTGAATGTGTTTGGATTATTTTGGCGCCCCCACCTGTTACAAACAAATGGATATAAGTAAACAGAATAGCCTATGTGCGGTTGGATAGGCGATGTCTCGCCTATTTTTTAAAATGGTTCACGGGATTAACTTTAGTTGATATGACAGATATGAACTTTAGACAGATATGTTTGAAAACATTCTTACAATATCTACAATGTTCCAGAAAAATACGTTGTAACTCCCTCTGCATGTTTGTTGAATTTCTGACCGCATGAATACACGCATGTCCCCTACGGGCACTGGACGATAGCAAACCTTTTTAATTTGCACGGAAAATGGCAGCTGTCATGAGTAGTAATCATTATACCCTTATTTTCCATGTAGACGGTTGAGGAATTTTTTTTTTGGATAACCGCGCTCGCAACAGCAAATAATAGTTAGATTCGCTCATGTCGCTGAAAATAAATTTTATTACCATGTTATAAATGTTTTGCTACCCTAAATAGATAATGATATAGTATTATGATTTATGAAAGAAATATAGTTTTGAGTTAAAGTTATTTTATTTACTGCGACTGTTAAGGCGGAATGAGGTTAGTCAGGCTATGCAGAATAAGGACGTATCTTACGCATAATGACCCCTTACATGACTAACAGATGACACCTCCGTGCAGGAATTGGTCAACAACGTGCAATTCAAAACATAAAGGCGTATTCTGGGCAATGTCATAGATACCTCCCTCTCAATGTGCCCCTCATTCGTCGCAGAGTCGTACAGAATAAATGTGCCACTGACGTCACACAACTGGCGCCAATTGACCTATCCATGAACTCTATGTGACCTTAATCGCATATTCATTCATTGAATTATCATAAGCATTGGACTAACGAGCAACCAATCAGGTGACCTTAAACATTGTTAAGCGACAAAAACAAAATTTTCCATAATTTGACAGAGCTTTGTCAAATAAATCACGTGTAGTCTGTATATACTACCAGTACCCATGTCTGCATGTTTTCCGGGATATTTTTTTCTATACAAAGCAGACAGTATGAAAAGTTCAAGGCTATAGGTTGCAGGAGCCATTCCTTGACTACCGAGTGAATAATAATGTCTTACCTGGCACATGATTCGTTTGAAACAAATAATCCAAAATTTTGAAAGACAGAACTCATAATGACTACGATATAGTAATCAATGGTCAGGCGATACTAGTTGATGACGTCAATCAATATGACGTCATCATTATGTTGTAAGAAGCACTCGCTTCCATGGGCATGGAAGACCTTCTCTGTAGGAGCATTTTGGGAGCTCATTATAATAATGTGTTAAAAGGGCGGAGCATTTCGGCTGCGGTGGATAGGTCAATTCCTGGCCAAGAGGTACAGGTGTTGCTCCCCCTTCCGGCTATTTCCAGGCTCTTTTATACACAAAGGCGTAATCTATGCCATTATATAGCACCTTTCTCCCCCATGTGCCCATCATGCGTCGCAGGGCCCCTTTTCTGGATAAATTCTGGATACTCCCCTGTTAAAGCACCTTTTGGTAACTGCGCAGGACGGCGCAGCTTAAATTTACTTCACGAAAAACTGCCAATCGAACACGCCTATGGGCACTGGCCTCGCAGAGTCGTACAGATTAAATGTGCCGCTGACGTCATACAACTGGTGCCCATTGCTTGTCAAGATGTACAGGTGGTGCACCTCCTTCCGGCTGTTTCAAGGCTCTTCCTGTTACAGAGAATCATCAAATTAGACCAAAGGTCCTACCTCGCATGTCAAATGCTGAGTGCAGGGTGATAGAAATGAAAAGGCCCACTGTACTCAGTCTTATGTTAGAAAGTACGGAATGATACAAATGATACGGAATGATACAAATGCTGAGTGCAGGGTGATAGAAATGAAAAGGCCCACTGTACTCAGTCTTATGTTAGAAAGTACGGAAAATAAAAAAGAAAATGAAAAACAAATGCATATTTATCTGCATATTTAAGAAAAATACGGAAAAGAACGGTATATTTATTTTGTTTATTGATTTGTTCCAAACAACCGAATTTTCTGCGGGTTTTGGTGATCCCTAATGCAGGCATCCCTTAATTGTTGTTTACACTAATAATTTCTCTGTATAAAGTGCACTCTGTGAGCTGGCAAGGACTGGTTGAGCCTTGCCAACCGTACGTTTATATAAGGAGGGGTGCACCAATGAACTGTTTCGGTGATACACAGCGTCAGCATTTGTTTAATTAATTATATTGATGTCATGTCATATGATCTGTCTCATGACTGCTTTGGATGCGCTTTGGAGTCTTGAGGCCAAACGTAATTGAGAGTTTCTACCAGATACCGACGGAAGGCGAACTTCGATATCAGAAGAAAACTGTAAAGTAGTAAGTAAGTTAGTTTGTTGCTTGCCGGAAATCTTCGATTTTGGCAAGCATGTTGGTTAGTTGCGTATGTTTGTTTGTTTGTTCTGTATTTTTTTTGTTTTTTTTGTTTCTCAGTTATCTCCTGGCTGCAATTTTAGAGCAATCAATCTGAAACTTATACAGTCGATTGAAAGTGACAAGTTCTGAGATATTTTTTATTTTGTCAAAATATGTCAAAGGCCAAGGTCAAGGTCTTTAAAAAAACCTTGAAATATTATTTTCATCATCAAAATTGGTTCTATCGTCAAAATCTTAGGCTCATTTTCTTTCTCTGCGTCTTTTTCATAACTTGCTCTAGTCATCTTTTCTCAACTTTGTTTCACTTTGTCGGTAAGTCTGACTATCTGTCAGTTGTCCTTAATTTCACCTTCTTGCTGGTTCTTGTGTCTTACTCTAGGATTGTGTTTGAAAGTGATCCTTTTACAATTGACACATCTTATGTCGTCCACTAATATCTCGAAATTGATTTTTTTTTTATTTCTGAAAATAGCTGCTAGGGGGCGCTGAACACAAAACACTACAACATATGTTTTTGATCATATCTCAAAAACAATCAACCTAAATTAAATGAACCAAACTTTATTTTCTTCTTCTGTGTCTTCGACAAAGCTTAGTATTGTCATCATGTCTCAATTTTATGTCACTCTTTCAAAATGTCTGTCTTTTTCTACGTTTTTCTGCATTTCGCCTGCGTGCTTGTTCCTGCGTCTTGCATAAAGCATTCTGCATGCCACAGTTTTGCAGGAATCCTTTTGCATCTTTTACATCTTATGTCATACACTAATATGTCGAGGTGATTTTTCATTTTCGTGAGGGGACACTGCACTCAAAATGCTACAACATATCATTTTCGGGCCCAAATTTGAAGCTATAAGCCTTAATTTCGTAAAATGGTTAACCTGTTTTAAATATGTACTCCTGGAAGATAAATATGACAGGAAACGTACGTTTGACATACTCTCCCTACGGACAGGAGAGTACAGATTAATTTAAAGATTGGAATTTCCTTTTTCTATATCATCAGGAAGCAAAAATAATGAGAGGCGTTGTGTTTTGCTGTTCCGTGTTCTTTGCTGTTTTCTGCGCATGCAAATCAGGGCGTGGAGGACGCTGGATACCACCGAGTAGGACGCCACTGAGGTGGGCCCTTCAGAAAACCCCGTATAACTCTTATTTTACGTTAGTTTTTATTATGATTATTCAATGCTACAGAGTTTTTTTTTCTTTTCGTTGAAAATGACATTCATTGTTCAGAAATGGTTAATAGCCGACCACATGCCATTTCATGCTAGAGCTGTTATCATTGGATGTGAATAAAATTGTTGAAACCTTTATTTCGTATAATACTCACTGCTGTATAATACTCACTTTCCATGATCAAATCCGTGTGATATATATCAGGTGTGAATGCAGAATTAATTACGAATCATACGATCAGAGGAGGCCCTACCAGATACAAGCCTCGTGTCTTAACATGAGTTCCGTGTGCCTGGAGAAATGTCAGAAAAAAACAAACAAATACGATTACGCCGAACGCACGAAAAAGGTTTGCTGCAAGGAGAACAGTAACAGCACGGTTCTCAAGGTGAGGGTTTATGCATCATATTTTCCCGAATTTTCACATCAACAAAATAATTTACTACATCAGTAAAGTCTGATTGTTTTGTTACATTTTGTCAGGATCACAGAATAGAAACAAACAGAACTTCCCTTTTACCCAGACATCTGGAACTCTAGGAACTGTCTGTACATTGTTTACACCAGCTTTCCTATGCATGTTTGAATAATAGACAGCCAAAACGCACATATCCTTTAATTACCTCTGCGTATTGTCATAACCAAGGTCAAATACAATCTTTGTTATCATGTAATTTGATGACACTCCAGTATGTCTGTATTAATGCCTATCTTACATTGTTTATCTCATAGTTAAAACGTGCATGTCCTTTACCTCTGTGTCGTCATGTACTGTCATATACTAGGTCAAAATACAATCTATATTTTCATTTTTTTATGACACTGCCATACTGCGTATGGTCACACAGAAATCAACGGTGTTTTCCTGTATTGATGCCCATCTTACAGTGTCTTTCTTTAACATTACTTAGTTAACGGTGAAAAGTTCCATATAACCTATTTTACAGTGGCAATCTTTAACA
This sequence comes from Sipunculus nudus, assembly GCA_026874595.1. Lineage (NCBI taxonomy): Eukaryota > Metazoa > Annelida > Sipuncula > Golfingiida > Sipunculidae > Sipunculus > Sipunculus nudus. Next base: position 37,114,099 of record CM049306.1, on the reverse strand, counting down.
TGATCTAGATAATGGTAATGTTCTATCATTTCTAGTTCACGGTAACATTCTTTATCATTACCAGTTTTGGTAGCATTCTTTTCATCATCTCACTCAGAATGGCACATTGGCTCCTATAACATTTTTGGCATTACCTAGGTAGCGGTAATATGATGGTTCGTTATCGTTATCAGGTTACGGAAGTATTCTTTACCATGATCTCGTTCAGAATACTATGGTGGTCATGAAAACATGCTTTAATATTACCAGGTTACTAAAGCATTCTTTTCCATTATCTCGGTCAGAATGCTATGATGGTCAGGAAAATGTGCTTTTTCATTATCATGTTACAGTATCATTCACTCTCATAAGCCAGGTGAAAGTTGTTGTAGCATATCAATACCAGGAAACAAAGGTACTCAAAGTGACGTTATACCTAGAAAAGAAACATTTGCAATGTGTTGTTACAATTGTCAGTGTAAGGGGTTAACAGGAATAAATGAAAAATTCTTAACATTTATCTTTTTATATTTCTATTTTTCCAACAACTGAAAACACTTTATGCAAAATATTCAATGTCTTCAAACGATAGTTTGTTTCAAGTGAAATTTTATGTTCATGTTATACTAATCAACCCGCAGCCCGCCCCACTTCTTACAGACTTTTTTCCGGCCCGGCCTTATCCGCACTTTCTTAGATGTAGCCAGCTCCGAACTGAATCTTAAAGGAGGCCACACCGAGGGGGGGGGGGCACGGACTGTGGGTCAACCCTCCCCCCCTTCCGCAGGCCCTACTACATTGTACCTCTGCTTAGATATGATTGATTTTAATCCTAAGCAAACAACAGGATGGGCGCAACGCAAAAACGATTGCAGATGGTGAAGTCTTCAGTACGAGATGGAGGTGTCCCAGATCTAAGGAAATGCATAATTGCCTCCCAGTACATAAAACTACTCCTGAGAAATGGTTAATGATCCCTACAAATTGCGCACAAATGGAGTCCAAGCAAAAGGGGGTGTAGGTGGCGCCACAAATCTTTGTTAGGCACCAGCCAACATACGATTCGACACTTATTGCAGGTTACAGAAAGATCGGTCCAGAAACGAACGCGGCGATGGAACTCAAAAGGGTCCATATGGTACACAAGCAGATCATGAGAATTCGTTCCCATGTACGTGATACAGTTTCATAAATGTTGCCAGCTTCACGGTTGGAAGGTTTTCCTCCCTAATGCTCCGAGTCACTCACACTGACAGCTGTCATCTTAAAGGTTACCACGGGTTAATAATCACCACTTGCTAAAGGTCTCGTCACACGCAAAGCATGTAACGATATATTTGGCATTACTTGAGTTCTTAGTGTCTGAACCACCCAGTACATATGTACCAAAACAGCTGACGCATAATTGAATGAGCAATTTCATGGGAACGTCTAGTTATATTTATGAAATAATGTATGATTTCAGTGAATGAACCTTAATATATAATATTATCGTCGAGGAAACACGATAAAAGAGATTTGTTGAACAATACAATTATTCGCATGATGCATTTACAGTTCGCAAACAGTGTCAAAATAGAAAAGCACCCGGCGAGCACAGACCTCCGATAAGGCAGATGATTATCTCTTTAGGTATTGTCAGAAATGAAGCATTTTTCCTTTAAAAAATATCTGGATCCAGATGGGGATCCGGATCTCTCCGAAATTTTTATTCAATTGTTTCTTGTGCAACTGCCGAGCTTTCCTTCTTGTTGGAGATAATTTACCTGAATTATATTTTGAGGTCAAAGTGAAGAAATATACTTTGATTCCAATAATTTTGTTGTACAAATGTTGAGTCTCAGAAAGACTTGTTTAATAACATATTTTGAGTTGTATTAACTTAAAATAAATTATAGTTTGTAAATGAAGTGTAGATATATAACATCACAGATATCAGTTCTGACATTGAAAATATTAATTAGACAGGTTTAAATATAGTAAAGCATATGATCACAGTTTTACAGGAGCCGAATAACATGTTCAGCACTACAAAGAATACAAATTATGTCTACCTTGTCCAGGATTCTGTTTCCTTAATTTATTTGAATATGTTTAATTCCTGTTTGTAGTTTCAAACAATATTTTATGTTTGACTGTTTGAACTCCTTTGACTGAGCATTTGCTATTTTATATTTGTCAACCTTTACTTCCTTTCAATATTGTATGGTTTGTGCCACTGAATGTACACATAGGCTTTATACATTGCCTAAATATTTCCTAAATATTCTTTAAATATAATATATTAGAAAACAGCGTTGAATCATTATGTTCCAAAAGAAAATAATAAAATAGAGAAAAAGTGAAAAAGTGTGAATAACCAACACCAAATAGCTGTAGGGGTTTTGAGTATGTAAAGTTAAAGCTCCTTTGAAATAAATATGCACTGATGCAAAATGTGATAAAACATTAGGAACACAAGGGGAATCCAGCGATCTGAATCAGAAACTTAAAATATAACCATACATTAGTACATCAACTGGTCCTATTATTTTAAGATTTGTCAAAATATTGCAACGCCATAAACCATCAGTATGAAATCACACGTTTGATAAAAAGTTTCCTGAAGACAGGTGAATAATAAGAAGAATATAAATAAACATGTAATACCATAATATTTCTGCGAATTCGGGAGCAACCATAGTCCGATGTCACCCTTAATGAAGTGCTTAGCATAAAAGTGGGCGATGGTACCAAAACTAACATGTCAAAGCTTGTCAACGTCAGTGATGTTAATTTCGTTTGGATGTCCTTCGGTATTTGTCAAGGAATATATTTGGGTCAGGCTATGATTCCTTAAATTTGATTGAACGCTTTGGTTTTGTCCCGAATAAAGCCACATAGATAGCCAGCATACAGCTTAAAATCAACCAACTGAATGTTAAACATTTTGTTGTTAAAAAAAAAAAAAACAGGGATGACCTCAACCGCGGCATCCGCAATCGCATGCGGCTCGAATAACATGTCCTTTTTGGAGAAGAACAAATGGAAATAAATATTTTGTAACCGAATTGTTTCCCGCTTTAAGTGGAGGGATAGGGGGGGGGGGGGGGGTGGCAACAGCTTAAACCTCGGTTAAATGTTTTAGAGAATAAAGATCACAATCTTTTTCTCTTATCTTCTTTGCATCATGTTCAATGACCCTATCTTGCAAAGAAACTTCACCCCTTTGACTGAAAAGCAAATTCTGCCTGGGAGTGAACAGATCTAAAATTAAAGATCTTTTGTTTTTAAATATAATACAGCCTCATCTATGTAAATATCCACCAATTGTATTTATGACCCTGTTTCTCTTTATGTACTTCTTTCAACTTTTCATGGCTATCCTCTTTCTTAAATCTTCAATAAATTAAATAATAAACACAATATAATATGTTTTGTTCCTGATGCTGGCACCTGCATACAGATGGATATATTTATATTTAATTAAACTCAGAAGGTAAATACTTTTTTTTCAGGATAAAGATATCTATCTGTATCGAGGTGCCAACATCAGGAACCAAAAATGTTTTAAAGAAATTTTAAAGAAATTATATTTTAATGAATCACAGGAGGTTATTATGTTTTTTTTGTAACCTGATCACAGAACAAATAACCCTTTTGTTTCAGGCTCTATCCTACAAAATACATAAGGCTGCAGTCTGTTTTTTTATTTTAACTAGCAAAGGATTTAGAGTCTTTTTAGAGAATTTCCAATGTAAAACTTTGAACAGAAAGTATCTTAGCTTGCTATCGATTGAATTGTATATATCTTTTCAAAAGACTGCATTGCATATTCATTCTTCACATCTAGTTCTCCTTTTCACTTATTTCATATATTCCCTGGTTCGGCAGATAGTTTCAGAACATCGTGCTTATAAATTTGTTTGATTCAATTTTTCATTTAAAAACAAGCCTTATTCCCTCGCCTTGTCTTCGAAAAAAAATTAAAGATGATATCATCGTTCAGTCGAAAAATGGATGATCTTTGATGTTTATGATTGCAAAGGTAAGCACTAAAATGTAATCCCTCATCATTATTAACGTGCATTGTAGGGTATTAGAGTTGATAATTTTCTCTGATATCTTCAATGGGGGACCTATATTTTGAACTACAATTCTATTTAAATAATACCTTTAGCATTGTATTGATTGTATTATGGATTATAAATTTATATACAAACCTTATGTGTTCCCATATCAAGCATATATACTAAATAAATACACCTCAAAAATGGAAAAGATAATTTAACTATTAGTTATTTTAAATATAGTTACTCAAAAACGCGGATAATATGAAATAAATATCCAGCAGTATATCATCCATTAATAGGGCACTCATATCACATTTGTTATGTTAACACATAACACATCTAATGACTGCATGTCCCTTATTATTGGGCACTTATGTTTATCTTTAGCTATAATGTCCCCGTTTCCACTTTCTCTTCTTACAAAATTCATTATTTACTCGGTATTAATTGTACCTCAGCCAGGATGTATTCTATATATATATATATATATATATATATATATACATATATATATATATATATATATATATATATATATATATATGTCTATAATGCTATTACTAAATATATTTCATTTGCAATATATTAATATTATCCTCTTGATATGAAGGGACGGGCGGGGGTGTTTTAATCGAACACCCCAAACACTGCCAAAAGGTTAGGGGGATTGACGCCACTGTTATCACGTTGTCACATAGAATAACAACAAACTGAACATACTTAGAAACCAAGATCAGTCTCTAAAACTAGCAGTCGTGAGCTTTACAAAACAGCTAAAGCGTTCATGTCCTCTGAGCTCCTCCACATAAGTGGAAGTGTCATTACTTGTGTTTAATATAATAAGTGCATTGATTGAATAATAAGTATATGAATATATTTAGTAATCGTTATCTTTTTAACCCTGTCATACTGCTTATCTTCAGCCCAGTTCACACGGCATTTTCTGTATCATTACCTAGCTTACAGTAGCAGTCTTCATCATTGCTTGTCTAACACTGAAGGTTTACTTTATTGATTACTATACATAGAAGCAATCTTTCTAATAATCTAATTTTGACCGACATTTCATATCATTACCAAATTAACAGTGATACTTTATCACATCTCTTAACAGGACAATCATTTTGGGGGTATAATGGTTATGATTAGATTCTTTATCATTATCAAGTTACAGCTGTAATTTTATATAATTTCTTAGGTTACAATGGCAGATTTCATCTTTTCTTGTTGTCCAGTGACATTAATTATTTTACCTTTGTTACAGCTGTAGATTTTGAATAATTTATGTGGTTAAAATTACACTCTTTATCTTTACCGACGTAACAGTGACATTCATTATCATTATACCTTGGTAACAGGTGTCGTTATTTTATCATTTTTGAGGTAACTGTCACAGAATTCATCACTACCAGGTTATGGTAGCATTCTTTATCATTATAAGTGCAGTGACCATAATTTGGTTGAAAAATGTATTTCCATGTCATAACCAGGTTAAATTAGTGCGCCATATATAAGTTGCCAATGTTACAGTGGCTTTCTAAATGTTGCCAGCTTCACGGTTGGAAGGTTTTCCTCCCTAATGCATCTTAAAGGTTACCACGGGTTAATAATCACCACTTGCTAAAGGTCTCGTCACACGCAAAGCATGTAACGATATATTTGGCATTACTTGAGTTCTTAGTGTCTGAACCACCCAGTACATATGTACCAAAACAGCTGACGCATAATTGAATGAGCAATTTCATGGGAACGTCTAGTTATATTTATGAAATAATGTATGATTTCAGTGAATGAACCTTAATATTAATATTATCGTCGAGGAAACACGATAAAAGAGATTTGTTGAACAATACAATTATTCGCATGATGCATTTACAGTTCGCAAACAGTGTCAAAATAGAAAAGCACCCGGCGAGCACAGACCTCAGATAAGGCAGATGATTACCTCTTTAGGCATTGTCAGAAATGAAGCATTTTTCCTTTAGAAAATATCTGGATCCAGATGGGGATCCGGATCTCTCCGAAATTTGTATTCAATTGTTCCTTGTGCAACTGCCGAGCTTTCCTTCTTGTTGGAGATAATTTACCTGAATTATATTTTGAGGTCAATGTGAAGAAATATACTTTGATTCCAATGATTTTGTTGTACAAATGTTGAGTCTCAGAAAGACTTGTTTAATAACATATTTTGAGTTGTATTACCTTAAAATAAATTATAGTTTGTAAATGAAGTGTAGATATATAACATCACAGATATCAGTTCTGACATTGAAAATATTAATTAGACAGGTTTAAATATAGTAAAGCATATGATCACAGTTTTACAGGAGCCGAATAACATGTTCAGCACTACAAAGAATACAAATTATGTCTACCTTGTCCAGGATTCTGTTTCCTTAATTTATTTGAATATGTTTAATTCCTGTAGTTTCAAACAATATTTTATGTTTGACTGTTTGAACTCCTTTGACTGAGCATTTGCTATTTTATATATTGTATGGTTTGTGCCACTGAATGTACACATAGGCTTTATACATTGCCTAAATAATTCCTAAATATTCTTTAAATATAATATATTAGAAAACAGCGTTGAATCATTATGTTCCAAAAGAAAATAATAAAATAGAGAACTAGCTTTCTTAATCATTGCGTAGACAATACATTTGTGTTTTTTTTTATCGTTACTAAGGTCACAGTGACGTACACAGCTTCGTCTGTGCAAGATGAATGCCCCGACAGTACGAGTACCGTGGAAACTTTTACTGCTGATTGTACCACTGTCAACCTGGACCGGGACTGTCGTCGAGGGAGAAGACACAGAGACAGGGATGATCAAATATTCCTTACGGGTAGCACAGCAGGGTTTTTCGGAAGAGGTGGTTTTTAGTGTTGGACGCTAAAAATTGTTACCACAATCAAATCTGAAGGCAAATAAAGAAAAGACCTTTGGGCTGAACAAAGAAAAATGTGTTCTAGAAAACCTACCCCCTTTAACTGGACCAATTTTCACCTCTGTTATGCTCAAAAACACACACAAACTAAATTTTCCATACTGATATTTCATAAATAGAATATGTTTGTTGAAAATTTCTCGGCAAAGTCGTCTCTGTTCGCTGTTGATAAAAAAATATACATGTTCATCCTGGAAAACAATACGCAGATTTATTCCTTTATCCGTTTTTTTGCAAATATATATTGAATTTAATTTTCAAATGCAATCTTATTGTTTGTGTATGCTTGGACTAATATCAACATGCATAGGGAATGTGTTTTGTGGTTATGCCTGAAAAATTCGACATGGTCTATGTTAACATTTAATTTTAAGTTCTTATCTTAATTACTGTTTAACATACATTTATATAATAAATCTAACTAAGATTTGACTTTATCATTATGTGATTGTTTTACAAAATGACAAATGTTAATGTTTAATTAACATTGATTTCCATCCATTTAGTTATTTGGAAACATTTTTGAGATGTATAAAAACATTTATAACCTAGCAACCTTTTCTAAGTACAGAATTTGCTATTCAAATTAGGATTTATACGTACACAAAATTATGTTTTAAAGTAGGATGCGACCGTTAGGTTCTTATAGATATTGTTCGGTTAGGTCTTTTTATAGCTTTTTTTATAATACTTATGATTATTAAGTTGGCGATACGCTTCTTTTATATAATGTTTCTTATTTTGAATGACAGTGCCCCCTGTCGGAAGGTCTGATAACTTTTTGATTCCGCCCGGGTAGAGGTGTCCATCTACTGTTACTATCTGTTTTGTTTTTATCCGAATGTATGTATTCTCTGCATTTTGTATCAGGGTCTTCATTATAGTTATCTGTCAAGCGGAGTCTCAGGAAAGATTATTCCAAATTTCCGTTTCACTCTTTATTATCCACTGCTATAGTCGTGCAAAACTTGAGACGTGATATCAATCCGCGTTAAAATATAACAGGCTTTGTTCCGACAAATCTGATAGAAATCTGTACATCGAGAAACTGCAAAATATATTTTATCAATATGGGATACAAGCAGGAAATAGTAGAAAATAAATAGGAAAAGCCACTTAATAAGACGCAATTCTCTACTCGCTCCCTAAATCAAAACAGAAAACCCCCCGCACCATTAGTCACAACAAATCATCCACGTAATCTAAAATCTCTTAAAAAATTATTCATGATTTACGATCTATATTAGAATAAGACGTAACATTAAGACCCCCCTTTCCTGACAGACCACTTCTCTCATTAAAAAAAACTCATAATCAACATTAAGACCCCTCTTTCCTGACAGAACAATTCTCTCATTCAAAAAAACCTCATTATCTTCACATGAAATATATAAAAAAATCATAGCTTTAACTGTGCTGCGACAACGGCTCATTCCTGTGAAATGGCCATGCTGCCGCACGTGCCCACTGATTCTTCGTAATAAAACATTAATTATCCATGGCATTAGACGCACCATTCAGGGCATTTTGTTTGCACCAGTAATGGGTAGAATATGCTATATTATGTAAACTGTGTCAAGAAACTACCTATACAGGCGAAACAAGCCTCATGCAAAGTCTCACAGTGATTGATAACAGAGAGTCCAATAAAGCCAAAGATTCTGATGTACCGGTCGGTGAACATTTATCTCAAGAGAGACACACGTCAGAATGCAAGCAGATTAGCGTTTTAAAGAGTCTTTGAACCGACACATGACGTAGAAAAATATAGGAACGAAAGTTAATTGATAAATTGATACTATAAGAAAAGGATTAAATCGCGGTTTTATGGCGCACTACAGATAGTGAGACCTGGCATAATATTAATAGCACCGAACAACTTCACCATATCGATAATGACATGACGTCATTCCTTGCGCTTATGTGCACCTTCCCGCCACAGATATAACCGTGTTGTGAGATCATCTCTCACGCTGACGTCCAAAATATCTAATTGACACCATCAGCCTGTGTGTAAAATTACTCATACTTACTATTTAATGTCATTTAATATGGTTTTAATGCTTATGTAAGCTCATGTCATGTATATAGAATCACGGACTTACACAACCTTATCGCTTTATTTATAATCGTCAATCGATATTAAGCCGATGAATATAACTGATAAATGTTTCGGCCGGGGCATAAACTCGATATAATCCGAAGTCTGGACTGGACATTTATGATCTAGCATTATGGGTAACTGATCAATGACCCACTCGGAACCTGGGTCAACATGGTTCAATTTCAAGTATCTGTGATTAGCTACTCTGAATTCGTATCATGTTGACCGAGGTTCCGAGTGTGTCATTGTTATTTACCCATAATGCTAAAGTTAAACAAAATGTAAAAGAATTCCGGCCCAGCAAGGCAGTGTGCCCCCCGGTGAAACTATAAAGTGAACACGCGACGCTAGCAGTTAAAATGTGATACATATACCCGCTGACCGCTGTCTATAACAATCGAGACGGTTCGGGTGTTTGCAGTGGCTTAAAGACCCAGAATCACAAATACTGTCCCTTTCATATCGGCAGAGGGCACTGAACCTATGGTTACCAAATCGTTGCAACAGTTTCCACAATGCATTTATATTTGGCCAATTGATCGAAATGTCCGTCCAGTAGAGTTATATCCACAGGCACTTGACACGATGTATTACCCGGGTGTGCGATATACAAGCATCACTGGGCCTATCCCCCTGTCAGCTAACTAACCAACCTAATGCTATTTCTCCCTCCAATATAATAGTGTATGTCAGACAAATAAGAGTGAGATAAATTACATAAACTAAAGCTTATTTTCTTCCTCTGTGTCTTCAACATAACTATATTCTTTCATCTTGTCTCAACTTTGTGTCATTCTGTCAGTATGTCTATCTCTCTGTCAGCTGTCCTGAATTTCACCTACTTTCTGGTTCTTGTGTCTTACATATACCATTCTACAGGCCACAGTTTTGCAGAAATCCTTTGAAACTGGTACATCTTATGTCAAACACCTAATATCTCGAAGGTGATTTTTCATTCCCGGTGTATGGTCGGTAGGGGGTGCTGCATACTACAACCTATCTTTTTTGGCCAAATCTCCAAAACTAAAAAAATTAATTACATAAACTCTAGCTTATTTTCGTCCTCTAGGTCTTCTTCATCTGGTCTCCGATTTGTGTCACTTGTCAGTATGTCTGTGACTTCGAAACAGTTTTAAATCTTATTTTCCTCATAACTTTGTCAATTCTGGCTCTATCTTCACAAACTTTGGCTCAATTTTCACCTTAGTCTCCTGCATAACATAGTGTAGTCAACTGGTCTCAGCTTGGTGTGAATTTTCAATATGTCTGTCTGTTTTCATTTGTCCTTAATTTTGCCTTCTTGCCTCTGTTATTTAGCATTCTATAGGCCACAGTTTACCAGGAATCACTTTGTTACGTTCATAAATTGTATATCGGAAATATTTCTTGAAGCTGTTATGTATTTTTAAATAGATCAACGTCTAAGTCATGAAAAAGAGTCCAATTATTATTTCCATCGTAAATTTGTGAATATTGGTCTAATATTTACAAACTATGGCTAATTTCTTCCTCTTATTTCTTTCTAAATTTATCGCATCCCTTAATAGTTAACGAAATAGTATTAAGCTTTATAATAAGACTGAAGGTGCCTGTAACGGTTTTGTGTTTAAGATATTTTATTTGCAACAACTGTTAAGGCGGAATGTCAGTATTAGGTTAGCCGCATACTGTGCAAAATAAGGACGTATCTTACGATTAATGATCCCTCACTGGACTAACAGACGGCACCTCCGTGCAGGAATTGGTCAACAATGTGCCATTCTATACACAAATAATCTAGGCAATGTCATAGATACCCCACTCTCCATGTGCACGTCATGCGCCAATGTTGAGAAACAGAAAAACCATGTGGCCTGAGATGGTAGGTTGCATATGTGCGGACTAGTCTCTTACACAGACACAAGGTGGCGCTCCGCAACGACCAGTGGCAGCCTGTGGAAGAAGCTCATGTGCGGACGTGTTGAAACATGTAGTAGCAACACTCCCTTCATAAAACTCTGGCTCGTCTGACTTACAACAAGTAATTGTTGAATGTGTTTGGATTATTTTGGCGCCCCCACCTGTTACAAACAAATGGATATAAGTAAACCGAATAGCCTATGTGCGGTTGTCTCGCCTATTTTTTTAAAATGGTTCACGGGATTAACTTTAGTTGATATGACAGATATTAACTTTAGAAAGATATGTTTCAAAACATTCTTACAATATCTACAATGTTCCAGAAAAATACGTTGTAACTCCCTCTGCATGTTTGTTGAATTTCTGACCGCATGAATACACGCATGTCCCCTACGGACACTGGACGATAGCAAACCTTTTTAATTTTCACGAAAAATGGCAGCTGTCATGAGTAGTAATCATTATACCCTTATCTTCCATGTAGACGGTTGAGGAATTTTTTTTTTTGGATAACCGCGCTCGCAACAGCAAATTATAGTTAGATTCGCTCATGTCGCTGAAAATAAATTTTATTACCATGTTATAAATGTTTTGCGACCCTAAATAGATAATGATATAGTATTATGATTTATGAAAGAAATATAATTTTGAGTTAAAGTTATTTTATATACTGCGACTGTTAAGGCGGAATGAGGTTAGTCAGGCTATGCAGAATAAGGACGTATCTTACGCATAATAACCTCTTACATGACTAACAGATGACACCTCCGTGAAGGAATTGGTCAACAACGTGCAATTCAAAACATAAAGGCGTATTCTGGGCAATGTCATAGATACCTCCCTCTCAATGTGCCCCTCATTCGTCGCAGAGTCGTACAGAATAAATGTGCCACTGACGTCACACAACTGGCGCCAATTGACCTATCCATGAACTCTATGTGACCTTAATCGCATATTCATTCATTGAATTATCATAAGCATTGGACTAACGAGCAACCAATCAGGTGACCTTAAACATTGTTAAGCGACAAAAACAAAATTTTCCATAATTTGACAGAGCCTTGTCAAACAAATCACGTGTAGTCTGTATATACTACCAGTACCCATGTCTGCATGTTTTCCGGGATATTTTTTTCTATACAAAGCAGACAGTATAAAAAGTTCAAGGCTATAGGTTGCAGGAGCTATTCCTTGACTACCGAGTGAATAATAATGTCTTACCTGGCACATGATTCGTTTGAAACAAATAATCCAAAATATTGAAAGACAGAACTCATAATGACTACTATATAGTAATCAATGGTCAGGCGATACTAGTTGATGACGTCAATCAATATGACGTCATCATTATGTTGTAAGAAGCACTCGCTTCCATGGGCATGGAAGACCTTCTCTGTAGGAGCATTTTGGGAGCTCATTATAATAATGTGTTAAAAGGGCGGAGCATTTCGGCTGCGGTGGATAGGTCAATTCCTGGCCAAGAGGTACAGGTGTTGCTCCTCCTTCCGGCTATATCCAGGCTCTTTTATACACAAAGGCGTAATCTATGCCATCATGTAGCACCTTTCTCCCCATGTGCCCATCATGCGTCGCAGGGCCCCTTTTCTGGATAAATTCTGGATACTCCCCTGTTAAAGCACCTTTTGGTAACTGCGCAGGACGGCGCAGCTTAAATTTACTTCACGAAAAACGGCCAATCGAACACGCCTATGGGCACTGGCCTCGCAGAGTCGTACAGATTAAATGTGCCGCTGACGTCATACAACTAGTGCCCATTGCTTGTCAAGATGTACAGGTGGTGCTCCTCCTTCCGGCTGTTTCAAGGCTCTTCCTGTTACAGAGAATCATCAAATTAGACCAAAGGTCCTAACTCGCATGTCAAATGCTGAGTGCAGGGTGATAGAAATGAAAAGGCCCTCTGTACTCAGTCTTATGTTAGAAAGTACGGAAAATAAAAAAGAAAATGAAAAACAAATGCATATTTATCTGCATATTTAAGAAAAATACGGAAAAGAACGGTATATTTAATTTGTTTATTGATTTGTTCCAAACAACCGAATTTTCTGCGGGTTTTGGTGATCCCTAATGCAGGCATCCCTTAATTGTTGTTTACACTAATAATTTCTCTGTATAAAGTGCACTCTGTGAGCTGGCAAGGACTGGTGGAGCCTTGCCAACCGTACGTTTATATAAGGAGGGGTGCACCAATGAACTGTTTCGGTGATACACAGCGTCAGCATTTGTTTAATTAATTATATTGATGTCATGTCATATGATCTGTCTCATGACTGCTTTGGATGCGCTTTGGTGTCTTGAGGCCAAACGTAATTGAGAGTTTCTACCAGATACCGACGAAAGGTGAACTTCGATATCAGAAGAAAACTGTAAAGTAGTAAGTAAGTTAGTTTGTTGCTTGCCGGAAATCTTCGATTTTGGCAAGCATGTTGGTTAGTTGCGTATGTTTGTTTGTGTGTTCTGTATTTGATTTTTTGTTTCTCAGTTATCTCCTGGCTGCAATTTTAGAGCAATCAATCTGAAACTTATACAGTCGATTGAAAGTGACAAGTTCTGAGATATTTTTTATTTTGTCAAAATATGTCACAGGCCAAGGTCAAGGTCTTTAAAAAAACCTTGAAATATTATTTTCATCATCAAAATTGGTTCTATCGTCAAAATCTTAGGCTCATTTTCTTCCTCTGCGTCTTTTTCATAACTTGCTCTAGTCATCTTTTCTCAACTTTGTTTCACTTTGTCGGTAAGTCTGACTATCTGTCAGTTGTCCTTAATTTCACCTTCTTGCTGGTTCTTGTCTTACTCTAGGATTGTGTTTGAAAGGGATCCTTTTACAATTGACACATCTTATGTCGTCCACTAATATCTCGAAATTGATTTTTTTTTATTTCTGAAAATAGCTGCTAGGGGGCGCTGAACACAAAACACTACAACATATGTTTTTGATCATATCTCAGAAACTATCAACCTAAATTAAATGAACCAAACTTTATTTTCTTCTTCTGTGTCTTCGACAAAGCATGGTATTGTCATCATGTCTCAATTTTATGTCACTCTTTCAAAATGTCTGTCTGTTTGTACGTTTTTCTGCATTTCGCCTGCGTGCTTGTTCCTGCGTCTTGCATAAAGCATTCTGCATGCCACAGTTTTGCAGGAATCCTTTTGCATCTTTTACCTCTTATGTCATACACTAATATGTCGAGGTGATTTTTCATTTTCGTGAGGGGACACTGCACTCAAAATGCTACAACATATCATTTTCGGGCCCAAATTTGAAGCTATAAGCCTTAATTTCGTAAAATGGTTAACCTGTTTTAAATATGTACTCCTGGAAGATAAATATGACAGGAAACGTACGTTTGACATACTCTCCCTACGGACAGGAGAGTACAGATTATTTTAAAGATTGGAATTTCCTTTTTCTATATCATCAGGAAGCAAAAATAATGAGAGGCGTTGTGTTTTGCTGTTCCGTGTTATTTGCTGTTTTCTGCGCATGCAAATCAGTGCGTGGAGGACGCTGGATACCACCGAGTAGGACGCCACAGATGTGGGCCCTTCAGAAAACCCCGTATAACTCTTATTTTACGTTAGTTTTTATTATGATTATTCAATGCTACAGAGTTTTTTTTCTTTTGGTGTGAATGCAGAATTAATTACGAATCATACGATCAGAGGAGGCCCTACCAGATACAAGCCTCGTGTCTTAACATGAGTTCCGTGTGCCTGGAGAAATGTCAGAAAAAAAAACAAACAAATACGATTACGCCGAACGCACGAAAAAGGTTTGCTGCAAGGAGAACAGTAACAGCACGGTTCTCAAGGTGAGGGTTTATGCATCATATTTTCCCGAATTTTCACATCAACAAAATAATTTACTACATCAGTTAAGTCTGATTGTTTTGTTACATTTTGTCAGGATCACAGAATAGAAACAAACAGAACTTCACGTTTACCCAGACATCTGGAACTCCAGGAACTGTCTGCACATTGTTTACACCAGCTTTCCTATGCATGTTTGAATAATAGACAGCCAGAACGCACATATCCTTTAATTACCTCTGCGTATTGTCATTACCAAGGTCAAATACAATCTTTGTTTTCATGTAATTTGATGACACTCCAGTATGTCTGTATTAATGCCTATCTTACATTGTTTATCTCATAGTTAAAACGTGCATGTCCTTTACCTCTGTGTCGTCATGTACTGTCATATACTAGGTCAAAATACAATCTATATTATCATTTTTTTATGACACTGCCATACTGCGTATGGTCACACAGAAATCAACGGTGTTTTCCTGTATTGATGCCCATCTTACAGTGTCTTTCTTTAACATTACTTAGTTAACGGTAAAAAGTTCCATATAACCTATTTTACAGTGGCAATCTTTAACATGATCTAGATAATGGTAATGTTCTATCATTTCTAGTTCACGGTAACATTCTTTATCATTACCAGTTTTGGTAGCATTCTTTTCATCATCTCACTCAGAATGGCACATTGGCTCCTATAACATTATTGGCATTACCTAGGTAGCCGTAATATGATGGTTCGTTATCGTTATCAGGTTACGGAAGTATTCTTTACCATGATCTCGTTCAGAATGCTATGGTGGTCATGAAAACATGCTTTAATATTACCAGGTTACTGAAGCATTCTTTTCCATTATCTCGGTCAGAATGCTATGATGGTCAGGAAAATGTGCTTTTTCATTACCATGTTACAGTATCATTCACTCTCATAAGCCGGGTGAAAGTTGTTGTAGCATATCAATACCAGGAAACAAAGGTACTCAAAGTGACGTTATACCTAGAAAAGAAACATTTGCAATGTGTTGTTACAATTGTCAGTGTAAGGGGTTAACAGGAATAAATGAAAAATTCTTAACATTTATCTTTTTATATTACTATTTTTCCAACAACTGAAAACACTTTATGCAAAATATTCAACGTCTTCAAACGATAGTTTGTTTCAAGTGAAATTTTATGTTCATGTTATACTAATCAACCCGCAGCCCGCCCCACTTCTTACAGACTTTTTTCCGGCCCGGCCTTATCCGCACTTTCTTAGATGTAGCCAGCTCCGAACTGAATCTTAAAGGAGGCCCCACCGAGGGGGGGGGGGCACGGACTGTGGGTCAACCCTCCCCCCCCCCCTTCCGCAGGCCCTACTACATTGTACCTCTGCTGAGATATGATTGATTTTAATCCTAAGCAAACAACAGGATGGACGCAACGCAAAAACGATTGCAGATGGTGAAGTCTTCAGTACGAGATGGAGGTGTCCCAGATCTAAGGAAATGCATAATTGCCTCCCAGTACATAAAACTACTCCTGAGAAATGGTTAATGATCCCTACAAATTGCGCACAAATGGAGACCAAGCAAAAGGGGGTGTAGGTGGCGCCACAAATCTTTGTTAGGCACCAGCCAACATACGATTCGACACTTATGGCAGGTTACAGAAAGATCGGTCCAGAAACGAACGCGGCGATGGAACTCAAAAGGGTCCATATGGTACACAAGCAGATCATGAGAATTCGTTCCCATGTACGTGATACAGTTTCATAAATGTTGCCAGCTTCACGGTTGGAAGGTTTTCCTCCCTAATGCTCCGAGTCACTCACACTGACAGCTGTCATCTTAAAGGTTACCACGGGTTAATAATCACCACTTGCTAAAGGTCTCGTCACACGCAAAGCATGTAACGATATATTTGGCATTACTTGAGTTCTTAGTGTCTGAACCACCCAGTACATATGTACCAAAACAGCTGACGCATAATTGAATGAGCAATTTCATGGGAACGTCTAGTTATATTTATGAAATAATGTATGATTTCAGTGAATGAACCTTAATATTAATATTATCTTCGAGAAAACACGATAAAAGAGATTTGTTGAACAATACAATTATTCGCATGATGCATTTACAGTTCGCAAACAGTGTCAAAATAGAAAAGCACCCGGCGAGCACAGACCTCCCATAAGGCAGATGATTACCTCTTTAGGCATTGTCAGAAATGAAGCATTTTTCCTTTAAAAAATATCTGGATCCAGATGGGGACCCGGATCTCTCCGAAATTTTTATTCTATTGTTCCTTGTGCAACTGCCGAGCTTTCCTTCTTGTTGGAGATAATTTACCTGAATTATATTTTCAGGTCAAAGTGAAGAAATATACTTTGATTCCAATAATTTTGTTGTACAAATGTTGAGTCTCAGAAAGACTTGTTTAATAACATATTTTGAGTTGTATTAACTTAAAATGAATTATAGTTCGTAAATGAAGTGTAGATATAAAACATCACCGATATCAGTTCTGACATTGAAAATATTAATTAGACAGGTTTAAATATAGTAAAGCATATGATCACAGTTTTACAGGAGCCGAATAACATGTTCAGCACTACAAAGAATACAAATTATGTCTACCTTGTCCAGGATTCTGTTCCTTAATTTATTTGAATATGTTTAATTCCTGTTTGTAGTTTCAAACAATATTTTATGACTGTTTGAACTCCTTTGACTGAGCATTTGCTATATTTTTTATTTGTCAACCTTTACTTCCTTTCAATATTGTATGTTTGTGCCACTGAATGTACACATAGGCTTTATACATTGCCTAAATATTTCCTAAATATTCTTTAAATATAATATATTAGAAAACAGCGTTTAATCATTATGTTCCAAAAGAAAATAATAAAATAGAGAAAAAGTGACAAAGTGTGAATAACTAACACCAAATAGCTGTAGGGGTTTTGAGTATGTAAAGTTAAAGCTCCTTTGAAATAAATATGCACTGATGCAAAATGTGATAAAACATTAGGGGAATCCAGCGATCTGAATCAGAAACTTAAAATATTACCATACATTAGTACATCAACTTGTCCTATTATTTTAAGATTTGTCAAAATATTGCAACGCCATAAACCATCAGTATGAAATCACACGTTTGATAAAAAGTTTCCTGAAGACAGATAGGTGAATAATAAGAAGAATATAAATAAACATGTAATACCATAATATTTCTGCGAATTCGGGAGCAACCATAGTCCGAAGTCACCCTTAATGAAGTGCTTAGCATAAAAGTGGGCGATGGTACCTGAAACTAACATGTCAAAGCTTGTCAACGTCAGTGATGTTAATTTCGTTTGGATGTCCTTCGGTATTTGTCAAGGAATATATTTGGGTCAGGCTATGATTCCTTAAATTTGAATGAACGCTTTGGTTTTGTCCCGAATAAAGCCACATAGATAGCCAGCATACAGCTCAAAATCAACCAACTGAATGTTAAACATTTTGTTGTAAAAAAAACACAGGGATGACCTCTTAACCGCGGCATCCGCAATCGCATGCGGCTCGAATAAAATGTCATTTTTGGAGAAGAACAAATGGAAATAAATATTTTGTAACCGAATTTTTTCCCGCTTTAAGTGGAGGGATGGATGGGGGGGGGGGGGTTGGCTACAGCTTAAACCTAAGTTTTTTAGAGAATAAAGATCACAATCTTTTTCTCTTATCTTCTTTGCATCATGTTTAATGACCCAATCATTGCAAAGAAACATCACCCCTTTGACTGAAAAGCAAATTCTGCCTAGGAGTGAACAGATCTAAAATCAAAGCTCTTCTGTTTTTAAATATAATACAGCCTCATCTATGTAAATATCCACCAATGTATTTATGACCCTGTTTCTCTTTATGTACTTCTTTCAACTTTTCATGGCTATCCTCTTTCCTAAATCTTCAATAAATTAAATAATAAACACAATATAATATGTTTTGTTCCTGATGCTGGCACCTGCATACAGATGGATATATTTATATTTAATTAAACTCAGAAGGTAAATACTTTTTTTTCAGGATAAAGATATCTATCTGTATCGAGGTGCCAACATCAGGAACCAAAAATGTTTTAAAGAAATTTTAAAGAAATTATATTTTAATGAATCACAGGAGGTTATTATGTTTTTTTGTAACCTGATCACAGAACAAATAACCCTTTTGTTTCAGGCTCTATCCTACAAAATACATAAGGCTGCAGTCTGTTTTTTTTTTAATTTTAACTAGCAAAGGATTTAGAGTCTTTTTAGAGAATTTCCAATGTAAAACTTTGAACAGAAAGTATCTTAGGTTGCTATCGATTTAATTGTATATATCTTTTCAAAAGACTGCATTGCATATTCATTCTTCACATCTAGTTCTCCTTTTCACATATTTCATATATTCCCTGATTCGGCAGATAATTTCAGAACATCGTGCTTATAATTTTGATTGATTCAATTTTTCATTTAAAAACAAGCCTTATTCCCTCGCCTTATCTTCGAAAAAAAAATTAAAGATGATATCATCGTTCAGTCGAAAAATGGATGATCTTTGATGTTTATGATTGCAAAGGTAAGCACTAAAATGTAATCCCTCATCATTATTAACGTGCATTGCAGGGTATTAGTGTTGATAATTTTCTCTGATATCTTATATGGGGGACCTATATTTTGAACTACAATTCAATTTAAATAATACCTTTAGCATTGTATTGATTGTATTATGGATTATAAATTTATATACAAACCTTATGTGTTCCCATATCAAGCATATATACTAAATAAATACACCTCAAAAATGGAAAAGATAATTTAACTATTAGTTATTTTAAATATAGTTACTCAAAAAGGCGGATAATATGAAATAAATATCCAGCAGCATATCATCCATTAATAGGCCACTCATATCACATTTGTTATGTGAACACATAACACATCTTATGACTGCATGTCCCTTATTATTGGGCACTTATGTTTATCTTTAGCTATAATGTCCCCGTTTCCACTTTCTCTTCTTACAAAATTCATTATTTACTCGGTATTAATTGTACCTCAGCCAGGATGTATTCTATATATATATATATATATATATATATATATATATATATATATATATATATGTCTATAATGCTATTCATAAATATATTTCATTTGCAATATATTAATATTATCCTCTTGATATGAAGGGACGGGCGAGGGTGATTTAATCGAACACCCCAAACACTGCCAAAAGGTTAGGGGGGTTGACGCCACTGTTATCACGTTGTCACATAGAATAACAACAAACTGAACATACTTAGAAACCAAGATCAGTCTCTAAAACTAGCAGTCGTGAGCTTTACAAAACAGCTAAAGCGTTCATGTCCTCTGAGCTCCTCTACATAAGTGGAAGTGTCATTACTTGTGTTTAATATAATAAGTGCATTGATTGAATAATAAGTATATGAATATATTTAGTAATCGTTATCTTTTTAACCCTGTCATACTGCTTATCTTCAGCCAGTTCACACGGCACTTTCTGTATCATTACCTAGCTTACAGTAGCAGTCTTCATCATTGCTTGTCTAACACTGAAGTTTTACTTTATTGATTACTATACATAGAAGGAAACTTTCTAATAATCTAGTTTTGACCAACATTTCATATCATTACCAAATTAACAGTGATACTTTATCACATCTCTTAACATGACAATCATTTTGGGGGTATAATGGTTATGATTAGATTCTTTATCATTATCAAGTTACAGCTGTAATTTTATATAATTTCTTAGGTTACAATGGCAGATTTCATCTTTTCTTGTTGTCCAGTGACATTAATTATTATACCTTTGTTACAGCTGTACATTTTGAATAATTTATGTGGTTAAAATTACACTCTTTATCTGTACCGACGTAACAGTGACATTCATTATCATTATACCTTGGTAACAGGTGTCGTTATTTTATCATTTTTGGGGTAACTGTCACAGAATTCATCACTACCAGGTTATGGTAGCATTCTTTATCATTATAAGTGCAGTGACCATAATTTGGTTGAAAAATGTATTTCCATCCATGTCATAACCAGGTTAAATTAGTGCGCCATATATAAGTTGCCAATGTTACAGTGGCTTTCTAAATAATGCAAGCTTCACGGTTGGAAGGTTTTCCTCCCTAATGCTCCGAGTCACTCACACTGACAGCTGTCATCTTAAAGGTTACCACGGGTTAATAATCACCACTTGCTAAAGGTCTCGTCACACGCAAAGCATGTAACGATATATTTGGCATTACTTGAGTTCTTAGTGTCTGAACCACCCAGTACATATGTACCAAAACAGCTGACGCATAATTGAATGAGCAATTTCTTGGGAACGTCTAGTTATATTTATGAAATAATGTATGATTTCAGTGAATGAACCTTAATATTAATATTATCGTCGAGGAAACACGATAAAAGAGATTTGTTGAACAATACAATTATTCGCATGATGCATTTACAGTTCGCAAACAGTGTCAAAATAGAAAAGCACCCGGCGAGCACAGACCTCCCATAAGGCAGATGATTACCTCTTTAGGCATTGTCAGAAATGAAGCATTTTTCCTTTAAAAAATATCTGGATCCAGATGGGGATCCGGATCTCTCCGAAATTTTTATTCAATTGTTCCTTGTGCAACTGCCGAGCTTTCCTTCTTGTTGGAGATAATTTACCTGAATTATATTTTGAGGTCAAAGTGAAGAAATATACTTTGATTCCAATAATTTTGTTGTACAAATGTTGAGTCTTAGAAAGACTTGTTTAATAACATATTTTGAGTTGTATTAACTTAAAAATAAATTATAGTTTGTAAATGAAGTGTAGATATATAACATCACCGATATCAGTTCTGACATTGAAAATATTAATTAGACAGGTTTAAATATAGTAAAGCATATGATCACAGTTTTACAGGAGCCGAATAACATGTTCAGCACTACAAAGAATACAAATTATGTCTACCTTGTCCAGGATTCTGTTTCCTTAATTTATTTGAATATGTTTAATTCCTGTTTGTAGTTTCAAACAATATTTTATGTTTGACTGTTTGAACTCCTTTGACTGAGCATTTGCTATTTTATATTTGTCAACCTTTAATTCCTTTCAATATTGTATGGTTTGTGCCACTGAATGTACACATAGGCTTTATACATTGCCTAAATATTTCCTAAATATTCTTTAAATATAATATATTAGAAAACAGCGTTGAATCATTATGTTCCAAAAGAAAATAATAAAATAGAGAAAAAGTGAAAAAGTGTGAATAACCAACACCAAATAGCTGTAGGGGTTTTGAGTATGTAAAGTTAAAGCTCCTTTGAAATAAATATGCACTGATGCAAAATGTGATAAAACATTAGGAACACAAGGGGAATCCAGCGATCTGAATCAGAAACTTAAAATATAACCATACATTAGTACATCAACTGGTCCTATTATTTTCAGATTTGTCAAAATATTGCAACGCCATACACCATCATTATGAAATCACACGTTTGATAAAAAGTTTCCTGAAGACAGATAGGTGAATAATAAGAAGAATATAAATAAACATGTAATACCATAATATTTCTGCGAATTCGGGAGCAACCATAGTCCGTAGTCACCCTTAATGAAGTGCTTAGCATAAAAGTCGGCGATGGTACCTGAAACTAACATGTCAAAGCTTGTCAACGTCAGTGATGTTAATTTCGTTTGGATGTCCTTCGGTATTTGTCAAGGAATATATTTGGGTCAGGCTATGATTCCTTAAATTTGAATGAACGCTTTGGTTTTGTCCCGAATAAAGCCACATAGATAGCCAGCATACAGCTTAAAATCAACCAACTGAATGTTAAACATTTTGTTGTAAAAAAAAAACAGGGATGACCTCAACCGCGGCATCCGCAATCGCATGCGGCTCGAATAACATGTCCTTTTTGGAGAAGAACAAATGGAAATAAATATTTTATAACCGAATTGTTTCCCGCTTTAAGTGGAGGGATGGAGGGGGGGGGGGGGGTGGCAACAGCTAAAACCTCGGTTAAATATTTTACAGAATAAAGATCACAATCTTTTTCTCTTATCTTCTTTGCATCATGTTTAATGACCCCATCATTGCAAAGAAACATCATCCCTTTGACTGAAAAGCAAATTCTGCCTGGGAGTGAACAGCTCTAAAATTAAAGCTCTTTTGTTTTTAAATATAATATAGCCGCATCTATGTAAATATCCACCAATTGTATTTATGACCCTGTTTCTCTTTATGTACTTCTTTCAACTTTTCATGGCTATCCTCTTTCCTAAATCTTCAATAAATTAAATAATAAACACAATATAATATGTTTTGTTCCTGATGCTGGCACCTGCATACAGATGGATATATTTATATTTAATTAAACTCAGAAGGTAAATACTTTTTTTTCAGTATAAAGATATCTATCTGTATTGAGGTGCCAACATCAGGAACCAAAAATGTTTTAAAGAAATTTTAAAGAAATTATATTTTAATGAATCACAGGAGGTTATTATGTTTTTTTGTAACCTGATCACAGAACAAATAACCCTTTTGTTTCAGGCTCTATCCTACAAAATACATAAGGCTGCAGTCTGTTTTTTTTTTTAATTTTAACTAGCAAAGGATTTAGAGTCTTTTTAGAGAATTTCCAATGTAAAACTTTGAACAGAAAGTATCTTAGGTTGCTATCGATTTAATTGTATATATCTTTTCAAAAGACTGCATTGCATATTCATTCTTCACATCTAGTTCTCCTTTTCACATATTTCATATATTCCCTGGTTCGGCAGATAATTTCAGAACATCGTGCTTATAAATTTATCAATTTTTCATTTAAAAACAAGCCTTATTCCCTCGCCTTATCTTCGAAAAAAAAAATTAAAGATGATATCATCGTTCAGTCGAAAAATGGATGATCTTTGATGTTTATGATTGCAAAGGTAAGCACTAAAATGTAATCCCTCATCATTATTAACGTGCATTGCATGGTATTAGTGTTGATAATTTTCTCTGATATCTTCAATGGGGGACCTATATTTTGAACTACAATTCTATTTAAATAATACCTTTAGCATTGTATTGATTGTATTATGGATTATAAATTTATATACGAAACCTTATGTGTTCCCATATCAAGCATATATACTAAATAAATACACCTCAAAAATGGAAAAGATAATTTAATTATTATTTATTTTAAATATAGTTACTCAAAAAGGCGGATAATATGAAATAAATATCCAGCAGTATATCATCCATTAATAGGGCACTCATATCACATTTGTTATGTTAACACATAACACATCTTATGACTGCATGTCCCTTATTATTGGGCACTTATGTTTATCTTTAGCTATAATGTCCCCGTTTCCACTTTCTCTTCTTACAAAATTCATTATTTACTCGGTATTACTTGTACCTCAGCCAGGATGTATTCTCTCTCTCTCTCTCTCTCTCTCTCTATATATATATATATATATATATATATATATATATGTCTATAATGCTATTCATAAATATATTTCATTTGCAATATATTAATTTTATCCTCTTGATATGAAGGGACGGGCGGGGGTGATTTAATCGAACACCCCAAACACTGCCAAAAGGTTAGGGGGATTGACGCCACTGTTATCACGTTGTCACATAGAATAACAACAAACTGAACATACTTAGAAACCAAGATCAGTCTCTAAAACTAGCAGTCGTGAGCTTTACAAAACAGCTAAAGCGTTCATGTCCTCTGAGCTCCTCTACATAAGTGGACGTGTCATTACTTGTGTTTAATATAATAAGTGCATTGATTGAATAATAAGTATATGAATATATTTAGTAATCGTTATCTTTTTAACCCTGTCATACTGCTTATCTTCAGCCAAGTTCACACGGCATTTTCTGTATCATTACCTAGCTTACAGTAGCAGTCTTCATCATTACTTGTCTAACACTGAAGGTTTGCTTTATTGATTACTATACATAGAAGCAATCTTTCTAATAATCTAGTTTTGACCGACATTTCATACCATTACCAAATTAACAGTGATACTTTATCACATCTCTTTACAGGACAATCATTTTGGGGGTATAATGGTTATGATTAGATTCTTTATCATTATCAAGTTACAGCTGTAATTTTATATAATTTCTTAGGTTACAATGGCAGATTTCATCTTTTCTTGTTGTCCAGTGACATTAATTATTATACCTTTGTTACAGCTGTAGATTTTGAATAATTTATGTGGTTAAAATTACACTCTTTATCTTTACCGACGTAACAGGAACATTCATTATCATTATACCTTGGTAACAGGTGTCGTTATTTTATCATTTTTGAGATAACTGTCACAGAATTCATCACTACCAGGTTATGGTAGCATTCTTTATCATTATAAGTGCAGTGACCATAATTTGGTTGAAAAATGTATTTCCATCCATGTCATAACCAGGTTAAATAAGTGCGCCATATATAAGTTGCCAATGTTACAGTGGCTTCTTAATCCTTGCGTAGACAATACATTTGTGTTTTTTTTTATCGTTACTAAGGTCACAGTGACGTACACAGCTTCGTCTGTGCAAGATGAATGCCCCGACAGTACGGGTACCGTGGTAACTTTTACTGTTGATTGTACCACTGTCAACCTGGACCGGGACTGTCGCCGAGGGAGAAGACACAGAGACAGGGATGATCAAATATTCTTTACGGGTAGCACAGCAGGGTTTTTCGGAAGAGGTGGTTTTTAGTGTTGGACGCTAAAAATTGGTACCACAGTCAAATCTGAAGGCAAATAAAGAAAATACCTTTGGGCTGAACAAAGAAAAATGTGTTCTAGAAAACCTACCCCCTTTAACTGGACCAATTTTCACCTCTGTTATGCTCAAAAACACACAAACTAAATTTTCCATACTGATATTTCATAAATAGAATATATTTGTTGAAAATTTCTCGGCAAAGTCGTCTCTGTTCGCTGTTGATAAAAAAATATACATGTTCATCCTAGAAAACAATACGCAGATTTATTCCTTTATCCGTTTTTTTTTGCATATATATATTGAATTTAATTTTCAAATGCAATCTTATTGTTTGTGTATGCTTGGACTAATATCAACATACATAGGGAATGTGTTTAGTGGTTATGCCTGAAAAATTCGACATGGTCTATGTTAACATTTAATTTTAAGTTCTTATCTTAATTACTGTTTAACATACATTTATATAATAAATCTAACTAAGATTTGACTTTATCATTATGTGATTGTTTTACAAAATGACAAATGTTAATGTTTAATTAACATTGATTTCCATCCATTTAGTTATTTGGAAACATTTTTGAGATGTATAAAAACATTTATAACCTAGCAACCTTTTCTTAGTACAGAATTTGCTATACAAATTAGGATTTATACGTACACAAAATTATGTTTTAAAGTAGGATGCGACCGTAAGGTTCTTATAGATATTGTTCGGTTTGGTCTTTTTATAGCTTTTTTTATAATACTTATGATCATTAAGTTGGCGATACGCTTCTTTTATATAATGTTTCTTATTTTGAATGACAGTGCCTCCTGTCGGAAGGTCTGATAACTTTTTGATTCCGCCCGGGTAGAGGTGTCCATCTACTGTTACTATCTGTTTTGTTTTTATCCGAATGTATGTATCCTCTGCATTTTGTATCAGGGTCTTCATTATAGTTATCTGTCAAGCGGAGTCTCAGGAAAGATTATTCCAAATTTCCGTTTCACTCTTTATTATCCACTGCTATAGTCGTGCAAAACTTGAGACGTGATATCAATCCGCGTTAAAATATAACAGGCTTTGTTCCGACAAATCTGATAGAAATCTGTACATCGAGAAACTGCAAAATATATTTTATCGATATGGGATACAAGCAGGAAATAGTAGAAAATAAATAGTAAAGGCCACTTAATAAGACGCAATTCTCTACTCGCTCCCTAAATCAAAACAGAAAACCCCCCGCACCATTAGTCACAACAAATCATCCACGTAATCTAAAATCTCTTAAAATTATTCATGATTTACGATCTATATTAGAATAAGACGTAACATTAAGACCCACCTTTCCTGACAGACCACTTCTTTCATTAAAAAAACCTCATAATCAACATTAAGACCCCTCTTTCCTGACAGAACACTTCTCTCACTAAAAAAAAACCTCATTATCTACACATGAAATATATAAAAAAATCATAGCTTTAACTGTGCTGCGACAACGGCTCATTCCTGTGAAATGGCCACGCTGCCGCACGTGCCCACTGATTCTTCGTAATAAAACATTAATTATCCATGGCATAAGACGCACCATTCAGGGCATTTTGTTTGCACCAGTTAATGGGTAGAATATGCTATATTATGTAAACTGTATCAAGAAACTACCTATACAGGCGAAACAAGCCTCATGCAAAGTCTCACAGTGATTGATCACAGAGAGTCCAATAAAGCCAAATATTCTTATGTACCGGTCGGTGAACATTTATCTCAAGAGAGACACACGTCAGAATGCATGCAGATTAGCGTTTTAAAGAGTCTTTGAACCGACACATGACGTAGAAAAATATAGGAACGAAAGTTAATTGATAAATTGATACCATAAGAAAAGGATTAAATCGCGGTTTTATGGCGCACTACAGATAGTGATACCTGGCATAATATTAATAGCACCGAACAACTTCACCATATCGACAATGACATGACGTCATTCCTTGCGCTTATGCGCACCTTCCCGCCACAGATATAACCGTGTTGTGAGATCATCTCTCACGCTGACGTACAAAATATCTAATTAACACCATCAGCCTGTGTGTAAAATTACTCATACTTACTATTTAATATGTGATTTAATATGCTTTTAATGCTTATGTAAGCTCATGTCATCTATATAGAATCACGGACTTTCACAACCTTATCGCTTTAATTATAATCGTCAATCGATATTAAGCCGATGAATATAACTGATAAATGTTTCGGCCGGGGCATGAACTCGATATAATCCGAAGTCGGGACTGGACATTTATGATCTAGCATTATGGGTAACTGATCAATGACCCACTCGGAACCTGGGTCAACATGGTTCAATTTCAAGTATCTGTGATTGGCTACTCTGAATTTGTATCATGTTGACCCAGGTTCCGAGTGTGTCATTGTTATTTACCCATAATGCTAAAGTTAAACAAAATGTAAAAGAATTCCGGCCCAGCAAGGCAGTGTGCTCCCCGGTGAAACTATAAAGTGAACACGCGACGCTAGCAGTTAAAATGTGATACATATACCCGCTGACCGCTGTCTATAACAATCGAGACGGTTCGGGTGTTTGCAGTGGCTTAAAGACCCAGAATCACAAATACTGTCCCTTTCATATCGGCAGATGGCACTGAACCTATGGTTGCCAAATCGTTGCAACAGTTTCAACAATGCATTTATATTTGGCCAATTGCTCGAAATGTCCGTCCAGTAGAGTTATATCCACAGGCACATGACACGATGTTTTACCCGGGTGTGCGATATTACAAGCATCACTGGGCCTATCCCCCTGTCAGCTAACTAACCAACCTAATGCTATTTCCCCCTCCAATATAATAGTGTATGTCTGACAAATCAGAGTGAGATAAATTACATAAACTGAAGCTTATTTTCTTCCTCTGTGTCTTCAACATAACTATATTCTTTCATCTTGTCTCAACTTTGTGTCATTCTGTCAGTATGTCTATCTGTCTGTCAGCTGTCCTGAATTTCACCTACTTTCTGGTTCTTGTGTCTTACATATACCATTCTACAGGCCACAATTTTGCAGAAATCCTTTGAAACTGGTACATCTTATGTCAAACACCTAATATCTCGAAGGTGATTTTTCATTCCCGGTGTATGGTCGGTAGGGGGTGCTGCATACTACAACCTATCATTTTTGGCCATATCTCCAAAACCATAAAAATTAATTACATAAACTCTAGCTTATTTTCTTCCTCTAGGTCTTCTATATCTGGTCTCCGATTTGTGTCACTTGTCAGTATGTCTGTGACTTCGAAACAGTTTTAAATCTTATTTTCCTCATAACTTTGTCAATTCTGGCTCTATCTTCACAAACTTTGGCTCAATTTTCACCTTAGTCTCCTGCATAACTTAGTGTAGTCAACTGGTCTCAGCTTGGTGTGAATTTTCAATATGTCTGTCTGTTTTCATTTGTCCTTAATTTTGCCTTCTTGCCTCTGTTATTTAGCATTCTATAGGCCACAGTTTACCAGGAATCACTTTGTTACGTTCATAAATTGTATATCGGAAATATTTCTTGAAGATGTTTATGTATTTTTAAACAGATCAACGTAAGTCATGAAAAAAAGTCTAATTATTATTTCCATCGTAAATTTGTGAATATTGGTCTTATCTTTACAAACTATGGCTTATTTCTTCCTCTTATTTCTTTCTAAATTTATCGCATCCCTTAATAGTTAACGAAATAGTATTAAGCTTTATAATAAGACTGAAGGTACCTGAAACGGTTTAGTGTTTAAGATATTTTATTTGCAACAACTGTTAAGGCGGAATGTCAGTATTAGGTTAGCCGCATACTGTGCAAAATAAGGATGTATCTTACGATTAATGATCCCTCACTGGACTAACAGACGGCACCTCCGTGCAGGAATTGGTCAACAATGTGCCATTCTATACACAAATAATCTAGGCAATGTCATAGATACTCCACTCTCCATGTGCACGTCATGTGCCAATGTTGAGAAACAGAAAAACCATGTGGCCTGAGATGGTAGGTTGCATATGTGCGGACTAGTCTTTTACACAGACACAAGGTGGCGCTCCGCAACGACCAGTGGCAGCCTGTGGAAGAAGCTCAAGTGCGGACGTGTTGAAACATGTAGTAGCAACACTCCCTTCATAAAACTCTGGCTCGTCTGACTTACAACAAGTAATTGTTGAATGTGTTTGGATTATTTTGGCGCCCCCACCTGTTACAAACAAATGGATATAAGTAAACCGAATAGCCTATGTGCGGCTGGATAGGCTTTTTAACTTTAGTTGATATGACAGATATGACAGATATGTTTGAAAACATTCTTACAATATCTACAATGTTCCAGAAAAATACGTTGTAACTATCTCTGCATGTTTGTTGAATTTCTGACCGCATGAATACACGCATGTCCCCTACGGGCACTGGACGATAGCAAACCTTTTTAATTTGCACGCAAAATGGCAGCTGTCATGAGTAGTAATCATTATACCCTTATCTTCCATGTAGACGGTTGAGGAATTTTTTTTGGGATAACCGCGCTCGCAACAGCAAATTATAGTTAGATTCGCTCATGTCGCTGAAAATAAATTTTATTACCATGTTATAAATGTTTTGCGACCCTAAATAGATAATGATATAGTATTATGATTTATGAAAGAAATATAGTTTTGAGTTAAAGTTATTTTATTTACTGCGACTGTTTAGGCGGAATGAGGTTAGTCAGGCTATGCAGAATAAGGACGTATCTTACGCATAATGACCCCTTACATGACTAACAGATGGCACCTCCGTGCAGGAATTGGTCAACAACGTGCAATTCAAAACATAAAGGCATATTCTAGGCAATGTCATAGATACCTCCCTCTCAATGTGCCCCTCATTCGTCGCAGAGTCGTACAGAATAAATGTGCCACTGACGTCACACAATTTGCGCCAATTGACCTATCCATGAACTCTATGTGACCTTAATCGCATATTCATTCATTGAATTATCATAAGCATTGGACTAACGAGCAACCAATCAGGTGACCTTAAACATTGTTAAGCGACAAAAACAAAATTTTCCATAATTTGACAGAGCTTTGTCAAACAAATCACGTGTAGTCTGTATATACTACCAGTACCCATGTCTGCATGTTTTCCGGGATATTTTTTTCTATACAAAGCAGACAGTATAAAAAGTTCAAGGCTATAGGTTGCAGGAGCCATTCCTTGACTACCGAGTGAATAATAATGTCTTACCTGGCACATGATTCGTTTGAAACAAATAATCCAAAATATTGAAAGACAGAACTCATAATGACTACGATATAGTAATTAATGGTCAGGCGATACTAGTTGATGACGTAAATCAATATGACGTCATCATTATGTTGTAAGAAGCACTCGCTTCCATGGGCATGGAAGACCTTCTCTGTAGGAGCATTTTGGGAGCTCATTATAATAATGTGTTAAAAGGGCGGAGCATTTCGGCTGCGGTGGATAGGTCAATTCCTGGTCAAGAGGTAAAGGTATTGCTCCTCCTTCCGGCTATTTCCAGGCTCTTTTATACACAAAGGCGTAATCTATGCCATCATATAGCACCTTTCTCCCCACCTTTTGGTAACTGCGCAGGACGGCGCAGCTTAAATTTACTTCACGAAAAACTGCCAATCGAACACGCCTATGGGCACTGGCCTCGCAGAGTCGTACAGATTAAATGTGCCGCTGACGTCATACAACTGGTGCCCATTGCTTGTCAAGATGTACAGGTGGGGCTCCTCCCTCCTTCCGGCTGTTTCAAGGCTCTTCCTGTTACAGAGAATCATCAAATTAGACCAAAGGTCCTAACTCGCATGTCAAATTCTGAGTGCAGGGTGATGGAAATGAAAAGGCCCACTGTACTCAGTCTTATGCTAGAAAGTACGGAAAATAAAAAAGAAAATGGAAAACAAATGCTTATTTATCTGCATATTTAAGAAAAATTCGGAAAAGAACGGTATATTTAATTTGTTTATTGATTTGTTCCAAACAACCGAATTTTCTACGGGTTTTGGTGATCCCTAATGCAGGCATCCCTTAATTGTTGTTTACACTAATAATTCCTCTGTATCAAGTGCACTCTGTGAGCTGGCAAGGACTGGTGGAGCCTTGCCAACCGTACGTTTATATAAGGAGGGATGCACCAATGAACTGTTTCGGTGATACACAGCGTCAGCATTTGTTTAATTAATTATATTGATGTCATGTCATATGATCTGTCTCATGACTACTTTGGATGCGCTTTGGTGTCTTGAGGCCAAACGTAATTGAGTTTCTACCAGATACCGACGGAAGGCGAACTTCCATATCAGAAGAAAACTGTAAAGTAGTAAGTAAGTTAGTTTGTTGCTTGCCGGAAATCTTCGATTTTGGCAAGCATGTTGGTTAGTTGCGTATGTTTGTTTGTGTGTTCTGTATTTGTTTTTTTTGTTTCTCAGTTATCTCCTGGCTGCAATTTTAGAGCTATCAATCTGAAACTTATACAGTCGATTGAAAGTGACAATTCTGAGATATTTTTTATTTTGTCAAAATATGTCAAAGGCCAAGGTCAAGGTCTTTAAAAAAAACCTTGAAATATTATTTTCATCATCAAAATTGGTTCTATCGTCAAAATCTTAGGCTCATTTTCTTCCTCTGCGTCTTTTTCATAACTTGCTCTAGTCATCTTGTCTCAACTTTGTTTCACTTTGTCGGTAAGTCTGACTATCTGTCAGTTGTCCTTAATTTCACCTTCTTGCTGGTTCTTGTGTCTTACTCTAGGATTGTGTTTGAAAGGGATCCTTTTACAATTGACACATCTTATGTCGTCCATTAATATCTCGAAATTGATTGTTTTTTATTTCTGAAAATAGCTGCTAGGGGGCGCTGAACACAAAACACTACAACATATGTTTTTGATCATATCTCAGAAACTTTCAACCTAAATTAAATGAACCAAACTTAATTTTCTTCTCCTGTGTCTTCGACAAAGCATAGTATTGTCATCATGTCTCAATTTTATGTTTGTACGTTTTCTGCATTTCGCCTGCGTGCTTGTTCCTGCGTCTTGCATAAAGCATTCTGCATGCCACAGTTTTGCAGGAATCCTTTTGCATCTTTTACATCTTATGTCATACACTAATATGTCGAGGTGATTATTCATTTTC
Source organism: Sipunculus nudus (assembly GCA_026874595.1). Taxonomy (NCBI): domain Eukaryota; kingdom Metazoa; phylum Annelida; class Sipuncula; order Golfingiida; family Sipunculidae; genus Sipunculus; species Sipunculus nudus. The sequence continues at coordinate 37,081,339 of CM049306.1, read as the reverse complement.
GTGAGTGGACGCTGCACTCTAAAATGCTACAACATATCATTTTCGGGCCCAAATTTGAAGCTATAAGCCTTAATTTCGTAAAATGGTTAACCTGTTTTAAATATGTACTCCTGGAAGATAAATATGACAGGAAACGTACGTTTGACATACTCTCCCTACGGACAGGAGAGTACAGATTATTTTAAAGATTGGAATTTTCTTTTTCTATATCATCAGGAAGCAAAAATAATGAGAGGCGTCGTGTTTTGCTGTTCCGTGTTCTTTGCTGTTTTCTGCGCATGCAAATCAGGGCGTGGAGGACGCTGGATACCACCGAGTAGGACGCCACAGAGGTGGGCCCTTCAGAAAACCCCGTATAACTCTTATTTTACGTTAGTTTTTATTATGATTATTCAATGCTACAGAGTTTTTTTTTTTCTTTTCGTTGAAAATGACATTCATTGTTCAGAAATGGTTAATAGCCGACCACATGCCATTTCATGCTAGAGCTGTTATCATTGGATGTGAATAAAATTGTTGAAACTTTATTTTGTATAATACTCAGTGCTGTTTTTCCATTGTATAATTATCAAATCCATATGATATATTTCAGGTGTGAATGCAGAATTAATTACGAATCATACGATCAGAGGAGGCCCTACCAGATACAAGCCTCGTGTCTTAACATGAGTTCCGTGTGCCTGGAGAAATGTCAGAAAAAAAAACAAATACGATTACGCCGAACGCACGAAAAAGGTTTGCTGCAAGGAGAACAGTAACAGCACGGTTCTCAAGGTGAGGGTTTATGCATCATATTTTCCCGAATTTTCACATCAACAAAATAATTTACTACATCAGTTAAGTCTGATTGTTTTGTTACATTTTGTCAGGATCACAGAATAGAAACAAACAGAACTTCACTTTTACCCAGACATCTGGAACTCCAGGAACTGTCTGTACATTGTTTACACCAGCTTTCCTATGCATGTTTGAATAATAGACAGCCAAAACGCACATATCCTTTAATTACCTCTGCGTATTGTCATTACCAAAGTCAAATACAATCTTTGTTATCATGTAATTTGATGACACTCCAGTATGTCTGTATTAATGCCTATCTTACATTGTTTATCTCATAGTTAAAACGTGCATGTCCTTGACCTCTGTGTCGTCATGTACTGTCATATACTAGGTCAAAATACAATCTATATTATCATTTTTTTATGACACTGCCATACTGCGTATGGTCACACAGAAATCAACGGTGTTTTTCTGTATTGATGCCCATCTTACAGTGTCTTTCTTTAACATTACTTAGTTAACGGTGAAAAGTTCCATATAACCTATTTTACAGTGGCAATCTTTAACATGATCTAGATAATGGTAATGTTCTATCATTTCTAGTTCACGGTAACATTCTTTATCATTACCAGTTTTGGTAGCATTCTTTTCATCATCTCACTCAGAATGGCACATTGGCTCCTATAACATTTTTGGCATTACCTAGGTAACGGTAATATGATGGTTCGTTATCGTTATCAGATTACGGAAGTATTCTTTACCATGATCTCGTTCAGAATGCTATGGTGGTCATGAAAACATGCTTTAATATTACCAGGTTACTGAAGAATTCTTTTCCATTATCTCGGTCAGAATGCTATGATGGTCAGGAAAATGTGCTTTTTCATTACCATGTTACAGTATCATTCACTCTCATAAGCCGGGTGAAAGTTGTTGTAGCATATCAATACCAGGAAACAAAGGTACTCAAAGTGACGTTATACCTAGAAAAGAAACATTTGCAATGTGTTGTTACAATTGTCAGTGTAACAGGGGTTAACAGGAATAAATGAAAAATTCTTAACATTTATCTTTTTATATTACTATTTTTCCAACAACTGAAAACCCTTTATGCAAAATATTCAATGTCTTCAAACGATAGTTTGTTTCAAGTGACATTTTATGTTCATGTTATACTAATCAACCCGCAGCCCGCCCCGCTTCTTACAGACTTTTTTCCGGCCCGGCCTTATCCGCACTTTCTTAGATGTAGCCAGCCCCGAACTGAATCTTAAAGTAGGCCCCACCGAGGGGGGGGGGCACGGATTGTGGGTCAACCCCCCCCCCCCCTTCCGCAGGCCCTACTACATTGTACCTCTGCTGAGATATGATTGATTTTAATCCTAAGCAAACACCAGGATGGACGCAACGCAAAAACGATTGCAGATGGTGAAGTCTTCAGTACGAGATGGAGGTGTCCCAGATCTAAGGAAATGCATAATTGCATCCCAGTACATAAAACTACTCCTGAGAAATGGTTAATGATCCCTACAAATTGCGCACAAATGAACACCAAGCAAAAGGGGGTGTAGGTGGCGCCACAAATGTTTGTTAGGCACCAGCAAAAATACGATTCGACACTTATTGCAGGTTACAGAAAGATCGGTCCAGAAACGAACGCGGCGATGGAACTCAAAAGGGTCCATATGGTACACAAGCAGATCATGAGAATTCGTTCCCATCGTGATACAGTTTCATAAATGTTGCCAGCTTCACGGTTAAAAGGTTTTCCTCCCTAATGCTCCGAGTCACTCACACTGACAGCTGTCATCTTTAAGGTTACCACAGGTTAATAATCACCACTTGCTAAAGGTCTCGTCACACGCAAAGCATGTAACGATATATTTGGCATTACTTGAGTTCTTAGTGTCTGAACCACCCAGTACATATGTACCAAAACAGCTGACGCATAATTGAATGAGCAATTTCATGGGAACGTCTAGTTATATTTATGAAATAATGTATGATTTCAGTGAATGAACCTTAATATTAATATTATCGTCGAGAAAACACGATAAAAGAGATTTGTTGAACAATACAATTATTCGCATGATGCATTTACAGTTCGCAAACAGTGTCAAAATAGAAAAGCACCCGGCGAGCACAGACCTCCGATAAGGCAGATGATTATCTCTTTAGGCATTGTCAGAAATGAAGCATTTTTCCTTTAAAAAATATCTGGATCCAGATGGGGATCCGGATCTCTCCGAAATTTTTATTCAATTGTTCCTTGTGCAACTGCCGAGCTTTCCTTCTTGTTGGAGATTATTTACCTGAATTATATTTTGAGGTCAAAGTGAAGAAATATATTTTGATACTAATAATTTTGTTGTACAAATGTTGAGTCTCAGAAAGACTTGTTTAATAACATATTTTGAGTTGTATTAACTTAAAATAAATTATAGTTTGTAAATGAAGTGTAGATATAAAACATCACCGATATCAGTTCTGACATTGAAAATATTAATTAGACAGGTTTAAATATAGTAAAGCATATGATCACAGTTTTACAGGAGCCGAATAACATGTTCAGCACTACAAAGAATACAAGTTATGTCTACCTTGTCCAGGATTCTGTTTCCTTAATTTATTTGAATATGTTTAATTCCTGTTTGTAGTTTCAAACAATATTTTATGTTTGACTGTTTGAACTCCTTTGACTGAGCATTTGCTATTTTATATTTGTCAACCTTTACTTCCTTTCAATATTGTATGGTTTGTGCCACTGAATGTACACATAGGCTTTATACATTGCCTAAATATTTCCTAAATATTCTTTAAATATAATATATTAGAAAACAGCGTTGAATCATTATGTTCCAAAAGAAAATAATAAAATAGAAAAAAAGTGAAAAAGTGTGAATAACCAACACCAAATAGCTGTAGGGGTTTTGAGTATGTAAAGTTAAAGCTCCTTTGAAATAAATATGCACTGATGCAAAATGTGATAAAACATTAGGAACACAAGGGGAATCCAGCGATCTGAATCAGAAACTTAAAATATTACCATACATAAGTACATCAACTGGTCCTATTATTTTAAGATTTGTCAAAATATTGCAACGCCATAAACCATCAGTATGAAATCACACGTTTGATAAAAAGTTTCCTGAAGACAGGTGATTAATAAGAAGAATATTAATAAACATGTAATACCATAATATTTCTGCGAATTCGGGAGCAACCATAGCCCGTAGTCACCCTTTATGAAGTGCTTAGCATAAAAGTGGGCGATGGTACCTGAAACTAACATGTCAAAGCTTGTCAATGTCAGTGATGTTAATTTCGTTTGGATGTCCTTCGGTATTTGTCAAGGAATATATTTGGGTCAGGCTATGATTCCTTGAATTTGATTGAACGCTTTGGTTTTGTGCCGAATAAAGCCATATAGATAGCCAGCATACAGCTTAAAATCAACCAACTGAATGTTAAACATTTTGTTGTAAAAAAAAAACAGGGATGACCTCAACCGCGGCATCCGCAATCGCATGCGGCTCGAATAACATGTCCTTTTTGGAGAAGAACAAATGGAAATAAATATTTTGTAACCGAATTGTTTCCCGCTTTAAGTGGAGGGATGGGGGGGGGGGGGGGTGGCAACAGCTTAAACCTCGGTTAAATTTTTTAGAGAATAAAGATCACAATCTTTTTCTCTTATCTTCTTTGCATCATGTTCAATGACCCTATCATTGCAAAGAAACTTCACCCCTTTGACTGAAAAGCAAATTCTACCTGGGAGTGAACAGATCTAAAATTAAAGCTCTTTTGTTTTTAAATATAATACAGCCTCATCTATGTAAATATCCACCAATTGTATTTATGACCCTGTTTCTCTTTATGTACTTCTTTCAACTTTTCATGGCTATCCTCTTTCCTAAATCTTCAATAAATCTAATAATAAACACAATATAATATGTTTTGTTCCTGATGCTGGCACCTGCATACAGATGGATATATTTATATTTAATTAAACTCAGAAGGTAAATACTTTTTTTTCAGGATAAAGATATCTATCTGTATCGAGGTGCCAACATCAGGAACCAAAAATGTTTTAAAGAAATTTTAAAGAAATTATATTTTAATGAATCACAGGAGGTTATTATGTTTTTTTTAGCAACCTGATCACAGAACAAATAACCCTTTTGTTTCAGGCTCTATCCTACAAAATACATAAGGCTGCAGTCTGTTTTTTATTTTAACTAGCAAAGGATTTAGAGTCTTTTTAGAGAATTTCCAATGTAAAACTTTGAACAGAAAGTATCTTAGCTTGCTATCGATTGAATTGTATATATCTTTTCAAAAGACTGCATTGCATATTCATTCTTCACATCTAGTTCTCCTTTTCACTTATTTCATATATTCCCTGGTTCGGCAGATAATTTCAGAACATCGTGCTTATAAATTTGTTTGATTCAATTTTTCATTTAAAAACAAGCCTTATTCCCTCGCCTTATCTTCGAAAAAAAAATTAAAGATGATATCATCGTTCAGTCGAAAATGGATGATCTTTGATGTTTATGATTGCAAAGGTAAGCACTAAAATGTAATCCCTCATCATTATATCCGTGCATTGCAGGGTATTAGAGTTGACAATTTTCTCTGATATCTTCAATGGGGGACCTATATTTTGAACTACAATTCTATTATTTAAATAATACCTTTAGCATTGTATTGATTGTATTATGGATTATAAATTTATATACGAAACCTTATGTGTTCCCATATCAAGCATATATACTAAATAAATACACCTCAAAAATGGAAAAGATAATTTAACTATTAGTGATTTTAAATATAGTTACTCAAAAACGCAGATAATATGAAATAAATATCCAGCAGTATATCATCCATTAATAGGGCACTCATATCACATTTGTTATGTTAACACATAACACATCTAATGACTGCATGTCCCTTATTATTGGGCACTTATGTTTATCTTTAGCTAAAATGTCCCCGTTTCCACTTTCTCTTCTTACAAAATTCATTATTTACTCGGTATTAATTGTACCTCAGCCAGGATGTATTCTATATATATATATATATATATATATATATATATATATATGTCTATAATGCTATTCATATATGTATTTCATTTGCAATATATTATATATTAATATTATCCTCTTGATATGAAGGGACGGGCGGGGGTGATTTAATCGAACACCCCAAACACTGTCAAAAGGTTAGGGGGATTGACGCCACTGTTTTCACGTTGTCACATAGAATAACAACAAACTGAACATACTTAGAAACCAAGATCAGTCTCTAAAACTAGCAGTCGTGAGCTTTACAAAACAGCTAAAGCGTTCATGTCCTCTGAGCTCCTCTACATAATTGGAAGTGTCATAACTTGTGTTTAATATAATAAGTGCGTTGATTGAATAATAAGTATATGAATATATTTAGTAATCGTTATCTTTTAAACCCTGTCATACTGCTTATCTTCAGCCCAGTTCACACGGCATTTTCTGTATCATTACCTAGCTTACAGTAGCAGTCTTCATCATTGCTTGTCTAACACTGAAGGTTTACTTTATTGATTACTATACATAGATGCAATCTTTCTAATAATCTAGTTTTGACCGACATTTCATATCATTACCAAATTAACAGGGATACTTTATCACATCTCTTAACAGGACAATCATTTTGGGGGTATAATGGTTATGATTAGATTCTTTATCATTATCAAGTTACAGCTGTAATTTTATATAATTTCTTAGGTTACAATGGCAGATTTCATCTTTTCTTGTTGTCCAGTGACATTAATTATTATACCTTTGTTACAGCTGTAGATTTTGAATAATGTATGTGGTTAAAATTACACTCTTTATCTTTACCGACGTAACAGTGACATTCATTATCATTATACCTTGGTAACAGGTGTCGTTATTTTATCATTTTTGAGGTAACTGTCACAGAATTCATCACTACCAGGTTATGGTAGCATTCTTTATCATTATAAGTGCAGTGACCATAATTTGGTTGAAAAATGTATTTCCATCCATGTCATAACCAGGTTAAATTAGTGCGCCATATATAAGTTGCCAATGTTACAGTGGCTTTCTAAATGTTGCAAGCTTCACGGGTGGAAGGTTTTCCTCCCTAATGCTCCGAGTCACTCACACTGACAGCTGTCATCTTAAAGGTTACCACGGGTTAATAATCACCACTTGCTAAAGGTCTCGTCACACGCAAAGCATGTAACGATATATTTGGCATTACTTGAGTTCTTAGTGTCTGAACCACCCAGTACATATGTACCAAAACAGCTGACGCATAATTGAATGAGCAATTTCATGGGAACGTCTAGTTATATTTATGAAATAATGTATGATTTCAGTGAATGAACCTTAATATTAATATTATCGTCGAGGAAACACGATAAAAGAGATTTGTTGAACAATACAATTATTCGCATGATGCATTTACAGTTCGCAAACAGTGTCAAAATAGAAAAGCACCCGGCGAGCACAGACCTCCCATAAGGCAGATGATTACCTCTTTAGGCATTGTCAGAAATGAAGCATTTTTCCTTTAAAAAATATCTGGATCCAGATGGGGATCCGGATCTCTCCGAAATTTTTATTCAATTGTTCCTTGTGCAACTGCCGAGCTTTCCTTCTTGTTGGAGATAATTTACCTGAATTATATTTTGAGGTCAAAGTGAAGAAATATACTTTGATTCCAATAATTTTGTTGTACAAATGTTGAGTCTTAGAAAGACTTGTTTAATAACATATTTTGAGTTGTATTAACTTAAAATAAATTATAGTTTGTAAATGAAGTGTAGATATATAACATCACCGATATCAGTTCTGACATTGAAAATATTAATTAGACAGAATTAAATATAGTAAAGCATATGATCACAGTTTTACAGGAGCCGAATAACATGTTCAGCACTACAAAGAATACAAATTATGTCTACCTTGTCCAGGATTCTGTTTCCTTAATTTATTTGAATATGTTTAATTCCTGTTTGTAGTTTCAAACAATATTTTATGTTTGACTGTTTGAACTCCTTTGACTGAGCATTTGCTATTTTATATTTGTCAACCTTTACTTCCTTTCAATATTGTATGGTTTGTGCCACTGAATGTACACATAGGCTTTATACATTGCCTTAATATTTCCTAAATATTCTTTAAATATAATATATTAGAAAACAGCGTTGAATCATTATGTTCCAAAAGAAAATAATAAAATAGAGAAAAAAGTGAAAAAGTGTGAATAACCAACACCAAATAGCTGTAGGGGTTTTGAGTATGTAAAGTTAAAGCTCCTTTGAAATAAATATGCACTGATGCAAAATGTGATAAAACATTAGGAACACAAGGGGAATCCAGCGATCTGAATCAGAAACTTAAAATATAACCATACATTAGTACATCAACTGGTCCTATTATTTTAAGATTTGTCAAAATATTGCAACGCCATAAACCATCAGTATGAAATCACACGTTTGATAAAAAGTTTCCTGAAGACAGATAGGTGAATAATAAGAAGAATATAAATAAACATGTAATACCATAATATTTCTGCGAATTCGGGAGCAACCATAGTCCGTAGTCACCCTTAATGAAGTGCTTAGCATAAAAGTGGGCGATGGTACCTGAAACTAACATGTCAAAGCTTGTCAACGTCAGTGATGTTAATTTCGTTTGGATGTCCTTCGGTATTTGTCAAGGAATATATTTGGGTCAGGCTATGATTCCTTAAATTTGATTGAACGCTTTGGTTTTGTCCCGAATAAAGCCACATAGATAGCCAGCATACAGCTTAAAATCAACCAACTGAATGTTAAACATTTTGTTGTAAAAAAAAAAACAGGGATGACCTCAACCGCGGCATCCGCAATCGCATGCGGCTCGAATAACATGTCCTTTTTGGAGAAGAACAAATGGAAATAAATATTTTATAACCGAATTGTTTCCCGCTTTAAGTGGAGGGATGGAAGGGGGGGAGGGGGGGGGGGGGGTGGCAACAGCTAAAACCTCGGTTAAATTTTTTAGAGAATAAAGATCACAATCTTTTTCTCTTATCTTCTTTGCATCATGTTTAATGACCCCATCATTGCAAAGAAACATCACCCCTTTGACTGAAAAGCAAATTCTGCCTGGGAGTAAACAGCTCTAAAATTAAAGCTCTTTTGTTTTTAAATATAATATACCTGCATCTATGTAAATATCCACCAATTGTATTTATGACCCTGTTTCTCTTTATGTACTTCTTTCAACTTTTCATGGCTATCCTCTTTCCTAAATCTTCAATAAATTAAATAATAAACACAATATAACATGTTTTGTTCCTGATGCTGGCACCTGCATACAGATGGATATATTTATATTTAATTAAACTCAGAAGGTAAATACTTTTTTTTCAGTATAAAGATATCTATCTGTATTGAGGTGCCAACATCAGGAACCAAAAATGTTTTAAAGAAATTTTAAAGAAATTATATTTTAATGAATCACAGGAGGTTATTATGTTTTTTTGTAACCTGATCACAGAACAAATAACCCTTTTGTTTCAGGCTCTATCCTACAAAATACATAAGGCTGCAGTCTGTTTTTTTTTAATTTTAACTAGCAAAGGATTTAGAGTCTTTTTAGAGAATTTCCAATGTAAAACTTTGAACAGAAAGTATCTTAGGTTGCTATCGATTTAATTGTATATATCTTTTCAAAAGACTGCATTGCATATTCATTCTTCACATCTAGTTCTCCTTTTCACATATTTCATATATTCCCTGGTTCGGCAGATAATTTCAGAACATCGTGCTTATAAATTTGATTAATTCAATTTTTCATTTAAAAACAAGCCTTATTCCCTCGCCTTATCTTCGAAAAAAAAATTAAAGATGATATCATCGTTCAGTCGAAAAATGGATGATCTTTGATGTTTATGATTGCAAAGGTAAGCACTAAAATGTAATCCCTCATCATTATTAACGTGCATTGCCGGGTATTAGAGTTGATAATTTTCTCTGATATCTTCAATGGGGGACCTATATTTTGAACTACAATTCTATTTAAATAATACCTTTAGCATTGTATTGATTGTATTATTGATTATAAATTTATATACAAACCTTATGTGTTCCCATATCAAGCATATATACTAAATAAATACACCTCAAAAATGGAAAAAAATAATTTAACTATTAGTTATTTAAAATATAGTTACTCAAAAACGCGGATAATATGAAATAAATATCCAGCAGTATATCATCCATTAATAGGGCACTCATATCACATTTGTTATGTTAACACATAACACATCTTATGACTGCATGTCCCTTATTATTTGGCACTTATGTTTATCTTTAGCTATAATGTCCCCGTTTCCACTTTCTCTTCTTACAAAATTCATTATTTACTCGGTATTAATTGAACCTCAGCCAGGATATATTCTCTCTCTCTCTCTCTCTCTCTCTCTCTCTATATATATATATATATATATATATATGTCTATAATGCTATTCATAAATATATTTCATTTGCAATATATTAATTTTATCCTCTTGATATGAAGGGACGGGCGGGGGTGATTTAATTGAACACCCCAAACACTGCCAAAAGGTTAGGGGGATTGACGCCACTGTTATCACGTTGTCACATAGAATAACAACAAACTGAACATACTTAGAAACCAAGATCAGTCTCTAAAACTAGCAGTCGTGAGCTTTACAAAACAGCTAAAGCGTTCATGTCCTCTGAGCTCCTCTACATAAGTGGAAGTGTCATTACTTGTGTTTAATATAATAAGTGCATTGATTGAATAATAAGTATATGAATATATTTAGTAATCGTTATCTTTTTAACCCTGTCATACTGCTTATCTTCAGCCCAGTTCACACGGCATTTTCTGTATCATTACCTAGCTTACAGTAGCAGTCTTCATCATTACTTGTCTAACACTGAAGGTTTGCTTTATTGATTACTATACATAGAAGCAATCTTTCTAATAATCTAGTTTTGACCGACATTTCATACCATTACCAAATTAACAGTGATACTTTATCACATCTCTTTACAGGACAATCATTTTGGGGGTATAATGGTTATGATTAGATTCTTTATCATTATCAAGTTACAGCTGTAATTTTATATAATTTCTTAGGTTACAATGGCAGATTTCATCTTTTCTTGTTTTCCAGTGACATTAATTATTATACCTTTGTTACAGCTGCAGATTTTGAATAATTTATGTGGTTAAAATTACACTCTTTATCTTTACCGACGTAACAGGGACATTCATTATCATTATACCCTGGTAACATGTGTCGTTATTTTATCATTTTTGAGATAACTGTCACAGAATTCATCACTACCAGGTTATGGTAGCATTCTTTATCATTATAAGTGCAGTGACCATAATTTGGTTGAAAAATGTATTTCCATCCATGTCATAACCAGGTTAAATTAGTGCGCCATATATAAGTTGCCAATGTTACAGTGGCTTCTTAATCATTGCGTAGACAATACATTTGTGTTTTTTTTTATCGTTACTAAGGTCACAGTGACGTACACAGCTTCGTCTGTGCAAGATGAATGCCCCGACAGTACGGGTACCGTGGAAACTTTTACTGTTGATTGTACCACTGTCAACCTGGACCGGGACTGTCGCCGAGGGAGAAGACACAGAGACAGGGATGATCAAATATTCTTTACGGGTAGCACAGCAGGGTTTTTCGGAAGAGGTGGTTTTTAGTGTTGGACGCTAAAAATTGTTACCACAGTCAAATCTGAAGGCAAATAAAGAAAATACCTTTGGGCTGAACAAAGAAAAATGTGTTCTAGAAAACCTACCCCCTTTAACTGGACCAATTTTCACCTCTGTTATGCTCAAAAACACACACAAACTAAATTTTCCATACTGATATTACATAAATAGAATATATTTGTTGAAAATTTCTCGGCAAAGTCGTCTCTGTTCGCTGTTGATAAAAAATATACATGTTCATCCTAGAAAACAATACGCAGATTTATTCCTTTATCCGTTTTTTTTGCATATATATATTGAATTTAATTTTCAAATGCAATCTTATTGTTTGTGTATGCTTGGACTAATATCAACATACATAGGGAATGTGTTTAGTGGTTATGCCTGAAAAATTCGACATGGTCTATGTTAACATTTAATTTTAAGTTCTTATCTTAATTACTGTTTAACATACATTTATATAATAAATCTAACTAAGATTTGACTTTATCATTATGTGATTGTTTTACAAAATGACAAATGTTAATGTTTAATTAACATTGATTTCCATCCATTTAGTTATTTGGAAACATTTTTGAGATGTATAAAAACATTTATAACCTAGCAACCTTTTCTTAGTACAGAATTTGCTATACAAATTAGGATTTATACGTACACAAAATTATGTTTTAAAGTAGGATGCGACCGTTAGGTTCTTATAGATATTGTTCGGTTTGGTCTTTTTATAGCTTTTTTTATAATACTTATGATCATTAAGTTGGCGATACGCTTCTTTTATATAATGTTTCTTATTTTGAATGACAGTGCCCCCTGTCGGAAGGTCTGATAACTTTTTGATTCCGCCCGGGTAGAGGTGTCCATCTACTGTTACTATCTGTTTTGTTTTTATCCGAATGTATGTATCCTCTGCATTTTGTATCAGGGTCTTCATTATAGTTATCTGTCAAGCGGAGTCTCAGGAAAGATTATTCCAAATTTCCGTTTCACTCTTTATTATCCACTGCTATAGTCGTGCAAAACTTGAGACGTGATATCAATCCGCGTTAAAATATAACAGGCTTTGTTCCGACAAATCTGATAGAAATCTGTACATCGAGAAACTGCAAAATATATTTTATCGATATGGGATACAAGCAGGAAATAGTAGAAAATAAATAGTAAAGGCCACTTAATAAGACGCAATTCTCTACTCGCTCCCTAAATCAAAACAGAAAACCCCCCCGCACCATTAGTCACAACAAATCATCCACGTAATCTAAAATCTCTTAAAAAATTATTCATGATTTACGATCTATATTAGAATAAGACGTAACATTAAGACCCACCTTTCCTGACAGACCACTTCTTTCATTAAAAAAACCTCATAATCAACATTAAGACCCCTCTTTCCTGACAGAACACTTCTCTCATTCAAAAAAAACCTCATTATCTACACATGAAATATATAAAAAAATCATAGCTTTAACTGTGCTGCGACAACGGCTCATTCCTGTGAAATGGCCATGCTGCCGCACGTGCCCACTGATTCTTCGTAATAAAACATTAATTATCCATGGCATTAGACGCACCATTCAGGGCATTTTGTTTGCACCAGTTAATGGGTAGAATATGCTATATTATGTAAACTGTGTCAAGAAACTACCTATACAGGCGAAACAAGCCTCATGCAAAGTCTCACAGTGATTGATCACAGAGAGTCCAATAAAGCCAAAGATTTTTATGTACCGGTCGGTGAACATTTATCTCAAGAAAGACACACGTCAGAATGCATGCAGATTAGCGTTTTAAAGAGTCTTTGAACCGACACATGACGTAGAAAAATATAGGAACGAAAGTTAATAGATAAATTGATACTATAAGAAAAGGATTAAATCGCGGTTTTATGGCGCACTACAGATAGTGAGACCTGGCATAATATTAATAGCACCGAACAACTTCACCATATCGATAATGACATGACGTCATTCCTTGCGCTTATGTGCACCTTCCCGCCACAGATATAACCGTGTTGTGAGATCATCTCTCACGCTGACGTACAAAATATCTAATTAACACCATCAGCCTGTGTGTAAAATTACTCATACTTACTATTTAATATGTCATTTAATATGGTTTTAATGCTTATGTAAGCTCATGTCATCTGTATAGAATCACGGACTTACACAACCTTATCGCTTTAGTTATAATCGTCAATCGATATTAAGCCGATGAATATAACTGATAAATGTTTCGGCCGGGGCATGAACTCGATATAATCCGAAGTCGGGACTGGACATTTATGATCTAGCATTATGGGTAACTGATCAATGACCCACTCGGAACCTGGGTCAACATGGTTCAATTTCAAGTATCTGTGATTGGCTACTCTGAATTCGTATCATGTTGACCCAGGTTCCGAGTGTGTCATTGTTATTTACCCATAATGCTAAAGTTAAACAAAATGTAAAAGAATTCCGGCCCAGCAAGGCAGTGTGCCCCCCCCCCCCCCCGGTGAAACTATAAAGTGAACACGCGACGCTAGCAGTTAAAATGTGATACATATACCCGCTGACCGCTGTCTATAACAATCGAGACGGTTCGGGTGTTTGCAGTGGCTTAAAGACCCAGAATCACAAATACTGTCCCTTTCATATCGGCAGAGGGTACTGAACCTATGGTTACCAAATCGTTGCAACAGTTTCCACAATGCATTTATATTTGGCCAATTGATCGAAATGTCCGTCCAGTAGAGTTATATCCACAGGCACTTGACACGATGTATTACCCGGGTGTGCGATATTACAAGCATCACTGGGCCTATCCCCCTGTCAGCTAACTAACCAACCTAATGCTATTTCCCCCTCCAATATAATAGTGTATGTCAGACAAATAAGAGTGAGATAAATTACATAAACTAAAGCTTATTTTCTTCCTCTGTGTCTTCAACATAACTATATTCTTTCATCTTGTCTCAACTTTGTGTCATTCTGTCAGTATGTCTATCTCTCTGTCAGCTGTCCTGAATTTCACCTACTTTCTGGTTCTTGTGTCTTACATATACCATTCTACAGGCCACAGTTTTGCAAAATTCCTTTGAAACTGGTACATCTTATGTCAAACACCTAATATCTCGAGGGTGATTTTTCATTCCCGGTGTATGGTCGGTAGGGGGTGCTGCATACTACAACCTATCTTTTTTGGCCAAATCTCCAAAACTATAAAAATTAATTACATAAACTCTAGCTTATTTTCTTCCTCTAGGTCTTCTTCATCTAGTCTCCGATTTGTGTCACTTGTCAGTATGTCTGTGACTTCGAAACAGTTTTAAATCTTATTTTCCTCATAACTTTGTCAATTCTGGCTCTATCTTCACAAACTTTGGCTCAATTTTCACCTTAGTCTCCTGCATAACATAGTGTAGTCAACTGGTCTCAGCTTGGTGTGAATTTTCAATATGTCTGTCTGTTTTCATTTGTCCTTAATTTTGCCTTCTTGCCTCTGTTATTTAGCATTCTATAGGCCACAGTTTACCAGGAATCACTTTGTTACGTTCATAAATTGTATATCGGAAATATTTCTTGAAGCTGTTTATGTATTTTTAAATAGATCAACGTCTAAGTTTTAAAAAAAAGTCCAATTATTATTTCCATCGTAAATTTGTGAATATTGGTCTAATCTTTACAAACTATGGCTTATTTCTTCCTCTTATTTCTTTCTAAATTTATCGCATCCCTTAATAGTTAACGAAATAGTATTAAGCTTTATAATAAGACTGAAGGTACCTGTAACGGTTTTGTGTTTAAGATATTTTATTTGCAACAACTGTTAAGGCGGAATGTCAGTATTAGGTTAGCCGCATACTGTGCAAAATAAGGACGTATCTTACGATTAATGATCCCTCACTGGACTAACAGACGGCACCTCCGTGCAGGAATTGGTCAACAATGTGCCATTCTATACACAAATAATCTAGGCAATGTCATAGATACCCCACTCTCCATGTGCACGTCATGCGCCAATGTTGAGAAACAGAAAAACCATGTGGCCTGAGATGGTAGGTTGCATATGTGCGGACTAGTCTCTTACACTGACACAAGGTGGCGCTCCGCAACGACCAGTGGCAGCCTGTGGAAGAAGCTCATGTGCGGACGTGTTGAAACATGTAGTAGGAACACTCCCTTCATAAAACTCTGGCTCGTCTGACTTACAACAAGTACTTGTTGAATGTGTTTGGATTATTTTGGCGCCCCCACCTGTTACAAACAAATGGATATAAGTAAACTGAATAGCCTATGTGCGGTTGTCTCGCCTATTTTTTAAAATGGTTCACTAGATTAACTTTAGTTGATATGACAGATATGAACTTTAGACAGATATGTTTGAAAACATTCTTACAATATCTACAATGTTCCAGAAAAATACGTTGTAACTCCCTCTGCATGTTTGTTGAATTTCTGACCGCATGAATACACGCATGTCCCCTACGGGCACTGGACGATAGCAAACCTTTTTAATTTGCACGGAAAATGGCAGCTGTCATGAGTAGTAATCATTATACCCTTATCTTCCATGTAGACGGTTGAGGATTTTTTTTGGGATAACCGCGCTCGCAACAGCAAATTATAGTTAGATTCGCTCATGTCGCTGAAAATAAATTTTATTACCATGTTATAAATGTTTTGCGACCCTAAATAGATAATGATATAGTATTATGATTTATGAAAGAAATATAATTTTGAGTTAAAGTTATTTTATTTACTGCGACTGTTAAGGCGGAATGAGGTTAGTCAGGCTATGCAGAATAAGGACGTATCTTACGCATAATGACCCCTTACATGACTAACAGATGACACCTCCGTGCAGGAATTGGTCAACAACGTGCAATTCAAAACATAAAGGCGTATTCTGGGCAATGTCATAGATACCTCCCTCTCAATGTGCCCCTCATTCGTCGCAGAGTCGTACAGAATAAATGTGCCACTGACGTCACACAACTGGCGCCAATTGACCTATCCATGAACTCTATGTGACCTTAATCGCATATTCATTCATTGAATTATCATAAGCATTGCACTAACGAGCAACCAATCAGGTGACCTTAAACATTGTTAAGCGACAAAAACAAAATTTTCCATAATTTGACAGAGCTTTGTCAAACAAATCACGTGTAGTCTGTATATACTACCAGTACCCATGTCTGCATGTTTTCCGGGATATTTTTTTCTATACAAAGCAGACAGTATAAAAAGTTCAAGGCTATAGGTTGCAAGAGCCATTCCTTGACTACCGAGTGAATAATAATGTCTTACCTGGCACATGATTCGTTTGAAACAAATAATCAAAAATATTGAAAGACAGAACTCATAATGACTACTATATAGTAATCAATGGTCAGGCGATACTAGTTGATGACGTCAATCAATATGACGTCATCATTATGTTGTAAGAAGCACTCGCTTCAATGGGCATGGAAGACCTTCTCTGTAGGAGCATTTTGGGAGCTCATTATAATAATGTGTTAAAAGGGCGGAGCATTTCGGCTGCGGTGGATAGGTCAATTCCTGGCCAAGAGGTACAGGTGTTGCTCCTCCTTCCGGCTATTTCCAGGCTCTTTTATACACAAAGGCGTAATCTATGCCATTATATAGCACCTTTCTCCCCATGTGCCCATCATGCGTCGCAGGGCCCCTTTTCTGGATAAATTCTGGATACTCCCCTGTTAAAGCACCTTTTGGTAACTGCGCAGGACGGCGCAGCTTAAATTTACTTCACGAAAAACTGCCAATCCAACACGCCTATGGGCACTGGCCTCGCAGAGTCGAAAAGATTAAATGTGCCGCTGACGTCATACAACTGGTGCCCATTGCTTGTCAAGATGTACAGGTGGTGCTCCTCCTTCCGGCTGTTTCAAGGCTCTTCCTGTTACAGAGAATCATCAAATTAGACCAAAGGTCCTAACTCGCATGTCAAATGCTGAGTGCAGGGTGATAGAAATGAAAAGGCCCACTGTACTCAGTCTTATGTTAGAAAGTACGGAAAATAAAAAAGAAAATGAAAAACAAATGCATATTTATCTGCATATTTAAGAAAAATACGGAAAAGAACGGTATATTTAATTTGTTTATTGATTTGTTCCAAACAACCGAATTTTCTGCGGGTTTAGGTGATCCCTAATGCAGGCATCCCTTAATTGTTGTTTACACTAATAATTCCTCTGTATAAAGTGCACTCTGTGAGCTGGCAAGGACTGGTGGAGCCTTGCCAACCGTACGTTTATATAAGGAGGGGTGCACCAATGAACTGTTTCGGTGATACACAGCGTCAGCATTTGTTTAATTAATTATATTGAGGTCATGTCATATGATCTGTCTCATGACTGCTTTGGATGCGCTTTGGTGTCTTGAGGCCAAACGTAATTGAGAGTTTCTACCAGATACCGACGGAAGGCGAACTTCGATATCAGAAGAAAACTGTAAAGTAGTGAGTAAGTTAATTTGTTGCTTGCCGGAAATCTTCGATTTTGGCAAGCATGTTGGTTAGTTGCGTATGTTTGTTTGTGTGTTCTGTATTTGTTTTTTTTTTGTTTCTCAGTTATCTCCTGGCTGCAATTTTAGAGCAATCAATCTGAAACTTATACAGTCGATTGAAAGTGACAAGTTCTGAGATATTTTTTATTTTGTCAAAATATGTCAAAGGCCAAGGTCAAGGTCTTTAAAAAAATCTTGAAATATTATTTTCATCATCAAAATTGGTTCTATCGTCAAAATCTTAGGCTCATTTTCTTCCTCTGTGTCTTTTTCATAACTTGCTCTAGTCATCTTTTCTCAACTTTGTTTCACTTTGTCGGTAAGTCTGACTATCTGTCAGTTGTCCTTAATTTCACCTTCTTGCTGGTTGTTGTGTCTTACTCTAAGATTGTGTTTGAAAGGGATCCTTTTACAATTGACACATCTTATGTCGTCCACTAATATCTCGAAATTGATTTTTTTTTATTTCTGAAAATAGCTGCTAGGGGGCGCTGAACACAAAACACTACAACATATGTTTTTGATCATATCTCAGAAACTATCAACCTAAATTAAATGAACCAAACTTTATTTTCTTCTTCTGTGTCTTCGACAAAACATAGTATTGTCATCATGTCTCAATTTTATGTCACTCTTTCAAAATGTCTGTCTGTTTGTACGTTTTTCTGCATTTCGCCTGCGTGCTTGTTCCTGCGTCTTGCATAAAGCATTCTGCATGCCACAGTTTTGCAGGAATCCTTTTGCATCTTTTACATCTTATGTCATACACTAATATGTCGAGGTGATTTTTGATTTTGTGAGGGGACACTGCACTCAAAATGCTACAACATATCATTTTCGGGCCCAAATTTGAAGCTATAAGCCTTAATTTCGTAAAATGGTTAACCTGTTTTAAATATGTACTCCTTAAAGATAAATATGACAGGAAACGTACGTTTGACATACTCTCCCTACGGACAGGAGAGTACAGATTATTTTAAAGATTGGAATTTCCTTTTTCTATATCATCAGGAAGCAAAAATAATGAGAGGCGTTGTGTTTTGCTGTTCCGTGTTCTTTGCTGTTTTCTGCGCATGCAAATCAGGGCGTGGAGGACGCTGGATACCACCGAGTAGGACGCCACAGAGGTGGGCCCTTCAGAAAACCCCGTATAACTCTTATTTTACGTTAGTTTTTATTATGATTATTCAATGCTACAGAGTTTTTTTTTCTTTTCGTTGAAAATGACATTCATTGTTCAGAAATGGTTAATAGCCGACCACATGCCATTTCATGCTAGAGCTGTTATCATTGGATGTGAATAAAATTGTTGATATCTTTAATTTTGTATAATACTCAGTGCTGTTTTTCCATTGTATAATTATCAAATCCATATGATATATTTCAGGTGTGAATGCAGAATTAATTACGAATCATACGATCAGAGGAGGCCCTACCAGATACAAGCCTCGTGTCTTAACATGAGTTCCGTGTGCCTGGAGAAATGTCAGAAAAAAACAAACAAATACGATTACGCCGAACACACGAAAAAGGTTTGCTGCAAGGAGAACAGTAACAGCACGGTTCTCAAGGTGAGGGTTTATGCATCATATTTTCCCGAATTTTCACATCAACAAAATAATTTACTACATCAGTTAAGTCTGATTGTTTTGTTACATTTTGTCAGGATCACAGAATAGAAACAAACAGAACTTCACTTTTACCCAGACATCTGGAACTCCAGGAACTGTCTGTACATTGTTTACACCAGCTTTCCTATGCATGTTTGAATAATAGACAGCCAAAACGCACATTTCCTTTAATTACCTCTGCGTATTGTAATTACCAAGGTCAAATACAATCTTTGTTATCATGTAATTTGATGACACTCCAGTATGTCTGTATTAATGCCTATCTTACATTGTTTATCTCATAGTTAAAACGTGCATGTCCTTTACCTCTGTGTCGTCATGTACTGTCATATACTAGGTCAAAATACAATCTATATTATCATTTTTTTTATGACACTGCCATACTGCGTATGGTCACACAGAAATCAACGGTGTTTTCCTGTATTGATGCCCATCTTACAGTGTCTTTCTTTAACATTACTTAGTTAACGGTGAAAAGTTCCATATAACCTATTTCACAGTGGCAATCTTTAACATGATCTAGATAATGGTAATGTTCTATCATTTCTAGTTCACGGTAACATTCTTTATCATTACCAGTTTTGGTAGCATTCTTTTCATCATCTCACTCAGAATGGCACATTGGCTCCTATAACATTTTTGGCATTACCTAGGTAGCGGTAATATGATGGTTCGTTATCGTTATCAGGTTACGGAAGTATTCTTTACCATGATCTCGTTCAGAATGCTATGGTGGTCATGAAAACATGCTTTAATATTACCAGGTTACTGAAGCATTCTTTTCCATTATCTCGGTCAGAATGCTATGATGGTCAGGAAAATGTGCTTTTTCATTACCATGTTACAGTATCAGTCACTCTCATAAGCCGGGTGAAAGTTGTTGTAGCATATCAATACCAGGAAACAAAGGTACTCAAAGTGACGTTATACCTAGAAAAGAAACATTTGCAATGTGTTGTTACGATTGTCAGTGTAAGGGGTTAACAGGAATAAATGAAAAATTCTTAACATTTATCTTTTTATATTACTATTTTTCCAACAACTGAAAACACTTTATGCAAAATATTCAATGTCTTCAAACGATAGTTTGTTTCAAGTGAAATTTTATGTTCATGTTATACTAATCAACCCGCAGCCCGCCCCACTTCTTACAGACTTTTTTCCGGCCTGGCCTTATCCGCACTTTCTTAGATGTAGCCAGCTCCGAACTGAATCTTAAAGGAGGCCCCACCAAGGGGGGGGGGGGGGGCACGTACTGTGGGTCAACCCTCCCCCCCCCTTCCACAGGCCCTACTACATTGTACCTCTGCTGAGATATGATTGATTTTAATCCTAAGCAAACAACAGGATGGACGCAACGCAAAAACGATTGCAGATGGTGAAGTCTTCAGTACGAGATGGAGGTGTCCCAGATCTAAGGAAATGCATAATTGCCTCCCAGTACATAAAACTACTCCTGAGAAATGGTTAATGATCCCTACAAATTGCGCACAAATGGAGACCAAGCAAAAGGGGTTATAGGTGGCGCCACAAATCTTTGTTAGGCACCAGCCAACATACGATTCGACACTTATTGCAGGTTACAGAAAGATCGGTCCAGAAACGAACGCGGCGATGGAACTCAAAAGGGTCCATATGGTACACAAGCAGATCATGAGAATTCGTTCCCATGTACGTGATACAGTTTCATAAATGTTGCCAGCTTCACGGTTGGAAGGTTTTCCTCCCTAATGCTCCGAGTCACTCACACTGACAGCTGTCATCTTTAAGGTTACCACAGGTTAATAATCACCACTTGCTAAAGGTCTCGTCACACGCAAAGCATGTAACGATATATTTGGCATTGCTTGAGTTCTTAGTGTCTGAACCACCCAGTACATATGTACCAAAACAGCTGACGCATAATTGAATGAGCAATTTCATGGGAACGTCTAGTTATATTTATGAAATAATGTATGATTTCAGTGAATGAACCTTAATATTAATATTATCGTCGAGAAAACACGATAAAGAGATTTGTTGAACAATGCAATTATTCGCATGATGCATTTACAGTTCGCAAACAGTGTCAAAATAGAAAAGCACCCGGCGAGCACAGACCTCCGATAAGGCAGATGATTACCTCTTCAGGCATTGTCAGAAATGAAGCATTTTTCCTTTAGAAAATATCTGGATCCAGATGGGGATCCGGATCTCTCCGAAATTTGTATTCAATTGTTCCTTGTGCAACTGCCGAGCTTTCCTTCTTGTTGGAGATAATTTACCTGAATTATATTTTGAGGTCAAAGTGAAGAAATATACTTTGATTCGAATAATTTTGTTGTACAAATGTTGAGTCTCAGAAAGACTTGTTAAATAACATATTTTGAGTTGTATTATCTTAAAATTAATTATAGTTTGTAAATGAAGTGTAGATATATAACATCACCGATATCAGTTCTGACATTGAAAATATTAATTAGACAGGTTTAAATATAGTAAAGCATATGATCACAGTTTTACAGGAGCCGAATAACATGTTCAGCACTACAAAGAACACAAATTATGTCTACCTTGTCCAGGATTCTGTTTCCTTAATTTATTTGAATATGTTTAATTCCTGTTTGTAGTTTCAAACAATATTTTATGTTTGACTGTTTGAACTCCTTTGACTGAGCATTTGCTATTTTATATTTGTCAACCTTTACTTCCTTTCAATATTGTATGGTTTGTGCCACTGAATGTACACATAGGCTTTAAACATTGCCTAAATATTTCCTAAATATTCTTTAAATATAATATATTAGAAAACAGCGTTGAATCATTATGTTCCAAAAGAAAATAATAAAATAGAGAAAAAGTGAAAAAGTGTGAATAACCAACACCAAATAGCTGTAGGGGTTTTGAGTATGTAAAGTTAAAGCTTCTTTGAAATAAATATGCACTGATGCAAAATGTGATAAAACATTAGGAACACAAGGGGAATCCAGCGATCTGAATCAGAAACTTAAAATATTACCATACATTGGTACATCAACTGGTCCTATTATTTTAAGATTTGTCAAAATATTGCAACGCCATAAACCATCAGTGTGAAATCACACGTTTGATAAAAAGTTTCCTGAAGACAGGTGAATAATAAGAAGAATATAAGTAAATATGTAATACCATAATATTTCTGCGAATTCGGGAGCAACCATATTCCGTAGTCACCCTTAATGAAGTGCTTAGCATAAAAGTGGGCGATGGTACCTGAAACTAACATGTCAAAGCTTGTCAAGGTCAGTGATGTTAATTTCGTTTGGATGTCCTTCGGTATTTGTCAAGGAATATATTTGGTTCAGGCTATGATTCCTTTAATTTGATTGAACGCTTTGGTTTTGTCCCGAATAAAGCCACATAGATAGCCAGCATACAGCTTAAAATCAACCAACTGAATGTTAAACATTTTGTTGTAAAAAAAAACAGGGATGACCTCAACCGCGGCATCCGCAATCGCATGCGGCTCGAATAACATGTCCTTTTTGGAGAAGAAAAAATGGAAATAAATATTTTGTAACCGAATTGTTTCCCGCTTTAAGTGGAGGGATAGGGGGGGGGGGGGTGGCAACAGCTTAAACCTCGGTTAAATTTTTTAGAGAATAAAGATCACAATCTTTTTCTCTTATCTTCTTTGCATCATGTTCAATGACCCTATCATTGCAAAGAAACTTCACCCCTTTGACTGAAAAGCAAATTCTGCCTGGGAGTGAACAGATCTAAAATTAAAGCTCTTTTGTTTTTAAATATAATACAGCCTCATCTATGTAAATATCCACCAATTGTATTTATGACCCTGTTTCTCTTTATGTACTTCTTTCAACTTTTCATGGCTATCCTCTTTCCTAAATCTTCAATAAATTAAATAATAAACACAATATAATATGTTTTGTTCCTGATGCTGGCACCTGCATCCAGATGGATATATTTATATTTAATTAAACTCAGAAGGTAAATACTTTTTTTTCAGGATAAAGATATCTATCTGTATCGAGGTGCCAACATCAGGAACCAAAAATGTTTTAAAGAAATTTTAAAGAAATTATATTTTATTGAATCACAGGAGGTTATTATGTTTTTTTTGTAACCTGATCACAGAACAAATAACCCTTTTGTTTCAGGCTCTATCCTACAAAATACATAAGGCTGCAGTCTGTTTTTTTATTTTAACTAGCAAAGGATTTAGAGTCTTTTTAGAGAATTTCCAATGTAAAACTTTGAACAGAAAGTATCTTAGCTTGCTATCGATTTAATTGTATATATCTTTTCAAAAGACTGCATTGCATATTCATTCTTCACATCTAGTTCTCCTTTTCACTTATTTCGGATATTCCCTGGTTCGGCAGATAATTTCAGAACATCGTGCTTATAAATTTGTTTGATTCAATTTTTCATTTAAAAACAAGCCTTATTCCCTCGCCTTATCTTCGAAATAAAAATTAAAGATGATATCATCGTTCAGTCGAAAAATGGATGATCTTTGATGTTTATGATTGCAAAGGTAAGCACTAAAATGTAATCCCTCATCATTATTTACGTGCATTGCAGGGTATTAGAGTTGATAATTTTCTCTGATATCTTCAATGGGGGACCTATATTTTGAACTACAATTCTATTTAAATAATACCTTTAGCATTGTATTGATTGTATTATGGATTATAAATTTATATACAAACCTTATGTGTTCCCATATCAAGCATATATACTAAATAAATACACCTCAAAAATGGAAAAGATAATTTAACTATTAGTTATTTAAAATATAGTTACTCAAAAACGCGGATAATATGAAATAAATATCCAGCAGTATATCATCCATTAATAGGGCACTCATATCACATTTGTTATGTTAACACATAACACATCTTATGACTGCATGTCCCTTATTATTGGGCACTTATGTTTATCTTTAGCTATAATGTCCCCGTTTCCACTTTCTCTTCTTACAAAATTCATTATTTACTCGGTATTAATTGTACCTCAGCCAGGATGTATTCTATAATTATATATATATATATATATGTCTATAATGCTATTCATAAATTTATTTCATTTGCAATATATTAATATTATCCTCTTGATATGAAGGGACGGGCGGGGGTGATTTAATCGAACACCCCAAACACTGCCAAAAGGTTAGGGGGATTGACGCCACTGTTATCACGTTGTCACATAGAATAACAACAAACTGAACATACTTAGAAACCAAGATCAGTCTCTAAAACTAGCAGTCGTGAGCTTTACAAAACAGCTAAAGCGTTCATGTCCTCTGAGCTCCTCTACATAAGTGGAAGTGTCATTCCTTGTGTTTAATATAATAAGTGCATTGATTGAATAATAAGTATATGAATATATTTAGTAATCGTTATCTTTTAAAACACTGTCATACTGCTTATCTTCAGCCCAGTTCACACGGCATTTTCTGTATCATTACCTAGCTTACAGTAGCAGTCTTCATCATTACTTGTCTAACACTGAAGGTTTACTTTATTGATTACTATACATAGAAGCAATTTTTCTAATAATCTAGTTTTGACCGACATTTTATATCATTACCAAATTACCGGTGATACTTTATCACATCTCTTTACAGGACAATCATTTTGGGGGGTATAATGGTTATGATTACATTCTTTATCATTATCAAGTTACAGCTGTAATTTTATATAATTTTTAGGTTACAATGGCAGATTTGATCTTTTCTTGTTGTCCAGTGACATTAATTATTATACCTTTGTTACAGCTGTAGATTTTGAATAATTTATGTGGTTAAAATTACACTCTTTATCTTTACCGACGTAACAGTGACATTCATTATCATTATACCTTGGTAACAGGTGTCGTTATTTTATCATTTTTGAGGTAACTGTCACAGAATTCATCACTACCAGGTTATGGTAGCATTCTTTATCATTATAAGTGCAGTGACCATAATTTGGTTGAAAAATGTATTTCCATGTCATAACCAGGTTAAATAAGTGCGCCATATATAAGTTGCCAATGTTACAGTGGCTTCTTAATCATTGCGTAGACAATACATTTGTGTTTTTTTATCGTTACTAAGGTCACAGTGACGTACACAGCTTTGTCTGTGCAAGATGAATGCCCCGACAGTACGGGTACCGTGGAAACTTTTACTGCTGATTGTACCACTGTCAACCTGGACCGGGACTGTCGCCGAGGGAGAAGACACAGAGAGAGGGATGAAAGATTTTTCCTTTGGGGGTCGTAGATTAGGGTTTTTCGGAAGAGGTGGTTTTTAGTGTTGGACGCTAAAAATTGTTACCACAGTCAAATTTGAAGGCAAATAAAGAAAAGACCTTTGGGGCTGACCAAAGAAAAATGTGTTCTAGAAAACCTACCCCCTTTAACTGGACCAATTTTCACCTCTGTTATGCTCAAAAACACACACAAACTAAATTTTCCATACTGATATTTCATAAATAGAATATATTTGTTGAAAATTTCTCGGCAAAGTCGTCTCTGTTCGCTGTTGATAAAAAAAAATACATGTTCATCCTGGAAAACAATACGCAGATTTATTCCTTTATCCGTTTTTTGCAAATATATATTGAATTTAATTTTCAAATGCAATCTTATTGTTTGTGTATGCTTGGACTAATATCAACATGCATAGTGAATGTGTTTAGTGGTTATGCCTGAAAAATTCGACATGGTCTATGTTAACATTTATTTTTAAGTTCTTATCTTAATTACTGTTTAACATACATTACATCATAAATCTAACTAAGATTTGACTTTATCATTATGTGATTGTTTTACAAAATGACAAATGTTAATGTTTAATTAACATTGATTTCCATCCATTTAGTTATTTGGAAACATTTTTGAGATGTATAAAAAACATTTATAAATTAGCAACCTTTTCTTAGTACAGAATTTGCTATACAAATTAGGATTTATTCGTACACAAAATTATGTTTTAAAGTAGGATGCGACCGTTAGGTTCTTATAAATATTGTTCGGTTAGGTCTTTTTATAGCTTTTTTTATAATACTTATGATTATTAAGTTGGCGATACGCTTCTTTTATATAATGTTTCTTATTTTGAATGACAGTGCCCCCTGTCGGAAGGTCTGATAACTTCTTGATTCCGCCCGGGTAGAGATGTCCATCTACTGTTACTATCTGTTTTGTTTTTATCCGAATGTATGTATCCTCTGCATTTTGTATCAGGGTCTTCATTATAGTTATCTGTCAAGCGGAGTCTTAGGAAAGATTATTCCAAATTTCCGTTTCACTCTTTATTATCCACTGCTATAGTCGTGCAAAACTTGAGACGTGATATCAATCCGCGTTAAAACATAACATGCTTTGTTCCGACAAATCTGATAGAAATCTGTACATCGAGAAACTGCAAAATATTTTTATCAATATGGGATACAAGCAGGAAATAGTAGAAAATAAAAAGGAAAAGCCACTTAATAAGACGCAATTCTCTACTAGCTCCCTAAATAAAAGCAGAAAACCCCTCGCACCATTAGTCACAACAAATCATCCACGAAATCTAAAATCTCTTTAAAAATTATTCATGGTTTACAATCTATTTTAGAATAAGACGTAACATTAAGACCCCTCTTTCCTGACAGACCACTTCTCTCATTAAAGAAAACCCCTCATAATCAACATTAAGACCCCTCTTTCCTGACAGAACACTTCTCTCATTCAAAAACACCTCATTATCTACACATGAAATATATAAAAAATCATAGCTTTAACTGTGCTGCGACAACGGCTCATTCCTGTGAAATGGCCACGCTGCCGCACGTGCCCACTGATTCTTCGTAATAAAACATTAATTATCCATGGCATTAGACGCACCATCCAGGGCATTTTGTTTGCACCAGTTAATGGGTAGAATATGCTATATTATGTAAACTGTGTCAAGAAAATACCTATACAGGCAAAACAAGCCTCATGCAAAGTCCCACAGTGATTGATCACAGAGAGTCCAATAAAGCCAAATATTTTTATGTACCGGTCGGTGAACATTTATCTCAAGAGAGACACACGTCAGAATGCATGCAGATTAGCGTTTTAAAGAGTCTTTGAACCGACACATGACGTAGAAAAATATAGGAACGAAAGTTAATTGATAAATTGATACTATAAGAAAAGGATTAAATCGCGGTTTTATGGCGCACTACAGATAGTGAGACCTGGCATAATATTAATAGCACCGAACAACTTCACCATATCGATAATGACATGACGTCATTCCTTGCGCTTATGTGCACCTTCCCGCCACAGATATAACCGTGTTGTGAGATCATCTCTCACGCTGACGTACAAAATATCTAATTAACACCATCAGCCTGTGTGTAAAGTTACTCATACTTACTATTTAATATGTCATTTAATATGCTTTTAATGCTTATGTAAGCTCATGTCATCTATATAGAATCACGGACTTACACAACCTTATCGCTTTAATTATAATCGTCAATCGATATTAAGCCGATGAATATAACTGATAAATGTTTCGGCCGGGGCATGAACTCGATATAATCCGAAGTCGGGACTGGACATCTCAACTTTGTGTCATTCTGTCAGTATGTCTATCTGTCTGTCAGCTGTCCTGAATTTCACCTACTTTCTGGTTCTTGTGTCTTACATATACCATTCTACAGGCCACAGTTTTGCAGAAATCCTTTGAAACTGGTACATCTTATGTCAAACACCTAATATCTCGAAGGTGATTTTTCATTCCCGGTGTATGGTCGGTAGGGGGTGCTGCATACTACAACCTACCTTTTTGGCCAAATCTCCAAAACTATAAAAATTAATTACATAAACTCTAGCTTATTTTCTTCCTCTAGGTCTTCTTCATCTGGTCTCCGATTTGTGTCACTTTTCAGTATGTCTGTGACTTCGAAACAGTTTTAAATCTTATTTTCCTCATAACTTTGTCAATTCTGGCTCTATCTTCACAAACTTTGGCTCAATTTTCACCTTAGTCTCCTGCATAACATAGTGTAGTCAACTGGTCTCAGCTTGGTGTGAATTTTCAATATGTCTGTCTGTTTTCATTTGTCCTTAATTTTGCCTTCTTGCCTCTGTTATTTAGCATTCTATAGGCCACAGTTTACCAGGAATCACTTTGTTACGTTCATAAATTGTATATCGGAAATATTTCTTGAAGCTGTTTATGTATTTTTAAATAGATCAACGTCTAAGTCATGAAAAAAAGTCCAATTATTATTTCCATCGTAAATTTGTGAATATTGGTCTAATCTTTACAAACTATGGCTTATTTCTTCCTCTTATTTCTTTCTAAATTTATCGCATTCCTTAATAGTTAAAGAAATAGTATTAAGCTTTATAATAAGACTGAAGGTACCTGTAACGGTTTTGTGTTTAAGATATTTTATTTGCAACAACTGTTAAGGCGGAATGTCAGTATTAGGTTAGCCGCATACTGTGCAAATAAGGACGTATCTTACGATTAATGATCCCTCACTGGACTAACAGACGGCACCTCCGTGCAGGAATTGGTCAACAATGTGCCATTCTATACACAAATAATCTAGGCAATGTCATAGATACCCCACTCTCCATGTGCACGTCATGCGCCAATGTTGAGAAACAGAAAAACCATGTGGCCTGAGATGGTAGGTTGCATATGTGCGGACTAGTCTCTTACACAGACACAAGGTGGCGCTCCGCAACGACCAGTGGCAGCCTGTGGAAGAAGCTCATGTGCGGACGTGTTGAAACATGTAGTAGCAACACTTCCTTCATAAAACTCTGGCTCGTCTGACTTACAACAAGTAATTGTTGATTGTGTTTGGATTATTTTGGCGCCCCCACCTGTTACAAACAAATGGATATAAGTAAACCGAATAGCCTATGTGCGGCTGGATAGGAGATGTCTCGCCTATTTTTTAAAATGGTTCACGGGATTAACTTAAGTTGATATGACATATATGAACTTTAGACAGATATGTTTGAAAACATTCTTACAATATCTACAATGTTCCAGAAAAATACGTTGTAACTCCCTCTGCATGTTTGTTGAATTTTTGATAGACTGGTACCCTGCTCTATTAAGGCCCTCAAGCCAAGCATAGAGACAGGCGTACAACGCCATCTTAAGTACTCCCAGTTGCAACTCCTGACCTACATGTAGACTGGTTCCAATTCCAGTCTGCACGCTTACACTGATTGTCATGGAAGTTCTCGCAATTCTGGCTGGTTATCTGTGAAGATTACCTATAAAATTACTTTCTTTAGTTATTTAAAAATTTCCAAATATTGAAAATGTGTTTTTGCACAAAAATTGACTGATGGATGTATAGATGATACGAATCATACGATATACTGAATACTTGATATTCCACTGTACGTGGTATTGGTTTATTATCAATATCTATTAATCTAATCATAAATATCACATTAAATGTACAGCCAACTTTTAACAACTTCTCTGAGCAAACGAAATGCTTATTTTTATCATATATAAATCATATATTGAGTTGGAACCAGTTTGCCGGGAGTCCTGAAGATGGCGTTGTACGCCCGTCTCTATGATTGGCCTAGAGCAGCGGTGCCATAATAGAGCGGGGTACCAGTCTAAATTTTTGACCGCATGAATACACGCATGTCCCCTACGGGCACTGAACGATAGCAAACCTTTTTAATTTGCACGCAAAATGGCAGCTGTCATGAGTAGTAATCATTATACCCTTATCTTCCATGTAGACGGTTGAGGAATTTTTTTTGGGATAACCGCGCTCGCAACAGCAAATTATAGTTAGATTCGCTCATGTCGCTGAAAATAAATTTTATTACCATGTTATAAATGTTTTGCGACCCTAAATAGATAATGATATAGTATTATGATTTATGACAGAAATATAGTTTTGAGTTAAAGTTATTTTATTTACTGCGACTGTTAAGGCGGAATGAGGTTAGTCAGGCTATGCAGAATAAGGACGTATCTTACGCATAATGACCCCTTACATGACTAACAGATGACACCTCCGTGCAGGAATTGGTCAACAACGTGCAATTCAAAACATAAAGGCGTATTCTGGGCAATGTCATAGATACCTCCCTCTCAATGTGCCCCTCATTCGTCGCAGAGTCGTAAAGAATAAATGTGCCACTGACGTCACACAACTGGCGCCAATTGACCTATCCATGAACTCTATGTGACCTTAATCGCATATTCATTCATTGAATTATCATAAGCATTGGACTAACGAGCAACCAATCAGGTGACCTTAAACATTGTTAAGCGACAAAAACAAAATTTTCCATAATTTGACAGAGCTTTGTCAAACAAATCACGTGTAGTCTGTATATACTACCAGTACCCATGTCTGCATGTTTTCCGGGATATTTTTTTCTATACAAACCAGACAGTATAAAAAGTTCAAGGCTATAGGTTGCAGGAGCCATTCCTTGACTACCGAGTGAATAATAATGTCTTACCTGGCACATGATTCGTTTGAAACAAATAATCCAAAATATTGAAAGACAGAACTCATAATGACTACGATATAGTAATCAATGGTCAGGCGATACTAGTTGATGACGTCAATCAATATGACGTCATCATTATGTTGTAAGAAGCACTCGCTTCCATGGGCAAGGAAGACCTTCTCTGTAGGAGCATTTTGGGAGCTCATTATAATAATGTGTTAAAAGGGCGGAGCATTTCGGCTGCGCTGGATAGGTCAATTCCTGGTCAAGAGGTACAGGTGTTGCTCCTCCTTCCGGCTATTTCCAGGCTCTTTTATACACAAAGGCGTAATCTATGCCATTATATAGCACCTTTCTCCCCATGTGCCCATCATGCGTCGCAGGGCCCCTTTTCTGGATAAATTCTGGATACTCCCCTGTTAAAGCACCTTTTGGTAACTGCGCAGGACGGCGCAGCTTAAATTTACTTCACGAAAAACTGCCAATCCAACACGCCTATGGGCACTGGCCTCGCAGAGTCGTACAGATTAAATGTGCCGCTGACGTCATACAACTGGTGCCCATTGCTTGTCAAGATGTACAGGTGGTGCTCCTCCTTCCGGCTGTTTCAAGGCTCTTCCTGTTACAGAGAATCATCAAATTAGACCAAAGGTCCTAACTCGCATGTCAAATGCTGAGTGCAGGGTGATAGAAATGAAAAGGTCCACTGTACTCAGTCTTATGTTAGAAAGTACGGAAAATAAAAAAGAAAATGAAAAACAAATGCATATTTATCTGCATATTTAAGAAAAATACGGAAAAGAACGGTATATTTAATTTGTTTATTGATTTGTTCCAAACAACCGAATTTTCTGCGGGTTTTGGTGATCCCTAATGCAGGCATTCCTTAATTGTTGTTTACACTAATAATTCCTCTGTATAAAGTGCACTCTGTGAGCTGGCAAGGACTGGTGGAGCCTTGCCAACCGTACGTTTATATAAGGAGGGGTGCACCAATGAACTGTTTCGGTGATACACAGCGTCAGCATTTGTTTAATTAATTATATTGATGTCATGTCATATGATCTGTCTCATGACTGCTTTGGATGCGCTTTGGTGTCTTGAGGCCAAACGTAATTGAGAGTTTCTACCAGATACCGACGGAAGGCGAACTTCGATATCAGAAGAAAACTGTAAAGTAGTAAGTAAGTTAGTTTGTTGCTTGCCGGAAATCTTCGATTTTGGCAAGCATGTTGGTTAGTTGCGTATGTTTGTTTGTGTGTTCTGTATTTGTTTTTTTTTTTGTTTCTCAGTTATCTCCTGGCTTCAATTTTAGAGCAATCAATCTGAAACTTATACAGTCGATTGAAAGTGACAAGTCCTGAGATATTTTTTATTTTGTCAAAATATGTCAAAGGCCAAGGTCAAGGTCTTTAGAAAAACCTTGAAATATTATTTTCATCATCAAAATTGGTTCTATCGTCAAAATCTTAGGCTCATTTTCTTCCTCTGCGTCTTTTTCATAACTTGCTCTAGTCATCTTTTCTCAACTTTGTTTCACTTTGTCGGTAAGTCTGACTATCTGTCAGTTGTCCTTAATTTCACCTTCTTGCTGGTTTTTGTGTCTTACTCTAGGATTGTGTTTGAAAGGGATCCTTTTACAATTGACACATCTTATGTCGTCCACTAATATCTCGAAATTGATTTTTTTTATTTCTGAAAATAGCTGCTAGGGGGCGCTGAACACAAAACACTACAACATATGTTTTTGATCATATCTCAGAAACTATCAACCTAAATTAAATGAACCAAACTTTATTTTATTCTTCTGTGTCTTCGACAAAGCATAGTATTGTCATAATGTCTCAATTGTATGTCACTCTTTCAAAATGTTTGCCTGTTTGTACGTTTTTCTGCATTTCGCCTGCGTGCTTGTTCCTGCGTCTTGCATAAGCATTCTGCATGCCACAGTTTTTTCAGGAATCCTTTTGCATCTTTTACATCTTATGTCATACACTAATATGTCGAGGTGATTTTTCATTTTCGTGAGGGGACACTGCACTCGAAATGCTACAACATATCATTTTCGGGCCCAAATTTGAAGCTATAAGCCTTAATTTCGTAAAATGGTTAATCTGCTTTAAATATGTACTCCTGGAAGATAAATATGACAGGAAACGTACGTTTGACATACTCTCCCTACGGACAGGAGAGTACAGATTATTTTAAAGATTGGAATTTCCTTTTTCTATATCATCAGGAAGCAAAAATAATGAGAGGCGTTGTGTTTTGCTGTTCCGTGTTCTTTGCTGTTTTCTGCGCATGCAAATCAGGGCGTGGAGGACGCTGGATACCACCGAGTAGGACGCCACTGAGGTGGGCCCTTCAGAAAACCCCGTATAACTCTTATTTTACGTTAGTTTTTATTATGATTATTCAATGCTACAGAGTTTTTTTTCTTTTCGTTGAAAATGACATTCATTGTTCAGAAATGGTTAATAGCCGACCACATGCCATTTCATGCTAGAGCTGTTATCATTGGATGTGAATAAAATTGTTAAACCTGTATTTCGTATAATACTCACTGCTGTATAATATTACTTTACATTGTATCATGATCAAATCCGTGTGATATATTTCAGGTGTGAATGCAGAATTAATTACGAATCATACGATCAGAGGAGGCCCTACCAGATACAAACCTCGTGTCTTAACATGAGTTCCGTGTGCCTGGAGAAATGTCAGAAAAAAACAAACAAATACGATTACGCCGAACGCACGAAAAAGGTTTGTTGCAAGGAGAACAGTAACAGCACGGTTCTCAAGGTGAGGGTTTATGCATCATATTTCCCGAATTTTCACATCAACAAAATAATTTACTACATCAGTTAAGTCTGATTGTTTTGTCACATTTTGTCAGGATCACAGAATAGAAACAAACAGAACTTCACTTTTACCCAGACATCTGGAACTCCAGGAACTGTCTGTACATTGTTAACACCAGCTTTCCTATGCATGTTTGAATAATAGACAGCCAAAACGCACATATCCTTTAATTACCTCTGCGTATTGTCATTACCAAGGTCAAATACAATCTTTGTTATCATGTAATTTGATGACACTCCAGTATTTCTGTATTAATGCCTATCTTACATTGTTTATCTTACAGTTAAAACGTGCATGTCCTTTACCTCTGTGTCGTCATGTACTGTCATATACTAGGTCAAAATACAATCTATATTATCATTTTTTTATGACACTGCCATACTGCGTATGGTCACACAGAAATCAACGGTGTTTTTCTGTATTGATGCCCATCTTACAGTGTCTTTCTTTAACATTACTTAGTTAACGGTGAAAAGTTCCATATAACCTATTTTACAGTGGCAATCTTTAACATGATCTAGATAATGGTAATGTTCTATCATTTCTAGTTCACGGTAACATTCTTTATCATTACCAGTTTTGGTAGCATTCTTTTCATCATCTCACTCAGAATGGCACATTGGCTCCTATAACATTTTTGGCATTACCTAGGTAGCGGTAATATGATGGTTCGTTATCGTTATCAGATTACGGAAGTATTCTTTACCATGATCTCGTTCAGAATGCTATGGTGGTCATGAAAACATGCTTTAATATTACCAGGTTACTGAAGAATTCTTTTCCATTATCTCGGTCAGAATGCTATGATGGTCAGGAAAATGTGCTTTTTCATTACCATGTTACAGTATCATTCACTCTCATAAGCCGGGTGAAAGTTGTTGTAGCATATCAATACCAGGACACAAAGGTACTCAAAGTGACGTTATACCTAGAAAAGAAACATTTGCAATGTGTTGTTACAATTGTCAGTGTAAGGGGTTAACAGGAATAAATGAAAAATTCTTAACATTTATCTTTTTATATTACTATTTTTCCAACAACTGAAAACCCTTTATGCAAAATATTCAATGTCTTCAAACGATAGTTTGTTTCAAGTGACATTTTATGTTCATGTTATACTAATCAACCCGCAGCCCGCCCCGCTTCTTACAGACTTTTTTCCGGCCCGGCCTTATCCGCACTTTCTTAGATGTAGCCAGCCCCGAACTGAATCTTAAAGTAGGCCCCACCGAGGGGGGGGGGCACGGATTGTGGGTCAACCCCCCCCCCTTCCGCAGGCCCTACTACATTGTACCTCTGCTGAGATATGATTGATTTTAATCCTAAGCATACACCAGGATGGACGCAACGCAAAAACGATTGCAGATGGTGAAGTCTTCAGTACGAGATGGAGGTGTCCCAGATCTAAGGAAATGCATAATTGCATCCCAGTACATAAAACTATTCCTGAGAAATGGTTAATGATCCCTACAAATTGCGCACAAATGAACACCAAGCAAAAGGGGGTGTAGGTGGCGCCACAAATGTTTGTTAGGCACCAGCAAAAATACGATTCGACACTTATTGAAGGTTACAGAAAGATCGGTCCAGAAACGAACGCGGCGATGGAACTCAAAAGGGTCCATATGGTACACAAGCAGATCATGAGAATTCGTTCCCATCGTGATACAGTTTCATAAAT
The DNA here is from genome assembly GCA_026874595.1 of Sipunculus nudus. Classification (NCBI taxonomy): domain Eukaryota; kingdom Metazoa; phylum Annelida; class Sipuncula; order Golfingiida; family Sipunculidae; genus Sipunculus; species Sipunculus nudus. The sequence goes on along the minus strand of CM049306.1, from coordinate 37,045,637 downwards.
GTTGCCAGCTTCACGGTTAAAAGGTTTTCCTCCCTAATGCTCCGAGTCACTCACACTGACAGCTGTCATCTTTAAGGTTACCACAGGTTAATAATCACCACATGCTAAAGGTCTCGTCACACGCAAAGCATGTAACGATATATTTGGCATTACTTGAGTTCTTAGTGTCTGAACCACCCAGTACATATGTACCAAAACAGCTGACGCATAATTGAATGAGCAATTTCATGGGAACGTCTAGTTATATTTATGAAATAATGTATGATTTCAGTGAATGAACCTTAATATTAATATTATCGTCGAGAAAACACGATAAAAGAGATTTGTTGAACAATACAATTGTTCGCATGATGCATTTACAGTTCGCAAACAGTGTCAAAATAGAAAAGCACCCGGCGAGCACAGACCTCCGATAAGGCAGATGATTACCTCTTTAGGCATTGTCAGAAATGAAGCATTTTTCCTTTAAAAAATATCTGGATCCAGATGGGGATCCGGATCTCTCCGAAATTTTTATTCCATTGTTCCTTGTGCAACTGCCGAACTTTCCTTCTTGTTGGAGATAATTTACCTGAATTATATTTTGAGGTCAAAGTGAAGAAATATACTTTGATTCCAATAATTTTGTTGTACAAATGTTGAGTCTCAGAAAGACTTGTTTAATAACATATTTTGAGTTGTATTACCTTAAAATAAATTATAGTTTGTAAATGAAGTGTAGATATATAACATCACAGATATCAGTTCTGACATTGAAAATATTAATTAGACAGGTTTAAATATAGTAAAGCATATGATCACAGTTTTACAGGAGCCGAATAACATGTTCAGCACTACAAAGAATACAAATTATGTCTACCTTGTCCAGGATTCTGTTTCCTTAATTTATTTGAATATGTTTAATTCCTGTTTGTAGTTTCAAACAATATTTTATGTTTGACTGTTTGAACTCCTTTGACTGAGCATTTGCTATTTTATATTTGTCAACCTTTACTTCCTTTCAATATTGTATGGTTTGTGCCACTGAATGTACACATAGGCTTTATACATTGCCTAAATATTTCCTAAATATTCTTTAAATATAATATATTAGAAAACAGCGTTGAATCATTATGTTCCAAAAGAAAATAATAAAATAGAGAAATAGCTTTCTTAATCATTGCGTAGACAATACTTTTGTGTTTTTTTATCGTTACTAAGGTCACAGTGACGTACACAGCTTCGTCTGTGCAAGATGAATGCCCCGACAGTACGGGTACCGTGGAAACTTTTACTGCTGATTGTACCACTGTCAACCTGGACCGGGACTGTCGCCGAGGGAGAAGACACAGAGACAGGGATGATCAAATATTCTTTACGGGTAGAACAGCAGGGTTTTTCGTAAGAGATGGTTTTTAGTGTTGGACGCTAAAAATTGTTACCACAGTCAAATCTGAAGGCAAATAAAGAAAAGACCTTTGGGGCTGAACAAAGAAAAATGTGTTCTAGAAAACCTACCCCCTTTAACTGGACCAATTTTCACCTCTGCTATGCTCAAAAACACACACAAACTAAATTTTCCATACTGATATTTCATAAACAGAATATATTTGTTGCAAATTTCTCGGCAAAGTCGTCTCTGTTCGCTGTTGATAAATAAATATACATGTTCATCCTGGAAAACAATACGCAGATTTATTCCTTTATCCTTTTTTTGCAAATATATATTGAATTTAATTTTCAAATGCAATCTTATTGTTTGTGTATACTTGGACTAATATCAACATGCATAGTGAATGTGTTTAGTGGTTATGCCTGAAAAATTCGACATGGTCTATGTTAACATTTAATTTTAAGTTTTTATCTTAATTACTGTTTAACATACATTTATATAATAAATCTAACTAAGACTTGACTTTATCATTATGTGATTATTTTACAAATGACAAATGTTAATGTTTAATTAACATTGATTTCCATCCATATAGTTATTTGGAAACATTTTTGAGATGTATAAAAACATTTATAACCTAGCAACCTTTTCTTAGTACAGAATTTGCTATGCAAATTAGGATTTATACGCACACAAAATTATGTTTTAAAGTAGGATGCGACCGTTAGGTTCTTACAGATATTGTTCGGTTAGGTCTTTTTATAGCTTTTTTTATAATACTATGATTATTAAGTTGGCGATACGCTTCTTTTATATAATGTTTCTTATTTTGAATGACAGTGCCCCCTGTCGGAAGGTCTGATAACTTTTTGATTCCGCCCGGGTAGAGGTGTCCATCTACTGTTACTTTCTGTTTTGTTTTTATCCGAATGTATGTATCCTCTGCATTTTGTATCAGGGTCTTCATTATAGTTATCTGTCAAGCGGAGTCTCAGGAAAGATTATTCCAAATTTCCGTTTCACTCTTTATTATCCACTGCTATAATCGTGCAAAACTTGAGACGTGATATCAATCCGCGTTAAAATATAACAGGCTTTGTTCCGACAAATCTGATAGAAATCTGTACATCGAGAAACTGCAAAATATTTTTTATCAATATGGGATACAAGCAGGAAATAGTAGAAAATAAATAGGCAAAGCCACTTAATAAGACGCAATTCTCTACTCGCTCCCTAAATCAAAACAGAAAACCCCCGCACCATTAGTCACAACAAATCATCCACGTAATCTAAAATCTCTTAAAAAATTATTCATGATTTACAATCAATATTAGAATAAGACGTAACATTTAGACCCCCCTTTCCTGACAGACCACTTCTCTCATTAAAAAAAAACTCATAATCAACATTAAGACCCCTCTTTCATGACAGAACACTTCTCTCATTCAAAAAAAAACCCTCATTATCTACACATGAAATATATAAAAAATCATAGCTTTAACTGTGCTGCGAAAACGGCTCATTCCTGTGAAATGGCCACGCTGCCGCACGTGCCCACTGATTCTTCGTAATAAAACATTAATTATCCATGGCATTAGACGCACCATTCAGGGTATTTTGTTTGCACCAGTTAATGGGTAGAATATGCTATATTATGTAAACTGTGTCAAGAAACTACCTATACAGGCGAAACAAGCCTCATGCAAAGTCTCACAGTGATTGATCACAGAGAGTCCAATAAAGCCAAAGATTCTTATGTACCGGTCGGTGAACATTTATCTCAAGAGAGACACACGTCAGAATGCATACAGATTAGCGTTTTAAAGAGTCTTTGAACCGACACATGACGTAGAAAAATATAGGAACGAAAGTTAATTGATAAATTGATACTATAAGAAAAGGATTAAATCGCGGTTTTATGGCGCACTACAGATAGTGAGACCTGGCATAATATTAATAGCACCGAACAACTTCACCATATCGATAATGACATGACGTCATTCCTTGCGCTTATGTGCACCTTCCCGCCACAGATATAACCGTGTTGTGAGATCATCTCTCACGCTTACGTACAAAATATCTAATTAACACCATCAGCCTGTGTGTAAAATTACTCATACTTACTATTTAATATGTCATTTAATATGGTTTTAATGCTTATGTAAGCTCATGTCATCTATATAGAATCATGGACTTACACAACCTTATCGCTTTAGTTGTAATCGTCAATCGATATTAAGCCGATGAATATAACTGATAAATGTTTCGGCCGGGGCATGAACTCGATATAATCCGAAGTCGGGACTGGACATTTATGATCTAGCATTTTGGGTAACTGATCAATGACCCACTCGGAACCTGGGTCAACATGGTTCAATTTCAAGTATCTGTGATTGGCTACTCTGAATTCGTATCATGTTGACCCAGGTTCCGAGTGTGTCAATGTTATTTACCCACAATGCTAAAGTTAAACAAAATGTAAAAGAATTCCGGCCCAGCAAGGCAGTGTGCCCCCCCCCCCCGGTGAAACTATAAAGTGAACACGCGACGCTAGCAGTTAAAATGTGATACATATACCCGCTGACCGCTGTCTATAACAATCGAGACGGTTCGGGTGTTTGCAGTGGCTTAAAGACCCAGAATCACAAATACTGTCCCTTTCATATCGGCAGAGGGCACTGAACCTATGGTTACCAAATCGTTGCAACAGTTTCCACAATGCATTTATATTTGGCCAATTGATCGAAATATCCGTCCAGTAGAGTTATATCCACAGGCACTTGACACGATGTATTACCCGGGTGTGCGATATTACAAGCATCACTGGGCCTATCCCCCTGTCAGCTAACTAACCAACCTAATGCTATTTCCCCTCCCATCTAATAGTGTATGTCAGACAAATCAGAGTGAGATAAATTACATAAACTAAAGCTTATTTTCTTCCTCTGTGTCTTCAACATAACTATATTCTTTCATCTTGTCTCAACTTTCTGTCATTCTGTCAGTATGTCTATCTGTCTGTCAGCTGTCCTGAATTTCACCTACTTTCTGGTTCTTGTGTCTTACATATACCATTCTACAGGCCACAGTTTTGCAGAAATCCTTTGAAACTGGTACATCTTATGTCAAACACCTAATATCTCGAAGGTGATTTTTCATTCTCGGTGTATGGTCGGTAGGGGGTGCTGCATACTACAACCTATCTTTTTTGGCCAAATCTCCAAAACTATAAAAATTAATTACATAAACTCTAGCTTATTTTCTTCCTCTAGGTCTTCTTCATCTGGTCTCCGATTTGTGTCACTTGTCAGTGTGTCTGTGAATTCGAAACAGTTTTAAATCTTATTTCCTCATAACTTTGTCAATTCTGGCTCTATCTTCACAAACTTTGGCTCAATTTTCACCTTAGTCTCCTGCATAACATAGTGTAGTCAACTGGTCTCAGCTTGGTGTGAATTTTCAATATGTCTGTCTGTTTTCATTTGTCCTTAATTTTGCCTTCTTGCCTCTGTTATTTAGCATTCTATAGGCCACATTTTACCAGGAATCACTTTGTTACGTTCTAAATTGTATATCGGAAATATTTCTTGAAGCTGTTTATGTATTTTTAAATAGATCAACGTCTAAGTCATGAAAAAAAGTCCAATTATTATTTCCATCGTAAATTTGTGAATATTGGTCTAATCTTTACAAACTATGGGTTATTTCTTCCTCTTATTTTTTTCTAAATTTATCGCATCCCTTAATAGTTAACGAAATAGTATTAAGCTTTATAATAAGGCTGAAGGTACCTGTAACGGTTTTGTGTTTAAGATATTTTATTTGCAACAACTGTTAAGGCGGAATGTCAGTATTAGGTTAGCCGCATACTGTGCAAAATAAGGACGTATCTTACGATAAATGATCCCTCACTGGACTAACAGACGGCACCTCCGTGCAGGAATTGGTCAACAATGTGCCATTCTATACACAAATAATCTAGGCAATGTCATAGATACCCAACTCTCCATGTGCACGTCATGCGCCAATGTTGAGAAACAGAAAAAAACATGTGGCCTGAGATGGTAGGTTGCATATGTGCGGACTAGTCTCTTACACAGACACAAGGTGGCGCTCCGCAACGACCAGTGGCAGCCTGTGGAAGAAGCTCATGTGCGGACGTGTTGAAACATGTAGTAGCAACACTCCCTTCATAAAACTCTGGCTCGTCTGACTTACAACAAGTAATTGTTGAATGTGTTTGGATTATTTTGGCGCCCCCACCTGTTACAAACAAATGGATATAAGTAAACCGAATAGCCTATGTGCGGCTGGATAGGCGATGTCTCGCCTATTTTTTAAAATGGTTCACGGGATTAACTTTAGTTGATATGACAGATATGAACTTAAGACAGATATGTTTGAAAACATTCTTACAATATCTACAATGTTCCAGAAAAATACGTTGTAACTCCCTCTGCATGTTTGTTGAATTTTTGACCGCATGAATACACGCATGTCCCCTACGGGCACTGGACGATAGGAAACCTTTTTAATTTGCACGCAAAATGGCAGCTGTCATGAGTAGTAATCATTATACCCTTATCTTCCATGTAGACGGTTGAGGAATTTTTTTTGGGATAACCGCGCTCGCAACAGCAAATTATAGTTAGATTCGCTCATGTCGCTGAAAATTAATTTTATTACCATGTTATAAATGTTTTGCGACCCTAAATAGATAATGATATTCTATTATGATTTATGAAAGAAATATAGTTTTGAGTTAAAGTTATTTTATTTACTGCGACTGTTAAGGCGGAATGAGGTTAGTCAGGCTATGCAGAATAAGGACGTATCTTACGCATAATGACCCCTTACATGACTAACAGATGACACCTCCGTGCAGGAATTGGTCAACAACGTGCAATTCAAAACATAAAGGCGTATTCTGGGCAATATCATAGATACCTCCCTCTCAATGTGCCCCTCATTCGTCGCAGAGTCGTACAGAATAAATGTGCCACTGACGTCACACAACTGGCGCCAATTGACCTATCCAGGAACTCTATGTGACCTTAATCGCATATTCATTCATTGAATTATCATAAGCATTGGACTAACGAGCAACCAATCAGGTGACCTTAAACATTGTTAAGCGATAAAAACAAAATTTTCCATAATTTGACAGAGCTTTGTCAAACAAATCACGTGTAGTCTGTATATACTACCAGTACCCATGTCTGCATGTTTTCCGGGATATTTTTTTCTATACAAACCAGACAGTATAAAAAGTTCAAGGCTATAGGTTGCAGGAGCCATTCCTTGACTACCGAGTGAATAATAATGTCTTACCTGGCACATGATTCGTTTGAAACAAATAATCCAAAATATTGAAAGACAGAACTCATAATGACTACGATATAGTAATCAATGGTCAGGCGATACTAGTTGATGACGTCAATCAATATGACGTCATCATTATGTTGTAAGAAGCACTCGCTTCCATGGGCATGGAAGACCTTCTCTGTAGGAGCATTTTGGGAGCTAATTATAATAATGTGTTAAAAGGGCGGAGCATTTCGGCTGCGGTGGATAGGTCAATTCCAGGTCAAGAGGTACAGGTGTTGCTCCTCCTTCCGGCTATTTCCAGGCTCTTTTATACACAAAGGCGTAATCTATGCCATTATATAGCCCCCTTCTCCCCATGTGCCCATCATGCGTCGCAGGGCCCCTTTTCTGAATAAATTCTGGATACTCTCCTGTTAAAGCACCTTTTGGTAACTGCGCAGGACTGGCCTCGCAGAGTCGTACAGATTAAATGTGCCGCTGACGTCATTCAACTGGTGCCCATTGCTTGTCAAGATGTACAGGTGGTGCTCCTCCTTCCGGTTGTTTCAAGGCTCTTCCTGTTACAGAGAATCATCAAATTAGACCAAAGGTCCTAACTCGCATGTCAAATGCTGAGTGCAGGGTGATAGAAATGAAAAGGTCCACTGTACTCAGTCTTATGTTAGAAAGTACGGAAAATAAAAAAGAAAATGAAAAACAAATGCATATTTATCTGCATATTTAAGAAAAATACGGAAAAGAACGGTATATTTAATTTGTTTATTGATTTGTTCCAAACAACCAAATTTTCTGCGGGTTTTGGTGATCCCTAATGCAGGCATCCCTTAATTGTTGTTTACACTAATAATTCCTCTGTATAAAGTCCCCTCTGTGAGCTGGCAAGGACTGGTTGAGCCTTGCCAACCGTACGTTTATATAAGGGGGGGTGCACCAATGAACTGTTTCGGTGATACACAGCGTCAGCATTTGTTTAATTAATTATATTGATGTCATGTCATATGATCTGTCTCATGACTGCTTTGGATGCGCTTTGGTGTCTTGAGGCCAAACGTAATTGAGAGTTTCTACCAGATACCGACGGAAGGCGAACTTCGATATCAGAAGAAATCTGTAAAGTAGTAAGTAAGTTAGTTTGTTGCTTGCCGGAAATCTTCGATTTTGGCAAGCATGTTGGTTAGTTGCGTATGTTTGTTTGTGTGTTCTGTATTTGTTTTTTTTTTCTCAGTTATCTCCTGGCTGCAATTTTAGAGCAATCAATCTGAAACTTATACAGTCGATTGAAAGTGACAAGTCCTGAGATATTTTTTATTTTGTCAAAAAATATCAAAGGCCAAGGTCAAGGTCTTTAAAAAAACCTTGAAATATTATTTTCATCATCAAAATTGGTTCTATCGTCAAAATCTTAGGCTCATTTTCTTCCTCTGCGTCTTTTTCATAACTTGCTCTTGTCATCTTTTCTCAACTTTGTTTCACTTTGTCGGTAAGTCTGACTAGCTGTCAGTTGTCCTTAATTTCACCTTCTTTCTGGTTCTTGTGTCTTACTCTAGGATTGTGTTTGAAAGGGATCCTTTTACAATTGACACATCTTATGTCGTCCACTAATACCTCGAAATTGATTTTTTTTTATTTCTGAAAATAGCTGTTAGGGGGCGCTGAACACAAAACACTACAACATATGTTTTTGATCATATCTCAGAAACTATCAACCTAAATTAAATGAACCAAACTTTATTTTCTTCTTCTGTGTCTTCGACAAAGCATAGTATTGTCATCATGTCTCAATTTTATGTCACTCTTTCAAAATGTCTGTCTGTTTGTACGTTTTTCTGCATTTCGCCTGCGTGCTTGTTCCTGCGTCTTGCATAAAGCTTTCTGCATGCCACAGTTTTGCAGGAATCTTTTTGCATCTTTTACATCTTATGTCATACACTAATATGTCGAGGTGATTTTTCATTTTCGTGAGGGGACACTGCACTTGAAATGCTACAACATATCATTTTCGGGCTCAAATTTGAAGCTATAAGCCTTAATTTCGTAAAATGGTTAATCTGTTTTAAATATGTACTCCTGGAAGATAAACATGACAGGAAACGTACGTTTGACATACTCTCCCTACGGACAGGAGAGTACAGATTATTTTAAAGCAAATTGGCACTGAAATGCAATATCGGTTGAAAAATGCAAAATTACCGTAATTAATAATGAAGACATATGCTAAGGCACACCATTGCTGTACGTTTAAATTCACGGCTCTCTCGCTATTTCATCGACTACACTCTACCGGTTATTGGACAGTCAGCGCCTCATATCACCGCCTCGCTGAAGTAAGGTGTTTTCCAGTGACGTCAGCAGTATGTGGCTCAGGGGTTGAGGGTTCAAAGCCGGGAGGTCGTGGGTTCGAATCTCAGCCGAGACGGTGAGATTTTTCACGGTCGGCCCCAATCCAGGTACTAGGTGAGCGCTCTGCAGGCTTAATGGGGACACTGTGTCAATCAGTCGTGTTTCACTCTCAAACGAGTGCGCCTTTTGGGGGTTTCTCGATACAAGTAATGGGAATAACATACACCCAGGACCCGCAGGAGTGGTACACCGAACCTGTTAAACACAGGGATAATCGGGTATAAGCCGCTGTCACGTAGTCCGAAACCGGGATGGACTCTACTGATGTAAATAGTACTTAAGCAAGCATTACAAAAATGGAGGCGGTTACCTCCAACAAAAAAATCTTTAAAAAATGTTTGGTTAAGGTGACGTGTTCCCCGACCCCCAAGGGTATAGTAAACAAACTGCGTATGTATCATTTATTTATTTAAAAAGGCTGTCATCAGGTCTATATGTCACATGAGCTGACATCTTTTTTTTTAATTTTCAGGGACAATATAACAAATAGTTTATTAACTCCAATTCGCACATTCAATATGTGGTAGTGAATGCGTATAAAAATATTTGATTATTTTCTGGTTAAATTATTTCACCCTCCAATTTAAACATTATTGCTTCAAAGAAGAAAACTGAGTTTTCCATATTATCTGGGAGATTATATCAATCAAACATAAATGGCTTAAGAAACGTAAATCAGGTCTTTTGCAGCTGCGTTTTCATAGAACATGTACCAGTGAAACGGCCTGGTATATTTTCGTGAGCAATGAACAAGTCTGCAGGTGTTTGGTTCTTAATCACAGCTGCCAATCTAATCGAACAAACAAAATATAATCAATACACTGTTCACTAACCGTTTGAACATCAACACATGCACCAAGAAACGGAAGAGGTTTATATTGATTGATCTGATTTGTCAGGATATTGATGCCCTCAAGGTACTACTGAATGTTTGACCTAAAACGTGTACGCGAGTCATTTAATTGTTCAGTGTTTATTGCTGAAGGTAACGCCTCCATTAATTAATGCTAGCTAAACTAAGTAGATCCGCTGAATTCCGTTCATGTTTCGGATTAGGTGACAGGGCAGTATCACAAGCTTCCTCTCACTTTATATCCTGATGTTAACCAGGCCCGATGACTACTGCACCTTCGGGCCCTGGGTATGTTATCGTAGCCAATGCTGGGTCATACCCAAGAGGAACCCCCGAAAGGATCACTTGTATGTGAGTGAAGCACGGCCGTTGAGCAAGACCTTCCCGTTATCCATGCAGAGCGCTCATCCTCGGTGGGAGCCGACCGTGAAAAATCTCACCGCCTTGGCCGAGATTCGAACTTTGAGTCCTGTGCTTCACCCTTTACCCTTGATCCGGTTTTCAAGTGTTCATTTTTCATGAAAAAGATGCCAAAACGGCTACTTGAAGCACGTTTTGTGGATGTTTCGCTGCGTGACCAATTTTTATTATGATGGAATATTAAAGATACATAGAATATGTTTCAGGGTGCACACACTTGTTCGCCGACGGACATGCTGGGCCTTCATGTTACACTTGACGACTGGTACCTGGCAGGCTGCCCGAGACTTGTGTCGGTCTCATGGTGGGGATTTAGTGAACATAGAGACTCAAGAGGAACAGCTTTTCATTGAATATACCATCCGAAATCGGTCACATTTGCAAGCACTAAGTAACTTCATTATAGGTATAGGTTTTTCTTGAATGGTCTGGTAGGAAATTATCTTTGATCTATACTCTAAAAATGTATTTTAACAAATAACTTTTTAAAATCTGATTATTGACAGATATATGCCATTAATTATTATCCTTCTACTCAATATAGTTGATGGGGAAATTGTCAGATGTTTGTAGAGGAAAAATTAGAACTAAACTATTTTATAGTCGTTGGTAAATACTTTGAATGGTATATTTTATCTCAGACTTAGCTGTGGTATTCGAATTAAATATTTTCTCGGCTCTGAGATTTTCAAATTTTGCATTACTTCATACATTCAACATTTATTCAAAGCCGGAATTGCTTTAATTAACTGAATAATTTGATTGAAAGTGGAAAAGATCATTTTACTCGCAAAAAAATAGTTCGACTGAGGCGGCTATACCTGCAGATTATATGCACAGGCATGTCATGTGATGAGCAAGTCTGCAAACTCTGATAGAGAAAGAAGCAGGGCTTTTAGAGCTATTTTGTAAAAGAAAGGTCCGGGACGGAAGGACTTACGACCCGACTGACGGACGTACAGACGCGGACCATTTTAGTAATCATGATGTGGGAACTTTATCTCAGGAAATGTTAAATACGATTGGAGACAAGTGCACGACTCTGAGCTTTTTATATTTTATTGGGCATGGGTTTATTTTTAGAGATGGTTCGAAATGGTCAACACCTATATATATATATATATATATATATATATATATATATATATGTGTGTGTGTTTTATAAAATATATTCATTTGTACATCAGTATAATAATTTGTAACAATTACAATCAAAGGTGGTGTAAAAGGATATTGGACCTCGGGCTCCGACGTTGATGTAGACGGGACGTGGATGTGGAAAGCGACCGGTGTTCCTTTGACCTACATGAACTGGGGGATGGCTGAACCGAATGGCGGATTATTCGAAAACTGTCTAAGTATCTTCGTCACATATGACTTAAAGTGGGTTGACGTAAGTTGCAATAGTGTAAAATATTACGCCATCTGCGAGGCGAGTCCTTGATTTAAGTTATATGTACGGTGTGATATATATCAATTTTGAAAGTTTTTTTTATAAATCTTCACATATGACCTTTAGTGAATGTTCTTTTGAAAAATATCATCTATTAAATAAATAAATATAAATGATTTGTAATATCTTTTGTCACATGTTATTATTCCACTCTTTTTTAATTTACACGCACCGTTTGCAACGGCATTAAACAAGAAATACTCAGTACTGCGATAAGCAAAATAATTTATAGATCTCTTATTGGAAAAGTAATGTAAAAAATATAATTTGTTGCCATGAAAGGAAAAGCATTTTGATATTTTAAATGTTTTCTTGTAATTCTGGATTGTTATACCTTTTCTGTTTGGAAATAAAAGCTTGAACTTCACAATATATTGCACAGTATGTTCTATTTACTGTCATGCATCTAGTAAAAGGACTCATACTTTGCATTTCTGATCAAGAATTCAGTTACGGCCATCTTATATGCTTTGGCATACTTAAATATGCGCTTTGCTTTGGCAGGCCAAATTTGAGTCCTAAACTTTATGATAAGATGTTAATCATCCCCTAAATTACAATAGCTGCACTCTACAACCTCAGAACCAAGGTACTCATTCCACCACGCATTTCATCTCTGTCTGTCGCCCTTGTTTTGATGCATTCAAGCTCTCCTTTTTGAATGCTGCTTTCCTTCTCAACTGTTCATTTATGGACATTGACGTTTTCAATATATACTTTCACACTGCAATCTACCAAATGCAAATGAATGACAAGTCATTAGGGACATATCCGTACAGATATGATGTAACTGCCCTGGTAGTGTGTCGACAAAGTAATGTACATCCTTGTTTACCTTTCTGGTTTGCTATGTTTTCACTGCTTCGATAAAAATACTTAAATATGTAATAATAACGACTGATTTATAGCTTTTTCTGCATTTGTCATTCTAGTAATTAGGTAATTGTCAGCGTTTCACTGTACGCTAATATATGATACAACAATTGCCCGAAAGCTTTAGCAAAAGAGTGTGACACCTCGATAAAAAGAATGTATCCTTAATAAAAAAAATAAAGTTACATCCAGCAGGGCCTACAAACCGAAACAATTCGACCCTTATTATAATAAGAGGAAGAGTTCAAATGTTCTGACACATTTCCTACACTGAATTTATTTTATTGAAAAGCCACTTTTTGCATTCACGTAAATGTAAAGCCACCGTATGCTCTGTAGGATTAAAATGCTCAAAGCCATGTACTAAAATATGAAGGTCTAACCTAGCGACAGCTACATACCTAACTTAAAAAATATAATACCTGAAAATATTTTTATGCAGCTTTAAGCATTTATGTGAAGTAGAGGTACAACAAAAATGAGCCCTTAGAACAATCTGAACAATGATCAGATTTACTAAAACAACCCCACCGACCGTTTAAAACTAAATGACACTAAGACAAAAACAAACAAAAACATTAAAATAAGACATATCAACATAAAGCATGAAATATTACCACAAAACAAACACACCGTTCAAAATACAAATTATTTTGCCTTCAAGCCATATTTTTTTTTGTTTGCCAGGTTGCCAGGGTATCAATTTCTTATATTTGCCAAAGGATAGTTATTTTACGAATGTAAAACCGTCGTGAATGAGTCGTCCCAACTTCGCAGGTGAACATTTATTTATATTGAGGCCTCGTTATCATCTCATATAAATCCTATGCCTTTAATGTCTCTAAGGAAAAGTTTTATATTATAACCATTATCCCATTCTTCTGATATCTGTTAGTCAGAGATTTTTATTACGAGTAATGAGATAATTTACATTACCTGTCAAAAATGACTAAACATTTCTCCTTATTCGATATACTCTAGGTCCTAAAATTGTAAAGAATTTAGAGAGCACATTAAATAATTTATTAAATAAAGGATATATGCTGGGTTGTTTACTGTATCGTAGGATCGCGAAAATTCAACTCTCGTGAAACACGGGAGAAGTGGGTATCGCGAAATTTAAACCTCACAAATAAAAAGCCCAACACATGCAGTAATGCTACAACACTCAAAAAAGAAACCTGACTGACTGAAGGTGGGGTCGAACCCAGGAGGAGTAATGTAAACCTAAAAAAAGACCCTAAGTCCGGAAAGGGAGGTTGGGAGTTCCAGGATGCAAAACTTTGTCTGAAACCCTTAAGAAATGTTCCTTCGTATGAAAAAGGGGGCGGGGTCCGGGCCCTCTCGACCCCTACCCCCTGGATCTGCTTCTGCAATGTAGGCAGTGATGGTGGACACTCTCCTTTTCCTATTTAAATAAGTTCAAAAGTGTAATAGATCAAAGAAAGTCCGACGACTCTCTGTCGCAAGGTTGCACTGATCCTGGGCCTCTTTCGAAAAAAAAAAAATAATAACTGACCAAGTTATCAGTATTATGTGGTTCTTTTTTCTCGTTTAATCAATCAAAAATGGCGCATTATGTAAAGTGACTTGCAACTTTCACAGAAAGTTGATCCCGTTCCATCAGGCCAAACTAGAAAACAAGCAATAGCTAGATAAAAAAAACGGAGTTATAATTTTTTTTTGCGGCATTTCGCATAATTTCTTGTGTTGAAAGGTGCTTGGTAATGAAAAGTTCAGTAATGCAAAAACTGTAGCATTACAGTAACCAAGATAAAATTTAACTTATTCAATTCATTTCAGTTCAGTCAATTCAATTAATTATCCTCCTTTGACAACAAACCCAGCCAGATATGACGAGATTTGCAGTGTTATTACAGACAGCTTATCAGTTACTACCCGAAACAGAAAATTAGGCCTCTGTGGGATAAATATTGATGGAGTTTGTATTTAAAAACTTTCGTCCCAAAATACGTAAATGTGATTACTGCAAAAAAAAATGAAGCCGTATGTCCTCAAGAAGAAAACCCATATACCATCATTTTAGAAGCAGCCTTAAAGTTTTAGTGTAAATTTTGAATTGCCGTGCTAGCGTGTTCTTATGGAAAAAGTATTGTTAATGATTGACACCTTTTTATAAGACTACCTCTGTGTAGGTTTTTTGTACACTACCTTTCGGATACTCGGCCCTCTTTCTCAGATGTGAATTGAGCTGTCCCTCAGGAAACTGTTCCCAGTGTTGCTCCGTGGACAAGGACTATGGTATGGCATGTGAGCAATAATGTATAGTAGATTTTCAAGTAGATTTTGTATTAAGCCTCGGCCACGACTCGAATATGACAGGTGTTTTCTGCTTTTTAGTGCTATTTATGGTCACAATGCCTTTTTTTAGTAACAGGAGTGACGATTTTCCTCGGGCGCTCGTTCGCAACAACAGCGATCAATAGTGAATGTCATACAAAATTACGATTGTCCCTGATTTTCTCACGATTGCAGTTCGTATCTAGTTGGAATCTGTGGTATCCTTAAGTGATTCTGGGTCCTTGTGTTACCGTATTCTGCTTCAGGTGGCTTGGTCGCCCTCTTTAGAGGACAAAATCTGTTGACAAGACCATTAACACGAGTAAAATGCAAATTTGGTGTAAGCAGACCTAAACAACCGAATCATTCGAAACATATATTTTTAAGCATTGTTTGGTCAATATTATTTTGTAAAAAGGCTTCTAAATATCAAGAAAAATAATCACAAGATTGGTATACAACAGTGAGATCAATATTCCCATTACAAATGGTGATAAGCAAAGTGCAACTCAGTTGAGTAAAGTCGAAATTCTGATTCCTTTTTATATTAGGCCCATCTTTGGTCAGACGTTAAAGATTATTAGTCTTCAGTAAAACAACAAAATGTGTTTACATCATATCTCTTTATTACAATATAAATGAAAACTGCGTAATTTTTATGCGTCTTTACATCAAAAGTACTCTAGAATCACAAAGAATAAAATATCTTTTGATTAGTTACATTAATGTATAATTATTGTTGCACAGCTGTTCTCTGTATTGCTCCAACTAAGAAGATAACAAATAAATGTTTAACAACAGTACACAAGATCACCATCATATTAGAGGTCCAATACCCATTCACACCACCTGCATTCAGATCAAATATATTTTCTCTACAGTTGCTATACATCACGGGGATGTTTGTTGTGAACCAAGCTGAAAGAACATGCCAGGATTTTATGGAATAAACCAATTGTCATATGTGTATCAGGTAATAAATTTTATTCCGATGTCTTATCACAGGTAACGGTTACCGTTCTGCATGTATAAAGGTGTACGAAACAAACAACAGAAAGTAAATCTATCAAGTTTTTTTATACTTTGCTCAAAAAGAGAGTTATTCCTGTGGTGCACATTCAAGATTATAATGGGGCTCCTGCAAAGGTGCCAAAATCGTGCAAATACCTATTTCTCAATACTGGAAAGCTGGATAAACACAAGAAACATCTTGCACTTAAATCATAATGGGCAAGCCAGAGTTGATATCATATATTTCAGCTGCAAAACAGTTTGCAGGCAAAAATTGCCTGTTATTTTCCTCAATTGTGTAATGAAATGGAAATTAAAATACTTCGTTCCATAATAAAACCTCCCATTACCAACAGGGAATGTGGACAAATGTTGGAAAAGGCAGCCCGGCCTAATTAAACAAAACTACTTGCATAAACAAAGGATTTATTTCACAGTAATAATGTGTATATAATTACGTTTAAAATAATTTTACTTAAATAACCAAATTTGTATTTATTTCAGTGTTTAGTGATTCTGTACTTTTAAACTACAAAATTGATTATTGAATAGGTCATGAAAAAGTCATATCAAGAGTACTCCAGAAGGGTACAATGTAACAATTACTAAAGTCTTCTTCAATCAATGTGAAGTATTTTTTATACAATTTTCAAACAAACGCAAATGATTTCACAAAATGTAGATAGCAGAAACATATTGCTTTGGTGTTTTAGACAATATATAAACAGATATACAAAAATATAAAATCACTCGTGGCATAATTGCAGAGAACAAAACGAAGAGTGACACGACCGAAGGAGGACTGAGGATGGACGGACGCCGAACCACGGCTATATCCCACAGGTAGTTATTATTATCGGAAAATTATATTTATTTAAGATATACTAAAATATACATATAATGGTAATACACCATTATAATTTTGTACGCGCAATAGTTATTTTAATATCAAAGCATACATCTACTTGATGATGTCAGAAAGAGATAATTGAGGATCTTTATTAATATAGTTATAAAAAAGTATAATTTTACAGTCTCTGGATTCTTCAATCTGGAGTAGACGAATGTATTGAAGAACAACATAATTGCAGACTCCCTGTTTGAAATCTTTCAAGATCAATAGTTTATCCGCCAAACAGATCCGCTTGTATTCAATATCTTGCTAGTTTGGTAAGTACAGATCAGGAAAGTGATGAAACATAATGATAGGAAAATGAAATAATAAGGGATTCATTCATGATGTACTCTGCTGATAGAAATTAACCAAATCACTCAGCGGGAGTCAATATTCATGTTGTTCTACAAGATAAGCTGCAGTATAGTATTTCGTTTGACGCTTTAAGCTACACGGTAAAACGCATGATGTGATAATTATTAATACAGGTATTCAGGTATTAGTATATTTGAGCGTGGTAGGGAAATGGCAGAGGTCCAGGCTCGTATGTGTTCCGTAGCATCACCGGGGACCTACTTTACAAAGGGATACTGTTAAGTTGTTCTGATCTCGAGCCATTTCTCGGATAGGGCCGGTTACTTTTCTTACTTTAATTGATATTTCTATTAATATTTGGATTACATTTCCAAGGTTCGGCTGTTTTTTTATCACATATTTGTTTGCACAACTAACATTTTAAGATATCCACAAAATATTTATGAAAGCAATGGGATTGCATGGAGTGTCTGATCATGAAGCAAAGGAAATTCAAACATATTTTCACTTTTATAAAGGAAACATTTTATTAGCATTGGATAAGTTCTATGTATCTTAAGCAAATTCGATTTGAATGTTTAGCATGCCCGTTTACATGTTTCTACTTGCAGTCTGTGCATTCCCGTATTCATATACTGTCACGTATATACTGTCAGGTATAAGGTACGTGTCTTGAAGCCAGGTCAGGCGCGAATATGGTAAATAAGTGTCAATTATTATGTAGAAGTTGGCTTCTTTTAGGAAACATTGTATTAGTATAAATGTTACTTACTTTTATCAATAGAGAAATGCCAATTTACCGAAAATACCTATTATCCGAAGGGGAACATTTGACCACTTTGACAGAAGATCTTTGATTTTTGCGATTGCCCTTGTATTTGTTGTAAATGTTTGCCACTAACCAATGTACTATAAATCAATGGCACCGTAAAGCGGAGCATCATCTTGAACAGATGCAAAATTGGACTGATGCATTAAAGAATTTGTAAATTCAGGAGGTCATTCTGTGACCTTGACCTTTGCCCCATGTGATCTTAAAACTGATAGGGTTCTTCTTCTATGGGTGGGTGAGCAGTATCTTTAAGACTGATGGTTTCGGATGAAAACTTAAAATTCGTCCACAAGCCTAACAAAGAAGAAGACTTTGTGGCCTGGACCTATGACACTGTGACCTAAGCACGAGTAGGGTGTTTTTACTTTTTTTTAGCCGACGATCAGTATGTGTATAACTGAAGGTTTGGGATGAAAACTTTGGCTTAAAAAGCGTTTTAAAGTAGGCACTCTTGCCCTGACTTCTGCCCCGTAACCAGGAGCGGGTGCAGTATTTAAAAAAAATAGGATGGGGGGGGGGGGGGTCAACCCAGGAGGACCAATGAAAAACCGGAAAGGTTCCAGGGTCCCGGAGGGGGAGGGCAAGGTAATAAAATGTTGTCTGAAACGCTTAAAATAAGTTGCGGCGACTCAGAAAAAAGGGGTGTGATCTCATAATCGATAGGGTTCTTCGTCTGATGGTGAGGCATATGTTAGAGATGAAAGGTTTTGGTGAAATGGGTCGACTTAAAATAGGTCCACAAGCTTTTTAAGATGTTGGTCCTGTGGCCTGCACCTTTGATCCCCTGACCTCAAAATCTATTGGGTTCTTTATCTGATAGGTGAGCTATATGTGAAAGATGAAAGATTTTGTTCAAACGGTTTTGCTTAAAAATGCGTCAATCAGCTTTTTTTTTTTTAAAAGTGGTACTGTGACCTTGATCTTTGACTCCGTCAAAGAAAAATCGAATAAGTTGGACTCGAAATTGCACTCGGACACAGATCTAGTGGCCTCGATTACAACACGGTCACGTTGTATAAAAGGGAGAAAGTGGGGAAGGCTTAGACTGGCCCAGTCAATGAAATGGCTCTTAATTGATGCCTCTGACAGAAAAACCAAACGTTCTCTCACTGTATTGCACGTATAATGTCGGTAATTACCACTCTCTGGCTCTCTTATTTCATCAACGGATGAACTTCGGCTGTACTGGACAGTTAGTGCCACACATCACCGCCTCGCTGAACTAAGGTCTTTCCGAGTGACGTAGGGAGTAATTACAGTAGACTTTCCCAAAATCTTTTTTTTTAAACCAACATGTGTTATCGAGTAACCGGCTGTTGTGGGCTTCTAGCTTGCTATTTATATTCCCATTTGATCAGTCTTAATATTTTAAGGTCCTCGGCTATTTTGAATAGGCCTACGGCAAGTCTTTCAACACTATACATAACCCTCAGCCTCAGTGAGTCAAT
This sequence comes from Sipunculus nudus, assembly GCA_026874595.1. Lineage (NCBI taxonomy): Eukaryota > Metazoa > Annelida > Sipuncula > Golfingiida > Sipunculidae > Sipunculus > Sipunculus nudus. The sequence goes on along the minus strand of CM049306.1, from coordinate 37,026,136 downwards.
GTGTCACCGTTATTCAGACCATCGCTTTTCAAGGCAAGCCGGAAAATTTATCTCTAGCTCAGCCAGTCAGCGTTAGATATTCAGGTCCACACGCCTCGAACGCAGTCCTGTACCGGCTGGCTAAAACGATCACGGCGATCAGCATGTTGGCAACTTAACAGGGGCAAGACTTTCAAGTGTAACTTGAACACTAACAAATACACAGTACAAAACAGATGCGACAGTGTCTACAATGCACTTTTATTTGGCCCATGGATCGTGGTGTTCAACAGAAGTGATATATCATAGGACACGAAGTTCCATGTATGGACTTCCTAAAAACATGATTTCAGTGTTTTTGCTACCACGCGGGTTGAGCTGTCTATTGCTATTGGTACCGCTGCTAGCGCCCACATAGCAACGATGCAATTCACAGGAGGCATGACGGCCTGATTTGCAAATTCGAGGGGATCGTCTGGAGCCTTGTGACGCCCTAATATGAAAATATCAGGGATTCACCATATGGAGTTTTAGCAGTAAACGTAAATACACTGAAGCCCAGGCAGGGCTAGGGGAGGCCGCGCCCAAAGCAAAATGAATTAATGACTTCATCTGTAGTAAAGTTTTAATAAGACATGGACCCTTATTTTTGTAAATTTAATTTCAAATATCCGAAAGTTTCTGATCAGTACTGTTGCAGTTAATTAGCATTATTATACATTAACGATAAGGAAAAGCTTTGGCACTTCCTGAATTGTTGCTTAGAGCATTTGGTCTATTGGTATTTTATTTTTATTCAAAATAACAGAAACTTACCCGCGATAAGGAACAAAAATTATGACTTAAAGTGTTTAACGCCCTGTTAACAAGCTATATAATCTGAAGTTGTTAAAGTGTAGTCTTTGGAAGACGTTTGCTGAGGTGTATTGTATTCCCATATACGTATTGCTTCCTTTCAGGTTGACGTTGTAATAGGCTGAAAGGTGCTCATAAATCGGTTCAACTAATATTCTGATTGGTTTTACAACAGGCTGACTTTGAAGTTTAAGATGAAACTTTTGCAACGAGTGCAGATCCCGAACAGACGTCATTAAATAAACATCTATATACCTATAGTTTGTGAAAATATCCTTGGAAATTGTAGTACCTTTAGGGACAATTAACTCTGTTTTTAAAGCACTCTAGCAAACGTTGCTCCCGGACTACTAATGAAATTTTTCAAAGATTCTTAGAATGTGTGGTCCATGTTCCTGGAAATGCAGCCATCATTTTCGGAACTAGATTACCCGGGGATATGTCAGTGATGTTGCATAATGGAAATTTATGATCCCAGTTTTCACTTTTAGTACATTGTTCTTCGTAAAGGTATGTGTTGGTAAAGGGTTCTTTAAATATGAAAAAAAAATCCGTTTTTGAACAATAAGCCATTATTATTTACAAGTTCATATAAAATTCTATTACAATAGCCACCAATATATTTGTTTTTATATATCTTGTTTCATGCTTGCTAAAATGGAAATTTGAAAAAATGTTACTCAAACAAATAAAAAAAAACCAACACGTTTGTGAATGTGATTGCTCTTGCGCTCGGTTTTCCTGACAAAACGTGACGAAACATTATCAACAAGACCTTCAGGATAGACCACTATGTACGGCTAAATATATAACTGAAACTGCGTTTTTTGTTATGGAAAAATTCCGACAGATAGCGTGATATCAGGACACATCATAGTGGCCGTAGTGGCCTCAAGATAACCAACCCTATCAACATGAAAAACATCTGGCGACAGAGTATACGGCATAATATAGCTCGCTGCCGTAAGGTGCAGATGACTGTTGATCACCCTCCATGATCTGCAGCTTGCTTACTTTGACACTTTGTGTCAGGAAAAAGTACCAAAGCGTTCAATCACAAGAATTTAACTTGTCAAATAACAGCCAGCGAATTTGAAGGACTGGCCTGAAAACGGGATGCAATGTTCTTTAACATTTTTTTTAAATTACGGACAGAATCTATGTTTCTATGTTATTTTATAACATGAAATTAAAGAAATCGTTGAAATTTAATAATGTTATTACAAACTTCGTCATACCAATGGTTTTTGAAAAAGTTTTCTTGCCATCGTGATGACCGCCAAGTCTTAAGCGCGCGGGCGTAGTCTACAGCTCACACAAGCACGAAACTTAACTTTTGACGTGAACATTCATCACTAGTATTTTAATATTTGCGTAATAACAACTTTAAAAAAATAGATCTTAATCCCTTTTGCAGTCTAAAGTAAACACTTAATTAACTAAACACCAATTATGCCTTCATACTCTTTTATTTTCGAGGGTTATGTCTTTTCGATAAAGATGGGACCGCGATATTTCTGTGTAGCACAAAGTCGTTCGTTCGGTACTCTTTCGTGAAGCAGAAGCTGATGGGAGAGGGGGGTCCAGTGGGTTCGGACCCCCCTTTTGTTTTATTAGCCGCAATCTTTGGGAGGAGATTTGTGGCCCTCCTTTCGGCACCAGGAGCCCGTTTTTAAGGTTTTCCTTAGTTCTGATGGGTTGTACCACCCCCTCTTTTCCAAAAACCTTAACCGGAGCTTAAATTTACTTCACGATTAAACTGTCAATCGATAACGCCTCGCAGAGTCGTACAGATTAAATATGCCGCTGACATCATACAACTGAAACCCGTTCATTGTCCAGAATTACAGGTGGTGCTCTTACTTCCGGCTATTTCTAGGATATTCCTGTTACAAAGAATCATCAAATGAAACCAAAGATCATTACTCGCATGTCAAATGCTGAGTGCAGGGTGATAGAAATGAAAAAAAAAATATATTCATATTCATATTTCAGAAAAATACGGAGAAGAATGGTGTATTTATTATTTTTTTTATTGATTTGTTCCGTCAGTTCTGCCTGTTTTAGCGATTCCCATCTGCAGACATCCCTTACTTGTTGTTTACATTCATGATAAAATCCTCTGTGTAAAGTGCACTCTGTGACCTGGCAAAGACTGCTGGAGTCTCGCCAACAGAACGTTCATGTAAAGAGGGATGCCTCTTAAAACTGTATCGGTGATACATTGACATCAGCATTTGATTATAACTAATGCTATTTATTCCATGTCAAATGATCAGTCTCATGACTGCTTTGGATGCGCTTGGATGGCTTGAGGCCGTACGTAACTGAGAGTAACTACCAAATAGCGACGGAAGGCGAACTCCAGATATATCAGCAGAAAACTAGTAAGAAAGTTAGTTGTTGCTTCCCATCGAATCATCGATTTCGGCAAGCATGTTGGTCAGTTGCATATGTCTGCTCGTGTGTTTGTGTGTGTTAGTTGGTTTGTCAGTCCTCCTGGTAACAATTTTGAAACAATCGATCTGAAACTTACAGAGTTGATTGAAAGTCAAAAGTCCTGTAAGGCTCTTGTTTTTGGTCATCGAAGTTCAAAGGTCAAGGTCAACGTCATGAAAAAGTCAAAACTTTGTCAATATTAATTGGTCCAATCTTCATAATCTTAGCCTCATTTTATTCCTCTGCGTCTTCTCCATCAAATTGTCTAATCTTTTCTCAAAGTTATGTCACTTGCTAAGTATGTCTGTCTTTCTCTCAGTTTTTCTCCAATTCGCCTGCTTGCTGTTCCTGTCGTCTAACATATAGCATACAGGCCACAGTTTTTCAAAAATCCTCTTGAAACTGATGCATCTTAGTTCGTACACTAATATCTCGGAAGTGATTGTTCAGTTTCGGAAAATAGCCGCTGGGGCAATACACACGAAACAATTCATCAACATATTTTTTTTTTTACTCTCCGAAGCTATATACCTTAATTACATAAACTATAGCTTATGTTCGTCCTCTGTGCCTTCTTCATAACTTGGTCAAGTCATCTGGTCTCAACTTTGTGTCATTTTGTCAGTATGTCTGTCACTTCAAAACACTTCGAAATGTTATTTTCCTCATGATTTTGTCGATTTTGCTCCTTTCTTCACAATATTTGGCTCATTTTTTTCTTTCACCTTCGTCTTCTGCATAAATTAATATAGTCAACTGGTCTCAGCTTTGAGTCATTATGTTAATATGTCTGTATGTGTGTCGATTTTGCTCCTTTCTTCACAATATTTGGCTTATTTTTTTCTTTCACCTTCGTCTTCTGCATAAATTAATATAGTCAACTGGTCTCAGCTTTGAGTCATTCTGTTAATATGTCTGTATGTGTGTCTGTTATCCTCAATTTTGTCTTCTTCCTGGTGCTCGCCTCTGTTATATTACATTCTACAGGCTCCAGTTTACTGCGAATAACTTTTTAACTTTTACCTTTCGTATATCGGAAAGATTTCTTGAAGCTTTATCTGTATTATTAGCTAGGTTAAAGTTCAAGGTGAAGATCATTTAAATAGAGTTATCTACCCCCATCCCCCCACCCCACCCCACCCCACACACACACACACACACACACAGACTCACATTAAAGCAAGTGAATTCTGCGATGACCTGTTGTTTGATAATCTAACAAAACAAAGTTTATATATTAATGGATATGGTTATTCTTTTATAGGATCTTTGCACAGTCTGAAAAATAAGGATGTACGTGTAATATCTTCATCCAATCTGAAGAGAAAAGCGGTGACAGAGTGCCATCTTATCGCTGGAAGCGTCACTGTTTCAGGACATTTTCTAATTCTGTGGCAATTCATGCTAGAGCTGGTAGCATTGGATGCTTTAAATAAATTCTTTACTTCCTATGAAAGTCACTGCTGTTTTCCAATGGTATCATAATCAAGTCCTTTTGATATATTTCAGGTGCGAATGCAGATTATATGACGAATCAGCCGATCGGAGGAGGCCCTGGCGGATACAAGCCTCGTGTCTTAACATGATTTCCGTGTGCCTGGAGAAATGTCAGAACAAATCAAGCAAATACGATGACGACAAACGCTTGAAAAAGATCTGCTGCAAGGAAAACAATAACAGCACGATTCTCGAGGTGAGGATTTATGCATCATATTTTCCCAAATTTCCCCATTACTTAAGAAATCTACTACATCATTTAAGTCTGATAGTTTTGTTACAATGTGTCAGGATCATATTGAATAGAAACAAACAAAAGGTCAATTTTACTCAGACATCTGGAACACCAGGAAATATCTGTACTTGTTTACACCAGCATTTTTATGCTTGTTTGAATAATAGAAGGCTAAACGCGCTTTTCCTCTGTGTACTGTCATTACTAAGGTTTAATACAATCTGTGTTATCATGTAATTTGATTACACTCCCGTCCCACCTATGGTCACACAGAATATTGCGGTATTTCTGTATTAATGCCCATCTTACAGTGTATATCTTACAGTAAAAACGTCCATGTCCTTTACGTCTGTGTCGTAATGTACTGTCATTACCTCTATAAAAAATACAGTATATATGGAATCATTTATTATAATGCGGTGCCATACTACGTATGGCCACACGGAATACAGCGGTATTTTCTGTATTAATGCCCATCTTACACTGTCTATCTTTAACATTAACAAGTTTACGGTGACAATTTCCATTTTACCTATTTTTAAGTGGCATTCTGTAACATTATCTCGGTAACGGTAATGTTCAAGTATTTCCAGGTCACGGTTGCATTCTTTATCATTAACAGATCACGGTAGCATTCTTTTCATTATTTCGCTCAATATGGCACAGTGGTTGCTATAACATTTTTCATATTACCTAGGTAACGGCAACATTATGATTAATTATCGTTTTCAGGTAACGATAGCTTTTTTTTAATTATCTCGGTCAGAAAAGGTGGTCAAGAAAAGGTGCTTTTTATTACCATGTTACGGTGTCATACACTCTCATAACCCGTATAAATTTGTATTAGTATACCAATACAAGGTAGCAAAGGTACACAAATTGACGTTATAGCTAGAAAAGGAATATTTGCATAGTGTTGTTACAACGGTCATTCAGTGTAAGTGGTTAACAGGAATAAATAAAAATTTAGTCTTTTCATATTACTATATTTACAACACCTGAAAAACTGAAAAAATATACCAAAAAATTAATGTCTTCAAACAAAAAATTTTTAAGTATAACTTTATGTTCATGTTCTACTGAATTGCCAGATCATTTACCCGCAGCCAGCCCCGCCCCGCACAGATTTTATTTCGGCCCGCAACGCCCCGCTCTTTCTAGATATAGCCAGCCCCGCACAGAATCCTAAGCCTGGGCCCACGGAGGCCCGCGCGGAGCGGGTCAAAACCCGCCGCGCGCCGGGCCCTACTTCATTAAACCAATGCTGAGATATGATTGATTTTCTTCATAAGCGAACGCACGGATGGACATCACGCAAAAAGGAGTTCAGGTACGGGATTGAGGTATCCCAGAGCTAATGACATGCACCCTTTCAGCCCAGTACATAAAACAACTGGGAAATTGACTATTATCACTACAAAATAACATACAAATGGACATAAAGCTAAAAGGAGGTTTAGGTGGCGCCATCATTCTTTGTTAGGCACCAGCTCACATGTAACTCGATAATTATGCCGATCCGTCCAACGGTCTAAGAAGTGATCTCCGGCAAGGAACGCGGCGATGGAACTCGGCTGAAAACATAAAATCCTTAATACTGAATCTGTTTTCGCGAATACAATTAGTCTGCCTGCTTTCTATCAAATATAACCTTTATCAAAATTTCATATGGTGCACAAGCAGACAACGAGAATTCGTTGGAATGTACGTGATGCAGTTACATAATTATTGCCAGCTTCACGGGTGGGAGGTTTTGCTTCCTAATCCTTAGCGTCGCACACACTCACAGCTGTCATCTTAAGGGTTATCGCGGGTTTATAATCACCACAACCTAATGGTCTCTTCACACGCAAAGTATGTAACGATAGATTTGACATGACTTATGTACTGGACACTAAGTACATATGTACCAAAACAGCTGACAATAATTGAATGAGTAATTTCATGGGAACGTCTAGTATATATGAAATCAGGTATAATTCCACTGAATGAACCTTATTATTAATATTATTGTTGAGAAAATCAGTGAAAGAGACTTGTGTAATGACATATTTAATTGCATGACACATTAACAGTTTGTCAATAATTTCAAAATAGAAAAGCACACACAGCGCAGACCTCCGATAAGGCAGCTGATTACCCCGTATGGCATTGTCAGAAATGCAGTATTTCTCCTTTAAAAAATTTCTAGATCCAGACGGTGATCGCCCCAAAATTTAATTGCTTCTTGTACCATTGCCGAACTATCCTTGAAAAAGATCATCAAACTCAATTAAAAGCTAAACAGAAAAACAAAGAAACAGAAAAAAAACAAAGCCGGTAAAAAGCAGTACCTCCTGGGTGAAGATAACTAACGGAACATGTTCACCCACTTATCTTAATTATATTTTGTGGTTAAAGTGAAGAAATATACTTAGATTTCAATAATTTTGTTCTCTTTTGTTTGGGGTCTCAGACAGACTTGTTTAATAAAATATATTGAACTGTACTAACTTATAAATTATAGTTTGTCAATAAAGTGTAGAAATATAGTTTGACCGATATCAGTTCTCATATTTAAAAAAAATAGAAAGGCAGGTTCAAATACAGTTAAGCATATGTTTACAATTTCACAGGAGCCGAATAATATGTTCAACACTATACTACAAGGTAACAAATTAAGTCTTTATCCAGGATTCTGTTTACTAAATTTATTTGCATAGGCTTAATTCATGTTAATATTTCCCAAAATATTTTATGTTTGACTGCTTCAACTGCTAAGCACCATTATCCATTTGCTATTTTATATCCTGTCCTCCTTTACTTCCTTCTAGTATGGTATGGCTTGTGTCATATTCTTTAAATGTAATACATTAGGAAACAGCGTTGATTCATTATGTTCCAATGGAAAATAATTAAATAGATAAAAAGTGAATAATTGTTAATAACAGACACCAAATAGATGTTGATGTTTTGAGTATGTAAAGCTGTACTTCCATTAAAACTAACATGTTAACTAATGCAAAATGCGATAAAACATTAGGAACATTAGGAGAATCCAACGATCTGAATCAGAAACTTAAAATGTTACCATACATTAGTACATTAAACTGGTCTTAAAATTTAAGGATTTTTCAAAATATTGTAACGTAGTATACCTTCAAAATAAATCACACGTTCGAGAAAAAAGTTTCCTTAAGGCAAATAGGTGAATAATACATAGAATATAAATAAACATGTAATAAATAACATTTTTGGGAATTAAGGAGCAACCATAATCCATATAGTTACTTATTTTGAGTGCGTAGCATACAGGTGTGCGATTGCACCTGGAACTGACATGTCATAGCTTGTAAATTTCAGTGCAACAGTTGGTTTTGATAAGATAAATGGTTCTGTACTGACAGAGTGATGTAATTTCATGTCCTTAGGTATTTGTCCTGGAATATATCTGGGTCAGGCTACGATTCCTTAAATGTGAATGGACACTTTGATTTGGTGGCGAATAAAGTCACACAGCCATATAACAAGATTGCAAAGAAAGGCGCCTCGCTCAACACCTAGATCGGCGCATACAGCTAACAGTCCACCAAATGAATGTTTAACATTTTGTTGTAAAAACAGAAACGGAGATGACCTTAAAGTCAGGGTGTCCGCCATCGCTGGCGGCTCGAATAGCGTGTCTTTTTTTTTTTGCAAAAGAAACACATAAGATGATAAATATTATCTTACCGATTTGTTTCCCGAGTTGAGTGGAGAATCAATTATGTACCTCTTTCTCGTATGTAACTGTTCATGTCTGTCCTTTCTCTTACATATTCAATAAACTTTAAATGATACAAACAGTTACATATTTATCAGTATCCTGATGCTGGCACCTCCACACATATATATACCTTAACTGAAAAAAGACATATTTTCCTTCTGTGATTCAATTAATTATTATTTCACAAAACCTAGTAACTTTCCTAGATATATTTTTTTTCTCCTTCTACAAATCTCTCTTGCACTTTTCCATTAGCCTTGACTTTTTTTAGCAATGCCAGAACAAATGACCCTTTTGTTATAGGCTGTATCTTACAAAGATACATGGGGTATGGTGGCACATCCTCAGTGGAACACATATTTTGAACTACGAATCTTGTGAAGAGACTATTCAGTCTCAATAATTGGAACAAGAAACATGTCAACTCACATGTATTCTTATAACCTAAAGCATATTTTTATTGTACTATGGATAATGAATCTGTATACCAACGTTATGTGTACCCAAAATAAGTATCTAAACCAAATAAAGACACCTCAAAATTGGAAGAGTTAATTTAACTATTAGTTATTCAAAATATAGTCTCAAAAACACGGATAATATCCAATAAATACCCAGCAGAATTAATCGAGTATATAATCCATAAATGGGGCACTCATACCACTTTGTAATGTTGTAAAATGCATGTGAAAGTTTGTGTATTTATGTCTTTAACTTATGACTGCATGACCCTTTTTATAGGGCACTTGTACTCACTTCTCATGTTATTCCCTATCTGGTGTCAAAATTGGATTATTGCTATAACCATGCTCGTTTTTAATTATAACTCAGTCGAAAAAAAAAACAAATTAGTGCCAGATATTTCTATCTTCAGCTATAAAGTCCTCGTTTCCACTTCCTCTTCTAAAAAATTTAGATGGGGAGGGGTATGATTAAATTGAACACCCCTCACCCACTCCCCAATACTGCCAAAAGGTCAGGGTGATATTTACCATAATCCCCCTATATTGACTCCACTTGTATCACGTTATCACAGAGATGACAACAAATTTAACACACTAAGAAACATAGAACTGTCTCTTAACCTAGCAGTCTTGAGCTTTATAAAGCAGCATAAACTTTCATGTCCTCTTATCTTCTCTACCTAAGTGGTAGTTCCATTATGTGTTACATAATAAGTACATTTATTGGAAAATAAGTATATAAATAGATTAAGGAATCGTTAACTTTATAACACTGTCTTACTGTCATATTATCAATCACTATACACCGAAGGAATCTTGCTACTTATCTAGTTTAGACTGACTTTTCATATAATTACCTAATTAACAATGGTACTTTAACACACCCTTAACAGGATATTATTATCGGGGTATAATGGGTATATATACATTCTTTATCATTACCAAGATATAACTGTAATTTTATATCATTTCTGAGGTTACAATGGCACGCTTCATCTTTACCTGTGCTGCAGTGATATTTATTATTATTAATTTGGCTAAACCTGCGGATTTTAAATAATTTCTTAGGTTCAAATTACACTCTTTATCTTTTCCTACATAACAGTGACATTCATTATCATTATACCTTGGTAACAGGTATAGTTATTATAATATTTTTGAGGTAACAGTGACAGGTTCATCACCACCTGGTTATGGTAGCATATTTATCATTATCGGTGCATTGGCGATAACTTTTGGTTCTACCTCATTTCCAGGTTACAGTGGTTCACCATATAGTTTGCCTAGGTAACAGTAGTATTTTTAATCATTATGTGGATGACATTTGTATTTTTGTATCTTTACTTAGGTCACATTGACGTACACAGCTTCGTCTCTGCAAGATGAATGCCCCGACAGCACAGGTACCGTGGAAACGTTTACTGCTGACTGTACCACTGTCAACCTGGACGAGGACTGTCCCCGAGGGAGAAGACACAGACACAGGAATGATAAAAGATTAAAAGCAACCCATAGGGGCATAGCTTAGGTGGTTTCGGGAGTTTTCGTCGACGTGGTGGACACTTATTAATGTACCACAGTCACTCTGAAGGCAAATTAAGAAAAGAGTTTGGGGCTGAACAGAGGACCTGGACTGATTTTCCCCTCTGCTATGCTCAAAACACACAAAAATTATATTTTTTTCATACTAATATTACGTATAGTTGTTCAAAGATTTCTCTACAAAGCCGTCTCGATTGGAAGTTGATAAAAATGATAAATATAATTCTAGAAAACATTTGGCAGACCTTCAACTTTATCTGTATTTTGCAAATAAATATTGAATTTAATCTTTAAATGCAATATTTTGGTTTTTGTATGTATAGACCAATGCCAACATGAATGATAGATGTGTTTATTGGTGATGCTAGAAAACTTTTTATGAGTCATGTCAGTTTATGTTAAAATTTTCTTTTAAGTTTTTTAATTCCTGTTTGACATAACTTTTTCTATCAAATCGAACCATTATTTGACTTTATCATCATATAATTGTTATACAAATTGACAAATGTTAATATTTAATTAACATTGATCTTTATTCATTAAGTAATTTGATTACCTATATCAGATAAAATGTTAATAAATATTCATCTTTTTTTCTGAGTGCGGTATTTTGGGTTTATACGTGCACAAAATTTCGTTTCAAAGTATGATGCGACCGGATACTTGACCATACACACTAATGGTGACATTTTGCAAAATAATACCAGGATCCTTATCAAACTTTTGGTGTGCAGTAGTTCAGCACAGGAAATATTAAATCAGCCAAGCAGAGAAATATGTTTGTCACGGTTTACTTACTCGAGGTTTGTATTACAGTTCAGCCTTGCCCCCAGAACAGCCTTGCTCCTTTTACATAGCTCACAGCAGTTGATACAGCAAATTTCTTGGTCGCTTAATGCCTCAGCCACAGGCTGTGTGTGCTGCAGTGGTAACTGACACCCCCAGCTGCTGGCAGGGTGTAGTTGCCTAGCAACCACAGAGCGTTCAGGGTAGACGGATCATGGCATATTGTTAACAATGCCTTGATCTGACCAGTACAAACCGCATTTGTCCCATTAACCCAACCTTTTCATCATCTTCATTGATATACCTGTCAACACATGTATTTGATTGCCCAGTAAGACAGTAAAACAGTAAAGGCATTATGGTGGGGCTAACAACCTCAGGGTACCAGGTAAATTTGACATTTTTACTGGGTATAACTATTTAAAATTTAATTTTTAACCACAAAATAATTACTTTCTGCATTACAAGACATGCTCAGCACTGTAATATAAGTAATATTTAGTTGATTTCATTTTTTAACAATCAGTGTAACACCCTTAATTCATTGTGTCAGGCAATTTTAGGCCTACACTTGAGCACTTCAGTGTTAAAAATAGACTAACCTAGGTGGGTACACTGTGATTGTTTGACCTTTTTATCACATTTCATAAATCTGATAATTGAAAAGGTGCCTAATTATTTTCTCCTTTAATTTAGAAACAATATATAAGAAGACCATCAGTAAACTAATAAAATTATTATAAATTAATATGAATGATTCAGAAGCTAATATATGTACACTAACTTGATGACTGGAAAATGTTATTTAATATTAATAGTGAACCGCACAGAAATCTGAAGAATGAGTTTAATGTGCATTCATTTTCAATGACGGTTATATAAGCTTATGGGAGAGCAACAATGCACAAGTGTAAAACAAATGTGTAAATATGTGATTTCTAATCATGGTCATACATATATTGCTTATACAGAATATGGTGTGTATTTATTTTCATGTACTCTTCTATAAGCTTGTGGTAGAGTCAGATTGGCAGCTCCCTGATTACGGAATGAGATTTTGGAATTTATCTATCGAAATAATAAAGTATATAATTATTTTAAACATAAATTATTTCCTGGGGTAATGCAGGGTTGGCTAAGTAATTTTATGAATATTTTTGGTTTGGACTGAAGTGAATATATTAACAAGAACATTCAACAGATAACATGACAATAATTCAATACTAGCTGCACCCATGGAAAATCCACGGCTCTATCTGATGCATATTTTTGTAGGTTTTTGTAGGCTTTTGCGGGAACTTTTTTCATGTGTTTCACTTAGATGATATAAAGATTACCTCTGCAAGAATTCTCTAGGAAAACCCTCCCAAAAATATCAACATAGAAAGAAAAATTGTTCTATTCCAGAAATCTCACAAAAATAAATAAACTTTGGAAAGAGAAGTGAGGCATACTGGGTGTACGAATTTTTAAGTGAGAAGTTTTTTTTCCCGATAAACAACATAGGTCCGTCAGCTTTTTATTTCTTGGGAAATATCATAGATTTAACGATTGTATAAAGAAGCATTCTACCGTGAAATTATATGAAAGATGCTTTGTATTATTTGAAGCTCAGGCGACATTGTGAAACATGATGTTTATTCAGTGTAGTCAGCTGAGGGTTTAGTCTAAGGCATGTTAACAGACACATGCGTTATTTATATACACATGCATATGTCATTGAAAACTCTTGTACGCGAAAAGTATAGCTGCCAATGTAAAAAAGATAGGCCCAGTATTACATTTTTTGGTTTAAGTACTGTAAATTGTCATGGAATAAGCAGGTCTGATGCAAAATTGACAACTCTCCCAGATAAAAAGAAAGAAAGTTCATATATTTCGATGAAAGCATTTAGCAAAGAAACCACTTCAGATTTTGTTCGTTGCATTGTCTTTCAGCAAGTTATCGCAAAATGTATACAGATTTTGCTGAAAATTTGTAGAGGGGTAGAGTAAAACTGCATCCATAATCCATTACATTTTTGGAGGTAATCGGAATCAGCATAATATATTTTTTCGTGAGTGTCATAATCACAATTCAAGAGAGGAATAATTATAAGGGGCTATTCCTTTTCCCGCCCGAGTATGCAATTCGTTGCAGTTTTTTGCCAGTCGCCTGGTGAACCCGTGTTTCTGAACCATGACAATGTTATACATGAAACGTGCACATATGAGCGAACGACTGTTTAGTATATTCTGGCAGGGGGGGAGGGTCATTGTCCCAAAGCGATTGAGGACCCTCAGAAGTGTGTGCAATTCCCTTTTGAAACAATTTTCCAAACAACCCATAAATCGGCCGAACTATTTAAACCATGGTTATCATGGAAAGATACTTCTGAATGTATAACAATCAACATACCTGTAAACCTATAAAACGGTGATCGTGTAAAGAGTTTCAGCTGTTTGTGTCAACTCAACGGAAAAGTACTCCCTATTAAAAGATTCATGTCGACATGTGTTCCGCGCTTGAATTCGAAATCTTTACTTCCTTTTGACGTAGTAACATTCCTTAACAGGCGATATAACGGATTAACAGGTCGTCTCCTGAAAAAGCGTGACTGGCTATAAATGTTTTGCCGTTTTGTAGCATTTGTAGAGGGTTAGCGTAAAGACACATCAATAGTCCATTTCATTTTAGAGGTAATACGAATCACCACAAAATATATTTTCTTATTAACCATTATGACAAAGGACCATTCCTTTTCTCCGCAGAAGCCATTCGTCTTTATTTGTTCTGCCACTCGCAAGGAAAAACAAATAAATGTAAGCCCCCCCCCCCCCCCCACCCCAATCCCCGAACCCCAACAAACCCGAATGATAATTAAGTTGTGGGGCTTCTTTTTAACATACCTGTTATCGATAAAAAATTGTCAAACGGTGGTAACATCACTGGACTCAGTGCCCAGTGTTAACCAAGCTGAAAAGCCCTTACATTGAAAGCGGAGTCATGTGGTCTTTGGATTAGAAACCTTTACTTCCTTTGAGAGAGAAAATTCCTTTATGGGCGTTTCAATGGAAATGGGGGTTCAATGGGGATTATAGTGGACCCGCGTGACCGCGTACTGCACGGAAATGCCTTTAAGGCAGGACATGCGCGCTGGCCACGGTCTTAACAGGCAAGTGAAAATCCCCGAGGCGCCTCCGGAAAAAGTGTCACAGGCGTGGAGGACCTTGCAGCAAAAAAAAAAAATAGGGGCACCTAATGGGGAAATATTATAATTGTTAATTATTAAGCTAAATAGGGCATAATCCCGCAAAATAAAACATACTTGTCCTTGAAGAGCCCACCACCGATATGTCTGCCGAATTTGGAGAGTCAAATCAGAACGAAAGCAGGTAAACCGTGGTCAAGAAAAAAAACCAACTCTGTATTAATTATATTGATGTACAAGTAAATTTATTTTGAATATTTAAAAATAGAAATATTTATAAATTTAATAGGTTACGGAAAAGCAAAAGCGAGTTAAAAGAACGAATGCTAGTGACGGCATATTGTACATACATAATATAACTTGTGTGGCTTTTTATAAAACACGGAAGAA
Organism: Sipunculus nudus; assembly: GCA_026874595.1. Lineage (NCBI taxonomy): Eukaryota > Metazoa > Annelida > Sipuncula > Golfingiida > Sipunculidae > Sipunculus > Sipunculus nudus. The sequence continues at coordinate 37,011,013 of CM049306.1, read as the reverse complement.
ATCCTTCAAAAATTCATACGTCTGATTCATAAAGCAAAGGAATTAATTTGCTGTGCATCATCAGTGTTATCCTAGCAAACACCCTTCAGGAAACACCAAAGAATTATGAGGCTCTTGTGAGAAATGTATAATGGTAAATACGTGCTTTACATCTGATTTAAGCCTGGGTAATTATGCATGGTCAAACTCAAAACTGTATACTGGTATGTTTATAGGGTCAATTTGAATACATTTCTATAAAGAAAAAAGCAATTTCTTTAAATGATGATGGATAAGTCCTACTTTTGTTCAGCTAAAGGAAAGAAAATACAAGCTTCACAAGCAACAGCATAGATACCATGTTAATCATTAAGTAACCTCAGCATGCACTGCCATGAATTATCATTTCGTAACAATATTTTTTTATCTGTTAATATTATTGTTGATTGATTACATTTATTTGATGATTTTTAGGCATAAATAAGATTTATTGGAACATTTTGAATTTCCTCTTGGTTTTCATTTTTATTTTATCTTTGTTTTGGTTTCGCAATGAGTGATAATTAGTGTCAAATTATAATATATTATAATAAGTGTCACACACGACCTTATCTTTGTCCAAGGATGTGTAAAATTTGAATAAGGGCAAGGTTATATATCTGGGATTAAATATGAAAGGCAACAAGTTTTATATTATTGATTTAATAGATAATGGAGATGAGGAAATTGTACCCACAGTTTCATTACAATAATTTTTTAAAGCATAAACTTCACAATAAAATATTTTTCAAGACGGATTTTTTTAAACATAAACTGATAGCACGATATCGGTTTTAAGAATATGTATAAAATTAGCATTGGAAACTGAAATAAAATTTTCATTTTATGTTTCATTTTCATGTACCTGCCAGAAATACACTGAAAAAAATGTGTAAATGTGTTATTCCACAATTTTAGGCTGGACTGGACCGCTAACAAAAAATAATGGACCGCTTATTCCTGGACCGAATTTATAAACATTTATGCAAAACAGATGATTTCAGGGATTGATTTCATGGATTTATTTCATCCTACAAATCTTGTAACTAACCTCTCAAAGAAAGTCTCTTAGCTACGTAAATTTAAAGCAATGGCAGCTAGCACGGGTTAATTATAATGTATTATTTTATATATATTTGTTCTCCTAATAAAAGTAAAGGTTAATTTTTGGTTATTAACTTATGATTGAAGTGACATGTTTACCATTACAATCAGGGTTCATTGCTCTGTTGCACAATACTGATCCTTTTTCTGATGTTTCACTTTGTATCAAAGTAAAATATTTATACTTTGATACACTTTTATATAAATATATAATATCTATACATTAACTACATTAAATGTATAACCCTATTCTATATTTACTCTTTGTAAATCCGCAGCCATCCTCGCCCAGCAAAGTCTTTGAATCAGCCCCCCCCCCCTTTTCCTGCACAATTTGGTTTATGCTCTAACAACCATGCCCCCAACCCCCTTGCTTTCCACACAAAATATTCAACTGTTGTCAAATTATTTACAAAAATAGTGTTTTTATATTTGTAATTCAAAAATCAAACCAGGTCTTGTGATTCACGTATAGATTATAATATCACATTCATTGCAGGGTTTGCTGTGTAGGTGATATTCGGTTTTTGTTAAATATTTGACCAACTTTGCACAAAAACTACAATTTTAATTTATTTTATTTATATTTTACTAAATGGATTGCCCCCCCCCCCCCCCACTTTAATGGACCAATGGACCACCTGCGGCTGGACCGGACCAGGACTCGACCGCTTATGTGTTGGACCGGACTTCCAGAGGGTGATTCGGTCCTGTTCGCACCTCTAGTCATATAATATACTCATACAAGATAAATATAGACTATTGGCTGAAAGTGAAAATAAAGCATTGTATACATGAATTAGGTGTTTCATGGTAAAGAAGGTACACACCCGGGAAATGTTACGAGAAATAGACTTTGGGTAAAGGTTTGAACTTGCTGACAGGACGAGGTTTGACTGGCCATAGAGGAACAAGATAAGATGAAATCAAACAGGTGTTGGAGGCCTCAGCTGTAGAAAGACATAAAGTATCATTCAGGAAAAAATGGTTACTGTTATTGGATTTAATGAGTTATACCAGGTTTTATTTCTGTAAAATACACTGTTTTCCATATACTTGGTTATTTCGTGTTTCCCTGGTCTGGTATTTAATATGCGTCCTTGCTCAGCTACTATCTAATATAATTTAACCATTTTTAACATAATCAGCTCCACAAAAAAATCTTTCTAGGCATATCAAAATAAAATAAAAATGGACTAAAAATCAACTGTTTGAGAGAATAAAATATTGTACATGTCCCTGCTAATCCATTAATCAGTGAGCTACAGTGGCCCACTGTGTTACACTGAGTGAGAAACCCGATACCTCTGCTGTGGTGATAACAGACCAGTTCTACACACTGCTACACAAGCAGCTCACTCAAGTCATTAAGTGTTCCTACTGGTAACTGCTGTGGACTAACTGGTCACATAGACCTCCGTATGAAAAGAATCAGTATTACTGTCCCATATGACAGAAAATAATGACTGGCAATGTTTATATTTTAAGCATAATTATATTTTCTGTAGGCAAACGACCTAGATCTAGTTTTTTTGCAACCATAAAAGGAAGAGCACAAACCGCAAAGCCCCCCCCCCCCCCCCCCCATCCTCCGCACCACCACCCAACCTTTAAAATGATAGCCATGCAACATGTATTCCTCCTCTAACATGCACAGTTTTTAGTTTTCTTGTCAGAAGTGACTTTGCATGAGTAAGTGTGTACTGAATCTTTCACTATTTCTTTTTCATTTTCACATTGGTTGCGTAATAGAGATGCCTAGCGACCTTCCGGCCCACTTACATTATGGAACATTCAACCATCAGACTCACAAGCCCGATATAAACGCTTACTGAGTCGGCTGAGAGATTCCTTGATTGCGTTTTACCGCTTTTACGGTTCGTTATCTGTGCTCCTGGTCACTGGTGGCAAATGGTTATACCAATAAAAAGGAGGAATATTTATCCCTATGGTATCCCGTGAGCACCAGACAACTATAAATACGGGGCCCCTAATAGACTCCTGGGAAATATTGGAATTTTATAGCAGGACATATATATATGAGTTTATAGGAATTTGTAGTCGAAATGTAAGACAAACATAGGAGTTTTCACCGCACAATCATGGTTTCCACTGTAAATTAATATGACTTCAGGTCTGTTTCATAGGTTAAGATGGTTACACTTATTGATGGCTGCATCAGTCACATGAACGACTCTACAAAGGGCTACAGGTTTCCAATAAAAATAATACGTTTATATAACGATAATTCTTAGCCGTAACAAATACATGGGAAACATGATTCGATTGTAAAAGATATAGGAGATTACGGTCCAAATACTGGTAACATTAGGGACTTTAAGGAGACACTGTTTACTGTTTTTATTTAGAAAAGAAAATATAGGAGACAGAGAGAGTCTGTTTTTATTTGAACTCACACCTATATATGGTTCGAAGTTTCAGGGCACTCTACAGAGGTCTGATTATTAATTTAGCAATGTGTTTTTTTGTCTGAATGAACTTTTCATGACTAACATTTAAAAAATTGCTGTTTTTCTAATTGACAATGGACACAAAAAGTGTCTTAAACTAAAACAGTAAAGTTTGTATTATTATGTTGTCATTAAAAATCACATCTATGTTAAGTGTGATATATCTTATAATCTGCTTTTACAAACACCATTATGTATAGATGAAATGAATGTCCGTCATGTGTCACCGATTGATAGTTGTGAAGATAGAATTTAAAACATTCCCCATCCACGTGTGCTTACCTCTGTACAGACCTACTTTCGTCGTTAAACAAAGGAAGTCAAAGAGTGCAAACGTTTTCAATTCATGTAGTTAGCCTTTAGGAGGGGGAACCAATAAAAATAAAAACAAAAATCACTAAAGAGAAGCAGCGAATCATGTGAGATACTGCAGGTTCGATTGTCTTCCAACAGATTACTGTGCGAGAAAATCACTATGTTGTTGTTTTTGTGTGTTTTAAAAATGTGTTTGTTGTTGCCTTCTCTTGATTAGTCGCATACGAATCGAGCTCGTTAAACACTCACATGATCAACAACGCACAGAGGTTACGTCGGATAAATAACCGACGGAAACATGGAAATCGTTCAACTGGCCATAGCTCTTACGCGATGTTTTCTAAAGGTGAGTAAATTTAACATTTTATATTTCAGAATTCCAATTTACGCATATTATTTTTGTGTCTCAGGTGCTCTGCGTTCAGGCTAAAAATAGCCTTCTTGCCACATTTAATATTCTACATTTATGTTCGTGTGAGTGTTTGTGTACAGATGATAATCATTGACATTGAGGAACAATTAATCACAGCTTTATTTTATATCTAACGCAGGGGGCCTAGAACCCGAGATTGAACAACACCACACAAGTTTTAACAAAGATATCAAACTACTATTAATCCCACACTCTTATCAACATGGTTTTCCTTTAACTGACGAATTAAGCGCTTAATTGAACAACATCACACACAGTGATGAGTGGTAAATAACCAGCGCTAGATTTTTCTATGAAATAAATCTTTCTTCTTTAATCATTGTTAAAATATGAGTTTCATGAGTTAATGATAAAATTCGAGCCTATAGTTAAAAGTTCTTTTGTCTTTTTTTTCAGATTCATATATAGATTTAATTAAACACTGGTACATTTATACGTCAACACACGATAGTTACATCACTATTCACTGGGAAACCCCTTTATCTTAATCAAAAATATTGATTCAATATTTAACGTAATTGCCTGTCATATTTCAATTATTTAAAATTGAAGTGAAGTTTGATCAGTGTACATTTTATTTGTTCTGTTGCTAAGATCTTGCACAAATAGTTTGGTCACATAGAAAAAAAATTGTCTACGGCTTCGACACGCATTTTTCTTATATCCGTTTTTTTTTTTTTTTTTTTTTTTTTTTTGCAAGGGACGTTCAGTTTTCGGTAATGTTACAAATTTGTGGTAAGGCAGAGAGATATCTGAGAGGTAAGGAAAATGGACTAATGTTCTATTATAACATACACTATTTCACGAACTGACGCATTTTGTATGTCCTTTGCAATCTTGTCTCAACCGATAATTAAATAAACGACAGATATTTGGTTTGTTCGCATTATATCCTTACTTTGTTTTAAGAGGTCAATTTCCTCCATGAATATCAGCGTTCCTGTGACCGCTTGGATGAAATTGTTGGTTACGTAAGCACTAAAATGGGTCTGTCCCAGAGTTTCTCCACCAGTATTACCTTTTGCATACAATTATCGGCGTCGCATAATCTACGGATTGTTTGTTTGGGCCGCCGACGCCGTCACCTATACTGTCAACAATCTTCGTTCTGACAATCTTGAACCTAATAACAGTTCCTCAGGCTACCTTGTGTAAAACTAAATGTAAATTTCAGCTGTTTACCCCATTACCTTGACAGGTCGCTAGAATAGGCCACCTAGGATTTTTCTGACTCAGTAGCGACAATCGTGGCATGCGATTACTTATTGTTTTGCATAGTTTAAGTGAAATCATTTACGGCCTAGCTACAGCACCGCCCGTGAAGACAAGCTTCTCGAATCGTCATGTTTTACATCATTACCTTTATTATGGTTTCAAAATTTTCAGCTTGTGTATTTAGGATACAGCGATGCATTAACCGTAAACAAGTCCATCGATGTATTCAAGTATCCATGACAACAAAATGTACATGAATCACGAAATTACTCGTCTCAGATTACCTACGCTGAACTCGTCTAAAAGAGCAACATAACTGAAGGCTTGTAACCTACCTTAACCGACATCAGAAGAAACTTTTCAATTCTGCGTTTGTTTTATATATCCCTCTCATCGACCTGATAACATAGTTGCCCTTATTATTCTGACGGTGTTTGGCAACTCTCCAGAGAGCTATGTAGTTTCCATCCATCATTTTATTCGGTTGACCTTGGCCCCAAATTGCGTACGTTACAGGAAGACATGTTTCCATCAAAATCCATTTCCCATCTAAATTAGCACGCGATCTCAAGTATTTTAATTATTGTAATCATTTAAAGAAAGAAAGCGTTTCGTTAAATCACAACCAAAAAACAATCAAGATTTACTATAACACATTTTGATGATCGTCATCACTTCTTTTTATCTCATTTGATCAAAGGTTTACCTTTTTAGATTGAATAAACAGTGCCGGTTGAAGAAAATAATTGATAGAAAAACCAGCAGGGCTTATTATGGGATAATTGGCATTGTTCAATCAGCGGGTGCCCATTGAAATTATTTTCTTAAACTTAAATAGTATCACAAATAGACAGTAAACTGTTGAGGGAGTATAAGGCTGAACACAAAACAACAACCAAAATTTACATTTTGCAACCTTTTTATTCTTCTGAATCCTTTAGCCTCGTGGCATGGCCTGTGTCATACGTTAGAAGCCTCACTTTAAAAATGACATTTTTAGAATATCTAAGATACTCAACAACGTTTTGACAGCTTACAACATGTAGTTGTTTGAGCGTATGACCAGTGACCTTGGCCTTCGTCAGTTTGGCTGTGATGTTTAATTTTTAATATATTAAAAAAAAATTTTTTTTTAAATTTTTAATATTGCTTTTACTGAATTTATATAATATTATTCAATGCATGATTTGGTTTCTTGGTAGTTAATTAGGCCAAGCCTCGATAATCCATTGTAGCTTACTTTCTGGATTTGATCTATTAGATCTGAAAAGATTAACCAATATCAGTGGATGCCCTATTGTGAAACAGACAAGAAAACTCTTTTTCAATACATTGCTCAATCTTCTGCGTGATAACTCGTTTAGTTTCGGGGATGAAAAAAAATGATAGTCTCGAGCAAAGTTTTTTTTGGCTGTTTTATAAAAACAATGTTGTTTGAACTTTAGGGTCATGTAACCCTTCATGCGCAAGCTGGATGGGAGCCTACCTGAAATTTTATAACCCATTCGGCAAATAAAAAATTCACTTTTCGTTTCGGGGATGAAAAAAAATGATAGTCTCGGGCAAAGTTTTTTTTTTTGCTGTTTTATAAGAACAATGATTGTTTGAACTTTGGGGTTATGTATACTGGTCAAGCTGGATGGGAGTCTACCAGAAATTTTATAACCCATTCGGCAAATAAGACATTCTTCAGTGTCCTGCGCGGAGTTCTTGTTACTGGCCCGATATCAAAGTTACACAGTAGATTATAAAGTGGTTGACAGCATTGAGAAATTCGCTTATAAGCGACGCAAGTGAACGACTGTTTATCGATTTTTTGCTGTTTCTTTGGCACAGGCGAAGCTGGTCAGAAAATGGTTTACAAATAAACCAGGCTACAGTGTTAATTTATAATTGAACCTCACGCCTTATATTTTGTATGTTAGCAATTGTAAATTAAAGTACACATAGAGGAAGAAAACTTTATATTTAGGAGGTAATCCGTAAAACCATAACACATTTTAATTATTCTTTTCTACTGCGAGACAAGAAATGGCTAGAGTGGTTAATTAGTTTTAGTGACTGGTAGGCAGGAATGCCTGAGATGCCACCGTCGAGTTAGTGAGAACTCGTTTTGCATGTATATATTCCCTGTGCTTTCGTACCCTACATCAATGTTTAATCAGGAGCTTGGATATACTTTTGATCTGGAAAACAAGAATGGAGGCGGAGGTGTAAGTGTGGACTCTGGTTGCTTTCTGAATAACTGGATTATTTTTACAAATCACCTTTGTGTCGGAACAGGGATATCATAATTTCTATGTGACGTTGCTCTCTCTGTGTCTCGATACTGAGAAGGCCGCCTTGCGGACATATATGAAAAGGTAGGGGTTTTATTAAAGATTTTTTTAAATAACTATTAATAAAAGTACTTCATGATGCGCTGTAGATTTTTTTCTGATAATCAATTCAGATGAACATAAATTTAAAGATACCTGGGAAATGTCCACAAGAAAATGATCGTCCGACTTAAACAAATTATACAAGAGCTATTAGTTGTCGATCAGAAGTGTTATAGTTCAAAGAACTTCACATTCAATGGATATGCAAATGTAGGTTATGACATGTTATGGTGACACCAGCATTTTGAACGTTCTCTCAGCTTAACTGTCCACGTATGGCACAGAAGAAATGGTGAATTTATATGTCATTTTCTTATTTTCTTCATCTACAGCGTGTTGTTTATCAGATCCCAAGTTTGACCTCTGGTTAAACCAAGTTGCAGAACTACTCACAACCTAATAGCTCCACGATTTCATCTAAGGACATAACGGATGATAGAAAAACATGCAGGCAGATTTTTTCTTGATCTAATTTTAAAGTTTGTTATGATCAACAGATCATAAAAACCGAGTAAAACTTCCCTGTAAAATGTGCAGAATAATTCTACTCTTTTATATATTTTGTCAGGTTTTGCCCGACCATAGCAGTGGATAATATAGAGTTATGAAGAAACTTGGAAGAATCTTTCCGGAGACTCTGCTTGACAGAATACTTTAATGAAGACTCAGATACAACATGCAGACAATACACACAAACTGATAAAAAACAGAGAGTAACAGTAGATGGACACCTCTATCCGGGCGGAATCAAAAAGTAAATTTATACAATAACACATTCAGAAGTAGGATTAAAAGTGAAATTAAAGAAAAAAAATATCCAAACCGTAATATAATTTAACCGCATGTGAACGCCAAGCAATGATTGAATTACAGAATGATAATTATATTGTAATCAGACCTTCAGATAAACGGGGAGCCACTGTCATACAAAACAAGAATGACTACGTAATGGAAGTGTATCGCCAACTTAATAATCTAGGTATAATATATAACCTAGAAAAAGACCTAACCAAACAAAATCTGCAAGAACTCAACGGACGCATCCAATATTGGAACATAATTTTGTGTACGTATAAATTCTAATTAATATATGTTAAATTCTGTATTAAGAAAAAGGTTGAAAGGTTATTTGTATTATAATACATCTTTTTTTATATTTTAAAACGTTTCTGAATTACTTATTGGATAGAAATCAGTGTTAATTAAATATTAACATTTGCAATTTTGTATAACAATTATATAATGATGGTGTCAAAATATTAGTAAGATTAAATATATAAATGTATGTCAAACAGTATGTAAGATAGGAACTTTAAATTAAATGATAACATAGATCTGGTAGCCATGACATAAATCATTTATAGTTTTCAGGCATCACCAATGAACACATTCATTATGCATGTTGACATTGGTCCAGACATTCACAAACCAAAAGATTGCACTTGAAAATTAAATTCGATATTTATTTGCAAAATATCGATAAAGGAATAGATCTGCCAAATGTTTCCAGAATGAACAGTTATCCTTTGTGTCAACTTCGAAAAGAGACGATTTAAAAAAGAAAAAACACTTGAACAAAGATACGAAATATCAGTATAAAAAAAATTTTTTTGTGTGCTTTTGAGCATAGCAGAGGAGGGAAATGGTCCAGATAAAGGGGGTAGGTTTTCTATAACACATTTCTCTTTGTTCCCAAACGTATTTTCTTTATTTGCCTTATAGTTGACTGTGGTAACAATAATTAGCCTCCACCACGTGCAACACCTGTCCCGAAACCTTTTCCACGCCATAAGGTTCCTCTGAATCTTGTATCATCCCTGTCTCTGTGTCTTCTCCCTCGGCGACAGTCCTGGTCCAGGTTGACAGTGGTACAATCAGCAGTACACGTTTCCACGGTACCCGTATTGTCGGGGCAATTATCTTGCACAGAAGAGGCTGTGTACGTCATTGTGACCTGAGTAAAGAACAAAAAAAAAAAAAAAAAATGTAATCCACGAGATGATTAAGGATGCCACTGTAATTTAGGCAAACTATATGGCGTACCATCGTAACCAAAGATATCGTCACTGCGCTGATAATGATAATGATTGCTAACATAACCTGGAAGTGATAAAGCCTGTCACTGTTACCTCAATATTATCAAACTGTTTACAAGGTATAATAATAATGAATGTCGCCATTACGTAGTAAAGACTAAATAGTGTGATTTTAACCTCAGAAATTATTTAAAGTCCAGCTGTAACGAAGGTTATCATAAAAAAGAAGAGGCTGTGTACGTCATTGTGACCTTAGTAAAGATACAAAAAAAAACTAATGTAATCCACGAAATGATTAAGCATGCCACTGTAATTTAGGCAAACTATATGGCGTACCATCGTAACCAAAGATATCGTCACTGCGCTGATAATGATAATGATTGCTAACATAACCTGGTAGTGATAAAGCCTGTCACTGTTACCTCAATATCATCAACTGTTTACAATGTATAACAATAATGAATGTCGCCGTTACGTAGTAAAAACTATATAGTGTAATTTTAACCTCAGAAATTATTTAAAGTCCACAGCTGTAACCAAGGTTATCATAAAGAATGTCATTGCACAACAGATAAAGATTAAGCGTCTCATTGTAACCTATGAAATTATATATAATTACAGCTGTATCTTGGTAATAATAAAGAATGTAACCTAAATCATTATACCAAAAAATGATAATAGCCCAGAAAGGGGTGCGATATAGTTCCCTTGTTAATTGGGTAATGATATGAAATGTCAGTCTAAACTAGATAATTAGAAAGCTTGCTTCGATGTATAGTAATTGTAATTTCTAATATAAATCTTCTGTGTTAGACAAATAATGATAAAGATTGCGACTGTAAGCTAGGTAATGATATATAAAATGCAGTGTCAACTGGGCTGACGATACGCAGTATGACAGTGCAATAAAGATAAAGACGGGGGATTATGGTATATATCCTTCTTACTTCTTGGCAGTGTTGGGGGAGGGGTGTTCAATTTAATCATCCCCACCTCCCCCCATATCCAGAGGATAAAATCAATATATATATATATATATATATATATATATAAAATATATATATATATATATATATTATATATATATATATATATATATATATATATATATATATATATATAACTCTGAAGAAAAACAACACTGTTAATTCACAACAGTCTGTTTTACGGGATGCGACCCGATCATCAGGTGATGATGATCTGGTCGCATCCCGTGAAACAGACTGTTGTGAATTAACAGTGTTGTTTTTCTTCAGAGTTATACCGCTCTGGCCTAGTCTGTAGGCCATAGAGCACTTTACATCGGAGGGTAACACTACCTTATATATATATACAACCTAGCCGAGGAACAATTAAAAGAAAGCAAATCATGACTTTTGGTTAGAAGAGGAAGTGGAAACAGGGAGTTTTAAACTAAAGATAAAACTGATCTAGCACTAAATCTTTTCTTTTTTTCGACTGATTTATAATTAGAAACAGACCCGGATATATTAATAATCTCATTATAACACAAAATAAAAAAAGTGAAGTGCGCAAAAGTGCCTTATAATAAGGCAGTTATTAGATCAAGACAAAAACTTTCACATGTATTTTACACCATTTCAAATGTGATATTAGTGCTCCATTTATGGATAAAAAACTTGATTTATTCTGCAGGATATTGATTTGATTTTATCCGCGTTTTTTGAGTATATATATTTTGAATAACTCATAATTAAAACAACTTTTCCATTTTGGAGATGTCTTAATGTTTATTTTGGGTACTCATAAGGTTGGTATATAAATTTATAATCCATAATACAATAAATACGATGATATAGGTATTTTTTAAATACATGTGAGTTGACATGTTTCTTGTACCCGTTTGAAAAGCCCCTTAACCAGATTCGTATTTTAAAATATTGACTCAGTATTTCAGATAATATAAACAACCCTTTACCCCTGCGATGCACGTTATTAATGATGAGGGAATATATTTTATTGCTTACTTTTGCAATAATAAAAATCAAAGACCATCCATTTTTAAACTGATCGATGATAACATCTATCAGATATTTTTTTAAGATAAGGCGAGGGAATAAGGCTTATTTTCAGAATAAAGATGGAATCAATCCAATCTATATGCAAGATGTCAAATTTTAAAGAAGCTTAACCATTCCACGTGAATTTTTGGTCCGAGGTTTTTTTTCAAGTCGGGCCAGGTACCATTTTGAATTTGACTCATATAACTAATATTTTAGATCAACCATTATGGCTCAATTATAAAATTAAAGTTGACCTTTTAATGGTTTCCATAAGAACAACGGCAGAGTAAGGAATAAAATACACAATCTAATTCAAGATGAGCATAAAAATAAAATTTTATAAATTTGATTAATGTTGCGAAATATTTGATTGTAAACCAAAAACTTTATAGTTTTAAGGCTAGGTGAGCTCAATACCGCAAGCATGTTAAGACCAAATTCAAAAGATTGAAAATACAAAATATTCATAAAATGTAACCATTCTTCAGATAATAAATAAATAAAAATGTTTAATGCAGGTTTATTAAACGATTTTGAAATGAATTGTCTGCCTAACCATGGAAAATATGAAATAAATGGAAAAGAGGGCTAGATGTGCCAAGTGAATATAAAATACAGTCTTTTAAAAAGGATATATACAATTACAATTGATAGCTATCTAAGATACTTTCAGTACAGAGTTCTCCATTGAAATAAATCCATTCCTAGTTAAAAAAAACAGACAAATGCCTCATGAATCTTTGTAACATAAAGTCTAAACAAAAGGGTTTTTTGTTCTGGCATTGCAAAAAAAAGTCATGGCCAATGGAAAAGTTGGAGTGAGATTTTGGAAGGAGAAAAAATTAAATGAAGGAAAGGGATAGATTTTAAAGAAATTATATTTAATTGAATCACAGAAGGTAACTATTGTGTTTTTTGTTCAGTTAAAGGATATCTATATGTATGGAGGTTCCAGCGGCAAGAACAAAAAATATTAATTCATTTGTATCATATGATAATTATTGAAGATAAAGAAAAAAGAATAGCCACGAAAAATTGAAAGAGGAAGTGTGATTTTGTTACTAGATTTTAATGTCTTTCTTTAATGTTTTTCCTTGTGATGTATTACATTTATTGTTTGTAAGAACACGATTTGTTTTGTTTATAAAAAAGAGGTTTCCTGGCAGCTTTTTGCTTTTCAGTCATAAGGGTATTGTTTGTTTGCAAGGATGGGGTCATTAAGAATAAAAATAATGCTAAGAAGATAAGAGAAAAACTTTGTGATCTTTATTCCCTGATATTACAAAACAATTAAATGTAGTTTCAGGTGTAGCACCCCCTCCCCCCCCCCCCAACACACACACACACCCTCTGGATTCTACACTTAACACTGGAAACACTTCGGTCGGATACAATTTAATTAAAATTTTTCTTATGCAAAAAAGACATGTTATTTGAGCCGCCAGCAATGGCAAATACCGTGGCACAGAGGTCATCCCCGTGTCTGTTATTTATATTCTATTTATTATTTACCTATTTGTCTTTAGGAAACTTTTTCTCAAACGTGTGTTTTTATATTGAAGGTATATTGCGTGGCAATATCTTGACATATTTTTATATAATAAGACCAGTTTTATGTACTTATGTATGGTAACATTTTAAACTTCAGATTGAGAACGCTGGATTCTCCTAATAATCCTAATGTTTCATCGCATTTTACGTTAGTTAATATGTTAGTTTTAGTGGAGGTTAATTTAGCTTTACAGACTCAAATTATCAATATCTATTTGGTATCGATAATTCACACCTTTTCACTTTTTCTCTATTTTATTATTTTCTTTTGGGACATAACGATTCACCGCTGTTTACTAATGTATTATATTTAAATAATATATAGGGAATATTTAGGCAATGCATGTATGTTACACTCAATGTGGTCAATCAGTCAATTTACAAATTGTCTGATTCACTCAGGCATTTTACAAATTGATTTGAAACTACAAAGGGAATGGAACAGATTCAAATAAATTGGGGAAACAGAATCATGGACAAGGTAGACATAAATTGTATTCCTTGTAGTGCTGAACATATTATTGGGCCTCTGTTAAAATGTAAACAGATGCTTAACTATATTTTAACCTGCCTATATAAACTTTTCAATATTCGAACGGATGTCGCCGATGTGATATTTCTACTCTTTATTTACAAACTTTAATTTGGTTTAAGTTAATACAGCTCAATTTTTTTTTATAAAAACAAATCTGAGACCCTCAATATTTGTACAACAAAATTATTGAATTCAAAGTATATTTCTTCACTTTAACCTCAAAATATAATAAAGGTAAGAGGACGAACATATTCCATTAATTATCTCCACCAAAGAAAATTTTTTTTACCGGCTTTGATTTGTTTGTATATTTGTTTGTTTGTCTGTTTGTTTGTTTGTCTGTTTATTTATTAATGGATTTTGATGATTTTTAGGATAGCTCGGCATGGGATAAGAAACAATTGACTCATTTTAGGGGACGATCCAAATCACCATCTTTTTCAAAGAAACTTTTAAAGCTTCATTTCCGACAATACCATATGGTATAATCAGCTGCCTTATCGGAGGTCTGCGCTCAATGGGTACTTTTCTATTTTGACACTATCGATAAACCTTAAATGTGTCAATAAATGTATTGTTAAACAAGTTTTTTTCAACGTGTTTTCTCAACAATAATATTGATATTAAGGTTTATTTAGTCACAAACTCACAAACGAGTGCGCCTTTCAGGGTCCTCGGTGGTATGATTACCAACCCAGGGCCCGCAGGTGCAGTAGTCACCGGGCTGGTTAGCGCCAGGATATAAAATTAGAGGAAGCGTGTCATACTGCCCTGTCACGTAGTCCGAAACCGGAATGGAAATCTGCAGATGTATATATATATATATATATATATATATATATATATATATATACTTAGTTAAGCTCGCATTAAAAAAATGGAGGCGGTTACCTCCAACAAAAAATATAAAAAAAGGTTTATTTAGTGGAATTATACATAATTTCATATTTCATATATATGAATTCGACGTTCCCATGAAATAGCTCATTTAATCATGCGTCAACTGTTTTGGTTCATATGTACTGGGTGGTTCAAACAATTAAGAAAACAAGTCACGCCAAAAAATCGTTACAAACTTTGCGTGTGAAGAGACCTTTAGCTGGTGGTGATTATTAACCCCTGGTTACCCTTAAGATGACAGCTGTGATTGTTGTGACGCCGAACATTAGGGAGCAAACCTCCCAATCGTGAAGCTGGCAACAGTTATATAACTGCATCACGTACATTGGAACGAAATCTCGAGGTGCTTATGTACCACATGAACTTTTTGATAAAGGTTATATTTGATAGAAGGAAAGCAGACTAATTGTAAGCGCAAAAACAGATTTTATGCAGATTTTATGTTTTCAGCCAAGTCCCATCACCGCGTTCGTTACCGGAAAACTCTTTTAGACCTCTGGCCGATCGGCATAATTATTATTAACAAAGATTGTTGGCGCCACCTACACCTAATTTTATCTTTGTGTCCATTTGTATTTTATTTTGCAGTGATGATCGCCAGATTCTCAGTAGTTTTAGGTACACGGCTGAAATTGTTGTAGTCCTTAGATCTGGGATACCTCCATCTCGTACCTGCAATCGTTTTTCCGTGGCATCCAGCCGCGAGTTTGCTTATGAAGAAAATCAGTCATATCTCAGCCATCGCGGGGCGGATTTTGACCCGCTGCGTGGGCCACTGTGGGCCCCCCGCTCAGGACTCTGTGCGGGGAGGGCTACATCTAGAAAGTGCGTGGCGGTGGGGGCCGAAATAAAATCTGTGCTCGGCGGGTCGGCTGCGGGTAGATGATCTGGCAGTTCAGTAGAACAAGAACAAAAAAATCATACTTAAAAAAACTATCGTTTTCTTCTGTTGTAAAATAATAATATAAAAGTTAAATGTTATTAAATTTTAATTTATTCGTGTTAACCACTTACACGGGATGACCGTTGTAACAACACTATGCAAATATTTCTTACCTAGGTATAACGTCAATTTCTGAACCTTTGTCACCTGGTATTGGTATATTACTACAAATTAGTACGGGTTATGAAAGTGAATGACATGATAATAAAAAAGAGCCTTTTTGTGGCCACCATAGCATTCTGACCGAGATAATGGAAAAGAAGGCTACTGTCACCTGTAAACGATAACGAATCATCCTGTTGCCTCTACCTAGGTAATAAAAAAAATGTTTTATAGCAACCACTGTGCCATTCTGAGCGAAAAAATGAAAGAATGCTTCCGTGATCTGGTAATGGTAAAGAATGTAACCGTAACTTTGAAATGATAGAATATTACTGTAAGCTAGATAATGTTAAAGACTGCCACTGTAAAATAGGTGGAGATTAATGTAATATGGAAATTGTCAGCCTAAACAAGGTAATGTTAAAGAAAATGACTGTAAAATTGGCATTCAAACAGAACATACCGCTGTATTCTGTAGACCATACGTAGTATGGCAGTGTCATCAAAATAATTGATAACATAGAATGTATTTTAACCTAGGTTATGAAAGAACTTGACGACACAGAGGTAAAGGAAATGCACATTTTAACTCTGAGTTAGAAACTGATATATTGGCATAATTATAGAATTAACTGCTATATTCTGTGTGACCATACGTAGTAAGAGAGTTTCATCAAATTACATGATATCATAGATTGTATTTAACCTTAATAATGACAGTACACAGAGGTAACCGTTTGGTTGTCTATTATTCAAACACGCATACAAATGCTGGTGTAAACAATGTACAGACAGTTCCTGGAGTTCCAGATGTCTAAGTAAAATTGAAGTTCTGTTTATTTAATTTCACCGTGATCCTGAAAAATTGTAACAAAACAATCTGATTTTAATGAAGTAGTAAATTATTCAGATGTGAAAATTCGGAAATATTTTACATAAACCCTCACCTTGAGAACCGTGCTGTTATTGTTCTCCATGCAGCAGATCTTTTTTGTTCGCTCTTCTTCACTGTATTTGCTTGTATTGTTCTGACATTTCTCAAGGCACACGGAACTCATGTTAAGACACGAGGCTTGTAACCGCCAGGGCCCCCTCCTATCGTCCGATTCGTCAATAATTCTGCATTTACACCTAAAAACTATCAAACAGACTTGATTATGATACCATGGGAAAACAGCAGTGAGTATTATACGAAAAATATAATTTAACAGTTTTACTCTCATCCAATGCTACCAGCCCTAGCAAGAAATGGCACCAAATTTGAAATTATCATGAAAAAGTTTAGCTTCAAATAAAAAAAGACGCTCTGTCCCCGCTTTTTTTTGTGAATGGAGTATGACCCAGATATCACATATACATCGTTATTTCTCACCTTTGCAAAGCTCGTATAAAAATAACCTCTTTTTAACATATCAACCTTTTTTGTAGGATAATCAAACAACAGTTCATCGCATTGCCTTGCAGTTCATTTGACAATATCTCGCATAAAAACTCTTATCCATAGACCAATAGAGAACCAAAAACCTGCAGTAATTATGTTCACATCATTATTCAGATATAGTTGTAATGAGTATAGCTATTGTATTGTTTTAAGCATTAATGGATTTATCTGTCACATAATCAAATCGATTTTTATAGCATTATAATATGTAGGGAAATATAAAGCCAGAGAAACAAGGCGACCAGAGGTCACACGCTTGCCTGAAAAACTCTGACTCAGACTGGAAGACAGATAACTAATATATATCTTATTTTTAAACTAATAATTTAGAGGGGAAAATGAGCAATAGTTTGTAAAGATTGGAGCAATTAATAAGTTAAGATGGAAATAAAAATGTGATGTGGTTTAATGACCTTCATCTATTTAAAAATACACATATAGCTTCAAGAAATCGTTTCCATATACGACAGTAAAAATTACAAAGAAATTCCTGGAAACTTTTGCCTGTAGAATGCTATATAACAGAGGCGAGAATCAGCAAGAAGCCAAATTGAGGACAACTGACACACAGACATTGACAAAGTGACCCAAAGCTGAGACCAGTTAACTAGACTGAGTAATGCAGATGACTAAGGTGAAAAAACATGAGCCAGAATTTGTTAAGATAGGAGCAGAATTGACAAAGTAATAAGCGAAAAACATTTTAAAGTGTTTAAAAGGGATAGAAATACTGACAAAGTGCGACAAAGTTGAGACCAGATGACTTGACAAAGTTATGAAGAAAATCAAGAGAAAGAATCTTGGTTTATGTAATTAAAGTTTATAGCTTCGGAGATATGACCCGTTGTAGTGCAGCGCCCCCAAGCGGCCTTATCCCAAATATACAAAAAAAAACCCTTGACATATTAGTGTATGACATAAGATGTTAAAGTTTCAAAAGGATTCCTGCAAAACGGTGGCATGTATTATGCTTTACATAAGACGCAACAACCAGCAAGCAGGCGTATGGAGAACAACGTGCAGACAGACAAACTGACGTAGCAACACAAGATGACAATATCAAAATCATGTTTTGGTGAAAACACAGAGAAAGAAAAACAAACTTCAGTTCATGTAATTTAAGTTGAAAGTTTTTGGGATATGACCAAAAATCATATGTTGTAGTTTTTGGTGTACAACGCCCTCTAGCAGCTGTTTTCCGAAACTGAAAAATCACTTTCGAGATATCAGCGTACGGCATAAGTTGTTTAAGTTTCAACAGGATTCCTTCTTAATTGTAACCTGTAGGATGATATATGTTAGACACAAGAAACTATAAGCAGACGAAATTGAGAACAACTAACAGAAAGACAGACATACTAACAAAGTGAGAAAATTAGGTAAGGATGACTTGACTATTTATGAAGAAGACACAGAGGAAGAAAATGAGCCTAAATTTGTGAAGATAGGACAATATCGACAAAGTTGTGATGAAAATAAAACGTGGCGGTTTTTTATTAACCTTGTCCATTGAACGATGTTGACCAAAAACAATAGACTTCCAGAACTTTTCACTTCCAATCAACCAGGTAAGTTTCAGATCCATTGCTTTAAAATTGTGGCCAGGAGACAAACCAACAAACACAAACACAAAACACAAACATACAAACATACCTGGGAACTGACCAACATGCTTGCCGAAATCAAAGATTTCCGGCGAGCACCAAACTAACTTACTCACCACGTAACAGTTTACTACTGTTATCAGAAGTTCGCTTCCGTCGGTTTCTGATAGTTACTCTCAGACACGTTCGACCTCAAGCCACCCAAGCAGCCATGAGACTAATCATGTGACATGGAATAAATATCATTTGTGAAAATCAAATGCTGACGTCAGTATATCACCGATACAGTTCATGGATGCCACCCACTTTACATGAACGTTCGGTTGGCAAGGCTCCAGATGTCTTGCCAGGTCACAGAGTGCACTATATACAGAGGACTTAATTATAAATGTCAAGAACAAATAAGGGATGCCTGTATATATGATGACCAAAACAAGCATAACAATTCGGTTGGTGGGAACAAATCAATAAACAAATTAAATATACTATTCTTCTCCGTATTTTTTTTAAATAGAATATAAATATGTATTTGTTTTCATTTTCTTTTTCATTTTTCTTACTTTCTAACATAAGACTGAATACAGTGGGCCTTTACATTTCTATCACTCCGCACTCAGCATTTGACATGGGAGTGAGAACCTTTTGTCTCATTTGAGAATTCTCTATTACAAGAAGCGCCTTGAAATAGCCGGAAGGAGGAGCACTACCTGTGCATCTTGACAAGGAATGAGCGCCAGTTGTATGACGTCAGTGGCACATTCAATCTGTACGACACTGCGAGGCCAATTCCAATAGGCGTGTTTGATTGGCAGTTTCTCGTGAAGTAAATTGAAGCTCCGCCCTCCTCCGCAGTTACCAAAAGGTGTTTCACCAGGGACGGGTCCAGAATTTTGGGAGGGGGGGTCCAACTCAGGAGGAGTAAAGAAAACCTAAAAATGACCCCCGATCCGAAAAAGGGGTGAGGGTTCTAAGACCCTTCGGGATCAGCTTCTGTCAGCAGAATAGTGCCAATCGAATGACTTTGTGCTGCACGGAAATATTGCGGCCCAATATATCGTAACAGACCTACAACCTTCGCAAATAAAAAAAGTATGAAGGTATAATAGGTATTAAGTTAATACCACTATTACCTAATGGGTAATGTCCATTACCCCTAGCTCATCCGTGCATTAATGTACATTTGTTAATATTCCGTAATGAAGTTCCTAAATCCTGATTATATTCCGGATCCACGCTAAAATCAAATCAATTCTTTACTGGTCCATTTTAAAAAAATGTCTGAAAATTCCAAACAAAAATCCCCCATTACACACGCTCGCACGAATATGGATTTAACATACCGTCCTTGCGGATGTAAATGAAGAGGGAGGGGTTTTATTTGTGGGATTTTTGCAAGATAACTATTGATACATTTACTTCATGATGCGCTGTAGAGTTTTTTTATAATAAATTCAGATGAAACAACAAATAATGGTACCTGTGAAATGTCCGAAAGAGAGCGGTACCAGGTATAAGATCCACCTACATGAACAATATATTATCACTCTCGATGACCTTACCAACAAGAGCTATCAAGGTTGTCGCTCAGAAGTATTCTAATTTAATGAACTTTATATTCAATGGATATGCATATATAGCTTATAACATATTATGAAGAGATAAGCATCTCGTAAGTTCCCTCAGTTTGATTTCCCATGTATGGCACAGAAGCAATAGGGAATTGATATGTTTATCTCATCTTTCCTTCAGCTATTATACTCAATACAGTCTTGTTATTTATGAATCCTATACACCTCAGTGTACATCTTGCCAAGACTACACTATAACCACTTAATAATATAAAGTTTGTTAACTGGGCGTCTAGCACTAATAGTCATAATTTGTGTTACTAATATTGGGTTAGTTTCTGTGGTAATTTGAATAAAGATGAAATACCAACAGACCAAATACTCGAGGCATTTTCGATCTGGACATACAATGGTCACAGTACTAACATCGTACATCCATTTCCACTAGATTAAAATCTGATAAATTGAAATGTTTCGCTAAACTGGAAATATTTACGAAGTTCCAAAGCTTTTCCTATCTTTAATATATTATATTGCTACTTTACTGAAACAGTACTGTTTAGATTGTTTCGGGTATTTGAAATTAAATTTTCGTCAAAAAGGGTCCACGTTTTATTTAAACTTAACTACAGAGGAAGTAATTAATTACCTTTGCCTCCGCAGCCGCCCCCACCTACTGCCATTGATACTACGTGACCGTGTTGTAATCGAGGTCAAAGGTCAAAGCCTCAGGACCCATCTTTTGAAAAAGCTTGCGGAAGCAGTTTGAGCCAAACCGTTTGACCAAACCTTTCATCGTTCACAAATGGCTCACCCATCTGATGAACAACCCCATAGATTTTAAGGTCAGGGGATCAAAGGTCAAGGCCACAGACCAAGTTCTTTAAAAACTTGTGGACCTATTTAAAGCAAATCCATTTCACCAATACCTTTCATCTCTCACATATGGAGAGATATATGCTCACCCATCCGGATCTTGGAACATTTTTTCGTTTTTTTTCATTGGTCCTCCTTGGTTTGAACCCCATTTTTTTTCTAAATCCTGCATCCGCTCCTAGTTGCAGGGACAAAGGTAAAGACCGGAGTACCTTTTTTAAAAAGCTTATGGACGCATATTAAGCCAAAGTTTTCATCCCAAACCTTCGGTTATACTCCTATACTTAAATTCAAGTATTCATTTTCAATCAAGGTAATGTGCATGCATCATTTATGAATTGATTTAACTAAGTTCAAGAAATCAGGATAAAAATGTTTATAGATCGATTTCCATTAGAGTAACTTGTGATTCACATGGTTAAATGTAACTTTATTTCTACATAAACGTTGTTTGAATAGTTTACCTGGAACCTCAATCATCGATTTAGTTAAGACAGGTATACTTAAGAGGAATAGGATGGATTTTGGTTGAAACTAAATAGAAATATGAATTAATAAATTATCTCACCTAAGTTCTATTTCAAGCAAAAGCCATGCACGAGATAAAATAGTACAAGATTTATGCACCATTTCAGGCAGATACATTTAACCACATCTTTCATAATTGGATGAATGTTTTCTACATAAACATGATTTTACATGGCGTTACCAGTCTCAAGTACGAGAAATCTAACCGGGAAGGATGAACATGCACAATTTCAGGCGATACACAAACCCACTACAGAGAAAAGGCTATCAAACGGTACAACAGGTGGCGCCACCTGCCTGGTCTACGTCATAGCTATCCAAGACGGATACACTTGCACAATTTAAGGCTGATACATCTCACCACTTCAACATCACACCACCACTTCTCTCATTACAGTTATGGATGGACGCTCCGCAAAAACGATTGACGATAATGCTACCAGATTTATGTACGAGATTCACGTAACAAAGGTCTATGGAAAGGCAAAATTTTGGCGTATACATTCAATCACTGCTGAGATATAATTGATTTTTTTCCTTGCAAACGCACCGATGAACGCAACGCGAAAACGATCGCAGGTGGCGCCACCGGTCTTGAAAACGAGATTGAATTATCCCAGAAATAAATTTAAGACATGCACAATTTCAACCCCAATAAACATTGAACCACTCTAGAATAATGGGCTATTATCCCAATAAAAGATGCACATACGGGCATCAAGCAAAACGGAGGTGAAGGTGGGGCCACCAGTCTTTGTTAGGCACCAGTTCACACATGACTGGATGAATGTGCTGGCTTTCAGAAAGATGGCTCAAGGGGTGACGGAGGAGTTTTCCGGAAACGAATGCGGTGGTGGCGGATTTCGGATAAAAATTTACTGTCCCCAAAACTTCTGGGCGCATGCAATTAGTTTGCCTTCTCTCTATCAAAATAAGCATTTTCGAATACTCCCAGACAAACATGCATGCCAGAGGTCGGACATTGTTTGAAATGTATACAAGCAGCATGTAGACTTATAAAGACGCCTCAGAATGAAAAAGTAAATAAAACTATTAGTTACTCAAAAACGCGAATAATTTAAAAACAATTATCCAGCAGAGTAAATCTAGTATATATATCTATAAATTGAGCACTTATATTCCTTTTCTATTTTTGTTAAATACATGTCAAAGTTTGTGTCTGGATTTATGCATGACCCGTTATTTCAGGATATACAATAAGAGAAAAGATTCTTAGCAGGAGTGCTTACTTCTCATGTTTATTTATTATCAAGAGTAATAATATACCCAAGTTTCTTTTTAATTATTAATCAGTCGCCAAAACAAATGAGCACCTGCCCGTTTTTACCTTTTACTGTAACCCCCCGTTTCCACTATTATTTCAAATTAAAATCTTTATTGCTTTGTTAATTGTACCTTAACCAGGATGTATATATATATATATATATATATATATATATATATATATATATATATATATTGTTACGGGTGACTTAAAAGCGGACCGAAATGTCTCGCTAGTGAAGCAAGCTTTTTCTAGTAAAGCGGTTGGTTCGCCGGATTCGTGCCCCACCGACATTGGATCGAAACCCGGATCGGCCTAGTATTTGCTCCTGAAAAATCGTAACAAAATGGGGGCTCGTCCAACGTGGCGATAAACTTTGTGGCCAGGGAATAAGCTCACCAAAATGTGACTCCTGGGATAATTAGTCTTGATCTGACAGCAGAGCGCTCTTAAGAGGGGGTGACATAAAAGCGAACCAAATGTCTCGCTAGTATAGCTTGCTTTTCTGGGTACGCCGGACTTGTGCGCCATCAACATGGGTTCGAATCCGGGATCGGCCCGATGCTTTCCCTTGAACAATTTGTTTCCTGTAACAAATAATTGGGGGGCTCGTCCGGGATGCTTAATAGTTTTGAAAATTTATTAGGGCTTGACTTAGACACATTGTTTATAATACATTGTTTACAAAATTTTACCTCAGTGTTTTTTTTTTATTGGTTTAACATCTTAACATGGCAAACTTAGAAAGTGAGGCATTTGTTAAAAAAAACAGATCCTGGTCAATACTTAGAGCCAGGTGTGTAAAAAAAGCTTTGAGAAAGCCTGATATCATTGCTAAAATCATGCAAGCTCTAGTTAGCAAAGGTTTAATTGAAGAGAGTGAAACGGAAACAAAAAATGACAGCCTAGCTATGCCGTTAGAATTAAAAAGTTAGAAATACAACATAAGTTAGCATTAAAAGAGAGAGAAAAAATACCAGCGGACACGGAAGAATGTGACTCTCTCGTCCGTTTTGGGACCTTTCCGATAATTGCAGAATTGCAGAAATATTATTCGGACTTTATGACAGATTTTATACGGATTGTCTTCAGTCTGCCTTTGGGATTAATACCAGAACTTCACTTTTTGATTACAACATATTGTTTTCGCAATTAAATCGGACTATTATCTGAGAAGATTTATATGAACTGTTCATCTGGAATATTTGTGTTAAAGAACTCTTGTTGAGCTGTGACAGTGCTGGTATCCAGGAATCAAAGTCTAGGATCCGGACACTCTAGTATTTTCCTTTTTTATTAGTGGTATACTGTGTAATTGTATTGATTCAGTGTATTGTAATGTTACGATTGTTCTAATGTTAATTATTTATTAACAAAAAAACACCGACTTCTTTGTTCATTCCCCTAGACATGTCAAGCTGCCTAGTGTTTAGGAATCTGATTTCTTTTTATCTCCGTCACAAAAAATTGTGATTATGTGATCTTTTGTTATTAGGTTTCGTAATAATAATAATAATAATAATAATAATAATAATAATAATAATATATGTATAGGATGCACCTTTACTGAAAGAAGAACATATTGAGGAGAACCTGGATCAACATTATATCTTAATTTAAGCATTCTTCACTATCATGAAGAAATCGTCAAGTAAGTGAACCATTACACAGTTCACTCGTCTTGGATTAGAATATTTCTTTGGTTTACGACTATTTGTAAAATATATCTCTTCCTCTCACCCATCAATAATTGCCGATTTTAAAAATAGTTTTTTTCCCATGTTTATTGAAAGAAGCAGAATAGTGGAACATCTACAAATATATATATAAATATATATATATATATATATATATATATATATATATATATATTAATTTTCAATGTATAAAGTTATAATTCCTTTAAATACAGGAATCTTTTCTAGATATTTATCATCATAACCACATACACTACATTGTATTTGTCATATTCCAAGCCTTTATAAAACTGCTTTATATATATATATATATATATATATATGTGTGTGTGTGTGTGTTAGTGTGATCATGCAATAATCTACTCCCCCCCCCCCCCCAAGAAATCAAGTATAAATTTACAGTATGATTGCAAACATAAGGTGTGATATTAATTAGGAAATTATGTATAAGCATAAGCAATGAAGGATCCATATTCCTTGTATTATTTCATTTTTCTATAATTGGTCTCATCACATGGAAATGGATTTCGTTGCGTTTTGTGTTTCATTTAATTGTCTTTGCAAGGAGAGTATGCGTTCATCCCCGTTCTTGTGTTTCGGGTGTGTGTTTGTGTGTCTGTGTATTTGTTCTCAACAAATCTCAGCAATATTGAATGGAATCTCATGACATTTTTAGGACATTTCGGGGGATGGATAATGGAAAATTGATTACATTTTAGTGCTGCAAAATTACATTTACTTGACTTCAGGAA
Source organism: Sipunculus nudus (assembly GCA_026874595.1). Taxonomy (NCBI): domain Eukaryota; kingdom Metazoa; phylum Annelida; class Sipuncula; order Golfingiida; family Sipunculidae; genus Sipunculus; species Sipunculus nudus. The sequence goes on along the minus strand of CM049306.1, from coordinate 36,985,234 downwards.
CCTTCTAGATATGGATATGCACTGATTGTATTGCTTTTTATAAGAATAAAAGAAAACTGTAATGGGGAAAAAATTCAAACAAAACAGCTAAAGATGAAATTTGCTAATAAATGTGCTAATATGAAAAAAAGTGCATTATCTTATTCAAAATATTTATTTTGTTTACGGATGAGTCACCAGAAACATGCAAAACAGATTATTGATTATTATAATGATTGGATTGAAGTTATAATTTTCCTTGTCAAACAACTGTTATTATTAATTAACTCTGCGTCAGTACCTCGAATATATTATCTTTCTTACAATTTAAAATGGCCACTCTTGAAACACTACTAAGCGTTATATATATGACGAAGGGAAATTAAAACTCCTTTGCAATTTTGATAAATTTAATATTACCCTCCAGCTCGAAAATAAATATGCCTAACACGATTACACTATACCAGAGCATTCTTACGTACAAATGATTTCGCGCCAGGCAATATGAAGAACAATCCTTTAATTCAAAGGAAAGATACTTGATATTCATATGATATATCACATTTTAAAGATACGCTTATCTTCCACCGTTAGATTAAAAAAAAGTCTACTCGACACACTGTTATCAAATTGTAAGATTTGAGATTGTATGTATAGACTGTATACATGAGTTATTTAACATAAGTAAGACAACTTTATGTAGACTTGCTGGATAGCGATTATGTTAAAGCCAACTCAACCCCTTTCTTCAGGGGAAATTTCTCAATTGTGTGACAGATTAAGAGTTTAAGGCTTGTTCTGATCATGATCGTGTCGTAATGTTTGTTTGTTATGCACTACAGGTATTGGTAGGATCAGAGCAAGGGCGTCAATACAGAGATGTGGTCATGTATCCCCAACATTTTAGCAAGAGGGGGTGGTCAAGATAATTACCCCCGGTTATTCAGAGAACGATATATGACGAATTAAGCGCATACTTGAACAACATCAAACACCTTGATAATTGGTAAATAATCGGCGCTAGATTTCCTCTGGAATAAGTCTTATGTTTTTATTCATTGTAAAACTATGAGTTGAATGAGTTAGAAAAATAATTCAGGGTTACGTTCAGAAGCCTTGTTTAAAGTTCTTTTGTCTTTTTCAGATTCATATATGAATTTAATAAAAAAAAATTGCTGCAGTATGATCAAAGTACATATTAGTTCTTCTGTTGCTTACTTCTTGCACAAATAGTGAGGCCACATAGAAAAAAACGCTGTTTTCTTATATCCATTTTTTTGTAAAGGATGTTCAGGTCTTATGTTCCAAATTTGTGCTAGAGCACACATTCCTTGAGAGAAATCTGAGAGGTGAGGGGAATGGACTGATTTTGTATGATAACATACACCATTTCACGAAAAAGGAATGATTTACTTTACATGGTTTACACCGTTTATAGGTGTTAGGGATTTCACAATACAAATTAGTTTATAACTATCTTATAAATCTTCCATACACATGCAAGTCACATTTAAAGTCTTCACGTATTGTGGGGAAGCATGGCAGATGGTTTTTTACATTTATACATCATGCATTAAAACAGATAACAACAGTTGGAAACCTCTACCGGGTCGTATTAAAGTAAATTTATACATGAACACATTCCGAGGCATGATTAAACTGAATCATAGAAAACCCAGAATATAATTTAACCGCAGATGAACGCCAAGCAATGATTGAATAACAGAATAATAATGACATTGTTATCAGACCTTCCGATAGTCCATTTGTACATAATCATTCAACGGTGTATCCTAATATATTTTATTTAAAGAAAATTTAGCGAATATTAAGGCAATGTATATATCCTATGACCCAAATGATGAAATCTGTACATTCATTGACACAAGCCATATGACACTGAAGGGAAGTGAGGTGGACAAGATAAAAAATAGCAAATGGATAATGGTGCTCAGACAAAGCAGTTCAAGCAGTTAAACATAAATAATTTTTTGAAACTACTAACAGGAATTAAGAATATTCAATAAATAAAGGAAACAGAATCCAGGACAAGGTAGACATAATGTGTATTCCTAGAAGTGTTTAGCATATTATTCGGATCCTGTAGAACTGTAAACATATGCTTACCTCCATTACCTGTCTACCTAAATTGTTCAATATGAGAACTGATATCAGTGATGTTATATTTCTACACTTTATTTACAAAATATAATTCATTTTAAGTTAATACAGTTCAATATATTTTATCAAACAAGTCTGTCTGAGACTCAACATTTGTACAAGAAAATTATTGAAATCAAAATATATTTCTTCACTTTAACCTAAAGATATAATTTAGTAAATAGATGAACATATTCCATTGATTATCTTCACCTAAGAGTTATGTTTTTACCGGCTTTGGTTTGCTTTCTGTTTGCTTTTTTGTCTGTTTGTTGTTTGTCTGTTTAGTTATTAACTTATATTGATGATTTATTTAGGATAGCTCGACAACGGTACAAGAAACAATTGATTAAATTTTGAGGGAGATCCGGATCAGCATCTGGATCAAGGAATTTATAAAGGTAAAAATTGCTACATTTCTGATAATGCCATATGAAATCAGCAGCCTTATCGGAAGTCTGCGCTCTCTTGGTGCTTTCCTGTCATGACACTATTGACAAACTGTAAATTTGTCATGCGAAAAAATATATTGTGCAACAAATCTCTTTCGACATGTTTTCTACCAATAATATTAATTAAAGCTTCATTCAGTCGAATGTTACATTGTTTAATATATATATAAACTAGACGTTCCCATGATATTGCTCATTTAATTATGCGTCAGCTGATTTAGTTTATATGAACCGGGAGATTCAGACACAAAGAACACAAGTCATGCCAAATATATCGTTACATGCTTTGCGTGTGAAGAGACCTTTAGCTGTTGGTAATTATTAAGCCGTGATAACCCGTAATATGACAGCTGTCTGTGTGTCTGACCAAGAGCAAAACCTCCCAACCCGTAATATGACAGCTGTCTGTGTGTGTGACCAAGAGCAAAACCTCCCAAGCGTAAAGGTGGCAAAAGTAACATGACTGCATCACGTACATGGGAACGAAATCTCGAGATCTGCTTGGATTCCACATGAACCTTTCGAAAAAGTTGATATTTGATAGAAGGAAGACAGACCAATCGTATGCGCACAAACAAAGCTTTGCGGATGCTATGTTTTCAGCCGGGTTCAACCGCCGCGTTCGTTACCGCGTTTTCTAACTTTATATTCGACATTTGACAATATCTCTCATAAAAACTCTTATCCATTAACAAATATTGAACAGAAATTCACTAATTATGGTCACATCATTATTTAGACATATTTATAATTAGTTTTTCTATTCCATCGTTATAAGAATTAATGAATTGATCAGACACAAAATCAAATCAATTTTTCAGCATTATTATTAATTATGGATTTATTCTACCGTAATCTTCTTTTAAATAGGAAATAAAATACAAAGAAACAAGACGACCAGTGGTCTCGCGCTTACCAGAAAAACTCTGACCAAGATTTGAAGACAGATAAAATAACAATGTCACAAAGAAGACAAAGAGGTACAAATGAGCCATAGATTGTAAAAATAGGACAAATATTGATGAAGTTACGATATAAATAATGATTTAACGTGTTTTCATGAACTTCACCTTGAAGTTCTACATATTTTATAATTCAGATTCCCGGTAAACGGTGGCCTGTAGATCGCTATATTACAGAGGCGTGAACCAGCAAGAATGCAAAATTGACACACCCAGACAGACATATTAAAAATGTGACTGAGACCAGTTGACTATATTAAGTTATACAGAAGTTGAAGGTGAAAAAAATGAGCCAAGTATCTGAAGATAGGACCAGAATTGACAAAGTTTTGAGGAAAATAACATTTTGAAGTGTTTCGATCGAAGTGACAGACATTCTGACTAAGTGTCACAAAGTTGAGAAAAGATGACTTGATCAAGTTCTGAAGAAGACACAGAGGAAAATGCAAGCTGTAGTTTATGTAATTTAGCTATATTGCGTCGGAGATATGGCCAAAAAACAATATGTTTTCTTGTTTCGTATGCAATGCCCCCGAACGGCTATTTTCCGAAACCGAAAAATCACGTCCGAGATATTAGTGTACGCGTAAGATGCATTACTTTCAAAAGGATGTTTGCAAAAATGTGGTCTGTAGAAGCTTAACTGTATGAAGCAAGAACCAACAAGAAGGCAGATAGGAGAGCAACTGAGAGAAAGACAGACATACTGACAAAGTGACATAAAGTTAAGAAACAATGAGTGGACCATTTCATGGAGAAGACGCAGAGGAAAAAAATGAGTTTAAGTTTATGAAGAAAGGACCAATATTAACAAAGTAATGATGAAAATAATGACTATTTTTCTGACCCTGACCTTGAACTGTGACCTGCGGTGACCAAAAACAACGGCTTCTAGGATTTTTGACTTTCAATGAACCCTGTAAAATTGTGGCCAGGAGAGTATTGATAAACCAGCAAAGACACACCTACAGTTACACCGATACAGTTCACGTTCGGCCTCATGCCACCCAAGCGCATCCGAAGCAGTCATTTGATTGATCTTATGACATTGAATAAATATCATTAGTTATAATAAAATGCTGACGTCAGTGTATCACCGATACAGTTCATGGATGCAAACGTCTTTACATGAACAATCAGTTGGCGAGAATGAAGCAGTCCTTGCCAGGTCACAGAGTGTACTTTATACAGAGGACTTATAATTATGAGTGTTACTAACAAGTAAAGGATGCCTGCATATGGGATCACCAAGACAGACAGAACTGACAGCAAAGGGGTTGTTCGGAACATATCAATAAACATATTAAAATACTATTCTTCTCCGTATTTTTCTTAAAAATGAATTTAAATATGTATTTGTTTTTCAATTTCATTTTAATTTCCTTTACCTTCTAACATAAGATTGCATACAGTGAGCCTTTACATTTTTATCACCCTGTACTCAGCATTGACGTGCGAGTTAGGAAGTTTGGTCTCATTTGCTGATTCTCTGTTACAGGAACAGCCTGGAATTAGCTAGAAGGAAGAGCACCACCTGTACATCAGCGGCCCACTTAATCTGTATGACTCTGCGATTGGTGTTCGACTGGCAGTTTTCGTGACGTAAATTGAAGCTCCGCCCTCTTGAGTGACTTAAAGAGAAATTCGCCAGGGGCTATTCCAGGATTTATGATTGGAGGGGTGTCCAACCAAGGAGGAATAAAGAACTCCTTAGAAAAAGGTCTCCAGGTCCCAAAAAGGTGGGTGGGGGGGGGGGTCCAGGCCACATAATTTTGCCTGAAACCCTTCCAAAAGGTTGCGCCGAATAAAAAAAAAGGGGGGGGGGGGTTGAACACATGTACCTCTATGGAGATCAATGTTCTATAGGTGAAAACTGTATTTACTTTGTTGGACTAACATTAATTTCAAACGAGTGGTGTATATTTAAAAAACGGGGTTTAGCCAGGGATTATACATTTCCACTATGCAGTATCTCTAATATATCCCTGTGTTATCCCGATCCGAAAATGACGGCTACATTTCCCGGCCCTAGCACGATCCAGTCTAAGAGTCTTTGGGAATTTCATCCGAAGTCCGCAGCCAATTTGGCAAAATGCTCTAAAAAAGGAGTTAATTGTCCCTGGAGGTACTACAAATTTCCAAGGTTATTTTCACAAACTAAAGGTATATATATATTATATATATATATATATATATATATATATATGTTTATCTAATGAGGATCTGCTCTTGCAATATTGTAACAATATTATACTGCAATATTTACAGCTATACAAAAAGGTTCAATTTAATACTAGAAACGTGCATTCTTAGAAATCTAAGCCTCCGCCACGTGGGGGGGGGGGGGGGGGGGGGAGGGTGGTTATGAAACCGTGTTGGCATTCATTTATTAGGCCAATATCCCCAAGTTCTTCCGTTCTAAAATGTACGTTTGTTAATTTCTCAATAAAGTTCCTGAATCCGGATCATGTTCCGGATCCAAGCTAAAATCTTATTGATACTTTACTGGCGAATTCTAGAAATGTCTGAAAATTCGCACGAATAGGGATTAAACATACACTCCTTGTGGAGGTTTTTCAAAAGGTAGGGGTTTTATTGTAGGATTTCTGCAAGAAAACTATTGATAAAGTACTTCATTATGCGCTATAGATTGACTCTGATGATAAATTCCGAAACATAAAAAACGATATCTGTGATTTGTCAACAAGAAAGCGGTACCTGGTATGAGATGCTCCCACGTGAACAAAATATATTATTTCTCTAAATGACGGACACCAACAAGAGCTATTGGGTGTCGATCAGAAGTGTTATACTTCAAGGATCTTCATGCAAATGTAGCTTATGGCATATTATAATGCCATATGGCATTTTGAAAGATCTCTCAGTTTAATTAGCCACGAATGGCACAGAAGCAATATTGAATTAATATGTTAAGCTCATATTTTCTTCAGCTACAACGTGTTGCTTATCAAAACCCTGGTTTGGCCTCTGGTTAAACCACGATGCGGAACTACTTACAACCTAATCCCTTTTCCAGTTCAGCTTAAGGCATAATGGATATGAACATATGCAGGCAGATTTTTTCATGATCTAATATAAACAGTTTGTTATTATCAACAGATCAGAAAAACTTTGTAAAACTTTTCTGTAAAACGTGCAGACGAATTCTAGTAATAATCCTTTGTTTTGTACCAATATAGGTGTCAAAATTACAAAGCTTTTGTTACTTTTTCGGACGATAATATTTAATATATCAATATGCACAATTAGAAAACAATGGATAATTATGAAGATTCTCACATTTTTCTTTTTTTTCGAATTTGCAGGAGGAGATATAGTAACACCTCCGTTTCTTCACATGTGGCTAACATGTCCACAGATGAAGAACCCTATCGATTTTGAGGTCAGGGGTAAAAGGTCAAGGTCACAAGACCCACTTTTGTAAACAGCTGATAGACGCATTTTAAGCCAAATCTTTTGAGCAAACTTTACATCTTTAACATATGGCTCTCTAATCCACAGATGAAGCATCTTGTCGAATTTGAAGTCACGGGGGCAAAGGTCAAGGCCACAGGACCCGCTTCTTAAAAAACTTGTGGATCTATCTAAAGCCAACTCATTTCACCAAAACCTTCATCTCTCTCATTTGGCTCACTCATCGGATGAAGAACACTGTCGATTATGAGATCACCAGAAGCGGATCCAGGGGTAATCCAGGAGTACCCCCCCCCCCCCCCTTTTTTTTTGAGTCGCCGAGACCTTTTTTTAATTTTACGAAAATGTGTGTTCTATACCTCTCCCCCCCCTTCCGGAACTTCGAACCTTTTTTCGTTTTTTCTTTGGTCCACTTGGGTTGGAACCCCCCCCCCCCCCCTTCCCGTTTTTTTCTAAATCCTGCATACGCTCCTTGTCAGCGCGTCAAATGTTACGGCCAGAGGTTTCGATTTTGAGGTCACAGGGTTAAAGGCAACGCAAAAACGATTGGAGATGGCGCCACCCGTCTTAAAAACAAGATGGAATTATCCCAGAACTAAGGACATGCACAATTTCAACCCAGTACATTAAACACTCTAGAATAAGGGGGTTTAATTACAATAAAAGACGCAGATACGGACACCAAGCAAAATGGAAGTGTAGGTAGGGCCATCAATCTTTGTAAGGCACCAGTTCACATATAACTGGATGAATGTGCCGGGTTTCAGAATGATCGATCTAGGGGTGTCAGAGGAGTTCTCGGGAAATAAATAATGTGGTGGCAGAACTCGGATGAAAATAAAGTATCCGCATAACTTTTTGGCGTTTCCAATTAGTCTGCCTCCTTACTATCAAAATAAGCCCAGACATATATGCATGCAAGAGATCGGACATTGTTTGAACTGTATGAATGCAGCATGAAGACTGACTAAAGATGCCTAAAATATGGAAAAGAAAATAATTTAACCATAAGTTATTGAAAAAAAAATTACTCAAAAACACGGATAATATCAAAATAAATATCTAACAGAGCATTCATAACCCTTTTGTAATTTGTAATATAAAGTTTGTGTCTTGATTTTATGACTGCCCCTTTATTTCAGGGCATATCTAATTTAAGGCTTTCTTCACTATTGCTAAGGAACCGTCGAGTGAGTAAAGAATGGGAGGGCAGGTGCGGCAGCGCGGCACTTTACACGGGTATGTTCCGTTGGTGTCAACACAATTAAAGCTATGCTTTTTTTTACTAATTTCTTATGAAGATTATGAGGATTTTTAAACGAGAGAAGTGGTCTATCAGGAAAGAGCGGTCTTTATGTTTCGTCTGATTCTAGTATAGGTTTTAAATCATGAATAATTCTTATTAGAGGTTTTAGTATACGTAGATGATATGTTGTAACTAATGGTGTGCTGCGGATTTCTGTTTTGATTTTGGAAGCGAGTAGAGAATTGAGTATTATTTAATTGGCTTTTCCTATGTGTTTTTCTAAGGTTTTCAGCTTGAATCCCATATTGATAAAAATATTTTGCAGTTTCTCGATGTAAAGATTTCTATCAGTTTTGTCGGAACATATCCTGTTAAAGCTTAACGCAGATTGATATAGCAAGTCTCAAGTTTTGCCCGACGACAGCAGTGGATAATATAGAGTTATGTAGAAATCTGGGAGACTCTTTCCGGAGACTTCCCTTGAGAGAATACCTTAATGAACACTGAGATACAACGTGCAGACAATACAAACAAAATGATAAAAAATAAAACGGAAAGTAACAGTAGATACCCGGGCGGGAAACAAAATCAGGAGGATTAAAATTGAAATTATAGAAAAAAAATAGCCAAACCAGAATTTAATTTAACTGCATATGAACGCGAAGAAACGACTGAATTACAGAATAATAATGATATTGTTATCCGACCTTCCGATAAAGGAGGGGGGGGGCAACTGTCATACTAATAATAATGGCTATGTAAACGAAGCGTATCGCCAATTTAATAATCTGGGTATTATAAAAAAATAGAAAAACGACCCAACCAAATATTTTCTGAAAGAACTAAACGGTCTCATCCTATTTTGGAACATAATTTTGTAAACATATAAATCCTAATTGATATATGGTAAATTATCTACTAAGAAAAGGATTGTAAGGTTATTTATATTTTAATACATCTTTTTACATATTTTAAAACGTTTCCGAACTACTTAATGGATGGAAATCAATGTTATTTTAATATTGACATTTGTCATTTCGAATAACAATTATACAATGATGAAGTCAAATATTGGTTAGATTTTATATATTTATATCAAACAGTATGTATATCAAACAGTATTTAAGATAAGAACTTTAAATGTAAAGTTTGCAGGCATCACCAATGAACACATTCATTATACATGTTAACATTTGTCCATACATATACAAACCAAAAGATTACATTTAGAATTAAATTCAAGATTTATTTGATAAATACCGATGTTTTCGAGAATGCATTTTTTATCAACCTCGAACAGAATAGATTTTGCAGAGAAATCTTTGAACAAATATCAGTTTGAAAAATAATATGTAAAGCATATTTGAGCATAGCAGAAGTTTAGCAGCTAAAGGGGGTAGGTTTTCTGACACACTTTTCTGTATTTTCTCTATTTGCCTTTAGAGTTCATTGTGGTAACAATAATTAGCCCCTTCTAGTTCCACTCTCTCTCTTGCTACCAAAAAAGGTTACTCTGAATATTCTATCATCCCTGTCCCTGTGTTTTCTCCCTCGGCGACAGTCCTGGTCCAGGTTGACAGTGGTACAGTCAGCAGTAAACGTTCCCATGGTACCCGTTCTGTCGGGGCATTCATCTTGCACAGACGAAGCTGTGTACGTCATTGTAACCTAAGTAAAGATACAAAAATACAAATGTAATACACGTAATGATTAAGAATGCCACTGTTACTTAAGCAAACTATATACCATTGTAACCTGGTAAAGATATAGAATTACAATCATAATCTAATTATCACTACTCTAATAATGATAAAAATGCTACCATAACCTGGTAGTGATAAAACCTCTCACTGTTATATCCAAAATGATATAAGAACGACACCTGTTACAAAGATTAAATTATAATAAATGTTCCTGTTACTCAGGTTAAGATAAAGAGTGTAATTTTTACCTCAGAAATTATTTAAAATCTACAGCTGTAACAAAGGTATTAATAATAAATTTAACCGCATTAAAGGTAATGATAAAGAATGTAATCATAACCATTACACCCCGAAAATGATAATGTTCTGTAAAGGGGTCTGATAAAGCATCATTGTTTCTTAGGCAGTGATAAGATATGTCAGTCTAAACTAGATACTTAAAAAAGATTGCTTCGGTGTATAGTAATTAACAATGTAACCCTTCAATGTTAGACAAGAATTGGTGATGGCTGCCACTGTAAGCTAGGTAATGATATAGAAAATGCCGCGTTAACTGTGCTGACGATAGGGAGTATGTAAGTGTTATAAAGATAACGATCTCTTAATCTATTCATATACGTATTATTCAATAATTGCACTTATTATGTTAAACAAAAGTAATGACCCTACCACTTAGGTGGAGAAGCTGAGAGGACAGCTGTAAAATACAAAACTGCTAGGTTTGGAGACAGATCTAGGTTTCTACGTATGTTCAATGGGTTTTTATTCTAAGTGACATCGTTAGCTTTAATATAGGAAGATTATGGTGTATATCTCCCTTCCTTTTTGTAAGTAAGTAGGGAATATTTTGGCAATGTATATATCCTATGACCGAAGTGATGCTGTGTGTATGTGTACATTCAGTGACCCAAGGCATATGATATTGAAAGGAAGTGAAGGTGGACAAGATATATAATAGCAACAGGATATTGGTGCTCAGTCAAGGCAGTTAAAGCAGTCAAAAATAAAATATTATTTGAAAGTACTAACATGAATTAAACATATTCAAATAAATTAAAGAAACAGAAGGTAGACATATATGTATTCCTCGTAGTTTTAAACATATTATTCGGCTGCTGTAAAACAATAAACAGATGCTTAACTATATTTACTACTGTCTATATAATATGAGATTGGATATCGTTGATGTTATGTTTCTACACTTTATTTACACACTATAATTCATTTTAAGTTAATACACCTCAATATATTTTATTAAACATGTCTGTCTGAGACCCCTTACATTTGTTCATCAAAATTATTGAAATCAAAGTATATTTCTTCACTTTAACCTCAAATATAATTCAGGTAGAGGATGAACAAGTTCGATTAATTATTTCCACCAAGAAAGATATATTTTACCGGCTTGGTTTGTCTTCTTTGTATTTTTTTTTTTGTCTGTTTGTTTGTCGGTTTAGTTATTTATGGATTTTGAGGTTTTTCTAGAATAGCTCGACAATTGATCAAGAAACAATTGATTAAATTTTGGGGATGATCCAGTTCGCCATATGGAACCAGGATTTTTTTAAAGGAAAAAAAGCTGCATTTCTGACAATGCCATATGGGGTCTTTAGCCGCATTATCGGAGGTCTGCGCTCTCCATGTACCTTTCTATTTGACACAATTGAAAAAACTTAAAATGTTTCATGCGAATATATATATAATTGAACAAGTCTAGCTCTTTGTTTTCTCAACAATGATATTAATATTAAGTTCATTGAGTGGATCGTTTTATATTTCATATATATAAACTAGACCTTCCCATGAAATTGCTCATGCAATTATGCGTCAGCTGTTTTGGTACTTTTGCACTGGGTGGCTCAGACACATGTCATGCCAAATATATCGTTGCATGCTTTGTGTGTGAAGAGACATTTAGCTGATGATGATTATTAACCCGTGATAACCCCTAAGATGGCAGCTGTAAGTGTGTATGCCGAGCATTAGGGGGCAAAACCTCCAAAACGTGAAGCTGGAAACAGTAATGTACATGCATCACGTACATGGAAACGTATTCTTGTGATCTGCTTGTGTACCACATGTTGCTATCGGTAAAGATGATATCTGATATAAGGGGGCAAATTAATTGTATGCGTTTAACCAGAGTTTTGTGGGTTCCATGATTTCAGGGGAGTTCCATCGCCGCGTTCGTTAAACCTCCTCCTAGACATCTGGATCTTTCACTCACCCGACATAATTATCGAGTCATATGCAAGTTGGTGCCTAATAAAGATTGATGGCGCCCGATAACGCCTGCTTTTGGTTTGGTGTCCATTTGTATGGCATTTTGTAGAGATAATAGCCAAATTCTCAGGAATAGTTTTATGTACTGTGCAGAAATTGTGCATGTCTTTTGATCTGGGATACCCCCATCTTGTACTGAAGTTTTGTTTCATCACCTGTAATTGTTTTTGCGTGGCGTCTATCCGTGCGTTTGCTTAGGATGAAATCAGTCATATCTCAGTAATGGTTCAATGTAGTAGGGCCCACAGCGGGGCCGGTTTATCCACAGCGCGGGTCCCGAAATTAAATTTTAACAGGGCGGGGTGGGCTGCTGGTAAATGATCTGACAGTTCAGTATAACCTAAACATAAAATTATACTTTAAAAACTGTCCATTGAAGGCATCGATTTTTTGTATAAAATGTTTTCAGGTGTTGTGAAAATAGTAATATGAAAATATAAATGTTAATGAATTTTAATTTATTCCTGTTAACCGCTTACACTGATTGACAGTTGTAACACTTTGCAAACTTTTTTTCCTAGGTATAACGTCAATTTGTATAACTTTATTACCTGGTATTGATTTACTGCAACAACTTTTATTGAGGGTGAATGACACAATAATATTGTAATGTAAAGGCATGCTTTCGTGACCAACATAGCATTCTGACCTGGATAATGGAAAATAATGCTTCAGTTACCTAGTAATGATAAAGCATGTTTTCTTGACCACTATAGCATTCCGGTCGAGATATTTAAATAATGATAGGGTAAACTGAAACGATAACGTGTCATCAAGTTACCGGTACCTAGGTTATGTAAAAAATGTTATTGCAATCACTGTGCCATTCTGAGTGAGACAAAGAAAAGAATGCTACCGTAATCTGGTAATGATAAAGAATGTTACCGTGACCTGGTAATGATAGATCATCACAGTTACCTAGATAATGTTAAAGAATGCCACTGTTAAAAAGGATATATGGAGATTGTCACCGTCAAATAGGTAATGTTAAAGATAGACACTGTAAGCTGGGCATTAATACAGAAAATTCCGCTCTATTCTATTTGACCATCCGTAGTATGGCAGTGTCAACAAATAAATGATAACAGATATTTTAACCTAGGATTTTACAGTACAAGACGACACAGAGGTAACGGATATGCACGTTTTATATGTGAGATAGATAATGTAAGATGGGCATTAATACAGAAATAACCGCTTTATTCTGTGTGACAATACGTAGTACTGGGGTGTCATCAAATTACATGATAACATAGATTGTATTTAACCTTGGTAATGACAGTACACAGAGGCATTTAGAGGACATCGGTGCATGTTTTGGCTATCAATTATTCAAACACGCATAGGACTGCTGGAGTAAACAATGCAAGACAGTTCCTTGAATTCAAGAAGTCTGAGTAAAATTTCTGTTAATTACTATTATTCACTGTGATTCTGACAAATTGTTACAAAACAATCAGGCTTTAATGATGTAGTAAATTATTTCGATGATGTGAAAATTCCGGAAAATATAATGCATAAACCCTCACCTCGAGAACCGTGTTGTTATTGTTCTCCTTGCAGCAGATCTTTTCCGTGCGTTTGTCGTAATCGTATTTCCTTGTTTTGTTCTGACATTTCTCCAGGCACACGGAACTCATGTTAAGACACGAGGCATGTATCCAGCCGGGCCTCCTCTGATCGTCTGATTCGTAATTCATTCTGCATTTACACCTGAAATATACCAAACGGACTTGATAATGATACCATGGGAAACAGCATACAAAATAAAGAATTTAACAGCTTTATTCACATTCAATGCTACCAGCCCTAGCATGAATTTGAAATATCATGAAATAGTTACGCTTCCAATGATAAATGGCGCTCTCTCACCGCTTTTCTCTTCATGGGGAATGAAGTGTAACCAAGGTATTACAGATACATCCTGATTTCCAAACTTTGCAAAGATCCTATAAAAATAACCCTATCCATTAAAAATGAAGTATATTTTGTAGAACAAATGAATGTCATTTTTAACGAAAAGTAAATAGCCACTGTAGAGGAACAACATTGTATAATAATTATAATAATAATAACTCACGTAAAATTTGAGTTATACGGGGACTTCTGAAGGGCCCACCTCTGTCGCGTACTACTCGGTGGTATCCTACTTTCTCCACGTCCAACTGTGCATGCGCAGGATACAGCCAAGAACACGAAACAGCAAAACCAAACGCCTCTCATGATTTTTGCTTTCTGATGATATAAATAAAAGGAAAGTCCGATCGTTAAAATGTTCTGTTCTTTCCTGTCCGTAAAAAATGTATGTCTAACTTACCTGTCCTGTCATATTAATCTTCCAGCAAAACATATTTAAAACAGATTAACCAATATCGTACTAGTTTGAAAAAAAATGGAGCATTGTCAATATTTAACCAGTAAAGATCGCATTAGGCAACATTAGTAAAGGAACAAGAGAACGTCCAAATCTGGTGGGTATAGAATGGTTTGTAGGTTTATATTGGATCTTTGACTGTTTATTCGACATTTGACAATATATCACAAAAGACTCTTATCCATAGACTTATAATGAACAAAATATATTGCAGTTATTATGGACAAATCATTATTTGTAATTAGTATAGATATTCTATCGTTATAAGCATTGATGAATTACAAAATTAAACCGATTTTATAGCGATATTATATGTCGTAAATACATTCTATCTTAATCTTTATTTAAATAAAAGCCAAAGAATCAAGACGACCAGAGGTCACGCAGCTTGTCGGAAAAACTCTGACCCTGATCGAAAGACAGATATCTAGAACATGTCACAAAGAAGACAAACAGGAAGGAAATGAGCCATAGATTGTGAATATCGGACCAATATTCCCAAAGTTACGATAGAAATAATAATTTGACGTGTCTTCATGACTTTCACCTTGAACTTTGACATATAGAAAATACACATATAGCTTAAAGAAATCGTTCCGATTTACGATAGATGAAAGTTACCAAGTTATTCCTGTTGAACTGTGGCCTAATAAATACTATATAACAGAGGCGACGATTAGCATGAAGGCAAAATTCAGGTCAACTGACAAAGTGCCACAAAGCTGAGACTTGAAAATGACTTGACCAAATTATGAAGAAGACCCAGAGAAAGAACACAACCTATAGTTTTTGTAATTAAGAATAAGAGCTTCAGAGATATGGCCCTAAATATATGTTGTAGTGTTTCGAGTGAAGCGTCCCCTGGCCATATCCAGAGAAGAAAAATAACCTTCAACATATAAAGTGTATGACATAAGATGTATCAGTTTAAAAAAAGATTCCTGCAAATCTGTTGCCTGTAGAATTCTATAAGTGAGACGCAAGTACCAGCAAGCAGGCGAAATGGAGAACAACTGACTGAAAGACAGACATACTGACAAACTGACAAAAAAATGAGAAACGATGACTTGACCATATTATGAAGAAGACGCCGGGGAAGAAAATGTGCTTGAGTCTGTTAAGTTAGAATCAATATTGACAAAGTTATGATGAAAATAGAATTTCGACCTTTTTATTACCTCTACTATGACCTCAAGCCCATGTTAACATACTTTCAGAACAATGAACTATTAATTTATCCTATTAGTTTTAGTCCGATTGCTCTAAAATTGTATCCAGGAGATGACTGATAAACCAACAAACACACACACAAACATACGAACAGACATACGCAACTGAACAACATGCTTGCCGAAATCGAAGATTATCTTATTAACTACTAACTTATTGACTACTTTACAGTTTTCTTCTGATATCAGAAGTTGCCTACCGTCGGAATCTGGTAGTTACTCTCAGTTACGTTCGGCCTCAAGCCACCCAAGCACAACCAAAGCAGTCATGAGACTGATCATATGACACGAAATTTATATCATTAGTCAATGCAATGTCACAGAGTGCACTTTATACAGAGGACATAATTATGAGTGTAAACGACAAATAAAGGATGCCTGCATATGGGATCACCAACACAGGCAGAACTTACAGAAAATTTGGTTGTTGGGAACAAATGAAAAAAAAAAACAAATTAAATTACTATTCTTCTCCATATTTTTCTTAAATATGAATATAAATATGTATTTTTTATTTTCTGATTCATTTTCCGTACTTTCTAGCATAAGACTGAATACAGTGGGCCATTAAATTTCTATAACACTGCACTCAGCATTTGATATGCGAGATAGGAACTTTGGTCTCATTTGATGATCCTCTGTTCTAGGAAGAGCCTGGAAATAACCGGAAGGAGGAGCACCACCTGAACATCTTGACAAGGAATGGGCGCCAGTTTCATGATGTCAGTGGCACATTTAATCTGTACGACTCTGCGAGCCTAATGGGCGTCTTCGATTGGCAGTTTTTCTTGAAGTAAATTTAGGCTCCTAACTTGTGCGCAGTTACCGAAAGGTGCTCCATCAGGGGCGGATCCATAATTTTAAAAAGGGGGGGTCCAACCCTGGAGCACTAAAGAAAACCTAAACAAAGTTCCCCGGGTCCGGAAAAGGGGGTTGGTCTAAGTCAATCCGAGTTCAGCTTCTGCTTCCCGGATCAAATAGCTTTGTGCTGCACGGAAAAAACACGACCCCATATATCGTAACAGACCTATTACCTTCGCAAATTCAAGAATATGAAGGTGTTATTGGTGTTTAGTTGATAAATGGTTTACATGAGACTGCAAAAGCACTTAAGATCTTATTTTTGTGAAGCTAACATAACGCAAATATTAAAAATTAGTGCTTTACGTTCACGTTAAAAAGGTAAGTTTCGTGCCTGTGTGAGGTGTAGACTACGCTGCCGGGCTTAAAACCTGGCGGTAAACACGATGGCTAGAAAGCTTATGACTTTTTTAAAAACTGTGTTCATGATGAAGTTTTATAATACATGATTAAATTGCGACGATGTCTTTAGTTTCACGTTTTAGAATAATAACAAAAACATGGATTCTGTTGCTAGTCCGTAATTAAAGAAAATGTTATAGAACATTGCATCCGTTTTCAGGCCAGTCCGGCAAATTATGTGGTTGTTATTTGCCCAGCAAGCTACACATCATGATTGGTTATCAACAGTCATCTGCACCTGACGACAGCGAGATGTATCATGCTGTATACTCTGTCAACCAATTTTTTCCATGTTGATATGGTTGGTTATAATGTGGCCACTACGGTTTCGAAAAGATATGTCCTGGCATCACGCTATCTGTCTGGATATCTGTCTCAATAACATTATACATGAAACCATGCAGTTTCAGGTATATAGCGTGCCGTACATAGCGGTTTTCCCGCGTTAAGTTTACCTTAACGTGTTGTTGAGAATCTGCCATCAATTCGACAAAACTAAAAAAACAACTTTCAGCCAATAACTCTATCAGCCTGGAAGTAAACAGTACGTTTAAGGGCTTGTTCGAAATGTTTGAAAATGCACTTTTAAATGAATACTCATTTGAGAAAAACAAAGGTTAATTGTCACATTTACAGCAATAAAAAGTACTCCATACCCCTTATATTTTGCAAAAATCAACTCTTTTATGCATAGAATTATCACACGGGCCCGTATGTGAGGACAAGGCTCCTTATTTTTTAAGGTTTACAGTAGTCTATAATCACTCCTCATGACAGACCTGAACAAGAGCTACTTGGTGTCGGTAATAAGTGTTCTAATTAAATGAACTACGTATTCAATGTATATGCATATGTAGCTTATGATATATTATGATGACACTAGCATCTCAAAAGTTCCCGCAGATTAATTATCCATGTATGGCACAGAAGCAATAGTGAATCATCCTTCCGTCAGCTGTTAAATTCAATTCAGTCTTGTTATTTATGAAAACTATACTATAATCACTTCATTATATAAAGTTTGTTAACGGTGCGTCTAGCACTTAAAGGCATAATTTGTGTAACTATTAGTGTGTAAGTTTCTGTTATTTTGAATAAAAATGAAATACCAACAGACCAAATGCTCTAAGCATTTTCTATCCGGACATACAATTGTCACAGTAATAACACGGTAAAGCCGGTTCCACTTGATTGAAATCTGGTTTATTGAAAGTTTTGCTTAATTGGAAAAATTGATGAAATTCCAAACCTTTTCCTATCATTAATGTATCATATCGCTAATTTACTGAAACAAACTGCCTTTGATACTACGTGACCTTGTTGTAATCAAGCCCACAAGATCTGTATCCGAGTGCCATTCCGACTCCAACCTACTTGATTCCAAGTCTGAGTCCTTGAGGTTCAAGTCTAAAACCGCTTCTTCAAAGTCTTTTGGAACTCGAGTCCAAATCCAACAAGTCTGTTTTTAAAGCAACTTAAAATTCGAACTTCGAGATCATGATGTGTATTTGTAATTTTACACAGGATTTTACATTAACATTTAACTACCAATACAGCGATTTGGATTCAGTCAACAGAAAATCTTTATGATGGGTTTTCTAATCTGAATATCAGGCCTTACTTTAGTCTTTTAACTGACAAAACCATCATATAATTCTTTTTTTTTTCCTGCTAAAATCTTACTCTCACTTTTCCATAAGCCTTGACTTTTTTGCAATGCCAGAACGAATAACCCATTGTTTAAGGCTCAATCTTTCAAAGGAAGATGGGGCAGCCGTCGGTTTTTTAACAAAATAATTTAGAGTTAATTTTAAATGTAGAAATCTGAACTGAAGGTATCTGATCTTGCCATCGATTGTAATAGTAAATATTTTTTCAAAAGACTGCATTGTATACTAGTTTGTCAAATCTAGTTCTTCTTTCCAAATTTTCTCTTGAGGGACAATCAAGGAAACCTTCGCTCAGGAGCTTATCTCCTGTATACACTTGTTCAAACGAATATCTTAACTTTAGTGCAATTCTGAAGGAGTGATTGGGCCACATATTTGCATTTCCTCGTGACGCAAATATATATTTCCTTGCAAATTATGTGAGTATGGCCAGGAATATTTGTAAAGATATCCCTGTATTTGCACTTTCAACCGGCCGGAAGGAGATTTAAAAAAAGTCCGAGTCATAGTCATCGGAGCAAGAAGAAATAAAACAAGTTTACATGAAATATATTTTTTTAATCTTATAAATGATATTTGCCGGAGAGGCTTCTGGAAATAGTTTGTAAAATGATATGCAGAAGAAAGAACATTTGTATAACATAAATCCATATAATTATCTGATTAAGTTATTTCCCTCTTCAATTAGTCTTAACCTTTTATCTTGTATAAAAAGTGATTTTAATACCAACTCTCCTGTCTGTAAGTGTTTAACATAAAATTGGCGGAACTTGGGATCCCAATTGTAATTAAAGGACAGTAAACAGGTCCTTGAGTAATTAGCTCATCCGGCAACCACAACTTAAGACGTATATAAAAACCATTATAAAACAAGAACACGTTTGATAATTAACAATAAGAAGTTAGATGGTTAAAGCTCAGCGTAAAGATAAAATTTGCTCAATGCTGGGTTTGGCAGCTTTTGTTCACACAAGGGCTATGGCCTGAAATTTTTCCAAAATCCGGTTCAATTCTAAATGCTTAACTACACTTTTATTAATAAATTTGAAATCTGAGATATTACATACAGATAAGATTTTTTTTACCACTGGAATAATCACACTAAAGTTTTGCTGTCCTGTCTTACACAATTCAAAATAAACACCAAATGCTAACATATACATTAAATTTAAACATATTTTATAACTTTCAAGACCAGTTTGGAGATTAAAATGATGTAAAGTTTTAACTTTGGCCAGATATTTAACTAGAATTTTAGTGGAAGGGGGTTTAAAAAACCAAAACCGTGAAAATAAGTTTTATTTTGTATAGATTTTTAAAGTTATATATCTGATATGGTGTGAAACCATTACTTTGGTTTCTGGCCATTTAACTTTATATAAATAATCATATTATTTTTCGCAATATGACAGTAAAACTTGTCCGTGCCGTTTATGTGGAAAAGTATTGCTATATTTCCGGCCTCAATAAAGAAGCTAATGTATATAAACGCATCAAATGTTTTTTAAATTCAAAAAGCTTTAATGCTCTATATTTATGGTTATAAACGGAAAATGCGATTGTCCAGCAATTTATGTTCAAGACTTAAAGCTTATCACAATGCAAATTTTACGCGAAATGTCATGACAACTGTAAATTTCAATATTAAATTTTGTTCTTTTAAATTAAAGTTAATATTAAGTAAAATATTTAAATTAAAACTAGATTTAACCATATTAAGAAATATTAAAATTAACCCTCTATGGCGTTTCGGTGGAAAAGACCCATTAAAATTTTGATGTGGTTCAGCTCAAAAAGCTAATTAATACGCAAAATATAAACGGTATTTGATATTATTTTAATCCAATTAACTACTTCAAATGGTGAATTTTAAATTTTAAAACCAGACTTGAGACTAAATTTACAAAATTATTCGATCAAATTAATAATTAGGACTAATTTTGCCTGTTTTACCCAAATAAACAGTTATGTTTTAAAAATAATTATGACTTAATATAATGATATATATATATATATATATATATATATATATATATATATATATATATATATGTAAATAATCATTTTTAAAAATAACAAAATCATTTTAAAATTTCATATTAAAAGGAAAAATTTACATTTGTAACCTTATTTCAGTCGAATCTTACGTGCCGTTTATATGGAATGCCTTATGTAAAGGTTAAAAATTTTAAATAGACTTTCAAAATCCGTTAAAAGGATTCAGCGTATCACAATAAGGAAATATGGTAACTCTGATGGAATTTAGCAGTGAACATTTCTCTACATGACCATTTCGTAGAGTGAACCCTGGGCATTGACCAAAATATTTTCATATAATCTAAGCGCTGAGGTTAGTTTACAAAATTGCAGATAAAAAGCCTTTTGGATACTTTTTTCAGAGGGGAATTGTTTTGAAATATGATCTCCATGTTATACTTTAACAGGAAATGACATCAAACCTAATAATGACGAAGGGTGCAGCAACCTCGAAATTTAGGTCGTTTCTGGAAATTGGCCACAGGATAAGTATGAGTTTTTTTTAATAATTTGTGAACGATAACAAATTTCTAAATTACATGTGAGACCGTCTGAAGGAAGTAGTATGTGTGTTGAAATGAACTTTTAGCATGTCAAAGTGTGTATCTGCATGGAAATTTTACTTAATCAAAATGCTATCAAGAATTATCCTCTGAGGCACAGCCACATTAATAATTGCTCACTGAATTCCCTAATTTCTATTATAATTATAATAATATTTATAATAATAATTATTATTATATCCCAAAAATCGATTTATTCAAAACATCATGGTTTATTGTCATTATTCTGAGTGTGATTAATTGATATGTATGTATGTATGTATGTATGCGTGTGTTAGATATTCCTTCAGAAGGGAAATTATATATATTTATTATGAGAGAAAGAGAAAGAGAGAGATGCATCATATGAGGTTTTCATACATACGTATCGATATCTCATTTATTTGTATTTAGGCCTAACTCTCAATCGTGATTCTTTGTAGAAGTATTTGATGTAACAATTAATTTTTTAGCTAAGGCTATTTTGCCGGTACAGGTAAAATAGCCGAGCGAGCTATTTTGCAAGTACAAGTGAAATAGCCTATTACACACAAATGTCTATTTTGCCGTTAACGACACCCACTGTAACTTTGATTGTACCATATATTTTAAAGCTGACATAGAGTCACTCATTCAATTAGAGTAGTTGCATAATCAACGGTGAGTTTGTGATATTGAGATCACATCATAAAAGGGTGTACTGACTTAATCAGGCTGGTTGTTTGTGTCACAGTCGGTGTTATGAGTCAGGGAAGATAACACTGTGAGCTTTGCTGTTGACTTTGTATAAAAAAACAAGAGGTTATAAGCGTATAATTATTTTAATGCATTTAAGAATAATTAAACATTAATAAATATAGAGTTTACTGACTTTACATAACCATAACCCAGTAACTTACAACAAGGTTCATCAATAAATGCTATCATTCATATAATAAAATCTGTTCATCTTCATGCCTAGACAGTAACACCGAAAATGGTAATATCTTTTATATTGCCGGGAAAAGTCATGTCATTCCGTAATAGTAAAGTTACAGGTTACAAAAGTAGTCGCTCTGATAAAATTATAATGTACAGTCATATCCGACTGTACGGAGGTAATTCATGTGCCCCCAGATACACACAGGTCACAAAGTTAAATGTATGTTAGACTCAGGCGGGACAAGCAGTACCGATTTATGGGCACTCTGGCGAAATAAGTGTTAAACAAACGGCCATCAATCCTTACGGTATACTCCTTATTAAAAATACTACCTATAAAACTATAACAGGTACAGGGGAAGAAGGAGGGCAACATAGTTCCCAAAGTCCGGAAATGGGGGGGGGGGGGGTCAAGGCCGCAAAAAAATGGTCTGAAACGTTTAAAAAAGTTACGGCTGCTGAAGGGGGGGGGGGGGGTTGAGGGTTTTCTTAAACTGCTATTTTTTTTAAAATAAAACAGATACTAATGATATTTAATTCATGTCATATGATCAGTCTCATGACTGCTTCGAAAGCGCTTCGATGGCCACAATGATAATTGTGTGGGTGTGAAGTGTTCTGAATAACGTAACATGACTAGTCTTGTGACGGTCCCAGTGCTCACGAGTCCGACGCGCTTGAGCAGAGCCGTCACGATCCCAGATCATATAAAATATCGCCCTAGCCGAGCAGTCTACTTCAAACCGACAAAACGTAACTGAGAGAAAAAAATCGCTTAAATAAATGTGACAGAAAAATTCATGAATGCTTATAACGATGTAATAGCTATTCAGATTTACAAAAAAAGAATCGGATGCGAGAATAATGTAATCAACAATGTTGTTATATTTTTGTTTAATTTTCTTCTGTTGATAATATCCTTTTACCTCTGAAATTGTCCTATTTCAAGTAAGATATGAACAATGAGGCAACATACAGTCAAAGTCCAAATATAACTCAACTTACTCCCAGAATTAAAAGAGAAAACTGCCGCACACCATTAGTCACAACATATCATCCACGTACACTGAAACCTCTAAAAAAGAAATATTCATGATTTTCAACCTATATCAGAATCAAACACAACATTAGGACCCCTCTTTCCTGACAGACCGCTTCTCTCATTCAAACAACCTCATAATCTACAGTATTATCTACATAAACTGGTGACTTTTCTGGGTTTTTTTTTATACTACATTCCAATATATTCTCAAAAACAAATCGTAAGGCATTTCAGGTGCCTTTATGGTGCTCTTTTATCAAAAATGGCATCATATGGACTGACTGTGCTAAATAACTACCAAAGTATAGAATAAACCCATAATAATTGATAAACCAAATCTCTGAAAAAGAATATGGTACGCGCATTTTCAGGGAAAAAGATTAACCAAGTAATTTTTATCAGTCACCTTTGCACATATTCTTGTTTCTGTACAATACATTAAGTCATCTGTTTTCGTGGTTCTTCATTATTAAATTTGGAGAAATTTACAATCCGATGAGACTAAAGTATTGCAAAGATTATGGAATGGATAAGACGGACAACTAATAAGTTGCAATAAAGTCCAGTCTTTTCAAAATGGGACTAATTAGACCCCACCTTTCCTTATCAATGTCTAATCAGAGTACGCACTTCCAAGGAAGTTTGGAAACCTTAGTCAAAAAGACCAATGCATTAATATTTTTGATTAAAAAAAGGTTATTTCAGCACATCAACAGCGGATGCGAAATATATTTGAAAATTAAAAATAAGAGAACAGTTATTGTGCTTTTATCAGACTGTTTAACTTTTTGCCCACGTTTTCCCCGCGCAAGTCTGCAGGCGGTAGGGTGAAAGTATGTATGCTAACCTGAGTCTTGTGTTACATCGGCAGTTTTTTTTTTATCCAAGCTAGACAGCCGCGTTATTTGTCTCCTGATTTCTCCTTCCCCTCCTCTTCCGTTTGTACCTAATACGACACTACTGTTTAAGTCGTAGTAACAGACATGTAGGACATTTACTCCTTTTTTCAAGAATATCTGTGACATCTGTTTTACATATTTGAAACTATCTTGCACGGGAATTTCGTTTAATGGGCATTGTATCTCTAGAACATTTAATATATGTATATATATTATTTTTCATAATTCTATATTTCTTATGTATGTATGGATATACATATATTATTTTTGTTTCAAATGGCTTATGAATTATCCGTTTTTTTCTGTTTTTATATTGGTCTGTCAATATCATGATATCCTACTTTGTAGTCTTTGTGATACAGGTAGTTTCTTCTTAAGCTAATAAGATCAAATAAAACAGTATGTAATTATGTTTGTATTCTATTAAGAGTAACTGATGTTTCCATGTTCAGAACCAATAAATATATTTTAAAAAAGATAGCCGTTCAAATTAACTTACTTGAAAATTTAGATAGAAATCCCTTCGCGTTATTTTGTTTTGTGAGTTTACTTTAAATTTTTACAGATTATTTAATTTTGAAACTCTCTCAAATCATTTCATTTTTTACGTTTTCCTGATTAAAATGTCCAATTAAATTAAAGCGTAAATATAAGCATATACATATATCAATTATGGTATGTTTCAAACAAGATATTACTGAAGAATACAGCAAAGTATTAAGGTTAAATGAAAAAATGGCAAAAAAAACTACATTCGAGATGATCATTTGGTCAACAGACGTAACAAAGCACAACTACAATATCATGAATTTGGACAAGACAGTAGATCTTGTCAAACCATGTCATGATATCATGGATAAGTTGCTTTGTGATTATTGTGCCTTTAAAACAAACAAAAACGTAAACAGAGCGACCTGTCAAACACCACGTGTCCAGGCAAAAAGTTGACCGCGTGTTTACACAGGAGTTACGAGTGCGGGGTATATGGCTAATAAAAAAAACGAGGATTGATTTAGTTATTACGATTTAAACCCTCAATAGGTGTTTGGGATTTGACAATATGAATTAGTAACAAGCATATCAATTTTGATACATTTGCAAGTCACATTTGAAGTCTTGCTTATTTTTTTTTTAGAGAAGCATAAGAATTGAAGGTTTGTTACATTCATACATCATGATTACACATTCAAGTCATAACAAGAGCACAATTTTCGTATAACAAGGTTTATATATAAGGTTCAATAAATGATAAATAATTAATAAATCAACAAAAACAGCGTCCAAGAAGGTCTGGAGGTTCACCGCTTAGGCCGCATGAAAAAAAGAACAAATAATAAACCAGATATGCCGAATATTCTGGTCCAGCATTAAATATATCATGTATATAACTGTTTATTTATATCGCAAGCTTTCGAAGCTTACAGCTCCTTCATTAGATTTCAAGCGGAATATGTAGTGGAAACGGCTGTAAATATATATATATGTTTGATAAAAATTTATACTGGACATAATGCATGGTACCCTGTAACAGATCTGCGATTGGTTACCATGTTGACCAAGGTTCCGAATGGGTCATTGTTCAGTTACCTAGAATGTTAGATTATTAGTCAAGTCCTGGTATCCGGGTTATGCCCTCTGACACAAGCATCAGTAATGCTCATAAGCTAAAAAATGAATAAACTATAATGGTAAACTACTGAATATGCCTAAAAATTATTTAAAGAAATATTATAGTATATTTAAATCACCAAATAAGAATATAAGACATACAAGGGACCTTTGATCACGTTAAAATGGTCAAAGATCGGCTTTTTCACCACAGACACCCTAAAACAGTTTTATTGAAAGCCATATATCCGTAGAAAGCTCGGTTTATGAGCAAATTTTGTAATTTTGGCGGTATTTTCAATTGTTGTAATTAAGTGACGCCAGATAGCTTTGTATGAAAAAAAATTATGCATCAAATTTTGCCATAGAAACAACTAGTTATAAATAATTTTCAGAAAAAAATGTCAAGTTTTGACCATTTAAATTAGTGGCCTTTAACTGTGAGGCTTAACATGAGGCTTTTTTTCTGGACACAGTTTACATAATAAAGCATAAACTACACCTTTAGTTATGCAATCAAAAGGTCCTCAATAGTGTTTTGTTGCCATTGATAATGTTTCATTACGAAGAATGAGGAATGTGCCGTTGGTGTCAGCACAGTTAAGGCTAATTTCTTAGCTAATTTACTTATTCCTTATATAGATTATGAGGTTTTTGAATGAGAGAAGCTGTCTGTAGGAAAGAGGGGTCTTAATGTTGCGTCTGATTCTAATATAGTTTTAATTAGAGGTTTCAGTATCCGTGATACTATGTTGTCACTTATGGTGTGCGGCGGTTTTCTGTTTGGATTTTGGGAGCGATTGGTGAAATTTCTTGTAAATTTGAGGCGTTTCTATGTGTTTCTTTACTGTTTTCCACTTGTATCCCATATTAATAAAAATATTTGCTGTTTCTTGATGTACAGATTCCTATCAGATTTGTCGAAACATATCCTGTTATATATTAACGTGGATTGATATAACGAGTCTCGAGTTTTGCCCGACTAAAGAAGTGGATTATATAGAGGTATTCGGAAATCTGGAAGACTCTTTCCGGAGACTCCACTTGACAGAATAGTTTAATGAAGACTCAGATACAAGCAGACAATACACATAAACGGATAGAAAAAGCAAAAACATATTGTTAAAGTACATGGACACCTCAACCCGGGCGGAACCAAAAAGTAAATTTATACATTGACACATTCCGGTGATATTGTTATCAGACATTCCGTTAAAGGGGGAGCCACTCTCATACAAAATAAGAATGACTATGTAAACGAAGCGTATTTATAATCTGGGTATAATAAACAAGTGACCCATAGGTCATGACGCTCAGCTGACTGGGAAGAGATTCGCAAAAGGAAATTTTATCATCTGAATGGTAGTATATACCCATTCAACTGAAGCTAAACAGATTAACCAATAGGCCAAGTTGTGTCTGAATTTATATATCTAAAAAATAGAGAAAAAATGTGTAAACTTGCAAAAAAAATACAGGTGGCTCCACCAGTCTGCAGAAACTAAAATAACACTTAATGGTCAATATCCATGCAAAGAATCATGGTGATCTCTGCATTACTTGTTCAGATACTTCAGCATTTGTATCAAGTTCTCCATTATTCTGAGGGATACTTCGGAGACCTATAGCTTGGAGGATATGGGTAACAGAGACCTAATTTCAGGTTTTCACAGACACTTCTCATGGGTCTCCTAGCATGACAAGAATGAAGATTCTAGCTCCAGTTGTTACAATGTGTGCCACCTTAACAGATGACAGCATCCTTAAAGGTCTCAAAAATAATGAAAAAAATCGAAAAATTGAATAAAATATAGGTGGCACCACCAGTCTGCAGAAACTGATGAAACACTCCATAATCAATATCCGTGCAAAGAATCATGGTGATCTCTGCATTAGTTGTTCAGATACTTCAGCTTTTGTATCAAATTGTCCATTATTCTGAGGGATAATTCGGAGTCCTTTAGCTTGAAGGATATGGGAAACAGAGACCTAATTTCAGATTTCCACTGACAAAAGAATGCAGAATCTAGGTCCAGTTGTGACGATTTGTACCCTGTCGACAGATAACAACATCTGTAAAGGTCTAAAAAAACAGAGAAAAAAATGAGAAGTTTTTGTATGAATTTTTTTTACTATTATCGGGGGTACTTTGGGGCCCCATAGCTTTAAGGATATGGGTGACAGAGATCTAATTTCTGGTTTCCATGGAGACTTTTTATAGTTCTTTCAGTGTGTCAAGAAGGAAGATTCTAGGTCCAGTCTTTACGATTTGTGCCCTGTTAACAGATGTTCACATTGTTCACAAGGTTTAAAAATAGAGAAAAAACCGTAAAAAATCGAAAAATACAGGTGGCGCCACCAGTATGCAGAAACTGATGGTACATCTCATGATCAATATGTATGCCAAAAATCATGCCCATCAGTGATATAGTTAATGAGATATTGAAGTTGACTATTCTGGGGGGTACTTTGGGGCCCCATAGGTCGAAGGATATGGGTAACAGAGACCTAATTTCTGGTTTCCAGGGAGATTTTTCATGGACCTCTCAGAATGTCAAGTAACAAGTTTCTAGGTCCAGCGGTTACGATGTGTGCCAGGTTAACGGGCGGACGGACGGACAGACGGACAGAGGGTGATCGCTATAGCTCAGATGACTTACAGTCAGCAGAGCTAAAAAAACTAGAAAAAGACCCAACCTAGCAATATCTGCAAGAACTAAACGGTCGCATCCTACTTTTGGAACATAATTTTGTGTACGTATAAATCCTAATAGATATATAGAAAATCCTGTACTCAGAAAAAGGTTGAAAGGTTAATAATATTTTAATACATCTGATAAACGTTTCGAATAACTTAATGGAAAGGAATCAATGTTTATTAAATATTAACATTTGTCATTTTGTATAACAATTATATAATAATGAAGTCAAATGTTGGTTAGATTTGAAGTATAAATGTATGTCAACCAGTATTTAAGATCAGAACTTTTAATTAAATTTTAACATAGATCCGGTATCCATGACATGGATCCTGTAAAGTTTTCAGGCATCAGCAATAAACACATTCATCATCGCATTTGAAAATTAAATTCGATATTTATTGCAAAATACTGATAAAGGAATAGATCTGCAAAATGTTTTCCAGAATAAACATACGTCATTTTTATTAACTTCGAACAGACTCGACTTTGCAGAGAAACCTTTGAACAAATATATCAAATATCAGTATCAAAAATCTGGTTTTTGTGTGTTTCTGAGCATAGCAGGGGTGATAATTGGTCCAGCTAAAGAGGGTAGGTTTTTCTGACACACGTTTCGCTCTGTTCAGCAGCAACAGCCTTTTCTATATTTGCCTTCAGAGTTGACTGTGGTAACAATAATAACATCCACCACGTCAACCAACTAAATACCCGTATATGCCACCAATTGAGTGTCCTCTGAATCTTCTATCATCCCTGTCTCTGTACCTTATCCCTCGGCGACAGTTCTCGTCCAGGTTGACAGTGGTACAGTCAGTAGTAAACGTTTCTACGGTACCCGTGCTGTCGGTGCATTCATCTTGCTTAGACGAAGCTGTGTATGCCATTGTGACCTAAGTAAAGATACAATAATACATATGTAATCCACGTAATAATTAAGAATGCCAATGTAACTTAGGCAAATTATATTGCGTGCAATTGTTACTTGGCAATGAGATACAATTGTAATCAAAGTTATCGTCACTGCAATGATAATGATAAAGAATGGTACCATAACCTGGCAGTGATAAAGCCTGTCAATGGTACCTCAAACATGATATAATAAGGCACCTGTTACCAAAGTATAATGATAATCAATGTCACTGTTACGTAAGTAAAGATAAAATATAAAGTGTAATTTAAACCTCTGATATTATTTAAAATATACAGCTTTAACCACGGTAATAATAATTAATGTCACTATACAACAGGTAAAGATGAAGCTTGCCATTGTAACCTAGGAAATGATATAAAATTACAGTTGTATCTTGGTAATGAAAAAGAATGTAATCGTAACCATTATACCCCGAAAATGATAATGGTGTGATAAAGTATCATTGTTAATTTGGCGATGATCAGGAATGTCTGTCTAAATTAGATAATAAGAAAGCTTGCTTCGGTGTATAGTAATTTATAATATAATCTTTCAATGTTAGACATGTAATGATGAAGACTACGACTGTAAGCTAGGTAATGATATAGAAAATGCCGTGTGAAATGGACTGACGATTTGCAGTATGTCATTGTTATAAAGATAACGATTACTTAATCTAATCATGTACTTCTTATTTGTACTTAGTATATTAAACACATGTAATGGCACTACCACTTAGGTAGGGAAGCTAAGAGGACATGAAAGTCTTAGTTGTTATGAAAAGCACCAAAGACTAAATTCAAAAGATTAAAAATAAAAAATAGTAAAAAAAAGTAACTTTCTTCAAATATTAAATAAAAAAATCAATGCAGGTTTACTAAAAGGTTCTGAAATGATTTATCTGCCAACCAGGGAATATATGAAATAAATTGAAAGGAAAACCAGGTGTGACAAATGAATATACATGCAGTCTTTTGAAAACATATATACAATAACAACCAATAGCAAGCTGAATTACTTTAAGGCCAGAGGTCTACATGGAAAATTGATTCTAAATCCTTTCCTAGTTAAATAAAAACAGACGGTTGTCTCAAATCTCTTTGTCAGATAGAGCCTGGAAAAAAGGGGTCATTTGTTCTGGAATTGCAAAAGAAAGTCATGGCGTACGGAAAAGTGGGAGTGAAATTTTAGATGGAGAATAAGAATTAAAGGAAGGAAAGGGACTCGGTTAAAGAAGAAAATATAATTAATTCAATCACAGAAGTTAAATATGGTGTTTTTTAGTTAAACATAACTATATGTATGGAGGTGCCAGAATCAGGAACCAAAAATATTAAACTGTTTGTATTATATAACATTTAAAATATAGAACAAAGGATAACCATGATGAAAAGTTGAAAGAGGTTCATAAAGGGAAATAGGGCCACATAATACAATTTCTTGATATTTACATAAAAAAAGCTTGAATTAGCTCTTTATTTGCATATATATATATATAAATATATATATATATATATATATATATATATATATATATATATATATATATATAGTTCACGCCCTTGAACCTGATGATTTTTATTTGTGTGATCTGTAGTAGTGTGATTATCTAGCGTGATTTTGGTGTCTTTCCTTGATGCTTTTCCTTGTAATGTATTACGTTTATTGTTTGTAAGTACATGATTTGTTTATTTTTTTTTTTAATTTTCTGACAGGGTATTATTTTAGTCAAAAGGACGATGTTTGTTGGCAAGGATTGGGTCATTAAGAAAAAAAGCTTGTTATCTCTTTTCTTTGATAAAATACATGTGTTCAGCTGGACCCCCCCCCCCCCCGAATCCTCTAGGTTCTCCACTTAACGCGGGAATCAATTCGGTTTGATAATATTTATTTTCGTTTGTTCTTTTGACTAAAATACAGGTGTTGTCAGAGGTAGGCGCTTTTCGTTGCAATCGCCTTTTATGGCTTAGTGACTTTATTCACGACCAAACCAAAGCGCCCATACAAATTTAAGGAATCGTAGCCTGACCCAAATAAATTCCAGGCAAAAACTATAGGACATGCGAATGAAATTAACATCACTATGTCAGCACATAACCATTTATCTGATCAAAACCAGCTGTGGCACTACCATTTACAAGCTATGACATGTTAGTTTCAGGTGCCATCGACCACCTTTATTCTATGCACTCCATAAAATGGGACTATGGACTATGGTTGCTCCTTAATTCGCATTAATGTTATGGTATTACATGTTTATTTATATTCTAGTTATTATTCACCTATTTGTCTTCAGGAAACCTTTACTAAAACATGTGATTTCATATTGAAAGTATATTGCATTGCACTATTTTGACAAATCTTTAAATAATATAACCTGATTGATGTATTAATGTATGGTAACATTTAAAGTTTCTGGTTCAGATCGCTGGAAACTTCTAAATTTCCTATTGTTTTATCGCTTTTTGTTAGTTAACTTGTTAGTTTTAGTCGGGTTTAGCTTTACATGCTCATAACATCAACATCTGTTTGGTGTCGGTTATTCACACTTATATACATTTTCTCATTTTTTGATTATTTTCCATTGGAAAATAATGGTTCAACTCTGTTTCCTAATGTTATATATATAAAGAATATTTATAGAATATTTAGGCATTTTTTATATCCTTTGACCCAAGTGATGGAAAGTGTACATTCAGTGACATAAGCCATATAATAGTGAAAGGAGGTAAGAGTGGGCAAGATATTAAATAGCAAATGGATTCCAGTACACAGTCAAAGCAGTTAAAGCAGTCAAACATAAAATATTGTCTGAAACTACTAATAGGAATAAATCAAATTCAAATAAATTAGGGGAAACACAATCCTCGACAAGTAAGACATAATTTGTATTCCTTGTAATATTATACACATTATTCGGCTCCTGTAAAACTGTAAACATATACTTAACTCTATTTAAACCTATCTATTTTTTTAATATGAGAACTGATATCAATGAAATTATATTACTACACTTTATTTACAGACAATAATTTATTTTAATTTAATACAGCTCAATATATTTTATTAAACAAGTCTGGCTGAGATTCTCAACATGTTTACAATAAAATATTGAAATCAAACTACATTTCTTCACTTTATCCTCAAAAAATAATTCTGGTAAGTGGATGAACATATTCCATTAATTACCTCCCACAAGGTTGTTTTGTTTTTTCCCGGCTTTAATTTGTTTTCTATTTTATTCTTTTCTGTCTGTTTGTTTGTCTGTCTGTTTAGTTACTAACGGATTTTGATGACAAAGAACAATTGATTAAATTTTCGGGGTGATATGGATCCCAATTTGGATCAATGAATTTTCTAAAGGAAAAATGCTGCAATGTTGACAATGATATATAATTTAATAATCACCTGCCTTATTGGAGGACTGCGCTGTCTGGTTGCTTTTCTATTTTGACACTTTTGGCAAACTGAAAATCTGTCATGCCAATAAATATATTGTTAAACAGGTCTCTTTCAACGTTTATTCTCAACAATATTATCAATATTAAGCTTCATTCAGTGGAATTATACATTATTTTATATATATATATATATAAACTAGACGTTACAATGTAATTGCGCATTCAATTATGCGTCAGCTGTTTTGTTACATATGGACTGTGTGGCTCAGACACATGTCATGCCATATATATCATTGCATGCTTTGCGTGTGAAGAGTACTTCAGCTGGTGGTAATTATTAACCCGTGATTACCCTTAAGATGGCAGCTGTCATGTTTGACGCTGAGCATTAGGGAGCAAAACCTCCCGATCGTGATGCTGGCAACAGCTATGTTCCTGCATCACGTACATGGGAACGAATTTTTGTGATCTGCTTGTGTGCCACATGAACCTTTTGATAAAGGTGATATTTTGGAAAAGGAAGACAGACTAATTGTATGCGTAGAAACAGAGCTTCGTGGGTTCTCTGTTTTAAGCCGAGTTCGCTTCCAGAAAACTCTTCTTAGACCTTGGACAGGTCTGTCTATAAACCGGCAAAATTATCTATTCATATGTGGGCTGGTGCCTAAAAAAAGAGTGGTGGCGCCACCTGCACCTTCTTTCTTGGTGTCCATTTTTGCGTCATTTTGTATTCATATAAGCTCATTTCTCATGAATAGTTTTATCTACTGGGCTAAAATTTTACATATCCTTAGATCTGGAACAGCTCAATTTCGTACTGAAGACTAGTTTCACCATCTGCTATCGTTTTTCTTTTTTTTTTTTGTTTTTTTTTTTTTTTGCGTAGCGTCCATCAGTTGATTTGCTTAGGATGAAAACCAATCATATCTCAGCAGTGGTTTAATGTAATAGGCCCTATGCCGGCCGGGTTTTGAACCAAAGCCTGCGCGCCCCTATGGGCCCCCGCCTTGGATTTTGTGCTTGGCAGAGCGGGCTACAGTTAAGAAAGTGAATCTGCGGGGCGGGCTCCGGGTTGATGATCTGGCAGTTCAGTAGAATATGAACATAAAATTAAACTTTATAGAAAAAAAATAATCGTTTGAGGACTGATTTTGTTTTTATAAAATGTTTTCAGGTGTTGTTAAAATAGTAATATGAAAAAAATAAATGTTAATAAAGTTTAACTTATTCCTATAACCCCTTACACTAACTGTTATAACAACACTATGCAAATGATTCTTTTCCAGGTGTAACGTAAATCTGTGTTACTTTTTTTCCTGGTATCCATATACTACTACAGCTTTAACCCGGGTAATGAGAGTGAATGACACTTTTAACATGGTAATGAAAAAAAAGCATGTTTTCGTGACCACTATAGCATTCTGACCGAAGAAATTGAAAAGAATACCACCGTAACCTGGTAATGATAAAGCATGTTTTTGTGACTCTATAGCACACTGACCGAGATAATGGAAAAGAATGCTAACGTAACCTGATTACGATAACGAAATTTCATGTTAACATTACCTGGGTGATGTAAAAAATGTTATAGCATTGTAAACAATGTACAGATAGATCCTGAAGTAAAATTGAAGTTCTGTTTGTTACTATTCACTGTGATTCCGACACATTGTAACAAAACAATAAGACTTTTATGATAAATTAAATTATGAAGATGATATGAAATTTGGAAAAATATGATGCATAAACTCTCACCTCGAGAACTGTGCTGTTATTATTCTCCTTACAGCAGATCTTCCTCGTGCGTTTATCGTCATCATGTTTGCTTGTTTTGTTCTGACATTTCTCCAGGCACAGGGAACTCATGTTAAGACACGAGGATTGAAAAAGGCAGGGCCTCATTCGATCGTCTGATTCCTCATTAATTCTGCATTGACACCTGAATCATATCAAACGGACTGATTATGATATCATGGGAAAGCAGCAGTGAGAATTTTACGGAATAAAGAATTTACACTTTTATTCACTTCCAATGCTGCCAGCTCCTAGCATGAATTGGCACCGAATTTGAAATTATCATGAAATATTTACGCATCCAATGACTAGATGGCTTTTTACTTTTTACTAGATATTACAGATACATTTTTATTATGCAAAGATCCAAACTTTGCAAAGATCCTATAAAATGATCCGATCCGTTACATCAGAATTATGTTTTGTAAGATAATCAAACAACAGGACATTTGTTCAGTTGTTCTAGTGGGGGAGGGGGTTAAATATTCTTTAGGTGCGCAGGCCCAATAGAATGATATGTTTTCGTCTATTAATTAACAGTTCAAGAACAATTAATGTCAGTTTCAACATAAAGTAAATAGCAACTCTGTCGCATTGAATTATCTTAATAATAACTCACATAAAATTTGAGTTATACGAGGTCTTCTGAAGAGCCCATCTCTGTGGTGTCCTGCTCGGTGGTATCCTGCGTCCTTCACTTCAAACTGTGCATGCGCAGAAAACAGCCAATAAACAAAAAAGAAAAACACAACACCTCTCATGATTTTTTAATCCTGTCGATATAAAAAAAGTAAATTCCAATCTTTAAAATAATTTGTTCTCTCCTGTCCGTAGAGAAAGTATGTCTACGTATGTGTCCTGTCATATCAATCTTCCAGCAAAACATATCTAAAACAGATTAACCATGATCATAACAGATGGAAAAAAAAGCAGCATTGTCAATATATAACCAATTAAGATCGCAGTAGGCAACATTATTAAAGGGACGAGAGAACGTTCAAATCTGTTCGGAATAAACTGGTCTATAGGTTTATATTGGGTCTTTGTCTGTATATTCGACATTTGACAGTATCTCAAATAAAAACGCTTATGAACAGACATATATTGAACAAAAAATATTGCAGTAATTATGGTCACATCATTTTTAAGCATTAATGAATGTATCTGTCACATAATCAAATCGATTAGACATATAGCTTAAAGAAATCGTTTCGATTTTCGATAGGTGAAAGTTATAGAGTAATTCCTGATAAATTGTGGCCTGTAAAATACTACATAACACAGGCGAGGACCAGCAAGAAGGCAAAATTGAGGACAATTGACACACAGACAGACATATTGAAAAAGTGACACTTAGCTGAGACCAGTTAACAAGACTTAGTTATGCAGCAGACAAAGGTAAAATAAATGAACCAAAGATGGTGAAGATAGGACCAGAATTGACAAAGGAAAATAACATTTTGAAATGTTTTAAAGTGAAAGACATACTGACAAAGTGACACACAGTTGAGACTAGTTGAGACTAGAGTTCCAAGTTATGAAGAAGACCAACAGCAAGAATAAGAATAAGTTATTTTTAATGTAATTAAGGTTTATAGCTTCGGAGATATGGCCCAAAAATTACATGTTGCAGTGTTTTGAGGGCAGCACCCCTTTGCGGCCATATCATGAAAATAAAAAATCACCTTCAACATATTAGTGTATGACATAAGATGTATCAGTTATAAAAGGATTTTTTAACACGCAAGAACCTGCAAGCAAGCGGATTATACAACAAATGACAGTAAGACAGATATACTGACAAAGTGACACAAAATTTAGAATAGACGACTTGAGAAATGAGCCTAAGTTTGTGAAGATGGGACCAAGATTGAATAAGTAATGACGAAAATAAAATTACGACATTTTTTAAGACTTAAACCTTGACCTTTATCTAATGTTGACCAAAAACAACAGATATGGAATTTCAGTCAGCCCTGTAAGTAAGGCCAATTGCTCCAAATGTGTGGCCAGGAGATGACTAACAAACTAACAAACATACACACAAACAGACAAACAGACATACGCAACTGACCAACATCCTTGCCGATATCGATGATTTCCGGCAAGCAACAAACTAACTTACCTACTACTTAACAGTATATTCTTCTTATATCAGGAGATCGCCTTCCGTCAGTTCCTGGTATTTACTCTCAGTAACGTTTTGCCTTCAGCTACCAAAGCGGACCGAAGCAGTCATGAGACTGATCATATGACGTGGAATAAATATCCTTAGTTTAAATCAAATGCTGACGTCAGTGTATCAGTTCATGGATGCATCCCTCTTTACATAAACTTTCGGTTCGCGAGACTCCAGCAATCCTTACCAAGTCTCAGAGTGCACTTTATACAGAGGACTTAATAATGATTGTAAACAACAAGTAAGGGATGACAGTTGTACGTCAGCGGCACATTTTTTCTGTACGATTCTGCGATGCCAGGGCCAATTGGCGTGTACCATTGGCAGTTTTCCATGAAGTATATTTATGCTCCGCCCTCCTTGGCAGTTACCAAAAGTTGCTCCATAAGGGGCGGATCTCGGATTTTGAAAAGGGAGCTCCAACCCAGGAGGACTAAAGAAAACCTAAGAAAGAGTTCCAAGGGTCCGGAAGGGGGGTGGGGGTCTAGGTCACTCCGGGGATCAGCTTCTGTATCATTCGAATGATTTTGTGCTGCACGGAAATATCTTGGCACTATAGATATAGTAACAGACCTACAACCGTCGCAAATAAAAGAGTATGAAGGCATAATTGGTGTTCAGTCAGAAGCGGATCCTTTTTTGAATCAGAAACAACTTTTTTAAGGGCTTCAGACAAAATTTTGCGGCCTGGACCCCCCTTTTCCAGATCTTGGGACTTCTTTTAGGTTTTTCATTAGTCCTCCTTGGTTGGACCCCACCCCACCCCCTTTTCCTAAATCCTGGATCCGCCCCTGTAAGTTCATAAAATCTTTTACATTAGACTGCAAAAGCGCTAAAGATCTTATTTTTGTAGAGCTGAGATAACGCAAATTTTAAAATATTAGTGCTGAACGTTCACGTAAAAAGTTAAGTTTCGTGCCAGTGTGAGCCGTAGACTACGCCCGCGTGATAAAGACCTGGCTGTAATCACGATGGCTAGGAAGCTTATGTTTTTGTTTCTTTTTTTCAAAGACCGTGTTTTATGATGAAGTTTTTTTATACATGATTAAATTGCGACGATTTTGCATCCCGTTTTCAGGCCAGTCCAGCAAATTATCTGGCTGTTATTAGGGGTGGGTGTTAGTACTAACTTCATGTGTTAATCCCCTCAAAATATGTAACTGGTGGAAATATGTTGGAAAAACAATTTTTTTTTTTCATTTTTTAAAGTAGTGTAATCCCCCTGTACATGGCCTCTGAAAGTTGTTAAGTCGTGAAAGACGTGAATTCATAAAAAAGCTAAGTCCTATAAAGATACTA
This sequence comes from Sipunculus nudus, assembly GCA_026874595.1. Classification (NCBI taxonomy): domain Eukaryota; kingdom Metazoa; phylum Annelida; class Sipuncula; order Golfingiida; family Sipunculidae; genus Sipunculus; species Sipunculus nudus. The sequence continues at coordinate 36,947,144 of CM049306.1, read as the reverse complement.
GGCTTACAAGGGTTGTTAAGTTTATTACTATACCAATATTTTGGTTAAATTTTTTTGTGTATAGACTTTTTTAGGTTCCCAAGAATACAAAACCATTAAATATTTTTTTTCTCCTTTTTCGGTTAAATTTTTTGTTTTTCTTTCTTCTGCTACGTTTGTACTAGATCTCACATATGGCTGATTTTCAAAAACTGACCTTTGTGCATAATATTAGTCTTAGATGACATATTTACTTTTGACCTTGACCTGACATCTTTGGTTATACACTCCTTGAATGATTCCACGTTATCGCTCAGTTGGGAGCGTCAAGGGAGATCCAAGTGATCGCTAAGAGTAATTTAAAACATCTAGGTTTTCTTTATTTACGGACATGTGAACTACTTTAAAAAATATTTTTGGAAGATATGCCGTAATATAACTATCATTATTTTGTTTTACTAGATATTTCTGTATATTTTTTAAAGAAAAGTATATGAATGTAATGTAACATTTTTTTTATTTAAATTTTAGCAAGAATGAAACACGGTATAAATATATAAATATATATATATATATATATATATATATATATATATATATATACATATATATTGTTCCATGTTGTAATGGAATTTATATGAACCTACTAAATAATCGATTATTGTTTAAAAACGGATTTCTTTTTTTTTTTTCATTTTCAAGAACATTTCACGAACAAATGTACCTTTATGGAGAACATTATACTATAGGTGAAAACTGCATTAACTGTTTTAGAATAATATTAATTTCAAACGACCGTTCAATATTAAGAAAACGGGATCAGCCAGGGAATATACATTTCCACAATGCAATATCACCGATATGGCCCTGGGTAATCCCGATCCGAAAATGACAGCTACATTTCCCTGCACCACCCAGTGTAAGAGTCTTTGGGAAGTTCATCAGTTGGCAAAAGTGCTTTAAAAACGGAGTTAATTGTCGCTAAATGTACTACACATTCCAAGGCTATTTTCACAAATTATAGGTATATGGATGTTTATTTAATGAGTTCTGCTTGGGATCTGCTCTTGCAAAGGGTTTTATACCCTCGGTCAAAGTGAGCCTGTTATAAACTTTTCAGAATATTAGGGAATCGATTTAAGAACACCTTTCAGCTTATAACTCTGTCAGCCTGAAGGTAATCAATACGAATATGAGCTTGTTTAAAAGGTTTGATCGTGCACTTTAAAATGAATACTCATATGAGACAAAAAACGGTTAATTGTAACATATACAGCTACAAAAATACCCCATACACCCAAATCTTACGAAAAACAATTTATTTTTGTACACAGAAATTAACCAGGGACCGTATGTGAGGACAGGACTCCTAATTGTTTAAAGGCCGTAGCTAGATACTTTATGATAAAATGCAAACCTGTACTGAGTCTTATGTGGTCATTTTTTTTAAGTAACTGTCACGAGTAAAGAAATCAAACATTTTTAGAATATATTGCATACATTTGTTCAACTGTTACCTCACAGCTTCTGTTGGTCTCAGGTCAGGATAACAAATTTGGTATAAATGGATAGCTACGACCCAAGGAATGTTAATGCATGCATGTTATCCCTCCCCCTTAATTTCACTAGATTTTCCCCAGCTCTTTAATCTGATTTGACTTCTGCATCACTGAGATATCGCCTTTTCCTATCATTTCCTTACGAAGGTACAAATTAATACAAGAAATACGAATTCTAAAGAATGTAAGCCTCCGCCATGTGGGTGTGAGGGGGTTTGGTGGTGGGGTTTGAAACCGTGTTTGCATTCGTTTATTCGTCCTTTATCCCTAAGTACATCCGTCCATAAATGTACATTTGTGAATATTACTTAATGAAGTTCCTGAATCAAAAAAGTACAAACGTACCCCCGTACATACACACTCGCAGCAATGGGGAAAGCATACCCTCCTTGCGGAGGCAAAAATTGGAAAAAGTAGGTGTTTTTAATGTGGGATTTCTGCAGGATAACTAGTGATAAAAGTACTTCATGATGCTCTGAAGGTGTTGTTTTTGATGATACAAGCATCTCGAAAGTTCCCTCAGTTTAATTATCCGCGTATGGCAAAGATGCAATGGTGAATTGATATGTTTATCTCATCTTTCCATCAGCTCATTACTCAATACAGTCTTGTTATTTATGAATACTAAACACCTTAGTATACATCTTGCAAAGACCGTACTATAACCACTTCATAATATAAGACCAAATGTTCTAGGTATCTTCGCTCTGGACATACAATGGTCACAGAACTAACACGGTTCAGCCGGTTCCACTTTAATGAAATCTGGTTAATTGAATGTTTTCGCTTAATTGGAACAATTTACGAAGTTCCAATATTTTCCTATCTTTAATGTATTTCATCGCTTCTTTCTTGAAACAGTTCTATTCAGAAACTTTCGGAAATTTAAAATTAAATTTCCGACAATAAGTGTCACGGTCATATTCAAACTTTACTACAGATAAAGACATTAATTACCTTTGCTTTGGCCGCGGCCTCCTCCATCTTCTACCTTTGATACTACGACTATGCTGTTATCAAGGCCACAAGATCTGTGTACGAGTGTAATTTCCAAGCCCAACCTACCCGATTCCAAGTCCGAGTCCAAAACCGCTTCTTAGAATCAGAGTTTTTTGGAACTCGAGTCCGACCTCTCTATTTAAAGCACCTTAAAATTCGAATTTCAGATCATTATGTGTATTTGTTAGTAATTTTATACAGGGTTTTACAATGACATTTATCTTCAAATGCAGACATTTGTTTTTGTATTCACTCTATTCAGTAAATCTTTATTGTGTTTTTTCTAATCTGAATGTCAGGCCTAACCTGAATATTTTTTCTGCTGGACTCGACATGTACTCGGCTTTATATCCCAAATCCTGATCTCTGAGGAAATACCGAAAACAGAAGCCTCGAGTCTGATTCATATCCACTGTTATATGTACGTCGTTGGCGGTTTGCGGATATCAAAAAGGCTTACTGAAATCAACACAGCGTGTTGTTTATCAGATGCCAGGTTTGCCTCTGGTTAATCCAAGTGGATGAACAACTTTTCCAATTCAGCCTAGGGCATACTGGATGCTAGAAACACATGCAGGAAGTTTTTTTTTTCTTGATCTAATTTTTAACAGGTTGTGACGATCAACAGATCAGAAAAACCTAGTAAAATTTTTCTGTAAATCTAGTCAATATTTTTTTGTTTAGTACCAATATCGGTGTCAAGATGAGAAGGTTTTGATCTTTTTCTGTCGTTATTATTGAAAATACCAATATAAACATGTAATAAATACAATGTATAATTATAGAGATTCTTTAATTTTTCTTTTTCATTTGCAGGAGGGGATAATGTTACTACTCCGTTTTTTCACTTATGGCTCATATATCCACAGATAAAGAACCCTATTGATTTTTAAGTCATAGGGTCAAAGATTAAAGCCACAGGACCCACCTCTTGAAAAAATTTTTGGACGCATTTTTAACCAAACCGTTTGTTCAAAACCGTTCATCCTTCACATATGGCTCAACGATCAGATAAAGAACCTCATAGATTTTGTGGTCAAAGAGTCAAGGTCAAGGTCACAGAAATGCCCTCCTGATTTGCAAACTGTATAATACATCAGTCTAATTTTGCTCCCCTACAAAAGGATGCCCCGCAAAAGCGGGGCCATTGAATTATTATGGATTCGAAGTCATATAGTTAGTACAATGATTCAGTGACAAACATTTAAATACTAATACAAGGCAATCGCCAAAATTAACGATCTTATGTGGCAGTGGTCTAATACTCCCCTTCGGATAATTGGAATTTTCGGTACATTGACGTTTCTCTATTGATAAAAGTAAGTAACATTTTTACAGGTACCATGTTTCCTGAAAGAAGCAATCTCTACATTATAACTGAAACATTTACCATATTCGCGACTGTCTGACGTTGTACCTGTGACGATATATGTATACGGACATGCACAGACTGCAAATAGAAAGATGTAAAGGGGCATGCAAATTATGCAAATTGAATTCCCTCCTAGGAACAGGATCCATCCAATGGTAATAAAATGTATTTAAAAAAAATGATAATATGTTTGAAATTCCTTCGCCCCATGATTAGACTCTCGATGAAATCTTATTGCAATCTTAAATATTTTGTGGATATCTGAAAATGTTAGTTGTGCAAACATACATCTGATAAAACAGCCGAACTTTCGAAATGTTATCCAAATGTTTATAGTAATATAAATTAAAGTAAAAAAAGTAACCGGCCCTATTCAAGAACTGGCTCAGAACAACTGAACAGTTTCCTATTGGACAGTAGGTTCCCTGGTGAAGCTATGGAACACAGCCAAGCTTTGCACCTTTGCCATTACCCTAAGACGCTCAAATATACTAATACCTGAATACCTGCATTAATAACCATGTCATCATGCGTATTGCCGTGTAGCTTACAATGTGAAACGAAATACTATACTGCTGTATATCTTATAGTGCAATATGAATACTGACATATATATGTGAAATTTACTCGCCTTTGATACCAAACATAAGAGCTATGGCCAACTGAACAATTTCTATGTTATTCTTTGGTTATTTATCCGTCGTTACCTCTGTGTACTGTTGATCATGTCAGTTTTCACCTAGCTCAATTCGTGTGCGACTATTCAGGAGAAGGCAACAACAGACACAATTTTTAAAACACACAACAACAACATAATCATTTTTTTTTCGCACAACAATCAGTAGGAAGACAAACGAACCCACAGTATCTCACATGATTTGATGCTTTTTCTGTTTAGTGATTTTTTATTTTATTTTTGGATTGGTTCCCCCTCCAAAAGGCTAACAACATGAATTAAAAACGTTGGCATTCTTTCACTTTCCTTGTTTAAGGACGAACATAAGTCTGCGCAGTCTTTAGATAAGCACACAAAGGTGGGCATTGTTTTTAATTCTGTCCTTACATACATTAATCGGATACACGTGATTGAAATTCATTTGATCCATATATAAAGGTGTTTGTAAAAGCAAATAATAAGAAAGTTATTATCACGCTTTACAACCATTGTAACATAGATGTGATTATCAATGCCAAGACCATAACACAAACTGCACTGTTTTATTTTAAAACACTTTTCATGTCAATTGTCAATCAGTGAAACAGTCACTGTTTAATGTTAGTTGTGTATAGTTCTTTCAGGCAAAAAAAAATTGGTAAATCAATAATCAGACCTCTTCTTAGTGCCCTGAAACTTTGTTTCATATAAAGGTTTGAATTAAAATTAAAACAGGCTCTCTCTGGCTCCTATATTATTTTTTCTATTCGCGAGAAAGTTTCCTCAAATTCCCAATTTTTTTCAGTATTTGGACCCTAATCTGTTTCTCGTGTATTTTTATGGCTGACGAATTATTGTTGATTAAACGTATTATTTTTATTGAAAACCTGCAGCCCTTTCCAGGGCCGTTCGTGTAAATGATGCAGCCATTTACAAGTGCAGCTATCTTAAACCAATTAAACAGACCTTAAGTCATTTTAATTTATAGTGCAAACCACAACTCTGCAGTGAAAACTCAAATATTTGTTTTATATTTTGACTACAAATTCCTATGAACTCCTTCATATTCCTGCTATAAAATTCCTATATGTTTTCAGGAACCTAGTAGGAGCCCTGATATTATAATCAAAATAATAGATAAATCTATTTTATTTTCGAAGTGAAGTTGGTGCTCGAGCCGGTCACAGCACATAGCCGGAGCTATGTCGGCACCGGCTCCCTCGACCAGAAGACCGACAAATCGAGTCTGTAATGAAAGGTCTGGGCTTAAAAGCGAGCTCACAGTAGATACAAATTTTGCCAGTGTAGTGAGAAAAGTGGAGGTAACCGGAGAATCCGGAGGGAACCAACGATCTTGAACGGGCAACTAAATATTTCCCTTTATATAAGTTATAACAAATTGCCACCAGTGACCAGGGGCACGCATAACTATCAGATAGAGCTGTGATTCACTATTTCGTCAAGAAATCTTTCAGTCGAGAATACACGACTCAGTAGGCATTTATATTGGGCTTGTGAGTCCGCTGGTGGTAGGCTCACCAGGGGAGGGGGGATTTAGCGGATCGTGCCCGTCCTTTTACGATGGCAGGACTGCCCCCGCCCCCCGGTATAACCTGACTTTGTTTCAGTTTTTCCTTTGCACTGAACAATTTATTGCTTTGAGACCCCCAAAAGTAAACATTTTCTTAAAGCTTAGAAGATTTTCTAAGTTCTTTTAAAAAACTTTGTTTTTGGAGGAACAAGTTTGAATTTTATAAGGGTTTTTCATTTAATTTTAAAATTTAACAAAAAAACGTCTATTGCAGCACAACTACAGCAGATACAGAATATATTTTAAGTAAACGATAAGAGAAAGTTATTGTGGTTTAATCAGTTTGGTTATCCTTTTCGCCCTAGTTTTTTTTCTGCGCAGGTCTGCAGGCGGTAGGGTGTCAGTATGCATGCTAACCGGCCGGTTCTTGTGTTACATCAGCAGTTTTTTTCTCCAAGCTGGACGGCCGCGTTTCTGGACTCCTGATTTCTCCCTCCTCTCCTCTTCCGTTTGTACCATAAACGACACTAATGGTAAAGTCGTAGTTACAGACATGTTGACATTCTCCTCCTTTCGTCAAGGATATCTGTAACATATGTTTTACATATTTGTAACTGTCTCGCGGGGTAATTTTGTTTAATGGGTTATGTATTTATAGATATTAGTACTTTTTAATATATATTTAATTTTGTTTTTCCTATAATTGTATAATTCTTATACATATATATATATTTAATTTTCGAATGACATGAATTATTCTGTTAATATATTGGTCTGACAGTTTCATGATATCCTATTCTGAAGTCTTTTAATTTTGTTTTACAGGTAGTTTCGCCTTAAGTAAACAAGATAACAAAATGCATGTAATTATATTTGTACTGTATAAAGAGTAACTGTTGTTTCCATGTTCATGGACAATAAAATTATTTTAACCCAGCCAGTCTTTCTCATTAAATTACTCGAAAATTTAGATAGAAACCTATTTTGATTTGTAAGTTAGTTTAAAAATTACGATTTTACAGATTATTTAATTTTAAACCATCTCAAATCATTTCAATTCATACGTTTCCCTTAATAAAATCCTTCCAATTAAATTCAGGAATTAATATAAGCAAATACATATGTCCATGATGGTATGTTTTCAGACAAGTAATTGCTGAGGAATAATGCTCTAGGATAAGGTATTCAGGTGAAATGAAATCGTGAGAAAATGGCCAAAATCTACATTCGAGGAGATCATTTGGTTCAACAGACGTAACAAAGCACAACTACAGTCACATGAATTTGGACAAGACGGTAGCTCTTATTAAACCATGTCATAATATCATGAATTAATTGCTTTTTTATTATTTGCTTTAAAACGAATTAAAACGTCATAAGAGCGACCTGTCAAACACCACGTGTCCTGGCTTAAAGTAGACCGCGTGTTTACACAGGAGCTACGGGAGCGGGGTGTATGGCCAATCAAGAGAACTAGGATTGATTTAGTTATTACGGTTTACACCCTTTAAGGTGTTTAGGATTTGACAATAGAAATTAGTTTATAATGACCATACAAATCTTGCATACACATGCAAGTCACATTTCAAGTCTTTACTTATTGTTTTTGTTTTTAAGGGGAGGAGAGAGACGACGGTTTGTTACAGTCATACATCATGAATACACATTCAAGTCAGAACAAGAGCCCGATTTTCGTATAGAAAGTTTTAGTTACATGCAATCAATAACTGATAATCAATCAACAAATAACAGCGTCCAAGAAAGTTTGGAGGTTCACCGGTAAGGCCCCCTGAAGAATAAAACACATAAAAAATCAGATATGCCGAATTTTCTGATCCAACATTATATATATCATTTAAAATGACATACATATCTATGATTAAATATATAATAAAAATATAAAAAGATGGAGACGATTAAGTGCTAATTAACTAATTATATAAATCACAAGCTTTCGAAGCTTACAGCTCCTTCATCAGATGTCAAGTTGAAGATGTATTGAAAACGGCTGTATAAATATGTTTGATTAATAATTTATACTGACGACAATAATGCATGGTACACTGTGATAGATCTGCGATTGGTTACTTTTCCGAGTCGGTCACTGTTCAGTACCCATAATGCTAAATTATAAATGTCCAGTCCCAGTATTCGTGTTATGTTGAATTCACGCCCTCTGACACATTTATCAGCAATGTTCATGGGCTAAATAACGATTGACGATAAGTATAAAAGTAATATGGTTGTGTAAGTCGATGATTCCATATATATAAATGGAGCTCACATAGGCATAAATAGCATATTAAATGATATATTAAATAGTAAGTATGAGTAATTTTTCGCACACGTTGATGATGTTTACTTGGTATTATTGTTCGTAAGCTGGAGAGATGATCTCACAACACGGTTATAGTGTCAAATTTATCAATTAACTTTAGTTCCCATACTTTTATTTGTCGTGTGTCCGGTTAGATGACTCTTTAAACCGCTAAACTGATTGCATTCTGATGTGTGATTTACCTATTAACAGCTCGTTATGGCCCACCAAGCAGTTCAATGAAAAATTTTCATGATGAAATTTAAACATATTTAAGATAAACACGCACTTTTTAATTTTGGCTAAAGCGGACCATAGGGAGCTCGCACACCGCCTAGTGTGAATAGGCCGTACCACATAATTTAAGCATGCATGGTCAGAAGGCTACACGATGGTTGATAGCCGTCAGTCGACAAATGAATAATACAGTGAGTTTAAGGAAGAATTAAGTCGAGTAAATAGCATTTCTTCTCTAAATCTGTTGAAATAAACACCCTTTAACCATTTGTAAACATAATTCATGTGCATTGGCAGTTATCTGGCTGTTTTCCAGTTATTTTCGTTCGAGGGAGCTTGCTCTCTGATTCCGAGCAACAAGTTTTCATGAGGTTAATATAATGAGTTTAAGGAAGAATTAAGTCGAGTAAATAGCATTTCTTCTCTAAATCTGTTGAAATAAACACCCTTTAACCATTTGTAAACATAATTCATGTGCATTGGCAGTTATCTGGCTGTTTTCCAGTTATTTTCGTTCGAGGGAGCTTGCTCTCTATTCCGTGCTACAAGTTTCCATAACGTTAATGCTAATCAACGTCAGTTCCCATGACAAATCTTAACATAGAACAGAACCAAATTTAAACGTTGGAATCGCCCATACCGCTTTTACTATTAACATCGTCACTGTTCGTCTTAAATATATCTAAACGATCTGTACCGTCAATGCAAGGGGATATCCACAATCTGGCCGGTTGCATTAATTTCGAGGAAAACTGTGTCATATAGGTCAAGCTAGTTTCTTATTTTTTGCTGAGTGTTTACAATTTTGCCGGATTCAACTGAAAAAAAAGAAGTTTTTATAAAAAAAAGTTCCCGAGGTTAAAACGTGCCAGAACCTTCCAGGCTACATAAACGCCTGATTCTTTTGACACATGGAAACCGTGTTAGTTTCCAGCAATTAACAGCTGACGTCCGACTGCCTAGTTACTCAGAAATGTTAGGATATAAATTGTCTCATGTTCCTTTTAGGTGACCGTTTCAACAAAGTTCTTATCTGGGTAACAGCGGCTGTCACCGAGCCTCACGTGTACTGTTGTTTGAGCCGAGGGGAATGATTGGCTTTCGCGCAAATTATTGGGTCAATGTTACGCCTTAAGTGCGGCACGCCTGGATATAACATGGTGCGTTAATACTTTGGAAATGAACCAAAGCGGCTAAAATACGATGTGTCGCCTAATAAGTCGACAGGTCGTCAGGGAATATCAGTTTAATCATGATGACCTCATTGAAAATTAAAACAAATACGCTCATAATGACGGCGGAAAATCTTAAAAATCTTAAAAATGTCAGCAATGGAATTTATTTCGCAGAGCATGTCCCTTATTAGTTTCTGATCGGCGTTTCTGCCCTAATCGCGTGAGCAGGCTTTATGAAGAAAACTTGTCAACAATATGAATGCAAAAACATAGTAGCGGGCCTCTGTGTGTCAATTGTACAACTGTCGGGGGGGGGGCGGAAATTACTTGATCTTTGCATTTTTAAATCTACATACGCGTATTCAATTCGCGAAATATTCTGCATGCAAGGGGAAACATCTCGTCTTTTCTGAGCACCGGCCGCCTGGAAGTCATTGGGTAAAGTTATATAGTTACCTGCTAATTTGCTTTTTACCGGTCGGCAAAGAGTTCGTCGACCGGCATTTGCGATTTAATGTTACACAGATAAAAATGCGTTGGTTGAGGGGATATTTAAATAATAACTATAATATAATAGGGCGGCTTTTTCAGTTTTTGGCGTCCGTTTTTTTTTTTTTTTTTTTTTTTTAATTTTTTAATCCTGTAAGAAGCGGCAGATGGCATCAGCTATGAAAAAGGGTCGGCTTGTTTATATTAACGTTAGGTATATATGATATTCAAGTACCGTTCTTATGTAATATGCTGGCGTTAATATGATGAATACACTGAATATATCGTTTGAATTGGATATCAAATTTTTAATTATACACAATCATCATTTGTTCTTTTTTATCTCTCAGGATCATCGCGAACGAGGGTTCGTAAGACGTGACCTTAATGTAACCGTCGTTTACGGTAATTCTTTCTAGACGTTTCAGTTTACGTAGATGATATGTTGTGACTAATGAAGTGGGACAGTTTTCTGTTTTGATTTTGGGAGATTTCTATCAGATTTGTCGGAACATATCCTGTTATATCTTAGCGCAGTTTGATTTAACAAGTGTCAAGTTTTGCATAAGAAGTGGATAATATAGCGTTATGCTGAAACCAGGAAGACTTTTTTCCGGAGATTCCGCTTGACAGAATACTTTAAAGAAGACTCAGATACAACATGCAGACAATACACATAAACGGATAAAAAAAACAGATAGTAACAGTAGATGGACACCTCTAACCGGGTGGAATCATAAACTAAATTTATACATTAACACATTCAGAAACAGTATTAAAATTGAGATTATAGAAAAAAAAATAGCCAAACCAGAATTAACTCAGATTAACGTCAGGCAATCATTGAATTATAGAATAATAATGATATTGTTATCAGACCTTTCGATAAAGGGGGGAGGGCACTGTCATACAAAATAAGAATGATCATGTAAACGAAGCGTATTGCCAACTTAATAATTTCCTTAATAGTTTCCTGACACACGTTTCTCTCTGTTCAGGGCCAAAAGTATTTTCTTTATTTGCCTTCAGAGTTGACTGTGGTAACAATAATTAGTCGCCACCACCTGTCCCGAAGCCCCTACCACCCAAGTTTCCTCTGAATCTTCTATCATCCCTGTGTCTATGTCTTCTCCCTCCGCGACAGTCCTGGTCCAGGCTGACCGTGGTACAGTCAGCAATAAACGTTTCCACGGTACCCGTACTATCGGGGCATTTATCTTGCGCAGACAAAGCTGTGTACGTCATCGTGACCTAAGTGAAGATACAACAAAACAAATTTAATCCACATAATGATTGAGAGTGTCACTGTAACTTAAGTAGACTATTCGGCGTACCATTGTAACCTGGTAATGAGATAGAACTACAATTGTAACCAGGGTTATCGTCACTGCAATGATAATGATAAAAATGCTACCATAAGCTGGTAATGATAAAGCCTGTCACTGTTACCACGAAAAATGATATAATAACGACACCTGTTACCAGAGTAAAATGATAATGAATGTCACCGTTGCGTAGGTAAAGATTAAGAGTGTAATTTTAACCTCAGAAATTATTTAAAATATACAGCTTTAACCAAGGTAATACTATTTAATGCTACTGCACAACAGGTAAAAGATAATGTGTGCCATTGTAACCTTAGAAATGATATAAAATTACAGTTGTACCTTGATAATGATAAAAATGTGATCGTAACCATTATACGCCGAAAATGATAATTTCCTGTAAAGGGGTGTGATAAAGTATCATTGTTAATTAGGTAATATTATGAAATGTCAGTCTAAACTAGATAATTAGAAAGATTGCTTCGGTGTATAATAATTAATAATATAAAACTTCAATGGTAGACAAGTAATGATGAAGGCTAGGACTGTTAGCAAGGTAATGATATAGAAAATGCCGTGTAAACTGGGCTGACGATACGCAGTATATCAGTGTTATAAAGATAACGATTAATTAATTTATTCATATACATATTATTCAATGAATGCACTTATTATATTTAACACAAGTAATGGAACCACCCCTTAGGTAGAGAAGCTAGGAGGACATGAACGTTTTAGCTGTTTTGTAAAATTTTAGAATGAGATCTAGGTTTTTAATGTGTTGTTAGTCTGTGACAACACGATAACAGGGGGCGTCAATATAGGGGGATTATGGTATATATCCCCCTTACCTTTTGGCAGTGTTGGGGTGTTCAGTTTAATCATACCCCTTCCCCCATATCCAGAGGATAATATTAATATTTTGATAATGGAATATATTAATGAATAAATAAATATATATTGACAAGCATGGAAATAATATTTGTAGTTTTGCTTATTACCACCTGCGTAATATAGCTAGGATAAAGGGTTTCCTAACTCAAGATTCACTAATAACATTAATTAATGCGTTCATCAGTTCAAGGATTGACTGTTCCAACTCTTTGCTACGTGGTCTTCCTGGCAAGTTACTGGACCGGCTACAGAGAGTGCATAATGCAGCTGCTAGGCCTGTAACTGGTGCCAAGAAGCGCGACCACATTACAGCAATACTTAAATAACTCCAACTCTGTCGGTGCGACAGCGCATTGATTTTAAATGTTATCATTAGTATACAAAGCCATAAATGGTCAATCGCCTAGTTACATTAGGAACCTCTTGACTTTTTATGTTCCAGTAAGGTAGCTTAGGTCATCTGACCAAGGGCCTTTAGTGATTCCTAAAGCACGAAGTGAGATGTGTCGTTCGAGAGCTTTCTCAGCTGTGGCACCAAGGTTGTGGAATGAACTTCCGCACTCAATCAGAGCTTCACCATCTTTAGCTTCTTTTAAAAGAAATTTTAAAACTTACTTTTTTAAATTAGCTTTCGGTAGTTCTTAGAAATTGGGGTTTTCTTTAAGGAATCTTTGCTATAGTAGGAATCTACATTTTATGTTTTAGTAAAACTTTGCTTGTGTCTTGTAAAGTGCTTTTGATAACTATTTTGTTGAATTAGCGCTATATAATTATTATTATTATTATTATTACTATTATTATTATAGTGTTGAACATATTATTCGGCTCCTGTAAAACTGTAAACATATGCTTAACTATATTTAAACCTGTCTATATATCTAAATTTTTTTCTATTTGAGAGAGGATATCGATGATGTTATATTTCTACACTTTATTTAAAAAACTACAATTCATTTTAAGTTAATACAGCTCAATATATTTTATTAGACAAGTATGTCTGAGCCCCCTTAACATTTGTAAAACAAAATTATTGAAATCAAAGTACATGTATGTTTCTTCACTTTAACCTCAAAATATAATCAAGGCAAGTGGATGAACATACGGGGTGATCAGCTGCCTTATCGGATGTCTCCGCTCCTTTCGTATTTTTCTATTTGGCACTATTGAAAAACTGCGAGTGTGTTATGTGAATAAATATATCGTTAAACAAGACTCTTTCAACGTGTTTTCTCAACAAAATTTTTAATATTAAGGTTCATTCAGTGGAAGTATACATTAGTTCATATATTTAAACTTGACGTTCCCATGAAATTACTCTTTCAGTTATCCGTCAGCTGTTTTGGTACATATGTACTGGGTGGTTCAGACACAATGAAACACAAGTGATGCAAAATATATCATTACATGCTTTGCATGTGAAGAGACCTTTAGCTGGTGATGAATATTAACCCGTGATGACCCTTAAGATGGCAGCTGTTAGTGTGTGTGACACCAAGCATTAAAGAGCAAAACTTCCCAACCGTGATGCTGGCAACAGTTTTGTATCTGCATCACGTACATGGGAACGAATTCTCGAAACCTGCTTGTGTACCACATAAACCTTTTGATAAAGGTGATATTTGATAGAAGGAAAGCAGACTAATTGTATGCGCAAAAACAACGCTTTGTGGATTCTATATTTCCAGCCGAGTTCCACCGCCGCGTTCGTTTCCGGAAAACTCTTCTTGAACCACTGGATCGACCTTTTTGTTACCAGGCACATTTATTGAGTCATATATGGGCTGGTGCCTAACAAAGATCGGTGGCGCCATCTACACCTCCTTTTTGCTTGATGCCCAAATGTTTTTCATTTGTAGTGAGAATAACCAATTTCTTAGGAGTAGTTTTATGTACTTGGCTGAAATTGTGTATGTAGCTTAGAGCTGGGATACCTCCATCTGGTAATGAAGAACTGTTTCACTACCTGCAAGCGTTTTGAGTGGCGTCCATCCATGCTTTTGCTTAGGATGAAATTCAATCATATCTGTGGCAGTGGTTCAATGTAGTAGGGCCCCCGCTCAGGAATCTGTGCTGAGCGGGGCGGGCAACATCTAAGAAAGTGTGGGGCGGGCCGACATTATGTCTGTGCGAGGAAAAGCGGGCTGCGGGTAGATGATCTGGCAGTTCAGTAGAACATGAACATAAAATTATTCTTTAAAAGAAAACAATCATTTGATGACATTGATATTTTTGTATTAAATTTTTTTCAGGCGTTGTAAAAATAATATAAAAGCAATATGAAAAGATAAATGTTAATAAATTTTGATTTATTCCTCTTAACCCTTTAAACTGACTTATAGTTGTAACAACACTGTGCAAATGTTTCTTTTCGAGGTATAACGTCAATTTGTGTACCTTTGTTGCCTGGTAGGGATATACAACTACAACTTTCACCTGGGTAATGAGAGTGAATGACACTGTAATTTAGTAATGAAAAGTATGTTTACGTGAACACCAATACATTCTGACCAAGAAAAAGGAAAAGAATGATACTGTAACCTGGTAATGATAAAACATATTTCCGTGACCACTATCGCATTCTGACCGAGATAATGGAAAAGAATGCTACCTTAACTTGATAATGATAAAGCATGTTTTCGTGACCACCGCATCATTCTGAGCGAGATAACGGAAAATAATGCTACCGTAGCCTGATAATCATAACGAATCATCATGTTACCGTTACCTAGGAAATGTAAAAAAAATGTTATAACAACCACTGTGAAATTTTGACCGAGATAATGAAAAGAAATGCTACCTAGCCTGGTAATGAGAAAGAATGTAACCGTGACCTCGAAATGATAGAACATTACCGTTACCTAGATAATGTTAAAGAATGGCAAAAAAAATTAGGTAAAATGGAGATTGTCATCATTACTAGGTAATGTTAAAAATATACAGTGTAAGATGGGCACTAATACAAAAAATACCCCTGTATTCTGTGAGACCATACGTGGTATGGCAGTGTCATCAAAATAAATGATTACATATATTGTATTTTAACCTAGGTAAAGACAGCACATGACGACACAGAGGTAAAGGACATGCAGCTTTTAACTAGGAGATAGACACTGATAAGATGGGCATAAACACTTAAAATACAGTTAAATTCAGTGTAACCATACGTCGTAGGGAAGTGTCATCAAATTACATGATAACTTAGATTGTATTGAGCCTTGGTAATGACAATACACAGAGGTAATTAAAGGACATGCGTATTTGGCTGTCTATTATTCAAACACGCATGGGACTGCTGGTGTCAACAATGTACAGACAGTTCCTGGAGTTCCAGATTTCTGAGTTAACTTGAAGTTCTATTTGTTACTCTTCACTGTGGTCCTGTTGAATTGTAACAAAACAATCATACTTTTATGATGTAGCAAATGATGTAGATAATGTAAAAATTCGAGGAATACGATGCATAAACCCCCACCTCGAGAACCGAGCTGTTATTGTCCTCCTTGCAGCATATCTTTTTCTTGCGTTTGTCGTCATCGTATTTGCTTGTTTTGCTCTGACATTTCTCCAGGCACACCGAACTCATGTTAAGACACGAGGCTTGGATCCGGCACGGTCTCCTCCGATCGTCTGATTTGTCATCAATTCTGCATTCACACCTGAAATATATAAAACGAACTTTATTATGATACCATGGGAATAAAAAACAGTGAGTATTATACAAAATTAAATAATTTAACAGTTTTATTCACATCAATTGCTACCAGCCCGGGCACGAATTTGAAATTATCAAGAAATAGTTACGCTTCCAATGACATGATTGCGCTCTGTCACCGCTTTTCTCTTCATAGTGTATGGTGTGATCAAGATATTACAGATACATCCTTATTTCCAAACTATTTGCAAAGGTCCTATAAAAATAACCCTATCCTTTACATATGAACTATATTTTGTAGGATAATCAAACAGATCATCGCAGAGTTCATTTTTTCTAGTGTGGGGGGGGGGATAAATATCCATTCGGTGCCCCGGAACAACAGACTGATATGTGGTCTGCTATTAACCATTTCAAAACAAAGAATGTCATTTTCAACGAAAAGAAAATGGCAATGCTGTAGCATTGAATAATCATAATAATAACTCCTGTAAAAATTGAGTTATACGGGGTTTTCTGAAGGGCCCACCTGTGTGGCGTCCTATTCCGTGATATCCTGCGTCCTTCACGTCCAACTGTGCATGCGCAGAAAAGAGTCAAGAACACCAAACAGCAAAATACAACGCCTCTCATGATTTTTAATTCCTGGAGATATAAAAAAAGGAAATTCCAATCGTTTAAATACTCTGTCCTCTCCTGTCCGTAGAGAAAGTATATCTAACGTACTTGTCCTGTCTTATTAATCTTCCAGCAAAACTTATATTTAATACAGATTAAGCATTATCTTACTAGATGGAAAATGGATCATTGTCGATATATAACCAGTTAATTTCGCAGGAAGCAACATTAGTAAGGAACGAGAGAACGTTCAAATTTGGTGGGTATAGAATGGTTTGTAGGCTTATATTGGGAAGTTGACTGTCTATTCAACATTTGACAATATCTCACACAAAAACTCTTATTCATAGACCATTATTGAACCAAACATATTGCAGTAATTATGGTCACTTATTATTTAGACAAATTTCTAATAAGTATAGCTACTCTGTCGTTATAAGCATTATTTAATTTTTCTGTCACATAATCAAAACGGTTTTCATAGCATTATTATATGTTGTGGATTCATTATATCTTAGTCTTCATTTAAATAAGAAATAAAAGCCAAAGAAACAAGACGACCAAAGGTCACGCGCTTGCCGGAAACTCGGACCCAGATTGAAAAAGACAGATAATTATCATATATATTAAATTTAGAGGATAAAAATGAGCTATAGTTTGTAAAGATTGGACCAATAATGACAAAGTAACTATGGAAATAAAAAATTGATGTGTTTTCATGACCTTCACCATTTAAAAATACACATAGCTTCATGAAAATGTTCCGATATACGATAATGAAAGTTACAAAGTAATTCCTGGTAAATTGAAGCCTTTAGAATGCTTTATAAGAGAGTCGAGAACCAGCAAGAAGGCAAAATCGAGGACAACTGACACACAAACAGACAAATTGACAAAGTGACACAAAGCTGAGACCAGTTAACTAGACCGAGTTATGCAGAAGACAAAGGTGAATAAAATGAGCTAAAGTTTGTGAGGATAGGACCAGAATTGACAAAGTTATGAGGAAGATAACATTTTGAAGTGTTTTGAATTGACAGACATTCTGAAAAAAAGTGACACAAAGTTAAGACCAGATAACTTGACCAAGTAATGAAGAAGACCCAGGGGAAGAAAAAAAGCTATAGTTTATGTAATTAAAGTTTAAAGCTTCCGAAATATGGCCCGAAAATTATGTTGTAGTGTTCGAGTGCAGCCCCCTCCCCCCTGTGCGGCCACATCCCGAAAATAATAAAACCACCTCAACATTTTAGTGTATGGCATAAGATGTAAAAGTTTCAAAAGGATAACTTCAAAACTGTACCTGTAGAATGGTATATGTACGATGCAAGAACCAGCAAGCAGGCGAAATGGAGAACAACGTACAGACAGACAGACATACTAACAAAACGACACAAGATTGAGACAAGAAGACAATTCCATGTTTTGAAGAAGACACAAAGGAAGAAAATAAGCTATAGTTCCTGTAGTTTTGGTTGAGAGTTTTTGAGATATGACCATAACATCATATGTTATAGTTACTGAGGTACACCGCCCCCAGCAGCTATTTTCTGAAAATGAAATAATACTTTCGAGATATTAGTGTACTACATAATATGTATCAAAAGGATTCCTTCAGAACTGTTAACTGTAGAATGCTATATGTTAGACACAAGAACCAGCAAGCAGGCGAAATGGAGAACAACTTACAGAGAACTCGCATACTGACAAAGTGACACAAAATTGAGAAAAGATGACTAGACCATATTATGAAGAAGACTAATAGCAAGAAAATGAGCCTATTGTGAAAATAGCACCAATATTGACATAGCTATGATGAAAATCAAATTTCAAGGTTTTTTGATGACCTTGACCTTTACCTATGACCTATGTTGACCAAAAACAATAGACCTCCAGAACTTTTGACTTCCAATCAACCATGTAAGTTTCAGATCGATTACTCCAAAATTGTGGCCAGGAGATAACTAACAAACCAACACACGCACACAAAACACACACACAAACAGACATACGCAACTGACCAACATGCTTGCGGAAATCGAAGATTTCCGGAAAGCAATAAACTAACTTACTTACTACTTAACAGTTTTTTTCCTGTTTTTAGGATTTCGCCTTCCGTCGGTTTATGGTAGTTACTCTCAGCTACGTTCGGGCTCCAGCCACCCAAGCGCATCCGAAGCAGGCATGAGACTGATCATATGACATGAAATCAATATCATTAATTATATTCAAATGCTGACATCATTCTATCTCCGATACAGTTCATGGAGGCAACCCTCTTTACATGAACGTTGCCTGGTTACAGGGTGCATTTTATTCAGAGGACTTAATTATGAGTGAAAACTACAAGTAAGGGATGCCTGCATGTGAGATCACCAAAACAGGCAGAACTGACAGAAAATACGGTTGTTGGGAACAGACTAATAAACAAGTTAAATATACTATTCTTGTCCTTTTATTAATATTAATATAAATATTTGAGAATCTCATTTGAGAATTCTCTCATTTGATAATTCTCTGTTACAGGAAGAGCCTTGAAATAGCCTGAAGGAGGAGCATCACCTGTACATCTTGACATGGAATTGGCGAATTTGGCGCCAGTTGTATGACGTCAGCGGCAAATTTAATCCTTACGACTCTAAGAAGTCAGTGCCAATAGGCGTGCTCGATTGGCAGTTTTTCGTGAAGTAAATTTAAGCTCCAACCCTCACGCGCAGTTACCAAAAGGTGCTTCATCAGGATTGGATCCAGGATTTTGGAAAAAAGGGGGGTCCAACCCAGGAGGACTAAAGGAAACCTAAAAAAGATCCCCACGTCCGGAAAAGAGGGGGGTCTAGGTCAAGCTTCTGCTTCACGGATTTTTACCAATCGAATGACTTTGTGCGGCAATGAAATATCGCGGCCCCATATATATCGTAACAGACCTACAACCTTCGCAAATAAAAGAGTATGAAGGCATAATTGGTGTTTAGTTAATAAATTGTTTACATTAGACTGCAAAAGCGCTAAAGATTTTATTTTTTGTAAAGCTGACATAAAGCAAATATTAAATTATTCGTGCTGAACGTTCTCGTAAAAAAAGTTAAATTTCCTGTCTGTGTGAGCTGTAGACTACGCCCGCGCGCTTAAGACATGGCTGTAATCACGATGGCCACAAAGCTTATGAATTTTTTTAAAGACCGTGCTGTATGATGAAGTTTTAAATACATGATGGCGACGATTTCTTTATTTCACGTCATAAAATAATAGCAATAAAACTGCAAGTCCATAATTTAAAAAAATGTTATAAAACATTGCATCCCGTTTTCAGGCCAATCTGGCAAATTATCTGTCTGTTATTCCTGTGATGGAACGCTGTAGTACTTTTTGTTGACACAAAGTAAGCGAATAGCAGATCATGATGAGTTATCAACAGTCAACTGTCCCTGACGGCAGCGAACTGTATTATGCTGTATACTTTGTCGCCTGATGTTTTACATGTTGATAGGGTTGGTTACCGTGTGGCCACTAAGGTTGCGAAATGGTGTGTCCTGGCCTCACGCTATATATATAGATTTTGTCATAACATTATACATAAAACCGTGCGTACATAGCGGTCTATACGCGTCTTGTTTACCTGAACGTCTTGTTGATAATCTGCTATCAGCTTCTCTGCGTTAAGCGTTAAAGAGTTTGTTAGGGAAACAGCGCAAAAGCAATCACATTGACAAGCAGTATAGTTTTTTCTTTATTTTGTTTAAATAACATATTTCAAATTTCAATTTAAGCAAGGATGAAACACGTTATATTAACACAAATTGGATATTGTAATGGAATTTTATATGAACCTACTAAATAATGGCTTTTTGTTTAAAATCGGATTTTTGTCATATCTAAAGAACATTTCACGACACATGTACTTTTATGGAGAACAATGTACTATAGGTGAAAACTGCATAAACATCGTTAGAAAAATATTAATTTCAAACGACTGATGAATATTAAAAAAAGGGGTTCAGCTAGGGATTATACATTTCCACTAGTATCACTGATATATCCTCGAGTGAGCCCGATCCGAAAATGAAGGCTAAATTTCCCGGCACATGCACCATCCAGTCTATGAGACTTCGGGATTTTCATCCTTAGTCCTGGCTTCAAGTTGGCAAAAGTGCTTTTAATTAGAGTAAATTGTCCCAAAGTGTACTACACATTCCAAAGTTATTTTCACAAACTATAGATGTTTATTTAATGAGGTTTGCACGGGATCTGCTCTTCAAAAGTGTTTTATACCTAGCGTCAAAGTGAGCCTGTTGTACAAAAATCTGAATATTCGTTGAACCGACTTATGAACACCCTTCAGCTTATAACTCAGCCTGAAAGTAAGCAATACATATATGGGCTTGTTCAAAGGGTTGGAACATGCACTTTAAAATAAAAATAGGTACAAACAAAGGTAATTGTAACATTTACAGCTATAAAAACTACCCAAACATCAATATTTTGTAAAAAAAAAAACTTTTTGAACGTAGAAATTTCACCAGGGACCGTTTGTGAGGACAAGACTCCTCATTTTTTAAAGATTTACACTAGATAGATACTTTATGTTAAAAAGAAAAGTCTTTTGTGGTCATCTTTTTGTAACTTTCATGAGGAATTGAGTAAAAGTACAGAAATCGAACATTTTTTAGTTTTAGTGACCTCACATCTGCTGTTGGTCTCAGGTCAGGATGACAAATTTGGTGTCACCGGATAGCTTAGATCCCAGGCATATTAAGGCGTGCATATATTTTAAAAATCTTACTAAATTTTACCAAAAAAATGAAACTAATGTTACCCCTCCTCCTTAATTTCATTTGATTTTTTCCAGCTCCTTAATCTGATTTGACTTCCGCCTCACTGAGATATCGCCTTTTCCTGTTCTTTCTGAAGGTACAGTTTAAAACTACAAATGTGCACTTAAGGAATGAGGGGATAGGCTGGGGGTTGGCGGTAGCCGTGACAACCCGACTCATTAGGCAATCGGATAATTGAGCTGGTAAGCCTACTCGAGTCGTGATACTTGTAATATGGAGGATGTATCGCAGTGGTCTTGCATCTGGTTGCATTCATATTGTGGTAAACGGCCCAGTATCTCAATATTATGCTTAGAATGGTGAATAAACACAATAGTATATATGTGAGCTCGCAACCCAAACTGAAACACCGTCATTTTCCTATAATTTTGTTTCATCACTTTCCTCATCTGTACTTACCAAACTACTTAGATGTTGAAGACAGGGTAATCTGTTTGTGGATAAACTATTGATCTTGAAAAATTTTAAACAGGGAGTCTACAAATATGTTTTAATTCAATACACTCCTCTACCCTACTATGAAGAACCCAGAGACTGTAAAATTATATAAAAAAGATCCTCCAGATTTTTTATCTCGTTGCAATATGTACCGAAATATATATGCAATTCCTGTTTCATATCCCCCAAGAAGAATTTTAGCCTACTGGAATATATTTACAGTTACGCTCCTTGGTTAGTTGCAATAAGTTGACTCAAGTCTGCTAGGTGACTTAGGCCCATGGGCATCTGTGTCATTCATGGTAACAATTATGACGTCACAATTGTAACAATGGTATTTAGGCCTGCTACTGAGCCCAAGTCAGGTATAGTGTTATTGCAGCAGGGCTCTTTTTTAGATATACTGGTTTATAACAAATGGAGGTTGGCCGTTACATGCAGATGCATCGAGGCACCTGAAATTAACAAGTCACATCAGGTTAGTTTCTGTGTCACAGCTGGAGTTGACGACGCACTAGTTAACTTGTCCAGACTCGGTGGCTTCAGAAATGGATTTCATTGCTTTTCGTGTTTCGTTTATTTGTCTGTGCAAGGAGGTTATGCGTTCATCCCCGTTTGTGTGTAGGGGAGGGTGTGTGTTTGTGTGTCTGTGTATTTGTCCACAACATTATCATCGCAATAATGAATGGAATTTAAATATTTCAGGGCATTTTGGAGATGGGTAATGGAAGAATTGATTAGATTTTAGTGCGCAAAATAACATTTACTTGATTTAAAGAACCACCTAGATATGGATACGCACTGGTTGTATTGCTTTTTATACGAGAAAAAAAGGTTGTAGTGAGAAAAAAAATCAAGAAAAAAAGCTTAACACTTGAAATAGTGTAGATGTGTTAATAAATGTGCTGATAAGAAATAAAATGCATTTGTATAATGTATATTATATGATATACCCCTTTCATTTTGCATCTGATAATCCGTCATTCCTTGTTATACGGCACATTCCTTGATTTCCTCCATTATAGTTTAATCCTGCATTTTGCGTTATCCGACTCAAGCACTATTGTCCAGAACAAACGTCCCAAATTACGATCAACCGTATCCACGTTACGCGGTACGGCTTTTTTCGTCCTTGCCGTCAAACACCAAAGTGTACCCGTCGGTAATGCATTAGCACCACACTTTGCAGAACACACAAGCTTGCGGTTCCGTAATAAGCATAAAATATATAGGAATTAGTAGAATGGGGGCAGTCGACAAGCGACTTCAGGTATTAGATAATAATAACAGAGGCATGTATAAAATGAGAATATCTGCTAACCTGACAGACCTCCAAATCGGTGACATCAGGGATGCCCAGATATCCCTAGAAACAAGGATGGACAAGGGTAAATACAGGTGGCGCACCTGTCTTGGGTTTGAGAAATCGATCCAAGATGGATCGACTAGAACAATTTCAGGCGGATACATCAAACCACCCCTGAGACCAATGCCTGAATTTAACCTACAAAAACATGATTGTAGGTGGCGCCACAAGTCTTGTGTTCGAGCAATCTGCCAAAGATGCATTTCCCCAAGATCGATTTGCTTGATTTTCTTTTATTTGTTTAGGCTCTGCTTTGATCCAGTGTCTAAACAAAGTATTTGAAGGCCGGCGTTTATTAAAAAAATGCATTATCAGAAGGGTAGGCAATATCACTAAAGGCACGTCGAAACAATAATCCTCCCTGGTCACTACTTGAGGACGTAACTGGACACATCGAATTGAATTTTGTTTACGAACTAATTTAAGATGTCATAGTGATATGGAACACGCGCAGTCGCTTATCATAACATGAGAAAAGGTATACCGGAATCAAAGGCAGTGATTTTGTGGTTGTCCATAAGAGTCTGTCCGTGTGGGTTCTTCGAGATTGGTTACGGTGGTGTTTCATGTGGCAGTTCCATTAATTGTTTACCCACGTGTAGCTACTGTTAACATTTTTTCTACTCGAATAGACATGGCTCTTCAAATAACTATGCATCACTCATAACTGGTTACATTGGCGCCATCAGAAAACGAAGGTTTGATATGTATAACGACACCGCGCAATTTATTTTTACAACACTTTCCACCCAACTTTAAACTGATTCAGCTTTTCAAAACATATTCAAGCGTATTCAGCCTGGCATATACTGATTTGTTAATTTCCCTTCCAGCAATATTCCAACGAATTAATATTTGGCGACAAGAAAGAAATGCCATTTATAACCGTTAAAGCTCATTTCGGAAGCGTGCTTTTGGTAACATTGGAACGCATTTAATAAAGCTTTTTCTTTTAAAATATGAAAGCAAGGTTTTTCACTCTTCAGTGTGACAGTTTATAGGCGCTTGTCTGAGTGGTAGCATTCTCATAGTAGACATTGTATTTGGTGTCCATTTTTTGTGGGGGGGGGGGGGGGGGGATAGGCATGACACATAAGATAAAGATTTGTAGAGGAATTTTATTTCGACAGAACAGATAATTATACAGCTATCCCCGTTTACCCATAAATGCGCAAATTATAGTGACGGGAAAAAGACATCTGGCGGCAAACTTGGACAATACTCTGGTATCCGTCCTTTGAATAAGACCAGCGTCAATATAAGGCCGGCGTTTATTTTTCAAAAACATTGTTTTGACCCGTCACTAAATAAGGCAGCCAACTATTTAAGACCAGGCATTTGATCAGGGAAATACGGTACATGCAAAAAAAAATATATTCTGTACCATTGCGACAGTAAACAAAAAACTGCACACACGAAAGTTTTTTTAATATCTCTGACTGCTTATTTCAATAAAATGCAAAATTATGAGGCGACGAATTGGGGATATAACAAATATATCTAGATTTTATATATTTCTCTACAGAATATGTAAAGTCATTTTATCGTATGAACAGAGATAACATTATCGTGATAATGCATAAAAATAAGAGAGCATAAAATATAAAATATTTAAAAAGATCAAATTTAGAAATTTATGAGCAAGTTATATATGATAAGAATATTAATCCTAAAAAGAGAAGTGAGACGATCCAACAGAGCAAGAATGGTTTTGGAACGGGTACTGTATATAAACTTCAGCTTATGACAATGTGTCGTCTTTTTATCAACCTTTTGATCCTTACACAAACCTCTAAATAGTTATAGCAATGACTAAGATTGAAATTTCCTTGTACTTCCTTCTCATCAGCCTAAGGGATTTACCTTACGCAGATTGGTTTCATTTCTTAGACCTATTCTTAGGTAATGCATATCCCTTTCCCTTATGGAATGTGGTTCCTTTCTGTGGGCGACACCAGACTCCAGCCTGTCCTGAGGGCTTAGGTTATATGCTGAGGTCTGATGTCTTTACTGTGCGCGGACAGGTGCCGCCATCCTGTTAAAAGTTCCTGCCGATGAACAGTACCTAGCATGGTGCTCGGAGACAGAGAAGGAGCAACTCCACCATGAATATACGATCAAGAATGGCGGAAAACTGATACCAACTAGTAAGTTAATATAAAAATTACTATTTCCCATACACCTATTTGATACATCATTCATGTTTCGGCTTCCAAAGATCCTCTGTCCTCCTTGGGTCGTTTCGGTCTCCCCCTTTATGAGTGTCTCAGCAATCACAGCACAGATTATCTTATATATTTTTATACCAGTGTACATTTTGTCAGAAGCACCAAAAATAGTCTCCAGTCTACGTTTTGTGATAGTATGATCATTTTGTTCATATGCCTCGCAAAAGGCTCGTGTGATCCACTTAACATGACGTGTCCACATAATAAGTGTGCGTCTTCCTGTCACTCGCTGTTGGGGTCTTCTCAAAATTGTTTTGAAGTCTGAAAACTCTTCATTAAGTGTGCTTAAGCAGTGTCTAATACTTAACACAGCCCGAGTTACTCATCTCAACTCTTCAAAATAAGTTTTAACAAAATGTTTATGAAGGATCTCATGAGTGCAAATAACATTCTCTACCTTGTATTAGATGGAATTTGTGGAATTATCCACATTTGGTTGACTTTATAAGGATTGTGGTTCTTATCAATTTACGTGTAACAAAATTGTTTAGAAATTACTTCTGTAAAACATATTAAAAATTATAAACATGAGAACAAAAAGCAGGCTGAATGATATCAATGTGGTATAGAGAAATTTGAACAAAGTCATTGGATTTTTTTTTTTTCAAAACTGCTATTGACATATTTGACTTAATTCCGGACACACTGGTCATCATAGCCTGGGCAAATGAAGAAAAATAACAGGCAATTTATTCCTGGTAGCAGTTTGCAAACTGCACGCTTTGTAACTAAAATGAATGATTACAATTTATAAGATGTTTCCCGTACTTCTTCCCGTATATGTGGTATATGCACCAATGATTTTGGGTTCATCTAGATCCCTTATAACTTTAGAATTAAACAACCGGAATAATAATAAGAAAAATATCGCTCTTGGGAAATTTGTCCTCTTTTTGACCAATTGGTAAA
Source organism: Sipunculus nudus (assembly GCA_026874595.1). NCBI lineage: Eukaryota > Metazoa > Annelida > Sipuncula > Golfingiida > Sipunculidae > Sipunculus > Sipunculus nudus. The sequence continues at coordinate 36,920,569 of CM049306.1, read as the reverse complement.
TTCAACGGTTGTAGATAATACAGATTTGATCTAAATACAGTTGGTGCGGTCGGTTTCTGGATCTCGGGTCCCGACGCTGATGAATAGGGAGTCTTTATTTAGATCAAACTGTATTTCGATCAAATCCCTATTATCTACAACCGTTGTAGTTCACGGTAATAGTTTATTGAATAACCTTTTTCGTCTCTCACGTACTGGAAATGGTCCGCTCGGTAGTGAAAAACATAATGTACAAGGAACATTACCTGTCAATTGTAGTGCAAGGGGTTTCGGTTGGAACGACGAGAGTCACGTGTCATATTTTTTAATATATCACACCATCTGCGAGAAAAGTGCCATATTCTAGTTTTTCTTACATGATGTTCAACTCGTTTACTGTGGTAAACAATTTAATTATTTGTCATAGTTAACAATGTCAACTGGACATAGGTGTGATCTGTTGTGCTGTTTTTAACTCTAGCCCATGAATAACATCGTATTATCCATCTATAGCATCTATGGACTTTGTACGAAGTATATTGTGTCTTAATACCACATTTGACCAGTCCCATGAGTGGTCTTATTACACAGTTTTCACTGTATTGAAAGAGGTCGTATGTATTACACATATGAAAATAAACAATGCGTGCACAAAGTGAGACTTGTTCTAAAACCGTTTGACCTAATTGTTTATTTTTTCTGTTAAAAGTTGGTAACCGACAGATATGATAGGAAAGGTAGAATTAGTACATTACTTCAGAGGTTGTACAGACATATTATTTCAGTTTTGGGAGGCTTTAGTTTTTTATTATGTTTAGATTTCAAACAGGTTCTTACCCACAAAAGCGCATTCTTGTACAAAGCGCATTACGAAAGCATAAAGAATAGTCCATGGGCCAGACACTTTTTCGGTATCAGAAAGGTGGCAAATTATATCATTCATTTTTGGAAAGCTCATTACCTCTGCTTTACATTTCTGTATTACAAGCACTGTCAGATGAGTAGCTTATTGTCTATTACAGGCCTCTTAACTCGTAAAATGAAAATGTCATTTTGACAAAAAGGTTGGCAAAGTAAATGGGGTCAGTAAAAACAAAATGACAACAGATTAGCTTTCACTGGTCTTATCTTCACACTTGATTCGGCAAATGAAAGCACAAAAGGCAAAGATTTCATTTAATTGTCATTGCAGGTTCATATAAAATATGTTAAGGCTATATGACGTAAATATACCATGTGACCAAATTGCGGAGGTTCCGTGTGCATGACATTTCCCTGATATTAATTCTCACATTTGTTTACTAGACCATTTGAAGTAACAAAAAAAGTGGTGCTAGACCTCTGGCAAACCGGCAATAAATCGAAAAATGGCGTCATAAGCCATACCCATGGCTGCTTAAAAAGAAGGCATTTAGGGATAGGGGAAACATAATATCTGCTATATCTTTAGATCTACTGATAGCAAAATAATTAATTACCACTTAAAATATTTGTATTTAAGTTTTCTATACACTGGAATGATCAATATGCTACATAGATCGAATAATCAGGCCATCAAAGGTCAAAAGGTCACAAAATTGAGGCTAAAGTGAAAATGTCATATCTTTAGACATAACAGTTCTGGGAGTTATGCAAATGCTTGTATCTGCAGAACAAATGATGAAATCATCCTAGAAGATAATTATTAAGACATTTATTTGCAATTTATTGTGTTTTTACTGCCATTATGCAAAGAAAAAGTAATGGCAAAAGAAGGCAAATTAAACAATTTGAGTGTTTTCAGTCCCGTAATATAAAAAAGTGTAGTCTATGTGATGACATTACCGTTTACAATTAACTGTTACCCAAGTTATAAATCTTTTATTCTGTTTGCTCACATATTTAAGATATGACGCTTTAAAAGTGGACAAATAAAGGTCAAAATCCAGGTTAAACTGATTTCCAACATTGAGGAAATGACAGCTTTCTACTGAAGACAAATTAAAAAAGGAGTATTGCAATTGCAAACTTGTTTTTCTTGGTGACTTAAAGTTTATTTCTTGTTATCTCTCTTTTGCGTCCCTACGTGATAGCAGTAGCTAATAAGTAGCTTCATGTAAATTATGACCTTTAAATGTTTATGCGCATAAAAATGCTAAACTGAAAATCAGAGAAAATGGAACTAGAGAAAGGAAAATAAAAACGGCAGAAACCTGGCTCTCCCTTGTGATATCTTTCCACATTGATATTTCATAGCTTATGTGTTTGGAGACAGATGTTAGATGCAAAATAAATTCACTGTTTGGTGAAGATCTTGAAACACTAGTTTGAGTTTTTCATATGAGTGGAAGCTCATTGACATTGGCCAAACACGATGATCCTGCCTATGGGAAGGGAGGGGGAAGGGAGGGGGGTATACACGACAGGTTAGGGCTATTTACACCCGCGTACCACCTGACCATGTGTAATCACGACAGTTGCTCAAGCTCCGTGGTACATTTTAAAAAAATCCCAGCCCCTTCCAGCAAAATCTGCTCAAAATCGCCAAACCATCATTTTTTTATACATAAAATTATTTGAAGTGAAATGATAAATACGAGTGTATTATAATCAGTTACACAGACATAAAGACAATTTGTCTGCTGTGTGTCTGTTTCGGTTTTGTTAGGAATGAAATGTGGCATTACTTATAAATAACATGCCTTCCAATTAAAAACTCGATGGTCCTATTATATTAATAATTATGATAATATACATATATATATATATATATATATATATATATATATATATATATATATGCGAAACCTAGGGATACATCTATATACACCAGATTATGTAAATCTGACAATAGTGAAAGAACACCACCAAGAGATGGAAAGATTATTAATTAACACTTGCCTCGATTAATAGTGGCAAACAATCTCTACGAAGCTTGATGCAAAAAGCAACAGCCGAAAAAAACATCTGGCGCCCAATAGCGAAAACATCTTCAGATGCTTGAGTATGCAGTCACTCCATTTGGTGCCACCTTAACAATAAACCATTGGCTATAAGTCATCAGAACTATGTATACAGGGGTGGCCCTTAGTCCGCAGTCTTTCCAGCTGTCCTTGCCTCCGATGACAGACTACAAGTTGTCTACATTTACACAGTTAACTTGTATTTTGACAGTTACATTGGTCTATTCTATAGCAAGGCACACATTGTATATATATGTATGTGTGTGTTACTTATTTATTACAAAATTTTATTAAGAACAGTTTTTGCATAGGCAGTCATATTTTATTTCTAATGATCATAGATGAATAAAACCCCGCTTTTTAATTATTTCTTTCTGTCCATTTATTTGCAGAATATTATTCTGCAATGGGAAAACAATATAAATATTGTTACTTAGATGCTGAAGTTTAAAGTGCATATCATTTTTTGACAGCAGATTAAATCATATTTGAGTGTGTATGATAAAGAAACACGAATTTTATTCCCTTTTCTGCAAATTAAGTGATTTCTATTTGTATCAGACAGTTTTGGGAAATATTCTAGGAACTGCATTTAGTAACTTTGCTTTGTATCTCGATATGATATAAAAATGCTGATTTAAAAATAATTTTTAAAATGAAATCCTGGAATTATTCATAAAAATTATTCTAACAGCACAGAAAGATTGTTTGTTTTACCTGTCCTCTAAAATTAGAATTCATTGTCAATCTATTCAAACTTTATTCAATGTATACCGGTAATTTGATTGTACTTACAATCAGGGATCTTTGCACACGGTTGCAAAAAATATCCAAGTTGCTTTGGTGATTCATCGTGAGATTGCCACACGACAAATATGCTGCTACATGGAGTATGGCAGTGCCAAGATTTCCTAAATGAGATAAAACTGCCTTTCAACCTATCTGACATATGGGGATATAATAAAGATATTTTTGTATTTAGATTGTCAAAAAAATATATTGAAACTAATTATCTTGCTTTTATTCCTAGCTCTTTCCCCTGGTATATTTATGAGGTGTTGTGATTCTTTGGTGCATTTGGTCTTAAAAATAGTGTTCATTTATGTTTATTTTGGATTCTATGCACAAACATATATTGCAATGTTTTATATTTCATTACTCGAATACATTTCAATGCAGTGGGGTAAAAGGTGGGTGTATTCAGGTAGAAATTCATTTAAAATAACATAAAAGTCCATTAAATAATGTAAGTACATTAATAATGTACTTGTAAAACGCCCCTTGGGCTTGTTTCACTATATCTTAAATTCTGAAAGTCTGACAGGTACTTAGCAGAGATTAAAGGTTGCGATAGAGACAAACAGTCAAAATGACATCTTAAAGTAAAACGTTACTGATACTAAACTATTTTAAGGAATCAAATTACCTACCATTGAGTCATAGTGCAAAGTGTATAAACACTAAGATTATATGTCTCTGTTTGTTGCTCATGCTAAAACATGATTATATTTACAAACTTAACATATGCGTTATTCTATGCGAGCTGATAATGCAAAAAGCTGTATTCTGACCTTTATTGGTCCACTTTTAAAGCAACATGTGTTAAATACATGTGCAAACAGAATAAAAGATTTATATCGTAGGTAACATACTTTTTAATTGTTAAAGGTAATATCATCACACAGACTACAATATTTTGAAGATTAAGGAACAGGAAAGACTTGAATCGGTTAATTTGCCTTATTTAGTAATTAATATATTTTGCATAGTGACAGTTAAACACACTATATTGCAAATAAATGTCTTAATCTTCTAGGATGATTTCATGATTTGTTCTGCAGATACAAGCATTTGGATAACTCTCGGAACTTTTAAGATATAAAATTTTTATTTTAGCCTCATTTTCGTGGCTTTTTGACCTTTGATGGCATGATTTTCGACCTATGTTGCATATTGATCATTTCAGTTTATAGAAAACTTAAATACAAACACTTTAAGTGGTAATACATTATTTTCTATCAGTAGATCTCAAGATATAGCAGTTTATGCTTCCTCTACCCCTAAATGCCTTCTTTTTAAGCAGCCATGGGCATGGCTTATGACGTCATTTTTCGATTTATTGCCGATTTACCAGAAGTCTACCACCACCTTTTTTGTTACGTCTAATGGTCTGGTAAAAAAATGTGAGAATTAATATCAGGGACAATTCATTCACACGGAACCTCCGCAACTAAGGAACTATTGGTGTCTGCAATAGAAGTAAAACTTTTCAAATCAAATTGGTGACATGGTATTTTGACGTCATATATCCTTAATATATTTTATGTGAGCCTGTTTTGACCTTAGATGAAATAATTGCCTTTCGTGCTTTCATTTGCCGCATCAAGTGTGAAGATAAGACTAGTGAAAGCTAATCTGTTGTCATTTTTGTTTCCCTGACCCCATTTCCTTTGTCAACATTTTTGATAAAATGACGTTTTCATTTTCCGAGTTTAGAGGCCTGTAATAGACAATAAGCTACTCATTTGTCACTGCTATCATACAGAAATGTAAAGTAGAGGTAATAAGCTTTCCAAAAAGTTATGATAAAATTTGCCACCTTTCAGATAGCAAAATTCAAAAATAGGCCACCTGGCCCATGGACTAGTATATCAAAACAATGTTTGGGCGAACAACATCAAGACAAACAATTACAGAAAACATTTTATTCTAAAATCGTCGGCGATATTTCCCAGACTTGTGCAAAAGTGTGTGTGCGTGTGTATATTAAATAAAAAAAAGAAGAAGAATAGAGGTTATACATGTTCCACAAATAATAAATTAAAGCAGGTTCCTCATAATTAAAACAATAATCCCTCGACAAAAAAGTAGGGATCTGGTTGGTTGGGCAAAATCACAAATTTATTACTTGCATGTATACAAGTGAACCGTACACCTTCGGACGATCTATTGTGTTTACAGTTGGATATGAAACCGGCGACTGACGCAATTTCTGTACCCTTTCCCCGCCCGCGGTTTCTTTAAGCGGGAACTTCAGGTGTGGATTAACAAACACCTAATTGACGCTAGTTGTTAAGGACCCTTCAATGTTGAAACCACCAAATAATGTGCCGCTTAAACATTAATTACACCAGGATATCCTCAACTATGTATAAGTGATGCTTGCTAACGTCATTCCATATTCTGTGCTACAAACCATGTTAGAGCACCAACATATGTGGTCATCGCTAAATTATCATACTTAAAACATATTTTAAAAATTTACAATGAATGGAACTGAATTCCTGAAAATTAAAGCCTAGTATGCGTACTTATTTTACAAGTTGTGGTACCTGCATCACAGTAAATTGAAAACATTGTGAAACATGGGAAGTGGGACATTAGAGCAATATTTTTCAATGTACTATCAATATTACTATTCAGTGTTTAGAAAACTTTTAATATCCAAACGCATTTTCTTTCATGTCAGGGCATTGATATTCTTTATATAGATTTTACACTCATTTCAATCTGTAAAGTATTATGCATATCGCAGCACAACCTGTTTTTACAACAGAGTCGTATATAGTTCGTGTAAATTAAAAAGTGTGGAATGATTACATACAAAAATATAAATTACATAATATTTATCAATTAGTGGAAAGGATATTTCAAAGTTCATTCACTAAGGGTCATTTGTGAAGATTTATTTTTTGTTTTAAGAATAACACATAGTACAAAAAAACTAAAATACTGAATTCGCCTTGCAGATGGCGTAGATATAAGGGAAGGACTATTACAACTACCGTATATCCACCTGAATCCTAGTGTGACAGTTTTCGACTAATCCATCATTCGGTTCACTCATCCGCCACACATGTAGGTTAAAGGAGCACCGGTCGCCTTCCAGATTTACGTCCCTTCTACATCAACGTCAGAGCCCGAGGACCAATTATATCCGCATACTCCACCTTTGATTGTAATTGAACAAATCAGTGTATATATATATATATATATATATATATATATATATATATATATATATATATATATATATCTGTCCATTTTGTAATAAATCTGCATTTAAAATCAATAAAAGCCATTTTGAACCATACCTATATAAAGCCATGCACAAAAGAATAATTTTAAAAGTGATATTAGAATTGAACATTTTGTATTATAATTATATTATTTTTAGAATTCTATCTGTCCTTTACCATGTCAGGATCACAAATATTGGCATAAATCTGTCTTTTATATTTTAAAACGCTAATATATATATTTATATATATTTTTTTATAACGGGATAATTCAAAGATTATTCCCTACAAGACCATTCAAGCAGAAAACTACTTATAGGTGAACGTACTTGGTGATGCAAATGTGATTGATTTCGTATGGTATTTTCAATATGAAGCTGTTCCTCTTGAGTCTCCATGATTAGTAGAATTGCTTTTTACCTGTCAAAAATGAAAATCATTGAAAGATGCAGCATTTTATTTCATCATGTATTGTTCGTTCACTTGTGTATGATGTTAATTTATGACACACGGTTATCACATTGAATCCGAACATAAATAGTAATAATTTATCAATGGATACTCGTAAATATAAATTCCAGACATTCTATCAGAAAGATTGTAATACACGTAATTCTAACGGATGTATCCGAAAACTGAACCTGAGTTTTGTAATATTGTAACAGCAAATCATGCTTCATCTGTTTGATTGTCGACGTCTACATGAGCGAGTAATTTCCGCTGCTTGGTGTAAAGATTCGCTGCTTAATTTAATTAATAACTAAGCTTCTGATTTTTAACATTGTCAAAAACATTTTTTATTCTGAGTCCAAGGGTGCAACATGAATGTTATGTGAACGTTTTCTGGCCATTTAAATGAACAATAAGAAATCATAATCATGGCGATTGATTTATTTTCTATCTCTCCTACACCATGTATAATTATTTTAGGGATAATTTAAGGGTTTCAATTTGCAGATTGCAAATTTATTATATAACAGCTTATCACAAAAAAATGTAAACAATGTTTAAAAAATGCGCAAATAACAAATGATTTTCTTATTTAAAGGTGAGGTAAACATCTTGGTTTGATTTTTTATATGGCATCTGTTTATTCTGAAACATGAATTGATTTGCCATGATTTTATAAAAAAAAAATTAATGACCTGATTATTTTCTTAACACTAGCTTTACATGAATTATTGACATGCTAAACTAGCTTTAGTTGATATTACCTTGTTTACACAGTAATATATCCAAACAAAGCTTTATAAATTTACTTACTTGCCAAGCCAAAGTTTTATTTACCCGTAAACATCTTCAGACGCACGGCTATTTACTATAGAGACTTAAAAATAACTTTAAGTTTTACCTTTTGTCCATTTCTTTAATAGATATATATTTTTATGATTGATTTATTATTGTCTTTATGGAAAGAACAAATCTTTGAAAAATCACAACTTTCCCGTCCGAGAATACACGTCTAATTACATGTATGTGTTACAGCGTCATAAATGTTGTAGGTAATTTCAATCACACATAAAGCGTGGCACTATCTCAGTATTAACACTACATAAATAAGATCGGCCTCCGTTTTAACGACTCTTGAAGGAAACATTCACCCATGACTGTTATTGTTATAATAAATACCTATAAATGTAAAGAGCTTTGCGGAAGTCTGTATCTTAAGAAAAGGACAGCAATATATGCCCTTACACCAAAGTCTTGCTTCTGTACATTATGTAGTATTTTAATTAATGAAGTCCGTCATAGGCAGGCCGGTATCATAGATATTATCATGGGTCCAGTTATTGGTGAAAGACTTTACATAGGTTTAACGAGCACTTTCTCCAACATACACCCTCTATATAGCAGTTAAACAAGTTATGGAGATGAATAAAAATCAAGAGCTCGAACCCACCTTTTGGCGACGTGTTTTGGATGCAACCGAACATAATATCAGCGACGTGAAATAGGGCGACAAAAGTCTCAAACACAATACATGTTTAGCATCGAACCTGAACGACGATAGATCTCTTATTTGAACTCTTTCTGTATCTGGCAAATATCAGAATATATCATGTGATTGTTTTACAAATAGACGAAAGTATCCCTCCTTTTTTTCGGCTCTTATCTTTTCTGAAAGATGAGGCAGGATTGGAAAGAACACAGTACGAACAAATCAATAAATAAAATGTATCTAAGGTATTACATTCACATAAGAAGGTTTTATCATTGACAGACAGTTCCTAGCAAAAACATCTCAGATTGTATGAATCCAGTGTTGCTGAATCTAATTAGTCATGGAAATGGAAATATCACTGCTTTTGATCATTTATTTTTTCACAGGTGAAGACTGTTATAAAATATTAAAGATAGCTTCACATAATAAATCTATATAGCTTGTAGGCCGCATTATAAAACGTTTAAAACGAACAAGTGATTAAATCCCTCTATGGAAATGATTTTAACTTTTTTAAAGAATATTCGCATATTCCTACTTATTCCCTTACTATTGTACGTTGGTCAATTAATTGAACAGCTGAAATGGATCATATTCAGCAGTTCATAGAGACATAGCCATAGACATAGACTATTGGCTATTTTTCTACTCAGTTTGGGTAAGGGTTCGGGAAGTGCTACACTGAAACAAACTTTACGAGTGTTCAGGATTTCTTTCTGAAAATTTACATTTGTGTTTTCCTAAATGATCCCTCAATATTGTTCTGCTTCAAACATATGAAAACGCAATGTTTTGCTGTAAATTGGATATTCCAAATTACCCCATGAAATTAACTATCATCATATAGTTATTCGAACCGGTGATGCCTTTTTGCTGGTCCTACTCCTATTTCAGTACCATTTTCTTACGGAATTGTTCATGTTAAATCTTCACCAATACCTCTGATGCATGAACAAATCCGATACCACCTGAATTTTTACCAAGTGCAATAGTATGTACATCTGAAGAGACATTTTCGTTTACGGTCAGGGAATCACTAGAAATTCGATTTCGCGTTAGGTACGTGAAGCTTATGAGACACGTGATACTTTTAAAAGTGCTTAACAAAATATTCTTAACCATAGGGACCATTAGCATTTCAAATGTACAGTTCAAATGGTTATATGCATATCCAGAAAAAAAGACTGATGCAGCTTACATATATAGGAGTTAATGATGTTTCTCGTATCGCAAAAAGTAATCATAATTTATCCACTGATCAATGAAGATATATGGTGTTCTTGAAACGAAAACCACCTCTTTTCCTTCGTATCAGGCAGGAACTACACGATATATGCACAGACACATGGCTTAGCGACTCAGTCAACTACAACTGACCTTGGGTACAAAAGCCAACTGTCAGTCCAGTTGTCCTGTCTCTCTAAGTGTAATAAGAGAAACACATGCAGGGCCATCCATTTATTCAAGGGCCCTACCTGTGTACTATTCTTGTCGGAAGTGGAAGAATTACAGATGTAGACTCTCTACTCTACACAGGAAGTGACTACCTTGTTCTACCTTTTCTTCCTGACGAATCATTCTAGTTGTTTCTGTGGATTTAATGTTTGCCAATCTGATAGTTATACAGCGCCAGACCTAGTTTCGGCTAGATGTGCATTAGCCAAAACTTAGTCTTACGATGCGTTACAATAAACCAGCTGATAGAAATTTCATTTTCTGGATGCTTGTCATATGGAACAAGCCAGATATAAACCTCTGAGATAATACCTTCTGAATTACTGTGATAATTATTTGCATTTGTTAATAATGGTACGCTTGGCTGCGGTGCCATGTGTCCCGAAATCCTTGCACAACTCACGTCAAGCATGGTAATTCACTGGGATATAACCGAAACTTTAATAATCATGCTTGCGGCCAAAACAATCTGTTTTGAGTTATATACCCTGGTTATTATTTTCACGTTTTTTCGGTTGCGGATATATACAGACCACAGCAATGGTAGAATATAAATGTACGTGACTGTTCTTGATCAAATGTAAATGCGTGTTTTTTTCAAAGGACGGAATACCTTGTTTCAGGAAACATGAATCTTGTCATTGGAAAGACAAACAAATGTATATATATAACAAAAGATGACATATATTCAGAGTGCCTGGAAACATTTGGACACATGCTTCACTCGCATGCCTACACTGCTTCTGGCCATGTCTCTCCGACTAGTTAAAAGTTTCTGATGACCGGCGGTGACCACTGGCAAGCTGCACGAGGTCTCTGTCTGATTCAAGCTGCAGATATGTTGAGTATAGTGAAGGAAAAGAGGAGCAGCTTCATATTGACTATACCATCGGCAAAGATTCTGGTTCTCAACTTCGAAGTTGAAGACGTCAGGCATGATAGCTGAATTAGTAGAAAGGGTTTGAGTTGGCATGGTATAGTGGCAATTAATCTAAAACGTATACATAGATCGTTTTTGTGTGTACATCAGTTGTATGACGGGCAAAGTAACATTAAAGTTATCTTACATAGAGTGCCATTCACTTTAAGATTTGAAATAATATCCAAGTGTGCATGGCAAACCATCAGCAAATCTTAAACAATGGTTTCATACTTCTTTAAATAATACTTTTTGTCTGAAGTTACCAGTGTATAATATGGTGGCTGTCTGGGGCAGTATACGATAGTTATTATACATTATGGCATCTATATTCAGTGCATTTTGAAACCGTTTTTGAAACCGGATCAAGTTTGGTGCCTCAAGACCTTCTATGCCAGAAAGTAATGCCATTTACCTTACCAGTTCTGCCTGTAGAGTGCACCACGGCAGAAGCAAGTCACGTTCATCCACGTCATCGAATAGCCTATCGAGTGCCGTGTGAAGTTTTGAATATCATAATAACATTGAAAATTACCAGAAAATTATATTTCTATAAAAATACTTGGTTTTGTCCTCTTAGTTTTTGCGATCATCCGGCAAACCATATCATAAACACTCATGATATTATCATCAGATAAAACATGGGAAGGCTAACCAATATTTTATTCGGCAAGATATCCAAAATATAAAAGCATTAGTCTTTTTGACTAAGGTTTCCAAACTTCTTTTTTTTCTGTACAAGCTGCGTATTCTGATAAGAGATTGATAAGGACAGGTGGGGTCAATTTAGACACATTTTCGAAAAGACCAGATGTTATTGTATCTTATTAGTTGTGTGTTATATCCATCCTATAATCTTTGTGATTTAGCCTCATCGGATAGTTCACTTTTTACATTTGTTTTTTATTGTGCACAGTGTATAAGATGCCATTTTTGTTAAAAGAACACAACAAAGGCTTTTCGTTTTGTCTTTGAGAATTTAATGTAAAAGACAATGTATAGTCACACTAATCCTATGAAGTATAAAAAAACAGAAAGAACACCAATTTAACACTCTTTATTGTTAAATGTCAAATAAACAATTTCCATATATATAAGGTTTACGTCATGCATGTTTATTTTGTTCAAATGTACCGTGGTTTTAAATGACAATACGTTTGTTCTTTTCCCCGTTGTATTTATTAAAAAAAAACCTATGTTTATATACGATGATAAAGAATAATATTATAGATAAAAGAATCCGTTATCCCAATAAACTGGTTTTCTCTTCCATAGGTATGTTAATTAAAGTCTACTCTGCACACTGCTATCAAATTGTAAGATTTTAGATTGTATACAAAGACTGTATCCATGAGTGATTTAATATATGTTTGATACTACTATGTAGACTTGCTGGTTGGTGATAATGTTATATCCAGCTCAAAACCGTAATTCAGATAAAATTTCTCAGTTTTAAGAGTATAAAGGCTTGTACTCGTCATGAACGTGTTGTGATGTCTTTTTTAATGCCCCCTGGTATTTGTAAAATCAGTGCAAGGCAGGGCGTCCATACAGGGGAGACGGGGTCATATAGCAATCCAGGTTTTAGTAGGAGGGGATGGTCAAAGTATGAAAATGATTTTTTTACTTTTAAATTTTAATATAAAAAATAACTAGATTTAAAGATTTTGCGTATTTTTCTGAGTTTACTATAGAATACTTTATATCTAAACCTGGTTTAAAGTTAACATAAACTGGAAACATAACATCTTATTTTTGGGTTCTTGTGTCAGAACAGACATAAAGAAATCATCCCCATGCTTCATTATCACCTTAAGAAGAGGACACCGCCACAAAAGTCCTAACAAAGATATCAAGCTTCTATTATTCCCACACTCTAATCCATATGCGTAGTCTTTCACTGACGACATAAACGCTTAATTGAACACCACCAAACCCCTCGATGAATGTTAAATAATCAGCGCTAGATTTTTCCTTCAATAAAACTTATTTTTATTACTTAAAAAAAATTAGTTGAAAGAGTTGAAATTGAGTATTATTTTCGGTTAGGTTCAATAGCCAAGTTTGAATTTCTTTTGTCCTTTTAGATTCATATTTGAATATTCTAAAATACTGGTATATTAAAACGTAACTAGACGACAACTACATCACTAGTCACTGGGAATTCCCTTTATCTTTATCAATAATGTTTTTGATTCAGTAGCGTCATTCTTGGAATGCAAATACTTTTTCTTTTGAGTAATCCTTTACCGCCTAGCTACAGCACTCTCTGTGTAGACAAGCTTCTTTGGATCTTCATGTTTTATATCATCAATTTTATTAATGTTTCAAACTTTTAAGCACGTGTATTTAGGATTCAGCTATGCGTTAGCGGAGATCATGTCCATAGAAGTATTAAAGCATCCACGACCACAAAATGTACATGAATCACTAAATTACTTTCCTCACATGACTTAGGCTTAACGCGAATAACAGAACAACATAATTTACAGCTTGCAATCAGATGGAGACGTTTTTTCAATTCTGCTTATTTCACATATCGCTCTCAGGGGCGTGATAAGATTGTTGCCCCTATCATTCCAACGGAATTTGGTAACTCGCCAGAGAGCTATGTAGTTTTCACCCATCATTTTGCTCGGTTGACCTCGGCCCCAATTCGTGTACGTTACAGGACGACCTGTTGCCGTCCAAATCCACTTCCCATCTGAAGTAGCACGTGATCCGGAAGTCCAGTACCCATGGTCGTTTCCTTTCATTAATTAAATTATTTCAATTGTTATTATATATAAATAACTAAAGTTATTATATATAGAAAGAAAGCGTGAAAAACAATCATGATTAAGCACAGTCATATTTTGATGATCGTCATCACTATTTTTTCTCATTTGATTCATGGCTAACATTTGTAATACATGAATCAGTAAATTAGGCCTGTGCCTCGACATTCCATTGAAGCTTACTTTCTGGATCTAACCTGTGAGATCTGGAAAGATTAACTAATTTCAAGGGGCGCCCGACTGTAGAACAGACAATAAAAAAATTTTTTTCAATACATTGCTCAACCCACTGAGTGTAAACAGGTTTCATTTTGGGTATGAAAAATTAATAATTTCGAGCAAAGTGTTTGCTTTTTTATGAAAATAATGGTGGTCGTTAGAAGTTGGGGTCATGAAACTCTTCAATTGCAAGGTGGATGCGCGTCTATCAGGTTGGTTGTAACCCCTCCCCCCCCCCCCCCACAAACCCCCACCCAAGCCCACATTCGACGCTTAAGATATTGTCTAGTGTCTCGCTCGGAGTTCTTGAAATTGGCCCGATGTTAAAGTTACAGTACATAAAGTGTTTGACAACATTGAGTAATACGCTTATGAACTACGTAAGTGAAAGACTGGTCACCGAGTTTTTGCTGTTTTCTAGCACAGGCGAAGCTGGCCAGTCAACGGTTTTACAAATAAACAAGGCAACAGCGTTAATATATAATTATACCTCAAGCATTATACTTTGTATAATAGCTACTTTAGAATAAAGTTCACTCAAGAAACAATCGTTTGTATTTAGGAGGTTATCTGTACCACCATGATACATTTTAAATATCCTTTTCTAGACGCGACAGGAAATGGCGAGAGTCTTAATAGTTCTAGTGAATGGTTGGCAGAGCTGCCTGAGATGCCACCGTCGAGTTTGTGACAACTTGGTTTGCATACATATATTCCCTGAGCTTTCGTACCTCACATCGAACTTGGATCATGATGTGGCCTCTTGTTGCTTTCTAAATATCTGAAGTAGTTATTGAATTACCGTTGTGTCGGAACAGGGATATCATTTTTTGTATGTGACGTTGCTCTGCCGGTATCTCGATACTCAGAAGGCCACTCCCTGTTGCCTGGCAACGTGCGCGGGAAGAGTCCCAATTCTCGCCATTGAAAATGATCCCGTAACATGAAGGCATTTCTTTTCCATTAGAGAGGGAGGGTTTGTGAGGTAAACATATTGCCATATCCACTTGGGCAGAATGGATAAGCTAGATACGTGTAGATATTGGGTAAAATTTCAGACATATGATTCACGGAAATGTACTTCCTTCATGGGAATGGAGTATTAAATTTGTTCACGTTTGCTCTTATTCGAAGATTATTGTACAAGTGTAAAGTAAAAAAAAAAGGTTGGTTCATAAAAATTCAGTTTTTATTCTCAATATGTTTATCATGTCAGCATGTCGCTATGGCTATCTATATGTGATATATATGATATATATATATGTGCTCAACATCTGACCCAAACTTATGAATTGCTTTTTAGTAATAATGTGTGTACCTGAACTGATAATAAATTTGAATTTTTACTTTTTTCCGTTTCCATTTCCGTTTCTCTGTATAGTTTTATCATGTAAGATATCAATTTAATAATGCTATCTAACACGCTTTCTTCGGTCATTTTCCATACTCCCTGTGTTAAAATTCAACAGATTGGTGTTAGAAATGGAAAATTAGCTCGGAAATGAAGAGGCTCTCTCCCGACTAGAATCATGACGTTCGCGTGGACAAACAACATTACCATAGCGACATTAATAGTGCTATATATCTTGGTTTCACATGTAATAATACAATCATTGAAATACGGTCCGTCGGTCTGCTCTGGAAAAAAAAGAATTTAAAGAATATAGCTACGGATGACCGGTTTCTGTAGCTCAGGGATACAGCACCGGGCAGAAAGCAGGGAGATCATGAGTTTGAAACTCAGCCGAGGCGGAGAGATTTTTACGGTCGGCCCTAACACCATTATAAGAACTGCGACCAGCGTACTGTTTTAGTGCCGTTACATCGTTCACTGAGGAAGAAAATAGATAAAGGCCAAATGGCGCAGCTTTTAAAAATAAATTTACTTCATCTGATGCTTCTCTTCTTTCAGGGATGATATTAAAGTTTTTTGCGATTAAAGCATCATATGTCTTCAGTAGTTCATATATTTAAGTCATGCGAGCTTCGGCTAAATTTAAGCACATCTTAACCAAATAAAATGACGCTATGCACGCTTCCCGATAAGTAACCATTTCTGGTATCTCTAAAGTATGTACAAACGGAAAGGATTCGTATTATTGCCTGAGTGCCTGTTTTAAAACAGATATAGCACAAAAGTAGCGCAAGAGAGAGAAAGAGGGAAATAAACACGAAAAAGCATACTTTGCGATAAAAAGAACACATGAACAGATAGATATGCTTACTTGATTTACCTGAGTAAAAAGAAACACCTTCCTGAGGTTCTAATCGACGAAGATTCGAACGGTAATTTCTGACGGCTCAGTTGGAAACGTATTTTGTAAGAAGCCAATGCCACAACGTTCTTTTGTTTCATATAAATGTCCTTTAAAACGCTTCCACTCAGGAGTGTGGATCCTGTAGAGTGTACAAACATTCAACAACAAGAGATTCGAATGTTCTCCATTTCTGTCAGTTATGTTCATAATTGATGTAATCGCAATGGTATTTCTGTTACTTTTGGTAGTTTTGCATATATATATATATATATATATATATATATATATATATGTATATATATATATATATATATATATATATTTATATATATATAACCCCGCCTTGCGACCAACCTGCGATTGCGACCACCCCCACAATTACGACCACTTTCCTTGGTCCCGAATTTAAGATCCAGGTAACTTAGAGTTTCACAAATACGACCACTCCCAAATTATGACCATTTTGGTCAGTCCCAATAAAGCATTAAAAATTCTTAGCGAATAGAAATCGAACCTTTCGATTTGAGGTCGGCTGCTCAACATAGGAGCTACCGGTATCAGAGAAGTTTTAACGGCAAAATTCTCTGTGTCTTTGACCAGTTTTGTAGGAACGTAACGGATTCCAAAGCCGCACGAGCAAATGTGTTCTTGTATTCCTTCTATGTATTCATTAAAACTCTGCTTTATCATCTGTACACAAACAGTCACACAAACGTAAATGTAGACTATTAGATGTGACAAGAAGGCTATATTAAGCCTCAACTTAGAGCACTTGAGACACGAAAATGATATGCTTAGATTGAAATTCTGAAACATATAATTTTAAAATTTACTCACCTGTGGAACAAAACATAACAGCTATAGCCAACTGAACAATTTCCATGTTAATTTTGGTTATTTATCCGACGTTACCTCTGTGCACTGTTCATCATGTGAGTTTTCACCGACCTCCATTCGTGTGCGACTAATCAAGAGAAGGCAAAAACAGACCCATTTTTAAAACAAACAAAAAAAAAGAAACAACATAGTCATTTTTTTTGCAGAACAATCAGTTTGAAGACAAGAGCACCTGTAGTAACTTACATGATTGAGTGCTTCTTTTTTAGTGATCATTTCTTTATTTTTGTAGGGGTTACCTCCTTCAAAAGGCTAGCCAAATGATTTGTAAACTTTGGCATTCTTTCACCCTCCCATGTTTAACGACGAATATGGTTCTGCACAGAGTTCTTAGATAAGCACACGCCGGTGGGAATTGTTTCAAACTCATCTTCACATCCATCAATCGGTGACACATGGATGCCATTCATTTCATCTATATATAATGTTTTTTGTAAAAGCAGATAATAAGATAAACGTGATTATTAATGACAACACAAGAATACGAACTTTACTGTTTTAGTTTAAACATTTTTATGTCCATTGTCAATTAGCGATTTTTTTTCATATTAGTCATGAAAAGTTCATTCAGTCAAAATACCACCTTTTTCAGACCCAAATAGAACCACATTGATAAATCAATAATCAGTCCTCTGTATAGTGCCCTGAAATCTCGAAACATATAAAGGTGTGAATTAAATAAAAACAGGCTCTCTCTCTCTGGCTCATTTATTAATTTTCTATTTGCAAAATAATGTCTCCCAAATTTCCCTAATGTTTCCAGTATTTGGACCGTAATCTCATACATTTTTTACAAACCAATCATGTTTCCCGTGTATTTGCTTTGGCTGACGAATTATTGTTATATAAACGTATTATTATTATTGAAAACCTGCAGCCCTTTGCAGAGCCGTTCATGTAAATGATGCAGCCATTTAAAGGTGCAGCCATCTAAACCAATTAAACAGTCCTTTAGTCATGTCAATACAGTGCACACCACGATTGTGTAGTAAAAACTCCTATATTTGTGTTATGTTTTGACTACACGTTCCTATAAACTCCGATGTATTTGTCCTGCTAAAGAAAAGTCCTATATTTTTCAGGAGCCTAGTAAGGGCACCATAATTATAATTATCCCAATTATTATTGGCATAACAGTTTGTCATCAGTGAGCACAGATAACTAACAGTTAGAGCGGTAAATCCCAATCAAGGAATCTCTCAGTGGTGAAAACACGACTCGGTAGGCATTTATATCGGGCTAGTGGGTCCGATGGTTGTAGGATCCTTATGTTAGAGGGCCGGAATGGCGCTAGGGATCTCATGACGCAACTACAGTAAAAATTATTTTAAGTGCAAAATGACTCCAGACAAAAAATAAAAATAAAAATTGTGCATGTCGGAGGAGGAATACATCTTGTATGGCTATCACTTTTAAGGGTTGGTTGGGGTGGGGGCTTTGCAATCCGTGCACTTCCTTTAGATGGTTGGAAAAAACTAGGTCTAGGTGTAAAGGCCCACTTCGTTTGCCTACATAAAATATTATTTTGATAATTATGCTCAATATAAACACTTTGCCAGTCACTATTTTGTTATTTTTAGACAATGGTATTTGTATTATTTGGTCAGATGTCAAGCAGCAGTTATTCGTGCTGGGGCAAAGTTGTGTCATATGCACTTAATATCTCATATCATAATCGTAAAAATGAATGTGGGACAGAAATACTGATTCTTTCATACAGATGTCTATGTGACCCATTAGCTTTGTATAGGGAGCAACCTTCGTAATGGAGTATGGTTGAAATGTAATACAGTCATTGAGTTGGTAATCCATGACAAACGTTTTTCCCTGCTTGATTGATTTAATATTTCCTGTGCTGAACTACCGCTCAACAAATACTTGATAAGGATCCTGGTATTATTTTTCAACATGTCAGCATTAGTGTATATTCCAATCTCCGGTCGCATCATACTTTGAAACATAATTTTGTGTTCGTATAAATCCTAATAAGATTGGTCAATTCTTTATTTAGAAAAAAGATGAAAGTTATAACATTTTTAAACATCCGATAAACGCTACCAAATAACTTAATGGATAAAGATCTATGTGAATTACATATGAAAATTTGTCATTTTGTATAACAATTACAAAATGATGAAGTCGAATATTTGTTAGATTTAATATATAAATAAATGTCGGACAGAATCTATGATAAGAACTTTAAATTAATTGTTTACATAGATCTGTTAGCCATGACATGAATCATGTAGAGTTTTCAGGCATCACCAATAAACACATTCATCATGCATTTTGACATTGGTCCATACATACACAAACCAAAAGATCGCATTTGAAGTTTAAATTCAATATTTATTTGCAAAATCCTGATAAAGGAATAGACCTGCTATTCCAAAACAGTTATAATTTTTATCAACTTCCAACTGAGACGCCTTTGCAGAGAAACCTTTAAATAACTATACGAAATTTAAGTATGGAAATATAATTTTTATGTGTTTAAGCATAGCAGAGGTGAAAATTAGTTCAGATAAAGAAGGTAGATTTTCTGACACACGTTTTTCAGCCCCAAAAGTCTTTTTTCTTTATTTGCCTTCAGAGCTGACTGTTGTAACAATAATCAGCGTCCACCCCGTCTACCACCGAATCTGCCATCCCTAAAGGGCCCTCTTCCGTCATCTCTGTATCTGTGTCTTCCCCCTCGGCGACAGTCCTGGTCCAGGTTGACAGTGGTACAGTCAGCAGTAAACGTTGCCACGGTACCCGTACTGTCGGGGCATTCATCTTGCACAGACGAAGCAGTGTACGTCATCGTGACCTAAGTTAAGATACAAAAATACAAATGTAATCCACGTAATGATTGAGAGTGTCACTGTAACTTTGGTAAACTGTACGGCGTACATTTGTAACCTGGTAATTGTGTAGAACTACAATTGTAACCAATTTTGCTGATAATGATAAAGAATGCTTACAAAACCTGGTAGTGATTAAGCCTGTCATTTTAACCTCACAAATGATAAAATATATATAAACCTGTTACAAAGGTATAATGATCATGTGTGTCACTGTTACTTAGGTAAAACAAAAAATGTAATTTTAACTCAAGAAATCTACAGCTGTGAACAAGGTTATCATAAGGTGTCACTGCACCACCAGTAAAGATGAAGCGTGCCATTGTAACCTAAGAAATGATATAAAATTACAGCCGTAACTTGGTAATGATAAAGAATACAACCGTTACCATTATACCCTGAAAATGATAATTTCCTGTAAAGGGGTGTAATAAAGTATCATTTTTTATTAGGTAATTATTTGATATGCCACTGTAAACTAGATAATTAGAAAGCTTGCTTCGGTGTAATCAGTTATATAAACTTTCCATGTAAGACAAGTAATGATGAAGACAGCGACTGTAAGCTAGGTAATGATACAGAACATGCAGTGTTAACTGTGCTAACATTACACAGTATGACAGTGTAATAAAGATAATGATTACTTAAAACATTCATATACTTATTATTCAATAAAAGTATTTATAAAATTAAACACATGTAATGACACTACAACTTAGGTAGAGAAATAAAGAGGAAATGAAGGTTCAAGTTGTTTTTGTAAAACACAAGACTGCTTGATTTAGAGACAGAAGTAAGTATGTTCAATATGTTGTAATTCTCTGTAACCCTAATAATGATCTCGTCAATAAAGGGGGATTCTGGTATATATCCTTCTTACCTTTAGGCAGTGTGTGTGTAGGGGGGGTGTTCAATATAATCCCCCCCCCCCCCACACACACACACCCTGGAAGATAAATTGACGCTACTGCGTGATAAAGTATCAAATGAACAAGCGTTTGCCATGATGATGTTGATAATGGTTATTATAATATATATTACTAACACATATAAATTTTAATTTGTAAATGTTAAAGTCAGAACTGCAAGCATAAGCACGACTAATTAATGATGTGAACATATTTACTGGTATAAACCCTCACCTCGAGCACCGTGCTGTTATTGTTCTCCTTGCAGCAGATCTTTTTAGTTCTATCTTCTTCACTGTATTTGCTTGTTTTGTTCTGACATTTCTCAAGGCACACCGAACTCATGTTAAGACACGAAGCATGGATCTGGCAAGGCCTCCTGCGATCGTCTGATTCGTCATTATTTCTGCATTCACACCTGAAATATAAGTAACAGATTTGATTATACTTCTATGGAAAAACAACATTATATATAATGCAAAAAGAAGTTACTCGGAATGTTTTTATTCATAAAGACCAGCCCGCGCATTTGTTTGAATTATGAAAACATCCTTTGGAACAGTTACGCTTCCAATGACTAGATGGCGCTCTGTCATTGTAAAGCGTGACCGAGAAATTACTGAAGAATTCTGTTTCTCGACATTACATTTATCCTCTTTTTAGACAGTTTTAAGGAACTTTTTTAAGCCAGCGTGCCATTGTTCCAAACTGAGTGATAAGTAAGATTTATATACGGTCATGTATAAGAAATGTTTCAGTTTATATTTTACAAACTACTAGTCTGTGAGCACTTTATGCATATACATATTCTGAAAGCTTAGGATGTTCAGGCATTCGACTATATATCATTATATGAGCATAACCGTTACAGTAATAGTATAGCCCTGTCCATCATACTGACAATTTTGAGTCCTTATGGGTATAAAGTTTATTATATTTTTTTCAGTTTGCAAAGTTGATTTAATATCCGTTTGATGAAAGAAGGAAATGCAGTATTCATCATTTTAGGACAATGAACATCATTTTCATTTAAAAATTGCCACTCTCTAACCAACGCACTGAATAATAATAATAAAAATAACGTACGTAAAATTTGAGTTAATACGGGGTCCTCTGAAGGGTCCTCCTCTGTGGGATCCTCCCCTTCTTGGGTGTCCCACTGCACATGCGCAGAAAACAGCCAAGACCACCAAACAGCAAAACAAAACGCTTCTCATGGTTTTTGTTTCCTGAAGAAAAAAATTCGTCATAATAATATGTTCCTTCTTGACCGTAGAGAAAGCATGTTTACCGCACATGCCCTGTCATATCAATCTTCCAGTAAGACTTTTAATCAAGTCAGAATTAAAATTATCCTAAAAGATTGCAGAAAAATTGGAGCATTTTTATTTTATCAGCAAAGATCGCAGTAAGCAACATTGGGAAAGGAATGGGAGAACTTTCAGTTTTTGGTGTTCATAAAATGGTGTGTACGCCTTTCGGTTTATATTTGGTATTTGACTGTACGATGTTTAATTGTTCCTATCTTACATGAAATAGGAAAATTTCAGAGATATAAGGCTATTATCAACAGAAGAAAATTGAACAAAAAATGTTACAAATTTGTCCTCACATATTAATCATTTTTTATCTGTATATCTATTCCATCTTTATAAGCATTCATGAATTTATCTATTACATAAATCTAAGCGTTTTTTTCTGCATAGTTATATGTTGTGTAATCTTTTTATATCAATCTTTATTTACATAAGAAGTAAAAGCCAAAGAAAATAAAAACTTACTACTTTGCAGTGTTCTTTTGATATATCAGGGGTTCGCCTCCGGTCGCTCTCTGATAATTCTCACAGTTACGTTAAGTCGGTTTGAGGTAGACTGCTCCACTAGAGCGATATTTATATATTCTCGGATCGTGACATCTCTGCTCAAGCGCGTCGGATTCGTGAGCACTGGGACCGTCACAAGACTAGTCATTTGACGTTATTCAGAACACTTCTTAAACAATCATTATTCGTTTATATATGAGCGTAGCCACCCAAGCGCATCCGAAGCAGTCATGAGACTGATCATATGACATGAAATAAACATCATTAGTTATAATCAAATGCTGACGTCAGTATATCAGTGACTGAGTACATGCATCTAGCCGTCTCCCCTGAACGTTCTTACGGCAAGGCTCCAGCAGTTCTTGCTAGGTCACAAAGTGCACTTCATACAGAATTCTTCAGAATGTAACCAACAAATAAAGAATACTTACATATTGAATAACCAAAACTGGCAGAGAATTGAAAGAAACTTATTTCGCCAGAGTTCCCGTAAATCAGTACTGCTGGTCCCGCTTAAGTCTAACATACATTTAAATATGTGATCTGTGTATCTCGGGGCACAGTAGCCAACTTCCGTATGACTGTACACGACTGTACATTATATTTTTGTCCGAGCGAATACTTTTGTAAGGCATAAAGATGAAGAGATTTAATTAAATGAATGATAGCTTTCATTGACAAACCTTAATTCATTTCACATTTTTTTTGCACAGGGATAGCTTTAAAATAAAATTCATATGTTAAAAAACATTTAATTGAAGATATGAGCTAAGATGCTGTAACTCAGTTTAATTCCCATTAAGGACATGATAAGGGCTCTGCATACACCTTCCGCTCCGATAACAAAAAAAAAACCGCCTCGGCCACTGACCTGTGTTCTATTTCTTGACACGTTGTTAATCTAGCCTTGTCAATGACGTGGCATTTTAAAAATGTATGTTGTGTTGGTGCTATGATTCATTGAATGGCATGAGGTTCTCCGAGTATCTGAGGAGATATAGATCTTCTTTGCCTAGTAAAACACGATTTCTGGTGTGACCAGTGAGATGGAACAAACTGAAGTGTGCACTGAACATGCATGTTCTCCACGTTGGTCTTTTAGCTGCCCCTGAATGGTTAAATTAATATAGTGATCTTTTGAGCTAACCCTGGCTCTAAACGTTAATTGTCTAAATGAACCCCCCCCCCCCGTTATAAAGGAGGCTGTCTGGGTTTTATATTTATGTAGGTTTTTATTATAATCTCGCATGGGCTGAATAAAATTAACAGCTGCATTAAATTATTTTATAAGAGACCCCAATTGAGAGTTAGACTTAAATACAAATAAATACCATGTAGATATCGTGGGTATGAAAACCTCATATGATGCCTCTCTCCCCTCTCTCTCTCTCTCTCTCTCTCTCTCTCTCTCTCTCTCATGCACACTCATAATATTTATTATTTCCTTTCTCACGGAAACCCTCATACACGCACACATACAAACATACATATCAATTAAACAAATGCAGATAAGGAAAACATGATGGGAGGATGGAATTGGGGCAACATGCGCTCTAAAATGTCACAGAGATTCTTATTTACTTCTAAATATATCCGCTAGTGACAACTGTTATAGTATATTAGGTTATACATTAATGTATTCTTAACATTAAGATAATTTATGCTGATTGCGCAAATGTGATTAGTTGCCGAATATATAACCTAAACTTCACCAAATGTAACAATCCGAAACAAATCAATCAGATTCTTGGGTAGGCCTATAGGTGGCTTTTTTTGTCAGAAACTGACAAAAAAAGATGATGTAATCCAGGGCAGGTATATTAGATTAAGACTGATACATACAAGCATATATTTATGTTCATTTAATGCAATTATAATGTTTTAATTTTAATTACAACTTTGGTTTAATGAGTAAAAGCGCTACTATAATAATTGTTATAATAATAATAATAATAATAATAATAATAATAATAATAATTAGGGAATTCAGGGAACAATTTTTAAAGGTAGCGCACCAATTGGCGTACCAGCTGGCGTCAACTCTATCCTAATGGAGCAAAACTAGGCAAAACTACCGCAGTGCAAAACATACATGAAGTGCACGTAGTCTCCTGCCGTATATACCTTCAAAATTATCAAAAATATCAATAACAATCAGAGCGTATCTCTTTAAATGTTGGTTTGTTTCTAATCAACCCATGACTTAGCCTTGACCTTTCGCGAACTACTTCCATGGTTGCGCCCTTGATATATCCGAGGTCAGAATCCGAATTCGACCGAGGAGTTCCGAGTGTGCCGTTTCCCTGAGAAGTGTCAGTAAATTCACCGTAAAGCATGGCAGCTACGTTTGCTGGACTTTGTGTATATAGTCCTGGACCCTGTTTTAATAAGAAAGTAAATAACTTAAACCCCCATCTTTACGAGAGATGGGGCAAAAAAAAAACTTTAGTTTTTTTCGAGGGCTAGTTCTTTAGTAGTAGCGCGTTAGATTCTTTATCTACGGAATATGGAATGTGTGTTGAGAGATTTTATATCAAACTTGAACGGTGGCATGTATTTATCTGTGTTGCACTTTGATTACACCTGAAAACGTAAAAATTCGCTACATGTAGCAATCATTTTTGCTGGTTATATAAGCATACCGCATGCGGGTCCGCGCATTAGAACTCTCACCTTTGTTATTTCTAAATACGTGTACCGATTTTATACACATTCCGCATCCAGCATTCCGTACATATAAGAAATCTTAGCTTTAGTCTTCAAATATGTTCTTCATTACATAGGTGTTTATTATGTCCACTAAGCGGCAAGGATTTTGTATTTGCGGGTGTTGAATTGTTTGTTTGTCTGTTAGAAACATTAGTC
Source organism: Sipunculus nudus (assembly GCA_026874595.1). Classification (NCBI taxonomy): domain Eukaryota; kingdom Metazoa; phylum Annelida; class Sipuncula; order Golfingiida; family Sipunculidae; genus Sipunculus; species Sipunculus nudus. The sequence continues at coordinate 36,894,720 of CM049306.1, read as the reverse complement.
AAAAAGTTATTTTGGTGACAACTTCAGGATAGTTCGGCAAAGATCGAAGGAAATATTTTAAAGGAAAAAGGTTGCTTCTCTGACAGTTCCATATGAGGCTAATGAGCTGAACTGGCGGAGGTGTTAATCGATTGTACAAATTTTCATTCTAACATATATTAGACACTCATCATTGATCAAGTGCTGGCATTCGGTAATGTCTAGATGAAATCGGGATGCCCGGAGAAAACCACTGGCCTTCTCATAGCCACACCGGGATCAAACCCGAATCGCGAAACGGAGAGAGCCAAATGTATTACCACTCGACTGCTTAGCCCCATTCTATAACCTATTTATGGAATTTGTACATTCTGGGGATAATCTATAGAATGTATACATCTATGACCCAAGTGATGGAATGTGTACATTTATTGACACAAGCCATATTATATTATAAGGAAGTAAAGTTGGACAGGAGGTGAAATAGCGAATGGATATTGGTGCTCAGTGAAAGCATTTAAAGTAGTCAAACATAAAACATTGTTTGAAAATACTAACAGAAATCAAACATATTCAAATAAGTTGATGAAACAGAATCCTGGACAAGTAAGATATATTTTGTATTCCTTTTAGTGTTGAACACGTCATTCGGCTTCTGTAAACTTTAAACAAATGCTTAAATATATTAAAACCTGTCTATATTAATATTTTCAATATGAGAACTGATATTAGTGATGTTATATTTCTACACTTTATTCACAAACTATGATTCCTTTTAAGTTAATACCGCTCAATATATTTTAATATACAAGTCTGTCTGAGACTCTCAAACATTTGTACAACTAAATTATAGAAATCAAAGTATATTTCTTAACTTTAATCTCTAAATATAATAAAGGTAAATGGATGATTATATTCCATTAATTATCTACACCAAGGGGGTTATGTTTTTTCAGGCGTTGGTTTGTTTTCTGTTTGTTTGTTTGATTGCTTTTTAGTCTGTTTGTTCGTTTTATTGTTTAGTTATAAACGGAATATGATTATTTATAAGTATAGCTCGGCAATGGTACAAGGAACAATTGATTTAAATTTTGGGGTGATCCGGATCACTATCTGGATATTTTTTTAAGGAAAAATGCTGCATTTCTGACAATGCCATATGGGGCTTATGAGCTGCCATATCGGAGGTCTGCGCTCTCTGAGTGCTTTTCTATTTTGACACTGTATTGACATACTGTAAATGTGTAATGCGAATAAATATATTTGTTAAACAAGTCTCTTTCAACGTGTTTTCTCAATAATATTATCAATATTAAGGTTCTTTCAGTGGAATTATACATTAATTTCTATATATAAACTAGACGTTCCCATGAAATTACAACTTCAATCATGCGTCAGCATTTTGGTACTTATGCACTGGGTGGTTCAGACATTAAGTACATAAGTCATGCTTTGCGTGTGAAAGACCTTTAGCTGGTGGTGATTATTAACCCGTGATAAACCTGAAGAAGACAGCTGTCAGTGTGTGTGTGACGCCGAGCATTTCAAAGTAAAACCTCCCAACCATATAGCTGGCAACAGTTATGTAACTGCATCATGTACATGGGAACGAATTCTCGTGATCTGCATGTGTACCACATGAACCTTTTGATAAAGTTGATATTTGATAGAAAGAAGGCAAGCTTATTGTATGTGCAAACACAGAACTTTGCGGATACTATGTTTTCAACCGAGTTCCGCCGCCGCGTTTGTTTCCGGAGAACTCTTCTTAGACCCCTTGAGTCATCTTTCTGTAAACGGGCATAATAATCGAGTCATATGTGAGCTAGTACTTTACAAAGATTGGTGGCGCCACCTACACCTCTTTTTTGTTCTGTGGCCAAGCGTGCATTTATTTAGTGAAAACAGCCCATTTCTCAGAAGTGGTATAATGTGCTGGGCTGAAATTTGGCATGTCCATAGATCTTGGTTACTTCATCTTGTACTGAAGTCTTGTTTCACCACCTGCAGTCGGTTTGCGTGGCTCCATCCGTCGTTTGCTTAGTATGAAAATAAATCATACCTCAGCAGGTATTCAATATATCAGTCTGAAATTTGGTACGTCAATCCATCTTTGACAGCTTCTTGGTACACATTGCATGTGGCGCCACCTTTAATCCCATAATCGTAGAATATATCCATGTATTAATCTCAGAAGTGTTTTGTCGAATTCGCCTGAACTTTTGCATGTCCATAAATCTTTGATATCTTAATCGCCTAAATAAACCTTTTGGCGCAACCTACAGTCGTTTTGCGTAGCGTCCATTCATAAATTAGTTTGGGTATAAATTGCACATGTCTCAGGAGTGGGTAGATGTATCCGCCTGAAATTGTGCTTGTTTTTAGGTCTTAGATAGCTTTGTCATAGGTGGCGCCACCTCTATTATAAACTTTATTTATTTTACATGGATTCCACATCTAGTTATGATTACTAATACGAGGCACTTGTTAAGGGTAGCTTGGTAGCAGTAAGTGTGTTATATCCCATTTCCGTGGAACAGTTCGTAGAATTTCACGTATCAGCCTGAATTATTGCATGGTCGTCCATATTGGGAAGAATTCTCGTAACCCCGAGAGTGGTTGCGCCACATACAATCATGTATTTGTAGAATATATTCACGCAGTTATCTAAGGAGTGGTTTATTGTATCAGCCTGTTTATTGCATGCCTATAAATCTTAAATTGCTTTATCTCGTATACAAGACCGGTGGTGCCACATACAATCGTTTTGCGTGATGTCCATCATAGGATCTGTTAAGGGTCAAAATTTTAGGAATGGTTTTGTGTATCGGGTTTAAATGTACATGCAGATCAATCTTGGGAAGATTTCTCCTGCACATGACTGGTCCTGCCAGCTACAACAACATATCTGGGGAATGCATTGATCCATTTATCTTAGGAGTGCTTTGATGTATCCGCATGAAAATCTGCATATCCATAGATCTGGGAATGGCTTATGCCAAAGGGAAGCAATTTGGGATTGGTTTTGGTCAGAGCGCCACCCCCCCCCCCCCCCGCCTCAGTGCAGGAATTTCAATCTACATTGTATATAACAATGTCTGTTGCACACAAATGAGATATTCATATTAATTCAGCCAATCTGTCGAATATCCTGACTCATTTGTAACTCAGCTGACTGTAAGTCATCTGAGCAAATGATGGCCCGTCGTCCGTCTGGCTATCCGGACGTCCGTTAACAGGTCAAGTTTTGAAACCATTGGACCTACGAAGCCAACATTATGTGACTTCGTTCTTAAGAGAAATTAAGAAATAACCTCGAGCTTTCCATTAAAATCCTATTGTTACACGTCAAATCTATCAATATCAAAACCATTTTTTTTTGTATTTGGCATAACTATTCTTCTGTATGTCTTGCATATATTTACCAATAAATTAGGTTTATTCTGTGTAATTTGTAAGAGTTGTGGGCTTGAACATAATAGATATTGTTAAAATATCAGGAACGATATTTATTCACAAAATATGATATCTGCTGAAGCTGGAGCTTTTTTCAAACATGTAACCTTATTTAATGAACAATTACCAAAAATTAGGTAAAAATATTGTATATTTAAAAGAAATAAGCATGACTGCCTCACTTTGACCATGGCACATTTTTTTCTGTAAGCACTGATGGTTTTATTTTCGCATCATGCAATCATAAGGTTTACATCTTTAATGATCTAAAATTTGTAAGCTCTTGATTAAAAAATTTTATAGAGTTTATTAGAAGAACATGTCACTGCCAAGGCATTGTGGTGATTATGTAACCCCCCCCCCCCCCCCCCCCCATCCCGCTGAGTTCATGCACCTGTGTTGGCCTGTAGTCTCGCTATGGGTGTTACGAAGATAAAGGGACTTTTGCTTAGGTGTTTCGTTAGCATGGCTATGTTTCTTGTGTTCACTGAGGCGGGAGAAATTGGGTAAGTTAAGAACCAGCATCTTATATAATTGAAAGTCTTTAATCGTTTCTAATATACATTATTAAAAATTAAGACATTTCTTTTTTTTTAAATATGTAAATTTATATGAGAAATAATTAACTCGGACTTTCTTATAAGAATGATGTGAAATAAAAATGCTTCTATGAAGTCTATTGAATATAGTGTGCCAAAATAGCTACTTATCTACGGAAAAACGAAAAAAAAATCACTTGAAGGACCATGGCCCTATATTTTTAGACACAGAGAAACGTTTACTTAAGAGAATCTCTCTCTCTCTCTCTCTCTCTCTCTCTCTCTCTCTCTCTCTCATAAAATAAACCACTTAACTTTTGAATAATGATTTATATTCTCAAGAAGGACCTTGACTCTGTATTTATAGACACTGATAAACTTTTACTCTCTGCTACGGGCAGCTGTGTCTCTCACACTCCCTCTCTCTCCCCCTCTCTCTCTCTCTCTCTCTCACACACACACACACACACACACAAATAATAACTTAACTTTTGCATAACAAATTATATTTTCTGTAAGGACCATGTCTGTATATTAATAGACAGAGAGAAACGTTTACTCTCTACTAGAGGCACTTTTCTCTCTTTTTCTGCCTCTCTCTCTCTCTCTCTCTCTCTCTCTCATTAAGAAAGAGAATAGATAGATAGAGTTTATTAGGTAAAATTCATACGCATGTGCAACATACATTTAGAAGTTACCGAGGATAACACATTAAAGTATTATTAAAACATTGATGTTCAATGTGGTCCTCTGGGGAACAAATATAGTACGGCAACACATGACAAATTATGACTAGAAATATAGTTTATAAAAATATACAAGCTTACATTAAAATATGCACTGATGGAAAATTTAAATGGAAGAGTTAACTAAATATTAAAAAAATGAGTTGATTTTAGAAATAAGACCTAAAAAAGTCACCTAAAACTCCTAATAGGACATTCTATGTACCATGCTATTTGTTATTTATATACTATAATATAGGAAACCAGTGGGCTTGTATATCTAATTAAATTAATGTACACTGAATTCATTATTAAAATTGAATATAATTACTGTTTTCTTCTGATTTCAGTTTGTTCCATAAAAATAATTTCAATTTTTTTAACATATTTGCTTTCACACTATTTGATTGAAAGTGGAGGACTGTTCAATAGTAAACACCTGTAAAATGAAATGAACTTTTACCAATTCCTTTGAACATGACAGTTCATTATACCTTGTCCTGTACCCGTGTTGCATTTTAATGAAATCCAAATTATCTCTAAAGAATCGTGGTGAATATCCATGTGAATTTAACAAAGTTTCAGTTGATCTACACTGTAAGATACTGGTCTAATATCTGTATATTTAAACTGATTGTAACCTTTATGCATTCTAGAATGAGCATTAAACACAGGAAAGTTAGAGACGATGAAGAGAGTGGTGGCTGCGAGCAAGAAGGAGAGGTCATGTGGCATTTCTAGTAATTGAACCTTTTTTCTTACTAAATACGTTCGTGAGTGATACATCCGCTTTTGTCCAGGCTGAGAGTTTAAGGTTTCAAGGGGTTCGCATACTTTTTAGGATGCAAACAGGGCATCAATTAAAACATGGCACACCTTGTGCTGTGAAAGGAATATGCGTTCTACCCATTTTAACACATGCTAAAGTGTAACATTCTCAGTGCAGCTGTCATCAACTTTTCATTTATCAATAAAATTCCTTTGGCGGTACGTATATAAATCAATATCATAATTATCGAATGTGCGATATGGTAGTATCACATTAGCACCTTAAAGCTTAATTACGTCTTCAGTGATAGAGGATTTATTGATTACAGAAACACGCTCTTTTATAAAATTAAGATCAGGAAGAGAACACATTTTAAACTAAAAAATTGCCTCTGTAAAACTATATATAAAACTATATATAAACTACATAAACTTTAATTTTTAGAGATCGGGATAGGGTGTTGGGGGGGGGGGGGAGGGGGGCGCTTTCTTTTTGATGATTCGGCGATTGCATTTATCTTGTACAAAGCATTAAAAGGTGTGCTTTATTGTCGGAAGTTTACTTTACCTGCCAAAAAAGTCATGTTTTATCCGGCATTGGCTTAATTGTTTGTATGTTAGTAACGGATTTAAATAAATTTCTGTTCAGATGTAGGGTTCAGCCGAGGAATACACCATTAAATATTGAGTGCAATCGGACCCATCATGATATGTTTTGTTTTAAGGAATCCTTACCAGTACGAGATTTCACAATTAATTTGCTAGGTACTCGGGCGCAGGGCATAATTAGAGCCGCCTTTGTTCTGGCGGACAGTTCTGACCTGTGATACAGCCATGGATAAGCTGAACCTTGACACTCATTTCTCTCGGCTTCGATTAATATTTATTGCAATTTCGTACCGCACCCCAAAGTATGATCAAAATCCTGGTAATATTCCGGATCTTGTGATCTAGAATGTTGGCAGATATATGCGGATGAATGTTTTTTCGTATGTTACACTATTCTGTCGACCTGAACCTGATTTGATATGTGATATTCAGATGGCAAAGGAGATAATTGTCTGCACAATTCTTGACTTAAATCAACTGATCAACAATTAAAGTTTCAGTTCTTTATTAATTTACGAAATATGGAAAACATCCCTCTCCGTTCAGCCTAGCGACAGCTCGTCACCCCAAACGTCGATTTTAGATTAACTGAAGACGATGGGGTGACAGTACAAGCTATTGGATTCGCATCAATTCTAGTATGTGCAGATGTGCACGCCATTTCTGACACTACTTTTTCATTTTCATCTACTTCTCGAACTGTCATTTTCCTGAGTTAAGCAAAAAGTGACGTTATTCTGTTGGGGAAAATAATAATTATTACATTTACGGTTGACTTACGTGTATTCGTGCGGCAGTTTTTTATACCGAGGCTGGTTTTACTCGAAAAACTCGTCTCCACGTCTGTCAGCGGGAGAACCATAACTTCCGGTAGGGGATTTCCAAACGGCTATGTGTAAAACTCGGAAGTCCGAAGTCGGAAGCAAGGATTTTTTAAAAATAAAGCAATGATCGAAGCATAATTAAAATGCTACTACATCATTCGAAAGTACCATTTTACTTTTATTGATAGAATAAGGTCTTTTCTATCCGTATGTAAAAAGTCAAACTTATCCATCCGAAGTTATAGACTATTTTTTGCTCGGAAATGCCCAGTTATGGTCCAAATGTGTAAAACTCGGAAGCCAGTAATGGCTAATGCACTGCATGGTCATCATATCGTCAGCAAACGTGTGAAGCATTTTCAGTTTCTTCAATATCACATATTTTTCATAAACTCAGTCTGTTTTGTAACATTAATTATGCTGTTTTTTATAATATATTATATTTATATATATTTATATTTTATTTCATTTTGTAAAACAAGATTATATTAACTCATCAATATTTTCGCTGTTACCGTATTTTATGTTGGTGGAAACATGAAAAAAAATAAAGGTTTTGATAATATTTTATTCACCTTACAATTGTGCCCCTATAAAAATTACCCTTATAATATCATAGAGACTAAATCAGAGAATTTGACAGAACCACAAAACGTCCAGTAAATGTTTTTACAAGGTTGTTTCGAACAAAATATTTGATTTTTCATGTATCAATTGAAAAACCTTTTCCTCTTCCATTGGCCAAAAAATTTAATCAGGATTATGAATCTCTTAAACTCTTATCTATTATGTAATACTTTTTATGCCAAATTATATTTTACATTTCATGGTCAAGTTGCACACATTTATATATATATATATATATATATATATATATATATATACACACATATATAGATATACATATATAGATATATATATTTAAAATCACAATTTGATATTTTCCCCTATAAGTTCCTGCTGTAAATGGAACCTGTTTCAATTGTTTTGAAATTGTGCCAAAATAGCATAATATACATGATGCTTTACAATAATTTTGTTTGATGATGATTTCATCAGACGTATCCTGCAAAATTAAAAAAATAAACACAGACATTAACAATACCTTGACAGAAAAAAATACACAATGCATGTGTAAATAGATATGATGCCGATTGTAACATTTTACAATTATATAAAAAAAAGTATCTGTTTTTGCAGAACGATTCAATATTTAATCGATATTTTTTATGCTGTTAGGTACAATATTCATCAAATTAATGTTCTGAAAATTTGCAAACCACAGGACACAAACATTCATACTATATATATATATATATATATTCGATGTAAAATACGTCAACTGAAAAAAAAAAAAACATTAAACAAAACATTTTGCATAGCAAAAAAAGTTCAGTAAATGTTTAAAAATAAATTGTTACAGAGCAAATGTTATAGATATAAAAATATAGAACCTGATACAAGCAACTATTAAGTCCGAAGGGAAGGAGGCCCGAAAGCGCACGGTATACTACTGTATCGAGAATTCCGACTATAGTCCGGTTACATTTGTTTCTGAGCATAAAAAATATAAGAATCAAATAAAAATAGTGAGTATACACGGAATATTCAGATGCATATATTTTTATATAAAGATAAAAAATTACTATATAGCAAAAGTAGAATGGGAATAATTAATATTTGTAATTGAAATATTTATCTTAGCGGTAAATATCTAACTTGATCTATCAAAACGGTTTGGTTCCATTATTGCATGGTGTCATCATTTTAATATGTGGAATTTCAAGGAATGAATCATATAGATGAGCAACAGGTTCAAGAAAAATGCCTATATCCCGTAGCATCTTTAGGACACCAGGTCACCTCTAGACAGACTTTTACTTGAAGCCCCAAATGTCTTACGTGTCGATAAAGATTCTATATGGTTATTTATCTCCTCTATGAACAAAATTGTAATTTCTTATCAAGATCCTTATCGTACAGTAATCCGAAGTTTAAGGGAGCATATTTTATTAAGATGCCCTTATCATGCCCAAATTATAACGTATGAGAGTGAAATCAGTTGCATATATACTTTAAATATTATTAAATATCCATTTATTTGAAGTTGAAATGTGATGTTGAAACACAAGGAGTGATTTTTTTATATATAAATATCAAGATTTAAAAAGTTTAAAAGAAAGAGTTAAAAACTTGAAAAGGAATTAATTTTAGTTTTAAAAAAATGATTGTCTTAAATATACATATCGATCATATTTTATAATCACACATGTATTAGTATGTTATATATTATCTGGACTGTTGTATCCCTTTTCTAAGATATATTTTAACATTTTTTTTTTAATATCGTAGAACTCTAACATATTGAAAGACATTTCGTTTTGTATATGATGCATGTATGTTTGTTCCAGCGATGACCTACTGGGAAATATTGGATTTTCATATTTGTTCAACGTATGGAAAATATATTACTGGTTTTTTTTTAATGACATCGTAATTTATAACTGTATTTTTAATGCCGTATTAGGGTTTATTATACCATATTTATTATTCAGTGGTGTATCCATAGAGGGCGCAAGCCCGTTCAGACGTAATACCTCGTAATATTTTATCGAGTTCTTTTCCCATTTTTTCGTGATCAATTTTCATTTCTTTTACAGATTACCTTTTTTATTCCCTACCAATTTCATTATTATATTTATTACTTTCCAATTCATAAGTTGGTGATTTACTCCACTGAGAGAGCATCCAAATATATACTAGTATATTGAGAGAGGAAGTCTTTCCGTTTTCACACTTTTCTCGGTCATAACACCGAGAAACCCCCCCCCCCCCCCACCCCCCACCCCCCACCCCCCCCCCATCGCATAACCGTGTAAGTCATACACAGTCTCCCAACAGAGCTCAGCTCGGGTGGGATCGACCGTGAAAAATCTCACGGCTCCTCGGCTGATACTCAGACTCACGCACTGTGCTCTGCTGTCCTTGCCTGTGCGCTCACAGATCACAAAAGTCGGTAAAATGCAAAGATTGTCATTAGACTTCAACATATAAATTATTTAACAACGAGTACTACATTTAAATACTTGTAGTGACATTTTGCAAGTTATAAATGTATAGACGCGCATTTCATCATTGACATTAACATGTTACGAACTATTGAATATTTTGACTTTCCAGTTTATACCGTAATTTTATAGAAATATAAATATTAAGCCCAACAACCTAAAGTTTGAATACATTGTTCAAGAACACGTAGGAATATTTTATATATATTTTAAATTTACAAATAAAAAAACTAAGAACTTATAGTTTTCTGATTATGTATCATGTATAGTATTATACACTCATTAAAAGCAGAATCATGCATAAGAAATATTAATATATGCATGAAACTATAATTATAATGAAACTGCATTTGGGCTGTGGCTCTTAACTGACCACAAGTTAACCAGTGCGTCTCTGTGACTTCCGAGTTATACACATTGGATAACATCCCAGCACTTCTGACTGACTTCCGAGATGGCTTCCGAGCACAAAATAACGTTCAGATTAAAGAATGGATAACTATTATTCTTCACAGAATGATAATAAAGATCTTATTCTATCGGGGGGGGGGAACAAAACGGTATTGACGCGTTAGCATTTTGTATATGCTTTAAACTGCTTTATTTATAAATCAATTAATTGGTTTCCGGCTTCCGGCTTCCGACTTCCAAGTTTACATACACGACCGCGCCATGACACCTTTAGTTTTGAATGAGAAGTACCGCTTCACGTGAATCGGTGCCACAGTGATGAAAGGAGGTAATATATGTAATTATTTTTTTGTAACAACATTTTTCTTCGATATTAATCACATTTAATACGACTATATAAGCCTGTGATGCCAAATAATAACAGACAGGAAATATTTTGATCCGACCCTTAGAATGGGCGTTCTGTTGTGACAGCCATCATGACTCCAGGTCCTATCAGTTTATTTCCGAAGGCCTAAGTGTCATGTTGTCATGGCTACGTTCAGCCCCGAAGGGTATTCCTTAACTGAATACAGGGTTGACTGTGGTAATTATAATTAGCGTCCACCACCATACCCGAAACTGCCAAAGTTTCCTAAGTATCTCTATCATCCCTGTCCCTGTGTCCTTTCCCGAGGCGATAGTTCGGTCCAGGTTGACAGTGGAACAGTCAGCAGTTAACGTTTCCATGGTACCCTTACTGTCGGGACATTCATCTTGTACAGTAATGAAAGTTATCGTCACTGCACTGATAATGATAAAGAATGCTACCATAACCTGGTAAAGAATGTCATTGTAACTTGCAAGATGATATAAAAAACTGCACCTGTAACCAAGGTAATTATAATGAAAGCTACTTTAACTCTGTTAAATGTAAAGCGTGTAATTGTAAACTGAATCATTATGCAGTTCTGCAACTGTAATTCTGTAATTATAATGAATAAGGGCAAAATAAAAAAAAAGAATGGTTCTCAGGCACTTTTTTTCAGAAATCAATGCGGGTGGGCGGTTTTTTATTTCTATTTTTTGAGTATGTTTCAATAAAAATGTCATATGATAAGGGAAAGGCATGATAATAAGAGATTTATTTTGCTAAACAAGCAAAAGCACTACATAACAAAGGAAATTGTATGATTTTATCTGTTGTTTCTGTTGAAAATCGAAATAAAAGTTTTTGATGCGGGGGGTTAAAATTGATGCGGGCGGTGCCTGAGAACCATACCTTTAATTTTTTTGGCCTAAGACAATAACCAAAATTTAACAAAGCTTGCCGTTGTAACTTAAGTAATGATACAGACCACTATACATTCTGAACGAGATAAATGTAAAGAATGCTACCGTAACCTGCAAATTATAAAGCATGTTTTTGTGACCACTATAGCACTCTGACCGCGATTATGAGCACGAAATGATAGACCATTACCGTTACCTAAATAATGTTAAAGAATGCACTGTAAAATAGGCTATATGCAGAATGTCACGATAAATAAGTTAATATTAAAGACAATAACTGTGGGATGGGCATTTATTTTAGAATATACCGCTGTATTCTGAGTGACCATACGTAGTACTGGAGTGTCATCATAGTACTTGATAACATAGATTGTATTAAACCTTGGTAATGACAGTACACAGTGGTAATTAAAGGACATGGGCGTTTTGGCTTTCTATTATTCAAACACGCATACGAATGCTGGTGTTAACAATGTACAGACAGTTCCTGGAGTTCAAGATGTCTGAGTAAAATTGAAGTTTTGTTTGTTACTATTTACTGTAATCCTGACAAATTGTCACAAAACAATCAGACTTTAATGTTGTAGTTAATTATGTAGATGATGTGAAAATTCGGTAAAAATATGAAAATCGTGCTGTTATGGTTCTCCTTGCAGCAGATCTTTTTCGAGCGTTTGTTGTAATCGTATTATCTTTCTTTTTTTTTTTGTTCGGACATTTCTCCAAGCACACGGCACTCATGTTATGACACGAGGCTTGTATCCGCAAGGGTCTCCTCGGATCGTATGATTCGTCATTAATTCTGAATTCACACCTGAAATATATTGAACGGACTTGATTATGATACCATTGGAAAACAGCAGTGAGTATTATACGAAATCAAGAATTTAACAGTTATATTCACATCCAATGCAAGCAGACCTAGCATTTATTGGCAGCTAATGTGAAATTATCATGAAATAGTTACGCTTCCAATGACTAGATGGCGCTCTGTAACCGCTTTTATTTTCATATTGACTGATATTACAGATACATACGTATTTCTAAGCTCTGCAAAGATCCTAATAAAATAACCCTACTTCTATCCATTACAAATGAACTATAATTTGTAAGATAATGAACAACAGGTTAATGTCCGTCAGGTCCCCTGGCCCAACTGTCACTGATATGTAGTCGGTTTTTAATCATTTCAGAACAATGTTATTTCAACGAAAAGAAAAGGGCAACTCTGTGGCAATCGCATAGAAAAATCATAATAATATCATGTAATATTTGAGTTATACGGGATCTTCTGAAGGGTCCATCTCTGTGCCGTCCTACTTGGCGGTAACCTGCGTCCTACACGTCTAACTGTGCATGCGCAGAAAATAGTCAAGAACAGAAAACAGCAAAACACAACGCCTTTCATGATTTTTGCTTACTGGTGATATAAAAAAAAGAAAATTTCAATCGTTAAAATAATCCGTTTTCTCCTGTCCGTAGAGAAAGTATGTCTAACTTTCGTGTCCTGTCATATTTATCTTCTAGCAAAACATATTTAAAACAGATTAACCAATATCGTACTTGTGAGCAGCAAAAAGTGGAGCATTGTCAATATATAAGCAGTAAAGATGATATGCTGTAGTGTTCGTGAGCAGGGCCCCCTAGTGGCTTTTTTCCGAAACTGGAAATCACTTTTGAGATATTAGTGTACGACATAAGATGCATCAGTTTCAAAAGGATTCCAGCAAAACTGTGGTCTGTAGAATGCTATAGGTAAGACGCAAGAGCAGGCGAAAAGGAGAAAACTGACAGACATTCTGACAAAGTGACACAAGATTGAGACAAGATGACAAGACCACTTTCTGGAGAAGATACAGAGGAAGAACATGAGCCTACGTTTGTGAAGAAAGGACCAATATTGACAAAATGTATGATGAAAACAATATTTCGACATTTTTATTGACCTTAACCTTTGACCTATGTTGACCAAAAACAAAAGACTTGCAGAACATTCCACTTTTAATCAACCCTGTAAGTTCCAGATCGATTGCACCAAAATTGTGGCCGAAGTGTACTGACAAACCAACAAACACACACACACACAAACACGTATACGCAATTGACCAACATGCTCGCCGAAATCGAAGATATCCAGTAAGCAACAAACTAAATCACCTACTACTTTACTGTTTTCTTCTGATATATCAGGAGTTCGCCTTCCGTCGGTTTCTGGTAGTTACTCTCAGTTATGTTCGGCCTCAAGCCACCCAAGCGCATCCGAATCAGTCATAAGACTGATCATAAGACATGAAATAAATATCATTAGTCATAACCAAACGCAAAATTGAGATAGGACTTGTTTTCACTTCATTAAGGTGTAAGCTGATGGAAAAGTAAGGTAACAAATTTTATCAACCTCCTGCTAAAAAAATCAAGATGACTGCCATCATAACAAAAAAAAAACCTACATATTGTTTTGTTATTGTAACTATCACATCAAAATAAATAATTTTGGATCGATTTATAAAATTTTTGAATGTGTACTGGTAATACCAACTACTCCCGGAGCTGTCAAAATGTTCCGGATGGTATTCAAGGTCAAGGCAAACTTATTATCAAATTTCGATCTTAAGAATAACATTAGACATCTTGGGTACTTATCTGTCATATATTATGTAATGTGGTTTTCAAATAGTCAACAATATTATTAATATATCATAGGGACAATAATTAAAATGCATTAGGCCTACACCAAAATACCGTCATATGGTTTTCAAACGGACCTTAAAGGTGCCCATTCACTTACCTTTTGAAAAAGAATGTGTGATTTCTGGCTTTTTGGTGTGTATATTTATGATCAACAGGTAACAGTGGTTTTGGAAAGTTCTTATAATACCTTTGCGAAGGCTGTATGAACTTGTTGAACAACAATGATTGTTAACACAGCAATGCTGAAAATATTGAAAAAAATGTAACCTAACATGGCATGTGGCTCAATGTGGACGCAGAAGGGTTATTTGTTGCAAAACGCCTTTGCAAAAATCTCGCCTATTTGACTTGCTTTTCGACGCCGTTATTGAATTTGTATCATTTTGGCAGGCATCCAAACATTATAACACGTTGATATTAACAAACCAAGCAGCCTGTGTGCGTGCTAGCAACGTTTTTCTAGCCTATTTTGTGTAAAATCTCCAGGGGATTAGCTTTAGTAAATAAAGAGGCAAGATAGGTTATTTGGCCCCTTGACTATTGTATGTGCTATATTTTACACATATTGCTGATTCTCAGCAAATTTATTGCTTAGTGTTAATCTGCAACAGTATAATTGCAAAACAACCTTTTTGAAATCAGTTTATGTGGTTAGAAAAAAATGAAAAGCCTTGTTAATCCTGATACAGGAACAACCTTTTGGATGTTAACTATTCCAGACGCCTGTTACTTTTCGAGAAGCTTCAGTAGAAACCTTTGTCTGAATATCTTTGGAGGTTAATTGAATATGGGCGGAAATAGGAAAGTTATAACTGTCACTGTCACAAAAGGATTGAAAGAGTAAACAGAAATATATGCTTTCCTGACAAAAGAAGGGCTAACAACGAAAGAAGACAACACATACGTGCACAGTCATACTGGGTCTGTCCATAAAGGTATACGTGTGTATATATAAAAGGCACCTGATGAATTAAAATATTTTTAAGAGCCCCGCAGGCCAATGTCGGATAATTTGGACCAAGCACCTCAATATTTAGATACCACTACCACGGATGGTTATATCAGGAATTACTGTCAGGTCTGCATCGGTCAGAAGATGCACGTGCATAGGAAAACTATAATACCAAGCAGCTCGTTATAATATACGCTAAGAACATATTCGAATAATATTTAGATTGGAATAGATAATATAAGGATAACAGTTTCAAATGACCATCAGTCATCAAGGATTTATCTTGAACATGGTTGGAATTATGTATTATATGTAACATTTTAGGCACAGCAATGCCTGAAAGACAGAGTGAACATCGGAAAATTTTTTTTTCTGCTACAGTCTTATTATACAAATTATTGGATGAAACCATGCAACTTCGCAGACCGATGATGCTGTTTAAGAGATTGAGTGTTAACTCGGGCAATCTGCGCCGCTCTTCTTGAATTCAACAAATAAAGGAAGATCTCTGGTGAAGGCTCCCTCCTTGATTTCGAAACACTCTACTAATCATACTCTTACCTGTTATATATGTAATATATTCATAACTGTAATATATGTTGGTAATATCGTTGGTACTGTCGGGTGATTAATGACACTGAAACTCAAAAATCTGTTGAAATTAATTGTCAATTCATGAATCAAAACACCTGTAATAACACGCTAGTAATGGCATGATAAAAGCGTCAAATGTCCCCCCCCCCCCCTTGATATAAATGATGCCTCCTGTATAGGGAGAAAGTTTTAAATATGCAATTTAAAGAGGAATATTTTGAGGCATTGTTAACATAAGAAATATGAGGATTTTCTGCTCCACTACTATTATTCCATTCAATGTCTTTGGATAATGTGGTTAAACCTTAGTGGGGGTTAGCTTTAATATTTTTATATTTGCAAGTGAAAACTTAGGATATAAAGCGCACAGTTTATACATTGAATTGAATGTTATATGTTGATTCATTAGTGATAATGCGGTATCAGTGTTTAGTCAATAAATCCTTTACAACAGACTGCAAAATCGCTAAAAATATTATTTTCGAAAACTGACACAACGCAAATATTAAAATATTTTGGATGAAAGTTCACATAAAAAGTTAAGTTTCGTTCCTGTTTAAGCTGTAGACTACGCCCGCGCGCTTAAGACCTGGCGGTTTTCAGAAAGCTTTTTCTGGCCAGAAAACCTATGATTTTTTCAAAGACCGTGTTGTATGATGAAGTTTGTTAATACATGATTAAATTGTGACGATTTTTTAAATTACACGTCATAGTTTAATAATAAAGAAACATGAATTCTGTTGCAAGTTCGTAATTTTAAAAATTGTTAAAGAACATTGCATCCCCTTTTCAGGCCAGTCAGGCAAATTATCTGGCTGTTATATGACAAGCAGAATTCCTGTGATGGAACGCGGTGGTACTTTTTTGTTGACACAAAGTGTCAAAGTAAGCAAGCCGGGTTATCAACAGTCATCTGTACCTGACGGCAGGGAGCTGCATTATGCTGTATATTCTGTCACCTGATGCCTTTTCATATTCATAGGGTTGGTTATCAAAAATTGTTAAAGAACAATGCATCCCCTTTTCAGGCCAGTCAGGCAAATTATCTGGCTGTTATATGACATCGGAAATACTTTTTTCTGCTACAGTCTTATTATACAAATTATTGGATGAAACCATGCAACTTCGTATTCATAGGGTTGGTTATCAAAAATTGTTAAAGAACATTGCATCCCCTTTTCAGGCCAGTCAGGCAAATTATCTGGCTGTTATATGACAAGCAGAATTCCTGTGATGGAACGCGGTGGTACTTTTTTGTTGACACAAAGCGTCAAAGTAAGCAAGCCGGGTTATCAACAGTCATCTGTACCTGACGGCAGGGAGCTGCATTATGCTGTATATTCTGTCACCTGATGCCTTTTCATATTCATAGGGTTGGTTATCAAGTGGCCACCACGGTTTCGAAAAGGTGTGTCCTGGCATCACGCTATCTGTCGGGATTTGAATTAACATTATACATGAAACCACGCAGTTTCAGTAATATAGCGTGCGTACATAGCAGTCTATCCGCGTCGTGTTTACCTGAACCTTTCGTTGATAATGTTCCGTCAGGTTCACTGTGTTAGGCGTTTAAGGGTTTGTCACCAAGCACAAAAGCAATCACATGAACAAGCAGTATTTTTTCTTTATTTAGTTTAAATAACATTTTTTAAATTTAATTTTAGCAAGAATGAAACACGGTATATAAGAACAAATATATTGTTGGATATTGTAATGGTATTTTATATGAACCTTCTAAATATTGGCTTATTGTTTAAAAACGAAATTTTTCGTATTTAAAGAACATTTCACGAACACATGTACCTTTATGGAGAACAATGTACTTTAGGTGAACACTGTATAAACTTTGTTGAACTAATATAAATTTCAAACGACTGGTGAACAATTAAAAACCGGGTTCAGCCAGGGATTATTCATTTCCGCTATGCAGTATCACTGATATATCCTTGGGTTATCCCGTTCTGAAAATGACGGCTACATTTCCCGGCACATGCAGCTCCCAGTCAAAGAGTCTTTGGGAATTTCATCAGTAGTCCGGGTGCCAAGTTGACAAAGTGCTCCATAAAGGAGTTTATTGTCCTACAAATTCTAAGGTTATTTTAACAAACTAAAGGTATATACAATGGAACCTCTCCTAGTTGGTACCTCTATAAAGTCGGCACCTCTATAAAGTGGGCACTTTTGGGCAGTCACATTTTTTTCTTCTCTTTATTGTTCAGCTAATGTGGGCACCTCTATATTCTGTAAAGTGGGCAAATTTTCAGAGCTAATGCGGGCACTTCACGGGTTTTCATGGTTTTCAAGGTACCTTCTAGCAACTTTGGAAGCTTTCTTTATGGCGCTTGTAAAGTTATTAAGATAATATTAATTATTAATTATTTAATAATAATATTAATTAATTTTAATAATAATAATCAAAACAAATGAACCAAATTTATAGGTGTACAAGTGAATATTGAATAATGATTATAATGATTATAATCTACTCAAGACTTATCTTCTGATGCATGCATACTTATTAGATTGATATTCCTGCGCCGGTTCAAGTCAGACTAGATGCCCCTGTGCTAGCCGGTTCAAGTCAGACTAGATGCCCCTGTGCTAATTAATTATATTTGTTTGTTTGGCTACCAAGAATGGAACAAAACCCTCTTCATCCGGTACTCTTCCATCTCGGAGGAATAAAAGACACCCAATTAATACTCTGTGATGAGGTGACATAGCTAAATGCCCCTCTGGCCCATCCAAGCAGTGAGGAACATGCCCTCTAGATCAGGGCAGTGTTTGATTCATACCGTTGAAATGTTGTTCAACCTGAACCCTCTATTAGCAAATGCAAAGCTGCAACGTGCCATTTGCTCCACGTGCACTTTGCTCCCAGTGCACTTTGCTCCAAACAATCTTCAATCATAGACTTATTCACCACGAAAAAAATATGTGACAATTTATAAAAATCATTGAAAGTGTATCACCCGAGCTAAATTCGCTTCTTCGAATCAGAGGATTTTGGAACCCGAGTCCGAATCCAAAGCGTCTGTATTTAAAGCACCTAAAAATTCGAATTTTACAATTACATTGATCTTCCAACGGAGAGATTTGGTTTTGCACATAGTCTAAATTTGTATTAAGTCAGCAGTAAATCTTTCTGATGGTTTTTCTAATCTGATGTCAGTCCTTACTGAAGTTTTTTTTTCTGCTGGACTCGACATGTACTCGGCCTGATTTCTCGAGTCCTTATTTCTGAGTCCGAGTACAATACCGAGTGCAGAACCCTCGAGTCCGATCCAAGTCTACTTCTATATGTACGTCGGTGGCAGTTTGCGTATATCAAACGAGCTTATTGGAATCAACACAGCATGTTGTTTATCAGATCCAACATTTTGACCTCTGGTTAAACCAAGTGGCAGAACTATCTCACAACCTACGTGCTTCCCCAGACGAATGCAGACGAATTCTACTGATAATTCTTTGTTTTGTACCAATATCGATGTTAAAGTAACAAGGCTTTTTCCTTTTTCGGACGAAAATATTGAAAATATGTATGATTATGAAGATTTATTTTCATGCACCAGGATTTAACGTTCCACTGGAATGGCAAAACTTGTTCATTTTTATTCGAATTTGCAGGAGGGGATATAGTAACACCTCTGTTTTTTACATTTGGCTCACCCATCCACAGATGAAGAAGGGCACAGGACCCACCTTTTGAAAAAGCTTGTGGACGCATTTTAAGCCACACCGTTTGGCCAAAACCGTTCATCGTTCACATATGGGCCACCCATCTGATAAAGAACCTCATAGATTTTGAAGTCACGGGGTCAAAGTTTAATCCCACAGGACCCACTTCTTAAAAAGCTAGTATTGTAAAGGGTTTCAGACAAACTTTTGAGGCCTGGAACGCCCCCCCCCCCCTTCTCCGGACCTTGGAACATTTTTTCCGGTTTTTCATTGCTCCTCCTGGGTTAGACCTCCCTCCCCCCCCCCCCCCTTTTCCCCCTAAATCCTGGAACCGCTCCTGTTCACGAGGTCAAAGGTCAAGGCCACAGTGCCTACTTTTAAAAGGTTGTAGACGCATTTTAATCTAAGTTTTCATCCCAAACCTTCAGTTATACAAATACTGATCGTCCACCGAAATTCTAAAAAGCCTTACTCTTGTTTAGGTCACAGGGTCAAAGGCCAAGGCCACAAAGCTTTTCGTCCAAAATTATCAGTCTTACACAAACAGCTCACCCACCCATAGAAGAAGAACCCTATGCATTTTGAGGTCATAGGACAATGAATAATATATTTTATGAACGAAAAGCGATCATGGGCGATATCGCAACATTGAATATGACGCTTTGTAAAGCAGGATGAATAAAATAAATAAAATTAAAGTTCAACTACGAGCACTCTTATTAAAAAAGCTTGCTGTGTTTCCGGGTTTATATTTGGTGACAACGCTTGTGCTTTGTAAGTAAAACTGATCCGAGCACAGCAGACAATCGGCCAAACATGCTCGTGAAAAACAATGGTGAATTATTACACTTGCGGCCATTTTACACAGCGGCCACACTTCTATTCCAGTTGGACAATTATAATTTGTGTTTTATTAATATATATATATATGTATATATGTATATATATATATATTTATATATATATATATATAGTACTATGAACATATTTAATGTTCTTATGTTAAGATTTATGTCTTGCTTTAGACCAAACATCTCAAAGATAATATTTTATTGTTACGGGGTGACATAAAAGCGGACCGAACTGTCTCGCTAGTGAAGCTTGCTTTACTCGCGAAGCGGTTGGTTCGACGGCCACCGGCCTGGGTTCGACTCCCTGGTCGGCCCAGGAATTTCCCCTCATTTATTTGTCTTCGTAACAAAATGGGGGCTCGTCTTACGTGATGCGGTTAACTTTGTGGCCCATGGAATAAGCTCACCAAAGTGTGACTCCTGGGATAATTAGTCTTGTTCTGACAGCAGAACGCTCTTAAGAGGGGTAGTGCGGCGGCTAATGCAAAAATTGTTCAAATTGTGATAAAAGTACCAAATTTGGTACAGTTGTAGTATTGTACATTGGCTTTCATTTAAGAAATAGTTCCACGAAATATTCATGGTATTTCAGGGGCGGATCCTGCAATTACTTTAGGGGTACCGATGAATAAATTAAATAATTGATTAATAATGTCTAATCTAAAAGTAATATATCAAGGCCTTTATTTTGCAGCACGTGGAATACAGAAGTCTGCTGATGCTCAAACTTTACTTTCAAGTTAAGTTTATTCAGTTTAACAAGCGATCTGCAATAATTATAATGGAGCAGGGTGTATTTATTTATCAAGTAGTGTGCAGAACTAATGCGATTTAGCACGCCTTTTTAATTTTGTTAACATGTATATATCGCAAACATGTTTCATGTAAATTACAACAAACGTAGGCTTACCATTAATTGAATAATTAACTAAATAAAAGGTATGGTGACAGCATTAATTATTACATGGATATAATTATAACTATTTAAATGATAGTTAAACAAATATAACTTTTGACTGCTTGTCAATCGGCCTACTAAAGAGCAAGTTAATTATTCAGTAAAAATGTTTCGGAACTTTGCCTGTCTACTTTTCCTGTTCATATGAGGGCTCTAGACCTATTGAATTACTGACCTGTCGGAATTCTGATTTTCTTTCGCACGTGATAACTCAACAACAACAACATACTTCAGCTTTCTTAAATTCACAGGGATGATTGGTACATACGAGGGCTTCAGACCTATTGAATTACAGACTTGTCGGAATTCCAATATGGCCACGAGATCATAATGGGTGATTTTCTTTCGCACCGGATATCTCAACAAGAACATGCTTGATCTTTATCATTTTCTCAGGGATCATTGGTGCCTATGCGGACTTAATCCCTTTCCAATAACAGACCTGTCAGAAATTCAATATGGCTCCCAGCGCACAATTGGGGATATTCTTTTAAGCGCGATATCTCAACAACAACAAGCTTGATCTAGCTCATTTACACATAGATCATTGGTACCGATAAGGGCTCTATCTCTATCGAATTGCAGACCTGTCGGAATTCTAATATGGCCACCAGAGCACTATCGCTGAATTTCTTTCGCAACAATATGATTGATCTTTCTCAAATTCACATGGATCATTGGTGCCTATGAGGACTTCTGACCTATTGAAATACAGACTTGCTCAAAATCAAATATGGCCAACAGACTACAATCTGTGATTTTCCCATATGTAAATTAGTCCAGCACTAGCGGAAATGCTAATGCAGAAATAAAAATACGGAATGCACATGGACTTAAGAACAAAATTGAATCAGTAGAAGTTAAAGAATTGATAAATAATCACAGTATTGTATGTATCACTGAGACATGGGCAACCACGGATGATGAATTTTCTGATGCATTCCAAGGGCACTATGGTTATGGAATAGTCAGGAAGAGTACAGGGAGAGGAGGGGTCTTAGTTCTTACTTCATCAGGTAGATGGATCCTGTGTATTATCAGATGATCCGTCCGATCACTTTTCTTTAAGCTGTTCACTTAATATTTTCAGACCAAGGAAAGAGCTTTCGAGTGAATACATATGCGAACTGACAAAATGGGTAAAATTTTATCAGACTGACGGAGATAAAACAAATATTTCCAAATCATAAGAACAAATAGAATGTGTGTTACTTTTCATCACGTTTAATGATACCTTAGATACTTATCCGGACAAAGCAAGTGAGGCATTGGTTAATATTTATCAAAATATATCCTACAGAAATAAACAAAACTTCAGAGACAACATTAAACTAAAGCAACCAAAATGGTGGGACAAAGAATGTGAATTTTGGAAAAATGAAAAATATATAGCTTTGAATAAGTATTGATGTACAATATCAGATGGCGACTTACTTAATTATTAACAAACAAAAAACAGAGGTTAAAAAAATTATATGAAGAAAAAAAGGCAATCATCCAAGCCTCAGAGGTGCAAAAGGTGATAGGTGCAAAAGACACTGATTTCATGTGGAAAAACATGATATTTTCAAATAAAAAGAAAATTGTTACAACAGTAGAACCGGTACGTTGGTACAAACATTTTAAGGAACTTTTGAATTCATCAACACATGAAATTAATCAAGAGTTTAAGAATCATACTCTGGAATATTTAAAAAAGTATTAGAAATTGAAAATGATACAGAGCTTGATGGACTCATAACACCATGTGAAGTACAGAAAGCCATAAATGAAATGAAAAGAGGAAAGGCCCCAGGGCCTGACGGGATAACGGTAGATATATTGAAAGATGCATATGGTCTTATATCGTCTCATATATTACAATTATTTAATAATGTATTAGGAAATGGGTTTTTCCTAGCCTCTTGGAGCAAAGCATTTATTGTACCAATTCACAAAAAGGCTTCCACCATAGATCCTAAAAAAATTATAGAGGTATTTCATTACTTAATACTGTGGGTAAACTTTAAAAAAAAATATTGGCAAACAGAATTCAAAATTATGTTGATCAAGCTGGATTATTATGTGAAGCACAAGCTAGCAATTGGAAAGTTTATTCAACAGTACATTTTCTTTAATGGGGTGTGTGCAGAAATATTTTACAAAAAAAAAGGTTTTATTACAATTTTATTGATTTTTCAACTGCTTTTGATACTGTACATTATGATTTATTGTGGTATGTTTCAGTTAAATCTGGGATAAAAGGGAAACTCTGACAGACACTTCAGTCAATATATAGTCAAATGAAATCATGTCTTCTTACAGAGTAAAGATTAACAGATTATTTTGAATGTACTAGCGGAACTCGACCAGGGTGCATGGTGAGTCCCCTTCTGTTTTCTTTATTCATATAGATGAATTTTATGAACAAATAATGTAACAGATTGTCATGGTATAAATATTGATGAATATTTGCCAAATTTAATGACATTAATGTACGCTGATGATTTAGTATGCTTCAGCGATACAATAAGACGTCTCCGAGAACAAATAAACCAGTTGCAAGTGTTTTTTCTGTCAATTATGGCTTAAAATATTTTTAAGGAAAGACAAAAATTATTGTTTTTAGACACGGGGGTTCATTAAAAAGAATAGAGAAATGGCACTATCAAAAATACTCAAATTGAAACGGTAAATGACTATAGATACTTAGGGGTAATATTTACAAGTACATTGTCATGGTATAAAACAAAGAAAGCGCAGGCAATGCAGGCTAAAGAGCAGTGACTCTCATAAAATTTAAAAAAAATAGGAAATATAGTTGTTTATCAGTGAGCCAGCTATTTTATCTATTTAATTGTATGGTTACACCGGTATTATTATATGGTTCAGAACTGTAGGGCTATGAAAGATGTAAAATAATTGAAAAGGTGCAATATAAATTTTGCAAGTACATTCTAAAAATTAGCTCTTCAGCTCCGAACGCAGCATCATTGGTAGAGTTTGGAAGGCATCCAATGTATGTCGGTCAGTTATTAAGATGTGTAAAATACTGGACAAAACAAGTACATCACGGTAATAATAGATATCCAATGTGTATATATAACATGCTGTTTAATCTAGATTTGAATGGAAAACAAACTTGTGTTACTCATATAAGAAGCAAAATATGCAGCGCAGGTTTTAGGTATGTGTGGATGAATTAAGAAGTAGGAGACATTAGAATATTTTTTGCTAAAATAAAGGAAAGAATTATTAATATGGCAAAACAAAACTGGTCTTGTGATGTAGAAGTACATACTAAATTAAATTCATATATGGTACTTTTAAATCCATGCTCTCAATAAATGGAGAAATATTTACTGTGTGTGACTAATACCAAGTATAAACAAGCGCTAGCCAGATTGAGATGTTCATGTCATGAGTTGATGATTGAAAAGGGAAGGTATACAAAAATGGATAGAGTTTGTTGGTTTTCAAGATTTGTTTGTAGAAATAAAACTTTAAAACGCTGTTTAGTTGTACATTTACGATAACATTTTAAAAGAATGTACCCTGATAATTAAATATGATCCGCCCCTTATAATTAAATATGATCCGCCCCTGGAAATTCAGGGGTTTATTTCAGTGCTCATATGGAAATGTCCATAAGCTCATTAATACAAACAACAGATATTTTGCACTATGAACAATAAAACCTATACATGATTTTTAAGCACGAAGCAACGTACTCATTGTATGATGAAAAATGTAATGTTTATACAGTGAACCCATACTACGTAAGTAGTACCGCCCCCCCCCCCCCCCCCCCCCCCCCCCATTGCCCTCCCCCACCGTCTCCTATATTCATCAAAGGAGACATCGACGAGCAGTGAATTGAGAATAGTCATTATACCTTACTTTAAAATTTAATTTATGTCATATTTAACAATAAATAAACTTCAGTTAACTACATGTCGTTGAATGGCAAATAGTCAATTTTTAATTACAAATGTTTACATTAATGAGATCACAAAGGTAATTTTACATTTCTCATGATGACTTTAATTATAAATAGAACCAAATATTCCAAAATTTTACCCTATATATAAGGAATGTATAAGATATAATGTAACTATGATGATCTTCCGTGTATTTTTCAAATAAATTTGAGTACCCAAAATTTAACATAGGATCCGCCCCATTACACTGAGAACAGTTGGTGGAACTAATAAAAGAATGAAAATGTATTATCTAGACTTCAACTCCACCAAATTTGGTACTTTTATCACAATCTGAACAGTTCTTCTGTATTATGCCGTTAACCGCTGCACTTAGGGGTGTGTTACGGGGTGACATAAAAGCGGGCCGAACTGTCCCGCTTGTGAAGCTTGCTTTGCTAGCGAAGCGGTTGGTACGCCGGATTTGTGCGCCACCCGCCTGGGTTCGACTCCCGGGTCGGCCCAGCATTTTCCCCTCATTTTATGTCACCCCGTAACATTATTTATATTCCATGATGCCACACTCACCAGCATAAAAGATACCCTCTCAGCAAATAAGCTTTAAAATATAAGCTTTAAATTTGATAGTTCGTTTTCAATCAAATACATGTATAACTTATGAATTGATTTAATTATGTTTAAGAAACTAGCAGAATAATTATGTTTATACATCAATTTCAAAAATGTAACTTGTAATTCACATGGTAAAAATGACTTTAATATTAACATAAACATTGATTAAAAATTTAACCTGAAAGATCAATCATCTATTTTGTTAAGACAGGTGGACCAGCTCATGATTAAACTTGTATGAAAAATAGATTGTATCTTGTACAAACAATTGTTATTCATACATAACATGTATAACATTAATTTCAGTAATGGATACTTTAATTTTTATACGCACGTCTATCACGGGACCTATTATGGTATACCTGCCGTCAGTCCGTTGACTTTAAGTGTTGCCAAGATAACTTATCGGGGGTTTGATTGATTTTCGCGAAAATCACCACAACTACTCACTAATAGATAATCTCGCCCGAATTCGATTATCGGCAAAATCCACGAATATTTATTAAGGTCAGAGGTCATTAGGCTACTTTGTGGTTTCGCCTAAGTTTGATTTCAAGCAAAATCCATGCATTTTAATGAGGTCAGAGGTCACCACACTTTCGAGGCACCGTGGTTACTTACCAAAACCCCTATAGATGTTCATGAAACTTATCATACATTTTTACCAATAAAATATCTCACCTAACTCATATTCTCAGCAAAATTCCCGCATATTTCATGAGGTGGGAGGTCACCTGGCTGCTCTGTACAGGCCAATACGTCGTGTCGCCTACTAACGTGCAAGGAATATAATTACTCAATAGAAATATTTATCAATATTATATTTCGCCTATTTACAGCAAAATCCATGCATATTTAATTAGGACTGAGGTCACAACACTTTGTTGGCACCTTCCTGACTAAACGAAAACCTGATTGATTTTCATATAATCCATGATGAATATTAAGCAAATACATTTTCTCTATAAATTGCATTCTCAGCAAAGTCACACATATTTAAAGAGGTCAGAGGTTACGTAATATGCAACGGGCCTATAATGCCCAATTTGCTGTGCTCTTGTTTATTATTTTTTGTTAACTATTATAATGATAAAGAAACAGTACAAAGTGCGACTGAGCTGTTTATAATGATATTTGCATGAGCTAAACAAGTTATCAATTTATCATAGAAGTATTCAGCAATAATATTTCATATAATGGCGGTTTCCCTTAATTTATCAAGAGAACAAAGTCACAGAATTCGGCTGTCGTAGGTTCAATGTTTTAAAACATACCCTGTTAACGTACAGACGACGGACTTACCACAAGCTGAGTTAAAACTCAGTTTATTTTACAAGATTGACAGAATTGATATGAATATCTCATTCCTGTGAAACAGACATTGCCATAAAGAATTATATTCCTTCACTGACCGAGGGGGACATTCCGCCCCAAACCAGTCGCAAAGTGCAAGAAAAAATGGTGCCCCTGAAACATATTCCATGGCGCCACTAGTCTTGTACACAAGATAAAATAATTCATGATTTATGGACATGCAACATTTCAGGCTGATACATTAAACCACGCCTTAGATAATTGTATGAATTTTTTCTACATTACATGATTGTATGTGGCGCCACCACTCTCGCGTACCAGGATAGATGAACATGCACAATTTCAGGCCGATACGCCAACCCACTTAGTAAAAAAAGGAATCAAAGTATTTTACGAAAACAGGATGGTAGGAGGCGCCACCTTTCTGGCCTCCAACAAAGCTATCTAAGACGGATACACGTGTACAATATCAGGCAAATACAGCTATCCACTCCTGAGATGTGGAATTTTCACCCAACACAGATTTATGGATGGACGCTCCTTAAAAACGATTGCGGCCGCGCCATCCGGTTTGTGTACGAGATTAAGGTATCCAAAGATCTTTGGACAAGCAAAAGTTTGGCTGATACATTAAACCACTTCCAAGATATTATTGATTTTTATCCTAGGAAATGACGGACGGACGCAACGCCAAAAGGTGGCGCAACCCGTCTTGAGTAAGAGATAGGGGTATCCTTGATCTGCACAAATGGACAGGACATGCACAAATTAAAGCCAGTACAATAAACCACTCAAGAGAAATGGGCTATTATCACCATACAAGACGTACAGATTGACACTAAGCAAAAAGGAGGTGTTGGTGGAGCCATCAATCGTTGTTTGGAACCAGTTCACATATGACTGGATGAATGAGCCGGGTCTCTGTAAGTTCGGTCCAGTGGTGTCAGAAGTGTTCTCCGGAAACGAATGCGTTGGTGGCGGTAGTCGGATGAAAATATAGTATCCGCAAAACGTTTTTGGCTTTCTCTCTATCAAATGTCACATTAAAAGGTTCATGTGGTACACAAGCAGATCATGAGAATTCGTTCCCATGTAGGTGATGCAGTTACATTTTTATTGCCAGCTTCACGGTTGGGAGGTTTTGCTCCTTCACGCTTGGCTCACACACGCCAACTACTGTTTTCTTTTGGGTCAATAACCACCCACCAAAGGTCTCCTCACGCGCACAGCATGTTACGAAACCATTTGGCATGACTTGTGTTCTAAGTGTTTGGACCACCTTGTACATAACTACCAAAAATGCTGACGCATCATTGAATGACAAGATTCATGGGAACTTCTCGTTCACATATATGGAATAATGTATAACCCCACTACATGTACTCTAATATCAATATTTTGTTGACAAAACACGTCAAAAGAGATGTGTTTAACAAATCGATTTATTCACATGACACATTTACAGTTTGTGGATACAGTGTAAATATATATCTTAATAGAATATGTTCTTCCCTTGCCTTGATTATATTATATTTCAATAATCTTTTTCTAAAAATCGTAAGAACCTCAGAGAGACTTTTTTAAAAGGGTCCATTCTCCTTCCTTTTGAAAAAGAATTGATGTGATTTCTGGCTTCTCCCATGTATATATTAATGATCTAATGGTATTGTGGATTGTTAAAATTTCTTATAAGTTCTTCGTGAAGAATGAAGGAACTTGTTTATAAACAACATATTTGTAAACACAGCAATGTTGACAAACAGGAAAAAAACATGTAAGCTAAGGTGGCAGGTTGCATATATGCGGAGCTAGAAAGGTACCTTGTTGCAAAATGTCATTTGCAAAGCTCTGGCTAATCAGACTTGCTACCAGATGCCTTTGTTGAATTTGTTTTGATTATTAATTGCGGGTTCCCACATATTATAAACACCTTGATATAAATAAACCACCCTGTGTGTGGTGATATCCACGTTTTCTGGCCTATTTTAATAAAAGCTCAAAGGGATTTCCTTTTGTTTATATAGGTCAGATATGTGATTTGGCCCTTGTCACAAAATATTGTGATCTGTATTTACATAAAATAAATTATAGTTTTTAATAAAAAGGGTAGAAATATACCAATACTGATATCAGTACTCATATTGACAAAAATTAAGATACCTTGAGATAAGAATAAATACAGTCATTTAACTTTAACGTGTACAGTTTGATAAAAACCGAATGTTCCATAGGTTAAGGAATACATAATATGTATACCTTATCCTGGATTTTGTTTAATTAATTTATTTGAAAATGTTTAATTCCTATGAGTAGGATCTTAGTGAGCACCGTTAGCCATTTACTATTTTACCTTTAGTTCCTTTCTGTATTATATGGCTTGTGTCACTGAATGTACACGTACATTCCATGGATAGGCCGTTATTAGTTTCTGTGTCACAGCTTTATTTCGATTAATTGTCTCCGCAAGGAGGGTATGCGTTCATCTCCGTTCGTGTGTGTAGAGGTGTGTGTGTTTGTGTTTGTGTGTGTCTGCGTCTTTTTTCAAAACATAACTCACGCAATATTGAATGGAATCTCAGGAAATTGTCATGGCATTTCGGGGGATGGGTAATGGAAGAATTGATTAGATTTTAATGCTGCAAAATTAATATTTACTTGCCTAAAGGAACCTCCTAGATATGGATATGTACTATTGGACTGCTTTTTATACGATACAAAAGAGGGCTTAAGTGAGAAAAAATCAAGCAAAGTAGCTTAAGTCTTGAAATAGAGAGATGTGCTAATAAATGTGCTGATATAAAATAAAATGCATTAGCTTATCCAAAATGTTTATCTTGACTTACGGATGGGTCACCTAAAACATGCAAAACAGATTATTGATAATAATGATAAACGAATTTAAGTTACAAATGTCCCTGTTAAACAACTGTTATTATGAATTCACTGTGCGTAGGTATCTCAAACATATTATTTTCTTAAACATTTAAAAGGGCCACTCATGAAACACTACTAAACGTTATATATATGACGAAAGGAAATTAAAGCTCCTTAGGAATTTTAAATAAGAATCTACAGAATACATCACCCTCCAGCTCATTTCGGGGAATGGGTCGTGGAAAAATTGATTAGATTTTAGTGTGGACACATGGTCCGGATTAAGCAACGTCATCCACGAATATTCACAAATGTACTGTCACTTGTGCACGAATGGACCTGGGAATATGGCCCGAATAAGTGAATGTAAACCCCTGGCGCATTCCTGAGAGTTCAGATTCATAGTTATTTCCTGTATGAGTTTTTTGTAATAATTTTTTGAAGGGTCATAAATTTGTAATTTACATGTGAGATCGTCTTAAAGAAGTAATTTGTGTGTTGAAATAAACTTTTTAAGCATTTCAATGTGTATCTGCATGGCCTGCATAGAAATTGTATTTGATCAAAATGCTATGAAGAATTATCCTCTTATAAGCTCGGCAAAAAAGTATCGCTGTTACATTTTAAAAGCGCATGTTGCCTCGCCCTCATTCCATTCTCTCAGCGCAGCCTTTTTTATGGACCACTTAAAACCTGGAATAAATCACTTTCATAAAAAATCGATTTATTCAAAACATCATATTTTCCTTATTATGCGTGTGTTTAATCGATGAATATTTGATGATAATTATGTATGCGTGTGTGAAATGTTCCGTGAGAAGGGAAATTATATATAATAATGTGTGAGAGAAAGAGAAAGAAAGAAAGGCATCGTATAAGGCTTTCATACCTACGATATCTATATCATATTTATTTGTTTTTTTAAGCCTAACTTTAAAAAAACCCTACGTCAATATAAAACCCGCAACGCCTCCTTTATAAGGGAGGGGGTAATTAAAAATGAGTATATTTACTTCACCAAACAGTGACAGCTGCAAGCACTACGTGCATTTTCAGTGCATACTTCAGATGGTGCCTTCACACTGGTCACGCCACAGAACGTTGTTTACTTGGCAATCAAGATTTTTATCTCCTCAGATAGACGGAAAATGTCATGCGCACTCAGTGAATCATAGCACGTACACTACATACTTTTATCAAACGCGACGTCATTGTGAGGGCAACATAAACAACGTTTGAAAAAAGTAAAACACAGGTCAGTGGCCAAGGCGTTAGTTTTCGAAGCTGCAGGTAAAGTAGAAATATTTTCCTAAATGGGAATTAACCTGAATTACAGAATTTCAGCTCATAGCTCCAATCAAATGCATTTCAACGTATTAATTTTATTTTAAAGCTATCCCGGTGCAAAGAAAATGTAGAATATATTTAAGTTCATAATTAAATGCTATCATTCATATGATACAATGTCTTCATTTTCATGCCTAGACAGTACCACGGAAAATGGTAATATCTTTTATATTACCGGGATAAATCATGTGATCACGTAATAGTCAAAGGACAGGTAACAAAAGTAGTAGCTCGGACAAAATTATAATACATGTACAGTCATACGTGACTGTACTGAAGGTAGCTCATGTGCCCCTAGATACACACAGATCACATAGTTACATGTATATTATAGACTCAGACGGGACCAGCAGTGCAGCAGTTTCCATGCAGAATATTGAGGGCAGGCTATAACAATAAACCTATCTTCATTTGTAAATGAATAGGTCTAAGTAGAACATGGATTCGACGTGCTATATACATATTAAGGAAACACAAGAAATGGTCACATCTTAAAATTCATTCAATGATTTCATATTGTCCTATTTGATACTCACCTTACAATCTAATATACATTTAAATTCAAGAAATTTGTTCGAGCCGACAAAGTGACAAACCTCCATGTTGTCCAGTCTTCCATTTACGCTCCCTTATGCCAGCTTCTCATACGTCAATTTCAATTAAACATTTATGTTGGTTGCCAAAACCATAAAACCGTCACAATGTTTTAATGATATTTTGGGTATTTTATATGAGTCTTATCTGGACTATGTCCAAAACACAAAGCATCCTAATATAGAGAGTGGCCATTGCAGTAATGGAAATTATTGTTTTTATTATTATTATTTATTCATTTAAATATATATATATATATATATATATATATATATATATATATATATATATATATATATATATTTATATCCCAAACAAAAGTGGATCAAGGGTTAAGCAAACGGAGGAGGCCAACCCAGGAGAACTAATGACCTAACATAAGAAACCCAAGGTCCGAAAAAGGGGGGGGGGTCAAGGCCGCAAAAATTTGTCTGAATCCGTTAAGAAAAGTTACGACTGCTGAAAGGGGGACAGGGGCGTAGCCAGAGGGGGGCCGCAGAGGCTCGCCGTCCTTTCGAAATTCCACATAATCTAATACTAATGTGTGTGTGTGTGTGTGTGTGTGTGTGTGTGTGTGTGTGTGTGTGTGTGTGAGAGAGAGAGAGAGAGAGGGTGTGTGTGTGTGTGTGTGTGTGTGTGTGTGTGTGTGTGTGTGTGTGTGTGTGTGTGTGTGTGTGTGTGTGAACAGCTGCAGAGCACCAGGCCCTAGTTGGGGTTGACTGTGGACAATCTCGTGGCTCGATCCTCTGTTGATACCTTACTCGCGATCTGTGCTCTTGTGAGTCCTGTGTGCTGTAGAGACCACGGATCCCGGTAAAATTTAGATTAACAAAGTTTAACATAAGACATCAACAGTTATTTCACTCCGAGATTACATTTAAAAGATAATATTTTGCAAGTTATAAACGTAAATGCGCCTTTGCGCCATTTACTTAAACAGGTTGAAAAACTTGAAATTTTACATCCTTATTTTGAAGAAATAAAATTATTAAATATTGGACCTCTCTTCAGTTTGACTAAACAGTTTAGCAAAGTTTAACATAAGACATCCACATATCGGTTATTTCACTCCGAGCATTACATTAAAACTAATTTTTTTTGCAAGTTATAAACGTAAATGCGCCTTTGCGCCATTGACTTTAACATGTTGAAAACAAAATTTTATATCCTAATTTTGAAAAAAATATAAATATTAAATATTTAACCTCTCTACAGTTTGACTACTTACGCAAAGACATGAGGGAACAGTTTTTTCGGGAAAGGGAAATCCTCATTTCTTTTTGTAAAAATCGCCTCAAAATGTCCTCTTTACATTGCATATTCAAAAATTTCTCAATATTGGAGGGGGTATCTCCCTCCCATACCCTTCCTATGTACTGAAACTAACCTTAATGAACCATGGTTCCTAATTAATATATATATATATATATATATATATATATATATATATTTATATATATATATATATATATATATATATATATATATTCATTCTCTAAACTATATAACGTATAGTATTAAATATAATAATAATAATATACATACATATACACGTACATATAACAGTTTTCATAGTACCCATACATGAATATTAGTGCCCTCCCCCCCCCCCCCGCCCCGTTCTCGAAATTCTGGATCCGCCACTGATCATGGCCCCTTCCCCTCCCTCAATCCTGGCTACGCCCCTGTGGGTCCTTAAACTGCATATTTTGTTAAACTAAGAATGTCTTATTAGGAGATGGGGATGCCCGTTTTTTTTGTACAGTGAAAAAGCCAGTATGTGAAATGAGTACAAATTCTTACTGGTGCCATCATCATCGTAGGTTTACAATTGTACATTCTAATCTGTATACAAAGAAAGAAAACCCGTACCAAAGCAGAAAATCACCAAATAAAACCAATGAACTAATAAGCATCTCATGTGCCTGGTTAAGGGTGTTGGAAATACACACGCCTGCCGCACGCATTCTTATATCAGAAAAGCCTGGCAATAAATGAGAAATAAAACGGAAACTTGAAATATTTATATATCTCTATATCAGAAAGTTACGGAGAAAAACATTTAAATAAATTATTGGGTTTTTTTTTTTTTTTATCACGGAAATTTCTGTCAATTCTCTGCTAGTTTCGGTGATCCAGTATGCAAGCGTTCATAATTTGTTGTTCATATTCTGGAGTATTCTGTATGAAATGAACTCTGTGACCTGGCATGGGCTGCTGGACCCTTGCCACACGAACGTCCATGTAAAGACGGTTGCATCCATGAACTGTATCGGTGATACACTGACGTCAGTATTTGATTATAACTAATGATTTCATGTCATATGATGAGTCTCATGACTGCTTCGGATGCGCTTGGGTGGCTACGTGCGTGTATAAACAAATAATTACAATAGTATAAAAAGTGTTCTGAATAACATCACATGACTGGTCTTGTGACGGTCCAAGTACTCACGAACCCGACGCGCTTGAGCAGAGATGTCACGATCACAGAACATATAAATATCGCTCTAGCGAAGCTGTCTACCTCAAACTGACCGAACGTAACTGAGAGACCTGCCAGAAACCGACGAAAGGCGAACTCCTGATAAATCAGAAGAAGACTGAAAAGTAGTGAGTATTTGTTTCTTTGGCTTTTACTTCCTCTTTAAATGAAGATTAATATAAAAAGATTACACAACATTAAATTATGCAGGAAAAATCGTTTAAATTAAAGTGACAGAAAAATTCATGAATGCTTATAACGATGTAATAGCTATACAGATTTACCAAAAAAATGTTTCGTAATGCGAGAACAATGTGACCAACAATGGTGTTATATTTTTTGTTCCATTTTCTCCTGTGGATAATATCCTTGTATCTCTGGAAATATCCTATTTCATGTAAGATATTAACAATGACACAACATACAGTCAAAGACCAAATATAAACCAAAAGACGTACAAACTATTCTATAAACACCAAAAACTAAACGTTCTGCCATTCCTTTCCCAATGTTGCTTACATTTTTGCTAGTAAAATTAAAAATGCTCCATTTGTTTTGCCATTTTGTAGGATATTGGTTAATCTGACTTAATTAAAGTTTTGCTGGAAGTTTGATATGACAGGGCATGTACGATAGACAAACCTTCTCTACGGTCAAGAAAGAACATATTTTTATAACGATTTTTTTTTTTCTTCAGGAAATAAAACCATGAGAGGCGTTTTGTTTTGCTGTTTGGTGGTCTTGGCTGTTTTCTGCGCATGTGCAGTGGGACACGGAAGAAGGGGAGGATCCCACAGAGGAGGACCCTTCAGAGGACCCCGTATCAACTCAAATTTTACGTTGGTTATTATTATTATTATTCAGTGCGATGGCTACAGAGTGGCCAATATTAATTGAAAATGATATCCATTTTCCTGAAATAATGAATAGCCGACTGCATATCATTCTTTGATGGGTCCTTGCATCACACGGATGTTAAATCCCATTTGCAAACAAAAAAACAAACATTAACTAAATATCATCTTTATAATGATCAGGAATATACTTTTACTGTAACGGTTATGATGGAATAATGATTTATAGTCGCATGTCTGAACATCCTAAACTTTTAGAATATGCATATGCATATTATGGTCCCAGACAAGTAGTTTGTAAAATATAAAATTAAACATTGTGTGTATATATATATATATATATATATATATATATATATATATATATATATATATATATATATGACCGTATACATCTTCCTGATCACTCCATTTGGAACAACGAAACACTGGCTTGAAATGTTGCTTAACTGAGGTTAATCGGTAATGTCCAGAAACAGAATTTTTCAGTAATTTCTCGGTTACGCTTTACGATGACAGCGCCATCTAGTCATTGGAAGCGTAACTATCTTAGAGGATGATTTCATATATCAAACGCATGCGCGGGCTGGTGGTGCGGACAGCCAGCTCTATGTGAATAAAACATTTCGAGAAACCTGTTTTTGCATTATATATAATGTTGTTTTTCCATGGTATTATAATAAAATCTGTTTCTTATATTTCAGGTGTGAATGCAGAATTAATGACGAATCAGATGATCGGCGGAAGCCTTGCCGGATCCAAGCCTCGTGTCTTAACATGAGTTCGGTGTGCCTGGAGAAATGTCAGAACAAAACAAGCAAATACAGTGAAGAAGAAAGAACTAAAAAGATCTGCTGCAAGGAGAACAATAACAGCACTGTTCTCGAGGTGAGGCTTTATACCTGTCAATATGTTCACATCATCAATCAGTCGTGTTTATGCTTGCAGTTCCAAATTTGACATTTACAAATTAAAATTTATTTAGACTCTATCACACCAACATGCACACACCCGAACCTGCTCACAGTTATCCCATAATTAATCAAAACTTGATAATATCATTCATACCAATCCAGTCACTTGCTCTGTTCTCGGAAGTGCTGAAAGAAGCGCACAAGACATGGAATTGTGGGAAAAACTGGCCGAGGTTTATTAAAAATAACATTAAAATTTTCATATTCAACATATTCAGCAATTATCCCTTCTTTCCCACTGACGGGAAGGTGGGGTACAACACGCCATATATATCGTATAGCTAAAACTAAAAGTAAAAGTAGTAGTAGTAAAAGTAAACAGTTTACACTTGGACAAATATACTGCTTAGAAACAATGAACTTTAAAATTTTAACATTAACAAGTAGAACACAGAGTGCTTGAGTCGGTGGCGAAAGGGGTGGTGGTGGGTTTTTCTTCCAGATAGTACGTTGCTGGTTGTCGTTTTTCCTGACAGAAGAATTCACTTGTCGTCGTTTCTCCTGGTACTAGTGGTAGATGGCTGCCGAGTCCTGGTTGACGAGTGATCTTGTCCCAGCGCGGGCATGTCTTCTCAAACAATGACCTGGACTGCTATTGGCCGGTACTTACTTCCGGTTTGCAGTGCATTATGGTGGCCCCAAACCTTTCTTAATATAATATTTAATGGAGTTTTTAGTCCAGTTAGAATACGGATGGGGATGTATGTAACATATATTTACTAATCGTGACCCTTCTTGTCAAAGTGAGGTCCTCTGTAATCGTAATTCAAAATTTAGCAACCTTGAACTTCCGCCCTCTTGTAAGCAGTGCCGTCATATTGGATATTCGCCCTCTCCTAGTTAATTCCGCGTCTTCATGAACTGGTTATACTGCAGATAAAATTAAACTACATGTTTCCATGGGTTTCCATACGTTAAGAGTACCAGATTTCCCAGAACACAGTGTTACCTTAATTATCGCCCAGCGCCGCCGTACTAATAACGTACTAATAACGATGTCCGCCCTCCAAGTATTCTCACTATTTGTCGGGACAGTTTTTAACTCTGATTTTGGTTATCATTACCTTCTTTTCAACCAGGCAGGTCTTGGGCTTTAAATATTTGTGTATATACTAGTATTCCTCCCCCCCCCCCCCCCCCCCCAGTATCATTTCCTTTTATTGGCGCCCAACGCACAAAAACACTGATGGTGTGGCGAGCATAAAATTTTTATCTGCAAAATTTATATGTGTCAGTATTATGTGTTATAATAACCATTATCAACATCATCATGGCAAATGCTTGTTCAATTCTGGTTTTTTTTTTTTTTTTTTGAAGCAGTGGCGTAAATTTATCCTCCAGGTTGGGTTGGGGGATGACACATGCCATGCACGCACACACACACGTATATATATATATATATATATATATATATATATATATAGATAGATAGATAGATAGATAGATATAAAAATGTTAGCTTCTCAAACTAAGTGGTAGTGTTATTACTTGTTTTTAAAATAATAATTACATTTATTGAATAATAAGTATATGAATAGATAAATTAATCTTTATAACACTGTTACACTGCGTATCGTCAGCCCAGTTCACGCGGCATTTTTTATATAATTGCCTATCTTACAGTCGCAGTCTTCATCATTACCTGTCTAACACTGAAAGTTTATATTATTAATTGCTATACACCGAAGAAATCTTTCTAACTATCTAGTTTAGACTGACATTTCATTTCATTACCTATTTAACAATAATACTTTATCACACCCCCTTACAGGATATTATCATTTTCAGGGTGTAATAGTTATGGTTACATTCTTAATCATTAACAAGTTACAGCTGTAATTTTATATCATTTCTTAGGTTACATGGAACGCTTCATCTTTACCTGTGGTTGCAGTGACATTTATTATGATTACCTTGGTTAGAGCCGTAGATTTTAAATAGTTTCTGAGATTAAAATTACACTCTTTATCTTTACCTACGTGACGGTGACATTATCATTTTACCTTTGTAACAGGTGTAGTTATTATATCATTTGTGGGGTCAAAATGACAGGCTTTATCACTACCAGGTTTTGTAAGCATTTTTTATCATTATCAGTACAGTGACGATAACTTTGGTTACAATTGTAGTTCTATACACCATTACCAGGTTACAATTATACGCCGTATAGTTTACCAAAGTTACAGTGACACTCTTAATCATTACGTGGATTACATTTGTATTTTTTATCTTAACTTAGGTCACGATGACGTACACAGCTTCGTCTGTGCAAGATGAATGCCCCGACAGTATGGGTACCGTGGCAACGTTTACTGCTGACTGT
Source organism: Sipunculus nudus (assembly GCA_026874595.1). Classification (NCBI taxonomy): domain Eukaryota; kingdom Metazoa; phylum Annelida; class Sipuncula; order Golfingiida; family Sipunculidae; genus Sipunculus; species Sipunculus nudus. Next base: position 36,856,048 of record CM049306.1, on the reverse strand, counting down.
ACCACTGTCAACCTGGACCAGGACTGTCGCCGAGGGGGAAGACACAGATACAGAGATGACGGAAGAGGGCCCTTTAGGGATGGCAGATTCGGTGGTAGACGGGGTGGACGTTGATTATTGTTACAACAGTCAGCTCTGAAGGCAAATAAAGAAAAAAGACTTTTGGGGCTGAAAAACGTGTGTCAGAAAATCTACCTTCTTTATCTGAACTAATGTTCACCTCTGCTATGCTTAAACACATAAAAATTATATTTCCATACTTAAATTTCGTATAGTTATTTAAAGATTTCTCTGCAAATGCGTCTCAGTTCGAAGTTGATAAAAATTATAACTGTTTTGGAATAGCAGGTCTATTCCTTTATCAGGATTTTGCAAATAAATATTGAATTTAAACTTCAAATGCGATCTTTTGGTTTGTGTATGTATGGACCAATGTCAACATGCATGATGAATGTGTTTATTGGTGATGCCTGAAAACTCTACATGATTCATGTCATGGGTACCAGATCTATGTTAACATTTAATTTAAAGTTCCTATCTTGTATACTGTTTGACATACATCTTTATATTAAAACTAACAAATATTTGACTTCATCATTATATAATTGTATTATAAAATATATGACAATTGTTAATATTTAATTTACACTGATCTCTATCAATTAAGTTATTTTTAAACTTTCATCAGATGTATTAAAATTTTGATAACATTTCAACCTGTTTCTTAGTACTGTATTTACTATACCAATTAGGATTTATACATACAAAAAATGATGTTCCAAGGTAGGACGCGACGGTTTAGTTCTTGCAGATATTGTTCGGTTGGGTCTTTTTCTAGTTATTTCAGTTTTAATCCTGCTTCTGAATGTGTAAATGTAATTTTGATTCCGCCCGAGTAGAGGTGTCCATCTACTGTTACTATCTGTTTTGTTTTTTTACCCGTTGTGTGTATTGTCTGCATGATGTATCTGAGTCTTCCCTAAAATATTCTGTTAAGCGGTGTCTCTGAAAAAAAAGTCTTCCAGATTTTCGCATAACTGTATATTATCAACTGCTTTAGTCAAACAAAATTTGACATTTTATAAATATCAATCTTTTTTAAAGTTTAATAGAATATGTTGTGACAATCTGATGGGAATCTACACATCGAGAAACTGCAAAATATTGTTATAAATATGGGAAACCAGAAGAAAAAGGTAGAAAAACGCGTAGGAAAAGCCACTAAAATTACACGCAATAGTCTACTTGCTCCCAAAATCAAAACAGAAATCTGTCGCACACCACAAAATACCACCCACGTATACTGAAATCTGAAAAAAAAGAATTATTTATGATTTACAACCTACTTTGGAATCAGACGCAACATTAAGACCCCTCTTTCCCGACAGACCGCTTCTCTCATTAAAACAACCTCATAATAATACCAAGTAAACATCAACAACGCGAGCGAAAACTTACTCATACTATCTATTTTATATATCATTCAATATATCTTATTTATGCCTATCTGAGCTCCAGTCATATATATGGAATCATGGACTTTAACAGTCACGTGACTGTGAACACGTAGATGTCCTCAGTTACGTCTGTAGACCAAATGATCTCCTTGAATATAGTTTTTGGCCATTTTCTCAAAATGTATTTCCCCTGAATACCTAGTCGTTAGAGCGTTATTCCTCAGTAATTACTTGTCCGAAACATAATATCTTTGACATATGTATTTGCCTATTTGTCAACTAAATTGCATATTTTTTTTTATTTTAGGTCTTTAGTCAATTGGAAGGATTTTATTTAGGGTAAACGTAAAAATGAAATGACATGACAGGATTTCAAAATTAACTACTCTGTTAAATCGTAATTTTTAAACTTAACTTACAAAATTACAAGCAAACGCCTAGGGGTTTTTATATAAAATTCCGATTAATTAGAAATTAAGAAATATACAATTATAAAAACGTAGAAAAGCTTCTTAGCTTTCAGAAAATGTATACCTTAGGGGTCTTAACGAAATAAATTGTTCAAGTAAAGAAAAACTAAAATCAGGTCCTACAACCTTAAAAGGTTGTTTCTTCCCTTCCCAGTTTGGAATGCAGATATGCTGACATGATAGACGTTGTATAAAAACTGAATTTTTATGAACAATCCTTGTTTTTTATTTTACACTTGTAATAATTAAGAACAGTTTTTAGAAGATGACCAAAAGTGAAAAAAAAAATTGAATACTCAGGGTATACTCATGAAGGCAGTAAACTGGCGTGAAGCATATGTCTGAAATGTTAACAAAATATCCACATGTATCTAGCTTATCCAGCCTGTCCAAGGGGATATTGGCAACAGTTTTGCGTCACAAACCCTCGCTCAAAAAGGAAAGGAGATGCCTTCATGTTACGAGGTCATTTTCGAAGGCGGGAATTGGGACTCTTCCCTGGCACGTTGCCAGGCTTTAGGGAGTGTCCTTCTTAACATAGAGAGACAGGCCCAGCAACGTCACATGGAAAATATAATATCCCTGTTCCGACACAATAGTAATATCTATAACTACTTCAGATTTTTAGAAAGCAACCAGAGACCACATCTGCACCTTCGCCACCATTCTTGATTTCATGATCCAAAGTATATTCAGAATCCTGATCAAACTTTACGTGTGGTACGTAAGCACAGAAATGTATATATGCAAACCAGGTTGTCACTAATTTAAACGCTGGCATCTCAGGCAGCTCTGCCAACCAGTCACTAAAACTTTTGAACGACTCTCGTCATTTCCTGTCTTACAGTAGAAAAGGATAATTAAAATGTATAATAGTGGTACAGATTACCGCTTAAATACAAAGTAATATTCCTTGAGTGTACTTTATCCTCAAGTAGCTCATATACAAATAGACTGACTTTTCAATTCTAGCCACGTGTCTGTGATTATCGTGTAGATCCTGCCTGATCCGAAGGCATGGATGGTTTTCGTTTGTACAACAAAATTATCTTCATTTATCAGTGGATAAATTATGATTATTTTCTTTGAAATTTTGAAATATCAGACACATTAATAACTCCTATATATAGGATGCATCATCTGGACAAGCATAAAGCCATTTTAACTTTGTACCGGGGTGCACATAAAAGCGGACCGAACTGTCTCGCTGGTGAAGCTCGCTTTACTTGCGAAACGGTTGGATTGGTGGCTTGAAGCAATTGAGTAAATACCGCCACCTAGTTTACAAAAAGTCTGACAACTGGGATAATTGGTCTTGTTTAGATAGCAGAACGCTCTTAAACAAGTTTTCCCTTAAGCAAATTTTCCGTAACATATGGTGGATCATCCGGGGTTTCGCCCAGCCGGGGAATGGTGGTTTAAAGTTATTGAGTAAGTCTCGTTCTGATATATGGCATAACGCTCTTAAGAGGGTGTGTTACCGTGTACACAATAAAGCAGACCGAACTGTCTCACTGAAGAAGCTATCTTTTCTGGCGAAGCAGTTGGATAGCCGGCGTGTGTCCCACCGACAAGGGTTCAAATCGGCCAAATATTTTCACCTGAGCAAACTATAAAATTGAAATACAAATGGTGCCTACTAAAATATTTTGTTAGGCACTGCTTATCCCATCACGTGTCTCTTAAGCTACACTTACGCATCGCAACATCAGATTTCTAGGGATTCCCTGACCTTAACCTTAATGTAATTCTGCAGAAGTACATATTCGAAAATATCGGGGCGGATACCTCCAATATATTTATAGTCAGGTAACGATATATGTATGTATATATATCGCATTTGTTCATGTATCGGGGGTATTGTGATTAGTTTTTACATATAATTAAGAATTTCCGTAAAATATTATGGTAGTAGGAGTAGGAGTAATTCCGTAAAATATAATGGTAGTAGGAGTACAGTTTTCCAGAAAAAGCATAACTAGTTATAATAACTCACTGATGAAATGCTTAAATCCGCTTTACAAATAAAAAGGGACAATCTGATGAACGATTGCTGGACCATAGACGGTGTTGTGTTTGTAAGAGATCGGGCAGGGAAGACAAATCGCTTTGAGAGCACCAGAAAACTGCATGCCTGGTGCGAGCAACTTATCCAAAATCCCCCCCAGTAGTTACTGTGAAACTGTCGTTGGTGGTCCGCAGCTGTCATCCACTCCAGTTGCTTCTGCCACATCAAAATATTGAAATTGCATGTGATATGCACCCAAATATATAAGTGTATTTGTGTTTATATGCATATGTATATATATGTGTGTATATATGTGTGTATGTATATGTATATGGATATATATATATATATATATATATATATATATATATATATATATATATATGTATGCAGTGAGGCCTGTGTGGGGGACCAGCTGTGTTTTTGGCTGAGGTAGTCTTCTGCGTTTAGTTATGGCCTTTGGCCGTAGAGGGAGCTTTCGGCCCGCTCAATGACTGGTTTTGGTGAACGTTTCCTTTTTTTGTTGGACGGGTGGTCGTTCAGATAGGTTCCACTGCACTATTTAACAGCATTTTGTCCTCTCTTACAAATAAGCCTATTTTTTTGTCATTGATTGAAGCATTATATTTTTGATACTGTGAATATAATGGCTTTAAGTCACGATAATATTCAACAGTAACCTAAACATGTGCTCAATCCACCATAATCCACATTTATGTATATGTATATTTTGTGTATATGTTAGTAAGTAATTATTTACTTGTATGGATGTGTCTGCAGTAAAAATAATAGGTGGCAAACAATATTTGCAATAATTTTATTTTTGTATTATTCAGGTTCTCTCCAATAAATATCTGGAGGAAAACTCGTAGAATGCCGGAGCCAGTCTACCAATAGGTGTTCCAAATTGTTCATTTTCTTCATTTCATTTTGTATTTGGGGTAACTTAATCTTTACCTCAAAAAGTAATGTCTAAATTATTAAAGCTTATTCAAATTCTAATTTCACACTATCTCGATCAATGTCCAGCGTCTTCAATTTGTTCAATTTATTTTTGAACATTTCATTTAGCATTATGACTAATATATCTATAATATACGAATTGAGAGAATGTGTCACACAGGTACATAAATTTGTAGATTTTTGTGAAATTGCACTATTGAAATTTCATGTGAGTACTATAATGCAAAATATTGTGCTTAAAGTTAAGTCTTTAATAGAGATGATAATATCATGACTGGTTTTTCAGTCATTACCCTAAATGTGAGAGGTCTTCGTGGGTACAGAAAAAAGAGGAAAGATTTTTCATTGGTTGCTTGATCATGGTGGAAATTGGAGTTTGATTTTTTTCAAGAGGTGCATAGTTTAAAAAGCGATGAAGATATTTGGAGGAAAGATTGGCAGGGGCTACACTTTTATTCACATGGGTCAAACCAATCGAGGGGTGTAGCTGTATTAGTTGGTAAACAAGTTGATATTTCGGAGATAAGCTTCCATACAGACAACGAAGGGCGCACTGTTTATCTAAAAGCAATTTTCAAGGACAATCTTTTTTGTTTATCAATACTTACGCTCCAAACACCGAAACTGAACAAGTACGCTATTTTCATGAAATGGCCGAAAAACTAAAGCTTATTGAGTTGGAGCCACATACTAATATAATCTGGTGCGGTGATTTTAATTTATGTTTTGATAAAATTGATACGCAGGGTGGGAATTACCAGCCAAAGTTGAAGTCCATTGAGAGTGTTCAAGGCTTCATACAAACATATGGATTAATTGATATATGGAGATTAAGGAATCCCTCTTATTCGAATTTCACTTGGAGTAGTAAAAAACATACTATAAATAGAAGGCTTGATTATATTCTAATCTCCAGTAATTTGAATAATCAGGTGATATAGGTTAATATAATTCCAGCAATTTTAACAGATCACTCGGAAGTGAAATGTGACTTCAAATCACCAAGTGGTTGTAAACATGGCCCGTCCTTCTGGAAATTAAATTTGTCCCTCCTGGAAGATCCAGTTTTTGTGTCATCAATGCGAGAAAACATAAAAAAGTGGAAAGAGCATTATGAAAACAAAGATAGGGAAACAAAATGGTGGGAATATCTAAAGTTTAAAATAAGAGAATATTCAATGTCATATTCTAAAAGAAAATGTAGACGTGAAAAGCTTATACTGAAAAACCTAGAGAAAAGTTTAAAGGATGTAAAATTCAACTTGCATAACAGTAATAATCAAACAAATATCGATCAAATATCTCGAGAAATAGATAAGCATTATGAGAGAATAATCGATGGCTCCATAATAAGGTCTAGAATCACATGGTTTGAGGAAGGGGAGCGTAATTCAAAATACTTTATGAATTTGGAAAGAAAAAATAAAAGCAAAACAACCATAAGAAAATTATTGTGTAATGGGAAAGATATAACAGATCAGCGTAAAATTATGATAAAACTGAAAAGATTTTATGAAGAAAAGTACACCTGTACTGGTACCTTTTCAAAACAAGAGTGTACACAACTTCTGTCAGAGTATGATACTCCAGTCCTATCAGATATGCAAGCAGCGAGTTGTGATGGAATGATCTCAGAAAAAGAAGTCCTATCAACATTGAAACAAATGAAAAATAATAAAACTCCCGGGAATGATGGATTGCCAAAAGAATTCTATATAAATTTTTTTGATCTCGTCGGGAAGGATCTCGTTAATTGTTTAAACAGATGTTTTGAGGAGGGTAAGCTAACTACAAGTCAAAGGCAAGCAGTGGTTACTTTGATAGAAAAACCAGGTAAAGATAATCGTTTAATCTCATCATGGCGACCAATTAGTTTGTTAAATGTCGATTATAAGATATTGAGTAAAATTTTAGCAGGGCGCGTAAAAGCTGTTCTTCCTAATCTTATTAATGAGGACCAAACGGCCTTTGTTCCCGGGAGAAACATTTGTGAAACGAACCGCTTAATTTGTGATATCTTAGATTACTGTTTCAAAGAAAATAAACCTAATATCTTGTTTGCCGTTTATTTTGCTGCTGCTTTCGACTCCATAGATCATAACTATATGTTCAGTGTTTTGGAAAAGTTTGGCTTCCAGACAGATTTTATTAAATGGGTACAACTTCTTCATAACGATATCCAAAGCTGTATTATAAATAACGGTTACACTACAGGATATGTCAGAGTAGCAAAAGGTACCAGACAAGGAGACCCCCTGGCGCCATATTTGTTTGTCATGGCAATTGAAATCCTAGCAATAATGGTACGTAAATCTGTGTCTATCAAAGGGATTAATATTAACGGCTTTGAAATTAAACAGTGTATGTATGCAGATGATACCACATTTTTTCTGAAAGACATAGACTCAATGGTTGCATTATGCTCAGTGTTGGATAAATTTGCGCAGCTTTCGTCTATTAAGATAAATTATGAAAAATGTGAAGCAGCATGGACAACGAAGCAACCTGTGTATAATAAAATGGAACGTTTTAAATGGATAGACCTTAATACCGAAGCACTAAAAATATTAGGGATATGGCATACACATGATAAAAATCTTTCCAATGTATTAAATTTTACTAAAATATTGGAGCAGTTAAAGACACTTCTAAATGTATGGAGACGAAGGCCTTTAACCATATTTGGTAAAAATGTGATCTTAAAATCCTTAGGCATTTCAAAAATAATATACGTAACAAACATTCTGGAACCACCCAGAGAATTCGTTAAGACTGTAAAAAATGTCATGGTTGATTTCATATGGCATGGAAGGAAACCGAAAATAAAATATAATGTCCTTATCAATAACTATGAGAACGGAGGCTTGAGGTTGCCTGATATTAATACAATAATAGAAACTCAAAGATTTATGTGGATGAAGAAAATCATCACAGGTGACACGAGAAAGTATGCAATAATACCTAATCTTTATTTAAAACGAGTTGGTGGAATGAAAAATATCAGAGGTAACTTGGATCCTGAAATTTTAAAAATAGGAATGTCATCTTTTTATTTACGTTGCCTTGATGTATGGCACTCTGTTACTTCCGGGGAACCATTAAGTAAAGAAACAGTCTTGACACAACATCTATGGAATAATAGATACATCAAGGTAGGAGGTAAATCAGTCTATTATTATTTTCTTGATATTCTTGGTATAAAATATGTTCGTGATTTGTACAATGACAGAGGTGAAAAAAGAAAATTGGATGAAGTTGTAGAAAAAAACAGTTATGCTTACAACAAATACTATATCCACTGGATAGCTCTGCAAAGGGCTATTCCACAAAAATGGTTTCAGGATACTGATTTTAATAGATATTTTGAGGTTAATAGTGCTTCTGTATTAAATAATGTATTTATATCCCACAATGACGTTGTTCTAGAGTTGGACAAACTCACATTCAGAAGTGTCTACAACAAAATAATATCATGTAAAACTTCTGAACCAATCTTCAAAATAAAGTTACTGAACCTGTATAAAGACTTTAACTTGAAACGAGCAATTAATTACGTTTATAAGACCACTCTAGACATGTATCTAAGGCAATTCAAGTTTAGAATTCTGCATAACATCCTTTCTGTTAACGAAAATCTATTTAGATGGAGGATAACAGACACAAACAGATGTTCTTATTGTTTCACTGAAAATGAATCTATTTATCATTTATTCTGTGAATGTCACATTTCCAAAAACTTTTACTTGCAAATTAAGTCTTGGGCTAAGAACTTTGGATTAGAGATGCCAAGCCTCGGTCGTCAACTTTTTTACACTGGAGCAGAAAAATCAGAACATGCTGCGCTTGTAAATATGTTGATGTTGGTCTACAAGATCATGGTCTTTAGTAATAGGAATAATCTGGCACTTCTTTCATTGGATCAGTATGTGACAAAACTGAGAAGATTTGAATATCTTGAACGCAAAGTGGCGGAAAAAAGGCACAAAAGTACTATACATGAAATAAAATGGAAACCAATTCCTCATACTATACTAAACAAGAAGTGATGTATAGTATTCAACTACTATCATTTCGCTATATACAGCCAGGCGGTAACCCTTTCGGCTTCATGAGTGTGTATATAATATATGATATTTGTTTCAATTTTATGTGAATATAGTATGAAATGTAAACATAATAGGAAACGTCAGTGTTTGTATTGATTTCACCATTTGATTTGTGAAGTTCTGCGAGACAAACTTGTAAATTTTTGAAAATAATGATGATTGAAATATTTGAATGTTCAGTGGTAAACATTTTAACGTAAATACATGAACTGGGAATCAGAAAGTTTTATATAAATATAAATTTGTATATGTAACAATGTACCTACAGGATACAAAAATTGTATACTTGAAATTTGAGTTTTTGTAATATCTTAAAGTCATGAAAATTCTAAAACTAAATGAACCTTGACAGATTTATATGGTACTCGCATGTAAAACATGGAATTGTACTTGTATTACACTGTTATTTGGTTTGTAATTTACTGTTGTAAGTTTCATAATAGTCTATGATGTCAATGATGAAACCTATTTTTCGAAAATAAAGAACAAGTACAAATCTGAGACATCATAGAGAGAGAAAGAGAGAAGGAAAAAAAAAACTCACTGATGAAAGTCATTTACAACTTTTTTTCGTGGGGTAATTTTGAATATGCAATCTACAGCATATGATTGCGTTTTCAGATGTTAGACACAGAACAATATTGAAAGCCCATTTAGGGTAATACAAAATGTTAATATTCAGAAAGAACTCCTAAACACTCATAAGTTTGTTCCCGTGTAGTCCTCCCCAACCACGAACCGTACTGGAGGTGTGTGGAAGAAAATCAGCCAACGTCTCTGTCACCATGAGCTGCTTAACATAATACATTTCAGCCGTTTACGTAATTGAGGAGCGTACAATAGTACGGAAATAAGTAGGAAATCACTTCCATAGAGAGATTAATCACTAGTTCGTTCTAAATGTTTTCTAAAAGCGGTCGACAAGCTATATAGATTTATTATGTTCAGCTATCTTTAATATTTTATAAAAGCCCTCACCTGTTAATAATTAGATTAAATAAAGCAAATATATATCCATTTTCATGACTAATTAGATTAATTAAATCTGGATTCATACACTCTGAAAATTTTGTTGGTGTAAGTGAACTTTCTTTGAATGATAAACCTTTCTTATATGTGATTCTGATACCTCAGATACATTTTATTTAATGATTTGTTCTAACTGTGTTCCCTCCGATACTGCCTTATCTTACAGAAAGGGTATGAACCGGAAATATCGAGGGATACTTTTGTTAATTTGTAAAACCATTCCGTTATGTATTCTAATATTCCTCGGATACAGACAGAGTTCATAAAAGAGATCTTTCGTCGTTTCCGATTCCATGCTCAATATGTATTGGTTTGACATTGATATATTGTATATTATCTTATGTTTCATCACAAATACGTCGCCGAATGGTGGGTTCGAGGTCTAAATCTCTCATTCATCCCCTTTATTGTTTAATCGCTATATAACGGGTGTTTGTCGGAGAAAGTGCTCATTAAAGCTATCCGAAGTCTCTCTTCCATATCTGAACAACTTCTATCTAGTTAGTTTCTCCGATTATAGTTCTGTCCATAATATCATAATTATATCCATGATATCAGCACATGATATCATCTATGATACCGGCCTGCCTATGACGGATTTCATTAAATAAAATGCTACATAATGTACACAAGCAAGACTTAAATATAAGGGCATAGGCTGCTGTTATATATGTGCGTCCTCTTCCGGAAAGGGCTTTACATTTTTAGGTATTTATTATAATAGTGACAGTAGAAGGGGACTGTTTCCTTCATATGTCGTTAAAGCAGAGTCCGATCTTATTAAAGTAGTGTTGATACTGAGATATTGCCACGCTTTATTGTGAAGAATTACATATATACATATATGACGCAATAACACATACATGAATTAAGACGCCTAATGTAAAATGAATTGTTCTTTCCGTAAATTTACAGAATTTAAATTTATTTAAAAAATAAAAATCATTGTACAAGGTATAGAACCTTTGCAGGGTTATACCTTTCCACCCATCAGCTACTTTCCACACATAATACCATAAAATATACAAATTATAATACACGTAGATGAGAAACTATTATTTATTTCATCTTTTTTTTTCTTTCTTTTAATTCAAAGCTGTAGGAATGCATCGGCAGATCATGATCGGATATTAGGTCGGTCCTTCTTAAGATCGGAAGATGGCGCGCGACATTTACATACATATATATATATATATATATGTGTGTGTGTGTGTGTGTATATATATATATATATATATATAAACACACAAAACAAAAATACGCAATTTAAAAACTTTATTTTTAATCATACCCAGTATTGATACACACAGCCCCCCCCCCCCCCCCGCCTAAATTCTGAAATTTCTGGATCCCCCACTGGTTTGAATTTATCATTCTGAAATGTTCTGAACTTTTGATGTCCTAAGTTGTGCTATATAATCATAATACAAGATATGAAAAGTGCGACGCGAAAGAGACCGATTTGTGCTCGGACGGACAAGGGGTGATCACTAATGCTCTAATGACCTATGGTCAACTGAGCTAAAAAAATTCATGTATTGTCCAAGAAGCATGCGGAAGGTCCAGTTTGGTTTGGTCAGGTTCACTTAAATGTTTTTATTTTACCAATTAATTCTGTTTTACGTTAACGGCTAGGGAAATATGTTATTTCGCATTACATTATTGGTTAGTAATATGTTATCGGTCATTTATTTATTACGTTATCAGTTGGTTTTATATTATCAGTTGTAACAGTCCAATAATTATTTTGGTAGTTCTACAGAAGGCCTTAGGCCACATCTGTTCTTCTTCCTCTGGAACTAAACACTAGTATGCAGATCTTCCAGTGTTCAGAGGGTTTTTTTTACCTTGGATCATTTTTATACCCAAATTGTCTCATTAATGAATTTTTGTAAATGTGGTTCTCCATTAAGAAACAGAAATATTTAACTTATTTGCCGACCCCACATCAGTGAATACAAAACCACAAGTGTGCCCTGGGAGGACCAACACATTCTTCAATTGTCAGTCGATAAACAAATGAAGCATAGAACCGACCTTTAGGGAATGAGAATAAACTGCTTATTTTGATATCTGGGCCCTGTTTCTTGACTTTTAATTAGTGCGAGCCAGGTGGACATTTTCATGGATTGTTGTGCCTCCTTTCGAGTTTGACATTTGCAAACTTTACTTTTGGCATTTAGAATTACTCTTTTATTAAATTTTTTTTGTTGGAGATAACCGCCACCATTTTCAATATTTTAACATTAACATCTGCAGAATTCCATTCCGCTTTCGGATTACGTGACAGGGCATTATCGCACGCTTCCTCTGATTTTTTTCCTGGCAGTAACCAGGCCCGGTGACCACTGCACTTGCGAGCCCAGGCTGCGTAATTTATCCTATTGCTGGGTCGAACCCCCGAGGCAGGGCCGGCGAGCACGATCTTCCCATTAAGTCTATTTTGGTCTCTTAATCCATCTTCAGAGAGTTATTACTCACAAACCATCAATTAATAAGAATGGTTAACATTTTGTTTCATAGAATTATGTCATGCGAATTTTTAATAGAGAATCATTTGTTCTTTCCGCAATTTTAAATGAAGAACTATTAGAAGGAAAGTTGATAAATATATGATAAAATGCCTGAAAATGTATGTATGTTCTGAGATGACATTATTGTTAAATATAATCGGGATATGTGATATATCGTGTTTCTGTAATAAAATCATAAGAACAACAACGAAGTCATTTCTATATAGCAGATCTAATAATTTTAAGACATTCCAATTATTTTAAGTATGTCTTAAGTTGTTTCCAGATCAATTAGATCATCTTAAACACCGGTTTGCACATATCTCCGTGTGGCCGGGGACCCATAATAATAAATAGTGGATATGTGGGGCATGAGGCATATATATGTATATATATATATATATAGTTGTGGAAGTATCAATTTTCCAAGATGAACTGTGTCCAGTATTTTAAGTATTTGATAGAATCTGTCCTAATATTAATTTCATGTCAGTTAAAAGAAAAAGATATAAAATATTAATGAAACCTTTATATATATATATATATATATATATATATATATATATATATACAGTATATATATATATATATGTGTGTGTGTGTGTGTGAGATCATCCTGAATAATTGTAGCAAAGTACTTATAATTATTAACAATCTTAACTCCAACATTGTTGATACACACTTTAATTACTACATTACACCCTTTCCTAAAATCGAATAAATCTTCCTTTTTTTTCATAATTTTAAAGAAGATTATTATTGACAACATTTAGTCAGATATAATATCTCTTGCCTTTTAGGCAATTCATTGTAATCAGAAATGAGTCCTAAGGTCACTGTGTCATCTGCATATTTAATCATTTTACTAATCTTATCTTATACAAGCATCGTTGTGTTGACCTGACGTCGAGGGTATATCTTATTGGAGCGTAGTGGTGTTAAAGACACAGAGAACGAGACACAGTAAACTGTTGTACTGGTTCCGCGTCCATTTATTTGCATGTATGCCAGATATAGGGGAGCAGGGACCAGACGAGCCGAACAGATCGCGAGGGAACGCGAAAAAGATCGCGAATGAACGCGAAAATGATCGCGAATGAACGCGAAAATGATCGCGAGGGAACGCGATATTATCGCGAGGGAACGCGAAAAGATCGCCAGGGAACGCGAAAAGATCGCGAGGGAACACGAAATGATCGCCAGGGAACGCGAAAAGATCGCCAGGGAACGCAAAAAGATTGCGAGGGAACGCGAAAAGATCGCGAGGAAACGCAATATTTACCCAGAAAAAAAATATCATGTATGTAACATTAGAGCTCCATATGGTAAACCCTTAATCTCAGAATAACAAAAAAATTATTACCAACCAATTTACTATCATACATGATTCATATAAACAAACTCCTTTCTTTCGAACCTTAAGGTTATAAAAATGAATATATAAGAAGCACCTATCGACGGTACCCTTTCCTCAATTCTATTCATCATTAAAAGTGCTGTCAATCTCTTGTATTTGCTTATACCGTAACTTCTGGGGATTATCATACGGTCCTCTTACTGTGTAAAAGATATGGACACAATAAATTTGTTTGATCGCTTTGATAGCTTGGATGCTATTACCATTTATTTGTCAGGCATTGTATAATCCATCATGGAATTGATCATTCTCTCGAATATCGAACCCTTCTTTATTAATTTACTTTATATACCAATAATATGCCCTCATCGTGTTAATGCCTTACTCACCGCCCTTAGTGTGCATTACACATATAAAATTCCAGTATCCTGCGATCTTGATAATATATGCATTTCTAAGGAACTGAGGTAAAGCGTAAGGGCAAAATCCGAAACGCAGGCCAAAATCGTTAGATAACGGTATAGTTTGCGTCTGAAAACTGTGTTAAAGAGGATAACGTTCAGTGTAGATTTATTACCATACTAAAAGGTATGAATTAAAGGTATGAAACTGCATGCCAGTCATAAAATTGAAACTGATATAACCAGAAGTTTTGAAAATAATATGGTCTATTTTTTTATAATGATCACTGGTAATCAGCAGATTACGTGTTAATATATTACAAAACTCAGGTTCAGTTTTCGGATACATCCGCTAGAATAACGTATATTACAATCTTGCTGATAGAATGTCCGGAAGGTATATTCTTAAATAAAACCGCTTCAGACGAGAAGTGTAAATATTCTTCCTGGCGCATGAAAGCATAACAGATTATTAGACTCGTTATCCACGCAATCGATGTATGTCATGTGTGTGGCAGATTGGTCGATATAATGCAAAGGAAGATGATATTTCAAACCCCGAAACATTATTTAGGGTCTTACAATGCCATGGAAACATCGATTGTTGAAGCTAACCATGATTATATTTAGTCAAACAATTATATAAGACACACACTCTCTAAAAGGTTGGATCGGAGCTTTTAATATAGGAGCCTTAACATATACAAAGTAGGAAACGTGAGGGATTATAGGTAATTTTTTATGTATATACCTTTCCTCTTCAAGAGACTAACGATAGAAATTTTATCCGAAACAGGTATGATCATCATACATGAATGAGTTTATATTTATTTCATTGATTAATTTTTTTCTATATATTTTCAGATTCGATGTGAAGACCGCGAGTGTGATAAAATAAAATGCTGCATTTTTTGATGATTTTCATTTTTACAGGTAAAATACAATTCTACAATGTGACATCCGTAGAAGCTAAATTTCATGTTAAATCTCTAAATGCTTATATAAGTTTTGCAGGTCTGGATTTCTTAACTGGAAACTCAGCTATGTGCCACACATTGTCCTATACCCTTGATAAAATTGGTTTTTCGTCGATAAGGTAGACTGATATTTTAATGAGGCTAGAATGATACCAAAACCACAGCTCTCTACTTCCTTTAATTGTCTGGGCACCACTTTGCTTGTATCGCCTTTTTTATAGTGAAATCTAATGGGTTTGTTTCTGATATGCCGATGGTTGTACCGTACGCCATGTATGAAAGATATATCAGGACTTCTCAATTCCATGCGGTTACGTGGATCTCGAATGTGAAGTGAGAATCCCTACGTTATGGAGAGATGATGTTAATTGGTTTAATATTTGAGATTTGCTATAAGTGTACCAAAAGAGTTCTTTATGTTATAGAGGTTGGCGCCGTGAAGGACCCGGCAACAACCAGGCTGTACAAGAAGCATGAACAGACACGTGCTTTGGTCACTGAGAAGACCATCATTCAACTTGATTATTACAACCAAGCAGATTTTGACTTGGCATGTCTAGCCATGTGTACTGAGAAAAATGAATGTAGAGGCACCCACGTCTACAGAAACGGTTCCTGTGAACTATTTTTGTCGGAAGTTCTTGGGTATATGTCACTTATAGTGAATCTTCGTTGTACATCGAAAGTGAGTACGGTGAGTTTTAATTTTAAGTGGTTTAATATTTTTAAAGAACTTTCTTTTGTGGAGGTTACCTCCTTAATTTTTCATGCTGTCTTATCTAAATATTGATTAAATTAATATATTATTAAATTCGCGAGTCATTTGATTGATTTAATTGTGCATTATTGATTTCAAAGACGCAAGGACAGCTCAATGAATACAGGTCTGTAAAGGCGTGGTGCCACACATTTGATAGTTTAAAGACTGGATCTTAAAGATACGTGGAATATGTTTCAGGATGCACTCACGTGTTCTTCGCCGGACATGATGGGCCTTCTTGTTATAAGTTTCTTTTAAAGACCGGGACCTGGCAGGCTGCCCGAGATTTTTGCCAGTCTCATGGTGGAGATTTAGTGAATATAGAGACTCAAGAGGAACAGCTTTATATTGAATATACCATCGCAAATAAGTCACTTTTGCAACCACCAAGTACGTTAAGTAAAAAGCAGATTTCTGTTTGAATGATCCAGTAGGGAATTATTCTTTAGTTACTCCGTTATTAAAAATGAATATAAAAATATGAAAGACAGATACATGCCAATGTTTGTGAACCTGACATTTGTTAGAAACGGTATATTTCTAAAAGAAACATTATGTAATCGTTGGTAAATGCTTTGAGTGGTATATTTTATCGCAAGCCCAGCCGTGATATTAGCAGTACTTCAGACATTCCGCCATTATGTTGACCAGAAGTAAATCCTGTCTTCTACACTTTAAATCAGTGATGAAATGACAAATACAAAATGTTAAATCCTAATATGACTCAGCTCCAAAGTATGATATTGTACTTGGCTTTATTATGGTATAGTACAAAATTGCTGATATTTATTTTTAATTATTACAGAATTATTACAAAATGTTCTGATATATATATATATTCAAATGTACATCAGTATACTGATTTGTAACAATTACAATCAAAGGTGGGCTATACGGATATTGGACCTCGGGCTCCGACGTTGATGTGGAGGGGACTTGGATCTGGAAGGCAACCGGTGCACCTTTGACCTACATGAACTGGGAGATGAGTGAACCGAATGGCGGATCAGTCGAAAACTGTCTAAGTATCTTCGTCACAGCAGGATTCTCTTGGATTGACGATAGTTGCAATAGTCCTCTCCTTAAAAACTACGCCATCTGCGAGGCGAATTCGGTATTTTAGTTTTTTTGTATAATGTGTTATTATTTAAAAATGAAAGATTTTTTTAACAAATCTTTACATATGACCCTTTGTGAATGATCTTTTTAAATATTTTTCCATTAATTGATCAACATCATATAATTTATATCTTTTGTATCTAATCATTTCACACTTTTTAATGTAAACCTATTATATGCAACGCCTTTGAAACATTAAAAAGGCAATACTGCGATACGCACAATAATTTACAGATTGCGTATTTAAAATCTATATTAAGAATATAAATTTGCTGCCATTAAAGAAAATCCGTTTGGATATCTGAAGTTTTTCTGTTTATACACACTTAGTAGTAATATAAGTTTAGTGTTTTGTGTAGTACGTTGAAAAAATTGCTTAAAGTCCCACTGGCCATGTATCACAATTTTTTTTCCATTCACTTTCATGCAGGTCCTACAACTTGTTATGTATTTATACTTGGCTTTATTGTTCCAGACTTCAGTTCCATCCATTGTGAATATTTAATTTTTTTTTTTCAAATATGATATTTTTAGCGATGTACCCATACGTTGGTGGTCAAACACGGTTTGTAGCACAGAGTACGGAATTACGTGGGCAAACATCACTCATGCATAGTTGAGGATGTCCTGGTGTTATTATTGTTTTGGCGACATATTATTTGTTGGTTTCAACACTGAAGGGTCCTTAACAACCAGCGTCATTCAGGTGTTTGTCAATCCACACCTGACGTCCCCTTAACAGAAACCACGGGGAAAGGGTACAGATATACGTCAGTCGCCCATTTCCCATCCACCTGTGAACATCGTAGATCGTGTAAAGTTCCGGTACCGTATTTTGTTGAACTATGAGCAATTGTAACTTGGTAAAGTTCTTCGGCAATCGGGCGGCTCCCTTGTATTTATTGCTTGTAATACTTTGGTGATTTTGCCCATCCACCCAGATCCTTGCATTTGTTATGCTGCGACCGAGGGGAGGACTTTTAAGGCGGGCGTAATAATTATGGGGAACATGCTTTAATTTATTATTTGAGGAATATTTCAAATCTATATTCTTTTGTATGATGTTAATTTGATTATACATACGCAAGCAGACACACACACATTTGCACAAGTTTGTGAAATATCGCCGAACGATTTCTAGAATAAAATGTTTTTCTGTAATTGTTTGTCTTAATGTTTTTCGCTTAATTTAAACAATGGCTGGGTATACTTTATGCTTCCGTAATGCGCTTTGCACAGGTGGGCAAGAACCTGTTTGAAACCAAACATTATAATAAAATGTAAAACATCCCATAACTAAAATAATATGTCTGTACAACCTCTGAACCCATGTACTAATTCTACCTCCCGTTTTATATCTGTCGGTCGCCAACTATTAACAGAAAAAACAATTAGTTCGGACGGTTTTAGAACAAGTCTTCCATTGTGCACGCAGTGATTATTTTCATGAGTGTAATTATCTGACCTCTTTCAATACAATGTAATAACACGACTCATGCGACTGGTCAAATGTAGTCATAAAAAACAATGTACTTCGTACAATGTCCATAGATACTATAGCTGGATAATACGATGTTATTCGTGGTTATCGTTTAAAGCTTTGGTTGCTAAAAGCAGCAAATCAGATCACACCCGTGTCCATTTATAGCATTGTTAACTTGACACATAATTTGTTTGCAACAGTGACAGTAAATGAGTTCAACATCATGTCAGAAACAATAGGATGTGGCACTTACTGTCGCTGTCCAACTCAACACTCCTTCTTCATCAGCATCAGAGCAAGAAGTCAAGTAATCATCCACAGCGACTGCATCAAGATCAAATATTTATTATCTGCAACCGTTATAGTTCACGGTAATGTTTTATGAATTAATCCCTTCCCTCATATGAGACTCAGTTTTTAAAACTTTTTTCTGATTACCTGTATCATAACAGCTAACATTTACCGCTGTGCACGTATCAAAGTGTATGGAACAGACCACAACAATTAAAAACATTTCAAGTTTAATGTACCAATTAGTCAAAAAGAGAACGCATTTTCCAAGAGCGAGATTTTACTTTTTTTACACCGGTTGTGGTGCACATTACACATATTACAGTACTAGAAACGGAAAAAGAAGTACGGGAAACTTATAAAATCTAATCATCCATTTCAGTTACAAAACGTGCAGCTTACAAACTTTACAAAACTGCTTTCGGGCATAAATTGCCTGCTATTTCGCTTTATTCTGCCACGGCTGTTATGACCAGTGTGTCGGGAATTAAGTCAAATAAGTCAGTAGCAGTTTTGATATATACAAGTGACCCATGGGTTATGACGCTCAGCTGACTAAGAAGACATTCACAAAAGGAATTTTATCAACTGAATACCAAATTTTGTTGGTGATATCCACATTCAACTGAAGAATAGCTTTTTAGGAGATTTTTCATGGACCTCGCTGGATGTCAAGGTAGAAGGTTCTAGGTACAATGGTTACGGTTTGTGCCCTGTTAAAAGACAACCACGTCTTTGAAGGTCTCAAAAAATGAAAAAATGTGTAAAATTTGAAAAAAAAGTCGAGGTAGCACCAATCTGCAGGAACTGATGAAATACTCCAAGATAAATATGCATGCAAGGAATCATGGTGATCAATGCATTAGTTGTTTAAATACTGGAGCTTTTGTAACATTTTCTTTTTATTTATTCTGGGGTTCATCTCACCCCCTTAGGTAGGAGGATATGTATAATAGAGACCTAATTTCAGGTTTCGAAGTAGATGTTTTCAGGGACCTTCCTGGATGTAAAGTTAGAATATTCTAGGTCCGATAGTTACGATTTGTGCCTGGTTAACAGACATCTGTTTCTTTGAAGGTCCAAAAAATAGAGAAAATTTGTGCCTGGTAAATGAACAGACAGACAGACGAACGGACGACGGACAAAGGGTTGACCGCTATAGCTCAGATGACTTGCAGTGAGCTGAGCTAAAAATCAGATGATTTTGTTCAAATTTCTCCTGATAACAATAATTTCATACAGCCTGCCGGATGTTCTTCTACCGGTATAATGGTATGTATGATGCCTGTACAAATAGCTGTGCAAACTTTGACGACGAAAAAGAGCATACAGTGGAAAGCAATCCCTAATCAATAAATGAAATCTTGGTTTCCATAAAAAAAATCTACCTGACCAAGTCATGAATAAGTGTGTGCAAAAGAAGATATAAACGGCGGCCCAACCTTTTAATCCAAAAACAGTTGAAAAAACAAAGGATATATTTCACAGGAACCGTGTATAATTACCTCCAACGAAGACACAGATAATCCTTGTAGGGATGTGATTTAGACATGTTTATTTTATTGCCTTTACTATATTTAGATATATATATTAAGTTTTCTTCAATAGAATTATTTCCATTCAATGTAGGCGAAAACGTATTTTTGATCTCATGTTTATAAATGTTCAAAATCCATAATCTTTATAAGGTCAACCAGATGTGGATAATTCCGCTTTTTCTGTCTCATACAAGGTAGAGAATGTTATATGCACACAAGAGACCTTCTTACACATTTTTCTTAAAACTGATATATTAAATATATGAGACGAATAACTTGAGCTGTATAAAGGACTAAACAGTGTTTAAGTACACCTAATGAAGAGTTCTAAGACCTTAGAAAGGTTAAGACCACGAGCCCAACAGCCAGTGACAGCAAGACAGGTACATTTAAAATGATAAAACATTATTGGGACACGCCATGTTAAGTCAATCACCAACGAAGCACGCTTCCGAACTTAGCTAAAACGTGTTAAATAATATTAACTTCTTCTCCAAATTAATTTGGTGGAATTTTGCTGGCAGTGTAAATCACAAATCAGTATATACCAGGTCCAATACGCTTGAATATGTTGTGAGAATCTGAATCAGAGTAAAGTCGGGAGAAAAGTGTCGTAAAAATAAATTACGCGGTTTCGTTATACGTATCAACCCGCCGTATTCTGATGGAGCCAATGTTACCAGTTATGCTTTTTGTATAGTAATTTGAGGACACATCTTCGTGTAGAAACAATGTTAACATTCACTACACGCCGATTAACAATTAATCGAACTGCCACATGAAACACCACGAAGAGCCCACACGGACAGACTCTTGTGGACAACTACAAAATCCCTCGCTGTGATTCACGTATACCTTTATTCATATTATGATAAGCGACTGCGCGTGTCCTATATCCCTATTTCATCTTCGAATATTTCGTAAACATAATTCATTTCCCGGCGATGTGTTCAATTGCGTCCTCAAGTAGGGACCAGGGGGTTTATTTTTTCGACGTGTCTTTAAATTAAACTTGCCCATCTCTAGTTTTCTCCTTGTATAATTTATGGGTATTCTTATCCTTGGGTTATTTTTCACACATATAATGGTTTCATAGCTGAGATAGTTCATTTTTTCTTCTAATACATTTATTTTAATAAAAAAAAATGAATATGATAAAAAATCAGATCTTAGACAAGTTCTCATTATGATTTCGGTAATGTTAATAATTGTCATAAGACTCTTGCTGTGTCTAGTGTGTTAATTGATGTGAAGGTAGTCCAAAGTGAATATTATAGTTTTATTCTTGAACACAAATAAAATTCATAAAACCAGGTACTTATGATCATTATTTAAATTTGGGATATTTGTTTATTCTGGTTTCTTAGGAACTTTGATTGGCTGAAACTGAACAAATACCAGACATGGTGCATTACTTTGCAAATGTATTTGAATGCAAATATAAATATGTACTCCATAATTTCATGTAAAACTAAAAGGATAGGAATACAGGTAAAAATGAAAGTGTTTGAATACAAATGTATTCATGAATATATTTTATAAAATTATTTTTATAATCATTTATTTCGATATTATTTAAAAATCTTTGATGAAAAAAAAAACATGATACTGTTATTATAAAAAAATATATATATTATAAATATATAGAAAGTTTAACATTTCAAATAATTCTGCCGCAATGTAGGTAAAGTTTTATGGCCAAGTCAAAACCTATGTGATAATAGCACACCATTTCCAACTGTAAATAATATTAAAGACATCAGTCCTCTTCCCTGTCTTGTCATAACTTGAGTTAAACACCATCAACTCATAATATAGCTTATATTACCTCACAAAACCAGCCTTTGTCTACCTCCTCTTCCAAATCATATTTTGTGATCATATATTACAACTGAGCGCCGTGACCCATGGGTCCCTTGTTTTTATCCTGATCAGTCCAAGAGAATGATCCTAATTTTTATGTACAGTTTCATTAATATTCCGGCATTACATCCAAAAACAATATGCTTAGATTAACATATAATAAAGTAAACAAATATTGTCATCTGTCATTTCAGGATATTTCTAATTGAATGATATTTAAAAATGCACAAATCAGTTTATTTCAGTTCTAACATGTCATCTTCATTTCAGAACATTTTATGCTTCTGTCATTCTGAAGAGGGCTGGCAAGTGTCGCGAGAACCTAGATTCCGAAAAGCCTACAGATGTCACCTGTCGGATTCTCACATGCTGTTGGTGCATGCTTTGTGACATTTTTGCTAAAAACATTGCGAACACCGGCATAGTCAGAAAGATGCTTCTTTTCTTTGAGATATAAATAAATTTGGCCACACTACAGGAAGTTCAAACAAGATAGTCGAAATGGCTACCAAACACATACGGGCTACAGTGATTAGTCTTTCTTTAAGGGGTGAACCCACCAAGGCCGACACGCATCTCGACACAGTGCGATGCAGGCCGACACAGAAATCAGGCGACACACACCGACACTTGGTTGTGTCGGTTTGTGTCGCCTAGCGTGTCGTGAAGTGTGTCGTGCAGCCAAAATAACAAACCAATTGACCGACACACCCGCGACACACATTGGGGTTCATGACACGGAGATTATCGCGTGTTGGCCGGAAGTTGACCGTTTTAGATTATTTGTTGCAAGTGTTTAGCAATAAAGCTATAGAGCCACTTTATATTTTATATTTTTAATTTTAAGACATAAACAAGACAAAGGCTCCGATGACAATCGGGCGCGTTTGAGCGATACTCACATGAGCCCTGTTTTTCAGGAAATATAAGGGGGGCAATCCACCGAGTTCGGGCAAAAGCCCCGTTCATGATAATGAGGACAGTATAGCCACCAGCCAGAATATTAAAAAAACTTTCTCAATATCATTTTCCAACACATAATACGGTAAGTATAATTTGAGAATAAAAGTTATTTTTGCTTAGTTTTCATTAATTGTTTGAACATTCACGATATCATAAATTTCTTGTGATGAGATGCGCAATTGAAAGAGAATTGATATAAATATTAAGAATCAAGAAACTGAAAATATGATCTCGAAATCGTTAAGTACAAAAGTACGCGTTTTATTCCCCTAAAAAGAGAAGGGGACACATGAAGCTTTGTCCCCGTTATACTTTGTCCATTTCCCTAAAAAGGGAGGGGGACATGCTGCCGCCCCCCCCCCCCCCCCCCCATCACCAAGAGGCCCATAATTACTGACGTTGCTGACGTCGATGACATCGATACTTTATATTAAATGTTGCTACCATTAAATTAAATATTTATTTATTTTTTAATTTTGTGATCACAGTAGGGCATGTATATGGGTTTATAATTTTACCATTTTACCTTTACTTGATTCAAGTGTTAGCGCAACAATTTCCCCAGGTGCTTATATACCGGCCAAAGCCCCGTTTGACTAATATTCTTTGAATGATCAATGCCTTGAGGGAGGGGTAAATGTTCAACAACTGAATACTATCATGACATGGAAAAACCGTATGATTTTCCAGAACGAATATAAATTAATGGTGGGAAAGGGGGAGTGCAAAGGGCTTAAACAAGATCGTTGTTTTAATTTTCAGTAGACTTTCCAGTAAATGAGGTTAAGGCAACGGGGTCTGGAAAAGTTTGTACTCCACATATAACGTATGTCGCCTTCTATCAAACGACAAACATGGCTCATCCCGTGGTATGAGAATATATCCACCCTAAAGAGGAAGAGCAGCCCCTGCGGTTTTGCTCAGGTTTGTGTTTTGTTTTAAAGGACCTGCTTTAAAGGACCTGATACATAAAATAAAGCTTTTTTATCAGTTTTTAAACTGATTTGGTGTTTTTTATTTATTCAATATCAAGTATAAATGCAGAATATAGTGAATATGCTGTTTATTAAAAAATAAGAAACATTATATTTTCAGAATTTTTATGCAGAATTGATATACAAAGAAAAATGGAGCGTATCGTCAAAACATATCGGATATCGAATTGAGTGTGCCTAAATAGGCAGACCGATACCCAGTCCTAGGCAGGACCGATGCAAGATAACAGAAAACTGTCTCCTGATTGGCTGGAAGTGACCTTAACATTGACCCACTCACTCCACGTAGCGCTGCGTGTCGGTATGTGCTGTGAAAAGTGCGTCGCACGTCCAGTTCCACTGCACGATCCGTGTCGAGTTGTGTCGAGAAGAAACCGACGCAACCCGACACGCGTTTTCATCGCACGACAAATCGAACATGTTCGATCGTGTCGCAAGGCCCGCGATGCAAAGCCGACACGCTTCTTGTATCGTGTGCTTCTCCACGATGTGTCGTGTGAGCTGGTCCACTGCCACGACACAGGCGGACGTCGCGACACACTGGACGTCTTCTGTGTCGTAAAGCGTGTCGAGAGACGTGTCGGGACGCGTGTCGGCTTTGGTGGGTTCACCCCTTTAAACATATGTGGACAGTTATGTTTTTTAATCATAACATATCATCTAAAGACTTTTTTTATGAATAGACATTAAAATGATTAAATGATTTTTCCCATGATGGTTTTATTTATGATAAAGCACTGTTTTGTGTTTCAAAGCTTTTTATTAAATAACATCTTCAACTATGTATAGTGAAAAAATGGAAATAAATATTTCAATGATTTGTTATATTATTAGATCTTTATCTGTTTCCCTGGCCTTTTTCTCTGATGTATCATACATAAGACCTTCCATTGCCATCTGGTAGATATATCATTGTATGTTAAATTAAATTCCTGTTTTTACAGGAGATAAAAAGAATTTCTTTCATAACAGTTTGAACAGAATATATACCGCCCTCTATTCTTTAAGCAGCAGTTTGTTCCAGTCCTTTAAAGGGGTGAGGGGACCTTATTTTCCATCCTGGGAGCGTTGCTGAAAAAAACCCTCTGTGGGTTTTTTATCGGGTGTTTTATATGAAACCCTTATAAGGGTGTTTTAAAAAACACCCGTATGCAGGTTTTTTAAACACGGGTTTTTCCAAAAAACCCGTTAAGGGTTTTTTGCCATTTGGTACCTCAGAAAACCGGTTTCCTACCCTTTAAAAAACCAGTAGTTTTTGCAGTGTATGCAGGTGAAAATTCCTGATGCATGGGAAACATGGAACTCAGTATAATGTATAAAAATAAGTTGAGACGAATTAAAGTATCATAATTTATGCTTAATCTATTAACTGAAAAATAAACAAGAGGCATGTAGGTCATGACACTCAGCTGCTCTGAGATTCTGAGAAATTCCTTAAACTGAGATTGCTGCCATTTTAGCATTTTTGCTATTGTGTCCACAGCAGTTGTGAGAAATGATATATATAATTATGATGCCTAAATGATACATGTTCTTTCAAATGTGCTTAACCTGTGAAATTGCTGTTGGCTCAGCTGGATTGATATTAAATTGTCAATCCCGATTTCTAGGTTTGAAAACATATTATTAAAAATGCATAAAAATAAAGAAAATATAGATGGCAGGGATCATGGTGGCACAACATTGGCACAGGTGGAAGGGATAAAAGTGATCCATTGTTTACAAAGTTTCAGAAAGATCAATACAATCAAAACCGACATATTTAATGTATGAATTTCATACATCAATAGCACAAAGCGTTACTTATTTGAAATTGTATCAGCAACAGTTCTGAAGAACTGGCAAGGCTGATTTTCCTCATATTTAAATGGTGATTTGGATATATATGTGCAGAATATAGTTCACAATAAAATTGGTATGTGATTTACCAAAGACTTACCTAGATGTGAAGTTATGCATATCCAGGTCAAACACTTAAGAAATGTGCCCTGTTAACAGACCAACAGATCATCATACAATGGACAAAGGCTTATCGCTGTATCTAAGATGACCTACGGTAAGCTGAGCTAAAAATTTACTTGGATTTACTTGCACCTATGGGTAATTGCCAGGTGATCTGACCCGACCTGGACAACATACGCAGGTCTCACAGGCGGGTGGACTACCTCTATCCAAGGATTTTTTTTTTTTTTGGGGGGGGGGGATTATAGAGCAATCAATAAGCTTTGTTTTACAACAAATGTTAAAACGTTTGGTATCAGTAAAAGACAAAGACTGACAAAAGGGCATCGCTATAGCTCAAATTACTTATATAGTTTGCTAAAAATACAATACATTATCATTATTAGGTGAAATTTAAATGTTCATAATTTCTTACGAATTGGGAAGGTTGCCTAGGTAATATCCACTTCTTCTTATTACTTGATCTTATTATTTATTCATTTATTTTTTAAATAACCACACATAACTCTTTCTGATCTTTAATGAAAGCCTAATGTAAAAATTAATTATTTAATTTAAAGAGCATATAAAATGCCTTAGACCTTGTATCCACAGATGTAAACCATATGTGCATATATATAATTATTTATGTGTTTGTACAGCCTATAGAATGGCATGGGCTTCTGTTCTCCCCTTTAGAAGTAGTGCTTTGTGGAGTTTTTAATACTTTTATCCATATTTTATGCATATTGGGGACTGTTGGTTTTGGTCTGTGTCGGGGGGGGGGGGGCAACAGAAAATGACGCTGTTGCCGCCATCATCAGTTCCCCGTTTTGAACTGGTGAATTTGAGAAACCAATCCACCTGAATCTTTATTTAACGGAGCCATCTATGAAAAATAACTATGAGAAATTTGAATTAATCAGTTTCTGATATACCTTTTCCGGGATATCAGAGTATACTCGTGAAATAACTACAGGGGGACTATTTCGGACAAGGTGGAATGGGCGACTATATCGGAAAAGATGGTAGGGGTGATTATTTAGAAAAAAGGTGTGAAGGAGCTATAAGGACTGAGATGATAGACAGTTGAAAAAAGTGGGACGAAAAACCTATCGGGAAAGATGGGAAAAGGTTGCGATTAGACCTAAGGTGTAAGGAGACCATTAGGGAAAGGATGGAATAGGGAGAAAGATGGGCTGGGAGGGGACAATTTGGAGTAAACTCTAAAGCTCTTATCGCTGTTAAATGCACGAATTTTTTCATATTGTTGTTATAAAGGTTATCAAACACAATATATATAATACAAGATCTTTCCAAGATGACCTCAGCTGATAATATAATTTTTTCTTCGTGTCCTGTCAGAATGATTCCCACATACCAGGCCAACAATATCAATGAAACAGTGTATTAACATCGACATTTAGTCTGTTGTTAAATATTGACTATTCAGTAAAACAGTTAATGTGATTTTTATAACTTTATATATTTTGCAACTTCTTTTATCTTCAGTTATTTGGTGACAGGCTAACGGAAAAAAGATCTTGCACGTCAAAGAATGTTACACGAATTCAATAAATGTCATTTTTCACGATCTTTTTTTTTTTTTTTTTTTTGTTATTCAAAATATAATCTATGGATACTGGATTGTTCTATCAGCCGATTTGTTTTTGTTGACGATCAGGCTATTTATTCCCGCGTTGGTTTGTAGACAATATTGATTGCTTGCCGGAAATCTCCGATTTCGGCAAGCTGGTTGGTCAGTCGCGGATGTCTGTTTGTCTGTCTGTCTGTTTTCTATCTGTCTGTTCCCTCTCTACAGGTCACAATTTTGCAGCAATCGCTTTCAAACTTAAACAGTTGATTGAAAATTTAAAATGAGAGGAGCCTATTATTTTTGGTCAATATAGGTCAAAGGTCAAGGTCATCAATAGTATACAAAACGGTTTTTTCTTCATATCTGTGTTACTATTAATCGTATCTACTTCAACGGTGGCGCATTTTAATCGTCATTCCGAGGCCTGTCTTCTGGTATGTAGTTGACTCAATTTGCGGCAACCATGGTAACGCATTTTCGGGGAAAAGTGCTGATATTTGAAAGTAAGTGTTCATATTTTCTAGGTCTAGCTTTTTGCATTAGGTAGCATTCAATTAGTACTAAAAGGTTGCATTACAAATCTCGCAATTTCTCGCATAATATCTCGTTCAACGAGATATTACGAGATTTCATTCATCTTGCCCTGGAGACCACAGTGATGCAGGAATCTTTTTGAAACTTACATACCTTAAGTGTCTCGAAATATTTTTTTCATTTTTCTAATACGGCCGCTTGAGGGCGCTGGTTGCACACCTCTTCAACATATCATGTTTTGGCCATATCTCCAAAATTATAAGCCTCAATTACATAAACTAAAGCTTATTTTCTTCCTCTTGGTCTTTTCCATAACCTGAGTAAGTCATCTGGTGTCATTCTTGTGTCACCTTGTCAGTGTGTCTGACTGTTTGTCAGTTGTCCTCAAATTCGATTGCTTACTGGTTCTTGCGTCTCACAAATAGCATTCTACAGGCCACAGTTTTGAAAGAATCCTTTTGGAACCAGTACATTTTATGTTTTACACTCATATCTCGAAACGTATTTTTCATTATCCGGATATGGCCGCTTGGGGGCGCTGCAATTGACCCTAACCTTCATATCATTTTTTTACCCATATCTCCATAACTATAAACCTCAATTACAGAAACTATGGCTTATTTTCTTCCGCTGGTTCTTCTTAATAACTTGAGTAAGTCAACTGGTCTCACTTTGTCAGTATGTCTGTCTGTTTGTCAGTTTACTTCAAATTCACCTGCTTGCTGGTTCTTGCATCTCTCATTTGGCATTCAATAGGCCAGAGATTTGGAGGAATCCTTTCAAAACATATGACATCATATGTCATATACTTATATCACGAAACGCATTTGTCGTCTTCAAGATATTTCCGCTAGAGGGCGCTGCAGTCGAACATCCCCAGTAAAATATTATGTTGCCATATCTCCAAAACTACAAACCGCAATTACATAAAGTATAACTTATTTTCTTCCTCTGATCCTTCTCCATAACCAGGTAAAGTCATCTGGTGTCAATCTTGTCTCACATTGTCAGTATGTCTGTTTGTTCGTCATTTGTTGTCAGCTTTGTCTGCCTGCTTGTTCTTTTGTCTGAAATGTCATTCTACGGGGCACAACTTCTCAGCAATGGCCCTGTGAAACATTCCATTGATAGAAAACCGACCAGTATCTTCTATCTGTCCGTCTGTCTATCATTTCAATTTCCGGCAAGCATTATGTCATTTTCCTGTGAACAATTTAAAACCATTATATGAGTAACAAGTCTATTCTGTAGCGACATCTTGCCACTAATCTGTGAATTTGGCATATCAGGGAATAGTGATGACGTCATAATAGACGTTACGTACTAAAGAGGCACCAACATTCACGCGACCAATAATCAAGAGCTGCCGACCCCTGTTTACAGCGAGACTTGTATTCTCCTCGTGCACGCGCTTCACTGTAACTTCACATTACTTTATATCCATATCAAAGGAAGATAATCAATGGCAACTTGAACCCAATGAACCACGGATATATATGAGACATGTCAACCAGGCCGTGAAGTAAATAATATTTATATCATGAGTAGGTAATGTGCCAAAAATTACGCTTTTGCCTTTTATACCAATGGTGCAAATTTTGTTTGGCAAGTTTGTCTTATGTAGAGATAATAGCGAAAAATCAGTTGGACGGGGGTATGGAACGGACTATAGTAAGTAAACACGGCGCCACCAAATTCCTATGACATCTGATCTCATTATATATGCATAGATTTTACAAGGAATCGAACTTAGGCGAGTTAATATAGTGGATAATATTGCAGCGACATCACAAAGTAGCCTTGTGACCTGTGTACTCTTTAAATACGAGTGGATTTTGCCTGTAATCGAACTCGGCCGAGATATTTTTTTGGTTAGTAGTTATGGTATTTCGTGAAAAACCAGCTAAGCCCTGGTTAGTTATCGCAGCGACACTTAAAGTTAATGGACGGACGGTCGAAACCGTGGGTACTCTATAATGGCGACACTATAAGTAAACGGACAAGACCGTGGGTACACCGTAATTGCGACACTAAAAGTTAACGGACGGACGAGACCGTGGGTGCACCATCATGGCGACATCAAAGGTTATCGAACGGACGGACGAGACAGTGGGTAGACCATAATTGCGACACTAAAAGAAAACGTAGGGACGTACGAGGCCGTGGGTACACCATAATTGCGACACAAACGGACGAGACCGTGGGTACGCCGTATTGGCGACACTATAAAAAGTTAACGACCGGACGGACGAGACCGTGGGTACACCATAATACGTCCGTCTTGTACGGGCGTATGAAACATGAACAGAATCTAGTTATAAGAATACCCTAAATTTCTTTATTCCCACCTCATATTATGATATATGTGTTTAATTATACGAATAGTTGCTCCATTTCAGCACATTATATTTCACCATTCACTTTGATTAAATTCAAAAACCGGAGCTAACATCTATGACAATTCATAAAGGAAAGTGGCACGTACAATATCAATTTTTTTTCAATAAGAAATGCATTAGAAGATTATTAAGAAAAATGAAAAAACTAAATGACCGGTTGAAGTGAAATTTTAAAATATGTTTTTTATTTGCCGAAAAGTCGAGGGACACAAGGCACTTCGTCAGTATCCATAAAAACTGAGGATGCAATTCTCCCTCTCCCCCATGAAACAATATTACACGTTAAATTGCTTCAACTCGATGGCTCCCAGGTTTGCTTCGTACGGACCGATTGGCAAAAACATAAAACATTTGCCAAATCTTTCACATGTACTGTCAATCCTGGTCATGCGCGAATTCACCCTTTCAATGAATTCAACCTCCACCCATGAAACACCCTTTGTATCTGAGGATTACAGGGCGTCTATTCATTACTTTTAATTAGTCGCCTTTGGACACGTTCACAGCTTTTGACGACGAAACAGGTTCCTTTGGAGGGATCTAGTATAAAAAGGCGGACGAGGTCTCTTTCTTCGCATACGCCGACAGAATTTCCGAAGGTCTGCGTTTCAAAGGTGAGCACTAATTTTTTCGACAGTAAAGTATTGTTATGAATTGTACATGTTCAATAAATATTGGCGGTACAACTATTTGTTGTGGCTCTATATTGGCTACGTGTATGCTGTGAGAAACCCTTTTTGATAAAGAAAACACTGTATATTTAAAAATCATATGAAATGTTTCAATAATTGTAAAGGGGTGAACCCACCAAAGCCGACACGCGTCCCGACACGTCTCTCGACACGCTTTCCGACACAGATGACGTCCAGTGTGTCGCGACGTCCGCCTGTGTCGTGGCAGTGGACCAGCTCACACGACACATCGTGGAGAAGCACACTACACAAGAAGCGTGTCGGCTTTGCATCGCGGGCTTTGCGACACGATCGAACATGTTCGTTTTGTCGTGCGATGAAAACGCGTGTCGGGTTGCGTCGGTTTCTTCTCGACACAACTCGACACGGATCGTGCATTAAGATTCAAAATATAAAATATAAAGTGGTTATAGCTTTATTGCTAAACACTTGCAACAGGTAATCTAAAAAGGTCAACTTCCGGCCAACACGCGATAATCTCCGTATCATGAACCCCAGTGTGTGTCGGTCAATTGGTTTGTTATTTTGGCTGCACGACACACTTCACGACACGCTAGGCGACGCAAACCGACACAAACAAGTGTCGGTGTGTGTCGCCTGATTACTGGTGTCGGCCTGCGTCGCGCTGTGTCGAGATGCGTGTCGGCCTTGGTGGGTTCACCCCTTAAGTGTAACCCTTAGATGGGACGTATTGAAACCTGTAACTTAGTCTTGTGACCCCTGAAACCATATGTGCTGTTTGTGGTAAATTTTGAATGATTTGAGGGGGGGGGGGGGGAGAATGATATGACATGAAGTGGTAACTTGTGGTGGGGGGAAGCATTGGAACGAACGGGGGGGGGGGAAGCATTGGAACGAACGGGAAGCATTGGAACGAACAGTGGTGGGGGGAAGCATTGGAACGAACGGGGGGGGGGGGGGGAAGCATTGGAACGAACGGGAAGCATTGGAACGAACGAACAATCTTATTTTAAAATATCTTCGGAATAATTTTAACCACAGGTCAAGACACAAAAGCCAATATTTGGTGAATGATAAAAACATTAAATATTGGCATATGGAGTACTTTTTACGTACATGTCACAGACTTGGGTATGCTTTATTTTTTTTTCAAATAAAATTCCTTATGGAAAAACTAACAGATGCAGAATTTACCTTCCCACACGAAGCCTGCCGGGTTCTTGCAGGATTCATTCCGGCACGGTTTCCTACACTATTCCCTAGAGTGGAAGCTTTTTTTCAGTTAATTTTTTATTACATGAAATTGTGGACTAGTGAATGCCAAATTGTTGACAGGTGCGCAGGTACACAATAACTAACTATTCCAATAGTTTTAAGGCGGACTATTGAATTAAGGCGGACCATATTTCATGGTTTCCTTTCTTTCACTCATAAAATTGGCCGCACACTCCCGTTCGGTATGATTTGCTTCTGTGGATGACTTGTTTCACAGTGAAAATCAATTCTGCTTTCGTACACAAATTTTACTTTTCGTACATGCTTCTCGTATAATTTTGAGTAATAATTTTGAGTTATTTTGAGTAACTTTAAGCTGAAACGTGCCAACCTTGTCCTCCCGTTTACCAAATAAGCCTATAATGGGTTGACCCTCCCCAATTTCTTACCTTTTTACACTGCTTCAACTGATAATTTCCCTGCAGATATTTGTCATAAAAAGTAATTTTACTGTTCTGGTTTTATTACGGCATAAAAAAATAATTTGATAGTAAATCCTTTGATCGCTTAACCCGGTAGTGAATCTATTATCGGGTAGATGGGTTCCAAAATGTACATGGATTTGAATGTGAATTTGTGTAACCATTAATGGAATAAAACCTGGCAAATGTTTCAGGACCATGCGGCTGTTCGTGCTTGTTCTCCTGCTGGCGCCAGTCCAGGTGCTTTGTGAGCCTGCGCCCGAGGGGTAAGTTACTTTGAAGTGACCATGAAATGTTAAAATGGGGTCTGTTACCTCAGGAACTGGAGGGGGCGGGCAAGAATGGGGCCTGAACCTCTTGCTTAATATTTATAAACTTGCGTTCTCTTGGAAACTCTTGAATAACCCGTGGAAAGAATTTATTTTTAAAAGTACCCTGGACGTCGCATGGGCAAAATTTCAAACTTTATGTACTTGAAACGTAAACTGTAATATCCTGGAAACTTTTAAATCTGTATTCATCTCATCCTTAAATCTGTATTCACCGCATCCTTAAAGTCCATACATGGGCAAATTGACTGTACATTTGTACCCAAAACCTTCGCATCTAAAACCAAATGGACAGTGTTAAAACTTAAATTAGGTCTGTGACTATTTTGAGCACCGATTAGACCGGCGACTATTTGAGCACTGAATGTAAGATGGGCACAATACGTAAGCTGGGCCTAGAACTTAGTATAACCTTGTGCTCCATGGTAACGTCATCGGAACTTTGTTCACTCGGATGAATATCCTGCCACCGAAGGGCAAAAAAATGTTCAAAGGGCAAAAAATGCGCATTTGAACACCGTAAACGTCCAAACGGGGCACAAATTACTTTACTTTGTATCCAGTTGGACTTGGTATTCTGTTGGACTTGGTATTCAGTAGGTGAGTATCAATATACCTATATATCGATACGGTTACAAAAATACGCTTCGCATGTTGTATATCGATGAAACGCAAATACTGCTTAAAGGTCTTATTATACAACCCTAAACTATAATATGAACTAAAGCTTAAACATGTTAGACCTTCTATTGGTTAAACGACTACTAGATGAGGTATATACACCTTTGGCGTCATTGTGGATTGGCGTCATTGTGGCTTGCCCGTTGTATAATACAGAAAATATTATGTATTGAACTTTATATTATAAATGTATTATATAATGTATACATTTATAATATAATGTATATTTGTACACATTTTAATAGATATTTAAATTTAAATACTTAAAATTTTATATTTAAATTGTTCGGAATAAGAGGAATCTGAATAGGAGGAAGAAGAATCGTTTTTATGAAGTGTTTTGTTGCTAATTTCAGATTTACCCTTTCATAAATCTTTATTGGTTTTTTTTTGTATCGGCGTGAACCTACAGCACCATAATCATATAATAACCTGAATAATTTCAGAGATGCAAAC
Source organism: Sipunculus nudus (assembly GCA_026874595.1). Taxonomy (NCBI): domain Eukaryota; kingdom Metazoa; phylum Annelida; class Sipuncula; order Golfingiida; family Sipunculidae; genus Sipunculus; species Sipunculus nudus. The sequence goes on along the minus strand of CM049306.1, from coordinate 36,821,468 downwards.
CTACCAAAGGATAAGCAGGAGAAGATAGAACATGTGAAGTCTGTTATCTGTAAAGAGGGGGTGCTGGCAAGTCTTGTGAAGGATGTCTGGGCGAAGATGAAGCCTGTGAAGGAAGTCGAAACTAGGTAAAGATGCTATTTTAAAAATAAACTGCTGCTATATGTATTTATACTTGAAAGCTGATCTTGTAAACAAAAGTACACGAAAGCTACCTTGTAAATCTAGGTGGTAAAGGGCGACGGTGGTAAGGTTGCTACCCTGGAAACTATATCTTGAACCAATTGTTTGTGCAGATTGCATTCCTAGTTGTAGGATAAATGTATTTAATCCTGAATAGTGTACTAAAGTATTTAATCCTGAATAGTGTACTAAATGGTTTAATGAAACCCAGTATTCTCACAGCAGGGTTAAAGTGAGCCTTGGCACTTGAAGGCTATAATACAAAAGCCTTTAATCCTTTAGTTCATAGTTTGTTTTGATTGTTATATTTTAATTTGTAAAAATGAATTATACGGTAAATTAATGCAATGGTTGGCTAAAAATTACCACTTGGCTAAAAATTACCACTTACCACATTTCGCAATTACAGGCACATTTTTTAATAAAAAGTTCTGAATGCAATCCAGTTTTTTAAATGCAATCCAGTTTTTTTTCTGATCAGTAGACCAAAACTTTCGTCTTCCGCGGAACTGGGGACATGATTTTGTCTGGTCTGACCATAGTCTGTCCGTCCGTCAGGTTATTTTCTGTGCGAAAACTTTCCTTAATATTATTATCAGATTCAAATTTGGAACAGTGACTGCTCTCATGCATACCTTGGTTAGGATTGGATTTGGTTAGGATTGGATTTGGGATTGGGTTTGGGTTGTCTATCTAAAAAATATTTTCTCAAGCTCAAAATAAATTGGAAGTTTTTGGTCAAATTTCTCAAGGCGATTTAGTTTTTGTTCGTACGCTTGCAGATGTTCCACATGTCATATTGGATTTATTCAGGTTTTCATGTACCGTCAAGATTTCGCCACATGTCATAATCTTGGTTGCTTATAAAGCATGAAAGACAACAAGATACCAAAGCGGAGGACATTAATTCCCTAATTTACTTGCTTTAATAGATTTTTTTAGTAAAAACCAGGGGGAAGTTTCTTCGAAACCCATCCACTAAGTGAAATGTGAAGTTGTATAACTGGTTGAACCTAGTTTTAGAAAGAATCGCCCCCCCCCCCCCAAAAAAAAAATGCTTGGACTGTTTTTGAACGCACAGAAAAAAACAAATTTGTATAGTTAATCACAAGCATAAAAAATAGCGCCGTTCAACGAAAATTGTTTATGCAATCGGTATCCATAAACCATAATCCCTGCTTCATAGCCTCAATCTACGAATCCTGCATATCTTTTAATTTTCCTTCTGTTTTGTTTTGAACATTAACTTAGTTAATGTTCGTTTTGAACATTAACTATCTAAACATTTGTACTGTGGTTTTAAACAACCTTGCAATGCAATTTGTATATGCTGCAAAACCTTGCGATGTCATTGCTTGCCGGAAATCTTCGATTTCGGCAAGCATATTCGTCAATTCCGTATGTCCATGTCTTTGTTGCTTGCCGGAAATCTTCGATTTCGGCAAGCATATTCGTCAGTTGCGTATGTCCCTTGTCTGTCTGTTTTTTGTCTGTTTGTCCCCACTCTCCTGGCCACAATTTTGCAGAAATCTACTTGAAACTTGCACGGATGATTGACAACCCTAACTCCTGAAACCCTATTGTTTTTGGTCAACATCGCATCATGTTGAAGGTCCAGGTCATGGAAAGTATGCAATACAGGTTTTGCTCCATAACTTTGTAACAAATGGTCGTAGCCACTAAAACCATAGCTTGTTTTATTCGTCATTCCAAGGGCTTTCATCTGGCGTGTTGCTTACGCAAATTTGTTGTAACCATGGTTAAGTATTTTCGGGTAAATTGATAAAAATCGAAAATAGACTATTTTTCTAACTTTGTCATTTTTAAAGCTAGAGTTCTAGTTTTTTGCATCAGATAGCACTTAATAAGATTTTTATCATACAAGTGAGTCTCGTTAAATCTCGCACCATTTCTCGTCAAACGAGTCTTCGAGATTTCATTAAATATGAGCTACAGGTTGCATTTTTTTAACAATGGCTTTGAAATTGATATATTTTGTGTTATTTATAAATATCTCTAAATATATTTCATTTTTTGGAAATAGCCACCAGGGGGCGTGGTACCTGAAACACTGTAACATATCATTTTTCTGCAATATCTCAAAAAATATTACACGTGTCACAATTTTTGTCTCATCTAAAACTAAGATCATTGGCTTATTCCTGTGGCCATACATCCTTGTGCTGCCGTTACCATGGTTACCAAATTTTGGGGTAAAACGTGACAACTTGAAAATACGAAGTTTACCTGCTTCTATCTCTGTTGATATTTGCCTAGAAAGGTCTGGTTTTTGGCGTTGGATAGCATTCCTTTAGATCTAAATCATTCAGTAGTAAGTCTCTTCAGATCTCGCACAGTTTCTCGTGAAACGAGAACACGGGACCATTCAAAGAAATGCCTATAATTCTATAATTTTGTCAATTTTACGCCACAGACACATGGTTTTCAGCTTTGGGTAGCGTCTGACACTCGCAGTCACATTCAGAGGTCATATCAGAGGTCATATTGTAAGTCTCGTCAAATCCCGCGCCGTTTTTCACCAAACCACGAAGTCGCGTGCCGTCGCCGCAAGTTCCGGCAGGGTACTTGCGGTGGGCGGCCGGCGTGTGCAGCGGTCCGTGACGGCCTTTCTAGGCCCCATCTATGATCATGCATGTTGGAGGCACAGTCCAAACTTTATTGCTTGCCGGAAACACTCGATTTCGGCAAGCATATTCATCAGTTGCGTATGTCCATTTGTCTGTCTGTTTTTTTCTGTTTGTCCCCACTCTCCTGGCCACAATTTTGTAGCAATGAGTTAAAACTTACAGGGATGATTGACAACCCAAAGTCCTGGAACCCTATTGTTTTTGGTCAACATCGCATCATGGTGAAGGTCATGGAAAGTATGCAATACATTTTTTGCCCTATAACTTTGTAACAAATTGTCGTAGCCACTTAAAACAGCTTGTTTTATTCGTCATTCCATGGCCTTTTATATGATGGGTACCCGACTTAAATCTGCCGTTCTCATGGATACGCATTTTTGGGTTAAAACTTGATAATTTGAAAATAGTCATGCTACATTTTCTATCTTTGTCAATTTTTAAGCTACAGACGTCTGATTTTGGTCATTATCAAGCTTATAGGCAGCTTGATATGGCAGCTTGATATGATAAAACTGAAAGTCTCTTCAAATCTCGCACCATTTCTCGTCAAACAGTCTTCGAGATTTCATAAAATGACCTACAGGTTGCATTTTGTAACAATGGCTTTGAAATTGATATATTTTGTGTTATTTATAAATATCTCAAAATCAATTCCATTTTTTGGAAATAGCAACCGGGGGCGTGGTACCTGAAACACTGTAACATATCATTTTACTGCAATATCTTGAATAATTTTAAACATGGCACAATTTTTATTGTCATATCTTAAACTAGGAACATTAGCTTATTCCTCCGCACATGAAGCTTTGTGCTGCCGTTACCATGGTTACCAAATTTTGGGGTTAAACTTGACGATCTGAATATAAGCAGTTTTTGGCTTCTATCTCGGTTAATATTTATCTTTCAAGGGTCTAGTTTTTAGCATAAGGCTGCTTCCTCTTGGTTCTAAGTCATTCAATTGCAAGTCTCGTCAAATTTCGCTCGGTTTATCGTCAAACGAGAAAAAACAGATTTCAAGGAAATGCTTATAACTCTGCGACTTTTACAGCTACTCGGGTCTAGTTTTCAGCATTTGGTAACAATCGGCCAACCTGACATAGTAAAACTGTGAGACTGGCCAAATCTCGCACTATATCTGGTCAAATGTGGAAAAATGAGATTTCACAGAAATGCTAATAACTCTGCGACTTTTACAGCTAGACAGATATAGTTTTCGACATTTCGTAACATTTGTACAAGACTGGCCAAATCTTGCACCATATCTCGTCAAACGAGAAAACACAAGAGTTCATGGAAATGCTTATAACGCGGCGACTTTTACAGCTAGACTGATAGTTTTCGCCATTTCGTAACGTTTGGCCGTCTTGACATAATAAAACTGCTCGTCTTGCCAAATCTCGTACTATATCTCGTCAAGCGAGGGGAAAAACATGATTTCACGCAAATGCTGATTACACGGCGACTCTTGCAGCTAGACAGGTCTAGTTTTCGGCATTTTGTAATATTTGACAAACCTGACATGACAAAACTGGAAATCTCGCCAAAGCTTGCACCATTACCAGTCAAACGAGAAAACACGGTTTCATGCAAATGCTTATAACTCGGCGGCTTTTATAGCTAGACGGGTCTAGTTTTCGGCATTTTATATCATTTGGCCAGCTTGACATGACAAACCTGAACACGTCTCACTGCTTCTTGTCAAACGAGATTAACAGGATTTCATGGAAATGTTTGAACTTGGTCCCTTTTACACTAAAAAGATATGCAGCTGTAAAAGGTCAGCATGCATAAATAAACATATTATCCGTTTCTGCTGCCCCCACAACGTTGCTCATTCATATGACTGTTTCTACATGCACTCTCAAGGTCAGCATGCATAAATAAACATATTTTCAGTTTCTGCTGCCCCCACAACGTTGCTCATTCATATGACTGTTTCTACATGCACTGACTGTTTCTACATGCACTCTCTATCTGTCTGTATCATTTCCATTTCCGGCAAGCGCGTGACCTCTGGTCATCTTGTTTGTTTGGTTTTTTGTTTGTCCCGACTCCCCTGGCCACAATTTTGCAGCAATCGACTTGAGACTTGCAGGGATTATTGACAACCCTAACTCCTGGAACCCTATTGTTTTTGGTCCAACATCGCATCATGGTGAAGGTCAAGGTCATGGAAAGTATGCAATAGTTTTTGCTCAATAACTTTGTAACAAATGGTCGTAGCCACTTAAACCATAGCTTGTATTAAACATCATTCCATAGCCTTTTATATGATGGGTACCTGACTCAAATCTGCCGTTACCGTGGTTACGCGTTTTTGGGTTAAAACTTGATTATAAGAAAATGTAGCAAAATGTAGCAATTTTCTATCTTTGTCAATTTTTAAGCTACAGACGTCTAGTTTTGGTCATTATGTAGCTTATAGGCAGCTTGACATGATAAAACTGAAGTCTCGCCAAATCTCGCACTAGATCTGGTCAAATGTGAAAAAACGAGATTTCACGGAAATGCTTAGAACTCGGGCGACTTTTTAAGCTAAACCGGTCTGGTTTTCGGGATTTCGTAACATTTGCCAGCCTGGCATGAAAAAAACTGCAAGACTGGCCAAATCTCGCACCATATCTCGTTTAACGAGAAAAAACTAGATTCGCTGGAAATACTTACTCGGCGACTTTTACAGCTACACAGGTCCAGTTTTCGGTATTTCGTAACATTTTGCCAGCTTGACATGACAAATCTGAAAACTTCTCACTGCTTCTTGTCGAAGGAGATTAACGGGATTTCATGGAAATGTTTGAACTTTGTCCCTTTTACACTGGAAAGGTATGCAGCTATTCAAGGTCAGCATGCATACATAAACATATTATTCGTTTCTGCTGCCCCCACAACGTTGCTCATTCATATGACTGTTTCTACATGCACTCTACATGCACTCTGTCTCTGTTTTATTTGCACTTCCGGCAAGCGCGTGACCTCTGGTCATCTTGTTTGTATGTTCACTTGTTTATGCTGCAGGACACTTGACCCAAAGAAGATAAGACTAGCCTTCGGGATCCTTGCCAGACTGTTTCGCCTGTGTGATGAATCCTTGGAGGGAAAGCCAGCACCAATAAACCTGAAGTAAGGAAACCTTTATTCATTCGCATTGTCAATATTTCCCGCTCTGTTAAGTGGCTAGGTTAAATGGCTTGGTTGTTCTCAAGGTTTGGGACATTTTTTAAAAGATTCTGATACTTTTGTGACATGGAGATCCCGAAGCCCTAAGAGATCCCGAAGCCCTTCAGAATTGTATTCCAATAGTCAAAACTCCGTGAAACAAACAAGATTGTTCCTTTTTTGTGGTAAATGTTGCAGACATGTGGAATTTACTATATCTGATCGTGGGAGAGACTCGTTGGCTCGACAGATTTACCTAATTATACAGGCTTGTAGTAGTTTTTGTAACTACAACAAATTAACCAAATTGCCGCTTTAATGATGGATGGAAGATGATCTGTAGCAAAGTTGCGCGCATGTCCACCATTATGTGAACCTTCAAAATCTTATTTAAAATCTCTTGGCAACGCTAAATGTATGGATGATCCTCTTCAAATTAATGGAATCGGTTCTAAGATTAGTATATTAGTTTTGTTAACTGTAGTCCCTAGCAATGTTTCTCGTAGCTATTCTCTTTGCTTTTTTCTCTTCGACCCTTGCATGCTTTTTGACTCTTTCATGTGACTAATGGGGTGACCTTTCACATAGGCTGATACCAGCTGAAAAGCTTGAGCTGCCTCTTCCGGATGACGTCATCCCTCGCCTGTGTGAAGTCAAGGACTTGCATACTCTCCTCAAGGGTATCGCTGAGAAGCTGAAGGAGAAACTGCCAGAGACCAAAAGGTGTTACTTGGCTTAAGCTTACTTTAGTTTACAAAAAAGATCGCCTGGACCACGAATTTGTCATTGAGAACTAAAGAATTAAGTAAATGATTTGCGCATCCTATACATGATTGCGTAAAATTCTTTCGCCCTATTTTCTTATTTGTATTTATGCCCTGACAATTTTTGTCTTGAATGGTTTCAGTGCTAACAATATTATAACAATTCTATTCAGTTTTTTTTTAAATAAAATAGTATATAATTAATCATCGCATAGTTTACGTAATGCAGGAATACTTAGGGTTTTGATTGATGAAGCCAGACTTTTTTCAGAGAGAAAATTTCCATAAAATCTCTTCTGCTCAAAATGTCCCATAAGCTCTTATTCAAGACTATGCACCTGCAAATTAGCAGAATGGATCTCTCAATTCTTCATGTAAATGTGATTACAAAGACGTGTGCTCAATCTACCCGTATATATGAAATCTTGTCTATTTCGCATTAGATATTTTATTAAACTTGCAGGGTCTTGTTTCTTACTGCAGGTGTCAGATTTGGTTATCACAAAACTTTTGTGATTAATTTTTTTTTGCAGGAAGTTGCCACCAATTTTCAGAGCTCTGAACGTCTTGGGAGAGATTTACAAAGAAAACTGCCCGGTCATAGCCCAGTAAGTAAAACTTGTGCAAAGATCTAAAAGCTTTGGAATACGTGGAATACGTGAAATATTGGGATGTTTTAATTGTAAAAAAAAATTATACTTGTTAAAATACTGGAATCTACTTGTTAAAATACTGGAACATATGGTTGTGGATGGGATGGTTGTAATTTTTTGCAAAAATTCTTAAACTGTGGTTAAGCACAGTAATAAAAATATTACCTCTTCGATGTAATAAAAGATAATGGATTAAAAAGGTTCTTATCCATTTCCATTAAAAAGGTTCATATCCATTAAAACCTTTTGCTATTAAAACAAACTATTATCGTAAACTTATAATAGAATTGAAACAATCAGTGTCTAGTGTAATATTGTAGTGTTAAGTGGATCGAATATCGAAAGTTGATCGTAGATCGTAATTTTGTATTTGAACGATCTATAAATGACGGAAAATGTTAAAATAGTATTATGGCATGAATGGCTGCTTTTATGGAATCTATAATTAATAAATCTAAATAATGGCATAGATTAATTACGTGATGTTGCAGGCGAAGCGAAGATGAACCGGAAATGCCAAAGCCAGAAATTAAGGAGGAAATTAAGATGATACTTTGTGATGAGGTTATATCGAAACTAGTGGAACAGTTGAAAGGCCTCGTAGGAGCAGAGGGAGGGTTCGTTGAAATTGCTGAGAGGTAAGTCTTTTAAAAATCTTGATCCCTATTTTTGCATGCATGAATTGTGGTTGTATTAAATTTTTTAACTGGCGTCTGTCGGTAAAATTTTTTAACTGGCGTCTGTCGGTAAAATTTTTTAACTGGCGTCTGTCGGTAAACTCTTTTTTTTTTTGTAAATGTATTAACGGGGTGGGCAGTCATAATTACAAAGGCAGTTTGTTTTGCACGTGTTGAAAGGTTCGGATAAAAATTATTGCAATTTGTGAACACTTTGTCCACACCTGGAAGTTATTTAAAATCTCATCCACCCGTGGCAAGCCTCGCGGACATCTCAATACAAAAAAGGTAAAAGAGGAATCTGTTTTTTAAAGATTTTCTTGTGGAAAAAACATTTTCCTATATTTTAAATATAAATTATTTATAATAAAGTTCCTAGTGTTCAAGTGCCCATCCTATTTTGTGGATGTTTTATATTTCCGTATTTTAAATTTAAAAAATGAATTATTTGGTATCAAAAGCAAACTTGGAATTCAGTAGTTTCGGCATCAGTAGTTTCGGCAATCTAGGTCGGAAATCCTAGATTGGAGTCTCGATGCTTTCTGTTAATATCTAGACTTAATTTTCAAACTGCCCTGCAGCAGCCTTAGCCCATGCTAAACTCCAGGCACGTAGAGCATAAGCCGAATATAGAATTATCGATATGAAAATTATTTCTGTTTAGGTAATCTGTTGTTTCTGCAAATAGAATTAATTTTTTTTTCCTTTGTCTAGGAAGTTCACACAGGGACAAATCAAACCCATACACCCGATGAAGATCATTCCTCGTCTTATTAAGGCCCACAGTAAGATCTGCATCGAAAAGGAGGATGACCCGACGGTTGTGGCTATGTAAGTGCTAAAGGGACTGTTTTTGAAGTTTTAACTCCTATGGTTTTTACCGCGGAAACCTAGAAAAGTAATGTATTATTTACCAGTCGCGGTAAACTGTGTAGATAAAAGAGTAGGGAAGGGGCGGGCTGGCTGAATTTTGAGCAGTTTTTGTTGCTAAAAAATGCTTATCCGCCTTGCTTACCCCCTGAATCTGAGGTGTTGAATTTCAGTAAGCCCTTTTTAGAGGGGCGGAATATAATTCGCAACCAGCATTCAATGAAAATTGTTTTTTTTTAACTGCCACAAAGTGGTCGGGGCATAGTTTTACCATGTCCGTCCCTCGGTAATTCTGGAATCATATTTATGCCCCCGCAACAAAGTGGCCGGGGCACATAGTTTTACCCATGTCAGTCATTCCGTCCTTCCATCATTCCGAAATGAAACGGTTGTACGGATTTTTTTCGCAAAGCCTGCAGATATTTGCCTGATTTTTGGTGTGGCAGCAAATTGACCACGTACAGATTTGATTTCGCATTTTGTCCTCGTTTACCTACTTTTGACCGCATGACAGCTACTGAACATAGAAAATTTTAAAAACTTTAAACAAATGTTCTAATTTGCTACAGGCGGGGGCATTCGTGTCGTTCTGACACATCTAAGTTTTTGTCTGCAATGCCTGCAGATACTGGCGCGATTTTAGGTTTTGGCATAATGACCAGTTAGATTCATGTTTGCATTTCGTCCCGGTCGGCCTATACTTGTAACAGTATATCACTGTGCCCGAATATTTTATGGAATTTCTCATCACCGTAGTCTTTTTATTATTGATACTCTTTGTTATCTTTAAGTCTGTTAATGATAAAATCTTAATAGTCTATTAATGATAAAATCGTTGATCTTTCCCTATTGCTAAATTAATACCCCACCACTTAACAAATATTCCTAATTTGCTGTAGGCCGGGGCATTAGGGTCGTTTAGACAGTTATAAAATTTTTAGTCAATGGTATTTTTTTATAAGACTGTCTGACTGACGAAATATGGTATTCAGTCAGACGAAATATGGTATTCAGTCTTTCTGACAAGTCTGTCCGTTAACTTTAAGTTTTTATAGATAATTTACACGGAACTGTTATATTAATATAATATATTAATACAACTTCTTTCATAAATTTCTTGAGTTTTAAACCAATAGTTTAAACCCAAAAGTTTCTCACCTAATACATTCTCGACAATTTATGCATATTCAAGAGGTCGGAGATCACTAAATATGCAACGGGCGTAATGCGCACAATTTGAGGTGCTCTTGTTTATATTTTTTTTATTTTGTATTATAAACAAAATCCCCGCAAGTAAAATAGTGGTATATTTTACCAGGCTTCTGCGCATGCTCGAAGAACGGGAAGTAAAAGGAGCTGGCAAAGGGAAAGGTGGGAAAGGTGCTGTTAAAGGTCCAGAAAACGTAAAGGTGATTTTGGAAGGCATATCAGAGGATCTCCTGAAGGGACTGAAGGCTACTGTATGTGTGGAGGACGTGAAGAACCTGTTAGCCAGTCTAAAGGCTGAGGAAGAAGACATAACGGCTGAGCCGATGGAGTAAGTTTTCAGAAACTTGATCAAGACAGATTATTAGCAAATCCAATGCCTTGTGAATTAACGAAATCAAAGGTTATTTCACATTTTGTACCATCTACATTTTAGAAGGGGTCCACAAATCCCCTGGCATGGTTTTCCCCGCTGCATTGGTTCATAAATCTGTCTGATTTTTAACATCTCTATATCAGAATTTAATCTGTGATCTCTGTAATCTATAATCTCTTATTCAATCTGGGATTTGAATATTAATGTAGGTTCCTCCACGCAGAACTGCGTATACATTCAAACATTGCAGCAGTTTTGAAGAAACTAGACTCCCAAAACTAGAAATTTTTTTTTCTAAACTTGGCCTTTTCTTGTAGCCTGATCAAAGGCTACGCCTTGAAAGAAACAAAAGCTGTCCAGAATTACTCTACCCCTCTCCCCACCACCACAAAATTACCTGGAATGAGATTAGTCCTTGCATTCCATTCTTATTTTAGTTTTCCATGTTGTCTTATTTCAGTTTTCCATGTTGTCTTATGAAAAAAAACTTTTTTCCAATAATTGGAAGTTTATTCTCTAATGTTTAATTTCGGTAAATAGAACCTTCAACTTTAATGCTTATAAATATTAAATTTTATTTAGCCATGGTGCCTGATAAATACTAAATTTTAATTTTAGCCATGGTGACTGCATGTTCATTAAGATTTTTGATTACTTTCACAAATGTTTTACTTTTTTAGTGCATTTTTACAGTGCATTTTACAGAGTGCAATCTAAACTTTTACAATCGGGCCTTGGTTTTTCTGTAGAGAAAAGAGGGCAAAGATTGCTCCTCAAAGACCAAGCAGGGTACCTCTGCCACCGCCACGCATAATTTTGAAGAGATTCGGTCGCCTCGTAGAAGTGTTGTGTGAAACGGAGGTGCCTGCAGAGAAAACAGAAAAAAGACAAACGGGGTAAGTTTACAAAGAAAGAGCATAGTTGTTGACGGTGACGGCAGACTAAATGTTTTTTTTAAAGTGTTAACACTTTATAATATAATATAAAGCCTTGACTTTTATTATACTTGCGTCTCTATGACGGAACGTATTATGGTAAACCGTCAGTCTGTCCTTCCGTTAACTTTTTAGTGTCGCCGTGAAAACTAGCCGGGTCTTTGATAGATTTTGGCAAAATCTACAAACTTGCCATGACTGTTTGCCTCTTAGATTATCTAGCCAGAGTTAGATTTTGCGCAATATCCGCGCATATTTAATATCCGCATATATTTAATAGTCACAGGCAACTTGGACTACTTTGTGTCGCCGCGATAACTTAAGGAATATGGTGGATTTTGATCAAACCTAGACAGAAATGTTGTCAATAAAAGTTCGAATTCTAGTAAAATCTACGCATATTTTCAGAGGTGACCAGGCTCCATTATACAGGCAATTTGTGGTGTCGCCGCGATAACGATCAACACAGGCAATTTGTGGTGTCGCCGCGATAACGATCAACTAATACAATGTATTTGACGAAACGATATAAATAGTTATAATATTATACAAATATTAAAACAATACAAATATTAATAATACAAATATTAGAACGGTATTATTTCCAGCGAAATCAAAACATTTCGCTAGGTAAAAAGGTGCCACATTTGGTGGCACCACCCTAACTTGCCAATGATCTATTTTCATATAATCTTTTTCATATAACTATGGATTATCCTGTAATTCCTTTATTTTCTTACCCGAATTAAATTTGTCAGCAAATTAAAGCCTCTTTAATGAGATCAGAGGTCACAAAATATGCAACTAACGGATTATGCACTATATACTTTATTCCTTTGACATTGGTTAAGGTTGACCTTGACATTGGTTAAGGTTAACCAAGGTGAATCTGGTTATAAATCCTTTTAAATTAATTTACTTTAAAGTTACTAGGCCCCCGCTTGACAAGCGGTGCCCTAGTGATCAGTGTCAGTCAGTCCATCCCTCCTTCCGTCAGTGACACTTTCTTTCGCGCGAGATAACTCAATTAACGTCAATTAACGACAATCTAATGCAGCTTTCCCAAATTCACAGGGATGATTGGTGACTGAGGGCTCCAGACCTATTGAATTACAGACTTGCTCAAAATCAAATATGGCCAACAGACTACATTCGGTGATTTTCTATTGCACACATTATTTCAGACATATATTCTTTAATATCATTTGATCCAGAAGGATTTTTTCCCTCATGCCTATGGATAAAAACGGGTTTTTGTTTGTGATATTTTTCAAATTTAACCCAATTTTTTATCCACATGTAAACTTGTCCAGCACTACCAGAAATGCGGGGCCCTCTGAGGACCATTGTCCGACCACATTTTAATTTATTTTTTTTTAATTTAACTTTTTTCTTAAAATTAAATTAATTTTTCTAACTTATTTAATTTTTCTTAAATTTTATTTGTTACATTTGGTTTTAATTGTTAAATTTGGTTTTAATTATATTATATATGGTATTCCGCCTTCTTAAATACAATTCCTCTTTTGGCAACGAATAACTATTCAATTCAAACACTTGACCTATATAAACATCGCCTGCTTGTAACAATTTTTGGTGTCATAATGCTTGGTTCGCTACCTCTGGTTTTTGATGGTAAATAGTTTACTCAACAAGTGTAAAATGGGCGATCGTCACGTGGTTTGTCAGGTGGTATTTACCACTGGTAAAAAAACTTGCTCGTAATTCTGTCCCACTTGGCGACAATCGCCTTTAACTATTGGTAATCGCCGCGATAAATCAAGAGGTAGAGAACGCAGCATTCTTTCTCATGGACACAGGATTCCCACACCAGATCCGGAAGTGAAGGCTCTCGTATGTGAAGGAGAAATTCCAGCTCTGATGGATAACATAGTAACGGATCTGCTAGACATGCTGCATTCAACAGAGGAAGACGAAGACGAGGAACTGATACCGGAAGTTCCCCAGGGAAAAGGTGGACCGGGAAAAGGTGGAAAGAGGTAGGCTTGTTACTTTAACGCGATAACGGCAAGGGGTTATTTTCTTGGTTGTTGCATAGTAGTACTGTCCACGTGAGATTAATATTGGTGTTGAAAATATTTTTTATTTAAAACATTGTATATCTATACCCTTTTAAATTTTCTACGATCCCAATAGAAATTTATTACTAAATTAAGTAAATTTACAAAGGCGTATTGGTTTTTGTGTTTACCTGGGCGAATTGGATTTTGGGTATCGCAGACAGAATGCAGTTGACTGAAACGTGATGCCCAGGTACTACTGAATTTCAGGATAAGACCAAATATCCTTCCAAAGCAAATAGCTGTAATCTTTGGACTGCTTCGTCACCAACAGCAGATCTGTCGGATCAAGGAAGACGAGGAACCTGGAATCCCACTGTAGGTTTTAAAAATATTTTTCATTCCTTTTGTCATGGCATGGCATTTAAAATAAAAGGGGGGGGGGTCTTTTGGTTTGGGTCTTTTGGTTTATCAGTGAGTTTTCTGGTTTCTGAATTTTTGTAAATACTCTATATCCAATATTTGCAAATACTCGAATATACAATATTTGCAAATACTCTGGATATACAATTTTGGTTGCAAATATACAATATTTGCAAATACTCGGGATATACAATTTTGGTAAACGCTCATCTTTTTAAAAGTTTAAAAAGTACTTTTAAAGTTTACGCCAAACCAGTCTTCAATGGTTTAAATCGTATGTTAATCTCTAATAATCACAAAAAGTAAGTCATATTTGTCGAGTCTTTAATTCCGATCTCAAATTATTTGAGCAGATATAACATGCTCAAGGCATTGTATTAAAATACCTTTTTTTATCACTTTTTTATAACTTTATTTTCAGAAAGGAGATTTTCAAACAACTAAAACATGCTTTCCGTGAGGAAATGGAAGCGGGAGATGAAGAACCTTCCGGGTTGGTAAACTTTAATTGGATACCGTTTGCACATATTAACGGTTTCGACCTACCGCTTTTGTTTAACGCAGTGAAATGTTCAAACGTGGAACCCTGTTTAGAGGTTAAGCTTTTTTAAAAAAAGTCTGCTGAATTCCAATTTCGATCCAAAGCAGTGAAACAGTTGCATTCTCTTCGGTAATCAACTTTCGAATGCATAAGGATACACAAAAGAATAGTCAAATTTTAATGCTTCGCTCAAATGTTGTTTTGGTAATTTAACACGACTGCACTGATGTGCAATAGCGGTTTGTCCATAATCGGATAGTTCAGAGGTATCCCACTGAGGTAAATTCATGATCATAAAAATGTGTTCAGACAGGTTTGTTGCACCAGCGTATTTAGGCGAAATATAAATATCCATTATGTCAAGAGGGCCGATATGACGCTGGGGGGGGGGGGGGGCGGCTGTAGTAGTCTTGAGGGAGACTGGAAGCGAGACTGGGAAAGGGACCTCGCTCTACTCTCGTACCCGTTCCTCAGAAATAACTGTGTTTTCAACATTTTTTTTAAATCCTGTGAGAAATTCGTAACCGCTAAAAATTCGGTCTATCGGGAGATGCTTATTCGCGTTATGGAATATGTAATAATCAGCTTCGGATATATGCGGATGCAAAAATGCAGATCTCGAATATCGTGTTTACCTTCGAATATCGTGTAGACCCAAGGTAAGAATACACCAAAAATTGTAATGATCATCTTATGAAGACCAAAGATAGGTGCATTCTTAACTTAACGTCTAATTTGTAGTGAAATTTTCACAATGTGTTCAATGAATTCGCGTTTTATATTAACTTTCAATAACTTTCAGTAGATGCAAAAACTTTTCTGATTCCGTGAATGTCGCTCTCGTTGGTATCCCTGAAACCTTTCCTGTTTGAATAGATAAATCTGTTTCACTTTGCAACTTCAGATTGTTGGAGGAAATGCTTGCTGTGTTGGTGGAACGTGTATGTTCAGAAGAAGCTGATGTGTTCTTTAAAGGATTGATTGAGACGCTGGCGAAGCTGAATGTGACAATGAACCAAACGGAAAAGGAAAAGATTGTTGCAGGGTAAATTTTTTTTCTGCGAAGAAGATAAATACAAAAGCACTCTATCCACACGAATAGTTTTGAAATTGCCTATAGCTCGGTCCTGGCAAAAGTCCTACCAAATGAGATCCTGTAATTCTCAATTCTGTAAATCTTGTTTTTTAATATTCCATATAAGTTTTTTGTTCAGCTGCCACGTGATAATTTAGTACATTAAGAAGCTAGAATATTTTGACTTTTTTTTTTAGTCAATTGGAACTTGCAATTTTTCCTATTTGAACTCACAATTGGAACTAAACAGAATAAATTTGTACAAGACCTTGTATAATATAAAGTTGGTTACAAACCCTACAGACAACTGTACTAACATACCCAGACAAGGGAAGGCATACAAAGAAATCCTGTGTAGGGAGTAAGGCCGGCATTTCTAGCAGTAAATACTAGGCATACCTAAATTTAGTGTCCTACTATGCTCAGTCTTTTTTTCTCCCCTGTTTAAGTCTCTTACAATTCTTTCAGACAAGGAAAGGGGAAGGTCATTAAAGCCCCAGTCATCAAAGCCCCAATCATATTCATAAAGAAGCTGGTTTACTTCCGTACAAACCTGTGCAAAGATGTCGAGGCGAGGGGAGCACCGGACGTAACGCCACCGAAACCCAAAACTCCGGGGTATGCATTTACTTTCCCTGAAAAAAAACTGTTTGCCATAGGTAGTTGATTTATAACCTTTGATTTATAACGTTGATTCGATGTACATGGACGTGCAGATGTATTTTTAAGACTTGCAGACTTAAACGCTTGTATTAAAGGCTTCGGTCTATATCGTCATAGAACGCTCATACAAAATACGCTGTAACCTGATGCGGAACTTCACAATTTATTTGGTTGTTGGCCAAATTTGCCCACGGAATATCTCCAGAAACGTTTAAACAAAACTGCTGAAATGTTTGTCAGTTTTATCATAATCCATCTGCACCAATGGGTCAAACACGTTTACTATAATCCATCTGCACCAATGGGTCAAACACGTTTACTAAATGTATACAGGTTCAATCGAATGATCATATAATGGTTTGACCATGTAATGTATAGGAATAAGACTATATCACTTAATGGATTTATATAAATGAATGATAAAAAATCTTTCCTTTTTTTCCTCTCCAGAAATCCAGCATTGATTTCTGCCTTGGAGAGGCTGCTTAGCGAGGAGTAACGGTTTGCCGTTTGGGTGTAACGGTTTGCCGTTTGGGTAACGTCTGGATTATTTTTTTCTGAATTTAATCTATATTAAACAAGATTAAATCTATAAAAACTTCCCAGTGCTGTTTTACTCGCTTACTCGCATGTGAATAATATGGTTTTTGCCATGGCCTCAGTCTTCCACAGAAAGGTCTGGTTTAAATTGTTGCTTTTATCTGTAAATTTATAATGGATTTATCTGTAAATTTGTAATGGTTTTGGTTTTTATGTAGGATATTCTGTGAGCTGTAGAATGGGGGGGGGGGGGGGGGGAGGTATATACACAGAAATGAAGCTGGTTCCGGGGGAAATGGTTTTGGATTAGATTCAAAGAATATATTTTAGCAAATTTAAACAAACAATATTTTAGCAACTATAGTCCCAGCAAATGTTATAATAAGTTTTGTATTGCAATCCAACAGTTTCGATGCAATAAAGGGTTTCGATCGGAATATGTGGGGGGGGGGGGGGGGGGGGAGCTCCTGGTTAGTATAAGTTGGCTGGTTGACAATGTGTGTGTGGGGGGGGACAATTGAAAAAATGTTGTTCGTATGGTTTCTTGTATGTGAACTCCTGACATGCTTTGTTTCTTGTGTGCTTTTTAACAGATGCTGCCTTTGATGTTCCGAAGATTTGCCATGTAGCTGATACAGACCCTTGTTAGTTTGTTGAATCGTTGTTAATGAGCGCAAGGAACTTTCATTACGGAGTTGAGACGGAAGAGTTTCTTTACAACTTATTTCTCCACCCGACCTTACTTAAGTTGGTTCAAAGTTTTGGTTCAAAGTTGGGGTCGTTGGGGTCTTTACATAATCATTCCAAAACCTTTTTAACCTTTTTAATCCATAATTCTGATGCATAATACTGATAGTTAAAATAAATTATTTGAAATGACTGATGGTTTGTTAAAGAATATTGTTAGGTGTACATTAACGGGACACGGCGTAATGCAACTGTGCCAGCAAAATGTGCAAATAAAAGGTTTTTGTGCCATCTTGAGGTTTCTGAGTTTATATTATAAAACTTCATGTGGATTGTCAGTGCATGTGGATCTCTGGATAAATGGTTTTGATCAGTGCATGTGGATCTCTGGATAAATGGTTTTGATCAGATGTTCGTATGGTTGAGTGCTGTGCTTGGTAAACTGCAAAAAGATCTCTACCATCAATAACGCTTGTGCTGCAGCTAAAATGCAACCTTAATTTCCACAGTCCATGGAATATTCAGTACCTCTAATATGTATGAGATTGGGGGGACGTTGCATAAGCCTTGTCCGGATATTTTAGTCTCGTTACTTTGACTGTAAAAGAAAGCGCTTTTAAGCAAAGCTGTAATAATCCCAAGGGACGTAATGAGTTAATATTAAACCCTAGATCTACCCTTTAAAATTTTCCATGCCCTGTTTGCGCCCCCCCCCCCCCCCCACGGATATTCCAGCAACCTGGTGCGGTTGTCCTGCAAGGTCTTGTACCATTTGGCGCTCTGCTGCAGTTTCCAAATGTTCGACAGATGTTGGCCTACAATGCCAGACATTTTTCGCTGGTTACTGGGTTTGACAACCCTAACAAATTTACTAGTGTCCACATATTTGGCGTTAATGCAGCGCTTAAATTCAAGCAAAATAAACTGGCACAAATTGTCATAATCTTTCATTACACTTTTAGAACTACACCAGCGATCAAATACACTTTTAGAACTACACCAGCGATCAAACAACTGCTCTTTTGTCCTAACACATTCTACGTACGTCTGTTCTTTCCCCTTTTCCAATTTCTGAATTTCTGGCAGTAAGCCAATTTCTGAATTTCTGGCAGTAAGCCTCCGGAACTAACTCCTAAATCTTTTAGGTTTAACCTGGCCATAGTCAGCAGTTGCTTCTATTGAGAGATCTGTATAATTTTCTCTGATGCCCGTCAATAAACTTTGTAATAGCATAGTCCATTTTCCTTAGGCCATTTTAAATGTTCTGCTACCTTCTCAAAGTGTAAGAAATATTTATCAACCCCTTTTTTTCGAAAAGGTGGGACTTGTCTAGTATCATCAAAACTGTTGGTTGGGGCAGCATTTAGACTGTTCGAATTTTAATCTTTCAAACTCCAGTCGTTTTAACTCTATTTCCTTTTCTTTTTCTAGTCTTTCTTTTTCTAATCTTTCATGTTCTTCCCTCTCTTTTTGTTATTCTTTTTCTAATTATAACTCCTGTTCTTCCCTCTCTTCTCTTTGTTATTCTAATTATGTTAATGCTAGCTCATGTTGTATATTGTTATTCTAATTATGTTAATGCTAGCTCATGTTGTATATCTAACTTTTTTTAATTCCAACTGCATAGCAAGATGTCGATTTTTTAGCTCGGCAGACTTTAGTCATGCTGAGCTATAGCATCACTCTTTGTCCGTCCGTCAGTCCACCTAACACAAATCGTAACTGCTGGACCTACAAACTTGTTACTTGACATTCTGAGAGGTCCATGCAAAATCTCCTTGGAAACCAGAAATTAGGTCTCTGTTACCCATATCTTTTGAGCTAAAGGGCCCCAAAGTACTCCCCAGAATAGTAAAAAATTTCATAGTAAAACATTTCATACAAAAACTTCAATATCTCATTAACTACATCACTGATGGTCATGATTTTTGGCCATGAGATATTTCATCAGTTTCTGCAGACTGGTGGCGCCACTTGTATTTTTAGATTTTTTGCGAATTGTTTTCTCTATTTTTGAGACCTTTAAAAATATGAAAAACCTGTAACAGGGCACAAATCGTAAAGACTGGACCAAGAATCTTCATTCATGACACAGTGAGAGACCTATGAAAAGTCTCCATGAAAACCAGAAATAATGTCTGTTACCCATATCCTTTGAGCTGTGAGGCCCCGAATTACCCCCCTCCCCCCCCCCCCCCCCCCCAGAATAATGGAAAATTTGATTAAAAAATCTGCAACATCTCAAAAACTACAACACTGATGGTCATGATTTTGGCATACATATTGATTATTGAGTGTTTCATCACCTTTAAAGATATGAACATCTGCTAACAGGGCACAAATCATAACAACTGGACCAAGAATCTTCATTCTTGACACACGGGGAGACCCATGAAAAGTCTCCATGGAAACCTGAAATAAGGTCTCTGTTACCTATATGCTTCAAGCTATAGGACTCGGAAGTATCCCTCAGAATAATGGAAAACTTGATACAAAAGCTGAAGTATCTAAACAACTCATGCAGAGATCACCGTGATTCTTTCATGGATATTGACCATTAGTTTCTGTAGACTCGTGGAGCCACCTGTATTTAAAGTTTACGCAATTTTTTCTCAGTTTTTGAGATATATAAATACAGACAATCTTAACCAATCTTGGCCTGTTGGTTAATCTGTTTGATGCTTCAGTTGAATGGGTATATACTATCATTCAGACTATAAAATTTCCTTTTGCGAATCTTTTCCCAGTCAGCTGAGCATCATGACCCATGGGTCACTTGTTTGTTTCCACTTCACTCTCTTCAATCAAACCTTTGCTTACTAGATCCTGCATGATTTTAGCAATGATATCAGGCTTTCTCAAAGCTTTCTTCACACTTAGCCCTAAAATCAGTGATATCAGGCTTTCTCAAAGCTTTCTTCAAGCTTTCTTCACACTTGGCCCTTAGTGGTCCGAAACGCAACAACTGTTCCTTTGTCAACTGTTCAAGTTGATCAGGGTCGGGAACGTCAACAAATGTCTCGGGTTTGAAATGTCATGTTAAGATGTATCAATTTTAACCTCAATTTTTTAATTGGACATATTTGGGGATCTAAAAATACCTATATCATAAAATTTCAGAAGGGGTGCACAGTGACCCTTCCTATATAATGGCCTAAATATGATTTTTTTTGTAAAATTATTATATGTAAAAATGCTCAAAGGGTTTCCTTTAGTTTTAAAACATATAAAAACCTTTCATACAATTTCATAGTATCAAGGAAGCACCATAGAGAAAACAATGCATCTGGAGAGGAACATGGAACACCACATCCGTCTTATAAACAAGGGATATCATAAATTGAATTAACAATGGATCATTCATTACAGGTGTATATGGTCAAATATTCATAACTTTATCAACAAAATTTGTAAGAATGTCAGGAGCTAATGTATATATGCACTAGAAAATCGGAAATGCAACATCATCTCGAAAATAAACTGTTTGGAAATTAAAAAAAAAGCTGTTAAATTCAATTTTCTTTTTGGATATTTTACATGTATGGTAATTAATTGCTTAATCAACAAGAACACATAATACTTAAGATGATTATTGTTGTCAGTAACTTTTTTTGCGGTTGTCTTTAAATGGCCTCAAAGGGTAGTGTATCCCAAAATAATCAATGTTAACATCTTAATTCATTAACTGGACATACTTGGGGATCTAAAAATACCTATGTCATAAAATCCCAGAGGGGGTGCACGGTGACCCCTCCTAGCCCATGGACTAATACTGTAACCGTGGCAGCAGACATGCCCCTTGCCCTTGACAATGGTAGCCCGAATTACATACGATTATAAACATTCAAGAATTACATGTGAGAATGGACATGTGAGAATTTCATCCGAAAATGGACATGCGAGAATTTCATCCGAAAAGGGAAAAGCGAGAATTAATTCCGAAAATGGACATGCGAGAATTACGTGCGAGAATGATGAAACTTGGTGATTTGCCATGAATCTTATTTTAATCGTGCTGGCTCACGTAAAATTTAGTAGATGCCTAAAAGAATTCTTTAATGTTTAGAAAATGAACTAAATTTGACGTTGAGCATATACAGAAGAGTTGAAAGGACATTGTTGTATTTTCTATTCAAGTTTGCAAATTTCAACGAATTGTGTCTTGCCGGTTGAAGAAAAGAAAAAGATCATTTTCCCGTTCGCACAAAAGTATTTGTTCCCAGAGTCGTTAGAACAATATTTTTTATCTGTCCTTACCACAAAGAAACTGTCCTGCTATTTGTTTTTTTTTTGGGGGGGGGATAAATAAAATATGCCATGAGTTGATGAATTGACCATTGGAGTGAGTTGAAAGCTTAGGTGCCTGTACTGTTTCATTTTTTTTTTTTTCATATCTGTTTTGTTATTGACGGTGGCATTAAATCGATGTCACGCAACTCCTCTGTGATGTCCCCTTGGAAATTACAATGTTTGGTCTTGAGGTATTGGGAATGATGCCAAGTGTGTCTTAAGGGGAGTTATTTTTCGTATTTTTTTGCAAAAAAAATCTATCGCAACACAATACTTCAGACACTTGGCCAAATTTATCCAGCGGACAATATCGGCCCCCGAGATGTGGAAACCCCTATCCCGCCGAACAGGACCTGTCGCACGCTCCAGTATCAACACAAGGTGCTAGTCTATTCATACTTAATATAGGTTAACCTAAGGACAGTGATTGATTGACGCCTTTTGTCGCACCCAAAGGCCTACTTGTTAGTACAAGCCTTTGAAGCTTGATAAGACTTCTGCATCAAAGCGATGTTGACGCAGAATATTGTGGAGTTTATATGGCGTAGGGCCGATATGAACAGTGCACAGATAAAATCTTTCGGTGTCATATATGCATATTATTGGTAAAAATGTATTATTATTCACCGCGATGCCATTATCCAAATGCCCGAATATATATATATATATATATATATATATATATATATATATATATATATATATACATACATACACGATCTTAGTCAAAAGCACATGTTCATGTTATTCAGGAATATGCACACAAAGATATTGATGTGGCTAGACACGCATGTATTATCTCTCTATTGTGTATATACGAATCTTAGAATAAAAGAGTTCTTGTGTGATAGGTATTTTACAGTTCAGATAAACATGCCTGATACGCCGTTATATAATTCAGGTATATCAAATCAAATACCGCGTGCTATGGTTGTTTCCCGGGGAACAAAACCGTGACATTACAGCGAGTTAGCTGGTGATGGTGTGCCGTGTACCTCTATTACAGTCCGACGACTCTGGAAACAGAATAAAGATGTTGTGTAGAAGGTTCTACCTCAAGCGAGCTATCATGTTCTTCCTGATGGCCTCCGTCGGGACTTCAATATTCGTCAACATGAGGCGCAATAAAAAAACAGGTATTTTGTATTAACTCCGTCAGGAAGGTATGCGTTTGTTCACAACATAACATGAACGGAATCCCATAAAAGCGTAATTCGCCTCGGGAATAGGCCAATGAAGAATGGTTTAGCTAGTTTATTGTCCTATAACACACAGTCCTGTGATACAATGTTGAAAGAAATATTGTCACATGATACACATGACAGTTCTGTGATACAATGTTGAAAGAAATATTGTCACATGATACACATGTTGTCATGTGAGTTATATAGTCCATAGGCGGATCCAGAGGGGGCACAAGAGGCACGTGCCCCACTTTAGCGTTCGTAATTCTAATTATTTTTTTTCTGCTGTCTTGCATACTTCATACAGCCTTTCATCTGAACTTCACCACGGATGTTACCAGAGATAATTTTATCTCAAGCGGACTCCTTCCTTACTCTCTCACAGTAACTGGTTACCACCCCCCCCCCCCCCCCCCCCCATTTGTTCAAGAGAACCGAAGCAATACAAGTCACCGGAAACGCCCAATGGTCAATGGACGGTCAATCTAAGGCTGCATTACCTTTCCGAATGAAATTGCTCAATAGCATTGATAACTATGGCTTGAGCATAAATGTCTACATATATAAAGTAAATCAGCCCTATGGCCAGATAATATAAAACAGAAATAAGGCATACGTAATGGTCAGTTTACTTGCAAATACACAATATAATTTCAGTGTTCTGGAAACATTTCCATTTTATTTTTATGTATAGCTTTGGCAGTCACGCATATTTCGGCAAGGCAAATTTGCAGCTTCGAAGAGTATACTTTTTCTTGGTAATTTTTTACTCGCATTGTATATGGATAGTTCGTGAATAATGTGACTATACATGAATAGATGAAGTATCGGAAGGAATGTCTGCATGTAAAACAAAGTGTGCCGAGAAGAATACTTTTGCAAAATTGCAGTACGTCAAACTTGTAAATCTGTAATAGCCGTGAAAGACACACAGACTTGGTACCATGAAGAAGAATTGAAGCATCTTCCAGTTGTAAAATTTGTTTAAGGAATGCTAATGATATAGTAATATAAGGATTCGGTCCCAGTAAGTTACAGGTTCGGATGTGGTTCCCCCGTGGCTTAAAAAAATGGGGAATAATACTGTAAGGATGGATTTGTTAGTAATGTTGGGTGAAATTCACCAAGGAAATTATTATATATTGAGTCAATAAAGGAAATGTTGTTAAACAAATACTTCACTTTATTTTCATATTTGGGTCTCTCTATTGTCGACTCTCCCTGTTTTCCTTTAATACAACAGCAACTTCCCTGCCGCTTTGCTTCTAGAATAAAGATGTTTTTAAATGTTTAAATTATATTTATCAAATGTGTGAAGATTTAGTAACTGTGATTTATATTGTGTTTGGTGTTCATATTTCTTTACCATATTCACTGTTAAATCTTTGTGAGATAGGAGGAACCTCATGTAAATTCAGATGTTAATATGTTTTACATCTTTCAGTGAAGTAGTGTTTATAATTAAAACTGTTTCAGGGATTCATACATACATCTGTTGCCATTGCCCATAATATGTTTCAATGAATTTACTAATTTCAGATGCCACTATTTAAGGTCACAACGGAGACTGAACATGTGGCCTTGTTATTTTTATATAAAACATTCGACGCTCTCTTTTTTTGTGGATATGCTTAGCAAAATACGTAAAAAAAACATACCCCAGTACCCCTATAGCGAAATCCTGGATCCACCACTGTAGTCCCATGTCATATTGCTCCACGGAACATTAATTGTCCCATGGACGACACATTTCCCAATGGATGATCTATTGTCCCATAGATGATACATTGTCCTATGGATGATACATTGTCCCATGGATAATACATTGTCCAATGGATGGAAACATTGTCTCATGGATGATACATTGTCCCACGATAGATTGTTACAGAAACATGGTCTTATAATACAAACTTTATCGTCTTCGCCAGGAGGATATGCGATAATTTCCGTTCGTGTGTGTGTCTGTCTGTTTGTATTTGAGAGCCTGTTTGTTCACAACATAACTCACGCAGTCATAAACGGAATCTCGTTTAAATTTTCAAAGCATTTCGGGAAAGGTCCTTGGAAGAATCGATTAAATGGTAGTGTTAATCCAGCATCTTATCCGGATTCTGGGGCGTCATTAAGTAATATTTACAAATGTACGGTCACTTGTGAACCTTGGAATTAAGGCCAATAAATAATTGAATTAACAGAAGCCCTAGCCTCATGCGCCGCGCATACTGGCCCGGCCACCTTTTAAGGTCACGGTCGAGCCCCCAGCCCCTCAGAGAGACGCTGGCCAGTGTTTGCAGTACGTTTTTGAAACCTGTGCTCCCATGGGGGAGAAAGTATCCATTGGGATGAAATTCCTAGTTCCTTGAAGTTTTGTGCCTGTGAAACATATTTGGTCTCTAGCATAATAAAATACAAAATTTATGAACGCTCAGGTGTTGTCTAACATATCTTACCGCTGTTATGCTGGATTTTTTATCAGAGGCATGCATGGGGCTTGGCCAGATACAATCCTGCGTAACATATATAGACTTGAAAATAGGGATACTTTGGTTTCACTATCTTTGCGCAGACAGATACATAGATGACAGCTAAAAGAAGAACCGTTTACAATTAATACTAATAATTCATACCAAGCTCAAACGAAAGATAGTATTCATTAAAAATTCTTGATTGATTTTACCATTGCTAGATACAAGCAGTCCTTATAGAGTCTACGACCCGTGTACTAAACTCAGACGTTAGGCGTACCAGTCCAATATAAACGCCGACTGACTCGTGTGTTTTCGAGCTGCCACATTACCACAATGTCGTTATATTTTAACTGATATAACTTGCGAGTTACGCTGATGTTTTGCAAGTACATATTAATGTAAAGGTACATAAATATTTACAATAAAAAGTGTATTATTTCAAGCTATTAGTTTGATTATGGCTGAGTAAAAGTTTCCCAACAAAGATGTCTCGGCACATGGACCTAAAATCTCCGATTCCTCTGTTCTATACGCTTTTATGGGTGTATCTTTGAGTAAACATGGTCCACCTGTCTGTTTACAAAATGTCATACAATAGACAAGAATTCTTAGGAGTGAGTGACTGCTTGGACTGGTCTGACATTTGGTTATTTTTGTATTTGTTATACTTGTTACATCCTGAACAGAATAATGCCAAATTTGCTGTCAGATTCAGTATTTTCTTTAGTCTAATCTGTTTTTATTGCCATTTTATATATATATGCTTAATATACGATAACGTAAACTACCTATAATAAATACAAGAACATTATAATGTATAATAGGTTTGTGTTTAGCTTTCGTTAACCGTTCATCCCGGGGGATTGAGGTATACCCCTCGCTCTCTAGGGTTATATTAAACGTCGTTAGTATAGTCCTCTGCAAACATTTTTCATACCGATGCACGTCATAACGTTTTCATACAAGAATGAAGGTTCGTGCTCCCATTATATTCACATTTCTTATACAGTAAATCTCGCCTAACGACTACCTCAGTTTAGCGACTACCTCAAAATAACATCCACTTGTTCACCACCCGAATCTTTTTTTTTTCTGCTCTTTATATAACACCTCACTCCGACGACTACCTCGGAAAAGCAACCACTTCATCGAGGTCCCGTTGGTGGTCGTTTATTCGAGATTTTACTGTATATATATATTGTAAATATACAATACTTGTATATAAACAATGTAAAAACAAAACATGCTTGCTTCATTAATATATTTCACTTCAGATTTGGTCACAAATCAGGATACATTCAGTGGGATAGGATTAGACAAGGGAATTACAAAAGTTCCTCAGAATAAAACAACAGTGAGTTAATAAAGTTACATCATTGTTTTAACTTTGTTTAATTCAATCCGTTTATATCCGTGTACAAAAACTGCAATATAGATTGTTTTTATCAAAGCACAATTTTACAAATAGAGATTGGTATATGTTCACATATTTCATTTCGAGATGACGAAATGCTGGCGAGAGATAAGTTAATACGACAGTAAGTATAGTTACATTATTTTGAATGCCCCTATTGTACATATATTTTAATTTAAAAATCATTTGATCAAAGAACAGTAGAACGTTTGTTATATATGTTCACGTGTTCCATATATGCAATTCAGGAGGACGACCTTGGAAGGAGGCGTAAGGATTTAGATCAAACAAGAGTAAGTATTGTAACATCATTTCAATATCCTTTTTTCAACATGAGTTGGGATATTTTATTTTCTTAAGGAGCACATGAGATGGTTTGGTATATGGTAACGTATATCATAAATATATTTCAGGAAAAGGAATTTATGACTAGGCGAAAGTTGTTACTGGATGGTTGTGCAAGAGTTGGAGAAAAAGTCACAGTGCTGCCATCTCGCGATGTTATAAAACGTTTAATCGTGAACGAACGCCATCGTCTGCTCTACTGCAAGACCGGAAAGGTCTGGTCCACGCAGTGGATACGGCTTTTTGTAGAAATGGCGGGAAACGAACATGCCAAAAACCTGAACGGAAGGGAGGTACATGAGTCATTGTCACAAATAAAAACATTGGATCAGTTCAGCGATGAGGAAATCAAAGTTATATTAGAATCATATACAAAATTCATGTTTACCCGACATCCGTTTGAGAGGTTGCTGTCCGCTTACATTGACAAGTTTCTCGGACCCGATGACACATATCGTCAACATATAGGCGGCAAGATCGTACGGAGATACAGGTTAAATGAAACCAAACTTGACCAAAGCGGTAATTTCGTGAGATTTGAAGAGTTTGTGCGGTTTGTAACCGATACACATTTTGAACATACGACTAAAATGGATACTCACTGGGGAAGGTTTATTGACCTATGTGAGCCCTGTGTCATTAAGTACGATTATATCGGCAAATTTGACACGATGGTTGCAGACGCTGAACATATTTTGACCAAGGCAGAAGTGGACCCAAGTATCATGATCAATGAAGACAAGAGAAACAAACTTATAAAATCAAGTACATATACAAATATGTATTTCTCTTCACTTCCTGAAGTGCTGCACAAGGCTATATTACGAAAATATAAGGAAGATTTTGTTCTGTTTGGATATTCACCTATAAAGCATCGTTGATCAACCTGCAGTGTTTAAGAACGTTTCTAAAGTTCACTCATCCTCGACCGGCCAAACCCTAAAAAAAATTTCGATGGCATTTTATGTTCATGGCTGACAATTGCGCTAGAAAGTATGACCATGTACCAAGGTTTCAGAATCACCCGATTGCCAAGGAGGCATTTGACCCAAGATCAAAAGTGATGATATGTTATTTTCCTCTTTATTTATAAATAACCTGCAATTTAAACAATAAAATCAGGCTTAACCTAAATGTGCTGATTTTTACTCATGGAATATATGATAATCAAAATGGAAAATGTGAAAATAAATGCCAATTACTCATTTAATATAAATTGGGTTTATGTTAAACACTGAAAGAGATCAATTTCAGTGTGAGAGTCGGTACTTGTAAGGTGACGCATAGTGTAAGTAATTTGTATTACTGCATGCATTACCTTATTAATTAATATACCAATTAGTGAGATACAGACTGATCGCACTGGACAGTAACATACAATGAAATTTATATTCCACAACTAAATTGATAGTTATGCCTTCTTGGCAAGTTTCAATAA
Organism: Sipunculus nudus; assembly: GCA_026874595.1. NCBI lineage: Eukaryota > Metazoa > Annelida > Sipuncula > Golfingiida > Sipunculidae > Sipunculus > Sipunculus nudus. Next base: position 36,792,914 of record CM049306.1, on the reverse strand, counting down.
ATTTTGCAAATATAAGTCAAGTTCAGTCATAGATTAATCAAGCCATCAGTTTTAATATCGAAGCTACACTATAAAGCCTGTTAGAAATAGGGTTGAAAAAGGAACAAATTGCAACAGATATGAAACCGACTGTCTTTTACTGAGAAACTTGAGAAGATTAACATATAAAAAATTCCCATAAAGTCCAATTTGGGGAAAGGCATTAAATTTGACTAATAAACTATTAAATTTTACTTTACATATCTGCACATTTTCATATTAAATTTGGTCTTTATCCTTATGAGTGACCACTCATTTGAAAGATCTCCTTGTGGAGATTTTGATGACAAAATTGGTGATGCCAGGCTGTGAGAAAACAATTCAGTAGTGTGAAATGTTTGTCTGAGTACAAAAATTATAAAATTATCAAAGGAATAACGTATTACTAGCATCAACTATACAAACGGTTATTGGGCCAAGCTCATCTGCAGATGGGCCAGTAAGTGCATGGCACTGCATCCGTTATTGGGCTGCACAACTTCAGATGGGCAGCCCAATAACGGATCCTTATATGAGCCAAGTCCATCGGCAAGTGGGCCAGATCGGCAAACCGGCTCCAACAAATATAGTATTACATACATTTTTTTATTATTGGTAAATTTACATCCTAGTCAGATTCAATAGATAGGCAATGATAAGTATCTCTCAAATGAGTGGTCACTAATAGGTTAAGGACAGAGCTTGAGATGGCAATATGCAGATAAGTAAAGTAATCAGCCAATAATAATTCCCTAACTGAATTATTTGCGACTTAAAAGAGCTGTGAAACTAGGTCAGCAAATCTTTATCATTTTTGTCCCCCGCTCCGCGGATGCGGGGAACATTGATTTTGGTTTGTCTGTCTGTCTGTCTAGCTGTCAGTCTGTCTCTATGTCCGTCTTTCAGGGGTTTTTTTTTTCGTTTCCGTGCGATAAATTTCATAAATTTTATCCGATGTCATTCAAATTGGGATCAGTGTTTGCTCTCATGCATACCTTGGTTTGGATTGGTTTTGGAATGTCTATCTAAAAAATACTTCTCTCCATCTCAAAAATAAAAACTCAAATTTTGGTCAAATTTTCTAAGCGTGTTTTAAGTTTCATGTTCATGAGATGTCTTTACATGTCATAGTAGATTTTGGTCCTATTCTCCATGTTTTTTTAGTTTTTATGTTCGCCTGCAGATGTCTCCACATGAAATAATGTATCTGTTTAAGTTTTCATGTGCCCTCAAGATTTTCTCCATGTCATAATTTTTGTTGCTTATCAAGCATGAAAGACAACAAGAGCCCGAACCGGGGGTCATTAATTCCATGAATTTGCTTGTTTGGTATCAAACTATACAGTCTTTTGTCTTTAAGTCCATGACTTATTGTAATTGTATAAAAATTTCAGTTGTTAACGGGTCTAATGAGAACGGTTTACTCAGAATGAAAACTTGTCCTTTTTTCCTAAGAATGTTGCATTTAAATATGGGTAAATAACATAAGTAATTCTCTTTTATCATTTTTAATGTCTTAAACTAAGAAAAAATCAGGGAGAAATCAGCAATTTTTATGTATGCTTTCATGGTATTAGGACTTAGTGGTTAATTTCAAGGCGCTTGGTTTCAACATTTCAGGAAAAAAATAAGAATTATATAGGTCAATATAGATAATTTAGGTGTTTATGGTAATTTTTAGGTTTCTGTCAACGTGCCATATAGGAATACTCTTACTGATATTGTAGACAATCTTGACCCATCTGGTTGCTGAAAATAAAATATATACATCCAAAATTATATAAATATCGTGACCAAAGACCAATCCCTCTGGTTCAACCAATTCTCAGATTAGAAAAAAAATAAACGTAAAAATATACTGCAGTGCATATTGGCAGTAAGGAGTCATTCTCTTGATTTACAATCGGTTAACTTCCTTTTCATTCTAAATATAATTATGAAAAAGTGTTTCGTTTTATTTTTTAAAAAATATGAATTATAGATTATGAAATGCTATTCAATACTAAATTTACATTTTAATCGATAATTACTAATAATAATTTTTGACTGGCTTCTGTATGTTTTGTTCTAAGCAGAAATTATAATAAGCAGTTATCTCTTTTATTCTTGCCAAACTGGGCAGTCATATTTAATTTTATACGAACAACTGCATATGGCCCCACTAACAAATACATGATCATAGGATCATGTTCAATACCATGTTGACATGGTATGTAACTCAAGATACAAGCAAAAGAACATATCAATAACATGTGTGTGCACGGTGCAGTAAAGCTGTATCACAAGTTACAGGGTATAACAAAAAGCTGAAACTGTGTTACACAGTCAACACCCTGAGCTTAGAATAATTAACATATAAAGTAAATTAATTTTGTTTATATGATAGTTATCAAATTGCTCTTTCAGAGAAGCAAGGAATATCAATTTATGAAACAAAGTGAGTTACAGGGTTACTCTCCTGGATGCGACTTATCTGATGATGCATGCGGTTGTGACTGTGTCCCTTCGGCTTATAGAAGAAAACTGTGGAGAATTTACGGCAATGAACTGGCACAACTCGTCTTGTTGTAGCCACCACAGTTTCCTGTGTTGAGACTGCACTTGTAAACGGGATCCGGAGTATCCGTAAACATAAGAAGACCGTTGCTTACATGTGGATAAGGCGCCAAACATCTGAGATCTATACCGGTGCAAAACGGCTAGTCAGTCATGATTATCCCCCGCATCCTTAGAAGGAACAGGGGACATTGATTTTGGTTTGTCTGTATGTCTGTCTAGCTGTCTGTCTGTAGCCCGTCTGTCTCTCTGTCCGTCCGTCAGGTTTTTCGTTTCCGTGCGATAACTTTCCTAAATTTTATCTGATTTCATTCAGATTTGGATCAGTGATTGTTCTCATGCTTATCTTGGTTGGGATTGGTTTTGGAGTGTCTGTCTTACAAGATAACAATACAATATTATATTTCATTTTTTATGATGAATACATTTAGTTCCACTAATCTCCAGCAGGTGTCGCTAGAGGTGGACATAAAATATTTGTTTTTGTTTTTCTGGCAGTAACTGCCAGGTGCTGCCATCCTTTGAGCGCGGTTAAATATATAAAGGCCAATGAATACTCCATCCTCTTCGAAAATTAAAAAATGAATAAATAGTTTTTGCAGGTTTCATGATTCATTGCGCAACTCTGTCAGCAGAGTCTCCCTGCCTTTTACTTAGAAGTAACGGAAGTAGCGATGTAGTCGGGTCGACACCATCCGATCCCAAGTCCGAGTACAGACTACGCCAGTTCCAGTCCAAGTCCGAGGACAAGCAAAACGCCAGTCTGATTCGAAACCCGAGTACAGGCTACGCCAGTCCCCAGTCCATGTCCCAGTATAATCTACGCCAGTCAAGTCCAAGTCGGAGAACAGGCTGCGCCAGTCCAAGTCTGAGTACAGGCTTACCCAGTCCAGTCCAAGTCCGAGTATAGGCAACGCCAATTCCAGTCCAAGTCCGAGTACAGGCAACGCAAGTTCCAGTCCAAGTTTTATTACAGGCTACCACAGTCTGAGTCCAAGTCCGAGTACAGGCTACACCAGTTCGAGTTCAGGTCCAAGTATAGGCAATACCAATTCCAGTCCAAGTCTAAGTACAGGCTACCGCGGTCTGAGTCCAAGTCCGAGTACAGGCTACCCCAGTCCCATTCCAATTCCGTGTACAACCTTCGCCAGTCCCAGTCAAAGTCCGAGTACAACCTACGCCAGTCCATGTCCGGGTACAAGCTACGCCAGTCCAAGTCCGAGTACAAGCTCCCCAGTCTCAGTCCAAGTCCGAATACAGACTACGCCAGTCTGATTCGAAACCCGAGTACAGGCTACGTAAGTCCCCAGTCCATGTCCGAGTACAAGCTACGCCAATCAAGTCCAAGTCGGAGAACAGGCTACGCCAGTCCAAGTCCGAGTGCGGGCTTACCCAGTCCAGTCCAAGTCCGAGTACAGGCTACGCCAGTCCCAGTCCATGTCCGAGTACAGGCTACCCCAGTCTGGTCCAAGTAGGAGTATAGGCTACGCCAGTCCCTGTCCAAGTAAGAGTACAAACTACGCCAGTCCAAGTCTAAGTCCGAGTACAGGCTACGCAAGTCCTAGTCCGAGTACAGGCTACGCCAGTTCGAGTCCAAGTTCGAGTATAGGCAACGCCAATTCCAGTCCAAGTCTGAGTACAAGCAACGCCAGTTCCAGTCCAAGTCTTAGTACAGGCTCCACAGTCTGAGTCCAAGTCCGAATACAGGCTACGCCAGTTCCAGTGTAAATCCGACTACAGGCTACACCAGTCCCAGTCCAAGTCCGAGTAAAGGCTACGCAGTCCCAATCCAAGTCCGTGTCATTGTTGTTTGAATCCAAGTCCACCTTCTTCGAGTCTAAGTTGTCTTGGACGCCTTATTTAAAGATATTTAGAATGGAAATTTGAGATTGCGGTATTTTGATGTTAGTCCACACGTGCTTTACTGGATGGGAATTAATTACTTTTACCTCCAAATGCAGAGCTAAAGCCTGGTATATCATCTTTTTTTTCTTTTTTTTTCTTGCAATACTTTATTTGTTAGAAGTTCGCACATGTATAAAATTGTTTTTCTAGTATGTGATAGGTTTCCATCCTGATCTCGAGATGGACTAGGCCTGATTTCTCTGGTCGTTATCTCCACATCCATGTCCGATTTCAGGAGCCTCGAGTCCAAATCCTATTCCCTAAACAACTGGACTCGAATCTGGACTCGAGTCCAATTCCGATCTCGAGCCCTCTATCACTAAACCATGGTTGCAGTCAAAATTATATGCAAAAATGGACATGCGAGATTTGCCATGTATCTTAATTCATGAGGGACCCAACGCGTCTGTAGTATCCCGGGCCCACGGTCTTAATCCTGCCATATGTGGACCGGTCTAAATAATTCAAAATTAGACCATACAATAAAATTATTGTTCTACGGATTCGCCACTTCCTATATTTCGCGGATTAATTATTCTTTTCCTCTTTTTTTTGCAAATGAGGACTTGGTTCTTGTCAATATTGCTAATTTGTGCTATGACACTTTCCCTAACAAAATTCTTAAAGGTATAGACAATTTACTAAATTCACTTTTCAGGATTTTCACCATTTTTGTATTTTCTAGGCAAGCTTGCAAAAGTTCCAATTATTCTGTCTCACCTGTTATAGAATTTAAAGAAAAAAATGTGTGTCCTTATAATGCAGATTTCTTTCTGTCCTGTTTGTTTTTCTTTTGGGGTTAAATTGAATTTGCGACAAGTTCAGGAATTGACTTTACGTGGGAGTGAACTGAAAGCTGGGATGCCCGTTTTGTGTTTTTTTTTTATTTCCATTTTTATTTACGGTGCAACATACCTCCTCTGTGGGCCACGTATAGGAAATGCCCTTTCTTGGTCTTGAGGTTTTGGGGATGATGCCAAGGGGGTTATTTTTCATAGGGTGGTTACAATGCATAGGGTACGGGTTTAGGTAGGCACTGACATGCATATCTGCATGTTATTGGTAAAAGAAAAATTGTTTTATTATTCACCCTGATTCAGTAAACAAATTGGCCAAATATATATATCTATTGTTACAGGTATCTGTTTTATTGTGCGCAGGAATGTTACATGTATCTGTTGACATCCTGATTCGTGTAGAGCAGGCGTAGTTCATTGCAATGGGAACCTCGCTTGTTGGGCGCTTGCTCGTGTGTGGGGTCTGAAGCGTAGAAACACAGCGTAGATGTTTCGGGTCTGTTCATGTGCGTGTGTATTGTTATTTGGGAATTTTCCATTTCTAGAATTTTCGGGTGAGAAGCTATAAATTAGATGCTGTGTTTAGAGCCGGCAGAGAGGAAAATACCAGCGAGTACTAAGAGTGTTACTTTCTCGTCAGTTTTGGGACCTTACCGATGATTACAGTGGTGTCAGATATTTAACCGAATTGATACAGATTTAATACGGACTGTCTCCAGTTTGCCTTTGAATAATTACTATTTACGTGGATTATTGATGTTAAAGGACTCTTGTTGAGCTGTGACAGTGGTGGTATCCAGAAATTAAAGCCTAGGATCCGGACACTCTTGTACTGTACATTTTAATGTTAAACTGTGCAATTGTATTGATTTAGTGTATTGTAATGTTAGGATTGTTTTAGGAATAAATTATAACTATTTGTTTACAAAAAACACTGACTTCTTTATATATATATATATATATATATATATATATATATATATATATATATATATATATATATATATATATATACACCATGTCAGGCACAAGCACCAGTTTCATGCTACAAAGAAAGGTGGTGCGGCTAGACATGCATGTAATATCTGTGTTTTGTGTATAAACGAATCTGGGAATAAAAGCATTCATGCGTGGCAGGTATTTAAATTAAATTTGAGATAAACATGCCTGATACGCCGTAATGGAATTTCAGGTATATCAAATCAAATATTGCGAACTGTAGTTGTTTCCCGGGCAACAAAACCGATATTTCACAGAGAGTTAGCTGGTGACGTGTGCTGTGTATCTCCACAACAGTCCAACACAGGAGTAATTATGTTGCGTAGAAGGTGTTCCCCCAGGCGAGCTGTCATGTTCTTCCTGATGGCCTCCGTCGGGACTTCACTATTCGTTATCATGAGGCCCAACGAAACCCCAGGTATTTATTATTTTTAAAATACATTTATTCGCCCCGATGTCGTTAATTTCAACCCAAGGGTGACACGTGATCCCCTCGTCAAATTATCCCATGGATGACACATTATCCAATGGATGATATAGTGTCCTATGGATGATATATTATCCCCTGTCACCTTGCCCAACGTAACATTATCCCAAGGATGACACGTAGTCCCATGTCACTTTAAACAATGTCACCTTGTCAAAGTGATGACACATCGTCCTATGGATGATATATTGTACCATGTAACATTGTCCGTGTATGATAAAATGCCCCATGACACATTGTTACAGACACATTCTCACACCACACATTGTTACAGACACTTTGTCAACCCACACATTGTTACAGACACATTGTCATACCACACATTGTAACAGACTCATTGTCACACCACACCTTGTTACATGTCATAGGGCTTAATTATTATGCAAACAAAGTTCCTTGACTGTGAATCTTATCTTGGGCATGCATAGCGCTATTCTAGATAAAATCCGGCGTTACTTATATAGACCTAAAGATCGGAGAGATACTTTGGTTTACCACGTTTGCGAAGTCGCCATTGCGCACAAAAGATACAAGCAAGATTACAAAAAGAAGAACTGTTTACAATTCATACAAAAAAAGTGATATTTAGCAGGAACTATTATATTATTTGTTCTGTAATTTGATATGCAAATAGATATACCTTTCCTATGCGATACAAGAATATTGAACTCAAATAACTGACGGGCTCCGATGAATTTTGCAAGTACATTGATATTAATTTAAACGTGCATGATATTAATGTAAAGGTGCATAATATTTGTAATATGTGGAGCATACGCGACAATTCCCCAAAAGAAGAGGAAACAGAAGAAGAAACACAGAAGAAATACCGTCTGAAAGCTGGATAAATGATTTGAAAAATTGCTCGGTACGGCAGAGAGGTGCCGTGCATGCTATGTTTATGTTTTGCACCGCTTATTGCGCCCTATGCAAGCATATTTTCACTTGTTCACAGGAGTACGAAATATTCGAAGATACCAAACTATACATCATGCATATACAACATACTTGGCATGTGAATACGCCCAATTAAAGTAAGATGTTATTCCAAGTTATGGAATACTGCAGTTTCCTGGGCTTGGTATAGGTCTTTTTTTGTGTCAGAAGTGCTCGCACATGTTGTTCTGAGGTGAGGTTACTTGGCCAGTTCAATTTCCTATTACTTCTTATAGGGTTCCATTTCTACAGACAACCGAACGCCACCAGCTATATCATAAAGACTGGTCCACATTAGTTATCATAACTATTTGTACAATTCATAAAAATACAGTTTAATTTCCTGAGGGGTCTGAGCTTCAAACCAAAATACTTGATATTTTATTTTTCGCAGTTTTCCCGCCCTTATTGGTCAATGTTTTTTCACTGTGAGCAATATAACTACAAAACATATTCTTTGAAAATTCTGTGACTTTTTGCATGTAAATGAAGTTTTCTATATTGTCTCAGTCCGGTTGTCAACAGAGCACAGACCGTTACCGTTAGTTTTAGACATTTCTGAAATTTCAGGGCAAATCTTCCCCGAAACATAAAATTAGGTCATGGTGGCCGATATTCTGCAAGCTATTGGCCGAAAACAGAGAGTCAGACGAGGCACAGATTTTTCCCATTTGGCCTAGAATCTTCTTATGTGACATTCAAGGAGGTCCTGGGTAAAATCCATGGAAACGTGAAATTAGGTCACCTTGACCTATATAATGTGACTTATAGGGAAACAACATAACTGGAGCACCCTGAAAGTCAGACTCAAATTGTATTCGTTAGGCCTAAAATCATCTAACGCAATATCAAGGGAGGTACTTGGTAAAACTCCTCTAAAACCTGAAACTAGATCATGGTGATTAATATTGTGCAAGCGACTGGTCAAAAATATGATTATGAGCACTCAGGCAGTCAGGCAAGGCACAAAACTTTACTGTCGCGCCCAGAACCTTCAAAAAGTTATCAAGGCAGGTCCTTGGCAAGTCTCCTTTGAATCCTGAAATTAGGCCCTTGTTACTTTTATTCTGTGAGCACCGAGTGGAAAAACTAATTTTGAGCACCCAGAAATTCAAAGACGGGAAAAATTTTAATTATTTTATCATAAAATGTCTGTTTTAATATAAACAGAGGTAATTTTAATGTCTCCTTTGGCATCCAAAATTAGATCAATGTGACCTTTATTCTGTGAGAGATGTGAAAGAAATGATGTAAGTACCCTGTAAGTCAGATCTGTTTGATGTAGAAACTTCTGACTCAGCATCCAGGGAGATCCTGGTAAAATCTTCTTCGAAACTATAAATAATATCGCTGTTACGTATTTTCGAAGGACTATTGGCAAAAATATGACTTGGAGTACTATCAACGTTCCTTAACAAGTATTTTTTCATAAGAAAAGTTTTTTTTGTAAAATTTATGTGTAGGACTCGAGTTCGGACTTTGACTCAAGTACATGTCACACAATGGAAGGAATTATTAGAAATTGCTACCTGATTGTGTACTGACTGGTTATTTTTGTATCCGTTTATTATTACATTCTGTTCAAACAAGTGTAAAATGTTCGATAAGATCCAGTGGGGTTTTTTTCAGTAATCAGTCAATATCTAATCTAGTTTGATTGAAATTTTAAGTATGCCTACTACGGTAACGAACAAGTGACCCATGGGTCATGACGCTCAGCTGACTGGGAAGAGATTCACAAAAGGAAATTTTATCATCAGAATGGTAGATACCCATTCAACTGAAGCATCAAACAGATTAACCAACAGGCCAAGATTTAGTCTGTATTTATATATCTGAAAAATAGAGAAAAAATGTGTAAACTTTAAAAACTAGAATACGGGTAGCCGACAAGTGACTACGTGTATCTGCCAAAATCAGAGTGAAGTGAGGCATGGATTGAGTGGCAAGGGGAAACAGAGTGAGGTATGTTGCATATTAGCATGGATGTCTGCAGCCTAAATGTGTATGTAGGTTGTGCAACCTACCACAAATCCAGAAAGCTGTCCAAGTTGTATACATTTGCAAAATTTTAGGCAGAAAAGTCAAACCACTACATGGATATGAGTGATTTTAGCCCACGGCAGACAAACAGACAGACGCTGTGCAAAAATGGTTGCAGTTTTGTGTATGATAAAGACCTATGTGAGATCTAAACACAAGCACAATTTTGGCCCAATCGGTCAAATGGTTCCTGAGATATTAGCTTGGATGTGTGCAGCGTTAACTAGAATGTAGGTGGCGCCACCTGTCATAAAATCAAGAAAGCTATCCAGGATGTATAAACCTGCAAAATTTTAGGCAGTTATGTCAAACCACTACAGAGAAATGAGTGATTTTAGGCCACGGCAGACCAACAGACAGACGCTGTGCAAAATGTGCAAAAATGGTTGCAGGTGGCCCCTCCAGTTTTGTGTATGATAAAGACCTATGTGAGATCTATAAACATGCAAAATTTTGGCCCAATCGTTCAAATGGTTCCCGAGATATGAGCTTGGATGTCTGCAGCATAAACTAGAATAAAGGTGGCGCCACCTGTCATAAAATCAAGAAAGCTATCCAGGATATATAAAACTGCAAAATTTTAGGCAGATATGTCAAACCACTGCCAAGAAATAAGTGACTTTATTGCACGGCAGACAAACAGACAGACGCTGTGCAAGTATGGTTGCAGGTGGTGCCACCAGTTTTGTGTATGATAAAGAGCTATGTTAGATCTATACACATGCAAAATTTTGGCCCGATCGGTCAAACGGTTCCTGAGATATGAGATTGGATGTCATCAGCGTGAACGTGAATGTAGGTGGTGCCACCTGTCATAAAATCAAGAAAGCTATCCAGGATGTATAAAACTGCAAAATTTTAGGCAGATATGTCAAACCACTGCCGAGATATGAGTGACATTATTGCACGGCAGACAAACAGACAGACGCTGTGCAAAAATGGTTGCAGGTGGCGCCACCAGTTTAGCGTATGATAAAGAGCTATGTTAGATCTATATACATGCAAAATTTTGGCCCGATCGGTCAAATGGTTCCCGAAATATGAGCTTGGATGTCATCAGCGTGAATGAGAATGTAGGTGGCGCCACCTGTCATTAAATCAAGAAAGCTATCCAGGATGTATACGCATGCCAGATTTCAGGTGAATTAGTCAATTCACTGCAGAGATATGAGTGATTTTAACCAAAGGCAGATGAACAGATGGACACTGTGCAAACATGGTTACAGGTGGCGCCACCATTTTTTGTGTATGTTATAGAGCTATCCAAGGGCTACATTAGTATAAATTTTATTTCCTGATCAGTCAAACGGTTCCCGAGATATGAGCTTGGAAAGCTGATAAAATCAAGTCCCAGAGGAGCTCTCTGGAAACGAACGCGGCAACGGAGGAGGAACCCGGTCAACAACATAGTATCCACAAAACTTCGTTTTGGCGGGTACAAAAATACAGGTGGCTCCACCAGTCTGCAGAAACTAATAAAAACACTTACAAACATCAATATCCATGCAAAGAATCATGGTGATCTCCCCATTAGTTGTTCAGATACTTCAGCTTTTGTATCAAATTGTCCATTATTCTGAGGGATACTTTCAGAGTCCTATAGCTTGAAGGATATGGGTAACAGAGACCTAATTTTAAGTTTCCACAGGCACTTTTCATGGGCCTTCTTGCATGACAAGAATGAAGATTCTAGGTCCAGTTGTTGCGATTTGTACCCTGTTGACAGATAACCACATCTTTAAAGGTATCAAAAAAAGAGAAAAAAAAATCATAAAAATTTGAAAAAAATAGAGGTGGCACACCCAGTCTGCAGAAACTGATGGAACAGGTCATGATCAATATGTATGCCGAAAATCATGACCATCAGTGTTGTAGTTATTGAGATACTGCAGTTTTTGTATCAAATTTTCCATTATTCTGGGGGGTAATTTGGGGCCATACAGCTTAAAGAATATGGGTAACAGAGACCTAATTTCAGGTTTCCATGGAGACTTTTCATGGGTCTCCCTGTGTGTCAAGAATGAAGATTCTAGGTCCAGTTTCAATGATTTGTGCCCTGTTAACAGATGTTCATAACTTTAAAGGTCTCAAAAATAGAGAAAAAATTCGTAAAAAAACCCGAACAAATACAGGTGGTGCCACCAGTCTGCAGAAACTGATGAAACACTCCATGATCAATATCCATGAAAAAACAATTATGGTGATCTCTGCATTAGTTGTTCAGATACTTCAGCTTTTGTATCAAATTTTCCATTATTCTGAGCTGTACTTTGGAGTGCCATAGCTCAAAGGATATGGGTAACAGAGACCTAATTTCAGGTGTCCATGGAGACTTATCATGGGTCTCCCTGTGTGTCAACAATGAAGATTCTAGGTCCAGTCCTTACGATTTGTACCCTGTTGACAGATAACTACATCCTGAAAGGTCTCGAAAACAGAGAAAAAAAATTGTGAAAATTTGAAAAAATACAGGTGGCACCACCAGTCTGCAGGTACTGATGAAACACCTCTTGATCAATATGTATGCCAAAAATCATGACCATCAGTGTTGTAGTTATTGAGATGTTGCAGTTTGTTTTTATCAAATTTTCCATTATTCTGGGGGGTTATTGGGAGCCCCCCATAGCTCAAAGGATATGGGTAACAGAGACCTTATTTCAGATTTCCATGCAGACTTTTTATGGACCTCTCAGTGTGTCAAGAATGAAGATTCTAGGTCCAGTCTTTATGATTTGTGCCCTGTTAACAGCTGTTCACATTTTTAAATTCGTAAAAAATTGAAAAATTCAGGTGGCGCCACCAGTCTGCAGGAAGTGATGGAACATCTCATGAACAATATGTATGCCAAAAATCATGACCATCAGTGTTGTAGTTATTGAGATATTGAAGTTTTTGAATGAAATTTTTTACTATTCTGGGGGGTACTTTGGGGCCCCATAGCTCGAAGGATATGGGTAACAGAGACCTAATTTCTGGTTTCCAAGGAGATTTTTCATAGACCTCTCAGTGTATCAACAATTAAGATTCTAGGTCTAGGCTTAACGATTTGTGCCTTGTTAACAAATGTTCACATTTTTAAAGGTCTCAAAAATAGAGAAAAAAATGTGTATAAATCGAAAAATACAGGTGGCGCCACCAGTCTGCAGGAAGTGATGGAACATCTTATGATCAATATGTATGCCAAAAATTATGACCATCAGTCAAGTAGTTAATGAGATATTGAAGTTTTTGTATGAAATTTTTGACTTTTCTTGGGGGTACTTTGGGGCCCCATAGCTGGAAGGATATGGGTAACAGAGACCTAATTTCTGGTTTCCAAGGAGATTTTTCATGGACCTCTCAGAATCCCAAGTTACAAGGTTCTAGGTTCAGCGATTACGATTTGTGCCTGGTTAACGGACGGACAGACGGACGACGGACAAAGAGTGATCGCTATAGCTCAGATGACTTTCAGTCAGCTGAGCTAAAAACGTGTATAAGAACGTTCAAGAATATTCAAAACTAAAATAGGTTTGTGTCAAGCTGTCTTTAACCATTCTTGCCTTGGGCGAAGGTATACCCCTCGCTCTCTATTAGACTACATCAAACGGTTGTTATTTCAATTCTCAACTAATATTTTATACACTTGTCATCATACACATGCACATCATAAAGTTTCTTATCTAAGAATGACGAGTGTTTAATTCCATTATATTCACTTTTGTTGCAATCTAATTTGCTTAATGTCTGCGATACCTGCGACACCTGAATTTTGAAATAAAGTAGTGTCTGAACTTGTTTTTTTTTGCGTTTATATATATATATATATGCAATAAATTTTTGCTACTTTATATATGTAATTTTTACTTCAGATTTGGTCAGAAATCAGGAAACAGTGTTAGGATTCGACAAAGAACCCAAGATAATTCCTCATAAGATAGCTAGAGTGAGTAAAAATATAGTAACATTTCTGTTTTTACCGTTGTTCAATTATTCCTTTTATACCCGTGAACAAAAACTTTAATTTTTGTTTTTTTTTTATCAATTTTTTATTATTTATTTAACAAATAATAGATTGGTAGGTATATGTTCACATGTTTCATTTCGAGACAGGGGCGAGAGATTTAAAAAAAACATAGAAGAACAGCCAGTTACATTATTTTCAATTTTCGTATTTCATATGCGCATTAAAGAAGGAAGAATTTTCGAGGAGGCGAGAGGATTTAAATCAAACAAAAGTAAGTATATATACATCATTTCAATAACCTTTCTTTATATAAATTTCAATATTACATTTCTAATGAAAGTGAATTTGAAGGTTTGGTACATGCTAACAGATCATGTATATTTTTCAGGAAAAAGAATTAATGAATAGGCGAAAGTTATTACTAGATGGTTGTGCAAGCGTTGGAGAAAAAGGCACAGTTCTGCCATCTCGCGACGTTATAAAGCGGTTGATCGTGAACGAACGCCATCGTCTGCTCTACTGCAAAACGGGAAGGGTCGGGTCCACGCAGTGGATACGACTTTTTGTAGATTTGGCGGAAAACGAACATGCCAAAAACCTGAACGGAAGGGAGGTACATCAGTCATTGTCACAAATAAAAACATTGGATCAGTTCAGCGATAAGGAAATCAAAGTTATATTAGAATCATATACAAAATTTATGTTTACCCGACATCCGTTTGAGAGGTTGCTGTCCGCGTACATGGACAAGTTTCTCGGACCCGATGACACCTATCGTCGCAGTATAGGCGGCAAGATCGTACGGAGATACAGGTTAAATGAAACCAAACTTGACCAAAGCGGTAATTTTGTGAGATTTGAAGAGTTTGTGCGGTTTGTAACCGATCCACATTTTGAACATACGACCAAAATGGATACTCACTGGGGAAGGTTTATTGACCTATGTGAGCCCTGTGTCATTAAGTACGATTATATCGGCAAATTTGACACGATGGTTGCAGACGCTGAACATATTCTGACCAAGGCAGAAGTGGACCCAAGTATCATGATCAATGAAGACAAGAGAAAAAAACTTATAAAATCAAGTACATATACAAATATGCATTTCTCTTCACTTCCTGAAGTGCTGCACAAGGCTATATTACGAAAATATGAGGAAGATTTTGTTCTGTTTGGATATTCACCTATAAAGCATCGTTGATCAACCTGCAGTGTTTCAGAACCTTTCTAAACTTCACTCATCCTCGACCGGGCAAGACCCTAAAAAAATTTCGATGGCATTTTATGTTCATGGCTGACAATTACGCTAGAAAGTATGACCATGTACCAAGATTTCAGAATCACCCGAGGAGGCATTTGACCTTCAAGATCAAAAGTGATGATATGTTATTTTCCTCTTTATTTATAAATAACCTGCAATTTAAACAATAAACTCAGGCTTAACCTAAATGTGCTAATTTTTACTCATGGAATATATGATAATCAAAATTATAAATCTGAAAATAAATGCCAATTACTCATTTAATATAAATTGGGTTTATGTTAAACACTGAAAGAGATCAATTTCAGTGTGAGAGTCGGTACTTGTAAGGTGACGCATAGTGTAAGTAATTTGTATTACTGCATGCATTACCTTATTAATTAATATACCAATTAGTGAGATACAAACTGATCGCACTGGACAGTAACATACAATGGAATTCATATTCCACAACTAAATTGATAGTTATGCCTTCTTGGTAAGTTTCAATAAAGTTTGCAAATATAAGTCAAGTTCAGTCATAGATTAATCAAGCCATCAGTTTTAATATCGAAGCTACACTATAAAGTCTGTTAGAAATAGAGTTGAAAAAGGAAAATATTGCAACAGAAATTAAACCGACTATTTTTTACTCAGAAACTTGAGAAGATTAACATATAAAAATTCCCATAAAGTCCGATTTAAGGAAAGGCATTAAATTTGACTAATAAACTATTAATTTTTACTTTACATATCTGCACATTTTCATATTAAATTTGGTCTTTATCCTTATGAGTGACCACTCATTTGAAAGATCTCCTTGTGGTGATTTTGATGACAAAATTGGTGATGCCAGGCTGTGAGAAAACAATTCAGTAGTGTGAAATGTTTGTCTGAGTACAAAAATCATAAAATTATCAAAGGAATAACGTATTACTAGTATCAACTATACAAACGGTTATTGGGCCAAGCTCATCTGCAGATGGGCCAGTAAGTGCATGGCACGGCATCCGTTATTGGGCTGCACAACTTCAGATGGGCAGCCCAATAACGGATCCTTATATGAGCCAAGTCCATCGGCAAGTGGGCCAGATCGGCAAACCGGCTCCAACAAATATAGTATTACATACATTTTTTTATTATTGGTAAATTATATCCTAGTCAGATTCAATAGATAGACAATGATAAGTATCTCTCAAATGAGTAGTCATTAATAGGTTAAAGACAGAGCTTGAGATGGCAATATGCAGATAAGTAAAGTAATCAGCCAATGATAATTCCCTAACTGAATTATTTGCGACTTAAAAGAGCTGTGAAACTAGGTCAGCAAATCTTTATCATTTTTGTCCCCCGCTCCGCGGATGCGGGGGAAATTGATTTTGGTTTGTCTGTCTGTCTGTCTAGCTGTCAGTCTGTCTCTAAATATAATTATGAAAAAGTGTTTCTCTTTATTTAAAAAAAAAATATGAATTATAGATTATGAAATGCTATTCAAGACTAAATTTACATTTTAATCTATGATTACTAATAATAATAAATGCCAATTACTCCTTTAATATTATATTTATGTTAACATTTCGGTTTCATTAAGTTTTAGGTCCGAGTTATAAGTAAGATTGCAGAAATGAGTTTTGAAATGGTAAAAATCAACACAACCTCATTTTATGGTTAAAATTGCAGGTTATTTGTAAATATAGGTGAAAATAAAATTTGACCTTTTGTCCTTGCTCTCTGACCTTGAATGTAAAAATGCTTCCTTGGCAACCGGGTGATTCTAAAATTTTGGACCATGGTCATACTTTCTGGAGTGGTTGTTAGCAAAGAACATAAAAAGCCATCTAAGAATCTAAAGTAAGCGCATTTCAGGGTACGCTCTGAACATAGCGCGTGACCTCTAGGCGACCTTCCACTCACACGCTTTAAGAAATGTTTCAGGTTTTGCAAGCAATTTTGCGACGATTGGTAAAACACAATCTGATTGGCTCAGCGTGTAAACATATATGTGTGACCATGCGGATCTCTTATAACAAAATCTGATTAGCTCGGCTTGTAAACAATGATGACTGCCCCCACGCGGAGCTGGTTTTACGGCACTGCAAAAGAGGAAATTTGCAAACAGTGGGGGATAATTAATCGACCTTAGGCCACACAAGCAAGCTAGTATAGAGACTGCCCTGAAAGGTTATGATAGCATCTTGTGTATTCAAACGGGCTTGGTTGAAGATTACACAGGAGGGCAGCACCGCATGGTGGCCAAACCTGACGGACTACCGCGGTTTCGTGCAGCGGTTACAGTGGAGCGAATAGTCGAGCATAGCGTGACCGCTGCTTATGTATTGTAATTCAGGGGGTCAGCAGGTAAAATATTATATGAGGCCCCTAAATTAGGGACAATTTAAGTGTGTGAATGCCATAAACAGAAACTGAGCTCGTTCTTTGATTTTATTAATTATACGAGTGGCCCTTAGTGACAAGCAGATAAAGCACTACAATTCGCTTACCTTGTGAAAGCAACGTGGGGCAATACGGTTTGAATACAGCAAATTGTACGAGTACCGCAAATTACATAAATAACAAAAAATGAATACTTGCACAAGTTTCGTATCTTTCATATTGCCTGCTTGTATATGACGCATTTAGAAATACATATACTACCAGATGACTTTTTCAAGCTCTTCTAAACGGAGAGGACTAATATCAACTCATGCATGAAACCAATTGTTAATATTTGTTCTCTTAGCACCCTACAAACATTTTCAACCTGATGTGTGCATTTCTTGCGACTATAGTCCAAACACAGGTATCGCCTGGATCATGTAATCAAACGTTCCATTCTCCACACACTTTATCTGTCCATGAAGATGAAGGATAGGTCTCTTGCAAACATATGTTCGCTCAGCACTCTTTCCAGCAGAATGCGAGCCACATCGCTTAAGAAGCGTAAATTAAAAAAAAATTAAGTTTATTCAGCAAATATAGAGCATGCTTCGACAACACCAATTCCAAATAAAACCAAGAAAAGGCATTTGTCCGTGATCCATATTCTATATATTGATATATAATGTGGATCCATTTTGCGGCGTAATATCTGTGACATGGTATTGTAAATATAAACGGAAAATTATGCACGTGCTTCCTTGGATATTTTACGTTATACAACTGCTCCAGAATTGTTAAAGATGAATACACGGTGATAATGCTGCGACACTTGTTGTGGTCGTTTCAAAATTTTGCAAAAGGATAACCTGTATGAATTGAGTGGGGGGGGGGGGGGGATTAACTATTGTTCAATGCTGACGTAGAACATGAGTACCAACGGTTCTCTATTGACATGTTGTTAACATTTACTGATCAAACAAATGAGGCGGTGACTGGGTCAAATGTCATGTTGAAACTTCACATACTAACATGTCCTGGTAGGTCTTCCGTTTGAATTCAAAAATTAAGCCATTGTGGCTTACAATTTGTGAAATTCTGAGTAAAAATACCTCTTTCAGTATACATCAGATGCTGAGTTCCTGTGGCGAAAATTCTACCTGAAGGCCACATTCCTGAGGAATATAATGAATGTTGGTGTTCTAATGTTTCCCAGATTGAAAATCGGTGATGCTATTGTTTCAGCAAGGTCATACCACCAGTGCCACTGACTATTAGTGCAGACAATCTATATCCGGGAGAAAACTAAAAATTTTGCTTACAGGTATGTTTTAAAGGCGAGGAAGACTAGTTATGACCTTTACTATGAGGGTGACCTTGACCTTAAGTAGGTCCTTCTTAGTCAAAAATCACACAAACTATTATTAAGAAACCGAGATGAATTATTCTGACAAATCATGGTTATCAACACTTTCGAACAGCGTAAAAACTGGAACAAAATACAGATGGCGCTTCCAGTGTGCAGGAACTGATGAAAGACTCCATGGTCAATATCAGAGACCTAATTACAGGTTTCCAATGAGATTTATCCTGAACCTCCAAGGATAAAAAGTTAGAAGATTCTAGGTCCAACAGTTACAATTTGTTCCCTTTTAACGGACAACCGTTATAAATAAAGGTATCAAAAATACATAAACAAATGCATAAAATTTGAAAAAAAATACAGGTGGCGCCACCAGTCTGCAGGGACTGATGCAAAGATCCATGATCAATATGCATGCAGAGAATCATGACAATCAATGCATTGTAATTAAGATACTGGAGCTTTTGTATTTTTTTTTGGTGGTGGTACTATAAAGGGGAAGGAGCGGGTAACTATAAATAGTAGTACTTATCGATAATTATATAATAAAAATTATATTCTATTGAAGTTAACTGAGCCTTGAGACCTGTAACAATGTGGTGTGACAATGTGTCTGTAACAATGTGTGGAGTAAAAATGTGTCTGTAACAAAGTGGGGTGTGACAATGTGTCTGTAATAATGTGCGGTGTGACAATGTGTCTTTAACAAAGTGTGGTGTGACAATATTTGTGTAACAATGTGTGGTTTGACGATGTGTCTGTAAAAAAGTCTGGTGTGACAATGTTTTTGTAACAACGTGTGGTTTTACAATGTGTCTGTAACAAAGTGTGGTGTGACAATGTGTCTGTAACAATGTGCGATGTGACAATGTCTGTTACAATGTGTAGTGTGACAACATGTCTGTAACAATGTGTCATGGGACAAAGTATCATTCATGGGACAATGTGACATGAGACAATATATCATCCATAGGACAATGTGTCATCACTTTGACAATGTGACGTGGTTTAAAGTGACAATGGACAATGTGTCATCCATTGGACTATTTGTAATTGTGAGATAATTTGACTTAGCGCATATGACATGGGATAATATATCATCCATGGGACAATATATCTTCCACGGTGTCATCTGTGGGATGTGTCATCTATGGGATAATGTGACGATCGATCGAGGGCAATGTGACGTGGGTTTAAGTGTCATCCGTAGGATGAAATCGTCGAAATCAGGGCTAACGAATGAATTTAAAAAATAATAAATACCTTGGGTTAATAAATAACATTATGATGACGAATATTGAAGTCCTGACGGAAGCCATCAGGCCCAGGAAAACAACCACAGCACGCGGTTTGTGATTTGGTATACCTGAATTCTATTCCGCGTATCAGGCATGTTCATCTCAACTCTAGTTTTAATACCTGTCACACATGTACAAGAATGCTTATATTCCGAGATTCGTGTATACACGATACACGGATATTACATGCATGTCTAGCCGCACCAAATATATATATATATATATATATATTCGGGCATTTGGTTAATGCATCGCGGTGAATAATTATACATTTTTTTTACCAATAACATACATATATGACAGTGAATGATTTTATCTATGCATCATACAATATATCGGCCCTACGCTACGAAAACGCCCATTTATTCTGCGTCAACAATCGCTTTCTGTGAAAAAGCTTTATCGAGCTTCAAAAGCGTGTAATTTCAAGTTGGCCTACCCGTGCAACAAAGGGCCTCACTCAATCACTGTCCTTAAGTTAACCTATATTTAGTTTAAATAGACCTGCACCTTGCGTTGATACAGGGACGTGCGACAGGTCCAGGTCGTCCGGGATAGGGCTTTCCACATTTCTGGGTCCGATATTATCCGCTGGATAAAGTTGGACAAGTGTCTGAATAATCTTGCTGCGATAGAATTTTGGCAAAAAATATGAAAAATAACTCCCCTTAGAACACACTTGGCATCATTACCAACACCTTAAGACCAAAAACTGTAATTTCCAAGGAGCTACCTCAGAGGAGTTGCGTGACATCGATTTAATACCAATGTCAATAACAATAAAGATATGAAAAAAAAACAACAACAGGCACCTTTCAGCTCACTCCCATGGTCAATTCGTCAACCTATCACAAATTCAATTTATTCCCCAAAGAAAAACAAATAGAAGATCATAGTTTCTTTGTTGGGAACAAATAATTTTGTGATAACGGGCTAATGTTTGTCTTTTTCTTTTCTTTAACCGGATAGACACAATACGTGGAAATTTGCAAACTTGAATAAATGCAAAAATGTGCTTCAACTCTTGAAATGGTGTGTATGCTTAACACCGAAAATATATTTCATTTTCCGTAACTTTAAAAATTCTTTAGCGGTATCTTTAAAATTTTACGTGAGACAGCATTAGCAATAATTCCAAAGACCTGGTTTTTATTTGGAAAAAATGATTCCATAAAAAAGGAACAGCGAACCCGTATAACAATATTTTTTTTGTATTGCCTCATTCAAAATTTATTAGACCAGGTCCACATATGACAGGGTCCGGGAGACTTCAGATGCGTTGGGTCCCTCAAAAAATAAGGTCCATGGCAAATCACCATATATCCTCATTCTCTCATGTAATTCTCGCATGTCCATTTTCGGATGTAATTCTTGCATGTCTAGAATCGTATGTAATTCTCGCATGTCTATAATCGTATGTTATTGGGACTGCCAATGTCAAAGGAGGGAGGCATGTCTGCTGACACAGTTACACAATAAATCAGGAAACACGCAAAATTTTGCATTTAATAAATACGGCACCATAGTCTTGAATAAAATAAGAACATACACAATGTCCGCTATTCATTTTAGAATACCCACAATATAAAGTACTGCAGAAATTCATTTATAATTTTCTGTTTAAATATACAAGTTTAATAATATAGCATGTTTTTATTAATTTTTATCACGGGGTTTAGCCCTGGGCAAGTGCGCCGGTTGCCCTATGGATACTAGACGGCCCTGTGCCGACTCTCTCCGTAAAACTGGCCCGTATATCTTTGTGTCAAAATTAAAAATAGTTAAAAGCTTAAATATAATTAAATATATATTATCTATTTGTATTATTTGCACTTTGGAAAGCCTAGATGATATTTATTTCTATTTGGTTTTGATTTTAAAAAACGAGGTCACTTTGTCTGTTTCAGGGCCATTTATCGGATCTTCACTAGGTCATAAAATAACAAAAATTAGATGTCACAGACATCGACTTTTTTTTTATCTGACGGGTCATACTCTGAGATACACCAGCACTAGCTTGAATCTAACTTAAGATTATACTCTTTTTTGTTATATTACTCTCAAGAACATTTAGATTGATTTCTCAATTTTTCCAGTCTGTTGTCATTTTCTTTATTTTGGAAAATCATCTCTCCTAGTCGGCTGAGCAAAATACTTTTTAAATAACGTACCGCTATATATACAAGAAATAATATACTCTTTATTTGTAATCAAACGAGAACGATTTCTTACTGCTCAATGCTTTTAACGCGATTCGCCTATTATTTTCATAAATGTTTGCGCATGTTAATAAGTCAGATTTTACTGATCTTGGGTGATGCCCGCAGGCTGTTTCGCCCGAGTGACGAAATTTGGACAGTTTTTCTCCTCTCACCCGTACGAAAGTGTTCCGGTCGTTCCACGTAGTCACAATCAGACTAATTTTAAAGGCCCAAATCAAGCGATCGGCTACGTCAGGTATAAAACCTTTCATTATGAAAACTAGAATACGGGTAGTCGACAAGCGACTACGTGTATCCGCCAAAATCAGAGTAGGACGGGTTAAGTGAGGCATGGATTGAGTGGCAAGGGGAAATAGAGTTACATGTTACATATTAGAATGGATGGCTGCCACGTAAACATGATTGTAGGTGGCGCCACCTGTTATTTGAACGAGAAACTATCCAAGATGTATACACATGCAAAAGTTCAGGTTGAAAAGTCAAACCACTGCAGAGACAGAGTGATTTTATCCCACAGCAGACAAACAGATTTTTTGTGTATGTTATAAAGCTATCCAAGGGCTACATTTGTGTAATTATTTTTCCTGATTGGTCAAACCAATCCAGAGATATAAACATTAATGTCTGCAGCGTGAACGTGAATGAAGCTGGCGCCACCTGTCATAAAATCAAGAAAGCTATCCAGGATGTACATGTATACGCATGCCGAATTACAGGTCATTTGGTCAAACCACTGCAGAGATATGAGTGATTTTAACGGAAGGCAGACAAACAGATGGAAGCTGTGGAAAAATTGCTGCAGGTGGCGCCACCATTTTTGTGTATAATATAAAGCTATCCAAGGGCTACATTTGTGTAAATTTTTTTCCTGATTGGTCAAACGAGTCCGGAGATATAAGCATGGATGTCTACAGCGTGAACGCGAATGTAGGTGGCGCCACCTGTCATAAATCAAGAAAGCTATGCGGGATGTATATGCATGCCGAATTTCAGGTAATTTGGTCAAACCACTGCAGAGATATGAGTGATTTTAACCCAAGGCAGATGAACAGATGGACGCTGTGCAAAAATTGGAGCAGGTGGTGCCCCCATTTTTGTGTATGTTATAAAGCTATCCAAGGGCTACATTTGTGTAATTTTTTTTCCTGATTGGTCGAACAGTTCCCGAGATATGAGCTTGGATGTCTGCAGCGTGAACGTGAATGTAGGTGGCGCCACCTGTCATAAAATCAAGAAAGCTATCTAGGATGTATACGCATGCCGAATTTCAGGTGAATTAGTCAAACCACTGCAGAGATATGAGTAATTTTAACCCAAGACAGATTAAACAGATGGACACTGTGCAAAAATGGCTGCAGCTGGCGCCACCATTTTTGTGTATGTTATAAAGCGTTCCAAGGGCTACATTTGTACAATTTTTTTTTCCTGATCGGTCCAACGGTTCCCGAGATATGTGGGTTTGTGTGTGGAAACAGGTGCACAAATGGACGCTGGGCAGAGAGGAAAGTCAGAGGTCAAGGCCAATTGGTTAGGCACCAGTTTACATGTGACCTGATAATTGGTGCAAGTTTCGGAAAAATTCGTCCAGTAGTCTCCATGGAGTTCTCCAGCGGCGGCGGCGGAACCCGGTCAAAAACATAGTATCCGCAAAACTTCGTCTTGGCGGATACAATTAAGAATTAAGACCGAGGGAGATTATTAAAATAATAGAGGGGCTATTACTTCACCACCTGGAGGCGGATTTGTACGGGCCCAATCTGGCTGGCATCTTCACATTTTACGGGAGCGAGCCAAAAATACGGGCAATTGGCCCGCGGACCCTTTAAAATTTCGAACCTTGTGGCCAATTGAAAGCAGAGTACATGTAAAAGTCAAACGTGCGCGGCCTCGAACCCACTTACACCCGATTCACCGAGGCCGGAAGGCTCTAGGCCTAGTACGACTCATGGCTTTCCGAGTGGCGAAAACCGGCCTCGAGACCAAGACCGTGACCCACAACACTGCTGATAAGAACAAGGGACCCATGGGTCACGGCGCTCAGCTGAAGTTTGAAATTTTTGCAAATGCAAAGTATGCAAAATATTCTATTTTCATTTATATAAGCATATGAGAACTTAAGAGAAAAGGGGCCTTCCTACTTGGTTATAGTAAAGTTCTAATTATATGATTGCAAACTAATACTCTGACAAGACTGTCATGAAGAAAAACAGTAAAAGTGTTGAGATACTGTGATGCATATAAAAAATTTACGGATGGACAGGCAAGTGGACAGAATGGACTAATACCTTTGTTTCCCCTACTAAGGGAATAATGCATTTAAGTTTATATATAAGCCTATTTTTTTAAGCATATCAACTTTTTCCATTAACAGTTTTATCTGATTCATTTTTTTTTTTCATTTACAAGTTTTATACATTTGTAATAAAAAAACTGAAAATATAAGTTAAAATATTAGAATTCTAAGTTGCAATCATTACTTATCCAGAGTGTAGCTCATTTTGGGTCATATTATGCATACACATTTATTTTATTATTTTTAAATCACAAACGTTTAAACTGAAATTAAAAGAAAATAATGCCACAACATGGCATCTACAAGATTATTCTTTGAATCACTATTTTAAAGGTTTTGCACATTGGAGTTTTCAGTAAAAGCTTAATTTTATTCACCGAAATAAAATAAAAGATTCAGTAAATTTGATAAAATAAAAACATCTTTTCAAATAAAATATACACACTGTTGGTTGAATGAGGGTCAAATAAAATCATTGTGCTAATTACTATCTCGGCTATAATTTATTACTGGAATTAATAGTCAATTTCACACCTGGTTAAGTTTTTACTCTTCTGAAGTAAGAATTTACTTATCTGATAAACATCCACACTTTCATAGCAATACACCACTTTGTGGACACAATTAAATGTGCACTTTAATCATTGTAACCCTGGTGGTACAATTCAAAATCTAAAATGTAGCATAGCCAAGAATAAAAGAAAATACAGAAAATTATAACATTCATCTAGTTAATGCACCATCTTGGGGGGGGGGGGGGGAGTGCAGGGCATAGTGGAAGCCTGCTAGTAGTGGCCAAGCTGGGCCAAGGCAAGCTGCCTGGGGTGGGTTACATAATGCAAGTGTTACTAGGTGTGTTACTAGGTGGGCTAGATGTAAACAACACTTGACATGGTGTATGAAATCTTGAATAAAAGCTTCTCTTTTCAATCAATTCCGTTGAAATTTCAGATTGTAAAAGATTAAATCCTTATGTATGTATGCTGTGAAAATTAAATCAACAGTGCTTACTGGGAAAAAATGTGCCATTGCCAAAGTTGGACAAAATTTAAGGTATTGATTTTTTATTTATGCTAATAACTTGAAAAATTTGCAAAATTCAGATCTAATTTTGGGTAAACAATTGAATCTTGATTAAATAAAGTTATGTTCCTGAAAAGAAGTCTCCAGCTTCAGCAATTCTCATGTTAGGTGAGTAAATATATTTCCTGATTTTTTAAAAATTGCATTATATTTGGGCCCATAACTTCAAAATAATACCTAATACTGACCTAATTTTTGGTATGTTCAAAGAAAATGTATGGAAGAATATAAATACTAAATATGATAAAAAACAGATCAGTGGTTTTGACATTAGGCAGCCTTGAAGTGTAACAATGGTTTTTTTAATGTAAAAAGGAGGTTTTTCCTTAATATCTCAAAGGAACGAAGTCCTAATGACCCAATTTTCGGTATGGTAGGAGATTTCGGGGACATCTAATGGTATGCACAATTTTGGAAACGTAGGTCCAACGGTTTTAAAACGTGCCCTGTTAACAGCCGGACGGACGGACGACGGACAAAGGACCACGACTATAGCTCAGATGACTTACAGTCAGCTGAGCTAAAAAGGATAGATTACATGGAAATGGCTGGACATATTATCATGAAACTGTTTCTTCTTGTGATTTTGAAGATTTTTAATTGCTACAGTTGAATGGGGATACTACCTACAAAATTTGGCATTAAGATGATAAAATTTCTTTTGTTAACGTCTTTCTAGTCAGCAGCTGAGCGGCATGACCCAGGGGTCACTTGTATTACGTTTTACACTGTTAAAAATCGTGATTTAGTTAAAAATCATGATTTAAATCACGATTTAAAATCATGCCTGTCCTGCTTTACCCTATAGGGTCCCGACCGAAACCCACTTCACGAGTGAAAGATAATTAAACCGGACACTTTTTTGGCAGGAGGTGCTTATGTCCTGAATGTCATGTACAGTAAAACCTCGGTTGACGACCACCTCAAAATAACGACGGCTTTTTCATTGTCCCAGCACCGAGCACAATCGTGGGATTGTCGACAGATCGGCGGCGCTCTCATTGGTCGGATATAAATAACAATCTCACGATGGTGCTCGGAAGCCGGTCGGCCACGCTGACTTGCATGGAGGGGAAGACCCGCAAACGCTGTACACTCAGCCTGATTAAACAGCCAATTATAGGCAGCCAGTAAACGTAACGCGAGTTAGTTTTGGGTCAGACGAAACCATTTGGTTCAATTTTATGTGTAGCATAAGGCTATATAGGGGTGATTTAGATATGTTTTAATAGTGATTTCAAGGGCCTGTGCCAGATCTGATAGAAGGAATATTGGTGTGGATGAGGCCAGTTCTCTTTTCTAATTAATTTTAAACATCACTGTAAATGATTAAAATTTCAAAAAGTAAAATAAAGTTCAGGGGCAATGTAAACAATTACCGTTAGTAAAAATAAAGGAAATGTTAACTTAGGTACAGCATTCTCCAAATTTCATTTTCTTAACCGAATATCAAGAAACAAATGACCAATAATGGTAAAATTTCCAACATTAAAATCATTAGTACCTTTTGTGGTTTCAAGGATGTGGGTGCAATAGATGCATGTTCTTATACATCAATGTTCTTCACAGATTTGAACTGTGTGGTGATTGCTGTAATATCTAAAAGACAGTTAAAATCTGTTAAGAGCATAGAAAAGGAAATGTGGTGGCGTGCACGTTTACTTTGGAAACCTGTTATTACTGTAAGATGTGGATTAAAAGGATAAAGTGTTGGCACACACGTTTTCTTTGGAAACCTGTAATTACTGTAAGATGTGGATTAAAAAAGGAAATGTGGTGGCGCACACGTTTTCTTTGGAAAACTGTAATGACTGTAAGATATGGATTAAGATATCAAAATTACAAAGGATGCTTCCACTCTCGTTTCAGGAATAAAACGCTGGTTAACAGATCAGCTCGGGAAAAATCAAAGATCCAGACTTTGGTAGTTTTGAACCTTGATCATACAGCTTCAAATGCGCCACTTATGCACCCAGGTCACAGGCACACAATCATAAATGTTATGTGGTATTCCCCCCGATATTTCAGGAATAAACTTTTATCATTTATTTATACTTTGTATTTTTTAATATACTGTATTATTCATTCAAGACTTATTTCTTAAGAGTACGGTAATGTGCCAAAATGTGGATTTGCCTTAACCCCTTTAAAGAAATTATAACTTACTTGTAAACGTCTTGTGCTGAATTGTAATACAATTGTGTATCCTACATGAAAGCTGGAAAAATTTCGAGTATCTTATAAAAGAACAATAAATAAGAATACGGGTAGTCGACCAGTGACTAAGTGTATCTTCCATATTACAGAGGCATGGGTAAAGTAAGGCGTAGGATGTTCCCGACTGATATGACTAAACAAGGGACCCATGGGTCACATAGCTCAGCTGAATTTTGGAAAATATAAGTAACTTCAAAATATTTTTTATTTCTTTTGGATTTTATGTATATTATCATTAGAAAAGCTATGAGAAAATGGCCCTGCTGAAATTAAACTCTGTAAATTATAGAATAATGGACATGAGCTAAACCATTTAGTGATGCACCAAGGGAACAAATAGGCCTACGGTAAGTGTTATATAAAAGTAACATTTCATAACAAATAATGTGTGAAGGTAATTAAGTTTTCAAAAGTTAAATATATGGCCATATGAGTTAAAAATTAATCCCACAAAATTTGACCAATATTCCTAATTTTAATACTAAGTTAACAGTGTTATTCAGACCTAGGCCCCGCCAACTTTAAGAGATATGAATGAAATGCTACAAAGTATTTATATCTTCTTAAATCTTGTCAGTTAGCACTTACATCAGATCCTAATATTTTACCACATTTGAATATTAGGATTAAATTCCTGATTTTTTTTTCTTTAAAACAATCAAAATTGTCCAAGTCTCATTAAAAAGAATTTATTTAATATTATAATTATAAGATTCTTCTTGTTTATTAGTCCTGTGTATTGAGGGTTGGGGTGGGGGGGGGGGGGGGGTGCCAGAGGAAAAGGCTCCCTGTGGTCTGGTATTAAATGCAGACAGCCTGATCAAGCTCAACTCAGTGGAGAGAGCTGCACTGAATGATCTACAGTCACCAAAGTTGACTGCTTGACAATGTAAGGGAATACAACAAGAGCCTCCAAAAAAATTCAATAACTAGCCCAATTTTGCAGCTTTTATTTTCAAATTTCAGATTTTAACAGATTAAATCCTTATGTGCACATGCTGTGAAATTTAAATCCACAGTACTTACAGGAAAAAAAGTGCCGTGGCCAAAATTTAAGGTTCCAATTTTTATTTTTGCTAATATTTTAAAAATTTTAAAAGTTTTTGATCTTATTTTGAGTATACAATTTAATTTTGATTAATTAAAGTTATATTACTAGAAAAAAAAGTCCTTAGCTTTAACATGTTTTGTGTTAAGCGTTCAAATATCTTTCCTGATTTTTTACAAAATGCATTATGTTTGAGCCCAAAACTTTTTAAAATTATATAATACAGACCTTATTTCTGGCATGTACATAGGAACTATATAGAGGAATATTTATGGTAAATATGAGGAAAAACAGATGAGTGGTTTTGATATTAGGCAGTCCTGAAGTGTGAAAATATGTTTTTAATAAAAAATTGAGGTTTTGCCTTAATTTCTCAAAGGAACAAAGTTGCAAAGACCCAGTTTTCAGCTTGGTAGGAGATCTTTGGGACATCAAACATTATGCCAACAGCCTGGGGTGCATAGAGATGTGCACTGAATGACCTACAGTCACCAAAGTGGACTGCTTGACAATGTAAGGGAATACAACAAGAGCCTCCAAAAAAAATCAATAACTAAGCCTAATTTTGCAGCTTTTATTTTCAAATTTCAGATTTTAACAGATTAAAATCTTATGTGTACATGCTGTGAAAATTAAATCCACAGTACTTACAGGAAAAAAACGTGCTGTGGCCAAAGTTGGGAAAATTAAAGATATCAATTTTATATTTTTGCCAAAATTTTAAAAAAATTAACAGATTTTGATCTAATTTTTGGTATAAAATTAAATTTTGATAAATTAAAGTTGTATTACTGAAAAAAAGTCCCTACCTTTAACACTTTTGATCTTAAGTGATCAAATATCTTTCCTGATTTTTTTACAAAGTCCATTATGTTTGGGCCCATTACTGTTTTAAATTAAAAAATACTGACTTAATTTCGGGCATGTACATAGGAACTATATAGAGGAATATTTATGGTAAATATGAAGAAAACCAGATGAGTGGTTTTGATATTTGGCAGTCCTGAAGTGTGAAAATAGATTTTTTAATAAAAAATTGAGGTTTTTCCTTAATATCTCGAAGGAATAAAGTCCTATTGACCCAATTTTCGGCATGGTAGGGGATTTTGGGGACATCTAACTGTATGCCGAATTTCATATTCGTAGGTCCAATGGTGTCGAAACGTGCCAGTCTTACAACGAACGGACGACGGGTAGACAGACAGACAGACGGACGACGGACCATGACTATAGCTCAGATGACTTATAGTCAGCTGAGCTAAAAATTGTTGCACCAGTGATGCCAATTAAACTACTCATATATGTGCAATTTTTCCCAAAAACAGATCTACTGATGGATACACCATGCACGATTTTAGACCGAGACACCAATTCACTACGGAGAAAAAAAGGGCTTCAATGTATTCCATAACAAGTGACCCATGGGTCGTGACGCTCAGCTGCCAAACATGACCTGCGACATCATGGGATGAGATTCTCGACTTCCAGTCAAATTTTTGAAGAACCTATTTGCCAATTAGTTGAAATTTTCTAAGACAACAGAAATATATCACCAATGGTCTGGTTAAAACACAGTGAACTGATGGTCAGAGGAAAAATGTATGATTGTTGAGCTATAAGGAACTATTCCCATAGCTTGCTTGATACCTATCAGTCTCAAAAGGAACACATCACAGGCCAAATATAAGATCAAAATATATAGCAAAAATCAAGGAAATCCATGCAAGAATTATTGAGAAACAGGTGCTTCTGTATGATTTTTTATTCAATACAAGCCAACTGTACTGAACTTTTTATAAATGATAGTAATATTTATTAAGAAATATTTGACCCAATCTTTTGCAAGATTACATTAATACACGTCCGACTGCATTCATTTTTAGTTCTTGAGATATGATCTAAAGGAATTTAAAGTTGGTTGCCTGGTGGCCATATTGGATTACTGACAGGTCTGAAATCAGACAACAAACATCTCTAAATCGGACCAAACACTGAAGAAAAATCACTGAAACTGCACTGACAAAAGGATTTCAAAGGTGGCTAACTGTCGGACATAATGGATTATCGACAAATCTGAAATTTGATATCACACATCCTCCAATTTGAGACCAAACTTGTGGCAAATTTTCCAAAGGATGTTAAAGTTATGAATGTTTAAAACAATTCAAAAGGCATGTTCAGGCCCTCATATCAGATTTATAGATATGCAAATGTAAAAAGTGCAAGTCCAATATTTTGTATTAGGTAAACTGCAAAACCTGAAAGAAAAGAAATGAAGAAAGCATGACTAAGAGCCAATTGTCTGTTAGGCACAACTACACAGGTGAATGAATAACTATGCCGGGTTTAGTAAAGATGGTTTCAAGGGTGTCAAGAGGGCTTCTTCAGAAATGAACGTAGCGAAGGCGGAGACGGCAGAACCTATTAAAACAAGGGACCCATGGGTCACGGCGCTCAGCTGTTATATATGATAAAAAATATGATTTGGGAAAGAGGCATATGCTGGTTTTGTGTGGTAATAATATAAGCTTTATTATGGGTTGTTTGTGTTTAGCTTATGTATGATTTTGATAGTATTTTTGGAGACAGGGAAGAGGATTCATTTCATTTATTTTATTAACAAATGGAGTGCTATTGTCACACAGATTTTGACCTGGCCATATAACTTATAAGCAGCACATAAAATAAAAGAGATCAACTATTTATTAAAATTTAATAACAAATGTTGTGCCAATATAATATTTATTAAAAATAATAAGAGAATCATGATTTTTTTAATAAAATATAACTGAACTAATTATTAAAATAATATTATAGAATATATGCATTCATGAATACATTTTGAAAGTATTTGCACTGGTATTCAAATACTTTCATTTTTACCTGAATTCCCATTCTTATGCAAGAAATTTTATAATGGAGTACATATTCATATTCATATTCATATACATAAAATAAAAGATTCAGTAAATTTGATAAATTAAAAACATCTTTTCAAATAAAGTATACACACTGTTGGTTGAATTAGGGACAAACAATATCATTATGCTAATTACAATCTAAGCCATAATTAATAACTGGAATTAATAGTCAATTTCACACCTGGTGAAGTTTTACTCTTCTGAAGTAAAGCATTACTTATCTGATGAACATCCGTACTTTCATAGCAATACATCACTTTTTGGACACAATTAAAAGTGCACTTTAATCATTGTAACCCTGATGGTACAATCCAAAATCTAAAATGTAGCATGTCCAAGAATAAAATAAAATACAGAAAATTATAACATTTATCTAGTTTATGCACCAGCTGGGGGGGGGGGGGGGCGTTGAGTGCAGGGCAGAGGAGAAGCCTGCTAGTAGTGGCCAAGCTGGGTCAAGGCAAGCTGCCTGGGTGGGTTACATAATGCAAGTGAAGGCTGCACTACTAGGTGGGCCAGATATAAACAACACTTGACATGGTGTATGAAAACTTGAATAAAAGCTACTCTTTTCAAACAATTTCTTTGAAATTCCAGATTTTAAAAGATTAAATCCCTATGTATATATGCTGTGAAAATTAAATCAACAGTGCTTTCAGGGAAAAAACGTGCCACTGCCAAAGTTGGACAAAATTTAAGGTATTAATTTTTTATTTATGCTCATAACTTGAAAAATTTGCAAAATTCAGATCTAATTTTGGGTAAACAATTTAATCTTGATTAAATAAAGTTATATTCCTGAAAAAAAGTCTTCAGCTTCAGCGATTCTCGTGTTAAGTGAGCAAATATATTTCCTGATTTTTAAAAAATTGCATTATATTTGCGCCTATAACTTCAAAATAATACCCAATACTGACCTAATTTTTGGTATGTGCACAGAAAATATATGGAAGAATATGAATACTAAATATGATCAAAAACAGATCAGTGGTTTTGATATTAGGCAGACTTGAAGTGTAACAATTGCTTTTTTATGGAAAACGGAGGTTTTTCCTTAATATCTCGAAGTTCTAATGACCCAATTTTCGGTATGGTAGGAGATTTTGGGGACATCTATTGGTATGCAGAATTTTGGATTCGTAGGTCCAACAGTTTTAAAACGTGCCCTGTTAACGGACGGCCGGCCGGACGGCCAACGGACCACGACTATAGCTCAGATGACTTACAGTCAGCTGAGCTAAAAACAGTATCTGCAGAACTTTTTTTTGGCGGATGCAAAAATACTCTACATTTTTGGGTCCCACAGTCTGTGAAACAAATTTTTTTTGGTGTGGCCTTAATTGTATATAAATCTTGTAAAAAGGACAAAGAAAGAGGTCAGATGGAGTAGTTTTATTGTATACATACACATACAGACATTTATACAGTATGTAACAGAGTTAAGCTTGAGATGACATGGATGTAACTTACACGTTTGGGTGTTTTGGTCTGTATCTGATTATACTACTAGCCAAACACAACACTGGCACGTGAAGCAGACATGACTAGTACATATGAGTGTCTGTGAACAAACCATGCAGCAGACACATTATTCTCTGTTACTGTATGACCAGCAGGCCGCCTTAGGGAACACCTCATCACAAGCCTTCATAAAATGCAAACTGTCCCATTCCCCCTGACACAAAATGTATGATAAACAGATCCTTGTTTATGTTCAAATAAACTTTCAAAAGTGACTGTTACAGTTTGTTCACAGGCTTCATGCTTTGGAGGAAATAAAAAAAGTTGTATCATTACTAGGCTATGATTAAAAGCTTGATATACTGCGCACTGTGAACAGAAGAATTTGCATCGTATTATGCAAATATATTATTTTTTGGATGGATGCTTTGTAGTCTATTTTGTCATGAGTCCACTTTTCTACAAATTCATTGCCTTCTTGGACTTACATCCAAAGCAGTATACATTTTCTATATGCAACGAAGCACTACTGCAATGTACATAAAACTTGGTTCCAATTTGTGCTTTTCAGCTTGTCATAATTCATAATGTACTTAATGTAGGCTCAAAAATACCCTCAAACTTCACAGTCTCATTAATGATTTAAATATTTTTTATCCTCATATGCATGTAAACCTGCAACAGACATATTACATCTTAGCTTATCACTTCATCTCAAATGATTGACGAGGTCTAAATCACCTTTACTCTTTTTAACATTCTCTTCAAAAAGAGTGTGATAGTACATGCGAGGCAATGTTTGATTTCTGTAATATTTATTATAATACTGCACAAATGCAAGAAAAAAACAAAGTCTGGACATTTGGCAAATTACTGACATAAGTACACACAGAATGTTTGTTTCCTAACACTACTTACTGACACCCAGCCGGAGTATAATAGGATATCCCAGGGTTCATTGCACTTGTAATATAAATAGTCTCTGGAGGCACCCTTGCCTTGTGGCCCCAGGCATTTTTACATACACAATGACTGTATACATATCAGGAATGCACTGGTTAAAATTGTTTGTTAAATCTTTCTCAACGACACAGAGCAGTCTCGCTGCATTTCACTGAGGCTTGAGACAAAGTAGTTGAAGCAAATACAGAGAAATATGCTAGTTGATCATTACAGTGTCTCCCCCCTCATCAGTCTTCATCCAGCTTGTGTGTCACTTGTGAGAAGTCGAAATCGGTGCCAGTGATACGTCGGTATATATCGAGCACGTCTTGGCATGTTGTCTCAAAGTGAGTCGTGGCATCATACGACTTGGAAATGAAGATCTGAAAACAAACATGAAATATTCTATGTAAAAAATTATGTCAAACAGTACATTAATCTTCATTAAAGGGGCCTATTCTAATATTTAAAGTCTGTCAACTAAAGATAATCCCTTGCCCCTTTTATAAATATAAGCAAGAAAATGCAAACCCTACTACACACAGGGTGTTGGTTTTGTTGATATCTATGTATTTGTAATATGTGAGGTAACGGATTAAATAATCAGAACACATTCAATAAGGATATCTGTCAGCGAGTAAGACTAACCAGAGTTTTGCAAAGAGCATTTTGGAAATGTGCCCTTCAAACTTTCATACATATGCAAACTACCTTAAGTTACACTGTTTTTTCCATTTTGTTAACATTGCTGTGTTTTCTAACAGATGTTAATAAAAAAGCTCATACATACATCAGAGAGGTGCTGTAAGACCTGTTCATAATAGGCATTACCTAGAGTTCATTAACTAGTACACAGAGTAAACTAGAATTCATATAAATTCTAAAGAAAAGGTAGGGGAATAGCTGCCTTTTAAGTCTTCATATGAGCCATGGAAGCATTCAGATTGCATTAAAGAAAGACTTTTCAAACCACACTAGAGACATCTGTTGGCAATGATTGACACTAATAATTTAGGTCTGTTATATCAATGAAAGAGAGCATAGCAAATAGTGTATAATATGCCCGTTGTGTATCTGGTGACATCTGACCCAATTTGAATATATTCACATTTTGCTGAGAATGTAATTCAGGTGAGAAACTCTATCGGTAAATATATATATAATAAGTGTCATGAAAATCCATAAGATTTCGGGGAAGTCACTATGGTACCACCAAAGTCTGGTGACCTCTGATTCATTAAATATGCATGGATTTTGCTGGAAATCGAACTCAGGCTAGATATTACAATGATTAATAGTTCTATTGAGTTTTATCAAAATCCCTCTTATTTCTCATAAATAGCATGGTGACCCTTTGATCTTATAAAATATGCATGGATTTTGCCCTGTTTGAACTCGGGCTAGATAATCTATTGGTAAGCAGTTATAGTGAGTTTCGTGAAAATCCATCAATGGCCCGGTAAGTTATCATGGTAACACTAAAAGTTAACAGAAAGACTGATAGACTGTGGGTATACCATTATTCATCCCGTTAGAGACAAGCATATAAAAAGACAATTTTTTTATCCCAAATGAGGAAAGCAAAAAGATCCTGTCTTATCATAATTTAGAGTTGGGGGGGGGGGGGGGTCCTGTCAGTATTTGTAGCATGTATCTGCAATTATTTAACAAAACCTGTAATGCTGGCCCCATGGACCCAGACCCAGCAGATGATGGTTATGTGCAGCACACATGCTCATGGAAAAAGTTGATCAATTTTATTTAATTTCTGAAGAGTATCTGGACAAACTATTTCTGTAATTGCCTACTGAAGCCTGGTCACATCCAACATGAACCTGACTGGGGGGGGGGGGGGGGGGTGACTGGGGGGGGGGGGGGGGGAAGGGGGTTGGAAGTGCTGCTTCTATATAAATTCTATTCAAAAAGTGGAGGAAATCATACAGAGAAGGCAAAGTCATTGCTGACAATAAGGATACAAGCTGGTAGGTGAAGAAACGACATCTTTGGCATTCAATCCATGCTTAAAATATTGGCTAAACAACAGACCGAAGGCAAAACAACAGATCTCTTGTTTCTTATGTTAATAAATATTAGGTTAATATGACTTAATCTACTTGACTCACCTGACTCTGAGTGCCATCCTCAGTTGGCTCAAACACATCACTGACGGATACAAACCTATAACATAAATAAAAACGTGTGTCAGTCTCACTAAATGGATCATCTAAAGGTAAAAATTGCTGATGTAAAACTCATTAACATATTTATCTGTAAGGAAGACTAAATGGAGGTGCCCAAAGGAGTGGCTTATCCTCCTCTCTCCCTCTCTTCTCTCTCTCTCTCTCTCTCTCTCTCTCTCTCTCTCTCTCTCTCAGCTGTCATCAGAGGCTGTTTTTACATGCAGGTTTGTGACCAATCCTTTGACTGTCATTTATATGAATGGAGCTGAAATGTTCTGAGAGGAAATGTTGTCTTAAAAGATTTCTCTGCTTTTGACATGTACTTCTCTATAGGTTTATAGCAGGTGTTTACTGTTAATAAAACAAACTACAGGCACAGGGTTCAGAGAATCTACCTGTCACAGATTGACAGCACCATATTTTTGCAAGGCCAAAAAAAAGGTATGGTTGTCAGGCACTTTTTCAGAAATCAGAGTGAGCGGGCAATTTTTTTTACCATTTTTTGTATGTTTAATGAAAATGTCATATGATCAGGAAAAGCATGAAAATAACATAACTTTTTTGTTAAACAGGTTAAAGCACTTGATAACAAAGGAAATCTTTTCAAAATTGTATTATTGTATTATTCTTGAAAGATGAAAATCAAAACAAAAATTTTTGATGCATGGGGTTAAAATTGACCCTAATGGTGCCTGAAAACCATAATTTTTTTCTTTGGCATAATGTTACTCACTTTTCCATGATTGGGCCCAGCAAGTCCAATCCTGGCTTGATTTCTGCTTCAGGATCAGCTGTCTCAACAGTGGTACTCACCATGGCAACATACCATCCCTTGGCTGCAATATTGTGAGTGGAACTCACTGTGCACACGTAGATGTCTGCAGAGACAAAATCAAAGAAATATTTTACTTGAAAAAAAGTAAACCTTGTTTGATGCACCAAAAAGTGATACTCAACCAAGAAATGATACAAAAGGAGCTGATTTTGGCAAAAAAAGTCTTCATGAGCACTGAGCAAGTGGAAAAAGGTCAAAATGAACATAACAAGCTACTGGGCAAGGAGTGAATGTGCAGTTCAACTCCACAGCAATTTTTACAACTAAAATTTACTCTCATTATACACACCACAATAAAGCTAGCAGGACCTCAGGCATTTGGCATTTTAAGACATCATCCTTGTTACTGCATATGATGTACGTACCAGACTTGCGTCCAACCTGTTTCTGTGGAATAATGATCTGGCATGACAGAGAATCCTTAGTGTTAGGGATTGGGTGATTCATAATGCAGATTGCACGGACCACCTGCAGAAAATATACAAGTCTTAGATAATTCAATGTACAAATCTGATGAGAAAACACACACACAAACACCAACAATCTTCACAGTTACTCAAGTTTAAAAGAACAATTCTGGTTTTATTTCCTTTGAGAAATATCACCCAAATCAGGTTACAAAATGAAGCTTAATTAAGCTAGGTACAGCTAGAAAAAAATTCAGCTTATTTGTTAATATATTATCATAAGCATTAATTTATCAAGTTCATATAGTTCCGATGGCCAGTAATAGGGCTGTTCAATATTTCATCACAATAGTTCAGGTCCATATCCATTAAATGTACAATATACAAATGCAACTGAACTGATAATCTAAATACTTTCATTCTATTTATTCTTATACTTGTAAAGGTCATTATGAAAAGACAACTAATCATAAAATGATAACAATGACCAGGTTATCTCTAAGTGGACTGCGTTAACAGTCATAAACTCTTCTTAATCAGCATGATAGATACAGAGTCATTAGACACATCAAACATGACAAACAAAATAATAAACAACTCAGGATGAAACGTGTTTGCACCTGGCCGACTTTCTTCACCCGGTCTTTTACATAGGAAGGATCGCACACCACTATCTTAGTCCTGGCAGTTTCACCCTGTGAGGTCACACCGACAACATGGCCGTCTTCAACCACGATTTCATCACATGGTTTGTCCAGCATGTAGGTTCCTCCATAGATTGCACTCAACCTGAGGAAAAGACCAACAAAGTTTTGCTACATCACAAATAATAAACCAATGAGAAAATATTTATTAATATTCAATTATCAGTCTGTAATCACTTTCAAGACAACTACAAACATTTTGACCATAGGATAAGCCAAAGATCAACAGAAACTGTCACCTTTTAATTATAATATAAGCAAGTTCATTTTATATTTTGGTCATACATATTATGGTATGGTAAATTTTTGGTCAATAAATGGTGAATGGTACGTTGCAGGATTACCCAGTTGCCATGAATACTGTGGTCGGCTTCATATCCGCAGGGTTAAAATTTCGCAGTTTTACCCTTTCGGTGTTTTGCGAACGTTCCATTTTCACGATCTCATAATACAAAATATACAAAATACCTATACAGAGAGTATAACCTTTATTATGTGAATTAATCAAATCAA
This sequence comes from Sipunculus nudus, assembly GCA_026874595.1. NCBI lineage: Eukaryota > Metazoa > Annelida > Sipuncula > Golfingiida > Sipunculidae > Sipunculus > Sipunculus nudus. Next base: position 36,754,124 of record CM049306.1, on the reverse strand, counting down.
ATACTGAATGCACAAAATCTTCTTAAACTTATTGTTTTAAATAGCAAACAATTGGAAAGACCTGATATTATTTAAAATATTTAAACCTTTGAACAAAAATGATCTACTTTTATTCATATTGTCAGCCTTTTACTTTTCAACTTTGCCTTCAATAATGGGACCTCTTATTCACAAAGGTTTTATTTTTCTCGATAATTCTAATTTCGCAAGTTTCGCGATTTTAAAACCCTTGTGAAAAAAAGGCAAACACAGTATATATAGTCATGTATATATATAGTATAACCTTTATTATGTGAATTAATCAAATCAAATACTGAATGCACAAAATCTTCTTAAACTTATTGTTTTAAATAGCAAACAATTGGAAAGACCTGATATTATTTACTTTTCAACTTTGCCTTCAATAATGGGACCTCTTATTCACGAAGGTTTTATTTTTCTGGATAATTCTAATTTCGCAAGTTTCGTGATTTTAAAACCCTTGTGAAAAAAAAAGGCAAACACAGTATATATAGTCATGCTCATGTAGGTTTTACAGCAAAAGTTTAAGAGCACACTGTGCACGAAAAGGTATTTCTTTTTTCTGTGCAGGTTTGGGAATTGATACTGTAAAGCATGAATTCTCTTTATTTAGCTGGCACTAAAGGGATGCTACAGGATCCTGAAAATTAATTAAATCCAAGCTTCTCATTTATCGGCTACATGTGAATTCACAATAATGGCAAGGTTATACATCATACTTGTGATAACACCAGATAATCAGTGCACCAGGGATAAAAGCAACAGGAACTGATATTGGTAAATTAAGGAAGATGATCTGTGGGGGAAAATCTTATTTCACTCTGGAAGCAAATGTTTGATGTCCATAATCTCATAAAGGAATCTCAAGTATGTATATGTGTATATATATATATATATATAGATGTGTCGGAACGACACGAATGCCCCTGCCTAGGGCAAATTAGAAACATTTGTTAAATTTTGAAAAATTTTTTAAGTTCAGGAGATGTCGTATGGTCAAAAGTAGGTCAACAAGGGCAAAATGCAAACTCGATCTGTAACCGGTCATTATCAAGCAACACACCAAAAATCAGGCCAGTATCTGCAGGCATTGTGAAAAAAAGTCCATACATGTGCATTTTCCATAAAAAATTTTTTTCATGAAATTTTCTATGTTTAGGAGCGGTAAAAGAATCAAAAGTAGGTCAACCGGGACAAAACGCGAACTCGATCTGTAACTGTCATTATCTGCCCACACATAAAAAATCAGGGTGGTATCTGCAGGCATTGAGGAGAAAAAGTTGGTACATATGCATTTGCTATGAAAATTTCTATTTTTCATGAAATTTTCTATGTTCAGGAGCAGTCAAATGGTCAAAAGTAGGTCAACTGGGACAAAACAAGAACTCAATCTGTAACTGGTCATTATCTGCCTACACACCAAAAATCAGGCCTGTATCTGCAGGCACTGCAAAAAAAAGTCCGTACATGTGCACTTTTTTATGAAAATTCTATGTTAGAGCACTGTCAAACGGTCAAAAATAGGTCAACTGGGACAAAATGTGAACTCAATCTGTAACTGGTCATTATCTGCCCACACACCAAAAATCAGGCTAATATCTGCAGGTATTGCGAAAAAAATACTGTACATGTGTATTTGTCATGAAAATTTCTATTTTTCATGAAATTTTCTCAGTTTAGGAGCCGTAAAACATTCAAAAGTAGGTCAACTGGGACGAAACGGGAACTCGATCTGAAACTGGTCATTATCTGCCCACACACCAAAAATCAGGCAATTATCTGCAGGCATTGCCAAAAAAAAACTGTACATGTGTAATTGTCATGAAAATTTAAATTTTTTCATGAAATTTTCTAAGTTTAGGCACCGTAAAACGGTCAAAAGTAGGTCAACTGAGACGAAATGCAAACTGGATCTGTAACTGTTCATTATCTGCCTACACACCAAAAATCAGGCCAATATCTGCAGGCATTGCGAAAAAAAGTCTGTACATGTGTATTTGTCATTAAAATTTCTATTTTTCATAAAATTTTCTAAGTTTAGGAGCCGTAAAACAGTCAAAAGTAGGTCAACTGAGACGAAATGCAAACTCGATCTGTAACTGGTCATTATCTGCCTACACACCAAAAATCAGGCCAATATCTGCAGGCATTGCGAAAAAAAGTCCATACATGTGTATTTGTCATGAAAATTTCTATTTTTCATGAAATTTTCTAAGTTTAGGAGCCGTAAAACGGTCATAAATAGGTCAACCGGGACGAAACGCGAACTTGATCTGTAACTGGTCTGTATCTGCCAACACACCAAAAATCAGGCCAATATCTGCAGGCATTGCGAAAAAAAGTCCGTACAACTGTTTGATTTCGGAATGACGGAAGGACGGACATGAGTAAAACTATATGCCCCGGCCACTTTGTGGGGGGGGGGGGCATAAAAAGTAAAGCCAAAACATCCTGTAGACTGGGTACAGGTCTTTCCAACTCTTGCAGGTCTATGTGACAATACTCCTTTCTTAAATTAAGTTACCCAAAGTACTGCCAACTAATTGTAATTTTTTTCTGAGCAGGACTACAATCTAATGGCCTTTGGGAAAAGGTGTGTACACAAATGAACAAGGTGGATAAATTATATGATTCTCATTACCTTCATTTGCTGCAACCGCTCACAAAATGACTGGTCTTCCATCAAAATGACCGGGTGAGCTCAGCAATCAAATTAACAGGCTAGGGATAAGTCAATCATCTATATACCATTTTAAATCTATGGTCACTTCCCAATATTATAATAGGGGTGATGCATGGTACTGAGCAGTCATAAATTAAAAGTTGACCTGTATTTAACGATACAGTGAAAATTTTTTAAGATCTGTGTATTCATCTATTTCCTTTTAACTTCAATGTTAGGCCATTTTAAGTGAGCTTTCATGGGGGGGGGGGGGGGGGGGGGTGGTGGGAACTAATGATACTAAAATGAAACACAGGGAGTGCTACTAAAGCCTGTCACCCCCTGGCAATTTAGCTGCGATGGGATGCAATTAAAATCGCAAGGGATCTGCTACTGGTCGGCAATTATAATTGCATGTGTTCTGATAGTGAGCATGCCTTGCAACAAGAATTGCCACTGCTAGTGACAGACAATAGCAATGTTTCTGGCATGTCAGAAAACTTGCGAATCACTTGAAATTCCTTGAGACTTTTGCTATCAACTGCTATTGCTTGTGATGCCTTTTCAACTGAACATCATCCAATTGGTTGCAGGAATTTTTGTCAGGTGACTACTCTCAGACTGAGCATGTAGGTGTGAAAAGTGGCGTGGCGTAGCCCCGAGACAGCTTTTTTTTTAGTTCACTGAATTAGAGGAAGATGAATTGATGACGATGTGGAATCAAACACTGTGTGCATACGACCAGACTTGGCCTGAATACCATCATACAAACAGGAAAATAAAGGCATGATATGAAGTGATAGCTGTGGTATTGGGCTGTTCTGGTGAGTTGTGGCTGATATTGTCATTGTTTTTATCAATTTTTAAAATGGTTTTAATAAATTTTATCATCTCTTAATTAAATAAACAACACAGGAAACTCTGTGATCTTGAGTCTGCAAATGATCGATGAACACCAGTCACAAGCAGTTGCAGACAGTTGCAAACTGTCTGCAACTTGTTGTAGATAAAAATCGCCAGAAAATCCCAGGTGGGTGGCAGGCTCAACTGGAGTGTCATGCTTAGTTCATCATTATAAATGTCAAAATATACATTGGCTGGAATATGGCCATAAAATTAGTGTACAACATCAAGTACATATATATATATAGCATATACCATATGATACTTCTCTATACTCATCCCTAAGTGCATGCCATGCAAGGCTTACTCACCTAAGCAATCTACACACTGTAATTTTCCCTGTGCAAAGTGAGTATTCTTGTTTTCCAAACAGAAAATATTTAACAAAAGAACAGTGATGGTTAAAAACTTTTTCCAGAAAATGGAGGGCCTTTCTTTGTGCTTTAAATTTGTAATGATTTAGAATAAAACTGAATCTAATTTAAATTCAAAAAGTATGTACTATTATATAACACTTACTATTATATAACACTGTATTCTTGGTGATTTAGGTTAAAGTGTTAACATTTGTACACAGTCAGGGACAGTTCTCTTGTCGTATAGGACCAGTTTTAAAAAAATCATTTTGCAGATCATATGGTCAAGTTGTCCGGTCATGAAAATGGCACGAAATGCAAGACTTCTTTTGTCATGCACAAGTAACTATGTAAAGGTTTAAATGGTTAATATCTATACTTTAAAAAAAAAAAGTTTCAATCATAAACTGGTTATGGTATTTTGTGTGTATATATGAAGCTAATTAAAATCTTGAAATGTGAGAATATCAATACCTTGAATCATGATTTCACTATTTCTGTTTATAAATAACACTTGACTCTTCAGATTAAAATTAGATTACAGACACATTTAGATTTATATCAACATTAGACATAACATCTCATTTCTTTTCACAATCTTTAAGCAGTTTTTGACAGTTAATACATTTTAAGTAAATGAATATCTGAAAAATAAACATGCAATATGTCTGAACTTGTCACAATTTGAAAATCTGGCTAAAAAGAGGGAGGTAAAATTTTCTAGAGGTCCTGTAGGGTTGTCTGAGCAGTGAAGGGTAAAGGCATTCACCTCATTAAAAATACACTAATATGGGAACACAAGCAAAAACCCTACAACACAAACATGAATACAATGTGAAACAATCAGAAAATGTTTACAAAAGGGGGGAGGTATAACTGAAACAGAATGCATGCAGACTAGCTACAAGCAGAAGCAGGAAAGGGGGATGGGATGGGGGGGATGGGAAGAAAACACCAGTTTGGTGCAAACTGAAAATTTACCTAGCAAAGCCTTGAGGCAGCTCTCCAAGACCGTACAAGGGGTACAAGTATGGAGTTTTGCCATATCTAACTAGTGACTCCTGGTATAAGCGGATGCGACTCATGGCTTCCACAGCTCCACCGCGTTTATCGATATATCTGCAAGATAAAGAGGGGATGCAACTAAAAAAAGATAAAACAGTGAGGCGTGTGTACAACCAAAGCAGCACTGGGCACAAAAGGATAGTTCATACACTGACCCCGACGAGGGGTACCACACCACATGCAGCATGTAGCAGGGCGAACATCGTTACCTGGCAAATCCCTGAGGCAGTTCACCCAGGCCATACAAGGGGTACAGATACGGGGACTTGCCGTAACGAACTAGTGAGTCACTGTATAGCTTGATTTTCAAAATTGTAGGCTCAGCTAGTTCATCCACATAGCTGCAAGAGTCACAAAAACAAACCACACAATAACTGACCACATGATATGGAAGTTTGTGGGTTGACTGTCTACAGCTCTTGTAACCATTCATTAATTTTCTTATCAAACATGCTACAGGTGCTTACAATATCACTACTTCAGCTGTTACAGATCTAACTACTTGCAAGCCTCACAAAGTTATATCTTACCATCAGCATTGCTTGTAAAAATATCTTATATAGACATCACACTGCTGTTTACTTAAATAATATATACTACTGTAATTACCAATAGACTGGTATGCTTCACTTATAAACCCCCTTAACCTTTACAACAAGAAATCTCTTAATTATTATTATTTTCACCAATTCTTGATATTTCTGTTCACAATATTAATCACAATCTGATTGCCTTCATATTGATTTATGAAAAGGTTGTTGTTTTAGATATTCTAACATAATTAATGCATATATTTATACACATGTAACCGAAGGATCATGATGCCCTGTACACCAGTTTGCTTGACTGTTTAAGCTTGAGTAAACAAAAATTCCAGATTAGTATGTAACAAAGAAATTAAAATGATGAATTGCTAATTCTCAACACTGAAGAAAAAGAAGAAGTGACCTGTGACACTCTGCTGAATTCGACATGATACTCATTTCTTTTATTAATGTTATATATTGTCTGTGAGAATAGGTTTTAACATACATTTGCCAAGGATCCTCCAATATGCTACATAAGAAGATTCTAGGCCTCACAGCATCAAGTTGTGTTCCATCTGACTGTCTGGGAGCTAAAAATCATGTTTTTGGCTCATAGGTCACAAATTTTAGGTCAGCATGAACTAATTTCAGGTTTCCAAGGAGATTTGCCTAGAACCTCCCTGCATATTGCGTTAGAAGATTTTTTGTTTAACAAATACAATTTGTGCCCATCTGACATTCAAGGTGCTCATATGAAATCTTTTTCCTATAGGATGCAGATTATAGGTCACCAGGACCTTATTTTAGGTTTCCAAGGAGATTTGCCTAGAACCCCCCTGGATATTGTGTTAGAACTTTTGGTTTAACAGATATGACCTGATTTCAGGTTTCCAAGGACATTAGCCCAGAATGTCCCAGAATATTACATTAGAAGATTCTAGGAATAAGGGATACAATTTGTGCCCCATCTGACCGACTGGGTGCTCAAAATCATGTTTTCAGCTTGTGGTTCACAAAATATAGGTCACCATGACCTTATTTCAGGTTTCCAAGGAAAAACAGGACCGTTACAAGTTTATAGGTCTAATGGTTACAATTTGTGCCCTGCAAACGGCTGGCCAAACAGACAACGGACATATAGTGATCATTATAGTTTAGATGACCTAGTCTGCTGCGCAAAAAACATGGAGCACTTGCCCGAAATATGACTCAGTATCTGTACATACTTGAATAAATGAGTTAAAGTCATATAAACAGTTATCATTCTAAAATATGTCAATCAAAGCACGGCTTAAATTAAAAACAAGTGACCCGTGGATCATGTCACTCAGCTGACTAAGAAGACATGCACAAAAGGAATATTATCATTGAATGCCAAATTTTGTAGGTGGTATCCCCATTCATCTGTAGCAGTTAAAGAACTTCAAAATCAATAAGAAAAAAAAGTTTTATGATAATATGTCCAGCCATTCCCATGAAATCTAGCCTTTTTGTATGCAGTAAGCTGAGCTAAATATGACCATACACATTTTTAAGGACATCCCTGGATGTCAAGACAGAAGATTCTAGGTCCAAAGGTACATTTTTGTACCCTGTCTAATTGTGTGGGTGCTTCAAATGTTTTTGGCCAGTGATGTAGGTCACCATGACCTAATTTCAGGTTTCCATGGAGATTGCCCAAGACTTCCTCTATATAACAATGGAACATTATATGGCTAGCAGATACAATTTGTGCCCATCTGATTTTCAGGGTGCTAAAAATCATAATGTTGGCCCATAGTTTACAGAATATAGGTCACTATGACCTAATTTCAGGTTTCCATGCAGATTTACCCAGGATCTGCCTGAATGTCACGTAAGAAGATTCTAGGCCTAGCAGATACAATTTGTGCCCCTTCTGACTGATTGGGTGCTCAAAATCATGTTTTCAGCCTGTAGTTTACAAAATATTGGTCACCATGACATGATTTCAGGTTTCCAATGAGATTTGCCTTGGACCTCCCTTGATGTATAGTTAGAAGATTCTAGGGTCCAATTGTTATGATTTATGCCCTGTTAACAGATGGACTGCTTCATCTGATGGTCTCAAAGATAAGACTAGATGTGTCGGAACGACACGAATGCCCCCGCCTTGAGCAAATTAGAAACATTTGTTAAATTTGGAAAATTTTTTAAGTTCAGGAGGTGTCGTATGGTCAAAAGTAGGTCAACAAGGGCAAAATGCAAACTCGATCTGTAACGTGTCATTATCAAGCAACACACCAAAAATCATGCCAGTATATGCAGGCATTGTGAAAAAAAGTCCATACATGTGCATTTTCCATAAAGATTTCTGTCTTTCATGAAATTTTCTATGTTTAGGAGCCGTAAAACAATGAAAAGTAGGTCAACCGGGATGAAACGCAAACTCAATCTGTAACTGTCACTATCTGCCCACACAAAAAAAATCAGGGTGGTATCTGCAGGCATTGAAGAAAAAAAGTCAGTACATATGCATTTGTTATGAAAATTTATATTTTTCATGAAACTTTCTATGTTCAGGAGCAGTCAAATGGTCAAAAGTAGGTCAACTGAGACAAAACAAGAACTCGATCTGTAACTGGTCATTATCTGCCTACATACCAAAAATCAGGCCTGTATCTGCAGGCACTGCGAAAAAAAGTCCATACATGGGCACCTTTTTATGAAATTTTCTCTGTTAGAGCACCGCCAAATGGTCAAAAATAGGTCAACTGGGACAAAACGTGAACTTGATCTGTAACTGGTCATTATCTGCCCACACACCAAAAATCAGGCCAATATCTGCAGGTATTGTGAAGAAAAGTCTGTACAAGTGTATTTGTCATGAAAATATATATTTTACATGAAATTTTTTATGTTCAGGAGCCGTAAAACAGTCAAAAGTAGGTCAACCGGGACGAAATGCGAACTCCATCTGTAACTGGTCAATATCTGCTGACACACCAAAAATCAGGCCAATATCTGCAGGCATTGCGAAAAAAAGTCCGTACATGTGTAATTGTCATGAAATTTCATATTTTTCATGAAATTTTCTATGTTCAGGAGCCATAAAACAATCAAAAGTAGGTCAACTGGGATGAAACTTGAAATCGATCTGTAACTGGTCTATATCTGCTCACACACCAAAAATCAGGCCAATATCTGCAGGCATTGCGAAAAAAAGTCCGTACATGTGTATCTGTCATGAATATTTCTATTTTTCATGAAATTTTTCTATGTTAAGGAGCCGTAAAACGGTCAAAAGTAGGTCAACCGGTACAAAACCCAAACTCGATCTGTAACTAGTCTATATCTGTCCACACACCAAAAATCAGGCCAATATCTGCAGGCACTGCGAAAAAAAGTCCGTACATGTGTATTTGTCATGAAATTTCATATTTTTCATGAAATTTTCTATGTTCAGGAGCCGTAAAACGGTCAAAAGTAGGTCAACCAAGACGAAACGCGAACTCGATCTGTAACTGATCTATATCTGCTCACACACCAAAAATCAGGCGAATATCTGCAGGCATTGCGAAAAAAAGTCTGTACATGTGTATCTGTCATGAATATTTCTATTTTTCATGAAATTTTCTATGTTCAGGAGCCATAAAACAATCAAAAGTAGGTCAACTGGGATGAAACTTGAAATCGATCTGTAACTGGTCTATATCTGCTCACACACCAAAAATCAGGCCAATATCTGCAGCCATTGCGAAAAAAAGTCCGTACAACTGTTTGATTTGGGAATGACGGAAGGACGGAAGGACGGAATGACGGACATGGGTAAAACTATATGCCCCGGCCACTTTGTGGCGGGGGCATAAAAATATGTGGAAAAATTTGGAAAAATAGAGGTGATGCCAAATGTCTACAGGAAATGATGAAACACTCAATGATCAATATGCATGGAAAGAATCATGGCAATCAATGCATTAGTTATACAGATACTGGAGCTTTTGTATCAAATATTTAATTATTCTGGGGGCGTACTTTTGAGCCTCATAGCTCGGGAGGATATAGGTCACAGTGACGTAATTTCAGGTTTCAAACGAGATTTTTTAATGGAACTCCATGGTGGAAATGGTAGAAGATTCTAGGCCTAGGGGATACAATTTGGGGCCAATCTGACTGACTGGGTGCTCTAAATCATGTTTTCAGCCTGTAGTTTGCAAAATACAGGTCATCATGACCTAATTTCAGGTTTCCAAGGAGATTTTTTATGGACCTCCATGAGATTTCAATAAGGAGTTTCCCGGTCCAGTGGTTATGATTTGTGCCTTGTTAACAGAAAGACAGACAGACAGACTGACAGGTTGACAGTGACAGACAGACGGACGATGGACAAAGAGTGATCGCTATAGCTCAGATGATTAAAAGTCAGCTGACTAAAAACATGATAATATAACAAAAGCATATCCTTTTGCTTTTTAATACCAATTTTTCCTTCTCATTTAAAAGCGAAATTTTATTTGCAACCCCTAAAAAATACAATTTTATGATAACTGATAAGTTAATGAAAACAGTCATAGCAAAAAACAGAAACAGATGGATGTGAGAAATGGAATAAATGTCTTACTCATCATCTCTGTAGAGGGCTAATGCATGTCCTGTGAAATCTGCCGTGTTATCATCAAGGCTGAAGTACTTGTAACATTCTCTCATAGTGGCTTGGGCAGGGTTAAAATCCTTCTTGTGTGTTGCAGGGTCATTAGGGTCATAGTTCTGCACATACTCTAGGAAATTCTTGAAACGGCGTTTTTCAAAGAGACCCATAAGACCTGTAAATACATTAACATTTCATGAACATTATAGAGATTTATAATGCACTACTGCAACTTTGAACTTTATGAGAATTGGTGTAAGATCTTACAAGACTAGGTATCAAATTGTCTGGAAAAAAAAAAGATAAATATGTGCCAAAATGTAGAAGTTTTCATTAATGGTTAACAAAGGGCCTAAAATGAGTGCCAGACCACTGGAATTTTTTGGTAGTATTCAGGAAGGTCTGGCAAGACTTTATTAGCCTGAAGTATTTTTACAAGCTCCAATCTAGATCAATGTTTCAAAATTTAATGTATAAAATTATCAAATGTATAAAAGAAACAGAACACTGATCTACTCCATAATTTGGTAAATGCTCAAATTATTGTTAAGATTTCCAACTAATGAAACGATGACTTTTCACACCCCTTGATCAAATGACCACTGCCATGACAGATCTTTTTTCTTTGGGAGAAAGGGTGCTTGTTCAAGGCAGGGACCACTGTACCAATGTATTAATACCAATGTATTGGCATTGCAGAGGTGTTCACTCTTCTCAGTGCTCTCTAGTTTTTAATGTATCACTTACTAGATGCTAGGGCTTCTGTCTCGTTTGCTGGCACCTTGTAGATCTTTCCACCCTTATACACATAGCTCCCCTCAATGGACTTAAACTCCAGGTACCTAGTAACTCCTGTATGGATCAGCAATTTCACCAGCTGACCTGCAAAAAGTATTAAGTATTTGATAATATTGCTTTGTCCAGTCTTGAGTAAACTATAAATGGAAAGCAATTTGACACATCACTATCAACATCCATTATCATGCTATATGTATGCTGACAAACACCATTTCAACCACCTTATTTTTTTGTAATGTAACAAGGGGTAGCACACAATTTCTCACATTTGTGACCTTTGTGTCACAATGGCTCTGTAGCTAAAGCATCTGCATCCTCAGTGTGCAAACATCCTCTTTACTGTGTCATAACACAGGAACCCCCGTCCCCCCAAAGTCTCACTCGTTTGTAAGTGATACAAAGCTTGCTCATCATGCCTGCAGAAGGGGGCTCCCTGCAAAAGATCTCACTGCTCCTTGGCTTAGATTTGAACTCATGATCTCCTGGCTTTGAATCCTGTGCTCTTCCCCTAGACAATTAAAATTCATGAAACGTCCTTCAGATATTTTGCAAGCAGACAATTACCATTTCAACCTACACCATCTACTCAGATTTCACTTTGAACAGGATTAATTATGAATGTCAAAACCTTTTTTTAAGGTCTCACAGGAGAAGTGAATAATTTCAAATTTAAGAACATAGTTTGCAAAAAGATAATATCACATGTCATTATGCAGCACAAAAAAAATACATGGCAAAAAAAATTCACTGGTATACATTCAAAATGAAGTCAAAAGGATGCCCACAATTTTAAAATGAACAAAAGAAACTGAAAGACCACCAACCATTAGCCATCAGGAATTTGGGAATGAGGTCGACATTCCAGTCGCGTCCTTTTCCCATCTCCTCGGGAGGTTTTCTTTGGCTATCAAAATGTCTGTACAGCTTCAAGTGAAAACAGAATAACCATGAATAATGATAAATATTACCATAATGCAGCTTCTATATTCAGTGATGCCACATCAGGCATTTAATAGATTACTTGGGTTTGTCCATACCATCAACCAAGACAACATTAGTTCAGACTCAACAAACAACCTTCATGTTTATAATGCTTGGTTCATTTTCATATAAGTCAAGTGATATTATCATCCTAGTAACTTGTAACTTATTATTCTCCTTGTGGTCCTCTGCCTTTAAAAAAAGAAAAATGAGCACCAGAAGGGTGCATAATTCACCCACTCTTTGTTTTATGACCTCTGACTTCATTAAATATGCATAGGTTTTGCAGAGATTTCAAATGAGATGAGAAACTTTATTGGATAATATTTACAATGAGTTTCAGGAAAATATATCAGATTTTTGGTAAGTCATCAAGACACTACCAAAGTCCTCTGATCTTATTAAATATGCAAGGATATGCCATGAATCGAACTTAGGTGAGAAATTATATTGGTTAATATACCTGTTGAGACTCATCAAAATGCATCGCATTCCTGTAAGTTATAGCAGCAACATCCTGAAGTAACCTTATGACCTCTTCAAATATTTGTTGATTTGCCTCGATAATAGAACTCAGGTGAGATAATGTAAGTAATTATGGTGAGTTATTGCAGTAACACTAAAATTTAATAAATGGATGGCGGGTATATCAAAAGACAGGAGTATAGCAAAAAGGCAATATGGATTGCCCAAACAACACCCTTATCATAATAAAAAACTGGTATATACTAGTAAATGAAATTCAACACAAACTCATTTTCTTAAAGAAAATTCATCCCCAAGCATTTAGCTTATAATAAATATGTATTAATTCCACAAGTAATATTGTATATTGCATGAAATACAAGTATAAGGTGGGACAGAATGACAAAGGATTATAAATTACCTAACTTAAAAATTTAAGATTTACAACACAGACAAAAATTAATACCAACATTAATAATCTGAACTTTTTAAATAGTTTTATTCCTTTAAGCTATAGTGTTCAAGTGGCAGAAAATTAATGGGACTCTTCATGGATTTATCTTTATGTTCCTCAATCCTCATGAAATTTAGTACCTAATCATAACTGCCCTTTTTTCGTAAAGCAATATTCCTAATATCTGTGGTAACTGACACTGCAGTAAACTCCCACAGACACAACAGGATCTGGAATCCATCTGGCCCCAGATAAGAAACCTAGCACATACAAAATAATTTCCTGCAAACAGCTATGTACTTAAGCTGTTCACTTCCTCCAGTTTTATAAATATTGTGTTGTACCTGGCAGAATTTAATCTTTTCAATTCCCTAATTCCCTATGAGGAAATGGGCACTATATTTGATGTTTTCATTACAAAATTAATTTCTGATTGAAGTAAAAGTTTCCCAAACATTTCAATTTAATATGAAGTGTTTATGTAGAAATACATTAGAATGCTAGATGATGGGTAGACAACAAACCAAATTATGTCATACAACAGGTTACAAACAACCTGATTTTAAATATATATATGCCTTTTGTCTGAATCTTAATAAATTAAAGTGACTTCTTGAAAACCTGAAGCTATTTTGAATTGTCATTCAGACTCATTCTAGGACCTCACAATTCCCTCATACGAACATGCTGATGACAACTGTCTCACACTGCAGTCCCTGGTAGGCATATAATTAATACAAACCTGCCAAGAAATTAAAATCCTACCTTAACACTCAGCTAAGCTGTGTAACAATTAGCTGATAAACCCAGTAACTTGGCTTTTTATCTGGGTTTGGGGATATTAAATGAGATGATGAATGTTAGCTCAATTTTTTTTTATTAAAAAAGTGTAAATAAAATATAGATTTTCAGTTGAATACTGTCTCAATAAGATATGAAAAAAAATATCTTTACACTTATCCCGGACCCATTCCCCCCCCCCCCACCCTCTCAGCCACCACAATCTATTAGGGTTTCAGATCAATTTCTGCGCCCTGGACCCCTCCCCCTCCTTTTCCAGGCCTTGGGCCCTTTATTAGTTTTGCCTTTAATCTTCCTGGATTGGACCCCTCCTTTTCTAAATTGAGAGACAAATGATTTTTTACATTTACTGACCATGCACGTGAGACAGTGAATAGATCAAATGTCAGGTCAAACATGCTTAAATCTGTCACTGACAGCAGGTGTTATTCATATGCACAGAATACCTTAATCCTGCGATTGTGTCACATGCCTGCATATGTTGTGTAGATCACTCTGAGGCATTCAGGACTTTGACAAAGGCAGTTCAGCTGTTTTTCATAGTATCCTCCATGCAATTTTATAACAATGCAAATCACTCAAAATGAAGTGTACATTGAAAATTAGTTATTCTACTATTGGCAAAGTCACTGCAATAACAATAACCTTTAAAATGAGGTATAACACAGTGTCTTAAGCAAACGGATTCAGGATGAATTGAGGAAAAAAGTTTACCCAACTTCATTTTATTACATAAGTATAAGATTCCATAAAACTGTTCTTCAAATTCCATATCTTCATACAATAAATCATAAAAATGGTTTACAAAACAATATTAACAAATTTGGATCTTTATAGTACATTAACATACCTCCTCTAAAGGGGTCAGGGATGCGCTCTCTCCACCGTAGTACTTGTTGCGATCCATGTGCAGCACCTTCTTGCCGCTGACGGAGAGCATTCCACTGAGGATACATTCCTGTCAATCAAACAAATGAAAACCATTTAATATTTCCAGCTCTGACCCACTGTCAGGCAGTGTTCACTGAAGATACAAGTATGTCATTCAAAGATGAATGTCAATCAGCTTCCAAGACCACACCCATGAAGCTGCATTCCTGTCAATCACCAAAATAGCCAATCATAATTCAAAGGACAAAATTACAGAATAAAGACTTAAAATATGTAAACAGAGACAGCCAGTTTGCAAGAAACATCATGCACAAGTTATTTCTATTAAGATTCAATGAAACTGTTTAATGTGAAAATGTTATATATGAATTTATACATGTTAAGCTGCATTTGCAATATGATCTTTTCATAATTTACATTTGTATGGATTATTATATACAACTGGATGGAAATTTCTGAAAATTTATATCAATTTTATGAATTGCATGTAATGGCATAATGAAAACATATAGACCCCCCCCCCCCCCCAATAACATTTCATAATCTCAAATACACTCCATTTAAACAAGTTACAAGCGGGACAAACTTAAAATCTATATTCCAAAGCAAGCAGTGAAAAATACTGATGTGAACTTACAGATGTTCTCTACACTGAATGATAAACTAATTTTGTGTGGGAATAACTGGTATTCACAAATGTCTTTTTTGTAATCAATTCATAGGCACTGTTGGTTTTGCAAATTTTCCAACCGAGGGACTGAGAGTCAACGAATACAGCTGTAAGTCCACTGAGCAACTGTCTGAAGCTGATTGGAGATATCAGATTATAATCTCAAATCCTATTACATGATGTACCTTGTTTAACCTGGTATGCTGATAAAGCACACAAACATTTCAATGTTTAAAACAGAAAAAAATCTCCTCCTTTAAATCTCTGAACTGGATTGAGGTGAAGACCTTGGAATATTTAACAACAAGCAACACAACTAGATTAAAAATTTAGATTCTCAGTTCATGCCATGGGCCAATTTAACTGCATTTTCTGAACCTGTGCATCTGAATATCCCAGCCACCGTGTACGACAAAAATCAATAAAGGTGTCTGACTAATACAAGGAATGGTTACTGGCTGTGATGAAGGCCTTCTCAGCATGCTATCAGTGGTCAAAGAACTGCATTAAAGATGATGATAACCAGAAGTCTGTCAGAAACAGTCTCAGGACCACAGCTCTAGTCCAGTCCATCCCCTAAAGCCCATGTATTGTTTTTTTTTTCGCTATAATAATTGTTATTAGCTACATTTTTGAAGGAGGAAAGGGAAATGTAGGTTAGAAGATTAATGGATCTAATTGTTGTTACACACCTACTTTACACATTATTTAAGGAACAAAATTATTTAAAATTGAAAAATGAGTCTACATTTTATAATAGTTCATATATTTTATATGTCAAGGCCCTGATCCTGATCAGCTATTGGTGCAGCCTGATTTCTGAGTGGTCGAGACCAAATTTTGATTATGATTCAGCCCAGTCCAAACCCTGATCAGGATCTGGTCAAGCCCAAATCCTGATTCAGACTGTGAGTTGACATATTAATAAATGATTGCTTCAGCATATACTTCTGATTACATTAAGAAAAATTCACCTTAGTTCATCATACTCATAAAACTTAAATCTAATTTTATCATGACAAAATTTAATAAATGCCATTCCAAACTTAAGATATATAGAGTAAACTGAACAAGTGAAAATTAGGACTGATACCTGACATGAATTAATAGAATAAAAGAATATTTGATTTTGGTGACACATCTTATTCTTTGTAAAAATTCGAAATATGTTTAACTTGATGAATAAAACTTTTCTTGCTTGTATTGCCTACATGCATCATGTATGTATGAATCAAAATAATTAAAATTCTAAAATTAAAAAGAAAAATTATAAATTTAAACAATTTTAGTTTTTACATTGATTTGATAATTAAAAAGAGCCTTTGTGGATATGAAGTTAGCAAGTAGATACAGTTATGAGCTGGATCAGGGGTATGGGTAGCCATAACCTTCCAACTGATTGGACAGGAACGTCAGGAAGTCATTCTCTTTGTTATTAATTTAAGGTCGGAATTTAGGCCGGACTATATCCTGATCAGGATCTGGTCTGGACCAATCAGGAATAGTCCTGCTAAAACAGAGATGGCTCTCAGGTGTTATTTCAGATTATTGAAAAGAATCCAAAAAGCTGCAAAACAAACTTGAGATTTAATTAAAAATTTTTATGAGGCCATATCAGGCCTTCACTTCCATATGCCACTTACTAGGAAATTGAAAATTATGAACTATTAAGAAAATTATCTCTGAGAACAGGTGGACGTAGGTTGATGGAACAAAGTACAACCATAGGCTTTGAGATACATATGCCTGTACTGATCTCATCAATTATGTACTGCATGCAATAAATAAATAAAATAAACAAAAATGCAGCACAATTTGATCACATATACCTAATTTTAAAGATTAATTTAGTCTGTCAGTTTAATCACAATGTAACCACATTACCATGGTTCTAATGGATCTGGAGAGTACAGGCTGATATTTGAACTGCAGTAATGACAGGAGTATAAATTAATCAACTCTTGTCAAGATAGTGTAATTCATATGCAGTATAGTGACCTACTTCATGAGCCACACAAAAAAAGTGATATTTCAAGTGCACAGAATAAGGTATTGATTACTTTTTTTTGTTTACATACACTGACTTAAAAAAAAAGATGTACAACTACAAGGATAACATTTTTATATTTTTTATAGACGTTGCTTTCATGCATGATCTCTGATGAACTTATGATGTGTTCTCTGTTACACTATTCCCATGTAGAAGTTATATATGCCAAATAGTGGTTTTAAAAATTTCAAAGTCAACTACTACTACTAGTTATATAATATTGCCCTCTGTGCAAGCATTTTAGCATAACTGCTAAAGATATGGACTACACCATTTTGGCTGTGTCATACATAAACATTATGTCTAAAATTGAAGGGATCTTATGTGTTAATGTTACAGAGTGCACACAAACAGGATTCCCAAGTACTTTTATATATAACATTGTAAAGCCCAATAGCAAACACAGAGCAGTGTAACCATGCCATATTTGTTGAACTGTAAAACCAGGTCACATAATCAGTGTCGTCATTATGCCTAACTTGTTAATTTGAGTCCAAAACCATAAGAATATTGAAATACTGACAAGGGAACCAGGGAGAAGAGTTTTGGATTTATGGATTATAAAAACCCCTCCCTGTAGGCCTCCCATCTTCAAATTTTAGGGGGAAAACATATTTCAAGATGAGGGTCAAAGTCACCAGTTTTAGACCTCTTCAGAGATTTTTCCAGATCATTTCACATGTCAAATTTGATGAAAATATATTGAATGGTTCAAAAGTAATAGTGTAAACAAAATATTTTAATTTCTGCCGTTTTTTACCTTGAAGATGAAGGTAAAGTTAAATGGTTTTTGAAAACTTCCGAGATTTTGGTAAGAATATTACACAAATCAAATGTCATGGAATTATACCAAGTGGATCAAAAGTTAAAGCATTCACAAATAATTTCAAATCCAACTGATTTGACCTTGAAGATCCAGGTCAAGGTAATCACTTTTCTAACTCCTCATTGAACTTGGTTGAAAAAATAAGCGTTTCAAATTTAAGGAAAAAATATGTGATACTTCATGATCAAATGTTATGGGTAGGGTTGGGACGGTTACCGGTATACGGTATTATCACGATATCTGACATCTACGGTTATCATACCGTCAACTTTTCTATTATCGCAATATCACGATATCAATATTTGTTCACGATTTTGGTTCACAAGCAAGCCCTTGAAGTTCAAAATAAATTTATTTCAAAGAATCACATTTATTTTTATAAACCACATGTATTTGAATACACGCGTATGGGTAGAACCGTGTGCTTACAGACTTCGGGATTAGTAGGAAATGTCCGAAAGTAGCAGGATGAATCAGAGGACAAAAGCTTGAGAATTCCGGGAGAAAATAACATTATAATGAAAGAGCAATAAATACACATGTTTATGCTTTTATTGAATGGAACGAAAATGTCAACATAAAAGTGTCACCACTGAATCGAATATTCAATACGGGTTGCATATTTTGCCATATACAATTGGGATGGTATATTTAGCCATGATTGGTATGACACGCTCTCCGAAAATTCGCCGGGATTCTCCGGCTTTTATGTAGCTATAGGAACTGATGGAAAGTTCTGACAAGCGTGATTCGACGATGGGGGCAGGAGTTCCCGCGCCTCAAGCTTGCACACCTGCAGGACCTTCATGCAACTTACATCACTTAATGAGTCAATCTGTGGTACTGGCCAATAGGTATAAATGATATTAATACTTAACCCCTTGTATAAAGTCAAGACTTTAAAGGCGGTTGTTATAAATATCATTATTGATGGCTTATTAATGCCATTATATATAATTAAAAATATCGCGATATCACGGTATATCGCGATAAAATTTGAATTATTATCATGATATCAAAAACCCATGTCGTCCCAACACTAGTTATGGGGAACACAAGAAATTCCTTTTTTGGCCTATTTTACCTTGACTGTGAAGGTCAAGGTCATCACTTTATAACCACTTTTGAGATTTGGATAAGGATATTTCACAAGTCAAATGTCATGAAAATAAACTGAGTGGTTAAAGAGTTAAAAAGGTCACAAATAATTTATTTCTGGCTGATTTGACCTTGAAGATTCAGGTCAAGGTCACCAGTTTTCAAACTCTTCATTGAACTTAAGTTTCATTAAATAGTTTCAAATTTGAGGAAAAATAAGCAACACTTCAAAAGTTATGGGGTCTGGAAGAAATTTAGGAGTCAATGGGAGCCCTGCATTCCACTGATAAAGATACCCTTGATAATAATATTTATTCATCCAGTAATGTTGATTAGAAGAACGCTTCAATCAACTATTCACAGAAGTTTCAAATCCCAAACACTGGTCACTCTGGTTTGATATACACCAAACTGACAAACTTGTACCAGAAACCCATAATGTCAGACCACTTATGTATCAATGTTACAGCTTCTGAGCAGGGAAAGAAACATTTAATTTTTATAACCCTGTCTATTACGGGATGTATTATGGTATACACACTGTTTGTCCTTTTCAAACTTTCGGATTTTCACGAAACTCAAAGAGGTCAGAGGCTACTTTGTGGTGTTGCCACTATAATTTATTAGGAATATGATGGAATTTGATGAAACTCAACAGAAATATAAACCAATATTATACCTTGCTTAAGTTCAATTCATGGCAAATCCATGCATTATTAATGAGGTCAGAGTGTCGTGATGACTTCTTATGGATATTCATGAAACGCAGTATAAATATTGATCAATACATTTTCTCACCTGAATTTAATTCTCAGCAAAATTCAGGCATATTTGATGAGGTCAGATGTCACAAGACATAAGATGGTTGTTTTAAGCATGTTTGCGGTGCTCTTGTTTTGAAATATTCTTCTATATGTCTTCCTATGTCATATATGCAACCTTTATGCAAATCCCATGTATTTAAACACCAATGTTAGATCTGGCTGTAGCCATGTATTGGTAATACTGAAGGAATTAACCCCTGAGGAAAAGCACAAACTGATCACTTTTGTTTCTATGTCAGATATGAAGTGAGGCATGGATTGAGTGGCAAGGGGAAATAGAATGAAGGTATGTTGCATATTAGCATGGATGTCTATAGCCGAAATGTATATGTAGGTTGCGTCACCTACCACAAATGCAGAAAGTTGTCACATGAATGTAGGTGGCGCCACCTGCCAAAAAAATTGAGAAAGCAATCCAAGATGTATAAACACACAAAATCTTAAGGCAGATAAGTCAAACCAGAGCATAGATATGAGTGATTTTAGCCCACGGCAGACAGACAAACAGACAGACGCTGTGCAAAAATGGTTGCAGGTGGCCCCTCCAGTTTTCCGTATGATAAAGAGCTATGTGAGATCTATACATATGCAAAATTTTGGCCCAATCGGTCAAATGGTTCCCAAGATATGAGCTTGGATGTCTGCAGCCTAATCTAGAATGTAGGTGGCACTACCTTCATAAAATCAAGAAAGCTATCCAGGATGTATAAACCTACAAGATTTTAGGCAGATAAGTCAAACCAGTGCATAGATATGAGTGATTTTAGCCCACGGCAGACAGACAAACAGACAGACGCTGTGCAAAAATGGTTGCAGGCGGCGCCACCAGTTTTGTGTATGATGAAGAGCTATTTGAGATCTATACACATGCAAAATTTTGGCCCAATCGGTCAGATGGTTCCTGAGATATGAGCTTGGATGTCTGTAGCGTAAACGTAGGTGGCACCACCTGTCATAAAATCAAGAAAGCTATCCAGGATGTATACGCGTGCCGAATTTCAGGTGGATAAGTCCCATCAATGCAGAGATATGAGTGATTTCATCCCAAGGCAGATGAACAGATGGACGCAGTTCAAAAATGGTTGCAGGTGGCGCCACCATTTTTAGTGTATTTTATATAAAGCTATCCAAGGGCTACATTTGTGTAAAATTTTTGGCCTGATTGGTCAAACGGTTCCTGAGATATGTGGGTTTATGTGTGGAAACAGAAGCACAAATGGACGCAGAGCGCAGAGGAAAGGTCAGAGGTCAAAACAAAATCGGGGCGCAGCAGTTCACATGAACAGAACATAATCCGGGGTTTCATAAAATTCTGCCCAGCGGTTACGGAGGAGTTCTCCGGACACCTATGTGGTGGCAGCTGCGACGGCGTCTGACTGAAAACATAGTATCCGCAAAACTCTGTTTTGGCGATACAATGAGTAATGTTCAAGGTGGTATCAAAAGATTATATAAGATTACATTATTAATAATAATAAGTTATTTTTAAATGAAATAAAACGATTTAGTTATAAAGATGTAGAGAGAATAATATTATGACTCCTTGAACAGTTAAAAAATACATCACAGTATCTATCACCCAAGTACATTGATTTTGTGTTAAGGAGTAGTGCTTGGCTTTCTCCTACAAAACGGGCACACGGCAGTGCCCATGGGAGATGCACTGTGATACATATGACCATTGTACTGTAATGTATTTGAGCCTCATGTTCCACTGTCAAGAGAAGAAGTGGTGCAAATCAATACACAGCCGGGCTGTACATGTTACAGACCTGGTACAGAAGAGATGACTCACCAGCACCAAGCTTTTTCTCTAACTGAAACATAAGTGTTAACATTGTACAGGCTGATATGCACAGACTTCGGGGGGGGGGGGGGGGGGGAGGAGGGGGGGGGGGGGAAATGACAGTTAAGATGTAGGGGACCTGTCTTGATACACAGCCTGTGTTCTTTCTCTACATATACAAATGGTCCTTACACCAAAAATGATTGGCAAACCATGCCTGAAGTCTGAGGACACGTGTACATCCCTTTCAATGTTTCACATAAGGACTAGTTTTTAAAAACTGTTTTCAACATTGTGGAAAAATTAAAACTTCTTTGTGTTCATGCAAGCATTTAGGCCAAACCTGTTTCCAGGCTTCACCTGACAATACACTACCATTTACAGAACCAAACAATATATAAATTTAACATGCACAATAAGGTACAATACTGGTAGTCAAACCTAGTACTAGTTAGGTATATATGAACCAGTAGTCATCAGTCTAAAAACTTAGTAAATCAAGTTTTCGGATGGATATCAAAATGGTTGGAAAATCATCTCCTGTTCAGGTTTGAAAATCTGTTTGTGTAACTTGTTAGAATACATTTGTTTGTAATGATGTAAAAACGATCTTTGAAACTCCAGTTCCAAAACATCCTCATGTTTAGACTAAACACCAGTACCACTAATAGAATGCTATGTTAACAAATTGGCTATTTTTGCTAGCCTCATTAACTATGTCAACATTGACCCCTTTGCAACAGTGGCTCATCCTTTTGCTTCACCATAGTTCTACATAAGAGAAAACACATTTAAGGACAACTGAAGCTTAACACAATTTCAATGATGATCAATCCAGATTTTAAATAGATGACTACTATATTATGATATGTTATAATATCTCAAAAGCAAGCTTACATAATACCAGTACATACAGTATTTTAGATGTTCAAGCTCAAAAAAAAAATTGTCCATTTGGGTAACCATTTAAATAAATTCATTTATCAAATTTTTTATTAAATATATAAAATGAGTTAATGACAATAAACTAAAAAAATGTTTGAAAGAGTTTTTCGACTTCACTCTGTTAAAAACAGAAAGTTTTTGTATAAAAATGTAAAATAAAGTCATTTCTCCATGAACAGCTGTTATTAACACAGAATCCTCATCTATAGTTGTTTTAATCAATAAGTCTTTTCCAGGCCTACAATATATGTGTATAAAATGCTAACCTATATAAAATTAATAATAACCAACCGTGACATGTATTTATAAATTATGTGGTCCTTCATACAATAACATGGTAAACTGTTATTAATATAAGCACAAGGAGTATGAAATTGTGACCTGTTGCACAGAGCATTGATCTTTCTATTTGAATAATCTCACCTTATGCTGACCCACATTACACATGGGAGACTGACAGGGCCTGTGTGCTTAATCATTTATCTGCTATTGATCTCTTCAACAGATCAATGGGACAATCAATAATGACACCAATGGGTCTGAAACACTAACCCCTTACATGTTATTCTGTAGTTCCAAATTCCCATGGATATCACACTATCAAACATTATCTTTTTTTACAATTGTCAATTATACTCTAACCACACATCAATTTGGAAATATAAGTATATAACCAATATGAACAGTGATCTGAATGATGAAGTAAAACTGTAAGAAGTATTGTGAAGCAAGACTTGCCCAAATATTTTCTTAAGACAAGGATATTTCCCCTTTGTTAAGAATATGAAGGAAGCAGAATTATAATGTTAACTTGCATGCAGACAATTCAGATTCTTAATCATTTTTGCATATAACCACAATATTTTTAAGTACTTAGAAATATATCTCCAACAAAAAAACTGCACTAGGAAACATAAGCTAATCCCATTTTATTTATTAACAAGAATACAGGCAGTCGACAAGAGACCATGTGTATCCTCTGAAATCAGAGTGGGACAGGTGAAGTGAGGCATGGATTGAGTAACAAGGGGAAATAGAGTGAGGTGTGTTGCATATTAGCATAGACTTCTGCAGCCGAAATGTGTATGTAGGTTGTGCCACCTACCACAAAATCCTGAAAGCTATCAAAGTTGTATACAAATGCAAAAAGTCAAACCACTGCCGAGATATAAGTGATTTTATCCCACTGCAGACAAACACACAGACGCTGTGCAAAAATTGTTGCAGGTGGCACCACCAGTTTTGTGTATGATAAAGAGCTATGAAAGATCTATACACATGCAAAATTTTGGCCCAATCAGCCAAACTGTTCCGAGATATGAGCTTGGATGTCTGCTGCGTAAATGTGAATTTAGGTGGCGCCACCTGTCATAAAATCATGAAAGCTATCCAAGATGTAAAAACCTGCCAAATTTTAGGCAGGTAAGTCCAACCACTGCAGAGATATGAGTGATTTATCCCAAGGCAGACAAACAGACAGATGCTGTGCAAAAATGGTTGAAGTAGGCGCCACCAGTTTTGCATATGATAAAGAGCTATGTGAGATCTATACATATGCAAAATTTTGGCCCAACAGGTCAAAGGGTTCCCGAGAAATAAGCCTGGATGTCTGCAGCGTAAACATAAATGTAGGTGGCGCCACCTGCCACAAAATTCAGTAAGCTATCCAAGATGTATACACCTGCAAAATTTTAGGCAGATAAGTCAAACCAGTGCAGAGATATGAGTGATTTTATATCACGGCAGACAAACAGACAGACGCTGTGCAAAAATGGTTGCAGGTGGCGCCACAAGTTTTGCGTATGATAAAGAGATATGTGAGATCTATACACATGCAAAATTTTGGCCCAATCAGTCAAATGGTTCCCAAGAGCTTGGATGTCTGCAGCGTAAACGTGAATGTATGTGGCGTCACCTGTCATAAAATCAAGAAAGCTCTCCAGGATGTATACAAATGAAAAATTTCAGGTGGATAAGTCCAACCAATGCAGAGATATGAGTGATTTTATCCCAAGGCAGATGAACAGAAGGACGCTGTGCAAAAATGGTTGCAGGTGGCGCCACCATTTTTTATGTATGTTATAAAGCTATCCAAGGGCTACTTTTGGGCAATTTTTTTTTCCAGATCGGTCAAATGCTTCCTGAGATATGTGGGTTGATGTGTCAAAACAGACGCACAGATGGATGCACTGGAGAGAGGAAGGATCAGAGGTCAAAACAAAATTGGGGCGCAGCAGTTCACATGTGACCTGAACATAATCCCGGGTTTCGTAAAATTCCGCCCAGCGGTTACTGAGGAGTTCTCCGGACCACGACGCAGCAACGGCGGGCTGAAAACATAGTATCCGCAAAACTCTTGGCGGATACTATAACAATGACAACTTTAAGTCTTTGGTGACAAGTTCAGAACATGATGGCTTGCCAAACCTAATCAAAGTTCCATCTTTTACAATGAATGAGACCCCAACTATCTGTCAGGCAAAGAGATTTCAAAAGAGAAAATTGAAGCTGACATTCTGGCCACAGTTACAATATGAAACGGGACTAAAATTAATGCGGTTAGTTGGGAATTTTATGTGATTCCATAAATGTCAAAAAGCCTTTTTGATGCACCTTGAAAGATATGTTTATGTATATGAATAGCTGCTGAATACCTAATACTTTTAAATGCAATTACCCCCCCCCCCCCAGGGTTATAACACCTCAAGTGCAGCTGTACTGCAGAATCACAAAGCTGGTCACTCATCCCAGACCCTGCAATGCAAAGGGAATCTGGCACATCTTGAGCTCCATGACCTCAGTGCCCTGGCCCAACAAAGGCTTGGCCTGGAAGGCACACTTCTGTACCAGAGATCCAACACTTCACCTGTGACCTATGGATCAGACAATGAGCTATGGCCTGTGTATAGTCTGGTTGTCTGTCAGCACACTGAGGTTCCCATACCTTCAAACTTTGGAGATAAATAGATAAATATGAAGCAATCTGACCAAAAATGTGACTGAACATCTTAGAGATAAAAGACCATTCAGATAAAGATATTAAATGTGATTAAGCAAGGACAAGGATTCATCATGTTTGCAAAGAACTGGACTTTATCAAATACTGACAAACCAAAGCTGGTGAAGCTAGCCCAAAATGAACATTACATCAATATTCCTGTTGTGTGATCCATCAATTCTATCAATAAACTAGATATTTCTTGGCAACACATGTGCCATAGTATCCCCAGACAATTAACCCCCCCCCCCCTCCCCGTAGTCCTTGATAAGATGCATCTTACCTGTAAGTTTGGTGACTGTACCAACAATTTTTTTTAGTTATTACTGTAATTTCATTTTAACATTATAGCTGCTGTGACCTTGAAAAAATGTATCAAGGCCATCCATGTTCAAATTTGACCTAGCCATTGATAAGATGCATAAAACTTGTGGGTGTGGTGACTGTACTTCAAATTCTTACAAAGTTATTCCGTTTAAACATCATTTTAGCTAGAAAACAACATAAGGTGGCGCCACCTGTCATCTGCAGAAAACAATGCTATCAAAGATCTAATGTCAATTTGATTTTTGGACCAATCCATGCATCCCTCAGTGAGATATTAAAGTTAACATCATTTCAGGGTTATCACCTATGTGACCTTGAAAAATGTATCAAGGTCATCCATATTTGAACTTGGCCCGGCCCTTGATAAGATGCATCTAAACTGTAGGTTTGGTGACTGTACCACAAATTCTTTTTGAGTTATTGCCCTAATATCATTTTAGCATAATCGCTGCTGTGACATTGAAAAAATGCATCAAGGTCATCCATGTTCAAACTTGACCTAGCCATTGATAAGATGCATCAAACCTGTGGGTTTGGTGGCTGTACCTCAAATTCTTACAAAGTTAATGCATTAACATCATTTTAACAAGAAAACAACACAAGGTGGCACCACCTGTCTTTTGCAAAAGACAAAGCTATCCAAGATCTTCGGTCAGTTTGATTTTTTGGATCATTCCATGTATCTGAGATATTAAAGATTTTGTGTGAATTTCACCAAATATGGGAATATTCAAGGTCAAGGCCACTCTCATAGGAAAGGTCATGACCCCAATTTAAATAAACATCATCCCATAACCTGTATCTATGTATATGCATAATATAAAAGAAATCTGTCCTTTAGTTTTTGACTTATAAAACTCACAGTACTGTCAAGTGGCAGTTTTGGGGGTGTTAAAAGGCACGAAAACAAGTAAAGAATAATAGGTGGCGCCACCAGTTTCTGGAACATGCAACCCTATCCATGACCTTCGATCAATTTGATTTTGGGATCAAAGCATGCAAGATTTCTTGAGATATTTAAGAATTTGTGATGGACCTATTCAAGGTCAAGGACACTCTCCTAGTAAAGGTCATGACCTCATTTTAAATAGGCGTCGTCCTCTCACCCATACCTGTACATATACAAAGTTTGGTAAAGATCCGTGAAATATTTTTTTAAGTTATTGTGCCAACAAGATTTATATGCGGCGGCAGGACTGTCATGAAAACATAGTATCCCCCGACTTTGTCTGGGGAAACAATAAGATACATTCAATAATTACTAAATGGCTCTGGAAAAATCACAACCAGTCAGCGTTGCACCTAATTAATGTCGAGCACAGTCTCCAGGATAGAAAGTCAGGATGTAAACCCAATGAAAAACAAGATTCATTAATGTGAGAAATTACATTTGATTAAAGTACTGACAGCATCTGCAGGTCCTTTTATAATCCTAAAGTTACAGATAAGTTAAGTTTTAATATATATTCAGGCTCCAGAACAGAGAGTTTGTAATATCACTGGGCAGATATTATAATACCATCATGTTCTTTCACTTTATTTTTTATTATAAAAACAAAGTAATGTATTATGTTGGATGACCAGATACATTAACTCCAACTGAATGGCATTATATATTAAATATTATTTTAAAACTAGATGTTTGTAATCCCCATGCAATCACTGGAAGAGTCCCCCAACAGTCTGCAGCTGAGCAATAATGGGATTCAGCTTTGGAGTATACAACTTTGGGAATAATGTCAAGGACAAATATATTAGGTGCAAATCTGTGACCTAAGACCAAAATTGTGACCAAATTCAGCTTTTTAAAAACAGCCATATTAGGGAAAATAGCAAACAAATGTTGAAATTACCAGTTATACCTGAAAAAAAGGGGGAGGGGGGAGGGCATAATAATGTAAAAACATATTTTCCATTGGTATACAGCAAACACTTTATGAATTGATTTCTAGCTGGACTCTGTGGACACACCAGTCACCAGATAACGAATGGTATGGGCCCTGATAAATAACAGCATCATTAACAGAAATTAGCATATGAATCATGGGTATTCTTGTTAAATCCCTGAGCATTTTCAGGAAGTGACAACTTGAGCTGTAATTTTGACTTGGTTATAATAATAAATATGCAGACAGGCTTAACAAACTCAGACACATTATTCAACAGTTTAATCTAGGGTTGAGATAAGCACAGGATTGTTCCCTGATTTAATCTTTATAAGGAAATTATTCCTCAAACATATCTTAATCATAGCTTCTCTGGCTACATTCCCAAAAATACTTTTTGTAAACTTAGTTTAAAACTTTAAATGAATGGGCATTACTCAACAGTTTAATCTAGTGGTTGAGATAAGCACAAGATTGTTCCCTGATTTAATCTTTATATGGAAATTACTCTTCAAACATATCTTAATCTTAGCTTCTCTGGCTATATTCCCAAAAACGCTTTTTGTCAACTTTGTTTAAAACTTTAAATAAATTGAGAGACACATGTTCAGCTTATTTCATCCATTCAGGGTTTAATTTCCAAGTTAGTTTTTTTTTAAAATACATTTAACATTTCTTATATTAATATGTCACCTATTATGCATGTTAATTGCAGAAAACAAAGATATATCAGTTTACAACTTCTTGTATTATCACCTATCAGGAATGATGAAGATGATTAAATACGTCAGTCGCCTGTTACTGTGTAAAATGTTACCGATTCTCTTGACATATATATATTGATAAATAATGATTAAAATTGATACAAAGACAACTCCTGAATGCCAATTCTAAAAGGCTCTGTTGGTTAGGGATTGTAGAGAAAGAAATTCTTTCTCCACAATTAACTGTGGTTTCTAAAGACAACTGTGGTGTTGTTATAAATGTAGTGAAGAGGGCAATGTAGTCCATTAAATTATACTGGTTAAGAATTGTTTCAAGGCAAATGAACATGAATGTTTCTGTGATAAGAACTTCATGAAACAAGTAATAATATTTTGTTACCATGGGCATATGCAATGTAAAGAGAAGGTATTTCATTGAACTATGACAAATCTTTATCATTGAGTTTGACAGATGAGTTAGCCATCCCACAATACCTGACTGGAAGAGTTTGTTTTGAGTATGAACAACCTACAGTGGAAGGATTGGAGGTCCTCAATGCTCATATGGATTTAACTAAGACATTCACCTAGTCAAACACTAGACCTGCAACAGGTTGAGGAATTAATTAGTTTATAGTTTGTTTTTAATTTTGTTATCATGTTTATTAATGTTCAATGACTATTTTATAATTCATGTATCGGGTTATTCTGTAGGGTGCATATAGTTTACTTTTCGTCATTGGGGGGGGGGGGGGGGCCCACTTTCAGATGTTCTGAAAGATAATGTTTTATATCTGTCATCAGTCTTTGGTTAAAATTGAATTTCACAAAATGGGCTATCCAGCTGTTAGAGAGAAAAACATAGTAATATCTTTTAACATCAGACAATTCCTAAATTCATGATAAAATACCAATTTTTTAATTAAAAATGCTTTAATAGTATTTTAATTTATAGATAGATCTGTACGTGTACAGAATAATTGAATTATACCATATACTTTGGCAGCATATACTTTGCCACATGTAAAAATTAAGCAAATGTGCGCATTAATAAATTAAAAATGAGCTGATATATGCAAAAATCAGGCAAATTATTTGAGTACTGTGAGTGGACCTTTAAAGTCTGGTTGGTAGTCACTGGTGGTCGAGTGGGGGTGGAACCCACCTGGCCCATGGACTCATGCATACTCTGTCAACCTCACCATTTATGTTTGCCAAATACATGGTGAAATCAAATTGCATATTTACCTTAAGACCTGTACCCAACACGATTACGTCATATTCTTCATCCATGGTTTCAGTTCTGTATGGTTTCTCCTATATTGGTGACAATACCAGCCGGCTATTTCCTACTGTCAAAAATGCCAATATGGCTTCCCTGGACAAGTGTTCACCACATACGCACAAAGAAAGAGTTCCTAGATTGAGAGATTCAAAATTATAGCTTCTTTATATATAAAGATACGCTTTATACCTGATTAGCTAAGATTATTTTTATTTTGTATGAAAATCTTATCAAAAGGCCTATATAAAATTGGTAATAAATTCTTTAATTGTAAATTACATGCGTATGAATATGATGACACTACTTCCGTAAATTATGACATGATAGTTGACATTCCCTTTGAGAATAAAATATGCATATATGGATGATAATTAATTATTTCAATGGGTATGTGAAAGGGGCGCCTCAATGTAACGTTGAGGTGGCAAGTCAGGAAAATTTAATGACACATATACAATTATAAATGTTTTTCTCCGATGGTGATGCGGCATAGGTAAAGAGGGGTGGATACGTCTATATGAAGCCGTGTTTCATTGGTCAATTTGTCACACTTCGGCCAATCACGTAACAGGTAACAAACAAGACGGAAGTTGCAGCTGATTTCTGACAGCTATGTCTGTCCATTTGATATCAATCAAATAACCAAGTTAATATAGTCGTACTATGCATTAACCAGCAAGATAATGGCTTCACCCCAAAAGAAAAAGTCAGGTCTGACTGGGAGGGGAGCGATCAGCAGGATAGGAGACACAAGTTGCGTTCTGGGAAAATCTACCGGTACGTAATGTATGGGCGATAATCAAGTATAAACATGGACCAACGAGACCATCCCCCTTTCCATTGACAAGGTTGTGTCATTAGACTTTATCATTTAATGCAGATTCTGTTTAAATAGATGATAAAATCCACTTGGTTTATGAAAGATAAAATAATATCCATCTTGTTATATCAGCAATGCAGAAAAATACAAAATTTGAGGTCATTTTGTTCTGTCTCAGTGTCTGTATCTTATGTTTTTTATGTATTTTTTTCTGTTTATTTCTTTTTTTGGTACGAGTCTAGAATTTAGGATGCTATTCTGGACACGTTAAGACACCACGGGTACATGTGAAACATTTTAATAATATATTCGGTTTACTTCTTTGTAAGTTAATGTTATCCTATATCCTTCCTATGTACTTCTTACCCTGTAATAATGTACAATTTATCCTTCCTTCACGCAATTTAACATGCTTGTATCTGTCTTGATTCCTCCCTCTGCTTGTTTACACCACTTGGCTTATGTGCACATGTCCTGCCTACGTCATTCACATCCGTTGTCTTGGGCCCTTCAGGCATTTGTACACACTCACATCATGGATATATTTGGTGTATTTCAAGGGTTAGGGCTTACAAATAAAACAGTGACTCCACCTTGTCCGTGTGAGACGGAGTAGGAAGTGCGAGACAGAGTTAGGTTTAGTGGCAGGCTGTTAACAAACGGCTGAGGGTTAATTTTTTTAAGCTTTTGCGATGTCCCTGCGCAAAGCGCTCAGACGACGCATACGCTTGACAAAAATTAACCCTCATTTTAACAACTATGACCAATTCTCAAGAGTAGATTTAAATATCCCCACTTGACCCCTCACTTCCAACTCATCTTGCATGGTGCAGTGGTAGCGCAAAGGACTTGTTAATCCATGATTGCTGGTTCAAGACCCGGTGGAGAGCTTCACAATTGCATGTTATGTGTACTAATAATTGCATTTCTCATTGCAGGTTCACCAATAGACAGGGACACAGATACATACACAGACATATGAACCAGAGACTTGAAATCACAAACATAGACATCAGTAGTTTTCTTCATTGACACAAACTCAATGGCTCAAACAGCAGCCTGAATTCTTGACTCGCTCCCTTTTTTTCAGTGCTAGAAATGGATTTGGACTCAGCTAAATTAACAGGAAAGTTAACAGAACTGATGATTTTAAAGAATATCATAACAGCTCATTGAAATGTACTTTCTTCAAATTCTTATGAAGTTCAGCAACTTTTAGAGCTCTGCATATTTTTACTATTTTATAATCTGATACCATGTAGACACCCCTTTCTTGACCCTTCGTAGACCTTATGGCATCTACTGAAAAGATGCAGCTATATGTAACCATGGTTGTTTCAGGAGTATTCATTAGTGCATGCACACTGAATAGTACCTGATCATTCTCTATGGCCTCTCTATGATTGTAGCCTCTTCTTGGATTGTTGCTGAATCCACAACTGTGATATATATATCACAGTTATGGGAATGACCTGTACACTTAGGCTGTGTAATGATAAAATGGTATAAGGGTTGGTTTTCTGCCGGCCCCGAATGGCAGAAATAAGGCAGAAAACCATTCTGCCAGGCATATATGTTGTTCTGCTGGGCAAAAATAGCAGATTAAATTATTGAAATATATTGTATTTTAACAAGAGATAGTAATCTTAATAAATCAAAAGCTGCCTTAAACACAAGCATTTATTAAAATATAAAGAAATGACCGTCATTTTTAGCTCAGCTGACTGTAAGTCATCTGAGCTATAGGGATCACTTTTTGTCTGTTAACAGGGCACAAATCGTAATTGCTGGACCTGGAATCTTCTTACTTTACATCCAGAGAGGTCCATGAAAAATCTCCTTGGAAACCTGGAATTAGGTCTCTGTTACCCATTTCCTTCGAGCTATGGGGCCCCAAAGTACCCTCCCCCCCCCCCCCGGTCCGAATAGTAAAAATTTCATACAAAAACTTCAATATCTCATTAACTACATCACTGATGGTCATGATTTTTTGCATACATATTGACCATGAGATGTTCCATCAGTTCCTGCAGACTGGTGGCGCCACCTGTATTTTTTTATTTTTTACGATTTTTTTTCTCTATTTTTGAGACCTTTAAAAATGTGGACATCTGTTAACAGGGCACAAATCGTAAAGACTGGACCTAGAATCTTCATTCTTGATATTCTGAGAGACCTATGAAAAGTCTCCATGGAAACCAGAAATGAGGTCTATAACCCATATCCTTCGAGCTATGGGGCCCAAAAGTACCCCCCCCCCCCCCCAGAATAGTGAAAAATTTCATACAAAAACTTCAATATCTCATTAACTACATCACTGATGGTCATGATTTTTGACATACATATTAATCATGATATGTTTCATCAGTTTCTGCAGACTGGTGGTGCCACCTGTATTTTTCGATTTGTTACGAATTTTTTTCTCTATTTTTGAGACCTTTAAAAATGTGGACATTTGTTAACAGGGCACAAGTCGTAAAGACTGGACCTAGTATCTTCATTCTTTAAATTCTGAGAGACCTATGAAAAGTGTCCATGGAAACCAGAAATAGGTCTCTGTAACCCATATCCTTCGAGCTATGGGGCCCAAAAGTACCCCCCAGAATAATGCAAAGTTTGATACAAAAGCTCAAGTATCTGAATAACCACTGCATTGATCACCATGATTCTTTGCATGAATATTGATCATGGGATGTTCCATCATTTCCTGCAGACTGGTGGCGCCACCTGTATTTTTTTCGAATTTTTACAAATTTTTTTCTCTCTTTTTCAGACCTCAGTGAAACTGTCATCTGTTAACAGGGCACAAATCGTAACCACAGGACCTGGAATCTTCAAACTTAATATCCAGGGAGGTCCATGAAAAATCTTTTGAACACCTGAAATTAGGTCTCGGTTACCCATATCCTTGGAGCTATGGGGCTCCGAAGTACCCCCCCCCCCCCCCCAAGAATAATGCAAAATTTGATACAAAAGCTCAAGTCTCTGAATAACTACTGCATTGATCACCATGATTCTTTGCATGAATATTGATCATGGGATGTTCCATCAGTTCCTGCAAACCGGTGGCGCCACCTGTATTTTTTCCAATTTTTTAGGCATTTTTTCTCTATTTATGAGACCTTCAAATGAAGTGTCATCTGTTAACATGCCACAAACTGTAACTGCTGTACCTAGAATCTTCTTACTTGACATCCAAGGAGACTAATGAAAAATCTCCTTGGAAACCTGAAATAAGGTTTCTGTTACCCATATTCTCCGTGCTATAGGGCTCATAAATACCCCCAAGAATAATTAAAAATTTGATACAAACAAAAGCTCCAGTATCTGAATAACTAATGCCTTGATAGCCATGATTCTTTGGATATATATTGATCATGGAGTGTTTCATCAGTTCCTGCAGACTGGTGGCACTAACTGTATTTTTAGCTCAGCTGACTTCGTTCCTTTGAGAAATTAAGGAAAAACCTCAATTTTTTATTAAAACCTAATTTCACACTTCAGGACTGCCTAATATCAAAACCACTCATCTGTTTTTAGCTCAGCTGACTATAAGTCATCTGAGCTATAGTCGTGGTCCATTGTCCGTCGTCCGTCTGACGTCCGTCCGTCAGTCCGTCCGTAGATGTGGCACGTTTTGAAACCGTAAGACCTAGGAATCCAAAATTCGGCATAATGTTAGATGTCCCCAAGATCTCCTACCAAGCCGAAAACTGGGTCTTTTCGACTTCGTTCCTTTGAGAAATTAAGGAAAAACCTCAATTTTTTATTAAAACCTATTTTCACACTTCAGGACTGCCTAATATCAAAACCACTCATCTGTTTTTAGCTCAGCTGACTATAAGTCATCTGAGCTATAGTCGTGGTCCATTGTCCGTCGTCCGTCCGTCTGTCGTGCCGTCCGTCCGTCCGTCCGTCCGTCCGTAGATGTGGCACGTTTTGAAACCGTAAGACCTAGGAATCCAAAATTCAGCATAATGTTAGATGTCCCCAAGATCTCCTACCAAGCCGAAAACTGGGTCTTTGCGACTTCATTCCTTTGAGAAATTAAGGAAAAACCTCAATTTTTTATTAAAAACCTATTTTCACACTTTAGGACTGCCTAATATCAAAACCACTCATCTGTTTTTCCTCATATTTCCTATAAATAATCCTCTATATAATTTCTATGTACATGCCAGAAATTAGGTCTGTATTATTTAATTTAAAAAAGTTATGGGCCCAAACATAATGCATTTTGTAAATAATGAGGAAAGAAATTTTATCACTTAACACAAAACTTGTTAAAGCTAAGCACTTTTTTTCCAGTAATATAACTTAAATTAATCAAAATTAAATTGTATACCCAAAATTAGATCAAAATCTTTTAAATTTTTAAAAATATTAGCAAAAATAAAAAATTGGTACCTTAAATTTTGCCCAACTTTGACCATGGCACGTTTTTTTGCTGTAACTGCTGTGGATTTAATTTTCACAGCATGTTTTTGGTAGCATTTCAACTGTTAACACCAAAAATTTGAAACCAGTTGATCAAAAACTGTAGATTTTATTCAAGTTTTCAAGCACCATGTCACATATTGCTAGTGTTATGCAGTTTGCTAGAGCTCAGCTCCCGAGCTTCAGCTCTAAGTTCCTTAAATTTGGCATACAGTTAGATTTCTCCAAAATCCCCTACCATGCCAAGAATTTGGTCACTAGGACTTAATTCCTTCGAGATATCAATGAAAAACTTCATTTTTCCATTAAAAACCCAATGTTACACTTTAAGACTGCCTAATATCAAAACCACTGATCTGACTTTGATCATATATCATATACATATTTTTCTATACATTCACTATGCACATGCCAGAAATGATGTCAGTATTGTGTATTTTTTTTAAGTTATGGGCCCAAACATAATGCACTTTGTAAAAAATCAAGAAATATATTTACTCCCTTAACAAGGGCATTGCTGAAGCTAGAGATCTTTTTTGTCAGGGATGTAACATTATTTAATCAAGATTCAATTGAATACCCAAAATTAGTTCTGAATTTTTCAAATTTTATAAGTTATTAGTATAAATATAAAATTAGTACCTTAAATTTTGCCCAACTACGACCATGGCACGTTTGTTTCCCGTGAGCACTGTTGATATAATTTTCATATCATGCACACATAAGGATTTCAGCTTTTTAGTTTAGAAAGCTGAAAGAAATTTGCCAAATATTGTAGCTTTTATCAATGTTTTTTATGAGACCCTGTCAGACTTTGGCTCTCTCCAGCCCCTCTTGAGTCACCTGTATGTTGACCTTGTTGACCTTTCATCAAATTATGCACGCTTGAGGGGAGAATCCAGGCAGCTTATGGCCAGCCACAGTTGATCCAGGTGTTCAACCCAACTCATCTAGTAGTTTTAACCAACAACATAACAATAAACAATAAATTAATCAATTTTTATTGGTTTTTAATAACAAATTAAAGAAAAATAGAAAAGGAATTTGTTAGTTTATAATAACAGGAAATTAACTTGCAGTTACTGATGATATAAGAATCTTGTATCGATGGATAGAATGTCACGTATTCCAAATAACACCCTGCAGTCACCTATGGTATTTTTCAGTTCAATTTTAATGATAAAGAAGTAAATCATATTATTCATTTCTAATCATTAGGGATCATATGAAGGAAATTGATGATAGACAAAGCTGCAGTTGATAATATTAATCTAGATTCCTACTGTGTCTAGTGTGTACATTGATGTGAAATTAGTCCAAAATGAATTTATTACAGTTATTTTTTAATATAGATAAAAGCCATAAAACCAGGTACTTATGATCATTATTTAAATGTGTGAATTTTGTATATTCTGGATTCTCAACATCATTGTTTGGTGAAAACTGAATAAATACCAGTCATGGTGCGAATACTTTGTAATTGTATTTAAATACGAATATGATTATGTACTCCATTATAAAATTTCTTGCATAAAGAATGGGAATTCAGGTAAAAATGAAAGTATATGAATACTCGTGCAAATACTTTCAAAATGTATTCATGAATGCATTCATGAATATATTCTTTAATATTATTTTAATAATCATTTCAGTTATATTTCATTTAAAAAAATCATATGATTCTCTTATTATTTAAAAAAATAATAATATTTGGGACAATATTTGTAATTTTTTTTAATTAATAGTTAAACCCTTATATTATATATTCTGCTTATAAGTTATATGGCCAAGTCAAAATCTGTGTGACAATAGCACTCCATTTGTTAATAAAATAAATGAAATCAATCCTCTTCCCTGTCTCCAAAGGTACTATCAAAATCATACATAAGCTAAACAACAACAACTCATAATACAGCTTATATTTATTACCACACAAAACCAGCATGTGCCTCATTTCTAAATAATATTTTTTTATCATATATAACAGCTGAGCGTCGTGACCCATAGGTCCCTTGTTTTCAAATTTTAACGCATTTTTTTTCTATTTATGAGACCTTCAAATGAAGTTGTCATATGTCCAAAAGCCCACTGAAACCCATTTCTAAGGACTTTTCACAAAATTCATGATTTGTTTGCATTCTGACAGTCATGTATTAAATTGAGTCAAAGATAATAATTAATGTCCAATGTGCCTCTAAACATTTTGTAACAAGCAAGGTTTTTAGCTCAGCTGACTATAAGAGATCTGAGCTATAGTCGTGGTCCATTGTCTGTCATCCGTCCGTAGTGTTGGAATGTTTTGAAACCGTAAGACCTAGGAATCCAAAAATTCGGCATAATGTTAGATGTCCACAAGATCTCCTACCAAGCCAAAAACTGGGTCTTTGCGACTTAATTCCTTTGAAAATTAAGGAAAAACTTTTAAAAAATAGTTTTGATTAAAAACCTATTTTCACACTTCAGGACTGTCTAATATCAAAACCACTCATCTGTTTTTCCTCATATTTACCATAAATATTCCTCTATATAGTTCCTATGTACATGCCAGAAATTAAGTCTGTTAAGTATAATTTCTGATAATGGACTCTGTAAAAAATCAGGAAAAATATTTACTCACTCAACATGAAAAATTTTGAAACTAGAGTCTATTTTCCCAAGTATTTAACTATGTTTAATTAAGATTCAATTGTTAACCCAAAATTAGATCTGAATTTTGTAAATATTTTAAGTTATTAGCATAAAAATAAAATCAGTACCTTTAAATTTTGCCCAACTTTGACCATGGCACTTTTTTTCTGTAAGTACCATTGATTTAATTTCACAGCATGTAAACATAAGTATTTAATTTGTTTAAATCTGAAATTTTAAAATAAAAGGTTGAAAATTAGGCTAGTTATTGATTTTTTTCTTTAGGCTCTATTGTAGTCATTTGCTTTGATTACAGATGTAGGGTCCCACTCCAGGTCACTGGAAGTCAGCTATGCCAGTGTTTCAGATTTGTTACTGTCACTGGGGGAGACCCCCTGCTGTGACAGGTGTACAGTTATTCTTATATCACCACCCCAATTCCCCCCCCCCCAAACCCAGCAAGTGTAATGCAGTAATTGTTATTGTTTTCACTGTATCTCCTTAATTGTAATGCTGTTTCCACTCCAATATACAAAAACTTTCCTTGAAAAAGTAATTCAAGGTGTAATCCAGAAGATGCCATGTTGTGTTAATGTAGCATTTTTAAAGAAAACAATTTTCTTTTAAATTATTTTAACAAATATAATTAAACTCATCTGAATGCTTAAATTTATAAAATATGAAGCACATTATGGATAAATAAAGACACAATTTAAAATTGTGAAATCTTAATCAAGTATTATTTTTAGATATTTATTGTTTTGCAGATTTAAAAGATATATATTTGTGGAAAAAAATAAACATTTGTATGCATGATGTGGTGTTATCTGACAAGAGATTTATGATGATGCAGTTCTGTGGACTGGGAACTGTATACATATCATAAAATAGAAAAAAAGGTTATTAAAAAAAATGAATCTCATCAGACAAATGTGTAAAATGTTAAACTGTCAACAGCCTGTCAAAAAGGTATCCAACAGAAATGCATGATCAGATCTCAAATATTATTTGCAACAATTTCTTCAATCATATCAATGAGCCATGGCCTAGATTACCTCATTCTCTCAGACTTTATATACATTTCATAATATTTTAGATTTTAACCTTCCAGGTGATTAAGTACTGTTGAATGCCCCATCCCCTCTCTCTCTATCTCCTTTTCTCTCTACATCCACCCCTCCTTACTCCCCTCATTGTTCCGTTCTCCGAACCCCATCCCAATGTCAGCCTCAGTGAACAAGAACAAGATGAATCAAATATATTCATATTTTTATATTGTATAACTATTAGTCCATAGTTACCTATGTACATGCCAGAAATTATGTCAATATTGTGTAATATGTAGACTTGGTGGGCATCAGTATAATTGTACCTTGTCAAGATCGAAGAGATATCATGTCATACAGGCACAATTCATAAATCCCCTCTTCAGCATACTTAATCATAACATTATATCTGTCAAATTGAAATCTTGTGGACTTCCATACACTATAGATCCCTCAACAAATAGCCTTATCATCATTCTACCACTGCTTAGTGTACTGTCATTGCATAAATATATTGCTATTTTCAACACTTCTAGAATAAATAAAAAATAAACCACTATATTTACTCCATATTTATCCATGAGTCAGGTTATTTCATACATCATTTACTCACATATTACATTTAATTCCTTTATAATAGCCCAGCATGTCCATGATACTCATAAGATTTGTTGACTCAGTATAGTACCACAATGGTGAAACATTTATTGTCCAATCACGATCAGCTGAGCGCCTTGACCCATGGGTCCTTTGTTCAGACAGGAAAATGCTCTGTCTTAATGTGAGGTTCAATTTTTATTCAGGACCAGAAGATGATTTGGGAAAATTGCTCCAGCATGTCTTCCAACTGCCAGAAACTGCCAAAATGGATAAAACAGGATCACCAAGGTAGGCTGTAGGAGTGTTATTTATCTCTTGTATTTAAAATTTAAGTCGATTATCACGTTTCAAGAATTTACTGTATCATCCATGTCTAAACCCTCTTAATTAAATTTTAGCCTGTCTAATGGGTGATTGAAAATTTATATGAGACCCTTAAAATGTTTACAGTGATTAACTAGGTATATAATCACTACCAGTATAAATTTTTTTTTGGTTATGTATAAATATATGTAAAATTTTCATTAATTTAGAAAGACAATTTAAAATTTTAAAAATAATTGAATTAAAAGACTGATATTTTACTGTACGCCAGTATTATGGTAAACCCACCATCCAGCAGTCAGTCTGATTGTTAACGTTTAGTATTATCACTAGGCTACTTTGTGGTGTCACCACGATACCTTATGAAGAATATGAAGGATTTTGATATAATTCATCAGAAATGTTAGTCAATGAAATATCTTGCTTAAGTTCAAATTCCAGCGAAATCCATGCTTATTTAATCAGGTCAGAGGTCACTGCTCTTTGGAGGCACCTTAGTGACTTACCAAAAATCCTATGGATTTTAATGAAACTCATTATACATATTTACCAACAGACTTTCTCACCTGATTTACATTGTTATCAAAATTTACACATATTTAATAAGGTCAGAGGTGACCAGATACAAGACAGGCATATTGTATACGTTTGCATTGCTCTTGTTACCCAATTTAACTAGGAGCAAATTTAACAAGCCCCTTTTAGGGACCGTGGGCTAGTATTTAACTGTAGACTTGACAATATCTAAAAACACATTCTCTGTTTTCTTTGATTTTATTGAAACAGTCTACTATATTTCATGTATAAGTTGGAAAGAAACATTATGCAGGATTCCAGTGATGTTACATGAAGAAACAAACTTCTGTTGGAAGATCTAGAAATTTACAGGATGGCCTGCTGTCAGCAATGTTTAATAATCTGGAGTTGTCAATGAAAATTCTTGCATGTTATACTTATAAAAAATTTTAAGTTGAATGTAACTTGTCTTTGTGTGTTCTTTCAAAACATTGAAATTAAAATCTTAACTGGATTCTGTATAAGAAGAAAGCATTGATCTGTTTAGATGAATATTAAAACAAAATTTGCTATGTGGGAGGCATATTTACATGTAATTACAAGAAAACTTTCCCAAACCAAACACATGTCCCTACAAAATTTTGAAAAGTATTAATCTTATAATTTCAGCTTTTTTCTTGGACACAATTGTGAATTATGGATTTGTTTTAAGTTTCTTCCAGTTGATACATATAGACACAATGAGATATAATAGTCTTATACATGCAATACCAAATAAATGGAGAACAGAAATTATTGATAACTACTATGAGGGAGCATATATATATAAAATTAATAGATTAATTCAACATGCAAACCCTACAAACCTTTTTTATAATGAACTAGTTGTGATGAAATGCACTCAGCCAGAAAATAGTATTTTAATGTGGCAAAGAGATTTAGGAGAGTGCACAAGAGATGAAATACATGAAGCTTTTCAGAATATTGATAACATAACAATTTCTACAAAACTAAGGTATTTTCAATATAAAATTGTGCATCGTATTCTTGCATTAAACCCATTCTTAACTAAAGCTGGTATTACAGAGAGTGAACTATGTACTTTTTGTAACAGTAAGAAAGAAACCATCACACATATATTTTATGAATGTGATTATACCAAGGAACTTTGGAAAAAAATATATGACTGGCTTACAACCTTTGGTATTCCAAACATTTTCTCAATTAAAATAATAATTCTGAATGTAAGCTTAAATAGATTACTGGTCAAAATTATACTCTTTGTAAAATATTACATATATGTGAAAAAGTGTAAAAGAGAGGTGTTGTCATTTAATGGTGCCAGACATTTTATAAAATATTACTATGACATTGAAAAAAAGGTGGCACTTTCCAGAGGAAAACTTAAATATCATGAAAATCTCTGGAAACCAATTACCAACTTAAACAATGCTTAATATCGACTGGGGGGAGGTGAAGTGTTTATTAGATTCATTAAAATATATTTATCAATTAAATAAATGGAATAAATATACTATATAAATTCTACTCAAGTTATTATAATAGGAACAGGCTTACAAAGAAATAAAACAGTTAACTTTAAATTTAAAAAATGCGCATGTGATATACCTGCTTTGTCTTGTTTTGTTTCGGTGTATGTAGGTTCCTTTGGTCCTTATGTATGTCAGTTGTATGTTTTTTAGCTCAGCTGACTATAAGTCATCTGAGCTATAGTCGTGGTCCATTGTCCGTCGTCCGTCTGTCTGTCTGTCCGTCCGTCCGTCCGTCTGGATGTCCGTCCGTAAGACTGGCACGTTTCGACACCGTTCGACCTACGAATCTGAAATTCGGCATACAGTTAGATGTCCCCAAAATCTCCTACCATGCCAAAAATTGGGTCAATATGACTTTGTTCCTTCGAGATATTAAGGAAAAACCTCTATTTTTTATTAGAAATCTATTTTCACACTTCAGGACTGCCTAATATCAAAACCACTCATCTGGTTTTCTTCATTTTTACCATAAATATTCCTCTATATGGTTCCTATGTATATGCCAGAAATTAAGTCAGTATTATTTAATTTAAAAAAGTTATGGGCCCAAATATAATGGACTTTGTAAAAAATTGAGGAAAGATATTTTGTCACTTAAGACCAAAAGTGTTAAAGGTAGGAATTTTTTTTTCAGTAATACTACTTTAAATAATCAAAATTGAATTGTATACCAAAAAATTAGATCAAAATCTGTTAAATTTTTTTAAATATTGGCAAAAATATAAAATTGGTACCTTAAATTTTGCCCAAGTTTGACCATGGCACGTTTTTTTCCTGTAACTGCTGTGGATTTAATTTTCAAAGCATGTTTTTGTTACCATTTCAACTGTTAAAACAAAAAATTTGAAACCAGTTGATCAAAAACTGTAGATTTTATTCAAGTTTTAAAGCACCATGTCATATATTGTTTACACCAAGCTAGTGTTATGCAGTTTACTAGAGCTCAGCTCCCCAGCTTCAGCTCTAAGTTCCTTAAATTTTGCATACAGTTAGATGTCCCCCAAACCCTCTACCATACTAAAAGTTTGGTCACTAGGACTGCATTCCTTCGAGATATTAAGAAAAAACTTCATTTTCCATTAAAACCCCATTGTTACACTTTAAGATTGCCTAATATCAAAACCACTGATCTGACTTTGATAATATATAATATACATATTTTTCTATACATTCGCTATGCATATGCCAGAAATGATGTCAGTATCGTGTAATTGTTTTAAGTTCTAGGCTCAACCATAATGCACTTTGTAAAAAATCAAGAAATATATTTACTCTCTTAACATGAAAATTGCTGAAGGTAGACATTTTTTGCCAGGGATATAACATTATTTAATCAAGATTCAATTGTTTTCCCAAAATTAGTTCTGAATTTTTCAAATTTTATAAGTTATTAGCATAAATATAAAATCAGTACCTTAAATTTTGCCCAACTTTGGCATGTTTTTTTCCCTGTAAGCACTGTTGATTTAATTTTCATATCTTGCACTGGTAAGGATTTAAGCTTCTAAATTCTGAAGTTATAAAAGGAATTGGTCAAAAACTAGCTTTTATGAAAGTTTTTATGAGACCATATCACACCTTGGCTGTACTGAAGCCCCTCTTTTATGTCCCCACATTGACCTTTCAGGCCAATTATGCATGCTTGAAGCGAGGCACTCTGCAGCCAGCCAGCTCTTGGGTGGCTTCAACTGGATCTAACTGTCCAACCCCCTCCACTAGTATTTGTTTAGGCCATAAACATAACAATAAACTTTTTTTTAAATATTTGGTTTATGATAAGAACTTAAAAAAATAAATGGAAAAGGAATTTATAGTTAATGAGTTACAGGGGATTACCTTGCAATTACTGATCATTTATGGATCTTCCATGGATAGCCAAAATTGTATTTCAAATAACACCATGCAGTCACCATTGGGTATTTTTCATTTCAACCATAAAAATGAAAAATAAATAATTAAAATTAATTGTTGTTTACTATTAGGGATTATATGAAGCAAGATAATGATAGAAAAGGATGCAGTTGTTTATATTAAATTAATCTAAATTTCCAGGTCTTTTCCAGGTCTTTAACTTGTTGGTTTACAAAATTAAAATAATAAATAAATATGTCAAAAATTTAAAATATTACTCAGACAAGTGTTCATTAAA
The DNA here is from genome assembly GCA_026874595.1 of Sipunculus nudus. Classification (NCBI taxonomy): domain Eukaryota; kingdom Metazoa; phylum Annelida; class Sipuncula; order Golfingiida; family Sipunculidae; genus Sipunculus; species Sipunculus nudus. Next base: position 36,710,122 of record CM049306.1, on the reverse strand, counting down.
GATTTTAATTTGTTTGACTTATAACTCATAGTTGTATCAGTTGTTACATGAGACTGGCTAAATAATCAAAATTTATATGGCTGGTCCTTTATTTCAGTTCATAAAATTAAACATTCCCAACTCCAGTTTGCTCCTGGTATGATATATTGGGTGTTTTGATCCTTGGATTAATTTTAACACATGTATTAGTTTTATAGCTGAGAATACTTTTCTTTTTTTCCTGATACCATTTAAAAAAAATATAAATATTCAAATTTTTCCTGTTAGTGCTGTGTATATAATTTTCACAGCATGTACACATTAACATTTCATCTGTTAAAATCTGAAATTTGAAACCAGTTGATAAAAAACTGTAGATTTTATTCAAGTTTCCAGGTACCATGTCTTCATTGTTTGCATCAGATCAGTATAAATCCAGTGTACTGGGCAGTTACATAACACCTTCAGGTCTGACCTACTGCCACTGTGAGTGTCTGGGTCAGGCAGTAATTACCAGAGAGCCTCTCTTTTTCTCTCTCTCTGGCAGTCTAGGTCTCTCTTTCTCTCTCTTTCTCTCCTCTGCTTTTTCTCTTTCTTTCTCCATCTTTCTTTCTTCTCTTTCTCTCTTTCTCTCTCTCTCCCCCTAATTGCCTCCCTTGCTCCCTCCATCCCATTCTGTTGACAGGTACTATAAACTAGATACATTAGCTATAAATGTTGATGCAATTTAGAAATGTGAATCAACTGAAATATTCACAATCACATGTATGTTATACTGTAAATTTATAGTAACATTCAGAAACTTGGATTAAAATTATGTAATGAAAAAAAGGAATAAATGCAAATATTGTTAATTTTTTCTTGGCTCAGTAGAATGGGGAAAAAAATTATTTGCTTTGTTTCTCCATCTTTCTTTCTGGTTTAAATATTTAATGTTCATGAATAAACTTTTTTTTATAAGCACTGTTGAATTAAATTTCATATCCTGTATGTATATGCAAGGGTATTGTAACTCTCACCATCCCCTTCTTCATCCCATTGAGGCTTTGCTCCTTGGCACTGTGAACAATAGTTCTATGGCTATAGCATAAAATTTAATAATTAAAGAAAATATCTACAGAGAGACAGAGGCATTGTAACTCTAATCATAGCACAACACCCCTCCCCCCCCCCCCCATCAAGTCATTGCACCTGTGGAATGAGGACGTTATGGCAACTGTATACATATCATAAAATTGATAAAAAAGGTTTACCAAATAAATTGGATCTCATCAGACAAATGTGTAAAATGTTGAACTGTCAACAGCTTATCAAAAAGGTAACCAATGGAAAGGCATGGTCAGGTCTCAAATATTATTTGCAACATTTTCTTCAATCATATAAACCAACCATGGCCCAGATTACCTCTTCCTCTCAAACATTATCTACATTTCATCATATTTTTAAGATTTTAACCTTCCAGGTGGTTCAGTACTGTTGACCATTTGTCCATAGGTACCTATGTACATGCCAGAAATTATGTCAATATTGTGTAAAATGTAGACGTGAGGGGCATCAAAATAATGCACCTTGTCAAGACCGATCTTGTCAAGATATTATGTCATACAGTCACAAATTCATAAATCCCCTCATCAGTATAGTTAATCATAACCTTTTATCTGTCAAATTGAACTCTTGCAGTTTTCCATACACTATAGATCCTTCAACAAATAGCCTTATCATCATTATACCACTGCTTAGCATACTGTCATTGCATTCATATTTGCTCAAATAAATTGCTTTTTTTGACCCCTCCCAAATAAACAAAAAATAAACCACTATATTTTACTCCATATTAATCCATCAGTCAGGTTATTTCATATATCATTTACTCACATATTACATTATATTCCTTAATAAAACCCAACATGACCATGATATTCTAAGCTTTATCTACTCAATATAGTATCACATTTATAGTCCAATCAGGATCAGCTGAGCGCCGTGACCCATGGGTCCCTTGTTTTTTTTTGTTGTTGTATGTAAATGGATCGCGTATTGTTATATATTGTTGAAATTGTAAACTGATATTCGTCGTTGTACATGTACTTTATTTGATTAATAAAGTGTTTAAAAAAAAAAGTTTCTTTCAGTTAAATCAGTTTGTGCTGCATTTGTTACTTTTTTAGCCCTCAGCCCTTAGGCTGATGGGCTATTGTCGTCACCCAAGCTGTCCGTCCGTCCGTCCGTCCGGCGTCCGTTAACTTTTACCTTGTGAGAGGGATATCTTGAAAAGGATTCGCCGTCAGAATTTCATTTCCTCGGTAAAGATGTATATCGACAAAATCTTGGTCAAGTTCGAAGATGGATGACCTTGACCTATTTTTCTACATTTTAGAGCTGATTATAGAAAAACACTTAGATGCTTATTACTCAGGAACCATTTGGTGGATTTTCACAAAACTTACTATGATTATTGGGACTGATAGTCTGTACCTGCTACACAAGTTTGGTGGCGCCACTTACAATTTCTGATTTTTAATGAATTTTTCTTGGATTTTTCAACTTTGGGCTTGTGAGCAGGATATCTCTAAAAGAATTCATCATAGGAATTTTTTTGGTGAAGATGGATATTGACAAAATCTCATTCAAGTTCGAAGCTGGGTGACCATGATCTATTTTTCTACGTTTTGGAGCTAATTATAGAAAAAAATCTCGAAGCTTATTTCTCTGGAACCATTGGCTGGATTCTCACAATACTTACTATGATTGTAGGGACTGATAGTCTGTAACTACTGCAAAAGTTTGGGGGCACCACCTGCAATTTCTGATTTTTAATGAATTTTTCTTGGATTTTTCAATTTTGGCCTTGTGAGCGGAATATCTTTAAAAGTATTCACAATAGGAATTTTACTTCTTTGGTGAAGATGTTTATCGACAAAATCTCAGTCAAGTTCGAAGATGGGTGACCTTGACCTACTTTTCAAGGTCACAGAGCTTATAATAGAATAAAACTTAGAAGCTTATTTTTCAGGAAGCATTTAGTGGATTGTTATGAATCATGGTACATACCTCTCCATTTTAAATTTATAACTCAGACATGTACAGATATACATCCATGTGAGAACAGATATTTAGTACTTTTTACTGTTACCACCTCTAAACACTGTTCTTTTGGCTGAGGGCTTTTGTCAGCTTCTGCTGATATTCTAGTAAATTATTGTTAACTATTGTGAAGTTTCTCTTAGCTGCAATTTGTCCATAGTTTAACAGATTTTACTGATCAGCTGAAGTACCATGACTGCTAATTTGTTTAAATATTTTTATATTAACAGCAAGAGTATTGATTTTGGAAACTTGGCTGCTTCCTTGGACAGTTTACATGGAGATTCTCCCAAGCACAGTCCCTCAGGTCAGGTCAAGTATATTTTATAATAAATGCATTTAATGTACAGTGAAGTCCCTCTTTAGGGGACAGTGTTGCAACAGGACAGTTTGTTCATTGTATCCGCCAAAACGAAGTTTTGTGGATACTATGTTTTTGACCGGGTTCCGCCGTTGCCGCGTTCGTTTCCGGGGAACTCCTCTGAGACTACTGGACGGATTTTTCCGAAACTAACACAAATTATCAGGTCACATGTGAACTGGTGCCTAACCAAGTGACCTTTCCTCTCTGCCCAGCGTCCGTTTGTGCGTCTGTTTCCACACATAAACCCACATATCTCTGGGACCGTTTGACCGATCAGGAAAAAATTATTACACAAATGTAGCCCTGGGATAGCTTTACAACATACACAAAAAATGCGTATAAATCCCGCATAGCTTTCTTGATTGTATGACAGGTGGCGCCACCTACATTCACGTTCACGCTGTAGAAATTCATGCTTATATCTCCGGACTCGTTTGACCAATCAGGAAAAAAATTTCCACAAATGTAGCCCTTGGATAGCTTTATAACATACACAAAAATGATGGCACCACCTGCAGCCATTTTTGCACAGCGTCCATCTGTTTGTCTGCTGTGGGATAAAATCACTCATATCTCTGCAGTGGATTGACTTTTCCACATGAAATTCTGCATGTGTATACATCTTGGATAGTTTCTCGTTCAAATAACAGGTGGCGCCACCTACAATCATGTTTATGTGGCAGAGATCCATTCTAATATGTAACACATGTAACTCTATTTCCCCTTGCCACTCAATCCATGCCCCACTTCACCTGTCCTTCTCTGATTTTGGCGGATACACGTAGTCGCTTGTATACTACCCGTATTCTAGTTATTTCAGTGTGTTAAGCCTCAAAGGGTCTGAGTCCCAGTGGTTCTGTTGCATCCAAATGTCCAGGCACTGCATATAGACAAAAAGTGTCCATTTTCCTTGGAATAGCAGGATTTCTGCTCCAATGGGGTTATTTTAGTAATAGCATTTTGTCATCCCCAAACATTGTCAATTGTACAGGGGGTCCACTGACCACCTACAAGGGTGTCCTCAGCTTGGAATTTCACTGTATTACACTAGATGAGAGGCTGTGTGCAAGAAAACCATTAAAATATCAGTTAATTCAGGACTACACATTGTTTTATTGCATATTTAATTACACCTGTCATGGGGAGAGACCTCATTGATGATGACCTATTCCATCATCATCATAGATGTGGTATTGTATTTAATATTTGGTAATTTAAACACAGTTTGTAACAATCAAAAAAATAGGTCATTGTGTAAAAATTTTCGGACCTAAACTGGTTCAATCATTGAAGTTTACACTAAATCTAGAATTATTTCAGCGAATTGTTTAAACACAGGATTGCTGAAAATTTAAGATTTATGTTTTAATATCAGTCTTGCAACATTACTTCTCTTATGATAACCAATCAGGTTATATAGCATATTTGATGGGATTTTTGCCAGTAGTTATCTGTATATCTAGCAAATACACACAAAAGTATTCTTTTATGAAAACTTCAGTTGTTGTCATTTATGAAAATTAGCATCTGACATATATACTGCTGTTTTTTTTCCAGGTATTCCCAAGGAACCTGTAATGGAAGGTAAAATCGGACCTGCTCAGGTCTGCTTTGATGTGCAAGGGAACTCGGGAACGATGCTGATTGAATCAGATAAACTGGGAGTGAGTACAGTCATATACTCAAAACACAGGAACCATCATCAAACAAATCAATCTAATCAAATCTAACAGTCATTTCTTTATCATCACCTCCACTTAATGTGTTTATATGGAAATCTTTACCATTATTTATGAAATATATTGAAACTATTTAACATGTTACAATTTGTAGCAACTTTTAGTACAAATACACTGACCTACTGTTTTTGTAAAGGTGGTCTAGGGAATAGTAGGGATCAAGCATATGACTCACAGCTGGCAGATCATGTGTTTGAATCTCAGTTGAGATTTTTCTAATGTGGCCCTTATCCTGGGTGAGCGCTGAATAGGAAGGTCTTGCCCATGGTCTAGTATCACTCACGAATGGGTGCACCTTTGCGGAGGCCCTGAATGTTATGACTGAGCAAGGGTGACTACACACCTGGGATGTGAAAGTGCTTTGGTCACTGGGCCTGGTTAGCACCAGCATATAAATAAGAGAAAACCTGTCCTACCACCCTGTCACAAAGTCCCACACTCAAATGGAATACTGCAGATATACCTACTTAGGTTTAGATAACAATGGCCTTTGGCCTGAAAAATGGAGGTGGTTACCTCCACTGAAAGTGGACAGCTGAGCAGTAAAACACTCGGCCTTCTCTGCTGGTAACCAGGGTTAGATCCCAGGTGCTGTGATGAGAATGGGTTGTAATAGCACATCCAAGGTCAGTGGTTCTCTCTGGGTACCCTGGCTTTCTCAACCTCTCCCACTGTGATCTTCAACTCATCAGTATCTTCCATTTTTGCCTTAAATATCTGACTGTATACCAACTCAATCTGTCAAACTTTGTTTGTTGCTGAGGGAGCCAGATTTTCCGGAGACCTGTGACTTGCTGGAGCGCAGACTTCACTTTCAGTCAGTCAGTCCTCCACTAAAAAAAAACTGGAAAAAAGGAACTTGGGAATAATGTTGATTGAATCAGATTAGCTGGGAGTGAGTAATGTCAAACACTCATAACACTGGAACCATCAGCAAACAAATCAAGCTTACTGATCAGTACTTTCTATATGGAAGAAAAGGGCTATAGTGACACACTTTCTCAAGAAAAAATATGTACGGCAGCACTTCCCACAAAATACAATACACACAATACAATTTAGGTGTATTAAAGGACAGACTCGCAGCCAATATGGTGTCTTGTTCTCTGAACAAAAAAATTCTCATTGAACCCTGTTTCAGTTATATCCTAACTTTAGAAATAAAATTAATTTCAGAACAATTAGCCATCAGACCCATTACTCATTTTCCATTAGATAATGAATTTCATCTTTCTGGTATGTCTTTAATCGTTCTTAGAAAATAGAAATATTAAATGTCTAACCTATATATATGCAGGGCCACCTAACAATATCAAAACAATATTTGGCATAGTATGACAATATTTGGTCATCACTGTATCCTTACAGCCTCATGGAAGTATCAGCCATAATAAATGCAAGTACACAGAAGTAACTTTTATTTCATTTCCATTTAATGTGTTTATATTTTTTTTTTACCATTATTTGGTTTTGTACTTTTTCATAGGTTACAAGTCATAGCAACTTCAGCACAATTAGAGCAAACTGCTGTTTTTATAAAGGTGAGTCATCAAGCATGTTCTTTAAATAAAGCTGTTTGAACCTAAGAATAATTTCCCCTGGATTCTAAATCACTCAATCATAATTGAACTTGTGAACAAAAGTGTTTTGGGTTAGACTTTTGTGAATCAGGCTTTACCTCCTTATTTCATTACAGCTTGCCATTTGCAATCAATCTTACAATTATTAATACATTGCCAGTTTCAATCGGACTATATAGACTGCAGTATTATTATGCAAAAATATATTTTATAATTAGATATATCATTATGAAACATTCTCACACTGTTTTCTTATCAAGAAAAGAAATGTTTTCTTATTAGCATTGCCATGAATAACTTAAAAATCTATTCTTTACATCCTTTTTCTAGGAAAATGGCAGTATGAGGTCATGTTGGGGTCAAAGGGCGTGATGCAGGTTGGCTGGTGTACTATATCCTGCAAATTTTCTCAGGAGGTTTGTTGGTTTTTAATACTGTTGTTTATAAAATCCAACAATTGTGCAACAATCTTATTTCAGCCTTGGAAAGATTCAATGGTGCAAATATCAACATGAGGAAAAAAACATTTTTCCTGCATTAAGATAATGGCTAAATCAGTCTGTTTTATGTGTGTTTCACAACATTAAATCATTAAAACTGTATTCACAATAAAGGCATATGGAGTATGGATTTTCCAGTACCAAATTCAGCATATGGTAATTTAGCACTTCATGTCCAAATTGCACCAAAAAAGAGTATTCAGTACTATATTTGACAAGGTATTCCATTACTTGTTTGCAGTTATAGCATATGCACACAATTATTCTTCTTATTCTGTCTACATATTCATTATGGAAAAGGTATTCAACAGGATTTCAATTGACCTATCCACCACAGCCAAAATGCTCCACCCATTTAACCTAATGAGTAATGACCCCCTGAAACGCTCCTACACGGAAGGTCTTCCATGCCCATGGTTGTGAAAGCTGTTTACAACATAATAATGATGTCACAAAGGTTGCTGATGTATTTTGTTCTGGAATAAAATAGTTGACATCATCAACTGGTATCGCTGTCCTCCATTGTTGAATATATGGCAGTCATTGTGAACTGTCTTGTAATATTTTGGATTATTTGTCTCATACAACCTCAGGTAGGACTTTATTATTCACTCGGTAGTGCCTGCAACCTATGGCCTAGAATTTCTTATACTCTCTCCTTTGTATAAAAAAAATATCCAGGAAAACATGCCGACATGAGAACTGGTACAGACTACACATGTTCTTTTTGGCAGAGCTCTGCCAAATTATGCAAATTTTGTTGTCAGATGATTGACGCTTTCCAATGCTTACATTCACCTGACTGTTTGCTCTTTAGTCTAATGCTTATGATTATACATTGAATGAATATGCGGTAATGGTCACATTGAGTTCATGGATAGGTCAATGTGTGTTCACACTGCATTGTTTTGAATACCTCACAAGGTTGTTTCATTGATGTAGATCGAAACAGGAATGAATACTGATGTATTGTGAACAGAACATGGATTTGGAGGCAAAAGAATGGTAATCGATACATATTCAGTTGATACAGATGGAAAGTGATTGAACATGATTGTATTGAAAAATGAATTGTGGCAATCATCAACACCTTGACAGCATTTGACATTTTTCAGCAAGATTGACAGAGATGGGGAGCAAATAGTGTCATTAAAATCAGACTGTGGACCCCTCACTTTTTACCCACTACCCTATGTTTCACTTTGCTTACAGGAGGGTGTAGGTGACACCCAAGATTCTTATGCCTACGATGGTAACAGGGTACGCAAGTGGAACAAAGATACTGTGAAATACGGAGAGGTAAGCCCGGTTGTTCTTTCATATTCTATATACCCATACTGTTTGTCATCATCTTCTTCAGAGTCTGAATCATCTCGAGATATGTATGGGTAAGAGTGAATGAAATTTATGGGAATTGTACTCACCTTAATTAGGTAAATACTTAGCCTGTTGCATAGCCAATGTTTCTGTGTTATTTGTCTTTTACATTTGTAATACAAGCAAATTACCTGTCCTGCCAACATATCGTTTCTTTTTGAACATTTCTTAATGTAATGTCATAGGATTGAGGGGAAAAATAGGCAGTCATAAACATACTGTCCAAAGAGCAATCAGCGTATTATCTCATACACTTAACACTGCATCTGCTGCTGTACATCAGCGTAGGTTACCTGAAATTTTTTCTGTGCATACATTTACTATGACTGTCATTTTGTTCACAATGGTTCCTTTTTCGTGACACTTGTAAAAGGGAAATTATCGCAGAAATAACACTTTCTTGAACAAGAGGCCCCATTGATGAAGGCAACTTGAACGGCATAAAATTGAAATTACAAATAATAAAAGATGTATGTAACCCGTAAATAAAAATTGCCATTACAAATAATAGTATTTCTTTCAGATTATCTAGTAATGGAAATTACTTTCTACTCATAGGTTTTGATCACATATTATTTATTATTACAAACAATTCATATGATAATGGATATAATGTATAGTATATGATTTAGTGAGATTATAAATAGTGATATATTTGAGTGAAAAATGAGCTCCTGCGAAACAGTGAAAAAGTGAAAATCATGAAATTCTAACCTTGCAAATGTGAAGCCAACCACAGTATATTTTCATTACAATTTCTTTTACGTCTCCATGTATGAGAGTAGGCAAGACTGCTTCCTCACTTTTCACTATCTTATACTTCTCAGGTGAGCCAAACTTCCTGTTACATAATAAAAAGATATCATGTATATGTTTACATTTTCCCCTGATTAACAGGAAAATATCAATAATCATTGGTTCATTTCACTCACAAGATCTGACAGGATTTTCATTCTCTTCATATATGACAAATAAGTATGTAACATTTTGCAGTGAATCATCCAGTATATATGCTTTCTATAACACTGTTGTGTATTATTTCAGCCTTGGTTAACTGGTGATGTGATTACATGTGCCATCGACTGTGATGAAGGGACAGTAACCTATGCCAGGTTGGTATTGTAATTGTTTTAGTGGGCATAAAAGAGCTATCTCAACTTAAAAATATTGAGAGCTTCTCAGTGGTATTGTGATCTGTTATCCGTTAGTATGTGTGACATACCAGCTTCATTGGTGATGGGGTAGAATAATGTTTTGTTTGGTTACAGGATCTGCCAGTTTTTCAATTGCAGTTTCTGGCCTAGATGGTGCGATTTCATGGCAGTCAAAACTTCATAAAAAAATCTTCACAAAGAAGAAAAAAGCAATGCTTAATTATAATCATGTGTTATAACATCTGTGATTTTGGTTTGGAAATATATGCTTCAGATATTTTTATTGTAATAGGAATGGCAATGATATGGGGGTTGCATTCATTAATTTGCGCCTTGGACCCGGCATTGCCTACTTCCCTGCAGTGAGTCTGTCTGCAGGAGAAAACCTACAGGGAAACTTTGGTGCTACTCCTCTCAGGTGAGTCCATGATATGTACATCACTGGTAGTTTATAAAACAGAAGTGGCTATAGCTTCATGTTACCAGGTCTGATGGCTGCAACATCACAAACCTAATTACATGTTTTTTCCTTTCATGCCACCACAACAGAATCAATTCAAACCTAACTGATGTTGTTTACACTTTATTTTGTGGGGAAAATGTGGTGACTGTGATATTGTGTTGGACAAGCCAGAAAAATTCATTTTGATTGTTTAAGATCAACAGGGGAAAGTAATTGAGGAAGCCTGATTATGTTAGCATCATAGTAGCCTTGGTTTTGTGTGCTGTCATTTGTCAATCTTTAGCCACTTGTGGATGTGGATACTGATATGCAGAGAGTGATTGACATGATCTGATGCAAATTATGCAGAATACTGACATTTTATTTTAATTAATCTAATTTTATATGAGCAAGGTTTCAAAGTCTTGTTTTGAAAGCTCTTGACATGCTAATTCTTAGAGGGTGCTATCTCATAGATATTTGCTTAAAATTAATTTTTAACCAAATTTGGACCTTAAAATTTGCCCTTGTCTTATACACAAAGTTATCTAATACACATAAAAATACAGTCTTGGCTGTCATACAGTAAAGTTCCATGTACAAGCTGGACTCTTGTATTAGCTGCTTTTCAGGGTATATGTGTTTATCTTTGCATATATTATAAGTATCATGTATACACATAATACAGTGGTAGGTTTATCTGTTGGCAGGTACCCATTTGCTGGTTATCGCCCCCTTCAGGATCCACCGACTCTGGACCTTGTTAAAGCTCAGCAGCTGTTTGGCTGCCTGGACAGGCTGTTACCAGTTATGGTGGAGGAAGACATGGTAAGGTCGCACCCCAGTCTGTGTCTTATAGAATTCTTTTGCTATGTTTGAAAAGATGGTCATCAACCAGTAACTCTTTGTGTTTTATTGGATTGTCCACAGCTTTTCAGGACCCTGGTAAGAGAGTTGTGGCTAAACTTATTTTTTATCCCATAGTCAAACATTCTTTCTTGATTCTTATTAACAAACAGCACATAATAAATGTCAATAGCTTGCAAGTATAATATTGATGAAATATGAAGTTAATGATTTTAATTTCTTGCAAGAGATTAATTTTCAGGAAATGCTTCATATATTAGGTTAAAATGTATCTCATTATCCATGCATAACATTATCAGTGGATCAGTTTCAAACTAGCAACTAAGTACTTTGTATTGAATTGTCATTAATGTCCAGGTTGTATTTCAAACACAATTCATTTTGTCCCAGTTCAGCTCATTAGCTGAGCATCCTGACCCATGGGACATTTTGGCTGTAGAAGTTAGTGATTATATTCTTTATATCAAGTTTTAAAGGAAACACTGTTGACACATTTTAAAACCCATCATAATCTGCAGGTAAAGCGAGATCGGATTGAGGATCCTCTTGGTGCAACCACCATGACAGATCAGGATCGTGGTCGAAGTCGTAAAGGCACACTGGCTCTGCTGTCAGCCCACCTGCTGGACAAACTTGGCAAACACATGGTGAGGCATCGGATTTAAAAAAAAGAATGTTCTTATTCTTCATCATTTTCATCAAGTAACAGCTGTGTAAATGATGATTTGTTTTGTCATACTTTTTTTAACTCTGAAATGATATTTGACTATCATTTTTAGCTCAGCTGACTATAAGTCATCTGAGCTATAGTCGTGGGCCATTGTCCGTCGTCCGTCCGTCTAGCTGTCCATCCGTCCGTCTGTCCAGATGTCCGTCCGTAAGACTGGCACATTTCGACACCATTGGACCTACGAATCTGAAATTCGGCATACAGTTAGATGTCCCCAAAATCTCCTATCATGCCGAAAATTGGGTCAAGAGGACTTCGTCCTTCAAGATATTAAGGAAAAACCTCATTTTTTTATTAGAAATCTATTTTTACACTTCAGGACTGGCTTATATCAAAACCACTCATTTGGTTTTCTTCATATTTACCATAAACATTCCTCTATATAGTTCTATGTACATGCCAGAAATTAAATCAGTGTTATTTAATTTAAAAAAGTTATGGGCCCAAACATAATGGACATTGTAAAAAAATCAGGAAAGATATTTGTGCACTAAAGACCAAAAGAGTTAAAGGTAGGGACTTTTTTTCAGTAATACAACTTTAATTAATAAAAATTTAATTGTATACCAAAAATTAGATCAAAATCTGTTCAATTTTTAGCTCAGCTGACTATAAGTCATCTGGCACGTTTCGACACCGTTGGACCTACGATTCTGAAATCGGCATACAGTTAGATGCCCCAAAATCTCCCACCATGCCGAAAATTGGGTCAATAGGACTACTTTCCTTTGAAATATTAAGGAAAAACCTCAATTTTTTATTAGAAATCTATTTTTACACTTCAGGACTGCCTATTATGAAGACCACTCATCTGGTTTTCTTCATATTTACCATAAATATTCCTCTATATAGTTCCTATGTACATGCCAGAAATTAAGTCAGTATTGTTTAATTTAAAAAAGTTATGGGCCCAAACATAATGGACTTTGTAAAAAAATCAGGAAGATATTTGGTCACTTAAGACCAAAAGTGTTAAAGGTAGGGACTTTTTTTCAGTAATACAACTTTAATTAATCAAAATTTAATTGTATACCAAAAATTAGATCAAAATCTGTTAAAATTTTTTAAATATTGGCAAAAATATAAAATTGGTACCTTAAATTTTGCCCAACTTTGGCCACAGCACGTTTTTTTTCTGTAAGTACTGTGGATTTAATTTTCACAGCATGTACACATAAGGATTTAATCTGTTTAAATCTGAAATTTGAAAATAAAAGCTGCAAAATTAGGCTAGTTATTGAATTTTTTTAGAGGCTCTTGTTGTATTCCCTTACATTGTCAAGCAGTCCACTTTGATGACTGTAGGTCATTCAGTGCACATCTATGCTCCCCAGGCTGTTGGCATAATTTTAGATGTCCCCACAATCTCCTACCAAACCGAAAATTAGATCATTAGGACATCATTCCTTCAAGATATTAAGGAAAAACCTCTGTTTTTCATAAAAAAAGCCATTGTTACACTTCAAGGCTGCCTAATATCAAAACCACTGATCTGTTTTTGAACATATTTAGTATTCACATTCTTTCACATTTTCTATGAACATACCAAAATTTAGGTCAGTATTGGGTATTATTTTGAAGTTATGGGCCAAAACATAATGCAATTTTTTAAAAAATCAGGAAATTCATTTACTCACCTTACATGAGAATTGCTGAACCTAGAGACTTTTTTTCAGGAATATAACTTTATTTAATCAAGATTCAATTGTTTACCCAAAATTAGATCTGAATTTTGCAAATTTTTCAAGTTATTAGCATAAATAAAAAATCAATACCTTAAATTTTGTCCAACTTTGGCACTGTTGATTTAATTTTCACAGCATATATACATAAGGATTTAATCTTTTAAAATCTGAAATTTCAAAGAAATTGATTGTAAAGAATAGCTTTTATTCACATTTTCATACATCATGTCAAGTGTTGTTAACATCTAGCCCACCTAGTAGTGCAGCCTTCACTTGCATTATGTAACCCACCCCAGGCAGCTTGCCTTGGCTAAGCTTGGCCACTACCAGCGGGCTTCCCCTCTGCACTGCACTCCCCCCCCCCCAGATGGTGCATAAACTAGATGAATGTTATTATTTTCTGTATTTGATTCATTCTTATTCTAGGCTATGCTACATTTTAGATTTTGTATTGTACCACCAGGGTAACAATGATTAAAGTGTACATTTAATTGTGTCCACAAAGTGGTGTATTGCTATGAAAGTGTGGATGTTCATCAGATAAGTAATTCCTTACTTCAGAAGAGTAAAAACTTCACCAGGTGTGAAATTGACTATTAATTCCAGTAATAAATTAAAACTGGGATAGTAATTAGCACAATGATATTGTTTGTCCCTCATTCAACCAACAGTGTGTATACTTTATTTGAAATGATGTTTTATTTAATCAAATTTACTGAATCTTTTATTTTATTTTTGAAAACTCCAGTGTGCAAAACTTTTAAATAGTGATTCAAGGAATATTCTTGTAGATGCCATGTTGTGGCATTATTTTCTTTTAAAATCAGTTAAACATTTATGATTTAAAAATAATAAAATATATGTGTATGCATAATATGACCCAATATGAGCAACACTCTGGATATATGATGATTGCAACTTTTGCAACAATTCTAATATTTAAACTTATAGTTTCAGTTTTTTACTCTGTATATATAATGATTGCAACTTTTGCAACAATTCTAATATTTTAACTTATATTTTCATTTTTTTATTAAAAATGTATAAAACCTGAAAATAAAAAAAAATGATTCAGATTAAAACTTCTTAATGGAAAAAGTGGATATGCTTAAAAAAATAGGCTTATATATAAACTTAAATGCATTATTCCCTTGAAAGTGAAATAAAGGTATTAGTCCATTCTGTCCACTTGCCTGTCCATCTGTAAATTTTCAGAAATTATGTCAATATTGTGTAATATGTAGACATAGTGGGCATCACAATAATGTACCTTGTCAAGACTAAAAAGATATTGTGTCATACAGTCACAAATTCATAAATCACTTCATCAGCGTAGTTAATCATAACATCATATCTGTCAAATTGAAAACTTGCAGACTACCATACACTTTAGATCCTTCAACAAATAGCCTTATCATCATTCTACTACTGCTTATTACTGCTGTCATTGCATTCATATTTGCTCAAATATATCACAATTTTCAACCCCTCCTAAATAAAATAAAAATAAACCACTATATTTTACTCTATTAATCCATCAGTCAGGTAATTTCATTTATCATTTACTCACATATTACATTACATTCCTTTATAATAGCCCAACATGTCCATGATATTCATAAGCTTTCTCGACTCGACATAGTATCACAGTGGAGAAACATTTATAGTCCAATCACGAGCGCCGTGACCCATGGGTCCCCTGTTTACCAATTATTATAAATATTTAGTAACTTTGATTATACTTTATGTCTGTTAAAATAAGTACCAGATTTACACCTGATATAAATGTATGTCACTTAGGTTGTTTTATCTAGTCCACGGTATGCTAGTCATTGGTAGCTGATACATATGTGACAGCAAAACCAAAAGAATGTATCTTCAGTAGTTTACAATAACTAATGTAGAGGAAAACCATTGCAAGAAGCAGCAAAAACTGATAAATTCCAAGCAATGTCAGCATTTTTATGATTGTTTGCCATGATCAGTGTCTAGTTTATGTATATTTCAGCAATGTCCATTCACTGTTGAGGCATGTCTCCTGAGTCTTATGTTTCGCTATACGGAACCATTTGGAACAGATCAGATTTATATTCATAAACTTCTAGACACGATGTGGATGTTCATGCAAGTAAGTGTATTTCAGATTATTTGTAATAAGTTTATTTTCTGCATTTGTTGTATAGGTGATCAGTGGATTCTGTATCATAAAAGAAAAATATATTCAGACAGATGTTAACATCATATTTTATATTAACAAAACCATAGAAAACATTTAAAATACTTGTATATCTGAAAATTATGTTTATAACTGAAAAATAAATATGAGAAGGAATATTTGAAGGTACTTGAATTAACCAGGAAAAGTCATATTATTTCTTTCTTTAATGCTGAAGAGCTGGATGGGCCGAAAATTTCACCACAACTAACAGCACTGCTCAAACAAAGCTTCACCTCATCAATCATCATTGATAATGCAATAGAAGACAAATGTGGGGTGAATAGGACATATTTTAATGAACACATAGATTCAATCACTATGGACAGGATCTTCTTGTTTCTTTATATGATATAAATATACACCAACTATCATGTTTACTGAATCAATAAATGATTAATGACTGTTCTTTCTTTCACAACAGGATTTTGAAGTTCACAAATGTCTGGAGAGAGTTATAATATCGTTAACAGGACGTTACAGATTTTCACCTTCAAAACCAGATTTCAAAGATCAGGTAGGGATATATACCTATGAATTTAATATCAGTTTATAATATCAATGATCATAGATCTTTCATTAATTTTACTTTTGCACCTCTTTTTATTCTGATACATAAATAAAATTTGGTAGATGCAGGGATTGATAAAATAGGGGACTATAATGAGCAACATAAGTTGCAACAATATTTGATGTAAGACGAAATAGGCATTTATCACAGAACATGCCATCTCCAGTGTAAGATAATTGACTTTATACATTCAAGTCAAATTGGTTTCTTCTGTTTCTAAACAGTTTCTGTTAAATAAATAAACATCAGTGATTTTGTTATTTTCTGTTATTATTTTATTTATAGATGCTTATGATATATTTCCCTTCAGCCAGGGGCTGGTTTTAATACTGTTGTGTTTGGACATACAGATGTTTTAACTGGTGTTAATTTGTGGTCATCTAATTGCTTCTATTTTATTTCATACCTGATGAGATTTTCTTTCCTTACAGGAGGTTTGTCTGGTACTAGTGCTTGCTTTACTTCAGCATGATATCACCCGTCGTCACCTGATTAAAAATGTGTTATATCCTTAACGCTCACAAACTGAATTTAGCACATAATCTGTGTAATTTGCAGCAATCTAATCAAGAATGGTTCATTATAAGTTACTATTCAGATTCTTTAGTAATTAATCATTGACATAATAAAATAAGATCAGATATATGGGAAAATGGCACAGATTCAGTAGATATTTCATTGCAAGAAAAATGTATGAGATTGTAAAGATATTAGATTGGTTTTATAGTTAATGTTCAGAATAGAAATTCTTGTGACTGACAGCCAGAACATAGATTATCAAGCTTATATGTTAAGGGGTACATAATCATTTTTCAAGCATGAATGCATATGTAGCAAGTACCCAATTAAATGGGGTCCTAAAACAGCCATAGTTTCACTTTATATGTTTGTGCTCTTCTCTTTTTTTGAGCTCTATTATAAATGAGAGTTCTCTTACAGTTTGGAATATTAAAGCTAGCTATTCATCTATCTTTTATGTAGAATATGTGATTTCTTTATTACTCTGCATACATATTAATGAAATGTAGGTAATTCCTGCTGAGAAAATCCTTATCATACCTCTGTGATTTATGTGTGAGCTTGCAAGCTGTTAGTAACATGGCACATGAACCAATGTTGAAGGGAAAAAAACAGAGAAAAAAACATGGAACTGGAGGTGGTTGGTTGCATATGCGCAGAAGTAAATGGATCACCAGTTGCAAATACACCCTTTGCAAAATTCTGGTTCATATGACTTGTCGCCCGATGTCCTTGTCTATTGTATTTACATGATTTTTTCCAGCACCATGGTTATAACCAAATCAAACAGCCTCTGTGTGGTTTGGATTTAGCATTTTCTAGCCTATTTTGATAAAAGATTCAAGAGATAATTATCAGTGAATAGACATTAGAATATGCCCCTTTCATCTTGGTATAATGTATAAAGTCGCACCTTGGCATTTATCATTTAATGTGTATGAAATTGAAATAGGGAACATCCCAGTGTTGAATTTTTCTGTGTTACATTATTCATAACTTTTTACATTAGCTCAGCATGAAATGTCACATTAGGATGTTCATGTGCAACTTCTTGCCAAATTTCACTTCCTTAACCATATTCACATTTGACAAAGGGAAGTTCCCTATATTTATGCACATAAAGCCCCTGGATGATGCAGGCTTCACAGAAGTGGTCAAAACCCCTTGGTGGGGTTTTATCAAACAGGTAAGTACTTCTCTCTGTCACTTCAAAATTAAGTGTTTACTATCTGTCTCACACATAAGCTAACACAAGGTGTAACAAGGTGTAATAAAGCTCTTTTCTTTGGAACTATAGGCAGCCCTTGCTCATAGGTCAGTGCAAAACTAAATGCCATTTTGAATAAGTGATTATGCAGTTTCTTGTAAATTCTGATTAATGACCATATTTATATTATATCTTTTGGAAAGGTGATAGTGATTATATTCTGCCATGGGAAATACTGGTAGTTGTCTTCTGTTTCTTACTATTTATATTACCTTTTCTTTGTCAAATTTATATTTGGATAATTATCAATATCTGATGAGTTTTTACTGTTAAGATTAAGATTATGCTTTCAGCCTCGTAAGATTTGTATTTTTAGTCTGTTTATTTAATGGGTTGATTGTTAACTGTAAAAGTGGATCTAGTGATGAATATAAT
This sequence comes from Sipunculus nudus, assembly GCA_026874595.1. Classification (NCBI taxonomy): domain Eukaryota; kingdom Metazoa; phylum Annelida; class Sipuncula; order Golfingiida; family Sipunculidae; genus Sipunculus; species Sipunculus nudus. The sequence goes on along the minus strand of CM049306.1, from coordinate 36,691,674 downwards.
GAATGAATTTGCTGTATGCACCTGTGCACAGCTATATCAAGATCTATCATATCAATATAAAAAATATAATATCAGTACTGCATTGGCCATAATGAATTAGTGTCACCTTTTTGGAGCAATTTTCTGTTTAGGTTTTATTGCCAGTGTGAACAATGAAATTTGAATCATTTTCAGATAAAAAAAAATTTTAATGTTTTGTGCAGGAGGATGAGAAAATTCCTCCAATGCTCAGTCTTCAGGAAGAAAGTGATAGACGTGATTACGTGGCAGCAGTAAGAAACCTCCGAGCAAAGGTGCAAGGTACTGAGCTTTTTCATACTTCCTCTTGTGAAGCCTGATAGTGTGTTTGCTTCTTTTTCCCTTTAGGGCATATCATCTGTTATTGAGTACTGTGCTGTAGGATAAGGTGATTAAAATTAATCTCTTATATATGAGAGTCCAACAAATTATATTTTTGATTGTTGTGGCATACCACCAGGTAGTCCATATGGGGAAACTGTTGCACCCCATTGAAGCCAAGTTTCCAAAAGCCTGTTCAAACATTTACACTACACATCTAAAGGATGATGCCATAGCATTTCAACTAATATAAGAATATGGGAAAACCATTTTAGAGATGGATGTTTGCCCTGGAGTCATTTTGCCCATTTTCTTAAACCGGGGGGGGGGGGGGGGGGGGGGGGCAGTGAAAAATATTCCATATCAGTCCATATAAGGAATTTTTGCTACTTAATTACAAGTGAAGTAAAGGACAAATGAATCTCTGCCTTGTGTGTGTGCCCATCCTTTAATATATGCCAGTGTGTTTTTGTGTGAGCACACAGACCAAATTAGGACGCATTATTGCTGGTGGAAAACTGCTGCACCAATTAAAAAAATTGTCTGTGTTTAATCAGAATTAAACCAATGTTTTATTACATTGTTTAAATTTAAATAAAAATGCAAACAAACATACTTTTCAGGTTTAAACATTTAGGTCGTAAATATATATGAAAAAAATAAGTATAATACAAAGTATTTTTCATTCATACTTACATGTCAGTTACCAGGGCAAGGCTGCAGAAGGCTGTACAATATAGTGGTCTACAGTTGAAATTTTATTAGTAGGGTGTAGTTTACAGTCACATCTTATGATAATATTAGCATTCAAGAAAATCATCACTAAAATACTTGTACAGTCTACATCACTGTTTTTTCCAGTACTTGAAGATATACAGACAGAGATGATGAAGTTATTGCTCACAGACACAGATGGACAAGAGGTGAGATTTCATGTCAGTGTTTGTTTTTAGTATACATGTAGTTAGTTAATGGTACAATGCTGTAGAACTCAAGTCCGGACTTGTGTCCATTTTTTTATTAACTCATACTTGGACTTTTACTTGATGGTCCTGGATTCGGACTTTACTCGGACCTGAAGGTAAGGGCTTGAAAAATCATGCCAAATCTAACTCAAGTCCAGTAGAAAAAAGCTCTGTCATTTACTTTTAAGACATATACATGTGCAAACTATCAACAGAACATTACAAAAAATGACTATATACCAAGGTCTAGCCTTACATTGGAAGATCATAGTCATTAAACATCAAGGTAGAAAGCATGTGTAAACTAATAAATATACAAATGATGGTCTCAAATTTCAATTTTAAATTTCTTTTAGTATGGAGGTTTGTATGAGATTTTGTATTGGACCCAGACTCGTGTTGTTTATGACTCAGACTTGGAGGATTTGGACTTTTACACAAACCTCAAGAAATCTGACTTAGGCCAAGGTATGGTTCTCAGGCACTTTTTTTCAGAAATCAGTGCGGGCGGGAAATATTTTATTTTTTACCTTTTTTTGTATGTTTTCATAAAAATGTCATATGATCAGGAAAAAGCATGAAAATAACAGAATATTTTTTGCTAACACTACATAACAAAGGAAATCTTATCAAAATTGTATTATTTTATCTTCTTGAAAAATGAAAATCAAAATAAAATGGGGGGGGGGGGGGGTGGACATTGTATTTTTTTGGCCTAAGACTCAAACTGGAATGGCCTGGACTCAGACTCTGATTGTGTGGACTTTACTTTATCAATGATGAGAATATGTTTGTTTTCATGATGACGTTAATCCATCAGAGCTGGACAAACCATTTTCTGCATGGTAATATGATCATGACTAAGTATATCAATAATGACCTTCATTTATATTAATTGGGCCCTATGACTGCACATTTTAAAAAGCCATATGAATGTATATCTTATATATTATATATGTATATCTATTCCAGGGCAACAGCATTATAACTTACACTTGATTTGATTTAATTACAGGGAGCTTCAACAAGATTTGTCTTTCTGTATAAACTGAGGGAATTCTTAAAGGAAAACAGTTCAATGGCATCCAGGGTAAGTCCTTACATATTCTGTAAAATTTGAATATGACTTGTGTGAATTTTTTTTCTTATTTCATCAGGTTGTGTTGAAAAATCAATAAATGACAAAATCTACTGCACACAGATTAAGCCTGTGGTCAGCTGGAGTGTAGACATTTTTTTTCATTTGGGAATTTATACAGTTTGTCCAATCTTTACCTAAAATTAAATGAAAATGTCTGATTGATTCTGTTTAATGTGCTCTGTCTTACATCTGTACAATCATGCTTAACTGGTCATCGGACATCCACACCTGCATTATAAGTCCTTTGTCAAATATTGAATCTGTGATTGATGCCTTATTGTTGGTGCAGTAACCTTCATTCCAGAGCATAAAAGGTTTATATTCATTTGAAATTATGTGTGTATTATCACATCTGTTATATGTATGATTAAACACAGTCCACTAGTGGCTGCTTACCATATCACAACTGTGTGACCAGAGGTGTAATCTTGCACCCAGCCAGCAAGTCCTAAATATGGAGAAGAAGCATGAAATAAGAAACACAGAAGTTTGATAAAACTGGATTTGTGAAGTTGTGCAGTATGGCCACCAGGTGGAATGAGCGCTACATTTATGTTTTACACCACTGATCATACCAAGTGCAAGCTTTCTTCCACTTGTGTACAGGAGAAAACAATGGTTGTAGATAAAAAAATCAGAAGATACTGTAATAAAAGATGTACATATTCATGTATATTTAACATATCTTGTATGTAAATAAGTCTCTTTAAACCCTTCTTTTACAGTAGCTGTACAATCAACTGTACCTTATTGTGGCACTGAAACTTAAAGGGGCCTGGACAGTCGAGGGGTAAAACGCTCGGCTCTCTCCGCTGGCAACCCGGGTTAGATCCCCGGCATGGCCATGAGAGTGGGTTGTAGCGGCCCGTCCAGAGCCAGTGGTTTTCTCCGGGTTCTCTGGTTTCATCCACCTCCAGACACTACTGAACACCAAGACCTGAGCCATGAAGAGTGCCTTGATAAGTTATAATTACTATTTGTATGATCCATGTAAAATAAATATGTTTGTAATTTTGTGAACTGAATATGCAGCTGAAGAACATGCAAGTCTCTAGGCTCTGCATGCCTTATAATGCCTTATGCAGGTTTTCATTATGTCATTTCCTGTGTTACTAGGTACAGCTGATGAACCAGTGTCCACTGCCAGTATCGCTGTGTTTTTTCCATCGCTTGATAAGAGCTGTCAGAGCATGCTGGGATATGCAACACCCCTCACAGAGTCATGGTATGAGTGTCCAAGTTATAATGAAGTGAAATTAATAACAGTTTTTAGTTGAAAATAAAAGGTAACATATGTGAAAATTCTTATGTAATGAATATACATTATCTATGATGAGGGCCTAAGGAATGAATTATTATTAATTGTTGTTGCAATGAGTGTTGTAAAACAGTGAAAGTTACCAGTTTTATAGCTCTTCTGTAAAAGGTTCTAAAGCATATTAGCAAACCTGTGAGCTTATGTGATGCCATCCGCCGTCGTCCGTACCTTAACCTATGCTATCTCAAAAACCTTCAGAGCTGGCAGCGCCAAATTTATGGAAGAATCAGTCACATCTGGGTCTCTATCAGAATGAGCTTATTTTTGGGCTATCTGCATTGACTTAGATTTTACAGGGGAAAAGCTAAAAACCCTTTAAAAATCATCTTCTCCAAAACCATCCAGCCAAATTTTGGTCTGTCCATGCATATGTATACATCTCTGATAGCTTCGTCGTATGCAAGACTGGTGGTGCCACCTACAATAATTTTGCACAGTGTATGCTTCTGTCGAAGAAGTGATATGACATCATTCTGAAATTATGCATGTCCATATATATCGGATACTTTTGTTGTATACAAGACTTGTGGCTCCCAATACAATTGTTTTTGTGGTTCATGTTTCTGTGCACATAGCTCATGGTTTGCAGTATCTCATGAAATGTTGCATGTCCATACATCTTCAATGGCTTTTTGTATACAAGACTGGTGGCTTTACATACAGTCATTTTGTGTTTTTTACATCCATGGGAGTATTTCAGGAGTGATGTTTGTGTTATTTTTGTTTATATGCAGGTTCAAAATGTTAATTAATTGCATTATATACATATATACATGTCGCATTTGTACTTGAAAAAGTAATGATCCAGCATGGGAGCATAATACCTGATGTATATCCCATTGCACAGGTTCGCATTAGGCCTGTAGGCCTTGTTAATATGTATTTTATGGTACTGAAGGATATGTACACTTCTAAAAATCTTGAAATATCATGGTAACATTTTATTCATATTATATAATTTTTACTTCTATCATTTAAAAAGATTTGTAAGCTTTAACTGTTTAGTAACTGTGATTTCCTTGTTTGTCTTAGGGTAGTTACCTCCTTGATATTTGTACTGGTATGCTCCAGCTAATCAACACAGGTTAACTGTAACCATTTTACCCCTTTCAGAAGTCAGTGTTCCATGCAATGTGTTCTACAGTGATACCATCAACTACTTTGAGATTCACAGAGTGGGAGGACTCTACTCACATCTCAGGAAATTTTACAGAAGTAAGTAACAACAGTGTAACCTGTACTAAGCTGGCTGACATTACTGGCTAGCTGAGTTTTATTTGTATGATTATACAGAAAATACTCAACAAACGACCAACTCAGTTTACCAACCACCTCAAAATAACAACCACTTTTCCATGACCACAATTCATTTTAGCTTTTTCATATCAGACTTTGTTTAGATGACAACCTCAAAAATGTGACCACATTATCAAGGTTCCGTTGGTGGTTGTAATATCAAGTTTTCACTGTATAAACATTTCATGTTCTCTTTTTAATTTTGGCTACATTTTTTTACTTAATCTCAGTAACAGTGCCAATAGAATGATTGTAACTATAGATGATAAACAGGGGTGGATACAGGATTTCTGAAAAGGAAGGGTTTACTTTTAACACCTGGGGACTAACACCCTGAAAAGGTCTGCATCTCCAAAAGGTGTTGGGATATTTAGCCTTTTCAATGGGTGGGGAAACACTGCAAAAAAGATAATGTCTCCCTGCTGCACCTGATAATGCAGAAATGGGTCGGTAAAATTCCTCACATCCAGATCCAAGGACTAGTTTTAAGTTGCCAGTAAACCTGTCTTTATTAGCCATAGCTCTCCTGGTCCATCATTGATCAGGTAACCAAGACTACTTCTTGTTCATCATCCTGGACATGCCGTGATGTAAGATTCTATACCTTGTGTATTTCCTGCAGGTGAACTGTACAAGGCACATGGTGACATGCTGCCTCAGGTAGTGGTGGAAAACTGTTCTGATGAAGACTTGGGTCAGACAGCTCAGGCAGGTGAGTGATGTAATGTAGTACATCCTGTATTGGCCCTTGCACTTCAGCATATCCTTGTGTTTTGGCTGCTTTATTACTTGTGTCATGAAATTGTCTTAAATGCTGAGCAATGCACATGACAATGCATGTATTCAGACAGAAAAGCATGAAAAAGCAGCAAACATATTAGAACATGGACTGAGACCTGAAGTGTAGAAATTATTGACATGCTAAGAAAATGCTACAAAATGCCCAATACTACATAGAAACGCATAGAGATGTACAAAAATACAAGAAAACAGAACAAACAAACTGGCCAGTGGCCACAAGGGCTCTTCCCCATGCTGTTTTCGTAACTTCTGGTTATTTCACTAAAAAACATGTAAGATTGCAAGGGGAACTCATGCTTATCAGGGTCTTGAAAACTTGGTCTCCACCATGTCCAATTGCTTGCACAATGCTGGTGTAAGGGGGCCTTATGACCATGTGCCATAAAAATAAATTGGTGTGTGGATGGCTTGGGGGTGGGGGTGGGGTAGTCAGATATAAAGTAGCAATGCAGACATTGGACAATGGGATCTAAAGCTGGGGATGTTCAACATATTAATGAAAATTACAAATTCAGATGGAAAGTTGGAGCGTTTAGTCTTAACAAAGGAAAGAATTGATCAATTTTTGGATATGCTTTTCTGTAGTTTGGTTTACAAATTGAAAATATTTTTGTTAGTGTCAATGTCAGTATTTTTGGAAATGACTGCATTCTTTCAGTGCAGGCCCATTTTCACATTTGTATGCATTAATAATAAATTGATTATGTGATCATTGCTCAGAATCAGTTATTATTTATTGAGATATTTTGCTGAGTGTGATGTTGATATAAACTTGGTGTTACACAGGGTCAGGTGATGCCAGTACTGTAGCTCCCATGTCACAGCCAGGAAATCATGCCGAGGTTAACCAGCAGGTGGCAGCAGTATTGTCAGCCAAGGATGACCTCTCCCTTGTTGAAGTGGTGGATGGTGTCATTATGTTGTATCATGCAGCTGCCCACAAACAGCTTGGAAAGGTGAGCCAAAGAGGTGATGCCATGGTTGGGCTAAAACAGGTACAAATTTTTGGATTTAAGTGCTCAATAGGTATTTTGTGGCTCATACTTAAGTGCAGATCAAGGATTTTTGGAAATGGAGGGTCAAATCTAACACCGTCTAGTCTGATTTAATTTGCATCCCTCAATAGTTTAAACACGGTAAATTGTCTTAGAAAGTAATTTTTCATTTGACATGTTATAAATCGAACACGGCCAAAACTTGACAGCAAATACGTGTATCATGCTCGTACCCTGGATGATGTTGCTACTTTCAATCAGCCTTAGACATCACACACTGAATATGCTCAGGTATATTTGTTTCTCTGAGAGGTCACGTAGGTTAAAATTGATGCATTTAAATGGCTTAGCAGGTGCAAATCTCTTGAAATACCTTGGTCATGACGCGGTTACATGTGACGGTTACTAACTCGAGATCAGCTAGCTTTATCTGGGCACCAGCGGTGACAAAAATTAGGTCAACACTTATCCTCCTGTTCTTTACGTATCCGCGAAGCTCTGGGAATCCCGTAACCTCAACAAATAACGGAAGAGGTGCTGGTACAGTTTTGCATTAAATAATCTTAAAATTGATAAATTATCATTGATGGCGTTGTCAATTATATGCAATAATGTTTCATTTACATATGATGATATATTGACATTAAGCTGATATACTTGCATGCATTTGACCATACACGGGGATGGTCATGACTCGGTTACATGTGACAGTTCGCGAGCTTGAGGTCAGTTAGCTTTATCTTGGCACCAGCGGTGACAACAAGTAGGTCATCACTGGCTCACATCCGAGTTGCACGGAGCTGCGTGTGTATCTGCACTTGACCATTACAAACAAGCAAGCATTTGAGTCTTTGATCTGCATTCCTTTATTACATGTGCTAACACAAACCTAACCTACTTAGCCTGCATACAAAGACAGATACTGCGTCTAACACAAACACGGCATGGGTCCCTCGATTGTCTTTCCCCGAATCATGCTGTAATCGGGGAAGCACTCTTTGACCCAAAATCCATGCTGTTATCCACGGAGCATGCATGCCTTGATGTTGCCAGTGGTGTTTCTCAAGATTTTCCGTTTTAGACCTCAACTCTTCTAGGTTTATATGTTATTTTAGTTTCATAAAAAAATAATTAAAGATTAAGATCGTATCATAAGATATCAATGGATCGATCATCATCTGATCAATAACATCAAGTTGTGGTTTTACTGTAAGGTCAAAGGTTAATCAAAGGGAGGGCCAAGCTTTCTTTCAGTTTCAACGGGTCTGCACTTATCCCTGTAGCTCTGGATACCAGCACTCGGCTGTTCAGGAAATCCCCTGTGACACAATGGAAGCGGCGCTGCTAGAGTCTGGCATTAATTTATCCCCAAAGAGAAAAGTTACCACAGAGTGAAGTTGTCAAAGTACAGTTCAGGAATTATTTAGGTTCATATATAATTATATTCCACAAAATACTGATTTAGAATTTTAGTTGTCAAGGGACTGAAGTTTCATTTGGCTGTTCTTCACGTATTCGTGAAGCTCTTGGAATCCCGTAACCTCAACAAATAAAGGAAGCGAAACAGGTGCAGTTTTGCATTAAATAATCTTCAAATTGATAAATTATCATAGATGGTAGTTGTCAAATTACATGTAATAATGTTTTATTTATACATGATAATGATTTATCAGTTTTTATTGACATTTAGCTGATATATTTGCATGCAGTTGATCATACTCGGGGATGTTGCTTCAGCTTCTTTTTTTATGGCCCACTGACGTCTTGAACGAGGGCATGCTTGATGTTATTGTTCGAAGATGCCCTTTCATGAAAGACACATTTTCAAAATGTACTGTTTTATTACGTAAACATAATTGTGAGCTGTTTCTGTATTAATGAGAATTTTCTCAGTTAAAGTTTATACGCCAGAGTAAGCCAACCGAAAATTTTCCCTTATTGGGCCTATTATCGCCCATCCCGCCTCGTTCCCCTGTATCTAGGTCACACTTCCGTTTCCTGTAATCACATTTTTCTTCTGGCGTCAGCCATGATGGACGTGTGATCACTCTCTGCGCGATTCGTCCACTGTTTTGGTGTGTACAGTCAGGTTAGCCAACTGAACTGTAAGTTGTGTTTCTTTTTCCCTTCCCGCCATGGAGAACCCCACTTATTGTGCTTCTTGTGGTTCCTTAATCCCTGCTTGGGATTCTCACCCCACTTGTTTCACCTGCTGTTCGCACAATGACTCCTGCCGGGGTCCAGCGGATCCCTGTTTCTACTGTCAGACATGGATTTCTGACAAATGGGCCTTGTTTCACGATTGGTCCCATTCCCCGGTTGTTGGGGATTCCCCTTCAACGCTTACATTATCTGGGGGGGGGGGGGGGAGCCTACCCTGGGTGAACGCAACACTGCAGTGTTACATTCCCCATCCCTAACCACGGGTGCCATTACCTCCCCAGTAGTTTCGACAGCAAAGTCATTACTTTCCCATACCCGTAAGCGGAAGTCTTCCCCGGTTCCCGTGGCTCCCCGTGCCGAAGGCCCCTCAGCTTATTCCATCTTGCATAAACTATCTAGGTTTTGCTCTTCACTGATGTCAGATCTAGACGATTTGTCTAGACCCGAGTCCGTTCGTCCGGCGGCCTCCCCTGTTCCCCCTGTGCTTTCCATGAGGCCGTTGTCTTCATCCCCACCCCTGGCCGGCTTCCTTCCTTATCCCCAGAGACGACCGGGGCCGTCCTGCTGGTTCGCTGGGCCTTCCTGGTGTGGCAGTAGGTATTTCTGGCCCTCCTGCATCCCATTCTTTTCAGCAGCCCTTGCTTCCGGTGACTCCGGCTGCTCCAGTGGTCTGTTCGGCGTTCCCTGGCCGGCCGGCTCTTTCTTTCAGTCTCCGTCTGCTGTGCCGTCGGACGGTAAATCCTTGTTTTCATCCTCAGCCCCGATCTCTGATCGTCAACTGTCGGATTTGGAGGGGCTCGGCCATCAGGCGGCCGGGATGGTAAAAGACTTGCAGGCCGTTACTAACCTACTCGCCGTCTCTTGACTCGCCCACGCTGAATGACATATGGCAGGCTTCTGCCCATACCTGTGCTGAGCTGCAACAGGTTGTCTGGCGGCTTGTTGAGAATTGTATTTTGTTGCGCCGCTCAGCTTGTCTTCATTCTTTAAGGCACTTGAAACCGGAACTTACCCAAGCAGAGTTAACTGAGCTTTACTCTCAGCCTTTTACTGGCTCCCTTCTGTTTGGCGGCCATTTGCGGTCCCTCTTTGACCGGGCCTTGGAGCGCTCCAATCGTCAGGCCCACCTCCGCTTGGCCTCTCTTCCACCACAGCCGTCCTTTCGCATCCCGCGGTCTCGCCCTTCTAGTGCACCTCCCTCTTCCGCTCGTCGCGCCCCAGCTCAGTCTTCCCGACCTTCCTGCCATACCAGCCGTTCCCAGCCATTTCGTGGTCGTTCCTCCAAACGGGGTTCGACCAGGAAATGACTCGTTCGACCCGGTTGGAGCTTGTCTCAGTGCCCATTTTCCCGCTTGGGCGGGCATCACGTTACCTCGGTTAGTTCTCAGCACCATCAAATTTGGTTTCCGTCTTACGTTTTTGCACGCTCCTCCCGTCACCCTGCACCCGTTCTACACTCAGCCTCCGTCCGATCCCGTAAAACGGCTTGCTTTTGAGGAGGCGATTCAATCTATGCTCGACAAGAGGGCCATTTTCGAGGTTTCCCTGTCAACCATGGGATTTTACTCTTGTCTATTTCTAGTTCCCAAGCCGCACGGGAGGTGGCGCCCCATCATAGATCTAAACCCCCTAAATTTGTTCATCGCCCGCCGCAGTTTCTGATGTTCACTATTCATGCGGTTCTCCGCATTGTCCGTCGGATGGATTGGGCGTTCACAATAGACCTTACGGATGCTTATTTTCACGTCCCAATCCATCCATCGTCTCAACCGTTTCTTCGGTTCCCCTATCAGAACCGCGTTTATCAATTCCGGGCCCTCCCGTTCGGGATCAATGTGGCCCCCTGGATTTTTACCATGCTCATTCACACGGTCACGCGTTACCTCCGCTGCCAGGGTATTTCTGTGCTCCCTTATCTGGATGATTGGCTTGTGCATGCGGCCGATCGCTCTCTCTTACTGACTCATCGCTCCCGGGTTCTCGATTTACTCCAGAACCTTGGCTTTATTATCAATGCGGAGAAATCCATTCTCACTCCCACCCAGTCCCTGCAGTTTCTGGGTGTCACGCTCGATTTTGCGTCCGGCTCTGCGTCCCTCCCGCGCGATTTTGCTATCAAACTCCGCCAGCAGATTCGTTCCTTTCTGGCGTCAAGCCGTGTCGATTCTCGGACCGCGGCTTCTCTACACGGCACTCTCAACTGGGCCGCCACTTTTATCCCGTTCGGTCGACTATACCTCCGTCCGGTTCAGTCTCTCCTGTGCCGTCACGGCCTTCTCCGTTTAACCTCGGTTCGTCCTACGGTCCTCCTGTTTCAGCTCACGTGGCTGTCTCTTTGTCCCTGGCTGGACCTTCCCTTTCTCCTGCAGGGAGTTCCTTTTTCTCAGGAGATCGATTGTACCGTTTATACAGACGCGTCTCTCCTCGGTTGGGATGCCCATATGGCCAATCTTCGCGCCTCTGGGGTCTGGTCCCCGTCAGAACGTCTCCTTCATATCAATGTCCTAGAACTTTGACACAGCTAGCTCGGCCGTCACATTCTCGTCCGGACTGACAACACCACGGTCGTGGCATATATCAACAGGCAGGGCAGTACTTGGTCTCCCTCACTGATGCAGGAGACCTACCTCTTGTTCGATCTGTGCATCTCTCTCCGGGCCTCAATTCGTGCATCTCATCTTCCAGGCGTGTCGAACATTCTTGCCGGCGCCCTTTCCCGTCTGCGTCTCCTCCTCCGCCGGTGATCCTTCCGCTCCCGGTCGTTCGGAGTCTTTTCACTCGTCTGGGGCGTTCGGAATTCGATCTGTTTGATTTTCCGTTCCCCCCAGTTCTCGAGCCTACTGCAACGCATCTACGTCACCCTCGAGACCGTCTCCCCAACACCCCGCCTTCTGTGTGGTCTCACCGGTTTCTCTTCGCGTTTACGGTTCATCATCTCATCCGCCGTATCCTTCTCCACCTGTCCCAAGCGGAACAGACGGATCTCCTCCTCATCCTACCGTTTCATCCTGCGGCCCCCTGGTTTCCTCTGTGGCGTTTGCTTCTCTCCCGACCACCACTTCTTCTACCGCTCCGGATCGATCTCCCATTGTTCCCACGAGCACGTCATTTCGGTCATCCCATCTGTGCACATGCGTACTCTCATTGGACGCCTCAAGGATCAGGGCATTTCAAGTCCGGCTGCTCTCCTTGCCTCGGCACCCCGTCGCCGTTCTTCGGACCACATTTATGACTCCCGGTGGCGTCTCTTCACCGGTTGGGTGTCTGCCCGCGGAATCTCTACTTTAGCTCCATCGCTTGCGGCGTTTTTTTATTTTTTTGTGTTTTTACTGCAGGATAAACATTTATCCTATCCATCTCTGCGTGGCTATCGGGCCGCCCTGCTGTCCGTGCTCCGTCTGCTTGGTCACGATCGTGTCCTTCATCATCCGTTGGTGACGGATTTTCTCAAGGGGGTACATGCCCGCGCGTCTCGTCCTCGCTATGTCGCGCCTTCCTGGCGCCTGGACGTTGTCTTACGTCACCTCTGCGAACCCCCTTATGAGCCTCTGCGTTCGGCCCATCTTCTGCATTTGTTTTGGAAAACGATTTTCCTCCTTGCTCTCATGTCTGCTGGTCGCCGCTCTGAGCTTCATGCCCTCGTGGCTGATTTGAAATTCACGCAAATTGCGGCTGATGGTTCGTCGGCAACCCTACATTTTCCTCCTGACTATTATAGAAAGAACCAAAATTTCGATGATCCTCCATCTGCTTGGCACGTTCCGGCCCTCCCTAACAGTCAGTACCGTTATGGGGCTCCAAATTGCCTAGTTCGTGCTTTACGTTACTATCTTAAAGCTACTCATTCTTTACGGGGGGGGGGGGGGGGGGGGGCAAGAAGTTGTTTATTTCAACGAAAGTCACCACTTCAAACAAAGGAATTAGCCCTATCACCATTAGTGCGTGGCTAAAAGCTACTATTGTCGCCGCCTATGAGTCGGCATCTCCATCAACCTTAGAGCAGCTTCACATCAAGGCTTAAGACATTCGAGCCCTTTCTACATCATTGGGCCATTTCTCAGGGATTTCCCCAAATCAACTATTCAAGAAAGGCTATTGGAAGTCACCTTCTACCTTCACCCGCTTTTATCTCAATGATGTTCATTTACAAGCTTCGGGCCTTTATTCCTTGGGCCCTGTGATTGCGGCGGGTGAGGTCCTACAGTTTTCCAGGCCGTCCTCATCTTCTACGTCTGTTCCGGCGGCGACGTCTTCGTCTGCTCCATCCCAGCACTGATGTTCTCATCATTCCATCATTCCAGGTAGGTGTCCCCTCCCCAAATTTTATCTGTTATTTTCTCATTAATACAGAAACAGCTCACAATTATGTTTACGTAATAAACCCCCCCCCCCCATTCCCTCCCTGTGAATGGTGGTTTTGTTAGTAAACTGTTGTAAGCTTTTCTGTATTACAAACAACGCTCCCTCCCAGTCCACTTCCTTACGCCTTCAAAAAATGTGATTACAGGAAACGGAAGTGTGACCTAGATACAAGGGAACGAGGCGGGATGGGCGATAATAGGCCCAATAAGGGAAAATTTTCGGTTGGCTTACTCTGGCGTATAAACTTTAACAGAGAAAATTCTCATTAATACAGAAAAGCTCACAACAGTTTACTAACAAAACCACCATTCACAGGGAGGGAATGGGGGGGTTTTATTACAAACATTGAGAAATTTTATTATTTTTTTTCGAACAAAATCAGACTAGATGGTAATTAGAAAACCTAAATCAGTTCCTGTGATCCAGATGGGGATGCAGGCCCCAAATATTGATTTGAAACGCTAAAAAAATGATTGTTGCTGCTCAAGGGTGGGGGGGGGGGGTGGTTTAGATCCCCTGGACCCACATCTGCTTAATCCATACAAGCAGCTGATTCACTTCTGTATAAGTTTTTAGGGCCCCGCTTGACAAGCTGTGCCCTATAGTGATCATTGTGTCAGTCTGTCCTTCCGTCTTCTCGTACTTCCATACTTTTGTCCTTCTGTCAGGGACACTTTCTTTTGCACGCAATAACTCAACAACAACATACTTCAGCTTTCCAAAATTCACAGGGATAATTGGTACATATGAGGGCTCCAGGCCTATTGAACAACAGACCTGTCAAAATACCAATATGGCCGCCACATCCAAATCGCTGATTTTCTTTCACGTGCAATAACGCAACATCAACATATTTCAGCATTCCCAAATTCACGGTGTTGATTGGTACATATGAGGGCTCCAGACCTATTGAATGACAGACCTGTTCAAATTCCAATATGGCTACCACAGCCCAATTTCTGATTTTCTTTCATGTGTAATAAATCAACAACAACATTCTATAGTTTTCCCAAATTTACAGGGATAATTTGAACATATGAATGCTCCAGTCCTGTTAAATTACAGACCTGTCCAAATTCCAATATGGCCACCACAGCTCAGTTGCTGATTTTCTTTTGTGCACGATATCTCTACAGCAACATACTGCAGCTTTTCCCAATTCACAGTGATGATTGGTACATATGAAGGCTACAGACCTATTGAATTACACACCTGACCAGCACTACCAGAAATGCGGGGGCCCTCTGAGGAACATTGTCCAACCACATATATATAAATATATATATAATATCCTCACATTTATACAGATGAACAACCTGCGTGATGGACTGAAGGATTATGCAACAGCACTTGATGATGCTGAGAACAAGCTGAAAAACTGCCCGCCTGAGGTAGGGCCACTTCACAAGAATGACTTTTATACTGTAAAATATTATGTTTTTGTAAAGACAGTAGATTATTTGTTTTACTTACCAGCAACACACTCAAAAATGTTAAAACCTTCTTGGGGAAAAGATCTTTTTATTTGATTTTGAAAGTTAACTTTTCTTGGTGAGTGGTTGAGGAGAGTTCATGTTATCTGTGCCAGTTATTTTTAATGAAGTCCTTAAAACTATTGAAGACATTCTATAATATCTATGTTTAAATCGCATTATAGATTACTCATAGATGTGAAATATACTGCAATCCAGTTCCCCCCCCCCTCCCCCCCCCCAGATTTCATCCATAATTTTTTGCCTGTAAGCTGCCCATAAGTTCCTTGTAAGAAGTGAGATGTATAAACAGACATGATTTGGTATCCACATTTGGATCAAACTGCAAATTTTCTCTCTTCAAAAGGCACTACTCCACAAAAGTTCATTGAATTCTGTTCATCCAAGTAACTGTATGATTTCATGTAAACATAAAATCAGACAAAAAAGCAGCACGAAGGGAAAGCCAACCTTTGTTAATGCGATATTTCTCTGTCCATTTTATCGGATGAGGTTCAAACAAGATAATTTCTGCTGTTTCTGGTTTTGATAGCTACCAGATGTGAAGGAGGAGCTGGCGAGAACACGAGATGTCTTCCTGGAGAAGGTCATGGAACATTCGCGTCACATGGCCTGGGTCAAATCTGTCATATACTCCAAGGTCAGTGGGCTTGTATATAAATTTAAAAATTATTTAGACCATGCCTGTGTAAAGAGGATTTAGGCTTGGGCAAGGACTGTTTCTATTCCTTTTGTAGGTGAATTAATTGATTTTTAATTTTTTATGAAATGATCAATATTATAAAATGCTTTATTCAGTATAATTGGTATTTCTTAAGCTGGGCACGTGGTAGGCTGGATTTTCTTGTGCATCATCTTTTATGTCAGCACAGATAAATCAGGACATGCTTTCTGCCAGTAGGGATATCTCATATAAGCCTGATATTTTGTGCAAAATACACAGATTTTATTTGTGCTTCAATGCAGAGATTATTTGACCTAGTGCCATTTTATGACGAAAAGGTGATAGCAAGATGACTGAGACATAAAAAAAATGTCTTTTCCTTGTTCACACTGTGCCAACTCTGATTTTATCGTACAATTTTGTCATAAATTTGTTGACAAGTCAAAGAATTGACCAACAAAAATTCTGTCATGTGACAGGGAAAAAATCATGTTAACCAGATAAAAAGAACCCACAATTTTTCTTGTGTGAAAATTGGTATAATATACACCCGCCTTTATCTTTTTGGTGACCTTTATTCCTAATCAGTTGTGCTGCCAAAAGGCCATGGACTTGTCCTAAAAAACTGAACTTTCACTTATGTTAGTATTCTAATATTGATGTCATATCCGTTTTTCTTTCAGGACAAGCAGGAGGACGTGTACTGGGTGTTACAGGTCACGTTAAGGTCACTCCTCAAGGCCTCCTCCTGTGAGAATCTCTTCTCTTTCACCCCGGACTTCTACGTGGACGTCTGTATCAATGCATACAATGCACTACGGGGGTACTTTCACCCCACCATCAGTTATGAGACTTTACCAGGTAAGAAAATGCGGGGAGTTTGTAATTCCATACAGTAACTGTTAGAGAATACTGTGGTTGCCATTTTGTTTTCAAGAGTTTCATATTCATGATATTCATGAATAAGAAACGGAGGCAAGTTGAAAGGAAAAAGATGGCTTTTATAAATGATGTCAAATCTTTCAAATTATCTGTTAACAATGAAGAGTAATTTTCATATTCACTGTAAAATCATTACGATTTTGCACACATTTTATCTAATATCATAAATCCATAGAAGAGTTGATGTGCACTGCTTAGGTTATCATATGGTGTTCTGGCAAAAATTTAAAATCTTGATATTTTAACCTCACAAAAATTTATGCAACCACAGGAACATCCAAGATGTGGTTGTGTTTCTGTCATGGTCTTGTCAGATTTAGTTTTAACTGATCAGAAGTCAGTACAAATCATTATCACATGTAATTTGAGAACTAACTAGGATAATTGATCAATTTGAAGATTATTTAATGCCAAAATCCACCAGCACCACTTTTTTATGCACAGTTGTTAGATTTTTTATTAGTGAAGAACTGCCGAGTGAAATATCAGTTCACTCCCTGTGATAGACCTCTCCCCTCAGTAAACTTGTTACCTTGTGTGACGATTACTCCATTGACATATAATAATTAAATCTTAATAATTAATCTTTAATAGAATATATTTTATTTGAAACTATATAATATATAAACCTGTAAGTGTTCAGATTAAACTGAAATTGAATAACTGAAAATGAGAAAGTGTAGAATAATAAATGTGGAAAAACTGGAAAAGGAGGCTTAATTATATAATGAATTAAATATGAATCCCCTACTTGTAATGACAGTGCCTGTGCTAGTATTGATGATGAGGAAAAACAGTATTATATGAAGAAAGATACAGCGTGTGAGGAATATGTGTGATAACCACAAGGCTAGAACAGACTGAGGAATTGCCATGTGTGTGAAAAAAACGTCATCAGTGTTCATACCTGTCATGTCACTTGATTAAAATTAATTGTTCAAATTGACAAATGATTTGTATTGTATTGCTCAAAAAGAGTGACTAGAAATAAATGATTACATTTACTTGACAGGGTTTTCAGATACCATGAATGCCCTGGCCTGCTTTCTCTGTGATCATTTTGCAGACTCTAGAGTTGTAAATGCAGGTAAGAGACATGTTTATACTTTATAGCCCCATAGTTCCCTATGATAATTGAAGTGAGAATCTTCCAGGTGTAAGCAGGTATACCTAAAATTTATTCAAATGTGATATTGATAATTTTAAATTCAAGAACCTAAACAAGTTGTTAAATTTTCAAGAAAATATTCATGAGAAATTCAAAAAGTTTGATTGTCCAACAATTACCATATTTTTCCTTAAATTCATATTTCATTACCAAGTCAGTTTGATTGCTCATGAAAAGGAACATTAACAAAAATTAAGATTATTTAGATTGTTTTAGTTTTTATCAAATAAACTGTTATTAACTGTATAACTAAATTGTTTATTTACCTTAATTTCAACAGATGTGAAGGATACACTAGTGCAGGCTCTGGCCTGTTTTGTGTGCTACCCACAGTCCCTTGCTGCTATGGAGAAGGTTCCTAGGGAGAGGTAAGTGTTTATTACCTGAAATTTTTATCAACCTCAAAATACCCACTGGTAATGTATATGATTATCATGATGAGAAATGTAACAATCGTTTATTATCATATAGGAATTAGGATTACTTTCACATCCATTCTTGTTAATGTTAAATGTAAAGCCTGAAGCATGGTTTAAATGAGGCTCTGTCAGTTCAGACTCTGTATCTTTGCTGGAGCAACCTTTATTTAATGACCTGGGCAAATTTGTGTATCAGTTATTTTAACAAGACGAAGGACAAGACGCATTGGTAGCACCCCCTGACTGTTCATATCAAGAATGGTGGCTCTATATTTCACTGTTTTTGATTTGTTGCTCACCTCACAAGGCGACTTAGGGGGCAATGAACTGGGACTACTAGTCCCATGGGACTACCAGGCACCCAGATAAAACTTCTCTTTGAGAATGTGTATACTAAGGACTTTTCAGATTTCTAAAATAACCATACGTAACCTATCACTTTTGCAGTAACTTAGGTAATAAAAAATATCACACTATTATTTAACAAATCACAGGAAACAGTGTGTAATAACTGCACTCAGCACTTTGTACATTTGTATTTACACATTTTAGTTAAGTCCTGACCAGCTTAATACAAAGTCACATGCCTGCAGTACTTTCATATATTTAGGCAAATGTTGTCACCCCCCACTGCAACATCATATTTCTAGATTTAAAACACTTCTAAATGTTGTTTGTAATGTCACACTTTGCATTAGCCAATCACATCAAGGTATAACCTCTGTTCTGGATGCAATGCTCCAATCACATGACAAACCCTCATGCTAATACATTGACCTAACCTTCAGCTAAAGTATATCATCTTTGACCTTGACCTTTGTAGCCAGGAGAGGATGATCAAGGCTTTGCTGGCACCATATGAGAACAGAGCATGGGCCCAGACAAACTGGATACTGGTCAGACTGTGGAAGGTACGACGTAGCCTTGTCAAGTTCACTTTTCAAAGGCATCATACAAATATAGTAGAAATGCATTACATATATCCCCCATCGCACCCCCCAGCCCACTTTTTCCAAGGGGCGATGCAATCTCCATCAGAGGTCACTACCGCTTCACTAATATCACCTCTGTTAAGGGCTCACCATTTTGGCAAGATTCTTTGAGTTTTCCCCCCAAAAAATGTATGCATTAGGACACAAATGTGATGCTATTTTTAATATAATCCTAATAATTCAAAGGATTCATAATTAATTGGTTATTTTGCTTAGTCACTGAGAACTACATATGTGCAGGCTTAAATAGGGCACTAATGGTGTAACAAGGCAAATATTCATCTGCTAGGTTATAAAAAGGATACATGGAACCGGATGGCTGTCATGCTGCTCCAAGCACCAACAACTGACGGTCACTTCATCGTCATCAAGACCAACATGTCCCTTTACATTGAGCTGGCATGCAGGAATCACATGTTGTGTCAGGGACTGAAACTGATCCTTTTGTATAATGTTCAAAGGCTCTACAACCAACACAGTAGATTTTTCAATGGCATGTTTTTTGCCACATCCATGTGGGCCATGTTGCCATCATGCAAGTGATAAGTGGCCCAGGGTCATGACCAGGTCAAACGGGGATAGTCCATAGCCTTCAACAGAGGTCAAATTAGCTTAGTGGTAGTGAGCTCTGGTGGAGATTGGGGGGGGGGGGGGGGGGGGGGGATGGTCAATGTGATAAACCTCCCCCCCCCCTGATATTCAGAATATATTTAAAATATAATATTTAAATATTGGAAATGAAATATATTATTAATTAGAATTAAAGACTTTGGTTCCATTTCTAAGTTTGCTGTGAAATAATTTATATTTAACCAGGCTTTATATTAACATATACTGGAAACATAATACCATATTGTTTAAAACCTTAACTAAATTGTAATGTACAGGCCTCCCACACTGGCATAAAATCATAAAATTCATAAAATTTCCCAAATTTGCATAAAATGGCATAAAATCAGTAACAAAATCATAAAATCATAAAATTTTGTTGTAATTACCCAGTTTCATTTGTTTCAACTTCAAAGTCTATATGGCTTTTTTGCATAGTGCCCAAACTGCCATGTGTGTATATTTGCACTGCACTTTACACAAGTTGTGTGTGGGCTAGAGTAAAAATAGTTTCTTGTAAAGCATGAAAATATCTTATGCAATATTCTTAACAACTGTTGAGATATCCATGACCAAAACTGCTGCATATATATATATGATGTATATGTCACAGTGTAGACTGGAATCCAGTTGAGTTCGGAACTCAACCAGTTGAGATGGGAATTCTGATCCAAGCAGTTGAGATGGGAGTAGTCACAATATTCCAATGTACACTGGTCAAGATTGCCAGAAGGGAATCAATTTATTTAGGATATCCTGAAATACACTAGTTCACTTTGAAATATCTAGATAAGTCTACAGTTTTATCGTTTTACACTTTAAAACAAATGCTTGTAAATTAAGTTCAATCCAGTTCATTTATTTGCCACAAGATTTAACATTATACATGAAATTGTTCATTTATATACAGTTATTCCTGTGACAAAGAGGACACTCATTGAGTGTATGTCCTCTCAGTATTATCATTAAATGTAGTAGGTTATGTGGTGCAATGTGCAATAAGAAAACTAAAATTTCAGAGAAAATAAACTATAAATAAAAATTAGATTATGAAAATGGAGTAAAATATAATAAATATGATTCTTAAATTGAGGAAAAATATTCTCTCAGACAGCCTGTGTTGATATTGTACAACAAGGATCAATATCTTATAATCTTAATAATATTGTTCCAAACTCGAGCCCCCTTGAATTGTCAAGTTTTACCGGAGGCTGCAGTTTTACATACTGGTACATGGAAAGAAATGCATTCTACTTGTTCAGTTATGATGTACATCTCATTATTTGTAGATTAATTCAAATACAGTTAAAGGTAACATGTAATAATTAATCATATACATAAATAAACTAACACTATAATTGTTGATATATTCTGGATCAGCTATTGAAACAAAAATATCATTTTGGTATAATAATAAATTAATATGTAAAATAATGATATTGTGGCAGTGATATATAAATGTTTTATTCCTTAATACTTTTATCTAGTCTAGTTTGAAATAAAACTGCAGCTAGATTACATTGTACATTGTTGTTTATGAGCTGTGGTTTCCATTCTCCAGCTGATGTTCTTAAAACCAGGTTTACATCAGATGAAGACTCCACAGAAGAAAACTTTTTGACCCTTCATGTCATATGTTACTATATTAAAACTATCAATCCCAAGAAATGGACTCTGTAGCTGCCATATTTTAGTAAAACAAAAACAAATTTGTTTTCAATATCATTATTGCTTTATAACAGTACTTTATGCTGTTTCACAAAGTGCTGTATTTACAAAGAAAGTCAATTTTTTCATTATATGCTTTGAAGCTTTTATAACTTTAGAATTATCATTAATCATTTAAAGCTGAAAGATTTACTCTATAAAACATTTTTTCTAAATTGATGTGCTTATCAGTGTTAATATATTCCAATGTCAACTTGCTGAGACTGGTTTAAAAAACTATTCCCATTTTAACCGTTAAGATGGGAATTCCCATCTCAGCTGGAAGATAGCCAGTTCAGATGGGAATCCCTGTCTCAACTAGTTGCAATGGAATTCCCTTCTGGGAAGGGTAAAAGACACACGTGGACCTTGTTTAATCACACACAGAACCATAACAATGTATAAAATAGGTGAACTGGACAAATAAAGCCCATGTACCAGGATGGTTTTGTGGGGAAACTTTTGTATTCAGCCAAAATGAGCTAATACTATGAGATAATACACATATTACTGCAAATGAGTATGAACCTTTGATGATGACTGTTTATTTGACAGGGCTGTGGGTTTGGGTTCCGCTATATCCACCTCCCTCACCTGGTGCCAGTCAAACACCAGCAGCAGGAGATGGGCACAGCCAGTCTACAGAGTAAGTCAGCCTGGTCCAGTAAGCATCATGTACATTTTAAACTGCATTGCCAAAAAAAAATTTCTGGTCAAGAAAGAAATTTTCTTCTGATAAGAAATCTATAAGAAAATTTATCTTAATACTCTTAAGACAAGATATATTATCTTGTCAGAAGAAATATCTACTTGACCAGTGTAAGACAAAAAATTCTTACTGACTCCCAAGAAAATATTTTGTATCATAAGATTTTTGCCTTAAAGAAAGAACTTTATTGTTGTTATGGGCAAGCACATGAATTTTGTGGATGTGTGATATTATTTTTGCCATAAGGTATCTTTTTTCTGATAGCAAGAAAAATTATCAGAAAAAAAAATCTTGATATAAGAAAATTTCTTACCCGACTCCTAAGAAAAAATTTCTCGCTACTAGATATTTTTTTCTTATAATTAGAAATGTTCTGCTATTTTTGGCAAAGTAGCTCTCAATACATATGTAATATTGAATAAAAACAGGTGCAACTTTGTATCCATGGTTAGTAAATTCTTTTTATCATTTACTTCTTATGAATTCAAGGTACTAGAAGCAAACTCATTGTTTTAATTGTGCAGTATTTCTTGTAAAGATTTTTTGCTCCATCTCAGTCAGATATACTCTTTGAAAATTAGCACTCGGGTATTTATAAAGTATGTGACATTAGTTGAGCTGCTCATTTTAAAGGTTTTTTGTTTGTACAGAACCCTGCCCTTCTATAATATACCAAGGAGTGATCTCAGACCTGATGTATAACCATGAAGAGATGGCCACCAAGTTTATAGACAGTCTGCTCAAGCAACTGAACTGGGCGTTCTCAGAGTTCATCGGAATGCTGCAAGAGGTATCTATAACATAACACTCAACACCTTGCTGTTAATACTGGTACTTTTTGGAAGGAGAAACAGGCAGCTGTTTTTAGCTTAACGGAGTTGATGAGTTTATTTCTATATTCATATTTTTAATAAAATCGGTTTGTGGGTGGATCTGCTTAGGTCCCCCTGAGTTTAAAACAATAGATTTCAAAATTTTGTTAAGTTTTTTTTACCTCCACCATTTTTCCAATGTCTCCACTATGGCTGATTTTCAGAAGCTGAAATTTGGCACAATATTAGTGCTAGGTCACAGATTTGCACCTGATATTTATTTTTTACCTGGACCTAGGTCATCACCTTTTAAGCTCTCCTTGCCATCACTAAATGATGAATTAAGACATCCATCATCTTTTCCAGCTTCAGAGTCTGGCGACCCAACATGACACCCACTACATTGACAGTCGCCAGCTGAAGATCTGTGCCACATGTTTTGATATTTCCGTCGGTCTGATGCGGGTGATGGAAATGATGGTAAACCTCTGTCCTAAACTGTTGACAGACTTTAAAGGACGGCCTTCAGCGGAAGTGCTTCTAGCCAGACTGTTCCAGGTATAATTATTTGTTGATCCACAAAGCGGTTCAAGGGGCAGATTCCAATATCTTACGTCTATTACCATAATGATAATCACATGAACCTTTTAAAATTAAGGGCAGAAAACACCACTTCCAACACACACAGACTGTATCTTTTGCTTACACTTTGGTGTTTATATCATATGGTGGGCCCACCAGTATGATCCAAACAGATTCATCATAGATATCTGCCAGGAAGTTAGATGAACCAGAGTTTTACAAAGGGTTTTTTGCAACTACTGACCTTTAAACTTTCTAACCACCTCAGGTTACATGGTTTTTCTGTTTGACAACATTGCCATATTTACTTTAGCTTGTGGATGACTAACTCCTACATCCATCATAGAGGTTTAATAAGAACTTTTCTGGACAGGAATTTCCAGATAAATTAATATTTATACAAACTAAGCCAGAAATTACATAGATTCTACAGAAAAGGTTTCTAGCTTTATGATGAATACTCAATGGTTTGTTTCAGTGTGTGTGTCAGGTGATGAACAGGGTGACTGCGAGGATGAACCTGTTTGAGACGGTCGTTAACCTCAGCATGCCAGGTAAGGTAAACTCTACAATAAAAATGCCTTTGTCTGAATTTTTGGGGCAATCAAGCAATTTAACACAGTATTTTCATCTCTTTATTGTACATCCACTAGGTGGTGAAGTTTTATATTTTTCCCTTGGTTGGTTTGTCAGTTAGCAACTTTAATCTGAAGTTATGAATAGAATTTGAGGAAAATGTTGGTTGCGGTAGGTTAACACCCAACGAACATCCTATTAAATTTTGGAGGTAATCTGGATCACCCTAATATGTTTTAATTCCAAAGTATTCTTTAATTGTCAGACAGGGCTATTTCTTTATCCTAGCTAAAGACTAAAGCTACTTGTGGGTATGAGGGGCTGCCTTAATTTCTAAAGCTCACCTGTGAATCATGTTTGTAAAAGCTGACAGTGCAGAACCCAGCAAAGTTTGATTAGGATTTTCTTCGGAGGTATACTTGTAGGCTCAGATTGCAGTTTTCAATTTTTTTTAACATTTTTTAGCTAAGCTGACTGTAAGTCATCTGAGCTATAGTCATCACTCTTTGTCTGTCGTCCGTCCGGCCATCTGGCCATCGTGACGTCCGGCCTTCTGTCCGTTATCAGGGCACAAATCATAACCACTGTACCTGGAATCTTCTTACTTGACAACAAGAGAGGTCCATAAAAAATCTCTTTGAAAACCTGAAATTAGGTCTCTGTTACCCATATTCTCCGAGCTATGGGGCTCAGAAATACCCCTCAGAATAATTAAAAATTTGATACAAAAGCCCCAGTAGGTGAATAACTAATGCATTGATCAGCATGATACTTTGCATGCATATTGATCATGGACTTTTTCTTCAGTTTCTGCAGAAATGGTGGCACTACCTGTATTTTTTCCGATTTTACGAATTTTGCTTCTCTATTTTGAGACCTTCAAAGATGTGGTATTCTGTTAACCAAACAAATCATAATGGTTGGACTGAGAAAATTTTGAGACTGACAAAATTAGTTTCTTAATTGTATCCGCCAAAACGAAGTTTTATGTCTGTTTCCACACATAAACCAACATATCTCGGGAACCGTTTGACCAATCAGGAAAAAAATTTTTGTACAAATGTAGCCCTTGGATAGCTTTATAACATACACAAAAAATGGTGGCACCACCTGCAACCATGTTTGCACAGTGTCCACCTGTTCATCTGCCTTGGGTTAAAATCACTCATATCTCTGCAGTGGTTTGACTAATTCACCTGAAATTCGGCATGCGTATACATCTTGGATAGCTTTCTTGATTTGATGACAGGTGGTGCCACCTACATTCATGTTCACGCTGCAGACATTCAAGCTCATAACTCGGGAACCGTTTGACCGACTGGGCCAAAATATTGCATGTGTATAGATCTCACATAGCTCTTTATCATACACAAAACTGGTGGTGGTGCCACCTGCAACCATTTTTGCACAGCGTCTGTCTCTTTGTCTGCCGTGAGATAATATCTCTCATATCTCGGCAGTGGTTTGACATATCTGCCTAAAATTTTGCAGTTTTATACATCCTGGACAGCTTTCTTGATTTTATGACAGGTGGCGCCACCTACATTCTAGTTTACGCTGCAGACATCCAAGATCATGTCTCTGGAACTGATTGACCGTTTGGGCCAAAATTTTGTATGTGTATAGATCTCACATAGCTCTTTATCATACACAAATCTGGAGGGGCCACCTGCAACCATTTTTGCACAGTGTCCATCTGTTTGTCTGCCTAGGGCTAAAATCACTCACATCTTTGTAGTGGTTTGACTTATCTGCCTAAAATTTTGCAGGTTTACACATCCTGGCAGCTTTCTGGATTTGTACTAGGTTGCGCAACCTACATACACATTTCGGCTGCAGACATCCATGCTAATATGCAACACACCTCACTCTATTTCCCCTTGCCACTTAATCCATGCCTCACTTCACCCATTCCACCCTGATTTTGGCAGATACACGTAGTCACTTGTCGACTACCCGTATTCTAGTTTTCTGTGTTGTCATCTTGTTGAGACCTTCAAATGAAGTGGTCTGGCTGTTAATAGGGCACAAACCATAACAGTTGGACCTAGAAACTTCTAACTGTACATCCAGGGAAATTAGAAATTAGATCATAGTGACCTATATTCTGAAAGATATGTGAAACAACATGATTTGAGAACCCTATAGGACAGATTTGCATGTTTGGTTACAGTTGGACCTAGAAACTTCTATTTGATTCAGATCCAGGGAGGTTCCTGTAAAAATTTCTTGGAAATTTGAAATAATGTCACTGTGACCTAAATTCTACAACCTGTGTGAAAGAACATGATTTTAGCACTGTTTTAGTCATATGGACACAAATGGTAGCAGTTGGATGTAGAATAAAATCACTGTAACCTATATCTAATGTCTAATGCATGATTTTGAGCACTCTTGGAGTTCATTTTACCCATTGTTCAAGGTTCCTTTAATTCAGCTGAGCGTCATGGCCCATGGGCCACTTGTTTTTTTTTTTGTATCTTTAATATTTCTTATAAAAACTTGTAAAAATGTTCAGTAAACATTTAAAGTTACCTTGCCACTTGCACACATTATGATTTATTGACCACAGGGCTGGAGACTGTGGACCACTTCCCCATCCTGACAGCTGTGGCAGGTATTCTTGTGGCATTATTAGGAAATGAAGAGGTCAGGTAAGTACTGTGTGTTACCAGATCTTTGTAGCTGTGTCATTCAATAGGCAGCACTGTGGTTAATAGTTTCATGTCTTTCAGAGACAAGAGGGTGTTAAAAAGCTTCTGAGATATAGGGGAAGTAGAACTTAAAGAAGATAAATCTAGTTGGGTAAAGATTTATTAACTTGGGAAGCTGTCACAAAACACTTGAGATCTATGAAATAATCCCTTCGCCCTACTTCTTTGGGCCTGAGGTGCTCAACTGACCAAATAATGCATGGATGTAGTATTTCTGTGAGTCGGACGCAAGTAATCTCTTGTTTACATACACAGCAGCAGCACCTCAGGATGGCTCATATAAGCACACTTGAAAACGACAGAATAGCCGTTGAAAATGATGACAAATTTTACCCAAGCCACTTTCCTGTTGCCACACCAGGTTATGAAAATCGTGTTCAGAATAAACTTTCATGACTGATATTTCAGATACAAGGTTTACTGAAGGATATAAACTAAATAAGATGAAAAACACACACATGATGGGTAAAGCTGATTTTTATGCAACTGGAGAATGCTTCTTTAAACCCAGGACCTCTTGAAGTAGAATCTTAGCAAAGGAACAGTGATAGCCCTCACGCAGGGTGAACACTGTGCACGCTTAATGAAAAGGCATTGAAAAGGCATGTATCACTCACAAATGAGTACAACTTCATGGATTTCCTCAATGTTATGACTACTTTATGGTGATTACACACCCAGGACCGACAGTAGTGGCAGTTACCTGGCTTGTTTGGTACCAGGATTTATTGACCGGGCATGCATATTATCACACAGATACAGATATCAAGGCCCCCTGGTGATATGGCTTATACACTTATTTAAAATAGTGGGCTCATATCAGCCCACCACACAATGTACTTTCCCATCGCCCCAGAATGAAATCAGCAAGCATCACATGGCATGTGATGTCATTATACTTTGTAATGCACCGGCCAGGAAAGAAAGTGACCAAAACTTTATCTCTGAGGCTAAATATGTCAAGGTGCCAGCACATGTGCACTTTTAAAGTGTTTAACTGTAATGAAAAAAGAGTGACTGTATACAGTAGGTTGTGTTTGTACATGGTAGGTTGTGTTTATGGCACCCGTGGCCATTTAATAAAAATATGATGGACTGGCTTGGTTGGTATTGCCTTTGTATAGCCTTCAGGCTGATATGCCACCCTCAGGCCAATACAAAAGCAACACAGAACATTCCAGTTTGTCAGTCAATGGCTTACAAAAAAAAAAGGGAGGAAGCCTGCACTGCTGCCATGTCACATAGTCCCAAACTTAAATGGAATTCAACAGATGTGCATATTTAGATAAACATTAGTTAAATCATTGTAAAATAAAATAGAAGTAGTTTGCTCCAACAACATAAAATTTTTAAACTTGCAGGAACAAAAATTAGCAATTTTCATGGAGAAACCTGGTGATGGAAGACTGCTTTATATTTTAGCTTGAATGATGTTGAATTCTGAGAAGGCTTATAAGGAATTTATATTTTGATAGCCAGTTTATGAGCTTGTAATTATAATGATTTTTACATAATCCAGTATCAATATTCAACATAAATCAGTGGTGAGATGTATTGTATTATATATTTATTTTTACATATAACATGGCATAACTTTTCCTCCAGAGATGTGGCTACTGGAGCTTTGCTGGCTGAGCCAAGCTTCCAGCCGAATGGATTAGAGTTCCTACTGGGGACGAACACAGAGGGACAGGAAGCCGGGGCTACTGCAATGGTACATGACCGGAAAAATTTCTCCCTCAGGAAATGTAAGTACACCCACATTAAATACAGTAGAACTTCCTTATTATGGCACTGATCAGACCCGAAGTTTGTCTGTAATAGAGAGGTGCCTGTATTAGAGAGATTATTTACCACCAGGGACCTGTTGCAATAACATTATTCTTGACTTAAGCCCAGTAGCTAAATACCATTGATACAATTGTAACGTCAAAATCATAATGGTAATGGTTACTGTAGTGATGCCACTGGGCTTAAGTAATCTATATTACTTTAGTCATCTTATTGTTACACACCCCAGGTCAACTTCAACTCAACTGGACCACTTATTGGCCCCCCCCCTTCCTCGGAACAGGGGACAGTGATTTAGGTTTGTCTTTCTGTCTGTCCGTCTGTTTGTGTTTCTGTCCATCTGTCAGGTTTTTGTTTCCATGCAATAACTTTCCTAAATATTATCCAGTTTCATTTAAATTTTGGTCACTGATTGCACGCATGCATACTTTGATTGGGATTGGTTTTGGAGTGTCTGTCTGAAAATATATTCCCACCAGCTCCAAAACAATAAGATTAAATTTTTTTCCTATTTCACAACCAAAATTACAACATGTGGAGACATCTTCAGAACACTATGAAAACTAAAACACAACCTCTATGACATGTGGAGACCTCTTCAAGCAAAACTAAAAACTAAAACATTGATAACCCAAGCATGAATGACAACAAGAGGCGGAAGCGGAGGACATAAATTCCACAAATTTGCTTGATATCTGTAATATACAGTAGCAGCATTTTCCCCTCTGGCATTAAAGAATCTGGTCAGATGTCAGAGTGACATACCTTCCAATGTTGAGAAGTGCACTGTAAGTATTAATAAAGATGCAAATATATTAGTAATTTTTTTACAAAAATACTAATGGACAGATTTCTTTCATATTATGCCTGTACATCAATTGGGTTATGGGATGAGTTATAATTAAATTTGGATTATAACCTTTCTTATGAGTGGCCTTGACCTTGAATCTTCCTATATTTGGTGAAAAATATTGTTTCTCAAGTCAATAGATGAATCTATCTGAAAATCAAAGATGAAAGAAGTCAGATGATAAGTTGTTTTAAGGGATTAGTGACCTTGACCTTGGTTTTGACGGTCACACTTGAAGAAACCCTATGGCTTGTCAAGTGTCAGTATATGCTTCTGAAGATGGGGGCCTATTTTAAAGGGGGGGGGGGGGGGGTTTGTGGATTATATGCCTGGGGATACTATGGCATCTGCAATGCCAAGAATGTCTAATTTTACATGTTATTTATAGCTACTAATCCATAGTTAGCTGACTAGGATCTGTTTATTGTTTACCTGTTCAATGACAGCAGTACTTCATTATTTATGTAGTGATGGCCTCCGATATTTTTCAGATAAAGAGGTCAGTGAGGAAGAGGTCACTAAGGTCGAGCAGATGATGGAATATGTTCAGCAGATGCAAAAGGAAACTGTGCAAAAAACAGCTGTAAGTGTTGTATTCATTGAGTCCGATGTACCGAAAATAGCATTAAGTGTTGTAATCTGATGTATATATCATGTGTCTTTATAAGCACGTAAAATAAAGGCTTCATAATAGATGATCTTTAGTCTGTTTATATTTAGATTGTATCACCCAGTAGCCATTGTGTGTAAAGGATTAATATAAAGTTTAATATAAAAGTAATATAAAACTATTGGCTTTATAAGGTAAGATTCAAGGAATTATGCATGTAATGTGGACCACTTTCAACAGGAGGTCTTGTTAAAAAGTTTGCAGTGCATATTGTAAAGAATCAACTTAATAGACCTTTTCCGTTTCACTCGCGACACCTGTCGGCGATATTTAACATCTATGGTTCGGGGTTGTACACATGTACGGGAATCAAAGGCGGAAGCAGTTGTGTTATTTGGGCCCTGTTGAATTAAACTGACTTAACCCCAGTATCACCTATTATTGACCTAAGCCTACCATGAAACGACAAAAGTATGTTGCAATATAAGATAAAACAAGGAGGGGGTTTTATTTTATCTTATATTGAACTTATATTATAGCCTTAGATACGGAGTCGACCAGGGGATGTTTAAAATTAATGTGTAAAAGCTCGTCTTAGGCTATACATATTATGAAGTGAAAACAGTGCACATATTAAACAGACTACTGGTGAAACTGACATGTATGAACACAGATGCAGGTTGCTTACTAAAATCGGTAGCGTCCTTGGCAACCGTGAGAACCTGAACGAAACAACTTGTTCATGAAGAAAAGCTGTGTTTACATCTGACAATCAATGCTGAGTGCATTAAAAATAATGAAGTTAACTAGGCTGCTCAAAAGTAGAGAAGACGTTCATGAACTTTTTATTCATGAAATATGACTGTCCCATATATACCCAGATAGCACAAATTAACAGTTTGCACAGAAAATGTTCTTAAATGTTAAAAAAACATGGTTATAACAATGCCTTGAACCCTTTTTAGCCCTCAGCCCTTAGGCTGATGGGCTATTGTCGTCACCCAAGCTGTCCGTCCGTCCGGCGTCCGTTAACTTTTACCTTGTGAGCAGGATATCTGGAAAAGGATTCACCGTCAGAATTTTATTTCCTCGGTAAAGATGTATATCGACAAAATCTCGGTCAAGTACGAAGATGGGTGACCTTGACCTATTTTTCTACATTTAAGAGCTGATTATAGAAAAACACTTAGATGCTTATTACTCAGGAACCATTTGGTGGATTTTCACAAAACTTACTATGATTATTGGGACTGATAGTCTCTACCTGCTACACAAGTTTGGTGGCGCCACCTACAATTTCTGATTTTTAATGAATTTTTATCGGATTTTTCAACTTTGGGCTTGTGAGCGGGATATCTCAAAAAGGATTAACCGTAGGAATTTTATTTTTTCGGTGAAGATGTATATTGACAAAATCTCGGTCAGGTTTGAAGATGGGTGACCTTGACCTATTTTTCTATGTTTTAGAGCTGATTATAGAAAAAACATTTAGAAGCTTATTTCTCAGGAACCATTGGGTGGATTTTCACAATACTTACTATGATCATAGGGACTGATGGTCTGTAACTGCTGCACAAGTTTGGGGGTGCCACCTACAATTTCTGATTTTTAATGAATTTTTCTTGGATTTTCAACTTTGGCCTTGTGAGCGGGATTTCTCTAAAAGGATTCACAATAGGAATTTTATTTCTTTGGTGAAGATGTATATCGACAAAATCTCGGTAAAGTTCAAGGATGGGTGACCTTGACCTACTTTTCAAGGTCACAGAGCTTATAACAGAATAAAACTTAGAAGCTTATTTTTCAGGAAGCATTTGGTGGATTGTTATGAATCATGGTACATACCTCTGCATTTTAAATTTATAACTGAGACATGTACAGATATACATCCATGTCAGCTTCTGCTGATATTCTAGTTTAAGAAAGTGTTACCTCATCTTGTTATAATTTGCCGGAAAATATGTAATTTATATAATATAATAATAATATAATATATTATGTAAAACGCATAATATTCTTAGAATGTAATCAAAATATTTATTTCATATATACATAATTTCGACAGAGCTGTAAATATAATTTATAACTTAAGATACTATTCTTATATATATAGGTTTATATTTCAACAATCCATTAAAAGTTTAAAGGAATTTGTCATATTTAACGAAGACTAACTTTTTTAGCTATGATATTTTAGAAATGTTTTTGTTTTTTTTAATGGTCTGTTAAAACATCTGTGCAAATAATCGAACAGTTTGTTTGTAAATGTTTGTAAAATGTTTTGTGCTGCGTGTGGTATATTCACACGTTTACTTACCAATTTCAATAAACCAATATTATTAACAGAAGTGTACAATGCTGTGTCACTGGGGTATACTTGCATTCTGTTTACTAAATTGGTGACCTGAACACTAAGGACTCAAAATCAAATGAACAAGATATCCTGGTCTCCCCTGCACAATTGTTGCCTCGGGGTCAGCTGACCCGAACCCTATACAAGACGGCGCAAACGCACGCAGTGTGCATGCTCGTGGAAAAGGTCTTTTATATAAGTGGTATGATTATATGTGGTATGATTATATGATGTATGATAATATGTGGTATGATTATATGATGTACGATAACATGTGGTATGATAATATGTGGTATGATTATATGATGTACGATAATATGTGGTATGATTATATGATGTATGATAATATGTGGTATGATTATATGATGTACGATTATATGTGGTATGATTATATTTGGTATGATGATATGTGGAATGAATATATGTGCTTTGATTATATGTAGTATGTTTATATTATTCTTTGATTATATGTTGTATGATTTTAAATGGTATGATTCTGTGTGGTATGATTACATGTACAGTGAAACTCCTACTTGCAGACAACTCAGTAAGGCAGACAACTCATTAATGCGGACACTTAATCTCAGTTCCTTTAAATTTGCCTCTATATTATGTTTAACGTAACTCAGTAAAGCAGACAACTCATCACCCGGTCAATGGACAAACTTTCCCATCCACCTGCATTTCCAGTGCATATTACGACCCTCAAAAGCGACAGACATTGGGAGTTCTTTTTTTGTTCTTATATCTGCCGCGAGATTGCACTCCGAGGTCATAACCTCAAATGACCTGTTTTGACCAAAGCGACAGCCTGAGGACAAGCGTAATTTGGTGAACAATCATGATGTTACATGTGACTATACAGTTGAAATTGTTGCTTATTTCTATAAATGTGTAGTTATCACAATCATTACTTTATTTTGATTAGCCGGTCAATCAGAAAAAAAAAAAGCTTTCAAACAGTTTTTCATTTGACAAGACCACCATCAAAGACTAAAGTTTGTGCATTGTTATCGGCATCTGGCCTGGGGAGCCTTAACAAGTTCGCGACAGTTTGCACTTTGCTATGTAGAATGCATTGTGAAGACTATCTTTTTACAAATAATCATGATGTCTGGATGCTGTCAATAATCAATCTTCAGTATACTTAGTGCAACCATCCATGAACTATGCTTACTTAGAAGATGAACCATGGTACGTCGAAGTGAAACTGCTTAGATTAGTGTGTGGGGCCTAGCTGTTGAAGTTGAAAGAGAGAAAGAAAGTATGTCTTTCCTTGTTTATTAATTATATTTTACAAATTACAAATGCATATTTAAGCTATTTTGAAAATGGTTTTATATATTTTTTTTTTATAAAATTTATGTATTTCAAATTAAGCATTAAAACAATAGCAAAACAGAGGATATCAGAAACATTCAATGAAGAATTGACACAATATGCAAAACTCCTCAACAGGACAACTCACTAATATGGAAAAAATCATCCAGTCCCTTAGAGGAGTTTCACTGTATATTATATATGGTATGATTATATATGGTATGTTTATATTATATCGGTATGATTATATGTGATGTGATTATGTGTGGTATTATTATATGTTGTGTGATTATATGTGGTGTAATTATATATGGTATGATTATATGTGGTATGATTATATGTGGTATGATTGTATTATATTGGTATGATTATGCGGTGTGATTATATGTGGTGTAATTATATATGGTATTATTATATGTGGTATGATTATATGTGGCATGATTATATGTGGTATGATTATATTTGGTATGATTATATGTGGTATGATATGTGGTATGATAATATGTGGTATGATAATATGTGGTATGTTAATATGTGGTATGATAATATGTGGTATGATTATATGTGGTATGATTATTTGTTTTACAGGAGGTATCAGAAGATAACCTATGCAGTATATGCTATGCCCGTGCCATGACAGTTAAGTTTCAACCTTGCGGGCACACATCATGCAAGTAAGTGAAAAGTTCAAAGAATTACATACATCTTCTTGTGATCCAGGTCTTAGGCTCAGTTGCTCTGAGAGCTTGCTTCAGCTATATCATGAATTCTGAACAGGCTCCCATGCAAGGCGGAGGAGCCTTAATCTAAACAGCAAATCAAATCCATTGTTACAAATGTAAACTTTTTTTATTTGACTTGAACTGTACAATTAGGTAGAATAACTACAAAGCACTCTCCCTGGCTCATATGTTGGTGTTCTGTAGTCTTTTTATATAGAGGAAGGAAACTGCAGTGCCAAGGAAAAACCAAAGTAAACTGTACACAGAAGTCAGAACTGTTCACGTGCCATATCAACAAGAACATTTGCACTGGAAACTTACCAGGTTAACAAGCCTTTATATGATCATTAATCACAAACTATTGCCAGGTGGTGATCTAAAAATAGCAAAACATTCGTTTTCTTCTCCGTGTAGATGGTCTGCACGTGAGCACCTGATTGGTTCAATAGTCTTTTTAATAATTCATGATATAACATGACTGATTTATCCAGGATGAATGTCTAATGTAAATGTGTGTTTATGGAATGCACACAAGATGTCACTGATATACAGGAGTGGTATTACTGTAGTTAATGATGAAGGCACTTTGGAGGCACCCATTTGTAATGAATGAAAATTCATACATTCTTCCAGATTTACTGATTTGACTTACAATTTAGCCATAAGGAGCATTGTAGCAGAGCATTATTAGCTATTGCTCTCTTGTCAATGATTATTATTATTATAATTGTATCCGCCAGAACAGAGTTTTCAGTCAGACGCCGCCGCATAGGTTTCCGGAGAACTCCTCCGTTACCACTGGGCAGAATTTTTTGAAATTCAGAATTATGATCGGGTCACGTGAGCTGCTGCGCCCTCATTTTTGGTGACCTCTGACCTTTCCTCTCTGCCCAGCTTCCATTTGTGCGTCTGTTTCCACACATAAACCCACATATCTCAGAAAGCATTTGACTGATCAGGCTAAAAATTTTACACAGATGTAGCCCTAGGATAGCTATAAACATACACTAAAAATGGTGGCGCCACCTGCAACCATTTTTGCACAGCGTCCATCTGTTCATCTGCCTTGGGATAAAATCACTCATATCTCTGCATTGGTTGGACTTATCCTCCTGAAATCTTGCATGTGTATACATCCTGGACAGCTTTATTGATTTTATGACAGGTGGCGCCACCTACATTCATGTTTAAGCTGCAGACATCCACGCTCATATCTCAGGAATGGTTTTACTGATTTGGCCAAAATTTTGCATGTGTATAGATCTCACATACCTCTTTATCATACGCAAAACTGGTGGTGCCACCTGCAACCATTTTTGCACAGCATCCATCTGTTCATCTGTCTTTGGGAAAAAATCACTCAAATCTTGCCAGTGGTTTGACTTATCCACCTGAAATTTGCAGGTTTATACATCCTAGACAGCTTTCTTGATTTTATGACAGGTGGTGCCACCTACATTCATGTTTAGGCTGCAGACATCCAAGCTCATATCTCAGGTACCGTTTTATCAATTGGGCCAAAATTTTGCATGTGTATAGATCTCACATAGCTCTTTATCATAGGCAAAATTGATGGTGCCACCTGCAACCATTTTTGCACAGCATCCATCTGTTCATCTGCCTTGGGATAAAATCACTCATATCTCAGTAGTGGTTTGACTTATCTACCTAAAATTTTGCATGTTTATACATCCTGGATAGCTTGTTTGATTTTGTGTCAGGTGGCGCAACCTACATTTATGTTTCAGCTGCAGACATTCAGGCTTATATCTCAGGACTGGTTTGACATATCCCCTGAAATTTTGCATGTGTATAGATCTCACATAGCTCTTAGTCATACACAAAATTGGTGGCCCCACCTGCCACCATTTTTGCACAGCGACCTTCTGTTTGTCTGTTGTGGGATAAAATCACTCGTATACAAGTAGTGGTTTGACTTATCTGCCTAAATTTTTTTCATTTATATACAACTTGGACAGCTTTCTGGATTTTGTGGTAGGTGGGGCAACCTACATACACATTTCGGCTGCAGACATCCATGCTAATATGCAACACACCTCATTCTATTTCCCCTTGCCACTCAATCCATGCCTCACTTCACCCGTCCCACTCTGATTTCGGCGGATACACGTAGTTGACAAGCGACTGCCCGTAATCTAATTATTATTATTATTAACATTATTATTATCATTATTATTATTATTTTTATTATTGTCATTATCATTATTATTATTATTATTAATATTATTATTTTTATTACAGACCTTGCATTCTTCACCATGTGATGACAAAGAAGCAGTGTTTCTTCTGTATGAAGGATATTGAAACTTTAATGGATGCAGACGGCCATCCTATCAGGCTCATTTAGTATGGACAAAGATGGCCATCCTATCAGGCTCATTAAGTGTGGACACGGATGGATTTCTATCAGGCTTATTGAGTGAACCTCATAAATTGTCATTGCGGGTTACACTGTTACAGTGTTACTTATGCATTTCAGTCATAGGCATTAAACAGAATATATTTGTTGAGCTCATGTTGAAGTTATTAATTCTGATCTTATTATATCTCGCCTAAACTAGTAATATTGAATCTCAACATGTTACCATGAGTAGTTAAGAAATGTAATACACTATATACTTAATGAAGTTTGCTCACTGCAGCCCTAATATTTAAGCCTGCTACATGCATATCAGTACATGTATGTCCAATGTGTTGATGATATATTCTAATGGCAGTTGCTTCATATTATCAGAGCTGATTAAGTATAACTAGGTGTAGAATGTAAAATTACACCACCAGAAATATACACTTAAACATACACAGTAAACTTTCATGCACTTTTCAGTTTGATATACAAGTTTATATATATATATATATATATATATATATATATATATATATATATATATATATATATATATATATATATACAGTAGAACGTCGAATATCGGAAAGCCTCGGGGGGGACAAGCTTTTTGTTCGGATGAACGATCGTTCGGATGAACGATTTCAAATTAAATTTGTCCGGGAATTATGGTGATTACCACGCGCCGAGTTTGGGACATTTCCAGTTACTGACTGAACTAAACTGATTGAGCTAGCCCATGATAAAGGTGTGACAATATATTGTAACATTTTCAATCGATTTAATTTATGTATCAAACAGAAAACATTATTATATGATACATGTAATATAATAATGTGAACAGCCCTTTGCTTGAAACAATCGATATCGTACCATGATAACTGGAATGACCTGCCATGACCTCGAAAGTCCTGCCATCTCTCGGCAGATAGTTAAACTACGGGAACCTTTTTACAGGTACTGTACTTATATTGAAATTACATGTGAGAGGATCAGTTGAATGCACAAGTAAACAAGTTTATGTACACAGTTTTATACACAGTAATTATCGGAGACGCACATAAACTCAACATCTATTCACTGCAGTACTCGAGGCCTGGGTGACTACCAGAACAAAGATCAAAGCTATCCTTTAAATCCACCCAGATCAATACTGAACCAAGGACTGCATGGTCCGAAGGGGATGTGTTTATCACACCCATGACCTGCGGTCGGCTACTCAGTAAAGGTCTGTTGTAACATTTTGTTTGCACAGCTTGGGCATTCTAATTTTAAGCGAGCCGAGGACAACCCCGGCTAGCGAGGCGGTGTTTTCACTTTGTCTACGCTCGGGTGCACTAATTAGTCGGCAATATGTATCACCGCTGATCTAGCGATCAGACGATCTTTTACACCATTTTATTCTGGATTTTTTTGTCAATGTTCAAATTTTGGATATATGGTCAAAATTTCGGTTCTCCGGTTTTTATTTCGGATGAACGATTTTTCGGATAAACGATGTTTGGATATTCGACATTCTACTGTATATATATATATATATATATATATTTATATATATATATATATATGTATATATATATATATATTGTATGTATATAATAAATAAACAGCATCAAAGCAGATGATTTATTCATACAAAGAATATATACTTTACATAAAAAAATAAAATTTCAATGATCAGTGTCATTAATTTATGATTCCATATGGTATTGAATCAAAGATTTTATATATTATAGAATGTAATTAATATTTAGTTTAATGCAAACCTGACCATAGAGTATGTTTTTGCCCTTACAAAAAATATCTAAAAACTTAATATAAAATTGCATAGTTTCTAGTAACACCAAGAAAAAAAACACAGTTTTATTATCATTATTCAAGAAAACCTATGAAATAATACAGTTTTCCAGGAAGTTGCAGAAAATTTGTTTTCCAAAATACCTGATCAATAGTAATGTACATGAATATTTCAATCTTCCAGTTGGCTTTTCCAGTTGACACTGCTTGCAAGATCCAGAGAACAATTTGTCAAATTAATATTTCATATGTCAACATTTGCCAACACTAAAGTGTGTGCTTTTATATTTATTGCTGTATATATATTTTAGTTTCTTGTTTATATCAGTGGATTTAAATGATAGGTCCACTATTACTTTGTAACAGCAGTTGCCTTCTTGTGTAGGTTTTGTTAGTTATCATCCCTTTTTTGGGGTTGTACGTACCTATAGTAATTTAAACTGGGTTAAACCTTTAATTCCTTAAAAAGCTGTGTCTTTGATCTTGTATTAGTGGTTGCAATGTGTGCTCACAAAGAGATCTTGGTTTAAATCCCAATTGAAGCAGCCCATTTAAAATACATTATGCCAGTAAATTTATATATGGAACTGTATTTTGCAAAAATATGTATGTTTTCCTAATTTTTCCTTAAAGTGATAGAAGTTATCCTAATATGTTTGTTGTCAGAGTTCATCTATTAATAATTTTGTTGTACTTTTACCCATTCTTTCTGGTGTATATATGTCTGCTTTTATCATATTATCATCCAGGATAGTATTTTCCTGTACCTTTCAACCCCCCCTCCCCACCCCAACCTATCATTTATACCCTTTCTAACCACCCAGTTTTTATTCCCTTCCCAGAAGGTATGTTGAGTTGCGAGGCTTGTCTTTTTGCAGTTTTACTCATAAAATTTTGAACCGATGTTGATGAAATTTTTTGGAGGGTTAATGTAATTAAAAACCAGGAACATCAGATTAAGATTTAATGGTAATCTAGATCACCATTATTTGTTTTGGTTAGAAGGATTCTTTCCCAATACAAGATAGGGTAATTTGTTTTTCCTGGCCTTGGGCAAGCCCATTTCATCCACTAATATTAGGGGAAGACTTGAAGTGTATATTTACAAATTGGATGAAAGTTTCCACCACGTGAAATGTGCATGTAATTGGAGCCACTTGTGTTCTGGTGTGCAGGGCTGACCTGGAATGCATACATCAAGTCTGTGGAGCATGACACAAATTTCTCTTGGCTTGGGTTGATATGTTCCCTGCACTTAGCCTCTGAACTTCAGTACAGATCACTGAATCAAATTTTAGAAGTGTTTTAGTAATGACAAACATGAACGTAATGCCATTTGCATATATTTTGTTCATGCGCATTTCTACTTGATAAGTAAGATAAATAGTATATAAACTGAATATGGTAATAATCTGGTGATATATTGTGATATTTATTATTTGGCATATCACCAAACTCCACGCACGTGACATTTGAATTTGCCACATGGAAGAAAAAAATTTAAGTTTTTAATTGTGACATTTTTTTTATTTCATGTTAAATTCGATACTTTCATGTGAATATTATATTTATATATATGCACTATAATTATAATTATTTTTATTCTTAAAATATATATATATATATAAACATATATACATAAACATGTATGTATATTATCCTAAAATATCTGGTTAATATGGATTGGGCACTTTGTAATTAATACTTTTTTTGATTATTTTTTGTAAGTCATATTATTTTATATTCATCGCACACCATTTTCATATTATATGCCATCCGTTTCACATTGTACACATTTTATTGTTCTTTCATAGTCAAAAGGTAACGATACTGGTACTCAATATTCTGTAAATACTGGTGATGTTTGTAAAACCTGTGGTATCAACATTAAAATACACTGATAATCAGTAATCATAGTGATAGTAGTTAAAGGTTGATATCATGAATAATAATAGTGATATCAGTAATATATTGACTGCATGGTATCATAAAGGTGAAAAAACCAGCTAGCAGCAACTCATTACCAGTTCAGATAAACAGTTATATGATTAATTAGTTCCATGATACTGATACTGTGGTTGACTTCATATGCGCGAGGCTGATTTTTGTGATTTTAAGTTTTTCATTACTTTGTGAGGGTTCCATTTTCTTGATCCTATCATGCATTAACCTTAACAAAGTATATCCATTGTCACTTTGATGATTGATAATGCATGCTAAATCTAATCAATTTGACAAGTACCTTTGACAATGGGTAGAAATTCTTGTTCCCCTACAGGCAGAAAATATGAAAAATCTGCATGATATAATTTACAATTTCAATCTTCAATTAACAGGTTACATAAAATATGTTTTTATCTATAATCCCAATCTCTTGCCTTTAAAACTTGTAGGCATGGTCACATTGAAAACAGATAAAAATGTCAATGAGGTACAGTTGAACCCTTTTAATCTGGCGTTTGATAATCAAGCATTCAGGGCAAACCAGCATATTCCTTGAGAAAGGATTTCCCTCCATTATATTTTTAGGTCCTAATCCAGCAAAATTCTCAATCCCCAATGGTGCCAGATGAAAGAGGTTTTACTTTATACAATAAATGACCTTTCACCTGTGTGTAGGAGGCATCTTATTCCCAAAGGATTCACTTTCACAATAATTCCCTTTTGTGAATATTGCAAACTTGATCCCCTCATGAACCAAAAGCACACATATTTCATTCAAGGTGGGAAGAAAAGTGTTACAGAATACTCCAATAGAACAAAATTTATGGTTTTAATTTGATATTGCTAGTTTTTAGAACTTTTATAGATTATCACAAGCCCCTTCTTATTTTGCATTTGAAGGCTCAGTTTGAAGAGTATACTGCATAATGTTAACTCGCTAGATTATTATGCAATCTTTTTATATTATGCATAAGTTGAGAGGTGCCTTCTGCTAATGCCAAATTATCTAAGTGCTGAGCTCAGCTATATATAACATGTGAATGATCTATTCGGGTGAGGTACAAGGTGATAGTTAATTATCTGTTCACTAAGATTTATCTTTAGTTAGTAGATACAGAATTCATATTGTTGTCATATGTGAATTAAAAAATGTGTATGTCTGTATGTTTTCATGTTTGCTGTCTTGTTTGTGTTTATATAAACTGAAAAATTAGGATTGTTAAATACAGTGTACAGACACCAACACACTAGAATGATCTATATTATTTATATAGGACAACCTGCCCTTACAACCACTGTCCTATTGCAGACATCTCTCTGATATAGGCAATTAAGGTGGTCTCTTTGAGAAGGTGATATACTTTTGGCGCTTATCTGTGGATTAAAGGGACCTATTCACAGGTATTAACAAGAAATATAGTTTCCCCCTGAAATATTATTTTATCTGCCAATATTTTATTTTGAAACCATTTGCTTACTCTTATACTCAAGTGGAAACCAATTTGCACCGGGTGGGATCAGTTTCCTGAGAAGTAAACATGGCTTGAATGATATGTACATGACAACTTGGAGATTTTTTTAGCTTTATCCAATAGTTCCACAACCTTTTATGTCCATCTTACTTCTCCTTGTTTGGGAGTTGTAATGTTTTTGCAATGTTGGACCTCCTGTCATTCAGTCTTGTTGCGGTAAACGGACAATTTGATGTTGTTTACTCACACACAGAACCTAAACAATGTGTAAAAAAGTTGAGGATACTTAGTCTGTGTGCTGGGGTTATTTTCATGGAAACTTGTATTAAGATAATACACATATTATTACAAATGTTTATGTACCATCATGTAACTTAATATACAAGCTTTCAGACAACGCAGTCTTTTACCCCTTTCACACACAAAACATTTACAAACCAATTTGGGCAAAGCTGTTTGGCCAGACCAGTTTAGTACGTTCACACGGACATCTGGCACCAATGTGTGGTGTGTACATTTCACACGTGGAACATTGTAACAACATGCTGACACAAGCATTTGTGCTTGCGCTGTGACCAAGTTGCTGCTTGAAAACTAGGTCCAAACCATTCTAGAGCGTTCACAAGACACTTTAACAAAGCGGATAAAATGATTCGCATTCAAAACAGTTTTAAATCACCACCTGAGCTTGATCCAAAAACACTTTTGCCAAAATGGTGTGAAAACGCTTTGGATGGCAGTGTCAACTCTCTAAGGTGCATTCCAAATGGTTTAAAACTGGTTTGCATTTGCCATGTGAAAGGGGTATTTGTCAGCTACAACACATACTGTATGATGGGAGTTACAGGAGTCTGCCTGTGTTGATTGTTGTATGTTTGCCATCTTGAATACTAGCCATACCTGTGTCAACTTGTCCTGTCTACTTTCATGATTGATGTGCACTTGTTAATAAAATCTTGAACTTATTGCACTATTTATATCTTAACAGTATTACAGCTTGTTAATCAGACTGTTATTGGATTATGAATGTGAGATTAATTTTTACATGTACTGAAGATTACTACTTGTGTTCCTATTAACTTGACAGTACCAGTGAAGTACATTAATGTGTGTTGCATGATTTGTATTGTTCTCTCATTGAACCTGCTGGAATCAAATGAAGATTTTGTAAAATGAGATGCTAGTGCACAGCTTGAAATTTAAGCTTGCCAAAGGCATATGCAGTATCATTGTCTTGAATCATAGTACAATAATGTATAATAATGTTGACTTTTTATTATCTTTGGCATGGCTTAAATAACTTTTAGGAATAAGCGGAGTCTTGTACCCTATTATTAAGTAATAACTTCATTTAATGCACTGCTTAACATATTAATATAGACACAATGAAATACCAAGTGGAACATCAAGTATTCAGGAACATCAGGTTTATATACCGGTAGTTTAATAATTAGAACAAAAAGACATGTTAAAGTTAAGGTAAGAAATGCAGACATAGGAAAATTGTCGATATTTCGATAACGACCTTGTTCACATGGTAATTCAAGGATAGGAAAAAAATTAACAGGAATTTTGGATCAGGTGTTAAAGACCTTGGAACCAGTCTTTCTTCAAAAGACAGGCTGCGTCACCTGCAGGATATGACCCCAACCATACTAAAGTGATGAAAATACAGGGGATCAAATGAACTCCAGATGATGAATAGTTCATTTTAACAGCATTGCATGTATGATATATGAATTACAGCATTTATTTTAAGAATTGCATGCATAGGTTTGTGGGAAAAGAGGTGGTTTGAGTGAAGAATTTCTCTCTTGTAAGGTCAACAAAATAACAGTGTGTACTTTAGGCAAAATGGTGTATTTATGATACATGTGTTCCAAACGATCTTGTATACTTAACATGTGTCATGCATGCTGCTGTGATATACTGAATGTAAGTATAGGACTTCATGTTAGGAATAAATAATTCAAGTGGTTTTGTTATGTTCTTTATCATTGCGATGTTAGATTGACTCGATCATGAATGTCTGCATGGGAAATGCAAGATTTATCTTCGGTATATTTTCAGACCCCTCTCAGTGTTTGCTAGTGTGGTACTGTCCTATAAAACCCAGGTGTCACCCCGGGCCAACCAACGCTAAAACAAGATACATTGATATTTCTCTTGGTTAATACACACCCCATCATCTGGACCTGCCAGCCCAT
Source organism: Sipunculus nudus (assembly GCA_026874595.1). NCBI lineage: Eukaryota > Metazoa > Annelida > Sipuncula > Golfingiida > Sipunculidae > Sipunculus > Sipunculus nudus. The sequence goes on along the minus strand of CM049306.1, from coordinate 36,647,473 downwards.
TAGTAATGACTTAACCCCTAATTGTTAAAATTAAATTGCAATTCCATGTCCCTATAGATGTTACCCAGTCAGTGACTTCTGTGCTAGCTAACTGTCAAGAGAACTGTAAATTAGTTATATAATTTGCTGCCAGATGGCAGTACCTGTCCTAGATATTGGCATGTAATGAGAGTAAGTCTGATTAGCTTTACTGACTGGACCAGCCTAGTGTTCAGTGAGCCAGTGCCAGAAAAATTGGTCATCCAAAGAAAACTCTACTGTGTAATAATATTATTACAAAGTGATTATGTGTGTGCATTCACTTTTAACACAAGGTGGCAGAGACACCTGATGAGGTTCATAGAAACTTCCCTTTTAGTTGTGATTCATTGCAAAAGGAATATAGTAACACCTTTCGTTTGTCCTTCCATCTGTCTGTTCATCCGGAATTGGCTTGTGGATTGATTTCAAGCTAAACTGTTTGCCAAAAATCTTTCATCTTGCACATATGGCTCACTTACCCAAAGATGGCACATATGGCTCACCCACCCATAGATGAGGAACCCTATCAATTTTGAGATCATGAGGTCAAAAGTCACAGCCACAGAACCCACTTCTTATAAAAAAACTTGTGGACCCATTTAAAGCCAAACCATTTGACCAAAACCTTTCACCTTGCATATGGCTCACTCATCCATGGATGAAGAACCCAATTAATTTTCAGGACAAGGGGTCAAAAGTCACAGCCACAGGCCCACTTCTTGAAAAAACTTGTGGACCCATTTTAGGCCAAACCGTTGGACCAACACCTATTATCTTGCTCATATTGCTCACCCACCCATGGATGAAGCACCCTATTTCGTTTTAGGTACAAGAACAAAGATCAAGGCCAAAGAGCTGCCCTCCTCATTTTTACACTGTAATACACCAGTTCTAATTATGCCCCAAGCGAGGGGATGGCCATGTTTCCTATTACAGCAGAAGGGTGGTCTCCCTCAGGCTGCCTCTCTCAGTCTGCTTGGGCTTGCATGATAAAGGAGTTTTGATAAAGATTTGCCATGTGACATATTAGACTTGCATATCCGTTGTTCAAGATTTCATCATAAAAGCTATTATTTATTGGATGACTTATATTAATAGGTCACAATTACATCAGAGTTGGAAGTGTACTTTCAATGTTTTCTACATTTTAACTAGGCCAAAGTTTCCTACGCTCCCGAGGCAGCGGAAATCTTGCGCTTCTAAAGAAGGAACCGATTTTCACGCTGCCAGCTTTGACCGTTTATGATATATTTAGACACCAGATGGCGGTTCGTTTTCCACTGAAATAAACGTGCGTATGATGTGACAAGCAGCCAATCAGATGCCAATAAACAAACACTCGACAGGCATCCTGGCTCTGCCCATTGCTGGGCTTCAAGCGCCGCTTATTGAGTTTCCGGTCGAATTTAAATTGCTCCCTCTGCATTCTCGCATCATCGACCGATTCGATTATGACATTATGACTGTGTTAGCGTAGCCATGTATCTGTTGTCTGCAGAACTGAAACCAGCAAGCAAGGTGTGCACGCAGCCTTTGTTGTTACGTTTTGTTTGAATTACAGCTCACCGGCCGAGCATCCTATGTGCCCAAGGCCCTAAGCAAACCATGTCAGGGGCAATTCTCTCTGAGCCTGTGGCCTGTTCAGACGGTTACGCTGGGGGATGAGCTGTCACTCAAAAAGAAATTTATATGATTGGCTCTGTGTATTCCTCGCTTGGCTTTGTCTTCCAGCACAAGGTCTCATCTGATTGGACAAAAATACAGTGCTCCCCTCTGGTGTTGCAATTCAGGATACGAGGTCATAACAAACAGCGCCTTACGATATAGGTAGTAGCCCTATAGGTAAAGCACTGTGTAAAGAGAGTAAAAGTTTCCTGGAACATCCTATGTCTGACTCCATAAGGAACTTAATATGTGAAGCTCATTTCTTAACTTATGATGTCACTGTAATAATCAATTTTGTCTAAACTCTCAATTTAGCTGTTCTGACAGATCTGGGTAGCATTATTTGTTTCCCTTGGAAATTAATATTATATTAAGCTCACCATGCAATGTATAGAAACCCATCAAATTCTCTGGCCCATCAATTTCAATTTCTCTGGCCATACACATGTAAATCCATGATCCAGTACACAAATTGTACAGAGCTATTAAACAGAATCCTGTAAGACTATTTGTCATGTATTTGAAATTTTTGTTTAACTACTAATATTTGGAGTTATCACTTGTAACAATATCACCTGTGGGACTGGCCAAAAGTGGTCTTCATTCTCAGTTGCTCTTATAAGACAGGTTAGGTACAACCTTTGTAACAGCTTTTGGGTCCCTCAAGGGTGGTGTAAAAGAGTTGTCTTTCATTCAGGTTCCACTGTATGTTCATTTGATTCTGTAATGTCAGATTTGACTCGGAGACTACACTTCCAAGCGAGTTTGATCAGCAGTTAGTAGTGGTGTGCCCATCGATCATCTGTGATTGTTTTTGTCAAATAAAATTGGCTGCTTGCTGTGTGATATGGACTTTAAACAATTAATTGTATTAGCGTGCAAAGAAGTTATATCATTTGGGGAATAAAGTCTTAATTTCTGTCACCAAAAGTTATATTATTTGGGGGAAAAAATCTTCCAATTCTCTCACCTGTCTGTTTTTGTTCCAAACAAACTTGAGCAACATCTTTTCACAAATACAATAATGCCACACATTGCTGACACAGTAGGATCTGTCTGGTTGTTACATGATTACTGACAGTGTATATATTTTCATCTGCTCATGTCAGTAACTGGAATTACTGAAAAGAGTACCAGTACTAACAGAACAGTTTAATTCTTTAAATAATAAAAGAATAATAAGTGAATTAAATGAAATCCTACTATATTTTGCAGACAAGGGTGTAGTTATCCTCATAGCATTCCTCTGGATTTTATTTTGAAGGTACAAGTCCATTAAAAAAAAACCTCCAAACTTGAAACTGTCCTCCAAGTACTTTTCTGTCATATTTCTGTGCCCTCAAACAAACCCCCAACTTGTGTAACATTTTGAAACTTTTGTTCAGGATGCCATTTTGCCTACAAACTAAAAAGCAGATGTCTCAAGTAGCATGACAGATTTAAGGGTATAGGATAAATATAGTATAATAATTTATCTCATTCTTTCTACACTCCATTTGACAAGCAATTCATAACACTGTTATTAGTCAAAGTAAAGAATTTCTGCTACTTAGAGTGGATGATGGAATGCTTTCGAGAAAACTTATTTTTCATTTGGGGAGAGTTGGGCAGGCCCTGTAACACAGTAACCAATCTTTACATTTCACTAGGTCTAAGATCAATTAAGTACAGTATCTGGGATTGCCCCAGGGCTATTAGGTCCATGCATGTAGGATTAAAAGAAGAAAATCTTTAAATTGTCTTGAATATGTAGTGTATTTGATCAAAGATATAATTAATGACAGTGATCATAAGTCAAGCTATTTTACAAAATACTATTTTTATGGTAAATAGAACCATGTGACCTCCACTGGACATACCTACCCTATACACAAAGTACATATTTCCCTGGAAAGGTGTAAAGTAAAAGAATACACAGACACAGTTTTGCACCAATATCATTCTGTATTGTCAGTAAATAAAACAAATATAACAAAGACAAAATATGCTCTTTAACATAAAACAACATGTACATCTGAATTTAACAGAAATGGGTGCTCATTTAAGTACCTACTCTTCACTATATATATTTTAAAAATAATGTACCATTGCTAAGCCCTTTACTACTGACAATCAAGCTTTCCATATAATATAATACTTTATGGCTATCTCTAGACAAAATGAGGTTGGTTTAAGAATATATAAAAACAGACTTCAACCAGCAGTATTTTTAAGGAACCTCTTTTGGCAAGGCAGGCACTGAAGTCTAAAACTGTTAATTTATTAGTGGTGTGCCAATTTAATCAATTACATTGATGACTGGTCAAATTCTCTAATAATTGATTAAATCAGTTGTATCTTTGTGTAATAGATCACAAATGATTATGTATGCACATGCAAAGACACCATGTCATATCAAATAAAAATAAATCTAGAATGAAAATAAATTGTAAGCAATATTAAAACTGAACTTCAAGCAGCGGACTTGTATCAAAGTGACCTTTCAACATACCTGTAAACAGGAATCCTGTTATTAGTGCCAGTTTTAAATTCAACCACCTGTTTGCCATTGTTACCATAACAACCAAGTGACACTTCATTGTGTGTAAAAATACAATAATACCATGATTTAGTGAGTCTTTATTTTTGTTAATGCTGACTTATATTAGCATAACTTGTATGGGAAAACAGAAGGTCAGGTGCGGATCCAGAATTTTTAGCAGGGGGGAGGATCAACAGGTGTTATTGTGTGATTATTCTGAGCAATTTTCCTGTAATGGTTTAAAATTGGTCTAAAAAATGGTTGATGATTGGGAGCAGGGCAGGTGGTGGTCTGGACCCCCCCCCCCCCCCCCCCCCCCTCGATCCGTGCCTGAAGGTACATAAAATAACCAATTAAATAATGAATAATGATCATCAGTCATAATATTTTCTTTTAATCATCAAACAAATTATTACAACCAATGCCTACCACTATAAATTATACAAATCAAGAGATGTGAACATGACATATTTAAAAAGATCAAACAATTATTGGCAGCAGTATTAAAAATATGAGTTATCATGTGCTGAATATTTCAAGATGATATCTCAGACGGTACAATCTTGCCTTTTGTATGTCATGTTTTAAAATCTGCCTATTCCTCCAACTCTTTTGATATTCATGCGTCTCATCTAACAAATTCTTCAACAAAAAACAATGATGCCAAGATTAACATTGCAAGAGCATATAGCCATTACCAGGTACATATATGCAAAATATCTCGGCAAAAAGGACAATCTGTGAGAGTAAGGAATGAAGCCATGGAAACAAGGACTGCACCTTGGTGACAAGGAGTTAAACTATGACAACAAGGTCTGAGACCACGAATACTATAGTATCTTTGCTGAGACCTTGGCAACAAGGAGAAAACCTCAGCAACAAGAAGTGTAACCTTAGTGATATAGGGCTTAAGCCTTGTCAACAAGGACTAAAACCATTCCTATATAAATTTAACCTAAAAAGATCCCCCCCCCCCCCAGTATTTAATACTATGTGCTGTTATGCACTGCACACTTGTGAACCCTGCACCTGACAATGACATACCTAGTTTCAGGGTGAGTACAGCACTTGACGTGAGAGGTGATGGTTTTCCATGTGTATAAAATTGGTCCACAACAGACAAAATAAATCCCTAACATTCATCCATGATCACATGATGATCTGTGGGTCAGGAACTGAGCTGCCTATAGACTTGTGTGGTAAAATACGACCACCATTGATATACAGCTCATCTTTTACTTCTACATCCTCTCCTAGCACTGTGACATTCTCCATTCTTGCCTGCAATGAAAGAAAAATGTCATTGGTAAAAGTGGTTGTCATAAAACCAAAACCACACATTACAATGTACTTATAAAATTTGACTTTCTATTACAAATTATATTGCAAGGTAAACTTACACCTTTATTTGGCATTAATGGTTTGATACAAAAAATAAGAAATATTAGATCAATATTAGCTAATAATTAGGAGCTTATGCATAATTTGTAAAAATTTTGCAATTGCGCCTTGATTCGTGAAAATATTATGCTCACAAAAATTGCATTAATTGTGAGAGTATATTTGCACACTAATTATGTGGGGACCATGCACCCTGCAGTGCTGGTTTGTGTTAACACAATTAAATGCTTTACTAGATTGATCATTCCTCCGTTGTCAGTGTTGGCTTTGTTGATATAATAAATTTCTTTTAATTTCAATTCAATAAAAAAAAATTAACATTCTATTCATGAAAATAACAACTGCCCATAAGGTTGGTCAATGTTATTTTGCTAATTTTGAGTTTCACAAAATAGCGAGTTCTTCAGTACTTTTGGAAGACCGTTAATACATGCCACTTTATACTAACCCATTGTCCTACTCTTGAGTTCCAGCCAATGATACAGGAGTTGAGCCACGCGTGAGATTTGATAACAGCACCTCTGAGTACTGTACACCTTGATATACACACACCGTCATGGATCACTACATCTGGGCCTATGGTAACATTTGGTCCTATTCGGCAATCCTTTCCAATTTTGGCACTTGGGTCCTAAAAACAAAAACAATTGATTTAACAAATGATTTCTTGTTTTGTTTTATTATTAGCCCTTAAAACACTTGTGTCCATGAATTAAAATTATTTTAATTCCACAGTTTCCACATCCTTGTAATCTTAAATGTTAGTAAAACCCTAAACCCAGGTACTTGTACTGTTTGTAACTGTAGCTTTTGACAGTATCACTGGATCTTTGTCAGCAGTCTGCCATGTTTGACGATGACTCAGGGGAGGGTTTTTTTGTCAGATGACCACAGAGATCATGTGACTACAAGTGGTTGCAATGTCTGACTGACTAATATCAGCCTACATAATGACTATATCTGTCTAAATACCATATAAACCATGAAGTTAAAACATCCCTGGTTATAATCTATATGAATGGCATCTGAATGACTTATTGTTTGAAAATAAAATTTCATAATTTTTTTTTAATAAACTGAGTCAGAAGTTTGGTAATAATTATAAAAGCTAAAAAGACCATTTACTTCAAATCTTAACTATAATATACTTTATATGTATTGTATCATAAAACAGTGTCATAATGTGTTGAATTAGTTCAGATTGATTCTGAGCTTTAAGACTTCAGGAAAAACACTATAATAAATATTTAAGCCTACCCTCATGGAACAAGAAGGCATATACAGGTTTAAGAGTTTATTTCTGTATACATATTTGGATAAATATTTTTTTTTGTCGGAGGCTCTACTTATTGCAAAATGATCAATTTCAAATTATTTTTCTGCCATTCTCTATTTGTGCTAGGTCTACAATATGGATGATTTTCAAAGCTGAAAATTGAGCATAATATCAGTCCTGGTTCACAGATATGCACCTGATATTTATTTTAGACCTTGATCTTATTGCCAAGGTCATACACTCCGTAGCTGAAGCCCAATTATAACTCAGTTGTGGGTGTTGTGGGAGGCATCAGCGATCACTCAGTGCTTTCCATCACTGCAAAAATTGAACTAGCCATATATCACGAAAAAAAATTACATCATAAACAGTATCTATGAAGTATGGTTGTTTTGAAAATGTACACAGTACTTACAACAAGAACACTGCCTACGACACCAGGCCCTTCATACAGTGTCTCTGGAGATTTCTGTGACAGGGAGTTTAGGAACATACACATGCCAGTCAAAAAGTCTTTTGGTTGTCCTACATCCATCCAGAAACCTAAAAAAATTCACAATTCATTATAATATACATGTGCACACTGCACAGACTCAGACTCTAAAGAGTACGACTCTGCTGTTTAGGGTTTATGGGCATCACAATCTGATTCCCACAATGCACCACGGCTTCTACAATCATCAACAGTGTTAGTAAAAGTGAAGAGGGTTATGTAGTCTGCTCAAATATGATGGATTAGAATCATTTCACGGCAAATTAAGTACACATGGGTGTTTTATAAAGTAAGGATTTGATATAAAAGTAATTTTTTGTAAGCATACACATGTGAAATATAAACAGAAGATGTTTCCTTGGAAATTAAACAAATTTATATCTAAACAGTTTGACAGTAGAGAAAAGTAGTCCTAGCTGTCCCACATTGCCTAACTGGAAGAGGTTTGTTTAAGGAAGAAAAGACATAAGGCAGAAGTGTGATACATCTGTTAACACAACCATAGACTGGCACCTGCCCCTTATTAAGTCAGCAAACACTACCGGTAGGTATATTATTTATAACAGTAAATGATACAACCAAACTTATGTCATCTATGTCTTATTCCCCTAAAATTTTATCATTTATACATTTATTAAAATACGAAAATAAACATTCACACATTTTATTGAAACTAAAGTGAGATTTGTACATAAGCATTAGTTAACTGATGCACATTTGATTTGATATTAGCACGCAAACACTGTAAACATGTTGTCCAAATTTCTTTTATAGTTTGGAACTATAATATTTTCTGAGTAGCTTGGTTTATTAGTGTCTGAATCATATAGAGAAACATGTTATCATTTTTCTACAAAGTAGGGGTGTTATATCATATTTAGTTATATAAATGAAACTTGTATACCTGATCACTTTTTAAACCAAACAAGTATACTGTCTTAAGAAATGTTTGGATCATCAAGAAAAATGTATATACTGGAAGGTAATGGTTGCAACTGGTACTTACTACCAGTATATTTATTTTATTTCAGCATAAAAGGTCATTGTTAAAAAAGATAATTTCTCATATATTTTTCAGTCCTTGAGAACTTAGGATCAAAGTTGTCATCACATATTTTTATATACTTCTGATCAGTCATGAAATAAAATGTTCTTTCTTGTATTCAAACCCAACAAAAAATTCATATCCCTAGCATTGTAATATCATACAAAACAAAATGGATCACAAGTTGATCAGATAGATCAGATCAGAAGATATATTAAATACATGAGACAGGGTAATTTATTCCCTGGGGTTTATATCTATTATATGGTGGGAAACAGTAGTTATATAAAGTTATATAACGCACAAAAGATGGGTACTTGCCTTTCAGTTCCATTGCATACAAATTACCATCTTCTGCCATATTTGGAAACACTTCTTTTTCTATGGAAGTTGGCTTCAGCTGGTTTGAACAGATAAAAAGATTTTTAAATTTTTTTTTTACATATTATGAACATAAACATGTTTAATTTTTCTACTGAATAATTGCCCCAGATGATTTTCAAATATAAACTTCATTCATTGCATTTTCACATTCCATCTACAACAGCTTAAAAAATGTAGTACACAAAAAAAAATTGTTTGTTTTGTTTGTTGAAATGCTGATGATTGTGGAACTTTGGATTGACAAATAAAGTAAAAATAATTGAAAATATTACTGAATTTCCCAGAATGAAATTACCAACATTTCTCAAAACAAGGCAATATCCTTAAATTTTGCATGCCTGATATATAAACAATGTGAGACAATAATTCAAAGCACTGAAGAATATTTATTAATACCAGTAATACCGACTGTCAAATATAACAAATGTCAAAAACTCACAAATTTGGTGAAACTAATAACCCTTCATTGTCATTGCAATATTTATTAATAGTTTGTGGTTTACCTATTTGCTTAAGTGTGCATTTCTGTATTTAAAATTTTATACATGTATAAATGTAACATATCAAAACAGTTTGGCCTAACTTTAAGACAAAATTATTTTACCAGCAAGCATACTGTACTTCAGATTTATAATAAGAATCTGGTATAATGGTTGGACTTCAACACACTGGAACTGAAATTTTGGAGGAGGGACCACACTTGGAGACTTAAATATTTCCTTCAAGACTTACCTGTATTCTATTAAGAATGGCTGGTGAGAATATATACATTCCAGCATTGATTTTGTTAGATACAAATTCCTGTGGCTTCTCCACAAACTGTTTGATGCTGCCTGTTTCTGCATTGTATACAACCACACCATACTTGGAGGGTTCTTCCACTTTGGTAACCTGTTCAAATTAAAAGACACCATAAGTTCCTAAATATGTGATTGCCACAATATTTTAGGTTAAGTAAACATATTCCACTTGCAATTGTTGTGTGAATGGAGGATTTTATCCAGATCCCAGACTGGATGTGACATCATGGACTGAATTTTATCAACAACTCAGATTTAGTCATGCATGTTGTTTTTATTCTCTCCTGAAAATCTGGGACTGACAGTAGCAGAAATACTGTGCTTTTACTGAAATCTATAATTTTTTGTCACAGGGGATTTCCCAGTGTGTGACATCACTGCCAAGTTGACAGTGCTCATAGATGTACCAATAGTTTTTGAACAAATCACACTACCTCATGTTTTTTGTGGAAAAATAAATAGAAAATATGTTTTTCCTCCAGGAATTGGGCTCATTTTATGTAAAATCTATTAATATTTTTTTTTTCATAGGCAATTATGTTATATGTTAATATAATGATATTTGGATTCTGACATTACCAGCATCAAAAGTGCCTTTACATCCTGTAAGTAGGACTGCACTATAGTGCTCTATGAGAGCAAATATTTTCATTATTTTTTACAAGGCTTTAAGTACAAGCTGTCACTTGACATAAACAAGACCAATCATTAGCCCTTTTAGAATACTTTCTAACAATACCAACCATGTGCAAGAAAATTCTGTTTTAACTCAGCTTATTGGTTAAATTCTTTGCTTGTTTGCAGAATTTCTGACTGCATGAATGCAAGCATCTCCCGCATAGGTAATTGGTCGATAGCCAACTTGAGCATGATACAGGAAATGAATCATTACCTTAGAGAAGGATTTTGTTTGGTGTGCGAGTTCACATGTATTATATCGTGTTATACTGCAGCCTAATGTTAAGATTAATCAGCTGTTTATCACAATATCAATGAAACAGGATGGGTGACCTTTGCAGTACATTTCCCAGTATGGCCTGTATCATGACTCAAGTAAGGTTTACAAGCCCAATATATGGCCAACATTAGCACATGTATGTCAAACAAAACCCAGAAAATAGTATAAATAATATAAGTGGTTCAGATGGTTACCACAAAATGTTAACTAAATACTGCAATATTCAGTATAAAATAAGAGAAACACAAGAGCGCATAAAATGCCCATAGAACATCTTGTGACCTCTGACCTCATTACATATATGTGAATTTTCTGTGAATCAAACTAAGGAAAGAAATTTGTTGGTTAATATTCATCTTTTTCTGGTAAGTTATTGCAGTGACACCACACAAATACCTGGTGACCTCTGGCCTCATGAATATGTATGACTACTGCTTTAAATCAAACTCAGGTGAGAAACTTTAACAGTGAATATTTAGTAAATTTCACTGAATTCCATCAAATTATCAAATTGATTGTAAGTTACAGCAGTGACACTAAAGGATATAGACAAACACTAAGAGGGACAGATGAACAGACAGATGGTCACTGCATATTACATACTGTGACCCATTGTGGACGGCATATTACAATTACTTTCTTTGGAATAGGAATAACTGTGGCAAAACTTGACAGATATGTACAGTCTCTAACTGATACAATAAAACAACCACATGGATGATCCTCAAATTTATTACAAATTTGTAATGTATATTTTTAAATTCTCCACTTACAACAATTGTTCCTTCCTTCCCATGATGCTTATGGAATGCAATCATCTCGTCAAATGGAAAGTCACATATGATGTCGCTGTTCAAAACAAAGAATGGCTCACTGTCTTGTGTGAGGAGCTCCCGGGCCAGTGCTAGTGGGCCAGCTGTAGGTAGTACACCATGCATGTTACACTGCATACAGTCATGGTAAACATCATTATGTAAGGTTTACCTGAATACTTTACTGGATCTTAATTAACAATGACTCAAACTAACTGTGACCCCCACTGAACCTGATTTTTCAAGTGATTAAATTTACTAAATTAAGCATACTTTACCCATAAACATTTTCACTACCCATACTATATACTGATTTACTGATTAAAGTTTTAGGATAAACAGCAAAAAAATTATGATTCTATATATTTTTAAATAGTAACATTAATACTAAAGGCTGAGTATGAAATTTGTAACAAAATTCTCACAATCAAAAGAGACTGAAAGCTTTCTGCTTTCTCAAATCATAATCATTTAAAGATATATACTTAATTGTTAAATGTTAAATGTCACATCATAAATGAAAAAAGTCACCATACCTGTCCCAAGTGGCTCTTTCTCATGTGATATAGTGATTTTTATCCCCAACTGTAAAATACATTCATAATATTACAAAGGATCCGTGTGCAAAAAGATATGGTATGTTAAAAATATATGTACCACTCTTAATTCCTGTTATCAAATTACAAAGCACTTAAGATAATTGTGATACTGATGTTTATAACTCATGCTCTCTTGATGAGCTACATAGGACAACCAGATTTAAATCCATGATTATGTTTCTCATAACTGGATGAGACGAGACAAAAATAAACAATGATTTTAACTAAATGATCATGCAACTAAATATAACTAAGCTGACTAATTCTGCAGATTCTGTCCTTTAGTTCACTTAAAAATGAGTTTGCACAAATGCTAATCTAAGTAATTATTTGACCAATTCTGATGCATGTAGATGTATGTAATTACTATGACTGCAGACAGCTGAATGTAGGATGTCTCGGACAAGGACGATCCGGACTAGGACGTTTTGGACAGGCCTTTTTGCAAGGGAGGACGTTTCAGACAGATCAATATTAATACTAGAAAATGACCTTTTGTTATTATCATTTTTAGTGTATCAATGTACCCATATGTACCCATGTGTTCCATAAAAAACTTTCTGAAATTATTACAACACCATGACAGAACCTATGAACCTTTTATGGGGATTTTCAGGGAATGAAAAATTTTATTTGTGCAACATTATTACATATTTTATACATTGTATTCATATATAGTTTAAAGGTGTTGAAAACTGTAATATGCCTATGTGAAATTATAAAGGTGTGGATTATCGATGTGCATCATTCTATTTTTTTATATGTTATATTTATATATTATTTTAGGAAGTGGATAATTGATACTGTATTTGTGAAACTGTTAAAATAAATATCCATGAATAACACCATCACTAATTTATCATTTCATAGAATGAGCATAAATATTAGTGCATGATTATTATTTTTTTATAGTTTTCATAGTTTTAGTTAACACAATGTTCTCTTGTCACTGGTTCACTCTATTCTGTTTTCACAGTTTGCTTCCCTATAAAAACTGACTGATAAAATACTGTATCTTTTTGCCTACAAATACCACAAAATGAACCCCCAATCAATCCCAATATTTTTGAGGCAAAATAATATTATATAATTTAACATATGGGTACATTGATACACTAACAATTATCCTAACAAAAGGTCATTTTCTAGTAATAATACTGATCTGTCCGAAATATCCTCCCTTGCAAAAAGACCTGTCTGAAACGCCCTAGTCTGGAATGTCCTAGTCCGTGTCTGAAACGTCTGTTCACCTAGACAGCTCACCCTCTGTTCCTGTGCTTTCATCTCCTGTTCCAGCAGCTCTGCCCTGTAGCTCACAGCCAGAACAATATGCTTAACACCAGCCTGAAACAGCAACATCAATCCAGATGACACAGTTACAAGAGAAAGGTATTTGTGCCTGATATATTAGGGTGGCTGATTTAGAACACAGGATTCTTTTGTATTTCATGATCTCAAGATAATATTTCATTATCACTAAATCTTATCTGATCATATCTCTCAATCTTGAAATCATATTCTGTTATTTGGAAATCATCTTTTTTTGTTATCTTGCAATAATTATATCCTTATTTCCAAATAAAATCTCAAGATCTCTAAATAACATTTTGAATTCTTGAAATAAAAAAAATAAATTTCCATATTATTATTCTCTAGGACATCATGATATGAAATGAGAGGAAGCTTGCCCTGCCACCCTGTCATGTAGTCCCAAAATGATACGAGTTTAGCAGACGAACAATACATAGACAATTAGTTAAGTCAGCAATAGTGGTTAAGTAGTTACTAGCGGTGTGCCGGTTAATCGATTATATCGATGGTTGGTTGTTTTTTTTCAAAATCAATTACATCAATTGCATTTTTGCATAATCAAATAAAAGCAATTATGTTTACACATGCAAAGAATCTAATCCTGTCAGATATATAAAAACATAAAGTCACCAACAGTATTTAAACAAAACCTTGTGCAGCCAACAATTGTCAGATGGCATGTCAACCTATGATGAGTTGGACTGTTGGTTCCATCGTGAATATCAATGTACGTCAGACTTTTTACTGGGGATCAATATTTTTGGTACTAGTGTTTAGCACATTTTAAGGAAATAATAAAGTAAATAAAATAATCGATTGATAATTGGTCATTTTAAATTTTCAATCATCCATTATGATTATAACCAATTCCTACTACTAATAGTTCCGTTCATCAAAAAATATCAAAAAAGAAAACTGAAGATGCTAAAGATGACTTACTGCTACCAGTGCCTCCACCTGATGCATCAACATGGGTTTATTGCCGAACTCCACCAATGGCTTAGGTCGACTCAGGGTCAAAGGTCGTAGTCGGGTGCCATACCCTCCAACCAAAATAAGGGCCTTCATTTTGTCTTTTGTATCTGTAAAATATAAAATACACTGACTGTAAAGTTGATACACACCCAGTGGGATTTTGTGATCTGATCAGTACAAACAAAGTATGTTTTATCCAATGTTGCAGTCATACATCCTTATTGATATGCTTTATATAAATGAAACAAAATTAATGCTACATTAAAACAAGGGATCATTGACCAGTTATTGGGTGTGTAAGACAAAAAACACCTGCCAATTGGCCAAAATGATTTTTGGCAAGGTTGCCCTATGAAAAAGGTAATGGTTGCTGTCAATCTTTTTAGTTAAAATCATGGAGAAACTAGAATATGGATAGTCAACAAGGGACTGTGTGTATTCGCCAAAATCAGAGTAGGACGGAAGAAGTGAGGCATGGATTGAGCGGCAAGGGGAAACAGAGTTAGATGTGTTACATATTAGCATGGATGTCTGCCACATAAACATGATTGAAGGTGGCGCCACCTATCCAAGATGTATACACATTCAAAATTTCAGTTGGGAAAGTCAAACCACTGCAAAGATATGAGTGATTTTATCCATTAGCAGACAAACAGATGGATGCTAGCAAAAATGGTTGCAGGTGGCGCCACCAGTTTCTTGTATGATAATGAGCTATTTGAGATCCAAACACATGCAAAACTTCACGAAGATATGTCAAACCAGTCTGGAGATATTAGCATGGATATCTGCAGCATAAAAGTGAATGTAGGTGGCGCCACCTGTAATTTGAAAGAGAAACTATTAAAGATGTATACACATTCAAAATTTCAGTTGAAAAAGTCAAACCACTCCCGAGATGTGAGTGATTTTTTCCCACAGCAGTCAAACAGATGGACGCTGTGCAAAAATGGTTGCAGGTGGCATGACCAGTTTCTTGTTTATAAAGAGCAATGTGAGATCTAAACACATGCAAATTTTCCGGAAGATACATCCAATCAGTCCGGAGATATAAGCATGGATGTCTGCAGCATGAACGTGAATGTAGGTGGTGGCACCTGTCATTAAATCAAGAAAGCTATCCAGGATGTATACACAGCGGAATTTCAGGTGAATTAGTCAAACCACTGAAGAGATACGAGTGATTTTAGCCCAAAGCAGAGGTACAGATAGACACTGTGCAAAAATGGTTGTGGGTGGTGCCACCATTTTTTGTGTATGTTATAAAGCTATCCATGGGCCACATTTGTACCAAATTTTTTTCCTGATTGGTCAAACGAGTCCGAAGATATGTGGGTTAATGTATCAAAACAGACACACAGATGGACGCTCTGGAGAAAGGAAAGGTCAGAGGACAGGTCAATGCCAATTGGTTAGGCAGCAGTTCACATGTGACCCGATAATTGGTGTAAGTTTCATAAAAATCAGTCCAGGAGTCTCAGAGGAGTTCTCCAGAAACGAACGCAGTGGAACCCAGTCAACAATATAGTAACTGCAAAACTTTTTTTGCTGATCCAATTAAGATATGATAATTGTATCGGCCAAAACAAAGTTTTGCGGATAAAATGTTTTTGACCGGGTTCCGCCTCCTGTGCCATCTACAATCACGTTCATGCTGCGGACATCCAGGCTTATATCTCAGGACTGGTTTGACGTATCTTCCTGAAAATTTGCATGTGTATAGATCTCACAAAGCTCTTTATCAAACACAAAACTGGTGGTGCCACCTGCAACCATTTTTGCACAGCATCCGTCTGTTTATCTGCCGTGGGATAAAATCACTTATATCTCAGCAGTGGTTTGACTTATCTGCCTAAAATATTGCAGGTTTATACATCCTGAACAGCTTTCTTGATTTTATGACCGGTGGCGCCACCTACATTTATGTTAACCCTGCAGACATTCAGGCTTATATCTCAGACTGGTTGGACATATCCCCCTGAAATTTTGCATGTGTATAGATTTCACATAGCTCTTAATCATACACAAAATTGGTGGCGCCTCCTGCCACCATTTTTGCACAAGTCCTTCTGTTTGTCTGCTGTGGGATAAAATCACTGGCATACATCTTATGGTTTGACTTATCTGCCTAAAATTTTGTATACAACTTGGACAGCTTCCTGCATTTTGTGGTAGGTGGCGCAACCTACATACACTTTTCAGCTGCAGATATCCATGCTAATATGCAACACACCTCTCCTATTTCCCCTTGCCACTCAATCCATGCCTCACTTCACCTGTTCCACTCTGATTTTGGTGGATACACATAGTCGCTTGTTGACTACCCATATTCTAGTTTTAGATAAGATTGGATAGGACAGGATTGGATATTATAATTACACTATACTATATATTTCAATATATTTTACAGTACTATTCTATGGAACAAATAAACATGAAGTTTCACCCTTTTGACCAATAAGGTACACCTATCTGGTCATGTGACCTACTGAAGATAACTAAAGCCTCTTTCTTTTTTCTTGCCATTTTCAAAGCACTGACCAATCCTGTCAGGTTCTAGAATTGGCATTTTACACTTCCTATATACCATCACTATATTATTATTTCTGACAACAGTGTCAGAGGGGCCTAATCCAATATCTGATGTCTATTTACTGAATTTAATTCTTTATTCTTTGAACTGTTTATAAAAGTGGGCCATAAAAAGCTGATCCCACTGTACACCTGCTGTCCATTTTGTTTATATCCGCATCTTTATAACATATGGGAGGCCTTCCAAAATAATTCAAGTACACTCAACATGGACATTTTGGGGCAAGTCAAACCAACTAGATATTTGTAACAGGCATTTTGCAACTTCATGTTAAATGAGCTTTCAACTTCACATATATGGAACAAACCACCTTAGGTTACATATGTTTTTTTCTATTTGAGAACACTGGCACAGGTATGGGGTTAAACTACAGTTTGTAGATATATACAAGCTTGTAAATCCATCACAGAGGCATTAAAGAACTCATCCAGAGTTCATTGATATGTACAGAGGGTAAGCAAGAAATCACATAAATTCTACAGAAAAGGGTAGAAGACTAGCTGGCTTTAAATACCATTAATAGTTAATTAAAATAATTAATTAATAATTAATTAATAGATAATTTACACCTACCAGTCACTGCCATCTTAGCAATGCTGTTTTGAATAAGGAAGTCTCTCAATAAATATGTACATGTGAAAAAGTATGTTTCTGATTACAGTCATATTATTTTACTATGCTCTGTTTCACAAGAGCAGAACTGACTGGAACACATAATAGTTGAGTTACATACCACTTATGGAGATCATGTCAGACTTGACCTCATATCAAGAAAATCTAGGTATTTTCATGTCCTGCATTTTGCACAGGAGTAAAAAAATAACATCTAATACTATATATACTTACCTTGCACATACTAGGACTTGTCATACTACCTGCTTTTCATCAGATGACAGTGTTCCTTACAAAATAAATGTGCCTAACAATTTAATTTAAATGGTCAAAATTAGCAATTTAATCATATGCTACACAAGCATGGTAGCTGAGAAAGGTAAGGAAGTTTAGTTTATAGTACAACCTAGTAATATTTTATTGTAACTGTAATGCCAGAAGCTGTCTATGAAGATTGGAAATACACTGTTTACAAATATTGTTTATCAATTTATGCATCTGCTATGCCACGTCACAGTATCTAGCATCTGATATCTTTGTTGGTTATATCTTGTTATATTATCTGTAAAAGGTCTACTAAGGGATGTCTGATATAACTTCAGAAACATGGGACCCATGGGTCATGGCACTCAGTCAAATTTGCTTATAACAAATTTATAAAATCTTGGAATACAGAAAAGGTTACAGCTTTACGGACATACAGTAATGAAAAAGTATAGACCAACTGGAAATTTGCTGTAATATTTGGATATGCATATACACATACAAGCCTAAATTTTACACTTGAGTATTGGGTGAGTATGATAGGCTAGAGTACTGTAATACTCCCTTCAGGCCTAGCCCAGATTAATTAAGAACCAGATTTTGGCTCAGGCCATTACTACAAAAACTATATGAGCTGGCCCAGTATTGAACTGACCAGGCCCAGACTGCAAAAATAACATACACAGGCCTAGTTCTAAAGCTGACTGTTGGCTTCAAGATTACAGTTCTGGAACTTTTTTTATTTGAGCTTGCTCTGATATGGAATCTGATCTTACATGTCTAGTGTTATAAGCGTTGGATAAAGAAGTTTCAAAGAATTATTTAAATGAGCCACATTGTGATCTGGACACCACTTGTCTGTGTTTGTTTTATGTCAGTTCAATAAAATTGGTAGTAAATATTTGTGTGTTCCATAGCTGAAACCTTTATGTCTATATAAAGTATAAATAAAGTATACTTCAGACACTGTGATTATGACTCTAACTCACCTTATTTATCAAGATAAAGTACACAAAATAGCTTTTTTTCCAGAGAAGTTAGACCTGCCAGATTGTTTGTATTTTAAATGAAACTCAGAAAAAAACACATTGAAAACTTAAGCAGATACAAGATCTCAGTCTTTCAAGTGTATATTAAGTTTAAGTATATGAAATTAAAACAGTCTGAATGAACTACTATGCTGAACAATCAAATTACCTGTGTTGTCCATGTTCAGTTTTAAAGTGAAGCTGAGTCTTCTGTTGCTGACACACTACACTCTTCGGAGTATGATAGCTGTATCAAAAGCCCTACATATCGATATACCATTGAACATCCCACACACACACACCTGACAATGGGTATGATAGCTATCATTCAACAAGTAAGTCATACAACCTGAAGCCTTCACAAAAATATGATGCCATCTGTGGACTAAGTTGTGATCCCCATACTTAATTTTTTACACTGTGTTACCAAGTACAACATAAATATTTTTAATTGGTCATATTACAACTATCTCGAAAATCTGACTATATATATATAGTTAGATACAGAAGAGATGAAAAATGTATTTGACAACTTGGAGAAAGCACCTCCTCAGCATATATTTTCATAGAGTGCAGTTAGCATGTACAAATATGCTAATTAAGTCAAAAGGTTCGTCTTGCAGTGCTCAATGTATGTGCCACATAGGATTTAATATGACCAGGCAAGAGATGGCAAGCAAACACAGCCATTTAAATTTTAATAGTTCACTGGACTTAAGATGTAGTGAAACAAGCAAGCCAGGGAGCAACAGGGAACATATGTCAGGAGAAAAGGCCTGAATGAGCATTTTTATGGCAGCAGTGTCTAATTGTCAAGCAGTTACTTAAGAAATTTATATCTTTACTCCATCCCTAAGATATTATAAGTGTTTTCAAATTGTCTGCAGCTAGCTCTGTCCTAAACTCCTCATGCAGTGGTCACATTCCATTCCTGTAATAAATTTCAATTGACACACTGCCTGCTCCAATGGGGAATGGTGCCATGGGCCACTACCAGGAGGAACCATCTATACTGCCACTGTACCAGGCATGGTTGTACTGATGGTATCTGGGCAATAAAGCACTCTTAAATATGTTTTGGCCAATGAAAGAGATGCTCTCCCGGGTATCAGTCAAGTTACCACCAAGATAGCCATGCTTGCCAAGGCACTACTGTACACATTTCCTCCAGTTGGCGGTCCACAGCATATGTCCATTGTGGGAGCAGTGTGTCAAATGAAAGGGATTACAGGAATGGAATACAGCCATTTCACAAGGATTGCAGCTCTCTCCAGCAGCTGGTAAGTTGACATACACCATACAATAAGCTTTATGCCATCTTCCAGCTTTACTCTTTTTAACTTCTATTTTTTGAAACACTCTATGCATAGGCAGCAGTTATACACTAGTCGTTTCAGATATCCTTCACTTTAATCGCTGCTTTGTTTAGTAAGTCTTTTAGAGTTTCAACACCAGACCTAACACAGGGCCAAGAATCGAACCCAGAGCGGGATGTTACAGGTTTACACTTGGGAGTTGGATGTACAAAGCCATACCATGCCTTGACTGGTCTGATAACAATGCTTTGCCCTGTGCTGGCCCTGGTGGTGAAACCTAGAGAACATTTTTACACAAAGCAGCAGTTAAAGTGAACAAAACACAGAATGACTGTAGTGTATAACCACTGCGTGAGAAGTGTAATTTTTTCAATACATCTTTAGAGGCACACAAGATATTAGTAGACCTATTTATAGTAAGAAAAAAAAATACTGGACATAAAAAGGCTTTGGGCACTGAATCAGGAACAATATTATTCTCAGTAGAAAAAGCAGGATTGCTGTTGTTCCTGAGGAACCCTGAAATCTGGCAGTAATTAGGAAAGAATGGTTAACATAAGGGACAAAATTTCTGTGAAACAAGAATGTCATCTTCCTATAAACAGGTCTCTTGCTCCACTGTGAGGAGACCTTGCTTCACTGAGCAACTGAGCCTGATATTTCCTAAATTATTAATAGGTGACAGGAATAACTAGAAAACGGGCAGTCAGTTAGTGACTACAGGTCAAATCACAGAGGCATGGGTAAAGTAAGTAATGTTGATGACATGACATGACACCAAATTTGTAGCATCAGAGATGCCAATTAAACTCCTCATATATGTGCAATTTTCGCCAAAACCGATTTACAGATGGATACAAGATGAAAACGATTGTAGGTGGCCCAACCAGTCTTGTATAAAAGATAAACTATTCCAAGATCTATGAACATGCAAATTTTCAGGTGAATATATCAAACCACTCCTGAGAAAAAAAGCAATATATTCTATGAAATTGAAGGTAGATGGCACCACCAGTCTGGTCTATAATGGATCTACCTTATGTGAAAAGGGTTGAAGGTGGCACCACCATGCTTGAGTCAAAGATGGAGGTATCCAAAATCTGTGGACATGTGAAATCTCAGACTGATACATTTAACCAGTCCTGAGATAAATGCTTGAACATATTCTACATATACATGATTGCATGTGGTGTCACTACTTTTGTGAATCTATCCAAGATGGATGAACATGCAAAATTTCAGGCTGAGACACCATACCACTACTGAGAAAAAGTGCATCAACATATTCTTTAAAAACGGAATGGCAGGTGGCACCACCTGTCTCATCTTCAAGAAAGCTATCCAAGACAGATAAACACGCAAAATTTCAGACTGATACATCCTTCCTCTCATGAGATATGAACGATTTTCACCCAAAGCAAATGCAAAGATGGGTGTCATGCAAATATGATTACGGTACAAATGGTGCCACCAGTCTTGAATACAAGATGGAGGTATCCAAGATCAAAAGGATTGCAGGTGGTGCCACCAGTCTTTGTTAGACACCACTTCACATGTGACCCAATAATTATGCTGGTTTTCAGAAAAATCTGACAAAGGGTCCCAGGGGGAGTTATAAATCCCGAAACCATGTGAAAGCAGAGTTTCTGCAAATCTCTGTTTTGGCAAATACAAGAAAGTGACTCCTGTTAGCTCCATGTGCTCAATGGGCACTAGACCCAGCAAAATTAATCTGATGCTATCTTTATGGTCATGCAATGTGAGATGTTATGAGGCTTGACAGACCATTATGATTTCAGCAAACATAAAGCTTGTTCAAAATTCATGATATGGTAGGGCAGGCAGCATGCAGAATAAAAGGTATTGCTGCAACAGAGCAAGAGACCTTTGTAAAGGAAGGAGAATGTCCAAATAAAATGTGACAGATAAAATTTGTGCCCATGTCTGACTGTCTGGCTGGTCAGAATCCTGTTTTTGTCAAGTGGCTTACAGAATATACCGGTAGGTCAAGTGACCTAATTTCATATTTCCAATGAGATTTGCCCAAGACCTTCCTAGATGTTGCATAAGAAGATTCTATCTCTAACAGATAAAGCTGCTTTTGGTTAGAGATAAATATGACCACAAGATGGCCCTGACTACCATGTGTCATCCGACATTTATATCAACTATATGTATTTGATGGCTAGTTGCTCACACTGAATGAGTTCAGACAAATGAAGATTTAATCTCAGCTGGTTGTCAGCAACAGTGTCACATGATACTGTTAAAAAGAGTGTTTGAAGATACCGGAACACCAACAATGCCATATCAGGAGGTGTTTATTCTGAGTAAGTACACTTTTGCTTTGAAATGTAAATTTCTATAAAAATGGCACTATCACTTTTTTTAAATTTTTTTTAATGGAGGTAACAGATTCCTTTTCTTATGCTTGCTTTATCATGCACTATGTGCATCTGTAGAACTCCATTTTGGGTTATGTCTTTGTGCCAGGGCGGTAACATATGATTATCCTGGTACTAACCAGGCTCAGGGTACTGCACCTGCAGATCCTGAGTGGGCAATCATGCCCTTTGCTGGGTTTTACCACTGAGTAACCCCTGAAAGGTGCACTTGTTTGTAAATGAAACATGATTGCAGGGTACAGTCTTCAAGGGCAAATCCCTGGCAAAGTCTACAAGGATATCATGTCACTGAACATAGCCACCACCAAAATAATACTTTAAGCAAATGTCAGGCAAAGTCTACAAGGTTGTCATGTCACTGAATACAGCCAATATCAAAACACTAAGGAAAATCCCAGGCAAAGTCTCATGGGTGTTGTGTCACTGAACACAGCCACCATCAAAACACTATGCCAAACCACAGGCAAAGTCTACTAGGGTGTTGTGAAACTGAACACAGCCACCATCAAAATACTAAGCCATATCCCAGGCAAAGTCTAATAGGGTGTTGTGAAACTGAACACAGCAAACATCAAAACACTAAGCCAAATCTCATGCAAAGTCTACTAGTGTGCTTTGTCACTGAACACAGCCACCATCAAAATACTAAGCCAAATCTCAGTCAAAGTCTACTACGGTGTTGTGAAACTGAACACAGCCACCATCAAATACTAAGCAAAATCCCAGGCAAAGTCTACTAGGGTGTTGTGAAACTGAACACAGCAAACATCAAAACACTAAGCAAAATCTCAGGCAAAGTCTACTAGTGTGCTGTGTCACTGAACACAGCAGCCACCAACAAAACACTAAGGAAAATCCCAAACAAAGTCTACTAGGGTGTTGTGTCACTGAACACAGCCACCATCAAAACACTAAGGAAAATCCCAGGCAAAGTCTACTAGGGTCTTGTGTCACTGAACACAGCCACAATCAAAACACTATGCCAAATCTCAGGCAAAGTCTACTAGGGTGTGGTGTCACTGAACACAGCCAACATCAAAATACTAAGCCAAATCTCAAACAAAGTCTACTAGGGTGTTGTGTCACTGAACACAGCCACCATTAAATTACTAAGCCAAATCTCAGGCAAAATCTACTAGGGTGTTGTGAAACTGAACACAGCCACTATCAAATACTAAGCCAAATCCCAGGCAAAGTCTACTAGGGTGTTGTGAAACTGAACACAGCAAACATCAAAACACTAAGCAAAATCTCAGGCAAAGTCTGCTAGTGTGCTGTGTCACTGAACACAGCAGCCACCAACAAAACACTAAGCCAAATCTCAGTCAAAGTCTACTACGGTGTTGTGAAACTGAACACAGCCACCATCAAATACTAAGCAAAATCCCAGGCAAAGTCTACTAGGGTGTTGTGAAACTGAACACAGCAAACATCAAAACACTAAGCAAAATCTCAGGCAAAGTCTACTAGTGTGCTGTGTCACTGAACACAGCAGCCACCAACAAAACACTAAGGAAAATCCCAAACAAAGTCTACTAGGGTGTTGTGTCACTGAACACAGCCACCATCAAAACACTAAGGAAAATCCCAAGCAAAGTCTACTAGGGTCTTGTGTCACTGAACACAGCCACAATCAAAACACTATGCCAAATCTCGACAAAGTCTACTAGGGTGTGGTGTCACTGAACACAGCCAACATCAAAATACTAAGCCAAATCTCAAACAAAGTCTACTAGGGTGTTGTGTCACTGAACACAGCCACCATTAAATTACTAAGCCAAATCTCAGGCAAAATCTACTAGGGTGTTGTGAAACTGAACACAGCCACTATCAAATACTAAGCCAAATCCCAGGCAAAGTCTACTAGGGTGTTGTGAAACTGAACACAGCAAACATCAAAACACTAAGCAAAATCTCAGGCAAAGTCTGCTAGTGTGCTGTGTCACTGAACACAGCAGCCACCAACAAAACACTAAGGAAAATCCCAAACAAAGTCTACTAGGGTGTTGTGTCACTGAACACAGCCACCATCAAATACTAAGCCAAATCCCAGGCAAAGTCTACTAGGGTCTTGTGAAACTGAACAAAGCCAACATCAAAACACTAAGCCAAATCTCAGGCAAAGTCTACTAGTGTGCTGTGTCACTGAACACAGCAGCCACCAACAAAACACTAAGAAAATCCCAGACAAATTCTACTAGGGTGTTGTGTCACTGAACACAGCCACCATTAAATTACTAAGCCAAATCTCAGGCAAAATCTACTAGGGTGTTGTGAAACTGAACACAGCCACTATCAAATACTAAGCCAAATCCCAGGCAAAGTCTACTAGGGTGTTGTGAAACTGAACACAGCAAACATCAAAACACTAAGCAAAATCTCAGGCAAAGTCTGCTAGTGTGCTGTGTCACTGAACACAGCAGCCACCAACAAAACACTAAGGAAAATCCCAAACAAAGTCTACTAGGGTGTTGTGTCACTGAACACAGCCACCATCAAATACTAAGCCAAATCCCAGGCAAAGTCTACTAGGGTCTTGTGAAACTGAACAAAGCCAACATCAAAACACTAAGCCAAATCTCAGGCAAAGTCTACTAGTGTGCTGTGTCACTGAACACAGCAGCCACCAACAAAACACTAAGAAAATCCCAGACAAATTCTTCTTGGGTGTTGTGTCACTGAACACAGCCACCATCAAAATACTAAGCAAAATCCCAGGCAAAGTCTTCTAGGGTGTTGTGTCACTTAACACAGCAAACAGCAGTACACTAGGCAAAATCTCTGGCAAAGTCTATAAGGGTGTCACTTCATGGACACAGATCATCCATAATGCTAACCTTATCTACCTACAAGGGTGTCTCTGAACACAGCTCCTATGTCATTAAGGTTCTATTGAGATTTCACTATTTTGTTTTGGTTCTGGTGGGACCAGTGGGCAATTAACCATTGGGTTTATTCAATTCTTCCTCCAACATTCATTTTTTTCCTCTCTTGTGCAGCTGGCCTGCACCAGATATCCCTGAATGTTAACTCTCTACCAACAGTTGGAGCAATGAGTGTGTTGAGTAATCATGAAGAGGACTATATATATATATTTATATATATATATATATATATATATATATATATATATATTTTCATTTATTTATTTATTTATATGAAACACATGTTTAACTTGTTCCTGGTACCCAGCAAAGTGAGAACAAAAATCAGTCATTATATAACTGCTTCTAAGAATTATATACGTAGTCTGTTTTCTCAAAATAGTCAATGTAATTTATTGTTAAAATACAATTAATAAAAAACTGTATATTAGAATAAGCAGTCCTCACTGTATTATCATATAACAATATATTTGCTTTTTTCAGTTAGTCAGTGTTAAATTCCCTTCCCAGTAATCAAATTCTGGGCTCCTAAACAACACAATCGAGCATGCATACATAAAGATCTCTATATACAAATAGCCTTTATTTTCCATAGGTCAGTCTCTTTCAAATGATGGTGTTTAAGTCACTGACATGACAGTACTTTTCAAAGTTGACAAAATGTCTAGACTTTTTGTTCTGTTATATTGAACATTTCACCAGTAGTAAAAGCTAGCTATTCACCTTCTTTACCTGTAGAATTTACGTGATTTTTGGCTTACTTTGTATACATTTATAAATGAACTGTAGAAAATGTCTGCGGAAAAAAGGTTTTTATAATGCCTCTGTGATGGATATTTGAGCTTGTTGATATCTAAAAGCTGTAAACAAAGTACATGTACCCATGCTGACAAAGAGAAATCTATGTAACTGAACCTAGTAGGTTGCTTCTGTATGGAAGCTGAAAGTCACTAACTGCAAAACTGTGTTTTGACTGAATTGCCACCAGAGTTTTGACATATTTTGGAAGCCCCCCACCCCTCAAATGTTATTATAATATGTAGATATATAAACAAAATTATAACAGTGTACTATGGGACTTGTAATTTCTGGCCTATTTTTATAAAGTCAAGTGATTATCTTGAGAGATGATGGAGAAATGGAAATGCATTTTTTTAGATAAATTAATGTAGTAAATCATGGGATAAATTCAAGGAGCATAAAAAAAAGTAAGTGTCTGCATGGGACCAAAGGGAATACCTGAAATTTGGTAGGATATAGCAGGTTATATACATAGTTATTAATTTAAAAAACAAAGTTAGGGAATGAGGGTCTGGGTTAATTTAAGGCCAAGAGATATGTTGGAAGAGAGCTGAGGTAAAAAATGCAATAGAGATATGTGGAGACTGGAGTAATTAATATTGCAAAATTGATGAGGTATAAACATGGGTTAAATGAGTTTTGGTATGTGTGTAGAAAAGAGGAGGGGCAATTAATGCATTAATCGTAGTTGAAGAAAAAGGGGATGGAGACTATACATTGCTTTTGTGAAAAATAAATTTGGGACTTATATAAACGAAAGAGAGCTAAAAGAAAACGCAGTGAAAAACAGTTCATAAATAATTTTATATAACTGACATATTTATAGTATAGCCCTGGCAGCCTGCCAGCTAATTAGGGGGCGTGGCAGAGGGTGTGTCCCTAACCCCTAATTGCTGGTTGTCATAATACTGGAGGAAAAATGCAAGCAAATCTTGCAGTTATGTGTCTTGTTGTGTTCATCATTCCAGGTAAACAGAAAAATGTAGTTAATAATATACATGCTCATACAATATCACAATTTAAATGGTTTACACAATGCATTGTGAAATTTTTAGAAATGCACATATTTTGTCAAATATATTTATTTGAAATTATTTCATTTGTTATTTATGGTAAGTATATTCTGGTCTTATTCACTGCATGTTATATTTCTCTAAAAATGCATGTACATATACATAAAAAAATCAAAGACTCTATTTAACATCACAGTTCAAAAGAAGAAATTAGAATGTAGAGTTTCTGAGCTGATTGGTATTACATCATAAATACAACTTTTACATGAGTAATGTAAATAATTATTTCACTAACCAACAAAAAAAAAGAAAATGTGGAACATCAAAAACTGTTTATTGTGAAATGCTTTAAATATGGAAGTCTGGCCCAGTTTTAAAAGTTGGTCATGCCTCTCATGTCATGAGAAAGTGACATGCATGGTTTCATCAGATGTAAACAAACAACCCGGCATCGCTGTCATCCCTGCCAAACACGGCGCAGTAATCAAGAAAATTAATTCAGTATAAAATTGAAATTCAAATCAATATACATATTCATATGCTTGACGCATTTATGGTGAGTAACTTCAATAAATAAACTGAAAGTACCTTCAATATGTGCCAATCCCTTCAGTGTTGAAGCTGTCAACCAACGCGTGCCACGACGGAGGTCAGAGGTCATATAAATGCCGGTTTCCGGATCCGGGTCAGTTTGAAGTCCCAGTTAGCGGAAGTGAAGGAACTTGACAAGTGCAGGTTGAAGGGAAATTCCCGGGGAGCGGTGAATCACTGTGCAGGAACCTGGCGCCCAGAGACCAGATACGCTCGGATCTGTGTAATTGAGCGCGCATGGATATGGCAGAGTCCGTGCCCAGAGCTATTAAACCTGGTTTTAGCACTTTAGAGCTAAATCGAACAACATGGGAGGTCCCAAGCCGATATACCATGTTGACTCCAGTTGGATCGGGAGCCTACGGTCAAGTTTGGTGAGTTGCCTGTCACAAACATGTTCTGATCACAGTACAGTCACATATTTTCACACTCACAGCACGCATGTCATGTTCGATGTCAGTTCCGTCACGTTTTGCCATTACCTGAGGTCCTGTGTATACGATTTAATGTTGCATTCAAGGACGACCATGTCTGTTTGTTTGTTGTCCTTATTTGCAGACGGTTTCTATCGCAACAATATCCGCCAGTATTTCATAATCATAGGTCCCGTAACAGACCAGCTAGTTTGATTACTGGCCTTGTCCTTGGAATAAAAAGGGTGCAAGCATCCTGCTTCTTAACTCCAGTCAGGCATCCACTGCCTGCTTCAGACTAGCTGGATTGACACCTGTCTGATGGTCTGTACTGAAGTCTGAAGTATATAAATAATAATTTAAATTTTGTGGAATTTTGAATGCTATCACTTGTTAGGGTAGTGTTAGGGTAGACTAGTGCATGTGCTATTTGTACATTGATGTTCATTTTTATAGCATTATTCAAGACGTCCTTGATTAATAAAAGGCAGCATTAACCATTTTAATTTTTATCATTTTTTAGCTCGGCTGACTATAAGTCATCTGAGCTATAGTCGTGATCCATTGTCCGTCGTCTGTCTGTCCGTCTGTCCGTAGATGTGGCACGTTTTGAAACCGTAAGACCTAGGAATCCAAAATTCAGCATAATGTTAGATGTCCCAAAGATCTCCTACCAAGCAGAAAACTGGGTCTTTGCGACTTCGTTCCTTTGAGAAATTAAGGAAAAACCTCAATTTTTTATTAAAATCCTATTTTCACATTTCAGGACTGCCTAATATCAAAACCACTCATCTGTTTTTCCTCATATTTACCCTAAATACTCCTCTATGTAATTCCTATGTACATGCCAGAAATTAAGTCTGTATTATATAATTTAAAAATGTTATGGGCCCAAACATAATGCATTTTGTAAAAAAATCAGGAAAAATATTTACTCACTTAACATGAAAAATTTTGAAACTAGAGTCTATTTTCCCAAGTATATAACTATGTAGAATTAAGATTCAATTGTTTACCCAAAGTTAGATCTGAATTTTGTAAATTTTTTAAGTTATTAGCATCAAAATAAAATCAGTACCTTAAATTTTGCCCAACTTTGACCATGGAACGTTTTTTTCCTGTAAGTACCATTGATTAAATTTTCACAGCATGTAAACATAAATATTTAATTTGTTTAAATCTGTAATTTGAAAATAAAAGCTTGAAATTTAAGCTAGTTATTGTTTTTTTCTTGAGGCTCTGTTGTAGTCATTGGCTTTGATTACAGATTACAGATGCAGGGTCCCACTCTAGGTCACTGAAAGTCAGCTTTGCCAGGGTTTCTGATTTGTTACAGTCACTGGGGGAAATCCCCTGCTGTGACAGGTGTACAGTTATTCTCATATCACTACCCCCCCCCCACCCCCCCACCCCCCAAACCCAACCCACCAAGTGTTATGCAGTAACTGTTATTGTTTTCACTGTATCACCTTATTTGTAATGCTGTTTCCACTCCGATATGCAAAAACTGTCCTTGAAAAAGTAATTCAAGGTGTAATCCAGAAGATGCAATGTTGTGTAATGTAGCATGTTTAAACAAATCAATTTTCTTTTAAATGATTTTAACAAATATAATTGAACCCATCAGTATGCTTAAATCTATAAAATATGAAGCACATTATGGATAAATGAAGACACAATTAAAAATTGTGAAATCTAAATCAAGTATTATTTTTAGATATTTATTGTTTTGAAGATTTAAAAGATATATTTTTGTAGTAAAAAATAAATAAACATTTCTATGCATGATGTGGTGTTATCTGACAAGATTGAGATTTATGATGATGCAATGGAGAATTATGAATCAATTTTTATATATTCAGATACATTGGAAATTTATAGAAATATAAACTTAAATTTAAAAAAAATTGATGTGATAAAAAATGAGGATTTAATACAAACATTTGTTCATTATTTTCCTGCCTCAGCAGAATTTGAGATCAGGCTTTGTTTGCCCTGTTTTATGTTGTTAATTAGTTATATTTCAACTGTATTCATTTCATAAAAAATACATATATATTTAATAATATATATTATACAAAAAATAGATTAAATTGAACAAATTTGTAAACTACTGAAATGTCAACAGTTAATCAAAAAGCCAACTAATGATCATGGTAATAGTACAGATCATTTGTTCACAGACTGCTCACATGCTTCAGTTTCAACATTAGGAAACACATGATCAGGTCACAAAATATTATTTGCAACAATTTCTTGCCCATCAATACAAACCAATCATATAATCAAACCATGGCCTTTATTACCTCTTCCTCTTCCACTTTATCTCCATTTGATATTATTTTAGATTTTCACCTTCAAGGTCAACTTCAGCTGAGCACAGTGACCCATGGGTCCCTTGTTTATATATTAAATTTAATTAGGCCCGGTATACCAGGGTTGGGCAGGTAATACCCAGGTGGGTAATCAAGGGCGGGTAATACTCCTTATTACCCGGGTGGGAAATAAGTGTTAAAACCCACATGTGGGTTTTATTGGCTATATGATAAGGACTTTTCTGAAACTTTTTGTGTTAATAAGTACAAAGTAGTGTAATATAAGGAAATCCTGTCAAATATTAACTGATTAGTATTACTGATTACATGTGATTGAATTGTAAAAAATCAAGTCAATAACTGTACATAAAAGTGAATTTAAAATGAACAGTGTCATCAGTTCTTCAATTAAGAGTTCCTTATCAGAGCCCTATGGAATTCATCAGCTTGGAAGCCTTCTTTTTCCCAGTCAGTGCATCTTAAAGTGCATTGCTGTCCAATTCAGCACAGATGACTAGACAGGGTGCATTGACAAAGTAGAAACATTAGGGCTAGCCAGTCATGACAGCCTGACAGGAGATATTTTAATTGTATCAAGGTTTCTGAGGACTGCCAATCCCTTCCATCTCTTGACTAACTGATATTCACAGATATCTGCATCTGGACATTTGCTAACAGTTAAAACTGCACAAGAACTCTTTTAGACTGGCCATGTAAATACTGGTACGAAACAACAGAGGCTGTGGCTGAGATGTGCACTGCACAAGATAGGTGGCTGAATCAGCTGTAATTGTCCAGTGAATATCAGAAAACCTGTCCTTGATCATCATTATCATCAGAGGGGAATTGTGGTACCCATGTTATGCAGATAATTACTGAATTATGTATCTAAGAAGTCCCATATACAGATGGTTTTTATTTTTTTACATTTTCTTGTAAAAACATGTTGATATAATATCTATAATTCACCGTGTAAATGAAGTTAGTGTAAAAGACTTGCTGACCATGCTACATTTTAAGTTCACACTTTAAAAAAAAAATCCAAAATAAAATGCTTTCTAGTAGCCATTTTTTGGTAGCCAGAAGTCACTTTTTAATCAGTTTGTATTAACAAATATAAAGCACAGAATCATATTTACCACTGCATATATAATCATATTCAATTTCAAATTGACATCATATTGTCCATAAAACCCGGGTTTTTACAGAAAGACCCATTGGCTGGGCTTTATGCTTAAAACCCGGGTTTTGCCCAACCCTGCGGTATACATATGTATTAATACCAAGATTCCACCTGTTTCAATACACACATAAATACTGTCCAAGCTTACAAAAGGGACTAACCAGTAACCACACCAAGAAAGTACTGTTACTCAAGAATGGGTTTATTGATGTGTGAAAAGCCATACTAATCATGTCTGGATGTGGCGAGTAAACTGCAAAGATACTTTTGTCACTCAAAGTGTGACAGGTGTCATACAACAAAGTAGTACTTACTTTCCCTTTTCTGTATAAATTGAATAAAAGTCTTTGTATTATGACATGGTTTCTCCATACCCTTCTTCTCTGTGCAGTTATGGTTAATTTTGGTTGAATAATTACCTTTAGCAGGTAATTACATGGTAATTTTGACATGGTTCACTGGAAATAAGTCTATGTCTGCTGAATTATGCAGGGCTTGAAAAAAATATCCAAGTCTTACTTGCCCATCGGCATCGGGCAAGTAGCACCCAATACTTACTTGCCTGAAATGCATTTCCACTTGCACAGTATTTATGTATTAACATTATTTTATATTGTATGTTATATTTTGTGTATATATAAATATATATATATATATATATATATATATATATATATATATATATATATATATATATATATATATAACAGTGAATTCTGTAGTGTTCCATGTTTAAAATATTTTTATGAGAGCTGCAAGAATTTACATAGGAGCCGCTTCTTTCCTCACCATCCATCCTGATCCATCCTCAAACAATTTTTGCATTTTTCTCAAATCATTTATTCCATCTTGTAATGAAATATGAATTTATGTTGAAATTATAAGTGCAAGTATGGAAGATTTTATTAAGTAATATTAAAAGTGGGGGGGGGGGGGGGGCATAAACTTGTATTTGTGTGATATTCATGAAAATTAAATTATTTTAAATTTGCTGTTTGCACTACATTTTACGGTCAAATCTGAAAATGAATGACATGAAATAAATCCCTTTCCAAATACAGATTACTCAGTTTTACAGAACTGAAAAGAACTTTAAAATTAATTTTTAAATAAATTATCAGTCTCACAAATATGATGAATGGATCTTAGTTGGCAGCTTTCTGTTTGTTGTAATTAATTAACATTAAAAAATGTTATTATCAAACAAATCCAGCAATATTTGATCACGTCTTTAAAAATTATTATACAGACGCATTATTACAGATATAACAGATAATAACAACCCGACACTGTAATACTATATAGTATATGAACCCTAGTTTATTACACAAATTCAACTTACAAGCAAAGAATATAAATATGTGACTGAACAACTGTGGTGACGAATAGACTTGCATCTTTCATATACTGGTTTAATGTGTTTGTGTAAATGGATCAGATACAAACAGTGAGAAAGATGTTTAAATCATTATCATGGACCAAAGTACCTGAAAAGCTTCGAAAAAAGAAGTATATCGATGCAGCCAGTATAGGTGTCCCGTTTTGTTTATGATTTTTATTTCCTGTTGGAAAACCAATAGGAGACATCCTTTGCCTTCCATTGATCAATCACAGGCTGCCTTGTCACATGGGCAGGCATTGATAAATTAAATATTTTGATTTCAAAAATAGGGAAAAATTACGAAACAGATATAAAACAGGGTTGGTTTTCTTCCGGAAGAAATGTATTTCTTCCGAGACATTGGAAGAAAGTGGAGAAAATGGGGTTTCCTCCACTTTCTTCCGGAAGTTATGGATGAAAGTGGAATTTAGTGGACAGTAAGAGTAATAGTGTGATACACAAAAAATTAAAAACAGATATTTGAACTATTTTTATTTCTTTTGAATAAAATAAAACAATATGACTTTTAATCAGTGTACACAAATAATGCTATGATTAATCTAAATATTATTTTGTCAGTTTTATTCTAATAGTATTGCCGAAAATTGCAGCTGATGGATGTGTATAACTGTGTAGTGTTGCATAGTATGTATTGACATGTTAATTAACAAAATATTCTTGTTTAAATGTTTACCTGTATTCACATGAGGGTTAGAGGAAGTTTTCTGTGTCACTCAGCTTTATTACTTTTGTATGAAAGAGAATTACAGATTTATATACTACAATTTTCTCATCTTGTATCTTAATAGGCAAGTGCATAGCTGCCAAGGTTTATGCAGTGCTGCATACTAACACAGTGACTAATGTAGAATCTAAATAGTATGTAGACTGCACTTCCTACATATATAACTAATTAGCTTGCTTGTATATTACAGTGACTTATCAATATCTTGTGTGATATTACACTATGATTGATCAGTGATCATCTGTTGAACTTATAATTATCACTCATTTAAATTTAGGCATCTCTCGCTGTTAGTTCTGTTGTTAAACCCGGTATAGTACAATCAGTACCTATCAGTAATCTACATCTAAATTACAACAAATCATGCAATAGCAAACACCAGTTTTGTAGCACAGCAAACACCTAGTCTATTCCTGAGCTTGTTGAGATAATGCTAAAACTAGAAAATACCTAGAAAATATGTAAACCGTTTTTCTTTACATGTGTATCTGCTTGGCAATAATCTGTTATAACAAGGAGCAGTTTGACCTTTTGATTCGTATGGTGGATTAAACCCTTTTATTATGACATGGCTTCCCCATACCCTGCCTTCACTGTGCAGTCAGGGGTAAATGGAGTGAAGCTCCAGGTAATCACCAGGTAATCATTGCATGGTCCACTGGACTGAGACCATGTGTGTCCATTGATTTTTAATTATGTCACCTGAACTAACAAACTCAAAACTACATGAGGCATATTGTCTAACTAAATTAGACTAATAGTCCTACATTCTAAAATAACACTGCATATTAATAAAAACCTGTATATTTGCAAATAAGATGGAACAGAATCAACAGATTATATTTAAGCAGAAATAAAGCTGAAAATTATTAAATTTATATATTCCCACATGAAATTTCAAAGTTTCTTCCGGAAGAAATGGAAGAAACTATTTCTTCCAAGCCAGAAGTTTCCGGAAGTTTCCATGGAAGGAACCGCCTCTCGGAAGAAATTGCCAACCCTGATAAAATGTGTCAAAGCAATAACATTTTAACTATTCATACACTGATTTTAGGAGAGAGACTTTATTAAGTAAAATGTTTAATCATTTACTCCTGTCATGACATAACTTATCCATGTTTGTCGCAGAAAGCCCTTGGAAAACATGACCTAGGTCACCTTAAGGCAATTGAAGGCATTGGCTCATTGCTGCATGTGACCCCTCTGGCCGCGTTCCCCCCCCCCCCCCCCCCCCAAAAATATGAACACGCAAATACCTCCGAGTGCAACATACAAGGACATTTTGAATTACATAAATTCGGCAGATAGTTATTTTTATTGATTTTACGCCGTATTTTGTTTATTATATTTATTATTACTTTACAACCCTATTCTAATCGAACAAGACTAGCTACTATAGACTGGTACCCCACTCTTGCTCCATTTTGTCAGCATTTAGGCTCTTGATGCTGACGCTTGGTAGCATGATTTTTTCAGAGGAACCAGTCCATGATAATGAGATTATTTAAGACTATAAACCAATATTATCGCTCAAACTTCCAAGTATCGTTACACTCAGGCGAGAGGCACTGACGCAATTCTGAGTGTCAGTTTGCAGGATGAAACATTGAAAAATGTCGCTTGCAATATCAGCATGCTTCTCGGTGTTGTTACCTTTGTCTTTACTTCAACCTAGAACCCATCTAAGTCGTCCAATCAGACGAGAATAATAAAGTTTTACTCGTCCTTGCTAATAATTTGGTCATATCAGACATAGGATTTTTCGAGCCTTGTTATGTCACCTGAACTGACCAACACATAAACTACAATAGCATTAATCCAAAATAAAACATGTAGGTATACTATATTATAGAGGAGACTTAGGAGAGACTGCTTGGAACATAGTGGAGCATCAAAGAGACCCGCATCACTTTCCCCTCTTTTACTCACTGAACAATCATGATTTTATCACAACTTTTTGTTGAAGTCAGGCAGTGCAATTGTTGCATCCAATGCTGCTTTCAGTCTCTGAACACAAGCCTTTGCTTTGGAGAACGTGAACTGATCATAAATTCAGGAAAAATAATGCAAGTAATAGCTGAAATTTAATGTAAGCACATACTTTCATAGAGGCCGACTGAAGCAGGGTCTTATCTTGACCGAGCTGTAGACCTGGCTCAGAAGATGTGCAAAAGGTGGTTCATGTGTAGTAAACAGGGAGGTCTTCCTATGGGGGGGGGGGGGGGGGGTGCTGCTGTTCCATGTCCATTTGTCCCACATGTAATCACTTTCATCTTGTCAACAGAGTTAGTATATTTTTATCTATGACCTGATTATATCATCTCGGTACTGGTGCCAGCAGTCTGAGCACTGTACATAAGCTGTTTTCATTCAAGGCTGATTTCAGAGACAGACATCCTGGACTCACAACAGTTGTTTGTCTGTGTGATCAGTGATGTATTATTGTGATAAGCCAGGGGACAGCAACAAGTTATGACATACAGGCACACAGGCCATCTCCTTTTGATGTCACATCAGTATTACAGTTAGACAGAAGGGGTTGAATTTTAGATTTTCTGGAATTAATTTGTATCTGCTAGCACTGTCTGCTTCAAAACCAGCTTCATATAATGGTGCTGGTTCGTACCTCAGAGTCAAAGATCACATTTGCCAATATTATTTTTCTTATAATTTTCTCAGATTTCTTAATATTTTGTATGATATTGTAGCATGTATGGAATGGTCGTGGATATAGCAGACTGTTGTTAAAGGTTCATTCTCATTTTGCAATGAAGCCAATGATATGTATATTATCTCATGAATGTTTTATGCTTACTTTGGCTGAATACACAAGTTTCCCAGCAAAATCATCCCTGCACATGGACTTAATATCTCCAGTTCACCTGTTTTATAAGTTGTTATGGTTCTGTGTGGGAGTAAAAACAGTCCATGTTGATCTGTTTACCATAGCAAGACTGCATGGCCAGAGGTCCCAATTTAGCACATGGGTGACAGCACCAAAAGAAGGAGGAGAAACACTAGTTAGAAGCTTGAAAAATCTTGATTTGTGAAAGTTTTTGGTATGGCCATTATGTTTACATTTTGAGCCACTGATCACACCTAGTGCAAGATTTTTTCCCTAATTTACAGGAGGAAGTGATTGGTTTTGAACAAAATATTGACAGATACTGTAATATTTAAAGGAGAATGCATTATATTTCATTTATATTCAATAAACCTTTCATGTGTACAGGTCCCTTTAAAACTGACATGTGCCACCTGCTAATGCAATACATGCTGGGTGTAGACATGTGAGGAGCCAACTACAACTCCCTTCAGTCACTTCATTACAACTATCACAGAAAATTATAACATATATCACAGTATATACGAAATAGTGGAAAAATATAGAAATATTTCCTGACATGAGAATGAGAGATTGCATGAAATAATCTTTAGGCATGTGAATTGTGAGGGCCCTTAGGATTGATTCAATTATCGATTCTTTACCTGTGATTTAATTTTCAAATATATTCTTACTTATTTAGTAAATTTCAGACTTCGAGACTTTTTCATAAAAAAATATTTCAGTCAATTTTTTCAAATGTATGTTATTACTTTTCAGCAAATATAAGAAAACTGTAGCTTTTGATCCCTCTGTTTGTTGCCACCATTAATGTTTCTATGTGAGAGGATTGGTCCAGTAGTGAACGTTAAACGATAAAGAACTGCAACATGGTGAACTGCTCCATCAAAGTTGAATGTTCACAGCGGCATTAGGAGCCAAGGGTACATGCAAAAAGTAATAATTTAGATTAAATGATTCGGAGGATAATAATCAATTACAATTTATTCTACTTCAAGGGCTTGCAATTCAATGCATTGATTCTAAGATACATTGTTAGATTTGTTACACCCCTAATAATCTTCATCTGCTTTCAATAGACAGTGCTATCAAGGTGGTCATGGTCCTAATCTGACAAAAAAATTCTTTAGTACATTGGAGTGCAGTGTATGTTAACATGGTTTATTAGGATCAGAGGCATTTTCCTTTTGGCCACTGAGGAAGAAAACAACCCAAATAATAAGTTCAAATTAAACAGAATTACATATCGGTTAAGTCAAAAAATATGACTCATTTTAAATGAACATGTATGTATGCTTTTTCTCCTTGTTAAGATCAGTGTTCTTGAGACAGCTGTTACCTTACCTCAAATAAGTGTTCCTGAAATGGGTGTATCTTAAACCAGTGTTCTCTAAACCAGTATTCCTTTTACAATTCTAAATTGCTCATAGTAGTCCTAGAACCTAGTTTTAAAAAATAACAGCTTATTCGATGATTGAAAGATAAAAAACAACGGATGGTCGATTATTAATTGATTGTTTTATGTACAGTCTGTATTACCATGAAATCTGCCACAATGAAGTACAGTAGAACGCCTGTATTACGGTCACCAGCGCTGATCGGGACTTGATGAAAGTGGCCTTAATACAGGAGTGGCCGTTATACAGGACTTGACCAGGAAAAGGGGTTAAAATGTAACACGAAACCAAGTTCAAATCATTATTACAATCAACTAATTAAACGTATATACAGAGTATAAGTATAATTAATGTTATCAATAACAAATAAAATGTTTACAATTACATCAACCCTATTTATAACATTTACCAACAATATATACAAATACAGTGTTTGTTATTAAATTACAAACAGATTGTATATCCATAATATTTGTACAAATTTGTTGAACAACTGCCACATGATCTCTCGCTTCCTCTTAAGTATGACGTGTTCGGCCGACACCATAGATTTCTGCTAGCTGTCGGCTGCTTTTCCCGTCACTCTTTCTGATCAGGTCTACCTTTCCTTTGAGAGCAAGTTCATGTCTTTTCTTGGTCGCCATTATGGTCAAGGTTATTGGGACAGAATATACGTAACTTTTATACATGTAACAATGTTTATTTTTCCTTCATAAATATTTATGTATGAGTAAATTGTGCGATGTTTGCCGCACTGTTTTTCGTTTGATGTACGTGTTCACAAGGACTTTAAAGAAAGTTTAAAGATCCACAGTTTGCCTAACGTTTTTTTGATGACATAGTCATCGGGACCCGCTGGTTGTCATTCGTTAATTAAATGACAAGCACCCTGTTTAAGATCCGGATCGCACGACTGATTCACAAACATAAACGCAGGTTGGAACACATGCCTTACTATTGTGCATACTAATGAGGCTGTGTGGCGGTAGGACGACGCTGGGGACGTATCAAACTACTCAGTCACGGTCGAGTGGTTACCTTTATCCAGGCACTCATTAACAGACAGGAATATGTGAGAGCGGACAATTGTGTAATGATATTGAGGTCAGAAGTGGCCGCCCGATTTGTTGAGCCCATGTCACGGAGTCACTGCCCCTGACCGTAATTGAGGCGTTTTCCGGCCTGCGGGACCGAGAAACCTGGCCGTAATACGGAATAGAGGAGTGACTGTAATTGACAACAAAATGATTATGAAATATAACGGTCGAAAATTCGAGACCGAAAAATCTGACCGTTATAGACGTATTGACTGTATTGAGGCGTGGCCGTTTGCAGGCGTTCTACTGTATATCTGAAATATTGACTGAATAAATTCAGTCTAATTTGTAAATCATGCTGAAAGGTCAAGGAAATGACCAGGTTGTTGACACATATTCTTCGCACAAGGTTACGTTTTAATGCTGTTTTCTGTTTTGCACCCTGTCTGTCTTATATTCCTGATAAAATTATAATATTTTATCCTGATAATATAGCTTCTTTGGATGTGCATACTAAATCGTTCTTCATCAATTATGCAAACACGCAATTGATTTTGAAAGAAAATGACAAGTCATGGATATAATCAGTTGATTGGCACACCCCTAATATATATTATGGTGAAAGTTAAATTTTAAGAATCAGTATGAATGTTTTGTTTATTGAGGGGAGGTCAGTGTTTGCTATAAATAAAGGTTGGTATTTTCTCTGGGGATAATTCCTAAGCAGTGGATAATAGATATGACCTTGGAAGAAACAAATTGCAAGGCCTCCGTTTGTGTCAACATTTACTCATACATACTTATTTACATATAGTACATTGTATTTTACAGGCGTTAGTGTTGGGACGATATGGGTTTTTGATATCATGATAATTATTCAAATTTTATCGCGATATACCATGATATCGCGATATTTTTAATTATATATAATGGCATTAATAAGCCATCAATAATGGTATTTAGAACAACCACCTTTAAAGTCTTGACTTTATACAAGGGGTTAACTATTAATATCATTTATACCTATTGTGCAAGTACCACAGAATGACTCATTAAGTGATGTAAGTTGCATGAAGGTCCTGCAGGTGTGCAAGCTTGAGGGGCAGGAAGTCCTGCCCCCATCGTCGAATCACCCTTGTCAGAACTTTCCATCAGTTTCCTATAGCTACATAAAAGCCGAAGGATCCTGGCGAATTTTCGGAGAGCGCGTCATACCAATCTAGCTAAATAAACCATCTCAATTTTATATGGCAAAATATGCAACCCGTATGGAATGTTCGATTCAGTGGTGACACTTTTATGTTGACATTTTCGTTCCATGCAATAAAAGTATAAATATGTGTATTTATTGTTCTTTCATTATAATGTTATTTTCTCCTGGAATTATCAAGCTTTTGTCCTCTCCGATTCATCCTGCTACTTCCGGACATTTCCGACTAATCCCGAAGTCTGTAAGCACACGGTTCCACCCACACGCATGTATTCAAATGCATGTGGTTTATAAAAATAAATGTGATTCTTTGAAATAAATTTATTTTGTACTTCAAGGGCTTGTTTGTGAACCAAAATCGTGAACAAAAATTGATATCGTGGTATCGCGATAATAGGAAAGTTGACGGTATGATAACCGTAGCTGTCAGATATCGTGATAATACCGTATACCGGTAACCGTCCCAACCCTAACAGGCGTAACATGTTAATCTACATATGGTGGTTGATCCTGTTTCCTTACACAGAACTAATTGGAATCCTGCCAGTCATATCACATCCTGTTTGTAATATTTGATAGAACCAGATTGATGCAGTACTTACATCATGTGTGCTGCACAGTCCAGTCTACTCCATAAAAATCTTACAGTTAAGCCAAACAAAAAATCTGATGGGCAAAACCCATTACTTGAATTTGATTACTATTTTAAATCTGATTTTTTTCTTTATTTTAATATTATCATGTCATTTGCTGAGTAGCTTATTATTATTATAAATAACTGAATAAAGCTTCCTTTCTATTTTTCCATTAAATTTTCAGGTGGTTCATTTACAGTGGTGCTGCTATTATTAATTACTCAGAAAGTAGGTGGTATAGTTGCAGCAAACATTGGGCAAGATATTCTTATACCGTCTTCATTTATAAAAAATTATCCTAGAAAAAAAATAAACGGACATGGATATTACAACAGACTTTATAGCTTATATTCAAGCATTTTACAATAGCTGGAACTGTCATTTTCTATTTTTAATATGCAGGTTTGAATTTTCTGCGTCAATTAACAAATTTTGCTAACATTCCATCATAATCAATGACTCAAGCAAGGTCACCACTCATATTGTGCTACAGTCATCCTATTCAAAGACAGACTGCCATGGTGAACATCACCATCCATCCTCAGCAGCAGTGCAAAGAAGGCAGCCAAGCTTGTAAGAGGCTGCCTCAGCACCAGCCCAGTCCTGATGTCATTAGCCAGCTGGCTGCTAGCATCAAATGAAGGCTGGGGACAGGCTGGCAGCCTTACATAATCCAAGAAAGGTTTCATTGTTAATTGAACAGTTTCTTCTTTGAAGAACCTTTTTGTCCTCACCTTTGTGGCTGTGACTGAATGGTAATCTGTCACTTGCTGCCAGAGATACTGCTATTAATCCTTCAGCCAGGGTCTTATTAAACTGTTATGTGTGGGATTATGTGAGCTGACAGCAGTGCACAGAGCAAGCAGTGCATATTAACACTCATGCTATTCTGACACCTGTGTGTTACACTGATGGTTATAGGTATCATTGCTAAATGAATAATATAGTCTGAGTGGCACTCAGTACTGAGTAGAGAACATACTTCCACTAAACCAGGCAGAAATCTGTTCTGGATTTGCTCCTTTATCCAGATCCACAACAAATTTTAATGAGGCCTTCCCTAGCCCATGTTTTTACATTCCACAAAGTTTCCCAGAAATCAGATCAGTGATTTTGC
This sequence comes from Sipunculus nudus, assembly GCA_026874595.1. NCBI lineage: Eukaryota > Metazoa > Annelida > Sipuncula > Golfingiida > Sipunculidae > Sipunculus > Sipunculus nudus. Next base: position 36,605,426 of record CM049306.1, on the reverse strand, counting down.
GTAACTAGGGCTAGCAAACTAAGGGGAGACAACAAAAATGGTTGAAAACATACCTCCATGGTGGAGGTATTAAAATCTGCCTGCATCAACACATTAAACAGACAGCTTGTGTAATAAAAATGAAAGCTTAGAATTTATGTGTGGTATTAAAATGAGAACTAAATATATTTTAAATGGTTTGTTCATCTAAAATGCAAACATTCATTTGCATATTATGGTAAGCTGCCTTAAGAACCTTGTTCTCTAATTTTTACAATTTCATAGTGCCATCTTTGAAATAAAAAACATCTCCATGCACCATTTTTACAGACACTATATGTTGTGAAGACATAATGTCTATATACACAATATGCTTCATGACCTAATATCCTTGGAAAATAACACATGTCCACAGACAGTGTGTTACAGAACAAAAAGTCTGTACACAATATCTGTACCACAAAACATAATGTCCATAGACAATTATGCTACAGGATATAATGTCTGCAGACAGTATATGCTACAGAATATCATGTTCACAGACAACACGCTACAGGATATAATATCCATAGACAATGTGTTATAGGATAAAATGTCCACAGAAAACATGCTACTGGATATAATGTATACAGACAATGTGCTACAGGATATCATGTCCATGGACAACATGCAATTGGATATATTAATAACATCCACAGAAAACTTGCTACAACATTAAATGTCCACAGACAGCATGCTATAGGGTATAATGTCCACAGACAATATGCTACAGGATTTCATGTCCATAGACAATATTTCCCATGACATAAGGTCCACAGGACAAAATGTCCACAGCCAAAGTTCCACAGCACACAATGTCTTCAGACAAAATGCCACAGGACACAATTCCATTTATAAACATTGTTGTATGGGATGTACTGTATACACAATCTGCTGCTGTGAATCATATAACAATATTCCACAGGACATAACAGATATGTCCAAAGACAGTTTGCTAAAGACATAATGTCCACAGATCAATTTCCACAGGACATAATGTCCACAGACAAAGTTCCACAGTACACAATTGTACAGAAATACTGTGTACACAATATGCTGCTGTCTATAAACATTATACCATTTTGCCCACAGACAGCATACAACAGAACATAATGTCCATAGACAGCATCCTACATGACATAATGTCCACAGACAACATGCTACAGGACATAATGTCCACAGACAACATGCTACAGGACATAATGTCCACAAATTGCTACGTACAGGACATAATGTCCACAGACAAACTGCTAGAAATATAATTCCACAAACAACATCCTACAGGATATTTTGTCCACAGCATAAAATTTAAAGGCAACGACATATAAATCCAGTATTCTCCACATGTACCATTTTCTGTTTTATGGAAAGCTCTATCACAGACAGAATATCCGGGCCACTCTTCATTGTATTTACAAAAGCACAATATTAATTCTTTACCTCAGGTTACCAATCATATTTAGGAATGAGTCATCCAACCTGAATGACTGATGTGTCTGGTTTTGGCATACAGATGGAGAACATCAGCCCTGCTGCTACAACCTTCCCAGAGCCAAAGCTTCATGGTGGTGATTAGGTTAGTGGTAACATGTGCTGCTGATGGAGAAGGCCAGTATTGGCTTTTAACTGTTCATTGAGGCCTTATTATTGTGCAGCAACAAAACATTAATTGTCCCATTTGTGTCAATTCATGCTGTACAAGAACAATTTTCAAGAAGGAACCAGCACAAAGCTGGCAGAAAACAGTCTTGTACCTTTTGCATCTGTTTTAGTGCAATTACTTTTGTTGCAGCATAATTTGCTAGGATACCAAATGTTGCCACCTTTTTAAGCTGACATATCTAGAATGGGTCACCATTACAATCTATGTTCTTTTATGTTATTTTCTCTCCTGTGACCTATGACCTGGGACCTTATTAGCTTAGATTTGACCTATTTAGCTCTTTGCTAAAACCAGCCTATGAGCAAGTACCAGTAAACCAAATACATATCTACAACTCACACTATTAGTTGAGAGGCATACTGCAATGTTTAGCTGGAAATTTACACTCTTTATACAGCGCTTTACCTATAGGGCTACTACCTATATAGTAAGGCGCTGTTTGTTATGACCTCATATCCTGAATTGCTACACCAGAGGGGAGCACTGTATTTTTGTCCAATCAGATGAGACCTTGTGCTGGAAGACAAAGCCAAGCAAGGAATACATGGAGCCAATCATGTTCATTTCGTTTTGAGTGACAGCTAATCGCCCCGTGTAACCATCTGAACAGGCCACAGGCTCAGAGAGATTTGCCCCTGATGTGGTTTGCTTAGGGCCTTGGGCACATAGGATGCTCAGCCAGTGAGCTGTAATTCAAATGAAACGTGACAATAAAGGCTGCATGCACACCTCGCTGGCTGGTTTCCGTTCTGCAGACAAATGATACATGGCTACGCTAACACAGTCATAATGTCATAATCAAATCGGTCGATGATGCGAGAATGCAAAGGGAGCAATTTAAATTCGACCGGAAACTTATCAAGCGGCGCTTGAAGCGCAGCAATGGGCGGAGTCAGGATGCCTGTCGAGTGTTTGTTTATTGGCATCTGATTGGCTGCTTGTCACATCATACGCACGTTTATTTCAGCGGACAACGAACCGCCATCTGGTGTCTAAATATATCATAAATGGTCAAAGCTGGCAGTGTGAAAATCAGTTGCTTCTTTAGAAGCGCAAGATTTCCGCTGCCTCGGGAGCGTACTGGAAATTTTAAACTTATTTTTTAATAATGTCACATTTCTAATTTTCTTATTGTGTTTTTTTCTGCTTCTTTTGTAGGCTTATTGCCATAATTATTAATCTTGTGAAAAATACAGTACATTCAGTTGGTAGGTGCAATTCTGAAATCATGTTTCTGTTTGCATAAATTGCCAAGGCATGTCACACAGCTAAAATCATCTTTAGTTGGTCTCCCCTCTGGCATGTTTCATGGTGATGTGGTAAGATACTTGTTTCAGCAACAGCATGGTGCTAAGAATACTACTTGTAAACCAAACTAGTTTTTGCATTTTGTAACCTACATGACAGAAGCATGATTTTTAACTCATAAAAAAAGAAGATTCTTTAATGTGTGTCAGAGCTGCTGAACTCTTGATGTAGAAAATTTAAGAAAAAACATCAAAGAATGATAAATATTAAAATCCTTTTGAGTCAAACTTGTTTAAGTCAAAGTCCCTATTTATGATTACCATATAATGATGTAAAAAGCTGTAGTTCCAATATATTTTGTGTACAAACTTCATATTTATCAAAGAAATTTTTGTTACTAAATGAATTCAATGACTACCACCTTATTTATTTGAAATACATTGGTCTCTCCAGTTCTTTAGATTGACATTGATCTGAAATATCAGCATACTCAGCTTCTAGACCCATGGATTTCTATTATGATGCTGAATCATTCTTGGGGATGGGCGCCTGCTGGCATGTTTCAGATCACTGCCTTCAATTATAACATGTCAAGCTAATTAAAAAAGCATTTTGTACATTGTTCATGGCTGTGAATCACTACTTTGTTAGACTGATGAGTAACAATAGACTCCAGTATTTTTGTGGCGAGTCTTGCAGACTGCTTCATTTTTGCAGGGTTTCTTCATGTTTTAGTGACCAACCAGCTGTCTGGTTTGATTTATAACTATATGCCCTCATAGGAATTTTCATTGAAACAAAAGCCTTGGTTGTACCTCTACCCAGCCAAGTGATGCCAATGTTCCCTGACTTCGTTTCATGCCTATTGATTGTTGATCTGTTTGTCTGTAAGCAGAATTACACACCAAATAATTGAGTTAAATTTGTTTAGATCTGGATTCAGAGGGGGGGGGGGGGGGGTTGTCTTGGTTGGGGCATGTGCTCAACTAGATGTTGCTCTCCATGAGCCTTACTCAGGCATTCTCTAAGGAAGTTCAGCATCCTGCTTCAGGCTGGCTGGTGATGTGTCAGACAATATCCACCAGCATCACCACTGCTGGTACAGCCGTTGTTGTCAGACTGCTGCTGCTGCTGCTGCTTTTCTTCATGCGGTAGCACCTCTGGTATTTTGTATCCGGGACTACTACCGGTCCAGAATGTAGGCACGCCCATACAGATGAAGTACTGCAGAACTCAAAACAAACATTTACTCAGTTTAAATTCTCTATCCACTTCCTGCTTTTGCTTGCTGTTGTCTGAATCTGTTTTTGTATGCAGTGTCAGAGATGGAGGGCCTACAGTTCCATGCTCGATGTATCAAGTGTTTTATATATTGATTGGTAAAATATGTGCAGTTTATATATAAACTAGAAATCTGCATCCCAATAGATACATGCCTCCACCATATGAGGGTCCCAATTGTGGGGTGCTCCCTAGCCAATATGTGCATCCACTCACTTCAGAACTAAGAGCACACTTTAAAAAATGCTCTAAGCACACCAGCACTGTCAGTCCAAGGTGTTTGGCAATCAGCGGGTGGCTATAGGCCACAATCTGTTGCGGGTGATGCTTGACCATGTCTGCATTCACTAATATTTTGCCCCATATTCCCAGGTTCATTTGTGCATAAGTGACTGTACATTTGTGAATATTCCTTGATGATGCTCCATAATCCACAGAAGATGCTGGATCAACACCAAAATCTATCTGGCTATCTGCAAGTAGTTGTTAACAAGATAAACAGTCCTACTGGATCCACCACTGTATCTAAATATACACAGACACAGGTGAAAGCATGACCTCCTTGTGGAGGTTAAAAAGTTACATTTTAGTAGCAACAGAATAAATATCAGCATCTATTAAAAGGTCTATTTATATATAAACAACCAGCCATAAACTGTTTTTTTTTTTCATATTAACATCTTGTGGTATTGTAAATTCATGTACTAGCTGTTTCAGACGACAAAGGGATTATCAGTTTTATCAGCCATTTGTAGAACAATAAGAGGGACTGGTGTATGAAAAAGGCAAGACTAGCCAACAGTGTTGAAAATTAAATAGAAAGGAGACCCTCAAACAATCATTGCATGGTATATATAAAGCTCTGTATTACCTAGTAATGGTGGCAGGGCTGGGATACAGCTGTTTAGATCATCTGAGTGACATTAATGCAGTCAGTTTGCTCACAAGGTCTCCATTATTTTATATATTGGCTGGTTTTCCTGCTTGCAGTGTGCATTGTTATACATAATTCAGGTAATGGCCAGGGGATAAGTCACCCAGACCACTCTGTATGTTTTACCTGTGTTCCCCTGCGGACCCAGCCACATAACTCAGCTGAATGTTTATGGAAGGGGTATTCCAGGCAGGTATATGGGATCTCGTGTATATATATAGTCCAGGTTTAGGTGTACAAGTTTGTGTAGTGATTCTAACAGACAGGTATGGAAGGTTGTCTGATCTGGGTGAATCAGGTAATTCTACAAAAGCCAAGGGTTTCAGACTATCAGAGTTCTGGGCCACCTGTGTGCAAAAAGGGTTGTTTTTTCTCCAGCAATACAGCATGGATAGGATGTAGCCTAGTAGTTGAGGTATATAGATATCAAAAATGTAGTTCTATGGATTGAAGCCCACCAGTGGAACTTCAGAGACTTACAGATTCACTCTAATTTTAAGACTAGTTTACAATTTCATGATTATTTCAAGCCCAGTGTATATTGTTACAGGGTGCATATAAAAGGGGACCAAACTCTTGTTAGTGAAGCTTACTTTCAAGTGAAGCAACCAGACATGGGCTTAAATTCAACATGGGCTTGAAGCCAGGATTGACCCAATATTTTCCCCTGAGCAAAATGTCTTCATAACAAAAAAAAACCTGATATCCAGAAGTTTAAACAACTGCACATCATTTAAATCAAATATGGCTGTCTTCATCCTAATTAAGAATGCAGTGCTACCAAGATGACATATCCTTTAAAAAAACAAGGTGTTATAGTTATATCTAATTGCTTGATTCTGTGTGTAAACATGTGCATGATAGCTCTTGTGGCTTACCTATTTGGCTCATAGGATGTACTTTTTGGCTGATCTGGCAAAGACTTGCATACTTCCTGATAATGCATAGCATGCAGTATCAGAAATGCTATAAAATTAGTGTATTTAACATGTAATCATAATAGACACAAAATATCTTATAATGCTCACCTGGGGATGTGTCACATCAGACACTATATTTGTATTATAAATACTTGGAATAACCAAACACAAAGCACAAAAGCGTATGAAATGCTTCTTAGTGTCAGGAATTAAGTGAAATCAGCTCTCATATGCACATGTGTGTGTTTGTGTGAAAGATATCTGAAGAACAGTGCCATGGATTTTCAAAAATTTTGATTCACAGGTCCAGTATGCGTATAATTAAAAGGTACCAGATTTGTCTCATTATACAAACTGCCAGTTGTGGTAGTTCTCAATGAAACTCAGTTTGTTGATGTACAATGTGATGATAGACCTGTGTCAAAAGTAGGCCAATAGATGAAAAACATTCAGTATATGTTTCAAGGAACTTGTTTATTCACTGTCTGTATAATCATAAGCATCATTATCAGTGCAGACACAACCCTGATCCGTGTGTACATAAGTGTGGTACCACCAATACACTTACACTTGTAGTTACACTATGCTGTGTAAATTCTTGTTCAGGTGTATTGTATATATAAACAAATTGTGAATATATCATATTATATAGTGGGTGAATGGTGACCTCAGGGATAGAGTAGTTTGCCTGGTGTATGTGATTTAGGGGATTTACTAATCAGCTTCTGGAAATGGATCTGTCTATCAAACTTTTTGTATGGTCATGGTTTGCAGTGACTCCCATATTTTCCTTAGAAAAAGTTGTCTCCTATTATTTCCTTTACTTTCCAGTATTCAGACCAGAATCTGATGTATTTTTTCTATATTTTTTTCACAGCACAATCCCGTATCTGAATTAACTGTGAATAATTATTATTAAGGCCTGTAGTTGTATCTAGTGCAGTGGGTCTACTCATGATGCTTGGTTTTATTTTCTCTCAAATTTTGGGTTTATGATAGATCATGCCACTCACATGGTAACAGAATGTCATCTGGAAGCAAGCTGTGCAAAATGTCAGAAGCCGACTGTAATCTGTTAACATGATTGAAACACCTTATATAGAAAGTCATGGGGTTTTGATGTCAAATGTATATTTGTAAATGTGTTTTGATAACCAGTTTGTGAATGTGTCTTGAATGAATTGGATGTGTGCAGTCAATAGTCAAATCAAAATGAACCCAGGCAACTCTAGGCCATAATTGGTTTGAACAATTTTGTAATTTTTATGTTAAAAAAGTGTAGCACCAGATAATGTAAACCAGCTTTGGATCGAGATAGCAATCATAGCATAATTTATCCAGGTCAGAAAAAGAAATAGAAAGTACTGTCAATTACACTCCCTAATAGATAACATAAGGGTGTACTATATTTAGGAGTTTTGAAAAGTCAGCATCATGCATTTCTCTAAAAGCAGCAGGATGACTATTGTACAATAGATCTGTTAGAACAGTACATGTACCAGCCCCTAGTGTTCATTATTCATTTGCAATTAAAGTATTTACATTTTCAGGGAGAATTATTTTGAGCACCTGTGTTCACTGAAGCACTTTGCACACACAATGACAATACCGTAGTTCATTATCCTATTTCCTATCTCATATTACTTAAATTAGATAATGAGATGTAGTGTTTATCTGCATAATGCTTTGTATGGAGGAGTCTTCAGGGTATATGCATACCCATGTTTGTTTGTTGTAAGATTTTCATTAAACTGAGCAATCATAAGTTTTGTGTCACAACAAAACCATTCATCTTGAAACAGCAGAAATGGGTCCATTTTTGGATGCAGTGTCTTTCTTGCTGAGTTCTTCTCTTAGCTAGATCTAGTTTTTAAAGTCATTAGACGAACACGGTTGATATGATCTAGGTTCACTGTCCTGGTTGTCTCTTTAGGCTATAAGTTTTGAGTAGTCGAAAGCTGCGATGCCATGACCAAGCCAAGCCTTCTAGAGCTGAGAGACCGCCAACTTGAGAGCCCGCAACGGTGACCTTGGGAAAGCCACAGCACCCACACCCACAAAGGCAGAAGCAGCCTGCATTCCCTCCACCAATCCCAGCAGCAGAGACCCAGCCGTGCCAATCAAGAGCCAAACTCGATCTATGAGACAACAGAGCTTTGAGACCAGTGCCATTTTATACTTGCAGTTTCGCCATTTAGACAGTATTAGCAAGTTTTTTCGTCATACGCTGAGTTCTTTTATTATCAGAGCTTTACACTTATATAGCAATAGCGTGGTACATCCCATAATTGTGCCAACCGTCCCCTACCCCCACCTCATAAAAATAAGACACATCACATGGGGAAAAAATAGTCTTTAAAAGGGGAGAGCACCCTCTTTAAATAATGTATAATGTTATAAGAAATGTGGTTTATGGACTCCTGATGTGTAATGTTTTTCTGGTTTCTGTTACTGAAATGATTTACAGATATGTTTACCTCTGCTGCTTTTATAACCACTTTGATTTAATTTTGATATAACACAATCAGCTTTAGTTCAACAAACCTAAGATAAACATGATGTCATATATCACAAACTTTCCTTTACACAGTTAGTAATACAGCCATACAATTTCATCACCTCAAGCCACACACATGTATACTATTGTATACTATTGTATTGTCCATCATAAAGATACATAAATAAAAGTTGTCGTCCATAGGTTAAATTTTTTAATATCACTGTATCTTTAATGAGGAATAAAAACCTTCCAAGTATAATTGTTGAATTTTTTATACTCTTTCAAAATCTGGATCATTATATATAATTATATCCCATGAATTATAGCTTGTTGGGACTGTTATATCAACTTTTCCGTTTCTAATTCCTTGCGAGCTCCTAAGCTTTTGAATTGTTAGGGGACTTTGTATTGATTCAATTAATCAATGCTTTACCTTTGATTCAATTTTCTATTCAATTATTACTTTAGTAGTAAATTTCAGACCTTTTAAATGATAACAAATATTTACAACAATAGATGGTAGTGAATTTTAGCAGGTAAAGAAACAGTGCACTTTGATCTCTATCCTTTGCCACCGTTTATGTCTTATGAGAGTGGAGTGGTTTACCCATAAGCAATGAAACAAAATTTTTAGCATATGCACAATTCAGTCTTGATATTGCAGTGTGCTTCTTCAAAGTTGACAGCTCACGGAGGGTTTTGGGATGGTTCATGATAAAAAATAATTAAAAAGAAATGATTTGAGGTAATGGATCAATAACAATTTAATCAAGGGGTTGCAATTCAATGTATTGATATTTCGATGCATTGTTACACCCCTACTAGCTCCTGTAGTGTACAAATCTGGGACACCCCAACTATTGAATGCAGTGCATGATCTTCACCAAAAGGTATTTATGGTTTCTAGCCATAGTTTTGTAAAGTTTAAGCCAATTTTACTTATTCTGCCATGTACAGGGTCATTTAAAAGCAGAATCAATACAGAATAAATTCATGTAAATTCCATAAATCCACATAGACACCATCATTGATTTACAAAAAAATACTTAATTATGTAAGATGCATGTACATGGTTGCCTTGACAATGGCCTTGTTATCTTCCAAAGTTTTCTTCCTTTGCAGTACATTAGTATATCAGTGTATTAAATCTCCAAAATTTATTTGTTTCAAATTACAGGCCCGTTTAATGGCATGAGATTTATTATCTCACCATGTAAAATATATTGCAGTACTTCACTCACGATGATAAGAAAATACAACACATACAGTTTATATTAGATTCCTTGTCTTTCTTTTTCACAGAAATATAAGTCCACTTCCCTTTTTGAAGTATATTTCCAGACTGTAAATTAATTTATCCTAATCATTTAAGTTTTAACCAATCAGATGCTGTGAAACTTGTTACTAGTTTTGAAATCGGTTGTTATTTCATGATCAATCACCAGTAAAAATGGGTGGACTTCTATTGACTGATAATAGGAAATAATTGGTTGTTTAGAAGTATGAACTTGCGGACAATATGTATAGACCGGTACATCATCTCCACTGATATATAGGCCAACATTCAGGCTAATAATGTTATAATTCTATAGCGTAAATGTCTATATAGTAGTTTTTTAGCGAACCTGTGAGCTTATGCAGTGGTGTGGTGTTGGCTGTCGTCTGTACGTTTAACCATACTGTCTCATAAACAGCAGGAGCCATCATAACTAAATTCTATAAAAAAAAATCTGTCATCTAAAAAATCTCTGTCAGATTGAGCTAATTTGTTGGCTATCTGCATTGACTTAGATTTTACATGGAAAAGGCTAAAACAATTTTTATGCCCCCGCCACAAAGTGGCTGGGGCATTTAGTTTTACCCATGTCCGTCATTCCGTCCTTCCGTCATTCCGAAATCAAACAGTTGTACGGACTTTTTTTCGCAATGCGTGCAGATATTAGCCTGATTTTTGGTGTATGGGCAGATAAAGACCAGTTACAGATTGAGTTCGCGTTTCGTTCCGGTTGACCTACTTTTGACCTTTTACGGCTCCTAAACTTAGAAAATTTCATGAAAAATAGAAATATTCATGACAGATACACATGTACGGACTTTTTTTCGCAATGCCTGCAGATATTGGCCTGATTTTGGTGTGTGAGCAGATATAGACCAGTTACAGATCAAGTTCTCGTTTCGTCCTGGTTGACCTACTTTTGACCGTTTTACGGCTCCTGAACATAGAAAATTTCATGAAAAATATGAAATTTCATTACAAATACACATGTACGGACTTTTTTTCGCAATGCCTGCAGATATTGGCCTGATTTTTGGTGTGTCGGCAGATATTGACCAGTTACAGATGGAGTTCGCATTTCATCCCGGTTGACCTACTTTTGACTGTTTTACGGCTCCTGAACATAGAAAATTTCATGTAAAATATATATTTTCATGACAAATACACTTGTACAGACTTTTCTTCACAATACCTGCAGATATTGGCTTGATTTTTGGTGTGTGGGCAGATAATGACCAGTTACAGATTGAGTTCACCTTTTGTCCCAGTTGACCTATTTTTGACTGTTTGAGGGTGCTCTAACATAGAAAATTTCATAAAAGGTGCACATGTATGGACTTTTTTTCGCAGTGCCTGCAGATACAGGCCTGATTTTTGGTGTGTAGGCAGATAATGACCAGTTACAGATCGAGTTCTTGTTTTGTTTCAGTTGACCTACTTTTGACCATTTGACTGCTCCTGAACATAGAAAGTTTCATGAAAAATATAAATTTTCATAATAAATGCATATGTATTGACTTTTTTTCCTCAATGCCTGCAGATACCACCCTGATTTTTTTTGTGTGGGCAGATAATGACAGTAACAGATCGAGTTTGCGTTTCATCCCGGTTGACCTACTTTTGATTGTTTTACGGCTCCTAAACATAGAAAATTTCATGAAAGACAGAAATTTTTATGGAAAATGCACATGTATGGACTTTTTTTCGAAATGCCTGCATATACTGGCATGATTTTTGGTGTGTTGCTTGATAATGACCTGTTACAGATCGCGTTTGCATTTTGCCCTTGTTGACCTACTTTTGACCATACAACACCTCCTGAACTTAAAAAATTTTCCAAATTTTACAAATGTTTCTTATTTGCCCAAGGCGGGGGCATTCGTGTCGTTCCGACACATCTAGTTTTTTTTAATCTTCTTCTCCAAAATTGCCCAGCCAAATTGTTCAATATTTTCACAGAAATAAAACCTAACGTGGGATGCTCCCAAAACCATGTTTGCATTTACTTTTTCAGCCAATATTCCCAGGTTCATTTGTGCATTAGTGACAGTACATTTGTGAATATTTGTGCATGCATAACCTTTTTGCACAGGCAATAAATTGGTAGACCTGTACACAACAGTGCCACAGCAGCCACGTCAACACATGCAAAGTTATAAATCATTGTTGGTGACCCTTTGGGTCAAAGTCTGTGCTAATGTAGACACCAAAAGTGGTTACAATTGACATGAATAGTTTGTGACTTTGTCTGTATCTGACAATATTGTGTTCTGCTGAGAGTTTAAAGGGGCCTATTCCGATATCTTATGTCTGTTAACTGAGGATAATCCCTTGAACCTTTTACAAATAAAGGTCAGAAAACACTTATTTCACTGCACACAGGCTGTTCTTTTTGTCCAATATCATGTTTACAACATGTTGGGTACCCTCCAAAAAAATGCAAAAACATTCAACAAGGGCACTTGATGGCAAGTCAAACAAACCAGAATTTTGCAAAGGGGGCTTTGCAGCTAGTGGCTGTTCAACTTACACTTATAAAAATGCAAAAAGATCTTAGGCTACATGGTTTTTCCATTAGTCAACATTTGCTGTGTTTACAAACAGCTTATAGATAAACAAGCTTATACATCCATCTCAGAGGCATTTTAAGAACTTTTCCTTGTAGGAATTACATAGAGTTCATTAATATATACGCAGAGTAAGCAAGAAATCACATTAATACCACAGTAAAAGTAGCTGTATAGCTGGCTTTAAGTTTATTGTCTGTGTGGATGCAGCGCTGCAATGCAGACTATTTCCAGTTTGCCGGCTTCAGTGACCATTGATTATGATGTATGTGGTAGAATGCTTTTTGCAACTTCATTGATATTTGAACCTACATCCTAGGCAGGTATACATGGTGCTTATATTATAGCAGCTGGGTTTCATAGGTTGTCTAAAAAGCTTCAGAGAATGAATCAGTTGTGTTTGCTCAGAGTTGCATGTGAGCAATGCCTGCCTTGGAGGTCACTGTGGTGCAGTTGTATATTTATATTTGAAGAATCAACCTAGTTCAGCCAGTTTAAGAAGAGAACAGAAATGATGTAGAAATACATTCAAGATCAGTTGTACTGAAACCTTTTTATACCCACATCTGTGTTATACTTTTAGCTGCAATATATATATAGACAATTATATATAGACAAATTTTGTAATTTACAGAAGAAGCCAGGGTTTGAACTTGAAATATAACATTCAAGTCCATACTGTATTGGAAATATTGGACCTGTGGACACTGTATATTTCCACCCCTGATTTGCCATATTGAAACAATGCTGCATTTCTAGGGCTGTATTTATCACCACAATTACATCTGGTGCCAAACCAGTTCTTTAACAAGGGCTTAGAGGCACAAATAGTTCCCTGGCTGCCATGTGTTTAACTGGGAAAGTGTGGCATCTGTGATACCTAAATTTTCGCAAACCTTCCCAAGAACCTCTATAATTCTATTCAGTACAGTATCCATTGAATTCCCCTAGCTCCAAGGAATCCTCACAAATGCTTTAAAGGCTAAAGGCTGGTTAAGTGTTCATTTTAACTGACTTATCTGAAGGTGGCGCCACCTGCTGGTTATAAAGGTAAAGGTAAAGATGGGGGTTTATAGTCTGATATCACCGATGATGTCAGTCTGTCAGCTCTCTGGGGAAGCATGCAACCCAAGCAGCCATATCAGGCACTAGAAGGTTATTCGTTCTACATTTTCCTTCCTCCCATGACCAGTACCCTTTCGCTTGTGGTAAAGACTTTCCTAGGAGTCTTAGCGCAGACGGCCATCAGGACGGGATGCGATTCCAACACCTTGCAGTAACAAGTCCAGCGGCCTTAACCATTACGCCACCATGCTCATAATCACATTATAATCACATGAAAGTCATGTGCAGAGTTAATCTGTACAATTTGGTGGAAAAAGCAGTAAGGGTCTTGGAGATATGTGGTAAAAAAATGGGTGGGATGGACAGATGCAGACCATTTTAGTAGTCCTCCCTTCTTACAACTGGGGACTAAAGGGACTAAAATGAACAGTAGTTTGTTTAAACTAGATGAAGTGATGGTGCTACATACAGTCCTAGTAAGTATATATGTTATGAATTGATTTGATTGATATTGCCTTCACATTGACCTTAGGGCATCTTTGTCAGCCTGCAGCGCAGAGGGCTGTTTCTCTATAAAAAAAGATAATGAATTATTTATTAACTAATATAACATCCAGCTAGTGTACCTTGTTGATTTCATCCCTGCACTTTAAGCGCTTGACCCCAGTGAACTCAGGCAGGCTGATACATGCACATAAATTGGAATGATACAATAAATTAAAAGAGGGTCATGATACAGGTTCATGATCTTGCAGTTGCATCATATTACATAAACTATGGCACCTCTTTCAAGGTGATAACATAGCTGATCAGCTAATAGTAAATAATGGGGTAATGCTAAGCCAACAGTATTTCAATCTTATGTATTTTAGGATCACCCTCCATTTCACAGAATAATCTGAGTCCTAAATTTAAAACAAATTTTATGTGGATTATATAAATTTATGGCCTATTATGGGTGTGTTTATTTGTGAGATTATTTGTGACATTATTAAATATGGGTTTAAATGCAAGATATTAGTTATATCAGCCCTACGCAATAGTTCCCTGTGTTGTGTATTTAATATCCTGTGCCAGTTTGTTTCTGTGGTCTCAGGACTATGTTATTTGTTACATGCCAGAGTGCAGCTGGACTTTGGCCAGGACTAACTTTACTTGGGTATACCTGAGGTTACCTGGGCACACCTGATGTTGACAATAAACCAGGGTTAGTAGGGCATACCTTGGCACTGGGTAGAGCTACATTTAGCCTTCTTTGTGCCTGTGTGTAGGTGTGTTTGTAATTCCAGAGGCAGCTTACTTAAGGGTTGTACTATATTGGGGAAAAAAGCAGTGAAGATTAGTAATTGGATTTTTGTAAAATCATGTTCTGTGATTAAAAGAAAATAAATTATGTATGATTGATTATTAAAAGATCATTTTATGTACCTTCTGTATTAATGCGATATTCAGTTGATGGAATTATACCTAAAACTAGGAAATGGGGACCCATTGCAGAAGAAGGGTATATTGCTGTGTATGTGTGTCCCCAGACCTGTAAGGAAGCGATATGCCTAGACTCGTAAGGTAGCGAAGTCTTGTGGTCGATGCGGAACAAATTATTTATGTCTTTGTGGTAATGGGCCAAGGTGAAGGTCAGCAATGGTGCGGTGGAGAAAGGTGTTATGTTCAGCAACAAACCTGTGATGTGATGCTGCCTGGAATTCAATTGTGTGCAAGTGGAAGGGCCAAATTTGTGTACATTCTGTAAGTTAGGTATTATACCTAAACTATTGGTTTAGTAAATTCATTTTGACTTGTACGTGATGCTGGAAGGTCATGGTAATGGTCAAATTGTTGACACTTGTTCACTGCACAAGGTTCATTTTAAATGCTGTTCTCTACCTTGTGTCCCACCTTTCTTATCTCTCTGAATGGGATAATGCAACCAATTTAATTGATTGTGAAAGAAATAGGAGGGGTATGATAATATGTTCTCAGCTCCTTGGCATAATAAGAAATCAAGATTCCCATAGAATGGACCAGTGGAATTACACACTGTACCAGGTAATGTTTACAAGGAAATAGGTATATAAGAGGAAGTCAGGCTGATCATCCTTTACCTCAGATACACCCAATGTTAAGACCTTGGACTTTGGAGCAAAAGTGTCTCATTTCGATCCCCACCAGAACCTTGTCAAGCGTGCCTTGGCAAGCCTTAAGGAAAACAGGGAGATCTCAGGGACTCACTCTGAAGTCTTATTGACAGATCATGACATCTGGATGATTGTCGGTCCCTCACATATCAAACCTGAAATCTAGGCAGGTAATGATAACATCATCCTTATCATATAGATTACCTTCATGATCATCGTCATTTTAAAGGGACCTATTCTCTTACCAGGTATGTTAGATATGAAGTAATTTGTTTTCTCCTGAAAATATTATGGTATCTACCAATATTTCGCTCTGAAACCATTTGTTACATCCTGTACACAGGTGGGGATAAACTGACACCGGACATGATTAGTGGTGCAAAATATAAACATAGTGAGCACACCACCAGATAACTATAAAGCACAACTTCAGATTTCATGAATATTCAAGTTTTCATCTGGTGTTTCTTCGATGTTCCTTCTTTCACATGTCCTATCCTTGTTTGCTAATGGTCACACATGCACAAGATAGTTCTGGTAAACATACACGTGGACTGTGTTTACTAGCAAACAGACTCATAACTATATAAAACAGGTAAATTTAAAATAGTAAGTCCTTGTGCCAGGAGTAATTTGCTGGGAAACTTTTGTATTCAGCCAAAATGAACTAATGGCATGACATAATAAGCATATCATTGCAAATGTTATAATACAGGCCTAAGATCTATTCTTTAAAAAGAGAAAAAAAAGAGCTCATGACAACTGTGATTTAATAGTGTACATGACCATGGTTCACATTTTAATTGAATTGCAAGGTCCACTATGTATGTCTATGTATAATATTACCCAGTAAAAAGTTTAAATTTCATATGCAATGGGCAGTGAGAAATAGACAAAAGGAACATTTTAGGAATTTAAGGGAACATATCTCAAACCAAGATTTCAAGATCCAGCATGATGCATAAAGTACTTTCTATCCAGCATGATGCATAAAGTACTTTCTAGCAAAATTAATAAGTGTTATGGTGTTAATATCCCTGGAGCAAGCAGATATTTGTAATACCATGGTGTGCCACCAGGGGCACCATCCCTGAAAAATGTTTAATATTGCAAACTAACTATCCTATCAGGAACTGTCAGTATTCCATGCTGGTATGTTACATATATATAGGTTTGAGATACAAAAGTGGTTAGTATTAATACTCAGGAAGTGAATTTCAAGTTTTAACTCATCAGTAAACACAGAAAGATGGGTTTGTCATGATAACCAATGTGTCTGATATCAATCATCCTCTAAGGTTTAGGAGGAAATATTCATGACGGCTACTTGACAATGCAGTCATATCCAGTGAAGGGAATGTATGATATAGTGGAATTCAGTCTAAAACACTCTTGTTGCATAGCCATATCATCAATATTTGATTAAATTTACTACCTGCCCTACACTTTCTTATTTCCAGAAAAATTTCTATAACGCCCCCCATCCCCCCTGCAAATTTGTCAGATTTTCAATTTTATTGTCAAATGCTATCTTTACATTTTGTAATTTGTTTCCGTATTTATGTTTATTCAGGGATGGATACATATGTTTGTACACCCATATGAAGTCTCGGTCATAACAATGATATTGAATTCAGTTCCTAGGCATATGCACTACATATAAATAAATTTTGTTTATAAAGAGTGGTATCATCCATAGTATTGTGTTAATTTTTTTTCCAAATGCTTTGTATATCATGTTTGTGGTGTTTCTAAATGTAGACTAACTGAATTCATTTTACTTTACTTGTAGTTCTGCTCTCGACACCCAAACAGACTCAAAGGTCGCCATCAAGAAGATAGCTCGTCCATTTCAGTCAGCAATCCATGCAAAAAGAACATACAGAGAAATTAAAATGTTAAAACATATGAATCATGAAAACGTGAGTATTAATGACAAAAAAATTAATCATTTGTTTAGTAGATCAACTTCTTATGACTTACCAATTAAATATATAATGAAAATTTAGTCAAACAACTCATGACTACAACTATGAAATATAAAATTTAGGAGTCTGATGCAATTTTAGGGCTTTTCACAATTTGAATTACTGATATATATGTCAGGGTAGAGTTTTGTGACCTAATTGCATCATGGTTTATGACCCATTCTAATTTATATTTCATCATCAAGGATGAAGGAATACCAAAATATTGTATTTTATAGCACTTCCCATTTCATGTAAATTCTGTAAGCACTGTATTGAAATAAAGATACAATGCAGTGTGCAGAATCATAGCAAAGCAGAGCATAGCATTCTGTTCAAAGACATGTAACAAAGGAGCACCCACCCTTTGAATTTGGTATGAAGATAGAGACTGGCTGAATTATCAATTCATGAAAACATTCTTCTGATAAATACCGTAATAAATGTTTTACTATTTGATAATCCAGGTACAGAGATAGTATGAATATTAAAAGCTATTAAAAATCAAGCAATGTAGATGAAATAGATCATATCTGTAAATATTTTAGGCTTATTATCCAAAGGGCGGTTTTGTTAGGGAAGACTTAAAAATTTGATTGCAATATATGTTTTTATTTTATCTTTACAGATCATAGGTCTACTAGACATTTTTACTCCAGCATTGAATATAGATGATTTTGATGATGTGTAAGTACCAGCATATCATAGCAATACACATAATCAAGGGACCAGGGGGTTGTCTCTTTACAGTAGATTATATTTATTTAATGAGGGCTATTGTTCACCATTTATTTATATTAACATATATGACATGATGCAAAATATAATACCAAGATACAGGTGGATTCATCATAAGATTTGTATCTGGAAAGGAAAATATCTGAAACTGTCAGATGTTATCAGTCATGTAAGAAATCTCTTAATTTTATACTGTACCTGTGACTATTAAAATTTTAGCACTATTTAATTATCCAAACATAAGCCTTCAAAGGATAATTATAGAATTGCCCTCACAGTGAGTCCAAGCTATTCCTATGGTGCTCGCAGGTTTAAAATGCTGTAAGTAATTTAAAGTGTCTGATTGGTTGGTTTCTGTATTTGAACATATTCAGAGTAATTAGTATCAATATAATTATAATTTTATGCATTGTAAAAATAATTAATTTTTTTTTTAACAAATTGTCTTAATTTTGTCCTGCCTGCAGTGAAATAATTCATACACTTGTGTAGGCTCCTGTATAATGATTTCACAAAAAATTAAACACAAGAAACACTTAAAAATGAAAATTTGCTTAAATATGTCCATAAAGTGATTATGAAGCCTACCACAGTACTCCCAACCACTCGTCAGGTTAAAATCATGTTCACAGTATGACTGTTCTGTTATTATCTTTTCTCCAGATATCTCGTAACTCATTTGATGGGAGCAGACTTGAATAACATTGTACGAACACAGCGATTAAGTGATGACCATGTGCAGTTCCTTATTTACCAAATCTTGCGTGGACTCAAATACCTACACTCAGCAGATATTATCCACAGGGTAAGTGAGATTAAACAGTGATTTGTCAGTTCACTGACTTGTGTAAGGGTCAAGTTACACAACACTGCAAACATCTACCAGGACATGATCATCACAAGGTGTTTTCATGATACGAGCTCCATTTTGAGAGATAATAAAAAATGACTGTGGTTTCCTCAGCAGCACTGCAATAATTAATTGGTATAAAGCAGACTACAGACTCCAGTTTTAACTTGTGGACTTTAAGCACAATTTTTTTGCATGAATTCCAAAGCCATTTTGTAATTGCCTTGTGGTAGATGCATTAAAATGGTAGTTTTGATCAAACCAGAAGAATCCTTCAGGGCTTTGAGTAGGAAAAAAATTGGAGAGTCCAGGATGCTCAAGCCAAAATCTTGGAGAGTCAAATAGAATTTGGGAGCTTACAATAAGATATATATGTCAAATTTTGAAGGTCATATAATATTTCTTGAAATTTTTATAATTTCAACTCATTATCATATAATTGTAGGGTGATCTACTTTGCCGTTATATAGTAATCTGATAAGAGTGAAATGAAAGGGTCAGTTGTCAGCACAGTTATGACTGGTTTGTTTGAGGTAGTCGGTAATGGTCAGCCTCTCGATCCTACAGCAAGAAAATTTTTGATCCCATAGGACACTGCAGCACCCAGAACTGAGTGTCCAAAAGAGATTTTGAGCATCAGAGATGCATGTTCCTGAAAACCATGATCCTTATAACATAAAAAATTCCAGGAAATTCATAACTGTTAAATTTAAATAAGAAATAAGCAGTGATTAGCCAGTATTCATCCATTAGTTACACATTCTGGTGGCAGAGTGTATGCAAGAAAAGTTGTCTTGGCCTTCCTTTCATAATCAGCATAAAGCCACCATGCCTAATGTTGGCTTCTGTTGATCTCTGAATTCTGATGGATCAGGGAGATCAGCTGCACACTGATTTATATATTACTCGAACATGATTAAGTACACAGGATCAAGGATAAAAGTAAAAAAATTGATTAGTTAAAATTTGGATCAGGATCTAGTACACTAGATAATGGACAAAAGCCTAACATTGAATTGGTAATTCCTGGAGCAGGATCTAGTACAGTGGATCAGGCAGATAAGCCTAACATTGATTGGTTAAATATCTGATCAAGGCTTGGTACTATGGATCAGGGACACTAGCCTAAAATTGATTGGTTAAATATCTGATCAAGGCTTGGTACTATGGATCAGGGACACTAGCCTAAAATTGATTGGTTAAATATCAGATCAAGGCTTGGTACTATGGATCAGGGACATAAGCCTAACATTCATTGGTTAATTACCAGATCTAGGCTTAGTGGTATAGATCGTGGACATAAGCTTAACATTGATTAATTACTGAATCTAGGCTTTGTACTATGGATCAGGGACATTAGCCTTACATTGACTGGTTAATTATCGGAACCAGGCTCGGTAACATTGATCTGGGACATAAGCCTTACATTGATTGGTTAATTATCATATCAATTCTTGGAACTATGGATCAGAGACATAAGCCTAACATTGGTTGGTTAATAATTGGAGTCAGGGACATAAGCCTTACATTGATCGGTTACTAATTGGAATCAGGGATATAAGCCTAACATTGGTTTCTGTTATTGTGATCCACAGGACCTGAAGCCTTCCAATTTAGCCGTCAACGAAGACTGTGAGTTGAAGGTAGGTCGTCTCATTTTGTGTGTCCTCTCATGCTGTTCTTTGTTCTTCAGGATTTGAAACCTGCGAATGTTGGAATGAATGAAGACAGTGGTGTCCGGGTAGGTGGTGTGACAGGTACCTGTGTCCCCCGCACACGTTGTGTGTGTGAGTGTACGTGGCCTTGGTGAAATATTGGCAAAGTCGGGCATGTGCCTTATGTTATTATGTCCATGTCGTTTTGGCAGCAAAAAGTTAGCATACTTATTGCTTCCATATAAATATTAATTACTATTACGAATAAATAATAAATGATCAAATATGGTGCTGATTGGTCCTACTTATTATTAAATGAGGTAATAAGTCATTTTAGTTTTAATTATTGTAAACTCACTTTTTATTTACCTAAGGCTTACATGTCACAGTAATATTAAGGTCCCATTGAGTATGATGAATAAAACACAACTTAATTGCAAACAATATGCTGTAGTTCAGAAAGGAGATGATGCATGTCTTAATTAGGAAAATAGTGAAAAGGACAACAGTTCAAGTATTAGTCTAATCATACTCTAATAGTTTTTCTTGACTACACAACTTTTCCAATTTTGACAGCATGGAGCTTTTATTTTCTTCTGTTTATTTACTTTGGGATGATTACTTGCCATGATTCTCTGTGAGCTATGCCTATAGTCTTCCTACAATTCATTGTAAGCTTTGCAAAGTATCTCTCCATAATTCTTTCTATGCATCTTTCCTCTGTTGCTTAAAAGATCTTCCTAATATCTTTCCATAATTTTCTGTAAGCTTTTCTAGTTTTCTTAATAGAACCCTTTGTAGGTCTGCCAGGTATTCTCCAAACATGTCTTGCCAACAGTATTCCCATAATTTTCTGTACATAAGGTTTGTCTTCCAGTTTCCCATATTTCCATATTCAGTGTTTCTGTCCCAATCTTCCTCTTAGTTTCAACAATAGACAATCTTTTATTATAAAATATATAGTATGAATAATATCTCTGATTGTTGATGGTTACACTCAAATCATGTCACACAACTTCTGTGTAGCCACATCCTCAGAAATACCTGTTTATGGTCTTGAAATATTGGGAACAATGGCAGTTGGCAAGTATGTCCTAGAGGGTCATTTCCCCATAAAGCCTGAAAATTTCAACATTATTTTACCAAGGGTTATCAATTTATCATCTGTAAGAAACTACGCTACTGTATACAGTGGTAAAACTTGCAGCACCATCTGTCATATCTGAAATGAAACTAAACTTGCCTTCAAGTACAGCTTGATGGTAATATAGTAGTAATGGTAACTTGTCATGATAAGTGGTTATCCTGGCTAATAAAACTGCCTGTATATGATGGAAGTTTCTCCAAAACTGAAGAGATCTTAGAGGTATAAGATATCAGGCAATGTTGTTGCAATTTATCATAATTACATTGGAAAAGTAATAATGAGAGCAGGTATAGGAAATAATTGATAATCATCATCAGTTGCTTTTTGTCTTACAGTCATCAAACATGCATTACCAACCAGTTCACTACTCTACCCAATGCCCCTTTCCCCCTTATTATACACCTTATTGAGGCATAGTTGAGTGAATGGTTGGTGTCAGTGAAAGTTTGTGTACATGATGAGGATATTATTTTAACATATGAACCTTCAACAGTTGGCATTCACAAAACTTCTCTTTTCAGGCATCAGTATGTGAGGTAGACTGCCATTCTATAGTGCTTGGCTTAATATGCTTTCTTTTAGCACCATTAGTTATGTGCCCATAGTATACAACACATTATACAGTTAGCTACAATACCATTTTATCACTTACTGGTATGCTGTTTTATACAGAATTTTTTTTAAGTTTTATGTATTTTAATTTATGATGACTTTGAACCTCTCCGTCTTATCTTTATTATATTGATCAATTTTACTTTAAATAAAAAATCTTTTACATTTTGTTAAAAATATTTTTTCCTTATTGTTATTTTACCATTATTTTATTTTTTTCACAACATGTATTCAAACATATTTTATGTTTATTTATTTTGATCATTTTACATTTATTTTTTATGTAGGAGAATTTTTTATGGAAAAGATACAGTGCATTTTCATAAAATTATTAATATTTCAGAGGGATTATATTTTTGTCTTCTGGTGTGTGTAGCCAATATGTCTAAATCTGCCTAGTGACGATGAGCTCAATGTTTTTATTTAGTTTCTTTAATTTATATTCAATGCACATCTCAAACATTTTTCCAAAGCCAGTGTTGTATGTATGTCACTCCAGAGCTTTTCACATGTTTATTTTATATATCTTATAATGTTATATCAAATTTAAAATGCATGCTCACCAGTGTTGTCAATTCATAAACAATGAATTTAAACTTTCAGATATACAGTTAACATTTATGTATTTTCTACCATTACTAAATTATTTTGAACACAGTTTTAAAACAGCCAGTAAAGCTTTGCTGCTCTGGAACTTACACATAATATAACTGACATATATTGTGTATATTGAGAATTATATAGATAGAACAACCATTGTTTATTAGTAGTACTGTGAGGGACAAAGGCTAGTGAGTAATTGGCAGTTTTTTCACATGCTGCGTACAGTGTGCTTGTGCACAGCAAGCATATCTGCTTATTTTTAGGGGACATTATGGTAAATTTTGGGATTCTTACAGGTTATTTCTCCAAAAGCAATTTGTAAATAACCATAATTTAGGGAATCTTATAATTTCCAGATTTTAAGAATTACATGTTCCACTGGACTAACTAAACTGTTAGCAGGTTTTATCAGACCCCCCTTGAATTAGTCCAACCGGACGAAGGAGAGAATACATAATGCTTTCTTTTGTTTTTGATTGTATCATGGGTGTGTTTTTCTGTTTGTAGATCCTGGATTTTGGCCTGGCTCGACATGCTGATGATGAGATGACAGGTTATGTAGCAACGAGGTGGTACCGAGCGCCTGAAATCATGCTCAACTGGATGCACTACAATAAAACAGGTAGCGACAGGAATTCAGTATTATAGAACAGGTATTGTATGCACCAAAGAACACTTTAAATGGTGGAGAATAATGGTTGGATCATTGAGAATAACACAGGTAACACAGGGCATGATACTGGTAACATAGGGTATATTAGATATGTAGATAGAAATACTGCTAACAGAGAAAAATATTGTTTAACAGGAGAATAACACTGGTAAAACAGATGGTGGTATTGGTAACATAGGATAAATGTGTGTGATGATAATATTACTGCTAAGAGAGAATAATATTGTTTAACAGGAGAATAATACTGGTAAAACAGATGGTGATACAAGTGACATAGAATAAATAGGTATATAAATAATAAAACTACTAACAGAATGATATAGTTTACATGGAGAATAACACTGGTAATATGGAATAATTTAATGCAAGTAAAATTAAAATTATTCCTGGTATCATGGTTGAAATTCTTAGTTTAGAAGAATATGTACATAGAATAATGCAAACACCTTCGAGAAATACATGTAAAGAAAAATAATGGTTTATAATGAAAGTATATTTAAAAATCATGCAAGAATCTTTATCAATATTTGTAAACCATTTATATGAAATATATGGAATTTACAGATAAGTTTTAGATTGGTCATATATTACAGTGTCTTTAGTTTAGCAGAATAAAAAGAAACCCAGTGGAGCCAAATCAAATGACAGAAACTTGTCATTGAATTAATTATACTTAAGTCATATAATGGTTTGCAATTTTAGGAAGAGAAGAGCACTTCAGTCTTGAGAGTAACATGTATTTATTTCAATTGTGTTTGCTGTGTTTCAGTTGATATATGGTCTGTAGGATGCATTATGGCAGAACTTCTGACTGGGAAGGCATTATTTCCAGGAACAGATCATATCCTTTTTGAAAGGTTTGTTTCAATTGTATCGTTTTGAATCGTTTGATTACACTTATTTCAAGGCAAATAATCTGCAAAAGAGTGGTTTTTAGGGGGGGGATGCATGTGTGTATAACTGTATATGGCCACCTTTCATATAAAGGATGTCCAATTTCAATGAATTTCTTTATATAAATTTTGTTTAAAAAAACATTATGTCTGTGCAACTAATAAAGCTGACTTTACAACATTTGTTACTGTATAAGGTAGTTTTAAAGAATTTGAAGTCACAACAATCTATAGACTGCAATCACTTTAGGGTGATGTATTGTAATTTGATGCACACTAGTCTCCCATAGTCTTCCATTAAATATTATAAACTACTAGTTTTGAAATAATGGAAATCACTGGGCAGATATCACCAAGAGCATTCTAATTTTAATAGCATCAGATATAATTTCTGATTGACCTTTTTACCTTTAATTTCATACTAAATGAATGTCTATGACAGACAAAGATAATCTGTGTCTGTTCACCCTGAACTGAATCATACCCACAAGAGAATGACTCTGCTGGTTGGGGATTGTTGGTAAAGAAGTCTTCCCCACAATGCATGGCACTTCTAAATACACCAGTTGCTTTGGTATAAATGGCTTGATGGACAAAGATATAGTCTGTTAAAACTTGTTTGATTACACTTATTTCAAGCAAACTTAATGGAGTAAGTAAAGTCTGGTAAGTGTAAGTAAGTGCAGTGTGAACAGAAGCCCTTTCCTTAAAACTTAACAAATTTTTATTCCCAACCATCCCCTCAAATTCTATTAGGAAGAGGTTTGCATTGAGTAGAAACCACCTCAGGTGGAAGGGCGACGTCTATTAGGTTAACAGTATCCCTTTACATCTGGTCCTGAACTAGAACTCATATTCAGTTAGTTTTGCATTGTACTTTTGTAAATGATGAGCACTCAGTAAACTTGTTTATAAAATTAGATGGTAAAGGAAACTTGAATGAATTCTTTCTTTAGAAAATTCAAATTAATATTCTTGGAAAGACCTTGGAGAACCTTGAAAATAAATGAAAAACTGGTGGGAACCCTGGAGGGACTTATGTTGTTCTGTGCAAGCCTAACACCTGATGGGAAGATCCTTGGGGGAATCACATCTACACCAAGAGAACCACATTTAATCCAGTAGATTAGGTGTAGTTTCAGTGCAAGGAATGATGAATTGAGTACAGCTTCCTAGCATAATTTGCAGATGAGGGCACTCATCTCTCAACCATTCCTCCCACTTCTACACAGAAGATACAGATCTGTTTGGCCACCAAACTGTAGATCAGTTCCCTCCCTGAGAGGTCCCTTGTAGTTAGTACTTTCCTGTTGTATTTCCTTGCCTTTATCAAAACCTGAATTAGCAAATATTTCAAAACCACTCATGGGGCTTCCATTCTCTGTACAGACTAAAAAGTAGATGTCACAAGTTGCATGTCGGAATTATAAAAATATGCTTCACCTTAACTACTCTCACATATAGACCAGCTGACTCGCATCATGGCTCTTGTTGGCACACCAGGAAAAGAACTGCTGGCCAAGATCACCAGTGATGAGGTAAGTAATGTCAAGGTCATTTAGACACAGTATGTTTCATTAATTCTACAGTGTGTTCTGATTCAGGATGCTGCTTATGTTACTGTTCCCAGGTTCTGCGTGGTCTTGACCTCTCAGTCCTTGACCTTTGAATCAACTGTGTGTTAATTACCTTTTATCTTTTGATAACTGTGATATCGGAAAATATTTGAATATATCAGCTATTTTGTGATAAAATGATGAGTAGTTGATGAATGAGTATTTATCACATAACCCATTTCTTTTATACTAATTACTCAGAAAATATGTTAATTTGAAAAGTACAAATATTGTTTATTCTTAATAATATTTGACTTTTTGATTGTCTTTCACCTTTACAACTAGTATTTCTTGCAGGATAGTATCAGAAGATGTATTTTATAGATAAACATAAGACTTTGCAGATAAACCAGCTTTGCAGGGTTTTCTAATCTGTAGAATTATCATTCCATCATAGATAACAAAATAGATCTATACTGTGTTCACATGAATTCAATGGGGTTCCTTTAAAAGATTAATGGCCAGTTATGGTATGTCCCCCCCCCCCCCCCCCCCCCCAACATATTGCTAGTAAATCAGACTGTATAAACAACCATATAGCCAACAAGAGGAAAGAAGAGATTCTTAAATAGATGAGTTTATTCTTAACTCAGGGGGCCTGGACAGTCGAGGGGTAAAACTCGATAAAGATTATAGTTTATTCTCGAGGGATGTAGTTGTTGACTTTGTAATTACAGAGTACCCAATGTTGGCTGAGTGGTTCAGTTGTAATGCTGTCTATGAAGGTTGGAAAATTTAACCTAGATGTGGTTCTGCTGACTTGCGATCCTGATCAAATTATAGTCCTATTCCAAGAAGATTAATTATTATACATATTGCACCATTTGAAATGAAATTCAGTGAATGCCACATTTTGGCTTTATTTAGTTTTTTTTTGTGGATTTTAAGTCTCTATCTCCTGTCTGTGCATGCATTCTCTATTTGTGTGAACACAGTATGAGACAGTTTGATTAGTTGTTTAGGAGCTTAATAATGAAATGTCTAAAGGCAGGAGCTTCGCCTTGACCCTAGGTTTGTTGACCTTGACCCCAGTAGTCACCTTGACCTTAATGGTTCATGTGCATGGTTTGGAGCTGTACTAGTTAACCTACTAAGGTAAAATGAATATTGTAATTTCAGGTGAACTGCTGCATGTTGTTTGCCTGTGATAATAGAAATCCATACTATGAATTTAAACTTTAATTTGATGAAACATGGAACAAATTTCAGTGACTGACAAATTAAATACCTGTAAGTCACTGTAACATCATCCCGATGCCTGTTTGTGATTAAATGGTACAGGATAAACCTACCTGAAAAAAACATTGCACTTACAAAGTTGGAAGTTCTATGTAGTGGTAGTTTCTTTTTTTTTTTGTAATTGACAAGTATATCCTTTTGTTAATGATTTTATTCAAACAAAACTCCCTCTCCAAACTAGAATTATTCCATTATATATATTTTAACATACTTTATCTTTGAAAGTGTTCATGTTTTATTCAATTTGTACTATGAAATCTGATTATAATCATTGGTTGAATTTCTGGGTAAATAAAATCTATTAATATAGGTTTTGTTAAATTAATCAACAGAGTGGATATTTGGGTCAGTGAAGCTGAACTGAAGGTGTGAGACACACTTGCTGCCACCTTGTGGTGGTCTCTGGAACTAGTGTTTCAAAACACCAGTAGATGGCAGCATGCATCCCTGGAGTTTCAGTATAGGTACTTTGTCCTGTCCGAAGAGCCATGTCCAGAAACAGAAACATTTGTCTGTCTATATACCAATCTGTGAACAGCTCTCTTATACAGACAAACTTTCAGGTCCTTAGTGTGTCTTTAATCAGCAGGTTAGACTGTGGTTCTAAAAAATAATATTCCAGTTAATTCTTTTCTTTAACTGATTGCATCATCCTTCACAGGAAAAGTGTGTCCTCAAATACATGAAATGGTAAGCTAATGTCACTTCATCTTACTGTAATAATGTGTTTCATATGTCTGGATGTTTAATATAATTCTGTATCAGTAATGATCACTGTGACATTGCATGCATCATGATAAGAATCGTTTCCAGTGACTGTGTATGTTTTATCTAGGCCAGGAACTACCTCCTGACTTTACCACGCCGCACGAAGAAGGATTTTAAACGAGTGTTCCACGGAGCAAACCCTTTAGGTGAACTTTCTGCATGGCTCAGTTAAGCAGTATCTGCATCGCACTGGTGCAGCTGCCATTGTTACTGCAACCATTACAGCATGGCTAATAAGAAGGAATTATAGATTAACAAATACTAACAATGATTCACAAATAAGCTTCTGTACAAAGCTGGTACAGGTGTCATGTTGATTACCGGTATATGTAATAACCAGAATGATGCTAAGTAGAGCAAGTACCTCTGCCAAGGAAAATTATTCCTATTTTATCAGACCCTTTATCTGTATCCATGCCAAATTTAATGTGTCTTTCTTGACCCCATATCCCACCCCTCACAAAGTTTCACAGAAATTGGTTGATGGGTTTCTGGTTAATCCTGCCTACAGTCAGTCAAATCAGCAAACAAACAAACCCAGGTGAAAATATAACCGTGTGGGTGGAAATAATTATGATAAGGTAGGAATAAGCACTACTTCAAATGCTGTTTACTCAATTGAAGGAGATTTTTTTATGATTTATTCCTGATCTTCTGCAGTTACTCTCTTTATTGAAATTAAACTAATTAGTCTGAAGGAATCATGTAAATTCAAAATTTCCTAAAAATATTTCTAGTGGCTTGCGTAGATAGAAGCATCACTAATTATGAAAGTCCCAGTAGGCATGAAACTTGATGCTGAATTAGCCCTTTTTGCACATGATGGTGAATGCATTCAACTGTTGTCACAGAACTCCTCTCTTGCCATGCCTCAACTCTGTCCTTTTTGGGTCTTGAACTGTCAAGAACAATCACAAATTGTGCCCTTAGGGGATCATTTTCCATATTTTTTTCCATAAATACTGAGAAATTTTACATCATTTTGTGAAGTGGTTATGAAAAGGCCATCAGTCTGAAATTACACCAGTCAACACACAATCCCAGCCCAGGTTCTGCAGATTTGTCCCAACACATGAATGGGTACTGGTAATATGCTGGTAAATATATCATAATCTTGGGCTGTTTGCAGTGTTGACTAAATATTTTTCCCTGGTAACTGAATGCTTAGGTTTTGTTGCCATTGGAGATTCCTTCTTGTTGCTATGCTGATTGGTTGTGGTGTTTGTTGTTTTCAGCGCCTGTTGGTTTGCCAGATCAGTTTATTTCAGCTATTGTGTGGTTTCCCTCCACTCCAAGATGACTGTATTTGTGTGCATGACATAGTCTATTGCAGTTTGTCAGTGCCTGTAGTGTTTGTATCAGCAGCTTGTATGCACTGTCACAGAATGGGGGCTAGTTTGTGTCAATGCTTTTGATAATTTTTCAAAACTATTTAGTAAACCATGTTGTACTGTCAGTATTGTCATAAACATTGCACATAGATGTGATAAACATAAATTGCACTTATAAGACTTATCAGCTTATGTAATTAAAACATATCTTGAACTGTAAAATATTAATATTAAACCTTTTCAAGAATGTAATTGTAAATGTTGTTTATTATTACAGAAATTGTATATTTCTAGTGTGAATAATTTTAATTATTCATGATTATTACATATAACCAACTAATTTATTTAATAGAGACCACTTAGTTTGGTTTGTTTTCAGTGCTGTTCAAATTTTGATATTGAAAGTGTCATTTTACGATAACAAATGATCCAACATTCTACCAATTGAATTTATCGAACTCTGTATAGCAACAGTGTGAAAAAGTTGTGAAAGTTATGTTACATTATGACAAAAATCCAATTGACAGTTTCTTTCAACTTATGAGAAAATGTTTCAACTCATTTAACACGAATACATAGATATATTTTTACTTGAATTTAAGTAATTCTGTAAATGAGACTATCAACCATTACTCCTAGTAATTATGTCTGGAACAGATTTTTAAAATAATAATGAATTTCAATAATATTTGAGATGAGAAACTTAGAATTTTGAATAATTCACAAAGATTGAGAAATATCTGAAAGAGAAATATGTAAATGTCAACTTATCAAATTACCAGCTAGATTAATAAAATATTGCACCAGGTTTAGCCTTGTGATTAAGCCATTAAACATTATTAAAGTTATGACATCATGTTTAAAATTCACTGTACAAGTTAATTTTAATGTTACAAAATTTAAACCTAAGGGTTACAATACCCCATTGTGGTTAAGGCATAGGACCTCACCACCAGCACCTCAAAGGCAAAATTGTGAAATCTTGATAGAATGTTACAGATTCGCTTAATGACAGATGATTTTCTGAATTATTCATCGTCCTGTTTACATAAAACATGAAGTATAGGAGACTTAAAATAAATATCAATCAAGACTTTCAGGAATGTGGAGATAAGAGACTCTAATGCTTGAAATATCATTTGGACAATCAGTCCTTTGGGTCCAAGTGTCTGATAGGACATGCAAATTCCTGGCTGTAAGACCAAGAAAATCTAAATTTGCCCTTGTAGCAATCATCGGCTGCCTCAAACAACCAGTCAGCTGTGTAAACACTGCACTGACAACTGGCCCTTATGTTTCACTATAATCAAATAATTATACAATGACATAATTTCTAATCACATAATGATATAATGATAATATAAAAGACAAAAAAAGATTCAGTATTACATAACCATTCAAAATTTGTTACATATCAGCTCCTCATGCTCTAAACTCAGATTGGACTCTCCAACAGTTTTGGCTTAACGTCCCAGACTATTCAAAGTTTTTTTCTATTGTCTTCTGAAAGCCCTGTATCAATCTTATTGTTGTGTTGTGTTCTTTCTCATTCAGTAGCCAGTGTACAAATAGCCCATTGATGAATCTTTTAAACCACACGAATAAATAAATTAATAAAATATGAAATTGTATGGTTTAAATTATACATTCTTGTCTTTTTATACAAAAGTTTGTGGTGTGGTAGAATTTACCATTTATCGCATATAAAGGTAACAAAATAAATTTATTTAACAAAATTCAAATTAAATACCATAAACTACTTTAAATACTATAAATATGGATAAGTCTTGGGGGAGGGGGGGGGGGGGATTATGCTTACATGTGGCAAGGTGGCATGCAGCTGATACAAGCATTGCTGATTCACTCTAGTGAATGATGTGGTGACTAAATGATGGCTTCATGACCCAAATCACAGCTCGGTGACCCAGTGACAGCTTGGTGACCCAAATCATAGCTCGGTCACCCAGTGACAGCTTGGTGACTCAAATAATAGTCTTGTGTCATGGCCTGATGAACCAATTCCGGTGATAGTATTGGGACCAAGTGACATCTAGGCTTTCAAGGGGTAACAGCTTGTTGACCTGATTTACAGCTTTGTGACAAAAGTGGTAACCAGGTGATATGTGGTGAACAAGTGAAAGTATGGTGACCCAAATTAGATCATGGAGACCAATATGAAAGCTTTATGACCGAAGTATAAGCTTTAGGGCCAAAAGAAGAGCTTGATGACTGAATTGATAGCTGGGTAGTCTGAAAGATTTTTCATCAGAACTGCATCTAGGTCACCAGAGTCACAGGTCAGTGACCCAAGTGACCGCTTTGTGAGACAGGTAACTACTTGGGGGCATAAATGACCACTTGATGACCCAAATGAGAATTTAATATCCCAAGTGACCTTTCATGAAACAAATCACCAATGGGTTACCCAAATGAGAGCTTGCTTACCCAAGTTACCACTTGATTACCCAAAATGAAAGCTTGCTTACCCAAGTGACCCAATGCTGAAATAACCACTTGATGACCCAGAAGGGAGCTTGATGACCCAGTGACCTTTTGATGACCCAAGTCACAGCTAGTCTGTAGTACTGACAGCACCCCTTGTTGCATGGCTTAACCCATCCTTGCTCCTTGGTTGTTGCAGGCTAGGAAGTACATTTTGTCTCTACCCAACATGAACAAGAGGAGTTTCAGGGAGGTCTTTCTAGGGGCAAGTGACCTAGGTAATGTACAGAAATAAAGGATGCATTGTAAACGCAGTAAAACTGAAGTGATGCACATACACAGAGAAAGAATTTTAAACAGCACATCAGTAACTGAAAATCATGAATGCCTTTTTTATCATTCAAGTTTGGAAGGTGTTCCTTATCCAACAAATCGAACAGGTTCCTGGTCTGGAAAAGTTAACGATGTCATAGTTGAGGAATTTATTTGCTTGCCAAATCTGGGAAGGTCAGTTTGGTGTAAATAGTTGATATGTGTACTGTTTCAGGACTTAAAATTCAACTACAAAACAGCAAGTGAAGAACATCACTACCTATATAATTTTTTTAACTTCATTTAAACATTTCATCTCTGCTGTTGTATATATGTAGATTAAGATGACGACCTCTTCACTTAATACCACTTTAAACTTATTAACCATATTTTTCCTTTTTGGTGAGATTTTCCCCTCACACCTTACCTAATTAACATATTTCTGTCACCTTTCCAGCTCTCAGAGTCCATTGATATTCATATAACAGTCTGATATTTCCCATTTCCCCAATTATAGTTCATGATGAAAAAATATTAATTTGGGGAACTTTACAGTATCACATGTTCACTTTGCCTGTCTATGCCCTGGCGATTTTAGGCTAGTTAATAAACATTGGGACAAAGGGTGCAGCATTTTACAATTTTAGAGGGCTAAGCATGAAATTATCTTTAGAGAAAACTCTGTATGGTAGTCTAGTTGTGTGAATTCTCAGACTTCCAGTGGAGCAACTCTCACTATACTTCATTCACTGTTCTTAACTCACTGTGACCTGTCTCCAATGTTCACTTTCACTTCATTTCTTCTTGTTGTTTGTGTGTGGAAATCTTCTCAGACAATTCCATATCCCCACCATGATTATTGAAAGCTAAATTTTTTTGTGGTATCATAATTTTTTTTTAATTTTTTTTAAAATTTGTTTTCAGATTTATCAGTCATGTTAACTAAAAGACCAATTTTCCCTCTGGATATTTTTATTTTTTCCTTATGATGTTTAAAACATACTTAATGGTATAATACATATTGTTCTGTTGAAATATATTCATAAAATGGTATATGATATATTTAAGGTACAGTAACCTTCCAACCCAGTAAGTAACATGACCTCCCCAATAACCTGACACCCCCCCCCCCCCCCCCACCACCACCACCATGGCTGTCACTGTTCATGATCTGATCGAGCAATGTTACTTTGATTTAAATATTTAACATGAAAGCCCTATACTAACATGGCCACTACTACCCTCCAGATGGCAATGGTCTGCCAGATGTCATGCTCAAATAATTTATATAAATAACTGAATACCATCTTTTCTTTATTATAAGAACTTTCCTTCTGAATGAATAAAGCTAGGAGTGACTATTGCCAAATTATTAAGATAACAATTTAAGGAGTTAAGTTCTTTAATAAATATAGCAGAGACCATGATCAAAACACATAAGGCCATCAACTCTTTCATCATAGTTTACAAGCCATATAGAAGCATTTTAAGCCTGGATGATTTTGTAACATTGTTTCATTGACCATACCAAAATATATGGTATTCTTTCCTTCTTAATCTGAAAAAAAAGCAATCAAATTCCAAGAACTTATTTCATTACACTTAATACAGATAACAATTTTTATATTCCTTCGTAAATTATCAGGGATTGAAATGTACAGCATTTTACATTTTCAGCCATCGATCTGCTTGAGCGTATGCTTGACCTTGACCCAGATACACGTATAACTGCCGAAGAGGCGCTAGGTCACATGTACCTCAAACAGTACGCTGACCCTGATGATGAGCCAGACTCGGAACCATATGACAAGTCATTCGAGGAAAAGGACATCAGCACATTGGAATGGAAGAGTAAGGATATTTTCAGTCTATTTAAGTATCATACTTCAGTTTAGCCAAGTCTCCACCAGAGGGCACTCCATGCTACTCTTTATTATACCTCTGACAGTTTTGCCATTTCTTCAGAAATCTTGACACTGAATAAAACTCAACTAATGAACAAGCTATATTAATTGACCTGAGACTGACAGTCATGAGTCTAAGAGTAGCACAGACACCTCTGGTGAAGATTAAAGACTAGCCCAGTACAATATACCATTACATATACCCAAAAATGAGGTTTTAAATTATTGCAGTCATAGGGAATTTGAATGCAAACAGGCCTTTAGCTCAGCTGACTTTCACTTCCGCTGAGTTTAAGATGGGTCTTTATTCATCTTTTATCTTACTGTCCATTAGCAGGGCACAAATCACAAATATATGACCTTGCAAAGTTCTTCTAACTCAACATCCAGTGAGGTCCTGGGGAAATATCCATGGAAACCAGAAACTAGGTCACAGTGACCTCTATTCTGCTATTATAACTTTTGAAGGATTGCATATTTGCCCTGAAATTTGATATAAAAATCATTTCAACCAGTAACTTGGATGATCCTTGTCTTGAAGGTCAAATCTGCCACTGAATTTGAAACATTAGCTTGTGTACCCTATAACTATTGTATAGTTTCAACTTTGAAACACAAATCTCTTTCAAAGTGACCTTGATCTTCAAGGTCTAATCTGAGGAAAAATGATTTGTTTTTGTCCCTTGAGAGACATCTGCATGTTTATTGACAGTGAAAAAAAAATTCTGTTTTACACATATATCCCAGTCATTCAGAATTTGAAAATGGCTAATCCAGTTCTTCTGATTCTTATTCTTCTCTTATTCAATCCATATAATTACTAGTCATGACTGCCTTTGCAGTGATTAATATGGTCCAAGCTTCACATAATATGTGAGATCTACACTTAAGGAAGAACCCTGTCAAATTTTGTGAGAAGGTTAAAGGTCAGGGTTAAGTGAAGTTAATCTCAGTCTAGTTTTTCAGTGATAAAAACCAGTTTTGAATGTTAGGATATAATGTCATGCTAGTCTGCTGAGCATCATGACCCACAGGTCACTTGTATTTTTATCTGACAAGATTAACCAAACAAGGTTATGTCTTCCAACTTTATATGTTTCAATTCCTGATCTCTAGAAGCCCGTAAGACCAGGCCATGATTCAGGTGCCAGATCTGCCTTTTGTATCAATTATATGTATCAGTCAGCAGTTTTATCTGGAGGATTGTGTAGGAATAGATGTCTGCAGGACACACCATGTGTGTGCAATAAATGAATGATTCATGACTGTAACATGCTCTGTCTTAACACAGCACATTTGACTTTAAGTCAGACATACACAGCTAAATAAACACTATAAAACATGCATGTCGCCATGAAAGAGAATGGTAATTTCCCGATACTCAGAAGTGTTAAAATTTGTTATTCTTATTTTTTTAGTGTGCAAATTTAATGTTTTCTCAGGTGCTGAATTGCTTTTTTGCAGTTTTGGAGACATATTTTAAAGCTCTCATAATTAAAAATTTTATTTGAAATCATTAGTTGTATCGCCAGACATAGTCTGGAGATACTATGGTTTAGGCACAGTCGCGCCGCCGCCCGCAGAGATTTCTTTTGGACACAATAACTCAAAAAATATTTCACGGATCTTTACCAAACTTGGTATATGTATAGATATGGGTGAGAGGACGACGCCTATTTAAAATGAGGTCATGACCTCAACTAGGAGAGTGACCTTGACCTTGAATAGGTTCAATTTTGGGGAAAATCACACAAATTCTTAAATATCTCAAGGAAACTTGCATGGATTTATCCCAAAATCAAGTTGATCGAAGATCATGGATAGGGTTGTCATGTTCTAGAAACTGGTGGCGCCACCTATTATTCTTTACTAGTTTTCATGCCATTTAATATCCCCAAAATTGCTACTTGACAGTACTGTGAGCATTATAAGTCAAAAACTAATGGACAGATTTCTTTCATATTATGCAAA
Organism: Sipunculus nudus; assembly: GCA_026874595.1. Taxonomy (NCBI): domain Eukaryota; kingdom Metazoa; phylum Annelida; class Sipuncula; order Golfingiida; family Sipunculidae; genus Sipunculus; species Sipunculus nudus. The sequence goes on along the minus strand of CM049306.1, from coordinate 36,569,098 downwards.
TACATAGATATGGGTTATGGGATGATGTTTATTTAAATTGGGGTCATGACCTTTCCTATGAGAGTGGCCTTGACCTTGAATATTGCCATATATGGTGAAAATCACACAAAATCATTAATTTCTCAATAAGGGATGCATGCATTTGTCCAAAAATCAACTTGACCGAAGATCTTGGATAGTAATGTCATGTACCGGAAACAGGTGGCGCCACCTGTTATTCTTTTACTTGTTTTCGTGCCGTTTAATACCCCATCATTGCCACTTAACAGTACATTTATAACCTGTGAGCATTATAAGTCAAAAACTAATGGACAGATTTCTTTCATATTATGCATATACATGGACATGGGTTATGGGATGATGTATATATAAATTGGGGTCATGACCTTTCCTATTAGAGTGGCCTTGACCTTGAATATTGCCATATATGGTGAAAATTACACAAAATCATTAATATCTCAATAAGGGATGCATGCATTGGTCCAAAAATCAACATGTTCGAAGATCTTGGAAAGTATTGTCATGTACCGGAAACAGGTGGCGCCACCTGTTATTCTTTTACTTGTTTTGTGCCGTTTAATACCCCATAATTGCCATTTATCAGTACTGTGAGCATTATAAGTCAAAAACTAATGGACAAATTTCTTTCATATTATGCATATGCATGGATATGGGTTATAGGATAATGTTTATTTGAATAGGGGTCATGACCTTTCCAATGAGTGGCCTTGACCTTGAATATTGCCATATATGGTGAAAATCACACAAAATCATTAATTTCTCAATAAGGGATGCATGCATTGCTCCAAAAATTAACTTGACCGAAGATCTTGGATAGTAATGTGATGTACCGGAAACAGGTGGCGCCACCTGTTATTCTTTTACTTGTTTTCGTGCCGTTTAATACCCCATCATTGCCACTTAACAGTACATTTATAACCTGTGAGCATTATAAGTCAAAAACTAATGGACAGATTTCTTTTATATTATGCATATACATAGACATGGGTTATGGGATGATGTATATATAAATTGGGGTCATGACCTTTCCTATTAGAGTGGCCTTGACCTTGAAAAATTGCCATATATGGTGAAAATTACACAAAATCATTAATATCTCAATAAGGGATGCATGCATTGGTCCAAAAATCAACATGTTCGAAGATCTTGGAAAGTATTGTCATGTACCGGAAACAGGTGGCGCCACCTGTTATTCTTTTACTTGTTTTGTGCCGTTTAATACCCCATCATTGCCATTTATCAGTACTGTGAGCATTATAAGTCAAAAACTAATGGACAATTTTCTTTCATATTATGCATATACATGGATATTGGTTATAGGATAATGTTTATTTGAATAGGGGTCATGACCTTTCCAATGAGTGGCCTTGACCTTGAATATTGCCATATATGGTGAAAATCACACAAAATCATTAATTTCTCAATAAGGGATGCATTGATTGGTCCAAAAATCAACTTGAACAAAGATCTTGGATAGTGTTGTCATGTACGGGAAACAGGTGGTGCCACCTGTTATTCTTTTACTTGTTTTCGTGCCGTTTAATACCCCATCATTGCCACTTAACAGTATTGTGATGATTTTAAAAGTAAAAAACTTATGGACAGATTTCTTGCATATACATAGACATGGGTTAGGGGATGATGTATATTGAAATTTGGATCATGACCTTTTCTATGAGAATGACCTTTTCTATGAGTGTGGTCTGATATTAATTGTTGCTGAAGATGGGGGGCCTATTCTTAAGGGGGGGGGATTAATTGTCTGGGGATACTATGGCACCTGCGGTGCCAAGAAATATCTAGTTTTGAATTGGGATATATGCATAATGAGTGATGCAACTTGTAGAACTGGCATCTGAATGACTAGAGGCCCACTTTAATACATAACATAGTAACAGGACCACTTTGAAGTTTCTGATGAAGATCTATTGTTTAATATTTTATTTATATATTCTGTGAATAATCCAGATTGTAGATGGAAGTTCTCAGAAGCTTTACCTTTAACCCTTTACTGTTTAGATTTATTTGCACTTCCAGACAAATTCTGACTCCCTTCACATGAAAAAAACATGAAGTATTATTCTGCTCAGATTTTGTTCCAATTTTTCAAAATTGAAAAGAGTTAAGACAGAGGTTCTGCCTTCAGTGAATGGAATCTTTTTAGATCCCTACATGTTTGCTTCTAGCCTAATGCCGGAGTAATGCAGGGGGAGTTCTAGGTGCCAAGCTTGAGTGAACCTTAGTGGTCCTGTGAACATCTGAACAGTAAAGGGTTAATTCAACCATTATTTCCTCTGTTTTACATTTTCATCATTTATTTATATATATTTACAATGGTCCTTAGTGTAACATAAGGTTAATGCTTCACATTCTCAAGACTTCAGTGTGTAAGTCAATTATTTCAGGCAATGACAGATATTTTTAATTTATACGGGTATTTGTGTTGAAGTGGGTAAAATTTTTGTGTGGTGTGGTGTTGGTTTGGGATTAATGTGATTGCACAGTGACATAGCTGTATGATTTGCATGTTGCTTGAGGCTGTGTGCACGTGACTGCTTTTTGACAGGACTGGTATATGAGGAAGTATGTAACTTCGTGCCACATCAACCTGCCGCGGAACCCATGGACACATGAAACTGCACACCTTACCCACCGAGGATTAACCAATGGCAGCCATTTCTAGCCACCCAAAGCCTGCCCAAGAGATCTGGTCTCCATGTAGCTCGTGGACCTATACAAGCAACTAAGATGGTTCTAGATATGGCTGCCAGGGGTCCCCACCAGTCATCAACCATTTTGCAATTAGATATCCAGCATGCAAACCACCATTCTTTAATTGCCCACCTATGGATATTTATTGTAGAGTGCTCATTTCTATGTTATCATCGGTGTTATTTGTTCAGACTTGTTGGTACTTATTGTTCATCAAGTTCATGTCCACTGTTATATGAATTAGTTTCTCCACTTTAGAGAATTGTGAATTTTTATTGGGTGGTTCTGCTGAAAACACTTGTGCCCAAGGCACACTTATGTGCAATTAATGTTATAGTTCATGCTATAATTATACCAAAGGCTGCATATCTTTAATCCAGGATAGTTTCTTAAGAGAATGTCCATGTGCTTCTCATGCATGTTAGTAATTATCAGTTAAGTATCTGTCTGCAATCAACTTAAACTCAGATGGGACTGGTACATTTTAATAGTATGAGATTATAAGTTATGAATGTCCTTCATTAAATGTACCCACAGTCATCTGAGTCTCATATGAAAATATAACTTATTCAGTTTTTACATCTCTCATTAACTAAACAAGATGTTATCAGTAATATTAAAGATGTTCCAGATTTTTAGACCAGTAAATAATTTAATAATTTAATCTGTCAGTTACCAATGAGACATGTCGATAAAAAGGGGCACACAAATATAACCATAAGCAAACCTTCATTGACCCATTGCACTACACATTTTCTGGCACTGTTTTGTTATCTGTAAAGGTATCCAGTATTTTGTTATATTCTCAGCTAAAGCATTACGCTCTTGATGTTTTTATATGCAATGGCAAGATACATTGTGCAACATGATTCACCTTGATACAAGATGCATCATTCATGACATCAATTTTGCAGTTTTTTTTAGCATTTACCTTTGTTATATACATGGGAACTTCAGCAAATATACATCTAATGATAACAAGATGGCAAAAAGAGAGAGCAACAATTAGAAACAATGAAAAATAAGGCAGTTCATGATTTTTACTTCTGCACTTTTTGTATGTACAGTAAGTTGACCACCACAGTAAGTGAACATACCCCAAGAGATATAGTGCTTGACATAAAAGTTTAAGTTGGAGCTTTTAATACAGTAATAGTATTTGCAAGTTTTAGCCATAGAGCTTCTTCAAACAAAACATCACCAGAAATAAACATGACTTTTACATGGGTATGTGATATATTAATGCACCACTGGGGAGCAGCTATTTTAGACCTCGTTCACAAGTTATGTATATCAGATAGCCTTCTTAACCCTGTTTATTGGGCATCACCCAGTGAGTATCAATTAATGGTCCATCATTTCACCATGAAACCTTAGAAAACCATCACAAAGCAGAAAATATGCCTATTTTCTAAAAAAAAAATAATGCTCAAATTTCTTCAATCAGCCAGTACAAAACCTCTTTTTCTGTGAAGACAATATTCAATTGATATTCCTGAAACCTTCAGAATTAGCTTATAGAGCGTGACCCCCAATCTTTTCAGTAGAAGTGTAAATGCGAAATGCTAAAATTATGTATTTACACTTCATGACTTATGTCAGTAGAGCCTTTTCAAAGTTAATGTCAGTTTCCTGTTTTTAAAGTCAGGGAGGCACCATCTATAAAAAAAAAGATGTTTTTCCTTAACCTCTTTTAAAAACCACATGATATATGAGTAGTAAGATTAGACCAAAGCAAAACAAAAAAGACCAACATAAATTGTACAAAATAGCAGACATGACACCTATTTATTAATATTTTTGCATGGAATATGAAAATTTCTGAAGTAATAAATTGGTTTCCTCTAGCTAGCTTCAAGTTTCAATGGTTTACAGGTAAAATGAGTGATCATATATAGATACATAGCTTAGAAAACAGTTGTAAATATGAAATAAATATGTAAATATTGTGGAATTTATCATTAATTCATGCACCTGTACATAATATTCATTTATGCAGGAGGTTACCTTGTAGTATCAGTGGATTGCAAAGGTGCATATTGTGTATTTTGCTAATAAAATATCTAGTTGTTTGTGAGTGTTTTTGTTTGTATGTATAGTGTGGCATAATGGGTGTTATAACCTGTGGGTTTGCTGTGTTAATGTGACGAGAAAGCAGGGGTCTATTGCAATTATGTTTGGTATGCTCATGTCTAGGAAAGGCCAAAATAGCCTACCCTGTTACAATTGTGACATCATAATGTTAACAATAGTGCCACGTGCAATGTATAGAAGGAACAGGTGCGTTAAACTTGCAAAATACAGCCACGCGTGCCAAATTAACCAGCATGCACCCTCTACTTTTAGTTTTTGAAACTAAGAATTTTTTTATTTACAATTAACTGATGTGTGTTTTTTTTTTTAAATAAAAAAAACAACTTTCTCCATCTTCTGTGTAGATTTTCTCCATTGTGAATTACTAAAAAAATGAATAGTATGCAGAACAACTGCTCAGGAACTTCAACTGACGGGGCCAGGATTCATTTATTAAATGTTTAATATATATATATATATATATATATATATATATATATATGAGAAATGAAGAATATCCTGAGCGTATGAGATTGAAGAACACAAATGTTTAACACCATTGTGTATTTGTATCCAAACATAAATGACTCTTGTGTGAACAGATGGATCTTAATGTACCAACCAAATATTTACCCATTTCTAATCCATGAAAACACTAGAGCCTGCATTTGTTCAATGCCTTCGTAAACTTACTACAGCAGGGTTAAGGACTGTTCAAGCTACACATAAGATGATGGAACATTATGCACACAGGTGCAGTGAAATGACTACAATTTTGTATGGAGTGTTTGCATGCAGAACAAGACCGCGATCAGCCTTGTAAAATTTGAATGAAGTAATCAAATGCGGTAATGAGGCGTACCTGCAAAAGTCTTCCATCGGGTGATATGCCAACCTGGGTGCACAAATGACATGAGCAGGGGCGTCCTAAAATAAAAAATATAACAAGAAGCACTTAATACTGATAAACAGAGCTTATTTTTTTTACCAAATTTTGCCATTGCAGCTTAAAGTTTCTGATTGTTTCTACACAGTGTGAAGAGGAAACATCCTCCCTTACGTTCCCCCTGCGCCCCCTCCCCCATTCTCAAATCCTGTTCCCGCCCCTGAGGAGCATACCACCATATATATATATATATATATATATATATATATATATATATATATATATATATATATATATATATATCATTTAGTTGTTTAGTATGATGTGTTCGGGTGTAGATATATTGCCCACAGCATTCAATTTTACCGAAATGGTTCTCTTTATTTATCGATTCACGGTTCGGTCCGAAGCTCATCTTTCGATATCAGTGCTTGAGGAACATAAACATAGCCATCCGTTAATCAGTATTCTCAGAATGAGTTTCTCAGACCTGTATAAAAATACAGCTTAATGCTGTGATTTCTTTTACAGTTCCTTTCTTTCCCTACGGTTAAGGCTTCATGCACGTTCCCCGTTTTCCCCCGCACATGCATGCACAAAAGCCCCATACATTTAGCATGTTATTTGGTCACAAAAATGAACCCAGGCGCGGATCCAGGATTTTTGCAGGGAGGGGTCAACGAGTGTCATGCATTAAAATTGTCTAAAAAAGGTCATTGGTTGAAACGGGAGGGGGGCTGGTTTCGACCCCCAGAACCCCCCTCTGGATCCACGCCTGATTGAACCATGTCAGTTCGCGCTAACTAGATGGATACCTGCAAGGGGTGGGAAGTGGCCATGTTGATTTTTTAGGAGAAAATTGTTGCTTAAATACGTCCTTCATCACCGAAATGCAGCCTTGTGCTGGTAACGTGTTTGTGTTGTTGGTTTATGTGCTTTTCTTTTCTTTTTTTTTTTTAATTAAATATTGTTCCAAATTTGTTGCCAGAATTTCTTGTCGAATGCCTTGCGTTTATTACTTAACATTTAAGCACACGAATTATAAAGTTCTGTTTATATGATTAGTGTTTGTACGTTTTTAATCAGCATAGGTACCACCCTGCAGACAACAGACGCTCTTCTCCACACATGCGCCTGATGGCTGTTTCCGTTTCCTGTTTTCGGCAGGTATGGTACACCGAGAGACCGTCATGTTCTCTGGTCCAAAGCCTCGTTCTCGTGTGTTTGGGATCAAGTACCCGCCCCAACACTTGTGACTCCCGGAAACGCGTCGGCCACACATTCCAGCGCATGCGTGGAGAACAGCAGTAGTTATATTTCCGGTGATGAATGTTTCGGCGTTGAGCTTGTAGTGTCCAGTGTTCGCTCATTTTTTTTTTTTTTTTTTTGCATAATTTATCATTAGTAGCTTTAATGGTTGTCCGCATTCGCCACAAGCTTGCCATTTTCCAACATAATATGCTAAAAGATCTGATCAATGTTATGACAGGGTATGACTCGCAGAGTATTCTTAGCTCCTTTTGAAAACTGGGCATGATACATGTAACAGGCCTAATATATTTTTCTTGTCATAATATTAACTACATCCCCATGTGATAGGGGGTGCTAGCTACACGTTATGGATTTGTCCTTTAAAAGAAAGTGTGGAAAAAAAATGCTACTACAGGCATCTAAACTCTGATCTATAGACAAACGAAATAATGTTGATTCACAATGTTGTTGATGTCTGTGATGACTTAAAACTATAGTTTAGATATCTATTTACACATTTTTTTATAACTTTTCAAAAGTGAGTGATAAAACAGACATCTAGTCATTTGTTAACGGCTGACCGGCAACAAAATGGGTTTTTTAACGAATTACATATGAACCCCCTGCAACCATTGCGTGCACTGCCGTGGGCGGAGTGTGGTGCCTTTCAAGAGGAAAGTAATTTTACAAACAGTTTTATTGGCCTTGTCTTTATTGGTTTCTTCAAGAGAAGGGCTCTTACACTGAAGAATTATAAAGTAGCAATGCCCTCGAAACTCAATTTAGACTATGAAGAACAGACTGGTTGAACCAGGTTATATTACGCTCATATTATTCATCAGAGTATATGTATTACCTGCATCATTAGTCATTAGTAAATTATCCCAGAAGGATAATGAGTGAAAGCCTGATAATGCCATGTTAACTTATAACTGTGTCACTATGAGTAATGTTGGTGTTTTAGGAGATGAAGCAGTTCTGGCGGGGGGAAATGCATGTAGGTATATAACCATGACTAAAGGAAAACCAAACACTACGAAGTACTTTAGCTGTTAGCAGTGGTGGAAGTACACTGGTCTGTTAAATGAATCAGTTCGATCGACTATCTGAGAGGACTTTATACATGACTTGCTCAAATAAAAAAAACACTAAAGCCCGCCGCCCACTGGCGATTACGCTGCGACGCGATGCGACTAAAACGTTTGCAAGGGATATGCGACTGGTCGCCAGTCGGAGACGATCGCAATGCCAGAAAACTTATTTGCGATTGAACATCATTAAATTGGTCACGAGAGTTATGGTCAGGTGACTGAGTCTGCGAGCAGTTGGCGACTAGTCGTAGACTGAACTTGTAGGTGTGAAATGTGGCATCGCCCCAAGACCGTTTTTTGGTCGCCTCTAAAGGAAGATGAATTGATGGCGGTGTGTAATCAAACCAGACTTCGCCCAGATACCGAAACCAGAAAATAAGGGCACGTAAAGAGATAGGTGTGGTTTTGGGCTGTTCTGGTGCTTTGTTGCTGATACTGTGATAGTTTTTAAAAAATTATATTATTAGATACAAATATTTATCATCTCCAAATTAAATAAACAACACGGGAAAACTCCGTAAAATCGAGTCTGCCACTGACGGCTGCATGCATGTGCACAAGTCGGAAGCAGTCGCAGACTACAGAAGATCGACTGTCTGTTACTGTCCGCAGATTAAAATCGAAGGAAACCCACCAGTGGGCGACAGGCTTTTGTAACATGAAGACGTCTTAACACGGTAAAGGTGCCTTTGCTCAAAAGTTTTACTTCCGCAATTTTCTAGAGAGTTAAACGTACCGGTACTGTTCGAAAAGTTTATATATTTTTATCGAAAACCCCATTGTGATAGCATTGAAAATGACAAACGGCTGTGTCAAGCGTGAGAATATAAAAGGCGGCTCATATTTGGTCGATGTTATCCTCGATTTGTCCCGCCTAACATCGAAACCACTTCGGGAGTTATCGGGAAACACCGATGAGACAAGATTGCTGTGACATCGGGAAAAATCTGAACATGCTTAAAACTGTTTTAGGATTTGGTTGATATCGGCATAAGATCGGCGGCATCGGCCCAACATCGGGACACATTTGGATTTATGCAAGTATCGACGACATCGGGATATCTCTTTAGACATGTTTAACCTCGACTATGCGTGAACAAATCTGAACAATATATATATATATTGTCAGTCTTGGGTGTTTATACCAGCTATACCTTACGCTCCTCACGTAGCGTTTATACTGTGCAGTCGCCCCAGATCTCTTTTCGTTCAAGAACACATCCCTCATGAATGCGGATCTTTGAACTCGCGGGGGGGGGGGGGGGGGGGCTGTATTTTAAAGAGATGAAAAATAGATATTGTATGTATGACAGCATCAAGGACTCTTATCTGTCAGGTCTTAGCCGAGGTAATGGGACCAACCCTATAGGCGAAGAACCCTCGGCAGAACATATTTATTTATTATTATTTATTATTTATTAAAACATATTTATACAGGGTAGCCCGTTCAGACAAGATTGTCTGATCTGCCACAGGGCCCTGTTTGGATATACAGTTTATTCAATGTGTAAAACATGTAAAATGCAATCAGAATTAATAAAAGTGACTAAAGATAAAATTATGCAGCAAGATCGGATATTTAACATGAAAACATATAACTAGGACATTTAACGTAATATACAGCATATATACAGAAGAAAACCGCCGCGTGAAAGCTTGCATAGTTGATGAGATAGGATATTAATACCCCTTTACACTGATCCCTCTATATTATTATTAGTGTTTTCTAATGCGTTAAGTGAACATAGGATTAATAAAATATACGAAAATTAAATATATTACTATTGGTGCATGCGTTTGTCGTAAAGTCTCTCTTAATTGATTATCTGCGCGGGCCCCGCAAGTAAAGATATCCGCATGCATTTGGAAAGGCAACCGTAGAATTGTGTAGATGATAACTTTTCATAAGTATCGATGATTTTAATTTCCTTCATACAGTGGCAATCACTATTTACAGAGGGGATGAACTATTTGGTAGAATTTTGACAAAACTTTAAGACAAGCATTAATCATATTATTTAGAGTGTTACTTTAGTTATTATTTAATAATAAAACAAACATTTCCTTTATTTTTGCTATAGTTATTGAAACTATTGCAAAATTGAAATTATTAATAATTGTTCTAAATCTATATCGTTTACATTAAAAATTGTTCGTTTTTTGCCTATAAAGCCGGACTTACGCAAATTGTGCACTTGGCCGATATTTGTCGTGCGACATATATCGCCGTCAGGACATATATATATCTTATATTATTTATATTATCATCGGTCCTAAAAAATCTCCTTGATCGAATCTAGCGCAACAACCATGCTATTGACCTATATGTCCGCCCTTTTGCCAAATTGTATCACCAAAAAAAGCGGACAGCAAGATGCATCCGACAAATGCCTTTACCGTGTCTATGCTATGCCGACGCCGATTTTGTCGTACGACAGAGTAAAAAATAGAATTGTCTCATATTACCCCGACAAAACCAAGATTTTTCTGGTACGACAGGCTATTGAAAATTTATGCCCCCGATTTGTCAACATCTCTCCAACCTTTTAGCTGTCACTAAACTATATTTTTGCCGATGAATGCACGGGCTCCTCAAAGTTCATTTACTTTCATTACACCTTAACCACAGTCTGACACTACAGAATCTTAACTTCGGGTTATGTGAGATGTTTGCTTTGTATGTCTTCAAAGAAAATTCCCAAGTTCTACCATGCAGGAGAGGTGGGGTTTTGATCCATGCCGATAGAAATGGTATACAGGATTTCAGTTTCCACCAGATTTTGTGCTGTCATGATAAACACATTTACCACAGATGTACCAATATTTGCCCATACTTTACTCATCTACAGGACCATAGGGGTTTTCTCCATCTTCGCCATACCCCTTGCCAAACTACCCGTCAGTGTCCACCATGCTTATATATATTCACACGATGCGTCTTTTTTCAACGGTTTAAAACTAAATTAAATAAAAATTTTAATAGTAAAAACAGGTCTTAAAACCTGAACACCTTTTTTTTAGGTTTCTCATTAATCTCATGGGTTTAACGCCCCCCCCCCCCAAAAAAAAAAAAAAAAAACTCCTGGATCCGCCCCTGCGTTATGTTCCCATCCACTCTGCAAAAAGGGTAAACCAAGGAAAATGAGTTTTTTTATTCCAGTTATGGTAAGTCCAGGAATTGAGAAAAAAACACGACAATCCCCTGTTGTGTAAAACAAGCGTTTATAGCTCCCCTGTTTTAGTAGGTGCATGTACTTGTGGAACTGGACGTATTAAAAGGAAGCTTTAATTAAACGGTCATTGAATCCAGTGCAGGACAATCAGATACTATTCGAGAAAATAAGGGATATTTTTCTATACGTCTCCCTGGTGCACTATTAGACCCTATATTATCCGTCCTCAGAACCTTCCTGCTTAATACAATCTTTTTAACAATGCATCGACCATGCTACGGTTAAAAATCAGGGATTCTAAATTTTGTAATTCTGGCATACTTGTAATTTTTTTTCACCACAGGGTCATTGAGGTAGTTTTTTCATCAGTCCGGTGAGACGATGACCCATTGCTGTGTATGATAATAAATTGCAATGGCATGTTAGTCTGTATTACTCCCATTCGAAAGTTCGTCAACCCGGTGAGAGAAAAGTGATCTGTATATTTTTCTGTATATATAAAATGATAAGTTCTTCAGGTTGAATGTATATTTATTATATATAACAAGCACATGCGCACTGAGGGTCACCAGGGTCAGGGAAGCTCGTGATCTGAACATCTGACATCACCCAGACGGGAAGTATCTGAGATATAGATTTGTCAGGTCTGTGTACGCCAATATGATAATTAACTTATACATGTTAAGATCCGTATACATGTACAACTATATATTTATACATATATGTTTATAGGAGATGTAAATCAAAGAAAATTTCCGTATCAAACGTTTCACACACGCAAACCGATATGATCATTTATACGTTGAAAGTCCGTGTACACTAAAGGAGACTATATAAGAATGCATCATATTTTACTACTAGTATTTATGTTGTATCTTAAATATATCACTATGTAGATACACATGGCCGTGGCATGCTTGTAGAATGTGAAAAAAAAAATAAACTGGTATTCGTGACCATATGTTTTCTTTTCAATCGATGATCATTAAAGTACAGTCATACAAACAATCCCAACAGTAATATTTTAAATCAGACTGTGTATATACTGTGTCAGAAGAGGAGTTGATTAAACTTTATTTGATGCGTATTCATCCCAAATATAGCATTTTGTACAGCTGCGGGAATTTAAAGGTGTATGTCCCACATGAAATCGATACACTTAACCAATCAGTGGAGCCCTCTTATCTTTCAGGCTGTGTGTGTGTGTGTGTTTGTGTGTGTGAGGGGGCGGGGAGCGTTACTAGCAAGCATGGGAGGAAAATTATATACATATACCTTTTATTATATTTTGACACATTTCAAATTTATCAACTATCAGGTTTTAAAACGCAGGATATTATGTTTCTAGTATAAGTTTTCCTATAATCCAGGTTTAGATATATAATATTCCATAGTAAACTCATAAATGGAACCAGTCCTTAATCCTAATTATTAATATATTTCATTTCCAATATATAAAAATTAATCTCTAAATAGCAGGGGAAATATATATACCCCCCCCCCCCCCTTGTATTGACGCCCATATAACCCATGAACTTATAACAGCAATAACAGCAAAGAGTAAGCCGCATAAGGACATATATTTGATTGCATGTGGTAAGACTTACAAGATTAGTACAATGGAGCCATCCAGACGAATTCATCCCTCCTTTCTCTAGATAACTTCAGTATACCATATTGATATTTGGTTAGCTATACATAGAAGTACAATTTTCATAAATTCATTTTAAAAGTGACATAAATAATCAAGTTGTACATTTTATGGTTAAACTTTGTTTTGTCACATCTTGAATTATGATGCGTCTCCTTATTGGCATCAAGTACCCATTTCATTATACAAATATGACCTATATATAGCGGAATATAAAAAATACAGCGCTGGTAATTTTGATTCTGTAGACAAAAGAAAGAACAGATTATTCGGTTGCAATTCATTCATGAGTATTCTTATACACGCCTTCTGTGAAATACAATGATTAAAAGGTTACTTATACAATGCTTGAAAACGTCCTACCTTTGGTCCGTTCCACCAGCAGGTGCCCAGCGCTTCCTAATAGTAAATATAAAATGCCCATATTTCTGTCTAATATGTAAGAATATTAATTGCACAGATGACGTTATTTGACAAACTGTGTTTTAAAGTGAGTTAAATAAAACAAAGCTAAATTATAATTCCATAAAATGCTTTAATAATCTGAAAATAGTATAGACTAAGAAACGAAGAATAAAAATATGCCATAAACGCAAGAAAATATCCCATTTGAATGTAAAGTATATTGAAGGCAGAATTAATTAAGTGAAGATGGTTATAAAACATTACTATGAATAGACTTTGTCCCTTCCAATCAATTTTATGGAAAAAGCAACTTTATTTCCAGCTTTTCAAACATGCAGCAAGTATGAAAATGTCCCGCCACTTTGAGATAATTTTAGTAAATGTTACAAAAACAAATACAGCTGGTATGAAGGCAAATTTTCTTCTCATATGAATTAATTATTTAAACAAAAAGAAAACTCGGGAAAATAAAAAACAACCATTTCACCTTTCAGCGAGTTCATGCAGGTGCGTCGAGGCACCTGAAATTGACAAATCTTACCTTGTAAGTTTCAGTGTCACAGCTGGTCTGGATGGTCGTCATTTAGTGCAGGCGCACCGATGTTAATTTCAGGTCGCACAACCATCACCCCATCGTCAATGTCACTGAGCAATTCTGGTTTAGGATTTTTTTAAGCTAGAATTTATTTTTACACAATATGAATTATGTCCAACATATGACGACATAATAAAGCAGGGTTAATTTATTACCCCTAAAGACTGAACATTTAAACTTGCTTGATTATATACACTTGAGTTTGGGTGGGGATCCGATCAGATCAGGAAAAAAGACCATGCATTAAAAATAACCGTAGAACTAAAAAAAATTTGCTTTTTATTCCTGTGTACCTATAACAAAGAAGAAGTACTGGTTTATTTACAAATGATATTTTATATAATGAATGATTATAAACCTGCTTTGCTTTTGGCTGCGACGGGTCGTGTATAACTAATTATGATATGCATCTATTATTTATTATTTTTTTTCAACTGCTTAAATAATGAATAAAGACTGAATAAGACAATACCCCGTGAACTGTTGCTTGGTGTTGCAATTAAAACTAGAATACGGGTACGCTCTTTACACAGCGCTTTTCCCTATAGGCCTCCTTCCTAAATGTAATAAGCTATACCGGTAGCTTCTGTAGAAGCGTAAGATTGCCGCTGCCTCGGGAGCGTAGTTATATACAGTTAATTAGCCTTACCGGAGCAACAAGAAGTGCACAATCATAATTTAAGAATAGGTCTGATGTAAGCTGTTCTCGAGTTTTCAAGTGAAGTCGGGATTTCTCATCGTATAAGGTTAAGGGTGGTTGTGCCGTTATGACAAGTAGCTGTTATTTTATGCAAGAATGATGTAAATGAATATGCAATAAACGCATGATGCATGGAATTCACTTTGATCTGACGCAAGAAATTTCTTTGACATCAAAAGCACTACCCATATGACTTACGAGTAAAATGTCACATATGATCCATGGACCATAAGTTTAATTTAAATTAAATGAGAAAATGACAGAAACGTGCCCGGTTTATCATGATGCAACATGGCTGTATGGTTTTACGTGTATTTTCAGGATACTGAAGTTACATATTTTGTATTTAGTTACTATACTCAATCAGTACATATATATTTAATCAGATGGAACTTTGTGATTTGTCTTGATTTATTTTAATAAAAAATATGATACGAACGGGAAAGTCTTGGTTTCTTTAACAAAAAATATGGTGTAAACGGGAATGTCTTGATTTCTTTTAACAAAAATTATGGTGTAAACGGGAATGTCTTGATTTTTTAAATAAAAAGATATGGTGTAAACGGGAATGTCTTGATTTTTTAAATAAAAAAATGGTGGAAAACGGGAATGTCTTGATTTCTTTTAATAAAAATATGGTGTAAACGGGAATGTCTTGATATTTTTAATAAAAAAATATGGTGGAAAACGGGAATGTCTTGATTTCTTTTAATAAAAAATATGGTGTAAACGGGAACGTCTTGATTTTTTTTAATAAGAAATATGGTGGAAAACGGGTATGTCTTGATTTCTTTTAACAAAAAATATGGTGTAAACGGGAATGTCTTGATTTTTTTTTTTAATAAAAAAAGTATGGTTTAAACGGAAATTAGATGATAATATAGTCACATGATACAATGAACAATGTCTTTATGTGTACAGTAAATGAATAGCTAAAAGGAGATAATTTGGAAAATTCAAGAAGTTAGAATTTAGGGTAATTACAACCAATAGACATTTGTCTCTGAAAGTCTCTCCGACATGTCGCACACCGGCTGCAATACTAGGCCAATTAGGCCATGCCAGGAAAAATAAATTGTTCTTCTATGTAAACGTCAGATGTGAGCGAGTGATTATATTAAGTTTAAATGATGCATGCATGTGTATATATGTTTACATATATATATATATATATATATATATATATATATATATATATATATATATCCAAACAGTCATAATATTCAGCAACCGCCACCCAGTATTATTTCTGGATCCGTCACAGCCTGTTGTCTGAAATGCCGCTGCCCATACCATGCATGAAGTCACTGCCTTGGGAAGCGCCATTTAAACTGTGTAACTAACAACAAATATATATCTACATGACTGTGTTAGTACCGCATCCTCATTTGCCCTGTGTGTATAGTAAGATATCAGGTTAAAGAAGGTATGGCGTATAGTCAGCTATGGAGCTCAACGTCCCCGGTTAGAACCCGCCAGAGCATTAAAAACATAACAGTGAAATCTGCACTGAACTTCAGCTCAGAGATCTGTTGTCTTAACGCCAGGTTATGACTTATTATTCCCTGCGCCATGCGTATGAAGAAAGTTTAATACATGTTAATGTTATAACTTTATAAATATGTATATATAGGTTAATAATTTTTTTTCATATGGTATGATTATCTTTATTATCTATTACAGTGTGATATAAAAAATAGGAACAGATTAGGAAGTTATATACCACATTTATTACCTGTTTGCATTAAACCGGCTGGTCCTAAGGAGACCGCACCTTGCATGCGGTTCCTGTGGTGTTCGCGCCCACGGGAAGTGGTCGTATGACGTAACAACGCAGTCTTGGTGAGTCTCCTGTATTAAACAACTCAAAAACGTAATAAGGACGCGCAGCTGTACAAGGTATACAAACACGTATTTGTTGTACACCCACTACCTCAAAAGTTACGGTATTGTTGTTTCAGACAGAGTATTGCTAATACAATAATCTACATAACATAAACGCGATCAGTAATTGTAAGCAGATTTTCCAATAATTTAAAAATATGTTATATGATGAACAAGGCAAAAAAAAAAACATACTGGAACAGGGGCGCAGGAGCGGGAAAGGGGTATGGGTAACGAATTTGCTGGGGTTTTAACCATTTAAGGCCATTAAACCCCTTCAACACTCTCCCAATGCAAGTATAAGCATATATATTTGAAATCACGTTGTCAAATGTCATTCTGGTTGGTTATTTGCGTTCATCAGAAAGAGGTTCATGCTGGGAGAGCAATTTCTCATTTCGCCTACAATCTGGATCACAAGATCTGGAATATTGTCAGGTACCTCATCAAATATTGAAGTGGACTACGTATATGAGCTTATTATCTATATGTGTTACGGCTGATCGACTCGCTTTTGTATCACAGTTCAGCTCTGCCCCCAGGACAAAGGCGGCCTGTAATACCAGTGAATGATGACGGTCTCGTCCTCAGCCGGGACAAAAAAGAATTTCATTATTGGGCAATGGTAAAGATTCCTATAAACAAAAAAAAACACACCATGGATATACTAACGCATTACATTATATTTCTTTGAAGATCTCCTTATAATTTAACTATTATTCAGATCTTGAAAACTCTTTCCAATAAGTCAACCGACATACCCAAGGCATACTCTAGATAAAAGTAAGTTGGAATTGACTTCATTTTTAAACAGGAAAATTTGAGTTTTGACTTTGGCATTTGCCCGTGAAATCGTGGTCTTTGATACCCTGGATCATATAAACCCGTCCCCTATCTTCCCCCTGGATAAGGAGTCCACAGGACCCCCATCCGGGGAAAGACAACGCATGCAGGACACAACAGGCGTTTGAAAAAAAAATGAAAAATTGAATTCGGTTTTGAAGAATCGCTTATTGAATAATGAAGGTTAAAATTTAAATAAATAAATATACAGATGATCATTTATACACGTATATGTTTATATTATATCATATGATTTCAATCTAAATGAAGATTACGTGAAAAAAAGACATTCATCTGATATGTTTATTCCATAAAAAGAAAAACCAGGAGACCTAAACCCATTGACAATTAGGTATAAACTTAAATATCTAATCGTACTGGGTCAAAGATTCTACACGTGTTTAAGCGATTACGGCGGTATGATCAGAGCATGCAGGTGGATAAGATGGTCCTGATCAATGATTCGAGCAATTCGATTATTTTCGAAACGGCTCTTTCATCTTCAACTTAACATGATTTTTATCAGTTAACATAAACTGCTGTTGTATTATCATTGATCAGTTAACCTTATCGATTTATGATTCGCTGGAAACCACAGGTTGTTAACTGATGCGGGTTTCATCTAAAGACCGTCACTAACTGGGTCAATTCAAATTTTCTATTTTACTTCCTTTTCAGTTTATTCAGTTTATCAGGTTGGATAAAGTATATCAAACCCTCTTCAGCTTAAATAATATTTATTCAATTTAAATTTATTCCCAATTCAAGAAGTTGCAAGACATTTCCCTGGCGGGTGTACTGAAATGCAAAATGGTTAGAGAGATAAAACAGCATTTTAGGGAGTTACAATGATGCCTTAGACGCATAATAGTCCCCTCGCCCTATAGTATACTCACCTAAAGAAGAGCAACATCGAATTTGCAAATCTTTAAAGAAAATAAGATAGATTGAAAGTATACGCTGAAAAATAGTTTTTTTCATCAGTTCTGCATAGTTCATCGTACCCAGTCGACTTCAACTCTTATAAAATTCAAAATAATTTGATTTTTTATCAAATCAATTCCAATTCATATAGTTTTCCCTTAATTCTAATTCAATTAGATCGGGTCACCACATATATTACCTGCTCAGTATATACATGAATAATTATCTAAGATTGTTCTGTTCATTCCTCTGCAAGCATGGTATATACTTAAATTTAGTGGCACAGGTTAGGTGTCTAATGAGAATGTATTAGTGCTATAGTATTAACGGAATTACAAGCAATGGTATTGGATATCATAATGATTACTAGCGCATTACCCGTGCTTGCGTTGCATGCATGTATGGGGCAGGTCCGCATTTCGGCCTGATTCGTCTGTGACGGCTTTGTCCATGCATGGATCGGCTGAGCTCTCAAAACACTGGCGCAGGTTCTGAACGATAGCGCTGCGATATAGAACCAAATAACGGCAAATTCATCTGGATATATGTAAAAATATTGGAAATGACCCCGCTTAGGACACACTTGGCATCGTTCATGGCATTCCAACACCAAAACCGGGCATTTTAGAGGTGTGGTGTTGTGTGACAACGATTATGTGCCGACGTCAATTATATAAATATAAATTACCTATACATATTTTTTTACATTTCCTGTGGTTACAGAACAATTCTTGATCAAGCCCTTCACATAATGGGCATACTTCCGTACTTATCTAATGTAAGACACACAAATACAAGGTTTGAGCTTCCCAGACCATGGTTAAAGCCGATATTATATTTTCTTTGAACAAGTGTTGTGGTAATATAATCATGTATATTTGTCAAGCACGTGATACACCAGAACCACTTTGACATTATGTGATATTTACATGCCAACTTTGTGACTGTAACATGAGAATCTCTCGCTAAAATTATATTACATCCAGTGTAATTCTGCTATAACGCAGACTTCTGATTGTGTTTTATGTTGTGAACATCGTACAAATTGCATCCCGCTCTGTAGTTGGTTAACATCGACAAGTGCATTAACGAGGGGATTACCTGTTTCTTCGCTTATTTTCATTATTTTACAGTGAGGAGTCCTACTAAAAAAGCTGATTGGTTTCAATTGTTACTGACTCGAGTTGTGAAGGGACGACAGTTTGATTTATATATACCTCCTGATATGCAATGTAATAGACAAACGAAACGTCAAGATCCTTGTATGAGCAGATGGTATTTCGTGACCGGCTTCTGTGGTTCAGGGGAAGAGCACCGGACTCTAAGCCGGGTGATCGTGAGTTCGAATCTCAACCGAGGCGCTGAGAATATTCACGGTCGGCCCCGATCCGGGATGAGCGTTCTGCAGGCGTTATGGGAAGGCCGTGCCCAACGGCCCTGTTTCAGTCACAAACGAGTGCGTCTTTCGGGGGTTCCGCGGTGTTATGATCCAGCAATGGGGAAGATTACGCATCCAGGGCCCGCAGGTGCAGTAGTCGACGGGTTTAGTTGACGTCAGGATATGAAATGAGAGGAAGCGTGTGATACTGCCCTGTCACGAAGTCTGAAACCGCAATTGAATTCTGCAGATGGACATATACGTAGTTAAGTTAGCATTAAAAAAAATGGAGGGGGTTACCTCCGCAAAAAAATTAAAAAAAAAAAATGGTATTTCGTGTAATATATATATTTCTCTTGTAAACACATATGCACGTTGGTGTGAATGTTAAAGCAAGATGGCATGGCCCATGACACTCAGCTGACGATATCAGAAATTGTCTCCATGTTATTCCTGATAATTAATGGTTATAAGTAGGACTAAAACTGATTTTATTTAAGAAGGTTCGCTCTTTCAATAGTTAGATGGCAAGTGGGTTATGTGTAATGTGTATATACATCAATAAATACACACTACATTGTTACAAAACTTATTGTATTACATGTTATATTTTAAGGAATTGGGTAAGAATTATATCATTATGTTCTTAGAATATATATGAAACTTTGGTCTTTTTATGCTTATAACTGTCGTATTGGTATACCGAAAAAAGTCAAGTTGTATAAGAATTATTCATAGCAGCATGGCAACAGGAAAACTCTCATGCATGCAGTCATAGGGGTACATTGTTTATGGCCCATATTAATCCCCTATAATGATGTGCACAAAAAAGTTCCAGAGCATTACACAGTCATATTCTCTTCTGGAAATTTTAACAAAAAATTATTTTTCGAGGATAATAAGCACAAAAGCAATAATAAAAATAAGCTTTTCAAATTTACACGTTTTATAATTTACAGAATCAAATCTACCGTAAACTTCTAAAATGTCATGGGTATTTCCTCAGTGCACTAATATAATTTGTAGATGGAACTGTTGCACAAAAACATATCTTCAAACTATCCACTTGAAGATAAAGCAAACTTCGGTTTTGGCAGATTTCTCAATTTATTTGAGGTAAACCTTATTCTTGAAGTGAACTCCTGATAGGAGGCTGCCCAATAAGACACAACCATCTTGGCTGTAACTAATGGGAGGAGTCCATTTAAACCTATATAGATAAAAAAAGTGTGTGAAACGGCGTGACGGAAGGAGGCAATGTGATATGAGGAAACGAACGGACGAAACACTTTTATTTATTTAGGCTAATACCATGTGTATATAATATCATCACACCGGGTCTTATAGTCCTATCTATTTTAACTACCTACTTAACATTGTAATCTTATATGGTACAACAGATTATATAAGATTATGATTTTGACACACCACTCGTTAATAACGTAGAAGCCTATAGTATATAAAAGTAAGTCAAGCTGTTCGATTCTTTTTAATTGAATCCAGGTATAACATACAACCACTTGTTCATATATGTACACATGAGTGGAAGAAAAGAGGAAGGCTGTCTAATTCTAGAATGAATTCGAGATTCCGTCATTTTTCAAACTTTATAGTAATTTAAAGAAGTCAAATCGGGTATAGTTTATGTGATAGGATATGTGACACCTTGGACAGAGCCACTCGTGTTTATATATTATCACCCAAACCATGATGACATACGGTCAGTTCTTTGTGGTAATGCATAATCTAATCACATTTATGTAATCTTTCCTGTACACGTGACCAGTTGTTACGTCATAAAATTGATATTTCCCGGGCTACTACTCAAATGTGAAAGCTAGATATTTGACTATTATTAGTGAACATTTGTGCTTTTTCGGACTTCCTCTTAACATTCATTACTCGAGGAGAGAAAATGACTCCGGTGCCCTCCCTGTGCATGTGCGTGGATGTTTGGAATTCTTGCGCAACTATGCCAGCAACTCCGCTTCCTCAAAATAATAAAATTATTGTGTGGGGACTAAAATATAATATGAATCGCATATATAAGTTATTTTTTAAATGATACAAATTTTCACCTGACCCAAAACTTGATATATGACGTACATTGAAACTGACTCACAGGTGCATGAATTCTCGATATATATGGGGGAATTCTTGGGGTTGAATATTAACCTGAATGACCTATGGGGTATGACGCTCAGTGGAGACCATGCTTATGATGCCAAAGATCCGTGCATGTATATGATAAACCAGAAGAGTACTTTTTTTGCAGTTTGTTGTGCATGTTGGCTTAACATCAATTGGACAGGGAACATAATTTGCCGAAATTGAAAATAAAATTGGCGAACTTATACCGACGTGTGTGTTCGGGGTTCCGACATTAGATAGAGGGGGCGTTGTTGTGGGTGGGGTATCAGTTGTTGAGATGAGGGGGCGGAATGGGTTGTGATATGAGCTAGCTTCAGTATTAGCTGCTTAACTTTATCTTAAATCTCACGGCCGTATAGATAGGAGTAGGCTTCTTAATCAATATATTAGTATGTGAAACTTTGTTTTGGGCGCTATTAATTTTTCTCTAACATTACAATTAATTAACAACAAGATGTGCACCATAATAGTTTAAGAATAGATCTGGTGTAAGCTGTTCTAGAGTTTTAAAATTCATCGTATTTTACATCCAAAAAAGTTGAGGCCAAACCAGAGCTCCTTTTACTTACACTGCACTGGAGTCTCGAGTTCGTCATTACGCAAGGTTATGGGTGGCTTAGGACAACAACTTTTATGATAGGTACCTGTTTATTTTCACCGATATGGTGTGTTAGTGGTGTAAATGAATATGCAGAAAACACATGAAGCCGCATGATGCTTGGAGTTCACTTTGATCTGACGCGACATATTTCTTTGATATAAAAGACACGAACCATCTGACTTACGAGTAAAAAGTCACGTATAATCCATGGACCGTAAATTACACATTTTAATGTATAAATGAAAGTCACGAGCCCTTTTTCACTATGTTGACGTTTTAGATATTTTTTTTTGTGTTTTACGGTACTAAATATACATATTTAATTCTTATTATCTACTAGCCCCAGCTCCCCTGCTCTCTCCCGACACTGCGCTCTTTTGACCCTGCATGGATACGCAGGCGTCATATATAGCCCTAATACAATTATCTACTATAGACAGTATTAAAAATTGACACTCCTTACTTTCTTTTAAAATCCCTGAGTACAAACGGCATTTAGGTGAAAACAGCATAGCGCAGAGGACATATATGGTGAAATATTCAATTAGAAACTAGAATACGGGTAGTCGACAAGCGACTACGTGTATCCGCCTAAATCAGAGTGGAACGGGTGAAGTGAGGCATGGATTGAGTGGCAAGGGGAAATAGAGTGAAGTGTTGCATATTAGCATGGATGTCTGCAGCCAAATTGTGTATGTAGGTTGCCCCCCCCCCCCACCATAAAATCCAGAAAGCCGTCCAAGTTGTATACATATGCAAAATTTAAGGCAGATAAGTCAAACCACTACATGTATATGAGTGATTTTAGCCCGTGGCAGACAAACAGATGGACGCTGAGCAAAAATGGTTGCAGGTGACGCCACCAGTTTTGCGTATGATAAAGAGCTATGTGAGAACTATACACATGCATAACTTTGGCCCAATCGGTCAAACGGTTCCCAAGATATGAGCTTGGATGTCTGCTGCATAAACTAGAATGCAGGTGGCGCCACCTGTCATAAAATCAAGAGAGCTGTCGGGGATGTTTAAACCTGCAAAATTTTAGCCAGATATGTCAATCCACTGCCGAGATATGAGTGATTTTATCCCATGGCAGACAAACAGACAGGAGCTGTGCAAAAATGGCTGCAGGTGGCGCCACCAGTTTTGCGTATGATAAAGAGCTATGTGAGATCTATACACATGCAAAATTTTGGCCCAATCGGTCAAACGGTTCCCGAGATATGAGCTTGGATGTCTGCAGCGTAAACGTGAATGTAGGTGGCGCCACCTGTCATAAAATCAGAAAAGCTATCCAGGATGTATACGCATGCCGAATTTCAGGTGAATTAGTCAAGTCACTGCAGAGATATGAGTGATTTTAACCCAAGGCAGACAAACAGATGGACACTGTGCAAACATGGTTGCAGGTGGCGCCACCATTTTTTGTGTATGTTATAAAGCTCTCCAAGGGCTACATTTGTGCAAAAAAAATTTCCTGATCGGTCAAACGGTTCCCGAGATATGAGCTTGGATGTCTGCAGCGTAAACGTGAATGTAGGTGGCGCCACCTGTCATAACATCAGAAAAGCTATCCAGGATGTATATGCATGCCGAATTTCAGGTGAATAAGTCAAGTCACTGCAGAGATACGAGTGATTTTAACCCAAGGCAGACGAACAGATAGACACTGTGCAAACGTGGTTGCAGGTGGCGCCACCATTTTTTGTGTATGTTATAAAGCTCTCCAAGGGCTACATTTGTGCAGAAAAATTTTCCTGATCGGTCAAACGGTTCCTGAGATATGTGGGTTTATGTGTGGAAACAGACGCACAAACGGACGCAGAGCGCAGAGGAAAGGTCAGAGGTCAAAACAAAATCGGGGCGCAGCAGTTCACATGTGACCCGAACATAATCCCGGGTTTCGTAAAATTACGGTTACGGAGGAGTTCTCCGGACACCTGCGCGGCGGCGGCGGCGGCGTGCAGCTGAAAACATAGTATCCGCAAAACTCGGTTTTGGCGGATACAATTATAAAAATTAAACGTGTTTACTGACAAGTCACACACAAGGCCGGCAATATGAAAAGTTTTTATATTCCTTTCGAATTAAACGTGCAGATTTTACCTCTCCAACAAGTTGGAATTAGTGGTTGGTGAAGCAGAAACCACTAGTTTCTATGGCTCAGACAATTTGTCCGTGGCCAAAGTACCGAAGCTCAAGTAAGTGGTTTCTTGGCTACATGGGGCATTCTAAACATCAAGTCAGCAGGGAAACTCGATTGACAGACAATCAATGCACTTTGACAAAGAAAGCCGTATTCACTTTATTATGTTAAAGAGGGTGAAGCTGCCGCACGTTTGAACGTTAGACGACGTTTTATCAGTGAGGAGAAACGAGGCAACATCTATTAGCGGTTGGCGACCCGAATGTACACCCACGTTTCTGAGTCATCCTAACAGTAAACAAGTCATTGGCTTAGTCCATGTTAGCTGACGGTACAAAACGGACCAGACAACCAGGGGGGAAAAATCTTCATGATTCACTCGTTGTTGTGACGGAATTACTGTAGAAAATTTTACTTTGGAGAGGCTCTGTCTATTGGATATCATAAGGTAAGTTATCAAGTTTTATCATTGACACCTGTGGTGTATATCGAGTTGTACAGGTTGCCGTGAGGTACATGACTGACATACTGTGTTGGTTACATACATGTATCAGTATATATATGCCGGGGTCGATCACACAATAAACCTCTATAAACAGGGACGAACACACACGTACCAATACATTTAAATGGGGGGGGGGGGGGGGGGGTCAGTGTTTTATATACCCATACACGCATATATGAAATATTTGTCTAAATTATGTGTGAATATTGTTCAATATACCTTTCGTTGACGAATACTTGACAGTCTGTCAAATCCACATATATTTGATATCCAAATATATCTCTGTTTGGTCTCAGTGTGTATGAAATTAACTGACAGTCGGATTGGCAGGAGAAAATAAATAAACGTAACTATAGTGATTTATTTGGGTGCCTGCTTGATATCTTACTTCATTTATGCTCTTATAAAATTGTTTTTTACCTTTATTTATTTGTTTGTTTCACACCTTAGGTTTACAAGATCTCTTATAAATATACTTCTGAATATATATTTTGCTTTTTAAAATTTACTGAATATAATTAAAAAATGGGTTACTAGAATTTTCATATGTTAAACACCATGTAATAAGTATCCACCCCTCCACCCCCCCCCCCCCCCCCCGCCAAACACACAACCACCACCATTAATCTCCATGGTATATAATTAATGCTACAACCTTCATTCATTATGAGTGTATTTGCACTGACGCCTTTTCCGACCATTAAGATTTATTCATCTGGATGCTACTGCAAAAGCAGATCCCGGGGCCCCCCCCCCCTTTTACATCAGAAACAACGTTTTTTAAGGGCTTCGGACAAAATTTTGCGGCCTGGACCCCCCCCCTCCCTTTTCCAGACCTGGGGACCTTTTATCTAGGGTTTTCATTAGTGTTCCTGGGTTGGAACCCCCCTTTTCCTAAATCCTGGATCCGCCCCCGTCATGTGTAGACTGTATCTTTCGATGGAATGGTGTATTTGTATATCCGGACACTGGCGGAAGTCAACAAAATTGTGTTTATGCAATTCAATACTTGTGGTTGTATCTTTTTCTCATTTGTAAATACCCACCAGTGTTGTCGCGCCTTATTCGTTGAAATGAACCTGTTTTTTATTAACCGTGGCCTGTGTCTTTAGTATCAGATGTTTATGCAGCATTATTAACAGCAATTTCCTTCCTTATGTCAGCAACCACGAATATGTTGATAAAACTCAGTTTTTTTTAAGATTAATATAAGGAGTGTTAACAGAGTGGGCTGCTTCTGATCATTAACAATAATAGTGACATGTTCTCCACTAAAAATTTATATACTGACTGCTCCCTGTTCAAAAGGCAAGCTTTAAGTCATCCGGAGTAAGCCTCTTGTTGTATTTTGCCAATATACAAGGCGTGCAACCTTAGATAGAGTACATTCAATTTATATAATATCGCGTGTTATTATTATAATCATTATATATATATATATATATATATATATATATATATATATATATATATATATATATATATACTCAAAAGTCAAGTTCGTATAACTTAAGCTAACTTTGCAGTTTTCCATTTCATTACATTTTATATCTGAAAAGATAAACCACTTTAATTCAACAATTTCTCTTTGAAGGACAATAAAGTTCATTAGGGTTCACTAGAAAGATGCATGTATTTTCTTCAATGGGTCTGTGAACCTAATCAACAGAATTTGAACCATTTCAATATATGCATCATTCAAATAAGTTACCGGTACTCATGCCGTGCATGTTTTATCGCAGGTGATCAGACCGGCCTCTCCCCCGCCTCGCCGCAGCCACTCGAAACTATATATCACCTTGTGTGTATAGAGGTATATATCATATAGGTATTACATTGTTTGAACACTTTGTCCAACCTGACGATCATTGGTATATTTAGTAACCGTAGCCCCACATGTGCGTACATAAGTGGTCTAGTCATGTTAAACATTAGTCAATATATGTCATCATATATTTATACAACTCAAGTTGTTTACCCTCCCACATATTTAGTATTTAGGTTCCAAATCGCCCATTTGGCAAACTTATATGGCCGATCGCCAGTCCGAGTGTCAAGTACTTCCGGCCCCACCCAAGAGGAGCATTCTCGATTTTTAAGTGATGAAAGCCACAAACTTTCTCCCTATTTTTATCAGACTGTGATAGACTATTAAGTTAAAATATAAAGTTACCCAAGATAAGTGTGACCCGCGACCGTGTGATGTTTGAGTATACTAATTGATATACCGGTACCTATATTTTCTGGTATGTCAATCTCGTCATATATAGCCTTGACACCTCTGATGTTTAATTCAACTCACTTATAGACTATATATATATATATATATATATATATATATATATATATATCCTTACTTCTGCCATTTAACTCTATTTATTTACTGAGGCCTGCGGTATTCAATATAACTCATTTATGGACCGGTAGCTGACTTCTTTTCTTTAACACCACTCATTTATAGAGCCTTTGTATTTAAATAAGATAACTTATAGACCGGTTCCTGACTCTTGGTATTTGACTCCACTCAGTTATAGACCTGTTCCTGACATCTGGTATTTGACTCCACTCAGTTATAGACCGGTTCCTGACTTCTGGTATTTGACTCCACTCAGTTATAGACCGGTTCCTGACTTCTGGTATTCGACTCCACTCAGTTATAGACCGATTCCTGACTTCTGGTATTTGACTCCAATCAGTTATAGACCGGTACCTGACTTCTTTTATTTAACACCACTCATTTATAGACGCCTGTTGTATTTAAATCAGATAACTTATAGACCGGTCCCTGACTTCTAGTTTTTGACTCCACTCAGTTATAGACCGGTTCCTGACTTCTGGTATTTGACTCCACTCATTTATAGACCGGTTCTTCACTTCTGGTATATGACTCCATTCAGTTATAGACCGGTTCCCGACTTCTGGTATATGACTCCACTCAGTTATAGACCGGTTCCTGACTTCCGGTATTTGACTCCACTCATTGTTAGACAGGTACCGATACTGTTGTATTGAAAGCCGACTTTCTCCTGTATCTAACAACATTTTTTCGAGCATATTACAACATAAAGAGAATGGAGCACGAAATCAGCTCAACAGAATAAACTACACTCAATAAGACCGTTTCCGGATCTCTGGTATTTTGACACCACTCAGTAACAGACCAGTGCCAAACAGTTTTTAGCGAATAGTAGGCAACATATTATGTGACAAATCATATTTATCTGATAAATATATGCTTGCTTACAAAAAGAGGCGGGGGGGGGGGGTATTTATTTTCCCATTATAATTTAATATAACCATGCAATCACAGGGACTCTCTTCACGGTTAAACTTAAAGAACCGTCATGCACTTACACGATAAAGCCCTTGTTTGAAAAGAAAAGTAAACAAAGCGATACACATTATGTCGTTAAGACCTTGTTATGTTAAACAATGTTTATATACCCACACACAGTTACCGCATCACAGAACAGAAGAAAAAGTGCCTTTCTCGTTTCAGATTCAGAATGTTCGCCTAAATCAAATTATGTCAGGAATGGAAATTGGTCATTTTTGTTTGTTCGTGTGCTTTATTTACCTGATATCAGTTTATGGAAATATATGCATGACATGTTCATCTACAATAATCATACCATGGGCAAATGGTTGAATGGTATGTGGTTGTAGACGACGGTAAATTAATCCGGACGCGCACATTGAAATCAGAGATGTCAGATGTCTAGACCTACTTAACCCCTGAATGATTTTTATCCTGTGCTTAGGAAAAATCTAATTTTTAGCTCAGCTGACCTTCAGTCATCCTGAGCTATAGCGATGGGTCATTGTCCGTAAATGTAAGGGTTAGGATCATGAACCCTGTGATTTTTTTTTTCGAAATTTTACGAATTTTTTTCTCTCTTTTTGAGACCTTCAAATATGTAGTCATCTGTTAACAGGACACAAATCGCAACCATTGGACCTAGAAACTTCTTTCTTATCATCCAGGGAGGTAAATGAAAAATCTCCAAGGAAACCTGAAATTAGGTCTCTTTTACCCATTTCCTCCGAGTTATGGGACTCAGAAGGGAATTTTACACCCCCCCCCCCCGAATAATTAAAAATTTGATTCAAAGCGTCGAAACGTTTCTGAACAACTAATGCATTGATCACCATGATTTATTGCATTCATATTGATCATGATGTGTTTCATTTGTTCCTGCAGACAGGTGGCGCCACCTGGATTTTTCGAAATGGTACGCGTTTTTTTTTCTCTCTATAGACCTTTAAAGATGCGGTCGTCCGTTATCAGGGCACAAATCATTACCATTGCACCTAAAATCTACTAACTTGACATCCAGGGAGGTCCATGAAAATTCTCCGTGGAAACCTAAAATTAGGTCTATGTTACCCATATCCTTTAAGCTATGCTTTAGTTGAATCTTGATACCACTTGCAAAATTTGGCATTCAGTTGACAAAATACCTTGTCTTTTGAGAACTTCAAATGACATTTTTTACCTGTAGGTAAAACCTGAAACTTGGACTTTTCTACAAGGCACAAATCGTAATCATTAGACCTAGAAACTTCTGACATAATGAGGGAAGTCCTGTAAAGACCTTCTTGGAAATTATAAATAAGGTCACAGTGATCTGTTTTCTGCAAGCTGTTACTGGTGTTAGCCAAACAAATTTCATGTTTACTGTTTAATCCAGTAGCAAATGTGCAATCATGACTAGTATCATCATCACTGGTGCTGAATCTTGACAATTTTCCACCTAGTGACCCCTACCTATCATATATCTCCACTTGGGTAATAACGTCTTCATTTGGATAAAAACCAGGCTTCTGTACAGACCTTTAGGACAACCAGTAACAAACACATAAATCCATCTAGTATCACACTATAGCCAGTAACAACTAGTCAATCAGCTGAGCGTCAAGACCCATGGGTCACTTAATTGTTTAGGTAGAAGCATCGGTTTGGTATGGCGTTGACAATCCCCAGTTATGTCGTTTAAATATTTTTTATTTAATAATTGATCCTTGTTGAACATGTAGCGTTAAATAAAAACAACAAGAACCAGGAAAACCATAAAAATTCAAAGCAAGGAGATGATATCAGACAGAGAACATAAAAATAATTAATTAAAATCAAGAAATTAACTGCCTGCTAATACCAGGCCAACCCTTTTGTACTACCTAGGCCAACAAAAATGTTGACCAAAACCTATTTTTACACTTCAGGACTGCCTAATATCAAAACCACTCATCTGTTTTTCCTCATATTTACCATACTTATTCCTCTATATAGTTCCTATGTACATGCCAGAAATTATGTCTGTATTATGTAAATTTAAAAAGTTATGGGCCCAAACATCATACATTTTGTAAAAAATCAGGAAAGATATTTGATCACTTAACACAAAATATGTTAAAGCTATAAACTTTTTTTTCCAGTAATATAACTTTAATTAATCAAAATTAAATTGTATACCCAAAATTAGATCAAAATCTTTTAATTTTTTTAAAATATTAACAAAAATAAAAAATTGGTACCTTAAATTTTGCCCAACTTTGACCATGGCACGTTTTTTTCCTGTAAGTACTGTGGATTTAATTTTCACATTTTAGCATTTTGTCTGTAAACACCAAAAATTTAAAACCAGTTGATCAAAAACTATAGATTTTATTCAAGTTTTCAAGCACCATGTAACATATTGTTTACATGAAGCCAGTATCATGCAGTTTGCAAGTATTCAGCTCCCCAGCTTCCTAAAATTTGGCATGCAATTAGATGTCTCAAAAATCCCC
Organism: Sipunculus nudus; assembly: GCA_026874595.1. Lineage (NCBI taxonomy): Eukaryota > Metazoa > Annelida > Sipuncula > Golfingiida > Sipunculidae > Sipunculus > Sipunculus nudus. Next base: position 36,538,318 of record CM049306.1, on the reverse strand, counting down.
TACCATGCCAAGAATTTGGTCACTCGGACTTAATACCTTCGAGATATTAATGAAAAACTTCATTTTTCCATTAAAGACCCATTGTTACACTTCAAGACTGCCTAATATCAAAACCACTTATCTGACTTTAATCATATATAATATACATATTTTTCTATACATTCTCTATGCACATGCCAGAAATGATGTCAGTATTCCATTTGTCAATAAAATAAATGAAATTAATCCTCTTTCCTGTCTCCAAAGGTACTATCAAAATCATACATAAGCTAAACAACAACAACTCATAATACAGCTTATTTTTATTACCACATAAAACCAGCATGTGCCTCATTTCTAAATCATATTTTTTATCATATATAACAGCTGAGCGCCGTGACCCATAGGTCCCTTGTTTATATTTTCCTTTTATCACTAAGATATGATATTCAAAATTTTAAATTTTAAATAATTATAGTAATCGAATAACTTTTGCCTATAACATAAGACATTCTGATAAAAACAATCATGAGTATGATGTAATCAATCATGAGTATGGTGTAATCGATAGTTGCCTTTGGTAATCGAGCGCTTGAAAGTGGCAGCAAACCAACCGACTTTGGAAAAAACTCGATGATCGGCCCACCACTAGTGGTATCCCAATTCAACTGAAGCATAGCTCAAAGAATATGGGAACTGAGACCTAAGTTCAGGTTTCCTGGGAGATTTTTCATGGACCTCCCTGGATGTCAAGTTAGAGGATTCTAGGTGCAGGACCTCGTTAGACGTTAAATTAGAAGTTTTTAGGTAAATGGTTATGATTTTACCTTGTTTACGGAGACTGCATCTTTGAAAGTCTCAAAAATAAAGAAAATAAATGCGTAAAAATTCGGGAAAAAAATCAAGGTGGCTCCAGCAGTCTACAGGAACTCATGAAACAGTCCACGATGAATATGCATTCAAAGAAAAATGGTGAACAATGCATCAGTTGTTCAGATACTGGTGATTTTGTAACAGATTTTTAATTATTCCAGGGGGTAGTTATGAGCCCCATAGCTTAGAGGATATGGGTAACAGAGGCCTAATTTCAGGTTTCCAAGAAGTTTTTTCATGGACCTCCCTGGAAGTGAGAAGATGCTAGGCCCAAAGGTTATGATTTGTGCCCTGATGACAGACAACTACATCAAATCCAGGTGGCGCAACCATTCTGAAGGAAAAGATTAAACACTCCATGATCAATATGTATGCAAAGAATCATGGTGATCCACGCTTTAGTTGTTCAGATACTGGAGCTTTTGTATCATTTTTTAAAATTATTCTTGGGGGGGGGGGGTACTTCTGTGGCCCATATCTCGGTGTATATGGGTAACAGAGACCTAATTTCAGGTTTCCAAGAAGAGTTTAAGCTCAGCTGACTATAAGTCATCTGAGCTATAGTCGTGGTCCATTGTCCGTCCGTCCGTCCGTCCGGATGTCAGTCCGTAAGACTGGCACGTTTCGACACCATCGGACCTACGAATCTGAAATTTGGCATACAGTTAGATATCCCCAAAATCTCCTACCATGCTGAAAATTGGGTCAATAGGACTTCGTTCCTTCGAGATATTAAGGAAAAACCTCAGTTTTTTTTATTAGAAATCTATTTTCACACTTCAGGACTGCCTAATATCAAAACCATTCATCTGGTTTTCTTCATATTAACCATAAATATTCCTCTATATAGTTCCGATATACATGCCAGAAATAAGGTCTGTATTATATAATTTAACTAGAATATCAGCAGAAGCTGACAAAAGCCCTCAGCCAAAACAACAGTGTTTAGAGGTGGTAACAGTTACAAGTACTAAATATCTGTTCTCACATGGATGAATATCTGTACATGTCTCAGTTATAAATTTAAAATGGAGAGGTATGTACCATGATTCATAACAATCCACCAAATGCTTCCTGAAAAATAAGCTTCTAAGTTTTATTCTATTATAAGCCCTGTGACCTTGAAAAGTAGGTCAAGGTCACCCATCTTCGAACTTGACCGAGATTTTGTAGATATACATCTTCACCAAAGAAATAAAATTCCTCTTGTGAATCCTTTTAGAGATATCCCGCTCACAAGGTAAAAGTTAACGGACGCCGGACGAACGGACGGACGGACGGACGGACAGCTTGGGTGACGACAATAGCCCATCAGCCTAAGGGCTGAGGGCTAAAAAAGTTATGGGCTCAAACATAATGCATTTTGTAAAAAATCAGAAAAGATATTTGATCGCTTAACACAAAACATGTTAAAGCTAAGGACTTTTTTCCAGTAATATAACTTTAATTAATCAAAATTAAATTGTATACCCAAAATTAGATCAAAATCTTTTAATTTTTTTAAAATATTAGCAAAAATAAAAATTGGTACCTTAAATTTTGCCCAACTTTGGCCACGGCACGTTTTTTTCCCTGTAAGTACTTTGGATTTAATTTTCACAGCATGTGCACATAAGGATTTAATCTGTTAAAATCTGAAATTTGAAAATAAAAGCTTCAAAATAAGGCTAGTATTTGAATTTATTTTGGAGGCTCTTGTTGTATTCCCTTACATTGTCAAGCAGTCCACTTTGGTGACTGTAGGTCATTCAGTGCAGCTCTCTCCACTGAGTTGAGCTTGATCAGGCTGTCTGCTGTTAACACCATACCACAGAGGGCCTTTTTCTCTGGCAACCCCCGCTCCCCCCCCCCCCCCCCCCCACCCCACCCCTATTCTGTTGACAAACCTGTACTATGAACTAGATAAATCTTAAAATTAACATTTTTTTCAGCAACGAGCAGTAACAACGGAGACCCCTCCCCCCACCCACCCCTTCAATACACAGGACTAATAAACAAGATGAATCTTATAATTTTAATGTTAAATAAATTCTTTTTGATGAGACTTTGACAATATTGATTGTCAGTTTTAAAGAAACAAATTCAGGAATTTAATCCTAATATTCAAATGTGATAAATATTAGGATCTAATGTAAGTGCTAACTGACAAGATTTAAGAAGATATAAATACTTTGTAGCATTTCATTCATATTTCGTAAAGTTGGCAGGGCCTAGGTGTGAATAATACTGTTAACTTAGTATTAAAATTAGGAATATTGGTCAAACTTTGTTGGATTCATTTTTAACTCATATGGCCATATATTTAACTTTTGAAAACTTAATTACCTTCATACATTATTTGTTTATGAAATGTTACTTTTATATAACACTTACCGTAGGCCTATTTGTTCCCTTGGTGCATCACTAAATGGTTTAGCTCATGTCCATTATTCTATAATTTACAGAGTTTCATTTCAGCAGGGCCATTTTCTCATAGCTTTTCTAATGATAATATACATGAAAAACCAAAAGAAATAAAAATATTTTGCAGTTACTAATATTTTCCAAAATTCAGCTGAGCGATGTGACCCATGGGTCCCTTGTTTTTTTCATAGCCCTCCCTGGATGTCAAGTTTAATGTTTCTAGATGCAATGGTTACCATTATTGCCCTGTTCTGTTAACAGATGATCACATATTTGAAGGTCTCAAAAATAGAAAAAAAATGCGTTAAAAAATTTTTAAAAAGTCCTGGTGCCGCCATCAGTCTTCAGGAAATGATGAAACACTCCATGATCAATATGCATCCAAAGAATCATGTTGATCAATACATTAGTTTTTCAGATACTGGAGGTTTTGTATCAAATTTTCAGTTATTCTGGGGGGTAGTTATGAGCCCCATAGCTCGGAGGATATGGGTTACAGAAACCTAATTTCAGGTTTCCATGGAGATTTTCCATGACCTTCTTGGATGTGAAGTAAGAAGATTCTAGGTCCAGCGGTTACTATTTGTGCCTGTTAATGGACAGACAGAAGGACGGACATGCAGACGACGGACACAGAGTGATTGCTATAGCTCAGATGACTTTCAGTCAGCTGAGTTAATAAAACCACAAAAACATATCTCCATGGTAACCCGCGTGCCTACTGTAGCTACCACCTCACCCGACCTTTATATAATTGGTCGAGAGTCAATCTCGGTTCCGCGCCGTCGGAAGTGCTATTAAAAGGAAATAACCCTCCGCCTGGCGTCTCTGTGTACCGGATGACCTCTGCTTAATCAGCCTCCCGTTTCGTTTACAGGAAGACGGGGGTGCGTCTGTCACCAAAGTATCCTTTAAAAACATAAGGTTTCAGTGTGCATAATGGACGAACTGTTCCTGGATGACCTTGCTGTTTTGCTTTACACTATTTACATATAATTTGATAATTAATTGACAAAATGTAGGCCTAAATATAGTATATCTGTGTAAAGCAGTATAAGAATTAGAAAAATTAATAGAATATCCTCTAGAATACACGTATATACATGCAGGTTCTTATGCCAACTCATCAGTAGAGCACAAACTTTAAACTTTCAAACGGCTACAGATGAACAGCTCAATGTTTGAAGGCAATATTTTACTATTTTAACAAGTATGGTCATTACAATCTAGCCATAACACATATACAACATAGGCCCCCTATACTTCACAGGGATTTTTAGAAGCTAGGCCTACTCGCACCATGCCGTCAGAGATCGTTGCTATTCAAAACAAACCAATTCCAGTTCCTTATTGTTGGGCGGCTCAGACCAATTGTCTCAATTGTCAAACTTCAAACTAAAAATTTGTCACAATTCAAGATAAAAAAAAGTCTGTTTACATGGCGCATGCTCATGCTTACCGATTTATCACCTGCCTATTTCGTTAAGTACCTACTACAAGAACATTCAGGTTCATGTTATTTGCTTTGAAACAATCCAAGATATTTAATATATCTACATGTTCACTACATTTAATGCGCACAGTACTGCCTGGTGTATTCAGACCAGAAGCCCCATTGCACTGCAGGGACAGGATTTTTAAGTGCGCTTATTTGATGTATATATAGGAAATGCAAACGAATTCCAGCCTTGCAAGTTTGCATTATCTTATACACAAGTTAAATGCAAGCAGTATTAACTGGATTAGCGATCAATCAAGGGCAGGGGAATGTTTTGAAATTTGTTAATTTGAAAAGTATTACAGTCAAGATTTATACCAATATAGGGGTTCAAACGCCTTTGGGTAAATATCTGTTGGTCCAAGTCTTCTTTTATTTAGACTATAACCGTCAAGATTAAACTGCGCAGAATGAAGATGAGGAATGCATGTAAGAAGCAAGAATTGTTTTTAATTTAATCTACAGTTAAAGGTCCTTGCATACGTCACTATAGCTGAAAAATATTGGAGCCATTGAATACCGGTATACATGATGTCAAATCCAGCATTTTTTTGCTATGTATAGCATGCTACTTTTATTCAAGCTACAACATCAAGTCAAATGAAATACTGAGTTTAGGATACTATTATATAGGAACACAAATTACACTATAACCATCAAAGCAATAACGCACGGATTAACCTCGGATCATGGCAATATCCATCCGGTAACCCTTAGTGACCCATCTGCTGTAACTTCCTCATCTAAGCGCCTGGCTGGCATATTATAGTGGGCGGAAAACGGCGAAGGTGTACATACAGGAACTAATATAGCAGTGCAGATCTGGCTATAACTACGGACGCTCAAGCTAGGGACCTCGTGCCAGGTAAAACTGTCCCAATTTATTTACATACACAGCTTCTTACGTGACTCATGCCGAAATAACTGGAAACTGGTTAAAACTTGTTTTCTATCATTCGGAAATATAGTATATGATTTGCATAGTAATTATTAGATTAAGCAGAGGGACCGAGTCATAATTACCATGCTGGTATATATATTTAATGTGTATATTAAACTTTTTTTGTCAGAACGAAGGATACGTACAATCGCCATATCTGAAGTTTGTCTATATATATACATACATAGTCTGCATTATACAGAAAATTGTTTCACCGGATACATCATTCTCATGAAGGAAATGAGATCACACACGGTTTTTTTTAACTTTGTTTAATTATGCATGTCTTTCAAGAATACCGGTCCAGTTAATGATTCATTGGGCTCGGAGGAGCCTTCACAACAAGCATCCCTATATAATACTTATATGTGATTTTAATGTTTAACTAATGCTATATTTATCGGTGAAAATGCGACAGAAGACCCCAAATCATACGACATTAGCATAACTTATGCTTGTTAAGTACCATGCAGTCACGGTGTGTCACAGTTATATGTAGCCTACGTCGAGGCATATTTTATCATGAACATTGCATATATGGTATATGACGTCAGCTATAAAAAATAAGAAGCGGTTTGCATGTTAGTGTATCCTTGGGCCTAATTATAAATGTTCGGGACGTATCTGGTAGGTAAGATACAGGGCTTTATAGATACAATATCTATACATGTACGTGTGTAATTTTTAGATGCAGTGAAGAAGACCAAGGCAGTGTATTTTTTTCTTTTTCCTATATCTGTTTAGTGTAAGAATAATAGAGCATCACTGAGTATGAGTTAATCACAACCTTTATTTTTCATTTATATGTTTAAACAAATTTTGGTCAATGAACGGTTTTTCACGAACAAGGACCTTTCCCGTCAGTCTCAGTATTGAAACCTAGCGGTGACTACTTAGAGTAAGTGTTCGGGTTGGGTATACATGTACTTTCAATATAAATCAGCAAAGTAAAAGTATACTGGTCAGGTCTCTATTAAATCTCTAATTTAGTTTAAAAATTTACCATACCCTTAATAACGTTCAAGCGTGTTTAGTGTTGAGGTTCCTATGAACCTTGTTATTTTTAATTTTTATTAACATTTAGGCTGTGAGGATACCCGTGGGATAGGTGTATTGCTTTCGTTGTCAGTGATACAGTATTCTCAGTGATAGTGCAGACTAAACATGCTGATCTGAGAGCATTTTCCCTTCAAAAATATCGCTCATACTTCATGGCAAAGCTCGTAACTGTAATTTAATATTAATTATAAAAATAGTGCCAGATAATTTAAAAAAAAGCAGATAGGAAAATGATATGATCCCTGTGTGTGTATGTGTGTGCGCGTGGAAGGTCTAAATGTGTTATCGACTTTGCCTGTGGAGGTAAACATCAAACAATGATCTATTAGTATATATATGCGCTAATATTGGGGAGGTTTCCATGCAGCTCGAGTTAAGCTTATCGTTAAGCCAATCATAATAACGAAATTGCCCAGTGTCTGCCACACTGTAGATAAACAAAGCATGGTAGATAAGCAGAAATACATGGCCACATAGAAGAGCACTTGCTCCAGAAAGCCCCATCCGCTTCATGTTATTTCATGCGGGATGTGTAATGTATCCTGTGGGTTGAAGGGTTTGAGCTCTAATCCGCGAAGAAACCTGTATGCATGGCTAATGTACCATGGCCTTGAAACACAATGTGTGTGTGCCATGGTCACGCTGCTTCCAGACGTGTTCATATTTGCAGCTTTTGGAGAAGTGTCGTTAAGACACTTGTCTTTCACCATTTTTATTTGATATTTATGTGTCTCGTTTTAAATTTAAGCTTTTATTCGTTTTAATAAAATGAAAACTTGTTCAAACAAATATTATTTAAATAAAATTCCAGATATAACACACACTCATATATATATATATATATATATATATATATATATATATATATATTATAAACTCTGACTGAAGAGAATATTAAAGGAATGCAGTGCTTATATTATCGACTGTGTGACAAAACACGTATCCACTGTAAAATGGAACGCAGCTGCGTAATGTGCAGGGCAAAGACTACAGTTGTCAAACGTTCAAATTGCTCAATGTCTGGTTACAACATCGTTCCAAACGATTGTAATTCACTGCATGTAAAGGATTATGGCATTTGACCTATATTTTCTTCCTGTCCTTCTTTTTCTCGATTCCTTATGATAGTAATCGGTTTAAACATTAAAAACCATTTACTGCATGCTTGGATACAATTTGAAATTAAGGTTTCCATTTGACTTGATGTTAATGTCAGGTTAGGCCATACAAAAAGAATTTATTGTATTTATTTATTTTATTTTATTTTATTTATTTTTCCCAAATGAAGACCAACTCAATTGTAAGGTTGTTAAATTGTGCAATGGCAAAAATCCCTAAGAGAATTCTTTAAAGTATGAAAAATTGACTTAATTTTTGGTTGATCATTTTTACCATTTCAAGAACCTGAGCAAATATTTTCTATTTTCTATATATATGCAAGCTGGCTAAATTCTATGTATTGTATCCCGGCCATTGAAAAAAAGGGAAAAAATATTCGTCATATCTTTTGTTCCCAATGTCCATAGAACACATAATATTTGAGCCTGGCCTTACTGAAAGTATGCTGTAGATGATTTATATAATATTCCTTTCAATGTTCAGTTTCGGAAACACGAGGGTATTTCTGAAGTTTCCACACACTTATATACACACATACACATACACATACAAATACACACACATATATACATGTATGTATACACACACACACACACACACACACACACACACACATATATATATATATGGCGATATTCTGTGTCCACCACTACATATCCTTATATTACTTTATACATTTAACTGTAAAAAAACAGGGATGTGGGCGGCAGTATAGATCCTGAATGTGAGATACATGAGGGGGTTCATGAATGGAACTTCTATTTCTAATTTTAAGCATGGGTGATTAAGCAATTCATACAAACGGTACCGTAAATAATAAAGTATGTTCTGTTCAACACAAGCACCACTATGTGTACTCAGTTCTCCCCTGAAAATACAAGGACCAGTGTGTATTAACCAGACATCTACCATTGTATGGCCGGGACACGACAGACGGGTAACGTTGTACATATGCATGCGTTTAATCACATTTATTTCACGCTTCGCATACATTATCGGTGAGCTGTTAAATGTATAGAATATATATATATAGAATCAGAAGTAGCCAGTCAGGTAATAATGTTTACCTCTACATTATCATCCAGTCATAGAGTGTTGGTCCTTTATACCATGCGTGTCCTTTTTATTAATTTAAAATCTTGCCCTTCCTTTTGCTATTTTCCACCCCAAACTACCCCCCCCCCCCCAACCCCAGGCATTTAAGTGCTCCCCACACATTTTTTGTAAAAATTCGCATCCGCTGAAGCTCTTGTGATGCACAGTCCGTAATCCCGCCCCTATATTAACCACGACAAACAAAATTGTTTTATCTGTATATATATGCTTAGAGCCTATTCTGTGCTAAGTTCACGGGGTTCGGGAAATTATCGGAATTGTATAAAATAGATATGTGCCAAATATTTACACATAAAAATACTTTTGGTACGTTATATCTGTACGCGTAATATCCTGCCATACATCAGATAATACTGTATTTCATCTGCCGCATGTAAATAGCGTGACATGCAGCCAGCGGGGTGTGATTAAACCCAATATTGCAGACATAACGGGCTTGGATACACGCTATTTGCACAGCTTGTGTTGTGAACTGCAGTGAAGAAACTGCACCGACCCAGGTGACCTTACACTTTTGTTTAGTGTCAGTGGGTGGTTGACAGTGTCGTGTCACCTGGCCGTCAGACATGCCGTGTGAATATTAGCAGATGCCGCACATCCTATAAAGTCAGCCGGTGCGATTCGTGGTTTTCTCTCTCGTGACTTTAAATATATATAACACTCGCTCCGTGGGCCGCAGGCGAAAACAAAGTAAACTTCGTGCTATGTCCTGTGTGTTGACTGAAAGTAACCGTTGTGTCTGTGCATTTCAGATCAAGACAGCAAACAAGCAGCAAGGGTGCAGCCATGGATAAGTTCTACAGAGCCTGTGCAGCAATATTCCTGGCAGTGACCTTCGCGTCTATGTCGACAGCATGCCCAAACATCTGCAACTGCCAGGGTTCCATGGTGGATTGTGCAGCTCGCGGACTGACGACCGTCCCAAAGAATATTCCATCTACCACAGAAATGCTGGATTTGAGTGGAAATTCTATAAGACAGCTATCGAAAGGGGATTTTACATCAACGCCAAAAGTAAAATATCTCTTCTTGCAGAACACTGGCATAGAGGAGCTTTCTGCGGAAATCTTCAGCGGACTAAATAGTCTGAGAACTTTAAATTTGACGGGGAACAAGATCAGGGAAATACCACCGAAAGCGTTCACGAAGCTGACAGGCAATGTGGAATGCCAGCATACTGCTTGCGTTATAGATCTAACCCGAAATCCTTTGAGCGATATAAGGGGATATTCCTTTCGACACATCCGGGGATTCCGCGTGCTTCTAGGAGATTCTGACGTCCCCTTGAAGTTCCATGGATACGCTTTCGCTGATTCTTCGGAACTGCCGCTTTTGTCTGTAGTAAATGTTCCCCAACTTAGTTTCGAGCCTGGTATTTTTACAAGCGCCAGGAACGTAACCCACTTGAACTTCGAGTCGGTCACAATCCCGACAGTCGGTGATTTTCAGTTTAAAGACGCGCAGGAAATTAAGTCGATTTCTTTTACGAACTGTCGAATACAGGAAATACAAAGGTACGCATTCAGTGGTTCGTATTTCATTAAGGATGATGCTGAGAAAAGCCTCATTCTGTTCAAAGGGTGTCTCATCAAAACACTGTCCACGGAAGCGTTTAAGGATTCTTCAGTACAGTCCCTGATATTCAAAGAAAGTGACGTCACCTCCATGCAGAGTGGGGTGTTTACTGGGATGCCTCATGTTGAGGACATTATAATGGAGAATTGTATCTTAGGACAGATCCCATCCAAGTGTTTCAGTCGGTTACAGAACGTGAAAAGCATTGTTCTCCACGGCAGCAAAATTCGATCTATCGAGTCGAACGCTTTTCACGAGTCCACTAATATTGGTCGGATTAGCATTGGAAAGGATAAGAGTACGCCGCTGGTTCTGAAGAGCGGGGCGTTCACCGGTCTTGACAATTTGGAGTATTTATACATTGGAGAAATTCCTGAGATAACTATTGAATCGGGTGCATTCAAAGATTTAGTTGACGTGAAGGAATTTAACCTCGAGAAAACCAAAATTGGGGTGTTACAAAATGGTGCGCTCGGGCAGCTAATGAGGGTAAGGAGACTTAACATACGGGAGGTCCTAGTGGTAACATTTGGTGGAGAATCCTCTTTAGACCCAATGGCCATTGAACCGGGGATAATAACTGTCACAGCTCATAAAGTACGACTCCCGTGTGATTGCAGCACGAAATCTACTTACTTGAGAGCTAAGGAGTTCTTTGGTCGACATCAAGTGCACTGCAGTAACACCAGCGAGCTGATCACACCGGAGTTAATTGAGAACATGTCACATTGTACCGACACGCGATCTGGCGCTGCAGGTGTAAGGAGTGAGTATGCTGGACTGGTCAGTATGGCCTTATATGGGTTAATTAAGTTAACTGGTTATTTTAACTGATAATTTATATTCATCTTCTTTTGCCCTCATTAGCCATACAGTTATATATAATTCCATTGAAATTCATCCATCAATTTATCTGATCACGTTTCTCTACTTTTTTGTTCCTTAAGTCACATACATATTCTGACAACTATGGAATCCATGGTGATGTAAATATTTATTACTCTAAGTCTTTTGTACAAATATTTATAACAGGAGACTTGATAATTCAGGCATATATACAACTATACGTCTAAGTATAGACTGTGTACATATAGTTAATTTGACGGTTATTGTTAATGGATTAGTGTGTATATAATTGTAGAGTGGTACTAGGAGCCGCCTTCGTTCTATCGGGCATAGCTCGACTGTGGTGTTATCATCGAGTTGACGAGTTTGGTAGTACATTTCCCTGGGTTTGCACTGAACATTTCCTTAGCACACATGAAAATTTGATCAGAGTCCTGGCGGTGGAAAACATGCGGTCTCTGACTGCTTTTTCTGGTTTCCGAGTAAATCTGTTTTGATCAAATCCAAACAGAAGATTAGAATTCCTTGTGAATCTTTTTTAATTGTGAATTGAAATATTTAATGCATGAAGAAAATATTTATTTTAAATGTAATAACCCTGAAGTGACTAGAGCATCTTGTAATTAATAAAATGTATAATATATATCAGGGATGTACGATTCGAGTCTTTTAATACGATTTATATTTGACTCGGACTTTGACTTGAGTTTCAAATGACCCAGACTCGAAGGAGGTGGACGGGGACTCGAACCTCAAGGATTCGGACTTGGACTCGAGCGGCCTGGATTTGCAATCGGACTCGGATGGCTAGAACTCGACAACATCACTGATATATATATATATATATATATATATATATATATATATATATATATATATATATATATATATATATATATAATATCTATCCCTTACTCATTTGATTTTTTTTATGATTTTGTCATGCCCAATGCTTGCTTATCACCGAATATATATTTATTTTTGGTTATGCATTTAATTCTCCCAAATGATACTTATATACTTATATACTTAAATATATATATATATATATATATATATATATATATATATATATATATATATATATATATATATGAAAACTAGTCATAAAACACCTGTATCTTTTTATCTGTATATTATAATGGTATTGATGGACATTGTAATAGAGAGGTGTCTGTAATAGAGATCTGCAGGTAAAGAGGTTTCTTTGAATATGTATATATGTTATGCGATATAATTTATCACATGTATGTATATATCATGTACATGTCTGTGTGTGATTAACAAACTATGTGTATATATATATGTATACAGGTGATAACTATACGGTTAGTAACGGACGTGCAGGGTTCTTGAACCTTGGATATAGTGTTCCACGTTGTTTCAGTTTGTATTTTGTATGCACGTATAAACCTGTACCACCTCCTTGTATGTCTGTTTCTGTTGTACGTGTAGTCTATATGCCGTGACCTGTGTCGTGGGCGGTGGTCTTAACAGATTCTTTGGTTGCCACATTGGTGCTGGTCTTACATTGATAAAACTATAGTTTTTTTTTATGGAACGACGACACAATAAATTTACTGCCAATCATTCATTCTCTTCTTTAATGTGTGTTTATGCACGTCTGTATACCCGTGTTGGTGTTGATAAAATGTGATATTTCAAATGACGCAATTTGGATGATGAAAATCGATTTATGACAATTATTTCTCATTTTCTCCCATACAGGTTCAGCCAATTTAGAGATCCGAAACTTTTACGCCGTATACCAGGCTTAATTATCGAGTACTGATATATAATTTGTCTTGACCCGTTAAATCTGTCTCGCAGCATGAACCTAATGGGTGGTACAGAGGCGGTTCTTGGATTTTTGAAAGGGTAGGGGTTTATCCCTGGAAGTCTAATGAAAAATATCATGAAAAGATCCTCCAGTGGGATCTACAAAGAAAGAAAACGTGGGTTGAAACCCTTTCATTTTAATTTTAGTTTAAATAGTTTCAATCAATTTCAGTTTGTGAAAATATATGTAAACATTCAGTGAACACTTTTCGAGGATAAAACAAGAGAACGTATGGTTTTCATTTTAAACCCACAGGGTGTTATAAATGAAACAATTTACTTATTGACCCTTGAGATCCATAAAAGGTCTTTAGATCCATGCATATAAAGTATATATTAAACGCCATGACACGGTGTTACCCCTACTACCCCCCCCCCCCCCCCCCCCCACAGCCCCCCCCCCCCCAACTTATTCAAATGTGAGTGTCAAGCGTTATCGGAGCCGAACGTGTCTGGTGGGAAATATGTTTGAGTATATATATATAGACCGACAAAAGCATGGACTAAATCAACTTTATGACCCTCCACCTCTGTGGTAAAGAGATTTTCTCGAAAAATAAAGCATGCAAAATGACGAGACTCTCAAACAATATCCCATGCAGATGGACTATATAAGCTGTACACTATTTAATCAAGATAAGATTGAGGAAGACTTTATAGTCAGTGGTCATGCAGGCTTGTTGATATATATATATATGTGCCGAGTATTTATTTTCCGTTATACATATAGAAAAGTGTGCGGAAACAGAAAAGAAACCCCAGTAAGATTTTTCATAAACACACAAACACATAGTCATTACGCTTTCACGTTTTGAAATCATTCACACAATTTGACTGAAATTATTTCAAAGGCAGAGTGAATGACAGTATAGTATAATAACGTAGTGAATGACCCCCCCCCAACACACACACACACACACATATATATATATATATATGTTAGTGTGTTAGTCGATTCTTGTATGTTCATCCTGTGTCTTAGAAAAAGGTTTATATAGAATTGGAGAAATTTTTAAACAATTAAACAGAACTCAGTAGGTACACGTCAGGCTACGATACATGCACGTGTACATTCTTTCATTCAATGATACCAGTACTCCAGCATAAAAACATTCTTGTAAACACTTGAAACCGTGACCAAGTTACAGAGGTGTCCTGCATAAACCTATGGTTCGACTGACTTTATTTATCAGAGGTACCTCACAACACTTGGCCGTGACCCTTAGGCGCGTCTTTGTTAATGTTTACGAGTCAATACTTGATTGTATTGCGCAAGACAGGCCGATTGAAATTTTGAATTCTTGCATAAATTAGGATACAATGCTTACAATTTAAAAAACGCCCGTTCACCATGTCGTATGGTCAGCTTTCAAATGTCAAATAACTGTGTGTGCAGACAGACGGACGGACGGACACAGACAGAGAGAATGAGTTTGGAGCGCGATAGAGAGAGAGATGTGTTTTTGATACGCAAGGGCACACTGCGCATAATCGTACTCATAAGACTGCTGGGTAGGGATTATGGGTAAAGAAATCCTTTCCCCACAATGCACTGGGGCTTCTAAAGACTCCAGTTACGTGAGTATAAAGTAGTGATTAGGGTCAGTTCGAATAATCCGGCTTCTGTAGTACCTCTTTCACCCCGGTACCGAATAAACAAACTTACAGTGTGTGTCCTCGCCCTAAAATCTGTGAACTTTAATTCAACAAATACACATCCTGGATCATGGCCGTTGAGGATGTGTTCGATTTGAAAACGAGTCTGTGCAGGATGTGTTCGATTTGAAAACGAGTCTGGCAGGATGTGTTCGATTTGAAAACGAGTCTGTGCAGAATGTGTTCGATTTGAAAACGAGGCGATCTGTGCACCAATCACAGGTTCACTAATCGAACAGCCAAGAGCAAGACCCATTTTCCGAGAAGTCGCCAAGGGTGTTGCTAGTCATTGGCAAGATGGCTGTGCCAATGAAACGCGGAAAAATAATCATTCAATACTGATTTCTGTGAACTTTCATTAGGCCACTATAGACAAGCTCTGATAACAACAATAAGTTTATGACATGATAGATAAAGATAAAAATTCCTCATCCAGAAGTTGTTTATTTGGTTTATTAATGTAAAGTTGGTTATGTTGCCATTTTGGCATTGATGTCTGACACGCCGGTTCGTTTTACATGAGCACTGCCCATGCTCAACGACCACACAACAACCAGCGTGGTTCCCTGTTTATTTAACATTTCATTTATCTGTGCCTAGCTTATCCTTCCCGTTCATTATTTTGCAACTGAAAACCAGTGTAGGTTCATTCATACTACGACAGATGGCTCTTTTGTATAATGAAGACTGAATATTGATAGATAATACCACGACACACCCGTGCCTGACAGGAGAACATTTTGTTCCACATGCTGGGCCTAGGGATAACATGCCTAAAGATAACTTCTGAATTAATAAGCAGTAAATAAGGCAATAGATAAGTTTATTTAAAGCCATGCTTGTCGAATATTTTTTATTAATAATTCTTGATTTGGGGAGAAATAATGAAAATGGCCCACTTTAGGTCACAAATTTCATTATTCCCGACAGTTTGAAGACCAAAGACATCCGAGGCATGTCCAAAGAGGAGATCCGTGACAAATGTCAAGTGTGACCACTGTCACTTATAATATAGATTCTACAGTGAACGAAGATTATAAGAAAACTTAGGAACAAAATTTTATTGACATAAGCCATCGTTTGTAGAATATACATATTGGTTATAGATAATTTGTACTGAACTGTTGGCTTGCCTGGGTATATACATATCGGTTATAGATAATTTGTACTTTACTGTTGGCCTGCCTGGGTATCTATGCATCAATTTTTATTTTGGAGATGGAAATATTAACTGTCACACCATTGATTAATTCAACAAGAGTAAACCGGTTCAGCCATGTGAAAAACATGGAACCAGTACTTTATGAATATAGAATGGCTCATGAAGGACCACAAGCCACACATGACTAAATTTATCTTTGACTTAAGATGTGATATGATATAGAACCTACACCCAGTGGAATTCTTTCACAAAGCCGGCCTCCATTTGGATTTCTGGCGTCGCTCTTTGCAGTGCTGACATCTGGCGGGTATACGAAGCATTAAAATATGGACAAAGCTGTGATTCCTCGATTCACTTGCATCAAACTTACAGTGTATAGGAAATGTATTATTATATTTTTATTTAATAGGAATACAGTCTTTAGTATACCGTGCCGTATAATTTTCAAAGTCATGACTGATAACTAATTAATATGGCTAATTATAATTCCTTAATGTAAAGTTTACAAATCTCAATAATGATGCCTTATTTATCCCTTGCTTTAAATTAGAACAACTGAAATGGAGGAACTAGTTTAAAATCAAACAGGAAGAAATATTATACAGTGCAGGCTGGCATCACAGGTCAAAACATATAGCACGTTCGCAGGATTAATATACAGTCACAAGCAAATGGCTATAAGAACGTGCAAATGCACACACACGCGCTTGCACACATGCACGAACACGCATTCATATGCGCACGCACGCTCAACGTCTGGTTTCAATCGTGGCTTAACCCATGAAAAAGCTGCCGGTTTTTATCACTTTATGTTTCACGTAATATCACCAGCTGGACTTTGACAAAAACACGCGTGAGTAACCTGTGGTTAGTGTAAACCCCGCTCTTTGGTTAAACCCGCCGTTTAACAGGAAATGTAGACCGCCAAATGCCCCCGATGACACTTGCCTCGCGTCATAATCTGGCAAGCCAGACGTCGAGGATGACATCAAACAGGACGATAGATCAAATAGTCTTGGGAAACACCCGGAATTTTCCTTAGTTCATCTTTGAATTGTTTCCTTTGCCGTCAGCCGTTTGCATGTAGGCAGCTTTTCCAAAACAATGACGGATATATGCGACTTGTCGTCTTGTAGATGTGGCATGTTTTTTTTTCATTCAACTGTTTCCTCTCTAACAATTTATTGTTTACAACTCCCCTTTATATGTGTGCTCAAATTATTTTACTCATTGTATCATACACTATAACTAGAAAACGGGCAGTTGACAAGCATTAAGGTATTGAATGTTTATGACATGACACGACTCCAAATTTTTAGAATCGGAGTTCTCAATTAAACCCCGCGTATGTGTGCAATTTCCACGAAAAACAGATCTACAGATGGAAACAAGATTAAATTGATTGTAGGTGGCCCAAACAGCCTTGTATACAGGATAAACCTTTACAAGGTCTATGGACATGCAATTTTTAAGGTGAATACATCAAACCACTTCCAAAAAAAGCAATATATTCTACGAAAACGAAAAGGCAGGCGGCACCATCTGTCTGGTGTATGATGAGTCTACGCTGTGTGGAAAAGATTATAGGTGGCGCCACCAGGCTTGTGTACAAGATGGAGGTATCCAAAATCGGAAATGTGAAATTTCAGAATGATACATTAAACCAGTCCTGAGATAACGTATCCTATACAAATACGTGATTGCAGGTGACGCTACTAGTCTCGTGAATGAGAAATTAACCAAGACGGATGAACATGCATAATTCCAGGCCGAGACACCATTCAACTACTGAGAAAAAGTGTATCAATGTTTTCCCAAAAAACGGAACGGCAGGTGGCGCCACCTGTCTGGTCTACAACTAAGTTATCCAAGACGGAAAAACATGCGAAATTTTCAGGCTGATAAATCCATCCACTCATGAGAAATGAGCGCTTTCAACCAAAGACGGATGGACACCGTGCAAAACAATTGCCATCTATCTAAACAATTGCAATCTATCTTAAATAAGAGATAGAGGAATCTAAGATCTGTTGACATGACATGCACAATGTCAGGCCAATACGGTAGGTGGCGCCACCTGTCTGGTCTACGAAAAAAAACTTTTAAGATGGATCGACATCCCAAATTTCAGACCAATACATTGAACCACTCCTGAGATATGCTTACGCATGGATGGATGCGACGCATATACGATTACAGCCGGCGCCATCAGTACGAGATAAAAGTATCTCAGATCTATCGACATGCACAATTTTAGCCCAATACGTTAAACTAACCACTAAGACGACCAGATGGCAAACGCATAGATAGACGCCACGGGAAAATGATTGCGTATGGTGCCACCAGTCTCGGGTACGAGATGGAGAGATCCAAGATCTGTGGACATGCGCAATTTCAGCATTGAAACACTCTTTGAGATATGGGCTGTTATCACATATCACTAAGACACCCAAATTCATACTGCACGAAAAGGATTGCAGGTGGCGCCACCAGTTCGCATATATGAGCGAATAATGCTGGGTTCAGAGAGATCGGTCGAAGGATCTCCGAGTTTGCCGGGAACGAACACGGCGGCGGCGGAACCCCCATGAAAACATAGTACAATTACAATCACCTTACATTTATATGAATGTTTGAAAATGTGTAATATTATGAATCACATGTTAATCTAAATCATATATCTAACAGTACGATCATCCTCTATTACATAACCAGAAAAACTCCTCATAGGAGTACCGATGATTTGAAAGGTAAGGTATTATAAATGGAAAAATAATCTCTGCAAAATGTAAAAATTCAAAGAGTCAACGGCAAGTGCATTTAAATTTAATGACTTTCTTAAAGCATGGGGCATTTGATAGAGAATTTTGAACAAGATGACAGATCTAACTATGACTTTATATAAGCTGCTTCAACGCTGGTCTTAATTTAAAGACATGGTTCAAAAAGACAGTTCCAGAATCTACAAAGCATGTATATTATAAAGTAATCCGTGGAGAAAATCGGACTGTGATTATTCAATCATTTAATATTCCGATTTACTAAAATAAGTATACCTGTGATATATATTTGCATCTGTCACTGAAGTTCGGGGAGGGATCTTGTAAAAAAAAATAAATACTGCATCAATATGGTTGAAGCTGTTGTTTGTGTGTGTGTGGGGGGGGATCCGATATATAACACAATTTAACACTATTTTTATCAAACAATTGTCAGGTTATTGTACATGTACTTCTTTTCATATATACATGTACTTCTTTTGTGTTTTCATGGTTCTTATCCCTATTTTTAAATTGACGCATTTAGCATTATATATATATATATATATATATATATATATATATATATATATATATATATATATATATATATATTCAGATCTTGGCGTGAGAGATAAACATGGTATGTCATTGTGTCATTAGTTTGAACAGATTTGCTGAGATCTAGATGAGATGTTCAACAAAATATTTGAAAACTTCGAGGACTCATATGGATTCGAGTTGGTTTAAAGGCATCCGTATAGTAAAACCGTATAGTATGAAAAGTTCCGCGATCTGCCATTGGTTTATTCTCTTTTCTTCATATTAATTAAGGCAATTTGAATCCTCTCTCTTAAGATTTTACACTTTTTCAAGAAGTTCAAAGTACCAGCGCTACAATAAGAACAGAGGCGAAATGATGAATTGGTATGTAGAACTGGTAACAGCTGCGATGGCAGTTTCCTGCAGCTCAGCTGGACGAGAGGCCAGTCCCGCCATTTTATAACTATCGTTTGGTGGGAGGTCGGAGGTGACTACAGCTTGTAGACGGATAAGACCTATCTACCCTCCCCCTGAACAGTTCCTTATCACCCTCCAGTAAATCAGTCTGTTTACCCCGGGACCCCGTCTGTCTCACCCCTTTTCTGGTCCCGCCGGACCACACGTAAGTAAATTACAGTTACATAATATTAACCATGGGTCATGTTAAGACAAATGTTGTCGTACGATAATAAATACAAATACTGGCACTGAATATATCACGAAATGCGATGGGGGGGGGGGGGGTATTTGGGACATAAAAAGGTAAGGCCAAAGAGCCGTTGCGTATTGCGTGTTACTGGTAAAACATAGGAAATTTTGGTAAAGTATGCACTGCCTATAATTCCACTGCTATTTGTCAGATAACCACAAAGGGACAGTTTCTCTGCTCTTTTATGTTACTCAATAGTTTAAGCGATGTTTGGTTGCAGGAAACAATGAATTTATCAAATATGTGTGCTTAGAAGGGCATTGCATACATAATAATGCGCAGATCAGCATTCTTATATATGAAAAATGTTGTTTCATCAATGGTTCTCCCTTCGCCAGTTTCGTTATGTAAAACAAACCTCTCGGGAGAAGAATAATGCAATTTTTCTTTAAGAATATACCCTGGCAAAATGTCACCTAGGAATCCAGTTCTGTAGCTGTATTCTTAAGAATAATAGTAAATATTTTGATGCCAGACACAGGACCAGCTGACAATTAATTCCTAATACAGGTACTATCCTTATGGCTACAAAGACTCTTGAAAAAAAGTATAAACATGTATTTATGGAAATTCCACCGGTTACAGAGATCAAATAGTGAATTCCTAAAAACCAGTTGGGCATTCGTACTCACTCATGCTGGAACTGGTGTCCGGCCATGGCGTTGGATTTTTTTAATGTTTCAGCCCGACATTTACATGGTCTTAGGCTCGTCGAACATTTCTAAGACCAAATTTTATTAAGGAATGAGCACAATTTACTTCACCTGTGAAGTTAAATTCGGACAAAGGCAGCCTGGGGTGCTCCGTATTTACTGGAATTTTCAAGCATACTTTGAATCACTGAGGCTCCAGGGAGTTGTACATTTAGTTCATTTGTTTGTTTCTTTTTTCCCAAAAAGGTAAACTCACTTGTTTTACCGAAATATACACGCTTGTTGATTTCATTCGATAACAGTGGTATCAGATGGGGATGAAGAGCGGGAAAATTTACAAGACATCACGTACGCAATGAATTATGAAGTTGTAACCCGAGCCTCAGAGCAGCATGTGCGTCACTTGGCGGTGATCGTCTACATAACATTTACATATACGTCATGAATTTGTTCGGATCTGTTATTAAAATGACAGTCATCCTAGATGTTTTAGACCCCCCTCCCCAAACTCTTCTCCAAAGAAGAGAGAAAACCCCTGATTTGAGGCTGAAGGTGCATATTTCCCCAAACTCATGACAAACGACACAACACATGTCATACAGAGCCATCTATTGTCTAAAATGCAAACTACACTACAATATGCAGAAAAGAACGACACAACAACCAACCATGTTCCCTTGTGGTTTAATTTATCTATGCAAAGTATATATACACAGTACATGTACAATGGGCAATAAATTATAAGATAAATACTTCAAAAGACTGCAGAAGTAACTATCAGCCTATTACACAGTCATTAACCGAAGTGACAGACATACTGGCAACCGGAGTTATATATGATTATATGTAAATACATAATAAGGTATATCTACCCGTGTATTTCAACAGAACAAACAGCAACAATGGTCAACATATTTGCAGTGTATTCCGTTTTGTTAAAAAGCGGATGATATACATGTAAATGGTATAAGAAAACCACTTTTTTATCACGTTTTATTATGTTACTTAATGAAACTACCAATTTTACTGGCAGTGTTGTTAAAATGAAGAAAAATTAATAGTGTGTATTTACAAAAATAAAATGTATTTTCTAAAAGAATCTGAACTGAAGATTTAAATTAATCTTTAGAGTCACTGTAAGTCTTACATAAACATATTTTAAAATGTGTTAGTGTATAATGAATTATCTATAAAACACTGTATAAACTGTGAAAATACTCAACATAAAAGCTTGAAATTATTTAAATTCTATGCATTTTCATTTTTTTGATTTGTAAATATTTATGAGTTATCCTTGAGAGTAGGACTCAAATATCAAATTCAGGGGACTGCAAAAAAAGATCATATAATCATGATCTATAAGCATCATTGTGATATTTCACTGGTGTCCAATATATATTTCAATAATAGCATACATATGTAACACCAAATATTAATCATATTGTAACATCAATGTATTTGATCAATATTTTCAGCACTTGATGAAACAAGCCTGCCATGTTTAACCTATGAGGAGTATTTATGGTAAGGACATAAGATATATGCTAGATAAAACATTGTATCTTTAAAATATTAACGACTGGTACACTACATGACCTACCTAGCTTACTTGATTATGGGACTGCACAATTATAACACTAATTATACTAATCAACTTGACCTCAGTATGTACTAATTAACCTGATCCTACACAAGGAAGCTTCATTAAGACCTTACTCTAAAATCAGCGAGGACCATCCTAGCTTTCACAGACACTAAAACCTGAACTCTGCTGCCTGAAAGGTTACCTTAACAGTGGTGCCATCTACTGGTGCAAGTCTGTACTACTTTCATGGCATGGGTGTGTGACTGAAACAATACATTAATGTCATGTCTGACAAGACTCCATGGGACTACAGATTAACATGTATACAATCATGGAGTTCCCCATTCATTTGGCATACTTTAATACCTTACTTCTCAATTTGCATATGTTTAACATATATCAGCATTCTGAATACTGCAAGTGGGTTCACGGAGACAATATCCTGAAACGATAACTCCTGGGACTATGAAATGATACACTGCTTATCTCCTTTACTTCCTTTCTTCTTTTTCTTGTGCCTAGACAAGTTGACTGAAGGAGAGTTAGGAGGGGGTGACATACCAAAATCACTCCCCACATAGGTAATCCTTGCCCCGCGGGGTCGGTCTAAATAATAGTCAAACTCTGAATCACTGGAACTAGAACACGTGCTGCAGTAGTCATCATCCTGCAGTTGCATAAATCGATCTACGACCACATCTTCGAGCGCAAGTTCTGAGGATGTACGGTTTAGTTTTGTGGGACTACGTATGCGGTTCGCACAAGTGTCACTGAAGTAGCCTTCCATAACGTTCGATGCCTGAGCGCTGTGACTACGGGGGAAGCCCCCATTTGGGCTCTGAATATTATGATGGTTATGTCTGGGACGACTTATTGGCACCATACGATCTTGTGAGCGTCCATTACTCCGATCCTTTATACGAGGATTGAGTGGGTAGGGGTCCATACCACTATCAGAGGCACTTCCACTGACCCGAGGCTTTGACCTTCGAGGTCGCCCTGATCCATGCGCTCGATGGCTGTGTTCTTGCCTCGGATCAAAATGTACAGTCAAATTACGTTCAGAGTTGTTTCGATTGCGACTCTTACTACTTAGACTACTTTTACGAGAACTACTGTTACTACTGCCATTGTCTTTGGATGCTAAATCAGGCAACGACGTCTGCAGGGCTGAAGTTTTCATGATCGGTTTTTCTGGCTCCCCACCGGGGTGGATGATATAGTTTTGCACATTGATGGGAGCTTTACCTTGACCTTGAGAATCTCCGGCAGAATGATTGCTGAGACCAGAATCTCTGGCAGGGACACTGTGACTAGTTTTCAACGCCACGTTTTCAACTTTTTGCCCTTTAGGGTGAACTGACAATTGTGCAAAATAGGACTTTCCATGCTTTGTCGGGGAACCATAAATCTCATAGGGGACGCCACTAGCACTACTGTAGGGGTGATCCTGCTGAATCGACTCTTTATAATATCCGGGCATGTATGCATGATCGTGACCTCCTTGACCTTGATGGTAAAGGTCACCTTCCTCATGCGGTACAGGCACAGAATCTGCATACACTGCAAGGTGATCAGGAGGCAACCCATCTGCTGGCGTTCTCGGTTTCTCAGCATAAATGGCTGCTTCGTAATCATCCTTGTGTATTAACCGATCAGTAAATTCACCATTAACATGTTCATCTGGCTGTACTGGGTAAGGATACCCAGGATCCGCAACCCCAGAAGTCCGCCCTTTATCTCTATGAATCTGACTGCAGTCTGTAGAACAGTAAATGGCGCCCTGCTTTGGTAAGAACGGTTGTCCGAGGAGTGGTTTTTTGCAAGTATAGCATCGAAAACACAACTCTGTCGCATGCCAAAAACGACCCTCGTGCGTCATCTGTCCTTGATTGACACTTATCCTTTCTCCGCAAGAATCACAGAATTCAGCATACTGCATTTCAAAGCAACCACAGCAGAAAGGCCGACCATCTCGCATCACATAACGCTGACCTCCTAAACGACGATCACACTCAAAACAACAAAAATGTTTCATATGCCAGCTTTGACCCTCCGCTTCAGTGCATTCATCAGCAAAGATGATCTGAAAATGTAGAAAAATATGATATTATTTACAGATTATATAAATTATTATATTATTAAATATGCAGCAAATGTAAAGTCAATCCACTGCATTCACAAGAAATCAGATCTCATGAACCAATTTTACTTGAAATTTACTACTGGTAATTTCAATGAAATTTGAACTATCCGTAACATTTTTCAAAATGTGGATTTCAAGACAGAAGTGTCTATGTTTTGTCATTACAATTAATTATACAATTAATATTTATGCATTACTGTAATGTCTTTCTAAAATTATTTTCCTGAAAACCACTTGCAGACTGATCATTAAAAATATCAAATTTAGTCAGGTAGCACATAAATATATTTTTGCATCAGACAAATAAAACATCAGCACAAAATTTAGAAACCACCACAAGTGATCAAAGGTGCAACGTAAATAACCTACACTGACAGCTGGAGTATTTAATGCACCAGTATCTGACTTAAAGATGAATGGTTTCATATCCAGCATTTAATTCATATAAGTTTGTCAGGGATGAGTAACAGACAGTCCATTTATTGACCAGACAGGGTTGATATGAATGTCCCTAAATCACCAATATTTGCTGGTCCAGAAACTATGACCGGTCCAAATTTAATGGGCTGACCAGGTGGTGCACGCTTAGCTGCTTACCTCATCACAGGCTGCACAGCGAGGTTTGAGAGTCTCGGCGTGGTGGCGCCCGCAGAACATCTGACCATCCTTGTAGAAATAGATGAGATCGATGAGCAGTTCACCACACTTGGCACAGGTAAAGCAACCCGGATGCCAGCACACGTTTGGTCCAGCCCGTGATGCAAACACCGAAAGGTCCCCATCATGAAGCTCGAGTCCACACTTTAACAAGCACATCATAGTTAATAGTCATTCGTTGGTACGAGATTATTAACCATTACAATGATTAAAACTATATCATTCACAATACAATATCCACACTAACAATTATTTCAAGTGTAAATAGTCAGACAGCTGCTTAAAATGAACAGGTCAAAATGTCCAACAATCTGACATTTACATTTTGGTTAAATCATCATTCAGTGGTCTTACAGTATATGGTTTGAGATTATTTGAGAATATTGTTACAATTATACTAGTAAAAACTTTACTCTTGTCACAATGTTCACACTGAAACAAAATTAACAAATGCATTTTGGCTGAATTGTTATTCAGTGGTCTGAGACTATTTCAATGGTCAGATTATTATTAACCTGTTTGACAGTATACCAGGTCGAAACCTTTTTCATGTCAAAATGCCCACACTTTTACATTTACACAAACAGTTAGATAGTCATTCTGTTTCTCAAGAATAAAGTTTTGATTTTATAGGTTAAAAGCTCAATCATGTCACATTTAATTTCCACAATATTTCAAAAACATATTAGTTAAATTCAAGTTTAAAATCAATTATCCAGTGTTTTAAAAGATTTAAATTTTACAGACAAAGTATAAAACTTTATGTAGCAATGTCCACCAAATTACGTGGTTTGAAAGTTCCTGCACAAATGATAAAATTCCTGTAATCATGACGAGGGGTCAGTAAGAAAAGTCCAATATTGTTTAAACTCATTCAGCCAATACAAGAGTATAATTCTTAGCATTGTAACTACAGTTTGTTGTGTAAAACAGTAGTCAGACTATATTCTTTTCAATATGACAGGTGCTGAAAATTTGATCCAGTTATATTCAATAAAAATATTTTTATTACACACGTAACCTTGAAATGTTTAGACAGGTGGATAATACACAGAGATGTATTTGTTACTTTTTAAACCTCTTTATTTAAATTTACTTGTCTACATTTGTCATGGTATATTAACTTTATGAAAGCACAATGACTTTGCAGATTTCATATTTTTTGCTCTACATTCACTTGTGATGCACATGCTGTATTGGATTTTATCAATGAATAAAGACACCACAAAAAATATAGATCATGCCAGGTCAAATAAATGCTGAAGCAAGTGTGACTAAATCAATTTGAATAAAATCATAACATTTTTCCAAACATGAAACCCAGTTATTCACATGACAACTTATCCATCACCAGTATGCTGCAAATAATACAGGTCCTTACTGGAGAATGTCAAATGCTGCATAATGATCTAATTCACTAAACAAGATTATCTTTAATTATTATTATTAGTTTATCTTTAACAGTGCCACCCATAAGCAAAGTTGATGCATTTAAACTAAGGAAACAGTTTTCATATATTTTAGAAATGCAATGGTGAAGTGTCATATTTGTTCAAGTTATCTCCACGTTTCACTGAACTATCTTCAGTTTTCTCCAATATTCATCATTAAGTCCACATTTGAAATCATGTCTCCCAAAAAAAAGTTAATCAGCTAGAATCTATTGCAACAGATTGTTACAATAACTGTTCATCAAAAGCTCACAAATCAATTAAATCTAAGTGAGTAATCTAGATTTAATTGGTGATAATTGTTTTGAAAAAGGGGGCCTAATAATGAAACCTTTAAAAAATGATTCAATTAAAGAAAGCCATCTTCAAGAATATATGAAGCGGATTAAACATTATGTAACAAGCCCTGGTTCAAAGCTAGAGTTGGATGATTTAAAATGATTGATGAAGCAGTTGTGTGAGAGGTAAATTGTCATACCAGTCATGTTTGTATAATACCCACTTTCATCAAACCAGTGGTTAGGTGTTTTTTTGTGCTCTATCATCTGATTGCATCCATGTTGGACAATTTGTGCAACAAACGAGATGCCTGAAGCCTAATTGTTGGTGTCGTTTGAAGTTGCTCTGACCTTGTTCACTTTTGTTCGATGGTTCTTTATTTAGCTCTTTGATGTAGCATGGAGTGTCATTATTTCGTGAACTAATAAGACACAAAATAAATTTTCTTTTACCCAATCAGAAGCTTATTCAGAGCCACATAATGTGACATTTAATTCATCATTTTTCCTTTTATAAGCTTTATCATCCAATTTTTATATGTGCTAAAAAATTAAAGCTAACATATTAACAATTCTTACAAAGTGATCCTTTAATTAATTTCAATTTTCATTCAATAAGTCAATTTTATAAAATAAGTGACTGATTCTTACTTATAATACTGATGCAATATATCCTTAACACTTTGTTGTCAAACATAAAGAAATTGTTCAACAGAATTGGGGTTTATTTGGTTAAAGGTTTGACTGAATATTGCAGGGATTCATTGTTTACTGATATTACTAAGGTATTTGACTTAAAAGAGTTATTCAAAAGAGGTTTGACTTTATACCTGAACATCATACCAAGATAAACAATTATAATATATTTATCAAGAGTTATCACAATGTATCATAAAATAAACCACTATAAACCTTACAATATCAATGCATCTGAAAGCAATTTTTTTTAATCAATCAAGAATAGAGGGTTCTATGCTCAGTGGAATACTGTGATAGCAAATGAATCTAATCTGGTAAAAGGTCAAATGGTAGTCCAGCTTGCAAGCTAAGCACTTTCAAAATTACCTACAGTTATCCGGAGGGACCTGGCGGGCTGCCCAACCGTTGCTCGCAATAATGCCAGCAAACCACTTATTCCAATATGGGAGGCATACCTCCATTACTGCCACAAGACTCCCCCCTTCCCTAACACCCTACATATAATGGCTTTACTCCTTTAGATACAGGATTATGGATATATTAATGCAGACAGCTATATCTCCATAGGCCAGGGTTCCCCAGCCATGCCAGCTATATAAACAGACCTACGTACAGCTTGGTGTACAATCATGTTTGATTCAATAACACACTGGAAACTATATTACCATACTGGCATACATGTAAAATGTCACGGTACTTGGGGACTATGTTATATCAATATACAATGGCTTGGTGAGCTGGAATTCTTGTTCCATGAAATCAAGGCCATCATTTATTCAGAGAACTTAAATTCCAATACATCCCCATGGTGTATTGGAAATTTGTTTTGTAATGTTCCAGCACATATTGTGGTCTTTAAATGAAACATAAGACATTAATTTTCCCATTAAAACAGCAAACTAAAAACAAGGGAGATATATATGTTTTTTTTTCATCAAAGTTCATGCAAAACATGTCTTATGGGTTAAACAATTTAATTTGTAAACTGATTACTGGTCACATAAAAAAGTGGTTAGGAAAAACTGGCTATATATCATTATAATTATTCCATCTATCTATCTTGTATATACTACTAAAATTGCCCTGTCTGTTTGTCACACTTAACCCACAACAACGGGCCATGACAGTGGGCCATTTTTGCTATCAGTGTCAGTATTATGCCCTAACTTCCAGAATGCACTGATTTGACCCTTCCACTTGCACACAATTGAAATCCCACCAGCATCACATCACACGTCTGTTGCACAAGATCATACCACTCAACATTGCTAACCTTCACCTTGGCCCATTACCACAAAGATGTATACATATTGGTTCTGTATCGACCACCAGACGTCACTACCTTAAGGCTACTGAGAGTTTGCTACTTTACAAGGTCTAGCAACACAATGTTTCTCTGCAAATTTCTCTGCAGCAGGCCCAAACATGGCCCCATTTTCTAGTTATATATAAAATCAAGTATATAATATTCATTGAAAACACATAAAATTAACAAGCAACAAATCTCAATTCTAAAATCTTAATTTTATTAATCATAAATATTGATAACTAATCCAATATAAGGATGCTTTTTTTAACATTTGTTTTAACATTATATTTTTATAACTAATCTGTGCTGATTTATCAAATCTTAACTAGATTTACTGAGTGATATCGCTTATGATTAAGAGACCGACACTTTTTGGCTGCCATGTCCGGTGTGTCGTCATGGTGCGAGATTTACAGTCAGAAGAAACGGAATGACTCACAAGTAGGAGCGCAATGGGCCCCCCAGGAGCCACTGCTGGGAACCAGTCTGACAAACTGTCAAAATATCCAAATAAAAATGAATGAAACTGCACTAGCCAGGCCTGACAGGCTGTCACAGAGGAGAAATAAAAAATAACAAAACTGCCATAATTAATAGTCAATTTGACTGTTTAATAAACTACAGATGAAATTCACATGAGTCAACATATCAGATATTGATACCACATCCTCACTATCTGTATTAATATCTTTTTTATTTTGTAGAAATTTTATACCCTGACAAATTGCAGGCTGGAAAAAGGCAACCTCAACAAAAGCAACATGGTTAATAACAATAATAAATCAAAATAGTTATCTATTCCAATGTGTTGACTGAAAATTAATGATGCCTTAAATGTCTGAATTGTTGGAACTTGAAACTGGGCAAGGATTTTCCATAAAGAAGACCTAGGCAAGGATTTTCCATTAAGAAAACGTATTATAATTTTTCAATAATTTTACCCTCCCCAATATATCAAGAGTCATTTTACTCAAATCATGGAGATATACATGTTTATGTATGATAAGTAAAATTTAAATTTCATGTCTGTTGATATGTCTTCCAGGAACGATCTTACCACATCTTAATAAGGTAAATTTATTTAGTAAAATTTGTTTGAGTATCAGTATAAAAAGAGTATATAAATTATATACTCATTTGGCATTTTACTTGATAATGTCAGCTTCTTGGCTGGACAATCTTTTTCAACTTGGCTGTCCTGTCAGGTCTGTTGGAGGTAGTTCTTAATTGTCCAGATGAAAAGGTGACCTGTCCAAAATTTGACTTCCTGTATTTGTTTAGGCCACTTGTAATATATTTCAGAGAGTGTAAGATTAAGATGGACAGCATAGTTTTTATGTTTCATCAGGGCTGCACAAAAAGTGCTTCTAAAAATAAATAAGGGCATAATTGGGTTTGAGAGCCATAACGACCCTGAGATCAAAAGCCTTAGGCATGTCCACTCTGTCCATGGATATATAGCAAAAACTGGAAGTTTGTCAAAAAGTAACCACTGGTTACCATATGTTAAGCAGAGTCTGTCAATCACTCAGCTTGAACCTTAGGCTACCAGATGGGACAGGTCAGAGCCTACTCCAGGCTGTCAAAACTGCAAAAATACCTGTCTTTGGCAGTTAGACAGTCCCTAACATTTAGCACTGAGCATCAACTTAATCTGCACTATTCTGATGAAAGCTTTGCAAACTGAAGTCAAGTGTGAACTGCATTCACTTCTTGATCAATTATTATATCTGTATTGCTAACAAAAACTTTTTATTCGTTTTAAGTTGTAAAAAAAGGTTTTTGACTCCATTATCATAAATATCCCTAAAAGGATAAAGGGAAAAGTTTTAATTATTAATGGCCTGATATTATATTGTTCAAAATTGCTGACATTGATCACACAGTTCAGTTGAACAGTGACTTATTCAATGTTTTAGCTTTAGTCGACATTAGATTTTAAATATTTTAGCACACAAAGTTTTCAGATATTTGGTTCTAACTCTGTTAGAGCCAATAAGCCAGCTGATTGACCCAAATGTTAATAGATCTGCCCATCAATGAACAATATAGTTGGTCTGGAGAGTTTCTCAAATCCTGTTAAACAATACAAAATGCAGATCTTAAGTGACAGCAAATTGTCTGAGTAACCCAGCAATCAGCTTTATGATGGAAAAAAGTTATGATCTGAAGTGGAATGAATCAAGTAAAAATTTGTCCCATTTCCGTCACTGCTGTCATCTTGTTTAAATATTAATATGATTATCCCACAAAATTCTTGGAATCCGTGACACGGTTGCTGACCTGCTTGGGAAATTTTTTCCGACGGTTAGAGACACCACAGCGGAAAAAAGAGCACCCAGTCTGGAGGGCCTCTGTGTTAACTTCATTACACTGACAAAGACAAAGCAATTTGTGCCTGGAGCGGGAAAACGTGCTGCGAAAATGACAAGCAACATTGGTAAATTTATACAAATGGTCATTGAGTGACCCAGAGGGGTTGTGTGAATGAAGTCCTTAATTCCTGTTTGATCAATAGGAAACTCAGTGATATCGATGCTGCTCCTGTGGACAAGTAGGGAAAATGTTTCTTTCGGTGTCCCACACAGGCAATTTCACAGGAGCACAACCAGGCCCAACTTCCTGATCCTTGGGTTGTAAATTTGCCACCAGCGACCATCGCCTCCAGCCCAAAAGACAATCATATTACTGCCTGTACCCAGCCAATCAAAACGGATGGGCTTGGAAGCACCTCTCACTGGTAAATCACACACATCAAACAATATTGCCTGTTCAGCTGGGGCAAAGCCTAATAGAAACCTTGTCAAGAAATGGATCAACAATTTGCATGACAGTCACCTCCTGAATTAAGTAAGCTTGCTAGAAGTGCCTATAAACAATAAACTCTCTATAGCCGTTCTAAGCTGTACATACAGAATGTTAATTGGACCCAAATTTGGGTATCGCTGAAGTGGCTCGGCCTTGATCCACTGTAATAGATGCATCCAATCAATGGTTATGTCCAAAAAAGCTTAAACGGGACCAAAAGGTCTCACGAATCTTGGCGTGGTAATGGACCATCGTGAGAAACCAAGACTGACGTTAAGTGTCCTGGTGCCATCTTCCGCAATATCTACCGGCATCAAGAGGCTTGAGTAACAATGTTACGGACTTATTTTTACATTACATCATTCGTACAATCAAATTTACCCCCTTAAACTGCCATAACAAACTTGAAAACCATCCATCAGCCACACACACCTGACATTTATGTTTCACTTTAAAAGAATCCTACGAGTTAATTGATACGCCATTCCTTTCCGAGGTCACAACATTTGTTTATTCAAAACTCCCTCCATGTGGAGAAACAGTTTTCCTTACATGATGCAAAAGCTAACAAAATCAGTCTGGTATGTTGAAATAATCAATAATGGGATCAAATTTTAATTATCAAGCTAAAACATCATTGGTGATAGTTTAGATGAACAAACTATGACCTGATATTGACTAGCTCAGTTAAAAACTAGTAAAATTCACTTTAAACAAGGCACATTTTTAGAGCATATATGTTAATAGTTGTTACTGCACAGAGAATAAACAAAATTTAGAGCAGATCTGATTGATTGAAATACAGATGATCTACCAAATTCCCTCACATTCACACCTTGCTATAATGTTCCATTGAATCACAGAATTTTTAAATGCCACCAATTACAAATCGACATATTACAATTTTTTCATTATTATTTTCAGATTATTAGTGAAAAAATAGTCTAAAACTGCTAAAGAAGCAATTTATGCACATTTTATCGGATAACATAAATGATCTCTTGGCTTTTTTTACCTACAAATTTTAAATAGTTTAACTGCAGCTAATGAACTCAACTGAAAAATATATTAATGATTTATGGTACTTATGGCATTTTGAAAATGAAAAGATGCAACACCAATCCCATTCCAGAGTGTTGGCATGACACATGCCTCAAACTGACTCACAGCGATGGACAATACATAAATGACAGTGTTTTTCTGCGTTTGTTACTAAATGCTGCAGTGAGTTAATACCATCATGTGTGATGACCATAAAGATAGGGTACCCGGAACAATAAAACCCCGATGAGGCTACGTACATGACACTAAAAGCACTCATTCAGCAGTGATCCCGTCAGCTTCGATAATATCCCTTACTGGGATCCTCCATATAATTGAGCCACGGAAATGAAAAAGTGTCATTATCAATCAAGGAAATCACGTTATGGCAAAAATGGGTGAGTTCAGCTATAAACATTCAGCGCGTGCATTATCAGATTCAGTCTTATAAATCCACCCCATTAATACAGCCACTTGTCTTGATTGTAATGGCAACATATTTGCCACCGGTTGATGAGCAGTAATAAATATCTGCCTGCCTGTGAACAGGCTAGCTTTACGAGAGATTTGCACGGAATCCCACCTGTGATCACCCACTCTCTGATGCAGTCCCTGACTGCCTAGTTAAACTAATGTTCTGACCTCACTGGCTGCCACCAATGGGAGAAGCAATCAACATTACTGTAAGAATCTCGTTGTAACTAATGAGAACTAAGTGCCACACAACAATTTAATCAAATGTTACACCTCAGTGAAGGTCTGGGGATCCATTATGTTGCTCAAGAAGACATCGAGACTAACGCTGCGGTTATTTAATCAATCACAACAGGGATGAACGGGGCTTATGAACTCTACCCGGAGTCCCAGGAACCAGGTTCACACTGACAGTAGCAACACTCCCAAGACCAATTTAGGGATGCATAACCCAATCTTGGGCATCAAGTTGGGGTTTCTTTCCCCCTCAGGAACCTGTGTTCTTTCATTAGGGAAATCATTCCACCCTGACAACCAAAGTCTCAGTGTCACTAATTCATTGGATAGGAGTGCTCAGTTGTGACCAGCATATGAAATTTGCCTCTTTTGACTACCAGACGGCCACCCAAGCAAGTTTAATTACCATGTGATGGTATTTTCAGCTGCCCTTGCGAATTGAACAGTCATGTCACTCTCTCCAGGGCAGGAAAAAGCATCTCGCTTCACCCGACATCAATAGACCCAGCATAGCAAATAAGAAAACTACACCGCCTGCCTTCTTGAAGCAACCATTGGCATTCTGTCCAGCGCAACAAGTGGATAGATTACAAAACAACACAAAACATCAAGCTGGCCAGGATCAAAACCAGAAACTCCTTTACTCTATGCATGCCAAATTAAAGTACAATCCCATGTCGGGAAGAACAGAATACTCTCATAATCTAATCTACAGGACCATCGTGTCAATTTCGAGAAAAGTTTTAGACCAAAGCACATGGTAATATTCATGGCAGAAATATTCTTCAACAACTTGGCAGCAGATGGACAAAATCAATAAACTTGGTCTTTTATAACCTAAACCATTTATCTTAATATCTAATTACCATTTAAGTTCAGAATAAACAATAAATAATGAAACACAAGTTTCAGTTAGCTGACTTTGCTTTATAAATTTATTATTCAATGAGATTTCTCTATAGTGAAATCTCTGTGAACTAACCATAGTTATTCATTGCATACAAAAATGATGTTAACTTATGATTACTGTAAACCCCTTAGGTAATTTGTAATATCTGGAAGGTTTTTACATATCAGAAATTTTAAAATTCATTTCTCTCAATTAAAACATTTTGGCTAAAGGCAAATGCCAGAGTGCCTCGCTTTGAAAAGTGTCTGGGAAAGTGTAGCCACAGACTTGATACTACCAAGGTAAGATGACTGTGCATTTTGGTGATTCGTGGACAAATGGAAACATGAGCAAACAGTTCACTTCTGCAGATGGTGTATGGACATCTTACCTCTTTGCATGCTGCACCTTCCATTGCCAAGGGTAACTGTCGAACACTACCCCTCCCCAACGCTTCTCTCTTCCTCCTGGTACTGAAGAGTCGCAGTTCTCTTTTCTCGTCATCATTGAGACTGTTGCAGTAGCGTACTTCGCTGTCATGTGGGGGAAGCTGCTGTAACAGTTGACGAATCCTGTATTTCTCACCAATACTGTTAATGTACGGAACCTTGTCATCTGGCAACGAATTCATATACTGGTGTACCTGAAAAAATAAGAAAATAATGTACTTCCAAGCATTCTAAAAATAAAGCCATTTGTAAATCACTTACCTTTCTCAAAGACCCAATGTAGGACTTAACGCAATGACCAATTTTTCCTAAAATATAACACACTGAATAATATTTCAATATTAACTCACTCTGTTTATATGCTCTCTAGAAATTATTAGTCATTTTCAACGGTATGTGACTTTAACCACAATCACACCATCATGGATTTGCAGTTTCTCATAACTAAGGCCAAAGTAAGAGATTAAGAGACAATTGGAGATTTACACCTGTTTATAAGAACCTCTAATTAAATGTCCTATAGTATTCTTTATAATCTGTAAATGTTTCAGGATGATCCGTGCTAGGAATTGGACCTAAAGTCTCCAAATGAATCCAAATGAAATGCTGGTTCTTGATCTAAATAGAACTGTAACAATTATCTTGGAAAACAAAACCAATTTCCTATTATATTTTGAGAAAATCCAGTAATCTTATAAATCTGTCTGGATTTTGATCTAGACAAAACTGTGAACCTGGATTTGAATCTAGATGAAACTCTGGGTACTGAGCCAGATGTATCCCAAACTCCCACAACTTTCTTGGAATACCATTGAAGCAAAGTTGAAATATCTTTTGGGTAATACTGCTAATAATTCACCGAATCAAGAGAATCAAGGCAATAAAAGGAAAGAACATCTCACCATATTTATGAAAATACATTTTTATTTTAAAGCAATCCTGATAATAAAAAAAAGCAATCCTGTTAATAAACAGTCAAACATAAGTGAAGACACAAAACCTCCTTCAACATAAATCAACCAGTACCAAGCTACACATCTGCTGCTGGCACTGTTACAGCAGGGCTCACAGCAGCAATAAAGACACGTCCACCAGCACCTGGCCTACTTGATATGATTACCAGGGCTTAATGGGTTTACCTTTTTTATTCTGCCCTTCAAATTTGTATAACCAGAACACATTAACCCTGAGAAGCAGATTATTTAACTTAGCAAACAATCCTGAGTGGTGTTTACCTTCCAAACAATCCAGCAAATCCTTATGATATAATTATCTGATTATTTTGCTGCCATGAAATATTAAATCATTTTAATTTTTTTCCAGCAACATAATGGGAAATTATGATAACAAACCAATTTTGCAAACACAAATTCATTGTTAAATTATAGATTGATTCCTGAAACCTATGTGCCTGCATCTACATGTTGGAGAGAGAGAGAGAGAGAGAGAGAGAGAGACAGACAGACAGAGAAAGAAGAAAAAGAGAAGGACCTCTAGAGGAAAAGAAAAAGGTACATGAGATTAACTTTTAAATAATGTTATTTAAAGTAAATTATACACAAGCAATTCAAACTCACACACATGTGTACATGTACACACTTTTATATATTAATTAAACTAAACATTACTCGGATAGACAATCACAGATACATGCTCTGAGCCATTCATCATGTAAGGAGTAGCATGTAAGTCCGTATTTATACCCATGCAGCTGGCAAGTGTGACAAATCAATCCATCATACTGGGAACCCAAACTCATACTCCTGAGTGAATATTGACCATAACCCTGTAAGACTACCAATAAAACATACTCCAATACATCCATGTTGTGAGGGTAATGAACCCGCAAGGAACGATTCATATTGATCCCTTTAATATGTTTTTATAGCATGTTCAAGCAATCAGCGAACAAACAAGTCTAGTATTCCACAGCACAAAGGCCTATATGATCTCAAAGCTCACCTCATATCACTGAGGAACTTTTACAGCAAAGCCCTTGGGCGTTATACTTGAACGCTATTATTGAACACATGTCAAGTTTCCGTAACACCTTGGGGCACCCTGGGATAGATTCTTACAATACTTCCTGTGAAATGCATATTATTACCCTGGCTTTTGGCACTATAAAATCACCTTAACAAAAGTTCAGTGGTCCAATATTTAAATCAGCTTGATATACGATGACTGCTCAGAAACTGGACACTTCAATGACCTGCCACCTAGTGAGCATTTTTGTTGTAAATACCTTATGGCCTCTGCAAAATTTGAGCATTTTCTGCATTAAGTAGCATTTTCAGCTGAGAGAATCATGACCACATGTTGTTCTAACCAAGCTTTAGGTATCAAGCAGCCTACACATGTCAAAGGCAGTGTTTGCCACCGCGAATGCTGCCTTATTTGCGAGGCACACTTACAATACAAGCAAAGCCTGAGCACGTGTCAATACAACAGGCCTGTTTGGAACGTGCAGTTTATGGAAGTCCTGCCGAACTGAATAGTAAATGATCTATTCATTGAGACATGTATCCCAAGCTGTCAATAAATCCTTTCAAGGTCATTAACAACCCACACAAGGTCAATAATCAACCCCATTTTGATTAGAGTTGGGCGATTCTCTGATATCATTTTTATAACATGATATTTCAAACTTGAATTTTTCTCTTGGATAAGCCATTCCATGTGCTGTAGTTGATATGAGTCTTCTTTATAATTACTGGACTTCTGAATTTCAGTTTTTGTATACAGAAAACTAGAATAATTTAACCATATGGTTGAAATGATATCTTGGACATGATATTTGGAAAGTTGAGATTAAACTAGATGTTTAATTGGACTAAATGTTCTCAACGACACGAATGCCCCCGCCTGGGGCAAATTAGAAACATTTGTTAAATTTTGAAAATTTTTTTATGATCAGGAGGTGTTGAATGGTCAAAAGTAGGTCAACAAGGGCAAAATGCAAACTTGATCTGTAACTGGTCATTATCAAGCAACACACCAAAAATCAGGCAAGTATCTGCAGGCATTGTGAAAAAAAGTCCATACATGTGCATTTTCCATAAAAATTTCCGTCTTTCATGAAATTTTCTATGTTTAGGAGCCGTAAAACAATCAAAAGTAGGTCAACTGGGACAAAACGTGAACTCGATCTGTAACTGTCATTATCTGCCAATACATATAAAATCAGGGTGGTATCTGCAGGCATTGAGGAAAAAAAGTCAGTACATATGCATTTGTTATGAAAATTTCTATTTTTTCATGAAACTTCAGGAGCAGTCAAATGGTCAAAAGTAAGTCAACTGGGACAAAACAAGAACTTGATCTGTAACTAGTCATTATCTGCCTACACACCAAAAATCAGGCCTGTATCTGCAGGCACTGCGAAAAAAAGTCTGTACATGTGCACTTTTTTATGAAATTTTTTTATGTTAGAGCATCGTCAAACAGTCAAAAGTAAGTCAACTGGGACAAAACGTGTACTTGATCTGTATCTGGTCATTATCTGCCTACACACCAAAAATCAGGCCAATATCTGCAGGTATTGCAAAAAAAAGTCTGTACATGTGTACTTGTCATGAAAATTTCTATTTTTCATGAAATTTTCTAAGTTTAGGAACCGTGAAACAGTCAAAAGTAGGTCAATCGGGACAAAACGCGAACTCTATCTTTAACTGGTCATTATCTGCCCACACACCAAAAATCAGGCCAATATCTGCAGGCATTGCGAAAAAAATCTGTACAACTGTTTGATTTCGGAATGATGGAATGACGGACATGGGTAAAACTATATGCCCCGGCTACTTTGTGGCGGGGGCATAAAATATTGTAATAATCTTTAACTTGTCCTAGCTCATTTATTGATAAAGTTGCTGTTAGGATTGGAGTCTATCCACCCAAAAAATTAACTCATGTCAACTGAACAATAATCAATATCCTTCAGATTTAAAAATTACTGGCATATATGTAAGAAAATCTGTCCATTAGGCTTATCAAGTTTTCTCTTAGTAAATTATGCTCATCCAGTCTTGGCTGTGAGCCAAACAGAATTTGTAACAAAATGAAGTGACAATCAATCTCAATGTTTTAGTATGCATGATGAGGCCATCTATATGCTTGGCACAGTTGCAGCTTGTGTACCCAGTAAACACACAGCCTTCCATCACACCACTCCGAAAATGATGTAGCAGGCATCAAGAACCGGATGGTCAGAAACCTGCAGTGTATTATACCATGTTATGGCAAACAATAAAATCTTTCATGATAGCCAAGAAGGAGGAGCCCATCCCGTGTCAGGTAGTTGAGATATTTACCGAACACGGTGAAGAGTTTGATCAGGGGTGGTATGAGCAGGATGATAACCATAATCAGATGACACACAACCTGATGCATCAACTACACTTAACGTTTAACCATCTGGCCTGGTAGGACAGTCAGCAAGACCCGTCACAGCAAATCAAGATGTATCGGTTCATATCATAATACAGCATGGAAGATGTATT
The DNA here is from genome assembly GCA_026874595.1 of Sipunculus nudus. Lineage (NCBI taxonomy): Eukaryota > Metazoa > Annelida > Sipuncula > Golfingiida > Sipunculidae > Sipunculus > Sipunculus nudus. Next base: position 36,499,067 of record CM049306.1, on the reverse strand, counting down.
CTTCTACAGCTTACTGGCATGCAGACAGCACAAAAACCAATAACGAAGCAAGGAAATTCATTTGCATGAGTTAGATTAAGGAACACCGCCAACGGAAGCAGGTTGCTGCCAGGTTTTTTATGTTGAAGGCTTGTCATGCCCACAACTATTTTTCACCAGCCCTTGATACAAGAAAACACTCAATAAAGGCGCACATCATAGTATGGGGAGGGGATATAACACTTTAGTAAAACCTTTTAATTGGACTAAATGTTCTCACCAATTATTCCAACAACAAGTCCTTACACATTTTCAGTAGGCCCTAACTGTATATGCAACCTTGTCAAATTTGCTACTAAAATACATATGTTCTGTTTAATTAAGTTATCATTTGGAAGTCCCAAATTTTAACCATAATATCACAACAGCAATTAGTCACATTATTCCTCTTTTAGACTTGTGTATGTTGATGTCAATGGTCAAAATTATTTCTCATCTGATAAAAAATATGTAATGAAAGAATTATGCACTACAATTACACAAATTTATGATTCAATAAAAAACAAAATGTATTCCTAAAAGAAATAACAAGAGGTTCAGGCATATCACTTAATTTACTAATAAGTCACAGATATGATAAAAACAATCTTTGACCAAATGCATCATGTTCATTAAACACTTTTTTTTAAATCATTTTCATTTGTTTGTTTGATATACCTTTTAAAAAGAGTATTTATCCCCAAATTGGTACTGTTTGTGGGCAATAGTAGAAGTCCTTGAGCATTTTAGGTTCCTTGGTATAAGTAAGAATTCATAGCAATACTTGCAGATAGGATGACCCTATACTTTGTGTAACTGCACCATTCTACCAACCAGTGATTTTATCCTGTTATCAAAGACATCTTTAATGTAAGTAATACCTTTGCAATACTCTCTGCACACAGTATTAATAGAAGATATAAGAAATCATTCACCTATTAGACCAAACATTTAAAAATATATAACATAAAGCCTGAACTGGCTGTAAACCAAGTCTGCCTCTTATCAGATTGGCTGTTTTCCATTCATGTGAACAGCTGTCAATGTTGACGTCAGACCCTGGGGAAAGGGCTCTTTCTTACTGGACATCTTGCCAAGACTAACAGAGAAATACAGAAAATACTAAATGCAAACCTTAGATATACCACCACACCCATGAATATACAGTGTGAAAATCTCAAGAAGAATAAAACCAATACACTGAGGCAGTCCAGAGAAAAATGTCAAGGAAAATATAAAAAAAGGATCTATTTCTGAGAAATATGTGAAAAAAATATGAAAAGAATCCATTTCCCTGAAATATGACAGTTACATCTTTCTTCATAATCAAGGATATTGAATAGGAAAAGAAATGTCTATGAAAAACATATCATGAACTGTTAATTTCCTGGAATTACAGGTGCCATCTGCCCCCAAGATATTGTCATTCTATTTGTAGATTTTGCTACACAAAAACCAGGAAAAGTTAATTTCCTGAAAGTGACACTCATGTAAAATTGCAATTATATTCATTTCTAAAATAAAACATGAAAACAAAAATTTGATGATATATTCCTGTTATTAAGATAAGAACAGTTAATGAACAAAATCTGCACAGCAATTGTTCCAATTACATTGCTTATGCATCACATTTTTTAAACTTTGATATTAATCACAAATTGATAGTTGATATTAATCACAAATTGATAGTTATCTGAAATGCAAGGAAGTAATAGAGTTGGTTGCAAAACTGTCAGATTCTTTAAATTTTGAATGAAGATTTATAATGATACAAATTATGAATCTTATGGGGACATTTAGGCGCTTCCATACAATCTGCAGCCAAGTAAGTATGTAGGGTCATCACTCCCAACGTCAATTTTTCTGGGCTTTTTTAATATCTTCTCCCAGAGGGATATAAATCAGCCTTGCTTTACATCACTCCATTATATCAATGAACATCAGTACTTCCCTTATGGATGGTGGTCAACAAAATTATGAGCTAATTGTATGTATCAATGTTAACAAAAGCCAGGTACATGTGATGTATTAGGCAAACTATACTACAGACAAAACCACTATGAGTCATTAAGTCATAAACTTTCGTTGATTTATGCTATAAACCAACACCGAGACTGAAAAATAAGGCCATTATAATTAATTTAATTACCACATGTTTGTATTCAACTCCCAAAGGCTTCCAGGATTATTGCCAAAATTTGACAAATTTGCTAATGAGCATATGATGTATAGCATTGTCTCATTGAATTAATTGAATCTCAGTTACAGCTTAATTACACCTTCAATCATAAACACACAGGCATGATATAACAACAAATTCCTAAACCTGGCTGGTTTGTGTAAAATCACTGGACATATATGAAATGTTAAATTTCATTTGCTATAATTTCTTCTGACAAATCCATCTTTTGGATGTGCTCACAAGCTTCCTCTAAAGAATTGGTGAACGGCTTGCTGGTGACATTTTCTGTTTAATGAGTATTAAATGTAACCATACAATAAGAATGGAGTTTCAGTATTACACGTACTCGAATTTAGGTTTAATGTACGGAAGGGTACATATATATTCTGGAGGTTGCAGCCTAGCTGGCATTTAAGACTTTTCGACAAACAGCTGAGGTTCAGTTTAGAGTTTTCACAATTTTCTTTGAGGCACTGACTGTCTCCAAAGTCAAATATCTTAACTAACAGGCCAAAAATGATAAACTGTCACAATGTATTTATTAAACCAGAGAAAAATCATAAAACTAAATAAGATTAGCAATTACCAGGATGCTACATAACATTTTTTCAATTCTTCAATCAACTCTCCTATGGTCACGCTAAGCCGATTTCAGTGTCATCCAAGGGAAACCAAGGAGCACTGAAAAATGCCCAACTTCTCCACATGTATCACCATGGCAACACCAGTGGCCGTTTTATGTGGCATATCATAAAACCTTTCATGTTAGGTCAGTGATGTTTTGAGTATCAAATGTGTCACCTCAAGCCTGCATGTCTTGAGGAAATTTTACAGATCTGTTTTACTCAACATTGTATACTGGTAGTTAACCTAATCTAGTCAATTCAAGATAACAAAAGACCATTTCGTCTGTCAAAGCTTTATTAGCTGTATAAGTTTGCTGATATTTGCTTATTTATTTTAAGGCAATTTTGGCCAATTATTATTTTTACTATAATGAGTTGTATAATTTGATCAATGTTGAAGATGTAGCTTTAGCATTATCAACTTGATTTATTTTCAGTCTACTATCATACCTCTCAAGTCTGTTTCTGCATGCATGGTGTCAGACAAGAAAATTTTACATTTTCTGCAAATATGACTCAGCAACTTGTAACTGCCTGAGTGATGCTACATGGTATATCCTACTGACTATCACTGAAAAGTTAATAATCATCATCATTCACAAGTTAATGAATGTACATATGATTATGGAGATAACTAAATTATTCAGTTCCATGTGAAATGTCGCAGAGATGTCTGACAATTGCTTCAACATAATTTTTTCCAATTTAAGCTAAATGATAATACATGCAGAATAGAGAATTTAATTAGAGAAGTTTTAAAATTCAACTGACCTGATTGGTTAGTATCTCAGAGGATAAAGGATGGAAAACCCAAAGACGATTTGGATAGCAGTACATAAACTGAAGAATGAAGAACCAAAACCTGACCAACATGAAATGTGCAGAAATTCACACTAAGCTGGCTTGCTGGTGCCTCAGGGCACATTTGAAGGTCAGACTGAACATTATACACAAACTGCAGCAGTTTAACTTGCTTACAAGCCAGAGGTGCTATCGGAGACAGACGAGTACCTAGATCACATGGGTTTTATTAGCGTCCTGGCATTACCTGAGAACACCTGGGGTACAAACTGCCCCATGTTACCTTGGCGACCACTGGTGCATTTAACCCATTGTCCATGTTTAAATGGAGGGTGAGAAAAAGTGATTTTGTTGGTGTTTGCTGTACTCTTAATGTTTAGACAACTTGGCTGTGTGCACAAAAGGTTTAGCTTGGGAAAAACGGGAAATGAGAAAGTTCTTCGTTAATTGGCCCTCCTGTAGCCACAATGATACCTGTAGACCCTGATGAAAATTTTGTTTAATATTCAGTAAAACAGCCTTAAACTCTCATGATGTAATAAATGGTAATGTTTCAAAACAAACTGCTTACCGGTAACAAATTATATGTCAGTTGTCATACAACAACAAAATTAATATGGGACATGTTTAATTAAGTACGCATCTTTTTTTACAGAAAATTAAACAAAGAATTAAGGTCATAATGGTATAAACCCAAACTGGAAAAAACAACACTGTCAAGAAAATGGTATATCCACACTTATTAGATACCTGTTATGACAAATAGTCAAGCCTACTACAATAAAATAATGTCTAATTTACCATATTAAAAGTAAACAAATGATTTAATCATATATGTTTTGCGTAATTGTTTTCACATCCCACAATAATATCATTCCGAGTCTAAATATCAATAAACACTTTTTTTAACATGGCATTTGATTATGAACTAAGATTAACAGCTTTGTTCATTTGAATATTGATTAGATCAGCATGCATGGCAAATGATACTTAAATTCCAATATCTAATACAGGAAATTAATTGGCCACCTGAGCCCTATATTAATTGATACACATTCTTCCTACACATAACACTACCCTTTCTTCCATCATACCCTGGGGCATGACCTTTGACACTATCCATCAATCACAACTGACCAGTCTGACCCCAAGGGGACGGTTGATGAAGCCCATCTGAGCACTGTTGTCATTAATGCCAAATCAATATTAATAAGTCTGACGTTTTGAACAATACCTACAGCATGCTAGCCAGGACACCCCTATAGTTAGTTTCCCATATATCAAAGCAAATCATGTATGAAATAAGAACCACCAACACAAAATTATGCATCGACTCAGGTGTCCCACATTTGCATATATGAAAATTATTTATAAATATATAAGCTTATTATTTATGAAATACCATACTAGTTGACAAAGAATGAATAATTGATGCAGCTGCTTGCCTTTTTCAATAATTTAGGAATTAAACCACATGTAATCTGAAATTTTCATACAAGCAGCATATACAATTTCCCCGTACAAAACTGTCAGTATGGTATACTTTATTTTAATTATATATTTAATTTTAATTAATTTCACAAGGGGAATATAATCATTAGAGTAAAAAGAACACATCAAAAGATTTTATAAAATAATTCTCAATTTTTTTTCACCTACTTTTGTTCATATATTTTTAACATAACATTTTACATACACAGATGTTTTTTTCATGTAATGTTTAAATATTTTCACTAGTTTTCTCTTGCTTTCTTGATAAAAATTTAATATTTAAAATAGAACCATTAAAATTTTGTAAAATTTTCCCAGTAAAAAGTAAAAGTCCAGTCTGACTAGGTCAAAACCACAAATTCCTCAGTATTAATAACAAGGATGAACGGGTTTCCTTAATGACGATTACCACAACAGATTTTGTAAATAGGGTCTTACAGTGATCACGCAACTGGGATGGCATTAATTGTGCCCACAGTGGACATTAATTCATAGTGCATTGGCCTTTCAACTGCTAATTCTTGAGCAGACAAAGAGATTTCATGGACCATCTGTGGTAAGAAAATGACCATCTCCCAATCAGCCCAATGGACGAGCTAAGGTGTTTGCCCAACACTAATAATATTACGTTCCTTCTCTAAGCAGAGATGTAATAATTCAATTGGGTGCTTTTTAGAGCTTTTAATTTGTTTACTCTGAACTATAACTCACCATCATTGTTATTTTTTTAACAGTCACTTATGTGTACAAAGCATGCGATAATCAAACAAACCGGGACTGCAATTATTCATCCTTTTAATAACGAACATTCTTATTAGCTGAAAAGAGCCACGAAAACATCACGTTGTTCAAACATGAATTCTGCCAAATCAAATGTTCCCATAATGGTGGAATTGCAAATATACTGCTGTCATTACAGTTATTTATATTGAGTATTCTAAAACAATCCCAAGCCACAAAATGAGTCATAATTGGATGCTAGCTGTATTAGATTAGCGGGAAGTGATGAACGATGGCACAGATAGCATATTACAGAAATAATTGTCTGGTCATGATAGATTCAAGATAAAAAATGACCATCTTCGGCAGATCAAATGACCGGTTTAGTGTCACATCCGGGAGATGCGACACCCACAACGATAACCATGAAATATGTCCCAGGATCCATCATCTATTAATACGGAGGATGGTATTTAGTACAATAATAGTGGTGAACTCCCCCTGGTTAGAATGGCCGCTGCTCCGAGTTGCTCGTTCGATACACATTACAGGGGGGGAACTAGTCATTATGACGAGGTAATTTGTTATCATCATCCCTGTTCAGGTTGTGATTGAGTTACTTTCCCATAACTGCTGCAGTCGCTACACCTGTTTTGTGTCCAGGATGATGTGGAATGTCCAATTATTGTGATAAGAAACAGATCATCATATTTATCATCAGTGATGAATGTAAGTTTCTGCATCTAAATCATATTACTGCATTAATGATTAATTGTAATGTGTGGCTATGACAGAAAAAGCAAGCATGTGCATTTATAGGCAAAATTAAATGACTATTCAGAAATTAATTAATAACTCAATCTTGCATTTTTATTGTTGGTTTACTTTTGTCCTTTTTTTCATGTTTAGATGTTTATCTTTATCATAAGATAAACAAACAAAGCAGATAATAAGGTCTCCCTTTTTTCTTGAAAATAGAGACTCGATGTCATGTATTTATAGTGTTACTATTCTTGACATTTTTACAATAAATTTTCCTTCTCATCTCAGCTACTGCAAAACTAAAATTTTGCAACTATTTAATTCACTCTAAATCATGAATATCATTTCATATATAAAATTAAGCTGTGTATATCATATAATTTGTAAATAATAATCTAAATTTTTAGAGGTTCATAAAATATGGAATAGAAAAAAGGTCCATTGCTATAGCTCAGTTCAAGGCTTATAGTCAGCAAAGTAAAAAATTAGACTAATATATTCAATTGAACCATTATCAATAATTATAGTAGGGGAACAAAAGTGCAATTTATTCAGCAATATCTCACATTTATGGCTATTAAATCTACGCTGTTCATCATTTTTACAATAAATATTAGGATCCAATGTTATTATGTAGTAAATTTATGGTAATTTATAAATCTGACAATTTATCATGCCTGGTATCCTATTTAGAAACTATTTAATTACACTTTTATATTAGAATTTCTATAGCCATGATTGACAGAACTGGGAAAAAACACAAATTGATGCAAAATGACCAATAAGATTACAGACAGGAATCTATACCACAGGTTATCTATCAACAATCTTCATAAACTATGGTTCCATGGACATTTGTCAAGTATAATAATAATCATAATAATTTCTCCAAATCAGATACATTGGGCTACAGGATAACCTCATTACAAAATGATATGCAATACCTAAAGATGAGTGATGATACAGCAATCTATTACTTGTGCGTCACATGATAATAGAGTCTTGATTGTCATTTATTGCAAATTATTAAAATGGCAAGTAATTAAGGTAAAATTACTTATGGGAACACCTTTTCAAGTTATAAAATTTGGTTAATAACTCAGGTAAACAGAAAGTAATCTAAACTTTGGCGGGAGGTGAGACTGTGGAAAATGGATGAGGGTAAACTATACTTCTCAGTGACAGGCATTAACAGAAATTAAGGAATATTGTTTCTTCACACACACTTTCAATCAATTTATGCATTTAAAAAAAAAAAAAGAAAGAAAAAATATATGAGAATTAAATTTGAGGATACACACTCTACAAACTTTTTCAGTGGACCAGCATTGTAGCAGATGACAATGAAAAATTGATTGCATATCATTTACCAATTTACTAATTAATTTCTACTTTACCTGAAAGGGAAATGCTGTCGTTTTTGAGAAAATTAATTTTCCTTTGATTCAGGGTTCTAATACTGCTATCAATTATGAAACAAATGATTAATGTACCACAGTATAAAGAAAAGGAATCACAAAAAAAGTCCAAAAAAAGAAACAAGCTACTCTACATATTGGAAAGTTTTCCCTGTTTTTTTTTATATTGTGTTGTGCTAAATATGTGCCTGATGAAGAAAGAAACCATATGATGCATTTCATCTTTGCAAATGCAGGAATTGATGTTATTTCCCCTTGATTAATGGCCTGTTGAAAGGTGTTCTTGCCAAAGAATTTTGGAGCAAACAACCCCAACAGTTTGTAAGCCAACAAGTCGACGATACATGTGACAAGGAAGTGAAATAGTGAAAATGAGCGATCCATCATATTTAATCCATGGAGAAAACCGAGAAATGACAGCTCATTACCATATTAACCCAAGCTGATCATTCTTCAAGTGAAAGAACAATAAAGATCAGATATTTTTTACCGTAAATGATTCTATAAACTGTGACGGAACTGCAAAAGCAGCAATGCAGCACTGATAAAGTGCCTGACGTTTCAACAAGAAACGTGGGGCATTGTTGGCCTGACAGCAGATCTGATATGATCAATGGGCAATGGAGATTTCATCTTCATAATGGTCGCTGAAGATGGATAACTTCACGTAGTGTGGCTAATTGCTAATATCAAAGAAAGATCGTGATTAACAAAGGCTATTGCAGAAGTGTGCACTGGTCAGGCCCGGTGGCTCTCCCTGGCTTGGATATGATGGTCCTCCAGTGTTTCTGTGAATCATGACCCTACAAGGTAATCCATCTTACCCTGGTCAGACTTCAAGCAGAAACAATTAAAGAAAGAAAAAGAGAACGACAAACATGTTAATCAGGGAAGGTATAAATAGCAACGCTTGGTGAAAAATGCATTCATATTACTCAAAGGTACAGATGACTAAAGCTAATTGCAATCAATCATGTCCATTTAATTTCAGCTTAAAAAATATGATGAGAAATGTGCATGGTAAACTCCAGATATTTTATGTATATATTTTATGAAAATATGATAGGACTTATGATTTCAATGGTTTTGGGTATTTGAACCAACTGATGAAGTTGACAGGTTATTCATCATGTATACCACATGTTGTTTCTTAAAGACTGACACTAAGCACTCAATTAAGTTCTTGGAATAAACTAATAAATGTATATTTAATTTATTAGTTAAGTCATCAAGACAATATTTTACCAAAATACAATTATCTTATCATAATTCATTCTAACATCTAGAATCACTTTATCAAACCAAAGTGGAAATAAAATCATACCAAATTTATGTTGTAAAAGAAACGCCAGGAGAAAAAATAAATACAGGGCTGTGACCAATTGTATAGTAACCTCTGCCATATTTGCAGCAAAAAAGAAAGCTTAAGCATGATTAAACTTTGAAATAAACATCCTATTTGTTCCAATGGGTTTCCTTTAGATAATACCGATTTTGGGGAAGATTTATTTTATTGAAGTTTAAGTGAACATAAAATATTCCTTGTGGTTCTTTGAGCCAACATTTCTTATCTGGGCCCACAAAATCCAGAAATAAACTTTACATTCCTTGTTTTAGGGATAATAAGACTATCTTAAGCTGCGGGTGTTAACCATGAGGCTCTTAAACAATGAGAAAACCAATATGAACCTTTATTGCATTTGCCTGACTAAAACATCCTTCTGACTAATTGAAAGAAAGTTTACTCCCTTAAATCATGCCTCATTTACTTAAAACCAAGCCCAGACAAAAGACACTGCTAAAGCCCCAGTCACAAAGAATTCTACTACAGAAACACTAAACTACCTCCAGACATTAGATCTCTCAAAGGGCGTTTTACATTATTGGGCTTAGGAGCATTAAATTTCTCTCGATGGTGTGAATCAATGAATCTCTGGACAAGGATTTCCATTAGTTGTGACATCAAAACCAGTCACTGCCTTCCACGAAATCCATGACAAATGAGATGCAATTCTCATAAGTTTGCGATGACAAACTGAGCTGCTACCCTGCAATATACTGCATGGCTGCAAATGTGTCCCAAAGCTTGCATGTGCAGACAAAATGATCAATTATATTTAGCAACTTCTATTTTTGTCATCAGCTATTTTACTAAGGTCATAAAGAAAATGAACAAACTAGTTTTTGGCATGTGTTTAAACCCTGACAAATTGTATAGATGTATTCTACTTCACTATTCAATCCTTGATAATCAGGAAAGAATATTTCACCACTAAAAGGTTAAATCTGTAAAAATGAAAAAAAATACTCATCATGTAGTTAAAGAGTATGTGATTTAATTTTAAAAGAATGTCTTACCATGACCTTTTTTTAATTAACTAAAGAAAGAAAAGATGGTGCTCGGGCGCCATAGTTGAGGAAGTCAAGGACCCCCGCCCCAGCAATTTTCTTAAGGAATAATATATATTTTCTGTATCAACACTGAAAACAACCAAAATGGATGTCTAAAAAAATATTTAGACTTAAAACTCAAACATCTTTTCCCCCTAATTTCTTCACTAATCCAGACCTCATTGTGATGCAGAACTCTCTTCCCAGCAAGGCCAATTTTGATTGATGACAGCCTGTCTTCAAGGACATCACTGATGTTATGGTCAAGCAACAGTCATAACAAATCTGCCCTGTCAACAGACTGAGAGGGAACATATTGCCAAGTCTTTAGGTCTTCAGCTGAGCTGTATTCTGCACCTGTGCCTGTTAACTGGCTGATACATTGTTAAAGAGCTAGACTTGCAGTACTTCATTATGTACAAGGTGAGCAGAGCAAGGTAAAAGACAAACCCATAAAACAAGGAGACCTGCATGAATACCAGAATGGTATGTCTGTTTGGTCAAACGTGACCCACATTTTCTGAATTCTCTCAATAAGTCTTTGAATGGAAGACTAAAAGTCTCTTGAAGCAGACCCCTGTGACTATCTCAGCAGTTCTGCTCCAGTATTTCCTTGTAACTCAAATTTAAAACTGGTCACACTGTACGAGTATCTTGTCTTCTTAAGTTCTTGTGACACACTCAGGATCAATCTGGTAACTTCTATTGTGCTTTGCTACATAGTACATACCCTGCATGGTACCCTTTTTGGTGCCTTCATCCAAAACCTGACAAATTCTCTGTGCCTTGCAACACAATCTGTAACCTTTCTGCTGTGCCTTACAACACAATGTTTCACCTTTATTTGTGCCTTTCCACACAATCAGGTATCTTTTTCTGTGTCTTACATACAACAGTACCTTCTTCTGTGCATTGCAACCCAATCTGGTACCTTTACCTGTAGTTTTTTTACACAATTTGGTATCTTTTTCATGCCTCACAACATCACGTGGTGCCCTTTTTATCTATCTCTTACAACACAATCAAGTAAATTAATCTGTGATTTCTGTACAATCAGGTATCCTTTTCTGATGTCTTACCACATCATCTGTCTACCATTCTTTTTACCAGATTCTCAAAAATGTTAGATTTGCATATTTAATTATTATTTAGATTGGGGCATGGGTTAAATATATGATTCCATCTGGCAAGACTGCACAGCAACCCAGGAACAGGTTGGGATAGGGTTCTTAGTGAACTGGCCCTCCAGGCTTAGAACCATGTCATCAAAAACAGGTGGCACCTGTGGTGTATGAACTTCAAGGTCCCCCATGAGGACCCTTAAACACCCTCTTGAGGAACCATCAGGCCTGACCAGCCCCTCATAAAACTGACCTCAAACAAAACCCAGCCTGTGTGGTCCAGGCAAATGTTCTACCCATAACCCTTTGCAGCCACATTAGGTCAGTGTTTAATGATGCCTGTCTGATTTTAAACCCTCCTGATGTGTAGAATAAATGCCAGTCTCCTTCACCGAGCGGAGATGGTCATATTATATTCCAGAAAATGTTTTAAAGTTTGATCACAATTTTGCTCTCAAAGAAAGTGAAACTGTAATGATTTCATGCAATAAATCCTAAGGTTACAAGGAATACTGTTCACTTTTTTTATTCTAAGATGATACATAAAACAAATTAATGTGTCCTGTATTTCACTTCCTACCTTTTTATAGCCCTTCAGTAAACAAAGAATTTCAATTGACGTAAGAAACTGAAATTATAATTTATTAAACTGTAATTATTTTATTTGTTAAATATTTCCATTACATATGCCATAATAAATACTTCAGTGAATCAATTAATCAATTAGAACAGCACTCATTAAAGTGTATATCTCCACCAATGGTAACTAGCACCACAAACATGCATAATACGACCATCATGCATCTGGTGACCTCTGACCTCATTAAATATGCTTGAATTTCGATAAGATTTTATTGAGGTGAGAAACTCTATTGGTAAATATGTATAAGGAGTTGCATGAAAATCCTTAGTATTTTTGGTAAGTCACCAAGGCGCCTCCAAAGTGCGGTGATCTCTGGCCTCATTAAATATGCATGGATTTTGCTGGAAATCAAACTTATCTGAAATGTTAAAACATTTTAGATGGGTTTAATCAAAATCCTTCATATTCTTCATAAGTTATTGAGGCAAAACCACAAAGTAGCCTAGTGACCACTGACCTTATTAAATATACGTGGATGTTGCCAATAATCTAACTCAGATGAGATAATCTGTTGGTAAGTAGTTATGGTGAGTTTTCTGAAAATCCATCAAAGCCCCGGTAAGTTATTGCTGCGACACTAAAAGTTAACGTATGAACAGACAGATGGTGGGTATACCATAATACTCCCGTCAAATGATGGGCGTATAAAAAGCAATCCTACAGGATCCACCCCTTTATCTGGGTCTGTACAAATAAATTTCATTGAGTGATCCATCCCAACAGGGAAATTCATGGAAATTGGTTAAGTCCTAATAAATGTACAATGAACAGACAGCAGTGAAAATACAACAACCTTAGTGGAATTAAAACAACCTTAGTGGAATTATAAATTGTTAGCTGTTATAAGTTAGAAATATTCAGTTTTAAACATATAAACTTTACCCAAAATACAAAAGGTTTCTGTTTGCCGAGTTAAGCCAAAACAAAGCAATGTTGATAAAACACAGCGTCAGCAGTCGTATAACCCCAGCAAGGGGTCAAGTTTTCTTGCTGGCCAAACGCCCGCCACAAATAACAGGCTCTGACCTTGACTGCAGGAACAGAAGATCAGAATATGACTGTACACTAGGGAACCTTGTATCTGCATCTGGTCTAACACAAGCTGGAGGTGTTACAGAGCCTTGAGGAGCCATTAAACCAGTTTACATGCTGGCACAACGGAAGCTACCCACCAACAAGTACACCAATTTCATCTTCCCCTGTAGTTACTAATTGAATGAAAACACTAGAATTCATTGGCTAAATAGTGGAATGAGATCTGACAACACCAGGCACAAATCCCAAGGAGGGCTGGATGCTTTCACTATGCCAAAAAAAAACAGATGGCGCATCCCTCTGCAGACCATATGACAATTTAATTCCGTTGAGGAAAAAAATTCACTGACAAATCCTTAAGTGTCTGTGATGGGAAACATAAAACTAAACATTTCACTTTGGCGCAAACATTTAGCAGATATCTGTCTCGCCATTGTCTTTATAAAGAAAACAATGCGATCAATGACGCCGCAAAAAAAACAAGAGACAATACTGGTAACACAAGCAGAGAAGAAAGCAAAGTCAACACTGACAAGCATCAAACTCATTAATTGTGATTGATCAAATGCTTTCAAAACTACAATGGCTGTTTGCAGTTTCTTAACTGTCATGACTGACAAAAACCTGACGCATCCTGTTGTTAATGAATCCTTCTGTGACAGGAACCTAATTTTTTATCTATACTTGTACTATCCATTAAAAGGAGTGTATATTTCCAAGCTTTACTAAATGGCTCAGACCATCTGCACAGCAGAAAACTCTAAAACTTTACTTCCTTGCTAACGAAGTCATACTATTAGCAAACCACTTTTGATGTTTGAACGTTTTTCCGGCAATGTGATGACTAAAATGGCTTTTACAGAAATTTCAAGGGTATGAATTATTCAGTGTAAACCAATATGCACAAATGGCTCTAAAATTGTGTAAAATAAGGCTTCTCGAATTAGAATTTTTTTTATATATATATAATTTGGAAGATATGATTTTCCTTTTTTAGAAGCATCTTCAAAAGCCCAAGAGGTAAAATAGTAAAAAAGGTATTGGAGAGGGGGGGGGGGGGGGGGAAGTCATTTTGGTCACTTTATATATAAAGTATCAGCCAAGTGCATTTGAAATTGCAACTTAACAAATGCATTTATATTGACTTGCATATCATGGAACTAATATCCAAAGTTCCAAGATTTCATAAAGCATACCTTCATAAAAAAAACCCCAAGCTCAAAGCCATTTAGATTTCCAGAGGCCAGCTTGATTCACAAGTTTACAACATCTAGGAAGGCAGCCAGATTCTGTTACATCATATTGTTACACACCATGGTTCAAAACATTTCACACCTGCCATAGTCAGCAGGGGAGAACTGACAGCCTCCTTCACCTGATGTATGAGCCATCAGGGCCACACAAACTGTCAAATACCTGCTCTGCAAAACCCATTGCGACCATGTTTATCTGCTGTTGGTTCACAAGTGGCTTCAGCTGTGTGTAACTAAAACCCCAGGAAAGGGCTATCAATCTCTGGCCAGTTACCTGTTTTTCTTCTGTTCCAAGGTTCCCAGTGTTTCATTAAACCAAATTTCCTGATTTTTCCCTGATGAATTTTCAATCTTCCAGGATAATTATTTTGATTTATATCCAGTTTGACATGTCTTCCATGTTGTGTCAGTGAACATGCTGGTTAAAACACAACTATTCAATTATCCTATAGACATAATGTTAGGGGGGGAAAAAATATAGCAGACTCACTACTTTACCTTTTGAGCTAATTAGATCTTGTTTTTCCCAGACTGTTATATTTTCCCTCTAAAATCCTTGACTGTCCATGCGTGGGAAAAGGGCAACTAATTTTTCAGCTTTTCCTCAATTTGCACGATCATTGATAAAAATATTTTCCAAAGGTAAATGCGCAAAATTAACAGCTCATTTTCAGATTAATTAACAAAGTATGTGCTGTTTCAAACATAAAACAAGGGACCTATGGGTCACGGCGCTCAGCTGATATATATGATAAAAAAATATGATTTAGAATTGAGGCACATGCTGGTTTAATATGGTAATAAAAATAAGCTGTATTATGAGTTGTTGTTGTTTAGCTTATGTATGATTTTGATAGTACCTTTGGAGACAGGAAAGAGGATTAATTTCATTTAATTCATTAACAAATGGAGTGTGTTTGTCACACAGATTTTGACTTGGCCATATAACTTATAAGCAGAACATATAATATAAGAGTAATATAAGAGTTTAACTATTTATTTAAAAAAATTACAAATATTGTCCCAAATATAATTTTTATTAAAAATAATAAGAGAATCATATGATTTTTTAAAAATAAAATATAACTGAAATGATTATAAAATAATATTAAAGAATATATTCATGAATGCATTCATTAATACATTTTGAAAGTATTTGCACTGGTATTCATATACTTTCATTTTTACCTGAATTCCCATTCTTATGAAAGAAATTTTATAATGGAGTACATATTCATATTCGTGTTTAAATACAATTGCAAAGTATTCACACCATGTCTGGTATTTATTCAGTTTTCACCAAACAATGATGTTGAGAATCCAGAATATACAAAATTCACACATTTAAATAATGATCATAAATACCAGGTTTTATGGCTTTTATTTATATTAAAAAAAATGTAATATATGCATTTTGGATTAATTTCACATCATTGTACACACTAGACACAGTAGGAATCTAGATTAATATTATCAACTGCATCTTTGTCTATCATTAATTTCCTTTATATGATCCCTAATGATTAGTAATGAATAATATGATTTACTTTTTTATCATTAAAATTGAACTGAAAAATACCATAGGTGACTGCATGGTGTTATGTGACATTCTATCCATCGATACAAGATTCTTATATCATCCGTAACTGCAAGTTAATTTCCTGTTATTATCAACTAACAAATTCCTTTTCTATTTTTCTTAAATTTGTTATTAAAAAACAATAAAAATTTATTAATTTATTGTTTATTGTTATGTTGTTGGTTTAAACTACTAGATGAGTTGGGTTGGACACCTGGATCAACTGTGGCTGGCCATTATATAATAAGCTGCCTGGACGCCCCAGTTTATGCCTTGTCTCAAGCATGCATAATTTGCTGAAAGTTCAACAAGGTCAACATACAGGTGACTCAAGAGGTGCTACAGAGAGCCAAGGTCTGACATGGTCTCATAAAAACATTAATAAAAGCTACAATTTTTGGCCAATTTCTTTCAGCTTTTCAAACTAAAAAGCTGAAATCCTTATGTGTGCATGATATGAAAATTATATCAACAGTGCTCACAGGAAACAAACATGCCATTGTCAAAGTTGGGCAAAATTTAAGTTACTAATTTTATATTTATACTAATAACTTATAAAATTTGAAAATTTCAGAACTAATTTTGGGTATTCAATTGAATCTTGATTAAATAATGTTACATCCCTGACAAAAAATCTCTAGCTTCAGCAATCCTCTTGTTAAGGGAGTAAATATATTTCTTGATTTTTTACAAAGTGCATTATGTTTGGGCCCATAACTTAAAACAATTACGCAATACTGATATCATTTCTGGCATGTGCATAGAGAATATATAGAAAAATATGTATATTATATATGATTAAAGTAAGATCAGTGGTTTTGATATTAGGCAGTCTTGAAGTGTAACAATGGGTTTTTAATGGAAAAATGAAGTTTTTCATTAATATCTCGAAGGTATTAAGTCCTAGTGACCAAATTCTTGGCATGATAGGGGATTTTTGAGACATCTAATTGTATGCCAAATTTTAGGAACTGAGAGCTGAAGCTGGGGAGCTTAGCACTTGCAAACTGCATGACACAAGCTTGATGTAAACAATATGTTACATGGTGCTTGAAAACCTGAATAAAATCTACAGTTTTTGATCAAGTGGTTTCAAATTTTTGGTGTTTACAAACAAAATGCTAAAAAAAACATGCTGTGAAAATTAAATCCACAGTACTTACAGGAAAAAAACGTGCCATGGTCAAAGTTGGGCATAATTTAAGGTACCAATTTTTTAATTTTGTTAATATTTTTAAAAATTTAAAAGATTTTGATCTAATTTTGGGTATACAATTTAATTTTGATTAATTAAAGTTATATTACTGGAAAAAAAGTTTATAGCTTTAACATATTTTGTGTTAAGTGATCAAATATCTTTCCTGATTTTTTACACAATGCATTATGTTTGGGCCCATAACTTTTTAAATTTATATAATACAGACATAATTTCTGGCATGTATATAGGAACTATATAGAGGAATAATTATAGTAAATATGAGGAAAAATAGATGAGTGGTTTTTATATTAGGCAGTCCTGAAGTGTAAAAATAGGTTTTTAATAAAAAATTGAGGTTTTTCCTTAATTTCTCAAAGGAACGAAGTCGCAAAGACCCAGTTTTCAGCTTGGTAGGAGATCTTGGGAACATCTAACATTATGCCGAATTTTAGATTCCTAGGTCTTACGGTTTCAAAACGTGCCACATCTACGGACGGACGGACAGACGGACAGACGACGGACAATGGACCACGACTATAGCTCAGATGACTTATAGTCAGCTGAGCTAAAAATGTTTTATTTAACTGTCAGTGATCCCTTGATTAAGATATATGATTTGCAATGCATGGAATGATTCAACATTTGAAAAAGATACAGCACAAAGACATTAAAAGGTACAAATCAATCTGTGGAAAGAGTAGTGGCAACCATATCAGCCATGAATTAAGCCTGAATAATGCCTACACTGCTTAATTATAGCACGATATGTTCTTATCCAATGAAATTCTAATGTGACCATAAGCGATCCTTTGGTAATTTTGGTCATTTCTTAATGCCTCTGACAATGTAGCAAGGTTTTACAATGAAGTTGCTGATTCAAGTGCAGGGAAAACTCTTCACAGTTCACACTAGACAATTCTCAACACATACTTAAATCTCACATGTGTAAGTTGAGAATATAACAACCACCCAACACCATGATGACAAGGTATTCTTACCTGTTCTGGCTTGAGTCCTGGAGGGACCCAAGTATACTCCTCAAGAGCACAACCACTGTCGTCATCTGAAGCACAGCCCTTTTGAAAGTCAACGGCAAGCTGGCTCAGACTCCGCTCAGAGTCTGCCTTTGTGACATCATGTGCTTCTTGGGGGCACTTGCAGTTTTTGCATATTTTTCTGTAAAGAGAGAAAATATCATTATCTATCATAATATTATCTATCAGACACTAAGTCTGCAATGACTTTATGAAAAAAAGAGTAAAAATAAAGAAAATTTAAGAGACAAATAAAGAAACATTTTAGCATTTATCATGAGGATTGAGCAACAACAGTTTCTGCATATTTTCCCACAATGTGCAAATATAAGCTTCACCTTAACATTTTCTGTATTCTTGCTGAATAAGTATGTCACAAGCCAGCTGTTCAAATATGTGAAAAATGGGAAGTGTTCCATAAGCTTGAAGATTATTTACAAAAGGTGTTCTCTGTGCACGCATATGACATGATTTACTCACCCAAGTAAATTTATAATAATATTAGTTGAATGCACAGCAGAGCATGGAATATCCGAATATCCTTAGGGACAAGCTTTTTCTTTGGACAATCAATCTTTTAGATGAACATATAAGTTCAACCTGAACAGATTCATCAAACTGTAAACTATCACATATATTACATGTATATATCTGGCAGATATTTGGTAAGAATGGTTGTCTTCAACTGCCTGTCAAAAATTACCATTTTTAGAAATCAGTACAAAAATTTCTCTGTGTTTTTGTCCTATGATGTCCAGATCCTTAAGGTGTGACATAAATAATTTGCTTCTTGAGGTCAAAGTGTTTTACACCATTTTAAAGCATTTAACCTTAAGTATCAATTTTGACAATTTTATTTTTGCAAACATTTTTCAATGAAACAGTCATTTCATCTCTCAATTTCAGCTCTGAGACAAACAACTTTCCAGGTAAATAGTGTGTGCTTCTGCCCTACTGTATAAGAATCAGAAGTAGAGAGACCATCGCTGCATTCTGTTCATCGAGAACGTTAGTTATAAACCAAGCTGGTAATATGGAACTAGGGGGTTATTCATCACACCTGTATGCAGAAGGTATCTTAATTACTCCTCTTCACAGGAACTAGTACCTGTCCCTGCTAAACAAACAGACAAAGGTATGAAGGGGTGTTTGGATAATATGAAATGAGCTGGATGCCTAGGAGGGGTCACAGTTTACGGAGTGAGGGGCGGGTGGAGCCCAGGTGATGGTCAAGTAGAGGGGCCTGATCAGGAAGAGACTAAATCCTGTTGATAGGAAACAGCCCTCCAGTGCTGTTACCACAGCACTGATTGAGAACTGGAGTGGACTGCCTGCATGGAATGTCAAGCTTGTCATAGCTGCATGCCCTCTACTGCTGTACCAGCCCTGGTTTGACCGACATGGCAGGTCATTGCTCACATCCCTGCCTAAAATCCAGAGCAGCTCACCATGCACCAGTGCTGCCACTTTCTAGTTTTTTAAGTGCTATATATTTTCATAATATATTTTGCATTATTTTTCATACTTTTGCATGTATGAATAAATAACACTTAAAAGGTTAACATAACTTTTTGTGAGTTGTAATATCATGTGTATTAAGGTCTTCCTTATTTAACTGTACCGGCTCTGATTTGGTTGTGAGCATCAATTTTATGTTTAAGGTATTTCTTTAAATTGAGAAAAGGAACACTTTATTACAGGTCTGAGTGATAGACATGTAGGAAACTTGGTTCTTTTTATTATAGCAAGAATTCAGGTAAAAATTGATATGGTCATCCCATCAAGGGGCCCCCCCATCATTTTTTTGTGCGAATTTACAAAAATTACCTGTCAGAAAATCACCCAGGAACTCCAACTATTATTTACAAGGAACTACAACCATACCTTGCATAGAGTTTGAATGAAACAACTGAATTAATATCTGAGAAAACAATTTTTCTGTCACAACATATTGACTGAAGTGACAGGGTCAAGGACACTTTTAGACATTGATTGGATGATAACAGCACTTGTTACTATAAATATGACAGAATACAACACCCTGTACTGTCACTTCATAAGGAAATGTCTTGAACATTGCACTTTATACATTTAATAAGTTTGACGAAAATCTTTCATTCTTTATTGTCACAAAAATGTTCTGTCATTGTAACATAATGGGCAGATACATTAGCATGTCCTAATTATTGCCAAAAACTAACAGGCCCCCTTAGGTGAGACTGACTATAATTATTTTCCAGCACAGCCACAGACTGTTCCATGCCCTTTTCACTTTGCTTCATTTGCCATTTCAGAAACAAGAAATGCTTTTCCTTTGGAACTAAAGGTCTGTTTCATGCTGCGAGAGATAAACAGAAATAGCAAGTGGTTTTCATCTACGGATGTTCCTGGCAATGTCTTTGACAGCTCTCTGCAAAGAACTGAAATAGAGAATAAGCAAAACAGAACCCAAGCTTCCATAATCAATAGAGCTCTGGTTCAAAGCTGCCAATACTGCCTGGAGCAGAATCTTCTCAGTCATATCATTTAATCTACATGGCAAGCACACCCTGGTTATCACAGAACCTATACGAGACTGGTCCAACAAGCCTCTGCACGAGTATACCTAAATACATCCCACCCAGCTGCCGCAAGTCATTTCCAATGCAAACAAAATCTTCCTGTCTTTAAGACCTTTGAGAAAAAGGCGACACTGTTTCTCAGAGGTTTCTGACATCCAGCAGACCGAAAAAACAAATAAATGACAGGAACAGCTTGTCAGGACAAAGAAAAAGATCGCAAAATTTCAGAAAGAAGTAGGAAAACATTGGTAAAAAAAGACTACCAATGAAAACTTTAGGGAAACTTGTTCACTATGTGAGCAGGTTAACTTTCAAGAGTTTTGAATATCAGTCATACTGAAGCTAATGACAACTTGTATTCATTGCTTTGAGTCCCCGCTCTGCTGTCCCAACTGCCAAATGAAAAGCACTCCATGTATAACTGATGACTATATCATTTTTTTCTGCTGCCTGATGAGACACATTATGGGCTTGGGACTAAAATACAAATTAATATAAGTTAAGTTAAAATGTTTGGGTCTTGAAATACAAAAGTACAACAAAGGTGCTGTTATATATATTTGATAGACCAAAGATCACTTGCTTGTAGATAAAAAGAGACCAGTAAGTCAGTAACTGCAGATTTTTATATCAGGAGAACCAATGTACCTTGCAGTATCTTATAATGTTTACACAGGTGATGTTTGTTCTTTTTCAAAACAAAGATCAAAATTAATTTTCTCTAAGTTCCTGAGCATAAGTCACATGCACTAGACAGCAGAAAGGGTCAGGTCAGTAAACACTTTGTCTGAGATCAAACCATGGTTCATGATGCTGAAAGAAAGAATGTCACTCATGATATAGACGGCAGCTTCTGTGCCTGTCATATTGGAATATGATTATGAAGGAAGTGAATTCATCTCTATAGATTACAATAATTGAAACATGAAAGCATGATACCATGTAGATACTCTGATATATTCTGTGAATTTGATCAGCTGTGTTAACACAACTGTACAAACTTAGGACATATCCATACTAAGTTCAGTTTTTAATGAGGTACATACTGGTAATTTTGAATTTTTTAAATAAATATTGTGTCATCAGGTTTTTGGTGTAAATATAATTTTTCTCAGCAAAATTAGCTAGGCCATTAATAATTTAGGCTAATTTGTCTGTCTCTGAAAAATCTACTTTTTCAAAAAGAATCCAGATTTTTTTATTTTTACTATTACCTGGGAACCAATTTGAAACTGATGACAGACAGCAAAATATATTTTCTTGACATTTATAATATTATCTTATATATGCATTGGTAGAAACTCAATATGTTTAATGCCATATTTGTATAGTGTTTTTCTTGTATACAGATATAATTGTGTAATCTCCTATATATTTGATGTACTGCCATATATTTTTACTTCTTTCCAAAACCAAAACATTTTGTATTGCCATTTCTTCTCTCAAGGGAACATATGACCTTGTAATAAATCACACCTGAGGGACTGGCCAATAAACCAGTAAGCACACAAGTAAGAATAGCTTCACTGGCGCTCATGTAGCTTAAGGCACTGACCCTGAAAACAGTTGCACAGCCAAATCACCAAGAGGAAATGGCAGTTAGGACTAAACAATAACAACTCACAGGATGGACCCCAGGTTTAAATACATATCCTGACCAAAACATGGGATTTTCATGTAAATTCAGGTATTCCCATTGGGATTTCTGCCAAGAGACAACTGATAAAAGAGAGGAAGTAATACATTTACAGGCCATACTTGAAGTTAAACTAACATACCAGTATATAATTTACAATTTTTTAGAACAGTGAAACTTGAACGGTTGTTTTTGCTTACATCAAATACCCGTTTATGCCAAGTCCTAAGATGTAACCTTAACTAGTTCAATTATTATCAATAAAAATTGGTTCAGTTGAACTTTCTATGTTTTTTTTTCCAGAAATGTATGTACATTTGTCATTTGAACATACAACAATTGAATTCTCCTGTATTACAAGTGAAGCATTAATAAATATGAACCAGCACAGTTAAATTTATTGTTTTTTATGTAAAAAGTGCATTTTTTTCATGTTATAATTAATTTAAAACTTTAAATAACTGATAACTTTAAGTGAAAATAAAGCCAGTTCTGAAATAAGATAATCATATAAAACTAAAATGGTTCCTCTCATACAAGTTATAACCCAATAAGCACTATAAATTTTATGAATAACCCATTCCTAAAAACCAAGATGCCTCTAAGCTGGGTTTTGTAACCCACAAAGCCATATGCTGGATTAGCATTGCATTGTTCTAAACATATAGCACATGATATAAAGTGTTACAAATATATCCCCTTATTTTTCAACATCTGAAGTTGTTTTCCAGATGGGTTATATATTATGGGAACAATATAATTTGATACTGACTACTTCATCAATGGAAGATCCGTACCACCCATGAGCTCCATGGTTTCTGACTCGGGGTGCTAGTCAACATTAGTTGAAGTCTGTTTATACAGACAAGAACGCAATAAAAACCTACAAGAATGAGTGCATATTGATACAGGCCTTGTCTTGGCCAGGTGTATGTTTATGTAAGGTGAGCAAACGTGTGATAAAATCTATATACATATGTACCAGGCGTCTGGAGGATTCATCCCGCACCTCTGGGGGTTTCTTTTACACTGACAATGCCCAGGTTCATTATCTGACTCACTGTCTGGTTGGTCTGCCAGGATTTTTGTCAGTGATGTTGAATAAACCTAGCTTTGTTTGAAATAAAGCACATGTTCATAGCGATGTGCCAGACAGGGTCTGGGGGCCCAGTGCATGAACAGAGAGATTTCCGTTTACTATAACTGCGTGCTCTCCATTCAGATGCCGCATGTTACTGTCATCACCACTTTTCTTATTATACATTTGACAAACTCCTGAAGAACCTATGATGTACTGGCCAAGAAGAAATCATGTGGTTCTGAATAGATTACGAGTCTGCTTATTGATATGTTAAGAACTTAGCTTTCCTTATTTTTCTTTTAAAATTTTAAATTAATATACCTTTAGTGGATATCATTTAAATACGCAGCTCCGGAGATCCCCGATCTCCTGTAGTGGAGGCGCGTAAGTGCTGCTGCACCAGCAGCATTGCGGGCGAAAGCAAATATGGCCGACAGTAATCGTGCATCAGAATCGTCATCAGCCACGGATGATAGTGTTAAAACCGTAACAACTGAAAATTACCTATCTGCTCTAGGAATTCAGTGTGCGTGATACAAAAAGGCCGAACTTGTTGGGCTTGCTCAACAGGCGGACCGTATGGGGCCAGAACTTGTCGACACGGCATATGACAAACGTCGGCGAGTACACGGAGCTGGCAGCAGAGAACAACTACTTCTCCGTTTGAGCTTTGTGTACATGGATAATATAGTGGTTGATGAATGAAGAATACAAATGCAAAACATCTGAATGAAATGAAGAAATATACTCGTATATACAAATTGTTATATGTATACGTATATGTCTATTAAAATATAATATATAATATATATAGGCTGATATGAAGAATGGTAATAAATTAGAATATAAATAATTACATAGAAATATAATAGGCCTATATATTATATAAATAAATATTATAATTATATATATATATATTATATATAATGATAATATATTTATATTATATATAATTATTAAATTTTATTGTTTTTTCATTCTTCATATTATATGCAAATATGTACAAATGGATGTATGTGGCTCTGTGCATTTGTATTTTTTCAATTATATAAATGTTTCAGATGTATATATGTTTGTTTATTAGTATGCATGTATAGTGTATATACATAAATGCACACCCAAATCACACACACACGCACACACACATATATATAGACGGTACATTGCGATAAACACGTGTATATATATCTGATATATTTATCTGTATGATAACACACACAGGCTCAGAGCCACACGGCATGCATCTGCTTATATATAACTCACACATACACACATGTTAATGTAATACATATTATATCAATATATACTTTTATATATTGTACTTTGACACAAAAATATTTAGTACTGTAACCAACCAGTAGAAATATCTTTAACCTTCCTTTTCCCAATCTTGAAATGCAACATTTTATATATTGTATTATTTATATAAAAATAATTTTTATTATATAATTTAAAAAAAAATGGACAACCAATAAGAATATATTCATATATATATATATATATATATATATATATATATATATATATATATATTTATATATATATTTATACAATTAAGTAGTAGATATATATTATTTCGGTAACAGCAAACTTTACTGGTTTATGTTGTCATCATCTCATAAGATAATGTAATTTATTATAATATTAAGTATATGTTATATCATCAACATAACCTATATGTACAAGAATGCTTACAAATGATTTTTATTCAAAAGGTAAATTTATTGCTATTATCGTTCGAGAGTGTTTATTCTCTCCCCACACAAGAGGTTTCTATGATGTTGCAATTCAATGTCAGGTCGCATGAATAATATTTCATATACGGGTAATTTTCTAGATTCTTCATCTTTCGGCTCTATTACGTACAATTGTACGCACAGCAGTGGTATCCTGGCATTTTCTCTGCGTCACCGGTAATCACAGTCTGACTAGACAAACTAAGCGTCGGCCATTTTTGTTTTTTGCCCCCACTGACTGCTGCGACAGTGGCGCACCTGCCGGTAATCGCCTGCAAATGAGGTGATATTTTACCTCCCGTACAGGAGAACAAGGATCTCCGGAGTCGCGTATTTAAAACTGTAAACATCAGTGCAGTTAAAGATCAAAGATGGATTTTTATATAATGTATATGATACCATTTACATAAAACAAAAATAATTAACTTATTCTTATTTTCATTGGACTTTGAGAAGGTATATAGTCACTGCAATTAATCTTCAAGTTAGGAACTGTACAGTCTTTGATATTTTATAAAACGCCAAATATAAACTGAAAATATGTGTGAAACAGCTGTCTTCTGTCCCATCTGAGTAAACCCTCATTAGCAAAAATAAAATAAATAATAAACTACTGTTAATCTGATTTTCCCACTTAAAAAGCACGAACAAAGACAGATAAAATATGGTTGCACTTTTGACCACTTAGGTTTATAACTTTATCCATACAAACAGCAAATCACCTAATCTCTCTTCATCAAACATCTGTATTTGGCACACAGGTCACACAAAAAGACAGAACACTTAGCACTGAGAAAACCCAGAACCTCATGTAACACTCTGGCAATATAAATGACAAACAAAAAGGATAAATGCAACAAAATGTTTTACGAAGATGCCTGTGGAATATTACATGTTAGGCTAATATAGCTAAATTGACCAAACAATCAATAAATGTGGTCAAAGCTTACATTAATAGTGAATGAATATGAATCACGTATGTTGGTTGTGAAAAGCCATGCTTGTATAGATAATCAATCAGTTAGATTCACTTTGAAGAAGAAGACAATGTCAACCTGGCAATTAGTGACATTCCGGCACAGGTCCACTGATGAAAGCGCTTTCTACCTGAGCTGCGGGGACAAACACATGATTGAATGCACGCTGGTTCACAATACAGGAAGTAGCAAAAGGGAGCTAGTAATTTAGCCAAGAGGGCAACCCAGCCTGTCCATCCAGCCAGTTAGTATGTGCACTGAAGCACCCTTTTGCATGTTGCAAACATGTGCAGGCAGTTACCTGCAAGTTAGATTCAATGCGCCATTTGCATTAGAAAATCCAGGTAATAAAGGTTTAAGCTCCTATACAACATGACACGATAGCCAGCTAAGTGCATTTTTCCTCGAACGACCATTAATTTATGCAAATCAATCAATGGAAAAACTAAGACCCGTTGAGCCTATCAGGTAACTGCATTTTTTTTCCTGAAGATGCTATGCCTCTTTGTATTGAGAAACTTCAAAGAGGTCCTTTTGAGTACTTTTGTCTGCCGAGACAAAGTCCCCCTCTTCGATTCTGATAGCAATGATGTAGTACGAGGGTTATATTTTTCCCTTTTCTTTCTAACGCAAGTGCAAATAAAGTATAGTTATACAGTGAAAACAGCCTGAAAAGAGCTCTTGATATCACTCAGTTTGCATCACAAGTGTGCTACTTTACAATCCTAAAAAGAAGTTCTCATCCTTAGAAATGTTGATAAAAACATGGAATATGAAAGCTTGAATACCTATGACAAAAATAGCAGACTATAAAAAGTCTGTTATACTTTTATTATAACTAACAACAATTCAGCTCTTGTTTACTTTGGCTTTTTGCATTAAGTAAGCTCACCCTGAGTTACAGAAATCATTTATATAGTACAAACTATTGAGAAAATAAATGCATTTCAGAAAGAATTATCTTGTCTTTTTGAAAATGTAAGTGTGGCAAAAAAAAAACCAAAAGAAAAACAAAACAACTAAACAGCTTCAATTAATTTCCATAAAGATTTAGCTTATAAAGGAAGAGATGCAAATTCATGGGAAGATTCTGCTGAGGGTATAGGTGGAAGGTACTGCTAATGCAGAGATAAACATGCTTAGTGTACGGTTACCTGGTGAGGCTGCCAATACCATCACACAATATGGGCGAATTTGCTGGCGCCAACATGAGTGTATTCAGTGGTTCATACTGATGCATGTTACTTCATCGACAGAATGAGATCCTGAAGAAGTCCAGCTTAAGCAACTGCTGAAGTTTTACTCTGCTGGTTTTTCCCCCCCTGTCCTCAAATTTTTTTTTGTGTTTGTAAGTGGTACTGGTTGTCACGGGGCTACTAGGTCAAAGTGATGAACAATTAACAAGGCCTAGTTATTGGACAGTTCCAGACGGGAGGAGGTTCCAATCAAACAGCTTTCCACACCTCCCTCACTGTCTTGAAGGCCTTCAGTTGAAGATGCCGTGACTACAACCACATGGGCCTATCACTGGGACACCAAAAAGCTGACAGTAATATGTCAAAGGCAGTGAATGCATTCTGGATTGGGCGTCTCACGGGGGACATTTACATTAATGCTGGACTCCCCTTCACCTGATTCTGGTGATTCACGCAAAGTCTTTCCTCGAACTCCAGTTAATCAGTGTTCATTGTCTTTGGGTTTGCATCTCAATTCAGCTTGGACATGGCAGGCAACGAGAGTTAAACCACATCAGTATGAGCTTCAAGATGTTACATTCGATATTAAGTGGAGAATAAAAGTTTGACATTTTTTCATTGTCATCTCCCTCCACCACAAAACCACAGAGCCCTGCTTTACACAACCAATGGAATTTGTCAATTAACAGAATACTGGCTGTTAAATTACTGGCTGTTAAAATTATATCTGACAACAGAAAGCACCATTCTGATTACATGCAAGTTAATTTTTGTGTGTGATTAAAGGGGTGATATTTAAGCACCTAAATATATCTAGGAGTTGAGAAACTTCTTTAAGTTGACAAATAAATTAGTTCTCTCTTATATCAAGCTGTAAGATTAATAAAAATTTTTTATTTTTTCTTCCTTTTACTTGAAGGAGAGGTCCATGGTCTACTGTTGATAATCTCTTACGATGTTTACCATGATAGTGATGTGTTATTATTAAGGCTTCCAGATTACAGCTTTTATATTCTCAGGATTGGAAAAATTCAGAAGTCAATTGATGACATAAATTGATGACAAGCGAGCAAATCTAAGTGGGTCTATCAAGATTTCATCATTTCACATTTGAGGCTATGTGAGGGTTTGAACTGGGAACATTCCACTGTGCTATCCTTCCTTAACCATTTATAGGGTATGTCCTACCTTTTCACAAATGCTACTGACAGAGAAAAGTTGGAAATAATAATTTGGCAACAAATTCTTTGGATTTTTATTTCACAAAACAATTAATCACTCTCAAAATTCAATGCCTAAGTAATTTATCAAATTCAAATTATATCAGTTGATAATTGAAATTTTAATTCTGTATACATTTTCATCTGGTAGTCTGTTAACTTAAAAAAAAAACACTGCTGTCACTGCCATGTAAGTTATAGTTATATTTATATATCAGGATATTTGGCTGGCAGTAACATGTCAATGTAACTGCCAGCCAAAATTCCTGATATAAATATAATCAAAATTCATTTCTAGATATCTTGTTCAACCATTTCATATCACACAAAAAAAACTGAAGAAATTGGCTCAGACTATTCACACTTGTATAATATGATTTCTGTGCTTTCCAGTCATGAACTCAATCTAGAGTGCAAAACTAAAAAGCAGAGAACATGTGAGTGTAAAAAAATTGACATTTGAAACTCAGATGTGAACAAAAGGTATAAAACTTTGTGGCAAGAATTCCGTTTACAGTCAGCCACAAGGCACATCTTGCCCCATACCAAATCATTGCAGATTATTTAAACAGGTGCTGGAACAATAATGAACAAATATCAGAAAAACTTACACTGGGTGTGTCATTAAACAAAGGCTAATTGAGCCATGCACCTGAACATTTCAAGAGCAAATGTGATGGTTCAGAGATAGCTGTCAATTAGAGCATCTCATATAATTCCAACTGTAACCGACCCAACCATCCATTGAATTACTGTAATTAAATCAATCTGACGATGCACTGCACCTGGTCCATTGATGTATTTGTAAACCTTTTTGTATGCTGGTGCTTGTTTAGTAGTCCTTACATACTGCACTCTAGACTCAGGATTCATTTAAAAACATATGGTGCAGACCACAAGTCAAGATTTCAGCAATGCCTAGTCCTAAATGGTAAAATGCAATTAATATGAATATTACATGAGTGATCAATTTCAACCAAAGAATAATCTGAATTTAGAAGCAACCAATCAATTTCAAAGCCCATCTGTATGTCTATCATCAAATTTTCTAAGTGGCATGTAGCTTGTTATGTCAATCACAGAATCCATGAGAGAAAGTTTTTACAGAATCTTTGACTCACATAATAGAAGAAAAAGCTTTATTTCACTGTCCGGTTGGTACATTTGCAGAGGTATAACTACTGAAAATTGTGAGATAATGTCAAAAAGTGTGCAATACAGATTTTTTTATCATGAAGATTTTCACTGTAGTCTTTGAGTTATATGTCCTAAACTGCAGCACTAACATTCCTCATTTCAGAGATTTGGACTCTGTATGACTGGAGGTGGAAATCATTAAAAGACATGCTAATATTACAGTTTGAGGGAAGGAAACAAGATGAAATGTAATCAATGACATACATATCTTTTATTGTTTGTCTGTATAAAAAGATTATTTTAATTATGGATGGAAGGTGCTATTAAAAAATATGAATAGTTTTCAATAATTCTGAACATGATCTAAAAGCATGAAGATGTGAACCCCCCCCCCCCTTTTGTACATTTCCTGCAATTAAGAACCAGTGCTACTATCAGGTGATAAAGTTTAGTTCTACACAACCTGAGGATCATCAAGGTAATTATATGGAAAATTTGAGCACATATTGGAAAAAATATGTCATGACAATCAAAATATCAAGAATTACTAGATTTTTGACATATTAAGATTAGTCACATTAAGTCAACACTTTTAATTTAAATTTTAACGGATATAGAATAAATCGGTATTATGTATTTTTCAATTTGTTGCCTAAAGCTGAAGTTAAGAGGAGGTTATAAAAAAACTGGCACCCAGAAAACCCTGTTTGAGTGCATGTCAAACATTTGAGCTAGGTCCACTCTTCTGTTCCTCGGAGCAGGAAGAGAAAAAGTCAGATCAACCTATACCAGGTCATGTCTGATTCAACTAGTTCCTGCTAACATTCAAGTCACAATATGCCATGCTAGCCTATTGCCTGTCAGAATCCAGAAATCCCAGGGTTTGATGAAGAAATCATGAGAGGCTGCATTTCAAATAGGAGCACCAGATCCCGGGAAAGAGAAATTCAATCAGGGCCGGATAAAGTAGTAGTAACCCCAATTGTCCCCAATCAGACTCGCTGGATCGTTCGCCCAACAGCTCTGGTGGATTTATTCTGCTTCTCAATCAGCAAATAGAAGACATGAGCAATTAGCATCTTGCAACCATCTCTCTTTTTGACAGGTCAACTTGCCCAATGTGTGATACTCCTCATCAACTCGAAAGAACAATTACCCATCCAGATTACTACTGACCTTTCACGGGTGGCTGGGGCAGTATTTTGCATACCGCTCACGGACCTTGGCCACCTGCCCATTGGTATGCTAATTGGCCCCTTTTACTGGAGGATTCATGCAGACGCTCAGAATAATGAATTGACAATCTAAATTTTAATGAAAGCTTGGGAAGCTGGACTTCTTCTTAACCAAAAGCTACTTAATTCCATATGTTTGACAGCTTATCTCCAAATTTAGCAGGTTTTATCTTTTCATGAGCCTGAATGCAGATCAACGGAGCAGCAAACCAAGATAAGCCTTGCATATCTCTAAAATGAATCTGATATCAATAATTAAATAAATGAAATGTAATTTTGCAGGCTTTGGCTCTACATGAGTAATACTATCAAAAACAACTGTTTCCTTAAATGTAACCACAATCTACTTGATGAGTTTGATACTCAGGAAAATTTATCTGAATAGAGAACACTTATTTTACTTTTTAAAATTATTATGCAAATGCTCAAGAATTAATATCATCTGGAGGAGAATTTTTTATATATTTATGCATCAACTATAAAACAACTCTAATAAAAATCTTATAAACTTTTCTTGTTAATAAAAAAGATGCAATGACCATCCTATTTTTCTTTTTTATTTTCTATGTATTTTTATATTTATTCATTAACTGTAAGATCAATATTACAAATCTTAAAATCTCCATAAACAATTAAGAAGCAATTTATATAATATTGCTCAATATATACATTTTTTCTTTTGCTACTAT
Source organism: Sipunculus nudus (assembly GCA_026874595.1). Classification (NCBI taxonomy): domain Eukaryota; kingdom Metazoa; phylum Annelida; class Sipuncula; order Golfingiida; family Sipunculidae; genus Sipunculus; species Sipunculus nudus. The sequence goes on along the minus strand of CM049306.1, from coordinate 36,467,327 downwards.
AGTATGGAAAGAGAGAAATGTAAGTCATCATTTACAAATAACATGTCTGATCAGAAAACCATAAATGATAATAGGAACGATAAAAACAGAAAAAATTACTGACAAAGGAATAGCAAAAGAATTGGCTATTTATTGTTATCTTATTAAAGATCTCCACATTCAAATGCATCATTAACGATATCATTACACATTCATCCTCACGTTGGCCCAGTTGAAGTTAACAATACCTCATCACAAAGATCAGTATTTTTACGAGACCACATAATGAAAATCCGCCGGTGATAAAAAACACACTTACTCAAACCCCGGCAACCTGGGCTAATAATAGGCAGACCCTGTGGATTACACCTAGTGGAATTTTGTCACACAATGGTGCCAGACTGAACAGTTAAATGAACGTTCTTCCCAAGGGGAAAAGGGGAATTTCCCCCACCCATGCCCCTCTGTTCTTTCCCTGTGGTGATTACACTAATTAATGCTCACCCAGCATGGAAGGCCCAGCAAATTACCGAGATATTCATCATGTTCTCATGGAGACAAAATGATGTAATGCCTATTTGGGCCAAAAGGTCTGAAGACAAGATCAATGGGTACCAGTAAGCAAATGTCTCACCCACATAGAAAACCTATGTTCAAGGGACTAATTCCAGTACTGGACATATTTGACGTCTCTTAACTAAAGATAATTCCTTGAACCTTAAATATAAAAATAGGTATTTATAATATATAAGCCCCCCCCCCCCCCAAAAAAAAAAAAAATTTCCAAACACATCTGATGCCAAGTAAGACGAACATACAACAATTAAGCATACCTTTATCTAAACCTTTCAAATGTGGCACCTATCAATGATAATAAAAATGAACACTTTCATAATCATTAATCATACTTTATTATACACAAGAACACTGCAGTTTCTAAACATCTTTATTCATTGAATTGTACTTTATAATACATAAGAACACTATGGTTTCTGAACAACATATGTATCACAACTTTGTCCTTTATCAATGACAAGAAGTGAAAGCTTGCATAATCCATAAATTCTTTATTCATTACTTTACAGTTATTTTATATGAACATTGTGCTAAGAATTTCTGTCAGCTACAATACAAGTAATACTGTCACATTTATAAATTACCCCTTCAACAATATTTTTTTTACTGTTTTTCCTACCCAAATTTGTGACTTTTCTTCCTGTGACCCATTTTTTACAACCATAATAACTTATTTGGGATTTGCACCAACATTATTAGAGTTCCTTTCAGTAGAATTGAAGTTCCTACCAGTAGGATCGCAGTTTCTATTGGTAGGAACTGTGATTGGAGTCTCTACCAGCAGAATCAGAGTTTCTACTGGTAGAGATTCCGATCGTGGTTTCTACCAGCAGAGACTCCGTTCGTAGTCTCTACCAGTAGAAACTCCGATTCTACCAGATCGCAGTCTCTACCTTGAAAATGTAGGTTGAGCCAGGGTTCTGATTTATATTTTATATTTTTTAAAATTAAATCAGGAATATACTTTTTTAACACCTATCAGATATCTAATTTTCTAAAATGCCAATCAGCATGTGTTAATTAACAAATTTTCACATATTTTAGTGTGTATAAGGGTATACATCAATGAATTTCATCAACAAAATATGTATTTATTAAATACCAAATAAACCCAAAGGATTTATAACAGTGAAAACAAGGAACAAACTTGTCACCTTCTGATTTAGGATATTCAGTGTCTGACCCCTCACATGAAGGGCATCACTGGGTTCACCTTTATCCCCGTTCTACTACAGTTAATCTAAAACACAGGGCATGGTCACTATGGGTCAGCTCTGTCCAGCTATTTAATACCCTGACCTACCCACAGGGTATTTATCAACCTTCTAATGAGCAGAGACTAAGACTAGCTATTCACCACTGTAGCGAAAGTGATTAGCTCTAGTATGGTTGGTTTGCACACTAAATCAGGCCAACCAGAAAGGATTAACCAGTCTCTATATGAGCAAGAGTCTGCATGTAATGTATATAAATATTTGTATTAATCCTTTCATTATTATTGGCATGTGTAATGTAACATCTGTGCATGGAACAAAAAAACTATTCATCATTCAGCCCATGACAGATGACGCCTGGGCAGCCTTGGGTGTTTGGCAAATCCCTGCAGCATTTGGTGAAGTTGAGCTCCTGATATAACATGCAAACGCACAATCAAAATATAGTTTCCTTTGACTGGTCATTAATTGTAACACAATTAAGACAGATCTGCCACCCTGAGCAATTTATAATTTATAAAATCTCAAACTTCCTTGTAAATGTAATATAAATTAATTTCACTTCACTAAGGATATTCCTCCAGAATTTGTTTGATGTATCCTGGTTGAAAACTGAAATTCATTTTTTGGTTTGGTTAATTATAACAGAAATTTGTTATTTTACTTCACAAGGGATAAACCTACATCTGCATTTTGAGGTTTTGTACGTTGTGTTTGATGATATTCCTGGTTGAAAATAGAAAATAAATTGTTTTGTTATAAATGAATTTAAAGAAATTTTTAGTGCATTAAATATAAATATGCTTATTTTAAAATTATTGTTAAATGGTCCAATAATAGCTCTGGTACATTAGAATGAACATTAAAAAAGCACAGGTCTACCCGAAAAAAAAATAGGTCATAGAAAAAGGGGCATTTCAATACAGAAATAAATTGTGCTGAACCATTTATACTTTTATATATTTAGAATTGTTCTGAAACAAGGGACCTATGGGTCACTGTGCTCAGCTGACGTTAACCTTGAAGGTAAAAATCTAAAATAATATCAAATGGAGATAAAGTGTAAGAGGAAGAGGTAATAAAGGCCATGGTTGGTTTATATGATTGGTTTGTATTGATGAGCAAGAAATTGTTGCAAATAATATTTTGTGACCTGACCATGTGTTTCCTAATGTTGAAACTGAAGCATGTGAGCAGTTTGTGAACAAATGATCTGTACAATTACCATGATCATTAGTTGGCTTTTCGATTAACTGTTTACAGTAGTTTACACATTTTTTTCAATCGAATTTTTTTTTTGTATAATATATATTATTAAATATATGTTTTTTTTAATGAAATGTATACAGTTGAAATATAACTAATTAACAACATAAAACATGGCAAACAAAGCCTGATCTCAAATTCTGCTGATGCAGGAAAATAATGAACAAATGTTTGTAATAAATCCTCATTTTTTTATCACATCAATTTTTTTTTTAATTTAAGTTTATATTTCTATACATTTTCAATAAAACATATATATCTGAATATAAAAGTTGATTCATAATTCTCAATTGCATCATCATAAATCTCAATCTTGTCAGATAACAACACATCATGCATACAAATGTTTATTTATTTTTTACCACAAAAATATATCTTTTAAATCTGCAAAACAATGAATATCTAAAAAAAATACTTGATTTAGATTTCAAAATATTTAATTGTGTCTTTATTTATCCATAATGTGCTTCATATTTTATCATAATTTAAGCATACTGATGGGTTCCATTATGATTGGTAAAATCATTTAAAAGAAAAATGATTTCTTTTAAAATGCTACATTACACAACATTGCATCTTCTGGATTATACCTTGAATTACTTTTTCAAGGAAAGTTTTTGCATTTCAGAGTGGAAACAGCATTACAATTAAGGAGATACAGTGAAAACAATAACAATACTGCATAACACTTGGTGGGTTGGGTTTGCCGGGGGGGGGGGGGGGGGGGCGGTCATTGGGGTGGGGATATGAGAATAACTGTACACCTGTTACAGCAGGGGATCTCCCCCAGTTACTGTAACAAATCAGAAACCCTGGCATAGCTGACTTCCAGTGACCTGGAGTGGGACCCTGCATCTGTAATCTGTCAACAAAGCAAATGACTATAATAGAGCCTCAAGAAAAAAATCAATAACTAGCTTAATTTTCAAGCTTTTACTTCCAAATTTCAGATTTAAACAAATTAAATATTTATGTTTACATGCTGTGAAAATTAAATCAATGGTACTTACAGGAAATAAACGTGCCATGGTCAAAGTTGGGCAAAATTTAAGGTACTGATTTTATTTTTATGCTAATTACTTAAAAAATTTACAAAATTCAGATCTAATTTTGGGTAAACAATTGAATCTTAATTAAACATAGTTATATACTTGGGAAAACAGACTCTAGTTTCAAAATTTTTCATGTTAAGTGAGTAAATATTTTTCCTGATTTTTTACAAAGTCCATTATGTTTGGGCCCATAACTTAAAGAATTTATACTTAACAGACTTAATTTCTGGCATGTACATAGGAACTATATAGAAGAATATTTATGGTAAATATGAGGAAAAACAGATGAGTGGTTTTGATATTAGGCAGTCCTGAAGTGTGAAAATAGGATTTTAATAAAAAATTGAGGTTTTTCCTTAATTTCTAAAAGGAACGAAGTCGCAAAGACCCAGTTTTCGGCTTGGTAGGAGATCTTGGGGACATCTAACATTATGCTGAATTTTGGATTCCTAGGTCTTACGGTTTCAAAACGTGCCACATCTACGGACGGACGGACGGACGGACGACGGACAATGGACCACGACTATAGCTCAGATGACTTATAGTCAGCTGAGCTAAAAAAACCCCAGATGAACAAAACAACAACTTGACTGACTGCTTTGTCAGTTGGATGAGGTTTACAATGATTTGGTGCAAGGTCAAAGAGTTCTGTAAAAATCCTCTTTAAAACATCAAAAGGGGAGTAGAATATGTACACCTACTATACATGCACAGTGATTAATAGGCAGCAGTCTGGGTGCTTGATTTACTTGTGAACATAAGGCCAGCGAACAATCAATGTTCAAGACTGACTGAACAGAACTAAACCTTGCACCGACTTCTTTGGTTGCACTGGGGGCAAAACTTTGGTTGTAATGAGGTCACCCATGTCACGGGGGTCACCTGTTGTGTGGTTTTGAGACCACATGAAGCATGACGTATTACTTACTAACAATATTGGCAGGCCCCCGAGATGTGCATCTTTAGACTTGTGTGTAAGAAATGAGGAAGTAGCCAACTTATTTCATATGCACCTGATGTCAAAGCAAGATTTGTATATTAGGGGCCCTAATGACAATTATGCCTAACTGCCCTGTGTGCCACTCCAGTTGTTAACCTGGGCAACAGGGGGCTCTGGTGAAGAATGATACATGTGTACAGAGAGTGAGGCAAAATGCCACAACTGTCTGGGGATCTGATGGGAGAGAACAAATGGCATGTTGGGCAGATTCCGCAAGTCTGCTACAATCAGGACTTGACCACCGTGGGGTTTTGAAACACTTTCCGCAGACTTTCAAACAACGTGAAGTGCGTCCTTGGTCAGTTTCTGTGAGGATTGCATGCCCATGGATGTGTGTATCAGGGCTGGGCTGGCAAAGTGTTTAGCATTTCCTCCAATGTGCAAAACATATGTTGTCCATGCATGTACCCTACACACTATGCATGATTTGAAGTTTACTACAGGCCTCACATCTGTTGGTAATCTTACTGACTGGCCAAAGCCAAAGGGGAACTAAGGGTTGGACTTAAGGTGTCAAAATTTACTTTGGGTCTGCACAGAATAATTTGTTTGCAAAACATCAACTGGTATGGTGATCACTAGTGGCATTTAATTTATTACAATCAATTTGCGGTAAATATGTAATACCATCAAATTAATTTAACCTTATTATGTTGAAACCCCTGGTACAGTATACAGAAACCTCCATATTATGGACACCTCCATATTACGAATTCCTCCTTATTACAGACGATCTATTGACAACCTTCCTATTACAGACTAATCCATATTACAAGAACTTTCATTTTACAATGATCTCGAAATTATAGACACCTCCATATTACACTTACATTCACAGGAACAATTATATTACAGGCATTTCCATATTACAGGTACATTTTTATTACAGACACCTGAGGAAGTTTTGAGACAAGTTATAAATTCAAAATTATGTAACCTCTCCTGTATGGACGCCTTTTTATTATGGTCAAATTTCTCTGTCTCACCTGCCCACAGTTTCACCACTGTGAAACTCCATACACTGTATATAGATCTGTTTTATGTTAATTTTTCATAAACTTTTTACTGTATCTTGTTTTTAAAGTCAAAATTATTATAAGCATATTTAAGTAGCATATAAACCAGTTTGTAACTTAAGTCAGAGTAGTCAAAGCAACTAGAGGCAAGAGGATATATACCAAGTAAAGCCCCAAGTACCTGGCACACAAACACTACATGAAGCCTATACAACTCTCCAAAGGAGCAAACATGACTAAAGCTGTGAAAATGTTTTCTCAATACAGCCACACAGCTTAGGCCGTACCTCTCCAGACCACTGAGTCTATTTGCTTTTCGTGTTCTGTGTGAATCTGTAATATGTAAGTCTATCCCTTCTGGGGTGTACAGCCCCTCATCTATAACCTAAGAACGGCCTTCTGGTTTCACGATTTGCAATGCAAAGCCTGGCGTACCTGTGAAACTGGTCACACGATACACAGATACTGCAGGTACAGGCTCCACACACAGACCTCCATGGATTATTACCCAACTTGGTTAGCAGATGCAGTGATCAAACTGCAAGGGACCGGCTACGCAACACCTTGAATTATGTTTAGTTTATACCCCCTGTGTTTTCACACTAGAAAAAGGTGACATCTTGGTTTTAGATCAAGCTAACTTGCTTTGTGAATTATTATTGGATTTCCAGGCCTCTGTTATGATAGTTGAGATTTGCTCGGTTGATTTGTTGCCATGCACCCTCTGCCACTACTTGTCTCCTTATTGCTGGTGAAGTACATGTGTTAACACAGATAAAGGTATGGATATGACAAAAATCACATGGTGGTATATAAATTATTATAATCAAGTGTTCCTATCAACATATATATATAATATTGTGTGACGGCCCAGCTGGTGAAACATCAATACAAATATTACACAGTAAAAACAGTAGAACTCCTGCTTATGGTCTCTCCTGAAAAAAGGTCAGAATTTCTATTACGGTCAATTTTTCTGGTTCCAAATTTACCACTGTTATATTGCATATTTGTTTGATTGTCAATTGCAGCCACTCCTATATTCCCTATTATGACCGAATCTCCCAGCTCTGCAGGCCAGTAAGCGCGCTGCAATTATGGTCAGTCGTCAAATTGAGCGTCCACCGTTGACATCACATGTTCCGGTCTGTTAATGAGTGCTTCAATAACAGTCAACCGTTCAACCGTGACTTAGTTGTTTGGCACATATTTCAACAGTGAAATGAATGGAAATTATCCATGCATGTTATGATTCAACATATCAACATATAATAAGCATTTATTTAATAAGTGAGGTGCCTTGTTACTTTTATTCAAGGTAATTTCAGATAATGAATAAAAGCTCTTTGGTGGAAAAAACACCGAGAAACAAGGCCTATATTTGAGAACAATGTATATGTCACAGAACATTGTAACACTTGTTACTGGTGGCACTGGCCTGAATGGTTACTGGTGGCACTGGCCTGAATGAACCGGAACGTTAAATTAGTGAGAGAACAAACCTGTTCAAAAACCACTCCATCACTGGCAGGACCATGTCACTTCACAGTCACAGCTGTGGACAGGCTGCCCCAACAAGGACCTTAACCACTCATCAATCTGAGACAAATGGCCATTTGAATCAACCGGCTAAACAGCAGTCAAGTTCATAATGGTCAAAACAGGTCCAAAGACCATTAGTGAACTTCAAAGAGAAACAATAACTTAATTTGCATGGGCAGGAGTGGCATTGTAAAAGTTGTAGTAAGTGTAGCCATTGCTTTTAAATACCTGAAGCAATGCTGATCGAGCATTTCTGTAGTACAGTAAAACCTTGTGTGAAAATGGAACTGACTGAAAAAAGCCAAGGTAGGACACAAACAGGGTATGCTGGGTAATAATCACAATTATGTATGAGCTTTAATTCCATTATAGCTTTGGCATAATTTCAACTAAAGATATAATGACATGGAGTTATACTGTATTTTTTACAATTTGAGTACACATATTTTTTTTGCAATTTGAGTGTTTATTTATCTCAAATTGTTGAGTATGTTACCATTATAAATATATGTCTGACATTAATATGAGAGATAGATTTCAAATATTTTCTGAAATTAAGAATTTTATATAGTAATTCCAAAGAAAATAGAAATCAGTGACAATCCATTTTAAATTCATTTTATATTTCTTACATGATGTACTTCATCACCCATAGACCATGTCCAGACTCAATAAGACTGGCCCAGTCCAAGAAATAGTTATGACTTAACTCACTTATAGTTGCTTCTGACAGCTAAATCAAACATCCCTGCGTTGTATCGCACTTAGTTTCGGTACTGAAATCTTGCTGCCACTTATAGTCATATGACTTATTTTCCACTATCTGATACTCTTATTTCATGGACTGGTAATCTTGGCCGGTTCCTGGATGGTCAGCGCCACACATCACCGCCTCGCTGAACTAAGGTCTTTTCCAGTGATGTCAGCAGTGGCCTTTCCCAGAATCTTTTTCAAAACCAACATGTTTCATTCAGTCATCGCCTATTCAGGGCTTCCAATTGGCTCCTAATATTCCCATTTAATTTGTCTTAATATTTTTAGGCCATCACTTATGTTGAGTTTGGCGAGACTTTAAAACACTATAACCCTCAGCCTCAGTGTTAACGTTTATCGGCCAACCACTCTTGAAAGTAGGCCTAACAAACTCTGGTTCAACCAATCACCACTGCAAGATATTCAGGTGCACACTCGACGAGGGCAGACAAAATATACTGGCTCACTGAAACGATCACAATTCGGAATTGGACAGTTAATACACGGGATCAGACAAATGCTGCCAGCTCCTCTTGTCATCTCAGGAGTAAGAATTTTATTGGACCTGTCGGTACAAAATTGTTGCAATATTGTCTACAATATGCACTTACATTTAGCCCATGGGCCATAATATTCGTTCAGCAGAGATATATGATAGGACACTAAGGTCCATGTGTGGACTACGTGAATACATTTCATTGGAATGTTACCAAGTGGGTCGAGCTGTGGGACCGCTGTTGGCATTCTCATAGCAATGATGCCACTCACATGAGGCGTGATGGCCTGATATGCAAATAATGGGGAATCCTCAGGTCCTCAAAGAGCCTTGTGACGCCTTATTATGCAAATATTAGGGATTCACCATACAGACTTTACAGGGCTTTAGTGATAAGAGCTGACACTGAGTTAAGTCTATAGGTACATGGAATCACGTTTATTTTAAGCATTTTATTAGTAAAAGCAAATACTAAAGCCCCGGCAGGGCTAATGACTAAATCAATGAAGTTTGATCCATAGTCAAACCATGAGCATGCAAGCATAAATGAGGAAAAAATATATATATTAAAACCTGTGGCACAGGCCACACCAGAGAGGGGTGCTCTGGATATTTCCATACTCAAGGGTCTCCTACAGCTGGAATATTTCAAATGTCAATCATTCTGCAGTAATCAAATCAGCCTAGCACTCCAAAGAACTGAGTTGCCATTTGCTCTTTGCTGAAAAGATTGTGGTGCTGGGGCGACCAGCGTGACTCAGCCCCTCAAGAAGGCTGCTTAAACAAAGGTAATCGTTCTTCCCCTGGATTATAAACACCATCTTGTGCTGCATGGAACAAACTTTCAAATGGTTACATACCAACTAAATGGTTTCTCAGGTGAGAGCAAACCTCTGCCAAGGCAAAGCTTTAGTAAGCAACAAAACTGGACCAACTGCTTTTCCTGGATCCACACTGAACATTTATTGGGATTTTCCTGATCCATGGCACCATGGCAAACCCTTGCACAAAACGTCATGGAAACAGTTCAGTATTTTTTATGTAATCTTGATAACAAACAATCAAACAGATGGGTGTAAAAATAACTTCCTAGAAGGAAGAAATGATTGTGTGCAACAAATGACCAAGAGCTCTTTATTATATTTTAATGCAAAAATTTAATATGTGAAGCTATTAAAGCAAACTATTTTGAAAATACACTCTCCTACGCTACTTGGAACAAATTTGCCATAACCTGCTATCCTACAATCAAGAAAATACATATCTCAATGCTTTCATGTACATATCCACCTCATGGTCAAGCCCAAATTTATGCAATCCACCCCAAAATGTTATCGCTTTTGTTCACTGTTCTCTTAAAACTACTGGAAAGAATACACCCGAACATGGTGAAAAATTATTGCAAAAGTGCACTGGTTATACTGGCATTTTTCAAAATGAGACATTGCCAAAAGAGAAATTATGATTCTTGTTTCAGATATCAGCAGTTTGGCACAATTTTTAAAGTTCAAATGAATTATTCAATTTAATTTATATTAAAATATTTAAATAAGTGGTGGCAAATAAATACACTCTACTGTATATTAACAGTTTATTAACAGAAATTAACCAATTACAAGACATGCATTCAACCAATCAAGACCCCTGGCAAGGTACATCTTATTTCCTGTATTTATTCCTTTGGGAGTGATGCAGACGGAAGCAAAGTAAAAAGTAAGGTCGTCTCAGACAGAGCGGACAGATATAGTCTTGATTATCCAATCTGTGAGAGCAGGAAAGCATTTTCAGGAGGCCATAGGGGTCAAAGGAATGCATATTGCATGCGGACTGTCATCCTCCATCAGTGGATTTGTGTCAAATCTAAAGTATTTTTGCACTTGGGGAGGTTTTTAAGTGGGCATTACAGCAAATCTCTGCCTGGTTTCATCAACCGTCGAGGTGCTCGGCTCATTAATTTTAAAGCACCTTTAAAAGACTAACATGTAGTGATTATTGATTACAGGTGGTTAGGCACAGGTGTTTAAATGAGCCATAAATATTTTATGCCAGCTTCTGTGTTCATGTTCTCAAACTGATAGGATTGTCAAATGGCAAGACAGCTCAAGAAGACCTTTTGGCTGAGAAGGTTACTGGTACCAAGGATGTCTCCACTTTATTTCATCAACAATATATATTCATAAGCTTAAGAAAAAAGCTTCCTGACAGATTTTATAATAATTAATATATTTGCATCAATGGAGGTTTATAAATTTATAATGAAATATGAAAGAAACCAATGATGATCATTGCAAATATTGAAAAAATTACCAATCTTTGTCTTTAATATAAAATTCACATATAACTATATTATTTGTGAATTTTAACAGCAAAATGATAATCAAATGCACTTTTTATTAAGATTTTCATTTAAATGTTTTTATTTTCAAAATGATCAGTTTTTCTGGACAGATTTAACAGCAATCTTTAGTGTCTTGTGTAAAGCATACCAACAAGAATAACCCCTAAAAAGGGAGATATCAGTGTTGCTTGATGAAGAGGGATTCGGTCTTGACGATCAAAAAGAGATAATGGATGCCTGAAGAGTCTTCTGGATAAGAGCACCAATAAAACCCTGCATGTATGACAGCTTTCTGTTTGAAACAACAGCTATCAGAGGCCCATGCTGCAAAGTTCAGGAAGGTGAGGGCATACACACAAACCCTCTCACCCCAGTATCACCTGCACATTGATAACATGCCAAAAGGGTTAGAAAACCCCTCACAGCTACACGAAGCCTATACATATGGTCAGAGCATGTCCTGCTCAGACAAGCCAGCCGATGTTAGTATAAGCCTTGCCTGAGCATTAGGGTACTTGTGGTCTCTGGGAATAAGCCATTTAATGTCTGAAGTGAGATATGGCCATCGGGCAACCAACTACAGTACCTGGTCAGGGAGGAACTGGGCATGAACCCTACAAGAGACTCCAGATCGCCTCTTGAGTGCCTATTAACTGTGATCCAAAGCTAGTAGCAGAAACATACACATTTAATTGTTAAAGAAGAGCTTTCTGTGTTTCTAAGTGAAAATAGTGCACTCTAGTTTTCCTAGTCTGATTCAGTGACTATTTCTACTATGAAACATTAAAGGGTGGTTATGGGTAGTTTATAGTATTAAACCTAATGAGATATATATATATACTGGAAATACATGTGTATACATCCCAAAATATATAATAAATCCTTCAATCACTTAGCAGATTTGATAACACAGAAGGATGCACCTATATTAAAATATTAATAACAGAAGACAGGCAATTAGTGTATGAAAAGAAAAGGGAACAGAAAGAATTAAAATGTTGGAATGTTTTTGAATAACATTAAATTTTAATCATTTTCAAACTCCTTTATTTTTCAATAATATGAAGATAATAGATCATCAAATTCAGAGATATTTAACATAACTCAGACATTTTTCTTGTTTAAAAGTCTCCCCTAATCTCTGTAGTGGGGAAGAACAATAGATTCTAACGTTAATCTTTGGAACCATGCCCTTTTGCAGACTAGAAAATCTGCAGAAAACTTTTTCTTGTAATGTTTTCTTTGCTATCACATTATCAATAAAACTTTTGACTTCTGCCAACGATTACTATGACTCATCTGTGACTCTCACTTTCATCAATCCTCACTCACTTGCATACCACGATGAGACTTGTTGACAGTTATGCACATAACAATGACAATCTTAGGGAGATCTGCATACTGATTCAGGATGCAATTACTAAATTACAATGGGTAATCCCCAGGTCATCCTCCCTGACAACAAGCTGATCACTGCAAACAATACTGTGCCAATTTTTTTTAACACAACTGCAGAAATAATTTGATTCTTTCTTTTTCCTCTCTTGGGGATTGGGTTGCAAGGAGGGTGGAGGGGGAAAGGAAGGTCCACAACTTATTGGTTTTGAAGCATGTACTGATCATGTGAACCAATATTTACACACACACATATTCACATATATATGTAAGCAAATAGGTTTTAAGCTTTAGACCCAATCACAGTAAGTGTTTTATTAGTTGTGTAGGTTAAAAAATCTTATATCACACTATCTAACTTAGGACTTGGGCCATTGCTGTTTTCAAGAATTACTATGTGTGCCTCCTGATTCACACAGGAAATGGGCAACTGGATAGTAACTCACATATGATACAATCAGTATTTTTAACAAATGCCACTAGGGCAAGCACTGAATAAGGTATTCTGATACATGTCTTTAATAGTCTGTCAAAACGACTTTTCACTACAACCTATCCAAGGTTTTAACAACAGAAGCGCACTATGGCCCATCAGTTAATATCAAATTATGCTTCTGAATACAAAGCATCCCCTTTTGTGTTGTGCCTGCACAATACTGAATAATTGCAATAAAATCAGTGATCTCCAACTTACGAGAATGCTCTGAGTATAATAAATAAGTACAGACTCCAGATAAAATTACTGGGCAGTCATCTTTATAACTGGTCATTACAGTGTAATTCAATGGAACCCCCACAGGCAAGTGCTGTCCATGCATGACAAAGTTATTAGAGACATTTCCTGTCTCTGTTTGGGTTCTGTATGGTAATTGGGTGGCGGTCCTGACAGTAAAGCCAGTAATTTTGTTCAGGCTGTCAAGTCACAACTCCTGACTTGCAGATCACAGTAGACCAGCACATCCCAAGACAGCAATTGTTCAACATCAGATAGGAGTAATTTGAAGACAACGTTGCTGTCAACTAAATCATAGTGTAACAGTGATCAGTCAGACAACACAGTGAGATACACCCTCCATGGGTCGCAGGTCCACCCCCTCCCTCGGGCTGCCAATAGCCGCCAGCTAATCACGCATATTGCCCAAGATAACAAACTTCAGGCTAACTCAATTAGGACACAATCCTAAGATCAGCAAAATTCCTGAATAAAGCCGACCCCAGTATCGTTGTTAATTTAGCTGGCTTATAAAAATAAAGCAAGAAATTTTGCTTGCTTGATCAAAATTCTGTCTGCAGATTATATCTGGACTAAGAAGTAAGTATTTCGTTAATTACGCAAGATTTATCAACAGAAATAGCTATGGTGGCAGAGTCTGGCACTTTGATGAAGTTAGACATGTAAAATAATCATATTTTGGTTTATTTTCATGGTATAAACAATGATATCATACAATTTTTATTGCTGTATTTGATTGAAAAAGTATCATTTATCAAATATTATTTAGTATATAAGAATTATTAAATCAAGACAATTAATCAGAAATAAATAAAACAACACAACATGACTAAATGTAAGTGGCAGACTTAATATGCAAATTTATTCATTACATTCACTATATAATAATACTAGCTGATAAACCCGGTATACCGGGCCTAAACTGGGGTTGGGGAGATATATTAACTGAGATGTGGAATGTTGGCTCATTTTTTGTTCTAAAAGTTAACGAAAATATAGGTTTTTCAGTGGGAAACTGTTTTAATAAGACATTTATAAATAATTCTACATTTATTTTGCTGCGCTGTGCTTGTGGCAAAAAATTCATATCCTGGTATGTTTACCTTGAAGACCTGGTCAGTGACGATGTTTACATTTCGAAACAGAATGAGAGGCGGGAACATTCCTGTTTTCGATGATATCTTACTGGATTCTATCGTTGGACGTATAAAGATTAGGTTGATGTGAGGAACACATGACAGATTTATTAAATTGGCATTGCATGGAATCTGTTCCTGAAGAAAGAAACAGAAATATGCATACATCGTAAGTATATCGTAAGGACTCCATGCAGAGGGTCCTTATCCCATTTTCAGCCACCGCAACCTTCTTCTTCACCATATCAGACACATTTGAGGCCTTAAACCCCCGCCACCCCTACACAACCCTGTTCCTGAAATTGGGACCTTGAATTAGGTCATTAATACTCCTGAACTCTCCATTTCATAAAGGGAGAAACATGTTTTTCTCTTTTACTTACCACGCACGTGGGTGAGAGCCTCGTTCAAATGTAATGCCCGACATGCTCAAATCCATCACTGAAAGCAAGCGTTATTAATATGAACAATAGTCTGAGGTTGAGGGACCACGATGCGAGCTTTCTGGTCATTGCCGAAAGCAGTTCGGCTGTGCTCAGTCTAAACTCAGTGCAAGTCAGTAAAAACGGAAAAATCACCCAAAATTATATGTACATTAAAAATTTTTTAGTCTCATATCACCTATGTCACTGCGGGGATAATAACCTTTAAAATAATGTATGGCACAGTACTGTACACAGCGCGTTTTAGAGAACATTGCGAAAAAAACTTTAACCAAATTCCTTTTATAAGTATTAGATTTATAAATTTCATATAACTATAAATATTAATGGTCGACATATTTATCACTCTGACTCAGTTCCTCATTTTAACTTTACAAATTCATCATATTTATAATAATAATTTATTTCATTTATTTAAATTTATTTTTAATGCAACAATTTAAAAAAAAGAAAATGCAGTAGAAAGGGAATTTAAAAAAAAAATAATCATAACAAAGAAAATGCAGTGAAAAGCTTAGTTATAATTATTTATGCAAAATTCAACACAAAATTATATATTAAAAGTATTTACACTGGAAATGGGTTAACATTTTATTTATGAATATAGTGTTACATTTTTAAAGGTTTCATTTAAAAAAGTCATATGGCTATTCAGATAGAGAGTCAGGTTGAGCCAGTGTTACTCTAAAAACCTGGACCTGCCCGTAATCAACAGCTTATAGTGAGTGGTCTCTAATGCATGTCACAAAACGGGGCAAGCCCTCAGTATACAGGCGGTTTTACTGCAGCACACACACGGGATGTGTGCCAAGAACACGCTTGCTGACACGAGCAGAGTCTGCCTTTCATTACAGTCGATCCAGTAACAGTGAAAACGTGAGCAAAAGAGTAAACATATTGAGTTTAGTCCAAACACCACAGCTGAGCTCCAACTTGTGGAGGTCAAAAGAAACAGGACTTTCAGTCCAACAGACCCCCTGCTACCCCAGTCTATCCTAGATACACTAGTCTGAACAGCTAACATACATGTTTGCCTCTGCCAGGAATCTAGGTGTTCATACCAATGTGTGTTTGTATGTGTGTTTGTGTGCAACTTTACTCGTGCAAACATCAAAGGAATCTCATTAAATTTTTTAGGGCATTTTGGGGAATGGGCTATTGAAGAATCAATCAGATTTTGGTGTAGAACTGGCGCATAATCCGGATCCAGTGACGTCATCTTGCAAATGTACAGTCACTTATGCACAAATAAATCTGGGATTATGGGCTGAATAAGAGAAAGCAAAGACTTTTGGGAGCATCCTATAAAAGCGAACCCCCCTACCCCTCCCCCCCAAAAAAAAAAAGAAAAAAAAAAAGGCAGAGACTTACATTCCATAAAATGCAGATTTCTACTTTCTATACAGCTGAATACAGTTACTGGGTAATTAAGGGAAACCCCTTTTATAAATCACATCCATCTCTATATTGCTGGCACTTTTTAAAATTAGTCCTGATATAAGACTAAGGACCCCTCTGATAGATGTACATCTCCCTATATACATGGGAAAAACCAGGCCCCCTACGAGTCAACAGTTGGGAGATTCCACTGTAATTAAATATCAATCAAAGTATTTATAAGTTTTAAACTTGTAAATAAAAATTGAAATAATAGAATTCAACTATATCTTCCAAACTCCAATTTCAAAACTTTTATAATAATGTGTAATTAATAAAAAAAGTTCAATTTTCGAATATATAGTATTTAAAAAAATTTTTAACATCTCTTCTAAGTACAGAATGGGATAATATCAAATCAATCCAGACAAAATCATATGTTAAGGGTGTAGATATAGCTACATATTGTCATGGTATTCCAAACGACCAAGTACAGTTTTAGCTTGTTACATATATATTCATATCAGATTCAGAGTATTCATTGTTCAGGATTCATTTTTATGATTCTATAAAAAAACTTTACAAACCATACAGACCTGTCTGACAGGTGTATATGATATATGTATGTTTAAGTAATAACATCAAACAGGTTAGTCAACCTAGGACAGTGTTTTATTGATTTGTTGCCCTTCTGCCATCCCCGGTGCCCTAGTAATCCATTACCCCTCAGATGTGCGCTGACACACGGCCAGATTGAGGTAGAAGTTTGTGTTGGTCCTGAACGAAACCCCACCCCAAGGGTCAAACATCAAGGCTCTGCCCGGCAGCCATAACAGCAGGAACTTTATCAGCACCTTCCCTCATCTCTATCCTCCCTGCTGCAGCAGACAGCTGGCCCTGATAAACTCTCTCTGGAAATTTCTAGGAAACGTGCTGACATGGGACTATCCCTGTACCTTATCAGGGCCTGCCCTGCCTGCACACACGGCTTGTCTTCGGTTCCCAATGTTACATGTAAACATGCAACACTGCTCTAACACTGGTACCGATTTAGCTCGTCACCTGGTCATGTTATAACGAACTCTCCCCAGGTGAAACTCTGGCTGACAGTTCTTCTGAACATATCTGTCAACCTCACAGGGAATTGCAATAATTGTTGAGCTGCTAAGACTGTTATGGGAAACAAAGAATCCTTGTCTGACTGTTCAGAAATAGATAGTGATGACAAAACATGAACAGTACGTGGAGTCCCTGAAGAATGTTTTGTTAGTATTTCCAGAATGACAACGTATGTGATATCAAACCTTTATTTTGTCGTCTTAGCTTATTGAATCTTTCATTCCTTGACACTTATTTCCTCCCAAAGTGTACAAACAGCAGTTATAACTTGGATTAAAGAGAGTGAGACTGAAGCTGTCAACCATCTAATGTACATTCTTTCCTGGATATAAAGGGCACAGTGGTGTGGTTAAGACTTTGCCATAGGTTTTAGCATTAAATTGAAACAATAAAAACTTTAAAACATTAAATTAACTCTGGTTTTCTTCAGTAATTGGTAATGATAAATTCATTATCTTTACCACACAAATTTAGTTTGTGCCAGCACATGCCCAGAAAAGTAGAATTGGAGCTGATGTTGTGTTAACCTAACTGATGTATGATACAGTGGTACTCTTGTTTATTGAAAAATATATGAGAATACCATTCCATGCAGCCAGCAAAAACTATAACGTGCATTGGTTACATCAGTCTCTCTCCCAATACTGCCATACACGGGATCCCTGATCTTGTACAACAGCTGACGGTCACTGGAGAGACCTTGGTTCACCTTACAACCAAAACACATAACATAGTGTGGGTAAACAGAAGAACCTGTATTTATAGACACCTACCTTGGGCACACAAGAAAGTTCTTCAGTCTCTTGCACATACAGGTCTGTCAAGCAGACAGACAACCTGTCCAGTGACTGTGTTATGGTACACCTAGTACTTATCACACTGAAAAAATCCTATAAGAGATTGTCCTAAACCTTTTCTCACAATACTTCACTCAATTATTTTCAAGCAGGGGACCTTACATCTGCCCATGACTGGGAGATGGCACTGCATTTTTGGTTCCTTTAAGACAAGTTTGATCCCTGTATTTGCCAATTAAACTGTGAAACCATTAACACCATTCATTTAAAATCCACCTACCTCCAATAATGAGGGGAGTACCCTGGACACTGTGTTTGACAATTCTGGCATGGTCTACTCTTCTCACTGTCTGTGACTCCAATCTGCAAATAAGGACAACGCTATAACTTCTATACATACAAATGATACAAACATTTGATATTAATACAATTTCTGTATATGTCAAGTCTTATATTGTGATAAGAGCTAATCATGCATTGAAGCAACTCTGTCCATGGATTCCAATTGACAAACCCTATAGTTGGAATTTGGACTTGGCTGGATCCTGATTTGAATTCATTCTAGTCTAATTCCTTAAATTTGGCAACTGATGGCTCTGACACATGCACATTAACTCAGATAACTAAATATATACATGCATTAACATAAAATAATATTACCAAGTGCTTACAAAACATGTCGTGTTCTAAGACTTACCCCTATGTAGTCTAAATGGTACATCATTTTGATAAAAGTCAAGAGTTCTGAATATTGCAGAACTGCAAAGTATATCCTTGAAGAACAACCTGCAGTCTATGATACCATGCCATCCTAACTCATGTTCTAAACCAAAGGCATAATTCTAAACAAGGCTGGTCTAGGAGCATGCAGCCTGTTATATCCATTTATGAAATGAAACATGATCAATAATTGTTTTTCCAAATATCATAATTATTGTATTTATCCTGCAAGCTATTTTATGTCAGGCAACAATTAGTCCACAATACATCAAATGCCTCTTAACAATATTACCTAACATTTTAATAGCGTAAAGTACATGAGTTGGATAAATACACAAATCAAAGTTGAAAAAAGGAGATCATCCATCAAATTAATGTAGTTAGTTAAACTTTAGTTAATGGATAAATAGGTCATGCATCCCTTCAAATTCTGATGACTGCATAATGGTATAACTATTTTGCCTAACTATAAGAGACTTGGCTCACTTATTTACATTTTGGATGGTTACCCCATACAGGGATCAAAGGGCTAAGTGGGAGTTGATGCTCCAAATTACTATGTGATGTTTTTGTCTCCCTAATGATTGAATGTAATCCATAATAATTGGATGACCCATTATATAACTCAGTACAAAACCATGCTTAACATGAACAACAATAGGCACAAGGGACCTCTTTGAAATTCATTGCTCTGTCTGATTTACTTATTCCACTGGGAATTTTCAATAGCCAACATTGTATAATACACTGGGCACCAAATGGACCACTGAAAGTGAAAATGACCAATATCATCAACTTCTGAACTCTAAACATCTTCAAAACTTTGAACTATGCATTAAGCCAAATTTTCATGTGCCTTTGAGGACACTTGAATTCTTTGTTTCAAATAGGGTGTCAAAAGTTGAAATAACAGTGCAAAGTTTTAATTTTACAACTAGCCTGAAACCATATATATATGTATATATATATATATATATATATATATATATATATAGCACTTTCCTTGATTTATGATTGTTTTTCAAGAAAGAATGACTGAGGTATCCACGAAACCATGATTCTCTTTTTCTCAAAACACGTTTATTTATTAAATATCTCATGGTAGTAGTAAAAAATTACATTAAAATATACATGTGAATATTTAAGGTATACCTCACATTTCATTAATAAACCTAAGACAATTATGTGCAAAGTAAACCTAGTACTAAGTTGATAGAGAACAACTTTTGTTTGATTTGCCATTCAAATATAATGAAGAATTTTATTTTGTGCACTGGGAAATCACAAAATTATACGATATTCTCAAATCCCCCAGAGAAACGAACACTGTATGTTAAACTTGCATGTATATAATATATAATTTATACATATATTATAGTGTTATATAATACAACACTCCATTATGTATGAACATGTTAATCTGAGGTTTCTGGTGAATGGTTAGTGAGTGAACTATGGTGATAAATGTTGACTTGGCACCCAGATGGTCCAGCCCAGGCTAATTGGCTGCAGGCCCCAGCCCTGTGCAGGTGCCCCTCTCCACCCCAGTAGTCAAAAGGCAGGGCTGGTCCCAGCCATGTTGTTACTGGCAACATCAAAGCCTGCAGCTAAACTACAATCTGGTCACATCTCAGCCCATGAGACAGCCAGTTAAATAGACAAAAGCTAAAAAAATCATTTAGATTTCCAACCAGTTGATGTATGAGTAAACAGGGCCCTTGTAATGCACACTGTCAGCCATTAAGGACGCCCCATGCATTGCTGCATGCACATGCATGACTGGTTGGTTATAAATACTTTCAACCATGTGCATGGACTTGGGAATAAAAACAAGCAAACCCATAGGTGAAAGCAAATTTTTATCTCAACGCATATCAAACAGAAAGCAATCACATTGCTAGTATGTCAATCTGTGTTACATTTTTTTAATGTTATGATAACATCCAAATGCACAATTGTGTTTTTTTTGTAAAATCATCTTGGTCCTTTCTGATAAAATTGCTATAGATCTTTATTGTTTGAATTAAAGCTTCCTATAGTGAAAATTATTCATTAGTGACAGGTACTTAAAAAATCTGGTCAAATCACATTGGTCATATTGAACAGCATGAATTAATGAATTTCATTATATGATCTTGAAGAGGATTTAAAAATGGACCAACTTGAGCAAAGATTTTAATTAAAAGAATCTATATTAACTATATTACATAGTATCTACATGCAATAAAAATATAAAAGTCATCTCTTTATGTGGGTTATGCTGTACTGCTCCTGATATATCAATACTAAAAGGCAACAATTCATACGGGAAAACATGCCAAAAACATACATCAACAGTTTATCCATGAAAAAATTGATACAACATTATATGTATACAGACTACATAAAATATGTCTTTGAAAATTACTGTGGATTTAACCCTGTTTAGCGTACACTCACGACTTTTCATAAGACCACTCCCACAGGGTACAGATAGGTCACCTTTTCACCTTCAGGGAACCTTTATATCATACACATGACAATTCTACAACATCATACCCATACCATATAGACCTTATGCATTTCACTGCATCTATTTGGAAAAATTCTTTTGATGAACTGATACTTTTCTTTAGAAATATCCAAGATAATGGACTTGATAGCTTTCCGAATATATATATATGGGCGACAACGCTCGGAGATCCTACTGTGCATTGCAAAGATAAACCATAACTGACAGGTCAAAGTGATAGAGACAAACTTAAGCCACAATGCCTCTGTCTCGATGGACACAAAAGCTATGATCTATGAGATACAGTGTGTGTATGATAGATGTGTATTGGTTTTTGTGGCCAAACGCCTCAATCACCCATGTGTTAGATCCTGTCCAGGGTAGGGGAGACCTGTGTCAACTGGTTCGTGATTGATGAATCTCAGCAACACTAGCGAATCAACACAACCGACAAAGCTAGTGTACTGGGGTGACATTTTGAAATTGTATTTGATGGAGTGACTCTTTTATCTGACACCTGAAACAACTATGCTACAAATTAGTGGACTCTTTCATCCACTACTACAACTACCACACTGAGGGATCTGGAACCGATCCGGTATCCCTGTTAGTGATCTTAAATCAATGACCATGAATTTCAGGACAATCTGTCTGATACAATAATATCTGTCCTTATAAGAGCTTACCTGAACAGGTGTTTCCATTGATCATATGACCAACAACTTACATTGGTTATATGCAGGGCAAGCAAGCAGATCATAAACTCAAATGGAGAGCAGTTTCCGCTCTAAATCAAACAATGGCAGATGTAACACGGACATGATTTTTGTACCTGTGTTTATATTGTTAACTGTGTGGTGAACTATGCAAAGATTCTGTCAACTGAAGAATACACAATTTTGCCGTATGTGTTTGTGCATATCCGACACTTATCTGAATGTGTATCCACGCTGCTACCAATCATGATGCTTCCCACTACTCATTCTGTGTATGGGCATTTTCACACCTAATTTAAAAGTTTTTTTGCATGGTCTGCACAAAGTATAATTCATGTTTATTTAAATATAAAGAAAACCTGTGTAGACTAGAGATAAATAACCATAGTTCTACACAATCTAAATTAAATGTAGCATTATGAGTGGCATGCATTCATGTAAGTAATCTTTGCATGCAGAAAAAGAAAGCAATTCATCCCTTTCTCCATTAAATTACCTATGTAATTCAGTAATTGGTAAAAAGAATTATGTAGTATAAATGCAGTTCATGTTGATAATGTCTGCTGCAAGGTACGATTGGCAATGATTCAAGCTGGGGAACATTATAAAATCAATAAAAAATATAAATTTGACTGCATTTCATTTTCTATACTGCTGCAATTTTGATAAGTAATGAATATAAAACATACTAATAATATTTTTCAATAAATGTTACTGTCAATTCTTTAAAAAAGTAAAGAGATTTCAACATGTTTGAGGTTTATAATTTACACTAAGGTAATCAATCTGAAAACTTAATAGATTATTGCTGTACCATATTTAAATTGGTGTGTTAGAATAGTAATTTTATTGCAATTTTAGGGTATTTCTGCTCTAATTGCAGAAACAAGGGCAGAATGGGCAGAAATGGCAATGGCAGAAACTTGCTAACCTTGATCAAAAGTGAAATATTCAGTATACAAGATGGTATTTTTACTCAAGCATGTACAGTTGGCATGCTCAGGTAGTAGAACAAACTGGACCTCTCAACAGGTGCTGTATTCCTTCAGTATGGAGCTCACCTGAAGAGATTTACAAAAGGTAGACAGACTGGAGCCATCCCGACAGAAGATTTAGGGAATGTAAACTTGTTATTCCGACTTGCTTCTAAACCATGCAGAACCACCCCTGGTGAGACCAGGTCAGCTTAGCTTGTGTTATGACTCCAAACATAACAAGTGTAGCCTCAGATTTACCCAGCACTAAATGTTCTTAGATGCCAATCTAATTATCCAGGTAAAAAACATATATAACACGTCGCCAGACAGACAGGTTAAAACGTTATGACATATGAAAAGCCAGGAGCTTGAATCAATATAATATCTATTCAGCATATTTACAAGACTGACTGATATTAGGGTATGCTGAATGTACTCTGATATTTCTTGCATTACCATTTTTTTGGACCCTTAACCTACACATATTTCTCAGGTGTACTATACGAGGCTCTCCCCAGGGCAGACATTAATTGGATCATCAAAGAGATGTATAAAATGCTACTCTCACCAAAAACAGAGTCTAACATTCTGTCTGTTTAACTTAAGTTGATTTCTCCAGTTGTGATGAAGTGATAAACTCAAGTGGCCTACTCATCAAACCTCTGATGTGCCCTTGCAATAAGATTTACTTAATTTATACTGTACATAAGTTAGGCCCCCCAGAAAGTATTGTTATCAGGCACTGTCCGCAATAAGTTTAACCCCCTGTATCAATATTTTTATTTTCATCTTTCAAGATAAATTAATACAAATTTGATAACATTTCTTTTTTATGTAGTGCTTTTCCCTGATCATATGACATTTTTATCAAAACATAGTTTAAAAAAAAAATTGCCCCGCCCACACTGATTTCTGAAATAAAGTGCCTTAGAATCTAAAGTTAGAACCATACAGGTTTTTTTTGCCTTATATATAGCTCTTCTTCTACCAAACCTCTTGACTGAACCTGACAAGGTCGACAAGGTCGACAATATCTTCTAAGGGTTGATACTGTGAGTTTTACCATGTTTGAACTTTTACCCAGGTTTCCTCACTGGTCCAAAAGCAAAGGTTCTTCAAGGGAAGTTAAAGGTTCTTTCTAAACGAATGATTTCTTAGTTTATGATGATACAATGGATGTCCTGATCATCACCTATAAAGTTTTGCAATGGATGATTGCTGTTGAGAAGTGTTTGGTAAGCAGTATATGTTCCGTTTAAATTTATACAGGTCATGACCATGCATGATAAAAATAATCAAATCTAATGGTGTACCTGTATGAATGCTCTCTAATCTGTGAAAGACTAGCTGGCAGTGCATTGTTACTTAATTCAAAGTTATTAAACTCATATTTCTTGTATCCTTACACTTATGTTTGAATTACAGACAGCTGACTGTAATGAAGAGTCAGAGATCCTGGTTTGTACCCATGGAAATGTCTGAACTATGGAAATAACCACGGAAACACAGTCTCAACATCCCTGGCTTGGCAATGTATCATCAGAGAGAACTTCATGTACATATGGCAGAGATCACCTTCGAGAAAAAAGTACCGCACTCCGGCGCCCTCTACCTGCTCTTTGTAGCCCTTAATCGCTTCCAGAAAAACTGCACACATTCATAACTCAATAATCCTGGACAAATGCGGCCAGCGCTCCATGCTGGCAGGAACTACTGCAAAGTCCCTGGTAAAAAGTATGGCCTCAATCATGAAGATAACGTTTTCATTTTTCTTCTCTCTGGCTCATCATTGTTTATCTAGGTCTATGAAAATGCTGCCAAGATCAGGGGATAAGGCCCTGTGGTTAACCATGTGTTTCTGTAAAGCTTGTATTTATATCTTTCTTCTGGCGGAAAAGTTGGAATACTAAGGCTGTTAACAGTCAGTTTATACCTGATTCTCTACCTTAATGTTAAGGAATACTGTTCAAACACCTTTCCCCACATTTTAAAATTATTTTTTAAAGATATTTGTAAATTGAAAACCTTACAATATAACTTGTAAATTAATTTTGTATAGTGTGTTTAAACAAAGGACATGTGTAGAAATAATTTGTTAATTTCAGCACTTGTAACTAAACAAAAAGCATTATTCTACATGTATTTATAAATATGCAGCCATTAGTCCATAAGTGTATTCAAGTATACTGACCTTGAATATGTATATATAATATATAAAATACTAAAAAAAAAGGTTCAGTTATAAGAAAACTTTGAAAACAAAATAAAAATTTCTGATTCCAAATCATACATTCTGGACACCTGTTGGGTAAGCTAGAGGGGTAAATCCACTTGTAACTGGTCCCCGAAGATCGTAGACCCTGAAGAAGAATATTCAAGAAATATCTGACATATATTACAACAGTGTTTTGTGATAAGAAATAATTA
The DNA here is from genome assembly GCA_026874595.1 of Sipunculus nudus. Taxonomy (NCBI): domain Eukaryota; kingdom Metazoa; phylum Annelida; class Sipuncula; order Golfingiida; family Sipunculidae; genus Sipunculus; species Sipunculus nudus. The sequence continues at coordinate 36,441,764 of CM049306.1, read as the reverse complement.
ATCATTTTGAATAATAAAAATATTCATTTAAAAATATGGTGTCAGTTATAATCTATAAAAATACAAACCTGGGGATGAAAAGATATTTTCTTTATATTATTTTCAAAGCATTATGCGAGCTAGGCCTTCAGATAATGTTTTGCGAAACCCTGCCTATCAGTTGGTCATTTTGCCTAATAACAGAGGCCTGCCCTAGTTAAGGAAACCCCTGCCTCTGCCACTTCCAACATGACACACATGAACCCAGAGATGTACTGTCTACAAAACCCTACCCTGATGCTCTGTTAACAACACCTGGCTTTCTATGGATAGGATGTCAATTATCTCCAAGACCATTCACACCCTGTCATTTCTGTCTCACCTGAACAGTATATAGAGCCTAGGACTTGCAGTGTAGGGTAAAATACAACAACATCCTAGTACAAACTAAAGATGACACGGGAATCATATTTTCTGTAGATTTATATATATATATATATATACATATTTATATACATATATATATACTTTTTATTTATTACTGCATGCATGTTACTGTGTATTCAAAATGTTTTGTTGGTCTAAAATTTTATGGTTTTAACATTGAGAACTAGACATGGTATTTATTTAAGAATTGTATATTTCTGTGACTTATTTCACCTGTATGGTCTGCATGGTCCCCAAAAACACTGATGTTTTGGATACTTCTGACAAAAAACCACCATCTAACTTCAAAATAAAATCAGAAGTCAAAATAAAACACCAATCAATAAATAATCATTTTTTGAACACATCTATGCAATAATATATCGAAATTTTATGAAATAAAGATATACAAGTGTTTCGTGTTGCAGTTGGTTCACCAGCTAACATGACAGCCATTTATTCCGTCGATGATGCTCCCTCTAATGGCACAAGATGCACTTTAAGCTGAGCACTTGTCAGGTGTATAAAACACTCTTTTTCTTTTATTTTTTGAAAGTATTCAAATATTCGCACAATACTGCATAGGCATATTCAAAGGATGATAATTGATCCTATGATGCGAGTTTTTTTTTTTTGCTTCAGCTCTGAATTTAAATTAATGAGTGTTTCGTCAAAGGTTTGGAGTGACCCTGGTCTGCATGCAGTGTCTGTAATATTTTATACCTGGCAGGATTGTTGAATGGATGGAAACATCACAAACTTGTTAAATTTGGACGTCTAACCCCTCTATCCTGAGATGCCTTAACAAATGGATGGAAACATCACAAACTTGTTAACTCCCCCTGTCTGACCCCTCTGTCCTGAGATGCCATCAGTTTGTTCATATCATACATGTCCATGGAAGGAACAAGCAATGACAAAAGTATATATTATACCATGCATACTGTTATAGCAGAATATTGTTGAAGGGTGTATAATGCAAGAACAACAATGATATGATTTAATTTTGCTTTATGTATATATTTATTATATTAATTTATAAGTAACACTTGCAGTCTTGCATCCACAAATTCAGGTCTAAAGATTAATAACAACTATAGACATTTATCCACAAATAATTCTGGAATACTAAATCTATTCAAAACGTGTCTCAAGTTCACCTGGTCCAATCTCTGCAACACAGCAGTATGTATAAATACAAAGATATTACATAGGATTAGGAATTACATAGAATTCCGTTTTTTTTTTAAGGTTCCTGCTAACTCAGAAAAGCTTCCCACTGGTATTAATTCCTTCTAATATTAATCTGTCATTTGACGTCTAAAATATACAGAAATAAATAAACGTGAATAGGTTAAATGGTAAACTCTGCAAACAACTGACAAATAGCACATCATGAAGATTTGAGAGCCAAGCTAAGCTACCATGAGCCCACGCGGCGTGCAGGCGACACACAAAATCCGATCTTTGATGTCATCATCCTTGAAGCACTTTATAAGTGCCTTCTATAAACAACTGTCACGTTCCAAGTTGTGCATATATATCACAACACAACAAGGTTGAACTTTGACATAAATATCGCCTTGACAATACGCTTTATCAAGCGAGTCATGGGTTCATACGAGGGGGAAAACAAGCGAGTTTACGCTCAGGTAGTATGGCCGTTTGAAATGGACATCGCGCAGGTATGCGAGGGTATCGCTGGAACGAGGTTCGGCAAGGTAACTCGCCAAACTTCTAAATTGCATCCGTGAGTCATAATCTTGTGACCTTACCTTAGTTACTAAATCCTCTGGAGCATCCATTAAACTGGAGTCCGATAACACATCCATTCTGAGTTAAAATCCCGAGTTAGAAACACCATGAAGTCAACCGGTACACTTTCCTAGCACTCAGTCCAAAATTTCAAACCGATAACGAGAACTGAAGCTCCGCCTAGCGTGTGACGTCAGAGCGAGGCGCGCACCTGGTTGGGTGTTGACTGTGACGTAGTTTCCGTAAACACTGCGTGGCCTGACGAGCACATGTTTGCTAGCGTACTCAACGGGCTTTTATTGATAACAACCGCACCCCAGAAGTCATACAAACAGAACACTTGTGTGCACGCTTCCACTAAAATGTGACCATAATGATTTATGAGTCGAATATATTGGCATGACCTGTGGGCAGGAATTCACTCCAATTTAGGCGGAAAGCCCAGCTCAATCCACCGCGTTATAGCCTACCCATGCCATGACGGGGTCCGGTCTGAAACTTAATGATTGTTGCAGCCCGCATATGTTTGTGGGGTAGCTATATGTTGCTAAATATAGCTGTTGCCTGTCAGGGTGAACAAACGTGTATCCGCAAGGGCAAGGCCTAACCGGAATGGGGCTGGAATAGGAGTAGGATGGGGTGCTGGTGTGCGAAGTTAATGCACTTTGTCACTCCATAATTATAATATCTGAAGTACCCTTGAAGGAGGGGCTGGGGCTTAACCTATTCTATAGATTTTTCCCTAAAAAAAGCAAAATTTTATTTTTTTGTGTGTGTCTGCAACATAACTATGAATACAGATTATGTATAACGGTATTATTCTTTTTATATTTGTGCAGGAATTTAAAATAGTTAACTTCCATGACTTTCGTTTGATGGAATAATATTTGAACCGAGGAGGGGGGCTTAATATATTTACTATAGATATTTTCCTAAAAAATGCAGAAATTTATTTTCTTTGTGACATTGTGTCTGCAGCATAACTACAAGTATAATTTTTTATATTTGTGCAGGAATTTAAAATTGTAAACTTCCGCGGCTTACGTTGGATGGAACTATATTTGAACTGATCATTATCATCTAAGTAAGCCTGCAAACTGTCTTCCATGACTAAAAGTTCTAAAGACAATCCGTAAGTACCCAAACGGATCCTTTACTTGCAAGAGCTGAATTTTGGCATTTATATCACGTGATAAATTCCATTGTTTGTAGCATTTAATGGAATGAAAAAAATAGGGTAGATATATAGCTAATAAATAACTTTTATGACGCAGGTAGAACAAAATTCATGTCACAACTCCACAATCACATCACTAACCTATAAAATGAATGTGAAATTAATATATTTATATATCGTTGAAATATCTTTTTGCACCAAGGTTGACGCACTGAAAGTCACAGAACTATATTTTATACTCTGCTGTTTTAAAAAGTATATGCAACATTCATGAACACCCCGATCAATCGCCTCACCGCCCACATGCGCTCCACAATTTGAAAACCCGAGGGGTGAGATAGAACACAAACTCGGGTGTCGGAGAATTGCCAATTATTGAGGAAGTTGGATTGCCCGTACTCCTGTCTCGCAGTAGAACGGCCTCTCACGAACTCGGTGGGTGGGTCGCTAGAGGGGGCTGTTTTCTCCATAACTCCGCTTATTAAAGCATCCTCGCCATCTGTTGATTTCAACACTTTCTTCGTGGGGGATCCGTGGGTTAACATACTTAGTTCCCAGATTAAGATTTTGAGTGGTATCGTACGTGATATTAACGCTTTACTAGAGGTATTTGTCTACTGTATGTACTTGACGTTACTGGACATATTCATCATACCTGAACCAACCTAGTTGTTTGTATTGCTCGAAAATGCCAGGTAATTTTGAACAGGGTTGTAACATGTTTTTTATTAATATATATGCACTTGTATTACCTGGGTGATATTTCAACTGTAAAGCTCCCCCCCCCCCCCCCCGGTTAATTGAGACATTGATAATTGTTTTATATTTTAGAAAGATGTACACATAAAAACAGATAGGCAGATATACAAAGGAGGGTCTCACATCTTCATTCGTAATCTTTAACGCAAAGTTGTTTAATATAAGTAACTATGTATGTATGTAAGTTAGTATGTATAAACATATAATAATAATGGTATATATAGCCGTGTTAGTCTATGCAAAGTCGAATTGTAGGTAAAGAGTAAGAGTGATTTTTTTTAAGATAAGCTAACATTATTTATTATCACACAAGCTTTCGAAGCAGACGGGTGGAATGTAGAAAGCTTTTGTGATGATAAATAAGTCAGTCTATCTATAAAGGCGTCACTCTCACTCTTACCTGTACATATATATGTGTACCTGCATGTATGTATATATCATTATGTATATATGTATGCATTTGTGTATGTATACATGCATGTTTGTATGAATGTACGTATGTATGTATATATGTATGCATATTTGTAAGTATAAAATAATGCAGTATATATCTATGTATATGTACATATGCGCATATTCTCTGCTAAAATGTATACTGTCCTATAACACGTATATACGAAAAAAAGCTCAGTTATAAACGTTCAGGAAGAATGCATAAACTCAAGAAAGATATCCCAAGAGTGTTCGTCCGTCCTGTTTGAATGTATACCGATAGGGGGCAGTACCGTCTAATGAGCAAAGCTTCGTGCAGCTGACCGCCTCTGGCTGTGAAACTGTTGTTGTGATGCCGCATATTGCTTGACGATCGTCTCAATTTTCAAAGGCTCCCACCTGATTTGATTACACCACATTGTTCCAAAGAAAGAGCTTAGTTAAATTAATTTGCACACATGCCATATCGATTTAAGGACCCGCCCGTGCGGCGCCGCTGTCTTGTTTCTTATACCAAAAAATCTTGTTACATTGCACTGGAAGGCAGCTTGTCCAAGCCGGGGCGGTCACTGAGGGAATGTGTGGGTGGGATTATATTCCATTACACCCCTATATCTCTTTTATAAGTTTTAAGATTTTTATACATGTTATATTTAATTTCATTTAGGTAGCAGCTATAGTTAAAAATGAACCCCCCATAGATGACTGAAATGTTTCAAAGCAAAACAATTACCATTAGAATGGGCACTTTTGTGATATCCAATTTGATTAGGGATTTAATCAAACATAATTCATTAAAAAATCCACTTTAGATGGCTTAAAAGCACAGCTTAGCTGCAAACTTGCAAACTAATTACACACCTGCCCAGGGGAACGGAGCTTTATAGAGAGTTTCACGTGCCCCCCCCCCCCTTAGAAAATTAAAGCACGCGCAAACATAAACGAACATACAAAAATGTACAGATCTCAAAATTTAAACATATATACCATGAATAAGTAGTAAGAATGCTTAATACATCAACGAACAAAATCTTCCAGTGACCAAGGACTTAAAAATGAACAGATTCAATTACAATGGTGTTTTAAAATTGTATTCGGTGCGGGTCTTATATACATGCGGGAATTTAATTAAACGAGGAGGTACTTCATAAAATGCTTGTAAATTATAAACAGTAACACCGTGTGTATTTACTTTGTGCTCTGTACCTGTATCACATTTTAAGTTTTGACCCTCCCGCAAGTCCCTGCGTTCGTGCGGTTTCAAAGCTCACTATAACAGGTCCATTTTTTATCAGCATGTTTTTTTTATATTATTTCACAAAAAGTCCAGATCATGGATAAACTTAAAAATAATTTTTGCCAAGGGGTCAAATGCTATAGATGTGTTATACTTTACACTCTATATTCCGGAGCACATGCGCATGTATTAAACAGAGGTACCCGCGCCCCACTTCAACATTTGCTAAGCTTACATTCATAATTATTATCATAAATGTATAAATAAATAAAGATCCATATATATGTATTATCAATGTGATTCAAACAGATTATTAAAATTATATATTTCTGTGTTCATGAGATGCATCTTTACCGCTGTGACGTAAGAGCTCTTTTGCATTAGCTTTACTTTCATACGTCTATATACACAGTACAAGTTGCGATAATTAAATATATATGACCTATAGTTAAAACTTATAATACATAAATTGTCTCCGTCAAAACTTGTATACGAGGCACGAAAATCAAGATTTGACATATACATAAGCCTTGTGTGACACTAAGTACGTAAGTTTTAAAGTTCTTACAGTCTGATGATCGGCTATTCGTATGTCTACTCTATATCGATACAATTACAGGCTATTTCTTTGCCCGACAACAATAAACACTGTACTTAATTGGTACAGTTTGATACTGGTTCCGATAACATTTATGACCACATCGTTGTGGGGGTATTTAATTATCTCTGAGACCTTTAGCGCTGTCATATGCCATTCACTCTAGTGGTATATCATTCATTTATAGCTATACACTTGTGTAAGGACATACAAGAGCGTTCCTTTCCCAAGAGTTGAAGAGACGCCACGGTCTCGTCTGCTCACGTGGAGCTGCACCTTAGAGATGGCGGAGGTCGCGGTAGCACGTCACTGCGGACAAGGCTAAGCTAACGGGGCCGGGAGTCAAGAACGGTCGTTGGAGATACAATACGCTGGGGATTGCGCATGCGGTTTTGTCTTTGCAAGATAAGTCATCTCACGACATCTATATGCCGTAAACATGACAACTAGCGACATGAATCGACACTGCTTTATAATTAAACCGCTAGTCTTGCTGGATGGCAGGTTAGGCCCTCGAGCAAACAGCGGCAGCTTTTAGTTGTCTGTTGCTATCAAGAAGCATGTAGGGTTCCGATACCCTGAGTTCTCACGACAGACGACTGTTGCCCCATCTCTGTATCACAACCCTTCAGCCGGAAAACGGGCTGGCATGACGGAAATTGAGAACGATTCTTTATTAGACACCAATGATCAATAACTTAAAAAAGGCAGGTATTTAGTGCATGATTTAACCCTGATGGGAACAAGACCGTTTTAATCATCAGTACAGGTTGCGCATACTGCAGTGGTCTTTATAAACGTCTGCCCAAAATGCGATGATTAAAAATACATGACAGAAACATGACTTCTAGGCCACAACAGGAAATTTTGTATTTCCTTATAAGGATTGATGATACCATGAGGCATTTCATCAATTTTAATATCCTTTAATATGTTCTCTGGGTCGAAAATATTCTATGATCCCAAGCCGTGGCGGATTCATAGGGGGCACAGCCCATATCTTTTTTAAACTTAACCCTGAAACATAGAATAATATATGCTTTACACAAAAAAGGTAGCACCGGATCTTGTGTCTCGCAACGTTTTCTTTTTTTATATCTCTGCATACGAGATTTGTATTAAATCCATCCCAGCATTCTCGGCACACTTGTAAACATTAACCAGGGTGTTGAACCCCATGCATCGCTTCTGAGATCAAGTATCAGTACATGCCCATGTCAAGTCTTTTTATTATTTCCTATATAACAATGTTATCATGCTGCATGGGTTAATATACAGTAATGAGCGATAATTTACTGTCATTCTGTCACCAGAATCAAAGCCGTATATGAGTAGACGTGCATACATACACATTTGTGTGTTTGAATAAAGTCATGATGCGGCTTACCACAAGTCCTTATATGGTGTATAATATACATCATGATAAAGCGTACTACATGTATATGATAAAAAAGGGGTTCTTTGTCGTGTTTTCTTCCCAAAATGGTATATTTCTTACTGTTGTGGCCTACCTGAAGGTATCTGAAGGTATCTCACATACAATAAAATCGATACAGTTAAGGCCAAAAAAAAAGGTATGCATGGTTCTCAGGCACTTTTTTTTCAGAAATCAGTGCGCGCGCGCGATTTTTTTTTTTTTTTACTTTATTTGTATGTTTTGATAAAAATGTCATATGATCAGGAAAAAACACGATACTAACATATTATTTGTTTGCTAAACAGGTATAAGCACCACATAACAAAGTAAATCTTATCAAAATTGTATTATTTTATCTTCTTGAAAGATGAAAATCACAATCAAAATTTTTAATGCGGGGGGTTAAATTGACGCACGCGGTGCCTGAGAACCATACCCTTTTCGTTTGGGCCTAGCCAATGGACTATATTTAAATTCAAACAGGAGTAGTTAAGATGCTTTAATTGGTGCGTAACATAAGGAATTGGAGGCAGTCGATAACAGGAGTAAGCCCTATGAGGACTGGCGTGCTCGTGTGTGTGTATGTGTGCACGTATTTGTGTTTCACGCTCCATCACGTCTCAGACTCACAAATGGGAATAATTTCACTGTCTGAATAAGAATGGGATTCGTAAAAGAAGGTATATGCTTTAAAATAAAACATTACTGATTGGTATGGAACTACGGTTAAAGGGTGGTGAAACGGCCTTTTTTTCTGGTCGTCTGAGTCGAAGTGAGCATGGCAAAATAAAGTATACAACATACTGGTTTGGAAATCAAGTGTGTCAAAGGAATTTGGATATCCCGGACCGGAGAGACGGTATGGGTGTGGATTTTCTTACCAGGGGGCGCTAGGTGTACCTTGGCGGATAAAGTATCTCATCAAACTGCGCAGAATCGGACTCATCAGAGTATGTACGACTCTGCTGGTCGGGGTTTGTTGGCATAGAATCCTATCCCAACAATGCGATTTAAAATACACCAGCGGCGTAAGTATTAATATATTGGTGAGCGTAATGTAGTCCGTTCAAATATATTGGATAAGATTTATTTCAAGACAAATTATATAAATATAGTTGTTTTGTGGTAATAAGTTTAAGGAATAAGTGATATTTTGTAAGCATACTCATGTGAAATATAAACCGACAGGGTTTCCTTGAAATGTAAGGAATTTTTATTTAAAAGTTTGACAGTTGAGACAAGTTGTCCCGGTCGTCCCCACAAATCCCAACTCGAAGATGTTCTTGCTGTGTAGAAGCGCCCTCTGGTGGAAGGGTGGTATCCCATAACCAGCGGACGCGTCTTGTTCATTGCCGCAGGCGGAGACTCTGCGATGTTCACGGTCGCTGTATCTCATACCCCGCGAGGACGCCAGCGTCAGCCGTCTGCTCGGGGAGTTTGATAATCAGCATCATGCCCGGCAATTGTCTGAAGATCAAGTGACACTTGTTTCAATACGAGGGCCGCTGTATGTTTAATTAATTCAGCGACCATGCTCGTTAGAGGCTATCCAGTGTTTGACAGGCCGCGGATATCCGTCATGGTCGCCATGTGCGTGCCGCCCACACCTGGTTAGTTCTCAGGCCATAAACCTGTATGTACGCATAAATATAGGCATAATGGAATCACATACCTCAGGAGTGACGCACTTCCTATTCTATATCCACAAACTCTATTGACAGGGTTGCCCGGAAACTTACTTGTTTTCATTAAATATATAACTAATGTTAATGTTTAGCCTACGTGAATTGAAGTTTTTTTTTAAAGAGTGAAATGGAATAAAAAGTATGGATATCAATAATATCATGATTTTATATGAAATCTCAGGTTATAAGCTCACTATTGAAATTTTGAAAGTATTTTTAACGCCTTGTTCTTCCCTCTCTATTCACACTTAAAATTATAAATTGCCCCTGCAATGATAAAGATGTAAGGTACAAGGTGCGAATATATGCAACATGGAAGAAGCAAATTACCCGTTGACTTGAAATTATTTTATGAAAATTAAGTTTATCTAATTAATTTTTATGGCGAAAGTTTACAGTTCACATGTTAACAGCCACCCCAGTTCTTTGTTCTATCCCACTTTAATTTGCGCGGTCATTCCGAGAACGTTTCCTCAGGTTCTAATTGGAAGAAACAGGTCGATTGCCACCAAGCTCTCTCTACAGACAGATTCCCAGAGACTGTCCTCAGAGTACTTTCCTAATGTATTCCAGTGCCCTTAGCAAACCCAGACCTTGACTTTTCAAATAACCTCGAAACCGTTCATAGAGCTGCCATTTTTGCATTGTGCAGACTAAAACTCGGATGTCAGAAGTCGCATGTCAGAATTAAGGGTATACCGCTATATAGATATTTTAATAAAGCCTATATATAAGTCTATCTAAAGGTAATGATATATGGTATAGCAGTTTGCATGATAAAGGCGATACTGGTTCTTTGTTTAATATATTTAAAGATGGGAAAGACATTCAGGTAAAACATCGGTTTCTACAATGACAGGTTATCGAGGCCCCGATCCTTCCGATCTCGTGTATTAGAGCATCCAAATCGGTATCGTAAGGAGCCAGGTCCATTCTCTCTTTCTCTCTCTCTCTCTCTCTCTCTTTATATATATGTGTGTGTATACATTTACTCCGATCAAATATTAATGGAACAAAAATAACACATGTACCTATAAATATGACCATCTATTCTGATAAAACTTGCGTAAATGTATTATATGGTCAACTCTTGACTTCTTCCGAGTATGAAACTTACAAAAGATTAACAGATGTTAGAGACTGTCACTACTATAAGAGATATATAAACAGACAATTTATCCGGACAATAACCTCCATTTACCGATTCCATTTTCATAGAGTAATGATCCGATTAAAATTGTTTACAAACTAAACATTTGCATGGTTTGTTGGTCACGCAGGACAATTCCCTAAAAAAAACTGCTCCAAAAGTTGAAATTAAAAAATGGGAAACATCTGATCATCATGAATTAATAAAATTAAGAAAATATTAATTATAAACATGAATGAAATGAAAATAATGGAACTAACACAAGTGCATATATATTATAAGGGGTTAAGGACATGAATGACTATACGTATACACACAAATTATTAAGTTGGAAAAAAAGCAGTAATACATGTTTCTTTAAAACTTCGGCTTAAAATGTATATGCAAAGTATATATAAATTTCTAGATGCAGATTCATGGTTAGTATACAAATTGAATCAAGAACCGTCAAAAAAAAAATTATATTTAAGCATATGAAATCAACATCAGTGAACTTGTACTGAATCACTTAATTGTGATACGGCAAAACCAGCTGTGACACTGATACTGACATGAGAGTTGTTAATTTCAAGTGCCTCGACACACCTGTTTTCACTTGTAAACAATAGTTAACCCTCCTGATGACCTCACCTCAAATGAACTTCCAAATTGACTTCCACAATATTTTATAGAATATTGGTGGATAAACTGTATATATACATCTTAATATATATATTCTAGTTTTTAGGGTGGCGGCTTAAAACATGATTTACGTTTGGATGATTTGGTCTCCAAATTCGCCATGCAAGTAATGTTTAAATTTGATAAAAGCTTTTCCATGTTAATTTTTACTCTTATTTGAATATCAGTACACATATAGAGCGTCTATACTAGACACAATGTTTATCTAAAAATAGTCGATTATAACCGTAACAGCAAAATTATATATATATATATATATATATATATATATATATATATACATAAATTAATAGTGAATATACCTCTAGTGCATGAATAATGAAAATAATACTTGCTTGCAGGGTTATCAGGCATACGGGTCGCATCTTATTAATAGCTGTATATATATATATATATATATATATATATATATATATATATATATACTAATATACAAATCTTTATCTATGTATGTAGCTATAACTATATTAAGTTCTGTTGCGTATTTTAAAAGGTTTTTATTAGATTTCATTTTCACATTTGTTGTAGATCGCAATCTATTTAGAGTAACTATGCATACATGTGTGGGAATATATATATGTTAACTATAAATCCAGTTATTAATTTATGACTATGAGATTGTGTGTGATTTATCATATTGACTGAATTTAATAGTTATATATACCCATGCATATAAAAATATAGGAAATACCTATTAAACATGCATGTACTATCTGGAAATTGGTATAAACTTTCTATTATTCTAAAATGTCTGATACTGTACGATAAATGTATGCTTCGTCTGTTGATGCAATATATATATATATATATATATATATATATATATATATATATCAAAGCCTACTAAATTATATAAAAGCATTATGGTTAATGATAATAATAATGCCGCACGGTATAATTATGTAAAGATATGTATTTGCCGCGCGCATATTGTGTATACATTATAATTTAATGGTATATACATATATGCATGTATATATACCACTGAAGCAGGCCAGAATAGCCCCCCTTGATTGTATACCCGGATATAATCTGGCCTAGCCCAAACTACACCCGGGGTATAAAATGGGCTATATGTCAGATTATATCCCGGGATATATTCCAGCCTAGTCCATTTTATACCCCTTTAGGTTATACCCCCTATGTATTTTTTTTACGAAATTACTCACCTTCTGTCAGTTTTTTTTAATGTAATAATCAATTGTGAGTGAAAGATATGTAAGATAATCGGAATGTAAGTGTGTAGAATTACATTACTACATAACAGTGTTACGTCAACGGATTTCCCGAAATTATATGCATCATCTGATAGGAGACTCTCAATTTATTCAAACCTAAAACGAAATCTATAACTGAAAACACTTTTTTTAAGATGATGTTTAAAAAATATAAAAGTACAGTTCTTATGTAGGTTTAATTGAATAAACCATGGCTAAAGTAAAGACAAGAAAGTTACTAAATATATGTTATTCTTTATAGTATTTTTCGTATCAGTATATAATGTGCGTTTTGTTGTGACAGTGTCTAAATTAAATTTACATTTAAATTCACAAATTTCTCTGATATCATGGATAAACAAATGGATGAATTATCCATGGTTTGGAGTAGCCCTTAAACCTATATTAATCTGATATTTATTCATGTGTTTCGATAGAAAATAGATATCATATATTATTTATGGTATTAGTTATGTTGTAAATACTGTTAATCAAAGGGATCTCCGCATGATAAAAGTGAGTTTCTGCATGTGATTCGTGTGAGGGGTAAAAACTGGCCTGGCGGGTAATAAAACAGCCGAGGCCAGAATAAACCCGGGGTATATTCTGGCCTGGGCTAAAATATACCTGTTACAACGGTATTATATATTCAATATATTCTGTATCACCATAAGAAGTCTGGTCGTTAGTCAATGGCTGCAATGATCATAATCATTCTGTATGTATATCTATAAAATGGGCCCTGCTTTTATTCGGTAGTTCCCAACCTTGCATTCTGCCGCATGTATATCAAATAACCAAATCTTATATTGACCATTTCCCATTTTACTATATCTTACAATTATCAACCATTCGTGACCTAAAGTATACAGTTAGATTGTATGAAGTGAAATTGCTGTCAAATTTATTAATTTTATATTTCTATATTTCCTTATTATAATATCATATATTTTCCCCATTATCATTTAATTTGTTTTCTCGTATTAAAGGTATACATTGGTTTTCCGTATTAAAGGTACGTACATATATACGTTATAACATATTGCATGTATTTTACGTATTAAAAGAAAAGATCATTCAATGTAACCAATAAGATTCATATATATATATATATATGTATGTGTGTGTGTATACGTGTGTTTTATTATTAATACATTAATACAATTAACAATGGACAATATATTTTTTAAATGTTGAAGTAAGTCATTTACGGTGTAATACATTGTTATTCAAATTGAAGCCCCCGCGGGTATAGCCGGGTTCTGTGGAAGCTGAACCATATCACTTCGAGTGTCAACAGGGCAGGTCCTTGGGGATTCGATCACCATATATCCGAATGAACAAATTCCCAATCCCGCCGAATTTCTGGAGAAACGACTCATGCAGTTTCCAGGCTATATACTAACGCGCGTATCTGGGTACAGATAATATATGTATAGGCACCGCGGCTGTTTTTCTCTCTTTTTTTCTGTCTGGGCGTGGGACGGTGGGTTGGTCCGTCTAAGATCGATACAGGTCGTTACTACTGGAGGACGTTGTCTTACTGGCTGTCTTGCTGCCCGAGCTGCAGCCCCCGGGAGGATTTCAGGCATGCAGACAGCCAGTCCCGTCTAGCCGAAGCTTTCCGTCCGGTACGTGATAAGATTATGTACAAATCACACACAGTGATACTCACGTGTTATAAAACGCATGCACGCAGTATCGACATGTACATGAAGACTTAAAAGTGGTTTAATTAGGCTGGTCATAATTTCCCGTGATTATGTTAACATGCAAGCATGCTTCGTGTTTTTATTCAATATTTCTTGGATAATACCTTTTTATGCATTGATTATTTATAACGACTTATAAACCCGTGTCTTCTCTTCTATCAAAATATTGTTATATATATATATATATATATATATATATATATATATATATATATATCTTCTCTTCTATCAAAATATTGTTATATATATATATATATATATATATATATATATATATATATATATATATATATATATATATATATACAATATAAAGCGGTGAACATATAGTAAAAATTGCACGGAGAGCGTTATGTCTCGTGAATGCAAATATATGGATTTCTATTCTTTATATAAAACAAATCTACGCTTAATAATAAAAATTAAATAATAATAATAATAATAATAACAGAGAGTTCCAGATTGTGCTCGCAAGATTACTTACCATTTCTCTTATACTTTGAAGTGTTCATGCACCTTTTCAATGGAAAGGCTTTAATACAGGTTTGCCTTTCCGCAGAAAAAATGCCTCTCCGCTAAGATGCAGCCAACAATATATCAGATCAAACATTCAGTCACTATTCGCTCCGTGTAAACTGATTCGGCCATCATAATTAAATGCCATCCTACATGCACACTTGCAAAAAGAACTGAATGTTTTCAATAGTAAAAATGTTATATCATGCAGAAACACGATTGTGCAGTGAAAAAAACCCAGGAAAATATAGGAGATTAGAAAGGGCCTAAATGCCGGAAATTATAAGAAATTATAGACCATTTTTACAGGCATATTTAAATATATATATATATATATATATATATGTGTGTGTGTGTGTGTGAAATATATAGGCAGTCGTTGGAAGACAACCTGTAAAATATTTCATTTTTGTTACTTGTGTAACAACTTATTTGGATAACGTCTATAGATGTTAACCTTTCCAACGGATTGTAAGAAAATGATAAATGCCTTTCCGTGCACGTGTTTGCCTGTCTGAGACAGGCGGGAAGGCGTTATTAGACCCCAGTTATATAAATAAAGGGAGATATATCGTGATCGATGTCTGGAGATGTATAGAAAGAAACCATACGGAGAGGAGGCGGAGCGTCGGATGGGACCTATATATATATATATATATATATATATACATATATATATATATATATATATATATATATATATATATATATATATATTATAGAGATGCAGAACAAGCTATTGGGAGTAAGGAAATATTGGGACGCTTTCATGCATGTGTACCTCGTCATAATCGTCTTTCATCTTTTTGAGGGAAAAACTGTAATAACTGCAGCATCAGACACTGATGAGAATAGGACGTACAATGTATAATTAATATTTTATTTAAAATTTTTAATTTTTAAAATCTACCTGCATTCGAAACCGAAATAATGGACCTATAATTTAATTAAAACTATGAAAGAATAAACAGTGTTTATAATATGTTAATTATGATATTAGTTTTACATTCATAGACTTTTGCCTGCATGACTGCGATAAAAAAGGGTTAATTGTGTCAAACACAGAAATTTTCAGAATCACAAGTCGGATCTCATTCCCATGCCTGTCAGATTGTAATCTTGATTCTGTCCAGACGTGATAGAGATCTGTTCCCAAGGTTTAATTGCAACTTGTCTGGACCAATTTAACATCAACACCAGACTAAGAGCAAGAAAAATCAATGTACTTATATGCAATATTTGATTCTTGACGTTTCATGTATTTGTAAACGTGTGTTTACTGAATTGTGCAATATTAAGCAGATCGGTTACATTTAACTGAAGTATAGAAATTAATATCAATCAACTCAAATGTTTAATATCTGTTTGTTGGTAAGTGTCTTTCTGACCGAATCGGTTAAATGTTTACCTATTCCCGATTTCCAACCCAAATATATATATATATATATATATATATATATATATATATATATATATATGTATATATATGTAGATTGTTTATAATCTAGATAAGTTCGTTTCCCCTTGATCAATTTCAAACATTTCATGGTTTCAGTTAATAATAACATATTTATCGGAAGATTTTTATCGATAATTCTTCACTGCATGGCAACAAACGATATTAAAAAAATAAAATATAACTAATTTATCGATTATCGTTATAACCTGGACTGCTAAGTATTAAACCAGATATTACTGAAACTACATGATCATGATATCATATACTTTAAATAATAACGATTTATTTGTATAATGTTTTCAGTATTCTCCTTTTTTTTACAACAAGCGACCCCCCTCCCCCCCCCCCCCCACACACATATACATTTCTTTCTACTCTCTATATCAACACATATTATAAACTATTGTACATTTTATCTATTGGCGTGAAACTATAGATAGGATTTCTGTGCATGAGTTGAATGACTATTTTTTTTTAAATTACGTTTTAATGACATTGCGAGTCGATTACAGGTAATACGTGGCTCCGCTCGACTTGACCCCTTCAAGCACGAGACGGGTCCCGGCGCCTGCCTGCGCGAAGGCAGTTATTGTATGTTTTCTTTCAATAAGGAATACTATTAGATTTCAAATTTGATTTTAAAACATAAAGAAAATTTGGATGATGAATAAATAGGAATGATCCAGAATTATGTGGCTGGAGCCTTCTGTTAACTTGGTGTTTTGGCGGTGACGCCATGTGGTAATGAGTTTTGTACCTCAAAATCTAGTGCTTTCACGTTTACAAAGATGTGTTATTTGTTTGATGTGAAATTTAATTTAAACTGCTATGAATCGTGTGTGCATAAAGGATGAGAGAGAAATGCAGTGCTAGAGAAACAGATATACGGACAAGGAGAGTTTTGTAAAAGATTGATCTTGATTGAATTTTTTTTTTAATTTATAAACTGCATGTGTTTACTAAAAAATATAGCCGCGCGAGGAAATATCTAACCTTTGTGTAAATGCAAGAGAAGACGACAAAGGCAGAGCCAGAAAGAAACATGCAGAAAGAGACAGTTATAGAGAGAATGTTTTTAAAATTTAATATAGAAATTTATATTTTGAATACTGGGGTACAAATGGGGCACCATATGGCAAATGGCATCATATTTTGTCATGATTAAGCAGAATTATATATTCCCCTCTCTATACATAACTAACAATAAAGGGCAAGGGCGTGCACATCGACACACAATTAAATACATAAGTGTAACATTTCGGGATAGTTGATATGCACTGGTATATAATCTAATTGTCGCACATTGTATCACACACTGCAGAATGAGAGATACTGACACACAAACATGCACGAATTGCAGGAATGACACGGCATCAGTCGCACGAACTCTATTGGTAAATACATTTGGACGGGGAAAGTAACCAGCGGGCCGGGAAAATATTACGTTAAGTGCCTCCGCTCAAACAACAATTTATCCTGACTGGTTATTTGGAGACGTGTCATCCCTGCTTATACGGTAAAAAGGTTTCAGTATTATATAACCCCGGTTCCATTTTCGGTTTTCATCCTGGATTAGTTGAATGATCCGGGGGAACCGATCAGGCACGCAGACGGGCGCTCTCACAATATTGCCTGGAACATATCGCGGTGTCATATCTGAATAAAATACACATTAGTATCAGTTCACGAGCTGACTCCCACGCAGATAAGAACCAAACCAATAACAAAACCTAAAAGCTAGACTCCCGCCAGAAAACATGTTTTGCTCATACACTGTTCTTTTCGTCTACAGATAGCGGCGTCTCAATCCGTTCTGAGTTCAACAAAAAACCGGGAACGATTCATGAATTTATCATTCGGTTTTTTTCTCGGCATGCCTGTGGGCAAATGAGAAATCTAATCTTCATCACTGCGCATGCTCCCTTATAGAATGAAGCGTCCTCCATCAGCGGCAGCGACGTCATCGTGAACATGTTCGATGTTTTACAGAGAATGCCAAGGATCCTGCTTAGCTTGTGAAGGAACACAATCTGAGTCACTGATTATTCACACGTATTCAGTGTTTGTGTTTCACATAATTGTTAACACACATAATGGCCTAATATATACATATATACATGCGAGTAATGAATAAACGTTTTTGAAATGACAGTACTTCATCATAAATTGATAACGCTTAAGTAGTGTTCACAATGTTAATTATTTTTTTTTCTAGTTCACTGCTTTTATTGAAACACGAAGATGAAAGAAAATATTAATCTGCGCCCTCTGTTGGCATTGCCAAAAACTATAACATGGCATTAACAAACAAATATATTTACAATTTACTTATGCCCTGACCATATAAAAAGCTTTTAGCGCTCTTGTATTTTGACAGCTTGGATTATGTTTCTCCGAGTATACGGAGAATAGCTACATGAATGAACAGAACCGAAAGACAATGAAGTAAAGCATAAAACCGGAAGCGATTGACATCGTCAGTGAAATTAGACTGAAATATGGATTAGACTAAACGAACAGATGATAGATTGATACCATTTGTGACGAGGATAACTTAATTCTTCTTAGGCCAATAGATTTAGCCAGAATAAAGGCCAAAGTTAAAAAAATTGCAACATAATTTCTGTTTGCAGAATGCATTTTCGTAAGGTTTGACATACAGAAAGTCTACCAAAATCAACGGATGGGAAATAGGAATAATTTACGTTTTTCTTCTACCAGGAGTCGCAAATTTTAAAAATATATGACTTTGACACAAATGATGTTACAAATCCAACCACGGTACTAAAGAATGCAAAACTATTGGACTTTAGATACCAAAAAGTATCCAATTAAATATCTATTTTGGATAAAAATGTGATTTTAGGTAATTTTTTCTTCATAAAAATAGCGAATTTTATAGGGCACTTCACGGACTTCTCTCTCATCCTTTACATCCATGCACATATTGTTGTATGTTACGCTGAAATACATTTTATAAGTTCTTGGCTGTGTTTTGAAACTTTGGCCAAGAAAACGTAAGTCTAGACACAATGTTCGGCCAATTATCAAGGCAAGTCTTTCAGATATTGAGGAAAGTAGACTGTTCTTCAATGGCGGCTCTAATTTACATATTAAAATTTAAAATATGAAGTTAACCGTTACTACTATGGTTTAATTTGAATCTTTGACCAGGAAAACCTAGGTCTAGACACAATATTTGATCAATTATCATGGTTAGTTCTTGAGAATTTTCGGCCCTAATTTGCATATTACAAAGTTGCCAAAGGTCGTCGTGAGGACAACCCAACTCAAAAGTATCAGTGAACCCCTACCATCACAAATCCATCAAAAACCTTGAACTTCAGTCTATTCATAAGTACCCCTTACTGGCAATTCGACTAAAATGCTCGTACACCATGATTAACCACTTGGGGTAGGGGTAACCTTTTAGTACAAAAACGGTCATATCTCTCTACAGAAATATAGTATTTCGTAAAAATTTGTTTTAAAACACAGCTAAGAAATTATGAAATATACCCCAGTATAACATACAACACTATGTGCATGGATGTAAGTGATGGAGCGAAGTCTGTGAGGTGACCCTATAAATACACAATATTTCATGTGAAAATTACCTAAAAATCATATTTTTATCCAAAATACATTTATTTTAACACTTTTGAGCATCTTATGTCATCATACCATTAGTTTCACTTACTTTAGTACCGTGGTTGCTCTGGGGTAACGGAATTGAGGATTTGTAATGTCATTCATGACAAAATCTAAAATTAAAAAAAAAAAAATGCGACTCGGGTAGGAAAAATTAAAATATATTTCCCATGGGTTGTTTTTGCTATACCAGTAGAGGATCTGGCCGCTACGCTTTTAGATACCTTGCTTCTTGGGATTGCTCGATCTAGGTTCCCAGTGGTATATCTTTAATTATAACATGCGACTTGCGATTTAGTCTGTTCGCAAAGATGGCAGTCCGCATGGGTGGTTTCGAAATTGTTGCGAGTTCAGGGTTTGCTAAGGGTTCGGAAATGGGACAGAAAAGGGTACTCTGTGGACAGTCTCAAGGTGGGAATTTGGTGGTATTTAGACCACCAAATGCCAAGTGGAAATCCGAGGAACGCTTTAGTGATGACCGCGCCCTCACCCTCAAATTTTGGTATGAACATAAAGGGTCATGTTTGCGTGATTAGAGTCAGAGATCACAGGCCCTACATTTCGACAAGCTTCGGAAAGTATCACGCATCTGTGAGACTCGACCCTGGGAAAAACGGTCATCTGTAGATTAATGCAAGGGTGACCTGTCCGTAAATGTATAGTCTAATATCGTAAGTGGGAAGGCGGGATATATCAGGGATGAAACTGGAGCAGCCGTGTATATTCAAATGTTAGCCTGCCCGAACAGTCATGACCCATTCATGTGAAAAGATTCGAGTGTCTGTTGGGGAGTTAGTTCTGTGATTCGGACCTACCTAAAACGTGAATCTTAAGCAAACTAACAAGAGAATCTATGCAAATTACTTGAAAGCACTCGATGGATGGTGGTCCTTATGGTATTGCTTGCGGATAGTCCCTCCTTAACCATCCCAGCATGCCTTGCATGCAGGCTCTAAACAGGCGCCCGCTGGAGACAAAAATTATCTGAATTTTTTCAGAGTAAGGGCCAATATTTCTATACAAACTGGACATTAAGTTACAATTCGTGTCCCAACTGAATTCATACATCATTATTATGTGTAATATGAATGGATTTTCGCATATCTTCACGTTTAATGCACAGTCACGTGATCTGCAACATTTTGGATAGTTAGACCTGATCAAGCTTTACAGGTTAAACTCTCTACAATAACCCTGTAATGCAAAACAAGTAAAACTATATTTAAAAAAAATGCGTGAAAATGTTGTATATATATATATATATATATATATATATATATTTATATATATATACAGAGTTAATTTCAATGATGATCCCAGGCCTTTCATAATTTGAACAAATCCAAACAGGGTGGTGGGTTTCTATAAAAGATCTAACACCTTTGGCGTGTATATATAGCTAGCATTCCATATATACGTATGCGGTATACGTATGCGTATGTAGTACGTATATGCGTATGCAAATAAAAAAAAGGACGCCTGTGATTCCATTAATACGTATGCGTATACCGTATTACGTACGTATACGTATTAACACGTACGTATGCAGCAAAATTGGTCTGTAGTTTATATAGAGCTGCATTAATAAAGAAGTCATGATGTGTGCGATTCCTAGCTGCATCGCATACGTACTCCATACGCACATATGGAATGTGTTTGGAAAAAAAATAGGAGAAGTCTATAAATTATAAAGTTTAGGCAGTGTCCTTTTTCCATCAAGTCCAAACAATCAGGCTTAAAAATAAGGCGTACCTTCGAATTTACTGCCGTTGCAGTATGGCAATTAGTATTTAAAGATGCGTTTTGTTTCTGTTCTCAGTATCGACACTTACAGAAACGCTCTATCCATTAAAACGCCGGGCTGCGGAGACCCCTCCGGGGCTGACACCCTGCTTTATGGACATATAAACTTAAGGCCAACCAAACAAACTTTTTTTTGTATATGAAGAACCCCTCTGGCCCGGACACCCTGCTATTTATAAAACAAGCACTTTTTATATCTTTATATATTCACTTTGTCCTCATCAAACTCCGCATGATTAATCCTTCAAAGCATTTCACAACCTTAAAGTGGTCGCCATGGTTTGTCACAAACAGAATAAAAAACCGGATGTCACAAGAAGGATGTCGAAAGTGAAGTATAATCCGCATGCTCACTCTTATGTTCTCCTTGTCAACATTTTGGTTTTCTTTTTCACTGAAAATGATCGATTTTTATTGCACTATGAGCTAGGAATTAATCCTAATGTTCAAGTACTCGTCTTCTTCTGGACTTTAAACTAAGTTGATCTATGTACGAGATATAACATCTAATTTCAATTTAATCAGTTTAAACAACTCATTAGATCAATCATCGGTTACTGAGACTGATAACTAATGTGCAAACGATGTTAAGATTTTAATCAATTATAATTGTTTTATCATCAGTGGCGATGATACTACAGTAATGCATTAACTGAACAGGGAAGATTGATATAGTAGCTTTTAACTATGATAAACGGGAAGGACAGGAGATCCATGCAAAATCCAAGAATGGTTTAAATGAACAACCCTGTCATGTGATAATTTGAGAAAGGTCGAAGCATCTCTGCAGCCAGCTTCAACATTATAACTAGAATGTCTCTGTTTTTGCAGTACCAAAAATAAATGTGTGTCTCCCTATAGTCCCTTTCCCAAAATTTTAGAATAAATATGTACTCACTCAAAAGTTATGTCGTTAACATTAAGAAAAGCTTAGACTTTGCCCTTAAAATCAAATTTAAAAATAATTAGTGGAAAACAACGTGTGTGAGAAAGTCGAGGGGAAAATGTCCAGAACATCAAAAGTTATGGAGGTCACAACAATCCCAGATTTCCTCAGATTTTCTTAAATATCAATGACAAGGTCGGAGGTGTGAAAACTCCGAAATATAGTAACGGAACATGGCAGAAAGAACTGGTGTGTCTGATGTTAGAAAATATCTTCATTACTTCCATACGCTCTTTACACAGCGCTTTACATATAGGCCTACTACCTTAATCAGTAGCTTCTTTAGAATCGCAAGTTTTCCGCTGCCTCGGGAGCGTATACTTCCAAAGATCTTCAGTACTTGAAGATCAACGGCAAGGTCAGGTGTTCAAACTCCGTGAACACATCAGAGAACATGAGTTCTAAATAAA
Organism: Sipunculus nudus; assembly: GCA_026874595.1. Taxonomy (NCBI): domain Eukaryota; kingdom Metazoa; phylum Annelida; class Sipuncula; order Golfingiida; family Sipunculidae; genus Sipunculus; species Sipunculus nudus. The sequence goes on along the minus strand of CM049306.1, from coordinate 36,418,754 downwards.
ATGAAAAACGAGAAGAAAATCTTCATTTTTTCCCATAGGTATGGGGGTCATAATAATTATAGAACACAATAAATTAGGAGAATTTGATCCTGAACATCAAGGTCAAGGTCACAAGTACCCCAGCTTCTAGAAACTCGTTGGAAACAACTTGTGTTTCACATTAAGTGGAAATATAAAATACTTCATAAGTTATCGCGTTCACAAGAATTCCTAGACTACGATGAAATACAATTCAGCTTATTTAACCTTGAATATCCTGGCCAAGGTCACCAGTTTTCAAATTGTCCAAGAACTTGGTTGAAACTAGTTTTGTGTCAAATTTGGGACAACATACATGTGCAATACCTCAAATTTTATGAGATTCAAATTATTTTTTTATCTTGGCGGAATTGACCTTGTAAATCAATTTTCAAACTTCTCAGAGATTTAGGTCGAAACAATTTCGTTTCAACTTTCAAGAATTCCAAAGCAGTCCCGCTCACAAGATATACCACAGACCACGATGACTGAGGAAGATCTAACGACGACGCCGGCAGACGATGGCACTGAAAACGACGTCTTCCCCAGAGGGGAGTTGGAGACATAATTACACTGAAACAAGAGACATCTTGCCTATCTTGGCTTCAAAAGCTAATTATCTATCCTCTACTTCTGTACATGGAACCAGGAATTATGTAAATTTAAAATTAGGAACATTAAACCAGAATCAGCGAAATTGTTTTTCATGTTATTGGGCACGGAAATTATTTTTGGGCCCGGGAACCTGGATTGCGGAATTACACTATAGTGTATACGACCGTTAAGTTACTTTATAAACTCGATATGGTAAAAGGTACGAATGTGATTATAAATTATGGTCCTTGGACTCTAAGATATTTATCTTACTAAGAGCTCGGTTTCCTTTCTGAGCATATCATGGGGTTTATGATCCCGTTCTTATTCAGACGAAAAAAGTTTATTGGGTTCAGTCGCCAATTCAGTTGATTCATACGCGTCAGTCTGCGATCAGAGGGAGATGTATGGGGGTCGTGAGAATGCTGGCGCGAACAGTTTCCAATATACCAGAACCGATACTTGAACCAGGTTCAATAAGATCAGTTGCCCGGCCGACAAAATATGCCAGCAAGGTAAATAGGTCGTCATAAAAACAATATCCCCTTAACTCCTGTCTAACAGTATATGGGATTTATTTGCCCAATAAATAAAGATCACTGCTCTTAGCCTGCGAATAAGGATACAAAAGTTCATTCTTTTTATGCCAAGGGCCTCTGTATACTTATACCTGTATGTCAGCACATACGCATTTTAATTGGATTTCATGTAAAATATAAATACTGTACGGAAACACGGCAGTTCAGGTGGTGATCACATCGTTGACGTTGCATGATGGACGATGTACTTGCACGTTCTAGATTAGATTGTGAGGCACTGGCGGTTCCTAGGTTCTCGGCAGCCTTCATATTCTGATAATAAAAGTTTTGCAGGTATCTCCAAAATGCATGTGGTATGCTCTCTCACTCACTCACTCTCTCTCTCTCTCTCTCTCTCTCTCTCTCTCTCTCTATATATATATATATATATATATATATATATATATAAAACCGGAAATTCCCAAAGTACTCAGGTGTAGGATTACTTCAGTTAATAATCACAGAACATCCTCCAGACACGCTATACAAGCACATTAACGTAACCAGCCAGTCAACCACATGAACTGTGGATTTAAAAAAGGGGATCGATTTCTAGTTAATTAAACTTCACAAGTCTGTAGCTATTTTGGTTATCATCATAGTTTCTCATTGCGTCAGTCTGTAAAAACTTCACATCCAATATGAGATTCCTTTAATATTTCTTTTTTAGAAACCTGACAAGTAAGACTGTAAGTTTTTTTTAAGCTCTTATAAGGCAGAATTGCTTCTGAAGTTGAAATGGAAACGGCAAAATATAACACGATGAAAAGAAAAAATATACATCTAGTCGACATGTTTAGTGAAACCTCATATCTCCTCGCACCCTTGGTTTTAATTCTCTGATATCCAGCACGAAGTCGACCTTATCTCTTTTGATTATTGAAAAGCAACCGGCGATAAAGTTACATTCAATAAAACCTAGAAAGCAACGAGATGAAGAAAAGCCTACAAAACGGCTGGTTTTGCAAGGCTGCATAACCAGATTTTCACGTTCGCGTAAATACGTGACCTATTAAGCTCTTTAATGAGGCTTTTTCGACTGCTTTTAAATGAGCGGTTCACACGATTTCATTTTAAAGTCTTCTTAGTGAATTTCTTGTCTGAACAGACTTCAATTATTAATTTTCCTCATTGAAAGACTTCCTGCTGTTTGTTTAAGTACGAAGCACGCCTTTCAGTTCAAGGACATTTTTTTCATAAATCGCCAATATTATGTTTTTATTATAAATGAACTCATTCATTGCACGACAGAGTAATTATCTGAAAGAAACGTAGTAAATGTCACTTTCTCTAAAGTAATGGGAAAATAGGGAAATAGGAAAAATAATTGCAAAATCATAAAAAGTGTGAAGTATTCAAACGAAGGAACATATCCTTTTAATATCGTTCGAAATCTTTAAGCCCGTGCGATAAATGAAACTGAATTAGATATAGACCTTTGAACTATATACAAAAATCAGATTACTACAATTTTACTGTCATAAATGTCAATGCTTCTGTGATGGATAGATAAACCGTATCATGAAAATAATACGAGCCCTAATTATTTAACTTAAGTTTTGAAAAGACGGATTTTGTCTGCTTCTGTAAAGAAAGAGAACGAATGATTAAAAAGAAAACAATGTCACCTTGAGTAGCTGGTGCCTGCATCAATGAACAGCTCATGTCAATGAAACAAAAAATGTCAAATATAAAAACACAGTTAAGACGCGCCACACAGTGAAGACGAAATTACTTTTTATTTATACATCTATTTGTATCATTAATATATGCATATATTTCCCGATTATGGATTTAAAGTATATATTTCACATATATATTTATATTATTATCATGTTAGACAATCGTTCTACTTAATCCCATATATAAACGTGTTTGTACCTGTGTGTGTATCTTTTTATACATAAATGTCATATATAATATTGTATTTTACCTCATTAAAGCAAAATTAAGTATTCATATCATTATTGGCACATAACTCAAAGATAAAGCATATTGTAGTCAAATATGCCTCTCTAATAATTTTACAAATGACCCAAATATCTTAACACAACATATTATGATGTCCTCAAAGACGAAAAGATAATATTTATTCAAATGCTGACCGAGCAACAATACACCTATAAACATTTCATTCGCTTCAGGCAAGGAGCGTGTCAAATGCTCTGCTTGAAGTACATGCATGGAAGGTACATTATATTCTGTGGACCGTTAATTCACAACCGCTAATCCAGGATCTATCTGATTTCCAAACAGCATTTCATTGGGGGATTTTGAACAAGGCGGGGTTGTTTTGTAATAAGTGTTTGCAGCGGATCCCTGACGGGGCCGTTATTATACTAGGTCTATTTGGATCCAAAATATTTCGCTTCTACAAAGCGCTTGGGGGGAAATTAAAGTGCTCCATTTTCAGTGAACCGAATTTGATCATCCTTTCATGGTAGCCTGAATCAACAAAACCTGAAAGGGGGCTGGTAGCAGAAGCGCTGGGTCTTTCTGTGTAATTGGTATTAGGAACCCCGATCATGGGAACCATATTGAGAGATTGGCATGTTAAAGAAACAGGTCCTTTCCGGCCAACAGCGTCTCTATCAGTCTTCATATTTGCGTATGCAGGCGTGTACAAGAAAGGGTGGCTGTTTGTGGTATATCTTTATTGTAACACTGCCTGAAGAATACACTGGGCATGGTGCAGTACTTGTTGTTGTACGTATCCTGCACTAATCAGACCCTTAGCTTGACGTATAGCACCTCCTCCTCATGAGTGACAAACCCCAATGACGTTCTTACAGTGCCATGTAAACTACTTGTGACATCTCGAGGAATGAGTCCACGACTTAACGCCTGTATTATCAAGTGCTTTGTGTTCCAACCTGTACAACGTATTTAAGATACAGTTCTTTGTTTGTGTTGCCCAGTACGGTCCCGATACGAACCGAACTTCAACAACTCAGCAAATAACACTTCAGGTAAAGGAAATCCTTCTCCATGTGTTACGAAATAGTTAACATTCTTCAAATGCCAAAGAATTTCCGAACCCCGGTAACTATGATCGTATTGATTATTATATTACTACGCTCTGATTTGTTTGACGTTTTGTGTCGTTTTGCTCGGTAACTGAAAGGATATAAATGCATTTTTCAATAAATGCTTGAAACAGAAATTTAAATGTATAAAAGCTTACTCTATAGTGTTGTTATAAATATAATATTCGCCATTATTGACTATTCAACACAACCAATAAGATTCACTATATATATACCTCAGTCTATAATGTTTCGACGAGGAAAGCACAGAATGTAATATACTTCAAATAAACGATGGCTTCAGTTTTTAATAAATCCAATAAATACACCGTGATAAGGCTATGTCTTCCTATAAAAAAAGGGAAGGACCATTGAGTTAGACATACGACCTCCTGGCTCTGCTTCTAAATATATAACTAGTATATATAGATTGGCTGGCAATACCGGCAATATCTAAAAACACGCTGGACTTTTTTTTGGAAATCTATATATCTCCTGTATTTCCTGCCGAATGCCAAGATTAAAATATAACCAGATATTTGTTCCTAGCCTTACGTTAACGGAGCGGAGGACCAGTCTATAGCCGGTACTGCCAGATACAACATTAAAACAGGGAAAACGAATTTAGATGAATGTATTTAAGGATGATTGAGAGAGGGAGCATCCATCCCAGTATCCCTTGGGACGATTAATTAAATAAAGCCAATTAGACTTGCATGTACAAATGAAATAGAATATCCCCAACGATATAATTACGCTGGCATATACACAGCCCGGTCGATACGGTGATAAATTTGCTCTCGTTTCCTTACTGAAGCTGAAAACGACTGAATGATTTACTCGACATGTTATCATTTCTCACTGCATGCAGCGGTCCATAAATATGAAACCAATTAGAAAAGTAAAACATCCGTAGTTGGAGCTAATTTAAACCTCAGGAGAATTATAAAGTAGAATTCTGATAAGAGAAAACATTGGCTCCGCTGTTCTGAGCCGTATATCTATATTTGTATAAATATACTGTGCGAGGCTTAGAAGCTTCGTTTGAGCGTACCGGTGTAAAAAGTTTTCACTTGTTTTTATTGCACTGCATGGTCTGTGAGAAGCCCAAGGGTTTGAAAACGGTTGTTCTTTCTGGGAAAAAATCGTAATGTACAAAAAAGGGGCAACTCATTAAGTACTAAACTGATTCAAAATGCGTGATGGAAGTCCGAAAGAAATCGCATCCTAGCTGCAGCAAGAAAAAACATAGTGCTGGAGATGCACAATAAACCAGCGGACGTTCTGAAAATGCCATTTGTTAACATTTGACAATGTACTTTAAACAAACAATCCAATATATGGCCTTTACTTTGTGATGGTCTGTATGTCATTAAAATTGGAGAGCCCTTTTTCCTGTTGAGGCAAAGAGTGTAATATGATCATTTAACACTCTTTGATAGAAGTTTCAATATCCATATATAATAACTAGATGTTCTCATTGCGTCAAAATACTTCGTGATAAATTATATGATAGTAGACAGCTATTAAGAAGAACATATAATACTTAATTCAGCGTACCTCACTTTAAATGAGTGTAAATGCGAAACTGAAATAGAAATTCACGGTAAATTAACAAACTGACAAAGAACATAACTGTTATATAAGAAACACAAGAAATTAGGAGACGGATAAACATTGACCAGCCACTTATCACGTATGCCAATACAATCCTTTCATGAAAAATACGTTTTTAAACCACTTTCACGGAAATGATAGATATCAACCCAGATTTACAGGCAAAACGTACACAGTTTACATCAGGGGCGTGTTTTCCTTCTCTGAACATGTTCTTGTTCCCGGTAGCAAAAATGAAGCAAACAGGATTTGGTTACGTTTTTCTTGAACAATGAAAAGGAATATGGTCGTGCGCAAAAAAAGCTCTCTGTTCATGAACAGAAATATGAACAGGAATATGTTTGTGGAACGAAAACACCCCCAGCCATATACATTGACACATCTAAATGACTGACCCCGTCATTTTTTAATTTGCGTTTACATAATACACACAAAAAATTATGTTCACATACAGAAGAGGATATTTTGTTGACATATGAACTTGCACATATTTGAACATGTGAAGGTGCAGTTTTATTGATCAATTTGTTAAAAAACACTCAGATCTGACATGGTCCACATGCAGTTGCATTATATTCGGAAATATAGATAGGTTTTGGTCTTTTTTTCTCTGAAATTAATCGGACGGCCATTAGGTATATATGTACTGATAGAAGTTACTGACGAATATTACTAGTTCTAAAGAGTTTATAATAAGCTGATTAAGGGAACGCTTTAATACACTCAAATGCTCGTCAAATTCACTTCAGTTTGCGCACAGCGTCCATACGTGATATTTTCTTTCATAGGCCTATATGTGTATGTTAAAAGTATGAAAATATCTCCTTCATAGTGATTCGTACATAAAATAAAATAAATTCCGTTCTGTCTGGATTTATCTAATGAAATTTTCTTGGCAATCCGATACCTTAATACAGTTTTCCTGCATGATCGTGTAGACAGGTTACTTACAGAATTCAACTTTTTATACTCTGCGGGCCCTTTTTGCTACATGTATAGTGTTTCAGTTTTTATATAGTCACTTTGAGTCCTTCCCGACTCCTTCCCTGATAGAAGATATCATACGTGACAGAACATATGATGGCCAATTATTCCCGCTACCGGTTTTGAATTTTGGAGTATATCAAGTTATGGCTACATCGTATTTGCATGAATTTGCATTTGAGTGACCTAATTTAAGTCGTATTTGTTTAGCTGACAGAGCTGACCTGAGATGCAGCCATCGAGTCTCTTTCGGCTTGAATTAATATTCCGGATCTGATGATGAATCAGAATGTTGGGGCAGTAATGCGATCTGTAAGTGCTTTCAAGTTATAATAATTACAAGACAGATGCTTTGATAATAACCCAACAAAAAAGGCTCGTTGCTGACGTCAGGTTTTATAGACCATTTAATAATCTGAGGTCTTATTTTCACTACTGTGTTGATTTATGCAAACACTGTAGTCCACCCGAACAATTAGTGTCAGTGGTCGCAGATATGTGTCGATAGTTTGGCCAATTGACATCGTTAGGCCAATCCTTAATTAACATGTCAAAACTACTGGTACAAGTAGCAGGCATAGAAATCCTAAATGCCGAGTATACTAATTTGGGCCATTAAATAACTCATCATTAATATAAACTTACAGGATCATGATCTACGCTCAATAAGCAGCGGTTACGCTATGCTCAACTATTCGCTCCAATAGCCGCTGCACGACACCGCGGTTGTCCGTCAGGTTTGGCCACCAGACGGTGCTGCCTCTGTTTAATTCCCTCCTGCGTAATATTTGATCATCCCTGTTGGAATACACAGGAAGCAATCGTACCTTTCAGGACAGTCTCTATACTAACTTGCTGGTGCGGCCTTGAGGTAAGTTAATTAACCCCACTGTTGCAAACTTCCTGTCTTGCAGTGCCGCGCAACGATATCCGTATGGGCGCAGCCATTTTTTTGTTTACTCGCTGAGCCAATCAGATTTTATTTTCGAGCTACGCATGGTCGGAATCACTTCAGATTTTACCTTCCCCTGCGTCCAATTGCTGCGTGTTTGGCAACTTGCAAACCTGAAGAATCCTTTCATTTCTCACAGCGTGTAAGTGGAAGGCCCCGGGCAGTCACGCGTTGTGTTCAAAGCGTAGATCATTATCCAATAATTGTTGATTTTAGGAGAGTTTGTTTTATAGATAAAAAGTCCCGAGACAAGGAACAAGGTAAGCAAGGAAAAGTTCTGGATAACGTGAGGTCTCCGCAGGGAACTTAGAACGAACAAATTATGCATGTAATACCAAGCTTACAGTCAGCCAGCCATAGACATGCATGACGCTGCTGAATAGATAGTTTAACACAGACACGCAGAGCCGAGAGATGAAAGCGGACGGCTTATGATGGCCACAAGAGGATGAGAGAATGATGGATAGGTCACTGTGCGGGTATGGCCAGGTACAATTAATACATAATACTACCCAGACACTCTATAAATCACCTGCAATATTAATAAGCCATGGTCTCCACAATTCTTTGCCATTCATTGGTTTCAATGACAAACAAGTGACCCTTTATTTCAAATACGCATTATTGAAGATTCGTAAAAATGCTTGAAATGTGTATGTACCATTAAGAGAGAGAGAGAGAGGGAGCATATATATGCATGCACGTATGTCTTTACATACATGTTCGTGTGTATGCTTCGGGTTTGGATAGTTATTATTGTTATGATTACTTATTATGTCTCATTTATTAAAAAACACTAATTATGTATTTTTGTATTTTATGTATATTTATTCCATTTTAAATTTTCAAAACCTTTTAAAATCATGTGAAACAAAGTACAAGAGAAAGCTTATTCATTATATATATATATATATATATATATATATATAAAGTCAATGAACATAAAAAGAAGAGAGACATCATATATATATAATATATATATATATATATATATATATATATATATTCATTTATACAGGTTACACCGACATCCTCTTATCAGATATTCATCCAGCTAGAGCAAAGAATGTCTAAATTGCGTTGACCAAATCAGAGACCGATATCTTGCAGAAAAGTTGGCAAAACATAGGATTTCAAGCAGGTAACAAAATTAAAATAAAAGTTTCACTTTTCAAGAAAGCTTTTTTTATGACATCTTTGTATCATACTAACAAAGTTTAGGTTATACACACTTGGGGTAATTTGACTAAGTTTGCTTGGTCAACAAAATACCATCCTACTTTGCTTGGCAATTACTTTTTCTACTGGGGGACGCAGAACCGAGCGGGACCACTTCAAGCTGAACTCCGCTCACGACTAGGCGGCTTATACCTTTAAGCCAATCAAACCCAGCAGCCAGCCCTGGGTTTGGTGGTAATTAAGGTCAGCCGCTGAAGTCGCATCCCAAAGCTGCTTCAGAGGCAGAAGGATACAGCTCCAGCCACGGACCAACTCCACATGTACTCAAACAAATCCCAAATCGCTTTACTTCCATTAGAAGGAACGAGCTACTCTTTGTCGTAGAGAGCACTTAATTGCTCTAACACCACCTTCTTTAAACTTGAAGCATCGCACTTAAAATGGTACTATATGACATAACCGAAGGCTGTTTTTGGCCGTCCCTCTAGACATATTCGTGAAATAAATGATATCTTTTGCTCATGTGAATTTTCGCCAACACATTTTGACAGATAGGTTCGCATTAAGAACGCTACTATTTCTCCAGGAACATTTCTTTTTAACAGACCACTAATAATGATGGATCCAAAAAAGGTATGAACGTGAAAAAAGTAAGTGTAGGTCTCCAAGTACGTATGTAAAACAATCAGGGGCGGATCCAAGGTTTCTGAAAGGAGGGTCCAACCGAGAAAGACAAATTTGAAAAGCTCCTCAGATAAAAAAAAGGAGTGGGTCTAGGCTGGAAAATGGGTCTGGGCCCCTTAAAAGGGTTGCGGCGGCTGGAAAAGAGGGGCCCGGACCCCCCTGGACCCTCCTCCTAGATTCGCTTATGAACATCCTATAGTTTTCAATGTAAGCATCTTCCGCAAACCGTACCATGGGATGGCCATACAATAACTCCTTGATTTTCCATAATATTAGGATATCTAAGCAGGATTCAGTGCTTTTTTATTATCCATATCTTTTGCGCAACCGCGCAGTATCCATCGTCACTGCTGGTCTTATATCCGTCAGCTACTATGAGCTCTCCGTCATCATAATCATTAAGTTTAAAAAAAGTATTATTATGAAATATAAAATGCATTTTTAAATCCATAAACGAATACACAATTAGTTATGTTGATACCTGTGGGGATGACACGAGCTCTCGAGTCCTGGAGTCCCATTAATTCACAATGAGTACTCGAGTACGAAATTAAGACTTGAGCACTCGTATAGGCTTAAACTGAGTCACTGTCACTGTAATGATGGTATTAATAATACCTGCCAATTTATCTTATACCAAAAAGGTCAGATGTTCTTGCATATTTCCGTGCCACAAATAACAGCCCTTAACCTGCGTTATGAGATTAAACGTGAATTCCTTATAGGCCTACTGTCTTGATTGCGAGCAGCACTTAAATTGGTTATACTAGAAAGGACGCTGACATTTTCATTTACATTTTATTTTTTTTTAATGTTCCTCTGTAGACCGGATAAAAGTGGTAGCAAGAGCTCGACGACGAGTCTCGTATGATACTTCTAAGAGCACAAAAATGATTATTGTTAATTTAAAGTGGCCCAATCACCTATAAAGCATGTTGCATTGACACGAAAAATAACTTCTTACCTTTAAACTAAATTTGTACCTGCCAAAACATTGCCCTGAAACCGTTTGCTTACTCATGTAAACGAGTGTTAAAAACAGTGCACCGGGCGCGATTAGAGGAATCAACATAACACAGCGCGTGCATCGTCCGGGCAACAACCTGTTAATCAAAAGATCCCCTGACTGACTTGGTTCAATTAATGTATTACATGTACATACTGGCTGAAACATCACATGTTGCGGCTCACAATCGGACCTCTGGTCACCAACACGCAAAGACATAACAAGGCGCTGGAATGGGTTTGCTGGTAAACTTTGTATAAATCAAAACTGAACTGACAGTGTGAAAGAGTAGCCATAATATTGCTCCTGATTATGTCCCTTTAAAGTATACTTAACATACTTGTGTGCAAACAGCACTATATATAATTGGTTATACTAGAAAAGAGATTTCCGATTATCTATATTTTTACTTTTTTTATTGTTTAAATACAAAAAATGCCAGTCGTTTTAGCCAACGAAACTGCATTTCTAACCTGCGTGAGACACGCATGCATGCGGGTTTTCACCAATTCTTCTGATGGAAGTATGTTTCGTGTCTACTAGGTCCTGCAGTGTGTTACTGGACTTGTTGAAGCAGAGACTGCCAGCCAAGCACTAATCTGTAGGCAACTTACACATCTACCATGCACATTATTCATGAAAACTTATTAAACACCATCACCCAGCGAAGACCGCATGGTGTCTGTAATGAGGTTGCCCGAGCACTCTGTTGCGCAATCACTCGGGTAAAGAAAAAAATATAGTCCTCTACCAAATACAAATCTATAGTTATGTATTGTATAGAATGTTTTGTTTGTTACGATTTATTGAATTATCAGAAGATCAAGGCTGGTCATCCGTTTTATATTCTTATCATATGAAACAGGGTCGAATTAGATGTATGCCATAGTAAGGCGATCACTGCGGAAGATTCCCTTCCAGAATGCATCTGAGCGATAATGGCGCATCCGATCTTGGGGTTAAGGTAAAAGTCAGGAATAAACATCACGTGCAAATCTGTGATCTAGGACTAATAGTGTGCCTAAATTTCAATTCTTAAAAATCAGCCATATTAGATATCTAGCGCAAACAGAAAATGACAAATATAATATAAAGTAAAACAATAATTGTGAATATAAAGATTTTGAGTAATTCCCGTCATTGCAGTTTAAAATTTGTTCAGGTTAAACCCAATAATCTTTCAGTTATGCATGTCATACTAAGAAAACGTCAGAATGTTCATATATAAATGATAAAAAAGAGTTGAAAATTTAGCAAAATAACCTTCATATTAACAAAATATGCACACAGTTTTTTAATATACTATTCGATAATATGTTGTGGAAGGAAAGAAATTTAGTACCGTGGGTTTTAGGGGAGGGGGTGAAATTCTTTTTTTCCATGAAGTTGGCTTGGGGGGAGGGCGCATGTGTGTGTTTGGGGGGGGGGGGGGGAGGGATTCTCCCTGTGCTCCTGTGAATTGCCCTCTAATATTTTCTCAACAAACAAGGTTCATCAATGAAGCTCCTGTCATTAGGGAATATTCGTGTGAAGCACGTCTCCAGGAAACTAGTGCCGTGGAGCTATAGAACAGACCATGCTGAACAGTACTGCTGAATTAAATAATTCAAACTTCTTCAGAAACGGCTGCCTTGTAAGAATCTGGACCGCAATCACAAAAAAATCTGGATACAATAAAACATCTGGAATAGAATTACCCTGGATATTGAACATATATCTTTAAACCTAAAAATCCACATTCAAGCAGCAAGTGAACATGTACATCTGGACTGTGTCGTGCCGAAAAAAAGATTACTGGAAGATGGAAACAGAAGTGGATAAATAAGGGTTAATTTGTATGGGAGACCGCAAATGCCAGCTACTGCGGAAGGATGCTTCTTGCATGAGGGATAGACGTTTGGCTCGCCTGGGCCTGGCACAGAGTAGAAATTTATGGACCGAGGTAACTTAATTTGCATAAGTAAGAACATCCAAATCGAGACGGTAACCTCTGACTCATTGTTCTGCTTTTCCAATCGGTCGTCAGAAAAAAGTATACTTGATTTTGACCAGCCTTTAACAATTTGAAATTTGGTAGAAAATTATGTACAGAAGTCACTTGATTAGCACAAGAAGATCCAAATAGAGGCTGTACCCCTTTACCTCATTTCATATATCATGTTGTCTGCTTTTCCGATCGATATACAAGCACTTATACTGGACCTACCTTTAAGAGTTTAAAGTTTGATTGATAAAAATATAATTTTCAATTTATTTTTTAACGTAATGTCATATTATGGTCGCCAGAATTTCTTCATGCGAATATATTTTTATATATTATTACAGTAGTCTTAAATCCAAGACAAGATTTGGAGGCATAAGATCATCTTCAATACGAATATATATGTGATAGCTGCAGAAGTCTCAAGTGTGTAACCCAGACATGATCAATAGCAGACCTTTGGAAAGCAATCGTTCGTCAGTCTGGGCTGTAAAACATATCGTATTATGATATACGTAATTTGTGTCACTCAAACACTGCAAGCTACAGCAATCAGATGTAATCTAGTTCAGATTTCATGACTAACATTTCCTAGTGCTCATGTTTACCGTAGGAAAATGATATATGTATATAAGCGGACTGGAAGCATGTCTGGAAAATCCTACTCGTGGGATCTTGGCAAAGTAAATGTCGCTCACCACAAAAATAAAATAATAAAGATCCTGTGAGTGTGTTTTACTTCTTCAGAAATACATATCAGAATTATTCCTGCCGAAAATATCGCAGCAATATCCTGAAAAACTGTCATAAAATGATTAAATAAAGCACATATTTAGATATGATACAGAAAATACACAATCGAGACAGTAAACAGTAGCTATATGAAAATCGAATGCCTGTATCTGCCGGCTCTAGAGTGCAAGACCTTGGAAATTAGGTCAAGGTCAAAAATAAATTTCAGTAGCAAATATCATATCTTTACTAGTCTTTATATAATTAGTCAGATTCTTCAGCACGAATCCCTATCACAGGGAGGTTAACCTTAAACAGTTTTCCCGTATACGTATCGCTGGAGTAAGGTCTCCGATGAAGCAAGATCTCTGATCAACCGAGCTTGATCCCTTGATCCCAGGTGATGGTTTTGTCATATATAATTCAAAATTCATTATGTGAATTCATACAAGGGAGAGTAGTACCCTACTGTTAGATAATCGTCAGTTCTTTTTGTTTTGTCCGTGATCAAAACAAAACTGTGCTTAAGTGAATTTTACATAAATAAGCGCATGCATTTTTTTCTGCCGTTGGCAATGTAATCATGTACCTTTCTGTTTGGCAGAAAACCAACCTGGATCATTAATAAATGATGTCTTGATGACATATTCCAGTAGTATATTCCAATATTTAAACTGCTTGTATGAAGTCCACATGCACTGCTCGTTTCCTGATTAACAAACAGCAGGGGCGGACTGGGCCACCAGGACACCGGGACGTTTACCGGTGGGCCGAAGGTATAGGTTATGGGACAGACTTCTGTATGTTTTTGTACTGTCACACACACAGGCGTATTCCCGATGTATCATCGGACGCGGTTGATAGACCAATCAAACCAAATTATTCTTGAAAACTAAACTTAGATTCTTCGTTATCGTAATAGGAATACTGAAACTTAATGTCATGTTGTGCATGTTATATAAAAGTAAATTTAAAATTCCGTGCAATGATCTATTCATAAGGTAAATTTTCATGACCAGATTTAGGTCAAGTCATCTTTGTCTATATCTCGTTCGGGGATCCCGTTTCAGTGTTTTCTGAAGAATATCGGGCCAGTTAGGCCAAGCCAGACAAATATATTTTTCACGGATATAGGCATTTTGATTGGCGAATGAGTTAATTGCTCTTGCTTCATTCCATTTAAAGTACACCTCATATCAATAGAGCAACATTGTCTTTCATATAGAAAGTAGATTGAATATTTGCCGCACATTTTTGTATGTAAATTGGAAAAATGTCATAACTTTTCGAATCGCAGGCTCGCTCCATACTATTTTTCCCCGCGGGGGAACAATTCAATTTTGTGTTGCCTTATTGCAGACAATAATAAAAGAAAACAATATTATGAAACAGAAACACCGCAGCACGTTTAAGGTTCACTCCTGAATGCCAAGAAACAACACAGGTCCCTTGACGAGCATGTTCTGGCATTCAGAACAGAGAGAGCTTATTGAATATTTAGCTTTGAATAACACAATCTCAGTCCGATAAGGTTATGTGTGGGTAGGCCGGCCGCTGGGCAGGGAAATGTGAATCTAACAGGTTGTTTATCCAGGCTGGCCACAGGGGATGCATTGATGCAGGCATGGACCAGGTGCCGGGACGGGGGCGCCAGCGCAGGGACCTACAGGAACAGCGACCACCCCTACATGAGACCTCTCTTTGTTTACCTTGGAGGTTAACCTATCAGTCGACCTTCAGCACAAAGATTTCTAGGAACCCTGACGGCGGACGGAAGGCACGCCGCCCCGGGCTGTGTGTACGAGACCAGCACGCATCGGCGATCAGATCACTCTGTTCTTTCAACATTACACGCACACAGATGGTTCCTATGGTAACACACCTAATTTAACCTATAATTTGTCTCTCTTTCTCTCTCTCTCTCTCTCTGTATCAAATTCTATATATAAAATATAGATTTTATACCTGCACGCATCAATTAGCCCAGACTGTTTGACGAGTTTGTTTACACATTCAAATTGAGTAATTTTTTTTTGTAGGTGGACCGACTTAGGTTGACTTTCAAAATGAGATTTTAGGTATTATCTTACTTCTTGGTCACAGATTTGCACCTGATATTTATTTGAACCATGCCCTCAGCCTACTCCATAGCCTTTTCCTTATTATCACCCAGGTATAGGCTAGGGGCTCGGGGGGGGGGGGCAGTTATCGCTCGGCGATTGCAAACATCTAGTTGCGAGTTGTAAATCCTTTACCGGGGATAGGATATATGCTGATAGGAAACTAAGGAAACAGAACAGAGAAGGAAGTACTCATGGAAGTACTCATCAGAAAAAAATAATATTACTGTATGTACTGTATGACGAAGCCAAGCCGAAAGGTTTATTACCCTGAATATAGTATGATATAGCCCTTCCGAAAGAAAAAAAGACTATGGGTACTGTATGATAAAGCGCATCCGAAAGAAATATTATCACGAGGATATATGATGAGATTGATGAAAAAACTGAAGATGTGATCTACACATCCCATGGCCATTTTAACATGCACTTCGAAGATAAATTACCGATACCTATGCATTGTTGCCCAGGTAAAGACCAACTGCAGTGTATGGGATCCGTCCGGGCCCAAAACCCTCGTACATTGGTCTCCCTGACCCGTATAAATGATTATGATCCTGACCAACGCCTGCAGGATCCGTATGCGCTATGATCCATATTGTACTGGATTCGTGTCCTGAAGATGATCCGTCACTCTATATATTTTTAAATCATTACCATAGAAAGGATTAAAGGTCCTGATCCAAATTGATTTATATAATTATCGTTGTCGGCTAGACTAGACAAATTTTCTTTTTCATAAATATATATCTCTGAATGTTTTTCTTTTTTGCCTGCCTGTTTGTCTCTCTTTCTCATTGTCCCACACGCATACACAAATGCTGATATGTTGATATGTAGAGGTAAGGACTTTATATATGTCTTATTCCATTCATTAACACTACACAAGTGTATGTCTTTTCTTAAACGATGTCAGAATACAAATGGAAAATATTTCACAACTCCATATCAGTGTGCATTTCACGGATGTATAACATTTGACTAGTTTAAAACATATGGTATTTGGCAAATCAAAATGTGACTTCACATAGAGACGGAAAGACGGAGAGACAGACTTACACGCAAGTTTACCGAAAATATTACCTGACCTTCTTTGAACTATGTAGCATAAAATATACTATCACTATCGGACTTCTTTCACCCTGCCGCTAATAAACGTAACCATTGAGAACATAATCCGTAATCCAGTGGCGCATAAAAGAAGCCATTTTGTGCTTGTAGACGCGCATGCAATCAGGCAAGAAGTGTTAGAACCGTAGAGTGTGGTGCTTGTGCAGGATATGGGATGGAAATGGTGCAGTCCAGCCAGCGAATTGGCTTTTCTCACACATGTAGTAACCCGGGTCTAACTGGTTAAAAACCTGACAGCGAGGAAATGAATCGGAGAAAATACAGTCGGCTTTACAAGTGTATGTCAACGACCCTGGGCCTCAGTGACACGCCGATACACAAACACAACGTGTACATCCTCGCCTGCACGGGGTGTAACTCGTAGAAAAACGGCTCCATGTCTTCCGGACTCTAATTGTTCCGTAATTAATTGTCACCTCTCGCTGCCTCAGCGCCAGGAGGCGGTGTTGTCACTCGGGAGGGGACGCCCGGGTGCGTGAGAAGTCGATAGAGTTCGCGGTTTCCTGTGTTGTTTAAACGATACTTTACTGTGCTGAAAAAAAAGACCGAAGTGTGATCTGGAGTTGATGATGCATAATTCAGTGAAATACGTGGAAAGCATTCTTGATTCCCTAACTCTGCATGAAACTCCTAAATTTAACCCAGCTCCGGGTTAGAACGTGTCGTCACAATTAAGTGTTTTCAGGAGACGATTCAACTGGAAAAGAGATTAAAAGCACGGAGAAACCTTGCGCTTATTTTCAGTTCGTCGGGGCCATTTTAATTTCCCCTACATTTACCTGAATGATCAGACGAAGTTTTGATGGCCTCTGATCTTTGTTTTTTCTGAGTGTTTTAATACGTCCAGTCCTTACAGGCGTCGATTTTATGTAACGTTTATGTATATTGTGTGTAAACTAAATGATTATAAGTATAGTGCATGTAGTTTGTTAAAACCCAGTATCCAAGTATCCATGGTAATATTGTTGTAAAGGTGCCCATTCTTGAACTAGGCATATAATATATATAAATATATATATATATATATATATATATATATATATATATGCAGTTATATAATAGTATCTGAGAAGATTTCGTTCTGAAACCATTTCCGCATACAGCAGACATAAACTTGCACCGGGAAAAATGATAAATATAAAGAAAAAAAATAAACAGCGTCTTGTACTACTGTCATAAATCAAAATGGCGACCAACAGTAAAAAATTATCATCTATGTGATTAATCTTTCTTTGTTGATTGCAACTGTTCGCCCTTCGGGGAGGCGGTCTGGTTATATACGTTAACCTGACACACGGTGATTGTATTTATTATTACACAGAACCAAAAAATATGTAAAGCAGGTAAAAAACATACAGTGTATGAGCATATAAGTTTTTTTTAGTACTGAGCAAAATGAACTGATAATGGAAGAAAAATATTCATTTTGGCAAGTGACCAAGCACCTTTAACGTGAAATGAATTAAATTCATTTTTATACTGATGAAGACCGTGTCTGTATATATATATATATATATATATATATATATATATATATATATATATATTATTAAAAAGGTTTTAATTGTTAATTAATCTATCTTGTTCTTCTTAGTCAACAGCCTTTCTTCTTCAAGGAACATACACTCGTCATTGGAATGCAAGGGTTAGTATTTATATATATATATATATATATATATATATATATATATATATATATATATATATATATCAATGCATAGGTTTAGGTTTTACATGAATATAGTTATGCCACATATAATGCACATAGACTTTAGCATACTGCGGCATTTACTATATACATATATAATAGACAGAATCAAGAGAAAAACTCGCCAATACAAATAAACGGGGCGGCAAAACAGGTACAAGGCTTCAAAGAGAAAGGTTAACGTGGCATGTAACGTAACTCAGCCGTATGTGAAAACAACCTCCGGCGGCATGTATATCGACTTAATGCTGTACACTTATACGTGTGGAAAAAAGTACGCATGGAAAAAACGCACATGCATTAAAATTGTTTATAAATGGTAAACTCCAAGTGTGAATCTTTGGAATAAGAAAGGGGAAGCTTGATACATTACCTGATATATATGTGTTTGTGCTTGTGTTAGCATGTGCACACCTATGAACACTAGCCTTATGAAAATATACATACATATTTGTGTATAAGTGTATATTCATATATATTCCCTCCTATACTTAGGAAAACATAGTCATATATAGACTACACGTGCATGCATACATTTATTTATATACACATGTATATATGTATATATTCATATGCCTGTGTTTTAACCTGTTAATTCTTTGAACAAGGGAATATATATATATATATATATATATATATATATACACTACACATACATGCATACATTTATTTATATACACATGTATATATATATATATATATATATTCATATACCCCTAACACATTAAAGCCTTATTTATATAATATTTAGGTTTAACAAGAAACTGTCAAAAATGATAAAAGAGAAAACCAGTCCGTGTGTTGAAACAATTAGTGCATACATGACTGCATGGTGAGCAAAGGTAAAGACAATCCAGTACAAAGTGTTACTGAAAGAAAAGTTCCGCAGAAACAAATGAAGCAAGGAACAAGATTCAGATATAAACCTACTCAGAGGAAATCACCCGTTCTATGTATTGAATTCATATCTTTGAGCATAACCTATTGACCCTGTGTAGTCACCTCATGAACAGAAATATCTCTTTTATGAGGCGTCACAGTTTGAAGTGGTACGCGAGCGTACAACCCGACGCCCGAAACAGAATATGGGTCAGCCACAATCGTGTGTGGCTTCGTATACTAATATGTATACTAGTTAATGGGCGTGAAATGATGCTCGGTAACATTTGCGAGGATTTAAGCCGCCAGCTTAGATTACTCACATAATAAACGTAAGAGTATAGCACAGTAATGACAACACAAAACATAGAGCTATCCCACCTGCAACACGTTAGAGTTTCGGGGGAGATGTGTAGACAGGTGTGATTTGGATGTGAACTTTACTCACCCTTGCTGACTGGACTTTCTGTCGTTGCTCCTGAAGTTGTGCAACGTGTATACTTTCCAGGTATCTTCTGATAGCCGAGTAGTCCGTCACGGGTGGTTCTTCTCCACCCTCCGCCCCTTCCTCCATACCGCACCCCCGGGCTCAAAATCCCCGGGGTAAATCCAATATAAGGTATATCCAAATTGAATAAGGTTGTATCAATAAAGGCACGTGGTGATGGGGGGATTTAAACCAGACCCGTAACGAAGATCACATGCGTTTAGACTCATTGTTTAGCAACTGTCTGGTCCAAATCGCTGGCCATCTCTAAACGGAGCTTCACCTGGCTAGTGGTATGTATCCTTATAGGACCCTCCACGTGAGCTGGGGTCCTATAGCTGTGTATGTGTGCATACCGGTAGTCTGCCACTCACTGTTGATCCTCGACCGTCGTCAAATGGCCGAGTTGTGACACTATCGTCGACTTCGCCCCGATGATCCCGCCTTATCGGGGCTCATTTTCATAACTATTTTACTCGCTCGACGTGAGTCGCAAGTAATGGAATGCATAATGTACGAGTCCATGTCGAGAAGGATACGTGCTTTGTGAACAAACTTTGTTACTGAGCGGGCCGCGGCCAGAGAGAGCCGGGGCTGTTTTTCCTCCGACAACTAATTAATTGTTGGCGCAGTTTCCCCTGCAAGGTAAACGGGGGGGTTAACGAATTGGGCGGAGGCTGATATGTCAATCTCACGCAGAATCAACAGTATAGGGGAAAAGAAGATACAAAACCTTCCTATTATAAGAAATATAAAAAGCTTTAAAGGAAAGATACGTCTGACAGACAAGGGTTGTGTACTCACGCGACCAGAGTCAGGTTTTTTCACTCTTGTAGGATGTAGGGGGCCATTTTGTAGCCCGGGTTAGCATCGTGTTAGCTTAGGATTAGGACGCCTTCTTAGATGCCGGATTATGTTCTGATAGACCCGCGGCGTCTGAGGAATACGACGATGGAACGGGCTGGATGTTGCTAACCTACATGCAATTAATGACAACTGCATGCCACCGGAAAGTCGATAAGAATAACAAAGAGAAATTGGAATTGTTCTTTCAGTCCGGCCACCCATCATCCATCTTCGGCTGGTTGATATGAAAATCTCATCCATCAACCGCTCTGTCAGCAAATGAATCTTCGATCAAGACTGTGAGACGGGCGGGTCAGTGGATGGTGCTACCGCGCCCCTCAGCCCGTCCCCCGGGACACGACCCCGCCCGGGCCACGGGATGACCTCCGCCACCACAGCGACCAAAATGCAGATTGGAGCTACAGATTAGGGCGATCTAATTGAGAAGTCCTCTGCTCTTTGTCTAAACGCCCTACGGCTCCTTATTGAAAACACAGATTGAACCTGACCGGTTACAATCGAACACGGAATTCAATTAATGAAGAGCGGTTTGAGCCAATTGGCCAAAACGCATCAGCGTCTTGTTACTCATTGCAACATTTCACTTGTTTGCGTAGCGCTGTAGACCGAGTCTAATCTCACAAGTTACAGGTGCCGCCCTAGTTATGTACACCCAGCCTGCAATATTGAGACCTTATGGATATAATAACCCAGCCGACATTAATCACACTTTATCTACAATAAGAATTAGAACATCCAGACGCCAAAGCTGTTTCTCTCCGATTTGACGAACTTTTTCCTGTATCGGTTTCACACGTGGTATAGCTGTAGTGATGGTTATTATGATTTTAGTGGTTTCCCTGCAAAGCCCTCTTGTGTACATCAGGAGACAATTTTATGGATCCGGCGCAAAAAAAAGCTTCTTGATTCCATGTAAATCAATAGTATCAACTGCACACAGGCTACATGTAACGGTAAAGACCAAACTAAACACCCGAGATGCCTGCAAGCATTTAACCTGTAGTGGTTTAAGCATTGACTATCAGACCTCACGTTCTAAATGGAGCTGGAAGTTAGTCACGGGTAAAAATGCATAATCGAATTTTAATCTAACGGAGACTTAAATGCATAGATAAAAGTTATGACGCATTTGTTATTCTCAGCACAAAAAAGCATTTATGTGGATGCTACCATTAATAACCAATCAATTATAACACGGTTAACGTCAGTCAATACACAAACCATCATCCTGTAAGAGTAAAAGATACCGTCTTCTGACACGACACAGTAAAATACCTCTCCGTACTGTATTCTAAAAGGCTCAAACAAACGAAATGATGTACTGCTGCACTAAATCACACATGTTTAATGGTAAATTATCCATTGTAACCCGATTACCTTCAGTCAACAGACATTGCTGACTGCACGCATTCAGATCTTACAGTCATAATTTGTTAAAATTCAAAGATATCGTATTCTGTCACGAAACGGTTAAACCATCACGCCGAATATTGCAAAGGTATACATCATTGAAAGAACATGGACATGCCAATTGATATACAAGCCATTTTTCTAATTTTTTTTTCAAAAGCTGTCCTCTTCAGAGATCTACAAAGTGAAGACATTGCCACTTTAGGAACATCGGGTTTCCCTATAAATTATGAGAAGTGGCAACAAGTAATAAAGCCTGGTAAATATCCGTAATGCCCTACACGAATACCGGCCAGTAGTGAAGAGGCCGGCCGTAATTTGTCTTAGTATTGAAGGATTTGCTCTTGTGGTGGGGTTGGCCGTTCGGTAATCTAATTCGCTATCAGGTTCTACATTAAGCCACAACCCTTGCTCATTGATTTCTTTAGGCCTACTTTCTGGTGTGTCTAGATCGGGGGGTCGGGCAATATGAGTAGGTTTTACAGGCAATAAATCAAGAACTCCTTCAGAACCAGGGAAGTATCGAATCTCTCCGATTGATTTTTATGCATTCGAGTTTGAGGGTTGTAAATCTAGATTTATGTCATTTTCGCCTGGGGGATCTACAATTGTTTCATTACGTTATACTGTTTCTGAGGACGACCAGTTGCTGTCATGCTAGACGCTGCGGATGGTACAGTGGGTGAACTGACAGGTGATTTCTTGGGGATCGGTGCATACAGGCGCTGATGGAATCTACATTTGTATAGGACATGGCCTGTTGAAATGCTGGTGCAGCCTCGCCGGGGAGGCTGATTGAGACAGAATTCCCGTCACAGGCCAGGGAGTGATGGTATTCCCCGAATCGATCTGACAACCTAATCAAATACAACGGGACTCAGTGGGTCTGCAACACTCGTCAAAGTGAGCAGCTTTATTAGATTTAACTGCAAATTCGGCTTGATTCATTGCGGCGGGCCTGCTATTGTCAGGGTCCAATTGAAACCGTCGTGGGGACGGAGCGGAGGGGGCGAGGACGCGTTCTGCTTTGGCGGGGCTGCCCGTCGCAGCTGCTGCTTCTGCTGCTGATGAAGTCAGCATCCGGGGTCGCAAGCATCCCAAGGGGTACCGTTTGCCTGACTATCCATTTTACGCTTCCATAGACAGAAAGCAGCCAACTGATCAAAGTAGGACAAATGGCTCAGCGCCTGGACACTGTTTGGTGCCGTTGTTGTCCCCGGTGCTTTTCCCTGCCACCACACACACTATGCATGGCTGGATTGTAGGTCAATTTGTTGATAATGATTCTGTAATGGGGAAAGTGCCGCGGACATGTTGCTGCACCACTGACTTCACAAGCCGCTCCAGCAGGCAGCAGAGATTTGAATCTCCTCTGATTTTCCCCTATCAGGAATTAACGAACAAAAACCCTTGTAATAACGTCAAAAACACGCCTAATCCATCCCGGAACCTATTACTGTTGCGCCAAAGAAAATATCCAATATCTCACGACACTTCAATTGCATACAGATGAAGCACTTTTTTTCTGATTCTATATATTTCTAATATATATATAATACAAAGAGAAAAGAAAATGCTAGCTTGCCACCAACGATATGTAAGCGTTTACGTGTAGAGGATTGTACAGTGAAAATAAAAGTTAAACAGACTTCAGTCCCAATGCTACAAACATATTTTTGTTCCTTATGTTTTATGTTATTGCTCTCACCCATTAGTATAGTCATGCCTTGTTGGCAATAATATCAATAACTTTGTCCCACAGGTGCTCATTACATTGTAATGATTTTCTGATTTTCTATATATCAGAATATGAGTAAAATTTTGAGGATTTCCATTGTAATGGTATAGCTCCGAAGATGAGGAATTGGAACCTTTGCCAAGAAACTGTTTTTTATATGAATATTATATCATCTACCAGAGAATTCCATTTGAAAGTTAGTCTAAAAGCATAATACACTTTTCTCTCAGTACTTTAATCCTGCCTTCATGCCAGTTTGCCAGCTGCTTTTTAAACGTCCACATCCCTAAGGCTTCCTTATTCAACATATGAATAGCATTATGATTTGCAATTATGCTGGAATCTAAAACAAATATCCTTTTTCAGCCATTATCTCTTGCAAATTAACCTCCAGACAATCACCCTTGATGGCGAAGACCTTGTCGTTCAAACATATTATGATTAAAACAGTACTAGAATAGTAAACCACATCCCGTTGAATTTTGATGCTTTATTCCTTGATTTTGGTTGTTTTTATCTCTTTCGGGATAAGATAATATACACCGTTGTAATAATATCTTTCTCTCTCATGAACATTAGTTAACTTCATTAGATGGTGTCGTGTAAACATTGTAAAAATTATGACCACGCAGCTAAAAAAAAAGTTGGCTGATTATGTAGGGACACATTTGATATGGTAGAACATTTTTTAAGAGTCCAAAATGTTGTGAAACATTAACTGGAGCTTTATTTTGAAAGTCTTGATTTCCATATTTAATTGTCCTTATATTTATATATTTATATATATTTACAATTTCTATAAGAAAAATTGAAAAATATATACTTTAAGAAAATTATCTCTAAAACAGGCGGACACAGGTTGGTTTAACAGTATAATACTAAGCAGAAAATGGTGAAAACATGGAAAAATATCCGATTTTAGTGCAAGCTTAACACTACGACTAGAACGGTACAATAACTCACGATACAATGCACATCTTGATACCTCACTCTCGATACGATACATGATATGATACATAGCAGTATCAGAGTTCAGATTCAAATGAAAAATAAAAGGGCCCCTTCAAACTGGTTTGATCGTGCGGCGGTTACCCAATCAGATGCCGGTGAACTTCTAACTGGTCAATGATGTTTAACCTAACACGCCCTGGTCAATGGCAATTATTGAATGCCAGAGGTCACTTATGAAATATCAGAGTGTCTGCTTGATGTTCATGTACTGTCTACGTATCGATACAAAGTCATCGATACCGACATGATATTATTTGACTTTTCTATCGCGATTCTTCGGTGCATCGATGAATCGTTAGTCCTATACTTAATGCCATGCAGCAACACGGATAACTTGTGAAAATATGAAAGGCAATACACCTTGCAGCCAAGTACGGAAATGTGCTGATTAAGGAAATCAAAAGTTGGATATGGGAAAGGTGACGACATTCTGCTTTTTGTACATGGAAAGGATATGGGAAAGGCGACACAAATGTGACTATCGTACCCTCCTGCATCGGTAAACATGGCAGAAAAAGCGTGCGATTCTCATACATATAACAAACATGTTTAAAAGTTTGTTCTATTTACACAGTAACAAACATATGGCTCAACTGATGCGGTTAAAATGCAAAATATACACTGTGACTTCCTCAGCGCGTATAGTGAGTTATCAATGAACAGAGCTCATAGGTTATATATATATATATATATATATATATATATATATATATATATATATATATATATTTATATATCAATATCTTTGTAGAGCTGCATATATATAATATATGTATATATATATATGTGTGTGTGTGTAAGAAAACTGTGCGAGACACAAGTTTGCACATGCTGTCGATATTATAAATTGTATTATATTGTAATATCAGGATATTTTAGATCGAAAATCGGGGGGCAAGCGACCCTGCGCCCATTCACTAAATCCGCACTGCATGGTCTTCTGGCCACGGAAGAAGAGCGACATTTATGAAACATACAAAACGATGTTGCACAAAATCTGTTCCTCGATTATAAATCTCAGACTTTCACGGTCATACACTTTATTGTTCGAAGTTGCTGATCAGTCTATTCTACTGCTTTCTTTAATTATAACCTATACATGCATGTCTTGATGTGTATGTCATCAGAATTTCTGGCGAGTGATCCTTTTCTCCATAAATTAAGATATTAATTTTTTTCATCCTCTTACAAACTCATGCAAAGTTAAATATTACGAACCACGACAACTGTGATTCTAAACCCTCGAAATTTATTTTTCGTTCTTCTTTGTTTCTTCCGGGATAAGGGTCATGCACGACCTGTAGGGTCATGCACGGCCTTAAAAAGTATATACAAATATGTCCAGGCGTTTTTTTCATTGAATATATATCTTCTCTCTTTCTTCTTAACTTTTAATTTATAAAATGACCAACCAAGTGACCAATGATACTTTACTGAAAATGGTCTGCAGTTGCTTTATATAACAACATATAAAAAACACACATTTTAGATTACATGTATTCAAACATATGCATGCGCAAAAGTGGGAAGCTTTATTCCTTCAGCCAATTAGCAATTGAAGAACGTGGTGATTCTCTTTGGACATATATGTGGGTTTATTTACATCGCACGTGAGTAGTAAAGTAAAGAAAAATGCTACTTTTTTAATGATGAACTATATTGTCAATAACACATTTTTGTGATATGATGGGTAAACCAATGATCTTGTAGTTCACAAATCTTCTTAAAAATACATTTTATGATTTTAAAAAGATAATGAGACCTTAAGCAAGTTCATAGTGTATTAGAGCAATAAAAATAGAGACTTGAACCAGTAAAGAGAAGTTATTGTAAATGAGCTGTATTAGGCTTTAGCGAACCTTTTGGGGACAACTGACATTAAGTGTTCGGTTCCTTTATATCAACATAGAAAGATCGTATTTGCTCAGATATCTCAAATGATAAAAGTAAAAGATAACAGTAAAATTTTTATCCATAAATGCGTGTTTCCTTCCGGAGTTTCTGGTATGAATGTTGTTTCATTTAACAAATCCTGCAATGCTGGCCCACAGGACAAGGACACAGGAGACGACCGTTAAGCGCAGTGACCGTCCCGCGCAATGCGCATGCTCAAGGAAAGGTCTGCTGATTACATGCAAAAGCGCACGACTCACGGACTCACAAGTGTACGACTCTGCTGGTTATAGGGTTTGTGGACTTTCAAACCTACGCCCACAACACACCGGGGCTTCTAAATAAACCAGCGGAGTAGGTATAAATGTAGTGAAGAGGTTAATGTAGTCCGTTCAAGTGTATGTCGGATAAGAATTTTTTCAAGGCAAATTAGGCCTACATAAACATGAGTGTTTATGTGGTACGAACAGTATGGATTAAGTTATATTTTGTTAGCTTATGGATGTTTAATATAAGAAGGTGTTTCTATGAAATGTTACAAATTTTGATTTTGAAGTTTGACAGTTAAGACAAGAAGTCTGGCCTCCCACAGTGCCTAACTGGAAGAGATTGGTTTTGAGTAGAAACGACCTCTGGCGGTAGGGTCGCAAAAACATAAAAGTTAAGTAACTTAAAAATAGGTTATAAATCACTCTATTGCTTTTTTCACATGCATAAAATAAGAAAAAGCAAGGTCGTCCTATAAATGCAGGACAAACAAAACTTGTAGACAGCAGGACCCCGCAAGAACACGACCAAACAGCTCCCGCCATTCAACAGAGCCACCTTTACACAGACACGGAAAAACAAGATGAATCACTCGTAACGACCGCTTTATATGTCACGCAGTTAGAAATGTCAGATTGGTGAAAGGTCACCAATCTATCAGAAAAACTAGACACAAGTAACAGGCTTGTTAAATCCGATGTCAATACAATATCCTCACTTGCTTCACAATTGCCTGCCACTCGGGTGTGATGTGTTAATTCACGGCACCGGGGTAAACAGGTTACCAGTACATGTGTGCATTAAAAATCCCACAGGCGTACTCTTATAAAAGCATACACAGTTTACATATGAAGCCACTGGAGGCGGGTTAACTGTTGTATACGCACACGAATGCATTACTATACAACGGGCGATATATGCCAATGTGGACATCATGTGGAAATGCAAAGTACGCAAATACGTTTAGCATACAAAACTACATGAATACAAACAAAATTCATGAAAACAACTTTCGCTCACCTCAAGATTCCTCTGCATGTTTTGAATTAAATTAGATACATGATTATATGAATAATCACAATAGGGTCACGGTATCTGCGGGCTAATTAAGGTCAAACAGGTCTATAGTAAAACCTGTGTAATGAGAGCACCCATGCATGGGACTGGCGAAAAGTGGTTTTAATTCACAGGTTGTCTCACTAGAAAGGTAAGTAAAATCCAATGTTAATGCTTCCGGTTCACTCAAGGGTAGTCTTATTCGGTAGGTGGTCTTATATATTAGACACGTGGTCTTTCAGGCAGGTTCCACTGAATATGGACTATTTGTAGTCTGTCACTTCGCTGCAGGCCCGTAACGTAAACAATTCTCATTTAATTGTCCCTTCTTGTTTGCTAATGGAGGCTGAATATTCGGGATATCTGTAACCTAGATTCTCCAGAAAGAAGCATAATTCAATATTAACTATTATTAAAAACACAATTGGTCTCATATATATATATATATATATATATATATATATATATATAGCTGTAGTAGAAACATTACGAGCCCTCTGATAAAGCTATATATGTCCCATGGTGGCACAGAGAGACAGAGAGAGACAGCGAGCGATTTAGATTTACCACATTTCATATTTGATTTCGTGCTCTCCTTGCAGAAAGCAAGCCGTTCTTTTTGTTCTTTTAGGAAGAAAGACTTCCTGTTTGATTAAAAATTGACATTTTTTCTTTTCAACTCAACTTTAAATGTAAATATGTGACAACACTGCCAGTCACAATAGTTAGACTAGTCTAGGAGTCTGCATTAAATGGTATCCAGTGGATAAGTATCGAGAAAAAAGTATATATAAATAATACAGGACCTTTGTCCTCAAAAAGCAGAAAAATCCATAAGATGTAGTTATGGTTTCTTTTTCGATGGAAAGACAAAAATATATAATAATCAAAGTTTGTGTAGCAACTGGCTGCCTGTTACTTTTTGAAGAATTAGGTCAGCAGGGAGGACTGGATGAGGGCTGTGAGAGCGTCCCAGAAATGATGGCATCGCTTGTGAAGTTGACAGACAGCGAAACAATATTCTCAGAGGAGCAATTTAGCGGTCATTCTATTTTACGCATCCGCGGAGAACTCGAGTTTGGAAGGAGTGCTTGCTTGGCGGGGTGATGTTCTTCACTTTGATGTGGAAATTTTTCATACATGAACCCAGGGCTCGCGCGGACACCTCTTTGTTTTCTTAGACGATATAACTTTCAAATTACCGAGTGTTCTGAAATTATAGGCCGCTGTGTGAAAGATAATTACGACCGTCGGTAATTTTGTTATGCCGTTGTCCACGGGCTATTGGACCCCGGGACAGCAGCTAAGATTGAATATCACTGCCAACTGACAATTTAATTTTGTACATAAATGTTATTAATGTCTAATTTTACGTGTGAAAACTTATTAAATAGATGGAATAAATCTCAATATTTACTCTTAGTGCACTTCTTCGTGATAATTATGTTTTTTTGTTGTGTCTTTTAACTGCCATTACCGTCGCCTTCATTTTCAATATTTCAGTATGTTTGATGCTAATCTGACAATACTGCTTCTGAACTGGACATTCCACGACTATAACTGACACATATGAACACATCAATGTGCCCAAAAAGACTAATTCTTTATTATGGTGCACAATTAGCCCTGCTTTCATGCCTGTGTATCTCATACATTAAAAAGGTATATCACATTGGAAATAAAAGTAAGCAGATATTCTGGGGTATAGAATCGGTCACTGACATTATACACAAGAATCCTGGAGAAGAAATATATAATAAGAGTTGAAAATATAACGAAAACGCTGCATATTCTACTATTATTCACGCTGATGTGCGTGTTCACCGTTATTCCGGATTCTTCTCTGTGGCTGCGGGTCAATCCCCTCTCAACTATCTCCACAGAAAGATTTGCAATTAGCGATTGCCCACGGAGTATACTTTCGTGTCGTGTATCCGTGATCTTAACAAACCTGGACTCATTCATGTCTCGCCATATTTTGGATATATATACACAAAGACCCGATGTCGCAAGTCAGTTATTAGAATCGGAATGCAGACACTAAAACAGCACGGGTATAATTCTGCTTGGATAATGAGATTAAAATCCTGACACCAACAAGATATGAATACCAAAAACGTTTAACACCGTTAAAAAATATTTTCTAGAGCTAGAAAAGTAAACGAGTTAAGTTATCAAGTAATTCTATAATATCACATTTTATAAAGTGACCTAACCATATGAGATATGCAAAAATATTTTCATGTGTTTCATTTTGTTTTTTCTTCCACAATTAATCTTCCAAACTGATCACTTACAACGTAACTTTCTCTAACGGGCAATCCCTACAGAATCAACCTTCGGTCATCTGTTTCAAACTTAGACATGACACTGCCGTTACTTTTTTTACCAGGCAAATTCTGGTTAGTATCAAAAACAATTATTGATCAGATCTATTAATAGCTACCTTTGCCGAAAGTACTTCTATCGTTTTTTAATCAATTTTCAGCGCTTACCGGCCACTAACATGTTTAGCTCTGTGACCGCTGCCCGCATGAGATAATCTACTTTCCCGTGAACTTCAAAGGTTTGCATCACAAAGCAACTATGTCCATCGCAAAAAAAAATGTAAGCATGAAAGTAGTAACAGGAGAGACGGACTCTGTTGTCGCTACGGATCTATGATGTATTGATGTCCTGTCGTCCAACAGCCTACAAAATATCTCAAAATAAAAAAAAACTTCATGTTGATAATGACAAGGGATGAAACAACATGTCCGTGTTGATAATGATAAGGGATTGTTTCATAACTATATTTATAACGTTAAGCTATGTTTAATATATATCAAACAAGGTAACGACTGGGTTTATTGTGTGATATTACTGACGGTGTCTTATCCTATTGACCACCTTGTCTTCCTGGTCTTCTGGTCCGTTCATCCTTTTGCCTTTTCCCGCTGAGAAGCATGTATCCGCATGCAATAGGCGTTGAGGCGTTTATTTTAGGTGATAACATTCTTGTAGGCCTTAAGACGTTGTCAAAATGATGCAAATACTGGCTACCTCATTGAAGTTTTCAATTTTTTATCAAGAAAAGTTATCCAACTGTGACATCTATAATGTCGGCGGGGAGGGGGGGGGGGGGGTTAAAGCTCCCACTATACGAGCAAATGTGACGCGAATTCCAAGTAAAAAATCAGAGCCAAATGCGTATTAAACTCATGTACACTTCACTGCTCTTTTGGCTTTATTTTGGAGTTCTAATCGCCAAAATACTGATACAATATTTAAATATCTTTGAGGATATTTGTGATGAAGAAGTCGATATACAGTACCAAAATGTTTGCCTTTCGACAGCTCTCTCTACCCTTCCCGCCCACTGTTTCTTTGTCTTTTGACACCATCGTCCACTTCTCATCCAGGATCTCTTCCATTTTATCTTTGCTTTCTGCCTGCTTTCATCTTTTTCGAACGATCATAACTTGTCCCTATATATCCTGAGTTTCTGTCTATATATCTGTACATCCCGGTTTCCATTATCGCTGGTGTCTCTGTACATTTTTTTTTCCATTTTCTCCCTTTTCGTCAGCTCTATTTCTGTCACATACAGTATACACACGCATATACGCATAAAACACCGAGCAGTTTCATGTCCATTTAGATGAGGTTTCAGGACAACAGCAAGAGTCACGCAAACTGTCTTAAAATAGCGTTTGTAACATTTTAAATACGAACCCAAACCTCCGAACAATGGTTATAAAACTGAAGCCGGCATGAAAAATGTTACTGCTATATTCAGGTTTCAAAATTAGTTTATCCCATCACTGCAGGCAACGGGACCAAGTGGTTTCAGTTGATGCTCTCGAAGAGACCTTAGGTAATTACGGGGAAGCTCTAATGGCCCTTATATGAGACCGACTCTTGCATGGGCAATAAGACCTTTGAGCTACCAGAATTCATTGACATGACCGTTGGTCTCCCACGGGCCTCTGTTTAAGTCTGTCTCTTCCACGATTAAAATTCCGCTGGGTCTACATGGCTTCTTCAGCTAGGTCTTTCGCCAACGGGAGGCATGGAGCCGACCTTACACAATATGGCTTGGCACCTCTAGAGAACTTGTGACACTGAGAATAATTGGTACATACAACTTTATGCCATCAATTTGCTTCACTGTGTGTCTTATGCGACGCCCCTGTTTGGCTGAGGGCGATATTGCACCCAGTGGACTGGTCCCACAGTATGAATGAAGGATCGGTTTTGTTGGGGTAGACATCTATGTTTGAAGTGTTTAGTGACACTCAATAACGCGGGAAATCCAGGCGAACGATTTTAAAGTTCAATGGAAGAAAAACCGTCGTAATTTTGACAACATGTAATATCATGCCCATGGCTGTGACACCTCTGTTTAATTGTTTCAGTACTTAATCGATTCAGCGAGCGGCTTTGAGCTACACCATGTTTCCTGGAAATCCATGACGAATTATACATGATATATTAACTGGCACTAATTGTGGAAGAGAGGAGTAAGTTTAGGCATCCCATGTATTCTTAAGGGGCCTTCCCTGATATGTGACGTCTATTAACCCCTTGAATATCGATCATCCCTTGATTTTTTTATATAAAAAAATAGGCCAGACAATCACACCGCACACAGGCTGTTTTGTTTATATCCACGTGTGTACAACAAGTGTTGCAGTGTTAACTGTAACATGTAGCTTTATCCAGATCTATTCATAGGTACACAGAGAAAGCCATAAATCACTTGTACATCTTTTACTTAAATAAACAAACAAACAAACTAACAAACCGCCCCAAAGAATTTTGAACCTCACTTATCTCAAAATCTTTTTTTTTCAATATGTGTCAGAAATCCATCCCTATATTTTGGGCAAAGGTTTTAAACTCCAACACAATCCAGAGAAACAGAACAACGAAGAGATATAGGTGAAAACTTAACCTCCGTTCATACAGCTGATTAGCTCTGTCACTCTATAAAGACTAAAACATACATGCAGTTTTCTATATAAAGTCACTACAAAAGTTTAAAAACTTTAGCAAATGGACCGGCTTCAGTGTTAATTGGGCTGAGCGAAGGACTCAGAGCCCGGAGGTCGCGAGTTCAAATCTCTGCCGTGGAGTGATGAGATTTTTTAATGTCGGCCCCCACCCATGATGAGCGCTCTGAAGACTTTAAGGGAAGGCTTTGTCCCACAGAGTTCTGTTGCTGACAAACGAGTGTGTCTTGGGGGGGGGGGGGGGTAATATGAGTAGATGCGGAAGACACCGGGCCTGTATAACACCAGGATTCAAAATACATGATAAGAAACGATTGCTTCTGACCTGTGCAAAACGGGACTATGCAGATGTACATATACCAAGATCAAGTATCAGATAAGAGAGCATAAAAGAGAAGAGGTTGCCTCAACAAATGAAAAAAAAATTATTACATTAAATTGCATTAAATTAACCACTGACCTGTAAACTGGTGTACTCTCTCCCAACACCCAGCATCAGTGCAGATTCCGGGATGCAGTTACAAAAATGGGCCATTGATGACAACAAGTGACTATCAGCAAAGGTCGATTAACCACGATTGCTTCTGGATCGGCAGCTTCCAAAGAAACCGACCCTCTTTAACTGCTCGAACTTTTCTGGGGGTAGAAAAAGTTCAGTTAGAACTAAGGGGTGCGGCTGGGTGTTTATTTGCATCAATGTTGTGACATAACTAACGCATCATTTATCATGCCCAACAAGGAGTGAGGGGGCTGTCGGCACGCCGGGACAATTGCATTTGTCACAGAGTCATAATGTGTTTTACACCAGCGCTGGGGCTTATATGCCTCGACATGCTAGTCATCCCTGCACCATTCATTCTCACCACAAAGTGTCATCAAATTGCCAGGCATTTGCATCCAGCCCTCTGGGGTGTAGGTCTGGCTCAATAAATATTGAACCCAAAAAACTCCAAACTTGATAAAATAATGTTGTACGACCAGCATTCATAACGGTGCTGCATAGAAATGGCTGCTTCTACGTAATTAGCCCGTAATTGCTTGCTAACAGGTCGCTTGTTTTCTGTCACTTTGGACTTGTACAGAAATACTCTTAATTAGGAGTTAAATTTAATCATTATTATTTTTGACAGTATTGGCGAACAGTGCAAAAATGTTTCCCTGTAATTAGTTCTGTGTCATCCGCATTTGTTGAACCGGATGGAAGGCCTGGGCTTGCTGGTCAGTGAATGTGATATTGACAAATGACATTCAAGCGCATTCGCGGGCATCGTTACTCACGCAAACAGCAGTCTTGGACCAAAATAACTCGATTCTTTGGAATTCCAGCGAGTTTACATGGTCCCTTGCAGAGTAAATGGTAAACTGTGTAAACTAATAAAGTGACACGTTTAGGCGATACATTCAGAAATGGGACATCAACTCGTAGCTCTGAAAAGGGGTGAGCAAACATTTTTTTGGGAAGATCTCAGCTATTAGGAAATATTATTTTAAAATATTTAAACTAACCACACAATTAAGGGATTTTGTCATATCCTACAACAAGCATCGGTAATGTGAATCCTTTGTTATTTACTTAATTGTTAGGCATTGCTGTTCATTGGCCTTGTTTCAAGGGGGACAGCTAGGGAGACATATGCCCCTCACATTTTTAGGAGTGGGGTACAAGATACATTTTGCCCTCCGAGTTTTACGGGGTTTTTAACGGATTTTCATCACATTTTCGAGATACCTTATTCATCAAATTTACAATTTCTCCTATATTTTTATCATCAATGTAACTTGTGCATCTCATAGTGAGAAAGTTTAGAAAATGGATGCTTGAACTGTCTCATTGGATCGTCGTGAATGCTAGTAGATAAAGGTGGTTTAAATCACATTCACATAAGTAAAATGTATTGAAAACTGAGCAAAAAAATCTTTAGCATGGGTAAAGTATTTACATAATGAAAAAAATATTATATTCTTGAAATGGTCCTTTTGGTAATAAAGGTGCGGTGGCGGGGGAGTAGGGGTGGGCGTTGTCCATAGGAGATTTTAGCGAGGTCCTTTATCTCGGGGGTTGGGGGGGGGGGGGGGTGATCCTATGGATTGTCCCCTTATATATATTCTCATCAAACAAGGCCCATTGGCATGTACTACAATAGATTCTAGACACAGAATTGAGAAACACCCTTCCCAAGTTAACACATTTTACTTGAAATTTACTTCGTCCAGTAAAGCCGATATTGGTAAATGTATAATATAAATTCATCATGCGGTTCTATTTGATGCATGTATACATGTGTTCAGAACAGGTGTTCAATGTGACGACTATATACTATATGAGATACACCCGGCTACAGAAAAAAATTTTTTCATGGCAAATAATAAGATGTGACTAAAAAAAAAACAACAAAGTTTATGTAGGAGTATGGATTGAACACGTCTGGCCTTCCGAAATATATCCTTGATACTGGAAGCATTACGTTGGGACTAGTTGTGCCGGGGCCGTCTGCTTTGTGATCCCCTTGAGAGTCGGCCTTGTCTCGTGACCCTGAATATTCTGTTTTATAGCGAGCCTGTGGGAAAACAAAGATTGTGTTTAAGTTCGAAACAGCTCGGTTGGGTACCCGATTGTTCCCCAGTGAGTTACTTAAAACGCTAAAGTTTTCCTTGAAATTTGACAGGAATCAAATGATCTGCCTCTACGCAAGGGAAAGCAATAAATAATACTCGCAAGAAAATAGCGGGTTAAGCCGCAGGGCTTTACTATTTATCACGTCTGGACTTTTGTAATGACTGTTGGACACTGGTCCCAGGGGTATTCTATACAGAAGCAACTGACGCTTGAAAGAAGTGAAGTGGAAACCCAGAAAAACAGAAGAAGCCCGAAAGTAAGAAAGGCAATCGTAGCAATCGTTTCAAATGTTCATCTCACTTATCTGATTAGGTATTGACGATCGATAAATCATTGTCATTTCTATCAATTAAAAGAGACTCGGGAAATTATTTTAAAGGCCAAGTGAATCATGGATGCCAAATTTCACCATTTCAGCGGGAACCCTTCAGTTTATCCATGGCGATCACGTACACAGTGACTGTTTAGGTCAATAATAGGGGTATAGTAATAATGTGACCACATCTACAATGTGTCTTATAATATCTTGATAGGTTCTTAACGTCTTTAATGTCTTTATTTTTTATCTTCTATGTATAATACAGATAAAAATTCACTGAACCTACAAGTTAATGCATATAATTTTTATATTTAATGGTATCGATGGTATCCACATTTCCTGAGACTCTGGAGACTTGGACCGAGTGTGCAGGATTCGGACTTGTAGTCAGTCTCTTAGATCAGGACTGATGATGTAAGACCGCTTCCATCTCAAGTCCAAGGGAAAAAAAGATTGTCTCATAAAGTTGGACGTTCAGATAGGAGAACTGACTATAGAGAATCAAATATATGAACTATTGACAAAACATTAAAAAAACGTGTGTATATACAAAGGGCTTCCTCTTCATCTGGACCTAAATGTATTTAAACATTAAATTAAAAGACGTGTAAACCATAACAGAAATATACATGTTTATATTAAATATCCAATTTAAAGTTATTTGATATAAGACATTTTCATTTGACTTGGACTTGAACCTCTGAAAGACTCGAACCTAAACCTGCCATTTTTGTGTTGCCTGTGCTTGTGCGTCTGTATCTAAGAACAAACGTACAAATCAGGTGGTCTTAAATAAACGTTCCCTTGACAGTGTGCAATCGTAAAAATATGATCACTCATATTTCAATGTAACTTTACATCTAAATATGACAATATATTATCATTTAAAATAAATAAATGAATATACATATATAACAAAATTTATTTATATAGACAGATGGTAAA
Organism: Sipunculus nudus; assembly: GCA_026874595.1. Taxonomy (NCBI): domain Eukaryota; kingdom Metazoa; phylum Annelida; class Sipuncula; order Golfingiida; family Sipunculidae; genus Sipunculus; species Sipunculus nudus. The sequence continues at coordinate 36,381,961 of CM049306.1, read as the reverse complement.
GGGGTACATATAGACAGAAAAGTCGATTAATTCGAAAGGGAATCGAATGTTGATAAAAACTGTAGAAAATATACTTGACCTGGTGACTTGACTTAGTTTCTGTTGCACTTTGCACTATAAACATCAGACTTTCTTCATAAAAAAACACAGACCACAATGTTAAACAAAGAAACTTTGTATTCCTGTATTTACATATACATAATAAATGCGGACTGCACCGTTGGGCCAAAGACCTCAGCATTAACTATTAATTCTTAGAAGAACTGTAGCAGACGGTGTTCTTTGACTTTGACAAGGATTGAAAGACCTGTCAGTTGATAAGGTTGTGGAATGATTAATGATAGTGTCGTAGGATGCAAGAAGAATTGAGATCTGGGAGCTATCCGTACGTGAAAATATCGACTGGTTGTGGAATCCTTGCGTAATAGTAGTTTTAGCGTACTAAGGTTTCATTCTGCAATAGAGAGGCTTATTCAATCGAGTGATTTTATGATGAAGTTGGTCATTGAAATGTTTCGCAAGACTGAATCCAAGTACGTAATGCCCTTTGGTCTCCAAGACAACAACCTATGAAGTTATGTCTCAGTAATTAATGCCCACACCAAGCACTGATCAAAAGTCAATCACATTAATCATGATCTAAGATTTTATATCAGTTCTTAATGGCGCCATGATATTTCATTTGACCATGTTTTCATTATCAATATCTTAGAACTTTCTTAGATATTTTTCCTGCTTCATAGGATATTAAATATTGTTAATTATACTTATGTTAATTGGTTTGCATTTGAGCTAGAGAAGAAGCGAGAGTAAAAATAATCTAATTGCATGTAACAAGTGACAGTTTCATAATAACATTTTAAAAAATTAATTTGTTTAAATAAAAATATATTATGAAAAAAGAACATATGACAGAAAGATACGATCACATAAATAAGAGGAAAAAATATCGATAGCATCTCAGTGGACCAAACTGTGTAGATACCGGTTGACACTTATCTATATGTTTTCATCGATTGTTTATGTTTTCAGTTAACCTCAGGTCCCAGCTCTGTATGACTCACGCTACTGCTTGGCTGCGTCAGGATACAGGACAACAACTGCAGCGATTCAGGTGCCGGACAAGAACATAACATAACATATTTGCTACAAACACGCGATTTATAGTGTATGTATATCATATATATTTGTGCTTCCGATCACAATTTCCTTTTTGCATTATTTGTGTTATTTTATTGCATTATTGTTGGCGGAGATCAATTAATTATCAAACAGATTTCCATGATGCCATATATCATGGTCAAGAAGGGCCTGTTCCATCACCTCGTGTCCACCTTTTTATTGCTAGGAAAATCTTTTATTAATTACAATTCGCTAGAGAATGTGGTCATATAAGGTAGAAGATTAATGGGCCTTATTTTCAGCCAGAGGAAATAAATACTTACCTCACACAAAATTCAAGACACAGAATTCTTTTTTAAATATGATAAATCAGTCTAAATTTTACAACATGGCAGACCAACTTATTGCAGGCAGGGTCATTGATCACATGCAGAAACAGCCTCAGGTGGCAGCTTCCGATTGGATGATGTCATGTAAACACTATAAAAAATAAGACCAGCGAAAACAAAGATGACTGTACTCCTGCAGGAACGTACATGGTCTACAAAATCATTGGAAAGAGTCCTGACAGTTGTGAAACAAAGCAAGAGATTTAAATTGAAATTCTTGATTTCTATATGAGGCCATCACCTCCATACGCATCTTTCAAAAGAAATATCGAAATTTATAAACTTTTAAGAAAGGCAGTTGGACATAGGTTGATGGAACAGAGTTATTACGAGTTATTTATTCATCTGTTTTCATTCCTGCCAAACAGACGAAGGTTAAGTGTAAGTGAGAACCCTAGAAGTTAAATTAATCCTTGAAATAAATGTATTATTGTTAGATTATTTGATGGGTCCGAATGTTTATCTATTTACAATATCCAAACTAGATAATTACAATACAGATTTTCGTCCATTAAAACTATAGGTATAGCTTAAGATTATATCTGAGACATGCAAGATAAAATTAATACTAATATAGCTATAATACATTCATACCTAATACATACAGAAGCGTTAAAAGCAAACGTTTAAAAATTCTTGCCAAAACTGAAATGTATATATATAGGCATTCTTTCGTTTAAATTGAATTATTTCTTAAGTCCTTTATTAAGATCCTTGGATGATCCTACAAAGGTCCTTCACGATGAACTGAAAAGCAGAACCTTTTGAAAAAGCTCTAAGCTTTTTAACGCTGTTGCTATGGGTTTACTTTATGTGGATGTATATTATTGAAACGTGTATAAAGATGACTTGATGATTTGTCCTTTTTTCTCAATTCTGAAGCTTTTGTGCAATTGAGTCAGAGTGCGGCAATACCGATCGGGTTCTCAAGTTTTTCTATCCGTTTCAGCCCTGTTAATCTAGCTACATTCTGTTCCCCGCAGAACCTAACAGATTTGTACTATTGTCTAAATCACTGTTATGACCTCAGAGGGTTTACAAAACAACAAACCATCCATCATCATCTGATTAACTTCATCTTCATTTATCAGGCAACTCCAACTGCATGAGAATTATCCTAAAAAAGAAAATGATTAACAAATACGGAAAAAACGCACAAAAAAAGAGACCAAATTTCTCAAGAACATATATTTTTACAGACTTGTTTTTATTTATTTTGTCCTTAAATCTTTCCACTTACAACGGCTTTTATTTATAGCATTCCGTTGTGCATGTGTGTGTGTGAGAGAGAGAAAGAGACTCAGCTGTTTATTGCTACTTTAGTATGTTTATGTTTCACACTAGAATGTAAAACAGTGAACACCCGTATGTTTGCGGCGACCTGCACGACCTATAGGTAGCTCTATATCGTGAAATAAACATTTGCCATCCATCAAAAGTTGACGGCTGAATTTTGCGGCCATTGTCCCCGTGGACACTGGCAACTGTTGTGTGATGGATTAGTAATCGGTCCCTCATCAGCGTTGTTCCCGGCCAGTTCTGCACTCGTTCCCCAGGAAGCGTGCGCCGATGCTTGGACACGTGTCCGCAACTTTTTTCGCGCACTTACTTTATAGAAATGTTTCTTGCCCTTGGTTAACGTATAATGAATGCGTCCTATTGTGATGTAATTCATGGGATTCTATTCACAGGCGCTTGTCTGATCAATAAAGATCAGAAGATCGACCCGGAAATACAGGAAGTGCAAATAGATGCATCAGGTTTAAATACTTGTGTCTCCATAGAGTACAGACATACATTGTTCATATATTGAGAACATCCTATTTATCTATACTTCTCGCAGCGTAAATACTTTTAAAGCGGGACCTAACTGAAACAATTGAAATAAACATTAATACATATACTTTCCATATAGATTTTGCTATATATTACATATTATACGATGGGTTCTCTCAACCACAGAAGTCAATATATGGATATAAACACTTGTCTCTATTCCACCAACCTATGTCAACCTTTTTTTTGTTTATTTTTTTATTCTTCTTTACCATTTCCGAAAACACCGCATATTGAAGTGAATACCTAATGCCTCAGTCCCACTGGGGTTTTGGCCTCTTGCGATGTACGGCAAATAAAAAGGTTGACGATTGGTTAAAACAGCTTGTGCGAAAAAAAAAAAAAAAAAAAAAACGGAGCAGTCCCGTCATAAATTGGACTTGTGATTATTCTGCTAAGTTTAGGCTAACATCCAGCGGATAGTTGGTGATACTTCGGCTATGGCGGTGTTCGGAAAAGCTCGGTGATAGTTCGACAAATGTTTGCCTATGCATCGGTGATGTTTGCCGAATGTTCGCAGATGGCTGGTAACCATCTGCTGAGCATCCCAGATGCCTTAAGGGTGGGGTAAATGTATGAACATTTCGAGACTCAGTCTTATTCTCTCTCTGGCAGTTGCAGGTTGTACATTTACACAAAAAGCAGAAAAATGGAAGAAAATTCACATGCAATCATTTTGGAACAATTAGAAGAACGCCAATCGGCGCAAATGCAAATTCTACCTATCGGCAAAGGGCATCTATGTTTCGGTGACCTTCTGCTGATATTTGGCTACTTAAGAACCGAATTTCCCCTGAACAAAAACATATAACCGATGGGTCACCTAAACTGTGCAGATATTGAGGCGTCGTATCGCAGACGCAACGCAGATACTTTGAGACAAAACATGTCTGGGATGCTTTGCTGGGGGGGGGGGGGGGGGGGGGGGCTGGAGATTAATTTCCGAAGCTTCTCCGAGGTTCGCCGATATTTCGCAGCTTTTTTCTTGCGACAAAACTTCGCGACCAAATTATGAAATTTCTCACGATCTGGCGAAGCTTTCGCAAGCAAGTGTACACGTTCCGATAGGCATACCCTGTGATGCTCGGCAAACCTTGTCCAATATTTCGGCGACCTGTTTGGAAGATCTTGCGACAATCCAAGTTTTCCATTGCGAATGCTTCGCCAGTCGTCGCAAGTGTCATTGGGTCTGAGGCATATTATTGCAATCAAGAAGTTTACCATTAATCGCCGATTTATGTTTGTCAACTATTTGGACTATTTCCAATAATCTGGCAGATCAGATGTGCATGATCCCGCGTGAGTAGCCATGTGCATCTTTGTTTTAACTGGTCATATTTTTAGAGTGTTTACATCATTACCTGTCGATTGAGGCTGTTTTTGCATATGACCAATCATCTTGACCTCCATAAGTTGTCCTGCTAAGTTGTAAAATGTAGACTGATTTCTTATAGTTTTTAAATGATCCTGTTACTTCAATAAGGTTAAAATTAGGTGTTTTTTAAGTGTTAGAAATTATTTTTCTTGTTAATTAGGACATAAATCTTCTACCCTTCATTCTTCTACCCAACATACCGTCCCCCTCTCGAAATGTAACACACACAAACACACACACACACACACACACACACACACACACATATATATATATATATATATATATATATATATATATATCAGGTTGCCATAGGATGGTGGAACGGGTATATGGAGAATCCAATTTTAACTCACAGTTTTAACAAAACATGGCTAAAGTGAAAGACTGGGAAATAATTTAAACCCAATAATTTTGATTTTATAAAGATAATCTATCCTCTCATGTTAAATTCTAAGAATCAAGCAAAAATTACATTAAAATCGTATAGGTGCGTCTAAAACCTGAGACTGACAATTCATGCTTGTTACGTTTCAGTGTCACAGCTGGCCATTGATATAATATATTACGTAAACGTAACTTTGGAGAAATTGGACCTATGAAATCATTCAAACGTAAATAATACATTTATTCCTCTCCCTCTCCCCATAACGAAAAAAAATGTATTCAATATATGTAGAGTATCCACAGATATTCTGTAAAATATCCTTAAAGTCAATTTGTAAGGTCATTAATTTTGAGGTCATGCCACCAGGAGAGCTCTCCTTGTTTACAAGTGCAAACAGGTGTGTCGAGGCACCTGAAATTAACAAATGTCTTGTAGGTTTTAGTGTCACAGCTTGTTTTGCCGTGTCACAAATAATTCTGTACAAGTTTACTGATGTTGATTTCATATCCCTATAATCTTTTTGACCATTCTTGAGTCGATTTTTATATACACCATAAATCTGCATGTCTGATATGCAAGGTCTGACCCGGTTACTCAGAGTCATGATGTGGCGTATAACATAATTTACCTGGCGTATCGAGTGATAAGGCATGCTGCTCTGGAAAAGGAACTGGTTTACCCTCTTTTTATTTGACAAAACCGAACACCCATTACATTTACATTGAAGGCAAAATCTTGCTCAGCCTTTGCTTTATCTGTAGCAAATTTTCGACAGTTCTACGCACTTCCTACGGAGAGGGTTTGCTTTAATTAGATTAATGAAAATCTTTAGACCAGAATATAAATATGGATCATGTTTGATCTCAAAGAGCCTGGCCTTATAAGGGAGTTGTAGGTGTCAGTCTGAGTGAGCTTTAGTGAGCCTCTGAGCAGTTAAGGTTGAAATTGATCATTTCATTCGTGGGTATTTTTCAGAAAGATGAAATTTCTCACTGATTTAGTATGTGCGTAATTTTCACAAACCAATACACAAAACCAGTTAAATAGTGTGATACGGCATTCTTTCCGACTGAACCGCATATATAAGTCATTTTAGTGAAGCACTCGGAGAAATTTTCAGCCGTCGTTAGACCCAAAGAGTCAAATCTACTATAAAACACGGAAAAAATACTACTATGGCAAAAAAAGGTATGGTTCTCTGGTACTTTTTTCAGATATCAGTGCGGGCGGACGGGTGTTTTTATTATTATTTTTGTATGTTTCGATAAAATTTTCATGATCAGGGCATAACAAAGGAAAACTTATCAAAAAGGTATTATTTTATCTTCTTGAAAGATGAAAATAAAAAAAAAAAAATTTTGATGGGGGGGAGGGGGTTAAAATTGACGCGGGCGGTGCCTGAGAACGATACCTATTATTTTTTTGTTTGGCCTATTCTTGTATTTGTCGGTATTTTCGGAACTTGGGCAATGCATTTTGACGTCCATAAAGATAACACACAAAATTACACACGTTAGAGCCACAACAGATTTGGTCCAATGGTTTTGAGTTGTCGTGTTTCTGGAAAGGAAAATTATCCTTTTTTATTCGAGTTCTGTTGAAGAAGGATGCATCACATACAAAGCCCTGATTTCAGGTGTTCATAGAGACCTATACACGGATCACAGTTCTTCAATAAATCACACTCAGACTGCAATAGAAACTACTCAATAGGGAAGTATTTAGACTGAATATATGCTCAACACTCATTTGGTGTTTATTTTCCCCATACACATCATATACATTTAACTGCAAGGGCTTACTTGTAGCCGTGAGGTAACATCAAAGTACTAGTAGACCGACTTACAGTCCGTCGGTTTATCTATATAAGTATACGCGAATTCATCGTGTCGTCACAAGTATATATCCCGGGAACACACACACACGTACATGCTGCGACTCGTACCAGGTTTCATCCTGTGTCGTACCTGAAGTTGAATTCATCCCTATTTACCCTTGGGTGGTATACCTGGTTCCGACATGCCATTACAGCGTCGCAGGTATGGTGAAATGTTTGCTGGTCGTTATTTATAATATAAATAAGTAATATAAATAATATATGTTTTGCGACGGAAAAGCCTGTCGTAGATCCTTGTCGTAGATTTTGAACAAATTCAAAATTTGTTCAGCGTCGTAATGTATTCTTTACGTCAGGCGGATCTCGTAGGTCTGTTGTACGATGCCTTACGACTGTGTTACGATAATCTACGACTTTCGTACGATTTTTTAGGTTATCTGAGGCTCTAAGAATCGTAGGACTTTCCTACGACAGCCCAACGATTGCCGCACGATCTACCTATGACAGTCCTACGATTGTTCTACCGCTGTAGTTAATTCCTTCGACCGCCGTGCACATGGCTTTACCTTAGGACTATAATACTATCTTACGATCGTCGTTGGAAGAGCGTACGATAAGACTAAGACATCCCTTACCAATATTCTCACGACCGTCGTACAACATATATTTTACTTCTGAACGCTTCAACGAAATTATAAAAAAAAAACTTCTCCCAAACCTACGATAATTCCATCTATCGTAGCCCTACTGGAATCGTACGACACTCACAGTCAGAGTCGTACGTTGTTTGTGACTAAGGTTTAAAGGATTGTTTGAATATTCAAAATGCCAGGTCACAGGCAGTGCTCGAATCATGAACCTTCATTTAGCCTTTCCCCTGTATGGACGGAGGCTGTTTATATACTGGTTGAGGAGTTTATCTCTATATGAATATTTGGGTAAATGTCGGTGGATACTCTTTGAGCCCCTTGAGTGCAGAATCATCGATTACATTTTGTTCTTTTGTCCTCATTCGCGCTAGATAAAGTTATCGTTTGGCCATTGTGGAAGTTTAGTTCTTTTTCGATTTTTACTGCTTATGCTAATGAGTTACCAGTATTCACAGGCAAACTGTTTTTCTGCAATCAACGAACTGCAGTCAACGTACGTGACTTCATCATGGTGGTAATGCACATTAAGGGAATGCTAATTTGCATTAAGAATAAAGGCAGATGAGAACTGATAGTTTATTCGTAGAGAGTGTCATCAAAAGACTAGAATGACCTGATTTTTCTTTGAGTTCTCTCTCCGTCTCTTTATATATCAATATGAAGTAGCAACATTAGTGTATTTATACAGCCTATATCGTGTATACTGAATATTGAGGTTAAGCAAACGAACTAGTTGATGATAGGGCTGTCACGATACATTACCTAACGATACGAAACGTACATATACGATACATATATATAAGCTGTATCAGAGTGCAAATTCCATGTCATTGCTAATCTTTGTTCATGTTTCCAGTGCTGTTAGCCCCACGCTTCATAAACAATACGCTTTTTACACAGCGCTTTACCCATAGGCCACTTAGCTATATCGTAATCGCTGTTTGTTATGACCTTGTATCCGGAATCTCTTCACCAGAGGGGATCACTGTATTTTGGTCCAATCAGATGAGACCCTTTTCTGGAAGCCAAAAGGTTTACCAGCCAAGCGAGGAATACACAAAGCCAATGTTGTTCCAGGGGCGGATCCAGGATTTAGGAAAAGGGGGGTCCAACTCAGGAGGACAAATGAAAAACCTCAAAAAAAGGTCATCAGGTCTAAAAAAGGGGGTGTCCAGGCGGCAAAAGTTTGTCTGAAGCCTTAAAAAACGTTGTTTCTGATAAAAAAAAAGGGGGGGGGGGGGGTCCGGCCCCCTGGACCCCCCCCCCCCCCCCCCCCCCCCGGATCCGCTTCTGTGTTCATTTCGTTTTGAGTGACAGCTCATCGCCGCGGCGACCGTTTGAACAGGCCACAGGCTCAAAGAGAATTGCCCAGCACGTGGTTTCTGGGCGGAGCCTGATGCCTGTCGAGTGTTTGTTGACTTGCATTTGGTTTGCTGCTGGTCCAGACAGGCCCTTGTGCACCACCTGATGTTTAAGTGCATCATAAACGGTCAAAGCAGGCAGCGGGAAAATCAGTAGTTTTCTTTAGAAGCGCAAGATTTCCGCTGCCTCGGGAGCGTACATAAACAATACAGTATCTTCAATTGGTTTGACCGTGCAGCAGTTAGCCAATCAGTACATATTAACTGATTTCCGGCCAATGATGTTTCGCCGGCATGTTTCGCTTTGCATATGTGTGGCCGCTGACTATTATTAAATGCTGGAGGTTGTTAGTTAAATGTCGGACTCTCTGTTAGTCATATTTCTCCAATTTATCTATGCAGTGACATCTGACGATACCGGTACGATATTTGATGTTTATCGCGATGTTTCAGTAATGTAATGCACCGGTATACTGAAAAAATGTGAATTAAAATGTGAATAATTGTGGAAAACACCCACACACACACACATACATATATGGTAGTTTTGATATGGTGTGTGTTTGTGTGTGTCGTACGTGTTGTTGTTTTTGATTGTGCAACTCTATATTCTAGACCTGCTAAGAGCCTAAGACGTTGGTAATTGTATTTTTTAATAAGGGATGTCAAAATACTAAGACACCACATTCCTCCTCCAACGTTCTGGAATAAAAAAGACCCGGAATATTATCAGGATTCTGATCAAACTGTGACCTGCGGTACGTAAGTGAAGGGAATATATGAATCTAGTCCGAGAGAAAGAAAGTCAGGGTTCATCAACTCGATGGTGGCTGGCATCACTGGTCAGCTCTGGCTACAAGAACAAAGACGACTCCAGTGGGTCATATGTGCATGCACGAGGAGAAAACTTCACCCTGTCCGGAATTTTGCACCAAGGTTCCCAAGTTCTCATTTTTGCATGCGTGACTGCGGGCTCGCCCCATCTGCCACAAACGAAATGACCAATTTCGTAATGGTAATGAATCTTTTGCACAAACGCAGACATTCTTATCCAGGTTACCTTACAACTTTAAATGAATTGTTCCTCGGATATTACCCTGACCCTCCACAACGTTTGTTCAAAACCAGTCGATAACAAGTCGACCAGTCGACACACCAAGTCGATAAAGTTAAAAACAAATGAGACCCCATGCCTGGAATGATGTACCTGTTCCATGACCTTCTGTACTGGCGCCTGATGTTACGATAAGGGTAAATTAATTATAATTATAATTATAAGAATTCATTGGCTTCTACAAATTCGGATATTTCAGTTTTGTTAATAATGACCACCTTAACCTTTGGATCAATTTTTAGAGACTGTATTCGACGGTTTTGTACTCTGGGATCGAGACTTAAGAATAACCACACACAAAGCATTTTGACCTACTTATTGATAGCCTCGATATGACCGACAAGACCCATCACCAGATAAAGCTTAAAGACCAAATTTGTGTAAACAGCTGACCCACAGACATTTATTGTATGGAAATTTTACCAACAAGCATAACTGTTAAATAATAAAATCATTAATAAAAAAAAAAAAATAAAAAAAATAATTTAGATGATAAAACCTAACTGTTGGTAGGTACACTTACAATACGTATAAAGAAGCTTACATCGGTGTTGTGAAAATTAAATTCACCGCCCTGCCCCCCAGATCACAGGGCGTTTGCAAATTGAGCAATATTGGAAGGAAAAAGGTTGCACGTTTCATGTGTGATCGAGGGATTACCCGGACGTCAGCTGAGAGCTTGAAACATTCGGCCCGGGGCCACTCCCGCCGAGCGATTAATCATGGCTGCCAAACTGTGATTTCACGTGCTATGCAGCCTGGATACGGTCTCCAGCAAGTGTCTAGGGGCTGACGATCAAGCCCCCACACAGCCTTAAAGCCGTCCCCATAATCTCGGGTTGCTATAATTTAAAAATTTTGCGAATACTTTCGTCGGTCACCAACACATCTTTTGAGAGTCGTCTTTGCCACCACTTGCCCTCAGAGCATGCTTTGATATGACATGCGCAAATGAAACGTCTGAAGGTCTGAAGAAAAAAAGGCAACCGAGGCCAAATTGCATCGTTATCAACACTTCCCTGGATTTTTTTTTCCTGTATTTAATTTTCATTTATACAACAGATCCACTTTTTTGCTATAATTTCACTTTTTAGACTGTTAACATGAGAGGAATTAAATAAAAAGAAACATATCCGAGCGATAGTGTGGTTTTTCTGGCTTTTACATTTAAGTTTTATGATAAATATATTACAATATTTCCAACGTTGACATTTTCAGTCAACCATTTGAATTTGCCGTCTGATAACATGATCGGTAATCTATAGTTAAAGCAAGAAAAATGTTAACCAATTTTCCTCATAAAATTTGTGAAAATCACAATTATAATCAAATATATAAATACAAGAAAATAGTCCGTTGTTTTGGTATCAGAATAGTTATGAATCTCATCGACAGAGGTCACTGCTGTCTTGAAGCGTCATGGCCTGATCCTGGCAATTAACTAAACCATTTGTAAATAAAAGAGGTCATCACTTCACGGTGGCATTTATTAGCACTCGATGAAATCAATAATTTAGTTATATGAGAATATAAAAAGTCCCTTATCTGAAAGATCAACTCATAGGTTAGCCTTCTTATAGCTGACAAACGTGCGGCACTTGCAAGTTGCCAATGTCAATCTATGCGAATGGTTTCCCGGTATTACATGCACACACATTGATACTTTTGAGGTGTTGTGGGCGACCACGACCGTGTACCGCTGCCAAAGTTTAATCTGTGCAGGGTTTTGACAGATACGTTCCTCGGAGCCGCACAATCTCGTTCTTGCAACACCAGAATTCATATACGCAGGACATATTACTGAATCTCATTGCTACCTAATACGGAGTAAACTTGGCCCTTGAGGTACAGTCAGTGCGTTGGCAGTGTCCCAACACAACACAACGAGTTGGTTATTAGTCAAACTCGTCCCAAAACCTATTACTTCAAGAACCTGTACAGTTTACCGTTGTTAAGGGACTGTTTGTGGTTTTCTGACTTTGCATTGAGAGTAACGTGAATATTGAATATTTTCAAAACAAGACCGGAATAAGTTTGTGACGTCACCAAAATGACCTACGACTGTGGAAACCCTTTCCGGTTTGCGATGTTTCCCGCCGAGCGGACATCCATGTGTAGCGAGGTCGGCCGAACAGGCCAACGGCTGGGCATGCTGAATTACCCGACATTTCTGGACGCGTCAGCAGGCGATATAGTAATCTCTGACAGGGACAACCACAGAATTCAAGTACTTGACGCTACGGCCGCCACCAATCGTTTTGAAAGTTATGGGTCTTTCGGGCAAGGTGCCGGCCATCTTTACCGCCCGGGAGGTGTGTCGGTCGTAGATATGGGAGACACGAAGATTGTAGTTACCGACACCGGAAACAGTCGCGTGGTCTACCTGAAGGTCGTACCCGATCAGCACGGCCACGGCAGCCTCCGTCAGTCTTATTCCTTTCAGCATCAACTTTTCGACCAACCGCAAGGTGTCTCCACCGACTGTGCGCGTGACCGAATGTTCATCACTGACGCTGGAAAACGTCGCGTCACAATCCATGATTTGCTCGGAAATCACATCGGAACCGTTCGGCCTGATCCTTCTCTGGTGCATTTTGACCCTTATGACGTAACACTGGATGAAAACGGACGCGCATACGTCACCGATCTAACCAACCACTGTGTGCAGGTGTTTGGGCCAAACGGCGACTTTCTCTTCCGGTTTGGGGGCTTCGGACGAAGAGCCGGACAGTTCGCTAAGCCCGTAGGTATATGTTTTGATAAAGCCCGGAATCTGATGGTAGCAGACGAAGAATTAGGCCGAGTACAAATGTTTACATCCGATGGTCGCTTCCAAAAACAAGTCGTAGAGGGACTTTATCTCCCCAAAGGGATCAGCGTCAATATCTACGAAAACCTGGTCGTACTAACTGGCGACCCATTCAGTTTTCTGAAGATATTCAGGTACAAGTGATGTTGAGCCGGTGGACTTTAAACTTTTTCTCAACTTATCAGCTATGTGTATATGAACATATATGTGTCAGAAGGAATATATATATAGATATTAATACCTCTAGAAAATGTAATGATTGAATTGTTAAGTTTATAATATTGTGTTGCCAAAATAGGGGGTGTGTATACCTCTAGAAAATGTAATGATAGAATTTTTAAGTTTATAATATTGTTTCACCAAAATAGGGGGTGTGTATGGGCCGGTGGACTTTAAACTTTTTCTCAACTTATTAGCTATGTGTATATGAACATATATGTGTCGGAAGGAATATATATATAGATATTTAATACCTCTAGAAAGTGTAATGATAGAATTGTTAAGTTTATAATATTGTGTTTTCAAAACAGGGGGTGTGTATAACTATTTTTATTTAAATTAATTTTGATTTTTAAATATATATATATATACAATATATATATATATATATATATATATATATATATAGAGAGAGAGAGAGAGAGAGAGAGAGAAGAGAGAGAGAGAGAAGAGGGATAGATAGATAGAGAGAGAGAGAGCGAGAGAGAGAGAGCGAGAGAGAGAGAGAAAGAGAGAGAGAAAAGGAAAGAGAGAAAAGGTCATAGACATATATACAATAGACATATACGTGTATTTCTGCATCTGTTTTAAAATTTGTAAAAGAAATTCATTTTATTAAATAGTAAATTTGCCAAATAGAATTCTTCTTGTGTATCGTCCGTATACAAAGTCATGATTCTGCTTATATATGCAAGGGTTTTTAACCACACATATCCTATTAGCCGTGAATACATGTACGACTCAGTAGGCCGGCAATCCTGTTCTTTGGTGGCGAAATAAGTCATACGCGGGAACGCACTGCTACGACCATCCATAATGGTGCATCAGTGCCGTATTAAACAGCAGGTAATCCAAACACTATACCCCGAGTGATGAATTTACACAAGAGAATAAATGTGTGCACACAAACCAAAGTTTACATGCATCTCCATGAAAACAGGTCAATTGCTGTGTAATTGTAAATATGGTAATTGTTACGGAATATCATCTTAAGGGGATTTGCATTAAAAAGGTCTGATTTATAAATTTGTTAAATCCTCAGACCAAATGATGTCCATATATTTCCATTATTTTGGGTATCTCTGCAACTAGTTGTATTTCACCCCACGCTCATGGCAAATGTCTGATCTCAGCTTACATTAAGTGCAACTGTTTGTATTTAATCTTACTCTAAGTGCAATGGTGTATAATGGTGTTAATTTCACTGTTGCTGCAACTGTTTGTTTCATTTCACACTCGTTGAAAAGGTCAACATTAAGTCTCATATACTCAGTGCTTGAAGATGTGAACATTTCATTTCAGACTCATTACGACTGCATTTCATATCATGCATATTGCAATGTTTTTATCTCATATTCATTGCAGATGCTGGTACGTTGTTTTTCATTCTATACTAATTCAACAAAAATTACCAGCAAAGATTATCTGTAATTCATATGATATACATGTTCTTATGGTTCTGTGTGTGAGTAAACACAGTCCATGCACGTGTGTTTGTTTACAATAACAAGACTACGTGATATGAGGTCTGATCTTGCGCATGCGCAACATACTCTAAATGAAGAAGAAGAAAAATAAAAGAAGAAACACAGAATAAACACTGGACGGACACTTAAAAAAAGTCTTGATTGTGAAGTACCGTGGTACGGTCACCAGGTGGCGTGCGCGCTATGTTTATGTTTTGCATCACAGATCGCGACCCGTGCAGGTTATTGCCCACTTGTGTACAGGAGTAAACAAATGGATTTAGAACGAAATATTGTGTCATGATATATAAAGGATAATTCACTATATTTCATGCCCAATTAACATAACTGTTATGTGAATAGGTACCTTTAAGTAAAATTGGATATAAAGTTAACAAGTTATTTATAAAAAGTCCTCATGTTCGGCGATATTAACATTGTACTATATTAACAGAGTATGTCATGTAGTGCTAATTTTCAGTGTGTTAAAGTTAACATGTTATTTATAAAAAGTCCTCATGTTCGGCGATATTAACATTGTACTGTATTAACAGAGTATGTCATGTAGTGCTAATTTTCAGTGTGTTAATGTTTACTGTCCTTGAATTTTAATGATTAAACACAAATTCAACTGGAGTACGGGTAGTCGACAAGCGACCACGTGTATCCGCCAAAATCAAAGTAGGACGGGTGAAGTGAGGCATGTATTGAGTGGCAAGGGGAAATAGAGTTAGATGTGTTACATATTAGCATTGATGTCTGCCATGTAAAAATGATTGTAGGTGGCGCCACCTGTTATTTGAACGAGAAACTATCCAAGATGTATTCATATGCAAAATTTCAGGTGGAAAAGTCAAACCACTGCCGAGATATGAGTGATTTTATTCCACAGCAGACAAACAGATGGACGCTGTGCATAAATGGTTGCAGGTGGCGCCACCAGTTTTGTGTATAATAAAGAGCTATGTGAGATCCAAACACATGCAAAACTTCAGGAAGACACGTCAAACCAGTCCGGAGATATTAGCATGGATATCTGCAGCATGCACGTGAATGTAGGTGGCGCCACTTGTCATAAAATCAAGAAAGCTACCCAGGATGTATACGCATGCCAAATTTCAGGTGAATAAATCAAACCACTGCCGAAATATGAGTGATTTTAACCCATGTCAAACGAACAGATGGACGCTTTGCAAAAATTGTTGCAGGTGGCGCCACCAGTTTCTTGTATGATAAAGAGCTATGTGAGATCTAAACACATGCAAATTTTTAGGAAGATACGTCAAACCAGTCCGGAGATATAAGCATGGTTGTCTGCAGCGTGAACGTGAAAGTAGGTGGCGCACCTGTCATTAAATCAAGAAAGCTATCCAGGATGTATACGCATGCCAAATTTCAAGTGAATTAGTCAAATCACTGCCGAGATATGAGTGATTTTAACTCAAGTCAAACAAACAGATGGACGCCGTGCAAAAATTGTTGCATTTGGCGCCACCATTTGTGGGTATGTTAGAAAGTTATCCAAGGGCTACATTTGTGCCATTTTTTTTTCTTGATTAGTCAAACGAGTCCGAAGATATGTGCGTTAATGTATCAAAACAGACGCACAGATGAACGCACTGGAGAGAGGAAAGGTCAGAGGTCAATACCGAATGGTTAGGCACCAGTTCACATGTGACCCGATAATTGGTGTAAGTTTTGGAAAAATCGGTCCAGTTGTCTCAGAGGAGTTCTCCGGAAAGGAATACGGCGGCGGCGGAACCCGGTCAAAAACATAGCATCCGCAAAACATTGTTCTGGCGGATACAATCACCTTCCAGTTGGAACATTCCTGGGGTGATCTCCCCTGTACCCCGCTCTGAGCCCGCTCCTATTATTATAAATTGGTTGTATTTTCATTTAATTTTCTTACAGGGGGTCAAAGTATATTAATTTCTATTCTATAGTACAGTTAAAGGGTTCGGCATCCCATATGGGTCTAAAAAATTACAGGTATGTGTGTATTTAGCATTTGATAGCTGATCGGGCATTATAATACAGTTTTGTTATTATCAAGGTTAAAAAAGTGTATTCCCATTAAAAATTAAAATAAAAAAGCATTTTAAGCAATGTCTTCAGCAGGTTTTGTTCTAGCCATGGCTAACTTGAACAACGCGGATATAACGCGTGTATATATACATATATATGTCTCGGGGTTTAGTGTCATATGTCGTACATGTGGTTTTAATCAGCCAGAGGTCCAATGTATTAAACGAAAAATCTGTTGCCGCTCAGATAGAATGACATCCTGGTGTTAGAACACCTGAGAAAACAAAGTGTAGCTTAAATATTCCTTCCATGTGTCGGGTTCCTGACCCGGTGGTTCTTGAGTTGGCTGCAGGGGAGTTCAAATTAGTGACACGTGTGAACGCTAGGCGGAGCCACGGGGTGTCACCACGCGGCCACAATGAGCAAATGTGACAATAATGCATTTGTATTGCCATTAAATGACTGGAGAAAACGTCAGAATAACTAATGATAGGCCAAGCTTTCTGTCTGT
The DNA here is from genome assembly GCA_026874595.1 of Sipunculus nudus. Taxonomy (NCBI): domain Eukaryota; kingdom Metazoa; phylum Annelida; class Sipuncula; order Golfingiida; family Sipunculidae; genus Sipunculus; species Sipunculus nudus. The sequence continues at coordinate 36,364,856 of CM049306.1, read as the reverse complement.
GTTATTCACATTCGCTTTGTGAATATGAAATAAATAACCTTGTTATATATAGATTGGTCGAAGTACTTAGTAATGCTATTTAATGATATTTAATACTATCAGTTGTATTTTTTATATTTCATTTCAAAGGGTCCAGCAGAAGTCCACGGTATAATGAATTCATGAACTCCTTTTAAGACAAATGTATAATATTCACACATAGAATCTATGTGTTTTATAATATATTAACGGCAGGGCTTAAGTCGGACACACACTATGCGAGCCAAAATACGAACCCTTGTTGTATGTCAACCATCGCCGAGCCCGAGTCTTTTAGGAACCAGCAGATTAAAAAACTGTTTTTTTTTTGTTCGCATATTTTCAAATGTTTTGAATGGCTGAGGTGTGTTTATTGCAAACACAACAAAAACAAATGGAAAATTTATGTGGTCATGTTTGACAGTCTTGACCTTAATACAACACAAAGTCGACTTAAAACTTAAAAAAGGTCGATTAAAGTCTAAGGATGCAGACAAGGATAGCATTCAGGGTTGCATGCTGTTTTTGGTGTTCCTTGATAAATGTTGACACAAATCTAGGCTGGAGTCCTACATCATTGTAAAACACACAGTATGATGTATAATATTGTTGTTGGCTTAATGTTCGTGAGGGTTTCTAATTCTCAATAATCGCGAATGGGATATTATCCCGAATATAAAACACTCGTGAATATGACGTGCCGTCTGCACAAGTGAACATTCATTTATAGGAAAAGCTTAGTGGCATCTCCTGTTCATTATAAGTTACAGATTGATATTGTAAGATAATATCCCAACTTTAAAGGGGCCCAATCACCTATCTGACCTTTGCAAAGTAAAGGTAATCCCTTTAAGCCTTTATAAAAATAGGCCGAAAAACGTGGATATCACCGCACACAGGTCGCTTATGTTATTTATATCAACGTGTTTATAATTTGTGGGGGCCCGCCAAAATAATCAAAACAAATTCAACACGGGCACCTGGCAGCAAGTCAGACAACCCAGACCTGTGCAAATGGCGTTTTGCAACAAGTGGGCTTTCTACCTCGGCATATATGCAACCTACCACCTTAGGTAACATGTTTTTCCCGATTGTCAACATTGTTATGTTTACAAACATGTTGTTGATAAACAAGTTCATAAATCCTTCACGAAGGCGTTATAAAAACTTTTCACAATTAAACAATATTACCCTGAGATCATTGCTATACACAATGTGTAAGCCAGAAATCACATACACTACTTCAAAAGGTAGATGAATGGGCACCTTTAATACTATCTGTCGAAAATGGACAAACAAAACAAGAATTTCTATACGTTCAATGTTCCCTTATGTACTCGTCCGATTAAGATTTTGTGCGAATAAAGCATGGACTGCCCGCAAAGAACTAATTCAAATGCTAAATATTACCCCGAATATACGTATTTAGGTATATCATGAGGCGAGATCGCGAAAATTGAACCCTCGCACACACGTGGAATTTGACAGTTGGGAATATTTAACCTCGAAAATAAGAAGCCATCCCATGCAGTATACATAGACACAAAGCAGGCTTTTCAGCATTGCATTTTTATTGAACAAGAATATATCCAGATACATAGGTTATAATTCACTTCAGATGGTGTATCAATTAACAATCGTTGGAATTTGCATTTCGTTCACTCCCCGTACATCATGGTGCATGTCAGTTGTAATGTTTATTCATAGAATGGTCTGGCTGAATAATCTAATCAGGCCGTGTTCAAATTCATCTCAATAAGATGTGAATTAAGAAGGATAATTTGCAGTTTAGGAAGAAGGCCATGCAAGTTATATTGCAAGGAATATTTTGTATAGTTGAGCAAGGCTTTATATGCAGACATCCTGTGTTTACTGGTTCAATAAACAAGGATTTACTCTAATACGATTACATAATTAATTTGTTAATAGAGATCAATTGATATTTCACAATCCCATTGGGCCTACTATTGTAGTGATGATTTGATCTGATAAAATAAGTAACTATCATTTAACCTATTAATAACTTTCTGTAACTGCCGAGACTCACCTCATTTGGAACTGCATTGCATTAGAAATTCAAATATTTTCATATTTAGATTCAAATGACTAGCACTCACACCCCAGACGATGATACAAACTATCATTGTGAAGTTCCAAAATAGTTTTATAATGCTTCGCCAGGGGTCACCGCTAATAGTCTAAACTGTGTATCTTATGACATTCGCGTGATTCTGTTTTTGTAACGGGTCTTAGTTATTTATAAATAGTTAAAAAAACAGCTTTGGTTGGGCATGAAAATACTCATGAGTACATTTAGTACAGAGATTTCATGGGCCGAAATATATGGTTTATGCATACTGGTCTCAGTGCCAATGGCAGGCCGGCATAGTTATAATTGATGACTACTGCAGATATATTTGATATATAGGGACTTGGATATTCTTTTTATTTATGTTTTGTATATATAAGGCAGCTTCGCGTTGTGGCTAGTTGTGCCTCCACAAAAGCTTAGATGAGAGAGCCTTCAGCTGGCTCACTTAACAGTCACTAAAGTCTCTTTAAAACGATTTGTTTATTTAAAACAGCTTTTTGTGTATGACTTGGTTATGTATATGAAAGTTGACGAAAGTTAAAGCTAAGCACATTTAAGGGAACACTGGAGTAACAGGGGCGGATCTAGAATTTAGGAAAGGAGGGGGGGGTCCAACCCAGGAGAACTAATAACAAAGCCTAAAAAAAGGTCACCAGGTCCGGAAAAGGGGAGGGGGGGTCCAGCCCGCAAAATTGGTCTGAAACCCTTAAAAAAGGTTGCGGTGGCTGCACAAAGAGAGTGGGGGGGGGTAGTGTTTGGACCCCCTGGAACCCCCCCCCAATCCACTTTCGGGTAAGGGTAACGAGGTTTGGTATCTTTTTACAGTAACTCTCTTAAAGAGCGCATATTACCCCCACGGCCACAAATATGGTTAAATTGTTGTGTTAGGTTATCCCAGACATGAAGCCAGCTCGGTTTTATTTGTGGAGTGTGCACATGGTAGAATAAATATATGAACAGGCCGCTGGACTTGTGACCTCCTGGCCAATGTCATTACCACAAGAGTTGACTCTCTTCACCCAGGAGTGCCATGCAGGTACTGGTCATGGGCGGCAGGCAAAATGTAGAACAACTAATCTACTAGCGCCTATTATTGCTTCTTGGGTTGTATATGCACTCCAGAGAGCCTAGAAAAGATTCAAGAAGAAAAAGGCCAGATAGACCAGCTAGGAATTTAAGGCAAAGTGTAGTGACATTTATAAAGTTGGATGAGACTGACATCGTCGGTGATATCAGAGTAGCCTATAAACCTAAGCTTTAACTTTTGTTTAAAAAAAAATCTCCAAATAAATCAATATGGCCAGCTTTCTTGAACCCAACATGGACGCCGACAGACGAGCGAACATAGATATCCTTGCATTCACCTTCTTTTCCCCACGAAAAAACTGTAATCTCAATTGAAAAACTAATAAAGCACACGAATGCATGAGAAACTGTTTAAGATATTCCGTACAGGGACAAAGAGACATACAGACACGGTTTTAATACATAACCTTCAAAACAAACAACTATCTGATCGCATTAATTTAAAGAAATAGTGCGTGTGCATACTCTCTCTTTCTCTTTCTTTCTTTCTCTCTCTCTCTCTCTCTCTCTCTCTCACACACACACACACACACCTGTACACCCTCAGACACGTACACGAACATGTATTTAAACTCCATATAATTTTAAATATTTCACAATCTACCCAGGTCAGACAATCTAACAGACTGAATTTATTTAACCGCATATCCCTACGCCCCATGAATAATTACAAAGGCAGTGTTACGGCACTCCCCTATTCTACAATATATGAATGCGTGAAACAAAAATCTCAGATATGTTGATGTGTACAGAGCCGTATCCATCTCACTTTGTAACTTTATCCTGAACCCTTGTGGTCATGTGGAGGTGGGAGTGTTCTGTTAACCGCGTCGTGTGGTAACCGCATTGTTACAGTGCTGACATCTGCATTATCACATAACTGTCTTTTAGCCAGATAGGCACGATATTGTATAAAATCATTGCTGTCTCATAAGTTAACCTTTATGACTGGATTTACACCACAACGACCACCTAGTTACTGTTGTGGTTGCATTACAGTTAAACCCGTTATCGCGATTATCCTATACGGACCACAGAAAGTTGCCGTGTAATCATGCAGGGGTGTTCATTAAGGGCGGGATGGCCGTGTTTTCAGGGGTGGCCGTCACGGGCGGTGTCCATGTTATCAGGAGTGGTCAACACTGGCGGGTGGCCGTGTTATCAGGGGTGGTCATCACGGGCGGGGTGTCCGTGTTATCAGAGGTATTCGTCCGTGCGGTGTGTTCGTTTTATTGGGAATAGTCGTCATGGGCAGGGTGGTCGTGTTATCAGGGGTGGTCGCCACAGGCGGGTTGCCATGTTATCAGGGATGGTCATCACAGGCGAAGTGGCCGTGTTATCAGGTGTGGTCACGGTTGGGGTGGCCGTGCTATCAGGGGTGTTATCACTGGCGGGGTGGCGTTGTTATCAGGGGTGGTCGTCACAGGCGGGTAGCCGTTTTATCAGGGGTGGTCATCAGGGGCGGGGTGCTCATGTTATCAGGGATGGTCATCGAGGGCGTGGTTGCCGTTTTATCAGGGGCTGTCGTCACGGGTGGGGTGGCCGTGTTATCAGGGTTGGTCGTCACGGGCGGTGTGTCCGAGTTATCAGAGGAAACGATTTTAAAGGAACGTGTATGGTATTATTACCTGGTGTTGGTGTTATTTGTCCCTCTTGTCATTTACTAGAACAAATATGTAATGCTCAGTTGCATCCCAGCAGATTACTAGTTAAGTATGATATGCGAGCTGACTTTGCGCCTTGATTTCAAGTGCCATCTGGTGGTATTAATGATACTAGATGTGGCAGCATCTGAAAGTTCTGACAGGTTTCCCCTTATCTCATATTGGTGACAGCTTGCTGAAACTCAATGATCAATGATCACTTTTTGAGATACGCTGTTTTAAACTAACCTTTGAATCATTTGTATTTTCAAAAAAGGACGTAGGTTCATATTACCACTGCTGTATAGTCACAGTGTATCACAGAGCAGGACACGTCCCAGTTACTGAACCAGGTCATGAACAATCGTGATAACGGAACGTGACGGATTCACTTGACTTGATCGTAATGCGTCACTTACGCCATCTTCCGTTAGGTATTACATCCTTTATGATATATGTTGCTATACGTAGGAGACTTGTTGTAGGGAGAAAAGGTAACACTGATTATAATCTGCCAGGATATGAATTATTACAAACGTTTTGCCCGCAGTTTATCCTTGAATGCTGTGCGAGAAACCCTCTCTAAAGTTATGCCATTATCAGCGATTCCCACTAGCGCGTTGAATTTACTAGTAATGCTGCCCAAGCTTCCTCCCATTGATTACACCCAGGCCAGGTGTCAACCACACCTGCAGGTCCTTTGGACATAAAACCAAGTCCTCTTCAAGATTAATTGGGGCATGGGCATTCATCCTGTATAAATCACCGTAAAACATCTCAACGCGGCTTGATTTGGATTCGAATGAGCTCATGCTTAAGCAGAAGCGGATCTAGAATGGATATCCAGGTGGTCCGGACCCCCCCCCCCCCCCCGATTCTAAGCCGCCGCAACCTCTTGTAAGGGTTTCAAACCAACCTGGAGTTTAGTCATAAGTCCTCCTTTTCCTAAATCCTTGATCCGCCCCTGTTCAGCCTGTATTATACCTTTCTTTGCAACGTCTGTAAGGTTCTCAGGTCAAAATGAAATAACATACATTAAATAATCACTTGAGAGTGAAACATGGCCTTACAGTATAATGTCGACTGAACAACGCTGGTCGAGAGCCGTGTGTAAAATTCTCACTGTTTCTCTTCCTGGGATTCTTAATATCTCCCGGTATTTGTCCTGTTTTCTACCAAAAAACAGTATAATCCGATATTTCTTATGTTTGACACGCCTGTTGAATTGTTCAGTCAAAACGAGAAGGCCTAATACCCCCTTCACACGGTAAATGCAAAAAGGTTTCAAACCACTTGAATGCGAATCACACTTGAATCCAAATTCAGCATTATCGATTCGTTTAGGCCAAAAGCACTCAAGATGGGGTTTTAAACCGTTTCCAATTAGAATCGATTTATCTGCTTCCTTAAAGTGCTATGTGAACACTCAGTTCGCATTAAAAACGGAGTAGATCTAGTTTTAGGCAGCATATGGGTTACAGTGCAAGCATGAATGCATGTTAGCATGTTGTAACAATGTTCCAGATATGAAATGTACACCTGATGCATTTGTGAAAATTCCTATATGGGAATTCATGCACAATACCATTTGAAACCGATTTGATCAATTCGTATTGACCAAACCGTTTTCAAACCATTTTATGTGTGGAAGTTTGGCTAATACACATTTTTAAAAGAAAACTATCAGTTGAACGTCGTCTTATATGCGTGTGACCGCCCCTATATATTAAGGGCCCACTCGAAAACAGTCTATTTTTTTCATGATTGCATTAAAAATAGGCCTGTCACAATTAATAATGCTCTCACTAGGCCTCAAAATGCCCCTCAAAATGGACCTCTATCTCTTGATAATATTTTCATCATTAATTCATCTAATTATATTAAATATGTTATCATAATTTGTCTATTAAAACCGAAACCATCCACTTATAATTACAAAGAGAAACCATACAGAACCGGTTTTCCTGAAACCGGAACTGGTTTTGTATTTTCTAGTGGGGCCTAAGCCACCTTTTTGATAGATTCGATGTTTTATAGACAGGGTAAGGCCTGCCAAATCACTCTTTTTAAAAGAGTCACTCTTTTATCAAGATTTACTGAAAATGACAATTATTACTCTTTTTTCGCTCTTTTTCTAGCAACACTTTTTTCTACTCTTTTTTCAGTATAAATATTTCGATTATTAATATTTCTCTCCTGCTGTGTAGTCCAGTAAGAACAAAAATGGGACACTCCACAATTTTTGTGTGTCCAAATGTCCACCATGTGTCACAACATGTGCAAAACGCCCTTATCTGCATGTAGAGGGATGCATGTAAGTCTTTATTCAGTTGGTGATACACAAATGGGGAATTGACGATATAATTTCACTATTTTTTTTCACTCTTTATTTCAAAGAAGACTCCTCTTTTCTTACCTTGAGGACTTACTCTTTTTTTCGGTCATCAACCTTTGACAGGCGTAAGGGTGATCTATATATATGACAGTGACAACCTTTGAAAACCAAAAGATAAATATTCGGTGCGCAAACCACATTCTTTACCAAGAATACATTATAATGTATTAAGATTGTACGTTTAAAGCAAATTGATATCAGTAATCTTCATGCAACCACTCTGAAATAATTCGGATAAAAGATGGATTTATTCAATTCATGTTAAGGACATACAGAAGGTATTTTTTTCATAATATGAAAATGTGAACATTAAATTATAAGTAAATGTAGAAGGTAAATCAGGCTAGATGAGGCAAGTAGGTGGAGCGTGGTGGTGTAATAGCAAAGGTGCCGGACATGTGATCAAGCGGTCATGGGTTCGAATCCCGTATAGCCTCTCACTTCTTCGCTAGGACCCTTAAGCAAGGTCTCAGCCACAAGTGTGCTTATGTCTACCCAGCAATACAAATGGGTACCGGATTAAGTGCCATCTGCGATTGGCGGGCCCTAGCGACCTCAAAATCGTGTGTGGGCTCTGTAGCGTCCCCAGGGAGCTACCACCAGGAAGTTAATTGTAAAGTCTTCTGAGCCAGTTATTGGGAAAGGGACTTAAAACCTACAACTTTTAACTTTTTAAGTATGCCAGTGCCCGATACCATTTAAGATGGAAATGAGCTTTGCATACCCAAGATGAAATAACTCATCACTTGTAAATTATTTTATCGAATGTATTAATGATGTGTACCTTACCCCTTCAGTCTAATTTAACTCTGAAATGTCCCCTAGAAATACAGGTTTCCTCATTTGCTTATATATATACAAACAAATACATGAAATAAATGTGCATCTGTTAACCTAGTTTAGGCTTATTTTCCAAAACGAAAATATTTAACCTACATAGGAATGTTTTGAGTTTTAAATATTCTAAGATTGCTGACACCTGCCATTTTCATATTTACCTAGAATAAGATTGTTTATACTACTGCTGATTATTTCACAAGGGTGACGTTATTTGCATCTGCTAAAGCTGTTTATTTATAACATGAATAAGATCATCTTCCTCCCCTACAGCGCGTTGCTGCAACGTGTGCCGTGATCAAGATATGACGACTTTCGATGGACAGGGTATCAAAATAAAAAGAACATGCACCTTTCAACTGATGGATGACTATCTCAATTAGTTATTTGTCTCCAAAGACAGCTTAAATGTTTATTTAACAGTTTTAGTCGGAGCTTTTGGTCATTCCATGTGCAAGTAATAATTGAGCGAAATACGGGGTTTTTCCATAATGTCAAGATGTCATGTATCACAAGGATTGTTAATTATGTCAACTAAATGTTATGGCATCACAGGTAACACTGCGAGTATTTTTCGTTTGTCGCGGCAGTGCTGATAATACGTAACGTAAATACGTAATTTGCATGTTCGACTTTAAGTGTGTGTAACGTGCATAAGCCCAGGGGTATAATGTAACGTTCCCGATAGGAACCTTTCCAGGCATTAGACCCTCATGGCATGGCCATAGGAGTTATGAGTATTCTATGTATTTTTCTGATACCTTTTAACCCCGGGTGAGACCACTACGGCGAGGCCGAGAGCGTGGTGGTGGTGGGGGGGGGGGGGGGGGGGCTGCAGAGAGTGAGTATACCGTCCAGCTGACGGACAAGCGAAAATCCCGGGAGGGTGAGACGCAGAGTCGCAGACCAGCACCGCACGATCGACACAGGGGTCGTCAGCTACGCCGAGAGAGGGCGCTCGAGTGTGGCCGGCGGAGTGAGGTTCGTAGAGACGTGACAAGAGGTATCGAGATACGGCTGGTGAGGACTGGGGCGCACGACACCAGCACAGAAGACCTTGGTCTGGGTAAAGACGTCAGTGTGCAGCGTATCGCGTGGGCGTCCCGGGATTTCCTACAGATCTAGAATTTTTGCTTTAGAGTAGATACTTTTTGTATTTGATAGGGGTAACGCAGTAAAGATACGTTTATCTTATATGCTGGTGTCTGCTGTTATTGTGAGTGTGTGTGTACACGAGGCTGTTCGTTTTGTTATATCCACGTATTTGTAACATTCGGGGTGCTGCCAAAATAATCCGGTCACATTCAAGAAGGGCATCTGACAGCACGTAACACGAACCAGAGTTTTGCAAAGGGCGTTTTGTAACGAGTGACCGTTCCATTTCTACACATATGCATCCAACCACCTTAAACTTCGGTCATAACCGGGATACGGTCGCCGTACGGCCGGTGTATTTGGCTGTTCCAAGCGGTTGACGTACGGCAACCGTGCGTTTTTCAAAGGCCGCAGGGACTCCACAACGACCGTATAACGGACTTAAGCGCAAGCCCTTAATGCGGCGACCACGCGTCAGACTGCCACCTACGGGCTCCATACGGGCACAGTTCAGTAGACGTACGGATGTCGTAGGATGCCCGTGCGATTTTTAACGCCTACTCAGCTACCCGAGAGACGTACGGTGTACCTGCGGCTGTCGTAAGGGGTCTTTTCGGCTTCCCCAAGGTTAGCTTGCGGCGTCCGCAGGGCTAGCTTACTTTAACGTGCGATGGCCGTGAGTGTGAGGAAGACACCTTACCGTTCCCCCACGTCAGCCGCATAAGTATTCCTACGGTTTCAAAAACCAAACGGTGATCTACGGTGTGCGGTGACCGCAGCGGGTTGTGACCGAGGCTTAATTATTCCTGCGGTCCCAAAAACCGTACGGCACTCTACGGTAACGCAGCGGGTTGTGACCGAGGCTTTAGGCGATGTATTTTTCTGTTTGTCAACATTAACGCAGATAGGGTGTTCCCTCTCAGTTTGTATATTGACAAGCTCAAACATCCGTTACAGGACAGCTGCCTTTAAACATATTAATTATCATCGGTTATTATATCTAACGTGGTTTATTGCCCATTTTCTCTCAGTTTAGAACGGACAGGAATTGACTCTGCCCTACAATGATGGTTAGTGAGCATAAAAATACATAAAGGTCATTTCACTGAGAATAAAAAAAATAAATACTTCGCAATGGAGTGGGACTATAAATATTGCATGGAGATTTGTATTGCCCGTAAATTCAAAAAAAGCCCATTTTGATTGTGTGGCCACTATGATGAAGAGTAAGAGAGAAACGGCAGATTAGAAAATAAGAATAATTTTTTCATAAATCATTTTATTTTAGAAAATTTTCAAGATTCGAATGCGACATAGTCAAAATAAAATATCGATACTGATATAATAGGACTAGTCCACAGAGGAATGAAATAGAATTTCCATACAAAAAAAAACCAACAAAATCACATGACAAATAACTGAAATTATTGCAATATTAATCAAAATTGATAATTCTTTTTGCTATATGGTTGACCTAAAATTATGTGTTCTACAATAATGATTTAATCTCAAGTGAGAATGCCTGCCATCATTTCAGTGCCCATGACGATCTTGAAGGATATGGAAACAATATGCAAAGTTATCTTGGCGTTACCTTGGCGTTAACTATAACTGATTGAATTATTGTGAAATTTGAAAATAGTGTCAATCTTATTGGTGTGAAAACACGACTCAGTAGGCTGATTCGTGACACAAATCGCACTCTAAAAGCCATCCATTTTATTGCAGCGATACCATGGTAAACAGTTGGTAACCTTATAACATTAGGCTAAGAGTGATGAATTGACACATAAGAACACATGCATGTGACCCACAAACCAAAGTGCATGTAAATCCATCGCTATGGTAGCAGGTTAACTGCTATCGCCAACTTACAAATGCGGAACCCGTTAGTGTGGTCAGAAATTCAACTTGCAAATACGCAGGGGATTTAAAAATATACCGAGTCAAAACGGAATTTTTCTCGCACAAGTTAAGTTTGATTAGAAACTACACAAATATATCTAACGATCGGTTCGTTTATCTGAAGTGAAAGAGTATACGCTTTGTCCTCCAGCCCTAAAAAGGGGGCATTTCCCCTACCCCTACCACCCCCCCACCCCACCCCGGATACACACACAGAGCCCCCCCCCCCCCCCCCCCAACCCCGAACTTTGAGAAAAATGGGCTCATGCTATCTATATTTAAAAGTTTCCATATATATATTAAAGATAACCTTGAAAAAAATTCCATCTATAAACTGTTCTTAAACTTGTATTCATATAAATTTATTTTCATACATGTTCTTCCAGTTCCATTGATGCTAAACTTATGCAATTTTTATGTCAAGTAAAAATGTTATAGTCCCAAAACCGGTGCAAAGTCACTCCAGAAAAACATGCGTTAAAAAATAAGTACGGGGTTTGAAAAAGGGAGATTTTTCGTTGTGGTTGCCCCTTTTATTTGTTTAAAAATACCTATAAATTAGCAAAGGATTCCTCCAGGGGAAAAATATATATACAGAAATAGGGATAGTATCTTTCTGTGTGTATTATATTTCAATCCTGTTGTTATTTACATTTCGCAAAGCTCATTAAGCCATGTTTGAAATGTATACATATATCTTGTGGTCATATGGCACCGCATGCATGCAGTCACATGGATATATATACATCACGTGCGAGGGATATTTCTTTTTTTTTATATTTTATATATGCGATCACGTGGCGCATATTTATAAACAACAGGAAAACTTATAACCCTAACCCTGGCTCGTGACAAAATATCTGGGGCATTGTACATGTCTGCTTAAAGACAAACCGCAATATAATATATATATATATATTTATATATTTATGTATGTATGTATGTATGTAATAACTGTTATGGGACTCCGATATATTGTAACTGTTTTGGGACTCGGACGCGGACTCTAGCGTTCTGAACTCGCACCTGTATATACTCGCACTCAGAGGAAGTTTGAGGTAGCGCTACAAAGAAAAATTAAACGCTCAACAGGGGCCGATCCAGGATTTAAGAAAAGAGGGGGCGGGCGGGGTCAAACATAAGAGAACTAATGAAAAAATCTAAAAAAAAGTCCCCTGGTCCGGAAAGGGGGGGGGGGGGGTCCAGTCTGCAAATTTTGTACCCCTTCCAAAAAAAAAGGGGGGGGGGGCGGACCTCCTGGACCCCCCTCCCCCGATCTACTTTTGCTCTAGAGAAAAGCATGTGTAATATTGACTAGCATTAAAGATACATATGATAATCTGAAACTTTTATATGTTACAGGTATATGAAGTTAAAATTTGATTTTTAAACAAAAAATTAAGAGACAGAAGCAAGATGAAACACAGAACCGGTTTTTAGATCTTGTCGTTTAATTATACATTAACCAACTATAATAAACTTGCTGGTAACAGGTGATTAAATTTTTTAAACTTATAGTTCAATAATATTAAAATATAAAAGAAAAATGTGTTTGTTATATCTTAACGATTGACCCGCTAATATAATAGACGCTGAATGTTTGTTAAATTTATGCTTATGACATATATAGGCGGACGACTTCAGTCGCGATTCAACACAACATGAGCTGCAAAGTGCTGTTGATCAAGTAGCCAAATGGCTCCATAAAAACAAACTAGTTGATATCGCCACAAATCAGCTTCAATGCTTTTATGTACCAAACGACGCAAAAACATCAAATACATTATACAATTCAATATTTATGAAAATTATATCCCAAGCCTGGAACAATACTGTCAGCTTTGCCTCATGATTGATTCCCATCTTGCATAGAAATCTCACACTTCTGCAGTTTTTAATAAATTATGTTGCAAAATAGGTCGATTTCACAGATTAAGCAAATGTTTTCCACACATGTTTCTGCTCACATTATATTATGCGTTTGTCCAGCCAGCTATATCGACTTTATATGGCTCAACAGCATGAGCCAGCTGCCAAGCACTTTCCGTGCCGCTATTCAGCGTATTCAGCGTCGGGCGGCGAGGATTATTTAATACAAAGATTATGACCCGCCACTAAGTAGTCTGCATGGGATTAATAAAAACTATTGGTCTGATGACAATGTAGCAGCGATATTTTTATCATTTTAGCTGTTGTAACTGATGTACATGCATATATGGTTTAGCCCCTTCGTATCTGTGTGATAAGTTCACTATATAGCTAAACACGCACACCATTATTCGACACGCTCAACCCATAACTATAACTTTCACTCTTCCTTAACTCGCATCAAGTCCTTTACGGCTGCTTCATTCTATGCAGGCAGTGCCCTTTGGAATGCCCTTCCCCTCGACATCAAGTGCGCTCAAAATTTTCGGCGTTTCAAAAAAGTATCACGTTCATACTTCTCAAGTCTTGCTGCGGTATCTTAGCTTCTTGTACTGTTCAAAGTTATTTTATCTGACAAAGTCGTTAACTTGTTGCATCTTATCCCTCTTAATACCGAATATTATAGGGGGTAGGGGAGGGGGATATTCACTCCTCCATGCACTTTTTAGCAAGGGGGGGGGGGGGGGATATTCAATGTAATCACCCCCAATTCAGAGAACAATATTTATATATTGGAAATGAAATTTATTAATAATTAGAATTAAAGACTTTAGTTCTTTTTCTGAGTTTAATATGAAATATTTTATATCTAAACCTTATTTAGAATTAACATACACTGGAAACATATAATACTATATTTTCTAAAACCTTATACTTAATTGTAATATGTTTGAAATGTGTCACAGACAATAAAATGTATATTTATATATATGTAAATATACATGTATGTATATGAGTCTGTGTTTGTGTCTGTATGTTTGAAAATAAGTTGAAAGTCATCCTCCCCACCCTTGAAGACAATGACACCACTGTCTGGAACAGGGTTCTGCTTATTGTAGAAGTGTTCTTCTGGTTCAGGTTATATTATACCCGGCAGAATGTTGTAATGAATATATACATATACCTTAAGCAAAACACAGTACAAGGTTTAAACTGATATAATTTTGAGAGTATAACATTAATTTTAGATTACTTTAGTGTTGATTTTGAATAAAGGGGGAGCTTTTATAGCATGGATGCAACCGACGAAAGTATTTATTTATTACTTCAATATGTTTCAATTGGAGCTTGTTCAGCAAGTCCAGTTTTCATTTATCTATAGGTCCTGCAAACATGCAATCAAATCATATATACAATAAATGAAAGTGACATATATAGGTATGAATAAAATTGCACATTTAGAAAGAAAATAACGTATATGGCATTTCAATTGTATTCTCACATGATTTTTATGGTGCATGATCAGCTATGTTAATGATCGAACAATCAAAGATAACTGATCTTTAGACGGGCAATCATTAAGAGCTGAACATGAAAAACATTATATCTGTAAAAAATAACGCATAGGTCTACTAAGATATCATATAAATAGTGCATACTACCATATTTAATAAAAACGTATACATATATATATATATATATATATATATATATATATATATATATATATATATATATATATAAGGGGTGAAAAAGAATTCACTTCTTCCGTAGTATGCGTTTCAGCATTCCCCCAAAAGAAGCTTGGAAGAGATTAGGCGTCACAGATCTGTTTTTGTTAAAGCTCCCGAATATAAAATTCAGTTTTTTAATGTTCTGTGTTTGGTTTCAGGTGTACGAATTTATCCCTGCAGACATCTCTATTTATATATCTATTACCATATTTTTTTCTACATTCATGTCATTATATGTATACAGAATATATGGACTTTCAGTGTGCAATTAATAAACTGTATTATTATTGTTATTTAGGGTAAATAAGGATAAATGATTAAAAATGTGCAGGGGCGTCAATATAGAGGGATGGGGTTAATGTAATCACCCCCTATCTGTAAAGAGGATAATGTTTATATATTGGAAATGAAATAAATTATTAATTAGAATTACAGACTTTGTTTCCTTTACTCAGTTTACAATGAAATATTATATAGGCCTATCTTGACCCGGTTTAGAAGTAATCTATACGACCGGAAAACATTTTTTAAACCATATACTTATTTATATAATTATATATTATATTTGAATTTGTCACACAAACAGGAATATATATATATATATATATATATATATATATATATATATATATATATATATATATATATATATATGTAAGGGTGTTTATGTGTCTTTATAAAAAAAGTGGTCCTACTTTGATTACCCTCCATCCCACTCCGATTTATCTCCCCATACCCTTGTATATAAATTGACGCTACTGAAAATGAATATTAGCCTGTCACAAAGTTCATTTAATATCATTTTAGACACACCCCAACCAGTTTTCAGCCGCTGCAATCTTTTTTACGAGGGTTTCAGACTACTTTTTGTGGCCTGGACCCTTTTTTTTCCCGTCCAGGGACCTCTCATCAGAGTTTGTCATTAGGACTCCTGGATCCACCCCTGAATAATGGCAGATGGCCCCTAAACTGATGATCGTTGCCATGGTAATCGATCAAGCTCCAGTTGTGACTCACTCAGTCGTATATATATATATATATATATATATATATATATATATATATATATATATATATATATATATATATATATATATGCCTTTGTTCATGACAGTATATTGTTCTTCAGCACAGGGCGTATGATAAATTTAAAAATAATTATTAGTTTAACCTTCCACTTCGGACACACATTACAATATCATAAATATTTCTAATCGCTAACAAATCGTGGCGCCATCTGGTAATAAACAATAACATTTATCGAACGATTGCAGCCGCTGTTTGGTGGAAGCCCGGTTGTTACTATTTTTAGCTGATGACGCTGTGTGATATCATGAATGGCCAATCTCCTTACACAACATATCATCGCATCATATGAGACAAGGCTGTTGATTGGCTCTACTGGAGAGGGCCGAGCAGGAAATTCCCCCACTGACGTGCGGACGTCAACAGCTGAAGTTCGAGAAAATCTGAAGTTTCCTGGTCAAAATATCCTCCAGTATCAATTCATTTCATGGACACAGCAGCAATTATGACGGAATCTGGGGTTGATCTAGATTTCGACAAACTGTTAGAGTCTGACGAAGCTTTAATGGACCAAGGGCAGTTTTACGACCTCATCAGCAAACCCATTGTCGGAAGGTAAATAAACCCACTTCAGTAGTTGTGCATGGGGCGAGATCAGGGTTGACCGACTGTGACATAACCCACGGATCACATATTGTTGCGCAGGTACGGTGTTATTAGTATCAGGGTTACGGGGTCGCTGGTAGGCGGGGTCCGTGGGGAGGGGAAGAATTTGTTTTCTTCAGGAGGCTGTCTTTCGAGGAACATCCTAAACACAGTACGGCTTAGAGCTGAGTCATTTACTAAGTGACCCAGATAACAGCATGCTCGGGTAAGTTTACGTACATACATGTCAACAGTAGGCTACCAACGGAGATATCGGGATCACACCTGATATAAGTATCTACTCCATTGATTTCTCATTAATACTGATAAGCTATGACGTTGGAACATTGCTCATGTGCAGGAAGCATACAAGCTTATGAAATTTTACATGCATGTGCATGAACTGTGTGTAACACTATGTCACTTACATAAACTGAAAAAAGTCAAATTGGTAGAATTGTGATACTGCCTACTGGTAGTAAAAACAAAGTAATAAAGTGTCGCAATGGTGCAAATGAATGGAGGACTCACGTGTGATAAAAATTGTGCTTTGACCTGCCAGAGGTGACATTAATATTCAATTTGTGACACTGGACCTGAAGTACACCTGTTCTGTTAATAATGCAACTACACTTTTTTATGAAAAGAGTTATGAGTTGTTAAGTAAATATTATTTATATGGTCTGTTATAACAGCTGTAATTCATTAGTAATTGATTTGTGAACTCTCAAGATTTATCAGGCTAATATTGATATGTAATTCTCTCAAAGTTGATGGTCTCTTTACTTTTTTAAATCCGGCTTATTAACTGCGAATTAAGTTAATCATTTATGATGAACCATGGACTCTATTTGCATGTTATATTTTCATATAGTGCATTGACATTATTTTACATTTTATTAATCCTTATTTTGCAAGCATTGACCCATTTCACTTGAATAATCATTTGCATTTGTATCTCCTCATATATAGAACACATAAAATTTGGTGTCCTTCCCATGAATCCAGTCAGTCCATATTGTTTGATCCAGTCTAGGTTGTGGAATGTTGTAATTCATGAACAAACCCTTAGTCCCTGTAGTAATGTAGGACTTGAGTCAGTGACTTGCCAGTGATGTAGGACTTGAGCCTAGACTTGACAGTGATGTAGGACTTGAGTCTAGACTTTGACTAGAGTCCGGAGTACTCCAGACTCATGTCTACTTTTCTAGATACTTGGACTTGAAGGTTCTGAACTCGGAATCAGGTGTAAGAACTCGAGAAATTAGCCAGGTCCATCTCAAGTCAAGTAGAAAAAAAGCTCTGTCACATACTATAAAGACATGTATACATGTGTGACCTACCAACATAATATTAGTCATACAATATCAGACTATAATATTTACCAAACCTAAGTTTGGCATGGGGAGCTGCAGGTAATTAAATAAATTAAAGTTAAAAAACCTCTATAAACTAACTTAAAAATACACTTGATAATTCAAAATATCAGTTTAAAACTTCTTGCAAAATGGAGGTGGGTATTGGATTCGGACTTGTGCTCACCTTCCAAGTGACTCGAACTCTAAAAAGGCGGACTTTGGCTGGACTCAACTCGAGTTGCTTGGACTTCGACTTGATCTCAGATTCTTATGTTGTGGACTCGACTACATCACTGGTACTTATAAAACACTCTTTAGCCGTGCATAAAAAGAAGGGGGCCTATGAAGTATTTGTGAACATTTTTAAATCCTAAGACAATGAGAATGTCTTAAGTACAGCAAGACTGTGTTGCAGGACCATAGGTAGCCAGCTTTACAAGATAGTACTATAGGACTGCAGAGGACAGTGGGACACAGTACAGCCTATTTCTGAACAACAGGACTGAATTTGCAGCAGCTATTATCACAAGGACTTAACTAGGTTACAAAACTTCATCTTAGATACAGCAGATGCAGTGGGTTAACTCAGTACATATCCTGAACCTTTGACACATCAGTATACTGTATAATATTAATAGCTAGTATTGGCTTAGATACATGACAATAGAAACCATTGTTGAGTCATCTTATGTTTACTGATCATATTCTCTTACATAAAGAGCTGACAGACTTCAATTGAATATTATGTTTGTGTCCAATTGTGAATGTTTGTGAATATAGAACTTATGAATATTCTTTGTAAATATTTTTATTTACACATTATGTGGTAAAATGTGCAAGGGGAACAAGGAAAAGGCCTGAATAAGGTCTGTGCAGAATTTAATTTAATACTGAATTTTGCCAGCATGTTCATTGCCAGATTTGATGGTAAATCTAATCATAATTGCTCTGGTGTGAATGTAGTAATATGTACATTAAAAAGTAATCTTTACAGGAACCAAGTGAATAACCACATACCATTACATTGTTTGTTCTTGATATATTTTAGATTATATCATTTTACTGTACTTATTTTGATTGCCTAATTGCATAATATTATTTTGAATTAGACCACCAGGCCTAGGTCAGATGTCCTGGTAAGTCTTCAGTGACTGAAAAAAAATTAAATTTGATTTTGCACTTTATTTACAGATTCTGTTATATGAATGCAGGGTTGTTAGGTCTGAACTAATTATTCTGATTATTCAGAGGAAAAAGGAATAAAATCTTATTAGATAATTTTTTTTATATATATAATTAAATATTAAAATGGGTTGCTTAATAAATGAAGGACATGAACACAGAGCTTCACTGCATCTAAGTTAGTCCCAAGTTTCCACTTGAAGAGTTTTTAACCTGTACCATGATGGCAATGTTGTAGTTTTATACAAACAAACAAATCATGGTATCTACTTACAAAACACAATGGAAATAATAAAACATCCACTATAGCTTATGCCATAAAAAAGTATGTTTCTCAAGCAATATGAAATTTTATTTTATAAAGGTATTAAGGCACTGATTTCTGAAAAAAGTGTCTTGGAACCATCTCCTATTCTTGGGCCTAATATAGCATACCTACATTACCTTTTATCCATTAAAGAAGGGAACCCTTGGTATAATTGAGTTACATGAAGAACTGTTGTTCTGTCATATGTGGTGAATGAAAAGGGGTTTGTCAAACCCCTTCCTAGAACAGCCTAAATTGTTTTTTCCCAGGGCAGTTTCTGTTTGTTTTAGAGATAATTACAAGTTTGTAAAAAATGTAGTAAAATATTTTTTCAGCTGACTTTAGTGTCATGGTAAAAACTTGTTGGTCTGAGCTTGCTTAAATTGAATTACCCACTTGTAATGATGTTTCATGTTTGCTGAGTAATAATTTAACTTCAAACTCCAAACTTTGGAGTTTAAAGTTCAGTTATTACTCAGCTTAATAAAACCTGCTTATGTGGAACCTCATATAGGTCAAAGCTTTTTCATCAGTCCCTATCAATCTCTTATGGATCTGATGTTATAAAAAAAGTATATGATATACTGATAAAATCTCATACACAAGTGTAGTAATAATAATGATGCCTGATCCCTTTGATGGACTCCAAGAAAAAAGGACAACAGGATGCTCCCAGTGACTATGCTGAAAGTGGAGGCTAGTTTCTGTACACAGCTGTTGTACATATGCACTCTACAGCAACAGGTACTGCGCAGCAATGAATACGTCACAGTGTCATCCTCCCAAATCCCATATATGGTACTATAAATGAAGGCCCAGTAAATGGCCTGGGAAATGGTACTTTACAACGCAGTATCTACACAAATAGCTTTGTGTCATCAGCATTATTAACAAAATCCAGTTGGTGTCCTGGGAAAGTACGTTTAGCTGAAGGCATATATCATATAATAGATTAGAACTGGACCGCACTCAGTTTATACTGACAAATTATGCAGGTTCACCCAAATAATTATAAAGTGCAGACAAATGCCTGGAAGACAGATGTCCACAACCTGCATTTTGTATTGATAAATATCAACTGGATAAAAATGGGATCATTCCAGTAATTACAATGGTCAAGCAAATGCCAAGAAGACCATTTCATTTAGTGCACTGTCACTAACAGAAAATGATTCCCACAACTTTCATTTATGATAGTTTCATTGACATGATATCTGACCAACTTTAGGATTGAAATAAATATGTGTTTACTTATTTTTTATGCACAAATTCACTGTATATTTATATACTGTGCTACAAAACATTTTTGTAAATATACTGCGGTTTGTAATTAAAACCACATTTCATGTCTGATAAATGGTTTTCATGTGGTTTAAATACACAACAGTTTATAAAGCTTAAAATGAAAAACAGAGAGTTTAAAATATGAGTGAAAAAACTAGAGCCTTCAATACTCTATGACACTCAGATTAGCATACTTTGATTGAGAGTCTAGTGATAAAATCATAATGATTAGTGCTCAATGCAGCATTTCTCCATAATTATAACGATTTAAAGGAATTATTTTTTGGTTTCAGTGAAATTTAGATGGATGTTGTTTAACAGTTGATTAAAGATGAGGTTTAATTAATCTAAGGAGAGATAATCAAATTTTGGAGATGATCAGGATTTAGAAATGGATTTAGAAAATGTTTCAGGTACTAAGACTGATGTGAGGTAATATAGACTGATGTGAAGGTATGATTATTTTTTTGTTGAACACTTGTTTGTCAGTTATGTATGAGCTATACAAAAACTTTTGAATACAAAAATAAGCACATCTATATATATATATATATATATATATATATATATATATATATTTATATATATATTATATATATACAGATTAGGTGATTGCTAATTGTCTTCAAGAATATATGTGCATTAACTCTCCAGTAAACCACTCATTCTCAGGACTATTATTAATCATATCAGAATCATTATAGAATATGATGGTAAGGTTAGATCAAACTGCTCCCATCATTTGTTGATATGAGATAATGTTAATTAAATGTTTAATGAAACCTAGGATAATGAAATATGCTTTATGGTAAAGGATAGTAATGTGATGGGTATTTGTAGACTAACAATAACAAAAGGGTATATTATACTAGAATATATCATAAGTTAAATACTTGACCAAGTAAAAAAAAACATAGTGAATTTATGGAACAATCAATTATAACAGGAATTTGTTTACTAACAGGTACTCTAACATTTATGAGAGCAAACTCATGCAAATAATTTAGCCACCACAGATAAAACTAGAATTCATTGTGCTTTTATTGTACGGATTAGGATATATATATATATATGGCAAAGTATGCAAAAGAATGTCACATTCTTGGAGGACTACCCATAGGCTATAGTCAAAATACTAACATGTAACCAAATGTAACCCTTTTGCTTAATTATAAAGTGCTTTTTATGGTAAAATAATTTTATGCTTGAATTTAACATTGTAATTTTAGTAGGGCATAGCAATAAATCTGTGAAGGATGCTTGATTTGGATGAATGTTGGTTGACTGAATCGCTGCATGGATGCTGGTAGAGTACACATATTATTTTATCATATAACCCCTTATACAGGATTCATGGCCAGCTTGCTGTGTACAGCATCATGTCCTGTTGCTGTAGTCCATTATCACACATAACCACCATGTTTGACCTGAAAAAAGAGCAGAAAGATGAGATGCATGATAATGGGATGCTGTGGAAATTATACTCATGCAGTGAGCAAACAGTAGTTATCATGACACATGTCACAGTTTTAATGAAGATGTTATGATAGTCCTGTCACAAACAAGTATTTGTACTCTCCCTCAAGTAAGTCTCCTTTACAGCATGGCTGCATGTCAGACACACTCCTTCATGGGGCCTATTCTATTTTTCTGACATCTATTAAATTAAGATTCTTCCTTGTATCTTTTATAAAAAGCTCAAATATGAAAATCATATGATGTAAAGGCTCTCTGTTTGTTTATATCCACATGTTCTCACTTTTAGGTATTTTAGCTATATGTTTGTTTTAATGAACATAATATAACGTGGGGGGGGGGGGGCTAATTAAATGGTCACTGGCTGCTACCCAGTTGTATCCAACAAGGAAATCTGGGAGCAGATGAACCAAAGTTTTACAAATGAAAAAAGATTCTAAACCATCTCAAGCTTCCAGAACAGGGGGAGTAATGAGAGCCTTTCTAAGCAGGAATTTTCCGAAGGCCTTTAATATGTACGCAGAATAAGCCAGAAGTCACATAAATTTTATAAATAAGGCAGGTGAATAACTTGCTTCAAGTTGTAAGATAAAACCTGGTTCTGTGTATTTATCACAAGTTTGAACTATGAAATATTATTACTTCCACCAAGGATAGAGGTTATGGTTTCACCCCTGTTTGTTGGTTTGCATGTGCTTGTTGGTCTGTTTATTTTTAAACATTGCAAAAACTTATGAACTGATTAAAATTCTCAAACTTTTCTTGAAGGGTAGAACATGGGCAACAAAGGCCCCTTTCTGGTATAAATCAATATAAGGGGGATGCATCAAGTAAAATTGTTTTCGCTTTGCAGAAGTATGCACTGAATGCACTCTACAGATGACCATCATAGTTGTTTGAAGCAACCTGAATACTGTGTAACAATTGGGTCTATGCAGTGTTATTTTAGTTAATTGGATAGATCCATACTCTTGAGTTGCCCTGTTTAGCACATACTTTGTGCAGTGGCACAAGTGCAATTTGGGTAACCTGTTTGAGTAATTTATTAGAATCCGTGAAATTGTTCTACTTACATGGGATATATACTTCATAAACATAAATCCAGTTTACAGTGAATACAAAGGCCATTTAAGAACATATGCTGGTTACAAAGTTTGAATTTTTTAGATGTTTTAAAACATAATATACCCCATGATTTTATGGAAGGAAAATCATAGATATTTATATGTGAGACAGACAGACTTTGGTGAAAATATTAGCAACTTCACTGGCAGAGGTAATAGTGCAAAATTTCTTTATAGCTGTGATATGCAATAGAAATAAAATGGTTGACTACATCCTGACACATAACATATATAGAAACAGGTTGTTGATGCACCAGTTGGTATGTCATTGACTTTAGTATGTATGGTATTAATTTCCTAGTTCAGAGACTACACGCTGTGACTCAGTGTTATGTTGGAGGTCACAGTTAACTGAACAGAACACTAAAAGGAAATGCATTGCTGCCTTCATATGCAATGTGTTGTAAAACATCACGCAGAGAAGGATCATCTGTAATCGGTGACTTAGCCTAGATTACCACATGTACATTTCATGTATACAGCTGTACTGGTGTAGTATGAGATGATGTGGTGTAATGGTCTGGTTGGGTAGAGTTCAACCATGTATTAAGTTAACATACACATACTTTATGTATAGTAACTGGAGTATGTAAATAGTGCCCTAGGGATAGGTGTACATAGTGCTACTTGTATTAATCAACTGTTTTAACAATACACACTCTGACTTAAGAAAATTTTGTCTTCTTTTGTAGAAAATGCCATACTAATACAACATGTACTCTATTGGGAATGTGACAGTTTCTTAGATATTTGAATATGAAGTAAAATCTGCTTCAAAGACATTGGTATTCACCTTGCCCACAGTAAATGCAATTTGGCATCCATCTGGTAAATTTGGATAACTCTGGCCTTGATGTGGCTTAAGCAGCTTCAAAAAGGTTCTGTTGCCAAGTGGGATACATTTGCTAAAAGATGATGTATCATTTAATTGCAAAAGTCTCACAGAATGTATATGTTCACATCCAAAAGTACAGCCTGTACGCAAATCACTCTGTATCTGCTTATTTCTCCTTTTGTAGAATGAAAGTACAACATTTGACATAGAGACCCCCTTTTGAATGGTCTCAGTGCAAATTCAGCTGTACAGTGTGTATGTGTGTGTGTCATGTGAACACTCCAAAATGTTTTTCCAGAGAGTTGTTGGTTGATACATGTAGTATACTGGTAAAGTGCTGTATAATAAAATATGACTGAGATAACAGCATCAGGTAGATTATCAGTAATCCTTTCCATTACAGTCTGAAAATAAAATACCTTAGGCCCATGTTCAAGTATGAAACATCTTGAAACCATTGAGAACAGTTCGCTTAGCAGTTTGAATGGAATGTACAGTATGTCTGCTCATCATTCTATCCTGCTCTAAACCCTGTATGTGTAACAAACAGCAGCATCATCAGTTTTATTTATACTTTTATTTATCTTGATGGTACTCATGCCAAGCTGCAGCTGCCATATCCTGAGGTTATATAACCATGCTTTCTGATCCTATTAAAGTTAATATGATTTCATACTAACTTTACCAGGATAAGCATTAAATAGCCCAGAAACCACATTATCTCCGGCATACCAGTGTTGTAACCTGGCCAGTGATGTAAATAGATTCACTTGTTGGTTTCTTGAGGGCACTTTGGTGTGTTGTTGGGCAAATAAGTAAGCGCACATGGAAAGATGGGGCATATGTTAATTATGGCTTGATGCCCATTGAGATATCCTGTAATAATCCTGATCCTACAGGTGTGCAAATGTTGCAATTATTTTGCTTTTTACCTTGTCTGTGCTGATAGTTGCTGTGAGTTACACAATGAAAACATGCTTTTGAGCTCTATATAAGTCAAACTCTTTTAAGTGTATGAAGTTCGGTATTTCATTCAGTATCTCAAATGGGATCGAAAGATAATGATCTTGAATTTTATCTTCAAGGTCAAATCTGTTGAAATATAGGATTTCTTCCGAGTACTAACTTTAGAAGGAAAATTTCCTCCCTAAAATATAATACTCAAATTGCTTCAGCCGATATCTAACTGATGACCTTGATTTTGATCTTTAAGGTCAAATCATCTAATATAATCTATTTAATATTGTAAATAACATAACTTTTGAAGCATGGCATGTTTCTTAGATGATAAATTTTGGGATAGGCTTATTGTATTATAACTTCACCTTTTAATTATATTACCAGTCAGTAAAGGAAGCACTTTATATATATACAAGGTCACAGTTTATGTTTATCCTCACTTTTGTGTTCAGATGACTTGAATTTTTAAGTATCAGCTCATGATGTCATAGGTCACGCTTGACCACTGAGTGTCATGACTGTTGGGTCACTTGTAACTGTTAAACAAATGACTACAATAAGTAGCGCTATAATCAGGTCCCCACATCACTGCATGCATCCTTAAAGGGGCCTAATCATCTAACAAGCTCGAAAAATAGCTTCTTTCCTTTAAAATAAATCTATACCTGCCAAAATATTGTTGTGAAACCATTTGCTTACTCCAGTAAACGTGAATTTTAGACAGTGAACCGGGCGAGATCAAAGGTGTAAATGTAAACACAATGTGTCGGGCCGTGTGTTGCATGGAGCCACAACACGTGCCAATCAAGAGTTGCCATGACTGACTTGGTCCAAAAAATGTAGTACATGTTCCCGCTGGCTGAAACACCACGTGTTGCCCCTTTTAATCGGACCTCTGGTCACGCGGCCTTGTTATGGTAATCAGACTGTGTTTACCAACACAGGGCAATAACAAGGTGTTAAACAGTCGTATGTGAGGAAATAAGACTGTGTGCTGGAAAAGTTTCGTGGGATACTTTTTTATAAAGCAAGACTGAACTGATAATATGAAAGAGTAGAGGTCATGGCAGTGCATGTAGTAAAGGATTAATGTGATTACTTTTATATCCCTGGCTCTGTATTTTCACGTTTTCCAAGTTTTTCAGAGTTTTATGGGATTTCTTATTCTTAATAAATCATTAATATATATGTATATTTATTAAAATAATATAAATGAGTTTGTTTAGAGAAATTTTAAAAAATAATGAAATAATACACTTTGCAACATTTTTTATTTGAACAGCCCATGAATCAAACTTATCTTTAAGTTCTGTTCCCATTTCACTCTGTGGTTGATATGATTGTTATATGTACAGATTATAACCAACGCCCCCTACCGATAGTTTCTGAAGTTATCTCTCATACTCTGCTGGTAAGGATTCATGACACATGGTTTCAATTTTGCGGTCACTAATATCACAAATTTGAAGTCCCCGCAAATAATAAGTTAACCACAATCGTAAGATGCTTTGACATGAGTTTATACAATGTATTACATTACATTACATTCACATTTATATAGCACTCGTTACAGTAATGGAAACTTTCAATTACATTTTACGAAACCTTCAGGAGATACAATTTAACAATGAATAAATATTAACTCAGTTACATTTGTTAAAAACTTCTTGATTCTTTATTGTCCATATGTTTATGCTTATTTGGCAAATAAATCTGGGGATTTCTGGCAGTGAACATGAACATGTTACTGACAGTTGTGTAATCTGCACGTGAACCAGATTGAAGCCTGTGGGTGGGGATTTTGGAATTCCCCAAGTCCTATTTGATGACCACCCAACAAGTTTAAATATTGTTTCCATAGTGACTTCAGCTGTTAATATCAGAAGCTCCCACTCTCAGCTCTATTCCGGATTGTGTAGGCGATAGTTTAATTTCAGTAGCTGGCAAAACTGTACATATATTGTTATTATACATACCTAATAATGGTATCCTGTTGGCTTTTATACAACTAGTTATCAACATTTCTCCACTTACATATGTGTGTAGGTGTATAACTGTCTGGTACTAGAATCATATGAGAGCTAACATCTTTGGTTGCCTCATCAGGCTTTAGGTCAAAGGTTAAATCAAGTCACATTGCAATAATTGGTAGCCAGGTCATGATTTTGTACTGGTTTATGTGTATTACATATGTTACCTGTTGTAAAAATCTACATTTATACCAATATTCTGGGTTGTTCATGCATTAACATTTTTTATATGTATGAGCATATTATATTATATCATTATTTCATTATTAAAATATATGGACATTTTTTTTTGGTATTAATATGTACTTTATTCAGGGTTGGCATATTTTAGGCAAGAAGGTTTAAACCATAGGTTTTAACCTGGTTAAAACTGCCCTGCCTAAAACAGGTTTTAGGCAGGTTTTAGGCACCAAAAGTGCCTAAAACCTAGATTTATTTAAAATTTTGACTTAAAGATCTATAAAACTACCAAACTGGCTGGGGTGATGCAGTCACAAGGCTTTGCTGGGCTTCTGGAAGGTTTCAGGTATTACAGGTAATGCATGTTTTCCTGTTGGCTGGCATCATGCAGTCTTCAAAGAGCCTGTATAGGCTTCTTGAGCATGAGACCATGTTTGTGTGGCACATAGTTTCATTGGCCAATGTAAAGTTAATAATAAAGTCTTTATTATTATTTTTATTTTATGGACATGATACATACTGGTTAATGTTATCTCCTGGCATTTTTACAGAATATGTGTTTATTGTTATTATCAGTATCAGTGGTGTTGCTGTAAGTTAGCATTTGTTTGAATATAATTTTTTATTTGAGGTAAAGTTGTTTTGTTTCAAAACTTTTTTTTCACTTAGGTTTCAGTGTGTTAAATAAAACCAGTTTGTGAATAAAACAGAAAAAAACTTACTCTTTACATGTCTTAACAAGGACTTAATGATTTCCTGACATGGAATTGTCTATATTAAAGAAATAAAATAATTTTTGACATGGGGGTAGGAGGATGGGGGTTTGTCCTCTTTTTAGTTAAGGAAGAGAGTTTTTACCCAGGGGGTGGGGTGGGGTTAGCTGGGTGGTAGGGGGAGTAATTTGTTAGCTTTTGTCTGTAAGCCAGTACAAAAAAAAAACTTAAATATATCTGGAAAAAAATCATACATTTTTAATAAAAACAGAGTTGATACCTGATAGTACAGCTCTGCTACACTAGTATAACATCTTGGTTGAGATCATGCGAGACTGTTTTGAAGAATAAAATATATGTGGTGGAAAAGTGCACAAAACAAGATATGCTGATGAATCAGTTTGGTTCATGAATTGACCACCAGATGTCAGCACCTCTGCTCATCTATGTTCTGTTGTTATGATTAGGTATGATAAAAGGAAAGAGAGTAACTGCACAAATCTTGATTTTTGTGCATATTTGTATGCATCCTTTCCTCTTTGTCTGGGTACTTGATTATCTAATCACGTTATTAGAGGTATTTTAAATTGTGTGATAGCTTTTTTGTTCGTGAGGGTTTTAATTTCATGAAATTCGCAAATAGGAATTAATGGTGAATATGAAACCATCAGGAACACCATTAATTATATTATTGACAAGAGGATATGATGCATCTGCACAAATGGGTCAGGTATCACACCTCTGGAAACATAGTTTGTTTATGAACAACAAATCTGTGAATGTTATCTAAACCAGCTCATGCAAATATGCAATAATAATTGTCAAAATATTAACTGACACACCGGTCATAATTCAATGGCTATAAAGATAATTAATTAGATATTGTGTAATTTATTTATTTTTGTAATAAATGCAAAACTGTTTTATTTAGATTTCACAGGTTCTGGTTAGATCTCAAAAAATGAAACCATAGTGATATGCTCAAAATGAAGAAATCGTGAGATTTCAGTGTCGTGAATATGAAGCCAACCACAGTATATTGGAATATCTTCGGGCTCATCCCTACCTGAGCCCCTTCCTTCACAAGATGACCGTAAGGGTTGTAAAATTTTATTTCTGTCCTACACAAGGTCTCCCTCCTCCGAGCTTCAGGTTCAAAATAGACATGCTAGTAAGAAGTGCTGTAGTGACTCATTGATTAAATGAAAACTAAGATGTGGTACCAAATCATTCGAACAAGGGTTCTAGACAAAGCTAAAATGTTTTCATATTGGTGGAAGTCCAGATTAAGTTATTGACTGTAAGTGGGTGTGGTTGCTGGTTCTCTGTAGTCACTTCTGGTCCCTGGGCTGGGTGGTCTGTAGCTGTGCTGTACATAGTGTCCTTGGCAGGTTTTGTGCTGGTTTTGTTGTGGCATCTGCAAAATAATAGCTAAAGCCTTTTTTTTAAATTTCTTCAAAAATTTGGTCAAAATTAAATTTATAAAACCTGATCTATCCATTCTTCAGTTGTTGTGGGTGCTTGCTTGGCATGGTTTCAGCCAAGTGCAGCCAGTCAACAGTGCAGCTTGGGCGCCATCCTTCTCCTTTCTTAGATTTAGTCTTAGAAGGTATATGAAATAACTGATCATTGTTTGCTTAAGATTTTGTATCAGTCACCAAACATGATTCTACAACAGTTTCAAACACTATGATTCAGTGAGATTGCTCAAATTTTGGGAAGCAGTGTTCAATTTCTTTGTCACATATTTCATAAAGTAGTCTTTATAAAAGTAGTCTTTATAATAAACACATTGGTGTTCATGCCTTCGGAGATGAGTATGAGAGGGTGATTAAGAGACTTGGGGTGAGTCACGGGTAACTGAGAGGGGTGTCGGGGCAGGGTGATGAATAGATTTAGAAGTGGGTGGGCAAAAAACGACTAGTTATGTAGGTCACAGTCACTGGGTCACCATGTCAACAGGAGCTGGATGTCAGCGGTAAACCAAAATCCGTTTCCATGGAAATACCTTGTCAGTCATAATCAAGGTTATTTAGCCAAATAGACAATTAGTGAGTACTGTAGTACATTGGGATGAAAACTGAAATATTGACTCATGTGGGATGTAAAAAATAAAAAACATAAATTTGATTCTCATTGAATTTTACAGTGTGATGTATGGAAATGCGTAACTCAGACAAGATGTAAAAAAACCTGAAATATTTGCTGAGCAAGCAACCTTTAAATAATAATCATATATTGTCTGGTCTGGTTGCCAGATGTATAGTCAGTTAGGAAGCCTGGTGGGCTTGTCTCCTTTTTTCTCATAAAATGATTACAATAGAAACGAAGATCCTATGCATATTTTTGTCAAAGTGTAGGAATTTCAGTTTTATTGCACTTGCATATGGTACAAGTCAATGCACTGAAGGCTTTGCCTGTTTTCAATTTTTCGAGACAATGCAGTCAATAGGCCATAGCTATCCCAAGGACCTTGACTCCCATAAACACAAAGCATAATGTGTGTACAATTGATAAGGTCACAAGCAGAATACAGATTTTTTTTTGCGGATACCCCAGATGGATGGATGTTATAGTTTATAGCTTATTCTTTGTAGTTCATCTCACAACTAACCAAATACTGAGTGACTGGAGATTCGAAACAGATATGATTGAGCATTCATGATGTGTACTTAAGTTTCTTTGTGTCTAAATAGCAGAAATTGATATTAAAGGAACCTATTCCAATATCTGAAGTCTAAGAAATAAAGGTAGTCCCTTGGAAGCTTTAAAAAAATAATCTGAAAAGTGCTGATCCAAAGTTGCGCAGACTGTCATATTAGCTCCAGTGTCTTATCATTTGTTTGACTTATTCTTAGACTTAAATGGACCACCTCCATTCATAAAAAAACTTTAAATCATGTTCCGGACCTTCATCCTCATTCATCTGACAGCGCCACCTACAGAGCATGAACCTTCAAAATAGTTAATTATCATCACGCTGGAATCTGCTCCTCAGGTATTTGGATATATCATAACCTGGATAACATCTCATCTTAAATATATGAGGCACCTCCCCCTAATGTAAGTAACTGTGAGTGCCCCTGAAGACCTGTAATCAGGTATGATTAAGTGCATTTACCTGTAAGTCTTTCAAGACTCTGATAAGGTGGAATATTGATAAGACACTATTGATATATAGGTAATGTACAGGGCTGTTCAGGTGATCAGTAATTCACATTATATTATCACATTATAACATAGCATATACAGGTGTAATTAATGAGATATTGATACCCAATCAATTAACCACAGAGATGTTCACAATAATTAACAGGGCTGACATTCCTAGGTGTATAAATCATACCTCACCTCAGGTATATAGATTTTCAGTATTGATTGAGTCTGTGTTAAAAAGTAACGGCACTTACACCACAAGCACGCAGAGAATCGTATAGATGAGACCCGCCATGGAGGCCCTCCTGTACATGAACTGGGATAGATACTGGTAACATTGATTTTATACTTATGTCTTACCGGTAGCATGTGATTCCCTCTGTCATTGTAATTCAATCCCTTATGTTTTAATCTTCTGGATGACAAGTGACAGTCATAAGACACCTTTCTTCTGCGTACCCATATCATGCAGGTTAATTAGGCTAATTGATTTACACCTGAAATTTTGATTACTACAGGATAGTAGCTAGTGGCTAGTGATTTTCACAGCACACTGCCTGGTCACACAGTTTGTATTTCCAGTTTGTATTTTAATATCTGTATCTTGCAGCTTAACTATTTCATAGACAAGCACTGTTAGACTAATTGCATTTTAAATTAATATTCTGTGAAATGAAAACACAAGGAGCAGTCACTTATTACCTAAGATAAAAGTAAAATGCGCTCTTTCAATTTAATGTGAAAAAGAATTGTTGGTGTTAGCAGACTAATATCTCAGGTTCAAGGACTGAGCTGCCAGGAGAGTGTTAATATTTACTAATTGTTGAAGTATTATATCCCTTCACACCTTTCACACAAGTAATTTTTCATTCAGGTTTATACTGTCATTAGTATGATGGTTTTATAGAACAGAATATTGTAATTTTGATTTTTTTTGGGTAAATCAGTATATTCAGTCCTATTTAGTATCAGGGTTCTATAGAACAGAATATTGTTATTCTGAAAATAAAGTGTAATGTACTGTATTAAGTCCTTTTTAATATCAAGGTTTTATAGAACAGAATATTATAATTAAAAAAATTGCAAGGCACTGTGTTAAGCCCATTCATCAGCTCATTGAACATTTAACATTTGAAATAAAGCAAGTATAGATTCACAATTGTTTCACTGATTTTTCTGATGCACTAAATGGCTGGGCAGGACAGGACTGTAGTTTGTTATTCTGTAACAATAGTTCAGAGAGATTTTGTGGCTGATGTAACGACAGTGGCCTCGGGAAGATGGGGGTAGTGATGAGCTCACTGTGGTGATTCACTGGTGCGTACAGTAACCCTGGACCAGTACAGGAGGTTTACTATTGTTTTCATTCCTTCTGTGGTCTGTATCTGTTACAGTACAGTGCATTGATGACTTACCATGCAGGGAGCTTGATATTAAATGCAGTCACTTATTGCACTCCCATTTGTTTATATTGTCATCATCTTTTTTGCTTTATAGTTTCCAATGTAGTGTCACATTCTTTGTTACTTCCTCATTTTCGTCTCTCTTAGTCATTCTTTCTTTATTTTCTGTCTTTCAGTCTTTCTTTCTTATTCTCACTCTTTCACTCATCCTGTCTTTTCTGCCTTCTATCTTTCTTAATGTCTTTCTATTCAGTTACAGGATTCTAGGTCCAGCGGTGTCAAAACATACCAGTCTAACAGAGAGACAGACAGACAGACAGACGGACACCGACAGATCACTATAACTCAGTTGACTTACTGTCAGCTGAGCTAACTAGTCTGCTTTATTAGTGTCTGGAATTAGTGGATGCTGAGTCATGTATAAGTCATATAGTATCCATTTAAATCAGAATATGATTGCTTGTGTATATTGCCTTATT
Organism: Sipunculus nudus; assembly: GCA_026874595.1. Lineage (NCBI taxonomy): Eukaryota > Metazoa > Annelida > Sipuncula > Golfingiida > Sipunculidae > Sipunculus > Sipunculus nudus. Next base: position 36,332,025 of record CM049306.1, on the reverse strand, counting down.
ATTCTAATGAACAGTTATTGTGTATCAACTATTAGACAAGGGAAAACCCACTCTGGCTTTGATCATATGACACAAACATCACAACAGCTGCATGATATGACCACAAATGCTTGTTGGATCCACACTATTAGGAAATCATTTGGTGGTGTCATGTTTAATGAGTTATAGTGTGCTCTACATCAAGTGCTATCACCATATGGCTACACTTAAGCCTGGAGGGGATGAACTTTCATTGGTTTTATAATGCTTGGCCAGAGTACATTTGGTGCTAGTTCATGTTTTGCTAAAGGCTTTTTTATGTAAATGGGTCCTCAGGTCAGGGGGCTGGGCTTGTAAGTGGAATATTTATGACAAATCTGATTTAATTTAACTGAGAGATACATGCCTTGCATACAGTAGGCATTTAAAAGTTGTATTTAAATTTCTTGTTAATGAAACAAGTTAAATATTAGTGTGTATTATGATGTATTAATTCAATTATGCACATAAATGGCTGCAGGTAAAATAAGACTAGATAGAGGGCGAGTGCCTCCTCCCAGGTTGTACATTCAGATCCATTTAGAAGAAAGCGAGAAGAAATATGTTGCATTAGCTGATTGTATTGGGATTTGAAATGTGACTGTTGTTGTTCTGGGAAAAAACACTGCCTACTGGATCCACCTGATATGAAAAACCTTCTAGTGATTTCAAAAGTTGTAATCCTGAGTGTTGCATGCATGATCCAACGTTAATAGTGGATTTAGATAGGTGTTAACCCCAGATCCAATTTAAGGTAAAAAGGTGTGGTTTATGATGTGATATCACCAACAATGTCAGTCTCTTTACACTTTGGCTTCTTGGTCTTTTAGGCCTGTTCATAGTTGTAGCTTTTCTTGGCACCCTATAGAGCATAAAACACAAGAATCCACTCTATGCACCCTAAGGTTATATGTTCTACATTTGCCTGCCACCCATGACCAGCACCCATTCACTCCTGGGTGAAGAGAGCACACCTTTGTGGCAAAGACTTTGGCTAGGAGTATTTGTGCGGAAGGTCTTCAGAATGGAACACAACGTTGTGGTCTCAAGTCTAGCCCCCTAGCTATAACACCACCACGCTCCACAATTATGATAACACACTCCACAAAAACACCTCCACATAAAATACATCACTGTGATTCACAACTTGGTCTTCCTTTCTGCCTTGTGTTTTATGAAAACACAGTTGTTTTACTTGTCTTTTAAACAGATGAACAAGCTTGTTTAAACTACAGTAAGATCAAACCTAGTGTAAAATTCACACATCCGGAAAACACAACCTGTATATACCTGCCCATAGATAAATATTTTAAATTTAATTTATAGGGCTTGAATGTCCCATGTTGGTCCGCTTATTCACCTGTTTATTGATCTAGAACTTTGATCCGCCTGAACAAAGGGATCAATAATTACACTGATTGGAAGTCAAATACTTATTGCACAAAATATGTATTATCTCTTTGATTTATTATGTACTCATATTGAATACTCCACTGATATATTAGGATAGCTGCATTCCAAGTCCTATAATATTACACAGTGAAGGATATGGTTACACAGACATGTTTTTCTGGCCTATTCTCTGCTGCTACAGGTCTAATCGCCATCAAAGCCATGACATTTTTTATGATATTTGTGTGTTATACTTGTTACTGGCATTTACCATGCAGGGTTGCTACCATGAATTTATTGTGCAGGGATGTTGTGAATATGAAATATTTGAAAATTATATAATTATATATAGAATTTTATTTTGATTTATATTCCAGCAGGCTGCACTGACTTCTCACAAAGCAATGCAGCAATTTGCCTGGTTACAAAGCAATGAAGGTGCTATCAACCTTACTGTGCCACTGTTCCCAAAAGGCCAAAACCCAAATCCACCCTAGTATGTCATGCCATCTAGTGTGAAATGGGAACACTAACATAAGCCATGGAGTATCACATATTGCAAGATAGTGCAAGAGTACTTTGATCAATATGGTTTAATATTATTGGGACCCTGGCACATTTTCTGACTCACATATAGCCCTCAGTATTATCAACACCTCCTACCTGAACTGTACAGGTAACAAGAATTACTGGTACTGCTTACATACAAGTAAGATTGGGTCAGTCCAGAGAATGGCAAGTGGTTTGGTGAGCACAAACAAAATACTTAAGTTTCCTATAGCTTCATTTATTCTGGTTATGTTTATGTGGGCAGCACAGAATTATGGCATATTTTATTAGATAGTAAGTTGAGGTGCATTATAAACTGTGAAAGGGTCTCTACAAACTTGTACATTAAGGTTCATATTAGTATTGATATTAGTGTCAGTTCACTGAGCTGAACAAGACTTTTTTATATAAATATATGCAGTATGAAAAAATATTTCAGGTGAAATAGTCAAAGGGCATCACCTGTTATATTTTCTTATACAGTTTCAATGTGGTTCAGTTTGCAAGCTGTATAAAGGTATCAAAGTCCAAAAGCTCTAAAAACCAGTTTACAGGTTTATGCTGTGTTTTCTTTTCACCTGAGTCTACAGCAATTTTTTGGGCCATGATTTATGACAATCGAAAAGCTGTTAATATGCATCCAGTGGCCAGTTAAACCATACTGGTCTGTCAATATTATTTATCCTCAAACAACTTTTCCCGAATTGACACCACCATTCTGTGGTCCCTTGTCAGCAAGGTAACATTTTAGAACATGGGTTACTTTACAGGTTTCTTTCATTACATATATTTCTTTGGTCTTTCCATTGAATTAATATATTAATTAAATCAGCCAAGCCCATCTTAAAAATTGAAGAACTCATTTTCTAAAAATGATGAGATGATGTTTGATCTGTGTTTATGCTTATGTTGTTTCTATAGAGAAGCAGGAACACAAAGACACTAAACCAAGTATGGTATCCAAGCAAGATGCCAGCATGCACAATGACACAACTCTGTTATAACTTATACATGCTGAAATTACATTCCTATAAAAAAAAGAAACAAGTGCCAGTACCAATAAAACTTGAATTAAATTGCTTTATATAAGATTTGGGTGTCAGTACTAAGAGTTTCTATAATGTTCATGTTACAGTTTGTTCTTAATAATTATACATTTCTTAAATTTTATTTCTGAAAGGATAAAAAAAATTATTTCTTTGCTGACTAATGATTGAAAATTAAAGCTTAATCTTGAACAACCCTTTAATGCACATGCTATTTAATATTTTACTTTTTTTAAGAGATGAAAATATGAACTACACTTAATGCAGTACATGTATTACTATTTGAAACCTGCAAACAAGTACAAACCTGCTGAAGTATGGTTTGGATGTTGGTTGATCAGTATCCAGATGAATTTGATAATTGTGTGACATGTTGACAAGGCCAGGTATGAGTTTTATCATGGCTTCAAGATAGATCAAAAACAACCTGTGTCCTTGAGTTTTTATATATTCTGATTATACAGGGCTTGAAGTTTGTACAGTAGGGTTACCACTGATAAAGGTGTGAAATTTACTGAATTAGTGAGGACTTTGTTATCCCTGGCTGGTTCAAGCTGACCTTGTGGGTTCCTCTATAAAACCCTGTCTTTCAAGGTTTACCTGTATATTCATTTAATGGTAATAAACTAACCTAAATTGTACAAACAGTACACCATAGGACCATGTATCTGTAAACCATAATTAATGCTACAAGATTTGAGGTTACAGGATAACAGGAAAAGTAAAATAGAAAAGTACATGTATACCAAACATTGCCATAAGACCAGTCTTTCCAGGGTCCTGGACAACACTTTGTATTGAATTTTTTGTTTGCCTCTGAACTATCAGAACATATTTATTGTGAATGTTAGTGTTTTCTTGAACAGATTAAATAATGCTGTACAGTGTAACTTTTATTTGCCAGCACTTGGTCCTGGAAAATTTTTTTGTCACTGGCCAGGGTGGCAGATGGAGGGTTCTAGTACTGTAAAAATCAATTTAAAGTGAACATTTATAATATTGATTATACCAAAACATAAATTTTTAATAAATATCAGGACTGAAAAAGGTAGTAATTAATTGTTTCAAAATGAAATAATTAAATTTTATTCTTGCATTTACAGTCATTATTTTTCTTCTTTTTTACATGACTTCTGTACCTAAGGGCAGATAAACAATAAACTGTGGTTGTCTTTTTAGGGTTTTAATTTCTTGGTATTCGCATATGTGAAATACTCGTGAATATGAAACCCTCAGGAATAAGATGCCCCATCAACTACGATGAAGAAGAGGGGATGATGCATCTGTGCAAATAGTTATCATACCCCCGGGAAAAAAAATCTTATCAGCAACCTTATCATAATCTGTGTATAGTATCGAAAATGGGCCATGCATACAAGCATTAATTATCCAGGTGAATCAGGTCTGGAAATTATCATATGATATAGGAAATATCACGTATATCATTAACCAAATATAGTTACACATTTGCTTGTTTTTCTGTGAACAGTGATATGAAAAACATATACTAATTCTGGAATCTTCCTTTAATTGGTGATATCAAAGGGAAGAATTGGTTGTAAATTTTTTTTTTTGACAAACTTAAAATAAAGTCAGCCTGGGAGGCAGAAGATAATAAAGTATATAAAGCTGACCTTGGAGAAGCACAGTTAAGTGGGTATTAAAGCTAACACTAGTAACAGCAGCGGGTAAAATGTCATGAGTGTATATCAGCCAGATCTGGTTAAGACCAGTGGTCGCACATCCGATCATCTACTTATCTGCGTGAAATTTTTCTACACACTGTATATTTATTGTCTGTAGGAATCTGGGGGTGAGAAGGCAGAGAGGAAAGTTTCCCAGCATGGTAGTCAAACACACACTTGACCCCCATATCCAAATCATGTCTGCTGTTAGCGTAATATGTTCCTCACAACAACATGAGGTTGATATTAACATTACAGCAAAATTAACCTCTGATATTTCCTCAGTTACAGAAGAGTCATATGACAAGATACAAACACCAGCTGTGGTAATATTAAGATGGGGGACACACTTTTTTTCCGAAACCAATATCACCTGTGGACTCCTGTGTGACTTCGCTGTGCTTATTAAATAAATGTCCATTGGTTATTAGAGTGTAAACCCCTGGGGCTTTAACAGTGCCTGGATGGCACATTATGTCACTAAGTACACAAACAATGTCAGTTCTTTGCAATTTTTTTTACCATTGAAGTCTGTCTGCTAAATAGTGTAGTGTATTTGCTGATGTCAGCTATATTCTTATTCCTTTGTTAAGAATATAGGGGGGGGGGGGGTTGAAGATGATGCTGTGTTGTCTTTGTTTTCTGGAAATTGTTAATCTCTGTGACTATGAGTGCATTTATATAAAATCATGGATAAATGTACATAATGCTACTAAAGCACAAATCTCACATTGTAACAAAGGGTATGAACATCTGTCAGTGCCGCCAATTAAGATTCTGTGATGAAATTTTATAGATTATACCCAAATAAAAATGTATAAAGTTGGTCTAAAAAGTATAATAATCAGAAATTGATGTCAAAATGCACAGCTTTTAATCAAATATTTTTGTATGTGATGAATTTAAAAAGCCTCTGGAATTTTATCAGCAGTGATGATAGTTTGCTATGGTGAAGGAGCATACAGGTTTCCATATGCAGTTCATTTTACACAACTCAAACCTCACAACGAAATTGATCTTTACTGCAAGTTGTAGGGGAAGAAATAGACCTATAACTTTGTGAGCGACTGATTACTTTATAGCATTGTAGTGACTTAGATTTCCTACAGGGGGAGCCTGTGTTTTTTTTGTCAAAGCCACATTCATATGACCAACCAGAGCTGTGTTTTTCATAGTCAATCAAAAATATGAGAAATTAATAAGGACAATAAAATGATGGATCAAACAGATATCTGCCCTACTAAAATAATATTTATTTTGTTGTTTCTGGTCTTGTACATCTATGAGCATAATTATCAAAAGTGTTTTGCACATGTATGGAGTATCAAGTTGCGACTTCGTGCAGTCAAGCAATTAAACTGATAATTTATGTCAAATAAAACATGCAGATATGTCATTTAGTGTGTCTGTTTGTTTAAGAAAGTTATATGTTAATATCTGTAACATTTATGGGTAGTTTGTGTGTTTTGTGTTTTATGAATTTGATTACTATATTCCAGGTCAACTAAAAGGACAGATGATGGCTACGTCTTTTGAATTAATGAATCTGTCTACATCACCTCAACCCCCTTTTCTTTGTTGTAACTCTTTGTGCCTGTTTTAGGTGTGATTCAAGCTTTGAACAGGACTAGATAGTATATCCATATATAATGCAAAATAACTTATTAAAACTTATATTGATTCAGAATTTTTTTTATTACTGAATTGAAACATTGCTACTTATCTCAATTTACTATAATGATAATAATGCCTACAGTTAGTTAGTCATCAATTTTTAACAGATTAGTTTAAAACTTAATAAGAATTTTAATGATTGTGAATGCTTATACTTCATTTCTGTATTAACCAAAGAAATGTATAATGCATAACATGGTATAAATATGACCAAGTCTTTAGGCCCTCATTGTTAAGTATAGCAGACATCTCTGTAACTAAAACATTCAAGATGAGAATTTCTTGAGGGGAAACATCCAGTGCCTAAACTTTGTCTATGTTTAAATTAAGGGCATGTTGTCTACCTTTGGTGAGTGGTTTAACATAATATTGTTATTGATCTGTACCATGCTGGCGTCAGTTGACCTTAGTTAATATTCACAAGGCCACCCTGGAGCGATGGAAGGGGGGGGGGGGGGAGTGGTAGGCAAGGGGTGTTACTTCAGGAGATGTAACACACAGATGTGTTTAACTCCCAGGTTAAGTGTTACGTCTATTTGATAACCCTCCTAGCTATTAGTGCTATGTCAATGGGCCACTACTTGTATAGTCATGTTTGTTATGCTGGGGGAGTGATTTGTCAAAGTCCAGTAGGAGTCAAGTTTGTAGTGTCCAGGGGGAGCACTGCATGCCCGCTCAGGCTATTTTGACTATTAACCATTATCATTAACATCATTTGAAGTCAGAGAATTGTGACCATTAGTAACCATGGTTGTGGAACTTTATACCAGGTAAAAATATATACATATTTAATAATATGGTCATTAGTTATATCAGTTATACTTTTCTGTTTAATTATAAACATTAGATTGGTGCTATTAAAACAGCATAAGGTTTAATACTACTATTCCTCACAAGTGTTATGCAGTCTGTTTGATTGCAGATATATTTGTTGGTCACTGATATCAGAAATGGCCCACTTTGCTCTGTATGCCCAAGTAATAATATTGAGCATTAATGGGATATATATAGTGATGAATGTAACAGTTGCCTGGTTACAGCACAGAAACTACTCATATTAGGGTTTCTGAAAGTTTTCAGCAAATGAACATGGCTTCATTTGTGATACGTATGTTTAACCTCTGATTCATCTTAATTATTGTTATTTTCTCAATGTTTCAACCATGATTTCTTATACTAAGTTTAACCGTTAGTACTGTTGATACCTACAGTTGAAAGTAGTTCCATCAATTCAGTGATTATCTGGTTTTTAATATGGTTATGTGTTTTTTACCATGCTATGAAAGACTTCCCAAGTTTGATAGTTGGTCAGTCATCCTCTTTTATCTCACTAACTTGTTACTGGAAATGATCAAAGACAAGTATGTGTTAACAACTGTTTGTATTATAATTATGACATAATATATGTGATATTTTATACTAGTGCACTAAATTCTAGTTCACAAACACTTAAGGTACTTTTTTTAGACCCAGTGCATTAAACATGAACAAAATTGAATTATTTTCTAAGCCTTACAAGAAATACAAGGAGAGTCAGGAGATTAGAGGGAAATTTACAAAGAATATAAAAAAATTGAATTGTTATTTATTGACTAGTTAGCTGAACCAGTTAAAGGTATATAAATAATTTATAAGAAACTTCAACAACAGACAGATCAGAAGTGGCCCTTCGTTCAAGTCCTGCAGGGATATAGTGCCATACATGGTGATTCATACATGGTGTTTTTTTTTTTGCTGGTGTGTGTGTTGCATGGCCAGATTGTGGGTACATAATGAATATGCAGTTTTGTATATTTAACCAGCTTCATCTTATGACTAGCTACTGTAGACATATATTTGCTAAGAGTTTTTTTTCAGTTTCATCTGTTTGATTGATAATCTCCCGTATAATCTGGTTTTATGCATCTTTGCAAGTATCTATTAAACTTGACTGTAAGTACTTGATTTATTGTTACCAGTACCGCTTGTACTAAATTTAAGCTCTCTCCCTGGATGACCTTGGTACTTCTTGTTTCACCCACACACACACACACACACACTCCTAGACACAAACATAATTTGTAGTATGTTTATATACTTTACAAATATAAACTGGAATTTTATAATTTGATCAGTTATAAAGTAATAGTATACTATATATAGTGCCATCTGAATACTTTACCAACAAGGTTTCACATACTCACTTATGAAATAAATATAGTGTATATAAATTTGTGTATATCATAAACACATGCACATTTTAAGAGTATGGTATTTTTTTATGCTGCAGGCAACTAATATTACTGTATCATAAATACATGATGAGTTATGGTAATGATATAAACATAACAGCTGTCGATTAGTGAGCCCGCGGAGACCGTTTAACAGATATACCACACGGTTACATGGACTGCTTCTTGGATCTTTTGAGGAGGATTAGTAGTTGTTTATAACTTTGATGACAAGATGAAGAGTATCCTCCCCCTTGATAATGTCACAGATTGTTTTCTTCATCAAGCTTATTAAGGAATGCTTCAGTACACATAGGCATCAAGGAGGACCGTATATATTTTATGTCACAAACCTGTGTCCATTTATCACAAACCTGAGTCTGTTTATTTATTATTGTGTATGCTAATTGTCCATCGGTGTAAGCATATGTTTTTTCAAACCTGTATATTGTACTGCATGGTGGTGGGGAAGGGGGGGGGGGGGAGGTTGCGTAATTTAGTGCAAAAGCTCTGAACCACTTGACACATTAATTTATAAAGTATTCATAACGTATGTAATTCAGTATATATTCGGGGTAATTAAATATTTATGTGCATTTACAAAAACGAGCATCTGATGATAATCTTAGTATTTGTGTCTATATATGACCAGAAGCTTTGTATGAACAGGATCTTCCCCAAGATCTGAGATCCAAGAGAGTCTAAGTCTATATATCTGCCCTAGCAAATAACCTGGAGTGATAAGTTTACTCTGTCCGTACTAGGCTACTACTCTGCAAATGTTTCTTAGTCAGCTTGAAAGGTGGTCTGCAGTAGTTTGGTTTTCTTTAGTCCAGGTAAAAGTGTGGTTTACTTTTTGTCCGGTTACAGTGAATTAATTCCTGATGCTTGCATAGGCAAATCTTGTTTCAAGTCTGTGCAAGGCCAGTTTTGCTACCATTTGACATATTCCAAGTCCAGAACTGAACAATGACGGTCCTCACAAATCCCCCGCCACCAAAGCCCCTGTCGTCAGCATCAAGCACCAAAGAGCCACATTCCATTCTTCCAGCCGTCAAATCAGGCTCGACTGTTTGTCACCGCTAAACGCTCAAATCACAGCCTTACCAACGGTAAACTTCGGGTCAGAATTATGAAATGTAACATGTAAATGTAAATGTTACCTTCTGACAGTGGTATCACGCCTGTCTGTCGATAAAATATCAAATAATCCCTTAATAAACTGTGCATGAAGGTGAAGTTCACAATTCTGCTTATCTTTCAAATGTGCGGTTACATTGTCAATGCACAATACATGGGGTTATTTGAAAGGTTAAGAGACAAGCATAATATTGCTGTAAGAAGGTAAAGCATTTTACATTTCATAATTCTTACCTGAAGTTTACCGTTGGTGGTGCTGTGATATGAGCGTTTAGCCATGACAAACTTTCCAGCCTGATTTGATTGCTGGAAGAATGGAATGTATAGCGCTTTTGTGCTAGACGCTGACAGACGGGGTGTTTTTACAAGGCCCCTCAGCATTCAGTTCTGGACTAATGTAATCCTTGCCGTTTAATATGTCATTTTGTAGCACAGTATATCAGATTAACAAACAAGTGCAGACAACAAACTAACGTTTTATTAAATAAACCGATTTAGGCTTTTATGAAGTTAACCACAGTGTGGTTGCAAGGCGTACAACTTCGAGACTAAAGTAAACCGGATTAGCATAATCCGATTTAGATGCTAACCAAGTGCAGATATAGCCTAACATTGAAGACCTGTATAAAATAGTCAAGTTAGGTTCTTAAAATATTGTGCAGGTTTAAATTTCAGGATTGGTATGAACCCGGTGTATATTTATATACATATATATATATATTATATATATATATATATATATATATGTATATATATATATTACATAGCAGTAGGAAGTTTATATACGCTATCTGTGGTCAATAATCATCAGGAATGGTGGAATGATATATCTGGCATATAGTAATTCTATCACTTTCCATGTCAGATTATGATCAAGTATTGATTGAATTTCAGAAATTTGAGCCAACATCATGTATCATTTTAAGGGCTGGGGTTAACTTTGATCTTATCATGGCAGGGCTGTTTAACTGTTGTAACCAAATAGAAAGAACCTGGAATTTACAAAAATAAAACTGATTAGAAAATCTAATTAATAATATGCATTACAGTGGTGGCAGTGTTCTCTGCACCTTGTACCCCCATATGCAAATATTTTACATTTTATTTATTTATTATTTGTTTTTTTACTTTATCTTAGTCTGTTATAGCATCTCTTGATAATCTAATAACCAGTAGATTCAGGAGTGAACAATTTAGTGCACATGTGAAGTTCAAGCAAGATAAAATCAAAGGACTTATGATTAAACGTATTAATTATATAATCATACAACATTTCCTGGTGGTTAAAGCATTTATCGTTAAGGCATTTAACCTAAGAAATGTATTTTGCAGTTAGCCATTTTCTTTTTGGGAGTAAATCTGGTAAAATACTAGTTTAAGAATATATTATTAAAATTATTATATATTGTTAACAGTTATTTTAACATTTTAAATGTCTACCATGCACCACAACTGTGTGGAACACACACTGTGTTCATGGCTATGGTCACTTTTGTAGGACAAGTAAAGATTCATGTAGGGCAAGTAAAAGCTAGATGCAGGTACATGAAAAAGGGTTAAGCACGAACACATTACTTTTTTTACAGGTTTATTCAAATATTCCATTCATGAGTATATTTGTCAAGTTTTAAATTAGGGCACCTTTGAACAAGATATCTATATTTTCCAATAAACATTAACTTTAATCATATTTCAGCTCAGTGCAGTGAAATGTTAGGTATTTTCATTGGCTATCCACTCAAATGTATAAGAAAATACAAAGGAATTATCTAGTTTTAATGCTTTACTCAAACTTCATATGTTTCATTAAATAAACACAAGATGGGGCTGATATGCAATGGCAGTTTACTGTATTTAATAATGAAGACATGCTGAGATACCCCATACAAATTTAATTTTAAATATTACAATCCATTAAATTGATATGTTATTGACACACATATACTTTGGTTGGTAAAATATTCATGAACTCACCTTACATTTATTACATAGTTTACATAACATTTCTATATCAATTACCTAATATTCACACAAAAACTTAACAATTTTACGAGGACCTAAGGAAATCTTGAATAAGAGTAAAAATCTTCTATAACAGAGGCAGATATACACAAGTTATACTATTTATATATCAGTCTTTGATTTACATTTAACATAAAATGTATTTATATTGACACTGACATATGTTACATAAGATGCCAAATAAGGTCATAGTGTAAGTGGCAGTTCACCTGTGTAGATCAGGTGCCATATTTATGAAAGATTTATTTTCCCTTTCGCAAACTTCGCAAATTTGAAACCCTCGTGAACTAGAAGCAACCACAGTATATAAAATCATATGTACAGTACATGAAATTTTGTACAACTCGTAGGAAGTACAGATACAGGGTTGCCAGCAGTTCGGGAAAAATTATTTTTTCAAGGTCAGGGAAAAGTCAGGGAATTTCATAAAAAGTCAGAGAATTCTATGATATTTTGGGAAGACAGGGAAATGTCGGAAAAAAATTTTAATGGCTATGGTGATCACAGATAGTAATCAGGTTGAAAGAGTTTTACATCTCTTATAAAAATTTGGTGTGTTTGCAGATTTATCTTGTTCCCTTGTAGTTTTTGTATAAAAATCTAATGTTAATGATGAAGAGTATGGATACACAACATATAACATCAACAATTAATGATGGACCAATTCTTTTTCTGAGCAGTAATTTAAAAAAGGCCGGATTAGATGTATGATTCTTGTGTTCCTTAAATTTTTGCAATAAAGTTTTGCATTAGGCTGGCTGTAAAATGACATGTTTGAGACTTAATTCAAACTTTGCATGATAATTTATCCTCGAAAACCAACTTAAAGTCAGGGAATTTTTTTTCCTCAGAGTTGGCTGCTGGAACCCTGAGTTAGTTCACGACTAGACAGGGACAGGGCGTGGTGTGAGACACTGAATAAGGAAAGTGAAAGAACAGTAAAGAATAACTTAAATAACGTATTGAAGTCTTGTCTGTATTAACTTTTTTGTCTTGTGTCTGTCTGATGTGCTCACACATCCTCCTAAAAAAAGTATTTTTGCATTTAAAAAATCACCTTTTAATACTGTGCATATTGTTTATACTCATGATTATTTGCACTTCCCCTCTAAAGATCAACTTCTGCACGTGGTTTGAGATCCAGTTCCCTTGTAAATAAATGGCCATTTTGTGAAAATGATATGTATGCTTTGTCCTATTCTTTCACTTTGACCAATGACGTATTTTGTTGAGTGAAAAACTATATGCATCATTACACCCACTGCACCCAAAGCATCACAATACTTCAAGCAAGTTTCAGCTATCTGCAAACAACATGAATGCATTGTAAGAGAACATATACAACTGGTATTTTGTATCAAATTTACGCTTTCTTTCTTATTATTTTTCTTGAACTTTTATTTACTCCTTTAGAAATGTCAGATCAGGTGTATCAGAATTAGTGGTGTGCCAGTTATTGATAATATTGATAATCGGTCGTTTTCTCTCATAATCTATTAAATTGATTGCATTTTTGCATTATTGATCATGAATGATGATGTATGCACATCCAAAGAAGTCATATTAACCCAATAAAATATTCTTATTCTGTCACAGAAATGCCAAAGACACTTAGTGTCGCAATAACAATGCGGCCATTACCATGACCATTTTAAGTAAAATTCTATACTGCAGAATTCCTAGTAATATAGATATTACATAAAATAATAAAAAATCGACCATCAATCAAAAGATATAATTTTACAACTGATTCCTACCATTAATTAGCATATTTGTGAGTACTCAGATGTCCTGTATATTTTCAAATTGGTAGATGTATGAAGATTTAATATATTGATAACAAACCATAGCCATGGAGAAGTCTCGGAATATGTTAAAACTTAGCATGCATAATGTTTTCTGCTCAAGTGCTGTGCTGATATTTATGAAACCCTGTCAGAAAAGGCTTGATAAATATAATGATATAATAATTAAACATGCTGACCTATTTGTTTTATGTAGTTGTTGATTTAAATTTTAATGAGCTGTGACCTATGTATTATTAACTCAGTGATATTAAGTCAAAGGAAGGTACTATGTGTGTGTTGTGTGATGTAGAAAGGCATGAGGCTATATATGGTGGTTGGCTTCATATTTGCAGGTGTAAAATTTTTCTAATTTAAATTTTTCTAGTATTACGCAAGGATTCCATGTTTACAATTGCCTCCTTCATATCCATTATATCCATAACTATAATATAGCAGATTTTAATCATGCAAAATCTTTTAAAAAATTATAACGGTCAGATGGAAATAACAAAAAAGTAGAACTTCTTGTTGATTATTTGTAGCTAATATAAAGGCCTGATATTATATATCATTACGGAATACAGAAAAAAAGATATTTTATTAGGCCTTCATGTATTTATAAATCTTCACCATTTCCACTTTTGAAATAACAGGCTTGGATAATGTAAATGAGGTGATGTAAGTTGATGAGTGTATAAAATATGAATTATGATCTGGGTATGTTTGGCATATTATATAAGGTGTTAATTTTGCGTAAAATTACGCTCTTTACACAGCGCTTTACCTATAGGGCTACTACCTATATCGTAAGGCGCTGTTTGTTATGACCTCGTATCCTGAATTGCTACACCAGAGGGAAGCACTGTATTTTTGTCCAATCAGATGAGACCTTGTGCTGGAAGACAAAGCCAAGCGAGGAATACACGGAGCCAATCATGTTTATTTTGTTTTGAGTGACAGCTCATCGCCCCGCGTAACCGTCTGAACAGGCCACAGGCTCAGAGAGAATTGCCGGAGACGTGGTCTGCTCAGGGCCTTGGGCACACAGGATGCTCGGCCTGTGAGCTGTAATTCAAACGAAACGTAACAACCATGGCTGCATGCACACCTCGCTGGCTTGTTTCAGTTCTGCAGACAACAGATACATGGCTACGCTAACACAGTCATAATGTCATAATCGAATTGGTCGATGATGCGAGAATGCAGGAGTAATTTAAATTTGACCGGAAACTCATCAAGCGGCACTTGAAGCGCAGCAATAGGCGGAGCCAGGATGCCTGTCGAGTATTTGTTTATTGGCACCTGATTGGCTGCTTGTCACATTATACGCACTTTTTATTTCAGCGGACAACGAACCGCCATCTGGTGTCTAAATATATCATAAACGGTCAAAGCTGGCAGCATGAAAATCAGTTGCTTCTTTAGAAGCGCAAGATTTCCGCTGCCTCGGGAGCGTAGCGTAAAATTGACCTTGTGTAAATATTACAAAATTTAAAACCGTTCTGAACAAAAAGCCAGTCACAGTATAAAGGAAAACTAAGTATAAGTAAGGGTTTACTGATCATTGTTATCTCTTACATACTTCTCCAGATGTTTGTTTAACTGATTATTTAAATTTAAATCAGCTGGCTGCCATTAAAGTTGAGCCAAGAGATGGGGGTGTGGTTGGACTGGGTTCAGATAGACCAGTGTATATGTTAATCTTTATTTACAGGGTCACTGATCTGTGCTGTCTGTGGGGCTTCATTGAATTAATTGTCAGTATCAGGTTGCACTATGAGGCTTTGATGACCATTTGACCACATATAATACCTGAGAGATGAGAGGATAGTGAATAGATCACTCATGTATCATATAATTGAATTTCGATACAGTTAAAATTTCATGAATATTTAAAAAACTTGCCTGTGTTTCCTGATGTATAGGTTTCCTGATAAATACCAAAAAAGCTGAGGAACCAATTGATAAATGATAAAAACATATTTAGGGCTTTAGGCTGTAATAAAGAGCCTACAGACCCAGTCCAAATAGTGAGAACAATGGAAATTCAATCATTTGTAAGGGTTTTCTATGGAGAAATTTACTAGCCAAGTTTACTGATCACTCAGTAGAAAAATTGAGTAATGGGTTGCCCTGGTGATGTACACTGCAGGGGACTGCTTATCAGTTAATGATGACCTCCAGGTTGTGGGGTCAAGCTGACCAGTTCGGTCAATCTTGACGGATAGAGCCCTCTGGAGGGTGACCTGAGAAGCACTCCAGGTGTTCTTCTGCAAACTTTATATCATCAGAAATGACCTGAAGTTATTTCTTTTTGATGGAAAATGGAGATGGAAAAGAGATGACTAGAAATGGGTCATATCTTTACTGAAGTTTTATTGTTTGATCATGGGAAATTTTATACATAGCCATGGTATTGATTTAAAAAACTTTATATTCATATTTCTTATTTACCACTTATCCTTTTTTTTTGTGTGTTGTTGTTTGAATCACGTGTATTACATGTCTAATAAAGTGTTGTAGCATAGTTTGAAATAAGAGACATAAATATATCAGATATTCTTATTAACAGATTCATAACCATTCACTGATTCAGATATCACAACCTTAATCTCTTTAAACAGTAAATATATATGTATTATTATCATATACCTATCTCCCAGCTTGTTTCCATTTGTGGCAAATGATATTATCAACCTTTCACTCAGTTGCAATTCTCTCTGCATTCTCAACTCTAGTGCAAGAATCCCACGGACTCCAAAAATTCCCTATATTTTCTTAACTTTTCCTATGAAAAAAGGTGGCTCCTATAATTTCATATATTTTCCAGTATTTAGACTAATTTCCTACATTTTGCTTTATTTTTTATTACACACTTGTGTTTCTGATACAACTATTATTACTGAATAAATAAGATGTAAATACCTATTGTTCTTGAAAACATTCAGGTCGTTTGCAGAACAGTGTGTTTAAGTGATGCAGTCCTGCAGGTACAGCCATGTTAACTAATTTAACATAACTTCAGAAGCTATTTAGAGAACAGATGATCTTGGTAAGTTACCATGTTAACCATCATTGTGCAGTGATAACTGCGATATATTTCTAATATTTTGGCTGATAATACCTACAGACTCCTATTCTTTTTAGTCAGCTGTTCCTATAAAATGCTAATATGTCATATGGAGACTTGTAGGAGTCCTGGTGGTGGTTCATTCAGTTGAAAAAATATGCTTATCAGACAGGTATATTGAAGATAAAATGTATACTGCTCCTTTGGTAAATTATACCTACTGCATGTATATAGATAGCTTAAGCTTCAAGCAGAATAAATGTCCAAGTTAATTGAGAATGTGTCGAGGTCGAAGTCCATGAAGTAGCACAAGGAAAAAAGTATGTTCTTTCACTATAGTCAAACTTAATCTGAAAAGTTATCAGGCCTAATTACTTTGGAAGAAAATCTGGATAACATCAACACACTGTTGTGAGATCTTCAGAGAGTGTGTAAATTGGAATTAAGTGCCGCATTGTTCACTACTGAGATAAAACGACAGGTGTCTCTCGGTAAACAGGAAGACTGGCTTTCTGAGCAAGCGTGCCACCAGGATCAGTTAACGATCAGATCAGAGATTGCTTGTTTTCAAAATTAAGTCTTCCATGAAGAGGTCCGGGTGGCAGATTATGGCTTTAATATAGGTAAACAAGACTAAATGGGGTTGACTGTTGCTTGGTGCCATGGGGTATCAAACTTCATATTATGAGCTGTTATCAGATCGTGGGGTGGCCCCAGCCCCCTATATTGTGTGTTAATATTCTGCCCTAGGCCAGGGGGGGAGGTCTGTCACCCCTCGGTAATCTACCTCATGTGTCGGAACCCTGGGTGTAATTGTTATAGATGGGTCTCACAAATCGGACAGATATAGGACAGGATTGTCAGTGAAAACAAAACACCCCATTCAAGGGAATCGAGCGATCATAGTGGTGATTAAAATGAACGGAGAGTGAGATATCCTTGTCTGGAGGTGTATACTACCTCGCCTGTCCTCCATACAAAGCAGCGCTTGCAGCAGGTGTCTGTAGCCAGTTTAGGCCCCCAGGGAGACTACTACTGTTCTGGTGCCAACCAGACTTCTTCCTAATTTGGCTCCACTGACAACCATGTACATAAGCCACTGTCTGCATATCTCACAGAGCCACTTTATCTGAAAAATCACATATACAAAGAATAAATTATTTCTAAATTAAAAAAAAGAAGTACATTTTGTTAAAAATTCTGTCCAAGAATACAAATGACAGAAAACTTAAATTGACATTATCTAATTTATACATGTCAGGGAAGGTTGATATTCCTTCAGTATTTGTGCCAGTATATTACAGTATATTACAGAGAAAAGTTATTTTTCCAATAGCCTTTGTGCCAGGAATTTGCTATACTTCAGACAGTTGTTGATCATTGTTGAATCAAGATGGTTTTGTACATTCAGTAAATGACACTTGGTTAAGGAATCAGTTTTTTTTTTCATGGAAATATTACAGAAAATTACAGCCTTAAAGTTCTCAAGACAAACTGTCAGATTTAAAGTAATTTTTATTGAAACAAATCAACTTTCATTTCCAATTTCCCATATATACATTCCAATACTTTTTCCAAAACATGCAGTATACTATATCTCTCCATGTTATTTGTGTATTATCTTTCTAAAAGGTCCATAAATTCCCATGTTTGCAAATTCATTCATATTCTCATATGAAAACAAAATTTTAAGAACACTATAAAAAAGGCTTTCGAGATCATTAACAATTTTACCATACCTGTCAGAGCACCTGACTTTTGATGTTTTTTCATTAGGAATATTTTTTTAATTGGTCCCTAGGCTAATTTGTAGTAATTTCTCATAATTCACAACCTATATCTAACATATTTGATGAGAGTTAAATCCAGTAAAGATCTGTATGACCATTAAAGTGACCACTTAATTTACTGTAACTTATCTAAAGATAAGGTGGAACATAGTTAACATATACAGTAAAGGTATATACACCTAGGGATAGGGCATGGCCTGGAGGTTCAGGTGTTAGACTGACGAGCTGAAAGTCCCCTGTTGGAATCCTGCGAGTGATTCAATGACAAAATGGTGAAGTCTGTAAAACCTCAGGGATTCGCTCTATAATGTCTTATTCACATGCAGATTATGACTCCTGGGTACTTCCTTGCCCGGTGCAGTTATAAAACCTGAAATCCAGAAGGCTTAATAATAGATTATCATTCTTATGATATAGTTACTTTGATCCTAATTCAGTAGAGAGTGGCACCAATAGGCCATGGACGGATCCTTTAGAAAAAATTTTAATTGTGTTCCCTTTCAAAATATCAAGCAAAAGTGAATGTTAGGATTTTTAAATACTAAGAAATTCCAATGATGCACTGTTAAAGTACGTTTATACCTCATAAAAAACCCCATCGCAGGTGGTTGACAGAATGATTTGCATAAATTTTTGCAGAACATGACATACTGGTTATAAGAAGGAAATGGGTCCTTCCATTAATTTGAGGTGAAGAATTGTGATTTATCACATGAGTTTTAAGAACCATATGGTGATAGTTTATATTGATAATTGTTTTCTGGCATCTTTTTAAAACTGCATTGTTCATGGGTACGTATGATTAAATAAAAAAAATACTGCAGTTAGTTAAGCTAAGCATGTACAATTCTCAAAATTAATTATATGTTATCCTGTAAAACCCTTTGTAGCGCATTAAAATATAATCAAGCTTGTTTAGTCAAATGTATATGCTATGCCTGAGAATTTTATATAGATAGTTTAAATTTTGAATTTTTTACTTACTTTTATACTCAGATTTACTTGTGGCTTAATTTCCTGGGGCTTTTATCCTGCAACTTTTTATTGACTTCTTCCTTCTTCCTCCTTTTTCTTACTTGATGACTTTTCATCATCGTGTCACTTTTTCCTATACAGAAGTATATATATCTATATATACCACACTTCATATATCAGAGTGGTTTTACCAGATTTATCAAACATAAAAGAACCTAAAAACTTTTGATTTTACAAATATTTATTGATTACTTCAGATGTTGTTTATTGTTAAGCCACAAAAGACAATACATGCAGATGTTAAGAATGTTAGATATAGTTCCTTTCATTATATATTGTATATTGTACATTATATTTTATGCTTGTATTAGCTGAACTATGATATTTAACAACAATGCATATGCATAACCATTGTGTCAAAGGATCTGACAGTAAAGCAGTTAAATAAGCAAGTTGAACAATTAAATAATTTAATTGGACTTCTTTTTCAGGAACCAATAGCTCACAAGGCCTTCACTCAAAAAGTGTTTGATACAATTTCAGCATAATAGGGTTCACTAATAGTACATGTTTTTCAATTAGCATGTATTTGTTAATATGATAGAAATCAGTTATTCTATCACATAATATTAATAGTTACTTATAATAGTTATTTTAAGTTACATTATGAAATTATACCAAGTTTCCTTAAAAACCAATATGCAGGATTGAGAACTCTTTGGCTCTATATAAAAATAAGATTTTGTAGATGATCATTAATTCTTCAGGGTCAGTGCTCAGCAAACTAGTTTTATAATAATATAATCAAAGTGAACCCTCTTTAATCTCTAAAATAATCAGGGGAGGGTGAAAGTGGCACCCCACTGAGACTCCCCCCAGCTCTGTAAAGAAAACAAAAGTGTCTTGGCACCCCATGAGAAATTAAGTGACAAAACGCCAAGTAACAAAATACAATATGTGTGATGTGTGATGCATTAAGTTGCTTTCAGCATGTTTGCTCATTGTAATGTAATAATCAAAAGCAGTTATCCGGAGCACCCTGTACTGGCCGCTATAGTGCAGGTTCGGGGAGTTAATTGCCGGCCTGTTGCATCATATTATGTACAGACCCTGTGTTAACAGCAGGCGTGTGCCATTTGTCTCTGCCAAAACAGTCAAACAAACAAGGATACATAACTGGGGTTTCTACTGTTATATGCTAAACTCCCACCTTTAAACAAAACAAAAAAGCCACTGCCTGGGTTTAATCAGTGCATGATTTGCATAAGACTTGCTGTTTTCTGAATACTAAATAAGCTGCTCCTCTCAGGGGTCAGTGCAAGCTAAATATATTTTAATGAGCTGGTTAATTAATACGTTTGACCTCAGTTAATATATTCAGGATAAAAGTGGGATTCACCGCTGCTTTAGATATGTGGTTGTCTTTATAAATATACAGAGGCCAAGGTACAGCAATATCTGATGTCTCAACCGACAAAGTTGTCTCACCTTTGATGTGTTGGCGGTAACTTTCTGTAGTAATGAGAGCCAGGTACGGTGAGGCATGTTTGTTATTATTTTCAACACCAAAATATGATAAATATCTTAAAGAACTTGCATTGAGAAATTGAATATTTTTTTAGGGTCACTCCTCTATGGGTCTGCTTGTTGTAGTGCAGTGATGATTACAAGGAAAGTTGTAGAAATATTTATAAGGAAAGACTGAAAGAAAGTGAGAAAATCAAGGGATATGTTATGCTTAACAGTCTCTTTATTGTGTGAAAGAAAGTTATTAAAAGTTACCACTGATGATTTTATTAAAATTATTTTATTAATTTTGAGGTCAGTTGCTTGCATATCAATCAAAAAGTTGTGGTTTATCAACATAACCATCATATTCTCTAATCCTATAAAAGATGTAGATAACAGCAGTGCAAGTTGTTGTACCAGAAGAAACCAGTAGTAGTAATAAAGTAGTGATAGAAATTAAAAAAAAGTCAGTTTCATAAGTCTGAATATTATAACTATATATAGATTGTTATTGAATAATATGTATTTTAATTAACAGGAGGATTGATGACCAATAAATTAATTTGAATTTCCTGTAAGCAAATAGTATTTGTGTTGTAGTATTGGATTTGAGAAGAAAAAAGACCGTTAAGAAAAGTGCTGAGTTGGGTAGCATTAACAAGTTGACTGACAGATAGGCTAGTGGCCAGGGTCGGGAGTCTGGAGTGATGTGGACCACAACCCTGCCATTAATCAGGCGAGCAGGTATCTCAGCACAAGGAGACCACTGTCTGTGTGTTGACAAACTTAATGACAGCTGAAAGGGTATTGTTGCCCCTTCACTTTAATGGGCCTGCCCCTGGCCACCCCTGCTGATAGTGTTCTTGTAAACCCGAAAGGCAACACCGTCAAATTGTACCGTTATTACAGTAACCATAATACAAGAATTAGAATTGATTCATCCGATCATGCATCTTGGTTGGGTTTCGTCTGGGGCATCGCTGCTGGGTTTCCAGCCTCCTGTATGAGCTTATGGAGCTTGCATACAGACTGACAGAACCCAGTGTCCATTTACTATTCTTAACTGATTCAATTATTTCAGAACCTGTGGTCACGTTTCATGGAGAAACCACTAATACGTTACGCTAAGCACTTGAGCTGGGATAACAAGTTGGCAACTCTCACACTCTTCACACCTTGAACAGACAGGAAAATCTGGATGGAACTGTCCTGCACATTCAGTCGGAATAATAATCATATTAACTAATGACAACCGTGGTGCTGAGCTGTAGCGTCGGCCTAGCTGGTTACCCATTGAATGTCACCATGGACAGTGAATTCTGAAGGGGTACTCCACCGAGTAATGACACCCCTTGTGGTTGGAACAAATCGTTCCCATTGCCCTCAGTCATGTGATGTCCCTTGCTCTTTTAACTGAGCGGTCTACCCAGTCACTGAGCTTATAGACATAGAAAATGGATTTTATTGGACTTAACGCAAGCGATCTGTTCTTGCAGCGAGCCAGAATTGCTGCTTTTGTTAGTAAATGACAAAGGGGGTTAAAAGAACAGCAGGGTTTTGGTCAATTATAATCTTTCTCAGTTCATTGTTTAATTGGTTACATTTGGTATACCTGCATGTTTGCTTAGTGATCATTTTCCTGAGCTCTTTGTTTTTATATAGGATTCTTTCTAAGGTGATTTAATATTGAATTTATTTAGTGTAGACATTTTATTTAAAAAAAAAACAAAAAGGATTAGAAAACACCAGTTATTCTCCATTCTTACAAATGTTCACTTCATATCAGTACAATTAACAATAATGTTGGCAAGGAATAAGAAAACATAACCAACAGAGAAAGAGAGAGAGAGAGAGAGAAAGGAATAATACAGATAAGAGAATAAAGAGAATGCAAATGAAAAGAGAAAGGAAAGAAAAACTCATATGGCAAGTCCATATACCAAGAAAATTCCCAAACAAAGAGAATGACGTGAGGGGGGATGCATGTGCTGTTAACAAAAAAAAAAACAGTGAGGAAAAACAGGACTTAGATAATGGTGGAGGGAACACAATACAAGAAAAAAAAAACTTGTCATACTGTCAATCAACCAGATGTAAGCAGCACAGCCTGTAAGAAAAAAAAAGGGTCAGCATTATGATTAAAAAATACTGAGGGTACGTCAAGCTATCAAATGAAATAACAGCCCCATTGCAAAACTTCTGTGTACTGTGCACGGTTAGAGTTTTAGATTGTAGTTATATAGGTCCTTGGTTTGATCCTTGGCATCAACTCAAAGGTGAAACAGTGTAGTCTCAGTAGCATCTCCTTGACAAACTCTTATTTCTTGATGGATGATGATGATTTCTGGACTGTTTCTTGCCCTGCTCATATAAAGCCTAAAATTCTGAAGGCTTATTAATGACTTATTTGTCTAAAGTATCTTATAATTACTGTCATCATCATTCAGAAGAGAGAACGACCAATGGCCCCTGGACCTAACAATTAAAAAAGAAAAAACACCAATTTAGAAAAAAAAATCTACATACTTAACACTTTGATAAATGATTTACAAATGTCCTTTAATTCATTAAAGTATAATTAAGCAAAACTCAGAATCATATAAAAGAAAAGTTATTTATGGGAGAAACATATCCATATATTAATATGTATCTTTAGAGCAAATGAAAAAAAAGTATAGAAAATCTTCACAGGTTAAACAATGCAGTGTATAGAGCTTGGTGAGATATATATCTTTTGTTGTGCCCTTATTAGGTGTCAAGTTATGTGGCAGCCCCCACAGGGTGCGCGTGCCACACTGACCACACTGTCCCCTGGTCATCAGACTGCTGGTACCTGAAGACTCCTGCAGGCAGTGTCCACTCAGAAACAAACACTAAGCACGTAGTCTCACCAGGCTCTTAAAGGTTAATTATATTTTCCAAGAACAGGTTCAAAGAAGTGTAATTGATTTCTTAATTGGGTGGATGCTGATAGAACTGAACTGATTAGTGTGTTTAAGTAAGGAACCTTGAACCTTAGTGGATTTCCTCAGGCAGTTACTGTGAGCACCATCTGGTCCTGCTGTTTAATTATGATTATTTAATGATTCAGCTCTAAGTGAAATGATCAGTGTATTTTTATACAGAAAAAAGTAAATAAGTTGCCTGATGAAAATAGGTGGTTTTACTCATGAATATAGTAATTATAATCAGCATATGTAGGTAATGTTTTATTGCAGACTCATGGTCCGCGTAAAAGCATATTAATCCTGAGATATCTTTTCAAGTTACAAGATATACTTTGAAAGTGTTTTTACTGATAAACTGTTAATTCTCATTCATTGCATCCTTAATTCTGATATAATCTGTATTGATCCTGTTGTCTATCCCTCCTTGACCATAATTCTCAACAAGATGTGAGGGATGACACCTGGATTAAGTAAATTTATGTTATCTTTGAGTCTGCAGTGAATGTTAATTTTTTCTGCACAAAAAAAATTTGTATTATTACAAACAGAAATATAAACTTATAGTTTGTGCTCTAATATGATATGTTAATGCCTAAAAAGTAATGGTCAGTTGATGAAACATTAACTAAATCAAATGCAAAATTAGTAAGTATATCCAGAGAAATATATGTGTATGGTTTGATATTTTACAGATCCATATATATATATATATATATATACATATATTAACGCATCTGGTATCTTACTTTTATGAACCGAGTTATTGTTCCTTGCATACACTAACAGTGTATGATAAACATTACTTTATAGATTATTACAAGATGTTCCAACTTTAATGAAGTCACCACATATGGCATAGATTCTGTTGTTGGGATGGGGAGTCGAAGTCTGCTACTGTCGTAACGGGAGGGTGTTTTTTAATCTCATCCAGGCACCTGATCGTCACACCCCCTTGTGGCAATTTAGGGCAGTCACTTTTACGGGATTTTGACTGGTGTCATCATCTGTCAGTGTCTTTGTTTCAGTAGCAGTCTGTGTTGACGTATTTGCTATTGGCATTACCATAAGTAGTAGTAATAATATTTGCTTAAGTCTGTCTCAATTGTTAAGCGAAACCAACGCCACACATGTTTTTATCATTCACTACATGTCAAAGAGCGTGTCCTGACTGTCTTTTGTCTTGGCTCAGCGCTGCTCAGTATATTAGTTATTTTTTCCATTGAGTACCCTGTCGCCATGTCCATACTGAAATCTCATCATATCTCACACAGCAGGTCCAGCACCGCCGTTTATTATTAAGGAAATTTGCGGCTCCCCCAAGATGCTTTGTTATTTGATACCAGTACCCAGGAGTAGTTTCTGTGACAATACAAGTCCAAACGACATGTGACCATACATGGTCTATAATGTCTTCTTCTGTTTTAGAGACTGGTGAGTTCTGTACATTACTTGTCCTGGAACAAAAACCACATGACAACTCGTATACTTCAGATGATTCCTCTTTAGATGTCCCACCAGATATGGCATTTAGGGGTTTCTTATATTTTTGATAGCACATGATACTGGATGATACTGTTCTGAATGTTTTTTTAGTTATTGGTAGATGCGCTGTGATTATACTTTTAGAGATAATTATGTCAGGGGATATTGTCTGAGCCCTGGGAAAAATAATGTTTTATCTTTATCATTAGGTGTATGAGAACAGTCTGCCCATGAAAGTGTTGTTGTTATATGCGTGTGATAAATATGATGAAACTGGATGCAGTTTATACATAATATTTTATATGTTTTTATTTAATAGTTTCAGATCACAAATTGACCTTATATGTTTCATGTATGTTAAATTCTTCTTTTTAGTTATATTGTGAGAGAATTCCAATTATCTGAAACAGGGATCATTTATCATTTATCTTGCGCATAATACAAGGTTTTTACCAAACTGAACTTGAGGATTATCATTTTATACAATTTTATAATAAAAAGAATAACAGTTTCACAGTTGCTTTAATTTCTCAATATCTCTCATGATTTTGCAGTTTTTACTTTAAAAACAAGTTATACATTTTATTGCCGTGCAGAAATTTTGAATCCATGCAGTAAAATTTCTCATAATTACATACTTTGGATTCCATACATATCAAAATTATGAAAGTGTTGTATAGTTTAAAGTTTGCATTTGTGGATATTGTTTTAAATCCCTCTACTTCAAATTAACAATATTTATGTTGAAGTCCGGCCTCTTTATAATTTCCAGCAATGTGTAAAGAAGTTTTAATTCTTTCTCTGCTCAGACAAAAACCTGCATGAAATTGCAGATGAAAAAGATCTGAACAAACATGTATGTTATTTCCTCCTTAAACAGCTTATTTTAATTAATTCTGGATGAAGAAGCTCCAATAGCATCATTTATATAAACAAGTGAAGCACTGACCAGTAATAGCTATAGGTCATGGGAGGTTGAGTAACAACGTAGTTCATAGGTATTTATGTGTTATGGGACAAATTTATGTACATGTGTAATAAAGTTACAGGGCACTGCCCCACTAGGTAATTATGTATTGCTAATTAGAAACCGATGACCAGGTACCTACGTTTGTCGCTCTTTGGGAGGGTGAATAGGTAATGAGAGGATGAAGCATGTTCAAAGGTGTGCATGTCCACCAGTCCAGTGGTCAACTCAGTGGTCATCCCAGTGGTCAGTGCCAGGGCACCTGCTGTCCAGTTCTTACATATGTGTAGTAATTGTATAGTCAAGTAAAAGCTTAAACTGACCAAAGAAGGCCACTTACTACTGCGCCTGATCGTTAACCCCTGCAGGTGGTTTATATACTCATAGTACATCTACAAACAAACTTATATGAAATGCATCTGGCTGTATTGAAGGTTAGATACATCTTGTAGTGATTTCCATAGAGTAACAGTACTGTCTGTCTTGGCTGGTTGGCTTTTCTTTCTTTCTTATCTGTTATGCTTTGTAAGTTTTCTGGCAAATTATCAAAACAGTGCCCATTGTGTTGGCAAAGGCACACCTTTACTGTATTGGCCAGCTATATAAGCACCTTGATCCTGACATTTTCATTTTTAAAGATAAAATTTTCGTGTATATTTTTATTTAAGTCATTGAATTGATCAAAATACAGTCTGACAGCATTTATTGATAAATTGATGCATTGTTTGACACACATACACATGTACAATTGAGCATGTTTTATTAATAATGAAATGACCCATGTTTGCCTATGATTGTTTATAAATATTATCAAATAAAAAATCAAAGGTCAAATATGCTCAGATTAATATAAAGGTAAAAAGGTCAGAACTTCACATAAGAACTATGAAAAGATTATATATGTCTGAGTAAATATAATATTTTATGTGTCATATTGTTATTATAGAATATGTGACAATTTAACACCCACCACCCACCCCCATCTGCCCCCCTCCCCCCTGCCTCCCTCCCCCACTCAACCCTGTTATGGGTATATCATTAAAAAACATTAAGGAATTTAGATATGAGTATGCTAGTTTAACTGGAGCCTTTGTATACAATTCTGATACTGGCTGTGTGTACCATAAGTTTGCTACTCTTTACTGCTGTAACGGTAAACGTTAATTGAAAGCTGGAGTGGACCTGGGAGAAGTATCAGCCTATCAGCTACTTGGGATATCGTTTAAAGGCACGGACCTAGCTGTCAGCAGGGATCAGAGAGACACTGGTAAACTGAATTCCCGGTAGCCTGTAGTGATGACATCATCACAGCCAAGCCACCCAGTCAGAGAACATACCCAACCACTGTGCAATATTATAATGAGCCTCCAGCGGGAGTATATATTAGGGTACTTCCCTTACCCGGCCAACCACATTGTCGCTGGCACGTGCTACTGAGACTGTCACCAGCCCCTCCTCATGCTCTGCATGCGTCACTCACTGTATCAAAGTTACTTCACAAGTTTTTCGTGGCAATTTAGGAAGTTAATAACAGTGCTCGAGAAAAGCCACCACGCCACATGGAACAGTTGACGTTGTGCCTTATCGATCAATGGATGTTTACTTAATCGCTTAATTTTGTTAATTTATAAGATTAAATATTTAACAATGGAAACCATGGTTGGACAAGACTATTATAGGAACTATCACAGCTACAGTGACTGTCAGTATTCCAAGTCGTATCAGCCGCAGTGCCTTTACGAATACAAGGATTACTATCGTGGTAATGACTACTATGGATTCGCGGCCTATTGGTATGCTTGGTATGTGTTTCTTTTGTAGATTTTTTTTATTTAGTTGCATTTTATTTTGCAGTTTAAATTTCTTTGCATTTTTTTTAACTCGCTTCATTTATAAATGCTTTACTAACACCCAGTACAGAAAACATCATTAGTTAATAAATTTAAAACATTTCAGTCATTCATGCTGAAAAAATATGTATTTGAGTAAAATTGACTTTTTAATGACAAATTTTAACTTTAAGGAGTTGAGTTAAGGTGACTGTTCTTTGAGTACAGGATAAATTGGAGTCATCCAGACAAAAATGTTAAATTTACTTTATAAGTATCCCTACTAGATATTTTGTAGGCTTTTTGTACTTTAGAATTAAACACAGCCACCTGTTTTATTATGAAATCAGAAAAAAATTAGTTCAGTTCAGATATGTTTGCTTTTTTCTATTTATTGATCCTTACTGGTATTACCATGCAGACTTCGGAAATTAAATGTAAGTGATGGATTTATGTTTGATGTGCAGTTTGCTTGTGTCATTTGATAAAGTGAAGGCCTACACAGAGATGTTAGCCTCTTTACCTCTGGCATTTATAGTTTAGCAGACAAAATAATTGATTTAATAAGAAGTATATTTTGAAGTTAAGTGTACAAATAACAGAGTCATGCTTAATTCTTATTTTGCATGGTGTCATGTTAATATGTGCTGATGTGGAGAGTGATGCATTTCATTTGCAAATTAATGCATGATTTTCAATTTAATTTCTTGCATTTAAATTAATTTATAGAAAAAATTTTAGAATTTTTACCACTGTATAGTTTAAGAATAAAGGAATGCTTAATAATTAGCAGACTTTAAACTTAATTAATGTTTTATCATTTTCAGATATGTTGGCATGAAAAAATTGTGATAGATTTAAGAAATTGCATGGTTTCATAGTTTGTTACCTTTAAAACTTTATAAGCATTGCATTTCATGATCTGTTTTATAGGTTTAATGCAATTATAAACTTTACAACTTTGAAAAGAAATAATTTATAAATTGCATAAAAATGCGGGAATATCAGAAGGCTAAATTTTTATGTGATGTCTATCTTACTATTGGTTAAACTTTGACTAATACATATTAGACAAAAAAAACTAAATACAATAATACTGCACATTTTCCTTGATGAACTATATGCGCTTGGCAATTGTATGAACTACTATTTTTATTTACTGAGAGTACCCTTCTTTTGATGTTTTAATTAATATATACCCTATATAGTATGTACAGTATTGTATTTCAATCAGACCTTTGGGGGTGGGGGTATGAAGTGTTTGGGTAGGTAGAGTTTACATATAATATATGTATAATATATGTGAGGATGACTCAGAGTGATAAGGTACAAACACGTATGGATGCTCCACATGTGTGAGGCCCTGACTATTGCCAAGAGGATTTTGGCTTTCATCCTGGTATAGTGGGCAGTCTGGAACTATTTATAAATTTCAATGCTGCTTGGGGGAGGTATAATTTATCCAAGCAGGCTCAGACAAACTTTTAACCAAAGGTCACCAAGAATTCATTTGCATGCTTTGTTTGTACATAGCAAGTTTATTGCCATTTAGAAATCGCACAAATTATTCACTAGTTTTGTGTTCATTTTTATTGGAGGCTAAGTAGAGATTTTATATTTTTTTTGGTATTTCTTATATTTATACATGTATTACTTCTAGGTAAACAATTCTTTTATTTCATATTTACTTAATTAATTAATTTAATTTATGATAAAGATTATTTCTAATGAGTATCTGTTGTTTTAAGGTATATTTATATATTTGTCCAACGTTAAACAATTTTAAATAGAAAAAAAGATATAAATGTGTATTCTATATATCTTTTTATATATCTTTATTACTGCAACATTATTATTTTAATCCAATAGGTCTATATTTTAGACCATTTATATATTAAATCCATAATAATTTTAGACAAATATTTTGTAATAAAAGATCTCTGTATGCCTCTGTGAATCTCAGTGATTTAGAAGTTTAATTTTCAATTTCATAATGTTCCTTATTTAAAATGTTATGAAAATGATCACCCTTAATACTTACAAATGCTAACATTGGTTGTGAAGTTTGAGCTTTACCAGGTGGTAAAAATGTATCTCTGTATAATATTTCAAAATTTTTATTTTAATATAAAAAAATGTAAAAGTTGTTTAAATTATTGTTCAAGAGTGTGTTACAGTTGATATTAAGGGGTAAATAATATTACCAACACATCTTAACATATAGGAAAAATTAGATATTCATAAAGAAGTACTTCAAGAAGGATTTTTCCTGCTTTGAAAAATGTTATAAATGTTCTGCACAGAAATCAGTGAAACTTTCATATAAGTTAGGTACTGATATTGTTAGAATCAGATAAGAAAGTTCAAAATGTATGATATGTGTAAACAGAACAGGATAAATTAAGTTTTTGCAGTAAATTGAATTGGATTTGCTTATCAGTAACATGTAAAGATCATAAAAAAATTAAAGGGCCAGTTACCCTGGTGATCTTGAATCATGTTTCAAGATCTGTATCATAAAATTCTAGTCATGATACACAGGCCACAGCAAAACATGTCATACATATATATATATATATGAATTTGGTATAGGGGCATGTATTTATATATAATATGTACCCAGTTACAGTACTTATTTCATCTGATTAGCTCAAGGATATGAGCCCAGCTGGGTATATATCTTTGGATTTTATTTCAAGGTCTGCTAAGGTTATAATATTATGTCATATTGTGGTTATTACATGTATGTCTGTATGTATGGACCATGCAGTATATGCATGACCAGCTCTGCCTGTATGTGTGTCTGTATAATTTAACAAAATCAGTAAAAAAAGATATGAAAACTGTGATTACCTGAGAATGGATAGATTTGAGAATCTCTGCTGAACTTATTGGAAATATGTCAGTTGTTCATGCATTTATAAGTTCTCAGGTCAGTGCAGGTACATACCTGTAAACTGGTGATAGTACCCAGTTTTGTAAATGGTCCTAAAATAGTGAACTTTCTGGTGAGCTTATTAATTTCTCTTGAAATAATATGTATCAAATTAGAATTTTGAACAGTTTGAATAATTACACAAGGAGGAATTTTAAATATTTGCAGTTCTTCATCAATATAGATTTAAAGTTTTCGTTAAAGTTATTTTGGGCACAAAATCTGTGTATTCCCCTTAGTTTGATTTTGCATGGCAAATATCTCAGCTATCTTAGCTCTCATATAACCAATATATAACCAATAGGAATACCTGTAAACTTTTTGAAACATTGACTTTAATTCTGCATGGTTTATGTTCACCTGCATGTATACAGTGGTACTTGAAAGAGCATCATTGTATTTTATAACAGCATGCATGTGAACAGTTGGTGTTGAACATGTTAAAAGTTCTGCAGTCTCTACACATTAAGACATATGTTGATTAATTTGATATGCTCACATTGGTTTCAAACATTTATTTGCAGAAGAGATTGAAACAAATAGATTTAATATCCCATTCATTTGGATACTGTCATTAATGTTTGCTCTTAATCTTGAAATCTAACTTTATACTGCATGCATCACTGTGTGTAAAGAAAACATTTGCTTTTTAGTTATTTGGTGGCATGAGTATTGTATAAAAACCCCCGAGTGTTCAGTAGACTTGTAATAATGATGTCCATTTATCAAATCACCATATCACCATGCAGAACCCTGGCCTTATACCATGTCTGCTGACTGCTGTGGTACCAACAGATGGTCATTCACACTGACCTGTGGGCACTGACCGCTGTCTTAGCTTCTTCCTGTAGGATTCCTCACATTCCTCGTTCATCCTATACTTAAGCATTGACCGTAGCCTTATCCTATTCCATAATGGTTTGAACATGTTCTCTAGTATTTAACCTATTTTGTTTTTCTTTGGCCTCTGTAATGTCCCATCTTGCCGGTTTTGTTGTACTTGAAATATGTTGTTCTTCCTTGAATCAGGTCTTTGAACTGTTCTGTCATTATTTCATCTCTTTATTCAAATTCTTTCTCATTTGTTATATGCTTTCCTGTATCTTATTATTTCAGTCATAGTATCTGCTTCATTATAGCTCATCTGGCCGTATTTAGGCATTTTGCCAAGGTGCACTGGTAGCTGCATGTCCCTCTGTTCACTAGCTATTTTCAGAATGCTTCTTTTTCTGAATCTATCCCCCTCCCACTTGTGACAAATATTGTTCATTCTGTATTTCTTTATTACAATGACACATTGACATTCTGGTAGTTAGAACTCTTTCCAAGACCAAATTGTTTCCGTAATTTGTAGGACTTATTTCTATGTTTCTTTAACTCTTTTCTACCATTCTGTTTTACTCCTAGAATCTTCAACTCACAAACTTAACTTGTTATTTCAATATCTCTTTTTCATTTTACTCTATGTAGATATAATACTACATTCCTATCATTCCTTTTATCAAGTTTGTGTCCTGAATACAGGGATCACAGTCTGTCAGTTCCTTGACTGTGTCTTATTTTCATTTAAGCAGCCCAGCACCTGAGGTCAAGGAGACTGCCATGACCAATCGCACGAATCTGAAGCTTCAGTTGATGAAGCAACAAGTCGAGGATCAGGAGCGTCGAGAACAGTCCGTGCCGTTACCGAGCTTCTCATCTCTACAGCCTGCCGACCAGTCTTACTGCTTACCCAGCCAGAATATAGAACTCCCAAGTTCCAACTCCAATGGAGAAGTCCCACCCAGAGTATTAAAGGTAAGAACTTACATATTTGCTTGCCCTTGTAATATGATGTGAGATGTACCTATAGTTTTATCCCCAACTTGCAGGTATTGTGGGTTATACCACCCTGGCACCTGTCCGTATCAGCCACCTCAAGTGCATGGGGGTGAAATGTGCTGAACCTGGGGATGAAATCAACAAGCTGTTCTATCCTGGATGTGTCAAACTTCTCAGGCCTATTGCATGTGCATGATCATTATTAAAGTACAATGTTATATGCAGGTTAATGTTAAGTTGAAAAATAGAATGGTTCCATACATGGTTGACAGCATGCATTGTAATCTTATAAAGATATTATAAACCATTCTGATTGTGCCTTCACATTTTGGCTGCTGTATCAGACCAGCAATAGGGCCCGTATGAAGGCAATACTTATATATCAGGCTTGGCTGTTAATAACAAATAAACACTCTCCTATATTTACTTCTCCATTGGTGGACACCTTTAGCAGTTTCTGTCACAGTTGTCCATGTCAAAGTGTATTATAAATATTTATTAATTAATAATTACTTATATTTGTTAACATACAAAGTATCCAATTACACATGACCCCTCACCTAATCCTAAATATTTGCGCTTACCGTAAGCTTGACACATCATTTTTTTTGCCGTTTTTTGGTCTTCCCAGGCCTCTAATGTAGTTTTAATGGCATCATTCTTTCCGTGACAGCTGAACTTTTCCGTCGTTCAGATCTGTCTGCTCTTTTTCTGTTTCCTCTGGGATGCTCTCTCAGTATATTCATCTACTCTTGTATCTTTTCCCACACTTTGTGTGCCCTGCCAATTTCCATCTTGTGTCTCCATCCCCCTTTATGGTTATTTTAGTACCTGTGTTGTCTTTCTTGGACTGTTTAATAAAATCTTCCTGTATACATGAGGTTTATTGTGACTGCCTCGCAGTTCTGATCTTCAGTTACCTGTGTGTGGTCCTATGATTGGAACAGGTTAATTTGCATGGATTGATGATCTCTTCTGACAGTACTGATTAGCAAAGTGGTAGATGTGTTTAAAGACACACACAGACACAAAAGGATACAGTGGTTAGGTTCCACATATATTTTTTGCAAGTGGTTTATTTTTGCAGTTATTACCATGCAAAAGTAAAATTTATGTAACGATACTTGGATGAATCATTAAGCCTAAAGTGGAACAGTTTTCCTTGTTTTTAATATTCTGTCTAAATCTATTTGGAACATTTAGCCAACCATACAGTATTAGATCTGTAGATTAATTATTGTGTTCTTATATTACATTTGTTGTCCGCAAATACATGCAGTTATGCGTTTTAATAAGGTCTTTCTTCATATCCTTTAAGCCTTTTAATTTATTTGAACTTTATTTACAAAGCTTTTACATTCATACCTTTATACAAGGTATGGAAGCAGCAGTATAATGGACACATACACATTCATTCCCCATGATTAGATCAACCATATTTTTGTCAAATATTTCAAATGACCTGATATAACTGTTTAGGTCTTTATATGAAAGTAATATTTAATGATGGTGTCATAAGGTGTCTTTTTCAGTTCCTGAATTTGTTCTTTTATGGGAAAATTAATTTTGAAAAGTTTACAGAAAAATCTAATTGTCCTTAATTACTTTAAAGGTAACAGTTATATCTCTAAATCTTGAAAATTAAAGAATTTGAGATTCTGCTTCAGGTGAATGGGTACTAATTGGTGCTATATAAACCTTATATGGTAGTAGTTCAGATGTACTTTGATGAATGATAATACAATTTATAATACATAGAATTTTAAAATGTTATAAGCTATAACTGAAACTAATTCTTAAATATTTATTGATGCATAAAATCAATTAGTATCAGATAAACTGTTCTTGAAATGGATATTATTATCAGTTTATTATCCTATTATCCTATTTTAATATTTAAATCTTTCCTTGTAAGGATTAATTCTTGGTCTGTAACAAGCAGTTTTAGAGACCTAAATTTATCACAATCCAAATATAAAATAAACTAAAAACCTGCTTTTGTTTATAAAAAATGAACACACTTAGTGCCAATGAAATCTTAAGCCATGCATTGTGTAGATGGAATGAGAAAAGAAATATTTATGCTACCATGGGGGTTGGTTTACTGTATCAATATCATAAGGTGGGGGTTGGTCTTTTTCACTATGGACGTGAGTGATGTGTGATTTACTATTATGTGATAAGTTCATTAGTACAGCTTACCGGGTTTCGGGCTCATGGCCATGGTCCTACAGGGCACTATCAACTCCATCAGTTCTTCAAGTTTCACTGCTGTAGATCGGTATCGTCTACCATTCTCATTAATTATCTCCTGGTGATTAAGCATACAACAGTAGCTCAGTATAGACACAGTCTCACTGCTGTCAAAGTCTAATTGACTGGGCTTTAAATCTCTTCAGTGCTGTCACTCTGTATCAAACCATTAGGTCTCAGCATTACAGGCCGGTCTCTCTTGATAACCTCGGAGTGCAGTGACTGTGGTTTATGGAGCCAGGTTTTGCTTTGCTGTAGGTTTTGTTTAAGTAGCTGTTGTGCTTTGTTCTCCAGTCCAGGAAAGACTTAAAAAGAGGCAAAATGACACTTGCCTCGGCATGCATGCCAGCTATTGTAAAAATGAATTACCACACCAAGATATATTGCTCACAGTATATTAGTAACTCCCAGTGAATTTATACAATAAACAGGACAAATATATATTTATATGAAAGCACAAGAATAGCCTATTTTATTGTAAACACTGGTATTATTAGTGTGAGTTTACATGGTTCTCAGAAGTGCCTGGATTGTAGGTTTATATAAATAAGATGTGCTGGAAATCTCGCCCTAGTTGTCTGTCACTATTACGTAACTTCTGTCATCTATCATAACCCAGGATATGAGGTGTATCAAGCCCCTCACATCACTGTAGCATAATTTTCTCAGGCAGCTGGTGCCCTGGTCACTGAGTACAGGGCAGTAAATCTAAAAAAATGCACATTCTCATAATCTCTGTGTCATTGTATTCCCTTTAGAAGGTGTACATAACTGACATTTTATAAATATATTTTTGGGGTGAAGTTTATCAGAAAGATAATTATAAAGATATCAGAATTCTTGACCAGAACCTCCTGTGAACTCAGTTGCACAAATCATTTGTCAAATGGAAAGAGAAAGTGAAGAGTGGGTGGGGGGGGGGGGGAGGGGGATGAAGATTCTCCCTTCCTGGACAGAGGCCACAAAGCATCAAGAACAGAGGACTGCATTTCATGCTAAGAAATAAAAAAAAGTATAGCCCAACACTTTTAGTATTAATCTGTAGAAATCTTGGTCACATGACCCAAATGGCAAAAATATTTTACAGATATGAGCACAACAGGGCATCTCACTGAATTATAATTATTGTGAGCAAAAACTTTGGATAATAAGCATGTGGTATGAAATTAAAAACAATTCAGATACCTGTCTCTTTATATGTAAACTTATCAAATTTTGCAAAACTTATCAAATTAATGTTATATCCAATATAAATTTTGTGGGTTCCTTGGTCATACTCATCGGGGACCTGCAGGTGGGGTACACAGAGCCTGGTTAGACAGCAGGATAATCATATGTTTCCGCAGTGTCATAATGTTCAAAAATGAATTGGAATTCTGCAGATCTACATAGTACCTAGATAACTTTTAAGCCTGCATTTAAAATGGAGGTGTTTAACAGAAAAATATTGTTTAAAAAAAGGACTTGGGTAATCCAAAGCAGTAGATATAGAAAAAGATATAATTGCATGATTTTTTTTTCTCTGAACATGCCTTGATTGTGTAAAGATACTTCAGTAAGTGAAATTCAGTGGATAAGTGGGACTTAATGGGAAAGAAGGAGTTTTGATGTGATCAGGTGGAGGCATGTGCTCATACAGTGCTCTCTGATTTATCTGATGAAGTAATAACTGTAAAGTATATTGTACTGAATTACTTGCAGTGTTATTACTTATGATTCATTTACTGATTTAACAAAAAAATGCACAAATATATACATAATATTTTATTTTGTTTAAACATCATGGAAGATAAATCAATAATGCCACCTTATATTTTGCTGAATTTATTGAAATCATTCACTGGAAAGCTTATTATACAGTACAAGTTTCACTATCATCACAATCAGGCTGACTGGAAGAATTCTAAGAAACGTCAGAAAAATAAAATATGATATGTCAGGCTGAAACCACCAGAAAACCGCAGACCCAAAGCACAAATATGACTGACGTAGGACCAAGATTAATTGTTTGCATATATTAACCACTAGGGTACTATTACTAGTATCCTGGGTCCATGTGTTGACCAACTTTCTGGAAGAGTGATGGCCGTCCACCTGCTGTGTCTGAAAAAAGGATAAGCGGTGGATGATGTGTACCCCCCACATCCTGGATGTGTTGTTCTCTCTGTCAGCTTGATGTGTTCATGGACAAAAGATTCAAGTCTACTACTGTTAGATAAATCGTTCTCCTAAACCACAAGCTTAGACTAGTTTCTGTGAAAACTGCTTTTTTGGCATTTTGGCAAAAACAATTTCTTTCCTATAGCCCTTTTGTCTGCATCTCTCATATAAGTACTGCAAGTTCTTATTAGGTTCTTAATGTACTTGTTCATTAGAGAAATTTAATATATAAATATTAAAATGATTATTCCTGAATTACAAGGAGCTTCTTCATAGCGATGTTGGTTACACAAGCAAGACAATACGATATATTTAATAGTTTATTCTGGGATCAAGAAATAGATAAGTTTGATCTTAAATTTTGCCAGTTGCAGACTTTTACTTTTCTACAAAAATATTCCATCCAGTTTCCAGAATTATTATTATACATTTCAATCAGAATAAAATATAATCAGATTTCTTTGATAGTCCTGAACTGCAGAGTTAATATTTTTGAAATGTTACCATTACCAGTGCTCCTGTTAATAAGGGTGGTAGGTTTTTAACTTTTTATTATGTTTTGTTTGAGGAATCTTTCAAGGAGAGAAATTCATATTATCTTACACTTTTTCAGCTCAGTTTAGAAGGTCTTAATTTTACAGTTTGTTTAAGTTAACTCTAACAGCCTAGTTAATAATGAATTGAAGAGATGCAAAATCAGGTTAAAGGTTAGAAATAGGATGCTGCAGGGTGAGGGGTAAACTTAACAACCTGTGTGCTGAATCAGTTTTTAGCACAAATTTGTCATTAGCACACAAGTGACACAAGACACAGGTTGGCCATACATCTGCAAGGCAGGTGAGAATGATTTGTATGACTGTTTAGGACTTGCTGTGTCATGGGCTGATTGTTCGGCCAGAGAGTCTAAAACATAATAATTGGTAAGGCACGCAGCCACAACTAAAAGGACACAGATGTCAAAATGCGTCAAGCCAGGCCAGAGGACAGTGCTGGGTAGCAGCAGTTGTCACAGATGGGTTCGGCTTGTGCCGCTTCTCTTAACAAGTGCTTTGGCAGCGTGTTCGTCTTCAGGGCTGATGGTATTTGCTTCTGTCGAAGCCAAGTATGGGCTGTCATTATGTGAATGCCATTTTTGTACTTGGTCAATTGATGAGTTTTACGGCATCTTTGCTGCATCGTCAAGGATCTTGTTTGTTTCTACAGATGGGGGGCAGGGAGCTGGGACAACAGGTGCCCTGCCTTGTTTACTCATACCATTCATGGATAGATGGGTGTTGTGATGGGGTAGAACATTTGATCTGCTCACTTGTGCACTAGAGGGCAGCACCTAAGGAAAATCCTACACTTGCCAGAAAATTACTGACCGCTTCTAAAATCATGTGTTCTAATTATACTTCTCTCTCAGAAAATAAAATTTTCCTGATCCTCACACTTTACAAGAATGTAAATTTCTTAAATTTCACCCTCCATACAAAAATGTATGTTTCTGTTTGTCATTCTCCAAATTTTTTTTATTTCTTCTAAATGCAAAAAAGAAATTACCCTATATTCCACCCTACCAGTGAAAGGAAAACCTCTAAGTAACTGAGTTTTTCCTGAATTTCACTATAATATATGCTTCAGGGAAATAAAATTTTCCCAGGCATTTGCTCATTTAATGAATAAAATGTACCTGTATTCATTCACTGTATGTAAACTGTGTATGTAAAATTACTGTCTTGCACTCTTCAAGAAAATGAAATGTACCCTTATCCCATCCTTTCCAAGAAAATAGAATTTTCCATTTATTAACTAAAAAGACAAACATTTTTCAGATGTGAGAAATTTCCTATGATTAATGTTCACATATGTAGATTTATCATTTTTTTAAGGATTTGAAAATAAACTATCAAATTTCTTGATTTGGAATTATGTTTTATTTTAAATATTCTGTGTATTTCAGGTTACAACACGCTTGTTGCATCCGACAAAGTTTCATGTACAGCAAAGTCAGAAAAGACAGATTAAAGAATTTTTGAACACTGGCCACCAGCATGATGGCCACATCCAGTCGCTTCCGGCAGCCACCTGCCACAGTGTTCCGACATCTTCGTCAAACTCGCTCCTTCCAGCACATTACGGGAGCGCACCTGCTGACCCCGACAGCCCACTCTCAGCCGGGATGAGCAGTGCTGCCACCAGTGTGTCAGAGGTAAACTAATTTATCTACATTTCCTTGTACGCCATGCAAATCTAGGTATGAGGATGTTTTAAGTATGGAAGAGTGATAATACATAATTATAATATTATAATTGTAATATTATAATTATGAATTTTTAATTAATTTATATTATAATTGACTGTAGTACCACTCAATATTTGTTATGTTACTCCTCTGTGCCTCACCTTGCATGTGCATAGTTTTGGTCTAAACTGTCATGAATGATGCGGTGTCCTGAGGGAGGCATTTTCCATATTTCCCCATAAACCCATCCTGAGAATTTCCAAATTTATTTTTCTAAGGGGTTATTGCAATGTCATTGATCACCAACTTAAACTGTGTATCCAATGGATGAACACACCTGTAGCGCCATCTGTCATATTTAGGATGAAACTAAACTGGTCTTCAAATGCATCACAATGAAAGCGTGATAAGCTTGTATATATAAGGCTTGTTATAGTGGGTTGTGACCGGTGTATTAAGTTTTCAGATTTCTTTTGACTTAAACACAGTTGTATTTCTGATGTTGCATGATAGGATCTCCCTCCATGGGGTGGTATTGTGATAGCACTTGAGGTACAACCGTACTTACAGTTGTGGACTTCAGTATGCACAGAAAATCCAACTATTAATTTTGAAGGAGTGGTGAACCACATTTGACACGCATAAACCTGAAGTCCGGGTGGGCTGTCTAAACAGCTGACAAATACCCTGGGGTCGGTTGTTTGTTTTGTACAGCCCACTTAGATTAAATTAACAGTGGCCTTTGGCTCAGTTTCAAGTTATTTGCATAAAAACACATTATTTTTAGAAACACTGCGTAATGGGAAAACCCATTTATATCAATATTGGACCTCATACTTTTATGCTTATACTAAGTCTGCCAGTAAGAAATGGTGTATACTGAATGATTATTTTACTTTGACAGTATGAATAATATAGATTTCATTAATTTATAAGTTCATAATATGTGTATGTATATATTTATTTAAAAAAAAGTTGGCTTCTCTAATTTTTCAAAATTGAATAACCTGTTAATGTCAAAGTTTCATTAAACCTTATTTGAACTGTAAGCAAGTAAAAGTAAAACATGCTTATATATTAAAATTAATCTGTTTTTTTTCTGCAATAAAAAACAAACAAGAGGCAATCTTACTTGTTCAATGCAACTACATGTTGCACAAACTATGTAGTAGTAATAATTTTATTCCTCTTTATTTGTATAACTGTGTGTGTTTATATTATGATGTAGAATCTAGCTAGTTAATATGGAAAAATCACTCTGAATTTATAAAAAAATGTTTCACAGACTCAAACCTACTGCCCAGTTTAATGGAGAAGCTTACATTTGATCTGATCAGGGAAGCACCAGTTTGGTCTGGTCAGTACACATCCATAATAATACTCGACAGATGTACATGATTTTCAACCAACAGGCGGACAAATTATTAACAATACCAACTGCTGTCTGTCAAAGCCCACTGTGTTTAAGAGTACACAGGACCAGCATGGGGTCGCATGTACCACTGTCCAGCAAACGGGACCATTCTCACACATGGGTGACCCAAACCTCTCAGTACAAGCTGTACAACCAAAATCGGATCCCGTCCCCCTAGTACAGAAAAGTAACAACTAGCGGAGCAAGATGTAGACACATATGGAATGGAGCCACACATGGCATTAACTTTACTATATTTCATCATGGTTGGCACTGTTAGCAGATGATACTTGCTGGTATATCATTTTATTTATATATATACATGTGTCTTATTTACTTTACTGCTTTTCTCACAACACGGTTACCGGAGGAGTACTTAAACCAGGGTTATCTGGATGTTCTCTCCCTGGTTATAGAGAGATACACATCTGCATACATTCATTGCACTAGTGTGTTGTTGATATAGATAAGCTGTGCCTTGGACTATGATCTTTGCTAACTTTGGACTGGTCAAGAAATTG
The DNA here is from genome assembly GCA_026874595.1 of Sipunculus nudus. Classification (NCBI taxonomy): domain Eukaryota; kingdom Metazoa; phylum Annelida; class Sipuncula; order Golfingiida; family Sipunculidae; genus Sipunculus; species Sipunculus nudus. The sequence continues at coordinate 36,290,604 of CM049306.1, read as the reverse complement.
CGTTTTCCTTGAAACTTACGATAATTCATTTGCACGGATTGACCAGAGTGTGTTTTCATCATGAATGCGTAATCAGTGAAATATACCTGCCTTGAAAGATCTGCACCAAATAAGGAATTATTAATCACAAACAGGAAGAAATGGATGACCATTTTTAAGTGATATGGACTTGAAAGTCTGATACACAGAAAAGATAGCTTGCTCAAATATTTTCCCTATCAGGACTTTCTTTTCATGAAAGTGTTACTAATAGGTTTCACAGTGGAAATTGGGTAAACACAATCTTAACAAAAAGTGGTTCTGTAAGGCATCCCTGCTACACTGTGTGACTGTAAATGGACTTCATTTCAAATTCTAATAACATAGTTGCCATGTTAAAGTGCAGGAGACCTTTGTTGCTACAGAACTGTTGCTAAGATATTGTGGCTGAGATTTTATTGCTATAGCACTGTTGCCAAGGTAGTGTGGCTGAGACTCTATTGCTACAGAACTGTTGCTAAGGTACTGTGGCTGAGACACTATTGCTACAGAACTGTTGTCAGGGTATTTTGGCTGGGACTTCATTGCCACAGAACTGTTACCTTGGGCTAAGACTTTTCTCCTATGATCTGGTTGCTGAGGTATTTTGCTCTGATACTTAGTTGCAATGGCACTGTTACCAAGGTAACTGGTTTCTTGTCTGAGACTTTACTACGGCCATAACACTACTACCAGAGGTTCATGTGTGATCTGTGACTCCATGGATATAAGGGTGTGAGATATTGTTGCTAAAATGGCCATGTCTCTTTTGAAACAGGTGGATGACATCCTCGGAGAAATCATGAGTCTGGAGTCTGTGGACGCCACCATGGACAACGACCTAACCTTCATAGAACCATCTCTCGCACAAATGTCACACACAGTAAGTACACTTTTTATAAGTCACCTATTTTCCATTGGACATTTGAAGGTTAAATCATCAGCTCTGTACGCTAGTGACCCAGGTTCGGTCCGTGGCATTGCTATGTGAGAGTGGGTTGTTGTAAACCATCCAAGGCCTGTGGTTTTCTCTAGGTCCTCTGATTTCATTCACCTCTAGAGACTGATGAACACCACGATCTGAGTCATTAAGAGTCTCAGTTAGTTTAATTACTATTTTTTACAATCCATTTTAAATGAATTGTTTATTTAGATTTTAGGTGTCCATCTTGAATATCAAAACACCAGATCATTATGTTTTAATTCAGGCAGTCACTCCATATCCATGTATTGAACAAAAAAAAAATTTTTTGCAGATGCCACAGAATAACAATATTCCCGATCACCTCTATGACAATAATCAAAGCCCGGGAAATAATCCGTCATCGTGTCCAGCAACAGTCGGTCATCATGGAGGTCGTGTAAGACAGGAGGCGCCACCTTTCATGACTGATGATGAAGCACGCATGTGGGCGAAAGAAAGACAAAAGAAGGACAATCACAACATGAGTAAGTGAAAAATTAAATACATCAGTTATAATTATATATCAAAGTAAAACAAAATTGTATAAATAATAATTATGTATCAGAATGAAATTTAAAAGTATTGATTATAATTATGTATCAAAATAAAACATGAAAGCATAGATTATAATTATGTATCGGAATTAAAGAATCACAGTCTTAAGATTATGAATCAATGTTGAAAATATGAAATTTTGTTTCTGTCTCTGACTGATTCCCATCACATCTTATACCTTTAAAAAACTGCATATTAAATACATATGAGTGAAATGTTGTAGAAATGGTGTACATTTATATACAAAAATGAACATTATTTCTTTGGGATTAGCAATCAAAATTATAGTACAGCCATTAGTATCCCACCCAGATGTGCTTCGAGTTTTAGTAATTCTGCATATCTGTAGTAAATAAACAGAAACTCTGGAATTTAAAGGTCATTAAATGTGGGGCGCAGCAACTTCACTTGTAGTTCTTAACTGTTAAAGCAATGCTCTGTCATAGAGTTACGCTTTGGTAGAGCCCCATTCACACATATTAGAAAAACAACAAATGTTTGTGATTTGCATGCACAACCCATACTACTTGCTGAATTCATAAATCAAGTAGATACACATTTTCCATGATGAAGAGATCTGCTGAAGACATTATTTTCTATGACACTAGAACTCAAGGTTGCAAAAAGCTTGAAGGTCACACACACTGACATTGTGCAGCAGCTTGACTTGTACAGCTAATACAGTGGCACCACATGTGAACAGATTTATATACCAGAAAATATTAGTCTTCTGTATTTGTGATGATGTCTAAAGCTTAGTAGTTCTCCCCTTCCATGTGTCTGGTTGGACTTACTGATGGTTATAATTACTGATGCTAATATGTGTATCATATTTTCAGTTGAAAGAAGGCGTCGCTTTAACATCAATGACAGAATAAAAGAATTGGGAACTCTGCTGCCCAACACCACAGACCCGTAAGTATTACTAGGTGATGGCTCTGAACGTGTATAGTTTACAGATTTATGCGTTAATTGTACGATTAAAATTTATATTAAAGAAGTTTAACTGATTTTACAGTTACACTGTAATTGGTCACATTAAAGTTGGTTACTTTTTGATTATGAACTGAAAAATTTCTATCAGATTGCGGAAGTTTCAATTATCCTGACTGCAACAAGTAAATGAAGTTGAAGAGGCATTTTTAGGCTTATGTAGCATCTCTTGACATTCTTCGAGACAGATTACAGATATAACTTACCTGATTTCATTGTGAGGTGTAACTGTTCAGCCCTTTTGTACTTCAGCGGTTCTTGTTCAACATAAGTCATTTAAAGTAAGACTGTTGTTCATTACAAAGGTATGTTGACCTTCTGGATGAATGGAAGATATGTATTTAGAGACTATTGTTTAATGTCTCCTTAAAATGGAAATCTGTTTTTTAACCGTTTACAGTTCAGATTTCAATTCTAAGACCGGTCTTATTGTGGTATGGGCAGCGTCCATCCAGCTGTCTGTGATCTAAATTCTCGTGTTGTGGTGATAACTTACCTAGGTTTTGACTGATTTTCCAGAAACTCACTATAGCTAGGAATTTAATGGGTTTTGATGAAATTCTGTTAGAATATTTAACCATTTAAGCGACTCCCCTGGGTTCAGTTGTCTGCAGAATCTGTGCATATTTAATTATGTAAGAGGTCACTAGACATATCAGTGGCATATCATACACTCTTGCATTGCTTATGTTTGCATTTTGGACAAATTCAAAATCATTTTCTGTGTGTTTTACAGAGACATGCGACAGAACAAAGGGACCATCTTGAAAGCTTCAGTAGACTACATAAGAAGGTTAAAGAGAGACCAGGGACGATTACGCAGCATGGAAGACAGACAGCGCCAGCTGGAGGACACCAATAGAAAAATGCTGCTGCGGATACAGGCAAGTTAGATTAAAAAAAAAAAAATAGCTCCATGGTCTGTTGGTGGCACTGTCTATAGAGTGAGGATAAATGTATCCATATTATAAAAATATCTTATTATTAACCCTTTACTGTTTACAAGCCACTAAAGAGCACTCTGAATGGGCAACTAGAATGCCATGATATGTATAGATTCTTCCAGGACAAAAATATTGCATATTATTTCTAAGTTTCAATGATTTTCAATAATCTTCAGCAAACCCTCTTAGTGGGAACTGTTGAAAATTGGATAAAGATACAAAAAAAGCTTGAAAAGATATGGCTGTTAGTGTAAATATATATAGTGTCAGAATTTGTCGGAAATCTAAAATAAATGTAAACAGTAAAGGGTTAAGTCTTCTGGATTCAGGTGTTATATACATGGGTTTAGAATATTTAAGTAAAACTTTGAGCTCCTATTAAGATTTTACCATTTGGAAATTGAGGCTGCAGCAGGTTTGAACCAGGGACCTTCAGCTCTGAAATCCAAGGTCTTAAACACTAGGTTACCTTTTACCCTGATTTGATTTATTGATGTTCACACTTTGTTACTCTAAAGTGTTTCACTTAAATGTATTGTTTAGTAGGTTCTAATTTTACTTCTGTAGAAACACTACCCAGATATTTCGAATATAGTCTAATAAAAAAGATAAAATTACATTTAGGAATATTACCTAAATACAGTGAAACCTCATTGTGTCGAACTCGCTTAAGTCTAATACCCTGTTTATGTCGAAGTTACAGACTCGATATTCTGGACAATTTCAGTTGTATTGTAATCAAACAAAACCCACTTGTGTTGAACCTTGGATGTGTCGAAGTTTTCTGAGGGTCCCTTCGACTTCAACACAACAAGGTTTCACTGTAGTTAGCATATATCATCATATTTGTTGAAGTCAGTCTGCAGAATAAATGGTACCAATTAAAAAAAAAATTATTTATTAACTTTTATTTTTATTTTATTTTAAATTAACAGGAACTTGAGATGATGATGAAAGCACAGGGAATCTCCAACCCTGGTCTAGCTGCCAGTAATAGTGAGCTCATCGCTGATGTCATAAACCAACAGACCAGCGGCCTGACTGTCATCAAAAAGGAACCAACAGAGGCCAAGGTTACTAGCATGATGGAAGAACTCATGGATGACAGTCCAATTGCAGGAGACCCCATGCTCTCAGAAGTCGGAGACCAGAGCAGACAGAATCGCATAAATATGGATGAACAGCATGATTTATCCTGATTTACATATGAATTTGCATGATAATTTGCCTATGCTTTGCATCATTAGAGTGTTCTCATCATGGTTTATGTGACGCAAAAGAGGAACCAAGCAGGATTTCTTTTGTAATATAAAAACTGATCTATAAAAGAACCGTGTTCACATGCTCTTTTTATAAACCATGATTACGCATGAGCTGTCCATCATTGCTGCTTGAGATGTATAAACTTATGAATATTCAGAGATTGTTAGTCACAATGGTCATGTGACCTTAGCTCCTCCCAACATTTGTACAAAAAATCTAATGAGGAGTTGATGAACTGTTTATGCAAAACAGTGAGAGACACTGATTGTTAGTGGCTAAGATCCTGTATGGAGCCAGTAATTTCCTTAAAGTTCAATGTACATGTCATGTGTTGCTGTTTATTAGAAAAAAAATAAGCTGGATATGTTTTATAGATCACCAGCAACAGTGGATTGTTATTTTTATAAGTAATATATAAATACTGACATGCACACAAACAATCACCTTCTCAGTGGGTGGACCACAGCACAGGTTATTACTTGACATCTGATAATGTTGAGGCTGGCACAATTTGATATTCTCTCAATGTATTTGTTTTAATACTCAGGCTGGGGTAAATGAAGTGGCACATGTGCAGATTATAATATATATGAGAGCTAATAGTGCTGATTCATGTATAAATTTTATATTGTTAACAGATAAAAAGTTGACGTTTTCATAAATGGACTGAAGTTATTTTAAAGATACTGTAGTATTTGTTAATTGTTATCATCGAAAAGTGTCAAGTGTTATCAACTTCACTCATGTAGCCTTTTTTTTTAAGACAACAGTGCACATTTGTGAGTTATATGTTAATGATAATATATGTTGCCTGGTCTGTTACTTTAAATGTGAATGTGTAATGATACTGAAGGAAAATGTTGACAATCTTACACATTTGTAGTCCCATCTCAGTGTCAAGAATAACTCCTGCAAATTTATATCTTGCTTATGTATATGAAGATTAAACATCATTTAGTATGGACATTGCCTGACAGGTGCAGTTGCACTTGACGTCATAGTCACTTGACGTCAACTTGGTGCCTCATATCCCTCGGATGCACTAGCTGTCATGTTGTGCAGGGAAGCTCTTGACATCATGTTGTTGGTAAGCCTTAAAAGTGCACCTGCTATGTATGTAATGCCTTGAAGATGCACATGATATGATATGATGTATAAAGTGCCTTAAAGGTGCACTTGACATCATCACAGTGCACTAGATAAACCCACTATGTGGCGACTTGCATGTGCGCACATGTGCAGAGATATTTCATAGGTGCATTTGACGTTATCAGGTTTATTGCATGAACATCACTGATACAAACATGGTGTTATATGTTACATATGTCCTTACTTCAGGCACAGGTCATGTCAGCTGGTAAATATGTGCACCTGACTTATTTTCATATTTGTATACATGGTAATTTAAGTCCATTTGATGACACTAATGTGCACGCTATGCTTGCACATATAGCATCATCTTGTTATGTATATGCTTTTTGTATCGACTCATGTCAGTGTTCGTTATTGCTAGAATTGGTTTCCCAGTGTATGTTAAAAGTCCAAGTGCCAAAGTATATAATTGTATCCAGTTTTGTGTGTGTCCGTAGATTCATGCTTCATCATGTTTGCCATTCTTAGTATTAATTAATGTCTCCAAATACTCTAATTAAGCCCTAAATTAAGCTTATTAAGCATGACTAGCCAGAAGATTATCTCATCTAAGGCAGGTTAGTAAGGTGCGAGAAATCTGGTGATTTTATCATCCTATAGAGTTTATTAGTTACTAATAATTGTGGGCCTGCTCCCCTCAGTGGTAGTTAGTAACTCGTCACTTATTTGCAGCCCTTCGGTGTGGGTCTCATAATGTTTGCTCTGCTCTCAGGTTATTCGGTAACACTTTAGTAGTTGGTCAGTAACTCTGGGTGGTGGTTTGCAGGCCTTCAGAGTGGGTTAGTAACTCATGTTGTGTGTCTGCTGTGCTCATGGGTAGTTCAGTAACCCCTGTGTAGTTGTTCAGTAACTCCTGAGTAGTTGGTCAGTAACTCTGGGTGGTCAGTCTTACAGTCCCTCCTAATGGATCAGTAGATCATTGGTGCATAAAGGTCACCCATGCCAACACATTGTTTGGTCAGTATGTGGCCTGCAGTATCTTCTTAGAATCAGTGATTCTAGATTGTGTGGCTTCAGGCGGCAGGGGGAAATCAGTTACTTTTGATGGCAGGTCTGCACCCAGATTAGTTTGTCAGTAATACAAGGTACTGTATGTAGGTGCTGTTGTATCTACAGCGTCCGATGTCTTCCCAGACAAGTCATCAACCCGCAATCACCACAACTGCACTCTTCACATGGCATTTAATCGTAGCCAGATGTGATGTCTAAAATAACAAGCGGTAGAGCTTCAATTCTAGATATGCCCTGCTTGTAATCCTTTATACTTGGAAATCTCAGGTCTTTCGTCCAAAGCTCCATATGCTACATCTGTGACTGTAAAGCCAGGATAGACCAGAAATCTCTCACTGATAGGAAATGCACGGTGTCTATGCAGTATTATGTTGCTCTAGATTAGGGGACTCTTTTATACTCCTATGTTGTGCATCCACGAGCACCCCCCACAGATGTCAGTGTTCAGCTGACCACGTGGTACTAGTTACTTATGGCAACCTTATGCATATCTGGATAGTTGCTATAGAAATATTCCCCAAGATATTGATTAGGCTCTTAACATGTTAAATATTTTGTAAATGATAATAATTTTGTTTTGGATTTTACAAGTTTGTAGAATTGCATATTTTTTTGGTCGCAGTCCGTGGAGGTAATGCAAAGGTCGCAGTGTTGACTAGGTCCAGTGATATGATAATAACCAGTTAAGCTATTATGTGGCAGCAAGTATGCAGATCAGTCTATAAGAAATCACTGATCAGCTGATGTATTTATCCAATCAGCTTTTCATATGCAAATAAATAAGAAATAGAGAATTCTTTGATCAGATGACATTTCTATCCAATCAGCTTTTACATTGCATCAACTATGCAGGTAGCTCTGACAGAATTTGTAATATCTGCATTTTGTGAGACCACGCTTTGGGAATTTTTATAATGCAGGAGAATGTGCTCTTGTTGAATGTCATTCATCATCTTCTGGGGTCACTCAGATATATCAGTGTTTCACCTGCTCATTGTTAAGGTCCTTTTAAATATTTCACGTGCTTGCATGATAACTGCATTCACAGCAAGTTGACAATCCTTGCGGAAATGCTGCCATGTTACCTGAAAGTAGATAATTGCTTGTCTATGTTTATTCACTTGTGTACAGATAGATAACACCATATGTTTGCAAGATTCATTCACAAAATTTTAATGTCTGTAAATACATGTTTATCATATAATCATCGAACATATTCATGACGTTCACATCCGCAGCATACTGTACATATATTTTTAGGATTATAGAGTGTGGGTTGGCTGTGACCCTTGTATGCAATATCATTGCCTGTACATATTTTTTCTTATAAAAGATCTCTCAAAATCCAGCGCTGTTGTGTCTTTTTGTTTGAAACAGAATAACATAGACATCCATGATTATTCTTTGTAATCCGAGTTTGAGAGAGAGAGAGAGGGAGAGAGAGAGAGAGAGAGTTCGAATGAGAAACACAACATTTGATCAATGTTTTTTATAATTTTATATAATTATAATTATATGATAAGAAGAGAATGATTGAATATAAATTAATGACATAAAAAAAATTATATGAACTGTTTCTCTAAACCCTCCTGATATACTAGTAAATAAAAAAATTACTGCTCTAAACCCTCCTGAGGTGCAAGTAAATAGCAGTCGAATAACTGCTCTAAACCCTCCTGATGTTCAAGTTAATAGCAGTAGAATAACTGCTCTACACCCTCCTGATGTACAATTAAAAGAGTAGAATAACTGCTCTAAACCCTCCTGATGTACAAGTAAGTAGCAGTAGAATAACTGCTCTAAACCCTCCTGATGTACAAGTAAATAGCAGTCGAATAAGTGCTCTAACCCTCCTGATGTACAAGTTAATAGCAGTCGAATAAGTGCTCTAAACCCTCCTGATGTACAAGTTAATAGCAGTAGAGTAACTGCTCTACACCCTCCTGATGTACAATTAAAGAGTAGAGTAACTGCTCTAAACCCTCTTGATGTACAAGTAAATAGCAGTAGAATAAGTGCTCTACACCATCCTGATGTACAAGTAAATAGCAGTAGAATAACTGCTCTATACCCTCCTGATGTACAAGTAAATAGCAGTAGAATAACTGCTCTATACCCCCCTGATGTACAAGTAAGTAGCAGTAGAATAACTGCTCTACACCCTCCTGATGTACAATTAAAAGAGTAGAATAACTGCTCTAAACCCTCCTGATGTACAAGTAAGTAGCAGTAGAATAACTGCTCTAAACCCTCCTGATGTACAAGTAAATAGCAGTAGAATAACTGCTCTATACCCTCCTGATGTACAAGTAAGTAGCAGTAGAATAAGTGCTCTACACCCTCCTGATGTACAATTAAAAGAGTAGAATAACTGCTCTAAACCCTCCTGATGTACAAGTAAGTAGCAGTAGAATAACTGCTCTATACCCTCCTGATGTACAAGTAAGTAGCAGTAGAATAACTGCTCTAGCCCTCCTGATGTACAAGTTAATAGCAGTAGAATAACTGCTCTACACCCTCCTGATGTACAATTAAAAGAGTAGAATAACTGCTCTAAACCCTCCTGATGTACAAGTAAGTAGCAGTAGAATAACTGCTCTAAACCCTCCTGATGTACAAGTAAATAGCAGTCGAATAAGTGCTCTAAACCCTCCTGATGTACAAGTTAATAGCAGTCGAATAAGTGCTCTAAACCCTCCTGATGTACAAGTTAATAGCAGTAGAGTAACTGCTCTACACCCTCCTGATGTACAATTAAAGAGTAGAATAACTGCTCTAAACGCTCCTGATGTACAAGTAAATAGCAGTAGAATAACTGCTCTATACCCTCCTGATGTACAATTAAATAGCAGTAGAATAAGTGCTCTAAACCCTCTTGATGTACAAGTAAATAGCAGTAGAATAACTGCTCTATACCCTCCTGATGTACAAGTAAATAGCAGTAGAATAACTGCCCTATACCCTCCCGATGTGCAAGTAAATAGCAGTAAATAACTGCTCTATACCCTCCTGATGTACAAGTAAATAGCAGTAGAATAACTGCTCTAAACCCTCCTGATGTACATGTAAATAGAAGTCGAATAAATGCTCTAAACCCTCCTGGTATATAAGGCATTGCATGATGACAGTGCATTTACAGCAAGTTGACAATCCTTGCTGAAATGCTGCTAATATATATATATATATATACATCAGGAGGGTTTCGAGCAGTTATTCTTCTATTTTACTTGAACATCAGGAGGGTTTCGAGCAGTTATTCTACTATATTACTTGTGCATCAGGAGGGTTTAGAACAGTTATTCTTCTATTTAATTGTACATCAGGAGGGTTTAGAGCAGTTATTCCTCTATTTACTTGTACATCAGGAGGGGCTAGAGCAGTTATTCTACTATATTACTTGTACATCAGGAGGATTTAGAGCAGTTGTTCTACTAAATTACTTGTACATCAGGAGGGTTTAGAGCAGTTATTCTTCTATTTACTTGTACATCAGGAGGGTTTAGAGCAGTTATTCTTCTATTTACTTGTACATCAGAAGGGTTTAGAGCAGTTATTCTTCTATTTACTTGTACATAAGGAGGGGTTAGAGCAGTTATTCTACTACTACATGAGTGTGTGATATAATCAAACGTATGTTATTGAGTAACCGAGTCATTTTGTTCATTACAGGAGAAAACGCATGAGCATGTTACTGTATTAAGTTGTTAAATTATGAAAATTTATCTCCAAACAACATTAAAAAATCAGAATGATAATGACTAGACGCCTTTAAATCCCTTGAAATTAGGCACTTTGTTACTGAGGGTGGGGTATAAACCATAAAAATGTCTGATATACTGACACACTTGATTGTATTACTTTGTTAGATTATAATAATTATGACCTGTTATTTTATTCTGGAAGGAGTGTAGTGACGCCAGTTCAAGAAAAAAGAGTTCTCTACACAGTCTTTAAAAACGTCAATTTGATAAATTTAATATATTCTCTTTTATTGTTTAAGGGAAGGGAGGGATTTAAGATTTTCCTCTAAAAATGTGCATGCATGGGCTTGGTATTAATTAGCCATGACAACATGACTTTCAGGCCTTTTTTAAAATAAACTGATAAGGGTCTACGAGTCATGATAAAAATCATAATGGAACACCCGTTTCAATTAAGGGTCAGATCAAAATATTACCTGTGTGGAAGTATTTGACATCAGAGGGTTATATGGTCATGTTTTATTTGCTTAATAAAGAAGAAAAATGTTGTTACACAAAATTTTTAGTGGTAACCTCGGCGGCGAGAACTGAAGTTTGAAGATATTTCGGCTACCGCAGTCTTCGCTGTCAAGCCATCATGACGGATAGAAAGACAAATTTTCTGAGTAAAACCAGCCCGTTAGTAAAAATTGATGCATGAATACAAGCTAGTAAGTCAACCATGAGTATAATATTTATTATATTTCCAAACAGAATAACGTCACTTTTGTCTTACCCTTGGAAAAGTGAGAGTTCGACAAGATGAAGATGAAAAGGCACTTTTGGAATGGCGTGCACGTCTACTCATACTAGAATTGATCCAAACCCTATATACCTTGTAATGCTACCTCAACGTCTTCCGTTAATTCGGAATCGACGTTTGGGTGGCAGGCTGCCGTATATTACATATTCAGCTTGTAAGGCGATATCCGATTTATGTATTGACGACTCGCTTCTTTTTACGTTGTGTATCGTTTTCTGAATAAAGAAAATATGTGAATAAAATAAACCAGCTTTTTCATATAATTAAAAATCATAAACAGATTTCCTGATTTCATTGTCTCTTCTCCTGAGCATATCATCATTCAGGAACACCTGAAGAAGAAAGATCAAGCATGTATGACGTGAATGTATTAGCTATACACCCCTGTAGGCATGGCCAACCCAGAAAACAGTAGAGAAAATGGGCCGATTAAGTGAATGCACACACGGTTTTGGGAACATCCAACAATTGAGACCTCGTAATTGACTGAGAGTTGCGTTCCTTAGAATGCAGATTTCTAGTCAAACAATTTAAAAAAAATACATTTATACCGGAGAAGTAATATTCCGTCTGGAAGTCAGCTGACATGATATCAAATCGATTTCAATTGTCCCAGGTATCGTGGGATTTAAACAAGCTATAACTTTGAAATGTCCTCTTCTATATACAATAACTGTTTAATATATAAACCCATTCTGTTATATAGACTCGTTGGTACCGTCAGATTGATTTTTTTAATTAAAGGAGATATTATCATACACATTTACCTTTAATCCTTTTTTCTTTTAGTGGTAAAGATGACGATGGTTACCAAGAAATTTAGTTTATTCTCATCTCATCATTTCAAACAATAGTAATATGGAAAAAAACCAAGAAAACTGTACACACATGCAAAATAACCTGCATCTGTATATGTGAAACAAATTAGGTCAAACTGATAAATGAAATAGTCGAAAAAGGACAGAAATTTTATTTTACTATCAGAATGTATAGTTTCCCGATAAAGTTTCATAGTTTGATGGACCAATTTAAAGTTTGATGCCAAAGGTCATTTCTAAAATATTTATTGGATCGACGTGCCATTTTGACTTATAAAAATGTTTTATTTGAAAAAAAATATGGTGTTACGCCCGTAAAAGACCTTTCCTTCAACGCTTCAGTTATAATAATAGGTTAAGTAGAAGCTAAGCTATTGCCGTTTATATCATCCAACCCCTTTACATCCAGAAGCTCTCTCTATATATAATGATCCGGCTACAAAACTGTCAGAAGCACAACCCCAATACCACAATTTAATGTGAGCAGTGCATGGTCAGGAGGTGTCAGGCTGTCATAATACCAAGTCAGACCTTGGCTTTGTGGTGGGTTGAACGATTTTTGAGCCCAGACAGAAATCAATTCCTGGACTGTAAAACCTGGTGGTGCGTGCCCCTTTGCTTTAGCAAAATGCATTATTACATGTACAGAATGCAAATATACCATTGGTAAAAGAAAGATGAACAGTTAGTACGGAAACAAATTTAATAAATCTGGCTGTAAAACTTTATGATGATAACAATAACGCGCATTAAATATCCAGATGTTGTTGCCTTAGAAATGTCAAAGGTACTTCTGATTGCATGACAATATAGGGTTAAAAAAACAATACTAGGGTTCATTTCCTTTATGCCACTATCAATGTTATTGTAGAGAGTTAATACCAATATGGTTTTGCGTGAATTAACGTTTTTGTGTTTGATCTTATCGCACCGACTGGAATTTTTAATTGCATGAACGTAGCAACATATAGTAGTAACACAATTGCCTAAAATTGTCAGATTTGAACCACAACTTGCCCCGCCTAGATTAAATGTCACCAGACACGGGACAGGAAGGAAGACACTGGGCAGATTAAATTTGTGTATTTTAGACTTATAGGTCTCATGGCGGTTATAACTGATACTTTTTGGCCACAAACCAACAACCTCGTCCGGTTGGTATACAACCACTTAACCCGTCCTGTCCTTAGTCTGCTATCCTGGATTGCGCAGGACACGTTTTCAATAAATTCTCTCTCTCTCTCTCTCTCTCTCTCTCTCTCTCTCTCTCTCTCTCTCTCTCTCTCTCTCTCCAATCCAGGATTTTAGAAAGGGGATGTTAAACCCAAGAAGATAATATATATATATATATATATATATATATATATATATATATATATATATATATATATATATATATACATATACGTTACACGGAAGATGCATATACCGTTTACGTTTGGAAATACTATTGAAATTTGAAATTTCTGGAAGATATTCTTTTACGATTAAAAATCGCATTTAAAGTAAATAATATATTGTCTGATTTACATTTGTAGCTGAACGCTGTGTTTACGGTAAAAGGATTTATATACGATTTATTCAAATTAACAGCCAGGTAACAAACCACAATATGACTGGCGAGTCACTTTCGGTTAAATGCTACCGATACCATCAGTAGTGCCACCTGTCGCTGCATAATTGAAATAGGTTCCCAAAGTATAGACTGGTACCCCGTTCTATTATGGCCTAGCCTTGCGGAGCGCCACCGTGTGTCTGTGTAAAACCCCTTTCACACACACACGTTCTAGCCACTACGATCACCACGTTCTCGGGAAACGCGGTGATCGCTGTGTTGAACGTACATTAGTCTCCAGAGGTCGTCGTCAGGTCGCAATGATCGTCAACCCTCTACGACAAAGTTTTCCTGTAAAACTTGAGCGCGGTCGATCGCGGCAAACGTGTCGAAACGTACTTCAGAACGTATGAAACGTACAAAAAACGTAGTGGACGTACAAAGGACGTACGAAGGACGAACATAGAACGCGATTGGTCGCCACCATTTCTTGACTGCGCTCTCAGCGTCTATTGTACGTCCATACTACGTTCATTGTGCGCTCTTACTACGTCCTCAGCGCGTCCTCTACGTTTTCAATACGCTCTCTTTACGCCCAGGAAGTCCCAAGTAGGTTCTCTTCACGTTCTCTTTACGTCCAGGAAGTCCCAAGTAGGTTCTCTTCACGTTCTGTGTACGTTCTTGCCGTCTGTTGTACGTTTTCAGCAAGTTCCTACTACGTCTTGTCGACGTAATGTTGTACTTAAATAAATAGTTGTAATAAAAGTAAATTCCAAATATAGAAACGTAACAAAATAATTCATTAACTTGGTCCCAAATCCTTATTCCACAATACCCAGAAATTTTATAATTAATTGTAGTTTAGAACAAAATAATATATATTTATATAAATATACTATTTTCATTCTTTCTTTTTTTTCAACTGGTTACATCACCTTTCATTAGTGTGACAGTTGCCAGGTATAGGAAAGACCCTCTAATTAAAAAAAACATAAAGGATATAAACATAACATGGGGAACATGAATAACTAAGATTAATTGGCATGTGTTTATTAAATAACTGTGAGCAATTACATTATCGCATTTTATGCTCTCTGCTTCCGAATATTATTTCATTTTTACCAATAAGATATTCTAATCCTGTACCAACTGTTGAACTATATAACTAAATTTGTAATTTTTATATTTAATATTTACCTCTTCTGACTACATTTTAGACTATGGGACAAGGGATATATTTTAGGAATAATTTCTATTGAAAAGGCAGATGCACAATTAACTTTTAATTA
Source organism: Sipunculus nudus (assembly GCA_026874595.1). NCBI lineage: Eukaryota > Metazoa > Annelida > Sipuncula > Golfingiida > Sipunculidae > Sipunculus > Sipunculus nudus. The sequence goes on along the minus strand of CM049306.1, from coordinate 36,275,539 downwards.
TGATATATCACAAAATTATTTACATTTTACACAACTTCCAATATTAGCATATTTTACAAAACCACAGTTCAAACAGCAACAATTATTATTGTTTAGTGTCTCTTGTTATGAACTGAAATTTAGCTTTAAAAAAAAATTCGTTCTGGGAAACACTTGCAGCCATGGAACAGCTCCTACAGGGTGCGAGTAATACCTTAATAAATAGGTTACATTCCAGGTGGACGACTTCGGGTTGGACGGCATTCTGAATGGACGACAATATAACTTAATTTGTAATAACGAGTTAAAAGTGGGTGTAATTGATACAGCGATAGTTTGATACATAACCCTAATCCTAACCCTAACCCTAACACTAAAACCTTACCCTAAAAGTTAGGGTTAAGCCATAGTTACACTTTCCAATTTCTTTGGAGACAGTTTCAGTATAGTCAACAAACAGGCAAATCGCTGCACTAATATTCCAAAGGCGTTCTCAGCCACTCTCCTGGCTCTAGTAAGCCTGTAGTTAAATATCCGGTCTTCATCTGTGAGATTTCGTCGACTGTAGGGCTTCAAAAGCCAGGTCCTCAAGGGGAAAGCATCATCTCCGATAATAAAATCGGGTAGATCCTAGTTTTCTCCTGGTAGTGGTGTGGGTGGAGTGAAAACAAAAGTACCATCCTCTATTGTAGTCTTGAGTTCGCAGGTCCCGAATATCTAAGTGTCTTTACATGATCCATTAGCACCGACATTCATGCAAATGAATCAGTAGTCCGCATCAACAAGGGCAATCAAAACAATGGAACTGACGCCCTTATAGTTGTAATATGTTGATCCGCCTCTCGAAGGTCACCAGATTACGATATGTTTGCGGTTTATAGTTCCAAGGCAGTGGTGAAAATTCCATCTTCTGGAGAAAAGTCCAGAAATGTCTAGCCAACCCTGGTTGGTGGTATGTGTATGGCAAGGAATTCATTAGCATATTCCGAAATAATTGCTTCACACACCTCCGGTGTGAACAGTGCAAGAGTGTTGTGCGCCACTCGGAAGTTGTACATCAGAGACTTGTATGTGCAGCCAGTAGCCAAGAACCTGACGGTGCAGGCAAGCTTCAAGCTTTGAGGCAGTGCTGGCATGGTCAGCCATCTCCAGTTCAATCATCAGCTGCTCCTACTTGCCGAAGAGTATTATGGTTTGCAGCCAAGGCCTCACCCACCACTCGCGTCGTTTACCCTCGTTTTTCATCTCCTCCGTTAAAACATGCAAGACGAGGTCTTCTGCAGCAATCGAATCAGTCAGAATGGTAACATATATTGCCACAAACCTGTGTCTTATATTGCCACATATATTGCCAAAAATCTGAAGTCAGAATGGAAAATGAGAGCTACTCAAAACACCCTGGGTTTATATATACCCGCTACTCAAGTCGTACAAAAGACGCAGAAAAAACGTATTGAGCGTCCTACGATCGCGAAACACGTAGTACACTCGTAAATCAATCGTAAGATTGACGTGATACAACGTAAAATGATCGCAGTAAGCGTATTAAAAACGTAAGAATATCGTACAAGGGGCGTTGTGGACGTACTAAAAGCGCACGGGGAACGCACCTTTATGTTCGCGATCCAGTCGTAAGTCGAACGTACTGGACGTAATGAAAACGTACAATGGACCAACAATGAGCGTACGTCGGCGGAGACCATTTCCAACCTCCACGACCACGCACATTCTCCGAGAACGTGGCGAAAAGCGACCAGACGTACGATGAGACGTGAATGTGTGAAAGGGGCTTAAGAGACTATATTATGGCCTTCAGCCAATCTAAGATTGATCATATGATTTATAGCGAACCATGATAGAGCGGGGTACCAGTCTAACCACGGGCCTCTGCCACAGGCTTACTTGCGGAGTCTCCAAACCGGGTTGAGTTGTTATTTGTCAACGAGAGATGGGCGGGTTTTATTTCTTAACAACGGTCGTGTGTTTTATTGATATGAAATACCATGGATTCGTTTCCAGCAAACCTGTGACAACTGCAGAATATCTGTGGCAATCATTTTCAATATGATTAAACCCCAAGACCTATTTACTTAGGCTATTTACTATATAAGTTTTAAATGTACACATATAAATTTTTCTTTTCTTTTAAATTTTAACCCACGAAAATACATATATAAACATATCACACATTACATTGCAACTCGCTCCAGCATAGTGCTTAACAAATTAACAGTATTGGTCATGCATCGCCTAAATATGCATAATGTATTACAGTATTTGGTAGCATACTGTGATACGTATATTTTATCAATTTACAGAAAATGAGTGTATGTTATGTCCACATTTGTAAAAGAAACCTAATTTGACAACAAGAAATATTTCAGTCACGTTTAATAAAACATCGAAAATTTCGTGATGTGTCAACGCTAGTAGAGCATTTATATACGTGATACATGATGAGAGAGTAAAATGTGTTCCGTAGTCACACCATTTGCTAGAGATATCAGTAAAACAATAAATTAACATTGCTCTCCACTGGTTTTTCATAGGAAACTTTACTTTCAAGCACATAAACAAAAACAGTGTATCAATATTCACTTTACTGACATCACACTGCAACATCGGACGGGGCCGAAATTTTTTTAGTAGCATTTTCCCTCAACAGATGGCGCTTAAATCAGGTGTAGAAGGCAAAGCATTTGATACGCAGCAATTAATGTATTAACAGACCCACAAAAATAAGGGATTTTTATTAACATGATAGTTAAGTTGGGTTACTGAATAATTTGTATATGTAAAATGCATAAGAACCTGGTGCACTGCACGATTCTTGTATTCGTTATTTGTGATGTTACTAAAATTCTGATATTGTCGGCGGATTAAATAATATACAACGACGAGTGCAAAACTGATAAATTTTTATTGAAAGTCATGAACATTTGTTTTGTAAATTGTAAACACATGAACGTTAAACAACAAGTTAATTTGAAAGCTATCATTTGACAACCTATATATCCACAGTCTTGTCATTAATAGAGTCAAATGTTGTGCCTTTTAAATATAATCCCTCATCTGAAGGTTTTCATTTCAATCAGAGACAGAAAACATGATCAAGACACTGGGTTCTTAAAGCCAGTTCATCAATCGGTTTTCAAAGTAAGGAAAACCATTGAACCAGTCCGTGCGAGTAACCATACAATTAGAGCATTTGGCTTACGCTTCTTGGCCTTTTCATATTCAATAGACGATAATTTCATAAAATGTCTAGAGAGATTTTTTTGCAGCAAATTCAAAATCAGCGCTGAATTATTTGTTTAGAGAGCGTTTGTTCCTGCTTACAAATATTACATATACAAAACGTCAGCTTGAGACATCGATTTGCAGTGCTTGAACGCTCCTTATCTACAAGACACGACATATATCATTGTTCTTTTATTCTTTCATGAAATAACTCTTCATCTCATTCACTTCATGAGACAGCTCTTGCAAACGACTTCGGAGATCAGACTGCATATGCACTCCTGTCATCTTGCGGTCAACATGCGAAACAGCCCCGGTGCCCTGGGAGCCGTTAGTGTTTGTTGAACTGTTATGACTGTTTGTGTTGGACACATTGGCAGATTTCTTCATGACCTCTTGCTTGACTGTAAGATCCGCTGGATAACCTACTGACGCAGACCCATCTGGAGTTATATAATAATGCATTGCATATGAGGACGGGACAGGCTGGGCGCGATGGTCATCCTGGTGATGTTCCTGATGGTCGCAAGGTGGCGCTGTACTCCAGTGGGCGGGAGAGCCGTTGTGCATTGCCCACATTTGGTGGTTATACGAGGCGACATCAGCTGGCGTGCTGTAAATCGTGTTATAATGTTCTTGGGGGGTTTTTGCCCGGTGTCTCTTTTTGAGCGGAACCTCTTGGGAACAAGGGTTTCGGTGTGAACTACCAGGGTGTTGCGATATCTCTGAATTATTCTCTGGTGATGGATGAATAGGAACCGCATGCGAGTGCGGGTTGTCGGCGTCAGTATAATGTGCATCGTTGTGCAAATCCTTGCTTGTGGCATACCTGTAGCTCTGATCATGAGGGAGACCGAACTGACTTTTCAACATGGCTAGTTCTTTTCTTAACATAGCGTTCTCAGCCTCCGCGATTGCCAGTTTGTCCCTGATGCTTGCGTCCGTTTTTCTCTTGTTCTCGCGAGACTTCCTCGCCGCTTCGTTGTTCCGCTTCCGTTTTTCCCAATATCGTTCATCCTTGTTGTTTTCAGGGATAGGCGTTTTGCTTTTTCTGGTGGATTTAGTTATATCGCTCATATGACTATAATGTTCAAATATGTCAATTCGTGGCAGCACACTGTTATGACCGTGCATGTTAGTCTCCCCTGTGTCGTGGTATATGTAGGCCTGATGGTCATCGGTAGAGGGCGCTCTGGTATGATTTGGCGCACTGTCTGCCACGGCCTCGGTTTGGTTGTTCGATGTGGTGATTGGGTCGTGGATTGGATTTGCTTGTTGCCCTGGTAACTTGGAAGCTCTGATAGCACGATTCTCTTCTTCACTCATGTTTGTCTGAAATAGAGAGAAAAACACAGATTTTAGGGTCAGTATATTAATCGAAAAGGACCGAATAGCACCGAAAATGACCAAAACGCACAACGATTATCCCTAACTTATTCTTTTAAGTGGCCTTAAATAGAACGTTTGATTGAATCTGGTACAAATCAGCTTGCAAAAATGTGTAAACTGAGTTTGTTAACATAACCCAAATACTAACAACTGTGATCGGGCTCGTGGTGATTTGGGAATGTAAAATGGCCCCAAGGTGTCAGCAGTGCATACCTGCACTAGATGATGCAGGTAACAGTTGATTATGGTGGTGACATTTGGCAAATTATTTTGACAATAAAGTAAATATTTGTACCAAATTCGACTAAATAACTACTTTAAGACCATTAAGAAGTAAAAATAGGTGAGAATTTTGGGGCATATAGCCAGACCACGGCAGGCTAAAATGCTTAATAATCAGCACCTAATAAGGTAAAAAAAAAACTTATAAAAGTAAGGCAAGACAAGAAACAAATGGATGAATTATCATGAAATTCAGTTTTCTAGCTAAACTGAAAGAACTTGGCATTGCGACCTTTAATTGTTCCAATTTTTGTTTCGCATATAATTGCAAAATACACATACATTTTTTTCTTGTAATTAATCAACATAATCAATGAACATATCACATTACATCCCCCGCAGGAACTGTCATGCCAGTAGGTACATGTAAAGGTTGTTCCATTAACTGCACAATGTGATTCGAGTATACAAACATCTTATTTTAAACTAACAGATACATGGAGTATATTATAAATGCTAAACAGTTACTAAACTTGCATGAGACTATTTATGCCTCTATATTAAGAATACGACATTGTATTTCAGAAGGGCATTTCGTGTTATCCTTCAAACAGTGGTGAAGACATAACCCCCCTGACGGGATCATAACACAATGTCAGCATTTTCAAAAGTTCATCTATGGACTGTAAATACTGACATTTAATTGGTATTTCACTGTGAACAAAACACCATATAGCAGTGTTCGTAAGCTACTGTGCTTAGTTGTTTTAACACCAGCAACCTGTTCAGACAAAGAGCACATTCATGAACATGGATCCGAAGAGAAACCGTATCGTGTTTCGTTATGTAAACATACATACATGTCTACCCGGAATTAACTTGCCACATTTCCCTATAGCGTGCTACCATTGCATACACTTTTTTTTTCAAAGATAACGTCAAAGGCAATATTTGTTCAAATTAAAGAACACAAATGGCTAATTCTGCATTGGGAATTTCACAATATGCCTGTTATTAATAAACACAGTTATAGTGTACATACTTCAACACATGATCAATTTTATGTTTGTTTAAAAAACAAAACCTAGGTTTAAAAGCATGTATTCCTATATCGATGGACTTCCAATGTTTTCCATTTCTCACACATCGTCTTAATATATATATTTTTTTTTAAAGAATAAACATTTGTTTTACTAACTCAGATCTGACCTATATTACACTGAAATAACGCAGGCCTAGGGTAACTTTATCAATTAACTTTAACTTTTTTTAAAAAACCAAATAGGCTGGATACGCCTCCTTATTAATAGCCACGCTCCCCAGAACGTTTTATTTTTATTGATCCCCGGCAGAGGTCGTTTGACTAGTAATACTTGTGATGTGTTGTAGTGAATACACGAAATGGTCACATCTGTCAAAATACATGTAATGTCACCAACTGTCATTAAAATGGACTGAATGAAAATTGGAAATTACTAAAGGTATTCAAATATAACTGGAATATGAAATATAATACAAAGGTACCTTATCAAATACATGCACTTTAACGACTTTATAATGCGATATATTTTTAACAAATGTTCAGCGCTGTTAATCAAGTAAATTGTTACTTTCTTTCATTTTGGTGTTTATTAACAGAAAAACTGCTCATTTCACAATCACTATTAAAAGAAAAAAAATAGGGTCATTTAGATACGAGATTTAAGTTAATCTGTGAGGGCCCCCTCATTTCAAATTTTTGATGATGTTAGTACATATTGCATTAACAGTTTTTTTTCAAATGATAGTGTTCTGGGTCAGACATATATGTCCTCAATAATTATTTGTCAAGTTTAGCCAATGCCTTAACAACTATTGAATGTATTCCCTTTGACGTTACCTTTTAATATTACTTTTCATATTATATAATATTATTACATGACACTATTATATAACATTATTATTTTGTGACGTCATCATTACAGACGGTTAGATACCATCACAGACATCAAATATGGACAATCCTTATGGAAATATGTCGTGTAAACACGTGGCTCCAGGACAACATGAAGATATGTCATAACATGACGTAAAGTCAAGTTAACATGACGTAACATCACCGTAACGTAACGCAACAAGTTTGTCCTTACCAGGTTCAGGGTGTTCTCTCCAGTTCTGCTGTGTTACATCAGACTGGACCAAGCAAACTTGTATTTGGAGAAACTCTTCACCAGTGTTCTTCTTCTCTTTGGTACCAATCAAACTGAACTCTCGATTTGGATAGACGATTCAAGTTACATGAAGATTATGAAGACTTCTTTGACGAATTATCTGATGTTTGATATCGTCCAGAATCAAGCAGGTTACACAACAAATCCCGTAATGACGACCGTTATGTCGTAACGCTGGACCTCCCCCTTGCCTTTCTTTTTTGGGTCAGCGTGGCAGGTACACGGTGTGGGATCTTCAGCGTCCAGTTGACGCAAGCGATTACGTAACCCCTTTGTGCAGGGATTTAGCAGCGAGTAGCACAATGGGTGAGGAGTGGCCCAGTGGGTGCGGGAAGTTGATTCTAAATGATGGATAGTCGTCACGAAATTGCAATTTTTACTTTACCAAAATTTCAAAGTTCAAACATGTATAAATAAAGTGATCGGACCAGTGTATTTTATAGAATTCACCGTAGAAATTTATGAAACAGGTGACAGTTTGAGCGCTCTTGAACATATCCGCCTTTTGATTTGCTAATTAGGGCATTTACATGGCCTGCCAATTAGTGGGACAGCTCCGGTTAGTAACAGATGAAAAGCCCTGCGTCGCTGCGGATTACGTAAGCTTAGCGTGTCCATTGTTCCTATTTTGCTCTTTTAGGTGGTGACTGACCGACCGTGTAAACGATCTGAATCTATTCGACTTTGTTAAAACATGCAGGTACAAATTCTTCTCACGCGAGATCTCGTCTATGAAGGGAATAGATCTCTGCCAATCAATGGGTGGGCACAGCACTATTTCCAGTCGAACGCAAGCTGTATCGCCCGCAATTTATAATTAAAATAATTACGGCATAAATCTAGATTTCTTACTGCGGCTTATTCAGAAATATAGATGGTCTTCGTGTTCGGTCAGGGATGTGGTTAGTTTAAAGTGCCTAGTTATGTCATGATCTGTTGAGAAAGGACACGTAACTGTAAAGTCAGCGGTGGCATCCGCAATTTGCAAGTAACAATTCTGGAGGAAATTTTCCCTTGGCTGCAGGATGGCGCCATCTGTCAACAGACCAGCAAAGGAATAAAAAATACACCCCTCGACCGAAAAATGAAAACAAACATAAACTATCCTTTGGTATTATTTTATTTGTACAGAAGTTTGACATATTCAATCATACAGAAATTGATTTCATTTAAAAAATATAAATAAAAAAAAAAATAAAACATGAGCCACCCGGCCCTAGAAATAAAACTCCACAAACACAGAAACGATCTACCAGTCCTGGCGATTTGACGGTCTTAATATAAAACGTAATGGTTGATCTTTAACAAACACAGGATAGCACTACTTCTGTGCTAAAGATGCTCAGTCTAACAAAAGTATTAAAACTGAGAACAAATAGGAAAATAATACACATTAAAATAATGCCTGTATTTCCATATATACGCAATGCATGAAATCTCTTCCCCAACAAAAATCATTGTTATAAAATACAACAATTTCACCAAGACACCAAATCCTGTTCCTTTTGTGACCTAAAATAATCAACGAAAATGATAAAATTAAAACAAATCATACTTTAAAATATGAAGGGAAGCGACTTGTTAAAATATACGATAAAATCATTAAATTTAACATAAATGAAGAACTCGGGGAAAGTTCTTGTTAAATTAAAAATTGAAATTAATCACTGCAGAGCCTGGCTCCCCGTGGGGTCAGTCATATGGCTGAAACGCCCAACAATTAGAAAAAAATATCGTCATTACAAAAATCACCGAGCCGTATCTACGTAATAACACTTAGTCTTTACGACTTTAAGTGAACTGAATAAGCTCATATGGCCCAAATAACAGAACTGCCGGATCCCGGCGTTTTTAACATGGTTTATAAATTTATAGAATTAAATAATAATAATTAAAAAAAAATCAATTACAACACACTATCACGTTAAATACGAAAACATAGTATATTTTATGGTCTTATCGTGTACACAATGCTTTGTGGATACTTAGAAGCTAGATTGATCATTTTAAATTGCCGGAAAAGACATAAACAAATATATTGACTAAATTTGTTCAGTCACCAACTTAAGTTGTCCTACTTGGACATTTTAAAAGCATTAGACCATCTCTAATGCTGTCACTTATGAAAAATAACTTATACACCTTCCTATTCGTCAGGAAAATACTTGGAAAATACACATACCATACATACTCTAATATAATTAAAGAGTTAATAACAGAATTAAATTTTTGATGACATTAACGCTGACCGGACTTCCCTTATGCCCATGCGCCGCGCCGACTAGTGAAATACAAAAAAAAGTGTGATACTTATTTAAGTTAACTTTGATAAAACAAACGGGACTGTGCAGCACCTGAAACTGCTAACCCACATCTTAACTCACTAGAAGCGCCACCTGGTGACGAAATTGTGAACTATATGCCATGGATGTTGAAGGTTCCCAGAAGCAAATTTTAAATACTCCGGTATTACGTACAAAATACCGACTTCACAAACTCACGACAAAAAGACTCGCTGAGAGAATATATGTGATAAAAAAGTGACTGGCACAATATTTTAATGCGACTTGAAATTTAAGTTATTCCATCAACCACTCGATTAGTGTACACATTCATGACAAAGATACCACACTGGAGGGACTGTACAATACTCAGCAGGCGGTTAAGCTCTTCATCTAAAAGGTATTTCAAATGTTGCACTATGACCATTTTTTGTGAGCATTCTGACACGTTCTCAAGTGATACTGCCTATTAAGTGATTAAGTAACACAATCAAAGCGATGAGAGCATAGTTTTCCTTGCTGCGACGGACTAGCTCTGCTTGCATGGTTGATTGTTCTGGGTTCACGTGACCAGTGTAGGCATAGCTGCGCGTGCGCGGGTGCATGGCAGTGAGACTATTGGTTAACACGATCACAGTTGAGCCAATCAGACCGGTTTGGCAGTACTGGAATGCCGCCTTTTTGGTTTGCGCTTGCGTCTGTTTTTGCCACCAGGTGTGTGCCTTGGTCGTCTGCTGAAAAATGGAAAAGCGAATATAATAATACAAGCTTTGATCAATTGAAAAAATGCAAAAACTTCTGCAGAGGTAGAGTAATTTGCCTCGAAAACCTGAGAGATGATTTATTCTAATTGCAACTTCCTTTGTTCATTTTTTACAGAAAATTCACACGTTCGTTTTTACAGAAAATTCACACGTTCGTTTATGTGATTTGCAGGAAGCCTTTTTATGTTTTGTAAGTATATATGTTAAGAGCTGGACAGAAATGCCAGACATGGGAACCTCTTTCACGATGGTAAGTTGCCCATCAGTTTTCTTTTCCACAGTGACCTCTTTTGGATTCATCCCCGTTCTAAAAAATACCTATTGAAGATATCCATGTGGGTCATATATCTTGAACACTGAACTCAAAAGCGTACGACATTGCTGGTCTTGGAATGTACGTATGGAAATCTATGTATGCCCACATGGCTAATTACACCAGCGGTGTAGGGCTTATTGTAGTGAAGAGGGTTATGTTATCCGTTCAAATGTATTGGATAAGAATTGTTTCAAGGCAAATTACGCAAACATGGGGATATATGTGGTAAGGACTTCATGATATAAGTAATATTTTGTAAGCATGCGCATGGAAAATGTAAACAGGTGTTCCCTTGAAATGTAACAAATTTTGTTTCTGAAGTTTGACAGTAATGACTATTAGTCCCAGATATCACTTCAATTTTCAACTGGAAGAGATACGTTTTGAGCAGAATGTAAGAACCCAAACACAAACAACCTTTATCAGAGCTAAGTATGACAGAACGATATATACCACATGCTATGGTAAGAGTTCTTACCCATTGTCTGAGCGTCTTAGCTGATGACGAAATCTACGCCTGTTCCGTCTCTTGTTCAATCTCCTCATATACAGCTCGTAATACACCAACTGGCCTGAATAAAATAAAAAAGAATTTAGTATGGTCTATCTTTATACTAAGGAAGTCTATCATACACTTTTATGACGTCACGCCTTGGTTCATGGAGCGGAGAAGAGAATACTGAACCAACCACATTTTCTGCGACACTCAAAAAGCACCATTTTAACAAAATAAAATGCTTGTTTTAGACACTTTACTTCTGCTATCTTGAGGATATCGACAGCCTGACTGCAAAGACAGAGAAAAACTAACTCTTCATTACTAGGGTCTCCAGTGTATACGTGTAAAATGGCAGATATAGAAAAACTGAATATATCACTTGTTTTATGTCTATGTGATTACTTTTATCACTCTGGACCAGCGGTGTAGCAGGAATTTCGATATGCAACTTGCGACGTCCATTTTTTAGTCTGTAGGCAAAATGTCAGCCTCATGAATGGTATCAAAATTTTTAAGAGATGTGGGATTGATAGGGGTACGGGAAAACGCTAGAAATGTATTCAGAGGACAGTCTCTAGGGGGGAATTCTATCTGCGTGTTTTGGGGGCCATTGACCCGAAACACCATGCAGAAGCCGGAGGGACGCCATGGGGCTGACGGCGTCCTCATCCGCAAATTATAGGAGGATTCCAAATTTAAGGGTGCAATAATTATTTCAGAAGAAAATGAAATCAATTCTGGTGTTAAAAAATTGAGGTTCCTATGACCAGACCGAGTAAGACACTGTTAGTTTATTAGAACACCTGTTGGCCATCCCAACAGTTGTCCATGAAACTGGTGACACCTACAGGTAATGTTCCATGAACCTGGTGACACCTACAAGTAATGTTCCATGAACCTAGTGACACCTACTGGTAATTTCCCATGAAACTAGTGGCACTTACAGGTAATGTACCATGAACCTAATGACACCTACTGGTAATGTCCCGTTAAAATAGTGACACCTACATGTAAAGTTACATGTACCTAGTGACACCTACAGGTGATGCTCCGTGAACTAATTGACACCTACAGGTAATGTCTTTCACCAAATGTTTGGGTCTGATCCCCTGACAATAATATTTTCAGTTTTATCTCAAATCATATCAGAATAGCTTCGCTGAATTTATAATGAGGAGGCTTGTGTTGCCTGGGTTCTAATGAACCTCAGACAAAGATATGTTTTTAACAGACCATACTAGCAGGAATAATTAAACTGGCATGCAGAAGACAATGGAGACCTACTTTTATTGCAGAATTTTCCAAACCACCCAGGGTGACACCTGCATTTGTTTGGCGCCACGCATGCGCCGTGATGTGAACACGATCTCCTGCACGTGGCTGCAAAACAGAAGAGCTGAACAAGTCGAATACAGGATTACCTTTATCCAAGGCTTGGTAACAAATTATCATGACCATCATTCAATGCACTGTTATGTACAAATTGTTACACCTCGAAAGTTACGTATAATCATATTTTAATGAAAACCATTTTTAACACTTTTACCTTAAAATGGGGAACCTTTGAACAAGAATACTGTTAGTTCCGGTAACTCCCACATTTGCTTATCAGCGCCATCTTGTGTTCATTTAGTGAAACACAGAACGTTTGAGTTAGGCATTAAAACTGGCTAATTTGTTTGTATTCTTATACTTTTGAGTAGATCGCCAACAGGAATACATACAGCTTCACTATGATGAGTTGAAATATGATTAAAGTTAACTTTTAAATAATGATATATTAAACTTCTTAATCGTTCACAGTTTTAATACTAGATAGCGCTTATAAGCAAATGCAGGAGTTACCGTAAATAACAATAATCGTTTTCAAAGGTACCCCATTGTGCAAATTCACAACAAGCCTCAGTGGAAAGTGTTTGCATATAAATATATTAACTTGTAATGTATTAATGAATGCATTGCTTCTGGCAGATTACTTTTTATACATACCCCATGACAGGTTAATGAATGTTATATGAAACATGGGCCTAAAGGCACAAATAGTCTCCAACCATATGTTTAACCAGGAGAGTTTGGCATCAGTGATACCAAAATTTTCCCAAACTTGGGAAGAATCCCCTTTGAAAAATTAAAAAAAAAAATGCAAAATACAAACTGGATATATCGTCTCTATACAGACGTGGAGCGACATGCAGGTTACAATCATATGTCACGTGCTGAGCGAGTTTATAACATTTGAAGAAAGCAGCAAGGGTCTTAGAGATATGTAGTAGAAGAATGGGGCAGGACGGAATGACGGACGAACTGACGGACGGACAAAAGTCCATCCTCCTTAAGGCAGGGGACTAACTAAATATAGGGTTCATATATTTGAGCTGCCGGTTATATGTGTAGACCAGGACTTACGTTTTTCACAGTACCTCCCATGGTATCCTGGGGCGCACTTGCAAATGTTCTTCCCAGAACAAACCCCGCCGTTTTTACAAGGAATCTTACAATCTGTCAATCACAAAACAGAGAAAAGAACATTAAGCTGATGAAGCTATGCAATGAACCCACCATACTCCTTGAAATCCCTGTTCTCTTAATAATGCTTGATGTAAATATACGAATACATAATACTTTCAAAAGGTGCAATTTCTCTTTGTTTTTAGAAATTTTAACTACAGAATAAAAGTACTACAGAGTAAAAGAGGTCTTTACACTTTTATAAACAGTAAAAGTATTACATTATTTCATTATAACATTTAGAAACGTGTTATTTTCAAATTTTCGAGTTCTGACATGTTGTAGTAGTGCACTGAAAGGAATAGTGAACAATATTTCTAAAATATGTCTGACGAATGCTGGTTGATATAAAGCTATTCTATGACGTTAAGGCTTTGGTATACTGCTCCATATTAATTTCATGCGATTTTAGATCCTTGGTGCAGACTGAAAGATATTTCGGCATGCTTTGTACTATAGACCTGATAGGTGAATAAGGTTGGGTATATATGCAACATCATAACCACAACCAAGTTGACATTCAACATGCAAAATGTGAAATGCACAAACGAGGCAGCCAGTGAACGAAAGTAGTGTGTTAATGGGCCAGGCAGGCATGCTGTGGTGCCGGAAATACGGGCCACCTGCCTCGTTCTGATACAGGGGGCAGGACAAACACATCCGGGTCAGGTAGGGTCACATTAGTCGTGTTGGTGGCGGCCTCTGGCTCGGCGTCCAGGTCTGTCAACGAGAAATTGCCCGAGCCCCAGCCATATTCATCATAATCGTCTTCATCAAAAGGGAATTCTGGGAAGGGTTGATCGCCGAGAAGGGGTTCGTTTGAAGGGATGGGCCTACCTTTATGGTACTGGCACTGTGGCCCATGGAAGTCGCCCTTACATTCACATTTGTCCGGCCGCACGCACTGGCCACCATTCCGGCACGCAAACTGACACAGAGCTGAAAAATAGGAATATCCAGTCAATAAGTTTATTCTCTTTGCAGTCATAAAAACTTAAATGTTGACCGGTTGTTCTGTCAAAGTAATCGCCATGTTTACTGATCTGGTACAGCACAATCTCGACATTTTTTTACAAACCTTAACAAAAGGAACGTGTTGGCGTTCCGGGAATATCTCAAATAAGCTTTGTTAAACTTAGTTTATGGCTCAAACATATCACTAGTTGGAAGTTTATACATTCGGAAAGGGATGTCTGAGAAAGACGAAGGGTACCTCTGGCGTCTGGGTGGGGTGCAACAACCCTACTTATAAAACTTGGGGCAGTTTACCAAAATACGGAAATATTCGCCAAACATTACTTCAGAATCTCATGAAAAGCAATACATAGTGCAAAGTACGGACAAAAATAATCCACATTTCGAAACCATATTTGTATCAGTTTTCAAATAATTCATTACGTTGTTCACACCGGTCGCCTTTCCATCCTGGTCGACACACGCAGCCAGTGTCGGTGACGCATGTGCCGTTATTTAAACACCCCCTGAGGCAGGCGGCTGAAAAAAAATAAATAAATAAATCTACACTCGACTCAAAGAGCGCCCGCCTCCATCGGCGAAGGAATTCTTCTTTATATAAAGACATATATAGCTGCTGTTATGTGACATTTCTTTGCTGGAAGACAATAAATTAATAAAGTGCTCAAGCTTTTTTCAAAGGAAAGGGTAATGGTCTACTAGTGGCACAGCCTATTTAATGACGAGGAAGGTATCTACACGATAAAGAATAATTTTTTTTTTATAATTAAGCCTTCTGGGTCTCGGGTTTTATATGCACGGGATTAGGAAAAACCCAGGAGTCATAACCTGTTGTTAAGACATTAGAGCGAATCTCTGCGGTTTA
This sequence comes from Sipunculus nudus, assembly GCA_026874595.1. Classification (NCBI taxonomy): domain Eukaryota; kingdom Metazoa; phylum Annelida; class Sipuncula; order Golfingiida; family Sipunculidae; genus Sipunculus; species Sipunculus nudus. The sequence continues at coordinate 36,260,290 of CM049306.1, read as the reverse complement.
AAGCTGGATTTCACCATTATGCCATGGAGGCACCGTCGGGGTTCGAACCATAGACCTTCAGCTCTGAAGTCTAACGCCTTAACCACTAGGCCTATACCTCCAAGTAGTTACACTTAGATCTAACTTCAAAATGTTATCATATACCAGCCTAAATTTCCTAAATACGTGTACGCACGCATGTTTGACACACGTCATTCATATAAACATATACATATACATATATGTATATAGATTATAAACTGTGTGGACATTCACTTTTACAGATTAAGAAAAAGAGTTATGGCAAGATGCTTACCGAATGTTTTACACTGTTTGCGTAGATGCAGCTTGAGAGGCGAGCCCCTGATGGGTCCTCTGTGGTCTGAGATGTGCATGGCAATGTAGAACGATGCGATCCCGACCTGCTGACCCTTACACGGGATCGCCATCTTGAAAGCTTGAAATAAAGATGCATCTGTTATAGCTGCATACCACTTTTTATTAACAGAAAAAGACCTCGAACACATAAAAAAAGGTTAACGGACAGACGGACGGCCGAAATGTACGGACGGGCATGGAGACTATACACACACATGGAGACATGGGGGCACGGACATGGTGACATGGAGACTGCACACACTGTAATACGGCCAGTCTATACGATTGTCGTATAATAAAGCATATATAAGTAATTATCAAACCATTCATGATAAATGTGAAATAAGCTTAAAAACATGAAACAAGGCCTTGACATGACCTTCGCAGCCTGAACTGAACTTGGTGACTTAAGTAACCAGATTACATGCAGACTACAACCTAACACATGGGATGCTGAATATACCAAGGCTAAAGTTCAGAAAGTCATGTATTGAAACAGTTTCCGCTATGGTTGATTGTATATAACAATAAAATACATGGTACAGATGCATGGTACCATACCCGTTAATTGCAATAAGTTTTCTTTCATATATCTATTCTGTGAAGACAGTGTCACTGCTTATATTTACAGCACGTGTTACTTCTTAACAAGCTTAAGGTGTAAAAGTTTATTATATATATATATAATTATATATATATATATATATATATATATATATATATATATATATATATATATATATTCCAGTATGCCATATATCCAGTGATTGTGTAAAGAAAAACATTGGCAAGATCGCAGAAAAATAATCATCACTAATAAAATGCTACTATTATGAAATATTGATATAGCATCTCTACTGTACTCAACTGGTTCAGGTAAACAGCCCATAATCACCAATGCTATTTTTGAAAAAAAAGTACAACAAAAGTATAGTTCCCTGAAAAACGTATGAAAAATAGTATAAAAAGAATTATTTCCTGAAAAGAGTTTATTTTTTTAAGTAGCAATACCCTTCTGCGCATGGCGCATCATATAAATTAAAACATGATTGTCTCTGAAAGGCGCATACAAGCTGTAAGTTTCTCCAAATGAATTTTTGCATAATACACGTCGCTCCGAAGGCAGGACCTATATATAGTATACTAATTTGTCACTAATTTGAAAGGAGTACTCGGTTCCATGTAATTATAACCAAGTATTCGAAATAAAAACTAGACTATACTTGCAAAGGCCTGGATTTTTGGAAGTTTAATTTAGAATTATTCTTGTGCATGATTATGACTTTTGCGTTCTGTGTTCTTATTTGATATCTTACCATGAAAATAACGTGTGCCACAGCAATCCTTTACATGTATATATATCCTTCATGTATATATATATAAAGTCAAATTCATTTTGTTTTTGAATTTAAATATATATTTGTAAAGTGTACTCAAAATTATCAACGGGCACTCGAGGCTGAATTGGGTAATAATTACCGAGTTCTCGAGTCAGTGGCTTGGGGATGGTGACTATATTACATTTTTTTCCAATTATATATATATATATATATATATATATATATATATAAATATATATATATATATATATATATATAAATATATATGTGTGTGTCAGCGTCATCGATGACGTCGAGTATATTACTCCGATATATGCTTACATAAATGATATTTAATAGTAAACTCGGAGATGAAGAAATTTGACCAAAGTCATTCATTCCAAGTTATTAATATATTTTATTTCCAATACATAAATCATATTCTTTAAACAGAAAGGGGAATGTTACATAGTTCATACCCGATTTCTATAAAGTGGGGTATATACATCCCCCCGATCCCCCCGCCCCCCGCCCCCCACACACACACACAGTATCGACACGCCCTTGTCTCGATTCCAGAAACTGCTACCTTTTTCAGCACCAACACGGCAGTAGCAAGGATTGGTCTAATACAATTGCCGACCCACTTCATGTGTTGTTTTCAGAGCTGGTAGACGTAATTATAAATAACACAGATCACACATCAGTAATTTATACGTACTCAATCGAGGAGTAAATAGCTGGGAATGGCATGTAAGCAAATAGATCAAGTGAAACAACTAGATCAAAACGTACCGAGAGCATATATATACCTTTATTTAGACTACCTAAAGGTTGGCATGCATGTAAGGTACGTATACACTGGTAAAAAATAGGTGATATAGTATAGTATACAAAAAAAACTGCACTTGAATGACTGAACATTAAAGGCCAAAGAATATGCAATCACCATTTGACCTCGGCAGATTTCTCTTTTTCTTCCAAAATGCATACATTTGTTATATATATATATATATATATATATATATATATATATATACGTCCCACATACGCAATATATGATATACAAGCTTTAATTGAATTTCATGGACTGCATATTTTAGGGCTCTGCTCCTTACTCCCTTAGTCCCACTTTCTACCCAAAAATAACAATTTACTTATAAATTCAAAGACAATCGGAAACTATCACCGCAGCATAATCAGATTTAATGCAATAATTTTCCGTTATAGTATCAACAACAACATTGATAAACTAGATATTTCTTGGCACCGCAGGTGCCATAGTATCCCCAGACAATTTATCCCCCCCCCCCTTTAGAATAGGCCCCCATCTTCAGCAACAATTAATATCAGACCACACTCATAGAAAAGGTCACTCTCATTGAAAAGGGCATGACTCCAATTTCAACATACATCATCCCCTAACCTATGTCTATGTATATGCATAATATGAAAAAAATCTGTCCATTAGTTTTTGCCTTATAATGCTCACAGTACTGTTAAGTGGCAATGATGGGGTATTAAACGGCATGAAAACAAGTAAAAGAATAACAGGTGGCGCCACCTGTTTCCAGTACATGACAATACTATCCAAGATATTTGATCAAGTTGATTTTTGGACCAATCCATGCATCCCTTATTGAGATATTAATGATTTTGTGTGATTTTCACCATATATGGCAATCTGCAAGGTCAAGGCCACTCTCATAGGAAAGGTCATGACCCCAATTTTAATAAACATCATCCCATAATCCATATCTATGTATATGCATAATATGAAAGAAATCTGTCCATTAGTTTTTGACTTATAATGCTCACAGTACTGTCAAGTGGCAATGATAGGGTATTAAACGGCAGAAAAACAAGTAAAGAAGAACAGGTGGCGCCACCTGTTTCCAGTACATGACAATACTATCAAAGATATTTGATCAAGTTGATTTTTGGACCAATCCATGCATCCCTTATTGAGATATTAATGATTTTGTGTGTTTTTAACCATATATGGCAAAAATCTCCTAGTCAAGGTCACGACCTCATTTTAAATAGGCGTCGTCCTCTCACCCATATTTATACATATACCGAGTTTGGTAAAGATCGTTGAAATATCTTTTGAGTTATTGCGCCAACAAGATTTATATGCGGCGGCGGCGGGACCGGTTGAAAACATAGTATCCCCCGACTTTGTCTGGGGATACAAATGGACCTCGCAGCCATATCAGTTGTTCTATATGTGCAATCGAGATGTGAGACATTCTTTTGCTTTTATGCGCAAAAAACCTTAAAAGTCAACACAGGCTCTGATGTGAAAATCTATTAGGTCAAAAAAAAGGTTTGGTTCTAGGGACTTTTTTATTCAGAAATCAATGGGGGCGGGTGATATCTAATTTTTTAATTCCCTTTTTTGTATGTACGATAAAAATGTCATATGATCAGGGAAAAGCATGAAAATAACAGAATATTTTTGATAAACAGGTGAAAGCACTACATAACAAAGGAAATCCTATCAAACTTGTATTATATTATCTTTTTGAAAGATGAAAATCAAAATAATAAATTTTGATAGGGGGGGATTAAAATTGACGCGGGCGGTGCCTGAGAACCATACCTTTTATTTTTTTTAATTTTTTTTGCCTTACATTCACTATTACATGAAAGAATCCTCGACTTCCAAAATACAAACCCATTCTTAATTGGTGTTGTTTTAATAAAATGAACCATTAACTACTCTGAGTGTAACGGCAATATACAAACTATATATTCCCCGCCCGTGTGAATAACTTGCCCTTTTTTAAAAACTTGAGGTGACTGTAGCCGTAAACTTCCTAAAGTATAGCTCTAATAATCCCCGGTTCTTGAGATAAGAGCTAGATGAATTCTATGATCATACTGGATTTCTCTTGGACCTAAAATTCGATATAGTGCCTATATTTTACGTAAAGTTTACGGTAGTTATCTGAATGTCCTGATATAATGCATTTGAAACTTATACTAGGACTTCTAGCTTGGGGCCATATGGTAATTCTGATTATGGCCTGATACTTTTTTGTAACTAAAAATGCGGAAAGTTTGAAAACTGATCGGCTGGTCGGACGGGAAGCGTGCTCCCTCCAACTCCGTCGGCAGCTGCCAAATTTTAGAAACAAAGTTAATTATAATCTTATTTGCAATTTTTAGGAATATATCATTGTTGAAAATACATGTTTCTCTATCATATTCAATAAATTTAAAGTGTACTCAGGTTGACAAAGTAAAGTAAACAATTCAACGAAATCGAAGTGAAGAATATAAATATCAACTGCTCTATGACACTAGGACAACTGTAGCCACATTAGACATCAAAAGTATGATGGCCACAGATCAACCACCGAGACTATATAGCTGTTCACATCGTAACTCATGTCAAACATTAAAGAGAAGCCCCAACATCCTGAACAGACGCTATCAGTGTGAGATAATCCTGGTCTTATTAATCTGATTAGCGTGAACCGTTACAGACATAATGAATATTGTTACGGCGCAATCATCATATATTTCCCCGATTGGAACTGTTTATAGTGTACCTATATCCAGACATAACTTCCTGCTATCAAAGTAAAAGCGTTGGATCAAGAGGGGTTAAAGGTCATGCACTCAGGTGCGCCGATTGAGCCTCAGTGGGACGAATGACTGTCCTCTAACTCCCCAGGGGGTGGTTCCCCTCAGGTTCCAAGGCATGCATTGGGTAAGATTAATGAAAATAAGAGAATAAATGAGCTTATTGTGAGGACACAGTGGCAAGAGCATCGGAAAGGGGGGGGGGGGGGGGTGTGTAATTGGCTGGATTGGAGAGACACTATATCTCTCTGTCTATAGCCGTCTCTTTCTCTCTGTGTGCCCCCACCCTCTTACCATCAAACACACCATCACACACAAACATATATATATATATATATATATATATATATATATATAATTACGTGTGTGTGTCTGTGTAGAAAACATGCATGCATGTAACTTCTTGTACAATGAGGAAACTACACACAGCGGTTCTGAAGATGTGCAAATCTCTTCCTCTCTGCCACTGAAAATATTAAAGAATATGTACATATATATACCTGAAATCTTTTTATCATGTTGAACATTCCTAGATCGGTTTTCCAGGATGGCATAATGTGCGTAATTCACAATTTATGATAATGAAATTGTTAAATAATTATACTTAAAACAAGAATGGGTCCATTGTTATAGTTTAAGTTATTCCACGAATTAAATGATAAAAATGTTTTAAAATAATCGATAAAAGCTAAGCCCTTGAAATCTGCAGCATATGACCATATTTTTGCATATATTACATAGAAAAGTTTCTTTAATATTTAGTTTATCGGAAAAATAACCTAAAACACCACTAGCCATTCCGACCAATCTTACACAAAATTATGGATGTAACTCGCGGTTTAGTTCTTGAGTTTACTGACATATTATATAAGAAAAAAATACTGCAAACATTGATTTCATTTGAAAGTGCAACTTTCACATGACCGTGCCCCACTCCCAAAGCCTAAGGTATTTGCTACTGCCAGTATTAGAATTGCTAATCTCCGGAAATACCGATCAAACTCATTGAGGGGCTGCTAATTACAAGTTAATATTGCCAGTTATCATTCTACAGATAAATCAAACCTTATGTATGTCTCATATCATAAAAAAAAGTTAAATAAGTTTTCTGTGGGTCTCACCTATGAGCCTAATATAGCCATCTCCGCATATATACCAGAGAGATATAGCAATTTACTGATAAGTTTCTGGGTGTGTACATTTCAGATAAGGTTATACCCATGCAGAAATATATTTGTACTTTTCTAATATATAGGCCTATACAGATCATATGATTATCATCATATAATTAAGTATCATTAAACTGCATTAGTCGTACTTACGTACATGAAACCTATCACGATGTTATATTAAATACCCATATATAAATCGTTAGATACATTACCACTGTATAGCGTTTGAAATAAAATCCGGGTGACATTTCATGTATGTCGGAACTTACATCGATGTTAAATCTAGTTTATATCAAATTAACAAATACGCAAAAACAAAACCCCTTGAAAAAAACACCGTTTAGCATTTAGCGTATATACATGCACCCCTTATATATTAACTAATCCACTCAGTGCCCATGAAATATCGCCAAGCATTTGAAAATTAAAAATGCCTATTACGTAGGCTTCAGTTGCGGTTTTGGGGACATCTTGTCGCATATGAACCTTTCACGGAACGACAGACATATGGAGGGACAGACGTGCGAACGGAGCAAACTGGGGGAGGGGGGGGGGGGGGCTAAAACATTAAGCAAGTTCTTTAAAAAAATATGGCGTTCACAAAAGTATACGTATTTATTGGAAAAGCCCGTGGTTGACGAATAAAGAAATAATTTCTGGCATGGTGTGCAAAACAAATTGTTACATGCGCTATTTTCGACAAGCATCTTAATGCGTGCGATTTGCTCGGAAACCAGGAATAACAGAAAGAAATTTTGGATGGAAAACTAAAGGGAATGTTATGAAATCTCCTGATATTCACTGAACTGTTTCAAATGCCATTTTACTTTCAAAAGTCGAAAACTTTAATACAATGCTTGTTAAAAAACCTCCATGATTTTATTATTTTTGTTTTGCTCTTCTGTTAATGTAGTCCAATTGTGGGGATCAACTTTGTTCATTTTGCCTTAAAAAACACAACGTACTTTTTGTATCCTTATACTTAACATCAACGTTTGTTACTCTCCTGTAATAACAAAACAAGTGACCTATAGGTCACGGCGCTCAGCTGAAATTGATAATGAGAATAGTTTTGTAATAAGCTGAATTTGTCTGAAAGAATATATTTATGAGCTTTTTCAAAATGTGGGTCCTGTGATAAAGTTTCTTCCACTATTGGCAAAATAAGGAGCAAAATAAGGAAGATTGAAGGTTTGGGATGAAAAGTTTGGCTTAAAAAGCATCCATAATCGTTTGAAAGAAATAGGTCCTGTGACCTTGACCTTTGACCTTATGACCCAAAACTAAAGTGGTGGGCCACATATTAGTCAAGTTTGAAAAATATTTCAATCCAACCTTGAGTTATCATCTGGAAACAAATATGTGGACAGGTGAACCCTGTGACCTTGACCTATGACCTCATGACCCCCAAATGAAAAAAGGTTCTTACTTTATTGATGGGCCATATATAAGTCAAGTTTGAAACCAATATGTTGTTCCAAACTGGAGTTATCATTGAGAACTCTTATTTGAAGGTCACCTATATGTGCTTGATGCAGCTTTATGACTAGGATAAACAGTTCGGCTTAAAACGAATTCACAATCTTTATAAATAAGTGGGTTCTGTGACCTTGAATAATCAATAGAGTTCTTGTTGTAGAGGTGGGCCATATATATATATATATATATATATATATATATATATATATATATATATATATATATATTCAGGTTTGAAATTGATCCATATCGATTTGTTAATCCAAACAGGAGTTATCATCAAGAAACAAATTTGACAGACATACAGAAAGATGAACAGATGGACAGACAGACGGACAGGGTGATTATTACCTGACGTATTCAAGCGGGCCCTTATAACTCACAAGGTTTTAGGACACTAGCTTAAACCACAGTTGAAAATCTGATCGTATCAATATAATTTGGAAGTCTCATAGTATAGGAAAATATTCATTAAAAAACGGGAAAAAAAGTACAGGTGGCGCCACCAGTCTTCAGGAATTGTAGAAACCAGTCACAATAAATAAAAACACATGGTCGCGGGACACTAGTAGGAACCACAGTTGAGAAACACATAACTGCTGTCATTTGACGGTCTCAAAAACAGAAAAAAAATCGTTAAAAATATAATAAAATGCAGGTGGCGCCACCAGTTTTAGGAAAAATGGCAACTCTAGTCATGGTCAATGTGCAATGCAAGATTCAGGGCAATGCATGCATTAATTATCAAGATACTGGAGGTTTTGTAACAAATTTCAAATTATTCTTGGGGTACTTACAAGCCCTAGAGCTTGGAGGATATAGGTCACAGTGACCTTATTTCAGGTTTCTTAGGAGATTTTATATGGACCTCCCTGGATATTCAGTTACAGGTTTCTAGGTTCAGCAATGTCAAAACGTACCAGTCTAACGTAAGGACGGACAGCAGGACAAACAGGCAGAGGGACGGACGGACGGATGACGGACACTGACCAATCACTATAGCCCAGTTGACTTACAGTCAGCTGAGCTAAAAAATATATAGATTTGGGGAACAATTTTACCAGGGAACATCGGTATGGGGGAATATATATAGAGCTGACCCCAAACACAACACATTGTGGCCGCATTGCTCGGAGTTTCCGGATAAGGACACACGGATCGCTAAAGGCACGCACGAAATAAATGAGAATATTTTGCATTAATACCAGGCCTGTCTATGACCAAAAACACTTGAAGAATTAAAAATATCTTATCTGTAATTGCAATAAAGTTCAAACGTCCATCAAATATAAAGGCACTTTCACCTACAGGGCACCCTTGTACTGTATGAAAAAGAGAATAAAGAAAGAAAATCGAAAAATTTCCTGTTTATATATACAGAAAAGTTCAAACGTCTTTCAAACGTAAAGAAAATTATTGCCGTAGGTATTCACAAGAAACAGTAAAAATCCCGCCGTAAGCTATAAGCGCGAATGATGTCATTCAAAATTTCACGCACTGGTCAACAAGACTGTGCTCTCCAGGGACGTATGTTTACTCCAATTCACAATAATTTACCTCACAGCCCCGATGTCATCCAGGTAAATGTGTAGAAACGGAAATGAACAGGGAAACACCAGACTTTCATCTATTCTTGTTGGCGACGGTAATCAATACAGGACCAACTACGTTGCCACAAGGCAAAAGCTTTCAACCTTCCAAACACAATCTACGGTGAAGCGAAAGTTTAATGTGCTGTGTGGCCGTTCACAGTTATGGGGATTCCTCTTATACATAGCTAAGCAGTACTAATGAATCTGGAAATTGTGATGCGGGACCCTGATAATGAAGGTTATCGGTACAATTCATCAGAGGCGCGGGAAGGTAAACGCGAGACTGATAGTTAAAAATGATGTATATATTATCAATACGCTTGCAAACCTTTTCCCTGGACAACACAAAAGAGGCCCTAAGACAGCTTGTTGAACTAGAAGTAGGTTGCTCGGAGGCCCAAAACCTCACCTGAGTTGAAAAATGTGTAATTAATATATATATATATATATATATATATATATATATATATATATATATATATCTGTATGTGTGAAAATAATTTTGTAGCTCATTTTTCAATTAAATTCAGTACCAGGATGCGCAGAAGTGTATTTGGGTATGGTAAGTCTCAGAAGGGAGAACTAATTAAGTTTGATATAAGTTAAATCTACTGCATGTTCGAGACTATAGTTATCTCCGGCAAGGAGGTTCCCTATTCGTTAGTGTCGGCTTGTTTGACTAATCCTGGGGGTTAGATCCCAAGCGTAATTGCTATGAGAGTATATAGGTTGTAACAGCCCGTCCAAGGTCGGTAGTATCCCCGGTTCCTCCACCTATACAGTAAAGACTACCAACCACCACCACCCCAGCTATGGAATGCGTCGTAATAATAACATGTATTGTAACTAGTTATACAATCCTTGAAAAATGTTTATAGTTTACCGAAAATGGTTACCACGAAACTTTGAGGAAGGGAAGGAACCTGGCCAAGGAAGACCAATAAGTTTTGATGGTGACATGGACAATGTTTACCTGGGCGGCGGTATCTGCTCTCCTGAGCTCCATTCTAATTGCTTTCAGGTAATGTGTTTGAATTTTGAAATGTCGCATTTGCATTTAAGAAAACTACCAGTATAGAAAAAAAATTAAAAAGGTTTGGTTCTCAGGCACCACCCACATCAATTTTAACCCCCCGCATAAAAAATATGTTGATTTTCATTTTTAAAGAAGATAACATAATACAATTTTGATAAGTTTGCCTTTGTTATGTAATGTTGTGCTTTTACCTGTTTAGAAATATATATATATATATATATATATATATATATATATATATATATATATATATATATATATATATAATATCATGCTGCTCCCTTATCATAAGACATTTTTATGGAATCATACAAAGCAGGTAATAAAAAAGCCGCCTGCACGCACTGATTTATGAAAAAAAGTGCCTGAGAAGCATACCCTTTTTTGCCCAAGTCTGCATTTGTATAGGAGCGTAGAAAATTGATTTTCAAAAAGTAAAATTCAAATGTTGTTCCGAATGCTCTTTTATTGTAATCAAGAGATAAAATCACTTTAGAAATCATGTGATCTATGTTGATTTTATTCTATGGTGACAGGTTTCAGCTACACATTAAGTTATTCATAGAATTAAGATGCGTTTCAATGTGCGCGTATCTGCGTATATGCGAGAAAAAATGTGCATATAATTTTGTAACTGAGATGCTCTATGTTTCTGCCTGTCAGCGCATATATGTGTATATGTGTGATAATCACCACAGGAGCAGGTCTGTGTAAACTCATTATTTTTTTTCACGTATATACGCATTAGCTGTGTTTCCATGTGCGCTAGTATGCGTATATACACGTGAAATATATAGCTTTGTTTCCATGACTCCCATATACACCATACAGATCCTGGAGTGAGGTTATTTTTCCTGTATAATTCACGAGTTCACACAGACCTTGTATGCGTAAAAATCGCTCCTCTTTTATAAACACATACATATACATGCTGACGGACACATCCATGGAAACATCACGGTAACAAAATCACATTAACGATTTTTTCACGCATGTAAGTGCGCATGGAAAGAGAATCGAGAGTAAACATGCAATATAATTTTTAAATTATGTCCAATTTTATTTGAAAATATTCAATATTTTCATAGCGTCTGATGAAGCTGAAACATATTAATTTAAAAGCATTCAAGGAATCACATTTAAACAAAACCTTGATATACAAAAGAGCTGACAACTTCAATCATTCACTGTTGTCATACAAATACATTTATAGTATTACCGTTATATACAAATCCTGGACAAAAGTCCATGTAGGTGTGTGCGCTTACCTGAGCGTTTCCGTGGTATGTACCCTGTGATAGGGATAGTGATGAGGGGGTCGTACAGAAGAATGGAATCCAAGGAGCGCAAGTCCGAAAAATAGTACCGGTACTGTGAACGAAACAAAGTATACATAATACAAAAGTACTAACCAAAGCTATATGCTGACTTTTATAAATACAAATAATAAATACATAGTTTATTTGGATACATGAATGACGTAATAAATTAAATAAAAATATGACAAGAGATCAATCTCTTTTCTTTATACCTGCAGCCGTTTTTCCTTTTAGTACACCGATAATCGGGGATTTTATATTTGAGCCGGCAGGTGATAAATTAAGGGGAATAATTTGAGGGATACACAAGGTGTGCCAACCCTCATGTCATTCTTAAGAGTGCAGCAGGCTGTATAGCACACCCCAATAGAAAAAAGTAGGATAAAAGTAGGTACTTGAATTCAGAAAAAAGAAGGACAAAAGTAGGTACAGGTATTCAGAAAAAAGTTAGACAACAAGTGGCCCATGGGCCATGACGCTCAGCTAATTTTGACTGAATGCTCATTTTTTTTATTAATGTTATATATTGTCTCTGAGAATAGCATATGGCTAAGGTTACTGTATTGAAAGAAATAGACAGAAATTAAAAATTTCAGGATTCATAGGAGAAATGCCTAGGACCCCCCCTGGATTTCTCAATAGAGGGTTCCAAGGAAAATGGATACAATTTGTACTCTGTCTGTCTGGGTGCTCAAAATCATGTTTCTGGTCCATAGCTAGCAGAGTAGGCTATATCACCATGATCCAATTTCAGGTTTCCAAGGAGAATTGCCAAGGATTTCCCTCCAATATAATTTTAGAAGAGTCTAGGGCTAATGGATACAATTTGTGCTTTGTCTGTCTGAGTGCTCAAAACAATTCTTCAGCCCAAAGGTCACACAATATAGGTCACCATGACCTAATTCCAGGTTTCCAAGGACACTTGACTAAGACCTCCCTGAATTTTATTTTAATAGATTCTAAGCCTAATGAATACAATTTGTGCCCTGTCTGACTCTCTGGGTGCTAATATGGCATCTTTTCTGATAGGTTGCAAAATAAAGGTCTGGTGACCTAATTTCAGTTTTCCAAGGACATTGGCCAAGGAAGACTCACAATGTTACATTAGACGATCCTAGACTAACGGATACAAAGTGTGCGCTGCCTGACTTTCTGGGTGCTCAAAATCCTATTTTCGGTTTGAAGGTCACAAAATGTAGGTCACCATGACCTTTTTTAGGTTTCAAAGGAGATTTGCCTAGGACCTCCGAGGATGTTGCATTAGAAGACTCTAGGCCTAACATATGCGATCTGTGCCCATCTGACATTTAGGGTGCTTGAAATCATGTTTTCGGCCTGTAGGTCAAAATATAGGTCACCATGACCTAATTGATCGGACTTCCAAGGAGATTTGCCTAGGACCTCCCTAAATGTAAAATTGGAGGATTCTAGGCCTAATGGATACAATTTGTGCCCCACCTGACTGTCTGGCTGCTCAAAATCATGTTTTTGGCCCATAGGTCACAAACTATAGGTCACAATGACCTAATTTCAGGTTTCCAGGGAGATTTGCCTAGAAACTCCCAGGATATATTATGTTATAAGATTCTAGGCCTCACAGATACGATTTTTTTTATCTGACGTTTATGGTGCTCATATGACATCTTTTCCCTATAGGTCGTAGAATATAGGTCACAGTCACCTAGTTTCAGGATTCCATGGACATTTGCCTAGGATTTTTCAAAATGTCTGGTTAGAGGTTTCTAGGCCTCAGGATACAATTTGTGCCCTGTCTGACTGTCTGGGTGCTCAAAATCATGTTTTCGGCCCGTAGGTCACAAAATATAGGTCACAATGACCTCATTTCAGGTTTCTAATGAGATTTGCCCAGGACCTCCCCGAATGTACAATTAGAAGTTTCTAGGTCTAACGGTTACGATTTGTGCCCTGTAGGTCATAGGTCACAAACTATAGGTCACAATGACCTAATTTCAGGTTTCCAGGGAGATTTGCCTAGAAACTCCATAGGTCACAAACTATAGGTCACAATGACCTAATTTCAGGTTTCCAGGGAGATTTGCCTAGAAACTCTCAGGATATATTATGTTATAAGATTCTAGGCCTCACAGATACGATTTTTTTTTATCTGACGTTTATGGTGCTCATATGACATCTTTTCCCTATAGGTCGTAGAATATAGGTCACAGTCACCTAGTTTCAGGATTCCATGGACATTTGCCTAGGATTTTTCAAAATGTCTGGTTAGAGGTTTCTAGGCCTCAGGATACAATTTGTGCCCTGTCTGACTGTCTGGGTGCTCAAAATCATGTTTTCGGCCCGTAGGTCACAAAATATAGGTCACAATGACCTCATTTCAGGTTTCTAATGAGATTTGCCCAGGACCTCCCCGAATGTACAATTAGAAGTTTCTAGGTCTAACGGTTACGATTTGTGCCCTGTTGACGGCCGGACGGCTGGACGGCCAGACGGCCGGACGGACGCCGGACAAAGGGTGATCGCTATCGCTCAGATGACTTACAGTCAGCTGAGCTACAATCAGGTACAGGAATTCAGAAAAAAAGTAGGACAAAAGAAGGTACAAGAATTCAGAAAGTTGGACAAAAGTAGATACAGGAATTCAGAAAAAAAAGTTGGACAAAAGTAGGTACAGGAATTCATAAAAAAAGTAGGACAAAAGGAGGTACAGAAATTCATAAAAAAGTAGGACAAAAGAAGGTACAGGAATTCAGGAAAAAAAGTTGGAAAAAAGCAGGTTCAGGAATTCAGAATAAAAGTAAAACAAAAGTAGGTACAGACATTCATAAAAAAAAGGACAAAAGTAGGTACAGGAATTCAGAAAAAAAGTAGTACCACAGAAGGTACAGGGATCCAGAATGAAAAGTACAAAAACTGAAGGAAAATGTAGGAGTGAAACCCTACACGTAACAAATTATTCATGCTTATTCTCCATAATCGAATGTGAAATACACAAAAATGTAATATTTTTTAAAACATTTTTAAACTACCGAAACTTGAGTTATTCTTCATAAACTTATATATTTGTAAAATGGATGTGCCCTGTGCCTTAATTTGACCTTGTGACCCCAAAATCAAAACGAATCTTCCCGTATTGGCCGGTGAGCTATAATTATAAGATAGAAAGTTTGGAATGAAATGTTGTCTGAAAATGTAGCCTGAATCTTTTGAAAAAAGTGGGTCATGTGACCTTGACCTTGGGCCTCATGACCCAAACGGCAACAGGATTCTAGTGGTTGGTCACATATAAGTCAAGTTTGAATCCAAACTGGAGTTATCATACGGAAACAAATATGTGGACAGATGACACCTGTGACCTTTGACCTTGTGACCTAAAAATCAATAGGGTTTTCCCCTATATTGGCAGTAAACTTAGTTCGTTACTGCACTTTTCTGATTCAAAATGCTCCTATTTGCCATTATCTGTTTACTCATGGGTATGACAAAAACAAATTCACAACAAAACGTCGCATTTTTTAACATAAATATCCCAAAACGAAGCAAAGGAAGTAGGAAGAAATGGTATTTTGGAGAAAAAGTGGGTAATTAGGACTGAGACCAAAACGGCCGAGGCTATCGTCACGACCATCGTGCCGATAAGAAGTACTATCTGCACGACAGCCTCTCATATTATATATAAAACTTAACCACTGCTAACAATATGGCTGGTAACAGACACATCAGCACAACAGAACTATTTAAATTGTAGATGCTGGGTGATTTAGGTACACTTAATAATTACACGTTATACACAATCAGTGCATAAAACTGGTAAAGCCTGGGCCGGGCCAAATACACGAATGTTCCTTGGCCAGCTGTCATAGCAAGTTTCATTGTGGTATGTTTATTTCTGTTCATGAGTTTTGTTTTGTATCTATTTCCCAACAATTATAATTCCTCTGATACTTGAGATAACAATATCATGAAAAATTAAAATATATATGGTTAACGATATATGGGAACACACGGGTGTCGTGGGGATAAGAAAGCTAATCCGCACGACGGTCGTGCGGATAGACACTACCGACCAAAACAGGTAGAAGAAGTAGGAAAAGTAGGATTACTTGACTGTCTTCGTACAGAAATTTAACGATTTATTTAAGCACAATGCCAGGGCAAGACAATACATTGAGGGAGACATAAACAGAAAAACTATTATGCATCCCCATTCAAATAATCGAGGGAGACATAAACTATTTTGCATCCACATTCAACTAGATATTTCTTGGCACCGCAGGTGCCATAGTATCGCCAGACAATTAATCCCCCCCCCCCCCCTTTTAGAATAGGCCCCCCATCTTCAGCAACAATTTATATCAGACCACACTCATAGAAAAGGTCATTCTCATAGAAAAGGTCATGATCCAAATTTCAATATACATCATCCCCTAACCCATGTCTATGTATATGCAAGAAATCTGTCCATTAGTTTTTGACTTATAATGCTCACAGTACTGTTAAGTGGCAATGATGGGGTATTAAACGGCACGAAAACAAGTAAAAGAATAACAGGTGGCACCACCTGTTTCCCGTACGTGACAACACTATCGAAGATCTTCGTTCAAGTTGATTTTTGGACCAATCAATGCATCCCTTATTGAGAAATTAATGATTTTGTGTGATTTTCACCATATATGGCGATATTCAAGGTCAAGGCCACTCATTGGAAAGGTCATGACCCCTATTCAAATAAACATTATCCTATAACCCATATCCATGTATATGCATAATATGAAAGAAATTTGTCCATTAGTTTTTGAATTATAATGCTCACAGTACTGATAAATGGCAATGATGGGGTATTAAACGGCACAAAACAAGTAAAAGAATAACAGGTGGCGCCACCTGTTTCTGGTACATGACAATACTTTCCAAGATCTTCGAACATGTTGATTTTTGGACCAATGCATGCATCCCTTATTGAGATATTAATGATTTTGTGTAATTTTCACCATATATGGCAATATTCAAGGTCAAGGCCACTCTAATAGGAAAGGTCATGACCCCAATTTATATATACATTATCCCATAACCCATGTCTATGTATATGCATAATATGAAAGAAATCTGTCGATTAGTTTTTGACTTATAATGCTCACAGGTTATAAATGTACTGTTAGTGGCAATGATGGGGTATTAAACGGCACGAAAACAAGTAAAAGAATAACAGGTGGCGCCACCTGTTTCCGGTACATGACATTACTATCCAAGATCTTGGGTCAAGTTGATTTTTGGACCAATCAATGCATCCCTTATTGAGAAATTAATGATTTTGTGTGATTTTCACCATATATGGCAATATTCAAGGTCAAGGCCACTCATTGGAAAGGTTATGACCCCTATTCAAATAAACATTATCCTATAACCCATATCCATGTATATGCATAATATGAAAGAAATTTGTCCATTAGTTTTTGACTTATAATGCTCACAGTACTGATAAATGGCAATGATGGGGTATTAAACGGCACAAAACAAGTAAAAGAATAACAGGTGGCGCCACCTGTTTCCGGTACATGACAATATTTTCCAAGATCTTCGAACATGTTGATTTTTGGACCAATTCATGCATCCCTTATTGAGATATTAATGATTTTGTGTGATTTTCACCATATATGGCAATATTCAAGGTCAAGGCCACTCTCATAGGAAAGGTCATGACCCCAATTTAAATAAACATCATCCCATAACCCATATCTATGTATTTGCATAATATGAAAGAAATCTGTCCATTAGTTTTTGACTTATAATGCTCACAGGTTATAAATGTACTGTTAAGTGGCAATGATGGGGTATTAAACGGCACGAAAACAAGTAAAAGAATAACAGGTGGCGCCACCTGTTTCCGGTACATGACATTACTATCCAAGATCTTCGGTCAAATTGATTTTTGGACCAATTCATGCATCCCTTATTGAGATATTAATGATTTTGTGTGATTTTCACCATATATGGCAATATTCAAGGTCAAGGCCACTCTCATAGGAAAGGTCATGACCCCAATTTAAATAAACATCATCCCATAACCCATATCTATGTATTTGCATAATATGAAAGAAATCTGTCCATTAGTTTTTGACTTATAATGCTCACAGTACTGTCAAGTAGCAATTTTGGGGATATTAAACGGCATGAAAACAAGTAAAGAATAATAGGTGGCGCCACCAGTTTCTGGAACATGACAACCCTATCCATGATCTTCGATCAACTTGATTTTGGGATCAATCCATGCAAGTTTTCTTGAGATATTTAAGAATTTGTGTGATTTTCCCCAAAATTGAACCTATTCAATGTCAAGGTCACTCTCCTAGTTGAGGTCATGACCTCATTTTAAATAGGCGTCGTCCTCTCACCCATATCTATACATATACCAAGTTTGGTAAAGATCCGTGAAATATTTTTTGAGTTATTGTGTCCAAAAGAAATCTCTGCGGCGGCGGCGGCGGCGCGACCGTGCCTAAACCATAGTATCTCCAGACTATGTCTGGCGATACAATTAATTGAAGGAGGCACAAACAGACAAACTATTTTGCATCCCTATTCGGATGCGGACGAAGCTTTCAAAAACTCTTCCAATTACACATCGTATATATCCAATTACATATCGTATATATTGTATTACATATCGTATAGCATACGTTTTCAGACATCTTGAAAGCAGACAAACAAAAAAAAAAGAAAAGATTAAAACAATTCAATGATGCCAGAGTGTCAGACATACACGTACACTCTTTACGCAGCGTTTACACACGGAGGTCACTCCATATCTCCTTCACTATAACCGCTGCTTTGTTAAGTAAATCTATCGGGGTTTCGACACTAGACCTGGTACAGGGATTAGAATCAGACTTACGACTGGGAGTTTAATGCACAATGCGATACCACGCTCTCATTGGTCTGATTGCAGTTCTTTGCCTTGAACCCGCCTTGGTGGTGAAACCATCTGAATCGTGCTATACAAACCAGCCAATGAGATTTAGAACGACTGCAGTGTAAAGCTGCAACCTGAGGAGTGTATCAGAATTAACGCTATTTCTAAAGAAATTCTAAGAGTTAATTCTACACCAGTTTAATTTGTGATACCTTTATTTCTATTATATAGGTTTAAGAATGAAGCGTAACACTTTCCTATAAGAATCATTTTCTTCAAGACAAAACTTTTATCCATTTGTTCTTGTGATGAATGCCACAATTTCAGCGGATAATCTTGTCATAAATCTTAACACCTATTCAGTTAACGCACCGTAAAGTCTTTTCTGGCCTTGCCGTATGAGTAACAACATACGAATGAAATATGGCAGAAAGAAACCAAAAAGCAATTACATGGTACCAGGTAATCATTCAGGTCAACATAAACGCATTTATATCCAGCAAGAATTAATTGACATATATATGAATTGGCCTAAGGTTTCTGGCAGGCGAACTTGATGACATTTGCAAAATTGGGGAAAATTAGTTTAAACTACACATGGGGCCCGCAGAGAAAATCTAATAGTCCCGCATTAAGACACTTACTAATTTGAAACTAATAAAGCAACTGCGACCCTGACATAAAGTAAATTGGTGTTAAATTCTTTATATAAACAACAGTTACCCCCAGTCTATGAGAGTCATAAATATGAAATGCCATTCATACGCGATCAAATATATATGGCTTCAGGCTCGGCCATATAAACAAAAATGATTTTCATTACCATGGCATGTTTCCATAAGAACGGCTGCCACTATTTTATGGGTAGTCGAATGTGTTTTTTTTTCGGAGATCCCTTCGGCGACCGCTACTTCAGCACGAACCTGAGTACATGTATTTTGCGAATTGAAAAGAAATCTTTATAAAATTGTCAGTCGTTTTATTTTTCTGGCATGCAGACTTTAACTCAATTTATATTAAATACATAAATAAAAGTTATAAATTGCCCCTGAAATTGAAATTAATACTTGTCGGAGTCTCTTTAATTCACATGAAGACACAAACAATTGTTGACAGTGACTGGAAGGATCTGATCAAATGGACACATTCATGCGCATGCACCTACACATATAACTATCAAAATTACTGAAAGAAAAAAGTGTCGTGCTGAAGAGATAATTTCAGCTTTGCATGGGTAGAACAAACTGCATAGAACTGTCTGTCACTGACATGCTGGCGAATAGGTTACGTTTGTATTATTTCAACGACGGTATGGACCTTATTACAAACGTTTTCAGGGGGCGCCAAGCCAGCATTTAAACAGAGACACTTGTTATAGATCTGACCCGTCTGTCCCGTATGTGGGCAATGGGAAAGTGGGCTCCTGGTACGTCACAATGAGGAACGTTAAATCTCAGCAGGGGATATGCAGAAAGCATGAGTATCCACGGAAAAAGCCCCCCGTATTCCTACATGTAATGTGGCATCAATCAATCCAACGAGTATCCCTCTTTCTGCGGCAAGATTTAGTAGGAGGTTTAAATGGAGCTATTTACAATACGCACAGCAAAACAGTGACTGCGCTCCTGTTTACTTTCTGTTACGTGAAGTTCCTCACTTATCAAGTGCTCCGAGTGGCTGGTGTGAACTTACCGTGTTCTCATCTCGTATATTTTCCTCAAGTGCCCTTGTACGCACACAGACCCAGCTGATCCCGGGCCTGTCGGGTGATAAAATCCCCCAGGGCCACTTCAATCACAGTGATCCCACCCGACAATCAACAATATATCAAGGCCTCTGTTTTAGGTCTGCAAAATAGTTTGCCATCAATAGCGCATCTGGCTTGACGACGCATGATCCTTCAAAAAGGTGCGCTTACGGTGAATTCTGACGCGTTCTTTTGCTTAAATTAATCTTATTTCATCAATTTTAGGGCTATTTAAACATCCCAGGGAGCGTAGGACTTTGAATCTACCATAGCATGGTGCGTAGGACTAAAATTTTAGAAAACATGTCAGGCTGTACATGTGTTATCATGGTATTCTGTCTTTGTTCACATGACTCCTTAATTCTTTTAGGTACAATTAATATGAATTGTATAAAGTCAAGTAGCTTTTCCGTCTACAATGTTGGTCAGTGGGAGTGTACACTCAAAATTACTGGTACCGTTAACCACGTGCAAGACGTGTGAATCCATAACAACACACGGTCTGTTTAAGCGTAAGACACATTGGATATTTTGGAAATTATGTATCCATGCAACGGTCCGCATCCTTCAAAACCCGACCAAATTCCGTTTAAAAGTATAACTTCTGGACCACCAACAGTTATAGAGGTCACGTTAACGATATATTCGTGTTGAGAGTATAATATTTGACAGGGACTAAAGTACTTTGTCTCTCCTGCCAATGTTGTGATGTGGTGTCGGGCATGCGGGGTGTAATGTATATAATAATACAACAGTGATGGGCATTGTGTACCCTACTGACACTGAAATACAGAAAATGCAGCTTTCATTCAGACGAAAATCAGGGGCATCGATATAGCGGGGATAGGGGGTATATATCCTCCCACTTTTTGGCCAAAGGGGGGGGGGGGAGGGGTGATGGTCAATATAATCACTTCCCCCCTCCCAAATTCATATTTTGCAAATGAAATAAATTAATAAATAGAAGTTTATAAAGACTTTGGTTCCATTTATAGGTTAACTATGAAATATACGTAAACCGGGATCAGAATTAACATAATTTCTTATTTCCTAAAACATTATACTTTATTGTAATTAATATATTTGAACTGTGTCATACACACGCTAAAAGGTATAAATATGCGTGTGTGTGTCTGTGCGAGTCAATCACCCCCCTCCCCCCCCCCCCCTTGCAGATAAATTGACGCCACCGACAAAAACAGCTTGGGGGTGGGGGGGGGCATGTCCGTTAATGAAAGCGGATTCTCAGATCTGCGAAAGAGACAATGGTGTAACACGAGCCTATAAACATTAAGTGTGTTCACCCGAATAAACAATCAGTGCTTGAAGCGCATCAGCTTGCTTGTCTTGTTTTCCCATGTTCGTTAAGTGTCTTAATTGTCGGTTAGGGGTCCTTGTTAAAAGCCCATCTTAACTGAAGAAGCTTGCACTTTCTTCTGAAATGTCTACCGCACCAGATGCATTGGGGATTTCTACAAAAAGCTGCTCAGACGACAGATTTATCTCTCTGTACTTGTGTGACACTTTATATGACGTAATTGTATATATATAATAAATAAAACAGGATGTGTTTGGGAAAGACTTGATATGCAGTCAAAACCATTGCGTGAAGGGTTGCATAAAGGCTGAATATTACTTTCAATTTTCTTTTCGTGAGAAAGTGTATGATGAAATATTATCAAAGTTTGTCTCTGTGTGATTCATGACCAAGAGTTGTAGTAATCCACACTGGTATAGGAAATATGTATGTGGAGTCATATTTGTTTAAACAGACCTAGAGAGGATAATTTTGTCAAAGCTAAAAGAGAGAAATTTATTGTGTAAAGAAGAGAAAGCAAATAAAACTATGATTCTATTCTATAGGTGACGATATCGTAAGAGCAATAGTTATACTCTGCACGGCCGAGGAGTTCATATACTCAATATAAACTCCTGACTCCGAGCAAAAGTCGGACTGTGACCTAAAATGGCCGCGTGCATGCAAAGACCATGGACTTTCATTTGAAAAAATAAACTTGTATTTTACACCCGTAACTTATACACTGCTTCTCTCATTAAGGTCTGTTTATATTTTAATTAGTATTTTACTTAAGCACGCCCTTTAATTAAGCTTCGCATCATGACAATTTTTGTGTCCAGATATACTGGGGAACTTGGTTTAGTAGTTTACTATACTGTGATCTGAAATATTGCAACTCCGTGTTATTATATTACTTTTCATACTCCAGAATTTCTTTTTATTTCATAATCATTTACATGTATATGGTTCTTACAGTTAATAATAGAGGTAGGATTTTAAATGTGGTATTGTTAAAACAATGTGTTAACATTGTTTTAAGCAGCTTCAAGCATTTGGGAATAAGGCGCTATATAAATATGATAAATTATCATTCTTATTCTTATTATTTGAAGTCCATTAAGGGGACTTGGCGTTGGACGTTAAAACTATGAAATTGTCATGCATGCATTTTTCAAGAATTAATCATAGCCTTGCGTAATGTTCGCGAACTTTCCAGGTAAGTATACCCTGACATTATATGTTTAGCCTTTACACCAGTCACTCATCTCAATGTTTATAGACTGACCGATGTATCGGTGGTATGTATTATAAATATGTAACTCTAATATTCCTTGTTATTTTTCTACGGTGCAAATTATTAAAATATTCAATGTCATCCCGTTGCCGAATTATACGACCAAACCTATGGATCAAAATCTTCCGGAATGTACATGTAGCCCAGTCCCTTTGTAATTGCAGCAGGCAGTTATCAAGTGAAGGTGCTGGCAAAGCCTGGCTTATCGCAGGTCGACAGCAAGCAGGCAGTGCTTAGCAGACACAAAGCCGATAGGGAGATGTTAAGGAGAAGCTTGTCAAATTGCAAGCTTCGATAAGAACCCATATGATCGAATGTATTGACATATGGAACACGGTTATGAAGTGAAAGGTGGGGGTGCTTTTTTTGCACAGACGTGATGTTATGCTGGTATTTACAATTACGCCTGGCGGATGTTCTAGCGATTGTAGACAAGGAATCCCTGTTGAGATATCGTTTGTGCCCCGAGTGCTCTTATGTTTTGATATATATGTTATTTCACCTTGTTGTATTGTAGCAACACGTAATACATGTGGTTGGTACCAGTGCACGCTCACTGTGGGGGAGGCTTTCACAGGTGCGATTGTGGTTTTCCAAAGCAAACCGTACGAACCTGCTACAACCAACTTTTCTTAAATATCACTAACATTTTCTTTGATCGTAAGTGATGCCTCGATAGCTGACTGTCAATCTTTTCCGGGTGCGAAGGTAAAGCCTGCTTTCCGGATGCACAGAAAGGACGCGGTGCGAACATACAGAACTTTACTCCTAAACTTCTAATATGTTCCTGCATATATATCAAGTTTGACATCTTTTCTATATTCGAGAACATGTATATACGCATAAACAGTTAGGTCGTCGGTAAAATGAAACCTTTATTGCATACCCGTTAGAATGCATGAGTATGCGTTAACAAGTACGGTTTAGTTAAGCCATTATCAATATAAAAAAAAACAAAAAAAACAAGAAAACCTGAACCTGTTATTCACAGTTTTTCGTGTATTTTTATGTGTTTTTAACGGATAAATTCGTGGTATATTGTCGGACCTGCCCATTGAATGTGGCAAGCATTTTATGTTCGCTCATATGTAATCGTTAAATCTTCTAGATTTTCTAGGCTTTACAGGAATGGAATTAGAAAACAACCTGTTGTGAATTACAATATATAACGGTCTTTACGGTTTTAATGAGATTTAAGAATTTCTCCTTTTGTACTTGGAAGCAATGGCCGGGAAGAAACTGGTACCTTTTGTTTGGAGGTAAAACGTTCTATCCCGAATAAGCCTGAGTTATGTGAACGTCATTTCACACTGTGGAAAGCATAACCTTACCTCTCCACCTGGGGCCTCCCATGTTAGTGTAACTTCATTAACTTCCGGCGGAAGTACTGGTAAATGCCGGTCAATGTAGGAAAGTTTTAAATATGGCAGCACCTCAGCATCTTGGACAACGTATATATCCACGTCAACTCCTGAAATATAAAACAACATACATGATTTCTCTTTTTTTAACGACCCTGGAAGTTTTTAAATGATGAACATTAAAAAAGACTAGTATTCTCATGAAAATTTCTCATAAAACTTAATTTATGTAAGTAATGTAAAAAATCTACTAAGACTTCCTTTACACTTGTTTACCAGTGCCAGGGTGTTCACTCCACCCCCATTTCCGAGATCCTGTTTCAGTCCAGGGTATACATGAAAGTATTGTTGTTGCAACATGCACGCGTTTATCACATGATGCTACGGGTTGTGGGCGTTTTATTATACATAATTATATATATATATATATATAAATTATTTTTAGTTTCTAATTTTTTTAAACTCTTGCAAGACGCAATATCATAAAGTCGTAATGTGTGGTCTACAAAAATCGACAAAAGATGCTTCGACGTGGGCGACGTTAAATGGCAAAGACAATATTCACGTGCAATAATCTAATGTACATGTGCAATAATATATACCTAACAAACAGCGTTAGGTATACCACCTTTCAGATCAAACATCATAACCAAAGGTGGGATGTCTCTTTAATACCATCCCAATATATGAAAACTACCGGTTGTATATAACATCGCGCGGGTCATACTACGCCCGGGACAGGTGGTTATAGGGCGGTACTAGGGTTCATGCGGCCCCTACACCTGTCTGTTCAACAGTTCAAGCCCCCTGGCTTTGAGCTGCTGCTACCTGACGGGCGTAAATATCCGTGTGGCTGGCTTTGTAGTTGTGAATGTACGCAGGTTTACTGGCCGTGTATATGGCTGCCGAGTCAGCCCGACCGAAACTCGGCGCCAGTCCTTCAGATTAATTGGTCTTTGTTGCTAAATGAGGATATATGTGTGTGTGTGTGTGTGAGGGTGTGTGTGTATATATATATATATATATATATATATATATATATATATATTTATTTTTATATATATATATATTCATCAACTTTCGTGCAATCATCCTTTTCTGTCACTGTTGTCAAATTTCCGGCGCTACTGCAAATTCTATGTACATATGGATTTTTTGCATAAGCTGAAAAATAAAATAATACTTTTGATCATTTCTTTGGCTCATTCACTTTCCATGATGTGAATCATTTCAGAAGTATTCAATCGTAAATTTCTATAATACCATATATCTGTGACCAAAAATATATAGCCAAAGCATATATATGGCCAAGCATATAAGTATATACATCTTGCGTTTGACCATGCACTCAAAATTTAAAAAAAAAACACGGCAAAGGGAACTAAATCCTCCAAAAACTTATTTATCGACTTCTAAAAATAGTAACCGCATGCAGAAGGCGCGGGGTTTGTTAGGCCGTGATTAACATAAACTTAAATTTAACCTTTTGCGTCGTAATGTGAATATCACAGCAAACATATTCATTGATACGTTTTGTCTTTTATTCTCTTATGTGTTGGGGGAAATATAATGAACCAATTTATGGAATGTCGTTATGGAAAATCTGCCGAAAAATAAAACAATAAAAAACAAACCAAATACTCATTATGGTTCAGAATGCCATAAGATGTTCAATATATTAGAAGTAATTTGTCTTGAAGAGTACAGACATTTTTAATGTATTGATTACCAGTAAATAATTCAATAATATATATATGATGGGCTAAAAAAATTCTTGGGTTCAAAGACCACTCCCTTGAAGAACATTCATCGCAAATAAATCTTTGATAAATAATTCAATTAGAAGAAATTATTTTATTACTTAAGACTCCAGAAATCACAGCGATAAAAGATCAAACAGTGACTGTGACACTTGCAACAAATATAAAACTTTGATATATGATTCAATAACAGGACTGGGTCATATTAATTCCTTCCCAAGACAGATTTTCGAGGCCAATTTATCATTATTCAGATCCTATATCGCACATGCAGGGACACTCAAGGGGGATAAAGAGATTATATATACTCCGGATTGAGGACTATATGACAGACCTGTCCCGTATGTGTTGATCCGGCAATCATTGAACAACCAACTGTTACCAATCTAGAAAGACGGGGAAGAGACCTCCTGTTGACTTACGGTCAATCTGCCAGCCACCAGAAGCATGAGAAAACATTTGCGACCCACTTAATAGATGTGCCTACTCTTAGCACCCGTCAAAAGTGAACAAATCCTTTAGCCATCATTCTTCAAGACTCAACGAGTACCGAAACTCGTCAAAGGATTTTCGTTTAATCCTGTTAAATATTTGAATAGCGGTCCATGCTTCAGTGTTTGATTCGGCAACAAGTGGGGCCCTTAAGGGTGTGTATTTAATACTTGACGTGAATCAACCCAAGCTTGATAGTGGTTGACTCCATGGTCTTATTTCACAACTGCCACGGGTTGGACTAGGCTCAGTCCAAATGGAATCCATGCAAGTATAGTGTATTGTTTATTTGGAAACACGACTGTCCTTCATGTAAGATCACAGAAATTTATTGCCGGGGCTGGTTTTACTGCTGCACCTATACAGCCTGCCACCTGGTGGGAGACAGGGTATAGATATCTGTAATAAGAGATGCTCTATATTTTGAGGACTGTTTTCGGGCTGATCGTGCCTGCAGCGATGGATTGCTCATTGACCCAGAAACCATGAGGTCCTGCAGACTAACGATTTAGTAACCACACCTAAACAAACGACAGTATATATATATATTTGACATATTAAATAGGCCTAACGATTATTGATATCGACTTGTTTTACGCGCTGGTTGTTGGTGAAGTAACCTGATATTGGTTGGCCCGCGTGACTAAGAACTACGGATCAATGCAATATATGTAGCTTTACATCCCTCTATCCGTCTGTTCTTCTTTACATTTAGCATTTCATATATTTGGTAAAACCTCGTTTGGCAAAGGGTCCCACGGAAACAGTCGACATATCCGTCGACAAAGGAGGGATTTATTTGGTAATGTCTTGCTTAATTACAATTCATGCTTGAAATTACGGCATATTCAACATGAGTGAGTTGGCCCAAACGAGGTATATATATATATATATATATATATATATATATATATATATATATATATATATATATATATATATATATCTTTCCTAATCCTGGCAAGGGAGTTGTCATGGTTTTTGAAAATACAAATTATTCGCCAATTAAAGTCATTTCGACATGGCTAACAAGTAGGTAGATTTATATGGGGCAGCACGGCCTGTGGTATAAACACTCGGCAACAAACACCTGTACATATATACATACAGAGATTTACAATTGTCTCTACTTAGGCGGCCTCAGAGTACGCCGGTTTCCCGGCTGACGGCACGTTAAAACTTATATAGAGCTCAGAGGCTTCGGTGAGAGACCACTTTAAATCAATGTACCTTCCGACTGGGGACCACCACCAAGCAAGGTTAAGACAAATTTGTTCAGCAAACTCTTGCTGACGTATAACAGATAGTTGGGGCAGTGTTCCGACACTTCCCGAGTACGCGAGATGGCTATCGTCCTCTCTTCCGAAGTCATCACACGCTCTCAATCAAATAGTCAACTGTTTAAGGACAGAAACAAACATTAGGTGTCGGACCATCCAGCAACCTGCTGCGAGGAAACCGCGGGTTCTTGTATTTGTTAAGAGTACGACGGGTTCGCACAAAGAATTGTTCACTTCAAGTCCGGTTCCTATGAGGCTATTGAGCTGATAATTTGAAACACGACTTGGGGATAAGGACACTTTAGATCTAATACACAGCAAGCCCGTGTTGACCCCTTGCACTTGGCCCATCTACTCTGACACAGCGATGGGAAACATGGAAAGTCCGCAAGTAAACTTAGCTCTACATAACATATGTATATTATATACATTCAAGTCCCCCTTGGCAAATCAGTGATACAGGCAAATGAGGAACGTTTGCCATGTCCCTGCATTAATTGTTGACACTTAAGGCACCCCGGCCCGTTATATGAAAGAATTGCAAGGATAGTTAAACGAAGGCCCGCCACTGCCACGTGCTTGGACTCAGAATCGGATTTACTCTGATGATCAGACGATGTAAACATGTATAAATAGTAAAGCTCGTATGAAGGAACACTTTACCTGAGAACTTGTGGACTTCTTTTCGGTCAATCCATATAGTCAAGCGTGAAAAGTGGGTATGTGCCACAGTGACGTCATGCACGTATAACGTTAGTAACAGGCACACGTGCAGTAAAACGCCCGCCCTCACCATGGTGTCGCTGCAACATCGTCTGCTCCACACCTCCCTCTCTGGTGGCTTATTATAGCGAAACATGTTCCTATTTTATCGGGGGGAGGTCTGGTGAGGTACAATGAAGGGAATCGAAACTAACGTTTCTCGTGTGCCGTTTCGAGATTTTCTGTGTCCAATGCTGTTGAAAGTGAACGTCAAATATCAGTATCTATATTTGATCTTATATTATACCTACTAAATTCGGCAAATGCAGAAAAGCCCACTTTATTTATTTTCCACACTCGGTTGTGCAGGCCCATTGTTTTCACATTGTCTGGCCTTAGCCCATATCTAAAGTTGATTCGGTATATCTCAATCACTCAATTCATTTGATGATAAAGGGGTAATGCTATGTCACTCTGATAACCGTTCTTCAGGAGGTAAATATTTTCAGCCTGATCGTATTTGTTATGTAAACACATTAAATCTGTCGGGGCAAGACAGGAAATGGTGAACCTGAAACATTGTATGTATACAAAGTAACGGCAATAGGCAAAGGTGTGTACTATAGAAAAGAGTACCGGTAACAATTATCTTCAACTGGCACTGAAAATGTTTCAGAGATAAAAATAAGGCCACACAGACCTAAATTAAATGATTACAATTATTTATATATATACAATATTATATATATATATATATATATATATATATACATACATACATACATACATACACACCCCCACATTCACACTTTGAGTTTAGTCTCATAAATTTGCACAGGATTTCATATTTGAAATAAGAAATTCAAAATCTGTTGTATATATGCATAACTACATGTTGGGACACAGCTTTAATCCCTACACTCTATAGGCGAAAATTGTAAAAATTAGTTACATTAATAAACCATTAATAATTTTTTGCCCTGTCTGCACTAATAATTTACAAATAGTGCATGCTTGCGAACCAAAATTAAAGATTTTCTGCAGAAATGCTGTACCACAAGACAGTGTATCCATTTTTTTCTCTGAATAGTGACCTCTGAAACTTTTTTTTGGTTTCCTACTATAATAAACCCATAAGGGCGTGGTCATTTTAAAAATGTTCCTCCGGATTCTACATGGAAGATACCGATTAAATGGCCACCAGACTCTCTCCACAGATACATTCACTCCTTGAGACTGTCCTTACAGTGTTTTTCTTTCGTATTTCCGTGCTCTTATCTAATCCTGGCATCGCAAAAACTTTGAAACCGCTCATAGGCGCTGTCATTTTGGGTACAGACAAAACCTTGATTTCGCAAGTCGCATGTCGGAATTAAAAGGTATACCGCTAGTTTTCGTTAACAGATCCATACGCTGAGCATACACTGAGCTATACTGCAAGTCCTCCCCCTGTATTTGCTGTTCCTTAGGATGAAAGAAATCTGAGGATTCATCATTGTCTTTCTTCAGGATAAAAGAAACCTGAGGATTCATTATCATCCTTTATCAGGATCAAAGAAATCTGAGGATCACGATCCTCGAAATCTTGCTGCTGCATTAGTTCTATTGAGGGTTGCACATTTCTGGCAATGTCCTCCTAGAAAAACGATAAATCCAATTGCGAAGCAAAGAAGTAGGTTCCTTGAGAGTTAAGTTACAAATTAGTATCAGATTCAATATGACAAAGGTTTCTTAACTGAGTATATATGTTCAAGTAGGCAGTCAAATGTCTATAATACAAAAACGCTAATATTGATAATGAAAAAAAGAATATAGAGAAGAATATCATGTAGAAAGGTATATTGGGATTACTTTTTTCAATGTTCGAAATAACTAAAGTATGAGAGTTTCACGAGGTGCAATACATTTTTACACAATAAAATGCTCTAGGTGCTGAGTAACCAAGTGGACTTGAATCTGTCCATAGAATAACCTTGATTTTGCTGTCCACCATCATTTTGTCTGGTCCTGTATTTAAATGATATAAATATAGCCCCATTTAACCGAGTCCAGGCTATCCGGTTAGAAAGTGCATGGAAGTCCGAGTTCAAGCCATTATAGGATTTAAGGCCAAAGTCTTTTGGAACCTGAGAGCATGCTTTTTATATAAAGGTTTAATGACATTAGTGACTGTTTGAGTTTAGTATATACCCCGGTAGTCTTACTTTATTTTGCAATATTCTATGAATAATAGTTCGCACATAATCTCTATGGTATACGTTTTCCTGTCTGTACATCAGGCATTAAATGAGTTTGCTAACGGTTGGACTCAGCTTGCTTTCTCGACTCAAAACGGGTTCGACCCCAAGTCTCTGATATTTGGCACTTGGTATTAGTTGACCGCTTTGTTCTATTTATTTGGAATATTAAAATATTTATTTAACGTCATCTCATATCTACCAAATGGCGATTGTAGACATTTTGTTTTTATCTTGACCTAATTTTTCAAGCTATATACATAGCCTTTATGCTATATTATTGCCTATATTTGCGGGTATAACCTATAGAAGAGGGTAAGGCTTACCTACTTTTCCTGAACATCTAATTTAAAAAAAATGGAAAAAGAGGGGGACCTATTTAAATGTCATGCCTGAATTATTTGGTGTAATTATAGTTAACGTTTTAAAAGATTTAAAAAATTCAACGTCTTAAGTAAAAATTATGGTCTATAAACAAATTTTGACAATTCTGGAGATAACGCATCAACTCTTAAGCCAGTCCTGAACGATTAAGGATATATTTATATCGAAAGAACCCTTTAATCCCTCTGATTTTACATATTTAACGTATATAGGAACGAAACCAACAGAGGGGATGCAATGAATATATATGCATGTACGGTTCTTATGTTAACACCAGAGAGGAAAAACAAACACATAATTCTATTTAATGACTTCATTGTTAAATGACACGATATTATACAAAATATATCAAATTTCGAAGTTCAAATTAATATTATGCAAAAGCTTCCTATAACGTATGCATGCGGGCATGCAACGATATGTTTGAAACTGCATTAATATATGAGATGATTGTTTTAGAATCGAAGGTTCTCATACATTTGTGCATGCTAAATATTTTCAACATGAACAATCTGACATTAAATTAATTAATGAAATTCTGCGATTTGAAGCGAAACGAAAATACCCGTTAGCTCGGTTATTCTTAGTATATCAAGTCTCTGCGACGTTTCCAATAATTGATTTAACTACATCGATTGTGTCCCAGAACAGTCTTATTTGAGCTAAGTGGAGCGGAATTAAGGTAAAAAGGGAATTATTTTACGGACATTTCTCTGAAGTCTCCAACAGAAGAACATCTTCGTGTGTAAAAAAGAGTAATTTGCATGCAAGATATGTTTGTAACAATCTTTATGTTAAAACCTTCATGTAACATTGGTGATGTGATGCTATATGATGTCAAAATTATTGCTGACCCAGATTGGAATGTTAATTCATTTAGTACTTTTTATTTAAGATACCTTTCTTGTATGAATGTTTATGGATGAAACATGCAACGTTTAAAATGACTATTTGTTTGAATCGATATTTCACCAAATGCTCTTGTGATGAATGTCACAATTTAAGCAAATATAATCTTGTCATAATTTCATGTGCCTATATATATATATGCATATTGAACTCTTTCAAATACGTGCTGGACATCCAAGAAAATCGCGAAGAGTTCTCTCTTGCCGTCAGTCATATATATATAGCGTATATCATCCTTGAGAGTTTAATGTATAATCGAGATAGCGACTATTACAGATATTAACATATTTAAATATTTAAGGAGATTTCTCGGCACTTCGAAATATTTCACTTTTCTCTCGTATTATGATATGCAGAATAATTAAAACTTCAATTTAAATTGCAACAATATGACACCCATTCAATGTGTGGATAAGTGACAATAAACATATAAAGCAGCCTGCAGAAAGGTGAGCAGCGAAACCTATTTGAAGAGGCTGATTGTGGGAACATTCTATTTGGATGTATTCCCCCATGCAGCATGCATGCTGAGCTATCAGAGTGCCAACATGAAGTGTAGAATTATCACCTTCCTATTTTCGGTAATTAAGATAACACAAGGATAAGGTTCTTAAAAACACCAAAGTGTTTGACAATTTAACCCTTGCCAGACATCTCAGTTTTCAAAAACACTAGCTCAGCTCGCATCCAGTGATCAGTTGTCACCTGATAAGATACCGTTATCATCTCTGTAGTGTCATGGCAACAGACGCCTACATAGATCTTTACTAAGTGTCAGCACGATCTTTAACTTAAGTGTGCAATTAAACACTATCACTGCCCTATTATCTTAACGACATTACTTGTTTCTCTGTAAACAAGTAGACCAAAGATCTGTTTTGTTGGGTATATTGCCTGTTTAGGTCTTTTAGACAGGAGTACACCCAGATGAGATAAGTGTTTCCGTGGTTATATCTCACCGTTTTAGCTCAGTCCAGTGATTAGTTATTTCCTATACGGAAATTCATTGCAAATCGAAAATTAAATGAATCGTTTTCTCTCATTTCTAAATATACACATCCACACAAAAGGTTTGATAGCTTTTTACAAACTCTGACTGAACTCAACCTCACTTAACATTACGGAGAACTGGAAACCCTATGTATCACCATGGCAATTTCCCTTGTCTGACACTCGGTGCCCTATATAATGACCACTGTTTCGCAGACTGAAAGTAATTAACGTGTCAGAAGCCGCAGGGGTCCCTATTCTTGATGTGGCAGTTTCCATTGTATAATTTCGACTCCAATACTAGCTCTGTTTTTACTCCATGCATCACACGGAACATTCTTTGTTGTATGACAAGGTCTTGACCCTATATATATATATATATATATATATATATATATATATATATATATATATATATATCATTTTCAACAGATCCCGATCATGAACGCACAGATGTACCGTCTTTGATAACATTCCTGCATGGTTTATACAATTAAAAGGGAACAGATATAATTTACTTCTAAAATATTGTAAGTCTTTTTGTATTTAAGAAAATTATTAAAGCTTGTGTACTTGAAAGATTTAATTCGCAAGAAATGGTAACTCTCCACTCTGCAAGTGCATTGATCATGATATTTTCAAATATAGATTATATATGATATACATGGAGGTAGGGCAGAAGATATATAGCACGTGTTCATTAATTCAAAATGATCTCGTCAATGCATCAAAAGTTCTGCATGTTGCTTTTGTTAATGATACATGAAATGTAAATGGTTTTAAAGATTGTATGTTGATAACCCTTTGCCTGGGCGAATGCTGACGGTCACTTGGAACGAATACTTGAGCGTCATTTTAGAGTATCTGTTACCTTCAGCTTTCATCACCAAGTTCGATCTGCGAATACCATTTCTTTTCATGCAGGCCAAGGCATTTTTTTCCAGTTTATAGTATAATTTATTATAATGCTCGCAACTTTATATAAAAATCGTGTTAAACGATATAATTCGTTCGTAAAATGGCATATATACCGAAAGAACTTTAGGAATATAACTGGTCGCATAAATTTACGACGTGTTAATAAGGTCCTCCACGACGCGGTTTCTTGCGATTTTCTATGACATTCTTAACCGCTGCGTGTAAAGGGCCCAACCCAACAAGGCCGACACGCGTCTCGACGCGCCCCACGACACATGCACCAAGACACATGCAGATGACGTACAGTGTGTCGCGACGTCCTCTTGTGTAGTGGCAGTGGACCTGCATCCCGGCCGCCCGACACCATCGATCATGTTCGATCTGTCGTGCGATGGAAGCCCGTGCCGAATTGCGTCGGCTAGTTCCCGACACAACACGACACGGATCTTGAAGTGCAGTTGGACGCGCGACACACTTGACACACTACACGACACGCTATAGGCGCTGCAAACCGGCAAAATTTCCCGCCTATACGAACGGCAATTTCCGTGTCGTGAACCGCACGTGTCGTGAGTGTGTCGGTCAATTCGTTTGCTACTTTGGCTGCGCGACACGCGACACGCTAGGCGACGCAAACCGACACAACCAAGCCTGATTTCTGTGTCGGTCAGTGTCGCGTTCTGTCGAGACGCGTGTTAGCCTTGGTGGGTTTGGCCCTTAAGAGACTCCATGACTGTCGTAGCATATCGTATAGCTTTTGAAATGGTAGCAAAACAAGGGTTTTGATCATGTTCAGAAATCAAGAATGCGTTGTGGCATATCGTAATATAGTATATACTGTTTAAAGACAATAAACCGGAGACAATTGTAAACTAGACGACTATATATACCTTGACACTCCCGCCTATATAGGAGCCTAATCAAAATTTTATGTGTTGTCACACAGTCACGCTTCGGATATGTCGGTTCACCTGGTCAGTTTCATACAAATGCTGGCCCTACTTATGAATATAGAGGTGTCCCCGGGGAAAAAAAAAAGAATTACCCTGTGTCACGATGGTTTATAATCCTCTGATTTAAAAAAAATGGTTTGGTCATCAAAATTACTTTCAAAATTTAATTGGTTGTTAATCTAAGTTACCTATCACAAAATTTCATTAAATTCTATTCTCAATATTTTGTGTAAATTATAAGATGCTCACAGACCGACAATGATTAAACTGTGGCGGTCCCTGGTGTGCACTCATGCAGGCATGACATGCTTCACATGGAGATCACAAATTGGTAATTTAATACAGGAACTAAGTGAGTCACATTTACAAAATTTGGTTTAAGTTTTTATCAGTGAACCATTGATACCCTGTCAAAATTTTGTAACCAAGTGTAGAGTATTTTTTGAGAAATTCCATACTTTTTTCGGTTTTTGGTTTCCAATAGGGAGGGGAAATTGAGTGGGCCAGTACAGTATTGTAAAGGGGGATTACAGGTTGAATACTTGGGAGTCTCAATGCTCCAGTGGTCACTGAGGCCTGCTAAAACACTGCACACCAGGTAACACGACAGGTACCCATTGACCCTTGTCACAATGTTGTGTTGAACCAGGGTAAGCTTGGGCCAATGCATCGACTATAGGAGGTAATGTGGTAATTTTGTTTGACTGGTACTAGTGAAATGTAGCGTTATCTTTTCTCAGTATGTGATTAACAGAATATGCCCAAGGAAGACAGTAAGAGAACAAGGTCAGATTGCTCTAGCTCATCATCTGAGTCCCCAACTATAAATTCCAAAAAGATCAAACAGTGTTTAGAATTAGAACATACTAATTTAGAAGACAGCATGAGTGAATTAACAGAGGAAAGATTTAGAGAGATATTGGAAGAGTTTAAGAAAGATATCATAGCAGAATTCAAAATGTCAATTGTTACAGAAATAGAGGATCAAATTAAGGAAAAGTGTATCAAACCCTTGGAAAATAGAATTAACAAACTGGAGGAAGAGGTCATTAGATTACAGGAAGTAAATGCTACCCTGGTAAATGAATATGACCATGTCAATGCCATGGCAAAAGAGACCAAAGTATTGGCAGTAAAAAATGAACAATACTCTAGGAAAGACAACATAAGAATACTAGGTGCAACAGACAAAGGTAAAAAGGAGGATACCAGGCAGGTTGTATTATCACTCTTCAGGAGAAAGCTTGACATACACATGGACAATAGTGCTATCGATGCTGCTCATAGAGTAGGACAATACAACAGTGAGTCAAACAGGGGTATTGTTGTCAAGTTCATGTGTAATGAAGATAAACTTCAGGTCCTCAAGGAAAGAAAGAAACTGAAAAACAGTGGGGTTATAATCTTAGATGACATGTGTATTGAAATGCAGAAGTTGTACAATAGAGTTAAAAATGATAGTAGAATTAAAGATGCATGGACCTGGAATAGTAAGGTTTTTGCCAAAACACATGAAGGTAAAATACACAGAGTAAACTACGGGGAAAGTCTGGATGAAGTGCTTGTTAGATAACATGTTATATTTTTTTATGTGCATATCATACCGGCATAATGTGCCTCAGTACTATTTGTACTTCACAAAAGTTTATGTATATATAAATATATGTACATATAAATGAATACCTTGTATCAATCTTTTGTACGAAGGATGATTGGCCCAAGCTGGATAAGGGTACCAGTTATGTTTATAAGTGTTTTCTGTAAATGTTTGATGTTCTTTATTCATGTGTGTCCCGCTATGTATCTCTTTTGTGGATTTGATATGAACTGTGGTTTTTGTACAGACATCATTAAATGGAACCATCGTTTGCAATTATTGCAATTACTGTATTTTATATTTAGGTGTACCTTCAGTTTTATGGAATTACTCTTTTGGACACAGTGATTGATGAGCTTATGAAATTTAAAATTTTAACTATAAATGTAAATGGAATAAGAAACTATGTCAAAAGAAGAAAATTTCTTAATTGGTGTTATAAGCATGGAATAGATTATGGTATATGTTATGTACAGGAATCCCATTCAGACAATAACTGTGAACAGGCTTGGAAAAATCAATGGAGGGGACAGATGTTCTTGTCACATGGTACAAATAAAGCCAGGGGAACGTTAGTACTAATTGGTGACAAGTTAGAGTTTACGTTGCTTAATAAAATAACAGACCCAGACGGGAGATATGTTTTTATATATTGCAGGATTCAAGGGTCACCATTTTTATTAATTAATATATATGGTCCGAATAGTGAACCAGGGCAAGTAAGTTGTTATAGTCATGTGTTTGATGTGATAAACAGTAAATTTGAACTGGAGGAAAGTACACAGATAATATGGGGAGGAGATTTTAATTTTTGTTTCTCGGAAAATGATGCACATGGTGGTAATTTAACTTTGAAATATAATACAATCGAAACAATGAACAGCATCATAGAATCATTGGAATTATGTGATATATGGCGTATTAGGAATCCTCAGGCTAAACGGTATACATGAAGAAGATTAAATCCGTTAACTCAGCGTCGTCTTGATTTTTTCTTAGTCTCTTCATCATTACAACCATTAATATCATCATGCACTGTTATACCAAGTATAGGATCTGACCATTCTGCGGTGGAGCTCAAAATAGGGGGTGTTACTGAAGGATCGCGCGGTCCATCCTTCTGGAAATTTAATTGCTCATTGCTCAAGGATGAAAATTACGTCAATAAAATGAAAGAGCACATTATTTCTATTAAAACGGAAGCTGATCAACTACAACTAGACGCACAAAGGAAATGGGAATACATGAAATACAATATACGGTAATTTACAGTAGAATATTCTAAAAAGAAAAAGAAAAAATTTAAGGATGTGTACTTAGCTTTAGAGAAGGAAATGGAAGAAATGGAAAGTGTATTAGATAGAGAACCAAATACAGCTAATAAAGAGAAATATATCAGGATTAAAAACAGGCTAGAAGATTGTTATAATGAAATAACACAAGGTATTATTATCCGCTCAAGAGCCCAATGGTGTGAGCAAGGTGAACGTAGTAATAAATATTTTTTAAATTTAGAGCATAGAAATAAAAGTAAGACCTGTATTAGAAAGTTACTTGTGAATGACAGGGAGATCATAAAACCCAAAGAACTTATGTCTCAGATATATAATTATTACTCAGAGAAATTCAAAAGAAAAATTCATAAAACAAAACAAGAATTTGATAATTTTTTGCTAACTGTTGAAGATCTGCCTGAATTAAATGATGATGAAGCAGCTTCATGTGAGGGTATAATCACTCTTGCAGATGTACATCAGGCTATCAAAGCCATGGCTAATAATAAGACCCCAGGTAATGATGGCTTGGGCAAGGAATTTTATCTGTGTTTCTTTGGTGAACTTGGAAAAGAAATGACTGCCTGTTTAAATGAATGTTATAAAGTTGGAGAGCTGACCACAAGCCAGAGACAAAGTGTAATCACACTTTTAGAAAAGACTGGTAAAGATGTAAGATATATCAATGCTTGGCGCCCCATCAGCTTAATTAATGTAGATTGTAAATTATTAAGTAAAATATTAGTATCTAGGTTAAGTAAAGTTCTACAGAAATTAGTACATATAGATCAAACGGCTTTTGTGCCAGGCCGATACATAGGTGATTCAATAAGGCTCATATCAGATGTTATTGAGTTTTGTAATAATGAAAATACAACTGGTATACTATTTGGGGCAGATTTTGCTGCAGCTTTTGATTCAGTGGATCAAGGTTTTATGTTGTGTGTGTTAAAGCGTCTTGGCTTTGGGCCAATGTTCATTAATTGGGTCAAACTTTTGCATACAAACACCTCAAGTTGTGTTTTAAATAATGGGTTCTCCACCAATTATTTTACTATGTCAAGGGGCACAATACCGAGGAGACCCGATTGCACCATATTTGTTTATTCTTGTTATGGAAGTTATGACACAGATGGTAAGGAACAATATGAATGTAAAAGGTATTACAGTGGGGGACAAAGAAATTAAACTAACACTGTTTGCAGATGATGTAACTTTTTATTATCAGACGTTCAGTCATTTAAGTCGTTGGTTTCTATATTTGAATTATTTGAAGAGTATACATCACTTAGAGTTAATTTTGATAAGTCAGAAGCAGCCTGGTTGGGTGACTGGAAAGTTAGACAGGATAAACCAATATCATGTAAATGGGTCAATTTAACATGTTCTGCAATTAGAATATTAGGGATATTTTTTTCGTATGATACAGATATATGTCAAAAGTTAAATTTCCATAGTACAGAGGCAAAGTTAAAGACTGTTCTAAATATGTGGTCATGTAGAACCCTTACAATATTTGGTCGGACGGAAATATGTCGAACACTTGCTTTGTCAAAAATACTTTATGTATGTAATATGTTTATTGCACCAAAATCATTTGTTGAAAATGTTACACAGTATTTAAAAAAGTTTTTATGGAATGGTAAAAGACCAAAGGTTCAATATAATGCAATTATTGGTGATTATGAAAAGGGTGGAATAAAGTTTCCAGATGTAAGAACTCGATTAAAAACACAGAACATAATGTGGATCAAACGTTTGATTGTGGCAGGTGATGCAACATGGAAAATAATCCCACAGTATTATTTAAAATCTATAGGAGGAGTAACGTCAGTGTCTTCAAATTTTGATGTGAAGAGGGTTCCAGGAAACATGTTATCATTTTATAAAAAATGTCTGAAAGAGTGGTCTAATTATGTAACAGTTATTCCACAGACAGCAGAAGACGTTAGAATACAGCCACTCTGGAACAATTCTTTCTTAAAGATAAATAGTAAGTCATTTTATTATGCTACTCTTGATGTTTATAACATTAAAACAATTGGAGATTTGATGAATGCAACAGGTAATCTTTATACCTGGAATGAGTTTCAGAGGGCTTACCCAGTTGTATCAGTAAAAGAGTTTATGCAATGGAGGTCTATCGTTGATGCAGTACCAAAGGATTGGATTGAAAGAGTAAAGTTGAAGGCTTCTGGGCAATTAGAAATTGTATCTAAAGATGGATGTGATCTTATTCAAACAATTGGTGGAATATGCAACCTTTTAAAATTAGACTCAAGGACAGTGTACAAAGTTTTGATTAAACAAATATTAGTGCCACCAACACAAGAAAACAATTGGGTTAAAACCACAAGTTTAAGTCCAGAAGACTTGAAAAATGTTTATAATTTAATACATCAAACTTCCTTGGATATGTACAGTAGAGAGTTTCAATTTAAAGTGATACATAATTATTTAGCAGTTAACTATTGGTTACATAAATGGAAATTGTCCGATACTCCACGCTGTTCATATTGTCATACTGAATATGAGACTATAACACATTTATTTTTAGAATGTTTTGTTTCAAAGAACCTATATTTTAAAATACAATCGTGGTTAGAATCATTAGGTATTTCACTGCCGTGTATAAGTAGGAAAACAGTTTTATTAGGAGTTCTACCAGGGACAGAAAATTGTTTAATCAATCAGATTATATTGACATATAAACTTACTCTGTATTTTAATAGAAAAGAACACGAAGTCGACCTTTTTGCAGATTTTGTTCGTAGAATAATATCTGTTCAAAACACTGAGTATACTATTGCACAAAGTAAAGATAAAATGTCCTTACATGTAAAGAAATGGAACATAATGTTACCTCATTTGCACTAATTAGTCATTAACTTGAAACTAATGTAATGAATATATATGTGTATATGTGTATGAGCGTCCATGTGTATATAGAAGTATGTATATGCATATGTATATGTAGATGCATAGAGGTGCTCATACACCAGTTTAGATCTGAAGCACCTTGATGTAAATACTATTTTTTTTTACATAGATAAATACAGGTCCCTATGGATCCATGTAAAAAAAAGTATTATATATTATGCATAGTTAAAAGACTTTGTATTCCACAGAAACTATCAATATTTTATAGCATGTGTTTTTTTTTCTGTAACTGTAACTTATGAGTAATATGTATTGTGGTGTGAATTGTATAGTGTCAGCTCAATGTTCAATTATGTTTGCTTGTGTAATTCATTGTTTATGTGATGTAATGTAATTTTTTCATGTCATGTAGTGTAATTGTTGTATCATTTGTCTTTTGAGAATAAAAAAAAAAAGTGCAAAAAAAAAAAAAAAAAGATGCTCACAGACCAACCAACCAAGGAGAAACAATAAAATGTTGCCCCTGGTGGAGGCATAACAAGGGCACATCGTTCTCAAATAGTTGTAGGGAATCGTTTTGTGTGATGGGTATTCCTACGCCATGACATGCTACGATTTTCTGCGAATGTTTCCGATTGAGCAAAATCGTATAAGAAATCGCAGTGTATCGCAGCCTAGAAAAGCGTTAAATGAAATAGCGACATGTGAATCCTGCTTAACACAAATGAAAAATGTAAAACTGGTCTCATGACGTTAGTTGCGTTATCTGTTACTTTCTGTTACTAGAAAATCGAATAGGGAATCGCTGCAAATCGTAGCAAACCCTACGGTCTTTGGTCATGTTAAAAAAGCTGATTGCGCGTCATGACATATAAAGTATAGATAATGGTATATACCATGACACAGCGTTTGTGAACGCGTTGGTGGCAAAACCGTTCAGACAGTCGCAGACAGTAGTACCTGTAAATATGTACACTTGGTGTGACTGAATGTCATTTTTCTTACTCCCACAAACTTGACGTTATCTAAAAAAAATTACTGCGATGGATCAGTTTCTGCACGGATTAAACCATTTAATGCGTACAAAATTAAGGCTTTTTTTTATTAACACGTTATCAACACGAATTTTGCTCACTCTTTTTGTTTCCCTTCCCCACAGGTCTTTTCTACTTCTCTTTGAGTTTGGAATTGTGGGGATGGCCAGGACTACTTGTCTCAACTGTCAAACTTCAAAATCAAATTTGTTACATTTTAAGCATCACCTTCTATTTACGTTTCACCTGTGTGTATTTTACAAAACATTACTTATACCGTAAAGTCCTAAACACAAAACACCTGTGTTTATGTAATTTTATAATATTATATCCCGGTTATTATGATAATTTAAGCATGCACAGACGACATGACAATAGGCGGGTTTTACTGTAAATGAATTCAAGAAATTTCGATCAAATTTGAAATTTGATAAAAGGGACCTATATATATTTTCATATAACAAAATATTAAACGTACACGAAATATGATGTTTTATGCTTAAAATATTATGGTATATGCCAATATTTCATTGGAAAATCGTGTGCTTACTTCTGCACACAGGTGGTAAAAAGTTTGCGCCGGGCACAATCAATGGTACAAATATAAACATGTATGTCTTTAAAATTCAAGATTTTCGAAGCTTCCAACCGGTGTTTCTTCTGTCATGTTACTCCTATCTGTTTATGAGTTGTCCCGCATGCGTAAGACGGGCCTTGGGTCATGCAGTCTCGTTTTGGTAAACGGACACACACGGACATTTTATTACTCACACACACACACACACACACAAAAACAACCAAAACAACATATAAAACATATACAGGGATACTGGTTTAATGGCATGAGATAATGCCCATATATTGCAAAATTTATGTTCCTTTAAAGGGCTTTGTCCCTATATCTGAAGTCTATTAACTAAACATAATTTCTTGAACCTGTTAAAAAAATATATATACCAGAAATATTTGATCTCTCCCCGCTGAGGCTGTTCTTTGTATTTATATTGTAGTGTTAATAATACGTGGAGGGCCGACAAATAATCGATACACATTTAATAGAGACATCTGGCGGCAAGTCAGACGAACTACAG
Organism: Sipunculus nudus; assembly: GCA_026874595.1. Taxonomy (NCBI): domain Eukaryota; kingdom Metazoa; phylum Annelida; class Sipuncula; order Golfingiida; family Sipunculidae; genus Sipunculus; species Sipunculus nudus. The sequence goes on along the minus strand of CM049306.1, from coordinate 36,217,333 downwards.
TTTTTTAAACCGCGTTTTGCAGCCAGTGACCTTTCAGGTTCCACATGTATGCAAACAACTAACATAAATCACATGGGTTTCCTGTTTGTTAACATTGGCGCATGTACCGCGTTTACTAACACCTTAATTGTAGATAAACAAGGTCATGCATCCATCACAGAGGGGTCATAAGAAGTTTTCTTAACATAAATTACGTTGACTTAATTAATATGTATGCAGGGTAAATCAGATTTCACATAAATTGTACAGAAAAGGTGAGTGAATAGGTTCAAATATCGTTATATATATGACTTGATTATTCTTAGTTAAGTACATATAAAACCTGAAATCCGTAAGTTTTATCATTGATAACTAGAAACATGCATTCTCACGAATGCAAGCCTCCGCCATGTGGGCGGTACTTTATATTGGATACTCCGCAACTCGTGTTGGAATTCACTTAATTGGCCCACATTCCCACGTTTAATCGGATATATGCATGACTGCACATGTATGAAAATTCTTTGAAACACTTCCTGGATCCGGCTGGATTAATTTATTGGCTCATTCCCGAGATTTCACACATTTCATGAGATTTCCTTCATGATTGCACGAGTTATGGTGTGAACAAACACACCATAACACGAACACAGACAAACACACAGCCGAACGGGATTCCTGGTGGAATCAATAACATAGCATTATTATATAGAGTGGTTACCTTCATTGCTTATCAAAAAGTATCATCAACAGTCCCTGGAACTATCATTTAAAAATCACAACCGGCGATGCCTGGATTCCTTTGATCTTGTACACTACAGGACGCTGGGGAATATCGATACACTCTAGAGTACCACGTAGGAGGGGATATTCCTTGTCTGACACAGGAAGGCCATCAGGAGTCGCTTTGTCGGCAGGTCAAGGTCGCTCAGGTCCCATACAGCTCAATGCCGGAAGGTATATCTGAAAAGAAATGGCCTGTTTGAAGACCTCTTTTACAGAAACCCTCGCTAAACTCAATACACGTGTCTTTGATGTATACCATTTGACCCGTAGCCCGTTCACAATAAATAAACCGCCTGTCACTGAGAACCCTCTTGAGGGATAACACTCTGGTCGTCTGGGAAAGATATTACATACTCCATTGCTTCATTTTTAGACCGGTTAGAGCAGAAAATGTAATCAAATTTAAATTTGATAAAAAGATGAGATTTAAAATAAAGGTATTATTTATGTGTTTATAATGTAATGTTTTATCATATATTTTTTTCGAACTTACTACTACTACGCTTACTACTACTACTACTACAACTTCTGCTAGAAATATGTAACTGGTGACCTTTCAGCTTTCTTCCGCTGTAATTAAAACAGGGCCCCCCCCCCACCGCTTGAAGATAAACTTTGCTGTAAACTTTCATACTGATACCAAATTTTAATTGTAAACACAGCTCAGGCTTTGTAAACCGTTATAAGGCACAGAGATTTCAATGGATAAATGCTCGATGGTAATAATTATAGGTTAATAAATTAATTAATAAATATCATAACTACATTATTATTTAAACCATAATTAGAAAACGTTGTTCCGCTGACGCATTTTACCACTCACCAGCGGTTTGAACTATAGCCGAGACGTTTGATACAGGTCTGAACACATTTAGAATTACATGTAGTTTCGTGGAACCCGCCATCAGCGCCAGATGGGTGTAATTTACTGATTACAAGTTGGTGAAGATTTCCAGGCATGCCCATACATCTTAGTATGATAGAACCCCAGGCGGCTTGCTGACGTCTGTTCTCCGTCGGAGTCACCAGCATCTGAAAGCCGCACCTTTGTTTTCCTGAAGCATCTCATCTTAATGTTCCCGAGATGACATCAGCGATGTACACGTACTAAAGCGATAGTGATCACCTGGAGCGCCCACGGGCCTGCCTGACATTTTGGCGCGCTTTCTCCCCCTTGTGATATATCACATTCAATCGTGCATATACGCCGTTTTTGCCGACGTTTTTTCCTCAATTCCTCCCACAGGTGGTAACAAGCTGCCCCGGCACTCGTTCTGTTGTTTACTGAAGAAATGATCCACACGTAAATGTACAAGCCTTTTATCTCTGTTTGAGGGTGGCTCATATCATTTATTTATCTTTTATCTGAGGATGGGATTATCGGTGAATATCGGTTCAACCTGGCAGATTGACCTTGTGTATAAAACATCACGTACAATATCGTGAAAAAAGCATGTACCAGCTCCGTCGTCACTCAGTTACGCGGTATTTTGGTTTTGCAATTTTAACTGTATATTTTTTATATGTAATTTTTTTTGTAACTGTATAAAGGGCTACGTCCTATTCCTCATCTTTTATTGATTCAATCGATAATAAATTCGACTCTCTCTCTCTCTCTCTCTCTCTCTCTCTCTCTCTCACTATTTATATACATGTGTGTGTGTGTACTGTAGTACCTCAGAATTACGGACACTGACGCGGGACAAGACATTTTTTCCGCAATAGAGAGGTGCCCTTATTAGGGAGGTTATACATTTCGGGACCTTCGTTCAAGGGACTGTCCGTAAATGGCGGTAAATGGGAGGTTATTAGAACAGAGGTGCCACGCAAGAAGAGGTTCCACTCTCTCTATGTATATATATATATATATATATATATATATATATATATATATATATATATATATATATATATAATGTTTTATTATGCTGCTTTAGGTTCTCACCACGTGCATGTCACATTCCTTAAATCGTCAATGACCAAAGACTAAGACTTGTTTTTTATCGCACATGTCCGGTCCTGCCGAGCGCTCTAGTCGGAGGGGTATTGGACCCCCGCCCTGACGCTTCTTCAGTCAACCTGTTTGACAATTTTGACCAAACGTTATTGTATGACATGGAGTATATCTGATAAACGCACATTAGCTGTGAAACAAGAAAAAAATACTGAGCTAATGCTGTGACATGAGTGATATCTGCCAGTGTTATACTTAAACTTATAATAACCTTTAAACTTACAAAAAAAAATTGGTAGAGCCAAATGAATGGTTCATCCAACAATATGGATATAGTCATGCATGCACGTGTTGCAAATTTCAATTCAATGCATGCATGCAGAAATAACCATTGATTAAATTGGATCATGATAAAAATGAGATTATCATGGACATTTACTCATATTGAAGATTATTGATGATTTGTCCCAAGTTTGCATGCTAATTTAGTTAAAGTCCCAACAAATGCACTCAATTAAATTAAACTGTTTCATGATGAAATATACAAAATACATGATGGCAAAAATGAATCTCTCACATGATATAGTATGCATGCATGTTCTATACGTCACGAAATTCCATCTTGAAAATAAAAAAAAGAAGATGGCACCATTAGTTATATATCGAAAATAAAGATTTAAAAGATGACGTTACATAACGTATTTCATGATAATGCATGCATTAATTATTGAACTTTTGCATGAATTTAACCCCAATACAACCAGTCGCATGCAGTGAAATGTAACGACTGAAAGTGACATTTCTGGTGTACAAGGGTGACCGGTTCCGCTCAAACTTCTGACAGTGTTAAAGGCGTAAATAAAAGGCAGCTTATTAAAATGGTTAATCAATATATTTGTTTAGCAGCTGTGAACTTCATTGTGCTAAAAATAGTTTTATCCTGTGACCAACAGAAAATGTGTCACCGTGACATAATTTTGGAATTCTAAAGAAAATTTCTATTGACCTCCCTGACTTTAAGTAAAAAGGTTTCTTGCATGGTTAAAAGTTTACTATTCGTGCTGTAAAAACGGACGGACAAATGTCATCGTTATAGCTTAGCTGATTTTCAGTCAGCTGAGCTAACAATGAGAAATGCGATAGTGGCTCCATCTATCAAATTATCTATGTTTTTATTGGTGTTCAGGTCTGAATTTTTGATGACTTACAGTCACTGGGTCACATCATGCTTATATGTCATAGTTGTATACTAAAACCTCAAAGTACATGCAGACACAGATAATATGTGTTAAAATGTTTATTTTGTTTAAAAAAGTTTAGTTAAATGAAAACGCTAAAGACACGGCGGACTTAAGCTGTGACGACATTGAGCTAATTTAGAACAATTATAGTTTTTTTCATCCCTTCTGGTCCGCCTATTTTTTTATTATAATAAGTTTTATAAGTTCCATTTCGAAGGAAAATTATTATATAGGATAGACCAGGATAAACCAGGGAAATAAACACCCATCTAACAGAAATATTTTAAAATATGAGAAATCAGTCCACATTTAACAACACATCAGACCAACTTATGGTGGTCAAGGTAAAAGGTCACATACAAAAACCATTCCGAGCTGCATGGAGTAACTTTCAAACGAGTGTGTCAGATTTTACTATTGCACATAGCAGCCAAGAGCTACAAACAGTGACCAGGCTGCACACACTCACGCACTCGAAAGATTACAGATTATGAGAAATACCATTTTTAAAGACGATAATGACAACATAATGAATAAAGCCTTGCATGGTAGCCTATATGATGCAAGGCACGATCATCCAAAACCCTCTTGTAGTCGTAATGACTGCCCACTTGTGGTAATTGTACAACTTTTATAATAAACGAAAAATCGATACGAACCCTAATAGGCATGGCCGCAATTAGGTGTGGGACACGGGGGAGGGGGGTACATTTTTAAAATAAAAGTATATAAAAACGAATTTATTTTGCCATATCCATAGGATGTAATTTAAATGGGTAAATCATTAATGATTAACAAACGTGTCACTGTGTCACAAAGTCCTCACTTATCAATGCTATATGCATGCAGGATTTCGGGAAATTACTTAAATGCCACCATTAATAATAATATGACGTAATTCACATATTTTCATGTCATTATATAAGACGGTCATTAAAAACATAATAACCAGAATTTAATCAATTGTGAATTAACAATTGGCCGATCCAAGGGGGCACAGAGAAGGGCCATCCCCCAATAGATTTTTTAAGGTTTTCAATTTTAAGACTTTAATTTGTTCGTTTCTGAAGCGAGAATATTTCGTTATTGTAAGCCCAAATTGCTTCAACATTACTTAAAATAAGAAAGAAAATCGTCAAAAAAAAAAAATGTCTACACCATAAGAGGAACACCTCATCACCCAGCCTCTTTGGCTGATGCACATACTGGTACTCGGAAGTCTCGAGGGTGTCCCCCTCCCCCCCCCCCCCCCACACACACCCGAATAGGGTTCTTGGTCCCAATTATGACATTATTTAAATAATAGGGGGGGGGGGGTTTAATAGACCTACTAGTATGATATTCCCCATTGGGGGGGGGGGGGGGCTGAGAGTTCGGGATTGGGATTCGAAGTCCGAGCGCAGACTACCCCTTCTCCCCCCCCGCCCCCCCACACACACATACACACAAACACACACATTGTAGAAGGAAATTGTGCCCCTCCAAATAGGCCTATGTCAATCTGTATAGGTCAAAGCGGTACTTTACCATATGTGATCTTGTATGGCAGACAACCCGTAAGGTCAAACTAGATTGCGATTGACTCTCCATGTTAAACTTGAGCAAGCAAGTGGAGTCAAGGTCTCAGGGGCCATGATGTGCGTGGAAAGGACCCTACACTGATCGTTCATGAATATGTGCGTGGGACCGTGGGTCAGTTGTACACACATGTATGTGCCATGGGTGCGTGTGTGTGACATGAACATTTTCTCTGGATCACTACACGACTTTTATGCATCAATCATATATCTTCTACTCTTTTTAATTTTATATGTATTCATACCAACATTTTTTGTCAATTTCCAAATCTCATGTTTTAGTTACCAATATCATATTTCTTTAGAGTTTATATAAAGTATATTTTTGCTGCACTTTATCCCATGTTAGTACAAATTGAGAGTATTATATGTTCTTCAATGATTAGCTATGAATACATAATTATTCCAATAAAAATATATAATATATAATATATTAAGATCAAATTACTCCCTATGTAGGCCGACGTCCGCTTCATAAGCACATTGCCGGTGGAACAGAAACTAGCTTTCATTTTACTGAAGTGATTAGAGATAGGTTGTCAACAACAGTTATCATCTCGGCATCGTAATAAAATAAAGTTATACTGTTATCACAAGAAAATTTGTACAAACAGAAATAAACATTTCCATAACATGACCGATCTCAGTGTCAGTAGCGCACGGTGCGGACACCTTGTGGTTGTTTTTATAACTAACTTTATTTTACAACTCTAGGTGGCGTCACCGGTCATGGGAGGTCATGTTATGGATGGCGGAGATCACATGATCGGCCGGGCCATGTCAGCATCCAAACAGGTTCAGCATGGCATCTCGGCATGAAAGCGACACAAAACCCCTCCTGGTGAACTCTGACACGGAGGGGGAGGGTGGACGTGGGGGCTACGGGTCTGACGAGGACCATCTAGTCCCACCGAAGAAAACAACAAGCAGTATAAGCACTAAAACACCATGTTTCGTGTATATGTTGACATTCCTCTCTGCCATCGGGGGGTTCTTGTTTGGTTACGACACGGGGGTGGTGTCCGGGGCTATGCTATTACTGAAGGACGTTTTTCATTTGGATTATCTATGGCAGGAGCTGGTCGTGAGTGCTACCATTGCTGCTGCTGCAGTGTTTGCCGTGGTGGGAGGATATAGCAATGACAGACTGGGCAGAAAGCCAACCTTGCTGGCAGCAAGCTGCGTGTTCACTGCTGGAGCTCTACTTCTGGGACTAGCACAGAGCACGGGTTTGCTCCTTACAGGGAGAATTGTTGTTGGTATGGGTGTAGGTGAGTATACATTCAAGCAAATAATAACAAATATCTCAGTAATATATAAATGACGCTCAGTGAGATGTTGTTATGGGTTAACTGAAATGAGTATGGAGCCCGGGTCACCTGGTGTGTAATTCTCAGCCTTGCACCAAGGCAAAGTGAGATGTATAAGATGTAATTTATGATGCTCAGAGAAGATGACTGATATTAACTTAAGTGAGATATAAATGATGCTCAGTGAGATGTATATGATATTATGTGATATTATATATATATATATATATATATATATATATATATATATATATATATATACATACTACCCCTCAGTATATAATAAATATATTGTATTAAGTGAGATGTAAATGATGCTTTGTGAGATATATGATAAAAAAGTGAGATGTAAATTTTGCTCGAGGATATATATATATATTATATTAAGTGAGATATAAATGGTGCTTAGTGAGATATATTAAGTGAAATTTCAGTGAAGCATATACAAATGAAATTCAGTGAGATGCAGATGATGATGTGTGAGATGTAGGTGATGATCTGTTAGATATACCTGTGACTTAGGTGATATTTTGTGAGACTTTAACAGTCTCAGGACTTAATAGAGAATCAAAGCCTTCATAAGGGGACTTTTTTTTATTTTGCTAGATTTTTCTGATTCTTGTCATGTAATTTATTTCACTTTAGAGCCATATATTCAGCTAGAATCGTAGAGCTTAGAATTATGCAGTATACACATTTTCACAAATCAGGTAATGGAAATGTTGATGTGTGTGACTGAAGTCACTGAAGTGACTGAACTGAGTATTCAGCTTTACTTACCAGTAATTTTCCTGAAATTGTGATATTTAATCAACCCTGTGTTTATCACAGTATGATAATTATAGCTTCTTTATTTCAGTTTTCATCTGTATGTGGTAAAGTGATTAAAGCCAGGATTTTGGAAAATGGGTGGGAATTAAACTCCAAAAGACTCATGAGAAAACCTTAAAAATCAGATGCTAAAAAGGGGGGGTCTATGCCTTTAAAACTGGTTTGAAACCCTTGAAAAAACTCATTTTATAATTTAGTGCAACTAACCTGTATGTGATATGGAAAAGATGAAACAATATTAAATCTACAGAATGATTCCTCTTATATATGTGAGCAGGGTTGGTTTTCTTCTGGAAGAAATGTATTTCTTCCAAGACATTGGAAGAAAGTGGAGGAAATAGGGTTTCCTCCACTTTATTCTGGAAGTAATGGATGAAAGTGGAATTTAGTGGACAGTAAGAGTAAAAGTCTGATACACAAACAGATATTTGAACTATTTTTATTTCTTTTGAATAAAATTAAACAATATGACTTTTAATCAATGTACAGGAACAATGCTATGATTAATTTGAATATTATTTTGTCATTTTTTTTTCTAATAGTATTGCCAAAATTGCAGCTGATGGATGTGTATCAGTATGAAGTGTTGCGCAGTATGTGTTGACATGTTAATTAACAAAAGATTCTTGTTTAAATGTCTACCTGTATTCACATGAGCGTTAGAGGAAGTATTCTGTATTGATATTACCTAATTTGTGTCACTCAGCTTTATTACTTTTGTATGATAGAGAATTACAGATTGATATACTACAATTTTCTCATCTTGTATCTCTTGGAAGTACATAGCTGCCAAGGTTTATGCAGTGCTGCATACCAACACAGTAACTTATGTAGAATCTGAATAGTATGCAAACTGCACTTCTTACAAATATTACACAATACTAGTATCTTGCTTGTGTATGACTTAACAATATCCTGTGTGATATTACACTATGATTGATCAGTGATCACCAGTTGAACTTAAAATTATCACTCATTTAAATTTAGGCATCTCTCCCTGTAAGTTCTGTTGTTAAACACAGTGGAGTACAATTAATACCTATCAGTACTCTACATCTAACTGAACACGAAGCATGCAATAGCAAAACACAAATTGTGGAGCTCTGCAAACACCTAGTCTGTTCCTGAGCTTGTTGTGAATTATGTCAAAACGAGAAAATACCTAGAAAATATGAGAAACCCTTTCTCTATACTGCTTGGTAATAATATGTTTCATCAAGGAGCAGTTTGACCATTTGATTTGTATGGTGGATGAAACCCTGTTAATTATGACATGGCTTCCTCATACTCTGCCTGTCTGTGCAGTTAGGGATAAATGGAGTGAAGCTGCATTTTATTTAGGTAATCATTGCATGGTTAACTGGACTGAAACCATCAGTGTCCATTGATTTTGAATTAATTCACCTGAACTGACAAACTAAAAACTACATGAGGCATATTGTCTTACTGAATTAAACTAATAATCATACATTCTAAGAAAACACTTTAGTTACTATATATTAAAATAAACCTTTAAATTTGCAATTAAGATAGAACAGAATATGTTTAAGCAGAAATAAAGCTGAAAATTTATTGATTTATATATTCTCACATGAAATTTGGAAGTTTCTTCCGGAAGAAATGGAGGAAACTATTTCTTCAGAGCCAGAAGTTTCCGGAAGTTTCCATGGAATGAACCGCCTCTCGGAAGAAATTGCCAACCCTGTATATGAGAGACCACCTGTAAGACTGACATGTGTTTTTCAGGTTTGGCTTCGAGCACTGTACCTATGTATATCGCTGAGGCAGCACCTGTCCATCTCCGAGGTAGGCTGGTCACACTCAACAACATCTTCATCACCGGGGGACAGTTCATAGCCAGCATCATAGCAGGACTCTTCAGTTTTGACAAACAGAATGGATGGAGGTAGGTTGTTTCAGTGATATGATACATGTTCTCTGTGGTTGACTCTTTCTTTGGGAGGTTTTTAAACTCATGATATTCGTGGAAGGAAATTATTGTAAAATTTAACCTTTTTTGTATAAGATGCCAAAACTACCCTGGTTAACATTCTTTATGCTGTAGAATCTTTGGCACCTCTTATTAGTGGTAGGAATTGGTTTTAAAATCATCATGAAAAATAAAAATGACCAATGGTCGATTATTAATCAGTTATTTTTGTATGTACTTTCTGTTTTACCTTGAAATATGATGTATACTACTACCCAAAATATTGACCCCTTAAAAAGTGTGGCATATACTGTGTAAGGTGTACATCGGTATTCATGATTAAACCATCAATCCATCCACATCCAAGGTCGACTTGCCATTGGATGATTGTTGGCTGCACAAGGTTCCGTTTTGATGCTCTTCATTAGTTTGTGTTCTCTGAAGGCTTAAATTTTTTGCATGTGCATGCATAATCGTTTATAATCGATTATGCAAAAATTTAATCAATTAAATGAATTTTAAAAGAAAACCACAAATCATTGATTTAATTTATTTTCGGCACACCACCATCTCATTTACATTATCATTATCTATGCTTGCATCACTTCAAGGCTATTTAATAAACAAATCTTTTATGTTATGTGTCAGTCAAAGTTTGATGTTATGAATAATATGAAATCTTTTACATGGTCTACCTGATATAAACAAAAATTCTGCTCAATCCTGGTTCCCCGTGTTCTTTTCAAACGATTTTTGCTAACATATTAAATAGTTCAACCTATAAGAGATATGCCTTATGTTGTTTAATATTTGGTGATATCATGAAAATCAAACTCTTGTGAAACACTAATAAAACTGGGAAGTTCAACTGTTGGATATATGGATCCAACCTCAGAAGTTAGCAGTTCCCTTTTTCCAGGTACAGGTTTGGCCATCTTTGGTGATTTTTGTTATTTTCCTCTCTCTAGGTACATGTTGAGTCTTGCTGGAGTGTTGTTTTTGGTGATGTTTGCAGCTTTTCTCTCTTAAGTTACATGTTGGGTCTTGCTGAAGGGACATCCTTGGTGATGTTTGTTATTTTACTCTGTCCAGGTACATGTTGGGTCTCCCTGGAGTGCCGTCCTTGGTGATGTTTGTTGTTTTCCTCTCTCTCAGTACAGGCTGGATCTCTCTGGAGTGCCATCCTTGGTGATGTTTGTTGTTTTCCTCTCTCTAGGTACATGTTGGGTCTCACTGGAATGTTGTTTTTGGAAATGTTTTTTTGGTTTCCTCTCTCTAGGTACATGTTGAGTCTAGCTGAAGGGCCACCCTTGGTGAAGTTCGGTTTCCTCTCTCTAGGTACATGTTGGGTCCTGCTGGAGTGCCATCCTTGATGATGTTTGTTGTTTTACTCTCTCTAGGTACATGTTGGGTCTCACTGGAGTGCCATCCTTGTTGATGTTTGTTGGTTTACTCTCTCTAGGTACATGTTGGGTCTCACTGGAGTGTTGGTTTTGGAGATGTTTTTTTGGTTTCCTCTCTCTAGGTATATGTTGAGTCTAGCTGGAATGCCACCCTTGGTGAAGTTAATTGGTTTACTCTCTCTAGGTACATGTTGGGTCTCAGTGGAGGGCTGTTTTTGATGATGTGTGTTGTTTTCCTGTCTCTAGGTACATGTTGTGTCTCACTGGAGTGCCATCCTTGGTGATGTTTGTAGGTTTTCTCTCTCTACAGACATCTAGGGTCTTGCTGAAGGGACATCCTTGGTGATGTTTGTTATTTTACTCTCTCTAGGTACATGTTGGGTCTCACTGGAGTGTTGGTTTTGGAGATATTTTTTTTGGTTTCCTCTCTCTAGGTATATGTTGAGTCTAGCTGGAATGCCACCCTTGGTGAAGTTAATTGTTTTCCTTTCTCTCAGTACAGGCTGGATCTCTCTGGAGTGCCATCCTTGGTGATGTTTGTTGTTTTCCTCTCTCTAGGTACATGTTGGGTCTCACTGGAGTGTTGTTTTTGGAGATGTTTTTTTGGTTTCCTCTCTCTAGGTACATGTTGAGTCTAGCTGAAGGGCCACCCTTGGTGAAGTTAATTGGTTTCCTCTCTTTAGGTACATGTTGGGTCCTGCTGGAGTGCCATCCTTGATGATGTTTGTTGTTTTACTCTCTCTAGGTACATGTTGGGTCTCACTGGAGTGTTGTTTTTGGAGATGTTTTTTTTGGTTTCCTCTCTCAAGGTACATGTTGAGTGTAGCTGAAGGGCCACCCTTGGTGAAGTTTATTGGTTTCCTCTCTCTAGGTACATGTTGGGTCCTGCTTGAGTGCCATCCTTGATGATGTTTGTTGTTTTACTCTCTCTAGGTACATGTTGGGTCTCACTGGAGTGCCATCCTTGTTGATGTTTGTTGGTTTACTCTCTCTAGGTACATGTTGGGTCTCACTGGAGTGTTGGTTTTGGAGATGTTTTTTTGGTTTCCTCTCTCTAGGTATATGTTGAGTCTAGCTGGAATGCCACCCTTGGTGAAGTTAATTGGTTTACTCTCTCTAGGTACATGTTGGGTCTCACTGGAGGGCTGTTTTTGATGATGTTTGTTGTTTTCCTGTCTCTAGGTACATGTTGTGTCTCACTGGAGTGCCATCTTTGGTGATGTTTGTAGGTTTTCTCTCTCTACAGACATCTAGGGTCTTGCTGAAGGGACATCCTTGGTGATGTTTGTTATTTTACTCTCTCTAGGTACATGTTGGGTCTCACTGGAGTGTTGGTTTTGGAGATATTTTTTTTGGTTTCCTCTCTCTAGGTATATGTTGAGTCTAGCTGGAATGCCACCCTTGGTGAAGTTAATTGTTTTCCTTTCTCTCAGTACAGGCTGGATCTTTCTGGAGTGCCATCCTTGGTGATGTTTGTTGTTTTCCTCTCTCTAGGTACATGTTGGGTCTCACTGGAGTGTTGTTTTTGGAGATGTTTTTTTGGTTTCCTCTCTCTAGGTACATGTTGAGTCTAGCTGAAGGGCCACCCTTGGTGAAGTTAATTGGTTTCCTCTCTTTAGGTACATGTTGGGTCCTGCTGGAGTGCCATCCTTGATGATGTTTGTTGTTTTACTCTCTCTAGGTACATGTTGGGTCTCACTGGAGTGTTGTTTTTGGAGATGTTTTTTTTGGTTTCCTCTCTCAAGGTACATGTTGAGTGTAGCTGAAGGGCCACCCTTGGTGAAGTTTATTGGTTTCCTCTCTCTAGGTACATGTTGGGTCCTGCTTGAGTGCCATCCTTGATGATGTTTGTTGTTTTACTCTCTCTAGGTACATGTTGGGTCTCACTGGAGTGCCATCCTTGTTGATGTTTGTTGGTTTACTCTCTCTAGGTACATGTTGTGTCTCACTGGAGTGCCATCCTTGGTGATGTTTGTAGGTTTTCTCTCTCTACAGACATGTAGGGTCTTGCTGAAGGGACATCCTTGGTGATGTTTGTTATTTTACTCTCTCTAGGTACATGTTGGGTCTCACTTGAGTGTTGGTTTTGGAGATATTTTTTTTTTGGTTTCCTCTCTCTAGGTATATGTTGAGTCTAGCTGGAATGCCACTCTTGGTGAAGTTAATTGGTTTCCTCTCTCTAGGTACATGTTGGGTCTTGCTTGAGTGCTGTTTTTGGTGATGTTTGTTGTTTTCCTCTCTCTCAGTACAGGCTGAATCTCTCTGGAGTGCCATCCTTGGTGATGTTTGTTGTTTTCCTCTCTCTAGGTACATGTTGGGTCTCACTGGAGTGTGGGTTTTGGAGATGTTTTTTTGGTTTCCTCTCTCTAGGTATATGTTGAGTCTAGCTGGAATGCCACCCTTGGTGAAGTTAATTGGTTTCCTGTCTCTAGGTACATGTTGGGTCTCACTGGAGAGCCATCCTTGTTGATGTTTGTTGGTTTCCTTTCTCTAGGTACATGTTGGGTTTTGCTTGAGTGCTGTTTTTGGTGATGTTTGTTGTTTTCCTCTCTCTCAGTACAGGCTGAATCTCTCTGGAGTGCCATCCTTGGTGATGTTTGTTGTTTTCCTCTCTCTAGGTACATGTTGGGTCTCACTGGAGTGTGGGTTTTGGAGATGTTTTTTTGGTTTTCTCTTTCTAGGTATATGTTGAGTCTAGCTGGAATGCCACCCTTGGTGAAGTTAATTGGTTTCCTCTCTCTAGGTACATGTTGGGTCTCACTGGAGAGCCATCCTTGTTGATGTTTGTTAGTTTCCTCTCTCTAGGTACATGTTGGGTCTTGCTTGAGTGCTGTTTTTGGTGATGTTTGTTGTTTTCCTCTCTCTCAGTACAGGCTGGATCTCTCTGGAGTGCCATCCTTGGTGATGTTTGTTGTTTTCCTCTCTCTAGGTACATGTTGAGTCTAGCTGGAATGCCACCTTTGGTGAAGTTAATTGGTTTCCTCTCTCTAGGTACATGTTGGGTCTCACTGGAGTGCCATCCTTGTTGATGTTTGTTGGTTTCCTCTCTCTAGGTACATGTTGGGTCTTGCTTGAGTGCTGTTTTTGGTGATGTTTGTTGTTTTCCTCTCTCTCAGTACAGGCTGGATCTCACTGGAATGCCATCCTTGGTGAAGTTATTTGGTTTCCTCTCTCTAGGTTCATGTTGGTTCTCCCTTGAGTGCCATCCTTGGTGATGTTTGTTGGTTTCCTCTTTCTAGGTATATGTTTGGTTTATCTGGTGTGCCATCCTTGGTGATAATTGTTGTTTTTTTTCTCTCAAGGTACATGTTTGGTCTTGCTGAAGTGATGTCCTTTGAGATGTTTCTTGTTTTCCTCTCTCTAGGTACATGTTGGGTCCTGCTTGAGTGCCATCCTTGAAGATGTTTGTTATTTTACCCCTTCTAGGTACATGTTTGGTCTTGCTGGAGTGCCATCCTTGATGATGTTTGTTGCTTTCCTCTCTCTAGGTACATGTTCAGTCTTGCTGGAGTGCCATCCTTGATGATGATTGTTGTTTTACTCTCTCTAGGTACATATTAGGTCTTGCTGGAGTGCTGTCCTTTGTGATGTTTGTTGTTTTCCTCTCTCTAGGGAACATGTTGGGTCCTGCTTGAGTGCCATCCTTGGTGATGTTTGTTATTTTACTCTCTCTAGGTACATATTAGGTCTTGCTGGAGTGCCATCCTTGATGATGTTTGTTGTTTTACTCTCTCTAGGTACATGTTGGGTCCTGCTTGAGTGCCATCCTTGAAGATGTTTGTTATTTTACCCCTTCTAGGTACATGTTTGGTCTTGCTGGAGTGCCATCCTTGATGATGTTTGTTGCTTTCCTCTCTCTAGGTACATGTTCAGTCTTGCTGGAGTGCCATCCTTGATGATGATTGTTGTTTTACTCTCTCTAGGTACATATTAGGTCTTGCTGGAGTGCTGTCCTTTGTGATGTTTGTTGTTTTCCTCTCTCTAGGGAACATGTTGGGTCCTGCTTGAGTGCCATCCTTGGTGATGTTTGTTATTTTACTCTCTCTAGGTACATATTAGGTCTTGCTGGAGTGCCATCCTTGATGATGTTTGTTGTTTTACTCTCTCTAGGTACATGTTGGGTCTCGCTGGAGTGCCATCCTTGGTGATGTTTGTTGGATTCCTCTTCATGCCTGAGAGTCCTCGCTGGCTTGTCAGTAAGGAGAAGGATTCTGAAGCTAGAGCAGTGCTGTGTTCGATCAGGGGGACAGTCGATGTGGATGAGGAACTTGAGGCAATCAAAGAATTCCATAATAAGGAACACCTGCTTACTCAGTCGTCTGAAGGTGAAAATATACACTTAACATGCTTTAGACACTTAAGTCAATAATAATAAATTATCAACTTTTGTGCCCTTTTCAAAACTATATGAGGCATCCAATGTAAACCATTAGTTGAACATATTCAGATAATACTGCATGTTATTTAATATATAATTTTATGCTTGCTATAGTTCATTTCATCCCCTCTACCCACCTGTTTTTTGCTTATTTTTATTAGTGACATTTCAAGGGAAAAAATGGTAGTGTTTTAAATGACAGAGGATTAAGGACCTAATTTTCAACATGGTAAATCAATACCTACCTTACACCTGATTTTGGAAAAAGAATTATTTAGAAATATGAAAAATGAGTCTACGTTTTACAACATATCAGCCCAGTCAAGGTGATTGTAAACATGTAAAAACAGCCTCCATTAAGAGCTGCTGATTGGATGCTGTCCTGTACATAATCTAAAAAATATAACCAGCTAAATCAAAGGTTGTTACTCATGCAGGGACACTTCTGATCTGCCAGATCATTGTGAAGGGACTAAAAAGTTGTGAAACATTAACTGGAGATTTGTTATGAAATTCTCATTTGCCATCATGATATTAAAAGATTCTTCTGGAAGCCTGATAATAATAATAATTATAATATTAATAATAATAGTAATAATGATAATAAAAATAATACTTATTATAATAATAGAAGTAATAATATTAATTATAATAATTATCATCATCATCATCAAGTGAAAAGCCCCTTGACAGGACAGATGTACAAATTCATGTAAATACAATATTCATACACATATATTGCATAACGAATAACATTCTGTGATACTTAGTAATCATTAGTGATTTAACTGCCATGTACTGTATACTTATACCAGAAATACATCTACATATTTGTATATTGCAGACACATATACAAAGATGCACATGAATATATTTACATAAATCATATGGAATTCATGAACTCATAAAATATGTTTAAAGATTTTTTACCCGAGTTAAAGTGTATGTAGTTTTTTTTTTTAAATGTGCATTTATGCAATTTATACCCAAAACTGAACCCCAGATAATGCATCTATGCCCCTATGCCATTTTTGTAAAGCTACATAAAATGTATCAAGCTGTAAATTTAGTTGCATCCTGTAAATTATAAATCATAACATTTGGTCTTTAATATATTTTGATAATATTACAGGTTCTGGGCAAGTGTTTTGTAAGATATTAGGACAATATATAAATCATCAAGTGTAGTCTTTAAAATATTTTGGTAATAATTCAGATTAGTAGCCAGTGTTATGTAGGATATTAGGACAATATATAAATCATCAAGTTAAGTCTTTTATATATTTTGGTCATATTATAGGCTCTGGGCCAGTATTATGTAGGATATTTAAGACACGGCAAGTACTGAAGGCTTTGGTGGTCGGATGTGGACTTCAGATGTTCCAGCAAATCTCAGGCATCAACACAGTCATGTGAGTGAAAAATATCAAGTGATGACATTATCATATATGTCATAATTATTATCAAAATAAAATCATTTTCTTTCTTTAGGTTTCATTTATTAATATGGTAACCTGAATTTCTGTTTTATGCAAGTGTCCCTGTTCATTTTGAATTTGCAATAAAATAAATTTGGTACTTTTGTTTACATATAAAATTAAATTGCTTTTAAAAGGAATCACTTCAGTAATTCTTATGATAATTTTTTCACTAACTGTTCAGTAATAATAATAACAATGATAATAATTATAATGATACTGTCTCATATTTACAAATATTTTTCTTTAATACACTTAAGAACATGTTTGTACATGTTTGCTTTAAATTTTAAATATGCCAAACATAGTTTGCTGAATATAACATAAAATGCTAAATGTAAATTTGCTTGACAGCAAATTTATACCATGAAAGTCCAGAGTAATTTGAAATGATTTTTCCACAACTTTAAACCTCCAGTTATATGGATATTACCGGTTAGGATTCAGATGTATTTCAGGCATCTGTAACTTATAGATAATGTCTCATTATTTTCTTTATGTAATTACATTCCAGGTACTACAGTGCAACTATAATAAAAATGTCAGGTGTAAAAAACTCTTCTGTAGCCATATGGCTGGCTGCAGTGACGTCTGGTGTGAACTTTGTGTTTTCATTTGTCGGGATGTACCTTGTAGAGAGAATAGGCAGAAGGCCTCTCACTATCAGCAGTCTATTTGGTAAGTTATCCTGCGTAGAACTGATATGTTCTATCAGCAGATTTTTTGAGTTGTGAAAAGGACTTGATGAACAATATTAGACAACGTCATAAGTATATATGGGTGAAGTTCACAAAAGCTAAACAAAAAACAATATTAACATATTAAACATAATTTTTTACCTTAAAGGTCTTATTTCAAGTTAAGTTTTGCATTTAAATGGCAAAGTTTTATTTTATCTTTTCAAGAAAAAATTTTGAAAGATTTTAATATTTTGTACACTTAAATAGTGTTAACTTGTATAATGGGAAAGACAGTGCATAGAACATAAATATATAGTGTAAGCATTTAAAGAATAAGATTTTATCATCCATATATAAATGTGGGTAACCTGAGCTAAAAAAATTGAAGAAACATAGAATTTAAGCGAAGACTGTTAGGCTTCTATCTTTACTGTTGTAAAGGTGAACAGGCTGCCTACCTTTTGAAAAATAATTTATGTGATTTCTGGCTTCCTCTGTGTATATTTTAATGATCTAAGGGTAAATCTAATTATGAAAAGTTGTTATAATGCCTCGGTGAAGGATGTATGAACTTGTTTTTTATCAACATGTTTGTAAACACAGCAATGTTGACAAAAGGGAAAAACGTGTAACCTAAGGTGGTAGGATGCATATATGCAGAGGTAGAAAGGTCACTTGTTGTTAAACGCAATTTGCAAAGCTCTGGCTTATCTAATCGTGCAAGATGCCTTTGTGGAAGTAGTTTTGATTATTTGGCGGGCCCCTACATATTATTTACACTTTGATATAAACAAAACAAGCAGCCTGTGTGTGTGGTAATAACAACATTTTCTGGTCTATTTTTATAAAAGCTCCTAGGGATTACCTTTAGTTTATAAAGGTCAGATAGGTGATTGGGTGCCTTTAAACAACTAGAACTTTAATGACAAATGATCAAAAATGATCTTTCCAATCAATTACGGTATATTACTTTTTACTTTTCTGTTTCAGGTACATTTATCAGCCTTTGTTTACTTGCCGTTGGATTTCAGTTGGCAGCATTCAGTTCTCCACCAATAAATCACAATGCAACATTGTCATTAACAAACTCATCATGCTCACAATACAGGTGAGGAAACATGTGCAGACTGTTGTATTTTGATTATTTACTCCGTATAACTACTGAAGACCTCTGTGATTCAATGTTTCCGTAATATCACAAAGTGCCTCTGACTTTTGTGTGTGCACAGGTGTTTCTGCCATTTTGTCTCCATGTGTGTTGATGGCTCCATGTGTTAAAATGTAGTTCCAGTTTTTAGCTCAGCTGACTGTAAGTCATCTGAGCTATAGCGATCACCCTTTGTCCGTTGTCTGTCTGTCTGTCTGTCCGTCCGTCTGTCCGTTAACCTGGCACAAATCGTAACCGCTGGACCTAGAAACTTGTAACTTGACATTCTGAGAGGTCCATGAAAAATCTCCATGGAATCCAGGAATGAGGTCTCTGTTACCCATATTCTTCGAGCTATTGGGCCCCAAAGTACCCCCCAGAATAGTCAAAAATTTCATACAAAAACTTCAATATCTCATTAACTACATCACTGATGGTCATGATTTTAGGCATACATACTGATCATGAGATGTTCCATCAGTTCCTGCAGACTGGTGGCGCCAACTATATTTTTCGATTTTTAGCTCAGCTGACTATTAGTCATCTGAGCTATAGTCATGGTCCATTGTCCTTATGTCCGTCTGTCCATCCGTCAGTCCGTAGATGTGGCACGTTTTGAAACCGTAAGACCTAGGAATCCAAAATTCTGCATAATGTTAGATGTCCCCAAGATCTCCTACCAAGCCGAAAACTGGGTCTTTGCGACTTCGTTCCTTTTAGAAATTAAGGAAAAACCTCAATTTTTTATTAAAAACCTTTTTTTACACTTCAGGACTGCCTAATATCAAAACCTCTCATCTGTTTTTCCTCATATTTACCATAATTATTCCTCTATATAGTTCCTATGTACATGCCAGAAATTATGTCTGTATTATGTAAATTTAAAAAGTAATGGGCCCAAACATAATGCATTGTGTAAAAAATCAGGAAATATATTTGATCACTTAACACAAAATTTGTTAAAGCTATAAACTTTTTTTTCCGTAATATAACTTTAATTAATCAAAATTAAATTGTTTACCCAAAATTAGATCAAAATCTTTTAAATTTTTCAAAATATTAACAAAAATAAAAAATTGGTACCTTAAATTTTGCCCAACTTTGACCTTGGCACGTTTTTTTCTTGTAAGTACCGTGGATTTAATTTTCACAGCATGTTTTTTTTAGCATTTTGTCTGTAAACACCAAAAATTTGAAACCAGTTGATCAAAAACTGTAGATTTTATTCAAGTTTTCAAGCACCATCTAACATATTGTTTACATCAAGCTAGTGTCATGCAGTTTGCAAGTGCTCAGCTCCCCAGCTTCAGCTCTCAGTTCCTAAAATTTGGCATGCAATTAGATGTCTAAAAAATTCCCTACCATGCCAAGAATTTGGTCACTAGGACTTAATACCTTCGAGATATTAATGAAAAACTTCATTTTTCCATTAAAAACCTATTGTTACACTTCAAGACTGCCAAATATCAAAACCACTGATCTGACTTTTAATCATATATAATATACATATTTTTCTATACATTCTCTACGCACATGCCAGAAATGATGACAGTATTGTGTAATTGTTTTAAGTTATGGGCCCAAACATAATGCACTTTGTAAAAAATCAAGAAATATATTTACTCCCTTAACAAGAGGATTGCTGAAGCTAGAGATTTTTTGTCAGGGATGTAACATTATTTAATCAAGATTCAATTGAATACCCAAAATTAGTTCTGAATTTTTCAAATTTTATAAGTTATTAGTATAAATATAAAATTAGTACCTTAAATTTTGCCCAACTTTGACCATGGCATGTTTGTTTCCTGTGAGCACTGTTGATATAATTTTCATATCATGCACACATAAAGATTTCAGCTTTTTAGTTTAAAAATTTCAAGCTAGACCTTTCATTCCAAACCTTTCAGCACTGATATTGCTTCTCTGCCAACAGGATTTTGAGGTCAAAGGTCAAGTTCACAGCACCCTCTTCTTGCGTGGAGTCATTTTCAGGCAAACTTTTCAATCTATACTTTCCATGTCATATATGGCTTACCTACCAATAGGGGAAGAAGCCTATTGATGTTGAGTTCAAAAGGTCAAAGGTCAAGGTCACAATATTGTTCTAAATGCTTGTGAACATATTTCAAGTGAAACTGTTCAACCCAAACCTTCAGTCTTTCACATATGCCACATCTATGCATCACTGAATGTGATTCAAACTTCATATTTATGGGTCTTTTTGCATGAAGAAATAACCAATTGATTTTGAGGTCAGCTGGTCAGGAGGTTAAAGGTTGCAGGTCTAAGTTATTCACTCATTGGTTGCCAAGTAATTACACCTGGCCAGATGTAAGTGGTTAGTAGTTACCCATCATTTAGAAAGAATCCAGTTTATATGTGGGCAAAAGGCCAAGGTCATAGGTCAGGGATGTTCACAATAACTTATTTTGTAGACCATCTCTATTTTTCTTGTACATATAACCATTGGTTATGGTTCATCTCACTGTGTGGCTGTAATTGTGAGTGATGCTGGTGACATATGACTCTCTTTTGTATCAGCCTGTTATGTGATAAGGCTTAGTGATAAATACCTCGTTACTGCATAACAAAAACACTGTTGCTGGAATGCTTCAGCCAGGCATTAAGACTGTGAGAGTATAGTATTAAGGTTTAGCTACTGATTTATAAGATGATGGGAACATTTTGCAGTTTATTTTATGGAATCATAGCAATAAACTTAGTTTCCTAGATATCTGAATATTTTTATATAAATCACCAGATATAAAAGCAAATGTTTGTTCTCATAATATGTGTACCTGGATTTAGGATGGCCTTTTTTTATTACAAGACCTTTAGTCATGCTTTCTGTATTTCTTTTCTTTCAGGTTTTGCAGTTTACCTACCTTGCTGATCCCATTGAAAAGCAGAGTGATAATAAAAAAATATTAGACTTAAACTTTTTACATTTGCATATCTATAAATCTAATATGAGGGCCTGAAAATGCCTTTTGAATTGTTTGGACATTCATTACTGTAACATCCTTTGGATAATTTGCTACAAGTTTTGTCTCTTATTGGAGGATGTGTGATATCAAATGTCAGACTTGTCAGAAATCAATTATGTCTGCCAGTTAGCCACCTTAGAAATCCTTTTGTCAGTGCAGTTTCAGTGATTTTTAGCTCAGCTGACTTTTAGTCATGCTGTGTTATAGCGATGGGTCTTTGTACGTCGTCCTTCCATCTGTCCGTCTGGCCAGCCTTCCGGCCGTTAGCAGGGCACAAATTGTAACTGTAAGGGCTAGATACATGAACCCTATGCAGTCTTAGAGGTTCTAAAAAGATCTCCTTGCAGATCTGAAATTAGGTCACTGTGACCTATATTCTCTGAGTTACGGGGTGTGTTTGCACCTCCCAGAATTAATCCTTATAGCCAAAATAATCATCCCAAACCTTACATGTCAATAGAGGAACAAACCTTTTGATATTTAGGTCTTAGGGTCAAAGGTCAATGTCACAGAACCAGCTTCTTGAAAAAAGTTGTGGATGCATTTCAATTCAGACTTTTCATCCCAAACCTTCCATCTTCCAAGTATGGTCAGATGCCATATGGTATACCATCAGGCTTTAAATACAGGTCATGCTTGTCAGCTGAGCGTCATGACCCATGGGTCACTTGTTATGGCTGTGTCATGGCTTGTGTTTGTTGGAACATGACACAAACTTTTGTTCTTACAAACAGATTGTGTTTTCATATATAAGTAGTTACATGTTTAAAACCAAACAATTATTTATAACTTGTCTTTCAAGGCAATGTTGGCAAACATATGACCCTCTAGTGCAAAGAACGATTTTAGATATTGGACAAATTCTGACACTCTTTAAATATCATGTACATAACAAATTATATCTTGCTCAACTTCTTTGTATTTTCAATATTTATGACACAGATGGATGTAAACCTTAATGTAAACCTTTATAATTGAGAATAGATACTGTATTTATTCTAATTAATGGATCCCTCTAAAAATTCAACCAACAAAACTTCCATGGCCAATTATTTTATAATTTCTAGGATTTTTGACTGGTGATGGCAAACACCCCTGAAAGCAGAGATGGCACTGGGTTGACAGGTCACAAAACTGCATTATTGGTCAGATTAACAGCTATGATTGATAGGTCACAAAACTGCTTTATATTTGGTCAGGTTAACAGTCGCGATTGACAAGTCATGAATATCTTTATAGTTTCAGTTCCTGTGATGGCTGTATCTTATTGTTTTCAATTTTTGTGATGGCTGTATCATTTTGTTTCAGTTGCTGTTATGGTTGTCTCTTTATGGCTTCATTTTCTGTGATTGCTGTATCATTTTGGTTTTAGTTTTTGTGATGGCTGCATGGCTGACAGCTCCTGTGGCTTCTGCTATAATGAGACGATGGTATCATCATCAGGAGGGGTGTGCCTGCCAGCATTCAGTAACCAGACTGCAGCAGTCATCCCGTGTGGGCCAGTAGAAGCAGACTCAGGCTGGACCTGGGCCTTTGACTATTGTCCCACACCTTACTCATGGATGGCATTTGCTGGCCTTATTCTCTATCTGGCATTCTTTGCTCCAGGTAAGTAAACCCATTATAGAAAATTATGATATACTGTAGAGCTTCATTCAGTAGACAGGTATTTTGTTTGGATAAATGATCACTAGGATAAATGATTCCAACTGATTCACCCTGATTTCCAATCTGTCACAGATCACTGAGTTTACCGAAGATTGACAGACATGAAATAATGAAGCTAGTCCAAAATAAACATGGGCAACAGCAATTTTGTTAGGTTTTCCGTCAATTTGATTAATTAATTATGTAAAATACATTGAAATTATTGCTAACAGGCCCTGGAAAATCAGAATTCAATTCTTTGTTGAATATTTTTTTTATTGTTTGGGTTTTTAGATAAACAGTAAAAATTTTGGTTCTCAGTTTTCAATTTTGGAAGAAAAATTTTTTTTAAAAATGGTTTTCAGTTAAACAATGCATTACTGTTCTACAGTAGAACATCTCTTATACACAATTTTGGATTTTTGCCCATAATAAAAAGATTATTGTATGAGAGAGGTTACAGACGCAGGAATGTCAGAAACTTGCATAATAGAGGGACACCTATGACCCGGGGGGGGGGGGGGGGTATGGTACCAATGAATGAAGGTATCCCTGTTTTTGTTTTAGTGTGCATGTGCCACTTACCATAAGTCTATTTGTTACATTGCCTGATGATTTTGTACTGTATTATATACAGCATTTGTGAGAGTTACCTATATATTCAGATACCAGCTATGAAATATCAGGTACAAGTGGTGAATGTTTTTAGATTTTTACAATGGGAAGATTTACTTTCCAATAATTCCAGTTGACTTTTGGGTTAGAGAAAGGATGCCTAAGGCCAAAATACAATAAAAGGTATGGTTCTCAGGCACCATCCGTGTCAATTTATTCCTGGGCATCAAAAGATTTAATTTTGATTTTTATCTTTCAAGAAGATTAATAATACAATTTATGTAGTGCTTTTACCTATTTAACAAATAAATTTGTTATTTTCATGCTTTTCTCTGATCATATCACATTTTTATCCAAACATACAAAAAAAGGTCCAAAATAAAATACTGACTGCCAGCCTGAACTGACTTCTGAAAAAAAGTGCCTGAGAACCATACCTTTTTTTTTGGTCTAATTTTGTGGTAATTTTATTGTATCCGCCAAAACGAAGTTTTGCGGATACTATGTTTTTGACTGGGTTCCGCCGCCGCCGCCGCCGCCGCGTTCGTTTCCGGAGAACTCCTCTGAGACTACTGGACAGATTTTTCCGAAACTTACACAAATTATCGGGTCACATGTGAACTGGTGCCTAACCAAGTGACCTTGACCTCTGACCTTTCGTCTCTGCCCAGCGTCCGTTTGTGCGTCTGTTTACACACATAAACCCATATATCTCGGGAACCGTTTGACCGATCCGGAAAATTTTTTTACACAAATGTAGCCCTGGGATAGCTTTATAACATACACAACAAAAGGTGGCGCCACCTGCAACCATGTTTGCACAGTGTCCATCTGTTCATCTGCCTGGGGTTAAAATCACTCATATCTCTGCAGTGGTTTGACTAATTCACCTAAAATTTGGCATGCATATACATCCTAGATAGCTTTCTCAATTTTATGACAGGTGGCGCCACCTACATTCACGTTAACGCTCCACACATAAACCCATATATCTCGGGAACCGTTTGACCGATCCGGAAAAAAATTTTACACAAATGTAGCCCTGGGATAGCTTTATAACATACACAACAAAAGGTGGCGCCACCTGCAACCATGTTTGCACGGTGTCCATTTGTTCATCTGCCTGGGGTTAAAATCACTCATATCTCTGCAGTGGTTTGACTAATTCACCTAAAAATCGGCATACATATACATCCTAGATAGCTTTCTTGATTTTATGACAGGTGGCGCCACCTACATTCACGTTAACGCTCCACACATAAACCCATATATCTCGGGAACCGTTTGACCGATCCGATAAAAAATTTTAGACAAATGTAGCCCTGGGATAGCTTTATAACATACACAACAAAAGATGGCGCCACCTGCAACCATGTTTGCAGGGTGTCCATTTGTTCATCTGCCTGGGGTTAAAATCACTCATATCTCTGCAATGGTTTGACTAATTCACCTAAAATTCGGCATGCGTATACATCCTAGATAGCTTCCTTGATTTTATGACAGGTGGCGCCACCTACATTCATGTTTACGCTGCAGACATCCAAGCTCATATCTCGGGAACCGTTTGACCGATCCGGAAAAAAATTTTACACAAATGTAGCCCTGGGATAGCTTTATAACATACACAACAAAAGGTGGTGCCACCTGCAACCATGTTTGCACAGCGTCCATCTGTTTGTCTGCTGTGGGATAAAATCACTCATATCTCTGCAGTGGTTTGACTTTTCCACTTGAAATTTTGCATGTGTATATATCTTGGATAGTTTCTGGTTCAAATAACAGGTGGCGCCACCTACAATCATGTTTATGTGGCAGAGATCCAATTATAATATTTTACATATGTAACTCTATATCCCCTTGCCACTCAATCCATGCCTCACTTCACCCGTCCTTCTCTGATTTTGGCGGATACACGTAGTCGCTTGTCGACTACCCGTATTCTAGTTCCAGTAATAATTGGCTGTCAAAGGATACTTATATACATTAAAATGTTAATTTGAGGTAGTATTTAATATTATTATGACTTTATATTATTCTAAACCATTTTAGTTGCCAGACTATCAGTAGCTATTATGCCACTAATATATCTATAATAAAAGCAGTAAGCAATTCCATGTGTGAACAGATGTATATTGTGCCCAGAACTTCTGTGGTGGCCTAAAACAACCCTGTACTAGTTATGTAATATGCTGCCAGGTGGCAGCACATACCTTAGGTGTTTGATTTGTAACTATAACAAATTCATACAGCCAAAAAAAAAAGGAAAAATACCAGCAATCTCACTCAAGAAAATAAGAACTCACAGGAGCTATACTAATCTTGCTTGTAGGTATGGGACCTATGCCCTGGACCATCAACTCTGAGATCTATCCCCTGTGGGCTCGCAGTACTGGTAACAGCACAGCCACAGCTGTCAACTGGGTCTTCAACCTTCTTATTTCAGTCACATTTCTATCACTGACACAGGCTCTTACCAGATATGGTAAGTCAAGAACAGAGAATTTTTAAGCTCAGCTTGCTTAAAGTCACATGAGCTATATTACATAAACTTTCCTTAGTTCATTTCTATTATTAACGCAGAGGCATGAACTTATAGATCTGACTGGAAATAAAAGTCCTCTTTCTTACTATGCAATAGATGACTAACCAAATGTATAATAATGTTTATAAATTTCTGTAAATACTTTTTCTATAGAACTAAATATTTCATCAGTTAGGCCAAATTAATTAGTCACCAAGTTCTTGGATTTCCTTGATGTGAAGCATAATAATTATTGCACAAATGTGAAACATTAAAATTAGGGTGTAAAAGTGTGGTCATTTAACTGTTGTCAGCTAGGTGTATGACCACCAAATAATGTTGCTAATGACCTGTTTATTTAGAAATGTATAATGCTGGAATCTTTGTTTACAGTTGCGTTGCATAAATTAAGTAGTAGACCTGAACAGACTTTTGTCATCTTGTGATTTACATGAAGTACAGTGAAACCCCACAATTACGGGACTGACCAAAGTGGTCGTAATTTGGAGGTGGTCATATTTGTGAAACTGTAAGTTACATGAATCGTATATGCGGGACCAAGAAAAGTGGTCATAATTGTGAGGGTGGTCGCAATTGCAGGGTGGTCGCAAGGTGGAGTTCCACTGTATATAGACTGGTGACCAGCCCAGTCAGTGTGTCAGCCTTACCATAAGGTTACAAATAATTCTCCGTGGATTTTGCTCTTAATGGATGCAAAGATTATACATTTAAAGATTCCAGCTGTATGTCTTCTCTAACATGCAAACATTAGAGGATAGGGGATGTTTATAAAGTTTATTGAAAAATGTTTAAGTCAGTATTTGTACAAATAAAGAATTAAAAGTACTTTATTACTTATATCAGAAACTACAGACATAATTATGTGTATAAAGTTTGATTATATGTGAATAAAATGTTGTAATATTGGTTAAAGTTGTCCTAAAACAACTATATTTACTCAAATTTACCAGCACAGGTGTAAAGAGAAAGTAAACATGATGTATTCTGCTATAATTTAAGGTTTGGGTATGGTCCATAAAGCATTATACCACCCTTTACAATGCTGAATCCAGATATTTGGGGGGATATAGGGGGGGGGTGCTTATACTGGGTTAGTGGTAGATGGGTATAAAGAAAAATCAACTTCTTAAATTATGTATATATATATATATATATATATATATATATATATATATATATACATATTATATATATGTCCTAATATATTAATAATTCAATATTATATTACCCATATATATATTAATAATAATAATAATTATTATTAGAGCCCCGCTTGACAAGCGGGTGCCCTATAGTGATCACCGTGTCAGTCCGTCCTTCCGTCCATCCGTCCTTCCGTCAGTGACACTTCCTTTCGTGTGCGATAACTCAACAACAACATACTGCAGCTTTCCCAAATTCACAGGAATGATTGCTACCTGTAAGGGCTCCGGACTAATCAAATTACAGACTTGTCGGAATTCCAATATGGCTGCCACAGCCCAAACACTGATTTTCTTTTGCGCGCAATAACTCAGTAACAAAATACTGCAGCTTTAGCAAATTCACAGGAATGATTCGCATCTATGAGGGCTCCAGACCTATCCAATAACAGACTTGTTGGAATTCCAATATGGCTGCCACAGCCCAAACACTGATTTTCTTTCGCGTGCGATAATTCAACAACAACATGTTGCAGCTTTCCCAAATTCACAGGAATGATTTGCACCTATGAGGGCTTCAGGTCTATCGAATTAAAGACTTGTCAGAATTCGAATATGGCCACTACAGCCCAATCGCTGATTTTCTTTCGTTGGTAACTCAACAACAACATACTGCAGCTTTCCCAAATTCACAGGGTTGATTGGTACCTATGAGGGCTCCAGATCTATTGAATTACAGACTTGTCAGAATTCCAATACAGCCACCACAGCCCAATCGCTGATTTTTTTCGCGCGCAATAACTCAACAATAACATACTGCAGCTTTCCCAAATTCACAGGGATGATTGGTACCTATGAGGGCTCCAGACCTATCGCATTACAGACTTGTCTGAATTCTAATAAGGCCCCTACAGTCCAATCACTGATTTTCTTTCACGCGCGATAACTCTACAACAACCTACTGCAGCTTTCTCAAATTCACAGGGATGATTGGTACCTATGAGGGCTCCAGACCTATCGAATTACAGACTTGTCTGAATTCTAATATGGCCCCCACAGTCCAATCGCTGATTTTCTTTCACGCACGATAACTCTACAACAACCTACTGCAGCTTTCTCAAATTCACAGGGATGATTGGTACCTATAAGGGATCCAGACCTATTGAATTACAGACCTGTTGGAATCCCAATATGGCTGCCACAGCCCCATGGCTGATTTTCTTTCACATACAATAACTTAACAACAAGTTACTGCAGCTTTCCCAATTTCACAGGGATCATTGGTGCCTATGAGGGCTCCAGACTTATTTAATTACAGACTGGCTCAAAATTAAATATGGCTAACAGATTACATTCAGTGATTTTCTATTGCACATATTATTTCAGACATATCTTCTTTAATATCCTTTAATTCAGTAGGATTTTTTCCCTCATGCGTATGGATAAAAACCTGTTTCTGTTTGTCATATTTTTCAAATTTTACTGAATTTTTCACCCATATGTATATGTAAACTAGTCCAGCACTTGCAGAAACACGGGGCCCTCTGAGGACCATTGTCCGACCACATCTAGTAATTATTATTATTATTATTATTATTGTAAATATTATGCTAGCACTACTAATTCTACTATGTAATGTATTTTCAGCCTATGAAAAATATAAATATTTTTGTTTTAGTTCACCGAGAAGAATAAAATCTAGAGGTGTTTTTTTATTATTAAAGTTAATAACAGCTGTGAGAAATTTTTTAGGCACTTTGACTTTATGAATCACTTTTCACAAAAAACTGAGGATTTTCTGTTCCTCAACTGCTATTTTCTTGAATGTTTTTGCATAGCACTGTCAAACTATAGGGGTTGGGGTTCCTATGTGGCCGGCTTTAAAATATATATTTCTTCAAAATTAGGATATCAGCTAGAAAGTACAAACATTCAGTTGTTTGCAACATGTACATTGGTCTATATACATAATTTACAAAATGTTATGGTTTAAATGTAATCTTCGTGGTAAAATAATTGATATGTTTAAGTTGTATTTTAAACTTTGCATTTTGCCGTGAGAATTTTCACGGTCGACCCCGACCCCACCAGAATTCCACAGGCCATAATGGTTAAGTCATGCCTCACAGAGTGTTTTTTTTTCTTTGGGGGGGGGGGGGGGTTAGGAGCGGCCTCTGTGTTCTAACCTAGCAGCTTGTAATTACGAAAAGACCACCTCTCTCAGTATAGTTACTAGTATATCTGGATGCTGTCTTAATTAATGCAGCAAATCACAGAATTTATAAATTAGAAAGTAATAAACTGTGGATTGTAATTTAATTGCTTGGGAATAAAAAAAGATACCTGAAAAATTAACAAAAATCCTCCACTGCTTTACCCTGCCCATTCATGTCCCCCTGCCACCAAACACTCTCTGCAGACGGATCCCCCTGAAAGCTATCCTCAGATTACTTTTGTGTCACTTCCCTTCACCTTTTTCAAACCCGGACAGCTTTTTATATCACAGTATCTCAAACTGCTCTTGCGGCTGCCATTTTGCATATACACTAAAATGAGGATGTTGCAGGTCACATGTCCAAATAATGGGTTTAGTGAATATTATGAGAAAACTTTGAATGACGAGTATACAGAGATGCTGGAAGATAGACTCGTTCCCTGCTCTGTTTATCTCTTGGCTAACATTATAATATGAGAGAACAAGTCTGTCATTGAAACACAGCATGCTTACTGTGTGAACATCTTTATAATTTTTGTCAATATAGGGCTCTAACAAAATGTAAGCATGATGACATTCTTCTTTAAGAATGCAGGATAAATCACTAAATACTTTTAATTTTTTTCCAGGACAGACATGTTCTCTGCTCTGTAAAGACACTAGCTAATATTATAACAGGAGAGAGCCACCTATTATTGAAACATGTTTTTTGTGTGAACATTCTTTATAATTTTGTTTGCATCAAGCTTTCACAAATTCTTAGTGTGATCAATGTCTTGCAGGATAAATGCATGATAAATGACTAATTACATTTTCTTGCAGGTGCATTTTGGTTATATTCTGGATTTGCATTTGTCGGAGTGCTGTTTGTGGTGGCACTGTTACCAGAAACGAGGGGCAAGAGTCTGGAGGAAGTGGAACAGCTTTTTAAGAACCCTTGGAGCTTAGTACCATCATCAGTCTCATCACATGACTGAAAGTAACTTAACATGTCTCAGAAATATTAATCCTCATTAACTTGGCCAGGAAACTTACAGACTGTATTATTTATCAGTTTACTTTTGTTTTGAAAATAATGCTGTTCTAGTTCTGCTTTTATGTCCTTTTCATCATCTCTCAGATATGTATTAACAAATTCCGGTGGTGGAATGAGGTATGAACACCCCTTTCTGACTTTACACATCTTACAATTTAAATAGTACATATTTTGTGCCATAAAACTACCCCTAATTGCATCATTACAGCCAAAAATAAAATTAAAGAAAATAGATAACCATCCCATATCATCTGGCTTCCTCCTCTTGCATCTGCTATTTGAAACCTTGCTTTTTAGTTCACCACATTGTAAAACCCTGCATTATTTTATGTAAAACAAATGTTATGCTTATAAACCATTTTTAGCTCAGCTGTCTATAAGTCATGGTCCATTGTCCATCATCCATCCATCCATCCATCCATCCATCCATCCAGCTGGTTGTCTGGCCATAAATGCATTAACAGGGCACATTTTGAAACAAAAAAATTTACTTATTAAAATTTGAAATTCAACATACAGTTAGATGTTCCTATTTTTGATGTTGTAAAATTTATAAATTAAAAAAAAAGTTTAATATAATAAAAACTATTTATGCAAAAAATGGATAGACCTAAAAAGGGTTAGATATAAACATAAAATCATTATTCCCCTGAAGGTGAAATAAAGGGATTAGTCCTTTTTGTCCACTTGTCTGTCTAAAATTATTAACATTTCATATGTAATAATTTTACCTTTTTTCAAGCAGTCATTTCAAAGTATTATTTTGGCAAGCACATATTTAGTACTTTAATATTACTAAATAGGAGGGCCATTTCCTCTTAGCTCTTCAACTGCTAATGCATATTAGATAAACAATAACCATGGAAATAAGCATATTTTGCATTTGCCATAATTATACTAAAATTCAGCTGAGCACCATGACCCATTTGTCAGTTGTTTAAATGGAGTACTTCAATAAAAATTCATTTTTGATTAGCTTATTAAATAAAGTTGAGGAATCAGTAAAAGTTACATTTTATGTAGATGTACCGTAGATGTAATGTTTATCAGTTTTCACATGATTGTGATCTAGAATTTTACATCTAGTTTATGGTTTTGTCCCCTGCTCCTAGAATGCGGTTTGCTTGACTGTCAGTCAATCAGGTTCTTTTGTTTCTGTGTGATAACTTTCATAATTTTATTGGATTTCATTGTAAACGCCAAAACGAAGTTTTGCGGATACTATGTTTTTGACCGGGTTCCGCTGCAGCCGCGGTGTTTGTTTCCAGAGAACTCCTCTGAGACTACTGGACCAATTTTTCCGAAACTTACACCAATTATTGTGTCACATGAACTGGTGCCTTACCAATTGGCATTGACCTCTGACCTTTCCTCTCTGCCCAGCGTCCATTTGTGCGTCTGTTTCCACACATAAACCCACATATCTAGGGAACCGTTTGACCGATCAGGAAAATTTTTTTGTACAAATGTAGCCCTTGGATAGCTTTATAACATACATAAAAATGTTTGCACAGTGTCCATCTGTTCATCTGCCTTGGGTTAAAATCACTCATATCTCTGCAGTGGTTTGACTGATTCACCTGAAATTTGGCATGCGTATACATCCTGGATAGCTTTCTTGATTTTATGACAGGTGGCGCCACCTACATTAATGTTCATGCTGCAGATATCCATGCTTATATCTCTGGTTTGATGTATCTTCCTGAAAATTTGCATGCGTATAAATCTCACATTGCTCTTTGTCATTTGCAAAACTGGTGGCACCATCTCAACCATTTTTGCACAGCGTCTGTCTATTTGTCTGCTGTGGGATAAAATCACTCGTATCTGGGCAGTGGTTTGACATATCTGCCTAAAATTTTGCAGGTGGTTTACACATCCTGGACAGCTTTCTTGATTTTCTGACAGGTGGCGCACATTCTAGTTTACACTGCAGACATCCAAGCTCATATCTCAGGAACCATTTGACCGATTGGGCCAAATTGTTGCATGTGTATAGATCTCACATAGCTCTTTATCATATACAAAACTAGAGGGGCCACCTGCAACCATTTTTTCACAGTGTCCATCTGTTTGTCTGCCGTGGGCTAAAATCACTCATTTCTCAGTAGTGTTTTGACTTATCTGCCTAAAATTATTCGTGTTTATTCATCATGGATTGCTTTCTTGACTTTTTAGGCAGGTGGAGTCACCTACATTTATGTTAATGCTGCAGACATTCAGGCTTATATCTCAGGACTGGTCGGACATATCCCCCTGAAATTTCGCATGTGTATAGATCTCACATAGCTCTTAATCATACACAAAATTGGTGGTGCCACCTGCCACCATTTTTGCACATGTCCTTCTGTTTGTTATCTGTGGGGTTAAATCACTCATATACATGTAGTGGTTTGACTTTTCTGCCTAAAATTTTGCATATGTATACAACTTGGACAGCTTTCTGGATTTTGTGTTAGGTGGCACAACCTACATACACATTTCCGCTGTAGACATCCATGCTAATATGCAACACACCTCACTATATATTTCCCCTTGCCACTAAATCCATGCCTCACTTCACCCGTTCCACTCTGATTTTGGCGGATACATGAAGTCGCTCGTCGACTACCTGTATTCTAGTTCTTATTTGGATCAGTGTTAACTCTCATGCATACTTTGGTTGGGATTAGTTTTGGAGTGTCCATCTGAAAAATATTCCTCTCCAGCTCAAAAACAAAATTCTCAGATTTTGGTCAAATTACTCAGTGTGTTTTACTTTTTATGTTCACCTGCAGATGGTCTACATGTCATAGTGGATTTTGTTCCTATTTCTCAATGTGTTTTAGTTTTTATGTTCGCCTGTAGATGTCTCCACATGTCATAGTTGACCTGTTTTCATGTGCTCTCAAGATTTTCCCTACATGTCATAATTTGAGTTGCTTATAAAGCATGAAGGACAAGAAGAGCCCAAAGCGGGGGACATTCATTCCATGAATTTGCTTGTTTAGCTTAGTTTCAGCTGCCAGTCTTCACCATTCATATCAACCATCAACCAAACATCAGTCACATGACATTTTTTATAACCTCTAGCACCAAGACATCAAATACTTCAGTAAACAACACCAGATGCCTTTCAGTTATGTGCCTTCATTTGAAGTCAGTATGTGATAATGGCAGTGGCATTGATTTAGGAGGGATATATATACTCCCCCCATTTTTTTGTGTGGTCTCAAACCTCCATCCAGCTATTCAGAAAATAAGATTTAAAAATTAGAAATATGAATATTAATATGAAATATCTTATTAATATGACATACATGATTAATTAAAATGACAGACTATTTCTGCCTCTCTGTTTGATGGAAAATTATTAACAGATGAATAATTAATTATATTTATTGAGATATGTATGCACTGTTACTGGAGAATATTATATATTTCTGGGTTTTTATAATAATTGTGGGTTTATTTTAAAGAGTGCCCTAACCTATGCCTCTGTATCATCCTGCTACCCTTGAAGACTAACCACCCCTACTTGATAACAGACTTTACCCTGTATATTAAGTGACACCTATTTTTGCTGACAGACATTATATTTTCAGAGTGATTATTGCAAATTTACCCTCTGTTGTACGGTAGTCTACCAAAGTTGGCCTAACTGGTGCTATTAAAAATATCTATCAGGGTTGGTACATTGATAAAGAAAGACCATATTAAGACATATATCCAGTTCTAAAAGTAACATGCTGGCTTCTCTTTATTTTTTAGCCTTATTTTATATTGAAGAGTTTCCTTTTGGGAACCTTTACTTGGATCAAATACCTCATCATACATCTCACAGTTCAGGGTTAGATGACCCTAACACAATACAAAAATGGGTAATGCTCAATACATCTGATTTACATAATTTATGGTATTATCAGGCCGTGGTCCAGGGCCTCATAATCTGGTCAGAGACATTAGACTCCTGCCAGAAAAGGCATAATTTTATTGCAGTTGTAAGGATAACAAATTGGAATTGAAGTAGTACAATATAATGTTTAAGAACAAATAATAAGAAAACACATGGATACAAAAAACTTGAGCATTCATCTTTATAAATGTATATAAAAAGTTAATTTCTCAGACATAGGAATGATTCCCAAAAAAAAGAATAAGTATGCAATTTTTAGGAATATTGCAAAAGTCTGATTTGAGATAAAATGTTTTGATATTAATTAAAGCAACTTGTCTGTGAAAAAGTTGCACATAGCAAATTTCTTGAAATAAATTACTCCCAAAATTTTCTGTCTTACGTCAGAGAAGTTAAAGCTTATGCTTAATTGTGACAAGAGAATACAAAATAGGGATCTATGCTAAGTAAACACAGAAATGCAAGCTATTGAAAATACTCATATTTATGAATAGCATTAATATTGACCTTAATTTTTTTATTTTAATGGTATATATTCATTTTGAGGGATTTAGATGTGGTAGGTTGCAGCTAAAAAAAATCATAATGATATGATGGTATGACTATGATTGGCTTCATGCATTGACCACAGGTGCAATAGTTGCTGAAGAGGGGTGTTATCAAACTGTATATATTGTTTGTTCCTAAGTTACAGGGTGCATATTGCCTTTTGTTTAGGTGTAATCGGATGCATAATAATAAAGTATTGTGATCAAGGTAAATTAATGAGAGGTCTTATGTATACATTGTATATATATATGTATATTTTGGAATTAATAAATTATTTTGTTTATTCTTCATTATTTTGCAGTATGTGTATACCTTAAGTGCTTATTTTGATACAGATGTGGGTTTTGTTAAATTCAGGAAGCTTTTATGCTGCATTTACAGGGGTGTTTTGGTTAACCTGTATTTCAGATTTATTTGAAATATGTTGATTTGTTTTAGTTGCTTATATGTACAGATAACTCACATTTATATTTTTAGGCAGATACTGATGTATTTTTAATCATGGGGGAATTGTTGCCTTTGTATATTTATTTCATGTCTAAAATTCTATGGACGTGATTTTTAGGGAAAATATAAAATTGTTACCACAATCTGTTGTTATCCATGATTTTTTATTTAACGTATATGTTATTCACAGAACTTTTGGATACACACTTGAAATGAGTACTATAGAATAGAATATTGATGTTACTTTCTTTCGCATATAATTTATTCTTAAAACAACCCTAACATTACAATACACTAAATCAATACAGTTACACAGTATAACAACAGTATAACAGTAAATAAATACAATTACACAGTATAATAAATAAAGTGCATAGTATCTGGATACCACCACTGTCACAGCGACATCAAGTCCTTTCAAACATTCACATAAATCTTCTCAGAGAGTAATACTCCAATTCAATCACAAAATAAATTTGTTGTAATCCAAAAGTGAAGTTCTGGCAGTAATCCCAAAAGCAAACTGAAGACTATATAAAATCCGTTACAAATATCTAAGAAGATCTATAACTGCTTCAATTATCGGAAAGGTCCACAAACAGACTCACACTCTTCCGTGTCCGCTGAAATTTTTCTCTCTCCTTTCCCCGGCTCATTTTGGCCTTTACGGGTCTGCGACTTTGTAAGGGTTCAGTTCCTCATGAAATATATGGCCCTATAGAACGTATTTGGTCTTAGAATAATGTTTATGAAAATTTTGACAAGCATTCATTGTGTATATTGTAATGTTGTTGAAAAAAGAAGTTGTGCTTGCCTTGAGATATGCTTGGATATGATTTTTGTTTTATTGGGAGTTATTCTCATTTTTTTCAGTATTGATAAATAAATTCGTGTTAATTTCCTGTCTGATGTAGATTTGCGTAGAAAACAAAATCAATAATTTCAAATTATATTGAATAGTTACTTATTGACCCTCAATGTTGTAAGACCCTCACTTAGGCGACCACCTCTTAAATGCGATCACTTTATCGGGGTCCTTATGATTGCCGTAATTCCGAGGTTTTACTGTGTATATATATATATATATATATATATATATATATATATATATATATATATATATATTTATATATAAAGTTATCCATTCTCTGCACTTGACCTAGAAATGAAAACATGACATCCGGCTTTTGAAATAAAATGATCATAAAAAAATCGACGTTTGGGATGACAGGCTGCCGCTAGACTTAACCACAGCAGTGGCCTGCTGGTAGTCTATACCCTCAACGACCATTGCTCGACTACAGCTTTCTCAAAGTTCTGCTGCAAGACTGATCAAATACCACCGGTGCTCAACAGTGTCCATTGGGTACCTGCAGTGTTATGGGGCTGTCCCACTTAGGCGACTCTACAGGCGACTACAGGCGACCAGGCTTTCGCCTCATGGTCGCCGAAAAACAGGCGACAGGACCTCTGCTATGACAATAGTCTACGACAAGCTACAAATGGCTGGCGACTGTCTGACGACAAGCTGCCGACAACCCGCGACACAGTCGCCGCGACAAAGGACAATCACCCACGACAACCTACGACCAGACTGGCGACAACCTACGACACCAGAATTTTTGCCACGTCCTCCCGCGACATGCTTCGACGATTTTCTTCCATGTGCTATGTGAGGAGCCGGACACAAGAATGGGTCTTGTTTCAAGTAACAACAGCCCGCGACAACACACACGACAACCCGCGTAACCTGGCGACAGCCTACGACAGGACCTACGACAACCCGCGTCAGCTGGCGACAGCCTACGACAGCACCTACGCCAGTAGAAGACAGACTACGCTCACTGGCGACAAAAAAGCTGTCGCCGGAGAATTTTGAACATGTTGAAAATCCAGAGGCGACAGCTTCGAGGTCACGCGTCTTGGGGCGACTTCAGGCGACTACAGGCGACCATACAGGCGACCACCCGGCGACCATGAGGCGACAGCCTGGTCGCCTGTAGTCGCGGGACAGCCCCATTAGTGATTAGAATATACAAGATCTTGATCCTCCTGATACATGATGTAGAGGGCTAATTCACATAACCTGTCTCCACCTACGCTCCTCAGGCAGCTGACATTTATGCTTCTAAAGGAGCTTCTGATTTAGGTAGTAGGTCTTTCGGTAAAGCGCTGTGTAGAGAGCGTGGTCTCCACCTAACTACCTCGTCTTAATACATTTGCACTTCCTAACTCCAACCAGAAGTCTACGTTCCTCTGTACAAGCCATACAGCTTCATATCCAACTCGTATATAAAGTAGTATACAAATATGCTCACATACACGCACACATTTGAAATTAAGAAAAAAAAACTCATGTAAACGCTGTTCTTTTCTAGTGGATAGTTGAAGAACACCACACAAAAGCGTATAGAATGATATCATATGAATAGTGTATTATTATTATTATCACAAAAATTTTTATTAGCTCAGCTGACTGAAAGTCATCTGAGCTATAGCGATCACTCTTTGTCCGTCGTCCGTCTGTCCGTCTGTCCGTCCGTTAACCAGGCACAAATCGTAACCGCTGGACCTAGAACCTTGTAACTTGGCATTCTGAGAGGTCCATGAAAAATCTCCTTGGAAACCAGAAATTAGGTCCCTGTTACCCATATCCTTTGAGCTATGGGGCCCCAAATACCCCCCAGAAAAGTAAAAAATTTCATACAAAAACATCAATATCTCATTAACTACATCACTGATGGTCATGATTTTTTGCATACATATTGATCATGAGATGTTCCATCAGTTCTTGCAGACTTGTGGCGCCACCTGTATTTTTCGATTTTTTACGAATTTTTTTCTCTATTTTTGAGACCTTTAAAAATGTGAACATCTGTTAACAAGGCACAAAGTGTAAAGACTGGACCTAGAATCTTCATTCTTGAGACATTGAGAGGTCAATGAAAAAATGTCCATGGAAACCTGA
This sequence comes from Sipunculus nudus, assembly GCA_026874595.1. Classification (NCBI taxonomy): domain Eukaryota; kingdom Metazoa; phylum Annelida; class Sipuncula; order Golfingiida; family Sipunculidae; genus Sipunculus; species Sipunculus nudus. The sequence goes on along the minus strand of CM049306.1, from coordinate 36,178,596 downwards.
AATTAGGCCTCTGTTACCCATATCCTTCGAGCTATGGGGCCCCAAAGTACCCCCCAGAATAGTAAAAAATTTCATACAAAAACTTCAATATCTCATTAACTACATTACTGATGGTCATGATTTTTTGCATGGATATTGATCATGGAGTGTTTCATCAGTTCTGCAGACTGGTGGCGCCACCTGTATTTTTTCAATTTTTACGAATTTTTTTCTCTATTTTTGAGACCTCTGAAGATGCAGTCATCTGTTAACAGGGCACAAATCGTAACGACTGGACCTAGAATCTTTTCTCTTGACATGCAGAGAGGCCCATAAAAAGTCTCCTTGGAAACCTGAAATTAGGTCTCTGTTACCCATAACCTCTGAGCTATGGGGCTCCGAAGTACCCCCCAGAATAATGGAAAATTTGATACAAAAGTTCAAGTAACTGATCAACTATTGCATTGATCACCATGATTCTTTGCATTGATTTTGATCATGGGGTGTTTCATCAGTTTCTGCAGACTGGTGGTGCCATCTGTATTTTTTCGATTTTTACGTGTTTTTTTCTCTATTTTTGAGACATTAAAAGATGCGGTCATCGGTTAACAGGGCATAAATCATAATGACTGGACCTAGAATCGTCTCTCTTGACATGCAGGGAGGCCAATGAAAAGTCTCCTTGGAAACCTGAAACTAGGTCTCTGTTACCCATAACCTCTGAGCTATGGGGCTTAGAAGTACCCCCCAGAATAATGGAAAATTTGATACAAAAGCTCAAATATCTGAACAACTATTGCATTGATCACCATGATTCTTTGTATGGATATTGATCATGGGATGTTTCATCAGTTTCTGCAGTCTGGTGGCGCCACCTGTATTTTTTCGATTTTTACGAATTATTTTCTCTATTTATGAGACCTTAAGATGGGGTCATCTGTTAACAGGGCACAAATCGTAACGCCTGGACCTAGAATCTTCTCTCTTGACATGCAGGGAGGCCCATTAAAAGTCTCCTTAGAAACTTAGAAAAAGGTCTCTGTTACCCATTTTCTTCGAGCTATGGGGCTCCAAAGTAAAATAAAATTTGATACAAAAGCTCAAGTATCTGAAAAACTATTGCAATGATCACCATAATTCTTTGCACGGATATTGATCTTGGAATGTTTCATCAGTTTCTGCAGTCTGATGGCGCCACTGGTATTTTTTCGATTTTTACGAATTTTACAGGGCACAAATCGTAATGCCTAGACCTAGAATCTTCTGTCTTGACATGCAGAGAAGCCCATAAAAAGTTTCCTTGGAAACCTCAAATTAGGTCTCTGTTACCCATATTCTTCGAGCTATTGGGCTCAGGAGTACCCCCCAGAATAATGGAAAATTTGATACAAAAGCTCAAGTATCTGAACAACTAATGCATTGATCACCATGATTCTTAGCATTGATATTGATCATGGGGTGTTTCATCAGTTTCTGCAGTCTGGTGGCGCCATCTGTATTTTTTTCAATTTTTAGCTCAGCTGACTGAAAGTCATCTGAGCTATAGCGATCACTCTTTGTCCGTCGTCCGTCTATCCGTCTGACCGTCTGTCCGTCCGTTAACCAGGCACAAATCGTAACCACTGGACCTAGAACCTTGTTTAAATCTACATACGTGTATTAAATTCACTGAATATACTGAATGCACGGGGAAAAAACGCTTGTCAATTTCGGGCATCGGCTGCTTAGAACATATTGGGTAAAGTTATAGTTACCTGCTAATTTGCTCTTTTCAGCAAAGACTCACAGAGTTCGCTGACTGGAATTTGTGACTTGTGAGAGATAGTTACACATATAAAAGTGCTTTGGTTCAGGGGATATTTAAATAATAATCATAATAAAGTAGGACGGCTTGTTTAGGTTTTTGGCGTCTGTTTCTGGGATTTTCAATCCTGTTATAAGTGGCAGATGGCATCAGCTACAAAAATGTGTCTACTTGTGAATATTTACAGGTGTATATTATATTAAGTACCGTTCTGATGTAATATGTTGGCGTTAAGATGATGAATACACTAGATATATTGTTTGGATTTGTTATCATTTAATTCATACTTTTACACTTGAAGTCATCATTTGGGCTCCTTTGCTTGCTTTCCAAGATTGCAGAAAATGTCATGCGATGTCAAACGAAAGTGTCAATATCAGGGGATCGTAAGATGTGACACAACTGGAACATAGTAGACCCAGAATTGGGGGGGGGGGGGGAGGCTTTTTAGGGTATAAAATTTTTTTTTTTAAATGAATTTTGAGAGAGCCAGGGGCACTTATTATGTCGATTACAGTATACATTTAGTTCAGCTCACTGTGAGTCATCTAAGCTGCAGGGAGGACCCTTTTTCCACCATTCAGCTGTCTGTTAACAGGGCACATTTCAAACCATAAAAGATACAGACCTAACATTTTTAGCTCAGCTGACTATAAGTCAACTGAGTTATAGTCGTGGTCCTTTGTCCGTCGTCCGTCCGTCCGGCCGTCCGTCCGTTAACAGGGCACGTTTTAAAACCGTTCGACCTACGAATCCAAAATTCTGCATACCAATAGATGTCCCCAAAATCTCCTACCATACCAAAAACTGGGTCATTAGGACGAGATATTAAGGAAAAACCTCCGTTTTCCATAAAAAAGCCATTGTTACACTTCAAAGCTGCCTAATATCAAAATCACTGATCTGTTTTTGATCATATTTAGTATTCGTATTTTTTCATACATTTTCTGTGCACATACCAAAAATTAGGTCAGTATTGGGTATTATTTTGAAGTTATGGGCCCAAATATAATGCAGTTTTTTAAAAATCAGGAAATATATTTGCTCACTTAACATGAGAATTGCTGAAGCTGGAGACTTTTTTTTCAGGAATATAACTTTATTTAATCAAGATTCAGTTGTTTACCCAAAATTAGATCTGAATTTTGCAAATTTTTCAAGTTATTAGCATAAATAAAAAATCAGTACCTTAAATTTTGTCCAACTTTGGCAATGGCACGTTTTTTCCCTGTAAGCACTGTTGATTTAATTTTCACAGCATATATACATAAGGATTTAATCTTTTTAAATCTGAAATTTTAAAGGAATTGTTTGAAAAGAGTAGCTTTTATTCAAGTTTTCATACACCATGTCAAGTGTTGTTTACATCTGGCCCACCTAGTAATACAGTCTTCACTTACATTATGTAACCCACCCAATGCAGCTTGCCTTGGCTTAGCTTGGCCACTATAGCAGGCTTCCCCTCTGCCCTGCACTTCCACCCCCAGCTGGTGCATAAACTAGATGAATGTTATAATTTTCTGTATTTTATTTTATTTTTGGCTATGCTACATTTTATATTTTGTATTGTACCACCAGGGTTACAATGATTAAAGTGCACATTTAATTGTGTCCACAAAGTGATGTATTGCTATGAAAGTGTGGATGTTCATCAGAGTGCTCATTAAAGATTTTAATTTGTTTGACTTATAACTCATGGTTGTATCAGTTGTTACATGATACTGGCAAAATAATCAAAATTTATATTGCTGATCCTTTATTTCAGTTCATAAAATTAAACATTCCCAACTCCAGTTTGCTCCTGGTATAATATATTGGGTGTTTTGATCCTTGGATTAATTTTAACACATGGATTAGTTTCATAGTTGAGAATACTTTTCTTTTTATCCTGATACCATTTAAAAAAATAAAAATATTTAAATTTTTCCTGTTAGTGCTGTGGAATTAATTTTCACAGCATGTACACATTAGCATTTCATCTGTTAAAATCTGAAATTGAAACTAATTGATCAAAAACTGTAGATTTTTATTCAAGTTTCCAGGTACCAAGTCTTCATTGTTTACATCAGGTCAGTATAAATGCAGTGTACTGGGCAGTTACATAACACCTTCAGGTCTGACCTAATGCCACTGTGAGTGTCTGGGTCAGGCAGTAATTAACAGAGAGACTCTCTCTCTCTCTCTCTCTCTCTCTCTCTCTCTCTCTCACCCTTATTGCCTCCCTTCCTCCCTCCATCCCATTCTGTTGACAGGTACTATAAACTAGATACATTAGCTATAAATGTTGATGCAATTTAGAAATGTGAATCAACTGAAATATTCACAATCACATGTATGTTATACTGTAAATTTATAGTAACATTCGTAAACCTGGATAAAAATTATTTAATGAAAAAAAGGAATAAATGCAAATATTGTTAATTTTTTATTGGCTCAGTAGAATGGGGAAAAATGATTTGGTTTTTTTCCTTCATCTTTCTGTCTGTTTTAAATATTTAATGTTCATGAATAAACTTTTTTTTATAAGCACTGTTGAATTAAATTTCATATCCTGTATGTATATGCAAGGGTGTTGTAACTCTCACCATCCCCTTCTTCATCCCACTGAGGGTTTGCTCCTTGGCACTGTGAACAATAGTTCTATGGCTATAGCATAAAATTTAATAATTAAAGAAAATATCTGCAGAGAGACAGAGGTGTTGTAACTCAACCACCCCCCCCCCCTCCATCAAGTCATTGCACCTGTGGAGTGGGGACGTTATGGCAACTGTATACATATCATAAAATTAATAAAAAAGGTTTACCAAATAAATTGGATCTCATCAGACAAATGTGTAAACTGTTGAACTGTCAACAGCTTATCAAAAATGTAACCAATGGAAAGGCATGGTCAGATCTCAAATATTATTTGCAACATTTTCTTCAATCATATAAACCAACCATGGCCCAAATTACCTCTTCCTCTCAAACTTCATCTACATTTCATCATATTTTTAATATTTTAACCTTCTAGATGGTTCAGTAATGTTGACCATTTGTCCATAGGTACCTATGTACATGCCAGAAATTATGTCAATATTGTGTAATATTTAGACGTGAGGGTCATCAAAATAATGTACCTTGTCAAGACCGATCCAGTCAAGATATCATGTCATACAGTCACAAATTAATAAATCCCCTCACCAGCAAGGTTAATCATAACCTTGTATCTGTCAAATTGAAAGCTTGCAGTTTTCCATACACTATAGATCCTTCAACAAATAGCCTTATCATGATTATACCACTGCTTAGTAAACTGTCATTGCATTCATATTTGCTCAAATAAATTGTTTTTTTTCGACCCCTCCCAAATAAATAAAAAATAAACCACTATATTTTACTCCATATTAATCCATCAGTCAGATTATTTCATATATTATTTACTCACATATTACATTATATTCCCTTATAAAAGCCCAACATGACCATGATATTCATAAGCTTTTTCTACTCAATATAGTATGACAATACATTTATAGTCAATCATGATCAGCTGAGCGCCGTGACCCATGGGTCCCTTGTTGTTATTATTATTATTTGTCCAGTCGACATACTGGATAATAAGCTCAGCCGCCTTCATGGTTTGACATGAACAGACAACATTTAGTGTTGAAATGATTTTTATACACATGTAACAAATGCTTCAAACTTCTTCAGGAGGGAGTGAATCAAATCAGATAATACTATAGATTATGTTATACAAATGTCACTTGTTTTTACAGTTCAGTCCCCAATGCAAGAAAAAAAATTCAGTCCACCACACACTGTTCGGAGCGATATTTGTGTTATGTGTGTGTGAGGTTGTTTGTGTGTGTGTGAAGAACGGATTTTGGCACTTTAGTTTCTACACATGATACAATAAATAATATGTACTTTATGGGAAATGTGACACTCTGAAGGTATCAATTAGTGTACATAACTTAAATTTAGTTACTGATCCTCAGTAACATAAATGAATAAGTGATATTCCTCTCACAAATGTTATGCAAAAACTCACAAAAACTGCAATAAAATAAAGGCAAAGTTGCTCACAAGACAACGACTCGGCTGGTTATGGATTGTGGGTAAAGAAAATTTTCCAACAATGCACTAGGGCTTCTTAACTCATCGATGGCGATGGAAAATAATTAATACGCCTTATATAAGGCTCATTTAAACATGATGGATTGCAGTTTTTTCAAGTCAAAATGCGTGTACATTAACGATTTTGTGATGCGAACTTTATTAATAAAGTAAAATGAGTTGTAACAATTATTTATTGTGAAGTTGGACATATAAGACAAGAAGCCCCGAATAAGGTCGCTGTAACCTATAGGTTCTACGGAGTAAGGGCAAAAAGCATGGTACTGAGCACTCAGAAAGTCAATCTACCTATTGTTTAATGTTCCTTAACAAATGTTTTTTTTACTAGATTAAACCATGAATAATTGTATTCTAGACAAAGTCGGAGATAATATGGTTTCAGCACAGTTTTAGCATATAAAGATTACGATGATTTAAAATAGGGTCATTACCTTAACTAGGAGACTGACCTTGGCCTTGAATAGGTGCATTTTTGGTGGAAATCACAAACAGGGACCCATGGATCAATGTGCTCAGCTGAAGTTGACCTTGAAGGAAAAAATCTAATATAATATCAAATGGAGATAAAGTCTAAGAGGAAAAGGTAATATAGGCCATGGCTGGTTGACATAATTGGTTCGAATTGATGAATTAGAAATTGTTGCAAATAGTATTTTGTGACCAAATCATGCATTTCCTAATGTTAATATTGAAGCATGTGAGCAGTTTGTGACGATAAGATGTATATTATTACCATGATCAGTAGTTGGCTTTTTGATTAAATTGTTGACAGTTCAGTAGTTTACATATTTGTTCAATTGGATCCATTTTTCATTATAAATATTATTTAATATTTGTTTTTTTTTTATTTTATAAAATGTATAACTAATGTCCCCAGTCCACAGATGCAAGGACTTGGTGGTGGTGGTTTTGTGTGTGTTTGTGGGGGGGGGGGGGCATGGAATGATAGGAGTTACAACATTTCTGTATTATTGTAGTGTATATATATAGGATTTTCATTTAATTGAACAATGCCTACAGGATAAAAAAAGTTAATTCACAATTACTTTATATTGCAAAAAAAGGACAGACAGACTGGTAGACAATCAAAGCTGATAATATATAAAGTTTCAAGTATTTCTTAATTTTTTGTATTATATCAATTTTTTTAAAGTTTAACATCTGCAATATAACACAACTAAATATATAAATTGCTTTTATATTTCAGACTTTAATATAGCTTAAATCCATACACATACAGCATATGAAAGTTATTTCAACAGTGCTTATTGGAAAAATTTCATAATGAATATAGGTTTAATGATAACGGAAAGATGATGGAGAGACAGAGCTAATCATTTTAAGTTCCATTCCTGAGACAAGAATATGTTTCAATTAGTTCTTAATTTTTTCTAATCCAATTATTTTTTAAAATTAAATAAATTTTACACATTAACAATAAAAACTTTTGTCCCAGTGCACAGGTACAAAGGAATCAAATGCAGTGGGGGGGGGGGGGGGGGGGGGGAGGTGTGATTAACAACTTCTGCATATACATACAGGGCAAACAAAGCCTGATCTCCAATTCTGCTGAGGCAGAAAAATAATGAACAAATATTTGATCCCCATTTTTTATCACATCAATTTTTTAATAAATAAGTTTATATTTTTATACGTTTCCAATATAACATATATATCTGAATATAAATGTTGATTCATAATTCTAAATTGCATCATCATAAATCTCAATCTTGTCAGATAATACCACATCATGCATACAAATGTATATTTTTTTTTACAAAAAATATCTAATAAAAAAAAATACTTGATTCAGATTTAAACTGTGCCTTTATTTATCCATAATTTGCTTCATATTTTATTTATTTATGCATACTGGTGGGTTTAATTGTATTTGTTAAAATCATTTGAAAAGAAAATCGTTTTCTTTAAAAATGCTTCATTAACAGAACATGGCATTTTCTGGATTACACCTTGAATTACTTTTTCAAGAAAAATTTTGTATATTGGAGTGGAAACAGCATTACAATTAAGAATATACAGTGATAACATTAATAGTTACTGCAGAACACCTGATGGGTGGGGGGCGGGGTTGTGATATGAGAATAACTGTAAACCTGTCACAGCAGGGGATCTCCCCCTGTAACTGTAACAAATCAGAAACCCTGGCATAGCTGACTTCCAGTGACCAGTAGTGGGGAGCTTGCATCTGGACAGAGCAAATGACTACAATAGACCCTCAAGAAAAAAATCAATAACTAGCCTAATTTTCAACCTTTTATTTTAAAATTTCAGATTCAAATAAATTAAATACTTACGTTTACATGCTGTGAAAATTATATCAATAGTTCTCACAGGAAAAAATCATGCCATGGTCAAAGTTGGGCAAAATTTAAGGTACTGATTTTATTTTTTGGCTAATAACTTAAAAAATTTACAAAATTCAGACCTAATTTTGGGTATACAATTTGAATCTTAATTAAACACAGTTACATACTTGGGAAAAAAATCTCTAGTTTCAAAATTTTTCATGTTAAGTGAGTAAATATTTTTCCTGTTTTTTTTCACAAAGTCCATTATTTTTGCCCTATAACTTAAAGAAATTACTTTTAACAGACCTTTTTGTGGCATGCATATATATAGGAAATATATAGGAGAATACTTCTTGTACATATGAAGACAAACAGATAAGTGCTTTTGATATAAGGCAGTCCTGAAGTGTGATGATAGGTTTTTAACGGAAATTTGAAGTTTTTCCTTAATTTCTCTATGGAACGAAGTCATATTAACCTAATTTTCAGTATGGTAGGAGATTTTAGGGACATCTAATTGTATGCCGATTTTTTTAATTCATAGGTCTAACGGTATAAAACGTGCCAGTCAGACAGACGGACAGACAGATGGACAATGGACCACAACCTTAGCTCAGCTGACTTATAGTCAGCTTAGTTAATATATAAATATATAAATATATATATATATATATATATATATATATATTTTATGTATATATACATGTACATATATGTATATGTATATGTATACATATATATGTTGTATACATAACTACATGTGATTTTAGGATTTTCAAAAGGAGCATTCCCTTAAAAATTTCAATGTGTGTAATATTTTTTTCTTGTTCAATCATTACAATGTAAGGATACTATATTCAATCATTACAATGTAAGGATACTATATTCAATCATTACAATGTAAGGATACTATATATTTATACGCAATACACGCACCTTTCTTCAGATGATTCTATATGGTATAATGCAATATCTATAGCAATCGGCGCCTAAACACATTTTTATATAACGGTCTAAAAAAATGACCACATGGTTGCATTAGTGAACTTTTATAAACTTTATAGTCGATTTTCCATAAATATGGCTTAGGGCAATATCTGGAACAATCGGCTACCACTGACACATTTTTATATGTCGGTCTAATAAATGACTAGATGACGGCAGTAATAAAATATTCATGAATTTAGACAAAAAAAGTTTGGTTCTCAGGCACTTTTTTTTTTAAAAATAAGTGCGGGCGGGTGATATTTATTTTTTACTTTTTTTTGTGTGTTTCAAAACAGGTAAAAGAACTACATAACAAAGGAAATCTTATCAAAACTGTATTATATAATCTTCTTTAAAGATGAAAATTGAAAAGAAAAATTGATGCGGGGGGTAGAATTGCCTGTGGACCATACCTTCTATTTTTTTAGCCTTAGTGGTCTATTTCTTTGAGTGTTCCCACGACGGTTACGAGCAAGGGCGAACGCGCTACCATCACAAAAAATTGTGTGTTTGGGCTCATGGTACAACACGTAACGTTCGTAACATGTAAAAATCCTCGTAATGAAGCAAATATATTGAGCCCTGTAGACATCGACATATTTGGTTTATATGAAAAGAATTAAAAGAAGCTTTCTGAGAATGCATGTCCAGTCAGTATACGTTTCTCATCCTATGGTAAATATTAGAGTTTTATTCTTACGGTTAAATAGGCTCAAAAGATGTGTCATAAAAACACAAGAAATAGACCAGAAAAATGTTGATTTTGGCCTAAAAAAGGGAGGATATGTTTTGTTGGTACAGGTATGTGTGTTTGTGAAGGACCCTTCACTCCGTTTCCGCACCACTGACGACTTTTGTAATTTTTGAGCACCGCTCTACTTTCTTGGCTCAGCAGTTGCAATCCTACTGACAATCTTTGGCCAGTGATGTGTTTCGTGTGTGCAGTAGCGTAAGTTCAAACTAAATGTCTTAAGATACTGGAACATATTGCACAGGATATGAAATAACAAGTGCATTAGTGAGGACATGCAAGCACTACAAGATAATGCATCATTCAGTGACAGTATATGAGAGAAGATTGAGAAAAATTGGGATTTAAGTATGGGAAGAGGCTATTAAAAAAAAAACAATCCTTTGACAACAGCATGATACATCTAAACGCGGTGTAAGTGAAAATACAGCATTGGGTGGCAATGGATGAGAAGTTTCATCAGCGGCAACATGAAAACAAAGACAAACTAGTATAGGTAAAATCAAATTTGAGAGAGAACAGAACCATGTGTTAGTATGAATGATAAACAGATCAGCTTTGTAGACGATATGACAGCACCGGACAAAGCGGATGAAAGTCCTCTATTATCACCACCTGGCATTAAAAAGGATGGTTGCCATGGAGAGGATTCGGAAAAAGATTACCTTCACATTAAAGAATCGGAAGTTCCCCGACAAGCTCAAACCACCTGTTTAATATATACCTTGACTTTCTTCTCATCTCTTGGGGGCTTTCTACTGGGATACAACGGAGCGGTCATTTCGGGGGCAATGCTGTTGATAAAGGACGATTTTAATTTGAATTACGTTAGACAGGAGGTAACGGTGAGTGTTACCATCGGTGGTGCCATACTGTTTTCGTTGGTGAGCGCATACACAAGTGACAGGATGGGCCGGAAGTCGACGATGCTTGCAGCCGCCGCCATCTATATTATTGGTTCTGTCATTCAGGCTGTCGCTCAGAACATTGGTCACTTGATAGCCGGTAGGATTATCGTTGGGTTTAGTGTAGGTCAGTACAATTTATGTCATACTCTTGTACGAAAAATCTGACTTTTTTGTATCTATCCTACAGAAAGTACTGATTATTATTAATTCCATATAACACATAGCAGCTCATTTCCCTATCAAATGTTCAGCCACAGAAAAGATTCCAATTTTTCCCGAGAATGAGGCCCGGTGCTAGATGTATTGTGCCTAAAGCTGCGTTTCCGCTTATGCGGTACGGATACGGATGCGGATGCGGACGCGTTTTAAATCGCACATATGGAAGAAAGAAGGAATGTGTCAATTGTGCGGTGCGGAGTACGTGCAGCGTGCGTTAACGGATACGTTTTTTTGAAAACCGGACCATGTAGCCGCGGGAAAGTGCCATCTTGTAGAGGTGAAAGAGGGTGAAAGACCTATAGATAAAACGCACTGAAAACGTATCTAATGGACACACACGCACAAAATATCCGGATACGTATCCGCACCGCACACGCACCGTATCCGTACAAGAGGACACGCGGCTTTAGGCGAATAAAATTATTTGCACAATAAGAGCAAAAAACTTGAAACTGCTTAGTATGTTTTAAAACAAGAATAAGTAATACTCCTTTTTGATTTGTATAGTTATTTGTAAAAATACAAAAGAAAATATTTTGGCACACAAAGTCGAACTCGGGTCAAAATTTTCAATATCTAAGGAAATGCCCCACTGATTTTAAAAATCAGAAATCAATACAATGCTCTACATAGGACCTATTTACTGGCACGAGAAAGCACTTCTTACCATTGTTCCATATGTGAAAGTCTATACTGTCCCTCTGTGAGTCTGTTTGTATGTTTCGATAACAATTTCATATGATCAGGAAAAGCATGATTATAGCAGAATTCATTTGCTAAACAGGTAAAAGCACTACATAATTTGTGAAATCTTATCAAAATTGTATTATTTTATTTTTTTTTAAAGATGAAAATCAAAATAAAACTTTCTGATGCGGGGGTTAAAATTGACGAGGGCGGTGCCTGAGAACCATACCTTTTTTTACCTAATAAACATTAAATAATTTCTAATGTCTATAAGAAATATCTCATTTCGCTTTCCTTAAGTTTTTTTCGTCCTTATAGACGTCAGGTTAAAGACTCCCTTGCGCCTTATGCTTTAAGATATGTAAACCACACGCCTGTTAAGAAATATAGCGCACCACACTAATTACAGTCCACATGGTCATATATCACTTATTTAGTCATGCATTCATGTGTCGGGAAAGCAAATTTGCACGATTTTGGACAAATGTGACATTCCTGCATTTATTTAACTGTACCATCCGAGGGACAACCTCTCCTGTGGCTATGTTATTTCGTATGATTTCTTATGACTGCCTCTTCTGTCAATGTATAAAGCTTTCAAAACAGTATTTGTATTGTAATAATTTAACTTCAGCTACCAGCATGCATGGAACTTCGACAAAAAAAGGTCATTAGATTGAGCGACAACCATAAAATAATGACCGCTTTTTCATGGCCTCTTTTGATCTTTATATCAGACCGCGCTGAGACGACCACCTCGAAAATGCCACAACATTATCTAGGTCCCGTTGGTGGTCGTTTCTTCGATGTTCCACTGTATATAGTTGACTGTTTGACGAGAGAATCTTAAGTCTTAGTATGATACGAAAACATCATGACACATCTGGATAGCTGAGGATATTTAGGACACCTAACAACCAATCTGCAGCTTCAAATGCACACCTTTGTTGATGCGAGAAATTATCTTGACCTTTATTATAGTCGGTTTTTCGCGATATTTACAAACTAAACTTCTTGTAAAAAATTAGCTGTCAGTAGATCACCCAGGTGCTCCGAGAATAATGTACAAGGGAACAACCACCATAGGTGACCAAATAGACCCAGTTTAAGCTCTGTAGTATATACTGTATGTAATACTAAAGAGCCAAAACTTGGTTTAGTGACCAATATACAGCATGCAGAAAACAAGTTTACCCAAGTGACACAGTATTTTGTACTTTTGTTAATTATAATGATTTATTGAAAGTGGTTATATAACGGGTGAATATAGACATATTGCATGAACATTTTTACAAACAGTTTCAATAATTTTCACAGATGTTTCAACAGACCCATGAAAAAAAATCAGAAACATTTCCAAAACCTTTGTCTGTGCTGATTCATGTCAGTTTCACAAGTAGCATGTTGATAAGTGCACCCTTTTCATTTGTTTTAGCCTACGGCGATCACCTTTTACATTTATTTTATACCCTTCCTACTCGGCCCCGTTCAATATAAGATAAAATCCAGGGCTTAGGTCAATAATGGGTGACGTTGGTGTTAAGTCATATAAATGCAACATTGCCAAAAAAATCTCTTCCGCCGTTGACCGCTGTACACGTGTCGCTAGTTAAATGAAAAAGGTCTATTAAATATAATATATTATATGAAAAGATTTCGTCTATTTTGTCAGGACATATTGACTTAAGTGACAGGGTCAAGAATACATTTTTCCAGACGTTGATTTAGTGATAATAGTTGTTGGTACCATAAATATGTTAAAATACATCGTCTGTTAAAAGACGCCATCCAGTGATGTCACATAGCAAACGTCTAGGAAGTTGCAAAATATACATACAGTAAGTATTACTGCGGGACTGCACATAATTTTCTGCCGTTTAAACATATCAGACAGAAATATAAGCATTTCATGATTGCTACCAAAATCCGATTGTGACCCCTTGGTGGAACGGATTCATAATCATTTTTTAATTTGTTGTGGAGAATAGATATTATTCTCGTATGCTGATTTCATTCCATTTCCTACATCAGTGACAATTTATTTACTTGCTTCTACGATTCTAGCCTATTAAACCTATATATACTTAAATCCTTTAATGTCGTTTATCTTTCAGAACTGATCTGGTATCGTTATAGTTTGAATCCCCTATATCTAAATTCAATTCAAACGTGCTTTAAATTCAAATTGGACCCTATAAAGTGTACACTATTTTAAACCTGGTACCGTGATCGTTCCATTAATTGTCACATGATTATGAAACTTAAAAGAAGGCTAATAACAGACTACGGCGTTCTATTTATTATTATACTAAAATGACGTTTAATCGCAGGACTGGTCTCAACTGCGTCGCCTTTGTATATTGCTGAGTCATCGCCTGTGTACCTTCGTGGTCCTCTGATTACCGTAAACACTCTATTCATCACTGTTGGACAATTAGCAGCCAATATAGTCGCTGGTTTCTTCAGCTTCGACCATCTCAATGGATGGAGGTAAGTGCATGATAGCTATTAAATTACTCAGTCGTGTATATATACTGTCCGCGCAGGCTGTATGCAGGTATAGGTTAAACCCGAAACTGAGACTAAATTCTGAAGAAGCATACATAATTCTCTCTACCTATATATAGGTGGAGATATTTGTTTTTGGTACTCTTCTTCTTTTTCTTTTAATTATTATTATTATTATTTTTATTATTATTATGGTCATTCTGTCACTTTTTTCATCCGATTTCATTTATATTTACCAAGATTGTATCTTACCATGGTCCAATTAATTTGACCCAGTTTTAATTATACTTGACCTATTTTTCAAGGTCACAGGGGTCAACAGGTGAACATTCAACAAGGAGCGACCAAATTTTACATAATTTAAATTCTTCCAAAAATATTAGATGTAAATAATCAGTCGGAGAATAGGGGGTAGGGGGTCAGTTGGGATGGGGTGGGGGTTGGACACTTACAAGAAGTCTTGTATTGGTAATGATTAATACCACAAACTAATTGTGCCAAGTATAGGCTACACACGCAGTATGCATGACACAAATCCAGTTTGGCAATCGAGCATTATGTACATAAAAAACTCCCCTTTGGCAAATCATCACACCCAGATTGCGTAGTTACATTACTAGATTCACTCGATTGCTCGAGTACAATGAAACAAATGAGGCCATAGTCGCCACCTGAATCATGCTCACTGTATAACTGTGCTCGTGTTGTTTCTATTATGGTAAGGTTTGACTTTTTTTCACCTGACTGACAATGCTCCGATGACATATTGTGTGTGTGTATATATATATATATATATATATATATATATATATATATATATATATATATATATATATAATATGATTGTAATGTTACATTTGGCGGTGCAGATGGGCCTTAAATTGTTCTTATAAAGTGTATTATTTTTCAAATATAAAGAAATTTATACATTTTTTTTAATAAATAAGCACAGGTTAGGTATGCCTACGCGCTTTCGCAGTTTTGTGTTTTTATCTTGCAAACGCGACACAGTATTTCACATGAGACGTATTCCTTCCCAAGCTCTTTATAAGGAATGTGTCATGGGATACATGCCAGAAATGCTTTGTATTACAAAGTAGGGATAATATTATATATTGGGTGATTAAGAAAAAAATCCCAAACTTAAGGGGTTAATTATTTTATAAATTTGCATGTTAATGTGGGTACGAGAATGATGAGAATAAATTTAAGAAGTGAAATTAGGTATATCCAAAGCTTGGTGCTGCATGTTGCACCTGGCGGTAGGTGCCAAGTGTCATCCAGAGACAGGTCATAGGGTACAGGTGTGATGGTCTTATTTGTAATAATTTGTCACTACGTTTGTCAATAACAGTTTGTCATATTATTATAATTAACCCCCTAAAGTTCGGGACTTCTCTTCTGAATCACCCGATATATATAAATGTATATGTCATGGTGCAAATGGCAATCTGGTACGATTGGCAATTGTTCCAGTATAGATCGCAGTTGTGATTTGTACTGGTACAAATTAAAATTGCCAACTGTACTGGTAGAGCCGTATCAGTACTAATTACAATTGGGATCTGTACTGGAATGGCTGACAATTGTACTACAGAGTTCTGTGTCGTAACGTATGTCTGACAAACATGTGAGGTGGCAATCTTAAATTGAATTAAATCGCAACATTAACAGTAGAATGGGAAGTAAATAATTTTATCTAATCTGAATATATTCAATAAAATATGTTAATGTGCAATGACTATGTCCAGTCATATATTAAATAAATTCCAAACATTAATATTGTTCCTGGAAGTAGATGATTTTGTCTTATTCTCGATACTTTTGAAGAAGATAATTTTTTAAAAATTCGCTTTAAATTAATTAAAGCACTGTATGTGACATATCCCATTCATAGGCAATGGTTTTAAGTCTACTCTAGCACACACTGTCGAACACAACCAAGGCCAATTATATATAGTCCGTGGGCTGGAGGGACCCACCTTGCCTCCCCCCCCCCCCCCCACCCCCACCAAACATTTCATGACCTTTAGACCCCTGAAGACCTCATAACCTGAATATATTTACAGATTTTATATATCATTTGAATGGGCTTTGTAAATGTTACATTGTGATGGGTACTAATCTAGGTTAAGGTTGGTCCCTCCAGCTCACGGACTTAAATTGAATAAAATCATAACATGAACATGAGTAATTTCACACCCTACAGTTGTGACATTTAATCGAAGCCTGAGTGATCAGATGATAACAAGCAGATATACAACTTCCCTTAAATAAGTCATAGATATATTGGATCGAGGCTAAGCAACCCTGGCTCAGTAGTATATATTATATATTATTGATTTTTTTATTATATTTTAAATATATATATATATATATATATATATATATATATATATATATATATGCCCATATATATATATATGCCCCATATGTTTCTCTTGTGAAATATGATATCGGAGATCCTGAAGTTCATATCCCGAAGAAGAAGGATTGTATAATAAAAATATGAAAAATGTTCCACTTTAAAGTCGCTTAAAGTTTATCATGTGGATAGTATATGAAATGCAGCAGGGTTTAAGATGCCGTAGAACTGCGTTCGTCTTCTCTCCTTTGATCAGTAGTATACACAGTAATGACAAGACAGATTTTTTGTGACCATTTACGCACATTGAACCAGGGGCGGATACAGGAATTAAGAAGGGAGGGGGGGCTCAGACTGCGAGGCCGCGAAGCGCCGAGGGTGGGGGGGGGGGGGGGGGGGATTGGGAGGCGGGTACCTACCTCCCAGTTTTACAAAATCGAAAATTTAGTTGTAATCGTGCAATCTGGGGCCGGCTTAAATGCATTTTTAAAGCAAGACACACATTGTAACTGTTCTATACACTTGGTCTTTAATATTTTGACTGGAAGCGTGACGGTATAATATGAGTTTTTTCCCAGATGTTTGTGGTTAAGTCGAAAGGGGTAGGGGTGCGCCCACTGCGCCCCCCTCCCAATCTGGCCCTGTGAACATCTTTCACTTAGTCATTCTAATCAGTTCTTTGGGTCCTTTCTTTCTCGAAGTCACTTAACAAATACTAGCACCCGATGTATGTCTCATTGTAGATACATGATAGGATTAGCGGGGGTGCCCTCTCTGGTGATGTTGATCGGGTTGCTCTTTCTGCCGGAGAGTCCACAATGGCTGATAAGCACAAAACAAGAGGATAAGGCAAGGTCAGTCCTGTGTGATCTCAGGGGGACAAAGGACGTGGAAGAAGAGTTGGAGGCAATCAAACATTTCCTAAAGGAGCAGGCCTTGCAAGAAGAGTCTTCAGGAAGTGAGAAAATCTGTCCTTCTTTTGTTGTGGTGCAACTCCTTTTTTGTCTATTGTTAAAGTAGGGGCTGATAGATCTTGACGCTTTAATTTATAAAATTGCACTACTTTTACAAACTGCCGCCATCATTCCGGTATAATTATCGAGTGGACGGGTTTTGCGAAACCGAAACCATCTCCGAAGATGGTTTGGCAGCTTCGACAAAACCAGTTTTTGTTTCGCTCTGATTAATTGAGCGGATTCCCGTAAGTGGCCGAAACCAGTTTCAAATTTTCAATTGGACCCTTACCTTGATGGACGAAACTATGAGACAACTTTTAAAAAGACTCGTAACCTTACCGGCTTACATATCACGATTCCCTGAGTTTGTGCTGCGAACGAACGTGCACTTGTTTAAAATAGAAATGCTTGTCCACAAATTCGAACTTGACCAAAACCCTGCGATTTTGGTAAAATCTCCTGTGTTTTGATTTTCTTCAGTTGCTACATCAAAACTTTGTCGTGGATGCTGTCATTCACAGGGCCTTCAAATTGATATCAATTCTTTGCTTCTATTTAATTTAAATATATTATTACTTTACTAGTAATTTTTTAAATAAAAGGAAATGTTTACCTCAATGGCTTTTTGATTATTTTTTTTACAAGTGAAGGAATAATGCAACTCTGTCTCTATTTATCGCCACAATTCGTGTTTCTTTTCGAGTACTAGACAGAGGTTAAAACCCTAGATATACACGATAAATAGACTAAAGTCTCAAAATGCGGTATGTGTCGTCAAAGTTGACAGCTCCCAGAGGGCTTAGGTGTGATCCATGCAAACAAAATAATTACTTATCGAAACTTATCGATTTGGAAGGTTAAGAAACGATTACAATTTAATCGAAAGATTGCAATTAAATACATTGTCAGGCATGCTTTACATCCTGAACAGGTTTCGTGTCAGTGATGTCACGGATGGTGAGGACGCGTCACGTACTGAAGGCTCTTGTAGTCGGCTGCTCGTTACATGTTATACAGAAGATCTCTGCAGTTAGCATTGTTCTGTAAGTCAAATGAACACATGGTCTTATGACTCTCAATATTCCTATCTATTTATGGGTCATTAGGCCAACAATAAACGTTTGGTTCTCAGGCACTTATTCTTCAGAAATCATTGCGCGTGCGCCCTTTTTTTACCCTTTTTGTATGTTTCGATAAAAATGTCATGTTATCAGGGAAAAGCATGACAAAAACAGAATTGTTTTGCTAAACAAGTAAAAGCACTACATAACAAAGGAAATCTTATCAAAATTGTATTATCTTGAAAGAAATGTTCGAGTGTCTGGAACCCAAAATTGGTTCGTTTCTATTGAAAAAAAAAATTGTTGATAAGGGGGGGTTAAAATTGGCGCGCGCGGTGCCTGAGAACCCTAGCTTTTTTTACTTAATGCTAAATGTGTTTTGTATGAGTCAGGGACTGATACTATGGGCGGTTTCGTTTTAAAATTTATATTTAAACAACACTAAGGATACATTGGTTCGGGAAAGGAATGGGATGAGTGGGAATCACATTAAATTCAATAGAAGGAACAATAAAGTTAAAAATCAGTAATGTTAAAGAAAATGGAGCAGTTAAGAATGCATGCAAGATCAAATCTTTTCTCGAATACATTAAAGATAGGTAGTTAAACATAAAACTATTTCTTATATACAGGTATTACAGCGCAACAATAATAAGGATGTCTGGTGTGAGTGATTCCTCCCTTGCGATATGGCTGTCTACGTTAACTTTGGGCGTTAAAGCTGTATTTACATGTGTTGGAGTTTATATCATTGACAGAGTCGACAGAAGGCCACTCCTTATTACAAGTCTAATAGGTAAGAACCTGCAAATTTTCCATATTATCATATATAATGGCAGCGGCTAATTAAGGGACGCAATACAAGGGTCAAACAAACGCTATGCCTGTCATCTCGACAGATGGTACTGTACCTATCGTTACAATATTGTTACGGTAGTGTTTACACTTCGTTTACACTTAGGACACGGACTGTACTGTCTGTCCAGCAGAGGTATATCATATAACATGAGGGTCCTTGTATATACCACCTGATTACATGATTTTACTACGAATATTAAAATGCAAGCGAGTAGATCTGTCGATTGCCTATGGGACCGCTTTAGCGTTTTCATAGCATCGATGCCATTCACAAAAAGCACCAAGTCCTTTTAAGCAAATTAGAAGGAATCATCAGGTACTTAAAGAGCTTGTGTTGCCCTAATATACAAATATCAGGGATTCCCCATACGGACCTCACAGGAATTAAGTCATAAGAGCAGGCACTGAGTTACGTATATGAGGACATGAAATCATGTTTTATATTACGCATTTTAGTGACAAACATGAACAATAAAGCCCTGACAGGGCTACAATAACCTGTGTTTTCATATGATTTTTTTAAATTTTGATTTTGTATTTTCCAAAACCCTTAATTCTACTATATGCAATTGTCTTTACATGTAAGTTCCCAAATGGTGCTAGCATCGCTCGACAACATCGGCAATGATGTCCATTTTATATTGCATTGGCTCTATCTGTATAACTTTCAGGTACATTTTGCAGTCTGTGTGTTCTGGCTGTTGGGTTTCAGCTTGCAGCCATTTCCTCTCCAGCAGTCAATCAGGAAGCAACATCAGCTTTAACAAAGTCTTCATGTTCTCAATATAGGTGAGTTTCCCGTAATGTCATAAAGCGTTAAGTTAGGAAAATGATCTTTTTTTTAAAATAAATAAAATGGACAATTGAGTTACAGACGTTTGTCCCGAACACTCATGTTGAAAGCACCCATTAAACGGCATTTACACTACTCCTCATCTCTCTTTGACGAGGGACCTGACGTAAAGGGGCCTTTTCACAAATCAAGTAATTAAAATATACATGCAATATAGTATATTATCCTTAAAATATCTTATTACCTGTCGATATTTTGTACACAATGTGGAAATAAGCTTGAATTGGGTGCGATTAGTGGCGCAATAGATAAACAAAGCTCGCACGCAACCTGGTGGCATTTTATTCTGTGATTCTTCCTTCATGTTACTTCTCTTTGTTTGGGATTTGTCGCTCATGCGAAGGACTGAACTTCTGGTCATGTTCTGCTAAACATATACACGTGGGCTATGTTTACTTATACACAAGGCGATAACAAGGTATAAAACTGGAGGTGCTAATTCAATGTGCCTTGGATTGTTTTACTTTGGAAACGTGTGAAATCAATCAATATGAACTAACAGCGTGAGATCATGCACATATTTTGCAAATATTTAATATTTGTCTAATATTTAGCTGTTTAAAAGTTCGGCGTGAAAGGCCTCGTGATTAGTCTTGAAGCATATCCAAAGTTTAGTGAAGAAGTCATTTCATTATCGTCTACAGTGCAGCTTCAAGCCTTTCGGTCCTTTATATTTCTTTTGCCTTATAAAAACTAACAAGAGAAAAATTGTTTCAAGGAAATAAGGAAAGTTTTTTTTATGAGTTTCATGCAGATCGTTTTAGCCAGAGGCCTAACAGTCGCACTTACTTAATTTTGTCAGGTTTAAATAATAAATAAATAGAAGTCAGACTTCAAAATGAATATTCTTTCTCATTTTGAAATTGCTTTCATCAATCAGCATTGCACATCTGTGTTAAAATAAAAAAAACCAAAAATAGAACATACTGAACCATGAGAATAGCTCAGTAAAGTTTCACTATGCGCCATGGACAAACAAAATATTAAGAGTCAAAGATTTTTTATTTTATTTTCTGTTGCAATTTAAATAATTGTATTTCTTTACACATAGTAGATCTACGTTTTTGCATCTGTTCCCCCCCCCAAAAAAGAAAAGTGTAGCAAAAGCAGGTTTACGGAAACTAGAGACGAAACAGTCTTTAGGGTAATTTTTTATAGTTTGTTATGATAGTTATCAGTTAAGGCGATCTAGTAAAGCTCTTGTATGTAGTCTTTCTGTGACTGTCTAATCTGCTAAGGCAGCCCAAATGCAACAAACCTGCTATGTACAAAGAAATAGAGCTAACACAGTTTGTTTCTATGAGAATATTCGTATCAAATGACTGACAAGATACTGTAGATAGCTTATTATTCACTCTATATTCCTTTGTCTCGTGAGGGATTCCTTTTCTCGAGCTTACATGATACCTTAACCTAGATACTTGGATGCATTGTTATGTTAATATTGAATATGCGCGTAAACTCTTATCATTTTGAAGAGGACCCAAGGGTAAATTAAGGATTGAACATTCTTTTACATTATTGACATGTAAATATGAAAATCTGATATCAAATATAAATATAAATATAAATATAAATATTTAACTTACGCGTAACATAAAAATTTTATTTTATTAATGATATCAATATTTCACTTTTCAAGTTTCTGAACGACATCCAGACACGGATAACGTAGATAAAATGCCTATGAGGCTATAGTTTGAATTTCTGATCACCTGTGTAGATGGAGCGTCTTATTCACAGCGGTTTTATCTTTGCGATAATTTCGGTTTCGCTAATATTGCGAATAGTAAACCCTCGCGAAGTAAGGCCAACCTCAGTATACAACCATGACTGACAGGGCGGAAATTTTGTTTCAGTTCCTGTGATGCGTGTCTCCATGGGAACACATGCGGCTTCTGCTACGACGAAAAGATAGTTTCAACGACAGGAGGACTGTGCCTGCCGTTACTGGTCAACCGATCTGCGGCAGTGCTGCCCTGTGGACCCGGCCAGGCTGTCCCAGGATGGTCCTGGGTACATGACTTCTGTCCCACGTCTTACCCTTTCATGGCTCCAATTGGACTTATTCTCTTCCTTGCTTTCTTTTCTCTAGGTAACGATATCTAATGAAGTCTCTACTCCCATGGGGGAGACATTTATAAGTTTTGGTCTGTCGTCTGTGTGATTTCTTAAAAAAAGCAGCCAAGTGTGAAGTTTGAAAAATGTTCTAAGTCTTGTTAGAGGAGATTTTAGCATAAAGTAGGCTGATTTTGATGGGCAGTCAAAGGAAGGGAACCATGTTTAAGTATTCGGATGGTTGTTTAGATAGTTGACGGGGGATGGGCCAAGTGATGCTTGTAATATCGCTCACCCGGTGACTTACATTGTGTCAAGTGCCTTTGTTCACAAGGTACATCTGTCTGTGTATAGAAACTTTACCACAGATGGCTGATCGCCTACTAGCTGTTGCTGGTGAGAATGCAGTAAAACCAAAAATTTCCGTATCTCTTTTTTTCCGAAATAGTTTTTTTCCGAAATTAAGTAAGGAACCGAAATGAACTATATTAAATACTTCGCTGCGTTTGAAAGGAAAATGATGGTTACATGTGTTCTGATGAGAAAACTTGACTATAGACTAGGATTAGTATCATAATAGAATGTTGCCGATAATACATATAAACGTAACAGCTTTATCTTTCTTGAAAATGTCCGACTTCGAACCTCAAATATCCGAACAAATTTTATGTTCCCTAAACCATTCGGATATTCGATGTTTTGCTTTATGCGAAGCAACTCCATCTTTTTTTATCATTTGTCAACTTATGGTTCGTCTTATTTTTAGATATATATCCTTATTGGACGTGTTAAGGTAACGATCGGCTGCCATTTTGCAGGACCCCAACATGTTATAAACATGTGGATATAAACAAAACGTTTTTAAATGGTTCAAGAGTTTAATCTGTATTTAATTCAAGTTTGATATCGAAATTGGTCCCTTTGATGATTAGTACTGATTAATCTCTCAATCCGCTGATTTTTCAGGACTTGCCATCATGCCCTGGACATTTAACACAGAAATATACCCTTCGTGGGCAGTCAGCACAGGGAACGGTCTCGCAAGTGCCCTCCATTGGATTTTCAATTTGTTGACTTGCATGACATTTCTCTCATTAACCGAGCTTATTACCAGACAAGGTGAGTAAACAGATCCTGAAAAAAAATACACCATGCAACAGTTATCAATTATCAGCTCTCATTCAGCCATATGCGCATATTGACGCAATTGTTATTCTAGAAATCCTTCCACTTAACCATTTTAAGTGACGTGGGCCTTCTTAGTACGCCAACTGTATAAGCAAATGATATTTTCATGACCAAAATTATTGATTTGTTTCATGACCAAAATTATCGATACACATGAACAACCTTTCATTTAACCATCTTTCAAACGATAGCCCATGCAGTGGATTTATTATTTTCCAGGTGTCTTTTGGTTGTATGCCGGTGTTACTTTTGCTGGAATGCTCTTCGTTGTCGCTTTTATGCCAGAAACAAGAGGAAAGACGTCAGAAGAAGTAGAAGAAAGTTTCAAGAAACCATGGTGCTAGTGTTAATTTATAAACAATATATTTTTATTACTAGCTAACCAAATGGATTTTAGAGCTCGAATATGTAGTTATTTTTTCACAGAATAACTTATATTTGTATAAGCTTGATGCAACAATAAACTTTTTTTTTCGATGACACAGAAATACTGTTATCAAATGTAACGCCAATGTAACGAGATTGGATGAGATCTGCAATAGAGTCACTGAAAGACTACCCAAAGCGGAAAACTACTCGACTCTAGATTTGAAGTAACCATGCAAGGTGTTGTCAAGTCTCCCTTATTTTCGTTTTACGCCAAATGTAACGAGAATTGACCTGACCTACACATGTGTCTTTGAAAGCTTTGCAAATGCTACCCTTAGCAGAAAGCTGGACTTTTCCAGCACACAAATGACCGAAATAGACAAATGAGGCTCGATATTTAATATTTAATAACTGTTGCCCCAAAAAAAATACGTAACTATGGTCATTGCAGAATGATAAAGTTTGTCATTGGAGAGAAAGCCAATGGAACCTAGTTTCAGGTGCAGTTTTAAAAGTTTTTATTTAGTAACTGAGATATTGCACAAATATTATATTTCATACATTTTGAGCGGCAGTGCCCCCAAATGAATATGGCCGCATAAAAAGCAAAAGTTTTTTAACCTTGGCCACGCATATAAACTATGCCTAAAGTGCGAAGACTTCAGGCATGCCTTCAGGCATATCTGAGACAATCGACAAATCTAGTCAAACACACACACGGACAACTGGACAACAAAAGGCACGAAGATAAGCCTTTTATCAGGGGCGTGTTGGGGGGGGGGGGGCAACAGGAGCGTGCCCCCCTTAAATATGTACAACAAATTTTTTGAGGGCACCTAATTTCGTAAATAACAAGGTCGTGCCAAAAATGTTTTGCAAAAAAAGATCAAAAGGTTGTTAGGCCCAGGTCCTTGTTAAAAATGTTTCAATTTAGCAACTTTATAGGACGACACCCTCCAGTAGATAAGATGGAAACAAAATCCTCATTGGAAGCTGCTGCTCATGCATAGGTTATGTCGTGTCATGCATGGGGCACGATAAGCCTTGCGTTTAGTCAGTGTAGGTTCTGTGAATTGGTTCAGATAACGTCAGTGTGTGGTATTCAATGCCCGCCGTGGTTTATCACTTTAACATATGCGCGAACGCAAGCGCGATAAAAATCGCTTCAATTATAATAACACAACAGCGTTTCCATATGTGCGTCAGCGGGCGCGAGAGTGAACGCAAATTTCTGAATAGCGTCGGCTAGCGATTCAGAGGCCTGTCGTGTGGCATTTGCGTGGGAACTCCTTAAAATTACGCCAGGAAGGGAGGGCATCCCTGTGTATACAGCACGTGCACGACGCAAAGACAGCATGCTGGAAGACACAGGTGATGTTCATGGATGGTGATGTTGAGAGATTGGTTTTATTTATAAATGAAAGACGAAATCCTGCTTATTCGATGCCGCCTCTCTCTATTACAATGACGTTTAAATGATTAGCAACGTGTGACAATGGAAATGCGAGGCGTAGAGGGAAAGCAACTTCAAATATGTTGACGTATTCATTTTTTTCAGATAAATACCGATTCGAACATGTTTTTTTGTGATTCTAAAATACATACTTTGGTAAGTTATACAAAATTTACCAAATGAAACCTAAATTCCTTGGTTTACACGTTTATTTTAACAGGAATACAAAGTAGCCATTGGCTACTATACATGCTCTCCTGTAAACATCTAACATGTTAACAAATGAAAATAACCAATTTTTTAATGTAATTGTGCAGAAAGGATTGGAAATCGCGTGTCTCGTCGGTTTTATGGAAACAGCCCGCGAACGGGTTCCACCTCGTATTCGCGTTCGCCTTCGCTTTCGCGCTTATGGAAAGGTAGCTTGAGAGTGGCATTCAGAGCGTCAACATATCATCAGTGATTGTAACCCCTGACACGAAGTAGGTTTGACTCTTTGCATAGGCTTAAACCAGTAGAAACTGTGCCTTTGTATTTTGAAACAATTTAACAACATTTGACCTGTGACCTGGGCAAGCTTGCTGGTCGGTTCTTGATCAAATGTTTGAGCCTCTTTTCATGCACAACAAAATGCGGAACAGCATAAGATAAACCTAGGAAAACTATTGATCTCAAGTAGCTTACCTTACCATGAGCCTAAACTTTTCCAAAGCAGTTTTTTATCCTTTAATCACTATGGGAGGGGCTTCCCTTTCTCGGGAAAGTGTACTTTTTGCATTCATGTGTGAGTTTCGCTAAGACATTTTTCGGTCATGAGCCCCCTATGCTAAACTCTTGTGCATGCCCTTGCTTTATTCGTCAGGCGGAAGCATGCAGATATAATAAATATATCGATCTGCATGGTTTCGCTTTGTATTTTTAAGTTTGGGTATGAACAGAAAAATTACACATAAACGGTTAATTAAACAATAACATTTAAAATAGTGATGTCAACAATATAAAAAATAAAATAAAATGAAATTTGAAATGTTATTTCCGTGCCTTTCGGGAATGGTCCAAGAAAGAATCGATTAGATATTTTTGTGGATCTTGCCCATAACCTGGATTTAGGAACTTCATCAAGGCATATTCACAAATGTTCAGTCACTTATGCACGAAGTAATCTGGGAAAATTCCCGAATAAGTGAATGCCTCAATGGCAGAGGCTCATATCCCTTAGACTGCAGGTTTCATGTTAAATACTATACATACTTGTTAAACACAATGTCATTCTTATAAGATAGATCCTATACCCCTATGATTTTCTAGCATTGTGCAATTTCTTTGGTTCCCTATAGTAGGGAATATTACATATCACACGGCACCAGCTCTTTAACAAAGGAGTCAAGATCAACCGGTTCCTAATTTAACAATGAACACAACAAATATGACAACACCAACAAGGAAGGACAGAGTCTCTCGCCTCCTGAAGGCTGTTCTTGCAAGGCCTACTCCTTTTGGAAATGTTTGATTGTCTTCAACTCTCCCTTCACGTACTTTGTCCCTCGGAGCTATCAAGGGACTGTCCTTGCCTTGTCCTCTTGTACTGTGCTTATCACCCAATGTGGAAGGAAGATCAATTCGATCAGCGTTTCCTAACACCGCAAATCCTATGATGTATCTATAAAAAGAAATACATCGGGTGTTAGTATTTGTGAAGTGACCTCGAGAAACAAAAGCCCCTAATTTTACTATGTAGAAGACGTGCGATGTGTGTAAACAGTCGTGAGAATTAGTCGTGTCATCTTTGAGTAAGGAAGCGCAATTCTGCCTCTCTGACACAAAATGATTCATCGGCCTGTCAGAGTGCCAACCGCTCTGTAAGGCAGCAGGAGGACGCAAATAGTTCCGTCATCTTTGAAACCTCATGGCCTACATTCACGTTGTCATTTAAAATAAAAGACCATTTGTTAGATATTTTATATGCTTTCTAAGAACATCTACCATGCGCGATAAAAAAAACACATTATATCTCATCATATCAGTAAACCAGCTGCCTGTTTTTTTGGGTGTCTCACACGGTTTACTGGACGATTGTTAACTTATACGCGGCACAGTTGCTTTGGTGCAAGGCTAAGAATTACATACCGGGGGAACCGGGCCATACTCAGCCTTGAATATGTTCTTACGAAATATCGTAGCGGTCCATCTGATTTATCAGAAGGAACAATAAAAGAGTCATTAAGAATAAGATGCAGCTTAAACTATGTTCACTCTACCTATATATCCTTTATTTCTCAGTTTTCGTACATGTGGAGTATCCTGGTTATGTTATATATGATATAACAGCATTTTAACATAAAGAGTAGAGCAGAAGACCATCACTGACACAGCCATGTTTCTGAGGCATGAACTCTGGTCATCCATGACCTGACCTGTGACCTGACCTCTGGTTTACCAGAGTATATTTATTGCCAATAAATCTATTCTGTAACATCTTAGTCCATGAATAATGCTTAAGAGGAAATGAATATTTATAGCTACAGTCAGTCTTTAATAAGTTTTTGGCTTTACCTTTTAAGTTTTTTTTATGAAGTGTTTTTATGGAAGTTATGGAAACAATATTCACTATAATTTATTTGGGACAATAATAATAGACCAACTTTTCACATATCAATAATATCAATAATATCAATATCAATATCATGTGACAAAAGATAAACATGACAGCAAGGAAGGCTCCAGTAGGAGCAAAATCATAGCAATTTCCTCATAAGAGCACTCCTACAGGAATAATTTTTGCTCCAAAACAGTTTATTAGCCTTTATTGGTAAGAAATTTGCTTAATTGCCTCCATTTGCTCTGTTGATTTTGCAAATAACCTAATGTACCATAGCTACGCTTTTCCATACGATGATCCCCGTAACTGAAATATCATTTCAGTTATGAGTCCATAAGAAGCGGCACAGTAAATGACTCGTTACCATACAGATAAGACTTATATTGTCTAAGTAATTTAAAGAATAATTACTTGCTATTGACCATGAAACCAATGCAGCATGGTGGATGACCATTTCATTGCATTTCCCCGAATAACTTGAGCCACAACTAAGTAGTACCAGTCCAATATACATGTTTAGTACTGAGTCGTGTATCGGGTGATTGCATAAGCTATTTAGAAACGGACGACATGCAATGGCCGCCCACGAGAACAAGGTTTCAGGGCAATAGAACACTCGGAATCTCAAGGTAAAGTTGGAGTGTTGAAAAGCTGTGCTGTATCTCAAACTAGATACACATCGTATTCAGTATATTTGGAAAACAATTCAGCACGGTATCTAATTATTAATTAATTCATGGGATATATCAATATTTAACGATGTAGAAATATTATACACGTAATTCTTGCAAAAAACGAGAACACAATATGCGAAAAAGCTAAAACACATAAGCATGTCTATCCTGTGCTCTGATAAAATAATTCGATATATATATAAATTTTACCTGTAAGTTGGACCTTGTTTTATAAATACTATGTTTTTCTTTGTTGTTTTTATACCATCTTGACCTTCTGGTTCCGAATCCGATGGGCACCTGATGATAAATCAAAGGGGAAACACATATGTACCGTTTTAAAACCATAGAATGTCTTTTTCTTTTCTTATCTCAATTGTGTCAGTTAGAATTCCTTTTTTATGTTGGTTTATTTACCAAGAGAGTCTGATTGGGAGCAGAAGCCCTGTCAAATACTGGGCAGAAAATCTGGATAATCAAACAAAGTAGCGATTCCCCTGGCGGGCCCAACCTTCCCATCAAGACATTCATCACCATTAACCCCACCCCCAATTACGCATCATGACACGGTTATCCCATGCGTGCCGAAGAACAGAGGCGAAAACGGCGCTGGGTCTCGGTAGTAATTCAGTATCGGTATACAATTCTACTTTCTAGACTTTTTATGGGGTAGACAAAGTGGGGGGTGTTCCTCTGTTTCCCATCTCGCCCTGAAAGGACTATGGGAAGCCTAAATTCAGGCCTACGGTAATACAATATGCCAGTTTAGTCAGGTGTGACAGAAAGCCTCACAGAGCAGTACAAAAACACCAAAAGCATACTTCCAATGTGTACATGATTGATGTGGCTACCGTGGCCTCATTTATTACTGTCATTATTGTTACTTCTTGCATAAAGCATGATGGTTTTCAAAGGAGGGTGTCTAGTGTAATTAACGCTAAATTGTTCAAACTGTCAACAGAAAAAGCACTGTTATCATGTGTTCTAAATACCAACAGCAATTTGACCAAAATTATATGCATCTTATTATTTAGTAGCAGAGCCCGGTTTTAGCCTTCATATAGGCTGAGCATCCAGAATCCGAGGTTCTCATAAATTAAAACTAAAATAATCATTTACTTTATTTTACCATGTAGCAGCAGAAAGCAGGTCCGTATCTATGCTAAAATATATAATGAGGGACCCAAAACGCAACAACATGGATGGAAGGTCAGAAACATCTGACCCTAGATTGTTAATATTATTTAAATTAACCACTTGGAGAAATCAATAAACAGCTTTCCCTCAATACAGAAAATATGAAACACTATGATATACAAATTCTACACCGGAGAGAAATACATTGCATGATCTGCAACATATAGGTAATGATAAAATACGACCGATTTTATGACATAAGTTACTGCGCCATGCACTGTGCAGATAAAATATTAATTAGATATTTAATCACCTATAATCTCTGTGGCATGTCTGTAACACGTTTAAATCCTTGTTTGTATCGTAAAATACCATGTCTGAGTCGGACTCAAAGGTTGTCAGAGTGCCAAAAACAAATTTAATGGGATCCATTCGTTATTGATGACATACAGTCGGATTCCAAGGTTTCTGTATTTTCAAGGAATGTCCAATCACGACTGTAATTGCCGGGCACCCCGTTGATCTAGTGAATGGTGATTTAAAAAACAAAAATATTTTCACTCTGAAAATTAATACCAGGGGTGGATCCAAAATTTAGGAAAGGGGGGGGGGTCCAACCCAGGAGGACTAATGAAAATACTAAAAAAAAAAGGGGGGGGGTCCACGCCGCAAAATTTTGTCTAAAACCCTTTAAAAAAGGTTGCTTCGGGTGAAAAAAGGGGGGGGGGGGGAGGGACCGGACCCCCTGGACCCCCCCCCTCCGGATCCGCTTCTGAATACCGTCAAAGAACCGATGGGAGCCCCTTTGTGGAAGGTACTTTCTGTCATCTACGAAGGCATGTATGTTAAAGCCGTAGAATGTTTGTTGTGTGTCATAAATATTCACAATTATCCAGATTTGTCATGAAGTTTTCATTTGATAATAAGCCTGAAGTCTTAAATTCCTTAAGCGTCAATCAGTTAACGTTATTTTGGTTTGAGAGAATAATCACTCAATGTTAGTAAGAACTCCTTGGTCGAACTGACTCCACATGCAGCGGGTTATAAACTGCGGATGTCTCAGACATCATTGCGTGTAACTGCTGCACTGTATATATAGTAGGGTTCTTACAAAGCAAAGAATTGTTATGAGAGCATGGTGGTGCATAGTGCATCCAGACCAAATTTCAAACATGCGGTTAGGTTACACGGGGACACAAGTTCTGATTCTTGGCCATTATATTACTCTTAAATGATCATGGACCTTTTGTGTAATAGGTTTATTAGCAATTAAAACTGGTTTAAATCACGTGTGTTTTTTTAAATTGCGAACGGGTGCACACTCCTGCGGGGCCGAAAGGTGCGGAATGTTTTCAAGTGTACGTAGAGCGTGACACTGATTTAACTGCGATATCAGCTACGACATTCTGGGTGTTTGTCCTGCGTGAGATCGTACCTTATCAGACCAGTGGTGTTCTTGCGACGATCGGTTTTGGAGAGAGGGTGCAAAGGTAGTTATGGAAACGCGCAATCTGTCGGAGACACTACTATTTTTTTTATCTTGAATTGAGTATTCTTTTGTCTGTCGCTCGAGTGCTCATCCGGATGTGTTTTGGTCCTATAGCAAAAACAATGAAGACCATCTATGATAAATGTTACGGAACCTAATATCAACAGATCACGCGGTCGTGACGAACATAAATTTTGCAATGGAGAAAAAAAAATCAGATTCCGTAACACTAGGCAGAGTGAAATGTCTAGGGGAATGAATAAAGAAGTCAGTGGTTTTTTGTTAACAAATAATTATAATTTATTCTTAAAACAACCCTAACGTTACAATACACAAAATCAATACAATTACACAGTATAACAACAGTACTACAAAAATCAATACAAGTATATAAATAAAGAGTACAGTACCTGGATACCACCACTGTCACAGCGACAAAAAAATCCTTTAAAGCATATAATCCAGATGAACAGTTCACATAAATCTTCTCAGAGAATAACAGTCCAGTTTAATCACAAAATCAATCTGTTGTAATCCAAAAGTGAAATCCTGGCAGTGATCCCATAGGCAAACTGAAGACTATATAAAATCCGTTACTAATTCTGAGAGTAGCTATAACTGCCGCAATTATAGGAAAAGGTTCACAAACTGACTTACACTCTTCTGTGCCCGCTGGAATATATATCTCCTCTCTCTCGGCTCTAAAACACAGCCCCTTATTTTTAACTTTTCACCTCAAGCCGAGAACTTTCCATTTCTCGAACAATCCAATGAACCCAAAAGTACACACGTTACAGGAAACATCTAGAACAACGAACGCTGTGTTTCTACATATCAGGGTTCACACGTGGGCCGGCCCGGCTCGGCCAGGCGAGAAAGCCCAAGACTAGCATGACCGCTGTTTACACGCCAGACCCCACGCGTGGGCCGGGCTATGCCGCCATAGCAACGGCCAATGCTAGCGCTACACATACACATGTAAGACTGCTGCATACAATAAAAGAGACATCTGTAACGTAAACCGATCGACCCCCTGGAGGAACAGGATCGTTGACACTGCAGAATGCACCCCGGCGGGAAGGGTCACGATACGTAGTACTTTATTATCTGTGCAGAAATGCCTAATTTGTTATGCAAGTTTGCTATAATAACATATTTATGTGTGACTAAAATGTGGGATACGATCGTACCTTTATGCACACTATAACGCTGCGTATATATATAAGCGTGTATATATATATATATATATATATATATATATATAAATATATATATATATATATATATATATATATATATATATGTTTTAGAATACCCTATATATATAGCGGCGACATGTTTCTTAACATGTCGGGAGGTCTATGGTACATTGTATATGACATTTTTTTGTCCAAATCAGCATTCATTGATAATGAGGTACTATGTTGGACTTTGTGTGAAATTGTATATAGATGTCGCATTGGGCGTTCACTCAGTCTCAAAGAGGAGCAATGCAGGCCTTCACGTGTTAAACCACGGTGAAACGTGTTTCCTTAAGCCCTGTCTGTGAATAAGTTCTAGCTGGGCATTCACTTTGTTCTTGGTGTAAAAAAATGAGAGGAGCATTTCTTTTGATATTCAGTCCTTGGGCCTAGGTTTACTTTGTGTGGAACACTATTTTATTCTTGTATTTCAAACACATGATGAAATATTAGTTTTACTTATTATTGCAATATTAATGACATTAAGCAGATTTATGCTTTTATTGTGCAATCAGTTGGCCTCAAGCAGAGTGCAGTATAGTCTTGCACCGGGCATCAGAAACGGGGGAAAAACTGGTGTCTTTTCTGTTGCGAAACATGGAATATAAAAATCAGTTGATATTTGTTACACGGAGTAGACAATAATGAGGGATCTGCTGATACTTTATGTGGGACAGATCTGAAATTATTTTTCGTACAAGATTATGACATATTATACTGACCCGCGCAAAAAAAAGACGCTAATCCTGCCGGCTATCACGTGACGAGTTTTCTGAGCGACAACCGGAATGACAAAACCAAGAATAAAGATGGCGACGGCTTTAAGCCTGGTCGATCATTATTTTGATATGTTTATGAAAATATCAATCATTCTCTGAAAATTTATAAAACATTCCTGCTTTAAAGTCCATTTGGTCATCTTTAAAGAAAAATATATTGTTTATAAACGAACGCTAGAGCCAGGGTTTCTTGAAAAAAAAAACTTCTACTTCATCCGACGTCTTCCTTCTTGT
This sequence comes from Sipunculus nudus, assembly GCA_026874595.1. Classification (NCBI taxonomy): domain Eukaryota; kingdom Metazoa; phylum Annelida; class Sipuncula; order Golfingiida; family Sipunculidae; genus Sipunculus; species Sipunculus nudus. The sequence continues at coordinate 36,145,008 of CM049306.1, read as the reverse complement.
TTCTGACGGTGTTTCTTCTTTATTGTTTCTTTCCATTGGTCGGGAGTGATTGCGCATGCGCAGGATCTGATATGGTAAAGTCTGCATATGGTTAACAGACACACATCGACTGTTTACTCACACACGGAACGATAACAATGTGTAAACAGGTCAACTGGAGATGGGGGGTCCGTTTGCCGGGATGTATTGTGCTCTATAACTTGAATTCAGCCAAAATGACCTGACAGCGTGAGATTATACACGTTGCAAAAGTTTATCTAGCTTAAAATTTAAGATAGTATCTCTGTATTTAAGATAAATCCCATTTCAAACCTAATCTATGGTTCACGTATGGTTGAAATTTTCTTTAATACTCAGTATATATATATATATATATATATATATATATATATATAAATATATATATATATATATATATATATATATATATATATATATATATATATTAAAAATGTTATAAAATGCTCCATTTCAAGAACCAAGTAGCGCTAACCATCTTTTCAGTGTGATAATACTGAACTGCTTGACAACGTTAACATCTCGAATTAATTTTCGCTTCCATCTTTCTTACTTGCTTAAAATTGAAATTTGTATCAAAGTAAAATTTCAATTTCAGTCACATTTACCATAAGAAAGAACACTGTTACTGGTGTAAAAGGCCTGAATTTCAAACAACTATTAAGATCAAAACTATCCACTTACAGATAGAAAGCGATAGCCTGCAGAACCGAATACCTGTAACTGAAACTGATTTCGTATATTCGAATTGTGCTTAGGTCCTTGAACGGTCAGAGATATAACCGAAAAGGACCAAAAAGCATTTTAGTTGCTTTTTGGTCCTTTTCGATGCTTTTCGGTGCATCGGTCCTTTTCGGTTATTAGTCTGACCCGTCCTTGAATCGGCTTTCTAGCGTTCCTCTGATTATTTATTACAGTCACTAGTTGACGGGCTAATCATTGTGTCGGTTTGTCTGTCCAGTTATCTGTCTGACTCAATACGTCGATTGGTTCATACATGCCTGTTACGTTTTGCATAATAATTTTTTGTTTATGCACGGCATAGGCTAGAAGCCAATTGAGTTCTATGTGGCCATGACCACCTGGGAACTTTGCAGCTGGAGAAGAATGAAATATCATCTATCTCATTTACTTTTAAAATATCTTTAAAATCTCCAAATCTCTATCTCTAAAACATCTTTAATGGCTTCACCTGAAACTAGGATTCAAAGGCTTTCACTTCAATGACATGCGGCCTCATTCTGCAGTAAACATGGTAACGTATTTTAGGGGAAATGTTGTGACATATGGATCAAGTTTCATTTGTCTCCCTCGTAAAACCTTAATAAAACACGGCTGGCGTCAAACACAAATAAGTAAGAATTTCCAGAAAATGCTCATAAGTTACTTCTTTTACTGATAAATCAGTAAATTGTATGCTTAAGAGGACCGGTTTTCTGCCTTGGGTGGCCGTCCCGTATCTGATCTCGTCATATTTCGCATTGTTTGTCCAGAAACTAGAATGTTATGGTATCTGTTACAGCTATCTACTGCTGTCTGCTGTGACTATGTTACCATAAGAACTAATTTGATCGGGCGACCCATCGGTACTCTCAAGGTATTTCAGTAAGAGCAAATACATATCAATATTTCTGTGTCATCAAAAAGTTTATTATTGTATATTATTGATAAGATATTAACCATTTCTCTTGAAAAAAAATCATACAACATTCGTTCTCTTAAATACACTTAATTATCTTAAAAGAAAAATATAATGTGTATGGACGGACGCTAGCACCAGGGTTTCTTGAAACTCTCTTCTACTTCATCTGACGTCTTTCCTCTTGTCTCTGGCATAAAAGCAACAACGAAGAGCGTTCCAACAAAAGTAAAACCAGCATACAACCGAAAGACACCTGAAAAATGATAAATCTGCTGCATAGGATTGATGATATTTAAAAGAACGTTTCACAAGCATATCGATGAATTTTCTACGGTTATGAACCCATTTTAACTTATAAAGTTGCCCCACACGTTACTTAATACACACGTTCGAATAGTGGTCAAGTGGAAGGAGTGCAAATGTAGTATGGCCACTGCGTCAAAATATACATTGAGCTGAATGATTGCTGATAATTGATACTGCAACATGGTGAATTATTACCAGTTCATTTTCTATTTACTTACCTTGTTGGGTAATAACTTCGGTTAATGAAAGAAACGTCAAACAAGTGAACAGAGTGAAAAGCCAGTGGATAGCACTTGCAAGACCGTTCCCTGTGCTCATGGCCCACGAAGGGTAGATTTCTGTGTTATATGTCCAGGGCATAATGCCAAGACCTGGAATAATGGAAGACTTAGAGATAACTTGACATATAAAATGTTGCAATATGATTTCTAACGTGTATTGAATAAATTGTAATATCTTGAACTATTCATCATTATTAAAGAGCTAAAATGCTCCGATCCAGTGGTGCACTACTGATCATTTTCATATATTCATATATATATATATATATATATATATATATATATATATATATATATATATATGTATGTATATATGGCCGAAAGATTTGTGTCTGCAGTGCAGACGACAGTTAAATCAAGACTTCAATAAACCTTTGATCAACTGAAGACTTTACACAGCTAAATGGAAGAGAGGTGTTAAACAATTCCAATAACAGGTGTATGAACTCGCACTATATGGCCGAAAGATTTGTGTCTGCAGTGCAGACGACAGTTAAATCAAGACTTCAATAAACCTTTGATCAACTGAAGACTTTACACAGCTAAATGGAAGAGAGGTGTTAAACAATTCCAATAACAGGTGTATGAACTCGCACTGTTAGTTCATTTAAGCTGATAACAAAAGTTTCATAGCGAACCACCAAGCATTTGGACTTATTATATCCAGTTCACCTGTTTTATACGCTGTCACTGTCTATAATTTAATACTGTCTGTAACTATAACAATGAATACTGCGTGACTAGACATTCGCGACAACTCCCTAACTAGGAGATTAAATATGAAACAAGACACAAAGGAGAAAGTCGGCTGAAAACAACGAAATACTGATTTACGGTACAATACTGTATTGCATATACTGTGGAAGCTCTCCTCACGGGCGCCTCTGTACTACGGGCACCTCCTATTTACGGCAAATTATGGCCTAAAATCAATGACCTCCCAACAAAGGGCACCTGTCTATTTTCGGTCCCGTAAGTGTACGTAATTCGGAGGTTATACTGTATAATATACATACTTGACATGAGCATTGGTCGCTTTAAGTCGGGTCCTTCGTCAAAGAGAGACAATGAGCAAAAGGGAATGCGAATGCAATTATTCAATAAGTGTGTGAAGGACATACGTGTATAATTGTTTTGTATTTGTTATTTATAAAAGAACATTTACCTTAATTAACTTTTTATAACAATACGGGAAACTCACCTATATTGAGAACATGAGGAATTTGTTAAAGCTAATCATCAAGGAATATTCACAAATGTTCAGTCACTTATGCACGAAGTAATCTGGGAAGATTCCCGAATAAGTGAATGCCACCATGGCAGAGGCTTGTATCCCTTAGAATGCAGATTTCATGTTAAATACTATACATACATGTTAAACACAATATCATTCTGATAAGATAGATCCTATACCCTTATGATTTTCTAGCATTGTGTTATTTCTTCGGTTCCCTATAGTAGGGAATATTACATATTACACGGCACAGCTCTTTAACAAAGGAGTCAAGATCCACCGGTTTCTAATTTAACAATGAACACAACATATATGACAACACCAACATATATCTCAGCATATCAGTAAACCATCTGCCTGTTTTATTTGGGTGTCTCACACGGGTTACTGGACGATTGTTAACTTATACGCGGCACAGTTGCTTTGGTGCAAGGCTGAGAATTATACATACTGGGGGAACCGGGCCATACTCAGCCTTGAATATGTTCTTACGAAATATCGTAGCGGCCCATCTGATTTATCAGAAGGAACAATAAAAGAGTCATTAAGAATAAGATGCAGCTTCAACTATGTTCACTCTACCTATAAATCCTTTATTTCTAAGTTGCCATACATATGGATTGTCCTGGTTATGTTATATATGATATAACAGCATTTTACCATAAAGAGAAGAGCAGAAAACCATCACTGACACAGCCATGTTTCTGAGGCATAAACTCTGGCCATCCATGACCTGACCTGTGACCTGACCTCTGGTGTACCAGAGTAATTTATTGCTAATAAATCTATTCTGAAACATCTAAGTTCATTAATAATGCTTAAAAGGAAATGAATATTTATAGCTACAGTCAGTCTTTTATAAGTTTATGGCTATACCTTTTTAGTTTTTAACAAATTTGTTAATGGAATTTATGGAAACAATATTCATTATAATTTATTTGGGACAATAATCATAGAACAACTTTTCACATATCAATAAGGTCAAGGACAGGGTCATGTGACAAAAGATAAACATGACAGCAAGGAAGGCTCCAGAAGGAGCAAAATCCTAGCAATTTCCTCATAAGAGCACTCCTACATTATTCATTTTTTCTCCAGAACAGTTTATTAGCCTTTAATGGTAAGAAATTTGCTTAATTGCCTCCATTTGCTCTGTCGATTTTGCAAATAACCTAATGTACCCTAACTACGCTTTTCCATAAGATGATCCCCGTAACTGAAATATCATTTCAGTTATGAGTCCATAACAAGCGGCACAGTAAATGACTCGTTACCATTCAGATAAGACTTATATTGTCTAAGTAATTTTAAGAATAATTACTTGCTATTGACCATGAAACCAATGCAGCATGGTGGATGACCATTTCATTGCTTTTCCCCGAAAAACTTGAGCCACGACTAAGTAGTACCAGTCCAATATACATGTTTAGTACTGAGTCGTGTATCGGGTGATTGCATAAGCTATTGAGAAACGGGCGACATGCAATGGCCGCCCACGAGAACCAGGTAACAGGGCAATATATCACTCGGAATCTCAAGGTCAAGTTGCATAGAATGCCTTTTTCTTTTCTTATCCGAATTGTATCAGTTAGAATTCCTTTTTTATGTTTGTTCATTTACCAAGAAAATCTGATTGGGAGCAGACGCCCTGTCAAATACTGGGCAGAAAATCTTGATAATCAAACAAAGTAGCGATTCCCCTGGCGGGCCCAACCTTCCCAACAAGACATTCATCACCATTAACCCCACCCCCAATTACGCATCATGACACGGTCATCCCATGCGTGCCGAAGAACAGAGGCCAAAACGGCGCTGGGTCTCGGTAGTAATTCAGTATCGGTATATAATTCTACTTTCCAGACTTTTTATACGGTAGACAAAGTGGGGGGTGTGCCCCTGCCAACTTCTAATAAGGTGAGGGGGACATGTTCCTCTGTCCCCCATCTCCCCCTGAAAGAACTATGGGAAGCCTAAATACGGGCCTACAGTAAGGCCAAAATAAAAAAAAGGTATGGTTCTCAGGCACTTTTTTTCAGAAATCAATGCGGGCGGGCGGTTTTTTTATTTTTATTTTTTTGGTATGTTTCGATAAAAATGACAAATGATTAGGGAAAAGGATGATAATAACAGATTTATTTTGCTAAACAAGTAAAAGCACTACATAAAAAAGGAAAGTAATGAAATATTCATAAAAATTGAAAGTAATGTCCGAGCGTATGTAACACAAAATTGGCAAGTTTCTATTGAAAATCAAAATAAAAATTTTTTATGCGGGGGTTTAAAAGTGATGCGGGCGGTGCCTGAGAACCATACCTTTTATTTTTTTTTGGTCTAATACAATATGCCAGTTTAGTCAGGTGTGACAGAGAGCCTCACAGAGCCGTACAAAAACACCACAAGCATACTTCCAATGTGTACATGATTGATGTGGCTACCGTGGCCTCATTTATTACTGTCATTATTGTTACTTCTTGCATAAAGCATGATGATTTTCAAAGTAGGGTGTCTAGTGTAATTAACGCTTAATTGTTCAAACTGTCAAAAGAAAAAGCACTGTTATCATATGTTCTAAATACCAACAGCAATATGACCAAAATTATATGCATCTTATTATTTAGTAGCAGAGCCGGTTTCAGCCTTCATATAGGCTGGGCATGCAGAATCCGAGGTTCTCATAAATTAAAATTAAAATAATCATTTACTTTATTTTACCATGTATAGCAGAAAGCAGGTCCGTATCTATATGCTAAAATATATAATGAAGGACCCAAAACGCAACAACATGGACGGAAGGTCAGAAACCTCTGACCCTAGATTGTTAATATTATTTAAATTAACCACTGACAGCAATCAATTTACAGCTTTCCCTCAATACAGATGATATGAAACACGATGATATACAAATTCTACACCGCAGAGAAATACATGGCATGATCTGCTACATATAGGTTATGATCAAATACGCCCGATTTTTATAACATAAGTTCCTGCTCCATGCACTGTGCAGATAAAATATTGATTAGATATTTCATCACCTATAATATCTGTGGCATGTCGGTAACACGTCTAAATCATTGTTTGTATCGTTAAATACCATGTCTGAGTCGGACTCAGATTGTCAGAGTGCCAAAAACAAATATAATGGGATCCATTCGTTATTGATGACGTACCGTCGGATTCCAAGGTTTCTGTATTTTCAAGGAATGTCCAATCACAACTGTAATTGCCCGGGCACCCCGTTGATCTAGTGAATGGTGATTTAAAAAACAAAAATAATTACACTCTGAAAATTAATACCGTCAAAGAACCGATGGTTCTATCCAGATTTGTCATGAAGTTTTCATTTCATAATAAGCCTGAAGTCTTAAATTCCTTAAACGCCAATCGGATAACGTTATTTTGGTTTAAGAGTATAATCGCTTAATGTTAGTAAGAACTCCTTGGTCGAACTGACTCCACATGCAGCGGGTTATAAACTGCGGATGTCTCAGAAATTAATGCGTGTAACTGCAGCACTGTATATATCGTAAGGTTCCCTGGGATTGAACACCAGGATGCGCACAAAGCAAAGAATTGTTATGAGAGCATGGTAGTGCATAGTGCATCCAGACCCAAATTTCAAACATGCGATTAGGTTACACGGGGACACATGTTCTGATTCTTGGCCATTATATAACTCTTAAATGATCATGGAGCTTTTGTGTAATAGGTGTATTAGCAATTAAAACTGGTCTAAATCACGTGGTTTTTTTTAAATTGCGAAAGGGTGCACACTCCTGCGGGGCCGAAAGGTGCGGAAAGTTTTCAGGTATACGTAGAGGGTGACACTCTGATTTAACTGCGATATCAGCTACGACATTCTGGGCGTTTGTCCTGCGTGAGATCGTACTTTATCAGCACAGTGGTGTTCTTGCGACGATCGGTTTGGGAGAGAGAGTGCAAAGGCAGTTATGGATACGCGCAATCTGTCGGAGACACAACAATTTTTTGATCTTGAATTGAGTATTCTTTTGTCTGTCGCTCGAGTGCTCATCCGGATGTATTTTGGTCCTATAGCAAAAACAATGAAGAACATCTATGATAAATGTTACGGAACCTAATATCAACAGATCACGCGGTCGTGACGAACATAAATTTTGCAATGAAGAAAAAAAATCAGATTCCGTAACACTAGGCAGAGTGAAATGTCTAGGGGAATGAATAAAGAAGTAAGTGGTTCTTTGTTAATTATAATTTATTCTTAAAACAATCCTAACGTTACAATACACAAAATCAATACAATTACACAGTATAACAACAGTAAATCAATACAAGTATATAAAAATAGATTACAGTACCTGGATACCACCACTGTCACAGCGACAAAAAGTCTTTTAAAGCATATAATCCAGATGAACAGTTCACATAAATCTTCTCAGAGAATAACAGTCAAGTTCAATCACAAAATCAATCTGTTGTAATCAAATAGTGAAATCCTGGCAGTGATCCCAAAGGTAAACTGAAGAATATATGAAATCCGTTACTAATTCGGAGAATAGCTATAACTGCTGCATTTATAGGAAGAGGTTCACAAAATGACTTTCACTCTTCTGTGCCCGCTGGAATATAGCCCATGACTAGCATGACCGCTGTTTACACGTCAGACCCCACGCGTGGACCGGGCTATGCCGCCATAGCAACGGCCAGTGCTAGCACTGCACATATACACATGTAAGACTGCTGCATACAATAAAAGAGACATCTGTAACGTAAACCGATCGTCCCCCTGGAGGAACAGGATCGTTGACACTGCAGAATTCACCCCGGCGGGAAGGGTCACGATCGTACCTTTATGCACACTATAACGCTGCATATAATATATATATATATATATATATATATATATATATATATATGTGTGTGTATATATATATATGTTTTAGAATAACCTATATATACACACACAAACATACACACACATACACTATAATTATGCGGCGACATGTTTCTTTACATGTCGGGAGGTATATGGCGCATTGTATATGACATTTTTTTTTGCCCAATTCAGCATTCATTGATAATGAGGTACTATGCTGGACTTTTTGTGAAATTGTATATAGATGTCGCATTGGGCGTTCACTCAGTCTCAAAGAGGAGCAGCGCAGGCCTTCACGTGTTAAACCACGGTGAAAAGAGTTTCCTTAAAGCCCTGTCTGTGAATAAGTTCAAGCTGGGCATTCAGTTTTTTCTTGGTGTAAAAGAATGAGAGGAGCATTTCTTTTGATATTCAATCCTTGGGCCTAGGTTTACTTTGTGTGTAACACTATTTTCTCTTGTATTTCAAACACATGATGAAATATTACTTATTATTGCAATATAAATGACATTAAGCAGATTTATGCTTTTATTGTGCAATCAGTTGGCCTCAAGCAGAGTGCAGTATATATTTGCACCGGGCATCAGTAACGGGAAAAAAACTGGTGTCTTTTCTGTTGCGAAACATGGAATATAGAAATCGGTTGATATTTGTTACACGGAGTATAGACAATATGGCGGATCTGCTGATACTTTATGTGGGACAGATCTGAAATTATTTTTCGTACAAGATTATGACATATTATACTGACCCGCGCAAAAAACGACGCTAATCCTGCCGGCTATCACGTGACGAGTTTCCTGAGCGACAACCTGAATGACAAAACCAAGAATAGAGATGGCGACGGCTTCCAGCCTGGTCGACTATTATTTTGATATGTTTATGAAAATATCAATCATTCTCTGAAAATTTATAAAACATTCGTGCTTTAAAATCCAGATGGTCATCTTTAAAGAAAAATATATTGTTTATGAACGAAGGCCAGAGCCAGGGTTTCTTGAAAAAAAAAACTTCTACTTCATCCGACGTCTTCCCTCTTGTTTCTGGCGGGGTTTCTTTTTTATTGTTTCTTTCCATTGGTCGGGAGTGATTGCGCATGCGCAGGATCTGATATGGTAAAGTCTGCATATGGTTAACAGACACACATCGACTGTTTACTCACACAGGGAACCATAACAATGTGTAAACAGGTGAATCGGAGATGGGAGTCCGTTTGCCGGGATGTATTGTGCTCGGTAACTTGAATTCAGCCAAAATGACCTAACAGCGTGAGATTATACACGTTGCACAAGTTTATCTGGCTTAAAATTTAAGATAGTATCTCTGTATTTAAGATAAAACCCATTTCAAACCTATTCTAATCTATGGTTCACGTATGGTTGAATTTTTCTTTAATACTCAATATATATATATATATATATATATATATATATATATATATATATATATATATATATATGTATATAACAAAAATATTAAAAATATTATAAAATGCTCCATTTCAAGAACCAATTAGCGCTAACCATCTTTTCAGTGTGATAATACTGAACTGCTTGACAACGTAAACATCTCGAATTATTTTCGCTTCCATCTTTCTTACTTGCTTAAAATTGAAATTTGTATCAAAGTAAAATTTCAATTTCAGTCACATCTACCATTAGAAAGAACACTGTTACTGGTGTAAAAGGCCTGAATTTCAAACAACTATTAAGGTCAATACTATCCACTTACAGATACAAAGCAATACCGTGCAGAACCGAATACCTGTAACTGAAACTGATTTCGTATACAGTCGAACCTCTATTATGTGGGCGCCCTTGGGACAAAGTGCCCACTTTATAAAGGTGCCCACTATATGGAGGTAATTGCCAGCACATGAGTGCTGATTCCTAGTATGATATATTGCTATAATTACTTATGTTTTGAGATTACTAAATTAACTAATTTCATGTATCATCTCTCTTTATTTAATTATAAGTTTTTCAGTGAAATTTTATTTCTAATTATCAAGACATTTGTTAGAAAATATGTATTGTATTACACAAACGTATGGACAAAAAAATAAGCACAATAAAAAGGAAGGTATGTGCAGATGGTCTATAAGATAGCTGAACTTATATATATTTATATGCAGCATGTGGTATTTAGCATTAGCATTAAAAGTAATTATTCTTAATAATATATTGTTTGAAATCTAGTCATTTTCTGATAAAAATAATACACACATAAAAAAGCAAAGACAACATTCTATATAAAGGTGACAAGTATGTAAAAAACATTAATCCAGTCACTGGAAGTCCATAAAACATTTGAAGTGTGTGATACACTTGGAATGAATGTGTTAAATTGTCACAATTCTTATTTCTTGGTGAAAATGTCTGTGATTGTATATTGTTTGGAGCCAAGTGCACGTTGTAGCTTTGCATTGACTATCTAGGTTGAACACCATTTTAACAGTATGAATCGTTATGTAACAACTGTTAAATAAACACTGCCCTAGTCTAGTGGGCGTGTATTCGGACTACCAGTGATGGGCCAGAGGGGCATTTAGCTGTGTCACCTAATCACAGAGTATTAACTATGTGAATTAGCAGGGCTTCCTTCCACTCATGGGAGCTAAACAAACAAATATTAATTAATTAGCACAGGGCATTAGGGACAGTCTGGGGTGATCTCTGACTTGAGCCGATGCAGGCATATAAAATCTAGTTAGTATGCATGCATCCCTAGCTAAGTCTTGAAGCAAGTAGATTATAATCTTTATGATGCAATGTTCACTTGTACACCTCTAAGTTTGGTTCATTTATTTTGATTTTTATTATTTAACTTTATGATTATTATTAATAAATAATATTATCTTAATAGCTTTAAAAGCACTATAAAAAAAGGCTTACAAAGTTGATATAATGAGATAGTTCAACCTTGAAAATCCGTAAGGTGCCCACATTAGCTCTCGAAAACTGCCCACTTTACAGAATATAGAGGTGCCCACATTAGCTAAACATAATAAAGAGAAGAAAAAATGGGACTGCCCAAAATTGCCCACTTTATAGAGGTGCCCACTTTATAGAGGAGCCCACTAGGAGAGGTTCCACTGTATTCGGGTTGTGCCTAAGGTCCTTGAACGGTCAGACTTATTACCGAAAAGGACCAAAAAGCACCGAAAAGCACCAAAAAGCACCGAAAAGGACCAAAAAGCAACTAAAATGCTTCAAAATTCTAAACTATTTCTACTTCTTAATGGTCTTAGAGTAGATATTTTGTCGAATTTGGTACATATATTTACGTAATTGTCAAAACAATATGCCAACTGTCACCACCATTATCAACTGTCAACGGCGTCATCTAGTGCAGGTATGCACTGCTAACACCTGGTGGCCATTTTACAATAAAAATCACATCTTTAAAGGCTTCACCTGAAACTAGGATTCATAGGCTTTCACTTCAAGGACATGCGGCCTCATTCTGCAGTAAACATGGTAACGTATTTGGGGGGAAATGTTGTGACATTAGCTTCATTTGTCTGACTCGTAAAACCCTAACAGAACACGGCTGGCGTCAAACACAAATAAGCAAGAATTGCAGAAAATGCTCCTAAGTTACTTCTTATACTGATAAATCAGTTAATTGTATGCTAAAGAGGACTGGTTTTCTGCCTTGGGTGGCATTTCAGAAGCCGTCCCGTATCTGGTCTCGTCATATTTCGCATTGTTTGTCCAGAAACTAGAATGTAATGGTATCTGTTACAGCTATCTACTGCTGTCTGCTGTGACTATGTTACCATAAGAACTAATTTGATCGGGCGACCCATCGGTACTCTCAAGGTATTTCAGTAAGAGCAAATACATATCAATATTTCTGTTTCATCAAAAAGTTTATTATTGTATATTATTGATAAGATATTAACCATTTCTCTTGAAAAAAAAAATCATACAACATTCGTTCTCTTAAATACACTTAATTATATTGAAAGAAAAATATATTGCGTATGGACGGACGCTAGCACCAGGGTTTCTTGAAACTCTCTTCTACTTCATCTGACGTCTTTCCTCTTGTCTCTGGCATGAAAGCAACAACGAAGAGCGTCCCAGCAAAAGTAAAACCAGCATACAACCAAAAGACACCTGGAAAATGATAAATACGCTGCATAGGATTGACAAGTGCTTTGACGATATTTAAAAGAACGTTTCACAAGCATATCGATGAATTTTCTACGGTTATGAACCCATTTTAACTTATAAAGTTGCCCTACACGTTACTTAATACACACGTTCGAATAGTGGTCAAGTGGAAGGAGTGCAAATGTAGTATGGCCACTGCGTCAAAATATACATGAAGCTGAATGATTGCTGATAATTTATTCTGCAACATGGTGAATTATTTCCATTTCATTTTCTATTTACTTACCTTGTCGGGTAATAACTTCAGTTAATGAAAGAAACGTCAAACAAGTGAACAGAGTGAAAAGCCAGTGGATAGCACTTGCAAGACCGTTCCCTGTGCTCATGGCCCACGAAGGGTAGATTTCTGTGTTATATGTCCAAGGCATGGTGCCAAGACCTGGAATAATGGAAGACTTAGAGATAACTTGACATATAAAATGTTGCAATATGATTCCTAACGTGTTTTGAATAAATTGTAATATCTTGAACTATTCATCATTATTAAAGAGCTAAAATGCTCCGATCCAACGGTGCACTACTGATCATTTTACTTATATCCACGTGTATATAAGATCGTAACCTAAAAAAATAAGGACATTAAGCTGCATATAAAACGAACAAGAGATGTGCAAAAAACAGTTTCTTTACACCAACAATAGGTAGTGCGCAATCAACCTACCATCTCAGGTCACTTTGTTTTTCCTGTTTTTCCTGTGTACCGTTTAACTGAGAGTTTGTAGATAAACAAGCTCATGGATCCAGGGGTGATATGAGTAAGTAACTTTCCGTGGCAGGAATTAACTAGAGTTAATTTATAAAAACCCAGAGAAGGCCAGCAATTGCATATAATCACATATATATGCAATAAAATAAAGCAGGTAATTACAAAATATGATTACAGTGTTATAAAAAAGCAAAGCCGCAAGGAATGTCAAGGCAAAGCCAAAAGTTGTTTCCCTTGCAAACAGATGAACGAATGATATATAAAGCACCCATCCCATCCTCCTCTGAAGGGGACGCTAGTAGAGAGGGGTTGGTCAGTTTAATTCTACATTAATATTTGAATCAAGATTTTTTGGGTGCACTTTCATAGACCACCCTTAATGCAAATCCATAGATTGCAATATCTTCCTTTTTTCTTTCTTCTGTCAACTTTTGTACAAGATCTCAAATGTTCCTGATTTGCAAAAACTGACTTTGGACACAATATTGTTCAAAGTTGACTGATTTGAACCTGTTATTTAATTTGTTAATTGTTGACCCTGACTTTATTTCCAAGGTCGCGCATAAATATATAATATTCCATTATCGCTCAGTCTTCCAATGATTGCCTGGTGATTGCAAACATCAAGTCTGATTACAGTATTCACACGAATAACTGGCGAAATCAATGTGACAGGTGGCGCAATTTACACCAATAGTCTATCCATACTGCAGGTTTTTATATAGTTGTGTTTACATTTTTTGGCGTCTTGGTCAAAGTTAGAATTTATATGGTAAACATTTTCATGCATGACCACACTTCATCTTCCGGTATTTCTGATGTAATCCATCAACGTTTAACAAAAATTTATATTTTTTTCAAAGCCGGCATTATTAGTAAAATTAGGTGAAATAAGATAAAACAGAGATTTTTTGTTTAACTATTATCCGAGCATATTTTTCTTACCTGAGCCATAGAAAGCCAGGAAGAGAATAAGCCCAACAGGAGCAATGAAAGGGTAAGACGTGGGGCAGAAGTCATGTACCCATGACCATCCTTGAACAGTCAGGCCAGGTCCACAGGGCAGGACTGACGCAGAACGGTTGACCAGTAACGGCAGACACAGTCCCCCTGTCGTTGAAACTATCTTTTCGTCGTAGCAGAAGCCGCATGTGTTCCCATGGAGACACGAATCACAGGAACTGTAACAACACAATGTCTGGCATGATGGACCGATGAATTCATATAACATATATATACATATATACACATATATATATATATATATATATATATATATATATATATATATATATATATAATTATAAATGGCCGAAAGATTTGTGTCTGCAGGGCAGACGGAAGTGAAATGAAGACTTCACTAAACCTTTGATCTACTGATGACTTTACATAGCTAAATAGAAGAGAGGCATTAAACAGTTCCAATAACAGGTGTATGAACTCGCAATGTTACTTCATTTAAGCTGATTACAAAAGTTTCATTACGAACCACCAAGCATTATATCCAGTTCACCTGTTTTATACGCTGTCACTGTGTATAATTTAATACTGTCTGTAACTATAACAATGAATACTGCGTGACTAGACATTCGCGACAACTCCCTAACTAGGAGATTAAATATGAAACAAGACACACAGGAGAAAGTTTGCTGAAAACAACGAAATACTGATTTACGGTACAATACTGTATTGCATATACTGTGGAATCTCTCCTCACGGGCGCCTCTGTACTAAGAGCACCTCCTATTTACGGCAAATTATGGCCTGAAATCAATGACCTCCCAACAAAGGGCACCTGTCTATTTTCGGTCCCGAAGGTGTACGTAATTCGGAGGTTATACTGTATATTATACATACTTGACATCTGCATTGGTCGCTTTAAGTCGGATCCTTCGTCAAAGAGAGACAATGAGCAAAAGGGAATGTGAATGCAATTATTCAATAAGTGTGTGAAGGACATACGTGTATAATTGACTTGTATTTGTTATTTATAAAAGAACATTTACCATACTTAACTTTTTATAACATTACGGGAAACTCACCTATATTGAGAACATGAGGAATTTGTTAAAGCTGATTTTACTTCGTGATTTACTGCTGGAGAGGAAACGGCTGCAAGCTGAAACCCAACAGCCAGAACACACAGACTACAAAATGTACCTGAAAGTTGAAACAGAACCTTTGAAATATCACGGACATCGTGTGAGCTGTTTTCGATCGAAAAAAACCCCACGGATACAGGACATACACGTGTAAGATTAAACATGTGGTCCATGGGCCATGACGCTCAGCTGAATTTGACATGCAGATGATGCATGTATTACGTTTTAATGTTATGCTCTGGTGAAAAATATTTGTAAAGAAACCTTGAACAATAGATAGAATGACTTCCAGAGTGCTTGAAATCAGGCGTGTTATCCATCTCTGCCCAAGACCACCTTGAATTTTAAATTAGAAGGTTATAGGTCCAGCCCTTATGATATGTACAAATCTAACTTTCACAGTACCAAAATGACGCTCAGTTGAATTGGACATGCAGATGATGCATGTATTACTTTTTAGTGTAATGATCTGGTGAAAAATATTTGTTATAAACCTTGAACATTACATAGAATGACTTCCTGAGTGCTTAAAATCAGACGTTTTATCTATCTTGCCAAAGACCTTTTTGAATTTTAAGTTAGAAGTTTATAGATCCAGCCCTTAGTACTAAAATCATGTTTTTCCCAAATCTCACAAATTAAACTTAATTTCATGATTCAAAAGAGACTTGCCTTGAACCTCCCTGGAGTTTACAATGGAAGGTTCTAGGTCCAACGATTAAGTTTTGTTCCCTGTATGACTGTCTAAGTAAACAGAATCATGCTTGTATGCTGAGAAACCGAAAAAGACGGTTAATGCTAAGACGGTTAATATATATATATATATATATATATATATATATATATATATATATATATATATATAATGTTTAGTATTATCTGTTTGTAGATTCCTACCTATTAGACTTGTAATAAAGAGTGGCCTTCTGTCGACTCTGTCAATGATATAAGCTCCAACACATGTAAATACAGCTTTCGCGCCAAAAGTTAACGTGGACAACCATATCGCAAGGGAGGAATTCCTCACACCGGACATCTTTATTATTGTTGCATTGTATGACCTGTAAATAAGATAAATGAGATATAAACATACAATGGATGGCGCTATTTATTGATCAAGGATCAAAATATCCATATTATGTGAAAGTATATGATATATATTACACTTCAGATTACACGTTATTTTAATAAACATTATGCATTTCTTTTTTTTAATTCCTCGTAATATATTTATATAATATAAACAGATAATTTGTCCTGTAAACTTTCTTTAAAGCATCATGTTTACAATAACCACCTTTGTGCCGATGTAAAAATCTACTGAGATATATCCCACATTGCGTAAACATTACGTATATATATATAAACATTAGTATACGGTTGAAAGGAATTTGACTGTATACATTTATATCGTTTTATTTTTCTTGTCATGACACAAGGTCCATTCACTAATGTATAAGAGACAAGATTTATCTGCTTTTTTCATTTTGTTTCATATTACGCTTTCCTCCTTCGATCCAATGCAGTAAGTATATATATATATATTATTATATTTATCATATATTAATATATTTATTTATAAATTATAATAATTAAGCATTATATATATGTGTGTATGTATGTCTCTCTGTGTGTTCATTAACTAACAGAACAATGCCAACTGCGGAGTTCAGCTGTATAACTTGTAGTGAGCAGCCGACCACAAGAGCCTTCAGCACGTGACGCGTCCTCAACATCCGTAACACCACTGACACGAAACCTGTATATATATATATATATATATATATATATGCGGTGTATATTATGCCTTGCACTGGGGGTGTTATAATGCATTTAATTTCAATATAACGATTAAACTGTAATCGAGTCTTAACCTTTCAAATATTTTATATTCATTCCTCGTATTATTATATTTTTTTGCATGTACCACTAAGCAGCTCTGCGGTGAGTTGTCAGCTTCGACGACACATTTAGTTTCAAGGCTCGATGTTAGATCGCTCTACTGGCACAAAAGCACAAATTGAGCCAGAGTTGTATTGTTCCTTTAATTGCAAAATTGTAATATCTAATACCTATTGAGGTAAAATATTATTAAAAGTCTGAATTTAACTACTCAATTAATAATTTAATTGAAAATTGAATCGCAATTAAAGACTCGATTATTCAATCGGTTTTAAAAACCCTCACAACTCAGAAGAGGCTTACTGATACGTTGCCATTTTTAAATAGTAATTTCTAGTTGATTCCACCAACTTAATCTTAAGCAATCCTCGTAAGATCCGATTCCACTACGTTTATCTACGGTTTGTAGCTCCAGTCTTATTTTAAATAAATTTTCGCATCTTGTGATTTCAGCAATTTATTACGATGTCGTAGATAGTTATACCGTGTGAGAAAACGCAAGACAAAGTTCTAAACCTGTAGTCGCAAAGTAATAGTAAAGTAGAAAATTACAGCATATGTATGTACATGTATATATTGTAGAGCAGAATATGGTTAACAATTGCACAACACCAAAACTGTTTTCGTGATGTCTAAGCGTGTAAGCTGGCAAGTAAAAAGTGTCTCACATGTAGTGAAAGTCTCTTCCACCCAGCTAAGCTGACTTCTTCATACTGCGGTCCCGCTCCTGCTCGACAGTCTGCGGATGAATACACGACCTGTCAGGCTGCCACAACTCTACAACCAGGTCATTACGTCACGTTATCCACCGTCGAGCAGAAGCGGAGTGTATTCGCTGACATGAGTGGACGAAACTGTCACTACACATAAATCAGTAGTTTTACATAGGAAAATCCATGGAAAAAGAACAGTTCCTTTATGAACACGGCAACAACTGTCACATCGGTGTCATTAAAGGAAAGTCGATTGCTACTTTAACAAGGAACAGTTGAACCACAACCGAAGGAGAGACGTTCTCACCTTCTGAAGGCTGTTTTCGCAAGGCCTGCTCCTTTTGCAATTGTTTGATTGCCTCCAACTCTTCCTCCACGTCCTTTGTCCCCCTGAGATCACACAGGACTGACCTTGCCTTTTCCCCTTGTTTTGTGCCTACCAGCCATTGTGGACTCTCGGGCAGAAAGAGCAACCCGATCAACATCGCCAGGGAGGGCACTCCAGCTAATCCTAACATGTATCTACAATGAGACATACATCGGGTTTAGTTATTTCGAGAAAGACAAGACCCAATGCCCTAATGAGACTTTTTAAAAATATGTGATGGGTGTAAGTGGTCATGAAAATCCATCTAGTTATTATTGAGTAATGCAGAGCTATTTTGACCCTCTGACATATAAGAGTTTATCGGCCTGTCAGAGTGCATGACACGGTCATGCATATTTTTGATTTATAGAATTTACTAAACAAAACCGTTTGTGTTTTGGTTGGATTTAGATTCTTGCACCAGATGCTTCTGCGGTCGAGCTGCGCTTGGACTGCGTTGGGTGAAAAACAAACGCTTGAACCAGTAGCCCAGATGGCCATGTCGTTAGCGTATTGTGAAACACTGACCATTTTTTCCGTCTTCGGAAGGTCGTTTACACACATGAAAAAGAGTAAAGGGCTCAGCACTCAGCACTGGGGATGTCCCAGCTTCAAGCGTAGTCTCCTTAGATTTTGTAGCTTTAAGATTAACCATAAATGATCTATCTGTCAGGAATGGGGGAGTTTGATCTCACCAGTTTATGTGGCAGGTAGAATTTCATAACTTTTATGCGGAGACCGTTAGGCCATACTGCATCAGAGGCCTTTTCCACGTCGGGAAATGCGGTTAAGGTGTGCTTTCTTCGCATCATACCATTCATAATTGCCTGACTTAGAAAGAATATATGATCACATGTTGACCGTCCGAAATGCAAGCGTGATTGAACAAGTGGCCCATCGGCCATGACGCTTAGCTGAATTTGACTAGGTGCTCATTTTTTTTATTAATGTTATATTTTGTCTGTAAGAATAGCCTATGGTAATGTTACTATGTTGAAAAATGGACGGAAAAATTTCAAGATTCAAAGGAGCCTTGGCAAGGAGAAACCTGGATTTCACAACAGAAGGTTCCGAGGAAAATGTATACAATTTGTTCTCTTTCAGTCTGGGTGCACAAAAATCATGTTTCTGAACCATAGCTCGGAGAATGTAGGTCACCATGACACAATGTCAGGTTTCCAAAGAGATTTGCCACGGATATCTCTGAATGTTATGTTAGAAGAGTTTAGGGCTAATGGATACAAAAGGTGCCCTGTCTGACTGCTCAAATCATGCTCCTGGTCAGGCGCATGCAGAATATAGGTCACCATAACCTAATTTTAAATTTCAAAGGAGAATCGTGCAGGTTTCCAGTGGAATTTGCCAAGATCTCCCATGATATTGTGTTGGAAGATTTTAAGGGATTAAGGGTACAATGTGTGCCCTATCTGACTGTATTTACATGTATTATAAGAATTAAATGGACATATTCAGGAGCAATACTACGCCTTTTCTTTCACACTATCAGTTCAGTTTTGCTTTATACAAAAGTTTCCCAGCAAAACCATCCCAACACACAGTCTCAGTACCTCGCACACAGCTGTTTAACACCTTGATATGCTCTGCCTGTTTGTAAACACAGTCCGCGTGTGTCTTTTTACAATAATAAGCCCACGTGACCGGAGGTCCCAATATGAACCTCAACACAGTGGGAAGGGAACAAGTATTACATTTTCTTGGCCAAGTCAGTCGAGACATCTCCTGATTGACACATGTTTTGGCTCTGCGATGCACACGGTCCCACCTGCTATGTTTATGTTGACACCTGTGATCGCGCCCGATACACTCTTTTTAAATCTCGTTTACAGGAGTAAGCAAACGGTTTCAAGGCAATATTTTGGCAGGTAAAGATTTATTTTAAAGTAAAGAAGCTATTTTTTGTGTTAATTCAACATCCTTTATCGGTGATTGGGTCCCTTTAAGTTACCTTATGTCAGATTTCCTGGGAGATTAGCCTAAAACCTCCCTTGATAATATGTTAGAAAATTCTGGGCTTAACAGACACGATTGGTGCCTATCTGACATTCAGGATGCTCACATGACTCACAGCTTTTAACTATAGGTTGCAGGATATAGGTCACAGTGACCTAATTTCATGTTTCCAAGGACATTTGCCTGGGGCCTCCCTGAATGTGTTGTTAGAATATTCTAGAACTAGTGGATACAATGCGTGCCCTGTCTGTTTTGATATAATAAAATAATGTTTTCTGCCTAGGTTGCAAAATATAGGCCACCATGACCTAATTTCAGGTTTCCAGGGAGATTTGCCTAGAACCTCCCTGGATATTGTGTAAGAAGATTCTGGGCTTAACAGACACGATTGGTGCCTATCTGACATTTATGGTGCGTATATGACATCTTTTTCCTATAGGTTGCAGAATATAGGTCACAGTGACCTATTATATGTATCAAAAGACTATCCTTTGGACTACCCTGGATGTTATGTCAGACGACTCTAGACCTAATAAAAACAATGTGTGCCCCGTCTGACTGTGTGGATGCTCATATGACATCTTCTTCTATATGTCACAGAATACAGGTCACGGTAAACTAAATTCAGGTTTCATAGGATATTTGCCCAGCTTCTCACAGAATATTACGACAGACGATTCTAGGCCTAATAAGTACAATTAGTACCACATCTGACTTGGTGCTCAGTATCATGATTTGGTCCATAGATCGCAAAATATAGGTCACAGTGACCTAATTTCAGGTTTCCAAAAACATTTGCCTACCACCTCCCTGTAATGTTAATTAAGAGGATCATAGGCCTAATGGATACAATTTGTGCACCGTCTGACTATCTGGGTGCTTACATGACATCTTTTTCTATAGGTCACAAAATATAGGTCACGGTGACTTAATTATTGGTTTTCATAGACATTCGCGCAGGACGTCTCAGAATGTAACATTAGAAGATTTTAGGCCACATAAATACAATTTGTGCCTCGTCTGACTTTCTGGGTGTCAAAATCATGTTTTTCGGCCTGTAGGTTGCAAAATGGAGGAAACCATGACCTAATTTCAGGTTTCTAAGGAGATTTGCCTCGAACCTCCCAGGCTGGATTCTAGGCCTAACAGATACGATTTGTGCCCATCTGACATTAAGGGTGCTCATAAGAAATCTTTCTCCTAAAGGTCGCAGAATATAGGTCTCAGTGACCTTATTTCAGGTGTCTAAGGATATTTGCCTCATTTGCCTAGGACCTCCCTAAATGTAACGTCAGAAGATTTTAGGCCTATATGGATACAATGTGTGCCTCGTCCGACTGTCCGGGTGCTAAGAAATCATGTTTTCGGCAAGGGGGTCACAGAATATAGGTCACCATGACCTCATTTAAGGTTTGCAAGGAGATTTGCCTAGGACCTCCTTGGATGTACGGTTAAAAATTTCTACGTCTAACAGTTGCGATTTGTGCCCTGTTAACGGACGGATGGCCGGCCGGTCAAAGGGTGATCGCTATAGCTCAGATGACTAACAATCAGCTGAGCTAAGAATTGGCCAAATTGCTCGGCCGTTCTCGTCTGTAAGAACGCAGTTATTCGGTTTTTTATTTTTTTATTTTTTTTTTCAAATGGCTTGCCCAGGCAGGGTGGCAAGCTGATAGGCCTGGATTCTGTCGTCGTGTCAGTTGTCAGGTTTTGGGATGGTTGTTACTAATGCTCATTTCCATTGAATCGGAAAATATCCCCATCAAATACACAGAATGTAAAGGTTTGCAATTCTCCCTATACAGGGGTCTGGGATTTACTTAGGTATATTGTAAGTAAATTTGTCCACACAAGGGGCTGATTTCCCTTTGGATTTAGCAAGGGACCGCTTTACCTTTAGAATTTCCATTGGTCTGAATGCTGCGTTGTCGTCTTCCGTGGTCAAGTTTTCTAGAGGTTTAAGTAGTGCTTATTTTCATCAATTATTTGTTTAGCTGTGTTTAAGGAATCATTCTAAAAGTCAGGATGAGTCGGGGTTTTGTATATTTGTTTGAAAATCTAGGCAAACAGATCTGCACGACACTTTGCTGTAATAAGGGACTGTGCCGCTGGGGCGTATTAGGGGTTAAGCCTGTCCTGTATTTGTTTTTTAGAGTTAGCAAAACGTTTGAATTGACCTGAGTTTGTTTAATGATCAAGACTGTTAATATTTCACTGCGGGCTCCGCCGCGATTTTCAGGGGTTTGGCCGACGTGCGCAGGGCACCGAAACCTTTTATTATTTCAGCGATTTTCCAATGGCGAATTTTGAGGTCGCAGAGCTCGTAAACAGGTTACTCGTAGATCGCTCTGGTATCGGCCAACATATGATCGATATTCGGTCAGCAATCCGACGATTTTATACCACATATTTGCTTAAATATTCGGTCGGAGGTCGGTTGAACTGCACGGCCTTCGCATGGGCTCCCTACCATACTCGAACTATACCCCTCCCGTATTCCGCCCGAGTTGTACAAATCGAACGTGCTTCGAGCGCACTCCGTGTTGGTGTCGGGCCGCCATCGGGTGGTTTCTACGGGTCTCGGCCGGGCTTCTCCTGACAACTCAGGAATTTGACCCTGAGGTTCGTGCTGTAAATTAGGTGATCGCTATTCCGCCTGAGGTTTGTAGTCAGTGCACCGTAACAAGTGCGTTTCGTTCCAGTCTGTTGATTTGTTGTTGCTACTATGTGACCATCAGTAGTGTTTGCTGATTTTATGTTTGCGTATTTTAACTATTTTACATATGAAAGGTCCTCAATATATAGTGTGCTTCGTCGATTAAGTAGTTGTTTTAAAATGCTGTATCTTTGGATTTTTTAAGTAAATAACTATATGAGTTTGTAAATGTGTTTGGTTGGTAAGTTATATGTAAACGAAACCCTGAAACTGCAAGTGGTCTCTATTGAAATTTAAGTTATATATTTTTATATGTATCTATATTTGATATCTAGTTTTCTCATTTTCAGAGTAAACCTGATTTTTATACACCCGTCATATGTATGACGCCCGAGTATTATGGTATACCCACCGTCCATCCGTCCGTTAACTTTTAGTGTCACCGCGATAACTTACCTGGGCTATGATGGAATTTTCTCGCGAAACTCATCATAAGTATATTCTAAAAGATTATCTCGCCCTAGTTCGATTATGGGCAACGTCCACGCATATTTAATAAGGTCACGGGTCACCCGGCAACTTTGTAGTGTCGCCGCGATACCTTACGAAGAATATGAAGGATTTTGATAAAACTAATCAGAAATGTTAATCAATAAAATATCTCGCCTAAAGTCGATTTCCAGCAAAATCCACCCATACATAATGAGGTCAGAGGTCACCGCAAAATGGAGGCACCTTGGTGACTTACCAAAAATCCTATTTTTTTCACGAAACTCATTATACATATTTACCAATAGAGTTTCTCACCTGAATTACCTTCCCATATATATTCACACATATTTAATGAGGTAAGAGGTCACCAGATGCGTATTATGAACATTTGCGATGCTGTAATATTTATTACAATACTGAAGTCTGTATATTGTTGTATTGATTTACTTTGTCAAATGCTGGCTTAAACTAAATTCAAATCTATAAAATGATAATACACCGCCGGTCTACATTCTCTACTAGGATTAGCTAGAATGCACATATCAGCTCTGCAACCTGATCTCTACAAGGAGAAATACAGAATTAGTTCGACGCCAGTCGGCTAAAACCCTCTAAGGGGTGCCGGTTGGCTTTTGTGTCTTGACTGGTGGCTGCAACTGAAAGTTATGAGAACGACTAAACAGATTTAATGCAATGAATTCAGATATAACGGGAAACTGAAGTCCTTAAAAGAACTGCCTTCGCTAGCCTACGTGGCAATACGCCGATGGACACAAAGGGCTACGCGAGATGGACGCAACAATTAAAACTGTTTATTTTTTTCCCGCTTACTGTCGGCATAGAGCACTGGACCCAGAAAGTGCGCAGTTTTTTACGCAAGTCTACGTAACACTTCGCTACTGTACGCTACTGTAAGCCATGCCTTAACAAGAGTACGCTACCCAACGCCATTCCAACATAATACAGGTGCGCATTCGAAGGGGGGGGGGGGGAGGGGTGGTCGAAAACCCCCCTGCCCTTAACCAACGACCTTTTTTAAACAATGTTTATGCATGACAACCGTTCACCCCTCCCTGCAATAAATCCTGGATCCACGCCTGGTAATACGCCATCGTACGCCAACCAATACGCCGATCCTGCGCGTAGCAACATTTTTTTACAGGAGTACGCAGCCTTATTTCGGCGCTTTCGGTACTCCGCAATACGCAACTCTACGTAAGCCTTCATTACGTAACTCTCCTTTAGCGTGGAGTCGAGGTCATCGAAAAGCAAAGATGCCAGCGTGGCGACGGCAGTGTTCAATAGGTAAGT
The DNA here is from genome assembly GCA_026874595.1 of Sipunculus nudus. Classification (NCBI taxonomy): domain Eukaryota; kingdom Metazoa; phylum Annelida; class Sipuncula; order Golfingiida; family Sipunculidae; genus Sipunculus; species Sipunculus nudus. The sequence continues at coordinate 36,120,271 of CM049306.1, read as the reverse complement.
GTGAGTAATTAACATGAGTAATTAAATTATTGGTATCTTGTACAAACCTCCATCCATTCTGAAGGTCGAAGCTGAAGAAACCAGCGACTATATTGGCTGCTAATTGTCCAACACCGATAAGCAGGGAGTTTACGTTAATCAGAGGACCACGAAGGTACACAGGCGATGACTCAGCAATATACACAGGCGACGCAGTGGAGACCAGTCCTGCGAATAAACGTCAATTCAGAAATTATATAAAGAAGGGCGAAGTATGCAAGCAAAAATCGAACAATTAAATACATGCGATGAAATTAGCACTTCTACATTCTTCAAAGGTGATAGCTATGAGTCGTTCTGATATCATAATGTGTTACACATAGAGCCAGGGTTAGGTTCAAATGCAACTAGGCGCATTAAAATGCGATTGTAAATGTTTCTAATTAATCAAATGCAAATTCGATTTTAAATGTTCAAATGCAAATACAAATACAATAAAAGATATCAAATTCAAAGGCAAAAGCATTTGCAAATGCGCTTAAAAATACATTTGTATTTGAGCTTTATTTGTTTGCAAAACATACAAATCGGGTCGGCTATTCTCAACTTTTATTAAATTTTTGTACATTTTTTGGCTATGATATATATATATATATATATATATATATATATATATATATATAGTATATTATATCAAGATATTCAACGGGTTGTAGAAAATTATGTACAAATATACTATGCCCACAGGGATGTCAAATGTCACATTATGCAAATGCATTTGCATTTGAACCCAACCATGCACAGAGCTGACCAGTGAAATATAAAGGGTCGACCATTTAATTGTTTAAATAAGCAGGTCAGTCCCGAAAGGCAATCTGCATTGAAGGAATGAAACATATATAACTTTAATAGACTATCACCAGATGAATACATATCTTGTCACCCTTGCAAAAATGGAACAGCATCAGCATATGAAAAATTCTTTTTTTTTCCTGACCAGATTGAATTTGATAAGTCTGTTGATTGTTTTTTTTTTGTGTCGTAAATATTCTGAAATATCGATATTATCATGACATTTTTATTTAATATTTAGCCAAAAGTCCTAATTTACTTACTCTTCAAACTGTTTGATGTTATTTTTATTTGAGAGAATAATTGCTTAATGCGACCCCTTGATCGAACAGACTCTATAATGATTATAAACATTTGTGTAATAAACGATCGTCTCCCCTAGAGGAAGAGTACCGTTGAGACGGCTGAATGCACCCAGGGCCGGCAGAAGGGTCATTATGTTGGAGCCCGTTTGCGGATCTGGCCCATCTGCCGATGGGCTTGGCCCATATGCGGATTCGTTATTGGGCTGCTCATCTGCAGATGGGCAGCCCAATAACGGATTTGATAACATGCACTTTCTGGCCCATCTGCAGATGGGCTTGGCCCAATAACCGATTTTAGTTTTTGTTAGTAATACGTTATTATTTTATTATCTTGATGACTTTTGTACTCAGACAAACATTTTTCGGAACTTAATGTGTTAATTGAAACATAAATCACTATCACAGCCTTACATCAATAATTTTATCATCAAAATTACATAGATGTGCATAGAAAACTACATAGATGTGCATGCAGTGTTACAATACCCTATTAAATAACTTTTTACACACAATTCTTAATTAGTCTACATTGCATTCGTGTGATGTTAAGAGTTTAATGAAGTTCACTTTTTACCAAAGAGTAATTACAGCTGTTGCGAAAAATCTCATTTAGATTATCACATAGATGCGACTTTCACGGTACATACAATTTACTAAAGAGAAATTACATGTGGTACAAATCAGTTTCTCATATTCACTTTTTAATATCCACATATATATCAAGGTTACCACATACATTTTGACAATAGAATAGTGTAATATATGTAGCAAACACTCTCTCATGAGTCATTTGATCTCAGAGTCAATCACAATCATGCACTTTAACCACAATAACACATCTTGATACAGTTTCTTTTGGAGAAGTGTCTTATTGATTAGCTCTCTAATTAGTATTCGTACAGAATTGTTGGCGTCATGGTGATGAGAGCAGCAGAGAAGTCGGACATTACTCCTTTTTTTCAGGTTATCACAGAGATGATGCCGAGGTTAAATGTAGTTTTTGCTGCAGGGGTCATTGCTGGAGAGTAGTGTCTTTGCAAGGCCAGGGCAAAAACGCCGCAAAATAAATTTAAACTAAACGATAGGGTTATGTTTTACATATCTTTCACAGTAACATAGTAAAGTTTATTTTTATTTTTATTATATAACAATTTATTAGATACAACTGATAAATAAATAGATCTCTGAAACACGCAATCATCACGATGTTTAATATATAAATATGTTTTAATATATAAAATAAAAACATATAAATATAAAATTTTAATTGTGACAAGACTCCTTATAAACCATTTTGGATAAATATAATTATACTTTATACTCAGAAGATAATAATGAAGAGATAAAATTTATACGATAAAACTACCAAAATTCGTAGTTAATACTTGCATATTACTAATTTCGGTCTGTGTGGGATACTGTTATCGAATAAAATATTAGCTCAGCTTACTAGGAACTATTCTAAACTTTGTTATAGACCGTGTTTGGATTCGAAACAATAAATATATATGTGGAATTAATCTATATCATATAAATTGAATAAATTATGATAATACCTTGGTTTATATGCCACACTATTTTGATAGGGTTTTACATTTTTTGTCTAAAAGGCCATTTACTATTTCATGTTATATAACCGAGTGTACTTTCATTGGTGGCGGAGGCATGTGCTCTGTGAGTGCTTTCTAGTTAAACGCATTTAGGTATGACCAGTTCACCAACTTAATATCGGATACACCTTACATGATAAATGAAGCACTAACAAGGGCAAAGGTCTTTCGATATCCTGCATCGTCCACCTCCCTCTCGTGGATGTCTTTGGGGACGTAAAACAAACTATCAACAGGGACCACCCGTTAATAATTGCTGACCTCTTCTCTGAGCTTGGCTTTAGAGGGAATAACAAGTGTGTTGGACACCCCAAGAGCAGGCAAATCCATTTAAGTTCTTAGAAATGTTTGTCTGAGTACAAAAGTCATCAAGATAATAAAAAAATAAAGTAAAACTAATAAAAACTAAAATCGGTTATTGGGCCAAGCCTACCTGCAGATGGGCCAGAAAGTGCATGGTATCAAATCCATTATTGGGCTGCCCATCTGCAGATGGAAAGCCCAATAACGGATCCTCATATGGGCCAAGCCCATCGGCAGATGGGCCAGAGCCGCAGACAGGCTCCAACAATGATACGTAGCAATTAAGCAGTTGTGCTGGAATGCCTAATGTATTTTACATATTAATGTGACTTAATGTAGTATACGATCGTACCTTAATGCTGACCATGTCGCTGCTGATGTGGTGCGCCATGTTTTTCAACAGGCATGTTGGGACAACATGTCGTTAGGTCTATGGCGCATGGTATAGTTCTAATAAATAAATTACTTGATGTACTTGACGAGAAAACTAGAGTGAGCGAAATGAAATTTTCCTTTATAGACATTAGGAATTATATAACAAGTACTTCAGTAAGCCCTTCCAGAGATCAGGTCCTAGCGCGGGATTCTGTTAATTCAGGATTAAAAAAATAAGTGGAGCATTTCTTGAGATACTCAATCTTTGTTTCACTTTGTGTAACAATATTTTCTTTAGTATTTTAAACACATAAACAAACGTTAGTGTTACTTATTCGTGTAATATTAATTATATTCAGCAGTACCTTATGTAGGAATTTTTTTCTCATTCGATTATGACATAAATTATACTGACCTGAGGCAAAACCAACGATAATCCTGCCGGCTATCAAGTGACCAATGTTCTGAGCGACAGCCTGAATGACAGAACCAAGAATAAAGATGGCGGCTGCTGCCAGCATCGTCGACTTCCGGCCCAGCCTGTCACTCGTGTATCCGCTCACCAACGAAAACAGTATGGCACCGCCGATAGAAACACTCACCACTGCCTCTTGCAAAACGTAATTCAAATGAAAATCGTCGTTCAGCAATATCATTGCCCCCGAAATGACCGCTCCGTTGTATCCCAGTAGAAATCCCCCAAGAGATGAGAAGAAAGTCAAGATATATACTAAACAAGTGGTTTGAGCTTTTCGGGGAACTTCCGATTCTTTAATGTAAAGGTAACCCTTTTCCGAATCATCCCCATGGCAACAGTCCTGTTTTAAGTTAGGTGGTGATAATAGAGGACTTTCATCCGCCTCCTCCTGTGCTGTCATATCGTCTACTACGCTGACCTTTTTTTATGATTTTTACTCAAACTCGATTTCTCTCCAAAATTTTTCTCACCTTTCCTGATTTTGCTCTGTTTTCATGTTGCCTCTATTGAAACGTCTCATCCATTGCCGAGCAATGCTATATTTTTATTTACACCGCCTTCAGATTGAACAAACTGTTGTCAAGGTATTTGTTGTCAATAACCTCATCCTCATACTAAAATGCCATACCTTTGTCAAATGTTTCATTTCTCATATATTGTCACTGTATGGTCCCTTATTAGTCTTTGCAGGTCCTCGCTAATGTATTCATTATTTAACATCTTCTTCACGAGGCTGTTAACTAACAAATTTGCTATATGTTTACTCCTCCAAAAAAGACATTTAGTTCCCCCTTATGCTGCTGCACAAAAAAAAACTTGGATCACTGAAGACTATTCAGTAATGTATCTGCTGTGTCCAGAATGTATGACAGTGCACTGGAATCACACTTGCCGTCAGTGGTGCGGAAGCGGAGTACCAAACCGTTAAAAGTCTCCATATACACAGTTGTACAACGCTATACGTCTATACATGCTGGAACGTTTTTTTTTTTTTGTTCCGGGTGAGTAAGCACTTATTGTGAAGCGAACGCTCTTCGTGATTGAGCACGGCCTACTGTCTGCGCTCTGGTTAAGCTCTGAGGTGAGTAGTTCAAGTGTCCCCATATCAGGAGATCACATTTTAAATATCTTTTACAGAAGGCCGATTAGAGTTGGACGATCATGATTTACTTGATGATCATTCAGACGATTAATTTTATTTGGACGATAATTAGGTTCAGAAGTCCGTTATTTAGTTCATGACTTTTGTGTTTGTTCTGAAAGCGTAATAATTAAAAAAAGTATTTTTTATATAAAATATAGAAATTTAGTTAATGCGTCTAGTCGCGTGCTTTCGTATAGTGGAGCGAACAACAGACGTGTGTGATACCTTATTTGTTAAAGAAAATCAACTAACTTTTTGCTATACCTATATTTGATTGATATTAATTAGAAAGATATGTACAACTACGCAGAAATACAGCGTTGCCACAGTGCGTTTTTAGCTCAGCTGATATATAAGTCATCTGAGCTATAGTCGTGGTCCTTTGTACGTCGTCCGTACGTCCGGCCGTTAACAGGGCACGTTTTAAAACCGTTGTTCCTACGAATCCAAAATTCTGCATACCAATAGATGTCCCCAAAAACTCCTACCATACCAAAAATTGGGTCATTAGGACTTCGTTCCTTTGAGATATTAAGGAAAAACCTCCGTTTTCCACAAAAAAAAAACCATTGTTACACTTCAAAGCTGCCTAATATCAAAACCACTGATCTGTTTTTAATCATATTTAGTGTTCATATTTTTCCATACATTTTCTGTGCACATACCAAAAATTAGGTTAGTATTGGGTATTATTTTGAAGTTATGGGCCCAAATATAATGCAGTTTCTTAAAAATCAGGAAATATATTTGCTCACTTAACATGAGAATTGCTGAGGCTGGAGACTTTTTTTCAGGAATATAACTTTATTAAATCAAGATTCAATTGTTTACCCAAAATTAGATCCGAATTTTGCAAATTTTTCAAGTTATTAGCATATATAAAAAATCAGTACCTTAAATTTTGTCCAACTTTGGCAATGGCACTTTTTTTTCCCTGTAAGCACTGTTGATTTAATTTTCACAGCATATATACATAAGGATTTAATCTTCTGAAATCTGAAATTTCAAAGGAATTGTTTGAAAAGAGTAGCCTTTATTCAAGTTTTCATACACCATGTCAAGTGTTGTTTACATCTGGCCCACCTAGTAATACAGTCTTCACTTGCATTATGTAACCCACCCCAGGCAGCTTGCCTTGGCTTAGCTTGGCCACTACTAGCAGGCTTCCCCTCTGTCCTGTACTCCCAGCCCCCCCCCCCCCCCCAGCTGGTGCATAAACTAGATGAATGTTATAATTTTCTGTATTTTATTTTATTTTTGGCTATGCTACATTTTAGATTTTGTATTGTACCACCAGGGTTACAATGATTAAAGTGCACATTTAATTGTGTCCACAAAGTGATGTATTGCTATGAAAGTGTGGATGTTCATCAGAGTGCTCATTAAAGATTTTAATTTGTTTGACTTATAACTCATGGTTGTATCAGTTGTTACATGATACTGGCTAAATAATCAAAATTTATATTACCGATCCTTTATTTCAGTTCATAAAATTAAACATTCCCAACTCCAGTTTGCTCCTGGTATAATATATTGGGTGTTTTGATCCTTGGATTAATTTTAACACATGTATTAGTTTCATAGTTGAGAATACTTTTCTTTTTTCCTGATACCATTTCAATAAATAAAAATATTAAAATTTTTTCCTGTTAGTGCTGTGGATTTAATTTTACAGCATGTACACATTAGCATTTCATCTGTTAAAATCTGAAATTTGAAACTAATTGATCAAAAACTGTAGATTTTATTCAAGTTTCCAGGTACCAAGTCTTCATTGTTTACATCAGGTCAGTATAAATGCAGTATACTGGGCAGTTACATAACACCTTCAGGTCTGACCTACTGCCACTGTGAGTGTCTTGGTCAGGCTGGGTCAGGCAGTAATTACCAGGGAGCCTCTCTTTCTCTCTCTCTTTCTCTCTCTCTCTCTCTCTGGCAGTCCAGTTCTCTCTTTCTCTCTCTCTTTCTATCTCTCTCTCTCTCTCTGTCTCTCTCTCTCTCCTCTGCTTTTTCTCTTTCTCTCTCCATCTCTCTCTCTCTCTCTCTCTCTCTCTCTCTCTCTCTCTCTCTCTCTCTCTCTTACCCTTATTGCCTCCCTTCCTCCCTCCAGCCCATTCTGTTGACAGGTACTATAAACTTGATACATTAGCTATAAATGTTGATGCAATTTAGAAATGTGAATCAACTGAAATATTCATAATCACATGTATGTTATACTGTAAATTTATAGTAACATTCGTAAACCTGGATAAAAATTATGTTGTGAAAAAAAAGGAATAAATGCAAATATTGTTAATTTTTTATTGGCTCAGTAGAATGGGGAAAAAATTATTTGCTTTGTTTCTCCATCTTTCTGTCTGTTTTAAATATTTAATGTTCATGAATAAACTTTTAAAAAAAAAAAAAAAGCACTGTTGAATTAAATTTCATATCCTGTATGTATATGCAAGGGTGTTGTAACTCTCACCATCCCCTTCTTCATCCCACTAAGGCTTTGCTCCTTGGCACTGTGAACAATAGTTCTATGGCTATAGTATAAAATTCAATAATTAAAGAAAATATCTGCAGAGAGACAGAGGCGTTGTAACTCTGATCATAACACAACACCCCCCCCCAATCAAGTCATTGCACCTGTGGAGTGGGGACGTTATGGCAACTGTATACATATAATAAAATTGATAAAAAAGGTTTACCAAATAAATTGGATCTCATCAGACAAATGTGTAAACTGTTGAACTGTCAACAGCTTATCAAAAATGTAATCAATGGAAAGGCATGGTCAGATCTCAAATATTATTTGCAACGTTTTCTTCAATCATATAAACCAACCATGGCCCAAATTACCTCTTCCTCTCAAACTTTATCTACATTTCATCATATTTTTAATATTTTAACCTTCTAGGTGGTTCAGTAATGTTGACCATTTGTCCATAGGTACCTATGTACATGCCAGAAATTGTCAATATTGTGTAATATGTAGACGTGAGGGTCATCAAAATAATGTACCTTGTCAAGACCGATCTTGTCAAGATATCATATCATACAGTCACAAATTCATAAATCCCCTCATCAGCATTGTTAATCATAACCTTGTATCTGTCAAATTGAAAGCTTGCAGTTTTCCATACACTATAGATCCTTCAACAAATAGCCTTATCATTTTTATACCACTGCTTAGTATACTGTCATTGCATTCATATTTGCTCAAATAAATTGTTTTTTTTTCGACCCCTCCCAAATAAATAAAAAATAAACCACAATATTTTACTCCATATTAATCCATCAGTCAGATTATTTCATATATCATTTACTCACATATTACATTATATTCCTTTATAAAAGCCCGACATGACCATGATATTCATAACCCTGATAGCACGAATACGAGGGGCCCACGTGGGTATATATGGGCTTTACATGGGCAGACATGGGCATGGGCGGACACAGGTATTGCCCACATGGGGCCCATGAGGGCATTGTCCAGATTGCCATACATTGTTCCACATGTGGGCCCATGGCGGGTCCCATGTGGCATGTTCGTATTTGTAACATAAAATAAAAAACAATGATATATTATTAAATCTTTGAGATGTAATTAATTAACTGAGAAATTGTTCTACGTGACGTATTTTCATGTTTTTGTCTATTTAAACTCATCATATGATTTACTTCTGAACTGAGATTAGGTCGTGGGAGCCACGTGGTTAAGTCACAAGGGTCCTGCCAGGCTAGCCCATGTAATACCAGTATAAACATCACGTTTCTGGAAAATAACCATATAATGTCTGTATTTTCCAAGCCAAAATATCCTGTAGTTTACTATTTACATGTATAGTAACCTACATGGGTTATATAAAAATATAGGAAGCTAATTAGTAATATTTGGGGTATTATAGTCAATTTTCAATACCTCTAGGAAAATCACACCTGGCAATAGAACCCCATAGTAACATACAGGAAACTATGGTAACATGATGAGTATTATAGTCAATTTTCAATATCTATAGGAAAAATCTAGATTAACTGCAGGAGTCTGTAGTCACATAAAAGGAAACTTTTGTCACTTGAAGTATTTATTGTCAATTTTCAAAGCATATATTAGTTTGTAGTTTCCATTAATATCATTTTATATATTTTAATTTAGAATATTATTAGAAAATAATCATTTTTTGTTATAAAATATTAATAAATAATTTATTTCTAATTCATATTATTGAATATGGGCGGACACAGGTAGTGCCCACATGGGGCCCATCAGGGCATTGTCCAGATTGCACTGCATTATTCCACATGTGGGCCCATGGCGGGTCCCATGTGGCATGTTCGTATTTGTTACAAACAAAATAAAAACAATGATATATTATTAAATCTTTGAGAAGTAATTAATTAACTGCGAAATTGTTCTACGTGACGTATTTTCATGTTTTTTTTGTCTATTTAAACTCATCACAAGATTTACTTCTGAACTGAGATTAGGTTCAGGGAGCCACGCGGGCTAATTCACAAGGGTCCCGCCAGGCTAGCCTATGTTATTCCAGTATAAACATCACTATTCTGGATAATAACCATATCAAATCCGTATTTACCCAGCCAAAAGATCCCATAGTTTACTATTTACATGTATAGTAATCTACAGGGGTAACATTAAAATATAGGAAACTAATTAGTAATATTTGGGGTATTATAGTCAATTTTCAATGCCTCTAGGAAAATCACACCGAGCAGTAGGACTACATAGTAACATATAGGAAACTATGGTAACATGATGAATATTATAGTCAATTTCCAATACCTACAGAAAAATCTTAATTTACTGCAGAAGTCTGTAGTCACATAAATGAAAACTTTAGTAACGTGAAGTATATTTTGTCAATTTTTTAAGCATATATTAGTTTGTAGTTTTCATTGATATTACTATTATTTTATAAAACATAATTAGGAATATTAATTAAAAAATCAGAACAATATATTTCGTTATAAAATATTAATATTAATATTAATTATTATTTTATTTCTTATTCATATTATTGAATCTAGGCGGACACAGGTATTGCCCACATGGGGCGCATGAGGGCATTGTCCAGATTGTCCTGCATTGTTCCCCATGTGGGCCCATGGCGGGCCCCACGTGGCATGTTCGTTTGGTTACATAAAATAAACAACAATAATTTATTATTAAATCTTTGAAAAGTAATTATTAAACTGCGAAATTGTTCTACGTGACGTATTTTCATGTATTTTTCTATTTAAACTCATCACAGGATTTTATACTTCTGAAATAAGATTAGGTCGAGGGAGAAAGGTGGGTTAAGTCACAAGGGTCCCTCCGGGATTGTCGATGTAATACCCATATAAACATCACGTTTCTGGATAATAACCATATAAAGTCCGTATTTAACCAGCCAAAATATCCTATAGTTTACTATATACATCTATAGTAACCTATAGGGGTTACAGTAAAATATAGGAAATTAATTAGTAATATATTTGAGGTATTATAGTTAATTTTCAATGCCTTTAGGAAAAACACAGCTAGGAGTAAGACCCCATAGTAACATATAGGAAACTATGGTAACATGATGAATATTATGAATATAATCAGATGAATAAATATTATAAAATATTAATAAAATAGTTTATTTCTTATTTATATTATTGAAAATGTATTCAAATATTCTATTTTTTAATGCTATTAATATTATTTTTTCATTATAATTATCATTTGAATTACAATAATTATTTATATTACATTATGATATCGTAATATAATGTCATTAATATATTATTTCTGATTTTATGATCAATTTTAATTTTGATAACTAAATATTGCAATAAGAGGCCTAATGATAGTTATAATGAAAATAATATATTCATAGTATTAAAAAATATCATATTAAAAATAAAAAATCAGATAAATAAATATTATAAAATATTAATAAAATAATTTAATTTTTAGTTTATTTATATTTTTATTTTAAATGAATCTAATATTTATTTAACTTAATAAGTACAACTTAAATTGAATATCAGGTTTTAATATATCTCATATTTTCAGGAAACCCTTAACTTATCTTCAAATGTCAGTTTTATATCTTGACCGTTTGTTTATACTGTGCAATTTCAAGCAATTTAAACTTGATGAATATAACGTGCACACAGTCTGACGACATATTTGCTTACAACGAAAGAACTATTTCGTGTAGCGTAATCCGCGGTCTCTTTGACGTCACGCTGCGTGTGGGCCCGCGTAGTGATAAGAAGGAGTGCACTATAGTCATGTCGTCTGCTGGGCGGGACTGTCAGGCGGGGATATTTCGGCATGTGGAACACTAAATTTCGTTAAGAAGTTCATAATTTTATAGTTTCTACGTTCTATAGACTTCATTTTCACAGAGGATACAATATTACTGGAGTACGCTTTTTCTACAGTGTTTGATAAACGGTTAAGCGCAGCGAGTTGCGGAATTGTCGTCAGCCAAAATGGCTATGTCAAGGTCTCAAGGACGCTGGTTTGTATTCCGGGATGTTCGGTGTCCGAAGTCGGAGGGCCTGCAAGACGCAAATAAATTGCTATGGTGAGCCATGGATTTCTGACAAACTATGCCATATGACCATGAATAATCACGTCATGCTCTTTAAATGAATCAATAATGTTACATTTTCACACGGTTTATCTATTACTTAGTGTTAGTGTTATTGTTAAAGATTGTCATGTAAATTTTAAAATTTAAAATTTTTTTATACAAATAACAATGTCACTGTAACTGTAAGTATATAGAAGTATATGTAAATACTTTTTTTTGCAGATGTACATATAGGCTGTCATGTTGACTTTTTTACTCTATATATCATGACCATATTAAAAAAATTTATCCATTAGGGTTTCAGTTTCTTTTCTTTTTTTTTACCTACAGTAATAGGAAGTTTCATATTAAGTTCCCTATAATAAAAAAATCAATATGCTAATTAAATTATTTTATATTATTAATATATTTTGAAAATAGTTTGGTTTAGAGCAGTTCATGCAGAGAATTCTAGTAAATCTGACACCTGATATCATGTGTCTTTGTATAGTATGCATGCTATGGTTTGTGGGTTTTTTAGATCCACAGACAACAGGGAAAATTTAGTCCACACACACACATGATACACGTAATTGCCACAAGGGGGCGCAACAATAACTGGTAACATAATACTCCCGTAGCCAGCATAAATAGTAAACATACGTCCCGTAACATCTCCCTTGTTAAAGTTAAACATCATAAGCAATATATCACATACAAATATCTCCATCAGTTATCACCTGACATTATTCCATTACAGTTACAGTCTTTGTTTGTTCACTAACCATCACGATACTTAATATTTCAAATTTTCAGTCCATAAATTATTTTCTTCAGTTGACATCCATGGTTTATATGTTTTACTCCGTTGACATTCTTTTTGCATGTATTTAGCATTTACTTACCAATAAAGGTTCTAAACAGTTTTGTTTTCTCTTTGTCCATCATATTTGTGTGCAAGTGTGTGCATATTTAACACATTACTGTCGACAATATATCTCAATATATCATTTTAACTATCACTGTTTATCTTGTCAAAACTTAAATTAATAATATTACATTAGCACTGAAATCTTGCTGGTTGCCTTATCTCGCGTCCATATCGAGACTTCCTAGGAGTGGTTGTCTTGGGCATGACCTCTGTTTGGCTGTTGGTAGGGTCTCTGTCTAATATAACTGTAGAACTGCTAGGTACTGCATTGACTGACTGACTGGACTGACTGTTACCAGTATCTATATTTGCTTTCTCGGGTGTCTTCACAGTCTCAGATGTAACCACAGTCTCTTTCTCAATATTAATATTGGCATCACTATTCTCACCCTGTTGACTCTGATCTTGCCTAATAAACTTTCTATTTCTTCTGTAATAACTCCCATCATCTGTTCCTACTATATATGTCCTTGGACCAATTTTCTCCATACATTTTCCTTTTTGCCATGAGTCTTTTGAATTAATTGGCTGTAATCTAACTGGTTCTCCTATCTGAAGTTCTGGTAATGCTTTTGCATGTTTATCATACTGTATTTTGGCTTTTTGTCTCTTGACTTTTATTTGCTCTGGAACATCATCCACCACACTTGGTTTTAACAGTATTTCAGCTGTAGGCATGGTGGTCTTAATTCTACGTGACATTAATTTCTGTACAGGGCTATAGCCATTTTTGTCTGGTGTATTTCTCCATTCAAGTAACATCTGTTGCAAGTCTTGGTCATCTCTCTCTGCTTTCTTTACTAACGTCTTTGCTATTTTAACAGCTGATTCACTTTTCCCATTACTCTGACTATGTCTGGGTGAACTTGTTATATGCCTAAATGACCATTCACGTTGAAATACTTGAAATTCTTCACTGATGTAACAAGGTCCATTATCAGTAACCATATCAGCAATTCCGTGTCTAGCAAAATGAGCTTTAGTCTTTTCTATTACTGTTTTACTGGTTTGATCCTCCAGCTTATCCAGCTCAAAATAATCACTGTAATAATCAACAGTAACCAAATAGTGTTGACCTTTCCATGTAAACAAATCTTGTCCAACTTTAGACCATGGTAATCTGGGAATTTCATGAGTCATTAAAGGTTCTTTCTGCTGTTTAGCTAAGTATTCATTACAAATAGTACATGATTGAATCTTGTCTCTAATGTCTTGTGCCATCCCAGGCCAAAAGAGCACATCTCTAGCTCTTCGAATACACGCGTCTGAGCCTAAATGACTAGTATGAGCCCGAGCTATCATTTGTGGTCTTAGTACTTTAGGTATTATCACTTTCATTCCTTTGTACAGTACACCATCCTGTACTATCAGTTCATCCCTAAAGTTCCAGAACTCTTTGATACATTCAGGAACCTCTTCCCGCGATTCAGGCCATCCTGTGTACACTGTTGAGGCTAATGTCTGTAGTACTGCATCAGCCTGAGTACCAGCCTGTATCCGTTGATGGGTTCCTTCTTTAAGTCTCATGTAATCCATCTGGTTGACAGAACTAATATCTTGGTAGAGTTTATCTACTTGGTTAGCACTAAATATGTAGTATCTAGGCACACTTTCTTTGACACTGATACCTGGCAAAAAAGCTCTAGACAACATATCAGAAATATACATCTTATTCCCAGGCACATAGTGATATTCCAAATTGTACTTTTGTAGTCTTAACAACATGTGTTGTAGTCGCTTAGGTGCTTGATGTATGGATTTCTTTGCTATTGAAACTAGCGGCTTATGATCGGTTTCTACATTGATAATGTCTTTCCCATGAAGATACTGATCAAATTTCTCACAAGCAAATACTATTCCAAGACATTCTTTTTCTATCTGTGCATATCCTTGCTCAGTTAGAGATAGAGCGCGTGAGGCAAACGCAACTGGTTGACCTTTTTGCATCAAGGTAGCTCCTAGTCCCTTTTCAGATGCGTCACTCTGAACTGTGACCTCCAAGTTAACATCATAATATCTAAGCACTGGGGCTTCAGTCATAAGATGTAAAATAGTCTGGTAAGCTTCCTCCTGCTGGGACTGCCAGTCCCATTCCACACCTTGTAAAGTCAACTTTCTCAGTGGTTCTGTAACATCTGAAATCCGAGGCAAGTATCTTGACAAATAGTTTACACTACCCAAAAAGCGTTGTACTGCCTTGACATTTGTTGGTTTAGGCATATTTATTAGCGCTTCCACCTTTGCTGGGTCTGGCTTGATGCCATCTTTTGTCAACAAATGTCCCACATATGGCACTTCAGGCAACTTGAACCTTGATTCAAATTTCTGTCTGTTAAATTTGAGGTTTACTTGCTGAGCTCTCTCTAATACTGCTCTCAAGTTTTTATCATGGTTAGCGGCTGCTTCAGCTTCCGTTTCACCTGATCCATAACAAACGATGTCATCAGCAATAACATCTACTCCCTCAATTCCTTCTAACGCTTCCTTTTGTCTCCGCTGGTACTCCTCTGGAGCTGACGAGATCCCTTGCGGACATCGCAGATATCGGTATCGGCCAAAAGGAGTCCAAAATGTAGTTAAGAAACTACTCTCTTCACTCAATTTTATTTGGTGAAATCCTTCTCTGGCGTCCAATACTGTAAACACTTTGGCCTTTGCCAGTTTGGGTAAGACTTCGTCCACTGTAGGCATTTGATATTTTGGCCTTCTAATGGCTTTATTCAAATCCTTCGGATCAATGCATATTCTCAACTTTTGACCCTTTTGTACTGCCACTAAACTACTTATCCAGTCCGTAGGCTCTGTGACTTTACAGATAATCCCTTGAGCCTCCATATCATTTAACTTATTCAATAACTTGTCTTTTAGAGGCACCGGTACTCTACGCGGCACATGCTGCACTGGTTTAACACTTGAATCTATTTCTATATGATATTCATATTCACTAAAGACATCACAATATTCACTTAGTACCTGTTCCTTAGTGAGAGGCTCCCTCAGCTTCAAGTACATGAATGTTATTATCCTTTACTGTTATCCATCCATTCTGCACACAAGTGTGGCCATCAATGATTGGCCATGGCGCTTTTTTCAAGATATCAAATGTTATGGGCATCTGTGGTCCTTCACCATAACTCACAATAAGTGTGTACGTTCCCAATGGAGTAACCACACTACCATCATAAAGCCGTATTCTACCTTTTACAGGTTGTAGCTCAATGTCTTCACACTGTAAAATGTCCTTTAATGTTGCATATGACATAGCACTACAAGTAGCTCCAGTATCCAACTGCACTTGTTTAACAATATCATCAGCCCCTTGAAATGTAAGCGGTAGCATAAATCTGCTTTTTTGATTCTGTTTATTCACTGCTCCAATACGCCGAACTACAAATGCATCCTCATCCGACTGCTCAATGTCCATACTATGAACTTTGTTTTTGATTTTTTGTGTACTTGTTTTCATCTTACACACAACAGCGAAATGGTTTTGTTTCCCACATTTTTTGCAATTTTTTCCATAAGCCGGACATTTCCCCTTCACATGCTTTGTTCCACAATATTTACATTCTGCCTGATGCATATGTCCTAGAGTCTTTTTACAAGATTTTGAATTGTTTCCTTGCCTACCAGTCTTGCGCTGCACTCCATGAATCTGTTCAACAAGTCCTGACTTAGTACTAGTCATCTGACTTTTATGTATCTTGGACAGTTCGCTAGCTCTGAGCATTTCTACACACTGATTAAGATCAGGGACAGGGCGTGCCCTCAGTAATCTATCACGACTGGCTGTATCCAGTGTTCCCATTACTAGCCTGTCTCTAATTAAACTGTTTGTCAGGGTTTCATATTCACAAGATTCTGCTAACTGGCGTAGTCTGACTACATACTGATCCACTGTTTCATGTTTAGTTTGATTTGCAGTGTTGAACTTATATCTCTCAAACAACACATTTTTCTGTGGCAAGAAATGTCCCCTTAATTTCCTAGTAATAATCAATGGGTCCTTCTTATCCTCTGCTGTTATACTGGGCAAACTGTTCATAAGTTTTAAGCATGCTGGTCCCATAATAGAACATAATGTAGCAGCGACCTGATATCTCCCTGATGGGTTATCTGTTCCGTCTGGTTTTACAAATTTCTGATCAAGTTCTGTTGCTACAATATAGTAATTCCAAGCTGTCTCAAACTGTTTCCAATTCTCAGTGACATCGCCGTTTAGTGACATAGGGCTCGGCGGGGGTATCTGATAGGCGGCCATGATATCTATAGTTATACTATAGGAATCTGACAAAACAACTGACGAGTGACGTTAAATCTGACAGTGACAGTTCTAACAGCAAAGTTCCGAGACGTCAGCTTTATAAATTATATGTCAACACAAGTGAATGTACTCACGTATACCATGTCACAGACAATCCTTGGTATGATCCTTCCACAGTTTCAAAGTGGCATATCAAGAAAATAATTGTTCACAACACAAAATTCCGACATTCACTCAAAATCAAATATGGCGCCGTTTTTGTAGCACGTGACGAGGCGAGCTCTCCATTCCGTCCGCGAATCCTGCGGTTCCGTCGGTCACTTTTCAAGTTTCCTACATCCCGTTAGACAAATGTTTCTGGACAAAACCTTGTCCAAACTGTTCCTGGCGTGCGGCTGCCCATTCTGACACCATGTTTGTCGGATGTTTTTCCAGGCACGCGACACAATCGCTCCTAAACGAGGAGGCTAACAGTTAACACGTTTAATGGCTGACATGTTCGTCACACACACACATGATAGACGTAATTGCCACAAGGGGGCGCAACAATAACTGGTAACATAATACTCCCGTAGCCCGCATAAATAGTAAACATACGTCCCGTAACACGTCGTCCGGGCGTCCGTCCGTTAGTAGGGTATTTTTTTGTAACCGTTGGACATATGAATCCGAAATGCGGCATATGGTAAGATGTCCTCCCAAAAAAAAAAACCCTACCATACCGAAAATTTGGTCGCTCAACTTCGTTCCTTTTAAATATTTAGGTAAAAATTAAATTTTCCATTTAAAGCCAGTTCTTAACTTTCAAGATCATCAAAACTTCTGATCTGATATTAATCATATTTGATATAAATATTTCTCTATATATTTGCCATGTTCATACCAGAAATTAGTCAGTATTGTGTAATTTCTTGAAGTTGTGAGCCCTTCCTTAATTATAAGGCCTTACATATTTAATAAAAAGTATCTCGAACAAAGAAATGGACAGTGATGGGAAGGAGAAGGGAAAAAATAAAAAAATAAATATAATTCAAACATTAAAGATATAAAAACCACCATTTTTCCATATAAATTTTGCAAATGATGACATTAATAGATAGGAACTCTATGTTCCCTTTTACAATGAGTAGTGCAAATAAAGTATTCTCAGTATCTACAGGATATCCTCATTATTTTCTTGACGGGCCAGATTTTTTCTTTTTAACCTTTTATCAATTTAAACATTTTTGTAAAACTAATCAGTCCATTAAAACAATTTTGTAAAACCAATCAATCTATTTTTCTTACTTAAACAACTTGAAAGTTGATAATAACCGGTATAGGACACTTGTTGCAAATTAAACTATTAATTTGAAGTATGTTATATTGTCGGTGGCAATAAAAAGCTAACAACAAGTAAAGAAAAGTTCAGGCAAATAAAAATAGCCATGTAATATACAATTCGAATTACAAACGCACATGTTAGCAATATCAGGGTTCATCAGAGCCACCCGGTCAGAAATCAAGAAAAATAAGCAAACAGTCTTTTTCTTTAAAATATCACTTAAAACATCTTTAAGATAGGATCTATCTGTTGTCAATCATCGAAAAAAACCCTCAGAAACACATTTAAAAAAACACAATATGTAAAATATGGTGAAACTATACCAGTCGGGAATTTAATCATATATATCAAATTAATTAAAAGTTTACCCCTTAGAAATGTAAACAAGTGCAAGGAAAAAATAACAAACTAATATAAACAAATATATCAAACGTAGGTATATACTGATGAACATCATTTTAGAATGCTTTTTTTTTTTTTTGCATCAAACGATTCGGAGCCCTTAGAATAGCGGTATAACGCGGCATTGGCCACAAATAACACAGGTGCCTATCGCAATTTTTTAGCATTTTCATTGTGTGTATATTTGATTAAAGAGTTTATTTGCATAAGACGACCTACCGGGCTTCCATGCGATTAGCTGCGATCGCCCAGCAGCCCTAGAAAGAGAGCCAATCAGAGATTCATAGTACACTACGCGCATGCGAGTGTAGTTTCATTCATGTGGTTTCAAAGCGGGAAATAGTCCGTGCATGTGCAACAATTCCAGTGCTCACAAATGCGATGCTGCAAGCATAGGTATATGGCGATCGGATATCCAAATTAGCTTGTTTCATATTGAATTTTCAAAATCAAAACTTCATATTCACATGTTCGCAGCCATATTAACAAAGAGATTTAAATAGTTCGGCTTTTTCCGCCTTCGGCCTTAGGATTGCCTGTAGAGGATTTATCCACGCGATGTCAAGAATGTCGCTATAGTCTGTGACCCTCCGTGGAGGATGATTCCGAAACTGATCTCGGCAGGACCATATAAAAGCCGGACATTTTCGGACACCTCGTGGAGAATATTACAAACCTCGCTGATATTATTTTGAATGTTTTCAAAAGTAAGCGGTCCATCATTACAAGTAGAATAACTGGCTATTATCAAATAAAATTAATTTGCATAATACGTAATAAATATGGGGGGGGGGGGGGGGGGCTGTGTTAAAATATACACGATCGGAAATAGCCCTATACCTCCCGTGCTCTAGATCGGACACTGTTTTGTACGCCAATCGAGAAGTAAACCGCGCTCAATCAAGCTTAACTAACATGATCGTTCCAACTTGGTTAACGTTGTTCTGCCACGCAGCCGTACGAAGGGTTTGCAAGAAAGACTTAAGTGTGTAATGGCAAAATTAAGCTAGTTATTGAAATATTTTTTAGAGGCTCTTATTGTGTCAATTGCATTGTCATGCAGCCCACTTTGGTCACTGGAGGGCATTCAATGCATCTCTCTCTGCTTACCTGATTCATAATGGGTCACTTGGGACATCCCCTGCTGTAACAAGTTACATTAATTTTCATATCAACCCCCCCCCTCCGGCACCAAATGTAATGTGAAACCTATCGTTTGAATTCTTCCTTAATTGACACAGAAATTACATTGAAATGTAAAGCTTACTTGGTTTTCTAGACATAATGAAATACTCTGAATAAATTAATTCCCTTTTCAATAATTTTGACAAATAAAATAAATTAAACCCAACAGGATACGTAATATGATAATATATGAGCCAAATTATGGATTAATGAAGGTGCAATTTAAAATAGTAAATTCTGAATCAAGTTAAATTTTCAGATATTTATTGTTTTGCAAATTTATAAAATATATATATTATTAGTGGTTAAAAAATAATACATGTGAATGTATAATGTGTTGTTTTTGGACAAAATTTGGGATAAATGAAGATGATATTAAGAATTGTAAATCAACTTATATATTCAGATATATATATATATGATATATTGCAAATGTATAATATTTTTAAACTTGAAAAAAAAAGATTGATGTGATGAAAAGAATGAGGATCTTATGCAAATATTTTTTCATTATTTTCCTGCCTAAGCATAAGATAAAATAAAGTGATTGGCTTTGTTTTTCCACCTGGATGTCTTTTTTTAAATTTTTTACAATTATGAATAAACATTTCCTCCCGTAAGTACTGTTGCCTTAAATTTCACCTCTCACCAGTAACACCCCCTTTCTCTTGCCATTGAGAACCTGCACCTGTGGACTGGCCCATTAGTTTAATAGCAAATATATAGGGATTTATTAAATGAGAAAAAAAATCAGTGTAATAAAAAAAGGATATAATTGAAACATATTATGTTCTTGCCTCAGCAGTATGTGACATAAAGGGAACAGTGCCATCTGTCCATCTTCTTTGTTTAATCAACTCTTTTCCTATAAGCATTGTTTAATACCCCCTCCCCTCTCTCTCTTTCTCTCTTTCTCTCTCTCTCTCTCTCTCTCTCTGTCCAAACTTATCTTAAGCACATAATTTTTTTTCATGATTGCATTATTAACGATAAGAGGCCAAAATATTAATGTTTTACACAGTGAGTACAATATACATGTATACTTATCAGATTTAGCTTATGTTCATTTGAAAATAAAATTTTCAATTTTTAGCCAACCTGCGAGCTTATGCCGATGATGCGCCGTCGTGCGTAAGTGCGTCTTGTGTCGTGCGTCGTCTGTACGTTAACCATAGCTATCTCAAAAATGGCAGGAGCTAGCATCATTTTTTTTTGCAAATAATCAGTCACCTGAAAAAACTCTATCGGATTTTGTTTATTTTTTTTCTAACTGTATTTTCTTAGATTTAATAGGGAAAAGGCTAAAAAGATTTAAAAATCTTCTCCGAAACTGTCCTAGCAAATTGTCCAATATTTAATAGAAATTATCCCTGGAACAATCTCTCTCAAGTTTGTTCGAACGGTTCCAGTTCTGGGAAATTTGTGGGAGGGTTACAGGAGGTTAAACTTAGTCATCTGTCCAAAAACGCACACTAAAATGAAAATGATCTCAGTAACTTCTGGAGCTAGTATCACCAAATTTTATGCAAATATTTTATCACATAAGTCATATCTTAAATTGAGGTATTGGTGGCGCCACTAACATTGACCTTTTTTACAAGCAAAAATGTAATTTTAGACTCTTCTAGCCTATACAGTTTTATGATGAAACTGTTAAGCTGATTGGTTTAAACTTTACAAGAATTATTCAATGGTAGGGTTCTGTCAGTTTTATAAGAATAGATTGGGTAAATGCAGCTTTTGCCAGTGTAGCCAATTGGAAAAGGCTTTCAGTGTTTGAAATCAGATTTCACATGCCAAGTTTCAACATGACAAGTCAGGAGGTCACTCAGTTCAACCAGGTTAGGTCCAGACATCACCATGGCAACTGACCGGCTCTGTTTGGTGTCTAGACACATCGTCTAGACGTCTAGACACATCGTCTAGACGCAGAATGCCCAGATTAGAACTAGTGGAACTATATCTTTCAACTCTTTGAAAAAAAACTTTGTTTGCATTTATAGCAAATTTGTGAGCTTATGCGATGGTGTGCCGTCGTCCGTCGTGCGTCATAGCTATCTCAAAAAGGGCAGGAGCTAGCATCACCATTTTTTTTTTTTGCAAAAAAATTAGTCATCTAAAAAATTCTATCGGGATTTGCTTATTTCTTGGCTAAACATTTAAAAAATTTTCTTGTCCGAAACCATGCTGCCAAATTGCGCCGTCCCAATAATCATCCCTTGCAAAAAAAGAAAATAAAACATATCCGAAATATCCTGACTGATACATCCTAGTTTTATAATGTCTTCGGCCGAAAAATGCAGGTCTGAAACGTCCATTTTGCTGAAATCATAATGACGAAGGTAGATATGCAGGACATAAGAGGAACAATATTAAATTTAAAAAATAAACCTCAATTCATACTCCCAAACTTTGTACAGGTTCGCATTAGGCCTGTATGCCTTGTTTTGGGAGCATTTTATTTCAGCTAATAAATAAAATGTGTATCACATTATTCCTTGTTTTATAAGTGACAGGTTCCATGATTATTTTATGCACATATCACTGTCACATAGCTGAAATAAGGATACTTCTAGAATTATTTGATCATGAGAGACACCTCCACCTTTGATATAGTCCATAAAAGTACACATAATTAGTATGACAAATATATAGTTAATATGTAATTATCACCAGTGAGCAGGGCTATTTCCTCTGAGCTTTTCAAATGTGTGTGTGTGTGTATATATATAAGTTGTAGGAAATGGTTTTAAAATCATAATCGATGATTAAAAAATAAAAACGGCTGATGATCGATAATTTAATCGATTATTTTATGTACTTTCTATATTACCGTGTAATCTACTATATACTAGTACCATAAATATTGACCCAAGTAAATAGTCTGACTTGTACATCACTATTCATAATGAAACAATCTATTCACGCGTAGCCAAGTCGAACTTGCCGACGGACGATTGTTGGCTGCCGCAAGGTTCTGTTGTGATGCTGTTCGCTATACATTGTTATTTTGTGTTCGCATATCTCTGACAGGATTCTTTGCATATGCATGCATAATCATATTACCCGATTATGCAAAATGCAATCGATTAATTAATTTTGTAAAAAAAAAGACCAGTCATCAATCGATTAATCGGAACACCACTGTATTACACAGTGAAAACAGAAAAGTGGTAAAACGGTAAGCGTTCCCTGCTGGCACCTGGTGACCCGAGTTCAATCCCGAGTGGCTATGAGAGCGAGTTGTAGTAGACTGTCCAGGTCCCCCTGTTTCCTCCCCCCTAACAGATTACCGCACGCCACCATCCTTGCCATGGAGAATGTCTTGTGTTAGTTTTTATGACCAGTTGTACCATTCATGTAAGATAAAGTGGCAAGTTTGTACATATTATTCTGGAACGAATAAATCATGCTCATGCTTTCAAGAACAAAGAAAAATTGTCCAAAACAAATATTGTATTATCTAGGGCTGGTAAAAATTCACTTATATATGATTTTTAAAAAATCAATTCAAATAATACTTTATTGATTTAATCCAACTTTATTTATATCAATTCCGTTTGCATGCAGTGATAAACACTCCAAGGACCCTTGTGTCTGCTCCTGTTTAGCCCATTGGTAGCTATTCTTGGGCCCCATATTCAGACCCCGCCTGTTACCCTCCATGGGCCCACATGTGTACACATGTTGGCCCAACGTCCTAGCCAACATTGGACCCGGGAGCAAAAAGTCACGGGTGCCCACGGGGTTAGCCCTTATGGGGCCCATGGACATGTACCACAAGGGTCCCTTGTTTGCATGTAGTGACAAACCATCCAAGGACCCATGTGTTTTCCCCTGTTTAGCCCATTGGTAGCCATTCGTGGGCCCCATATACAGACCCCGCCTGGTACCCTCCATGGGCCCACATGTGTACCCATGTTGACCCCACGTCCTAGCCAACATTGGACCCGGGAGCAAAAAGTCACGGGTGCCCACGGGGTTAGCCCATATGGGGCCCATTGACATGTACCACAAGGGTCCCTTGTTTGCATGTAGTGACAAACCATCCAAGGACCCATGTGTCTCCCCCTGTTTAGCCCATTGGTAGCCATTCGTGGGCCCCATATACAGACCCCGCCTGGTACCCTCCATGGGCCCACATGTGTACCCATGTTGGCCCACGTCCTAGCCAACATTGGACCCGGGAGCAAAAAGTCACGGGTGCCCACGGGGTTAGCCCATATGGGGCCCATGGACGTGTACCTCAAGGGTCCCTTGTTTGCATGTAGTGACAACCCCTCCAAGGACCCTTGTGTCTGCCCCTGTTTAGCCCTTCAGTAGCCATTCGTGGGCCCCATATAAAAGCCCCACCTGGTACCCTCCATGGGCCCACATGTATACCCATGTTGGCCCCACGTCCTAGCCAACATTGGACCCGGGAGCAAAAAGTCACAGGTGCCCACTGGGTTAGCCCATATGGGACCCATGGGTTTGTACATATTGGTCCCACATGGGTCCCTTGTTTGCATGCTATCTGGGAAGCTTTTTCTACTCAATATAGTATAACAATGGTGATACATTTATAGTCCAATCATGATCAGCTGAGCGCCGTGACCCATGGGTCCCTTGTTTAAATCGCCATCGATATCGTAGTTATTCCGGGTTCAAAAGAAGCCTACACGAGATACCACCCAGAGGGATTAATTAAGGTCTAATCTATACGCCAAATAATCAGATCATTACATTAACCATCTTTTTTTCCGGACGATGCTTAAGCATCATCGTGAATTATTTTAAAATGTCCTCATATTTAACTTTCTTTGGGACATTTTCATGACATTTTGGAATATTCATTGAAGTGGGGTTTAATAAAAAATAAAATGGCCACGAGAAGGATTAACTCAACTGAAATATGGAGGTCCTTATTGTGTAATATTCCAAAAATCGTGTTTGCATTCACTTATTCGCCCATATTCCCAAATTCATTCGTGCAAAAGAGAATGTACATTTCCGAAAATTCCCTTGATGACGTTCCTGAATCCGGATCATGTGCCGGATCCTTACAAAATCTAATCGTTTATTCATTGTTTAATTATGTTCATATTATAATTTCATGAGATTCCATTCATGATTGCGTGAGTTATGTCGTGAACACACACATGAGCACACACACGAACGGGGATACGCGCACACCCTCCTGGCGGAGGCAATGAATAAATAATAAAGGGAATAACAACCTAATCATTAGTCAACAGGCCACTTGTTAAAAAGCTTCTATTTCGACAACAATCTTGTGTTTCATGTTAATGAAATACATAGAATGGAGGAGAGCACGTCTACAGGAATATCAGAATTTTGCAGATGTCCTGGATGTATCTTAATTGTTATTTGTTGCTCATTTATATGAGAAGGAAAATGGGGCCTGCAGCAGTATCAAAATTATTGGTATTTTTTGGTAGAACGCGCAGATATATTACAAATCTGGCCCTATCACATGCTGCCCTCTTGAATCCAGATGGAGTACTAATTAAACATTATTTTTGGTTCATTGATACACCAGGGAGAATTTAGCATTAATTACGAAGGAAGATAATGAGTATAAACTCTGATCACCTAGTCATGGCATGGCTCTGATCCATTTTCGAACAGAACGTACGTATTGTTTAAGAAAGGGGGGGGGGGGTATGTATCCTAACCCTAGCAAGGGGTTAATGCAATCATCACCCCCATGCCGGCCTTCTATTCAGATAATAATATTTATATATTGGAACTGAAATATATAAATAATTAAGATTAAAGACTTTGGTTGAAAATTTTCTTTAAGACTTAAATGGGCAAATAACATGCTAGTTAAGGAATTTAATACTGTGGTTTAGCTGAGAGGGGTATAGGTGGTGTTTACAATTAGCGTCATGTACCACATCGCAAGGCTGCGATTCTTTAACAATAGTATACTGAAATCATAGGGTTGTCAAATCGACAACTTTAGGGTTATCATATGGGTGTACCTAAAACAACAAACCAGGTTGTCAAAACATCAATTAAAAAACCCTCTTGGGTTGTCATAAGTTGTCAAATGTTTGTCGTTACAACATTTGGGTTGTCAAGGACCTGACAAGGTCATCCAGCATTCATTCAATCATTCTCTCTCTCTCTCTCTCTCTCTCTCTCTCTCTATATATATATATATATATATATATATATATATGTGTAAGAAAAAAATTATATGTGTGTGTAATAAATAATTATAATAATAATAAAATTAACAAATATCATTCATTCTCTCTCTCTCTCTCTATATATATATACACTCTAAGAAAAAAGGGTTACATGTAGAACCCTTAAGGGTTCTTTAGAGTGGATCCAGTTGGGAACCCTTAAAGGTTCCAGGTAGAACCCTCTGGTCAGGGTTCTTCATAGAACCCTCTCTAAGGGTTCTTCATGGAACCCCAAGGGTAGGCCTAAAATCCAATATGAATTATGGTCTGAATCAATGCAATGCTACCCATAGTAATAAGGCGAAACAAATCCACATACATATATTAGTATACTCATCTGTGCGTTTATTGTATGTTAGTGTACTTATATACAAAACCCACACGCACGCACCCCCATATATATATATATATATATATATATATATATATATATATATATATATATATATATATATATATGAAACATAAATGTGTACTTGAGTATATGAAAACACATCGCTGGCACTGTAGATTATTATACATGAACATGACCACTCTGCCAGGGCACCCATATACACAATACAATAACACGTGGTATTAACTGCATGGCCTTTTGCCTGGGCAGTGGTGAGGGCTGAATCTTGGCTTAATGCTGTATAAAAACACCTATAGATTTTCTAAACATCCGAGTGATAGCAGGCCTTTGTAAGCGATCAACCATACAGCAACTTACCCCTACTCTTAGTCTTCTTTTTTCAGCAAATTTTCACTTCTCATGAGGGACTGGTAAAGCATATTCAAAATGGCCGTTGTGGATGTCTTCGTTCAAAGCTGTTAGACATTCGAAAAGGCCGCTGAGATGCTGCCACGTGACAGTAGCCTGCGAATGGCAGCACACAAGAGTGACCAGATGCTGCCAGGCGCCCCCCACTGCTCGCGCCCGACCAGGCAACTCGTCACCCGTAGCCCGCCTCCCGCTGCTTGGACTAATCCATCTGGTTGATGAGGGCTCTGGCGGGATCACTTCTGGTCTTTTCTGACGAGTTTAGGGGGAAAATGCCGAGTTTATGTTGTCAGTGTAATGTTAATCTTGCCTTGCATTATGAACAAAATCGATAAGGCCATCAGGTGTAGTTATATATATATATATAAGGGGCGGATACTGGATTTTGGAAAGGGGAGGGTCAAGACTAAATGTAAAGGGGATCCGCCACTGCATATATATATATATGTGTGTGTGTGTGTGTGTGTGTGTGTGTGTGTTTGTGTGTGTGTATGTTTATGTATAAACATATACAAATATGTATGTATATATATATTTATAAATTTGTGGTGTATATATATATGTGTATATATGTTTTATAATATATAATATGCTATTATGATTTAATATTATATCATATTATATATTTCTTTTAGTTTTATTATTTATAAATATAATATAACATAAGGTAAGATAAAAAAAGAAACTATAAAACGATTTAATATAAGATAATAATAAGATAATAAGATAATAATAAGATTTCTATATTTCTATTAGTTTTATTATATATAAATATAATATAACATGAGGTAAGATAAAAAAAAGAAACTATAATACGATTTAATATAAGATAATATGAGAAATTATGAGATAAGATAATGACATCATTTATCACACAAAGTCAGTGAATACTGATTCATAGTGCAGCTTGAGACAGTGGCCACACACGTATTGGTACTGTAGGGTTCTATCAGGCACCCTCTCTTCGGGCAGAACACACGAAGAACCTTAAGTGGGCTACCTGGAACCCATGGATATCAAAAACGGTTCTAAGTTGAACTATGGTTCCAGCTGGAACCATACAGGTTCTGCATGGAACCCCCAAGAACCCTTTTTTCTTAGAGTGTATATATATGTGAGACAAAAATTATATATATGTGTAATAATAATAATAATAATAATAACAAATAAATTGTTAACTAGACACTTGACCTTAATGCAGTTATTACCAGATTCAAGGAGAGAATATTTAAGATGGCTAAATAACTATTACCGTATTCAGCACTTCTCTCAATTTTTTCTATTGGAATATTTTTCGTTTACCAACAAGTCATCAGTAGTTTAAAACAAACAAAAAAACCAAAAAAACAACGAGATATAACGCGACACAACTCAAGGAAAATGCAGAACTGTAAGGGCTGCACGTCATAAGGAATAAATCTGAGTTAAGTAGGTCGAACTAAAAGCGGTTAGTGACTGAAAAGCATACCGCTTATATATGATGAAAGGTTGGAGGACAGTATAAAATGAAAGCAAAAACGCAATAATTAAAAAAAAAATTTATCGGCACACTCAATAATGAGCACTGTCGGCAAAAAAAGTAAACAAGGTTTCAACGTGTGGTCTCGTTAAATAACAGTTATTCCGTTTCTTTGCACGTTGTACTGTCTTCTAGTCTTTCTTCTTATATTGGCGGTTTGCTTTTCAGTCACTTACCGCTTTCAGTTCGCCCTACTTTAGGTGCCATTCCAAATATGCGTATGCAGTACGTATTCGTTATGTACGCGTATGCAGCGGACACATAATATTCTCTTGGAGGCATTCCATATATGCGTATGCAGCACGTTTCGATCGCTCACTCTAGCGACTGAAAACGCATACGCATGCTAACGGACGGGCAAATTCCAAACTTTGACGTCAGTGTCAGGGTATCCTTTGACAGATGACTTCTCCATTCATGTAGCTTTATATTATCGGCCCAGTTTTTTGCAGCATACGTACCGCATACGCATACGTATGAATGGAATCATAGGCGTCCGTTTTCTAGCTGCATACACATACGTATCGCATACACAATGTACTGTATACGCACATATGGAATGCTAGCTTCAACAGGATAATTTATCGCTTATGAAAAGCAGCCCTCACAGTTCTGCATTTCCCTGGAGCTGTGTATACGTGTTAGCTCTCGTTGTGTGTCTCAAAACGTCGATAAGCAGCCCTCAGTTTTGTGTTTTCCTTGAGTTGTGTCTACGATTAAGCTCTCGTGTAAGTGTCTCAAAACGCCTGACATACGCATGACAGCGCATCAGTTCGCATGCAAACGCACCTAAACCCATGGCAACGTGGAATGAGACGCGACGTGTTGAACATGTTTAAAAGA
Source organism: Sipunculus nudus (assembly GCA_026874595.1). Classification (NCBI taxonomy): domain Eukaryota; kingdom Metazoa; phylum Annelida; class Sipuncula; order Golfingiida; family Sipunculidae; genus Sipunculus; species Sipunculus nudus. The sequence goes on along the minus strand of CM049306.1, from coordinate 36,091,231 downwards.
TCTCGTGTAACCTCAGGTAAATGTTATGAAAAGGCGAAAAAACATAATACGCCAATGCACACATGGAAACGTAAAGAAACGCACAATAATACAGCAGATACAGCATAAAATCGGCACAAGGAATTCCAAACCTTCTTCACAACTTCCTTTTATTTCGCAAAAAAAGGCTTGGGAAACGTAAAGAAACCATGAAAACGCAAGCTAATCGCCTATCTACCGCACCCAATCGCTTTCACTACGCTAAATTATAAAAGTGTGTGTGTGGGGGGGGGGGGGGGACTTTAGTTTTTAGTATGTCTAATTTATAGGCACATGATACAATGTATTCACCGGGTGAACGATATTACAAGCATTACTGGCCGATCCTCCATCACCAATCTAACCAACCTTCCCCACTAATTAAACTTGGTTCCCTTTCTTTGAATGACCATCAAACCAAATTATGCTATAGTCGCCTCTAAATTAGGCTTAAATACCTTTACAATCGTCCTACTTGGCTTTGTTGGAAGACTCTAAAGTTGTTTTAAGCTTCTGGTGATTATAGTAAGGGAGTCAAAACAAAGGCAGTCCAAGTAAGGGAACCATGTTTGAAAAGTGGGAAGGTTGGTTAGGTAGGTAATAGGGGATGGGTCCAGAGATCCTTGTAATATGGCTCATCCGGTGAATTTTGTTTAATTTTGGCCAATCTCACTTTCTTTCCAATTCCGGTTGACAAGATCACTCCTTCTGAAATTCTCTCCCCTCGGGCACAAAAAGCGTGTCCTGCCTGCACCTAGTTGAATGGTGCGACCTAGATGACCTCTGCGTCGATCGTGCAGTTTGGCTGGCCCATATGTTTCACCGTCCACTTTCATGCAATGTCCGGTATTCTGCCAGCCAAACCCGGCCCGGACCACACACTGCGACCTACACGTTCCCGGCAGATATAAAAGAAAGGACGAAAGACATCCCCACTCCACCAATGGTGCAGCAAAAAAAAAAAAAAAACAAAAAAAAAAAAAAAAAAAACAAAAAAAAACCCAAAAAAAACCCGACAAACGAATCAACGGAAAGCAGCACTGGGGGTAGATATTAATGTCATTGAATCTTAAATCATATTAGAACAGTTTTATAATGAAGACTGCTCATAAAATAATATCCCTTCAATATGTTCCACTTATACGAGTAATTAAAAAAAAAAACAATTATCACCAAGAAATCCCTATGGCAACAAGTAAGCAACGTATATCATATATATATACTGTGCAGACCTCTCAATTAACATTATTTATGCCCAAATGTTTAAATTATAATAAAGGAATAAATTTATTAATTGTTATAATATTGGGGCTGTCCCACTTAGGCGACTCTACAGGCGACCAGGACCTCCACTTCGACAATAGTCTACGACAAGCTACAAATGGTTGGCGACTGTCTGACGACAAGCTACGAAAAGCTGCCGACAACCGGCGAGACAGTCGCCGCGACAAAGAACAATCACCTACGACAACCTACGACACCAGAATTCTTGCTACGTCCACCCGCGACAAGCTTCGACACCAGAATTCTTGCTACGTCCACCCGCGACAAGCTTCGACGATTTTCTTCCATGTGCTATGTGAAGAGCCGGACACAAGGATGGGCCTTGTTTCAAGTAACAACAGCCCGAGACAACACACGACAACCCACGTCACCTGGCGACAGCCTACGACAGGACCTTCGACAACCCGCGTCAGCTGGCGACAGCCTACGACAGCACCTACGCCAGTAGAAGACAGGCTTCGCTCACTGGCGACAAAAAGCTGTCGCCTGAGTGAACATGGTGAAAATCAAGAGGCGACAGCTTCGAGGTCACGCGTCTTGGGGCGACTTCAGGAGACTACAGGCGACCATACAGGAGACCGCCCGGCGACCATGGGGCGACAGCCTGGTCGCCTGTAGTCGCCTGTAGAGTCGCCTAAGTGGGACAGCCCCATTATAATTGTTATAGTTATGTAGACTTATTAAGGCATGCCTTATTTCGCAAGTCGGATGCACATCCGATACACTTTATTCCAGTAGGCGATAATCAAACATTTATGCGTATTTTCAGTGTAATCAATTTTACACGTGTATTGAATATGATACGAGAGTTACTCGCTGTTCTTCATTTACGATAAAAATGTAAATACGACCTCCATATATTCTTTGTCGTCAATATCCATGCCTACAACAAATATATTATTAACCGCAGATAATTAGATAATTTTACTGTTCTTATCTATCCCTTATGCTCAGAATTTCGATTTACATTAGAAATACTTTTTTTTCTCAAAGAAATGTCAATTTTTCACAGCTCACAGTATACGATGCCATTTATTTTTCTTGATATTATTTCTTCATAATTTATTACACATATGCACATTTTGCATTTTTGTTAGGATTTTTTTCTGTTTGCTTGACGTCCCAACTTGTTCTACGACATAGTATCCGACATCCTTCGTCTGCAACACTATGCATTTACGTTTTGTTTTTATTAGATTGAATTGTTCAGTAATGATAAACACGACACATATCCCAGTCCGGTTTTACTGCTGTGAAAATGAGAGTAAAGGTGCGAGGTTATTATATTTTTCGCGCTTCTTTAGCATAAATTATGCATTTGACGAGAAATCTCAAATCGTGAAGGTGTCTCACAGTAAAGTTCAGTATAAATAATTAATGCTATTAACTGAAAGAAAGTCAATGTTTATTAATTGGTTTTACTTACAATAGACCCCATGGTACCCTATACACTAATAAAAAGTAAAATATATTAATATGAAACCAATATCATATTGAACAGTTATCACTAATTATAAAGCGATATAATTCAAATGTTAAAACAATTCAGAAATTAGACACTTATATATGGGGAGAATTTTCTTTGAGTTCATTTTTATTTTTATATATAAACAAATTCATAAATGAAAAAAAAATTCATCTGTTTTAAATGAATATGAATGTGATACATATTGCAAAGCAGATCCCGAAGCAGACCTCATTAAATAAAACATCCTTATACCTATAGTTTATGAAAATAACCTAGCAGTTTGTTATACTTTAAGGGATAATTAATTTCCAATTTGGCCTACCTGGACTATTGGACTGGTAATATGCTTGTCATTATAACTTAAGGTCAGAATTACATTAATGTTAAACATGCGAGTCCCCTGCACATGTAGCGAATACAGTTAAATAGTTTAACAGTGACGTGTAATTTGCATTCAATCATGAGAGACTAACCAAAACTGGCTAGGTCTACCCCATGTATTTATTTATTTAGTTATATTAAAGTGCCAGATTCACAGTTTTAAAATACATTAGCTCTAAGGAACTGTACACAGTAAGATGCATTAAAATGATTAAAAAGGAATTTGAGAGACAGATAATACAATTAAAATGACTGAAAAATAGATATGCAGAAAAAAACTAAATAATTGAGAATCGAAACAAAGTGGATGACAACGGCTAATAATATGTCAACTGGAAAAGGTGTGTTTTGAGTAGTCTTTTAAAACACGGAACACTTGAGGCATCCTTGATATGTTGAGGAAGATGGTTCCAGAGGATAGCGGAGGAGTATCTAAATGATCTCTTTCCGTACTGTGTCCTGGCCCTCGGCACCCCAGAGAGAGATTTATTGGCCGACCTTGGTGCACGCACCGGTGGATACTCCTTAATCATATAACCGGCACACAGATGAAACACCTCGCTTGATATTTAGCTTGTATGTATGTCTGAAGTCCTCTAACCATTTAGGTTCATCTGATATTCTCAATGTTACCCATGGATTTGAAAACTGAGAAAGTGCTATCAAAATGTACTGTAAATCATCCCAATGAGCACCGTCGGCCCAAAGGTAAAACAGGTTTCAACCCGTGGCCCCGTTAAATAAAATTTATTTCGTTTCTTTGCATGCTGGCTGTGTAATGGTGAATCTATCACATAAGCATGGGAGAGCAGGTTAAACCGAAAAAGGATTTTTAATATTCTTTCCGTATAGTCAATCGTGTTGTTTTCATATGTGTTGAACACTAAAATACTTTGCCATTCAATTAACATATATTCATCAAAGGTATAAGATGCCGCAGAGCATTTTAAAATTGTTTTATTTATTTGATTAATAGCTTAATTCAGGGAGCTTTTTCAGAATATACTGATCTTTCACAAGGCCCTGATGGTAACTGAAATTTCAAATATATACAAACAAATAACATGACAGTATCATATACCATGAAAATAAACATTTGTGTAAAAATTTGTAACTAAATATATCATATAATATTTTCAGTTCCTGTACAAGTATGACTATTATAAAGATTTTTTTAAAGAATATTATTCACGGTGGCCCATTCAGGTTGATAAAAGTGTTAATACCATTGTGTAAAAAATTGCAGAGAATAATTCAAAACAAAAGTGCATTTTATGATAAAATGTACAACAACAGGCCAGTCTGTAACAATATTTTCACAAAATTCCTCATATACATCCATTTTGATAACAATTTTACGGTTCTCAAAGCCAAGGGAACATTGAGAATATCAAGGGTAGAAGGACTCCACACATCTATATATACTAGCTGATAAACCCGGAATACCGGGCTTATTATATACCGGGGATGGGGAGATATATTAACTGAGATGTGGAATGTTGGCTCATTTTATTTTTTTTATTCTAAAAGTTAACGAAAATACAGGTTTTCAGTGGGAATCTGTCTCAATAAGATATGTATAAATATTTTCACATTTATTATGTTGCGCTGTGCTCGTGGCACGAAATTCATACCCCGGTGTGTTTACCTTGAAGACCTAGTCAGTGATGATGTTTACATTGCAAAACGGAATGAGACGGGGGGCATTCCGGTTTTCGATGATATTTGACTGGATTCTATCGTTGGACGTATAAAGATAAGGTTCATGTGAGGAACACATGAAAGATTTATCAAATGTACGTTGCAAGGAAACTGTTCCTGTAGAAAGAAACAGAAATATGCATACATCGTAAGTAGCAGAAGCGGACCCAACAGGACTCCATGCAGAGGGTCCGTATCCCATTTTCAGCCACCGCAACCTTTTTCCTCATCGTATCAGACACATTTTGAGGCCTTAAACCCCCGCCACCCCTACCCAACCCTGTTTCTGAAATTGGGACCTTGAATTAGATCATTAAATCCTCCTGGGTTCAACTCTCCATTTCATAAAGCGAGAAACGTGTTTTTCTCTTTTACTGACCATGCACGTGCAGTGGGTGAGAGCCTCGTACAAATGTAATGCCCGACATGCTCAAATCCCTCACTGAAAGCAAGCGTTATTAATATGAACAATAGTCTGAGGATGAGTGACCACGTTGCACGCTTTCCGGTCATTGCCGAAGGCAGTTCGGCTGTGCTCGGTCTTACCTCAGTGCAAGTCAGTAAAAACGGAAAAAATCACTCAAAATTATATTTACATTAAAAAGTATTTATTCTTATATCGCCTATGTCACTGCGCAAATTATAACCTTTAAAATGATGTATGGCACAGTATTGTACACATCGCGGTTTTAGAGAACATTGCGAACAAACGTGAACCGAATTCTTTTTATAAGTATTAGATATATATATATATATATATATATATATATATATATATATATATATATATATATATATATATATATATATATATATATATTCAGACATGGGTCTAATACAGGAGAAATGTATTCGAATACGAATACAGCAGGGGTAAACAAATACGAGTACGAATACAAATACTTCAAAACAGACATGTATTCGAATAGGAATACATGTTCAAATACAAATGTATTCATGGATATCAATATGAATACAATTTACTGAAACAAAAAAAAACTATCAATTAAGTATCATTCTTGTTTAATATAATTAACTGCTATCATCACATAATTGTTCGGGGGAAAACATTTGGCCGATCCCGGTTTCGAACCCATGTTTCGAACCCACAAGTATGGCGTACCAACCGCTTCGCCAGCAAAGCAAGCTTTACTAGCGAGACAGTTATGTCAGGTTTTATGTCACCCCGTAACACACTATTCATTCACTATCACTTATAGATGACGTTCAATTGGAAGTAGTAATTATAAACATTTTAGCTCCTATTACAGAGAGAGAGAGAGAGAGAGAGAGAGAGAGAGAGAGAGAGAGACTTGCTTTGTTCTCAATACAATCATGAGCGCGTCTTGCATTAAATATATATTTTGCTGGAAATTTAAAGTGTATTATTTATGTATAATAGTACAATGTAAAGGACGGATTTTTTGCAGCCGTTAAAACTGGGTTACCGATTGTACCGATATTATATCAAATTGAGTGATCAATGAAAATGAAACGAGAGAGAGAGAGAGAGAGAGAGAGAGAGAGAGAGAGAGAGAAATAAAAAGAGAAAATTGGGACTATTATTAAGTTTCAGATTGATTGATCATTCAAAATAAAACCAACAAGAGAGAGCAAGTAATTATTTATGATTATATAAAATGAGACAAACTTAACTAAATAAATCATTAAATTAAAGCAATTGAAATAAATATCAGATTGGGTAATGCTTGTCACTGAAACGAGAGAGAAAGAGAGAGAGAGAGAGAGAGAGAGAGAGAGAGAAATAGGGGAAGATTTATTGTTTCAGATTGATGTATCATTTAAAATAAAACAAATTAGAGAGAGCGATTAATTGTATATAATTATTTAAAATTAGACAGATTTATTCGAATAAAATATTTTAAAGATTTAATAAAATTAATATCATATTGAGCGATCTTTTAAATGAAACGAGAGAGAGAGAGAGAGAGAGAGAGAGAGAGAGAGAGAGGGGATATTTTCCTTGTTCTCAATACAATCATGAGCGTGTCTTATATTAAATATATATTTTGCCGGAAATTTAAAGTGTATTATTTATGAATAATATTGCAAATGTTTGTGAAGACTAGTCTTTGCACCCGTTTAAACTATTATATGAAACCTCTGTATAGTTGTTGTTATTCTTGATTTCCTCCATTCATATTTGAAGATTTTACCTCTAACTAACTAATTAATTGGTTGTTTGTGCTGCCCTCTGTCCACAATGATAATTAACTAACACTGGTTACCACTGATGGTTGCAGCATGCTGACTCTAACAATGACGACACACCAGGCAATCACTGGACCTGAACTACAGAAAACTGACAAACTACAGAACAGTATACATATATTTGTGTATGGGCATGTTTTGTGTTCAGTAAGATACATATTTTTACAACAGAACAATTGACATAGTCTTTAAATGTCTGGGCCTAGGTCTAGGGCTAGTAAGTTACATAAAATCCAAGTTACAGGACAACCCTAGACTGTTTGTACTGTTAATGCATGAATTCTTCAGATGGCTCAGACGTTAGGGGGAACAGTATCCACACTTCAAGCTTAAGTAGATATGTTCAACAAGATGTGTTATCTTGCAATGTCTTGTACATACACATGACAGAATAAACGAATCAATATTAACTTAATGTGAACAAAGTGAAACATGTCAAAATGTGTAAATACGTCTGTTAGTGTGCACGTTTTAAGTGGGTCCAAATCAGTCACTATTGAAATGGCGGCTCAATTTTTCCAAATGGATAAAGGACAAAAGGTAAACAACATTAATGTATACTGCATGTTTTCATGAAAAGTATACATGAATGCGAATACTTCTGCAATGTATTTGAATACGAATACAAATACTTTTGTACTTTTTACGAATGTATTCGAATACGAATACGAATACTGAAAATACCTGTTCGAATACAATGAATACGAATACTGAATACGAGTACCTCATGTCTGATATATATATATATATATATATATATATATATATATATATATATATATCAACGAGATACATAAGTGATACATAGGTGTGCAGTTTATATGAGGTCATATGGTCATCTTTTATGATTTAATGCAAATAAAATGTCACTGTTAAACTATTAAACTGTATACGCTTCATGGGCAAGGGACTCGCATGGTTAACATTAATGTACTTATAACGTGAAGTTATAATGAAAAGCATTTTACCATGCAGTCCTATAGTCCAGGTAAGCCAAATTGATAATTATATTTTCACATACCAAAGGTATAAGAATGTTTATTTAATGAGGTCTGCCCCGTGATCTGCTTTTGCAAAATGTTTATATTCATATTAATTAAATACAGATGATATTTTTTTTTCATTCATGAATTTGTTAATATATAAAAATAAAAATAAACTAAAGGAACCCCAAAGAAACCCCCCCCCCCCATAAATAAGTGTCTAGTCTCTGAAATGTTTTATCATTTGAATTATATCACTTTATAATAAGTGATGACTGTTCGATATGATATTGTTTTCATATAAATATATATTACTTTTATAAGTGTATAGGGTACCATGGGGTCTAATGTAAGTTAAGCTCATTAATAAACTTGGACTTTTTCTTTCAGTTAATAGTACATGTATTAATTATATATAATAAACTTTACTGAGTGACACTTTCACGATTTGAGATTTCTCGTCAAATACATATAACTTCCGCTAAGGAAGCACAAAGAATATAATAACCTCGGACCTTAACTGTCATTTAAATAGCAGTAAAACCGCACCGGGATATGTGTCGTGTTTATCTTTACTAAACAATTCAATCTAATAAAAACAAAACATAACTGCTTAGTGTTGCGGACGAAGGATGTCGGATACTAAGTCGGGGAACAAGTTGGGACGTCATGCAAACAGAAAAATCCTAACAAAAATGTAATATGTGCATATGTGTAATATATTATGAAGGAATATAATGAAAAAAAGACAGAGCTTATTTTAATGGCATCGTATGTGGTATGTCAACTGTAAAAAAATTAACATTTCTTTTGAAAAAAAGTATTTCTAATGTAAATCGAATTGATGAGTTTGAGATATAGGTAAGTACAGTTAAATTATCTAATTATCGGCGGTTAATAATATATTAGTTGTAAGCCATGGATAATGATGACAAAAAACATATGGAGGTAATAATTTCATTTTTATTGTAAATGAAGAACAGCGAGTTACTCGCGTATCATATCCAGTACATGTGTAAAATTGATTACACTGAAAATACACATAAATGTTTGATTATCGCCTGCAGGAATAATGTGTGTTGGATGTGCATCCGACTTGTGAAATAAGGCATGCCTCAATAAGTCTACATGACTATAACAGTTATAACAATTATAACAATTGATAAATTTATTCTTTTTTTTATAATTTAGACATTTGCGCGTAAATTATGTTAATTGAGAGGTCTGCATAGTATATATAATGTTCGTTTCTTACTTGCAGCCATCGAGATTTCATGGTGATAATTGTTTTTTAATTGCTCGTATAAGTGGGACATATAGAAGGGATATTATTTTATGAGCAGTGTAGCATTATAAAACTGTTCATATATGATTTAAGAACAATGACATTTATTCTATACCCCCAGTACTGCTTTCCCCGAATTAGATGGTCGTTTTTGTGGCTGTATTTTCGGTAGAGTCGGCTCCTCTTTCGTCCTTTCTTTAAAATCTACCGAGAAAGCGCAGGGCCAAGAGAGTGTGTGGTCCGGGGTTTGGCTGACGGAATACGGGTCTGACTAATTACCCCAACGGACCCAAAACAGACACCAACGGACCCAAATGGGTCATAACTGGCGAAAATAGGACCGAGTGTATGCTTTTTTAATTTCAATTTAAAATCTAAAATTAAAAAATAGAATAAAATCAAGATTTTATTTCCTAAGAAGACATAAAACGAGGAAAAATACTACCAAATAAGAATCCTTTAAATTTTTCTCTGAATGTAAACCAAGTTTTTTTTTATGCATTTAATTTTTATTTTAAAAAATCAAATATTAGAAAAAAGTTTATGTCACGGTGAATCTATTACATAAGCATGGGAGAGAAGGTTAAACAGAAAAAGGTTTTTTATACTATTGCGTATAGTCAATCGTGTTGTTCACTTAATTACTGTTGAATACTAAAATACTTTGCCATTCAACTAAAATACGTTGCCATCCATCCAAGGTTAAATATGCCGCAGAACATTATTATTTTATTATTTTAATTGTTTTATTTATTTAAAAAAAATCTTTATTCAGGGCGGCTTATTTAGGATATACTTATCTTTCACACAGCCCTGATAGTATTTAATTAAAATTTCATACATGCATATAAACAAATAAAACGACAGTATCATAAACCATACATACACATAAGTATTCACATATATGTGTAGAAAATCGTAATAAATAAATCATATATTGTTAGATTCTGAATACTAGTATGACTATTATTAAGAGATTTTTAACGAATTTTATTCAGAATTCGTACGTTGGCCCTTTCAGGTTGTTATACATGTTCATATTTATGAAAATAAGTGCAGAGAATAATTCGTACCACAAGAGCTTTTAATGATAAAGTGTATAACAACAGGCCAGCCTGTTGCAATATTTTCACAATATATTGTTTCCAAAACACCTTTAATATATTATTTTTTTAAACAGTTCGTATAGCGTCCCCTCTATCACTGATGCCCATAAAAAGAGTAAGGTATGAAACCTGACATTTTGACATAAGAGGTTATGCCAAGACTTCGTCTTGAGTGTAGATGAAAATGCAAATATTAAAAACACAGCAATGATGATACCTACAGAAGCTCAGGGATGTGTACATTCATTGGCATACGATTGAAAGCTTAAAAGCCGGCCCGTGTGTATGGAGAATGATTCTTTTGTAGTGTGCCTGTAGAAGAGGCTACCTTTTTCATGACCCCTTTTAAGACAACTGTGCACCACGTATATTATATCATCACTTGTTTTCATCAGATTACGTTTTCAGAGGTTAATACATTAAACAGCACCGCGTCTTTTTCCTGTTCATGTCCATTTCAACTTCATACAATAAACTATTGTCACACATTAAAGTGCGAATCTTTAAGCGCGCTCTGAGAAAAAAAAAGTATTTATAACAAAGAAGGCTGAAGACGAATTATTCTTGTTTGATGTTATATAAAAAAAGATGAGAAAAGTATCAATAAATTCAGATGCGGGGCTTGTCCCTTGAATAAGTACTTTAAAATCTGGATAAACTCCATTTTGTAATTGTACAGCAGCTGAGGAAAACATAGAACACTATACTTATTACACTGTTAAAGATTTAGCCAAATTCGATCTGACATGTTTAAGTTCATCAAGCATTGAAGAAAATTTTTATGCAAAATTTTTGTGTTAACCTTGATCTTAAACTTGAACTGAAAATGAAAAATTAAAAGAATTCATGGGGAAATACACCCTGTGACCATATAATAGACAAGACAGGCAAAGCTTTATCAGTGGCGGATCAAAGAGGGGCGACGCCTGCATTTTAACAAGATTCATTTTTACATAAACTGACATTTTTTTTTAATATCAGAAAGAAAACAATATGCCGTTGTCATTTATGTTTAGATGTAATTGTGACTCGTTCATTGTTGGTGTAGCACTGGGATAACGTTTTTGAAGCATTATACATCGTGAGATACAAGAAAAAACCTTACTGAGACTTTTTTGTAGACTATTCTGTATAAGATTAATCCGAAATGTGCTCATATACATACCAATTATACCATCAGTAATTAATTAACAATATTAGTTTTCATATATTATATAACTTTTTCCCAGTTTATTTTAGCATAATAAATAACACATGAAATCATACTATACTAAAACATCAGTTGTGAGGAGAAGGCTGATATATATAATATAAAATATATATAATATGAAATATGTATAAAACGATATATATAATAAATAATATATAATTAAATATATTAAATATAATATATATATATATATGGACCTTGACATATATATATATATAATGACATATATATATATATATATATATATATATATATATAATATATATTATATAACTTTTTCCCAGTTTATTTTAGCATAATAAATAACACATGAAAAATGTCTGGTGAATCATACTATACTAAAACATCAGTTGTGAGGAGAAGGGCTGATATATATAATATAAAATATATATAATATGAAATATGTATTAAACGATATATATAATAAATTATATATAATTAAATATATTAAATATAATATATATATATATATATATATATATATATATATATATATATATGGATCTTGACATATATATATATATATATATATATATATATATATATAATATATATATTATATAACTTTTTCCCAGTTTATTTTAGCATAATAAATTACACATGAAAAATGTCTGGTGAATCATACTATACTAAAACATCAGTTGTGAGGAGAAGGCTGATATATATTATATAAAATATATATAATATGAAATATGTATAAAACGATATATATAATAAATTATATATAATTAAATATATTAAATATATATATATATATATATATATATATATATATATATATATGGACCTTTACATATATATATATATAATGACATATATATATATATATATATATATATATATATATATATATATATATATATCAAGGCCCAGATCCCTATCTTGACAATTTGGCAATTGGTCCAGACCAAATCCTGATTGGAGTTTAGGCTTGGCTGAATTCTGATCGTGATTTGGTCTAGATCTATCGCCGATTAGTGTTGACCGATCCCCGATTGGTCCAGCCCAAATCCCGAACAAGATTCTGCCTCGTCCAAACTCCGATCAGGATCTTGTCCAACCCAAATCCTGACTGGGACTGCAATTTTTATCACAACATAATTTTATTTAAGCCAAGAAAGCTTCATAGAATTAGTTGGGCCAATATCTACATATTTTTAATATGTAAGAATTACATATATTAACCTCAATCACTGATAGTCAGTGTATTGTTAACATAGATAATTTGGATATAATAAAATCATACAATTTAACTGAAAAATATCTACATGTACATAATTCATTTAAACGTTTTTTTATGTAGACAAATAATAATGACAGTACGTTGCAACCCTTTTACTGTAACATGACCTGCATGCACTCTAGTAATAAAAAAAATAATTTATTTCTGTAAATAAAACAAAGGAAATAAAACATTTTATAAATATAAATATTTTTATAATTTAAAGGCCCTCTTTGACATGAAGTTAGCATGTTTATACTGTCATGAGCTTGATCTGGGATATAGGTAGCCATTTAGACTGGACTTGATCCCCATCAGGGTTAAGGCCGGACTTAATCCTGATCGGGAATTGGTCCAGACTAATCGGCGATTGATCCAGATCAATTGCCGATTGGTCCAGACCAGATCAAGATCCGGTTCAGCCCGAACCCCGACTGGTCCAGCCGAAAACCTCATTCGTACAGAGTGTACAAAATGCTGAATTATGCATTCAGTACATACGTTAAATTAAATTATAAAAAAATCTCACCTACATAAAGGCTGCTCATTAGTTGAAACGGTAAAGTAATTATTACAAATTCAGCATAACAGAAATATATTAGTTTTATTTCACATAAATTTGACATGACCATTTTTAATTACAACTGGCCATATATTTTCACTAGAGTAAGAAATACCATTAAAGGGTGCATGCGAGGTTTTCTGGAAAAATATAGATATTTGAAAATGTTTATTTTGATGTCGTAAAAAAATGAGGGATTTTAGACCATGTTGCACCCACGTAACTGCCTTCAAATGAAAATTAACAGTAAAGAGATATTCTGAATTATGAATCGGAAAATCCGTATCAATTTCATGAGGTTCGTATTGTTCAATAATAAGCAAAAATGATAAAATGATATTTATTTGGAAAAAAACATATAATTTTTATATTAGGGTATTGTCTTGGTCTTTGAAACCATAACTGCCATAAATGGTTTATAACTATATTTGTTTGTTGTTTTTCAATCAATCAGAGCTGATTAAATGATCATTGATAATCTTTAAGTACATAATTTCTTTAAATATCAAAATACCAGTTAAAAAATCCCCCTCCCCCCTTTCGCCGCTACATTATGTGGTAATATATATTGCCTGAGAATGAAGATAACCTTAGGATTAGTATGATGCAATTTACAATATTGATTTCGAGTTTCATATTGATAAGAATAATCTATTAGGTAATAAATCAACATACCTTCAAAGGCCACACAACACTTCGCAAAATCGCACTCAGACGAGTACAACTGCTGGTAAGGGATTGTGGGTAAAATTTACCTTTCCCGCTAAATACGCCTGTGCCGCTGGCATAAAGTGTAGAGAGTAGTCAATTGTACTATGTTGAAAAAAACTTATTTCAAGGAAAATCACATGGACATAAATGTCTATATGAGGTCAGAAATTAAAGCCAGCTATCGCCTTGATTTACTTATAGGATGTTTGTGATTTCTGTCTTACTCTTTGGACGTATTCATGAACTCTAGATAATACCGGCTGAAGAAACGTATGACGCCTGCATTAGCTTGTTTATCTACAACCTGTTTTTAATCACGGTACACATGCCCACATTTACAAACGGAAGAAAGACATTTGACAGCAAATGATTGATTACACATATGCGAAAGTAGAGAAATAATTACAGGGGTGTAGCTGGGGGGGGGGGGGGGTCCAGAACTTGCCGTCTTTTCGGAATATCACTCAATCTAATACCAATGTATATATATATATATATATATTCGAATTTCTGGATGCGCCACTGATCATGGCCCCCATCCTCCCTCAATCCTGGCTACGCCCCTACATTAGTTGTCGTTGCATGCGATTCATCTTATATCATATGCAAAAGCTAGTTCGTCTGATTTGCCATCATATGTCCTTGTTGGGTCTGTTCAATCAACGATCGATCGACATTTTAGCCCCCCACATGTTATAAACTATACGGACAGCCTGCATGTGCGCGTTGAGATCTTTTTTTTTTAATGGTCCAAAATATCACGCTTACTTAGCTAACCCGTTTATGCATGGTTGATCCAGGATTTTGGAAAGGAGGGGTCCGACCTAGGAGGACTAATGAAAAAAAAAAACCCGATCAAAGGTCCCAAGGTCCCGAAGAGGTGTATTTTTGTGTGCATATTTCAACATTTGTATGTGTGCCATTGCGTATTGGGTGTTTGTCGCGTTTTCATTACATTTACCCGTGATTATACGAAAATCAACACGTCGCTTCTCTGTCAACGTTGCTTTGGGTTTTCATGCGTTTGTGTGAATATTTTCAAATGAAAAAGAAGGCTAACCTGGATCCCGGTATCTGAACAAGACCGGTGTCAATCTAAGGGAGGCGCTTGTTTTTGTGACTGTTTTGATCCGGCCTAGGACTAGGACAGCACCAACAACCACAGGGGCAGAAGCAGTATCCAACCCCTCTGCTGATCCCAGCAGCGGAGACCCAGCCGTGCTGATCGAGAGCTGAACCCGATCATTGAACCGACAGAGCTTTGAGTAGTTGCCATTTTCTACTAGCAGTTTAAGCCATTTTGACAACGTAAGCAAGTTTTTTCTTCAAATGCCACCCGATCGCTGAATAAGACAGAGGATTCTTTATTTTATAGACCGACATCTAACCACGCAGACGATTCTTTTTATAGACCAACATATTGCCACGCCAAGCGTAAACTTATGCCCCGGGAAGGAGGCACGTGTGTGAATACATGATTGTCCTATGACCAATTACACAATTTCCGTCCAAGAAAGATTTTGAATATAATTATTCTTTGGTCTTAACACTAATGTTTATGGATATCAAACCATATCGGAAAAAGGTGTAATTTTCTCATCATTTCTGATCACTTATTATGTCATAAAAAAAAACAAATATCAGTTTTGTCACGATACACTTTATTGTAACCATTCATTAAAATTCATCAATAATAACATGTGGATTTATAGATTGCTAATAAATTATACCCACTATGTCGCTGCTGAATCCTGTAAACTCCTTGGTCAGGGGAATCACGCCAAACGTATTCGAAGGACACGCGTGTATGAACGCATGCTTGTTCATGGGTCGGTGCTTCGCCACACCACTAGAACATACCGACACGGCATTCAAACCTCAGATTGCTCGATATATATATGGATGACTTCAAATGAATCATATAAGAAGTTGAGAAGGTAAGATATCAGTTTAATTAAATTACCAAGGTTTGACAATTTTACCAACAGCTCAATGAAATAGGACTTTTCTTTCATTTAACCCTTGATTTGATATACAGTAAAATTTCAGATATCCTATTTAATGCTTCATCATCTTTCCGATCCTCACTTCCTCCCAACTACCTCAAGTCAAATAATTTAATTTTAGATCCAACAAAGTGTATATTATTGTAACCCTGTCATTATGTCATTAAAGTATCAATTTTTTTGGTGTAACACATAAAAAGCTACAAATAAATATTGACACACATATATATGCTAATATCATTAAAAAAAACTACCAGTAACGAATTTTGTGGGATGTAACACTGAACAAGCTTGGTTTCATATTCAGCAAAATAAAAATCGGAATATAGACGCACTTCAAACTATATACTCTATATACTGTATGTCACACCCCCGAAGGCATAGACACTCCAGGTTCTTTAAACGATAAACTAAACCGGCTGAAACTCACAAATACACTCCGTAAGATGAATGACAACATGAATAAAAAATATATTTATATTTACAATAAACTTACACTTCTCTGGAGAGGCGTTCCACACATATGCATCGACGATTACTTAAGTCTGTATATAATCACATAAAAGCACAGATTCCTGTTTACTCCTGAATGTTATTAACACACGCGGTGTCTTTACTTTTTACACTGCCTTTGATCTGCCTTTGGAATATCAGTTACTCGTTCATTCCGCACACACTGTGTATTCACAGGGACTTGACAGCGCTTCACGCCACTAATTAACACAGTTCTCCACTGAAGTACGCGCTCGCCTTCATGGCAAAGTCCTGAAAGCACTGACACATAGGCTCACAGCCTTCTCTGTTAGAACACGCAAGAAATGTCTTTTACAGCAGATGACTCCTTGATACAACCAGCACTATGTCACTGAATATGCCACCGTGCGCGACAATTTTCAGTACCACCCACGATTTGCGTATTAATTGTTCTGTCCTGTTACTGGACCCCAAACACGTTAGAAACACATCGCCGGATTACCAGTTCTTCGGTAATTACGGTATCCACGCTCTCATGTCCTTTAGAAAGGATCCACGTGGTCATCCTCACATACTGACGTATTACGCTCAGGAATATCGTCTCGCAGCTGATCAGACAATACCGGACCCTCCTCTAGACCGATGACAAACGGTCAGACAACAGTTCCAAAACCACCGCTTTTAGTAGCCTGCTGACGACACACATCCTGACCGCCGTTTAGCCTGTCGTCTCGTACTTTTATACGGTTTATCATCAATTGCATGGATACTAGAATAGACACGCCCCCTGAGCAAAACATCGAAAAAAATCGAGTTTGCAGGTGAAGTCTACAATAAACAAGGTTACTATAGGAACCGTCTAGACATGAACTGGTTCGCACGGAATGAAAACTGTACTGAAATTAACATCAAATGAGACACCTGGGTTCTTTCAACTAGGTTCTCACGCTAACATATATACATGATACTCTATATAAATGTACAACATATTATAAAAACAATCATCTGATTATATTCCTTACTTGCATGTGTGGTAATATAACTAAATCACAGTTCTCTGGTGACACTGTTTGCAACCTATAAAGTCAGATGGCAAAGTGTCGAAATGGGGCCATATCGTTACAGATCGGATAAAAGCATCGAATAGGTATTAGTACCATACATCCAAACAATCAATTTTAAGAGGGGGTGCTAACGTGAAGTACACACCAGTTTCGTTTTAGCGCCTGCAAACATTTTTGCTCACCGAAATAACGAATTTGCACGTAGGAATAAAAAAAAAAATAGGGAAGGAAAAATGGCTTGGGGCCCGTTTAACTGATGATATATTGCAAATGAAATACTAAATGAAAACCTCAAAATACTACTTTCAAAATGTCGAATTTTATATGTCCTCTGACCAGGTTGTTTTTTTTAATATGGCGTAAAGGAACAATCTTTGCAAATTTGTAACATTTTTGTTGTAATATATATATATATATATATATATATATATATATATATATAAATATATATATATATATATATATATATATATATATATATATATATATATACACATTTTGACTTAAAGTCTGTTAGTCCGTCATCCGTCCGTTGTGCCGTCCGTCCGTCCGATCGTTAGTTAACAGGACACAAATCGTAAACGCTGGGCCTAGACACTTTTATGGAACATCTAAGGAGGTCTGAAAAAATCTCCCTTCTCCGATTAGATCAATCGACCCATATATTTTGGGTTACGGGGTCTATTATTGCACCCAAGAATAATTACAAATTGATACAAAAGCTCCAGTCTAAAAAAACTATTGATATTATTATTTCCATATATATATATATATATATATATATATATATATATATATATATATATATATATATATATATATATATATATAAATATATAGTGTAGAAGGTAGTGTTACCCTCCGATGTAAAGTGCTCTATGGCCTACAGACTAGGCCAGAGCGGTATAACTCTGAAGAAAAACAACACTGTTAATTCACAACAGTCTGTTTCACGGGATGCGCCCGATCATCAGGTGAATGTGGTTAGAATGGTTCCTATATGCTGTGAGCTAATGGCCAAAAACATGACTTTAAGCACCCAAACCTAATTTTTTTTCTGCGAGCGACTGGGCAACAATATAATTATGACAATCCCAAAAATTCAGAAATTGCACTAACTCTATCGACTGGTCGCAGAGTCTGCTAACGTTATATTCAAGGACCTCTTGGACAAACTCAATTGAAACTTTAAACTAGGTCATGGTAACCTATATTCTGCGAGCTACCGACCAAAAACATGATTTTAAGCACATACACAGTCAGACAGGGCACACAACTGTACTGTTGGACCTAGAGCCTTGTAATATGACATCCAGGGTTGCCCTTGGCAAGTCTTCTTTGATTCCAGGAACTGGGTCACGATGACCTAAATATGATGTGTGCTATTGGCAAAAATCACAAATTAATACGGTTAGACCTAGAACCTTCTAACATAAAAAATCAAGACCTGAGAATAGGTCACGATGACCCATATTCTGTGAGCTGCAAGGGGGAAACCTATTATTGAGCACCCAGAAAGTCAGACGGGGCACAAACCTTAACTATTGTACCTGGAAATATCTTTCTTAATGTAAAGTTAGATCACTGTAAAATATGAAGTAAGGTCACTGTGACCTATATTCTGCCAGATAAGTGAAAGAACATGCTCTGAGCACAATATAAGACAGTTTTGCGCGACTTGAGGTTTAGGCTGATTCCTGTAAAAATTCATTTGAAATCTGAAATAATATCACTATGACCTGTACACTGCAAGCTATGTGACTGCCTCTGATATGAATTATAAGGTTTGGCTAAGCGCTGTGAATAAAAGGAATGAATTAAAGAAGAATCGTCTCTTATTTTATAAACAGGCAAGTATTCTTGTTTTTTTTATTATTATTATTCGATTCCATATTTCGTTTCCCGTTAACATTCAAGTCCCAGACATACTCAGCGTATAAGGATTACCACGGACGGCCATTTACTTACCACCCGTAGTGAATGATGGCTGATGGATATTCCCTACAGTGTTGTTATATTCCGAAGTAATTCTGTCACGGATGAGGGTACGGATATCGATGAACGGTCCACATAGACTGTTCACGGACCAACATGCATTTTTTATTACAGTCATGCTGTCAGGAAAAGATTTTTACGGTTTCAGTAGGGCGATCGTGCTTTTCGGACGTATTCCCAGGGTATGCCAGGGCGTCGGCACTGCTCTATACGGTTCGATCAGGGAATAGGAGGAATTTCTACGGTCGGCCACGGACAATGTACGGATGATGGCGGAGCCAGTACGGATTCCCACGGATTCGAGCGGTCGGATAAGGGACTTTCACGGAAGCGCCTCAGATTTTCACGACCGGCCAAGCAGATCTGGTCGCACGATTCTCTCGCGAACCAGCAAGTCCGTACCGTACTCCGGCGCTGACGATCAACCAGGGAAACAACGCACGCGTTTACGGAAGGAGAGGGGACATGGACGGACAAGAACGGTGACGTAACGGCCAATGGCGATAGCGTAGCGGTCTATCCTGAGATTGGTTCATCTGTGTTCGTCCGTGCCAGCATTACGGAAGTATTAAATAATTTCTAAACCTCCGTGGAGTGTGATGGACCAAGAACAATCAGCAGGGATCACGGAGGATGACGACGGACAAAGCCTAGGACTCTCTACGATTCCCTACAGTTCACCAGGGATTATTAACGGATCACCAGGGATGGTCCTTAGCTGCCCATCTGTGATGATCCGTTGTGGATATCCGTGATAGCGTGACCTAGGCTTTTCTCAGACCACACAGGATGACCTGTACAGAACTCAAGTGAATGCTCTACGGTTGGCATGTGTAGGCTGATCCGGAAAAGTGTGACTGAGGCTTAATAAAAGGAGTGCTGTATTTTAATATCTGTTTATCCAGAAAGCAATTTTCTCAGTGTCCATATATACAGAGTATATATAATTATGCTTTGATTTAAGCAGACCGCACACAGAACGGACGAGACATGATCAGATCGGACCGGATTCCTGGATTCGTTTACCCTGGTACTTCCACATGCAGATTACCACCAGCAAATTAAGTGTCTATATTTATTATTAAGGCTTATTTGCACCTTCAACTTTTCTTTGCTTTTAGAGACTTATGTTTACAGAAACATAAAAGATTCGTTCATAGAACGGGTGGTCACTGAATGCGATCCCAGATTCGACACTGATTGCTTCTCGTCTTCGCGTCTATATATAAACATAGCATCTTTACAAAGATTATGGCGTCAATATCTCGGGTAATACTTCCATTAACAAATAAACCTGGATATCTTAAATATATAAATGTATAAAATTATTTTACTGATGATTACTTCACCTGTCGTCATAAATGAGGGATCGACATGATATAAAATGTGAGCCTCCACATGATTATATACAGTGTTTAATATATGTCATTTCACATGAAGAACAATTTTAACAATGACATTGAGCTCTAACGTATTTGCACATTACTCTAGATAAAGTTTTCTGTATATAAATAAATAAATATTTATTTATATGCAATACCACTGGCTTGATCTCACGTAACTATCGAAATAATGTTCACCATAAATATATACTTGGTTGTTATTTTCATTTGAATGGCAATAACACATTCGACCCTTTATGTTGTATTTAGATAGAAGATGAGGAAAAAACACCAACTTATTTTTATCAAGTACTTCCATATATAGCCAAAGAGAATACCAGTCTCCAATGTGTCACCCACGTACTTTCCTTTTCTTTATTCACCATCTTCAAATTTGTACGCCTATCATATGATTTATAGTGCTGATCTCATTGGTCAGTGATGCGGAATACTTTAAAGACATATAATAAAGTATATTTCATCATCTGCATCACCTGGTTGTTATTTTCATGCTTTTCCCTGATCATGTGACATTTATATAACATACAAAAAAGGTCAAAAATAAAATAACGCCCGCCTGCATTGATTTCTGAAAAAAAGTGCCTGAGAACCAATCTTTTCTTTTTGCCTTACCAGCCCAATATCTGAATCGTGTACTAACGACTAGGGCATCAATACTGGGGTGGATGGGGGGGGGGGGGGGGGGACACCACTTTTTAGCAGCATGGGATGGTCAATGTAATCATCTCAACTGTTATTAGGATAAAAAGATTTATATATTGGAAAAAATATATAATTAGTTAGAATGACTTTGGTTCGATTCTCCATTTCTAAGTTTACTCTGAAATATAAAATCTATATATAGGGTCATACATGCAGACAATATATTGGAAACAATATGAAATTTCAATATAAATAGATTTATATCAGAAAGTTGTCCCTCCCTACCATCCTTTGAGATAAATTGAGGCCACTGTTTGAACAGCGTGTTAGAAAACCCCACTTTTCTGTCTCCATTCTGTTAACTAGATATTTCCTGGCACCGCAGGTGCCATAGTATCCCAAGACAATTAATCCCCCCCCCCCTTTAAGAATAGGCCCCCCATCTTCAGCAACAATTAATATCAGACCACACTCATAGAAAAGGTCACTCTCATAGAACAGGTCATGACTACAATTTCAATATACATCATCCATTAACCCATGTCTATGTATATGCATAATATGAAAGAGATCTGTCCATTAGTTTTTGACTTATAATGCTCACAGTACTGTCAAGTGGCAATGATGGGGTATTAAAGGGCACGAAAACAAGTAAAAGAATAACAGGCGGCGCCACCTGTTTCCGGTACATGACAACACTATCCAAGATCTTCGATCAAGTTGATTTTTTACACCAATCCATGCATCCTTTATTGAGATATTAATGATTTTGTGTAATTTTCACCATATATGGCAATATTCAAGGTCAAGGCCACTCTAATAGGAAAGGTCATGACCCAAATTTATATATACATCATCCCATAACCATGTCTATATATATGCATAATATGAAAAAATCTGTCCATTTGTTTTTGACTTATAATGCTCACAGTACTGTTAAGTGGCAATGATGGGGGTATTAAAAGGCACGAAAACAAGTAAAAGAATAACAGGTGGCGCCACCTGTTTCCGGTATATGACATTAATATCCAAGATCTTCGATCAAGTTGATTTTTGGACCAATCCATGCATCCCTTATTGAGATATTAATGATTTTGTGTAATTTTCACCATATATGGCGATATTCAAGGTCAAGGCCACTCTAGTAGGAAAGGCCATGATCCAAATTTGTATATAAATCATCCCATAACCCATGTCTATGTATATGCATAATATGAAAGAAATCTGTCAGATAGTTTTTGACTTATAATGCTCACAGAACTGTTAAATTGCAATGATGGGGGTATTAAACGGCACGAAAACAAGTAAACGAATAACAGGTGGCGCCACCTGTTTCCGGTACATGACATTACTATCCAAGATCTTCGGTCAAGTTGATTTTTGGACCAATCCATGCATCCCTTATTGAGATATCAATGATTTTGTGTGATTTTCACCAATTATGGCAATATTCAAGGTCAAGGCCACTTTCATAGGAAAGTTCATGACCCCAATTTAAATAAACATCATCCCATAACCCATATCTATGTACATGCATAATATAAAAGAAATCTGTCCATTAGTTTTTGACTTATAATGCTCATAGTACTGTCAAGTAGCAATTTTGGGGTATTAAACGGCACTAAAACAAGTAAAGAATAATAGGTGGCGCCACCAGTATCTGGAACATGACAACCCTATCCATGATCTTCGATCAACTTGATTTTGGGATCAATCCATGCAAGATTTCATGAGAAATTTAAGAATTTGTGTGATTTTCCTCAAAATTTGACCTATTCAAGGTCAAGGACACTCACCTAGTCAAGGTCATGACCTCATTGTAAATAGGCGTCGTCCTCTCACCCATATCTATACATGTACCAAGTTCCATGAAATATTTTTTGAGTTATCGCGCCAACAAGATTTATATGCGGCGGCGGCGGGACCAGTATGAAAACATAGTATTTTTGTCTGGGGATACAATAACATTTTGGAACATGTTCTAACTTTTGCGTCTGCGTTAACCACCGCCCCCCCCCCTGAGTTTACACCGTGTATTTCGCAGAAGTAACGTAGCAGAATCACATACGTAGCGTTGTATTTAAACCCGGCTAACGATAATTTCGATAAGCCACCTGAGTACAATCAATCATATTGTGCAGATTTGTCCGTGCATAATTAGCCATTTCAAACTCCTTCCACTAGGCGGCGGGCATGTTGGCGAGGATCATTGTTACATCATTTTTACACACACACACACACACACACACACACACACATATATATATAACAATTTCGTTTAGCCATCTGAGTACAATCAAACATATTGTGCAGATTTGTCCACGCATAATTAGCCGTTTCAAACTTCTACCACTAGTCGGCGGGCATGTTGGCGAGGATCGCTTCATTGTTACATCATTTTTACATATATATATATATATATATATATATATATATATATATATATTAGGTATACATAAGAATTATATATACATGTATATGTGCTTTAGGTAACACAACATTCAGTGTGTGTGTGTGTTATGTGTTCCCGTGTAATTACACTTTGGAGATATACAGCAGTTATATTGGTTGTTAATTTTAGTATAACACAATCAGCATTATATTCAGGTGTGTGTTTGTTATGTGCGAGTGATAAAGGGTGTGATCACTTAAACACGTGATGAGTATTTCGCACTTCAGTTATATAAAACACTGCTATTGAAATTTAGGATTTTGGTCCTACACCTTTGATGCACAACTGAAAACTAACAGAAAGAAAATATTAAAGTTGCAAAAACAGACAACCTGCAATTATTCTGAGCATGGAATCAATAAAAAATAATGGATTCTGGAAATACCTTAAAGGTTGAAACAAATGTTTAGTATATGAATGGGCATAATAAAAAGATATGTAAACATTGACTGATATAAATTAAACATATACATATCAGCACGAACACACACACATAATTATATATATAAATATATATATATATACTTAAGTGTTACAAAACAGAACCAATTCAATCTAAGAGGTGTTATATAAATATTAAAACAGTAAAACAGTTTATTATTTAAAATGTACAAAAAATTGGCACACACACAAGATATATGAAATATGTCAGATATTATTATATAATAACAAACACAAACATATATACAATCATGTTTTATATTTGTAAAAAAATATATGTTGCGCTGTATGAACCAATAATCATTTTTATATTATTTTACAATTTGCTGAAACTTTTAGAAGAGAAATGTCATTAAAATTATTCATATATATATATATATATATATATATATATATATATATATATTAATTTACTCATGTTACCTTACATTATCACTTTTACATTTTGCCATGCATAAAAATTGAATCAATCTATACTTTAATATGTTTCAAAACACATATACACACGTAAAACTGAACATAATGAAGTAATGTCAGTCAAAAAGCTGATATTTGAAAAAAGAAAACAATAGAATATAATATAATTATTAACATAAAAAATGATTAAATTATAAAGAATTATATCTCAATATATATATATATATATATTTGATTGGAATATTGACATTTGTGTATTACTAAAATATAACAATAGATATAGAATTTTCTAATTATACACACACAAATATGTACCACATTTTAAAAATATTTTCAAATTTTCAGTTGAAATTAGTTGTATTTTAAACATAATAAAATAATAAATTAACCCTTATATAAAACAAATATTATTATTTCTGATTAAAATCATTTGAAACAAGTATTTTAAAACAATATTTTGTTAGGTTTGGTGAGGCAATAAGAAGTGTATACGGGCTTAAGGCCTTTCACAGGTCAATGAGTGATCTCATTTGTCCTCATCTCCAATTGGTTCCCTGCTTGTTAAAGCCATATTCATGAGCTGATCATGTGATAGGCAAACACATGCAGCCCCCATAGGAAAGTTTTGTATGTGCTGACTAATACACCAGAGACACGATTTGCATCTTGTTTTTCAGATTATCTGTCACTGAGTAGAAGAAGCCGTTAGCTTGAAGATGCCTCTTCATAAGTCATCAGAGAAAGACTACCTGCTATCCGAGATTGACAAAAAGCGGAAGCAAGTTCCAAAAACATATGGACACGACCCACAAAACCTCTCGTGCACGGAGTCTCAGTGTTCTAAGCAACAAGAAAACACGCCATGTATAGTTTTTATATTGATATTTCTCGCCTCCACCGGAAACTTCCTCGTAGGATACCATTCATCCGTTATTTCCGGAGCAATGTTGCCGCTGACAGACTAATTTCAATTGAACTATGAAATGCAAGCAAGTATTGTGAGCATAATGATATTTGCTTCAATTATATCTTCTCTGTTAGCTTGCTATACGAATAACAAACTGGGCAGGAAACCAACAATGCTGGCTGCCAGTGGTTCCTACACATGCGGTGCACTTCTGCTGGCCCTTGCAAACAACCCTGAACTCTTACTAGCTGGGAGGTTCATCGTCGGTATTGGTGCAGGTATGTTAAAATTTAAAGTCACTTCAAACGATGCCCAAAACGGATTGTGGCTTGGTGCCGACACACTAATTAGCAATACGCGTGATCGGAGATTGGCATTTTTGTAACTTACAGTAAATACTTCAAAACTGAAGGGGAAAACTGTCATTAGCGTTTTTTGTCAGTGAGGGGAAGCACGATGGCGGGTGGGAGAACTCGCCCGTGTGTTTATTAGGCAGCTTTTTTACTACCACGAAACTGTAAATTAAAGCTTCATTATGGCATTGTGTGCTGATATTGCATTTATAGTTACACGATTCAAACTAGGGCCTGTATATGCACATTAGGTATGCATGTGCTCATTTCCATCGTGGTTGTGTAACGTATTTCCAGCATAATAACGTAATTCGTTTCCATCTGCTGTCCAGGGAATCTGATTTATTTTTTTTACGTTTTAATCCATGCTAAACTAGCTGTGGAAATAAGTATTCTTCTCCAGATTATCCTTTATTAGAATGGCCATAGTCAGTGCTATATTCCATACCACCAACGGGCACCAACGATTTTGTCGAAATTAATTTTCAAATTCAATAAATTTAGAATAAGTATCTGTCAGTAAATCAACCAGTTAATCCGGTAATTATTTGTAAAGAAACTATTTCCATTGCGTGCAAAGAATTTGAGTGAAACAAATTTACATATGAAAAACAATATTTTTCCCAAGATAAGTTGACTGAAGTGACAAGGTCAAGGACACGTTTTACAGACTGACTGGATAATGAAGTATGACTAAAATAAATGTGTTAAAATACATCGTCATCAAAAAGACGCCACCCTCCGCTGTCATTACACGAGGGAACGTTTAGGAACGTACAAAGTATATATTCAATATAGGTTTTATTGACATAGTTAATTCTCTATTGCCGGTGTGCGTATAATTTTCTTCCATTGTAACAAACAGTACAGAAATATCAGCATTACATAATTATTCAAGAAAAAGGCGCCCTGGGGGGGGGGGGGGGAGAGGAAGGGGGCAGAGTGAGACTATCTATAATTATTACAAGATATGACTCGGTCTTCAGCAGACGCAAGGTTTCGGTTGTCAATTTTAGTGAGATTTCCATAATATTTGATTAATTTTAAATTATTTTTAAACCTCAGAATGAATGTCGTGTCTACTGGTTGTTACAGTAGTATATTCATAGTGAATGTATCCGCTTAATTGATCATTGTAATTGTGTAAGTACGTCTTAACAGCTTGACTACCCGTGGTGTCATACCCTGTGTTTCATAGCACTCGCTGACTTTTTTATCCACTCTAGGGTCACTTGTATATTTCGGTCATGCTCCGGGGATCAGGGCCTTTGAGAGGAAATATTTAAGGCTGTAGAAAGGTTCCCGCGCCCCCCCCCCCCCCCCCCGTCCTACTCCTCATTCAGCTGTATGGGTTTGTATTCGATTGAAGGCCGAAGCAATTCAGCCTATGGATTGGGTAACAGAGAATGGACTATACAGGAGGGGCGCTCAGAAATGCCCGACTTTTTTCTGCATTTGAGACCGGGTATATATAGGGTGTTCTCATGCATATACTCTTTCAGACATGATAAACTCTATGTCATTAAAGAGGCCTTATTATTACACAAGAAAGCCCGATAAATTTCGTGCATGAAAACTGTTATTACTATAATACTTTACTATATATAAAAATGATGTTATTCAGTTATATTATTCCCGTAGACCAAATCTTAAAAACACATGACAGATCGGTTCGATAAGCAAAGTTTATCATTACAAGCATCACTACGGCCTCAAAGCAAGCAAGGTAAAAGAGGTTTCCCACAAAACAAAATGCGGCTTTTATCTTATCTATACCATCAACAAACAAAGTTTTTTTTACAAAAACAAAACCAAAAAAAAAAAAAAACAAAAACAAAAAAAAAAAAGACGACAAAACCAATTGGAACTTGCAAGGTTTTAGAAAAACGGGGACACAACAGCAGTTTGATAGATTGTGTCAGCTTTAGCCTAAATATATGTACATGCAGCAGTAATTGTTTTGGCGATCAAACCTACCACTAAACTTATTTGTTTACTTTCTAAGGACATCAACCATATGCGGGAAAAGTTTAAAATGAAAAGACCGAGTATATATAAGCTTTATGTTGAAAATTTGCCAAATATATCGATAAAACGCATCCATATAATCATCACAAAAATGAGTTCAGGCGTTCATGAAAAGATTATAGTCGACGTAGTATGCAAATAAGGATATAGGGTTTATTAAACAGATGTAAAGTGAGTCTCCCCTTAAAGAATTCACCAGCCTGCATACACAAAAGTAAAAGGGATCTCAGGGGGCTCCTCGCCGAATATTTATATTCAGCAAACATCATTAACAATTCTATTGTAAAAAATGAAAAAAAAATATTCAAAGACCAACGGAATAGTCAACGGGCCCTAATCAGAAAGGCCGGTACGTTTTCTACGGCTTTCCGTGCCCTGTAAGATAATTGCAAAAAAAAACTCAATTTTATTAGGCTAATTTCTTGCACGGATGTGTCGCACCGTATACATAATATCAATGAAAAAAATCTGCCTGGCCAGTATGATATAATCAAAGCGTTACTATCAATTTAGAAATTTCCACAATTTCAAGAATTTTTTATTGGGTCATGTGAAACTCTTTAATTTACCAGCCCGTGCCCCATGCATAGTGCCCACCGAATTACAACTCATACATAAGCTATAACTTACACGTATTAAGACAAATGAAATTTCTGTGTTTGTTTCCTGCATTTTCTTGTACCTTTTGAAACTTATGGGTTCAACCCCCTTAGTCCCTTCGTTAGACTCATGATTAAATCTATAAAGTTATAACAAAGACAACTCAAGTACCACATTTTTAAGGTTTTATTGTGTCATTGGAAACTCTAAAGTCCCCCCCCCCCCCATACACACACAAACGGGTGTAAAGCTACAAATATGTAATTTAACACAAAAGCCAAAGAGACGTCCTAATGTTTAAGCAATTTCTTGTTCCCAAGCAAGCCTCATCATATTTCGGGACTCCCTATTAAAAACTGTACGTTCAAATAAACTGTTTATCAAATGAGAATACATTAATTTTCCAGCTTTTAACTGGCCATAATATGAAACACCATAACTGCCCCGTGGAAAAAAAAAACACGAAAGAAAATCGAAACTTTCAAAATTTCAAGTACCTGACAGGGGACAATCCTGAGCGGCCCGGGCCCCCTCAGCCTCTCTTGACAGAATTAAATAAAAACAAAATATGAAACTTTTTACATTTTATAGCAAATTCCCCCCCCCCCCCCCCCCACACACACATAGGGCCTGCCGGAGATGGAACGATGGACGTGTACATTTCAAGCATGAATACTTCACTTTAAATATTTGACACAGGTAGCTCGATTAGCACTGGCGCGGGTTCACTTCACAATGCCCTGTCTCGGTCTGCGCTCCTCGTAAGCGGAGCATCATTTCCGAAACAACATAATGATCAGTGGCCCACACGCTTGTAATATACCGAGTCCTTTAATGGGTTATATTTAGTATGATGGAGCGTTGGACAGAAAACGCGTGTGCCCAAAGAAAATTAAAACAGATCCAGATATTGCATATAAATATATATATATATATATATATATATATATATATATATATATATATATATATATATAAGATCCCAAATGTAGGACCCAGGGCAAGGTGGTTTGAATTTATTGGGTAATTTACTGCCACTTGGTCCACGACAAAATGTAATAAATCTCGATCTGATAGCAGGACACTGTTAGGACGGGCATTCTCGGGCAAACAGAAACTTATTCAGGTGCTACTATTGATAGTTTACGTGATACAACTGCTGCCAGAATCGTTGCGGACATAAATGCACGATTATAGTGCAGGGACATTTGATTTGGTCTTTTCAACTTTGTGCAAAAGGATTACCTGCATGAATTGGGGGATCAACCATAATTGCATGATGAAATAAGACAGGCATAGACATCGTTTATTCTCAAAACCCTGTAACAGGTATAAGAAATGATCGTATACAATATTTGATAATCATGATCAAGACACACACGGTGTTCAATGTATTTGAAAAAAAATGAAATGATTTAAGGGAGACGACCCTTATGTAAACTTATGATCTAGAGTATTCTTTAAAAAACCTGCAAATATTAATAAGATCCCACTTTCTTCTTATGTTAAACAAACGATTCATTTTTATCTCATCAGGAAGACGCAAAACAGTCTAAGGTATAAAAAGCAACCTCTCCAAACGAAAATACTCACATGCACACAAATAATGATATCCATCCCCAATAACATCTAGACTACATAACTGGCATTGTCTTTCATCATAAGTTAACTCTAGGAGACGTCCTGTCCGCATTGGTAAATGGTGGTTTCCTTTTCTTAATTTGAACATTAACTGACAGAATCTAGTGGGCAAAATTGCTAAGTATGGTAAAAAAATAAATCTTTCTTTATGCAATGAGTATGATCTACATATTCATACCTCTGAGAGAAGTTCATGCCATCTTTGTTGATACTGGTCCTGGAGTTTTAATCGAATACGCTGGTATAACCATCTTGCTGGCAATACCATATGTTAGATAACCCACTGAAACACTACATTTCATATCTCACTAATCCACATACAATCTACTTCTCCGCTACAATGTAAGTCGTATTGTATTTCTTAAATTAATTTGAAATATTAATTTCACGTTTTCCTGTTATAATACCCGCCTAGAATTAGCCAGGCTTTAACCTTAACATTGAGAGGAAATTGTCCAAGTTCTCCATATAGTATTAGTGAGTGTGTATCAAGTTCTCCATATAGTATCAGCGAGGTGTATTCATTGGTACTCCTATGGGTTGGTGAGATATGTGCAAGATAAAACCCCTAGCAACTAAGATACACTGTCATCCTCGGTCCCGGGCCCGTATGAGAATAATGTCTCCCGAAATAAGGATTTTAATTTCACTTCAGTACAAGATTGGCAAAAAAAAAAAACAAGGCAAATACGGGGACTTTCTAGACAAGTCTATATATATGATCAATATGGATAACTAAAGCAAGAAAATCGAAGATTAGAAAATTGGGTTAATTAACAGAAAATTTCTTGCAAAAATAGCAAAAACGTTTTGTCGTCCGTTACACGGGGTGTCCGCCCTAGTGGGGTGTGACTGTACATATTTCTGGTATTATGAGTATAAGTGCAATGAACTGGTAATTGTTATGCATATTCCATTGAAAATTCATAATAAAAAGGCATATCAAATGTGCATAATACAATTTACATTAGATGTTTTCCAATGGATCCACCCCCCCCCCCCCCCCCAACTGTATAAATCTGTTCCGTCAAGTAAAACCGTCTTGAAACAATTTTTGCATTCAAAAATTTTTATGTAAACGCCGTGCTTTTCATGGTAAAAGCGAGAAATTCAATATGGCATGGGGTAATTTGTAATTTTCCATAGCGAGTATCTGCATACGTTATGAAAGCGTCAGTTTAACCGATAGCAGTTTATAATTTATATGTGTTTCTAGCAGATCTTCAGGTAATTACTGATTAATGAATTTACCACAATTGTACGTACAGTTTCTATTCATATACGAAACACAATGCTTATTCTTTGACAATTACAAGTGTACTGACACGCCATATTGGGCTCAATGCCGCTCATCAACGGGACTACATCTTTATCTTGAATGAATTATAATAATAAATAAAATAATTAGATATTGATTTGATTTGATGCAGATCTTCAATATTAGCCACGGACCTATATAAACGCCAGCTACAGGCTCGTGGAGGTGTTGTCTGAGGGAAAGAGGCATCCAGACCAAGGACATATAAACACTCCAGAATCCAAAACATAAAACAATATCGTAAAATATACGTAATTTATAGTTCAACTCAATACCTGAAAGGTGACCAGAAAATTATTAATGATCTATATATAAAAAAAAAATCAGTTTAGTTCATTCTCCATAATATATATATATATATATATATATATATATACGTGTGTGTATAAAGGTGCATGTTTTTGCATAAGAGTGTTTGTGCACGCTGGGGCATGCCTGAAATATAAGAACTTTTGTTTTGCGTTTAATTTCATTTTGATAGTCACTGCCATGGTCCGCTCTCACTGAAACAGAGCTTGTAATATGCAGCTGGTATCTGCATGGCACAGTTCTATGCACAATTGACTGGTATGGGGTTTTCAGCAAAATCAGAGATTTATTTTAATTGCAGGATTTGCAGGATTGCAGGATTGTTTCAGGCGTCTTCAGCACTGACGCTCAGAGGGGATGGAGGTTAGTATTTTATCAAGTAACAAGTTTCTGCAGCCGTTGCTCGGTTGATTTATCTGTAAGAAATTTCACGCAAAATGTAATGAACGGATTTAGGCTGATTTTTTACAAGGATTTGGGTAATATACAAAGAGCAATCAATTAAATTTAGTAGGTAATCTGGATCAATATGCAGATCCAGGAATTTTTATATATTAAGCTCAGCTGACTGAAAACCATCTGAGCTTTTGTGTTCATTCTTTGTCCGTCCGTCCGGCCGTCCGTTAACAGAGCACAACTCGTAATCTCTGGTTGAAGAACCGTTTCCGTCACTACGACCTATATCCTTTGAGCCATGGGGCTTGTAAGTAACCCCCCCCCCCCCCGGGATAATTTTAAATTTGAAAGCTCCAGTATCTAAATAACTAATTCATCAGCTGCCATGATTCAATGCAGTTTCTAAAGACTATACAAAAGTACATTTAGAAACACACCAAACACATGTTGGACTTGCATACACCCACCGCGTCCGTTCGAGTGGACACATAGCTCGACGCAGCAAAGAAGAAAGGACTGTAGGATCTGCTATTAATGAGGATTAAGATAAACTAGTTTGCTCAAACAATAGTTTTCAAACCTATATTCCGTTGTCTCACGTAAAATATCGTTTACTCTTTAGATAATTAAAATGTCTCCAATTAAAGGAACGACATCAAGGCATGTTTACACATGTACAGTCAGCTTTGCACGAAGGAACCTAAGAATACGAATCGAATAAGTGAATGCAAACACGGTCCCAGGTTGTCCGGACCCCTCTTGTTCAGCCGCCGCAACTTTTTTGAAGGGTTTCAGACCATTTTTTCTAATTTTTTTTAGTTTTGTCATTAGTCCTCCTGGTTTTGACCCGCCTTTTAGTAAATCCTATATCCGCCCCTGAAAGGGAGATTGCCGAACCTTACACTTTGCCGATACGTGCAACATATGTTAATATGCGCATAGTTTTAAATATATTTCTTTATTTTGCAGGTACATGTTGGGTCTATCATTGATTCCCTCCCTTGTTATGCTGGCTGGGTTCTTCTTCATGCCAGAAAGTCCTCGGTGGCTGGTGGGAAAAGAGAAAGATGCGGAGGCAAGATCAGTTCTGTGTCGAATTAGAGGGACAACATATGTGGAGGAAGAATTAAAGACAATCAGGTCATCTCATGAGGAGCGAGATAAGCAAAAGGAGTCGTTAAACGGTAAGATTAAAATGAGTATTCACTAACTACCTACGACTTTGGGTACAATTTGAATTGGTCTGTGACACCATTGATACACGTGGGTTAGGGAGGGGGGATCTAGGTTTTGTCGTAATGTTCAAATATAAAATATTTGTTGTAGGATTGTCGTAGGGGAAATAGTTCAAGGTTGTCGAGGAAGATTCGTGCGACAATATTAAGATAGACTTTTAATCGTAGGATTAATCTTCGAGAGTCACTTAAAGGTCGTTCGACGATTGAACATTCGTTCGAATGTCGCGGGTTTAATGTAGGGCAGTGGTAGGACGGTCACCAACTTGTGATGACCGAAGGTTACCCAAAATTGTGCGAGGCTAAACACATTTTGAAGATGTTAAAAAAATACGAATAATATCTACTGCGGCATTTCCCGCCGGAAAAATAACCTGAATTTCCTTCGACAAGGTCACCACTGTCGCATAAAAAAATGCCTTTGACGTCACAGGCAAAATTAAAAAAATTCTTCAGTCAAACAATACACGTTGTGTTATTCTTCCCTTTTGTTATGGTGTTAAACGGTGTAAAAAAAATAAAGCTTTTAATGAGATATAGGATTTTTAGTCACTTCTACTTTCCCTGCGGCTGACAGTACTCGAAGATGTGCCAATAATAGCTTTTTTGATAAATCACCAACCTCATGTTTTTTGTTTAAATTGGGTTAAGTTTTCATGCAAAAGCAACATTAAATTTTTTATACAAGCAGGTGTTTTATATGAGATTTGGAATACGTTTGCTTGACAAGAAAGAAAAACTTGTTACCATATGGAGCACGAGATGTTATTGTCTTATGGTGTATGCGGTTAAGGGGCTGATCAGAAAGGGTAAAGCACAGAGAGTGAACATGCGCC
The DNA here is from genome assembly GCA_026874595.1 of Sipunculus nudus. NCBI lineage: Eukaryota > Metazoa > Annelida > Sipuncula > Golfingiida > Sipunculidae > Sipunculus > Sipunculus nudus. Next base: position 36,056,551 of record CM049306.1, on the reverse strand, counting down.
CCTTCTACCCTCATGTTAATAATTTCGAAGAGGAAGACCCAGATGGATATACATTCTGTAAGTAAAGGCATCTTAGGTACCTTAATGACATAACTGTGCCGGTGTCATTGTCCATTTCTGCAGGTTAAGGGAAAACAACCCACAAAGGCAGTTTTAGCAGTACACAGGTTTGACCAATCATATTGTTATAAGGTTTTTCAGAAGAAAACAGAGTAAGGATACAAAAAGCCATATATACGAGTGATTTGATATTGTATACTTCCCAGGTTGGAGGTACGTGTTTCTCTGCATGTTGAAAACACGTCATTTATGGCTCTGGTTGTCGGTTGCAGTCTTCACGTGATCAATGCCGCGTCCGGTGTCGACCTTGTCCTGTGAGTTAGTATGCTTGAAGCTGTTGTGTGTGGGGGGGGGGGGGGGGGGGGGAGGAGCCATAAAGGGGTTTAGGGGTAATTTGTGAACATTCAATTTATCTAACTGCTTAAATCAATAAGCGATAAATCTTTGATGGTGTGTCAGGGGGTAATATATATATATATATATATATATATATATATATATATATAAATATATATATATATATATATTTATTTATATATATATATATATATATATATATATATATATATATATATATATTAAGTTCCAAATGTTCCATGGAGGGGTTTAGGGGTAATTTGTGAACATACAATTTATCTAACTGCTTAAATCAATAAGCGATAAATCTTTGATGGTGTGTCGGGGGGTAATATATATATATATATATATATATATATATATATAAATATATATATATATATTTATATATATATATATATAAATATATATATATATATATATTAAGTTCCAAATGTTCCATGAAAAAATCAATGTATAAAAGGGACATGTTGACTCCTGAAGTCGATTAATCTTTATTCTGATGAAATGATGATAATGTTGCCATCGCTTTACAGAACATTTAATGCAGTTTGTTTGTCAATGTGATGGCAGCATAATGATACAGGAAGATGGGATCTCGCTTGACTCTTTAGTGTAAGAGGGACAAAAGTGCCCCTAATAATAAGAATAATAATTGTCATTGCTCTTTTCATTTATGGTCTTTTAACATTTATTCCAGAACCTACAGTGCGACAGTTGTCAAAATGTCGTGAATCAGGAACTCTACCGAGGCAATATGGGTTTCAGTAGCACCAATGGTCGTCAGGCTCGTGTTTACCGCAGTAGGGATTTGTCTTATTGACAAAATAGGTAGAAAACCATTGATGGTTATAAGTATGTTAGGTAGGCACCTTTAAAAGGGCAAATTATACTGACTTAGAGATATATTTCTCAATCTCGTTCGTTAATTTTTTCATATGTCGTAATGTAGGCCCTTAAATCTAAGTAAAACTTCAGTTCTTTATTGCCTAAAAATTCGTTTGTCGACGGTTATATAGATGGACAGAATTAAAAAAAATATATACATATTTAAATAAAAAAACATTTTAATAATAATAATAATAATAATAATATATACAAGCCGTATGATAATTTTTATAGACTCCTATTAAAATTCTTTCTCTTTTGGTTTCATAAATTCGTTTAAAATTATTCTCCCTGAGTTTAAGTTTATGCATTTTACCACAAAGCGTGATTTCAGTATCAACTTTATGTTCCTGTTCGAGGAACATTTGCTAGCCTGTGTTTCTGTTCTAGGTTCATCGGTTAGTTTGTGTGTTTCTAAGTACATTTGCCAGCCTGTGTGTTTCTGTTTTAGTTACATTTTCAAGCTCTTTGTTTCTGTTCTAGGTACATCTATTAGTTTGTGTGTTTCTTAGTACATTTGCCAGCCTGTGTGTTTCTATTCTGGGTACACTGGTTAGGTTTTGTGTTTCTTTTTTAGGTTCATTTGCCAGCCTGTGCGTGATAGCAATTAACAGCATTTATTTCTCCTTCCATTGGCGACATAACATCTCAACAATTGACCAACTCTAGCTGTTCAGAGTACAGGTAAGCCACGGCCAAATTTAAAACAATGTTTTATTTGTTTGTGCAAGATTCCATTTCACACTTCTTAGGAGAGCCGTAACTTTGCTGTGTAGAGCAAAGTGTACCTGATTTTGCCGAAAAGACATGAAAATATAAATGTTCAAAGCAGGACAACCGGGCTCGTTTTCTATGGATATCTTGATGTATCAGAGTGACATATTTAAGGTCAGGTCGACATGTTTTGTCGGATCAATACTGGGATATTCTTCAAGCATCGAAACAACTTGGACAGTATACCTTCTCCTGGACATTGGGCATTGCGCATCATGCATGTTTGTGTGCTGTGTTTGGGTCAAATGATCCATCATCGTAGGTTTTGTGAAATGGATTCAAGCAAAACCTCCGGTAAAGGGACCTCTACGTTATATTTAAGTTTTGGTTATAACGTTTCTCCCCGATGGTATAACACATCACGATCTTCCTTGTTGATATAATGGGCTCGAACACTCAGTATCGATCGTAGACACCAGGTGTCGCTTGTGTTTGTAGATAAGGTCAGCAGGGATAAAACGAAAGGTCACTTTAAACGAAGGTCAATATATTCCAGGTATATTCTGCCTACCCGGGTAAATAAATGGAGAGAGAGAGAGAGAGAGAGAGAGAGAGGTGCGCGCGTGTGTGTGTGGTAAACAATTCTTAATGCCGCTTAATGTTCTGTTTTTGATGTTTTCAGTTAATATTTCTTTCAAAGGAAAGTAAATCTTACACCAACTTACACCTTGATTGTCTGATTTCAGCTCCTGCGGTGATTGTGTAAAGGACGGTTCATGTGGATTATGTTATGAGGAGACGCGTGTATGGTCATCAGGAGGTCTGTGTCTCCCGTCCTTCGTAAACCAGACGGCAGCCATGATGCCCTGTGGACCAGACAAGCCGGCTTCAAGCTGGCTGTGGGATTACGACGTTTGTCCTCCTCCATCCCCATGGGTAGTTCCGTTTGGAAAACTTGAGTTTTCTTTCTCATCCATAATAAATTAACATGCCACTTATTGTTCGTCCATTGGGGATGATGCACGAGAACCTCAATATCTTAATATTTGGGTATAGGTGGCGCTGTGTCCTGTGGTCGATGACGCAACAGTTTGTCCGGCGACGCAACAGACCTAGAAACTGTTGCGTCGCTGTCGGGGGCTAAGAATTTGCAGGCTCTGTAATTGCAACTGCACCCAACTGGGCAGTCCTGTGCAATGGCAAGTGGCCACGTATCCTGTGTATCCCATGTGAGACGTCAACATTCATGAGCTACTTCGGAATGCACTCATACGGCATCCTGACCAAGTGACCAGCAAACCTGGTCTTGATTTTATCAGAAGTTTGAGGACTTTTGGCGGACTTAGCTCTGGCTTCAGTGTCTATAATTTTATCTACCACTTGACCAGGCAAGTCAGATGGAATTGGTTTTGGCTGTCTTGCATTCCTCCTGTATACAGTAGGGTAGGAAGTACGACAGCACAGCAGACTTTTAGCTTGTTTAAAGGCTGATCCCACGACGCTGCCATGCATACATAGCGCTATATCAACATTATAAGAGTCTACCGCCAGCGTACTGGCTGTCAGAGTGCCGTTACATCTCACCAAGGAACGCGCTTAACGGCTCTATGATGATGCAAATAGTGTCGTCATTTGTGACGCCTCATAGCCTACAAGTACGCTGTAACTAGACATAAATCAGGCCAATCGTTGGATTTTTACGGTATACTTTCTAATTACACCTAACATGAGCGAGAAAAATTCCTTTTCAATTCAGCATATTGTAAATCCCTCTGCATGTTTGTTGAATTTCTGATCGAATGCATACAAGCATGGCTCGCAAGGGTTACTTGACGTAGCCAACTTATACGAGCTACAGAAAATGAATCGTTGAGATTGGGACGGAGTGTGTGCACATGTATACTTTGTTTTAATTCATTATTCGCCTAATGTTGAGATTATGGGCCCTTTACCATGATATTAATGTAACCTGATGGAAGACAACAGCGGTGCATTCCTTAAATGGCTTGTATAACGACTAAAGTAAGGCTTAAAAGCCGAATATAAGTACCTACTGAGTCTTGTTGTCACGGCTAATGCACACCTTGTTGCACAAATTTCCGAAGGCTTTTGCTGGTCTGCAGTTTACGTCAACATCAGTATGGTCACTGTCCGAGAGAGGTTACTTCCATGATAGGTAAGCTGGTCCACTCTCTGCGCTGCAGGCTTTGTCCTTCCACTGTGACAGTGGGGACTGTGTATGAGGTATGCTGGGCTGTTGATGTATGAACTATGGGGAGTGTGTTTGATAAAGCGAAGCATCCGAATCCTTCCCTGTCTGCAATGGTGTGCCGCATGCGCCAGGTCCGGTCTCGCATTCAGTGTATGTTGTTCTGCCCAACAATACAGCATGGATAGCAAGAAATGCGAACTATTGGCTCTCCATGCCTAAGCAATAACGTTACCAGTTCGGTGACAAAATGATCCTGGTCCATAAAAATTGTTTATTATTTAATATTATATAAATAATAAAAATATTATTAACATATTAATAGTTAAAAACATATATTAGGTATTCCAGTGAACTGCGATTCGTTGTTTAAGGCGTCATATGTCAAGTTGTGTGTCCATGTCCGCGTATATTCGTATATTCATGCAAATTTGCTCATATTTTAACTGTGGTTTTTTATGTCTCCGTCAGCGTATATTCTTATGTTTAGCAGGAGCGATATATACGCTTAGGGTCTAGGTGTGTGTTAGCTCTGCCAGGGCATTAGTATTTATGTTTGTACAAAAATGCGTTGATAATATGTGATTTCATGCACCTATAAACTTAACTCCGTGTTGGCTCTTATAACTAAATAAGAGGGTCAGAGAGTGATAAATTAGTTATATTAGTTGCCGCAAGGTGGCTGTACCGTGACTTATTGTGATACAACAGGGAACGTTGGATTTCTCTGTCAGAGGCTATAAAGCCTTAACCAATTTCGTGGACTGGGCCAGTCTAGGTGTGTGTTTATACATTCACTGTGTGTACTCTCTCTGTATCTCTGCAAGTTGCGGTATTTTATATTCTAGGTGTTGCTGGCATGCCTTTCACCATCAATGCCGAAATCTATCCTGTTTGGGCCAGCAGCACCGGAAACGGGATTGCGACTGCAGTGAAATGGGCCTCCACGGCACTGACATCATTCATTTATCTTTTCTTAACTGTTTCACTCACCACGTACGGTAAGTAATTTCAAGCAGATGACTGCACTGGGAACACCTCGGCCGAATCCGCGGCTTCTAGCCTCGGATGTATATAGGGAGCCGCTAAGGATTGTATTCCGGCAAGAAAAGCTTAAAGCCATGTAAAATTCTCACCTATTGTATTTTGTGTGCAGATATTGCAATTCCTCACAAGCAAAATCCCCAAGCCATATACCGTGTAGATCCGAATGAGGATAAAGTTCACGCCAGAAAATCTGTCCGCCTAGTGTTTGATGTTCAGCCATATGTAAAACCCATATTATGTACTGTATGTTTGCTAAATAATGTATAGCTTTAAAACTGTGAACATTTAACTCTTTTCTTGACGACCTAATTGAAATGGCTCCCCGGTGTATCTGGCGTATCAATGAGCCGCACATACATCTGATGCCTGATCGGCAGCGATTGGCCAAGGTGTTCCAAATGTATTAGACTGCTATGAGATTCGTTCTTCGCCACATAAGCGACACATAATAGAACGGTCATATTGTAACTTATACATAAAATTATCAATACGCATTCCGTTTTTAGCTCAGCTGACTGTAAGTCATTTGAGCTAAAGCGATCACCTTTTTTCCAGCGTCCGTCCGGCCGTCCGTCCGTTAACAGGGCACAAATCGTAACCATTAGACCTGGAAACTTCTAACTGTACATCAAGGGAGATCCTGGGCAAATCTCCTTGGAAACACGAAATTCGGTCATGGTGACCTATATTTTGTGACTTTCGGGCCTGAAACATGATTTTGAGCAACCAGACAGTCAGACCGGGCACAAAATGTATCCATTAGGCCCAGAAACCTCTAACCTAACATTTTGGGATATCCTAGGCAAATGTCTTGGAAACCTGAAACTAGGTCACTGTGACCTATATTCTGCGACCTATAGGGAAAAGATGTCATATGAGCACCCTGAATGTCAGATTGGGACAAATCGTATCTGTGAAGCCTAGAATCTTCTAACACAATAACCTGGGAGTTTACAGGCAAATCTCCTTGGAAACCTAAAATTAAGTCATGGTGACCTATATTTTGTGACCTACAGGCCGAAAACATGATTTCGAGCACCCTGAATGTCATATGGGGACAAATCGTATATGTGAGTCCTAGAATCTTTTAACTCAATATCCACGGAATATCTAGGCAATCTCCTTGGATAAACTGAAATTAGGTCAAAGTAACCTATATTTTGTGACCTATGGGCAAAACATGATTTTGAACACCCAGACAGTCAGATGGGCACAAATAGTATCCAATAGGCCTAGAATCCTCCAACATGACATTTAGGGAGGTCCTAGGCAAATGTCCTTTGAAACCTGAAATTAGGTCACTGTGACCTATATTCTGCGACCTATAGGAAAAAGATGTCGTATAAACACACTGAATGTCAGATGGTGACAAATCGTATCTGTAAGGCCTAGAATCTTCTTACACAATTTCCTGGGAGGCTCTAGGCAAATCTCCTTGGAAACCTGAAATTAGGTCATGGTGACCTACATTTTGTGACCTACGAGACAAAAACCTGAACCTATCAGAAAAGATGTCATATAAGCGGCCAGACCGACAGACAGTGCACAAATTGTATCCATTAGCCTTGAATCTTTTAATATAAAATTCAGGGAGGTCTTCGTCAAGTGTCCTTGGAAACCTGAAATTAGGTCATGGTGACCTATAATGTGTTACCTATGGGCTGAAAAATGGTTTTGAGCATCCAGACAGAAAAGGCACAAATTGTATCCATTAACCCTAGAATCTTCTAACATGACATTCAGGGAATCCTTGGCAATTCTCCTTGGAAACCTGAAATTGGATCATGGTGACCTTTATTCTGCCAGCTATAGACCAGAAACTTTATTTTGAGCACCCAGACAGACAGGATAAACATTGTATCCATTTTCCTTGGTATCCTCTATTGTGAAATCCAGGGGGATTCAAGGCAGGTCTCCTATGAATCCGTAAATTTTTATTTTCTGTCCAATTTTTCAACACTGTAACTTTAACCATAGGCAATTCTCACAGACAATATATAACATTAATAAAAAAATGAGCACCCAATCTAAATTAGCTGAGCATCATGGCCTATGGGTCACTTGTTGTTGCGGCGTGTCATCCCGGTCAAACTTGGGCAACGACCAGTCTTAGGTATCATTGTAACGCATGCCCGATAAACAAACAAGGAGCTTTGAAATTAAGTACGTAGGCCGAACATATTTATTTTATATCAAGCCTGATTAATGATTATTGATTAAACTTGTTTGATTTTGATTTCACTGACTCAGAATATAGAATGACGTATTGGTAAAACTACCAATTTGGAAAAAAAGCTGCATTATCAGCGTAAATCCTGGGATTCCGGAGCAGGCGACACTATTTGTTGACATTGCTTTTTAGGCACATGGTGGCGCCACCACATTTTATGGTAGGGTACCAGTTTAGGCACCAGTAAGCCGTTAAATTACCCACCATTTGTCATGCACGTTTCTGTCTCAGCATGCTGAGATGCCGAGGGTTATTTTGTCAGTCTGTAAACTATTTTGTCAGTCAGTAAACATCTGTCAACTGCAGATTTTTGATGTGGTAGTTTTAAACAAGTGCTATGGTTTATTTACAGGTGTCTTTTGGTTATATACTGGTTTTACTCTGGTTGGTCTCATTTTCACGACTGCTTATCTGCCAGAAACAAAAGGGAAAACTTTAGAAGAAGTCGAAGAACTGTTTAAGGCAAGGTGATTGCTATAAGGCATCCACTTCAGATTAATGAACAGATTGAGTTTTAGGACACTAGATGAAATCACAGCTGAGAAACTGACATGACTGCTGTCATTTTATTGTAAAACAATTTAATAATATTCGTTAAAATAAGAAAAAAATACAGGTGGCGCCACCAGTTTTAGAGAACTGACAAAACTAGTCATGTTCAATGTTCAAGGCAGGATTTATGACAATCTATGCATTGATTAATAAGACATTGGACGTTTTGTATCAAAAGTTTAATTATTCTGGCTGGGGGAACTTACAGCCCAATAGCTCGGAGAATATGGATCGCAGTAACCTAATTTCATGTTTCCATGGAGACCTTTTATTGGCCTCCTTGGATTTTAAGTAATAGGTCTTTTGATTCAGCGGTCACGATTTGTGCCCTGCTAACGGCTGGCCGTACAAACGGACGGACGGTCCGCCAGAAGGCGGACGGACGACGGACAAAGCGTCATACCCTAATATTTAATAAGTTTAGCTCTACCTATAGGTGGCCGTAATGACTACCGGTACTCATTTATCACCTTACAAAAATACTAATGGTGCATTCTTCTATCATGATTAATTTTTCATGTTGTTTTTACTTTTCATCACAAGATTATGCAGAATCAACGACAAGCTCATGAAAAACAGTTTATTCCTTACCTATAGGAACAAAGCTTCATTGAACATCACTAAATGTAATCAGTATATCATATGGTGGATGCCTTTATGAAAATGTGCAAAAGGATCTTTTCTCAAAACAATGCAAAATCCTTATGTAGTGTCCTTACAGTAAAACATGGTTTAATCAGTTTTATAACCGAATAAGCAAAAAAAAAAAAAAAAAAATACCTCAGAAAGAAAACAAAACGGAGGACTAATTTTGGTCAACTAATCAGAGTCATCAGAGGGCAGGTCTGACTCACAATTTGGGCATACAAAAACAGATTCTCCAGATGTGCATTCTTCGTGAGCCCATTTGTGACATGACAGGCACTGTACCCAGACTTCTTTGGATTTAGAATTGGCAAATGGCTCCGCACATATTAAACAAGGCCATTCCTCGTCCTCGTCTTCATCACTGCTGTACGTCTTACGGCTGGTCGATGGTCTAGGTTTCCGGGTACCTTTGTGGGTGTTTTTCTGGCCCTTTGCTTTCCTTTCTGCGGGTTTTCCTCTCCCCTTTCCTCTAATGCTCCGATTCATTGACGGTTTATCTTTAACTGGTCCTTTCTCTTTCACTGATTTTGATTTTTTTGCTTTAACTGCCGATTTTCCTTTGCTGGTGCAACCTTTTCTTTTTTTTCTTTTGCCGTGTGTCTTTCCTGCAGCATTGTCTTGTAGGGCGATGATGTCAAAAGGACAGCACCCTCGGACTTCCTTTTTCTGGTGCGCGCTGTACCAAGCTTGGGAATTGGTGACAGACTGCGGATGATATCTTGCACCGAAGAGCCTACAAACATTTAAACGTAAAGATAAGTCAAAACATGATAACTGGTTGCAAGATTTTGTTTTTGAAGGCACATTTGTAGATAAAATGTATATCTCACCTGAAGGCCCTTCTACCGGCGACGCATCTTCCATGATTTTTGTTCCATTGCTGTCGGATGTGTAGTCAACAGAATTACCAGCAACAGGTGGTTGGTCGACAGCAGGAGGGTTACCAGCAGCAGCAAGTGGTTGGTCGGCAACAGGAGAGTTACCGGCAGCAGCAGGTGGCTGGTCGGCAACAGGAGAGTTACCGGCAGCAGCAAGTGGTTGGTCGGCAGCAGCAGGAGGGTTACCAGCAGCAGCAAGTGGTTGGTCGGCAGCAGGAGAGTTAACAGCAGCAGCAGGTGGAAGGTCGGCAGCAGCAGGAGGGTTACCAGCAGCAGCAGGTGGTTGGTCGGCAACAGGAGAGTTACCAGCAGCAGCAGGTGGTTGGTCGGCAACAGGAGAGTTACCAGCAGCAGGTGGTTGGTCGGCAACAGGAGAGTTACTAGCAGCAGCAGGTGGTTGGTCGGCAACAGGAGAGTTAACAGCAGCAGCTGGTGGCTGGTCGGCAACAGGAGAGTTAACAGCAGCAGCAGGTGGTTGGTCAGCAGCAGGAGGGTTACCAGCAGCACCAGGCGGTTGGTCGGCAGCAGGAGAGTTACCAGCACCAGCAGGTGGCTGGTCGGCAGCAGCAGGATGGTCACCATGCCCGGGTGGTCGGTCGACAGCAGCAGGAGGGTTACAACCAGCAGGAGGTTGACCAGAAGGAGCAGACATTAGACCTGTAAAGGTAGGTTGTCCAGCTGCAGCAGGTTATTCACCAGCAGAAGGATCCGCTTCATCAGTTACCATGGCAGCGACGAAGTCGTCGTCTGAAAACACATTTGCATCAAAAGGCCAGGTACCGCAAGTTGCAAATCCATGTACAGCTTTTTCAGGCGAAGCAGACCTTAGGAAAGCTTTCCCAAAGATACTTGCAATATCAAAGAATGATATCCTCTTCCCAGGATGTGCCACCATCCAAGAGTCTGCTGCTGCATTGTAGGCACTTTTGAGAGATTTGAAATATGTTCGGTCTAAAGGCTGCATTTTATGTGTGCTGTGTGGAGGAAGTGTGAGCAGGTGGATGCCATGTTCACGTGCATAGGTCACAGCTGCCAGTGTTTTATGGCTGTGATGGCCATCCAGGATGATGATGTGCTGCATCTCTGTGGAAGAGTTTGTAAATTTCACAAAGTGCTCCAACCATTTCATAAACAGATCCGAGTCCGTCCAGCCACTGGGATTAGCATAACCGATCGAGTCTGGAGGCGCCCCGACCATCAGTGCGTCTGCCATTCTTTTTCTGGGAAATATGAGCATTGGAGGCATATATACCCCAGCGGCACTCATCCCACATATGACCGTTACCGTTTTACCTCTTTCACCACTCGTCACTTTGCCAACCTGTTTGATGCCTTTTGTGGCCAGTATTTTTCCTGGATTCTGCACACTAGTAATGCCAGTTTCCTCCATGTTCCATACACGAGCAGAGGAAAATTCACGATCATGTAACAGTTCTCGATAGACTGCAAAGAACTGTTGCACTTTCGGTTTGTTGGACCCAACTGCCCGTGACAAATTAGTACCCTGGGGTTCTCGGATGCTAAGGTCCGGATGCCTTGACAGGAATCCGGATAGCCAGTCTTTTCCCGCCATCTTGCTCTCGTGACTGAACGGGTGATCGATGTCAGACTTTTCCGCTATTTCATATGCCAAACGGCGTATATCACGAGTTGTAAGGCCATAAAGTGCCTTTTCCATATACTTCACATGGTTATGCAGTTGACGTTCGATCTCAGTTGTAAGAACAATTCTATGTCGACCTAGCTTTGAGACTCCGGGATTTTTTACTTTGCCATCTCTGTGGCGGCGTAGTGTTCTCGGTGGGATACCAAAAGTTTATGAAGCTCGTAAAAAACGGGCATGCCTCCTCGGATTGACTGTAGGGCTTGCTTCAATTTTCATCCCCATAACTACCTCTTGACGATTTTCGTTTATAGTATCGGACCATGATGGTATCTGAAACGAAAGAAAACAACAGATTATCCATATCTTACTTGAAAAGTAATTTCAAAATAAGATTAAATACAGAAAAAAGATGGGGTAAAATGCCTACCGGCGGGAGCAAAAAGCCCATGGAGGCGTTTTGCCCACTATGAATGACAGGCGTTTTGCCTCTTTGTTACTGTTTTATTTTAAATGTATCACTCTCACGATACGATGAATTATCGCTCATCGAAATCTATCTGCACAAGTAGTAACATCATTACTCATAGATACATATAGGGTCTGTGCCATCCTCTACATAAGCGCAAACATGGGACCTAATCTTAGGACTTGTCTTTTATCTAACAATGAGGTGTATTTGGAAACTTACCCGTGCAATATGAAGCGCTCACTTTTTCGTTGTCCCGCTGTGATCACGTGATCCCCTGGTTTGCAGGACCTGCTCTGCATGCCCCGAGACGCTTCATGTGACGTAATATTTTGAATAATTAAGGCAGGCGTTTAACCTCACCTGGGCGCCTTGCCCCACCCTACCCTATTGCTTGTAATGTGTTATGCGCTTTGGTGAAGTGTAATAGCCAAAAGAAATATAATTAACGATAAAATTTACATATTGCGACAATTTTATTTTTTATGGATTGATTTCAGCTTTTAAATCTCTTATCTTCCACGTGGCCTATTTAAATAATATATAATGAAATTAAAGCATAAGAATTGGTTAAATCAGCGAGAGATAATCTGAACAGTAAGGGGTTCACCTGAAATTACGTCCAGACTACCCCGGGGGTAATCCGGAATCGATCGGGGGAGGGCGGTATCCTTAAAATCTTTAAATCGGGTTCTTGCCTTCTTATAATGTGCGGAGTGCTGCTTATTAGACAATCAACATTATTATATGAGAGGGGTCAACACTTAACTTAACTATAACTAAACTATCTCTTAAATATCATTCACAAAAACAACTATGACTAATCTATCTTTTAAATATCATTTACAAAACTAGGTGTTTAGGTTGGCTCGTAACCATCTTAGTGTATATGTACTCATCTGTACTAATGAAGTTCCGAGCCCGAATGCCTGCTCTTAACGATGAAGAAACATGGACCGGTGCGGACCGGACCCGACCAACCCCTGGTGGTCAGGCCCATCACATATATAAGCGGTCCGGTCTTGGTCCCGTCAAGCTGTAGGCGGTCCCGACCAGTAGGTGGACCGGTCCAAGCGGTCCGGTCCATTGATTAAAATATCATTTATATTAAGATAAAATTGTAAGTTTTCGTTCTTAAAATATTTCTATTACTGATATTCATTCAAATATTTAACAAAACAGAATATCACAGCAAAACGTACAATAAATGTAATTTTTTTCAATTATACTTGAATCGCAAGATCTGCGTTTGATTTTTTAATGACAAATTTAAAATCACAATCTCAGCAAATATTTTGAGTTACTGCGTGGGGAATAGTGGTTAGAATACAAACCAAACCGTGCCGGTTGGGGCGAGCTGATTCAAAGAACAAATGTCGCCTTACTGTAACTCAGAGAAAAATTAAAATAATACACGTGTATTATTATACTTTTGCAGCTGCCTTTGCTTTAAATACATTTTACTTAGCTAATGAGTCTTCCTTCGAGAGGTTTATTACCCCTTCTTGATATTTTTTAAATTAATATGTAATTAGTATATAATACATAAAAACTTCTCTTTTTCGTTATTTTATTTAGACGGGGAATTTTAAAATCTTGCCAATGCCCAGTTTGTCGACATAGTTCCATTAGCTGCTAAGTAGTCGGTACCTCTTAAACTCTATATAATTGAAAAGCGGGTCCCTGTAACCAAGCAGAGCTTTTATGAGTGATTATAAGCAATAATTGACGCTTATGTTTGATGTTAACCAGCGGTCGCGAGCGTTAATGTCAAACCCTCTCCTGAGCGGCTTTCAGTTTAGCCGTCTATACAAATGGACTTGTTTTGTCTCGACTAACCTAGCTGTTTCGTACATGAGTGACAAAGAAAGTGCATTCATTTGCACGGATTTCACCATGGTCTCTTGAATAGTTCTTCTACTTCTTCTGTGCTTTTTCCTTTGGTTTCTGGCAGCAACAACACAGTGAACGCTATCCCAGCTAAGGTTAGGCCGGCATATAACCAAAACACACCTGAAAATAAAGTTTGTAAATTTATATATTGATTCAATGCATTTCAATTCCATTTACACCTTTGTTTTAGCTTCACGAAGTATGATTTTCCTAAATGTAGATGATAATTGAGAATTACCAAAGAAAAGTGTGGGTGATATTACTTTTGACGAAGTAAATATGGTACCCGTGACGCCATTGCACCCTGATTATGCTATTTAGGGTTTATGGGCGTCTCAGTCTGACCCCCACAATGCACCGCGGCTTCTACATACACCAACAGAGTAGGTAAAATGTAATGAAGAGGGTAGTTAAGTCTGTTCAAATTATTTGGAGTAGAATTCTTTCGAGGTAATTTGCGTAAAAAAGGGTGTTTTGTGGTAAGGAATTCAAAGAATAAGTTGTATTTTGCAAGCATACGCATATGAAATATAAATGGAAGATGTTTCCTTGAAATGTAAAATTTTGATTTGAAAGATTGACAGTTGAGACAAGTAGTTCCGACCGTCCCATCTTCATATCAGGAAGAGATTCGTTCGATCAGAAACGACCTCTGACGTCATTGGTGTATTTAATTCTTGAATCAACAGCTAGATATGACAGGGGACCTAAACCTTGATAAGCCGATTGACCAGACCACGGGTTTCTTAAAAATAAAAATAAATAAATACTCATCTTCATTTCGGCTATTTAATAATACAAAAGATCCCGACCTTTAAAAATATATATGGAACTATAACAATGAATATCCTATTGTGAATGCAATACACAATTATCTAATACAATATGGTACTACGAAATGCAAAGAATTGGCGAGATTAAACAAAGCGTCGTTATAACGTTCGATGAATGTACGAATCTTCTTCTGATGGTACTACATATAGAACAATCGCTCGGTACACGCGGTATAACCTTCATTCCGACGTTCCACATGTGACATTTAATTTTAAATCTGTAAGCCAAATGGCTGCCTCAATGAGCGATTACGATATTTGTGCGAGGTCCAAGTTTGATAAGTGCAAGGCAATACAAAAGGAATAACTCCCGAGGACAATCTCAAGGCTGGAACCTATGAGTTAGGCGGCTATTAGACCCATACCTTCCAAGCAGATGCCGGGGGACGGCTTTAGGGATCACCGCGCCCTAATCCGCAAATAATATTAGGTGTTCATGTTTGTAAGTGTGTAGTCTAAGAATCAATATTATAGTTTAACATGTACGCTTTCTAAACGGTTAAAATGCAGGGCGATATTTGAAATTGTTATGACCTTAGGGTTTTCGTAATTTTTAAACTGTAGCTTATTAAAATATTCAAATCTTTACAATTGAATAGAGTTGATGTTCCTGAGCGAAATAATACACTCACCGGGTTTGGAGAGCACTTTAGTTAATGACAGAAAGCTTGATACACTGAGCAATGTGGTCAGCCAATGGACGGCTGAAGCTAGGCCGTTACCTGTGCTGCTCGCCCACTGTGGATAGATTTCTGAATTTATCGTCCAGGGCATGGCGCTTAGTCCTGCAAAAATGATTGTTATTTATTCATTGTGTTCGTTGAGGGTGGTTAAACATTATACACAGTGGTAGACGTTATTAACGCCAGCGTCTTTTACGACCGGCTTTGTAATTCAATTACCTGTGCGAACTAGCAATAAGCTTTTTCTGTTACACTTACACTCGTCATACTTATTTAACAAGCCTTTTAAATGGTATGTTTTCAAATACGTGAAGCGACATGGACCGACAGTTCCCAGGGTACGGAAGGGGGGGGGGTCTGAAACCAGTGATAGTGGTCTCTCTATTGCCTTGACTGATCTGACGTGGAATATCATTTAATGCGGATCCAGAGGGGGTTATTAGTTTATCCACAGTTTATTACTTTCTGCTTTATATATATATATATATATATATATATATATATATATATATATATATATATATATATATGTATATATATACACAAACGGAGGGTGGTGGCCGAAGCAATGTCTCATTGCGGCGGAGCGATAGAACTGCTCTAACAGGAAGATGGAGGGGAACTATCATATCTGTCTGCTTTTACACTCGCCAAGATGGTTTTCCTCACTAAGCCCGTCTTTTTTTACAATTATTAAAATGCCTGATAGTGATATGTTTAATTATTTTTTTTACGCTTACCAATGGCATAAGATGCAAAAAATAATACAAGACCGGCCAATGTCAGTTGTGTATAATGTGTAGGGCAGTGGCCATAGCTCCACAGCCAGCCCGATGCAGATTTCTCCGATCCACGGGGTATTACGGCTGCGGTTTGGTTACTGTGCGATGGGAGACAGAGTCCTCCTGATGACCAAACACTCGTCTCTTGATAACAAAAACCACAGGATTGGCTCTGTATACACTCATCACAGGTACTGAAACCAGAAAGTTTAGTCGGTTCGTGAATGCTCTTTACAATGACTCTTATACTGAGATGGGTGAAAATCATTTTACGACATTGAAACGTACGGGCTGTGCCAATGAATAAACCATTTTTACGATAATGACACGTACTGGTTGTGACTATAAATAAATCATTTGTACGACACTGACATGTACTGGCTGTGCCAATAAATAAAACATTTTTACGACACTGACACGTACTTGCGGTGCCAATAACTAAAACGCTTCGCCCTGATTTGGATCCCGCTCTCTGAACTCGATTATAAAAAAAATCACCTTTTAGAACTCTTATTCAATTAACGGAAGGTAAATGTAAATGCCGCAAACCAGCTCTTTTTTAAATAAAATCCTTTAGAAATGTGTCAGACTTACAAAGATTGTGCACATGTGGAATTCGACAATGCAGAGGATGCCTTGCGGTTATTTGTTACAGAGCTGATTAATGCCAACTGGAAAGCCGCAGCAAGCACACAGAGACTAATAAGCGTACCTGAAACAGACCGAAATCTTAATAATGTGCAAACTGTTAACCACTCACCAGTACTTGGTGCTAATTGCTTAAAATATTCCCATGAAATCATATGAAAAAAAACCTGTCAAGTACTGCCTGTCTTTACCACAGTGACAAAAAAAGACGGTCGCATTTTCCAATCTATAATTGCTAAGAATGCCATATTTTATCATGCATTGAGATCAAGGCTGAAATGGCACTGTTATATATAGTAATCAATACGGGATAACTATTTAACAATTTGCATTTCGCAAAAAAAAAAAAAAAATGGGCATATTACCTATAAGACTAGCAACAGTTAGAACCTTTCTGCCGGTCCTCTCAACAAGATAAAGTGCGACAAAGGTGAAAACAAATTTTACCCCCATGGCCAGGGCAGACAGCCATATGGCTTCAGACGAGTCCCTCACGCCGGACATTTTCACCAATGTTGCGACGTAGGGTCTAAAAACACAAATATATGGTTTAGATAATAAATATAAAATGTAACCAACTGGAGAATGAAAAACCTGGTCTGACAACCATTTATAAATTAGGCCTCGGTTTCGACTCGTCCGTGTTTAGACGTCCATTGATTCAAATGAAAGCATTGATAACGGAATTCTTTTATTTTCCCTGAGTTTTTTTTACCTCAGTAGTTTTACTATTCTTTCCCTTTGGTTGTTATCAACTAAGTTAAGTTATTCACCTCATGAGAAAATTGTTATCTACATGCAACTAATCCCAACCGCATTTGTACATCAAAACTGTATATATATATATATATATATATATATATATATATATATATATATATATATATATATATATATATATATATGAGAGAGAGAGAGAGAGAGAGAGAAAGATAAAGAGACAGATTAAGCTTTAAGCTTATAACTGAAACCTTTTTATTCCTATTATTCCCTATGTCTTATTAATGGGTAATGCTGAAACATTTTGGGGCTTCATGTTTAATCCTTCAACAGTCTAGTTTTGTTTTACCAGAAATAACAAATTTGAATTTTGTTCCGTATGTGGTATTGACGAGGTCATTTGTGGGATAACTTTAAATATTCGTATCAATTGTTATATTTCATATATAAAATATTTGAAAAAAAAAACCAATACATTTAATATATGAAATGGCTGGCTATTTAAATTTGGTAGGTAACTGGCTTTTTTTACTGAAGTTATGACCAAAAAAAAAATATGTTTGCATGCCCCGGATATTTACAAAAATCGTTACCGCTAGGTGTGGCTAGAATGGCGGAACAACACTATAGCTGTGTAAATATGTACAAGTTCAGTAATTGGTTGTTAGACCGATAGGTCTAGGTATAGGTCGATTTGTCGAACATTACGCCCCAGTTAGTTGGAATGCACTCCAACTGTGACCGATTGTAATGTAACTTACAGGACTATGTTGATCCCAGAGAACATTTGGATCACGTGCAGTCCGCATCCAACAACCAGATCTCTCAGTACGTGGTGTGTTCTGAACATCCTGAGGAGCGTAGACACCGTGTCTGTAAATTATAATACAAGACTATTACAAAAGAATGTGCCAAAAAAAAAGATATCTCATGAATTTTATTTCGGCAGTTAAAATAAGATTTGAAGTAAGTTGGTCTGTTATATTTTACTTAAGATTCACTGAACATCTCGTCTATAGCGTCATTTT
This sequence comes from Sipunculus nudus, assembly GCA_026874595.1. Lineage (NCBI taxonomy): Eukaryota > Metazoa > Annelida > Sipuncula > Golfingiida > Sipunculidae > Sipunculus > Sipunculus nudus. Next base: position 36,038,309 of record CM049306.1, on the reverse strand, counting down.
GGTTTTGACACAAGAGCCGGAGTTTTGCCAAATAACTGAAAATTGAGGTAATTACATTTGGCACCATTCGCTTGAGAAGACGTGTGAGGGACCTCCAGTTTACCAGTTGTGATGAATATACACAGTGCATAGTGTTATCATCTTAAAATATTATGGGGTCTGCCAATATTTCTTTCTAAAATCGTGTTGCACACTCCTGTACACGAGTGCAAATAAGCTATTATCGTGTTATTTGACAAATCAAGATTATCAAGCACCCAACTGGTGTTTCCTTTCTGGTGTTTCTTTCACTTGTTTGGACGTTCTCGCGCATGCACAAGATCGGAACATCGGTCACACAGTCTTTTTACGGTAGATCTTAACAAACACAGACTGTGATTACTTTCACACGGAACCATAATAGTGTATCTTAAATCAAGGGGTAACTTGTGTAAACCACAACCTTTGAGTTATTTTAATGATTTTTCCGTCTAAGGGGATTTATATTAACTTAACTCAAGAATACCAAGTGTCCTTTATGTTTAAACGTCCTGTCCTGGATTTTTTTTTTATATTTTAAACTTACGGATATATTTACGGATACGTATCATACAATGTTTACGTATCCCGTATTTTGAGGGGACTCTTTATGAGGGACGAGTGTTTTAACATATTACCTCAAGGGCACAGTCCTTGTACGAGCAGCTTACTTTGAGGGTTCTAATCTGTTAAAGCATCCTACCTTGCGATACTTTGTTTAATAATCTTAACCTTGAGTGTACCTTGGTATGTTTAACCACCTTACTTTGAGGATACTCTATATTGTTTAAGCAGCGTACTTTGAGGGTACTCTGTTTAACTTTCTTACCTTGAGGGTACTCTGCTTGTTTTAGCAGTTTCCTTTGTGACTCCATGATTGTTTGTAACTCTACTTCTATGTCACTTTCTGCCCCCCTGATTTTACATAGGGCCGCCCTTGCTTCTGTATATTTTTCTCCGCTCACCAACCACTTTGGACTTTCTGGCATGAAGAGAATCCCAACGAACATAACTACTGAGGGTGCTCCAGCAATACCAAACATATACCTGTAAACATACAGGTATACTTCATACAAATAGGTATTTTCTTATACATAATACAGGCAACTCAACAGGCAGTATCCATTAAATATAGTATACCCAATCAATGCCATATTACATAATGAAAACATTACAGGAATCAGGATAATACCACAGAAACAGGATAACATCAGCAGAGACGTGGAAACAAACTCCAAAGATAGGAAAAGAGGGATAAGATAACATCAAGAGAGAGAGAGAGAGAGAGGGAGAGAGAGAGTTAGAGAGAGAACAACATAACGATAGAACAGATAATATCAAGAGAGACAGGTGAGATCAAGGAAAACAGGACAACTACCGGATTACATGAAGAGAGACAAGATAACATCAAGGAAGACAGATAAGATCAGGAAGTACATGATAATATCAGTATGAATAAGTTGATATCACGAGAGACAGGAAAAAATTCAAGACAGACGGATCAAGAAAAAACAGGATTACATCAACACGTTTATATCAAGAGAGACAGGACAAATTCAATAGAAACAGGATAACATCATTGGGGACAGGTTAATATCAAGAGAGACGGAACAAAACCAACAGAGACAGGATAACTCAAGAGAGACAAAAAATTGTCTGGACATGAGATCACGAAAAACAGGGATCAATTGATGTATTTTTTTTTTCATCTAAATTTAATACATACAAACCTTCAATTTTTCTTGCCCTACTCAAAGTAACATAATGTGCATGTCTCAGTTTCCTGGTACTTGTCATATCAACAACCACCTGAATTTAAGTGAACTGCCTTGTGCCTTCCATATTATTTTTGCAGCACCAATTTTTAACGGAAACTGAGAACGGGTTTTCAGTATATGTTTACCGCCTATATGGAATGTTTGCTTGGTGACAAAAAGTTGTCCCTTCTTTGGATATTGCTGGAGTGTAAAAGGTGGCGTAATTTCGCCTGGTGTCTGAACCAATGTTTGAATCTTCAAACTGAACCCTAAGAATACTTGGTACAGTTTTGCTATGCATATATTGTATACGCTTCAATATACAAGAACAACCATTAGTGATTCCTGAACAGCTATATTGCAAGCAATATCATATGGTAAACTAACGGCAATCTGAAGTGGTTTCAGCAAACCTGCAGTTTTTCAGGGGTTATAATGTATTCTGGAAAGAACGTCTCTCTTTATATCATCTGTGACATCTGTTATAACACAATTTTGCAGCAATTGCTTTCAAACTAGCACACTTCCTAGAAATTCAAAAGTACTGAACCCTGTTGTTTTTGGTCAATATAGGTCAAAGGAAAGGTCATCAAAAACTTATTTTATCATAACTTCGTCAATATTAGCCCTATCTTCACAAACTTAGGCTCAGTTTCTTTCTCTGACACTTTTCCTTTACCTGGTCTGGTCGACTGGTTTTGATCTTATGTCGATTTGTCAGTATGTCTGTCTGTTTGTCAGTTGTCGTCAATTTCGCCTGCTTCCTGGTTCTTGCGTCTGAATTATAGCATTGTACAAGCTAAAGTTTTGCATTAATTCTCTTGAAACTGGTACATCTTATGTCTTACAGTAATATCTCGAAAGTGATTTTTCATTTTTCGGATATAGCCGCTAGGGGGCGCTGCACTTGAACTTCCCCCAACATATCATTTTTGGCCATATCTCCAAAATTATAAATCTCAATTACATAAACTATAGCTCATTTTCATTCTCTGATTTTTCTCCCAAACCAGCTAAAATCATCTGGTCTCAATCTTTTGTCACTTTGTCAATATGTCTCTCTGATGAGCCCTGTTTTCAGCTGTCTCAATTTCTCATGCTTGCTGGTTCATGCGTCTTACATGTAATATTCTTCAGTTCTCAGTTTTGCTGGAATCACTTTATAACTTACATATATCGTATGTCTTAAAGATTTTTGGAAGTTCTATGTGTATTGTCTAAATAGGTCAAAGGTCAAGGTCATCAAACACGTCAAAATCTTATTTCCCTCATAACTTTGACAATATTGGTCCTATCTTCATAAGCAATAGCCAGGGGCGTAACCAGAGGGGGGCCGCAGGCCCCCCCCCCCATCCGGTCGCATCTAGTATTCGCCGTCCTTTCGGAATTTCTCTTAGTCTAATATATATATATATATATATATATATATATATATATATATATATATATATAACACCAAGAAACAGGCTTTCTATGGACATAACCATAAAAGATAAATACTGATAACTTTGTGTTAGAATAACCAGCCCGTATAGTCTCAAGAGCAATCTCTTCAATATATTTACATAATAATATGCGAAATACTGATCATTTTTCTTTTCAGCTGCAGAGTGAAAACAGTTAGAGACAAAGCCAGTTAAATAAATCAGAGATGGATGAGCAAGGTTGACAGGTCGCAAATATGACAGGAACACACCATATACATTTGACAGAGACAATTTCCTCCACAAACGTTGTTGAGCAAGTAAATAAAGATGCAGAGGTTTAATTTATGGCAATGGCCTTTCAAGGTCATAACAACAATAAGATTCGACGGTGGTATTTCGCCGTTTCATTGAAGGGGTCTGATTGAAATATACAACAAAAATAAACGACAAGACTATGATAGGAAATGTATAGGAGGTATTTTCTCTTTCGAATCAGAAAAATTTCCGGAGTTCCGAAACATCCAGCTGTTTGAGCAAATATAAGCATTTCCCTCAGGTATTAACACCTGACTGGATGCACAATGCAGGATCCTTACGATTATGTTAACATTTAAAAGGCATTCTACTCGATTCCCATGAGATTTGTCTGTTTGTTGAGATAGCTAGCAAGCGGAATATGTGATCATTTTGAATCTGGGCAATTAACCCTATAGAATCGATATAGGTTACTTTTATGGACACCTTGTAAAATTGGGACTACATTTGGGGGGCATCCATCTGTATGATCGAAGAAAACTTTCGACTGCAGTGTCGTCCGTGAACACAGATCACACTGTTACCCCGGTGAACAAAACTTAAACATATACCTGCAGACAAAACCCATCCTTTTACAATGCCATATTTTTACGACTTATCAGTGTATCTAGTTTTATACTTAAATGATTCAAGGAAATGCAAAATATTACAATCGTTTTTATCATGTTCAATTCTTACAGTAACATGTAAGAGTACATGAGACTCTGCTACCTCTGATGAAGATAGACCTGCCATATTCCACAACATCTTGATCATATGCATACATATATTTATATGATAATTTATGCTAAACTTGCAAGTATTTCCGACGGGGTCATGTTCTCGAGGTTGCTGTCAAGTGGTCCATTGGGTTTGTTTAATATACAATTTAATATACAGATCTCATGTCTTGTGAGGTTTAAGCAAATGTTATATACAAAAACGATCTAATTAAATAAATATATATATATATATATATATAATATAAATCATAATATGCCTGTTGGAATGTTTCAAAAGGTTTTCAAACTGATTTGTGCTTTAATTACCAAAATAATTATGTTCACAAGAAACATTTATAATTTCTTTAAATAACATTTAGGAAAAGAATTTTATGTTCAAATTTATATTTTTTAAGTACTGAAATAAAGTAACCAGAATTTTTTTTTATTTATATATATATCACAGCTCCTCTGGTGATACTGGTACTGGAACTCGCGATATGTGCTCTTAGGATACTTGTTTGCCGAGACCACGGACCCCGGTAAAATGCAAAGTTTAACATAAGACTTCAACATATCAGTTATTTCACTCCGAGCATTACATTTAAAAGATAATATTTTGCGAGTTATAAACGTAAATGCACTTTTGCGCCATTGACTTTAACATGTTGAAAACGATTGGAATTTTATATCCTAATTTTGAAGAAATATAAATATTAAATATTTAACCCTCTACAGTTTGACTACATAACGCAAAGACATAAGGGAAACGTTTTTCAGGAACAGGAAAGCCTAATTTTTTTTTGGTGAAAATTGCCTCAATATGTTCTCTTTACTTTGCATATCAAAATAATTTCCCAATATGGGAGGGAGATACCCATACCCTCCCCATGTACCTGTAACTAACTTTAATGAAACCATGGTTCATAATCGAAAATTTAAAAAAAAATCTGTATTTTCATACACTAAAATATATAACGCATAGTATGATAATAATAATAATAATAATAATAATAATTATGATATATATACATATATATACACGTATATATATTAGTACCCATACATGCATATTATCGTCCCTCACCCCCCACCCCTGAACTGAATATTTTTTCCCTGTTGTTTTGCACTGACGAATTGCTAGGCTAACTTTTCCTGTAATTTGTTCTATTTGTAATTTCTTCATTATGTAGAAGAGATCTGGAACATTTGCAGCAACTCTGTGGTCAAGTGCTCGGAGTTCCCATTTACATATATCACTGTAATGAACATCCACTTTTCTTTCGGCATATCGCCACAGAATTTTGTAGGGCAACATTTATTCTGAATCTTTGTCCTAAAACACTCAAAGGCTTCTGTCCTTCTCCTGGAGCTACCGAAATTGGCATTCCATGTAAGTTCTGTGTCATCAAGCATGATATCCAGAATTCCTCATTGTTCATCTTCTTGTATTTCTTCAAAATGGACATCATCTGATAAACATTCATCGACCGATGTGTCAACTGCGCTATCAGACTTATGCTCTTGTGAATTTTCAAAAGTTTAAAGCCAGTTAGTATTTACTGTTATGTTGGCATTTTTATATCACTGACATGTCTTATCAAATAGTGTAACGCACTTACTATTACAGCTGGACGTAAATTTTGAGTGCAGTCTACATTTTTTGTAAGTTTACGTTTCAGGTTAATCCGTATGGTAAGAGTAGAATCTGACGTTCGCGGCAACATGCTCACAGTTGTTTCAATTTGGGTAGGTACTTTGACCAATGATCCTTTCAGTGACAACTGCGAACCTCTAGGTAATTGTCTTATCTGCATGAAAGGTATTCATACAAGTTGAATTCATGTGGAAACCGCTTTCCATTAAATACTGAGAGTTTTGGCGTCTTATTGCATTTAAGAGAATCAAGACAAGTTGTACACAACCACTGTTTATTGTTCACTGATTTTATAGGTGTAATATGTGTTGTTAGTAAAGAGGGATCTAATCTGTCTGGCCAGATATCAGAAGTCTTTACAGAATGTCTGAACCATGTCTGATTACAACAGCAACACAGCAACATACATATGGGTCCTTCAGATATAGAAGTATAAAATTGAGAGAAAAATGCGTAAAACTGGGGGAAAAAATCCAGGTGGCGCCACTAGTGTACAGGAACTAATGAAACACGCAAATGAAGCATGCAAAGAATCATTGTGATCAATGCATTAGTTGTTCAAATACTGGAGCTTTTATATCAAATTTTCAATCGTTCTTTGAGGGGAGGGGGGTATTTCTGGTCCCCATAGCTCGAAGGATATGGCTAACAGAGACCTAATTTCAGGGTTCCGAGGAGATTTTTTATGGATCTCCCTATGGATATTAAGTAAGAAGATTCTTAACCAGCGGTTATGATTTGTGCCTGGTTGAAGGAAAGACGGACGGACGGACGACGGACAACGAGTGATCACTAGCTCAGATGATTTCAGTCAGCTGAGCTAATAAGGAAAATGTTGCACTTCTGACAATGCCATATGGAGTAGGCCTTATGAGTTGCCTTAGCGGAGGTCACATTTCTCCTTCAGGATGAAACACAGTTGAACCTGCCTGAAAGGCCTTCTGTCTGAAACGACCTGCCTAGGCCACCCTTGAGTGAACCGTAAGCCTTCCCACTGGTTATAACTGTCTAAAGAGATCACCTGTTAATTAAGTCCACTCATTGGCGGTCCCATTGGTGATCTTATTACCTAGGCTTTACTGTATACAACACACCGTTTTGATACAAAATGGAAGAGTAACATTCAGGATGTCTAGCTTCCGAATCCACAAGGCAGTGTCATCGAACAAAGTAGATAGAAATATATTAAACCAACCTCCATCCATTCTGCCTGTCGACACTACACAGACCTGCAACAACAGTGGCAATTAACTGGCCGCAGCTCATAAAGAGATTGCTGACTGTTACCAGAAGCCCACGGAGGTGGATAGGCGCTGCCTCAGCAATATACATTGGCGATGTGCTGGCAACCAAACCTGAGGTAGAGAGTACAAAACTTTGATTAATCAATAGAAGATTTAAGGGCATTTGACAACATAAGCATTAAACTGATCACACTCGATTTTTTTAGTAAAGTTTCGGTTAATATAGGACTTAGTTAAATTTAGCACAGGCACAACTGGCAAAAGTGAATTAACGTGACGTGACAAAAACTAAAGGAAAAAATGGTCAAAGGTATTTGTCGTTTTGGTTTAAAATTAATAGAAATATAAAATATTTACAAACCTATGCCAATACCAAGTATGCTTCTACCAGCAAGCAGGAGTCCGCGGTTTCGAGCCAAGACCAAGATGACAGAGCCAATGATGTATGCTGCACCAGCGATGAGTAGGGTTGGTTTTCGGCCGCACAGTTCATTAATATATCCGGCACCAACAGAGGATACAGTGGCCACACCCACCATTCCGCTCACAATTAATTCTTGCCATTCGTAATATGCCATATAAGTAGAAATAATCTGCGGGTATGCATTCTTTCCTCCGCGGTCACACAGCGCTCTATGTTTTGCAACAGAGCATGATAGCATTGGCGTGACCGGTGGCCCCTTCAAACAAAGGTATTACAACCACAAGAAATCATTCACACACAGGACCCATTCAAACGAAACCGAGCTTGCCAAACACATTTGGACCCTGAAAGACAAGCAACAAAGCTTCACTATCACCTGGTCTATAATCAAGCAGTCAAACACATTTTTTACCTCTTCACGTCAGTGCAATCTCTGTTTGGCAGAGAAACTAGCAATCATAAGCTCAAAACAAAAGAACCTTTTGAACAAACGTTCGGAAATTGTTTCCACCTGCCGCCATGGTCCAAGGGCACCCAACCGTGCTAAAAGAAATCATAAAAACTAATATCGCAAATAGTTGAATTTCAGTCACCTGACGAGCCGACGAGGCGAAACCGACGGTCGTGACCCAGATTCATCACATATCTATCATATATACACACACACACAGAGTAATACGTGTAGAAATCCAATACATCGGGGAGAGTGCTCTACCGTGCATGGAGGCATTAAAAATCTACCAAGGCAATGTGTACTGGAGGATTGAGCACGGTTAAAACCGAAATAGTATTGTCGCACAATTTTTTGGACCAGGAATCCACCTTAAGTAAGCTAGCATTTTTGTATAGACCTACATGTATTTTCTTTCCTCGTTTCAATTTTTACATGCATAGACGTGTATATACCAGTAACCTATATCATGGTCTCGTGCACATAAGATACATGTATACATCCTGTTAAAAAAAAATTTATAACAGACACGTGGCTTGCCGTGCTGGGTATGAAACTAAATCGGGTCGATTTAAGTCCAAAAGTTGATTTTTATGGATACAGATATCTATATCAGCTTAATGACTGGTCATAAGGTAGGGAACACTTGTTAAGCACGGTTCCTCGTTTTTGCATGCTTATTTTTAACTAAGACGCGGGAACAGTGCAAACACAAGTTGGGAAAAAATTGCTAACAGTTGTTATAATGATTTGTATCCCAGCATTTTTAAAGGCCTTTAAAATAATATTGTATTCACAGGAGGATCTGGTAATACCGAAACGGCACGAATATGTACAAATGCCATCGAAGGACGGGGATATTACGGCTGCTCTTCCGGCCCTGGGTACAGATGAAGAGAAATTACGATTACTTGCTCCTGACGATCTCAATATTCTCTTTACTAAGAAACCTCATGATCCAGAAAGAACTAAACCACCATTTATCGTCCATATATTGATAACTGTCGCGTCGGTGGGAGCTTTCCTTGTTGGATACCACACATGTATCATTTCCGGTGCAATGTTATCGCTAAAAGACGAATTTCATTTGAATTACGAATGGCAAGAATTAATTGTGAGCGGAATGGTGGGTGTGGCCACTGTATCCTCTGTTGGTGCCGGATATATTAATGAACTGTGCGGCCGAAAACCAACCCTACTCATCGCTGGTGCAGCATACATCATTGGCTCTGTCATCTTGGTCTTGGCTCGAAACCGCGGACTCCTGCTTGCTGGTAGAAGTATACTTGGTATTGGCATAGGTTTGTAAATATTTTATATTTCTATTAATTTTAAACCAAAACGACAAATACCTTTGACCATTTTTTCCTTTAGTTTTTGTCACGTCACGTTAATTCACTTTTGCCAGTTGTGCCTGTGCTAAATTTAACTAAGTCCTATATTAACCAAAACTTTTCTAAAAAAATCGAGTGTGATCAGTTTAATGCTTATGTTGTCAAATGCCCTTAAATCTTCTATTGATTAATCAAAGTTTTGTACTCTCTACCTCAGGTTTGGTTGCCAGCACATCGCCAATGTATATTGCTGAGGCAGCGCCTATCCACCTCCGTGGGCTTCTGGTAACAGTCAGCAATCTCTTTATGAGCTGCGGCCAGTTAATTGCCACTGTTGTTGCAGGTCTGTGTAGTGTCGACAGGCAGAATGGATGGAGGTTGGTTTAATATATTTCTATCTACTTTGTTCGATGACACTGCCTTGTGGATTCGGAAGCTAGACATCCTGAATGTTACTCTTCCATTTTGTATCAAAACGGTGTGTTGTATACAGTAAAGCCTAGGTAATAAGATCACCAATGGGACCGCCAATGAGTGGACTTAATTAACAGGTGATCTCTTTAGACAGTTATAACCAGTGGGAAGGCTTACGGTTCACTCAAGGGTGGCCTAGGCAGGTCGTTTCAGACAGAAGGCCTTTCAGGCAGGTTCAACTGTGTTTCATCCTGAAGGAGAAATGTGACCTCCGCTAAGGCAGCTCATAAGGCCTACTCCATATGGCATTGTCAGAAATGCAACATTTTCCTTATTAGCTCAGCTGACTGAAATCATCTGAGCTAGTGATCACTCGTTGTCCGTCGTCCGTCCGTCCGTCTTTCCTTCAACCAGGCACAAATCATAACCGCTGGTTAAGAATCTTCTTACTTAATATCCATAGGGAGGTCCATAAAAAATCTCCTCGGAACCCTGAAATTAGGTCTCTGTTAGCCATATCCTTCGAGCTATGGGGACCAGAAATACCCCCCCCCTCAAAGAACGATTGAAAATTTGATATAAAAGCTCCAGTATTTGAACAACTAATGCATTGATCACAATGATTCTTTGCATGCTTCATTTGCGTGTTTCATTAGTTCCTGTACACTAGTGGCGCCACCTGGATTTTTTCCCCCAGTTTTACGCATTTTTCTCTCAATTTTATACTTCTATATCTGAAGGACCCATATGTATGTTGCTGTGTTGCTGTTGTAATCAGACATAGTTCAGACATTCTGTAAAGACTTCTGATATCTGGCCAGACAGATTAGATCCCTCTTTACTAACAACACATATTACACCTATAAAATCAGTGAACAATAAACAGTGGTTGTGTACAACTTGTCTTGATTCTCTTAAATGCAATAAGACGCCAAAACTCTCAGTATTTAATGGAAAGCGGTTTCCACATGAATTCAACTTGTATGAATACCTTTCATGCAGATTAGACAATTACCTAGAGGTTCGCAGTTGTCACTGAAAGGATCATTGGTCAAAGTACCTACCCAAATTGAAACAACTGTGAGCATGTTGCCGCGAACATCAGATTCTACTCTTACCATACGGATTAACCTGAAACGTAAACTTACAAAAAATGTAGACTGCACTCAAAATTTACGTCCAGCTGTAATAGTAAGTGCGTTACACTATTTGATAAGACATGTCAGTGATATAAAAATGCCAACATAACAGTAAATACTAACTGGCTTTAAACTTTTGAAAATTCACAAGAGCATAAGTCTGATAGCGCAGCTGACACATCGGTCGATGAATGTTTATCAGATGATGTCCATTTTGAAGAAATACAAGAAGATGAACAATGAGGAATTCTGGATATCATGCTTGATGACACAGAACTTACATGGAATGCCAATTTCGGTAGCTCCAGGAGAAGGACAGAAGCCTTTGAGTGTTTTAGGACAAAGATTCAGAATATATGTTGCCCTACAAAATTCTGTGGCGATATGCCGAAAGAAAAGTGGATGTTCATTACAGTGATATATGTTAATGGGAACTCCGAGCACTTGACCACAGAGTTGCTGCAAATGTTCCAGATCTCTTCTACATAATGAAGAAATTACAAATAGAACAAATTACAGGAAAAGTTAGCCTAGCAATTCGTCAGTGCAAAACAACAGGGAAAAAATATTCAGTTCAGGGGTGGGGGGTGAGGGACGATAATATGCATGTATGGGTACTAATATATATACGTGTATATATATGTATATATATCATTATTATTATTATTATTATTATTATTATCATACTATGCGTTATATATTTTAGTGTATGAAAATACAGATTTTTTTTAAATTTTCGATTATGAACCATGGTTTCATTAAAGTTAGTTACAGGTACATGGGGAGAGTATGGGTATCTCCCTCCCATATTGGGAAATTATTTTGATATGCAAAGTAAAGAGAACATATTGAGGCAATTTTCACAAAAAAAAATTAGGCTTTCCTGTTCCTGAAAAACGTTTCCCTTATGTCTTTGCGTTATGTAGTCAAACTGTAGAGGGTTAAATATTTAATATTTATATTTCTTCAAAATTAGGATATAAAATTCCAATCGTTTTCAACATGTTAAAGTCAATGGCGCAAAAGTGCATTTACGTTTATAACTCGCAAAATATTATCTTTTAAATGTAATGCTCGGAGTGAAATAACTGATATGTTGAAGTCTTATGTTAAACTTTGCATTTTACCGGGGTCCGTGGTCTCGGCAAACAAGTATCCTAAGAGCACATATCGCGAGTTCCAGTACCAGTATCACCAGAGGAGCTGTGATATATATATAAATAAAAAAAATTCTGGTTACTTTATTTCAGTACTTAAAAAATATAAATTTGAACATAAAATTCTTTTCCTAAATGTTATTTAAAGAAATTATAAATGTTTCTTGTGAACATAATTATTTTGGTAATTAAAGCACAAATCAGTTTGAAAACCTTTTGAAACATTCCAACAGGCATATTATGATTTATATTATATATATATATATATTTATTTAATTAGATCGTTTTTGTATATAACATTTGCTTAAACCTCACAAGACATGAGATCTGTATATTAAATTGTATATTAAACAAACCCAATGGACCACTTGACAGCAACCTCGAGAACATGACCCCGTCGGAAATACTTGCATGTTTAGCATAAATTATCATATAAATATATGTATGCATATGATCAAGATGTTGTGGAATATGGCAGGTCTACCTTCATCAGAGTCTCATGTACTCTTACATGTTACTGTAAGAATTGAAAATGATAAAAACGATTGTAATATTTTGCATTTCCTTGAATCATTTAAGTATAAAACTAGATACACTGATAAGTCGTAAAAATATGGCATTGTAAAAGGATGGGTTTTGTCTGCAGGTATATGTCTAAGTTTTGTTCACCGGGGTAACAGTGTGATCTGTGTTCACGGACGACACAGCAGTCGAAAGTTTTCTTCGATCATACAGATGGATGCCCCCCAAATGTAGTCCCAATTTTACAAGGTGTCCATAAAAGTAACCTATATCGATTGTATAGGGTTAATTGCCCAGATTCAAAATGATCACATATTCCGCTTGCTAGCTATCTCAACAAACAGACAAATCTCATGGGAATCGAGTAGAATGCCTTTTAAATGTTAACATAATCGTAAGGATCCTGCATTGTGCATCCAGTCAGGTGTTAATACCTGAGGGAAATGCTTATATTTGCTCAAACAGCTGGATGTTTCGGAACTCCGGAAATTTTTCTGATTCGAAAGAGAAAATACCTCCTATACATTTCCTATCATAGTCTTGTCGTTTATTTTTGTTGTATATTTCAATCAGACCCCTTCAATGAAACGGCGAAATACCACCGTCGAATCTTATTGTTGTTATGACCTTGAAAGGCCATTGCCATAAATTAAACCTCTGCATCTTTATTTACTTGCTCAACAACGTTTGTGGAGGAAATTGTCTCTGTCAAATGTATATGGTGTGTTCCTGTCATATTTGCGACCTGTCAACCTTGCTCATCCATCTCTGATTTATTTAACTGGCTTTGTCTCTAACTGTTTTCACTCTGCAGCTGAAAAGAAAAATGATCAGCTACATGGCGGTCACACAGCACTTTTTAAAACCCAAATATGGCCGTAAGTGATCCTGTTGTAAGATCTGTCTTAGTCAAACCCGGCTTAAAAGACCAATTCGAAAAAAACGACCACTTTATCAAGGTCCCATTAGTGGTCGTTATTATATAATTTTATTTTTTTTATTATATATTTTATATATATATGTATATATACATGTATAATTTATGGACTAATTTATCTTTTAATTCAACCCGGAATTCCACCCTCCTGCCTCGACATTGAAAATATAGATAAACATAAACATGAACATCAGTACAGTGAATTACTAACTCAAGGGGACCTAGATAAGACTGCAACAACAAAAATCCAAAAACAAGTAAATAATATACGGCTACTGTGGTCAGGGGGATAGAACACAGGACTCTACCACCGTAGATGGTGAATTCGAAATCCCGTCGAGAAGCGGTGGATTTTTAACGATCGGTGTGACCCAGGTTGAGTGCTCTGAAGTCTTAAAAGGAAAGCTGTGCCCTCCCATTACTTGCAAACGAGTACGTATTTGGGGGTAATATAACCTAAGAATATAGATGTCACCCACCCAAGACCCACAGGTGGGGTTGTTACCGGATCTGCTTAGCACATGGATAAAATGAGAGGACGCCTGCATGAGCAACCGCCCTGTTACGTCTTGAACTGTCTAATCCTGAAATAGAAATCTGTAGGTAAACCATTGCTTGAATAATGGAGGTGGATACATCATTCTAAAATTTAAATAAAAAGTACATACAATTCCTAAATCGAAGCCTACATATATCAGGGATCCATTAAGTCTTCTATAACTACGTATATGACATAGGAATAACATGTCAAATGACTCGATGAATATAAAGGGGCATCGAACTATATCCATTAGCTAAATAACCTTATCTTTGGTGTTTTATATTCCGTTTACACTTTTAAATTAGGAATGGCCATGGCAACAAAACATGGAACAGTATTTCGCATATTATTATGTAAATATATTGAAGAGATTGCTCTTGAGACTATACGGGCTGGTTATTCTAACACCAAGTTATCAGTATTTATCTTTTATGGTTATGTCCATAGAAAGCCTGTTTCTTGGTGTTATATATATATATATATATATATATATATATATATATATTAGACTAAGAGAAATTCCGAAAGGACGGCGAATACTAGATGCGACCGGTGGGGGGGGGGGGGGGGGGGGCTGCGGCCCCCCTCTGGTTACGCCCCTGGCTATTGCTTATGAAGATAGGACCAATATTGTCAAAGTTATGAGGGAAATAAGATTTTGACGTGTTTGATGACCTTGACCTTTGACCTATTTAGACAATACACATAGAACTTCCAAAAATCTTTAAGACATACGATATATGTAAGTTATAAAGTGATTCCAGCAAAACTGAGAACTGAAGAATATTACATGTAAGACGCATGAACCAGCAAGCATGAGAAATTGAGACAGCTGAAAACAGGGTTCATCAGAGAGACATATTGACAAAGTGACAAAAGATTGAGACCAGATGATTTTAGCTGGTTTGGGAGAAAAATCAGAGAATGAAAATGAGCTATAGTTTATGTAATTGAGATTTATAATTTTGGAGATATGGCCAAAAATGATATGTTGGGGGAAGTTCAAGTGCAGCGCTCCCTAGCGGCTATATCCGAAAAATGAAAAATCACTTTCGAGATATTACTGTAAGACATAAGATGTACCAGTTTCAAGAGAATTAATGCAAAACTTTAGCGTGTACAATGCTATAATTCAGACGCAAGAACCAGGAAGCAGGCGAAATTGACGACAACTGACAAACAGACAGACATACTGACAAATCGACATAAGATCAAAACCAGTCGACCAGACCAGGTAAAGGAAAAGTGTCAGAGAAAGAAACTGAGCCTAAGTTTGTGAAGATAGGGCTAATATTGACGAAGTTATGATAAAATAAGTTTTTGATGACCTTTCCTTTGACCTATATTGACCAAAAACAACAGGGTTCAGTACTTTTGAATTTCTAGGAAGTGTGCTAGTTTGAAAGCAATTGCTGCAAAATTGTGTTACAACAGATGTCACAGATGATATAAAGAGAGACGTTCTTTCCAGAATACATTATAACCCATGAAAAACTGCAGGTTTGCTGAAACCACTTCAGATTGCCGTTAGTTTACCATATGATATTGCTTGCAATATAGCTGTTCAGGAATCACTAATGGTTGTTCTTGTATATTGAAGCATATACAATATATGCATAGCAAAACTGTACCAAGTATTCTTTGGGTTCAGTTTGAAGATTCAAACATTGTTTCAGACACCAGGCGAAATTATGCCACCTTTTACACTCCAGCAATATCCAAAGAATGGACAACTTTTTGTCACCAAGCAGACATTCCATATAGGCGGTAAAAATATACTGAAAACCCGTTCTCAGTTTCCGTTAAAAATTGGTGCTGCAAAAATAATATGGAAGGCACAAGGCAGTTCACTTAAATTCAGGTGGTTGTTGATATGACAAGTACCAGGAAACTGAGACATGCACATTATGTTACTTTGAGTAGGGCAAGAAAAATTGAAGGTTTGTATGTATTAAATTTAGATGAAAAAAAAATACATCAATTGATCCCTGTTTTTCTTGATCTCATGTCCAGACAATTTTTTGTCTCTCTTGAGTTATCCTGTCTCTGTTGATTTTGTTCCGTCTCTCTTGATATTAACCTGTCCCCAATGATGTTATCCTGTTTCTATTGAATTTGTCCTGTCTCTCTTGATATAAACGTGTTGATGTAATCCTGTTTTTTCTTGATCCGTCTGTCTTGAATTTTTTCCTGTCTCTCGTGATGTCAACTTATTCATACTGATATTATCATGTACTTCCTGATCTTATCTGTCTACCTTGATGTTATCTTGTCTCTCTTCATGTAATCCGGTAGTTGTCCTGTTTTCCTTGATCTCACCTGTCTCTCTTGATATTATCTGTTCTATCGTTATGTTGTTCTCTCTCTCACTCTCTCTCTCCCTCTCTCTCTCTCTCTCTCTCTCTCTCTTGATGTTATCTTATCCCTCTTTTCCTATCTTTGGAGTTTGTTGCCACGTCTCTGCTGATGTTATCCTGTTTCTGTGGTATTATCCTGATTCCCGTAATGTTTTCATTATGTAATATGGCATTGATTGGGTATACTATATTTAATGGATACTGCCTGTTGAGTTGCCTGTATTATGTATAAGAAAATACCTATTTGTATGAAGTATACCTGTATGTTTACAGGTATATGTTTGGTATTGCTGGAGCACCCTCAGTAGTTATGTTCGTTGGGATTCTCTTCATGCCAGAAAGTCCAAAGTGGTTGGTGAGCAGAGAAAAATATACAGAAGCAAGGGCGGCCCTATGTAAAATCAGGGGGGCAGAAAGTGACATAGAAGTAGAGTTACAAACAATCATGGAGTCACAAAGGAAACTGCTAAAACAAGCAGAGTACCCTCAAGGTAAGAAAGTTAAACAGAGTACCCTCAAAGTACGCTGCTTAAACAATATAGAGTATCCTCAAAGTAAGGTGGTTAAACATACCAAGGTACACTCAAGGTTAAGATTATTAAACAAAGTATCGCAAGGTAGGATGCTTTAACAGATTAGAACCCTCAAAGTAAGCTGCTCGTACAAGGACTGTGCCCTTGAGGTAATATGTTAAAACACTCGTCCCTCATAAAGAGTCCCCTCAAAATACGGTATACGTAAACATTGTATGATACGTATCCGTAAATATTCCGTACGTTTAAAATATAAAAAAAAAATCCAGGACAGGACGTTTAAACATAAAGGATACTTGGTATTCTTGAGTTAAGTTAATATAAATCCCCTTAGACGGAAAAATCATTAAAAAAGAACTCAAAGGTTGTGGTTTACACAAGTTACCCCTTGATTTAAGATACACTATTATGGTTCCGTGTGAAAGTAATCACAGTCTGTGTTTGTTAAGATCTACCGTAAAAAGACTGTGTGACCGATGTTCCGATCTTGTGCATGCGCGAGAACGTCCAAACAAGTGAAAGAAACACCAGAAAGGAAACACCAGTTTGGTGCTTGATAATCTTGATTTGTCAAATAACACGATAACAGCTTATTTGCACTCGTGTACAGGAGTGTGCAACGCGATTTTGGAAAGAAATATTGGCAGACCCCATAATATTTTAAGATGATTACACTATGCACTGTGTATATTCATCACAACTGGTAGACGAATAGGAGGTCCCTCACACGTTTTCTCAAGCGAATGGTGCCAGATGTAATTACCTCTATTTTCAGTTATTTGGCAATACTCCGGCTCTTGTGTCAAAACATAAATGACGCTATAGACGAGATGTTCAGTGAATCTTAAGTAAAATATAACAGACCAACTTACTTCAAATCTTATTTTAACTGCCGAAATAAAATTCATGAGATATCTTTTTTTTGGCACATTCTTTTGTAATAGTCTTGTATTATAATTTACAGACACGGTGTCTACGCTCCTCAGGATGTTCAGAACACACCACGTACTGAGAGCTCTGGTTGTTGGATGCGGACTGCACGTGATCCAAATGTTCTCTGGGATCAACATAGTCCTGTAAGTTACATTACAATCGTTCACAGTTGGAGTGCATTCCGACTAACTGGGGCGTAATGTTCGACAAATCGACCTATACCTAGACCCATCGGTCTAACAACCAATTACTGAACTTGTACATATTTACACAGCTATAGTGTTGTTCCGCCATTCTAGCCACACCTAGCGGTAACGATTTTTGTAAATGTCCGGGGCATGCAAACATATTTTTTTTGGGTCATAACTTCAGTAAAAAAAGCCAGTTACCTACCAAATTTAAATAGCCAGCCATTTCATATATTAAATGTATTGTTTTTTTTCAAATATTTTATATATGAAATATAACAATTGATACGAATATTTAAAGTTATCCCACAAATGACCTCGTCAATACCACATACGGAACAAAATTCAAATTTGTTATTTCTGGTAAAACAAAACTAGACTGTTGAAGGATTTAACATGAAGCCCCAAAATGTTTCAGCATTACCCATTAATAAGACATAGGGAATAATAGGAATAAAAAGGTTTCAGTTATAAGCTTAAACCTTAATCTGTCTCTTAATCTTTCTCTCTCTCTCTCTCTCTCTCTCTCTCTCATATATATATATATATATATATATATATATATATATATATATATACAGTTTTGATGTACAAATGCGGTTGGGATTAGTTGCATGTAGATAACAATTTTTTATGAGGTGAATAACTTAACTTAGTTGATAACAACCAAAGGGAAAGAATAGTAAAACTACTGAAGTAAAAAAAACTCAGGGAAAATAAAAGAATTCCGTTATCAATGCTTTCATTTGAATCAATGGACGTCTAAACACGGACGAGTCGAAACCGAGGCCTAATTTATAAATGATTGTCAGACCAGGTTTTTCATTCTCCAGTTGGTTACATTTTATATTTATTATCTAAACCATATATTTGTGTTTTTAGACCCTACGTCGCAACATTGGTGAAAATGTCCGGCGTGAGGGACTCGTCTGAAGCCATATGGCTGTCTGCCCTGGCCATGGGGGTAAAATTTGTTTTCACCTTTGTCGCACTTTATCTTGTTGAGAAGACCGGCAGAAAGGTTCTAACTGTTGCTAGTCTTATAGGTAATATGCCCATTTTTTTTTTTTTTTTTTTGCGAAATGCAAATTGTTAAATAGTTATCCCGTATTGATTACTATATATAACAGTGCCATTTCAGCCTTGATCTCAATGCATGATAAAATATGGCATTCTTAGCAATTATAGATTGGAAAATGCGACCGTCTTTTTTGTCACTGTGGTAAAGACAGGCAGTACTTGACAGGTTTTTTTTCATATGATTTCATGGGAATATTTTAAGCAATTAGCACCAAGTACTGGTGAGTGGTTAACAGTTTGCACATTATTAAGATTTCGGTCTGTTTCAGGTACGCTTATTAGTCTCTGTGTGCTTGCTGCGGCTTTCCAGTTGGCATTAATCAGCTCTGTAACAAATAACCGCAAGGCATCCTCTGTATTGTCGAATTCCACATGTGCACAATCTTTGTAAGTTTGACACATTTCTAAAGGATTTTATTTAAAAAACGAGCTGGTTTGCGGCATTTACATTTACCTTCCGTTAATTGAATAAGAGTTCTAAAAGGTGATTTTTTTTATAATCGAGTTCAGAGAGCGGGATCCAAATCAGGGCGAAGCGTTTTAGTTAGTGGCACCGCAAGTACGTGTCAGTGTCGTAAAAATGTTTTATTTATTGGCACAGCCAGTACATGTCAGTGTCGTACAAATGATTTATTTATAGTCACAACCAGTACGTGTCATTATCGTAAAAATGGTTTATTCATTGGCACAGCCCGTACGTTTCAATGTCGTAAAATGATTTTCACCCATCTCAGTATAAGAGTCATTGTAAAGAGCATTCACGAACCGACTAAACTTTCTGGTTTCAGTACCTGTGATGAGTGTATACAGAGCCAATCCTGTGGTTTTTGTTATCAAGAGACGAGTGTTTGGTCATCAGGAGGTCTCTGTCTCCCATCGCACAGTAACCAAACCGCAGCCGTAATACCCCGTGGATCGGAGAAATCTGCATCGGGCTGGCTGTGGAGCTATGGCCACTGCCCTACACATTATACACAACTGACATTGGCCGGTCTTGTATTATTTTTTGCATCTTATGCCATTGGTAAGCGTAAAAAAATAATTAAACATATCACTATCAAGCATTTTAATAATTGTAAAAAAAGACGGGCTTAGTGAGGAAAACCATCTTGGCGAGTATAAAAGCAGACAGATATGATAGTTCCCCTCCATCTTCCTGTTAGAGCAGTTCTATCGCTCCGCCGCAATGAGACGTTGCTTCGGCCACCACCCTCCGTTGGTGTATATATATATATATATATATATATATACATACATACACATATATATATATATAAATATATATATATATATATATATATATATATATATATATATATATATATATATATAGCAGAAAGTTATAAACTGTGGATAACTAAATAACCCCCTCTGGATCCGCATTAAATGATATTCCACGTCTGATCAGTCAAGGCAATAGAGAGACCACTATCACTGGTTTCAGACCCCCCCTCCCCCCCTTCCGTACCCTGGGAACTGTCGGTCCATGTCGCTTCACGTATTTGAAAACATACCATTTAAAAGGCTTGTTAAATAAGTATGACGAGTGTAAGTGTAATAGAAAATGCTTATTTGCTAGTTCGCACAGGTCATTGAATTACAAAGCCGGTCGTAAAAGACGCTGCGTTAATAACGTCTACCACTGTGTATAAAGTTTAACCACCCTCAACGAACACAATGAATAAATAACAATCCTTTTTGCAGGACTAAGCGCCATGCCCTGGACGATAAATTCAGAAATCTATCCACAGTGGGCGAGCAGCACAGGTAACGGCCTAGCTTCAGCCGTCCATTGGCTGACCACATGGCTCAGTGTATCAAGCTTTCTATCATTAACTCAAGTGCTCTCCAAACCCGGTGAGTGTATTATTTCGCTCAGGAACATCAACTCTATTCAATTGTAAAGATTTGAATATTTTAATAAGCTACAGTTTAAAAATTACGAAAACCCTAACGTCATAACAATATCGAATATCGCCCTACATTTTAACCGTTTAGAAAGAGTACATGTTAAACTATAATATTGATTCTTAGACTACACACAAACATGAACACCTAATATTATTTGCGGATTAGGGCGCGGTGACCCCTAAAGCCGTCCCCCGGCATCTACTTGGAAGGTATGGGTCTAATAGCCGCCTAACTCATAGGTTCCAGCCTTTAGATTGTCCTCGGGAGTTATTCCTTTTGTATTGCCTTGCACTTATCAAACCCGGACCTCGCACAAATATCGTAATCGCTCATTGAGGCAGCCATTTGGCTTACAGATTTAAAATTAAATGTCACATGTGGAACGTCGGAATGAAGGTTATACCGCGTGTACCGAGCGATTGTTCTATATGTAGTACCATCAGAAGAAGATAGTACCTATTTTGACCAGCCATGTAACAGTTATAACCGTACATTCGTCGAACGTTATAACGACGTATTGTTTAATCTCGCCAATTATTTGCATTTCGTAGTACCATATTGTATTAGATAATTGTGTATTGCATTCACAATAGGATATTCATTGTTACAGTTCTATCTGTATTTATAAAGGTTGGGATCTTTTGTATTTTTAAATAGCCGAAATGAAGATGAGTATTTATTTATTTTTATTTATCAGAAACCCGTGATCTGGTCAATCCGCTTATCAAGGTTTAGGTCCCCTGTCATATCTAGCTGTTGATTTCAGAATTAAATATACCAATGACGTCAGAGGTCGTTTCTGATCGAACGAATCTCTTCCTGATATGAAGATGGGACGGCCGGAACTACTTATCTCAACTGTCAATCTTTCAAATCAAAATTTTACATTTCAAGGAAACATCTTCTATTTATATTTCATATGCGTATGCTTGCAAAATATAACTTATTCTTTGAATTCCTTACCACAAAACACCCATTTTACGTAATTTACCTCGAAAGAATTCTACTCCAAATAATTTGAACAGACTTAACTACCGTCTTCATTACATTTTACCTACTCTGTTGGTGAATGTAGAAGCCGCGGTGCATTGTGGGGGTCAGACTGAGACGCCCATAAACCCTAAATAGCATAATCAGGGTGCAATGGCGTCACGGGTACCATATTTACTTCGTCAAAAGTAATATCACCTACACTTTTCTTTGGTAATTCTCAATTATCATCTACATTTAGGAAAATCATACTTCGTGAAGCTTAAACGAAGGTGTAAATGGAATTGAAATGCATTGAATCAATATATAAATTTACAAACTTTATTTTCAGGTGTGTTTTGGTTATATGCCGGCCTAACCTTTGCTGGGATAGCGTTCACTGTGTTGTTGCTGCCAGAAACCAAAGAAAAAAGCACAGAAGAAGTGGAAGAACTATTCAAGAGACCATGGTGAAATCCGTGCAAATGAATGCACTTTCTTTGTCACTCATGTACGAAACAGCTAGGTTAGTCGAGACAAAACAAGTCCATTTGTATAGACGGCTAAACTGAAAGCCGCTCAGGAAAGGGTTTGACATTAACGCTCGCGACCGCTGGTTAACATCAAACATAAGCGTCAATTATTGCTTATAATCACTCATAAAAGCTCTGCTTGGCTACAGGGACCCGCTTTTTAATTATATAGAGTTTAAGAGGTACCGACTACTTAGCAGCTAATGGAACTATGTCGACAAACTGGGCATTGGCAACATTTTAAAATTCCCCGTCTAAATATAATAACGAAAAAGAGAAGTTTTTATGTATTATATACTAATAACATATTAATTTAAAAAATATCAAGAAGGGGTAATAAACCTCTCGAAGGAAGACTCATTAGCTAAGTGAAATGTATTTAAAGCAAAGGCAGCTGCAAAAGTATAATTATACACGTGTATTATTTTTATTTTTCTCTGAGTTACAGTAAGGCGACATTTGTTCTTTGAATCAGCTCGCCCCAACAGGCACAGTTTGGTTTGTATTCTAACCACTATTCCCCACGCAGTAACTCAAAATATTTGCTGAGATTGTGATTTTAAATTTGTCATTAAAAAATCAAACGCAGATCTTGCGATTCAAGTATAAATGATAAAATTACATTTATTGTACGTTTTGCTGTGATATTCTGTTTTGTTAAATATTTGAATGAATATAAGTAATAGAAATATTTTTAGAACGAAAACTTACAATTTTATCTTAATTTAAATGATATTTTAATCAATGGACCGGACCGCTTGGACCAGTCCACCTACTGGTCGGGACCGCCTACAGCTTGACGGGACCAAGACCGGACCGCTTATATATGTGATGGGCCTGACCACCAGGGGTTGGTCGGGTCCGGTCCGCACCGGTCCATGTTTCTTCATCGTTAAGAGCAGGCATTCGGGCTCGGAACTTCATTAGTACAGATGAGTACATATACACTAAGATGGTTACGAGCCAACCTAAACACCTAGTTTTGTAAATGATATTTAAAAGATAGATTAGTCATAGTTGTTTTTGTGAATGATATTTAAGAGATAGTTTAGTTATAGTTAAGTTTAGTGTTGACCCCTCTCATATAATAATGTTGATTGTCTAATAAGCAGCACTCCGCACATTATAAGAAGGCAAGAACCCGATGTAAAGATTTTAAGGATACCGCCCTCCCCCGATCGATTCCGGATTACCCCCGGGGTAGTCTGGACGTAATTTCAGGTGAACCCCTTACTGTTCAGATTATCTCTCGCTGATTTAACCAATTCTTATGCTTTAATTTCATTATATATTATTTAAATAGGCCACGTGGAAGATAAGAGATTTAAAAGCTGAAATCAATCCATAAAAAATAAAATTGTCGCAATATGTAAATTTTATCGTTAATTATATTTCTTTTGGCTATTACACTTCACCAAAGCGCATAACACATTACAAGCAATATATAACTATATATAAGGATATATTAGGAGTCAACCTAATTTCATAAATCCAGAAGAAATACATAGAGATTAACATAGAGACAAACATAGAGATTAGAAACAACTTTTTTGAGGGGTAAATCTGAAATGGTTCACCGGGCTAGTCAATTATACTTTTTTTTTAGCTCAGCTGACTGAAAGTCAACCGAGGTATAGGGTATGACGCTTTGTCCGTCGTCCGTCCGCCTTCTGGCGGACCGTCCGTCCGTTTGTACGGCCAGCCGTTAGCAGGGCACAAATCGTGACCGCTGAATCAAAAGACCTATTACTTAAAATCCAAGGAGGCCAATAAAAGGTCTCCATGGAAACATGAAATTAGGTTACTGCGACCCATATTCTCCGAGCTATTGAGCTAAGTTCCCCCAGCCAGAATAATTAAACTTTTGATACAAAACGTCCAATGTCTTATTAATCAATGCATAGATTGTCATGAATCCTGCCTTGAACATTGAACATGACTAGTTTTGTCAGTTCTCTAAAACTGGTGGCGCCACCTGTATTTTTTTCTTATTTTAACGAATATTATTAAATTGTTTTACAATAAAATGACAGCAGTCATGTCAGTTTCTCAGCTGTGATTTCATCTAGTGTCCTAAAACTTAATCTGTTCATTAATCTGAAGTGGATGCCTTATAGCAATCACCTTGCCTTAAACAGTTCTTCGACTTCTTCTAAAGTTTTCCCTTTTGTTTCTGGCAGATAAGCAGTCGTGAAAATGAGACCAACCAGAGTAAAACCAGTATATAACCAAAAGACACCTGTAAATAAACCATAGCACTTGTTTAAAACTACCACATCAAAAATCTGCAGTTGACAGATGTTTACTGACTGACAAAATAGTTTACTGACTGACAAAATAACCCTCGGCATCTCAGCATGCTGAGACAGAAACGTGCATGACAAATGGTGGGTAATTTAACGGCTTACTGGTGCCTAAACTGGTACCCTACCATATAATGTGGTGGCGCCACCATGTGCCTAAAAAGCAATGTCAACAAATAGTGTCGCCTGCTCCGGAATCCCAGGATTTACGCTGATAACGCAGCTTTTTTTCCAAATTGGTAGTTTTACCAATACGTCATTCTATATTCTGAGTCAGTGAAATCAAAATCAAACATAAGTTTAATCAATAATCATTAATCAGGCTTGATATAAAATAAATATGTTCGGCCTACGTACTTAATTTCAAAGCTCCTTGTTTGATTATCGGGCATGCGTTACAATGATACCTAAGACTGGTCGTTGCCCAAGTTTGACCGGGATGACACGCCGCAACAACAAGTGACCCATGGGCCATGATGCTCAGCTAATTTAGATTGGGTGTTCATTTTTTTATTAATGTTATATATTGTCTGTGAGAATTGCCTATGGTTAAAGTTACAGTGTTGAAAAAATGGACAGAAAATAAAAATTTACGGATTCATAGGAGACCTGCCTTGAATCCCCCTGGATTTCACAATAGAGGATTCCAAGGAAAATGGATACAATGTTTACCCTGTCTGTCTGGGTGCTCAAAATAAAGTTTCTGGTCCATAGCTGGCAGAATATAGGTCACCATGATCCAATTTCAGGTTTCCAAGGAGAATTGCAAAGGATTCCCTGAATGTCATGTTAGAAGATTCTAGGGCTAATGGATACAATTTGTGCCTTTTCTGTCTGGATGCTCAAAACCATTTTTCAGCCCATAGGTAACACATTATAGGTCACCATGACCTAATTTCAGGTTTCCAAGGACACTTGACGAAGACCTCCCTGAATTTTATATTAAAAGATTCAAGGCTAATGGATACAATTTGTGCACTGTCTGTCGGTCTGGCCGCTTATATGACATCTTTTCTGATAGGTTCAGGTTTTTGTCTCGTAGGTCACAAAATGTAGGTCACCATAACCTAATTTCAGGTTTCCAAGGAGATTCGCCTAGAGCCTCCCAGGAAATTGTGTAAGAAGATTCTAGGCCTTACAGATACGATTTGTCACCATCTGACATTCAGTGTGTTTATACGACATCTTTTTCCTATAGGTCGCAGAATATAGGTCACAGTGACCTTATTTCAGGTTTCAAAGGACATTTGCCTAGGACCTCCCTAAATGTCATGTTGGAGGATTCTAGGTCTAATGGATACTATTTGTGCCCATCTGACTGTCTGGGTGTTCAAAATTATGTTTTGCCCATAGGTCACAAAATATAGGTTACTTTGACCTAATTTCAGTTTATCCAAGGAGATTGCCTAGATATTCCGTGGATATTGAGTTAAAAGATTCTAGGACTCACATATACGATTTGTCCCCATATGACATTCAGGGTGCTCGAAATCATGTTTTCGGCCTGTAGGTCACAAAATATAGGTCACCATGACTAAATTTTAGGTTTCCAAGGAGATTTGCCTGTAAACTCCCAGGTTATTGTGTTAGAAGATTCTAGGCTTCACAGATACGATTTGTCCTTCTGACATTCAGGGTGCTCATATGACATCTTTTCCCTATAGGTCGCAGAATATAGGTCACAGTGACCTAGTTTCAGGTTTCCAAGACATTTGCCTAGGATATCCCAAAATGTTAGGTTAGAGGTTTCTGGGCCTAATTGATACATTTTGTGCCCCGTCTGACTGTCTGGTTGCTCAAAATCATGTTTCAGGCCCGAAAGTCACAAAATATAGGTCACCATGACCGAATTTCGTGTTTCCAAGGAGATTTGCCCAGGATCTCCCTTGATGTACAGTTAGAAGTTTCCAGGTCTAATGGTTACGATTTGTGCCCTGTTAACGGACGGACGGACGGACGGACGCCGGAGAAAGGGTGATCGCTATAGCTCAAATGGCTTACAGTCAGCTGAGCTAAAAACGGAATGCGTATTGATAATTTTATGTATAAGTTACAATATGACCGTTCTATTATGTGTCGCTTATGTGGCGAAGAACGAATCTCATAGCAGTCTAATACATTTGGAACACCTTGGCCAATCGCTGCCGATCAGGCATCAGATGTATGTGCGGCTCATTGATACGCCAGATACACCGGGTAGCCATTTCAATTAGGTCGTCAAGAAAGGAGTTCAATGTTCACAGTTTTAAAGCTATACATTATTTAGCAAACATACAGTACATAATATGGGTTTTACATATGGCTGAACATCAAACACTAGGCGGACAGATTTTCTGGCGTGAACTTTATCCTCATTCGGATCTACACGGTATAGCTAGAAGCCGCGGATTCGGCCGAGGTGTTCCCAGTGCAGTCATCTGCTTGAAATTACTTACCGTACGTGGTGAGTGAAACAGTTAAAAAGATAAATGAATGATGTCAGTGCCGTGGAGGCCCATTTCACTGCAGTCGCAATCCCGTTTCCGGTGCTGCTGGCCCAAACAGGATAGATTTCGGCATTAATGGTGTAAGGCATGCCAGCAACACCTAGAATATAAAATACCGCAACTTGCAGAGATACAGAGAGAGTACACACAGTGAATGTATAAACACACCTAGACTGGCCCAGTCCACGAAATTGGTTAAGGCTTTATAGCCTCTGACAAAGAAATCAAACGTTCCCTGTTGTATCACAATTAGTATCGGTACCGCCACCTTGAGGCAACTAATATAACTAATTTACCACTCTTTGACCCTCTTATTTAGTTATAAGAGCCAACACGGAGTTA
The DNA here is from genome assembly GCA_026874595.1 of Sipunculus nudus. Taxonomy (NCBI): domain Eukaryota; kingdom Metazoa; phylum Annelida; class Sipuncula; order Golfingiida; family Sipunculidae; genus Sipunculus; species Sipunculus nudus. Next base: position 36,010,636 of record CM049306.1, on the reverse strand, counting down.
AGTTTATAGGTGCATGAAATCACGTATTATTAACGCATTTTTGTACAAACATAAATGCTAACGCCCTGGCAGGGCTAACACACACCTAGACCCTAAGCGTATATATCGCTCCTGCTAAACATAAGAATATACGCTGACTGAGACATAAAAAAACACAGTTAAAATATGAGCAAATTTGCATGAATATACGCATATACGCGGACATGGACACACAACTTGACATATGACGCCTTAAACAACGAATCGCAGTTCACTGGAATACCTAATATATGTTATATAACTATTAATATGTTAAAAATATTTTTAATTATTTATATAATATTAAATAATAAACAATTTTTATGGACCAGGATCATTTTGTCAGAATGAAGATTCTAGGTCCAGTCTTTACGATTTGTGCCCTGTTAACAGATGTTCACATTTTAAAGGTCTCAAAAATAGAGAAAACAATTTGTAAAAAAATCGAAAAATACAGGTGGTGCCACCAGTCTGCAGAAACTCATGAAACATCTCATGATAAATAAGTATGCCAAAAATCATGACCATCAGAGGTCTCTCAGAATGTAAAGAATGAAGATTCTAGGTCCAGTCTTTACGATTTGTGCCCTGTTAACAGATGTCCACATTTTTTAAGGTCTCAAAATTAGAGAAAAAAATTCGTAAAAAATCGAAAAATAAAGGTGGCGCAACCAGTCTGCAGGAACTGATGGAACATCTCATGATCAATATGTATGTCAAAAATCATGACCATCAGTGATGTAGTTAATGAGATATTGAAGTTTTTGTATGAAATTTTTGACCATTCTGGGGCGGGGGGTACTTTGGGGTCTCATAGCTCGAAGGATATGGGTAACAGAGACCTAATTCCAGGTTTCCAAGGAGATTTTTTTATGAACCTCTCTGGATGTAAAGTAAGAAGATTCCAGGTCCAGCGGTTACGATTTGTGCCTTGTTAACGGACAGACGGCCGGACTAACAGTTAGCTGAGCTAAAAAAAACAACGATTGGCCTGATTTATGTCTAGTTACAGCGTACTTGTAGGCTATGATGCGTCACAAATGACGACAATATTTGCATCCTCATAGAGCCGTAAAGCGCGTTCCTTGGTGAGATGTAACGGTACTCTGACAGCCAGTACGCTGGTGGTAGACTCTATAATGTCGATATAGCGCTATGTATGCATGGCAGCGTCGTGGGATCAGCCTTTAAACAAGCTAAAAGTCTGCTGTGCTGTCGTACTTCCAACCCTACTGTATACAGGAGGAATGCAAGACAGCCAAAACCAATTCCACCTGACTTGTCTGGTCAAGTGGTGGATAAAATTATAGACACTGAAGCCAGAGCTAAGTCCGCCAAAAGTCCTCACACTTCTGATAAAATCAAGACCAGGTGTGCTGGTCATTCCGAAGGAGCTCATGAATGTTGACGTCTCGCATGGGATACACAGGATACGTGGCCACTTGCCATTGCACAGGACTGCCCAGTTGGGTGCAGCTGCAATTACAGAGCCTGCAAATTCTTAGCCCCCGACAGCGACGCAACAGTTTCTAGGTCTGTTGCGTCGCCGGCCAAACTGTTGCGTAATCGACCACAGGACACAACGCCACCTATACCCCAAATATTAAGATATTGAGGTTCTCGTGCATCATCCCCAATGGACGAACAATAAGTGGCATGTAAATTTATTATGGATGAAAAAGAAAACTAATTATTTAAATATTACCTAGTGAAAAAAAAACGCAAAATAGATGACAAGTCCAAACGGAACTACCCATGGGGATGGAGGAAGACAAACGTAATCCCACAGCCAGCCTGAGGCCGGCTTGTCTGGTCCACAGGGCATCATGGCTGCTGTCTGGTTAACGAAGGACGGGATACACAGACCTCCTGATGACCATACATTCGTCTCCTCATAACATAATCCACATGAACCGTCCTTTACACAATCACCGCAGGAGCTGAAATCAGACAATCAAGGTGTAGGGTTGGTGTAAGATTCACTTTCCTTTGAAAGAAATATTAACTGAAAACATTAAAAACAGAACATTAAGCGGCATTAAGAATTGTTTACCACACACACATGCGCGCACCTATCTCTCTCTCTCTCTCTCTCCCTCTCTCTCTCTCTCTCTCCATTTATTTACCCGGGTAGGCAGAATATACCTGGAATATATTGACCTTCGTTTAAAGTGACCTTTCGTTTTATCCCTGCTGACCTTATCTACAAACACAAGCGACACCTGGTGTCCACGATCGATACTGAGTGTTCGAGCCCATTATATCAACAAGGAAGATCGTGATATGTTATACCATCGGGGAGAAACGTTATAACCAAAACTTATATAAAACGTAGATGTCCCTTTACCGGAGGTTTTGCTTGATTCCATTTCACAAAACCTACGATGATGGATCATTTGACCAAAACACAGCACACAAACATGCATGATACGCAATGCGCATGCTCCAGGAGAAGGTATACTGTCCAAGTTGTTTCGATGCTTGAAGAATATCCCAGTATTGATCCGACAAAACATGTCGACTTGACTTTAAATATGTCACTCTCATACATCAAGACATCCATAGAAAACGAGCTCGGTTGTCCTGCTTTGAACATTTATATTTTCATGTCTTTTCGGCAAAATCAGGTACACTTTGCTCTACACAGCAAAGTTACGGCTTTCCTAAGAAGTGTGAAATGGAATCTTGCACAAACAAATAAAACATTGTTTTAAATTTGACCGTGGCTTACCTGTACACTGAACAGCTAGAGTTGGTCAATTGTTGAGATGTTATGTCGCCAATGGAAGGAGAGATAAATGCTGTTAATTGAAAACCAATTGCTATCACGCACAGGCTGGCAAATGTACCTAAAAAAGAAACACAAAAACTAACCAATGTACCCAGAACAGAAACAAACAGGCTAGCAAATGTAACTAAAATAGAAACACACAGGCTGGCAAATGTACTAAGAAACACACACACTAATAGATGTACCTAGAACAGAAACAAAGAGCTTGCAAATGTAACTAAAACAGAAACACACAGGCTGACAAATGTACTTAGAAACACACAAACTAACCAATGAACCTAGAACAGAAACACAGGCTAGCAAATGTTCCTCGAACAGGAACATAAAGTTGATACTGAAATCACGCTTTGTGGTAAAATGCATAAACCTAAACTCAGGGAGAATAATTTTAAACGAATTTATGAAACCAAAAGAGAAAGAATTTTAATAGGAGTCTATAGAAATTATCATACGGCTTGTATATATTATTATTATTATTATAATTATTATTAAAATGGTTTTTATTTAAATATGTATATATTTTTTTAATTCTGCCCATCTATATAACCGTCGACAAACGAATTTTTAGCCAATAAAGAACTGAAGTTTTACTTAGATTTTAGGGCCTACATTACGACATATGAAAAAATTAACGAACGAGATTGAGAAATATATCTCTAAGTCAGTATAATTTGCCCTTTTAAAGGTGCCTACCTAACATACTTGTAACCATCAATGGTTTTCTACCTATTTTGTCAGTAAGACAAATCCCTACTGCGGTAAACACGAGCCTGAAGACCATTGGTGCTACTGAAATCCATATTGCCTCGGTAGAGTTCCTGATTCACGACATTTTGACAACTGTCGCACTGTAGGTTCTGGAATAAATGTTAAAAGACCATAAATGAAAAGAGCAATGACAATTATTATTCTTATTATTAGCGGCACTTTTGTCCCTCTTACAGTAAAGTGGCAAGCGAGATCCAATCTTCCTGTATCATTATGCTGCCATCACATTGACAAACAAACTGCATTAAATGTTCCGTAAAGCGACGGCATCATTATCATAATTTCATCAGAATAAAGATTAATCGACTTCAGGAGTCAACATGTCCCTTTTATACATTGATTTTTTCATGGAACATTTGGAACTTTATATATATATATATATATATATATATATATATATATAATAAAATATATATTTATATATATATATATATATATATATATATATATATATATATTTTACCCCCCGACACACCATCAAAGATTCATCGCTTATTGATGTAAGCAGTTAGATAAATTGTATGTTCACAAATTACCTCTAAACCCCTCTGATCTTGCCTCCGCATCTTTCTCTTTTCCCACCAGCCACCGAGGACTTTCTGGCATGAAGAAGAACCCAACCAGCATAACAAGGGAGGGAATCAATGATAGACCCAACATGTACCTGCAAAATAAAGAAATATATTTAAAACTATGCGCATATTAACATATGTTGCACGTATCGGCAAAGTGTAAGGTTCGGCAATCTCCCTTTCAGGGGCGGATATAGGATTTACTAAAAGGCGGGTCAAAACCAGGAGGACTAATGACAAAACTAAAAAAATAAGAAATGGTCTGAAACCCTTAAAAAAAGTTGCGGCGGCTGAACAAGAGGGGTCCGGACAACCTGGGACCGTGTTTGCATTCACTTATTCGATTCGTATTCTTAGGTTCCTTCGTGCAAAGCTGACTGAACATGTGTAAACATGCCTTGATATCGTTCCTTTAATGGGAGACATTTTAATTATCTAAAGAGTAAACGATATTTTACGTGAGACAACGGAATATAGGTTTGAAAACTATTGTTTGAGCAAACGAGTTTATCTTAATCCTCTTTAATAGCAGATCCTACAGTCCTTTCTTCTTTGCTGCGTCGAGCTATGTGTCCACTCGAACGGAGGCGGTGGGTGTATGCAAGTCCAACATGTGTTTGGTGTGTTTCTAAATGTACTTTTGTATAGTCTTTAGAAACTGATGGAACACTCCATGATTGATATGCATGCATTGAATCATGGCAGCTGATGAATTAGTTATTTAGATACTGGAGCTTTCAAATTTTAAATTATCCCGGGGGGGGGGGGGTTACTTACAAGCCCCATGGCTCAGAGGATATAGGTCGTAGTGACGGAAACGGTTCTACAACCAACGATTACGAGTTGTGCTCTGATAACGGACGGCCGGACGGACGGACAAAGAATGAACACAAAAGCTCAGATGGTTTTCAGTCAGCTGAGCTTAATATATAAAAATTCCTGGATCTGCATATTGATCCAGATTACCTACTAAATTTAATTGATTGCTCTTTGTATATTACCCAAATCCTTGTAAAAAATTAGCCTAAATCCGTTCATTACATTTTGCGTGAAATTTCTTACAGATAAATCAACCGAGCAACGGCTGCAGAAACATGTTACTTGATAAAATACTAACCTCCATCCCCTCTGAGCGTCAGTGCTGAAGACGCCTGAAACAATGGATGCAACGACCTGTCCTAAAGCCAAGAAGAGGCTGGTGATCGTTACCATGGCACCGCGGAGACGGACGGGCACTTCCTCACCGACATATATACACATGGTGCTGGAGGCAAATCCTGCAATTAAAATAAATCTCTGATTTTGCTGAAAACCCCATACCAGTCAATTGTGCATAGAACTGTACCATGCAGATAACAGCTGCATATTACAAGCTCTGTTTCAGTGAGAGCGGACCATGGCAGTGACTATCAAAATGAAATTAAACGCAAAACAAAAGTTCTTATATTTCATGCATGCCCCAGCGTGCACAAACACTCTTATGCAAAAACATGCACCTTTATACACACACGTATATATATATACGCTGATTTTGTTTTTATATATAGATCATTAATAATTTTCAAAATAATTTTCTGGTCACCTTTCGGGTATTGAGTTGAACTATAGTAATAATAGTAATAGTACCCCAATTAATAGATTAATCGCAGTTACTTTTCTATTATAACCCAAGACTAACACATCTGATGAATGGAGTATTTGTTTGATAAGGTTGATAGAACACAGTGAAGAGCCAAGTGTAGTGTGATAATTTAATGCTAGGTGCTTTCAAGTAGGCACTGTACAGAAGGCTTTGGTATGAGGTTAACCCCTGGATCTCTTTGATTATTCTTACGGCTTGTGATATGGTAGCAATGTTCAAACTGTTTCTGGATCAGATGAAGGATCGACAAAACGAAATGTAACATAATTATACAAGCAGCCGGAAACGTGTGTCTAAAGAATTTGAATAATTGAAAACAAACATGAACTTGCAAAAAGGTGAAATAGCAAAAATTAAACAGTCCGAGGCTGCACTGATATGAGACTGAAACAGGACAGTGCAAAGCGCAGCTTGGACATTCTCATGAAAGATGTATATAAACTTTCCAGAGCAACCCTCAATCTTCGCGTTCAAACTGTGTTTATGATGAAAAGTTTCCACGCGTTGATAGTGAAATGAGAAACGTCCGCAAGACTGTGAAAGACGTAGAATGTTACTGTAAATCGTTGTCTTACAAATTGTCTTCTATGTCCGAGTCAATGACCTATCGCCGTAGTCAGGTAATCCAGGTAGGATCCAACATAATTCCAGATCGTCAGGTTTGCCGAAGCACTTAAGTGTACTGCTTCCGAGACCCAAGAACGCTCATACGTGTCAGAGGAACAGCCTGCTTCTGCGGGGGTCACAATTACGAGCAAAGTCTCGCAAATGACCGTTGCTAGTCGAAGACCCAGACAAATTTAGAGGAATCGCGCTTATTAGTGTAATTGATAAATTATTGGAAAAGGTCTTTTTTTAAACAGGCTGCTAAACTGCTCTTCTAAGCAGAATATTAATTTCCCTGATGAACTGCAGTGTGCCTATCAGTCAGGGTTATCGGCGACACATGCAGTCTAAGGTCTTAAAAAGGCCTTCGACACCGTATGGCATCATTGGCATGATGCATGGTTAATTTTTAAGTTATATTCCTTCGGTGTCAGAGGAAGGTTGTGGTGGAGACTCTTATGTAATTGCTGCTCTGATGTGAAAAGCGCGGTTCGCGATGATGGTCATTGGGGTAACCTTTTTGGCATTGGCCAGTCCCTGCGCCAGGGAGGGTCCTTGGCTATTTCTGCTATATATTAAAGATCTATTTGTCGAACTTTGGGCAAGGAGATTAGAGGCTCGAGTGCGTAAGTTTTTATTGGCTCGCCGGTACAGGCAGATGACGTTTCGTTATTGGCATTGCAACCAACTTTCTTGCAGTCAATTCTAAATATGTGTTACCGTTACAGCCAGTCCTAGCGGTTCACCTAGGCCTACCAAGCAAAATAAGAAATATTAGTTTTGGGGGAGAATCAACAGAAAAATAAGAAAAAAAAGATTAGGGTAAGAGAGCCTGGTTTGTTACGCCCCCGAGGCAGCGGAAATCTTGCGCTTCTAAAGAAGCAACTGATTTTCACGCTGCCAGCTTTGACCGTTTATGATATATTTAGACACCAGATGGCGGTTCGTTGTCCGCTGAAATAAACGTGCGTATGATGTGACAAGCAGCCAATCAGATGCCAATAAAAAAACACTCGACAGGCATCCTGGCTCCGCCCATTGCTGCGTTTCAAGCGCCGCTTGATGAGTTTCCGGTCGAATTTAAATTGCTCCTTCTGCATTCTCGCATCATCGACCGATTCCATTTAGACCTTATGACTGTGTTAGCGTAGCCATGTATCTGTTGTCTGCAGAACTGAAACCAGCCAGCGAGGTGTGCACGCAGCCTTTGTTGTTACGTTTCGTTTGAATTACAGCTCACCGGCAGAGCATCCTATGTGCCCTAAGGCCCTAAGCAAACCACGTCAGGGGAAGTTCTCTCTGAGCCTGTGGCCTGTGACCAGACGGTTACGCCGGGCGATGAGCTGTCACTCAAAATGAAATGAACATGATTGGCTCCGTGTATTCCTTGCTTGGCTTTGTCTTCCAGCACAAGGTCTCATCTGATTGGACAAAAATACAGTGCTCCCCTCTGGTGTAGACATTCAGGATACGAGGTCATAACAAACAGCGCCTTACGATATAGGTAGTAGCCCTATAGATAAAGCGCTGTGTAAAGAGCGTACTGGTTTGTTGGAAATGAATTAATATCTTAAAGGCGGTCACTTAGGAATTTTCTACTAACTAGATTTAACTAATTGTGACTGTGTTTTTGGAGCCTCTCAGAAAACTAAAGGGTCCTTTTTGTGGTTGGTAGGTTTTTAACCTTAATGATTAAATCCAATGAGCGCGTATAAAGGTGTAGTCGTACCGAGAATGCTCTATGGTGCGGAATTGTGGAACAGTCACAGACCTAATGGTATAAAGTTAATAGAGAGAGCTCATAGATTCTGCGTGAAACTTTCACAAAACTTCGGTTCTAGAGTATGATCGGATATGACACTAGCCTTAGTTGCAATGCCTAGGAATAAAGATTTCATTGAGAAAATAAACTGCAGTTTTTGCATAGGCTCCTGCTCAGTAGCAGTAAATTCGTAAATTAGGTGTTTTTATATTGGTTAATTTGCTTTATGATGCGAGGTTAGTCTTAAGAAAGGTTTAGTTCATGATATTTATGGTCTTCTTCGAGATTATAACCTTTTAGAGTATCTTGATAGGGTTTGTCTTGTAGATCACTTGCCTAGAAAAACCGAATGAATCCGAACTGTAATCGATGCAATTTTAAAGAAAGAAACTGAACTCTGCACCTCACGCGTGCCGGGTAATAATAATGTTTTGTACCTTACACAGGTGCATTATGGGTTGTACAGGCCCTCTGTGCTGTGGGAGGCTGCAAAAGCATTTTCAGGCCCAGCTCGAAATGTTTTAATTCTGAAAAAAAGAAAACACACACAGGCCACATGTATACCCCTCAAACAACCTAACATTCAGTTGTTTGGTATTTATAAGCGCAGAAAATATACTATTCCAAGCCGAGAGGAATATGTGTCACGCTTCACTGCCTTCGTTGGTACACCACAGGACAGCTCACAGCTCATCACAATTTAATTTTCTCTTAATACTCCAACGATCACGATCGACGGTCTCGTTTGCTCTTTTTTTTTTTTTTACAAAAGTTTTTTTTTTTAAATAATCCTTTAAATTATTTATTTTGATCAAGGTTACATATAAGATGTTTGGAGTGTTCTATCAAAATCCGTTTATGACGTTTGAATAAAGTTGCTAACAGACAACTCAACCGACTCCGATAAATACAGAATAAGTCCTGGAGGAGTTATAATTAACTTAACCAATAAATACGTCTCTAGAAGAGCAAGGAAGAACAATGACTTCATAGCAAAAGAACAAAATGATCTGGGCAATAATATTTGTCAACCGATTTATAAAAAATAATGATTTGGGTAAAATAATTTCTTTAATGATATAAAATAGAGATAAAAATGAGTAGTAAGCACAATTTTATATTTTCTTTTATTATTTACCCTAAGACAGTGCCAGTCATAAGATAAAGACACAAGTACACAAACTTTCAAATGTTTTTAACAAAATTATAAAAGGAATACCAGTACCCAATTAATATGTTTTATAATCGAGTTACTCTGCTGAAATTCTATTTGGATATTATCCCCGTTAATTTGGAAAATAATGGCCTTAATCAATTTTTTTTGTTTGCGAGCTCTTCATTTAGTTTATACCTTGCTTAACATTTAAAAGTTCCATAAAGCGATGCTTTAGGTATAATTTACTTATACAAAAAAAACTGTGTCTGCGTTGGTATCATCCATTTATCTGAGGGCAACTCCCGATGCGCGTGAGTAAGCTGAGAGCAGTTCAGTCGAGTCACTGGGTTGGCCGAAAGGTCAAACAAGGATGTGATAGACAACCAACTTCATACCAACAAGTCTCTGGCTATACGCTTTAACAATAAAAGCGTTGACACAGACTTTGCAATGTGACGATGTAAACTATAAGCTCCGTTGATTCCAGTAAAGACGTTTGATGTCTCGTGAAGACCTCTGCCGGCGTAGTGTCAATGGCGAAAGTGATGAAACCCGCAGACCGCGTCGGCCCCAGCCGATCAAGTAATGGGAAATTAATTGTCCAAACCAGGATTGATATTCAAGTAATTGAAGTTGGACCCTGTCAGAAATTTTAGTTTAAAATATATGAAAGTTTTGATCATAACTGTTTCAATGATGCGTGTATGTGTCCTCATGAAACCACCACTTATTATCACCATCTCTGAATTATATCCACGAAATTTTCCCATAAGGATATAAACATCAGTATAATAGGCACATGTATGTAATTCTGAACCCTCTTATTTTAGGCACCTTTTATAATATGAGTGGCCACCCATTCCACCTCTGAACTTCTCAGTTCCTCTGTCTGACCATTGAAATATGGTTTACTTGACACTGGTCTATAACTGAAGCTCTTAAGGTTCGGACTCAAAAGTAATGACATTATTTATAAGGGGAGTAAGCAGGACTTGGCAGAATTAGCAGGGCGCATACTTCCACCGAAGCAATGCAATCCTGCTGGATCTTTCCTTCCACCCAGAACTGCACTGATTGCAGGGGCGCAATTTTTTTCTTCAATATACATAATGTTATCATTGGTGGATTCCGAATAAATACAATTCTGGCTTGGGATGAGGTTTTTCAAGTATTTTCAGGATTCATGCGCAACTGTGGAGGCTGTGTACAGGCCGAGGGGGAAACGTGCACGTGTTATGAGAGAGGGTTTCCCTTTTGCGGTACGATTTTTTTGTTTACAGCATTTTTTTAAATGTAAGGAGTTTTGAAGCAATTTTTGGTATAAAACAACAGGGAATATTGTCGCCTTAGAAACCAACAAAGAGTAAAAGCTTGTGCCCTAAAAATTCTAGGGCTTGGCGCTGGCCCCGTATGCTCCTTATCAAAAGGGCCAAAACCAGAACAATTCGATTAATGTCACTACCAAACTTTTCTCAATTGATCATAGTGTAGTTTTTCCTGTCCAATCGATATCTGCTTGAGACATTTTTCTATCTTGCATAATATTGAAATAATTTGCATTTTTGAATTCATTTTTTAAATATTATATAAAATAAAGAAATGCATTAATATAAATATTGAAATATTTTGGCTTCACCAAGTGAGGGTAATATATAAAATATGATATCAGTTCACACACATTTTTGGTTTAAAGAATTTATTTACAGATAATTTATGCAAATTAGGCAAATACTTAAGTTAATTGTTAAAATATGCATTATTTTTAGGTACAAAGTAAATACTGATTTTTTTTCTATCTGACTTAGTCTTATCATGTATTTTATTTCATACGAAAATTTACACATTTGCATCATGTAACTTACTTATCTGTATATATAAATATGCATATATCCAAAAAGGAAAGCGATGCTGAACGGAAAAATAAAATAAACTTAATTATGCCCGTTATGTTTCCCTGCTTGCTCAGGTGCTCTTCCCCTCAGGTAGAAATACAATGTACATATGTAAATAGCTAATTTGCATATACAGTGAACAACGGGTCAAATCATGTTTTTCTTATCCTCTGTGCCAACTGGGCATGCAGCCCCAGTAACCTTTGTTTTTTTTATTAGATCAGCTGACTGTAAGACCTTTAAAGATACGTTCGTCTGGTAAGAGGGCTATGGGGCTCAGAAGTCCCCCCCCCCCGAATTATGGTATATTTGATACAAAAGCTCAAGTATCTGAAAACTTAATGCATTGATCACTATGATTCATTGCATGCCTATTGATCATGGAGTGTTTCATCAGTTTCTGCAGACTGGAAGCGCCACCTTTATTGTCATCCTTAACAGGGCACAAATGGTAATCATTGGTCCTTGAATCTTTTCACATCCTCGGAGATCCGTAAAATTTCTCCTTGAAATCGTGAAATTTGGGTTCGGTTACCCATTTTCTCCCAGCTATAGTGCTTATAAGCACCCCCAAAACAATTGAAAATTTGATACCAAAGCAGGGCACAAATCATTACGATTTGGCCTAGAATCTTTTAACTTGACATCATGAGAGTTCCTCAAAAGAGCACCCCAGAAATAATGCCAAATACACACAAATTGCCAGTTTCCTTAGGAACGGCTGGATGAACTGTCATCAAATTTGGTGGGTTTATGGGTCTTGATGAATATAAGCTAATTTGCATGAACGATGATGCCACTTTCATTTTTCTTTATTAGTTGCTTGTGCAAGGTTTTATTGTCATTAAAGTTTCCACGTATTCCATATCAACATGTAATGCAATTAATGATCATATACTGAATCCTGTCTGAGATATCCCTGATTGTATTGATTGTAGTTTAAACCACAGATTTTCGCACTGATACATAATACAATAAATAGGTAAATATCGCGGTAGCCCTATTTCAAATAATTAAGGAAGTTCAGTTCAGTAAGGAAAAATACATAAAAAAAATTCATCTTAGGAATCTATTTTAGAGAATAATTAGAGAAACACAAAACTCTTTATATTCACATCATATTTTCATATACAAAATATATAAATGTATTCAGCAAAAAACTAAAATAACTGCTTAGATACTGATTCGAGGAAATGTGCTTACGAGGCACATGCTTTGAAAATATATGCATCATAAACTGTTCGTGACAGTTACTTTGTTTTTTTTTCTGGTCCCGGTAATTCCTGATCCTTTGACTACATTTCAAATTCTTACTTTAATGTCTTAAAATCGAGTACTGACTCTTTATGTAATAGCTAAAGAGAATATCTAATATACCATAAAAATGTAGGCGAGCCTGAGTTCGACCGTGCGTCCGATTGTGTGAGAGAAAGAGAGAATGAGAGAGAGAGAGATATATTTGTCAAAATTGTCACCTCGGTTGACTTTATTTTACATTTATATTTGTTTCCCCAGACAAAGTCGGGATACTATGGTTTATGCATGTCGCGCCGGAGAGATTTCTTTTTGACACAATAACTAAAAAAAATATTTCACGGATCTTTACCAAACTTGACATGTGCATAGATATAGGTGAGAGGACGAAGCCTATCTAAATTGGGGTCATGACCTTTATTAGGAGAGTGACCTCGACCTTGAATACGTCCATTTTAATTTGGCGAAAATTACACACATTCTTGAATATCTCAAGAAATCTTGTAATGATTTGTCCAAATATCAAGTTGACCGAAGATCTTTGATAGTGTTGTCATGTACCAGAAACTATGGCACCACCTATTATCCTTTTTTTGTTTTCGTGCCATTTAATACTTCCATCATTGCCACTTAACAGTACTGTGAGCATTGTAAGTCTAAAACTATTGGACAGATATCTTTCATATTATGCATATATATAGACATGGGTTATGGGATGATGTTTTTTTTAAATTGGGATTAATACTTTTCATATGAGAGTGGCCTTGACCTTGAATATTGCCATAAATGATGAAAATCACGCAAAATCATAAATATTTCAATCAGGGATGCATGGATTGTTCCAAAAATCAAATTGACCGAAGATCTTGGTTAGCTTTGTCTTCTGCGAAAGACAGGTGACGCCACCTTCTGTCTTTTACTTGTTTTCGCGCTTTTAATAACCGATCATTGCCACTTAACATTACTGTGAGATATGTCAGTCTATGACTATAGACAGATTGGTCTGAAATATTGCATGTCCATTGATCTTGGATACCTCCATCTTGTTATCAAGACTGGTGGCGCTATCTGCAATTGTTATTGTGTGGCGTCAATCCGTACATTTACTTTCGGTGAAAATTGCTCATTCCCGTAGTGGTTCAAGGTATTGGTCCGAAATTTGGCATGTCCATCAATCTTGGAAATTTTTCTCGTGAGCCAGACAGGTTGCGCCACCTACCTTCCCGTTATTGTGGAACAAATTTATATTTTTTTTCCAGTGATTTTCCATGTTGGTCTTAAACTGTGCATGTCTATAGATCTTGGACTCCTCCATCTTTGAATCAAGCCTGGAGGCGCCATCTGCCATTTTTTTCGTATGGCGTTCATCCGTTCATTTAGGTGAAAATTGCTCATTTATGAGGAGTCGTTCATTGTGTTGGTCTGCAATTTGGCATGAACATCCATCTTGGAGAGTTTTCTTGTCAACCAGACAGATGGTGCCAACTACCTTACCACTTTTATAATATAAATTATTCCCTTACCTCAAGTGTGATTCACCGTATTGGACCCCATATTTGGTAAAAAAATATTGTTCCTCAAGTTGATAGATGGCAGAAACCATAGTCGCTTGCCAAGTGTCAGTACATGCTGCTAAAGATAGGGGGGCCTATTCTTAAAGGGGAGGGGATTAATTGTCTGGGGATACTATAACTACACTCTTAGAAATAACCGTAAAATTTACGGTATTATACTGGCAGCTGAGGCTTCCATCCTTTTACTGTAAAATTTTTACAGTCATGACCGTAATTTTTTCGGTCATGGCCGTAAAATTTTTCGGTTATTACTGTAAAATTATACAGTCATTACTGTAGAATGTTTTCAGTCTCGACTGTAAAATTCTTCAGGCTGACCGTAAAAATAAGCAGTCATTACTGTAATTGTTTTCGGTCATTACTGTATTTTTCTCTGTGCACCCGTAAAATTATGCACCCATTAAATTGTTTTCGGTCCAGACTTAAATTCTTTGCTATTGAATTTTGGTAAATGTTGTGTGTTTAGCAGTATCAGACTGTTATGCATCTGTCCATCCATACAGGGCATATTGAATGTGGTTGAAAAAAGTTGACTCACATGAGCTCTATATGAACATACCAAGTATATATTAAGGAGGGTTGTTTCTAAAGAACAACAATTATGTGACAAATGGAAAAATATATAAGGTTCAACAAACATTTCAGTTTAACAAACATTTATTTATACAAGATCAGAATACCATACATATATATACGTACATAAAATGTACACACAGGATTGTGGAAACATGCTCACAAGAATAACAATTTTCTGTCAAGCAAATGAGGGTTATATGCACTTAATAATACCAACACAGACCCCTGAAAGAATACTGAATCATCGTTTAAAATTTAAATATTCTACACATATACTCTTAAACTTGAAAGTTCTAAGACCCCTAATCAAATATGGTTGAAAAGAAACAATGATTTTGTAATGTGTACATGATTAAGCTTGTTAAAACATGCCATTGGTGTGTGGTTATCTTAGAATCTTAATGAAATATTTACTCAGTAAACTAAAAACAATAAATCTACAGCAATGTAGTACTTTCTAGAATCTTAATGATATACTTATTCTATGCACTAAAACAGTCAATTTATATCAATGTAGTTCACATGTAATACGAAAACTGTCACTGAGAAAGCATGTTAACCATCTTAACATGAATGATCACAATACCATAGTAGCACCTAATTAATGTAGGTTATTGTATGTTTACTGAAATAAGCAATTACAAAATACAAAATTACTATACTAAATCAGTTAATGTGGTCTAAGCATACTGTAATGATACACACACAAGATCAAACCTCTACACAGTTGAGCTCATAATCAATAGAAATATTAACAATCAGTTCTCCATTTTGATATATTACAACCCATAGGCATGGGCACATACATGCCGAATGTGATTGGTAAAGGGTGGTATGGGGATGGAAGGTAACATTCTCAAAGTGTAATCTTTTCCTTATGGTTTGAGGGTGTACTGTGACTAATTTTAAATTTTATTTTCTAAATGCTACATTTTAGAACTCAGGCTAATATGTGTTAAGAGGCTTGGTATTTTTGGTAATTTTGAAGTTATATTTCAGTACAATTACGACACAAGATACTGTTTACCTTACATGGTAAATCCATATTATCAAGTTTAAAATACAGTAAAATCATGATGCCTCTGATGGTGCATGAGGTGTTCTATAGTCACTCAAATATAGGTTTACTGGTTAATTTTACAAAGTTAACTGCAAAACACTAGTGCTGGTAAATATTTGGAGGGGTGGAACTATACTTTTGCTCACCAAACATAAATGTATATTGTTGGGGGGGGGGGGGGGGGGGGTCGCAACCTCTTCGACCCCCCCCCCTTCCAGTTCAAACAAATGCGAATGATGTTCCCTTTAATATTTCATATATCAAATTTAATAATACCTAAACATAGTAACACAGTAACACAATAAACCAAGGACAATGTTTTGTGTTACACTGTCTTTAGAAATATAAAATTCCTCCACCTCCAATCCTTAACTTCAGTTTAACTACATGAGCCTCCCGTGTGCATACAGAATGTGGAAATATGATTAAATGTAAAATAAAGTCACTCAGTAACATACAAAAAACGTAGCATTCTCACGTGCGACCTCCACTAATCCATCACTTGACTTCTAACTAACGTAAAACTCAGGTAGTCCCAGAACAGAGCTGCCCTGACCAAATCTTTGTGGGCGCAGCCATACTTGTCATCACGTGACTACCAAACTACCAAAACTTTCCAAAATGATTTCCAACAAATATGTATTATGACATTTTTAAAACTTGACCCATCATTTTGCCACTGCTCCAAATTACTCATATTGATGAATAATAATTTAGGTGTTCATATATCAACATACCCGGCGAGTATGCGTTCTAGGCTGGAATATTGCTGATATCCTGCCCTGGCCTGGGGAAGCATTTATGTTAGCATTTCAGTCCTCAATTCAAACCTCCCCGCAGTTTTCATAGTTTAAGAGAATACCTAATCTCCATGCATATAAGTGTCCTGAGACTGTATGAATTTGGATCTAGATTGATACATGAAATCAAATAATGTGTAATCATTATGCACTTAATCAGTGTTCTCATCCCAAGACATGACAAAACGTATGAAAAGAATTGATTTGACTCTATGAAATGTTGAAATTCTTAAATTTTGTTCAAGCCATATAAGCTGAGCGGAAATTAAATACCCGTCTCATCAGAACCAAACAATTATTAAAGTTAAACCTGTCACACTAATGACATATTGGTGCATATTTAATGCAAGCTGGTGGTTAAACTTCCCTGGGCTTTACATATCAACAGGATACAAAACCTGTATGATATTATTTATGCCTATTAAAAAGTCGACACTTAAGAAATATCTCTTTCACCTTTTTCCTTCTAATCCATTTAAATGTTACTTTAATGTTGATTGTCCGAAATATGTTGTATACTAATGCATGAAGGAATTGAATGACTAACATTAAATTTATTCAATAACGTGGATACTTTGCCTAATTGAAATGAATTAGGACAACATTTTTGGACCGATGTTAGTAGCGGCCACTTTAGTTTTCTTCTTCCCTTTGGCAATCTTGGCCCAATTGAATGGTCGGTCTTCATGAAAACCCTGAAACAAAAATAACAGACAGCTTATGAAACAAAGCAACACTTACGCGAGGTGTGCATAGTAACTCTCACATTATTCAGAGGACAGGTGTGGTCTACGTTGAGAGAAACATGCATATAATATGTATATAAAATTATAGTGTTCATATTTGTTATATTATTATTAATACATTATTTAAATAAATTTAATGATGATAATGCATATAAATATATTTTCTCATCATATACAAAACCATGTGACTGAAACAGCTTCTTCCTTAAATTAAGAAAATTTAAACTAGTTTTCAGTTAAAAGGCCCTTTTTATTTCCTCTGCTTATACTGTATGAGATAACTGAGCTACAAGCCAATACAATAGAAATGACCAGACATCAGTTGTTCCATCATCCATGTTAAGAAATATTGTACAAATAAAATACTTTATAGAATAATACAAAATAATACCAATAAATATGCCTCCCGTAAATACCAAATACAGTTTACAGAGATAGGGGCTGTGTCACAGCAGCTGGGTAGCACAGTTGTAAACACTGTCATGCTAATATGTAGGCCTAACTATAGGCGATACATGGAGCCCTGTATTTTTATTGTACACTTCAGATATTAAAGCGTATTATGCATGTGTAATAAAGTTAAACTAAAATAACATTTATACTTAAAAAGGAGAAGTTATATTAACCCATACTGTGTACAGTATATACCGGCCGACCTGGTATCTTTTAAATTTATTTTTATACAAAAATGGGTCTGTCCCGAAAGTCTTAGAACTATTTAAACTGTGCCAATTGCATTCATATTTATAAATACAAATTAAAATACGAGTTACCTATATAAATAGCGTTCAAATTTCCCGCAAAGATGCTCGCTGACGATATGACTGGCTGTATCAGTGCTGCAAATATGGCGGCTCCTGGAGTTGTGAGTGAGGATACCGTGCATATAACCCTCATTTGCTTGACAGAAAATTGTTATTCTTGTGAGCATGTTTCCACAATCCTGTGTGTACATTTTATGTACGTATATATATGTATGGTATTCTGATCTTGTATAAATAAATGTTTGTTAAACTGAAATGTTTGTTGAACCTTATATATTTTTCCATTTGTCACATAATTGTTGTTCTTTAGAAACAACCCTCCTTAATATATACTTGGTATGTTCATATAGAGCTCATGTGAGTCAACTTTTTTCAACCACATTCAATATGCCCTGTATGGATGGACAGATGCATAACAGTCTGATACTGCTAAACACACAACATTTACCAAAATTCAATAGCAAAGAATTTAAGTCTGGACCGAAAACAATTTAATGGGTGCATAATTTTACGGGTGCACAGAGAAAAATACAGTAATGACCGAAAACAATTACAGTAATGACTGCTTATTTTTACGGTCAGCCTGAAGAATTTTACAGTCGAGACTGAAAACATTCTACAGTAATGACTGTATAATTTTACAGTAATAACCGAAAAATTTTACGGCCATGACCGAAAAAATTACGGTCATGACTGTAAAAATTTTACAGTAAAAGGATGGAAGCCTCAGCTGCCAGTATAATACCTTAGATTCCTAAGATGAATTTTTTTTATGTATTTTTCCTTACTGAACTGAACTTCCTTAATTATTTGAAATAGGGCTACCGCGATATTTACCTATTTATTGTATTATGTATCAGTGCGAAAATCTGTGGTTTAAACTACAATCAATACAATCAGGGATATCTCAGACAGGATTCAGTATATGATCATTAATTGCATTACATGTTGATATGGAATACGTGGAAACTTTAATGACAATAAAACCTTGCACAAGCAACTAATAAAGAAAAATGAAAGTGGCATCATCGTTCATGCAAATTAGCTTATATTCATCAAGACCCATAAACCCACCAAATTTGATGACAGTTCATCCAGCCGTTCCTAAGGAAACTGGCAATTTGTGTGTATTTGGCATTATTTCTGGGGTGCTCTTTTGAGGAACTCTCATGATGTCAAGTTAAAAGATTCTAGGCCAAATCGTAATGATTTGTGCCCTGCTTTGGTATCAAATTTTCAATTGTTTTGGGGGTGCTTATAAGCACTATAGCTGGGAGAAAATGGGTAACCGAACCCAAATTTCACGATTTCAAGGAGAAATTTTACGGATCTCCGAGGATGTGAAAAGATTCAAGGACCAATGATTACCATTTGTGCCCTGTTAAGGATGACAATAAAGGTGGCGCTTCCAGTCTGCAGAAACTGATGAAACACTCCATGATCAATAGGCATGCAATGAATCATAGTGATCAATGCATTAAGTTTTCAGATACTTGAGCTTTTGTATCAAATATACCATAATTCGGGGGGGGGGGGGGACTTCTGAGCCCCATAGCCCTCTTACCAGACGAACGTATCTTTAAAGGTCTTACAGTCAGCTGATCTAATAAAAAAACAAAGGTTACTGGGGCTGCATGCCCAGTTGGCACAGAGGATAAGAAAAACATGATTTGACCCGTTGTTCACTGTATATGCAAATTAGCTATTTACATATGTACATTGTATTTCTACCTGAGGGGAAGAGCACCTGAGCAAGCAGGGAAACATAACGGGCATAATTAAGTTTATTTTATTTTTCCGTTCAGCATCGCTTTCCTTTTTGGATATATGCATATTTATATATACAGATAAGTAAGTTACATGATGCAAATGTGTAAATTTTCGTATGAAATAAAATACATGATAAGACTAAGTCAGATAGAAAAAAAATCAGTATTTACTTTGTACCTAAAAATAATGCATATTTTAACAATTAACTTAAGTATTTGCCTAATTTGCATAAATTATCTGTAAATAAATTCTTTAAACCAAAAATGTGTGTGAACTGATATCATATTTGATACAATATAATCATTTTGTACCAAAAAATACATTACCCTCACTTGGTGAAGCCAAAATATTTCAATATTTATATTAATGCATTTCTTTATTTTATATAATATTTAAAAAATGAATTCAAATATGCAAATTATTTCAATATTATGCAAGATAGAAAAATGTCTCAAGCAGATATCGATTGGACAGGAAAAACTACCCTATGATCAATTGAGAAAAGTTTGGTAGTGACATTAATCGAATTGTTCTGGTTTTGGCCCTTTTGATAAGGAGCATACGGGGCCAGCGCCAAGCCCTAGAATTTTTAGGGCACAAGCTTTTACTCTTTGTTGGTTTCTCAGGCGACAATATTCCCTGTTGTTTTATACCAAAAATTGCTTCAAAACTCCTTACATTTAAAAAAATGCTGTAAACAAAAAAATCGTACCGCAAAAGGGAAACCCTCTCTCATAACACGTGCACGTTTCCCCCTCGGCCTGTACACAGCCTCCACAGTTGCGCATGAATCCTGAAAATACTTGAAAAACCTCATCCCAAGCCAGAATTGTATTTATTCGGAATCCACCAATGATAACATTATGTATATTGAAGAAAAAAATTGCGCCCCTGCAATCAGTGCAGTTCCGGGTGGAAGGAAAGATCCAGCAGGATTGCATTGCTTCGGTGGAAGTATGCGCCCTGCTAATTCTGCCAAGTCCTGCTACCTCCCCTGTAATAAGCTACCAGAACAGTACGAAGTTTTATTCTGTTATACTTTTCAAAGTATCCGTGCCATATATTGTCACTGACGTGAGATTATTCACCGTAAGCATTGGTGATTTGAACGCTGTCCGTGATTTTGCCAATATGAAAAGCCGTAACGTT
Organism: Sipunculus nudus; assembly: GCA_026874595.1. Classification (NCBI taxonomy): domain Eukaryota; kingdom Metazoa; phylum Annelida; class Sipuncula; order Golfingiida; family Sipunculidae; genus Sipunculus; species Sipunculus nudus. The sequence continues at coordinate 35,989,736 of CM049306.1, read as the reverse complement.
TGAACAACAAGACAAATGATCACAATTTAAATACGCAGGCTCTTATGGTGAGCATGTGAAAAAAGCTGATAAATAATGTCATTACTTTTGAGTCCGAACCTTAAGAGCTTCAGTTATAGACCAGTGTCAAGTAAACCATATTTCAATGGTCAGACAGAGGAACTGAGAAGTTCAGAGGTGGAATGGGTGGCCACTCATATTATAAAAGGTGCCTAAAATAAGAGGGTTCAAAATTACATACATGTGCCTATTATACTGATGTTTATATCCTTATGGGAAAATTTCGTGGATATAATTCAGAGATGGTGATAATAAGTGGTGGTTTCATGAGGACACATACACGCATCATTGAAACAGTTATGATCAAAACTTTCATATATTTTAAACTAAAATTTCTGACAGGGTCCAACTTCAATTACTTGAATATCAATCCTGGTTTGGACAATTAATTTCCCATTACTTGATCGGCTGGGGCCGACGCGGTCTGCGGGTTTCATCACTTTCGCCATTGACACTACGCCGGCAGAGGTCTTCACGAGACATCAAACGTCTTTACTGGAATCAACGGAGCTTATAGTTTACATCGTCACATTGCAAAGTCTGTGTCAACGCTTTTATTGTTAAAGCGTATAGCCAGAGACTTGTTGGTATGAAGTTGGTTGTCTATCACATCCTTGTTTGACCTTTCGGCCAACCCAGTGACTCGACTGAACTGCTCTCAGCTTACTCACGCGCATCGGGAGTTGCCCTCAGATAAATGGATGATACCAACGCAGACACAGTTTTTTTTTGTATAAGTAAATTATACCTAAAGCATCGCTTTATGGAACTTTTAAATGTTAAGCAAGGTATAAACTAAATGAAGAGCTCGCAAACAAAAAAAATTGATTAAGGCCATTATTTTCCAAATTAACGGGGATAATATCCAAATAGAATTTCAGCAGAGTAACTCGATTATAAAACATATTAATTGGGTACTGGTATTCCTTTTATAATTTGTTAAAAACATTTGAAAGTTTGTGTACTTGTGTCTTTATCTTATGACTGGCACTGTCTTAGGGTAAATAATAAAAGAAAATATAAAATTGTGCTTACTACTCATTTTTATCTCTATTTTATATCATTAAAAGAAATTATTTTACCCAAATCATTATTTTTTATAAATCGGTTGACAAATATTATTGCCCAGATCATTTTGTTCTTTTGCTATGAAGTCATTGTTCTTCCTTGCTCTTCTAGAGACGTATTTATTGGTTAAGTTAATTATAACTCCTCCAGGACTTATTCTGTATTTATCGGAGTCGGTTGAGTTGTCTGTTAGCAACTTTATTCAAACGTCATAAACGGATTTTGATAGAACACTCCAAACATCTTATATGTAACCTTGATCAAAATAAATAATTTAAAGGATTATTTAAAAAAAAAACTTTTGTAAAAAAAAAAAAAATAGAGCAAACGAGACCGTCGATCGTGATCGTTGGAGTATTAAGAGAAAATTAAATTGTGATGAGCTGTGAGCTGTCCTGTGGTGTACCAACGAAGGCAGTGAAGCGTGACACATATTCCTCTCGGCTTGGAATAGTATATTTTCTGCGCTTATAAATACCAAACAACTGAATGTTAGGTTGTTTGAGGGGTATACATGTGGCCTGTGTGTGTTTTCTTTTTTTCAGAATTAAAACATTTCGAGCTGGGCCTGAAAATGCTTTTGCAGCCTCCCACAGCACAGAGGGCCTGTACAACCCATAATGCACCTGTGTAAGGTACAAAACATTATTATTACCCGGCACGCGTGAGGTGCAGAGTTCAGTTTCTTTCTTTAAAATTGCATCGATTACAGTTCGGATTCATTCGGTTTTTCTAGGCAAGTGATCTACAAGACAAACCCTATCAAGATACTCTAAAAGGTTATAATCTCGAAGAAGACCATAAATATCATGAACTAAACCTTTCTTAAGACTAACCTCGCATCATAAAGCAAATTAACCAATATAAAAACACCTAATTTACGAATTTACTGCTACTGAGCAGGAGCCTATGCAAAAACTGCAGTTTATTTTCTCAATGAAATCTTTATTCCTAGGCATTGCAACTAAGGCTAGTGTCATATCCGATCATACTCTAGAACCGAAGTTTTGTGAAAGTTTCACGCAGAATCTATGAGCTCTCTCTATTAACTTTATACCATTAGGTCTGTGACTGTTCCACAATTCCGCACCATAGAGCATTCTCGGTACGACTACACCTTTATACGCGCTCATTGGATTTAATCATTAAGGTTAAAAACCTACCAACCACAAAAAGGACCCTTTAGTTTTCTGAGAGGCTCCAAAACACAGTCACAATTAGTTAAATCTAGTTAGTAGAAAATTCCTAAGTGACCGCCTTTAAGATATTAATTCATTTCCAACAAACCAGTACGCTCTTTACACAGCGCTTTATCTATAGGGCTACTACCTATATCGTAAGGCGCTGTTTGTTATGACCTCGTATCCTGAATGTCTACACCAGAGGGGAGCACTGTATTTTTGTCCAATCAGATGAGACCTTGTGCTGGAAGACAAAGCCAAGCAAGGAATACACGGAGCCAATCATGTTCATTTCATTTTGAGTGACAGCTCATCGCCCGGCGTAACCGTCTGGTCACAGGCCACAGGCTCAGAGAGAACTTCCCCTGACGTGGTTTGCTTAGGGCCTTAGGGCACATAGGATGCTCTGCCGGTGAGCTGTAATTCAAACGAAACGTAACAACAAAGGCTGCGTGCACACCTCGCTGGCTGGTTTCAGTTCTGCAGACAACAGATACATGGCTACGCTAACACAGTCATAAGGTCTAAATGGAATCGGTCGATGATGCGAGAATGCAGAAGGAGCAATTTAAATTCGACCGGAAACTCATCAAGCGGCGCTTGAAACGCAGCAATGGGCGGAGCCAGGATGCCTGTCGAGTGTTTTTTTATTGGCATCTGATTGGCTGCTTGTCACATCATACGCACGTTTATTTCAGCGGACAACGAACCGCCATCTGGTGTCTAAATATATCATAAACGGTCAAAGCTGGCAGCGTGAAAATCAGTTGCTTCTTTAGAAGCGCAAGATTTCCGCTGCCTCGGGGGCGTAACAAACCAGGCTCTCTTACCCTAATCTTTTTTTTCTTATTTTTCTGTTGATTCTCCCCCAAAACTAATATTTCTTATTTTTCTTGGTAGGCCTAGGTGAACCGCTAGGACTGGCTGTAACGGTAACACATATTTAGAATTGACTGCAAGAAAGTTGGTTGCAATGCCAATAACGAAACGTCATCTGCCTGTACCGGCGAGCCAATAAAAACTTACGCACTCGAGCCTCTAATCTCCTTGCCCAAAGTTCGACAAATAGATCTTTAATATATAGCAGAAATAGCCAAGGACCCTCCCTGACGCAGGGACTGGCCAATGCCAAAAAGGTTACCCCAATGACCATCATCGCGAACCGCGCTTTTCACATCAGAGCAGCAACCTTCCTCTGACACCGAAGGAATATAACTTAAAAATTAACCATGCATCATGCCAATGATGCCATACGGTGTCGAAGGCCTTTTTAAGACCTTAGACTGCATGTGTCGCCGATAACCCTGACTGATAGGCACACTGCAGTTCATCAGGGAAATTAATATTCTGCTTAGAAGAGCAGTTTAGCAGCCTGTTTAAAAAAAGACCTTTTCCAATAATTTATCAATTACACCAATTAGCGCGATTCCTCTAAATTTGTCTGGGTCTTCGACTAGCAACGGTCATTTGCGAGACTTTGCTCGTAATTGTGACCCCCGCAGAAGCAGGCTGTTCCTCTGACACGTATGAGCGTTCTTGGGTCTCGGAAGCAGTACACTTAAGTGCTTCGGCAAACCTGACGATCTGGAATTATGTTGGATCCTACCTGGATTACCTGACTACGGCGATAGGTCATTGACTCGGACATAGAAGACAATTTGTAAGACAACGATTTACAGTAACATTCTACGTCTTTCACAGTCTTGCGGACGTTTCTCATTTCACTATCAACGCGTGGAAACTTTTCATCATAAACACAGTTTGAACGCGAAGATTGAGGGTTGCTCTTGAAAGTTTATATACATCTTTCATGAGAATGTCCAAGCTGCGCTTTGCACTGTCCTGTTTCAGTCTCATATCAGTGCAGCCTCGGACTGTTTAATTTTTGCTATTTCACCTTTTTGCAAGTTCATGTTTGTTTTCAATTATTCAAATTCTTTAGACACACGTTTCCGGCTGCTTGTATAATTATGTTACATTTCGTTTTGTCGATCCTTCATCTGATCCAGAAACAGTTTGAACATTGCTACCATATCACAAGCCGTAAGAATAATCAAAGAGATCCAGGGGTTAACCTCATACCAAAGCCTTCTGTACAGTGCCTACTTGACCATGAAAGCACCTAGCATTAAATTATCACACTACACTTGGCTCTTCACTGTGTTCTATCAACCTTATCAAACAAATACTCCATTCATCAGATGTGTTAGTCTTGGGTTATAATAGAAAAGTAACTGCTATTAATCTATTAATTGTGGTACTATTACTATTACTCGTTCAAATTTATGTTCTATTAGTAGTAATATTACTCTTCTAACCTTTGAAATCCTGTAATTATGATACTCTATTATAATATTACGTATTACCATCGCCTCATTCCTTGTTGTAATATATGCCACTGATGTTACTGTTGATAATGCTCATAAATTATACACATGTTGAATGACACGGTCAGTCTGTCAGATATGTTGTTTTATACTATTTTAAATTTACCGGTTGTCATTAAATATCTTCAATAGGCTACAGCCACATATTATTCATAAGCTGATATATAAATAATAACATATCGGTGTTATTATTTCAGTTATTATTATTGTTATCATTGTTATTTTTGTATGGTCACATATGGTTAACATATGGTTATATGCTCTATACAATGCAAGCGAGATTTCCTTTAACAATATAACTAAGAAGTCACTTTTTGTTTTCAGCGAGTACATCCCACCGTCAATCTGTGTCGTTTATATGCCCTAGAATTAACTTTCGCTTCAGTATTTTGATTAAGCATAACACAACATTGTATGTATTTTATATTTTGTCCTGAATTTTCATTAATAATATATACAAAATCAAATATATAAATATAAAAATATATATATATATATATATATATATATATATATATTATTTATTAATCATGTCACCACTTAACACCCATATTAAAAATAAAAGTGTGGGTTATTTAATTATAACAAAATGCCCAGGTCTTCTGTATCTTAGGAGATATGGTGGAACATATTAATACACTTACCAAAGACTCCTTAATTGGTAATGGTGTAGTTTAGAGTTTTTTTTATAAAAGGCCTATATTTCCATTTGTTAACGCATTATTTCCAAATTTTTGTGGTTCTATAATAAGAAGAAATGTTTACTTATATAAAAATAAGGCATATATAGTTTAATAACTGTTACGAAGGCAAATTGTTGAGGGAAAAAATCCTGGGCGGATCCGGGAGTGGAACCCAGTTCGGTGGCGCACAAGTCCGGCGAACCAACCGCTTCGCTAGTTCGGTCCGCTTTTATGTCACCCCGTAACACACCCCCTCTTAAGAGCGTTCTGCTATCAGAACAAGACTAATTATCCCAGGAGTCACACTTTGGTGAGCTTATTCCCTGGGCCACAAAGTTAACCGTCACCTTAGACGAGCCCCCATTTTGTTACGAAGGCAAATTGTTGAGTGGAAAATCCTGGGCCGATCCGGGAGTCGAACCCAGGTCGGTGGCGCACAAGTCCGGCGTCCCAACTGTTCGCTAGAAGCATGCTTCCCTAGTAAGACAGTTCGGTCCGCTTTTATGTCACTTGTGTTTGTTTTACTGTAACATAACCCATATAGTTAACGTATAATGACACAAATTGTTCAAATATAGCTTGTTTACCTGGCGACGTCATGTACGTTCTGTACAACGTCATGGCGGAAGATCAAAATTTGAGCCACTAAAGTCGACTTTTAAGCCACAATGACTCTCAAACAAGATTACCTTTCATTATATAACCCTTATTTTTCTTAAACTATACATCTCCTCAATACTAAGAATATTACTTCTGTTTATAATTTGCGTTAAATATCGTAATTATAGGCCTTTTATAAAAAAAAAACCCTAAACTACACCATTACCCCTTATTTAAGTCTTCGATGATGCAGTTGGTTTGTTCTTTAAAATGGTTTGCATTTCTATTTTGAAACCGATGAACCTATGAGTCCGAAATTCAACATTCAATTAAGAGGTTCCTAAGTTCTCTTAAAAAGCCCCAAAAAATGTAGCTTCGTTCCTTCGAAAATAAGAGGAAAACCTCTATTTTCCATTAATATCATACTGTTACACTTCAAGTCTGGTTAAGATCAAAATCCCTGGTGTTCTTTGTTCATATATGACATAAATCTTCTTCTATATGTTTTCTTTTGCCGTACGGCAAGATCAAATATACCTTTTTTATAGTGCGTTTAAAAAGTATTTCCACATTTTTTTTGTAAATGTTCAACTGTTCTCGTTTAATCAATGCTTCGGGATGAAGTTAATTAGGGATTATTTAGATATAAACCGTGGTTATTGTTCGGCTTACTATAAATAACATGAGAAAGGTATGTCTGCCCCAGTTAAAAAACTGACATGCCCCTGTTCACTATATATTGTGCCCATGCATATATGCATAAACGGATGACTTACCTTAATGGCGTCCGTCAAAATATGAATCACCATTGTATATTTCTTTAAATCTGTTTTTGACACGATAATAAATGTATATCGTGCTGATCCGCGCAAACAAGCTTTATAACAGAACACCTGTTTTAGAGATTTAGCACGATGAGCTTCGCAACAAATGCAGTGTCTTCTGTCCGTTTTGGTAGAGACTTCACGCTTCGTGTAATTCACGAGCGTTACCCCTATATGTAAAGAGCCATCAAGTGAGGGGTCATTTCACCCCAATGTATCATCTGGTGATTTAGGTTATTTTTGCGCTAACAACACACATGTAAAGTCCAACTTCAAATTCAAGTCAGCTATCAATTACAGTAGTAGTTATTTTTTCTTGTTATGATTATTGGAAGGTCAAGATCAAGTATACTTTGGGAAAAAAACTATTTACATATATATATATATATATTTATATATATATAGAGAGAGATAGATAGATAGATAGATAGATAGATGAATGGCCGTGCTGGTTCACTGTATATTAATGGAAAGGGTTCACAGAATAGTCGGTTCACTGCCGGAGAGATTCGAACCCACGATCTTCCGTTGCGACTATCTTGACCACGCCACGCCAAATAAACAGAGGGGTCGGGATCTTGTGGCTATACTGAGTGTGGTGTTTGTGATGACGTTTCTATAAAGTTGATCGTCAGTAAGCCGCCTGCCATGTGAAACGCTTCTTTGATGAAATTTCTTAAGGCATTTCGTCTAAAACAATTTATAAAATTATATGGACCTGATCAATAATATATTTAATTTCTTTGTAGATAAACATTACATGCATAATGTGTGCGTTTTTTAATGAAACTCATGAATTATACACCATGAAATATTAGTTGTAAGATACTCATTTTATCTAACTTTTGATAACTGGTATGACCCTCTTACCAACACGACCACACGAACAATTTGACTGGTTCCGCAGGTGTTCCTGTTAGAGAGATTTCGCTGTTAATATTTCATTCAGATTTTAAATCCTTTGGAGCCCTCTTCTTGACTGCAGGGTTTTGGGTAAAATGTATGTATATGCAAAGTCAATGAATTCCCAACTCGCACACAGTCTTTGCATGAATGAATTTGTGTATAACAGCATAATAAAAAGAGCTCTTCATCGAATTTCAATTTTCCACTCTGATGTGCAACACAGCTGTTGAAACCCTAGGAGAGAGCCGCATTCTAGCGGTGGTTGTACTATTGACTTTTATAACAAAATACTTTTTTTGAGAAAGTTTATTCATAATATGTTAGTATCCCAAGCCTTTTTGAGGCCTTCAGGGCAGATTTTTTTATGTGTTCAAACCAAGAGAGATTTTTGGTACAGCTAATGCCCAAATGCGTTGCCCAAATCCCGAAATGCATGAGTTGCTGTTCTTTATAAAAATAGTGGGTGAAAAGAAGCAAGAGGATCTTGGTTATGTCCGCATTTAAATAAGTTACAACTGTCGGGTCCACTGACCAGTAAGGCCACGATCCCTGAGGACAGTGTCTGCGGACGGGATCCTCTGCAGTGGGAGACATGTCGGCACGTGTCATCTGAATACAAGCAAATGTTGTTCTGTATTTGTCAGTAAAAGTCATTTGTTTTGATAAAAAAAACAGCAGTGGACCCAGAACGATCCTTGTGGCACACTCAGTTTAATACTAAATGGATTCAAAGTAACCTCTCCTATGGTAACGCGCACTGACATCTATCTGTCAGTGAGATAGCTTCTGACAAGTCTGTACAGCGTGCCTTTTACACATATGTTTTCGATTTATGTTTATCTGTGATTCCATATTCAGTAAAAAAAGGACATGAATTGTCACGGTATTAATTCCTTTATCGAAGCCTGTATATATATAAAAAATATACAAAATATCCGATCTCATTTACATCATGTTAACACCTAAAGAACTGCCAAAGTGCATCTCCCACGTTTCTTTCTATGCCCAATCATCTTCGCTTCCGGTCTGGATTCTTATTTTCTGTGTTATCTTGGATGATTGTCTCCTCTGAGCGATTATTCGAGAAATCTGTGACTAGGACACGGCAAACTTCTTTGAAATGTCGACTTGTGGAACCCTTTGGTCTTATATCTTGATAACTCCTACTTGTCAGCCAAGAAGAGATCGTTGCGTTTGCGCTTGTGTAAGGGATGCGGGATCGAGCATGGAGCCATTCGTTAAGAATATCAGTTTATTACCGGAGAGTCAGATGCAAATTACAGTCACAGATGCTCAAATCTGTACCGGTTCATAAAACAATAGAGTAAAAATAAAAAACAAAAAGAGTGGTTGACCTCCAAGGCTCAACAGTCTGCAATGACACAAATAATGGAAATCCTTAGTATGCATGACCATACACTATGCAGTATGTAAACAACTATCTTTATCCGTATTATCACTGAATAGTGGTCTCAGTTATGACAAATAGTCAAACTAATCAGATCAAGTGCATACACTGAACTTATCATATATGCAATAGTAACTTTTAACTGTCATTAATCATCATACTGGTTTCTAAACAAATACATAAAACAAATGAATAATAAATAATGATCTCTAAATCTTAGTGCATATCATAACATGTCACACAACTGTGTGTTATATCAGTCTAAATCCTTACACTAATAGTTTTAATCTTCTGCTCTCATCACAAAACAGTAATAAAAATAAGGTTCATATACATCAATAACTCAAATATCATGTGATCTCTATCATAGTTAAACTTCTGACTATATATATGACATAAGTCACTACATTAAACATTATGAAAATAATAATGGAAATATTATACTTCTATACTTTATCATTTCAGCTCAAAAACATATTAGCAATAAAAACACTAATGGTATTCATATCAAACAGTATTAATGAAAATATCATTATATTATTATGGTAATAAATGAAAATAGTTTACAGTATCAGCCATTAACTCCATATCAATTTTAAATAGGCATCAATATTAACACATAGTATACAACAGATGCATGCCATCTATCTTAAATAATATGGTCAATCTGAGGAAAACTAAGTTTCAGGTGAGCTGGTTACAGAATACATTTGCCCAACTTGGTTTCTATCTCATTAAAAGAACATGAAAACACAAGATATATCTCGCACAAGTCCAGCTGTCTGTTCTCTAAATAGTGTCCCTTCAGTTTATATTAACGTCAATTCACTTGCAATGTGTTTTAATAACAACAGACTGAATCAATCTTGTTCCGCGCTGATAGATACAGGTCTATTCCCATAATGAACTACATGTACATAAGGTTAGACTTTCAATACAACATTAAATAATAACACAAGTCCTATGCCCGCACTAAAACGACATAACATGTGCTTTATACTGAAACTCCAAGTGGAACAAAAACATCCGGCTTTCTAGCGCATGCGCACTGACACCGCGGTAACCAAATCAGTTTTAAGTTTTTACATGCGTGAGAATTATAAAATGAACAATGACACTCGCTAAAAGTATGTCAAAGTATTCTACTCACAATTATTTACATCAAGCCTTGGCCCTGACCTCTGTAAAGGCTTCACTATCGGTTACTGGCCCAATTTCGTCCAACCCAGCTTCTACCGCTGATTCACAATGTCGGCCAGCTTTATGCGTTCTTACAACGCATGCCGTAAAGTATGCACAAAAAAAAAAGTTTAAACCCTTCAACCCGGTGGCGCTCAAAACTGGTGCGTCAACACTATCACATCCACCCCCCGTTTAATCTTGCCTCGTCCTTGAGCACGGGTAGAACTTAGCATTGTTACTCATAACTATGCACATATCTTAACAATCAACATGAGGAAAAACATAACCTCCTGTCCCTTAACACTATAAACAGAATAATCAACTAGCCTCACACTAGCCACAGAAACTTGACATTAAATTTAATACAATACAGTAGAAACTATTTCATGACCAATTAGTCACGTGAACAAGCTGATCCAGGTTCCCTAAATGGATTACGGTGTTTCCCTGCCCCAGCTCTTGTTGAGTGACGGGGTAAAGTCTGATCAACTCCATTTGGTACATCTTGGCCATCAATAACTGTGGGTTGTAACACTAATACAAAACCGTCCTCATCAGTTTGGTTTATGTCTTGAGGTGGAAAGTGTTCATCAACTGAAGAATCATCTTAGTCATCCTCTGGTATTAGTACCTCTGTCAATGGACATGGTCTTATCTAACATCTGTTTACCCATTTTGGTAATCCTAACCCATCGGCAGGTGTTATACAATAAACATCCTTATCATCTAACTTTTGGATTACTTTGTATACTTGAGGCCCATATGCATCCTGTATTTTGTTTCGTCCTTTTGGATGCTGTTTTACTAACACTCTCTGTCCGGTGTGAAGTGAAGCTTCTCTAGCTCGCCTGTCAGCGTATTTCTTGCGCTCACACGCAGCCTGTGTCATTCTGCGTTTAGCATGATCATAAACTTCTTGTAATCTCTGCTGATGTAAAGTCACCCTAGTTACAGGATTATCTGTTGATGTTTCATCATATTCACTAGGTAGTAACTCAACTGGTACTCTGGGATCACGTCCAAAAAGTAAGTAGAACGGACTAAATCCAGTACTACTGTGGGGTGTCGTATTATATGCGAATACCAACTCTGGCAAATATTCTGGCCAACGCTTTTTCTTCTGGTGTGGCAACGTTTTCAATAGGCTATGCATTGTCCTATTAAATCTCTCTGTCTGTCCATTTGATTTTGGATGGTAACTTGTTGTTCTTGACTTCTTAATTCCATACATACTACAAAGTTGACGAATGACTCGACTCTCAAAGTCTCTACCTTTGTCGGAATGAAGTCTTAATGGAGCTCAAAATCTGGAAAACCATTCACGAACACAAACTCTGGCCACGGTTTCCGCCTTTTGATCTCTAGTGGGAACGGCTATCGTCCACTTCGTCAAAACATCCGTTAATACGAGAACATTTTCTCTACCATCTGTAGCTTTTTCAAGTATGGTGAAGTCCATAGCTACGACTTCTAGTGGTCGTGTAGCTTGTATTGTACCAAAGGGTGTATGAACTTTGACCTCTTTAGACAAAACACAGCGTTCACAGCAACCTATGTAGTCTCTGATCTCCTTCTCCATATGAGACCAATAACATTTTGCTCGCAAAAGCGCTAAAGTTCTATCAACACCCTGATGACCTCTATCATCATGAAAACATTTTAACATCTTCTGTTTCAAAACTTGAGGTAACACTATCTGTTTCACTTTTCCCATAACCGGATCTTGTATAACATGATACAACACTCCTTGGTCTATTTTAAATCTATCCCATTGTCGGTATAAGAGTTGCATTTCTTTTGGAGGTTGCTTTCTCTCTCTTAGTGTGGGTTTCTTACCTGTGTCAAAACACTTGTGGACTGATCCAATCACTGGATCTGCATGTTGCATAACTGCTATCTCTTCATGTGATAGAATAGGCATGGAAGTGGCTCCGACTTCGATTGTGTCAAGTCCAACATTAAAACTAGCATTGTCACCCTGCTCAGTACATCTCTCACTTCCAATTTTCACTTGAAGTTCAACTAGTAAGGCTGATGAATTACTTGCTCTTGCACATAACTGTGACGAGGATTCTTCTGACTCCATCTTTTCCCAAGGTCGCTCAGTTAACCGTGAAAGGGCATCGGCACTTCCCTTATGCTTCCCTGCTCTGTACTGGAATTGGAAGTTAAAACTTGCTAAGGCTGCGGCCCATCTCAGCTCAACAGCACTTATCTTAGCTTTGGTCATTAAATAAGGAAGTGGGTTGTTGTCAGTTACCACCGTGGAAAACGCACCCTGTAGATTTTCTCTGAACTTATCTACCACTGCCCACTTGACAGCTAGAAGCTCTGGTTTCATGGAACTATAATTGTCTTGATTACGTTCTGACTTTCGCAAACCTCGGCTTGCGTAGGCAATTACTCTGAGCTTTCCTTCTTGTTCTTGCGACAATATAGCTCCGAGACCCATATGCGACGCATCGGTCTCAAGAATAAATAGCTTATCAAAATATGGGTATCCCTACTGGTGCATGAGTGAACTCCTGTTTCAATTTTGTAAATGCCTCTTCATGGGACTCATTCCACAATTCTTTTATTTGCACTGACTTTCCTCGTTTCTGTGCAGCTAACTCGCCAACAAGCTGATGTAATGGAGCTGTAATCTGCGCAAATCCTTTGATAAATTTCTATAGTAGGAGGCAAAACCTGTTAAGCTACGGAGTTCCTTCAACGTTCGTGGTCTAGGCCATTTTTGTACAGCTTCAGTTTTCTTTGGATCGGTCTTAATCCCTTATTTGGTGATAACATGACCCAGAAAATTTACTTGTTCTCTGAACAATTTACATTTTCTGCTTTCAGTTGCAAGTTGTGTTCTGCCAGCTTTGAGAAAACTAAATCCAGTCTTTCGACATGATCTTCGACTGTTTTACTGTAGATGATAATATCATCTAAATATACAAGCATGTGTTGGTAAATATCTCCTTGAAAAACACGATTCATTAGTCTTTGGAACATAGCCGGCGCATTCGCCAGTCCAAAAGGCATACGTACCGCCTCAAACAATCCCATTGGAGTGGTAAATGCAGTCTTTTCAACATCATCTGGATGTACTTCAATCTGATTGTAGGCTGCACATAAGTCCAGAGTACTAAACATTTTTGATCCTGCTAAAGTCTCTAAGGACTCATCGATTCGAGGTAGTGGGTACACGTCTCGTCTTATTTTCTTGTTCAGTTTCTGTAGTCGATACAGATCCGTAAGTCTCCTGATTTTTTTTCTGAGGATGACTATTGGTAATGCATAACTTGCTTTACTCTCTCTTATTATTCCTCTTGCTAGGAGATCTTTCAGGTGAGCTTCTACTTCCTTGTACAGATGTGGCGGTATTCTTCTGTACGGTTGTGCAATCGGCACTTCATCCACAGTATGGATCCTATGCTGCAATGTACTAGTGCACTGTAGTGGTGCGTCATCGCGCAGAAAAATATGACTGTGTTTCTTCAGTAAGGCATGGGCCTTTTCACGCTCTTCCTCGGTTCCAGGAAAGCTTGATAAATCAACTGACGGAACATCCGACGCATTGCCAACACAACTTTGACATTGAACCCTGACCTTACCCTGTTCACCACTAGGTACAAGCTCTACGGCTACTTGCTTGCCTAACTCTATGATTTCATCAGGTTTCTGGAGTGTACCTATCCTCTGACCCGGTTTCAAATATACATCTCTAGAACTAGGATTAGCTACATGCACATACAAATGGTCGGACGAAGAACCAACAATAGTTCTTGCCGCAAGAACTATCCCTGGTAACTGATGGTTAAGAGGCTCTACCACAGCTACTCCACCCTTCACCCTACTAATAATCCTACAAGAAGATACACTGTTCGGCGGTATAACTACTCCATGTGGTCCTGCCACCTTGACAAAACCTAGGTTGACACTTGAGCTCTCTTTCTTTTCTGCTCCAAACTGTTTAAGTTTTTCCCAATATTCTCCTAAGCACATTCATGCCAATTACTCCTGGACTACTGTGTGTAGCGTCTCTAACTACAGAATCTTTAAGAACTAATATTCCAACTTCTAGAATGTCTGAACCAAAAATATGAACATAGACAATAATCAAACCAACATAAGGTATCTCGAGTCCATTGGCTGCTGACAGCTCTAGCCAGTTGTTAGTATCAACCACATCACTTTCCTGTATATGTAAGTGGTCTCTGGCAAACGATTCAGTTATGATTGTCACCTGCGACCCAGTGTCTAATAGACACGGCACAGTTACCTGTCCGAAAACACAATTTACAGTAATTCTGTCTGCAACAGTTCGATCTAGCACTTCAGGATTTGCTAGTTTGTTCCTTCATGGAAACTCCTTGTACACTATCATTAACTGCAGTTGGGGGATCTGTTACCGTTTTCTTTTTTCTCTCACTCCTGAGAATCCAGCAGTCACGTTTCAGGTGTCCCAATTTACCACAATGAAAGCAAGGACCTTTCATCCTCTGTTGGGGTACTTGCAGTTGCTGTTTACTAGGGTTCATACCATTCGCCTGTAGCGATATCAGTCGATCCAACATCTTTTGTTGACTTTCAATAATTTCTTGTTGCTTCTTTTGCACAGTGAGCACTTCTTCCAGTCTCTTTGTCAGTTCGGATTCCTTGGTATCTTTCACAGTATGCGTCACTTCAGTAAGTGTATCAACTGAACCTGCTTCTGCTCTTTTCTTAGGTTTGGTGTCTAAACCTTCGCCAGTCCATAATAAAGCTTGTTGCCGTACTTCCTTAAAGGATTTACTAGGGTTCTCCCAAACAGCAAGTCTTAATATATTACTCAAAGTACTGTCACGCAGTTTTTCAATAAACTGATCTCTTAAAGCATGATCTTTGTTTGGCAAAATCTTATCGTTAATGCTGAAAGCACGATAAAGAAGAGCCATCAGTTCATGTGAAAAGTCACGCAGGGACTCTCTGCAATGTTGTCTACGGGCACAAAATGCATCTAATAATTCATTCTCAGAGTCTTTCACCGAAAGCATCTTTCAAAATATTGATTACGCCTGTAGCCGTATTACGCTCATCAGGCTCTGAGTACTTAACTTCTCTCCGTGCAGCGCCCTCTAAATGTGCAAGTAGATAATCTGCTGCGGGTTGTCCTTCTAACCCCTGAGCATGCAAGGCATCTCGGGCCTGTACCACCCAATCGTCTAAAGTTCCGGTTTTTCCAGAGTAATGTTCTAACCTACGAGGGGCGTACACTAATCTAACAGGTGTAGACTGCAGCCTCCGACATGGTAACAATGATGCATAGACACAGCAAATAAAGGCTACGGTATATCCCGAACATGAGTAATCTCCCAACAAATGTTGTCATATGCAAACAATAATAAACATGCAAGTGTGATTCATAAATCCTATGCACATCAGGTACACATGTAAAATGATATCATCAATGGTCAGGCAATAAACATGCAAATATGCGAAATACTCATCATCATAATACATTCACAATACCACATCATCAGGTAACCAGTGTTCTACTGAGAGGCACAATGTTTATATCAAAAGTCAAAACCAGTGATGAGTATAAACAAATACTCATGTATGTAAATCCGGGTATTACAGAGTTCAAAACTGGTAATCACCATCATGCTGCATAGTACCAGACAATTTCTGTAAACATCTGTAGGCAGTGATCATTGTCACTCACATAACTTGATCCGATGGTAAAGTTAATGGAACGACATCAGTGTATTAACTAATGAAATGTTCAATGTCACACTGGAACATCATTGCTAACGTATCTCGAGACATCAGACATCAACAGCACTACATGATCCCATCAACTGCTGAACAACGGTCATCACAGCTCAAATCAAGGTCTGTTACACCAAGCGGCAACATCATTCAGGAAAAGGCAACATCACTCCAAGGCTCCAACCAGGTGTATCACTCAGTGACTGTCAAACCACCCTTTTATCTTTTGACAACATCTCAGTTTAATATATGTCCAACAATATGCTCATCTGTCCTCCTTTATATCTCTGCTTTTTTAAGATCCCTCCTTTTTAGTCATCCCACTTCTGACACCAAAATCTGTAAGGGATGTGGGATCGAGCAAGGAGCCATTCGTTAAGAATATCAGTTTATTAACGGAGAGTCTGATGCAAATTACAGTCACAGATGCTCAAATCTGTACCGGTTCATAAAACAATAAAGTAAAAATAAAAAAAAAACAAAAAGGGTGGTTGACCTCCAAGGCTCAACAGTCTGCAATGACACAAATAATAGAAATCCTTAGTATGCATGCTCATACACTATGCAGTATGTAAACAACTATCTTTATCCGTATTATCACTGGATAGTGGTCTCAGTTATGACAAATAGTCAAACTAATCAGATCAAGTGCATACACTGAACTTATCATACATGCAATAGTAACTTTTAAACTGTCATTGAGCTGGTTACAGAATACATTTGTCCAACTTGGTTTCTATCTCATTACATGAAAACACAAGATATATCTCGCACAAGTCCAGCTGTCTGTTCTCTAAATAGAGTCACATCAGTTTATATTAACGTCAATTCACTTGCATTTTGTTTTAATAACAGACTGAATCACTCTGTTCCGCGCTGATAGATACAGGTCTATTCCCATAATGAACTACATGTACATAAGGTTAGACTTTCAATACAGCATTAAATTAAATAATAACACAAGTCCAATGCCCGCACTAAAACGACATAACATGTGCTTTAAACATATTTAAACGTCTCACTGAAACTCCAAGTGGAACAAAAACATCCGGCTTTCTAGCGCATGCGCACTGACACCGCGGTAACCAAATCAGTTTTAACTTTTTACATGCGTGAGAATTATAAAATGAACAATGACACTCGCTAAAAAGTATGTCAAAGTATTCTACTCACAATTATTAACATCTAGCCTTGGCCCTGACCTCTGTAAAGGCTTCACTATCGGTTCCTGGCCCAATTTCGTCCAACCCAGCTTCTACCGCTGATTCACAATGTCGGCCAGCTTTAGGTCACGTGGTCCTATTTGTTTACATGATTATATATATCGTGACATAATTTTAATAACAGGAACATGGCCTAGTCTTTTTTTTTACTTGCATCAGGAATTTATAGATGGTAGAAGATGATTTGTTACCAGATAGTTGCATAGTCTATTAAATACAAGTTTCTCAAACATTTTGGCACATTATTTAAAGTAGAAATCGGCCTGTAATTGTTAAAAAGATGACGTTTGAAATGATTATCCACTGTTCTTAAGGAAGATTTTTTTTTCTATTCACGCGTAAACTAACCCATTTTCATACAGTAAATGACAAAGGTACGAAATGGTATATAGAGTATGTAAGCATTATTCTTCAAAATACAGTTACTGATACTAACGGGTCCAGTTGTTTCCTCGGTTTAACTTTATATATACATATTTTTCGTAATATATAAAAAAGGAGAGAATTAAATGGAGTCACCAACTCACGGCTCGACTGTTGGCAGATTGTGATTATTTTTTTCTACATCACATTGGAATGCGAAGTATTTATAAAATAATTTCTTTTTCTTTCTATATCATCAGTGACGTATTTGACTTGTTCTATTGGGGTATACTTTTAACATATTTATCCTCGAGCAATGAATGTCAACAGTTCCAGCATTATTTTACCTCCCTATCGTTGTAACACAGTGTTGTATTCGTATTCTGAACAAAGGTAGTATTTTTTTGTTTTCTTTATAACTGACTGATTTCTTATTCTATTGGTAAGCTTTTAATTCCTTCTCAGAACGTGTAAACATTTTCCATAACCAGTTTCGTGCCCTGGTTGACAAGGTTAATCAAGGTTAACTTTTCTGTCTTATAAAATACCTGTGTGATTTAACAACATATTCAGCGAGGGCTAAATTAATTAAACCATAATAAAAATGTAAAATGTCTGACAAAACATCATATATATTATATTATATATATATTTGCTAAGGTATGTAATGAATCTGAATCACTGCCATCGGTTTCGCCTCATCGGCTCATCAGGTGACTGAGGTTCAACCATGTGCGATATTGGGTGCCCTCGTACCATTGCGGCAGGTTGAAACAATTTCCGTACGTTTATTCCATAGGTTCTATTGATGTGAGCTCATGATTGCTAGTTTCTCTGCCAAACACAAGTTGTATTGATGCGAAGAGGTCATGAATGTGTTCGACTGCTGGATTATAGACCAGGTGATAGGGGAACTGTGTTGCTTGTCTTTCATGGTCCATACCCTCATGACACCCATTCAATGTGGTAGTAATTCGCCATATGTACCACATCCCTAAAACTTTCCTTGATCAGTCTGATGTAAATAGTCCAGTCGTGTGTGCAGTTGTTCGTTATCTTCCCCTAACGCTTTAGATGACTTGTATCAAATGCTATTGTTGCCCGCTTCTCTGTTAAGTCCTCCTTAAAAATCACTTTCCTTGTGCATAGTATTCGGCACCATTTGCCGGAAGCAAGTACTTTGCACTTTGCCGAGTAGTTTATGAACGTCACAAGTATATTCCCGGGGTCTGCGAACTCCATAAATGCGACAATAGTCACGGTCAGTCAGTTAGTTCTGTTTTAAGTTTGTCCTTTAAGAAATCCCGGCCCGGGAAATTGTGTCAGTGTTTTCATCCTTTGTTTCAGTAATCCCCCAATGAGATTCGCACTGAATTGCGTCAACTTCGTTCGTAGAAATCGTCATGATCGCGTCTATACTGAATCAATTCATTTTTATCTCTCCCACTTTCCATTTCACAATGATGTACTTTGTCCTTCAGTTCAGTTATTTTAATTCTTTGTTTTTCAAATTCATTCTTTGGTTCATGAAGTCTGTTTCCATCATCCCGTATTCGTTCTGACAGGGCATTTAGAAAAGATACTAGAACTCAGATCGGAGCCGGTAGTTCCAATGTTTGCACGGTGGCTTGTAAAGGATTATCACCAAATTCTGGACCCATCTTCTTCATACTAGGAAACATTGTGCTTGGCCGATGGAAGCGGTCGTTAGTGTGTTTATAATCGGACTGCATGTTCTTCGTCTCCAATGACAGACGGCGAATACTTTAATTTCTTTGGGATATACAAAACAAAGTATTTGGAAGTCAAGAGGGTAAACATAAGGATGTCTCGTCTCAAGACAGAATACGCCAATAGCAAAACTTTCAATCTATTACGAATGAGAATTAGTTAAAGACCGCAGACCTCAAACAGCATTCTTATCAAGTTGTGCTTCACACACAAAGCTGTCACGGTTAATTAATCCAGCTCCAGAACAAACCTGCCCCTAGTACAAAAAAAAGAGCTCAGTTAGAGAATTAACCATATATAATGAATATATATATATATATATATATATATATATATATATATATATATATATATAATGTTTATTTAGATTACCGCCGAAATTGAATGGTGTTCCGTGACTACTTGTCTCATCAAAAATTAATTCAAAATCAAATTCGTGGCAATTATTTTATTTACATTGTACATGCTTACCAATGATCACTTATTCCGTTCGTTCTTTACATTCATGGTCATATTATGTGCCTAGAAACAATGCTAGTATATCATACTTTAATAGATAACATCTGCTCCTTCACCAAATTTTAGGCCGACGCCACTTCAGAAGCGGGCTTGTGAATTGTGGGGAAAGTACCACTTTACCCTTAATCCCTGGCCAGGAGAGTCGTACCGTTGTTTGTACAATTGCGGTTGAGCTCTAACACGCTCAGCCTGCTTTTCTTAAGGGCCAGAATTTATTGTCGGTTATGAAAGGACCCAACTGACGATGAGAGATTAAGGCGTGCTTAACCTGGCCCAGTTTGTACCAGCTGTATTCGACTGGTCGTTTTCGTCTGGCGGGAACATTATTTATTCGAACGGGCCGAGGATGTCACTCCGGGCAGTATGTACTGCATGAATGTAAGAAAGTGATAATCTGCGAGAAATATTCCTGGTCTCAGTACCATTACCAAACCATACATGGAAACATTCGTTAATAATTAAGAGTTACATTTTCACACCGCCAGGTCTGTGACTCGACCCTCAGCTGAGATCCCCTTTGCTCTCCTAACCAACGACTTTTTTAAAGACAATTTTTATGCATGACACCCGTTGACCCCTCCCTGCAAAAAAATCCTGAATCCGCGCCTGTTTATCCTTTAATTTAGTTACTTCTACGTGTGCAGTATGTTAGCAGCCTATTGGTTGTTGCCCAGTGAATGTTGGGCTTGTGTCACACATGGCAATCCCTGGGCAATAACTGGTTTGTCTCACATGACCCGCCTCAAAGTCATAGGTCATTTCTGTATGCTATATTTTTTTTGTTATACCCCCGCTCATGATCGAGCCCCATCTTGGTCAGCATTCGCTTAACTGCACTTGCGCGGCGTATTATAAATGAATATCGACGAATAAAGAGGCAAAGAATAACCCCAAAACTTATATTGCTTACCGAGAAAAAAAATCTCTTAAAATCAAAAATTGTGTTTATGAGAGGGGAACACATATAACTCCTCGTATGATTTAAAAGATATCTTTTTTTTACTGGACAAGAGATGGAATGCTTTCTCCATTACTTACTTCTGAGTCCGAGTAAAAGTCCATGTACCTTTGGATTCCAAGGTCGAGTCCCTAAACCTCTGGTCTCTGTCGTGTATATTGTTTCCATTAATAAATCCAAAATGCTGGGTGATTGGATCCAAATACAGTAGCCGTGAATACAGCGTATTTATATTTGATTGGTAGGCCTTCTTGACACAAGTCATAGGGGGAACTGCACTGCAATGGCCATCCGTCCTGTTGCATCGATATCAGTTTATCATCCGGCCGGTAACCTTAACATTAGGCTCGAGTGATGTATGAAAATATTTGCATCCTTACCATGATGAAGAGTGCGGTTCTCGACCTTGTCCGACAGTCGATAGGCTCGTATATATGTCATGGAGGCAAAATGCCGCTACGAATGTAACAGAGAAAGCCTACTTATAAAGGGGCGCGCAACATGCCTGAAATATAAGAACTTTTGTTTTGCGTTTAATTTCATGTTGATAGTCACTGCCATGGTCCGCTCTCACTGAAACAGAGCTTGTAATATACAGCTGTTATCTGCATGGCTCAGTTCTTTGCACAATTGACTGGTATGGGGTTTTCAGCAAAATCAGATATTTGTTTTAATTGCAGGGTTTGCCTCCAGCACCATGTGTTTATATGTCGTTGAACAGGTGCCCGTCCATCTCCGTGGTGCCATGGTAACAACTACCAGCCTCTTCTTGGCTTTAGGACAGGTCATTGCCTCCAGTGATTCAGCTGCCTTCAGCACGGACACTCAGAGGGGATGGAGGTTATAGTACTTCATTTAGTAGCATGTTTCTGCCGCCGCTTGTTGGTTACGGTAATTTGCCTGTTAGCTACTTTACTCAATCAGTTGTTAAAGGCGTTTGATCAGAACATAGGATTGAATACAGTTGTTCAAGAGTGTCGGAATGTACTAGAAACTTGACTCAAAAGGTATTTAATTCTGTATTCTGATGAAAATAGCTTATTAATTCCATTAATTTAATGTAGTTCAAATAGAACAATTAAACTAATATTGGTGATGTCAGCCTGTTCTTATACGATATGCTGACTGCAGAAACGGATTCAAAAACATCTTTGACTGACGTCGATTGGATTTTTGTTACACTTGTTATTATAAAGACGATAAAACAACATATTAATACCACGTTATACATCGATGTATTCCATCGCAAAACGATCAATGGAAGCACCCCCCCCCCCCCCCGGGCTTGCCACTTAGTGATAATGAGGAGTCGGCTCTCAAAATAAACGAAAAATTGAAATTGATGTTTTTTATGTGTGGGGAGACCTTAGTATAGGCCCACATTAAAGAAATTTTACCCAGATATTAATATAGAAATAAACAAATCAACCCTTATGTAAGCCTTCCCGTACTACGGGAGGGGTGTTTTATTAGTTTCATTAAAATATTTAGTTCTCTGTCACCGGAGTGCTCATGTATATTGATTACTGTTCTAAATTGTCACTTATTGAACATATACATTGACTTTTCATTAATATTGCCAAAATGGATGAGTATCATTGATGGGGACAGAATATAGACATTTTACATTTATTTCAGAACTTACAGTGCCACAGTGGTCAAAATGTCCGGTATGCGGTGCTCCTCATCAGCAACGTGGATGTCAGTGTTGCCGATGGCAGTGAGGCTGCTGTTTACCACTGTAGGGATTAACCTTGTTGACAGAATTGGAAGGAAATCCCTAATTGTTACCAGTTTAATAGGTAAGAATCTTTAAAATGATAATTATTACTGATTAAGAGCAACTTCACTCAATCATCTGTTTGTTATTCCGTATCGTAGGCCCTAAACTTTTCGTCAAACGCCTCCTACTTATTGGCTGAAATCCATTTGGTAGACCGATTGAATAGCGGATATTGAATGAAAATGAGGCATATGAATAAAAAGACGACAGATATTACTTGCCATGTTGCTTATATACCTTAATCATTAAGGTGTGACAGATTTTCGCTAATCATCATGACTAGAGCCCGCCAATAGCCGAGTTAAGATCTAGGCGAGCCGAGTTTTTCAAGAGGCGTCGCCAATATTTTATTAAGCCGAGGTGAACTGATTTTGTGCAGCTCAGCCTGGCTTGAAAGAAAATTAATATAAAATGATCAACCATTTACAACTAAAAATGCCCGAAACCAAT
The DNA here is from genome assembly GCA_026874595.1 of Sipunculus nudus. Classification (NCBI taxonomy): domain Eukaryota; kingdom Metazoa; phylum Annelida; class Sipuncula; order Golfingiida; family Sipunculidae; genus Sipunculus; species Sipunculus nudus. The sequence goes on along the minus strand of CM049306.1, from coordinate 35,966,671 downwards.
ATAGACTTATACAAAATTAGTTTTGTTGATTCTGATGCTGACTGAAGCATTGATAATACATGATAAGCATACATTGATAAGCCTTATAATACATGGACAAGCCTTACACCCCTAAAAATATAGGAAACTCACGTAATAAAGATAACTTGTTTAAATAAATTTGTTACTTTTTATCATCGTCAGATGAATAGGCTTTGAGTTCAATTTAAGCCAGTTTACAACAAGTGATGCTTTAAAACAATGTGCCTGATTTTTTTTGCCGGACACGACAGATACAAACTGTACTTTAGCTGTTGTGAATCCTCCACCTTTTGAAAGACGTTATAAACACCATATAATGATATAAACATTAATTATCTTTCATGAATTGTATAGCTAGTTATAATAAATAGTGCAAGGCACTCCATTGCTCAGATGCATTAAAGTTTGCAATCGGTAGTCTGTAGGTAGGTTCTGGCGCAAGTCTGCAGGAATGGGTATCTAGCTGTATTTATCACACTTTCATCACTTTCAATTTAAAAAAAAAAAAAAAAAAAACAGGACTTTTATTCAAGCCATATCCCTGTATGGTCTGACTTCAGCTCTTGTGGTGATTGTGTAGGCCTAAAAGACGGATTATGTTATGAGGAGACGAATGTATTGTCATCAGGGGGTCTGTGTCTCCCGTCCTTCGTTCAGACGGCATCCCTGTGGACCAGACAAGCCGGCGTAAGGCTGGTTGTGGGATTACTACGTTTGTCTTTCTTTATCTCAGTGAATAGTTCCACACGGTCATTTATTTTGCGTTTTTTTTCTATAGGTAATATTGAAATTATTAGAACACTCTCTCATGTCCCAACTAAACAGGATAGTTATGTATGAACTTTGAACCCTTCAAGCTGGAAATTACTTATATATTTGGCCTCGGTATTACAATGATACTGGCTTATAAAAATATATACTGACGCTATACCCTTAATGCCAAAATACGACTGGCAAAAGCCCGGATTCAGTAGCAAGTACTACGAGGACAGTCTCAAGGTGGGACTCTGCAGAGAGAGAGATAGCGGAGAGAGATTGGTTGCCATTGGACCCGTTACTCACCCGTATAACCTGGAGGAACGCTCTGGGAATGACCGCGCCCTCATCCGCTTATAATGTGTGTGTGTGCGTTCTCTTGATGACTTTATGAGTTGATCTGCTTAGGAATGTATATAATTATATATTCTAGGTGTTGCCAGCATGCCGTTTACGATTAATGCAGACATTTATCCCGTCTGGGCCAGCAGTACCGGGAACGGGATTGCGACAGTTGTAAAATGGGCCTCCACAGCAATGACTTCTTTCACTTTTCTTAGGCCTAACTGTGGCAATCACCACAAGCTGCGGGAGACTGCTCATTCGGAACATCTCGGCCTAATCCGTTGGCTTCTTATCTCGGATGTACATAGGGGGCCGCCATGGAACGTATTCCGACAAGGAAAGGGCAGGTCAACTGCTCACCTGTTGTGCGCTTTGTAAGAGCAAAACCATTTATTTTGTACTGTCAATCCTAACATAATCTTCCTTTGAAGATATAAGACAACACTAATAACAATAGAGTGGGAATTCCCAAGAATACTAATTTGGAAAGCATGAGGATACAGTTCATGCGAAGGAGTTCATTCCCAGTGGGCAATGTACGAGGATTTTGTGATAAACTGAACTTTCTAGCATAAATTACTGACGGAACCTGTTCATATTTGATGTTGAGCAACATATCAAGTCCATAAATACACGTGTATTATCAAGCAAATCAATGTATTCTCTGTAGAAACTGTGATATTTTCTTAGACTATTAATTAAAGATCGCAACCTGGTGGATTTCCGGCGAACTATACCAAATTTGGTGGTGTATCATTGGGCCATACATACATCTGAGGCCTGATCGGCAATGACGGCCAAGGTGGTCCGTATGGGAGGCAGCCAAATTACAGTATATTCCTTCTTCCACCACACAAGCGCCACCTGTCGGTGCCTACTGACACTGAATGTCCCGGTTTGGCACTTTGCACTTTCCTTTCGCCTTAATGCACTGGGCTTCAGAGGCTTGGGCTTCTAAATACACGAATGACGTATACATGAATGCATTGAAGGGGCCAATGCATTCCGTTTAGATTTGTTAGATGAGAATTGTTTTCAGGTAGATTTTACAATCTGACACTGTTGCAATATTCAGGGCAATAAATATCTGAGCAAATCAGGACACAATGTTGATAAATGGTTTTATTTATCAGTTTATATGTACAATACATTTTCCCACCTGACTAGCCCCATCCATTACTGAGTATTCGGGTGCATTATAATGACAAAATTAACAGTATTATGATGACAAAATAAACCATTTTGTTATTTTCTAATCGATTAAAGTAGCTAAATTTTACCGAAGTATTTTGCATGTGTCTGTTTTCATTTTATAAATTCTCATTGAACCCGAACACATCAGACCACAGGCGCCTGAATTGCTATTAGTGAAGATTTCGGTTAAATTTGTTACTTTCCTGGGTCCTTTTCTTATAACTATTACTTATCTGACATTTTTTCTAACGTTTTTCACACTATATGGCCCATCTCTTTATTATTTACTTAATATTTAGGATAGGCAAGCAAGAACCTCCGTCGTTAAGTCCGACATCCATAAAATTCCGTCCGTAGGTTCTCAAGTTGAGCATGTATCAGTCTGTTACGAAAGACGACATTCATGGCATAGCAACATAGGAAGCGCTTTCCGACGGGTTGATATGTCTACTAACTGAGCCTTCAGATGGTGACACAGCTGACGTTACAAGGACTCGTGGCTGTATTTATTTCCCCTGTATAAAATCTATAAAACACCTGAGGTTTGGGTCTCTTTTAAATAATTTTCAAAATAAATTCTGATATTAAATCTGTTTTACCTGAGAGTTTGTTGTTTCTACAGTCAAACAATTCCAAGGAAATGAGGGCTTGTGTATCTCTTTTTTTTTCACAAGTCTGATCCATATACAGTGAAGCCAAAATTACCCCTCCAAGCAGTTCAAAACAAGCATTTGATCAACATGTCTCTGATTGGCCACAGATTTAAAAAAATAATTGACTGATACCATAGATTTTCTTTGAAATTATGCTTAACATACCAAAAAATCGAACAATAGGTTTTTAAAGCCCGCCTGGCATAACGGCTATAGAGACCACCAGAGCAGGCCAAACCTTTTTTTCCTAATTTCTCGAAGGAACGAAGTGGGAGTGACCTAATTTTTGGTGTGGCAGGAGAACTAGGGACCTCTAATTCCATGTCTGATTTTGGTTTCGTAGGTTTTACAGTTTTAAAACGTGCCATGTAAAAGGGACTTCCGGACAAAGGATAAAGACTATAGCTGAGATGACTTATGTATAGAGCTAAAAATGACATACATATCCCCTATCTCACCGAGCCATTCAAAATCAGATTTTTTTTCTGAGTTTCCTTCCCTACAGGCCTATTTTGGTTAAGCTCAGCAAAAGTCTATATCTTCTTTGTAATGCCAAGGAAAGATCGCTAAGGTGTACGAAACTAAATTGTTACCCTGCGGTAGCTATTAACTGGTATAGAGATTATAGGGTTTCACAATGAATTTTGTTCGACGTGTACAAAATGTGCAAAACAAAATACATGTGCTCTTCTCTGCATGATGGAGTGACAATTTTAAAGAGTAAAATACATTTTAGGAACCAGGATCACACTGCGGACTCAGACACACAAGAATACGAATCTGCTGTTTGTCGGCATCACAATCGGACCCCCACAATGCACCGCGGCTTCTAAATACACCGATGGCGTAGATATAAATGTAGTGAAGAGAGTAATGCAGTTCTCTCAAGTACGTTGGAGAAGAATTTATTCAAGGTTAAATTACATAAACAGTCGTGGTTTTTGGTAAGGACTAAGGAAAAGGTAATAGTTTGCAACCATGCGCATGCGCATGAAGTGTTCCCTGAATATGTTAAAAATTTTAAATTTAGGGTGTGACAGTTGAGATAAGTAGTCCCAGTCGTCCCTCAGTGCCTAACAGGAAGAGGTTAGTTTTGAGTAGAAACGGCCTCTGGTGGAAGGTTGAAGGATTTCAACACAACAGGATAAAAACGTCATCAATATGAATGTCGCAACTGAATAAATCTGACTATAAACCTCTCCTGTTACAGGATGGCTCTAATAGAAGTGGTTAAGGAGGCAACGAGTTTGATTTGGATTATATTTTCCCAAAACAGAAAGAACTCGAGAAGCCCAGCCGGGTGAAAACAACATACTTGTTGTACACACTGGTGATTCTTTCTGCTTTTGGAAGATTTTTAACAGGATACAACACTGCCATAACTTCCGGTGCCATGATACTCTTGAAAACAACTTTCATTTGAACTATAAATGACAGGAATAAATATATATATATATTATAAAACCGACATTTTTGGCTGCTAATGGAGTCTGCATTGCTGGCGCAGTCGTTCAGGGGCTGGCCCCGAACACTGGATTTGTACTTATACTGGAAGAAAAATCGTCTGTATTGGCTTAGGTGGGTCACATGATAATTAAATAATTTATTTAGATAAAGAAAGAAAAGGTAATGATTTCCAGACCTTTCATTTTACAGACATTTTCCTAATTTTAAAACGGGTCACATCTTGTGTGGTCTCCAAGAGACAATATTTTGCTTTGATAATATATATATATATATATATATATATATATATATATATATATATATGTATTTATAAGAAAGTGTATAAAGTTTATAATACATAATGTTTCTGGGCAAATTACATAAACATGAGTGTAATTGTGGTAAGGTCTATACGGAATAAATAATGCTTTGCAATCATACGCCTGACCTAATTTAAGGTTTCCATGGAGATTTTTCATGGTCCTCCCTGTATGTCAAATAAAAAGATTCTAAGTCCAATGGTTACAATTTACGCCATGTTAACGGACAACCACTCCATTTGAAGGTCTAAAAACAGACATTAACAAGGCCTACAGGCCTAATGCGAACCTGTACAATGTTTGGGAGTATGAATGGAGGTTTATTTATAAAATTTAATATTGATCCTCTTATGTCCTGCATATTTACCTTAGTCATTATGATTCCAGCAAAATGGACTTTTTGGACCTGCAAGTTTCAGACTAGGACATTTTAAAACTAGCATATGGGTAGTCGACAAGCGACAATGTGTATCCGCAAAAAAATCTGAGTGGGACGGGTGAAGTGAGGCATGGATTAAGTGGCAAGGGGAATAGAGTGAGGTGTGTTGCATATTAACAGCATGGATGTCTGCAGCGTCCAGGATGTATCAACCTGCAAAATTTAAGGTGGATAAGTCAAACCACTGCTTAGATATGAGTGATATTATCCCAAGGCAGATGAACAGATGAACGCTGTGCAAAAATGGTTGCAGGTGGCGCCACCAGTTTTAGTGTATGTTATAAAGCTATCAAAGGGCTACATTTGTGCAAAATTTATTTACCCAATCTATTCTTATAAGACTGGCAGAACCCTACCATAGAATAATTCTTGTAAAGTTTAAACCAATCAGCTTAACAGTTTCATTATAAATCAGTGTATAAGCTAGAAGAGTTAACAAATTACATTTTCGCTTGTAAAAAACACATCAATGTAGGTGGCGCCACCAATACCTCAAAATCAGATATGACATATGTGACAAACATTGGTATAAAATTTGGTGATTATAACTCTAGTCGTTTCTGAGATTTTAATTTTAGTGTGCTTTTTTGGACAGATGACCAAGTTCAACCTCCTGTAACTCGGCCAAAACTCTCCAAACTGAAACCATTCGATCAAATTTGAGAGAGATTGTTCCAGGGATCATTTCTGTGAAATATTGGACAATTTGGCTGGACAGTTTCTGAGAAGAAGATTTTTAAAGGTTTTTAAGCTTTTTCTCTATAAAATCTAAATTAATGCAGATACCCAATAGTTAGCTCCAGGACACAAGTTTCACATGTGACTAATTCTTACATGTAATTTGGAGCTGCTAGCTCCGACAGTTTCTGACTTACAGCCATGGACGGCGGAAAGCCAGCCCTGGACGGCGGACGACGGACGGACGACGCTGCGCCATCGCATAAGCTCACAGGTTCGCTAAAAAGCGTAAGTTTCGAAAAATTAGAGGTGGCGCCACCAATCTGAAGGAATTGATGAAACACTATATGATCGCTATGCATGCAAAGAATCATGGCCATCAGAGCATTAAGTATTCAGATACTGGAGCTTTCGTACCAACTATTTATTTTTTTCTGGGGGTATTTACGAGCCCCACAGCTCAGAGGATATGGGTAACAGAGACCTAATTTTTATTTTTCCATGGAGATTTTTCATGGACCTCCCAGGATTTCAATTTAGAATATTCTAGGGCCAACGGTTAGGATTTGTGCCCAGTTCATGGACAACCGTTTCATTTGTCAAAAATAGACAAACAAAAATAGCATGAAATTCGAAAAAAATTGCGGAAATTATTGAAACACCCCACGATCAATATGCATGCAAAGAACCATGTCTATCATGAATTAGTTATTCAGATACTGGAGCTTTTGTATCAAATTTTTAATTATTCTGCAGGATACTTACGAGCCCCATAACCCGGGAGGATATGGGTACCAGAGACCTAAATTAGGTTTCAAAGGGGATTTTTCATGGTCCTCAGACGATGTCAAGGTAAAAGATTCTAGGTCCAACGGTTACGATTTGTACCCTGTTAACGGACGGCCGGCCGGGGGTGGTCGCTATAGCTCAAATGACGCGCAGTATAGTCAGCTGAACTTATAAACACACCAGGTTCCGGGACGCTACATGAAACCATATCTCAGGAACTGACGTGACAACTGTCATATTATGGTCTTAATAAAAAAATAGAAAAATACAGGTGGCGCAGCCAGTTTTAAGGAACTGACAAAACTAGTCATGGTCAATATTCAAGGCAAGATTTATGACAATCTATGCATTAATTATAAAAATACTGGAGGTTTTGTATCAAATTTTTAATTATTCGGGGGGGGGGGGGGGTACCTACAAGCCTCATAGCTCGTAGGATATAGGTTTCCGAGGATATTTTGATTGTCTTCCATGAATGTTCACTTAAAATCTTCTTGGGTCAGCGGTTACGATTTGTGCCCTGTTAACGGCAGACAATCGTACGACGGACAAAGAGTGATCGCTATAGCTCAGATGATTTTCAGTCAGCTGAGCTGAACAAAAAAACTTGAACAATTCATAATAAATCCAAAAATCATTCAGGTATGTTACAAAAACCTAATCAGATCAGGAGACCCATGGGATACACCTGCTATTATGTACAAGTAGATATAAGCGCAACATTCTGTGATACGGCGTCGCATAACGGTTGTTTCTTTAAAAACTCAAAATATAATGATCGAAGTCCAAAACTAATTTGTCACCAAAATGTAATTAGCCCATATAGTTACCCATGTTATTGAAATTAGAAGTGGACACGAGTAGCATTTTTTTTTTTAGAAATTCTTATATGACATTTGGTTTAAAATCGAAAATTCCTAGAAAATCCAAAAATCATTATGTGACCTAACAAATGCCATTAACATTCACCTATGTATAGAACAATTTTTTTTTTCATTCTCTAGTTCAGATGTACCCGATTCCTCATTACTTTGGCTAATCTTATAAAGTAGAGCGTCGTTTATCCGAAAGCCTCGGGGGACAAGCTTTTTGTTCGGATGAACGATGAATGATTTCGCATGAATTTGCTCTATGAATCAACGTGATTAGGTCTACCGCCGAGTTAGGGACATTACCAGATACTAACTGACCCAAATTGATGAAGCTGGCCCCTGATAAACGTGACAATATATTATAACATTTTTTATATGATTTAATAAATTCACCATATAGAACACATTATTATATAAAAATATAATTATTGCTAAACAGCTCTGCGCTGGAAACAATCGGTATCGTAACTACATCATGTCACGCGTGGCTGCCATGACAACTAGAATGACCTGCCATGACCTCGAAAGTGCTGCCATCTCTCGGCAGATAGGTTAATCACAGGAACCTTTAAACATTTACTGTATTTTTATTGAAATGGCAAGCGAGAGAATCGGTTGAATGTACAAGTTAACAAGTTTATGTACACATTTTTATTTCAAATAAATGAAACGAAACGTAAATGTCACTGATCATAGATCTTTCGACATTGAATTCTCTGGCAAGGTCAGCTGGCTTGGTACACGCGTCAAGTCTTGCAATATCGAAAGTATGTCATCAACTGACAGGACATGGCGCTTACGTGACTTTTTTGACGAGTAAGAGTTAACAGTAGGTAAAAATTCACGTGGAGAATAATCAGGATGAGCAGTAAATCGTATTGACATTGACTATCACAATGGTTTAATCAGCCTCGTAGCATGGTTTATAAAAAGCTCAGACTTCCTCAACGGCAGTCGTAAGCAGTGATTCTAGCTAATCAAAATTCCCATATATTGAGTAGAAATAATCTGGCCAATAGACTTTGCGAGTAAATAACGGAGGCGCATATAAATTAAACTAATGCTCACCATTTTACTCAAGGCCTAGGCGACTACCGGAACGAAGATCAAAGCTATCCTTTAAAGCCACCCTGCTCAAGCTGAGCTGAGGACTACACGGATCAGCGAGGCTGAGTTTATCACACCTACAACCTGCGGTCGGCTACTCAGTTATGATCTGTTGTAACATTTTGTTTGTACAGGTTCATTACCCCGGCCTGGGCATTCTGATTAAAGCGAGGACAACCCCGGCCGGCGTGGCGGTGATTTCACCTACTGCCTACGCTCGGCATTAATCAGTCAGCAATATGTATCACCGCTTAAGTTGCTACTTTTGTTTTGAATCAGACGATCTTTTATACCATTTTAATTTGATATTTTTTGTCATTGTTCAGATTTCGGATAAATGGTCAAAATTTCGGTTCTTCGTTATTTATTTCGGATGAACGACTCTTCGGATAAATGGTGTTCGGATATTCGACGTTCTACTGTATAATGTATATTCCACCTGCTGCTTCGCTACGCTTCCCTGTGGAAAAAATTGAAGTCGACCTATTATTTAAAATGAGTATACTTTAATTTGGCAAGCATGTGGCAACTATACAAAATAATTCTTATAAACTGCACATTCAATACTTATACAACAGATTTACCTACAAATATTGCAAATATGAGAATATGGGCCCATTTAATTACAAAAACGTAAAACTGGGTGGATAATCAGAAAAGGTATATTAATGGCAGGCCATATTCATATAAATCAATTTTACATGCTCTGAAAATTGACCAATTACTGCAGTCATTTATTGCCTCTACAGTACATGAACATATACACTTCTGTATCTTGAATTCACTTGGCATATGAAATTGACAGAATTCAGACTAAAGAATCTTGTATTCAAAACCTGGTCAACAACAATTTTACATACACAGCAGTGCTGTAAAGATCTAACAATAAATGCCCTTTTGTAATATTAAAGTCCATTCTGAACCCCCTTCATCAGTATTCAATCCAGCCCGGTTTGCCATATATCTTTTATTTATCATGTATTTGTAACTTTACAGACACTGATGATAGTATGCTTTACATCTGCAGACTTACCTAGCTTGATATACGTTAAAATTAACTAATTTTACCCTTTAAAATATTTCAATTTCATTCTTAAGATATTCTTTAACAAATGCATGTCTCTAACAATATCAAAGCAGTTATTTCTTTCTACAGATGGAGCTGTCTTAGAATTGTCTTCTTCAAAAGTTACAAAACTTACTGTCTTCCTTCAGAACAGTGGATATTTTAAGGTACTTCACGTTTCAGCATTTTTATTAATTACTTCGACAGCACAATGACTTCTATACAATAATTAACTTTTATTACTCATTCATAAGTGAAACCCTGTATCCTTACATTTTGGCAGTGTTCTGATCAATTAGAAGATAATAGCACAAACACATACAAATATTTTTGTTATTATAACTAAATTCTGCCGATTTTTGTCACAAATTCTGACTAAGCGAGACTTTTCACTGCTACATGAAATGTATTTTTACAATTTTATCCTAGCGCATAAAAATAACGCTCTCTGAATAACTGACTATACCAAAATGTATATCAATAAAACATTCTAAAAAGAATAAGCTCATTGTAACAAAGGAATTTTTTATAACACAAGATGTAATGTAACACAGTGTAAAAATGTCAAAATATTAAGTTAAAAAACAACCATAAATTGTACTTAGACATGAATGAAGATGGCAATCACAATACAAAAGAGAACAGGATGTTTGGTATATACGTGTGGTTCATCAGATATTTTGAGTTTATAAACTTTATCCTAAAGGACATTTTCAGAACTAAGGTTTTTGATTTCTTCAAAGCTAGTGCAAATCTATCACAATGTTTCTGGTTTTAAGACATAAAAATCTGAAGATAAAAAAGCAATTACATTTGCACAGGTGCTGTGATACTTGAATGCTAAATATAATTTATTATATAATAGAACCTATTACTTTGTCTTCAAACGTGGGTGTTAGCTAAGACGAAAACTTTATAACACTTTTGAATCAAAATCAGTACTGAAAATATATGTAGTACACAACGTTACTTCATATTCTTTGTACATATAATGCTAAAAAAATGGGCCTTAAATGAAAGCCACTAGTTAATTAGCTTATTGGTTTCATATATAACAATGTAGGAATAATGTACAACAGTATATCTACAATGTAGCCTGGAGCTGATGAAGGGGTATTATTGAAAGCTTTTAATTTTTGTTTACATCCTTGTTATGATTTAAACAATATTCTTCCACTATCTTTTGGTTACCTGAGGTGTTGTTTGCACATTCCTATGAACATAATACATATTAAATGTGTTTGCAATTGTGTTAAATGTACCTTTAAAACCACAGGCAGGTGATATCCTATGCCTAAGCATGTTTTATGTGGCTTTTTACGAACTCCGCTTTTCTGTAAATTTACATGCAGTAGGGTATTTAAGGCAAGAAGTGACCCTAAGTAATTAGTTTTGGGCATATGTTGTGACCAGCCCTGCATTAATTGGTCAAAAAAGCTATTAAGCAATTTATTCAAGAGCATTTATGTGTTATCCACCATATCTCGTTTGTACTCAAGCAGGCACATGTATGTAAATTTTAATAAGTGCACCTCTTGGGATCAATTACCTATGATGAATATCATATAGTTAATCAAAATGGTTTTAACATGCTTTCAGGCACAACCCTATATAAAGTGAGACAATGGTAGTAATAGATAAAAGTAAAAGTCGGAAAACATAACTAAAATGAATTAATAAAGGACTGAAACACATGCACATAACAATATAAATAATACTCATTTTTCATACACAAAAAAAAGCATTTTTATGCATTTAGAAAAACAAGACCCTGTAAGAACTCCTTTTAGTCCCTCTATGGAGTCGAGATCACAGTGCCAAAATAGTTTACAAATAATTACACAAGCACACTTCCCCAGAAAATCACAACATTTTGAAACTGCATATGGCAGAGTGATACAGGAAAGTAAAGAAAAAGTGTGCATGTTGAAGAAAAAGTATGGAAAATTGGACAGACAAAAGATTAAGGAAATGTAGGGAGGCTGGAGAGCCTGTAATCCAGTGATATGGTCAAGTCCAGAGACTAAAGTCCAAGTTTCTGTCCAAGTACATCTTCTTTGAGTCTGAGTCACTTGGAACCCAAGTCCAAGTCCAATATATATCCCCCTGGTCGAAACGTAAATGTTTATTTCAGATTATCACCTGTATTTTAAGTTGCCTATTACAAGAATGTTAGATTACCTTTGACTCCTGATGCCGAACTAAATTTTGGTTACAAATATAGTCTAATTCTGTATACTTAATATTCTGTTGGTAGTTCATGCATGTATATAAATGACATAGCTTTATTCTCCTGGACTCGAGATGGATTTCTCAAGTCATTACCTCCGAGGTTGAGTACAAGTCTAAGTACAGTACCTTCAAGTCGTAAGTCTGACTCCCTAGAAAAGTGGACTCTAGTCAAATTCTGGACATCTCCGACATCACTGCTATAATCTATATATTAATAATCAACAATTTTTCCCTGCTTTTGTGTGTATAATAGAGTCCTGAGCAATATGACTTAGTAGTAGATGCATCTGGTTTTATGGAATGGTATTTTGGCTGTTTCCTCTGCATGTTCCCTCCTGTAGTCCCACAAGTAGTGATCAATGAGCACTGCATTCATCACCACACTAGACGAGACCGACGGATCAGACTCCATCATCTTCTTCACCTCCTTCACAATAAGCTGCAATTAATTAATAAACAAATGTCATCACTCACACAGTGTACCAGTGTCAATGTAGGTCATGCATGGCCCATGCATCACTTTTATATGTACTGTGATTGCCTTTTTGTTCACGAGGATATCAAATTCATGATATTGGAGATATCGTGAAAATAAAACCTTCTTGAATAAGAATTCCCATTGTTGAAGGCAAAGCTGAAAAGTAAAAGCTTGACATTGTGAACAAAAATAGATTGTGTATGTTCAAAGGTTGATATTTAAAATGATATCCGATCTTTCAAATGATCTGCCATTAATGAACAATATTTTTGTTGATCAGCTTTTGTGCACATAATATTTGATTTGATTAATTCACAAAATAATGGTCACACTCAGTGTTTAGGTCATTAATATGGTGAAAATGGAACCCACACAAAACAATGAAGTTTGAAAATTGTGAAATGTTAAACCCGTGAATATGAAGTCAACCACAGTCTACATATAAAGTGGCATGGAAGATTCATCTTCATACTACAAAGTCTGTAGCAACCATGCTTTCACAGACTTTGATTCAGTGAGCCGCTCTGATGTCTATTTCATGAAAAATGAACAAGCCTACAAGTGTTTGGCTAGAAATCAAGACTGCAAATAAAATTCAACAAACAAAATGCAAACAATACACTTAACAAGAACATGTGTGCACCAGAACCAACACAGATTAATTTGGTTTTATTTTATTGGTCTAATTCACCAGACATGCTTCAGGAGCCACAAAAAACAAAAAGTATAAGTCTTGTTCATTATTCATGACATAGACATGAGAACAGCTTGCTAATTCAAAAACTATGAAAGCATGGCTGCAACAAACTCAGTAGTATGAAGATGAGATGATTTGATGCTACATTAAAGTATAAGCCTTGTTCATTATTCATGACATAGACATGAGAACAGCTTGCTAATTCAAAAACTATGAAAGCATGGCTGCAACAAACTCAGTAGTATAAAGATGAGATGATTTGATGCTACATTAAAGTATAAGCCTTGTTCATTATTCATGACATAGACATGAGAACAGCTTGCTAATTCAAAAACTATGAAAGCATGGCTGCAACAAACTCAGTAGTATAAAGATGAGATGATTTGATGCTACATTAAAGTATAAGCCTTGTTCATTATTCATGACATAGACATGAGAACAGCTTGCTAATTCAAAAACTATGAAAGCATGGCTGCAACAAACTCAGTAGTATAAAGATGAGATGATTTGATGCTACATTAAAGTATAAGCCTTGTTCATTATTCATGACATAGACATGAGAACAGCTTGCTAATTCAAAAACTATGAAAGCATGGCTGCAACAAACTCAGTAGTATGAAGATGAGATGATTTGATGCTACATTAAAGTATAAGCCTTGTTCATTATTCATGACATAGACATGAGAACAGCTTGCTAATTCAAAAACTATGAAAGCATGGCTGCAACAAACTCAGTAGTATAAAGATGAGATGATTTGATGCTACATTAAAGTATAAGCCTTGTTCATTATTCATGACATAGACATGAGAACAGCTTGCTAATTCAAAAACTATGAAAGCATGGCTGCAACAAACTCAGTAGTATAAAGATGAGATGATTTGATGCTACATTAAAGTATAAGCCTTGTTCATTATTCATGACATAGACATGAGAACAGCTTGCTAATTCAAAAACTATGAAAGCATGGCTGCAACAAACTCAGTAGTATAAAGATGAGATGATTTGATGCTACATTAAAGTATAAGCCTTGTTCATTATTCATGACATAGACATGAGAACAGCTTGCTAATTCAAAAACTATGAAAGCATGGCTGCAACAAACTCAGTAGTATAAAGATGAGATGATTTGATGCTACATTAAAGTATAAGCCTTGTTCATTATTCATGACATAGACATGAGAACAGCTTGCTAATTCAAAAACTATGAAAGCATGGCTGCAACAAACTCAGTAGTATAAAGATGAGATGATTTGATGCTACATTAAAGTATAAGCCTTGTTCATTATTCATGACATAGACATGAGAACAGCTTGCTAATTCAAAAACTATGAAAGCATGGCTGCAACAAACTCAGTAGTATGAAGATGAGATGATTTGATGCTACATTAAAGTATAAGCCTTGTTCATTATTCATGACATAGACATGAGAACAGCTTGCTAATTCAAAAACTATGAAAGCATGGCTGCAACAAACTCAGTAGTATAAAGATGAGATGATTTGATGCTACATTAAAGTATAAGCCTTGTTCATTATTCATGACATAGACATGAGAACAGCTTGCTAATTCAAAAACTATGAAAGCATGGCTGCAACAAACTCAGTAGTATAAAGATGAGATGATTTGATGCTACATTAAAGTATAAGCCTTGTTCATTATTCATGACATAGACATGAGAACAGCTTGCTAATTCAAAAACTATGAAAGCATGGCTGCAACAAACTCAGAAGTATGAAGATTAGACGATTCGATGCTACACTAATTTGACTGTCCATGATGTTCTCAATTTTCTTCAATTTAAGAATTTAAACTCAGACCTGAGACATAACTACTTTTTCATCCAACTACCCTTTGACCAGGTAAAAGCTTATTAAGCCTGATGCATATTACATCTATTTTGATGTACAAAGAAAACTGGATTTTTTCTGGCCAATACCTGTCATGCAATAAAATCATCCCATGGTGATGATTTGCCATGTCAGCAAATTTTGGACAACAAAACTAGTGTCAGCATTATATGAGTTATAATATATACAAGAAACACATCCATTAGATATATCAGTCATGCTGGGTCAAATTATCATGCAGCAAAGAATTAAGAAAATATAAATGTAACCAATATGATGTATTGGGGGAATATGAGACTGGCCTAGTGGGTGTGTAATCCACTGATGGTCAACACAGATTATAAAAGCCATAAGATTGTATTCTTTTGTTCTGTTGTGAGAAGTGTCACCCACCGCTCCCTTTGTGATACCTCCCCCAGGTGGAGAGTGGTATTATACTTAACCCTCAGTTTGTCTGTCAGCAAATACACACAAAACGTTCCGGACAATTTTTGTTGAACCACTAAATTTTGGAGACATTCTGGATCACACTAAAAACTTTTTTTAATCAATTCAAAGGGTCCTGTGGCATTGTTATAGCTAAAGGATTAATCAGAATTGCAAATGTCAAGACGCATGTGTCCTGTTTGGACAAACGATCAATATCGTCAATTAGATTCAATATCATATAAATCACAAACAACGAGAATCAGCCAAAGTGATGACCCAGATACAGGGGCCTGCAAGAATGTATATAACTTAAACTGGTACTGTCTATGTATTGGTGAAAACATGGGCCTCTTTTGATTGTTAATATAAAATCTCAGAATCTATTTTCAATAACAAAAAGGAAAAGTTCCATTAGCTCAGTTTCATTATATTCATTATTATATCAGACAGCTATTGATCAGTATTAGCAAGTGGCTTTGTACTGGATGTGACCTGGGATTGGGTCTTGAGTTCCTCCTGGTGGGAGTTTGATGTCTCTGAAGCCATCTTGTTATCGATTCTGATAATTGCATAATTAGTACTTGCCTCTGTAACATGAATGCTACATCCCCGGATCTCCACTTCAAGCTCCTCACCGTTCTCTAATGTATTATCTGAAAGTATATATCCATTTATTCCAGTTAAACACTAATCTGAAGTTTGATTATTACTTGCTCCCAGTTGGAGATCACATTTGCAACGTCCTGGCTACTTTGTTCTACAATGCAGGAAATAATCCATGTATTAGGCTGATTTCGAGTATTTGAACAAATTTAGTGTATAAGCAAACATTTAAAATCTGAAGAACTGTCCCAACATGGAACTTATTTAATGGAAACATTTTTCTTTTCAATCCATCATTTTAAAAATATTTTATAATCATAACAGAGTATAAAGCCTTTGAAATCATGAATCAATGTTAAGGGTTTAATAACCAACTAACATATGAATGAAATAAATGAAATACTAATTCAAAAGACATTTATTAAGAACTCAATGACATTCAATGCAATCTTTAATCAACAACTGTTCACTTTTGAAGATGATAAAGAAGCAGCAAAGTGTTAATAGTGTTCCTTTCTACTCACCTTTCTTTAACTTGTCCATAAGCTCATCTGAGTACTCTAGGGCACCAAACCAAACAAGAGCTTGAGGGATCCTGAAACAAATCCATACATTTCCATTTATCTATGGTTAGCACTCATCGCCCAATGTTATTTTTATATCTACTTCTGACATTTTCTATCAAATTGATTATTGGTCATATTATGGATGATGGAAAATAAACAACACTTCTTCAGAAAAGGTGAGTTGTGCTGTTTTGACTGCAAAGCCTGTTAATAATAATAATAATAATTACAATACTTACTAGAATACGGGTAGTCAACAAGCAACTATGTGTATCCCCTGAAATCAGAGTAGGACGCGTGAAGTGGGGCATGGATTGAGTGGCAAGGGGAATAGAGTAAGGTGTGTTGCATATAAGCATGGATGTCTGCAGCAAAAATGTGTATGTAGGTGGCGCCACATGCCAAAAAATCCAGAAAGCTATCAAAGTTGTATACATATGCAAATTTTAGGCAGATAAGTCAAACCAATGCTTGTATATGAGTGATTTTATCCCACAGTAGACAAACAGAAGGATGCTGTGCAAAAATGGTTGCAGTTGGACAATATTTCTAGTAGCATATGTTAGTCCTTGTCAATAGGAACTGTCTTTGCATGATAAACAGAAAAGTTGGAAAGATTGAGGGGAATGTGGAAAAGATTACATAATTAATGTCATACCAAGTCATATATTCATGAATAAAGAGACTGTCCTTTCCATCTGGGTGATGCTAGTCAATACTGTAGGGAACCCCTGGTCTTTGTCTCCTTTTTGCCTCCTGCTTGCAATCAGTTTCCTCAGAGGTAAAGTTAATATTATTCATGTCCTTAACTCATATTAATTGTCTCTATCTCACTGAAATGTGATAATTAAAATTTAAAAAGGCTATGTAATGTTTGTCTGCAGTACTGACCTGTAATCTGCAAACATGGTAAGGGAATCTATGTCATCAAATCTCCCATAGCCCTCTCCTTGACAGGCAGCCCATATATCCGCAATCAGAATCTGGGCTCTTTTGTATATGGCAACTGGAAGATAATCCAAATTTTTTCCATGAATGAAGCATTGTTACTCTTAACAAAGATATATCTAACACCAGAATTTAGCTTGTTATTTAATTTACCAGTTATTTAGAAACATAATACAACTCTTTTTAAAATAACAAGAATACGGGTAGTTGACAAGCAACTATGTGTATCCGCCAAAATCAGAGAAGGACCAGTGAAGTGAGGCATGGATTGAGTGGCAAGGGGAAATAGAGGGAGACATGTTACATATCAGCATGGATGTCTGCCATGTAAACATGATTGTAGGTGGCGCCACCTGTTATTTGAAAGAGAAACTATCTAAGATGTATACACACAAAACATTTCAGATGGACAAGTCAAACCACTGCCAAGATATGAGTGATTTATCCCACAGCAGACATACAGATCGACGCTATGCAAAAACTGTTGCAGGTGGCACCACAAGTTTTGTGTATGATAAAGAACTATGTGATCTAAACAAAATTTCAGGAAGATATGTCAAACCAGTCTGGAGATTTTAGCATGGATATCTACAGCATGAAGGTGAATGTGGGTGGTGCCACATGGTGGACTCTGTGCAAAAATGGTTGCTGGAGGCACCACCAGTGTCTTGATGATAAAGAGCTATGGGAAATCTTAACACATGCAAAATTTCAGGAAGATACGTCAAACCAGTCCTGAGATATTAACAAGTAAGCTATCGTGGATGTATACGCATGCCAAATTTCAGGTGAATTAGTCACCTTTTAACCCAATGAGTAATTTTAACCCAAGGCAGATAAACAGATGGACACTGTACAAAAATAGTTGAAGGTGGCATCACCAGTTAACTGTATGATTTAAAGCTACCCAAAAGCTATACTGGTGCAAAATTTTAGCCTGATCGGTCAAACAAGTACATGAGATAAGTGGTTTTATGTGTAAACACAGACACACAGATGGACACACTGCACAGAGGAAAGGTCAGAGGTCAACGCTAAATAGTTAGGCACCAGTTCACAGGTGACCTTATAATTGGGTTAAGTTTTGGAAAAATTGGTCCAGTAATCTCAGAGGAGTTCTCCAGAAACAAATACGGTGGCAGGGGAACCCAGTCAAAAACCTAGTATCCGCAAAACTTTGTTTTGGTGGATATAAATATTATATCTAAATGTATAAACACACACAGCATCTTCAATGTTAACATATATCTATTTTTAAGCCAAACTAATAAATCATCTGGAAAACACCAACATCAAATCAATAAATTCAATATAATATATACCTTTCTGGCCCTGGTATTCTGACACATCTCTGAAAGATGGTATGTTCTCTGTGACTAACTGCAAGAGCTCTTGAGCACTGTTCTTTGCTTCTTTCAACATGGTCAAGAAAGTCCCATCATATTTCTGGAACAAAAAGCTAATACACCTACAGTGCCTCCTTTATCCTTGCTACAGATGCTAACAAGCAAATTTGTGGAATTAATGTCCCCCACTTTTGGATCTTGTCACAGACAGACAAACAGAAGCCAGACACTCCAAAACAAATCCCAACCAGGGTAAGCATGAGAGCAATCACTGACCAAAATTTGAATGAAATAAGATAATATTTAGGAAAGTGATCCTACAGAAACGAAAACCTGACAAACTGATAGACAGAGTGACAGACAAACAGACGGACATAAGCCAGACATTCCAAAACTAATCCCAACCAAGGTGTGCATGGGAGCAATGTCTGACCCAAATTTGAATGAAATCGAATAATATTTAGGAAAGTTATCGCAAGGAAATGAAAATCTGATTGACTGACAAACAGAGTGACAGATAGTCGGACAGATGTCAGACCCTCAAAAACCAATCCCAACCAAAGTAACCATGAGAGCAATCACTGAACAAAATTTGAATGAAATCAGATAATATTTAGGAAAGTAATGGCACAGACACGAAAACCTGACAGAGGGACAGACAGAGTGACAGACAGACAGACAAAAGCCAGTTATTTTAAAACCAATCCTAACCAAGGTAAGCATGAGAGCAATCACTGACCCAAATTTAAATGAAATTGGATAATATTTAGGAAAGTTTTCGCATGGAAATGAAAACCTGGCAGACAGACAGACAAAGTGACAGACAGACAGACAGAAGCCTGACACTCCAAAACCAATTCCAACCAAGGTTTGCATGAGAGCAATCACTGAACCAAATATGAATGAAATTGGATAATATTTAGGAAAGTAATCGCATGGAAACGAAAACTTGACAGATGGATAGACAAAGTGACAGACAGACAGAAGCCAACAATCCAAAACCAATCCCAACCAAGGTAAGCATGAGAACAATCACTGAACAAAATTTGAATGAAATCGAATAATATTTAGGAATGTTATTCTGCCTCTGCAGAGCGGGGGACAAAAAGGTTAAAGACTATCAAGAGCTCAAGTACATAACAAGGTAAATCAAATGACCCATGTGTCATGATGCTCAGTTCAAAGACAGAAAACTTGGGACAATGGTGACTTATAGTCAAGTAACCAATCTGTAAAGCCAAGGCCACATCCCTGTCAAAGGAATTAATCTCAAGAGCAAGTCACAGCCCTCTTAGGCCAAAACGAAGTCCCCACCCTTAGAGGCCAAAACCAAGGCAAAGTCACTTACCTCAGAGGCCAAAACATAGGCAAAGTCACTACCCTCAGAGGCCAAAACCAAGGCAAAACCACCACCCTCAGAGGCCACAATCAAGGCAAAGCCACCACCCTCAGAGGCCAAAACCAAGGCAAAGTCACCACCCTGAGAGGCCAAAATCAAGGCAAAGCCACCACCCTCAGAGGCCAAAACCAAGGCAAAGTCACCACCCTACGAGGCCAAAACCAAGGCAAAGTCACCACCCTCAGAGGCCAAAATCAAGGCAAAGCCACCACCCTCAGAGGTCAAAACCAAGGCAATGTCACCACTTTCGAACCAAAACCAAGACAAAGTCACCACCCTCAGAGGCCAGAACGAAGACAAATTCACCAATCTCAGAAGCCAAAACAAAAACAACACCACCACCCTCAGAGGCCAAAATCAAGGCAAAGCCACCACCCTCAGAAGCCAAAACCAAGGCAAAGTAACCACCCTCAGAGGCCAGAACGAAGGCAAAGTCACCAATCTCAGAGGCCAAAACCAAGGCAAAGTCACCTCCCTTAGAGGCCAAAACGAAGGCAAAGCCACCGACCTCAGAGGCCAAAAATCAAGGCAAACCACCACCCTCAGAGGCCAAAACCAAGGCAAAGTCACCACCCTACGAGGCCAAAACCAAGGCAAAGTCACCACCCTCAGAGGCCAAAATCAAGGCAAAGCCACCACCCTCAGAGGTCAAAACCAAGGCAATGTCACCACTTTCAGAAGCCAAAACCAAGACAAAGTCACCACCCTCAGAGGCCAGAGCGAAGGCAAAGTCACCAATCTCAGAAGCCAAAACAAAAACAACACCACCACCCTCAGACGCCAAAATCAAGGCAAAGCCACCACCCTCAGAAGCCAAAACCAAGGCAAAGTCACCACCCTCAGAGGCCAGAACGAAGGCAAAGTCACCAATCTCAGAGGCCAAAACCAAGGCAAAGTCACCTCCCTCAGAGGCCAAAACTAAGGCAAAGCTACCACTGTCAGAGGCCAAAAACAAGGCAAAGTCACCACCCTCAGAGGCCAAAACCAAGGCAAAGCCATCACCCTCAGAGGCCAAAACCAAGGCAAAACCATTACCCTCAGAGGCAAAAACCAAGGCAAAGCCATCACCCTCAGAGGCCAAAACGAAGGCAAAGTTACCACCCTAAGAGGCCAAAATCAAGGTAAAGTCACCACCCTCAGAGGCCAAAACAAAGGCAAAGCCACCACCTCACAAATCAGAGTCACCTTCATCCAAATAAGAGTCCATGCAACCCTTGAATTTAAAAAAAAGTCTGAGTTGACACATTAGTATCCTTAAATTTCAATTCAATATTTTAGAATTCTACCATTATCAAAGATCAATCAATGTACTTCTATATGTAAAATATCTTCAAGCCAGTCTTGACCAGACTTGAAAACTCCAACACTGATGGTTTCACAAAGAAATTGGGACAAAACTTTACAGACATGTAAATAAGTCATTGTAGTCATTAGAAGTTAATTTTTTTCAACTTTAAATACATGATAGGGCCTGACTAATAAGGCAGTTTACTGAGTATACTTCATCTCATATATAATATCAAACAATTCATATTATCTTCCAACAATGAAAAAGAATTTCGACTCATTTTCTTGGGAACTTGTTAAATAGATTCCTCACATACCAATATAAACAATTAATGGAAATACTCTGTGCTGGTTACTGTATGGTACAATTGGTAAATGGTACCAATGTGGAACAATGAAAAAGTAAAATTCAAATGTTGTTACTCTGAGAACATGAAGAATATGAAGCAAACCATGCTTCTCTCATCATCACAAAATTCCAAACTTACCTCACACAGGATCTTTCCAGCTTCCTTCAGAACCTGCAGCCTCTCCTGAAGCATGGGTATCTGGGTGTCAGAATCTGAACGCAGCAGCTGCTTCAACTTGTCCATGGTCAGGTCACGATAGTAGGCAGGGTCAGTGAAGGGGATACCCTCCTGTTGGATGAACATAAAGTTGTCTGTGATTTAATGTTAACCATCATAGACAGGCCTATAAAAAATGGTTTGTTACCAAAGTTCTCAGCATACTTACATCTAATGCCCTGTTGATTGCTGCCACCCATGACCAGTAACCAGTGTAACCTTTGCCCTTGTAGGTGACAGTATATTTCTTATTTTCATCATCTGACCAAAATGAAAAATTGCCAACATCTGTCAAAAACACCCTGTAATCACAAACAATACACATGAATACTGTAAGAATTCAAGTCCATTTACATTTAATAATTTTTATCACATTTGCCTTTACTTTATTGATAATACCTGATCTAATTTACATTTGGCATCCTTAACACATCCTTGCGTTTTTGTTTAAATGTACAGAGTTGAATGAACAGTGGTGTACAAATTTTATTGAACATATTTGAGGCTTTTTATAACTACACCAATACTGTACCCATGGTATTAGACACAACTAGATGTGGTCAGACAATGGTCCTCAGAGGGCCCTGCATTTCTGGTAGTGCTGGACAAGTTTACATGTGGGTGAAAAATTGAGTTGAATATAAAAAATATGACAAACAAAAACACGTTTTTTATCCATATGCATGAGGGCAAAAATTTGACTGGATCAAATGATATTAAAGAAGATAGGTCTGAAATAATGTGTGCAATAGAAAATCACAGAATGTAGTCTGTTGGCCATATTTGATTTTGAGCACGTCTATAATTCAAAAGGTCTGGAGCCCTCATAGTCACCAAATGATCCCTGTGAAATTGGGAAAGCTGCAGTAGGTTGTTGTTGAGTTATCACGCAAAAAATAAAAATCAGTGATCGGGCTGTGGCAGCCATATTAGAATCCCAACAGGTCTGTAATTCAATAGGTCTGTAGCCCTCATAGGTACCAATCATCCCTGTGAATTTGGAAAAGCTGCTGTAGGTTGTTGTTGAGTTATCACGCACAAAGGAAAATCAACGATCGGGCAGTGACGGATAAATGTAATTCCAACATGTCTGTAATTCAATAGGTCTGGAGCCCTCATAGGTACCAATCATCCCTGTGAATTTGGGAAAGCTGCAGTGTGTTGTTGTTGAGTTATCACGCGCAAAAAGAAAATAAGCGATCGAGCAGTGGCGGCCATATTGGAATTCCAACAGGTCTGTAAGTCAATAGGTCTGGAGCCCTCATAGGTACCAATCATCCCTGTGAATTTGGGAAAGCCGCAGTAGGTTGCTGTTGAGTTATCACACACAAACAAAAATAAGGGATCGGGCTGTGTCCGGCATATTGGAATTCCGACAGATCTGTATTTCAATAGGTCTGGAGCCCTCATAGGTACCAATCATCCCTGTGAATTTGGGAAAGCTGCAGTGTGTGTTGTTGAGTTATCGCGTGTGA
Source organism: Sipunculus nudus (assembly GCA_026874595.1). Taxonomy (NCBI): domain Eukaryota; kingdom Metazoa; phylum Annelida; class Sipuncula; order Golfingiida; family Sipunculidae; genus Sipunculus; species Sipunculus nudus. Next base: position 35,943,112 of record CM049306.1, on the reverse strand, counting down.
AAAAAAAAACGGCAATCGGGCAGTGGTGGCCATATTTGAATTCTGACAGGTCTGTAATTTGATAGGTCTAAAGCCCTCATAGGTACCAATCATCCCTGTGAATTTAGGAAAGCCGCAGTGGGTTGTTGTTGAGTTATCGCGCGCAAAAGAAAATCAGCGATCGGGCTGTGGCAGCCATACTGGAATTCCGACAGGTCTGTAATTCAAAAGGTCTGGAGCCATTATAGGTACCAATCATTCCTGTGGATTTGGGAAAGCAGCAGCGTGTTGTTGTTGTTATCACGTGCAAAAGAAAATCAGCGATTGGGCTGTGGCAGCCATATTGGAATTCTGACATGTCTGTAATTCAATAGGTATGGAGCCCTCATAGGTACCAATTATCCCTGTGAATTTGGGAAAGCTGCATTAGGTTATTGTTGAGTTATCGCGCGCGAAAGAGTCACTGACGGAAGGATGGACTGACACGGTGATCACTATAGGGCACCGCTTGTCAAGCGGGGCCCTAACAAGTTTAAATTGCTCTGAAAATACATAGGTCACCAGACTGGTCACCCTGACGTCAATATTTAAATGGATAATGTAATGTAATGAAATATTTATACTCTGTTAACATATGTTACTTTAACAGGAGAATTCATTAAAGCAGCATGCAGGGGAACTACACTTTACAGGCAACAAACTTATATTGACACCTCTCTAAAATTAATGCTTGAGACAGTCCTATGAAATGCACACTTTTGAGCCTCACAGCCTCCCTTAGCTCAAACATTTCCATTAAAGGCAAAAAAATGGTCAAAACAAGTGTAAATTAAGTCTCTATATTACCTGTTTGAAAACCCTGCATAACATGTGTGTGCATTTTTAAACAAAATTTCTATTAATCAAAATTAATTTATTCATAATCAGTGACCCTCCAGAAACACAATTATCATATCATATAAATCTAGAAGTCTACAGATGATTCAAATAATCAGCTGGCACATGAAACTGAGATCACACAACATGATCAATGTTGAATGTATTGAGCCAACACTTCCATCAATGAATAAGTACTGTATATTCTCAATTTTCAGCTGCACGTCTATTTAAAGCTGCACCCAGACTTTTCCATATCCAGCAGTTGGGAGAAAATGGGAGAAATAAAGCTGTCAGTGTTCAATAAGGATGCCTGAGGACAGTATCTAGGTGGAAGTCTTCCTGCAGAGAGAGTTTGGGGACAAACAGACACGTATCTGCAAAGTTTAAAGCAGAATAATGCTTCTTTTGGACCACACCCAAACCCTCAAATTATAGAGGGATGGAAATCTTATTTTAATTTAATATTGTCATACATGTACTGACCAATCCACTGCTGCCTTTTCCTTGGTCTGAACATTGAGCGGGTGGGTGTTCCAGCGTTGCAGTAAAAGCACAGGGTCATCCTTCTTTACCAGCTCCATAAGCTGAAAAAAAATATTTTAATATGGCTAGAACTAGAATGCAGTCTGCGATCTGGTGAATGAAGAGTGAACCACAATTTATTATTTTTGTTAACCCTTTGATTTAATGAATCTCAATTCTAGATATATGTTATCTGAAGGAGAAGTGAGATATTGCACAAACCTACACTCTGTAAAATTTTCTAGTGGGTCTTTGCTGTAGTTTTGGTGTATAAGTCCACACAGACATGTAGAGAAACATCACGTCTACAGACAGAAAGAATCCATCCTTCCCTTCATCCTTCCCTTCATAGATGATGGTTGTCAAGACATGCTGCTGCCATCTACTGGATAAATTCACAACTCAGGGCAACAGAAGTGTAACAGAGCCAAACATTCTGGCATATAGTCATTTTTGCAATTTAAACTAGAATTGGGATGATAATCAATATCAAGGATTATCCTGATATTTGATTACTGTGATTATCACATTGCTCATTTCCCTATTTTCTTGCTATCATTTTATGCATATTTATCTGCAGTCTGGCACACAAACATGCACATTTAGGTTTCCCATCTGAAGATAATGGCAACACCTTTGTCTTTCTGTGTTTGAAAATCATTTATTTTCAAGGATAATATTTAATTTGATGAATCTAATAAATTCAATACAGGAGCAATCTATAAGATATAAAAAATATATGGTCACTTGTATTTTCAAAAGGACTGGATTTGTAAACTCTAGTGATTTGCTGTCTTATAGTTTGTCTGAGAAAGAAGGCTGGAAGTACTGGAGTAGCTGGTTTTCTTGTTGCAGATACATATCAGTGTTCTCCACTAGAAATTCTGATAGGCTGGTGGTAAGCACGGTCAAACCAGGCCTGGTGCTTACGTGTTGCGTGACAAGCATTTTTTATTGTCTGATTAAAAATTTAATCTGCATGGCTTTTAATGCATGTAAGAACATTGACAGCAAGAGGAAGGGCATGTGTAATTTGTTTGTATGAGCTGTCATACTAACAACAAATAGAATGCAAATATAGAAATTTATTGTATCAGCCACACTTAAAGACCAGCTGTTATGACAGCACACTGAGTGAATATACCTTCCTAGAAGCCACAGTCAGAATAATTTGTATCAATGTTAACCAATATCCATGCCAACAGGCATTGTGTAATTAAAAAGCAGTTAGGGAACAAGGGAGTTGTGGCTTCTCTTACTCTACAACAGTGGGCTGCCTTATACCCATCCAGTAACCTGAAGTCAGGGCTGTGATGATAAGATCCCAGCACTGACACCAGCTTAATTACTCCAGGCTAACAATCACTCAGCAAGACCCCTTGCAGGGTCAGTCTGTAAGGCCAGTTCTTGTTACCCCTGACCACTGTATGTCTGGCAGGGACAGGGAAAGGGTGGCGGGGACAGATGAAAGAGTGGCGGGTTACATTTAAGGCTGTTGTTGAGAAATGAAAGGCTGGCGGTGCGCCAGGCTATATTGGCTAGTGGAGAACCCTGCATATACCACAATTAATATAACACAAAATCATTGCCATGATATAAAAAGTTATATCAGAGCTTGACATTAACTTTTGAAAGTACTTGCCCAATTTGGCAAGTAACAATGAGCTTTTACTTGCCCTACACAAATTTTTACTTGCCCTATAGATATTATTGATTGTATTCAAGACCTGTTGCGCGACAAGCATTTTTTATTGTCTGATTAAAAATTTAATCTGCATGGCTTTTTTATGCATGTTAGAACATTGACAGCAAGAGGAAGGGCATGTGTAATTTGTTTGTATGAGCTGTCATACTAACAACAAATAGAATGCAAATATAGAAATTTATTGTATCAGCCACACTTAAAGACCAGCTGTTATGACAGCACACTGAGTGAATATACCTTCCTAGAAGCCACAGTCAGAATTTGTATCAATGTTAACCAATATCCATGCCGACAGGCATTGTGTAATTAAAAAGCAGTTAGGGAACAAGGGAGTTGTGGCTTCTCTTACTCTACAACAGTGGGCTGCCTTATACCCATCCAGTAACCTGAAGTCAGAGCTGTGATGATAAGATCCCAGCACTGACACCAGCTTAATTACTCCAGGCTAACAATCACTCAGCAAGACCCCTTGCAAGGTCAGTCTGTAAGGCCAGTTCTTGTTACCCCTGACCACTGTATGTCTGGCAGGGACAGGGAAAGGGTGGCGGGGACAGATGAAAGAGTGGCGGGTTACATTTAAGGCTGTTGTTGAGAAATGAAAGGCTGGCGGTGCGCCAGGCTATATTGGCTAGTGGAGAACCCTGCATATACCACAATTAATATAACACAAAATCATTGCCATGATATAAAAAGTTATATCAGAGCTTGACATTAACTTTTGAAAGTACTTGCCCAATTTGGCAAGTAACAATGAGCTTTTACTTGCCCTACACAAATTTTTACTTGCCCTATAGATATTATTGATTGTATTCAAGACCTGTTGCGCGACAAGCATTTTTTATTGTCTGATTAAAAATTTAATCTGCATGGCTTTTTTATGCATGTTCGAACATTGACAGCAAGAGGAAGGGCATGTGTAATTTGTTTGTATTAGCTGTCATACTAACAACAAATAGAATGCAAATATACAAATTTATTGTATCAGCCACACTTAAAGACCAGCTGTTATGACAGCACACTGAGTGAATATACCTTCCTAGAAGCCACAGTCAGAATATGTATCAATGTTAACCAATATCCATGCCAACAGGCATTGTGCAGTTAGGGAAGAAGGGAGTTGTGGCTTCTCTTACTCTACAACAGTGGGCTGCCTTATACCCATCCAGTAACCTGATGTCAGGGCTGTGATGATAAGATCCCTGCACTGACACCAACTTAATTACTCCAGGCTAACAATCACTCAGCAAGACCCCTTGCAGGGTCAGTCTGTAAGGCCAGTCCTTGTTACCCCTGACCACTGTATGTCTGGCAGGGACAGGGAAAGGGTAGCGGGTGACCAGAAATGAAAGGCTGGCAGTGCGCCAGGCTATATTGTAGCAAGGATTGTAAGAAGGGGGTAATGTAGCAGGGATCAGGTTCTATTTCCCCAGTTGTGACATACTCAGTCCACTCAGTTCACCCCCCCCCCCCCTGCAGTACAGCTATCATCAATCGCTTTGGGCAGGTATCAGTTACCAGTACTGTGTCACTGGGCAGAGAGCTGACAACAACATATACTGTACCCTACCCCAGCCAGCCGGTATATGGTAAACAGACCTGAAGCTTAGCTTTATTAGGTAAAGCTCTTATTATTACACCTATGTAATTATTTGTCACCTGTTTTGTCCGGTAGCATCCTATTTCCGGGGGTTAGGATATAAATATGCCTTGATATCTGTGTCCAGGCAGTCAGGCCTAGTCAAGTCAAGCAGTCAAGGCTAGCATACTAACACCTGACATACAAGGGGACAACTAAGCCAGAGAGCCATATAGATCTACACCCCAGGGCTAAGCAGCAGTATAGGGTATTGTTATTTTATTAGTAATAGCACTTTCTAGTTATTATCGCTTTTGGTACAGTGCTACCTCGAAATTGGTTGTGTCTCATTAATATCTGGTTACTTTAAATTAGTTGATCTATTGTTTAACTAAACATTTATTAATTCTATTAATTTACCGGTTTTGAGTAGTATTAGGTCTGAGCTTCTTGAGAAAAAGGCCAGGCCAAGTATTTTATTTGTTTATCAACGTATTATTATTTTGTTTTATTCTTATTATATGTGCGCGTGTATTTAGATTTTGATATATAATAAATACAGTTTAATTACTGTCTGGATTTGTTAATTATTAAATCTCAGAAAACCCGAATTCTTCTGTTTAAGTGGCTTCCGACCCCAAAGTCACGTTACAATATTGGCTAGTGGAGAACCCTGCACATACCACAATTAATATAACACAAAATCATTGCCATGATATAAAAAGTTATATCAGAGCTTGACATTAACTTTTGAAAGTACTTGCCCAATTTGGCAAGTAACAATGAGCTTTTACTTGCCCTACACAAATTTTTACTTGCCCTTTAGATATTATTGATTGTATTCAAGAACACAAATTTCCTTTTTCATGCCCTGGGTAAAAGTATATGTTTGGCCTACTTGACCAGTCGGGCAGTAGGAGGCGACTTCTTGTTCCCCTTCCACTATTTTCTGAAACTTTCATTTGCCCCAGGCTAGCGGTTAACTTTAATGTCGCGCCCTGTATATTTTCACAACCCCAAGTGAAAGAAAGTAACACATTACTGGAAGATGCATGACGTACTTACATGTTCTGCTGTTTTCTTTATTCCTGCTGATGATATAGTAACATGTTTGCTCTTTGCAGCAATGTATGCAGCCGCTTCTCTTGGATACATAACTTCCTGTTGTGGACCCATGACTGTCCTGTATAGAAGGAAGATTAATCTATATATCATGAAGGTACTACATATAAGAAGTTATCACTAGTATTGCAAGGCGTGGGAGATATTGCTTGCAATCTTGATGAGAAACTCACTGATCTGTAGTGATTTAACATTTTAGCCAATATATCATTTTGTTCTTACCAAATCTTGTAGTATTGCATCTATCAAAGCAATTAATCCCTTAAAAGAGAATTATTCCATTAAAATGATAATGTAATGAATTTTTGTGATGTGTCAGTGACTAATTATGTTATGTAACTGTTGTGATTAAACTGATGTTAAACTGGAATTTTACAGACTCCTACACGGGATTAGCTTGCAGAAAAACTCGGAAAAAATGAGCAATCAGAGGGGCACACCCACTCATTGCTTGGTCTAAGCAGACCACACTTACAGAGCAGCTGGCTCTGTTCCATGACTGAATATCAATGGCAAGCAATATGCTTACGTCTATCAGAAAAAAATGAATTGTGCAATTGTCAGTATGATCAGATATTTACATGACTTTTTTAGAATTATACACACTGACACACACCCTGCATGTTTTGCATTGAACACATTGAGGCTGAATCAGGCTCGACTTAGAACTAAAACATGAAATGCAAATGACTTTGTTTTCAATCAAATGTTTCAAATTTTTACTTCCATATGCGTTAGATTTCCTAAAAGTTTAGATGAACAATCCTGTACAACTGTGAATTTTAGGCAATTTGAGAGAATAAAACAAAATTAAGATTACAGTTCACAGTTGTACAGTCTGCCTTTGCAGTGGACAGTTTAAATAACTTGATTCAGCATTCTCCAGCAAATAAAATTGAAAGAACTGCACAGATGCAAAATTGTCAGGACTTTTATGGACTTCTGTTTTATTTTTTCTAGAAACAAGGATATTTATGCACTTCATTTCTGCAGTACTGAATTCTTTCACTTTCATGGGGTTAAAGGACCGTTATAAGCCCTGACAGCAGCAACTAAGCAATCTGGCAGTATCTGACTGACCACTAGTAAAATGGAAGCCTTTGGGGATGGAACACAGGTTACTTTGACCATGGACCACTTTCAACCTTAAATAACTTCTTTCCTTATACTTTCATGACCATATCATTGATTACTTTTTTCCAGAATTTCTCTAGAGCATAAACATAAGCATTTGTCTTAAAATACTGGTGAACTTGTTTAATATTTCAAATGCAGAAATATATGTGATAAAATGAGAACGTCAGGGGTGTTTAATTTATTAAATGAGAAACTCTTATGCTTGCAACCAAAAATTTTTTTTATTCCTGTGATTTTGCCCTGAAAAATCTGTAACATAATGTAGATTGAAATTTGTTGATTTTTTAGAAGACTTCTTCCTGACTTTTCATCTTGTGAGTCTTTTCTTTAATCATAGTCACTTCCTCTCAGTACGATAACTGTCAGTGACTTATGTGTGAATTAATATGAACAAATAAATTTAAAATATTACAAATAGTTTATAAATAAATAAACAATAAATTAAAAAAATAATGAACAAAATAAATAAATGTTTGAATAAATAAATGGAAAATAAAAGCATAATTAAATAAATTTTTAAAATATAATAAATTTAAAATCAATAATATTAATGACAATCACTGAAATATATCTGTGTATTGCCACAATTTTGCACCCCTCTGTCTCTGACAGTCTTTAAATGATGTCCGGCCTACCAGCAGAGTGGCGTAATTCTCTGCTTTTCACAAAGGTAATTTAGCTGGGCTGGGCAGGTACCCCGCTGCTCAAGGCCATCAAGGGGCCGATACTTTCGGGACCCAAATCGGAAATGGACTGTGACCAGGTGACCGAAAACCCCTCACCCAGGGAGGTTAAATCAAGCTACAGTTGAATTCGTTCGTGTTGACAACTCATCAGTTTGCATCAGAGTGATTGGAAATAAATACCTAAAGCCTTGTGGATAATAATGAACACCCGAATAAGCAGATCTTTTGAGAAAGACGCGTTTAAAGATGTTATAATAGTGCTGATGCTGGTGAAGCCACACGCGGATCATGACACTCTCCCGTCAGATGCCAATGAGGATCCAAACGCTTTGCATTTTAATCCGAATATGATTGGAGAATAGCATTCTTATTTTTTAAGGTGAAGGTTATCAAGAGAGACTGGTTTGTGGGTAATATTGTTCAATGTGCTTACCCGAGTTCATGTTTTTTTTATTTTGCCCATTTGTATCTCTTCATTAACAATTAAACTGTTAAAAGATATCTAAATTTATTTATTTATCAAATTAATTACAAATATATACTAATGTGCAAAAAATATGTTTGTAACTCATTTATTATTTTAAATCAAATCTGTAGTGTGTACTAAAATATAAGTATTTATACCTTTAAACCTTTAAGTATAATTTATATGTTTTCTTCGGGACTGTATGTATTTTCACTGGAAATCTATTTATGAAAATTAAGTTCTTCAATGACAACATAAATAAAGTTGTCTGAACAAAATGTATGGGCAAGGGGTACGAATCTATTTTATGCAAATAAGGATACGTTTGTTCATAGGATTGGTTGTTCACCCGGAAGTTTAATATTAATAGGGAAATGGCAGAAGTGAGATGGCTGCTGTAGCAGTAACTCCGAGTAATAACACGTTGTTTATCCGTGGTTTTCGGAACACGGTAGACATCGAGAGGATTAAGTGAGTATTTTGTCCCTACGTTCCTTACCCTTTGTCATAGTATGCGGGATGCACATGCTTTATCCAGATTTGCATGAATGTGCAAAGCGAACTGTCGTGCAGACGAAACCAAAACTTGGCACAAGACTCAAGTCGACTCCAAACGTTTCACAAACCTTTGACCCTTAATAAGGGGCTTTATGATTTTTGACACAGCGGGATTTGAGTTGTCTATTGTATTGAGAGTTCAAACCATTTAATTGCTAATGATGAATGGTAATCTAGTCGTACAATTTTGTATGTTATATACATTCTTGCAAAAAAACAAATGACAGTCCCCCCCCCCCCAAAAAAAGTCCCTTGAATAACTTTCTGGGAATCCCCCCTCCCACACACTATAATAATAGCCCATATATCTGGGGGGGGGGGGGGGGGGTTAAGTTTGGAGATTAAATGAGAGGTGTATGTGTGTATTGTAGGTCCTTCCATAATTCCTTGTTTTGGTTTTTAATAATTTTTTCTTAAAATCTTTATCCAGATATCATATTGTCATTGATCTGCATTAATGCTCTGAAGTCATGCAGCTGTCATTTTTTTATGCTGAAGAGGGTCAGTTAAATTTTCCATGCCGCCATAGCACAGATATGTCCAAGCATGCATATGGTTATACCATGGTTATCAGCCGCCATTTGCAGAAAAAGTTGGCACAGCTAATTCAGCTTTATTCAGATTTGCATGAATTAGCAAAGCAAACTGTCAAGCAGACGATACCAGACTCTGGTCTACTTCAAACTTTCAACAAACCTTTGACCCTTGGAATTTTTTTATACACAAGGCGGGACTTTAGTTGTGTGCCTGTAATGAGAGTGTAAACCATTAAAATGCTGGTGATTTAGTGTACCCTAGTCCTATAGTTCTGTATGTCATCTTCTTTATCACATGATATATTTCATGGGGGAGATATATTTCTTGCAAAAGTAAAAGAACAACCCCCCCCCCCCTTGTCCCTTTCATCATTTTCTGGGAATCCTCACCACCACCACCATGTCTTTGGGGGGGGAGGGGGAAAATTATGTTTGGAGGTAACTTTTGGAGGATAAATGAGTTGGAGCCTTTGTAATATTATAAAGCCTTAGACAGTTTTGCTCCTAGAGTGCGGCATTGCTGCAATGCCGCAATATTTTTGGCCATGTCCCTTTTTTCTAGGCAAGCGTGCCCATGTGGATGCACTAATTTCACATGCGTCCCCTAAAAATTGAAATAATGCGACCCTTAAACGAACGTAGTTATATGAAAGATTTGCGGGAATCCACCAGTAGGAATCTCTTATAAACCCATACATGCGGGATTACATGATACACATACTGTGACACTGATTGAATGGTAACACGATCGATGTCAAGAAGCATTGCCTCAAGGTTGGTCCATACGCATGAAGGGGTTGCACATATTTACTGAAGAGATCGATGTTCTTGTGGTCTGAATAAAGTGGCAAGCGAGCGTCCAGTGCTCGACCGGATTTTGTTTAGCCTACATAATCTCACATTAAGATGCATTTTAATCATTTATAAATTAATATAAAAAATAGATATTTATTGTATTAAATGAAGTTTAGAAAGTGCGCCCACGGCCGACATGATCAATCTCTACGACATTTCCCCTATAAGATAAACCACGAGGCACGAAACGCACCTCCCCGGCATCTCAAAATGTTCTTATATATTTCATGATGTCAAGCATTTCTCAACAGCGTATACAGTTAAGAATTACACCAGGTTGATCATATAAATTACATTTAATTGCCTCAGATGATGTAATTACGATTGCTCAGACGATAATTTCACTGAAAGCAACTCAGTTCAGGGTTCCCACAATCTCAAACTACCAGTCTATGCCTGTCATGACACCATTTCACAGCAGACAAGCCAATCGATGGGCGCTCTTTTTTTCTATATTTGCATATATCTATTCTGGACTGAACGTTTAATTTGAATCATGGGCATATGACTATGATTGGAATAGGAACTTCCTCATTATTTTCAAGCCTCATGGACACGTAATCTCTCTGTTTCCCGGTATATATAAAGAAGTCCAAGCCCGGGAATTTACTTCGACGAAAGTTGAATGACTTCACTATCACGGTTTAATTGATATGAAAATTTCATAACTAAGAAGAACCCAACTATTTCGTTGTTGGTTGTTTTTCATTTTCTCTTACCGATAATATGGACATTTAATCGTTTGTTACTGGTTAAACAAGTAGTTTAAGCTGCTGCCGCGCCGGCAGCATATTTTCCCGGTTAAGCTGACATCATTTCAACGGCTACGTACATAGGCTAACACGGGTATATATGGACAGAAAGATTCAGTTTCTGATTTAAATAGTTCGAATGTTTTATTTTTTAAAAGAAATTGTGGTGTAAGGTCTTTTGATAATTGCCTTAGTATTAAAGGCCTAATAATGCTGCGCCGGCCGCAAACTTTCCCGGCTGACATGTAGGTCAAACATCGTTGCACGGCACTGTCAACACATAAATGACACGTTGTGGGGACCGAAATTTAGACGATTATTCCTTTCATACTTTCATACAAACAATTATGTTATATGGTGACGCCGGCAGCAACATTCAACAGACTCTCATCGTACCACGGCTTAGCTAGCACGGTCGACTTTCTGAATAGCCTATTCTTATCAAATTTTTCAACAGTGAATAAACCCTTGCCTAAATGTGTATGTCCCTTATCCGAATTGAGTTGTTCACAACATTAAGTTTCGATATTGATTTGCCACTTTAATTGGCACCTGTTGTTGCGCGATTCCTCAATTTGCAATGAACATGATTGTTTGTCACCAGTTTGCAATCTGTACATCAATGTACCGTTATTATTGATCCTGAGACATGAATTCTATTGCCTTCAGTTTTATGACGACTTAAAAGTGATGACATGTAAAACATGTAACGATTCCAACCTTTACGAATATTTATAATTCATTCCAAATGCCCAAAACATACTACATTTATATTACATAGATTATTTTAAGATAATATTTTGCTTCGAAGACATTGTCCCCACCTAATTTTGGTGTGTCCCCCAGAAATTAAATGAAGGGGCCTTTTGCTTTTCATGCCTAGGAGCAACACTGGCCTAGTTCGTATTGATAATTGACTATTGTTGGTCCTTTCATTGTTCCTTTTTTGGTTTTAATTTTTTTTCTTAAAAAATGACCACGTGTATTGGTCTGGATATAAATCCTGTTGAAATATAGCTTCCTTCACTGTCAGCCTTTGCTTCGCTACTGGAAGGGACGGCAAGGCAGACTGAGTTATTTAAAATATGGATCATGGCCTTGCATGTTCGCTTGACCTGGAATTGGCAATTATTGGTGAAAAATAATACTTACCTTGCAACTATTTAACATGTATTCGCGATGAAGCATACTAAACTGTAATGCAAAACATATTATAATTTATAATATAAATGAACAAAACTTACATGTTTGACCTATGTACGTGACATTGCAATGAAAGTAATAAAAAATCATTACTTCTGTTCTTCTACACATTGCAATTGTTTAAATCTTTTACTTTGAATATTTACTTATTAATAAAAAATGTATCCAGAAGATTACAGCAAAATCAGGGTTGGCAAGTTTCTGCCATTGCCATTTCTGCAATGGTTTCTGCCTGGCAACTGCCATTCAGCAACATTACCTGTCTGCCCTTGTGTCTGCGATAAATTGACTATATAATACCATTGTGACCAATTTAAATATGATACAGCAAATACAGCAGTAATATAGCACTTTTAACTTTATCAATGTGTATGTTTACTAATACATGTACAAATTTTTCCTCCTTATCAATACTATTGCCATAGAATAACCGTTTAAAATATTATTGTGAATGTATCAGTGCATTCATAAATATTTATTGATATATTATTCATTTGCCTCTAAAAATGGGGATTTAGGGCTCGCCCTGCTTCCAAAAAAACTTTAGCCAAAATTTTAGCCAACAGGACTTTTCTTAAGCCATTTCAGAAACACTTTTGGCAGCACTTATTCTCTGAATAATATGAAATATCCATATTTAACACTGAGCAGAATACACTTTTATTTCACAATATTATAGTCTCTTGTTTTGCTTATTCAGTAAGGCTTCAAAAATGTTCTTTGTTTCCAGTATCCAGACCAACTCCAAGAAAGCCTAGCCAGTGTAAAATTAAATTTTATTGGGAGTTTGAACCTTGAGCCATGGAGCACAAAAAAGGTCACCTCATAGATCTTGTACAAGTCACAAACAATTGAAATTACAGCTAATTATATCACAGTAATGGTTCAGTTACTTGTTTTATGATCTTAGGGATAAATTATATATAAATGTGTAACAGAGTAACAGTGTGCATATTTATGCAGGAGATCATTTGATTACCATGTACCAGCCTTCTATAGTCAGGGTGGGGGTAATATTGCAACCTGGTTCCTTGCTCCTTTTTTTGGACAGTGTGACGACATGGGAGGGCCTGGTGTAAACATTTTGGTTTATTTCCTTGAAACCTATGTGTGAATTAATTTAATCTGAGCAACTTCAGCAAAATCAAATCATATAAATAATATTCTGTTTTATAACACATGGAAAAAAAATTAAAAATTAAATAAATTCCCTAACTACCTACTCTAATTTTTCACCACTGTGTCGGAAACAAAGAACTTATTTTTTTAGGCCTAGGGCATTGGAAAGATGCTCCTCGCCAATAAATTAGCCAGAGAGAATTTTGTTTCGCCAGATCTCCCCATAGCTAGCCATTGGCGAATAGGCAGGGCGAGCCCTGGGATTTATTATACAATTATTATATAACATTCAAATATCCTTTTGAATGTGTCGATGAATATATTTACTGATACAATTTTTTAACAGAAAGGCATATATCCTGTTAAGCTATTGATCCAGTAGGAAAGGATGTACTGATTAGTTGCTCAACCTGAGTAAATCACAGCTTGCACTAATAATGATTTTCTGAGTGATTTTCCTCATTGCATGTGCACAGTCCATGCCACTGAGCAGTTTATCCTTAGGAATAATATTGATATGTCTGAAACATCCTCCCTTGCAAAAAGGCCTGTCTGAAAAGTCCTAGTCTCCAGGGAATGTCCTAGTCCGGAATGTCCAAAACGTCCGTCTACCACTAGGGTGGGGGGGGGGGGGTCCAGGTATTCCCTGAAGAAGGCCTGATAAACCTAAACTATGAAAAAGGGGATGGGGTGGGGCTTGACTGATCACTCAGTCAATAATGAGCTAAACATTAGCAAGGTTCCAGTCCTGCACCAAAAATCAGAGGCTCTGTTAGCATCATCATAGTCAGCATAATGTAATGCATGAAAGAGCACATGATCTTTCCACATCACTCTCATCAGTAGTAACCACTGAACTCAGGTTTTCTCACCCTGTCCCCTAATCTGCCAGCGGAGGTATGGGCAACTGGAGCCAGGCTGTGTTATATCATTTCAGGTACCAGTGACAGGAATGACTATATTAACAAGTTAATGGACATCAGCAAACCTAAGGGCTGTGATAATGACATCACCTGAGCCTAGGGTGGTAGGAACCCATGTGCAACACATACACATGGTCTCCTGTTCAGGAAGACAGGACCTACAGGACAGTACAGGCCATAAGTGCTGGGACAGCATAATCCAAGTCAACTGGAAATCATGCATCACTTACTCCTGAAAATGTTTAAGATTCAAGAACAGCCCAGTAACTACACTACCCAAGTCACTACAGTTGTAATAAATCTCTTACTATCTTGGTCATTAATTTTGGCAAATTTGGTTTTATGCCAAATGCTGTTTTCAGCTGGCAATAAAGGCTAGTTTATAATCCTGTTGCTACAATCTTCCCTCCCCCTGCCTAGAACTTGCAAATCTTGCTTGTTACAGAAAGTGAAGAGGAACATTGGGCAATAATATCATTGACTAAATTGAATAAAATAACTATCATTTCTTAATATATTTATCAATAAATGCTTGTATTTAAGGCAGCTTTTGATTAATTAAAATTACCTTCTTTTGTTAAAATACAATATATTTTGATTATTTAATCTGCCATTTCTGCCCTGCAGAAAGACATTCTGCCATGGACAGGTATTTCTACCTGACAGAAAACAAACTAAAATACATATCACCTAATGAATAATTTCTGACCCATATATTTCTGCAAACTAGGAAAGAAATTACTCAATGCTGCTTATCTTGCAGACCAGTTATTTTAGAATATCCTGGACCACAATTGACATTAAAAGTGGAGACGACCAAAAATTATATATATACCAGGTATAGGAGATCCAGTAGATTTTTTAGAGTACCATGTCCTAAGGATGGGTAGATTTGATAAAATTCTGAAAGCCCTGATTTTACCCCTGTAAGAACACTAATAAGAAAAGTTAGAAGGTCCTGAAAAGGGTTTGGTGTAGGCCTTGAGCATTGGCCTTAAACCCTTATTAATAAAGGTTGTGGTTCATGAAAACGTGGGGTTGGATTCCAGACCCCCTGGACCCCAAATCTTGATCCACTTCTGTAAATGGAGTAGCTGAGGTGCTTCATGTTTGTTCCTAAATGGAACCATGTACCATGATTTGTTTCATACAGAAAATGGCGCCTCCTTTCAGTCAGAATTTGTAGCATTTTAGTTAGAATAACATTTACTGATACCATATGCAAATATAGCCCCTTTGGACTTGTGGAGCATCCATCTAGCCTGGTTATACTATGTCCACAAATCTCCCCTCTCTCTCTGGGAATATCCCTTACCCTAGGTGATGACTAAACAACTTCATGAGAAAAAAAACTTTATTATCAATTACTGCTATATGAAGACATGTAAGGTAGTAGTTTTAGAGTTGTTACATTTAATTCTTGATACATGTTAGTTTTTGCCAGAAATTGATTGAATTTACAGTTTGATAAACAGGTGAAAATGTACCATCAGAAATGGGGTATGCATCTGCATAGCTTGAAGTTGAACACAAACCAGAGTAGCCTATGGATTATCTCTGCCACCCCAAATTATCCAGAATATAAATATCAGTGTTTTGGTGGAAAACTGCCACTGGACCATTTATGGATATCATGGGGTTCTCTCTGTCTGATTGTTTACTTATAAGTTATTGGTTTATTCATGCTCTTTTGCACTGGTACTATCAAGGTTGGCAAGTTTTTTACACCGTTAAGTAATGGTAATTAATGCCATTTAAAAAGCAAGTTTTTTACACCCATGTGTAAAAAACTGTGAAAATCTAGAAGCATGTTTGATTTCTGTAAAGTGATACCCTTGAGTTCATCAAAAATCTTCATTAATGACAAAGGCCTTTGGAGGCACAGGAACCTGGATCCCAGAGGCATGAAAGGCATGTACTAATCATGATGATAGGCAATAGGCTACAGACTGACTGGTACCTACTAACAACCTCCTGGGTCATGGTTTTTCAGTGTCAGCTGCCACAAGGCTTTTGTTACTGGTCTTTGTTTATTAAAGGACAGGGGTGACCTTGAGTTTATCAATTCGCTCCATTGCCTTCAGTTGAGAGGATATTCTTAAATTTTGGCTATATCCACACTAAAGTGAGATACACACTGGATCAGTGGGAACAAAGAAAGCTTTCAAGCTAGTGTTTTGCTACAGGAGAGGGAGCACTGATATGGACTACTAAGAACACTATAAAATATTCACTTACATGGTGAATGTTAGAACTGATTGTGTATATGTCACTCAGTCTGTAGGAATTAGTTATGCACAGGAATGACATGATACACCATATGCTCTAACCCTATTTAATATGCGAGAGGTTTCAAATAAAACTGTAAGGATGAACAGGGTTTTTTTCTAGTTTTTAGCTTAGCTGACTATAAGTCATCTGAGCTATAGTCGTGGTCCTTTGTCCATCGTCCAGCCATCCGTTAACAGGGCACATTTTGAAACCATTGGACCTATGAATCCAAAATTTTGCATACAGTTAGATGTCCCCAAAATCTCCTACCATACTGAAAAATTGGGTCACTAAGACTTTGTTCCTTTGAGAAATTAAGAAAAAACCTCCATTTTCCATTAAAAACCAATTGTTACACTTCACGACTGCCTAATATCAAAACCACTGATCTGAATTTGATCATAATTGATATTCAAATTTTTTCATACATTTCCTATGTACATACCAAAAATTAGTTCAGTGTTGCGTAATTTGTTGAAGTTATGGGCCCAAACATAATGCACCTTGTAAAAAATCGAGAAATATATTTACTCGACTTAACATAAGAATTGCTGATGCTAGAGACTTTTTTTCAGGGATATAACTTCATTTTATCAAGATTCAATTGTATATCTAAAATTAGATCTGAATTTTGCAATATTTTCAAGTTATAAGCATAAATATAAAATCAGTACCTTAAATTTTGCCTAACTTTGTCCATGGCACGTTTTTCCTGCAAGAACTGTGTATTTAATTTTCACAGCATGTACACAAGGATTTAATCTGTCAATATCTGAAATTTGAAAATAAAAGCTGCAAAATTAGGCTAGTTATTGATTTTTTTTGGAGGCTCTTGTTGTATTCCCTTACATTGTCAAGCAGTCCACTTTGGTCACTGTAGGTCATTCAGTGCAACTCTCTATGCTCCAGGAGCTGTTATGTAATCCCATCACTCAGGCAAGCCCTCTCTCTTGTTGAGCTTGATCAGGCTGTCTGCAGTTAATACCAAAAGGAGCCTTTCTCTCCCCCCCCCCCCCCAATTCTGTTGACAGACCTGTACTTTAAATAAGGAATCTTATAATTTCACTTTTTTTTCAGCAACGAGCAGTAACAATAGAGACCCTTTCCCCCACCCGTCCCTTCAATACACAGGACTAATAAACAAGACAAATCTTACAATTTTAATGTTTAATAATTTTTTTGTTGAGACAATTTTGATTTTTTTTTAAGAAACAAATTTTCAGGAATTTGATCCTCAAATTCAAATGTGATAAATATTAGGATCTAATGTAAGTGCTAACTGACAAGATTTAAGAAGATATAAATACTTTGTAGCATTTCATTCATATCTCTTAAAGTTGGCCGGGCCTAGGTTTGAATAACACTGTTAAACTTAAAATCAGGAATATTGGTTAATCTTTGTGGGATTATTTTTTTACTCATATGGCCATATATTTAACTTTTGAAAACTTAATTACCTTCACACATTATTTGTTTATGAAATGTAACTTATATAACACTTACTGTAGGCCCATTTTTTTCCCTTGGTGCCTCATTAAATGGTTTTAGGCCACAGGTTTCATTTATTACACAGTGCATATGATTTAGTTTATGCCCATTATTCTATAATTTACAGAGTTTTATTTCAGCAGGGCCATTTTCTGATAGCTTTTCTAATGATAATATACATGAAAAACCAACAGAAATAAAAATTTTTGCAGTTACTAATATATTTTCCAAAATTCAGCTGAGAGATGTGACCCATGGGTCCCTTGTTTTGAGGAAGTGTTTAGGCAGCTGACAGTGTCGGCTGCGGAGTGTCAGACCCCTGGACTGTCTTGGCAGCTGACAATGTCTACACTGTCGGCTGCCTAGACAGTCCACACTCAACCCACTGTGCAGCTGACAGTGCTTTAACTGATTTCATTAAGTGTCAGCTACTTAGATGTGTGACATTCGAGACCTAGTAGCTATTTATTTATTTGAACTTCTCTTGTACAATATATATATATATATAGTGGTGGGAGTCGGTTCCTTTTTAATAATCGATCATTTGGTTTGAGCAAACCGATCAATGATTTATTATTAATCAGTTCAGACAAATATAAAGAAATATAGAATTATTTGTGAAACTGTACTTTCTTGACACTGCCCGCATGTCTTAGTAATTCTACCTTAAGGAAAAAAGTTTTTGCCTTTTTTTATATTTTCCTATTATCACTAAGATATGCTATTCAAAGTTTCATTTAAATTAATTATAATGATCAAGAATTGAACCACAATTCAGGACATCTACTATCTGGTTCTCATGAATACTCCCGCTTCTTATTTTAACTTCACCACCAGGAAGGACATTCATGTCATTATGATGACTGCTGACATGCATACTGGTTTCACAGGCCCGCAAGAAAATTACAAGCCCATTTATTCTTTTTTGTGTAAAAATTTTTAAAAAGTAATTGAAAGCTCAAAATTTAAATAATCATGTATGATCCATTTATATAACGTTTACTGCCCAAAGGCTTACTGCCCAAGTATTTCTATATGTTTTTGGTTTGAAAAACTAAGTCACCTCTGTTTGATTTTCAGTGCCATTTATCAGCTTGATCATATTAAAAAAAAATGTCACAGACTTCATACTCTGAAATATATACCAGCAGTTGCGTGTAATTTAAAACCATACTAACAAAACAATGTGAGGTTAGGGATGTCCCCACCTTGTATCACAAGCAGAAGCTGATTGCATGCCTGACAATGTTACAAGACCAGTTTGATATTAGACAACAGCAAACGATCTG
Source organism: Sipunculus nudus (assembly GCA_026874595.1). NCBI lineage: Eukaryota > Metazoa > Annelida > Sipuncula > Golfingiida > Sipunculidae > Sipunculus > Sipunculus nudus. The sequence continues at coordinate 35,924,046 of CM049306.1, read as the reverse complement.
GGACAGTCTCTCTCTCTCTGTGAGAGTTAGCTGCCCAGTCTCTCCTCAAAGGGCGCAATACAGATAGTTTTGTTAAATTGGCATAGACCTGGAGAATTTATGGAGCATTTTAACGCCATACCGCCCATATTTTGCAATGTACATATCGTTAGAATTCTGCAGCTCCCTGCCAGCTGACAGAGGTTTATTAGGTCCTCCGTTCTCGCATATACCATGTCATACTCAGTCACATACGGAAGTTATTTCGGAACTCAAACTCATTAGATGAAGGGCTGAATGTTGTAAAAAATGGAAGAATAATTTTTGTAATCAATAGTTGCCTTTGGTAATCAAGCACTTAAAAGTGGCAGCAGACCGACAGACTTTCGATAAAACTTGATGATCGGCTCACCGCTATATATATATATATATATATATATATATATATATATATATATATATAATATTCACTGCATTCAGGTAGCAGGACTGGTTAAATTCCTAAAAAAACAAGATGGACAGAGGTCACCACTTGCCGGAAATGGAAATGATAGAGACAGATAGACAGAGAGTGCATGTAGAAACAGTCATATGAATGAGCAACATTGTGGGGGCAGCAGAAACGGATAATATGTTTATTTATGCATGCTGACCTTTAACAGCTGCATATCTTTCTAGTGTAAAAGGGACCAAGTTCAAAATTTTTTCATGAAATCCCGTTAATCTCGTTTGACAAGAAGCAGTGAGACGTTTTCAGGTTTGTCATGTCAAGCTGGCCAAATGATATGAAATGCTGAAAACTAGACCTGTCTAGCTATAAAAGCTGCTGAGTTATAAGCATTTGCATGAAATCTCGTGTTTTCTCGTTTGACGGGAAATGGTGCGAGCTTTGGCGAGATTTCCAGTTTTGTCATGTCAGGTTTGTCAAATATTACAAAATGCCGGAAACTAGACCTGTCTAGCTGCAAAAGTCGCCGTGTTATCAGCATTTACGTGAAATCATGTTTTTTTCTCGCTTGACGAGATGTAGTACGAGATTTGGCAAGACGAGCAGTTTTATTATGTCAAGACGGCCAAACGTTACGAAATGGCGAAAACTAGATCCGTCTAGCTGTAAAAGTCCCCGAGTTATAAGCATTTCCGTGTACTCTCGTGTTTTCTCGTTTGATGAGATATGGTGCAGGATTTGGCCAGTCTTGTAGATTTGTCATATCAAACTCTCTAAATGTTATGAAATGGCGAAAACTACATCTGTCTAGCTGTAAAAGTTGCCGAGTTATTAGCATTTCTGTGAAATCTCCTTTTTTAGCTCAGCTGACTATAAGTCATCTGAGCTATAGTCGTGGTCCATTGTCCGTCGTCCGTCCGTCTGTCCGTCCGTCCGTCCGTCCGTAGATGTGGCACGTTTTGAAACCGTAAGACCTAGGAATCCAAAATTCAGCATAATGTTAGATATCCCCAAGATCTCCTACCAAACCGAAAACTCGGTCTTTGCGACTTCGTTCCTTTGAGAAATTAAGCAAAAACCTCAATTTTTTATTAAAATCCTATTTTCACACTTCAGGACTGCCTAATATCAAAACCACTCATCTGTTTTTCCTCATATTTACCATAAATAATCCTCTATATAGTTCCTATGTACATGCCCGAAATTGGGTCTGTATTATATAATTTAAAAAAGTTATGGGCCCAAACATAATGCATTTTGTAAATAATCAGGAAAAAAATTTGATCACTTAACACAAAACTTGTTAAAGCTAAGCACTTTTTTTCCAGTAATATAACTTTAATTAATCAAAATTAAATTGTATACCCAAAATTTGATCAAAATCTTTTAAATTTTTTAAAATATTAGCAAAAATAAAAAATTGGTACCTTAAACTTTGCCCAACTTTGACCATGGCACGTTTTTTTCCTGTAACTGCTGTGGATTTAATTTTCAAAGCATGTTTTTGTTAGCATTTCAACTGTTAACATTTAAAATTTGAAACCAGTTGATCAAAAACTGTAGATTTTATTCAAGTTTTCAAGCACCATGTCACATATTGTTTACATCAACCTAGTGTTATGCAGTTTGCTAGAGCTCAGCTCCCCAGCTTCAGCTCTAAGTTCCTTAAATTAGGCATACAGTAAGATGTCTTCAAAATCCCCTACCATGCCAAGAATTTGGTCACCAGAACTTAATTCCTTCGAGATATTAATGAAAAACTTCATTTTTTCATTAAAAACCCTTTGTTACACTTCAGGACTGCCTAGTATCAAAACCACTGATCTGACTTTGATCATATATAATATACATATTTTTCTATACATTCGCTATGCACATGCCAGAAATGATGTCAGTATTGCGTAATTATTTTAAGTTATGTGCACAAACAAAATTGACTTTGTAAAAAATCAGGAAAAATATTTACTCAGGTTACATGAAAATTATTGAAGCTAGAGAATTTTTTTCAAGTATATAACTTTGTTTAATTAAGATTCAATTGTATACCCAAAATTAGATCTGTATTTTGTAAATTTTATAAGGTATTAGCATAAACATAAAATCAATACCTGAAATTTTACCCAACTTTGACCATGGCAAATTTTTTTCCTGTGAGTACTGTTGATTTAATTTTCTCAGAATGTAAACATAAGTATTTAATGTGTTTAAATCTGAAATTTGAAACTAAAAGGTTGAAAATTAGGCTAGTCATTAAATTTTATCTTGAGGCTCTATTGTAGTCACTTGCTTTGTTCCAGATGCAGGTAGGCCACTCCAGGTCACTGGAAGTCAGCTATGCCAGGGTTCCTGATTTGTTTCAGTCACTGGGGGAGATCCCCTGCTGTGACAGGTGTACAAGTGTTCTCATATCACACCCCCTCCCCCCCCCCCCCCATGAATATATAAATATACATTTGTATGCATGATGTGGTGTTACATGACAAGATTGAGATTTATGATGATGCAATTTAGAATTATGAATCAACGTTTATATTCAGAAATATATGTTATATTGGAAATGTATACAAATTAAACTTAAAATAAAAAAATGAGGATCTAATACAAACATGTGTTCATTATTTTCGAGCCTCAGCAGAATTGGAGATCAGGCTTTGTTTGCCCTGAATGTTTATGCAAAAGTGTTGTTAATCCCATCTCTTCCCCCCCCCCCCCCCCCCCCCGGCTGTCATTGATCCTTAGCACCTCACCGTCACCTGTGCATTGGGACATTAGTTATTATTGCAAATGTGTACAATTTTTTCAATTTGAAAGATAATTGGATTAGAAAACATTAAGATGTAATATTGAAACATATTCTTGCCCCAGAAGAATGGAACATAAAGTGATCAGCTCTTGTCTGTCCATCATCTCTCAATTATCATTAAATATATATACTAATTATGAAATTTTTCCTTTAAGCACTGTTGAAATAACTTTCATATGCTGTATGTGTATGGATTTAAGCCATTAAAGTCTGAAATTTGAAAGCAATTTATGTATTCAGATGTGTAATATTGCAGATGAAAAACTTTAAAATATTAAAATATTAAAATATATTATCAGCTTTGTTTGTCTAACAGTCTGTCTGTCCTTTTTTAAATATTATGTAATTGTGAATGAACTATTTAATCCTGTAAGTATTGTTGAATTAAGTGGAAATCCTATATGTATATACACTATGTTAATACAGAGATGTTGTAACTCCCATCATTCCAGCCCCCCCCCCCAACCACCACCACCAGGTCCTTGCATCTGTGGACTGGAGACATCAGTTATATTTCAACTGTATACATTTTATAAAATAAAATACATATATTTAATAATATATATTATGTAAAATAGATCAAATTGAGCAAATGTGTAAACTACTGAACTGTCAACAAATTATCAAAAAGCCAGCCAATGATCATGGTAATAATATACATCTTATGTTCACAAACTGCTCACATGCTTCAATTTTGACATTAGAGAATGCATGGTTTGGTCACAAAATATTATTTGCAACAATTTCTCACTCATCAATACAAACCAATCATGTCAACCAGCCATGGCATATATTACCTTTTCCTCTTAGACTTGATCTCCATTATTATTTTAGATTTTTACTTTCAAGGTCAACTTCAGCTGAGCACAGTGACCCATATTTATAGCACCATGTCTTGAATGTTTACATCAAGTCATTGGTTAACAGTGTTCCAGGCTGTTACATAACACCTTCACTCCTTGCCTACTGCTTCTGTCAGTGTCTGGGTCAGGCTGGGTCAGGCAGTAATTACCAGAGAGCCTTTCTCCTCTCTCTCTTTCCCTTTCTCTCTTTCTAGCTCTAGTTTTCTCTCTCTCTTTCTCTCTCTCTCTCTCACCCCTATGCCTCCCTTCCTCCCTCCACCCCATTCTGTTGACAGGTACTATAAACCTAATTTATTAGATATATATGTTGATGCAATTAAGAAATGTGAATCAACTGAAATATTCACATATATATGTTATACTCTAAATGTATAGTTACATTTTCAAACCTGGAAAAAAATGATGTTATAAAAAAAGGAATTTATGTAAAAATTTTTCATAATTTCCTGGCTCAGAAGAATGGGAATTAAAATTATTTGCTTTGTTTCTCTAGCTTTCTTGCCTGTTTTAAATATTTAATAATTATGAATAAACTTTTTTTTCCTGTAAGCTCTGATTAATTAAATTTCATATCCTGTACGTATATGCAAGGGTATTGTAACTCCCACCATCCCCTTCACCCACCCCACTAAGTCCTTGCTCCTTCGCACTGTCAACAATAGTGCTATTGCTATAGCATAAAATTTAATAATTTGAAGAAAATATATACAGAGAGACAGAGGCGTTGTAACTCCCATCGTAACCCCCCCCCCCCCCCCCCCATCAAGTCCAACCGCCTGTGGAGTGGGGATTTTATAGCAACTGTATACATATCATAAAATAGAAAAAAAAGTTTAATTAAAGTTTAAATTTAAAAAATTGGATCTCATTAGACAAATGTGTAAAATGTTGAACTGTCAACAGCCTGTCAAAAAGGTATCCAATGAAAACGCAAGGTCAGATCTTAAAATATTATTTGCAACAATTTCTTCAATCATATCAACCAACCATAGCCTAGATTACCTCTTTCTCTCAGACTTTAGTTACATTTCATAATATTTTAGATTTCAACCGTCCAGGTGTTTAAGTACTGTTGAATGCTCCGTCCCTCTCACTCTATCTCCTTTTCTCTCTACATCCAACCCTCCTTGCTGCCCACACTGTTTCCTTCTCCGAACCCCATCCCAATGTCAGCCTCAGTAAACGAGAACAAGTTGAATCAGATGTATTCATATTTTTATATATTGTATAACTGTTTGTTACCTATGTACGTGCCAGAAATTAAGTCAATATTGTGTAATATGTAGACGTGGTGGGAATCAATATAATGTACCTTGTCAAGACCTAAGAGATATCATGTCATACAGTCACAATTCATAAATCCACTCTTCAGCATAGTTAATAATAACATTATATATGTCAAATTGAAATCTTGCGGACTTCCATACACTATAGATCCTTCAACAAATAGCCTTATCATCATTCTACCACTGCTTAGTGTTCTGTCATTGCATTCATATTTGCTCAAATATATTGCTATTTTCAACAGCTCCCAAATAAATAAAAAATAAACCACTATATTTACTCCATATTAATCCATCAGTCAGGTAATTTCATACATGATTTACTCACATAGGACATTATATTCCTTTATAATAGCCTATTAGGTCCATGATATTCATAAGGTTTGTCGATTAAATAAAGTATCACAATGGTGATACATTAATAGTTCAATCATGATCAGCTGAGCGCCGTGACCCATAGGTCCCTTGTTATCGTTTGACGAGATATGGTGCGAGATTTGGCCAGTCTTGCAGGTTTGTCATGTCAAGCCGTCCAAATGTTAATGAATGCCAAAAATTAGACCTGTCTAGCCGTGAAAGTTGCCGACTTATATGCATTTCTGTGAAATCTCGTTTTTCCACATTTGACCAGATGTAGTGCGAGATTTCGCCAAGTATCGCAGTTTTACTATGTCAAGTTGGCCAAATGTTACCAAATGCCAAAAACTAGACCTGAGTAGCTGTAAAAGTCGCCTAGTTATAAGCATTTCCATGATATCTCGTTTTTTTCTCGCTTGACGAAATATGGTGCGAGATTTGGCCTGATTTCTTTTTCTGGCGTGTCAAGCTGGTCATATGTTATGAAATGCCGAAAACTAGACCTGTATAGCTGTAAAAGTCGCCGAGTTATAAGCATTTCCGTGAAATCTCGTTTTTTTCTCGTTAACGATAAACCGAGCAAAATTTGACGAGACTTGCAATTGAATGACTTAGAACCAAGGGGAAGCAGCCTTATGCAAGAAACATAAATATTAACCAAGATAGAAGCCAAAAACTGCATATTTTCAGATCGTCAAGTTTAACCCACAAATTTTGTAACCATGGTAACGGCAGCACAAAGCTACATGTGCGGAGGAACAAGCCAATGTTCCTAGTTTAAGATACAACGATAAAAATTGTGCCATGTTTAAAATTATTTTAGATATTGCAGAAAAATGATATGTTACAGTGTTTCAGGTACCACGCCCCCTGGTGGCTATTTCCAAAAAATGAAAAACTGATTTCGAGATATTTATAAATAACACAAAATATATCAATTTCAAAGCCATTGTTAAAAAAATGCAACCTGTAGGTCATATTTAATGAAATCTCGAAGACTCTCGTTTGACGAGAAACGGTGTGAGATTTTGCAAGATTTTTGATTGGATCACCGAGAGCTCACCAAGGGCTACAAGATGCAAAAAAATTGACCTCTCCAGCATAAAAACTGACAGAGTTATAAGCTGAAAACTGCATATTTTCAAAATTCAAAAGTTTTACCCCAAAAATAGAGAAATCTGGCAATAGCGCACTTTGGCACCTATGCGCAAAAATAAGCCCATGGACCCCAGTTGAAGGTGCTGTGATGGAAATGGCCCAATGTTTAATAGTTCTGGAGGTATAGCACCAAAACAAATTTTCATGTTTTTTCATCTGCAACACCCCCTGGCGGCCATTTCCAAAATCTGAAAAAACAATTTTGAGATATTCTTGTGTTACATAAAATTTCTCAGAATCAGTACGATTGCTGCAAATTTGAAAAATATCACGAAATTCCATGATTTCTCCCCAAAATTGCGTAACCATGGTAACAGCAAATTTAAGTTAGCTACATGTCAAAAGAAAGGCCAGGTGATGAAGAAAAAAATGAGCTATTGCAGAAGTGGATAAGCCTATTTATGGCAAAGTTATAGTGCAAAAACCGTTAACCATACCTGTCGTGACCTTGACCTTGACCTTTGACCTATTTTAACCAAAAACAATAGGGCACCTAGAAATTATGTTTTTCATCGTCCCTGTAAGTTTCAAGGTGATTGTGGCAAAATTGTGGCCAGGAGAGTGCAGACAAACAAACTAGACGACCATAGGTCGAACGCTTGCCGGAATTCGGAAGTGAAACACAGACGGACAGACAGAACATATTGTCGGTTTTCTATTAATGGAATGACTCTCAGGGACATTGCTGAGAATATGTGGCCCGTAGAATGACATATGAGACAAAAGAACAGGCAAGCAGACAAAGCTGACAACAAAAGACAAACATACAGACATACTGACTTTGTGAGACAAGATTGACACCAGATGACATAAGCTAGTTATTGAGAAGATCCAAAGGAAGAAAATGAGTTATAATTTATGTAATTTAGATTTATAGTTTACGAGGTATGGCGAATTAATGATATACTTGGGAGGCTCGACTGTAGCGCCCTCTAGCAGACATATTCCGAAGACGACAAATGCGTTTCGTATTATTAGTGTATGACATGAGATGTCTCAGTTTCAAAAGGATTCCGTCAAAGTTGTGGCCTGTAGAATGCTCTATGTAAGGCGTAAGAACCAGCAAGCAGGCGACTTTGAGGATAACGGACAAACAGATGGACACACTGACAAAGTGACAGAAGATTGAAACCAGATGCCTTAATCAGGTTATGGAGAAGACTCAAAGGAAGAAAATAAGCTATAGCTTATGTAACTGAGGCTTTGGGTGTAGAGTTATGGCCAATACAATGGTATGTGTGTGAGAGTCATGTGCAGCGCCCACTAGTGGCCATATGCGGAAAATGAAAAATTTATTTCTAGATATTAGTGTAAGACATAAGATGTAATAGTTTCAAAAGGGTTCCGTCAAAACTGTGGCCTACAGAATGCTATATGTGAGACGCAAGAGCCAACAAGCAGGCGAATTTGAGGACAACTGACAAACAGACGAAAACACTGACAAAGTGACTCAAAATTGAATCCAGATGACTTCTCCAGGTTATGGAGAAGACTCAAAGGAAGAAAAAAGCTACAATTTATGTAACTGAGGTTTATAGTTTTGGAGATATTGCCAAAGCATGATATGTTGGGAGAGGTTAGAGTTCAGCGCCCCCTAGCGGCCATATCCGGAAAATGAAAAATTAGTTTCGAGATATTAGTGTAAGACTTAAGATGTAATAGTTTCAAAAGGATTCTTTCAAAACTGTGGCCTGTAGAATGCTATATGTGAGACGCAAGAGCAAGCAGGCGAATTTGAAGACAACTGACAAACAGACGGACACAATGACAAAGTGACACAACATTGAGATCAGATGACATTATCAGTTTATGGAGAAGACTCAGAGGGAAAAAATAAGCTATAGTTTATGTAATTGAGGCTTTGGGTTTTAGAGATATGGCCAATGTAATGATATCTGTGTGAGGGTCGTGTGCAGCGCCCCCTAGCAGCCATATTCAAAAAATGAAAAAACAATTTCGAGATACTAGTGTAGGACTTATGATATGTCAGTTTCAAAAAGATTCCTGAAATAATGTGGCCTTTGGCGCAAGTTGAATGAAATCTCGAAATATCTCTATTCACGAGATATTTTACGAGATACTGCAAGACTTGTAATAAACTCTTGTAGTACTAGTTGAATGCTACCTGATGCAAAAAACTAGGTCTCTCTAGCTTTAAAACTGACAAAGTTAGAAAAATAAGACCCCTTAATTTCGAATATCATGACTTTTCCCCCAAAATTTGTAACCATGGTTACAGCAAATTTGAGTCAGCTACACACCAGATGACAGGCCTTGGAATGACGATTAAAATGAGCTATTGTTGAAGTAGATACGACTAATAGTCACAAAGATATGAAGAAAAAACCGTTTTGAGAAGTTTTGATGACCTTGACCTTGACCTTTAACTTATTTTGACCAAAAACAATAGGGCACCTAGAATTTTGTTTGTCCATCATCCCTGAAAGTTTCAAGGTGATTGTGGCGAAATTGTGGCCAGGAGAGTGATGACAAACAAACAGACAGACAGACAGACAAACAGACATACGCAACTGACCAATATGCTTGCCGAAATCTTTGATTCCGGCAAGCAACAAACAGACATACGCAACTGAGCAATATGCTTGCCGAAATCTTTGATTCCGGCAAGCAAAAATATGTTTTTGCAATAAAAGGTATACTTAATATTCAAATTAAATTAAAAAGCATATAAATTCAGACATGTTGAATGTTGTTAATTTTCTTTGTTTTTGCAGGGATTTTTTCACTTTCAAAGGAGGAGAGTGCACCGTCGAGTTTTTCAAACAGTCCGAGGATCGAGGACAACTGTTTGTAGCATTAAAGTTCGCCTCCAGGGAGGTTGCCAAGGATTTGCTCAGGAGGTAGATATTCCTGTTATTGTTTTATATGATGCCATGTTTTACATTTGAATCCAGTACAATATGGCACACAACAAGTTTACTTATAAATTCTGTTGTACACTAGACTAGTTGAGGTTTGAATTATTCATATATTGCAGGGAGTGGGTGCCCCATTTTGACCCAAAAAAATCTGGGAAATAGAATAATGCATTTGTAATAACAAGAATAAGTGCCTGATTTTGCATCTTGATTAGTATTCTTCCCATACCTCTGCATGTGAGAGTGATGTTTGGCATCTGCTAGCACTCCTGGCACACTAAAGAGACTACAAAAGGAAACCCTTGTTACAGATCTGTTTGGTCAACATGTCTACTCATACAGTTTACACTGCTTGAGATTGGAATTTTAATTGTTAACAATTTTTTATTTTAACTCGGCTGACTATAAGTCATTTCAGCTGTTTCAGTGGGCCTTTATCTGTCATCTGTCCATCCAGCCAGCGACCATCCATTTGGTAACAGGGCACAAATCATAACTTTTAGACTTTGAAACTTCTTACTTTATATCAAGGGAGGTTCAAGATGAGGTCACGGTTATAATCTGTACTTTGTGAACTGTGGGCCAAAAACATGACAAAAACAACCTCAGACTCTTCCTGCTCTTTAAGTTTGTTGACCAAATATTTTGTTTTGTTCATAATATGGGAACAATATCCCTCACCTTCACCTTGTAGATTATCAGCATGCACAGTTTGAACAGAATCTGACCAACATCTTTTGAGTCGTGGTATGGTTTAGTGTTAGGAATCAGCCAACATCTTTGTAATTTCATGATCAATCGTCAATAAAAATTGGTTGACTTCTACAGACCGATAATTGGAGATAATTTGTTGTTTAGAAGTATGAAACTTCAACTGTATATATAGCGGTACATCATCTCAACTGATATGAATTCCTACATGTGGGCTGATAACGCAGTTCTATAGCCTACATATCTGTATAGTAACTTAGGAATTAAGTTTTTTAGTGAATGCAGACATTTATTCTCTAGTTTGCTAGCATAATGAATATAAAAGCACACATTTCCTCATCACAGAGTCTAAATTACATGAAAAAACATGCAATCAATTATGGCACTGCAAGATAGATCATCGGATGGTTTGCGTCAAACCTACTGATCATTGAATTTAATCAATCATCAGCCCATCACTAGTGTCATTGATGGCACTGTCTGATGAATTTGTATGTGTGCATTCAGACAAAATATAATGTCTAACATCAGCTATCCCAGGAAAGGCTTCACCTCTCACCTTCAAATTTTACATTTATATAGGTCATGTGACTTATATATGTAAGTAAGCTGATGGCACCACCTGTGATGACCTCTCCTCTGTGAGTCAAAATGTCATAAGCCACTTTGATAAGGCTTAAATATCATGGATAACTATTTCTCAGTGAAAGGCTACTTAAACGAGTGAATTTAGCCTAACTTTTAATTCCACAGATTACACAAGTAAGAATTTAGCTGAACTTTAAATTACACAATATTGCCATAACTTCCTACATGTCCATAGAAAATATAATGAGGAGTCTGCATGCAAAATAACACAACAGTTTTGATATTAAGCAATATTTAAGTATTACAACAATTTTCAGTGTGAAACAAAGGTATGCACTCAATTATTTGATCAGTCACAGTGATCTAATTTCAGGTGTGGTTATAGGTTTTGCCCCTAACTGAATGAAAAGTTCAGGTCTGAAACTATTATGGTTTGGATTTGTGCCCTGTTAACAGATATCTTGATAGGTGGATGATGGCCATCTCTATATATATAGAAATTATATTTTTAAACCTTTGAGCTGATGAAAATTTAAAACCTGGTCAGGAATCTGAATTACCATGAATAGGGATAACCATGAATATTATTTACCATGAATATGAATTACCAAGACAGTTAATGAAAATTCTCATCAGCTGGTGCATATGGCTGGCCCATGGGCCATAATGCTAAGCTGAATTTGACACACTATTATAGACTATAACATATAAATATAGATAACAGTCATGCCTAATTTTTGGTTTACAAAAAGGTTACCAGGATTTGTCTGCATATTAAATTTGAACATCCCAAGCCTAATGGTTATGATTCGTGCCCTGCTGAGAATCACACTGATAGTTATAGTGAATCATTATCAACTACCTCTTCACACAGTGGTTACTACACTGCTGTTACCCTGCAGCTTTTCATGTAACCGCTGCTTTGTCTAGCAGGGTTCTCTGGGTTCAACCACCAAGATGGGCACAGAGCAGTAAATGTTTAAAATTTGGACTGAATGAAAAATGCAATACCACTCTTACATTGGTCTGATATTAATACTTGGCTATGTACTCACCCATGTGTTTGAACCCAGGGTACCTTGTTATACAAAGCAGGGTTACACAAAAGGATGTCTGGGATGACGGCAGTCCGTGCAGTGTATGACCCCTGCCTGAGGAGTGTAGAATCATCAAGTGACCTAAAGGTTTTAGCTTCACTATGTAATAATTAGCAAGATGGTCAATTACAACTAATGAAGTACTTAACTATGAATACAGTCAAACAGTTAACTGAAAATACCATTTCAGCTGTAGTTGTTACGGGGTGACATAAAAGGGGACCGAACTGTCTTGCTAGTGAAGCTTGCTTTTCTAGCGAAGTGGTTGGTATGCCGGACTTGTGTGCCACCGTTATGCGTTTGAATCCTGGATCAGCCCAGTATTTTCCCCTAAAAAATATTTGTCTTCGAGTGTGACTCCTGGGATAATTAGTCCTTTACTGATAGCAGAACGCTCTTAAGAGGAGGTGTGTTACGGGGTGACATAAAAGTGGACCAAACTGTCTTGCTAGTAAAGCTTGCTTTTCTAGCGAAGCGGTATGTCGGACTTGTGCGCCACCGTTATGGGTTGGAAACCGGGATCGGCCCAGTGTTTTCCTCTGAGTATTTCTCTTCGTAACATAGTTCAGCTGATGACTGAATTTTGATCCACAAGTAGTTTAAATCTGTTTGGCATAAGAAAAAAAGTGGAATATACCATTTTTGCTCACAGAAAATAGGTCAGTAAAGTAGGCACCACCTGTAACCTTATAATCATATGATCAACATTTGGTAATGAACATTGTTCTATTTATAAGCAAGTACAGAAATCATCACATATCACAATGTTTCTGACAGATATATATATATATATATATATATATATATATATATATATATTACCTTTTAATATATTTAAATTTCTGTAAAGCTAGCTCTAATTCTAAACAGGGGAATATAGGCTGTGTGCTTTTTAATAAAAAAATTGTATTGAATAGAGTTACCATGAAGAAAAATGTGAACAACTGGATTGTACCAGGTTGGAATTTAACTGTGCAGTATTTATACCTGTCTAAATGTCTAAAGGGTTTTGTTCAGATTTTGTATGCTACTGAGTCAATAACTGTCACAGTGAGAAAGCTCTGTCAGTGTGCATTGCTCATTATTAATGCAGATTTCAAGCAGTCTTCCTTGGTAAATGGGCTTTAATTGATCTCATACAAAATACATGTCAATCAAATCTTATGATCATTTAACCATAGAAAAAAATTAGTGGATAGCTGGTCGTGTTATATGAATCAATGAACATGAATATCTCATTGGAATCCCAGCCTTTCCTGTGTTGTTAGTGTGAACCTTTATATTTTCATTTTATCTTGCAAGTGCATACTTGTTTGTATGCATGGCTTAGTCAAAACAGAAAATAGTTGGGCCTGTGGGTGTTTCCTACAGTGTGAGATTATGGTATTCTTAATCAATATCAGTACTGAAACATGTAAATATCATGCTATATAATTAATATATAATATGAAAGAAGATCATACTTCTTTGTCATGGTTTTAGGGATTTATTAATATCAAAAAAGGTAAGTAACATGTTTATCATGAATGGTTGGACTGCCAGTGTATATATAAATAAGACAAAGGTACTTTGATTGAAAATGCTTACAGTATTACTGCGTCTTAAATTACTTAAACTCAGCAGGGCTCAGATGAATTTTAAAATTGTATATATAGTGTGTTTACCTATAGTTTTAGGCGTTACCACAGTCACATTATTTGATCACATACTTACCTCTGCTATGTCAACATATATATATATATGTCGAGGCCCAGATTAGAATCTGGCCTAATTTAAAACTGGGCCAGCCCAGATCAAAATTTTGATTCGGACCGGACCAGATCAAAATTCTACTCAGGGCCAGACCAGTTTTAAACTGGGCCAGCCCAGATTAAAATTTTGATCTGGGCCGGTCCAGATTAAAATCCTGTGGCAAAGCCTTCAGGATTTAAATCTGGTCTGGACTGATTTAAAACTGGGCCAGCCCAGATTAGAATTTTGATCTGGGCTGGTCAAGTTAACAATCCTATGGTGGACTGATTTTAAACTGGACCGGCCCAGATCAGAATCCTAATCTACTCCCAGGCTGGCTTCAATTACACTATATTTAACCAGCTGGCCTTTCATCAATTCAAAGAATTTGTAAAACATTGTGACACTGTAAGTCAATAATAATTAATATTTAATGAATTTATTTTATATTCTATGAAAATATCATTTGTTGGATCCTGTCATATTTATTTTTTAGTTTCACCTCTTATGTGAAATGTCAAATATATAATTATAAGATAATCATGTTAAACATTGGTATTTTACAGCTAAAAACTACAAATATAGCTTGCAGAACATTTGCATTAATTCAACAAACTAAAACAAAATTTAATCAATAATAATTAACATATATGTTACTCATTGTTAAGCTTGTGATCCAAGACCTGTAAATTCAAAATTTTATTTGTTATGTTATTTATCATTTATCATTAGTTGGGGTTTTTAGCTCAGCTGACTATAAGTCATCTGAGCTATAGTCGTGGTCCATTGTCCGTCGTCCGTCCGTCTGTCCGTCCGTCCGTCTGTCCGTCCGTCCGTCCGTCCGTCCGTCCGTCCGTAGATGTGGCACGTTTTGAAACCGTAAGACCTAGGAATCCAAAATTCAGCATAATGTTAGATGTCCCCAAGATCTCCTACCAAGCTGAAAACTGGATCTTTGCAACTTCGTTCCTTTGAGAAATTAAGGAAAAACCTCATTTTTTTATTAAAATCCTATTTTCACACTTCAGGACTGCCTAATATCAAAACCACTCATCTGTTTTTCCTCATATTTACCATAAATATTCTTCTATATTGTTTCTATGTACATGCCAGAAATTAAGCCTGTTAAGTATAAATTCTTTAAGTTATGGGCCCAAACATAATGGACTTTGTAAAAAATCAGGAAAAATATTTACTCACTTAACATGAAAAATTTTGAAACTAGAGTCTATTTTCCCAAGTATATAACTATGTTTAATTAAGATTCAATTGTTTACCCAAAATTAGATCTGAATTTTGTAAATTTTTTAAGTAATTAGCTTTAAAATAAAATCAGTACCTTAAATTTTGCCCAACTTTGACCATGGCACGTTTTTTTCCTGTAAGTACCATTGATTTAATTTTCACAGCATGTAAACATAAATATTTAATTTGTTTAAATCTGAAATTTGGAAGTAAAAGCTTGAAAATTAAGCTAGTTATTGATTTTTTTCTTGAGGCTCTATTGTAGTCATTTGCTTTGATTACAGATTACAGATGCAGGGTCCCACTCCAGGTCACTGGAAGTCAGCTATGCCAGGGTTTCTGATTTGTTACAGTCACTGGGGGAGATCCCCTGCTGTGACAGGTGTACAGTTATTCTCATATCACCACCCCAATCACCCCCCCCCCCCCCCCCCACCCCCGCAAACCCAACCCACCAAGTGTTCACTGTATCTCCTTAATTGTAATGCTGTTTCCACTCTGATATGCAAAAACTTTCCTAGAAAAAGTAATTCAAGGTGTAATCCAGAAGATGCAATGTTGTGTAATGTAGCATTTTTAAAGAAATCATTTTTCTTTTAAATGATTTTACCAATCATGATGGAACCCATCAGTATGCTTAAATTATTATAAAATATGAAGCACATTATGGATAAATTAAGACACAATTAAAAATTGAGAAATCTAAATCAAGTATTTTTTTAGATATTTATTGTTTTGCAGATATAAAAGATATAGTTTTGTGGTAAAAAATAAATAAACATTTGTATGCATGATGTGGTGTTATCTGACAAAATTGGATTTATGATGATGCAATTGAGAATTATGAATCAACTTTTATATCCAGATATATATGTTATATTGAAAATGTATAGAAATATAAACTTAAATTTTAAAAAAAATTGATGTGATAAAAAAATGAGGATTTATTACAAACATTTGTTCATTATTTTCCTGCATCAGCAGAATTTGAGATCAGGCTTTGTTTGCCATGTTTTATGTTGGTAATTAGTTATATTTCAACTGTATACATTTCATAAAAAAAAAAAACATATATTTAATAATATATATTATACAAAGAAAGATTCGATTGAACAAATGTGTAAACTACTGAAATGTCAACAGTTAATCGAAAAGCCAACTAATGATCATGGTAATTGTACAGATCATTTGTTCACAAACTGCTCACATGCTTCAGTTTCAACATTAGGAAACACATGGTCAGGTCACAAAATATTATTTGCAACAATTTCTTGCTCATCAATACAAACCAATCATATAAACCAACCATGGCCTTTATTACCTCTTTCTCTTACACTTTATCTCCATTTGATATTATTTAAATTTTTACCTTCAAGGTTAACGTCAGCTGAGCACAGTGACCCATAGGTCCCTTGTTTGTCTGTGATCTCCCCCCCCCCCCCCCCCTTCCAGTCACCCATTAAAAAAATTGCACTTATTGTAACATTGGACCTAGAACTTATAACGTACTACATTAAGGAAAGAAGGCCCTGAAACATCTATACAGATAGAACAGTAGGAACAAAATATATTCACCAACTCAGCAATTTTAACTATTGAAGGTAGAGAATATTTGTATTGCAGCTTTTAACAATATTCAATTTACATTAGTTATCAGTTAACAGATTAGCTTTTTTAAGTTATTAACTCCAAAGTGAAAACTCCACCATGTTTGTCACCCTCTGAATAAAAATTCTAAATCCAATTTTCACTCATGTTTACCTCTATTTTTGGGACTGACAAAAAATGACAACAATCATATCATTTTCTCAGCTGTTGATTTTCTGCTATTGAAAATTACAGAAATGGTATCACAAACCTCTCCCTAGCCCCATGTTATGGCACAATGTCATGCTGCTCACTGAAATGAGCATCAAGACTGATAAATTACTTTTGTTCACTTATAAATGGGTAAAGCTGGTATTTAATTATGCATGTATATATTTAATATTACACATGAAATTTTGATATTCAGAACAGAAAATTATCTCAGTTAAGTTGATAATTTTGATATTAAGTCAAGTAGATGTCTCAGAACTGACACATATTCTAAACTGTGATTAATTATGGTAGTTGGTTTAGGTGAAGTTTAAATGTAAACTTTTATGCTTGAAGAATAGATGAAACCAAAGAAGCACATCACATTTGTTCATTAGCTTTTTCCTCACTAAAATATTTTAAATGATCTTGTTCATTATGTGTTTTGTGCCCTTCAAAATGGTGTATCTGGAATAAATGTTTACTGTATTATCTGATTTAAGATGATAAAAATCAAGCTAGCCTAAGATTAGATTAGGATTCTGATCTGGTGAGGCCCAATTTAAAATCAGTCCACCACAGGATTGTAATCTTGACTAGCCCAGATTAGAATTTTGATCTGGACCGGTCCAAATCAAACTTTTGATCTGGGCTGGCCCAGTTTAAAATTGGGCCAGATTCTAATCTGGGCCTCTACATATATATATATATATATATATATATATATATATATATATATATATATATATATATATATATATATATATATATATATCTTTCTATCTATCTATCTATCTATCTATCTATCTATCTAAGTACTGCTCTTAGTTGAAGCTTAATAGTTCAACAGCTGTCTTTTTTACATGAAAAAAATTTGTTTAAAGTGAGGTTTATCACAATTATTTAGAACTAAGGTGTCAGTTTAATATTTGATCTGTTGCCATGGAAATAATTTGAAGTTTCTTTGTGACAGCATATTCTGCAAGTACAAGGTAGTCTGGAAAATTGTTTTTTTTTTTTGCTTATATATTTTTTTTTTTAATTTTGAACAGATATATTTTTCAGATGGTAATTAATATGAACCAAATTTATCTCTTTAGTCATAAAATATTTATTAATATTTGCTGACAGAAGTGACCTAGTCTTGACAGATGGATTTATATTGTTTAAACTTAAAAGATTAAAGGTGAGCTGAACATTGGCTGCTCATTGGTTACTGCTGCCTTTCAGGCATGGCCAGCAACAGTGGTCCATAGTCAGATATGCTTAGTTTCTGTTTACATGAATAGAGATGGCCAAGTTGGCTGGTAGATATGGATTTATTGATTGTAATATGCTGGGAATCAAAGTGAGTTCGGGCCAGAGAACTGTTATTAATCATTTATATGTGATTTAATTCACAATTATGGATATTTATTGATCCAGGTGTATCTTTT
Source organism: Sipunculus nudus (assembly GCA_026874595.1). Lineage (NCBI taxonomy): Eukaryota > Metazoa > Annelida > Sipuncula > Golfingiida > Sipunculidae > Sipunculus > Sipunculus nudus. The sequence continues at coordinate 35,905,671 of CM049306.1, read as the reverse complement.
CACCAGAGGTGAAGGTCTAAGGAATTATGACATAAGCCTATTTGTATATATTAACTTGAAAGCAGTTAAAAGGTTAAAAAGATGCCTACATGTGAATATTACAGTCTGGTGGGCCTTGTTAGCCTTGAAAAGTTTCAAGCGTGGGTCGCAGTTGACATAATAATTGTGTTAATGATGCAACATATGTTAGTGCATATAAATACCTGATTTCCTTATTTTCAGGTACAATAACGAGGTTGTTCTCGGATCTCGGATTGAATTATCTTGGTATAGAGACCTGCGTAAAGCAAGGGCTCAAGGTAAGACCAGGTTTACATATTGATTAGTGTACAGACACAGGTGAAGCCTTTAACAGTGACGACTTCATGTCACACTTTAGGTTTTGTCTGGCATAGTTTATCTGAGCTGTCTATTGTGATATCATTTCTGTTATTTATGCTGATAGACAGTTGTTGATTGATTGTTGTACATCAAGGTTATTGAAGTTCATATTAGTTTGTTATATGTCATTGTAATGTTCTGTTTCTATGTATCCATACTCATTATAGGCATTTTAGTACACAGTACTGAACTCTATTCTGGATCTGTTACATGTTTCATATGTGCACCTGCCAAAATGGACCATATGCATGCAATGAAATATCATGGTGAAATAATATATAGAGCTATTCTAAAACTGGAAGAAATTGTGTCATTTAAAATGGTAATTTTTAGTCAACACAAATGTTACTAGCAGTCTTTGTTATAAGATGTATCAAGTTCAAAATAACCTATGGAACTTTAAATCTTAAGAACAATGTTTCAAAGTAGCTCATTTGTTCTTGATTAATATAAAAATATAACCTCAATGGTAGCATACTTAAATGTTTGAAAATTCAGAAATTTCTATCTAGCACCAAAAAGATTTCTTCAACAATCTGATAAAAATTCATATATTTGACTTGCAAGTGTGGTACTAGCTTATCAGGACTGTCACTGTATGCTCTATCCATACAAACTTGTGCATTGATCCAATCCATGATGTTACTTAGAAAAAAAAAATATGCACTGTATTTTAGAATCATTTAATTATTATGTGTATGGGACAGATTTGGCAATTTTGACTGGGTGTAATTATTATTTAATTATTATAATTCAATGTAATAAACAACTATCAGTGACATTTTTCTTTTAACACTTACGGAGTCCTTTGAATTTTCCTGAATACAACAATGTAAGACCATTAACTTCAGATTTCATTGATTTTCTTTTCCTGTAGGCAAGAAGGCAATGTCTGACCTTGTTATCTCTTACTGAGTGTTTATATATATAACCTGAAAAAATACAAAATGACCCTTTAGAAGTGAAACTTTTTTTCATATTGTCTGCACATCATACAGTATAAAGGGGACAAACTGAAAAAAAATTATTTATTTACATTTTACTTAAATATGTGTGTGTGTGTATACAGGATATGGTTTCTTTTAACTGTTTAAGGGTGAGCAGGGCTGGCCTTTATAATCAAGCTTTAAGCTATATATACAAACTTGATGTAATTCAGTATAAACCTGCTGACCTGAAATTTCATCCTTGCCTGTCATTTTCTTGCACTTCTTCCCTCTGCTTATCATACACTTTGTAGAGTAAAAAGTATAGGTAACAACTCTGTGACATGACTAAGCTACACATCGTTTAAATTATCAAAGCCCTTATATTTCTAAAATGAACTAAGGGTATTTTGTTGATCAGTGAGTGAAAAGACACCAAAATGTGGGTATTTGCATCATAGGAATTTACTTTAGTCAGTCATGTCTTGACCCTTCTAAAGTGCATTTGAATCACTGAATCTGTGCTCATTTAGTGCTGGCAAAATCATAGATAAATATCATACCAGTATTTGGAAACCATGTACCGGTGGAAGACTGTATGAGGAATTATAAATTACCTTCATCAAATTGGTACATTCAGACTTGTAGGAAAAAGTTATCATAAACAGGCAGGCTATGTGAGGTTTTAAGGTTAGTCTGCTGGTTGTATTAACCACATGCTTTATATGCTGCTTATCCACTTGCTTACAAATTCTATCACATGAATCACTGGACTTCACTTTTCTCTGAAACATTTGTGAATTTTAAGTGGCACTTTGGGATCTATAGAGGCAATCACTAGGGTAGAAAATTGATCATGAAATGAAAATTCTTCCTCATGTTTGACAACAGCATTTCTTAAAATCAATCCATAGCTTTGAAAACTCAGGCATGTTGGATTAATTATTATGACTTTCCATTTCCACTTCTCTTTGCATTTAATAAATGGGAATATTGTTCATTTTATGGCCCATTAAATACCACTAAAGTCATGATTCTGTCTTGATAGAAGTTCTGCCTCTTGCATTAGGGCCAGGATGGTTAATGATTAATATGTGGTGTAAATTATATATCATATCCTGGCAACCCAAGTTTGTGGCAAATACATTCAGAATCTGTAGGCAGACGTTGAAAGTTTCTGTCTCAGAACCTCTGTGGGCATGCAGGGCATATTTCTAAGTGTGACACAGCTGTATAATGAAGCAGCATATACAGTAACATCATATTTATCATCTCAATTTTCACGAAGCAGTAAGTATTTTGATTTATTTGGCTGTGATGTATATTAATTAAGGTGTTACCACCGTCTGATCTTTGAATAAGATGACAGTGTCTGTAATGAAATAAGAAAAAAAAAAAAACAAATGAGCTACCCAGTAACTTGATGTAGATATCTTTATTGTGTGTCTGTGACTAGGTGCACTTTAGTCCATCCCACCAAGTGGCACCCATGTTTTTTTTTTTTTTTGCAATAATTATATAACTCTGGTATTTCTGTCCAGTATACTTTACCAGAAAATTATGTGCACTCTGGCAAAAGATAATGATACATTTTGTTAATTTAAATTTAGGCTTTGAAATTTCCTAGATGTTTCCTCATGCAGTGACAGATCAGGATGGAATTTTTCACTTACAATGGATATGATCATATCCATAGTACCAGTTAAGCACTGTCATCATCCAATCAACATCTGTCAAAAAGTGTTCTTTATCTTTGTTCTTCATTCTGTTAGTCTTGACAAAAATTTATATTAAATTACAGAGGAGCATTGTATATCTGAAGTTGTTTGTCCAAAAAATGGTTCATCCAATATAAAAAAAAACTGAGAACCCAAAATTTACCCATTTATCCAAAATTTAAAGAATGACAACATTCCAGAAAAAAATGGTTTGAAAAATCACCTAATACAAAAGAAATGTAGACAGGTCATCAGTGATACACATTGCTGACTAAATTAGAGCACCCGAGTGCAAGCAGTGGGTGTGGAAACACCGCCCTCCCAGGTTTTGTCCTTGGCTTGCTTTAATCAGAATGCTGAGGACGGGGTAATTAACCGTTACAAAAAATGTTTCAACAAACCATACCTGAGCATCCAACCACGGATGTAGTTGTAGAAAAACTCTGCCCCGGTTAGTGTAGTCCTTGGCTCAGCTTTAATCAGGGTGTTTAAAAGGAAAGCTGTTATATTCGTTCCAGTGGTCATCCGGGCCTTGAATACTACTGTGAGCAGAAGTTTATGTACGCTTTCGTTATTCATTCACAAATTCTGTTGGCCTGATTATTTCTTCTGATTTGTTAGAATGGCTGCCTATGCCCAGTTGTCTTGCTAGGAATCTCAGTGAAATTACAGTGCATATATAAAGGTTTCCTTTGTTAATCTATTGGCCGAGGGATTGCAGAACTTTCTAGGTCACGGGGAGTCAATTCAGTTATCATGGCAGCCACATGTAACATGATGTAGGTAGAAACTCCTTGATTCTAGGGCAGGCTGTTCACTAATGATAATTTTTTATTGTGTTGTTCTAAATGATAAATTAATCAAATCGGTCAAAAATTTTACTATATATTTTCACATGTTTATTTGGGCTAATTTTAGTGAATCAGTATCTGATAACATCCGTAACTAGACTGTAATTACGGTGCAGTTCCATGTAAAATCCTAATGATTTTTCATCCGAACAATAAGCTTTTCCCCTGAGGCTTTTGGATAAACGATGCTCTAATGTTTCACTCAAATTCAATGGAAGGTATGATGGTGGTTTCCTTATAAATAATTGCTGGAGTATCTGATTTGTTTACTGATAAGTAATTGTTCCAAACAGCTTAACTTTTAAATTAATATTGCAGAAAACAATGGGCGCCTTTTGGTAAAATGCTTGCTTTCAAGGTTCCCAAAGGAACAGCTGGTGAAAGGGGTTGTTATTTTTAAAGGGTATTTGAGTTCCAGATATAATTCAGTGTGTTGTGTCAGTTCCAGGTGGAAGCTGTATCACTATGCAGTATCAGTGATCAGAATTTCATCACCTCAAAATCCAGGAATTGGCATCTTAGAATGATGATATTAAGAGATAATGATGTATATAAAAGCTAGTTGTCAGTGTATCATTGTTCTGGCTGAAGTTTTCCTGCAGCCAGGCTGTAATTAGGTTGTGTTTACATCCATCATGTGCCCATAGTGTTCTTAGGATTTTCACATTTTTTCAGTTTTTGTTCAGAAAGTTTATACCTAAGGGATTGCTTAACGTGCCTGGGTCCTTTTTCAGCAGGGTTGTCATTTCATGATTTCTTTAATTAAAGTACTACATTTCCAGGAGAAATTTACCTGAAATCCCATTATCATGAATTAGAGGGGTTACATTTAAGTTGTGTTGTATGTGGAAAACAATCTTTAAGACTGAATACTGATTGGGTCCTATCCTACTCTCATTTTGTAATGTAGCGAAGCACAGATATAGCAGGAGATAAAATTTGCATGACTATGGTGGATATATTACATTTAAGATAACACAAAACTTCACATAAAATTCATTTTAAACCACAAATAAATTTTATTTTTTAAATATTAAACCATCAGATGCCACCAAACTTGTTTCAGACCAATTTGCATTTCATCTTATGTGCAAAATTTGCTTTATCAGATGTTAAATTTCCATCAGATTATCAGATGCTGATGGAACATAAATACTTGGACCTCTGATAATACTGATACAGTATGTGACATACTGATGCATCAGTGTAACATTTCCGCCATGACCTTATGCTTTTTCCTGCCAGATTGTACTGCACTAGTTGTGTGCACTACATATAGAAGTTTAAGCTAGAACCATTTTCCAATACACAGGTTCCCTTGCTGCATTGCAAAGTGACTCTGCATGCTTTTTAATAAATTACATATATAAACAACTAAGCCAATCAATATATGCTCCTTTTTATGCTCTTTACACAGCGCTTTAACTATAGACCTACTTCCTATATGGTAAGCACTGTTTGTTATGATCTCGTATCCTGAATTGCTACACCAGAGGGGAGCACTGTATTTTGTCCAATCGGATGAGACCTTGTGCTGGAAGACACGGCCAAGCGAGGAATACACGGAGCCAATCATGTTCATTTAGTTTTGAGTGACAGCTCATCGGCCCGGTAACCTTATGAACAGGCCACAGGCTCAGAGAGAATTGCCGCAGACGTTGTTTTCTTAGGGCCTTTGGCACATAGGATGCCCAGTCGGTGAGCTGTAATTCAAACAAAACGTAACAACAAAGGCTGCGTGCACACCTCGCTAGCTGGTTTCAGTTCTGCAGACACCAGACACATGGCTACGCTAACACAGTCATACTGTCAGAATAGAATCGGAAGATGATGCAAGAATGCAGAGGGAGCAATTAAAATTTGAACCTAAACTTGTCTTCAAACGGCGCTTGAAGCGCAGCTATGGGCGGAGCCAGGATCCCTGTTGCATGTTTGTTTATTGCATCTGGTTGGCTGCTTGTCACATCATACGCACGTTTTGTTCAGCGGACAACAAACCGCCATCTGATGTCTAAATTTATCATAAACGGTCAAAGCTGGCAGCGTGAAAATCAGTTGCTTCGTCAGAAGGGTAAGATTTCCGCTGCCTCGAGAGTGTAGCTCCTTTTAAGCACCAAGTAAAACAAAACAGTTGCAATCTCGGCAGTGGTTTGACTATCCACCTGAAATTTTGCAGGTTTATACATCCTGGACAGCTTTCTTGATTTTATGACAGGTGGCGCCACCTACATTCACGTTTACCCTGCAGACATCCAAGCTCATATCTCAGGAACAATTTGACTGATTGGGCCAAAATTTTGCATGTGTATAGATCACACATAGCTCTTTATCATATGCAAAACTGGTGGCGCCTCCTGCAACCATATTTGCACAGCATCTGTCTGTCTGCCATGGGATAAAATTGCTCATATCTCGGCAGTGGTTTGACATATCTGCCTAAAATTTGCATGTGTATACTTCCTGGATAGCTTTCTTGATTTTATGCGGGTGGCGCCACCTACATTCACATAAACGCTGCAGACATCTAAGCTCATATCTCTTGAACCGTCTGAACGATTGGGCCAAATTTTTGCATGTTTATAGATCTCACATAGCTCTTCATCATACGCAAAACTGGTGGCGCACCTGCCGACATCTTATATAGCTTTCTGGATTTTTTTGGCAGGTGGTGCCACCTACATGTATGTTTACCCTGCAGACATCCAGGCTTATATCTCAGGACTGATTTGCTGTATCCTCCTGAAATTTTGCATGTGTATTGCTCTCGCATAGCTCTTTATCATACACAAAATTGGAGGTACCACCTGCAACCATTTTTGCACAGCGTCTGTCTGTCTGCCATGGGCTAAAATCACTCATATCTCAGTAGTGGTTTGACTTATCTGCCTAAAAGTTTGTACATGTATACAACTTGGACAGCTTTCTCAGTTTTGTGGCAGGTGACGCCACCTACATTTATGTTTACGCTGCAGACATTCAGGCTTATATCTTAAGACTTGTTTGACATATCCCCCTGAAATTCTGCATGTGTACAGATCTCATATAGCTCTTAATCATACACAAGATTGGTGGCGCACCTGCCAACATTTTTGCACAGCATCCTTCTGTTTGTCTGCTGTGGGATAAAATCACTCATATGCAAGTAGTGGTTTGAATTATCTGACTAAAATTTTGCATATGTATACAACTTGGACAGCTTTCTGGATTTTGTGGTAGGTCACGCAACCTACATATACATTTCGGCTGCAGACATCCATAATAATATGCAACACACCTCACTCTATTACCCCTTGCCACTCAATCCATGCCTCACTTCACCTAGCGCCAGATCAGCCCTCTGACATTATGGCCAGATCATTGGCCTGCCAGAGTGCCTGGACATCTTTCTCTGAGAAACGCATTATAAGGCCCCATGAGGATGCAAATATTTTCGTCATTTTTGACAATGCCTCATAGCTTAAAAATATTGTGTCACTTCAAATAAACCTGCTAGACCTTTTAATAAGTTTTTTATCTCTCCAACGACTCCTACCATGTGTGTGAAATGTTCCGTAATGACCAAATATATTTGTATATTGTTGTGCATGTATGGGAGATTTCTGCCTGCGGTCTGCCTGCTGACTGTATGCAGAGACACGGTTATAAAGCGTGGCCTGGTCTTGCAGGACTGTCCTCAATTTGGCTCGTGTCACGACTCAGTAGGAGGACCCTAACTGAGTCCTGTTTGTCACGGCTACACTTCACCCGTCACACTCTGATTTCGTGGATACATGTAGTCGACTACCGTATTCTACTTTTAAAATGTCATAGTCTGAAAATTGCAGGTCTGAAACATCCATTTTGCTGAAATCATAACGACTAAGGTAGATATGCAAGACATAAGAGGATCAATATTAAATTTTAAAAATAAACCTCCATTCATACTCCCCAACTTTGCACAGGTTCGCATTAGGCATTTAGGCCTTGTTCTCAGTCCATATTAAACATGATCAGTTCCTTAAAATTGTAATGATTTGCATGAATACAATTTTGATTGTTGACATTCACTTTCAGAATGTTAAGTCCCAACAGTGAATACAATAAACAATTATATAATAATATATATTAATTGTCTGTGATGTGATTGATAAAACGTCATTTCCTTTCTCTCAGCTCTGGATGGTTGTGGCTGTAGTGACACTAAGTGGTGCTCATCAGCTGAGCACCATGACCCACAGGTCACTTGTTTAACTGAGCAGCCCATATCATTATGAAGTGTTATTTCATTTGTGTTGTGTAGAGAACCTAAGTATATTAAATATTGTGACATATGATAGTTGTTGTTGGATATGTTTGTTGAATGAAATTTTTGTTATTGCTCATGACTAGTTCTCTTTCTCTTTCAGACAATTATGTTAACTATCACACTGCTAATTCAAGTATCCTGTTGTAACAAATTAAATGAAATGATTGTCAAATGGATGTTCAATGAATAATTTATGAAAGAAAAACATGAAGTAACATTAGCGTAACCCAGTTTTATTCGTTTCAGAGTAAATTCCATGTTTGCTCATCAAAAGCCATTGGTCATTTAATGGATTTATAAAATCCAGAAAATGAAAGGTTGAGCGGATGTATTTAGGAATACTTGGTACTTTTTTGTTTGAAGTGATTATTTGTCTTATAATAGTTATACAAAGCTGTAATTGATTTCAGATATCACCATATTAAGAAAAAACATTTCAAATATATTGCCCTGAATGTAAAGAAATAATTTTATTTCTAATATGTCTGTGCTTTATGAAGTCAAATTATTTTATCTCAGAATATTTTAAAGCCATCTAACATTAAAAATGTATTTATTTGAATGTTTTTTTTTTAACTCATGTAACCTCAGGCTTAGAAATTGACCAAATGTTACTTTAATCTGATTTAAATGCTTGCGTATTGATAAAAGAAAGTACGAAACAGAAATGAGCTGAAATTAAAAAAAAAAAGAAAATGGCTTGCAGTGCATGATGAATATGATTGTGAACTATAGTATTAGTACATGTTAGTCGCATGAACCCTGTTGCATAGGTAGATGTGAACAATAGGGTGTTGACACGTGCTGTATGATGTTATATAGGCAGACTAGGCCCTTGGTATCCTCACAGAGGCCGGGACAGAGGTGAGACAATAGATATGGTCTGCTGTTACTTCTATCGCCTCTCATGCTTGGCCAGCCCTGTCACACCTGTGTGTCATGTGACTGTATGTGTCATATGACTCTTTGTCATGTGACTCCTTTGGTCATGTACACCTCTTGTAAATCTGTGTTGTAACCTCCATGTGAATGAGTGTGATCTTTTGGGACATTTTGGGACAAAACTTTTTCTTGCCTTGAGTTTAATGTTAATGTGAAACACTTGATTGGTTGAGTCCATGCATGTAATTAAAGTAAACCTTTCCTATATTAAAAATGCACTTGTGAACTGCCTAGTAACAGGCATTATTTATTTTTTCAAAGGATTTTGAGGTTGTAAATGTAATGAGGCTATAAATGTTAAATTCATACATTCTGTGCATTAATCAGAAATACACTTGAGTAAATTTTAACTTGCCCAATAACAACACTTCCAGTCAGTTTCAAAGTGCATTATTTTCTATAGCATTATTTTCTTTCCTCTATCTTATCAAATCTATATAAAGACCCTTTTAAAGGGGTTTATTCTGATACCTGATGTGTATGACATAAAGGTAAATCTCTTAAACATATTATTTAAATAAGCCAAAAAGCACCAATCCCATGGTGCACAGGATGTCCTTGTTTGTATCCATGTGTTAATAACATGAGGGGGGCCTACTAAAATGGCTGCTGATCATGATCTAAACATGCCCAACAAGGACAAAAATAGTGAACAAACCTGAAGAACCTAAATTTTGAATATGATAAAAAGATGGAGTGCCTTTCATACTCTCACCTACAATAACTAGTGACCTGTCAACTTCTCCACATTCACAGCTAGTCAACCAGCTAATGCCTGTGGTGATTGCTTTTAGTTTGTCAACAGTTACATGTGTACCATATTTACAAGTAGCTTATAGTTAAAAAAGAAGTTTATACATCCCCAAAGGGGTGTTAGATGATTTCTCTAACAAAAATTACCCACAGTTTACTCAGATGTTCCAAGTGTAAACCATAATCACATTAATTCTACAAATAAAACAGTTGAATAACTTGCTTCAATATCCAAAGAATATACTTCCAGTATTACGTGTTAGAATATCACTGACAAGCACACCCAAAAACCATTTTATTTTTTTTTGTCACCAGGATCATAATGATTTTTATAAGTATATGAAATTGTTATTATGCATCATATTATATATTAAAAAACACTCAGAAAAAACACCCATTCAGCAGTATGATTTTCTATTTGAATTGTGGCTGAATCATATTCTTTTCTCATGTCAATCAAAAAACCATGCTTTTTAGCCTAAATATGTCACCATTTAGTTGAAAAAAACATGTTTGTTGTCTGTATATATCACTTTTGTTTGTATTAACTGTTTTGCACTGATGTGCACAAGCTTTTCTGTACACTCCATGTACCAAAGTAGAACAATGTAATGTTTACTTTCACTGTGTGAGTTTAAAGTGTAACAACCTGGTGTCAGGACATGAAGTGACAGGCCTGGACATGAAGAAATTATACCTGTTATTGTAGTTTAGTGTTATCATACACTAAACTACAATGATATACTGTGGTTGCCCTTTTGTTTGTGAGGGTTTTAATTTCGCGATATTCGTGAATGGGTATTAATCACGAATATGAAACCCTCGGGATAAGATGCCTCATACACTTAAATGAACAAGAGGGGATGATGTATCTGCTCTAATGGATTATTGTTACACCTCTGGAAACATGGTTCGTTAATCAGCAACCTATTCTGTGCATGGTATTGGTATCGGCCCATGCAGACACACTTTAATCATTATAATAATATAAAGGCTGTAACAGAAATAAATGATATATTGTGGGATTTGTTCATATAATATAATAAACACTGGAATACTGGTGTACTTAAATTTTTTTTCTGATGCAATCACGAAAATAAAACCCTCACAAAAAGTTAAAATGAAGAAATTGTGAAATTTCAGCCTCGCGAATATGAAGCCAACCCTGAACCACAGTATGTATATCCACAGACTGTCCTAACTGGTCTGTGTCTGCCAAGTATTCATTGAGGCAAGGGGAAGGGAGAATTTGCATTTAAATTTTAAAATAAATTACATAAAGGAGAGTATTAAAGAGGTTCAGGGATTCATCTGGTGAACATATTCATTTTAATTCTCTGTCCAGGTACAAATACACTACTCTGCATTTTTCAACCTTTTTTTTCTGTATTTGGAAAATACAATCCTTTATTTTCATATGATTTGTCTAACAATAACATTATCAATGATTATCATTCACAACATGTGTAAACACTTGCTATGACATCAGGTTCATTCTCTGTTCATTATGTATAAGACATGGATACATCTGAACAGTTACTTACTTTCCAAAATATGTATCAATTTAAAAGCATGGGCTTCTGCCCAAGTTAATATTTCTTTCTTTTTTTGTGGCATGAAGTTGTCCATAAATCACAGAAACATTAGCAAAGTATAAGGTAAGCTATAGTGAAGGTCACCCATAAAATTCCATGAAACTAGTATCTCATGACAATTGCAGTAAACAAACACCATTTCAAGCTGTGGTTTTGGTAAATTGCCCAACTCTGTGCCAACAACACTGGAAGACAGGGCTCATGCTTATGTCTGGGAATATTTTACAATATAATTTACCTTTTGTAAAATGATGCAGAAACGTGCCTTCACCTTATCATTTCCAAAAACATACAACAGTCAGTCCTCTGAATATTCAGGTAGTAGGCAGAAAATTCAGGCAATATGGTCCCTTGAACTAATGTTTAGTGCAGCATATAGGTTGTGTGATAGAGCTGTGATGACTAACAGGACTTCTATGCCAGACTCCTAGCCATCCTTGAAATCCGAAAAATCTGTGATATGATCTTCCCTTTTTTTCCAGTCAGAGAAAAAAAGGGAATATGATTTCCCAAATACAGAACGTGGTCATTCTTTTTTGTTTTAATTGTCTTGTGCCCAAACAGCATGTCCAATTGATAATTACCTTTGAAGTCATTTAATGTGTGGAACTCTGTTCTCTCTCTGTGGCCACAGGACATATCACTTCACATAATTAAAATACATCCTAGTGCCTAAATTTCACAATATTTACTGAAAATAATGTTATCTGCAATGACTTAGTAAAATATGTTAAATTAGAAAAGCTAAAAACCATACTTGCCAAATTTTGATAATCTATTATGGAAAAATTTGTTTCTTTGAAATCTGGGAACCCTGTTAAGAAGGTGTGTACATGTACATGTCAGTGCAGGTGAACATATATTACTACAGGTAATGTATATGTCACAGGACAAACTCTAATCCAGTAGAATCGTCGATCCTACTAGGACAAAGTCCAATCAGACTTTCTACTAGGAGAAACTCCGATCAGACTTTCTACCAGTAGGATCGGCGATTCTACTAGGACAAACTCCGATAATAGCCTCTACTAGGACAAACTTCGATCAACCAGAGACCACAACATTATTAGACTTTCTACTATTAGAATCTGGATTCTACTAGGACAAACTACGATCTAAGTCTCTACTAGGACTAACTCCAATCATATATAAATGTACTAATTGGATCAGAGCTTCTACTAGGACAAACTCCGATTTATTATATACGAGATTATGTATGATCCATCATATTTGCATATAGATTTAGACCTATGAATCAAGGGACACACAAGACCAATCAAAAAGAAGCTGTAACAGGTTAGATTACCATTGCATATCATTATTCAAGATTTATTTTACCTCCAGCAAATAGTAGTGATCGGAGTTTGTCCTAGTAGAGGCTATGATTGGAGTTTGTCCTAGTAGAATCGCCGATCCTACTAGTATAAATTCTGATTGGAGATTCTCCTAGTAAAAAGTCCGATGGGAACTTATTACTCTTTAACTTACTTTTATTTTTTGTTCATCTTACTTCCATTCAGAAAGAAACTTTGATTATATTTCTTTTACATTAATTCTGAACCCTTCAGGTAGTTGAAAGCATTAATATACACTTACATAAAATAGGATTATGTGAATATAATATAATGAAGCTTACAATTTCAAGCTCAGATAAGTGATAATATATATAACATGTTTCCTTATTTTTAGCTCAGCTGACTTTTAGTCATGCTGGGCCATAGCGATGGGTCTTTGTCAAGTGTCCTTCTGTCTGTCTGTTAGCAGGGCACAAATCGCAACCTTAAGGGCTAGGATCAGGAACCCTATGCAGTCTTAGAGGTTCTCAAAAGATCTCCTTGCAAACCCCTGAAACTAGGTCATTGGGACCTATATTCTCCAAGTTACGGGGTGTGTTTGCACCCCCCAGAATTAATTCTTCTAGCCAAAAAAATTTTCATCCCAAACCTTCTTTCGTTCACATACAGCTAACCTACCAAAAGGGGAAGAAATAATTATTTGAGGTCAGAAGGTCAAAGGTCACAGTACCCACTTTGAAAAGCTTGTGGATTCATTTAGGCCAAACCTTTCATCCCAATCCTTTGATCTTTCACATATGGCTCACCTACCAAATGGGAGAAAAATCCTATAGATTTTGAGGTCACAAGGTCAAAGGTCAAGGATCCACTTCTTTAAAAAGATTGTGGACACATTTCAAGCTAGAATTTTCATTCCAAAACTTCCAGCACTCTATCGCTTCTCTGCCACCAGGGAAAAAGACCTGTTGATTTTGAGGTCAAAGGTCAAGTTTACAGCACCAACTTCTTGCGTGGAGTCATTTTAAGGCAAACTTTTCAACCTATAACTTCCATCTGTCATGTATGGCTTATCTTATTTTTCCCAGCTTCTTATTTTCTGACAACTTAATATCAAGAATCTGTCCTGGCTATTATTAAAGTAATAATTACACAAAATGAAGAAACATATATTTCACTGATCTCAAATTGAAAGTGGAATCTTCATATTTTATCACATATTCATTTTATGTGAGTGAATATTTATTCTTTTAACTACTTTCACAGCTCAGAATTAATTTGAAAGAAATAAAATCAAAAGAAAACAAAAAATAATAGTAAAAGAGTTAAAACTGGCCATGAATAAATCCTGTTTTTCCCGGGATAATGGAGATCCATGGTTTAAATTTCAAAACTGAATTCCAGTCTCTCCTGGGAAAAATGAGAATTCTCAATTTTCCCAGGACAGACTTGAATTCTCATTTTTCCCGGGAAGAATGAGAATTCTTTTTTGTCCCCGGGAAGAACAGGAATCATTTCAAATAATCTCATGAATCTCATTTTTCCTGGGACGAATGAGAATTCTCATTTTTCCAGGGAAGATTCTTACTAAAATGAAATTCTGAATCATCAGATAAAACATTGATAAAACAAATTTCAGATGATTATATGTTTAATGTGGCCTTTATATATAAGGAACTGAAGGGATGTATGTCAGAAAAGAAACATTTTACATTGACTACATCTGTTAATTGAAACCATTGTGGGGAAATTATTGCTTTACCCACAATTCCTGAACAGCAGATTTGTACATTGTGTACAGATCCAGTGGCAGCCATGTTGTCCCCTCCAACTGTAATGACATCCAACATGTCGTAAACATTTGAGGAGAAAATTGTGTTTAAATATCCACCAGCTTGTGTTGATTTTGGCAGCTCTGCTGGGCAGGACAATGCTAGTGTTATTTAGAGTGATTTTTATGTGCATACACATGGACATTGATATCATTAAAACTACCAGTATGTAAATATCACCAGAACTTGGTTGGTTAACTATTATGGTCTCGGCAGAGTAGTTAAGCACTTATAATATTATATTTGACTGTTTTATCATATACATACAGAAGGTTATTGTCTATATTGTTAAATATTATGTACACAGCTGGCCAATAAATATTTATATCCTTTTGTATCCTTTCTTTATATAATTTACTGTCATATATATTTAACAATCTACTATGGTAATTTTTTTACCTTTAGATTACATTTTCATGCCATATCATCTGTCCCTAACTTTCTCTTTCTCTCTCTCTCTCTCTCTTTAATACACACACCTCTCCTAATGTCTGTCTCCATATATCTTTCAAGCAATATCACTATTTTCTTCCTATGTATTCCTCTCTCTTTCTTTCCTTCACACATGTATACACAAGTATACATATCCCCTCTTTCCCATGCATACATTGCTGCTTTATTTCTTTATCTTAAATGTCTTCCTTTTCCAAGTCTTTCTTTTCTCCATCTCTGTCTGACACAAACACACACAGAAAGTGCATAAGTGTATCTTTATTTATTTGCAGCAGTTATCTTTCTTACATCATGATCTTACAAACACATGCATACACACAGGGAAAACACAAGACAGAATATGCAGGCAAAAAGTCTGGAGCTCCTTATGAAGACAGGTGCATGTTGTGTGTCCTGCAAAAAAACTGTGAGACATCACTCAGGTGTGACAGGGCCAGGTTTTATTTGCTATCTTCAAGCAGTTTACTACACATATCTATCAACACTCATATTTTGAGTTGACTGGCTTTTGGCCTTGCTTGCTTTGGGGTTGATCACAGATTCTGGGGGAAGTGAAATCTACACAACCAAATCAGGCATGGCGATATTTTGCAACCTTGACCTTAAAAATACCCTCCAGGAAAAGGCTCTTTTAACATACTCAGCATGAACAGTTACCCATTAAATCTTTACTCATGTTTTTTTCTGATATTATTAATATGTAACAAATTCATGGTGTGGTCATAGATAGCAGAAATGGTGGAAGTTAATTCAGAAATGTTACTGATATTAATTTAAATTATGTCATAACCTTTCTTTTTTAAGCTGTATGATCAGTGCTATTTAAAGCCAGTGATTAAGCAGTTTAAATTGTTAAGTCAATCATTCTTAGGGAAACTTTTCTTTTCTAATTTCCTTAGAAATTTCCTTTGACTTTTTATTCCAGTCTTCATCTTTTAAGATGATAATTTAATTAGATTCTCCATACGTATATTTCTACACTTATTTGGACTGAGGAATTTCAGCCATCAGTGGTTACCAGAAGAGAAATGTAATCAGTTCTGCTGTGATTTTACCAATTGCTTGCTAAACTTGTTGAAGTCAAAGATATCAAGAACTTACAAACTGTTGTTTCTCACATGGATGTGGCCACCAGTTGATAATTAATGAATATGTCGGCTTTTTGCAGGCACTTATGTGTCTTCTAGTCTAGTTAGATAGCTAGGGTTTATATGTATATTGATGTCCTGGAAAGTCCAACAAATTGGCCATTTTAAAATCCAATCCTAGAAAAACAGGGTTTTGGAGCATATGCCCTGAAATTAAGTGAAGATGTCCTGGAAAACAGGATAGAACAGAGTTGAACATACAATTACAAAGCAGGTCAAATTCAACAAGCCAAAAATGTTTGTATGGTGTATCATGGATCTGCCAACTAATTTGATAACTTGTCGTTTTTAACAGATTTTCAATCATGGATATATTCATAGTCCAATTGATTAGTAGAGTTTGCTGTGTATGACCACTGGTGAGTTGGCACATGGCCTTGAATATTTGAAACAATGAAAATTGAATAATGCAGGTTTCAAACTTTGAAATTCAGGTCTCACTGTTCCGAGTTTTCTTCACCTTGTGCCAAATACCAGGTAGTGACACCCAGCAAACCTAGCTATTAAAACAGCTAGTGTATATAAGTAGGAATTACAGAGCAAATGTAGGGTACCAACTATGTTTGGGAGTATGCCTGTTTCCATATAGCTGGCTTTTTGCTTAAAATCCATTGAATCCAGCTATCCCATGAGATTTTTTATGTAATATTATTGTAAGCTAATGGATCATTATTGATATATTAAAAAAAACAGCTCAAAATTGCTGGTAGTGTATTTAGGCCAAGTACTATATGGGCACACACAAAATTACTATCATTTTCCTATAAGCCAGGTTCCTTAAAATTCAACTAAAATTCAGCTACACTACTGGAGACCTTGCTCTAACAGGTCCTACTTCCAGCTATTTCATGAATTATTGACAAGGCACCAAATGTCCAGTCATATAAAGTCTTGTTAACCTATCAACTTTCCTGTGCATGTGTTGTTCAAACAGTGTGTGAAAAGTTCTGCCATCTTATGTACTATTTACTTTTGTTACATTTAATTTGATTGCTCATTATGAGTTTATCCCATTACATGAGGGTTTTTTAGCGCAGCTGACTATAAGTCATCTGAGCTATAGTCGTGGTCCTTTGTCTGTTGTCCGTCTATCCATTAACAGGGTAGGTTTTGAAACCGTTGGACCTACAAATCCAAAATTTTGCATTCAGTTAGATGTCCCCAAAATCTCTTACCATACTGAAAATTGTATCAATTAGACTTTTTTCCTTCAAGATATTAAGGAAAAACCTCCATTTTCCATTAAAGTCTATTGTTACAATTCAAGACTGCCTTATATCAAAACCACCGATCTGAATTTGATCATGGTGAATATTCATATTCCATTTATCTCCTATGTACATACTAAAAATTAGGTCAGTATTGCGTAATTTGTGAAGTTATGGGCTCAAACAAAATGCGACTTGTAAAGAATTAGGAAATATATTTACTCACTTAACATAAGAATTGCTGATGCTAGAGACTTTTTTTCAGGGATTTAACTTCATTTAATCAAGATTCTATTGTATACTGAAAAATTAGATCTGAATTTTACAATTTATTTAAGTTATTAGAATAAATATAAAATCAGTTCCTTAAATTTTGCCAAACTCTGGCCACAGCTCGTTTTTTCCTGTAAGTACTGTGGAATTTGTTTTTCACAGCATGTACACATAAGGATTTAATCTGTTAAAATCCAAAATTTGAAAATAAAAGCTGCAAAATTAGGCTAGTTTTTGAATTTTTTTTTTTTGAGGCTCTTGATGTATTCCCTTACATTGTCAAGCGGTCCACTTTGGTCTCTGTAGGTCATTCAGTGCAGCTCTCTATGCTCCCCAGGCTCTTGTTATGTAATCCCATCACTGGGCAAGCCCATTCTCTTGTTGAGCTTGATCAGGCTGTCTGCAGTTAATACCACAGGGAGCCTTTCTCTCTCCCCCCCCCCCCCCCCCCAAAAAAAAAAATTTTCTGTTGACAGACCTGTACTATAAATAAGATGAATCTTATAATTTTACATTTTTTAGCTCAGCTGACTATAAGTCATCTGAGCTATAGTCGTGGTCTATTGTCCGTCGTCCGTCTGTCTGTCCATCTGTCCGTCCGTCCCTCCGTAGATGTGGCATGTTTTGAAACCGTAAGACCTAGGAATCCAAAATTCAGCATAATGTTAGATGTCCCCAAGATCTCCTACCAAGCCGAAAAATGGGTCTTTGTGACTTCGTTCCTTTGAGAAATTAAGGAAAAACCTCAATTTTTTATTAAAATCCTATTTTCACACTTCAGGACTGCCTAATATCAAAACCACTCACCTGTTTTTCCTCATATTTACCATAAGTATTCTTCTATATAGTTCCTATGTACATGCCAGAAATTAAGTCTGTTCAGTATAAATTCTTTAAGTTATGGGCCCAAACATAATGGACTTTGTAAAAAATCAGGAAAAATATTTACTCACTTAACATGAAAAATTTTGAAACTAGAGTCTATTTTCCCAAGTATATAACTATGTTTAATTAAGATTAAATTGTTTACCCAAAATTAGATCTGAATTTTGTAAATTTTTTAAGTAATTAGCATAAAAATAAAATCAGTACCTTAAATTTTGCCCAACTTTGACCATGGCACGTTTTTTTCCTGTAAGTACCATTGATTTAATTTTCACAGCATGTAAACATAAATATTTAATTTGTTTAAATCTGAAATTTGGAAGAAAAAGCTTGAAAATTAAGCTAGTTGATTTTTTCTTGAGGCTCTATTGTAGTCATTTGCTTTGATTACAGATTACAGATGCAGGGTCCCACTCCAGGTCACTGGAAGTCAGCTATGCCAGGGTTTCTGATTTGTTACAGTCACTGGGGGAGATCCCCTGCTGTGACAGGTGTACAGTTATTCTCATATCACCACCCCAACCACAACCACCCCCCCCCCCCCTGCCCCTTGCAAACCCAACCCACCAAGTGTTATGCAGTATTGTTATTGTTTTCACTGTATCTCCTTAATTGTAATGCTGTTTCCACTCTGATATGCAAAACTTTCCTTGAAAAAGTAATTCAAGGTGTAATCCAGAAGATGCAATGTTGTGTAATGTAGCATTTTTAAAGAAATCATTTTTCTTTTAAATGATTTTACCAATCATAATGGAACCCATCAGTATGCTTAAATTATGATAAAATATGAACCACATTATGGATAAATAAAGACACAATTTAAAATTGTGAAATCTAAATCAAGTATTTTTTTTAGATATTTATTGTTTTGCAGATTTAAAAGATATATTTTTGTGGTAAAAAAATAAATAAACATTTGTATGCATGATGTGGTGTTATCTGACAAGATTGGATTTATGATGATGCAATTGAGAATTATAAATCAACTTTTATATTCAGATATATATGTTATACTGAAAATGTATAGAAATACAAACTTAAATTAAAAAAAAAATTAATGTGATAAAAAAATGAGGATTTATTACAAACATTTGTTCATTATTTTTCTGCATCAGCAGAATTTGAGATCAGGCTTTGTTTGCCATGTTTTATGTTGTTAATTAGTTATATTTCAACTGTATACATTTCATAAAAAAAACATATTTAATAATATATATTATACAAAAAAAAAGATTTGATTGAACAAATGTGTAAACTACTGAAATGTCAACAGTTAATTGAAAAGCCAACTGATGATCATGGTAATTGTACAGATCATTTGTTCACAAACTGCTCACATGCTTCAGCTTCAACATTAGGAAACACATGGTCAGGTCACAAAATATTATTTGCAACAATTTCTTGCTCATCAATACAAACCAATCATATAAACCAACCATGGCCTTTATTACCTCTTCCTCTTACACTTTATCTCCATTTGATATTATTTTAGATTTTTACCTTCAAGGTTAACGTCAGCTGAGCACAGTGACCCATAGGTCTCTTGTTTTTAGCAGCGAGCGGTAACAACAGAGACGCCTCTCCCCATGTACCCCCTTCAATACACAGGATAAATAAACAAGACGAATCTTATAATTTTAATGTTAAATTAATTCTTTTTGTTGAGACTTGGACAATTTTGTTTTTTTAAAGAAAAAATGTTCAGGAATTTAATACTTATATTAAATGTTATAAAATATTAGAACCTAATGTAAGTGCTAACTGACTAGATTTAAGAAGATATAAATTCTTTGTAGCATTTCATTCATATATCTTAAAGTTAGCTGGGCCTAGGTGTGAATAACACTGTTAAACTTAGTTTTAAAATCAGGAATATTGGTAAAGCTTTATTGGATTAATTTTTAACTCATATGGCCATATATTTAACTTTTTATAAAACTTAATTACCTTCACACATTATTTGTTTATGAAATGTAACTTTTATATAAGACTTACCGTAGGCCAATTTTTTCCCTTGGTGCATCATTTAATGGTTTCAGGCCACAGGTTTCATTTATTACACAGTGCATATGCTTGAGCTCATGTCCATTATTCTATAATTTACAGAGTTTCATTTTAGCAGGACCATTTTCTCTTAGCTTTTCAAATGCTTATATACATGAAAAACCAAAAGAAATAAAAATATTTTGCAGTTGCTAATATTTTTCCAAAATTCAGCTGAGCGATGTGACCCATGGGTCACTAGTTTTTAGTAACCGAGACATATCCTGCAGGCAGCCTTTTAGAGCAAGGTGTGTATCTTAATGAGAATCTGGCTCAAAGGAAAATAAGTAATATGTTCAAGGACTACATATTTATCTGGCAAAGATGTGCAGACTTCCTTAAATGTTAACATACAGGGAAATGACCATTTTGTGCAGGCTAATTAAATTAAATGCTGATGGTATTTCAGTTGACCACTCTATATTCCTGTTGGTTGCATGTTCAGGTAGTTATAACAGAACAAGTTTTATTGCAAATATGATTTTCGCTAGTATGATAAGACAGGATTATTGCAAAAGTCCAAGTTTATTGTACGAAATTTGTGTCTTGGTCAATTTATTGGTACAGGTATAAAAAAAATAAGCCACTGTATTTTGTCTCACATATACTTTTTGCATTAACAAACCAGAATTTCATACATATGGAAGCTGCTTCAACAATTATTAGAGCTACAAGAACTTATGTTCGTGTTTTCAGCCGCAGAAGCAGCATACTATGAGAGAATGCACACAAGGGACCGTTTCCGGGGTGGTCGTCGTGGTGGCTTCCACTTAAGAGGACATATTGGGAAATATAGCTCATCGAGTAGTGATCGAGAAAGTCGTAGTCGCAGCCGAAGTGTTAGCCAGGATCGCACTTACAGCCACGGTGGCAGCCGTAGTCGCAGCAGGGGACGTGATGATTCCCGTTCGCGAAGCCGCTCCGATTCTCGTTCAGCCGTAAAGCGCAGGGTGAGTACTCTGATCTATTTTAAATGCTCACTATGGTACACGAGTATCTTGAATAACAACAAAATTATAGTAATTTTTTTGCTGGTGTTTTTAATTATGTCTCTTGATCTGAACATATTCTTGATGAATTTTTGCATTGACAGAATTTATACAGTTGTGCAAAAAATAAATAATAAATACATATATCTATGCGTTTTATACATTTAACAGTAGTTGCGAACAATACCGTCACAGATTTAAATTCAGTTTCAACATATTAAAGAAATATATTTATTAAACCGGAACACACCCTTCATGATTTACAGCACAGGGAGATTTGTAGGTCATAGTTTCATTAAAGAAAATAGTTAACCACTTTCTTTTACAATTCAGTTTTTAGCTGAGAATGCTTTCTTTCTTTTTTATTTTTATATTACAAATGTTTACCGAACATAATTTAGAAGAAACCACTTTTATTTCAAAGCAATAAGCTATAGGTCATTCCAAATATTGCTTGACCAGTTGCTTTGTAAAATCACATGAAACCAGGTAAAATCAAACTTAATACTTTTTAGGACCTCTTTAATCACAAAGCAGAACCACATGTATTACTATGTAGGAACTAGTGTTACCATGCAGAATCACAGGTTACTATGTTGTGATTACATGTGTTACCATGCAGTTTCACCTGTAACTATGTCACCATGCAGCACCATATATGTTGAAATTTAGGATCACATATGTTTTGTGCAAAATCAAGTGTTACTATGTGAAATCACGTTACCATTCAGTACCACAGGTTGGAGGATCACATTTGTTGCTATGTAGAATCATGTATTACAATGTATAATTGTTTGTTACCAAGTGGTATCTTCATACACATATCAAATTCTGATGTGTCTTCTTCTCATTAATTTGAAGTATGACTTAATGGTTTAACTGACTTTATTTCTGTTTAGTACAAACATCTAGAGCTAGAGTTTTAGGTTTTTAAAGAAGATCTTTTTCATAGTAAAATGTATACACGAAGCATAGAAATAAAGATAAACTCACTAAATACATATTAAATTGGTAAAATATGTATGCAAGTGCATAGGTAAAGGTAGGTTCAAACAGTAGATATAATGCAGTATGTGTTCACAAGTGCCTATGTGGATATAGAATCAATTACATACACTGTCTAACACTACTGGGATATGTGCACATATTCATGTATTTGATATCTCCAAAGTACAGAGGTTAGTTTGAAGCTGTTATGGACATGCACACCTGGTGCATGAACTGTATTTCCTTACGTTGATTGATCTCATTACAATATGCTGTTCCCCTGCATCACAGATCACAGATATGTGGGTCCTGCCTTATTAAAACCCTATAATTAATTTTTTGCCAGTGAACCATGCATTACATTATCCAACAGTAGGCACACAGTGGTTTCAAGCTGAACCTAGCATTAGGCTTGTGCTCCAGGCTTTTACAAACATCTGTGACACTGTAATTTGGGGTTTGCTCTGTCTTTTTCACATTAACCACAGTTTACATCTGGCTGTTTGTGCTCCTGGTTACCATATAATTATTCCCACTGGCTTGTCACTTCCTGGTTGATTATACAGTAATATATTAGAAGCATTTGGATAGGGGCTGTGTGTAATGGTTGCAAAAGGAAAGCTGTTATGCACCTATTGTCATGTAAATAAAGAATTATAAAGGTTGTTTGCTGTGAAGATTTTCCCAAAATCCCTCGAAAAGTGTTGTGTATTTGTGAAAACATCATTTTGACATATATATTTGTGCCACTTCATGCCTTCAGTTTTATGTAGTGCTGCCATTTCATACTTTTATAAATAAAAACCTTTTTTTGAAATCTTCATCAAATGGCAACACACAGTTTAAATTTGGGTATCTGGATAAACAGATTTTTTCATACGTTTTAGGCATATTTTCCTGAAAATATTTCCTGCTTTTACCAGAAAATCCAGGGTCGCAACACTGCCTATTTAATTTCAGTGTTTAGCCAAATACCAACATCATATTATATCCTTGTTTAATCATGGTAAACAAATTTTTCTAGGTTCAGTGATCTTGTCCTCTGCTTTCAAGATCAAATTACAGTGGACTTTAGGCATTATGTGCTCGTTTGGCAAAAGCACCCACAATTATGATGTGATTTGATTCTAATTCAGTGGAGAGCTGGTTCAGCTAAAGCCATTCTTTATCATATGGCATTAACTGAGTACTTAATTTTTTTGTTATTATTTATAGTCACACTTCAGTTAGTTTCACTGCCATCTTGAATTTATTTGATGAAAGAAAGTAGCACAAAGAGATGCTAATACCAACACTAAAAAATGTCTTTGTATTTATGAGCTCATATAAGGACACTCTTATTATGATAAGCTCATGTTACCATGTATATATCATTATTTAAGTGCTTGCAATAAACAAATTTATATTGTTTTAAAAAACTGAAATTGCAATAAAGATTCAGTTCAAGCATTATCATGAAGATAAAGATAGCTGGGATGTCAGAGCCAGTGTTTTATTAATGACCATGCAAAATAATTACTGTGAATTTGAAGGATAATATTGTCTTGTCTGGCCATGATCCATTTGGTGTTGTAATTGAGATTAAGTAGACAGAGAATCTCTGGAATAAATTTTATTCACAACAGAAATTGACCAGGAGGACTGCCGTAGATACTATCTCCTGTGGTATGTATTTGTTATGTTTGTGGCTCCATTTACATTGGAACAAATGCTCGTTTTGTTCTTGCAGTTTGTTAAAAACATGATAATGTTGTTTTGTGTTATTTAGTAAAAGAGATACCTTCATTTCAGTGAAGGACAAAAACAGCGAAATATTGGACCATTTTGGAGGTGTTTTGAAATTATTAAAGTAATTAGTTATTTATTGTTCATTTTAGAATTTTAGTACTGCACATCAAGAAATTGTAGCTTTTTAAGTAAATTTTTAAGTAAGAAAAAAAGTACCAGTCTAAATCTTGGAGAAGAAGAGAGTTGTGACATTGATTTTCAGCACAAACAAAAAGAGTATGAAGGCTTCAGAATCATGGATGCCTCAGGATAAGAACAAAAAAAAATTCAGCCATTATTTGTTCAAAATTTTTCTCACATTATGTAAGAATTTATAATAATTTTATAATAATGCTTTGATTTGAGCTATCCGAAACTCTTCCTCAGTTCTCAATCTAGTGACACACCGAATTAAAAAAATTTATATGGATAAAGTCTTAAGGTTTACCTGTTTCCTTTAATGTGGTTTTCTTTTCTATATTTAGCAGAAAATATGTGAATTATAGTGAATTAAATGATTGCCTTTTTAATTATCTTTATAAAATCATTCCAGAGATCAGAATCTGGTAGCCCAGGAAGAATTCATAGAGATCGTTCATCTGATCACCATGGTTACATAGCTTCACCTGACAATGGACACCATAGAGATTTTGATAACGACCGTGATAACGATTGGGCTAGAGTAGAACCAAGTCGCTGGGATGCCACACCAGATGGCTCTGCTGATCCCACACCGCCTCGTGGAATGAGAAGTGAAGTAGCGCCCTCTGGAAGGGATGAAGAACATTACAGGGACAGAATTCAGTCACCAATGTCTGTCCAGGATAGTACACCAGATAGATTCCAAGGTGAATCAAGAGGATTTTCTGGAGGAAATAGGTGGGTACAATCTTATTACCTTTATTTGCTCTGTTTGGTAACCAAATACCATGACTAAAGACAATCGAGGCAAATAAATTTGTGATTTTGAATAGTTATAAATTAATTTTGCATTCCAGAATTTACCTGAAGAAAAATTTAATTAATAAATGCTTTACTCAGTGTGGCCACTGCTTTATGTGGCAGAGAAACGTCTGTTTTGCATGATTCCTGTGGAGACATGTTATATGTGCTCAAACGGAATC
Source organism: Sipunculus nudus (assembly GCA_026874595.1). Lineage (NCBI taxonomy): Eukaryota > Metazoa > Annelida > Sipuncula > Golfingiida > Sipunculidae > Sipunculus > Sipunculus nudus. Next base: position 35,880,219 of record CM049306.1, on the reverse strand, counting down.
AACAGTTGGTAAGGTTTTATGCACAGGTAAGATACAATATAAAGATATTTATGTAGCACAAGATACGGGGGCATTGTTTTGATGTTTTTTTGGCCGAGGGACTTAATGCGCCTAGCCTGCATGTGCAGCTGCCGTGATCACGTACTGGCACCGTTATTTCTCCTTGCTCACTACATGCATGCCACTCCGGATATTATAGCTATGGACGGATCATTTGTTAATTAGCAAAAACCTTGTCGGCTAGCTTCCTAATCATATATCACCGAGTTTAATGCATGCATGATTCTGCGAGATCCCAACTTAAGGTTATCGGAAAACACGTGCAGTAGTACTCTCTACGTTAAAGGATGTAAATGCATAGAGGAGATAAGGCTATCTGTAGAATATTCACTGGGAGACAAAACGACGCCAAATACTTTGTAACAGTATGATATCTATATGGCTCGTCAGTGCTTGCCCACATGGGCTGTTTGTGCTTGAAATGTTTCTGATATCACATTTTATTTTCAGGGGGCTGAACTGGACTGTCAATCTAAACAATTCATCTGGCCTTTTTCGCACTATACTGAATGACTTTATCTCCCGTACACTCCTACATGCTCGTGTCTATACAATGCGTATTTCACCGTGTGAAAACTCGACTTGTCAGCCTTACTATGTCTCTTACCATTATCTCAGTTTATCTTGGACTTGCGGATAATTGCATAAAAACTGGAGGAATGCTGCCGTGGTAGGTGTGTGTCTCTGTGTGTTCATCACTTCTGTCACTGTAGTACCTTTTTATTCATTCTTTATCCCTAGGGGAAAGAGTCCGGTGTCATTTGGTGGAGGTTGCCCTAATGTGATATTTGTCTTGTGTGCTAGTTACTGCGTCAATGATTTCATTACTGATCTATTTTTGTAACTTCTCACGATATGAAAGCCGTTTTGATCTTATCGAGATCACACCACAATAAACACAATGTTTAAGCATGTTTAAGGGAATGTAGCGTATATTTGTTATATAAAGTACTGTTTTTACAACCATTATGGCAAAATTTGATTTCTGTTTCAACTGTCATAAGAAGACTTTCTATCCTTGATTCATTATGTATGGAGAGATAGTTAAATTTTGCGTAGACAAATGCAGCTGAACAGTGGCAAGTGTTCCCAATACTGTTGTTTCTTTTTTATTCGCAAGGGTTTCAAATTTGTAATACTTGTGATTGGGAATTTATTGTGAAAATAAAACCTTCCTGACTAAGATGCCCCATCGTAAGAGGCAAGTTAAATAGTAAAGTTATGTAGTTAATACTAAAAGATCATGTATGTTACCCTAAAGTGAAAGGTGACTGTAAAAAATACCAGATCTTTCATTATTTGCAAAATAATGAACTGTAATTCCAACTTGTCCAATGATCCCTAGGGTTCCTGTCCAGTTGTTAAGATTTAGTGCACATGTGATTTATATAATTAATTCATGTATTAATGGACATACTCTGGTAATACCATGGTGAGTTTGTGAAAATTTAAACCTCTTGAAACAACAGAAGATGAACATTGCCAAAATTTGATCCTGCGTATATGAAGCTATCTCCAGAATAAACCTCCTTTTATTACCCAGGATGGCACATTTGCAGCTACTAGGGATACAAACTTTTGAATCAGCATATAGATGCCTTAAGCAGAGCTGAATTGGGAAGCTTGAAAGTAGGAAACTGTAATTTTGCATCATTTATTGATGAGTATATATAAATCCATAATTTTCATGATTAAAATCAGGGGTGCCCACTAGTGATAAAATCCAAAATCACTTTTAGTTATACCATAGCTTAATATATTGATACAGATTTATCTGAAACACTTTAATTGCATTAAAGTTGGGGTTTGCTGAGAAAAGAAATAATTTCTAGCTTTAAAATGTGTTAGATAATATAGCTTGTAGTAATACAAATATTTTGGTGGAAATGCCACAGAATAATTCTTCACCAGATTTGCAATATACTGTTCATAAGATTAACTCTTCTGAGAGATATTTGGTCATTGTAACCACTCCTGAGCTTAATGTTTCATAAAAAATACATGGGTATTAACACTGATGGAACATAAATAAACTAAATAATAGCAAGTAGTTTGGCTCAAAACTGAGAACTTGCGAAGAACCATTTGAAATTGTATACACAAATATCAATATCATTTAGCTTTAAAGAAATCCAGACAATACCTTGGGATACCTTTAATGTACCTTTCTGTAAAATGAAAAGAGAACGTTTTACTTCATAATTGAATAAGTCACTTTATAATTACCAGTCTGTATAAATTATCTTTCCTATTAATCACAGTGACTAATTGAGACTGAGCTAAGACCATTGTCTTAGTCAAAATGCTGCTGGTAAAAACTTTAAAATGAACTTTTGCATCTCATAAATAAATTTTGGATGGTAAAATGCAACCCAAAACACCTTGCCACATGTTTAACTGTCACCTTAACCTGATGTACTCATAAATGCAAGTTCCTATACATGAGTACTGCAAACATAAATTTGTAGAAATTGTAGAAGTAGCAGTTTGTTATACCAGATAGGCATGAAATCAAATACCATGAAATAAAATATCACTCTGCTGTCTTCTTGTTAACAGATGCTATTGGAAAATAGTGTGTTTCCAGGCACTTTTCCCTGATCTTTTGGTTTTTTTTTTTTTTTTTTTTGTACAATCAATTCATAATTGTAAATTGCCTGAAAGGGAATGGATAGGGTGCAGCCAGTTGCATGCTAATACTATCCAGGAAGTTTTAGTAAAAACAACTAATTGTGTATCTGAGAAAACAGTTTATATTTTTTGCATAGTATTTAATAAAACTGGTTTGCAACCTACTGTGTCCAAACAAAATGTAGTCCATGTTCCACTGTACTTAAAGGTCCAAATATATAGGCTGTTATTCATATACACGTATTAATTTGCACATTGGTTTTTAACTTGATTACTTGATATTTAAATGTCCAATTTTCCAACTAAATTTATATACTAGATGTAACATAAGAATTATAGCACTTTCCTCAAGTGTCTTTTGGCATGAGCTTAATGCTTTCTATTAACAGCCAGACCAGTCCTGACACTCCTAACACTGTCAAAATTTTCACACAATTTGTTCTAGAACACCTTCCAGGAACTACTGCTTTTAATAGCAGGGTTTGCAGCAAATCACCACTGGGGAGTCAAGACAGGGCCAGTCATGTTCCATCCAATGATAACTAGGTATCACTGGTTGTCACCAAAACCCTTAAAACTCCATTGTCATTGGTTGGAACATTCTTTGCCTTGTGCCAACTACCTGATGGCATTGTGTAGCAAACCTGCTAATGCAAGCAGTTGTTAAGTGGAAGAATTCTAGAATGAATGTAGTTTGACCACAGTATTTAATACTTTACCCAAAATAATGGAACCATTTTGTGATCTTGCACCTATATTAAATCACAACATCTACAACATGTACATATTAGCCAGATTGGCATTTTCTGTAGTACCGTACTGTAAAAAAAAGACAAACAGACCCATTAAGCAATAAGTTGTAATTTTCATTTTTGTTGTAACAGGTTTAAGAACAGACCTTTTTGAGAGGTGGACGGTTTTGAATATTTCTGTACGTTGCATGCAGCACAATAAGCGTTGTTGTTGCACAGCTTAGGTGACTGGATAAAGAATAAAATACACTCTGATCTTCTCTCCTCAGCAACTAAATGCTGTCAGGTTTGGAATTTTGATGGAAGGTGTCGTGGTTCACCAGAGTGTACCAACTCCTCATTTACTAACCCACCCCTTTTCCTTTACCCGACAACAGAAGTACTACAGTACCAATTTACCTTTTATTTTGTCTAGCCCTATCACAGAAGCTAGTCCAGCATAATTTTCCTGGATCACAACTGGATGCGCGCTGGATTGCATCAGATATTGCACTGGAGGATTTCAAGGGTGTGGTATATGTTTTTAGAAGATGACCGCAAATGCTTTAGATTAATGTATACGGAACGATTGTCCATTTTGTACACACATTTTCAAAGGGTGGTTTGTGCTCTCTTTTGAATAAGAGACAAGCATAACCCCACAAAGGTATGTTTTTGCGTTTGGTGGATAAAAACCGTGGAAGAACAAACCATATGTAGCCGCTCAGGTACGGTGTTGGGAACGAATTGATTGCGTTGCACACATCATCTAGTTATAACATTATACCATAGAAACTGTGCATGCATTGGCTCCGTGAAGATAATTTTTATCAGGGAGATCTGTGGATTATTATACTGGCATCTTTTACTTTACAAGTTCATGCTATTTGGTGGGGTTTTTTTTGTACAAAATTTATCACATTAGTCACTGTGTCAATACACAGTTTTTACAGTGGTCATGTTAAGTTCATATGGTGAATCCTTCCACTCTATTCTTACTGCTTTCAACTGCACAGTTTGTTGTGGGTTGCAACCATGAAGTTGGCACAGGTCCAAGTATGATCTGATCAATGAGAGCCGGGTATTGTGGGGCAGACCAAGGTTGAAACCCTCAATACTCTGCTCTCATTGGTTTGAACAGTCTTGGCTATTAGCCAACACCCTTTTGGCAATCAGTGGTAAACCCTGCTCTTAAAAGCAGTGGTTAAGTGAAAGGAGATACAGAAAAAATGTAGCATGACCACTGCATAAAATTGTCTCCACTGAAGACCAATCCCCACCCTACATATGTCAACTTGTTTAGACAATATTCTTAACATTAATCCATGAAAATGACAGCAAGCTATTTTTAAATCATTGTTTAATGCAGGAGAGATCATTTTATTCACTCATGGTTCCAGTTAGTTTTTGCAGGCACCAGCAGATTTGCATTAAGGCTGCAGGTGTAAAAACACACACCAGCCTGATCACCTTCCTTTTTTTATGCTTCCTGAGCCTGATCTCATTCACTTATTGCTGAAAATTACTCTTAATATAAAAAAAAACAACCTAAATGTAGGGAGTGAAAAAAATGGCTGAATTGTGTGAACATTTATTATGTTGAAGAAAAGTGAGGTTTTAAGCTCAGCTGACTGAAAGTTAACTGAGGTTTAGTATGGCGCTTTGTCCGTTGTCTGACTGGCCATTCATTTGTACGGGTGTTTGGCCGTTAGTTAGCAGGGCACAAATTGTAACGGCTGACCATAGAAAACCTGTAACTGAATATCTAGGGAAATAAATACAAAATCTCCTTGGAAAGCTGAAATAAAGTCACTACGACCTGTATCCTCCGAGCTATGGGCTTGTAAGTACCCCCCCCCTCCAGAATAATTAAAAATTTGATACAAAACCTCCAGTATCTTGATAATTAATGCATGGATTGTCATGAATCTTGTCTTGAATATTGACCATGAGTAGTTTTGTCAGTACCCGAAACCTAGAAGCGCCACAAATATTGTTTCTTAATTTTACAAATATTTTTTCTATTTTATTTTCTATAAAATGACAGCAATCATGTCAGATATCAGCTGTGGTTTCATCTAGTGTCCCAAAACCTAGTGTGTTTATTGAACATAAGTGGATGCCCTATAGTTATCACCCTGCCCATCTGTCTGTCTATCTGTCAGTGTCTGTCCATCCACACAAATTTGTTTCCAGATGATAACTCCAGGTTGGATTGACATATGGATTTCAGACTTGACTTATGTATGACCCACCACTAAAGCAAGAACCCATATCATTTTTGGATCATGATGTTGAAGGTCAAGGTCAAAGGACCCACTTATTGAAAAAGATAATGGCTGCATTATAAGCCAAGCTGTTAATCCCAAACCATCCATTTTGCGCATATAGCCAATATGCCAATAAGGGAAGAACATAAATGAATTTTCGGTCACAAGGCCAAAGGTCAGGGTCACAGCGGCCATTTGTCCACAAATTAGTTTCCGGATGATAATTCCAGTTTGGTTTGACATATTGGTTTCAAACTTAATTTATATAAAAGAATAAAAACTCTTGACGATTTTGGGGTCATGAGGTCAGAGGTTAAGGTCAGAGGACCTATTTCTTTCAAAAGAATGTGTATGCATTCTAAGGCAAACTTTTCACCATAAACCTTCCATCTTCCAGACATTGCTCACCTGCCAGTTGATGAAGATTTCCTTCAATTTTGGGGTTATTGGGGCAAAGGTCAAGGTCACAGGGCCCATTCATTTACAAATTAGTTTATGGACAATTAACTCTGGTTATCTTAGGAGACAACATTTTTATTTTCGGGGTCCTGAGGTCAAAGGATAGGAGCCACATCTTCAAAAAATTGGATGAACTGTAAATCAAACTTTTCTTCCCAATTTTTTTATCTTTCACGCATGACCTACCTGCCCAAAGTGGAAGAAATCTGTAGATTTTGAGGTTACCTGGAAAGACAGAGGTCAAGGTCACTACACCCACTTTTTTTAAAAGATTGTTATGATAAAACTAAATGCTGTAGGATAGAAAGTTGTCAGATTTTTTAGTCACAAGGTCATTGGTCACAGGACCCACATTTTGAAAAAAGCTCATAAAAATATCCTTATAGAAAATTCAGCTGAGTGTCGAGTCCTTTGGTCCCTAGTTATCAAAAATTATTTGATTTTCATCATTCACTCTTTAGAGTAAAAGTAACCTGCCAGAAACTTAGCGCCTAATCCCCCCCCCCCCCCCCCCCACCCTATAATTTCCTACAAACAGTTAGGGTTACGGTAAGTTTACCCATTTTGATTACCAGTTACTGACAATCTTATTAGCCTGTTGTTATATATGTTTTGAGACATAATTCATACACCCTTAAAAATCTCCTTTGAAGTAATAATGCATGATGGGAAAAGTTAGGAACTTAGTCCTGAAACTAAAATAAGTACAAAAATTACATAAATATACAAACATTCAGTTTAAAAATTCTTTCTCCAGTTTCACCTAGTATAAATTTCACATATAATTGCCATACAAAAGCAATGTAGAACCTGTATCAAAAGTTGTTAATTAATCTTCATTCTTTAAAAAGTTACAAAAAATTGAAATTTAAAAAGTAATGAAATATTAGTCTGTTGAACATTCATGAACTATTCAAGAATCTTTATTTACATTCCCCTTGTCCAGAGACATAATGTCTTTTAAAAATGTCTGGGAAAGAATGAAGATGTCAGATATAATAGTCGACAGAAACCCTTACTGGCAGTTTGCTCAGACACTGACTGTTTCTCTATATGTGTTGATTATTTAGGGGCAGCTCTAGTACCACCACTACAAGAAGGTTGTTTGACAGACCCTCAGAGAGTCCAGCTGAAACAAGGTTAGTCAAAATATATATATAAAAAGTTTTGCAGATACTATGTTTTTGGCCGGGTTCCGCCGCCACGGCGTTCATTTCAGGAATAAAACTCTGAGACCACTGGACAGATTTTTCTGAAACTTTACACGATTATTGGGTCACGTATGAACTGGTGCCAAAATATTTTATGTTGACCACTGACCTTTCCTCTCTCCAGTGCGTCCATCTGTGTGTCTGTTTTGACACCTTAACCCACATATCTTATAACTTGTTTGACCAATCAGGAAAAAAATTTTGCACAAATGTAGCCCTTGGATAGCTTTATAACAATGGTGCCACCTGCAACCATTTTTGCACAGCCTCTATCTGTTCATCTGCCTTAGGATAAAATCACTCATATCTCTGCAGTGAATGGACTTATCCACCTGAAATTTTGCATGTGTAATAATTTTCAATAGCTTTTTTGAAATTATGACAGGTGGAGCCACCTACATTCACATTCAGGCTGCAGACATCCAGGCTTATATCTCAGGACTGGTTTGATGTATCCTCCTGAAATTTTGCATGTGTATAGATCTCACATAGCTCTTTATCATACGCATCACCTTGAACCATTTTTGCAAAGCTTTTGTCTGTTTGTCTGCCGTGGGACAAAATCACTCATATCTCGGCAGTGGTTTGACTTATCTGCCTAAAATTTTGCAATTGTATTCAGCTTAGATAACTTTCTGGATTTTGTGGCAGGTGGCGCCACCGAACATACACATTTCGGCTGCAGACGTCCATGCTTATATGCAACACTTCTCAATCCATGCTTCACTTCACCCATCACACTCTGGTTTTGCGTCATCTATGCTTATATGCAAAACATCCTATCCCAAGCCACTCAATCCATGCCTCAGTTCACCCGCCCCACTATGATTTCAGTGGATACACATAGTCGCTTGTGGACTACCCGTATTCTAGTTTACAAAATGAAGGAATTTTACCTTTATTTCTCTACATCTTCTGTGTATAAAAAATGTGTTTATACAAAAATGCCGGATGATGTGCTTTTATAAATAAAATTTTCACAGTATGATACAGCCTTTTCAGGAATAAATCTGCTCCTTGTTTGTTCTACAAATGAACAGTTGCATAAACAGAATTCTTGTTGAGTGGAGGATGCAAATTGGGCATGGATAAGCAATGTATAATTTATATAAATAACAAGTAGATGATAGATTTCAGTAGGTGATGAAGATATTCTTTAATTTAAAACAAAAATCAGTTACTATATCTTATATCTTTATAATTCTGTTTTCAGGTCTAAAGAAGGGAATGGACGGGGCAGTTTCAGTCATGACACCTCAACACCTGTTGAAAGTCGCAGAGGAAGGCCCCATGATTCTGTGAACACATCTCTTGAAAGTGAGCAACATTACAAGACAGTTTATAAGTACCATTTAAGCATTTGTGACAGAGATAAAACAATCCTGTTTTCCAAGTCTATTTGAATGATAACATGTACCCTCCTGTCATGGTTCTTTAACAGAGTTTTGCCCCACACAGGGACAGTTGCATTTGTCAACCAGGAATATCCAGATGGATTGGCGTAATTTCCAGAATCTTCATTTAATATGCTATGAATAAAAAGAAGTAGTGATTGAAAAAGAATGGCTCTTCTCCCTGAATTTATACAAGGAATTTGATACCTTGGATGCCTTCGGCAGATGTTAAGGTCTGTCATGTGTATGCATTGGCTTTATTTTCCTTTTTTTAGGAGATCAGTCTTTCATACTTTCGGACCATTGGTTCTGCAATTAGGCTGGAACAGTAAACTGAAAATCTGTTTTTCTGTTAGAATTGGATATTCTTGTGATAGCACATTTCAGAACTTTGCAGTTGTGTGTCTGCTGAAACAAAAAAAAAGGGAAGTGTGGTTTTTTGTACAAAACAGATTCAGCCAAAGGGTGGCACAGTCCAAGATATTGTAGATATTGTTCAAGTGCTTGTCCTGTCAAACTAATATACATGATACAAGGTCAAACTTTTCATTTTAATTATACTTTTATAGCTGTAACATCTTGGTTTTCAGAGTTTTGAATGTCACTCTAAGAAACCTTTTTAACATTCACAAAAATTGTCTGGAATTGTCAAGTTTGGACTATAGCCATGCACATTTTAAGCCTAAGAGTCTCTGATGATACAAAGGTAAAAACTTATTATTCATGTCCATGTTGGTCAATTCAAAAATTAATAAATTCTTTTGTTTCATTTGCTTCATCAAACAAAGAATCTGAAAACTGAACTTGAATGACTATCACTCTTAAAATGACTAATTTCAGTGGAGCGTGAAGTAGAGAAAGGAATGATGGGAGTATCGCATGATAAAATGATCCTGATACGTGAGAAAAAGGAAGATATCGAAAAGGTGGGTGAATGTCTTGTTGGTTATGTTTAATACTCAATGCTTTGTAACATTAAAGGTACAGAAGAGAAAATTATATCAATGTTGCTGCTTATGTATTTGCATTTTGCCAGAAAGATCTTTCAAGAGTATGGAAGTTGCCCTTTTGAGCGGCGGGTTAGCACTGTTTTGCAGTTGGTTGGTCTCCTATGCTTCTGTTATTGATGTAGCAAAATAAATACCTATTGGTGTGGAATTGCATGCTAATCAAAATGGATCAGGACTCACTCCTGAGTGGTAGTGAGTTTACACAACTGAAATAAAGGGAAAACATTCTACTTTGTAAGTATATTCCTGAAATATTATGATTTTCTGTATATCTTGTTTATAATGTTTGTTATGTTTGTGCTTAAATAAATAAGCATGTCAATATTTGGTCGTCAACTGTATATTAAATGCACTGAAAACAAATGAATTTCAGTTTTTTTTTTATAATATAGCTAAGTATACCTTAAAAGTATGCTTAAAATAGTAGATATAATACACTTAATTCTTGCAAAAATTATTAGTCCATTGATAAATTTGACTATTATTGATTTTTATTTGTTTATTAAAATCCTGAAATTGGTCACAACTTCATAGAACATTACTTTTAATATGAATAATATTTTATATCCTGAGTATCTCAAGAGAAAACGAACCTTATAGGTTTTTTATCTGGTCACATAAACAAGATATTTATTTTTGTAGGCCTATCGCCAAGATTGTGAAGTGTTTTCATCTGTGATCAAGATGTTGATAAGGTAGGTTACCCTATACAGTACCCAGGGTATACTCTTGGAGTAATGCAAAAGACATCTTTAAATGATTCACTTATCTTTATGATCAGTATAAAGTGATAATAGTACAATTGTATTACATGATATCCATGCTTAATCTTAACCAATCTTATTGATAAAATAAATTTGTAAAGACATACAGTTGAACAGGAAGACCATTTATTGTTTCTTAATACAAAATGTGAAAAGAAAGAACAGATATAATATTTGTGAAATGTGTCCATCTGTGGCTGTTATTTACAAAACCATATGAGATCGAGAGTTGTCTTAAGCAGCCATTGCAGGAGCTTTTTAGATGATTAATATGAGGAGGCAGCTGCTCCCATTATATTAAAACATTCCTCTTATTATGGCTTACTTTGTATACTATTTGTGACAGGTCAGCCATATTGTTTTACAAGTCTGTTCATAACCTACAAATAGGTACATACAAGTAGTTTCCACTACTGTTTTATTATTTTGTTTTATAAATAAGTTTGCAAAAAAATTGGCTCTTTCAGCAAAGACTCTGACCTGGAAGAGAAAATACAAGCTAGTTTGAGGGAGAACCTCAAGGAGATTGGTCAGCGCTGCATTCATGAGCTGAGAGAGTTTATTGAGGGGTTGAGAACTCAAAGTGAGAGTCGTGCCTGAGCAGACAAGGGTAATACCTTGTCAATCATTGTGTAACGTCCAGTTTGTTCATCAGGAACATTATTTTCTTGTCCATTTTACATTCAGATGCATTGTGAATTGTATATACAAGAATTACTGCCACAATCTTTGTGTAAAAGGAAGATTAATTGAATATAAAGTAGTTTTATATTGTTCATTTCTGCTAATTTTGTAAATGAAATGATAGTGAAGGAAATTTAGCCTTTTGTTAAGTATGAAGTTAATGCGCTTGTATGACTAGTGTAAATCATAAATTGAGGGTCGATTCTGTGCACAAGGGGAATTTTGGTGACAAATAATGGTCATTAAACTTTGCATATATTCTGAGCTTTGTTATATTTTGTATTTGTGATAAATAATTTGTTATTTCTTATTTAGCATGTTTTTTTCAGAAGTAACAGATGCATATTTACCAAAATGATTAACAGGAGTAGGTCCTGCTATCTGTGTACCTCCACTACCATTCCAAATTGGCTCTCGCAATTAGTAATTTGTGTCTCCTACCCATGTCATCTCTGAATCACTGGGCAGATTTGTACCTCTCACTACATCAGGACACTCTCTCAAAACAATTAATTTTGGAGCCCAAATCTTATGGTGTAGGTATTTGTAGTTTTGAAATGGGAAGATGTTTCTGTCCTGTGCTGGTTACCACATTTCAGTGTGATTAATATACAAACAAGAATCAACTCCCAGTAAAGATAGGAAAACCCTGCATTAGTGTTAACCTAACGGGGTGCTACTTCAGCTACAAACCAGTTACAGGATGAATAACTGTGACTTTTGTCCCATAAATGTGGTACCTTACCCAAATTTGTCAAGCGTCCGAGCCTAAGCCTATGACAAACATTGTAGCTGTACCTAACATGCCCTACCTAGCCCTGCAGTCAACCAAAGCCGATGCCTAGTGGTCTGCCAATGGTGTCAGTCTCCATGCACGTAAATGATACTGTAGACCTACTCCATATATGCTGTATATAGATGTAGAGAGGCTACCTTGATGTGCAGCATGGCTTTCTATAGTAGGATGGGTAAGATTGTTACATTGTAAAAATGTTTTCTTTTCATGGTTGTTGTAACCCATTTTGACTCATTGTTATAAGATTTTAGCATTTCATTCTTTTACTTGAAATATGGCAATAATGGTTTTTTAAGGATGGCGCTTGTGCAACTATTGTGGTACGACAAACTTGCTTCTTCATCATACAATCTAATGTTTTTCATATTATCTGCTAAAAGAAACAAAAAACGACATGTAATATTATGGACCGACGGCTGGTAGCACTACCATGACAGTCTCAAGAGGGCTAGTTCAGGTCCAGTGCTATTCAGAAATAAGAATAAAGAAAATCGCTGTAGAAATTACTTGCCATATTTAGTGAAAGAACTTGTCTGTAGAACTTAACTATTGTCTTACTCTGCCAGTTCGCTGTTAAATTTGGTGGGAATATATTTGCATTCATTTTTTCACATTGAACAAAATTAAGCTGGTGGTAGGGTTGGATATTTCCAACTTGCAGGTATGTCATGGGTGCCATGATTAAACATTTAAGCTGTGCATTATATATTGTAGATTGCACCTTTTAAGTTTTTTTGTCTTACCAAAGTGGCCTTGGGGAACACTGTATTAAGGTGATATGGGACAAAGTCCATCACGATAAAATATGCACAAAACATTTCATCAGCTTTCATTGTTGTCTATCAGCGGAAATATAAAAAGAGGAATATGAATCAGAAAGCAAATAAATTATAAAATGTAGAGGAATCGACATTTCTTTTAAATATGTTAAGATATTACATGAAAGTGGATTGTTTGTAAAGGTTTCTTGATGTTTCTGTTAATTATATACTTTATTTCACCATCCACAGGGAATTTTAACATTTGTAAATGACTAGACAAGCATTCTTAGATCAAGCTAATAAGATACTAACAGTTATTCTCCTTGTCATTGTTCATGTTTTTTGTTTATTTCAGGATTCTACAGACATTTCTGTAGTTCTTTCAGTGTTACATTTTCATAATGAAATGCATTTTCGACATATGCTTGTTTTCATAAAAACACAGTGGTACCATACATTTGTTGTACAACACGTATTTTCCTAAGCTTTTGGTGTTTCTTGAAATAATTGTTAACACACATTATGTTATATTGCTGTGTAAAAATACATGCATGCAGAACAATTATATATCTTAACGTTTGCCAATCTGCGGAATTCATATTTAAATTTACCAGTTACAGTCTTCCTTTTAATTTTTTCGTCAGGGACCTGCGTTCCTAACAATTGTTATTTAACCCAGAACAGACTAGACCCCTTTTTTTGCAGCCAGGTAATAACAGAGAAAATGTTTAACTTGAAACAAACTATGGAAATTTACGTATTTTCTCATTGAGATTAAGATATTTGGTTGTTGCCAGTCACAGAGGTAGCATAGTGCTTCATGGATAAGTATATATAGGTGAATTATGGACCTAGTAATAACCAACAAACTTCATTGTCGTACATTCTGTTTTGTCCTTAACATAAGCGTTTATTTTAAATGTATTTTCTACTGAACGTGTCGTTTTTAGGAAGATAATTAAAATTAACGTTCATTTTTATCGTCAAATTATTAACTTATTTGTACCCGGTTTCACGTGTGTATATAAATATGTTTGTGTGTATATATATATATATATATATATATATATATATATATATATTATGTGAGACTAAATAAGCTAATAGATTCAGTACATTCCATGTATTTGTGTGTGAGATTTTTCCTTGACGTTAAATGTTACGCCTTTACTGCAAAGGCATGTTTTCATTTTCCACACACCCCAGTAATTATGATTATGCATGGTTATTTTATTTGTGGCCCCCTGAATTCACTGGTGCCTTATTGCACGTTAATGCTTTTGTATGGCCCGTACTCGTTGGAATAAACGGTTAGCGGAATATTTGATAAGTCTATGTTGTTTGTGTGTTTAGTGCATGATGACCAAACGTTTTCCTCAGGCTTGTTACAACTCCTGAAAAGATGCGTTCATTAAATCAGATGTGTGTGATTTGCACTGTTTGCCTATGGACTTTACTTAATGGGTGCCTATAATTATGTCAGTTCTCCTCAAAAAGTTCTCACCACTCTGCGATGGCTTTCTTACACCTACTTTGTTTTGATCGAAATTTTCGTGGATTGCCCTTGTCATTCCCTTGGAACACCAGACATGGCCTTCCCTTTCTGCTTTATTTAGCCTTATGTTGTTATCACAATTGATTGTTTTACTTCGTTCCTAACCAACTGTAAATTAAAATCGACGAGTCCGGCACGCTCGTAATTTGACTCTCGATCTGAACTTTTTGCATTTTAGTTTACCAATGCAGATCTAATATGAAAATATATGTACACAAACTGGTTGAATAATAAGTTATCAATATAGGTTATCAACCAATAAAGCAAACAATGATTTCCAGCAGTCTCCTGGAATGTGGAATTCACTTTTTAGGTCGGGCAAGAATCTTGGACTTTTAGGGTGGGAGACGCATCTAATCAGGGAAATTATTGAAGGCATTGAGCCCATAAGAGATCAGTCTCATGGTATTTTGACCCATGTCCGAACGGTATCCTCAGGTTAATACATCTGATTTACGAAATGCACTAACCTGTCTTAGGTTCACCCTGACCACTGAAGCTCCTGTTCACTACAACAACATTAAAGAGAACCCCAAACAATAATTGGCAGAATTATTTCTTGTAACCCTTATAATAGCCTGGATCCCGATTCCCACTAACTATTTTAGGGATACAGGGATAATTCGTATATATTCGTGAAAATAATTTCATTACATATAGTTATTTTTGTAAATAGACAAAATGAGTAGAAAAACTCTCATTCAGTAGGTGGCATTTCGCAATGCCTTCAAGGAAGTGGAAAGAGCATTTTAGGTCGATATAGGTTGCACTGCTGTTGAGCTTTATTTTTTTTTTCAAATTGATATTTTGTCTGCAAATGGTTGTGATGATAGCTGGGTGTCTTATGGATAAAGGTGATTGTTTTGGGTTTGTCTCTCTGTCTGTCTGTCCGTCAGATTTTTTTTCCGTGCGATAGCTTTCTAAATATCCGATTTCATTCAAATTGGGCTCAGTGATTGCTCTCATGCATACCTTGGTAGGACTGGTTTTGGAGTGTCTTTCTGAAAATTTATTATCACCAGCTTCAAAACAAATAAAAAACTTTTGTTCCAAATTCACAACAAAACTTATGACGTGGAGAAATCTTCAGGGGACAATGAAAACTAAAACACAGCCACTATGACATGTGGAGACATCTTCAGGGGAAATAAAAACTCAAACGTTCAAAAGGAAGCAGGGGACAACAAGAGGGTGAAGCGGAGGACATAAATTCCAGGAATTTCCTTTTTCATTTTGATTCAGCGTTTCCTGAGAAGCTGACCGTTTAAATGACATTTAATTACCGGTCTTGATTTCTCAGATTCTTCAATATGTTTCTAGCAAGTATTTTAAAATGGAGGTCACAGTAACCTCCTCAGTTTGAACATACGGGTATTTGTGCTCCATAACGGATGGACATGGGTCATGACGCTCAGCTGAAGTTGACATGTATACAGGTGATGCATGTTTTAATTATTGACTTTGTGATGTCAAAAATATTTGTTAAGAAACCTTTAACAACGGTTAGAATGGCTTTCAGAGTGCTCAAAATTCCCCCTCCCCCACCCCCATAGTCCTTTGAAAATGGGTAACAGCAAGAACATTTTCCTAGGAACTCCCCAGATGCGAAGTTAGAAGTTCCCACGTCAAACTGCTATGTCCATCTGACTTATAGGATACTCAAATCATGTTTTTTTTCACACAGCTTACAGGATATCGGTCACAAATACTATTTTTGATGTCAAAGGAGACATTACAGTGACCTCTCTTTCTATTAAGAAAGATATTTCTAGAGTCAGCAGTTAAGATTCGTGACCTGTCTGACTTTCTGGGTGCTCAAAAATTAGGTTTTCTGCTGATAGCTCAGAGAATATAGGTTACAGAGATCTAATTTCAGAATTCAAATGAGACTTGCCAAGGACCACTCCTGGATCTCGTATTAAAAGGCTCTAGGTGCAACAGTAAAGGTTGGTGCCATGCCTGTCTACGTGTTAATAAGCACTTTTCGGCCAGTTGCTTGCAGAATATAGGTCACCGTGACCTACCTTCAAGTTTCAAAGGAGATTTTGCCAGAATTTCCTTTGATATTGTGTTATAAGATTCTAGGCCTAACAGTTACAATTTGTGTCATGTCTTGACTATCTGTTTGTTCAAAATTGTTTCTGGCCAGTCGCTCTGAGAATAAAGGTCATCATTACAGGATTTTAAGTTTCCAAGAAAATTTGCCTAAGACTTCCCTGGATATTACATTTGAAGATTCTAGGGCTAACAGATTCAGTTTGTACACATCTGACTTCCAGGGTGCTCAAATCATGTTTTTTCCTATAGCACACGGTGACCTTATTTCATATTTTCAAGGACATTTACGCATCACCTCCCTGAATTTCACATCAGAATTACGAGCCCTATCTCGCGGAGGAGATAGGTCACAGTGTGCTTATTTCAGGTTTCCAAGTAGATTTTTATCGACCTCCAAGGTTTTTTAGCTCAGCTGACTATAAGTCATCTGTGGATTTAATTTTCACAGCATGTACACATAAGGATTTAATCTGTTAAAATCTGAAATTTGAAAATAAAATCTGCAAAATTAGGCTAGTTATTGAATTTGTTTGGAGGCTCTTGTTGTATTCCCTTACATTGTCAAGCAGTCCACTTTAATGACTGTAGGTCATCCAGTGCACATCTCAATGCTCCCCAGGCTGTTGGCATAATGTTAGATGTCCCCAAAATCTCCTACCATACCGAAAATTGGGTCATTAGGACTTTGTTCCTTCGAGATATTAAGAAAAAAAAACTCCGTTTTACATAAAAAAGCCATTGTTACACTTCAAGGCTGCCTAATATCAAAACCACTGATCTGTTTTTGATCGTATTTAGTATTCACATTCTTTTATACATTTTCTATGAACATACCAAAAATTAGGTCAGTATTGGGTATTATTTTGAAGTTACGGGCCAAAACATAATGCAATTTTTTTTTAAATCAGGAAATATATTTACTCACCTAACATGAGAATTGCTGAACCTAGAGACTTTTTTCCAGGAATATAACTTATTTTATCAAATTTACTTTTATTTTATTTTGGTGAATAAAATTAAGCATGTCCTGAAAACTCCAATGTGCAAAACTTTTTAATAGTGATTCAAGGAATATTCTTGAAGATGCCATGTTGTGGCATTATTTTCTTTTAAAATCAGTTTAAACATTTATGATTTAAAAATAATAAAATATATGTGTATGCATAATATGACCCAATGTTTTTTACTCTGTATATATAATGATTGCAACTTTTGCAACAATTCTAATATTTTAACTTACACTTTCAGGTTTTTTAATTAAAAATTTATAAACCTGTAAATAAAAAAATGATTCAGATAAAAACTTCTTAATGGAAAAAGTGGATCTGCTTAAAAAATAGGATTAAATATAAACTTAAATGCATTATTCTCTTGAAAGTGAAATAAAGGTATTAGTCCATTATGTCCACTTGCCTGTCCATCTGTAAATTTTCGTATGCAACACAGTATCTCAAAACTTTTACTGTTTTTCTTCATGACAGTCTTGTCAGAGTATTAGTTTGCAATCATTTATTTAGAACTTTACTATAACCAAGTAGGAGGGCCCCTTTCCTCTTAGCTTTTCATATTCTTATATAAATGAAAAACATTACAATAGAATATTTCTTCATCCACCTTCGTGCTGCCCTCACTTTTCCCTTCTCCGAACCCCATCCCAAAGTCAGCCTCAGTAAGCAAGAACAAGATGAATCAGATATATTCATACTTTAATATTTTGTATAACTATTCGTCCAGAGGTACCTTTGTACATGCCAGAAATTATGTCAATATTGTGTAATATGTAGACATAGTGGGCATCACAATAATGTACCTTGTCAAGACTAAAGAGATATTGTGTCATACAGTCACATATTCATAAATCACTTCATCAGCATAGTTAATCATAACATGATATATGTCAAAATGAACGCTTGCAGACTACCATACACTTTAGATCCTTCAACAAATAGCCTTATCATCATTCTACTACTGCTTATTACTGCTGTCATTGCATTCATATTTGCTCAAATATATCACAATTTTCAACCCCTCCTAAATAAATGAAAAATAAACCACTTTATTTGACTCTAATAATCCATCAGTCAGGTAATTTTATTTATCATTTACTCACATATTACATTACATTCCTTTATAATAGCCCAACATGTACATGATATTCATAAGCTTTATCGACTCGATAAAGTATCACAGTGGAGAAACATTTATAGTCCAATCACGATCAGCTGAGCGCCGTGACCCATGGGTCCCTTGTTTTTATTAAAAATCAATAAAACCTGTAAATAAAAAAATGATTCAGATAAAAACTTCTTAATGGATAAAGTGGATATGCTTAAAAAAAGGCTTATATATAAACTTAAATGCATTATTCCCTTGAAAGTGAAATAAAGGTATTAGTCCATTCTTTCCACTTGCCTGTCCATCTGTAAATTTTCATATGCATCACAGTATCTCAAAATTTTTTCTGTTTTTCTTCATGACCGGCTTTTTCTGAGTATTAGTTTGCAATCATATATTTAGAACTTTACTATAACCAAGTAGGAGGGCCCCTTTCCTCTTAGCTTTTCATATTCTTATATAAATGAAAAACTTTACAATAGAATATTTCTACATCCACCTTCGTGCTGCCCTCACTTTTCCCTTCTCCGAACCCCATCCCAAAGTCAGCCTCAGTAAGCAAGAACAAGATGAATCAGATATATTCATACTTTAATATTTTGTATAACTATTCGTCAATAGGTACCTATGCACATGCCAGAAATTATGTCAATATTGTGTAATATGTAGACATAGTGGGCATCAAAATAATGTACCTTGTCAAGACTAAAGAGATATTGTGTCATACAGTCACATATTCATAAATCACTTCATCAGCATAGTTTATCATAACGTCATATCTGTCAAATTGAAAGCTTGCAGACTACCATACACTTTAGATCGTTCAACAAATAGCCTTATCATTATTCTACTACTGCTTATTACTGCTGTCATTGCATTCATATTTGCTCAAATATATCACAATTTTCAACCCCTCCTAAATAAATGAAAAATAAACCACTATATTTTACTCTATTAAATTTAATCCATCAGTCAGGTAATTTCATTTATCTTTTACTCACATATTACATTACATTCCTTTATAATAGCCAAACATGCCCATGATATTCATAAGCTTTATCGACTCGAGAAATATCAAAGTGGAGAAACATTTATAGTCCAATCACAATCAGCTGAGCGCCGTGACCCATGGGTCCCTTGTTTTAGCTCAGCTGGCTGTAAGTCAACTGAGGTATAGGAATGGCGCTTTGTCCGCAGGGCACAAATCGTAACTGCTGGTCCTAGAAACTTCCAAGTGAACATCCAGGGATGTCAATAAATCTCAAGTAAATCTCTTTGGAAACCTGAAATAAGGTCACGGCGACCTATATCCTCCGAGCTATTGGGCTTGTAGTACCCCCCCCCCCCCTCCCTCACCCAGAAAAATCTAAAATTTGATACTAAACCTACAATATCTTGATAATTAATGCATGGATTGTCATGAAACGTGCCTTGAATATTGATCATGACCAGTTTTGTCAGTTCCCGAAAAGTGGTGGCGCCATCTGTATTTTTTTCTTATTTTTACAAATATTTTTTTCTTCTTGTTTTTATAAAATGACAACAATCATGTCATTTTCTCAGCTGTG
This sequence comes from Sipunculus nudus, assembly GCA_026874595.1. Classification (NCBI taxonomy): domain Eukaryota; kingdom Metazoa; phylum Annelida; class Sipuncula; order Golfingiida; family Sipunculidae; genus Sipunculus; species Sipunculus nudus. The sequence continues at coordinate 35,860,152 of CM049306.1, read as the reverse complement.
ATTCCATCTAGTGTCCCAAAACTGGTGTGTTTTTTATCACAAGTGGATGCTCTATAGTAATCAACCTGCTTGTTCGTCTGTCTTTCTGTCAATCCATCCATCCACACAAATTTGTTTCCAGATGATAACTCCAGGTTGAATTGACATATGGATTTACATATGGCCCGCCACTAAAACAAGAACCTGTATAATTTTGGGTCATTAGGTCAAAGGTCAAGGCCACAAGATTCACAATTTTAAAAATATTATGGCTGCATGTTAAGCCAAGCTTTTCATCCCAAACTTTCCATATTGCGCTCTTAGCTGACTTGCCAGGGTCGGGAGAGCATAAATGAATTTGGGTCACAAGGTAAAAGGTAAAGGTCACAAGGGCCATCTATTTACATATAAGTTTCCAGATGATAACTCCAGATTAGTCTGACACATTGGTTTCAAACTAAGCTTATATATGGCTCACCATTAAATTAAGAACCCTGTCGATTTGGGGTTCAAAGGTCAAGGTCACAGGACCAATTTCTTTAAATAGAACGTGTATGCATTTCAAGACAAACTTTCATCACAGACCTTTCGCCTTCAAGATATTGCTTACCTTCCAATAGGTGAAAAATCTTTTCGATTTTTTGGTCATAGGGTCAAAGGTCAAGGTCACAGGACCCATCTATTCACAAATTAGTTTATGGATGATAATTCTGCTTTGGATAGACAGATTGGCTTCAAACTTGATTTATTAATGACCCACCACTTATGTAAGAATCATTTTGATATTCAGGGTCCTGAGATCAATGGTGAAGGTCACAGGAGCCATATCTTAAAAAAGATTATGGATGCACTGAAAATCAAACTTTCATCCTAAATTTTCCATCTTTAACACATGGCTTTCTTGCCCAAAGTGAGGAAATCTGTAGATTTTGAGGTTGCTTGGTCAGAGGTTAAGGTCACTGGACCCACTTTTTTTTTAAAAGATTGTTACAATAATCTAAATGCTGCAAGATTAAGGATCATAAGTTTTTTTATTGTCACAAGGTCATTGGTTAACTCACAGGACCTTCATTCTGAAAAAAAACCTTTAAAAATATCCTTATAGACAAATTCAGCTGAGCGGCGAGACCCATGGGTCCATAGTTTTTGTAAGTTTCTAGGTCCTGCGGTTACCATTTGTGCTCTGTTAACGGACGGACGACGGAAAAAGAGTGATCGATAAAGCTCAGATGACTTTCATTCAGTTGAACTAAAAATATTATGAAGTACACAATACGTGACCAAAAAAAACCAAGAGGAAAATATAATGTAGAGTCGAAATTATTTTTAAAAATGAAGTCAGCTCTGCACACCAGAAATCTACGCATAAAAATAGCATGGATTTTACGTATAAGGAAATTATCGGTTCAAGTTTTAAACTATCCCCGTTCACATACAGACTTTTACTCAGGTAATAATTTTTGCATATGCAAGTAAATATACGCCTGTGAGTAAATTTCTGCTTGGAGTAAATTTACATTGTGTTCACATGTCATTAATGTTCATGTATGCAAACTGACATTAAACACACTATAAGAATTAAACAAAGGCCCAAGGACCCAAAGCTCACGTGTGCATATTTCCTCCTTAATGAAACTAGCTGTACTAGTGTATACTAAAGTATATTTCCATTTCATGTTTGACGACATTTTCGGATTAGGACTTACGATCAAGGGCAATCCGGACAAGGACGGTTAGGACAGGCCTTTTGTATGAAAATGTTATAAAGTTTGAATTTAATATAAATTGGTACAAATCTAGGCAAATCCGATCCACAAATATAGCTGCAAAAGCACTTAAACAAATGTGTGTTGACAGTTTTCATCACATTTGCATAATAACAGGGATATATGTTAGGTTGCTGCCAACACTTTCATTTGTTATTATGACTTACACCAAGATGACACAGCGTACCCCATTGCTAAAAACTGCTTTCCCGCCAGCTCTTAGCACACAAAAATAATATATTATATAGGCAAACCAAAACTGTAAGTTACGCCTCCAAACTGGTCCAACATAAACAAATATAACATATATTGAGAGTATCCGTGTAGCCATTGTTTAGAAAAGGTATTAACAGACAGACAGCGGAATGAACGATGGACTCCGACAAGGCTCTATAGCTCACAGGTCAATTAGTATTTATAGAATTAGCAATGTATGAACTATTTAATTAAAAAGAGATGACAGGGATAGGAGGATGTAGCCTGGTGGACAAGGAGTTATACTTCGGAGATGAGGGGACCTGGTACCAACTTATGTTACTACATTACCATCTCTGTCCCTCGATTCTGTTTTAACATTGGTTCGGTAGTTCTTTATCTACCAAACCGTTGTTCTGGGATCACTTGGTATGTACATTTTTCTGAAACCTAAGATAATTCCCTACAATGTGGCGTATGAAAACTTTATGATTTCGGGTAATGTGTTGATTTTTTTAAAGATAAAAAAATATTGGTTTTAATTATTCACCTTGAAATCGGTATTTCTCAGCCTTTAATAGTTAAAAACATTTCATTTTCAACAAAAACATTTGTAAACATATACATGTACAATAAAATGTGTACGTTAGGGCTTATCTTTAACACGAAGCCGTTTTAGGTGAGAATTTGAAAAAAAAAATTCATGCACATTTCAAACCTTAAAATGTCCTAAAAAATCAAAATGTTTTAAGTTGGTACCTCAAATAAAATTAGTTTTTCCCATATCTTTACATGATGCATATAGGTATTTTAATTGGCACATTATTGTTGGAATAAATGCTTTATAGTCAAGTAACTGAAATATATTGAAAGATTTTAAAATTAAGGTCAAATCAACCATTATCAGAAAACCAAAAGTTGATTTATCATCAATATTCTTAGCTCTATAAAAGATATGTTTGTTTTGATAATTACCATGAAATATGAATGCCGATCTTGACCTAGAAGGACGATTGAATTTATGATTATGTAATCATAGGCCAATTTGTAACATATCAGGGGCAGTTTGCTTGTATATGCAAACAGAAAATATGTTCACATGGGCAGTTTACATAACAAGTAAATTTACGTTCATGCAAATATACTTTTGCATCACCTCCTGAGGTCGTGCAAATATATAATTTTACTCATGTCAGTTTACTCCACCTATGCAAATCTGTTCATATGACACAGTATATTCACAAAAGTTAATTTACATACATATGTATATATACTCACAGGAGAAAATGTGTACATGTGAATTGGGCTTTAAATACATTGATAATTTTTCGGCTGATTCCGAATGTTCAACCATCACGCTCAGCTAAACCAGCACACTACTGCAGACCGTAGCACTTTTAAGAAGATGAATCTAGTTTGGGAAAGCTTTACATAACATACGAAGCTTTCACGAAACGCTTGATATCTAAGAAATAATCCCTTTCACCCAACCTCTTTGGGCCCCAGGTGCTCAACTGGTCAAATAATGCATGGGTGTGGTATATATGGGCGTCGGACGCAAGTAACCTGTTGTTTACACACACAGCAGCACCTCGGGGCCAGCTACGTCATTGCTCATACAAACTATCTTGAAAACGACGAAATATCCGTTGAAAATGACGAATATTATACCGAAGCCACTTATCCAGTAATCCATACATGGACGCATATGTCCTTTGATACTCCTGCTAGACGGACATTACTTAGAGTATCTTAGGATATAGAGGCCAATGTATGGACTACTTATCCTGTTGCCACAACAGGTTATGATAATAATGTTCAGGGTGAATGTCATGACAAATATTTAAGTACAATGATAACTAGAAGATAAGAACTAAATAAGATGAAAAAAAAAAAAAAAAAAAAACATGTAAAGGTATCAGCTGATTTTTATGCAATGAGAGAATGTTTCCTTTTAATATTTGTCAAAATGCCTTGGAGTTAACGAGAACGTTTTCTATTGATACGTGCCCTGCTATATATTACTCATAATCCAATATAACATTTTTGCTCAGAGAGCATAGGTCATCAAAAAAGATGGCATCTGTGGCTTACATACTCCTACAAGTCAAATAATTAAGTTTTGTAAAGCAGATAACAGATTAAAGGCAAACACAGAAATAAAAAAAATAGATTACGCAAATTTTAAAGGTCCAAAACGCTGTAAGATTTTTGATAATCAGTTGAAATTGGCTTTCATTAAAATATGCTTACTCTAAGGAACAGTTCATCCTCACGTAAAAGCTAAAATGTTCTAGATTTTCTTGATTCAGTAGGAAGAACTGCAAGGTTCATAGTGACTCGTCCAAGTCAACACAAGTGGCGATAGCTGCAATAACATTCGCATACCAGTAATCAATATACCTGTAAAATCTGGCGCTTATATTAATTACTCCTGATAAATACTTGTGTGGAACATGAAATTACGAAAAGAAAATTATAATAAAAGAATCATAATCATCGCAATTTAAAGCCCAATAAAGACTATAAAAATCAACCTAGGCCATATACTATTTAGTCACCCTTTCTACATGTTTACAGTCAACAGGTAACTATGTAACGAAAGAAAGAGTCATCGTTTCTGGCTTGCATGAATAAGTGGAATGATATAGATAATACGCGGCGCCATCCTACCGCTTACACGCACATACCAGTCCGATGATCAATATTAACGCAAAACATGAACCTGATATTTCATGCAGTATCTTGTTACATTTATTACATTATATTATTGTACATTCCTTCTTCAGTTTTTATATTTCACGACATAATAAAAAAACACTGAATGACATATGGAACTCTTGAAGCTTTCCTTTATTCCTATGATATGATATTCCTGTTAATTCCGATTTATTAAAAGATAACGTTAAAATTCAATTTGACACTGTACTAAGAACGGGCATTGTTCGCAGGCCCCATGTTAGAGAATAAATGCCAGTTAGAAATATAATCCTAGCCAGGTGTGTGTTGTAAACAATTTACCAATAATCTCTGTTTAAACGGGGGAAAATCAAAGCTTTCGAAGTAATGACAATATAATAATATGCAACAGAAAAGACTCTCTTTAATTAACAGATATATGACAAGTTGAAAGGTTTACCTTTTTTAAATATTGTCATTATTGTCATGAGCCTGTCATCAACAATGCCTCTCGGTAAATACTGCACCAAATAAATAATTTATAAAGGCAAATAAGTCAGCATATTGGCAAAGACCGCTTCATTACACTTTTGTAAAGCTGTTGGTGTCTGACAAACAGCGTTTCAGATTGATGGTTTCAATTGTGTTATGAAAGAATCAAACACCATACAACCCAATTTAAAAACAGCGATCATTTAAGCAATTCAGGCGGTTCACTTCCCTAGTACACCTGTCCATCTGTGAAGGGGTATTAGGTAGATATTTCAACATTACATTTCTTTTTTCCATGGTACATAATTGAAAACCAACGTATTTGTATACAGATATATTATAAATTTAAATGAAAAATATATGTAAACAAAAAAATTATGAATACTTAATGTTCAAGGGGACGAATAAAAATCATTATATAGATTTCAAGGCGTAATAGACCATTTAAACGTGGTGTTTTATTTTTTTTATATACTGTGAATGCTGTGTTTTAAAAGTATACTATGGTTGTCTTTTTATATGCAACGGTTTTGATTTCGCGATATTCGCGAATGTGAAATAATCGCGAATATGAAACCCTCGGGAATAAGATGCCCCGTCAACTACGACAAAGAAAGCGGATGATGCATCTGCACAAATAGTTATCAAACCCCAAGAAAAAAAACTTTCGAAATGAAGAAATCACGAAATTTCAGCCTCGCGAATATAAAGCCAGCCACAGTATTTCGTAATGAATCTCTCAACCATCAGAAGTCTTGTCATGTTTTCAATTTATATAAGACAAGCAATATTAAACGGAGCAATTAAAAGTTGAAATTGAATATAAAAACATGGAGTGAATAATTTGTCATAAATATAGCTGCAGCTTCGCATTCATCTTAATACTGTCATCATCCAATTATTAACCATTATTTTATTATCAGGAATATCACTATGATATTATTATTAAAAGTTCTATTGTAGCCCGGAAATTGGAATTCTCGATTAAATATCTACACTAATACATAATTAGACCTGCGTGAAAAAAAAATCTTTTTTTTTTTCTTCAGATTACCTTCTATATTGGCACATGTAAGACCTTCTGGGAAACTACTTCTTGCCTCTTATAATCCTTTTATATAATCATTTAAATACCGTTATTTTTAACCAAATGCACTTGGTATATTGACTTGTTTTGATTGTCTTTCAGAGAGATTATTTAAGGCAACTAACAAAGGGAATACAAGGGATAAACCATTTCGATTACTAACCACATCATCATCATCATGCCACAATCATTATTTCAATTTTTAATATGTATTACACTCTGTATTTCAGGTGAGTAAAGTCTACCATGGAAAGGAATCTTTTATTTAAGAATTAGAAAGTAACCTCTTTCGGAAAAAATGCACGTTCGAAGCAGAATGAAGCGCAAAAATTAAATCAACACGAATTGAGAAAAACTTTCAGTGACCTTCGCTGGAATATCTTATGCTTTTTTATATACATATAAACATTATAATAAGTCAAAAAAATAAACTGATTGAAATTAATTTGGGTAAATATGACCTTGTTGTTCTTTCAGCAACCACAACCTTGCTTTTTACAACCAAGGTCTATAAGAAGCAAACTAAAACTCGCGCCTTAGGCGATCACAGAGCGTCTATAAACCCTAGAGGTCGGAATGCTCATTTCGAATGTCTAGCCTTGTGTAACCAGTGGGATCTCTGCACTGCAATCAATGTCTTTAACAACGGAAGCTGTGTACTTCTTTTTTCGAACCCGTCAGGGTTTTCCACTGACGATGCATCATCGTACTACAGTAGTAGATACTGTAAGCCAATAAGGCCTTTGAATACATCTTAACAATTGAGGACCAGGAATCTATGTTTAACATAATTTTTTTAACATTTTTTAATAAGATGCAAAATGCATATATGATAAAAGTGGTATTGCAGCTTTGACCTTATGACTATCGGTTATCATTATTATACAATATAATTTTAAATTACAATTATAATTTATTCGTGTCCACTAGGTATTGTAATGAATAGGTAATTCGAAATCCGGGCTTAAAGTAAAACAATTTTCGAAAGTTCCATGTATTTGCAAAGTACAAAAAATATATTATAAAAAAGTATAAAAGTATAAAGTATAAAAAAGATAATTGTTTTAAACCGGGCTGATTAAGAGCGATAAACTGAACAATTCTTAACCTTGTGTAAAATGTGGTTTCTTTCTGTCAGCCTGCCCGGATCGCTTTGACTACATGTCGGACGCCGTCACTGCTGGCGGACAGGTGGTGCCATCTTGTTACATGTTCCTGCAGGTGACCAATAGCTGGGACGCTGCTAGGGATCTCTGTGAATATCTAGACGCGGATCTGCTCAGTATTGAAACAGAAAAAGAACAACTTCATTTAGAAAATGTCATCAAGCGCGACTACAAAGAAACACTACCGGGTTCGATTGTTCATTAATATTCTGATCTCTGTTCATAAATATAATCATGCATTGATATTTTCTTTTTTTGGCTTTATCAATGTAAACAGACATTTTTTCGGTAAAAAATTGATGTATGAACAGTTGTTGCATTTAACTTTTTATCATGACGCCGTCATTATTATTTTATTAACGCATTTAACCCAAGTTATATACACATGATTTACAATATAATAGTACATGAAAGCCCAAGCTACACATGTCTACTGATGAACTGACTGTTCCTCCGTGACGTAAAATAATAAGCAAGTCGGCGAGGGTAAGGCGATCGACGCGGCTCTCAATAGGCGTTCGGTCATGGCTCTGCCGTCTACTGGTTACCGCCCTTCATTTTCGGTTGTCGCCGGAAAATATTTAATTGGCATTCATTTGCGGAGAGCACAATACGAAAAAAGTGTGCCGGCAACCAGAACAGTGGCCGTCTTTGATTTGTCCTCCTATCCTCCGAACCGAAAAAAATTTAAAAAAAGTCACATAAGTCGCTGGGTTGTTTCACTTGCAGCAGCATATAGATCTAGATGACCAAGAATGGTTAGAAAATTAATGTTTTTCATTGAACGTGAAGTATGTGTGAATGGGATAGAAGCTTTATCATATAAAATCCATGGGTGGTAAGGTCCTTGTCAACATAAGTAAGATTGCAAGACTTTATAACCAAGGTAGATACTAGTGATATTACAATGTATTTAATACAGAAGGTGTCCGCGGCTACTGGACCTCTGGCTCAGACGCTGATGAAGAAGGAGTGTGGAGGTGGACAGGAGCGGCTTTCACGTACCAGAAATGGGCCGCAGGTGAGCCGTCAAATAAGAATGCAAACGAACACTACCTGGCTATTTTCCTCTCTGATGAGTTTGGCTGGAACGACGACAGCAACTTGCCGTTTTACCAATATTACACGATCTACGACACAAATGCCATATTCTAAAGTATATGATATAGTGTGAAACTGTTGGAGAAAATATTTGTTCTTGTTACAATATTTATGTCACACCATACTATGTTTAATATGTGAATTACCAGAGGGGCCGACTCTTATAACTGTGAATAAAAAGAATCTTCACGTGGTACCAAATGTTGATTATGAATCTATAAGAAGTAACAAGGGAAAACAACTAAAGAATTCAACTCTGAACTAAACTATGTGGTCTTTCATTTAGATAATTTCAAATGACACCTCTATTCTCCCGTCACTGACGTTCCAATAATGCGCATGTGACACATTGCGGAATAAACGTTTTAAAGTAATAGATCAATTTGTGGCAACCTATACTGAGGGTGCAAATCCTGAAATTGTGCACATAAGAGGATACATTAGCTGCCTATCGACAAGGTATTTATTGTCTTGTGTGATCAAAGGAATGCCATAATAAACAATAAATTCTGGAGGTGATTGCAACATGAAATCATTCTGGCATCTTTAAACCATTTTGTTTTCCAAGGTACACTTTTAGAAGGAGCAAATTTGAATTACTAGATCAGATTTGAGAAGGTTTTTCTGAAAACCCTCTTCCCTAAGGGAAGAAGGAGATCCCCTCGACGCCGATCAAATCTAAACTGCAATGTCAGTACATCCTCACAATGTGACATACGTTAACGCTCTTACGAAAAAGACAATGGAAACAACAATGGGAAAAAGGTATGTGACAGTATTTGTTACAAACTCATACACCAGAACCTATATAGAAATGTAAACAACATATGAGAAGCAGAAAAGTTGCAAAGGCTTCGTTTTCAATCTTTTAAAATGTTTCGTCTTTATTGACAGCAGCTAAACGCCCGAAGTTTTGTTTCTCCTTTCAATGGAAACGTTATTAGGTTTAATACGTTATGTAAATATAGCCCATCAACATCATGACAGAAATGTCTACAAAAACAGAAATGGACTTCATTATAAAAGCATTACGCAATGTTATTTCCAACCAAATAGCATATTTAAAGCATATCTATATGAAAACACATATGATTTATGATGAAGGCATTAAATTTATGGTTACTTCCACGAATGGACGAGTTTTAAAGCATTCATGTTACATTTTCTTTTACAAACTTGAGTAGAAAAATTTTTGTCGCTTTTTATTATTTTATTAAACTTACAAAAGGTAGACTGGCATGAATAACGATAAAAAGGGTTTCCGAGTGAGAGCGTTGTTAAGTGGCATTGTGTCTGTCCTACGGGTGTCTTGATCACACTTAGCTGTGTCTCTTGTATGGGATCATTTATTTATGAGAGTTAAATATTGGTTAGATTCCTTTGGATGTGTTAAGCACCTTACATACTCTTACCTTATGCATTAGATGTCGCTTCATTTTTTAAATGGCAACATATGTTTAATTCTTTTATAGCGTTCACGACAAGATGAGTGTTGAATATTTTTCGTCAAAGAAACCACTTAAATTTGATATAGCTAGAACCCTCCAAAAATAGTGTTCAATAGATCAATGTCGTCGTTACTTTGTACTCCTTTGTTTGGCTTTTTCTGATTGATTGAACTGGACATGGAGTAATCGTAAACAGTAATCGTAATCGATTACAATCGATTACATTTTTTAAAGTTATCGTAATCGTAATCAATTACATATATTTCGAAAGGAAAGTAAAAGTAATCGTAATCAATTACTCCCCCAATATAATCGTAATCATGATAATTAGATATGATAACATTGATTACTTTTGTATTTTCCCATGTAAAACAGCTACAGTTAATGATTCCTAAATCACTTATCTTTCATGTTTAACACTGATTAAAAACCTAATTAAGAGTGAAATATGCAGCTGTTGTGACTTCTGACACCATCATATCATACTTAGGTAGCAAATGTATCTAATGGAAGCTAGGTGGATTGTTTGTGTGAGTATTTTGAGATGAAATATGAGAAAAATAATTAAAATCAGCATTTTAAATTTCATTTCTATCAAATTAAGTTTAGTCATCATAACATTTTAAGACCATGGTGAAGTGCTCAACTGAGCAGTTATGGAAAGGCAGGTAATATTCACTTGCCAATTACCTCCTGAGCAAATCACCTCATTAGTGTATGAGCAAAGACTAGCCACTGGTCTTTGGCAGATCCTTGAGGAGAACACCTCAGCCTCTGTAGGTTAAGCAAAGCTATGCCCAGCCGATGACAAAGCCAGATGCAGCCCCTGTAGTGGCTTCTATTGGCTTATAGTAGTTTAGGTCACAGGTAATCATGCTGGTGCTCTACTCTTCGCCTTGTTATGTAATATGTGAGATTGGCCACAAGTTTAAGCCTATTACAGTACTGAACAGTCTTAACATACAACATTATGGCCAGTTACATTTGTACAACATCATGCCCAGTGGGGCCTGCAAACACGAATCTGTCTAAAAAATAAAGAATTGAGACTTCATAAGCTCTTTTATATATAAAAAGAACTCAGAAAATGGAATAATCGAAGGAACATGAACAGACATGGACATTATATTCTGGTAAAGGTGATCACTGTTACTACAGCCATATTTTTGGTTTGCAGAAACCCTATTTCAATCATGTAGCCCGCCTTGCCCCGCATATACCAGCATTAAGCCCGAACCCCTCCCCCCCCCCCCCCTACCCCGCATTTGAACTTTCTTTGACCCAACCCTGTGAAATCATAAAATCAAGACTTATGTTTATAATGTGCAATAAGCATTTGAAATGATATAAATCATTTCTATTTACACTTCAGATTATTTTATCTATCTCATATCTTGATTAGTCAAACTATTCTATCTGTATACTGTGTAATTTTTTCTTTGGTGCATTTAAATAAAGGTTATAGTATACATGTAATCATGGCTGTAATCATGTTTGAAGTAATCATAAAGTAATCGTTATCGTTATCGATTACATGAATTTATTATGGTAATCTTTATTGTAATCGTAATCATTTACCTTCAAAGTAATCGTAATCGTCATCGATTACATATATCAAGTAATCACCCCATGTCTGGTGACAGATAGTAATTTGACAGTTCAGAAACATTGATGTGCTGTGACACAATAGATTTCCTTGTAAACTATATACACTACAAGTTGATAAGTGTGAAACGTGAATGGGATACAAATAAAGCCATTCTTGCAAATGAATGTTTTATCTGTCAAATAAAAAATAATAATATTTTTGCATATAATTTGAATTTCTAGCGGTTAAAATAAAAATTCTCATCTCTGGTCGTAGAAATGAAATCCCAGAGGCAAAATCAAATAAACGGTAATTTTTTTTAAATTCTACCAGATTTTAATCTATACTCTAGAAACACCTAATTAAAAATGCAGCAGTCTGTCAATACTTATTCAAAAACATAGAACAAGTGTAAGAAGTCTATGTTACTCAGGTCAATATCGCAGGGGTAGTTTCTCTGTGTTCAGAAACTGTCAAATTCAACTTAAATCCGTGTCTGTTGTATTACACTGAGTTCTCGATTATACCGATTCCAACCTCACAATTTTGTACAGAATATCTTTACACACCACTTTACCTATAGGCCTACTTCCTATATCGTAATAGCTTCTTAAGAAGCGTAAGATTTCCGCCGACTCGGGAGCGTAACAGAATGCTGCTTTGTAGAATTTTTTTATAATTTATATGTTAGTTATGTCCCTCCCATACCTGGCTGATGTATATACGTTTACCTTTGTCCGCCATTCTGATGTAATAACAGCTATATGCCCATTTCTTGCAATGCCTGTGGATATTGACGTTATTTTCAGTGTGTGGTTGGATGGTGACCAGTTACAGACCAGGTTGGACAATTCAGCTTTCTTTACGTTGCTACATTTATAATAATCCTGCTCTTTATGAGTATTTTTTAATAGAGACATACATGTCGTTCCAGTACATCTAGTTTCATCTCTATTATTCTACGTTTAATCTCATTCGATTAACACAAGGTCCACTGACCTGTATAAACCTAAATGTATCGGGGCGAAGAAAGGTGTTTAGTAGCATTGGATCTCTTGCAATGTTTTATATATTAGCCATATTCTAAAAAGTAACATGAAATGATAGTAATTTGAAATTATCCGGATATAATCATGGATACGGGTTAAAGGAACATGTTCAGTATATCAATGATAGCTAAGAAGGAACAATTTCAGAGACCTCATTATATAAAAAGCCGAGAGAAAATCCTGAAAATGTATCGATTGCTTTTGTGAAGAAGTTACAGAAAACACGACAAAGCAAAAAGAATTCGCTTTATTTGCCTTATTTAAGCAGGAGTTGACGTAAGTTGTGACGAGAATGGGAATGTTTTCAACTCATCGACAGGTATATACCAGGATAAAGTTCTCAAGTACACAGATGATATTGATCAAATGTGTTTGTACATTGTAATATCGTATACATTTATCAACATATATTACAGTAACAGTAAGCCAATAGCTGTGCAAATTAAATTGTATAACTAGAGACTTTGAAATATTTTGCTGAATTAGGTGCATGTAGTAATTTGTCATATACATGTATGATATACAGATATATCTGTGCCATTAACAGGTCATGGACGCTGTATCTGTCTATACGTGTATGTAATGTGGATCATATTTCTTGAAGACCACATTATATAAAACCTCGCATGTTGTATGATCATATGAACACTTTAATTGATAAATTTCTAGTCTTAATTTTATCTTGATGGACAGCAATCATTCCGTTCATGTGATGCTGATAGTATACTTAACAACTTTGCATTTAGTGGCACTCTGCACTTAATAACCAACATTTATAGGCCCCTTGTGATACTCTGATAGGCAGACCTGGGTTGTATTCATTTCAAATTATTTTTAACCCACAATTGTTATGGAACTTGAAATTATGAAATTTTTATTCAGATAAGTGTGTTGGGGAAGTAAATTGACTTCAAATTATTTCAAATCACATAACTGTAAATATTAAATTCAAATTCAGTTCACAGTTTAATGGAAAGTTGCAATACGTGAAAACATGATATTTCAGTGGCAAATGGTGAGGTACACAAATTAGTGATATATGACTGGAACATATACCTAACATTAGTGAATTAATTATTTAAATATGACTAGATAACAATTATCTGACGTTTCCATGTCAATTCTTAAGTAAATCCTTACTGTTACAACACTTGAAGCGCCTGACCACCCGGTGACTTTATTACTGAACTCACTTTTACTTATAATGTTATTAATATCTCCCTATATGAAAATATATTACATATATATATACGTCAGCAACGTCTTAAAATGAAAGAGAGCCACAACACATTGATACTTAAAATAACAATTACCACCCTTCATCGAAAAGAAATAACAAATTAACATTCCGAGATATGTGATTCCATTGAAATGTTAATAGCTTTAATGTAGGAGGAATGAAAAATTAACTTCAAAAAGCGGAAAGTACATAAGTAAAAAATACTATGTAATACTATAAACTCAGAGCTTACAGAAATGACGGAGACCAGCATATAAGATTAACGTATCTTTAATGCGTGTACCCTGGCTAATGAAAAATTTGATAAAGCTGGATAATATCTGAAAAATGTGTTTCAATGGCAAGGTAACAAACAAAGGACAGTTGCATGCAAACACACAATGGTTGATGTAACATTTATAACACAACAATTAAATTCTATTTAGAACTGCGGTGATTAGGTATCACTATATTCATATCAAGGACAATAGTAATTTTGATACCTTTTGATGGATATCTAATAATATTTCATGCTTGATTTTCATTTCGCTAACCGAAATTTAGAAAATAAGAATTTGTTATTAATTTTGTCAACCATTGACACAATGGGCATGTGTTGAGACTGAATATTTGATTTCACATTTTTGATAAAGAAAAGGCACAACCTTTTATCATTAAAATATTAGGCAGTTCATAATAATATAATAATTCCCATGACAAGCTGCCATTTCTGTTTTCTATTCATGCTTCCATGAGCAATCAAAAATATCTCACATGGACTCCTGCATACATGTCAGTCAATACGGGTTAAATTTTAAAGCAGGTTTCGCAAGAACGGGTATTCATTTTGTCCATACGATTTCCCAGATATTTCCAGTCTTACTGTTTATCATAATAAGTCCGATAGGTGAGCGCATTCAGTTGGTAAGTATCACAATATTTTATAATTATAAAACGATAAACTGGGGGGGGGGGGGGGGATACAGATCTGAAAGTGGACCTTTATTGTGTCTTTGGTTTAAAACAATTCATAATAATGGAGATGTTAATAATAATAATAACGTTATGTTTGATTCAAGATTAAAACTAGTTCCCATTAAAGCTTTTGCTTAGTTCATTATCTCTTCCGGTTCGCCTTTCTAAGGATATAAATAAAGGACTGTACCATGCAGGTTATATCTATTTTATTAAATCAATTTATGCAGTCAGTCCTGATCAGACACAGTACTATTGTTTCATTCAGACTCTCTTTTAGAGAAGTGACTCAAAGTGACTCATTAGAACTGCGTGAAGGAACACAACCTTTGATAGGGATTAGAAATCGTTGCTTCTCACATAGGGATTAGAAATCATGGCTCATCAGATAGGGATTAGAAATCATGGCTCATCAGATAGGGATAAGAAATCGTGGCTTATCAGATAGGGATTAGAAATCTTTGCTCATCAGATAGGGATTAGAAATCATGGCTCATCATTTAGGGATTAGAAATCATGGCTCATCAGATAGGGATTAGAAATCGTGGCTCATCAGAATGGGATTTAGAAATCATGGCTCATCAGATAGGGATTAGAAATCGTGGCTCATCAGATAGGGATTAGAAATCGTGGCTCATCAGAATGATGAATATAATCCATATTTATATACGGATGATATGAATATATATATATATATATATATATATATATATATATATACTTATGTTTATAATAAAGTAAACGGAAACTAAGCGTTCCTCACCCTAAAGGTTATTAGTTTGATTATATTAAACAGTTTTTTCCAAGGAATATTTTAAGGTAAAATTATTTTCAATGATGTAAACTATAATGCTATCAACCACGGTGGTTCGTTTTTTCTAATTGCCTTTTCACGTCCAAGGATATTTCTATAGCTAGCATTTTACTTCAAGTACTTTAAGCTTTTTAATGTTAATAAAAAAATAGTTTCAACGCGTTTTCTTGTATCATTCCTTTATGTTGGTGCCATTTCGGCCCTCTAATATTAGAGAGTCTGTGGCCTGCATACAAGCGTCAGGATGACCATTCCCTAAAAAATGCCCACTGAGTCGTGTAACCACGGCTATCCTTTCTTTGTGCGCCCGAGCAGGTTATGAGCCTGTAACAAGCTCTCAGAAAGCCACACTAAAATTTATTACTAAACTCGGTTAGCGTGCGAATGTTGACACACAGAAAATAATTTGAACTGATATGATTGTTTGAGCATGCGCGGAAAGTGAAAGGTCACTAGTTGCGGTTAGAGAGAGCTTGTGGAGGCTCGCCGTCTTTGTCATCTTTTGTCTTTGTTTTGCATTACGACTGTTGCCTTTTTGCCGGCTCCCACGTGTGAAAGACACGTGATTATAAACAAAATAATTTTTTATGACACATCAGATATATAAACTCTTCCAGGAAACAACGGCGTGTCTGTTATGTAAAATGGATCGACCGGAACTTACTCGTCTATATTTTAATTTTGGATTTACTCAAAAAGAAATATTTTTGTGTTTAGCACTTAAACACAGAATAATCATTAGTCAGACTATTAAATAAACAAGGTCCATGTCGACGAAAAGGACAATGAGATTTATTGTCTGATGCTTCGCCTATTGAAGGACAACTGCATTTTTTTTGTTCTTTTTATATTATTATTTCGAAAAAATCATCATATGATCAGGGAAAAGTATAGAAATAACATTTTTTTTCTCTAAAAGGTAAAAGCACTACATAACAAAGGAAATCTGATCAAAATTGTATTATTTTATATTATTGTAAGAAATGTCCGAGCGGCTTGAGCTCAAAGTTGGTAAGTTTCTATTGAAAATCAAAATTAAAATTTTTTATGCGGGGGGAGGGGGGTTTAAATTGACGCGCGCGGTGCCTGAGAACCCTAAATTATTTTTGCCGTATTCTAATCTGGTGGTAAAATCAAGTTTTTAAAAATTTAACTAGTTTCACATAAAATAGTTTTAAACTGTTAACAGGAAATCAATTGAGGTAGGTTATTATTTCCAGAAAAATATTTTCCGCATTTCCCCCCCCCCCCCTCCCTTTGTCCTCAACTGGTGATGAACACGTTGGCGTTCTATTTCTCGCAAAAATTCACAAGGACAGGTTTGGTTGAACGGAATTTAATTATTCTACGTACAGATGACAATCAGAAATTCAATTATGACACATGTCGCATACAATTGTCAACATGGTATTTCCCAATATAAATTGTTGTTCTGTTCTGAATACAATGTCAATACAATGAATACAGATAATTTCTTTACGGCTAAATTTGGGTTGTTACGTGTTGTTAAAAATGTATCGCAACATTATTTATTAACGTTTAAACATCGCTAATCGTAAGAAATACAAACAAATTTAAAACGCTCAATTATTTTAACCAAAAGTGTTAAAGTAGGCTATTGAACATATCATTTTATTTATCAAATTTGTTTCAATACAGCATTTCACTTTTTTACATAGATGGCCACCGTTTCGACTACATTATATCCGGCTGCATATAATTTACAGTTCAAAATAGGCTTCCAGATTTTAAGTGGTTTATTTTAAATAACCGTTTTGTTAAATGATTCAATGTCAACACGTTTAATATTTTAGTTTTATCGCGCATATGGCATGTCTTGCAACTGAAATGAGGCGCATTTGACAGTCGCATATCTGAAAGTGGCGTAAATGACAGTTACGCAAATGAAAGTCGCGCATCTGGTGTGACACCCTGTTGATTAAATTTCGAACCTTATGTGTGCGTCATTGTACATATGAATTGCAGTGAACGTTAAATGATAGCTATCGAGTCGTAGACCTGATAACACAGAATATTTGTCAGTTAGCTATCTCCCATTTCGAGCAAAGATAAGAACAATGTGACCATAGTGCTTGCTAGAATAATGTAGAAAATCTATTTCACAGAAAAATTCGGCCAGCTAAATGACTTAACTGTACTTGGATCAAGATTGGTGTTATTTAAGTAAGGGCTATTTATAATACACCGTTCAACTCTTTATTATCTTGCAGTAACAGTGAAATACAGGTAGGGCATTGCTAATGAAAAATCGACCTTCATAATTACTTTATATTTTTATTAATCCGTTTAATCACCATATTTTTAAACGAATCACCGATTAGACATAGCTGTGCTTACTTCTACATTACATTTTTAAACTAAAGCAGTACAGCAGACATATCTAAACTACAACAGACTGTAACTGTTGAAAATATTCATAAAAACTATGTTTATTTACATCTCGATATTAAAACAGGTGTTCATAAAAATTTTGGTTTCATATTAGGGCATTTAATATGCTTTCAGGTTGGGGCATTAAGGTCATCTAAAAGGAATACTGCTAGAAATCACAGGAATAGATATCGAAAAATGATTAACCTGGAAATATTTCAACTAGTTCTGCTTATTATACTCACCTGTTCAGGTAAGTTAAATCAGTATTTACAAATTAATGTCCTAGCACTCATATCCTACCGCTAACTCTATGGAATACGTCAAAGGGACCCGCATCAACAACTTTTCCACAGAATGATTCAAATTAAATAATCATTTACAATATATCAAGATTTTGTTTATTTAGGACACTGTGCTTTTAAAATTAAACCCTTTTTCAAATCAATGTAGAATTTCGTACAGGGAAACATACTTATTGTTATTAATGGTGATACCAAGTGCAATCTAGTGTTCAAACGTTAAAACTTATTTCAGTTTTTTTCAGAGTGAAGTTTTCAGGACAACAAGAGAAAGTATTACAATTATAGTTTTACAATTCTTGATGAATGAAACATGATGTATATTGTATGCTGTGTCAACTATTAATATATATGATGTCGTGTGATGCCGTATGGTGGCGACACCTATTGAGCAACATGAGCACTAGGTTAAGGGATGTTCCGGTAGATGGTTCATGGCGTGAACGTAGCCAAGCACACGTGTGAACCAGTCTGGAAATAAAACTAGTAAAACCATCCTGGACTTTATTATATATTCAACAACTGTGATAGGCATATGAAAATAACACAATTAGTTTTTTTAAATATTATGTAATGTGGAATAATATGTTAGTATACGGTAACAAGTCAGACCTATTTTCTTACTGCTAATACCTCATAAATCATACAGAATTCAACCT
Source organism: Sipunculus nudus (assembly GCA_026874595.1). Classification (NCBI taxonomy): domain Eukaryota; kingdom Metazoa; phylum Annelida; class Sipuncula; order Golfingiida; family Sipunculidae; genus Sipunculus; species Sipunculus nudus. The sequence goes on along the minus strand of CM049306.1, from coordinate 35,841,242 downwards.
AATATAAGTTTACTACTATGAAATGTTAATATAGGGCAATAATATATTTTGCAGAAGCCCGGACACTGAACATCAGACTTTTTAAAAAGCATACCAGAACACGTGGACTGGCGGTCCATACAACCCGCATAGACATGAACGTTGAGGAAAAGCCTTTTGGCTGTTTGTTCAACTGTAATGTAGACGGTTCGTGCAGAGGAGCACAGGTTTTCAAAAATGGAACCTGCGAAATTCTCCTTTCAAAAATTTATAGAATAAATGTTCACGAAGAAACATCATTCTACAGCAGTCCATATAGTAAGCAAATAATGATGCACAATAAAATACGAACATTTTATAAGCTGTTGTTGCATATATACAGTGACACCTCGCTAACACGACCACCAAACGGGACCAGCCAAAGTGGTCATGATACCGGGGTAGTCGTCATAATGGGGTCGTCTTTAGGCGAAATTAACTGTATAATATGAACAGGCTATACATAGGAGTACCTGGGGTTGTCTTTTAAGAAATTACAAACATATAGTTTAAAAAAATATTATGTGTAGAGATGATATTTGTTGCGGCCCAAAGTTTAGGATAGAAAGGGAAATGTTTCAGTTTTCATAACGAAGTATTTTATTCTCTTATTGTTTCATAATACTTTGGCATAATTTAATTCATTATACACATAAAGTCTATATGTTTTAGAAAAATATTACATATTGATTCAAAGATTGGAATATGACATGGGTGCAGCTGGCAGCTAGGTTCTGCAAAGTTAACTTAAAAGTTACCCCTTCCCCGATTCTATACTCCTGAAAAATGAAGTTTGCTTGACTATTTTTGTTCTAATTAAATAGCCTGTTCGGACGAATTTGGATATATGCTGGACTTCACCCTATCTGGGACGGTACTGCCTTCCTGCTACAAGTTCATTCGTAAACGAGCAAGCTGGCACACTGCCCGCGACATTTGTCGGAATCTGGGAGCAGATCTCATCAGTATAGAGACAGAGGAAGAACAGCTCCATGTGGCATCGACCATCGACAACAGTCCGACCCTTCAAACCAAATGTGAGATTTAACTGTTTTATCCAAACATAGTCTCTATCCACCAGATGTGTCAGATAGAAAAACAAAAGCAATATACAGAAAAAAATAAGAAATATACTCATTCTCATACTATTACTCAGAGGCATAGGAAAGGGAATTTAATTTACTTTTTCTACGGATACCTTATATCAATGTGCAATTTGAGGTCGTATGGGTTCGCAAGAAGGTGGTTCGACCAGTCTTCGGTCATGCATCATCGTGCGACATGTCCGATTCGCCGTGCAACTTTCGTTTAATCTGCCAACTGATGGCGCCACTGATGATGTCCGTCCATCGCTTTGCGAAGTTTACCATGATGATCAAGGAGTTGTAGTTGATCTAGCTTTGTCTATCTAAAGATGACTTGTCAGGCCGATCAGGGCACGGAGGAACCTCCCACATAATGGACACGTGCTGTTGAGTTAGTTGCACCATCCTCGCCTTGCGAACCTCACGTTTCCTCCTGGACTCACCCAGTAGTATGCACCTTTGTGTGCAGCTGCGCGCCACGCTGTTCGATCTTGCTCTAGACATTCCCACGTATCTGTATTGATGGATAGTTTTTTTCAGTGATGCTTTGAGACTGTCCTTGTAGCGCTTCCGCTCACCTCCGAAGGAACTTTTGACAGACACCAGTTCTCCATACAAAAGTTGTTTAGGAGTCTTGTATCTGTATCTGGCATGCGGCAAACGTGGCCTGTCCATTGAATAAGGGATTGATGCAAGATGGTGTAGATTGAAGGAAGATTGGCACCTTTTAGGACCTCAGTTTCTGGAATTTGGTCTTGCCATCTAATGTTCATCAGTCGAAGGAGGCAGGTCAGGTGAAAGTGGTTCAGTAATGCCACCTGTCTTGCATAGACAGTCCATGTCTAACAGCTGCATACAGCAGGGTATAGTCCGCCACGTACGGACTCCATTTATCTGTGATAAGGAGTCCGACCGTCTGTCGGTGAGAGTTCACCCTGCCGTTCATGGAAGGACCTGTAACATGAATTACCACTGCTTGTTGTGCGATAGAGAAACAATCTTGTATTTATATATAGAAATAAACTTTTTATGTATCAAATTAAATCGATATATCACCTTTATGTGCGCCTGTTAATGTTTTTTTATCCTTTGAACTGCCGGGGTTCAGATGTTGCATGCCAACTGGACACCGCCGGAAAAGGAATCCTATGCAAATTAGGTGGGCAATATATGCAAAAGATGAATTCAGGGGGGCTTTTCCCAGGAATGCCAGTGCCGTGCACTAGGATAGACCATATTTTCATAAGCATCCTTCCCATCATACATCGCTTTTTGTCAATGATGCTAAATTCCTATTGGTTGTTCCAACCGGAAAGCGCCATCGGCCAGACGGAGACGATGTAATATCTGACTTCATCCAGAGTAAGTGCCCATACTTTATAAATGCTGATCATCCAGCAAAAGTTTTGGTCCCAAAGGAGTCTAAGCATCTGTAACAATTATAATATGTGGGGTTTGTTTGGTGTCCTCACGCTTCACAAGGCATACACGAGTCTGTGGGTCTGTACGGATAAGTACAAACTTAGATAGTATAGACTCTCCCCGCCAGAGGCTGCAGCGCTTGTATTGTTTACTATATATGTCAGCGCTGCAAGACTGCAGCAAAGCAGGGTAGTGATGACTTCTGCCTTGTAGACCTGAATCTTAGTTTCAAGATGGATGACTCTACGCTCCCAGACGTTGGGGCGGAGTCTACCAAAGGAAATGCTGGCTTTTGCTAATCTGCTGTTGACCTCGTCATCTACGTTTGCTGTTTTTACCATGTTCTCCCTAAATATGTGAATTTGTCCACCTCCTTTAGAATTGATCCATGCACCATAATCGAGGGTTCATCATATTTCATTCCTAGTGTGGTTGGTGCATCACTTTAGTCTCCTTTATGCTGATTGAAAGCCCGAAGTTGTCACATGGACGGGAAAACTGGTCCCTGTTGTTCTGCATGACTGATTCCGAAGATGCATTCAGGGCGCAGTCGGCGGACGGCATCGTGAACCCCCCCCCCCCCCCCCCCCCCCCCCCCGCCCCCCGCTCTCAACCACCAATTTTCTTTTTAAGACTAATTTAAACCTAGATAGGTAAACTGCTCGGAATAATGACCCAATGTTTATCTACACTAGAGTTAACCCCCTTTGCAAAAATCCTAGATCCGCGCCTGTTGAAATTAGCATTCATTACCATGGCAGAAAACATTATGCTGAACAGTGTTGTGGCTAGAACGCAGCCTTGTTTTACGCCGTTGCATGCTTACTGGGAAGTCAGAAGATGCCTAACCGTCATCGAGGACGCGCGTCATCATACCATCGTGAAACTGGCGGATGATGGTGATGAACCGGTCAGGATTATAGTGTTATACGATCATTATAATGCGATTTGCAATCCCTACTTGTGGCAAGACCTTACTGTTGCTTAAAGTTCAACAACTGGTACAAACATGTTTGGCTCTAGGGGCTGATCTCACTCTATCGCACTACCTGACAGTGCTAGTTTTGGATGATCAACTGGTACGACCACGTAGACTCGTAGATAATGCTAGGTTGGCTACAGCTAGAACAGAAGAAAACTATTTCCTAGTCCTAGCAACAACTTATTTTACCTTTCGATGGAGATATATCAGAAGTGTTCGTCGAGTGCTCTTCTTGAGGGATGAATGACAGGCCCAGGGATTATAATCACACGATCGGTGGCATGACCAGGTGAACGATCGGTCCTCGCTACTGTCCGAGTATTGGTCGGTCGTCAGTAAGTTTGGTACCACGATCAATAATGATAAACAACTGGTCGTACGACTGATCTTACGATTGATCGTCACCGTGCAACCGAGCGTACTACTAGTCGTACGATCGCCTACCAAATAATACTCACGACCACGACAGAATCAAGATAAATTTGAGGAGACTGGGCTTGAACCTAGCAAATCGTGGGTCGATCGTGTGATCAAACCAGTCGCAGCACGAAAACCAGTGGTGGATAGTTTTTTTTTTTTTCTGTAGGATCCTAGACCTCCTTAGGATCAATTTTTCTGAGGTTATCGTTCGCGACCACCAGCGATCATCATCATTTGCTCGTCCAGGGGCGGTGTACGCTTGCCCAGACTTCCAACCATTGCAGGTCGTATCTAGTCGTAACTGGTCGTGTATCTTAGTTTGACTGGGCCCTAAAACTGATAAATTGTTTGTTCACGGGAACACCGAATTGTATGCATGTGTTTCATGATTAATACAGGGTTTCCATGCAACGATGTAAGCAATCGCTTCATCCTGGTTAAAAAACGTGTGAGATTTCAGAAAATCCCCGATTATACAATATAAATGACCCATATAACCATATAAATGGCTATAATTTATTATATATATATATATATATACATACAGATAAAGGTGACTTTGGATACTGGACCTCCGGCTCTGACGCTGATGAAGAGGGATTGTGGAGGTGGACGGCGACCGGTGCTTCTTTGAAGTACGACAATTGGAATCCAGGAGAACCGAACAACGTAGGAGGAAATGAACACTACCTGAGTTTCTGGTTTGAAAGAAGATATAAGTGGAATGACGACTTCGAGGAGCCCCCCTTTACTGTGTACACTCTATGTGAACAAACCGCAGTACTATAAATGATGTTGCAAACCCTTATGAGAGACGAACCCTGTTTGTACTATTTTACTATACTAGTATTCTGTTTAACTAACATCTGATATTAAGTGGAAGGTGAATATTCTATGTCTATGTTTCTGTTTTTGAAGCAATGTATTTTTTTAAAACCGTTTCATCTAACAATATTTGTGAGGCTTTAGGTGTATGATTGCGGACACTTAAATTGTTAGCAGTAAGTGGTATTTTGCAACATTATTTTATCGTCCCAAATAAAAATAAAAATAAAGCTCGCTGAATTTCAAATTTTCTGGTTATTGGTGTTTTGTATTGTGAATTGTAAAAATTTTGCCCCATTTAGTCAATTTTCTGTGTTTAATGCTTCATACGTTAAGACACAGGATCTTGGAATAATCACATCTCGATTTCAAGGACGTTCATTTGATGCTAGCCCTTGACAGTGGCGTACCCATCGTTTGTGCCGCCAGGGGCGGTCATAGAATTTGCCGCCACTCTAAACTCATTTAATCCTAAAACTGGGGATATATGCAAAAAATATATAGATTTTCTACGTTATATATGTTGTGTAACAAAAACAATTATATCATGTTATTCACTGATATGAATTTTTTTCTCCATTCTGAAGGTAAAATAACCCTTTGGTAATGAAAAACGAAAGATCTTTGAATATCATGCAGCAAGTAAGGCATATATGTGCATGGCATATTCATTTTAAGATAAAAGTGAAACATTTAGATGTATTATGAAAAAGTTCATTTGGTTGTATTATCCTCAAAATTTAAATATCATACTTCAATTCATGTTTCATATCATAGCGAATAATTATTAAGTAGTCATTAAAGTGTGCTCAGTTACTGCTCATAGATTCTAGTTAATTGTACCAACTTAGCAGGCATATTATTGTTGTTCATGCACTTGAAACTGTTTCACGAATATCGGTAGATACCAATTGGCGGTAGTCAGAGTGGATCAGCTTAAATAAAATAATATGACAGAGCAGGAAAATGTATTTTTATAAGTTTTGAACTCTAGAATTAGTACTGATACTTGGAACGTATATTGAATGTGTGGCACAGCAGCCAGGGGACATCCTCCTAGACCCCTCTAGATACATTTTACTTACAATCACACCAGCCACCTTAAAATACCTCAAACCCAGGTCTGGGGTTATTGGTGTCCGCCCGGCTATCCGCTTCCCAGTTATCCGCTTCCCAAATATCTGCTTACCAAATATCCGCGTGCACAGATATCCGTGTCGGTCGAAAACAGTCGAAAATGTACCTGCACGCTTCATATATGCAACGATCTTGGATAAAGATGATGAAGGAAGACATCAAGGAACATTTTAATACAGGAGCTACCGGTTTTTGAAGCATTTTTGACCAGATCGCGACATCGCTTTCGAGGCTGGTGTCCTGAATTGGGTTAACGGATTACCGCACGTGTGCGATCACTGAACCGCTACGCTCCAAGCGAACTTGTACGTGTGAGCCCATCCCGGCCTTAGTTAAAATTAGTGTTTTAAAATCATTGTTTTATTAAATTATTATTAATTTACACGTTTTTGTGTCAGCTTTATATACATTCTTGCAGGTTTTTTATTAAGTTACCTCCAGCGATTGTTTTTGCATCATTCATGACACATATATGTTGACGGACGGACAAAAAATCTGATTTTAAATTTGTTGACATAAAGGTGATTATAGGAGATAATACATATTCCTTATCAATATTTTTTTACCTTAAAATGTTAGCTTGCATGTTTTCATCACGTTAACCTGGGGAAACCCCGCTTCCTTGATATAATTAAGCATATTCGTGCAGTCGAAAACCGCTCCGCCGCAAAAGGGTTCTCTTTAAGTGTAATACAAACATTGATCATGTAACCTTGATTTAATCATTAAGGCAATCACACACGTAATTATATAAATAAACATTCTCTCTCTTTCTCATTCATTCATTCATTCATTCTTTCTTTCTCTCGTCATATACCTCGTTATCGGTCAAAATAAAGTAATTTAATGCGACAAGTCTGGGATTCATGAAAATTAAACTCTCATTTATTAATTAATAATTCATTCAGTTATTCCGTCTTTCTTTTTCTCTCCTTTATCTTCTCTCTCCATCTCTGTTTTTGAGTCTAATTATGCAATATTAGACGACTTACATATACCATTATCGGACAAAGCAAAGTTGTTAAATGAATCAGGTCAAGGGAACCTTGAAAATTAAATTCACGAACTCTTTCCGTCTCATTCTCATCCTTATTCTCATTATTTCTTTCTATATATCTCTCATTCCATCTCTCATCCCTTCATTTATTCATTCTTTCTTTCTTTCTCTTTCGCTCTCTCATTCATTCATTTATTCTTTCTCTCCATATATATCGTTATCGGAAAAAAATTATTAAATAAGATCCATCAAAATTGAATTTACTCTCTCTCTCTCTCTCTCTCTCTCTCTCTCATTCTATTATTCTTTCTTTCTCCCTCTTATTCATTTATTCAGTCATTAATTCATTCTTTCCTTCTCTCTCTCCATATATATATATATATCATTTTAAGGTAAAAAAATATTGATAAGGAATATGTATTATCTCCTATAATCACCTTTATGTCAACAAATTTAAAATCAGATTTTTTGTGCGTCCGTCAACATATATGTGTCATGAATGATGCAAAAACAATCGCTCGAGGTAACTTAATAAAAAACCTGCAAGAATGTATATAAAGCTGACACAAAAACGTGTAAATTAATAATAATTTAATAAAACAATGATTTTAAAACACTAATTTTAACTAAGGCCGGGATGGGCTTACACGTACAAGTTCGCTTGGAGCGTCGCGGTTCAGTGATCGCACACGTGCGGTAATCCGTTGACCCAATTCAGGACACCAGCCTCGAAAGCGATGTCGCGATCTGGTCAAAAATGCTTCAAAAACCGGTAGCTCCTGTATTAAAATGTTCCTTGATGTCTTCCTTCATCATCTTTATCCAAGATCGTTGCATATATGAAGCGTGCAGGTACATTTTCGACCGTTTTCGACCGACACGGATATCTGGGCACGCGGATATATGGTGAGCAGATATTTGGGAAGCGGATAACTGGGAAGCGGATAGCCGGGCCTTCACTTTAAATAAATGGTCAAGTCATATTAACACCAGATTTAATCACCACTCGTACATTCAAAGGCGTAAAGTAGGAACTGACCTATCCACCACTGCCCAAATGCTCCGCCCTTTTAACCTAATTATTATAATGAGCCCCCATAACGCTTCTACATAAAATGTCTTCCAAGTCCATGGCAACGAAAGCTGTTTACAACATAATAATTACGACATGGACATTTGTCATGGTTTGGGAAACACAACTAAAACACCCTAATTCAAACTAAAAAAAAATCCAATTTTGAACAAATGAATTTGGACGTGTTTGGTGAACCCTTCATGCTATAGTGATGCGACATCTCAATACTATACAAAGTCACCAAAATAACCTAAGGAGCTATTCATTTAATCTGGGATAACTGATTTCTCTTTCAACATAAATTTGCCAAATCAAACGCGAAATAACCACGATACGTTTTGTATTATTTTATTTTTTAATACTGAATAAATGAGAAAAACTAAAAGATAGAAAAAAAAATGAAAATCTATGTTCAATCACATCTCAAGGCAAGCACAACTTCTGTTATTAACAACATTACAATATAAACAATGAATGTTTGTGCGATATTTATGTTTGACACCAAACAGACTCATTCGTTAGGGCCCTGACAGAGTCTATTTCCTGAGAAACCGATCCATAAAAAGTTGCCGACTTTGACACTTGGTGTGTTTAGCTGTAGCTACTGCAGCTTGTCCTCCAGCGCAGACATGTCTGTAATGGTGGTTGGGATATCCAATACGTTAATTGTTCTGGTGTGATCATCCGTGAACACCCTTTGATGTATTCCCTGCGCTTGTTTCGTATACTGCCCTTTTCCAATTAGGGATGTAATGCATTGGTTTGCGCCCGACCCATAGCTACGGCTGACCAGGCAGTGTTTATTCTGTACTAAGTGGTCGCATAATTGAGGTTCAGGTCGCGCGTTGGGACCAAAATGAGTGATCGTAAAACGGAAAAAACGAGGTGCCCGCAGTTCTGAGGTTTAAATGTGTCATATAAAGAGCGAAAAAATCGTGACCATGATAAGTTAAGTAATTCCAAGGTGGTCGCTAAACGGAGGTGGTCGTTAGATGAGGTTTTACTGTATGACTGCGTTATTCCATATATGGGTTCCACATAACTATTAAACATATTGAAGCTTGAAATTTCAGCAAAACATCCGTACAATCAAAATGTTGATAACACAAGAAAACAGAGTCAAATTTATTGTAAGTACAAATAAGAACATAAAGCAAAAATCATAAACCAATAAAATAATCATGAATTATGGCGAAAACATTTACAAATATATTAAACCATGTTTTAATATACATATTCCCAGCTTGGCAGATACATAAATAAAAGCCATATTTAAAATATTAATAAATTTTTAGATTGTTTTCTTATCAAAAACGCTAAATTGACATTCAGAGTTCATGCGGTGTGCAAGATATATACACAAGGGAATGAACAAAACTATTCCTTTCTCTCAGCTAAGTTTATGGGGTGGGGATACTAAATACCATTGAAGTTAATGATCGTGTCCATTATATTTTGATTGGGCACTGGGCATAATTAGTTTATTTTGATATGAAAAGAAACCTTTTTATAACATGTGTATCCAATATGTTAAAACAATATGTTACCATAAAATCCCCACCATGTTCTCTGTGTTAAAACAATATATTTTTAAATCCCTCGCAAGCCTCCGCCATGGGGGGGAGGGGTCCCTTTTGTGGGGTACTCCCCAATCCATGTTTGCATTCACTTATTCTGTTCCTATTCCGTTTTTCGTTAGTGTATAAGGGACCTTGCACTAATGAATATTCCTTGATGAAGTTCCATGTTCCAAAATATAATCGATATATCACTGGTCATTTCCCGAAATGCCCTGAAATTTTAATGATATTCCGTTTATGATTGCATGCGTTATGTTGTGAACAATCATACACACACACACACGAATGGAATACCCTCATGACGGAGGCAGTGAATACACTGTGCTTCCGATAGTTGTTTTCAAATTAACTGCACTCCCGATTTATCAAACTTTGTATTTTCTGTTTTATTAAATGGGCAAGTGCGGCAAACGTATCGTGAGTGAAGGCACGGTTTATATCGCAAATCATTCCTTTCAGAAGTAGTGGTACACGTTTTCCCTTAAAGCATGTTATTCTCGTGGACTCAGAAATTCCGACCAAACCACCCGTCGGACAGCGCTGTACAATGGAAGTCACATATGTCGATAATCCTTCCCGACTTGTTATATCAGACAAACAGGGATGAGGCGATGGCTCTCTGAAAAGAAATACCACAATAGCTCATAGCTCGGATAATCAAACATACAGCGTAATATAAAGACGAAATAAAGATGTGTTATGAACACAATTTAAAGGATACCCACACGAAGATGTTGTTAAATTTTGTTAAGCATCCATGTTTTCGTTAACATTATTTCATCTATAGTATTTTAATTATCATCATTATCTCCAACTTTCCTTAGGTAGAGCTCCGTGACTGTCGTATGACAGTTACAAGAATTCTAGTTATTATCGTTATTGTTAATATTACAATTGAACGTTGTTTATCCGAAGACCGTTTATTCAAATTTTGAACACAGACAAATCCAGAAAAAAATGTATAAAAGATCGTATTATTATTAGTAGTAGTAGTAGTAGTATTATCATCATCATTATTATTATATAAGACATTTACGTGACTATGAAGATATCATCCGTTTTCCTGCGATACGATACAAGAAATACACATTTTTTACAATATCCACAAATATATGCTTCGTTTATCTGATTAAGTGAAGACTGACTAATACCGTAAGTACGACAGGAGCTGCTCCAAGGCCATAGCTTCCAGCTGAGTCTCCTTCTTCCCCTGAGAGTGGTTTTAAATAAAGTAACAAGAACTCTGTAACAGGTTTATCTATATGTAATATTTAAAAACAGTTCCTGGAACTCAGTAACATGTTTATCTCATTTACCAATTAAAATACAGTTACTTGAATTCGCTGGCATGTTTATTTTATAATAGTTAAAATGATTGATTGAAAACGATTATAGATAGATTATTTAAATATTGTTCAGAAGTTACATGGATCTGAACTATGTGACGTGACTGGAGGTTGTTTACCTGACAATATTTCTTGTTTTTACGGTTTTCTGTCAGACTCTCTAACATGATTCGCAACTGAAAAAGAGAAGACCGCTGAACTGGGTATACATAAATACAAATGTTTCACTCATTTACACTATATAAGGATCTTTGATTTGGTCTTAGGTCTCTGCCGTCGTATCTCTAGTAAGTTTGGATATACAGCATAATCAACCAATGTTTGAAATGGTTTATGGACCAGAAACATAAATAAAATGTTAGGACACGGGATCAGTGCTTTAACTTTAACATTTACGATCGCATTCTTGGTAAAACCACCTTCCTAATAAATCGATACACAGATCGAAGCAAAATGTTATTTTTATCAAACAAAATTACATGTATGTTATTTCTATATCAAGGTAAGGATAGGATGTGGCACAGTCCGATGTAATTCAAAATGGGGATTCGATTAAAACAATTTTGCTTTATATTCTATATTAACGATTCCGAATAACACATATAAAAGTACCAACTAAATAAATAAGTACATAAGGGAAAGCCAACATGAGAGGAAACTACTGCGAGGACAAAATCAAGGTGGATATTTCTTTGCGGAGAGAGTTTAGTGACCGTGTCTTCCAAGTGGGAGAAACGCTCGGGGATGACCGAGCCGCAATCTGTAAAATTAAGTCGAATATACGGACCTGACACAGCGTTAAGGGTTATGATAACATTATTGAGGGATTTTCGCCATAAACTCTGTTGTATTAGTAAATATTTAAATATGCATGTCATCATATTAATTTGTTATTAAAATTACATGTTGTATTAATATTAGTAGTTTAAGTAATAGTAGTGGAAGAAGTAAGAGTAGTAGCAGTAGAAGTAGTTGTTGAAGTAGGAGTAGTAATAGAAGTAGTTGTAGTAGTAGTAGGAGTAGAAGTAGAAGTAGTAGTAGAAGTAGTTGAAGCAGTAGGAGTAGTAGTAGAAGTAGTAAAAGGAGAAGTTGTTGTTGAAGTAGTAGTAGTAGCAGTAGTTGTAGTAGTAGGAGTATAAGTAGAAATAGCAGTAGTAGTTGAAGCAGTAGGAGTAGTATTAGAAGTCGTAGTAGAAGTAGTAGTCGTAGTAGTAGTAGTAGTAGTAGTAGTAGAAGTAGTTGTAGCACCAGTAGCAGTAGCTGATGTACTAGTAGTAGTATTAGTTGTAACAGTATCAGTCATACTTTTTTGTTTACTTACCTTACGTATATATTTCGGCTTGACAGGTGTAGCTTGGGTTTCATTCAATAAAGAATCCATCTAAACAAATATAAGACATTTTCTCACATATTAATGAAGCAGGAACAATTACGAAATTATTCCTCTCATATTTGTGAACGAAGGCCGTGTCGAGTACACTATCTGGGGACTCAATTGAATCCTTTAAACAATAACATGTTATGGAGATCTAGATTCCAATCATTGTATAATGAAAGCATCCAAAACCCTTCTAAAACATATCAACCTTATAACAATGTTCTGAGTAAAGTAGCAGACGGACAAACGAATTCATGACTAGCAGAAAACGACGAACAAGTTTAAACTTTTCAGAACTGAGTATGGTACATATGATTCGTAATACTATATACAAAGGTATAAAACTATAATACACATACCTTATGTACAAAATTATACGAAGTCGATGATATCTCCTTCAGGGTATGACACCAGTTCACCGCACCGATGATTTCTGACATTAAGATAACACCGATGGATGGAATCAATTTAAATCCTAATAAAAATAATAAAAAAAAAGATACGCTAGTAGAATTGGCATAAGATTAGTATCATTTATTCAATCACATATAAGCCAAATTAATAGGGTCATATATTCTAATAATAATTCTTCATATATATATATATATATATATATATATATATATATATATATATATATATGGGCCCGCCAAGGTAGTCAAAACAAATTAAACAAGGGCATTAGGCAGCAAATCAGATAAGCCAGAGCTTTGCAAATGGCGTTTTACAACAAGTGACTTTTCTATCTCCGCATAAATGCAACCTACTACCTTAGGTTACATAATAATCTTGCTGTGTTTATACTAATAAGTTGTTGTTAAACAAGTTATACATCCTTCACGAAGGCGTTATAAGAACTTTTACAACCAAATTTTCCCTTAGATCATTTATAGTCTTTATAGAAGTGTTTCGAAGACGGATTGCTCTGGGGAAAACATTGGACCGATCGCGGGATTTGAAAAGCAAGCTACAATAGCGAGACAGTTCGGTCCGCTTTTATGTCACAACAGAGGAAGCCAGAAATCACATAGATTCTTTTAAAAGGTGGGTGAATGGGCACCTTTATAAGTGCCAACATCTTAAGTTATAATTGGAAAAGCGTCCGATTTGAGGATGCAAACCCTGAGCGGAAGACATTGTTATGTAATTTTATTTAAACCTGTGTTATTCCTGAGAAGTTTTCAACTGAATAATGTGTTATTCCTGGGAAATTTTCAACTGAATCTTTTTAAAAAACGCCCTGAACATCATGGTTTTGCTGTGCTTGACCATAAACGTAACGGATTAGAAGTTCAGATTCTTATTGTGTTTCTCAAAGTCATTCTTTCTTTAATCCGTGAAATTCATTTACTATACTTTACTTTATCCAGTACAAGAAATTGACATTACAGTGGCTTTGTAAATGAACTTTTATATACCAGTTTAAAACAATCATATGTTGAGAAATTCTTATAGAGAAATATTTCGCATTGGAAAACCAGGTTCATTCCAAATACACTGATATGGAAATAAATTAAACCTGTGATATTCCTTGAAACTATCAACTGAATATTTAAAAAAACGCTCTAGAACTCATGATATTACTGTACTTGACTATTAACATAAAGAACAACAACAATCCCCCCCCCCCCCCCCCGGCCTATGATGTACGTTGGTTTACGCATGACACCTTTCAGGGAAACGGCACGTGGCGTGACGTCATTGTCGTTTGTGACGTGACGGATGACGCTCGACGGATGGTCGTGCCACAAGTGCAAGCGGCAAAATGTGCTATAAAAACCCCATAAAACACTCATTCCGGGGTTATTTAGGCCTACACTTGGGCTTACACCAAAACTGAACTTCGGGTGGACACTTTCACAATAGCAACCTTTATGATAAATTTTAATACAAGTTCCGTTATACCGTCTCCAGATATCGTCCGGACGTAGCTTACATTTACACACAAACACACACACAGAATAGAGTGAAAACAATAACGCTCGCGCAGGGTTAAAAAATGTAGATTGTAGTGCACTTACCTATCATACCGTAAATTTAAGTTGCCACCAAGTTACACTTATGTTTTGAATTCTAAGATAAATGGAAGATGTCTTTAGAAATTACGAATTTATAACCTCACGATATAATTGGTGTCCGATATCCCCTTGATTATAAAAGCTTCCTCTTTAAAACCAGATTGCATAATCATTTTTATTCGAATAATGTTGCCATAAATTCAATATACACAGAGTCAAAACAAGTGGCTTCGTTCCTATAAATAGAAAAGGTACGAATTTCGGGATTAACTCGGAAGGGACAGCTCCGATTAAGATGTATTTTATTGTCTGTTGCACAGGGGATTCCGGCGCTCAGGACCGCGGCCTTTTATAACATCAACCCACGCAACCTAAGTATTTTGGGCGTGCAGTGAAGCTCAGTTCTCAGAAGAACTTAATGATTATTATTTGCATGTATTTTGGTTCCGGATCGAGCGGTACCATGGACTTTATATACAATATGATAACATCATCACTTTTTTCATACCTTTGCGGACTTGCTACGAGACATTTATATATATATATATATATATATATATATATATATATATATATATATAAATATATATATATATATAGAGAGAGAGAGAGAGAGTTCAATCAATACGCAAAAGGCGTACATTTTCATGGAAAAAAAAACAATAACAATACATGTTATTTGTGGGAAATTACCGTTTCAACATTATTGTTTTCAAATGAAAAAAAAACAAAACAAATGTTGTTGGTGCTAAGGCTACACGATATTACTATATGCTTTACATTATCAGCCGATAGTGTTGTAGTGCAGCCAATCATTCTTTAAAGAAAGAGAATTGTCATACAAACTCTATGTTGCGGAAGATTGAAAATGGTGTGGAGCAAATAATCAGTATAACATTTTATTGTTCTAAAATCACCGGAACTAACGAAGCGATTTCAGGTGACTTGGAATTAAATAAAATACCTGATTTGCCATAACAGGGCAAGACGTTGCCTCCTTGGCTGTTTATGTATGAAGCCGTAAGGTAAAGGCAAAAGTCGGCAAAGACAATACATCGATTATAACCAGACATATTTACAGCATTTTCCGACTTATAACACTGTAGCGAATACCGTGGTTTATCAATAATGGATATGTGACGAATTTTCTTTTTGAGACACAGACAAAAAAAAAACTGTAGTATAAATGTAATGGCGTATAGCTGCCTGTTCAGTTTTCCCGTTTTATCCATGCACAACATTGACATAAATGAGGTTTTACTTCACATTAAATATACTTTTAAAATTTTATTTATTTAAACTTTTCATTTAATATTCTCTTCTCTTCTTACAAAAAAAAAGAAATATTATTAGATTATTATGGTATACAAAATTTCAATAACTTGGAATTTACGGCACAACCCAACATATATGGTATTCTCTAGTTGACTGGAAAAAGTGAACACATATCAAAATGCTATATATAGAATTATTTAAGTTTTATGGAAGTTGAGTTTTAAGTAAAGAAATTATTTTATTATTTAATTTAACAAAACTCCATGTGATTGTTTCAAGTGGAAAGGCTTAAAAAACGATTGAAACTCGTAATAATTATAAAATAATGCTTGTTGAAAATACAAGCTTCCGTTGCTGAAAGTATTCACCTGGTTTCTAGGAAACTTTACACAAAATAGATAGAAAAAATCACTTTATTTATCCCTCCGTTGTGATACCAATATGCTAGGCTAGACCTGCCATATCCATGTCGATTTTACGCGGTATTATTACACAACTGTGACGCATGGGACCATTTATTTTAAAATAACGTTAATTATCACCAAAAATCAAATATTGCTGACAGTAAGCATACAGTGTTGAGCTATAGCTCTGCGGGAACTTTTAATGTTAACTTTAGAAACCCGTGGAAACAATGTGTGCCGTATTCGTAATTATGATGTTGACATTAACCGGTTATTTCGCGATGACATGCATACAAATCAGCACGATTTCGGTCCAGGCACTCAGGATATTTTGTTCTCTGCGGCATCTCTGATAAAAAGCAACTTCCGGGAAACCTGCACAAATTTATCCACATATCCCCTAAGATACGACCACTCTTCCTACGTGACTTGGCCTGTTGTTATATAATCTGATCTGGTCAGTTCATTATTGTTATTCCTTATTATGCTTTACTTCATTTTTGTCTATATTGGCCCCACTTGTTCTCGTCTAATTTACCCCCCCCCCCCCACACACACACAGCAAGGGGGTTGGGCATATAGAGATTGATTTGTTTATTTCAATAGTCATATCTGGGTAAAACATTTTTGTTCGTGCACCTATACGTAGACAAAAAAAATGGATTTTTTTCTTTCTTGTGCCATGGTTTTCTGTTTACGCTCTAATATGTCTTATTTTCAACAGCTGAAACATGGTTAGAATATAAGTCATACAGATTTGCACCTGATATTTATTTTTGACCGTGACCTTATCTTAAGGCCGTTAACTTCTGATCTTAGAATGGGCTCGTTTCAATTTCTGACGAATTATAAAATTGTAAATGTCCCACCGACTTAGTATTAAGAAATAAACAGAATACAGTTTAAAATACTTTTCACTTCCCTCTGAAACTGACGATATGGTTCAAACTAAGGGCAACTGGAAACAGTTAAATTTTTATCCAAAAATGTATTTAGATGCCTGATAAATTATTTGTTTAGCTTAAATGTTGCATATCCAGTATGCAGGGACGTTGTCTTAAAAACGATAAAAACCCTACCATTTGAAATATACTGCAAGCATTTTTCATGGATGCTCGAGGTGGGCAAAGAAAAGAAAAACAAAATCAGAATTCAATGGTTTTGTTGGGGGGGGGGGGGGGGGTGACACGCAGGATGTAGAGATGATTGCAAGGGTGGGCTAGAGGGCTGGGGTGAGGGGGTTGACAGGCATGGGAGGGTAATCAATGTTTGACCTTTAATTGTCCGTGTGACACATGTAGTTCTTATGTATTAAATGAAACAACTAGAGGTTACTTTTGCTTGGTCTAGTATTTTCTGGTCGGTCTCGGAGAGCGCAAGTCCGATGCATCGGAAGATGGGGTAGTTCCAGCCGTTTTTAGAAGCGAACATAAATAAAATATAAAATTTGCATAATCTAATAAACGTTTCATCCTTTATCTATAATTTTTTTTCGATTTTTACAATGACTCACAGTTATTCCGTATTTGTAGTATTATATAATTTCTGCTAAGCGTTAATAGCAGACCTTCCATACCATAGACTATGATGATTTCAAATCGGTGAACAAAAATTAACACTTTGTAACTAGTATTTGTGCAGAGGTCATAAATGATGTAACTAAACCCATATAATGTTTCACCGAAGGCCGCAGTCACACATGCACTTACGACCGGTTTACGACAGGTTACGACAACTTTTTACTTGAAAATGGTAGTTAGTCATTAAATGGTCGTAGGACTAGTCCTAACCAATCGCAACAAGTGCTCCTTATTAGTCGGGAGTGAATGCGCGCGGTTCACATCCCTACGATTTATCTTCAGTGGTCTTGGCCAGATTAGTGGTACTCTTATGTGGTCGTACGACTAGTTGATGAGTGGTTGTAGTTGGTCTTTTGTGATTGGTACAAATCGGAGCTACCGAGCGGTCGCAGACACCGGCTTGTCGTGCGATAGCTCTTGACACAGGCTTAGATCACTTTGTGGCTAAGACTGGTCGCGATCGATCCCGACTAGTGGTTCGACCAGTCGTACGACTAGCCATGATCATGTGACTTTCACATGCAGAGATACATACACAGGGCCAAGTAAATTGGAAATTGTATGATCCATGGCAAAAAAAGTATATACATGGTGAACTGAACTTTCATGTGCACTGCTGAGTGTACGTTCACCAATTATTTGAAAGACCTGCTAGATTCACTGTACCACTACTGTCTACTGGTTCCCATCTGTTCATAAACGCTCACATGGGATCACAGCTCCTTTTGTCAAGCAGAAACGCTCACATGAAACACCACATTATTGTGTGAAAAATTGTATATACATGCACACTCATACATATATAAAAAATAACTAACAGTCAGGTAAAGGAATATTCCATTCCTGAATATGGGAAAAATTTCATCTTTTATTCATTTTAAAATGCTATCATACATACAGATCAGTAAATAAGAAAAGCATGATGCTAATTTCCGTCACTATAAAGTGTCGGCTAATAAAAAAACACGATAAGATTTGTTGTTTTTTTAACTCCATCCCCCTAGGATTTCGAATAATTTTCCCCATTAGCATGTGAGGGTATTATTGTTCTTCTGCCCGTGTATGATAATAACCATCAGCCGTGATTGCTCTTCAAATTTTAGTTTCTTTTAAGCAAACCATTTTGAGAAAAGACAGGTCATAATGTCAAATCTAATGAAGCAGTATGAACAGCGAACAACTGTCACTATTTATGGTTAAATAGCTACACATCACCGTGTACCGACATACTTTACTGTATCTACTTTGGTTGAATTCATATTTTCGGGGTTAAAATTTCGCGGTGTTTACCTTTTCATTGGTACGCGAATGCTCCAATTTCGTGATCTTACCAAACAGTATCTACACAGATTTTATCTGTTTTTATATTAATAATCTAACTAGCACACAATTTAATTAACCTAGAGAACATGGATAACATAAGAAATGGAAATACTTGTTCATTACTGGTAGTTAATACAAAATCTAATACTTATTATTAGAAGTTGGCCCACATCAATTATGAGTGTTCTCTGAAACCACGTTGCGTATGACATTATGCCATACCTCATTTTAAAGGATATTGTCCCCGCAGTGACCTCGATGATATGAGAATAAATAATCTTTAATGTACACATCATTTGGAGTGATTTTGCATAGTTTCTCTCATGCGTGAACGTTACCTTCGGCAAAGATCGGAATGCCTGCGTCTTAATTCGCTTGGTGATCTGGTCATTCACAACACAGGCCGTCCTCCAGCGCAGGTTTAAATTATATTGAACCTATGAATGAAACCTGCACTCAGTGAAGGGTTTAAGCATGGTTGATCTGACATTTGACCCAATCACTGGCCCTTTTGCGGTCTGTAAATGTGAACGAAATGTGACTCTTAATCCCTTGGCACCCATTTCTTATGTCAGCATGCCAGTATTGTTAATCTCCAAATTCATCCAAGTTATCCTTAATAGCACAATGTTGAAATGACCACAACCGTTGAACGTATCGCGTACTGTCACCACGCATTTACATCTTCAAGAATTACGGAAACAATTGCATCACGTAAAATATCCAAGAACAAATGTGCAAAATTTTCTGTTAATATGACAATACCGCGTCACAGATATATTACACCGAATAACAGATCCACATGTTTATAAATATACAAAATATATATTTCACGAATAAATACCTTCTGTTGGTGATATTTTGAAAGGATGTTGACGATACATACTCTATATTTGCACCATTTACTTTATGTTTGTAATTGACACTTCTCAGGCGAAATGTAGACAGGCGATTTTTTTTTTAAATTCATAGATAAACCTTCTGTGTGAAAAATAAACACAGGGACGTGACGCAGTGTCAACAAGGACATTACCCAGCCGATAATCAGGGAGAAACAAGGCTCCTTCACGCAGACCCTCCAACAAGAATTCATTAATTGAACTCTTGTTTCCTAACTTTAAGTAATTATCCACTTAAAATACATAATTTCAAGTCCCTACAAAAACAAATTATTCCTTACTTTTAGTGGTTTCCCACCATAAATACATAATTTAGCTCCTACACAGCACATTTTTTAGAATTTTCAATATCTTTATATCTACTGTCTATCTACTGACAATATGTGTCAATTCAAGTGTCACTGGTTTGGTAGGCCTACTAACGAGGGTTGCTTGTTCTTGTTTCTTTCTTTAGGAACAGTTTTTTTGCCTTTGCCTTAAACATGTACGGTAAACCCATCTTCCATATCATCCTTACATCAATCTATCCATTAAACGTCTAATGATAATAATAAATGTAACCATTCAAAGATCTTCGAAAATCTGAATGCCCCATACCGGTTCCCCCTACATTGAAGCCCTGAGTGAAGGTAGTATAGGTCTTCTTCAATATGATGGTGAAGTGACGTCATTTTACCAGGAATTCCTGAATTCACGCAGACCCTAAGCGTGATAATCACTACTGTTGCGATTTTCAAGCAAATTCGCTTGTGCACAATCGCATATACGCTGACACACACATGGAAAAACCCCAGTAACAAAATCATATGTGCGCTTTTTCGCGCATATACACATATATGCGCACATGGAAACACACCTTTAAAGGTCTAAAACACAATCAGGAATTTCCGTCACTAGTATCCACAGACTTGGGTCTTATTTCAATATAAATAATTGCACATGCAGTAATTAATGACTGTTTATTGAAAATTCTTCATTATCAATAGGTTCGATATTTCTAATTGGAATTAATCCATATGAGGTATATATATATATATATATATATATATATATATATATATATATATATATATATATGAATTCAGTTGCTTTTGCCAAATATTTCGGCCCCCTCCCCTCCCTCAATTCTGGCTTCACCCTTTCGTGTGTGTTTTCGTGTGTGTGGCCGACGTGGCATAACGTTGTTCCAAACAAAACCTACTACCTGTTACCCGTAAATCTGTCCGCGCCCCTCAGTTCACAGGGTAAATGGACATTATGACAGATACTTTAGAGCATTGCTTTTGTTTCGCAGATTGGAAGTGTAGGGTCATCGGGGCGCATTTTATCATCATTCCAGGCATAATCTG
Source organism: Sipunculus nudus (assembly GCA_026874595.1). Lineage (NCBI taxonomy): Eukaryota > Metazoa > Annelida > Sipuncula > Golfingiida > Sipunculidae > Sipunculus > Sipunculus nudus. The sequence continues at coordinate 35,820,129 of CM049306.1, read as the reverse complement.
CATAACTCCAGAGATTAATATAATGTTCCCTGTTATGAAAGTTGCTTGGTTCGTTTGGAGCCCAGTTCTGATACCAGACGGCAGCACCTGTCGCCTTCCATACCCACGTATCTTTTTTGTCCGCATCAGATCCCGAGGTCCAGAAGCTTGTTTTCTTCCCTGGAAATAATTAAACACTTACGCCACCACATCTAATCAATCTATTTCATATCATTTAAGGTCTCAGAAAAAAGTTTGAACAGTTGATTTTTTTATATATGACACGTGTTACTCTACTTGGGTACATTTTTTATACATATTCTGAAAAGTAAATACAATGTGCATACATTTTCGAATTTAGCTTAAGCATAAATATTCACATCCGTACAGCCATTCAAGCACGGATTAATCTGGAAATATGAGCTGAACAATTGAATGCAAACACATGGCGGAGGCTTGCATTCCTTACGATGCAGATGCATATTTGAACAGTTGATTTTTTTATATATGACACGTGTTACTCTACTTGGGTACATTTTTTATACATATTCTGAAAAGTAAATACAATGTGCATACATTTTCGAATTTAGCTTAAGCATAAATATTCACATCCGTACAGCCATTCAAGCACGGATTAATCTGGAAATATGAGCTGAACAATTGAATGCAAACACATGGCGGAGGCTTGCATTCCTTACGATGCAGATGCATATTTTCACATTGACTTCTTAATTAAGATGAAAACATTTGTTGTAACAGACAAAACTATTACAACCTTTATCTGATGGGTGAAGATTGAGATAATTTTCGATTGAAAATTGCAAAAATAGTTGTTCTTCCTCAGTCTCTACGCTGACGAGATCTCCACCCATAGACTGACATCGGTCGCGGCCTCTCTGCCAGTCCAAGTCCTCTGACACAAACTGGTAACAGGAAGGAGGCAGCTGACCACCCTCAGTAACCGATAGGGACTGAAGCATGTAGCCATAGCCAGGCGGACATTCTCGTAGGTCTGTATAATAAAACAGTATAATAAAAACTTTATGACAGAAATATATAAGAGAAATTTGGTTAAAAGTAGAATAAGACAGGAATGTATAATAAAAAAGTATAATAAAAAACATAAGACAGGAATTTATAATAAAAAGTTTATTTAAAATGTGTAAGACACGAATGTATGTAATAAATAATAAAAAGTATCAGACAGGAATGTATAATAAAAAAGGTATATTGCAAAATACCAAGCAGGATTGTATGAAAAAGTATTACAAATATTTATGAGCGAAATGTATAATAAAAGTAAAATATGTAAAAAAGTAGGACGAAATGTGTAATGAAAAGTAATATTAAAGTATAAGGCAGGAATGCATATTAAAGACAGTGTGATAAAAAAGAATGTAATATATATTATAAGACAGTAAAGTATAATAAAAATAAGTATGACAGGTATTTATAATGAAAAAGTATAAAACAAATTTATAAGGCAAGAATGTATAGTAAAAAAAAGTATAACACAGGAATGTTAAAATGAAAAAAGTACAATACAAATGTATACGACAGGAATATATAATGAAAAGTAGATAAAAAAGAGTATAAGACAGGAATGTATGACAAAAAATGTTTATAACCAAGTGGTCTAATGTTCACTCTGTGAATAATTGCGAATGTAGGTGGGTGATTAAAAAGTGAAAAAGTGAATGTAAAATACCATTCATGCATTTCCCAGTGGACATTGTGCCATTGCAAAAGGATGAAGGGTGATAAAAAATGTGACAAAAAAAGGAGAGACGGAACATAGATTAATCAGCTCTTTTGATTCCTTTTTCTTTAAGGATTAGAATTAGATAAGGGACGTCATCAAGGAATATTAACAAATGTACAGTCACTTATGCAAGGATGAACCCGGGAATATAGACCGTATAAGTGAATGCAAACACATGGCGGAGCCTTGCATTAATTAGAATGCACATTTTAGTTCACCAATACCAGTTTTACTGTTGTGCAAAACTGAAAGTTGCTGACTGGAATAGCATATCATATACTTAGATTATATATGTATGGTCTTTCAGTGACTTTGCATGGTAATTGACCTGACCACCTAAGCCCATATGCTAGCTCCGCCCTTTTGACCTAACTATACCAATGACCCCCCTATACACTCCTACACCGAGGGCCTTCCATGCCAATGGTACGACAACTGTTTATAAAAGAACGGTGACGTCACAAAAGTCTGTCGCGTATGAGATCGCATTGACTGACGTCATCAACTGGAATTGCTTTATCTCTGTTCTCCAGTGATGAATATATCACAGTCATTGTGAAGTGTTTTGCATTATTTTGGAATATTTGTCTCATACGAATTAGGTGTCATGTAAGACATTATTTTACACTCGGTAGTCGGCGGAATAGCTCCTGCGACCTTTGACTTAAAACTTTTTATTCTGTTTCCTATGTATAAAAATTTCCCGGAAAAAATGCCAACACCTATATTGATACAGACTCTGTGTGTTCTTTTTGGGACAGTCGCCTCAATTATGCAAATTTTCAGCTTGTCGGGTGAGTGAATGTTTGACATTTCCAACGGTATCTTGATTGGTTGGTCGCAACTGCTCTGCTAATGATTATTCATTGAATGAAGGCACATAAAAATTCATGGTAAGATCAATTACAATACCTTTGTTTCACAGCAATTGTGCCATTAAAACTAAGGTAGCAGTTTTTTATTATCCACTTGAACTGATAACAACTTTAAATTCAGCTTATGACTGAGAATAGTCAACGGTGATAAATCTATATTCTCATCATGTTTCAAAAAATTGAGCACTAACTTATTGTAGCCACCGCCAATGTACTTACTGTAGTCATCGCCCACGTAGAGTGTAGCATCCTCAGTTGGGATGAACCTATCAATACCCGCCAGTACCAGTTCACAACTGTTATTGTTGAAGATGTTGACCGCCCTGCAGGTTGTCTTTTCTGTACATTTGTAAAAGCACCCTAATTGACGCAGATCCTGTGGGCGACGTCCCAAGTCTATGTGCATTGTCACTGCAGCTAGTGCACGTGTCCCCGCTTGCTTCCTGTATGTTCTCTCTGCTGTGTGTTGGATAAGACAACTGATTTCTGAGAGAAAAAGAAATGTTTAGTCCAACAGTTTCAAAATATATAAAGATTAAGTTTTTTTAATTTGAATTCAAGTTTCCGGATCTATAGGACTGCCTTATTGTGATAAATAAAGATTTCAAATTATCTGTTAGCAGGCCCCTAACCAGGGACGCTTTTGGTCGCTCTCCTGGTTTTCCAGTCTTGTGGCGGTACAATATTTGACGTAACTAAGATCTAATAGGTTTTTAGAAATATTGTACAATTTGGTTTGAAAATATGAGAACTTTGTATTTTTGACAATAAACAACAAATCTTCAGATCCATTATACTTGTTCAAGAACCCCTCCCTCCCCAATCAGGCAAAAAAGAGTTATGGTTCTTAGGCAACGCCCGCGTCAATTCTAACCCCCCCCCCCCCCATAAAAAAATTTTATTTCGATTTTCATCTTTGAAGAAGATAAAATAATATAATTTTGATAAAATTTCTTTTGTTATGAAGTGCTTTTAACTGTTAAGCAAAAAAAAGAGAAGATTATTATCACGCTTTTCCCTGATCATATGATATTGTTATCGAAACGTAGTGAAAGGCAAAAAAAAAAAAAAAAAATCGTCCGCCCGCACTGAATTAAAAAAGTGCCTGGAAACCATACCTTTTTTGGCCTTAAAATTTCATTATTTTTTAATCTCCTGGTATTTTTTATTAATATTTATATATGGGATCGTAAAAAAAATTAGACATTAGATCATTTGTGTAGACCTTATTTGATTTTCTTACGAAAACCTGTAATGTTTTCGTCTCACGAAGATATGTCCCTATCCAGCCCTACTCATGGGACCGTTTACCTGTTGTCGTAAATGTCCGCTCAAACATGGCAAGGACGGGTTTAGAGGGATGCAGGGGGCGCGGACTACCTCTTGATCGAGAGGTAGATTAACGTATTAGCACAATGGTTATTTATATGCTGGGTGCATTGCATTCAGGACAGAGACTGGGCCCTGATATGATTGGCTGGTGCAAAGTTTGACGTCCCAGCCAAATTTTATAACTGACTTAAACCTAACAATACATGTTTTTATTCTCTTCTGAAATTTTGTAAATTTTTGGTCACAGGATTTTTTTCCGTGGCTGACGTCACTGACAAGTTGACAGTGCTCATAGATGTACCAACAGCTTTTTAACAGATCTCACAACTTATGTATTTTTTAATGAAATAAAGAAATGTTTTTCTTCCAGGAAATAGGTTTAGTTCATTCAAAATCTATATTCATTTATCATTTAACTATGTTAAATGATAATATAATGAGATTTAGAATACGTTTAGTTGATGAGAAACCCGTATTTTGCATCTGACCATTTCTCCCATGAACTTATGCTAGCAAGAGTTTTGAATAGAGTCATCTAGCACTCCCAGCCAGGCTTGTTTGCAGGTGCCAAATACAGCTGAGCACGCCTCCAGCTTTCTAAGACTCTATATCCGTATTTTCATGCACCGAGAGTCAAGAAGCCTGCAAACTATAAATACTTTTCTTCATTCGATCCGTAAGGATTCAAGGAATGAAAGGAAGTTTTGTTTATTTTCAATGTCAGACATACTTAATACATAAACAACATAATCACAAAAATTATTATTCAGATGCTGTAGATATTATTTGTTTATTATTAGGGTTTTACTATTTATTATATGATTTCCATTCCTTGGTACTCCTGGTACAACAGTTAAGCCGATAAAAGGCCTAAAAATACAAGAAAAGTCAACGCAGTCTTTTTGTTATCACTACTAATAATGTGAAGTTTCTGTGAATATATGTATCTTCGAAAAAAAAATCATGAAATTTAATTAACACGAAGGTTTAAAGACAAATCGGAGCATATTTAGAGCCGCGATGGCTTACCGTCTGTGCTGACTTTGATAAAATTGGCATACTTTCATGGCTTGACCTGACATGGCAAAACGTCAGCTCTTTTCAACTAACTGTAAAGAGGATAGCGCTAGTTAAGCAAATCTAAAATATTAAAGCAAGTTGATCATCAAATTTAAATTAAATACATACTAGTCCTCCGATGTAACTACGTTATGTATCTTTGGACAACTAAAAACCGATGTTTTACTGATTTTAACGTTGTATTAATGAATTTTATCTATTCGGAAACGACATTTTCACACTCATTTACTCTTAGCACCATTCCTGCCCCTCGGACACTGGAGAATTTACGGCCAGCGTACTATATCTGTTAGAGCACCGTTGCATCCTTCAGCAAGGAACGCCCTTTAATACTATGAGGATGCAAATATTTCCTTGATTTCTGACTCATGGCCTACAAGTACGCTCTCACTTGACATAGACCAGATCATTTTTAGCATTTTTAGTATACTTTCTAACATGAGCGAGAAAAGTTATGTTTTAACTCAGCATATACTGATAAATTCCTCCGCATGTTTGTACGAGTTAAAGGAAATGAATCGTTACCAAAGAGACGAAATTGCAGTTTGTATTGTGAGTTCACATGTATTCTTTTGTGCTAATTCGTCATTCGTAGCCCAATGTTAAGATTAAGGGTTGTTTACCACGAAATGAGTGCAACATGATGGGAGACCACAGCGATGCATTCCTCAACTCTATATGCTCTACAAACATATTAAGAACGATCAAGGCAACGATGCTGGACTCATCAACGCTATTTATTCCAGAAAACCCTGGAAAATATCATGTCAGTTCTTATTTTCCATACTTTTCTACTTTTTCTAATACTATATATCTTACCTGCGATAAAGACCATCATTACAGCTACTAGATACATCATTACAAAGGAAAGATTCCAATTGAAGCTGTAGCTTGCTTCCCAAATGTGGCTACCTGATATCCAGGTTAATTTATGATAGTCTGTTATCCAGCAAAAGAAAAGATAAAATCCAGGCTATGGAACAATTCCCTGCATGATAAGTTGGCTGACAAATGTTAAAAGAAAAAGAACACTTAACTTTCCTGATAAAAATGCCAGAGCCGATTCATACACAACATTTATGCATCCATTTCCAAATAAATTAACTTGTCAAGTAAATTAGAGTAGACATAAAAGAGCCACCAAAGCATACTTTGAATACCATGTTTTTAAAAATGTCATTACAAAAAGCATACGTATTTCGGAATTGACCTGATTATTTACCTGATGAATGTTCAAAGGAACACCAGCACTCAAATGTCAGAGCGGTTACATACACAACATTTATGGATCAATTTCCAAATAGGTTAACTTGTCACGTAACTCTGACAAGACATATTGGAGCCATTAAAGCATACTTTGAATACCATGTCATTACAAAATGTCATTACCAAAAAGCATACGTATTTCGGATATGACAATATTGATGCAGACTGAAAATATACCTGTGAAGGTAAAAAGGAGTTTTCATTTGAAAATCATTAGGGCCCCCCTTTAAAAAAGCGGGTGCCCTAGAGTTATCACCCTGTCCGCCCGTCTCTCCGTCTGTCCTTTCTTTGATTCGTTTATGGATTATAACTCCAGTTTGGAATGACGTATGGATTTCAAACTTGACTTATGTATGGCCCACCATTAAATGGGCCGAATGACCTATAGAGCATGTTGAATTAACACGAAAAATAGCTTCTTCCCTTTAAAATAAAATAGCATCCTGACACCGATTGCTCACTCCTTTAAACGCGTGTAAAAAAACAGTGGACCGGGCGCGATGACAGATATAGCATATATAACACGAATATCGCCCGGCCACAACACGTGTCAAACAGAAGATGCCCTGACTGATTCGGCCCGAAAAATGTAACACATGTTCCCGCTGGATGAAACATCGATGGTTGCGGCTCACATTCGGACCCCCTGTCACGAGGCCTTGTTATGGTAAACAGGCACACGTGGACTGTGTTTACCAACACACAGAGCCATAACAAAGTGTTTAACAGCCATATGCGAGGTACTGGGTTGTGTGCTGAGATGGTTTTGCTGGGAAGCTTTTAATAAAGCAAAACTGAACTGATAGTGTGAAAGAATAGGCATGATATTGCTCCTGATTTTGTTCCTTTAATGCAAGGAGTCTATTGATTTTTGGGTCATGATATCAAAGGTCAAGGTCACAGGACACACATAATTAAAATGCTGTGGATGCATTTATGCCAAGCTTTTGATCCCAAATCACCCATCTTGCACATAAAGCTACCCTACTAATAGGATAAGAATTCTTTTGATTTAGGGGTCACATGTTTAAAGTCAGAGGTCACAGGGGCCACGTGTCCACCAATTCGTATCTGGATGATAACTCCAGTTTAAGTTGTCATATGGCTTTCAAACTTGACTTATACTAGTATATGGCCTACCGTTAAAGCAAGACACCTATTGATTTTGGGGTCATGAAGTCAAAGTTCAAGGGGCACAGGACCCACTTCTTCATAGATATGAAGGTGCATTTCAAGACAAATTTTTCATCCCAAACCTTCATCTTGCACATATGGCTCCCCTGCCAATAGGAGAAGATCTTTTTCGATATTGACATTATATGGTCAAACATCAAGGTCACAGGGCCATCCTGCTGAATTATGTGCCGACGTTTCTTAAAGTTGTAATAATGCCTCTGTTGTTTGAGATGCTCCACCGCTATACCTGTATACACGAATATCACTATTTAAACCCTTAACATCTTTGTTCAGTTGTTTGAATACTGATTTTGGTCCATTACCTCTGTCTCTTCATGTAATTAGGCTTAGTTAGTTTATTATATTTGTTAAAGCATCGCTCAGCCCCCATCGGATGTTTATGTGCCTTTTTCGGGGCCCTTCCTGGCCTGTCAGTATAACTAGTTAACAAGTGTAGTAAATATCTTTTTCTGTGTCACATATCTGTTTAAAAACTAATTTGATTTCATAATATTTATAGCTTAACATAATCTTAACATATTTTGGGCATTTGTCATTTTGTTTCATTTCACACCGCTTTACATATGGCGATAGTTTTTCCTGTCATTTGCATGTATTGTCAATCCTAAACAACTCCAGATTGTCAATGGCTATTCGATTCAGCTGTGATTCAAAACTGACGGACGTATAAGCTTATAATATTGCTACTAAATAATTCATTAGGGTTCAAAAGCAAACCTGTGTTTTGCTCTCTAGAGTGCGCCACTCGTGGCACAGCAGTGGTTGTTTCTCTGAAGTATGTAATCCATGATCAGTTTTACTGCCCAAGTTTTGTTTGATAACAGCCATTATACGTCTTTATTACGAAGAATACATAGAGTGATCCCCGAGGTTGTTGGCCCTCAGCCAATCATAGAGACGGGCGCACAAGGCCATCTTCAGTTAACTCAAGGCAGACAGGTTTCATCTCCGATATTTATATATATGAGAAACAAAATAAACATTTCGTTCGCTCGGGGAAGTTGCCAAAAGTTGGCTGTACATTGATTTCATCAAATCAATAGATTTTAAGGATAAATCAATGCCACGTACGGTGGAATATCAAACTTATTTAGTTTATCGTATTGTATATATATCCATCATTAAATATTTGGGCAACAACTCCCTCTTAATTATTTTAGAAATAGAAGTGACAAAAGAAAGTAATCTTACAAGAACTATTCTCATGTAAGCAACCAGGACCGCGTGAGCGTTCATGACAACCGGCATGAATGTGCATATTGGAGTTGGAACCAATCTTCCGGTCAGTCAGGAGTAACAATTGGGAGTATTGGAGATTGCGTTGTGCGCCTGTCTTTATGATTAGCTGAGGGCCATAACAGAGCGGGGACAAGTCTACCGGAAACCCACCATATTTACAAACTTTTCTATCATTTGTCAGATTCTCCTATCATGTCCCATTACCGCAGGCTTGCTGATTCACCTTTCCACCAAATAAATAAAACGAACTTCCTCCAGTTAGGCACTGAGGGATGGCCGGGACAACTTGTCACAACTGTCAAGCATTCAAATAAAAATTCATACATTCTTAAATAAAACACCTGTTAACATTTTACATGCGCGTGTTTACGAAACATTTATTCCATGAAGTCCCTACTACAGAAACACCAATGTTTATGCAATTTTCATTGAAACAATTCTACTCCACGGTATTTGAATGGAATCTCTTCCCTACATTTATATTTACGGTGATGGTGTATGTAGAAGTCCCGGTGCATTGTGGATTTGAATTACAATGCCCATAAACTCTTAGTACTCTTGCGAGTCTGATTCTGTTCAGTGTGGAAAGGTCTCTGCTCGACCGATCTTAACAATCTAGCGTGAACAAGGTACATATGGCACTTTACTTCGTGCAGTAGATTGATTAGGAGAGCTTGTCCAAACACTTGATATTCCTTGACTGAAGCGTCAGGTAAACACTCAAAACTCTATTAGTGGTACGATTACACATTTGCTATTGGTTTACGTATAAAGAAAAGTCTTACACTAACCCCAATTAAATGCCTGAGGCAAATCCATTATTAATTTATAGTCAAATAACTGATGACGATGTGTTTCAAAATACAAATAAAATGTGGTCGGAGAAATCACACCCCCGCCAGGAGTGATATAATGCTCTTATGTGTACATCGCCGCCACGTCCAAACAAACCTATCCCATGTAACTTCCAGAATAAAGCACCAATAAGTAATATCTAACAATACCCCTATTATAAAGAAATAGCCGTATACCACAATAGGGTAGTTTCCTTTAAGGTATATATATATATATTCAAATCATATATATATATATATATATATATTCTCAAATCAAAAGGATTATTTCTTGGATCTTATCTTTATCCTCCTTTGGTACTTTTATGTGTAAATTTGCTGACAGACAAAACTAGGGTAAAGTATAAAACCTCTCTCCATTTGGCAGAGGTTCATTCTTTGCCTGTACAAATATTGTTTGGCTCCTTTGCGCTGTTCGCTCATGTAAATTAAGCTAATTCATGATTTGCTAGACTGATACATCGATATATTGATTTCATAATATTGAAACTATAATGACAAAAATTCTATGGTCATTGACCTATATACATGATTTTAAACATTTGCGTTATAATTTGTTTATGATCGTCCACATGATTTACTACTCAAGTGCTCGAGTCGAGTGCTAAATAGGAGAAGTAATGGGGAAATACGTTCCATAAAACTAGCGATTTAACTTAATACCTGCAGAGGGATATAGCGATGCACACGCTTCAATCAGATCCTGATTCGTTCTGAAAAAGCTAATAAACTCGATAGCGCACCCCTTGTCGATTTCAAATCTATTATCATGTGATCTCTTTGTCGTGATTGGTGCGATATACTTCCTTATGACGCAGTGACAAATGCATTATCACACATGTGCATGACCGCTTGCACCCTTACATGTGTATTTTTTATGTGTTGGAAAAAAGTCGTGAGCAAAGCGAGAATTACACTCCCGAGGCAGCGGAAATCTTGCGCTTCTAAAGAAGCAACTGATTTTCACGCTGCCAGCTTTGACCGTTTATGATATATTTAGACACCAGATGGCGGGTTCGTTGTCCGCTGAAAAACGTGCGTATGATGTGACAAGCTGCCAACCAGATGCCAATAAACAAACACTCGACAGGCATCCTGGCTCCGCCCATAGCTGCGCTTCAAGCGCCGCTTGATGAGTTTACGGTCGAATTTAAATTGCTCCCTCTGCATTCTCGCATCATCGAACGATTCGATTATGACATTATGACTGTGTTAGCAAAGCCATGTATATCTGTTGTCTGCAGAACTGAAACCAGCCAGCGAGGTGTGCACGCAGCCTTTGTTGTTACGTTTCGTTTTAATTACAGCTCACCGGCCGGGCATCCTATGTGCCCAAGGCCCTAAGCAAACCACGTCTCGGGCAATTCTCTCTCTGAGCCTGTGGCCTGTTCAGACGGTTAGCTGTCAATCAAAACGAAATGAACATGATTGGCTCCGTGTATTCCTCGCTTGGCAGTGTCTTCCAGCACAAGGTCTGGCCTGATTGGACAAAAATACAGTGCTCACCTCTGGTGTAGCAATTCAGGATACGAGGTCATAACAAACAGCGCTTACGATATAGGTACTTGGCCTATAGTTAAAGCGCTGTGTAAAGAGCGTAAGCGAGAATGAGATGGATCATTTAATCATCAGAGGTGTTTTCAGGGAACCAAATCTAGATGCACATTTAAAATTATTGATCTGTCTCGGCAGTTTAGAAATATTTTGTCCATGTTTCACATTGCACAGAAGGGAATTTCTTAAAAAAACTTAAATCAAATTCGTTTCCCCAGTTAACCATTCAACATTCGCACATGTGCAACCAGCCACCTTAGGTAAATAGTTTTTAACCTTTTGTCAACATCACTTTGTTTATTAACTACCTGGATATACAAGCTGATACAACCGTCACTGAGACGTTTTAAATACTTTCCTTAACTTTCCAACAATTACCTAAAGTTCATTAATATGTATACGGAGAGAAAGCCAGAAATCACTACCACTCTACAGAAAGTTAGGTGAATACCTGTCCTTACGATAAAACCTTTTTCGTAAATAATTGTGAAACAGTTTGAAAGGTTTCAGTTTCTAAAAGCCAAAAAAAAAATAATAGATGAACATAATGACTTCCTACATGAAATTCTTCTTTACGTATAAAGCGAAATCCCTCACGTATACGGATGGTTAATGTCCTAATCAAACAAAATAAATTACTCTTAGTGCTTGGGTCGTGTAAGAATAGGAAGTATTATAAATCTTATTCTCATGATATTCAGCTTACACTGTTAAAAATTGCCGTAAAATAACGGCGCATAAGACTGTAAATTTACGGCGCTTTGCAATGTAGACGCTCCTGTGTCTTGAATAACGCGCAAATGCAACGTAAATATGTCGAGCGTCTGTGAAAATTGTGTGACACGTGTGTAAAGCAGACGGTACGGATGAAATAAACCGCGTCATGTGATCAGCGGGGCCACTCATGACGTCAACATCCTGGATCTTTTGACTCCACGGCGGGAAGAGAAGCCATTTTTGTCCGTCTGCTGGCTGCTGAAAGTCACAGAAGTTACCCAGCATCTTCATTGGTAAAATGTTTTTCTTTAATATGTAGGCATAAATCTGTTTACTGTAGTACTTGTTATTTTGATACTGTACGTGTAATAGTTTACGTTGGTAATTGTATAGTGGTACGAGGCCAGTCTGGTTCATGTGTTGCTTCAGGTTTTTTTTTTTTTTTGGGGGGGGGGAAGGGAGGGGGGAGACTCACTTGCAGGGGTAGAAGAGTGATTGAGTTGGAAATCCACACAATCTTTGACACATACATGCATATATATATATATATATATATATATATATATATATATATATACACACAAATATTATATATATATACACCTTTTATAATGTGAAACATTTGTGTGATGTTTATAATTTATATTATTTAACTGAGGTTTTTAGAAAAATAAGGTATTATGTTTGCAATATATGTCAACTCTAAACCATGTTTAGATTATTAGATAACCATATAACTCAGTCAACTCAGAAATGGAAATAATAAGAAAGTTTTCTTATTATTAATATATTACATGTCCAATATATAAAATTAATTGTTACTTGCTCAATGTCAGCGTGGAGGATGATTATATTGACCAATCCCCCCTTGTTAAAAAATGGGGCGGGGGGGAGAAGCTATATAACCCCCATTCCCTTCATTGATGCCAATGTTTATCATTGATGATTAAGCCTTTATTAGTTTCAGGGAATTGCCAATTAGGAAAAAGGAAGCGACCTCCCCCCTTAAAAAGACACACCTGGCCATGTCTGGATGTATATCATGCATGAATAGTATAATTATTCATGTCACATATATATATATATATATATATATATATATATATAATATATATATATATACATATTATATATATATATCCCTTTAAGGTGAAATATCGGTAAAGGCACCACTGAAAACAGTTTTTAATTATTTATTTACTAGATTTTAAATGAGGCCTTGAATAAGGTTTTCCCGCTTACATGTCAACCAGAGAAATTAAGGTATCAAAGTACCTTTATTTTTTTTTTAAATCCTTTTAACAGATGCTTTAACAGAGTTAACACAGACCAAACAAATAATTAACAGCTTTGTTCATACAATATCCTAGAGCCTAACCCCCCCCCCCCCCACCCCATCACATCACACTATGTTTGAAATTACATAACATGTTTTAGAAAAAAAAATAACATGCTAGCCAAAGTGCTAACCTTTTAGCCAGTCATTTTGAGATATATATATATATATATAGAGAGAGAGACTGAAAATTAAGGCTGCTAAGGCACAGCCAAATACTGTTTATGTTTTCAGAAAATGGGCAAGCATTTCCATCAGTGTGGCAAATTCAAAGAAGATTTAGATACCATCAATGCAACCTTCCCATTTCTTAAGAATAGGAATTATGTAAGTTTAAATATCACATAATAATATACTGCCTTTTTAGCTCAGCTGACTGTAAGTCATTTGAGCTACAGGGAAGACACCACCTCTGTCTGTGTCGTTCACTGATACCAGTACTAAAGTTGTTATTGAACTTTTGTTGGAAAAAAATATCTCATTGATCCCCCCCCCCTTAAAAAAATTGTTCTAGCAAGGCCTAGTGAGACCATCTCTAATGTCCAGTGGCGTCAGTTTTTCTTCCAGGGTGGGGGGATGACTTTGTGTATATATATATATATATATACACACACACACACAATATATTACTTTTTCAGCATCTCTGAGTGACATATTCAAATATATATATATATTTATATATATTTATATATATTTATATATATACAATTATTATATATATATTTATTGATATATATTTATATATATATACTATATTATATTTCAAATAATTATAATATTATAATAAAAAATAAGTTATTTTGTGAATTCTGAGCAAGGTTTAGATATAACATTTTTTGTATATGGATTCAAAGTTTTTAATTCTGTTTATTAATATGTTTCATTTGTAATAATATAATATTATTCTCTGAAAGTGGGGGGGATGGTTACATTGGCTATCCCCCCCTTGCCAAAAAGTAGGGGGTATATATACCCCCCATCCCCCCCCCCCCCCCCTATATTGACGCCCCTGCTAATGTCCAGGTTTGCTCAACTGGAAATTTGCCAGAGACCCCCCCCCCCCCCAACTCTGCTGTACAGGGGTACAATTTCCATTCATAATGTGGATGGGATGGGTTTTTTTGACACCCCCTCACTCACATATAGGCCCTATATAGGTGTGTTGGGTATACCACATCTCATCAATCTCATCCATCAGTATGCATGATTTTATCAGACTGAGCGCATTTATACTTGTACTAAGACTCAAAATTGGTAGTACTTGCTTTATACATGTACTTGTCACACCTTATAAAATAATAACTTTTCAAATAATAGTCAAGTATATCATCAGGGAACCCAGAAGGATTACACAGGTTTGCATTATGCTTGTAGCCCTTGTTATATTATAATTGCTAATTTATGTAAATGCAATTACAAATGTTACATCATTTTGTAATATAAAGGCTGTACTGCATATATATTGCTCCCTTTTTATAAATCCCCATACACATATGATGCTGTTTTTGCACCTTCCAGTTTATACACTGAGTAAAATATTTGTTGATCCAATATTTACCATTTTTATATGCAATGTAGCACTTTTGTTTATTAATTTATATACATGAACTTACTTTGTAAATAATATGCCTGGTGCTGAGACTGTCTTTCGTTGGTTACAGGTTTATCAGTTCTGTTTTTATGTACTCCTAGAATTTGTTCTACTTGTGGAGGGGTTCAGAGAGTTATACATGGATCAATGATTAGAGGAAAGATGGAGAAAATGTTCCACGCCTTACCAAACTTAGAACTGTGAACAAAGTACTAATGCAAGATGTGCAAGGTGCACAACTACACTGGCAAGCAGTAAATTCCTAGCAGAGAACATTGTAGAAAATGTACACCAAGGTAGTTTGACTTTGATCATATTTTCTTTTGTAAACACCATGACAATTTGATTAAGCTGATGAGTTTAATAATCTGTGAAACAAGTATCTAACATATTGAACATTAGCAGTGATGATGACCTAAATTCCCCTGCCTGTTTCTCATTCTCTCCATTCATATATATTCTAATAAACTTTTTAGCTGGCTGTATGATGGTGCTGAGCCACGCTAACCTGACCATCTCTAACATTACAGTGTCATTTGTCAAACCTGCTAATTATTGGCTATTTTTTAATTTTATGCAGTTTGGAACATGTTAACCCCCTATAAAACACTGCAGATATTCTGGTTATCAAATATTCATAATATTTACTATTTACAGTTACAATAAATAAATCCAGGTCCATAGCCTTACTACTGTTAATTACTTCATATTTACACATAGACTTTCATTTATGCCTTTAAAACATATTGTCAGGTCTATTATCTGTAGTAATCGTTCTGGAAAAGGACATTTCATAATTAAATCATTACATCATGTATTTTTTTTTTCATAAACTTTCATAAACGATCAGGTATGCACATTTAAAAGAAGCCTCTTTATCCCAATGAAATATTCAACTCTCTCATAGATTTTAGAAAGATGGGCACTTAACAGGAAACAGTATAAATGTTATCCTTATGCAGTGAATAAGTTTTAACAAGTGTTGTTTTGACCTTTCAGTGTGATGAACATGCTAGGCATAATTTACTCTGTCAATATTTAGGAATCTATACTACAGATTTTATGTTATATAAATATATATATATATATATATATATATATATATATTTATATATGCATTCACCTGCATTGTCTGTGAATTTGCAGAAGCAAAGCTCCTATTTGCCTACAGGATACTGCCTTCACTGTTTGGAAAATGCAAGTGAATAGGGGATTGTAGATGGAGGAGAGGTAATTCTTTCAAAACTATTATGTTTGTGTGATTATATTCAGCAAGTATTAAATATAGTTTAATCTTTTTTTTAAAGTAAATACATACTTATATTAAGAAAAATGTTGTAATTGTTAATTTTTTTTGGAGATAGAACAAAATCTTGGCCAGTTAATGTCTGTAGTGTAAATGTAAAGATATATTTGATATAATAATGTATAATTATTTTCAGTTCTAAAGGTTCCCATTGACCATAAGAAAACTTTTCAGACTTTGAAAAAAAAAATCTAAAATAAATATAAAAAGTAAACGGATAATTGCACTGAACTATATTCTTGCATATTTCTCTCATGTTTCTTAGAATCTTTCTTTTCTGTTTATTATTTTGTATGCAGAAAGTGAAATCTCCAACACCTGTGATTGTTCAAGAAGGGGACTGTTACATCACTGTAACATATGGTGGATGGCCAGAAACTGTCAACCCATGCAAGTTATTTCCACTTCCACTGGAGGCTTGCTATGCGTCATTTTGGATGTTTACCCTGGAGTATCCTAAGGGACTATAAAAACCTACAGGTTTCTTGATTTTGTGGTCATTACATGCACCTCTAACTGTCCTCCCACTGTCAATAGAGCTGGTTGGTCAGATTTAATGTTTTAATGCTACATTTTCCTCTATAATATATTAAACAATATAGGAAATATCTGTTAATGACTATTTCACTTTTAATATTTCTGTGTTTAAGTACCTTAATTAAATTAGGTAATTATCTTATTATTTTTCTGGAAAAAGTTCACATTTGCACCCTTGTTACGATGTAGGTATTTTCTTCAACTCCCTCCAGTTCGAATTTAATTGATGAAAAATTTTATTTATTTACCAAGGACCTATTTTTTGGAATTCATTATCGGAAGCTTCTCACAAAATATATGCCTTTACTGTAGAAAGATTCGGTGACATAAGTTAAATCCATTTTAATTGTTTGACTTGTGTTCTGACCATCTTTTACTTTAAAGATACCATTAATTTACAACACTATAAACTTATTGATGCACTTTTTTCTATTGTTCAAAGATGCATTATATATAGATTTGGGCCCCATTGTTAACATGATCAGCAACTTTAATGAAATAACACACAGCATTCATAAACGTAATCATAATAATATTGCACTTATTAACAAATTTGATATGTTTAGTTGGAGACGATTTAACTGCCATGCAGTGTGGTCAAAATGTTTAAATATGCTTGCTTCCTAATGATGCCTTTTGGAAGATCAGTATAATCTGAATAATTATATACATTAAGTACACGTGTTGTACATGTTGATGATCTGTTGAATATTTCATCCAATAAAGAAGTGGTGTGATATTATGTGTGAGCATGCATTTTTTAATGCCATTTCCCAAATTATCCAAGATGCATTTCCCTCTGTAGATATCCTGATCTGATTTTCGGGACACTTGACTGTCAAATAGAAAGTTACAACTCTATCATCATAAGGAGGTCTGACTTCGTTAGTAATATTTTACTGGTAAAATCTAAAAAACAAGTTATGAGAAACCTGAAGTACACAGATACAAATAAAGAGTTCGTCCAAAGTGGCAAGACAGTAGCTTTTTGAGAAAGAGTATGGAAACCTGTAACAGTGTATAGATCCAAGTGCAAATAACAATGTTTTGTTATTCTACATATCAAAGCACCGTGAAATAACGGTGCAATGCCAAGATTCCAGTTTAAATCACGGTTGATTCACGTCTCTTAGCACTGTAAAATAACGGCATATTGTCCCGTAAAATAACAGATGCCCGTTATTTCCCATGGCTTAGCACCGTTTATTTACGTCCCAAAGCGCTGTAAAATTACGGTGCAATGCGACGTTATTTAACGCACTGCGTTATTTCTTTGCACGTAAAATAACGGTGCATTGCACTGTCAACTTTGCTGCCAGTGCAAAGCACCGTTATTTTACGTGCAATTTTTAACAGTGTAGTACAAGCCGATGACATCATGTTAAGATAATACTGAACCATGATGCAACTGGGAAGCCCTTAATGAAACTCAAGGAAATAGGTCGTGCCCCGAATTCAGAGGTTACCCTCTAATGAGCCGATTCAAATATATACCTTACTATTTTTTTTAGGATTTTTACAAAACTTTCAACCTGTTCGCTTAAAATGAAATCGCTATACACTCATGTTGAAAGCAAGTGGACTTCAATGATAATAAAATATTACACCTGTGTAAAAAACAATGTTTTAAAAGGGCATATTCATATACCAGGCATGTCAAAAATGCATGCAATATAGTGTCAATATAGTGTGTTCTCCTTAAAATATTATGATATCTACCAATATTTCTAGTTCGGATACTCCTGTACACGAGGGGAAATAGGATTGTTAGGCGTTTGGAAATCTGGTATCTCGTTGAACAGTAGGTGCTGCCTACTTTATTACTTATGGCACCTACAGTTTATATATGTTGACTTAAGTAAAAAGATATCAACAGAATATTACATTGTTAACGCGATATTTATTCATTGTACCCCGTTATGTTAAAATGGTTTTTATTAATATACTATATTTAAGACCCATGATGGCAGATGAAATGTTAATCGTTGATCAAGTACGGAAAGTTAGACGTTTCAGTCAACCGCGCCATTCATAGAATTGTTAAAAGCGGTGATAAGCTTGTTTGTGGTGTACATTTTTTATACCTTTCCTCATTTTTTGGAAGTTACCGCCTCCATTTTAATGCTGGCTCAAGGAAGGACTATTTACAACTGCAGACTTTAATTCTGGATTCGGACAGGGCGGAAAACATGATTACCCTGTTGTCAAAAAGGCTTTGGGACCTCGCCTTTGGGACCTGGCGGTGTAACACCGAGGAACCCCCGAAAGGCGCACTCGTTTTGAATTCATCCTGGATGGGGGGGGGGGGGGGGGGGGCAACCGTGAAAATTCTCACCGTTCTCCCCTGAGAGTCGACCCTGTGTTCACTCCCTAGACAACAGAAGCCGGTTGTTGTATACAGAATTTTGGTAATTTGGCAAGATGGTCGCGGAGAGCAAATCCAGGATACTTACATATATTGCAATCAGGTATGTCCGCCTGTGCACGTTCAGGCAAATGTCCCCATCTACTTCCTTGGATAAAAAAGCGTGATATATCAAAAATGAAAGGGACATCTGTTTTGGGAAGTTCATGACTAACGTTCCGAAACCCGTGACCACGTAGGTATCAATTCGTGTTAAACATATCCTGTAACAGGTGTTACACTTTTAACCGATATATATATATATATATATATATATATATATATATATATATATATATATATTTATAGTATAAATACTGATCCAGTTGTTCGTTAGCAATATATGAGATAGACGGATTAATGCTTGCTGTTCGCCTGTATTAAAAATGGGTAAGGTAGGTCTTTAATTAAACTAAATAAAACAGACTTTTTGGTCTGTTAATGTATATATTTATTGAGGATATAGGATATCGCTAGGCCATAGAGCACTTTACACCGGTGGGTAACTCTACCTTCTCTCTCTCTCTTTCTTTCTCTCTCTCTCTCTCTCTCTCTCTATATATATATATATATTTATATATATATATATATATATATATATATATATATATATATATACACACACCCATGCGCTATCAAGATTTCGGTTTCATGCCAGGGTCAAGGATTGTAGTATACGTCTGTGTGATTGCCTTATCCAGACCGGTGACATCGGTGAGAACCATCTGTGAGAGCCTTGATGTCCTCTCAATCACATCATCAGAGTTTGTTCGTCAGGTAGGAGTTGGTGTCATCCCCGAATGATTTTTGACTGGGCGAAACATTTTTAAATATTCCTAAATGATCGAAATTTTTCAAATAAATCTGTATCTACACGGTGACTTTGTATGACCGTTTGATTAATTACTGTTATCTGTTCAGGAGAAATATTCACACAGAATTTTTTTGAATAATGAATACCAGAATGCATTTGTAAAGCGAAGTTCCATTAGAGTAAAATCGACCATGATCAATTCTGTCAAACCTTTATTTTTTTTTTTTAAATTGAATTATACTGATCTTCATATATTGGCTCGATAAGCACATTCAAAGAGCATCACATTGATAATGAGGATGTTCATATATATATATATATATATATATATATATATATATATATATATATATATATATAGCACTTTGAACATATATATTTTCATATTCAAAGAGCATTACATTGCTAATGACGGTGTTTTCTAATTTTTGTTTGTTTTCTTTATATAAAAAATGTTCATTTTACTAAAATAGATGGACTCCCTCCTCAACGAGACCCAAGCCAGACCAGTAACACTTGGACGTATTTGCAGGGTATGTGTACTTTTCCACCGAAATTTGAATGACCTAATTCTTTGGTTAATGGTTAATCAAGATTGAATTTCCTTAGGCCCCCTAACTATTAACGAGATTTCGTAATGAACAGTTACGATATTTCCATATCCATATTTGTCCCTTCTGGATCCAGGTATTTATAGTCAGTCCAACTGAATATTTTTTTTTTTCATTTCAACCTTTTCTAGAAATTTGAGTCATATCTGGCGTAATCTCATCTTTTACTACTTGTTTTAGCCGGATCTGACGTCATTTCAGCCTTTTTTTAATATATTTTTGAGCCGGATGTAGAGTTATTTACACATTTTCGTTCCTTTGTTTAGCTTGCTCCAGAGTCATTTCAACCTTTTTCATACATTTAAGCCGTTTATGGCGTCATTTCAACTTTTTTTCCTACATTTCACCAACACAGACATTATATATGATATAAGTAGAACATGTACACGAAGATAAGTAGGATTCAGGCGTGTTTAATTTTCTTTCAGTTGAAAACTTTATATGGAAATCTCTGGACCAACAGGAAACACAAGACCTACTGTCAGGTTTGTCAATTGCTTCTATATGAGAAGGGGTTGGGGTCCAGGGTCTGAAGCCCCCCCCCCCCCATTTTCAGCATCCGTAACAATTTTTGAAGGGTTTCTCGCCAATTTTTTACTTGACCTTGACCTTGACCCCCGTTTCCTGACCTGGGGGGCCCTTTTAAGGCTTTGTCATAAGTCCTACTGGGTTGGATCCCCCCTTTTCCCAAATCCTATATCCGACCCTGTTTATGTATGCGCCATTAACAATCAAGGGCATGGCTACATAATCAATTGGCTACATAAATGGGTTTGAGGAAATTGGTTTGAGGGTCATATTTAGAGAGTTATATTTAAATTATCTTAATTTGTAACAAGACATTATATTTTGTATGAATATTTACGTAGTTACAAATAGTCTGAACTTATCTATTTGTTCCTTTCATGATCATCATTGTTCTCCCCAAGGGGTAAAATATATAAGATATATGAAAATACAAAAAAAATATAAATTTTAACCACTGTCAGCCAATGACGTGATCTTGAATATTTAACTTTAGCTATGTATTTGTATGAAACGGAGGCAGAATAATGAAAAAAAAATGAAGCGCTTATATTTGAACAATTCACCTTCAGGAACGGACTGTTGTACAGATGGAAGCAATGGCGCTTCAGCAATTTCTTGCATACTTCAGGTAAGTTTCAGTCGTTTTTCACAACCGGTAATGCTTTGGATACATTGAATATTTAAGTAAATATTTTATTTTGATGGTTATTATTTTTCATTTGGGCTTAAATTGTTATAACAAACGGTATACACAGACACACATATATATATCTGTGCTTTGTTTTCTTTTTAGAGTTTGGGCATTTGATAACACAAAAATTGATCTAAGTAGGAAGAGCAAATACCTCTCAAATATCTTTTGGCGAATATTGTGTAATTAGAATAAGGTTTTCATATGAGGCGGGAAATGTACGATTAATACCATCAAGATTTTCAGTTTAACTCTGCATTCAGGAAGTATAATTTAAAAATAAATACTCCAGGAAATAGAAACTCAAACATTGTATGGATAGACGTATTAAAATACACGGACGACTGAACTAAATTATCACTATTGACATGCCCATCCAAGACGGGTCGTATTCAAAGGCGTTATTATAGGGGGGATTGGGAAATACATCGATCCCCCCCGACTATTCATATATTGCAAATGAAATATGTGTACCAATTTAATTATAAACTTGAGTCCTATTTATGAGTTACAAGGAAATATTGTATCCAAATCTGGTTAATAATTTACTTTTACTTGAGATATAATTGACTGTTTGTCTTTTTCATTAAATCCACCATAAATATTAAGCAATAAAGTTTGTCACCTAAATTCATTTCCCAACAGATTTGAACATATTTTAGGCGGGCAGAGGTCATAAGACAAACAACGGGCGTAATTTGCCCTTATACCGTGCTCTTATTTTATTGTGCATCTGTTTTTACGATCCAGTTTAATAAAATTTTGGCAAATTTTAATTTGATGATTGTCTTATTATTGTTGTTTTTCAGGCAACCAATATTGGATTGTATAAAAGAACGGAATGCTAAAGCTGAAATACATTTTTATCTGAATAAAATGATCCGAGGACACGGCCCAGGTGGTCTGATCAATATCTATGAACCCGTGAGCAAGACCTGTTTTAAGCCGAGAAAATTGCCGAGCAGTCTTAAACGGATGGTCTGTGATAAAGGGGTTGCTTTTGCACACGACACCTTTGCAGCACTAGCCCATTTTTTAAAGATAAAAATTAAATCCATGAAAAGCAAGCATTGTGTATAGGTCAGCATGTCCAGGAGCCTTTATTTTTGTTCAAATAGCGTAAACAGAATATCTGGTGCAAAAATGCATATATACTAGTAGTTCAGGAATGCAAATCATATTTATTAAAGCTCAGTAAAGTACATTGTAATATATATATATATTATATGTTTATTTGTAAAGTATATAATTTTATATTTAAATATTTATTAAGACATTTATATATGTGACTTATGTCGCAGAAAAAGCTTGAATTATATTCTGGACCTTGCAGTCCACCTTATAACCTTCTGGTAAAACTGCGATACATGTCTAAACCTGTTCCAACACGTGGAAATATCAATGTTTTCTTGATCTCTATATTTGCACATGGTCTGACTTTAAGTATGAGATGGCAATCATGTTATACATTGTATATTCTAGAAAATAAAAGAAGGCACAAAAGAACCATCATTGTATAAGTCATTTCTTCAGACATGAATTATGGCCTAATGCAGCTGAGGCGACATACGAAAGTTTGGTATCTTGAGAGAGAGGGAGAGAGAGAGACAGACAGACAGACAGAAAGAGAGAAATATGTTAGAATGGGCTTCTACTACGGAGCTATTCAAATGTGCGCTCCTTTGTTCAGGTGATGTAGACAATTTCCTGTTTAACAAGCTCAGAGCCAGTTCTCGGGAATTTAACAATGATAATGTGTCACATACAAATTAAAGTTGTGCGTTTCGGGGGACGTGCGCGATGGGGAATTCCCGAGAATCTTCCTTGTCCAATCATAGATTGTATTTGCTTTAACCTGGGGTCATCTAAAGTTAAACATGTCAATAGACTTTCATCCCTTGACACATTTATTGTCCCCAGTTTTCCTTAGTACAATGCAAACATACCAGGAATAACCCTAGCTTATTCTCAAAAGGTATACATATCATACGTTAGGGTAATTGTGTCATTATTGATTCAGTGCATGCAATCTGGCCATCAAATCTCATTTCTTTATGTCATGGCCTCAAACACTTAATTAGGTTCAGAAAAATAACTGTTTCCTCAAACCAATTATGTAATCATATATGTAGTGTAATACCGTGATGTGTTTGGTTAAGTATTTGAAAGCATCTAACAAAGTCCAGCTCCTTTCACTGCCATCAATATACCAATCACGCCATGTTTTATAGCACCAGATAATGTTCTTGTATTCTATAAACATTCATAATCAACCAGTTACATGTATGTAGTGGTTCGTATTTGTAATCAAAATCTGGGACTGGTTATGTGACTTTATATAATTCAGCATGAACTTTGAAAATCCAGGACCCACCTTTACAAATGATCAACCCACCTTTGCTCCGGAATCCCATTGGATGAATAAATGTTGATAAGTAAGAAGAATGCTTACCTTTCAGTAATTTACTCTTAATTAAAGAGACCTATTCACATATCATATATTATGGTAACGGCAATATTTCGATATAGAAACGTTTTCGTACTTTGGTACACAAATTGTTAAAAGCTTGCTCCCATTTGGAGAATATTTTATTCAGGACTTTATTAAAGGGCCAAAGGTAAATAGTTCTAAATACATGTATGTCATAAGCTCATCAGGAAAATGATGACTGAACATGAGCGCATAAAATACACATAGGAAGTACGCCACCTGGTGGCCGCACGAGAAACTTGAAAAGATAATTCAAGCTTTCAATAAGTGTTTCATGTGTGTTTGTTGTTTCATGTTTCCCTTGTCTTGGAGTTGTCCCGACTGTGTTTACACATACACAAAACCATAACAACGTGTAAAATTGGGGAATTAGAGATAGTAAGTCCTTGTGGCGGGATGTTTGTATTAAGCCACAATGAACTTATATAACAAGTAATGAATTATTCAATAGATTATATTATCGCAGATGTAAGCGTACCCTTAAAGTCATACCTTTATAGAAACCAAACGTTGTAAAGTGTTGTCATTGTACTTGATAAAAATCAAATTGTTTCAGTACTCTATTTTAGGATAGATTGTTGGGGCAAACAACTTCTGTCTGCCACAGGTTCCATTGATAAGTGATTGATCCGGTAAGACCAAACCTGTACCCAGTGGTCTTATAAGTAGGTGCATATGACACTCGTATCGGTGTATGCTACGAACAGGCCGCTATTCACAGAAGTGTCTTACATACGAAAAGTTCAAAGAGTACACAAAGTCCCGTAGCAGATATATATGACTGTTTCTGATTCCCGCCAAAGGTCGTATTTATCCAAAATGAATTTCTTCTCGTTTGGGTATATTCTGATTTCTAAATAACCACACTTTCAAATCAAAGTTGATACATTTCAAGGATTAACCTTCTGTGTCCATTTCACAGCGCATGCTTATAAAGCATTACTTATTCCGTGAATTCCTTACCTGAAAAACACCAATATTTATAATTATTTTCATGAAACAATTTATACCAAACGTAATTGGACCTAATACACTATACCCACTTGGCTACATTTATATTTATGCTCGGGGTCATTTAAAACCCCTAGTGAATTGAGCATGAGGGAAAATAACTTTTATACCCACAATCCCTATCCAGCAGAGTCGTGCTCTTGTGAGTCTGATTCTGCGCAGTGTGATGAATGTTTACCTGTGATAGAATGGCACATGTTCCTTGAAAATATTACATGTTTAAAAAATATGTTATATAAGCCTGTATCTCACTGGGCTGCGAAAGCTTTTGACAATTTGGGAACGGCATTCGCGAGAGAGGTTCAAAAGTGTCTTGGAACATGCGCGGCGGTTCTCAATTTCCTCGCGTGATTCGCAAAGTGTCGCTCCCTTGTCGCAGAACTTTTGAACATGTTAAAAAAATTCTCACAGAAAAATTTCTGTCAAAAAAGTCATAGAATCGTCGCTGGCGTCTCGAAACCGTCTTGAACTATTCCCAATAGTTTCTGGGAATCAGGAAGTACGAGAAATGCGAGACAACTTTTAGAGGTGTTTGCGACCTATGCAACTACATTGGGAATATTTGTAGAAAAAAAAAGATAATCTGACATTCTGGACGCGAATTGTCGTGCGAATATTTCACAGATTTCTTGCGAATACATAACATAAATTTTCCTCCGTAGGTAAAAATAATAGTAACCTTGAATGGATATATAAACATACAATTGCTTACAGGCACGTTATCAGGCAAGATATTTACACAATCTCTGCGTGAGTCGGATAAACGGCATGTCACCTTTTCTGCTGTTTAGTGGTCTGCTCTTGACCTTTTCAGAGTTGCAATGGACAGAAGTGCCTATTAAGTGAGATTATAAAACTGTGGAGTCGAGGGCCGTGCGAACTGCCAAGGTGTTGTGTATAAAGATGTCAGGAAAAGATTAAATAAAGCTTAATTAACCACAAAATTTCTTTAGATTGTTGGTCATGAAACGTTATTCAACACATATATTGTATGTAATTAATAAAAGTAACATAAGTGAAGTAAAAGTAAAGCATTACTATAAACATTGTAAGCTAAATGCCGTTCACAACTGTATATTAATCAGTTCAACTCCATTTAACTTAATGGACATTATACAACTCTGTCAGAATACGAGCAATTGGTGCATATTTTCCATTTAATATAGGGCTTTGTTTTTTAAGGTTATATGTTCATATTCTGGTAAAGCGTTTTTGTGAGTGGACATTCGCAGATTATCCGAGTGCAAAACCATTGATTTCAAATTTGTTTACCACCTAGTATTTACTGTAAGCGCTGGATCTCCAATGAGACGGATTTTTGAAGCTGAGATTTGAGCATAATATAAGTCCTAAGTCACAAATTTGCACCTGATATCTATTTTTGACCGTGACCTGATTCTCAGGGTCGTACACTCCATACCCGATCCCCTCTTATCGCTCAATTGATCCAGTGATCTTTTGGCGATTGCATACATCTATTTTTTTCTGTACGACAGGAGGGATAGACCCATATCAGATCTACGTGCATTATAGTGCGAGAACTTGGACACTGAAACTACGATACAACCGAACATGCTTCTTAGTTTACGAAGAACGTTAGGGTGTTTTGGCGTCCCACAGTGCCACCCACAATGCACCGGGGCTTCTAAATTCACCATCAGCGTAGCTATAAATGTAGTGAAAAGTGTAATGTAGTCCGTTCAACTGTGTTAGACAGGAACTGTTTCAAGGCAAATTGAATAAATATGGGTGTTATTGTGGTAAGGACTTCGCGGAAATGTTTGACAGTTGCGATAAGTAGTCCCGGCCGTCCCACACAGGCTGGTCGAGGTTCATTTGAGTAGAAACTACCTCTGGAGGAATGGTGATAAAACGACAACTAGTGGAAAGGATCGATATACGGCGTACCTGATCGACTTCGCATAACATGTCAGGCAAAAGTGAGTATCTGTAATGCCTTTTCATTCTAGTCTCAGATCTCGCCAGTACTTTTCTTTATCTTAAGCTGTCCCCTTTTGTGTTATGTTAAAGAAAAGACCAAGGGTTGGAAAGTATTTTCTCAAACAATAAAATTTTGGATTTTAACAATTGCGCCACAGGTCTTCTGCAGCAGTTACTGTTTATCAGGACAAATCAACACATGAAATTTCACGACAATCTGCGTACGTACAACTGTGACCAATGCATGCTAAAATGAAAGGTTTTTATATCAGCTCAAAAGTAAAGGCTTATTTATCTTATCAGTTACACGGTACCTGTGTCCCGTGTGGACACACAGGAAACCCATGTAACCGAAGATAATTTGCTGCCATATGTGGGGAGGTTGAAAGGTCACCAGTTGCAAACCACCATTTGCAAAACTCTAGTTCGTGTGACTAGCCACCAGATGTCCATGTTGAATGTGTTTGGATTATGTTAGTCGGCCCAGAAATATTTGAAACAAGTGTATTTAAGCATAACGAACAGCCTGTGTATACCTTGAGATTGGCGTGTTTTGGCCTCTCTTTAAGAAAAGGGACTTTCTTTCCTTAATAGACGTCAAATGTCAAAATAGGCCCCTTTAAAACCACCAGGCGGTTCCCGGCTTGTCATACCTGCTGAAACGAGGATATACTTCCAACGTATACAGCGCTTTTTTGGTAAGTACTCTCACGACAGAGAGAGGCAAAAGGTCAAGTATTAGATTGCTACATAAAACCCGAGCTTGTCTACCTTCTTAAGATCAACTTAACTCCTGTTCATAAGTGCATTGAACGGTGAACGTGAACACACCGCCGCTCCCTCCTCTAAAAACTTATATTAAATAGACAGTGCCCCAGACTGCATACCTCCGTGAAAAATCCGTATCCGCATCCAGGAACGACTCAAAATTAAATACACCCATATCCTGACATTCTCGTTAATTTATTGAAATACATTGAAAACATACATCGACGGTTAACATGATTTGAAACCAATCTAAATTACCGTAATGTCCACAATATTTACATGAAAATCAAAGAGAACATGTTGTGTAAAACTAATTAAAGATGTAAAATATCCTTCATATCACATGGATGTTACATCCTCTCCGCAGGATATGTCAAAAATTGAATTTAATGATATTTTGTTATCAGAGTGGCCCTTGTATTAAAGAGGAAGGTGATTTAAATTTTGGGCGAACCAATCATTTTTTAAAGATGACGCACGGAAAAACAGAGAAAAAAAAAAGAATTTTGATATATCTGGATCAAGATCAGTATTTTAATTGTTACGCTACGCCCCATAATCAAAATAATTTTTCGTTCACCCATGCCAATCATTCCACATCATTTCATCCAAATCTACGCAGAATTTTCGAAGACATACCCACACGCGGCCGATAGCTTAACCCCCTGCCACTGGTAATAAATATATGTTTAAATACCGGTTGAAATACGTTTTTTCTGTAAGTGAAATAAATTAAATAGGGTAAACAGGAACTGATACATGACAAGGACGTGCTTTTAAGCACTTTCTTCGTGTCAGCCACTTATAATGTACCAAGTGACCAGTCCAGATACCAGAGTCTCTGGGTAAAACTCCGTTAGTAGTGCTGCCAACACGTTTGCTGTCCTATTATAAACTGCGTTTTGCTGATAAAGGAAAATATTTATTCAAACGGTTCACAGAGTATGCGTACTTCTGTCAAGGTCAACGGTATAGTAGACAATAAGATATTTTTCCATTTAGGTTTGGTTTAAAGGCAAGTATGATAACGGAACACTCCATACGCAGCGGCTATACACCGCAGTCGTTCAGTATCTCCCTCGCTTTAATTTAACAGCTGCTTTGGCATCAGCACCAGGGCTCGTACAGGGCAAGGCGTAGTAATCGGACCAATTACAGCGTGGTATCGCTTTATACATGCAGCTCCATGTGTCAAACCTGCGACATCCCGCGCTCATTGCTTGGATGCAGAATGGGAATCCATGCTTTCATCTGTCAGATTCTTGGCCATCCTTGTGTTGAAAGACAGAAAAATTAGGCAAAGCAGCGGTTAAAGCAAAGGAGATCTGGAAAGGATGCAGCATATAACCGCATTTATGGTGTAGCTAATGGAAGAAATTAAATATATTTAAACATCGGTATTAATCCCATGACTCGGTATTGTTATGTATGGCTGACAATTTTCTTATTCCAATAAGTTGAAATACCATGCACCATATAAATACATGATGTGGTACCCCTGAAACTGATTGCCCTCACATTATTCCATCTTTCGTCACAGCATCAACAATTTAATGTGTAGCAGGGCCCCCTATAGTATTCCCGTGCAATCGGACCAAATTTGGAAACTTTGCATAAGCATTATTCATGACTAGCAGTAAATGACCACGAATGTAACAATGTACCGTATTAATAAATCTTTCCCACAGTTTATAAGGAACAAAAAAATACTTTTGGCTAACAATTCACGTGTCCGAATAATTATATAACAAAACTAAACAATAATGCAACTAAAAGACATCAAATCTACTGACAGAGCACAGAGTAGTAAGTTATTGTTTGTGGTAAGTAGTACATTAATACGTAAGCAGATAGTCAAGTATTACTTAGTAACATTCGCATCAATAAAATTATGATTGTTTCATAAGTGATGTACAAATACATTTTTCGTAATACTGAAATACCATCAATAGGTTAAAAAAATAAAACATGATCTAAATATAAATATATAAGTATCTTAACCTAGCCGTGCTTTCAAGCATGTCACTGTACTTGATAAAAACCCGTAAGGTGTGCACACTTTGCGTGTCATGTAGGTACATCGTACTACATGACTTCTATCAGATGCATGAATACCTGGCTATACATTTTTTGGGTTGTTATCAAATGTGTCATCATACTAAAAATAGACCCTGGATCTGGAGCAGTTCCGCATACTATGAGTTAAACAAGTACGCCTACTTTTAAC
Source organism: Sipunculus nudus (assembly GCA_026874595.1). Taxonomy (NCBI): domain Eukaryota; kingdom Metazoa; phylum Annelida; class Sipuncula; order Golfingiida; family Sipunculidae; genus Sipunculus; species Sipunculus nudus. Next base: position 35,790,018 of record CM049306.1, on the reverse strand, counting down.
AAGGTCACAAGTCAAAAGTGTCGGAGAAATATAAGTGACATTCACAACTGAACATAGTATATGTTTGTAAAAAGAAGATCCAAAGGGGCCCAATCACCTATAAAGCATTTTGAATTAACACAAGAAAATAGCTTTTTCATTTTAAAATAAACCTGTACCTGCCAAAATATTGCCTTTAAACCATTAGCTTATTCCTGTAATTGAGTCTTAAAAGGTGTTAAACAGCCGTATGCGAAGTAATGGGACAGTGTGCTGGGACGGTTATGCCGGGAAAGTTGTTATAAAGCAAAACTGAACTGATAGTATGAAAGAATAGGCCTAATATTTCTCCTGATTATGTACCCGTAAAATAAAGATATAGGTGGTTTATAATATTCTGGCCAGATATGAGAGGCTTTCCTTTAGTTTCCTAAAGAGAGATTATAATTTAAAACGTCTGTTACCGGGGATCCTACTACCTTTTTAGGAATTTTACGTGGTCCAAAAAAGTTAACTCTGCCGATACACGAGCCCTTGCCATTAAACTCTTTGCGCATAGAGTTTCTAGTGTGATCGATGTCCGTGTATTTCATGACGCATCCACGCACCCTCATTGGACCCTGAAATTTATTTTTCACAGTTTGTCGAAACTGTTCATGCCGTTCTGCGTACACATTAAAAAAACGGCTGTCACAGGTGGCATATCATTTTTGGATGTCATTTTCATAAGTATGTAGTGTAACACAAATGTCCCCTTAAAAATACATATTTTGGTTTTTAGGTGGTATTACATTCGTTGTTTACCCTCCAGGCTTCCAGTATATAAGTTACCCTCTCGAGTACCACCCTTGAAATTGCCAAATAAATGTCCAGATATTTCAGTATATTTTTCTTCATTTCAAGTTTCATTGGGCGAAGTGCATTCTTGTTGATAAAACTGCCTCGCTGATTACAACAAAAGCGGTACCTCAGGCCTTTTAGGCCGCTCCATTGAATCAGTCGCTTCATCAATGTCCTTGTTTTGACGTTGATTTCTTCTCGCACAGTATACTTTTTTAAATTTGGTATCCTCACTTTGCTGTAAAATAAACGTTGGTTCTATAAAACCAATGAGGTTCAATAGAATACATTAATGTATTTAACCTACTTGGTAATACCATCAAGGAATATATGCAATATCGTTTTCAGTTCATGTTTATTTACATATATAGTACTATCTGTATATATTTATAAGTCCCAAAAGATATAAAGCCGTGGATATGCGCATGTGTGAATATTTTTACGCATATACACGTATACGCTAATGAAAACATGGCTTTACAAGCATGAATTTGAATATTTAAGGTAGTGCCTTCGGTGTTGTAGATTCACCGCAATATCCGGTCCATTTATCTTAATCTTTATCGCAATAACATGAAACACCTACCTAAAAAAGTTCACGAACTGAAAGAGGGAAACGGTCTCATTGCACAAGTTGTCGATGTAGCTCTGGAAATAGATAAACAGCGAAGAGTATTATCCATAATTATATATATCCATAATATATATATATATATATATATATATATATATATATATATATATATATATACCGTTGATCCAAAATATGGGTTTAATGATAGCTACCTGGCTGTAATAAAAGATTTGTGGTATCCGTCTCATTGTGTCTGTCTTACAGTTTATCGCACACAGGTCAAATTCTCAGGTTTCTAACAACAAAGCCCAGTACTGCGTTACTAAAAAACTTTTCTCTTAGGATATATTGACTTATGACACGCTAGCTAAAGTAGATGTAATCACGCCCACCGATAGGTTCGATGTATATATACATACTGTACTGACCACAGGCACTCGTTTCCAGCACTACAATGGCCTAGAAACCGAAAACACATTGAGTATGGGCGATATACCCATTATAATGTCCTACAGTCCTTCCAACATAGAGTAAAAAGAAACTTAAACCATAATTTGCATACATTTTGTTTATTAAATTTGAGTAAAATCAGTATATGAGAAAAGGGTTTATTCTTAACTACATTCCAACACCATTTGTAACGGTTGAGATCATGGGTAACATGCAAAAAGATCTATATTTAAAACCTACCGGTTGCTTATTAAGTGTTTTGTGTTGTATAAATATTATAAAAAAATAAATCACTACCAAAATTAGCCTTGCCATACAATCCGACAGATTCAGCAGGGCGTTTGTTTCGAGGTCTTTCAAACTTCCTTCGACCACTTTGCTGCCAAACCGTGTGATCTTACCTAATTTTGGGAGATTAATCACCCAAAGTTAATTAGCCAGTTATGGAACAGAGACTAACACATGTATATATGTATTAACCAGGAGCACTGGTGTGTGACATGCCAACAGGGAACCTCGATACACGTTAGTGTCATGTTAATTTTTTCCTCTAAAGGTTGATGGCACTTAACCTCGTGTATCTTTCATAAGAAGTGGCATATACTTCGTGTTAACTCAGAGTTTTAATGTGTCTCTAAAGTGTTTTTGGTCCAAGAGTTCCACTTTTTTATGACAAGACTAAATTTGCATATTGAAGTTTGCTGGGTACTGCATGTTGCACTTGGCAGTCTGTGTCAGGTGTCATCTGGGTACAGGTTATTGGCTACAGTTGTGATGACCCTTTAAAGACTTAAATTAATGCCTACAAACAAATTCGGGAGTCTAGGTAAGACAACATCGTTAAACAGAAGAGGAAATCGAGGAGTAAGACCTTAAATCAGAGGTGCAAGAAAAAACGAATATTGAACGCATGATCTTTACAGGCGAGATGGATTGAAATTGCGTGTAAAGCCTCAGTCACATACATCGCACAACACATGTACGACAAGTCTACGAAAGAAAATAGGGGAAACATTTCTTTTGTATATAACGACTGTCGTAGGGACCTCATATGAATGTCGTAGGAGAAGCGCATGGTTACACTTAGACAGCCTTGACCAATTTCCCCACGACTGTCGTACAATATATACTTTTATTTATGAACACCTCCACGAATTTATCAAAAGGAACCTGTCTGCTCCATGCGCAGAAGCCGTGCTGAAATCGTCAGAATAATGTTGATTTCGGAAAGAAAATAAAAGATATTCCAGTCGAGCGTCTTTACAATTAGACTTCACTTATCACCAAAACAGGTGATGGTTTCTGCAGGTGTCAGAATGAGGGGGAAGTCTGTTATCAGTTTGTGCACTGGTGTTTGATATATTCCCAAGTTACTTACATTTTTTATCTGGCACCAATTGATACCCGGATTGTCCTATTGAGAGTGAGTGTTCTCTTCAGCGTAATTTTTTAATCGCCTCAGTTTTTTGCAGTCCTTGACCTGCCACTCCCAGTTTGCCGATCAACTGAACCAGTTCTTTCAAAAAAAAATTATTACCTTATTCACGTACTTCATCAATTCCTTATCAGCAAAGCTAAAAAATCAGTACACAGCAATGTACTGTGTCAAATTGTCAAATTTTACACATTTTTCTACATGCTAATTACCATCAACTTACTTGCACTATTTATTAAGTTATTAACCCCTAAAGTTCAGGACGTTTCTCCTGAAATACCCGATATATATATATATATATATATATATATATATATATATATATATATATATATTCTCTCATAGCGGCATCTTGCCCACCATTTTGTATCCATGAACCATAGAAAAGTTAAATCTAGTCCACTAGTCTACAAATTAAACGTGGCATCTACGATTTTAAAATATGTCTTTGTCATAAGTTTCGATTCACTAGGATATATTTCCATAACAAAGCCAGTGACCCCTCCAAAAATGTCCAAAGGAATGTTTCGAAATGAAAATAGAAATCGATGCAGAAATGAAAAGATTGTTATAAGAGTGAATGACAGAAAAGATAATAAAATATGACTTTTTGTTTTATATTAATGCATAAATCTTGAGGATTTTTAAATTTTGCTATAGATAAATAGTATCCTTGTAGCATCGTATCTATCTGGACGATCATCGAAGGTTATTGGACGATAGAAGATGGCGTAAAATGACATTTAACACCCAACCGAACCGTTCACGTTTCCGGGGCCGATGATTGATGGAAGCGGATTGTGTGAAGGGAGGGAAAGCCGGAATGTCACTTAACAATGACGTCACATCCTTATTGTATCCGCCAAAACAGAGTTTTGCGGATACTATGTTTTCAGTCGGACGCCGCCGCCAGCGCCGCCGCTGCCGCATAGGTTTCCGGAGAACTCCTCCGTAACCACTAGGCGGAATTTTTTTTAAATTCGGGATTATGATCGGTTCACATGTGAACTGCTGCGCCCTCATTTTTGGTTGACCTCTGACCTTTCCTCTCTGCCCATCGTTTTATTTTTGCGCCTGTTTCTACACATAAACCCACATATCTCGGGAACCGTTTGACCGATCAGGCTAAATATTTTGCACAAATGTAGCCCTTGGATAGCTTTGCAACATACACTAAAAATGCTGGCGCCACCTGCAACCATTTTTGAACAGCGTCCATCTGTTCATCTGCCTTGGGATAAAATCACTCATATTTCTGAATTGGTTGGACGTATCCACCTGAAATTTTGCATGTGTATACATCCTGGATAGCTTTCTTGATTATATGACAGGTGGCGCCACCTACATTCACGTTAACGCTACAGACATCCAAGCTCATTTCTCAGGAACCGTTTGACCGATTTGACCAAAATTAGGCAGGTGTATAGATCTCACATAGCTCTTCATCATACGCATCATATTACTTCATCATACTTCATCAAACTGGTGGCGCCACCTGCCACCATTTTTGCACAGCGTCCTTCTTTTTGTCTGCTGTCGGATAAAATCACTCAAATACAAATAGTGGTTTGACTTATCTGCCTTAAATTATGCATATGTATACAACTTGGACAGCTCTCTGGATTTTGTGGTAGGTGGCGCAACCAACATACACCTTTCGGCTGAAGACATCCATGCTAATATGCAACACACCTCACTCTATTTCCCCTTGCAACTCAATCCACGCCTCACTTCACCCGTCCCACTCTGATTTTGGCAGATACACGTAGTCGCTTGTCGACTACCCGTATTCTAGTTTTGTTAGGGTACATTTTCACGCGATCCTCCTGGGGTCTACACTTTCGACAAAATGGGGTGAAGCAAGATTGAGGAGGGTGCGAGTGCTAAAAGGGAAAAAAAAAACGTTTACGTCCGGAGAGATTTTAGGCTATATATACCTTGCTGACTCACGCGTGGTCCAGGTTAACAAGTTTTATCTCACCAGTTTTTTTATTGTTTTACCAAGGTATCAAAGTATCTGACACGAATCGTTTTGTACACTATAGCTGCTTGATATTAAGTGTGTAAACATTGTGGTTTTCAATCCCGTGCAATGGCAATGTACGTTAATTGCTTGTGTTTTTGTACCGGGTCATGATCACACTAAAAAATTATCTAAATCCTATTATATATATATATATATATATATATATATATATATATATATATATATATATATATATATATATATTGATCAATATGTGAGCAAAATGGCCTTTTACGCTCAATGTTAAACGCCATTGGCTATCGTCCAGTTACCCGTGCGAGACTTATTTGTAAACAGTGGCATTTATCTCATAAAACATATATAATTATCCTCCTGTTTTTTAAGTGACAGACCATTAGGTTTGTCAGAATAAGTAAATATGTGCTTCCTGATCGAGCCTCACACAGCGGACCTCGTCATCTCTGACCGTGGAATTCGATAAACTTTCTTAAGTTAGAGGGGTAAAGTGGTACTCTGCGTGACCGGAAAATCCTTAATTTATTTACAACTTACATGTAAGGCAATAGGAAAACAATTATGAAACGCCAGCAGCATCGTTTGTAAAACACACTAGGTGTGGCTGGTTGCAAAGACTAAATACGGAATCAGATGTTGGTTTTTATTTTGGATGTTTGTTAGCTGATGTCAGGCTTTAATGCCTAACTGTCTGATCTGACCTAATTTTGAGAGATTCAGCCCCTTATGGAACAGAATGAATTACGAATGTACAAAATAACAATGTGTTTTTGACAAGGAGCAATTATGTGCCATACAACACGTCATTGACATGTCACTTTTTTCTTCTAAAAGGTCAATTGCACTTGACCTCTTATATCTTTCATTAGAAGTGGCAAATACTTGGTGTTTAACTGGTTCGTTATGTCTTATACAGAGTGGCCGTGTAGCGGTATTATCCATATCACCACTGCGTGTCAACCGGGGTTGGAAAATCTTTATTTACCTCTTTCTGATCTCTCCATTTAAGGGACTGGTCATCATTTTTTGGGGATACATTTGATATGCTCACATGTATATCTGTTACACTGAGGGATCATTTCCGTAATGACTACATGTCCTTAGATTTTTTTTACGCGGTCCATCCTTGGGATAGGAGGACCACGATAAAACGTGCTGACGAACCATAAACATCTGACCGAACCGTTCATATTTGAATTCACATTGAAACTAATGTTTCAGGGAAGCGGACAGCGGAGTTCATATGTGTAATAACCGTTGTGTTAAACTGGAGAGACAACTTGCACCGGATGAGTGCGAAAGGCATATATATATATATATATATATATATATATATATATATATATATATATATAGTAATGACTACATGTCCTTAGATTTTTTTTACGCGGTCCATCCTTGGGATAGGAGGACCACGATAAAACGTGCTGACGAACCATAAACATCTGACCGAACCGTTCATATTTGAATTCACATTGAAACTAATGTTTCAGGGAAGCGGACAGCGGGGTTCATATGTGTAATAACCGTTGTGTTAAACTGGAGAGACAACTTGCACCAGATGAGTGCGAAAGGCATATATATATATATATATATATATATATATATATATATATATATATATATATATATATATATATATATATATAACATCCTAAGTAGGTTCCAGTGCTTGCAGTAAAGTGCTCGTTACAGCTTCGGTAGAGCAGGTTAACTAACCGTTAAGCACGCTGGAGTATCGTGTTATTGCTCGGAGTTTCACGCCGTTGCCGATATCGGCACCCGGGCGATCATCAGATAACTGACGCTTGTTGGGGACCCAGCTATGACTGTTACTTTCTTTTTACACGGTTCGGTGGTTTCAGATGTTCACCTGTAACAGTCATTAAAGTCTCCTTGGAAAGCTGGAATTAGGTCTCTGTTACCCAATACCTGTGAGCTATGGGGCTTCCAATCACCCCCCCCCCCCCCCCCGCGAACTATGGAAAGTTTGATACGAAAGGTCAAGTATCTGAACAACTAATGGATTGATCACCATGATTCTTTGCATGGATATTGTTCATGGGATGCTTCATCAGTTTCTGCAGACTGGTGGCGCCACCAGTATTTTTTTTCAATTTTTAATCCATTTTTTTCTGTTTTTGTGACTTTTCAAAATGTTGTCATCTGTTATAAGGGCTGAAATCATAATTATTGGACCTGGCATCTTCTTTATTGACATCCCTGGAGGTCCGTAAAAAATCCATGGAAACCTGGAATTCGGTCTATGTTTCCCATATTCTCCGAGATATGGGGCCTACGGAAGCTTCATGTTTCCCAACATTTACCAGTAGAGTGTTAAACAACAATATTAACAAAAACTCAGTAATGTTAATGTAAATAAAACTTTTCCGCAGTTTATTAAGGATCACAAAATAAATAAAATACAATAAGTATAAAACATAAATAAAACAAAATAATGCCACTTAAAATACAGAGAACAACGAGAGAGAGAGAGACAGACAGACAGACAGACAGACAGACAGAGTCAATGCTCAATGAAGTAATACACCTTCGTGGACTATCATGCATGAATGTATCAGTACCTTAATCTGGCCATGCTTTAAAGCGTGCCATTGTACTGGATAAAAACCGCAAGGTGTGCACACTCTCCCTGTCATGTAGGTACATCGTACTACATGACTTCTATCACACTTATAAGTGCCTGGCTAAAATTCCTTGGTGTTGTTATCAATGGTGTGTCATACTAAAAATAGCCTATGATGATAGAAGGAATTCGGCGTACGAAGGGTTCAAAAAGTACGAGCACTGTTTACAAGGTCATACGACTAAAGGTATCGGAGAAATATAAGTGAAACAGATAACTGTACAGTAAGATTATACTTTGCGAAAGGAAGATTTAAAGTGAAGATATAGGTGGTTTAGCATATTCTGACCAGTTATGACAGGATTTTAGTTTTCTAAAGAGATATTAAAATTAGAACTTGAGTAACCGGGCATCCTATTACCACTTGAGGATTATGACGTGGTTCAAAATACGTTAGTCCTCTCTTAAACTTTGCGATACACGTGCCCTTGCAACCAAACTCTCTGTCCAGATAGATTCCCTCTTGGACGCTATCCAGGGGCGGATCCAGGATTTAGGAAAGGGGGGGGGGGGTCCAACCCAGAACGACTAATGAAAAACCTAAAAAAAATCCCCAGGTCCGGAAAAGAGGGTGGGGGGTCCAGGCAGCAAAATGTTGTCTGAAACCTTTGTAAAGAAGTTTGCTTCGGATGAAAAAGGGAGGGGGGTCCGGACCTCCTGGACCCCCCCCCCCCCCCCTCCTTCCATCCGCTTCTGCTATCCGCGGTTTACTTTTTTGACGAATTATCAAAACTCCACATCTTTATTATTTTCCAGGTGGGGCTTCCATTTTCGTACACAGAAAAACCCGGATGTCACAGATCGCATATCCAGTTACAGGATATCGTTTTGATTGTGTAGTGAATACAAATATACTCCAGAAAAAGGTATATATTTTGGTTTTACGTGGCATTACGTAGCATACCTGAAAAAGTTAACGAACTGGAAAAGAGAGGTTTTCATTACACAGATTGTCGATGTAGCTATTGTAAGGGAAAATATCCCGGCGTGGTATTCATAAGTTGATATAACTTGAAAAGCATGTTCATAATTAACAGCTTATTTTGACGTTATTTCTATTTTGTAATATTAAATATATAAAAATATAATACGAATATAATAACATATAATACTAAAAAACTGATTTTTATGTAAAAGTTAAGAAGATAGGAACTCATTATTACACATTAAATATGTTAATCCCTGTACATTACCTATCTTCATGCACCAGTTCTCTGTTGGTTTAGAAACCTAACGTAAGCACGTAAGCTGCTTTCTAGGGTCAATCATATAAAAGAAAACAATGATACATATTTGTATGAAAGTAATTGTCAAAGCGTCAAATTTTATACACCGAAGAGTACACCGGTTTACAGCGGATATATATATATATATATATATATATATATATATATATATATATAAATATATATTTATATATATATTCTTACACCGTCCACAGGCTTTTCCTAACTTTTCCTCTCTGTCATCACTTCAGAAATATCATCTGAAATAAACAAACACTTGATCCGTTTAAACATCATCTGGCATGTCTAGCAAATCAATCGGTTCTGTGTCACAAGGATAAGAAGAATATAGACTCTTAAGGCTGAACTGGCTGGAACTAACATGACACGTAGTCTTGCTCGACACTGCTCCAGCTTAAAGCGGCCCAATCACCTATAAAGCATGTTAAATTACCACCAGAAATAGCTTCTTCTCTTAAAAATAAATATGTAACTGCCAAAATTTTGCTTTGAAACCGTTTGCTTACTTGTGTTAAACACAGTGGACGGACACGATCACAGGTGACTACATAAACATAGCTCGTGATGCCGTGTGCATCGCGGAGCCACAACACGTGTGAATAAGACGCCCTGACTGCCTGAGACTGTGTGTGGGATGGTTTTGCTGGGAAACCTTTGAATAAAGCAAAACTGAACAGTGAAAAAGGCAATATTGCTGCTGATTATATCCCTTTAAACGTAGTAACACAGTCACAGTCGCCATGTTCAAAATGTTTTCGGCTTTGTAGGTCAGTCTTTACTTCAGTCCGGTCTCGTAGGTCTGATGTACGATGCCTTACGGGCGTTTTACTATAAACCAACGAACTGCGTACGAATTTTAGGTAATCTGGGGTCCTACGAATCGTAGGACTTTCCTACGACAGCCCAACGCTTGTTCCACCTGTAACTGACCTACGAATGTTCTACCGTCGTAGGTCATTCCTGCGACCGCCTCGGGTTTTCTGTAGCCTAGTCACATTCATCGCACAACACATATACAACAGGTCTATGACGAAGAAAATGGGTAAATTTTTCTTTTGTATCACGACCATCGCAGGGACTTCATAGTAATGCCGTTGGAAGAGCGTACGATAAGACTAACACAGCCCTGTAAACTTGACAACTCTTCTTGATGGTTGAAAATGGAAATTATTATTGTTATGATATAGAACTGACTTCCTTGCTTCAGTTCCGGTCCAAAATAAGTGATATTTTACAAATGAAACTGTTTTTTGCCTATTCTTATAAAAAATATTTTGATGCGGGGGTTAAAAAACTCGCGGGCGCTGCCTGAGAACCAAACCTTTTATCATTATTGGGCCTTAACTCTTTTTCATGAGCACTTGGAAAGTGAAGGTTTTTAAATCTAACTGAGCTCTCATTCCGCAAAACCAGTCTTATAAATTTATATATATTTCAGGTTGAAGTACATTTTCCTTTAGATGCCTATAAGTGATTCGGTTCAAACTCCGACGGCGGCGTTAACAACACGTTTGCTGTACTAATATAAATAGTTTATTGCTTATAAGTGTAAAAGGACTCCTTACACTACTCTTGGGGAATCAGCATACGGAATTTAAAATAAAATTTACATCAGCTATATTGAAGACTAAAAGAAAAAAGTGTATTTGATGTAACAAGTTCTGGAGGTAAAGCATGAAATATATGCATGGAAGCTTTGTTTCACACCATTTACCAGCAAACTGTAAAAGAACAATATGAACAATAATAATAAGTAATATCAATTTTATAAAAAAAAATCCTCAGTTTATTATGAATCATGTTAATGCTCAATCATTGTGCTTATGCACCTTCGTGGAAAATCTTCAAGAATATGTAAGTACCTGAACCTGGCCGTGTCATTGTTCTTAATAAATATCCGCAATGTGTGCAACCGTCTCCGTGTCGTGTAGGTAATTCGTATTACATGACTTCTATCAGATGCAATAGTGCCTGGCTAAACGTCTTTGGTGTTGTTATTAAATGTGTGGCATCTTACTATAAATAGTGTTTGGAGGAATTCTGCATACAAAGGATTAAACAAGTACGCTCACTGTTTACAAGGTCATACAAAAACCAAAAGTACCGGAGAAAAATAACTGAAACAGAAAGAGTACAGAAAGACAAGTTTGTAAAAGTAAGGTCTAAAAGTAAGGACCAGTGCTGACAGGTGTATCCGTTTTCCAAGGAAAAATTTAAATTTAAAACGTCAGTTACCGGAATTACATCCTACTACCATTTTAGGATTTGGACGTGGTCCAAAAAACCGTTAGTCCGCTCTAAAACTTTGCCGATACACGTACAATTTGCTACCGAGCCCTTTGCACAGAGAGATTCTAGTCTGTTCGATGTCCGCGGAGTACTTTCGTGACGCATACACGCGCCCTTATCGAACCCATGTTTATTTTCCCCAGTTTGTCTATACCGTTCATGCCTTTCTGCGTACATCCAGATATCACAGGTCGTAAGTCATTATAATGGGATGTCATTATAATAAATGTGTAGTGTAAAAAAATGTTCCCCTTAAAAATACATATTTTGTTTAGGTGGCATTACATTCGTTGTTTACTCTCCATTCTTCCAGTATATAAGTTACCCTCTCGAGTACCACTCTTGAAATTGCCATGTAAGTGTCCAGATATTTCAGTATATTTTTCTTCATTTCAAGTTTCATCGGGCGAAGTGAATCCTTGTTGATAAAACTGCCTCGCTGATTACAACAAAGGCGGTACCTCAGGCCTTTAAGACCGCTCCATTGATTCAGTCGCATCATGAATTTCTTTATTTTGACGTTGATTTCTTCTCGCACAGTATACTTTTTCAAATTTGGTATCCTCACTCTTCTGTAAAATATATGTTAGTTTATGCAAAACCGGTGTTAATTTATATCTTGACAAATAAACGCTGAACGATATGTGCACATATGTCTTTTCCTTAGTTATAATGACCGATACAGAAAAACTAATATCTTTTTTAAAAAAGGCATGAAGTTTAATGTTTACAGTTTTTCCTTTTATATTGTTGAATATTTAAAACAATATCTGGACATATATTATTTAGAAATGTTTTTGTCGTAATAAAAAAAAAATAACCTACCTGAAAAGGTTAACAAATTGAAAGAGAGAAATGGTCTCATTACACAAGTTGTCGATGTAGCTCTGCATGGAATAAATGAATAAACAGCGGGATGTGGTATCCATATGTATATATATATATATATATATATATATATATATATATATATATATATATATATATATATATATATATATATATATATATATATAAATATATATTAATTACAGTTTGATTAAAGTTATGTCTATTTTAAAATATGAAACGAATACTCCGTAAATTATGAATAAAAAATAAGAATACTAGCATAAGATTGATATATTCTACTTACATTTTCGTAGTTTTACGGCATATATCTATATATTCTGGACATTAATCGGCATATATACCGAAATAAAATGCTTTTTATGAAAGTAACCACTTATTAACACCAAATGAACATATGATCCCTACCTTCATGCACCTGTTTTCTGTTGATTTAGGAACATTACGTAAGCTGCTTTTTAGCTTCAAGGATATCAAAGAAACAATGATACATATTTGCAGGTAAGTAATTGTTAAAGTGTCAAAATTTATAAATCAGATATGTGAATGACACATGAGTTACTCAAATATGAGTTTATGTGTATTTTTAGAAATAAATCCAATAACTGACCCTGGGTACGAATGAAACATATCGTCATTTTAACAGCCAGCAGTTCACATACTCATTCTGTAGAAATTATATGGTTTATAGCTTACTCCGCGTACAAGAGCCTCCCGTGAGTGTGCTGCACTCGCGACATGAAAATAACCTAATATTATGCACTCACAAAACGTGAAAGGTCCATGTGGACCTAATGGTATTTAAGTTGTTATCTGACGGAGTTACGTGTTGTCTAACATGCCTGTTTTGTCCTACACAGCTTGTTATTGTTTTCCCAAGCACAACACTAATATAGTTTACCGAAATTGCAGTTCAAAACGGCAAAGTTTATGGTAAATGCCGATAATACCGTCGTACACCCGGTTCCGGTTTTAGCATACAAGTTGCAAAGTCATAGCAAATATTTCAGATACATGTTTTTCTAGTGGAGTTAAATATAATAAGACACCTTTGATAGGTAGGTATAATTCTCACTACAAGTCGAGAATTAAATTTTAACAAACTCTAGGTAATTCCTGTTAAAATAAAATCTTTTAACACCTCTGTATGAGCCACATGAGCAACATTTTATCAACACATGGATGAAAACAAAATGGACAGCGATGTGTGGTGGGATCGGCATTTTCTGGCTAATTGTAACAAAAGATTCAAGGGATTATCTTTAGATAACAGACAATAGATATAGGAAAAACATCATTAATTAAGAGACAGAAGAAGCTAAGAGCCTACCTTTTTCCGCAGATGGTTTTGGTCCTCAACAGATGATTCGCCATCTGGCATTATTTTCGTCATCTGTAATAAACAAACAAGTGACCCGTTTAAACGTCGTCAATCATATCTAGTAACTCAGTCCGTGCAGTGTCACAAGGATAAGCTGATTTTTTTTGTATTGAGAATGTATAATTAAATGTTATACTTACGTGTTCAAGAAACTGCCTTGAGTTATCGCTGAGACACAAGAGAGTTTCACAAACAACATGTTTAGTCTGTCCATGACAACCCGATGTAAAAGTACACAGCAGAAAAAATGTAATAACTGAAAGACATATATTAATTAATATTTATTCATTTTTATCTCCTGAATTTTTTTGTAAAGTGCCATTAAAAGTTTTCATTTCGGTAATGAGCGCTATTTTAATGTAAATTTAATGTAATGTAAAAGACATGACATGCAACAGTCATTAGCAGAACTTTAATATTATACTAGGAAAATGTACTTTCATTTATATTTAAACTGTCATTGAACAAGAAAAGGAAAGATAAACAAAACAAAGTTTAAAAAGCTTAAACAAATATTTTTTTGTATCAGTATGCTATCTTTTAAATGCTCAACTTTGTTATCTGATAATTTGATTTCATATCAAATTAATCACCGAATCCCAAAAGTTAATTAAATATATTCGATTTCAGGAGCGCACGGCTACTAGATATGATTAAGTATATATCGTGGGCAATGACAAACTGAAAAACGATGCCTGGCTTATAACGGAAAGACGTAAGGTTTGTTATTTTAAGACTAAGTTTAAATGTTTATCCTTGCGCGCGAGGCAAAACCAATAAAAATATACTGACCGAGCATCTTTCCGTTCGACTTAAGGAAACAAACAGCTGCCTGTTGATTGGAATACCCTTGATACTTATAACGTATTTATAGAGAATTTCCATTCCCACCGTGACGTCAAAAAGTTGATGTTCATATCCAATCAAAGAGCAGTGAGTATAAAACCATGGTTAACCACCCACGCACAAATAAAGGTAGGGATAGCACTCGCTTCAAAACCGAGTCTCATTTGGCGCACGACAAAATTTATATCAAAGTTACATATGGGAAAAGGCGTCTACGGTTCAGCGGAAAAGCAAAGGACTAAATGCTTGGAGATCGTGAGTTGGAATCTCAGCAGAGGCTGTGGGCTTTTTCATGGTAGGGTGCATGAGCACTCTTCAGGCTTAAGGGCGGGTCTTGGCCCACATCTGTGTTTCACTCATAAACGAGTGCGCCTTTTGGGGGAGCCTAGGTGATATGCTCAGCAATTAGACAACTACACAAACAGGGTCCGCAGATACAGTGCCTGGTTAGCACCAGGATATAATGAGAAGAAACGAGTCCTACTGCCCAGTCTCGTAGTTCAAAACAGGAATGGAATTCACATAACTTTTGCTGATGCTTAGGTAAATACCATTTTCTTTGCATAGACAAAAAGATATAAGGGTGGATATAAAAATTACAAATTTCTAGTGTAGCGTATCATATACTTTGAACAAAAGTATATGTTTAAATTTTAAATGATTAAAGTGTTTTTTGTATTTCTGTTTTCAGATATTAAGACACCTTTAACCGTGCATCAAAATGTATTATTTTAGCTAACTCGGTGAGAGGATATCTGAAAAGTGACTGAAGAATTAGAAACCAAGTTCAGCATGTCGGAAGGGTCTTGGTGTCCTAGTAAATTCAATACAATGCTCATATTACACCCCTATATTGTAAACATACAAGAGGAACCAAATCAATAAATTAAATGTTATAATTACACACCGAAATTAAATTATGCAGTTTTGCTCTACGGGAGACGTACAGGACTGGTGCCATAGAAGGGTCAAAGTATAGCGCTACCGGAAACCGGAAATTATACGAACTGGAAGCTAAAAAACATCAGACGTAGTATAATAGTGCGAAAGCCGTATTCGCATTGACAGCGATACCTACCCTTAAGTGCATTTCAGTGGGTGCATGCAGTTTTAGGCTATATATACAATGATGACTCACAAGTGTTCCAGGTTACACATTCTATCTCACCAAGGCACCAAAGTATCTGACAGAAGTTGTTTGGTACATGCACCATATCTGCTTGACACCGTGTAAACATTGTGGTTTCAATCCCGTGCAATGACAATTTACGTTGACTGCGTGCGATTTTATGTACCGATTTTTGATCATGCGAATATAATTTCAATGAAACCTACATCATATAAATATATATTTATCATTTTGTAGATAAAAGGATGTTTTACAGCTAGTAAAACTTGTAAAATGCATGGTCTACCGTCCATTAACTCGTTCGACACATACCTGCATTAATGAGGTCAGTAATTCAACAATTATGCATTTTCCAGAACCTGAGTTTACTTGAGTTACAGTGGAATTTTTCTTGCACATGTCAGGTGTTGTTGAAAAGTACAGACACATATTTAACGATCGGCCTGGTTTGCTTTGAGTGAAATCGTACCGAACGGCATAAGGGGTTGTGCAACTGAAGAAATATGTAAATCCTAATCGAGCCCCACAAGGCGGTTCTCGTCATTTCTGACCGTGACATTTATAAACTTTCTTGTGTTAGAGGGGCGAAGTGGCACTATGCGTGACCGGAAAATATTTAATTTATTTTCCTCGTACATTTAGACAGAAGAATAGCATCACGACACGCAAGTAGTATTGTTTATAATCATACACGCTGAACGGACCTTGCCGACTATTTTAAAAATGCAAAAAAAAAAAAATAATATTTTTTTAGATAACAGTCTATACTTCCCTACATTTCATTATTATTCGTCAACGTTGAGGTAATTGGTCACATTCCCAAAGAGAAATATTTGCTGTTTTTTTTTTTATAATAGTGCTATGAATATTCTAAAAAAATACTATCAAATTGTACTTGGTAATCTATGGCCATGTAATCCAAAAAAATATAGAGGTATCTTTTGACAGATTAATCAACAAAGAAGCCCCTACTTTGAAAGAGGGAAGTATGAATGTACGAAATAATGCACATATGTGTATTTACAAGGGGCACAAGGCGGGTGAGATTTTTCACGGTCGGCAACACTTAGGATGGGCTCTCTGCTGGTTTAATTGGAAGACCGTGCCTCAAAGTCATGTTTCACACACAAATGAGTGCGCCTTTCGGGGGTCCCTCGGTGTTATGACCCAGCAATAGGGATGATACATCCAGGACCCGCAGGAATGGTACACCGAGTCTGGTTGACACCAGGATAACGAGTGTTAAGCCACTGGACATCACGTAGTCAGGAATAAAACTCGGCTGATGTATATATTAATTGTGAAGTAAGCATTTAAAAAAAGTAGGCGGTAACCTCCAAAAAAATATTTTAAAAAAATAAATGAAAAAAATATTTAAAAAATCTTTATGTACCTCTCAGTGATCTTGCAAATCAGGGGAAAGGTTATAAATATGCTCACATTTCAGTAAAACTAAAGTAACCCGAAAGTAGAAAATCAAGTGCGATTGCCGTATTCGCATAGACAGCGACATCTACCCTTACGGTAACACGGGGTGAAGCACGATTGAAGAGGGTGCGAGTTCTAAAGGGAAGAACAATCATATAGGTCCGACAACATTTCAGACCATAATATATAATGATGACACCCACATGCACCAAGTTAACCCGTTTTATTTAACCAGTTTTTACAAGGAACCACATTATCTGACACAAGACGTTTGGTACACTTTACCTGCACGCATGACACCGAGTGTACAAACATGGTGGTAATCGATCCAGTGCACTGGTAATGTACGTTAACTGCGTGCGTTTTTGTTATGTACCGATTCTTGGTCACACTGATATTATATAAAGAAACTGTATCATATATACAAAGGGGCAAAGTGGCGCTATGCATGACCGAAAAATTATAAATTATTCCTTATTTATTCTTAAGGCAGTGGAAATACAATTATGACATGGTAGCTGCATTAGTTGTAATCACGCCAGCAGCCTTTGATGTGTTAACACTACCTGTAGGCCTATATTCGGTTGTTAAGACTGAACTGACTGGCCGCAGAAATTTAAATGACACAGAGATACCCCTTTACCATTCTGCACCGGATGACCAGCAGCTATTAAGCCGGTGCATACAGTTGCCGGAAAACGGGATGGACGATTGAAGCGGGTGCGATGTGTATTTTAGGATGACCCACTGTCACCGCTGAAGAAGACCTGTCTCAATAATTATTTTCCAAGGAACCAAATTAAGACTATCTGACAGAAGTCGTTCGGTACACTATACCTGCTTGATACTGAAAGTGCAAACATTGTTGTGGTTTTCTGTCCAGGGTAGTGGAAGTGCACTTTAATGACGCCCCTGCGTATCCATTCATGATAACACTAACATATGTCATGTATAATGTTAAGTTATCAATGATGAATTGTGAACACATCATCTCAGGCTATAAGTTATAAATGGGCCTTATCTTGGTCGTCCCGCTGTAGTATACAAGTGGATGTGCTGTGAGTCGCAACCTTATTTAAAGGGGCCCAATCACCTTTAATACATTTTGTATTAACATGAAAAATAGCTTCTTCCTTTTAAAATACCTTTGTATCTGCAAAATATTGCCCTGAAACCGTTTACTTACTCCTGTAAACGAGTGTTAAAAACAGTGGACAGGGCTCGATCACATGTGTCAATATAAACATAGTGAGTGCATCACCCGGGCCACAACAGGTGTAAATCATGAGATGCTCTGACTGACTTGGCCCAAAATGCAATACATATTCCCGCTGGCTGAAACATCGCGTTATGCAGCTCACAATCGGACCTCCCGATTATGTTATGGTGAACAGATACACTAGAGCTGTGCTTGCCAACACACAGAGTCATAACGAGGTGTTAAACAGAGACATGTGAGGAACTGAGACTGTGTTCTGGGAAACTTTGTATTAAGCAAAATTAAACTGATAGTGTGAAAGAAAAGGTTTAATATTGCTCCTGATTATGTCCCTTTAAAGGGTTTCAGACACATTTTTGCAGCCTGGACCCCCCTTTTCCGGACCTTGGGACATTTTCTTAGGTTTTATTATAGTCCTGCTGGATGGGACCCCTCCTTTACCCAAATCCTGGATCCGTCCCTTTTAGCTCAGCTAAATTAAAGTCATCTTGGCTATATGGACGGGTTGTCTGTGGTCTAATGGTGACTGTATTCCACTAAAATAAAACAGTACCGGCGAACTTTCCAAATGTATATAAGAACTGGGATATATTATTCCAAACACAACGTCTGTCCAAGTGCAGGCGAAGCGATAATTTGGGGTCGACAAAAGCAATTGGCAAAGAAAACTCTGTTGGCTTCAGAGTTCTATGTATAAACAATACTTGGACCGGTCACTGGGAATAATGATAACTACATATTGCAACCGTAAGAGCACTGTATTCTATGAAATATAGTTGGTCTGAGGTATAATCGCAAATGTGTTATTACAATTATGAACATACAATATATAGTTGGTAAAGTTATTGACAGAATATTTTCCAATCCGTATTAGTATTTTCAATACTTATAAAAGATATACTCAGCCAAATAACAGACAATAACTTTTTACAACGTAAATACCATGCGCTTAAGTATATCAAATATACTAATATTACGGCCAGGAATATGTCCTCATCCGTAATATTATTATAAATAAGTATATGGCTTGAATCATAATAATATTTTTTCTTCCATTTCATTGTAATAAAATATATATTTTAATATATACTTATATTTTAAACAGGAATGTCTTCTAAGAATATTCTACTGTGGAGTAAAAATGCTGTCTCCATATATATTATATAAATCTACTATAGTTATAAGGGTTTAATTTATCTAAAGAAAGTCCATGCATCTGCGACAGATGTACCTGCTACGCCCAGCCGAGAGACAGCTGGCAAAAACAACATGCGCCCAAACACAAGTGTGCGTTGACCAACGTCACGATTTCCGCCATACACGTAGCTAACAGAATGGTTACTGACCGATATTCAGTGTGATGAAAAGCTAGATCGAGTTTGATATTTAATGTGGGACCTATTTTCAACGTTAGATAATAAATGATAAACACAGATATTGTAACGTTATAGAATTGTTCATTGGTTTGTACCCAAAAATACAAAGACACCATGTAGTTACTGGAGATTTTTACCGGAGAGCGCATACCCCCGCAAAAGCGGATTTTGTATCATCATGAATGTCCTCTACACATAATTGTAGCGATATCAAGCAAATTATTTAATTATACTGTATGGATTAGTAAACAGAGTCCCAATCATAATACACCTAGGCAGCCGGACTCAAAATCTTATTCACTCAAAATCTTAACAAATTGCTGGGCCAAAGAAATAGCCTTTGTATATATTTTTCCAAAGGCAAACAAACAGTCCGGCGGACATAAAAGACCGACTGAGTGAGGCAAAACCGATTCTGATTAGGTTGGCGGGTTCACTCAAAAGTATAAAAAAATCTTGCTCTTATTATTTTTGTGATAGGAATATCTTTTGTTGAACCAAAAACACATGAAAAACAAAACCTTTTCTTGTAATAATATTATTTTAAATAAAAATGATGGTGCAATGATTTTCTAAAGTAACCTTTATTACATTATACTAAGTCCAGCAATATAAAAATTAATTCTTTCGTCTTGTGTCTTACCCTAAATAGGTTCCAATAGTATATAAATAAATGTTTGTCCCCAATATCTGAATATTTTCTACAGACCCTTTATCTGCCAATCAGCGTTGGTCTCCAGAGTGACGTCACCAGCCACCGCCCCGTCCTTAAAATGACAGTTACCGCCACGCATCTGTCCATAATCGGCTTAACCCGGACAGCAGTGACTAACAGTGATCACAATTGGACATTGATTACCCACAAGCCCAAAGGTCTGTCAGACCGCTTGTTTTAAATTCATCTACAAGATCAATACCCTGTGGCTGAAGTATTAATATCTCCCTTGTTTGTTCACCCAAAGGACTTTTGCCAAACAAATAGGAGGTGGTGTTTGATTTTTGTTAAATTAAGTTTGGAAGTTACGTCAAAACCCGTACTTGTTGACTTCGTGTACTGTTATCGCCCTCTTATATTAATATATTATATTTCATATAATACTTTTTGTAATAATATTTACTTAATACTCCCCACGTGACTCCCTTTTTGTCGTAACTCATCCGTCCGTTTGCTTTCTAAAAAATTCTTGTGAGTCGATTATTGTGGTAAAAAATGGAGGGGGGGGGGGAGTTGGTAAATAGAACCAGGTAAATAGGAATGAAAGTGGACTTTACACATAACTAGCACCTTCGGAAGCACAAAAGAAAACCATAAAAAGAGACACAATTTCTTTAGTTTTTTTTTAGTATAAGCCGTGTTATTTCTATTTCTTTGTTATAGGTACAAAATCGGAAACGGTATCGTGAGCCTTGAAAATTTTTCCCTAAGCAGTGCCAAAAATAAACGTACATTTATTAACATTTGCAATGCGCATGCGGTGACGTTTGCTACGTGTTAGTCTTTGAAACCATATTTAGTCCAAATTTATTATATATAGAAAATTGAAATAACCCAAAACCGTTCAACCATATGATCATCCAATTAATAACAATTACTGTGCTGATCGAGACAGACCCGGTATGTCCAGAAAAAAAATATGAATTTAAATGATTTAGAAGTTTACATATTTTCAATAATACAACTTTATATGAATTAATAAAATATGACCATTATTTTATTATTAAACCCATCAAAAGTAGTCTATAAATCTTGATTGACCTACAAAAAGGTGCAGACCGTGACTTCCCAGAAACACAGCTAACCTCGGCATAGAGGGGTCACAGGTAGTCAGTCAATATTTCTTAGAAACCCTTTGAAATAGTATCAATAATACGACAAGCCCAACTGGTACGAAGCACCTTTGCCCAAGAGCGCATGCATATATTCCCGGTCCTTTGAACAGATGCTGCTTCTTTCATTGATTTAGGGTCACGGGCGGTCTCTTCGCCAAGACAGCGGTCAGCTATATCTCCGAGCACGGGAATAAACTAGTTTCGTCTTCTATATCTACATTTTCTTGACATATTTGTGGATTTGATAACACGGGTAGCGATTTTACCTCAAAAACACCGAAGATAAAGGAGAACTATTCCATCATTATGGCCCACGAAACTGGGTAAGACCAACGTCGACCGGAGAATAGTAGAGAAATTATACGTCAGAGATGAAAACTTCGGGGTAACGAGTATTGAGTGTTTGCCAACCCTACAGGGATGGCTTCACCCCCGGGCCGTCATTGGCCCATTCTCTATAAAAATGTGTGTTCTCTGCTCATTCTAAGCCTGTTTCTTCCCGGATGGGTGTTACCGGAAATTGAGGTCTATGTTGGAGATCGTGAGTATAGCGCTTCTTATTGACAGTCAAGCAACTAAAATTTCGGTAAATTATTATAATGTATTGAATCCCATGGTAAAAATAACGCTTTGGCAATACTGCCATCCTGTTCCAAAAGAAAATTGAAGGCATTTTGGAAAGCACTCCGAAAGTTTACTCGAAAGACCGAACACTAGCATCATCATGGAATACATGGAAAGGGTTCTCGTTCCCAAGCAGATGTTGCATTTTCGTGTCACATTAATAAAGCTTCTTGTGTCCTTAGAAATCCTAAAAAGTTTGAAATGTGAAATTTAAATGTGAATTTTTAACTACTTAGAACGAAATGAAACAAATTACAGCCTGGTTTCCCCTAAGGGCTTGGAAGGATTCAATTTGTGGTAGAAGTAAACATAAGGTTGTTCGTGTAGTCGTATATCTGCAACATCTTCCATGAACAGATCTGCTAGAACAAAGCTACTTTGAACACACCTACGGAATTCTATAAAGAAATTCCGACTTAAACTTACGAGCTGAAAGGGTGCCAGCCTAAGACTTCATAATCTAAGAGGTGGTGGAGTTCCTATAAATAAATAATAAATTTTACCATTTATTTTATCTGATAAAATCCAGGTTATACCTAGGCCTATTTCATAGAATTCTAACCAACCAATTTGCAGGGCAGAACAGTACATATAGCCGAAATCTTGATGTAAATCCGAATGTGCTGTGCCCAGTTTTCCCCATCGAAATTGCTCTTGTTGCAATCAAATATTGTTTAAACCAAAACAACACCTTAATTTTGTAAACAAAAAATTATTTCAAACCATTAGAGGTTAATGACGTTTTGATCTTGAAGTGTGTGAACCACTTGCAAAAATGACCTCAGCAACTGGAGAAATTACCGGGACACGGGGAGGGTGGCTGGCTGTTGCAAGGTGATTGTGGTGTTTTTCGAAAATAGACTAAAAAGAAAACTATAGAACTAGATGTTTGTGTAGCCGTTCGACAACCTAATACCTCTTCCAGGGACCCCCCCCCCCTTCTCCCCCCAACCACCACCAACACGTGTTCTACTTCAGAATGTCAACATACATGACCAACATTGGTCACATTTGCATTTGAATAGAATGGGTCCTATTATTATCAAATCGCTTGGACAAAAAATCGAAAAGTGGCACAATGGTTTTCAACAAAAAATATATATATTATGGGGATAATCAGATTACCACCAACACGATATTGATTATTTCTAGGGAGTTACTATAACCCTCCAAAAAGTTCATCACAATCCGTTCATATCCTTTTGGGGATATGTTGCTTCATGAACCAATAAACGAAGGGGAAGTCCTCATACCTTCTCTCGCAGGTATAATAAAACTGACATGCAAGTGTTTAAGTTCTGCCCAGAAATCGTCAACAGTATTTTGCTGTTGGACTGCTGTACAAGGTGTGATGTGAAAACCAAGGAAACCGCAGTCTAGGATGTTTAGTGAATCGTAATACAGGTACCAATAACCTCATAAATGAACTATTGTTCCCTTTGAATATCAACGCACAGGTTATTGTACACATAGTTAACCCCCTGCTTCGTGGGACCTTTTATTACTATAAGGAATTCATAAGTGAATGTTTTCATTAGTGCACTGCACAAAAACGACATCATACAATGCCGACAATATACAGTATTACCCCCGCTATACTGGGTACATCAAACATTTTCTGGCACTTCCGGCCACATTAAAGATGTCCAGCTGTTCCTTGAGTCATCGATTGTGTCTCTCATGCACATTAATCCGACACATAGTGACAGTCTGATTTATATATTATAAATCTATAAACCTGGGACTGATACAAATTCCATCCAAGCCAAGCCCTCTATTCTTGAACAATCTCTTGTGACTCATCTCCTATTAAATCTTCTAAAAATAGGTCTCATGTTGGGAGAGAGGGCAAGGGTATATATCAATCTCACTTTAAGATGTGTAAAACATATAGACTTTTACATAACTATTTTGAGATAATTCCATCATCCAGAAAGTTTATAGTTTCTTCGTATTTTCCTTCATTATCGTTCAATAATTCCCCTTTCAATTATGAGAAAAACTAAGAATATTTATTATATGCTTGAAGATTTGGGCAGTTACCTCATTAAATCATCACAAACCTATATGAATTAAAGGTGGGCACCAGGAGATTTTGAGCCGTGGTCTTTATATCGTGGAGGGGTGTTTATACTACTGTGGAAAGTTTCAGGAAACGAGACCATGATTTGAATAAATTTATATAACTTTTTCTGCAATACCAATGAAGGCCTATAATATTTAATAGAATTTTAATCCGAACAACATGTTATTGCATAGTTTTTAACATAATGGAGATCGAATATATGTTTTATTTAAATTATATGCATTTGTATCTTATCTCCACAACTTTGGAAGTTTTACCACTTTCCATTCCCACTTTAAATGAATACAGATCCGACCTCGTATAATGAAAGATAAAATAAGAAAATATGGAAAAACGCCTTTTTGAAAATGTTTCGCATTCATATGAAAATAACACCCTTTTTACATTTCACAACAACTGCTAAGAAATCAAACGCTGTTTCAGCTAGCTTTTTCACATATAAACTACAAAATTTTATTCTTGTCAAGGTAATTGGCATGTAGTTATTGAAGTTGAGTGATGTCAACGAAATGAAGGATGAGAATGGCACTGAAATAAACCACGATAAGTCGGTCTTCCAGTCGTCCAAAGTCACCAAGAGATCAAATCCGGACAAACCAGGAATTTAAAACATTTTTTTAGATGATGCAGGTTTTGCGAAAACATGAATTATATCTCCCCTTCAACTGGGGACATATGTAGTGTTTGTTCTGTCGCCGTCGGCGTCCCGTAGGCGTCGTCGTTGTTTCTGTCATTTTTGTGAACGCGATAACTTTTGAAAGTTGAATTGTTCCTATCAAAATCTCGAGTTCGAAGATCGGTGATCTTGACATTCACCTTCAAAGTCAAGCCAAAATAATTTTTTTTAGAAAAAAAATTTTTTTTTAGAAACCCATAACTTTTGAAGTATGGCATATTCCCCCCCCCCCCCCCCCAAATTTGATACACAAAATGTTTCAACCAAGTTCTCGGAGGATTTCAAAAACCGATGACCTTGACCTTCAGTGGAAATTTGCTCAATGTTTCTACGATTTTTGAGAATGTGGTGACTTTTGAAGCACTGCTTATTCTTTTCTCAAATCAGATACACAAGTTGTTCCAACTAAGTTCTCGAAAAAGATGGACATCTGGTGACTTTGACCTTCGTCTTCGAGGTCAAATATTCAAAATATTTTATTTTTTTTTTTTGCACATAAGAATTAAAATTTGGGGATGGGAGGCCGATGGGGGGGGGGGAGACATATATCTAATTTTGCCTCGCAAAAAAAACTCAAACAAATACAAACTCATGTAAGCAGTTCAAACTGAATCAACGTCAGCCCCAAGGAAAACATATTTTATTTATAAAAAAACGTGTGCAGTCGTACGACCACTGGTACACCTACGAGGGTCCCCAACCCACTGATCAAGCTGAGCCAGTGTCAGTAACACGTGTTCACCTGGCCAGTTTCTAAAAAAACTGGCACTATAGAGGAGCTATGAATGGATAATAATGATAATAATAATTAATTTTTTATATTACCAGGTACACCTGCTTTTAAGCAAATTAAAATCTGTTGTTCTCGAATAACTAATGACACCCTAAAACAGTTTTATCACAGTTATATCACAAGTTAAAATACTAAATTACATGTAGATATCAAGTCACCACCAAAACACCAAGCAAAGAAATCGATACTAAAAAGCTAAAGAGAAATTCCTACTACAACTGAAAAGTTCCCTTTAAAAGAATGTTACTCTAAATGGTATGTCTTAAGGTTCTTTTTAAATGCTAAAATGGTGCTCGTGGTACGAATATCTTCAGGATTAGAATTCCATAGTTTGGACGAGCAACTGCAAAGCGCGATCACCACAGGTCACCAGCCTTGATCGTGACATAAATAATGGAGCTATCTCCCCGTATAAAAAAAATCTCATTGTGTCAGAATATTATATAATAATTTGAATTATATATATATTATTGTCATCCTGAATATACCATTGAATCGGCCAATCTGAGGCTATAGTCACCCACAAAAAAAATATAAATGCGGCACATTAGACTTGGCGGTCAATTTTATTCTTTTGGAGTATATTTATGGTACCTACCAGAGTCATGAATGTTTTACGGGAACCTAAAATTTATGTTACACAGATGTGCATGAAAGTGATACAACGCAATACCAAACGGGTGGCGGAAACGGCGTTTTCTCATATCTTTATCGGAGAACATTTTCAGATGTATCGTCTGTTGTGGGATGATTATGCACAGGCGGAGAGAGGGTGTGTCCGTCTGGTCCGTGACTGTCCATATATCGACCAGTCATATGATTTACTACGCTCCCGAGGCAGCGGAAATCTTGCGCTTCTAAAGAAGCAACTGATTTTCACGCTGCCAGCTTTGACCGTTTATGATATATTTAGACACCAGATGGCGGTTTGTTGTCCACTGAAATAAACGTGCGTACGATGTGACAAGCAGCCAATCAGGTGCCTATAAACAAACACTCGACAGGCATCCTGGCTCCGCCCATTGCCGCGCTTCAAGCGCCGTTTGATGAGTTCCGGTCGAATTTAAATTGCTCCCTTTGCATTCTCGCATCATCGACCGATTCGGTTATGACTGTGTTAGCGTAGCCATGTATCTGTTGTCTGCAGAACTGAAACCAGCCAGCGAGGTGTGCACGCAGCCTTTGTTGTTACGTTTCGTTTGAATTACAGCTCACCGGCCGAGCATCCTATGTGCCCAAGGCCCTAAGCAAACCACGTCAGGGGCAATTCTCTCTGAGCCTGTGGCCTGTTTAGACGGTTACGCTGGGGGATGAGCTGTCACTCAAAAAGAAATGAATATGATTGGCTCCGTGTATTCCTCGCTTGGCTTTGTCTTCCAGCACAAAGTTTCATCTGATTGGACAAAAATACAGTGCTCCCCTCTGGTGTTGCAAAGCAGGATACGAGGTCATAACAAACAGCGCCTTACGATATAGGAAGTAGCCCTATAGGTAAAGCGCTGTGTAAAGAGCGTAATGATTTACATTCATCACTCATAAACACACAGCGGGTTAACGTTGTTACTTCATGGCTGACGATGTATATCTTCTTTCTTTTCCGACGATTATGGCATAGGCTGAGGAGCCTCCGGGCCCAACCCCAACTTTGGGGGGGGGGGGGGGGTTGAAAATATATTTTCGATCGGGCGGGGGGGGGGGGGACACAAACATATGCAAACATATTTGAAGCCTTAGAAAGGTGTCCCCGGGTGCAAAAGCATCGATTCCAATATTTTATTTTCTATTTTTCCCTTTCTTCTGCAATTTTTGTTAGCGTTAGACCTCCAATATGGCTGATTTTCAAAAGCTTTTTTTTGGCACTATATTTTGGCACGATATTGATCCTAATAGCACATGATATTAATTTTTATATTTACTCAATAGCTGGTTCCAATGTACTCGTACCCGGAGATTGACTTTTTCAATTACTTACTGTAAATTCTTTTAAAATTAAGGCGAAATGTTATTTACGGTTTTGCCAGCTGTGTTTTTATTGGATATTTTCCCTCGGAATCAGGCTGTTAATCACAGCTTTCATATGCCATGATGAGCGTATATTTTATATTTATTCTTACATGATTCTAACTTTTATTTGTATATGCACATTTAGAATTCATACACTCATTTCAAAGGTGGTTTGTACCATGTTTGGACTCTATAATAATGTAATTCGTTTCCACCTGCTGTTCTTGAATTTTTATTCATTTTGTATGTATCCATACCAGTTCTGTTGCGGAAATAAGTTGGGTTTCTCTCCTGTTAGTATGACCATGTCAGGGGCGGATACAGGATTTTGGAAGGGGGAGGGTCACGCCCAGGAAGTCTGAAAGGAAACCTAAAAAAGGTCCTCTGGTCCGGGAAAGAGGGGTCAGGTCGCAAAATGTGGTTTGAAACCCTAAGAAAAGTGTTTTTCGGCTCCTAAGGGGGGGGGGGGGGGATGGTGCCGAATCCGCCACTGCTTGTTCAGTGTAAATTATTATGAGGAGTGACAGGATGTTAAGCGAACGCCAGGTTTGGGGGTAAATTTAAATGAGATTCGCATGATATTTAATTAATTCTTAATTATTTTCAAAGCCCGATATGAGAAGCGTTTCTATATTTTTTTCAGTAAAATTAAGATAAAGGTAGCCGCTTTAATTTGGTCACTGGTAGTGCGTTTTATCAGCCTGGCTACCGACTGTGCTATTCACTGTTTTTTTTTTTTAAAGCCCTGGTTGACTTATGACGTCATGCCAGAGACGCTTGTCATTTCAGTCACGCTCCAGGAGATGGAATGCTGCACATGCACATTTCAAACATGTATATTTCACTGTGAACAGTTTCAACTGGTGGCCTGATGTTCACTGGCAGGTTCATCACATTATACCAGGGTCCCCCAACGCTCTGAACACATCCCGTGACCTCCTGGGGACACGAAATAGGATTTTTCAGGTTTGGCACCCCCTGGACCCCCCCCCCCCCCCGATTCTGATTTAGATTATTTTGGCAGGACCCACGTTATAAACACATGGATATAAAAACAAAACGAGGAGCCTGTGTGCGGGTGGGGGGGGGGGGGGGATTAGCATTTTCTGGCCTAGACAGAGATTCAAGGGAAGAAAAGTTTAAACCGTAGCTGGTCTTTACTTTTTTGTTCTAGCTTAACCAGATTACACTGAAAACGTAGGGGACACGTTCATACCACTTTGACTAATTACCTCTAAAACGTGTATCAATGTAATCAAATTCTTTGATGGAAATGTATTTATACTACATATAGCACTTAACAGAGGGAGATCACATTATATTACATGGATATCTCGCCAAAGGAAGTTATTTCTGTCTATTTGATGTAAGTATCAAGAGAGAGACAAAGACAATGTGTTCTAATTTATCTCCTGGTTATATTATTATTCATTGTTAACAGCTGATTGGGGGAGCAGCGGTCGAAGTTTCCTGCTTGCCTTCCTGCAGAACTGGAGCGGAGAAGACCAGCTTTCACCAAAGATCATCGTGTCTACCTTGTCCGAAGAGCCAGTGCTCGTCAAGATAACGTGCCCTCTGATGCGAAAGATATGTCCCGAACAGCAAATTAACGTCACCTACGATTCCCCTCAAACCGTGTCAGTCCCGCCACAGCTCAGAATGGAACCGGGCACCACGATACAGCCTTGCAGTGAGTCGTTATGTATATTCCATCTGACAGAAATCGATCACTATACATGAAGTTTAGCACAGGAATGCATAGTTGTCTGTTTTTATATACGAGATATTAAATCATATTTCATCAAATGGCTTCTGTATATATATATATATATGTATATATATATATATATATATATATATATATATATATATATACATATATATAATATATATTATATATTTATATTATTTATATTATATATATTATATATATATATTACATATATATTAAATCACTGTTGTTATCTGATGATCGCCCAAGTGCTGATACCATCTACTGCACCAGCTTGAAACTTGGATTAATACCACGATGCTCCAACGTGCTTAACATTTATATATATAAATATATATATATATATATATATATATATATATATATATATATATATATATTGATTTTTGGATATTTAATGGTTAGAAAAGACTGTTTTTCTCTTAGATGTGTGAGCTTATTTGCGTGTTTTACTGTTTACCAGTCGATGAGTATTTACAAGCTGTCGGTCTATGTGGCATTGCACCATGCTGTGTGTTTTGTTCTCTCTTATTAATAGGGGTTAATGAGTTTATTTCTATTTTCATATTTGGAAAACAAAATTTTAATCTCCAATATGGCTGATTTTAAAAGCTGAAATTTTGGCACAATATTAGTCCTAGGTCACATATATAAACATGATATTTATTTTTTACCTTTACCCTTAATCCCAATGGCGTTCACCCATAGCACATTCCTTATTATCGCTCATGCAGTTGCGACCCGGTGGGCCTTGGCGTGGTCGCTTGGCAATTGCACACATCTTGTTAGCATACACCGGACCAAAACCAAACATTTTAATATGATTTATGAATCATATTAAATATGTGTAAATAAAATACTATTATTATCATGTACATAGGGTAAACTGATCGCAAATATTATTTGAAGTATATAATAAACTTCCCTCACTCCATGGCTTTATCCTGTAATCATAATCATACCGATACTATATTGCTATCTGCAGGTGTATTGGTCACGGCCTCCGCCAACGTCACCGTGTATGGGGTAAACAGCGAGCGTTGGTCCACGGACTCTTATTTAACCCTACCTCTTGACGCTCTGGGGACACACTACTACGCCATGTCAGTCCCTAACGAAGACGACAGCCCGTACCCCTCACAGTTTTCTATAACAGCCACAAAGAACAACACCCTGGTCTACATACGCCTCCTGCCGCAAGCTGAAAAAGTTAGCGTCCACTACCGGGGCATGATATTCGGGCCCGGGGATATATTGAGTCTTATTCTGCAGGAATATCAAGTATTCCAAGTTCAAGGACTCCATGATTTGTCAGGCACAGAAATTTCTACCACCGCTCCGGTTGCTGTTCTCTCAGGCTCGGCCATGGCGTCGGTGGACGGGAACTCCCACGACCACATGGTGGAGATGCTGCCCTCTATCGACCACTGGGGAACTTGCTATCTGGTTGTGCCACTCGCCGAGAACAAAAATGGGGATCTGATCAAATATATAGGCAAGTACATGTTGATGTGCATCCAGTGATCGTGTTATATTACTACAGGTAATATGAAAAAAATAAAAGTTCTAATTAATACCCCATTTAAGGGGGGTATTTAGGGGGGGGGGGCTCCAATACATTTTTATTTAGTAAAATATAATACTATATAAAATAGTATAATATAAAAAGATATAATATAAGAAAGTATGATATAAATTGATATCATATAGTATTAATTAATAAAATATAATTTATATTATAAAAATTGATATAGTTTAGTATTTAATAGAATATTTTATGATATTAAATAATAGAATATATGTTACTTGGACATATACCTGTATTGTTAACAGTTTAATACTTCATGAATTCCTATGTCTTTGTTTGTTTTCAGCAAGTAAACCCAACACCACTGTGATAATAAAAAGCAGCAAGAATCTGCTGGGAAAGGAACGAAATATAACCCATCCAGGTTTTCCTCACGGACTCCACGTGGCCGGGGATGATGCGGCCATCATCTCCGCCAGCGAGCCGATCATGGTCGGCCTGTTCAGCCAGTCATACAACAGACGAGGGGTTAACAGCGACCCGAGCTTTATACTAGTGCAAGCTATAGACCAGTTCCAGGCCGCTTACAGCTTTGATCCACCGGTAGGTGGCACCGGTTTAGATTACCGGAATTACGTCACAATTATGGCAGGTACAGATTCTATTGAAAATGTAACTATAGATGGCGTGACAATCGGAGAGATGGAGCTGCAGAGTCACGTGATCGCTGACTCGGTGTATTCCTTCACACATTTTGCCATATCACCCGATGCGCATTATATATATCACCCAGACCCTTCGGTCAAGTTTGGTGCCTGGTTTTACGGGCATGCTAAGTACGAATCTTACGCCAACCCTGGCGGTTTGACTCTGCATAATACAACAGATATAGACATTCTTTCGTGCGGTCTGTACGAGGTGTTCGCACCCCTTCACATGATTAATGTGACTAATATCACGCTCCCTGGGAATTCCTCGTTCCCTGCAGATTTTATTTCTATCCACCCTATTGCAACAAAAGTGATTGCAATCGCAAGTACTGTGGTCATCGTCGGCGTTGTGTTAGTTGCCAAAATAGCCGCATGTATTAAGATGATGAAGAACATGTATTTTATGTAAAATCGTTGGACACACACAATGGTATAATATATAACAAGAAATCGCTCATGTGATGAAGACGTGAAGAAGATTGTTAAAATTGCAAAATGACCTCTCAAGATCATGACACCTAAAGGAATTGAGGTAAAGGTCGGGGCTTTTAAAATGATGTAAATTCGATTTAAATATGACATCGTTGACCAACACAAGGGTATATAAATACAAGACGTCGTCTCTGTGTTGATGACGGGAGGAAAAAATAACAAAAACACGTCTCGTTACAAAGGTCATGAGGTCAAGGTCGGGGCCTTAATATGAAGAAACCATGTATTTTATATAAAGGGACAAACACATGAGCATTAATATTACAAGATGTCGCCTCTGTGTTAAGGACGAACGCAAGGTTGTTAATATTACCAAAAATATATCTCGTTATAAAGGTCAAGGTCGAGGCGGTGTTAATATGAAGAAAGAAAGTATTTCATGTAAAATTATGGGACAAACATAACAGCACTAATATAACAAGATACCGCCGTGCTGCGAATATGAGAAAGGTTGTTGATTTTACAAAATGACGTCTACTGATCAAGGTCATGAGGTCAAGGTCGTGGAGTAGCTGATAACATGTATTTCATATAAAATCGTTGAACTACCATAATAATATCAATATTACAAGAATCCCTCTCTATATTGAGGACGGGAGGTTATCAATATGACAAACTGGCGTCTCTTCATCACAGTTTTGACGTAAAAGTTTTGTCATTTAAGATAATGAAAAACACATGGATTTCATTCGCAATTATGGAACAAACTCAAGAGTCTTAATTGTGTACATGGTAATACATATTAGTCGTATCTTATTGATTTATGGAAAAATGAGGATCACTGGCCCCAACAATTACACGAAGATGACGCAAAATACATCCATGAATTCAATAATACAAATGACTGTGAAATTAATGACATTTTTGGACACTCATTGGAATTTCCATAATTCATAGATTTCATCA
Organism: Sipunculus nudus; assembly: GCA_026874595.1. Taxonomy (NCBI): domain Eukaryota; kingdom Metazoa; phylum Annelida; class Sipuncula; order Golfingiida; family Sipunculidae; genus Sipunculus; species Sipunculus nudus. Next base: position 35,756,946 of record CM049306.1, on the reverse strand, counting down.
ATGCTCAGTATGAAGAAATGAATTCTGCGCTCTCTCTCTCTCTCTCTCTCTCTCTCTCTCTCTCTCTCTCTCTATTTATGAATTATTCTTTAGACTACCATTTTACATGTTATATGTATTACAATTTAGATTCAGCTGCTTCTCATATCTGTACAATGTTAGGGTTTACAAGTTATCGATGTAATGTATATATACGGTTTTAATAAATACTGTTTAAACTATTTTTTATTCTTCTTCATATGGTGATTTCTGCTCTTTGAAAATTTCTTTGAGAAGGAAAACACAATGCTCGGCAGAGGAGAACATTTTTAACTGTAATAAACTAAATTGACTAATTATGATGAGTGACGTAAAATGGAACATAACAGTTGCCCTACATGTTTGATAAACATGATGCCTTGTGTCCATATTAGGATTTCACTAGGGGAAATTTAAGACCTGCATTCGGGAAAGGATAAAGAAATTTAATGAAATATATATATATATATATATATATATATATATATATATATATATATATATATATATATATATGTACTCAAAGATACAAGTTGCAGGGGATTTCTCTTTGTTCATCATTAGTAAATTGTACAAAGTAATCATGATTATTGCAAAATCATGTTATGCCATTGTTTATCAAACATACTGATCTGTTTAGATGGTCTTTAATCATTTGTTAAACCATTTATTTAACCTGGTTACCACTGTTAGGAGTTTCCATAGATTAGGCATATATATTACGCATTTATATAAACAGCGTGTGTTTATCGGACGATATATGCTCGAGAGCACACACAAGTACATGAAAAAGAGAGATTCCTGTCAGTGGATACTGGTGGTATACCGTTAATTCCGCCATGTTACTTGATTTGTTTGTGAGGTTAAGGTTTTAAGGGGCAAGGAAATGCGACAGAAAAGTACTCAGAGGACCGGCTCAAGGTGGGAATCTATCTCCGGAGAGTTTAGTGGCCATTAAACCCGCATCTTCCAAGTTGAAGCCGGAGAAAAATGAAAGAAAGAACGAAATTTGGCCAACAACTAAGAAAGCTTCTCTTCAGGCTGATTCATGAAACTACTCCTGAGATACGTGTGATTTTCAGCAGAAAATAAACCGGTCTTGTATACGCGATCAAGCTATCCAATATCGTTGTACATGTAAAATTTCAAACTGATACGCCAAACCATTCCTGAGATAAATACATGGATGTATTATACGAATTCCTTATTGTAGATGGCACCGCCTGTCTTGCGTACGAGAAAGCTTTCAAATACCATGAATTTGAAAAATTTCAGTCCAATACATTTAAACGCTCCTGGGATATGTGTAATTTCCATCCAAAACACCGAGAAAACTATTTTAGGTGGCGCCAACTGTCTAGAATATGAGACAAAACTTTCCTACATCTGGACATGCTTGAAAAACCGTCATTTTAGACAGGGTTGAGGCAAGAACATTTGGATAATCCTCAATAGAAAACTTGTCTCGGTTAAACTAAGGTAATTTTCCTGTAGAATCAATTTCTGCTACCAAAATGTTGTACTGTACATATAGTATTAGATAAACACACAGACACGCAAGCGCTATACCTGCCAACGGGAAAGGTGATCAGTACTGGTGTATACGATAACTGAGTCGAATACCGCATCGAACACGGTAATGAATACGCGAGTTGGTTGAAAGTGAACACGAAATGCGTGAATGAGAACAATTAATATGCTAAACACTCTTTCACTGGAAAGGCAAACAGGGTGTAGACATTTTTTTTTTATTTAAATAAAGGTTTTATTTAAATACTTTTAATTCATGAATAAATGTTAAGAAAGAATTTATGTTTATATAAACAAAGACATAGATCCCGTTTATATATGTACGTTGACCTCGAATTTATATTCCATAAAACTGCCTCTGTTATGATCTAACCATTAATCATCACCAAACTTCCAGAACTAGCTTATCTGTTAGGAATGTTTTTGCATCAAGGTTTCTTTTTTTTTTTTAAACCAGATATTCACCTGTCTTATTTATAGAAATTACTTGATTCTTTATTTGCCCTAGGTACATATATTAATGAACTTTATGGGTAATTCTTGCTAAGTAGGTGGTCACACTTTACTTTGTGTTTTTATAACGCCCCTGTGTTGGAGGGATGGGCTTGTTTATCTACAAGCTTTTAGTAAACACAGTACCAATGTACCCATGTTGGAAAACAGTAAAACCATATGACTAGAATTGGTTGATTGCGTATAATTGTTTGGGAAACCATTGAAGCAATGCCCCTTTTATCATCTGTCCAGCTCTAGTTCATCTGATTTGCCTCCAGGTGTCCTTGTTGGACGCGTTTTAACTCCGAACAGGGCGGCCGGTGTAACGTGGGATCGGCGCTTTCGGCGTATTTTTATTAAGGGTCTAAGTGTGTCTATATTAAAATCAGTGACGTATCCAAGATTTGGAGTTACGGGACACAGCACTAAATTCGGGGCCGCGGGCCTATACCTCCTTTCTAAAAGTTTATTTTAAGTGTTAGCAGCAGAATAAAAGGGGGCGCGCCCCTTTGCCCCCCCCCTCAAATATCGGAAAATATCGGAATGGGGGATTCAAGAAGACTTATCATAATGTGTGATTTAAATACCACAGCATAGTACCAAAGGTCAACTACATGAGTAGTAGACCATTTATGAACAAAGGGTCATATGTTATATGTTTTGGAAAGACGATTAATCTAGCTAACATTGTTGGTACCATAATTGACGTAGAAAACACCACACTTGGTGGATCACTGCAAACGTGGGAATGACCCAGCAGATCACTAATTGTCCAGAAATTGTAATGATCTTGAGATTTTTAAAATCACTGTAACCTCACTGTAAATATTGTGTTTTCAAAACGTTGTGGAGGCTCGGCCAAATCACCTCTAGGTGGCAGCACCTAACAGTTTTCACAGACAGCTCATAACAAATACTCCAAACGCTATGGTCGCATTCCATTTCTAATCCATTTCATGCCGTGTATACGTCACGGCATTTTCCCGTCCCGTTTGGTATGGAAAAATGAAGAATCGTGTAAAAAAATAAAACAAACAGTAAATGTATGATATATTGCCTTGTAGGTCGTGTCTTCGAGATCTCGTGGCTCTTCTAGGAAGGAATATAGAGATTATATTCATTTAGACCACATACCTGTACAAGGGAAATCACGAAATAGCCGTTGGTTCGTGTTGAGATATTGTTAACCTGACACTATGCCTTCCTTGGTCTGTACACGAAGCGCGCAGCTTTGTGGCCGTAGGCCTATAAGGAAGGTAACCTTTAAGGACAGACACATGAGCTGAATTATTTGCGTTCTCTCCCTTTGAGATGACATTGTGTCGTGTATCTGTACAAGTCGATGTGTCGTGTATCCAAGGATGTCGGTCATGGTTTTTCTGTGCATGCGTCCGTGCGTGCGTGTCTTCCATGTCCTCCTAGCTTTAAAGACCATCTTCCTCTAGATGTCATTCATTTAAGACTCGTCTCATATTGGTCAACGAGTTTCTGTGCGTGCGTACGTGATTATTTAGAAAAGATTTATAATGTCCACAAACTTGTCTATGTTACGATAACTGATCGACGAATATGGGGCTGACAATATTTATGAAATATTTCCGCAGTCACCAGACCTTTGATACACAGGACAATGTAGATGCCGGTACAATACTGTATAGTAAAATTAAAGCTAAACTATTAAAATTTATTTCTGGCAAGAAAAAAAGCTATGGCAGTAATTTTCTGCATATAGCCACCTCTGTTATATGATAAAAGAATGGGTTTAGAATGTCTGGTTTAAGGTCTTAGTAGCATCATATAATGATATTTTTTTTCAGGTCGCTGTTGTATCAGGAAGTTTAAAGAGAAGGAGTGTCTACTGACCGGTTTATGACCGGACCGATGTTTCTTGCGAAAATGAAAAGAACCTCGCACCTAGGTGTAAAAACCTGACTCACTGTCGAGACTCGCCGAGGAGGGACCTGAGTAGTGCCACCGTGTGATTGTGCCAGAAACTAGGGTACTGCTCCTCACATCTCGTCGTTACATATCCAACGGCCTCCGGTCGAATTTGTTGATCGCCAGAAAGTCGCCGAATTTTAAGCCCGCTAGGGAGTCGAGCGTATTTTTCGCTTAAAATCTACCCTGTCACATATTGGACGGAGCTCTTTGAACACTAGAGAAAAAAAAAATCGCTCGGCGGCCGTCAGTAAACAAACGAGAGTCGGACGAAGCCCGCTCGAAATAACGGCGGGCGCCGTCCGAGTTTCGGTCGGTGGTCAATTGGTCTGTCGATGCCTACCCGACATCCTGCCTGATGTCCTCCGACGTCCGCGCCTCGACTATATTAAGGGCATCATATAGCACTCACAAGAGGGCTTTTCTAGCACCGAGGAATGTTGAAAGTATCTCAAAATGCAGGAGATATATACCCTAGAGAGCAAATTCCTGAGCTGACAAGAGGAGCCCGGCCCGCAGAAGCGGGATACGGCAGGAGTTCGTTCGAGTATCGAAGGGAGCCCATGTGGCGCCGCGCAACGCTGCCAACCTCAGTCCAAATTTTAAAGCAAAAATATGGTCTATAATCGTCGGATTGCTGCCCGAATATCGATCGAATGGTGGACGATCCCCGAAAGATCTACGGGCGACCTACGACCTACGGGCGACCTGGTTACGCGCTGTGCGACCTAAAATTCGGCCGACCCGCAGTGATCGAGCAAACACCGGCCATATTCCTGCCGAAAATGCCCTTTTTGAGCTCGCAAAGAAGTCGGACGAGCTCCATTTTGGATATGTGACGACCCCTTTACCGCGACACTATCGCGAAACCGTGTGGGAATCTTTGACAAAGACAGCCCGTACGGTCGCCCTGCGGGCACCGGCCGGTATCCGTGCGACACCCGTACGATTTTCCGGGCTGTTTTCTCGACAATATTCGCACGGGCGCCTTGAGGTGCACATTAAATTTTTTCCTTTCCTTTTCTTATTATATGGCTTCACGTTAAACAAGTGACAGTCGTTTAAAAATATATATTAAGCAGGAAATACCTCAACGGTGCCAGGGATGGCCGGCATGTTGCCTGCCAGTCATGGGTCGGGCACCCTACAGTGTACAATCACAATTATAATAATGATAAAAATAATAATAATAATAATAATAATTATTATTATTATTATTATTATTATTATTATTGTTATTATCATTATTATTATGTTTGCCCCACGATGTTTCACACTCGATAATTAAAACGGAGCACCGCCAATATACACCAATGCTAAATGTAGGCATCACTATAACACAAAAAAGTAGCATCCTATGCCTTAAAATAGGAATACTAATACTGGAATTCACTAAATACACATCACCGAAAACCGACTCGACAAAAAATTATAGGAACACTATATACCCAGTTTCTAAAAATAGATACATGACAAATATTATACCGCCGTTCGGTCATGTGACCGTGAGACTGATTTGCTGCTTGACTTATCTATACGCCAAGTGAGCGTACGGCTTGTCTATCGTCTACGTTAGAGTAAAGGGTTGATAGCGAGCCGGATATCAATTCTTCAGTCGATAGCAAGAAGACAACACTGCCATCGCTTTGGTTTAAGTCAGACTGCTTAAAAAAGGACAATTTAAGAATTCATTTTTACATGTACAGAATGATATTATGTATTTTGTCATTCATAAAAAATCGAATTTAAACATGTGGTAAAACGCTTTATACATTTAATTGTATATTCTTCGGTCAAATGGTGGTTTTATAAGTCATGAGCCTGGAGCTTTATTAGCCTCGCAACTTGGCCACTACCTGGGTGGCTCACCTTGACCCGGGAGGAGGTCGGATGCCGTCAAATATCTGTTGTACAAGATGAATAAATTTAGAATAAAATCATATTTGCAGGATCAGACTTAATGAAATGTAGAATTATTACAATATATTACAATACATTAATTACTGCATGTGCAACGATATAAATTGAAATAAGTCCCAAATCTGCGGATACCAGTGACAGGAATTTCATGATTGTGTTTTAGAAGATGCAATCATTATTAGACTGTGTAATTCCAGGAGGACGGGGATTACTAGATATGGCCCCCTCCATCCCCCCCCCCCCCCCGGTCTAACTATGCCACTGCTTTAAAGGCCTATTTTTTTTTTATCTTTAAAAACATAATTTACTCAAGCCAGTAAATATTTCACTGTCGCCTGACTGAAGGTTATTAAATTGGGGATTTCATGTAAAGTAAGCTGAGCTCGACTTGATCTGGTCTCTAACTTTCGGCGTCCCCTGGTTATATGGTCCGTCAAAGCAACCTTGACCGCCTGTTTTTTAGCGATAACTGTTTTAAGAATATTTTTGAAAAAATATTTTCAAACTCAAGCTGTTCCGCCAATTTAATGTAAAGTGATATTTGTCTGGAGTAAAAGTACTTCTTACTTTGTGACGCCATAGATGACGTCTTTCCGGCACAGCTTGACATAACTTTTCTTCATAAAACTTATGAGAGCTGTCTATTGCTGTATCCGGAAAAGCCAATAATCCGGATCATGAATCGGTTTACTTTGTCCATACTAGGCCACTAATCCGCATCAGTTCGGTTTACTGTAGTCCTCTTGAACGTCGGTCTACAGTAGTCCGGTTTACTTTAGTCCGGTTTAAAGTAAACCGGTTTCTAGTCCGAATGACTCCAGTTTCAGCGAACGGCCCAGCCCGGCCCGCTACCCGTGACGCTGCTCCGTTGCAGGGCTGAATCGTAAAGCGAACTACAGTGCGGACACAAAGCGGACGACCTCGAGACTGAAGTAAACCTGTTAGGTGTAATTAGGTTGAGATGAGAATCCAGTGCGCATACTGCCTATTCTTACGGAACCTAATGACAACAGATCACGTAGTCGAGACGAGCATAAATTTTGTTACGGAGATAAATAAAAGTTAGGTTCTGTAACACTAGGCAGCGTGAAATGTCTAGGGGAATGAATAAAGAAGTCAGTGGTTTTTTGTTAACAAATCATTATAATTTATTCTTAAAACAACCCTAACATTACAATACACTTAATCAATACAATTACACAGTATAACAACAGTATAACAGTAAATCAATACAATTACACAGTATAATAAATGAAGTTTACAGTACCAGAGTGTCCGGCTCCTAGGCTTTGACTCTGGATACCAACACTGTCACAGCTCAACAAATCCTTTAAAACATATAATCCAGATGAACAGTTCACGTAAATCTTCTCAGAGAATAATAGTTCAATGTAATCCCGAAAACAATCTGGTTTAATCTGTTGCAAGTGAAGTTCTGGTAGTAATCCCAAAGGCAAACTGAAGACTATATAAAATCTGTTACAAATTTACAAGAATATCTATAAATGCTGCAATTATCGGAAAGTACCACAAACTGACTCACACTCTTCCGTGTCCGCTGGAATATTTCTCTCTCTCTTCTCGGCTCTAAACACAGCCCCTAATTTATACCTTTTTCACCTTAAGCCCAGAACTTTCATTTCCCGAACAATCCAAAGAACAAAACAAGACACACGCGCTCATAGAGCGCGAATAGCCCAGACAATTCCAGATTAGTACGAACGGTGTGTCTCTACACATCAGACCCCGCACATGGGCCGGCCCGGCTCGCGCGACTCTCATGGCAACGGACTATGCTTGCCTAACAGACACAGGTATCCCTCCTGCGCTCAATAAACCAGGGCCTGCCTAACACAGAGATGTAAAGTTGTAAAGATTCAAGTCATGGCTCGCATAGCGGATTTATTTTATGTTCTGAGGTGATGAATATGTTGCAAACAATGTGACTTTTTTGCCATATTTTAATAATATGTCTTTTATAAATTTAATGCAAGGTGATGAATATGTTGCAAACAATGTGACCTTTTTTGCCATATTTTAATAATATGTCTTTTATAAATTAAATGCAAGGTAAGACATTGTTATTCAGTCAGAATATCGAAGGAAAAGCTCCTCCAACCTTTGGGCCAAAACTATCTCACTTGAGTATTAATGAAGACATGAGGACACGCGAATACTGGTGAGCACTGTAATACGAAAGATCAAACATAAATGAAAACATCGGAATAGAAGGCAAGGCCTATATAAACACTGCTTGGCGGTAGACGCGGAAGCATATATTCCGATAGCTGGCTAGAATCCTGGCAGCTTCAGAATGAATGATAAGAGCGCTGAGTGTTTTTCAGGGGCGGGTTCAGAGAGTGGCACAGGGGGCGCGTACTCTTTTTTCCGACCACACAAAATAGAGAAATATACGTGTAATACCGAAAAGCAATGCCAGATTTTCGTCTGAGTAACGTAAAAACTCTACTGGCACTCCCGGCGCACTGTTTACCTGAGCCATGGTGTTGACCCCCCCCCCCCCCCTTTTTTTTTTCTAAGATCATGAATCTTCCCCTGTGTTAGGTATCCTCCAGGTAAGTTTCACTATACTTAAACTTCCTTCGGGTTTAACAGCCAGAGCAGTTGTATATTTCGAGATATATCGAGCTGAACTTGTCTAAGGCTATCTTGTTCACAGTAACTGTATTATCGTAAAGTTGCATTAAAAAAATATTTGCTGTTATATAGATGCATTAGGACTTAAATTTCAAACTTAGGTATCATGAATATACATGGTAACTTCATTCAAAATAAGTTAAAATTAGGTCAGAAATATGACATATGAACAGATCCGATTCCGTATAAGAGCCCTCCCCGCTGGCAGCCTGTCCCGCTTCGAGGGACCCCTCGAATTGACTGTTTCATGATTTTGGGTCGGCGGGGCGGACCAAAAATATAACTGGGGGGTGGGACGGGTGAGGGCTTAAATCTGGGATATCCTGGGGGTGGGGCTACATGATTTTTAATGCGGTTTTCATGCCAAAAAAATAGCATTATAGTAATAGTGAGGAGATGACTACATTTATCAAAATGCAATGCACCAGTCGGTTATGTTTATACCATTTTCTGGAGGGAGTATACAAAAGTAGTGAACTTTTTAAATCTAAATTCTCTGAAATTTGAGACTGATTCGTCTTTGCAGTCACCACTGGACATGATGTTGAACAAATGTACCTGTACTGCCCCTATATAGTGTGGTAAGATGTACCTATACTTGTGGCCAGTCTCACATTTTACATAACATGGCTCAGAGAAGAGCATAAGAATCACATGGACTGCCTCTGTCTTTTTCGCCAGCTGGATCTAACTTTACTTAACCCACAAAGCCTGCAGTGTTCTCCTCATGCATGGACCTGCCAAAGACCTGCAAAATGAACACTGCATGGGCAAAGCAGAATGCCACAAAGAAGCTATGCCTTTTTACATCTTTCTCTGTGTACATCTCCTGGACCCAGAGCTGGACTCTTTAGTTCCATATCCTTCCCTAAACAGGATTAACCTGACCACTGACCATATCTTTGTATAATATAAGGTGTAAAATGTTGTAAGCCAATACTGTCCTCCACCTAATGGCTCTAGGCATACATACTTATTAGGACTTGATTCGAATATCCTTGAGTCTTGTTTTATATATCAGTATAGATGCATGAACATGAAAGACATAGAGCAGCCTGTTTATTTAAAAAAAAAAAATTAAGAAAACCCTGATCTTTGAGGAATGATATGTTGTCATATGCATACAAGCCATTTAAGCTTCTAAACATACAATAGTTTGTGCGGTCATGTTGTTGTACAAAGATATACCTGATCATGTTATATATTGACAATTAATCTTAACAGGGTTTAAAATCTGTGTTCAAGCAAAATTTAAAGGACTCGGTTCAGCTTTATGATGGGTACTATTGATACACATTTTCTTGGAAACACTACCTGTTGTTGTCATGTATAACCTTTTGTTTTAATTTCCTGCTGATTATTCAAATAAATTTATATTATTTTGTATATTCACATGGAGTGATTAAGAACTACAGAAACATATATGCTGGATATGGCCTAATATGTAGTTTTTTACAAAATTAATCTGAATTTATTCTTACTTTAAATATTTAAAAGAAACACGAAAGATTTCGCTTTCCAGTTACTGATATTTCCACTTATTTTTCTGTATTTATGGCACTAAATAATTGCATTTTGGTATTTCTCAACTAGACTTAACTCAGCTGTTAACAACAAAACTAAAAAAAGTAGTATATACTATCATGGTAATGACTTCTACTTACAGAAATTGCCATCCATTATAAATATATGAAAGCATATGTTTTAGAGGGCTTTTATTCGTTTTTATTTATGTTTATTTGCCGGTTAAACGCAGGCCGAATTTTGATACAAATGCAGGGCGGATCTGTGCGGGCTAAAACTCAAATGGGGGGCTGGTGCGCGTCGATTTTTTAGCTCAGTTGACTGAAAGTTATTTGTTCTATAGCGATCACTCTTTGTCCGTCGTCCGTCTGTCCGTCCATCCGTCTAGCTGTCCGTCCGTCCGTCCGTTAACAGGGCACAAATCGTTACCATTGGACCTAGAATCTTCTACCTTGACATCCAGTGAGGTTCATTAAAAAAACCTCCTCTGAAACCTGAAATGAGGTCTCTATTACTCATATCCTCCGAGCTATGGGGCTCGTAAGTACCCCTAGAATAATTTTAAAAATCATACAAAAGCTCCAGTATCTGAATAACTAATGCATTGATCACCATGATTCTTTGCATGCATATTGATCATGGAGTGATTCATCAGTTCCTGCAGACTTATAGCGCCACCTGTATTTTTTTCGATTTTTACGCATTTTTCTCTATTCATGAGACGTTCAAATGAAGCAGTCTGACTGTTCATGGGGCAAAAACTGTAACCATTAGTTCTTTAATCTAGTTTGTCCAGGAATGTTTAGGCAAATCTCCTTAGAAACCTGAAATTAGGTCAAATGACCTAAATCCTGCAAGATATGTGAAAGAACATGATGTGAGCATCCTATAGGACAAATTTGCATGACATTTGGACCCAGAAACTTCTAATTTGATTAATTTCCAGTTAGTTCCTGTAAAAATTTCTTTGAAACCTGAAATGACACTGTGACCTTTAATCTATATCTAAGGTCTATAGGCAAAATGCTTGATTTTGAGCACTCTAGGAGTCATGTTACCCATTTTTCCTTCTTCTTGAATTCAGCTGAGCGTCATGGCCCATGGGCCACTTGTTCTTTGTACGTGCGGGGCTGCTGCAGGGCGGGCTTCCTGAACTGCGGGGCGGTTCGAAGATGGTTCTCCCATCTAAGAGGCGGGGCGGTTGCGAGCTAAAGGCTTGTTTTCCGGGGCTGATAAGGGCTCTATATTTCGGTCTGCACATGGCCCATCATTTAGGATTCTATATTCCGGTCTGCATCGGGCCTTCAACGATCCGGTTTATTGTGTCAGGTATACAGATCACAGATCCGAATCATTGTGACAGCTAAAGGCTCACATATCCGATTCATGGTGTCAGGTATATGGCTCACAGATTCGTTTTATGGTTTCATCTAAACGGTTCACAGCTCCAATTTAAGGTGTCAGGTATGCGGCTAACACATCCGGTTTATTGTGATAAGTATATAGATCACAGATCCGATTGAATATATCCGGCGTATGGCTCACAGTTCCAATTCATGGTGTGCGGTATACGGCTCACAGATCCGATACATGATGTCAGCTGTTCGGCTTACATATCCTATTCATGATGCCAGCTGTACGGCTCACAGATTCGATTCATGATGTTAACGTTTCGGCTCACATATCCGATTCATGGTGGCAGCTGTACGGCATAGAGATCCGATTCATGATGTCAATTATACGGCTCAGAGATCCGATTCATGATGACAGCTGTACAGCTCAGTGATCCGATTCATGATGTTAGCTATACGGCTCACATATCAGATTCATGGTTATAAGCTATACGTCTCACAGATCTCATTGAATATGTCAGGCGTACGTCTCACAGAACCCGTGCATGGTGTCAGGTGTATGGCTAACAGATTCGATTGTACATTGTATCCGGCCCAGATATCGGAATTGTTTATGTTCAGGGTTAAGAAATTTTGGTATCAGATACTCGACTTCGCTATTCATACATGACATTCCTTAGCCAGATACACAATCATTGATAGCGTTAAATTGATAAATACTGAGGTTAGATCAGGATACAATGTACAGCCTATTTTGGTAGGCAGTACATTGCCCTTATTCCCATCTATTTCCATTAAACCACTGAATTTTTCATCGCTACATAACAGTGGTTTTGCATTTTTTTGCATTGAACCAGTTCGTGCTCTTTAAAATTTGGCGATTTGTCTCTGGTCTTGTTTTGCATCACACAGATTGACATTATTGCTTATTTGATAGTTTTTTTTCAAAATTTATGAACATAACCAACGAATCAGCTACTTTAATGTGGTTGTTTCAGCATGTGGCACGTGACTTTGACATTCATCAATGTGATTACACTGTAAACAAAGGGTTGTCAAATCGACAACTTTAGGGTTGTCAAATGGATGTACCTAAAACAACAACCCAGGTTGTCAAAATAATGATTGTGATTCACAAAATGTGATTACACTGAAAACAAAGGGTTGTCAAATCGACAACTTTAGGGTTGTCAAATGGATGTATCAAAACAACAACCCAGGTTGTCAAAATATCAATTTGACAACCCTCTAGGGTTGTTGAAAGTTTGCTGTGACAACCTATCGGTTGTCATGGACCTGTCACGTTCATCCGTATTCACTCTATCTCTCTTTCTCTCTCTCTCTCTCTCTCTCTCTCTCTCTCTCTATATATATATATATATATATATATATATATATATGTGTGTGTGTGTGTGTGTGTAATAATTATAACAGAAGAACATGTATTTATTAAAACCAAGTGGTCGTGTAACTTGTGACACGTGTATTTGTCTGCAACAGTTTTAAGACTGATTTTTCCTTACAAAGTGGACAGGGTTCTGTGTGAGAATGTTTCAGTGTCCACATAAAGAGTAAATGTGTAGCTTTATTGTATCGTTATCCACCCCGGCCTCCTCTCTGGCCAGTAGTTAACCACTCCAAGGTTGTTACGAAGATTTTTCTCTAGAGTGTCTGAAAATACAAAATAAAATGTAAAAAATTCCATGAAAAGCATATTTTATATGACAGAGTTGTTTGCAGGATTTGTGTACACTGAATCACAGCATATATGGCTGAACAGGTCTTCCTGATAATTTTTATTTTAGATGCTACATTGAAGATAAACTTTATATAATATTCATAATGGAGATTAGTTGTAACAATACTGTTTACTCAGATCCTCATTTTATTTAATTATTCTGATCATTTGCAAGGTTAGTTTTCCTTTAATTCTAGTTAATTAGGCCTCATTCATACACTTTATTCTTTAATAGTATTTATTCTTTCATTGCACATTTTTTTTTCAATTTCGGTGCTCCTACGAAGTCAGACGTGGAGCTTTTGCTTATTATTACGGCTTCCTTCATCATGGGGGGTAGCCTTGGTAACCATTTAACGCTGGGGGAGGTCTGAACGCTTTCAGTTTTGACCTCCATTGAGAATTAACCCTTATGCAACGGTGAATATTACTACATAAATCATAATTGTATCAAAACAGTTTTTTCCCTGCCTCGGGACAGAAAAAAACAAGAGGGGTAGAAAAGAATCGAAAATAAAACTGAAAATTAAATGGATCAGCCTGCTTTGTTAGAAACGAGAATGAATGGGAATAGGTGTATGATGAAGGTCAAAAGGTCAACTCTGATTTGTCAACATCGGAAATCCCCTGAACGGATGGTTGCATAAATATTCTTGATTATGGTTTCGATAAACGGCCTGATTGCCGGGGGGGGGGGGGGGGGCGAGGGCGCTCGGGGCGGTCAGGGAAACAAGTCTGAATATAACAGTCTATATACAGTTTAACTTTGTAATCAACGTTTAATCTGTCAGTATTAATAAATAAAATTAATCTTCAATCAGACCATCTTAAGAGGATCCTACAGTCATATGGAATGAATAATTGCCAAAAATAACTCCTGTCTTGTGACACCTAGCAGTCAGAGGAAAATACCAGTAACAGAAATATTTGACGTGTATGCTGTCTCTAAGGAACTGATTATGTGTAAACGAAGATTCATGTGACTCGCGCGGAACTGAAAACGAAACACGTTATATGGAAGGAATGATGCCAAGAATATGTCAGACGTATAGAATTCGAGCACCTTTTACACATACGAATGATTAATTATTTATTTGTAGACACAAAGTTAAGTCTTGCCTAGACTGAAAACATTAATCCCGCACTGCAAATTAGATAATAAAATTTGCATCATTATATCGGATATGTGTATCTCGCATGCTTGACCGATCGTTTGCTGAATACATTGTATCATATTTGCTGGACAGTAAAAAAGAAAATGAAACAATCTGGATGATATTTCTAGATTTGTCCTTAAATTATATCGATCCGCACTAAATGTTTAACCCATGTTCATTGGCCCATGACCCACAACAAGACGAAATTCCATTGACATTGACGGAGAGCATTTAGAGATACTATGGTTGCTCTTTTATTCGCCAGGGTTTTAATTTCGCGATATTCGCGAATTTGAAATAATCGCGAATTTGAAACCCTCGGGAATAAGATGCCCCATCAACTAAGATGACCTCTGAAAACAACCTTATCAGCAACCTTATCTGTTCCTGGTTTTCCAAACTGGTCCATGCATTAGCCTTACTCACAAGCTGTACATACATATCGACTGTGATACAAGTCATATTTTAGGATTTGTTTCCTTAATTTTAAATCATTACATATCCTGCCGTACTTAGATTTTACAGGTTCTGGTGAAATCGCGAAAATGAAACCCTCGTGAAACTTCAAAAGAAGAAATCTTGAAATTTCAGATTCGCAAATATAAAGAAAACCACAGTAATCTGAAGCAAAAGCTGCAAATAGTAATATACATAAAATCAATCATAGTTATAAAGCACGAATATTTCACCAAATTAAACAGTTAATAGGTAGTAATTAACACATATTACTGATATCTATACATTTTGTGTGTAATGAGACCACCCATGCGACTAGCCAAAAGTGGTTTAGTTTTACAGGTGGTCTTATTAGACAGGTCAGTTTTAACTAATATGAATGTTTTCGCTTCATTCAAGGGTGTTCTTAATAGAGAGGTGGTCTTATAAGACAAGTGGTCTTTCAGACAGATTCTTCTATATCATTAATATATATAAATATATATATATATATATATATATATATATATATATATATATATTCATATATAAACATATGTATATATAACTACAATTGTCACAAAACGATCAAGGAAGTTACAGCTTGATTATGCATGGTTTCCTTTGACATGACGGGACATGCAAATCGACAATATGTCAGGAATGGATATGGCATTAATCAGAACTTGTTATCATTCAGGGGCGGATCCAGGATTTAGGAAAAGGGGGGGTCAAACCCAGGAGGACAAATGAAAACCCTAAAAAAGGTCCTCGGGTCTGAAACAGGGGGGTTCAGGCTGCAAAATTTTGTCTGAAGCCCTAAAAAAAAGTTTCTGATGAAAAAGGGGGGGGGGTTCGGACCCCCTGGACCCCCCCCCCCCCCTTGGATCCGCTTCTGTTATTTATCTTTTACCGTGAGCCAGTCAGCTCTGATGAATAATGCCGTGACTTCTCACTCACATCATTTCCTAGGATGTCCTACTCTATAGTTATCTGCCTGAAGGGGGGTGTTCATGATTTGGGAAGGGTGGTACCGATATGCCGTATACACACACACACACACAGTCTTACACACACACATATATATATATATATTTACACAGATATATAATAAATACATATATAATATATATATATATATATGATATACCATACAAAATTAATTTTGAACATTATTTATTAATTATTATTTTATATAAGTTTCAACAAGAAAAGCTGAAAAAATGCAAATCCTGTTACATTGCAAAAAAACCAATATAAATAAATAAGAATATCACCTATTGCACGTATATTGCCTCTGTTTTCTGTTGCTAGAAAAAATAAATACAAGAACGTTTGAATTACTCTAGAAATAATGCAGCACGACTGTATCAGTATGTTTTATAGCAGGAAGTGCATGGAGGAATGTGTTTTAGTAAATTTCATCAATATTAACCCTCAAGAGTCAAGGAGGGGGCATGGCTCTCTGTGACCCCCCCCCCCCCCCCTCTTTCTGGATACGCCCCTTGCTCATGGAACTTGCAAGGATCCTGACTGGCGTTCACCAGGATGAACAAATTCAACATGGTTGACGGAAGATAGGTCGGGTTCATCACAGAAAAACAAGAAGGGGAAATCCTTTACTTGTATTTAAAAAAAAGTCAAAATGAAACTGGTTAGTGATATATAAAGCACCATTAACGCTGAGTTAGTGCATCATATGAAAAGCTACTTAGAAGAGACCCGTAACATTCAAAAATTGCTGTACCTGTTAAGTTTAAATAATGGGTTCGTATTATCAAAAAGTATCTCGATTTAATGCACAAAAATTCGATTAGACTTTTCTCTACATGATTTTTTTAATTAGACATAATCCAGAAATGTAATTATACGAAAAAAAATAGGAAACTCTTAAAAATATTGACCAGCATAATAACACATGCCGCTCAGGGATAATCCTGCTCTGCTAATAGCGTTCTTACTCATAGAAGGCTAT
The DNA here is from genome assembly GCA_026874595.1 of Sipunculus nudus. NCBI lineage: Eukaryota > Metazoa > Annelida > Sipuncula > Golfingiida > Sipunculidae > Sipunculus > Sipunculus nudus. The sequence continues at coordinate 35,740,206 of CM049306.1, read as the reverse complement.
ATTGCAAAATTGAATATCTTCTAACAGTTTCCATTAATAATGTTATTTGATGTGTCTCTAAGTTATTAATTTTCTGTTGTGTTTGTGAGTAATTGATTTTCTGTGTTGTAGTTAAGCTCTGGTTGTACGCGGCATTCCTGCACGTGACAGTCATGGCGTGCAGTATGGCCGAAGATGGGCCCGATATCTGTACATCTCTCCTAGATCTCCAGGAAAAAGCCAGGAACTTCTCAAAATACGTGAGTGCTCTCTCTCTCTCTCTCTCTCTCTCTCTCTCTCTCTCTCTCTCTCTCTCTCTCTCTGTCTCTCTCTCTGTCTATCTCTCACTCTCTCTCTCCCTCTCACTCTCTCTCTCTCTCTCTCTCTCTCTCTCTCTCTCTCTCATAATTATAATTATGCATAGAGGCAAACACACCTAAGTATATGTATATCACTGTTAAATGCGTATGTCTGATATCTTCACGAACACACCAGTTTTATACAAAGGACAATCATTAATTAATATGTAACAACTTTTATGGTTATTTATTAGTCATCATTATGTTGCGTATTTACTTTGGTAAATACATATATACATGACTATGTTCCATGGAAAACTAGACAGTTTTATTAGATAAATATGCAATAAATGTGTGACCTTTCATAATACAGTAACAAACAATGATATAGAGGAACATGACAACAAATGTAAGCTAATGATGGCACCGTTATCTTTCAGATGAAAGGGGTTTTAGAACAGCAAGGTGCAGAAAACAATTCTTACGTAAATAAGGTGAGTATAGACGCTAAGAAAGGAGGATTAAAGTCATCTGCATACTGCCTGGACAACTGAGTGGGAAAACGCTCGGCCTTCTCCACTGGCGACCCGGGTTCGATTCCCGGCGTGGCTAAGAGAGTGGGTTGTAGTTGCCCGTCCAAGGTTGGTGGTTTTCTCCGGGTCCTCCGGTTTCCTCCACCCTTACCGATTACCGAGCGCCAACATCAAAGCCATGGAGAGTGCCTCGTATTAGTTATTTTAACTAGTTGTACAATCCATGTAAAATAAGTAAAGTTTATTTATTTACCAAGTGTGCGGCAGCACCGTTAATTCAGGGAGCCGCTCTGGCGTCGTCTATTTCATGAAAAATATTTACTTTCATACTTATTCAAATCAATAAAGACCATGGACCTATCCAATTGAAAAAATACTGGATGATACGCACACCATGGGTACCAGAGTAAACTATTTCATCTTATTCTGTCCATTCTTAATAAACTGTTTAAAATTATGTTTTTTCTTTTGCAGATCATGGGCAGTTTTCCCAGAGATAAAGCTCCCTCTGAAATGGTGAATATGGATTTTACTGTTTCTTTTTTTTTTTTTTGCTTCCTCTTACTCCTCCAAGAATAACAATGTGTACCACTTGTGTCAAGCCGAGCAGTCTACGGGGGAGCCAAAAAAAAGTTCACATTTACAGCACTACATAAATGATTTGGCTTGTTCAACGAAATTATAACAGACAAATTTGTTTAGGACTTTAAACATAAGAAAAAGTTTTACTGGTACCGGGTATACATGTCACTGAGTGGAAGCTTCCTATAAAGCCCTTATATTTAAGAAGTAAAACGTGCGTCATATATTTGTCGGATTTGCATAATCTGACAGTTATCAAGCCCTTAATACATATAGTGTGTAATCTTTAAAAGCTATTTTCGTTAACATATTTTAAAATTGATGTCTTAACTAAACAGACACCCGAAGAAAGAGTGCTGAAAGAAGCACAAGGGCTACTGAAGTTGATACAGGCCATAAGGTAAATAAAACTTTTTTACTTTAAGGAATATTTTTCTGTGGAAGGTCCAAGAGACCAAAATTATATCACCGACCTTTTTACATTTAGTTATGGTTGACTGTTCAGTTTGGTCTTCACATCTCTGCCTGGCGTTTTAGGTACACCAACTTGACAAAATAAAGAGTTGCTATTTTAACGACCTATGTTTCCAGAAAAATGTTTCATTTTTCGGTCAACTGATTACAAACAGATCAACATTATGATACTTTTGCTTCTTCTTGTTCTAATTTAGGAACATTTGTGTCACTTTATCAATTACAATAATCTATACCATTCAACATATATTATGTAATCTCCTAATCTTGTATATTGATGAAATTATATGTATAAAAGTATCCAAAACTATCTCAGACTTTAACCTTAGTGTTCTGAGCTTGATACCTGTATGTAAAACATATATCGACTAGGTCCGTCACATGTACACCTTTAACTCCTCTTCCTCTGGAATAAAAGTATCTATGTTCACCAATGATGTTTTGAAACCAACCAATTTTCAAAGCTGAGAAAACAAGTTTCTTTTTAAAATTGTTGCAACTGCAAATTCTAATTAAATTTTGAGAATAAAATCAAGGATTTAAGTTAAAGTTAAAGATTTTTTTTGCTCTCTTACTAAGATAAATCCATATGATTATTAATTTTTTTCTGTATTTTTGGTGACGAATGACCCGAAACCCCTTTAGACAAAAAATATATTTTTCTCCATCGTACGTCTTTCTTGTAATTATATCTTGTGTTTTGCCGACCATGTTTAAATTTTGCTGCCGTCTTTGATTTGCTCAATAACAGGTGTGCCCAGAAGCCAAGTAAAATCAGAGCTGACGTTCACCAGGAAAACATGGCACCCCTAAAACGGCTCGTCAGTGGTACAGGACTCAATCAAATCGTCATGCGTCTGTGTCAAACCTGCTGCTGTTCCGGCAGCACCTGGGTATATCAAAAACGTGTGGTAGATGTCGTAAAACTGATGAGTCAGTATTCACTAATTGAGTATTACGACACCCTCTATGCCCTGTCTGATGTCGTGAAGGAAAAAGCGGCTCACATGCTGGATATATGGAATACATACTACGGCTGCCCACAAGGAAGGGCTCATGCGGTTCATTGTTAACGGCAGTATATACGTACGCACTGAGAAAATCAACAATATTTGACCAAGAAATTATCGTGCTACACCAACCTTAATTTGTGGCGTTTTTTTTTTTTTGTTTTTTTTTTTTGCAATTTTTTTTCTCCAAACTTGTTTTGCATATAATTAGATATATGTTTGTATTTTTTTCGACCGCCAGACGAAAAAATTTTTATCCTTAACTTATATTCAGATGATAGCTTTTATAAGTACATAAACGTTTTGTTTATTAAGGGTTTCTGATATCATAGAAGCTATATTATCGATAATAAACAAGATATATAAAAAAGGAAGAAAAAAAAATGGTTAAGACAATATGACTGTTATCTTGAGTGAATCCCATACATGTCACTCAAGTCTGACATCACTAATGTATATTTTACAGAACCTAGACCTCCCCTCATGTCCCTACCTTTCGCTGAGTGACATATTTATATGACAATACAACTTTAATGTCTGACACTCCAATGGCAGCTATTTATAGGGTTCAGGGTTTCTACATATATTAAAAGCTTACATTTTAACCAAATAAATGCTTAATGAATTGCAAAGTCATATTTAATCATTAATCTTTTATTGTTGTTGATATTTTTTATATATGTTAGATGTTGATATATATGAGATGTATGTTTATATTTAAACTATTGCTATTGGATAATATACACTCCATGGTGTATCTTACTTGAATAAAGTTTACTCTGCAATGGTTTTCTTCTATTTACTTCACAACAGTTTCTTCTTAATGAAATAATTTTACAGAGCAACTATTATTAAAAATTCAAAACACACAGATCTCTGTGTTTTAAAGACATAACTTTTGCATCAAGCTGGTTATAAGATTGCTTTCCTGTGATACATTAATAATAAAATACTTAAAAAACCTCCACTATATATTAGAACTAGTATATACTGTGGAATGCCATTTCTATAGTAAGCTATTCATCTGCCTTTTCTGTAGAATTCATATGATTTCTGGCTTACTCTGTACGTACATATTAAATAAATGTATAGGTATACGTATAGGTACGTCATGCTGCGAAAGAATGCATATGAGCTTGTTTATCCACACAAAAAAACACGGTACGTGGTTTATGTTGACAAACTGAAAAGGAAAACATGTAAGGCCAAAAAAACCGTTTGGTTCTCAGGCACTTTTTTCATAATTGTATCATTTTATCTTCTTGATATATGGAAATCAAAATTTTTGACGGGGGGGGGGGGGGGTTAAATTGACGCGGGCGGTGCCTGAGAACCATACCTTTTATTTTTCTGGGTTTTTTTTTTTTTGGCCTAACTAAAGAGCGCTAGTTGCATATGAGCGGAAGTTTAAAGATCACCATTTGCAGAGCTCTGGTTTATCTGATGTGCAAACATATATTCCTATTGAATGTGTTTGGATTACTTTGGCGGGCCTCCCGCGTTATAATGAAGAGAATATAAACAAAAAGTAAAATCTGTATGTGGTGGAATCGGCATTTTCTGGCTTTTTGTAAAATATTCATAGAATTATCTTTAGTTAATATACGTTAGACATCGATCGGAATAGACACCTTTAAATTGGTTCTGAGAGTAAAAGGGTAAATTGGAAGAGGAACTTCAGGCATGGTAGTAATTTACCACAGAGGAACACGTACCTATCATAAATGATAGCTTTATCCTTTGTGTATTTTGACAAGATAAGTCGACAACTTTATTTTGTGACTGTGCATTTGACAGGAGAAGTCGCAAAACTAATATAAAGTTGGCAAATATTTTTTTACTCATACCCTATTTTTATTCTAAAAAAATTGCAAGACATAAAAATGTTAATTATGTAAAAACTAAAATTACAAGATTGACTTTAATGAATGTTTAAGTGAACATACATTCAATTATGACTGTATTTGTTATACTGAATCCAAATATCGGTCACCAAGATGTTCTAAACGAAATATGGTCCTATGTCATTTTTTCCCCATGTCATTTTCCATTTGGTTTTATCACTAGAGGATATCATTAAACTGTTCAGGGATGAAAAACAATTAAGAGATAACAGGGTTAGTTTTAAAAAGAAATTTAAAAATATATAAAACAACAAATATCGATAGTCATGGTATATCGCATTGGACGTTTGCTGAAAACATCACAATATTTTGCCGGTCTGCAAATTATAGGAGTGTAAGTTGATTAAATGTCCTTATTATATGTTTTCGCATCTATAGCTCTTTCCTTATAAAGCGATGGTGAAGGTATTGTTTAAATCAGATCAGAGATGGATACAAATGCTTGTTTCTGGAGAAATCTGGGGGTAGAATTTGGGGGTAGAATTATGACTTAATGCTACAGAAGTATGAGAGCAATTGCCTAAATATGTAGGTACAAAAGAAATGAAAAAAAGACGATGTGTTATTTGTCCAAAGGCCACAACTTCGCAGCATATAGAGACAAACGAGGTCGAAAACATTATAGTCTCGCTCAGCTTATTCCTTCCATGTGCGGTCAATCTATCAAATATTATGAAGACAAACTTTCTTCAGTATAACTTTAATCCAGCAAAGATGTATCATGCAGTATCCATTATCAAATGCCTTCAAAATTTAACAATACCAAAATAAAATAAATACACGTATAACCATGAATACACAGCATAAATAGTAAATATTTATAAATAGGACCAAACATGTCGGCATGTATGTGCCGTGTAATGTAAACATCACAGTGGTTTGCTTGATTGTTTGTGATATATGATAAAGTGTACCGGTGGGTCCCTGAACATGTGATACAGGTCTGTATGTATTATATATGTAGATAAATACAGGGTAAGATTGACCTGTACATCAGCATCAAACTACACAGTCTATAAATAAATATATGTACTCAGGCAGGTTATCACATTTGCTTCCTGATATATAGTGAACTCAGTTTCCTTTTCTCATTAAAAGACAATTGAGCAGCTAAATGACTGTACAACTAATCTATGCTATTCTTTCGCTATTCTTCATCGTATACAGAATAATATCTGTAGTATATGTATACCTGTGGGGTTTTTTTGTAAAAATTTATGTATAGAATAAAAATATATCACAATCACATGTCCAAAATCAAACAAATACGCTAAGGTATAGAGTATTTCAGTGTATATCATTACATACATTTTTAATAAACTAATTAATTAAGAGCACTGAGTATATTTTAGAAAATATTTTCTGAAAAAAAAAAAAACAAAAGATATGGCAGTTATAATGAGAATGCCTGCCTATGTTCCGTATTCACCACTGGATATCCAGTAAAACAGAACTTTGATCAGTTACAAAATTTTTCACAAGTGTGATGCGCACGCCAGACGTTCAGCATGTTGGCCGCCCTGGTCTTGATAACCGTAGACAGGGCATACAGGATGTCGTAATACTGGATATGTGAACAATTTGCGAACGTGACCTTTAGTTCGTGGATCGGGTCTGTGAGGGTGTGATTGAGGCGAGAACACGGTTGGATGTGGCACAGACGGACAACGATCTTTTTCAGCCCCTGACCCCACATTATCCGCTTCAGGAGCTTCATGTTTTCATGGTGAATCGCTTTCTGCCTTCCTGGGCCATTTCTCTGTACAGAGCTGTTATAGAAAAACACATATACAAAATTAAGTGAGCTTCCTGGAATTAATCGATTGGTGGTTTTAAAACCAATATGGTGGAGGTTTGTTGAATACATAAATTTTATCAAAATGTAATGCAAGAACTGTCTTAAACGTCATTGGCGGATATATTAATTTTAAAAGTATTCTTGAGATTAACTGAACTAGGGGATAATAATTTACACCCTTATGTCAGAAGTTATACAGGATCTTGAGCATTAAAGTAAAGTGTAAAAATAATAATTATAACTCATAATAATGATAGGTAACATAATTTAATTGGTCGTCAGTCTAACATAACAAAAAATCATCCGGAAAAATCGCGAAATGCGCCCGACCATGACAAATATATACTTATAAAACCGAATTTTATAGTCTCCCCGACTGGATTGCGTGACGTTATAAAATAGCATTTATGTGCCCTGCAAATTACTTGAAATGATGATGGTTTTGAAAACAGGTGTCGGGAGACCATTTTTTACAGTGCTCTTGTCATATAAAGTTCTTTTTTTGATCTAGGTCCACTTGTATTTGGTCTTGGTCTTCATCGCTGCCATTAACATTGTGTTCTCGGTCTATGATAGAGTGGTCTCGACTACGTCCATTACAAATGGTCAAAACACAGGTCACGTTTTTACCTGAACTGCTGGACAAGGTGCTTCAGCCACTGAGCTTCACTTGTCATTTCAGTTACCATTTTGTCGTGCGACTGTGAAGTAACAGAAAGAAGGATTAAATACAAATAATTAATGAAATTTATTTGACATCAAACAGAATATGTGATCAGATCAAATTTTCCGATCTTGGGACTCCTTAATCCTCTATCGAACAGTTACATTGCGTATATGTAACAAAACCTTGAATAATTCAAATAATTCAAACACTAATACGGTGTTAAGTTCCAATTAAGGACTCCGACGGGAACCTAAATTGTTTAAGTGTCCGTATTAGAGATACGAGAGGTGTCTTTATTACAGATATGCCCATGTGAGAAAGTCGTCCTTATTAGAAAGGTATCCCTATTTGATATGTATATTTGATATTGAGGTGTATTTGAAAAAAGAGATGCCAATATTACAGAAGTGTCCGTATTAAGCAGGTTTCCGCATTAGAAAGGTAATCATAAGAAGAGGGAAACATTACCGGCACTTTATATCATGGACACCTCTCTAACGGATATTTGCAGTACCGTGGACGGTAAAGGCCGTACCATAAAGCCCATAACCTCCCCTCTCTATTACAGACGAAAACCGATGTTCCGCAGGTGATCGTAACATCAAGGTTTCACGTTATACATTTTAATCCTGATTTCATGTATTTAAGCAAATTCTCTCCTCCTATACAGTAATTATAGATTGGTGATAGTAGTTATTTTTACCTTTTCAGGTCCGTCAGTCTCCATGACACCTTTACTTTCAAGGAAACTCTGATTCAACTGTGTGAATAAAACCATGGATACAGATTATTTATTCTGATATTATAAATATATATATATATATATATATATATATATGTACACACGTTTGTATAAATTTTACATGTATGTTATAAACACACACATATACATACGTATATGTATATAAAAATATAAATTATACATATATAAATATATGAAAATAAAAAAAATATATGAATATATATATATATATATATATATATATATATATAGGTACCTTTTAGTTATATATGTCATAAATAATAAAACATAGCCTCATCTAGTTTGCCAGAAATCCCCTGGGCCTTTTGTATAGGTCATCCTAATTTATTAAGAATCATCGAATATGTACAACAAACAGAATTTTCATTTAAGCATTTACCAGTTGTGGATAATTATATATAAAATAGGCAGAGTACTGACCTTTTGTATGTAGACACTGAGATTCCTACTTTGTGGATCACCGCCTTGTTCCGTAATGATGTTTTCAATCTGTAATGTGATGAGTTCGTCAGAGGGCGCTGTGTACAGCGAGGTACTGATCTTTAACAAACTCATTTGTAATACACGACTAACTGGGGTTTACCAACAATGACAAACTTAAACATGTACACTTGTCTATGTATTGAAAACCAGGGACTTTCCAAGTACCTGGTTGTTCATAGCTAAAGTAAACATGAAACAGATTAATATAAACTGTAGAGTACTATACAATTTGTATACGATAATTACGGTTTGTAATTATTTCTGCACTTCATATTATAATGGTGTGCTGGTAACACACAGGGCCGAACTTTACTTTTCATTATCATCCTATTTAACGTTTTTATTAATATTATATAATGAACAATCAAGACCACATGATAGATACACACACATTCACTGACTATTTGGCAGATAGATACACACACTCACAAACACATAAATATGTTATGTGTGTGTACATGCATATGCGTAATCGAAAGGTTTTCGTAATGCTTTGCATATATAAATATATATACATATGTGCAAGTATATTTGTGTGTTTTCATATCACATATATCTTGTTTTTATGCATTTTCTGGGAGAGGGAGAGAGAGAGAGAGAGAGAGAGAGAGAGAGAATGAGAGAGATAGATTTTACTTACATGATCAGAGAAGGTTCTTGTTTTATCCTGCAGGCCTAACAAGGCCTCACAGATCTGATCCACATTCCCCTGTGAAATACTTGCCACTGTTGCGACTTCCAGTAGGACCGCGTATAACCATAAATTAGCTGAAAATCAAATATTGATGATTAGATTCAGATATCGGCGATTTCGTCACATTTAAATTTTAAACTGACGGGACAGGCCGAGTGGTGGGAGTCCTCTTGCCGAGTGAGCGGAGTTAATAGATACAGTAAATATCCGTTTGTCCGAACAGTTCGGGTGACGGCTATTCCGATTATACTGCCTATGTTCAGATAATCGACATTACATATTCCAAAATATATTTTAAAAAATCGGACATACACCGAGATAAATGCGTCAACCCTTAAGAAATCCTGCCATTTTTCTTATTTAAATGGATTTATGTTATATATTATATGGTAAAAGATATACTTCTAATTAGGAGTTTAATACATAATATAACAATATTATACATTCTCTGTTTATTTTCATATTTTCTGAACTAAAATTTGCCATCATAAAATGTTTCCATTCTTTCATTGATACCAGTATAATATTGCATTTTCTCCATTTGTTTTGTCAAAATAGTGGCACAATAAATGATAACATGATATCTTACTACTATTCACTTGGGCCTATGATCTCAAATATGTAAGCAGGAATAAATCTTGTTCTATCATATAACTCAGTATGTTCGCAGTGCATGAAAACAGAAAAGACATGTAGTATTCAATTTCAAAAATGCGTCTGTGACTAAAAATTATGATTTCTAGAGAAGAAACAAGCATTCGAGTGAGTAGATCATGATTTCGATCGGACTTTGATCATAGCATAACATGATAATACTAACCCATTCTCTCTGTATATGGATAAGTATCTATGTGACAATTCTCCTCAAGGCTGCTTGTCGGTTTATAATACTTACCTCTGGAAACTGCTGCCTTTTATATACCTTCATGGACAGTTTCACTTGTGTTTGATAACTCGAAAAGGACTTTCCCCGTCAGTTTTTTTTTTTTTTTTGTCAGATGCTTTTTGTCCATCCTTCTTCCGTCCACCAATACCGTTCCCATGCGCATGTATGCGTTGTCATGCCTCTCACGTGGAACTCCCGTAACAGACCAACAAGTCCCCGATAAAACCATTGACAGCTCGTTTTATCAGAGGCGCACACTCAGCGTACAAGCGACACGGTTTCGTGCCTTTATCAATGTGTCAAAAAGCTGTCATTAACGTTTTCAAAGCCCTCTATGCGTTGGTTGTGTTGTGTTTATAAGACTGGTAACTTCCTTGTTAATGTTAGGTGTGAATCATGATTTCAAGAACCTGTCTGCACTAGCCCCGTTGTGTTGTAAAATATTTTAAAACACGCATGTTCTACACAATTATAGGCTATTATTCTGTCATTGATTTTTTTTAAATATCCATGTTTCCCAGGGTTCAATGAAGGATATTTTTTTTTATTATTTTATCCTCAGCCTTTCCAGGTCTCGGTTTTATAAATATATCATGCATTTTAATTTTAACATTAAAACATGAAGTCGGTAGTAGTTGAGCAATTAATGGCTAAAATGATGCAAAATATACCTAATTGATTAATTAACTAATTAACATAAACATTGTATGAACATGCAATCAGACTAATGATTTTAATGTGCGCATGCCGAACATCCTATTGGTCGTCTGAATTCATGGATTTCATAAATCTTTCACAAATGTCTGCCTTGATAATCCCCTTCTCCTTCAATATTGTCAGCTTTCATGCAAGTCTACAAGATATAAATACAGAAAATAATAATTTAATGGATGTATGAAGATTACTAGATAGAGACCTGAAGTAAACTGGAGTTTTTTTTTACTTATGACGACTTATCATGTTTTCATATATAGAATTTGTTACAGTGTTTGTCTCTTTGCATTTAAGAAATAGTGGGAATATATATATATATATATATATATATATATATATATATATATATATATATATATATATGTATATATATACGAAGAAAAGTATGTATATTAATAACAAATCCCGTCATCCGACAGTTTGCCCATACAAATCGCTTTGAACAAGTTATGATTTACTTAAATGTTGTGAAACTCCTGTCCCAGTGTCATCTAGTACGATTAATTTCCTATCACTAACGAGTGCGAGGTAAAACATACAATAAAGTAAATATAATCAATGTCGTCCCGGATGGCAGTTACAAAGAAAAAAGCCCGAAAATGTATCCGTTCCGGGGGCAAATAGGTCTGATGTCTATAAATAAATTACAGTGTAATTTCATCATTTTGAAATATGTACCAATATTGTACAAGAGAACACAAAACAACGATTGTAAATAAAATGAGAAGTGTTCACCTCTGGTATTAGATTGTTTTAACTTTACATTCCTTTTCCCTATTTGAATGATTGAGGAAAAAAAAGAACGGAATTTTTAATAATTATATATATATATATATATGTGACAAAGTGTAAATCTGTTGAAATGCTTTATGTGGTGCGGACAGCGAATTAGATACTGCATTATATCCTATACTTGATTGTTAGTTTTAATTAATCACCCTTTACTTTGTCATAGTTGAGGGAATAAGTATCATTTACATACAACATGATGAAACTGTTTAATTTTGTTATTTTTTTTATGGATCGGAGGCATGTATAATTACCCCGGCCTCTGCATTCTGATGAAAGGAGCTGAGGAACCGGCGGGGTGTGTTTTTCACGCCTACTGCCTGCACTCGGGTGCACCAATTAGGTTCGTTGGTGTTCCGTCTGGCACGTTAAATGGTATAACCACAATAATTTGTCAATGAACATAATATAGCATTATGCTTGATCGATGGTTTCATTGAAGTAATCAGAAACGGATGGGATTATCAACGGAAAATTGATAACTTGATTTAATCTTGTTAACCAGCAGTCTAAACGTTTTTACATCGGTTTATCCGCCTTTGATATGGAATTTACTTGGTTATTACGTCGTATGGGCCGCTTAGGTCAACCAAAAGATATTGTTCTACGGACTCTGCCTAAAAAAGAGTATGGTGTAAGAGGGGGAATGAACTGCTAAAAATACAAGATAAATATTCTTGCCCAACTACCTTCAATTTATTATTTAAAGAAAAAAAATATGTTGTGGCAAGAAAATTTTTCTTGTCAGACCAAAAAATATAAAAGCTATGATTATCAGGCACCGCCCGCGTCAATTAGACCCCCCCCCCCCCATAAAAAATTTGATTTTCATCTTTCAAGAAGATAAAATAATACAATTTTGATAAAATTTCCTTTGTTATATAGAGCTTTTACTTGTTTAGCAAAAAAATTCTGTTATTTTCATGTGTTTCCCTGATCATGTGACATTTTTATCGAAACATACAAAAAAAGGAAAACAATGAAAAATAACCCGCCCGGCTCTAAAATAAGTACCTGATAACCAAACCTTTTTTTAGCCTTATGAAAAAGAAATTTATATCTTATAACACGATTTTTTTCCCTCTATAATACTTCTTGCTATCAGATAAAGATTTCTTATGACAAGAAGTAATATCACGCATCCACATAGTGCATGTCACGGTGGTCCGTTGTCTCTAGAAAATTAAGATTTTTTTTTTAGATTTCTTGTCAGAAGAAATTTTTCTTGTCAAGAAATTTTTTCTTAACATTAAGATTTTTTTTGGCAGTATGGGTTTTTTTCTGTACAGGCCGAAACATAATACATGGAACGTTGCCATATATATATAAAATACAAACATGGGCTCCACTTTAAGTGATGTAAAAGCTTAGCCCTAAATTTAACCATTTTCTATACCTTTAAGAATTATTCTAGGCAATTTGTGTTATAGCGCAAATTAGCAACATTACCTAGGACCTTTTCTTCCTTTGCAAAAAGAAAATTTTTCCACGAAAATAAGGAGTGGCGTACCCATAGAGCAATAATGTTTGTATGGCCTAACCCGATAATGGCGCTGATCTAAGCATAGCATCTTAGCTTTATCCGAATACTTATTCCTTATCTGATTTGTTATTGCTTTCTATGTAAGCTTTTTTTTATGGCCTTTATTTTTTAATGCTGACTTATCTTATTCTTTGTCTAAGTATTTACATTCCATTAAGCAGAGTTCCAATTCGGTTTTTGACTACGTGACAGGGCGTTAGCACTTGCTTTCTTTCATTTTACTGTTAAATCCTGGTGTCACCGAGGACCGGTGTCTACCGCCCCTGTAGGTTCTTGCTGTGTATTCATCCCCATTGCTGATTCATAACAGAGGAACCTCCCAAAGACGCATTCGTTTGTGAGTGATACACGGCTGTGAGGTACAGCCTTCCCATTAAGCCAGCAGAGCGCTCACCCTGGGTTTGGGCCGCCCGTGAAAATCTCATGCTCCTTGGCTGAGATTTGAACTAACGACCTTCCGGCTTTGAGTCCTGTGTTCTACCTCTGAGCCACAGAAGCCGGTACTTTCTAAGTAGGCTTTGTAATAAAAGTCCGGCGTTGGAGAAGTTGTGCTGTCATACTGTAAGATGACAGTATTTTTTAATGTTATACAAATTTAAATGAACTTTGTATTTATATTCAAATTTATATTTTGTATACTTATATGTCAGGACCTGTAACTCAATACCCACAGCACATAGACTATATTTAAGTTCACAGCTTACAGTACTGTAACTGGCTCCTTTTACATCCTAGATGACAGCATGATGAGGGTCTCCATTCACTGGTTTTCTCGTTTGTTATGAAATCATTCCGTAACCAGAAGCGGTGGCAGTGTCACAACTTCCGCATTCTTTTATACGCCCACTCCAAAAAGGCATGCGCTGACTGAACAAAAAGCACTTGATAACGCGTAGCTTGGTCAAACAGAAATAACTCACTTAACCTGGTATATAGATCATTATGACGTCGTGTCCTATTTTTTATAAATATGACAGTTCAGCCTGTCAGATGGCAGGTTTGTGCAACATATTGTTCTTACTGTTCGTATCATGGCAGTTCATGTTACATAAAGCGGACGACTTAATACCATGATTAGGGCCATTTCCTTATGGGAATTAGAGAATAAGAGAGTCAACAACGAGCGTATGAATGCCTCCTGACTCGTGTATTATCAACTAAATCATGACACACCGGATGTCTTTAATATTAGGATGGAAGTGGTAATTTAGAGTAAAGTCTTCCCTGTTCATGTGTCAATCAAATGCGTTTCGTGCAATTGTCATATGTTCCTAAGATTTAAGTGTTATTTCACTGAAACCCCTTTTGCTCTGTCATGGTTGTGCACAAAAAAACATACAATAAATTGAAACTTGTTGGTTCTGTATGTGTCGAAGGCTTGGTAAGAATCGATAATACATTCGTTCGTTTGTTCGTTCCTTTCGTTTCTTTTTTCACATCTTCCGACCTTCATTTACTGTTCATCATCTATCCATCCATATACTTACATTATACATACATGCACTTTCATACATATACATACATACACACACTAATTCACTTATTTACCAATCAATCCACACGTTCATCCATTCACCGGTTCATCCATTCATTTATCCTTCATTCATTCAACATTCCATCCATGTTTTCATTCATTCATCCGTCCATTCATTTATCCATTCACTCATTCATCCTTCCAATCAGTTATCTATCCATTCATTTATCCATTAGTCCTTCCTTCCATTAATTTAGCTAACTATTCATTCTTTCAAACCCCGTCCTTTATCCATCCACCCATTTAGTCATCCATCCATCCATTTATCTACCCTTCCATCAATCAGTCAATTCGTCAATCTATTCAATCTTCCCTCCACCCACTAGAGCATTCGCCTTCCTATTAATTCATTCCCCGATTCATCCACCCTTTTTTCTATCCATGCATCTGATCATCCACTATTTCATCCATTCATTAATTCATTTATAAAAAAAAAAATCATTTTACCGTTCCTTAAATCATCCATCCGTTCATTCATTCATCCCTCCATTAATTCATTCGTGTTTTATTTGGACCTAGGCCGGAACACTCCCACTTCACCTCGTGCTGTGCGTATAGTGATCGTGGGGTGACAGGACACTTCACAATGATGTACTTACTATACATGAGTACCTTCAAGTGGTGCCCAAAAAGATGTCGGGATGGCTTCCTGTTTATATTCAACGTAAAATTCCATTTCGGTCACCTTTTAAGGCGCGTGCTTAAAGCATTCAGCAGTGTAACCACCAACCATCAACATGACTTAATTTCAATGTTTACATCATATCTACAAGAATGTATATTAAATATGTCAGCCCGGCATATACCCTCACTTCCTGCAATCTAAAACTTAAACCTATTTTCTGCAAAAATTTTATAAAAATAAAACTCTGAAATGTTTTATCCTTTTTTTTTAAAAAAAGACTGGTTATTCGAAAGGTCAATTGATTTGCAAAAAAAAATTCAATGTGTGCCTTAGAAATCAGGCAACTGAACAATTAAACTATATATATAGGGTATATAGGGTGCTGCTTTATTCTAAATAGATATACTTCATATGAATCTGATATAACATGAGCTCAGTGGATTATTTGTTTTGTATTCATTGTCTAACATGAAATAACTATTCTATTCCTCATTTTAACAAAATTAAATTAGGGTCCCAAAATTAATTCACTGTTTTGCAGGTTAGAAGAAGGAAATATATTTTCAATATTTAGAGTAACCTGGGATATATAAATATATATATATATATATATATATATATATATATATATATATATATATATTATAAATATATACATATACTGACATACATATATAAATATAAAACTGAAAATTTTCATTGATCTATAAGTATTTGAAGGGACATTTCAATAAGATTTCAAAAAGGAGGGATTATTACCTGGTGTTATTAAAACTTTAACCACGCTGCTTACCCGGGTTAGTGGTTTAACATGCTAAAGTTGCAGATTAAAATTGAGGAAAATATCCAGAGCCGGGGCGAGCAGACATGGACCTTCACATAAATTTACCCCCAACCATGCAGATCATTAATTAAATAAAACCCCGTTTCATGTCTCGGTTGTTTATCTATTGCATGTATTGATACAGTAAACTGTTACCCCTTTTGTTTCTCTTTTACCATTGTCTGTAACATTTTTCCTGATACTTTTCATTGTTCTACTTTTAATTTTAACCACAGCTCAGTGATACCCTGAGCCATAAAAACATGGTATGGTACAGTTTCCTGCTTTCATTGTCTTTGGCCTGGCGTATTTGTGGTGGTTACGAGGTCGTCTTCATGCAGGAAGTCTTGTGAGTAGGGCAAGCTGGTTTTAATAGGATTTTCAGGACACAAGAAAATCACGGCTCTTATTTTAACGCCCACCGATAAGTAGTGAATCTCCGCATGCGGACTCTAATGTTCATAAGTGCATTCTCTCAATCCTTTAAAAATCATTTTATATGAACGTTAAATCATTGATAATTGACTGAATTTTAGTTGTTCACAAGCATCGAATACTTGCATCTCCCAGACTGGTAAAATTTTTCATAATTTTTCTCGACAAAAATATTTAAAAGAAAATTGTGAAAAATTCCCTCACTGAGTATTAGTTCTCCGAGGGACCACAAGACCGTGTACTAGTATTTATTTGATGTGGCCACAGATACCATGTATTGTGTGTAGGTGAGTCCGTGCATTAGGGTATGGTAGATAATAGCATAAGTACTAGAGCTAAAAATATGCATTCTCATGAATGCAGGCCTCCGCGATGTGGGCGGTCCTTATGCGGGGTACTCCGCAACCCGCGTTTTCATTCTTTTAGCCCATATTTCCAGGTTAACTGGTGCATATGTTCCTCTACAAGTGTTTGCATTCATTTATTCGGCCCATATTCCCATGTTCAATCGCGAATTTGTGACAGCACAGTTGTGAATATTCCTGGAAGGTCTTCCTGGAGCCCGATCATGAGCGGGACCCACACCAAAAAGGAATCAATTCTTCATTGGCCCATTCCTGAGGTGTCCTCAAAATTTAATGGTATTCCGTTCATGATTGCGTCAGTTACGTTGTGAACAAACACACAAACACACACACAAACACACACACCGGAATGGGAATGAACGCAGGTAATGCCATCGGAGGTAATTCCATCGATACTAGAAACAAAAAAGAAAACACATTAGTTAGGCCGTCATTGAGTGTCCAAGGAGATACGACGGCCAGCTTCCTAATCGAGGGTCTTTCAATTGTCATGTTTCATTCTTTTTCTCACCATGCTGTTATCTACACAGAGAATCTATACTTTATTATAGGAAGGAGTTAACAATATAAATCTTAACATAAAACGATGGAAATCCTTGATATTTCAACAGATAATATAAAATTGATTTACGGGCTTATTAGTTTTCCTTTTTATCTTTTTTTTTCCTTTCGAATTTTAGCACTACAGGCATTGATAGCTTGAGGAGACAATGAGACTTCGTTCTAAATGACTGTTGAACGAAGGTTTAATATCGCTCTATTTTCTTATGACAAAATCTATACCCTCCTTAACTTAAACCCAACTATAATATCCTTCATTCAATGATCCAGTCACTCCAAAAGAAAACATAGGCGGCACTTCCTGTGCATTATTAAAGTTGTCGTCAAGATAAAGTTTTCTTAAACGCCAAGTTTTCTTAAACATTGTCTCGTCATTATTAAGTGAAGATGCAAAATGATGGACAGACCGATAACACAGCACAGGCGAAATCAGTTGTGGGAGGAAACAGGTTCGTCATCACCAAAAACTGAAGTACATTGGTTCAGACTGACCCCAGAATATGAGTTCAGTGGATGTTTTCTTGGAAAATACAGAAATAAACGTTTCTGCGGCACGATTGGCAGAGATTGGATGGTAAACCCCAAACATAACGGTATAATATGTGTGTGTGTGTGGGGGGGGGGGGGGCAACACACATATTTTCCATTCAAAGGCTAGAATTATATTCTGAGAATTTTACAGCAGCACTGACCAGTTACTTAAGAACAGGTTTAATATTATAATTAGGTTTTAGGTTTTCGTTAATAGAGACATTAAATAATTTTAAAATTTAAATAAACCGAATTACGGGTTCAGTTTTTGTACAAAATTATTGAAAGGAAAGTTTCGAAACGGAAATTTGATTATTTTTTTATGTATTATTCCCACGAAATCTGTACAATGTTCATGGGTTAGGGGGAGGGTGTCCCGTCTAGCCCATTAAATGTATAACTACTATTATTTGTCAATGAACATAATATAGCATTATGCCTGATCGATGGTTTCATGGAAATAGTCAGAAACAGATGGTTTTATCGCCAAACAAATTGATAACTATACTTAACGTTTGTTAACAGAACTTTAAAACGTTTTAAATCAGTTTATGGGCATGCGATATGGAACGAACTTATTACGTCGATTAGACGACTTAGGTCATACAAAGGATATTGTTAAGGGACCTACAGATCAAAACAAGGGACCCATGGGTCACGGTGCTCAGCCCTGAGGGTAAAAATCTTAAATAATAAGACATGATGAGATAATATAGGCCATGGTTGATATGATTGGTTTGAATTGATGAGTGAGGAATTGTTGCAAAATAATATTTTGTGATCTTACAATGTTTTCTAATTAAAACAGGTGAGCAGTTAATAAATATCAGATCTATACTATTACCATGATCATTGGATGGCTCTTTGATAAACTGTTAACATCTCCATCAGTTGATCAAAAAAATATAGTTTGAGTGGGCGAATGTCTTTTCTTTGCCGCTAGAATACATGCATGGAGTTTAGCCAGCTAGAAAATACAAATATGTGCTTCACTTCTCGAAATGTTGTATATGCTAAACGACTAATTTAGCCATTTTCTATAACTTCAAGAAATCTCAAAGGGAATCAGTGGCATAGCACAAATAGTAGAAATATTTCCAAGGACCTTCATTTGCAAAATGATTGATCCAAAAAAAAACAGAAGCGGCGAACGGGTAGAACAATATTTTGTTTGTATGGCCTTGTCCAACGTGTAACCCGTTAATGGCACTGTTCTAAGGATGGCACTTCAGCTTTATCCGATTACTTATTCCTTCCTTTCTTTGTTATTAATGTCAATGTAAGCTTTGGAGTTAAAGGGATAGGAAGAAGATTAAGTGGTTCAGGCGATGGCCGTCGGAAAAGGAGTTCGTGGGTTCGAATCCCACCGGTACCCCAAAGGGAATTGTTAAATTATCGATAAAACCTCAGAGACCCTGTCTAACGTCTCACGGGAATGTTATGACTTCTCGGTCCTTCCCAGCCCTATATTTATGTATATATATATATATATATATATATATATATATATATATAAAACCTTAAATACAGAAAGCTTAAAATTGAATTATAATTAAAGGTGTATGGTTACCTTTGTCCTTAATATATAGATAGTGTTATCAACGAATCATGGACCTGTCCTTAAAAAAACCGTTTTAACTGAGAATGCTGCGGTGTAGTCAATGTGTTTCTTAATATCTATTCGTTTTCTTTTTAGTTGAAGTCTTTGACGAAAGCTTTCGACTTCACTCCGCATGATACAAGTTATATGTGCCAATGTATATGGGCCTTGTATATCATTAATATTATATCTCTCTTATATTCTGCAGAAGAAAGAGGCATATAGAGAAACAATTAGAAACTGAATCCGATGGTAATTGATCGGTTTCAGATGCATAAAATTGTATAAAAAGTATTTTCGTTGTTTTACCTTGAGAGTTAGTTTTAAAGACCAATTAATGATCAGTCAATTTATCCACTAAGTGTTTTCATCCCAGCGGGTAATATAGCATAAATGCTTCCTCTTAGACCTCCAACCGATGTCTATATAGACCCTGCAATGATCCATTCAGTGATCCTATATGATCCATTCAGACACCATTGCCGCCAACCTATCCGTGAGCAAAGTTCGAACTGTATATTGCGACGCATACATGCTGGTGTAAATGATCGAAAGTGTTTAAATAAGAATATTTTATTTGAAATGAAAGTAAAATAGGCCTAGACCGAATTGTATGATGGTGCCAATTAATTTAGTGTAAAGTTACAAACAATGACACCATTAAGTTAGTTTTGCAGGAAAAACTTGCTGGTAACCGGAGAGGGCGTTTTGCTCCGTCTTAACTCTAATAAACATTCTTTGCCCTTAAGTCCTTCCTTCCATGCTGATTTACTAAAAACCATCAGTCATCTATTATAATTAAAGAGACAATCAAACAGACACCTTGAAGCCGAATGACAACAACCTGAAGACCAGCTTTTTTGACGAAATAAATTCAAAAGATGGACAGACAGAGCCGACAGAGAGAGGGAAAAAAGGACGAAGGAAAGAGGAGAGACAAGGAAAGAGGAGAGACAGACAGGCAGAGAGACAGAGAAAGAGACAAAGAGAAACAGAGAGACAGACAGAGAGAGACAGGGTGGATAGTGGGCAGGGAGAGATAGCCAGACAAATAGAAGACCAGGTGATCACATAGGTTACGTCGAGCCGGGAACTATGTGGCCTGTGTTCACTTTCCATCTAAATAATAATCTGTTCCACGGTGGTTAATCATTCACATAAAGGTATGCACCGACTATACACAAGGCGTACTTAGACCTAACATATATCCGGGTCAGCCGACCACTAGTATCAACTCATCCAGAGTCGCCCATCATTACATCACGTTGTTATTTATATTTAAGGGAATACGGGCTCAGTGCTTGAAAGTCACAATTCATCAAAAAATTGTGTCTTAGAGTGTGATTGAAACGCACGATACAGGCGAACCTAAGCCTCTACTAATAAGATAAATTAGGTTAGGCTTATTGGTTGGATGGGGCAAGGTGGTGTGGCTCTTTCACTGTTACATGAGATTTGTTTACTGCCTGCTCGTGGTTGTTATTTAAATATGTAGCAGACTTGCCGATCCTGTGCGAAAAGCAGGTTAATATAACACTGATTATATATATATATATATATATATATATATATATATATATAATTAACATACAGGGGTCGTCGAGATATTCAATAAACAAAAAGGTGTCCGAGCACAGCACTTGTCATGTTGAGCACCTATACCTATATGCTCCTTTTGAAAAGAGCTCTTTTTAATAAAACACGATACATGTGTATAATTATTGAATCCCCCCCTACCCCCCCCCCCCCCGGTAAGCCCAGAAATGCTGCTCCTGTGCGTTGAGCAGGTTCATCTAATAAAACGACAAGGGTGATATAATTATTAAATTTAAATAATACACGTATATTGCTTATGATTTTGCAGGCAGGCACAATAAAAATGTGTTATTACTGGTGGCAAGTTGACATTTTCTATCAACATATGATAATGAGTTTCTTAAATTTTGAACTTTATCATAAAATTATTGATTTTGGGCGAGTTACATAGCCGTTTCAACCTAAACAGTTAGGTGCAAAATTAAGACGTTTTTGTTATTACTCAGAATATAGCCTTATCAACTGAGTTATTAGACTCATAGAGTGAAGATTCTTCAGCAAAACACATCCATCAATGATTAGCGTATAGGCAGGGTCACCCAGATATACAAGGAACAAAATGCCTATAGACTATCTAAGGTGCTCGGTCTGAAAAGAACTCTACAGTAAAACTTCGCCTGACGACCACCTAGGTTTAGCGACCACCTCAAAATAACGCCCACCTTTTCACGGTCCTGATCCTTTCCCCTCTTTATATCTGACCTCGCATAGACGACAACCTCGAATTCCGACCACTTTATCAAGGTCCCTATGGTGGTCGTGATTTCGAAGTTTCACTGTATTTAAAAATAGACCTGTCTTTGATTAAATGAGTAAATTTATTGAACCCCATTGGATTCCTTTATATATTTTTATTTTATTTTAGTACGTAAACGGTACGATCATTGCTGTTTTCACATCGACAGTGGTGTCAATTTTTCATCAAGGGTCAAGGGATGATTTAATTGACCACTCCCCTTCCCCCAGCCCCCTTTCTAAAAAAGTGTCGGGGTGAATATACCCCATCCCTTTGTATATCGATAATTTAACATGCAACCGTGAAATTATCGTCATCAGTATTGATGAAGCTTTCAACGATTAGTTTGTAAGAAATGCAAACTATATTTCTGTATATATTTCTGAAAGTAATCAGTGTTAACAAAAACTATCTGATATTTTTTACTATTTGGTAACTATTTCGGTCTTTTTGGTATTAATAATTAAGGAAATTTAGCATTCTAAACAATTATTTTCTGTCATATGGAAGGCTAGTGTCTTAGTGAATATATACTGCATTAAACTTTCGGTTTGCTGTTATAGGGATGATTGCAGTTGTTGAGGAAAAAAATCTTTCCAATCGAATAAATTTTTAAATTTATGGACATTAATCTTTGAAGGTCTATGATCCTCAATACAATAAAGCGTGGCCTGGTACTAAATTTTAAATGAATTTTGTATACACATTTTACACTGATACACCAGTGACTCATCTGTGGTTCATGTCTCATTTTCAGTTTCTTCTTCTGTGTTATGATTCATGTGAAGGTACCTTTGTCACTGGGGTTCAATATTTCCTCAAGCACTGCTTAAATGGTGGCCATTAAGTCAACGATACCGATAGGTCATATATACATATACATATATATACACGTATATATACATATATAGCTATATATGGCTTCGTCTGTATAAACATATATATATATATATATATATATCTACAGACGAAGCCAGTTATATGCAAGTCGGTTAACCAAAAATGCCGCTTATTTGCAAGCAATTCTGTAAACAAAGACAATTTCCTATATGTTATTATTTAAAAAGCGCCGCATAATCAGAAGCCTCTTAATTGCAAACTTCCGATTTACTTAAGGGAAAATATGGGCAGAAAGATATAAAACTCACATCAACTGCAAGTACATACCTGAGTCAGTGATTTGTATTTGCGTAATCCTCAGAATAATCAAAGACTGAGACCTAAATGGTAGCCGTTATGATAACTGCAGGTGCAATAAAGAGGTTGACAATATACATGTATATAAAAGGACCTCAGTTACCCTGTGCTAAGT
This sequence comes from Sipunculus nudus, assembly GCA_026874595.1. Taxonomy (NCBI): domain Eukaryota; kingdom Metazoa; phylum Annelida; class Sipuncula; order Golfingiida; family Sipunculidae; genus Sipunculus; species Sipunculus nudus. The sequence continues at coordinate 35,716,970 of CM049306.1, read as the reverse complement.
TAGGCAGGGCGATACTCATCAGATAAATATCAAAAGCACTGGTATAACCTTGATATAAAGTCTCAGTGCTAGATAGATCACTTATACAATTTTGAGACACACGTGCGGACTCAGCTGAACTCACCGTAAAACAGAGGCTGGTCACAGAGTTCATCAAGTGTAAATATGATGTATATTACATAAATGGCATTTTGTATAGTTTGTATATTAATCCATTTAAAAAATGATCAATACATTTCCTTCGTTAATGTGACCTCTGTTAACCTCCCACGGCTTGGCTTTTAATTTTTATTCTTGTATAATTAATCATATTTAATAAAAGATACAAAACACTGCTGTTTTATTCTTTAGCAGATTGGGAATAGTCAGATTGCAATACTCATGTCAACTTAACATGCAGATCATTCGGCTTCCCCTTCCACATGGTTAAAGGTGAACTTCGACTAAACGCATCTTCGGTTTATTGCAATTTATTTGCTTGAAAAAAGGCTCCTTGTAAATAAGCGGCTTCGTCTGTATATATATATATATATATATATATATATATATATATATATATATATATATATATATATATATATATATATATACATAGAGAGAGAGAGAGACGAGAGACAGAGAGAGACAGACAGACAGACAGACAGACAGACTGAGAGAGAGATCTAACTATAACGGAACACCTGTATGGAATCCCACTTTTATAACATACATTTGGTATAAAGAACGACTGTATAATAAAAAAATGAAAGGCTAGAATCTCTGCATATACGTGCAGAACCATTAAATATATGTGGATGTAAAATGCAAGCTTAATATACAGGGACAATTAAGAAATAATTTATTTTCTATAATTAATAAATGGGAGGCAAATAAAATGTTGAATAGCGTTCCCGGACACAACTGGTTCCCTTTTTCTTCCTCTCTGATGAAACACGGAAATAACATGTTGACTCCAACCGCATTTTTCACATCTTTAATGAAGGAAGCAACAGGTTGTATATATGTTGCTACTCTCGTCCATTAGCTGCTTCCGGGGCCTGTCACCGTTATCAATTAAAGATTAATGACAGTTGTGCATGCCTAAAGGTTAAAATATCCTACCCATTCTTTGATATTAAAAGTTTCACTCTTCGATTTTCTTCTTCTCAGTTTTTCACTTTCACTTTTTAAAGACATTTATTGTATCCTAAAAACAAAGGTCACCATTTGGCCGCCGCCGCTGATAATGCTCCGATATAACTCCTAAAATAATGGACTGATTTTAAATATTTTCAAATACATAGATTTTGATCAGCGGACAAAGCCGATTTAAATTTTGGTCATGGTCTTCAACATGAGACAGACCTAGACCTTAAAGTTTTTTTTATTTTTTAATCATACCAACCATTAGATTTATATAAAGTGGTACCAGGTAGAGGGATAACCTTCTTTATATAAAGTATGATTTGACATCTTGGATATCAATATTTTATTTAGAAGACCAGTGGTGCCACCTTAATTCTTTATTCCCTCATTTTTTTAGCAGGTTACCTTCCATTGACCCCTGTTTAAAACAACATGATATATAAACCTTAAGTACGGATATTTCAAAATCTCACATGTGCATATATATATATATATATATATATATATATATATATATATAATGCGTGTAGCCGTGTTAGTCCCTCAGTGTATAGATAACAGAATGGAGACGCCTTAGTGTTGACTAACTGTTTAATTCAACCACGAGCTTTCGAAGCTTATAGCTTCTTCATCAGGTGTCAAGTGGAAAGGAATAGAAATCGGCTGTATATATATATATATATGTTAGATAAACAATTTCTAATGACCATAATGCATGGTATAGTGTAATGGATCTGTGATTGGCTACTCTGAATTTGTATCATGTTGACCCAGGTTCCGAGTGTGTCATTGTTATTTACCCATAATGCTAGGTTATGACTGTCCGGGTCATGTGGAGTTCATGTCCTCTGACATAATAAAGGTTTAAAGTTCATTATGCTCATCGGCTCAATGTTGATGATGATTGACGACTAATGTGGTGGCGATCTGGTTGTGCAAGTCCATTATTATGAATAGAGATAATCCATATGTAAATGGTGTATTAAATGATATGTTAAAAAGTCTGTATCAGAAAGTTTACGTATAAGATGATGACGTTTGTCGATTACTTGATATTATTATTGTGTGTAAGCCTGAGAGGTGATCTCACAACACGGCGGTATCAGTGGCAGGAATGTGCACGTATGCATGAGGAATGACGTCACGTCATTATCAGTATGGAGGGGTCGTTCGGTGCTATTAATATTATGGTATGTCTCAATGTCTGTAGTGTGCCATGAAACCGGCATCGCGATTTAATCCTTTCCTTATGGTGTCAAATTTATCAATCAATTTTAGTTCCCATTAAAACCCCTCTTTCCCGACACACCACTCCTCTCTTTTAAACAACCCCATAATCTACATAAAAAATTAGTACAAAATCAAAGCTTCAGATATGATAACACTAACGGTACATTCCCATATAAAAGACCGCGCTGTCGCACATGCCCACTCATAGTCCGCATGGAAACCCTAATTATCCATGGTGCCAAACACACTATACAGGGACACTTTGACTGCACCAGTAAAGGTGTAGTCTATGCCATCCCATGTAAAATATGTCCAGGAGTTATTTATATAGGCGAAACCAGCCTAATGCTAAGTCTTAGAATAAATGGCCACAGACAGTCCATTAAAGCGCTAGACACGAACTTACCGGTCGGAGAACATTTTTCTCAACAGGAACACTCGCCAGAATGCATGCAGATTTGCGTTCTAAAGGGCCACCTTAACGACACACGACAACGACAGATATGGGAACTAAAATTGATTGATACATTTGACACCATATATAAGGAAAGGATTAAATCGCGATGCCGGTTTCATGGCACACTACAGACATTGAGACATACCATAATATTAATAGCACCGAACGACCCCTCCATACTGATAATGACGTGACGTCATTCCTCATGCATACGTGCACATTCCCGCCACTGATACCGCCGTGTTGTGAGATCACCTCTCAGGCTTACACACAATAATAATATCAAGTAATCGACAAACGTCATCATCTTATACGTAAACTTTCTGATACAGATTTTTTAACATATCATTTTATACACAATTTACATATGGATTATCTCTATTCATAATCATGGACTTGCACAACCAGATCGCCACCACATTAGTCGTCAATCATCATCAACATTGAGCCGATGAGCATAATGAACTTTAAACCTTTATTATCACAGAGGACATGAACTCAACATAACCCGGACAGTCATAACCCAGCATTATGGGTAAATAACAATGACACACTCGGAACCTGGGTCAACATGATACAAATTCCGAGTAGCCAATCACAGATCCATTACACTATACCAGGCATTATGGTCATTAGAAATTGTTTATCTAACATAGATGGAGAGGGTATACACAGAAAAGTGGTTCACTGCCAGTGGGATTCGAACCCACGATCTTCCGATTTCCGGTGCGGCTGCCTTAGTCCACTTGGCCATGACAGATTCCCGCAATCTGTCATGGCCAAGTGGACTAAGGCAGCCGCACCGGAAATCGGAAGATCGTGGGTTCGAATCCCACTGGCAGTGAACCACTTTTCTGTGTATACCCACTCCATCTATGAAACAATGAACCAGCATGGCTACTCATACATCTATTTATCTAACATATATATATACAGCCGATTTCTATTCCTTTCCACTTGACACCTGATGAAGAAGCTATAAGCTTCGAAAGCTCGTGGTTGAATTAAACAGTTAGTCAACACTAAGGCGTCTTCATTCTGTTATCTATATATATATATATATATATCCTTTACCATAGCCTCATCCATGATGGTCCATGATTTGTTAAAATAGACGGACTTGTATATTTTCCTATGTAATATCCAATAGGGTTCTGATTAGGAGTCTTAATTTAACTTTATATTTGTCAATTGTGGGTACATATAATACAAACGAGCAACTTATAAAATAAAAAACTTTGTATGTATTTCTTTACACCTCAGCCTGTCCAATAAATGAGTCACAAGACAATTCGTTTTATAATTCTTAAACTATTTTGAGATTCACCTTCTCATTTTATTGTTCGATACTGATTACAATCATGAGAAGATATAAGAATGTTTTCATGGATAATTCTATATATTATGTGTCCATCGTCTTTAATATATAGCCCTGAACTTATATATTCAATCATAATTATAATAAACAAATTTATTTCTTCATAATTTCTGTTGTTAAAGCACATTTTTTAGGATATTTTTTCATGGATTGCATTAAAATTTGGCCGCCCATTCGTCTTCGTCAGCTTAATCCGAAGAACGATACTTGTGGTGCCATCTGTTATTAGATATGAGTCAAAAGACGGAGCTATTTTAAAAGATGAATAAATGTATACACAATCCGAGAATAATATTATATCTGCGATTAGATAAATATCTAGGTTAATTTTCCTTTTGTATCTTCTCTCCAGCCCACATCTGCGTTGTTCGTCTTAATAATAATCCCCGTCAGCTAATCAGGCAACTGATCGACAGATTCGCCAGAAACTTTTCGCCAGATGTGGTGTGAAGCAGGATTCAATAATTACCTCCCTCTCATAATGCTTTTTGCTGTAAGATGATATAATCCGGCTTTTGTGGCTCAGGGGTAGAGCAAGTGTACAGGACACAAAGCCCGGAAATCGTTAGTTCGAATCTCAGCCGAGGCGGTGAGATTTTTCACGGTCAGCTTCCCACCCTGGGATTAGCGCTATGCCGGCTTCAGGGATAGACTGTGTCCAACAGTCTTGTTTCACTCAAAAACCAGTGTACCTTTCGGGGGTGCCTCGGTGTTACGACGCAGCAATCGGGATGACGTATAGCAAGGAACAACAGGAGTGGTGAACCAATGCTGTTTAACACAAGAAAAATCGAGTATTAACCCCAGTCACGTTTTCTGAATACGGACAGGAATTCTGCCCAAATGGCAGCAGGTTGAGGGTCGCGAGTCTCCGTCTTGTTGTTATACATTCTCCACACAGAAGGTCTAACTATGACTATCAACCTGCATATGCTCATGCACTAAACACGCTTTTACACCAAAATCGGTCATGAGAATTCTAAATTGCTATAATTAAGTCAATGGAGCAAATATAGAGCATGCATTATCAACATTAATTCCAAATATAACGATATAAAGAATGCCACCCGGTTTTAACACGTTTTGTAAATGGGTGAGCGACGTCCGGTTCCTTTTCGGAACACCTCGCTTCATCTTCGGGTGATATCGGGAAAATACGAATTCGGCCGAGGAGTTCCCAGTGGTCCGGGTCCATGTGGTCCGCCATGTTTGTATACAGTGGTTGCCTCAAGGCTGCTGAAGTAACGTGCCGGGTGAACAAGCAATTTCAGGGGCCTATCATATGTCCAAATAAAGCTTAACCCTGTGCGGAGGTTGGTTGTTATAATCATGCCGTAACTATAAGAGATGGCAGTGTGTCAGGTGGAGGTGAAACTTCTACATTAGTGTATACGCCTACTCCAAAACGGTATGCGCTAACTCAGCGTTATGCGCTGAAGTATCTGGGCCAAGTGTAATACAACAACGTACATAAATCAAACTTGATAAGACAACGTATCTGGGTCAAACTCCAAAGACCACTTAATCTGGCGATGAAGTCACGTGCCTATTTTTAAAAATAAAACAGTTCAGCAGATCTTGTCCGGGTTTGCACCATACTTCAGGTCTTACCAGTTGGGAGGTCTCGTTACCGGTCTTCGCCTGCAGGCCGGGTGCCACCGAATGCCTTCTGTCTGTGGCTTCTATAGTTTGACCCATTTTGTATACATGCTCATCAACGCATAACGCTAATTATTATTTTTTTTAAAGATATCGGTTACTCGTTCTCCAGGTTTGAATCAAAATATGAACAATACGATGTTTGCTACTTTATTCAACATATATTACAAATATAGACATCATTAATCATTTATTAACGAATTTTAGTATGTGAGAAATTGCGTAGAATATTCACGTTACAACAAATCAGGCCTGCCAATAGGCCACTCCCCAATAGCGTTCAATGCAATAGACAAATTTTGAATATCCAACACATTTTTAATTCCTATAATATTTTGTCGTGTAGTTGACATAAATTGAATCGTTTTCACCCAATAACACTTAGCGATACAACACGGCATTGGCAAAAATTCTATACCTTTGGCCATGTATGATTATAATCCTTACATTTTCTTACCGCTAGGGGGCGCGAGTGTTGTCTATAGCTCTCATCGGCACGAAAATGTTAGCGAAAGTGAGCGTTTAACGCTAATTAATACTTTAATAGTTTTGCCAGATAAATAATATCTTTAGCGGTTTTGTAGCATAATGTAAGCGATTTAACAGTTTTATATACCAATCATACCTCGATACTCTTTCGTTTACCAGGCAGTAACGCTATATGGGGGCCGCCAATTTTCTGTGCAGCGCAGAAGTCATTCGATTGGTACTTTTCCGTGAGGCATTTTTTGTTCACTGCGCAGGTAGTCACGAAACACTACCGATCGAACACGCCTAGTGGAGATACATGAATATTCTTTTGCGAGTTAGGGACATTACTTTCTCCTTCTCCACTACGGCAGTATAAACAGACCAGAAATCTACATCCCAATGGATGCATGCCTCCGCCATATGGGGTTTCCTATTTTTGGATGCTCCCTAAGCCGTGTTTGTATCCACTCATCTCAGAACTAGGGGTACACGTTTCGAACACACTGGACTCCCTTGCTCCGAGGTGCGGGGTGCTCGAACGTGACTAGAACTGGTAGCCAGGCCACAATACGCGGCGCATGAGGTTAAAACTTGTGTGCATATACTTATTATTTCGCCAATATTCCCGGGTACATTCGAGCATAAATGAAAGTACATTTGTGAATATCCCTTGATGACGCTCCAGAATCCGGAGAAGATGCTCGATCACCACCCAAATCTAATTGATTCTTTCTTGGCCCCTTCCCGAAATACTCTGAAAATTTCATGAGATTTCGTTTATGATTGCATGAGTAAGGTTGTGAACAAACATACACCAACACACACACGAACGGGAATAAACGCATACCCTCTGGCGGAGGCAACTAGATGTGTGTCGTCCGACAACCTCAATACCCCCGCAAGTATATAAATGTGTTGTACAAAACTGTCACGTTGTAGGAATCGTCTGCGCTATTAAACCCGCCTTCATCTAAGGTTTCACCTTTAATTACACCACATTTGTGATATAATATTGCAAATGAGAAAAATCTTACATCAAATGGAGACATATATGGGTGTCACCAGAGGACCGTGCTTAGTTATTGTATTGCATATTCTAGTAGGGAATATGGCCAGATGATTGTTTTGGTAATTTACTGTACATTTATATGAGTATCATGCGTAGATATTAGCGTGTGAACTTTCGTTAGAGAGCACACGTGTCTCGATTGGTGTTAATTTCAGTGCAATTTAGTTCCATGTGAGCCGTCTCTGTTTAGCGGTCTCTATAGTAAAGCCTGTTTATTGTCGACTTATAAGGATTGGCACCTGTTTGGATTGGTTTTTCTCATGGTTTTGTCTCTAGAGGCTTGTCCATAGAGAAATTCATGTAATAATTGGCAGTCGGCATAATAGGTAGTGCTGACTGGCTAGAAGATGGTCAGGACTTGGGCCGTCAGCAAGCAAATATAAGACGTGATGAAGGCAGATTTCAATACAGGTGCCCGATCGGTGCGCCAATTCGTGTAGCCGGACGATATCTGCAGTCCAGGGGCAGGTCTGCGTGCATCAGAGTTTAGACAGCTGAGATGTGATGTATATAAGCGTAGATTGACGGTGTCCGAGGAAGGCCACGGTGATTTCTCTGTAACGGACTTCAGACCGAGTATCACATTTTGCCAACAGACTGGTAATCTAGCGAATTTACACCTGTTATGAGCGCTTCCAGGAACAGATCGAGGACACTATTTAATCTTGGATCTGTGGAGGTACTGGATATCGCTGTGTGGAAGCATTTTCGGTGCTCTAGAGCTGGATGATTCCAGTAGACATCAGCTGTGAAAGACATTGACTCTAAGTCAAGATAGAATCGTCTGTGCGCTAATTAGTGAGTACTGCATGAAATGGGTCTTGAGAGTTATACCAGTACTCCAGCAGGGCCTAGTGGTGGTCAGAGCTCAGTGTATCAAAAGTGGACTAATTGCACTGTGAACACAGCGCAAACAAACGGTAAGACGGGCAGCGCAACATTCCGATGTCACGTGTCATGTGATTAGGAGAAGTGTAAACAAGGGCCTGCTCTGTGTACTTTGGTTAACGGACTTGGTGGTTGTTTCTGTGATTATTATCGAACTTTTATGATCAACAGTGTCTATGTGTATGGAGCGCCTCTCCAGAGAAACGTAATTGTGTGTTTTCTTTAATATATTGATATGTTTTTTTTAACTCATGTCTTGTTTATCTTTTGGAGTGTACGTATGCATGAGTTTCAGCCAGTTGGTTTGATAGTGTTTGTAATACTGCGTGACGAGTCCATGTATATACATCTATGTATGTGTGTGTGTGGGTGTATGTATGTATGTTTGTCCCGACCTGTAAAGCAAAAGCACATTTACACATGAAAAGTAAACACAAGGTAGGTCTCTGGCTGTGGGATTTTAAAAATGGCCGTTTAAAAAAAGGAATTCTTCACTACAAAGATAGCAGCCGGGCAGTCTCTGACGGTCTTACGTGTTACGAAATCATGCCGTGACCAGAAGGGGTTGCAGTGTGTCTAGCCGAGGTGAAACTCTTAATTTCCGCATTGGTGTATATATCTCCACGACGGTATGCGCTGAACGACGGTATGCGCTGAATAAACAAAGGGTACTTGACGAAAGAATGTATCTTGTTCAAACATCCAAGATCACTTAATCTAGCGATGGTGTATATATCTCATTATGACGTCACGTGGCCATTTTATGAATATAACAATTCACATATATATTGTCAATTTTTTTGCCACACATTGTTCTTACTGTTCGTGTCATGACATTTCATGTCACATTAAGACGACTTTTAATCTTGACATACGGGGTATCTTACATATATGAGGGCGGACGTGTTCATTTACCGTACATGTCTTCCCTGTCTTCCCCTTGACAATAAAAGGCGTTTCGTGTAATATTATTCCAGATAAACGATTATATGTTCCTATCCATTTAGTGCGATCACTTCAAAGTGAAATTTCAAAGTCTACTTCCAAATTCTAAATCCATTACCAAAAATATAGAATGTCGCCTGATACAAATTTATGACTATAACAGAGAACTCTATGTAAACATATATCTCTATTTATTAGTTAAAGGGACATACTTACGTGCAATATTATGCTTAGTCTTTCACACTATCAATTCCGATTATAAATTCTACCGTATTAATGTGTACACCCAAAATGCATTGTCGTTGTCTTTGGCGTCACCGTTGCCTATGATTTTGCCTTGCCGGATAAACGTGTGAGAGTGTACATAGCTTTAATCGTAATATAATTGTAGATATCATTGTGTATATAAGAAGTTCATGGCTGAGCGGCTGTGCTGCTATGGTGGCCGTCTGACGGGAGTTTTAATCTGCGTATATGGGTAATCAAAAACTCCCAGTGTATGCCTATATAGTTATATGTGGATGTGTATACTGGTATGTGCTGAGCGGACAGGAAAGCCTGGTATTATTTGTCCATATAATTACTCTACACTATAGATTATAAGGCTGTCGAGTGTTTTATATATAGTTTTCGAAGATAATATATAAATGTCAATCAGTTTCGTTTACAAAAGCGGAAGATGCCTTTTTCCCTCTATCATTATAGGAATATTTAGATGTTGTCATTAATATCGTATGAATAATAAAGTAATAAACTGTGGTTAACTTAATAATCTAACTGCTAACCAAAAAAACCACAAACATAAACGCAAAGTGTGGATAAATGAAATACAAACATTAAAGAGGTATTATGGAACTGCAGTTCCTTTTTAATTCATTTGTGGTTGGAAAATATAAATTCCAATTAAATAAAATTATATTTAATAAAATCAAAATCAATTCTTAACTTAAACAGGATGCAAACATATGAAAAGAACACAATTCATTTTCCAGTGCGCCGACACACAAACTATAGCTTTTACAAAGAATACCCAGGCCGTCTGTAATTATTTTCCACTTAAGTATAATATCCATGCCTTCAATGACTTAAAGTTAATTCTAGACCGGATAATCTGCGCTGGCTCATGCATGGTCAAAGAACCGTGCATTAGTTATATAATTTCCCGGCATGTGGCAGCACCTATCCTAGGTGTTGCAATGCCTTTAAACATGGTTGGAAAACCTCCGATTCTTGTGAGTACTATTACCGGCTACCTAATCTACTTCTCACCAGGTATTATGTGACATCTATTATCTAGAGCATTTGTCAATCAAACACTTTATAGAAAGACATTAAAGTCACCTCCCTCCCTAAAAAAAAACTTACCGACAATAATTTTAAAAATGTTAGAGCCTGAATATTTGAGTTCAGTTCAGCTAAGCCTCCAAATTCAGTTCCAATTCATTTCATTTTTATTCCTGTTAGTTGGATTAAATTAAAATTCATGCAACTTTCCTTTCAATTCCGATCCATTTCACATTAGACCACAGGTTTTATGTACTTGCCTTGGTGAACTTTTCCCTGGATCCTGCCATTTGTTGTTGTGGTTTTGACGTTGCAATGCTTACGGTGCACAATCAATTTTGATTCCATAGTATTACTTCGCCCGGTTGTTACCCTTTTTGGGGTATGCATTATGTATACCACCAAAATCGGAGGTTGTACACAAGCGTTAATTTCCGCCGCCTCAGAAGCGTATTTATTGGGGTATTGTAACCGGGTCTGTCTGTGTGTATGTATATACATGTGTGTTCGTCCTGTAGGTAGGCCCTACCTGTAACTGACAAAAAAAGCATGTTCCTACCTGGAAATTATTTGTAACTGAATCTTCTAAAAGAAAGAGCAACGATAGGAAGCGATACAGGTGTCATTACATAGGAAATCTCCTGGATACTTCATATCTGGAACTAAACATTCCAAGGCTAACTATTCCATTTCACTCTAATCAGATAGTCACTTTCATTACTAATTCAAAAGTAACAGCCACTAACCCATACCTATATACGCATTAAACAATTTTGTGAAATACATCGAGCCTGGTAATCTGCGCGAAACGGAGAAAATAATAAAAATAGGTGGCTCTGTTAGTCTTTTGTACAAGCTAAAACTATTCTATATCTTCAGTCATGCAAATTTTCAGGGCAATCCATCGATACATTCCTGACCTATCTTATGTTTTGTATGATTTTCACCTATAATTGCACAAGTCAAAGATGAGGTCACTCTCACATTGAAGATCATTCCTTCAGCTTGAGAGACATCTTTCTCTGACCTTCATCTATGCAAACTATTGATACCATACTTGATACAGTGTGACAATGAAAATGAGACTCAAATAAGGAGACGAAGAAGATCATATATATAGAGCGAAACAGTGACCGGATAGGAGGTTTAATACTTTGACATGTCCCTTAAAATTAATATTCATTTTTCCGGTTTCAGGTCCCGGAAGCACCTTATTTACTGCGAGAATGCTGTTGCTATAATTTATGATGCAAAACTTCCTTTATCAAAGGTGTGCAAATTGCCAGTGGTGTTAAAAGGTAATTTCCGAGTTCCATCACGGGGGGAAACATTGCTCGGAATTCTGTTTTGTTTGGGGATTCGTTCTGACATTTTATCTTTCTTTCATTGTTTTATTGTATACAATAAAATATTACATAAATGTCTATATTCATTGAAGTGTATTTTACGTCCTTTCATTCAATCACCATATAATGTAATTACAGTGGATCATAGTATCTTTATCGGCCATAATAAAAGTTTGTAGACTGTTGTGTTTTCTAGTGTATATTATATCTAGCGATATGCATTTTTCTTGACATTATATATATACATATAAATTATTATTTTAATTATTATTATTATAATTATTATTATTATTGTCATTTTTATTATTATAATTATTATTGTTATTATACATATAAATTATTACTTAAATTATTATTGTTATAATAATAATAATAATAATAATAATAATAAAATAATAATAATAATAATTATCATTATTATTATTATTATTATTATTATTATTTTTATTATTATTATGATTATTATTATTATTATTTTTATTTTTATTATTATTACTACTATTATTATTATTATATACGCAGATCATGAGACACATATCATGTTGAATACTCTCATCGGTATGGGACAGAATATTATTGAAATACATCGTAAAAGAAATACAGGTATATTGGTAAACTTAGACTATCAGCTGCATTAGATTATATGTTACCCATAGGTTTATATGCAATATTTCAAATTTAAATATCGTTCATATACTGAAAAAATTAAGTTAAATGTTTGAGATTGTTTCACCTGTATGTGTTGATCAAATAAATATAACAATATTTGTGAGCAAACTATCCCTTGTTTTTGTTTTGACAATTACATATATAAACATGTATACATAAATAATATATATATATATATATATATATATATATATATATATATATATATAATGATAATAAAATAAGTAAATATGTGTAACAGAAAAATACACATTGTATAGCTGTATTGAAGAAACAAGTTGATAACCGTAGGTTGCCGTTGTTGTATGTCCAGACGGCAGTTCTCGACCAAGATGACGTCCGTGGTTGTGTTGCTGTTTGTTTACTTAGAACATTACTCCTTCCCGTTATTATAGGAACACATTTTTTTTTAATTTGGGCAGTTATGAAGTTTTCAAAATGCGCGTTCGACATAGAAGATATCTCTTTGTTACTGTAAGAGAGTATTTAAGTTCTTTGTCGCCAGATGGCACTATCATCGGGTCAATATTTGCTACAAAAAACGCTTGGTCAGATCGTCCTCCACTCTCAAAGAATGGGGGATTAGGGGGAAATGATTTGGCCATGTCTGTCTGTCTGTCTGTCAGTCTGTCATTTTTTGTTTCTGGGCGTTAACTTTCCATTACATTATAAAATTTTATTCAGTTTAATTGGCGCAATGGTTACCAGAACACACTGAAACCCTGGCCTAAACGGAGAAACTCAGGCTGCAAATGAAACATTTGTTAAATAAGCCTTGCTTTATACTAAGGGTCATGACTTTGATTTATTCACGAAGACATGTCATGAACAAACTGCGTGCCTGAAGTGTGTATCCGGTCCTTATCAAGTAAAAATTAGCTTAAAACTCATATTTAGGTAAAAAAAAAATTTTTTTAATCTTTGAAGTGTCATTTTACCTGTATTTGAAGCCATCCAAAAACCGGGGCCCAATGTAAACAGTCTTATCAAACATCACGTATAATAACTTAACACATTTTTTCACTTAAGAATGGATAATACTTTTGACATGACTGGCGTTTCTTAATACGGTATTTCACAGTAGTTTTTTTTTAAGTATACGTATGGTCTAATAATAGGTGACTTTTCCATTTCAAATTGTTTATCATTGTTGATCAGCCCCCTTTAATTTCTATAAGTAGACATGTTTTTTTTTCATAACTTGTAGTTATCTACCAGGGAAGTTAGTAAATATTAAAATTTGAGGGTCTATAGCATGGTTAGGAATTTCCCAAAGTTAGGGAATTTAAATTAGTGTGGCTAATGCCTTTATAGTAAAAATGTGGATAATATTAGTACTGTATTTCACAAATATACAGGAATGGCAGCAGCTATAAGCACAAAATATTACAGGATAGGTGTATTCATCACATGCCTGGTATGATAGGTGGCGCCACCTATCATTGTATAACATCCGAAATTACGCCTTTTTTTCAAATTCTTATACCATTTTTGTATCAAATTTTTATATCCTACATAATTATGGACAGAACGGAAGTTAGAAACTTGGTTTCCTGTTTTTGCACTTTTGTATAGATAAAACCTCAAGCAAGGAACGAAAATTCCATGACTTGGATTTATTTGATGAAATCTTAGCCTCAAATGAAAATAACACACATATGCATGTCAAAGACATAAACCTGTTATAATTTAAGTATATGGGCGTGGTAAAACCAGCGTTATTCCGCTCTTAACTTTTCCTTTAAATGTCCACCAAGCTCTCTCCGATGATAATACTCTCCTTTACGTTGATCTCGGAGTAATTTTGTGTCACATCCCCGCACCCTTATCGAGTTAGAATGGATAACCGGTTTTTTATCCAATTTTTTTTTTTTTTTTTGGTGCAAAAGCGCTCATGGGGGTTTTACGTAAAGACAAAAACCAGGATTTCCCAGGTCGCATGTCGAAATTATTGGTACAGAGTTAGTACGGGGAAAATGGCGTTTTCTAGAACTAATAGAAATTTCATACCAGAATTAAGAATCGGTGTCTGCTTGTCTGCCTGCGTGCCTTGACTGTTGCAACGAATCTATAGGTATTTGTCCATTGATTTTTTAAACGGACGGAAAAAAACTGTGTGGAAAGAAGTTTAAACGTGCTTTATTTATGATCCGGGCCGAATCTGTATGAAATTATTTTGAACAGCGCTAATGTGAAAACACATGTCATATTTGACAAGTCCGCACAGGATCTTTTAGTTCTGACACCTGTTTGCCAGAGAGCGCGTGGAAGTCATCGACAAATGTTATATACATTTTCTTACAAACACGCTTCAAGCGCTAAGGCACACTAAATACCTGGTTTTATTGACAGGGCTCTCGGGTTCATATTTATCCAAAGCATTTGTGTTGAAAAACACAACAGTCGGCATATCAACATACCACGGTACAGTGTCAAAAACATAGTCAACGACATTAGTTCTCTATTCTTATGTTGTTCGTATTATGTTGACGCAGGCCCCCCGTAGATCTATGATATTGTGTGAATAATCACGTCCTATTTACCGTCAGCTTTAATCTGTAAGCCACTAGAACAGGTTGTACTAACAATACAGTCCGGAGAGCGTGCGGATTGAAGCCACCGGAGTATGCCAGCCTGAGTTCCTATCAATATTAACGGCCTCACACCTACACGATGTAAGCTTTATAAATATATATATGCGTGGCCTTGTGTCCGATATATCTGATATTCACGAAATACTGACGTGTTGTACAAGGTTAAACGCGTTCGCTCCCACGGAATTTCATCCAAAATCTCTCTCTCTCTCTCTCTCTCTCTCTCTCTCTCTCTCTCTCTCTCTCTCTCTCTCTCCATTATATATATATATATATATATGTACAGTTATACCTCGCCTAACGACCAACTCAAAACAACCACCACTTTTCACGGGTCCCTATTTTCCCCTTTATATAAAACCTCGCTCAGGCGAACACCTCGCAAATGCGTCCAATTTATCAAGGTCCCTGTGGTGGTCATAATATCAAGATTTTACTATATACATGTATATAAATCACAGACTGACTCGAAGAGAAAAGATTATTTCGTTTTTCTGTTCTTTGTAACCCATTATTGCCCGACTAACAGTTCCTTAATACATTCTGTTCTATTAGACAGCTGTGACATGATAATTGACCTTTGGAAATCCGACTGTAAATTGCAGTGTGGAAGGCACAAATCGACCTCGTCGAAATAAACCTGGGTAAATGCGACATAAATAACTTGTCCAAACAAGATTTTTCCTTAAAATATCCCACCCCAAGTAAATGGGTCGTTTTCATCACTCGCACCTAATTAACATGTGATACAGGTTTTAACGAACTGATCCTATTGTTTTCAACAGTAGACGTTTTAAGAGGTAAATAAGACAAAGCCCAACCTGCTCCTCCAGCGAGTCCATAAAGGGTTCCAACTATTTTACAAGGAGATGATGAAACGAAGCGAATATTATGATAATGCTGTCATGTAGTTCGGTCCCTGCTTTCGTTCTCTACAAAAATTCCAACGTGGTTCGGTTGAGGCGTTTTACTGTCATACCTCACATCGGAACTCACAGACTTGTTAACAGTTTGGCTCCACATTACACTATATATCAGGTTATTGTGAAAACACAATAATCATTACAGAGTCGGTGCGTTTTCAGCCAAAAGGGTTTGGTAAACAAAACTACAATTCCATACATTAGAGAATACTCGACATCCCCGTGATTATGAAGACACCAGCATGGACGAGAATTACAGTCAAACTTCACCTAACGACTGCCTCCGTTCAGCGACCACCGTAAAAAACAAACACTTTTTATACCAGCCCCGATTCCTTTTCGCTCATTATATAAGACCTCGCTTACACGACCACCTGGCAAAAGTAACCACCTTATCGAGGTCCCGATGGTGGTCTTAATTTCACGGACATTTGACACAATGTATTCACCGGGTGAGCGATATTACAAGCATCACTTCCGGGAGAAGTATGGTGAATATGAAGTGGTCTGTGAGTATCCTGCGTACAAAGTAGACTTATTTGATTATTGGGTCAGCTTTATACGTTGACCCCCGTATGCTAATAAAACTCGACATCCACGTAATTATGAAGACACCAGCATAATGTGGCCTGTTGTTCCTGATGTTTGAATATTCATGAACAATCATGACGATCTCTTCGACGAATCGGCTAAGTTGGAAGATTGAAAAGTTGTTTTAAGCCTTAAATAGAGGTGATTAAAGCATAATTTAGGTTAATGGGCAGTCAAAGTAAGGGAACTATGTTTAATTAGTTGGAAGGTTGGTGAGGTAGGTGACCGGGGAATTGGTCCTGTGACGCTTGTAATATCGCTCACCGGGTTAATATTGTGTCAAGTGCCTATGCATATTTTCGAGGTTTTGCTGTATTTCCAACAATCAGACCCCGTTTTCTTGCAAGAGCGTCCATAACCACTATTGTTACTTGAAAACCCGTTAAGTTTATTATATTTAGCGTCAGATTACCGAGTTACGACTGTATCTCATAAAATAAGACACAGCAGATATTAGGCACGTACAGGCTACAGTATAATGGGTTCAAAACATGTGCTACGATTCTGAAGGGCTCTTGACATATTTACAGGCAACCGCCGCCATATACGATAATCTGCTTTACATTATAACGAAGGCCAAGCGTGTGTTGTTTGTTATGCAATTTCTATGGACGTCCAATCGGGTCGTTGTTGGGAACTCAGCGGATCGCTGATTGAACTTCGTCAGCTCCCTCATAAGTCATACACACTTACCCCTGGGGGGGGGGGGGGGTGTTATAAAATTCAATTACATTTAGCTCTAAGGGGGGGGGGGGGTCCACATATATGCACAGAAAAAAAAAACCAAAAAAATGCTTGTTTTTTAAAAGGATGGAATTATTCCAGCTATCAGGAGTGTACACATATACACATTATAAATGCATATAAATATAAGGAGGATCCGTGATTTGTAATTGGCGGGGATAGGAGCTCTCAGGGATAGGAAAGGGTAAAAATACAGGATAATTCAGTTTTGTAAATAAAGCATATATATAGCAAATCTTACGATCACCTCTTATTTGGAGAAATGAAATTAAAGTGAACACTATAAAATTTTTACAATGGTTTAATCGTCGTTGGTAGGTAATTTGGGTTGTTCTTCTGTTACCAAAAGTTTAAAACGGTTATGAAATTTGTGGAGGTTTATCCACTAAATTAAGTTAAGCACGCAAGCCATTCATTCATTTTTTAACATAATCAGGATCATCAAATTAAGTCTTTGTTCTTTGACTTTTTGAGATTGTGAGATGGGGTAATTTGTTTATCTTAGCCAAGGGCGAGAGTCATTTACTGGTATAATGGCCCGCCTTTGTTCCAGCGAGCAGAGCTGGCCTATGATACGGTCATAGAGTTTGTGACCGCGATACGCATGTCTTGTCAGTGCTTGCAGTCATATCCTCCCTGCACTCAATAGCACACAATATTTGTACGCTCTTTACACAGCGCTTTACCTATAGGGCTACTTCCTATATCGTAAGGCGCTGTTTGTTGTGACCTCGTATCCTGCTTTGCAACACCAGAGGGGAGCACTGTATTTTTGTCCAATCAGATGAAACTTTGTGCTGGAAGACAAAGCCAAGCGAGGAATACACGGAGCCAATCAAATTCATTTCTTTTTGAGTGACAGCTCATCCCCAAGCGTAACCGTCTAAACAGGCCACAGGCTCAGAGAGAATTGCCCCTGACGTGGTTTGCTTAGGGCCTTGGGCACATAGAATGCTCGACCGGTGAGCTGTAATTCAAAAGAAACGTAACAATAAAGGCTGCGTGCACACCTCGCTGGCTGGTTTCTGTTCTGCAGACAACAGATACACGGCTACGCTAACACAGTCATAATGTCATAATCGAATCGGTCGATGATGCGAGAATGCAGAGGGAGCAATTTAAATTCGACCGGAAACTCATCAAACGGCGCTTGAAGTGCGGCAATGGGCGGAGCCAGGATGCCTGTCGAGTGTTTCTTTATTGGCATCTGATTGGCTGCTTGTCACATCGTACGCACGTTTATTTCAGTGGACAACAAACCGCCATCTGGTGTCTAAATATATCATAAACGGTCAAAGCTGGTAGCGTGAAAATCAGTTGCTTCTTTAGAAGCGCAAGATTTCCGCTGCCTCGGGAGCGTAACAATATTTGATGAGGGTATCGGCAGATGTATATTGGGTCTCTCACTGCGCTTTAGTTACACAGTATAATTACATTTTATAATACTGCGTCGTAGGCCAAAAAATAAAAGGCATGTTTTTCAGGCACCGCCCGCGTCAATTTTAACCCCCCGCATCAAACATTTATTTTGATTTTTATCTTTTATGAAGATAAATAATACAATTTATGTAGTGCTTTCACCAATTTAGACAAAAAATTTGTAATGTTCATGCTTTTACCTAAACTAGAGACATTTTATCGAATCATTGAAAAAAGGTAAAAAATATAATACCGCCCGCCAGCACTGATTTCTGAAAAAAAGAATGCCTGAGAACCATACCTTATTTATTTTTTTTTGGGCCTTGCATGTTTCACAAGGCTAACAGGAAAATATTTTCATGTTAATGTTTGAAATCAAGTAAAGTGTATCAAAGGCCTCAATGAATATAAAATTTTAAGGTTTCATAATTAAATATTTACACTTGATCTTAATTTTATTTTTAAAATTGAGTACAGTTTAAGGCCAAAAAATAAAAGGTTTGGTTCTCAGGCACCGCCCGCGTCAATTGAACCCCCCCCCCCCCCCCCGAATCAAACTCTTTTTTTTTCATCTATCAAGAAGATAAAATGATACAATTTTGATCAGATTTCCCTTTTTTGTTATGCTGGGCTTTTATCTGTTTAGCAAAAACAATCTGTTATTTTTCATGCTTTTCCCTGATCATATGACATTTTATCGAAACATACAATTAAGAAGGTCAAAAATAAAATATCGACCGCCCGCACTGATTTCTGAAAAAAAGTGCCCGAGAACCATACCTTTCTTTGCCTAATGGAGACATCATTGATTGTTACATAAGAACATTGCATAATTTTCAATATTCACATTTGATCTTTTTATAAATATAGAAATTTTCCTTACCAGATTTCATGTCGGTTTTAATGTGTACATAATTAGTGGTCTATTTAGCTAAATCCTATACGCTATCTAGATTGTGATGATATTATTTGCATAAGGAACGGCCTTCTACAGAGAACATTTTAACATTTAAAATTCAGTTAACTAAATTATAGCTAAAACGGCAAATATATATATATATATTCACTGTAAAACTTAGCTAGCTGACGAGGTGGGAGAGGCCACCATGTACATTCGCCAACGCAAGCCACGGTCAGCCCTAATTTACTTACGTATGAAAGCATGTGACCGCATGCCCCGGTGTACAAAGAAATAGCAAACTAACAAATCCCGAGTTGTATAAATCTTTTATGGATTAGCACCAAACCTAATCCGCTCCAGCCTTTAAGTTCCAGTGACACATAAATAAGGTATGGATTATCAAGCCGAGACGAGAAACCCACTGAATGGTATAATCCACAGGGGGCGAGGGATCACCACAAAAGCGGGTAGCAAGGGATTCAAGCCGGTAAACAAGGTTCGGGCGAAGCTATGTAATAAATGCCAGGTTCTGGCGAGCTTGCCGTTTATTTGTATTATGTACAACGATGAATTGATATCAAATGAAGGTATTATATTAGTGTTAGCACCATGGAGGTCGGCTTCGCACGTCCGCCTATTTATGCGTTTACATGTACCACAAGGATTTAGCTGGACTGGTCTCCGCACGCCGGTGCGACGACGCTTCAAATTTGGCTCTCCGGCCTGGTTAGTAACTGGCGTCTTCTTAACGACATCTATCGATAAGGCAAACTTTCCGGATTCTTTTACCTGCTAAAAATACTTGTGGAGTGATATTAGACGTCGCGGGGACGGAGAACATACAATAATACGTTTTCCCCTAAATATCGACCGCGGACATATCGTGAGGATCTCGGTCAGCTAATGACCCATTTCACACAATTCAGTAAGTCTGATGCAGGGCCTTTGAATTTGCGTATCCTGCAATCTGGCTTCACTTTGTAAAAGAATAGAGCCGACGAATTCAAACTAGAATACGTCTACAGGTTGTACGCTGTGTAGTCATTTGAGGATACTTAACATATTTTTACGAACGGATAATCTGTCTCGCCGTGACATATCACTGTGGAATATTAATTGTTCTTGTGTCATTTAATTTTGAAAAAAAAAACGTGCTCCCATGAAAGGTGAGAACGGAAGTGAAAATATTCCAAGGGAAGCAGTCGTAATTTCATAGGAGTACTTTTTTAACTTTGATTTTGATGTATTGGAGGATAATTTACGCGATAAAAAATAATTATGTTAAACAAAAAAATTTTAACAAAACGTTTTACAATTCTCTTTTACGGTGATTTTTGACTTGCCATAATATTAAAGACATTGAAATTTGAATTTAAATACAGAGAGTGTCCATCGGTGTCACTGCCATTGCAAACTTTTCTTCAAATACATGTATATATACACAGTACTGTGGATTGGACTTTCTGAGTATATATACAGTGTGAGTTAATATTGCTTCTAATCAAAGTGCGTTCCTGTGCGTGACTCCCGAGCGCAAATGTCCGTTCATTAATCATGGAGCGTATTAGTGACATAGCTGGCATTATCTGACAATACAACGTGCTTGTGTTTCTATATGCACAATTGATTTGCCACACACGAACCTACAAGCTCATCAACTTGTCGTTACTTATAGCCTTGGAGTGCCACGGTTGTTCTTGCGGTCTCTTTATTATGTCTGTTGGAGCACATCTGGGTTATACATCAAATGTCAGATTGAACAAGCACTTTGGACTACTGAGCGCAGATAACGAATATTTTACCCATATGTTTGCTGATCTGTCGTCAAAAGTAGCGCCACGCAGGTGATCGTTGACTGAAGCGATATTTTTAGAACGTGTTTGTTCAACTCTCGTGAAAAGTTGCGCTGCGTTGATGATCGCGAAGAGGAGAATAAAACCTTTATGGCCTACCGTTAACTTGCAGAATAAGGCTTAAGATCCGTTGTCCTGGAAACCAAGGAGCTGAGCTGCTTGACTCACCTTAGAAACTCATACTGACTCACTGAAATAAATTGCACATGCAAGATTGAACCCGCATGCAGTTGCGACGGACAGGTGAGCCTTTCAGAACTACCAAATGTTTTCAGGCTGTTTGATCCGCACAAGCAGAGCTTTTTTTCAAACATTCCTGCAATATTCGTAAATGGTATATTTAGAAGCTTATCCCAAATAAGATCGCCCATGTTGGGAAAGTAACAAGGTTTAACATCATAATGTTAGTCCAGGAGATCCTTTAACCTTTCATAGACGATTTACCGATTGGGAATTGGGAATCGATCTTGGACATTAGGAATCGGGAATTGATCTTGGACATCGGGAATTGGAAGATCTGTAAATGAAAAATGGCGACAGAAGTGTTACCATCGATGGATAAACGCTGTTCCTCGGGGAGTAACTTATCCTCGGTCTGTCCAGACGTAATGAGTTTGATCCCGGGCATTGATGAACTGCCTTCCGGTATGATGCTACATCAGCCACGGAAGCACCCTTACGAGCTGCACTGGAGGGTGCGACCCCCAGAGTGGCCGGGCAACCTGGACAAAGCTCACCTCCGACTGTACGGCCACCTAGCCGATCATCCGTGCTGTTACTACTGCGGGGCGATACCCTGCCCCTATGACCATGACAAAGAAAAAGCCACCAGACTTGTAGACCTTGAGTTTATCAAAGATATGGCCAAAGAACGGAAAGAGCTCAAAAAGGAGTTAGAAAAGGTAATCCTTTACGTTTAATTTTACCTTTATCTGCCCTTTCAACGAAGTCTTACTACTCGTAAACTAGTCCATTCAGAACTACATAAAATATTTTCCTTTCTGATCTTACATTGACTATATTTTCATCGGTAAAACAAGTTAAAGCCCAAAATGTATTACCGTTGTTAGCTTCATATGCGCGAGGTTAAATATTCACGGGCCTTGAAGGTTCATATCCGAGAGACAATATATAAACCATCTGATCACATTTACAATATTAGCCTTTCTTTAATTACAGGAAGCATATATTTTATATCATATCCGTATATTTGGCATAAGACTTTCGAAGATATATACCGAGGTTACAAGTGTAGGGGCATATGTAGCAAATTCGTCCTGAGTAAATTTTGTTTGTAAAAATGTGACACCCCATGCATTTTTGTTCTTCACCTTTCTATGAAGCCTTAAAAACATGGTGCCAATTTTTTTATTCAGTTTTGACATGTCTTTCAGCTTGTATTAAAATGCTATTTAAAATGTTAAATTATAAACTTTGACCGTAACACAAACAAAGTAAGCAGGGCAAGAGGATAAGAAAGGTTATTTTTTTTAATTGTATTTACATATTAACACACAAACTAAGTTCTCTGAACAGTTTGGGATCGTCTAAAATTATTTTTTGTTTATATTAAATGTACCTATTCACATACCAAGTATATTTAATATACACATATGGTGTTATATGATTTGTATATATAGCTTGATTTTTTTTCTCCTTAAAATATGATTATATCTGCTAATATTTCATTGTAAAGCGTTTGAGAACTCTTTCACATAAGTGATGTAAGGTTTGCGAGATCAGTGGTACAAATATAAACATAGCGCGCACACCAACTGGTGACCATAACGCGCTACTTTTCAAATCAAGATTTCACACGAAGCATCAACACAGTGTTTCTCAGTTTTTTTTCTGTCATATAATTTCTCCTGGTTTGGGAATTGTGCAAGCGCAAGATCAGAATTCTAGTTATGGTCTACAGTTTTGTTATGGTAGACAGACACACATGGACTGTATTTACTCACACACAGAACCATAACAATGAATGACACAGGTGAATTGGAGATTGTCAGTGTACAGGGATGGTTTCGCCAGAAGAATGTTGCATTCAGCCAAACTAATGAACTAATGGCGTGAGATAATGCACAAACTATTATAAATGTGTATGTTCCTTTACAGTTTTCTTCAGGGGATGTGTTATTTAATCTATAAGCAGTGGTAATCTCTAGTCATTTAAGTTATCCGGGAAGGTAGCTCCCACCCGTATAATTTCCTAGACACTTATTTTCCTATACATTGAGGTAAAAATGAATGGCACACACGCGCACACACACACACACACACACACACACATATATATATATATATATATATATATATATGTCACACACACATATTTATTTATATATGTAGAGAGTGGGAGTGACGCCTTATAGATAGTAACATGTTTATTAATATTATTCTATATCTAAAAGGCGTCACGCTTACTCCAAACCCACACTGCGACTACAGACTAATATGGCTATACCACTAATTATTATATTAGTATATATATATATATATATATATATATATATATATATATATATATTTATATATATTAGTATATTATATAATATTATATATATATATATATATATATCGACCTCGATTGCATTAATACACAATTGTATTTTCTTCCAAAATCATTTAAAATAAAATATTGTTTTACAAGACACGTTTTCATATTTAATTTTTACATTTGCCAAATAAACATACAAATAATGATTTAATTATTTCTACTTTTTAACAATTTATTATTAAGGTGAGATCATTAAGTAGTAAGTTGGACGAGTAGTAAGAAACACGAACTAAGTTCAGATTATTTGAGACTTAGGTACTTGAGAATTACTTGAAAATGTGCCATATCAGACAAGTTAAATGTACTTAAAAAGGAGTTAATTTTGACTTCCTCTATACCGACCCCCATATTATAGCCCAAACAATTTGTTATTGATTTTATGGATTTTATTAAAATTACAATAACTTAATATTAAAAAAAAAGCAAGGCGTTTGTTTCTTGTATAAGGCACATGTCATTTTGTTAGCTTGTGCACTTAATAAAATTGTTCTTAATCACGATTTAAGGGAAACGAGCATTAGTTAAGCAGGCATACAATTCTTTAGTTTTTGTCTGAAGTTATTTGCTATAAAAGTGATAAAAAGAACATGGGCTCCAATCAAAGATGTACATTCCGCTGCTGCATCTGACATACCCTGCATTTAATGACATAACCAATCAGATTTTATAAATATCATGCAGAATAGTTCTGTTCTTCATTCTTCATTTCATAGTTTGCATTATATATAGATAGTACGAACTGAGTACTATCATTATCTACAGATTACTATTTTCATTTAAAAAATGTTGTACCAGTGATCTTGTTCGGAAAGATGAAGCCTTTGTTGCCATTGTGCCATCACAAGTCATTTAAATTTAAGATAATGAAAAAAAGCGACAAGAATTCAATAATAAAAAGCATTTAACTTTACCGTTGTTATATTTAAACTTAACCATTGCTTTTACCATAGTTTATGTTAAAATTTGTCCGTTTTTGTAATTGTACTGGTATATCCTGAATGCCTCGGTTTTATATTCCCATAAATCGTTTTAAAAATAGACCTTCGGGGGGGGGGGGGGGGGGGATAGAAGAACATTTGAAAACACGAACGATAACATTATGACTCTTGATGACACTTTTTTGTTATGATTTGATATTTAATTTCAAATTTGTTTCCTTCAACAGGACTTTTCTCAAACTTCTACATTTTCTAAGGTCCCTTTGTTTTTTTTTCTTGAAACACTCTCCTTAATGAATTCATCAGCAAAACATGCATTTCATTCAATGCTAATTATGTCCTTTACATTTTCATTCTACTGTAAATGTCTGTAAATAGTTGTCTGCTGTAAATTGCCTTATGAGCCCAGTTGACAAAAGATTTGCAATGAATAGTAAAATAACTGATGAGAATAGCGACTCCAAAGAAGGTATAATTGCTTCCAAATGATATGATATTGCCCGCACAAAGCTGAGGTTATATGACCACGGTTGTTATTATTTTTATTATTATTATTATTATTATTATTATTATTATTATTATTATTATTATTTTGTTTCTTAATATGTACTTCATTTCACTGTGAATGTTGGACTAGGTAGCATTTCCTAAAACTTTGGCTTGGGTTAGTGAGGATCTGGCAATAAATCAAGTCAAATTTGTCCTTTTTGTCTGTTGTTTATTCCTCACAAAATATCTAAAAAGAATCAGTCATCCGCCTAAAACTTTTATAAATTGTGTCTTTGATCGTGACCGAAACATAAAAATACTCATTAGAATTCCTTAGGAACGTTTAGATATACTTTGGTTAAACTAACCGTAAGAGACAGGATTCTATATACCTTCACCATCAGCGAGCGGATTGTGATGTTTGTGATGTAATAATCGAACAATAGGATAGCGCAATAGCAAAATCAAATAAAATGGAAGAATAACAGGTCAATTTTCATATGTTATGTATGAATGAAGCAAATATGTATAGTCAATGGTTAAAACCAGGGAAAACGGAGCTATATATATATACTGTGTACGATACAGGTTATCTGAAATGAGCAAGTGGTCCGCCAAACACATTCCACAAACTTCCCCAGGATACCTTGGTGTCTATATACAAATCTTTTAATGAATTTATCAATGAAATTTTGTGAAACAATATACCGGTGGCCATACAACAGTTGATTAATTTTTCCTGGTTAGTCTGATGGATCTTGATGCGGATCCATGTGTAGGCGGAGGTATACGCTCTACGAGTGCTCTCTAATATTGGAATAAATTTCTTAACGCAGTCTTTGTGTGTCTAGTCTAGTTTATTGTGATGTAATATATCTTACCAACCATTTTGAGGTGTTTTGTTTCTAAATTTCCCTCTGTAATAAATATTTATATATATTGGCCTTAAATTTCTACTCTAAAATCAAATTTGTCCTGAAAAAATGACAAAACCACTATAGAAAAATTGGCACCATATTTTTTGTAAAGGTTAAGGTCTAAGGATCACAAAAATGTAGGATGTCCACTTTTTACCGGGAAAAATGGGTGGCAGTTCACCTGTGTCGATGAACCGTTTTATTTTCGAAGGTATCATTTACGCGAAAATTTCAATATCGCCAATTTTAAACCGTACAGCCAGCTACAATATCAGCAGTGTTTTTAGAAAAAAAAAAGAAACAACTGGCCTGGCATAAACAATCAATCAGTTTCAAACATATGGCCCTATAAATTAACAAAAAATCTAAGTTTACTGATTATTGTATTAAGGACAGGTGAATTTTATTCGGGTGACCGTTTGCAGTAATATCAAATCGGTCCATGGTGTTCCAGTAAAAGGGTGTGGATGAACTCTTAAACAAAATATGTTGTGTAATACAATTTAGAATGATATGTTTTTCGTGTCGTAAATAAGGGTATTTAAATGTATCTGTTTCCTTTTCAATGATACATGTCTTTTATTTTTTTTTCTTGTTTTGGAATGTCATTTCTGTATTTGTGGTTTACTATTGTTTTCATACTTTGACAATTTTTAACTGCAGGATCAAACTATTTTTATAAATTTCTTCAGACTAAATTTATGATATTTTCATATAATACTTGTTATCATAGGTTTCATGACCAAATTTACTAAACAATTTTCTTTTTCCCCTTATTCTGGTAGTTTGTTAGGCTGTCCATATTTTCTTTCTAACTCACTCTTACAGTTAAGACAAGAAATCTGCCGACTTCAGGAAAAGTCTAAGGAAGCCAACCTAGAAAAATTAATGGTAAGAATTGGTGATAATCTGCTTATATTAATATATGGGCAACATGTGGCACAGACGTGAAGCATAGGTGCACGTATCTGACTTTATTTCAAAAGTGAGTGATCACCTTATCGCAATATCTTTATCTTTTCTTTAACTGGTGTTAGACTTTGTAACTTTGTCTTTTAGAGTACAGGAGATAAACTCTCTTTTCTTGATACACAGTTTATATACTTAATATGATGTATATAATATTATATATAGCTCGGTAGTGCGCCAGCTGGCGATATGGTTTGAAGTGTAACAATTATGCATTTGAAAAAATGAGCTGCATATATATAAGAAAATCAATTACAGTTTTATTGTAATCGATTCTTTCAGTGTTGTCTGCTTGCTTTCTTTCCTTTCCAGCCCCATCACCGATAATTTTAAAATGGACTCAAAAATAAATTAGAAATTTATTAAATTTAAACTTACACTTACGCGAATATAGATTAGTTCATCGGGAACAAAGAAATTGGTGATGGGTCTGGATTTCTTCAGAAATCTTGTGTATCATCTGCACAGCATCAGTCTAGAATGTTAAAGCTTACAGCCCAGAATGCATATGCACTACCTCAGCTTTCATAAGACATTTGCCATAGAAGGATTTCAGCTAAACAAATATCAAACACATCTGTTTGTTAACAGAAAATCATATAAGGGTGAATATTAAACATTTTTATTAATATTTTCTTTTTTTCCGCAGGCTCTTGCCAGATTGAGAGAGCTGGAACAACGGCAAAAAGAATGGCACCAAGAGAAAATGACGGTAAGCAAACAAGCCGCCATGTTTGATTTATTTCTCCGTTGCCAGGAAACCATTCCAGGAATAACCCAACATTTTAGCCGCTGCCAGGCATGCGCTGTTACAGTGTTCATAATTTCCCTGTTATCTTGCCCATATTTTTCATAAACTATAATCTCTCCTCACCGGACTATTGATTTCTGTGTCCGTCGGCTTATCAGTTACCTGTTACAAGTGAAACAATAATAATACTAGCTATCAATATAAAGGCGTTTTTCTCCTATACTCTCATATTCCATTTATCAGATCTGCACTTATCATATTTTTCATACGGCAATGAATTGTTGTTGAAAATATTTTTTGTTTTTCATTATTTGATAAAAACAAATGCTCCATGGCATATAGCTGTGTTTTCTAATTCCCGTGTTTTATCTTTCAGGTTATACAACCATGTATTGCATAATAAATTATTATACGTTTACCTTAATCTAATTTGCGATGGAAAAATATCATGCGACCAGTTGCGCTTTTAAATAAAACCTAAATGGAAGTTCTTTCCTACTTCCACTAATGATATAAAGTTTCCAAATAAAGTGTCCAAGGGACTGCAGAAATGAAGATGCAATAAAAAAGGTAAAAATTATGTAGACAGTTATATAAAAGATATTTGGAATCTAAAGGGCAACGATGCATTGTCAAGAAATTAAAGACTAGGTCACTTTCTAAACGTTCCAAGTTGAATTCACATTTTATGTATTTGCTTTCAGTTGGAGGCCGAAATAAGAAGATTGTTAGCCGTGAATGATCAACATGAATATGAAATCAGTATATACAAAAAGAACGAAGCTAAAATGAAGGTCAGGCAAATGTTATACAGCTAAAAATATGTCATATGTAATCAACATATTTCTGATATCAGATATGTCCTTTTCATATCAGTTTCCAATTTACCAAAGATTATACGAATCAATTTCAGATTTTGTTTCGTATAATATTTTATAGTCTACATGACATATTATCGAACCCAAAAAATATTGCCGATTTTCAAAAGAGTAAAAATTCTTGAGCCAATTTCCTCTAGGGATTGTCTTACTTTCTGGTCGAGTGCTATTTTTTTCGTTACTTTTACATTTCCTAACGTGCTGCAGATCATACAATTACAAACCTTTAATTGGTATTTTGTGATATTTTGTTTCAGCTTTTGCAAATTCGATTGGAAGCACTGCAGTCTGACAATGAGCAACTACAGACGAAAAACAAAAAGATGGCGGAGCACATGCAAAAGCAGACGGCAGAAATAACGGCGCTAAACCATGCAAATGATCGACTTAGCACGGACCTTCAAGGCGCGCAAAGTACTGTACGTAAACTGAAAGTACAAGTTGACCAGGTGACAGAGTCACTGGAGAGTCTAAAAAAGGAGAACGCCGCAAAAGACGCTAAGGTTAACGATCTCCAGGCTCAGTTGTCTTCTCTACTGGATGACATTGAGATAAAGACTAAAAGGTTCAGACAAAAGGAGATGGAATGTGAAGAAATGATTGAAATATTACGTCAGGAAATAGAACGTTTAAATTCAGAGGTTACACAAGGTAATGAAAGGCAGTTAGATTTACAGGCTCAGTTAGACGCTGCTCTTCAGGAAATAGAGCGCCTGCGTAGAAAACTTTCTAGAGACTCGAGGTTTCAGCAGTTTGTGGAGGTCAAACGGGAGGTGATTGACCTCCGGGAACAGAACGAAGCTTTAATCACGAAGTTTGGTGAGGAATTGAAACCTGTTTTACCCATGATGCAACGTACCGGAAAAGTAATGCCGCGCAGGCCTAGCAATGCATCACCCGATTTGACGTCACTTAGGCTGACACACCGTAGAGTGAAATCAGCAATGGGCAGACGACCGTCTGTTTCCAGTAGCTTAAGCTAGTCTCAATAATCATTTATCTTAATATGTTTGAAGTATTTTGTTTAATTTTGAGTGCCATGTCGGTATTTTGTCATTTTATGACCTTCTGATATTTGTTTTGCATTTATGTGTACTTTGAAGACATTTTGCATGTGTACTTTAGAGAAGGGTTCCAGTGATTCATGTGACACAACGTGATTGGTCTTTGAGTAAGAATCAAGAAAATACCTATACGAAACGGACGCTTAAATCAGAAGTAAAAAAAGCTGATCATTTACCTTTGGAAAACTTGCACAGAGTTGGATATTAGAGTTTAAGAAGTTTAATCCTGAAAACATATACGACACAGAGCGATCTAACAAAACAGGAAATTCTGGTTGGAACTCTGCCCAAGTACAATTTAATCTTGCGTGTTAAAAGTGCCCTCTGTCGCCTGTGATTTTAACGACCATTTTACCATTCGTAATCATCAATTATTTATGAGTATATAACGCTAAACAAAAGTTGAAAAGCTACAATGCTTACGTTAAGTTTAGAGCTTTACTATTTTGCATGTCTTAAGGTGTATATTAAATTACTTGCCATTTCAGTATACTCATCTTGTTGAAGATGAAAAATATTAATAGGGTTTTATACATTTTTATCAGTATTTTTAAAGACAAGGCATTATCATTTATCGAATTATAAAAGTACCAGGAAATAACAATGGAATAAAGATCCCTGTAGTATAGCACGAACGGAGAGACGGAATTTCCTATTTACGACCTGTGTCGTAAATTGAGGGTGTAACGTAAAAGCTTGTCCCAACACAATTCGTGTGACTACATGTGTGAATGACATTACAGGTTTGTGGTGCTGATGTAAAAAAAACAGTCTAGATACTAATTCCAGATAATTTTAATAAATTGAGATGTCTTCCGTATAGGTTTCATTTTTACATTCTGAACGACTGTGATATCCCTTGTTTGTTAAAATATGTTTGTTCTCAATCTTGTAAGTGTGCTTTTTGTTACTTGTATGTTTTCCTCTAGTTCAACCCTTTCGTATAAGGGTAACATCAAGAAACCTCTGGAAATATTGGTAAATATCGCGATAATACCGTATCCGATTAGGTCCGTCATGATAAATTTTCTTACGATACGATATACTGACACAATAAATCGTTTACGAAACAATACACGATATGATACATACATTGAATATTAAATTTAGA
The DNA here is from genome assembly GCA_026874595.1 of Sipunculus nudus. Taxonomy (NCBI): domain Eukaryota; kingdom Metazoa; phylum Annelida; class Sipuncula; order Golfingiida; family Sipunculidae; genus Sipunculus; species Sipunculus nudus. The sequence continues at coordinate 35,685,747 of CM049306.1, read as the reverse complement.
ATCTTATATATATATATAAAAAATGAAAATAGTCTATCTTTCAAAAACTTTATTTCAAAAACAAAAATTAGCAATTATAGCCAATCAGGTGCCAGTCAACTCCTTTTTTACTCATGAGTCATGACGTTAAAATTACATGATCATGCCTCGGATGGCGCTGAGAAACTATTTGTAAATTGTCAGAAGTTGCTTTCCACCATAAGATCATTGATCTTCATCTTGTCGATACAAAGATACCTGACGATACTGGTACGGTATATGACACTGTATGTATAGCTAGGTGCTATGAATCGTTATACAGCCCCACTGATGATAATCGATGCCTGCCAAAGTTTACCGATGTATCCCGATGTTATTACGAATTAACCCCGCTCCAAAAATCATCAGAGATTACCGGGCATTTTAGAAAATTTCTCATTGTCTCTGCGACCTTGTCTAGCTCATTTTCCGATTTTAAATGTACAAGAACATTTGCAATAACAGGTACGTGTACCATCTCACGCTATTAGGTAATTGCGGCTGCACACAAAGGTTCACAGCCAAACCATCCCGGCACACGGCTTGCTATCTCAAGTCATACGCTGCTAAGGCTGGGTGTGTAAGCACAGCCCATGTGCGTCTCAAACATAAGACTGCCCGACTAGAATCTTGTGCATGAGGCATGAAAGGAAGAAGACAGAAGAAACACTGAAGCTTGCAAAATCTTGATTTGTGACGCGCGGTACGGCCACCGGCTGACGTACTCGCTATGTTTTGTTTTGTGCCACTGATCGCGCCCGACGCAAGTTTATTTCCACTTAAGTTCAGCAGTAAGCAAATGGTTTTAGAACGAAATATTGGTAGATACCATAATACTTTAAGGAGAAAACGCTATATTTCATGTATATTTCATATTTAATATACCTGATTATATAAGCATATTGATCATGCCTTGTACATGTGAATAGGTCTCTTTCTAAGTCTATATCACTTCGGGACACAACATGGCAGTATCGTCTACGTGTGAGCCCTCTTTTAGGCGTGAACAATAACGATGACGGAAGAATGGAGACGACAGGGATATTGGTCTGACAGTTCCTATGTCAGTAGAGGCAAACAAACACTGTCTGACACAATATAAGATGAAGCTATGTATGTCTGAAACTATAATTACACGCAGTTATTCAAAAGACATCATTTAGGGCCTATAATATACAAGGCATCATCACTGGTATATGGATCAATGAAATACATTGAGTATGTTGATTATAAAACTAGATGTGTCGGAACGACACGAATGCCCCCGCCTGGGGCAAATTAGAAACATTTGTTAAATTTTGAAAAAAATTTAAGTTCAGGAGGTGTCACATGGTCAAAAGTAGGTCAACAAGGGCAAAATGCAAACTCGATCTGTTACGGGTCATTATTAAGCAACACACCAAAAATCAGGCCAGTATCTGCAGGCACTGTGAAAAAAAGTCCATACATGTGCATTTTCCATAAAAATTTCTGTCTTTCATGAAATTTTGTATGTTTAGGAGCCGTAAGACAATGAAAAGTAGGTCAACCGGAATGAAACGCAAACTCGATCTGCAACTGTCATTATCTGCTCACACATAAAAAATCAGGGTGGTATCTGCAGGCATTGAGGAAAAAAAGTTGGTACATATGCATTTGTTATGAAAATTTCTATTTTTCATGAAACTTTCTATGTTCAGGAGCAGTCAAATGGTCAAAAGTAGGTAAACTGAGACAAAACAGGAACTTGATCTGTAACTTGTCATTATCTGCCTACACACCAAAAATCAAGCCCGTATCTGCAGGCATTGCGAAAAAAAGTCCGTACATGTGCACTTTTTTATGAAATTTTCTATGTTAGACCACCGTGAAACGGTCAAAAGTAGGTCAACTGGGACAAAACATGAACTCAATCTGTAACTGGTGATTATCTGCCCACACACCAAAAATGAGGCCAATATCTGCAGGTATTGCAAAAAAAGTCAGTACATGTGTATTTGTCATGAAAATTTATATTTTTCATGAAATTTTCTATGTTCAGGAGCCGTAAAACAGTCAAAAGTAGGTCAACTGGGACAAAACGCGAACTCGATCTGTAACTGGTCATTATCTGCCCACACACCAAAAATCAGGCCAATATCTGCAGGCATTGCGAAAAAAAGTCCGTACATGTGTATTTGTCATGAAAATTTATATTTTTCATGAAATTTTCTAAGTTAAGGAGCCGTAAAATGGTCAAAAGTAGCTCAAACGGGACAAAACGCGAACTCTATCTGTAAGTGGTCATTATCTGCCCACACACCAAAAATCAGACTAATATCTGCAGGCATTGCGAAAAAAAGTCCGTACATGCGTATTTGTCATGAAAATTTATATTTTTCATGAAATTTTCTAAGTTAAGGAGCCGTAAAACCGTCAAAAGTAGGTCAACTGGGACAAAAACGCGAACTCAATCTGTAACTGGTCATTATCTGCCTACACACCAAAAATCAGGCCAATATCTGCAGGCATTGCAAAAAAAGTCAGTACATGTGTATTTGTCATGAAAATTTATATTTTCATGAAATTTTCTATGTTCAGGAGCCGTTAAACAGTCAAAAGTAGGTCAACTGGGACGAAACGCGAACTCGATCTGTAAATGGTCATTATCTGCCTACACACCAAAAATCAGGCCAATATCTGCAGGCATTGCGAAAAAAAGTCCGTACATGTGTATTAGTCATGAAAATTTATATTTTTCATTAAATTTTCTAAGTTAAGGAGCCGTAAAACGGTCAAAAGTAAGTCAACTGGGACAAAACGCGAACTCGATCTGTAACTGGTGATTATCTGCCCACACACCAAAAATGAGGCCAATATCTGCAGGTATTGCAAAAAAAAAATCAGTACATGTGTATTTGTCATGAAAATTCATATTTTCATGAAATTGTCTATGTTCAGGAGCCGTAAAACAGTCAAAAGTAGGTCAACTGGGACAAAACGCGAACTCGATCTGTAACTGGTCATTATCTGCCCACACACCAAAAATCAGGCCAATATCTGCAGGCATTGCGAAAAAATGTCCGTACATGTGTATTTGTCATGAAAATTTATATTTTTCATGAAATTTTCTAAGTTAAGGAGCCGTAAAATAGTCAAAAATAGGTCAACTGGGACAAAACGCGAACTCGATCTGTAAATGGTCATTATCTGCCCACACACCAAAAATCAGGCTAATATCTGCAGGTATTGCGAAAAAAAGTCCGTACATATGTATTTGTCATGAAAATTTATATTTTCATGAAATTTTCTAAGTTAAGGAGCCGTAAAATGGTCAAAAGTAGGTCAAACGGGACAAAACGCGATCTCGATCTGTAAGTGGTCATTATCTGCCCACACACCAAAAATCAGGCCAATATCTGCAGGCATTGCAAAAAAAGTCAGTACATGTGTATTTGTCATGAAAATTTATATTTTCATGAAATTTTCTTTGTTCAGGAGCCGTAAAACGGTCAAAAGTAGGTCAACTTGGACGAAACGCGAACTCGATCTGTAACTGGTCATTATCTGCCCACACACCAAAAATCAGGCCAATATCTGCAGGCATTGCGAAAAAAAGTCCGTACAACTGTTTTATTTCGGAAGGACGGAAGGACGGAATGACGGAATGACGGACATGGGTAAAACTATATGCCCCGGCCACTTTGTGGCGGGGGCATAAAAATAAGCAAAATTATCCGTAATCTTTAACAAGATTGGACATTTTTTAATCTCTGTAGACTCTTACAACTATGGTATTGGTTGCAGTGGCGTTTTTCTGGGTCTGGTTCGGTCATTTCATGGCGTAGAAATTCCAGGGGTAGTGAATACTTGAGGGAACACCCTAATACTCATAAAAGGAATTCGGTTCACGTTTGTTCGCAGTGTTCTCTATAACCGCGTTGTGTACAATATTGTGCCATACATCATTTTAAAGGTTATTATCCCCGCAGTGACATAGGCGATATGAAAATAAATAATTTTAATATACATATAATTTTGAGTGATTTTTCCGGTTTTTTTTACCGAGCACAGCCGAACTGCCTTCGGCAATCACCGGAATACGTGCATTGTGGTCACTTGACCTCTAACACTAAGGACTATTGTTCATATGAATAACGCTTGCTTTCAATGAGGGATTTGACCCACGTGCGTGGTCAGTAAAAGAGAAAAACACATGTTTCTCGCTTTATGATATGGAGAGTTCAACCCAGAAGGATTAATGACAAACCTAATTCAAGGTCCCAGTTTCAGGAACAGGGCTGGGGTGGTGTCGGGGGTTTCAGGCCTCAAAATTTCTGATACGATGAAATAAAGGTTGCGGTGGCTGAAAATGGGATACGGATCCACTGCACGGAGTCCCGCTTCTGCTACTTACGATGTATGCATATTTCTGTTTCCTTCTTCAGAAACACTTTCCTTGCAACGTACATTTAATTAATCTTTCATGTGTTCCTCACATCAACCTATTCTTTATATGTATACGACCAACGATAGAAACCAGTCAAATATCAACGAAACACTGTATGCCTCCGCGTCTCATTCCGGTTCGCAATGTAAACCATCACTGACCGGGTCTTCAAGGTAAACATACCGGGATATGATTTTTGCCACGAGCACAGCGCCACAAAATAACAGTAAAAATTATTTGTACATATCGTATTCCGAGAGTATCCCACTAAAAATCTATATTTTCTATTAACTTTTATAATAAAAATTGAGCCAACATTCAATATCTCAGTAAATATACCTCCCAAACCGCCGTAAAAAGCCCGGTATACCGGGATCATCAGCTAGTTGGTTATAACAGGTAAGTGAAGCAGACAGGAAACATTTAGTCAATAAATTATTGGGTGTGTTTGTCTTTATATTCGACGTGTGGGGTTTGTGATTTTTTTTACTGGTGGCGACATCTGTTGCCATTTTCTAGAACCTGCCGTTTGTCTGCTAAGGCGATCACAGTTGCCTGTCTTTATCTGGACTAAAATAATAGTTCAAAAGCTTATCTTGTACAATGCCAAATATTCAAAGGAAAATTTTCTCTCTCTCTCTTTCTCTCTCACTCACTCATAGACACCCACCCACAAAACACAGGAAACACTGATTTACACCAACAAATATATGATTATAATACACATCTCAGTGAGAGAATCCAAAACCATTTTTGGCTGTTTTCAAAATACGTCTCGGTGAATGCTGTTACCTTATGCTTCTACATGACCAAAATATCTCCAGGAGCTGACAAAAACTTTCAGAACAATGTGCATGGACGGTTACAATGGTTACATCTTCATGTACGGAACGTCTGTGCTCACGAGGATTTACAGCTATAGATATATCTCTATTTCTAGTTAAAGTCGTAAGTTTTTAAAGATAAGCCACCTTGTAAATTAGGTCAAGATCACCGACTTCGAACTTAACCACGAATTTGATGACATGCATCTATCTGCCCTGAAGAAATGAGGTAAAACTGTTTAATTCTTTTTTTAGGTATCCCGCTCCGAAGGTAAAAGTTAACGGACGGACGTTGGACGCAGGGCCTGCCCGACGGCATGTGTGACAACAACAGCCCATCAGTCTACATGGACTGAGGGCTAAAATGAATGAACCACCCAGTGAAACACACTCTACTCGCTTCCTTCGGGAAAAAATGAGACTGAGATGGACAAATTTTTCTACATTGACCGTGGGGGGGGGGTGCCGAAAGTTCCGCAGACTTCTATTTGTAGCCTACAGATCTTTTTTCCTTAATTTGCAAGGCGTAAGTTTGGCCAAAAGTTCAAATTCTATGCTCATATGTTAAATAGCCTTGTCAAGGCGTTTGTGTTCGCTACTAAAATGCATAGAATTAAACATGACACACGTTAACACCGTGCCAGTTCAATCAACATCACTGACTGTGCGATGGGACGGCCAGAGATTCGTAAATTGGTTGTATGATTTTTCGCCAGGTGGCACTATCCGTCAAAAGCGTAGCGATACGACGAGAGCAAGTTTGATAGCTCACTCAGCGGGAGAAATTTTAACGGGTTTTTCAGGCGAATCAGTTTGATGTTGTAGTATATCAACTTTAAGATGTTTGATTAATTGATGTTTTGCACAGAGGGAGGTATTCATCAGAAAGTGTAAAAGTTCATACAAAAGGCTAAAAGATTAAACATTCGGTTCTGAACATGTCGAATCATATTACAGTGGACCGCGTACATAACAAGTCTGACACCTATGAAATAAAAAGTCATTCACCGATTAATAAAAGCAATGGATTATCTTTCAAATAGACGCGTATCATGAAACCCTGTGAAAACATGCACCAGGAAACAATGTATTACATGGGTACAAGTGAAAGGTTAATTTAACAATTTTATAAACCAAACAGACTTGTGCACTCTGAAGATCGTTTATATATTTGGTCATATAGATTTTGTAGCCTCATATAAACACACAATTAGTTTCACTTTGGCACTTTTATTTTTTGTTTTATGGACAAACTTGTCCAATGATTTGTGATTGTCCAATATGTAAGTGTATAAGAATCATGCATACAAAACACAAAAACATGATATTGTATTTTAATCGACTGTACTATGATACAAAACTTATACTGACAATTCTCTATCTATGGACACATATAAAAAGGCTTAAAGTCATCATTAAAGGAAACAATATTTAATGTTCTTGATTTTCCTTTGCACAGTGAAAGAACTTGAAATGATAATACATGAACAATTAAGAAAAAAATCATAACAATTGTTAACAAAATAACAAAAACTTAGAACACAACAAATTAATTGTTCTTATAACCGACTAGAGTCAATGTTAAGATTGTGTCCAATTAAACGAAATTTATTTTGCATATGCAGCAAGAGTTCATAAAAAAGTCACTACCTGAAGGCTAGAATACAGTTTCTCAGATTTCATCAGATTGCCTTGGTATGTTTTAATTTTAGTTGATCGGAAGTTACTGCAGTTTTAATGTGAGTGTGTATCAATATTCACTTCCACTAAAATTCTACACAATGACATCTTGAGCATGATCCCAATTTTTTTTGCATAAAGCATTTCTCAACTATCAGAATTAAAGACTAAGAAAATATTACTGTAGTCATATTCGAATGGGATTAGGCTAATTATATTGTGCAATTAATAATTATCCTGTCTGTTGCTCCAAAATAGTAACTTAAAATACAGTATTAATAAAATTAATACTTTTAAATTCTAGATAAAGTTATGTCAGTATTAAATGTTTTACATATACAATGAACAAACCAAAATTACTGGTCACCAATGGGAATACATGTACATCTTATGAAGTTTATCACTGGAGATTTATTTTAACCTATCCCAAGGCTTTGTCACGGAGAAATGCATTGTATGTACACTTTTTACAAAATATTTCACTTGGTCCCACCATCTAAATATTGATAAGAACTCAGTGTTAACAGAGAATACATGTATATCACATTTCTGACATTAAGTCTTACACATTTTAACAAACATATTTTTTCCCTATATAAAATGAGTGTTCCCTTGTTGACATGGCATGTCTGAAGAGAGGCAGGTGTCTCTGCTAAATCACATGGCACAATAATAATTAAAGTGGCCTATAAACTACCAACTAAAGATAATCTCTGATTCTACCACACACAGGCTATTTGTTTTATCTATATCAATGTGTTTATAACATATGGGGGGGGCAACAAATAATCCAAACACATTCAGCATGGACATCTGGTGGCAAGTCAGAAAAACCAGAGTTTTGCAAAGGGCATTTTACAACCAGTGACCTTTCACCTTTCACACATATGCAACCTATACCACCTTAGGCCACATGGTTTTACTGTTTGTCAACATTGGCTCATTGGTACTGTGTTTACCAGAAGACTGTATAGATAAACAAGCTCAATAATCCTAACAGAGGTGTTATAAGAACTTTTCTCAGCAGGAATTACCTACAGTTCATCAACATGTATGCAGCGTAGAGCCAAAAAATTCACAAATTCTACCAAAAAAATGTGAGTGAATAGCTGGCTTTAAATACACATTAAGCATATCACCCTCATATAGTCACATCGCATCAACATCAGTGTTGTTTTAAGCTCATGGAAGTATGACTACAGTCAATTTCAAGTGCTTGGCTTATTTTCAACGGTCCACTCAAAATTTAACAATTTCAGTGCAGCAAGCAAGCAAATCTTAGAATTTTTCAGTCACTGTTGTGTTAACTGCATTTAGGCAGCAGACTCCCTGTTGAGAATGTATGCATGGGACAGCGCAACAATTGGAGCTCCTGTTGGTATCCCGGGAAACGGCCCTGAGGACCCAGCCACGTCAAGGTGACAGTACTTCAGAGGATTTGCAGAGTCTATGCCATGCTGTAAATAAAAGAAATATATATATAATGTTGTTGCATGATTTGAGTTTACCATATATATGATATTTATATATATATATATATTTAAATATATATATATATATATATGTAAGTTAAGTAAATCTATATATTAATCAGATATTATATGAATGGTGAATTCCTTGCTGATTGCAACAAAGTAATACAACGGCAATTATGCAAACCTTTTTTGTATCCATGGTTATAAAAAACAATGAACCAATGATGTTTTTCATTTAAACAAACATATGAATGACCTAAATTTTCTAAACCTTGTTTCTTTATGATACACTCACCTAAGGTGGAATGAATTTATAAAAAAAACAACTTCTGAAACTTGTGGATTATCATTTTTATTCTAGTATTTTCATTTTTCTATTTTGTTTTCTAAATAATTTGTCCATAAAATGAATCTCTGTTATGAATGCCTGTATCTTTGTAACCAGTCAATTCTCATCATGTGACTCGCACAGAATGGCGACTGGTATTTGAGCATTGGAACATGCTATCATGCACATGACTACGTCTCTAAATTATTGAATGCACTGAAGATATTCTCTTCTGCTGATTCTAATCATTTGTGAACTTACACCATGTAGTCAAATCCATGGGTGATTTATTCTCACCAGCATAAGCCAGATCACATGAAGCAATTCAGGGGACAGCTTAACAGTATTATTTTAACAGAGTGCCCACTCCTTCTTATATTAAAGGGACATAATCAGAAACAATATTATATCTATTCTTTCACACTATCAGTTCAGTTTTTCTTTATACAAACGTTTCCAAGCAAATCCATACCAGCACACAGTCTCAGTTCCTCGCATATGGCTGTTTAACATCTTGTAATGGCTCTGTGTGTTGGTAAAAACAGCCAATTTGTCTCTGTTCATTATATAGCAAGGCAGAGTGGCCGGAGGTCCAATTGTGAGCCGTAACACGTGGTGCTTAAGACAGCAGGAACATGTATAACATTTTTCGGGCCAAGTTAGTCAGGGCATCTTCTGATTGACACATTGTGGCTTTGTTCTGCAAACGGAAGAAGCCATTTTTTGTGTACACTCAACCAGCTTTATAGGTGATTGGGCCCCTTTAAAACTCCATGGCTCTACTGTAGTTAATAAACAAACCTTGTCCAGACCAGAGGCCATGATCATGAACGCTGCTGGTGACTGGTGTCCACGAGCTGTCATGGTGGAAGGGGCATTGTTACACTGTAACACATCCTCGTACTCGGATTTACCCTTGTGGAATTCATAGTCCTACAAAAAAACAATAAGTTTTGTTTTTAATATCACTAGCAATGAGCTCTCATGATGAATGGGTGTCATTCACTAAAGCACTTTCATATTTGTGTTTGCTGAATTCACATTCACCTCAGCAAGAAACGAATGTCATTCATTTCATGATCCTTTTTATTACATCATAATATCAATCTCTAGTGTATTCAATTATGACTGTGTAATGGCAAAAATTATAATTACTTTATTTATCCTAACTTATACCTGAATAAAATTAAAGTGTGCTAATTTGTGGGTATTTTTCAAAATTTACACTAGGTCTCTAAACTGTGTGTAAATGGGGCTTGTGTACTAAATTTTTTTTGTTCATTGGATTGCACAATCAGTCTTTATAACTAATCAATGCACCCTCCATGGCTCAGGTGGTGGCATTCGTTAGTTTCTAACGAAGGAGCAAACAGGAAAACATGGAGAAAACCACCAGCCTTAGATGGGCCATTACAACCCACTATCACAGCCACGCCAGGGACCTAACCTGGGTCACCAGCTGATAGAGGGAGCATTTTGCCCCTCGACAGACCAGGCTTATGTACCACTGACCTCTCTCCTGATGGTGGAGATTTCGAACGGATCCCCGGATTCATGACCAGCTGTCTGGATCATCTGACCGACCTTGGCTTTTAGGGCTGGTCCATTCTCACAAATAGCCTGAAACAAGTTCAGTGAAATTTAGGTTTTACATAATTGTCCTTTACACTGTGACTGGTGAAACACACCTGACATGAAGCATATACAAAATGTGTACAGAAAAATTACACCAAGACTTCCTGGCTGGTACATATGTAAGCATTTATACTCATTGCATGCCAGACCTCAAGTTTATGTTTGTACATTCTGAGTGTACACAGCCTCATAACATTAATTTTATTTACTTTATATTCTATTTTATATTTTATTCTATTTTGACTCAGTCAATTAAAGAAAAATATTATTCTTTGCTCATACCAAAGGACATATTAACAGATTATACATGATATGGCACAAACATTTTTAAGTCCTGATATGTCCTTAATTAGATGTTATTAATATATGAGAAGGTTTGATTAAATTAGATTGGTCATCATAAAAACAAACATTCATCATAAGCTTTCTGGTAAGATTAGCAACACCTGGTAAGATTGAATCTCTCCAAATTAAAATACAATGGTTTGCAATAAGAGAACAGAGAATCGAATCCTTATGCAAAATTTTATAATCAAATTGAGTTGAACACTCCTTTGCAATTCAGAGGAATACTTTATTCAAAAATGGATGGGGGGGGGGGGGGGGTCCTGATCCCCCTTTACCTGTCGTTGCAACCTTTTTTTAAGGTTTTAACTTCCTTTTCCTGATCTATGGACCATTTTTAGTTTGTTTTTTTTTAGTCCTCCTGGGTTGGACTCTGCCCCATTTCCAAATCCTGGATCCGCCACTGTTATTATAAAAGCCTATAAATCGCCTGTAGTTTTATAAAATTCATATATTATGTACTGACAGGAGAGTATTTTTGAAGACTTACGGTATATTTGTCTCCGTAAGCTCGGATGACGTGTCCTGTGAGAGTGGCCACTGTAAACAGCTGGGGGTTGATCTCATTAAGAGCCTAAATAAAGAGAAAACAAGTTTCATTGGTAAAAGTGCTTCCGTCCATGCAACCCATTTCTGTGACAGGATGTGCAGGGTCTGATTTCCCTTTACAGGGTCAAATGTAAGGGTGACAAGTTTAAGGCAGGTCTCTTATACTGCACTTTTACCATTTCCTCTGATGGGTATGTCATCTGTTAGCACAAACAGGCAATACTGCCATCCACCAGTTCCAATCAGTGTGATACTATTATACAGTATTATAATGACAAAGCTTATATTAAATGCATTCAAATAATATGTAAATGGTTATTAAGTAAATCTGAGCAATATGAAAAATGAACACTGCAAAAAGCATTATCATTTTATTTATCAATAGTTGAAACATCTAAGAAATTACAGAAGAAGAATTATTTATACACTTGTTACACTTTTGAGTGCTCTGCTCCAATGGACACAAGGCTAATTATCTCTAATTTTTTTGTGTAAAAAACAATTGTAGAACTGACTGGAGACCCATAAGAAACACCTGGAGTATTAACTGAGTAACTAATGGTGAGACACTTGTGTACCATACAGAAAAAGTACTCGTATGGACAGAGATGAGGAGCATTATTCCCACAATGACACTGTGGCTGGGATATAACCAGAAAGATGTTTCATAGGCAAGAAATTTTGTGCATTGTACAAGAAGCTGGTCATACCCACCCTTTCCTTCATTTGACACAGAACATCTGTCATGGCCATCCTGCCCTCAGCATCTGTGTTCCCCACACGTACCCTCACACCAGCCCTGGATGTTATGATCTCATCGGCCACGTAACATTCTACAAAACATGATACATGTCACAATGGTAACCAGGGATAACACTGAAAAGTTGTCACATACTGTACAACAACCTGATCGCAAAGGATCACTTATCATAAAACTTATATCATAACCGGTTGTTGTCCTATACAACAACAGGATAACACATGATGATGCCAGAATATACAGACTGGATAGAGGATTCTCCACTGTGCCATCACTATTTGAAGCAATCTTTGAGATGCTGTGGTAAGATTAGAAATCTTTTTGATAAGATCTTTGTGGTTAAGGCTTTCAAGCCTTGGAGCATACACCTGTGTTCCACAGTTTCTGACGTTCCCCAATAGTTATGTTCCTAAGAAAGCTATTTAATATTATATGGCCAGCTGTATAAACATTGTTCAGCTAGGTACAAAGTACCGGTATGTGTGGTAGAAGACAATGCTGTGATATCACCTTTTAATCCACTTTTTATACACTAAGCTGGAGCAGGTGACAGGAGAGCTACCTACCTTCACCCACACTTTTTATACACTAAGCTAGAGCAGGTGACAGGAGAGCTACCTACCTTCACCCACACTTTTTATACACTAAGCTGGAGCCGGTGACAGGAGAGCTACCTACCTTCACCCACACTTTTTATACACTAAGCTGGAGCAGGTGACAGGAGAGCTACCTACCTTCACCCACACTTTTTATACACTAAGCTAGAGCAGGTGACAGGAGAGCTACCTACCTTCACCCACACTTTTTATACACTAAGCTGGAGCCGGTGACAGGAGAGCTACCTACCTTCACCCACACTTTTTATACACTAAGCTGGAGCAGGTGACAGGAGAGCTACCTACCTTCACCCACACTTTTTATACACTAAGCTGGAGCAGGTGACAGGAGAGCTACCTACCTTCACCCACACTTTTTATACACTAAGCTGGAGCAGGTGACAGGAGAGCTACCTACCTTCACCCACACTTTTTATACACTAAGCGGGAGCAGGTGACAGGAGAGCTACCTACCTTCACCCACACTTTTTATACACTAAGCTAGAGCCGGTGACAGGAGAGCTACCTACCTTCACCCACACTTTTTATACACTAAGCTGGAGCAGGTGACAGGAGAGCTACCTACCTTCACCCACAATTTTTATACACTAAGCTGGAGCAGGTGACAGGAGAGCTACCTACCTTTACCCACAATTTTTATACACTAAGCTGGAGCAGGTGACAGGAGAGCTACCTACCTTCACCTACACTTTTTATACACTAAGCTGGAGCAGGTGACAGGAGAGCTACCTACCTTCACCCACACTTTTTATACACTAAGCTGGAGCAGGTGACAGGAGAGCTACCTACCTCCACCCACACTTTTTATACACTAAGCTGGAGCAGGTGACAGGAGAGCTACCTACCTTCACACACACTTTTTATACACTAAGCTGGAGCAGGTGACAGGAGAGCTACCTACCTTCACCTACACTTTTTATACACTAAGCTGGAGCAGGTGACAGGAGAGCTACCTACCTTCACCCACACTTTTTATACACTAAGCTGGAGCAGGTGACAGGAGAGCTACCTACCTTCACCTACACTTTTTATACACTAAGCTGGAGCAGGTGACAGGAGAGCTACCTACCTTCACACACACTTTTTATACACTAAGCTGGAGCAGGTGACAGGAGAGCTACCTACCTTCACCTACACTTTTTATACACTAAGCTGGAGCAGGTGACAGGAGAGCTACCTACCTTCACCTACACTTTTTATACACTAAGCTGGAGCAGGTGACAGGAGAGCTACCTACCTTCACCCACACTTTTTATACACTAAGCTGGAGCAGGTGACAGGAGAGCTACCTACCTTCACCCACACTTTTTATACACTAAGCTGGAGCAGGTGACAGGAGAGCTACCTACCTTCACCCACAATTTTTATACACTAAGCTGGAGCAGGTGACAGGAGAGCTACCTACCTTCACCCACACTTTTTATACACTAAGCTGGAGCAGGTGACAGGAGAGCTACCTACCTTCACCCACAATTTTTATACACTAAGCTGGAGCAGGTGACAGGAGAGCTACCTACCTTCACACACACTTTTTATACACTAAGCTGGAGCAGGTGACAGGAGAGCTACCTACCATCACCCACACTTTTTATACACTAAGCTGGGGCAGGTGACAGGAGAGCTACCTACCTTCACCCACACTTTTTATACACTAAGCTGGAGCAGGTGACAGGAGAGCTACCTACCTTCACCCACACTTTTTATACACTAAGCTGGAGCAGGTGACAGGAGAGCTACCTACCTTCACCCACACTTTTTATACATTAAGCTGGAGCAGGTGACAGGAGAGCTACCTACCTTCACCCACACTTTTTATACACTAAGCTGGAGCAGGTGACAGGAGAGCTACCTACCTCCACCCACACTTTTTATACACTAAGCTGGAGCAGGTGACAGGAGAGCTACCTACCTTCACCCACACTTTTTATACACTAAGCTGGAGCAGGTGACAGGAGAGCTACCTACCTTCACCCACACTTTTTATACACTAAGCTGGAGCAGGTGACAGGAGAGCTACCTACCTTCACCCACACTTTTTATACACTAAGCTGGAGCAGGTGACAGGTGAGCTACCTACCTTCACCCACACTTTTTATACACTAAGCTGGAGCAGGTGACAGGTGAGCTACCTACCTTCACCCACACTTTTTATACACTAAGCTGGAGCAGGTGACAGGAGAGCTACCTACCTTCACCAACACTTTTTATACACTAAGCTGGAGCAGGTGACAGGAGAGCTACCTACCTTCACCAACACTTTTTATACACTAAGCTGGAGCAGGTGACAGGAGAGCTACCTACCTTCACCCACACTTTTTATACACTAATCTGGAGCAGGTGACAGGAGAGCTACCTACCTTCACCCACACTTTTTATACACTAAGCTGGAGCAGGTGACAGGTGAGCTACCTACCTTCACCCACAGTTTTTATACACTAAGCTGGGGCAGGTGACAGGAGAGCTACCTACCTTCACCCACACTTTTTATACACTAAGCTGGAGCAGGTGACAGGAGAGCTACCTACCTTCACCCACACTTTTTATACACTAAGCTGGAGCAGGTGACAGGAGAGCTACCTACCTTCACCCACACTTTTTATACACTAATCTGGAGCAGGTGACAGGAGAGCTACCTACCTTCACCCACACTTTTTATACACTAATCTGGAGCAGGTGACAGGAGAGCTACCTACCTTCACCCACACTTTTTATACACTAAGCTGGAGCAGGTGACAGGAGAGCTACCTACCTTCACCCACACTTTTTATACACTAATCTGGAGCAGGTGACAGGAGAGCTACCTACCTTCACCCACACTTTTTATACACTAAGCTGGGGCAGGTGACAGGAGAGCTACCTACCTTCACCCACACTTTTTATACACTAAGCTGGGGCAGGTGACAGGAGAGCTACCTACCTTCACCCACACTTTTTATACACTAAGCTGGAGCAGGTGACAGGAGAGCTACCTACCTTCACCCACACTTTTTATACACTAATCTGGGGCAGGTGACAGGAGAGCTACCTACCTTCACCCACACTTTTTATACACTAAGCTGGGGCAGGTGACAGGAGAGCTACCTACCTTCACCCACACTTTTTATACACTAAGCTGGAGCAGGTGACAGGAGAGCTACCTACCTTCACCCACACTTTTTATACACTAATCTGGAGCAGGTGACAGGAGAGCTACCTACCTTCACCCACACTTTTTATACACTAATCTGGAGCAGGTGACAGGAGAGCTACCTACCTTCACCCACACTTTTTATACACTAAGCTAGAGCAGGTGACAGGAGAGCTACCTACCTTCACCCACACTTTTTATACACTAATCTGGAGCAGGTGACAGGAGAGCTACCTACCTTCACCCACACTTTTTATACACTAAGCTGGAGCAGGTGACAGGAGAGCTACCTACCTTCACCCACACTTTTTATACACTAAGCTGGAGCAGGTGACAGGAGAGCTACCTACCTTCACCCACACTTTTTATACACTAATCTGGAGCAGGTGACAGGAGAGCTACCTACCTTCACCCACACTTTTTATACACTAAGCTGGGGCAGGTGACAGGAGAGCTACCTACCTTCACCCACACTTTTTATACACTAATCTGGGGCAGGTGACAGGAGAGCTACCTACCTTCACCCACACTTTTTATACACTAAGCTGGAGCAGGTGACAGGAGAGCTACCTACCTTCACCCACACTTTTTATACACTAATCTGGGGCAGGTGACAGGAGAGCTACCTACCTTCACCCACACTTTTTATACACTAATCTGGAGCAGGTGACAGGAGAGCTACCTACCTTAACCCACACTTTTTATACACTAATCTGGAGCAGGTGACAGGAGAGCTACCTACCTTAACCCACACTTTTTATACACTAATCTGGAGCAGGTGACAGGAGAGCTACCTACCTTCACCCACACTTTTTATACACTAATCTGGAGCAGGTGACAGGAGAGCTACCTACCTTCACCCACACTTTTTATACACTAAGCTAGAGCAGGTGACAGGAGAGCTACCTACCTTCACCCACACTTTTTATACACTAATCTGGAGCAGGTGACAGGAGAGCTACCTACCTTCACCCACACTTTTTATACACTAAGCTGGAGCAGGTGACAGGAGAGCTACCTACCTTCACCCACACTTTTTATACACTAAGCTAGAGCAGGTGACAGGAGAGCTACCTACCTTCACCCACACTTTTTATACACTAATCTGGAGCAGGTGACAGGTGAGCTACCTACCTTCACCCACACTTTTTATACACTAATCTGGAGCAGGTGACAGGAGAGCTACCTACCTTCACCCACACTTTTTATACACTAATCTGGAGCAGGTGACAGGAGAGCTACCTACCTTCACCCACACTTTTTATACACTAAGCTGGGGCAGGTGACAGGAGAGCTACCTACCTTCACCCACACTTTTTATACACTAATCTGGAGCAGGTGACAGGAGAGCTACCTACCTTCACCCACACTTTTTATACACTAAGCTGGGGCAGGTGACAGGAGAGCTACCTACCTTCACCCACACTTTTTATACACTAAGCTTGAGCAGGTGACAGGAGAGCTACCTACCTTCACCCACACTTTTTATACACTAAGCTAGAGCAGGTGACAGGAGAGCTACCTACCTTCACCCACACTTTTTATACACTAATCTGGAGCAGGTGACAGGTGAGCTACCTACCTTCACCCACACTTTTTATACACTAATCTGGAGCAGGTGACAGGAGAGCTACCTACCTTCACCCACACTTTTTATACACTAATCTGGAGCAGGTGACAGGAGAGCTACCTACCTTCACCCACACTTTTTATACACTAATCTGGAGCAGGTGACAGGTGAGCTACCTACCTTCACCCACACTTTTTATACACTAAGCTGGGGCAGGTGACAGGAGAGCTACCTACCTTCACCCACACTTTTTATACACTAATCTGGAGCAGGTGACAGGAGAGCTACCTACCTTCACCCACACTTTTTATACACTAATCTGGAGCAGGTGACAGGAGAGCTACCTACCTTCACCCACACTTTTTATACACTAAGCTGGAGCAGGTGACAGGAGAGCTACCTACCTTCACCAACACTTTTTATACACTAATCTGGAGCAGGTGACAGGAGAGCTACCTACCTTCACCCACACTTTTTATACACTAATCTGGAGCAGGTGACAGGAGAGCTACCTACCTTCACCCACACTTTTTATACACTAATCTGGAGCAGGTGACAGGAGAGCTACCTACCTTCACCCACACTTTTTATACACTAATCTGGAGCAGGTGACAGGAGAGCTACCTACCTTCACCCACATTTTTTTTTATACACTAATCTGGAGCAGGTGACAGGAGAGCTACCTACCTTCACCCACACTTTTTATACACTAATCTGGAGCAGGTGACAGAAGAGCTACCTACCTTCACCCACACTTTTTATACACTAATCTGGAGCAGGTGACAGGAGAGCTACCTACCTTCACCCACACTTTTTATACACTAATCTGGAGCAGGTGACAGGAGAGCTACCTACCTTCACCCACACTTTTTATACACTAATCTGGAGCAGGTGACAGGTGAGCTACCTACCTTCACCCACACTTTTTATACACTAAGCTGGAGCAGGTGACAGGAGAGCTACCTACCTTCACCCACACTTTTTATACACTAATCTGGAGCAGGTGACAGGAGAGCTACCTACCTTCACCCACACTTTTTATACACTAAGCTGGAGCAGGTGACAGGAGAGCTACCTACCTTCACCCACACTTTTTATACACTAATCTGGAGCAGGTGACAGGAGAGCTACCTACCTTCACCCACACTTTTTATACACTAATCTGGAGCAGGTGACAGGAGAGCTACCTACCTTCACCCACACTTTTTATACACTAATCTGGAGCAGGTGACAGGAGAGCTACCTACCTTCACCCACACTTTTTATACACTAATCTGGAGCAGGTGACAGGAGAGCTACCTACCTTCACCCACACTTTTTATACACTAAGCTGGAGCAGGTGACAGGAGAGCTACCTACCATCACCCACACTTTTTATACACTAAGCTGGAGCAGGTGACAGGAGAGCTACCTACCATCACCCACACTTTTTATACACTAAGCTGGAGCAGGTGACAGGAGAGCTACCTACATTCACCCACACTTTTTATACACTAAGCTGGGGCAGGTGACAGGAGAGCTACCTACCTTCACCCACACTTTTTATACACTAAGCTGGAGCAGGTGACAGGAGAGCTACCTACCTTCACCCACACTTTTTATACACTAAGCTGGAGCAGGTGACAGGAGAGCTACCTACCTTCACCCACACTTTTTATACACTAAGCTGGGGCAGGTGACAGGAGAGCTACCTACCTTCACCCACACTTTTTATACACTAAGCTGGAGCAGGTGACAGGAGAGCTACCTACCTTCACCCACACTTTTTATACACTAAGCTGGGGCAGGTGACAGGAGAGCTACCTACCTTCACCCACACTTTTTATACACTAAGCTGGGGCAGGTGACAGGTGAACTACCTACCTTCACCCACACTTTTTATACACTAATCTGGAGCAGGTGACAGGAGAGCTACCTACCTTCACCCACACTTTTTATACACTAAGCTGGAGCAGGTGACAGGTGAGCTACCTACCTTCACCCACACTTTTTATACACTAAGCTGGAGCAGGTGACAGGAGAGCTACCTACCATCACCCACACTTTTTATACACTAAGCTGGAGCAGGTGACAGGAGAGCTACCTACCATCACCCACACTTTTTATACACTAAGCTGGAGCAGGTGACAGGAGAGCTACCTACCTTCACCCACACTTTTTATACACTAAGCTGGAGCAGGTGACAGGTGAGCTACCTACCATCACCCACACTTTTTATACACTAAGCTGGAGCAGGTGACAGGAGAGCTACCTACCTTCACCCACACTTTTTATACACTAAGCTGGAGCAGGTGACAGGAGAGCTACCTACCATCACCCACACTTTTTATACACTAAGCTGGAGCAGGTGACAGGAGAGCTACCTACCTTCACCCACACTTTTTATACACTAAGCTGGAGCAGGTGACAGGTGAGCTACCTACCATCACCCACACTTTTTATACACTAAGCTGGAGCAGGTGACAGGAGAGCTACCTACCTTCACCCACACTTTTTATACACTAAGCTGGAGCAGGTGACAGGTGAGCTACCTACCTTCACCCACACTTTTTATACACTAAGCTGGAGCAGGTGACAGGAGAGCTACCTACCTTCACCCACACTTTTTATACACTAAGCTAGAGCAGGTGACAGGAGAGCTACCTACCTTCACCCACACTTTTTATACACTAATCTGGAGCAGGTGACAGGTGAGCTACCTACCTTCACCCACACTTTTTATACACTAAGCTGGAGCAGGTGACATGAGAGCTACCTACCATCACCCACACTTTTTATACACTAAGCTGGAGCAGGTGACAGGAGAGCTACCTACCTTCACCCACACTTTTTATACACTAAGCTGGAGCAGGTGACAGGAGAGCTACCTACCATCACCCACACTTTTTATACACTAAGCTGGAGCAGGTGACAGGAGAGCTACCTACCTTCACCCACACTTTTTATACACTAATCTGGAGCAGGTGACAGGAGAGCTACCTACCTTCACCCACACTTTTTATACACTAAGCTGGAGCAGGTGACAGGAGAGCTACCTACCTTCACCCACACTTTTTATACACTAAGCTGGGGCAGGTGACAGGAGAGCTACCTACCTTCACCCACACTTTTTATACACTAAGCTGGAGCAGGTGACAGGAGAGCTACCTACCTTCACCCACACTTTTTATACACTAAGCTGGAGCAGGTGACAGGAGAGCTACCTACCTTCACCCACACTTTTTATACACTAAGCTGGAGCAGGTGACAGGTGAGCTACCTACCATCACCCACACTTTTTATACACTAAGCTGGGGCAGGTGACAGGTGAGCTACCTACCTTCACCCACACTTTTTATACACTAAGCTGGGGCAGGTGACAGGAGAGCTACCTACCATCACCCACACTTTTTATACACTAAGCTGGAGCAGGTGACAGGAGAGCTACCTACCTTCACCCACACTTTTTATACACTAAGCTGGAGCAGGTGACAGGAGAGCTACCTACCTTCACCCACACTTTTTATACACTAAGCTGGAGCAGGTGACAGGAGAGCTACCTACCTTCACCCACACTTTTTATACACTAATCTGGAGCAGGTGACAGGAGAGCTACCTACCTTCACCCACACTTTTTATACACTAATCTGGAGCAGGTGACAGGAGAGCTACCTACCTTCACACACACTTTTTATACACTAAGCTGGAGCAGGTGACAGGAGAGCTACCTACCTTCACCCACACTTTTTATACACTAATCTGGAGCAGGTGACAGGTGAGCTACCTACCTTCACCCACACTCTTTATACACTAAGCTGGAGCAGGTGACAGGAGAGCTACCTACCTTCACCCACACTTTTTATACACTAAGCTGGAGCAGGTGACAGGAGAGCTACCTACCTTCACCCACACTTTTTATACACTAAGCTGGAGCAGGTGACAGGAGAGCTACCTACCTTCACCAACACTTTTTATACACTAAGCTGGAGCAGGTGACAGGAGAGCTACCTACCTTCACCCACACTTTTTATACACTAAGCTGGAGCAGGTGACAGGAGAGCTACCTACCTTCACCCACACCTTTTATACACTAAGCTGGAGCAGGTGACAGGTGAGCTACCTACCTTCACCCACACTATTCCTGACCATGGCCAGGCCTCCCACTACTTTCAGTCCTTTTGGTTTCCATACAGCCAATGTCTGGAACAAATACCACATCAGGTTAAAGTGGTTCATTCAGATTTTAAACTTACCATTGTGTCATTTCATGAAACATTAAGTACTAAGGCCAAAGAAAAGGTATGGTACTCAGGCAATTTTTTTTTCAGAAATCGGTGCAGGTGGGTGATAGTTAATTTTTTTACCTTTTTTGTATGTTTCGATAAAAATGTCATTTGATCAGGGAAAAGCATGAAAATAACAGAATGTTTTTGCTATAGAAGTAAAAGCTTTACATAACAAAGGAAATCTTATCAAAACTGAATTATATTATCCTCTTGAAAGATAAAAATCACAATAAAAATTTTTAATGCAGGGGGTTAAAATCAACACAGGGAGTGCCTGAAAACCATACCTTTTTTTTTTTGGCCTAAGGTCTTAACAATAAGCTGTATATAAAAATTTAGAACTCTAAGTGTAAATTGTAATCTTTGATCCCTCATGTTGATAAGTACCATGATTATCCTGGAGACACAGAAGAACAGTTCGAGCAAGAACACCACAGTGGTGCACAATACACCCACTGTATGTCTTGTGACCTCTGACCTCATTAAATACATGTGGGGTTTGATGAGATCTTAATTCAGGTGAGAAACTGGTGACCTTTCACATCATTAAAAATTCATGGATTTTGTCTGCAATCAAACTCGGGTGGGAAAATATATTGGTTAACATTTTCTATTGAGTTTCATCAAAACGCATCATGTTCCTGGTAAGTTATCGCAGTGACACCACAAAGTATCCTGATGACCTCTGACTTGATTAAATGCTTTAGTGCTGACTCCACTTTCAGTCAGTCACTACAAGGAAAAACGCCATGTATCAAGTAATGCTATACAGACCTGGAAGAGACCAGCGACTGCTGCGGCTCCACATTTGTCCCTGTGCATTCCAGCCATGATACCACCAGCCTTGATGTCGGCACCACCAGTGTCATATGTGATGCCCTGTAAACAACAGGAACACCATGTTAAATACATCCTACACTCTACAGCTGCAGACAGTTCATCAGAAAAGACAATCATCAATCACTGAAAGTGATAAAAAGAGATCCAAGAGCATTGGGATAAAAAAGGGAATGATTCATTGAAAAATTTGAGATGGTTAAATAATGATCACAGTTAACATGTTTTAGCCCATTATGACTGGTAGTAATAATAGTTTATAGCAGATGCCTTAAAAGTCTGGTAAAAGATACTTAATGGTTATAACTGTATAACAGTCAATAAATCATCTCTGAATTCACTGAATCATGTCATTTAATATAACCTTTTTTATTTTACATGGATTGTACAAATAGTTATCAAACTAATCAAGGTGCCCACTGGATAAAAATTGAGAAATATCAGAGCTGATGACTGGTTAGAATTTAAAAGAAAGATATTACCTTACAAGAAGTGTATAATTTTCACTGAAGTTTCCTTTAAACAGATACTAAGAAGCATATCTGTATATCAAATAAACATGTACAACATAAATTTACCTTTTAAGATCATCTACATTATGAGAATACTGTGCACATCACTAACACTAAGTCTTTCCATGTCAAATATAAGACCCTGATGAAGAATAAAGCACCAAGTTTCACTGTAACTTTACAGAAGAAAATATAAACATAATAACATAATGTGAATACATACCTTGCCTACAAACATGAGGGTGGTGTCAATTGGACCCTCTGGGCAGTACTCCAGCTGGATCAGCCGACCACGATGACGCTCAACACCTGCAGTTAAAACACCCAAGAACCACTTTCATTTCTGTTTCAGACTAACTGATAAAGCAATGGCACACACTGTACAGTATCTGAGGGTCCTGGCAGTATATTCATTCCCATTTCTGTGTCATAAAAAAAAGAGCCCCCTAAAAGGTGCACTTGTTTGTGAGTGTCACATGGCTCAGAGCAGCATTTCCAACAAGCCTGTAGAGCACTCACCCCATGTGGGAGCCAACCATGAGATATCTAAACATTCCTTGGCTGGGATTCTAACACTTAGACCAAAAACCAAATAAGGTCGGTTCTCAGGCACTTTTTTTCAGAAATCAACACAGGCAGGCAGTTTTTTATATTTTAATTTTTTTGTATTTTTCAATATAAATGTCAAATGTTAAAGGAAATGCATGAAAATAACAGGTTTATTTTGCTCAACAAGTAAAAGCACTACATAAAAAAGGAAATTTTATCCAAATTGTATGATTTTATTTCCTACAAATAAATGTCTGAGCAGCTAGAGCTATTGAAAAATCAAAATAAAAATTTTGGATGCGAGGGTTAAAATAGATGCAGGCGGTGCCTGAGAACCATACCTTTTATTTTTTTGGCCTTAATTTCTCAGGTAGCTTCACTTCTAGACCACAAAAGCCTCTGACAGTTTACAATTGTTGTCATCATAGTTGATTTATTTTTGGACAGTCCTCTGAATTCTTTCTCTGAAGCCTTTGTATCAGATGTACAGAATAAATTGTAGCATGAAAAAAAATTTGGACCAGTGACAACCTTTCTTTTATCTAAAAAATCTAATTTCACAATCTTTCATGTACCAACTTTATCAAAATAATTTTACATAGTTCTGCTCACAGAGAAACACTGACACACAAACATATGCTAGAAAGGAACATTTGAGAAACACTGAGTGTAATATAACCACCCTCTAAATGTTTTTTAATGTTTTTTTTTTTTTAAATAGAAAAATATTTAAATTGAAAAGTAGTACTTAATTTACTCACAGTTAAGAAGACATTCATGCATATATACAGGGAAAAAGTTAGTATTTAAAATGAGTAATTAATTTTTATCAGAATTTGCTTATAATTATTTGATTACTATGAATGGAAAGAAAAGGAAAGGAAGTGTATGCTAGTTGTCTCACATTTAAGTGTTATAAATAGACATCATTTTTTCCTGAAAGATATTTTTGTCTTTTAAAGTGTCACCTTGGGGAAGAGTTTTTTTCAATACATCAGATATTATTACTCCCTTGAGTAATACACATCCATAATGTTGTGTTTGTATACCATTTAAGAGAGGGTTGTTTTGATCTTGATTAGGTCCTTTATAGCACAATTTCAGTCTTCTCAAATTCATGCAAACAGATTCAGAATCCACAGTGTTTTAGCAGGCAGACTTACTTCGAGCAGCCCTGTTGACAGCAGCCATCAGTGGGTATTCCTTCTCAATTAGATCCTGGTCTGACACTATGTTCACCTGTAAAATTAAAAAGACTAATATAGAGACTCTGAAGTGTAAGAGATGCCTAAGTTTTGTTTAATGAATGGCTTAGAGATTGTAATCTGATTCAATATTTGATTTATATAAAAGGTATTCAAATGTATTGTTCCATATATATTAAAGTCATTTGATTATAACCATTACATATGAAACATTATCCTTTTAAAATGGTCAAAACGGAAAAGCAAAACAGCTCTACTTATGATATTTATTTTATAGCAAATATCATAAAGTTCTTATGGTTTTCTCCTACCAAAAAGAGTAGGTCCAGGTTTTTCATTTGACACTGATCCCCTTCTACTGATAAGTATAAAAGTTTCAATATTCTTTCTTATTTATTTTAACACAAGGCATTTGTCAAACTTAGTGCTGGTATGAGATGTTCATGAAGCAGCGTAAATGCAGAAAGTGTAATTTGAAACCCTTAATTAAAGAATATATCATTCACATATTCTGCTTTTATAACTGGTATTTCAAATGGTCACTTCTATATAACCAGATCAACTTTTTCTACTTGGACTCAGCACTTGCCCTTTATTTGGTGATGCTGTCTCAGTGGAATGTGCCAGGGTCAGATGCTGTTGTTGCCCTACCTTAATGCAAGTATCCTTGAAGATGTTTTGCACATATTCTGCCACCCGCGGTGGGGCCATTCTCTCAGGATCAGAACCACCAATGTCACGGGCTACAATTCTGTAACAAATGTTTCAAAATGGATAGCCCGTTTGATATAAAGTAAATTTTACATGAAGACAAGATTCCATGTCAGAGTTGAATGTTCAAAAATGGTGAATTGCTGCTGCCATCTAGTGAACATCATCAGTATTAATTATACCAATGTTTATTGCCTGGTCACATGCTGGGCTGGATAACACTTACTCTTATTAAATGATAGTCAGATGACTATCAGTCAGCTGAGCTAAAAAAACCCACTGCAAAACTTTGGTATCATTAAACAAAACAACTGTCAATAAAGTTTACTATAAGAAAACTATTTTTTCATCATTTCAATTAATTTTCTTACCTCCCAAGCTCAAGAGCTTCAATGACTTTGATGCCATCAGTGACCTTTTTCATGTCATTACACCATACTCCGAGTTTCTCAAACTTGGTGTTCTTATCTCTGAGGGTTTCACGGATCTCAAGAGGCTGAAAACAGTTTATATTCAGAATTTTGTTTGACAGATCTCACTGACTCTGCAAAGGTTATGATTTCATCTGCATCATTTTGTTTGTTGTACCACATACCTATCAACCTGAAGATTATATGATGCTGATAACAGATGAAATTATACATATGTACTGCCATCTGGTGGTGAATGTTGACATTAATATACCCACTGCCAAAAACACATTTATGAAAATAATTTGATAAATGTACTTTTGTTGACACCATGCAAACAATGTCACATGACCGGTTAAACCATGAATAGACCTGCCAGACCATATGCAGTTTTTTTGCCTTCAAGAAATAAGTCAACTAAAACAAGGGCCCAAGGGCCCAAATTATCCATTTCTAGTGTTCACTGTACCTACAACATAAGCAGCATGGAGTGCTCCCAGAGTGGCCACTCTGCCAGCGTGCTCGAACGAGTCATCAATAGGCCTCACCAACAATGGAGCCTTCATCCCACATTGTAGAGCTCTAAATGATACAGAAAATTTGTGACATTCCCATCTTCCTAAAAACAAGTTCCCTCAATCCATCCTGTTCGACCTTGCTTGATCAAGCTACTAGCCAACCTCATCATGAATTAGTAATAAACAAATTAATTGAACCAATAACTGAACCATATGCAAACGCTCCCTGTATGCATCCCGCAAAACATACCTGTTCTTAATTACAGATCAGTGGTCTACTACTAGAAAAGCAAAACATTATGAAGAACCTGACCAATCATATAAAGGTTTGTAAACCTATCCAGTTTCAGCATGTGTTCTTATTGATGCCTGTACTGTCTACTTGTGTTTTGTTAGATTTGACCAGCTGTTATGATTTCAACCTAATCACATTCATATTTTGTAAAATTCATGATAATGCAGACTGGGTTGCCTGTTGGAATGAGATCTTTGCAAATCTTGTTCCCTTTTGTCTCCATTCAAAAAGGTAAGAAATTAATTGACTTATTGTTACTTGACTGACCTTTTGACCCCTTTAATGGCTGCATCCTGAAAACGACGAACATCATCATAATCTCTGTTCAGTGGGCCGGTAGGGGCAAAAACCTGAACAAAAAAACATTATCACATCTATAAACCACTAAACTACAACAGAGTTCTCGTGGATCAAATTAACCACACACAGCATCAGGAGGAACAGAAATCTTCACTACCATAGCACCTTTAGATATTTGTGAGTAACAGTTATTACCTACTCATGTTTGGTATACTGCTGGTGTAATTTACAGAGAGAAAGAAAATATATTTTTATTAATTAAGAGATGTCTAAGTAATAACATTCAGAGTTAATGTGTTCATTACTAATTTGTCTATTTAGTTGTGCTTGTAATTTCTGAAATTATGTCAGAGCAACCAATTATATATATTACTATTGTGGACACATATGACTGCAAACTACATGAGCAGGCCTGTACAATGAAAGAAACAGAACTCACCAGTCTGTGAGAGGGCAGGTCAGAACAGTAGTGGACGCTGACCTCCGACTCAATCGCAGCATCAACCTACAGAATACAAGTACATGCATATGAATATGCACTAACATGGACATGCACAGCCTGTTACATGTGTGCTCTTCCAAAAATGTTTTCTTAGTAACTATTAATCAGAACTATCCTTTACAAAAATGTATGTCAAACATTGCCAAATTATATTATGTATGTCAAACATTGCCAAATTATATTATATTATGTATAGAAGGCAGTGGAACTAGCTGCCAGCCCTTGGAATTCAGTGAAATTCAATTTTAGCCATTCATGAATCTTGAAAATTCATGTCAATGGTCATCATTCTACAATGTGCACTTCACTGTTACAAGAGAATATGAGAGATAAGAGGTAAATGAGCAAATAAATGATTGCACAAGATTATTACATGGGTAACAATTTTATCCCATATAGATCTGGACCAGGGAAACAAAATACTAGATCCACATCTGGATAAGGAAACCATTCACTAGATCCCCATCTGGATCAGCGGAAACACTATACAAGAACCACATCTTGACCTATATTAAGAAACAATATACTAGATCGCATTCTCAACCTGGTTCAGGAAACTTACCAATTCTCCATGAACTGTAGTTCAGGTAATGGAAGGAGTAGGTCACCACTTGACTGCGCCATAACCCTTAACCTCATTGTTTCCTCAACACAGATTGAAAATTGGAAAAGCCCCTCCAAGCTACCTCCAACCCATGATCTTCATTCTTTCTGTAGAATTCCCAACAGAGATGAAGGAAGCAAAAAGGGGGGGGGGACACTGATTGGTCAAGTGGTGACCTACTCTGTCCACTACCGTAACCACAATTCACAGAGAACTGAAAAATTCCACTACATGGACCATAAGCAGGTCACCATTTGACCATGCCAAATGACCAGACTAGACGTAAGGTGGGATAAACAACAAACATTAAGTAGAACCCCGCACAATGCTGCCCACAGCCACAATACCACCAGAATGCCTCAAGGACAGCACCTGCAGCGTTAAAGCCTCATGATAAAAGGTAGCAAATGTAGCAGAACTCTTCCAAAGACCCTGTTTAAGTAGGTCAGTACCAGAGCCTTCAGCTGTGATCGTGAGAGACTCAGCAAAAACCCAGAAATCATGGGCTTTAACCTGGAGAGACGACAGGGTAGGAGACACCTTAGCATGAGCCAAGATGATAGTTTCTTTAATCCAGCTAGATTTTGTGATAAGACTGATCTCGAGAGAGAAACAGAGGTTTACAGTCTCCTCTCAATATTGCCATTGCATGGAGGTAATAGCACAGAGCCTGAACTGGGCAATTGATTGCACCATAATTATGCTTACCATGAGGTAAAGCAGGGATGCGCCAGGGTGTTGTAGAGTCCAAGGAACACTGGTTCCTGCGTTAAAAGTCATGAGCCAAGTGGAGTGCACAGAAACTGCATCCAGAGCCACCAATGTATAAGTGGGGTCAACCAGTAGGGGGTGAACTGATACTTGAATAGATTGAATGCATTTGTCCCTATTGCTCAGCTGAACGGAGCCAGCGACACAAACAGAGGTAGCTGATAATTCGCTCTGAGGTGAACAGATCCACCTTTGGGACCCCAAAGTTCGCAAACAGTTCTGAAGCTAGCTCAGGGTGTAATTGCCACTCCACAGGCAGCAGACGCTCACTTGGCGACATTGCTGTGATTGTGTTCCGGACACCCACAATGTGTCGCACCTTGATTTGTATGTTGAGGGACCTGCACAGCCAGAGAAGCTGATGGTTCTGCTCTAAGAACGATCAGGACCCACCCAGAGGATTGATTAACGCAACAGCAATGATGTTGTCCCAGTGAACCAGGACCCAATGACCCTGTAAAGGATGCCACCACATTACTAGGGTCCTCAAAACCTCCAGGAGGTTTATATGTAGTGACGTTTCTGTCTGCGACCAGAGACCCCATAAACAGGGATCCTCCCTGTGAGCAAGCCGGCCTGTTAGGGACGCTTCAGTGTAAATCTTTGCTTTGCTGACAGAGTGAGAAAATGTAGGGATCTCCACTGAGCTAGGGCCTGCCGCAACTCCAGGAGTGGGATGCAAACTGAACAGACCTGAGTAGAAGGTTGGAGCTGAAACCTCTGGAACTGCTGTTGGCCTGGTCTCATCACCAACTGACCAAACAGGATAAAATTGGACGCCCAGTGCAAATTTCCTATAATCTCCGCCGCATTGCAGGTAGAGATTAACGTTGACTTAGAGTGCAGCCCACTAATTTTCTGATTTTCTCTGCCATGGGATAGGGGAGCTTGACAATTCCCAAAGCTATATACTATATGAGCTAAGAGCAGACCTCTTGACCACTCTAAAGGCCTGAGGTCAATCTAGAAATGGTTGAGCAGAAGGTGCAACTCTAACGGCCTTAGCCTGGCTCTCTGCCCTCACCATATATACCTCCTTAAGGTGGCCCCAAAAACAGTGTGTGGCCTGTAAACTGCTGAGCATACAGTTATTATAGCTTTGACACGTGTAGCTGTGGAGATTGACACTCTAATAATTACAGAGCCACCTCCCTAGGGAGGAGAATGACATTCTCGATCATTAATTGCCATATTTTTAAGAAGAGCTCCTGAAGATTTGGGAACAAGCACTTCACCACGTCCAGAGCAGTCTTTTGAACATGGTCATGTGACAGAGTCTGACCAGGGCTTGAGAGTCTCTCACCAACCCAGCAGCATCAGAGGCCCTGCCCTTGGCAGGTGTAAAGGGCATACCCTCCCCAAAGGCCTGGTCCCCTCCTGCGTCTTGGTGCAAAGCCAACAACGGGCCCAAATGATAGGTAGGGGGAAATTTTCAGAAAAACTTGTCTGCCCGTAATGCCCCAGAGTCCATAGTTGGCCCACTGACCACAACTTAGGGGGGTTCATATCTCTGCAGGAATATGGTGATACTTCTCCCAATAGGACTTGTCTATGAAAGTCCAGTAACTCTTTGCGAAACTCCATGCAAGTAGGGCAGACTGGTGAGACCTGGTACCTGGAGGATTGTGCCGCATCCGCCAAATGTTGAAACATTGGAGGCTTTGTGGTGTTAGTGGGGTCGTCTCTGAAGATTGGCTGCCTGATCCAGAAGGTCAGCATTGCACTGGGCTCAAGCTATTTTCCTCTTTCTGCACCTAAGAGATATCTTGTCGATACGACAGTGCAAGCAGGGGAGTGCCGGTGGTTCATGGTAACAGCCTGGTTGTTAACAGCCAGGTCCTGGCAAACAGCTGGCCAGTGTGTCATCCTATCAGAGACCACTATGATCGGCAACATGGAAAAGAATGAAGTCTAAACAAACACAGGTTGCTAGAGGCATTATGGAAAAGGGGTAGCTGGGAAGGGGCTGTTCCAATTTTAAATCTGTGAGTTGGTATTAATGAGGTGAAAGGTTATGGTACAGTCAAGTTGTGACCTTCTTATAGTCCACGTAGTGGAACAATACATTAGATCCACATATGGATCTGGATAAGGAAACAATATACTAAGTCCACATATGGGCCTGGATCAGGAAAAAATAAACTAGATTAATAGACTGGAGAACTATTATGCCATATCTAAATGATCTAATTAAATATATATTAAAATTCCTCCCTGTTTACAAAAAATGTTCAGGGTTGACAAAATGTCAAAATATCCTTTTTCCTGGCCATAAACAGAATTTTTTAATTTTAGCAGAGGCAAATATTGACCTCAACAGTAAAAGAGGAATTTGGACAAATAGCTGATTCATATATATATAAAGGCCACCACCAAGAAGAAACCTTTCAGTTCAGAGCAGAACTTTTTCCTGTATGATCTGTCATTCAAATGCATGCTGTCCTTGACAGATGATATGCTGACAATAACAGTACATTTCTGATGTATAATGGGGTTATCATAAGACCATATGGCCTGTTCAACATAATCTGTCGGTGGAGATAAAGCTGAATTGTGATAATGATAAGATACACCTGACCAGTGAGGCCTTGAGGACAGGGCCTCTATTTATGAAATTCACTGGTCTATAATCTGTGGCATGTGTGCAGTGTTTTTCTGTGTAAAATAAACAAGCAGTTGACTCTAGTTGTCTGCAGCTGATTTCACGGAACCAAAAGTGCAAATTGTCTGTGAACAGTTATTCATAACACACTTGGCTATGTTGTAATCTAATACTTTGATGTTGGTCCACCTTTTTCTCTTTTTTTTCTTCTTTAGGATATAGGTCCAAGGCCTATCAGTGGCACAGTCTACTAAATGAGGATGAAGGTATCCATATGTTATTAAACCTTCTGAAATTAGGTTCGCACCAGCTACTAACCAGGTATGCACATTCCTGAACAGCTTGCTTGCCTTAACAGATACATTTAATTCATCTTTCATATCTTATACTTACATCAAACTATACTTCTAAAAATAAAAATACAATTAACCAATCAAAGATCTTCAAAAATCTGAATGTCCCTGCATCCCATTCCAGTTAACAAATGTAAACATCATCACAGACCAGGTCTTCAAGATAAACATACTAATGTATGAATTACTTGCCACGAGCACAGCGCCACAAAATAAGTGTAAAAATATTTTTACATATCTTAATGAGGCAGTATTCCACTGAAAATCTATATTTTATTTTAATCTTTAGAATAAAAAAATTGAGCCAACATTCATCATCCCTTTTAATACATCCCAGAACCCTGATAAAAAGCCCAGTAACTGGGCTCATCAGTTAGTGCTCTAAAAATAGGGATGTTTCAAAGAAAATAATCATTAACAAGGTTTTCAGGATATCCGCATCTCTGATGCTCAGAATCTGCCCAGAACACTTGATGCTGGGGACCCAAGCATCCACCCAGATAGGGAAATAACATCAGGTGGCACTTCATGTGGTTGAGTACAATGTTTTTAGTCTGGGATTAATCAGAAATTTGGTATGCACAAGCGTTTTAGCACTAAGTGGCAGCAGTGCTTTGACTTTGTGTAACTCTCGCCTGTGAGTACTGTCATAAACAAACACCCTCACTTCTTGTCCTAATGTATTTGTAAAATACCAAATCCCTGAGTACCATTATATCACAAATCAGGTAGTTGTAAAATTGCATTTCCTAGTGTCTTCTTTCCAGAAATAGGTGGGGGGGGGTGCTGGTGAAGGTTGAACAGTGCACCTGTAAATACTAATGAAAAAAGTAATCCAACACAGCTATCAAAACACCAGTATCACTTAAATAGAAAGTGAGCCAGTGTATCCAGCAAATGTCAAGATATAAATGATTAATGCAGAGTCACATTAATTATGTGTCAGCTGTAGTCCCAAAGTTTTATGATACATTAACATGTGATCCTGACTAAGATCAGCTGGTACTGACCCAAAGTCCCATTAAATGGATGCATGTTGACTTGAAACAGACTCCTACACTGACTCAGACACTGCTGGTATAACATAATCTAATGCAACCCTGTGTGAATCCATGACAAGTAAACATGTACTCACATTAATGAAGACCATGTTATTGCTGTCTCTTAAGGGAAAATAGTGTATGCATGTGACATCATATATTATTCCCTGGTAGATACAAGACTGCTTGAAAACATATTAAATCTGTTCAACTGAGGGAGTATGTATAAAAACAACAATTTATGCACATTTATGTAAAAAATACATAAATTTGCATTATTAATTAGTTTCAATATTATGTGCAAAAGTTTAAAAGCCAACACCTATCCCTATCAAAGAAAACAAAAATCAAACAAGGGCACCGGAAAGCGAGACATCCCTCACACAGGGGTATAATTATACTGGGTGAAATACAGTGTGAAAATGAGGGGGGCAGCTCTGTGACCTTGATCTTTGACCCTGTGACTTCAAACTCAATAGGGTTCTTGATGGGTGGGAGAGCCATAAGTGAAAGGTTTTGATCAAACAGTTTGGTTTAAAATGCACCCATAAGCTTTTTCAAAAAGTGGATCCTGTGGCCTTGACCTTGGACCCTGTGACCTCAAAGTCGATAGGGTTCTTCATCTGTTGGTGGGTAAGCCATATATGTGCAAGATGAAATGTTTAAGTCAAACGGTTTTAGTCAACAAGCTTTTCCAAGAAGTGGGTCCCCTGGCCTTGACCATTGACCCTGTGACCTCTAAATCAATAGGGTTCTTCATCTGTTGGTGGGTGTGCCATTTGTGCAAGATGAAAGGTTTAGTCAAAGAGTTTGGCTGAAAATGGGTCCACAAGCTTTTTCAAGAAGTGGGTCTGGTGCCCTTGACCTTTGACCCTGTTACCTCAAAATTTTAGGTTTTATTTGGAAGTTGTCCTGTTTGTAAATATGTCTTAACTGAGTAAATACTATGCTTTGCCACTTAAAATTTTACATACGCAACAATCGTTGTTCAATGTCTTCAGATTCATTAAATATTGACTCTCAACAAAACTTGCTATGACATCATAAAACCACATTGCAACCATGAAAGGATCATTGTTAGTTATATAACTTGTGTTCAGGTTCATTAAGGACTCTCAAACAAAACTTGCCATTAAATCATAAAACCACTGTGCAACCATGAAAGAATTCAAGATTCATACAAACAAGAATTACTGACAGAAAAACTTCTGCTTATAAAACACTGAGAACTGCTTATTCAACATGGCAAAAGCAAACAAACAGAACACAGCAAGCTGAATTCCACAAGGTCTCTTCCTTCACTTGTGTTATACTCAGTTTTGACAACCTTTGCTAAACATTCTCCTTTCAGTGAAGGAGACCTATATAAATTCTATAGAATTACTAATAACATGACAGAAATCCCCTGCTGAGGGTGTCCAGCATTCTCTAACCAAGGCTCAAAATCAACAAAATTTTCTACCTGGTGTTTAGATCTGGCAAGAGAGATTACTTTCAGATCCCAAATATTAAAAGTATTTTATTGTATAAAAAATTTATATTTTCATCAATAATATGTTTGAAGACAGCAATGTATTATACTGCACAATATCAATGCAACAGAATGGATGACTGCTGCAGTATTTAATCCAGTATATAGCTTGTATCACAATTCAAGTTACGTGTACCAGCGCCAAATAATAACCAGCCAAATATATTAATTATAAATGCCTACTAAGTCCTGCATTCACGGCCAGCATTTTACCTGCTGGGCTTGGTCTAAGCTGCCCTTAATCTTCTCGAGGCTGCTGGTCAGTTTACTGATCTTGTCAGTGACCAGGATGACACCATCGTAGGCACCCTCTCCAACATCCAAACACGGCTCCAACTTACACAGACACCTGGTGAAAGACACAAAAATGACAGATCATGCTGTTGATGATGGCCATGGGTCATAGCACTCAGCTGAATTTTGTAAATCCTGACAGCCTGAATAATTCCTATTGTTTTGTATTTTTCATATAGATCTATTTTTATTTATTTTTCATATGTTTGTATTTGAAAAGTTAAAAGAAACAAACCTTGCTATTTGGTGGTGGCTAAAATACAAAACATATGACTGCTGAACTTAAACTGTGAATGCTGTGGAAAAGATTAAATGTAATAACTGACTGATGGTTTTGAAGGTAAAAATTTAGAGATTAAAGTCATTACATGAACAATTAAGAACACTTAGGATATTGTTAAAAAATACAGGAGTGAGCAGGAGCCCTGAGACTGATTTATATATGTATAACCTTCCAATAACCATTTCTTTAACCAAAACACCAGGACAAGTGTCACTACATGTATGGCAGTTGTTGCTTATCACCTGTTCCTCCAATTTTCCTTGTATGCATATTGTTATGATGTGCTCAAATACATGCATCATGCGAGCTCAAATGAAGTTTGTGTTTTCAGTTGATACAAGTTGAAACCCACTTTTAACCATATTCCCAGAATTTTAACGCTGGCCATCTGCAAATATTACTCCACATAGCTCACACTGCATGCTAAAGCAGAGCTTTACTTCAATCTTTCAAATGAAATTAAGGGAAAATGATTCTCCAAACACAAGTTCCAAAGCTCTGGGAAACCTTAATCATTAAATCAAGACTGATGGCGCCATCTGCAATCATTTTAATGTAACATCCATCACTCAAATCTCTGCATGATGTTTTAGGAGTTATTTGTGACAACCATAAAGCTGTGACAGTAGGCATGGTTTACATATATCATTAGTGGAACAGACTGAAGATATTATATGAGAAATGCTTACTGTGAAGTTATCATGGCAGCCAGAGGAAGGAAACCCTGCTATATTGATTAGCCTTTAATGGTGCTACTAATCTTAAAATTCATGTCACGTATGTTTAACATGAATTGAAAGTTTTATACATATTCATTGCAAAAAGGGTAAAAAAGAGAACTTGAGTGCTAAGGTGCAAAATTTTATTCTAGTACTTGTGTGTGTCAACATGTGTATATGAATATTACTACAAACTTATAGATTGTCTTTATATATTTATTCATTACTGTAAGATTTTTTACCTGTGTGAGTCAATTTAACGCAGGTATGTTATGACACTTCCTCTTGCTTCACAGAAATTTTATTTGGAGGGATTTAGAATTAGAATTACTTGTAGGTTCTTTGCTTTGCAGCTGATTTCCTCTCTATTTTATCTGTTCATTTGGTGGGAGAAATGAAATTTCTGTTTACATCTTTACATTGTTGCCATGGCAATGAGCACTTGAGTCTTGGTCAGGTTACGACTATTTAGTACTCAAATCCAAAACTGGGTATTTCATACCCTTACCCACCAGTTGTTTATCCCTGATATGGACCTTGTTATAATAACTGCAAATACTGAACTGTCAATTCAGTTTTTTTCTTTTCTCTTATTCCCTCTCTCTCTCTGAGGGGCAATTAATAGCCAAATGAAAGTTCATAAACAAAAATTAAAATTTGTTCAATTAAACAAGGAAACAAAATTTAACTGGATTAGACCAGTGAAATCTGAGAAAATTCTGCTCCATGTGTGGTCCTCCATTGCACATTTAGAGGGTCATTAAATGCCTTTTGGAGTATTTGACAACTCTGTAAGATTACACATAAAAGTATTTAGACCAAGTTTGGACTCAATTATGAATCTTTAGACTATAACTGAACCCAAACTTGGTCTAATGTATAATCATAGCTTAATTGTCAATCCCGTTCTTTGAATTAGCAAAGTTAAATAATAAAGGCTGAATAATTTGCCTTATTAAGTAAGGCTAAGCAATTCTATTCACATGCGAGTCATTTTTTTATTTTTTGCACTTCTGGTTTAAAAAAACGTGGCTCCAGTAAACATGCAGTCAAGTCATATTATAGCTATTGGTTCCAGGGATACTTGCCTTGGTGCAAGGCTGAGAATTACACACCAGGTGAC
The DNA here is from genome assembly GCA_026874595.1 of Sipunculus nudus. Lineage (NCBI taxonomy): Eukaryota > Metazoa > Annelida > Sipuncula > Golfingiida > Sipunculidae > Sipunculus > Sipunculus nudus. The sequence goes on along the minus strand of CM049306.1, from coordinate 35,648,987 downwards.
CCGGGCTCCATACTCAGCCTTGAGTATGTTCTTACGAAATATCGTAGCGGTCCTTCTGATGTATCAGAAGGAAAGAATAAAAGAGTAATTAAGAATAAGATGCAGCTTAAACTATGTTCACTCTACCTATATATCCTTTATATATCAGTTTCCATACATGTGGAGTCTCCTGTTTATGTTATATATGATATAACAGCATTTTATCATGAAGAGAAGAGCAGAAGACCATCACTGACACAGCCATGTTGCTGAGGCATGAACTCTGGTCACCCATGACCTGACCTGTGACCTGACCTCTGGTGTACCAGAGTAATTTATTGCTAATAAATCTATTAAAAAAAATCTTATTTCATGAATAATACTTATGAGTAAATGATAATATATGGCTTCAATAAGTCCTTTATAAGTTTATGGCTATATCATTTAAGGTTTTAACAAATTTGCCTATGGAAGTTATGGAAACAATATTTACTATAATTTATTTGGAACAATAATCAGAGGACAACTTTTCTCATATCAATAAGGTCAAGGACAGGGTCATGTGACAAAAGATAAACATGACCGCATGGCAGGCTAAAAAAACCACAGGAGTTGAAATCTTAACAATTTTCTTATAAGGGCACTTCTACATAATTTATTTTTACTCCAGAACAGTTTATTAGCCATTATTGGTAAGAAATTTGCTAAATTGCCTCCATTTTCTCTGTTTATTTTGCAAATATCCCAATATACCCCTGCTACGCTTTTCCATAAGAGGATTCCCATAACTGAAATCTCATTTCAGTTATGAACCCATAACAACTGAGCCGGTGGGTACACCAAGTGCAGTGGCAGTCCCTGTCAAAATTATTTTATTGATCAATGATATATCTTTCATATATCTTTGGTGTGCATACAATATGTTTATCAGTTTTGGGGAGTACAGTTAAATATGATAAATAAAAGTTTTAAATTAGGCCTCAGAATTATAATGATCATTATTATTACTAATATTAGCTACAATTTATTTCTGTAAATTAGTTCATATATTAAATGCAAATTATGTATCCCTGTTGTTATGGGTTCATAACTGAAATGAGATTTCAGTTATGGGAATCCTCTTATGGAAAAGCGTAGCAGGGGTATATTGGGATATTTGCAAAATAAACAGAGAAAATGGAGGCAATTTAGCAAATTTCTTACCAATAATGGCTAATAAACTGTTCTGGAGTAAAAATAAATTATGTAGAAGTGCCCTTATAAGAAAATTGTTAAGATTTCAACTCCTGTGGTTTTTTTAGCCTGCCATGCGGTCATGTTTATCTTTTGTCACATGACCCTGTCCTTGACCTTATTGATATGAGAAAAGTTGTCCTCTGATTATTGTTCCAAATAAATTATAGTAAATATTGTTTCCATAACTTCCATAGGCAAATTTGTTAAAACCTTAAATGATATAGCCATAAACTTATAAAGGACTTATTGAAGCCATATATTATCATTTACTCATAAGTATTATTCATGAAATAAGATTTTTTTTAATAGATTTATTAGCAATAAATTACTCTGGTACACCAGAGGTCAGGTCACAGGTCAGGTCATGGGTGACCAGAGTTCATGCCTCAGCAACATGGCTGTGTCAGTGATGGTCTTCTGCTCTTCTCTTCATGATAAAATGCTGTTATATCATATATAACATAAACAGGAGACTCCACATGTATGGAAACTGATATATAAAGGATATATAGGTAGAGTGAACATAGTTTAAGCTGCATCTTATTCTTAATTACTCTTTTATTCTTTCCTTCTGATACATCAGAAGGACCGCTACGATATTTCGTAAGAACATACTCAAGGCTGAGTATGGAGCCCGGGTCACCTGGTGTGTAATTCTCAGCCTTGCACCAAGGCAACCGGCTCAGTTGCTTGTCTTGTGACAGTTGTGAACCGGTGAGGCCCTTAGGCCGAAGTCCTGTCAAACTTATCCCCGCTGTCCTGTTGAAAGTAAGGCATGAAAGACCATAATACTTGAAAATAAAGATATTTAACAATATATCTGTCTACCTGATACTAAACAAACGCATGTCAGCCAAATGCCGACTTAGATTTTACAACTTTTGTAGAGAGACCGAAATAAACCTTACCCTAGTGCAGCCATTTTGATCTCTTCACATGACAATGTGTTGATCATGTGACAGACGCCAGTTGGCCTCTCGCATATCCTGGTTCCCGGGCCCAATAAGTTGTAGACTGAGCCTGATATCTATCGGAGCCTGTGGCAGAGGCTTAGCCTGGTATCAGATTTCTAGTTGTAAAAACATATATATTACCCATTATTCTTGGCAAACATCGAAGAGGCAGAACTTGAATGTTTATGTGCCTATAAAATCGGCCCAATAAAATCTTACTGATCATAAAAGTATAACCCATATCACAAGGCAAATTGGCAAAATAAAATAAATATTAGTACGCTTAGATGGATATAGGCTGCAAGGACGAAACTTTTTTTTTTCTTTTTATAATATTTACGAGACAAAAATGAAATTTTACCAAGAAACATTAAGGATATCAAAATGTACGACAGTTCTAGCACAACAAGAAAGTTTTCATTTATACCTTTCAATGTAAATTATGAGGCCTATTGTCAATACACGTTATGGTGTCTGTGAAAGGATTGTGTCAAAAGCCACAATCTACCATATTAAGACCAAGATCTTTGTTCACATTCAGTAAAAAACCTAAGTGAAAAATAGGAGCATCTATTGCGTATAGAATAATGTGGCTTTTTAATCTGGCCTGATTGAATCCTAAATAACTGCATGTTGCTGGTGCTGCCAGCCAGATCTTTCGTACCATTTGTCATCTACAACACAGTTGTATATAAAGCCTATAGGTATTTATTGTAGGTTATTATACGACCATATTTTAAAAACCATTAAACGCCCATATGGAGCGTGGTGGCCTAAGGGCGCTGGACTTCCGACCGCAAGGCTGTGGGTTCGCGTCACGATCTGACCGCTGTGTACGTTGAGACTCTTAGGCACAGTCTTTACCACAAGTAAGGGTGCGCTCTCTGGACCCTGGAGTGAATGGGTACTGGTCATGGGAGGAAGGCATATGTAGAAGGAATGATCTTCTAGCGCCTGATATGGCAGCTTATTTTTCAAGCAAAAAGATTCTTTAGCTAGGGTTATTAACACAAATGTATTACCAAGTCATGTTAAATGAGAGCCCGGTAGAAGAATAAGATATTGTCATGGAAACGTGGTTAATAATATATAATAATGTTGTTATATTTTTCATTAGTTGTGTTGATCAGTAGATCTGTTTGTTTATGTTTCAATTTATTAATCTTACTGTACTATGGTTTAATTGTTATGCGTCTGTTAACGTTAGTTTCCGTGTAGAGAAATCTGTGGAACATACGTTGTCTGGAACTTTCCAGAAGTTTCTTTGTGTTTGGTATATGATATATATAGGCCAGCTCCAGGCCCGGGGAGAGAGATGAGTTCAGTCAGTTCAGCGAGTCGAATGTGTCCGGCGTGTCGTGAGCTGCAGATTCGCACCATACGTTAGTATAGGACGCTGATTTTATTGGTCCTGGAGATAGTTTTATATTTAGCCAAGCACAGCGTAAGAATACTTTGTGTGTTTAACAAATGCAGTTAAAGACGGGCGGAAGCTAGCTGCCGACGGCGATGCAACAGGTTTCAGGTTTCCACATTGCGTTAGTCACTAAAGAAAAGCAATTCGGGATTCCATTCTTATGGGCCAGGCGGAACCAACAGAACTGTGTATTCTGGAAGTATTTTTTGTACGAATGGAACCATTTAGCGGCGGGCGAAAGCCATTTGTGACGTTTTTGAAATAAACTTGTCTTGGGCTTGCCTCCGGAAGAACTTTCAAATCCCTAGGCAATTGCGACTGGCCAGGTTCAAAAGTATAACTAGGATACGGGTAGTCGACAAGCGACTACGCGTAGACCTATCCGCCAAAAACAGAGTAGGACGAGTAAAGTGAGGCATGGATTGAGTGGCAAGCAGAAATAGAGTTAGATGTGTTACATATTAGCATGGGCCTCTACCACGTAAACATGATTGTAGGTGGCGCCAACACAATTTGAACGAGAAACTATCCAAGATGTATATACATGCAAGATTTCAGGAAGATTAGTCAAACAACTGCCGATATTGACTGATTTTATCCCACAGCGGACAAACAAGATGGACGCTGTGCAAAAATGGTTGCAGGTGGCGCCACGAGTTTTGTGTATGATAAAGAGCTATGTGAGATCTAAACACTTGCAAAACTTCAGGAAGATACGTCAAACAAGTCCGGCGATATTAGCATGGATATCTGCAGCATGAACCTGAATGTAGGTGGTGCCATCTGTCTTAAAATCAAGAAATCTATCCAGGATGTATACGCATGCCAAATATTAGGTGAATTAGTCAAACCACGGCAGAGATATGAGTGATTTTAACCCAAGGCAGACGAACAGATGGACGCTGTGCAAAATGGTTGCAGGTGGCGCCACTAGTTTTACGTATGATAAAGAACTATGCAAGGTCTAAACACATGCGAAATTTTAGGAAGATATGTCAAACCAGTCTAGAGATATAGCATGGATGTCTGCAGCGTGAACGTGAATGTAGATGGCGCCACCTGTCACAAAATAAAGAAAGCTATCCAGGATGTATACGCACGCCAAATTTCAAGTGAACTAATCAAACCACTGCAGGGATATGAGTGATTTTAACCAAAGGCAGTCGAACAGATGGACGCTGTGCGAAAATGGTTGCAGGTGGCGCCACCATTTTTGTGTATGTTATAGAGCTATCCAAGAGCTGCATTTGTGCAAACTTTTTTCATGAAAGGTTAAACGAGTCCTAAGATATGTGAGTTAATATGTCCAAACAGACGTACAGATGGGCGCACTGGAGAGAGGGAAGGCCAAAGCTCAACCAATAATGAGGGCACAGCAGTTCACATGTGACCGAATGATAATTCCGAATTTTAAACAATTCTGCCCAGTGGTTACGGAGGAGTTCTCCGGAAGCCTATGCGACGGCGGCGTGCAACTTAAAACATAGTGTCCGCATAGCTCTGTTTTGGCGGATACAACTAGGAAATGGACAGTCTACAAAGACATTTCTCCGGAAAGTCGGAAACGAACGTGGCGGCTGCGGAACCCTTGTGAAAAAAAAATATATCCGCAAAACTCTGTTTTGGCGGATACAATCAAGGTGTTTATCCACCTTGTTGTTGCTGTTTTTCTTATTTTTTATCGAAAGCTTGGTAAATTTTCATATTTTTTCAAGAGCTTCTATTCCTGTTGCGCGCAGTACATTGGTTTTCATCTTATACTTGATTTTGTAATTGTATTCGCCAAAACAGAGTTTTGTAGATACTTTATTTTCAGCCGGACGCCGCCGCGTTCGTTTCTGGAGAACTCCTCGGAGACCCTTAGACCGACCTTTCCGAAACACATAGTAGCATAGTTAATCGCTCACGTATGAAGTTGTGCGTAACAAAGACTGGTGGCGCCACTTGCAACCCTTTTTGTGCAGTGTGCATCTGGGTGTCTTAGTGAAAAAATCCCATATCTCAGGAGTAGTTCAATGTTTCGAGCTGAAATTGTGCATGTCCATAGAACTTGGATCTACCATTTCGTACTCGAGACTGGTGGCGCTACCTGCAATAATTTTTGCGTGGTGTCCATCCATGCGTGTGCCATCTGTACGTCTGAGTGATTTGTTCAATGTACTGGCCAGAAATTGTGCATGCCCATAGATCTTTGATACCTCCATCTCGTATTTAAGATCGTTGTCGCCATCTGCAATCGTTTTTGCGTGGCGTCAATCCGTGCTTTTGGTTTGGGTGAAAATTGTTCATTTCGCAGGAGTGGTTTCATGGAATGGTCTGAAATTTGGTATGTTTATTTGGCAGCTTTTTCTCGTAGACCAGACAGGTGGCGCCATCTACCTTCCCTTTTTTGTAGATTACATTGATGCCTTTTTCTCAGGAGTGGTTTTCTGTACTGACCTGAAATTATGCATGTCCGTAGTCATGGGATACCTCCATATGGTACTCAAGATGAAAGTTGCTCATATCTCAGAGTGGTTCAATTTATTGGTCTGACATTTTGCATGTCCATCATCTCGGAGAGTTTTCTCATAGACTGTGAAGGTGGCGCCACATACCATCTCGTTTTCGTGGAATACATTAAAACCCTTTCTTAAGGAGGGGTTTGCCATATTGACCTGAAATTGTACATATCCATAGATCTTGGATATAACAATCTCGTACTCAAGACTGGTGGCGCCATCTGCAATCGCTTTCGCGCGGCGTCCATCCGTGCGATTGCTTTGGTTGAAAATCGCTCATATCTCAGGAGTGGATGGATGTATCAGCCTGAATTTGCAGGTTTATCCATCTTGGATAGCTTTGTTGTAGACCAGACAGGTGGCACCACCTGTTGTTCCGTTTTTAAAGAATACACTGATGCACTTCTTCTCAGTTAGTGGATAAGTGTTTTGACCTGAAATTCATGCATGTTGTATCCATCTGAAGATCCGTTCCGTGACAATTTATGAGGAGTTTGATTTGGCGGATACATGTGGTCGCTTGTACAACTGTCCGTTTTCCAGTTGTATAATGACAAAGCTGTCACTGCTAGGGGCTTTTCCATTCATATGCAATTTATATGGATTTCCTAGGACTGTGTCTAATGGAAAATCCTCCCATTACATAGCAATAACAAGATGACATTCAGGCCTTTTAAAAATAAAATGATAGAGTCTCTTCAGTTAATTAAAAACTGACGATTGGGTATGAGGCTGCCGCTATCTATTACTGATACACGTTTCAAGTGCATGTATTTACTTTACCTTAAATATAGTCAAAGCCCTAACTTATTTCAAGGCTTTCCCTGTAATACCTTGGTAAAAGTAACAGGAATCTCAAGAAATATAGGAATTTATTTAGAGCACTTTAGACTATATAGGAATCGTCATTAAAAGATATAGGCATTTTCACAATATAACTAGAATACGGGTAGTCGACAAGCGACTACGTGTATCCGCCAAAATCAGTGAAGGACGGGTGAAGTGAGGCATGGATTGAGTGGCAAGGGGATATAGAGTTACATGTGTCACATATTAGAATGGATCTCTGCCACATAAACATGATTGTAGGTGGCGCCACCTGTTTTTGAACGAGAAACTATGCAAGATGTATACACATGCAAAATTTCATGTGGAAAAGTCATTAAAGCATTAATGTCTGCTGCGTGAACGTGAATGTAGGTGGCGCCACCTGTCCTAAAATCAAGAAAGCTATCTTGGTATATATGTGTGCCGAATTACAGGTAATTTGGTCAAACCAAGGCAGACAAACAAATGGACGCTGTGCAAAAATGGGTGCAGGTGGCGCCACCATTTTTGTGTATGTTATAAAGCTATCCAAGGGCTACATTTGTGTAAATTTTTTTTGCTGATTGGTTGAACGGGTCCGGAGATATAAGCATGGATGTCTACAGCGTGAACGTGAATGTAGGTGGCGCCAACTGTCATAAATCAAGAAAGCTATACTGGATGTATACGTATGCTGAATTTCAGGTAATTTGGTCAAACCAATGCCGAGATATGATTGATTTTAACCTAAGGCAGACAAACAGATGGACACTGTGCAAAAAGAACTTTCAAATCCCTAGGCAATTGCGACTAGCCAGGTTCAAAAGTATGACTAGGATACGGGTAGTCGACAAGCGACTACGTGTATCCGCCAAAAACAGAGTAGGACGAGTAAATTAAGTGAGGCATGGATTGAGTGGCAAGCGGAAATAGAGTTAGATGTGTTACATATTAGCATGGGCGTCTGCCACGTAAACATGATTGTAGGTGGCGCCAACACAATTTGAACGAGAAACTATCCAAGATGTATATACACGCAAAATTTCAGGAAGATTAGTCAAACAACTGACGAGATATGACTGATTTTATCCCACAGCGGACAAACAAGATGGACGCTGTGCAAAAATGGTTGCAGGTGGCGCCACCTTTTGTTGTGTGGGTTATAAAGCTATCCCAGGGCTACATTTGTGTAAAAAAAATTTTCCTGATCGGTCAAACGGTTCCCGAGATATGAGCTTGGATGTGTGGAGCGTTAACGTGAATGTAGGTGGCGCCACCTGTAATAAAATCAAGAAAGGTACCTAGGATGTATACGCATGCCGAATTTTAGGTGAATTAGTCCAACCACTGCAGAGATATGTGTGATTTTAACCCAAGGCAGATGAACAGATGGACACTGTACAAACATGGTTGCAGGTGTCGCCACCTTTTGTTGTGTATGTTATAAAGCTATCCCAGGGCTACATTTGTGTAAAAAAAATTTTTCCTGATCGGTCAAACGGTTCCTGAGATATATGGGTTTATGTGTGGAAACAGACGCACAAACGGACGCTGGGCAGAGAGGAAAGGTCAGAGGTCAAGGTCACTTGGTTAGGCACCAGTTCACATGTGACCCTATAATTTGTGTAAGTTTCGGAAAAATGCGTCCAGTAGTCTCAGAGGAGTTCTCCGGAAACGAACGCGGCGGCGGCGGCGGCGGCGGAACCCGGTCAAAAACTTCGTTTTGGCGGATACAATTATGGTATATTAACATATCACATTTAACTTATCTATTCCCCATGCAGCTTTTCAATGTCATGTTTAATTGGTTCAGCTGGCTGCAGACAGTTCAAAACTAGTGGCCCATTGGCCATGACGCTCAGCTAATTTTGACTGGGTGCTCATGTTTTTTTTTTTATTAATATTATATATTGTCTGTTAGAATAGCCTATGGCTAAAGTTAGTGTTGAAACAAGGAACCCATAGGTCACGGCGCTTAGCTGTTATATATGATATATTTTGTGTGGTAATAAATATAAGGTGTATTATGAGTTGTTAGTGTTTAGCATATGTAGATTTGGATAGTATCTTTGGAGACAGGGAAGAGGATTGATTTCATTTATCTTATTAACAAATGGAGTGCTATTGTCACACAGAATTTTAATTGGCCATATAACTTATAAGCTGCACATATAATAGAAGAGTTTAAATATTTATTAAAATTAAATAACAAATATTGTGCCAAATATAAATTTTTAAATAATAAGAGAATCATATGATTTTTTAAATCAAATGGTAACTGGTATTCAAATACTTTCATTTTTACCTAAATTCCCATTCTTATGCAAGAAATTTTATAATGGAGTACATATTCATATTCGTATTCAAATACATTTGCAAATTATTCGCACGATGTCTTGTATTTATTCAGTTTAAGCCAAAAAATGATGTAGAGAATCCAAAATATAAAAATTCACAAATTTAAATAATGATTATAAGTACCTGGTTATATGGCTTTTATTTATATTAAAAAAAATACATGTAATATATTCTCTTTGGACTACTTCACATCAGTCTACACACTAGACACAGTAGGAATCTAGATAAATATTATCAACTGCATCTTTGTCTATCATTAATTTCTTTCATATGATTCCTAATGATTAGTAATGAATAATATGATTTATTTTTTTTTATCATTAAAATTGAACTAAAAAATACCATAGATGACTGCATGGTGTTATTTGGAATTCGTGACATTCTATCCCTCCATAAAAGATTTTTACATCATCGGTAACTGCAAGTTAATTTCCTGTTACTCATCAACTAAAAAATTCCTTTTCTATTAATTTTTCTTTAATTTGTTTTTAAAAACAAATACAAATTTATTTATTTCAGCTTTCTAAACTAAAAAGCTGAAATCCTTATGTGTGCATGATATAAAAATTATATCAACAGTGCTCACAGGAAACAAACATGCCATGGTCAAAGTTGGGCATAATTTAAGGTACTAATTCTATTATTATACTAATAACTTATAAAATTTGAAAAATTCAGAACTAATTTTGGGTATTCAATTGAATCTTGATTGAATAATGTTACATACCTGACAAAAAATCTATAGCTTCAGCAATCCTCTTGTTAAGGGAGTAAATGTATTTCTTAATTTTTTATAAAGTGCATTATGTTTAGGCCCATAACCTAAAACAATTACGCAATACTGACATCATTTGTGGCATGTGAATAGCGAATGTGTAGAAAAATATGTATATTATATATAATCAAAGTCAGATCAGTGGTGTTGATTTTAGGCAGTCATGAAGTGAAACAATAGGGTTTCAATGGAAAAATGAAGATCTTCATTAATATCTCAAAGGAATTAAGTTCTAGTGACCAAATTCTTGGCATGGTAGGGATTTTGGAGACATCTAACTGTATGCCAAATTTTAGGAACTGAGAGCTGAAGCTGTGGAGCTGAGCTCTAGCAAACTTAATAACACTAGCTTGATGTAAACGATATGTGACATAGTGCTTGAAAACTTGTATAAAATTAACAGTTTTTGATCAACTGGTTTCAAATTTTTGGTGTTAACAAATGAAATGCTAACAAAAACATGCTGTGAAAATTAAATCCACAGCAGTTACAGGGAAAAAACGTGTCATGGTCAAATTTTGGCAAAATTTAAGGTACCAATTTTTTATTTTGGCTTATATTTTTTTAAAAAATTAAAGATTTTGATCTAATTTTGGGTATACAAATTAATTTTGATTAAATAAAGTTACAATATTGGAAAAAAAAGTCCTTAGCTTTAATAAGTTTTGTGTTAAGTGATCAAATATTTTTCCTGATTAAAAAAAAATGCATTATGTTTTGGCCCATTACTTTTTCAAATTATATAATACGGACCTAATTCCTGGCATGTACAGGAACTATATAGAAGAATATTTATGGTAAATTTGAGGAAAAATAGATATGTGGTTTTGATATTAGGCAGTCCTGAAGTGTGAAAATAGGTTTTTAATGAAAAAATGAGGTTTTTCCTTAATTTCTCAAAGGAACGAAGTGGCAAAGACCCAGTTTTCGGCTTGGTAGGAGATCTTGGGGACATCTAACATTATGCCGAATTTTAGATTCCTAGGTCTTACGGTTACAAAACGTGCCACAATTACAGACGGACGGACAATGGACTAGGACTATAGCTCAGATGACTTATAGTCAGCTGAGCTAAAAATGGACAGAAAATAAACAATTCAGGATTCATAGGAGATCTGCCTAGGACTCTCCTGGATTTCACAATAGAGGGTTCAAAGGAAAATAGATACAATTTGTACCCTGTCTCTCTGGGTGCTCAAAATCATGTTTCTGGTCCATAGCTTGCAGAATATAGGTCAACATGATCCAAATTCAGGTTTCCAAGGAGAATTGCCAAGGATTACCCTGAATGTCATGTTAGAAGAGTCTAGGGCTAATGGATACAATTTGTGCCTTGTCGGTCTCGGTGCGTAAACCCATTTTTCAGCCCATAGGTCACACAATATAGGTCACCATGAATTTATTTCAGGTTTCAAAGGGCACTTGATTAGGACCTCCCTGAGTTTTTTGTTAAAAGATTCTAGGCCTAATGGATACAATTTGTGCCCGGACTGACTGTCTAGGTGTTATATGACATCTTTTCTAATAGGTTGCAAAATATAGGTCATGGTTACCTTATTTCAGTATTCCAAAGGATACTTGCCAAGGATGTTACATAAGAAGATTCTAGGCCTAACCGATTCAATTTGTGCCCCGTCTGACTGATGCTTGAAAACCTTGTTTTTGGCCCGAAACTCATAAAATGTAGGTAACCATTACCTAATTTCAGGTTTCCAAGGAGATTTGCCTAGAAACAAAATGTCCCCATCTGACATTCAGGATGCTCATTTGACATCTTTTCCCTATAGGTCGCAGAATATAGGTCACTGGAAGTTTCTAGGCCCAATGGATACAGTTCGTGCCCCGTCTGACTGTTTGAGTGTTTAAAATCATGTTTTAGGCCCGTAGGTAAAAAATATATAGGTCACCATGAACTAATTTCCAGTTTCCAAAGAGGTTTGCCAAGAAACTCTTAGGATATTGAGTTAAAAGATTCTAGGCCTAATGGATTCAATTTGTGCCCCGCCTGACATTCAGGGTGCTTGAAACCATGTTTTCGGCCTGTCGGTCACAAAATATAGGTCACCATGACCTTATTTCAGGTTTCCAAGGAGATTTGTCTTGAAACTCTCAGGATATTGAGTTAGACGATTCTAGGACTCACATATACGATTTGTCCCCATCTGACATTAAGGGTGCTTGAAATCATGTTTTGGCCTGTCGGTCATAAAATATATATATAATTTCAGGTTTCCAAGGAGATTTGCCAAGGACCTCCCTAAATGTCACGTTGGAGTATTATAGGCTTCACAGATACGTTTTGTCCCCATCTGACATTCAGGGTGCTCATATGACACCTTTTCCCTCTAGGTCGGAGAATTTAGGTCACAGTGACCTAGTTTCAGATTTCCAAGGACATTTGCCTAGGATCTCCCACAATGTCAGGTGAGGATTATCTAGCCCTTATTGATACAATTTGTGCCCTGTCTGAATGTCTGGGTGCTCGAAATCATGTTTTTGGCCCGTAGGTCACAAAATATAGGTCCCCATGACCTAATTTCGGGTTTCCAAGGAGATTTGCTGGGTGTACTGTTACAAGTTTCTAGGTCTAACGTTTACGATTTGTGCCCTGTTAACGGATGGACGGCCCGCCCGCCGGACGGACGCCGGACAAAGGGTGATCACTATAACTCAGATGACTTACAGTCAGCCGAGCTAAAAAAAAGTAAGCGGCTGCAAGTTTTGAATAATAATAATAGGTTTATATAATATCGATTTAGTAGAAACATTTATATTAGAAACACGATTGTACAGTGAAAAAAAAATTAATAGTAAAATAAAGGAGATTTATGAATTAAAAATAGTAAATACTGGAAAATATATAGGCGACCTAATTTTATCTTAAAAGGTAATAGAAAAATATTTCACGGTACTGATTGACTTATTTCTGTCAGAGTCATCGATATTCACGTCGGCCTGTACTTGGAGCGGTCATGGATCGTGCTAGAGATAAATATATGCATGAACCGTTTCTGTTGGCCATACATGTAATCAAGGCTCGAAATCATAGTGTTGGGCACCGAAATTTTCAGTTATAGTTTTAAGGGAGGTCCAGCAAAATCGGTAAGCCTTAAGTCATCTCGGCCGGTTAAATGTGCGACAGGGTTTGGATGCAAGTTTCTTGGGAATCCCGCAAAGATTTTATTTTAGGGCAATAATATAATGATTGCGTCATATGGTTTTCCATGTGAGCGACCCTCCCTGAATTTAATCATTACAAAGAGTAAAACGTGTACAATGCCGTATATAATATATTAAGGTTTTCAAAAATTTCTTAAAACAGTCTTGTCATTAAGAAATGCTAATGGGGTATAGTAAAATACTTTATCCGGTGGAAAGGTTCCCACATGTCTTTCCCAGTTAAGCATTTGCCGAGTGCCTTATCCCCTGCGATCACTATACTGCTGAGCTATCCTGAAATGCATGATAAATGAAAGGATATTTTCAGAAATTTTAAAAACATTGACAAGGGGACACTCGCACGCACCTAATAATCAGACAGTCGACCGGTAAAACACTTTATTCGCAACATGCATAAAATCAAATTAGTATACAAAGATAATACTGTATATGATAAAATACCCGTTTATATAAAACTCATGACTAAAATATCAATATGAATATAAATATATAAATATATTTCTGGCAAAATGTGAGTGCCATAATTGGTGCGTTTTACAAAATGATATATGTAAAGACAATAAAATAAGTGTTTGACGTAATTAGTGCATAAGACTATAAGTAATACAGATATCATGCACTGTACTTGCGCTGTAAAAAAGCATGTGCGCCTTAATTGGTGCGTTGTGATAATACATGCCATAATCAAAACGAGAATCAACAATCCAGAAAAATAACTATTGCATCACGGTACACGGATTATCCAAAATTAATAACTTCTTACACTCGATACTTGTAGGAAGCATTCAACGTATTCTCTCTGATAATAGTGCCAAAGTTGTTGTCCACTGTAAAAATAAAAAGATCTATAATATAATAATTATTATTATTATTATTATTAATGTTTGCATCGTAGCAACTTTTGCTGTCTAGGGAGGGGGGGGGGTGTTATTCGAAATTGGGACCTTTTTTACACACATACACACACATAGTTATATATATAAATAATATATATATATTATTACCTTTTATTGTATTGTGACATAATAAAAAATTTTTACAATTAAGTGTACGGTTTTAAAAAGTCTGTATGTTTAAAGTACATGGTTATTCTAAACCAGATTAAGATATATAAAATTCTATAGTATACCAAAGTCTATAATTCTAATTATTAATATTTTTCATTTCAAAAATATAAATATTATTCTCTGAATATCAGGGGGGATGAATACATTGACCATCCCCCCTTTTGGTAAGAAATGGGGGGTATATATACCCCCCCCCCCCCCATATTGACGCCCCAGCTTTCTAGTGTACGAAACTAGAATACCAACGACAGCCAAACAGGGGAAAAACTTTAAGAGGAAAATGGGCTGTGCACGTTCTTACAGGTATGTCAGCGCCACCATGTGCCAGAACAAGAAAAATAAGAATGACCGACGGAATCCACTCAGGAACGAACGAATGACGCCAACGCTTGTCTATTATGTACTTTACATATCAGTTGGCGAGACCTGGGTTCAGTTTTGAAATTATATTATTTATCATGGTGAGGTTAGACGTGGAATTTATTCTGTTCTTGCGTTGTCTGGAAACATTACTTAAAATCATAGGGATTAATTCTTTGGTCAAGGGACGCAAAGAAATCGATATGTTCGAAATTTTAAACATAAAAGCAAATTACCCTTTATTAATCAAACCGCTTTACCAATCGACATACAGCACAATTAAGTCGCAAAAATTTAAGGGTATTAGATAGGAAACTTGTCTGCATCTGGAAGTTAACATCCGGAATTCCTTAATACACAGTATATATAATATAACCGCTTCGGAGTCTACGTGTTTATTAAAGGATATGGTCTTGTAACGCGGATCTTCTAACCTCTCAAGAGCGGCGACGAGAAAAATTTCCGTCCCTCACGAGCAGAGGCAGGAAATCCCAACCATCCCGCACGACCGGCGGGAAGAGAAATCACAGCCGTCCCGCACGGGCGGCGGCAAGAGAACTCCAAAACGTCCCACACGAGCGGCAACATGATGCCAATGATAACGCTAAACTTATACAGTGTTTAACAAAGTAACAAGTCATGATAAATCATACCATAATATCTGAAAGTCCTATGTACATACCAGATAACGAGTCAAAATATGGTTATATTTTCCTCTCACAGCTATAAGCAATGAGCAGCCTTAATTCGCATGCGTTCATACACGAAGAACTGAACTCCGCTGTGAAGACCTATTTTTATCATTGAAGGTGACAGACCACTGAATAATGGCCGCAGACCTGGAATAAGAGAAAATGTCAGTTTAAAGAGCAGAGCCCGGAGCTGTATTAGCCATGCACAAAAATGCGGCTGGCTTGGACAAAAGGGCTGCTGACTTTAGTAGTTAGTCGAGTTTCGTGGCTCGACTCGGCTTGCAAACTGACCTGATAACCTATTCATTTGACGATGTTTCAAAGTACCCATTTTATTTTAACATGTTATCTTTATTACGTGTAACATATTGCTCCATTTTACATTTAATTAGTTTGTGATTAAATATCGAGTGTAGTTTTTATCCTGGTGGTTTCATAAGTCAACACGTTTATATTTAAGTAATCACAACGTTTCCTATCAGCGACATGAAAGCAAAAATACAAAACTTGAACATTTGTTTTGGGCATTTTAATTGTAAAGATTAATCTTTTTGTATAAATTCTATCTCAAGCCAATTTGAGCTGCACAAAATCGGCTCACTTCGGCTTGATGAAATAATGGCTAGGCCTCCTGATGAACTCGGCTCGGCTAGGCTGGCAGCGGCGCAAAATGGCGGCGGCCTGGAGTTCTAAAAGAGCTAGGTTATAATCATTTTCTTTGTTGGGCAAAGAGAAAGAAAAAAAATGATAGAAAGGAATAAGAGGGCAAATTAAAAAGATAAAAAGATAGAAAGAAACGCAGACATAATGAGTGAAAAAGAGAAACAGAGAGAGAGGGGGAGACAAAAAAATAAACCATGCAGATAAAACTGTTTATCTTGTTTCATTGTTATATTTTAAAAATTATTTTTCTTGATCTTTTTATTATAAAAAGTTGTAGTATCGGCTATATAGTTGCTGTTATTTGTGTTAAAATTCTCAGTAATATTTCCTTTCGGCAGAAACAGTTATTATTAATCATATATTACAAATACCTTTCTCGCCTTCTTTACAGATGGTGTGAAAGAAAAGCCTCCTAAAGCCACGCATGCCCGATTCTGAGGAAACCACTTTCATTCTTATCTTCATCGTGTCCACTGGGTGGAGGAGACAGGAACTGAGACCAGCACTGGTACCGCACACGAAATAATAGCAAGGTCCTGAAATAGTAAATGCTCAGAATAATATATATAAAATATGTCATATGCCATATGGTTATGAATCAAAGGTTTGACTAAGGTTTCAGACCCACGAGAACGTGACCGATTTTTTAAACTTATTTATATACATGATAATGGTAGACCAAACGTAGGCCGGATATATAGTGAATATACATCATCTCGATCTCCATATGACTTATGCAAAGAGTCGAATAATAAAGCGTATATACATATTGTTCTATTTTCCAAACTATTGTGGGTCGAAAAAGAAGGCTCGCCCTTCAAATCCGCCCCTGGTAAATAAGACGTGTCAATATATGAAAAAAAATATCGCTCAACCTCCAACAAATTGCAAGAAATTGTTTTGTGGTGAATTTTTTGTACTATATATAGGATCCGCTTAACAATATATCAAAAGTTTACCAAAAACTTGACAACATTCCTTTGCAAGTGTATTTTGCGGCACACTCCTGCATCTATATTTTGGAGCTAAATAGTCCAATTTAGGATGAGCAGAGCTAGAGCATTCGAGCGTGCTTTTACATGAATTATTAAAAAGACTATAGAACCAATCAAGTGGCTAGCGTGCGATCTTGTAATATCACTTGCATGGAAAAACATTTTTCATTTTGAACCAATCCGTTTGAAAGGTGAACATGTATTAACACCTATAGATGTTTCCACATTAATAGCTGATAAGTAGTAACAAACAGGACACAAAAACGAAATTTTTTACAGGTTGTTTCCACCAAATCCCTATATTTTCCTATAAAAATGGTGTATAATTTCTTATTTTTTCCGGCAGAATCCGGTTTTCACTGAGCGAAGTGTGACTGAAAGTTTGATATAATAATGGTAGGATGCACCTTTAGCGGAAAGACAATTATTCTGCGGAAAGGCAAACCTGTATTTATGCCTTTCCGTTGGCAAGGGAGAAAATTTGAAAATATTACGATACATGTTTACTGTACTGTTTTTAAAAATTGATTTGTTTGGTCTTCATAATTTTCGCCCCATCACATGCGCGCCTGTTCAAAATTCATGATATTGCAGACCAGGAGGCCCGCTGAAGCAAAGTCTTTGTGCAACCGAGTTGAAGACCTCGCTCATAGGATGATGCGCTCCTGTATTTGTATTTGCAAAATTTTATAAGTGCCTGCTGTAAATCTGTGTGAGACATTTTGCTTTATCGCGCAGCTGTAGGTCGCTGGAGTTTGGGATTCAGCCCTGCGCGCTCTCTAAGGATAATTTTGATGGAGCCGATAGACGCAATGCAACACAAGCCAAGCAGGAAGCCGCGAGAGTCGGCCACTGTTTTCTGCATCGGGGCCGAGAAGACGGAGAGGAGGCGAAGAGGAGAGAGACATTGCAGCGCTGACACCCTCACAAAGTAGTATCATCAGCAGTAGCCTGCTGTAAATCATTCAATTACGATAGCTGCTCCTACACACAGTACTGTACAGAGGAAAGCTAGGCATTGATCTGTACAAGATCTTTTCATCTACATTGAATGATAATATCTAAGAGTAGGTGGTTTCCAATGCGTGTTCCTCTACTACTACTTAAGTACTGTTTTTGGGCACTGACACTGGATGATGCTCAGCTCTAAATATTTTTAATTAGATTTATAATTTGATTTAACATTTCTTTGTAAAGCATTGAATATGGGTTGGCTTATGCTCACCTAATTGTTCGTCTGGAGTTAGTTTTTGGGCGAGTGCTTTCGCGTAGTGATACGCTCCGAAGTAAACAAAGGTGCCAGGAACTTCATTAAATAGCCCACAATACAGGCAATCCTCGATACAAAGATTTCACTCCTCCTCTCTACACCAGGTGGCGCCCAGTGTTCAAGAAGGATTTACAGTTACTGAAATGGTCAAAATAAAATCAGAGCAAATATTTAAAAGGAAGATTGAGAGTATATCTTGATAAAGTTGTCTTGCAAAAACAACTGCCATGTAGCATACCTAGAATAACACTTAAGTTAATCCTATCACGCTGTGGCTATTGAATTTTGCGATCGCTCTCTCGAAAATTGTTCTAATATAGTATGGAACAAATGCAAAAGGGGATTTAAATGCCCAATAGACAACATGTTTCATTCAAGAAAGGACCAGCTTGCTTTAAAACTTACACCGTGGTTTTTTGGCGTCAAGGCAATGAGTCGCATGTTTCATGTTATAATTTTATTAATTCGAATATTTTAACACCTCGTTCAATCTAAGGTACTTTTACTTGTTTTTGCAAGTGACCCAATGACCCAACTATTAGTCGTTGAGCCAATACTCAGTCGAATTTAATACATCATAATAAACATGAGCACCGCAAACGTGCAAAATACGCTAGTCGTGTATCTGGTGACCTCTGACCTCATTAGATATTCGTAAATTTTGATGAGAAGATAATTCAGGTGAGAGACTATTGGTAAATATGTACGATTTTCATGAAAATCCATGGGATTTATGGTACGTCACCCAGGTGCTTCCGAAGTGCGGTGACCACTGACCTCATTATATATGCATCGAACTCAGGCGAGATAATTTATTGATTAACATTTCTGATCAGATTTATCAAATTCCTTAATATTCTTCATAAGTTATCGCGGCGACACCACAAAGAAGTCTAGTGACCCATGACCATATTAAATATGCGTGGGTGTTGCCCAAAATCGAACTCGGGCGAGATAATCTGTTGGTAAGTTGTTATGGTGAGTATGCATGATCAAAGCATCAAAGCCCCCTTAAGTTAACGCGGCGACACTAAAGGTTATCGGACGGACGGACGGTATACCATAATACTCCCGTCATATGACGAGCGTATAAAATCGCTCATTTCAATCGACACTTTGTGAAATGGACTAAATTTTGTTCTGTGAAGGGCACTGGTGTTCCTGTAGCATTTTAACCTGAAAAAACTGACAAAATATCGGTTTAACGAGTTTCAAATTACTAATTCAAACATATGTAAAACGAAACTCAGAAGTAAACTCATTAGAACAAAATTCATATTGCCAGGAATCCTTGTGTAAGTTACGATATCCAGACAGCAGCAGATGTGTGGGCGGATTCGCGTAAAACTATAGTGAATGCTATCCTTTGTGTCTCAATAAATACATTTTTAAAAATTAAAATATAATACATATTTTGAGGAATTCAAAGTGTCGGGATCTTACTTAAACATACGGACATGCAAATAAAATGTTAATTTATCATTTTTTTTGTATATTTTAAAAATTAATGTTAAAAATGCTCATTAAGAAGCTAAGAAGTTCCGAGGGCTAAGCACTATCCTTCAAGACCCTTAAACAATACCCTTCCCCCCCCCTTAACCCCCACAGTAATTACAATATGAAGAAAAATTTATTTATTCTAAAATTAATCATATAAAGAAATAGAAGTTAAAAAGTAGCTGAAACCATTTACCCTTGCTTTTTCCTGCATAATTATCTTCACTGCGTCCAGGGGGCACTGCACGCAAGAAGATACCACATCCGTCATAGCTCCAGCACATCCAAGTTCGAGTGGCTTGGCGGACTTCGGGTCAGAATTTGTGAACTTCCTCACAGTGGCTTCTCACAGTTCAAATAAACTGAACACAGTAGCTACTCTCGACGCGCTGCTGAATATGGCTGGCGTCGGTCCTTGATACAGCCCACGCAAACCTTCCGATTTTAGTGCATCTTTCACACACGAGGTGCCGCTGCGGAATGTAACCGGGTGCGCTTGCATTTTCACTTTGATGGTATCAAGCCAATGCGAACAAAATGTGGCGGCGCCTCATCCTGTGGTGATAGACCAATAGCAATTGCCTATTTATTATGAAATGTAAAAAAAATCATGAATGATAATATAAAAGAAAAAAATGTACACTAAAAGACCAATAGCTAAACATGTAATAAATAATATGCGCTCACTTTATGGTGTCTTGCATTCTGATAAGG
The DNA here is from genome assembly GCA_026874595.1 of Sipunculus nudus. Taxonomy (NCBI): domain Eukaryota; kingdom Metazoa; phylum Annelida; class Sipuncula; order Golfingiida; family Sipunculidae; genus Sipunculus; species Sipunculus nudus. The sequence goes on along the minus strand of CM049306.1, from coordinate 35,628,523 downwards.
ACAACTATGGATAATTGTGCAAGAAATACATGTTATTATCCATATTCCTTCCGCTTTTAGGCTCTTAAGTCTACTATCATTTACAGCCATTTCCCTGAATACACATTCACATATATCTTAAACACAGAGGAAAAAATGCGCGACTTTAGGCCCTCCATATGACAGTATCCGGGGATGCTGTGTCTTGAAGAGAGATTTCTGGGAAGATCTTGACTCCCATTAAGTCTGATCCATCGTGGTCTTTTTGGCACAATGTACTTAAAAACGGAAGGCTGTATATAGTGTTACTCTCAGTTTGATTCGGCCTTTATTTAGTTCATAATTATGATATTTCATATTCTGCTGGAACCAATAAGATTTTTCTCCAAGTCGTTTTAATTTTGTTTGAACTAAAAACAGAATTATATGTTCTTCTCTTCGTGAATTGTAAAATAAAGTAATTCGTTTCTTCATTTTAAAATCTGTGCTCTTCACTAAATGGGCCTTTGCAGAGAGCTTCATACATACAGTACATGGGAGGATTTACAGCGGCGGGTCTACATGGAGCGGATTACAGCCTCCAATATGTTACTGTAATATTACATTATGTCATTTAGTAGTATTAATTCGATATAAATTATACACTTAGTCGTGTTTTCAAAGAATAAGTGTTCATACTACTCTTACGTTATATGAAAGGAACCTTTACATAAAAAAAACAATTTTTTACATACCGATAGCACCGGCAGTGAATTGTAAATGGATAGTGTTTCCAGTCTTGGCCTTAGAGGTCGCTCGGGTACTTGCTTCGCCCAAGCTTCCACCGCAGGCCCCACACTTGGAGCCTTCGTTTGAGCCACCAAGCTGCATATTTTGCCCAGTCTGTTGTTCTGAAGCCTGTTTGCATGTGCATATTTGAAAGAAATTTCCTATCACACCCTCGTACATAAGAACCTGGCTATTTCTCAGTTGGTTCGATTGTATTTCTCTCGAGACCTTGCTCTCAAAGATGATCCTTCCACACTTCTCAAATTCTGTTTGCAAAATTGCTTTCCCAGGGCAAACCGCCAGCTTTTATATGGATTCTACCGGCGTCACACAGGTGCTCTGGTTGTATTCAGTGAATGAAGTGAATTGTCATCTGGTCACGCCATGGCCAAATCAATTAAACTGGCTGTGTGGGTAAGTTGTCCGTGGCCCGTAATAAAAGGAACCCATGGCTGGTCGGGGGGTTGGTAACTGGTCTTGGGGTTTTCGGAATCAGCCTTCACCGGACCTAGAGAATCTAAGTAAAGAGTCCAAAATTCTTAAAACCAAGAGGGCAGTAAACTCCATCTCCCGGCTTCCCAACGTCTAACTGAAAAGCTTAATCAGTGGTGACTTTTGGGCCAACATCAAAATAACAATTATAACTAGTTGCAGAGGATTTGAATAAAGGATAGATATATATCAACACATGGGATACCTTTTAAGGTATTAACATCGTTTGCATTCATTGTGCACTCTTGTCTCAATCAAATGCCAATAAGTCGTTAAAAAATATTTCGAGGAATATTGGTCACATACTACATACTACATAGTCCCATTAAATAGTCCCATTTTGGCGGGGATGTGGATGTAGGTACTAATCGATGACTGTTCTGTCTTGTTTTACCCCTTGATCGGATTTTTTTTTTTTTTGTTGGGGGGGGGGGGGGCAAAGGGAAAATCCATTAAAATTTGGTGGTAACGTGAATCACTATTATGTTTTTATTCAAAGGTAGCTGTGTATACCCGGCTCAGTAGGTACTTTTATTGCACTGATAGGCCTACATTGAATCATGACACAAGTCGCACGGGAAACCGCACTGCAGCCGCCATCCATCCGCTGCACTGATATCGCCATAACAGTCGGCAACGAATGCTGAATTAACACAAAAGAATAAAACTGAAGTGTAAATCCCATCTCCAGTCATTTCCTGTGAATCGCAGGGGTTTTCCTGTCAACTATAGAACCCATGGGAGGAATGCTTGCATGTGTCCGGAATCCGACAAACATGCAGTATTTACAAGTATGCCAACTTATAATGAAATCTTGCACGTAGTAGGTCTTGCACTTGGTAGGTATTGTTAGAAAGTTTACAAATATATCTTATGTTCAGTCAAGTTCATTTTAAGTGACAGTGTACACGTTGGCTATGAGGTCTGGTCAAAATTGGCGAAAATATGTGTATGGTCATCAAGTTTGCAATACTGTATTATACGGTTTTTGATACTGTATAGCATGCCACTCTGACAACATCAACAGACTCTAATGTCAGATGGGCAAAATGGAGTCTTCATTTCTGCGAGATCACCTCCCCTTTTTCTGGCAGGCATGCAGGGGAGGGTTGTGACGGAACCATCCAGTTGGGACCCGGGACGCCGAGGCACATAATTCAACAAAGCTGAACGACCCCGTATACTCCGTTAAGAGCGTGGCATGGTGAAGCTTAACTTAACCTCTAATTTATTTGGGAGTACGAGGCACACAGTTCTCCAGGCTTATTTTGACATATTTCCTCGCCCATAATACCACACATCAAAGTTTCAACCGGATCCGGTTCATATTGCATATGATCCAGTGTTCAGGAATGGTTCAGTTTCATCCGGATCCGGTTCATATTGCATATGATCCAGTGTTCAGGAATGGTTCAAAGTTTGATCCGGATCCATTTCATATTGCTTATGATCCAGTGTTCGGGAATGGTTTTAAGGTATTAAGTGGCAGAGTGCTTTCTTATTAACACGAATGAATATACTTTTTTATACATGCTGCCACCTTAAATCTGATTTTAACACTTAAAGATCCAGGCTTTTGCTACCTTAAAGGCTGAATCCAAAAGTAACTTAGCGCAATTTCTTTGTCAAGGTTGTGCAAGCGCCTGGTTTCGGGAATGACATGTCCCCCCTCACTTTTTTAGTGATGGTCGACAGAGAACCTGTTGTCCCCCTTACTTTTTAGGGGATAAAACAATTTTAAATACAGAGATATTTCCGACAATGAGTTTTGTCATGTTTTCTTCAATACTCTTTCAATTATGCAACTTATATTGAGAAAATTTACAAACTGGGAGTCAATGGCCTCACAAAGTTGTCAGAAATATAAGGCCATGTTCTTGAATGTTTAAATCAAATGTAAATTTAATTAAATGTAAATTTAATGCTAAAAACCGAGCAAAAATTATTTTCATAGCTTGAAAATTTTTATATTTCATGTGTAGTGGGAGAAGAAAATGATATTCTGGGTTAGGATTTTTGTCCGGTTTGTCGTAGGAGGGAAGTCACCCAGACAGAGAGACAGGAAGGGGGGGGGGGGGGGGGGGGGTGGTAGGGGCTTCTGTCGGCACTCCTTCGGATTGTTGCTAGGCATTTTATCAGCACACAAGGCCCATGACAGCCCTAATAAGCACTCGTGCTCCATTTAGTGACTTACTAACAGTTGCAGGGGTCATAAGAAGGGTCACAGCAGTGTGGAACAATGCAAACATCAACAAGGCATATATATGATGGTAATAGTTTATTACATGATGAAAGTTAAAACTGCAATACACGTCACTGATATAAAGTACAAAGACAACATATTACAATTCCTGATGGAAAAGTGGGCCAATAGAAACAAATGTTTGTCAATGAGGGTGGGGGGGGGGGGATAACTGAACAAATAAGATTGCTTGATGTACAGGCCGTATGAAGCGCCTCATACCATTTATTACAAGCATTGTACAGCAGCTTTTTACATATAACAGCAAAAATGTACAAGACATATAGATGCATGGCAGTGATATTTGTATATATATGATGACATGTGTTGATTGATGAGACTAATCTACGCAAACAAGATATAACATACACCTGGCTTCAGATGCTGGGACTGTAACATAAATCATACCATCTGATCCTAGCAGTTCTTTAAATAAACAAAATGACACTTGCTGCAAACAATGACAAACAGCCAAGCGAATGAAGAAAGGAGCATTTCAGGTCTGGTACTAGTTCCACAGGTGCCGGTATTATACAACTTGGCATACTTAATATGTATTACTCTTTGCCAGAAACAGTAATGTCCGACCTAACATGTGATGTTTCTTACCATATTATTGATCTTTATGCTTACCTTTTAATCTTATGATACAATTTATTAAGTTCTTGATAGACAAGTACCAAAAATTTACTTTTGGAGCTGCCCCCTAATTCCCACTGATGATCCAAGAAACCGATTCCCAAGTGCCGTGTTAACAACAGGGGGTAACTTATGACTGAATGTTAATTCTTTATACACATATACATTTATGTATATGTTATCAAATAAAACAGCCGTCACCTCTCTGAACAAGAAACTGGCCAAATACAACTTGATTTAATTTTTTAATAAGAAATATCAACCATAACAACAAATAAATGAAATGAAACATGCTCCATCTTGACAGCTGGAAAATGACAAATAGAGATTAAAAGATTCACCCAGGGATTTCTCCCCATCAAAAACTTAACAACATTTCATGATTGGGAAAATGAAGATAAATCTAAGATGAATCAGGTATAAGGTGCAGAATAAAATGTTCTGGTTGTTAAAAAGAAATTGCAGACTTAAGCATTAAAGACCTTTCTTATTATTTTAAAGTGATCTAAAACAGTTCCAGCAATGAGTATATTTTATGATGTGTTCTCTGGCAGAAAGATCACATTTATTTCAATTTCTTGAAGGTCACCTTAAACAATTTTTTTTAATTTCACTGTGGAAGGACTTAATTAAATTGTTAACTGAGTATGACAAAATCAAGTAAATAAGTTTCAGAATTCACGATACTTCTTCCATTTTGATGTGCCCGGAACATGCACAGAATGTACTTGAAGAATTGATTACAGGTGAAAATGAAAAGTGCTGCGACATTGATTCTCTGGTGCTTGATGACTTAACAAGACAGTGGCAGGACTTTAATATAGATCATCAAAGAAGTTCTTGGCTGGAACAAGAGGATTAGGCTCCCCTGTGACACTACAGCGATGCAGAATTGCCTTCTCATAGGCTTTTTGTACAGCTTTTCGTACATTTGGTTTCTTGTTTTCCAGCAGCTTGTTCTTATCAAGTCCCGAGTCTACCCCCAATGGCTCCAGCTTGCCACGTGGTAACCACTGCCTGCAGTTACACAAACATCACAATACCTTTACACATTCATGCTCTAAATTTTTCATGTTTTGAGATTATTCCAATATTTTCCTGATTTAGCCCTCTATGCCCTGGTTTTCATCTTTCTCATCCATGTAGTATTTAATTTTAGTTTTACCATGTCTAAGCAGCAGGGCCTCAGATATTCTTTTTTGCTCTTTATAGAATCAAGCAGTTACCATTTGTATTTGCAGTGCAGTGTCATTTTATTTTTAATTTATCATGTATGTTAGCAAAATTTAACCATCTAAATTTGAAATGAATTTACAGCAAAGTTTAACCATTCACAACAGAAATGTATGGGAATAAAGCTTAACCATTCATATCTGCTATATAATGCAGTAATATTTTACTATTAACATATGTATTGTCCAGCAGTAAAAGTTGACCATTAACATTAGCAAAATATTGCAATAAACTTTTACTATTACATCTGTAATGTGCAGATGTAAACTTTAATTTACATTTGTAATGTATGACAGGATACATTTTCCTTTTACATTTGTAACAGTATCATTTATCATGTAATTCATCTTGACTAATATACAGATATTACCTGAGTAATGAGTAATACTTACCAAGTCCTCTTAGTGTCAAAGAACAGCACGAGGTACACATGTTCCGCGTACTTCCGTTGTAGTGCCAGCACATCTTCTGGGGGAACTGGGATCGGAACACCATTGTGGAAGTATCCTGTCTTCGGCATTTTAGGGTTGATGATCTGTATAAAGAAACATGCAATCATTATGGGCTTTTCATGTTTAACCAGCTTCGATTAGATTGAGGGAGATCAAAATAGCCGAAAGAAGCCTGTGCTTTACAGAAAATAGTATATTATAACTGGTAAACATATCCTCCATGCTTCCCTCTTGTTAACATTTGTGATGAAACATTTAACAAAAACTCCATTTTGCCACTGTAAAAAAGGTAGATTTGTTGTCATTTCAACGTATGAACACATTAAGAAATAAAGAAAGAAACATATAAAGTTTGTAACCGCACAGGTACCCTCCCATAGGTTCAACACATCTGAACAGCCTTGAGACTCAAATAATCACTTCATCTGATTATTGCTAACAAATGTTCTGATGCATGTAAGCCATAAATAAGGTGGGGGGGTAGTGCAGGGAGGAGATGGATGTATTCATACAGACAAGAACCAGGAGTGGTACATTATGACATGAGGCACCTTTCTGGGCCAAGTGGATGTTTCATATGAAATCTTACCAGGGCCGGGTACCATGGATATCCTCGGCACTTTGCCCACACCAGGTCCAGTGGTTCCAATGGAATTATATCCTCACTCTCTTCATCATACAAGTAACTCTGCTTTTTTGTCCTCACTGAAAGTAAACAAACCTGGTCAGTAAAACAGTATATTTAACATTTAAAGGACCCATCGATTAACCTAGTACAGTAACAGAGATAACACATTAGAAGGTGGGTGTACAAATAAATGGATGAACTTCTTACAGCTAGTACCTTTATACCTCTTATTATATCCAGAACAAAAATACAAAAGAAGCCAATATGGAAGGAAAAACTTTCTAATGCTGCCTGTTAATATTCAAAATCCCCCTCCTCCAATAACATAATTTACTCTTTAGGAAACAGTAAATTAAAACCTACCAAACTGCATATTTTGTCACTTCACTTGTCACTTCACTTCAACATAATTGTTTATATCTAACTCAGAATTCTGCAAAGTGCAGTTACATCTTCCAGTTGCAAATTTTACAAGATAACACGATGAAGAAGCACAGTTCTGCTTTTGAATGAAAACTAATATTTTTAAACTTTGTGGTATGCTAATTAAGGAACGGCAATTGTAACAATATGTAGAAATATTTAACGTACTCTAAGGAATATGCTTTTTTTCATACCAGTATACAGTATTTCCATTACTGGAGGCAGAAAATGTTTGAGTTTATCATTTTAATTGGCACAGCATGTCAACGAAGGAAAGAGGTAAGATTCAAGGAAAAACATATGAAAAACCAATTTAATAACATCTGATAAAGAAAAACAAAGGCCAAAGTATGGAGACTGGAGTCAACCAACACAACCTTCAGGAATCACAACCGTAACAGAATGAAATTTCATAATCAGAACCAACTTTGTGGCCAAACCTTGCATGCCATATGTGCTGGTGTTCTGACGTTGTGATGTATTGGTGTTTATAAGTAAGGTGGGCCAAAGTTTCTTTAATTCTTGCCTTTTTAGTTCCTCAGACTGGCCAACATTTTCTTCATCAGGAAAGCTCTCTTAGGAATAAGAACAATAGACACCTGAATGCCAGGCAAAATGTACACTTAATATTTCCTTGCATGCTCATCAAAAATAGTTTTGATGAGCAGTTTCTCTTGACTTGGCCTAGCATAATTTTACAACTCAGTAGGATTTTACTGATAATTAATTAGCAAACAGAAATTCATTATTTTACATAAACAGCCAGCTAAATGTAAATTAATATTAACTCACATAATATATATTAGATGAAATTCAAACTTACAAGCATGCAGCATGCAACAACATAAATATCACCAAAACTCACACTCACTGGACAATGGGATCCAAGAATCTCCATTGAAATGTTGACTGTTGCAGTAGTACCTACATGGTGCAGGACTTAACAATCATCTACTGTAAACAGTGCGCTACTTGGTGCATAATTAGTCAAACAGAGTGATATGTGTTGGTTTTCAATCAACAATCTGTGCAACCATGTCTTAATCAAATACATCCAAAAAATGTACATAGAAAGATATAAAGTTAATACCACTAATCCCCAAAATAAGCAGTTGAAACAAATAAGAAAAATTAGCAAAAGCTTGGCCAGATTTCCCCTTTAAAATGTTTTTTATAAATACAGAACCCCCCCCCCCAACAAATTTAGTTAAAATTTCAAGCAAAATAAGTAAGTTACTGTATTTTCTTCATCACTGTTAATAATTTTTTAAAATATTTTTTTTTCCTCTGATGTAATCCCATGATCTCATGTTCAGCAACTTTAACCAGTGAGTTGCAAAGAATGTATAAGAAAACCAGCGTGCAGCACATATGCAAGACTAGACTACTGGATCAACTCTCAAACGCCTAGACCATAGTGTCTTCTCACCTGCCCTACAATGGGGATGCGCTTGTTGCGTTGAAGGTGACACATTAGTGTCAGATTCATCTGAGGAGCTATAGTAAGTGTCGCTGCCAGAATATGATTCGGTATAACTGACAGGACACCTGTTTCTTTTGCTCCGGCCATTTATATATTTTTTTTCATCAGGGGATGTGGAGTAAGGTTTTTTATTTACTTGTGCAGGGCTGGACTCAGATTCTCTGGAACGACGTCTTTTTAAACCTGGAAGGGTTCATACCAACATGCATAAAAGATCAACATAATCTTCATACCTTAACTGAATCTTAGTTACAATTTTGATTAAATATCCAAATTAATGAATCAATAGTGTTATCATTAAGAATCCAAATAAATATACAAGACATGTGGTAAAATATTAACATCAGACATAACATGTACAATCAAAATAGCCAAACTGATCGAAAATTGTTATAATGGAACAAACATGTTGATGAGTTACTATGGGTGAAATTCAAACTTGCCATTCTTCATTAAGAAAACTGTCCATCAGAAATACTAAATAATTCAAAACATGCAATTGACGCAGCAAGTCTGATCAAACAAATCCTTATATGGTTTACAAAACTTTCATGATAAACCCTAATGACGATTTTGGTGAATAAGAGCATGACACAAACAACATGCACTAACCACATAACACACAGGCATCTATCATACAACAGTCTACACATACATACAAGAGTGCACATCATAACTTTGCCAAATGCTCCATCTGCTTAAAATATTTTTTTGGGGTATATTAATTAAATATTCACAATTAAATATCACACAACTTGAAGCAACACAAGTCCCTGACTAATACATCCTTGATATCTCTACTATAGTGGGAGCTCTTAGCTGAATAGAAATGAAACCATTATTTGACCAAGTAGGTGAGAAACGTGCAAATATTCTTTGCATGCCTGCACACAGAAAAGGAATTAAACAACACCAAGCATTACCATTACAGCGCCAATTAGTACTGAGCAAGCGGAGGTACAACTATATACTAGCAAGCCACACCTAATACTATAGATAAAGATATAAAAAACGGTGAAACAACCTCTACCTCTGCGGGAGTAACGGCCGTTACTGGGGTCCCCATCCTCGTCCCCCGAGCTGCTGCTTTGAGAGCTGGTCGTGTCGGAGAGTTCGCTGTCTGAAGTCTCAGTTTCTGTGTCGGCTTCTGTGTCTGAACTGGGCGGGACAAAGGACCTGTACTGCATGAAGCTGTTTCCGTGGGGACGTGGGAAGGGCATTGCAGGACCAGTGTCACTTGTTGATAAACTGCGTTTTGCAGGAGGTTCACCTTCCAGACTACTTCTGAAGCCTACACAGGATTAAACAGTAATAATACAGGTTACTCTGTTATGATTTGAACACCTGTATGAAATATAAGGTATCACTTCAAAGAAACTGACTTGACTCTCATCAAACTACACTGTCACTGAACTATTATTTGTACTGTAAGTGTGAAACTAAATCTGATATATATCTAATAATATATGTAAACTAGACATTTCTTGGCATCGCAGGTGCCAGAGTATCCCCAGACATAGTAGCCCCCCCCCCCCTTTAAGAATAGGCCCCCATTTCAAGCAGCATATACTGACACTTGGCAAGCAATTATTGTTTCTTCCATCTATCAGTCCACAATCTTTCTGAAGATGTTGGTCCTGTGAAATTGATCTTTTGGCACATTACAAGGCTATCCAAGATCTTCTGTCACCTTGATTTTGGGACCAATCCATGCAAACAATCTTGAGATATTTAAGAGTTTGTGTAATTTTCAGCAGAAATGGACCTATTCAAGGTCAAGGTCACTCTCTTAGCCTCCTGTGACCTTGACCTTTGACCTCATGACCCCAAAATCTATTCGGGTCTTGTTTTTCCAATGGGACATATACAAGTCAAGTTTGATATCCATACATCAATAAAAGAAGGAATTATCATCCAGAAACTAATTTTTGACAGATGGCTCCTGTGACCTTCACCTTTGACCTTGTGACCTCAAAATTGATAGGGGTCTTCCACTTTGGCAGGTGAACTATATGTGCAAGATGAAAGATCTGAGATGAATTGTTTGGCTGAAAAATGCATCCACAATCTTTTTAAAGATGTGTCTGTGACCTTGACCTTTGACCTCATGACCCCAGAATCAATTGGGTCTTGCTTTTCCAATGGGTCATATACAAGTCAAGTTTGAAATCCATACATCAATAAAAGCAGGAATTATCATCCAGAAACTAATTTTTGGACAGATGGCTCCTTTGACCTTCACCTTTGACCTTGTGACCTTAAAATTGATAAGGGTCTTCCTCTATTGGCAGATGAACTATATGTGCAAGATGAAAGGTTTGAGATGAAATGTTTGGCTGAAAATGCATCCAGTCTTTTTAAAGATGTTACCTGTGACCTTGACCTTTGACCTCATGACCCCAAAATCAACTGGAGTCTTGCTTTTTCAATGGGACATATATAAGTCAAGTTTGAAATCAATACATCAATAAAAGTAGGAATTATCATCCAGAAACTAATTTTTGGACAGAAAGCTCCTGTGGCCTTGACCTTTGACCTTAGGACCCCAAAATTGATATGGATCATCCACTATTGGCAAGTGAGCTATATATTCAAGATGGAAGACCTGGGATGAAAGTTTGGCTTAAAATGCATCCACAGTATCTTTTAAGATGCGAGTCCAGTGACCTTGACCTTTGACCTCATGACCCTAGAACCTATAGGGTTCTTACTTAAGTGGTGGGCCATACATAAGTCACATTTGAAATCCATATGGCTATGAACACTAGAGATTTCATAAGAGGTGTGTTATTTTCACCAAATATGGACACATTAAAGGTCAAGGCCACTCTCATGGTAAAGGTCATGACCCAAATGTAAATAGACCTCATCCCATAACCCATCTCTCTACATGTGCATAACATGAAAGAAATCTGTCCATTAGTTTTTGACTTATAATGCTTACAGTACTGTCAAGTGGCAATTATGGGGGTATTAAAAGGCTTAAAAACAAGAAAAGGATAATAGGTGGCGCCACCAGTTTCCGGTATATCACAAGGCTATCCAAGATCTTCAGTCACCTTGATTTTTGGACCAGTCCATGCAAGCTTACTTTAGATATTTAAGAATTTGTGTTATTTTAAGCAAAAATACCTATTCAAGGTCAAAGTCACTCTTCTAGCATAGGTCATGACCCCATTTTAAATAGGCTTTGTCCCCTTACCTATATCTATACAAATGTAAAATTTGAAAAAGATCAGTGAAATATTTTTTGAGTTATCCCTCTCACAAGGTTTTTCTGCGGCGGCAGCGGGACCGTCATGAAACCATAGTATCCCGACTTTGTCTGGGGATACAATAATGTACAGTACAGTAAAACCTGGCCTAACGACCACCTTGGTTTAGCAACCAGATCAAAATAACGACCACATTTCCTGGTCCCAATTCTAATTTGCCCTTTTTATCAGACCTCACTTAGACGACCACCTAAGAAAAGTGACCACTTTATGGGAGGTCCTTTTGGTGGCCGTAATTTTGAGATTCCACTGTATATGAGAACATACCTTCCAAATCAATTCTGATATTAGAGTTAAACATTTTGTGAAAATGAAAAATATCGTTGTGGATCCTTCCTGTACCATTTTCCTTACTAAATCGATGAAAAACAATGTGTAGATATTGAAAAACATTATTTGATTTTTTTTTGTCACAACAAGTGTACATTAAAAAGGCATATGAATTAATACTCAATACCATAATCTAAGCAGTAATTGGGCTACTATGAGTCTGCAATGAATAAATTGCTTGTGTAACAAGATATTGGGAAATATTAAGTCTAATGAGGCTGTTTTTTTTTGACAAAATAGTCCTTAGGACACAAACAAAATAAAGAGCACCACATCAGAAACAGGACAACAGTGACCACCTACTTGTGCTTGCAGATCGTTTTCTTGGGCTTGGGCTACCAGGTCCTGGACTTCGGGGACTAGCTGGTAAGCGAGGACTAGTCGGGGCCTTCGTGCTGGCACTTTCTATTGGCTTGTCAGCCTTAGAAGCTTTTGTGACTGGTTCGTCTTCACTCTCAGCCGGGTCCGGTGACGGTGGAGGTTTTGGTTTGGGTGGTCTTCCCGGGCCTCGCCGAGGCTGTCCCGGTGTACTTCCCTGCTGTGGAGTTTTGCGGAATGATGCTTTCTTGGTGAAGAGGACTGCTGTGCGACGATTGACCCCTGATGGAGTAGAGGGAGGATTGGAGTTTTTATTATTGCCATCCTCGGTGTCCTGTGTGGACTGACTAGAGAGTGTACCCCCATCTCCTCTGTGACTGTCTTCAATATCTAAAAATACATTAAATCTTCCTCTTTCAAACAAGGATTACCTGGTTCAAGTAAGTGGTAAAGATATTATTACCATTATCATAAATAATGATGTATTAACAGCAATAAATCACTGCTGGGGAATAAATATAATAGGAAACTTGTGGTATGAAACCATTCAATGATACAATAAGGAAAAGAATAGTAATGTTATATGAAAGGATACATTTCAAAAACATAGAAATGTGTAAATGTAATATTTATCAACAGTTAAATATTTGGCCATGCGAGCTAAAATTTAAATCCCATAAAATTTTGCCCAATATTCCTGACTGAGTGTTCCATTGTTATTCATACCATAATCTAGGGCCAACTTTAGAGATACAAATGAAATGCAACAAAGTATTTACTCCTTATTACATATTCAAACATGCCAATGAGCACTTATATCAGATCCTAGTATTTAATCACATTTGAATATTTAAAAATAAATTAATAACTTAAATTTGCAATATGTAGAGTTTGGGATTCAAATCCTGAAAAGTTAATTTGTTTGAAAAAAAAATCCACAATTTTTTTCAAGTCCGAACAAAAATTGAATTTATCATAGCAATTATAAGATTTATCTTGTTTATTTGACCTGTCAATTGTTACAAAAACAGCCTCAGGTGGCCATAACACTTATGGCATATAGGACGATATTTTTATCACCTGGTCTTCTAAAAACTAGAATATTAGCAACAATTTTTATCAAATTTTAAACCTTTAAAGCTTTTATCCACACATGTGTATCCGATGAAATTTAATCAACAGTGCTTACAGGCAAAAATGTGCAACTGAGAGGAAATGAGACTCGGCTCGGCAAAGGGAGCCAGGAGTGAAGTGGGTTATATAATAGGTTGGGGAGGCCAGGGCTGTAACTTTCTCTGCATACCAGGGTACTGGGATGGTCTGATGTAAACAATACTTGACATGGTAGTTGAAAACTTGAATAAAAGCTACAGTTTTTGACCAACCGCTTTCAAATTTCAGATTATAACACATTTAATGCTTATAAGCACATGTTGTGAGAATCAAAGTAAAAGTGCTCATAGGAATAAATGTGCTGTGTTCAAAGTTGGGCATAAATTCAGGTACAGGTTTTAAATTTATGCCCATAACTTAAAATTAAAAAAAAAAATTCTGATCTAATATCTTGTATACAATTGAATCTAAAATAAATATAGTTATATCCTTGAAAAAGACTCTAGGTTCAACCAATAACATGTAAAGTAGGTAAATATATTTCCTGATGTTTTGACAAGGTACATTTTGTTGGGGTCTGGAACTTCTAAAACATACACAATATAACCTAATTTCTGGCAAATGCATAGGAAATATATAGAAGAACATATATGCCAAATCTGAATGAAACAACATCAGCAGATTTTATAGTTGGCAGTCCTGAAATGTAACAAAAAGGCTTTAAAAGAAAAATTGAGTTTTTTTCCTAATTTCATAAAGGAAAGAGATGCAGGGATCTTATTTTTGGTGTGGTAGGAGAACTTAGAAACATATAACTCTATCTCAAATTTTGGATTTGTAGGTTTACAGTTTCAAAGCAGCCTTGTAAACGAACAGCCAAAAACAAAGGATTTCAGCTGAGCTTAAAAAAATTTGAAAATAACATTACATATTGTATACTGTATAAACCAAATCTCACCTGTAAAGCTTTGTCTGCCTAAACTGCTGTCACGGTAGCCACCTCGGGATCCCCGTCCTCTGCCCCTGCCGCGCCCCCTTCCTCTGCCTCGACCCCGCCCCCTGGACCCAAAAGGTCGGCCAAGCCTCCTGAAAGGTGGTCTACCAAGTGTTCCTCTTCCAAGACCTCTCCCAAGACTGCCTCGGTCTAAAGCCCCTCGGCCTCTACCCCTCCTTATAGCTCCTCTACCTCTGCGACCCCTGCTCCCACGCCCCCTATTGGTTAGTGGAGGCCTTCCCGGCCCTCTTCGTGGGGGGGTCGGTTTCTCAGGCTCTTCCTCTTCAGACTTGGCCTCTTTATCTGAGGACGGTGAGGAGGACCGTTCATCACAAGCTGGTGATGGGCTGCGACTTGATGTGATGGATGGTGGGCCTGAGGAGGCTGAAAGACATACAATGATATAAACATGATTTATAAAAACATATGACCAAGGCTGTAATGGTATAAAGGGAAGACCTGCATGGCTGGAGCAACACATTTTTACTTCGCATATCAAACAGGGCTAACCAGGTAAGCCTTTAGATAGAGGCTTTTTTAAAGAAGATGCAGCTAGAAAGCTCTCTGAGACTCATTGCGTGGACAGAAGCAGCTTGCACTGGGTCACAGCTGTGTATGTAGGAGGGAATGGTGGCTGGCACTTTGGAAATTTAACCTGACAAAATTTTATCAATATCTGTTAATAACTTTTCAAGATCTACAAACAGACCAAGCAACCAATGCTGACAAATACATATCACCTGGAGCTTGAGGGGGTAAAATAAACACCACTGTTCATGTATAAATTAACAAAACATATGAAGATACAAATATCAATGAGCCCGTAAAATGGACCATACATATGTGATAATAATGCTGAACAGGCATCAATCAAACATTTGACCTTCTTTTGATGTTGTATAAAACACATATGTAAACTATACTATACTATTTATGACATAAAATGACATACTGTGATACACTGATCCTCTTTTAAAGCCAATTCTATTAAGATCATAAAAAGTGCAAATACCATTATCACAGAGCTATTATTTTACAATATGTACTAAGGTACATCAGTTCCTTTACCTGTGTCAACACTTTTTGCGTCTTCTTGGTCAGTGTTATAAGGCTGCCCTTTCTGTATGGCAAGCTGGCGTCTTACTTTGATGATTTCCCTTTTGATCTTCTTTGCAAGCTTTGACCTCTTGTCTGTTAACAATCATATGTATACACTAAATAATGTAAATCCCTCAAGCAAATAACCAGATTCAATGTGTTAATTCATATTTTATCATACTGCACCATACCTACATCCAGTTCAATGTTTCAAGTTTAGGACAAGTGCAAAAAGTTGCATTAACAATAGCCTTTTTTTCAGCTTGATTTTCAATATATTTTTATGGAATTTCTTCATGACTAGTATTTATAGCTCTGATCAAAGTTGCTGAAAATTTTCTGGCAGAATGAAATAACTGCTGTGACATCATGTTAAATGATATTGTGAAACTATACTTTTCATTTGTCAATTCATTTAACACAAATACATTTTCGCTCAGATACTCTTAAAAGTATTATACACTTACGATGACGATTAGCATTAGCCAGGTCAAGCCTGTCAAGCAGTATCTGTAGCTGTTCCTCAAGAGGCATCCTGTCTCTGACATTTGGAGGTAGGAATGAGTCAACTGAAATTCAAAGAAACTGTCTGTATACAATGAAGCAAATCACCATGAGAATCTGAAGCATAAGAAATTGAGAAAATTGTACTTTTTCTTTTCATATATTGTGATATCACAATCAATTATGTATGCACATGCAAAAGGGTTGTATTATCCAGAAAAAATATATTAATGTCTGGCATACAAGAAAGACAGGAACACAAGGTAGTGAAGAGCATTAAGTGCATAAACCACCAAGTTTCAGCAACCTGGCCTAACAAATTAAAGCAGTATGCAGATACCATGCAATTGTGATGTATTCAAGTTTACTGGCTCACCGTCTTCTAGAATCATGGGCTCTTCTTCCTTATTCGGTCTCTCTGGCAAGTGAAGTCCAGTCTCCGAATCAAAACCTGTACTCTCTATCATCCTCCTTGTGGCACGAATAACAGCTCCACCCTGAAAAACATGACATACAATCACACATCTGTGGTACACCTATACTCCTCAAGCAGCAGCTATACACTGCAGTTGTTAAAGATCTCCTATGTTTTAACTGCTGCTTAATTTAGCAAGTTTTTCAGGGACCAAACACCACAGCTGACAAAGGGAAAAGGATCAGACCAAAGAGAGCTGGTTGTCACTGATTATGATCGAGTAGTTGGATACACAATGTGATACCAGGCTCTCATTAGTCTGATAACAACCGTTTGCTCTATCCAAGCCCTGGTGGTGTAACCTGGAGAATCTGCTATAAAAACAGCGGTTAAAACAAAGGAGATGTGGAATGACTGCAGTGAGTAACCAGAGCATAAGGAATGTAACTTACATCTTATTATGACATATTTGTTAGACTGTCATATACAAAATAAGTAACCAGAAAGGCAGAAGGAAGCAGAATTTACTGTACTGTACATCAATATCCAATGTGTTACATAGGATAATGAAACAAGGGACCTATGGGTCACTGTGCTCAGCTGATGTTAACCTTGAAGGTAAAAATCTAAAATAATATCTAATGGAGATAAAGTGTAAGAGGAAGAGGTAATAAAGGCCATGGTTGGTTTATATGATTGGTTTGTATTGATGAGCAAGAAATTGTTGCAAAAAATATTTTGTGACCTGACCATGTGTTTCCTAATGTTGAAACTAAAGCATGTGAGCAGTTTGTGAACAAATGATCTGTACTATTACCATGATCATTAGTTGGTTTTTCGATTAACTGTTGACATTTCAGTAGATTACACATTTGTTCAATTGAATCTATTTTTTTGCATAATATATATTTTTAATTATATATGTATTTTTTTTATGAAATGTATACAGCTGAAATATAGCTAATTAACAACATAAAACAGGGCAAACAAAGCCCGATCTCAAATTCTGCTGAGGCAGGAAAATAATGACCAAATGTTTGTATTAAATCCTGATTTTTTTATCACATCAATTATTTTCTAATTTAAGTTTATATTTCTATACATTTCCAATTTAACATATATATCTGAATATAAAAGTTGATTCATAATTCTCAATTGCATCCTCATAAATCTCAATCTTGTCAGATAACACCACATCATGCATACAAATATCAATTTATTTTTTACCACAAAAATATATCTTTTAAATCTGCAAAACAATAAATATCTAAAAATAATACTTGATTTAGATTTCACAATTTTTAATTGTGTCTTTATTTATCCATAATGTGCTTCATATTTTATAATAATTTCAGCATACTGATGGGTTCATTTATATTTGTTAAAATAATTTAAAAGAAAATTGATTTCTTTAAAAATGCTACATTACACAACATTGCATCTTCTGGATTACACCTTGAATTATTCTTTCAAGGAAAGTTTTTGCATATCGGAGTGGAAACAGCATTACAATTAAGGAGATACAGTGAAAACAATAACAATTACTGCATAACACTTGGTGGGTTGGGTTTTGGGGGTGGGGGGGGGGGGGGGGGGAGTGATTGGGGTTGGTGTTATGAGAATAACTGTACACCTGTCACAGCAGGGGATCTCCCCCAGTGACTGTAACAAATCAGAAACCCTGGCATAGCTGACTTCCAGTGACCTGGAGTGGGACCCTGCATCTGTAATCAAAGCAAGTGACTACAGAAAAAAAAATCAATAACTAGCTTAATTTTCAAGCTTTTATTTTCAAATTTCAGATTTAGACAAACTAAATATTTATGTTTACATGCTGTGAAAATTAAATCAATGGTGCTTACAGGAAAAAAACGTGCCATGGTCAAAGTTGGGCAAAATTTAAGGTACTGATTTTTTTATATGTTAATAACCTAAAACAATTTACAAAATTCAGATCTAATTTTGGGTAAACAATTGAATCTTAATTAAACATAGTTATATACTTGAGAAAATAGACTCTAGTTTCATAATTTTTCATTTTAAGTGAGTTATTATTTTTCCTGATTTTTTACAAAGTCCATTATGGTTGGGCCCATAACTTAAATAATTTATACTTTACAGACTTAATTTCTGGCATGTACATAGGAACTATATAGAGGAATATTTATGGTAAATATGAGGAAAAAAAGATGAGTGGTTTTGATATTAGGCAGTCCTGAAGTGTGAAAATAGGATTTTAATAAAAAATTTGAGGTTTTTCTTTAATTTCTCAAAGGAACGAAGTCGCAAAGACCCAGTTTTCGGCTTGGTAGGAGATCTTGGGGACATCTAACATTATGCTGAATTTTGGATTCCTAGGTCTTACGGTTTCAAAACGTGCCACATCTACGGACGGACGGACAGACGACGGACAATGGACCACGACTATAGCTCAGATGACTTATAGTCAGCTGAGCTAAAAATTTAACCTCTACATGAGGAAATTAACTGGTAATGTGAATGACTGACAATATGTAACACTGCTGATCAAAAGTACTGAACACTGAAGGAAATCAAAGGAAAAAAAAATTTCTTTTAAAAAGAAAGACCTGGGCAACAAAAGTTAAGAAAATTTGGCCACTGTGCCAGAATCAATTAGAGGGATCAGGTCTTTTTGCAGCATGAGAATACTTTGCACTGAACTATACCTTCAGAGTATTCCCCAATATGCACCAATTGCTATCCAGCACTGTTATGATAAACATGTCTATTTAACTTAGTGCTATTATCTTAAAATAAACCAATAAACCTGTTAATTCACTATTTTATAAAATACTGAAACAATTACAGTCTGTCCCATTTTTCTGTTCAGATAGCATTTTGTTTTTTTTTTTAGATAATTCCAGATCTCACTGTTTTAAACCCTAATTGTGGTTTGAAGTACATCTCAGACAAAACAACTATACTCATTATCTACCTGGTCTCTAAGCCGGATGGCTGCTCTGTAAAATGTAGTGTCTTTGGCATTATAGGTCATGCAGTTTTCTAAGAGAAGATTAAAATCTTTCTCAAAATCATCCACCGTCTTATACTTGTGAGATTCCACCTTGGTCCGCATTGTTGAGAAATCCATTGGTTCCTTAATGACCAAATGGTAGTCTGGCACCTGTAGCAAAGACAATAAACTTATAAAGTTATATCTCCTAATTTTGGAACTTGGCATGGTTTATGGAATAAGTATCTGTGCAACAACTTGGTACCGAGTTTATCCAGTTCATGAAAACAGAATTCTCTTAGTTTTCCTTATTGTAATAGTTAAGATTCTAGAATGATTTATCTTGACTATTTCCACACTAAAAAACACAACACAATCCTCAAGTGGACACACAGTTTGCACTTTGAGACAAGGGATATAATACAATTAAACAGACTCATTTTTCTTTTAATTTAGTCAAATCCCTTGCTTTTCCAAATGAGTCATTTCAAACATTTCCTCATTTCCCCTAATTTCCAGGATAGATGAGAAACTTTGCATAAAAATTTACTTTAAATTTTACAAATGACGAAAAAACTTTTTTTTTAATTTATAAGAATTATACTAAAATACACTAAGCCATTTACTAAACATTAGTTTATTTCCACTCTTAATGACCCCTGATATCACCTTTCAGATCCAAGGCACATTTGAGGATCTTTAAAACTATAACAAAGTTCTCACCTCTTCTGGTGACACAGGATTGGCAAAAATATTGCCAGGATCTTTTTCCTCCAGCTGGCCCAGAGAATGCCTCAACAGGTAAACAAATGGCTGCAGCTTCATCTCAGTGGCTTCCTGAATGATGCGAAGCTGAAGAAGAGGACAAGTCAATGTTATCAAATAAATTATCCAAAACTGAAGAAGAGGACAAGTCAATGTTAACATAAATGTTCCAAAACTGAAGAAGAGGACAAGTCAATGTTTACGAATAAATTATCCAAAACTGAAGAAGTTATCCTTCACTTAATAAAATTAATTCACGTCTTTCCAGAGCTCTGAGGGCAATGATAACTGACCTCACCATCAGATGGCTTTTACTCTGACTGAAATATGACAGATTCAAAACTGCATGAAGGCTTGTTTGATAGAATTAGTATCTACTTTGTCCACCAGGTGGCACCATCACAATATCACATCTGAAATGTGCACAGCAAATCCAGATATAAATTCTGAAATTTTTACCTGTTCCCTTTTGAGTTTCTCCCTTTTTCGGATAAGCTCTACTAGTAGCCGGGCTTTTTCTAGATCCTGTCTTAATCGCTGCCAATATTTGAGCTGCTCTTTCAAGGCATTTGATTCCTTGTCGTTCTTCTGGAAGTAAAAATTTATGTATAAGAAATTAATGCACATGAACAATTTGTTAAAAGCAAATTCCAACAAAATACAATTAGAACTACAGATGGTAGCAGTATAATAAAAGTTTCAAAATTTCCAAAAATGTGCAAAATTACCTTTTGATTTAACTGTGATACTAACACAATTTACCACAAAATATAAATTTGTATGAACAATTCTTCAGCTGTATTTGAAAACATAAATTGAATTTTTTTGTCCATTGTCCCCTATCATAAGGTCCTTGAAAACAAGTCCTCATCAGGTTCTGAGAAAACAAATTCTCTACACCAGCTTTAAATTTCATTATTATATTGTCAAGTTGTGGAATTTTTTAGCGCACATCCTGAATATTCTTTGCCTTTTCTAAATTGTAATTAGGCTTCATAAATTGTACATTTCTAAAAGGTAACTATGCCTTCCGCGTTTTGTATATTGCTTAATTCTAATTTCGCCTTGATGTACTGTATGTTGCTAATTTTAATATTGTCTTCATGTATTGTATATGCTGAATTCTAATATTGTCTTCATGTATTGTATATTGCTGAATTCTAATATTGCCTTCATGTATTGTATGTTGCTGAATTCTAAAACTGCCTTCATGTATTGTATGTTGCTAAATTCTAATATTGCCTTCATGTTTTGTATATTGCTGAATACTAATATTGCCTTCATGTATTGTATGTTGCTAAATTCTAAAACTGCCTTCATGCATTGTATGTTACTAAATTCTAATACTGCCTTCATGTTTTGTATATTGCTGAATTCTAATATTGCCTTCATGTATTATATGTTGCTGAATTCTAAAACTGCCTATATGTATTGTATGTTGCTAAATTCTAATATTGCCTTCATGTTTTGTATATTGCTGAATACTAATATTGCCTTCATGCATTGTATGTTTTCTCCACATACATCTTCTCTGCTCCGGGACATATGATTCGACTGCAGCCTCCTTAACAATGGGACCCCGTTCCTGGACTGTCTCTTCAGCGTCCAATAGCTGAGTAGTCTTCCAATGAAGCTCTTTTTACAACTTAATGAAACCTTGCTGCTGATTTTTGACAATCTGTAAAACAAGACACATTTAATGGAATCAGAAATCAGATTTCTTTATCTTAATACAAGCAGACATGACGATACAGCTCAAAAAATTCCCATGAAATTAATATGTAACATTCATAGTAAAATCTTTAATATACCATGTTATATGGACTGGAGATAAGAATGACATTAATAACAACTACAACATTTAAAACAACCACTACTTCTAACTATAGTAAGTCAGGGTTCCAGAACACTTCATCCCCCCTTCCATAACCCTCACTAGTTTCCTGATTTCATGAAAATTTATGACCTACTTCAAGATGAACACATTTCAACGATGTTGTGGTCAGTGGTTACAGTGAACATGATGAACCTAGGGCACCAGTACATATTGTAGACATGTACATTAATGAATGATTATATATTTTGGTCACAGAGATAAACAGGGGTTTCCACCCATAAATGCCTCCATAGTAAATCTTCTAGTGGATATATATATATATATATATATATATATATATATATATATATATATATATATATATTGACAAAATATAATAGGGTGACCTTTCACTATCTCATTATGTTCATTCAGATTCCCTGATTTTCCCCAAGACTTCAGACCTTTTGAACACTAAAATTCACAGACTTTTCCCTGACTGGAAAAAAGGGAAACTGATTTTTCAGATTTTCCCTTATTTCATAGATGGCTAGGGACCCTGTAAGTAAAATCACCACATTGAGAAAATCTTAATTCCTGGCCTCAGTTAACATGCATGCACTACTGACTGTTCCCACAGTTTAAATATTACAATAAACCATGCAGAAAAAGCTATATTATGACAGGATAGCTAACTTTGTGAAAATTATAACACCAACATTAAATAACCCAACTTTGTTAATTCATATACTACCCTCTCCATATATAACTCTACAAGTAAACATGTAAAACAAATGGCTACACAATATGGAGTACTGGTAATCATTCATATGTTGGCAAATAATGGAGATGATACACATAATAGTATCAAGTAGATAATCACCTGTTCTGAGGAATCATAGGTATAGACACAACTGGAAGAGCATTCCGTTTCTCCGCCAGAATTTTCCGCGCTTTTCTCATTTTAAGCCTGGACTCTTCTTTAGCTTTCTTGGCAGCAATGGCCTTTTCTGCAGGGTCATCAATCCCATTATCAATCATTGGATGATAATTCATGTCTGCTGGTGAGTGTACATCGCAGAACGCAGTCTTTCTTACATTTATTGTTAAACCATTAATACCAGTTTCCCGAACAGGCTCAATTTTCATGTACAGTCCTGCCTGCTGTGCACAAGTCACATGGAATGCAGTATAGCAGTTTGTTTTATGGCACTGTATACAAGCGCCCATTCCTCTTTGTTTACAAATATAACATGATAACTTCCATCGAGCAGCAGGAATATGCTCTATACTGTCTATAGGCTCTAAAAATACTGTATTTGCGAATCCCACTTCTGGGATCCAAAGAGCACAAACAACATGGGCCCAACGCCCATCATCAGTCTGCTTAAAGGCCCCACCTTTATTTGGACACAGACAACAGTCAACAGCTCGTGAAGGAGACTGAAGACATCTACGACAGAGCCACTGGCCTTCTGGGATATATGGTACACCATAGCATTCTTGATGTACAGCTAAATTACACATGTCACAAAACAAGATAACATTACTATTCTGACACTCGCCGTCCATACATATAGAACATACTGCATCCTCATCTATTGAGGGGCTCAAGTCTTTTCCTGAACTCTGGCTCTGAAAAAATGCTTCTTTCTCAAACCTGTCCATAAGAACTTCAAACACCTCCTGTGATACCGGTGGTTGATTTTCATTTTTTCTGTTTTCATTGAGTAACTCCAGCCAAGCATAATCCTGTAAAAGAATAAAATACATGTACATGTTATGCTATCCGCACATTTTAAGACAGATTACTGACAATCCTGTAATAAAAATTCTCATTTCACTCACAGAAACTAACTGATCCCACTGTTGAATGTTGATTTATAAGCGCCTACTACATCTTAGTTGCACAAACATGCCCAATGCTATCTTTTCAGTTGCTGATCACATTTAATGAAATGTGCCTGACAGTTCTTTGTTGGTGCACACATAAAACTTCAAAGCAATTATATTCTGGTGTAAAACCCAGAAGTGGATTTTAAGAATGCGAGGCATTACAAAACAGTAAAACCATATTTTGCAGAGCTCACTTTAGTTAAATAACCCGCTTCTTGTAAAAGTTTCATGCACAGAAATCAAAGTTAAATTCGTCAAGTAGGTCAAAACTTTATCTTAAATCTCTTCAACATCAACACAGCATGGGTTTTACTGTGATTGTAGTGCCATCCACCAAACATTTGCCATTTTATCTTTAATGGGGCAATGGGAGCCTCAACTTGAAGGCCTGAGGTATGCTCAAAGTACAAATAAAATACCTACCTCCTCATCCATGTCATACTCCACCTCATCATCCAATTCATCAGGTGTTTTCTCAATAAACCTGTAGTATGACTGTGGTCGTGGTGGAATATTCTTTGGCCGCACATAACTGTCAAGAACCTTAAACGATGCTTCTGGTAATTTAGTGGTTGTGTGAGCTGGGGTAGCTTGTTCTTTGCGCCCTTTGGGAGTGTCTGTCACTTTGCTCACCTTTACAGGTGTCTTCTCTGGCTTCTCTTCCTTTTCAGTATTGTCACAATTATCGATCTCATCCTGAGGTATTATCTCTAATGGTTCATATATATTAATTCGGTGTATTTTACCTTCCACATCAATTTCTACCATACGCTGTGATTCTGCATATGATAACGTTTCCCGGCTTGGAGAGTTTGGCAGTTCAGGTGGAGACGGCGTCCTTTTACCCTGCCGTTGGTTCCAGGACTTCCTGCTTTTGCGTGCACTGCTTGGTTTCTTTTGTGGTGAGGGGGACTCAGGGTTGTCATGGTCATAGTTGTATAAATGAAACTGAATGCCACAGTAGCTCTTGTACACTTTGCCACATGATTTCACAGGACACTCGTACGGCGGCTTCGTGGCCTTCAAGTTCATACAAAACGTCTTAACATCAAAGTCCAGCACCATGGTGATGGTATGTGCTGCCTAGTCAAATACCATCACGGTTTCACAATGGAGTTTTGGGTTACATCCTAATCTTGTCTCTGTTCTGTTTTCTGAAACATACAACAAAACATAAAGAATTTTGTAAAACTAAAATTTACTGAGAAGTTCACAATGTTTTCTTACAAATTAAATAATAACAGAAAGGTTCACAACATTTTCTTCAGTTTCTAAACAGGATCTGACAATAATCCATTAGTCATCTCTAGTAAAGTTCAAAAACTCTGTCAAATTGCTTGAGTTTCCCTTTTCTCTGTTAACAGTTTCAAATAAAACCCATTAATCCCTAAAAAATACTATAATTATCTTTGAAACTACAATAATAAAAAAACTATGTGTTATATTTTCTTGAAATATCTTGTTATAATAATAGTCAAACCAATTATTCTAAAATGTTAACTTAATACTAAAACCAACAGCAAACAGAGAAGCAATATACATGGCAAACATGTTAACATATATAACCTGATAAACTTTCCTGTTGGCTGAATACTCAGTCCGTTTCCCACTTAAAAATTACAGCTTTCAAGTTTCAACATTTTTAACTTGAACAACTTTTTAAATTAGTTTTGAAAACAGCATACAGCATGGGGAAGAGGTTCAAAATCAATTTCTTTAAAGAGCACAAATAGGTACAGCTAGTGTGAATATTCAAAGGTTTACATTTAAAAGAACATTGTTTGCTTCACATTCACTTGTGCTTATTGCTTAAATTGAGAGATATTCATATTATGTTCACAAAATTTACCCTTTGTTAAGCATAACACACAAGCATTACAGTGAGGCAGTCATTCTCAGTTAACTTTACAATTAACCTACGAGCTTTCACATCTGTGTTTACAGTGACAGTCACAGGAGAAAATGAAACACGACCTGCTATACAGTTACTCTGTGTATTGCTTTTGAAGTTTGGTTGGTCCAATGAAAACATTTAAAGTTGCATCAGGTCTCATGGTTTTTCATGAGATTTCCATTCACATATGTCGCAGTTTAAACAATTTTTCAATATTTCATATTAGCTACAGGTCAACTTTATTTATATATAATGGTTTAAAACATATCAAACTTGTATCACATGAATCTGACAAGCAAATTTGTTTGTCATAGACTTTTATATGCTTGATCTCTTATTAAATCACAGACATTTTTTTCTTGAAGGCATCAATTTCATGTTCTTGTTGTGAAATATCACGGAACCCTGTGTGACCAGGTGAGTGTTTAATTGGTAAATTAAACAAGTCTTGCTTGAATGATTTGAATTTCCTTGAGGGTCAAGATGAATTGAGTTCCAACTTTACTTAAGCTGATATTTTTTCAACAGGGTTTGGCAAAACCCAGATTTTTTTAGCATAAAAATCAGTCCAGTGGGTTTTACTGGGTAAACCCCGGTTTAATGAGTTTTTGATAATTAAGGTGGATCCACTCTGGTCAAAGCTACAAGGTAGGTAAATGAGGAAATAAAATAAATATATCACACTGTATTAATAATTTACTAACAAATATTGTCAGATTGCGAAAATTAAACCCTAATAACACTGAAAAGGGGAAATATTGAACACAATGAGTATCAGTATGTAAACATTGTTTAACATGCATCACTGAATTAACTGGTGAACAGGATATTACGCAACACATTTTTCACCAAACAAATATTTTTGATGTACTGACATTTGTTTTGCACCATGACAGTGACATGTATTTTGCTGGCAGTATTTATGGTGCCCTTTCTAACAGGTGTTGTATCTTGGGCATTGAAAACATTTGAGTAAAAAGGTTAAGAGAAACTTTGCATACTGTCTTATTTTTTAACCAATCACATATAGTATATTTTGACATATAGGTCAAAGGTCACCGAGATGTCACACTTGGAAAACACTCAGCCAGAGTGTTAAACATGCCACACAGATACCAATTAAAGAACTTTCACACTGAACTCAACTGCACTGACCTGGCTACATTACTATGATAAACATGGCCTCACAGGCAGAACAGAACACCCTGTTGAGCTCATGGGCAGCTCCATGTTAAGAAACATGGCTACTTCTGGTAACTGCTTTGGAAGTGTAACGTTAGGTTGGGGAGTGTTGGTTTGCAGTGACGTTTGTAACGACCTGGACAAAGCCACTATGAATGTGAGGACACGAATCCTTGGTCAGATCAATGTTTGAACGCAAACCCCCGGGCCCTGTCAATGGAGAGAGAAATGGGAAATTCACCCATTTGCGCTCACCTATAAAATTTTCGGGAACGGCAGACATTTCACATAGACGGATCTATTCTTGCGTCCCTGACCCAAAAGGACGCCACTGACAATGCACAGAGCCACACATGAGTCTAGACGTGTAGCGCCGCCGACATGGAGTCCGGGCCACGGATAACGATCCGTGCACAGCGTTTGTATGGCGAGCAGCGAGCTGCCTGCCTATTTGAATGGAAACAAAGGGCGGAAAACCCACGGATATGCTTCAGTTTTCTGCGATTTTCTTAATACTCACGGTTATTGATCCAATAAAATTGGTACTAGATGATTCTATACTTTATGGCGAATGTAATCCTGGTAGTCTTTAGTCGGTTAATGTCGGAATCAACAGGGAATTTGCCATAAACTTGGACCCAACCTTCAGCGTTTCTGTCATTCAGATATCCGGGCCGCTGGCTTGATCGAGTCACGGTCGTCTACGCAGCCTGCTGCGCAGCTAGACCCACTTCCGCTATGATGGCGGGAAGTTCAGATTATGCTGAGCCGCTTGAGTAGATGCCCTGCGTGGCGAAGCATAAACAGTCGCCCCAGTGAATTATGATGTGACCGTGCCCAAGCTGGGTTTATACCACACGAAAGCAAATCCGTGTGCCGGCATTTCAAGGGATAATTAAAGCGTCAGGCTCTAAAGTTGACGGGAGGGACCATGACTTAATGGGACATTTATGGGGCGAACAGCTGAATTTGTTTGTGTTTTTTGTGCAATATTAAGGCCTAAGCCTTATATTATTGTATTAAATTAATCCTTACAATTTGGGGTTGCCCCTCAATGTTGCTTAATCAGCAAAGTGTCAGGTTGCTTGATAACAACAAGGCCTAATTCAACCAGACGTGACACATGCAGAGGCCAGAGTGGGGGTTTTGAACGATCTACCAGTGATTGTTGCAGGGGGGGGGGGGGGGGGGGGGCGGGAACGCGGCTCGCTGGTTAATGGCGTGTTGCCTCCGGCGGCGTACATGGGGTCAATGATTCGCGGGCACTGATTCCACCTGTTACGCCTCCGAATTGCGATATAGGCCTACTTGGAAGAAGGGGGCGTATCCCTCTGACACGACAAACATTTAGCTTGTAAGCACTGGGGACTACGATGAAGTGGCTTTGTTTACGTGGGCTATATACAGCGGCGTCAATTTTCTTCCAGGGTGGGGATGGGGTGGGGGGATGACTTGCAGACACAAACACAATATATATACATATAATAAGCCTCTCCCAAGGGCCACAACGCTATAGGCTTAGTTGTTTTGCATCGTTAGCCTATATATAGGGCTGATCTATGACCCTAGTTTTGAAGATCAGGCCTATATTATAATTTTATAAAACCAGTTGGACCATGCGTGCCACAATTTCCTCCAGCGTGGCAAATTAGGCCTAATGTATATTAAATTGTCCGAATCATGCATGGACTGACGTTTATTATTAAAAATCACTGCAAAATTTGGGCCAACATTTTATTAATCATTCTATATATTTTATGTGGCTATAAAAATCGCAACTTTGGCGAAATCCAAATTAGGCCTTTCTTATATTTTATGGCAACCTATCGCTGTAGGCTTACTGCCCATACAAATTTACCTAATAATAAATACATGTATGTCTACACTTCTTTAAAATTGAACGGCACTGACCTTTAGCCATGCATATGGGTCCCAGCACAAATTGCTCAATTTACCACAGGTCTTTTTCGTATATAACACCTATAACACAGTTTAGTTATTGCTGCGAATAAGCGACTCGGTAGGCATTAAAAATGGATTGGTATAGCCCTACTTGCGCCGTGACACAAGTCCTACGGGGGAATGCACTGCAACGGCCATCCATGCTCTTGCATCGAAAGACCTATATTGTGGTAAACTGTCATCTCAAAATTAGACGAGTGACAAATTAACAATATGTAATACATATGAACTCACAAACCCAAGTGTTCATCCATCTCTAGCCTTTATGGTAATAAATCAATCTTTGCGTAGCGTACACGTTGGATATCATCCGGTAACTCGTTCGAGATATGCTTGTATATTCACGTGTTCAATTAATATACATGCATGCATGGGGATTTACCAATATGAGTTATATAACGGAATGTTTCTCGCACTAGGCGTTATTACAACGTACAAAAAAATATTAGGTTTATTGTTTAAGTGCATGACAGCGTACCTGTATACGCGCGCTATTATATATAGGCATTGGCAAAAATGACAAAAAAATAGATAAGAAAAAACATACTAGTATCTGAATCCAGACCCAAACGGCTATACATGCATGCAGATAGATGTGGAGTCCGGCGAAGGAAGACGCTTCGTAGGTATATATTTTTTTATATGTCAATCGACAAATTTATCATTTTTATGATAAAAACTTGAAATCTTCATTCGACGCCTATGGAATTCAAATAATCGCCATGCGCGCGCGTGTGTGTGTGTGGGGGGGGGGGGGGGGGGGGTGGCTCGTGCATGGTGGACTCGAGGGAACCGGGGGGGGGGGGGCAGGGTTCCTATATATATATTGTCGGATGCTCCCAAAACCGTGTGTGCATTCACTTATTCAGCCCTTAATGCTTACTAGTATATTCCCAGGTTCATTCGTATACATAAGTGGCTCTGTACGTTTGTGAATATTCATTATGAGGTTCCTGAAAAGGATCCTTTATATAGTGCATGGAGGCAAAATATACAATCAAAGACAATGTAAGCAGTATATATAGACGAGG
Organism: Sipunculus nudus; assembly: GCA_026874595.1. Classification (NCBI taxonomy): domain Eukaryota; kingdom Metazoa; phylum Annelida; class Sipuncula; order Golfingiida; family Sipunculidae; genus Sipunculus; species Sipunculus nudus. Next base: position 35,598,617 of record CM049306.1, on the reverse strand, counting down.
GAGACGTGGTTAGTATGAAGAGTTTCGTATTTTCTTTCTCGTATCATTTCATACTAAAAACATATTAAAAATGCTTTTCGTAGAAACAATTCATATCAGTATATATTTCATATATACATAAAGCCAAAAAGGAGTGCAAATTAATGTAATCATTATCAAGGAAACCTTCAATGCACTTATTCTGGTAGAATTATACCAGCCTGAAAAGTATGGTACGTATGGTCGTCCTGATCCTGTACGCAATTTAGAGTTTAAAAGAGTGAATAAAAAGCTTGACAGATTTAACTCAAAATTGGACGAGGAAAAAATAACGTAGTTGTCAGTTGATTTACAGATAAATCTATATTTATTTGTAAATGATTTTGGTCTATAGAAGTAAATATTTCAGTGCACAAGTTTTCCCATTTATACAACTTGACATGAAACGTGAACGGGTATACATGCATGCATATATATGCGTGTGCTATGCATGCCATGAGGCGGGAAACAGCATTCACACTGCCAACTTCGGTAACATTTCATGCAACGTTATCACATAATTGATGAAAAATATAAGCACACGCGTATATATATACACACACACAACAAATTAAGTGGTGCGTGTAAATTTACGTTTTATCATGCTTGCATGTCTCCTGCATGATATATCGCTGCATAAAATAATTTAGATTTCGCCATTGCGCATTTCTATATCCATATATAGCATAATTTGTAAACAATAAGTTGAGCCAACGTTTGCATTCTTTTTTAAATAAACGTTAGTGGGTGCATCAGTGATGTAAGACTCGAGTCCGGACTTGGACTAGGAATTTTATACTGAGTGGTGGAAACTCGAACATTCAGGCCGAGTCCAAGTAGAAAAGTACACTCTATCACATACACAGATTGTGCACATGGAAGAACTACCAACAGAATATTATAGGAAAAAAAAAATATAAGACAATACATACCAATATTTATATACCAAGTTTCAGCTGTAGGTGCATCAGCAGCTAAAAGAAATTTTTAACGTAATTAAACGTTCAAGTAAAGGGCACTTGTACTCTAACATAAAATATGCATTATTATCTCAAATACTCTATTTAATTTTTTTTATTAAAGAAGATTTGTATTGGACTTCGACTCCGGTTCCAAATGTTGCAGTGGCCTGGACTCTTGACTGGCACATGGAATCGAATGGTGTAAGCCCGAACATTCAGCCTCCATTCAGGAAATGAACAATTAAATAAGAATTGTTTGCGTTACATGTCTGTAGACAGGATTGTACATGTATCACTGGCATGCATGATTCTGGCTGTGGGGCCCATCAGCAGCCAGTTCTGGACGAATTCGCTGTTAACTCTTCTCTTGATTCACTTGTACGAAAATAATTAACGTTTCAGTGGTAATATTTTATTACAGAATATTTCACATCATACCATCACATACACTGGCAATTCATATACGTTTACAGTAAATGCATGTCTGTAAATCAGGGACCAGAATGCAAGCCTTGAATGAGATAACAGCAGCTAAATATATATATATATATATATATATATATATATATATATATATATATATTTATTTATATATATATATATATATTTATATATATATATATATATATATATATATATATATATATACATATATATGGGTGTGGGTCCCGCAGCTCTCTCGTATCCCGAGAGTTCACTTTGCCTACATCCATGCATGATTTTCCCCGCCTTCCTCGATTTATGCTTGCATTGTCACATATTATCGTTATTATTATTAAGGCATCCCTGGTTTTTTTTAATTGAATTTTATTTTTTTAGAACAAATAGTTGACACTCTTAATCAGGGCTGAAACGGGTACAACATTTCGGACTCGAGGACCCGTTGCCATGGCAACACTATGCAAGATATGTATAATAAATCTGACTTGGTGACGGTTTTTAAACTTTCTTCACCAAAGAGATAGAAATGAATAGAGTAGAAATCCACTCCAAAGGATAGAACTCATGAATCTTAATCCCTTCCAACTAACTTATATGTTTATATGGACATAATATGTATATAAACCGCATGACTAGCACAAGTTTAAGGGGGCCTATTCGGATATCTGACGTTTATCAACTAATCAAAATACCTTGACAAACTAGTTTTTATTTTCGCAAATGCCATTTTGCAACTGGGGACCTTTCAAATTCCGCACGTATGCAACCAACCATCTTCAGTTACATTTTATTTGTTTGTCAACATGGGCGCACGAACAGCTTGTATATAAACACACTCATACATCCGTCACAGCTAGAGAACCTTTCTTACCAGGGATTATCTATAGTTAATAAATATGTTACCAGAGTAAGCCAGAAATCGTATAAATTCTACAGATAAGACAGGTGAATAACTTTCTTTACTATACGGTTTTCATTGAACACACTCCCAGCTGGTTTGCAGTATATTTTGATATGCACGTAAACGCACACGTGTCCAAATTATGGACTAGCGAACTCAGTATTACCCGGATTCGAGTACTATAGCCAAAACTCTTACACTCCCTACTTATCGTAATCTTTACTGAAAGATCACCTGGGACTTAGGTCCTATCGGCTCCTTAAACTGTATCATTTGAGCCTCATCTTTACTTCTTTTCTTACACGCAAACTAATCATAGCGCCATCTAGAGACTAAATATGTAACCAAACTTGCACACAAACATAAATGCCTTGAAAATAATTTTAATATAATTTAATATAAAACGACGCCCTTTCTTTTAAACTCTACCGCATGATGAATAGATAATTAATATTAAGATTTTTATTTCTTCATATGCCACTTCAATCAGCTCCAAGACTATTTCTTCACATGAAAGCCCAGTACTTCAGGCAATAATTTTCACACACAATAACAACCTTCTTAAAATAACTTGCTTTACCAGGCACGTTTTGAATTGACAAACAGAGGGCATCTCCTGATTGAATTGTTCAATTATCTAATAACAGAGGGCAGCAATGCAGCAATTCCCAGGCCAAGCTTGGAATAGCATATGTTAAACATGATGCTGCCCTGCTTGTAATATTCTTTAATGATAAAGGTCTTTGAAATTGGTAGAGGATTATTTTCTTTTTAAGTTTTTAAAAAGATCATAAACAAACACTAAGTCTTTCACACAGAGAATTGTCAACATGGCAGTTATCATATCTTGATAATATTCTTCCACAGATAAACATTTCATCCCAAGATTGAATTAGTTGAGACAGCTCTGAAACAATGAGTGCCTGAATTGCTTGTAATCAATCACATGCACTGAATTTTTGGCAACTATGATTTACATAGTACATGATTATAATTATTATAACAGTGAAATTTCTTGGTGTTCCATAAGAGCTTTCTTTTCATCCTCTACTGCTGAGCGATATACATTTTCAGGTATGCCAACTTTTTTACATGCTGACACAAGTGCTTCCACAGTTGCCTTTTCTGCTTTCCAATAGTACCACTCTATTAGCATTGTACAGGCTTGTGAGCAGATATCATATGGACTTTTTGCTCTGAATTGGTCAAGTTCATATTGCTGCCAGCCAAGGATTCTCGCTAAATGTTCCCACTTGTTTCCAAGCTTCTGAGCAACCAATGTTAGGAATGGTTCTGTCACAATTCCTGAGCGGAGTTCCATTGGTAGAGTAGACAAATATTCTTCTTCTGAAAACAAATATTGTAATTTAAAATCTGGTGATGTATATCTTATAAACAGAAATGCTCTATCATTTGAGATAATGTTGCAAACACACACATAAAATTTACACAAAATACATAATACCTCTTATAGATGAAACAATTTTTTTACTTATCACTTCAAAATAAAGCATATATTAACTAACAATACAATAAAGAATATTCTTTTGATGCATGCTCCACTAATTAGCAAACCTACTGTGAGGGTAGTGTCTTTACTGTCCCAGAGACAAGGTGATTAAAACTGCGTAATCATTTGCAAAATGTGTATTATCTCATGTTATTAGTCCATTTTGTCAGAATACAAGGGTTTCCAGGCAAACCATTTTGCCACACAGACATGCTCTCTCAAATTCACCTGTTTTATATGTTGTTATATTTCAATGTGTGAGTAAACACAGTCCTCATGTCTCTTTTTACCATAACAAAACTGCATGACATGAAATCCTAACTTAAGAATGCTTAAAGGCCCCTAAACAAGGAGGAGAAACACCAGTTTGAAGCTGTAAAAATTTTAGATTTGTAAAGTTGTGTGGTTTGGCCACCAGGTGGTGTGCTTGTATGTTTGGAGCCACTGGTGGCACCAGATACATGCTTATTTCCACTCAGGTACAGGAGAAACCAAATGGTTTTAGATCAAAATATTTGCTGATACCATAATATTACAAGGAGAACACACTATATAATATTGCATGTATATTAAATACATCTGGCATGTGAATAGGTCCTTTACATCCTGTCCAAATATACATAATTGTGGTTCATGATTGGACTTCCAAAGCAGCTCTGAAAGTAAATACAGTACTAAACCATATTAAAAAAATATATATATTTAACTGCTGTGTATTGTATGGTAAAATCGAGGTTAAATCTCTCACAAAACAATGTAAATGGAATGTAGAGAAAGTCCAGACTTTGCAAATATGATGCTCTATAAAGTTTTTTCTAGTTTATCCAAATAAACAATGAACGAAGTTAAATTATATTAATACCTTGAATTCCTGACTTAGGGCTGCCTAGTTTCTCCTCCTCTTTCACCTTGTTCCACGTTTCAAAGAGTTTTTGCGTGACATGTGGATAATCCTCTGCACACGTCTGCAGGAATTTGTCAAAATGGTCATTTGTCTGAGTTTCCAGGTAATCAAGGAGAGCGCCTATCTTTCTAGATGGACCTTTCTCTGCATCAATATCGTCCTTTCTTCTTGGAGTTATCACCTCTTTGCTGATCAGCTCATCCTTGATGTCATCAAAGTCTAAGGTTTCACACATGAAACGTCTGTCTTTCCTTAGCGTTCTTTTTCTTGATTCATCCATCCTGAAATACATCAAAGTCAGGCATCAGGAGCTGAATAATCTGATGCAAACATAGCATAACATCACTCATTTGCACCTACTCCAAAAATTTGCCAAATTATGTCATATTTCTGTAAGTTTTTTTTAACTGGATTATTTGCCTAATTCACTATCTGTACATTACCATATGTTAGGCTCTCTTTCTGTGTCATGTGACCTTATTAACCCAAACTGAAACCCTTAACTGGGCTCATAGTTATTGCCAACCACTGGAATTACCCAGCAGTTTCAGGGAGGTTCTGGAAATTGGGCTTACAAAATTTTTTATCTAATTTCTGGTATACAATTAAAACTTAATTGAATTTAAATATATGCTTAAATTAAGCTCTCTAGCTAACCAATTTATCATGTTAAGTGAGTATTATATTTCCTGATATTTGATAAAGTGAATTATTTTTTGGCCCATAACTTCAAAGATTTATGCAATATTTTTCTAATTTCTGGCATGTACATAGGAAATACATGCAGGAATGTTTATTTTAAACATGAATAGATTAACAACAGTGGTTTTTATAATGAAAGTGTACTAATAGGTTTTTACTGGAAAATGGAGATTTTTCCTTAATTTCTTGAAAGAACAAAGTTCAAGTGACCAAGTTTCAGGTTTGGTAGGAGAACTTAGAGACATCTAACTCTTTGTCGAATTTCAGGTTCGTAGATCTAATGGTTTTAAAACGTGCCCTGTTCAACGGACATCCGGCCGAACAGATGGATGACCGACAATAGACCATGACTATAGCTCAGATGACTTATAGTCACCTGAGCTAATGAAATGCTCGACACTGTTATAACAATCACTTTATGGACACATTTAAATGTCTACTTATATTATTGTGACCCCTTGTGATTCAATAATGTAGCTAAAAGTCAATAATAAGAATGGATTTAATAGAGAAAATTATATCATTCATTTAGTTTATGCATCCTGTCGGTTGGGGGGGGGGGGTTCGGAGCAGAAACCTTAGCTAAGCTGGACCAAGGAAGCTGCCCAGAGTGAAATAGATTGTACATAACACAGGTGAGGGCTGCATCACCCACTACACAACACTGTTAAACTGGGCTGGCTTGATGTAAACAAGACTTGAAATGGTGTCTAAAACCTTGAATAAAAGCTAGTTTTTCATCAATTCCTTTGAAATTTAAGATTAAAAAAGATTAAATCCTCAAGTATATATGCTATGAAAATATATAAATCAACAGGGTGTACAACAGGGAGAAATATGTGGCATGGTCAAAGTTGGGCAAAATTTTAGGGACTGATTTTATATTTATGCTAATAACTTAAGTAAATTAAAAAAATCGGATCTAATTCCTGGCATGCAGTTAAATGTTCATTAAATTAAGCTACATGCTTGAAAAAAGCTCTCTAGCTTCAAAATTTACTCTGTAAGAAGGGTAAATATCTTTCCTGATATATTTATAATATACCTGTTGTTTGGGCCCATAACTCCTATAAGTTGCACAATATAGACCTAATTTCTGGGAATGGTATAGAAAACATACAGAGGAATAGTTATGCCATATATGAACAAACAACACTATAGGTTTTGGTATTAGGCAGTCTTGAAGTGTAACAATAGGATTTAGTGGGTAACTGAGGTTTTTCCTTAATTTTGCAAAGGAATGAAGTTGCAGTGACCCAGTTTTCGGTTTGACAGGAAAACTTGGACAGGAGAACTAGAGATCAAATATTTGAAAACATCAAAACTGTTCATGATTTTAAACTTAATGCTTGGATGAACTCTAAAATGTTGTAGTTACTTATGAATACCTGTGTGACAGTCCAAGTTGTGTCAGATAGTGCTAAAATATTCTATAACAAGTCAGCAGTTATTTCAAATTATTATTCTATATCAGGACAGAAAAAAATGACCTTCCATCTGCATATCACTGAAATATATATATATAATGATGCATCTGGATCTAGGTGCATATGCATATGTCTAGTGTTACTTGATAAATATGCACTTAACCATTCACTGAAATTCACCTATATCTAATTTTTAGATATCTAGCCTACAGACAGCCAAACAGACTATTGTGAAGATGGACATGGGTGAAAACCTAACCTCCACCCATCTCCAGTGGAAGGAAAGTGATGGTCATTAGGTTAAACTGACTACTGAACCAATGCACTGGAGGGTAAGGGTTCAAACCTGACATGAGATTCTCCCCAACCCTAGCCATCTACCAATATTGTTAGTTTAATCACAGTTATCTGGCTTCAAGGTATGCATAAGATTTAAAAGGGAGATGTTGACTTTAAACTTTTATTATTTTTTTCCAGTGCACTCTCCATTGCTCAGATGGTGGTGTTTGGTAATGACTAGAGGTGAAGGAAACTAGAGTACCTGACAAAATCCATCAACCTCAATTGGATGGACCACTACAGCTTACTTTCAGAACCACACAGGGAATCCAACATAGATCACCAAAGTTTGATACAATTCAACTGTCCAGGGAATTTTTATGGCTTCACTTTAAAGCATTAGAGATGGCAGGCTCACCACAGTTTAATAAACAAATGGTATCTTTGGAATAAACCACAGCCATCATACCAGTATATGTTTACACCAGGTTGGCTGGCCCAGGATAACCCCTACACAGTTGTCAAGTTTGAGGCATGAGGTCATGCAATTGAGCATAGTAAGCTAGCTGAGGTATACATTGATATAGGTTCATAACTTAAATATGGAGCCTGGGTCCAGTTGTGTAATTCTCAGCCTTGCACCAAGGCCAGAATATATTAAACCTCTATGAGCAAACATTAATGCAGTTTTTTTTTAATAAATTCTATAATACCATGACCTAAAAGTGATATTTGTATATGTAGATATTTGTGCAGACCTGGGAGCCGCCGCCGAATTGAGCCAGCCGCCGCCGTTTATTTTATAAGCAAGCCGCAGCCGATAGTTTTCTTGAATTTCTTGATTCTTTTCTTGAATCAGACATTGCATGTCTTCGCAATGGTAATGCATGATTAATTTTATGGAAGTTGTAAGTCATTATGTTAGACAGTAAACAAGGTTCCCGCAAGCCTCTTTTTTTCAGACCGGATAACTGGCATATTCCCCGTTTGATCAAGGGCGTTTCTCTAATCCTGGTTGCTCAAATTAAGAGAAAAAAATGCAGGAATCCAGATCATTCCCAAGTTTATTCAGTCAGATACTGATGCTTGAACATTTAAAGTTACTGAGGTCGATGTGCAATATTTAAAAAAAAAAATATTATATACTGCTCGGTTAAAATTTAGGATTAAATGAACGAAAACCATAGGGAAAAGCTGTTATATGTATGGGAAAAATATGCATGCATTTTTATTATCATTGTTTCGAGACAATATAAAACAGTGTACATATAATCATGAAACGATGTCGGCAGCCAGCTACCGCTCATAACTACCTCATATTATAATCATGCTACAAATGTCATTCGCGTAAACACATATGGATAAATGTCATAAAATCCTTGAGCAGAAACTAAACGTTTAAGCGAGTCTGATTGTTTAGTAATTTGAATTTAAAACGCGAGACCAAATCAGTGTCAAACAGCTGCAGACACCGGCTGCTTCAACCACTGACAAACATTTAGCCGCATGAACATTTTAAGGGTCACAGAGGTCACGGTAATGATTAAGGCTGACACCTGCGAAAAAGCATGACAAAATTCATATTTCAATTAAGACATGTGACAAATTATGTACAGGATTGCGACCTGGAAAGTTCAGGGCAGGAAAAAACATGTTGATCATAGGCTAGACCAAAAGGAATTAGAGATTTCTTGGTTGTGGCAGTGAGTTGGTCTGTTCACATTACATTAAGAAGAATTCACAATATGTTTTAAGTAATGAAATTTTCATAATTATTATAAAAACTCTTGGGCTGGAGTTTGATTTTGTACGATTATGTTACCTCTCTCCCTCCTCAAATGACAGATTATTACCAAATGTTTTTATTAATTTAGAGACACTCGCGGGTGAAGCATGACTTTCTGTACACTATATATATATATATATATATATATATATATATATATATATATATACATACAAAATTTCCTGCCCTTTCACATAACCTCATGTGATACAGTTAAAAAAGAAGCACACAGTCGTCAAGCCATGACACTTTAAGTTCGGTACACAAAAAACGATTATCTGGTTGAACTGTCATGCAAGTGAGCGCACGAAAACAGTTTGTTAGATGATGCAAACAATGATATCTATATATCTCAATAGCTGAATTGATCCCTTCGATTTTTCAAGATGCTTTTAGCAATGTAACGTTATATCAGTTGAGATCAAATAATGCATGTGTAGCCAACGTCTGTCAAAAGAAATGAGGAAAATCATAACAAATTTCATCTGATCAAATAAGCGTTCAGCATCACCAAAACATGCTATGTTGTCAGATCTGAAAACACAGTGGGGGGGTAGTCCATACATGGACCTCTATGTCCTATGATACTTCTGCTGGACGGACATTACGGTCCATGGGCCCAATGTAAATTCAATGTAGACACTCCGCAACGTATTTGCAACGATAGGTCGAGGGCCCATGACTGAGAGAACATTTTGTCCATTAGATATTTGCTTCATCTTAACGGCTCAGCCGGCTAGCCAGCCACAATGTTGTCCACTCAGCCATCATCATTGTTCTTAGACCTGAGCCGGCTCAGCCGGCTAGCCAGCCATTTTTTCTTCCAGCCAGCCGATTTACAGGTCAACGGCTGGCTCCCAGGTCTGTATTTGTGTCAACACTGACACAAGTGAATTAATTCTTTGTTTAGTTGGTAACATATATTATTTTATCAACATTAATGCTTCCTACAGTTAATGCACTCAAAGTGCAGTTTGCAACAGCTGAACAAATATTACTCATGCCGTTATGGTATGACGTCATCAACCCTTCTATCCCCTGGCCCACAGACTGTGAGAAGTTCCTGATAAAAGGAAATTTTATGTTATTTAGTAAGATATTCTTATTTGAACACATTGTCTATGAACAAAAGACAAGTTATTTTTATTTTGAGAAAAAGAAAACGCCCGTGCTGTACACTACTGAAACAGGTGTCGGTGAAGTTCTTGGGTGTCATACAGATGAACTCATCTCAAAATCAGCACCGAGGTGTCATATTAATATCATGTATTATCGCTAATTACCAATTGATAATCACAGCAAATCTTTAGGTTTAGTCATGTCATTTGCCGCTTCACTCACCTGTTATGGCTAGTTAATTTAGGGTTTCGCCTGCGACTAAGCCAGACCCAGTCACTAGCTAATCTAGACACAAACAAGAGTATGACTGGTGTTTGTTGCGCCAACTGCTTGGCCGTGATGATTTTGGGGAATTCCCAATGTTGTGCATTCTTGTTAATAGGTGTCGCGCTAAACAGGGACCAATCTCTCACCAAGAGTTGGTGCTCAACTTTCAACTGTGCATGAGGCAAGTTCCAGGCAAGTCCACGTGGACTGTTTAAATTTTACCGCCGTAAATACATTGCACGGAGGTTAAGTATATGTCAGCCACGCCTTTTCTTTATTAACATTTTGTTTTATAGTGTACAAGAAATATATAATACATTTTGAATGGATTCCAAATCAAAGAATTACTTAAAATTAAATGGGTTTCTTTGCAGAAATAGGACTATTTTTGTTTGATCAAATTGTGCATCAATCGCATTGCAAGAATTTGAATTGCCAATGACATCTGGTAGGGGAATTAATTAGAATAAAACAGTTTGGTCATGACGCAAGAAATAATCGATGTAGACGTAATTTATGAGTTGACCAAGAGAAAAACCTAGCGGAGGTGTATATGTGGTCTCTGATTGCAATCTAATATATATATATATATATATATATATATATACTTACTGTAACATAAAAACATTATTACTTCATTCTTAAGTAAGACCAACCCTTGTCAACTATCATTAACAACGAATAACTTTACGAAAAAGCACATGCAAAGATGTATATATGTTTCAGTCAAGTTATACATTGGCGGATCCGGGGGAGGGGGCAGGGGGTCCATACGGGGGGTAAAAAAAAAAGTTTTCTCCAGGGTTTTAAACCAATTTTTCCGACCTTGACCCCTCCCTTTCTGAACCAGGAGACATATCTTTTAGGTTGTCCTCCCCTTTGCAAAATTCTGGATCCGCCCCTGTTATACATGTGGAAATTATGCTAATGAATTAATATTATCATAAATTGCTTGGCACTGTATACTGGAGCAATTTGAAACTTTGCTTGAAATTTTGCAGCTATTTTAAATATGTAGATGTGCAAAGTTGATTGTTAAAAAAAGGTACCGGTACTAAGCAAAGTATAATTTGAAGTTTATATATATATATATATATATATATATATATATATATATATATATATATATATATATATATATATATATATATATATGCATGCACGTGTTTGAGCCAATGCGCAATTGCATATCAGCATAAGATGAGGATATTTATTTTGATAAAATAACGTGAAATATACTCTCATTCAAGATGTATGTGGGCTAAAAGAATGCACTTAATTGTCCTATAAGCAACTTTTCGTAGTCTGATTGCGCAACTTGAAAATGTTTTTGTAGAATTTATCATTGACCAAAGCAAAGGTGGAACACATTTATCCAAGGAATATTGCTACTGCATAGATTAATGGATGTGTACAGATTTACAATAAATCTTTGCATACATAACGCCAATTTCCTTAATAAGAAGAGTATGAATTCAGCAACCCTTAATGTGAAATGATTTTAAAAATCTTTTTAAAACATCGAATATATGCCATATGCATACCCTTATCTGTCATGATAAAGATTTAAAAAAACATTGCGCTCTCTCCTCTTTAACAACATCCTTTGTTGTTTTGATTTTATCGACTGAACTAAACTCTCAAAAGCGCTTGTATATATATATATACATATATATATATATATATATATATATATATATATAAATATATATATATATGAGTGTGTGTGTGAATGAGTGACCTCAAATCTGAATGCCACGCCCACTTTACACAATGGTTTCCTCGTCCACATTATGTCTGCCTTTGGTTAATATAAAAAAAACTTGACGATCAATTTTTTTACTGAACACGTTATATGTGTTGGTATGAGCGCTTTTGCAAATCTACACAATACTAGTATTGGCCTACGTGTCGACTTATATCAATTTATCATAAATTTTGGTTTGTTTGGTTTGAAACTTTGGTACGTATGAATAAGAAATGTGACCTAACGAATTGAATGTATTCTAGAGTCACTTACATGAAGATTTTATTGTAAATTTGTATTTTGTTTTCAAGTATGACTGATATTCATCGAACAAATACATGAACCATTGCAGTAAAATACATATTTGAATAAATAAATTCGTCACACCGATGTTGTGAGAAACGTTTTATTACGGTGGCATTAACAGTACGTACATTCACAGGTCTACATTTTAATTAGGCCTACACCGAAAACATCCAGAACGGCCACTTCTTAACAATTATCAGCAAATATTAGAGGATAAATGACATTAAGGAATGTACACAAAAACTGAATTTCGTTTATATATATATATATATATATATATATATATATATATATATATATATATATATCGCTATATTACATCAACATAAATTCACCAACTGGTTAATTATAAGAGGAAAATAATGGACTTCAGATATGTAATGTCATTTATGTATAGTGCAATATATTTTTAACATATATAATGCCATCTATTTAAATATACACCATATATTTATTTTATAAAAGACATATTATATATATAGTTACATATCTATGATGATATTTATTATTGTATAAATATATTATGTCACATAAACCATATATATTTACATAAGATATAAATCAACTTGCTCTAACAATTATAACAACATATCAGCAATTTCTTTTACAAATATCACAATAAAACTCAAATGTAGTTTATATATATAAACCATATATATTTACATAAGATATAAATCAACTTGCTCTAACAATTATAACAACATATCAGCAATTTCTTTTACAAATATCACAATAAAACTCAAATGTAGTTTCTAGGGATATGCTCCAACCCTATACATTTGCGATAACAAAAAAATGTGGAGTCACTCAGAGCCTGCGTTGCTTTTGAACTTTCAGTTTAAAAACTTCCAGGTATGATTGCTTGCCAAACAAATACGACAATTTAATTTAATTTCAATTGATTCTGATAAAATTACCGAGCACAAATTATAAATAAGACATCCATTCAAGTTTATTAACTAACCCAGGGACCAGCCCCATTATGAATTAAGTATAGTGGTACCGCTATAGTGGTGCTGCAACCAAAGATTATATAGTTTTACATGTATAAATCATCTATCAGATTATTTTTTAGCAAGTATTCGATCCTGCAGCCCTGCAAAATTGAGATCCTTCTGATTACTTAATTTACTTGCAGTGCGCATGTGCTCTGTATTGAGCGCCTCGATCGTTATCACTCAAAATTGTTTCTTTACTTGATTCCATATAAGCTTCCATTCTTCTATAACCTTTCATTCGTATACGATCACAGATCATACAATAAAATGTGTCAAAATGTTGATAGTATTGTTCAAAGTCGACAACATCTGAGGTTTTAACTTGGAACGATGATTTTATTTCTAAGATGTATCATGTAGAGTCAAATTGTGGGCACATGCAGTATTTGCCGAAGAACCTATTTTAAACGTAGGGTGTATGGTACAAAGGCTGTCGATAATTTAGTTCGGAAGAGTTAACTATCCGAGAGACATTTAAGCATTTAGTTAATTTAGTTTTGATATAGCCATGCACTGGCCTTTTAATATTTTGATTATAAATATAATACTTTTACCTGCCTTTGGTTAATGTCACACCTGCATTAGCACACGCACACGTGCCTATAATCCTATTAACGATGTCGCTCGCTAAATCCATTGAACCCATTAAGCCTGCCTTTGTGATAACCACCCGTAATGGATTAGTCGTTAACCAACTACATTGCTCTCTCCAAGGAAAACCTTCCTTTTTCTTTATATTTAAACTCATATTTGAAAAGCTTGATATATACGGTTGTGAGCACATATATATATGAACCAACGTATGTGTACAGATTTATGATTAGCTGTCTCCTCCGAAGGTGCTGAACACCCGGTATACCCTGTCTCTTACAGTTCAAGTTAAATATTCTTTCTTTTCAAACCGACTTTATATAGTTGCGTCTCCCTAAAGTCAAATATAATCTGACTCTCCGTGATTAATCTCACAATTTACAACTTCTTGGCTAATTCCCACGCTTTTCTCTACTACCGGTATATAACAAATTACCATATAAATAAAATAACATGTGAAAACTTGCTTCCATTTATCTATACAACGTGGAATCTCCATACATGTCAATCAATCTATAATATACAACTTTGTTGTGAAAATGTTCAAAGAAATACTTGATTTTTTTCTTGTTCAGTAAATATAATCCTGGCTAAATGCCGATTCTCTCACAGACCACAGTATAATGATCCATGACGAAGGAGTGTTCTTAATAAGTTAAAGATATACTAACTTCTAAACCACTGAGACTATATAGGTTATATTTAAGTTTCTTATTAAATCACCATATATGTGAAAATAAATTCTATACGCCCATTCCAGATATCTTTAACATTATATATATACATATTCCTTTATCCATGCAATCAATAACGGTGTAAATGTGTTTTCTCCTCTTAATCGCCTATACATGGATTTTAAAACAATGATTGATGTGATATAACACAATATAGCATAAATGAAAAAAAAAAAAAAATGAAAAGAAAATCCAGTGACAAACGTAACAGCAAGCGGTTTCAATTATACTTAACTACAGTGTTCTTGTCGATAATTTTATATAGGCCTACATATATGTACTGGAACGTTTCTAGTGTTTCTCGTGACTGGTCCCGGGTGCCCTTAAATTGACTCTGGCTCAGAACCAAAAATATGTTCAATATAAGTTAGGTAATAATGCTTCGAGATTAACTTGAAATTAAATATATTCAGTGTAATCGACAGAACTTCAAATAACTTTACATTTATATTAAGATTGAATTAATATAAAAGCGTTAGGCAAAAAAAGGTATATGGTTCTCAGGCGTGCACAGCCCGCATATATATATTTTTACCCCCGCATTAAATTTTTTTAATTTTGATTATCATCTTTCAAGGAGATAAAATAATACAATTTTTAACAAGATTTCCTGTGTTATGTAGTGCTTATATTATTATTATGCGACATTTTCGTTATTATTATTATTATTATTATTATTATTATTATTGTGCTTTTATCTGTAAGGCCAAACAATTTCTGTTATTATAATGCTTTTCCCTGATCATATTACATTTCTTTCGAAACATACAAAAAAGGTAAAAATAGAATCGCTCGCTCGCACTGATATTTGAAAAAAAGTGCCTGAGAACCATACATTTTTTTTTTATTTTTGCCCTATCGATCATATGTAAAATGGCTTAGAAAGACACCATTCTTTGGTCCCGGGTTTTAGGGTGTCCTCAAAGGCTGAAGGTGAAGGTCGCGCATGCGGCTCGCGTAACAAGCTTGTATTGTTTACTATATATGTCAGCGCTGCACGACTGCAGCAAGCGTAACAACTACTGTTGACATTTAATCAGGCAGTATTTATCGTCAAGAAACTGTACAGCTGGACAAAGATCATTTTAAGAGAGAACCAAGATGTTGTCTAGAGGACAACTAGCCCGGAAGTTTCTACAAACTGTCCAAAGATGGGATAAGTGTACAAGTCTTCTGCACACAGGTAAAAGTACCAGTGGCGCCGCCTCGGCAGAGGTTTCAACCCAGGACGCGGCTCCAACCAAACCACTCACTAATACACCGCTGATCAAAAACTTCTTCCTCGGCAGATTTGACCCAGTAAGTGAAATTGCACTGACGTTTCTTTTATGATATATTTATATAATGTATAGCATTAAATGTAGTCAAAATTAGCAATAATATTTTTTTGGTAATTTTATCTTTCATTTTAATTAAATCAATAAATGTAAATATTTTTTAGTATTAATATTATGATTTATAATATTATTAAAAACATTAATTAATTTATAAGAAGGTTCTTATCTTTTCTGATAACATTAGAATTAAGTGTTTTGTTATTAAGTTTTATGTGCAATCCTTTAATTGTTATTTTTTACTTAAATAATTAATTTAATGGTCAAATTTACATGTCTGTTGATTTAAAAATAAATGAATTATACAAAATCATACTTCAGTTTTTGATCTCTTTCTCTGTGGATTTATTTTATGTTAGACATGGTTTTGTCTAGATATACATTTGTAATTATTGAATATTTACTGAATAAAAAAGTCTGTAAAGATAAGTGCATGGTGTGCGTTATCAGGTATTAAGAAATGTTATCTGACTTGCAGGTTAAATGGCACATAAAACATGTCAAATTACAAAATCATTATTTAGCTTTGTTTCTAAAACTGTATGGCTGCCGGAATAATTATCTCCCCCCCCCCCCCCCCCCCCACCAAGTTCAACAGCAGAGCAACATAACCTTAGGGTCTTTTGTCTTTGACCTTAAATGATTTCTCTATTAGCTGATACATACCTTGCATTGTTTGGATGAAAGCGGCTGACTGTAGGATAGTTTACAACTGGAAGTGTTGTAGTATATCTTACTATCAGTATTATAACAACCAGAATTTGAAAGAAAAATTAAGGTCTGCTTCTTCAGCAATGATAAGTCCTTGATACCGGTACATAAGTCTCCATTCAGTGATTTTTTACTAAAGTCCTGACTCAATGGGGTGAACAAGACTGAGCAGGTTGTGAAATAAAAAATTAACAAAGAATGAGTGACTTTGCAAGAAAGCATTCTCACAGAATGGATTATGTGGATATACTTGACTCTGGTGAGAAATAGAACTTTGCAGGACTGAAATTGGTTGAAGAAATACATGAACCCATGAAGGCCTGAGTTATATTGTAAAACTTCTGCTTTGTATCCAACTTATCAAAACCAAAAAAGTTTGGTTTAAGTGCCCTAAAAAAAGCTCAATTTGATTTCTTAATCATCATATCATTATCTTCGATATAAAATTCCCACACCTTCCCTCCTCGGGTGCTATGAGCCCTGAACCAGCATGCAAGCTAGACACTAAGCCATTGCCTCCCCCCTAAGATTTTGTTATGGATCTGCCACTGTATTGCTCCATCATGACCGTTCAGCAAGTTTCCTAGCTGGTGCATGAAAGAACATAAAAGCTTTGTACAAGGTCTTGATGTTTAACTGTGAATATTGGTTTTTAGGAAGCCCTTGTTTACCCAGAACTTGGTTCTAATGAGGAGCTGTCAGACCTGAATGAGCTGGTCCAACCTGTTGAGAAGTTCTTCTTGGAAGGAAGTAAGATCAAGACTTTTAAACTGGTCATCTGTACCTTGAATACATAAAATTAATTTGATGAACCAAAAACATAAAATAGTCTGCAGATGGTTTACATTCTCTAGAAAACTTTTTATGAAAGGATATTTCCTGGCTTTAACAGCTAAACTCTCTCATGAAAATACACATGATTAGTTTGATGATCAACACTTATTAATGTCCTTCTTTATTATAAAGAATAATTAATGTATATTTTTTATAAAGTTAATAGATTTTAGTAATAATATTTCCATAAGATTTGTATTTTGAACAAATGTAGTCAAGTCAGATATTTTGTTTTCCAGTTGACTCTAGATCTATTGATGTGAATGCCAAAATTCCTGATGACACGATGCAGCAACTGAAGGACCTTGGTCTATTTGGACAACAGATCCCACAAGAATATGGTAAGTTGCTGTTCATTACTTATGGCTAAGAAAGGTCAATAGGCGTCACAAAAAATCCAAATATTGGCCATTATATGAATGGTTGGTGTAACTGTAAATGTAAATGTATTTATTTTATACAGTGCAAAATCTCAACAGTCAACACATATAAGGCTTATTTGTGCTTGACTATTAACAGCTGAAAACACATTAAAAAGGTCGAGAAGTTCCTATATCATTTAATACATTAGCTTAAAACAGGTAGTTAAAAGTGCATACAGCAGTACAAAACTGCACTTGAAAATACTCAAATTTCACATAAGACTGAATAAATGTGTCTTAAGACTTTTCTTAAAATTGATAAGAATATTGCAACAACTCATGCCCACCTGTAGGGAATTCCACAGTCTTGGACCATCAACACTGAATGATCTTTCAGCATAAGTCTTCATGGCACAAAAAGGGATGAAAAGGGTCTTTTGCAATATTAACACTTGATAATAAACCAGACCTAGATGGTTTATCTGTATGCAAACAATCTTACAGATAGCCTGGTGCTTCTCCCTTTATTTAATACCCAAGTGTAATATAAAATTGGAAGAGGAAAATGGAATGATGAAAGTAGTTAACAATAAGGTCGCAGAGCAACAGGTCCTCTTCTATACCTGAATGCTTAAAAAATGTTTTGTATAAATTTCAGGTGGACTAGGCCTGAATGCGACAGGATATGCTCGCATTGCAGAGGTGACAGCACACGATGGGTCCATTGCAGTTACCCTGGCTGCCCATCAAGCTATCGGCCTCAAGGTAATAAAGAACAACTTCAATTAACCAATTCTGTTAATATGTAAATAAAAATATAAGCAAGTTTGTCTCATCTACTCTTAATCTCTGTCACCAAGCTCACTATGGAAAAACTGAAACAAAAATCAACAGGATGACATCCTTAGATTTGTCACAGGTTCATTAGTATAAAAGTGACAATTTTAAGTTTCCTTCAGTAAAAACAGTTTGAGCAAATTGCTTTATTTTTATTTTTCTTTCACGTCAGGAATTTTTTGTCAGTATTAGGTCATAGTGCCACTATTCATGGTTATAATATGAATACCATGACCCATTGATGACTTATTTAATGTGAAACTAAATGGTAGGCTGTGCCTCAGATGTTAAAGCATAGATAAAGCTCTATGGAAAATATGATGAGCACAATAATGATAACTCTTTCATATAATTTAATTTTACAAGGTGAGTCTTAGTGTGATCGAGTTAAATCCATGTAAAACTGGATTTAAGGGAATTAAGCCCAGTTTAATCCATCTCCCTAATTAAATAGGTTTTATCAAGATAAACCCCATTCCTGACACAATTTTGTAATAAAAGATAAAAACGTTGATTAAACAGTGATGTTTAATTTCAGGGTATTTTAATAGCAGGAAATGAAGAACAGAAGCGGAAGTATTTACCTAAGCTTGCAACTGGTGAACACATAGCAGCATTTTGTCTGACTGAGCCATCCAGGTAACAGTTTTATCTAGCATCTCTCTCTGTGCAGTAGAGAAGTCTGGTGGTGATTTTCTGTGAAAAGTCAGGGGGACCCACAGTTCAGCATGGTCACTATGTCACTGCTGCAATATATCTTGTTTTCACAATAACTTATAAAAATATGTAACTGATCTTTGGGTCGGATTACCATTATGTGAGGGAATATTTTGTTTTTTTTTCTGTATTATTCAGTCTTTGTAATGTGACGAACAGCTGGAAGGTCACCTTTTACAACAGATTGGTACAAAATCACTTCTCCATGTATGTGATTGCCTGCCTGAGACAGACCCCTGCTTTCTGAAACCAACAGTGGTTAAAGTGAAGGAAACAGAGATTGACTGCTGTATGTAAGGAATGTACCATCCAAGTATAGCTGGAGAAAGGATAATATTTCATGGTGATGAAAACATGGTAAGACAACTGCATTATGAATGAATCCTGTCTTGTTATTTTCAGTGGCAGTGATGCAGCGTCTATCCAGACCAAAGCTACACTGTCTGAGGATGGTAAACACTTCCTCTTGAATGGCGGGAAAATCTGGATTTCAAATGGCGGCATTGCAGACATCTTTACAGTGTTTGCTAAAACAGAGACCAAGAACCACAAGGTCAGTGATAGAATTCTTTATGATGGAGAATACTGTGGTTGCCTTTTTGTTCGCGAGGGTTTTAATTTCGCGATATTTGCGAATGGGAAATAATCGCGAAAATGAAACCCTCGGGATTAATTGGCCAATGGATTACGTCCTTCTTATTTAATGTAGCCAATATTTGTATGGGAATAGATTAGAACAATGAGAATTGTTATAATAAGTTACATCCATGCAGGTATAGGGAAAACGTTCCCCTTAATTTGAACTTAAGTACCTGTGCTTTGTGTTCGGGCCCATCGTTATATGAGAAAAATATCACAAACTCATGACTTATTCTCATTTTATAACACACATAGGTTTGGCTTTACCATATATTTTGGTTCTGGTGAGATCGCGAAAATGAAACCCTTGCAAAACATTAAAAATTGAAAAATCGTGAAATTTCAGCCTCGCGAATATGAAGCCAACCACAGTATATACTTGTATACTCTGGGCCCACAGCATTTTGAGCTTCTACCCCTCCCCAATTATTAGGAAAGTGGAAAACCAAAAAGTGTAAGTTCATCTCATTTAATGGAAAACCTAGCTATGTTGTAACCAGATGAATAATATTTAACTTAATGTCATGTAGCAAAACTGATCACAGTCATGACAACTCCATATAATCATTGCTTTTAATATTTGAAAGACCTAAGATGCAAAGCTGTGAGTGTCATATTTTTTTATGGGGTCTGTTTCAAGGTTCAGTCAACTGTCCATTTCTACATTTAAGACCCACTTGTTTTGTAATACTAATTTCCTCCACAAGGTGTCAGCACTTGTTGCATTTGCTTACTGTATAGATGGACAAAACATGATCCTGCAGCCATGCAATGCATGCATAATGTTTTCGAAACTTGACAGATAATCAAACACCGGTAAAAATATAATTTCTGTCCAGTTTGTTTGACAATAACCAGGTGTATTAATACAGATGTATTAATACTGATGGATAGGAAGTCTAATAAATTTTTAGCTCAGCTGACTCTCAGTCATGCTGAGCTATAGCGATCACTCTTTGTCCGTCGTCCGTCTGTCTGTCTGTCCGTCTGTCTGTCCATTAACCAGGCACAAATCATAACCGCTGGACCTAGAATCTTGTAACTTAATATTCTGAGAGGTCCATGAAAAGACTCCATGGAAACCTGGAATTAGGTCTCTGCTACCCGTATCCTTTGAGCTATGGCACTCCAAAGTACAGCTCAGAATAATGGAAAATTTGATACAAAAGCTGAAGTATCTGAAGAACTAATACAGAGATCACCATAATTGTTTGCATGGATATTGATCATGGAGTGTTTCATCAGTTTCTGCAGCCAGGGTGCACCATCTCATTTTTTTCGATTTTTTACGAATTTTTTTCTCTATTTTTGAGACCTTTAAAAATGTGGACATCTGTTAACAGGGCACAAATCGTAAAGACTGGACCTATGACTTGACATTCTGAAAGGCCTATGAAAAGTCTCTGTGGAAACCAGAAATTAAGTCTCTGTCACCCATATCCTTTGAGCTATGGGGCCCCAAAGTACCCTCCAGAATATCTCATTAACTACATCACTGATGGTCATGATTTTTGGCATACATATTGAACATGAGATGTTTCATCAGTTTCTGCAAACTGGTGGCGCCACCTGTATTTTTCGATTTTTTATGAATTTTTTTCTCTATTTTTGAGACCTTTAAAGATATGAACATTTGTAAACAGGGCACAAATCATAACAACTGGACCTAGAATCTTCATTCCTTACACACAGGGAGACCCATGAAAATCTCCATGGAAACCTGAAATTTGGTCTCTGTTACCCATATCCATTAAGTTGTATGGCTCCAAAATTTCCCCCAGAATAATGAAAAATTACTACAAAAACTCCAGTATCTCAATAACTACAACACTGATGCGAATGATTTTTGGCATAATTGATCATGACGTGTTCCATCAATTTCAGCAGACTGGGTGCACCACCTCTATTTTTTTTTTCAAACTTTTACAAATTTTTATCTCTATTTTTGAGACCTTTAAAGATGTAGTTATCTGTCAACAAGGTTCAAATTGTAACAACTGGAACTAGAATTTTCATGCTTGACACACAGGGAGACCCATGAAAAGACTCCATGGAAACCTGGAATTAGGTCTCTGCTACCCATATCCTTTGAGCTATGGCACTCCAAAGTACAGCTCAGAATAATGGAAAATTTGATACAAAAGCTGAAGTATCTGAAGAACTAATGCAGAGATCACCATAATTGTTTGCATGGATATTGATCATGGAGTGTATCATCGGTTTCTGCAGCCAGGGTGCACCACCTCTGTTTTTTTTTCGTTTTCTACGAATTTTTTTCTCTATTTTTGAGACCTTTTAAAAATGTGGACATCTGTTAACAGGGCACAAATTGTAAAGACTGGACCTAGAATCTTCATTCTTGACATTCTGAGAGGCCTATGAAAAGTCTCCCAAAGTACCCCCCAGAATAGAGAAATATTTCATACGAAAACTTCAATATCTCATTAATTACATCACTGATGGTCATGATTTTTGGCATACATATTGATCATGAGATATTTCATCATTTTCAGCAGACTGGTGGCGCAACCTGTATTTTTCGTTTTTTTACGAATTTTTTTATTTATTTTTGAGACCTTTAAAGATATGAACATCTGTTCACAGGGCACAAATCATAACAACTGGACCTAGAATCTTCATTCTTTATACACAGGGAGACCCATGAAAAATCTCCATGGAAACCTGAAATTAGGTCTCTGTTATCCATATCCATTAAGTTGTATGGCTCCAAAATACCCCCCAGAATAATGAAAAATTGATACAAAAACTCCAGTATCTCAATAATTACAACACTGATGCTAATGATTTTTGGCATAATTGATCATGACGTGTTCCATCAATTTCAGCAGACTGGGTGCGCCACCTCTATTTTTTTTTCAAATTTTTACAAATTTTTATCTCTATTTTTGAGACCTTTAAACATGTGGTTATCTGTCAACAGGGTACAAATTGTAACAACTGGACCTAGAATCTTCATTCTTGTCATGCAAGGAGGCCCATGAAAAGTGTCTGTGGAAACCTGAAATTAGGTCTCTGTTACCCATATCCTCCAAGCTATAGGACTCCAAAGTATCCCTCAGAATAATGGAAAATTTGATACAAAAGCTGAAGTATCTGAACAATTAATCCAGAGACCACCATGCTTCTTTGCATGGATATTGACCATTAAGTGTTTTTATTAGTTTCTGCAGACTGGTGGAGCCACCTGTATTTTTTTTTTTAAATTTTTTTCTCTATTTTTAGCTCAGCTGACTATAAGTCATCTGAGCTATAGTTGTGATCCATTGTCTGTCGTCCGTCCGTCTGTCTGTCCATCTGTCCGTCTGTCCATCTGTCCGTCCGTCCGTAGATGTGGCACGTTTTGAAACCGTAAGACCTAGGAATCCAAAATTCGGCATAATGTTAGATGTCCCCAAGATCTCCTACCAAGCCGAAAAAACCCGTTCTTTGAAACTTCGTTCCTTTGAGAAAGGAAAAACCTCAATTTTTTATTAAAAACCTATTTTCACACTTCAGGACTGCCTAATATCAAAACCACTCATCTGTTTTTCCTCATATTTACCATAAATATTCCTCTATATAGTTCCTATGTACATGCCAGAAATTATGTCTGTATTATTTAATTTAAAAAAGTTATGGGCCCAAACATTATGCATTTTGTAAAAATTCAGGAAAGATATTTGATCACTTAACACAAAAAATGTTAAAGCTATGGACCTTTTTTCCAGTAATATAACTTTAATTAATCAAAATTAAATTGTATACCCAAAATTAGATGAAAATCTTTTAATTTTTTTAAAATATTAATAAAATTTAAAAATTGGTACCTTAATATTGCCCAAATTTGACCATGGCACGTTTTATTTCCTGTAAGTACTGTGGATTTAATTTTCACAGCATGTTTTTGTTAGCATTTCAACTGTTAACACCAAAAATTTGAAACCAGTTGATCAAAAACTGTAGATTTTATTCAAGTTTTCAAGCACCATGTAACATATTGTTTACATCAAGCTAGTGTTATGCAGTATGCAAGAGCTCAGCTCCCCAGCTTCAGCTCTAAGTTCCTTAAATTCGGCATACAGTTAGATGTCTCCAAAATCCCCTACCATGCCAAGAATTTGGTCACTAGGACTTAATACCTTCGAGATATTAATGAAAAACTTCATTTTTCCATTAAAAACCCATTGTTACACTTCAAGACTGCCAAATATCAAAACCACTGATCTGACTTTAATCATAAATAATATACATATTTTTCAATCTCTGTGTACATGCCAGAATGATGTCAGTATTGCGTAATTGTTTTAAGTTATGGGCCCAAACATAATGCACTTTGTAAAAAATCAAGAAATATATTTACTCCCTTAACAAGGGCATTGCTGAAGCTAGAGATTTTTTTGTCAGGGATGTAACATTATTTAATCAAGATTCAATTGAATACCCAAAATTAGTTCTGAATTTTTCAAATTTTATAAGCTATTAGTATAAATATAAAATTAGTACCTTAAATTTTGCCCAACTGTGACCATGGCACGTTTGTTTCCCATGAGCACTGTTGATATAATTTTCATATCATGCACACATAAGGATTTCAGCTTTTTAGTTTAGAAAGCTGAAAGAAATTGGCCAAAAAATGTAGCTTTTATTAATGTTTTTTATGAGACCCTGTCAGACTTTGGCTCTCTCCAGCCCCTCTTGAGTCACCTGTATTATGCATGCTTGAGGTGAGGCTTACACGGAATCCAGGCAGCTTATGGCCAGCCACAGTTGATCCAGTTGTCCAACCCAACTCATCTAGTAGTTTTAACCAACAACATAACAATAAACAATAAATTAATAAATTTTTATTGGTTTTTAATAACAAATTAAAGAAAAATAGAAAAGGAATTTGTTAGTTTATAATAACAGGAAATTAACTTGCAGTTACTGATGATATAAGAATCTTGTATCGATGGGTAGAATGTCACGTATTCCAAATAACACCATGCAGTCACCTATGGCATTTTTCAGTTCAATTTTAATGATAGAGAAGTAAATCATATTATTCATTTCTAATCATTAGGGATCATATGAAGGAAATTAATGATAGACAAAGATGCAGTTGATAATGTTAATCTAGATTCCTTCTGTGTCTAGTGTGTACATTGATGTGAAATTAGTCCAAAATGATTTTTTTACAGTTATTTTTTAATATAAATAAAAGCCATAAAACCAGGTACTTATGATCATTATTTAAATGTGTGAATTTTGTATATTCTGGATTCTCAACATCATTGTTTGGTGAAAACTGAATAAATACCAGACATGGTGCGAACACTTTGTAATTGTATTTAAATACGATTATGTACTCCATTATAAAATATCTTGCATAAAGAATGGGAATTCAGGTAAAAATGAAAGTATATGAATACTCTTGCAAATACTTTTAAAATGTATTCATGAATGCATTCATGAATATATTCTTTAATATTATTTTAATAATCATTTCAGTTATATTTCATTTTAAAAATTCATATGATTCTCTTATTATTTTTAATAAAAATTATATTTGGGACAATACTTGTAATTTTTTTTAATAAATAGTTAAACTCTTATATTATATGTTCTGCTTATAAGTTATATGGCCAAGTCAAAATCTGTGTGACAATAGTACTCCATTTGTTAATAAAATAAATGAAATCAATCCTCTTCCCTGTCTCCAAAGGAACTATCAAAATCATACATAAGCAAAACAACAACAACTCATAATACAGCTTATATTTATTACCACACAAAACCAGCATGTGCCTCATTTCTAAATAATATTTTTCTATCATATATAACAGCTGAGCGTCGTGACCCATAGGTCCCTTGTTTAGATATATTAATACAGACACAATCTCAGCCTGTTGGTTAATCTGTTTGATGCTTCAGTTGAATCGGTATATACTTCCATTCAGATGATAAAATTTCCTTTTGCAAATCTCTTCCCAGTCAGCTGAGCGTCATGACCCATTTGTCACTTGTTGTAGTTTATACTGTACCTTATCAGGAAGTTTTACTGGTGTCACCTGATCATTTGTGGTCATTATGAAATTAAAGACTGTGATTTTGAACTGTTGAAAGCTCTGCTGGCTCAAGGGGTTTTAGAGAAATGTTGTCTGATTTTGTAAAATGTGCACAGCAATAAACCTTTAGATGTGGAAAATGCCATCTATGATATAATGTAAAATTAAATATGAGGCGTTTACAGTATTCAGAATGTATAGTGCAATGACATTTCCAAAATGTGCAAAATTTAAGAAAAGAGAAGAAATATATTGAACTTCAGTTTATAATATATAACTGTTTATTCTTTAGTGATAAATTTCTCTAGATGGAGCCAAAGGGCAAAGTCCTGTGTGTACATTTCTTAACAACAAAAACAGAAACTAAGCTTTCATTCTGCAAGTCTGTACTTGTTAGAAACTATTGTAATGACACATATGAAAAGGTTTTAGTTGGAGAATACAATGTTAAAGAAAGATTACATAAGAGCACATATCTGGGCAGACAGGCTGTTCATTATTGCTATTTTATTGAGAAAAGTAGATTAACCAAGACAAAACCAGACCAAATAAAGATTTTGAATTTTTTTAGAACATAGGAACTGTAGAAAAATTTTGGAGATAACTAACAATCAAAGAATATTCAAACAATCTTCAAGCTATGTAATTCAATTAAAAAGCTTAGGGTATAGTACTGGAGACATTCATGGTCTTGAATGAGATGTTCTTATAAAGATCACTTTGGAAGTTTGTTATCTTTTTTTTATGCTGAAGAGTTGATGCTGGATTTGTCACATATGTGCCATATATTTTTCCTTCTTGTATATGTATGTAATCTTTTTGTGTAATAACTGTGAACAAAGATGTCAAACCAGTGTTTGTATTCCATTATATAATGTTTATAATTTTATTCCTTATATAATGTTTGTTAAATTATTTTTTTTTATCATGCAGGGAGAGCCAGTAGAGAAAGTGACAGCTTTTATAGTTGAGAGAGAATTTGGTGGCATAACAAGTGGTAAACCTGAAGACAAGCTTGGTATCCGTGGCTCAAACAGTAAGTACTAAAGTCCATTCTATCCCTTCATGTCCACCTGCTTTGTTTTGCTATGAAAATTTTTATTAGTTACATTTCTAGGGAAAACATTAATCTAGGGTAAAAGATTAAAGGATTAAAGGGCCTTATTTTCAACAAGGAAATAAATAAATACCAACCTTACACCTTATTTATGAAACATTTTATTAAAAATAGGAAAAAATCAGTCCAACTTATGGCATTCAAGGTCATTGGTCACATGCAAAAACAGTCTAAATTGACAGCTGCTAATTGCATAGTGTCATATAAACACCCTAAAAAATATAACCAGCTAAAACAAAATGGCTTCTCATACTAGAAATGACATACAGTAGAGCGCCGTGTTTCCGAATGCCGAATTTCGGAAAATTTGTTTTTCCGAAAATTAAAATACGGAACCAAAAATTTCATCGTATTTCCGAAATATATTTCAAGTATGTAAAAACCTAAAATGAGTACCGTAAAATCTCCACTTAAAACCGCGGTTTAATCAAGAAATTCAAAATCTTGAAATCGGGTTGATTTCCTGAAAGCACTGTGCGGTTTATACTAGAAGGGTTTCCTGAATATCTTCCTGACAGTCATCGTTTTTGGGCCGGCGAGTGAGCAATAATATTGCAACTTTCAAAGGCCGTTCTTAGCAGCAGTCTCGCATGCATGGGAGCTGTGTGTAAATGTATTATTTACGGTTATTTGTTATTTATAGATTAAAATATTGCTGATTAGTTTTCGTGTGATATACAACTTGTTATAAAATCTTGGTAATTGTTACCAAATAATACGTTTACAACAACCCTGCTGTAACACACAGCGGCCTAACTGCATTAAATGCGGCGATATCCAGGACCCAGGATACCGCCGCATAAAAAGCTTCAGAGTAAACTTGAGAACTTCAAACCCTTGTCGGAAAAAAATCGTGTAAAATCAAATAGTGCGTTTATGACAAGGAAACTTTAAGTAATCTAAGGGAGATATAGTACTTTATTCGAATGACCACGAAATTCAGCTAAATATTGTTTTAGTATGCAAACAAGACTCACTTTTAAAACTTTGCAATCCTTGCGCTTGAAACTGTCTCAGAATCTGAAACAATGAACTGCGTGACCTTTGCTCGCTGAGCCAACAAGGCCCGTTACCACTGGTTACACAGGCGGCTGCCGGCCAGCCGTGGCTGGAGGGAAAACCCAGAGCAGACATCGTTCCCCGTGTATCACCGTTTATTTATTACATATTCTTCTAATCAACATTTAAAGTGGACAAACACTGTCTAAGTGGAATGTTATATGCATATTTGATAAGAATATCTTTATTTCTTAACGAATACGACATTTTCAGACGAAATATAATTTAATTGTCATGTGGAATGTCTCCAGTTTCCTCAAATTATCTTCTAGGGCTCTCGCACAGCGTAGCGTAGTAAGAGAGGACGGGTGCTAAGGCTAACAGCGGCCCACATCGTTGGGCATGGTCAAGCAAAATTGAAATAAAAGCCTACTATAAACCCATTATTTAGGAATGATTATTTGTTTAAAACGTAAAGTAAATAAAAAGCTGACATCGCAAAGAGTCACACAATGGCAGACGATCGTTTTAAAATCAAGTTTGAGTGCCGCCATGTGCTGAAACGCCCCGGTATTCTGCTAAGAATATTTTGAACGGCTGTACGCGGTGGGTGGTAAACAGAACAGCCACCTATTTCGTCCCAGCGTGCCTTTCGCGAACACTGCCTTGACAAAATGGCTCCCCACACGGAAACTTTCTTCAGGAAAAAAACTTGCTTACCCCGACTGGCCACTTTAATTTTACCTTAAAATCACTCGTTTTTAAGCGTCATGTTTCCTATACGTGCGTATCTCGACAAGGTAACTTCAGTTACTTTGATATTTAGTTAAGGTGACCAGCGATGTTTTCAAACGAACCAGCAAATTGTAACATGGAGCGATGTCAACGTACGATGTGACGATGATAATACCGAAGTAACCGGTATGAAAATGATTTGAATCTTCCGAGTAATTCCAGAAAATGGAATTTTCATCAAAAATTAAGATTTCAAAATATTACTTTTATAATTAAAATATACAGTGACTTGAAATGGATAAGCAAAATATTTTTTCCAAAATATAATGACAAATCAGTAGCAAACAAGAATACGGCACGGAATATAAAATCTGTATAAACGGGCAGAGGTTCACCGGCCCTTGCGTCTTCCCAAACTTCATGCTTGAGTGACCCTGCAAAAAAAGTCTTAGATGTGTTTAAATAAAATGCCCAAGGAATTTTAAAGTGGACAGGAATGGCCGAGCCGCAACCTACGCGTGTTCATTTCTAGATGATAGCTTGATTGTGTCTTTTGTTAAATCATTCCGTAGCGAAAGTTGGTGCGGTTTGAAAGGGGGGTTTTTAGTATTTGAGCCCCTCGCGGTGTCTCACCTGGAATTTCGGCGAAGTCTGGGTGCGGTTTTAATCGGAAGTGCGGTTTTAAGTGGAGATTTTACGGTATAGTAATTACGAGTCACAAGGCCTGCGGATAATGTGTTAAGCCCAGTGGTGACCCTAATTAATTAGTTCTGGGCTGATGTTGTCGCCGGGGCAAAGGTGTGAAAACTACAGATAGCCCCACAACGTTCGACCCCCTGTACCCCTAGCAAGCGACCGGCAGTTTATCCAAGAGCACTTGTTTGTTATCAATCACATCTCCTTAGTACTCGGGCAAGCATAGTTCATCGGCTTTGGACAGGTTGTCAAGCCTAATAACTGAGCAGTTTACTCGCATCAGCATTGGTGAGGTATAATTCATTAAACGCTTGTGCTCGAACAGCTTTTATATGTCCCGATCTTCAATTACGTAGATCGATAAGAAACACCGTGTTCCTTTTTGATGTCATTTGACCTTTCCCTTCGGTGAATTTTGATAAAAAAATAGAGCACGCACGTATCCTTAAAGCAGGTTAGACTGATCTTTGCCAATTATGCTCAGCAATTATCTAATATCTTTTATACGTCCAGGTCATCAATTAGGAATATCGAAAAGAAACGTCGTGTTCCTCGGGTAAAGTGGCATTAAGTTAATCATTAACTGTCGCACTAATTTGCGCAAGACACTTTTCCGCATTTCCGAATGTTCGTTCTTACGACAAAAAGCTTGTCCCCCTACGCTTTCGGAAAAACGGCGCTCTACTGTACTTCCTATTTGAAGAGTAATTACTTTTGCAGAAATGACATAGTTCCTATCTGAAGACTACTTGCTTTTGAAGTCAGATCTTAAAATGTTTAAATCAAAAACCACTTCTTTGTTAATTATAAGAAGTGTAACATCTTCTTCAGGTTTGAATTAAATTTTACATGTATTTCATACCGTTTTCAGCATGTGAAGTCCACTTTGATAACACACATGTGCCTATTGAAAACGTCCTGGGAGAAGTTCATGGTGGATTCAAGGTTTGTGTTTAATAACTGTCACAGTGTGAATAATTATGATCAGGGAAAAAATTGACACAATGTAATTGGAAATTGTCACTACATTTGAAATTTATGTCATGATATTTAAAGAAAATCCTTTTCAGTCATGGATGATAACACAGTATGTGTCATTCCTTAGATTTGAATTTGGGTTCTGTGTATATAATACCTTAAATGTGTACTGCACATCTCCTTATGTGGCTGCAGAATTATGGGATAAGGTGTTGCCCCATTAACCCCCGCCCTTCCCCCGAACCACCACCATCATTCCTGGGGGATGCTTATGAGATTTTGCTTTAATATTGGAAAAACATTATATCATTATGGAACATTAAATCCTTATGAAAACATTAAATCATTAAAATTTTATGATTTAGCAGATGTGTCCTTTGAGGGAGATCCATCTTCCAGAAAAGTATATATTAAATAAGATAAGGTCTATCTTAAAATAACTACCTGATGTGTATTTGCAGGTAGCAATGAACATTCTGAACAGTGGGAGGTTCAGCATGGGGAGTTATGGGGCTGGTTCGCTGAAGAGGTTAATTGGTGAGTTAGATTTATTACTACAGTTAATTTCCTTTAAGAGCTTTCAGTGCTATTGCTATTCCACCAGTTGTGCAGTATACCTCAAGATGTAGTATTATGGGGGTGAGGAAATTTTTTGTTTTTGAATAACTTTTTAAGGTTATTTTGAGCATATTTTACCACCTTTTGCTTACCTCTTTGGCAAGCTGTGAAGTGGTAACCAAATATATAAGGGACATAATCAGGAGCAATATTATGTCTATTCTTACTCACTATCAGTTCAGTTTTGCTTTATACAAAAGTTTTTCAGCAAAACCATCCTGGCACACTGTCTCAGTGCCTCCCATACGGCTAATTAACACTTTTTTTATGGTTTTGCGTTGTTAGTAAAAGTCCATGTGTATCACATTACCATAACAAGGCCGCTTACCCTGGAGGTCACGATTTTGCACGTGTACAACAGTTCCCAAACAAGGACTGGTCCAAACTAGTCCATACATGGCCCTTCTTGTCCTTTGATATAACTCTGCTGGATGGACATTATAGACCGTCTGCCAAATGTACATTCATTTTAGATCCTATAGATCTGTGTGATAGGTCCAGGGCCTCAGCTGAAATGACACACCCAGCACAGTGAGACCCCTGTCTATCACACCCCTCAGTCACCACAACACCAGATTTTTCACCCAGCGAGAACATGAATTACATTTTTTAGGCCAAGTCAGTCAGGGCATCTCATGATTGACAGGTGTTCTGGCTTGGTGATGCACACAGCCACATGCCCTATGTGTATATGTTGACACCTGTGATCATGCCCAGTCCATTTATTACAAAAGAGGACAAAATTTTTCTTGTTCAACTTGCTTTATAGGTGATTAGACCCCTTTAATGAAAGTAATCACCACTTTGTGTCATTGTGTTTTTCATCAAGGGTCACTACAGTCTAGACATTTACAGGTATATTTATATATCTACTCTTTACAGATTATTTTGTGCTGCACTTTGGAGTACCATCTACCATCAGTCTCTGTAAATTAAAGTACCATACAGTTTTATGCTGTATTCATACTATTAATAGGCATGTATTTGTACATTTCTTCTTATAGGTATAACTGCAGAACATGCCATCAACAGAACACAGTTTAACAAGAAACTGAAAGACTTCCAGATGATCCAGGTACGTACTGAATATCGTCATATACCATCCCAGGGTTTTTTTATTTGATGTTTCTATTTTTAATCTCACAGAGACCCCTTTTGCTACCCATGCATTGAGTAGCATAAATTTTTTCCTCTGTGAGTTAGCCTCTGATAATAGGAATTTATCTTTATTATTTAGAAATTCTATATTACTTATTCTAATTTCAGTTAATAGGCTACAGTAAGCTTTGGTTAGTCTAATATTAGACAGCAGAATACTGAGGACTTAGAATAGGAAAATAGTAAGAACACCATAACCATGTGCCCCAAACTAAACCTAGGGGCACTGATTATCTAAGGCACAGAGGAATAAATATCAGTGTCTGTCACAGCATCCTGCCTTTATATTGAATATATGTGAAATTGCAACCAAAAAAATCTTTGCACCTTTGTATGAAAAAATGAGCTTAAAGATGTCTGGAACATTTTAAGATTTAAATTGAATGGTGCCAACTAAAAAGTGAAAGGCTATGTTAAATTAGATAAGAGGTTTATTTATCAAATCTGCAGAAATCTAGGATCATTGTGACCCTCATGACTTTTGAAGTACACTGGTTGTTTTTGGGTTCTCAGAGAAAATAGGGGCCCTTGACCTTGCTCTAAGGTCAAGTCTGTGGAAATAGGATTTCCATAAATGTCATAATTTTTGAGACAGTGCATATCTTTTCCCCCAATTTTTTTTTTTTTTTTGGGGGGGGGGGGACATGTCTCTGTTTTGCTACTGCAAATATAAAGCCATTTGGTGTCAAGCTTTGAAGCAAGTATCATATTAGATACATCCATATATTGTCATACTCTGTAGTTTTAGTAATAGCAGTAACTTTAAAGTATCTGTAAATACCTTATGCCATGTAATAGCAAATAAAGCATTCACCCAGGTTAATGCGATTTGGTTTAATAATTTCAGGAGAAATTTGCCCGCATGGCAGTCATCACCTATGCTATGGAGAGCATGGCATACTACACAGCAGGCATCATGGACAGCTATCAAAACCCGGACATGTCTGTAGAAGCTGCTGCTGTCAAAGTAAGTAGGTTCTGAAAACCTTGACAGTACTTGAATTTAAAGTGAAAAGAGTGCTTTATTTTCATCCTGTGAAAAATCCTTGTATTTGAAGCAGGCAGCCATTTACAGTTGATCCTTATTATTCCCAAATTCCCAGTACATACTCAATATAATGTTTGATTCATAAGAGCTGAACAATAGTGTGGTTTGTTGTGACATCTGATGTTGAAAAATAGAGAAAGGGTGACATATGGTCAGAAGCACAAAATAAAATAATATGGTTCTTAGAGGAAATGGCCTTTGAAGTAGCGTATATACTCTTGTTGTGGCTGGATGGTTTCATCCTTCTTTATAATCAAATTCAGTGAAACCCCTCTCTAGCAGACAGTCAGGGGACCAGATGATTTGTCTGTTAAAGCAGGGTGTTCACCCACGAGGGGGTTGGGCCTGGGTGTCGTGTTATGGCCAGATGTGTGAGTTCTCGGCGAGGGACATCAACATCCAAGAAAAACTGTGTTTTTAGCTAAGCTGACTCAAAGTCAACTGAGGTATGGGAATGGTGCCTTGTCTGTTGTCCATCCGTCAGTCTGTCAGGGTATCTGTCTGTCCCTTAGCAGGGCAAAAATCATAACTGCTGGACCTAGAAACTTCTAAGTAAATATCCAGGGAGGTCAATAAAAAATCTCCTTGGAAACCTGAAATAAGGTCAGTGCAACTTTTATCCTCTGGGCTATGGGGCTTGTAAGTACTCCAAGAATAATAAAAAATTTGATACAAAACCTCCAGTTTCTTGATAATTTATGCATGGATTGCCATGAATCTTGCCTTGAATATTGACCATGACAAGTTTTGTCAGTTCCTGACAACTGGTGGTGCCACCTGTATTTTTTCAATTTTTATGATTTTTTTTCTGTTTTTAGACTGTCAAATGACACCTATAATGTCAGTTTCCCAACTATGGTTTCATCCAGTGTCCTGAAACTGTGTGTATTAATTATGATTGGTTTCTTTAGTTCCTTAAGATTTGTGGTGCCACCTGTATTTTTCTATTTTTGATTAATTTTTTTCCTTTATTTTGAGACTGCCAAATTTTATTGATACTATCAGATTCGCAACTGTGGTTTCATTGGTTTCCTGACAACTTATGTACTTATTAGGCCCCGCTTGAATAAGTGGACGTCCTATATTAATCACCCTATACGTCTGTCTGTTTGTCTGTTCCTCTTTCTGTATATTCGTCAATTTATTCCTGGTGATAACTCCACTTTAGATTGACATGGATTTCAAACTTGACATATATATGGCCCACCTCTAATACAAGAACTCTATTGATTTTGGGTTATGATGTCAATAGTCAAGGTTACAGGACCACATATTAAGAAAGATTGTAGAGGCATTTTAAGCCAAACTTTTCATCCTGAACCTTCCATCTTGCACATATAGCTGACCTGCCAATAGGGGAAAAACATGGTCAAAGGTCAAGCTCCCAGGGGCCATCTTTCCACATATTTGTTTCCGGATGATAAACTCAAAAACCCACTAATAATGTAGGAACCCGTTTGATTTTGGTGTCATTAGGTCAAAGGTCAAGGTCACTGGACCCACTTTTTTTAAAAGTTTGTGGAAAAAACATTATCATCCGTACTCTCTGGCCAGTGAGGGAATAATATGGCTGGATATCAGATCTCGGGATAATGGGAACACCCATAGTACCATCATGTACCGCCTCTTTAAAAAGTTTGTGGAAAAAACATTATCATCCATAGTCTCTGTCCAGTGAGGGAATAATATGGCTGGATATCAGATCTCGGGATAATGGGAACTCCCATCATGTTTTGGTTACAAATCACAGACTCTGAGATAAATGGAGTAAATGTCTTTTGTTTTGTTACCATAACTATATGTCTAAATAATGAAAGCTGTTTTAAGTGATGAGAAGTTTACTAGAAGCAGAACATAATCGTAGGTCCTGCCACCGGACAAGGCGGCCTTTGTGTCCATAAGTTTTAACTGTTGGGCAGACGAAAAGTGTCTGTTGTCCTGACAAGCTGGTTGTCCACCCTGGGGAGGTTGGGGGGAGGGGGCGGGTTCTTAAAGTGGTAAAAACATTTGAATTGTACCAAGGATTGTAGGGTTTCACTGCACCAGGTTTAGAGACACTGATATGTTACATAGACCAGCCATATTGTTGGTAATATGTTTGCTATTGAAAGAATGAACATGAGGGAGCATTTGGAGACTGCATATCTGTGCCAATGCTCTATTTAAATCAAGATCATAGAAAAATTCTATTGCTTAATGGCCATCCTCTCAACATAGGACATGGCCTTCCCATTTATTCTGCAGAGCACTCACCCTGCTTGAGGGCGGACTGTGATAAATTTATCTGACCACCTTGGCTTAGATTTAAACTGGCGAGTTCTGTGAACTACCCCTTGACCAAAGAAGCCAATTGCATCGTAACAGCATGCAGGGCATGTGGTTCCAGACAATACATGTGTATATTGGCTGAGATTTTAAGTAATGTTTATCTTTGTAGATTTTCAGTTCCGAGGGAGCCTGGTGGTCCATCAATGAGTGTTTACAGATCCTGGGAGGTCTGGGATACATGAAAGATTATCCGTTTGAACGGTATCTCCGAGACTGCAGAATTCTTCTCATATTTGAGGTAAATTTTCATAACCCACAAAATAGTAATGTAAGTTAATGTAATTTCTTTATAAGAACACCTAAATTTACCAGATAATAATTAAATCGAATGTTTACCCTCACAAATGAAAATCGACCACAGTATTCTTCATTATTTTCTCTCCTTTTTATCAGTTGATCACAATGTTGTTAATCAGATTTATATATTCATGAAGAGATTCACTCACTTTGAAATAAATAAATCAATTTATTGACCTGAAAACTTTCCAACATATGATTCAGTATTTTACTACGTTTTATTTTTGTTTAAAAATATGCTTCACTGACTGCCAGAAGAAACTAGCTTGATTAATTCCCCATCAGCTGTCATAAACATTATTCATTTTTGTTTATTAAGGGCAGTGCAGTCTAAACCATATAAAATGCTTTGATCTAGATAATTTATATTCAAATTTATTAATGGGTATTTTATGCCACTATATATTGAGTGAAAACAAAATTAATTTTATGTTTATTCAGATAAGCCATTATCAAGCCATCTATATTCCAGGGTTTCTTTCCTTAATGCTAAGTATTTTCCAAAAAATGACAACCTCTAATCAATGCTAAATAATATCAAAAAGTGACAACCTGTAGTCAATACATTAGAGCACCTTAAATACTTTTGAATATTAAAACTGTTGTTTTTATGAATCTCTTTCTGCACAGTAAAACACCTCGGACACTAGGAGATCCTGTCCCTAAATAAAGTATTATAAATGTATATTTATATTTTCAGGGCACAAATGAAATTTTAAGACTATACATTGCTCTAGCAGGCTGCCAGCATGCTGGGACAGAGTTGAGGGAACTGGTCAAGTAAGGAACCACTTTTAAATTAATCTCAACATTTGCTGATGATATGTCTAACATTCATGTATGGATAAATGTGAATAATTTGCTTCATGTTCTTCCCACTTTAAAGTCATAAGAACTTGGAAATGTCTCATGTTAAAACATTTGGTAGATGTTGACATGTTTTATGAGAATATCAGGAACGTACATGAAGATACTTTATTTATGTTTCTTTTTTTGTGATTTACAGATATTTTAAACTGAATTTCAGTTATAAGTTTTAAAGTTTAATAACATGGCAATTTAGTTAATTCCTTATTACAGTTGCAAGAAAGCAAATTCTTTATTATTGTTTTATATTTGTTTAAAATTTTAGCTTAAAAAATGAGATTTTTTTATATAAGGCAGTGTAAGTCATCTTGTTACTCCAGTCTGTCTTAGCAAGGACACTAGTTTGTCTTAGCGTATTCCTACGGTCTGTCCTTTCGTCTGTTAATGTTTAGTGTCACCATGATAACTTACCTGGGCTTTGATGGATTTCACAAAACTCGTCCATAACTACTTACCAATAGTTTATCTCGCCCAATTTCAATTCTTCTGCATACTTCATGCATATCTCATGAGGTTAGAGGTCACCAGACTTACTTGTGGTGTCACTGCCATGACTGATCAGGAATATGATGGATTTAGATTAAACTCAGTATAAATATTAACCAATATATTCTCTCCCCTACGTTTGATTTCTGGCAAAATCCAATCCATGCATATCCAAAGAGGTCAGAGGTCACCAGACTTTGGTTGCACCGTGATGACTTACCAAAAATGTTATGGATTTTCATCAAATATAAAGTTAATAGTTACCAATACTAGAGTTTTTACCTGAATTAAATTCTTAGCAAATTCATGCATATTTAATGAGATCAGAGGTCACAAGTCATAAGACTGGCATATTATACACCCTTACAGTGCCCTTGTTATATTTTTTTTTGCTAATTACAGGAAGATGAGGGATCCCCTGAACAACATGGGACTATTCGTGAGCCAGGCAATGGATAGAATAGGCAACAAACCAAACAAACCCAAGCTCAAATACAAGCTGTACTCACACGTCCATCAAAACTTGGGGGTAATTCTATTTCCCTGTTATCATCAGTCTTTTTTAGTCTTTTTTTCTATCCACAGTGTCTCAACTTCACAGCACTTCTAATCAAGCATGATACAAACCTATAAACATTTATGGAATCCCTCAGATTTAATTTGTTATCTTCCTAAGGTCAAAGGTGATCTTGGTGTATTACAGGGTTGGAAAGTTGTTTCCTATCAAGTTTAGTATTCCAAGTCAGTACTAACCTGTGGAGTTCTTTACATTTTTAATGAATAATGTTATTGATACAATGCAGGATCAGGCGCTTATTGTTTAAGACATGTGCAACCACTGTATGACTGAATTTTAAAAGTGCTTAAATTTCAGACATGCTGCCAAGTATTAACAGTACATCATAGTTATGTGTTCCTAGTGCAAACATTGAATAGTTATAGCTCAGTGCCCTTTTAACATTTATTGCTTTCATTTGGTTCAGATTCAGTGAAAAGCAGCGACATTTGACTACTGAAACTTATCAACTTTTTTGTAACCTTGGCGTTAATTTGCAGAATTCATGAGCACTTTTGTATTTTGACCACTGCTTTCTTTAACTAGCCTACGTCTTTATGTCTTTAATGTCACCTCCACCTTTGTCTCAATGTCATGTTACAATCATCATCCCATTTGCTCCACATTTGCTCCACATTGTAATTGCATGTGAAATTTTCCTTTGATTTGTGCTAGATGAGATTATTTATTTGTCTGCAAAGTTCATCAGGTTTAGTAATTACGGTTATCAAAATTTGCTGATCTAATTTTGTAAAACACACCCTGGTGTAAGCTATACTTCCCTTTGTAGCATCCTTAACGTTTAAGGAAGAAACTTGTTATAGTTTATGATCCTCTTCTCAGTCTCCATACATTGGAACCATAAAGAAGTCCAAGATAATGATGTAAATGCTATGCGTTTGTTCTCTTGCAGCGCTGTGCAGAGTCTTTAGAGAAATATCTGCATCAGTTCAAATTTGTGATGGAGAAGACGCTAAGTTTTTATGGGAATGTAAGTAACAATTACCAATTATTTTTATTGGAATTTCATTGCACAGAATATGCCACTTAAGTTTTTCTGACTTTCCAGAGATTATGTATTTATGTTTTTTAAGATCTTCAGCTTTGGCTGTCACATTGAGAAGTGTCAATGATATGTCTCTATACTTTATATCTCTTCAATCATATTTCATTTTGAATTAATCTTATGGAATCCATATATGGTAAAGTATTATTTTGCCATCAGATAATTGCCGCATTTGTTTGATTTTTCTCTTAGCTCAATTAAGGTAAGCTTTAACCGGATCCAGGAATTAGGAAAAGGAGGGGTTCAACCAGTGAGGACTAATGACAAAATTAAAAAAAAGGTTACAGTGGCTGAAAAGTATATGTGTGGGGGGGGGGGGGGGGGGGCTCTGGATTCACTTTTGTTTAGAGCATTTGACTAAAATCACCCCAAAAATACAGATGCACAGTGATAATGGGACGGAGTATTTAAGCTGTCACTGTGTACACTGTGGATCTTTTTAGGATATCCTTGAGGAGCAGCTGCTACTGAAGAGAATGGCTGATATAGTGATAGACCTGTATGCAATGACTGCCTGTGTCAGCAGGGCCTCTAGGAGTATGTGTATCGGACTACGCAATGCTGATCACGAGGTGAATATTAATATTACCATATTATGATATTAATCAGCTTGTTTGTATTGCCTTAGTATGATTATTGGCATAAGGGTAGCATATCACCCCTAGGCTTACAAGGCCAATAAATGAAAGGGCTGCAAAAACATCACTATGATGCTTGTTGATTTCATTCTGAGGTGGTAAGTCATTCGAGCACAGGTAATGTGCCTGGCTAATATGAGACATATATTTTAACTGGCAGCATAATGAACCAGAAATGAAATGTTGTATTGCACAGGTTTGAGTCTAGTGTCCAGTTGATCACATGCATGGCTTTTTTATAAAGTTAAAAATGCACCTTTTAACACCTAAAATCACATTTAAAGGACCATAAAAGGTGCATGTCCAAATCAGGTTCACTTTATGAGAATGAAAAATATGCCTGTTTGAGCTTGAAAGTAGTGAATAAATTTGTTATACTTGATTTGTTATACTGAATTGACTATTTTGATTTTTTTCATCATTGATTGACTTAAAAAAGTTACATTGATCATATTTTGTAATATATGATGATGTTGTTATTTTGGTATTCTTCTATGCTTACACAGTTTTATCATTTTAAAAAATCCTTTAAAGCTTTGCAACAGTGTTAATGTTAATTTTTCATCAATATAGGTGCTGCTTACTTCCACATTCTTCAATGAGGCAAGTAAACGTGTCGAGGAGAATCTCCGCAGTCTCAGCTCAGGTAGGAATTTCACATATTTCTTTTATGAAAGTATTACTGAACAATTAACCTTAAACTTAATTAGTCAAGAAAAATTAATTTTATTCAAAGGTCAAGGCATGTTGGGTTATTGAACCCCCAAAACTTAAGTAAGAGCCAAGGAGTGTAAAGGGATATAAAGTTCAGTGGGAAAAACAGGAAAATTTAAGGTCATGAAAAGTTTGCTAGATATGAGGTTAGGGAAAGGCTGTCAAAGGTCAAGGAATATTATGGTTAAAGAAACTTAAAGTTACAATCCTGCAAATTCTAAGTTCCTAGAGAGTCAGGAAGTGTGGGACATTTTATTTAAGGTAAGGTTAAGATTAGAATACAATTAGAGAAAACAGGGAACCTGCAGGGAAAGTCAAATGCGTCAAGTTCAAAGAAAGGACTTCAGGAAAAATGAAGGTTGAGTACCGAGTCTTTCCTTCTCATAATGCCCCAGTCATCAAGTCGTACTGGTCGTATTTGAATATTTATTTATTATAGATGATCCATGATTTATATCTACTAGCATAAAACAAATCCTTATGTTGAGAACGGGTTCACTCATCCCAATCTGGTAAGTTTTTTTCCATTGGTCCAGCTGGAACCCAGCCTGGCTTTAAATGGGCTGAGCTGCATACACTGGTGTAACTTCTGACAGATGGCGTAGAGTTAGTATCTTTACAGGATAATGTCAAATTTCTCAGGATTTATTGGAAAATATGAAAAATGATCACCCCCTTAGTTCACACTTGTCATCATTCCAAATAGTTCAGGACCAAAAACAGGCATTTGTGTAACAACAGGTGATTCAAGCCACTATTAATCATGATAATGATGACCTCATTAAGGTAGGATATAGTGTGAGAGATATATATAAGATTACATCCAAAGTTTTAAGGTATCATTCATATAAAAAATTATGATACTGCATTATATTTTGTGATAGTAGTTATTTAATTAATTTTGAATTAATCAAGCATGTACGGTATACTGCATATCCTTTCAGGACGAGCACATAATGGAGACGAAAACTACCTGAAGATTGCAGACTCCATTTTCAAACATCACGGCTATGTTGCAGAACATCCCCTCACCCGCAATTGGTGATACTGACTGAAGGATTAATGTCTTGAGAAGTCAGAGGTCAAAGCTTGTTCAGAGGTCAAACAAAGGCAATACTACTAATATAAACAGTTCATATGGTAAAGTCTGTTGGGTTTTTGCACCCAAGCCTAGTGGCTCATTGGGCTGGAGCTTATCCTGGTTTCTGTAGCATGAAGCAGCTTAGGAGTTAAACTCCTCATGGATGGGACCCTAGTCCATCGCAGGTTACCTTCCCAGTAGTCACTGGTACCCTTTTCTACTGCTGGGTAGGCAGAGGCACATTTGCAGTTGGGATCTTGCCCAAGGGTCTTGGTACGATAGAGGTCTGACCAGGATTCCAACTCATGACCGCTTGATCATGAGCCTGGCACCTTTACCATTACACAACCACCTACCATCCTGAAAGGATATACTGTTTATAAAATGTCAGATTCCATGATGAGTTAATGGATAATGCAAACTGCCATTTAAAAAAAAGGTTATATGTATAATGATTAAAATGTCCAGGTTATGCAATGAACTAAATTATGTATGTAATATAATTTGTAATCTAATATTTTCATTACCCCCATAACTGTTTGAGTAATGATGCAAACAGACAAACCAATGCCAGCAAAAACATAACCTCCTTGGCAGAGGGAAATATTACATTTGTCTGCATGATAGTAATACCACACAAATAAACTAATCCTTGGATCTTATATACACCATTCTGTCATAGTTCAACACTAACTGTTTGTATTGTTGGAAGGTATACAATATACAACATACCATGTTAGACAATATTCCATTGAAAATGATTGTTTTTGTTCACCAAATTTAAATTAAGCTGGCCTCTGTTCTGTCATGTATCAATGCAAGAACTTAACAGATCATTGTCAATATTTTATATCTATTTATGTGTATTAAATAAAATAATGTGTTTTTATTGTGTTTACATTTGGTTATGTGAATGGATTACTGTAAGTCATAAATCTTCAAAACAATAGAACGGTTTGTATCAGGAATTTGGGGTTAAGCATCTCTGTTCAAAGTACTGTTTGGACGCTCAGTTCTGAGGGTCCAAGTGTCAGGTTTGATGCGGCAAATCCTTGCTGTAGGATCCAGAGGATCAAAGATGGCTTTTGTAGCAGTCACTGATGACTAACTCAAACATGGCAATTAATTGTGAAAACTCTTCAGTTGTGAAAACTGACAGCTGATCCTTATATTTTATATAATTGAATAATAATAATTAAAATGACCATAATATAATGATACAATAACTATGTTAAATATTTAAAAAATGATTACAGTTTACACTACTCTTTAAAAGTTTTTCACAGATCTCCCCTTTCACTGCCATATTGGCACTCTGACATTAGAGTCTACGGCCAACATACTGGCTGTCAAGAGTGCCTTTACATCCTTCAGTGAGGAGCGCAATTTTGTTGGTTTATGAGGATTCAAATATTATCATCATGTGTGACAACACCTCATGGCTACAGTACAAGTATGCTGTCAATTGACATAAACTAGACTAAACGTTAGCTTTTATATGCCCGTCTATGACAGGACGTAATATATGGTAAACCCACTGTTCGTCTGTCTGTCTGTTAACTTTTAGTGTAGCGGGGGGCTTTGATGGATTTTCACGAAACTCATCATAACTTCTTACCAATAGATGATCTCGCCTGTGTTCAATTATGGGCTAAATCCACGCATACAATAAGGTCAGAGGTCACTAGGCTACTTTGTGGTGTTGCTGCTATAACGTACAAGGAATATAATGGATATTGATGAACTTCAGTAGAAAATTAATTGATTTAATATCTTAATTACCTAAGTTCTATTTCCAGCAAAATCCATGCATATTTAATGAGGTCAGAGATCAACACACTTTGGAAGCACCTTGGTGACGTACCAAAAATCCTGATCGGTATTAACCAATACAGTTTCTCACCTGAATTTCATTCTCAGGAAAATCATGCATATTTAATGAGGTCAGAGGTCACAAAATATGCTACGGGCGTATAAGGCACCATTTGCCTTGCTCTTGTTAGTATATTTTCTAACAACACCTACCATGAGCGAGTTTTAACTCAGCATATTGGTAAATCCCTCTACATTTTAGTTGAATTTTTGATCGCATGAATCACACTGGAAGAGAACCAACGTGTATGAGGTACAGGAAATGAATCATTACCATAGAGACCGATTTTAAGTTTGGTCTGGGAGTTCACATGTATTCTTTTGTGTTAATTCATCTTTTGTTGGCTAATGTTAAGATTGTGGACTTTTTACCAGGATATCAATGCAACATGATGAAAGACCACTGCAATGCATTTATCCATATGCTTTTTCTCAAGACTCAAGTCAGACTTACCAGTCAATTTTAAATGCCTACGGAGTCATGTGTTAACAGCTATTCCTCTTGGATCGCTCTAAAATGCCATTTGACTCTCCCAAAATTTTACCCTGCCTGTCCCGGACTCCCCTCACTCTTTCTCTCAATTTAAAGAGCCCTGATGTGAGTAATTTTTTTAGGTCTTGGCCATGACCAGAATCCACATTTTCTGCTA
The DNA here is from genome assembly GCA_026874595.1 of Sipunculus nudus. NCBI lineage: Eukaryota > Metazoa > Annelida > Sipuncula > Golfingiida > Sipunculidae > Sipunculus > Sipunculus nudus. The sequence continues at coordinate 35,554,540 of CM049306.1, read as the reverse complement.
TATCATTATTGTGCCATGTGATTAATATATGGATTTCCTTGAAACGCTGAGAGATGAAATTAAAGACAGAATGCTTGAGATGATTCAGATATTGATGGAGGTTCATGTTTGATCGAAGACATTTGTATGTTAGGAAGCTATAAGTAGTAGGAATCGGATGAAAAATCTTATTTGATGATTAAAAGATAAAAAAAGACTATTAATAAGTGGCCAGTGGGCCATGACACTCGGCTGCATTCAAGAAACCTTGAACAGTAGGTAACATACCTCCCAGAGTGCTCAAAATCATGCATTTTGCCAATAGACCTTAGATATAGGTTACAGTGTCCTTATTCTACATCCAGCTGCTACCATTTTTGCCCATCTGATAACAGAGTGTTAAAATTATGTTCTTTCACACAGCTTGCAGAACATAGGTCACAATGATATTATTTCAGGATTCAAAGAAATTTTTACAGGAACCTTCCTGGATCATAATCAGATTAGAAGTTTTGAGATCCAACTGTAAACAATCATGCAATTTTGTCTTTTAGGGTTCTCAAATCATGTTCTTTCACATATCTTGCAGAATATGACCTAAGTTCAGCTTTCCTAGGAGATTTGCTTAAGACCTCATCAGATATACAGAAAGAAGATTCTAGTTCTAATGGTTACAATTTGTGCCTTATTTACAGCCAGACTGCTTCATTTGCAGTTATAAAAAAATTTAGAAAAGAGAAAAGCGTAAAAAAAAAACAAAAACAAAATACAGGTGGTGCCATTAGTCTACTGATGAAACACTTCATGATCAATATACATGCAAAGTTTTATGGCAATCAATGCATTAGTAATTCAGATACTGGAGCTTTTGTATCAAATTTTAATTTTATGGGGGGGGGGGGGGGGTACTTGTGAGCCCAATAGCTCAGAGGATATGGGTATCTGAGACTTTCCAAAAAGATTTTTCTTGGACCTCCCTGGATGTCAAGAAAGAAGATTCTGTACGGCCAACATTTAAGATTTGTGCCCTGTTAGCGGACGACTGTATATTAAGAAATCACAAAAATTGAGATTAATGTGTAAAAACGGGAAAAAATACAGGTGGCGCCACAAACCTGAAGAACTTATGAAACACTCCTTGATCAATAGGCATGCAAAGAATCATGGCGGTCGATGCATAAGTTATTCAGATACTGGAGATTTGTATCAAATTTTGAATGATTCTGGGGGGTAATTACGAGCCCCATAGCTCAGAGGATATGGGTATCTGAGACTTTCCAAAAAGATTTTTCTTGGACCTCCCTGGATGTCAAGAAAGAAGATTCTGTACGGCCAACATTTAAGATTTGTGCCCTGTTAGCGGACGACTGTATCTTAAGAAATCACAAAAATTGAGATTAATGTGTAAAAACGGGAAAAAATACGGGTGGCGCCACAAACCTGAAGGAACTAATGAAACACTCCTTGATCAATAGGCATGCAAAGAATCATGGCGATCGACACATAAGTTATTCAGATACTGGAGATTTGTATCAAATTTTAAATGATTCTGGGGGGTAATTACGAGCCCCATAGCTCGGAAGATATGGGTACCCGAGGCCTAATTTCAGGTTTCCAAGGAGCTTTTTTATGGACCTCCCTGGATATAAATTTGGAAGATTCTAGGTCCAACGCCTATGATTTGTGCCCTGTTAACAGACAAAAAGTGATCGCTATAGCTCAGATGACTCAGTCAGCTGGGCTAAAATAAAAAAACGATTATTAATCTATTATTTTATGTACCATCTACATTACCATGAGTATCTTTACAGAATTGTACTTAAAATATTGACTAAATACATTCTGTCTAACTTTTACATCACGCTGAAAGGTCAAGGTAATTGGTGAGTTGTTGACATTTATTCGTTGCAAAAAAAACTAAGTTCTAATTCTGTACGCTGTTTTGTGCCCGGTCTTTTTTATATCTCTGACAGAATAAGAATATTTTATCTGGATAATGTGATTGCTTTGGATGTACATTCAAAATCGTTTCAATCATGCAAAAATGTAATTGATTTAATCGATTATGAAAGAAAACCACCAATCATGATATAATCGATTTATCGGCAAACAACTAGAAGATGGTCACAAGTTTTAGGAAGAAATTCAATGAAATCTTTGTGGATAGTTCGAGTTTGAATGAGATCTCTGTTTTTTAGCGAACCTGTGAGCTTATGCGATGGTGCGGCGTCGTGCGTCGTCTGTCGTGCGTCGTCTGTACGTTAACCATACCTATCTCAAAAACGGCAGGAGCTAGCATCACCAATTTTTTTGCAAATAATCAGTCATCCAAAAAACTATATCGGATTTTGTTTATTTTTTTCCTAACAGCATTTTCTTAGATTTTATAGGGAAAAAGCTAAAAAAGCTTTCAAAATCTTCTCCGAAACTGTCCAGCCAAATTGTCCAATATTTCACAGAAATGATCCCTGGAATAATCTTTCTCAAGTTTGTTCGAATGGTTCCAGTTCGGATTTTTTTTGGCCGAGATACAGGAGGTTGAACTTTGTTAACTGTGCAAAAAAGCATATTAAAATTTAAATCTCAGAAACGGCTGTAGCTATCATCACCAAATTTTATGCCAATATTGGTCACATAGGTCATATCTGAAATTGAGGTTTTGGTGGCGCCACCTGCATCGGCCTTTTTTGTACAGGGTCATCAGTGCCTGTATCACACTGTGGGCTATAAAAAACTTCTTCTCTGAGACCATGTGGCAAAAATGTTTAATATCGCTCAGAAATGATCCTAGGGTAGTTCTTTCTGAAGTTTGTTCAAATGGTCTCTTTTCAGTGACTTTTGGCTAAGTTATGGGAAGCTGAATTTAGTCATATGCAATAACAGCCCATTTTAGCTCAGTGGCTACAAAGATCTTCTTCTCAAAAACCACTGGGCCAAATTCTTAAATCTTACATATTAATTATCCTCAGATGTTGATAATTCAAGTTTGTTCAAATGGTTTTGGTTCAGTGATTTTTGGCTGAGTTATGGGAAGCTTAAATTAGCCATTTTGCTGTATTCATCCATATATATGAGTTATAAACCTGCAAAATGTTTTTCGATTGATGCCACTGAAGCCAGTTTGTTAAATATTTTACAAGAATAATTCCTACAATAATTCTTATAATAATTGTCATTAATGGTTCAACATGAATGTTTTTTTGGCTGAATTATGGAGATTGAATTGAGTCATTTTACCATATATGTTAGCTGTGTGACGCTGTTACATCTAGCCTGGCACCAGTTTATCAGCATCTATTACATCATGCCACTAGACATTTAGATTTCAGGTTATCTTTGGTTAATATTGACAAGAAAGTTTTTTAAAAGCTTTTAAAAAAGTTTAGATTTATGATTTAAGTTATTCATCATACCAGGCAATGTTACAATCATGGATATTCAGCTCTCTGTGGCTACATAAAGATAACTGTACGTGGATTATAAATTATTGGTATCCCTACTCAAGTTAATTCAAGAATTTGCCATCAATGAGATAAATCTGTATTCTAATTTTGCAATCAGTATGCATCCGTAATAATTTTACATATATTCCTGATTTCTTTTTTATAAAAAGTCAGCTGAAAAGCATTTTGTATTGGGAAAACATATTTCAAAGTTATTTCAAGTAGGGGCCACTTTTGTGTTCAGATGGCAGCACTTGGTTTCCATTGGCAGATTGCAAGTGCCTTGATGTTGGCTATTAGCCAAGATGAAGTCAGCTCTATAAATAGTTTTGGCACAGTGCCAGGATTGGAAGAAGTGCAGCCAGGTATAGGTCAAGAGTTCACTCAGTGCAGTAGCTGCATTCTATTTATAGCTTTGCAGACTGCTCACTGCATCATATTTGGCACCAAAGTTCAGCCTGAATCTATTTATAGCTTTGGCAGACTGCCAGCTGTGTCAGATTATGCAACAGGTCAAGAGTTCACTCAGTGCAGCCTGGTACAGGTCAAAAGTTCACTCAGTCTAGCCAGGTGCAGGTCAAGAGTTCACTCAGTGCAGTAGCTTGAGGCAGCAATTTGTCACAGGTCACTCGGGGGCAACTGCCTTACTCACCTTAGCCCTGTCAGCCCAGTGCATCAAACTCTGATGTATTGGACTGATATTTTGACTTGTCTATGCGTCTTTGATGGTATTTTCATTTACACAGGACAGGTGGTGCCACGTACATTGACTTTTGCACGGTGTATGTGCCTGCTTATTTCTACAGAGGAATTTGATATATATGCCTGAAATTGGGCGTATTTATACATATCGGATAGCTTTGTCGTATACAAGACATGTGGTGCCACCTACAATAATTTTTGCACAATGTGTGTCCCTGCTTATTTCTCAGGAGGGGTTTGATATATCAGTCTGAAAATTGGCATATGTGTATATCTCTGATAGCTTCGTTGTATACAAGACTGGTGGTGCCAGCTAGAAACGTTTTTGTGTTGTGTGCACCCATGCCAGAATTTCAGCAGTGATGTTAGTGTAATTGTTTCTTATTTAAAATGTTTAGGACCTGCATTGTTCATATACATGAAAAGTAATGGTCCAGCATTGAAGCATTATACCTGGTGTATTTCCCCAATGCACAGGTTCGCATTAGGCCTGTAGGCCTTGTTTTTAATTAGACATTTTATTTGTTTGTAGACTTTAATACTGTTGTAAATTAATTATAGGATTGAAATAGTTTAATCAGATTTTAATCGAATCTCCATAAAGAATACATATTTTTACATATATTACATATTTCAGGAGTGGTTTGATGAGTCCGCCTGTAATTTTGGATCATAGTGTCCGTATACCTCATACAGCATTCTTGTACACAGAGACTGGTGGCACTGACGGATTTTATAATCTATTTTTTAGACCATAAAAGATGCCGTCATCTGATAATAGGGCACAAATCGTAATGTCTAGACCTAGAATCTTCTTTCTTGACATGCTTGGAGGACCATGAAAAGTCTCCTTGGAAACCTGAAATTAGGTCTCTGTCATCCATATTGTCCGAGCTATGAGCCTCAAAAGTACCACGCAGAAAAAACTGAAAATTTGATACCAAAGTAGGGCACAAAAATTATAACCATGGGGCCCAGAATCTTCTAACTTGACATCCTGAGAGTTCCTCAAAAGTTCTCCCCAGAAACCTGAAATTGGGTCACAGTAACCTATATTCTCAGAGTTTTGGGGTATGTTTGAGCACCCCAGAAATAATCCAAAATACACACAAATTGCCAGATTCCTCATGAAAGGCTGGTATGATTGTCATCAGATTTGTTGTGCTTATGGGTCTTGATGAACTTAAGCTAATATGCATGAACAATGATGCCACCTATTTTAATTGGTTGTCTGTGCAAGGATATATATTAGTCGGCTGGGCGTCATGACCCACGGGTCACTTGTTTTCTAATCATTGATATATATATTTTTTTAATTTGGATTTCGGCCGTTTTCCTTGAAGATGGGCCGAATCGGGGAATGTAAATGTTGCGGGGATGGTTTCCCGCCAAAAGTGCAAACCGTGTGCAGCACATACATATAAGGGTTCACTGGAATTTTTTTATGGACGTTCTATGGTTAAAGTAAAAGTAAGGAAATACACGTCCGCTTTGATTGTCATCAAAGGCATTCGCGAAATAATAGGTCTTTTTTGGGGATAATAGGGATTCCTTTTTAAACGCATTATGCGGTCGCGGTTGCGGCAAGGCCGATTCCTTATATGCGGATAAAATTTATGTTTGTATATGATATAATATTTATGTAATATATATATATATATATATATATATATATATATATATATATATATATATATATATATATAGCCCACCTGCATTGTGAAAGAGGCAATAAAAGATTAAGATAACCAGCTGCTTGAATCGAAACAGATACGTGTATTGGGCAGACCAGTCACAAACAGGCAAATGTTTCACAAATTTACATTAATTTAAATTGATGTTTCCTGGTGGAAAACGTTTTTCCTCGTAGCTCATACTGATAAACACGTTAATCCTTGGGGAAACCCCTCTGTTACGTATACCATTCAGCAGGATTCTTCGTCCGACTCCATCCGTTTAAATATTTTGTCGGATTACGGGTTGGATACAACGCGAACGCAATTTCCGCATAAAAGGTCCGAATCGGTCTTTCATAATATCATATGTTCGACTCTATCCGCAACCGCGTAAAAGGAATCGTAGCTTTAAAATCTTTTAAGTTGGCTCCCGGATAAAGCCGGAGGGTCAGCAACTGTTGAACGAAATCCTTTCACTACTATATCATATTATACCTTTCTGAAAATGGCGGTAATGTATTTTCAAGAAAGTTTCAATAACGGATTTTTAAAACCTTGCAAGTATCAATACACAGACGCCTTGCCTGCCTGTCAGATATCTTAAAAAGTCTTTTTCAATTTATGAACAAGAAAAAATAGGTTGAAATGGCCAAACATTCTAAACTCGAACGTTTTTCCGAGATCAACTGAATCTTTTAATGCAAACGACAGGGGAAATACCAAACATTCTCCCCTCTTTTGTTCTCGCTACATTCCACATGCAATTGTCATATATATATATATATATATATATATATATATATATATATATATATATATATATATATATGAATCCATAATAATTATAATTATATCACCTTGAAACCTGAACAAGTTGACCCTATGGAGATCATTATCCAAGTGGTAGGAATAAGTTTGGTATGTCCAGGTGCCAAAAAATCATTGATAAACTAGAATACGGGTAGTCGACAAGCGACTACTTGTATCCGCCTAAATCAGAGTGGAACGGGTGAAGTGTTGCATATCAGCATGGATGTCTGCAGCCAAATTGTGTATGTAGGTTGCGCTACCTACCAAAAAATCCAGAAAGCCGTCCAAGTTGTATACATATGCAAAATTTAAGGCAGATAAGTCAAACCACTATATTGTATATGAGTGATTTTTGCCCTTGGCAGTCAAACAGATGGACGCTGTGCAAAAAAGGGTTGCAGGTGGCGCCACCAGTTAAGCGTATGATAAAGAGCTTTGTGAGAACTATACACATGCAAAATTTTGGCCCAATTGGTCAAACAGTTCCCTAGATATGAGCTTGGATGTCTGCAGCGTAAACTTGATTGTAGGTGGCGCCACCTGTCATAAAATCAGAAAAGCTATCCAGGATGTATAAGCATGCAGAATTTCAGGTGAATTAGTCAAACCACTGCAGAGATATGAGTGATTTTAACCCAAGGCAGACGAACAGCTGGACACTGTGCAAACATGGTTGCAGGTGGCGCCACCATTTTTTGTGTATGTTATAAAGCTCTCCAAGGGCTACATTTGTGCAAAAAAATTTTCCTGATCAATCAAACGGTTCCTGAGATATGAGCTTGGATGTCTGCAGCGTAAACATGAATGTAGGTGGCGCCACCTGTCATAAAATCAGAAAAGCTATCCAGGATGTATACGCATGCCAAATTTCAGGTGAATTAGTCAAGTCACTGCAGAGATATGAGTGATTTTAACCCAAGGCAGACAAACAGATGGACACTGTACAAACATGGTTGCAGGTAGCGGCACCATTTTTGGTGTATGTTATAAAGCTCTCCAAGGGCTACATTTGTGCAAAAGAATTTTCCTGATCGGTCAAACGGTTCCCGAGATATGAGCTTGGATGTCTGCAGCGTAAACGTGAATGTAGGTGGCGCCACCTGTCATAAAATCAGATAAGCTATCCAGGATGTATACGCATGCCAAATTTCAGGTGAATTAGTCAAGTCACTGCAGAGATATGAGTGATTTTAACCCAAGGCAGACGAACAGATGGACACTGTGCAAACATGGTTGCAGGTGGCGCCACCATTTTTGGTGTATGTTATAAAGCTCTCCAAGGGCTACATTTGTGCAAAAGAATTTTCCTGATCGGTCAAACGGTTCCCGAGATATGAGCTTGGATGTCTGCAGCGTCAACGTGAATGTAGGTGGCGCCACCTGTCATAAAATCAGAAAAGCTATCCAGGATGTTTGCGCATGCCGAATTTCAGGTGAATTAGTCAAGTCACTGCAGAGATATGAGTGATTTTAACCCAAGGCAGACGAACAGATGGACACTGTGCAAACATGGTTGCAGGTGGCGCCACCATTTTTGGTGTATGTTATAAAGCTCTCCGAGGGCTACATTTGTGCAAAAAAATTTTCCTGATCGGTCAAACGGTTCCCGAGATATGTGGGTTTATGTGTGGAAACAGACGCACAAACGGACGCAGAGCGCAGAGGAAAGGTCAGAGGTCAAAACAAAATCGGGGCGCAGCAGTTCACATGTGACCCGAACATAATCCCGGGTTTCGGAAAATTCCGCCCAGCGGTTACGGAGGAGTTCTCCGGACACCTACGCGGCGGCGGCGGCGGCGGCGGCGACCAGCTGAAAACATAGTATCCGCAAAACTCTGTTTTGGCGGATACAATTACCAAAGAAAAATTAAACTAGGGTCCCATGGGTCTCGATGCTCAATTGAAGTTTTCCTATGAGGATAATTTTATAAACTTTTTCAAAATATGGGTCCTGTGATCGGTTTTAAGCCAACCTGTCAACTTAATCTGGAGTTATCATCCATGAACTTACTTGTAAATGGATGGGCCCTGTGACCTTTGACCTAGTGACCCCAATAAGTTTCTTCCCCTATTGGCAGATCAGCTATATATACAAGGTGTAAGGTTTGGGATGAAGAGCTTAAAATGCATCAACAATCTTTCTAAATAAGTGGCACCTGAGACCTTGATCTTTAACATGGTGACCCCAAAATCAGAAGAGTTCTTGCGTTAGAGATGGGCCATATTTAAAGTCAAGTTTGAAATCAATATGTCAATCAAAACTGGAGATCTCATCAGTAGACAAATTTGACGGACATACAGAAAGATGAATAGACGGACGGACAGGGTGATTAAATAGGGCATCCCCTTATTCAACTTTATTTAGGACACAGATGAAACCACAGTTGTGATCTTATAATATCAATATAATTTGGCAAGCTCAGAATAAAGGAAAACATGCATCAAAATAGAAAAAATACATGTGGCGCCACCAGTCTTCAGTAACTGAAGAAACCAATCATAATCAATAAACGCACCGGGTTTAAAGACACTGAATGAAACCGAAGCTTAGAAACTGGCATAATTCCTGTTATATGACGGTCTAAAAAACAAGAATAAATTCATAAAATAAGTAAAAATACAGGTGGCGCAACCAGTTTTCGGGAACTGATAAAACTAGTCATGGTCGATATTCCAGACACGATTAATGGTAATCCATGCGTTAATTATCAAGATACTAGTGGTTTTATATCAAATTTTAAATTATTCTGGGGGTTATTTATGGGCCCCATAGCTCGTAGGATATAGGTCGCACTGGCCTCATTTCAGGTTTCCAAGTAGATTTTTGATAGACCTCCATGGATGTACCCTTAAGGGTTTATAGGTCCAGCGGTTACGATTTGTGTCCTGCTAACGGACGCCCAGACGGACGACGTAGAAAGCGCCATTCCTATACCTCATTTGACTTCAGTCAGCTGAGCTAAAAAAAATACGGATTAGAGAATTTTAGGCAGTCCGCAAATTAAAATTCCTGACTTTTTCGTGACTTTTTAAATATTTTAAACAAGGGACCCATGGGTCACGGCGCTCAGCTGTTATATATGATAAAAAATATGTTTTGGGGGAAAAGGCACATGCTGGTTTTGTGTGGTAATAAATATAAGCTATATTATGAGTTGTTGGTTATGATTTTGATAGTATCTTTGGAGACGGGGAAGAGGATTGATTTCATTTATTTAATTAACAAATGGAGTGCTATTGTCACACAGATTTTGACTTGGCCATATAACTTATAGGCAGCACATATAATAAAAGAGTTTAACTATTTATTAAAATTTAATAACAAATATTTTGCCAATATAATTGTTATTAAAAAAATAATAAAAAAATAATAATATTTTTCTAAAATAAAATATAACTGAAATGATTATTGAAATAATATTATAGAATATATTCATGAATACATTTTGAAAGTATCTGCACTGATATTCAAATACTTTTATTTTTACCTGAATTCCCATTCTTATGCAATAAAATTTTTTAATGCAGTACATATTCATATTTGTATTCAAATACATTTGCAAAGCATTCGCACCATGTCTAGTATTTATTCAGTTTTCACCAAACAATGATGTTGAGAATCCAGAATATACAAAATTCACAAATATAAATAATTATCATAAGTACCTGGTTTAATGGCTTTTATTTATATTAAAAAAATAAATGTAATATATTCACTTTGGACTAGTTTCACATCAATATACACACTAGACACAGTAGGAATCTAGATCAATATTATCAACTGCATCTTTGTCTATCATTAATTTCCTTCATATGATCCCTAATGATTAGTAATGAATAATATGATTTATTTTTTATCATTAAAATTTCACTGAAAAACACCATAGGTGACTGCATGGTGTTATTAGGAATAACATTGACATTGACATTCTATCCATTCACACAAGATTCTTACATCATCAGTAACTGCAAGTTAATTTTCTGTTACTCATCAACTAAAAAAATTCCTTTTCTATTAATTTTTCTTTAATTTGTTATAAAAAACAATACAAAATTATTAATTTATTGTTTATTATTATGTTGTTTTTCAAAACAGCTACTAGATGAGTTGGGTTGAACACCTGGATCAACTGTGGCTGGGCATTAGCTGCCTGGCTGCCCCAGTGTATGCTTTGCTCAAGCATGCATAATCTGATGAAAGGTCAACAAGATCAACATACAGGTGACTGAAGAGGGGCTGGATTAAGCCTGGGTCTGACATGGTCTCATAAAAATATTAATAAAAGCTATAATATTTGGCCAATTTTTTCAGCTTTCTAAACTACAAAGATGAAATCCTTATGTGTGCATGATATGAAAATTATATCAACAGTGCTCTCAGGAAACAAATGTGCCATGGTCAAAGTAGGGCAAAATTTAAGGTACTAACTTTATATTTATACTAATAACTCATAAAATTTGAAAAATAAAATACAGAATATGCTGATCAGCAAAATTTAAAGATATTTTAAACCATCATTTTTAAAACAATCCTATTCCATTTAGTATTCACTTAATCACCCTTGCTCTAAGGAATGTATATGATTTGGAGGCTTGAGCTTTTTTACTGAATTTTCCAAATTTAAAAGGAAAACACAACTGTGGCTAGAAAAAGTAGAACTAACATAGGTGGCGCCACCTGCAGGATACAATGACATGCTCCTCATGGGACTAACACGTGTGTAAAATTGAGTAAAAAATCAGCAGAGGTTTCAGAGCTCTCTAGAAGGGACGGTACAGACAGCCGGCCGGACCATTTAAGTAGTCCTTCCTCCTACGGCGGGGGACTAATAATTCTATTCAATATAGTATTCATTGAATTTCCTTAGTTCCAAGGAATCCTTGCATATGCAAAAGTGTTCTAATTTACTGACATATCTGAAGGAAAGTGAAAAATGCCGTTTTTGGAGCGCAGAAAGTCGTTCAACAGAGGTGGCGCCATTTGTAGGTTAAAAACACGTCAGTCATGTGCAGAGTAAGCTGTAAAATTTGGTGAAGAAAGCAGCAAGGGGCTTAGAGATATGTGGTTAAAGAATGGAACGGGACAGACGGACGGACAGAAGGGAAATGAGAACATTTTGCGATCAGCAAGTTAGAACTTTAGTGGGAACATCATTCTGAAAATAATTATATTGAATTAAGTAGGCCTATTCATAAAATCTCCCAGGTCCAAGGAATGCTTGCATATTATTTGAAGGCTTAAAGTATTCTTATTTGCTGACTTATCTGATAAAAGTGAAAAAGACCAATTTAGTGCGCAGAAAATCGTTAAACAGAGGTGGCGTCACCTGCAGGTTATAATCACATCAATCAAGTGCTGTTTAAATCTGTAAAATTTGATGAAGAAAGCAGCAAGGGTTTTTAAGAGATATGTGGTAGAAGAATTGGGCGGGACGGTGAGACAGACGGGGACCATTTTTGTAGTCCCTTCATCCTACTGTGGGGTACTAAAAAGTAGGGCGAGGAGGATGGATGACCACTTGGAGTCATAGAGGTATTGTGTGTACCAGAAATTGCCCCGGGAGGCTGGTTATATAGAATTGCCGGAGATAGCACGAGATGAACATCCGATGTTCTTTTGGACTTTCATTTCACTAAAATCACCTCTATCTACAAGATCAGCTAAAGTGACATTTTAATACTGGAGTCGTAGGCAGGCATGCCGGTCTATTTTACAAATTAGTTGTAACAATTTCATATCATTTTCTAAAATAAGGCCAGTAAAACTGGATGGCCATGAGCTCATAATTCATAACCAGGTCAAATGGCAAAATTGACCTATTTAATTTCTCTTCCTCAATAATAATCGTGTCAAACTATGTGGTCTTTTGGTCAAATGGCAAAACTGAGCTATTTAATTTCTCTTCCTTAATAATAATCATCAAACCATGTGGTCTTTTGGTCAAATGGCAAAATTGACCTATTAAATCTCTCTTCCTTAATAATAATCATCAAACTACGTGGTCGTTTTAGACATGACGTTGACCTTTACTGTAAGATCAAGTCGCAGCAGACTGGCGATCATTTGGTCACTGGCGTGGTTGCCCCCCCCCCCCCCCCGTTTTCAACGGACTCTTCCGATTTGGTGGAAAGTATTCACATTTGCCGCTGTTCATTTTAGTCGACCCCCCCCCCCCCCCCCGGACTTAAATTTGCAAAATTTATTAGCAATTTTCACATTTTTATCAAGATATTACCTTGGGATGCAGATAAATTATAAGCTTAGCTCAGTTGATTGCGGTCATCAGAGCTTAAGCAATGGTCCACTGTTGAGGGCCGGCAGAACGTCAATCCACGTCACACATCAAAACCGATTCAAATTGGAAATTTTAGGGTCAATTAAGGGGAAAAGCTATTACCAATAACCGTACACGAAACCATGTGCTTAAATGACAGACGGCAGAAACACATTAAAACTGTTTACTTGCCTTGATTTCTTTATAGTTTCTAAAATGCCACCATTACAAAACTGATTCATTTATCTTGTCATTTCAAATGATTCCTTGTCAGCCGAATTTGTCTGAGGACGCAAGCAGTACACGAACATACACAGAAGAACAATACAGGCGTTTTCATACAGGCTTTATTATAACAGGTACAGATACTGTCCATAATTAGAAGTGGGTCTGCGGCCTGTTGGTGGTGAACCGTGGATGATGCAGCCTCTTGGACACACGGTGTGGCAGAGGGAAGCGGATCTTGCTGTTCTGTAACACAAGAAATAAATGATTGATCTGTCAATCAATATTACATAATGACTATTAACTGGAGATATATGATTAATATATTCATATAGATGCTTGTCAACAAATTCTCAGAAATTAAGAGGTAGCAGGCCAGCAGCTATTTAGGAACTGAGAAATGAAAGTAGATAAACAGCCGGAGAAATATATGTATATTTATATATGTGTACACTCACCACTTCTTTCAGACTTCATGTGTGCTGCATATTTCACCATCAAGGCATTATTTTGCATCCAAGATGGGCGACATGCTGCACAATTTTTTTTCAGCACTTTAACGAAAAGGGTTAGGTGCCACTGATGCACAAACCCCCAGAAAATGCTGGCCCCAAACACAAGTAAAAAATACTCCTTGTAAAAACTGTCACATAGATGAGGAAATGCATGCTTATGGCTTTATCAAATACCACCATAGTGCTCAACCTATACTTGATCAATTTATAGCTAATATTTTCAAGTTTATTTGTTAATTTCTACATCCAATGGTGCCAACTTATGAGACCAGTTATTGAAATACCCAAACACTAACGTTTTGAGTAAATCAGAAGAATGCTTTTTTACGTCACAATTTTTCAAAATTCATTGCACAGGTTGTTTAAATATCGTCTTCTTTTACAATTACAACTGACCAATCCCAAGTACTTTTTCATGCTCACCAAAAAAAATGGCAGCACACTATTTAGTGGCATTTTGGCCAACATTTTTGCCTGATCCCTTGGCTTCAGACAATCAAGCATATAGGCGTTTTGGTATTTTAGTAGGTGCAAGGAATCAACATAATCTTTATCAATCAAGTTTTATCTTACAAATTCCTTCATATTTTAGGTAGCAAATACAAAATAATTACGACCAACATTAATCCCAAACTGAAACGTGAATTCTAGCCACTAAATACAGAGGCAAACACAACTGATAACTTACGTGAAACTGCTTGACATGTGGTCTTCTACATTTGGATGCTGGGATTACTTCGACCTTGATGATCTGGATGGAGCTAGCACGGGCTCTGTGGCGGGCTCCCATGTCACGGTCTGCAAAACAAAAATTCACATTTAGTCAATCAGGTGATGCCCATATCAAAATTAGAAAAATCAGAAACATTTGCTTAACAATAAATTAAAATCATGCAAGATGTTGTTAGGTGAACAGATCTTTTGAGTTTTTATTTTTTACATGTGTGCTGCATATTTCACCGTCAAGGTCTTAATTGGATCCCAGATGGGCGACATGCTGCACAATTTATCTCAGCACATGATTTAAAAGGGTAGAATGCCACTGATGCATAAACCCCCAGAAAGTGCTTAAAATCCATAAAGCCATCTTGTCATATGAAAATAGTTGTACCTAAATAAAAAGAATAAACAGTTAAGAAATCTCAGTTTTTCCATTTGCCTGCGCTGACTTGCTCCATATATCTGCCACTATACAGGCATCTTCATACGATAAAAGTGGCTGACATTCAAATGGAACTGATTCACCAAATGGAAACCAATGATTAATTATCTGGAAGTAAAAACTGTTTGGCAATCCTGCTGGTGATCTTGTATCTTTTCAAGAAAGGCTTATTCCATGGATCAAGCATTTAAAAACAAATATACTTAGCACATGTCAATATTATTATAAAGCTTCTCAAATTCCACATCATCCACGTATGTGCCAAGTAAAACCACAGGTTACAGCATGCCCTGAGGACAAAGAAAAACCTTAAATCTTTGCTCAGTGTCCCCACATTCGGCTAAATAGCATGGCAAGGTTTGAATCCTTGGACCTTGAGCTGTGGTGATCATTCCACTAAGCCCCAAAATAGATCTCTTATATTGTTGATCAGATACTTACAGCATGCTGTGACTGCCCCAGATGTAGTCAGGTCACGGTATTCCCTGTACATGTTGTGGGTGCCACTACGGGAGTTGTACCTCAGCCAGATGCCAAAGTTCTTCACCTGCAAGGGGCGCTTCTCATGGACCTGTAATGACAAAGAAAACTTCAATGTTTTATCAACTGACTTTGTAACCTCAACTCATGCAGTACATTACCACTGCAGGTCAGGACAAAGGCTATAACAGACTGCTTCATTCTATCTTAGTGCTAAATAAGCTCAAATATGCTATTCCAGGATTATCAAGAGAATCTATTTGAACCTAAAAGGCATCATAATCTGTAACACCTATTTTATTTTAAAATAAGTTATATTTATATGTTCGACAATAAATCAGCTGAAAATTTTAGGCTAGCGCCAAAGATGAAATGAGATTTCTTGAATATGCAATTCAAGGATTATCAGGAGAAACTATTTAAACCTAAAAGGAATCGCAATATAAAATAACACCTATTTAAAAATAGATCAGCAGAAAATTGTGAGGCTTGGGCTACACAAGAAATTTTTCTGCAGTGCTAGGTCTTCAAATGTAACATATCTTTTTTTTTTGTAAAAAACACTTTACAGGATAAAGCCTGGAAGTAATACTCCCCCCCCCCCCCCCAAGACAAATATGATATGTTCCTCTGATAATAGTATTATATATTCAGCTGACTTGGAGAGGGCTTATTTCTTTCATATTTCTCTCACTGAACCATGGACATTATTTTATATAGTTGACACTCATGGATTCCATGACTCTTCAGTTATAAAACCCTATTTGTAATTTGCTTTACAATGATTCCCATTTTTTTTTCACATGAAATATCCTGTCAACAAATGACTGTCAGCTGCTCTACCTTTGCAATTTCTTGCTGACATAGACAAGAAACCAGGGATCAGAGAGCTGTTTTTTATATGCATATATGAAACAGATCTGAATCAAATGACTCAGAATTAAGGCATAGATATATGCATATTAAACTCTGTATGTACTGTCATCATCAGACAAAAATATATCTAAAGCAAAATATGTCAAACCTAATACTTCCAACTGCTGTTGTCCATTTGTTTTGTGATGGGAAATCTGAACACTATCAAACTTTATACGCTTTACCATAAAAATCTGAGGATTACCTGATCAAATTTTCTATTCTGTCACCTGCAAATAACCTTTTGAAAAGATTTGAAAAATTTATGTTGAACTTGTAGTTATCTACAGTTTTATGTCTTTAAGTGGCCATGTGCTGCGTCTCAACGAGTCCCCTTATCTAGCAGTTGCATTGCATATATAATACAACCTTAAAAAGATCAGAGGGGTTGCCAAGCATATTTACAGATTTTTACATCTTACAACTGTTTAATAAGAATATCGTATTTAATCAGTAGAAACCATTGACAAACCTGTTGACAGCAAACAATTTCTCCATGACCTTTTCTCATCTTCTTGAGAAGACCAACAAAGTACCAAAAGCGGGATTTTGCTGTTGGTTCATCTGTAGCAAAAATCCGCATTTGGTAAAGGGGTGGAACCCTTTCCTTTTCGGAGGGCATACGACGCCCGATTATTTTGTACTCCTTCAGCTGAAAATAAAAAGGAATTGTGTTTACACATTTGTACTGACACCAAAACCACTTTTTTTATTAACAGTTCCAATACAGAAATACAATTACACATTTTACACACCACTAAAAATGTGCACTATAATACTAATCATGTGGGCATCATATTTGACCATCACAGTTTATCTGTGACAGGTGTATATGAAGCGCATACTTTAAGCACTTACTTCTAACATTTAGCACAAATTTATGCACTAATGCCTAGGGAAGTGCTGCCTAAAATCAAATTTTATACAAAACAAATGTACACAAATCTTTCTTTGTTATATATAAACTGGTCTAAATTTCCAATGCTCAGTGCTAAAATTCAACTGGAACATCTTTGCAATATCCAACAGACTATTAACATATAGATTTGACAAAGAGGCACATGTGCAACACTTTCTTTTCTTGAAATGCATGCTATTTTAACAATTACAGTGAAGAGTTTATTTGGCATCATCCCTATACTTAATACGTTTTGATCAAAATTATGTTAAATGGGCTATTAAATGAGTGATTAGTTTTAAGGGAAAACTTAATTTGGTGTGATGTGGGAATCATTTGGACATAGTTTCAACACTTAATTTCAGGGGAAAGTGTTGATCTACTGGGGAAAAGGTTAAAAGGGTTTTTTTTCATGATTGTAAATATGGAGGTTTCCTCAAGAAATGTTTGAAGATTTTCCATACACACAAATATGTGGAATTCTACTTTATATGATATCTTTTGCACAAGACACTCCCCTTTTCTTACTTAAGCGTTTGTTTAGCAAACACTTACTTTACTCTTATTTAATAATAGGTCATTCCACTTCCTTCCCGCATCAACCTCTTATGGCATTAAAGATTATTTCAATGCAGTCATGCATCTTTTGTCAAAAAAAAAAAAAAGATACCAGTCCAGCGAGGAGTGTTAAAAGCTAATGTTGTTATCTATATTTTGTTTGACAGCTAACAATCCCCATAACCCCCATGTATAGGCCACATGCTCATGAAGAGAATCCTGACATTCTTCTGGCACAGAGCACTATTGATGTGGAATTACCTTAGTATTACTTAATAAGTACCTTTTACTTTAGACAGTATAAACAAATTTAAGCCCGAGGTTGGAATGAAGTCAGGTTTATAATAATTTTCTCAAAGTTTAAATGTAAGAGACATGCCATTACTATGGCATAGATGTGCATTCACACAGTTATATCCTTCAGAGAAAACAGGTCATCCATGAAATGGCATTCATTCATTTAGTAAATATAAAAGTGCTGAAAAATGCACAGTTTTAAAATGCAATGCTCAAATGTTCCTTGCTTGCCTATATGAACACAGAAATGCATTTTGGAAATTATTTTTGATAAAAAAGATGCATGTGAGCGTTTTTAATGTAAAAACACCAAGACACAGCATGAAAAGACACAGCAACTATTTTAAAGACTACAAGTTACAACTACAAATTCCCCCCCCCCCCCCCCCCCACTTTAAACAAGTTGAAATCAGAGGAGTGGGTTGACATTCTAGTCTACAACAAAGCATTCTCCTTGAAACATTCTAAAGAATTTGCCCCTTTTAGCTCAACACACGCCAAATAAAGAGAATTAAACAAGCTTTAGACTTCTAAGCGTTTGGATCCGACCCCATTGGGCATTGAACAACATGGGTGGGCAAGATTCGAGCATGTGTGCGGCGTGAACCACTGAATGGCATTTTTTAACGGAAAATATCACAGGATGTCCATTCATGGCTTTTACTTTTGATAGTGGACATGTTGGCTTGCGTTTTGTATGACGACCCAACCGATTGAAGCACGATTGACACAATTATTTTATAAATTTTCGGCTCGGGCGCTCACCTCACCACGGGCCTTCATGGTAGTACACGAGGAAGAGGCCGGAAGATCACGTGACACCAAGAACGAGATTTCAAAATATCAAATTAGAAAAATAGAAATTATTGCATAATGTGTATGTAATAATACAAGACATACGCACACTTTATTCACAATACATTGTATATTTTATTTATTTATTAATGTATGAAATTTGGGGACTTTTTACTTTTCAACTCTCACGAGACTTCATTCAACATTCAATATGGTGGCAACCATGCTTCCAGGCTGACGAAACGTGGACTGGCAAATCGCAACTCGTACCCTATAAAATCCCCAGCTGTTGTAACCCGTGAGTAATTCAGTCGATTTTCTCATTAAGGAGTGTTAAGAATGGCCAACAACTTATAATCGACAAATAGTTTTAAAATATGGCATGGAAAATTTTGCCGTAGACCGTCGTCTCAAAGTTTTACGTTCCCAAGACCGAATCAATGAGTGACTGTCAAAGTGAGAAAACGTCATTTATTGAAAAGCGATGTAACTGATTCTTAAAACTTATTGTTGGTAAAGTTACCAGAAGAAGGTCAGAGCAGGTTATAGATGTGTTATATTTACATGTTTCTTGAACAGCAGGATTTAATATAGGTCCACTGATATTTTAAATTAGTGGAATTGTTGAAATTTTGAATAAGTGTTTATTTTATAAGTTTTTATTTTTTTTTTCAATTTATTTTTTTGGCAAAAAATTTTTTTAATCCATGTACATCGTTCTTCTGAAGAATTTACGGTGACGTACAGGGGGCAAAATATGGTGAGTATATACTTAGTAATGTACCTGAAAATGTCTTTATAGCATTTTCAATTTCAAAGTTTCGTTTTATATTTGGAATGGCTTTTTATTAATAACTGTGGCTTAGAAAAAAACTCTTTTGTCGGACTGTGTTAAACGAGAAATAGTGTATATGAAAGGATAGTGTAATCAGTGTCAGACCTCAAAAATTTCATGGGCAGTGTGTAAAACCTGGACCCCAAGGCCCAAGGATCCCGGACCCAAAAAACTATTTCCATGCTGTTGATTATATATACAGATAAAAACATCCCTGTTGCTGATATAACAAAGTAAAGTCCCTTGATGTTGAAGCTTTGTAAATAACCATTTCAGTGAAAGATTTAAGTATACAAAATATTTTGCTGAAGATGGACCTCAATTGCTTGACTTTGATGACTATTCCATTTTGAAGGACCCTTGTAAACGCTGCTCATATTTTCATTTATGACTCAATGAGAAAGAATAAGCACTTTTGTCACACATTAAATATGATTATTTGTTATTTTAAGTGAAAATATTATAGTGCAGGCACACTGGGGGAGATTTATTTGAAGTGCGCCAGCAGCATTGCATGAGGACCTGAGACTGATATCTATCAATATCATAGCTCTTCAACACAACATCGGTTTTGTGTTCCATTCATGAACAACCATGGGGTTTTAAGTTGGTAATAATATAATTACCAAAGGTATTGTTGAATACTTGCATTGAAGGAAACTCCAGAAACAAACATAATGATTTTATAAATGTTCTTATTATACTTTTTATTATGTTTAACATGAAACAAATGGCAAATATAAGAGTATGAAGAAAAAGCAAGACAAAATGAAAATAATACAGATACAAAAACACAATAACTAAATCACGTGGGTGTTATACCTAAATGTGATGTTAAATATGTACTAAAGAAATTGAAAACAATGAGTAAAAGGAGTCTGTGGGATCCATGAGGTCAGTGCGCCAGGGTCTGTAAGTGTAAATTATCAAATTTTTTTGCAAAACAGACCATTTTTTATGGTTTTTATCACATAATATAAAATACGTCTTTAGATACTATTCTGATAAATATCTCAACAAATTATCGTGAGATTTTTTAAAGAATTTTAGATTTTTCTTGGGGTCCAGGTTTTACACACTGCCAATATTTGGTTAGATTCTGTGAATTTAGGCAAACATTTATTGTATCAGACCTGACTTCTGTTATTTCAGAAAAAAAAACACATTCTTTTGAATATAGAAATTTAAGGATTTCATTAATTTATGTGGCCTTCAGTTAAATTAAATCGTGTCCCAGATCTGTTTGGTAAAACTTTCATTCTGTAACATAGGCCTTACATTTTATTTTGTGTTGTACAGTGAATTTTGATTGTTCCTTTGATATTTTTTATGGGATATCCAAAAGAGACTACGCTGGCTACCAGTACATGAGCGAATAGCTTTAAAGGTTGCTGTTTTAGTGTATAAAAAAAAATGTTACCATCATACCTAAGTGAATGGTAAAGGAAAAGACCAGAAAGAGAACTCTTTGACCAAATTTTAGGGGCCTGCTTGACATCCCTTTTACAAACATGAGAACATTCTCAGAGCTGGGCTTACAGATTTATAATTTTTAGCTCAGCTGACTATAAGTCATCTGAGCTATAGTCGTGGTCCATTGTCCGTCGTCCGTCTGTCCGTCCGTCCGTAGATGTGGCACGTTTTGAAACCGTAAGACCTAGGAATCCAAAATTCAGCATAATGTTAGATGTCCCCAAGATCTCTTACCAAGCCGAAAACTGGGTCTTGCGACTTCGTTCCTTTGAGAAATTAAGGAAAAACCTCAATTTTTTATTAAAATCCTATTTTCACACTTCAGGACTGCCTAATATCAAAACCACTCATCTGTTTTTCCTCATATTTACCATAAATATTCTTCTATATAGTTCCTATGTACATGCCAGAAATTAAGTCTGTTAAGTATAAATTCTTTAAGTTATGGGCCCAAACATAATGGACTTTGTGAAAAATCAGGAAAAATATTTACTCACTTAACATGAAAAATTTTGAAACTAGAGTCTGTTTTCCCAAGTATATAACTATGTTTAATTAAGATTCAATTGTTTACCCAAAATTAGATCTGAATTTTGTAAATTTTTTAAGTAATTAGTATAAAAATAAAATCAGTACCTTAAATTTTGCCCAACTTTGACTATGGCACGTTTTTTTCCTGTAGGTACCATTGATTTAATTTTCACAGCATGTAAACATAAATATTTAATTTGTTTAAATCTGAAATTTGGAAGCTTGAAAATTAAGCTAGTTATTGATTTTTTTCTTGAGGCTCTATTGTAGTCATTTGCTTTGTTTACAGATTACAGATGCAGGGTCCCACTCCAGGTCACTGGAAGTCAGCTATGCCAGGGTTTCTGATTTGTTACAGTCACTGGGGGAGATCCCCTGCTGTGACAGGTGTACAGTTATTCTCATATCACCACCCCAATGACCCCCCCCCCCCCCCCCCCAAACCCAACCCACCAAGTGTTATGCAGTATTGTTATTGTTTTCACTGTATCTCCTTAATTGTAATGCTGTTTCCACTCTGATATGCAAAAACTTTCCTTGAAAAAGTAATTCAAGGTGTAATCCAGAAGATGCAATGTTGTGTAATGTAGCATTTTTAAAGAAATTTTTCTTTTAAATGATTTTACCAATCATAATGGAACCCATCAGTATGCTTAAATTATGATAAAATATGAAGCACATTATGGATAAATAAAGACACAATTAAAAATTGTGAAATCTAAATCAAGTATTTTTTTTTAGATATTTATTGTTTTGCAGATTTAAAAGATATATTTTTGTGGTAAAAAATAAATAAACATTTGTATGCATGATGTGGTGTTATCTGACAAGATTGAGATTTATGATGATGCAA
Source organism: Sipunculus nudus (assembly GCA_026874595.1). Classification (NCBI taxonomy): domain Eukaryota; kingdom Metazoa; phylum Annelida; class Sipuncula; order Golfingiida; family Sipunculidae; genus Sipunculus; species Sipunculus nudus. The sequence goes on along the minus strand of CM049306.1, from coordinate 35,532,118 downwards.
TTGAGAATTATGAATCAACTTTTATATTCAGATATATGTTATATTGAAAATGTATAGAAATATAAACTTAAATTAAAAAAAATTGATGTGATAAAAAATGAGGATTTATTACAAACATTTGTTCATTATTTTCCTGCATCAGCAGAATTTGAGATCAGGCTTTGTTTGCCATGTTTTATGTTGTTAAGTACAGATCATTTGTTCACAAACTGCTCACATGCTTCAGTTTCAACATTAGGAAACACATGGTCAGGTCACAAAATATTATTTGCAACAATTTCTTGCTCATAAATACAAACCAATCATATAAACCAACCATGTCCTTTATAACCTCTTCTTCTTACACTTTATCTCCATTTGATATTATTTTAGATTTTTACCTTCAAGGTTAACGTCAGCTGAGCACAGTGACCCATAGGTCCCTTGTTTAGTTTATCTTAACCTGAGATGAGCACAATCTTAGAGTTTGGCTAACTAAAATTTTGAACTTAGCTAGAGTCTATTTTGCTTTTATGGTGGTTGTAACTGCAGAAAATAGTTTTAAAAGAATAAAAAAAAAATAACATCAATAAATAAAAGTAATTGGTAATAAAGGAAATAAACTCATGTACTTGTACTGAGTACAAACCATAAATACTTGTACTCTAGTACGTAAGTCATAAGGTATGCCTTTACTAATACTCATACTTGGGTAACTGTCAAGTACTCGACACAAGTACTGTACCAGTGTACTTGCCCCAACCATGGTGGAATGTGATCATTTATCATTGTATTTTGAGTATTGCCTTATATGTATGGGCAGTATAAATAACATAATCAACTTTAACTAAATTTACAGTTTGTGAGGACACCTTGGCCAATGATGGATGAGACAGTCCTGAAAGGGTTAAGCACCCCGGGAGATCCTCTGGCCCAGCACAGAGTAAGTTTTAGTTCTGAACTTCTGGTAGTAATATCTTGACTTAATTAATGGCAGACAAGTTGCACAGTTGGGTTCTACCCTGCTGATGGTAATGGAGTATTATGGGAGAGAGTTAAAATGCGAAAACCAAAGCAATTAAAAATTTTAAATTAGTTGTACTACAGTTAAACCTTTAAATTGTCTGTGTAGCTCAAGATAAGCAAGATTTTAATATTTGCTCTATTTATTCATCACATTCAACAAATGTTTATACATCAATACAGTGGTCTTCCATTTGAGATTATGCAGATAAATTCAGTAGTTTAATATAGCTAGTTGAGGTAAAACAAGACCTGTACCATACAGTAACCTGGTTTTCTTACTTTTCTTTCAGGCTTTGCAGTATTTTGAACAGCTGAAGAATGCTGACCAGGGCTGGCAGGTCTGTGCCTCGGCCCTATCTGCAGGTTCTTTTAATGAGTAAGTTTATATAAAAATCTTTATGTACTCATATTTGTCATACTTAACTAAAGACTTCTTCAAAAATGAAACTGGGGACATTTGGTAAAACTCTTAATATTTGAAAGGTTTGTATATTTGTGGTATAATGAATGTTAAAACAGCAGATATTTTAACCTACTGTATGTTTCAATCTATTTATAAAATGCACAGGAATTATAGTAGGTGTGCCAATTGCTAAAGTCCAATACCTCTCGCTGAATGTAATAAATTCCTGTAAAATTAATATAAATCCAGATAGATGTACAATTTATTGAAAATAAATTGCATGGAGAAATGTGAATTCCTAGTAAGAACTCTACTTACCAAAGAGAGATTTCCACACAATCAGCATTCCTATTGGATGTAAAAAGCCTACCGTTGTAAGGAAATAAGTAATTATTATTTTATTACAGCAATGACCATGCCAAGTTCTTTTGCCTTCAAGTGGTGGAACATTACCTAAAAACAGGGTAAGTTATCTCAGTGTTTTACTCAGTATGGTTAATGTATCATTAGTGAGACAAGTAGCAACCTAATAGTCACTAAAATTAATTTATAATTGTGGAATTGTTCATTGTTTTTGTGTAAACAAATTTCACCTATAAGTAAAGTTGGTATTTTAATGCACATGACATTTCCAACCATGGATATGATTGCTTATTGTTTCCGCCAAAACAAAGTTTTGCGGATACTATGTTTTTGACCGGGTTCCGCTGCCACGTTCGTTTAAGGAGAACTCCTCTTAGACTACTGGACAGATTTTTCCAAAACTTACACTAATAATCGGGTCACATGTCAACTGGTGCCTAACCAATTTGCGTTGATCTCTGACCTTTCCTCTCTGCCCAGCGTCCATTTGTGCGTCTGTTTCCACACATAAAACCACATATTTCAGGAACCGTTTGACCGATCAGGAAAAAAATTTTGTACAAATGTAGCCCTTGGATAGCTTTATTACATACACATAAATGGTGCCGCCACCTCCTACCATGTTTGCACAGTGTCCTTCTGTTAGTCTGCCTTGGGTTAAAATCACTCATATCTCCGCAGTCGTTTGACTAATTCACCTGAAATTTGGCATGCATATACATCCTTGATAGCTTTCTTGATTTTATGACAGGTTGCGCCACCTACATTCATGTTCAGGCTGCAAACATCCATGCTTCTATCTCCGGACTGGTTTGACCTATCTTCCTGAAAATTTGCATGTGTATAGATCTCACATAGCTCTTTACCATACACAAAACTTGGTGGCGCCACCTGCAACTATTTTTGAACAGTGTCCATCTGTTTGTCTGCCATGGGATAAAATCACTCATATCTCGGCAGTGGTTTCACATATACACCTAAAATTTTGCAGGTTTATACATCCTGAACAGCTTTCTTGATTTTATGACAGGTGGTGCCACCTACATTCTAGTTTACGCTGCATACATCCAAGCTCAAATCTCAGGAACCATTTGACCGATAGGGCCAAAATTTTCCATGTGTATAGATCTCTCATAGATCTTTATCATAAGCAAAACTGGTGGCGCCACCTGCAACCATTTTTGCACAGCCTCCGTCTGTTTGTCTGCTGTGGGATAAAATCACTTATAACTCGGCAGTGGTTTGACATATCTGCCTAAAATTTTGCAGTTTTATACATCCGGGACAGCTTTCTTTATTTTATGACAGGTGGTGCCACCTATATTTAAGTGTACACTGCAGACATCCAAGCTCATATATGGGGAACCGTTTGACTGATTGGGCCAAAATTTTGCATGTGTATAGATCTCACATAGCTCTTTATCATACACAAAACTGGAGGGGCCACCTGCAACCATTTTTTGCACAGTGTCCGTCTGATTGTCTGCCATGGACAAAAATCACTCATATCTCAATAGTGGTTTGACTTATCTGCCTAAAATTCTGTGTGTTTATACATCTTGGTTAGCTTTCTCGATTTTTATGGCAGGTGGTGCCACCTACATACACATCTGGCTGCAGACATCCAAGCTAATATGCATCACACCTCACTTGCCACTCAATCCATGCCTCACTTCACCAGTTCCACTCTGATTTTGGCGGATACACGTAGTCGCTTGTCGACTAACCGTATTCTAGTTTTGACTGGTGCAGCATGGTCTCCAGATTGCAGAAACATCCTGTTTGGATCTTGACAAACTGCAAAGTTTGATTTTAAAATGTCTCTTGTCTCAATACTAATTTCTCTTTAACATTCCATTAAAAATCGTTCATAACTTTAGCCATTTAAATCTACTACTCACATAAAAAAAAATTAATACAGGTGAAGATGTAACCCTGGTTTATAAGCAAAGGTAATTGTAGCACATTACTTTAAATGAATATTAACTCGTGTTTATATAAATGTTAATTTAATTTTAATAAAGCTAACTTGTTTTCAGATACCCCCTTGCTGGGCCAGGAGAACAGCAGACTGTCAAGTCACTGCTGCTTCAGTGGGTGCAAGTCCAGGTACAGTTTGAGTTAATCTGTAACAGCATGTCTTTTAATAACATAGGTTATATCCCAAGGTCTAATGATTTGTAAATGCCTCTGAAGTTGGAATATATCAGAAGAGTGAATAGTTTAAAATTTGGTAGTAAATCCATGCAAAAATTGTAACAAAATCTCAGTCTTTTAAATATAAGTTCGATAAATTCGTAAGCACCATAATTTTTAATGTTAAATTGAGATTCTTGCATATTTAAAAAGATTTCCATTACCACAGAGCACTACTTTACACTCTCATACATAAAGCTATGTTTACACTAAATATAATTTAGGTACCAGTGCTTGAGATCACATTTTGTATAAAACATGAGAATTTGTAAAAGAAAAACAGATGCTGAAACATGTACTGAAATTTTATAATCGTATATTTTTCATGGTATCCGTTATAATCATTGTAAGGCTTTTTGGGACAGGCGGGTAAAGTCTGTGACACTCAAAATTTCTTTCAGGTTCATGGCTCTTTAGGTCCAAGCATCCGATGAGACACATATTTTCTGGATTTTGAACCAAAATGATCTATGTTTGCTGTTGTAGCAAGCACTGACCATTGCTGGTAGCCTCAAACAAACCCAATCAGTTTTGTAAAATCTGCAGACAACTGACCCTTATATTTCATTGTCATCAAAAAATCATATAATGACTGACATAATTGTAAATGACAGCTGCTCAATCCTTTAGGAATTAAACCTCAAGCCATGAGGGCCTGAGCAGTAGCTGATACTATCCAGGGACTGGGTGTCTGGTGTCTTTGTTATGACCTGAGTGACCCTAGGCAGGCTGTCCACTGTGTACAGGGTAGCTCGTGGCTGGAGACAGTCTGTGTGTATCATATTATACCCTCATGGCAAGGGTTTGTTTACAAGTGTATCTGTCCCCATTTCTTGCCCTGGTCTGTACTGTCCTTGCTGTCTGGACTGTCCTTGCTGCTTGGGCTGGGGGGAAGTGACGTAGTTGCCACGTAGTCCTTTAAGTAAAGTCAACAAGTCAGCAAGCATTACAGTAAAGAAGATTTAATTGTGGTCCTACCCCAGAGAAGCCATAAAGTAAAGGCTAAGTTTATACATTATGCTTGTTAAACAAGGGTTACACATATTTCTTAAGTTCTATTATCAATATTATGTCAAAATTAACAGTTGTTGTAGAATATGAATAGTCAGCTGTGTAACATATCTCTCAGGGTGATCATATGGAGATTGCTAGGTCTGTAAACAGTAACAGTTCATATTGTAACTAATTTCTTAAGTTGACATAGATAATACTTCATGATCTAAATAATATCACATGGTCTATGTATCATAGCATGCAGCTGCTAAGAGTATTATGTTTTATTTAGTCTAATTAAATCTTTTCTTGTCTTAGAGGCTGGTGTATGGTAAATGTACTGTCATTAAGTCTGTTTTATTTCTGTTTATTTTAATCAGTTAAATATTTTCTTGACAATTGATACAGTTGTGCATCCGTTAGTGTAGCTAGAAGCGAATCTGTTATTGATAGTCAGGGATATTAATTAGCCAGCATATGTACAAATTATATATCTAATTGCTGTCTGAATTTCAATTATTTTATATAGGCCTGATTTGTTTATAAATTATATTTATTAGTTATTCCTAGATCTGTCAGGGATTTTATTTATTTTTTCTTTAGTTTCGACGGTCAATCTCATCAATCTGGTTAATCATTGGTCAATCTGGTCATTGGTAGTCTGGTCAGCCTAGTCAACCTAGTCATTGATCAAGTAGAGAGCGAAGAAAGGATTGTAGATGGATATTGAAAGCTGTGGAGTAGAGAGAACAGAATAAACGTTTTTACACTACACTGTCTTCGCTTCATGATGACCCGTGCAATTCAAGGCTAAAATAAGATCAGGGGTGGAGGCCGCTACAATAATTTCTGATCATATAATACAACAATGACATGAAATAGAAGGAAAAATCAATTTTACACAGCCATTCAAAAGCTGACACAGATCATCACCACTTGAAACGCTAAAAAAAAAATCAGATGGGACTCTCCAACATTTCGGCCTGAGCCTCCTGGAGTCTTCAATTTTTTTTGTCATGTTAATTTTATTGTAACAATATCAGTTATTATGATAAGAGTATTGTTATAATGTCCTTGCAGTGTGTCTCTGGAGGGAAAGAGAAGACCTTCATCAGGAACAAAGTAGCCCAGCTTTTCTCCCTGGCATTCAAAATTGACTTCCCCCATCGCTGGCCGAGTTTCTTTGATGACCTGCTGTGTATGTTTGGTCATGGTGAAGTGGCAGTGGACATGTACCTGAGAGTGCTGCTGGCTATAGACAGTGAGGTTGCGGACAGAGAGATTGTACATACTTCACAGGTAGGCATAGCTGTCAGAATACTTCCTTAATCCTTACACATATCAGATTTTCATAATACTTCTTTTTGCATATCATATTTTTCATCTATTTTTATTTGACCTGGTAAGTTGTCTCTCAGTCATACCTAGGGAAACTACTGGATATGTTTGTCATTTCATGTGTATGCTTGTATTTATCTTTATCAAAGACCTGTGTTTAGAAACTATATGACTTTAAATTTCTAAAAAAAAAAGAAAAAGGCTTCACAATTTCAACCCACACTATGATATCTGAAGAAAGGTTCATCATTCTTTTGTTTGGCAGATGTCCTGTATCACTGTTGCAGTATGTGTGAGGTATGTGTGATAAATCCCTTTAAATCATATGTGGATTTTTAGATATCTTCTATTTGTCATATTATAAATTGTCATGTAATCTTTATGTTTGCCAAATTAAAGGAGGCTGAGAGGAACACACTGCTGAAGGATGCAATGAGAGAGAGATCAGTTACAAAGATGGTGGATTCCTGGTACCACATCATTGTGAGTCTGACATTGTCTCTGTTAGTGTTATAAACCCACATGTACCTTATTCAGAAATCTTTTGACCACAAAAGTCTTTCACTCATTTTTTAGGAAGGGCTCTTGGAAAATGGTTTTATATGGCATTCATGAATTCTTTGGACATCTGATCCAACTATTTGGTCATCTGAATGACCAGACTTTCCATGTGATGTACTTTTGTTTTATACCATGCTTATACTTCAACAGTTTTATTTGGTGAAGTATTTCAGTCATAGTATGAAAATAGAAAGCACCAAAGAGAGTACCAGTGTGGCAGGTGGCAACCAGATGTCAGCACCAGTGACATTTATTGTCATTTACTTAATTTTAATTAAATGCCCATATTTCCACACAGATAAATAAAGATAATGCATGCTCATCTTGGGCAGGATTTAAATCTGCCCTTCCTTGCCTTGTTATTTGCCTTCCCTTAAAAGTACATTGAATTCCAACCATTGAAATGAAAAAAAAAGAAATTCAGGTGAATACACTTCTTCTAGTTTTAGCTTTATTTGAAGGTGGACAGGTGTAATTAGTTAAGAAACAGTTGAAGTTTTGTACCTACACTGAGATGGTATAAAATGTAACTGCCTGAAATGGGTTCATTATAGTAACCATTGATTAAACCACTGGCATACAGATATTAAAAAAAACTATTTGCATATATTTTATTCATATTTGTAAATTTTTTTATTACAGACAAACTATGATTCCTCCAATGCAGAGCTTGTATGTACCTGCTTGGATGTGATTGGTGCCTTTATTTCTTGGATCGATATCAGCCTGATTGCTAACGAGAAGTTCGTAAGTGTCCTGTTGAGGTTCATGTCTGTGAAGCTTCTACGAGAGTCTGCCTGTGATTGCATTCATGAGATTGTATGCAAAGGGATGGATCCCATCGCTAAAATGAACCTGATTGAATCCTTTATGACTGCTCTGCAGGCTACAGGGTCCTTCAGTATAGAAGAGGTGACTATCTTCAGATATTTGAGGGTCTTCCTTTGGGGTTTTCTACTGTTGAATCAGACACTGAAATATTAAAACAGCTGTCCATTAGACAGTATAATTAAATTCAATATACACAAGATATTTTGACATTAAATATCTTCATATATGTTTTGATTCTGTTTGGTAATTTATAGACAAGTAAAGTATCCTATCTTCTTACAGGATGAGGAGGGTGATTTTCTGGCCAAGCTGTCCAAACTAGTTAATGGTGTAGGAGTCAATCTGATCTTGTCATGGCAGAAGTGAGTACTGTAAACCTTATCTTTTTCATAATGGAAAAAAAAGCAGTGAAATTCTAACCTGTTGCCCACTGTGCATAAAACTAAAGATTTTTATAATATTGAGTAATTTATATAATATTTGTGAATGTAAATTTCAAATATGATTGATTTCACATGTGCATTACCTTCATTCTGTTGAACAACCTTTTAGCTAAACAACTGCTGTTATTTCTGCATTATTTCCATATCTGTGCTAACAGAATCTGTCCATATTATTTGGTTTAAAAAAATGCATTCATACTCCTTTGGATATTGTCATCTCTTATATACAGTACCACTGCAGGTCTAGGCCTGTATTATAAGTTATAGAATAAAACAAGTGTAGGAACTTTAAAAGATGACCATGATGCTTCTGCTACAGACTAGCCAAAATGGGTGATGCTGAGAACAGCAAAGTGGCGCTTGATGCCATTGAGAATAAGGTACCACTGATGCTGCAGTTCCTGGGTAATGAAGACGATGATGTCTCGGGGGCAGTCGCTAAATTTGCTCATGATTACCTGACAGTGCTTAAACAGATCAAACTGGTGTCCAACAAGCAAAAGGACAATGTCAAGGTCAGACTTTTTTATTTAGAAATTAAAAAAATTAATTATACTAAATGCATCAAAGGTCAGCTATGCTGTATAAATATGGCTACCTGGTGAAACCTCAATATTTTTACAACTTCAGCTAAGCTGACTTCTGGTATTTATAATTACCCTCCAGGGCATTTGTGATAATTTAATCATCATTTACTCACTCTCTCTCTGTTGTTTTACTAGTAGGCCTTATTCCTTTTTCACATTATAAAAAATACCAAAATTTTCAATAAAGGTCATGATTACTCAGCAGTTTGAATACCATTGGGTTTATGTATAATATGAAAGTACACCTCAGAAAATGGTATCTGTCCCAGAGTGTTGAGTCCATGGTAACAGTTGAGATGTTACTATGATAATTAAACTCTGGGAGATTGAAAACAGCCAGACCCTTGCAAGAAAAGTTTTAGAGCTTATTCTTTTAGGTCAGGCTGTAACATGTCTATAGCAAGTATATGGACAGTTACAAATGAAAATGATTTAAAATATTAAAGATATCAACTAGCTGATTTGTCCTGAATTTAGTGTGACCATAAAGTATTCTATGTGTGTGACAGTTGTTTTGTTCTTGTAGGGTCTCTTGTATGTCATCTGCAACAAAATGAAATATGACGACTCGTATAGCTTTGAACAAGAGGTGAGCTTTACCATACCAAGTCATCTGATTTTAAAGTTTTATGTCTAGTACTCTTTCTAATTCATGCCCAGATGTTTGAACACGGGGAAAAGTAAGGAGAATTCAAACAAAAGGCATTTTCTGATTCTGAAATTCAGTTAGAATTTAAAAACTTCCAGCTTTTGCTTTTGTAATTCCCTATCATTTTACTGCATGTAGGTTGTACACATTAACTGCATCTCTCCATTTCTCTTTCCATTACCTTTTAATATGTGAAAAAATCTCTCAAAAACCGCCACTCTTATTGAAAATCAGCAATTATACATGCATTTCTTCCCAGTAATATAACTTGGTTATAAATCAGTTCAGTATTAAGCCTTGCTCTATTTTCAGTCCAACCCATTTATAAGATATAGCGCTTTTGATTTTCCTCAGGGTGAAGATGAGGCAATGTTTCAGGAGTACAGAAAGGAACTTAAAGTCATCTTCAACAACCTTGGTGCCTTGGTAAGTTTTAGATATACCAAATAAAGAATAATGTACTTTTTCTCAAAGATGTTAAAAAAGTGTTTTATTTTAACCATTAGATATTTGAAAAGGTGAGTTTAATTTTTTTTAAATATTGTATTTTTCATATTGTAAGTTTCATAGGTATTAGATATTGGAAGTGACCTGCTTTGCTTTTATTTCTCCCACTTTTATTATCTAGATTTGTCCTGTAACATGAAATGTCTCTGTTGATTAACCAAATTGTAGTTCATGCCATTTATTAAACTCCATTTCATGTATCATGTTAATCAGTTTGATAATAACTTGAATTTCAAGTATTAGGCACATGAATAACTTCTAGTTCTTACCAATATATGTGTAAGTGTTATAGGTACTTGAATAAAAGGGCTGTAACAAATATCCGACCTCTCAAGAGTTTGTGATCTATGCATTAAATCTGAGCACAAATTTATGCCTACTGGAATATTATCCGTTCAAAATTGTTATGAGAATCCTTTATTGTATCCCCAGACAAAGTCGGGGGATACCATGTTTTCATACCGGTCCCACCGCCGCCGCCGCATATAAATCTTGTTGGCGCGATAACCCAAAAAATATTTCACGGAACTTTACCAAACTTGGTATATGTATAGATATGGGTAAGAGGACGACGCCTATTTAAAATGAGGTCATAACCTTTAATAGGAGAGTGTCCTTGACCTTGAATAGGTCCAATTTTGGGGAAAATCACACAAATTCTTTAATATCTCAAGAAATCTTGCATGGATTTATCCCAAAATCAACTTGATGGAAGATCATGGTCCATGATCAAAACAAGCATAGGATAATTTAGGAATGTGGAGAGCGATTTAAACTTACATTAATTTTACAAAACAAATAAAATATTATTTAAATTTGGTATTAAACAATCTTGTAATTAAATTTTGTACATAACAGGATCTAATTATTTGATGTCAAAATTTATATATTTATATATAAATATATATATTTTTATATAAGATATTAAATAATAAAATATGAACAGTTACTTATATTCTCATATTATATAATCAAATAAATTAATATCATGAAAAAATGGTTCATTTAATTTTCAAAATGTAAATTAACATAATTTAAGATACTGAATGAAGGTCTGCAAAATTGGTACTATGAAATAACAGACAAGTATTAAAAGAATAGTTTTAAAAGAATATGTATATAAATTAACTAGATAATACATGTGCCTGCAGTTTGACTTTATCCAAGTGATTGTAGTACTGGTCTGAGTTTATAGCATTGTAGGCTTCAGTACATTATGGGTAGTGAAAACACCATAAGCTTATCATGAATATTTTGGGTCTGCACTGTACCTGGTTCCATATTATATTTTTCTTGAATAATGTGTTATTGCAATTTGTATGATTAAAATGCAAACTGGCTTGTGAAAACAAATCTAGGTACATTTCAGAATATGCATATGGATTGATGGATGTGAGATAAGATGTACATGTCACAATAATAAAACACTGTATTTATCTGTCTCTTAACATCAAACATGCCTCTGTTTATCCATGGTTTACTAATCAAAGGTCAGATTGTGCCAGGTAACTTATTTGGCTGTGACCTACTCTGTCCAGTACTCTTATGTAATTAGCACCAGTGGTCACCAGCAATGTGGCAGCTGGCCAATGCTTGCCTCAACAATAGGCACATCCTGGGCAGTTACTGGACAAGAACTGAGTCTGTTCAGCATTATTTGCTGATATGCTTAATGATCAAGGGGCTCACAGGAAGTAATAGAAAGTAATATGTATTACTCTATTACTTTGCCTTTTGTTTCTATTACTATTACTATTACAGCTCAAATTTTTGAGTCTATTACTATTACTATTACTATTACATGGAAAAAGCTGTAATAGTCTATTACTATTACTATTACTTATTACTATTACCCCATGTCTGATCATGGATAGGGTTGTCATGTTTCAGAAACTGGTGGCGCCACCTATTATTCTTTACTTGTTTTCGTGCCGTTTAATACCCCCAAAATTGCCACCTTACAGTACTGTGAGCATAATAAGTCAAAAACTAATGGACAGATTTCTTTTATATTATGCATATACATAGGTATGGGTTATGGGATGATGTTTATTTAAATTGGGGTCATGACCTTTCCTATGATAGTGGCCTTGACCTTGAATATTGCCATATATGGTGAAAATCACACACCTCTTATGATATCTCCAGTGTTGATAGCCATATGGATTTCAAACATGACTTATGTATGGCCCACCACTAAAGTAAGAACCCTTTAGGTTCTAGGGTCATGAGTTCAAAGGTCAAGGTCACTGGACTGGCATTTTAAAAGATACTGTGGATGCATTTTAAGCCAACCTTTCATCCTAGGTCTTCCATCTTGAATATATAGCTCACTTGCCAATAGTGGATGATCCATATAAATTTTTGGGTCACAAGGTCAAAGGTCAAGGCCACAGGAGCTATCTGTCCAAAAATTAGTTTCTGGATGATTATTCCTGCTTTTATTGATGTATTGATTTCAAACTTGACTTATATATGTCCCATTGAAAAAGCAAGACTCCAATTTATTTTAGGGGTCATGAGGTCAAAGGTCAAGGTCACAGGACACATCTTTAAAAAGATTGTGGATGCATTTTCAGCCAAACATTTCATCTCAGACCTTTCATCTTGCACATGTAAGTCATCTGCCAATAGAGGAAGACCCCTATCAGTTTTGAGGTCACAAGGTCAAAGGTGAAGGTCACAGGAGCCATCTGTCCAAAAATTAGTTTCTGGATGATAAATCCTGCTTTTATTGATGTATGGATTTCAAACTTGACTTGTATATGTCCCATTGGAAAAGCAAGACCCAAATTGATTTTGGGGTCTTGAGGTCAAAGGTCAAGGTCACAGGACATCTTTAAAAAGATTGTGGATGCATTTTCAGCCAAACATTTCATCTCAGATCTTTCATCTTGCACATATAGTTCACCTGCCAAGAGAGAAAGAACCCTACCAATTTTGAGGTCACAAGGTCAAAGGTGAAGGTCACAGGAGCCATCTGTCCAAAAATTAGTTTCTTGATGATAATTCCTTCTTTTATTGATGTATGGATTTCAAACTTGACTTGTATTTGACCCATTGGAAAAGCAAGACCAGAATTGATTTTGCGGTCATGAGGTCAATGGTCAAGGTCACAGGAAACCTCTTTAAAAAGATTGTGGATGCATTTTCAGCCAAACAATTCATCTCAGATCTTTCATCTTGCACATATAGTTCACCTGCCAAGAGTGGAAGACCCCTATCAATTTTGAGGTCACAAGGTCAAAGGTGAAGGTCACAGGAGCCATCTGTCCAAAAATTAGTTTCTGGATGATAATTCCTGCTTTTATTGATGTATGGATTTCAATCTTGACTTGTATATGTCCCATTGGAAAAGCAAGACCCAAATTGATTTTGGGGTCTTGAGGTCAAAGGTCAAGGTCACAGGACACATCTTTAAAAAGATGTGGATGCATTTTCAGCCATACATTTCACCTCAGATCTTTCATCTTGCACATATAGTTCTCCTGCCAAGAGATGAAGAACACTATCAATTTTGAGGTCACAAGGTCAAAGGTGAAGGTCACAGGAGCCATCTGTCCAAAAATTAGTTTCCAAATGATAATTCCTTCTTTTATTGATGTATTTATTTCAAACTTGACTTGTATTTGACCTATTGGAAAAGCAAGACCCAAATTGATTTTGGGGTCATGAGGTCAAAGGTCAAGGTCACAGGAAACCTCTTTAAAAAGATTGTGGATGCATTTTCAGCCAAACAATTCATCTCAGATCTTACATCTTGCACATATAGTTCACCTGCCAAGAGTGGAAGACCCCTATCAGTTTTGAGGTCACAAGGTCAAAGGTGAAGGCCACAGGAGCCATCTGTCCAAAAATTAGTTTCTGGATGATAAATCCTGCTTTTATTGATGTATGGATTTCAAACTTGACTTGTATATGTCCCATTGGAAAAGCAAGACCCAAATTGATTTTGGGGTCATGAGGTCAAAGGTCAAGGTCACAGGACATCTTTAAAAAGATTGTGGATGCATTTTCAGCCAAACATTTCATCTCAGATCTTTCATCTTGCACATATAGTTCACCTGCCAAGAGTGGAAGACCCCTATCAATTTTGAGGTCACAAGGTCAAAGGTGAAGGTCACAGGAGCCATCTGTCCAAAAATTAGTTTCTGGATGATAATTCCTGCTTTTATTGATGTATGGATTTCAATCTTGACTTGTATATGTCCCATTGGAAAAGCAAGACCCAAATTGATTTTGGTGTCTTGAGGTCAAAGGTCAAGGTCACAGGACACATCTTTAAAAAGATGTGGATGCATTTTCAGCCATACATTTCACCTCAGATCTTTCATCTTGCACATATAGTTCTCCTGCCAAGAGATGAAGAACACTATCAATTTTGAGGTCACAAGGTCAAAGGTGAAGGTCACAGGAGCCATCTGTCCAAAAATTAGTTTCCAAATGATAATTCCTTCTTTTATTGATGTATTTATTTCAAACTTGACTTGTATTTGACCTATTGGAAAAGCAAGACCTGAATTGATTTTGGGGTCATAAGGTCAAAGGTCAAGGTCACAGGAAACCTCTTTAAAAAGATTGTGGATGCATTTTCAGCCAAACAATTCATCTCAGATCTTACATCTTGCACATATAGTTCACCTGCCAAGAGTGGAAGACCCCTATCAGTTTTGAGGTCACAAGGTCAAAGGTGAAGGCCACAGGAGCCATCTGTCCAAAAATTAGTTTCTGGATGATAAATCCTGCTTTTATTGATGTATGGATTTCAAACTTGACTTGTATATGTCCCATTGGAAAAGCAAGACCCAAATTGATTTTGGGGTCATGAGGTCAAAGGTCAAGGTCACAGGACATCTTTAAAAAGATTGTGGATGCATTTTCAGCCAAACATTTCATCTCAGATCTTTCATCTTGCACATATAGTTCACCTGCCAAGAGTGGAAGAACCCTATCAATTTTGAGGTCACAAGGTCAAAGGTGAAGGTCACAGGAGCCATCTGTCCAAAAATTAGTTTCTGGATGATAATATCTGCTTTTATTGATGTATGGATTTCAATCTTGACTTGTATATGTCCCATTGGAAAAGCAAGACCCAAATTGATTTTGGGGTCTTGAGGTCAAAGGTCAAGGTCACAGGACACATCTTTAAAAAGATGTGGATGCATTTTCAGCCAAACATTTCACCTCAGATCTTTCATCTTGCACATATAGTTCTCCTGCCAAGAGATGAAGAACACTATCAATTTTGAGGTCACAAGGTCAAAGGTGAAGGTCACAGGAGCCATCTGTCCAAAAATTAGTTTCTGGGTGATAATTCCTGCTTTATTGATGTATAGATTTCAAACTTAACTTGCATATGTCCCATTGGAAAAGCAAGACCAGAATTGATTTTGGGGTCATAAGGTCAAAGGTCAAGGTCACAGGACACATCTTTAAAAAGATCAAGGTCACAGGACCAACATCTTCAACAAGATTGTGGATTGTTAGATGGAAGAAGCAATAAATATGCCAAGTGTCAGTATATGCTGCTAAAAATGGGGGTCTATTTATAAAGGGGGGGGGGCTACTATGTCTGGGGATACTCTGGCACCTGCGGTGCCAAGAAATGTCTAGTTAAGTATTTAAAATTGCAAAGAATAAATAAAAACATCTGACTCTAACAAACTAGATCAAAATTCTGTAATTTGCTGTGTCCTAAGTGATACTGGGAAAAGCTGGTAGTTTCTGGCTTCCAGTCTGGAATCGGGAGATACAGGATACAGGAACACTGGGGCTACTTGTGGAAATTTTTTCGGGCTGTGCAAGGGGTATGCATGTCTGTGATAAACAGTGATAAACTGTTCATCTGTCATACCCTGTCACTGAAAATCATTAGCTCCGGTATGGGAACTCAAGGCTCACTGCTGGAACACCCAGATTTTACACAGGACCATCCCCTCATGATTAGTCTCATACACACACATCTTCTTGCTTTATCTGCATCCAGTCAAGCCAACAAAATGCCAATTAAATCCTTCCCCTGTGTTGAGGTTAACTCTATTGGTGAGTCAGAAGTGTGCTAAGTCTCGGAGTCAGGGTTAAGAATTGCTTTGAATTTTAAAAATTCTGTATAAAAAAATTAAATTTAGCATATTTATACTCGCACTGATAGTAAAATTTAACTCATTTTTACATACCTTTAGAAGGAATTATGAAATTTGCAGAGCAATAAGTTCGCAAACCAATTTGCATATCGCTATCCTGTATCATAAATCGGTTTGTCTTGTGAGCTGCCTGGCAATACACAGCCCTATTGAATAATGTGCAACCCCTCCATTTGCAGATCTGAATGTCAACAAAATTACACCATGTATTTTGATTGACAGGATGCTGAATTATTAATGAGCAGTGTCCACTCCATAGTGAGCAGCAGTCTACAGCGCTGGCAGGAGCTGGACTTCAGAGATGTGGAGGTGGCTATTACACTACTGTACATACTGGCTGAAGCACTTCCAGTAAGTATTTTAACTAAACAGTAGAACAATATTGAACATCTGACTTTGTGGGGTAAGCAGTGATTAGTCATTATCTTGTCTCCTTTCCTTTTTCCTGTCTGTCTGTTTGTCTGTTCATTAACAGTTAAATATTTGACACAATATCTTTAGTGCCTTATCTTTGATCTTCTTGTAATTAACAGTTGGAATGTCTTATCAGTTTGGTAATCTAGATATGATAAAATTAGTTAATTTTCTAATTTATTTTATTTTTAACATTCAACTTTTGACTTTTCTCATGAAACAACAATATCTCTAATTTAGTCACTTTCTAGTGAAGATTACAGATCTTTCACCAGCCCTAGAGGTCTAAAAGTTGTATATTAAAGAGTCAGATATAACTATGTGACGTATACATTCAGTTCACAATGATGATTATTGTATCCAGGCTGTAATTCAAGTGCAGATGTTTTAAGGTGTTTTTAGTGGATCCTGAAGAGGCAATCAGATTATTAATTCTCTAAAAAATAACTCCTCTGATCTATGTAAAAGTGAGGAATTTGTGGGGGAAAAATCATTCATTACATTGTTGTTTCAGGGAAGTCCAAGCCAGCAGTTTTCATCTGACCCCAGCAAAGTGTCGCCCATACAGGAAATGATGAGAATGGTAGGTGACAATTAAAGATGTAAGATAATGGTACAATATCAGAGATTTTTAAAAGATAACAGGACTAGCTATGAATATTTGTGAAGAACATTTTACAATCAACTGTCAATAATATATGAATTTTAAATTCAAACAAAGAAATCTTTCTGTAAAAGTTTTTTTTCGGGTTTATTAAAATTATTTTTCTTTATGCAAAAGAATAATATTTCCAGCTTCCATTTGTAGTGATTTTATACAGGCTAGTGGTCCTTTCGCATACAATAAAAGTTTTAAAGGGAAGAAAACTTCTGTTTATTTGAATGATTTGTTTTATAATTAAATTTTTGTACAGTCATTTTCTCTTCAAAAGAGAGAAAGTTTGTATGGGCTGAAATATGAGACTTAATGTGGCTTTGGTTGTATACAGGTGATACAAACATGAAGTTGATAAATCTGTTTACAGCTGATTGAGAGCAAAGTCAGCTGTTGTGAACACGGAGTGGTGAACCTTCAGTTCTTTGAGACCGTCGTCCGTTACGACAGATTCTTTGCAGCAGAACCTCAGCATATTCCACATGTGCTGGTATGTATAATTTCAAGTCAAGATACCAAACTTTGTGGATGACTTGTGCATATGAAAATATTGTTGTTGCTTTTATTGAGTGCAATAAGTTAATGAAATTCTTAAGTGTCTTCCCAACTGAGAGCCTACTATCAGTAAGGGTTGTAAAATAAATCTGAGGATTCCTTTTACCATTTTTAGCTCAGCTGACTATAAGTCATCTGAGCTATAGTCGTGGTCCATTGTCCGTCCGTCTGTCCGTCCGTCCGTCCGTAGATGTGGCACGTTTTGAAACCGTAAGACCTAGGAATCCAAAATTCGGCATAATGTTAGATGTCCCCAAGATCTCCTACCAAGCCGAAAACTGGGTGTTTGCAACTTCGTTCCTTTGAGAAATTAAGGAAAAACCTCAATTTTTTATTAAAAACCTATTTTCACACTTCAGGACTGCCTAATATCAAAACCACTCATCTGTTTTACCTCATTTTTACCATAAATATTCCTCTATATAGTTCCTATGTACATGCCAGAAATTATGTCTGTATTATTTAATTTAAAAAAGTTATGGGCCCAAACATAATGCATTTTGTAAAAAATCAGAAAAGATATTTGATCACTTAACACAAAAAATGTTAATGCTATGGACCTTTTTTCCAGTAATATAACTTTAATTAATCAAAATTAAATTGTATACCCAAAATTAGATGAAAATCTTTTAAATTATTTAAAATATTAATAAAAATAAAAAATTGGTACCTTAAATTTTGCCCAACTTTGACCATGGCACGTTTTTTTCCTGTAAGTACTGTGGATTTAATTTTCACAGCATGTTTTTGTTTGCATTTCAACTGTTAACACCAAAATTTGAAACCAGTTGATCAAAAACTGTAGATTTTAATCAAGTTTTCAAGCACCATGTAACATATTGTTTACATCAAGCTAGTGTTATGCAGTTTGCAAGAGCTCAGCTCCCCAGCTTCAGCTCTAAGTTCCTTAAATTCGGCATACAGTTAGATGTCTCCAAAATGCCCTACCATGCCAAGAATTTGGTCACTAGGACATTCGAGATATTAATGAAAAACTTCATTTTTCCATTAAAAACCCATTGTTACACTTCAAGACTGCCTAATATCAAAACCACTGATCTGACTTTAATCATAAATAATATACATATTTTTCATTCTCTATGCACATGCCAGAATGATGTCAGTATTGTGTAATTGTTTTAAGTTATGGGCCCAAACATAATGCACTTTGTAAAAAATCAAGAAATATATTTACTCCCTTAACAAGAGCATTGCTGAAGCTAGAGATTTTTTTGTCAGGGATGTAACAGTATTTAATCAAGATTCAATTGAATACCCAAAATCAGTTCTGAATTTTTCAAATTTTATTTAGTATAAATATAAAATTAGTACCTTAAATTTTGCCCAACTATGACCATGGCACGTTTGTTTCCCGTGAGCACTGTTGATATAATTTTCATATCATGCCGACATAAGCATTTCAGCTTTTTAGTTTAGAAAGCTGAAAGAAATTGGCCAAAAATTGTAGCTTTTATTAATGTTTTTTATGAGACCCTGTCAGACTTTGGCTCTCTCCAGCCCCTCTTGAGTCACCTGTATGTTGACCTTGTTGACCTTTCATCAAATTATGCACGCTTGAGGCGAGGCATACATGGAATCCAGGCAGCTTATGGCAAGCCACAGTTGATCCAGGTGTCCAACCCAACTCATCTAGTAGTTTTAACCAAGAACATAACAAAAAACAATAAATTAATAAATTTTTATTGGTTTTTAATAACAAATTAAAGAAAAATAGAAAAGGAATTTGTTAGTTTATAATAACAGGAAATTAACTTGCAGTTACTGATGATATAAGAATCTTGTATTGATGGGTAGAATGTCACATATTCCAAATAACACCATGCAGTCACCTATGGCATTTTTCAGTTCAATTTTAATGATAAAGAAGTAAATCATATTATTCATTACTAATCATAAGGGATCATATGAAGGAAATTAATGATAGACAAAGATGCAGTTGATAATATTAATCTAGATTCCTGCTGTGTCTCGTGTGTGCATTGATGTGAAATTAGTCCAAAATGAATTTTTTACGGTTATTTTTTAATATAAATAAAAGCCATAAAACCAGGTACTTATGATCATTATTTAAATGTGTGAATTTTGTATATTCTGGATTCTCAACATCATTGTTTGGTGAAAACTGAATAAATTCCAGACATGGTGCAAATACTTTGTAATTGTATTTAAATACGAATATGATTTTGTACTCCATTATAAAATTTCTTGCATAAAGAATGGAAATTCAGGTAAAAATGAAAATATATGAATACTCGTGCAAATACTTTCAAAATGTGTTCATGAATGCATTCATGAATATATTCTTTAATATTATTTTAATAATCATATCAGTTATATTTCATTTTAAAAAATCATATGATTCTTTTATTATTTTTAATAAAAATTATATTTGGGACAATATTTGTATTTTTTTTAATAAATAGTTACTCTTATATCATATGTTCTGCTTATAAGTTATATAGCCAAGTCAAAATCTGACAATAGTACTCCATTTGTTAGTAAAATAAATGAAATCAATCCTCTTCCTTGTCTCCAAAGGTACTATCAAAATCATACATAAGCTTAACAACAACAACTCATAATACAGCTTATATTTATTACCACACAAAACCAGCATGTGCCTCATTTCTAAATAATATTTTTTTATCATATATAACAGCTGAGCATCGTGACCCATAGGTCCCTTGTTTTGGTGATTTTTATAAGTTTTTGTATAGCTTTAGCTGTCAATTTGGGGTGTGTATTGCTTTATATCTCAGCTCTTGTTGCTATCATTGTTGTATTCAATACCTCTATTGGTCAGAATCGTTATTATCACATTTTGTTTCTACCAGTTTAAAATGGTTACTGTATAGTAGGGCTGTAATGATTAACCAGTGCACAATTACATCATGATACAAAAAAATATTGTATCAGTATTTTCAGATGTCCACATAATGATATGTTTACAATCTATCCATCAGAAAATCTGACATTAGCAACCACGTATTTTCAACTATAACCAGCAGCCCAGCACATGTTAGGCAAAATATTCAGTACAGAAATCCTTTTATCTGCATCTGATTGGCTGACAGCTGTAGCTTTATGAAGAAGCCAATAAGAGGGATTTTACGTAATTAGCTCAGCTGACTATAAGTCATCTGAGCTATAGTCATGGTCCATTGTCCGTCGTCCGTCCGTCCGTCCGTCCGTCTGTAGATGTGGCACGTTTTGAAACCGTAATACCTAGGAATCCAAAATTCAGCATAATGTTAGATGTCCCCAAGATCTCCTACCAATCCGAAAACTGGGTCTTTGCGACTTCGTTCCTTTGATAAATTAAGGAAAAACCTCAATTTTTTATTAAAATCCTATTTTCACACTTCAGGACTGCCTAATATCAAAACCACTCATCTGTTTTTCCTCATATTTACCATAAATATTCTTCCATATAGTTCCTATGTACATGCCAGAAATTAAGTCTGTTAAGTATAAATTCTTTAAGTTATGGGCCCAAACATAATGGACTTTGTAAAAAATCAGGAAAAATATTTACTCACATAACATGAAAAATTTTGAAAATAGAGTCTGTTTTCCCAAGTATATAACTATGTTTAATTAAGATTCAATTGCTTACCCAAAATTAGATCTGAATTTTGTAAATTTTTTAAGTAATTAGCATAAAAATAAAATCAGTACCTTAAATTTTGCCCAAATTTGACCGTGGCACGTTTTTTTCCTGTAAGTACCATTGATTTAATTTTCACAGCTTGTAAACATAAATATTTAATTTGTTTAAATCTGAAATTTGGAAATAAAAGCTTGAAAATTAAGCTAGTTATTGATTTTGTTCTTGAGGCTCTATTTTAGTCATTTGCTTTGATTAGAGGTTACAGATGCAGGGTCCAACTCCAGGTCACTGGAAGTCAGCTATGCCAGGGTTTCTGATTTGTTACAGTCACTGGGGGAGATCCCCTGCTGTGACAGGTGTACAGTTATTCTCATATCACCACCCCAATCACCCCCCCCCCCCCCTGCAAACCCAACCCACCAAGTGTTATGCAGTATTGTTATTGTTTTCACTGTATCTCCTTAATTGTAATGCTGTTTCCCCACTGATATGCAAAATCTTTCCTTGAAAAAGTAATTCAAGGTGTAATCCAGAAGATGCAATGTTGTGTAATGTAGCATTTTTAAAGAAATCATTTTTCTTTTAAATCATTTTACCAATCATAATGGAACCCATCAGTATGCTTTAATTATGATAAAATATGAAGCACATTATGGATAAATAAAGACACAATTAAAAATTGTGAAATCTAAATCAAGTATTTTTTTTAGATATTTATTGTTTTGCAGATTTAAAAGATCTATTTTTGTGGTAAAAAATAAATAAACATTTGAATGCATGATGTGGTGTTATCTGACAAGATTGAGATTTATGATGATGCAATTGAGAATTATGAATCAACTTTTATATTCAGATATATATGTTATATTGAAAATGTATAGAAATATAAACTTTAAATTTAAAAAAAAAATTGATGTGATAAAAAAATGAGGATTTATTACAAACATTTGTTCATTATTTTCCTGCATCAGCAGAATTTGAGATCAGGCTTTGTTTGCCATGTTTTATGTTGTTAATTAGTTATATTTCAACTGTATACATTTCATAAAAAAACATATATTTAATAATATATATTATACAAAAAAAAGGTTCGATTGAACAAATGTGTAAACTACTGAAATGTCAACAGTTAATCAAAAAACCAACTAATGATCATGGTAATTGTACAGATCATTTGTTCACAAACTGCTCACATGCTTCAGTTTCAACATTAGGAAACACATGGTCAGGTCACAAAATATTATTTGCAACAATTTCTTGCTCATCAATACAAACCAATCATATAAACCAACCATGGCCTTTATTACCTCTTCCTCTTACACTTTATCTCCATTTGATATTATTTTAGATTTTTACCTTCAAGGTTAACGTCAGCTGAGCACAGTGACCCATAGGTCCCTTGTTTATTTTTCCAGTGGCTTGGAATCTTGGCTCTTGTACTACTTATATGTATCATATTGTGTATCATCTCATGAGTGGAAAATCAGAATACTTATCTTGTCGGGAGATGATAAGATGTTACAGTCTTACTGTATAGCTTTGAACATATTGTTATACATCTGCATCAGTCCTCTGTTAACCTAATCTTACTGTATCAGTTCTACTGCTGATATAGAAAGTAATATATACACCCAGGTGAATGTATTGTTTTGTAGATGGCCTTTCTTGACCAGAGAGGGTTGCGTCACAGGTCAGGCAGAGTGTCCAGCAGGGTGGCATATCTTTTCACCCGATTCATAAAAAATACTCACAAGTAAGATTAATGTATATATATAATGCAAATTTTATATATAAATCATGTAATATGCAATAATAATTTTGCCCTGCTGGGTCTCTATGTGTAGTTAATAATTTTGTTGTTGTTGTACAACTGTATAATGGTTGGCATCATATTTACAATAATTTCAAATTCACAATATTTGTGAAAATATTAATTTGGTCAAAAAGCACCCCCAAATTCTTTTGGTCAGTACAGATTGCAGAAACCAGTTTAGTGTTTTCACACTACAAAATATCCCAAAATGGTTGGGCTAAAGCCCGGTTGTGTTTGTGGTCTTATGCCTCCAAAACAATTGACATCAATAGACCATGTGACGTTACTTGATTGTACATGACATGGTCAAAGAGGTTATGCATACTATGACGGAAATGTTTGGCAAGGACAGATATAACACAAATTTGTTTGCCATGTGAAGTCCCAAAGTCCAAGTGTGAAAGGGGTATAAAACACTCCCTTTGCAGGGCTGAGCAGTCCTTTTTACAGTGGCCTAGTTAGTTATTACCATGTAATATATATATTAGTGTTTATGAAAACCCATTTTGTTACAGTTTGAGAAAAACTTGCACAGAGATTAACCCTGAGATCTTGTTTCAAAGATATCATTACTGAAAAAATTGAATAATATCTTTTAAGTTATGCTTGTGTTGGTTTCATGATTTGACTTTCACTTCAGGTCACATTTACAAGACTTTATTGAGGAGGTACTGAAGAGGGTACAGGACCTCCTGACACTGAACTCCCCAGACAATGGTGTCAATCACGGTCTGTCTGGGAATGATCAGCTCTTCCTTTATGAAACAGCAGGTGTCCTTATAGTGTCCAGTCAGTTCCCACCAGAGGTAGGTTGATAAATTTTTTCATCTTCCTGGGATCCAGGTCTCCAGCTCAGTCAGGCACCTTGCTTAAATGGACTTCCTATCCTGCTATATCATAATCAATCAGAAGAAAATTGAACCATACAGGTGGTTCACATACAGTCTGTCTATGGGGTAGAAAACAACCTGACAGTGGGTGAGAATCTGACCAGTCATGTAAAGGCTTGTAAACTTGTTGAGTATCCAGTGCATGTGTTGTGTTGATAAGCAGTGTAAACTGTTTTGATTTCTGTGTTCTGTGTACTATTGTAACAGTGGATTTAATTGGCTGTTATGATTTTGGGCCCCATCGCATGCACACCCGTTCAAAGTTTATGATAAAGCAGGCCTCTCCTGGACTGCTGAAGCAAAATCTTGAGCCCTGGCACCAGGGAAGAATAATTTCATGTTTATGAGTAAAAAAACTTCTTATCACTTTAGGATTTCATCATGCCTTAGTTTCTGTTGCAATGTATTGAGCAATTTTAACAGTGATCCAAATATCTTGGGTACAGAACTGTTTGCATAATCATGATTGGGTATTTAGATTTGGACAATTTGAGTTTTACACCAGCTGCATTTTTATGAATAGTTTAAATGAGTGATATTTTCATAAAATCTTAAACTTTGGTGCAGTGGCTTTAAATAACAAGAGTAAAATATAGATGAGACATGCAGAAAGATTACAGCTTTGCAGGTGTAAAAAATGATTGAATAAAAGTGCATGTGTTTGTATTATTTGAGCAAATAGTTATGTTACAAGGTTGGGATTTGCTGACACTTTGTTTAACATGGGGAAGTTTGTCCCATATTATGATTATGAATGGTAAAATATAAGATGCTTCAGTCCATTTAAATAAATGATATACATAATTGTTCATTCAGTATTTAGCAAACTCATAAATATATGAAAAAAATAAATAACTAGACATTTTCAGATTTAAAAGGATATATCCTTAAAGTATTACACAAAGTAATAGCTTGAGCAATAAAAGCATTTCTATAGCAACTGGTTTACATGCTGGTAGTACTAGCCTTGTACTCTCATGTGTTCACCAGATGGCAGCATATTAAAGTAATTGTATCCGCCAAAACAGAGTTTTGCGGATACTATGTTTTCCGCTGCACGCCGCCACCAACGTGGCCGCCGCCGCCGTGTAGGTGTCCGGAGAACTCCTCCGTAACCGCTAGGCTGAATTTTATGAAACCCGGGATTATGTTCGGGTCACATGTGAACTGCTGCGCCCCGATTTTGTTTTGACCTCTGACCTTTCCTCTGCGCTCTGTGTCCGTTTGTGCGTCTGTTTCCACACATAAACCCACATATCTCGGGAACCATTTGACCGATCAGGAAAATTTTTTTTGCACAAATGTAGCCCTTGAAGAGCTTTAAAACATACACAAAAAATGGTGGCGCCACCTGCAACCATGTTTGCACAGTGTCCATCTGTTCGTCTGCCTTGGGTTAAAATCACTCATATCTCTGCAGTGACTAGACTAATTCACCTGAAATTTGGCATGCGTAAACATCCTGGCTAGCTTTTCTGATTTTATGACAGGTGGCGCCACCTACATTCACATTTATGCTGCAGACATCCAAGCTCATATCTCGGGAACTGTTTGACCGATCAGGAAAATTTTTTTGCACAAATGTAGCCCATGGAGAGCTTTATAACATACACAATAAATGGTGGTGCCACCTGCAACCATGTTTGCACAGTGTCCATCTGTTCATCTGCCTTGGGTTAAAATCACTCATATCTCTGTAGTGACTTGACTAATTAACCTGAAATTCGGCATGCGTATACATCCTGGATAGCTTTTCTGATTTTATGACAGGTGGCGCCACAGGTGGCTCCTGTCTGTTTGTCTGCAATGGGATAAAATCACTCATATCTCTGTAGTGACTTGACTAATTAACCTGAAATTCGGCATGCGTATACATCCTGGATAGCTTTTCTGATTTTATGACAGGTGGCGCCACAGGTGGCTCCTGTCTGTTTGTCTGCCATGGGATAAAATCACTCATATCTCAGCAGTGGTTTGACATATCTGCCTAAAATTTTGCAGGTTTATACATCCCCGACAGCTCTCTTGATTTATGACAGTTTTGCTCAGCGTCCATCTGTTTGTCTGCCACGGGCTAAAATCACTCATATACATGTAGTGGTTTGACTTATCTGCCTTAAATTTTGCATATGTATACAACTTGGACGGCTTTCTGGATTTTGTGGTAGGGGGGGCAACCTACATACACAATTTGGCTGCAGACATCCATGCTAATATGCAACACTCTATTTCCCCTTGCCACTCAATCCATGCCTCACTTCACCCGTTCCATTCTGATTTAGGTGGATACACGTAATCGCTTGTCGACTACCCATATTCTAGTTATACATTGGGTGTGAAACATCTCATTTACCTTTTTAAATGCCATACAACATATGGTACAAAACACAGAATAGGTCTGTCATATCAAATATATTTCTTGCAGAAGAAGCAGTTGTTGATGAAGCAGCTTCTGGCTCCCATAGTCAGTAAGTTTGACGGGCTGCTGCAGCACATGGCTGCTGAGACTGACGAGGAGCGACAGCTCGCCTATGCCCAGTCCCTCAGCCAGGCCATGGCTTGTGCAAGGTACATACACCAGTTTCTCAGTCCAGAGTGTGAATTAAATATATATAGTTACACATTACTACCAAATGTTTAATTACGTTAAAGACCCTACCCATGACCTAGGACCATCATTTTAGTGGATGCATGTGCTTCCACTGGAACGTTCATATTCTGTTTCATGGATGGTTCTTAAAGCTTAAAGAAAATATTTTTGCAGAATAAAACAGATCTTTGACCAGCAGCCTTATCTGTTTGATAATATTGTGATCTTAGATGTTGCTGTAGCTACATTGTCTAATCTGTGATGTGTGTATGAACTTGAAATATATGAGTTCATATAAAGATTTGGTATTATACTCTTGAATGACCCTTACTGTTGATACATTACATTCCCAGTGTTGAGTCCATGGTAACTAGTCAATAATTATCATGGTTATTAAACTTGGGGAAATAAACTACTGCCCATTTTGTGTAGGACCCGAGTGAAACTTTCGGTCTATGATTTTGGACAGTGATATTTATATAACTTTTACTCCCTACCCCCAAAAAAAGGGGGTGGGAGTCATGTTATATTCAGAACTGTTATCTGTCGTTGTTGTTGAATGTAGGATTTTACTTATAAAAAAAAATATTTATGAGTCTCCACTCTACATAATAATAGTGATTTCTTATATTGTTAATCTTGTATTATGAAGATTTTTCATGACTTGTTCCAGTCGCACCAGCAAGGGATTCTCCAACAGCCAGACAATGCAGCAGTGTGGCTGCGTGGAGGCCTTCACAGAGACACTGCAGGTGTTCTTACGAGCACTGACGGTGCCAGTCTACCGTCAGATGGTCCACGGCGGTGTACGCCAGTTCCTGCACCGCATGGTGGTGTGTTTGGAGACAGAGGTGCTGCCGTTTATTCCTGCTGCCATGGACCAGCTGCTGAAGCAGGCTGATGCTAAGGAGCTGTATGACTTTATACCGCTCATTAACCAAGTCGTCAGCAAGTTTAAGGTCAGTTCTGACAGTTCACAATACTTTGTTCACAAATAATGTCAATTCTAAGGTTACTTACCTTAGAAATTATGCTATTGGTAAACACAGAATTTTCTTAAAGTTTGCTCACATAAAAGGTATCTAAGCACAGATTTTTCCACATCACAAACCTAAGTTATGTACAAAACTTTGTGATAAATTATATCACTGCAAGATCAAATCATCAACCTGTTTGCACCAACCTGACCCAGTTATTGATTATAATCGATCATCATCCTCCGTTAAGCTCAATAATGCATCACAGAAATGCTGAACATGCCAGCAGTGTTGTCTTGAATCATCATTCACTAAGCATGGCCTTTATTCTGAGAGTATGCCGCTCTTAAATGAATAAAAGTTGATACCCATATGAATATGATAAGAATGACATGTTATAAAACTGTCACCGTTTGAGCTTGTTTTTATGTTATGATGTACATCTGTTACAGAAACACATCGTGCCCTTCCTACAAGAGGTGTTCATGCCCATAGTGAGGACCATATTCCAGGTGCTAGCTTCTCCCGTCGACGAGCGAGACCAGGTGGCCGCTAATGAGAAGAAGCTGCTACAGAGAGGCTACTTCAGCTTCCTGGCAGCCCTAGTCAACCAGAATGTTACAGAGGTTCTACGTAGTCAAGGTATGCTGGCATAGTTGCATATTATATATATATATATATTAATAATAGTGTTGAGAAGTGCTGTCTTGATCATAATCCACCATTGACAGCATGTCAGCAACTGATGATCAATTATTAGTTGTTGTTTAGAACTGTTGGGAAGAGAGTTGTAATTTCATGATCATTCATCTGTAAAAATTGGTTGACCTCTAGGAACAAAAAGTTTTGGATCAGATATAGACCTTTACATCATCTCAGTTGATATATGTAGGCCTGCCTATTGGCTAATATACCTTATAACTCCATAGTCTGGATATGTATACAGTCAACTTGGGTGTGAATCTTTAAGTAAACACAGATTGTTCTAACGTTTGTTCACATACATTTTATAACAGCGTACCTTCTGTCATTTTAAAGCCTAACCTTTGTAAAAAAACTCTGTAATAGATTATGACAATTCAAGATCAATCATTGGATCATCTGCATTAGCTGACCAATCAATTATAACTTCTCATCAGTCCCAACAATATCAAAAGCAGAAATGGCAAAATGGTATTAGCAGTTATGTAAGATATTCACACTATGGATAGGGATTAAGTTAGGTGTGATCAAAAGGTTCTCAGAACCTGTAAATGGGATTTGTTTTTGGATAATTTCTTGAGAGGTAAACATACATTGAAAGGGAGGAAGGTTTTCAAACAATATGTGAAACTGGAGAATGCTTTCTGTATAAAAAAAATGCACATGAGAAAGGGCCATTAAAAGTATCTTTAAATATAAATGATTTTACTGATGAAGATGAACTTTATGGTGAATCATATTCTCTGATTAAGTAAATTTGAACCTTTCATTTTATTCAGAGCCTCAGAACTTGGAGCAGGTTCTGTTAACAATTATTCACGGTGCTGTAGAAATCCCTGATGCCCAGGTGAGTGAAATATGTATATTAAGTGTGTATGAAGTATTAAGAATGTGCGTACAGTGTTAGAGATACATGATTTGCTGAAATAAATCATTTTGTTTACAAGTCACATATAATATCAGACCTCTGATATTTTCAACTCAGTATTGTTGTGGGTTGACTCTACATGAATTATGAAAAAAATTTCAAATGTAGTCTAACAGCCAGCACCTTACATAAAAACTGTATTATGCTATCTTTGATTTAGTTATCACATAATTTTCACATATGTTAATTGATCAATTAGGCATGTATATTTATCAATATGTATGCATTCACTTAAAGACCTTCACTCTTTTTAACAGGCTCAGAAAGTGTGCTTCTCCATATTGAAGAAGTTGGTTGAAGAATGGGGTGAGTGTTACACACTGAAATTTACAGATAATTTCCATAAATGTAGACTTTCAATTATCTGAAAAGTAATAACTTTACTAACTCTTTTAAGCCTATGAATTTTAATTGAATTGACCTTCCTTGTCTTAAAAATGTAAAAATTGTCATAATGTCAAAGGTCTTATCTCATTCAAGAAGAAAAGTTGTTGAAATGTAGCAGTCATTTATAAAGGTAATCCTTTAGTGTGATAAGAAAACATTTTAAGAAAAGTATGAAGAAAATAATGTTAATGTTTAAAAAACTTGTATCATTAATAGACAGTTCAGGTCCAATTGGATAAATATAAGTTTTTAGATTTCAGCATGTTTTGAGAAGTAAATGGTAATTTTGCCAGAAAGATTGGTTTTTACTTCTGGATTTCTAAGTAATTTCTTGTGCTTGTAGGTGGGAAGAACGGCTTGACAGGGTTTGAAGATTTCCTGTACAAAAATGTTATACCTGCTTGTTTTATGGCACCGATGAAACCTACCTTTGATCTGAATGATGCTCAGACAGTCCTGGTGAGTTCAAAATAGCATCATTACTGCATCTCTGTAGCTGTATCTGCACTTTACATTTGCATTGTAGTTTGCTGTACAGTAAGCTTAAACCAGTTTATATATTACAACCTGAGTTTGCTGCCCGCACTTTGTTAATAGCCCAGTTAACTGTGCTGCAACACGTAATTTTGTGGGGAAAGATCAGGTCAAATGGTAGCAAATCTGGCCTCATGCAACCTAGAAAGGGATTTGTCTATACTACAGCCCGGAGCCAAGTTAGCCATACAAATGTGGCTGGCATGGACAAAAAGACGGCTGACTTTAGCAGTAAGCCGAAATTTGTGGCTCAACTTGGCTTGCAATATGTTGGCTGGCTAAAACTGACCTGAAAGCCTATCTGTTATATGTTACAAAATATTAGTTTTATTTAAAAAAGATGTCTATATTAGGTTTGACATATTGCATCAATTTTAAATTTAACTAATTTGTGATTAAATATCAAGTATAGTTGAACCTGGTGGTTTCATAAGCCAGCATCTTCATACTTAAACAATCACATCAACTAGAAAAAAAAATTGATAAAACCTGAGCATTTGTTTCAGGCATTTTTAGTTGTAAAAATTTACCTTTTTGAATTATCTCAAACCATACTGAGTTGCACAAAATCAGCTTGCTTCGGCTTATTGAAATATTGGTGGCCCTGCAATAAATATTACACTCTTTCAAAAGTTTAGAAACATAGCTGATTAAATGTGTTAATTAATAAGCTCCAGGTAATAAAATGCAACCTAATGTTACAACTAATTAATTCATGGAGAGAGGACAAAAGTGGGCATGCAGTATAAAATATCCGAATGAAATAAATGCTACTGTTCTGTCACAATCCACAACAGACTTTTAACTGCAAGTTTTCAGGAAGTTCCTTTGCCTTTTACCTATTTTACATATTTTTATTGCAACTGAAACGTATTACATATCCTTTATGTCACTCTACTGCACACTTTCAACTTCCATAATTCCAGAGTTTTATTAAATCACCTGTACTCAAAATGCTCTTTATTTTTAACATTATTGTGTTTATTTTTAAAGCAGATTCTGTGTATTATTTCATTCACTGGAGGTAATTTTACATTCATTTACAGGTCCTGACAGAAGCCTCCTCATGCTTGAAAGCTATACATGAGAAAAGGGTAAGAGCAACAATACACATACATAACATGTCATTTGAAAGCAACCAGAACATCAACAGTGGCTGATTTAATTTAACTAGGTCATAACCTAGTGGGCTATCATTTTCATCCACATGTGTGTGTTTGATTGACTGTATGCAGGATTACAACAAAACTGCTCATCCAGTTTACCAACAGCCTGTACATTAATATGCTCATAGCAGGAATAAGCTACAGTTCAATTATCTAAATGCAGAGTAAGCCAAAAGTCACATATATATTCCACAAGTAATGCTTGTGTATAGCTATGCAGTTCTGCAAGGCTTGGGATATAATGGTGGATCAAGCAGGATTTTTCTGTGGTGGTATGCACTTTAAAGGTGCCATTTTAGTTTTAAGTAATGATTCTTGAATGAAGTTTAAACCATACATTGAGTTGGCTTTGTCAGGTACATATAATTTCTAACAATCAATTAACCTTCTTTGTGGATTGTCACAAATTTTGGTGAACAAAATTCAGTCAGCCATAAGCTTATAAAATTTTATGAGTACTATGATTACTGGGATTATCATTGGAAAAATCAGTATATTGGAAAGATATTGGTAGTGGACTTCAGTTTCTAAAAATAAATGCATGTGTTGTTTTCAGGGTGATGAGGCTGTCCAGTTCCTCCAAACTCAATATCTTCCAAAACTCAGTCTTGCACCAAATGTTATTGAGGTATGTGTATTTTGTACAGCAAAATATTATACATTTCCTTCCTTTACCCAGTGTAATCACCCCACACAGGAAATTAAAAAGGTGCAGTAATTATCTTGAATTACCATGCTTAATATTTGTGAAAACATATTTTTGCATAGCACTGTCAGAGAACTGTTATCATAGCAGTGAAGAAATTAAAATTTTATACCATGGTTGGTATTTAAAACTAAAAAGAAATAAATTTTGTGTGAAAATAAGGATGAATAAATGATGTCTTATTGTGACAGGAGTGTGTTTTAAGATGAGAAATGTAAATTTAGATATGACATAAGTAATCTGGGCTTTGTTTAGTTTTTCAAAGTGTTTTACTGCATAAATTTCTGTAATTTCATGCAAATATATTTGATTTTAATTGATTGATCTTTGCAGGAGTTCTGTGTAGCTCTGAAAGGTGACAGCAAAATGTTCAAAAGTTATTACAAGGTAAGAAATAAGTTTGGCCACAGTCATGGTCCAGTCCAGTCATGGTTCATTGTTTGAACATTATACATTCTTATGTGACCTACTATATATAAGAATTATATATAAGAATTTCTCAACTATTTTTATAAGTTTAACATCTGAAACAGTTAAAAATTTCTTTGGTTATAGTGTAACAATAAATAATTATGAATGGCTAAGTTGATGCATTGATACACTTGAAAATTGATTGGTTTGAAGTGTTCAAGTTACTATACTTATGAGACATTAAACCTTATAGACCCTTTTTTTAAAAAAAAAAAGAAATTTCGTAGTTTAATCAAGCAATTTGGACAATTATATATATTGCAGATATATTATGTCTTTTTTTTCATTCTTGTTGTAGGCATTCTTCACCAGAGCAAAGTCATGACAGTAGCCAGAGAGTAGCCCCTGTAGTATTTTCTGTGTATAAATATGTGTACATTATTGTAATATATGTATATTAAAAGAAGCAATCGTACTGTGATATTAAAGTTCATTGGTTAAAACCAGATTTGATAACCCCAGAGAGGGCATTGTGTTTATCATGCATAATTAATTTGATAGGCCATACTATTACATTATAGGTTTAGTCAGAAAGTAGCATTGAAAGGGAATGTGCTATAATAAAACAGAAATCTTAATTTGATGAGATTATTTTCCATCAAAATTACACAATATACTTTGATCAGTTTCTCTGTATTATGTGCAGGAGATGATAAGATGCATGAATTAGTGTGTATAATTACATTAACAATTAATGAGTTAGTACATGTCCCTCCATATAGTCAGAAAAGGAGCATTTTACATTTCATTGACAAAGGTCTGTATCCATCATCCTAGTCAGTTAATGTAAGGGCTGTTCTATTACATTATTTTGCAGAAACTATGATATTCACTTCAAAACATACATAAATTTAGTTTATTCCAGATTAAAGTTAGTTTTCTTTTTTGTCTGTAACAATAGAGTCCGAATTTGTGTCACAAAATGCATTTCCAAAATGTAAATAAAATTGATCTGCAAATGAATAGCCAGCCAGATACTGCTGTTTCTGAACAATAAGCTATCAATGAGCGATTGCCTTTTTAGCACTGAGAGGCTATCTTTAAGTGTAGAACTGTGGCTTCCTTCATATGATTGTCAAAGTATGGATACAAGGGCGTGGAACAGTATTGATACAAGATTGGTAGTTCTACCAAGCATGCATTTACCATCATTGGCTTTGGTTTAGGGTGGGGTATCCAGGGGGGGGGGGGGGGGTTGGGGGAGGGAATATATTGTTGAAAGGTGCCCTAACCTACACCTTTGAATCATCCCATCCCCCCTTGATGGTAAATTGACGCCACTGTTTATTATGCACTGCACTGGACATGTATTTCATCTTAACATAGCACACAGAAATTGATCAAAATATATTTAACAGTTTTGCAGGCAAATGCACTCATAATCATTAAAAATGTCATATTACACAGTGCAATTACCATTCAGGTTTAGGCAGCTTCAATTGTGCTTTTTTACTATGGTTTAATGGTTGAACCCGATATTTATTATTTAATTAAATGAATACTGAAGATATTCTGTAGGAATGTGTATTTTTATCTTTGATCTTCCATTTTATTATTTTTATTAAGAAAACACTACCTAAATTATCTACTGCCACTCTGAGTGGTTCATGTATAACAAAGATAACGGTCAAGGTAGACCAAGAAAAATATGATTTACCTTTTAAATGGCTAGTTATCAATCCTGAATTATTTTATTTAAGCTGAAGACTGGACTACAATATCATATCATAGAAAGCAGGAGGATTAAATCTTGTGTTTATTCATGAGGGACAGGTAAATTGTTAGAGGTTACAAATGTTATCTGTCTTTAGCTGTGCATATTTCAATTGTTAAATGTGCTTGATAATCAACAGGGTATTTATCCTGTAGTTAGTGTAATGATGTGAACAGCTGATGCCTTCTGCTGTTAGATTTGTTTTGTAATGTACAGTACTGCGAGTTTGTTGACTTATGCAAACACAGCGAAGTTTAATTTATTATAAACTTAGACTTTTGTACACATAATTTAGCTTGCTTTTTTGATGATCCAGGTTCTGATAGCTTTTCAGTTTTAATGATTCCTTAATTAATTTTTTTCATTCTGTGTTGAAATGCTGTTTATGGGACTCTGAAATACCCGTATGACTTATTTAAGTACTGCACCAACTAGCCTGCAGGATTCCACAGGAATTCCACTCAGTGATCTACGTTTGATGAATAACTCATAAAACCTATAAAATTATCCCTTTTCAGGCCAGAAATTAAGACAGGGTCACAACTGAAAGAATCTTATCACAAGAAAATTTTATAACCCGCATTATTAAATTCACAAACCATATGCCATCCACATTTCACTTTTATGTTTTGATGGAGACTTGTGTATGTGTATATGCAGTTAATTTCTGCACAAGTTCGCTATTTATTTACTTGGAGAACACTATCCAAAAGTGAGAACTTGAAATAAAATGCTGATAATAATCATTGGAATTACAAATTTTCCGTACTCACTCAGTCTTTGCAGCATGTTATGTTGTGCATGCACATGAAATTGCAATAAAATTACCCCTGTTCGTAATAATAATGCTGTAGCACTTCAATATCAGACAACCCCTTTATCACTGCCATTAGTTGTTGTAATTTTAACCAGACCCTATCATGCTGTGAAAACAAATCTTTGTGTAATTTTTTGAATCTGATTAATGCTTGATCTCCCCAGTTTAAAATAAATTTCAGTGTTGGTTTAATAAAGAGGTGTTTTTCAGACTGATGTAAATCAAGTCGGTCATTTGCCAGAGATTTTATTGTTAAATATCTTTTATAACCATTTGTGTTACCTTTTGGGACAAGTCCTGGTCGTGGGACAGTCTTACTTGCAATTCCGGATGCAGAATATTTTGTATAATGTTAAGAATGTATCTTGTGCATATACTCTAGACAAGTATAAACTACATGTATATATATTATATACCAAGACTGGGTCTGATTATATGCAATATTGATTATATTTTATCTGATATTATGTGTATGTTTTTCATGAAGACTTCTTTGTTGCTGGTTCTCTTTTCATTTTCCACAGTGGGATACCTTTTTACAAGATTATTGTTATTTACAGTAATTACCACTTATGCTTCTGAGTGCCATCTAGTATTAAAATGTTGAGCGATTTAGAAGTTTTAAGATCTGTCTTTTTGATTAAATGTCAACTATTATCATATTTCAGCTCACATCAGTGAAACGTTATGTAGTCTCTTTGGTGGACAACTCAGATTTATAAAAATGGACAAAGGAATTATCCAGTTTTAATGCCTTTCTCAGACGTTATGTATTTCACTAAATGAACACAAGATGGCACTGAAATGCAAGAGCGGTTTACCGTAATTAATAATGAAGACATATGCTGAGGTACCCTTTGGATGAAATATAACAATTAGATTTATTATCGAATTGCATGTGATATAAATATAAAGGTTGACATGAAGGATTGCATATATTACTGGGCATCAGTGTATATGAAAGTTAATGATAGCAGTAAGTTTATATTTGTATAATTCATTATTGAATTGATTTAGTTAAAGGTGTACATCCGCATATTCTGTTCTTTACAGGATATTTATCACTTAAGTGATTTTCATTACATATATTACCAGTGTTTCTTGCACAGAAGTAAAAAGTTATGATAAATATATACATACATTGTTTTCTCACAACCCAAAAGGTAGAA
This sequence comes from Sipunculus nudus, assembly GCA_026874595.1. Classification (NCBI taxonomy): domain Eukaryota; kingdom Metazoa; phylum Annelida; class Sipuncula; order Golfingiida; family Sipunculidae; genus Sipunculus; species Sipunculus nudus. Next base: position 35,495,980 of record CM049306.1, on the reverse strand, counting down.
CATATTCAGATATTCAGCTGAGGAATATTACTACTGTTACATATAAGTTATTGCTTGTTTTTTGTTTTCTCACAAACTCTAGTTTAAATACAGAGTTTTTTTCAGTTGTATTGCGACATTATTGTGAGGTGGTGTTGGATGAGAAATGTTTTTGAAATGGCAAAGTCAATGCATTATTAGGCCAACATTAGTTTTGATTGATGTGCAATCTGCATGTCTCCTTGTATTCAAGCTTCAGTTTAAATTTAACCAATTGTGTTCAATGTAAATTGTATTTTATAAGTCCCTGTAAACAAATTTTGTTACATATGCCGTTAATGCCAGGGTAATTATTATTGAAGGCTTAATGTTAAGTATAGCATACAGCAGAAATCTACTGATGATCTATTTCGTTCCGTTTATACCAAATGTTTCAATTATAAATTAATAAATCAATAAAATAAAACTGTATGAAGTTAACTAATAATAATTGGGTTTTGCAAATTTTTACGTGAAAATGGATAGGATGTCTATTGTCCTATGATTTTACTGAGATAAATCGTCATATTTTAAGGGCCACTGCAAGTAGGTTAATTGATATGCTAGATCACTGAACAGTATAAAAGGGTCAGTTATATTGGGCCTAATGATTTTGTTTATTTGCATTGAAATAAGAAGTTGTACAATGATTTGCAGGTTAAAAAAAACACTAATGCGGGGAGCAAGGATGGGTGGATTCTCAGTTTAATGGAAAAATCTATTACTGAAATATTGTAACATTGCATAATGTGATTTGAGGGGTATTTAAGTTTCGGGAAAATGCGGGGAAACACTAAGCTGACTGACTAAAGTAATAGAAACCTATCGTTGACAATTAAAACCCATCGTAATGATTTACCAAAGGCTTGATTTGTCTGAAGTAATATTTACATGATGCATAGACCAGTTAAGTTGTGTTTCCATTTGCGCGTATATGCGTGAACTGGCAGAGGTATATAATTGTACAGTGGATCTAACAAGTCTTCACAAAAAGATGAAGTGACGTAATTTTACCCTGAATCCCCTTGTTCACGCAGAAAATTGGTCATGTGGCGATTTTCACGCATATACGCACCTACGTTTATACGCTAACGGACACCTAGAAGCACCCGGGTCACAAATGTGTAAAATTTCTACAACCTATAATCAGTGCATGTCCAAACAGCTGTTGGCTTCTCATTTAAATTTCACATACAGTTGGCAACATTATAAAAAAAGGTTTTGAGGGTGAATTCCGAAAATACCTTCACTTCTAAGTTGATTAAACAATATTTGAGAAGCTTTGTCTTGGTTTGTCTGTGTTAATTTTTTTTTTTTAGCGAACGTGAGCTTATGTGATGGTGTGGCGTCGGCCGTCATCCGTCGTCTTTAATTCAACCATGATATCTTAAAATGCAGGAGATGGCATCACCAAATTTTATGCGAATACACAGTCCTCTAAAAACTGTCGGATTGAGCTTATTTTTTTACATCAATTGAATCAACTGAGGTATAAGTATGGCGCTTTGTCCGTCGTCCGTTTGCAGGGCACAACTTGTAACAGCTGACCCTAGAAGCCTGTAACTAAAAATCTAGGAGGTCCATAAATATCTCCTTGGAAACCTGAAATTAGGTCCCAGCGACCTATATCCTTCGAGCTATGGGGCTTGTATTTTCATAAATCTTGCCTTGAATATTAACCATGACTAGTTTTGTCAGTTCCCGAAAAGTGTTTTTAGCTCAGCTGACTGTAAGTCAACATGAGTTATAGGAATGGCGCTTTTTTCCGTCGTCCGTCTGGCCGTCCGTTAGCAGGGCCCAAATCGTAACTGCTGTTCCTGGATACTTCTAAGTGAACATCCAAGGAGGTCAATAAAAAATCTCCTTGGAAACCTGAAATTAGGTCACCGCGACCTATATTATTTGAGCTATGGGGCTTGAAGTACCCCCCCCCCCCCAGGGGAATAATCAAAAATGTGATAGAAAACGTCCAATATCTTGATAATTAACGCATGGAATGTCATGAATCTTGCCTTGAATATTGACCATGACTAGTTTTGTCAGTTCCTGAAACGTTATGGCGCCACCTGTATTTTTTCCTATTTTAACGAATTTTTTTTACTATAAAATGACACATGTCAGTTTCTCAGCTGTGATTACATCGCCCGATACCTGGTATGTTTATTGATCACAAGTAAATGCTCTATACTAATCACCCTGTCTAAATGTCTGTTTGAAGAACCATGTCGATTTTGGGGTCCAAAGGTCAAGGTCACAGGACCCTTTCTTTAAAAGGAATGTGTATGCATTTGAAGCCAAACTTTTCATCGCAAACTTTCCATCTTCAAGATATTGCTAACCTGCCAATAGGGGAAGATTCTGTTCGATTTTTGGGTCATAGGGTCAAAGGTCAAGGTCACTTGGCCCATCTATTCACAAATTAGTTTATGGAGGATAATTTTTCTCTGAAAAGACAGACTGGCTTCAAACATGATTTAATAATGACCTACCACTTAAGGAAATTAATTTTGATTTTCAGGGTCCAGGGATCAAAGTTTAAGGTCACAGGAGCCACATATTTAAAAAGATTGTGGATGCACTGTAAATCAAACTTTTCATCCCGAACTTTCCCCCTTTTACACATGGCTTACCTGCCAACAGTGAGGAAACCTGTAGATTTTGATGTTACCTGGTCAGAGGTCAAGGTCACTTTTTAAAAGATTGTTACAATAATCTTAATGCTGCAAATTTAAGGGTATTAAGTTCTAAGATTTTTGGTCACAGGGTCATTGGTTAAGGTATCAGGACTGTCATTCTGAAAAAAATTCTAAAATATCCTTATAGACAAATTCAGCTGAGCGTCGAGACCCATGGGTCCCTAGTTTTCTCATATTCACGAATATTTTTCTATTTTTTGTTTTACTACTAAATGACAATCATGTCAGTGTCTCAGCTATGATTCTATCTAGTGTCCTAAAACCTGGTGTGTTTATTGATCACAATTGGATGCCCTATAGTAATCACCCTGTCTGTCTGTCTGTCTTTCCATCCGTCCATCAAAACAAATTTGTTTCCAGATGATAACTCCAGGTTGGATTTACATATGGATTTCAATCATGACTTACACATGGCCCACCACTAAAGAAAGAACCTGTTTGATTTTTGGGTCATGAGGTCAAAGGTCAAGGTCACGAGACTCCCTTATTTAAAAATATTACGGCTGCATTTTAAGCCAACCCAAACTGTCCATCTTGCACATTAGCTGTCCTGCGAGAATGGAGAGAGCATAAATGAATTTTGGGTCACAAGGTCAAGGTCACAGTGCTCATCTGTTCCCAAATTAGTTGCCTGATGATAACTCCAGTTTAGTTTGACATACTAGTATTGGTTTCAAACTTAAATTATATATGGCTCACCACTAAAGTAAGCACCCTGTCGATTTTTGGGTCTAAAGGTCAAGGTCACAGGACCAATCTTTATATTAATAGCGTAAGGCGATTTTTGTAACTTTCCGTATCTTCTCTGATACCACCGTACGGATTGCCGTGATTTTCGACATGCATATGCTCCGGATTTTTCCGAAGAGATTTCACTCATATTGATATTTTTTCCCCCGCGGTCGCCTCTTTTCTTTGTGTCTTCGGGCTTGGTAACACAATTGCCATAGAGTATGTGGCGGGACAAAGTTTTATACCGGGGGCCCTATCTGGGGTTTTCGTACATTCGCGGTCCCCTGCACGAAATAATCCCCATCGGCGATCCCTTCTCAAAAGGGGGATCTTTGAAGGAATTGTTTTACAGGCCTTTTTTTTCGACCGGTGGGTCGCACGAAGAGGGCTTCTTCCTGCCCCCCCCCCCCCCTTCACATGACCTGATATACTTGCCGTGTCACAGGAAATCGTGATGGTTAGGCCAAAAAGAGGTACGGTTCTCAGGCACTTTTTTCATAAACCTGTGCGGGCTGCGATATTTTACGATTTTTATTTGTTTTTGTTCGTTTCGATAAAAATGTCATATGACCAGAGAAAATCATGAAAATAACAAAATTGATTTGCTAAACAGGCAAAAGCATTACATAACAAAGGAAATCTTTTAAAAATTGTATTATTTTATCTTCTTGAAGTAGAAAATCAAAATAAACATTTTTGATGCGGGGGGGGGGGGGGGGGGGGTAAAATTGACGCGTGTGGTGCCTGAGAACGGTGCCTTGAGGTCCTTGACAAATATTCACCAACACATGTAGGCCTACTATGTCACAGATGTAAAGAAAATGTTAACCAAATTCACGTCGTGGTTGGTATAGTATGATGTGTACACGTGTGGAGTGCACCACTAAAGTTGTAAACAGATAATATTGACTTAAAATGTTTTTAAATCGAGATTTTTTCTCATTCCTGCAGTTACAAATGTAAAACTCCTGTAAAATGTAAATTTAATACGTTTTTTCTGGTATTTGATTCTTTTACATGCATATGCCATCTCATTTTCAATAATACTCTATGTTTTTAAAGACTAATAATTATTCCTTCAGTATGTATGCTTATTGCGTATAAGTTTTAGCCATCATTGTTACTATTTTCACCAAAAAAATGGTATTTTTTTTTTTTTTGCATTTTCTTCTAAGGTCTAATCCATGGACGGTTTCTTTTGTATGTATGTATGTAATATTGTTGATCATTTTCTCATGTCACATGATACATGTATAGGTGATTATTTGTCAAAGACCCCGACCACATGTTAGGCACTGGCTTGGGGCGACCGGTGCGACTGTATACGCTGTTCCGAAACATGTTCCGCACGCTGTTCCGAAAGCTTTTTATCCACAACACCATGCATATAATGGATCTATATATTAATAGCGTAACGCGATTTGTGTGATTTTCCGTATCTCCGAATTTTCGGTGGATTTCCGATACCATCGTACGGATTGTAGTGTTCGCCCCATACCGTGCTTAGTACGGATAATTGCTAGTTTCTTTAAAAGGAATGTGTTTGCATTTCAAGCCAAACTTTTCATCACAAACCTTCCATCTTCAAGATATTACTCACAGGCCAATAGGGGAAGATTCTTTTCGATTTGGAGTCATAGGGTCAACGGTCAAGGTCACAGGGCCGATCCATTCACAAATTAGTTTATGGATGATAATTCTGATTTAACTAGCCAGATTGGCTTCAAACTTCATTTATAATTAACCCATCGCTTACGTAAGAAACATTTTGATTTTTAGGGTCCAGATGTCAAAGGTAAAGGTCACAGGAGCCACATCTTTAAAATGATTATGGATGCACTGTTAATCAAACTTTAATCCCAAACTTTCCATCTTTCACACACTGGTTAAGGTCACAGGACCGTCATTTTGAAAAAAATTCTTAAAAAAAATACCTTATTGACAAATTCAGCTGTGCCGGCGTCGAGACCCCTAGGTCCCTAGTTATGACTTAGATTTTATAGGGAAGCTAAAAAATGTTCTTCTCTGAAACTATTCAGCCAGATTGTTAGCGAACCTGTGAGCTATGCGATGGTGTGGCATCGTCCATCTTCTGTCGTCCGTCGGCTGTCGTCCGTCGTCTGTACGTTAACCCATACTATCTTGAAGACGACAAGAGTTAGCTTGGGAAAAGCTTAAAATCTTTAAAAATCTTCTTCTCCGAAACTGTTCAGCCAAATTGTCAAATAATTCACAGAAATGATTCCTTGAATAATCTCTCTCAAGTTTGTTCGAATGGATTCCTTGAATAATCTCTCTCAAGTTTGTTCGAATGGTTTAAGTTCGGTGATTTTTGGCCGAGTTACAGGAAGTTGAATTTAGTCATCTGTCCAAAAAAGCATACTAAAATTACAATCTCAGAAACGGCTGGAGCTATCATCACCAAATTTTATGCCAATGTTGGTCACTTGAGTCATTTCAGAAATTGAGGCATTGGTGGCGCCATCTGCATCGGCCTTTTTTTATACGGGGCCCGGGTCATCAGTGCCCGTATCATACTGAGGGCTACAAAAAAAACTTCTTCTCTGAAACCATATGGCCAAATTGTCAGAAATGATCTTAGGGTAATCCTTTCTGAAGTTTGTTCAAATGGTCTCAAGGGAGTGACTTTCGTTTGAGTTATGGGAAGCAGAATTTAGTCTTATGCCATAGCAGCCTATTTTAGCTCAGTGCTACAAAGATCTTCTTATAAAAAAAACTGGGCCAAATTCTTAAATCTAACACATTAATTATCCTTAGATGTTGATAATTCAAGTTTGTTCAAATGGTTTTGGTTCAGTGATATTTTGCTAAGTTATGGGAAGCTTAACTTAGCCATTTTGCTGTATTTTCCTATATGAGTTATAAACCTGCAAAACATTTTTCGACTTACGCTACTGAGGCTAATTTGTTCAATATTTTACAAGAATAAACCCCTAAATAATTTTTATAATAATTGTCTTTTGTGGTTCCAAAGAATGAATTTTGGCTGAATTATAAAGATTGAATTGAGTCATTTTACCATATATGTTAGCTGTGTGAAGCAGACACATTTAGCTTTGAACCAGTTTATCAGCATCCGTTACATCATACCTCTAGACATTTAGATTTCAGGTTATCTATGGTTAATATTGACAAGAATGTTTTTAAACGCTGTTAAAAAATGTAGATTTATTATTTTAGATATTCCCCATGCCAGGCAATGTTTACAATTAAAGGTATATAGCTCTCTTTGGGTATATAAAGACGGCTGTATATGGATTATAAATAATTGGTATCCATACTCAACTTAATTCAAGAATTTACCATCAGTGAGATGTATCTGTATTATAATTTTGCATTCAGTATGCATCTGTAGTAATTTTTAGCGAACCTATTAGCTAATGATATGTTGTGGGGGCGTCCAGTATCCGTCATCTGTGCAATAACCCATACTATCTCGAAAACGACTGGAACTAGCATCATGAAATTTAATTTAAAAAATTAGCCATCTGAAAAACTCTGCATTTTCTTACATTTTATAGAGAAAAAGCTAAAAAACCTTAAAAAATCTTCTCCGAAACAGTCAAGCCAAATTGTTCAATATTTCACAAAAATAATCTCTTATACCATCTCTCTCATTTTTGTTCAAATGGGTAAATTTGGGTGAATTTCGGCGGAGTTACAGGAAGTTGAACTTAGTCATCTGTCCAAAAAAGCATACTAAAATGACAATCTCAGAAACGGCTGGAGCTATCATCACCAAATTTTATGCCAATGTTGGTCACTTGAGTCATTTCAGAAATTGAGGCATTGGTGGCGCCATCTGCATCGGCCTTTTTTTATACGGGGCCCGGGTCATCAGTGCCCGTATCATACTGAGGGCTACAAAAAAAACTTCTTCTCTGAAACCATATGGCCAAATTGTCAGAAATGATCTTAGGGTAATCCTTTCTGAAGTTTGTTCAAATGGTCTCAAGGGAGTGACTTTCGTTTGAGTTATGGGAAGCAGAATTTAGTCTTATGCCATAGCAGCCTATTTTAGCTCAGTGCTACAAAGATCTTCTTATAAAAAAAACTGGGCCAAATTCTTAAATCTAACACATTAATTATCCTTAGATGTTGATAATTCAAGTTTGTTCAAATGGTTTTGGTTCAGTGATATTTTGCTAAGTTATGGGAAGCTTAACTTAGCCATTTTGCTGTATTTTCCTATATGAGTTATAAACCTGCAAAACATTTTTCGACTTACGCTACTGAGGCTAATTTGTTCAATATTTTACAAGAATAAACCCCTAAATAATTTTTATAATAATTGTCTTTTGTGGTTCCAAAGAATGAATTTTGGCTGAATTATAAAGATTGAATTGAGTCATTTTACCATATATGTTAGCTGTGTGAAGCAGACACATTTAGCTTTGAACCAGTTTATCAGCATCCGTTACATCATACCTCTAGACATTTAGATTTCAGGTTATCTATGGTTAATATTGACAAGAATGTTTTTAAACGCTGTTAAAAAATGTAGATTTATTATTTTAGATATTCCCCATGCCAGGCAATGTTTACAATTAAAGGTATATAGCTCTCTTTGGGTATATAAAGACGGCTGTATATGGATTATAAATAATTGGTATCCATACTCAACTTAATTCAAGAATTTACCATCAGTGAGATGTATCTGTATTATAATTTTGCATTCAGTATGCATCTGTAGTAATTTTTAGCGAACCTATTAGCTAATGATATGTTGTGGGGGCGTCCAGTATCCGTCATCTGTGCAATAACCCATACTATCTCGAAAACGACTGGAACTAGCATCATGAAATTTAATTTAAAAAATTAGCCATCTGAAAAACTCTGCATTTTCTTACATTTTATAGAGAAAAAGCTAAAAAACCTTAAAAAATCTTCTCCGAAACAGTCAAGCCAAATTGTTCAATATTTCACAAAAATAATCTCTTATACCATCTCTCTCATTTTTGTTCAAATGGGTAAATTTGGGTGAATTTCGGCGGAGTTACAGGAAGTTGAACTTAGTCATCTGTCCAAAAAAGCATACTAAAATGACAATCTCAGAAACGGCCGGAGCTATCATCACCAAACTGTATGCCAGTGTTGGTCTAATGAGTCATATATAGAATAATTGGGTAATGATGGCGCAACCTGCATTAACCTTTTTATCGTACTTGGGTCATTGGTCATCTGTACATTAACCCATAATTTCTCAGGAATAGCAGGAGCTACCATCCTAGATTTAATGCAATAATCTGTCACTTATCATATGTTGTGGGATTCAGCTTATTTTTTTTGTTATACGCATTCACTTAGATTTTAAGAAAAACAATCAATTACCATTGCAGCTGAAGTCTTTCAGTATGTGTTAACAGATTTGGCAGCAGGCCAAGATTTTGTCTGTATCTATAAAGTAGCTTAGCAGACTGCCAACTATTTCAGATTTGGTGACAGGCCATCGTTCAGTCTGCATCTATTTATAGCTTTGGCTGACTACAAACTATATCAGATTAAGCAACAGGTCGAGTTCAGTCAGTGCAGCCAGGTACAGGTCAGGAGTTCACTCAGTGCAGTAGCTGTACCTGCAGATTAGTTCACTTGGGGGCAACTGCCTTTCTCAGTTGAGCTTGGTCATCCGAGTGCACCTGACTGAGAAGTTTGATGTATCAGCCTGAAATGTTGCCCCAGCCTATGCATCTTTGATGGCTTTCTCGTACACGAGCCTGGTGTCGCCGCCTACAATATTTTGTTCAGAGGGTATGTCCCTGCTTATTTCTCAGGAGGAATTTGACTTATCAGCCTGAACTTGTACATGCATGACTATACATTTCGGACAGCTTCATCTACATAAGACAGGTGACGCGACCTACAATACTTTTGCACTGCGTATGTCCCAGCTTATTTCTCAGGAGTGATTTAACGTGTCAGTCTGAAATTGTGCATGTCCATACACAAAGCTCATTGTATACAAGACTTGTGGCTCCACATACAATTGTTTTAGGGTTTCATGCAACTGTGCACATAATGGTTTGACATATCTACATAAAACTTGCCTGTCCAATTTTGTCCATACATCTTCGATGGCTTTCTTATACACAAGACTTCTGGCGCCACCTACAATCACATTTGTGTTGTGTGCATGCATCCATGTCAGTATTTCAGGAATGACGTTCGTGTATTTTGTGCTTGTACTCGGGTCCAAAATATTTTGTACTTGCATTGTACATATAAATGTCTTACATGTACTTGAAAAGTAATCAAGTACTTTCAAATTATGGTAAAACATGTTATCATCGAAGCAATATACCTGATGTATATCCCATTGCACAGTTTCGCATTAGGTCTATATAGACCTTGTTATCCATTTATATTGACACCCTCCATGAGATACACAAACAAACATTTGGTTTTGCACATGATGTCGGGGACCTGGATTATCTTTATGAAACTTTCTTGTGAAGTCTACACAGAGTCACGGTTCATCAATTCCATCCCAGGTCACCTCCAGTACAAAGCCAGCTGGCGGAGGGATATATGACGAGCTATATATAGGGTTCCTCATGATTGGGGATCAACGTCTGTAGCGCCATTCCGACCTTCTGACATAGAGAGTATACGATAAGCTTACTGGCTGTCTGTCATTGCCTTTTAAGTCGGGTTGTCACGATTACAACGTCTGTGACAGGCTCTCACTGTTTTACATAGGTCAGGTTTCCTAGCTTTTTTGGAAATCAGAGAAAACCAGAAAATTTGTATCCCTTTTCCAGTCTGGGAAATACCGGTGAATTTGAAAGAAAAAAAGCCTCAAATCATGGAAAAGTAAGAATTTCTTTTGATATACACCGGACCGCCAGATGATTAGTGTTAAGATATTGGTATCCACAACTTGTGTCATGGTGGATAGCCTGCAATGTCATGGTTTGACCATGTGCTTTGTTCACTGAAATCATTACAGGGGCGTGAGTCTTGCGCGCTTAATCTGGACCGGCTGGAACCACCCATTCCCATGAATTCTAAGGCATGCATCAATTCTGACCAGAGAAGTCTAGATTTCTGCACATTATACTTTCATACATTTTATATGCATAAATTTAAATTATGATAGGTCTGTACTATCAATTACCTCCAGTTCAATTAAAAAAAATAACCCGAAAATCTAAGTGAATTTACGGGGCCAGAAAGAATGTGTTACTATTGTCCTATCTTAAAGAATAATATGGATATTATGTTAGTTGCGGACATTCATATAATTTCTAATAATAACACCCCCCCCCCCCCCCATACACACACATTTCAGCTTCTTTAGGTACTTTCAGATTTGAATGTACGCTCCTCACGTAGTGGATATACACTGCAGTCGTTCCAGGTCTCCTCTCTTGTAACCGCTGCTTTATAAAACATGATTTTCTGGGTTCTCCCACCAGGCTGCACACAGAGCAAAGAATTGTAAACATGCAGCGATACCACGCTTTCATTAGACAAAATAGTGTACGCAAAATAGTAGCTTTGGATTCAAGCTTTTCTTCACCTTGCTTTATCTGTGGAAATTGCCGGGTATCATCTGAACGCTAATAATTGTATCCGCCAAAACAGAGTTTTGCGGATACTATGTTTTCAGCCCACCGCCGCCGCCGCCGCCGCGTAGGTGTCCGGAGAACTCCTCCGTAACCGCTGGGCGGAATTTTACGAAACCCGGGATTATGTTCGGGTCACATGTGAACTGCTGCGCCCCGATTTTGTTTTGACCTCTGACCTTTCCTCTGCGCTCTGCGTCCGTTTGTGCGTCTGTTTCCAGACATAAACCCACATATCTCGGGAACTGTTTGACCGATCAGGAAATTTTTTTTGCACAAATGTAGCCCTTGGAGTGCTTTATAACATACACAAAAAATGGTGGCGCCACCTGCAACCATGTTTGCACAGTGTCCATCTGTTCGTCTGCCTTGGGTTAAAATCACTCATATCTCTGCAGTGACTTGACTAATTCACCTGAAATTCGTCATGCGTATATGTAACATCCTGGATAGCTTTTCTGATTTATGACAGGTGGCGCCACCTACATTCACGTTTACGCTGCAGACATCCAACCTCATATGTCGGGAACCGTTTGACCGATTGGGCCAAAATTTTGCATGTGTATAGATCTCACATAGCTCTTTATCATACGCAAAACTGGTGGCGCCACCTGCAGCCATTTTTGCACAGCTCCCGTCTGTTTGTCTGCCATGGGATAAAATCACTCATATCTCGGCAGTGGTTTGACATATCTGCCAAAAATTTTGCAGGTTTATACATCCCGGACAGCTCTCTTGATTTTATGACAGGTGGCGCCACCTGCATTCTAGTTTATGCAGCAGACATCCAAGCTCATAACCCGGGAACCGTTTGACAGATTGAGCCAAAGTTTTGCATGTGTATAGTTCTCACATAGCTCTTTATCATACGCAAAACTGGTGGCGCAACCTGCAACCATTTTTGCTCAGCGTCCATCTGTTTGTCTACCACGGGCTAAAATCACTCATATACATGTAGTGGTTTGACTTATCTGCCTTAAATTTTGCATATGTATACAACTTGGGCGGCTTTCTGGATTTTGTGGAAGGGGGGCAACCTACATACACAATTTGGCTGCAGACATCCATGCTAATATGCAACACTTCATTTCCCCTTGCCACTCAATCCATGCCTCACTTCACCCGTTCCATTCTGATTTAGGCGGATACACGTAGTCGCTTGTCGACTACCCGTATTCTAGTTATATATGGTATTTGCCTTTAAATTTGAGCAGATGTATATTATTATAAGCACTGTAAACACATTCCCTTGCTCCATCTTGCTCCATCTTTTTTACAGATGTCTCTTACATATTTGTAGGCCCCAGCCGAAAGGAGGGAGGGCTATTAAAATGGTCCGCGTCTGTCCGTCCGTCCATCCGTCTTTCCGTCGGCCCATCAGGCCCAATTACTGATGCCACACTCTCCTAGTTAAACATATGGCTGGGGACTATATGTGCCTCTAGGCTCTTGTTAAAAACTCTAATTTGTACCTTATTATTCAAAATACATATAAAAGCTCCGATTTCCAAATACCTACTGCATGTATTGCCTTGAAAATGCAAAGCATATAAATATTCAGTCTGAACAGCTTTCATCCCTATATTTTCTGCGCTTACATATACCACAAACCGAAGTATGATCAGATATTCCCGGTGATACATGTAGACTTAGGAGCGGCTTTTATAAAGGGTATGTTTTAGGACGGGGCTCACATTTTTGGTGAAGGCAGCACGCTGGCGCGTTTTTCTGTTTGAAAATTTTTAAAAACATAAGACCTTAAACGTTTTTTTACTATTTTTCTACATTGAATCATATGCTTAACCATAAAAATGAAAATTATTTAATTTACACTGCATTCTGTTGTTATGGGGAAAAGCGTAGGACTCAATGTTTCAGCCAAGGAGCGGGTAGATTTTTCTACCACAGTCCCGAGCACGTATAGCGCTTTGTGCCTAACAGCCGTGTAACACTCACAAACGAGTGCGTCTTTTGGGGCTTCCTCGGTGTAATGACCCAGCAGTGTGGTTTGTTTACACACCCAGGATCCGTAGGTTCGCTAGTAATCGGGCCTGGGTAACATCGGAGATATATAAGATAAAAATGACAGAAAACGAGTGCAACCACTTGTTAGGTAGTCCATAACGTAATTTAACCCTGCAAATGTACATACTTATAGGTTTGAATCAAATTTATAGGGCGGCATAAAAATGGACACGGCTAGCTCCAACCCCCCCCCCCCCCCTACACACACACAAAAATATGAAAAGAGATGTATTTATAGTCGAGCATGCAAAGCTGAACATTTTATCTAAGCTTATATATACATATAGTGTTACAAAATAAAGGGGTTCCTTTAATTAAATAATGGTAGCGTGACTCAAATGCAGATGTTCCTCCATGCAAACAACAGAAACAATAAGACGGAGAGGTAATTACGATGACCACAAGAATTTATTAGAAAGAGCTACGTACAGAATTACACAAGGATACATCCCCTGATATAATATGAAATAAATGTACCTATATACGAACCAGAATGTTGCTGTCCAGGTTTCCCTGGTCCCTATAATCTCAGCTTCTGCAAAGAACCAGAGAGGCTCGAGCTAAGAGCCCGGTGGGACAGACGCCCGCACATCTGCAGTGTTCTGAGTCCCCAGGCTTAAGAGAAAGGGCTAGGCTGGTACATGGCTCATGTATCAGTCATTCCAGCCCTGCATCGCCAGCTCTTTAATTGGTCATTGGTCAACCCAAGAGATCTGCATCTGGTGGCATTAATACCAAGGGAATCTCTACTGGTAGCCATGATGTCATAGGGTGTTCCCCCGGTAAAACCAGGGGTAGGTCATTTGTGTAACAATAGGAATTATAATTAAGTCTTATTATCCAAGCTTACACATCATACAGACAATATTGATCAGCCTGATCAAATATCTACTTTTTTCTGTTTTTCATATAAATATTCATCTCATATGCCTGGCTGCATCTTAATAAACCGCCGTCTTAAAAATACGCGCAAATATCTCCATGTGATCTTCACTTGGTAATCCTTCGGTATATCATTTTACATTACACTTTATTATTTTACAAACAAACCTTCATTCTTATACATTTACAATTAATATAGTTGATTATAATTAACTTTCGTTGTTCGCATGATTAATTAATATATCTGAGAGGACATGCATGAATGAAATTAGTAAAATGGTGACATATATTTATTTGGAATGAAAGATGTGTGAGCCTTTGGTACATGTTATGATAATAATAATATTTTCACGATATATTCATTAGTTATATATATATATACATATATATATATATATATATATATATATATATATATATGTGTGTGTGTGTGTGTGTGTGTACATTATTCAATCATTATCTGCTTTATATATTTATATAACAATATATTATGACTCCTACCTAATAATAATAATAATAATATTATTATTATTATTATTATTATTATTATCATCATCATCATCATCATGAATTCATGAATTCATGATCATCATCATAAACGAAAACTGCTTGTGCTGTTATACTTCAACATCATACAAATGGTGTCGATTAATTTTTTTCTGTCACTCTTAAACTGTTGGTATCTTTGAGTTAGTTGTTGCAAAAATATACTGGTACGTGTATCATGATATGTATAATGCCCCCTGCTCACCGTAGGCACCCACACATGTATACACATAATTAAGCGGTGGCACACATCAGCAAACAAATTCATCCATACACGTGTATTTATATGTGATAAGTGAAAGCAGCTGACAATAAGAAAGAGAATACACTATTTATCACGAAAACATTCACACAATGACATGAATTTTGGTGAATATCTGATGCCAGTGAAATGAAGGCACGTGCTGCAACGTCATTCATTACAATTTTCTTGAAACAGCCCGCGAGAGTCTCCCGTTCTCCCGGATACGCGTACGAGAACTGCGAGCCACCATACTGTGTGACGTCACATAGCTGGAGCACCGGTTGGCGAAACTGACGTGGCAGACAAGTATTTTAGCGAAATACTGCTTCCATACACAAGGAAAGGACTGCGCGATTGTTCCATTTAAAAGAACAATCTGGTCTCTGATCACCAGTAGCAGTTTGCTGTGTAGCATACCCCAGGAGATTAATTTTGTGGACATTTGAACCTCCGCCCATCAACATGGGGTTGGCCATCTCCACAGCGCTATCTCGTCTCTTTGGAAAGAAACAAATGAGAATTTTGATGGGTAGGTATTGCATTAGCAAACGTAGTGTTGACTACAGATTCACAAGATTGTGTTATTGAAATCTGTTATGATATTTATTCTAGTGGTGGTGTTTTCTGGCCTGTTGAGACATGAAACGTGATCTGTCACACTCTCACACTCCCACTGTCACAGCCTCTCATGTTCAGTGATATTGTGACAATTCTTTTAACTAAAATTTCTGCATAAACGTGGGTAAGAGGAGGTCTCACTGGTGCACAATTCCTTGGACATCCGCAAAAGCTACTAATGTTGTTTTTGATGTTTGCAGAATTGCAGTATCTCCGAATCATGTTGATGATGTCAATATTCAGTTTCACTCATTAAGTGTATATATATATATATATGGATTACGGAGCCACTATAGAACACGGGCTTCGCTTCTATTGAGGAACATATAAATAAAATTGTCTCCTCTCATTCCCTATTTTAGCTCCTACTTTTCCCTGTAGATGTCCCTACACTCAACTCTTCTAACATAAACAACTACAAAGCATCAGAAGTCGCCTGAATCGGGAATCAAACCTACGATCTCTAGACTAGGAGCCCTACACGCAACTAAGTGAGCCGTGAAGACGAGATACCAGCAGGAGCATGTTTTGTTCATTTATTTCTGCAATTGAAGAGGCATCTATCGCGAAAATGGGAAACCATTTACTATTTTAACAGGAAAATTAAGCTTTAGGTGGGGGTGGGGGCTCCGTCCCCACACCCCCGTTCAGACGGGGAACCCAGGTTCCCCGGACCCCTCCTCCCCTAATATAATAAACTCCAGCTATGAGCAAAATTAAATACGGGAATTCTGAGGAAAATGATATGTATCGGCCTTTTCCAGGAAACAATTTATTATGCGACACCCGTTGTACCGGCGGTTGGCTGAAGCCCGGTTTCTATAGTTCTGCCATGGATTACTCTATCAAAAAAATTGACAATCAAAGTTGCAGTACTGTTTTGAACTGTACTTGTTAAAGTTATTGTACATTATTAAAACGTAGTGGCCACATTCTTATTTATAACTGACTTGATATGACAGCAAGCCACTGCTCAAACATTTAAATATGTTTTAATGTAACATATACATAAATATAAACATGTATCTTTTTAACATTGAAAAATTAATAATTAATATAATATATAGAGATTTGGCCATGTGACTAAGAGATTTCCTGGTAACTAAACTGTTACATCATGGGCGAGGTTTCCAGATAGCCTGCGCTGTAGTAACTTATTCTCCTTTTAGGGTCTTACCTAGCCACCAAGTTTCTGTTATGTTCTAATCTTGTACTTGACTAGTACCTGTACTTGTTTTCAAGTACATTTTGGCAAGTACAGTACTATTACAGTAAGTGGTAAAAAGTGTCAAGTACAAGTACAGGACAAGAACCTGGATATTTGTAATTGAGTACATGTACTTGACCCAAGGGAGACTTAAATATTAGATGTATCCACTTAAAGTGTTGGGAATGGGTTGTAATTTCATGATCAGTCATCAGAAGAAAACGGTTGACCTCTACCAATTAATAGTTGGAAATAACCAGGTGTTTAAAAGTATGTAACTTTCAGACCATATGTAGACGACCATATGTAGACTGGTACATCATCTCCATCATCATCACTGGTAATCATATTATAATTCTATAGCCTACATATATTTATAGTACCTTAAGGAATTAATTTTTTTACTACCCGCAATCTTTTCTCTAGTTTGCATTCATAATGTAAAAGCGCACATTTCCTCATCACAAATCCTAGGTTACATGCAAAAATGTGCAGTCCATTATGGCACCGCAAGATGGATCATTAGACCGTTTGCATTAACCTGACCAATCTTCAATTATAATTGATCATCAGCCCATCACTAGTTGTAAGACGAATACTATTGTATAAGCCATAGTTAAAAAAAACCCAAAAAATGCACAACAAAATCTCTGGGTGATGCTATGGGGAATTAACAGAGATTTCCTAACAGACCATTTCGATTTGCTACATACTTTAATATTCATAATGTTATCATATTCAACAAATAGGGAAAATTTTTAGGCACTGTCTTCTAATGCTCCATAAGTACCTGTTTTTGGAACTCTTCAAGACGGATGTTTCAAACTTTCAAGATTTGTTCTACAAAATTGGATATCTATAACTTCAAAAATAGTTTACCCATATTTGCATATATACTAGGTTGCGCACTAATGGAAGTTGTATAAAATGTAGTTTATGCTGGCAAGCAATTTTGGCTTACCATATCATGATACTCTCATGACACTGATCCATATTGGATCTTAAGACTTTTTATTTACCATCTACTGTGTTTGGTACTTTCCTATCAACTAGGTGTATGTCTGAAGAGTTTAAAAAGTTTTGTTTTTGCTTAAGGCATTACAACTATTTTTTAGGCATTTTGATCTCTTCAAACCTGCAACAAGTTGATAAGAAAAAAGTCTAAAAGATGTTTCATACCTTTCAGGACTCAACTTTTAACTTTTTAAAGAATTTGCCCAGTAGAAGGGCAAGTAACATTTAGCTTTTACTTGCCTTTGGCTTACATTAATTTGCATTCACTTATTTGGCCCATATTCCCATGGTCCATTGGACATATATGACTGCACATTTGTAAATATTCCTTGAAGGCCTTCCTGTACCAGATCATGAGCTAGACCTGCACCAAAAATTGAAAATTTAATCAATTCTTGATTGGTGTCTGCATCATATACATATAACATTAGAAAGGCTTGTTCATGTTGAGAAATTATCATCCCAGGATGTGAATTTATATTTTATTAAGTACTGTGTAGTAGATACAAGGAAAAAAGAAAGCTGATTCAAATAATTTCTTAAGCTTTTGTAGCGGTTATTTTTATTATTAATCAATACCACGCAGTCCGAGTGGCATGTTAATCACATGCTGTCACAATAGAAAGTGCACTTGAATACATTGTTGGTAAATCTGTAACACCGATATATCAGCAAATATTATATGAAAATGTGGAAATCAATCGCTTATTCAGGGGGACTTTCGTTGGAAAAATATAGCGGCACCTGGTCAAGACTACATTGATCTGTTTTACCAACATTTTAGACAAATTGGGAGTGTCATTTCTATATTCTGTTAGCCATATAGAGCTACCTCTGAGGTGACCTCTGACCCGGAGTGACATTTTTTCCTTGATTGATTCGACCAAAGGAATGCTTCTGTTTTATCTTATGGTTATTTTAGATTAACATGAGTTAAAGTAGCTATAAGGAGTTTTAACTTTTAAGGGCTCATTAGATATATCAAAACCTTCTGGTCAAGGGGAATTTTTCACGGTAGGTCTGGTCATCTTACATCTGTCAGCCCTGAGAATCTAATCTAGTATTTCTAAAAACTGAGATGACTCCTGCTTGAAAGTTGGTTTGACCATGTTTCTTTTGCATGTTCAACCACTGTACTTGAAAGATCTCATTTAAAATATTTTAATGATATTTTCATCACTTCCCAGAAAACATCAATTTAGGGGGGGGGTCAAGATTGTGTATCTCATATTTCAGTTACCATCGTTTAAACGACGTTTCATTTTTCCCGCTTGTGTAAACATTTACATTTTTGTGTAAACCTGGAGGGTCTATATCCATTTGAGACGATCTCAAATGTCCTAAGTATCTAGGCTGTGCAGATATATTATTACCTGAATGTTGTATTTCCTTCCCTTGGGCCTAAAGCCTAAGCCAGCTGTGATCACACTTGGGTGACCATGTACAGGCAAGGTTTTGTTTAGTATATATCATTTGTTTTAATGCCAAGAGATATCAGATGCCAGCGGAATGTCAGATTTGCTTTCAAGGATTAGCTGAAGCTTGGTACACAGGCTTTCCCCCACTTGCCAGATTCAGCTCGAATTAGCTATAATTTGCATATCATTAGCATCATAATTATTTATTTTAAGTTAATGTAAATTGATGGCCAGTTTTGAATATTTGTTTTATATACAGTAATACCTTGAAATTACGACCAACAGTAGACCTCAATAAAGAGGTTCTATTTTCGATTTGGTTGTTTAGGTGAGATCTTGTATAAATTATACTATAAAGAGCATAAAAGAATCAGGACTGTGATCAAGTGGTTTTTATTTTGAGTTGGTTGCTAAACAAAGGTGGTCGTAAAATGAGATTTTAATGTATTGATAGTGAGTATATATGTCCATTAAAAAAATATCATCACTTTTTATAAAGCAGCAGTTTGCATACTTTCTTTTCGATAGGTCTATCACAAATTATCAGATCTGTGCAACTTATTTGCATGCAAGATGCTAGCTCTTTAACCTGTTATGAAAATAAATAATTGATATTTAATAATACCAAAGTTCTGCAAACTGTGGTGTTTATTCAACAGTCAAATACACTCAAGTCATTTTCATTGTACACGTTTCATTAATCTGAAAAATAATTTACCAATCTCTTGAGAAGAACTTTGAGACTAACTAACGGACATGGTATGTCTCAGCTTCTCTCTCCAGAACATGGAGGCTATTATTGCATTTATATTGAGTTGTACTATATTGATGACTTTAAGAACAGTCTTTTAAATGTAAACATATATGGGTAATTCAGATGAACAACCCATTTACAGCTTCCCAGTTCAACAAGACAGATATGCTGGTTCCTTTTGACATGGTGGTACCCATTCCATCGGTACATCAGAGTTACATTTTCAGTTGAATGTCACACAGCACTGTCACAGGTTCCTCATGAACATTTAGGTTACACATTCCAGCTGTAGATTAACTTACATTTTTCAGATGAACATCACAGTTTAACATCAGCTTAACAGAACAATCGTAGGAGGCAGCACATGGTTGACAATGATAGGCATAACTTCTGCTGATGGTTAAAAGGAGAGATCTATAACTTACTAGGTTTATTAAGTACTAGCATGCAGCTGGTTCCATCCTTGAATGTGAAACGTGCTCCATATTTCCGAGGACAGAGGTGCACCAGGTTCACTTTCATCCCAATCTCTCTACTAGTTATCAGATTGTCTGTTTTCTGTTGTACACTCATTTTGTACAACATTTCAATTCAACAATATTGGCATTGAATGTTTCTTTGATAGTCTATTGTTTATAACAACTGACAGGTCCCAGCTTGCCTTATTCATCAGTGATGGTCAAGTTAATAGCTTTGTGAATCAGTATACCTGATCTTATTAATTTTGAACACTTTTTCAAAGAACATATACATGTACAGCTGAATATTCATCTAAATACTTAAATTGATGACACATTAGAATTACACAATACTACACTGACACAACCATGGGCCCATATTAACACTCCTGTCATACTACCTTTAACAAGATGGTTTTCTTGTGGAAAAAATGGTGAAAGACCCCTATCCTGACATTTACTCAGTACATACATACAATTATACAGTAATTTACTCTGCCTCTGCTGGAGATGTTTATCATAAACTTAGTAACCTTATTTCACCTCTTAAGAAACAGACTCATAGAGTTCTTTTTTATTGCACAAGTGTACTCTTTTTAAGATGGTGAAGTCCATAAATACCATAATTTGTAGGCCAAGTGGGGAAATTGTCCAGTGATTACTTAGTAATTTCCTATCATTATAATTGAACCATTGAAAGTTTAGACTGTATTAATTTCTTAATACCTGGACTTTCAATATTTGTAGATGGTTTACTTACTTTTTTCGTGTGACTAAATGTGATAACTTTTTTGAGGAAGTTTTTCCATGTTCTACCTAGTCTCGCCTTCATAATCAGGTCTTGTTAATAAAATGTTATTTCATGTCCATACTGGCTGGGGGTGTAAGTGGGTCACTTCAGATCTTGAGATAACCCATTATTTTGATAAAACATAGGTGCATTTTTGGTACAGAGATTAAAGGTCAGTTTGGTAAAATTTGCACCTATTAAGATGCAGTGACCTCCTTTCCATTATGGATTGATATGTGCTAATTACTGTATGTGCCATTCTTCACAAATCTTATTGATTATAGTCTCATGAATATGTTTTGCATGCTTGTTGAGGTGATGTAAGCTAAAATTAACATGTCACTACTGACCACTAATAAAATTAAAATAGTATCACCTTTCATTAGATTTCTAATTTTTAAACCCATGAAATATTCCAAATGGCCAAAAATGAAAATACCTTTTATATACATTAGAACATGTAATTTTGAGTTCTAACTTTTTTTGGGAATTTTTCAGAATATCAAGTAATATATGAGTTTGCATTCCTCTTGGGGCAGTTTATTGTTAGGTTTCCCAATATATATGTACTATTAAATAAAGGTGAACATAATTGAGTATTTTATGGAAAAAATAACATGAAGTCTCCTGTCTGGGTAATCCAGTTCATGGTTTTATTTGAGAGTGCATATCTGTATCATTTGATATATTGATATTTTGTAACATGAGGAAGCTCACAAACATTTATTACACTTATAAATATAGGCCATTAATGCATTGTTCTTTTGTTTTAGTTGGTCTTGATGCCGCCGGAAAAACCACCATCCTATACAAGTTGAAATTAGGAGAAATCGTCACTACCATCCCTACCATCGGTAAGTGATCAGGGTGGTGTTTTACATTGCTCTGCTGTTTTTAAGCAAAGTTTGATCCACTGATTTGGTGACAGATGACTGATTACATGTATTTAATTATACACCAGCTTTGATGGGACATATTATGATATACCCACAGTCTGTTAACTTTGTGTGGCACCACAATAACTTACAGGGACTTTGATGGATTTTCATGAAAATAACCAACAGTCTATCTTGTCCGAGTTCGATTTAAGGCAAGATCCACACTTATTAAATAAGGTCACTAGGCCGCTTGGTGGTGTCTCGTGATAACTGACAAAGAATATGATGGATTTTGATAAAACTCAGTTTCCAGCAAAATCCATGCTTGGTGGTGTCTCGTGATAACTGACAAAGAATATGATGGATTTTGATAAAACTCAGTTTCCAGCAAAATCCATGCATATTTATTCAGATCAGAGGGACCATGGCAACTTTCAAAATTTGTATTGTTTTGATAAAACTCATATATATGTATTTACCAACAGATTTTGTCACCTGAATTACATTCATAGCAAAATTTTTGTATATTTAATGAGGTCTGAGGTCACCAGATATGCGACGGATGTATTATGCAAAATTTGAGGTGCTCTTGTTTTTCCATGGTAATAAGAATGTAAACCATTAGTATGATTCACCTTTTGGATTTGTTACACCTAACCCAAATTGTAACTAATGCCAACATGGTATTTTCCTTATTTCTATCACTTTACTTGAAATGTCATGTGAAACAAACACAGTGTTGTCCTCGAACAAGATTTAAATGAGTCCTGATACAAAGAAAAGTTTTATATTGGTATCATCAGATGTCTCTGTAGTAATATGCTGACAGTATTTTATATCTTAATGGGTGTGAATTGAATAATAGTTAGCTATTAATACCTTAAATTCATATTTATATAATTTCTGAAAACCAACTGTTAAAAAATATTTGTCTGATAAAATGTTTGTGAATTAAAAAATGTTTATAAATTTAAATTTTCTAAATATAAATCATTTTTATATTCATGCATATAAATTCCATAAGGCACAGTAAAAATAATAAGAAACTCATCAAAACTTAAATATGGGTAAGTAAAGATTTATGTTCATATGAGCTCAGCCCTGCTGAGGGTTGAACCATGTGTTGACATGAGTCATATTTAACATGGTCCATCAGGCCACATGTCATCACCAGATAAACACAGATGTTTCTGCTGATGTATTGATCATAAGTGACTGTTGCCATGACAACCAGTGGTCTTTCTTTGTGCAGAAACAGGTTTCTTTCTCTGTCCATTATAATCAATAATATATATATATGACATGGGTATACCAGAGAGTGACTACAAGGAATCAGCCAGACAGGGAGGAATAATGCAGAGCAGGCATACTGATAATTCAGTAATAATTTCATGATGCTTATATTAATTCCATAAATGAATACAGCAAAGTACAAACAGCAGTCAAAATTTAATACATGTAGTTAATAAAATTGATCTATTTAGAACAATATATGTACATTTGTTGGAAATTTGCATCTGCCTTTGATCAAAAGAAATTTAATTATCAAAACTTGCTTGCAGGCAAAATTTTATATTGTATACTGAAAGTTTAAATGCTGTATATATATGAGTAATGTCTGTTTAATGTTTATGATACTAAAGGCATACCAGCTGACTTGTTTTGTATCGATTGAATGGTGTATCGGTCATAGCAATATTTGACAAGTTTTAATGTGGGACAGTGGAAAATAAAAATAACAGCTTTAAATTGCTAATTGTAGTGTTTATCATTGACAGCTTTCAGTGTGGAGACAGTGGGGAAAAAAAACATAAGCTAAATTTACAGTGCTAATGGCAATTTTAATCATTGACAGCTTTCAATGTGGAGATGGTGGAATACAAAAAAATATCAGCTTTACAGTGCTTATAGTTAAGATTATCATTGACAGGTTTCAATGTGGAAACAGTGGAATACAAAAACATCAGCTTTACAGTATGGGATGTGGGTGGACAGGACAAAATCAGACCTCTGTGGAGGCACTACTTTCAAAATACACAGGTAAGTACAACTGCTGGCACAATATCTCTGAGTAACAGAAGAATTCTAGGGGTCAGTTTGCTGGATCCAGAACTGACATGTTAGATTCAAATTCAGCCAAGTATGTGTCCACATAGGTGCCTTAATGCCATAAAAGGATACATTAATCAGTAAACATGCCAACTTTAATCTAGTCTTCTTTTATAAACTACGTAAACAGAGGCTTTGGTTAAAACCTCTTTGAACTTTCATTACCAGTTTATTATACACAACTGGGTTCTGGTAGGCCTACTGGTCTTTTTAATTACATACTAACACCTATATGATATCATTGGATGGTTTGCAGCTCTTCCTTTTAATATATTTTGTTTTAAGAGCATACATTTTTATCACTGGACACAGGGTTATATACAAAGGTTAATGTTGTCTTTGTAATGCATTTTCTGGCTCCATCAAATTTGCTATAACAAATTGCCTGATTTAATAATTATTTACTTCTCTTCTGCAAATTTTAATCCCAGATGATTGAAAGTGAGACTGGTGTGATACATATCAAATATATTTACAGAACGTTTCTTGTTTCAGGGCCTCATTTTTGTAGTCGACAGTAATGACAGGGAGCGTGCAAGTGAAGCAAGGGATGAACTGGCAAAAATGGTGAATACTTTACATTTTATTTTTCAGGTTCACACACCTCATCAATGTCAGGATGAGACTAACAAATCTTGTGTTTGGTTCACGGTGAATTTTAGTGTAGGAAGCATTTTGCAAAATCATATTGGATGATTGACAGTTGATCAGTTATTTATGGATTATTTTATGTACCATCTATGTTAAGGTGAAATCTTCTGTATAGAATTATACCTAAAATATTGACCAAGTAAAATAATAGTCGAACTTGTAGAGTTGTACAACATGACGAAAGGTCAAGGTAATGGCTGGATTGTTGGCACTGAATCTTTGCACAAGGTTAAAAGGGCCTAATCACATATAAAGCATGTTGAATTAACACAAAAAATAGCTTCTTCCCTTTAAAAAAACTTGTACCTGCCAAAGTATTGCCCTGAAACTGTTTGCTTACTCCTGTGAACAAGTGTTAAAATCAATGGACTGGGTGCCATCATAGGTGTCAACATAAACACAGTGAGTGGGACTCTGTGACTCACTGACCCACATCACATGCCAATCTTGTGATGCCCTGACTGACTTGGTCCCAAAAATGTGATACGTTCCTCCTGGCTGAAACATTGTGTGTTGCGGCTCACAATCAGACCAAGTCATGCGGCCTTGTCTTGGTACACAGACAGTTGGACTGTTTATAAACATGCAGAGCCATAACAATATTTATACAGGCACATGTTAGGTGCTGAGTCTGTGTGCTGGGATGGTTTTGCTGGGGCAGCTTTGTATAAAGCAAAACTGAACTGATAAGGTGGAAGAATAAGATCAATATTGCTCCTGATTATGTCTCTCTAAGTTTTTAATGCTGTTTTGTGCCACATCTTTGTAATTTCTCTGACAAAATTAGAATGTTTTATCTGGATAACATGACTTCTTTGAATGTGCATTCATAATCTTTTGTGATCAGTTATACTGCAACAGGTTTAATTGATCATGAAAATGACCAATCATTGCTATAATCAATTAATTGGCACACCATTAGTTATAAGCAAGAACAGTATAGACTTTTTTATCTCTGTGTAGTTTACAATCATCTGTCATGCTTTTGAATTATGTCACAAATTGAGGTTTAATATGCACAACTCTCCTTGTTTGTGACAATACAAGACAGCAACATTTGTTTGGGGTTTATCTGTGTGGGATTAGCATTTGTCTTTCAAGCAAGGAAATATTGTGAAACTCTCCCTAATGTACTGTAAGAAATCAGTGTCACATATATGACAGATCATAAAATAGCACCAAGACATTCATTGGCTGTTGGGAGTTACTTTATTTGAGTGGGGTTTACTGTATTTGCAATGGACTCCTTTGTTAGGGCTAACAATTAAAATGGTTCACCATATGTAACAAACATGCAGTTATGTTGTTACATTTATTGGGCATAAGATTTAAACAAGGATTTAATCTGCTGAAAGCTTTCACATTGACCATGGTGACTGCATTGATCAAGTGATAGGTCCAACAGTCTTATGGCTGCAAATTGTGCATTGTAATTCTTGATAATTAAATGGATTATGATAACACGATAATAACAGGTCATTGCAATTTTTTTTGTCAGCTTGAAGAGGATGAATTAAGAGATGCAGTACTACTAGTGTTTGCCAACAAACAGGACTTGCCAAATGCAATGTCAGCTACTGAAGTCACAGAGCAGCTGGGCCTGTCACAGCTCCGTGGTAGGACAGTAAGTACTCATTCTTTTACCTCCACATCACATGTTGTTTGAAAAAATGAGGGGAAGATTCCTTGCCTTCATCATTTATCTTAGGAGAATTGCAGGGTTATAATTTCTTACCAGATACCCCATGTTCTAAGAGGCTTTCAATTCAGATTCTTTAACGATTAACTATGGAGGATGTTTGTACTTGACCACCATAAACCATCTCTTCTGTTACGCAGGACTTGTGCTGTGCAATTCTTTCCTATGATTTTCTACTCTACTTTGTGATACGTTTTCCAGTGATTTGCTACAACAGTCTAACAATGACCAGAAATTATCATGTAAATTCAGCCCCTCGCAGTATCGATCATTTACCTGACATGTACTTATTTATATATAGGTATGATCATCTTTGTTGTCTAGGATTTCCTGCGACCATATATACACTGTTATATGAAACCATTGAAAACTATGACTACCAGTATTCAAAATGCCATGGTACATCCACAAATTTTTAACTTGACCAGAAGCTACAATTTGCTACTGTTCCTGCACTGATTTTCTATGACAAAAAATTTTCAGTGGCTGATTCTGCACTGCAGTAGAAAATCATGGGTAATTCCACTGTGTGAGGGCTGACTTGTTCTTTTAATCCTTTGTTGGTGCAGAATACTTATCTGTCAGTGCCATGTAACATGGATTTTTCTGAGTAGACAAAAATAGACAAACTATATGTTCTGCTCAATGACTTTTTGGTAAACATTGATTCAAAGACAAAGACATTTTATGGAAAATTGGCTTTTATCATATCTTATCACTTTTAGATATTCACTGAGAGGATACTTCTGTAGAATTCATTAAAATATATGGAGCTGTATTTCAAATATTTCAGCTAACAATCAGACCTAGAGCAAAGAATTTTTATAAGGTGAAAAGTTTTATGTGTTTTCAGTTTGCATGAATTAAGTTAGAAAATGATGTATGAATTAATATACATCAGTTAATGATATTCTGCTATGTTTGTGTATACTGTTGTATAACTCATTATATCTATCTTTTCAGTGGTATATCCAAAGCACATGTGCCACACAGGGGACCGGACTTTATGAGGGCCTGGATTGGTTGTCAAATGAACTTCTCAAGCGTTGAATATCATCTGCTGACCAAATAATGATTTCTACGAATATCACACATGGACTCATTCCAAACAGTGTTCATTGCGGATGTAAAAGGAAAAAGCTTTACCGAAATAACCTCCAGTACTCTACTTGTTTAACAATAAACTACTTGTTTAACAATAAACATGCATTAATCTGTTCTCTCTAGGGAATGCATTTTTAACAATAAAACTATATGTAAAAATATATAGCAAAAGCTATTTTGCTTTATTATGGATAAATAAACGATTCCCCTTGGTTTTGAAGCACTATGAGCAGTATCACAGAATGGTCCAAAAACACTGTTTTGTTAATAATTTGAATTTCCTAATCATGTATTTTCATGTAGTCTTGTATGAACAGATAGTAATAGACTGTTTTCATTTCTAAGCTTAGAGGGCATTGCACGCTAAGAAATATGTAAAGACACCTTTCTAAATGGCTGTATGGGATTTCATTTTGGTTTTCAGAGGGTAGCGGATAAGTAAAAAAGTTGAGAACAAAATGTTTGTGGGTAGAAGGCTGTTAACACTTGTGTAAAAGATATTTTCTTTCTGCAATGTCCCATGTGTATATAAAACACATTGTCATGTATTTAAGTGGAGGTTTCACACCCTTGTCTGAATTTTGCCTCGAGTTCACATTCAACAAGGATTGCTTGTCAGAGAGAAGTGTCAGTGAAAACAAATATGTCAGTGGCCAATTTTATTGGTTCTTGTATAAGAATTCAGATTATACAATGTATTGTGTAAATAAATACATTATATGGAATGTTTTATTTTACATCAGCTCACTAGTTTTCTAGTCTTTCTTAAGGGACTTTAGCCGACCTTGGCCAGGATCCTTATCAGTTTCCTTTGTCTACACTGTGTCATGCTTCTCTTAAAGGGTTCACAGTTGAGCTCCAGAACAAAGCAGGCCCCCAAAACCAATAAATGACTTTTTGGCCCTCTCATAATTGTATAGAATTATTTGAATTAAAACTATATAATGGTGATCCAGATTAATTCAAAATTTTAATAGATTGATCCTCAATACCCTTGATATAATTTTTTTTCTGAAAATTGCTAATAAACAAACCGACTTGGGTGGGAGGGGGACCAAATCAAGGAATAAATCAACATGAAGGCTGCTGAATGTGTTCCATGTAATAGAGCGTCCTCCAGTGGAGATACGATGTTCCAGAGGCGAAAATTACATCCTTTCAATTTATAAAGCTGTTTATTATAATCGCATTGTGTTGGCCTGTTTGTTTGTCATTTCTTAATTATTTTACTGTTCTTTGGGAATAAGGAGTGCTCTCTTCAGCAGGGTTCTTTCACATGGAAGTCGACGTTTCTGATACGGCCAACAGGTGGCGCGTCAATCAAGAAATTGATGCCAGATTGCCATTGCTAACATCGATGCAATTGATCACGAGATTAATTCAAAACTCAATTGTCCTGATATTAATATTTAAAACAGCCTGTTACCTGGTCTGTTTAACCCTATCCAATAGTTCGTTTCTTGTGCGAGGTTAAATACCACTACAAACATCTTTCCAACATGTGTATGTGTGTACGGGGGAGGGAGGGGGTAATATTGGAGATAATAGCCCCATTTACACGTGTTTTTCTGGAGCGCTCTACATCGTTTAGCGCGCGCCAAGTCCCCCAAACGCGCCAGATTTCGAGGATTTTTGGTCTGGAGCGCACTACATTTTGACCACCGGTTTGAGTCGGTTCCAGATTCCTGTGCCCAATGAGCCCCATTTACACACGTTTTTCTGGAGCGCTCTACGTCGTTTTGCGAACGCCAAGTCCCCCAAACGCGCCAGATTTCGAGGATTTTTGGTCTGGAAAGCGCTACATTTTGACCACCGGTTTGAGTCGGTTCCATATTCCAGATTCTAGTGCCCAATGAGCCCCATTTACACACGTTTTTCTGGAGCGCTCTACATCGTTTTGCGAACGCCATGTCCCCCAAACGCGCCAGATTTCGAGGATTTTTTGTCTGGAGCGCGCAACATTTTGACCACCGGTTTGAGTCTGTTCCAGATTCTAGCGCGCGCCAGACTCAGTCTGGCGCGGCCTGCATTTGTGCTTCGAACGTGTGTAAACAGAAGTGGAGCGCGGTATCTTTATTAGCGCACTCCAGCAAGACTCGGCTGTCATGTGACTGGGATTTACCCATGCAAGCAAGGGGGAATCCAATCTAGACCGCGCTAGATTGCAGTATTTATCTGCGTGTAAACGCAATGCAGATTCTAGGCCGGGCCAAGCGCAATGCGGCCTAACTTGACAGGGTAGCGCGCTTTACATGGTCACTTGTTCCGGCACAGTTTGAACGCAAGTTAAAATGTAGCCCGCTCCACATTTTTCTGGACCGGTCTGGCCCGCGCCACAATTTTCTAGTGTAAATGGGGCTAATGACTACACCAACGGTACAGCCTGGAAGAAAAGTATTTTCTTCTTGTATAATGCTTTACAATTTAGTACTGCTAAGATTAGCACCTGAGATCACGATACCTTAATCACACAATGCAAAAAGCATGATAAATGTCGCCCGAGAAGTATTTGAATGTTAAACAGGGCTTTGACCATCATGAGCACCCAATACCCTGCGACCCTGAGATCTCCGACGAGGGTAAATAAACTTTTGCCATGAGCATGCGCAGTCCGACAGGAGCCACGTCTTAAATGACATGAGAAAACACAAACGATCCTTTTTTTACGATATAACGGACCCGAACATTTTGGGCCAGACGTCGCCAACAGATGTCACTTGGTTGGAAGAAAACGGGCGGATGAAGGATCTTCTAGAAAGGAGGATCAAAACACCCTGTCCACAGGCGCTTGAATTGCAGTTGGTGAAGATTTCGGCTAAATTTGTTATTTTTCTGGGTCATTTCCTTATTATATAACTTATCTGACATTTTCCTGGCGTTTTTCACACTATATGGTCCGTCTCTTTAATATTAACTTAATTTTGAGATAGTAAGTAAATAATAAAGAGATGGACCATAGATATATGGGTAAAAAAATAGGGTACGCGCCACTCAAAATCCACTACTAGGAAAGGTCAATTTAGCGACGATAAACTTGACGCCTTAACTTGAACCATAGTTGTAGCGTGCCCCTGGCGTACGTACATCTGTAACCTCCACGTTTCCATGATCTGTCCCATTCACCGTCAACGATCTTTAATGCCACGTCATCATATTGAGGCCCCGCCTTGAAATGAATAACAGCCAATCCTGGCTCATCCTGACATGGTGTCACGTGATATGTAGGTAGAGTTGTCTTGTCAATCAATTCCGGGTAAAATATATTAAACTGGTACCCGGTAACCATTTTAGGAGGAGGGTTATCTCTGTCATAATGCGTCCGGTTATAACGATTCCATGAAAATCCAGTAAACACTTTGTTGAAATACCTGGGTTTCTTAGAGACAAAATCAGGATTTATACCTATCGAATCTGCTGATACATTGACTTCTTCATCAAAGTTTTCTGAGTTGATACCGCATGTTTCATTATATATCGTACTTGCTGTTTCTGTGTTTTCATACTTAGATAACACAGCTCTTCGGGCGGCTTCTAAAGTCTCCTTATCTTGTGCAACTGTTACCACTTTTGCCCCTTCCGGCAACTCTTTCGCAGACAGCAGAGGTATAATATACGGGTATAATTTACCATCAGTAAAACCTATAAGTTCCCTGTCGGTATCAGCCGAATTTCTTATATAATTATTATTAGAGACCGAATTATAAGCTAAAGAAGATAAGCCGATCCTGCCATGGTGAGCCGAGGTGCACGATTCTTCAATATCTATAACGGAAATTTGTACCTCCAGGTGGCGTTGTATGTCATGCCAGTATTCGATGTCATTTGTTTTATCTTTTGTTTTCTCCGCGATGGCTCTCTGCAACGATTTTAGTTGCTCTTTAGATTTTGATCTAAATAGGCCTCTAATCTATGCAACAACTTCAGTATTTAGTGTCCTCTTGTGTATATTGCTGGGTAGTGTAGATTTGACGATCGTGCTGATATTATCCCAAAATGATTTCAAAGGTGGACAGGAGTGGTCCAACTTCCGATATACCTGAACATCACAGTAAAGATTATGCAATTCGTTTGGTTTTAATCCCGATAACAGTTCAATGGGAGATTTATCTTTGTTTACACCCAGAGAGAAATGCTCATTCAAAGAGCCACTTAGGAAAGCCAGTCTGTCTATTGGCATGGCCCGACCCTGTTCTAATCTTATTTTACTCCTCAACTTTACCTGTGACAACAAGAACGCGTCTTCTTCTTCGGATCGTTTATCGAGAAACTGTCCTATCGAAGCATGTCTTTCTTTGTCACGTGACGCTCGTTTCTCCTCCCTTGCTTTCTCGCGCTCTAACCTTTCCCGCCTTAATCGCTCTACTTCTTCAATATTGGCTTTAACTGCTCGCTGTTGTATTAACAAGGCGTCTTGTTCACCTATATTCCTCAGGTCGGATTTCTCGTACTTCTTCCGCCAAAGAAACGGCTCAGAATTATCATCGTGGTTTTCTGAATATTTTGTAAAACATTGGTATACCTGCGGGGTCGGTGTTTTGCATTCCGGCAACGATACATGTTTATCCAATGTCCCAGTAGAGTTGTTGTTTTGTGGGCTGGTTGGTGTCAGAGGAATCCTCTGTATTTTCCTCTGTTTTCTTGGTTTGTTTGATTCATCTGTATGGACGCACGGCCCCCACGCCCTTTTGCTTCCTCGCGAATACATACTCCTGCCTTCAATAAAACTTTTCTTACTTGTGTGATTCACGTCCGAGTCTTAGCTTTATAAAGTAATATCATCAGACGTACACATTGCGATCCTAGACGACGTTGGCTGGATGTTCGATATCACAGATACGTTTATCAAACGGTCAGAATAGAGTGACATCTAGCGGGTTCTTTTATAACTATTGCTGAACCAACAATCGACTCCATTCAGTCATGTACTCGTGTCATATCGCCTTAGGTTTATTCATTTCCTGTGTGACGCCAGGGACTAGAATTGCCTAACCCTTATGATAAGGTGTCCAAAAGTGCTTACTATTTATTTCAAATTAGTAATAAAATACAAACTGGATTCAGTGGAAGGGGCGGGCGGCTTTATATATATATATATATATATATATATATATATATATATCATATAAATTAAGTTTCAAAGGTGAGGGGGATACAAACGACGACCCCCCCCCCCCCCCGACCACAAACTTTGTTGGCTCATATGAATCTTCTGTTTAGAATTAAGAAATTTATCTATAAATGTTTAGGCAGGTAGGGTATTTATTACAAACAGAGTACCATGATCCGCCAT
This sequence comes from Sipunculus nudus, assembly GCA_026874595.1. Lineage (NCBI taxonomy): Eukaryota > Metazoa > Annelida > Sipuncula > Golfingiida > Sipunculidae > Sipunculus > Sipunculus nudus. The sequence continues at coordinate 35,463,261 of CM049306.1, read as the reverse complement.
TCAATGGTTCAATAAAATAACTATATGTATAACCCATATGGCTTTATAGTGCATACAGATATATCTTGTAACCAAAGGTTTTGCAGTGATCATCATCAGTAAATTCGATATAACTGTTATTAAATAATAGGTACTATTCCGCTCCCCATTCGTTCCTGTTATTGGGATGTACTTCAATATTTAATAAGATAATTCGATGCAAATCATTTATACTCAGGTGGCGATCAAGAAAGATGGGGTTGAGGACCAAGTATACATGCATGTTTACCTAAATCCCTATAATGTCTGTTTGGCCCCTTGCATGCTTGCTACGGTAAGTATCGCTTGTTCATATGGTATCATATGGCTATGCCAACCATGGTCAAGCTGTACATACTGAAGCAACTGCTATGCCAGCAAAGTTGACTGAACAAACACACACACACCCTCACACACACGCGCACATTAAAGCTGTCGATTAAGCCATTAAAATGTTAACGTACGCAATAAAACGGGGACATCTTTCACGTAGGCATTAATACCACGAAGGGCCCAGCGCAATTACCTATTGGAAATTCAGAATTCACGCTGACCAAGCTGATCTCGACGGGCAGCCAATGAAGATACAGAAAAATGATATCATCGTTAGCAACTGCGACCAAAGTAAATGAATCATGTAAACACTAGCACCCGATATATAAAGACTGGCAAACAAGCGATACGTCAGCGCTTAAAACACCACGGCAGTACCGGCCGCGCTCCCCGCCCCGCCAATAAATGCTAGGGCGGGTTCTGTTAGGGGCAGGTTGAAACATGTTACATATATTGCCACCTGTTAGTCAGTCGGGACAGCACCCCGGAAAGCAATGCAGTAAAGACGACTGAGTAATGGGAAACTGACCAGGGATTCACAGGAACGCCACCTACTGTGACATCAGAGAACCTGCCAGCCGTATATATCCAAAGAAAAAAAATAAAACAAAAGGTAGGTAATGTTACCTGGAGAGGATAAATATATTAAGAATTAAAATATTATTTATTTATTTACAAAGTATTATCAGTATATGCACATTTTCCATAAGGAAGTGTTTAAATTATGACTTCAGTTATGCAACTGACAACCTACTAACAGTTATTAATTTGATAAAAGAAATCCCTATAAAAATGTTTATTTTCTAAATATACAAGAGGAAAATTAAAAATCACTAAAGTCAAGAAAAAATCTTTATAAAGTTTATCAACATTTTTATCATGGATAACTTTCTGATAAATCTATATATTTAGGGGGACATTTAAAGAACCATATATTTATGTTATAAAATTATGGTAAATTGCATGACAAAGATGAAAGATAATTAATAATTACCTGATATATATTTATTTAGCTTGAATATTTATATTGTCGCTGCTGTTTGTAATATCTTTTGGCAAGCTCCCCGGAATGCATGCTAAGCAACATTGAGAATTTACAACAGTTGTTCGAAACATATGACCATGCCTTTCTTTTCATTTCACATAATTGAACAATTAAATTATAATAGAAATCAGTTATTATACTCATATATATATATATATATATATATATATATATATATATATATATAAGGATCTTATGTAATGATGTCATTGATTTGTTTGTTTGTTTTTTTTTTAGAAATGTTTACTTCGTAAACTCCTGGGAATTGACAACCTAGGAACCATTCAAAGGCCGGAGGACCGCGTGTCTCAACAACCCCGCCATCACCCTAAGGTGCAAGGGGAAAGCGCGATGGCCCGAAGGCCACCAAAAAAATCTTATATACCCTGAAAATTATGAATAGTATTTGATGTAATAGAATCTAGAATAAAACTGAGCAAAATAATTGTGCGATTCATTTGTTTGACATGATAGTTTGTTCATCAAATGTTAAAAGAATGGTAAGGTTACCTAATGTGCTAATATTGACATGCCAGAGCGCTATAAAATGTGTTTTATTCACAGAAATATGTTAAATAATGGATTCAAGTTTGGTGGCTCACACGAATAGATGTTGTGCCAGTAGTTATATCATTTATCGCCAGATGGCATAACCTACATGCTCTTATAATATGGGAGCTCCTGATCACCTAATTAAAGCCAACTGACGTATTCAAATTCCATTATATTTTCATTAAAAAAAAACACATAAATACCCTTTAGCATACCTTTTGGGCTTGCCTGAAATAAGAGAGACGGTTATATAGTCATACCTGCTTGTCTCTGTTAGGATTTTAATTTCGTTACTGCAATCTGTAGCTCCTATTTTTTGTACAGTCTGTTGTTAGTAAGTGTTCAGGATATCTAAGAGTTCTACGAGAGGTAGGACTTGAAGAGAAGGAAAAGTTCATAATATATCAGAGTGATCTGTAAGGTGGTGTTTTAAATTACGAATTTATTATGTTGGCAGAGCTATGTGTAAGTGTTGTCAAAACCTCTCCTTAAAAGAAATAATCTTGAGACAGATATCAAATCAGATCAAAGACACGTAAACATGGTTTAACAGTCTGAGACAACAAAGTTTTAGGGTTGTGTCCTGTTCCTCTATACTAAGACCCCTGGCCAAGATATTAATCACAAGGGTACAACCTCTCACCCAAGAGTGAATGGATACTGGTCATAGATGGCAGGAAACTATGGATCAAATAATCTTCTAGCAGTTACATATAAATATAAATATAAATATAAATATAAATATAAATATAAATATAAATATAAATATAAATATAAATATATATTAATGATTACTACGTTATATATTTTAGTGTATGAAACTATATTTTTTATTACAACTATAAACCATGTTAATTACAGGTACTATACTAATATTTGGTAGGCGGTTTGAGGGGTATTATGGGCTTTTTAACTAAGTTATATATATATATATATATATATATATATATATATATATATATATGATAACTACGTTATATATTTCAGTGTTTGAAAATATATATTTTTTATTTCAACTATGAACCATATTAATTACAGGTATACGGTGGAGGGTATGGGAGGGGGTTTCCCCCTCCAATATTGGAAAATTTTTGAATAAACAATTAAAAGAAGGCATTTTAAAGCAACTTCACCAAAATAAATATGAGGATTTTCTGGTCCTCAGAAACTATTATGTCTTTAGATATTTTAGTCAAACTATGGAGGGAATCAATATTTAATATTTATATTTCTTCAAACTTAGGATATAAAATTTCAATCGTTTTCAACATGCTATGTCAACTGCGAAAAGGCACATCCACGTTTATAACTTTTAAATATTATCTCTTAAATGCAATACCCGGGGTAAAATAACTGAAATGTTGTCTTATGTTAAAATTTGCATTTTACCGGGGTCCGTGGCCAGCATATATATAGGGACTCAGCAGGGCACAGATTGTGAGTTCGAGTACCGGTATCAGCAGAGGAGCCGTGAGATTGTTCATGGTCCACCCCAACCAGGGCCTGGCGCTCTGCAGCTGTTCATAATGCATTTGAAAGTAATAAACTATGGATAACTTTAAAAAAAGGCTAATTGCTAATTAATAAAAAAATTAAAATAGTCATGACGTGGGAAAATAAATATATAGATAAATGAGAGGTATTGCAACTCAACGGGGAGGCGCGTTGGATCCACCAATATATATATATATATATATATATATATATATATATATATATATATATATATAAATGTATACATATTTAATGTGTGTATATATATATGTGTGTGTGTATGTTTGTAAACACCTCACAATAATTCAACACGACATTTACTGTTTTAATTCCAATAAGAAAAATCAGTTGCACAAAATGAATAAATATCATATTTGCAGGATAAACCCTAATGAAATGTAGATATATGTCCCAAAATTTGCGGACACCAGGACAGGAATTTTATTGTGTTTTAAAAAAATTTAATTTTAAGAGACTAAGTGCAATTCCGAGAGGACGGAAAGTACTTGATGCGACCGGGGGGGGGGGGGGGGGGGGGGGAGGGGCAGGCTACGTCCCTGATTCCCTGAAATTTAAAGTGATCAAACTTGTTTCTCCAAACAAAAAAGCTCTTGGATGGCTTTGAGCTTGCATAAAATTCAAATGTGAAGATGATCTAATCTGTGACTGTAAAAAAGTTTATGAACATGCTAGCTGTAATATGCACACCTCTAATCAGCAAATTTTCTGAATTTTTAGCTAAGCTGACTATGAGTCATCTGAGCTATAGTCGTGGTCCATTGTCCGTCGTCCGTAGATGTGGCACGTTTTGAAACCGTAAGACCTAGGAATCCAAAATTCAGCATTAATGTTAGATGTCCCCAAGATCTCCTACCAAGCAGAAAACTGGGTGTTTGCGACTTAGTTCCTTTGAGAAATTAAGAAAAAAAACTCAATTTTTTATTAAAAACCTATTTTCACACTTCAGGACTGCCTAATATCAAAACTACTCATCTGTTTTTCCTCATATTTGCCATAAATATTCCCCTATATAGTTCCTATGTACATGCCAGAAATTATGTCTGTATTATATAATTTAAAAAAGTTATGGGCCCAAACATAATGCATTTTGTAAAAAATCAGGAAAGATATTTGATCACTTAACACAAAACATGTTAAAACTAAGGACTTTTTTTCCAGGAAAAACCTCCATTTTTTATTAAAATACTATTTTCACACTTCAGGACTGCCTAATATCAAAACCACTCATCTGTTTTTCCTCATATTTACCATAAATATTCCTCTATATAGTTCCTATGTACATGCCAGAAATTAAGTCTGTTAAGTATAATTTCTATAAGTAATGGGCCCAAACATAATGGACTTTGTAAACAAGTGACCCATGGGTCATGACGCTCAGCTGACTGGGAAAGGAAATTTTATCATTTGAATAGTAGTATATAACCAACCATTCAACTGAAGCATCAAACAGATTAACCAACAGACTGAGATTGTGTCTGTATTAATATATCTCAAAAATAGAGAAAAAGTGCGTAAACTATAAAAAAAAATTAAAGTGGCTCCACCAGTCTGCAGAAACTAATAAAAACACTTAATGGTCAATATCCATGCAAAGAAGCATGGTGGTCTCTGGATAAGTTGTTCAGATACTTCAGCTTTTGTATCAAATTTTCCATTATTCTGAGGGATACTTTGGAGTCCTATAGCTTGAAGGATATGGGTAACAGAGACCTAATTTCAGGTTTTCACAGACACTTTTCATGGGCCTCCTTGCATGACAAGAATGAAGATTCTAGGTCGAGTTGTTACAATTTGTACCCTGTTGACAGATAACCACATCCTTAAAGGTTTCAAAAATAGAGAAAATAATTTGTAAAAATTTGAAAAAAAATAGAGGTGGCGCACCCAGTCTGCTGAAACTGATTGAACATGTCATGATCCATATGTATGCCAAAAATCATGAGCATCAGTGTTGTAGTTATTGAGATACTGGAGTTTTTGTATCAAATTTTTCATTATACTGGAGGTATTTTGGAGCCATACAGCTTTATGGATATGGGTAACAGAGACCTAATTTCAGGTTTCCATGGATTTTATGGGTCTCCCTGTGTGTAAAGAATGAAGATTCTAGGTCCAGTTGTTATGATTTGTGCCATGTTAACAGATGTTCATATCTTTAAAGGTCTCAAAAATAGAGAAAAAAATTCGAAAAAAAAGACCGAACAAATACATGTGGTGCCACCAGGCTGCAAAAACTGATGAAACATCTCATGATCAATATCCATACAAACAATTATGGTGATCTCCGCATTAGTTGTTCAGATACTTCAGCTTTTGTATCAAATTTTCCTTTATTATCAGGTGTACTTTGGAGTGCCATAGCTCAAAGGATATGGGTAACAGAGACCTAATTTCAGGTTTCCATGGAGACTTTTCATGGGTCACCCTGTGTGTCAAGAAGGAAGATTCTAGGTCCAGTCATTACATTTTGAACCCTGTTGACAGATAACTACATCCTTAAAGGTCTCAAAAATAGAGAAAAAAATTGTAAAAATTTGAACAAGGCCTACAGGCCTAATGCGAACCTGTGCATATGGATATACACCAGGTATAACACTTCAGTGCTGAACCACTACTTTTCATATATATGAACAATGCAAGTACTAAACATTTTGAACAAGAAACAATACACAAACATCACTGCTGAAATTCTGGCATGGGTGCACACAACACAAAAATTATTGCAGGTGGCACCACCAGTCTTGTATACAACAAAGCTATTTGACATGTACACATATGCCCAATTTCAGGCTGATATATCAAATTCTTCTGTAGAATTAAGCAGGCAAATACACTTTGCAAAAGTCATTGTAGATGGCAACACCTGTCTTGTGAACGAGAAAGCCATAAAAACACATAGACAGGTCAGAATATCAGGCCAATACATCAAACTTACCTTGAGTCTGATGCACGGGGCTGACCAGGCTTAGGTGAGAAAGGCTGTTGCCCCGAGTGTACTGTGACAAATTACTGGCTCAGGCTACTGCACTGAATGAACTCTTGACCTGCACCTGGCTAGACTGAGTGAATTTTTGACCTGTACCTGGCTGCACTGAGTGAACTTTTTGACCTGTTGCATAATCTGAAACAGTTGGCAGTCTGCCAAAGCTATAAATAAATCCAGGCTGACCTTTTGCCTATTGCCAAATCTGAAATAGTAGCCACACAATTGCAGAAGCTCACAGATTGGCTCCATATGCAGCCCTGAGGGGCATGATACCCATGAGGTGATCACATGATACTCATGACGTGATCACATGCTACCGATGAGATGATCACATGCTGCCCATGAGGTGATCACATGCCTTGTGCTTGGCTGCACTGACTGAACTGTTGACCTTTATTTGGCTGCACTGAATGAACTCTTGATCTGTTGCCAAATCTGAAACAGTTGGCAGTTTCTCAACCTATTCAAGAAACGTACACAATCTTGGCCTGTTATGTAACTCTGCTAAAATTTATCCAACACAAACCATTTGAACAAACTTGAGAGGGCTCGCCTCTGGGATCATTTCTGTAAAATTTGGACAATTTGGCTTGACTGTTTACAAGAAGAAGACTTTTACAAGTTTTTTTCAGCTTTTTCCTTTTAAAATCTAAGTAAATGCAGATAGCAAAAATAAGATGAATCCATCAACATTTGATATGTGACAGATAATTGCATAACATTTGGGGATGGTAGCTCCTGCTATTCCTGAGAAATTATGAGTTAGTTTACAGATGATATTTAATATCATAAATCTACATTTTTAAAAGCTTTTGAAAACATTCTTGTCAATATTTTCCATAGATAACCTGAAATCTAAATGTCTAGAGGCATGATGTAATGGATGCTGATAAACTGGTGCTAGGCTAGATGTATCTGCTTCACACAGCTAACATATTTGGTAAAATGACTCAATTCAATCTTTATAATTCAGCCAAATTCATTTTTTGGAACCATAAAAGACAATTATTATAAGAATGATTCAGGGAATTATTCTTGCAAAATATTAAACAAACTGGCCTCAGTATCATCATCAGTCGAAAAACATTTGTAGGTTTATAACTCATATGGGAAAATACAACAAAATGGCAAAGTTCAGCTTCCCATAACTCAGCCAAAAATCATTGAATCAAAACCATTTGAACAAACTTGAATTATCAACATCTAAGGATAATTAATGTGTGAGATTTAGGAAATTTGGCCCAGTGGTTTTTGAGAAGAAGATTTTTGTAGCCACTTAGCTAACATGGGCTGTTATGGCATATGACTAAATTCAGCTTCCTATAACTCAGCCAAAAGTCACTGAACTGAGACCATTTGAACAAACTTGAATTATCAACATCTCAGGATAATTAATGTGTGAGATTTAAGAATTTGGCCCAGTGGTTGTTGAGAAGAAGATTTTTGTAGCCATTTAGCTAAAATTGGCTGTTATGGCATATGACTATATTCAGCTCCCCATAACTCAGCCAAAAGTCACTGAACTGAGACCATTTGAACAAACTTGAATTATCAACATCTAAGGATAATTAATGTGTGAGATTTAAGAATTTGGCCCAGTGGTTTTTGAGGAGAAGATTTTTGTAGCCACTTAGCTAAAATGGGCTGTTATGGCATATGACTAAATTTAGCTTCCCATAACTTAGCCAAAAGTCACTGAACTGAGACCATTTGAACAAACTTTAGAAAGCACTACCCTAGGATCATTTCTGTGCGATAGTAAACAATTTGGCCATTTCGTTTGAGAGAAGAAATTATTTGTAGCTGTCAGTGTGATACGGGCACTGATGACCCCGTACAAAAAAGGCCGATGCAGGTGACACCACCAATACCTCAATTTCAGATATGACTCATGTGACCAACATTGGCATAAAATTTGGTGATGATAGCTCCAGCCGTTTCTGAGATTTAAATTTTAATATGCTTTTTTGCACAGTTAACAAAGTTCAACCTCCTGTAACTCAGCCAAAAATCTCCGAACTGGAATCATTCGAACAAACTTGAGAAAGATTGTTCCAGGGATCATTTCTATGAAATATTGGACAATTTGGCTGGACAGTTTCAGAGAAGAAGATTTTAAAAGTTTTTTTAGCTTTTTCCCTATAAAATCTAAGAAAATGCAGTTAGAAAAAAAATAAACAAAATCAGATATAGTTTTTTGGATGACTGAATATTTGCAAAAAATTTGGTGATGCTAGCTCCTGCCGTTTTTGAGATAGCTATGGTTAACGTACAGACGCCGCACGACACATGATGCACGACGGATGACGCCGCACCATCGCATAAGCTCACAGGTTCACTAAAAATACAGGTGGCGCCACCAGTCTGCAGAAACTGATGAAACATGTCATGATGAATATGTATGCCAAAATCATGACTATCAGTGATGTATTTAATCAGATATTGAAGTTTTTGTATGAAATTTTTCACTATTCTGGGGGGTACTTTGGGGCCCTATAGCTCGAAGGATATGTGTAACAGAGACCTAATTTCTGGTTTCCTTGGAGACTTTTCGTAGGCCTCTCAGAATGTCAAGAATGAAGATTCCTGGTCCAGTCTTTACGATTTGTGCCCTGTTAACAGATGTTCACATTTTAAAGGTCTCAAAAATAGAGAAAACAATTTGTAAAAAATAAAAAAATACAGGTGGCACCACCAGTCTGCAGAAACTGATGAAACATCTCATGATCAATAGGTATGCCAAAAATCAAGACCATCAGTGATGTAGTTAATGAGATATTGAAGTTTTTGTATGAAATTTTTGACTATTCTGGGGGTTACTTTGAGGCCCCATAGCTTTTCATGGACCTCTCTGGATGTAAAGTAAGAAGATTCCAGGTCCAGCGGTTACGATTTGTGCCTTGTTAACGGACAGACGGCCGGATGGCCGGACGGACGACGGACAAAGAGTGATCGCTATAGCTCAGATGACTTACAGTCAGCTGAGCTAAAAATCAGGAAAAATATTTACTCACTTAACATGAAAAATTTTGAAACTAGAGTCTATTTTCTCATGTTTATAACTATGTTTAATTAAGATTCAATTGTTTACCCAAAATTAGATCTGAATTTTGTGAATTTTTTAAGTTATTAGCATAAAAATAAAATCAGTACCTTAAATTTTGCCCAACTTTGACCATGGCACATTTTTTTCCTGCAAGTACCATTGATTTAATTTTCACAGCATGTAAACATAAATATTGAATTTGTTTAAATCTGAAATTTAAAAATAAAAGCTTAAAAATTAAGCTAGTTTTTGATTTTTTTCTTGATGCTCTATTGTAGTCATTTGCTTTGATAACAGATGCAGGGTCCCACTCCAGGTCACTGGAAGTCAGCTATGCCAGGGGTTTCTGAATTGTTACAGTCACTGGGGATGATCCCCTGCTGTGACAGGTGTACAGTTATTCTCATATCACCACCCCAATCACCCCCCCCCCCCCAAAAAAAAAACCCACCCAGCAAGTGTTATGCAGTAATTGTTATTGTTTTCACTGTATCTCCTTAATTGTAATGCTGTGTCCACTCTGATATGCAAAAACTTTCCTTGAAAAAGTAATTTAAGGTGTAATCAAGAAGATGCAATGTTGTGTAATGTAGCATTTTTAAAGAAATCAATTTTCTTTTAAATGATTTTAACAAATAAAATTGAACCCATCAGTATGCTTAAATTATTATAAAATATAAGGCACATTATTGATAAATAAAGACAATTAAAAATTGTGAAATCTAAATCAAGTATTATTTTTAGATATTTATTGTTTTGCAGATTTAAAAGATAGATTTTCTTTGTAAAAAATAAATAAACATTTGTATGCGTGATGTGGTGTTATCTGACAATATAGATGATGCAATTGAGAATTATGAATCAACTTTTATATTCAGATATATATGTTATATTGGAAATGCATAGAAAAATAAACTTAAATTAAAAAAAAAATTGATGTGATAAAAAAATGAGGATTTAATACAAACATTTGTTCATTATTTTCCTTCCTCAGCAGAATTTGAGATCAGGCTTTGTTTGCCGTTTTATGTTGTTAATTAGTTATATTTCAACTGTATACATTTCATAAAAAAATACATATATATTTAATAATATATATTATACAAAAAATAGATTCAATTGAACAAATGTGTAAACTACTGAAATGTCAACTTTTAATCAAAAAGCCAACTAATGATCATGGTAATTATACAGATCATTTGTTCACAAACTGCTCACATGCTTCAGTTTCAACATTAGGAAACACATGGTCAGGTCACAAAATATTATTTGCAACAATTTCTTGCTCATCAATACGAACCAATCATATAAACCAACCATGGCCTTTATTACCTCTTCCTCTTACACTTTATCTCCATTTGATATTATTTTAGGTTTTTACCTTCAAGGTTAACGTCAGCTGAGCACAGTGACCCATGGGTCCTTTGTTTCATTATTAATTCCATGCCACAGTGATTAATCAAACACACAGCAGGGAAGTGGAGGAGTGCTTTCTTTATGAGTGTTTAATGATAGAGCCCGGAGGGAGACTACATGACCATAGATGAAGAACTCATCTGGGACCAAGAGAAATCTGTATAATAATTGACAAGGTTCACAAATGGACCTCTTTCATGAAACTCCTCTGTGACCATGCCTTAGAAATTTGTGGTTTGGGTCTTGAACTGTCCAGATTGACCTTGTGTCCTCAGAAGGGTCTTTTTCTAGATTTACCTGCAAATCATGAAAATCATTTTTTTTTTGCAAGGGGCTCCTCCAGCGCCATCATCAGAAACTATGCTGTGCTGTACCTGGTGGTTAAACTTGCAGCGCCATCTGTTGTATTTGAAATGAAATGAAACAGGTTTTCAAGTGCAAAATTTTGGATGGGTCATATTCTAATATAATTTAAAAGGAACAACTAGTGTCCATAACGATTTTAATGACAGCTGCAGCATAAAAAGTAACTAGAAGTATTTGTAAACAATTGATTTCACCACAGGATTTTTACATGTTCTTGAATTTCAAGAATATATATGATTAAATGTTCAAACTGAAGTAGCCTGTAAATTAACAAAACAAGGTCAGAGTCGCTTTTTTCTAGTTTTATTAAGAAATTTGACAGATAGAATGACATGCCTGTAGCACCTGTAAAAGTAAAATTTACCAACAGATTGAAGGAAGACAGTGTATTATTGTATTTGGCTGGCTTAGAGTACAAATTTCAGTTTTCAACAGAAAAAAATCTAGAAGCAAAAATTACACACAAACATCATGGAGCTTTAAGATATTAAAAGATAACATTTATTACTCTTACATTGAAAGGTTCACATTTTCCATGACTCGTGTTAAGGAGGAGTGCTTAAGTTTTATTCCATTACCAATCGAGTCATTTTAACTTAACTACACATAAAACACTACATCTTACACTCTGCTTATGACACATGACACATGTAACTGTAACTGGTTTTAATATTATGTCATCCCTTGACACTTAACCTTATTTTAAAAAAAAGACCCCTTATAGAGTGTGGCTATAAATAGACATGTGGTCATTAAATGGGAATCTACAGTAACTATCAGCATGTTTAATACTTTCTGGGCACAGGGTCATTTTAATGAAAATAACTTAGTCACACAGAAAAAATCATCCCAAATGTCTGATAATAAAAACTTAAGTATTCACAATCTCCTATCAGATATAATTACCTCACACATTTATTGATTCAATTTTAAGCATTAATTACCATATACATGTACTGGGGTATATATGAATAAATTTATTAACATTTTATGAGCACACAACTATGTATAATGTATGAGTATAATGACCAAATGATAAAGGAGGCAAGAAAGCAGGCCTTTTTGTAAAAATTTATGCATGTTCTGAAAATATGTCCATTTAACTGATTACAATAATACAACTTATTATGCTCACAGAATTCTGAGTATAATGTAAAATACACATGATGATATGTCCTAATAAAGATTCCTAGGTTTCAGTAGAACACTAACATCATGAACAGCTGAGTGACCTTTTTCCACAACATCTGTATTATTTTCTTACAGCATTAACTGACCAGGTTATTCAGCTGATTTTGGGTAAAAAGACGAGCTTTTTCACATGTCTTGTCTTATGGTCTGTTTTCTGCATTATTAAACTTAACATAAATTGCATTTCAAGCAATATGGCACAAATATGCTTTAAAAGCTCCCTTCTGAAGATGCTAATTTATTCATCTAAGTTTACCAAATCACAAAACATACTTTTTAAAACATTTTTCCCATTTACCTTTGTGCTGATGCCCATGTTTACTTAAGCTTGATTCCATTTTTTTTTCATATTAACTGATATTTAGTTTTGTGAGATCACCATCCTTACATTGAAAATAAAAAAGCACAAGTCAGTTTTATATGACATATATTAAATTACTGCCCTTTTTTTTTTAAATGTTGCTTTTGGGATTTCTCTATGTTATAAGCAATTGCTGACATAATAAAATCATCATAATGTACTGAAATAGTCATGAGTATAACAGGATTAACCCCCAAGGAATCATAGGCCAAAAAACACAGTTCTTAGAAGATTCACCAGCCCTTTGGCCATTTTTTTTTTCATCATGTGATCCAGATTATCTGATACATTATCTGATATATTATTTGATATACTATACTGATAAGGCATTCATGGGAATCGCTCAAGCACAATGATGTAAGTCAAGAATAAAAATTATGTTTATGTACAATGGAACCTCTCAGTTACAGACAATAGTGGGACCTCAGGTTGTCCATAATACAAAGCACTGTTCAAGGGAACTGCTCAAGTGACTACAGCTGAAAGATGACTGTATTAGAGAGGCTGCAGATGTCTCAGTGTACTGTTTATAGCTATGCCTCCAGTACTGGAGAGATGTTCATAACAAAGAGGTGCCAATAATAAGAGGTTTTACAGTATTTTAAAACATATCAAATAATTTTTGTGACTAGGTAAATATTCTACTTGATATGTGGTTATGTCCAGTGACACTGTTCATGGCTTGAGTCCTCCAAAACAAAGGTATTTAGTCTCAACAAATTCCTCAATTCCATACTTGGAGCCCTCGCGCCCAAGTCCTGATTCCTTCACACCGCCAAACGGAGCTTCTATAGCCGATACTAATCCCTCATTAATGCCAACCATTCCAGTTTCCATCTTCTCAGCTACACGCCAGATCTGGCTGATATCGTTGGAAAAAAAGTAACCTGAAACAACAAGCAACTAATCAATACTGTATGTACTCAGAAGATATCAATAAACATTCCCTGATCTGTTGCCCTTTAATACTTAGTGATATAAATAACACATTGATTTCTTGATAAGCTTGTTGACTTTTGGCCTGGTGATGATTACTCAGTACTTAGTGGTTGTATAGTTGTTCTTGCATGATGGAGGTTCAGTAACATATTTGATAATGGGTCTATATCAAATCTGTGATACTGATAACATTAGGCTAACATTTATCAGATCAAAGGGAAGGTCTAATTTCACACTTGTACTTTTCACGTTTGTAGATATATATGCACAGATGGTGTTATTAATGAGTTTTGCAATTTGCACCAAATTGAACACTCTCATGATTTATACATAACAATACTTTATTCAATTATATAATGTTCACAAATAAACCACACAATGTATAAGCTGCATACCTGCAAGGCCAACTGAGGTAGCATTTGCAATAGCTATAGCCTCTTCTTCAGTCTTGAATCTGCAAGATATTATGAGAAATTATTCAAAATGTCACAAGAAGAATAATACTTTAAACTTTTTTAACACATAATTTTAATTCTGAATTTTCCTCTCACTTGGTGTGAGATACTCCTTATGAGGTAGACCTGTTTGGCATCCTTCATAGGAATTTTGTATGGACTGTGTTACCATCAGCAAGGCTCAACTATCTCAGTGTTGCCCGGGCCACCCACTGCACAAAGCAGAACATCACTTGCTTCATCCAGAGGATTATGGACTGTGCTCATCATACGAAATGTCCTCTCATGATCCACTTTCATGGTTAAGGCTGGTGCTCATATGATACAAGCATTGCATATCCAATAAGTTTTTTCATTATGCTATGATTAATTACTTTATTTGACATAAATAAATTTCTGCCATTTAACAAATGTTATGTTATTAATCTCATGGTCATCATCATATATAACATATTATATTATCAGATCTATGTAGTAAATTTCTTATGAAATATCCAAATTTATTTGAACAATCAAAGTGACTGATACCACTTTCTCTGCTGTAAATCATGTGACAATAGAGACTACAGGTCCAAATGTCTCCTCTTTGCAACATCTAATGTCTTTTGTTAGGAGTCACTCCTATCACGATAGTCTTATGATAGTGTGTGAGTGTGTATCCATATTCTTACTTGACAATAGGGGCTACAGGTCCAAATGTCTCCTCTGTACAGCATCTCATGTCTTTAGTGACTCCTGTTATCAGTGTGGGCTCAAAGAAGGTGCCTCCCAGGCTGTGACGGTTACCCCCCATTACCACTGAGGCACCCTTAGACTTGGCATCTGCGATGTGACCTTCGACCTAAATTAGGATGAAAAAGAGGAAACATACATGTATAAGCACAAGTAAAAAAGATGATACTTGAATCACATTACTAATCTTCTGCATCATCCATTTTGCTTTTGCCCTTTATTTGTACAGGCAAATACTTACACAAATAAACAAACCCTTGAATTCAATGATTCTTATCTTAAATGGGTGCTGTATTTGTGAAAAAGGAATTATCTATTACTAGTACATATAAGTATAATTTTGACCCCACTGCTGTTTTGTGTTTGTATCCACAAGATCTGAACTTCTTAAAGCAACATATGGTGAATTTGATGAAATTCACAATAAATATATCCATAGTATTTGTTTTAGTTGTTATTATGAGTTTTGTAAAAATCCATTTAATTATTTATTTAACAGACAATCTGAGGCAATATGTAAGTTATGCTACAATTTGAGAAATAAAAAGACACACTGACTTACCTTCTCAACAGCTTTTTCATTTATCATGGGCCCCTGTGTGGATCCCTCAACAAAACCATCAGCCACTTTGATAGATGAAATGGCCTTGCTGAACGCTTCTACAAACCGGTCATGGATACCTTCCTGGACTAACATCCGATTAGCACACACACAGGTCTGCAACAGAAAGTTCATCGATCCCCTTAGGAAATCACATAAAACATCATCTTCTCTTAGCAAATTTATCTTATATCTTGCACTGTATATAGTATCTTCTTGGTAGGGTCCTTATAGAAATGAATACATGACTCAATAGGCTTTTATATTAAATTAGTAGGCCCACTTAATTTTGACACAAATCTTACAGCAAAATGCACTCCAACAGCCATCCATTCTATTGCACTGATATCACTGCAAGCAGCCAGTTATCTTAATATTAGGCCACAAGTGATGAATTAATACAAAAATTCATGTGAACTTGCAAACTGATGTTTAAAATCCATTTCTACAGTAATTTCCTGTGCGGTTTACAAGTTGGCCATCATCCATGCCGGTAAAGATTTGGTCAGAAATTCAATGCACAAACTGGGGAGATTGACCTATATGTTGAATAATAACAAAATTTTACTCACACATGGTAGGTGTTGTTATAAAATACACAAACAAATCTAACAACTGCCTTGGTTTAATTTTTAAGAATGTACTTGCAGGCCATAAGACATCAAAAATGACAAAAAATAGTGGCATTCTCATCGAGCTTTACAGTTCATTTCTGGACATTATATAGCATGGCACCCTGAGAAATTTATAGACTCTCCTGTATCAGAGGGGCAAAATGCACTGAGTTCTTTTACAGAGTTTCTCCGGTCTGACATATTCCTAAAAGATTTAGGTGAGAGGCTATTTATAATATGCCCCTTTATCTAGAGGTCATCTGCACCAAGCAACCCTTTTTTTTCTAAAAATACTGGCATAACAACACTAGTGATGACCCACAAAAGGTCCTAGTTGATAAATATCTACTACCTGTATGTTTCTAATGATTTATCTGGACATGTTTTGACCTACCTGACCAGAATTTCTGAACTTGCTGACCATGGCTCCTTGCACAGCCTGGTTGACATCTGCACTGTCAAACACAACAAAGGGGGCGTTACCTCCGAGTTCCATGGACACTCGCTTCACTGTGGAGGCTGCCATTTTTAAAAGCAGCTGAAAGAGTAAATGCTTGTATCAGGGGTTGAGTAAATGGTAAAATATGACTGGTTATGGTAAATCTTGTTCTATATTTCATTCATACAAAATAAAAAGTTTCTTCATCTTTAAAGTAGGTTGACAAAATATATAAAATTCTTGTAAATTTATGATCAGACAATCAGTGACTTGTAAAATGATACACTGATGATGACTATCTTAAAAGGTACAAAAATGTATCAAATTCTGTTCCTGTCTTGTTAAGTTTACATTAATAATCTGACCGGAAAAAAAAGGTTTGCAAGGTGAAATTTGGAGAAATATTATGCTGTATTCCTGTCCGATCATCAGCTCTATTCAAATATTTATAAAATATTATTTTTTTTTTAATGTAAGTATGATGCATGTTGTCTGTAAAATAGTATGACCTACTTTGCCTGTATAAGCAGAGTAAATGAAGGAAACAATGAAGTACTTTGCCTGTGTATGTGGAAGCAGGGGAGGAAACTTTTGCCTACTTTGCCTGTGTAAGTTGAACCAGTGAAGGAAACTTTTGACACCAGAGGGCTCTCACATATCATTTTTCCGACTTGTGGTGCATTTTGTCTGGAGCAGGTAACAATGTTCAGCACACCAGGAGGAATACCAGCTTGAGTGGCAAGCTGCAAGAATATATGTATGAACCCCTGTGTTAATGATTTAATTATAAACAATAAAACCATCATCAAATATGCCAAATGACATAAACTTTTACTGATGATGAGTGGCTACTATACCTGTAACAATTCATTATCTAATGATCTAATGATACAATATGGACTATGATACTTGACTGACAGTATAATACGTGACATGACATATAAAAAGTATGTTACAGTTTAGTTTTCCAGCTTCTTTGTTCATAGAAAGGTGACAAACTTCTGATCTTAGAATTTACTTCCAAACTGTAAAAGAAAATTATTTAAGATAATTTAGCTAATTAACCAGAAGTCATTAAACTTCACCAATGATGTATTAACTTATATGCTTAATAAGATTTTTGGATCTCTTACTAAATGTCCTGCATCAACAATGATACAGGGCCAATATGTCAGCTATTCATCTATTGTTATAGGTTATATCTTCATTCACATTCAACAGACAGAGCCACCTACTGGCCAGGGATCTATATATCTTATAACTGAAATTGGTGGCACTAAACCATTGTCACACAACTATATGCTTGTTTTTAGTCTTGAATCTAGTTGGGAATGATGCAAGTATGTACTAAGGGGGCCATGTTTCATATCTGACATTAAAATGCAAAGTTCAACTGAAGCATCTATCAGAAACTTCTCCAATGCACTCAGCCCATGTCAACTAAGCCCATGGAAAACCCATCCTTTCACAAGGAGCTGTCCAAGTGCATGAATTTGTATTATGCTAATCTGTATGAAAAATTAAAAAGTATATTCACATCAGCTAATGCCAGAGCGGAGTAAGGTGTGTCCTCTGCTGGTTTCAGCACCACGGTACATCCAGCTGCGATTGCTGGAGCTGCCTTCCTTGTTATCATGGCATTTGGAAAGTTCCACTGGAAATAAACAGAAACTTCAAACACAGGAGGCATGATAATCAAATCTGAACTTTTGCAAAAACTGTGTTCATGACAGTTTGAAAAAGTCTAAATAAATGAGATAAAACTTACTCAACGGAGTGAACCTTTAACTTCAACTGCATATTAATATGTCAGTAAACAGAAGAACTTTATCCAAAATTATTCCATTCTGGTCAATAAGGTAAGTTGGGCTACTCTAAGCACACATATTATTTTATTTTTCATCTGGTTTCATCAAACACAAAGTGTGTTCTTGACAGTTTATAGGCACTCTGACAAGTCTATAAACTCTCATATCAGAGAAGTAAAATGACACTAGGCTTATACTAGTTCAGCTATTAGTATTTTTTAATGAAAAAATAACAAATTCTGTGGAGAGGAGTAGACTAGTTTAATGGATTTCTATAAGAAAAGAGAAAATTCTGAAGTATGATAATTCCTGTTTACCGGTGTGATCATTCCGCAGACCCCTACTGGCTGTTTGATGACAACGATTCTCTTGGATGGAGCAGCAGAAGGGATGGTGTCACCGTACGTTCTTTTGGCCTCCTCTGCGAACCATTCAACAAACCCAGCTCCATATGTAATCTCACCCTTAGCTTCTCCAAGGGGCTTCCCCTGAGACATAAAACAAAGTCAAATATACAAACTAGATGTGTTGGAACGACACGAATGCCCCCGCCTGGGGCAAATAAGAAACATTTGTTAAATTTTGTAAATTTTTTAAGTTCAGGATCTGTCATATGGTCAAAAATAGGTCAACTGGGATGAAATGCGAACTCGATCTGTAAGTGGTCATTATGCGACCACAGACCAAACTTTAGGCCAGTATCTGTAAGCATTGCATTGCGATACTAGAATATTAGCAAAAGCTGATAATCAGTTTTAAATTTAAATTGGAGAGGTATGTACCATGTTTCATAACAATCCACCAAATGCTTCCTGAGAAATAAGCTCCTAAGTTTTTTTTCTATACTAAGCTCTGTGACCTTGAAAAGTAGGTCAAGATTGCCCATCTTTGAACTTGACCAAGATTTTGTAAATATCATGCGATAGCACTGAAGAAATGAAGTTCCTGTGTTGAATCCTTTAAGAGATATCCTGCTCACAAGGTCAAAATTGAAAAAAAAATTTATATTTTTCATGAAATTTTCTATGTTTAGGAGCCGTAAAACAATCAAGAGTAGGTCAACCAGGACGAAACGCGAACTCGATCTGTAACTGGTCATTATCTGCCCACACATAAAAAATCAAGGCGGTATCTGCAGGCACTGCGGAAAAAAAGTCCATACATATGCATTTGTTATGAAAATTTCAATTTTTCATGAAACTTTCTATGTTCAGGAGCAGTCAAATGGTCAAAAGTAGGTCAACCGGGACAAAATGCGAACTCAATCTGTAACTGGTCATTATCTGCCCACACACCAAAAATCAGGCCTAATATGCAGGCACTGCGAAAAAAAGTCCGTACATGTGTATTTGTCATGAAAAATGATATTTTTCATGAAATTTTCTATGTTCAGGAGCTGTAAAATGGTCAAAATTAGGTCAACAGGGACGAAACGCGAACTCGATCTGTAACTGGTCAATATCTGCCCACACACCAAAAATTAGGCCAATAGCTGCAGGCATTGCGAAAAAAAGTCTGTACATGTGTATTTGTCATGAAAATTTCTATTTTCATGAAATTTTCTATGTTCAGGAGCCGTAAAACGGTCAAAAGTAGGTCAACTGGGACAAAATGCAAACTCGATCTGTAACTTGTTAATCTCTGCCCACACACCAAAAATCAGGCCAATATCCACAGGCATTGTGAAAAAAGTCCGTACATGTGTATTTGTCATGAAAATTTCAATTTTTCATGAAATTTTCGAAGTTTAGGAGCCGTAAAACGGTCAAAAGTAGGTCAACCGGGACGAAATGGGAAATCGATCTGTAACTGGTCATTATCTGCCTACACACCAAACATCAGGCTGATATCTGCAGGTGTTGCAAAAAAATGTCCGTACAACTGTTTGATTTCGGAATGACAGAATGACGGATAAAACTATATGCCCTGGCCACTGTGTGGCAGGGGCATAAAAATTAAAAGATGGATGAATGAGCACCAGGTATCCAGTATTATCTGTATTATAACTGATGGTGTTAGGACTAAACTCCTCCTAGGGCACACCTCAGTAATGTGCAATTTGAAACTTATAATGTTGGGAACAATGCATGGTGTCTCATAAGGAGGGTCATTTTCCTTATTTTGTCGTATATCGTATGAAATCTTGACATTATTTAGCAAAGGGGCTCTGGCAACCCTGTCTATAAGCAAATTATGACAGTGTCTCCAGTGGGAAAAATTGCAGTGCTATCATGTTTTTGGAATGAAACTAAACTGGTCTTCAAGTGCAACCTAAATGGATAGGTAATATGCCAGTGTTGCTAATAACTGCTTCTGCATTTATCCCTTGAGGAAAACATGACTCTACAGAAGAATGTACAAATTTCATTTTATAATAGTACCAAGTGGAAATGGATAAAATTTTGTTGATCATATTCATCATTTACGAACTACCACATATTTTTTAATCCTTCCTTAAGTTTGACAAAATTTTGTTTGAATTCTTGACAAGTCAATTAAAAAGATTTTACATTTTTCCCCATATTTTTGAGAAAGTAGACTGACTCATTTTTGGTGTGCACTATCTAAACTCTCCAGACAATCTAAGTTTGATAGTTTGTGTCACTGGAGATTCCATAACACTTTTGATGGTATCACACGGTCATTGTTAACAAGACAGGCATGTTTGATAATGCCCTACCACCTAAGTGGGCCTGGGACTGCCAAAAATCACAAAACACCTTTTTTTCCCAACTCTTGATCCTTTGACATGTACACCAGTTAGTAGAAAGTTGATTGTGTCATACAGTCAATAGTTAAGGGGTGTTTCCATGTGTGTGTATATCTGCACATGCATGAAAAAATCGCTCATATGATTTGTAACGAGGATGGTGCCATGTGTCCATCAGCGTATATGCGTAAATGTGTGAAAATCGCAACAGGAGCGATTTTAATGCATAGGTAATGTGTGAACTCAGAGATTCAGGGTAAAATGATGTCATCGTTTCACCATCTTTTTGTGGAAGGCCTACTCGATCAGCTGTACAAATATATTAGTCTGCCAGTTCATGCATATATGCATATACGTGTACATGGAAACACACCTATTTTTTCACGCATATTTGCACATATGCATATACACACACATGGAAACACACCTTTACAGCTTCAAAAGCAAGTCCCTGTGTTAAGCTTTTCCTCTAAATTATTGCCAGGTCAATTGGATAATATTAATGAAAGCCAGTGGAGTGAATAAGGCTGCACAAACATGGAAAAAGGGGATGTAAAAAAAAGCAAACCCACCATCTCCATGGTGATGACCTTGCCCAGTTCCTCTGTGTTTTCACTGATGAGTTGGAACCATCTTTTGAGCATGAGGCTTCTTTCCTGCAATCAAATATCAACTTCATGTGTCAATCTGGGTAGGGGAAAAGTGAAGCAATTTTACCTATTCATATGATTTTTGTGATTAATCTTGATTTTTCAAAAAGATGAATCACCCATGGGTAGAAAAACTTTTGCATGTTTTAAATGTTTTATTTCTTTTTGTAAATAGCTTCAAATATCTACCTAAAAGATACTATTATGACTGAAAATCTTTTTGCAAATATTTACAATACTATTATGAATGAAATTTTTTTTTTGGAATATTTATACACCTAAAAGATATTATTATGAATGAAATCTGAAAAGAGAAAGTAACATAATAGTTGTATGCTGAATCTGTTTGCCCGTCATGCAAGTAGTAACTGAGTTTTGCCCTAACATCATTTTAGGGTAGTTAGTTTAACTAGCTCTAGCCCTAGTTCACCATTTATGTGGAGCAATGCCTCGGTGGACCAATCATTTGAAAATACTGTTGAGGGACCAAACACGTATTGTGAAAGTAAATGTAATAGATGGACCAAAAAGAGAGTGAATTTAATATTACCTTAGCTGTAGTGAATTTAAATGTCTGGAATGCCTTGTTTGCTACATCAATGGCTGCTTGAGTATCATTTTCATCCATGTCAGGAACTGTGCCTATCACCTTGTTATTGGAAGGGTTTATTACTGAAATTGAAAACGAGTAAAGTGAAACTATTATATATTTACAGTAAGAGGCTCCTAAAATTGTTTATCAGAGCCATCTGTTGCTGGTATCATTATGTTTTGACTCGTTTCTGTTGATCTGTTTGTTTGTTGGCAGGTTTATGAACCAACTCCCATGAAACATCGTGGCAGGTTGGCGCCACTCACAGGATTGTACTCACAAGATTACAACCCTGCTGTTAAAGGATTGTGGGTAATTGTAATAATTTCCCCACAATGCACCAGCGCTTCTAAAGACACAAATTATATAGGCATATAATATGTAGTGGGCAATGTATGAGTAAAGTCCATTAAAACATGGTGAATTAAGATTGATTCAAGATCAATTTCATGCATAATAGAGTTTTTCTAAAAAAATACCTGACAAAATCAGTAACAGCTGATGAGCTGTGACATTTTTATTTTGAACTCTGATAGCTGGGACAAGAATTCAGCTTTGTTTTTAGTAGAAAAGATGTCTGGCAGAGAGGGTGGGAAGAGGCAACTGACCTTCAAACTTTTTGCCGCTGGCAGCAGAAACCCATTCTCCATTGACATAAGCCTTGTCAAAGATGAAAGTGCTGGCCGCACGGACCCCTGGCTTGGCCGGTGGAAACTGATCCATTCTGTACAAAAAGGATCTGGATAGGAAGCCCACTGTGGGTTTATTGAATGGCTGCTCACATAAAAGGCACCTGTAATTGAAATATGTAGAAAATTAATCAAATGTAAAAATTATCCAAAGGATATTCAATACCTGTTTGATTTAAGAAATATTATACAACTAGACATTTCTTGGCACCGCAAGTGCCAGAGTATCCCCACACATAGTAGGCCCCCCCCCCCTTTAAGAATAGGCCCCCATTTGTAGCAGCATATACTGACACTTGGCAAGCAATTATTGTTTCTTCCATCTATCAATCCACAATCTTTTTGAAGATGTTGGTCCTGTGACCTTGAACTTTTGGCACATCACAAGGCTATCCAAGATCTTCTGTCACGTTGATTTTGGGACCAATTCATGCAAACGATCTTGAGATATTTAAGAGTTTGTGTAATTTTCAGCAGAAATGGACCTAATCAAGGTCAAGGTCACTCTCTTAGCAAAGGTCATGACCCCATTATATATAGGCTTCATCCTCTTACCTATATCTATACATATGTAAAGTTTGATAAAGATCTGTGAAATCTTTTGGAGTTATCTTGCTCACAAGATTTTTCTGTGGTGGGACCGTCATGAAACCATAGTATCCCGTGCATCCACAATCTTTTTAAAGATGTGTCCTGTGACCTTGACCTTTGACCTCATGACCCCAAAATCTATTTGGGTCTTGCTTTTCCAATGGGACATATACAAGTCAAGTTTGAAATCAATACATCAATAAAAGCAGGAATTATCATCCAGAAACTAATTTTTGGACAGATGGCTCCTGTGACCTTCACCTTTGACCTTGTGACCTCAAAATTGAAAGGATTCTTCCTCTCTTGGCAGGTGAACTATATGTGGAAGATGAAAGATCTGAGATGAAATGTTTGGCTGAAAATGCATCCACATCTTTTAAAAAAGATGTGTCCTGAGACCTTGACCTTTGACCTCATGACCCCAAAATCAATTCGGGTCTTGCTTTTCGAATAGGACTAATACAAGTCAAGTTTGAAATCCATACATCAATAAAAGCAGGAATTATCATCCAGAAACTAATTTTTGGACAGATGGCTCCTGTGACCTTCACCTTTGATCTTGTGACCTCAAAATTGATAGGGGTCTTCCACTATTGGCAGGTGAACTATATGTGGAAGATGAAAGATCTGAGATGAAATGTTTGGCTGAAAATGCATCCACATCTTTTTAAAGATGTGTCCTGAGACCTTGACCTTAGACCTCATGACCCCAAAATCAATTCGGGTCTTGCTTTTCGAATAGGACTAATACAAGTCAAGTTTGAAATCCATACATCAAAAAAAGCAGGAATTATCACCCAGAAACTAATTTTTGGACAGATGGCTCCTGTGACCTTCACCTTTGATCTTGTGACCTCAAAATTGATAGGGGTCTTCCACTATTGGCAGGTGAACTATATGTGCAAGATGAAAGGTCTGAGATGAATTGTTTGGCTGAAAATGCATCCACAATCTTTTTAAAGATGTGTCGTGTGACCTTGACCTTTGACCTCATGACCCCAAAATCAATTATGCTCTTGCTTTTCCCATGGGTCATATACAAGTCAAGTTTGAAATCAATACATCAAAAAAAGCAGGAATTATCACCCAGAAACTAATTTTTGGACAGAAGCTCCTGTGACCTTCACCTTTGACCTTGTGACCTCAAAATTGATAGGGGTCTTCCTCTATTGGCAGATGAACTATATGTGGAAAATGAAAGGTCTGAGATGAAATGTTTGGCTGAAAATGCATCCACAATTTTTTTAAAGATGTCCTGTGACCTTGACCTTTGACCTCATGACCCCAAAATCAATTGGAGTCTTGCTTTTTCAATGGGACATATATAAGTGAAGTATGAAATCAATACATCAATAAAAGCAGGAATTATCATCGAGAAAAGAATTTTTTGACAGATAGCTACTGTGGCATTGACCTTTGACCTTGTGACCACAAAATTGATATGGATCATCCACTATTGGCAAGTGAGCTATGTATTCAAGATGGAAGACCTTGGATGAAAGTTTGGCTTAAAATGCATCCACATTAAAAACAAGAAAAGGATAATAGGTGGCGTCACCAGTTTCTGGTATATTTTACAAGGCTATCCAAGATCTTCGGATACCTTGATTTTTGGACCAGTCCATGCAAGCTTACTTGAGATATTTAAGAATTTGTGTTATTTTTAGCAAAAATGGACCTATTCAAGGTCAAGGTCACTCTCCTAGCATAGGTCATGACCCCATTTTAAATAGGCTTCCTCCCCTTACCTATATCTATACAAATGTTAAGTTTGAGAAAGATCAGTGAATTATTTTTTAAGTTATCCCGCTCACAAGGTTTTTCTGCGGCGGCGGCTTCCGGACCGTCGTGAAACCATAGTATCCCGACTTTGTCTGGAGATACAACTAAAAGTGGTTGCTGTACCTCAATACAAGAATATTAAATAGTCTTCAATGCATCTGTTATGCCACACTTAAGACAAGTTTTATTCTCATTCAAACAAGAATACCCTACTCTCATAGGTCCATGCATTTTTTACCCAGTGCATGCACCCTGGTGGCTGAATACCTTAAAGGTGGCCTTTGCAAGCAGTGGGAACATGAAATGTGATGAAATAAATGTAACCTTATCAGTGTGCAAGAAGTGTAATTCTGCAAGGACTTACATGTACTTTACCTCTCCCTTGTTGAAACTAAACAGATAAATGTTCTATACTCTTCAAAGACAATTATATCATTTTACACATGAACCTCAATGCATAAAAAATTCATATTTTTCAGGGAGCATTTATTATGTAATCAAAAACCTGGTTCCTGCACCTCCATAAAGCGAAACTCTTCAATGACTATTAAATGGATGTTATGTGATCTATTGTAAAGTTGAGAAAATCTATGCATATTACTGTGTTTTGATGTATGATGTACACACCCCAAATGTTTGGTCTGCTTTAGACAATCCAAAGAGACAGGCAAACAACATGTTTTTCTGACAAAGAGTGTCATAAAGTATCCTTGGGGCAAGGCAAAAAGCATCTTAGCCCTGCTGGATAACAGATCTGTTGACTCCCATTGATAATTCAACAAACACATGGTATGCATATACCAGTACATTAGCTGTACATGTGTATATACAGGAATATAACATGCATCTCCTTACATTATGTTAGTCCTATGGATTGCAAATAGGTCACTGATTAAATCTGAATACTGATTATTGCTGTCTCATTGATTTTTCAATACAATTATTGCAAACCACCATAATACTATTAGTGAAGTATATTTACATTACCAAATTATTCCTCACAGAAGATGCTTAATTAAACATTATAATTTACCATCTATGAAGACTAAGTAGTTATAAAATGTACTTAAGCATTACATAAACCATTTACATTTAATGTAAGATAAGAGGCAACTTTCCTTTTTAAACAAGTGGTTTACATTGCTATACTGCTCACTTACTTTTATAGCTATATCTTTAACCTGTCCTTCAGTACAGAGATAGAGAATAAAATCCATGGAAACTGCTGTTGATGTAATAAGTAATAACCTGTCATTGAGACAGAGTGAATCTATGAGGTTCTATAAGTATTTCACCATTGAGGCACAGACATTTTATCACAGCAGACCTTCATCTTCAAACTGGCGAAGTCAACATGAAAAGGTGCAATCTGTGAAGTGTACAGGTATTTTAAAAAATTCAATGAGTGATTTTTTTTCCCCACACTCAGTTGTGTCTTCAATTGTATTTCCTCTGACTTTATTCTTACAAAGCCTGGCTGTTCCTTTAAAGCTTATCAAAGTTTATTATCAAAATTTATGATTTATGTAAAATTCAACAGACCAAAATTTTAGGTTTAATTTACTTAGTGGATCTTACCACAATAAGGATCTATCCCTGCAAAATACCTTTAAATGGCCACACTTCTCCCGTACCAAGCAAAACACTGCTTTAACCATGTGGGTCACACCCTATAATATCATGCAAAATAAAGTATTATGTATGAGCATACCTCCTAGGTGAGAGTGAATATGATAGCAAGGTCCTGAACACGTTACAAATCACATGTAGTGAGTCCCACCAGCTAAGGGTAAAGGAAACTGCAAACTAACTGTGAGGTCAGCGTACTACGGGTTTCACTACGGGCTTAATCACACATGAGAGGACAAGGTCCAAGGGTATTTCAATATTTGATGATGGTCTCTTATCATTATAGATTCATGCACCCACTGTGCGTCAGGAGTTGTAACAATGGCTATTGTCAACCTGTCAAATTTCAGTAAATGACTGAGAGTTGAAAGACAAAAAATATTATCCAGGGGTGATAGCACATTGCTCTACTTTTAAAAGCAACTACTGGTACACTATTTGCACTGTAGGGGGCACCATGTTCACAACTGATCTATGTAACATATTATTTCATGATTCATTATAAATTTGCATTTCATGCTAAAAGAGTCTGCTTTGACTGTTCAATTAAAACAAATCTTTTCAACAGATAAAAATAATTTTTTAGTCTCATAATCGAACTAGGGAAATAAATAATTATTAATGTAATATCCTTTACAAAATTTTTCACTGAATGTTTCAAGTGTAGACAAGCAAAGAGCTCAAAGAGCCCAAAGTTCACACTAATTCAAATAAGTCCAAAATCAGAACTAAAACCTGTTTAAATGCGGGATATATGCAGGCACAACCAGACAATCTTGTGGGTCAAAGGTAATATCCATGACATGTATGTACATTTACACTCATTCAAGGACAATGTGCACAATCAATCAAAATAGGTTTCACTGTATTTCCATTTTAACGCAAAATGTGTAGAGCTTCAAGTGAGGAACATGAATGTTATTACATTAAGGGTTTCTGTTGTCCATACATCTGGGTTTTGGATTGTGGACCACGCTACTGCTGTGTAAGCCATTACTGTACATTGTTTCTCTGCAGCAGTCTGGGGTGACCCTGGTGTTTACTGGCTTTCACAATGCAGTTTGGTGTAATTTTGCTGAAGGATATGTTCTGTACTTGTTGTCTCTGGGAGATGGACATAAAAATGTCTGACTGTTATGCTGAGGAGTGGCAAGGTCATCAAGATTTTGTTGTCGTGAATTGCAGAAAGAAGAAACATATTCTCTTAGGAATATGACGCATGAAAGGAAACAACATTTGTGCTCTGGCAGCCATATTAAATATTTTACTGGTCTGAAATTCAATAGAGATGGAGCCCTTCTAGGCACCAATCATCCCTGTTGATTTGACAAAGATCCATCGTATTCTCTTTGGGATATCACGTGCTAAAGAAAATCACTGATTGTGCTCTGGCACCCATATTGGATTTTTTGCTGGTCTGAAATTTGATAGGGACGGAGCCCTCCCAGGCACCAATCATTCCTGTGGATTTGAGAAAGATCCATTGTTTTCTCTTTGGGAAATCTCACACAAAAGAAAATCACCCATTGTGCTCAGGTGGCCATATTAAATTATTGGTGGGTCTGAAATTCGAAAGGGACAAAGCCCTGCTAGGTACCAATCACCTCTGTGGATTTGAGAAAGTTCAACTTTATCCTCTTTGGGATATGACGTGCGAAAGTAAATCACTGATTGCGCTGTGGCAGCCATATTGAATTTTTGGCATGTTTGAATTTGGATAGGGACGGGGCCCTCCTAGGCACCAACCATCCCTGTGGATTTGAGAAAGATCCACTGATCCTTTTTCGGATATCAGGTGCAAAGGAAAATCACCGATTGTGTTCTTGAGGCCATATTGAATTTCTGGCAGGTCTGAAATTTGATATGGATGGAGCCCTCCTGGGCACCAATCATCCCTGTGGATTTGAGAAAGATCCACTGTATTCTCTTTGGGATATCAGGTGGGAAAAAAGGGTCACTGACAGACATACGGACATGATGATCACTAAAGGGCACCACTTTTTCAAAGCGGACCCCTGATAACCTCTCCAATGCCATGGCAATGAAACCTAGTATGCAATAATTTTTAAGAACTGCATGGGCAATATTAACTGCATTTACCAGTAGTAATATTTTGCCACATCACATTTTGATTTAAAAGTTGTATCTTACTAAGGGCTGAAAGGAGTACTCGAGTCCGGGTAATACTTACAGAGTACTCGAGTTCAAAATTTGGACTTGAGCACTAATGAATGTACATGCATATATCTGAATATTACTGCAAATTTACGGGCAGTCTGTAGGCCTATTTATTCATTATCGTAGCCTGGCATAGGGCTCTACACATATGGTAAAAGTTTGTTGACCATCTGGTAGGCTTACCACTTCCATATCAGAATAAGAAGCCGAAACGCTTGTGGGGAAAAGAAAAATTGGTATAGTTAATTTTGCAGAACGTGTTACTGAGTTAATGTAATACATAATAATCATACTGTACAGTTTATTTTGAAGAGACTCATATATATGAGTTATATGCTTTCAAATGGATTTTTCCACTTTAATTTTAGTATTTATATCTGTTCCTTAGTTGGGGTAAAGTTGAGCCATCACAAAGTAAAATATATGCATATTTTGCATCAGTAAACAGATGTCCATTTTATTTTTACAGCATTGCAATGGTAATGAGTACTCGAGTCCAAGTCGGGTTATGCCTATCGGGTACTTGAGTCCAAAATTTTGTACCCGTTTCAGTCTAAGTGGTATCCCATTTATGGCAATAATATAAATATATACATGTGTATATATGTGTCTGTGTGTCCATGGTTTCTGCTTGAAGCTAAGACCTACTACAGGTTTACGAACATATAAATTTAAATATTGTATTAACAAGTGACCCATGGGTCATGACGCTCAGCTGCCAAGCATGACCTGTCACATCATGGACTGAGATTCACAACTTCCAGTCAAATTTTGAAGAACCAATTTGCCAATTTTTGGATAATTTTCTATGACAACAGAATAAATATCACCTATGTCAGGTTAAAACACAGTGAATTGATAATCTGAGGAAAATGCATGATTGTTAAGCTATCAGGAACTATTCCAACAGCTTGCTTGAAACCTGTCAGTCTCAAAAGGAACACCACAAAAGGACAAATATAAGATCAAAATATATAGCAAAAATCAAGGAAATACATGCAAGAATTATTGAGAAACAGGTGCTTCTGTATGATTTTTATTCAATACAAGCCAACTGTACTGCACTTTTATAAATGATGGTAATATTTATTCAGAAATATTTCACCCAATCCTTTACAAGATTACATAAATATACATCCAACTGCATTCACTTTAACTGTTGAGATACTTGAGATAATACACTTGAGATTATATGATCAAAAGGAATTAAAAGATGGTTGCCTGGTGGCCATATTGGACTTCTGACAAGTCTGAAATCAGACAACAAACATTCTCTAAATCGGACCAAACATTAAAGAAAAATTACTGAAACTGCACTGAAGAAAGAATTTCTTAGGTGGCTAACTGGCAGACATAATGGATTTCTGACAAGTATGACATTTGATATCCCACATTCTCTAATAAGAGACCAAACTTGGGGCAAATTATCCAGTAATGAATGCCCAAAATAATTCAAAAGGCATGTCCAGGCGCTCATATCAGATTTATAGATATGCAATTGTAAAAAGTGTAAGTCCAATATTTTTTATTATCACTCTGCTTTTCCATGGGGTCAGCAGGGTAGGTAAACTGCCAAACCTGAAAGAAAAGAAATACAGAAAGCATGACTAAAAGTCTTGAAATAAAACAACAAGGCCTACAGGCCTAATGCGAACCTGTGCATATGGATATACACCAGGTATAACGATTCAGTGCTGAACCACTACATTTCATATATATGAACAATGCAAGTACTAAACATTTTGAACAAGAAACAATACACAAACATCACTGCTGAAATTCTGGCATGGGTGCACACAACACAAAAAAAATTGTAGGTGGTACCACCAGTCTTGTATACAACAAAGCTATTTGACATGTACACATATGCCCAATTTCAGGCTGATATATCAAATTCTTCTGTAGAATTAAGCAGGCAAATACACTTTGCAAAAGTCATTGTAGATGGCGACACCTGTCTTGCTAATGAGAAAGCCATAAAAACACATAGACAGGTCAGAATATCAGGCCAATACATCAAACTTACCTTGAGTCTGATGCACGGGGCTGACCAGGCTTAGGTGAAAAAGGCTGTTGCCCCGAGTGTACTGTGACAAATTACTGGCTCAGGCTACTGCACTGAGTGAACTCTTGACCTGCACCTGGCTAGACTGAGTGAATTTTGACCTGTACCTGGCTGCACTGAGTGAACTCTTGACCTGTTGCATAATCTGAAACAGTTGGCAGTCTGCCAAAGCTATTAATAAATCCAGGCTGACCTTTTGCCTATTGCCAAATCTGAAATAGTAGCCATAAAATTGCATAAGCTCACAGATTGGCTCCATTTGCAGCCCTGAGGGGCATGACACCCATGAGGTGATCACATGATACTCATGAGGTGATCACATGCTACCCATGAGATGATCACATGCTGCCCATGAGGTGATCACATGCCTTGTGCTTGGCTGCACTGACTGAACTGTTGACCTATATTTGGCTGCACTGAATGAACTCTTGATCTGTTGCCAAATCTGAAACAGTTGGCAGTTTCTCAACCTATTCAAGAAACGTACACAATCTTGGCCTGTTATGTAACTCTGTTAAAATTTATCCAACACAAACCATTTGAACAAACTTGAGAGGGCTCGCTTCTGGAATCATTTCTGTAAAATTTGGACAATTTGGCTTGACTGTTCACAAGAAGAAGACTTTTACAAGTTTTTTTCAGCTTTTTCCTTGTAAAATCTAAGTGAATGCAGATAGCAAAAATAAGATGAATCCATCAACATTTGATATGTGACTGATAATTGCATAAAATTTGGGGATGGTAGCTCCTGCTATTCCTGAGAAATTATGAGTTAGTGTAAAGATGATATGTAATATCATAAATCTACATTTTTTAAAAGCTTTTAAAAACATTCCTGTCAATATTTTCCATAGATAAGCTGAAATCTAAATGTCTAGAGGCATGATGTAATGGATGCTGATAAACTGGTGCTAGGCTAGATGTATCTGCTTCACACAGCTAACATATTTGGTAAAATGACTCAATTCAATCTTTATAATTCAGCCAAATTCATTTTTTGGAACCATAAAAGACAATTATTATAAGAATGATTCAGGGAATTATTCTTGCAAAATATTAAACAAACTGGCCTCAGTATCATCATCAGTTGAGAACGTTTTGTAGGTTTATAACTCATATGGGAAAATACAACAAAATGGCAAAGTTCAGCTTCCAATAACTCAGCCAAAAGTCACTGAACTGAGACCATTTGAACAAACTTGAATTATCAACATCTAAGGATAATTAATGTGTGAGATTTAAGAATTTGGTCCAGTGGTTGTTGAGAAGAAGATTTTTGTAGCCACTTAGCTAAAATTGGCTGACATGGCATATGACTAAATTCAGCTTCCCATAACTTAGCCAAAAGTCACTGAACTGAGACCATTTGAACAAACTTCAGAAAGCACTACCCTAGGATCATTTCTGTGTGATATTAAACAAATTTGGCCATTTCGTTTCAGAGAAGAAGTTATTTGTAGCTGTCAGTGTGATACGGGCACTGATGACCCCGTACAAAAAAGGCCGATGCAGGTGGCGCCACCAATACCTCAATTTCAGATATGACTCATGTGACCAACATTGACATAAAATTTGGTGATGATAGCTCCAGCCTTTTCTGAGATTTAAATTTTAATATGCTTTTTTGCACAGTTAACAAAGTTCAACCTCCTGTAACTCAGCCAAAAATCTCCGAACTGGAACCATTCGAACAAACTTGAGAAAGAGTGTTCCAGGGATCATATCTGTGAAATATTGGACAATTTAGCTTGACAGTTTCATAGCAGAAGATTTTTAAATTTTTTTTAGCTTTTTCCCTATAAAATCTAAGAAAATGCAGTTAGAAAAAAAATAAACAAAATCCGATATAGTTTTTTGGATGACTGAATATTTGCAAAAAATTTGGTGATGCTAGCTCCTGCCGTTTTTGAGATAGCAATGGTTAACATACAGACGACGGACGACGCCGCACCATCGCATAAGCTCACAGGTTCGCTAAAAAGCCATCCTAAATCAAGGTACACATCCACATATTATGAGAACAAACACTTGCTTTTATATGTGGTGATATATATTAAAATATTCAGATATCTAGGAAACTAAGTTTATTGCTAGGATTCCATAAAATAAACTGAAAAATGTTCCCATCATCTTATAAATCAGTAGCTTAACCTTAATACTATACTCTCATAGTCTTAATGCCTGGCTGAAGCATTCAGACAACAGTGTTTTTGTTATGAAGTAACGAGCTACTTATCACTGAGCCTTATCACTTAATAGGCTGATACAAAAGGGAGTCATATGTCACCAGTGTCACTCACAATTACAGCCACACAGGGAGATGTACCAGCTGGAGTGGGATGGTTATATATACAAGACTAATAGAGATGGTCTATGAAATAAGTAATTGTGAACATCCCTGACCTATGACCTTGGCCTTTTGCCCACATATCAACTGGATTCTTTCTAAATGATGGGTAACTACTTACCACGTAAATCTGGTGTAATTACTTGGCAACCAATGGGTGAATAACTTTGACCTGCAACCTTTAACCTGCTGACCAGCTGACCCCAAAATCAATAAGTTATTTATTCAAGCAAAAAGACCCATAAATATGAAGTTTGAGTCAAACTGATTGATGCATAGATGTGGCATATGTGAAAGACTGAAGGTTAGGGTTGAACAGTTACACTTGAAATATGCTCACAAGCATTTAGAACAATTAAATATTGTGACCTTGACCTTTGACTTTTTGACCTCAACATCAATAGGCTTCTTCCCTTATTGGTAGGTAAGCCATATATGACAGATGGAAGGTACAGATTGAAAAGTTTGCCTGAAAATGACTCCACGCAAAAAGTGGGTGCTGTGAACTTGACCTTTGACCTCAAAATCAACAGGTCTTTTCCCCTGTTGGCAGAGAGAGGATATCAGTGCTGGTAGGTTTGGAATGAAAAGTTTAGCTTGAAATATGTCCACAACCTTTTCAAAGAAGTGGATCCTGTGACCCTGACCTTTGACCTTGTGACCTCAAAATCTATAGGATTCTTCTCCAACTTAGTAGGTGAGCTATATGTGAAAGATCAAAGAATTGGGATGAAAGGGTTGGCTTAAAATGCATCCACAGGCTTTTAAAAGAAGAGGCTCCTGTGACCTTGACCTTTGACCTTTTGACCTAAAAAAATTATGGATCTTCCCCTGTTGGTAGGTGAGCTGTATGTGAAAGATGGAAGGTTTGGGATGAAAATTTTGTCTCAAATAGTTATTTCTGGGGGGTGCAAACACACCCCATAACTTCGAGAATATAGGTCGCAGTGACCTTATTTCAGGTTTGCAAGGAGATCTTTTTATAACCTCTAAGACTGCATAGGGTTCATGGCCCTAGCCCCTACAGTTACGATTTGTGCCCTGCTAATGGAGGGCCGGCCGGCCGGACCGACAGATGGAAGGAAGACGGACAAAGACCCATCGCTATAGCCCAGCATGACTGAAAGTCAGCTGAGCTAATAAAACTAGATGTGGTCGGACAATGGTCCTCAGATGGCTGGACTAGATTACATATGGGTGAAAAGTTAAGGTTAAAGATGAAAATATGACAAACAGAAATAGGTTTTTAGCCATGTTAAGTAAAGGTAAGGTGAAGTCTGCTGCACTTTTACACCCGAGCCTAATGGCTCATCAGGCCGGAGCTATCCCGGTTTCGGTAGCGTGAAGCGACTAAGGAGTTAAACTCCTCCTGGATGGGACGCTAGTCCATCGCAGGTTACCTTCCCAGTATTTACTGGTCCCCATTTCTACTGCTGGGTGGACAGAGGCACACTTGCGGTTGGGACCTTGCTTAAGGGTCTTGGCACGGTTGGGGTCTGACTGGGATTTGAACTCACGACCTCTGGATCATGAGCCCGGCACCTTAACCATTACACCACCGCCCCCAATGCCATGTGCATGAGGGAAAATATCCTACTTGTTCAAATAATATCAAAGAAGATTTGTGTATATAATGTGTGCAATAGAAAATAGCCGATTGTACTTTGTAGCACATATTTAATTTTGAGCAAGTCTGTATTTCAATAGGTCAGAAGCCCCCATATATGCACCAATGATCCCTGTGATTTTGAGAAAGATCAAGCATGCTCTGGCAGCCATATTGGAATTCCAACAGGTCTGCAATTCGATAGAGATGGAGCCCTCATATGTACAAATGATGGCTGTGAATTTGGGAAAGCTGAAGTATGTAATTGTTCAGATATTGTTCACGAAAGAAAATCAGCGATTGGGATGTGGCAGCCATATTTGATTTCCAACAGTTCTGTAATTCAATAGGTCTAGAGCACTTGTATGTACCAATCATCACTGTGAATTTGGTAAAGCTGAAGTATGTTGTTGTTGAGTTATTGTGCGCCTAAGAAAATCGGCGATTGGGCTGTGGTGGCCAATTAGGAATTCTGACAGGTCTGTAGTTCCATAAGTCTGGAGCCCTAGTATGTATCAATTATCCCTGTGAATTCGGGAAAGCTGAAGTATGTTGTTGTTGAGTTATCGCGTGAGAAAGAAAATCAGCAATTGGGCTAATGCAGCCATATTGGAATTCCGACAGGTCTAGAATTCCTGGATTATGTTCTTAATCTGACCTGGATGGTAAAAATAAAGACATTGTCTCTGCTTATTTCCTCACATTAACCCCCCGGCACTGTGCAGTATTTGCACCAGATGTCTCTGCTATGACACCACTGATCTTACACAGAGTAATAAGTCTGAAAGTCAAAAGTCATCTGAGAAGGGATTCAAACCTTCACTTTCATGATGAGAAGTCCAACATTCTAGTAAACGAGCCATGGAAGACGAGGTAGCAATCGGGGTGATTCAGGTTAATTCATGTCTAGTTGTAAAGTGCCATCTACTGAGAATAGATGGAACTATTTTGGTTATTTTAAATGAATATATAATGCAGGGTTTTCTAGACCCCTCCTCTAATATAATGAACTGCAGATGTGGGCAAAATCCATATGGGAAATTAAATAAAATTTCAGCAATTGTAAGGAAACAACTGTTTAGGAGACACCCATTTGCCATGCTTCAGATGTGGACCATTTTCCAAACACTTCCTAACAAGGTCTGAATTCAAGATCTTTATAGTCATAATAATTTCAGATTATATTTTATATAGAAAACTCATGTTCAGTTTTTGGTCATGTAATATTTAAAGGTAGCCGTTCAATTTGCACAATGTATGTCATAATCCACTAAAGGTTCATTCAGCCTTATTACAATAATGTCCCAGCAAAACCACCTCAGCTTACAGGTTCATTGCCATTTTTTTGTTTTGTATATTGATAAATACAATCAACCGGTGTATGTTTACTATAACAAGACCACACGGGTGAAGGTACAATATTGCACATGAACGAAACCTGCAGTCAAGGAAGTATAATTTGGGCAAGTTGCTATATTTTTGTACATTTAAAATTATGTCCCACCCATAACACAACAAGAGCACCCCATATGTGCATAATACGCCCATCCTATGTCTTGTGATATCTGACCTCCTTAACTAAGCTTGAATTTTGCTGGGAACTAAATTCAGGTGAGAAACCACCTGAAATTCAGTATAAAAAACTGTTGTGAAAGAAATTAGAATGATGTATCTATCATACATGTACATGTAGCCATCATACATGTACATATTTTGATATATTTTTTTCCGAAAGCTCCCAGCTTCCATGTTCCTCCATAGTTAAACTTGTAATGATCAATAAATATTACATAGTCATCATAATCTGTACACCTGTAATGCAAACAGTGGTCCACCTTGCTGCTCACAGGTTTAATTGATGGGAGCTTTCTTTCATTTTACATGTAACTGGGACAAGGGGACACCTGATATGTAGAATAAGTTCATCAAAATTGTCTTACTATTAAATATCAGTGGAAAAATAATGTTACAAGTGGGACATATTTCATAGAATTACAGCTTTGGTGAGCAGTCAAATCAAAATTATACATTAATCAGACAATAAATGAAGTAACAAAACAAAA
The DNA here is from genome assembly GCA_026874595.1 of Sipunculus nudus. Lineage (NCBI taxonomy): Eukaryota > Metazoa > Annelida > Sipuncula > Golfingiida > Sipunculidae > Sipunculus > Sipunculus nudus. The sequence goes on along the minus strand of CM049306.1, from coordinate 35,425,942 downwards.
GTACACCATGGAGGTGGGTGGGGGGGGGGGGGCACGCTTGTTATAAGCTGACTAGTGCTGTCATCTATGGGAAATGTTGTTAATCATTTTACATGTAATCTTGTATGACACACTTGTGTGACTTCATTGCATCAAGGAGTTACTTTAAACATAAAATATGTGAAGATTGTAAGGGCTACTTAAATACCGCCGGTGTAGATCGTTAATATGAACTCTTATCAAACTTTGAGTGAGTTTACCCACAGAAAAGCACCAAGAAACAATCACAGAAAATCAAAACAAGGGTGACAGTATATTGTCAGTACACTTGAGGGTGATCAGATGAATGCTTCCACCATGACTAAAGCTCTCAAGAACACATAAGCTTAATTAAACGTGCTGATTGGGCCATGTCTTATTCTTCACAGGTGAGTGAACAGCACTGAGGAAGTTATCCTCAGGGTCACATTTAATAATTTAGGAAAAATATATTTTTCAAATGTTGTATTTTAACTTTTCAATTTATTGAGTTAAATTTTGGTTTATATTTCGGAATAACAAATTTTCGGAAAAACAAGAAATGGAATTTGAGGTTCTACTGTATATATATCTCTTATAGTTTGGAAGAATTATAGTTCTGTAAAACATGTATGATATTTGGTCATTCCTTCTTGTTTTCACAGATGAGCTTAAAATACTTATGTCAAATCATCATAATTTGCATATTATTTAAAAACTATGAATGATATTGCTACCAAACTAGCCATTGCACTCCTTCATTTTGAATGACATGTCTGTAAAAGTTTCAACTTTCTAGGTCAAATGGCTTACCTGGAAATGTAAGTGGTGAGTCACCTTTCTCATATGGTTCCGCAGAAGGGAATTCAAATATTTGCCACAGCAATGTTGGGAACCAGATTTGGTATTTTATTTAATTTGTGTGTACTCCTAGCCCTCCCTGGGCTTTAGTATTTGTGTTTGCTAATAAAATGCTTAAAACAAAACGTGATTCCATGTACTGATAGACTTAACCAAGTGCCAGCTCTTATCATTAAAGCCCTGTAAAGTCTGTATGGTGAATCCCTGATATTTGCATATTAAGGCATCACAAGGCTCTTTGAGGACTTGACGATTCCCCTGTATTTGCATATCAGGCCAACAAGCCTCATGTGAGTGGCATCGTTGTTATGAGAAAGCCAACAGCCGTCCAACAGCTCAACATTTGCACTGAAATCAAATATTCAGGTATTCCACACATGGATCTTCATGTCCTATGATATATCTCTGCTGAATGAATATTACAGGTAAAAGATGACAAGAGCAGCTGGCACATTTGTCTGAACCCATGTTCAGTATTAACTGTCAAATTGCGACTCACGAATTGTGATCGTTTCAGTCAGCCGGTACATTTTGACTGCGCTCGTCGCATGTGCACCTGAAAATCTTGCGCTGCTTGGCTGAGCCAGAGTTTGTTAGGTCTACTGTCAAGAGTGGTGGTCCAATAAACATTAGAGGCTGAGGCTGAGGGTTATAGTGTTTTAAAGTCCGCTGAACTCAACATAAGCGATGGCCTAAAAATATTAAGACAAATTTAATGGGAATATTAGTAGCCAGTTGGAAGCCCGGAATAGGTGATGACTGAATGAACCATGTTGGTTTTGAAAAAGATTCTGGGAAAGACTACTGCTGACGTCACTGGAAAAGACCTTAGTTCAGCAAGACAGTGATGTGTGGAACTGACCGTCCGCGAAACCAGCCAAGAATACCAGTCCATGAAATAACAGGGTCAGATAGTGGTAAATTAGTTGTATGAGTTGCCGCAAGATGGCCGTACCGATAATAACGTGGGAACGTTTGATTTCTCTGTCAGAAGCAACAATTAAGTCATAACCAGTCTAGTGTACCCCTTATAGATAAGAAGAATATCAACTTTGAATATCTGAAAAAAGTCACACTTTTCGACTCCAGTGACTTTGAAAAATAGGTCAAGGTAAATGAAACTGGGTCACACTAGAATACGGGTAGTCGACAAGTGACCACGTGTATCAGCAAAATCAGATTGGGACAGGTGAAGAGAGGCATGGATTGAGTGGCAAGGGGAAATAAGAGTGAGGCGTGTTGTATATTAGCATGGATGTCTGCAGCCAAAATGTGTAAGTAGGTGGCGCCACCTGTTACAAATTCCAGAGAGCTATCAAAGCTGTATACATATGCAAAATTTAAGGCAGATAGGTCAAACTACTGCCGAGATATGAGTGATTTTATCCCACAGCAGACAAACAGAAGGATGCTGTGCAAAAATGGTCGCAGGTGGCACCACCAATGTTGTGCATGATAAAGAACTTTTTGAGATCTATACACACCCAAAATTTTAGGGGGATACATCAAACCAGTCCTTAGATATAAGCCTGGATGTCTGCAGTGTAAACATAAATGTAGGTGGCGCCACCTGCCACAAAATCCAAAAAGCTATCCAAGATGTATATACATGAAAAATTTCAGGCAGATAAGTCAAACCACTGCCGAGATATGAGTGATTTTTCCCATGGCAGACAAACAGATGGAAATGGACACTGTGAAAAAAAGGTTGCAGGAAGCACCACAAGTTTTGTATATGATAAAGAGCTATGTGAGATGTTTATACATGCAAAATTTCAGGAGGATAAGTCAAACCATATATATCCTGAGATATAAGCCTGGATGTATGCAGCCTGAACTTGAATGTAGGTGGAGCCCCCTGTCATAAAATCAAGAAAGCTATCCAGGATGTATACACATGAACATTTCAGGTGGATAAGTCCAACCTCTGCAGAGATATGAGTGATTTTATCCCAAGGCAGATGAATAGATGGACGCTGTGCAAAATTGTTGCAGGTTGCGCCACCATTTTTTGTGTATGTTATAAAGCTATCCAAGGGCTACATTTGTGCAAAATTTTTAGCCTGTTTGGTCAAACGAGTCCAAAGATCTGTGGGTTAATGTGTCAAAACAGACACACAGATGGACACATGGGAGAGATGAAAGGTCAGAGGTAAACGCAAAATATTTTGGCACCAGTTCACATGTGACCCGATAATGGTGTAAAGTTTAGGAAAGATCTGTCCAGTGGTCTCAGAGTTCTATTCCAGAAATGAATGCCACTGGGGTGGCGACAGTGGCAGCAGAACCCGGTCAAAAACATAGAATCTGCAAATTTTTTGTTTTGGCAGATACATTTAATTAGACCAGAATAAAGTGAATCCTGAGTTAGTCTACACTTTAAGCCTCCCACTGAGGTTACAAGCACTCTATAGAAGATGATGGTGTGCGGGAAAAGACACAGACCTTTAAATAAATCATATAATTAGCTTAAAATAAACAAACTTAGGTCTTTACCTTAGTGTGTTTTCCATTTGTAATAAATAACATGAAAATGTGCATGTAGCCACAAACCCCACTTAGAGCTATTATTTTGCCTGAACTCTCTGTTTTAGTTACTAGATGGCACTATTTTAGGGACCTGGCAGTAAATCTTATACTTAGATTTCAACGATGAATGTGCCGGACCCTAAAACCTAACAGCCAATCAGAAAAAGGACTTTGAAAACTGGGTGCTACCTGTGATCCTGATCCTAAGCAACATGTCATTTCTGGTTAGAAACTTGCTCTCATCACTTCATTAATTTGCACTTGAGTTATATGAGTTATTTCCTTATTTGAGCAAAAATACAAGTAAGGTGTCATAGTTAAGGGTTTGATTATGCTTGCCTATGTGACACTGGCAAGGCATCAACAGGTTAGAGGGACCCGTTTCTGGGTCTGGTCAAGGTTGGCCCATTTTGTGGCATCGAGTGAGCAGGCATTAAAATAATGCAGGGCAACAAAGAATATTAGGGATTAAATGTATGAGGAAAAGTATATTGGTTCCAGTTAGTGGGACACAGGAGACTTTTTATCATATTTTTTTCCCAGTGGTAGCCATATTTTTTAGTGATGTTTGAGGGGATTGAATGTGTCAGTGTTGATGGTGTGTGCATGGCTGGTAGGTCACGATATCTGTGGTGCACTATAGTGCACTACAGAAACTGGTCTCCTGCGGAAAAATGTGATATGGAACCCACTGTTTTTCTGGACTAAACAACAAATTTCAACAGCCGTTTACATGGTTTTATTCCATGGCCACCATCATGGGTCTACATATCTAGTGGACTACTGTGCTGCCAGGGGACATTATATTTGGGTGCTAAGCTCCGATCATAAGACTAAATTAAGAGCATAATTGAACAATAACATTTGATGTATAACATGATGCCAAACACTTGACAGAAAAATCTTTTCCAGTGCCTCCAACATGTGCACCTTATATGATAATATATATGGCCTTGAAATACGTCTCTCTAACCTGTAGGTGCATTTCAGGAAAGGTGATGTCTCTTAACAACTCGAGAGAAAAAACACAACAGACATTAAATAAAACCGAAACTTCCAAACGAAATAAACTTTTGTGTTAGGATAAAAAAATATACAGAATATGTTTAAATGAATATTATCCTAAAACTTTTTCACAATAACAAGACTTTAAATCACAAATACCCCTATTACCACCAAAAATAAATACCTGGCTCAACAAGGTGATCAACCCCCTTCAACCCCCCCCCCTCCCACACTCCCTTTCAAATAAAATCATATCTGACTTGAATATATAAAACAAATGCCAGTAGGATATGTGACACTTTAATACAGTTGAGCCTGTCCAATGTGACCGTGACCACCCAAGGGACTGGGCTCAAGTGGTCATCATAGACAGGTGGTCTTATTAGACAGGTTCTGAAAATTTAGGAACTGTATGGCTGTAGGATGGAAGTATACATATTAGACTACCTTTATGACTATCAATAAGATACATATTTTGTAATAGGGAAGATCCTTGTGTTCAATGTATTTTGTAATTATGTACTTATATGTGTAATTTTATGTGTTGATATATGAATGAAATGAATCTGCAAAGAGTTGATTAAAATGTTATTTTAAACTTGTGGCAACTTGTCCCTTGACTCTCAATCATCTGAATGAGCTTTATTTTAAGATCTGATTCATGTAGAGTCGGGCATGCTGGCATGGACTTGCGAGACATTGTACCGATATCGTAGGTACAACAGCAATTTACAGCAATACAGTAAAATTTACAATATACAAATGGAATATAATGGAGGGTTTATGTAAATAAACACATTCTAAGAAGGTACAATAGGGGCTATTATATATAGGGGTTCTTCTGACACGACCAATGAGCTCATATGAACGACTCATAATTATTTGCTGACCCCACTGGTTACAAACATCACTTGCTCCTTAGAAACATCACAGATAATTCACTCTGTGTAATAGAGCCTTCCTTGTAATGCACTGAACAGATTAAAGACAAACCACAGTGCAAAGATCAAAGATAAACTTCTGGGAACCTCCATTTATGTGGATTAGGAGGTCGTGTGAGCATGTCTAGTGGACATGCCAGGGCAAAGTGTCCAGATTGTGCTCTGCACACATGAACACCAATAAAACAAACAGTGAGGCCTTACAAGTGACCGAGACTTTACACATGGGCAATCAACCGACCAGTCAGCGCTAGTCAATTAGCATAAGGAGTTCCTGCATTAAACAGATCAATCTTATATTTTGTAATATATCACTTTGGTCAGAAAAGCTGCCCATAATCTGTAATAGCCAGGTGGGTTGTATTCCACAGGGTATTCATAGACTTATAATATACCAAATTTTGAAAGGGACTTATATCCAGTGGTCGTAATAGCCAGTTGCCCTCATTTTACAGGTGGTTGTTCTGACAGGTTGGAATGTATAATGAAATAGCAGAGGACCTGGTTCTTTGGAGCAGAAATGGCCATTTTGGCCGATACATTTTCCGAATCACATAGGAAAAATGTGCCGCATTGGTCCTGAATATTTTTTTTTGGCTTGAACAAGTAAAAATTATCTGGAAATACCATACTTTAAAAAAAGAATGTGGGTCAGGTTGGGGTAAATGTACAGAAAGCATGCAGGGCTCTCTATCTCTTTATACAGAGACAGATACTGCATCCAATGCTGAGTAAATACCAATGGAATCGGATGAAAAACGTGGCAGAATAATAATATAAATAATAATAAGAAGAACAACAAAAACAAATAGATCTCTACCTAGTAACCTGTGGAAAGGTGGAGATAATATTTAACTATGTAATTACTAATTAGTATTAAATATTAATACCCGCATCCCCACCCCATCCTGCATCCTTCAACTTGGCTCAAGACTCAAGTCTTTACAACACATTTGTGTACACTGGTGACTGGCACACTGAGCTGACCCTGTGATCTAGCTCAGCTGATAGCCTGCAGCCCTGTAGCCGTTACACAGATAAACAGGCTGTCATCTGGATTGTAAGCATCCTCTGCCAGCTGGGAACTGCATCAATGAGTGTCCAGCATCAATGACAGCAAGCTCCCAGCACTGCAGCAGCAGTGACCTGGCACAGGGTGCAATCAGGACTTCATGGTAATAACGGTGGACCGTGGCCAGTACTTTACATACCTGTGTATTAAACAAGCGACGCGGACAGACAGAGCTCGTGACATCACTGTTGCTGTTTGCACGCGTCAGATATTACAGGGGCCTTTACTGCGTCAGCGATGCATGTCCATTTGTCCCGTTAGATACACAGGGCCGGAGGAGTGGTCTGGTGTGCTGCTGTGTTAACAGCTCAACATTTCATTGTTTAAATTCATACACTGCCAGCAGATGGCACTACAAGCATGAGCTGCTTCTATCTTTTCAGTCGGAGCCCATACAAAAAATAATAAATAAATAACACTGATCCAAAAACAACGTAAAAACATTTAGATCAGTAGGTTATATATCCAGGCGGCCAATTATCATTTAAGGTGCGAGAATTTCTAATACCAGAAAAAACATTTTCACCGAATGTTTGTGCATTAAAAAATATATACATAAGATAAGGTATAACATTTATTTGCCTTCAGTTCCAGGAAATTTTTGTTGACTTGCACTCAAAAAATAAATAATTAAATACATAAAAGTAACACAGAAAGTATTTGACAATGCATGAAAAAAAAGCATGTAAAAATAAGCTGCAGATAATTTTTACACATAATTGAAAACTTTACAAATCTAGACTAGAGGGTTGTGAGTTAAAAAGTTTAATAATGTATGGCACAAAAGATTTTTTTAAATCGAGTAGTTCTACATCTAAGCGTTACTTTAAAGTAAAAAACTGAACTCTGAATTTAGGCGATGTAATGTGTCGTTCATGAACTTTGATACGAAGGCCATTGATTTGGTTTCAAAGATTTCCTGGTGTGTGGCAAGAGAATTACCAGTTATTCTACAACTTTTCTTCCTGAAATTACTTAGCTGTTTCTTTAACTTATCAGATATATTTAAAACCAGCACTCCAGTGCATCAGTTAGGACACTTGAAATGACTGAATTAGGCCTATAACACATAGTAAAAATGGGTTTGTCAATATTAAGCTTTCTTAGATAATACAGGTAATATAATCTTTTTATTTTATTTTTTGCTTTTTTGGATTGATTAAACACATGTTCTTTCCAGTTCAGATTTCTGTCAAAAGTATATCCCAGGTATTTTTTTTTTTTATAGCAACTGGGGTAATTACAGGATTCAACCTCCTGAAATCATAGACCACTTCTTTAGTCTTCTTTACATTTAATTGAAGGTAAAGTGTTCCTCACACCAACCAGTCACATACGGAATTTTCCTGTAGAGTGATTCATCATTATTTTGTATCAGGAATAAAATGACTGTGTCATCTGCATTTTTGATAATTTTACAGTCTGAAAGAGACTCAGAGACATATAATTTGTATATAGGATAAAAAGAACGACTAAAAGAACACAGCCTTGTGGGGCACCTGTATTTATGATTATATCTGAAGAAGTTTCTGTGCTTGTTCTAACATGTTGAATGGTCTCCTATATCTGAGAGAAAATCTAGAATCATTAGACAGTATAGGAAGGAGGAATGTTATACCCACAGAGCTGATTTATCATGATGTGCGGCTGTATTGTATTGAAGGCTGAAGAATAATCAATGAAAGTGATCTCGCATAATTTCGGGGGTTCCTGTGCAAATGTTGATAAAAAAAGGAGTTAGTGAGGCAATTGCATCACTTCTGCATCTGTTGGCTGAATATGCAAAATGATGTTGATCCAGAATTGGTTAAACAATTGGTAGTAATTTGATAAGAAGATTTAGCGAGAACAGACGTTAGTACAACAGGCCTGAGATCGTTCATCACTTAAGGAGAGTCATTTTTGGCGACTGGAATTATTTCTGCGGTCTTCCATAATTTTAGTAGTTTCGAAGTCAATTAGGCAATACACCTTAACTAAAAGGCATACATTTTAACCAAAAAATGTTAGTTACAGAAGCGGATCCAGGGGGAGGGTCCGGGGGTTTCGGATCCCCCTTTTTCAGCCGTCGCAATTGATTTTAAGGATTTCCGGCCTATTTTAGCGGTCTAAACCCTCTTTTCCGGACCTGGAGACCTATCTTTAGGTTTTGTCATAAGTCCTCCTGGGGTTGACCCCTTCTTTTCCTAAATCCTGGATCCGCCCCTGAGTTACAGGTACCAGTATATCCACGTTGTGTAATTCAAATATTTTAAAAATTTAAATATTCAATTAATGAGGCACAATCATATATAACCATTAACCAAAAAGTAAATTTCAGCAAACTTAATTGTGCCATATATCAGCTGGTGTGACTTGCTCATACCACCCCCCCCCCCCCTTCCCCCGACGTTTCCGGTTATACTTATTTTTAAGTATAGCTGCTTTAGCTAAGGATTTGAAGTGTTTCTCCAGTCCTAGCATGTTCTAAAGCTGGTATAAAAAGAGGAATTATACATTTCATTTTCGGGACGAATAGTAGTTCCTAAAATGTTCTATAGATGTCGTTTCCTATCGAGAGTTTTCGCCAGTTGTCTTCTGTCTCCACTGACTTGCTATAAACACTAATTTTCCCAAAAAATTAAGGGCGTACTTTGTTAGGGGTTGAAATGGGGAATAATGCATACCACAGTTTATTCCAGATATTTTGCTGTAAAAATGTAATATCACAATAAAAATAATTCCTTAAGTGAATCCAAAACATGAAATATTGACCAGGCCTATATTAATAGCTGTAAGACCTTGGTTTTGGTTCGATAATCGATTATTTCCTTTCGATCGATTTGATACAAAAGTTGACTACAAAAAAACATATTCCTCTACAGGAGAATCATATCTACATGGAAGTTTTCTCCTCAGATGATGCTAAGATAAACATTATGATGTAAACATAAGCATGTAAGGCAGCATCTCTGTCAAAACTCCCTACATTTATAAACTTAATAAAAAAGATTTCATATTAATGTTAAACCCCATAAAGTATATATAATTTTTAACCTAGTACAGAGTTCTTTCTGGATTAAACTAAATGACAATATTTCAAAACCATTTTCTCCTTTTATATGTTTATTCTATTTTGAAACTTAGATTTTAAATTATGGCTCAATAAAAAATTTTTTTCATTTTAAACAAAAAAGATACATGGTAGAGAAAAAAAAATTGACATATTGATATTAAGTTTAAAATCAGTCCACTAAAAGTGGATTTCTCTTACTGGGTGCTTAAAATAGTGTACCTTTTAAGATAAAAATTGAAAAAAATAAGCCATCAGAAAGTAACATATGGTTAATTGGTCTGATATAAATTGTTAATGACTTTTTTTCATTAATTTAAAAGAAGAGGTAATTGCAAGGGATGCAAACTTTAGTAGACCAGCTTCATTTCTGCATTTGGGTATACGAGCAATAGCCTCTAAAATTAACTGACAGTGATCTGAAAATAATATTACTTCCTATGAGAGCCGGCCAGAAGGACTGTCGGACGACATATAGGCCCTGAATATAGATGGATCCAGAATAAAGGTGGATCCGATTAGGCAACACCTGTGTTTATTGTAGTCAGTGCCAAATTACATCCCATTCGGAAACTAACACTCATGTTTCCGCTTATTTCATGGTAATTGAATGATAATTAATGATTTCCGAAAAGGTAACCGACGGTGACAAAGATTACCACCAATAATTATATGGTTGTTTCTAGGGTGTCGCCCTAATCAACATAAAATTTATCAAACTCCATAATACGAAAACACAATACCTCTGCCAACTTGTGGAATTAAAGGGACCTATTCACATGATAGGTAGGATAACATTAAACATGAAGTATTATGTTTTCATATGAAGTAATATGTTGTTATCTGCCAATATTTTGTTCTGAAACCGTTCGCTTACTGCTGTACCGGAATGGAAATAGACTTGCAAAGGTGGCAATGCACTTATAAACAACGCGTACCGCTAAACTTCACTTATCAGCATTTTTCAAACTTCCAGCCGATGTTTCTTATGTGTTTCTTCTTCCATGATTCTTCTCTTTGTTTGGGAGTTGTCGCGCATGTGCACATGTAAGATAGGACCTCAGGTCACGCAGTAAAACGTGAACGGGGAATACTCACACACAGAACCATAACTTACAAAACATGTAAGCTGGAAGATAATAATTCCATGTGCGATGATCGTTTAGCTTGGAAGCTTTTTTATTCAGCTTAAGTGAACATATAGCGTGAGGTAATATGGGCAGCTGATTTGATAGACAGGTACGCTTCAATAGCGAAGAAGTTTGATGGAATTATTCATGAGTAAAAAAAATCCAAAAGTACAAACAATAATTATTCCAGCAATTACTTTTCAAAAGCAATCGAATACATTTACAATTTCTTGAAAAGGTGATGGTAATTATAATAACTTTAAATACATTTCCTTTTGAAACCAGCTCTGGTGTTGGCCGTGTTGCAATGGAGGATTGAAATGGATCAAAAACTATTTTTATGGCTGAGAAAAACATAGTCAGTTTAAATAAGTAAAGCATCTGGCGAGAGAGAATGAATTTAAAGACAGTAAATGAGAAGCTGGAAAAAGAAAATACTATCTTTGGGATTAAAATTATCATGTAATCATATCAGAGACAGAAAAAGAAAAAACCTAGTGATTATAGGACGTAAGGCTCCTGAGCTGAATATCCCTCGGAACGAACCCCGCCGGAGCAAAAATGGTATTATATGGTGAAACATCATCAGAGATTCATTCCAGCAACAGGAATGAGGTTATTACCTCTTAATTATTCCTAACCCCGTGCATATAAAAGGCTGACATCCAGAAGGCTTAATGAAAACATATCATTCTTAAATCTTATCATATGAACACTTTTATACTAATTCAATAGACAAAGCCATTAACAGGCCATGGACCTATCCTCTAAAAATCTCAACATCAATTATTTATTTGAAAGAAAAACACTGAAAAAAGATATAACGGTTCAAGGCAGTAAATTTGAACTGGTAAAATATAGAAAATAAGGTATAAAGCAGAAAAAAAACCCAAGAAGCAGAAACGTAACCTAATAAATAATAAATGAATCCAAATGCATTGAATACCGATCTGGGACAGTGAGAATTTTGCTGACTAAGACTACAGGAACCAACTTGTCGGGCGAATTAATTCACATCAATCCGTAGGTTCTGCAGCTTCATTAAAGCTTTTCAATCCGAGCTACAGTGAATGTACCATAGACGCAAACTGGCATGAATGAACGCGCTCGTGAATCACTTATCACATCCCTCGGTAGATTTTGCTTTATATTAACATTAAATAGCTGAGTCGAGCCGAATTGAATTCACATGTACTTGTTTGGGCTCGCGCGGGCTTCTACTGCCAGAACGAGGCTCTTCTATCCTATATATATCATGCACTCTTCTGTCTCGAACAGATCACACATGGTTGTTCAATCATAAAGACAAAAAACAACCAAAAGAAAACAGTCTTCACCATGAAGATATCCCTAAAAGGTAGTGGATAGATGTAATCGTGCTATGATGAAAACAATGTCCATAAACACTACACATATCGATATACGACACGGATAGAAATTTTGTAAATCTGAGTGATCAAGTGAAAGCGAAATAAGATAAATATCTTTTTACATTGATTGTGTTTCAGTGAAATGATGGCCGTTGATACTATAGTCTAGGTATTTCAATTTTATGATAATAATAATAATAATAATAATAATAATAATAATAATAATAATAATAATAATAACAATACGAGAAATTAATCATTATATATATATATATATATATATATATATATATATATATATATATATATATATATACATACCAACCGTGGAAAGGACAGTACTCTAAAACATATTCTGTTTTATCCTCTCCCTCCTTCTCTTTCTCTTACTATATATATATATATATATATATATATATATATATATATATATATATATATATATATTATTCTTCCTCAGGAAACAATCCCAGAATGCCTGACACATCTGACGCCATGGACACAACCACTACTGTCACCACCACAGATTACAGCGACCCTGTTGTTTACGGTCCTCAGCCCATAGAGATCGCGTTCTCCTTCGACACCACGGGATCTATGTCGTCATATCTGGACGAAGTCCGAAACAAACTCCAAGAGATGATCCAGCGTCTCTTCATGGACATCCCGTCTCTAAAGATCTCGGTGTTCGCCCACGGCGACTACTGCGACAGAAACACCACCTACGTCACCAAACACATCGACTTTACCAATGACGTCACACAACTGTGCCAGTTTGTGAAGGAAGCGGGTCCCACTTATGGAGGAGATGGTCCTGAATGTTATGAGTTGGTCCTGCATGAAGTTCGAACTCAGTTGAAGTGGACGCCGGGTACGCAGCGCTCCCTGGTGATGATTGGAGACGATGTGCCACACGGACCAGACTATCGCGACAACACGAAAAAAATAGTATGGCGGAGAGAAGTTGAGGCGTTACGTGACGACATGGTGAGTCGTGTTTCATATTCTTTATAATATTAATCATATTAACTTCAGTTTCATATCAATTCTATGTATGGTATTTATAAAATTAAGTAAAACGATCAGAATTGTGAACCTACTATAGGAAGATCAATATGCTGCATGTGATATTGACTATCTGTCATCATTCCCAACAACTTTTGGTTTGATAGTTTGTCGTAAAATGTATTTAATGTAAATACCGTTTATCTTAAAAGCTGCCAAAGCATTTGTTTTATAAAAACCCCTGTATACCAATCCCACTACCATGATTGTGGCTGTACAATAACTATTCAATTATAATGTATCCTAAACTTACCTTGTATAAAAATGGCTGTTGTAAAGAGTCTTTATGACACATGTGAAGTAACATGTTTTTCTTATGCAAACTAGTTATTCTTTACAGGGGCTACGTGTGTACGCTGTCCAGGCCGGAAGCGACAAAAAAGCAACGACCTCGTTCTGGAAGCCGCTGGCTGAAATGACGCGAGGAAAATACCTGACGCTGCAGGAGCTACCGACGATCACCGACATGATGATGGCGATCTGCTACCGAGAGCATGGGGCGGAATTTCTGGATGTAAGTATTTGATGTGGATACAAACTAGAAACTGCAGAACATAAAACAAATAAATAATTACGTACAATAATACCGAGTCATTATTAAAATAACCGTAAAACAAATTAATACAACATATAAAGACACTTAAACATTTTCAGAAAAATATTTAAACCGTTCTCCATGTAAATCCATTGGAACCAATTATAATTCACAGTTCAAGGTATATTAGGATACTTTGAAGATACTAATCAGATTTTTTATTAATTAGATTTACTGTTATTTGTTAAATTCTTATTTTCCAGGCGTATGAGAAAGAGGTTCGAGCGAGAGATGGTCTAGCAATGCGGGCGGAGCTCGGCCATATGTTTGATGCACTGCGTGATGGCGGAGACGCAAGAATCATGACAACTAAGAGCCCAAGGTCTACTAAATCAAAGAAACCTGTTGTTAAGAAAACAGCAACTGTAATGAAAAAGACTAGCCCAAAGAAGATCGGCAAAACAACTGGCTCCACCTGTCTGAAGGCGCTAGTAACTCCGAAAACACTGTCACGTGTTCCAGGGAAGACTACGAAGAAAATAATCTCCGATAAAATAACGTAATCTGTACCGAAACTGCACCTCCACCGCGAAAAGGTGAGAGAAACGCGGTTTGCTCTCCGTGATATGAGATGGTCAGGTTGGCAGTTGGCCGCCGCACCAAAACGACCCCAAGGGCAGCAGACGAACTGGGCAGCGCCAAAAGATGGCGCCTGTGGTGTACGGCGGGTTGGACTGTTCCAGAACAGGTTTGACAAAGCTGCTGTGTACGAGTTTTCCGTTCAGCCCCGGGCTTCTTGTCGCATGTACGTGATGGGATGTCGCTGGACAGGGGGCTTCTGTGGTACTCAGTGGGAAACACATTTGTGTCAGAACACTTTCAAAGTGAACATTGATCACGCCGTGAAGAACGGTTGTAATGTGTTTGTCCGACGTCTTCTTGTACAGAAACCAGTCAAATGTGAAGGAACTGAATTGAAAACGGCTAAAGATGTAGCTGTGTACTTGAAGAGTCACTATGATTACGCATGGCACATGACGAGGCGGGGAAAATGGTTCTACACCCGACAAGTTAACTGGCGCCACCTGGCGCTTTCCTGTGGTTATTAAATTCTCCTCAAACGGACTGCAAAAGTGTGTTCATTAATGACTATGCGGTAACACGCAAAATATTATTTGTTATATGATTAAATGAAGACGCAAACTACACCATGTACTGCAAAGTTTGTATATAAAAAACACAAAGAGTACATATAATTTGCTGGCAGACATTTCAAATTACTATGATACGTATTTATTTATTTATGTGAGTAGAAAAAAGAGTATTAGTATTGTCATTTGAATAAATCATTGTTACCTGATGCCGGAACTTATGTTTTATGTAATTTTGGTTGCGCAATTTTCTTCTTGTTCTTATGTGCTTTTTTCGCTTAGTACATTTAGTAACTTTCAGGACAATCTTTCGTTCTCTCTCTCTCTCTCTCTCTCTCTCTCTCTCTCTCTCTCTCAATATACATATGTATATAATAAATGAATTTATGTATGTATATATATATATATATATATATATATATATATATATATATATTTCCTCCATTTTTTCTATAAAAATATGATCTCATTTCAATATATTATATATCATATAAAAATATTAAAGATATGAAGTTTTAACAATAATAGACTGTCACAGTTTTGCAAAGTTCCTAAATATCAATGTACTCCAGTCTAAAACACCAAAATAACTGATAACAAATGCTTAAATTTGGAATGAACCTCGTTAAAACCTACAACGCCTGAGGGAGCGACAACCTCTCAAACACCTATTACTCTCACCTATTACACTTTTGACTGTCACACTTACTTGAAATACCAAACCCTTATGCCAAGTATTCATTTGTTCATCATATATTATTTTGAACAAGTAGCGAGCTTTTATGTAGACACAGGTTCACATAGACTAGCAAAGTCCGTCAAGCTATTAAAATTCACGCAATGCATTCATATGGCAGCACAAAGGGCAGGTACTGGTACCTGGGGGCAAATTATTTAATCAATATATAGTTTTCTTACCGTTCTTTATGAACGGGTGCAGAATTTCACGTCTATCCAAGCGTGGGGTTATGTTTAATTTTACATAATTTAGTGACAAACGTAAATATTTATGGCCCGGCATCAGTAAAGTCCACAAACGCGTTCATATACACACACGGCCAAACTTGTGTAGGCCTTAATCAGTTTGCGCCAGGGGAAAAACTGTTTATTAAACTAAAACTATTGCACTAATTATGCAGCATTTTCCAAGGAAAATCAAATTTAATTTTCTGCTGATCCAGAATTCATGTAGGACAATTAGGCCTATGCTTCGTTCCTACATTGCAGCTTACTGGTTCAATAGTTTCTCCAATTATTGAAAATATTGTTACATTTCAGCAGGTACCCAATGAGGAACTGACTAGTCTCAGAGATAGTAATTAAAATTTTAATTATTTAAGTATTTAATATTTAATTTTTGTAGTGATCAATATAAATCGTCTTTGAACCATGATAAAAATTGTATTGTAAGTGCGTTTGCTTTAAGAAACCAAATGTATAGGTGGATGTGCATAATGTGGATTCCATGCACGCATGATCAATTGCATTATGACGCCAGTCAGAAAAACAAGAACATATAAGCAATCTATTTGTATTGGTTAAGCCCACAGGGCACTCTCTTTATTCTCATTAAACTCAGGAACAACATGTTATCAGAGAATGTCGAGTGCCTGCATGGAACTTTTGTATCATCAAAGATTTGGACCACAGATAACGTGTGCTGTAAACTTCCTTTGCATTTTTACCAGTGATAGTCCGATAGTCTTTTATCTAAAACTGACGTCCATGCTTGGGGTCCCGGCGGGAGGGAAGGCGGGCAAACGACAGTCAAACAGGACTGTATGTTGTCACTTTCACCGCTGAATCAGCGAGCACCGATTGACCCCATGTTCATTTCAACAACCCCGTGCACCTGTTCTGTGCCATTTGTATGTCTGATGTGAATTTAACAATAATATTTCAAGAGAAATATGGCTTTTCTATAAAGAGGAGGTTCTTGCATTGGCAAATCCGGGATTTGAATACAGAGGGTGCAACACCTCAATACCGGACTGGCTGTTCAGTTAACTTGCATATGCTAATGAACGAACATATCCCTGTGCGTCTGTGGACATCTTTATTGCTGGGCCTAGTGTTTATAATATTAAATTATATTGGAATACAAGGAAGGAAGGCTCAAAGAAAACCTTAAAAAAAGTCATCTGGCCCGGAAAGGAAGGGTTCCAGGTCGGATATTTTGGTTTGAAACCCTTAAAAAAAGTAGTTACTGGTGCAAAGCCCAAAATAAATGACACGCGTGATTGGCTTCGCACCAGTCCTTTGCCATATTTGGAAAGTTGCCATGCAACTTCACTTGCATGGTCACTTTTCATGATCCTGTGATGCAAGGAGATTTGAACGCACAGTTGGAACAAAGGAAAATACGCCGCGTGTGGGACAACTATTACTTATCAGGAAATGACCCATAAGAGATACATATTTAGCCGAAATCAACACTAGGGCTAATAGCAATTCAAGCGCCTGTGGTGTGTGCGTTGAAAGGTCGCCGTTGCACAACTCTGGTTCCTGTGACCATCGCTCCTTAAACAGACCTGTCATTTGTTATAAAAAATTCATTCACTAAATGTCAAATAAACCTTTATTGCTGATATTGTAGAATTGTAATTTAGTATAAAATGGATGTATAAATGAAAACAGGGACAAGCTAGATCTGAGAGTTTGGAGACAGAGATGTGCACCTTGTGAATCTCTGTCCTACCTTGTGTGCCATGCATGGCGGATGTTTGGCATTCTAGGGCGGAAGTTGCCGCATGATAGGAATTTTACCAGTAAGTTATGGATCTCTGTCTCGACTTGTTATCAGCAGAAGCATGAGATTTTCCCGTCGTGCAATATGAACGCCTCTGTTATTGTGGTATAATTTTAAAACGGTACTGATTCAATCCCCTTCTCTATTGTCAACACATCAGAAAACTTATCATTCCCCAACCCAAACCCGCCAAGCCCTTCTAACTTTTAAATGTGAGTCTGAACCGAAAATGAGTTTGCAGGTCAAGAATAAGTCCAAAAGATAGTCCGAGGTATGACCAAAAGAGTTATAACCGAAAATGGCACACTGAAAGAAGCAGATATTTCATTACATAAGATCGGACATCAAGTAAATATGATTTATTCAAATCAGAATATAGATACATTTTCTCTATTAACATGAATAAATAAATAGAGTTAATTGTAATTTGTACAGTGCATCTTCATTTAATCATATAACAAATAACATTTTGCGTGTTACCGCACAGTCAAAATGAACACATTCTTTGCAGTCTGTTTGAGGTGAATTTAATAACCACAGGAAAGCGCCAGGTGGCGCCAGTTAACCTGTCGTGTGTAGAACCATTTTCCTCGCCTTGTCATGTGCCATGCGTAATCATAGTGACTCTTCAAGTACACAGCTACATCTTTAGCCGTTTTCAGTTCAGTTCCTTCACATTTGACTGGTTTCTGTACAAGAAGACGTCTGACAAACACATTACAACCGTTCTTCACGGCGTGATCAATGTTCACTTTGAAAGTGTTCTGACACAAATGTGTTTCCCACTGAGTACCACAGAAGCCCCCTGTCCAGCGACATCCCATCACGTACATGCGACAAGAAGCCCGGGGCTGAACGGAAAACTCGTACACAGCTGCTTTGTCAAACCTGTTCTGGAACAGTCCAACCCGCCGTACACCACAGGCGCCATCTTTTGGCGCTGCCCAGTTCGTCTGCTGCCCTTGGGGTCGTTTTGGTGCGGCGGCCATCTGCCAACCTGACCATCTCATATCACGGAGAGCAAACCGCGTTTCTCTCACCTTTTCGCGGTGGAGGTGAAGTTTCGGTACAGATTTCGTTATTTTATCGGAGATTATTTTCTTCGTGGTCTCCCCTGCAACACGTGACAGTGTTTTCGGAGTTACACGCGCTTTCAGACAGGTGGATCCAGTTGTTTTGCCGATCTTCTTTGGGGTCGCCTTTTTCGCCACAGTTGCTGTTTTCTTAACAACAGGTTTCTTTAATTTAGTAGACCTTGGGCACTTGGTTCTCATGACACTTGCGTCTTCATCATCACGCAGTGCATCAAACATGTGGCCGAGCTCCGCTCGCATTGCTGGACCATCTCTCGCTCGAACCTCTTTCTCATACGCCTGGAAAATAAGAATTTAATAAATAACAGTAAATCATTGATAAAAAATACCAAGTCTTCAGATTACCTGATTCTATTAAAAATATAGGTTTCCCCATATACCTATAAAACAACTGTGATTTCCATATGGTTACAATGGATTAACATGGAAAACTGTTTAAATATTGCTGAAAATGTTCAAAAAAATATTTTTATGTTGATATGATTCTTTAAAGGTTATATTTATATTGTTGCAGGATTATTGTACAATATATACAGCTATATTATATATGTTGTGCCTTATAATGCTGATATTGTGTATATCCGTCAGATACTTACATCCAGAAATTCTACTCCATGCTCTCGGTAGCAGATCGCCATCATCATGTCGGTGATCGTCGGTAGCTCCTGCAGCGTCAGGTATTTTCCTCGCGTCATTTCAGCCAGCGGCCTCCAGAACGAGGTCGTTGCTTTTTTGTCACTTCCGGCCTGGACAGCGTATACACGTAGCCCCTTAAAAAGAAAAACTGGTTTGTACAAGAATAGCATGTTACTTCAAATGTGTCTTAAAAGACTGTACCACAGCCATTTTCATACAATTAAGATAAGTTTTAGGATATATCATAATTGAAAAGTTATTGTTACACTGTACATCCAGGCAAAGATCCAAGCCATACTTTCATCGCAATGGGTTTGGTATTCACGGTTGGTATTACACTTATGCTTTGAAAATTATTATATACCATGAGGTATTTACATAAAATGCACTTTTCGAATTATAATCGGGGGAAATTTTGAGAAATATTATGAACAAACCATGTATTATGACTGTCTGTCTGTGAGGCAATTCACAGCATATTTTTTTTCTGCAGTACCCGGTAAACAATGCTGATTGTTTTACTTTATTTTATAAATACAATGCATAGAACAAAAATGAAACTTAAGTTAATATACAGAAAATGAAACACGACTCACCATGTCGTCACGTAATGCCTCTACTTCTTCCCGCCATACTATTTTTTTCTTGTTGTCGCGATAGTCTGGTCCGTGTGGCACATCGTCTCCGATCATCACCAGGGAGCGCTGCGTACCCGGCGTCCATATGAGCTGAGTTCGAACTTCATGCAGGACCAACTCATAACATTCAGGACCATCTCCTCCAAAAGTGGGACCCGCTTCCTTCACAAACTGGCACAGTTGTGTGACGTCATTGGTAAAGTCGATGTGTTTGGTGACGTAGGTGGTGTTTCTGTCGCAGTAGTCGCCGTGGGCAAACACCGCGATCTTTAGAGATGGGATGTCCATGAAGAGACGCTGGATCATCTCTTGGAGTTTGTTTCGGACTTCGTCCAGATATGACGACATAGATCCCGTGGTGTCGAAGGAGAACGCGATCTCTATGGGCTGAGGACCGTAAACAACAGGGTCGCTGTAACCTGTGGTGGTGGCAGAGGTGTTCGTGTCCATTGCGTCTGACATGTCAGGCATTTTTGGTGTTTTCCTGGGGAGAAAGGTTATTTTTTAATATAGATAATAAAATAGCCCATATGTTGAGACAGTATTGTCCCTTTCAAGGTTGACATATATATGGCGGTAGGTGTACCAATTCTCTTTCTTATGCAGTCACAATAACATTGTTATATATTATCATTATAATAATTGTTATTGGTATTTATTATTATAAATTTTTTTTATTCATCAATACTATTATTTAGCATTTATTATTATTGTTATCATTATTAATCGTTATCATCCATAACCACCACGACTACAGTATTAACTTTCTAACATCATTAAACTGGAACACAAATAATATAAAATAATTAGGTTAAATGTCTTATTTCACTTTCACTTGAACACTCAGATTCGCCAAAATTTCTAACCCTGCCGAACGTGTATATATGGGTTATAAAGGACATTGTTTTCATCATTTTGCGTTTAGATTGATTCACTACCTTGTAGGGTAACTTCTTGGGGAAGGCCGTGTTGTTTTGCTTGGCTTACAGTTCCACAATTATGTGTGTTCTGTTTGTAACCGGGGAATACGCAGGTATATATAGGCTAAAAGAGCCTCGTTCTGGCGGCAGAAGCCCGGGCGAGTCCAAACAGGTACATGTATGCGAATTCAATCTAGCTCGGCGCATCTAGTTCTGTTAACATATATTAAAATTTGCCGAAGGATGTGAAACGTGATTCACGAGCGCCTTCACCCTTGTCGTTTGCTTCAATAATACATTCACTTCAGTTCGAATTTAATAGCTCTACTGCGATTAAAGAACCACCGGATCGTTGTGAATGTTTCCCCCGACAAGCTGGTTCTTGCTGAGCTCAGTCAGCATAATATTGAGTGTCCTCAGTGTCCTGTGCCGGTATTCAGCAAGGGGCGGACTGAGGTGGGGAACAGGCCCTAGATATTTGAGAATATGGTCTAAATTTATTAATACCATGGGCCTAAAAGCATCAAGGTTTAGCGCATGCCATTGGCTCGCAGTCATCAAGATATATATGTACTTCTTCACGCCACAGCCCACCGGAAATTTATCGGTGTCCCGGGTTGGCTAGTTGGCCAGTCCGCCCCTCCTATATTGGGCTTATATGTTATAAAATGACCAAATATTATTGTCACTTATTCAGATAACTATAAAGCTGCCGAAAGATGTCTCAGGGAGCTTCCAATCACGGTGCATTTTTAAAAAAATTACAACTATAAAAATTTGTAAATAAGCTATCCCATACGTCGGCATAGCATGAAAAATAAACGGCAGAACTCTAAAGCATACACGGGCCTTTTAACAACAGGGGCGTCAATATGGGGGGGGGGGGGGGGGGAGGGGGGAATATATCCCCCAACTTTTTGGCAAGGGGGGGGGGGGTCAATGTAATCATCCCCTCACTATTCAGAGAATAATATTTATATATTTCAAATGAAATATATAAATAAATATCATTATAGACTTTGGTTCCATTTATGATTTTACTATGAAATATTTATATCTAATGGTTTAGAACTGACATATACATGTACCTTATTTTTTTAAATCTAATACTTAATTGATATATATTTGATATGTTTCACACAGACAATTAAAGGGTATGTATATATATTATATATACACACATATATATATATATATATACATATATATATATATATATAAACATGTCTGTTTTATCCTAATTTTGACTATCCTCCATGCCTGTCAGCCCCCCCCCCCCCCCCAAGTGTGTCATCTCCCCACCCTGCGAGTCATCCCCCCCCCCCCCCAGCCTTGAAGATAAATTGACACCACTGTTTATCAACGTCATAATTAAATCTTGAAACCATTTTAGGTTATTTCAACCGATCAGAAGACAGATTACTGTGTTCAAATTAGGAATTTCAGAGAATCAGTGCATGGTTAGGCCTATATTACTAAATTTTAAAGTAGATTCAGTGATCTGTCATATTTTTATTGATATTATTTTCATAACCATTGTATGATCAAAGAACAATGAATGTGAGAAATTGTACTTTTTTTTCAGAAATATTACAGGCTATATTTGCAAACTCATACCAGGGTAAATTATATATAAATATACTTTTCAGTCTGTGACCAGAACAAAAATTTAAATTTTAGAAGTGCAAATCCAGAATTACAAATGCACATGCTCCATTCATATAACTGCTCATATGGGGGTCATCTGCACTTTAAAATATACACTGCGCCCCATATATAGAAAATAAATTTTCTCTTTTAACGGTTTTTTTCTTGTGTCTCGAAGGTGAAAATGGCTTGGATTTTAACCACTGTGTAGCAGTGTAGCACAAGCAATTTCTCACATAAACGGTCGCAAAAAAACGAGTCATCGAATATGGAACATGTAAATAACTGATACAAAGGATATGAGAAGAACTGAATGAAAAAAAAAACAAAAAAAAAAAAAAAAAAAATCCATGTTGTATAGATGATTTACGTATGGTTGTATTATTTCAGTTATAAAGATTGATTAAACTATACTTGTTTTGCAGATGTACGATTTAAGAAATAATTGAAGTTCAGCAACGCACCAACTATTAATAATACTTATCATGAAAGTTATAATGATATATATATATATATATATATATATATATTTATATTATATATAGGCCTATATATATATATATATATATATATATATATATATATATATATATATATATATATATAATTTAGAAAAATGAAGAATGTGCTTCTATTTCCATTTTGACCATCCAGTTATGGATAATGTGAATAGAATGAAGCCTCGCTTGATTACAAGATCATTGATTGAATATCAACTCATTCTTTGGAATTCACACTGCGATTATGGCACTTGGTTTGGCGATTCTGTCTAAAACATGCGGTATTTTCCATATATCTCTCATTTTCTAAACACTTTTCTTGTTACATGCTTTGCAAATATTTGAAAACGACAATTTTTAACTTCTATTAAGTGATGTCATGAAACGTGACCTAAGTAAAGTTTCGCGTTTTTCAATCAACCCGTAAGACTAGTTACATATGTGTTTTCACATAATTATGTTAAGCATGCGGACTAGTTTACTACCTCCCCGTCAGAGAGCAGCATAATCGACAGCTTTCATTTCCAGTACTCCATGCAGCAACACAAATACCTTATACGCAGGGTTCTCATTGCATTACTTCTATATAATTAATTTCAGTTTTTAAAAATGTTTAAAGAAGTGTAGCAGGGATACATTTAACTAGTCAGATAAAGAGAAAGAGTTAAACAATTGAAAACAAACTTAAGACTTATTCAACTTTTAGTTGATGTGATATTGTGTATGTTTACTCTAATGTGGAGTTTTCTGTGTAATTATACCAAAAAGCAAAATTCATGCAATCTTTTAGTTATTTGGTTTGTGGAACGGAGTGGTTGGTATGCGTATATACAAAGAATATACTAACAAGGTATACATACGCATATGTATTAGTTATGTACACACATTGAGGTCTTGGATTTTTTTACCCTTTCATATAAGAAACTTTCTTCACATAGATATACATGAGAATAGTACTTTGAGAAAATGTTGCATTCAGTACAATGTCTGGAGCCACAGAAGTTAAAAGACAGAAATGTGAGTTAATTATTAATTAGTCTTGCTAATTCAGAGCACAATATATCTTATATATATATATATATATATATATATATATATATATATATCTTTAGTGTATACGCAAAATATCCCCCCCCCCCCCCCGCATTTTGCAGTTTCGAGGAACTGGGAGAAATAAACCTATCAGGGTTCGATAAGGGCTCGGGGAGGCCACACGAAAGTCCCCAGAGGACAGCGAGAATCTATCTGGGCAAAGTTGAGAGCGGAATAACGTTTTTATCACGCCCAAATCCTAAAATTATCTTTGGATCACAAGCACATTTATAACGGGGGGGGAGGGGGTGCTGTGAGGGGGTGAAGAAAAGTCCTCACGATTGGGCCACAATGAGTCAGCGAGTAAACATTTAGTGGTATTTACAGAAAAGTATGACTGGTTTTGGTTGAAGTTGTTTCCCCAATGCCCTTATATAGTGTGATCTTTAAAATAATTTTGTTTTGACAGATTCTTATTAAAATAAATTCGTTAAAACAAGGAACCTATGGGTCACGGCGCTCAGCTGAAATTGAGTATCTGTAAATAAAGTCCTTGTGGTTTTGTGCTGACTGTGCACTTTTATGGACTACAGCCAAGATACAGGAGCCTCTCATGATCACAAACATGTATATCTAAAAAAATTAGTATTTTAACTAAGTGACTGTAAGATGCATGTAGAATATATCCCCTGGGAACTTGCGAAACCCTATATACATACAAATTATAGAATAATGGACATAAGCTGAAGCATAATATTACACATTTAATTGTATCCGCCAAAACAAAGGTTTGCGGATACTATGTTTTTGACCGGGTTCCGCCGCCGCCGCCGCGTTCGTGTCTGGAATAGAACTCTGAGACCAGTGGACAGATTTTTCCGAAACTTTACACCATTATCGGGTCACATGTGAACCAGTACGTCCATCTGTGCGTCTCTTTTGACACATTCACCCACATATCTTCGGACTCGTTGACCAATGTGGCTAAAAAAATTACACAAATGTAGCCCTTGGACAGCTTTATGACATACACAAAAACTGGTTGCGCCACCTGCAACCATTTTTGCACAGCGGCCATCTGTTCATTTGCCTTGGATTAAATCACCCATATCTCTGCAGTGGTTGGACTTATCCACCTGAAATTTTTTCATGTGTATACATCCTGGATAGCTTTCTTGGTTTTATGACAGGTGGCGCCACCTACATCCACGTTCAGGCTGCAGACATCCAGGCTTATATCTCAGGACTGGTTTGACGTATCCTCCTGAAATTTTGCATGTGTTAAAATCTCACATAGCTCTTTATCATACACAAAACTGGCCACCTGCAACCATTTTGCACAGCGTCTATCTGTTTGTCTGCCGTGGGATAAAATCACTCAATTCTCGGCAGTGGTTTGACTCATCTGCCTAAAATTTTGCATGTATATACATCTTGCATAGCTTTCTGAATTTTTTTTTGCAAGTGGCACCACCTACATTAATGTTTACGCTGCAGACACCCATGTACGCTCTTTACACAGCGCTTTAACTATAAGCCTAGTCCCTATATCGTAAGCGCTGTTTGTTATGACCTCGTATCCTGAATTGCAACACCAAGGGGGAGCACTGTATTTTTGTCCAATCAGATGAGACCTTGTGCAGGAAGACACGGCCAAGCGAGGAATACACGGAGCCAATCATGTTCATTTTTTGAGTGACAGCTCATCGTCCCGGTAATGGTCTGAACAGGCCACAGGCTCGGAGAGAATTGCCGCAGACGTGGTTTGCTTAGGGCCTTGGGCACATAGGATGCCCGGTCGGTGAGCTGTAATTCAAACAAAACGTAACAACAAAGGCTGCGTGATCACCTCGTAGTTCTGCAGACAACAGATACATAGCTACGCTAACACAGTCATACTGTCAGGATCGAATCGGTCGATGATGCGAGAATGCAGAGGAAGCAATTAAAATTCGACCGTTAACTGTCTTCAACCGGCGCTTGAAGCGGAGCTATGGGCGAAGTTAGGATGCCTGTCGAGTGTTTGTTTATTGGCATCTGGTTGGCTGCTTGTCACATCGTACGCACGTGTTTTCAGGGGACAACGAACCGCCATCTGGTGTCTAAATATATCATAAACGGTTAAAGCTGGCAGCGTGAAAATCAGTTGCTTCTTTAGAAGCGTAAGATTTCCGCTGCCTCGGCAGCGTAACGCCCATGCTAATATCTCAGGACTGGTTTGACGTATCTCCCTGAAATTTTGCATGCATATAGATCTCACATAGCTCTCTATCATACACAAAATTGTTTGTCTGCTGTGGGATAAAATCACTCATATACAAGCAGTGGTTTGACTTATCTGCATATGTATACAACTTGGATAGCTTTCTAGATTTTGTCGCAGGTGGCGCCACCTACATACACATCTCGGCTGCAGACATACATCCTAATATGCAACACACCTCACTTTATTTCCCCTTGCAACTCAATCCATGCCTCACCTCACCCGTCCCACTCTGATTTCGGCAGATACACGTAGTCGCTTGTCGACTACCCGTATTCTCGTTTATTAACTGAAATTAAATCCTGTAAAATATAAAAAAATCCTTTTTCAAATAAGCATAAATTAAATTTGATAATCAAGTTAAAACAAGCCAATTTGTTATACATTGCATCTGCACTATGTAATATATGAATCTTGTAGCCTGAAACCATTTAATAATGACGCAATAATGAATAGAATAGTAATGAGACTAATTGTTTTATGCAAGGACAAAAAATGTTTACATGTAATAGTTCTAAATAGTTGGCCATGTGAGCTATAAATTAAATCCCATGAAAGTTTGCCCGATATTCCTGATTAACTGCGTCTACCAGTGTAGCAATGTGTACCATTCATAGCAA
Organism: Sipunculus nudus; assembly: GCA_026874595.1. Taxonomy (NCBI): domain Eukaryota; kingdom Metazoa; phylum Annelida; class Sipuncula; order Golfingiida; family Sipunculidae; genus Sipunculus; species Sipunculus nudus. The sequence goes on along the minus strand of CM049306.1, from coordinate 35,399,135 downwards.
GGTCTAGCAAAGTTTAAGAGATATGAATCAAATGCTAAAAAGTATATTTACACCTTATATATTCAAACATGTCAAAGAGCACATATGTTAGATCCTTATATATTATCACATTTGAATATTAAATAATTAATTAATGAACAGATATAGATTTGCAATTTGTAGAGCTTGAAGCCAAATCATGAAAATTTATATTGTTTAAAAAAATCTAAAATTGTATAACAGTCTGCACAAATTTGAATTTTACATTGAAATTATACGATTCATCATGTTTATTCGACCTGTCAATTGTTACATGTTACATGTTACAAATAGCCTCAAGTGGCCTCATCACCTATGGCATAGGCTATGTTTGATATAATCATCAGTTATTTTGATGACATGGTCTTCTAAAAATTTGATAAAAGCTAAAATTTGTGATCAATTGCTTTCAAATTTAAGATCTGAAAAGCTTAAATCCATATATGTGCATTCTATGATATTAAATCAACAGTGCTTACAGGCAATAGCCCTGCCAGGGCTTTAGTATTTGCGTTTACTAATAAAATGTTTAAAATAAAGCGGGATTCCATGCATCGATAGACTTAACTCAGTGCCAGCTCTTATCACTAACGCCCTGTAAAGTCCGTATGGTGAATCCCTGATATTTGCATATTAGCGCGTCACAAGGCTCTTTGAGGACCTGACGATTCCCCCGTATTTTTATATCAGGCCGTCACGTCTCATGCGTGTGACATCGTTGTTTTGAGATCGCAAACAGTGGTCCCACAGCACGACCCGCTTGGTAACCTTCGATCGGGTCCTGTGATATAGCTCTGCTGAACGAATATTACGGTCCATAATGTAGACACTATCGCAACAATTTTGTACCGACAGGTCCAGTAAAATTCCCTCTGCCGAGAAGACAAGAGCAGCTGGCAGCATTTGTCTGAAACCGTGTATTAACTGTCAAATTGCGATTCGCGAATCGTGATCGTTTCAGTCAGCCGGAGCATTTTGACTGCGCTTGTGGCTTGTGCACCTGAAAATGTCGCTTTGACTGGCTGAGCCAGAGTTTGTGAGGCCTACTGTCGAGAGTGGTGGTCTGATAAACGTTAACACTGAGGCTGAGGGTTATAGTGTTTTAAATTCTCGCCGAACTCAGCATAAGCGACGGCTAAAAATATTAAGACAAATTAAATGGGAATATTAGTAGCCAATTGGAAGCCCGGAATAGGCGATGACTGAATGAACCATGTTGGTTTTGAAAAAGAATCTGGGAAAGACCACTGTTGACGTCACTAGAAAAGACCTTAGTTCACCGAGGCGGTGATGTATGGCGCTGACCAGTCCATGAAAGAAGAGGTTCAGATTGTGGTAAATTAGTTATATGATTTGCCGCAAGATGGCGGTACCGATACTAAGTGCGATACAACGCGGGAACGTTAGACTGGCCCAGTCAATGAAATGGCTCTTAATTGTTGCATCTGACAGAGAAACCAAACGTTCTCTCACTGTATCGCACGTATTGTGTCGGTAATTTCCACTCTCTGACCCTCTCATTCATCGACTGGTAAACTTGGGCTGGACCGGACAGTCAGCGCCACACATCACCGCCTCGCTGAACTAAGGTCTTTCCCAGTGACGTAGGGATTAATTATAGTGGTCTTTCCAAGATTTTTTTTTTATTTTTCAAAACCAACATGGGTTATCCAGTAACCGCCTATTGTGGGCTTCTAGCTTGCTTTATATATACCCATCTGATCAGTCTTAATATTTTAAGGCTCTCGGCTATTTTGAATACGGCAAGACTTTCAACACTATATATAACCCTCGTCCGCAGTGAGACAGTGTGTTACCGTTTATTAGACCATCGCTTTTCAAGGCAGGCCGGTTTGAAAATGTATCACTAGCTCAGCCAATCAGCGTGAGATATTCAGGTCCACAGGCGACGAACGGAGTCATGTAGCGGCTGGCTGAAACGATCACGGCGATCAGCGTGTTGGCAGCTTAACAGGGTTAAGACTTTCAAGTGTAACTTGAACACTAACAAATACACAGTACAAAATAGATGCGACAGTGTCTACAATGCATTCATTTGGCCCATGGACCGTAGTGTTCAACAGCAGAAATATATCAAAGGACACGAAGGTCCATGTATGGACTTTCTGAAAACATGATTTCAGTGCGAATGTTACCAAGCGGGTTGAGCTGTCTATTACCATTGTGACCGCTGCTAGCGTCTTCATAGCAACGATGCCATTCACAGGAGGCGTGACGGCCTGATATGCAAATGCGAGGGAATCGTCAGGAGCCTTGTGACGCCCTAATATCCAAATATCAGGGATTCACCATACGGACTTTACAGGGCTTTAGTGATAAGAGCTGGTACTGAGTTTCGTCTATCGGTACATGGAACAACGTTTTATTTTAAGCATTTTAGTAGTAAACGTAAATACACTAAAGCCCAGGCAGGGCTAGGGAACGTTTGATTTCTCTGTTAGAAGCAACTTAACTATTTTATTGACTGGGCCAGTCTAACAAGCAAAAATGTCAACTGTTCTAGTGTGGCAAAATGTATGGCAGAACTTTTGAAAAAAAAATTAATATCCTGATTTAATTTCTGGTATACACTGAAATAAACACCTAATTAAATGTGCACTTTAATCATTGGTACCACTTGTAATACAAAATCATAAAACATAGAAAATAATAATATTCATCTTGTTTATGCACCCATAGAGTTGGACTGCTCGGGAGTGAAGTGAGTTATGTAACAGCTTTGGGAGGCAACCACTGTGCATACCACTGTACTGGGCTGGCCTAATGTAAACAATACTTGACATGGTGGTTGAAAACTTTAATAAAACCTTCAGTTTTGGACCAATTGCTTTCACATTTCAGATTATAAAAGATTTATTCTTTATGTGTACAACGTGTGAAAATGAAATTAACAGTACTCTAGATAAAAAAAAATTGGGCATAATTTGAGGATTCGATTTTACTTTTATGCAAATAACTTTTAATAATGTACAAAATCTGGCCTAATATCTGGTATACAATTAAATCTAAATTAGATATTGTTACATCCTTAAACAAGTGGCCCATGTGCCTTGAAGCTCAGCTGAATTTGACTGGGTGCTCATTTCTTTTATAAATATTATATATTGTCTGTGAGAATAGCCTATGGCTAATGTTACTATGTTGTAACACGGACAGAACATAAAATTATATATTTTTTGGGGGATTTTGCATTTTGACATGTATTATAAGAATTGCAAGTAGCTTACAGAAAATATAGTTTACCATGACCTAATTTAAAATTTCAGAGAAGATTTGCCCAGGACCTAGGCCTAATGGCTACAATTCGTACCCATCTGACGTTCTAGGTGCTCAAATCATGTTTTTGGCCTGCAAGGTGCAGGCTTCCAGTGGGATTTGCCTGGATGTTGTGTTAGAAGATTTAAGGCTTATAGATACAATATGTGCCCTATCTGACTGTATTTAACATGTATCAGGAGAATTAAGTGACCTAATATTCAGGATTCAAATTGCACAAATTCATATTTTGGCTTATAACTCCGGAATATAGCTTAATAGGTCACCATGACCTAATTTCAGGTTTCTATGGAGATTTGCCAAGGATCTCCCTGGATGTAATGTTAGAATTGTTGGACAAATGGATACAATTTGTGTCCTGTTTGACTGCTCAAAATCATGTATCTGGCCAGTATAGCCTGCAGAATATAGGTCACCATGACCTAATATAAAATTTCAAAGGAGAATTGCCCAGGGCCTAGGCTTTATGCATACAATTTGTACCCATCTGACGTTCTATAGGTGCTCAAATCATGTTTTGGCCTTTAACCTGCAGGTTTCCCGTGGTATTTGCCCAGATCTCCCTGAATGCTGTGTAAGAAAATTTTAGGGCTTAAGGATAAATTTGTGCCCTATCTCACTGTATTTGACGTATATTATAAAAAAATAAGTGATCTAATTTTAGGATTCAAAGGAGACGTGCCAACGACCTCCCTGGACTCTACAATAGAAGGTTCCAGTGAAATTATATACAACTTGTACCCTGTCTATCTGGGTGCTCAAATTCATATTTTTGGCTCATATTTCACAGAATATAGCCTATTAGGTCACCATGAACTTATTTCAAGTTTCCAAAGAGATTTGCCTAGAACCTCCCTGGATGTTGTGTTAGAAGATTCTAGGCCTAAAAGATACAATTTTTGCCCCATCTGACTGTCTGGGTGCTCAAAATCTTTTTTTTTCGGGTCGTAGAATACAGAATATAGGTCACCGTGACCTTATTTCAGGTTTTTAAAGACATTTGCTTAGGACCACCCTGAATTTTATGTTAGAAGATTCAAGGCTTATATGGACTTACAGTCAGCTGGGCTAACCATTAACCATTTAACCATTAACATGTAAAGTAGGCAAATATATTTCCTGGTTATTTGACAGGTACAAAATTGACCCAATTTATGGCAAGTGCATAGAAAATATACTGAGGACTATATATGCCAAATTAAAACGAAACAACGCCAACGGTTTTCATAACGGGCAGTCCTGAAGTGTAACAGTTGTTCTTTTAATGAAAAATGGAGGTTTTTGCCTAATTTCTCGTAGGAACGAAGTCGAAGTTGCCTAATTTTGGGTTTGAACTAATTCTAGTAAACTAATTATAGTAGAACTTGGGGACATATAACTCTATGTCGAATTTTGGATCCTAGGTCTTACGGTATACGAAATGTATTTCAGCATTCATTCAGGACTGCAGCAAATTTATTAAATGCCAACATTTTGTTTAGTCAACTGGGGGGCGGATCCAGGATTTATAAAAAGTGGGGGGGGGGGGGGGTCCAACCCAGGAGGACTAATCACTTAACCTAAAAGAGGTCCACCGGTCCGGAAATGGGGTCCAGGCGAAAAAATGGGTATGGAACTCGTAAATTAATGTTGCAGCTGGTGAAAAATAGGGGGAGAGGGATGTGTGTGTGTGGGGGGGGGGGGGGGTCCGGACCACCTGGACTCCTCTATACCCTCTCTGGATCCGCTTCTGCAACATTATCGCATCGGCTTTGGACTTATTTTTGTAGGGGCTGGGGAGATCTAATTGAATTTGTGCATGGTTGTATACTAACACCTGTCGTAGTTTTATGTTTGTATTATGTATGTATGTATATATATATATATATATATATATATATATATATATAATATATATATGTATATATCTATCCTATCTCTCTCTCTATCTATATATATATATATATTAATATATAAATATATGTATAACATTTATCTAATTTATCTAATCTATCTATCTGCATGGATGTGTATGTTTGCATGTGTATTTATGTATGGGAGTATATATATGCTAGAGGATGTATGTGCTTATGTGCACTTAAAATAGTTCCATCGGATCGTGATCAATGTTGACTGGATGTACTTAATTACACTATAAACAGATAATAAACATGGACATAGGGAGGTCAGTTGAGAACAGGAATATAATTGGTACGCCCCTGCCTTGCGCACCCTAGCGACTTGGTTCACTGAGCCAACGGACCAGTTATCAACCGTGTCGGGACATGATACGTTTACCTGGTCTGATTAGGTAGAAATAAACCGCATATGGCCATGTGTGTCTTCTTTTAAATAGGGGGGTTTCCACCTGTCCAATTTTGGTCATGACCATGTATTTGTAAATGTTATAAAGTCGGGGAGTGTCTATTTGTCATTTTCTTTGAAATAGAAATTAAGTGCATATATAAATAGAGTCACACGTGCTTATGAATATGTTTGTTAACAGAACTATATATACACGTCATACCTTAGATATCGTTACCGGATATGATATTTTCGTGTGTGTGTGTGTGTGTGTATGTGTGTGTGTGCGTTGAAGGGGAGGGGATCGGGGAGTTCCTCAGGCTATATCTTCAGCCTGGCCATTTGCTGGGCCTATTGTTTGTTAACCAGATACAACTAGTGTGATATATACATAAATTTTATTTAGTTGACACCGTTATTTCCTCGATCTCGGTAGGTCTATATCAGTTATATGATAATATATCGGTGATCACGTGGGAATGTGCTCACTGAACCGCGTAAGATTGATTTTCCATCCCTTGCGTTAATTTATTCAAGCGTTACACTGCCGCTTATAAAAAAATCATTAGTGTATAGTGTTTATGCCTTTATTATTGTGACGTACAGCTGAGTAACATAGGTTTCAATGTCAGCCCGTTTAGGTCTAAAGCTAGTTCTAATATATATTTACACTAAAGTAGCGAGTATACAAAGCATCCCTTAATTATACTAGACCAGGTATACAAACATCAATCAAAACATTAGTGATTAAAAGCAATGCTATGGATTAGCCCTTTACATGTCAACTATACCTGTTTTATGTTCACTGCCCGTATAAATTACATTAACATCTATCGGTTACATGTTGCGATTTCACGCTGTTTTCAATTAAACAGACAAACATACAAACAGACAAAAAACTTTATCCGACAACGAATGAATTGACGAGACCATTTATATTTTTGTATGCTTATATTTATATCCTGTGCCCAGGCATATAGCAAAACTAACAAATACATATACGACAGGCAGGTACAGAGGTTACTGTCGATATAAGTTATACACAAATCTATATTGTTGGATGTGTTACTAGCTATAAACGTTTAATACTTTTTAATTGAAATTTATGTATGAAAATGAAACATGCACCTAAAACAAGCATAGAGATCCCACCCTAGTTCTTTTTTATATAAAAAATGAAATATTTGAAAAAAAAGTCTAAAGTAGCTGACGCTTTTAGATAAGCTTCAGTTATTATATTTGCATTTATGTGGCCACTTATGAAACGAGTCCTCAGTATTTTAAATTTCCAGTCATTTTGGATGTATACTGTATATGAATGGATCACAGCAAGTCTTTACTCAATAAAATGCTATAATAAAGAAACATTTAAAGAGCCTGCACATCTGTTGTATTTCATGCATTTACGCCTCAAAAGCTTTAAGTCATCATCTGTTCGAAACAATACATACTTAAATATTACCCGTATACAGTGGCGTCAATTATCTTTAAGGGTTGCCGGGGGGGGGGGGGGGGGGGTTGCAGGCCTTGGAGGGTAATCACATTCTTTAAAAACATATATGAATATTTTATTGTCTGTGTGACACATTTCAAATATGTTATAATTAGATTTAGGTTTAAAAAAAATAAGGTGTTATGTTTCCGGTATAGTTTAATTTTAATCCAGGTTCAGTAATATTTCATATTTTCTATTTCAAAGTAAACTCAGAAATGGAACCAAAGTCTATAATTTTTATTATCAATATATTAATATTAATATACTTGCTAAAATGTGGTCAATATACACCCCCATCTCCCATGAATTGACACCCTTGGTATTACCTGAAAAAAGTAATGTTAAAAGTGTTAAAAAATAGCCTTCCTCTTAAAACTTTTGAAATGTTATAATTTGGTGTCAGCACTACATGCAAGAGCGCGTGGGAGGTTAAAATAATAAGTTATGACGAACAAGCCATCACTTGATGGCATCACCTGTTCCGGAAGTGAACCATGACGGTACTATAGTGAAGGCGGAAAAGGGGGTTCCCGATGTGATAAAGTGAAGGCCGATGATTGGGCAAAATAGTCACGTGACCCCTAGTGCTAAAGTGGTGTGCTTCTTATAACTGTACTCGAGGTGGTCTATTGTTTATACGCGAGTAAGCAAGTGATACGCAGAGAAGGTACTGCTTTGAATATAAGACATATCGCTCACGGGATATTAAAGAAAAAATATACGATAAGGTATGTTTATATACTTGATTATTTTTTTAATACAAACGCTCACACTTCATTTTTTGTATGTTTTACATAAAATGAAATATAAGAAGAATTTACATTCCATGTGCATAATAATGGCTATTTATATATATATATATATATATATATATATATATATATACATAAGCTTACATATACTTTTCCTTTTTCACTTTATACAAACAAGCCGAGAACTAAGAAACTGAACAAATCAAAATATGTAGAGAAAGCTAATTTAAAAATAAATATTAATTTACGCTTCCCTGCGATTAAAAATGTATTTTATTATAAGAACTAATAAACATACAAAGTCTAATTTTTTTTACAATTTCAAGGGAGTAACATTTGGAAAATAAACCCTTTTGTCTTTTCATGGACCCACATGTAATTGCCCGATATGCTACATGTTGTCAAATAGGTATAATATCAAGGCACCGGCAGTCAGTTCACCGTAATAATAAAAAATAAATGGATCCTTATTTAGAAGTCTAGGTCTTATAAATCCTGAGCCCAGGAGGGCACAAGTCGCCAGCTTGACGTATGATTTGCAGTACAGAAACAAGAGCTTAAACTGAACACACGTATATGCCATATGTGGTGTGTTAATTATTATAAGTTGTGTTGTATTTTGAGTATCCTTGCAGGCATGGTATAATCTACCCGAGTAATGTCGAGTAAGCATAAGTTATTACTTTATTTAACTACTGCATAGATGTTATGATTTTATTTATACCATAGTAAATGTATACAAGCATTTTCAAGAGCAATAAGAATGACGTTTTACTGTTCTTGTGTATTTTAAGACTGGAGTTGGTATTCGATCAATTTATTGTGTATAGTTTACAGTTATTTTCTTTTGATAATTATTTTATAGCTGGATGTACTTATTAAATACCAATGACACAATTCAGTCATAATTCATGAATCAGATATTGTCAAAGGAAAGTGGTCTGCGGTTTTGGTAATTTTCTACCTTAAAGGGTTGTTTTATTCATTATGTGAGCAAGGGTAGGCTTGGACATGCAGTTACACGTAATATAAAGTGCCCCATTTCTCCAGATAATAATTAGATGGGAAACCTTGCTATAACTCTTGGTGCATGGTGACGCATAACAACGAGATACATAAATCTCCAAACTTGATTTTATTCATTTATCCCATGCATGCATTAGTTTATCAATGCATTATATTTATTTATATAGGTGCAATAAATGTAGTATATACAGTGAACGTCATTAACACAACTATACCTCTGCAATCACCGTACTTGGTCATGTTAACTGGCGAGGTGGTCATGTAAGGCATTTAAAACAAAACAGAACATGCCGAGCCGGGACCAAAAATAACGGTCGTTACAGTGGGGTGGTTGTATTACCATGGGTTGTCATTAGACGGATTTTTATTATATATGTACGTTAAAATGAACGTTTTAACAAAATAATGAAAACTTGTCACCACAAGAACTAGATTAACCATCAACCATCCTTGATGACAGTATATTATACCGCTTCAACAAATCATTATGACAAACATGTTGCTTTAAACCAGTTTTAGGACTCCACCTCAAAGATAACACAAAATTGTTTATAGACCATTGAACCATTTATGACCATTTAACTGATATCCTAGCCGTGAAATGCATATCTATATTCGATCTAATGCTTAATCTGAAATAGCTCGTCTTCAAAGCTTACTGCATTAAATTTTACACGGTTATATACAAGTAATATACAAAATCAAATAATATACAATACTATATTCAAAAATAAAGTGTCACCAAACAAAACAAACACTCAACTTTAGCAAATATAGAGGATTTATTTTTTCTTATGAGAACAGTCATGGCCTGCTGGCCTTGTAACGCTCGAGTGGAACCGCTGGAGGAGGCAGGGGTGCTGAAGGGCAAGAAGAATGAGGAACTGCTGGCTTACATCAACAGAAACGTCATCGGGAAAGATGCAGTGTTCACCGGTACATTCGGCAGGAGAAAGGGTAAGTGAAAATGGCGTGGGCGGATTATAAGATTATTGAGATAATAACGTGGGGATGGGGGTGATTGGAAGGAGCGTAAGTTGGAGAATATCCATTATCAATGTCTGAAATGTAGAGCTGGGGGAGGGGGGTGTAGCTACTAAGGGTCACGGTGACTAAAATGTTAAATATATCTGAGAGGCGACATAGATACGTGCAGTTAATATTTATTTTACCTTTACATACCTCACAAATGGTAGTTTAAGGAGTACGGAAGTCCCTCCCTGCGTGTACTACGAAATATCATTTTAATAATTAAAGCGTTCAGTTATTAGCCCAACAAAACAGGATTTATTTAGAGAGGATAGAAATGGTTCGCATGATGCGAATTCAAAGGTAGCCTGTTATATGCTATAACCCAATAAAGTCTGTTATATGGCTGCTTGGGTCGTATACTCCCCAGGGAACCGAGAAAGGTTGGAAAAGTCTGAAAGAGACTGACATTGTCGGTGATATCAGACTAAAAGCACACCATGTGTTACCTTTTCTATGTACCGTAACCTCTTGTGTTTGTGTAACTTGGCCCATATATACTCACCTTTGAACTTTTGACACTTGGATAAACTCGTTTGCAAAGGCTAAAGAGAGTATCAAAATACGTAAGGCATGCAGTGATCCAGTTAATCAGGGTGATTATTACCAAGATCCGGAAAACTCATGGAGGATCTCGATATCGTTTAGGTAACAACACGGTCTCAGTTACGAACCACAGAGTTTATTAATAAACACATCTTAATCAAAAGCATACGTGTTCCGGGAGTGTGGACAATAAGACTAAATCTCTGAGAATTTGTACATATTTGAGACCTCGCTTTGTACTGCTGGATGGTTCATGTCTCATGGTAACTGACACCCACATAGGGTGTAGAACTTGGTCTGTTTTCGTAAACTGATCCCCCCTACTTGGTCGTATTGGGGTGCAATCAGTACTTTAGCATTAGTCCTTACCCTTGACCCGAAGCTGGTGACCCAAAATGCACCCCCATCTCTGACATTTAAGATGTGCCAACTTACCCTGTTTGACCTCGCTTCTGAGACAAAGCAGTGTGACCTGATCTCAGTTTTCTGAAACGGATGGACAGTGTCTTTTGTTCATCAAAGGTACCGTTTAATATATCTCTAAAACTCATACCATTGGACTGTCACACATATATACAGTCCCCCTCCAAAAAAGAACTTCTATATTTATTTATCAATACAGGTTGTGAAACTTTAATTTTCCATGTTAATTTCTGCTTATGGATTTGAAATACGTCCACACATACACATAGAGACAACCGGGAATGTCGTGAACATTAGAAAAAAATACACTTTAAATAGCTGAATATTTGCTACATATCAATTAAAGCAGCATCGTGACTGAATCACAAAACAACGTTTTTATTATAATCTTTGGATTGTATACAGCAGTTCCCTAATATTTTAATATAAATTTGGTGTTTTACATTTTCTAATCTGGTAAGACAGGTCTTTAGGATAAAGACACTCATTTTTCTGCAACAAAGTCTACACATTACAATTCAGTCATGATATACATAAAAAAAAGTTTTAAGACAATTTACTGGCTATCATATCACCGCAAGTGTCAGTGTCAGTTTTTGCGGTAAATTGAATAACTGAGTGAGGGCAAGGGAAGTGTAATTTGATGACCGGTTACTGAGAACACAAGATGAGTCTTACTGTCTGAACTAACCGCAAGGACAGCAGGAACCTAAGAGAAATGTAAAGATTTCGTTTAAGTTCATTTCATAGGTCTGCGTTTTCTTTTAAAATCCTTTAAAAAACAGCATTAGAACTTTCATCATCTTGATCTTCTAGTTTCTCTTGCTTTTCTGTTACAATTTATAAAAACATATTAAGTATACAACGACAATAACGATTGCATCATGCTTGGTTTTAGATTTTTTAGTATTACGGATTGAAATTAATATTGTGCAATCCTTGTGAATTTCCAAGCAGTTGATACATTGTTATTTAATCTTTTGTTTTAGCTGTATACTGCGACTACACGGCATCAGGCAGGTAAGACAATGTCTTTATACTCTATATCTATGATTTATTTCCTCCAAAACGAATAACTAAATAAATGTTAGAAGAAATTAAAATTGGAAGTCAGATAGCAGGCTTGGAAATAGGCCGCATTAAGACTGAGATATATATTATTTAAGTCTGTTTAGCACTGGTAACTAGGCAGTCAAGAACAGGACTTACTGCGGTAGAAAAAAGAAAAAAAAAACCTTCCGTTTACAGTATATATGAATAATTAAGACTTACCCATTATTCTGTAAATACCTCCTTATCTCCGCAGAAAATGGATCAATACCACGCAAGGTAAATCTGTTAACTTGACCGTTACGTCTTTCATCAGGCCATGTCGTTTATTCATGCTTCTTCGTCAAACTTTGCTGTGTTTGTTATAAATAAGACAGTTTATAGATCGTATTGGTCTGGTACAAGACCCAGTTCAAGAATCAGATTATGATGTGACCTATGATTTTAACCAAGCACAAATCGTAACCACAGGACCTGGAATCTTCTAACTTGACATCCAGGGGGTCCATGAAAAATCTCCTTGGAAACCTGAAATTAGGTCTCTGTTACCCATAACCTCTGAGCTATGGGGCTCTGAATTACCCCCCAGAATAATGGAAAATTTGATACAAAAGTTTAAGTATCTGAACAACTAATGCATTGATCCTCATGAGTCTTTGCATGGATATTGATCATGTGTTTCATCATTTCTGCAGACTGGTGACGCCACCTGCATTTTTTCGATTTTTCCCGATTTTTTTTCTCTATTTTTGAGACCTTAAAAGTTGTGGTCCTTTGGTAACAGGGCACAAAACCAAACGACTGGACCTAGAATCTTTTATCTTAAGATGCAGGGAGGCCAATGAAATGTCTTCTTCGAAACCTAAAATTAGGTATCTGTTATCCATAACCTCTGAGCTATGGGGCTCCAAATTACCCCAAGAATATTACAAAATTTGATACAAAAGCTCAAGTATCTGAAGTACTAATGCATCGATCCTCATGATTCTTTGCATGGATATTGACTATGGAGAGTTTCATCAGTTTCTGCAGACTGGTGGCGCCTCCTGCATTTTTTCGATTTTTACGATTTTTTCTCTGTTTTGAGACCTTTAAAGATGTGGTCGTCTGTTAACATTTTTACTCAATTTTTTATATCTTTACAGATGTGTTTGTCTGTTAACAGGGCATAAGTCGTAACCATTGGACCTAGAATCTTCTATCTTATCATCCATGGAGGTCCATGAAAAATCTCCTTGGAATACTGAAATTAGGTCTCTGTTACCCATATCCTCCGAGCTAAGCTTCAGTTTAATGGGGATACTACCTACAAAATTTGGCATTCAGATGATAAATTCCTTTTGTGAATGTCTTCTTAGTCAGCTGAGCGTCATGACCCATGGGTCACTTGTAAGATCTCTGCAACAAAATTACTGTGGTAAATTGATTTTCTAGACCAATGACAGTCCATAAAGAAGCACCTCCCCCTCCCCCCCCCCCCCCCCCAAAGAAATCGGATTGCCTCTGCCCCTTCATCTTGAACCGCCGATGGACTTTTACAGACCGAATACAGACATCTGTACCCTGTCCGATTTTAAAAGAAAATAAAACATGTAACTGTGTAACAGATTTTAAATACTGTTTTTTAAAATGGATTTGAGTGGGTTTTGATTCTTGCTCATTAAGAAAAAACATTGCCTGGACAAAGAATTAATCTTTGTACTGAAGAGTCAGATGAATGCCCAGACAGGATATGTATGCAATAGTGCATTTAAAAAATGTAAAGAAAAAAAAGAAATCAATCATCTTAAAACTTGATTTTACATTTTATTTGATAGAATTTGCAGAAGCTACTGTAATATATAGAATGATATCTTCAAGAGAACCGAAACATTGTAATAATGTTCAACAGTAAAGAAAAGGAAATTAAGATTATAATTTCTCTAGAAAAGAGCGAGGCAACATTGTCAGAAAACAGTTGGATAAACTGAATTTTTTTTTGTTCCAACAGAACCATGCTGACCTTTAATATTCACTTTAGGATACATTAACTTCCTTTAAAAAGTCTTACGATTTCTTTAAGTGAAAAGCTTCTGGATTTACTTTCTGAAGTTTTAGTATCAACATACGTATAAACGCTTTCACTTTTGAACGGAGGAGTACGTACACGGCCAAGACGTCGATTAATTTGGATCACGAGGTTACAGAGTGCACACTGATTGCTTAAGTGTCTTGAGACTCCGGATGCTATCTTTGTCTATGGGAGGAGATAGCTACGGCGGAATAACTGTACAATGCGATAACGATGAAATGTTTGAACAACGGCAGTACTTTAAGTGACACCTCTGGTTATAGTAATTCACAAGCCCATGAAAAGACAATTTAGAATCCATGTTTATATTATATCCCGACCCCACATGGAGTTCTGAAATAGCCTACCAAACCGAACATCTTGGATATGTGTGCTTTACTATAGGGTACGAATACAGGGGCGGACCCAGGATTTAGGAAAAGGAGGGGTCCAACCCGGGAGAACTAATGACAAAACCAAAAAAGGTCCCCAGGTCCGGAAACGGGGGGTCAAAGCCGCAAAAAACTGGTCTGAAATCCTCAAAAAAGGTTGAGGTCGTTGAAAAAAGATGTGTGTGTGGGGGGGGGGGGGGGGGGAGGGGGGGGGGGGGGGTAGGGGGTTCGCACCCCCTGAACCCCTCCCCTGGATCTGCTTCTGGAATATGTTCTTCTTAATGTCTAGGTGGTTTGGTGTACATGAATACACTTGGTACTTAGAGATAACATCTGGAAAGAAAACAGAACTGGTAGTCTGTCTGTTGGATGTATAATTGCATATGACAGCGCTAAAGAGCTGTGAAGTCCCAGCAAAACAGATAACTCCTTTAAAGCAAGTATATCCTTCAACCCATGCCGAGACAAGTGCAAGAGCTAAACCATCCACGACTCAACTATTTTGGGTAATTCAGTTTAAAAAGCTTATACTCTCACATTCGTCCCTTTGTGCCCGAAGGCACTCTGTCTAATAACAGGAGTGTTACTTACCACTATTGGTATGTGGGGTTTTATGTCACACAACGCGACTCTTAAGGAACTTGCTTTGTTGAACACGGGAGACCATCTATGGGTTTTTATATTTTTTCCAGGCCGCTGAAGTTTATCGAAGATTTTATCCATCACCGAGTTTACCCATTCTACGCCAACACCCACACGACAACGAGCATTACCGGATTACAAACCTCAAGGTTCAGGAGAGAAGCAAGGTGAAAATAAAGGAACCCCCCCCCCCCCCCTCTCCTTTTTTTAATATGTTCATTTTATGTTCTCCATGATTTATGCCTGCTCTCTATGTCTTCCAATATGTCTGCCTATATTTGTCTGTCTGTCTCTCATTCTTGTCTCCCTATAATTGTCTGTGTCTCGTCATCTTTAACATTTAATTTTATATATGATATATATTTTATTTTATAAATATTCCTATTCCTCATTTCTAATTCCTAAGTTTTCCCAATCTGTCGAAGTCTGTGACTTTCAAGTATCTTAAGCTATTATGAAAGAGGTACTGCATGATGGAACTGACATCGTACTAAATATATACAGTAGAACATATATGCAATGAGCTGTAAAATAAAACAAAGAAAAAAATATAAGATATTTTTATATTACGTTATTTTGGTTTATCTCGACGTCTGATGTCAGTCATTTCAAAGGAAGCACCGTTGATTTTTTTGTTTTGTTTTAGGGAAATTATCAGAAAATGTGTGAATGCTTCGGAAGAGGACGCGGTGATTTTCTGCGGGTCGGGCGTGACAGGATGCGTCCACAAGCTCATGCATGCGCTGGCGATGAAAGGAGACAAAGCAAAACAGACTGTAAGTCGTACAAATATTTTGATACAGGCAGTAGTAGAAGGGGAGTACCCAAGCCCGCCCCCCCCCCCCCCAACCCCTCAGCTCGCATCCAGTACTCCCCATCCACCGGGAATTTCACTTTGTCGAATAATGATTAAATTTACTTTTTCAATATAAAACATTGCATATGCAGTGATTAATGTATTGTTTATTGATTAGGTTTGATCCTAAATATATATAAATCTCCATGTGTTGGCTCAAATCAGTCAATGGACATAAACAGAGGAGAGACATCGACGCCAACATTTTAATTAATTACATTATGTGGATAACATACTGTTGCTTAATTTTCTGCTACCCCTGTAGCCTTCGTCAGAGCAATGAGACAATGTTGAACTTAGTTCACAAACTATGTGGTTTGCAATGGTTTGCAAGGGGTAGGGATTATGTGCCGGGTATTGAGACAGAAAAGCAAATTCTTCGATTAATGTGTTTTCGTATTGTATGAATGTGCTTTTGTTCGGATGTTAATCTTACTTTGCTGGAGGGAAAATTGCCTTTAAGGATGGTGGTGCATGTTAAAATCTTGGAGAGAATTGTGCATGGGATTGGTTAAAAGGTGCGGCCACATGCAGGGAAACCGGGGGATGTCGCGGATGTTTTTTTTGTGGTTGCACCTTGAGCCTGAATTTAGTACTAGTTTATCGTATATAATTTCTCTCCCACATAGGACATTTTTTTACAAGTAATAGAGTTAATGACGTTTGACGAATTGCATAGAAGAAAAAGGACCTGACCTAAGGGTTATGTTAGATCCCTGGGTTTGGTGTTTAAAATATCGCAAATCTGACAGCGGCGGTCACCGCATTTGACATTCCCTGACGGGCTTTTATGTTTGCGTAATTTCGAGTGCACAAGCATGTATTTTAGGTAAGGAGGTTGTCTGTAAGCGGCAATGCGGGGCATATAGAGAAAAGGGAATCTATAGCGGGGATGGATTTAAAGTTATTCCAGCATTTCTCTTTGTTTTAGTTGATAGGGATGATGGCCGGGTGAAATTCATATATCAAGTGCCATGTCTAGACACAGGGTACGGCAATGCTAATATATATATTAATGTGGGCTTTCGAACGGAAACTGCTGTCCGACAGCCCATCGAAGCCATTAGCGTACATGCGCTACATTGACGCCATATTTATTGTATGGCAATTTTTTTTTTCCATAAGCCAATGATATCTACCCCATATCAACTTCACCATCGACTCCTCACCTACACAAGTCCCTTTCCTTCATGTGTAAGTTGCCATCACTGCAGGCAATTGGTTACCAGCAATCATCATAAACCCACTGACTGTCACAGCTATCTCCTCTACAGTAGCTTCCACACGCAGCACCTCAAACGGAGGATTGTATTTGCACAGATGCTGCATGCGCTATAGACGCATTTGCGGCAGCCTGCCAATCAAACGTCGATTTTTAATTAACTGAAGACGTTGACGTGGCAGTACAAGCTATTTGGTTTGCATCATTTATAGGATATGCAGATGCACACGCCATTTTTATGTTATCTACGCCAGTTTGTGTGTTATTTATATTCCATCATATTGGATGAATCGGTTGTTTAACGTTTTAGGGTTTACTCTTTAAATTGAAACTAGATTTATAGTCGTTGTCGGTATGTCCTGTGGGTTGGAAACCTTTCGAACTATCATGTTCTGAATATTTTATGGGAAGTTACAAGAGGAAATGGTTTTGTTGTATAAAACGGTACATAAATATACAAGTGTATTGTAAAGTGGAGTTAAGTGTTTCTTCCTGATAGGTTTTTTATTGAGTTGTTTCTATTGAGGGACATATATATTTAGAGTGATCAGTCCGAGGACACGCAGCCATAGACTATAAAAAATCCTTCTGCATTTTTGTATGAAACGATACATAAATGTACAAGCGTATCGTTTCATTTTTTATTTTGCATTTTATATGCTACCCCGTGCCATTTTAGCCGAAATTTTCAAAATTTTTCTGGTATATGAGGGGAAACCCGCTCCGTTATCACCATCTGCACCCCCCCCCCCCCATCTTAAATCCTGCATCCGCACCTGACGGCTGCAAGCACGAGTTAAAATAGGAGCCATAAATAGTTATCTAAATTCAACCATTATCGCTTATGAACTGATCTTGTAGAAATAATGCTGATTCCATCTGAGGTATTGCGAACTATGAAACATCAGGTTAAATAGTAGAGTTACTGAATATTATCATGCATGTTCACCCTAAATTTAGACTGGCTGGGCGTCAAATGCCCGGTGTTTTTTGTGGTATGAGTATCAGTATAAACAAAACCCCATGTGGTTTTATTTAAGGCGTGGGTAGTATTTTGACGTATAATAATTGGCGTATTACTCACATGGTATTTGGCACTTGTCAACAGATGCATGACCGCACACATAATCCTTGCCACGCAATACCGAGCGGAACTAATCTAATAAGGCGGAACTACAAAAATCGGCGCAACGCCAAAAGGGGTTTCTCAGATTAAGTTAGCCAACCGTTGGAGTGAACTCGGGTATTGCTGAACTTATCGCTTTACTATTTTACAGCCTTGTTAGTACGTAACAAGCTTACACCCCCGTGGGTTAAGCTGGTCTTTATACGTTGACATGCGTTTATATAATTATGATGGACCAAAGCCATCGGTGCTTTATTAAGTCGGGGCACCATATTTATATTAGTGCTGAACAAAGTTATCCGAGTACCAGAGACCTGGTGCTTCTGACTTATAACCCGAGCCAATATCAAGATTACTTGTACAGAAATAGACAGTCACTGTTTAGGCCCTGTTCAAAACAAATTGAACTTATTTCTACATTTCTATAAATGATAAATCTTTTATAGGGTCCATTAACCGATGTATCTGAGGCGTATACGGGAATTACCAAATTACCAGTAAAGAATTGTCTCCATGTACACTGGTCATTAGTGCATGTTTGGTATCTGAAACGAAAATGCTTTGTTTATATATATATATATATATATATATATATATATCGTTTTAGTGTATGTAAGGTTACCAAAAGTTCCAGGAGTTTAATAGTGAGGCCTATACGTAGGGCGCGCGCTCCAGAAAAAAAAAAAATCCCGTTTCAGTCCTGTTTTACGATTTAAGGGCCTATATAGCCTAATTATAAAAAGTGGCAGTCAAAGGTATCATCAAAGGTATTATAACATCAAAGATTTATCAGACCTCTTTTCGAAAGTTTAACAGAAATTACGTAAAAAAAGTGTAAAAGTCAAATATGTAAAAAAAATACTATATGTAAACTGTTGTAGGGGCAAAAGTGTACATTTTGCATCTGTAAACGGGTTCTTCCTAAGGCCTTAAGTTGACTTCCTTTCACATCATATCATACACTATCTACAACACTGCCGTAGCCTGTTCACTCTAGTTAACCTCACTTGCCCATAAAACTGAGCAGACGCCCATTAAAAGCCCGGGTTATCATGGCGGCCATTTTGTTAACTGTATGTTATGTTTTTCCCTTCCGCAGGCAGTCATCGTGGGACCATTTGAACATCACAGTAATATTCTACCATGGAGGGAATCTGGAGCAACGGTAAGGCTTTAATTATTACCTTATGATACAAAGCAAATCAATTATGGTACACAGTTAACGTAGCTGACCCCCCCCCCCCATATATTCCTAAACGCAGACGGCTTTCTTCTATATCTCACCAACTCGGAATTCCTCGGATAAATTGAATTGGCGGAATCATCCAAAGACCCACGAAGAAGATCCGAGGAGTTACGATTTCGATAAACTGAAGCATGTCCATCAGTGTGTATTCATGCAGAAACTTTCAGAAATTAAACCTCGGTACTGTTCACGTGATTTTAATTGATAAACTTTGCGGGATTAATATTTTGTTGCAGTTGGGGTTAAATATCATTTGCATGGGATACGTTAGTCGCCGTATACTTTACGGATTTTAAGTTTTGTGGCTGTCATGTCACAATTAAGGTTTCCGACTTTTCGCGAGGTTATATTTCCGTGGCTTTAACGTTCATGTTATCTGTCATATTCTAAATTCTGAGGTCCTTAGTTATGTGCAGTTATGTGTTGCATATCACGTCAGCTTCCTGGTTGGGAGAGGAGCCCCCCGTGTGTTGGTTAGTTTAGATATTGTTGGACACGTGAAACAATGGATTTTAAAAACATATTTACAATGCTAACATCATTTAATCAATATTACACGAATAAATAGATTCATAAGTCAAGTTAAACAATAGTAGCTCAGTATGAGGTGATTTATGCACAACGAACTTCCCGGTCAGTTATCTGACCCTCATATATTCATGCACCCATGTTACTATAGATGAGAAGTTGTAGAGCCTCTAAGAAAAATTTTAATCTGATTTAAGTTCATATTACGTGCATGTAAATAAGATTAAAGTGGTGTTCAGCATTTCTTCCTGGTAGGTTTTAATTGTTTTGTTTAAGGGTGACTGCAGGGCGCATGTTTTCAGTATTTGCAGAGGGGCGGGTGGAAGGGGGGGGGGGGTGGCACCCGTAGTAGGGAAGGGGCATCTCCTGCGGTATAAAGAAACCGAAGGTTAATCAAGAAAACAATGTCACCCATAACCTTTTCGATATGTAATAAATATCGTACTACATTCAGGAACACTTTTAAAATTATTTATTAATCCTGGGAGACGTAGCCTTGGGGGTATTTATTGTATATCGAAAAGGGGGGGGGGGGTGGGCGGGCACATTCATCTATGATGGAGAACTAATTTTTTGTGAATTTATATTTAGACTTTATTATTTATGATCTATACACATTAATATATGAATTTAGGTGCATGTGTGTGCATATGTGTGTGTGTGTGAAGGGGGGGGGAGGTTAACATTCACTGTATCATAAATTCATTGGTTTCCTACCAGATATGTTTCTTTGATAACGTTAACAATAATGACAGGTGTACCCTGTAACGAGCACAAATTTCTATATAGCCATTCATGGCTAAACACTGAAACGAAACCATTCTTTGGAATATGTTCATCAGGCATTTCTTCAGAATACCCCATAAATAGGTCACTAACTGATCATTACATGCAGGTGGATCGAGTCAAAGAGACCTTCCACGGTCTAGTGGATTTGGAGGATCTTGAAGCAAAGTTAAAGGTAAATATGACAAGTCAACCATAAATTCTGAAACTACATGTAAACTTCATGGCCTGAAATTATTGAATGATTTATTGGCTTATGATCGATTAATTCAGAATGCCAGTACGGTAAGTTTTTATGAGTGAACACATTTACAAGCCATTTATAGAAATATTCGGTAGTGTATAAAAGTATTTAGAATTCTATCAAATGTGTCATTAACTGGATTGTCTAAAGTTACACCAATAGTACTAGTAATAATATAAAAAAATCCAGTGTCAATGCAGATATCTTTATTATATTTTATTGATTAATGTATATATGAAATAATAATAATAATTATATTACAGAAATACAAAGCCGAGGGCAAAGAGTTGATAGTTTCCATGTCTGCGTGCTCTAACGTTACGGGCATTAAGACGGACACAGAGGAGGTGGCCCGGCTGACCCACACGTACGGTGCTCTCAGTGTCTGGGATTACGCCACGGGAGGTATGTAAGACCATGCAATTCTTTCGACAACACAGGTAAAATCATTTGTGATTTCACATTTTTAACATTTAGCGGTGTTTTGATATCCATCAAATTTTATGTTCACTGTGGCTGATTACCCTCCCTGGTATAGCCATTCACTAATAGTCATGCTGGGAAACTTTGATCTGCTCTTAGTTTTCACCCAGAGCTTATTTTGATGCTGGTGTGGATCCGACACATGATCCGGATTTAGGAACGTCATCAGGGAATATGTTAATACACGGTTAGGGACCCCAGACATGGCGGAGGCTTACGTTCCTTAGAATGTAGACTTCTAATTTTTAATTATGTTTTTAATGTGTATTTACCTAAGCTATATAAACTCAGGACTTGGGTGATATATGTTCAGTTTCAGTTATTTTTATTTTCCTTTTTCAGCACCGTATCTACGTATTGACATGAACCCAAGCAAGTTAGGGTAAGTCTTTCTACAAGATATTTCCACAACATACAAAGTATTTATTTGATATATAGCAGACATATATTATCCATGACCTGCATTGCAAACAAGCCTTATTAACTAATCGTGTTTTTAAATATTTCTGTATGATCATTTAAAGCATTTATATTTTAATATATTCATGTATATATACATGTATGTATGTAGGTATGCGAGTATTGGTGTTTTAACGCAACAGGTAGATGTGTGAATCAATATATATGAGCCGATAGTATCTTTTGTGGCCTGGTCTACACGTGTTTATTTAAAGCTTAGCGAGGCTTGACCTTACATAAGCTCGTGTTTCTCATTTGTTGTCTCTGCTTAATACTCCAAGTTCATCTGAAGTCCATTATTTATTTCCAGTGAAAACGATGAATCTTAGTGAGCTTTACTCCATTAAAGTACTAGGGTACAATGTACACATGCATGGAATTTGCACAGAAACACCTCTGGGACATAGTGGTCGGTAATAATAGCCTGTGACTGATGTTTTACTGTTTGTATACACTGACCTAAAATAAAACTTGTACTTTATTGTATTGTACTGTAAATGCGCTCTGCCTTGATATTCTATTATAATTTGACCCAAAAAAAAAACACGTTATTCCGCTTGTAACTTTTCCGACACACTTCCCTTTGCAACCGATTTCTCCCCGCAGTGCATTCTCGCCGCTCTGGAGGTTGTCCTCGGAGTCACATCCGCGCATCCTTATATCGAAACCTGACAGGTTTATATCTCCAAGTTTCTCGAAACCGCTCATGGGATCTGCCATTTTGTGTATACACTAAAACCTGGAGGTCAAGCAAACATATTCAAAATCCCATCATATAATCATATAACACACATGCCTATGTAAAAAAATATTAATATAGATTTTACATGAACTGAACCCAGTTCTTGGAGGAAACACATTTTTTTATTTATTTTTCACAAAAAAAACACAAGGTTGTAAATTTGATCAAAAACTATTGGCACATCTATGAGCACTAGCTGTCAACTCGGCAGTGATGTCACAAGGACAACCCCTGTGACTAAAAATTCTAGATCTAATGAGCCTAAAGCTTAGTATTTCTAACAATGTCAGCCTCACATACCGCTATAGTAGAATTCATGAATAGTTTTGATTATGCCACGACTTAGGCGGAGTCTGTTTCCTATACCACCAATCTTCTTTACCAGTCATTATTATCATGCATATATATGCGTTTTCAGAATTTTTGAAACTGCTATACAGGAAATATTATGCTTAGCTTTTAGCTTTTAACAAAATTCTCGACAATGACTACAGACACGACATGATTAAGTTCGATGGAAACTTTTAAAACTGAAAATATATATTTAACATGTTTGACCTCAGACCTATATAGAAAATCCAGTCGAATTAGTTAAGTCCAGGTGGCAGTCTCAGTGAGGCTTGTAAAAGTGGCCGACCCTCTGAACAGTAAGGGTTAAAAGGACAATTAACATGAGGTGGAACTATATGATAAAAAAATATCCTTTACGTAATCAACCTCCTTAAACTGAGAAACGGGAAGTTTGGTGTCAAGAAATGTGGATACCATGTGTTCCTACTTCACGTATAAGTTATGATATTTTAGAAAGGATATAAAACTCAGTAAAAAAAAGCTTAATTGCCGGAACTAGGTTTCTCGCTTTAATTCTCTATACATCTGGTACTTTTATAAACAGTTCTTTCCTCATAGGCGTCTTAAATTAGATATATTATAACCTGTTGCTGTTGTAAACTGGCAGGCATGCTAGAATATATAGACTTGTCGGAGTGAACAGACGCTGTTCCTGGTATATTAATCAGTATACCAACGTAAAAACCGCCCTTTAGGTCTTGCAGTATATTACGCCTATAGAAATTGACTGCATACTTTTTATATATATATCAGTGCTACAAAGTATGTCTGTGTGACAAATTCGACAACGCCCGACTGTTTTATTACACTCATATGTAAGGCATACTTTAACCATATGTTTTATCGTTGTTCAAGTTGATTTCCTATTTTATACAATTATATATATATATATATATATATATATATATATATATATATATATATAATTATACAAATAGAGGAATCAAATTTTGTCAGACGTTTTTACTACTACGTAGTTTCGCACTCGTCAGGTAAGACTGTCTGATTGAAATGGTATGGTTCATGATGGTACACATTTAAGATGTTTTATGTTGTGTTGGAAATCCTTGGTTATATAATGGTTATAGGCTATCCAGTACATGCAATTTCTGCTTATTATTACCTAACGACAAGGTACAAGGTACGTGCAACCGCTAGGACTGGTGGATTAAACAATTAAGGTTCAAACAGCATGCAAGGCTGCGGTCTGGAAAGGCACATTCCATGGATTAGGGATCAAAAGCGCATATATTTGTTATTGTACAATAGTTGTCGGTATCCAGGTGTGTCAGGTTGTGTTACACAAGAATCGTTCTGCAAATAGTACAAAAAAACTATCAGTGGTCCTTCCTTTTTAACCACAGTTTCTATACAACTCTGTGGCGTATAGGAAGTGTGTGTGTGTGTGTGTGTGTGTGTGTGTGTGTGTGTGTGATGAGGGGTGGGGGGGGGGGTAGGGGAGGGCTAACATATGACCCCCTCCCCTCCATTTTTTCACGTATGCAAACTTAATTAAACTTTTAGGGAAAACTGGACTTCACCAGACTGGCGTAACCAGTTTTATTTTAATCAGCTCTTTAAATCAGTAACAAATCAACTCTAATACCCTTCCACATATCCTCCTCCGCTCGGGCGCTTCGCGCCCTCAGTTTTTGGAGTACCGTATATTGGTCTATTATCCCCCCCCCCCCCCCCCATTAAATTTTTGGTTTCGTCGCCATTGTATATATATATATATATATATATATATATATATATATATATATATATATATATATATACACATACCAACTTTTTAGCCCAATGATGAAGGTCAGTGTGACCTTTCTGTGTGAAATGACGTAAATTCCTTTAATTTGAATGGAAAATCCATCATAATTCTTCTCAGTCTACATGTCTCACGTGAAAAACAACTGTGACTGTGTTCAGTAATATAATTCATTATTGTGTAATTTTTACTGATAAGGGAATTAAATATAATGCATTCTTTAGTGAGAACGGTTGGAAATTTAGACTACTTGTATGCGTAATTAATATTTAAACTGATTACCTTATAGAGAGATCTGCTTAAGAATATACCATATTTTTGTATTGCTATAGATTTAATTTTAAATCGCAAAAATCAGGTTAGTTTTCTGTAAATTAATTGTTCATGGTAATATTTATTTTATAATTACAACTTAAACTTCAAGTAAGTTTGAAAATGATATATCCTTTGCCTCTCAGTAGGCCTATTTGTTTTGTGCTTTATACCATGCACGCCAATGGTTTTGAGTAAAATTATAAACCCTGTAACAGATTTGAAGTTTATTTAGAATTGACGAAGACTATATTATGGTATAAATATTTTCAATTTGGCACACATGATTCTGTAAATTAAACATTTATTCATTTTTTGTGTGGTACAGTATGTGATTCAAAATAGGCTGTTGGTCAAACTACTGCACTAAAATTCATTTTTATGTTTTATTTTTTTTTCTAAATTTCCAAACTGTGAGAGGGGATGCCCCCTCCCACACCCATTCCCTTTCGGACGCTTACATTTGCAGAATATGCCCCACACTTGTAAAAACGCTAAAAAAGCATGGTATATATATATATATATATATATATATATATATATATATATATATATATATATATATATATATACTGTATCCACCATCATCTTTCTAATTCCTAAATATCAATTTGGGCCCCCCCCACCCCAACTTTTGAACTGCTTCCTACGCCTCTGCAACTTGTTTTATTTTAAAGAAATTCTTTACATTTTTTCAGGTACAAAGACTGCATTATGATCTCACCTCACAAATTTGTGGGCGGACCCGGGACTCCAGGTTAGTACAGACTGGTGAGGCCTTCCACAAACCGTTACACAATTATCAGGAAATATGACCAGACATTACACACTTATAAACAAGTCACCCCATGCGTGAATCCCTATATAGTATCATGGGTATTACTTGCTTCAGTTACAAATCCTATATATATATATATATATATATATATATATATATATATATATATATATATATTAGAAACAAGGACTAAATGTCTACCGAATTATTTAGTTTTTTCATAATTAATCCCTGATTTGATTGTCCTGTTTTAGTTTCAGTGTGTATTAGAAAGGTTTTAAGTGTAACCTGCAAATCTATGTTGCATATTTATGTAATCCACCTTATTTTTCAAAGACAAGCCAAGAATATGGTTTTGGTTCGAATTATTTTTAAAAAAAAAGGAAGCTCGCTTGGTGGGAGAAAATATTTGCTGCATGGTCCCTATTATATTTCTTATATTCATATTATGATTTATTGATTATAAAAATGAATTTAATTCACCGTATTGGAGGGCAAATTGATTTGATACTTTGTGTCTTCTGGATTACATAATTTATCTGAATCCTTGCCAATAAATCTCTCAATCTGTATCTGGACAAATCACTTTCCTTAGAGGCGCATCATAAATATATATTTATATACAAGAGTAACCAAAATCATATATACTATTTGACAACATTCTTTCTCTGTCAAAGAAACACACGAAATTTCAATTTTAAACAAAGTCCCTATTGAACAACAACACCATTGTTGAAATAACCTAATAGATTTTTTTTTCTTTCAGGTGTCATGATCGCGAAGAAGCATATTTTCAAAAACTCTATTCCCGGTGGTTGCGGAGGCGGAACTGTGACTTTTGTAAGTTTTTAATTTTTTATATGCCAGTATAATTCAAGGATGGGTAACATATATTGTTTTAACAGTACACATATATTACACTTATATTGATACCTGGAACTGTTTCCGTGCATGTGTTTTATTTTTATCTAATACCCTATATAGACCTTACCAGTATTACCGTTAGATGGATGTTTGGACCTATCTAATACAAACTGTATAATAATATGGACTTTAAATGCCTCTCAGCATTTTGTTCTTAACCTCGTCATTTTTCCTCATACTTTAAACCAACCAGTCTAAGTTAATTTGCATTTCGTTCATATAAACATTTTTGCCTCCATTGCCTTTCCTTCTTTGTGTCTACAACATGTTATCTTTGTCTCTAAGTAGTTCGTCTTAGAACAGAACTTTTATTTCCGAGTCTAATATTTAGCTGACTGTTACGTATAGCAACACATCCCTATAGATGCTGGCGCAAATTACGCATCGCATTTAAATTGTGTTTTCCCTTTGTATAAGAACCAATTCGATTTTCAATAAACAACCAGAACCAATGTGTACTGAGAACTTTAACATTAATTTTACATTTCTAATTAACAAATTTATAGACAAATTCCTGTTCTCTCTATCTTCCAGGTAACGACGACGACACATCAGTACGTAAGTGACATCGAAGAGAGGGAGGAAGGCGGAACCCCGGCCATCGTGGAATCCATTAGAGCCGGACTCACGTTCCAGTTAAAACAGGTGTGTATAGGTTCACTCACAGACGAGTGGGACTTTCAGGGGCTCCTTGGTGGTATAAGTTCACTCACAAACGAGGGCGCCTTTCTGGGGTTCCTAGTTGGTGTGACCAAGCCATGGGGACGATTACACACCCAGGGCCGAGAGGTGCAGTATCCATAGCGCCTGGATTACACCATGCAGGGAATATAAATTGAGGGGAGGCGTGTGCTACTGACCTGTCATTAAGTCCGAAACCGGAATGGAATTTTGCAGATGTACATACTTATTAAGCTAGCATTAAAAATTGAAGGTGGTAACCTCCAACAAAACAAGTGTGGGTTTACTGCCAATTACAATTACAATGTTAACTGTATCTTTTCCACTCTGACCTCATTAGGACTGTGAGGGGCCTGGACAGCTGAGCGGTAAAACGTTCGGCCATTCCGCTGGCGACCTGGGTTCGATCCCAGGTGCTGCCATGAGAATGGGTTGTAGTGACCTGTCCAAGATGGGTTGTTCTCTCCGGGTTCTCCGGCTTCCTCCACCTTTCTCACTAAGATCTATACCTATCTCAGTATCTTCTATATCCGCCTTAAATATCAAACTGTAGACCGACTCAATCTGTCAAACTTTGTCGTTGCTGAGGGAGAAAGTATGGACCGGATTTTCCGGAGTCCTGTGACTTGCTCGAGCGCTGACTTCACTTTCAGTCAGTCAGTCATTAGGAATGTGACGACATATAATCTCATATCAATGACATTTTAATATAGGCTTGAGTGAGCGATTAATGCATTTACCCTCCCTTATAATGTCAAATCAACCAAACACTGTAAATACCAATACAGTGTTTCTTGATTTTTCAATTGAACCACGAACGTGTTCCCCATGCAGAAAAGAAGCCAGGTACGTATTTTCTTAATGAAAATCTGCTATTAATTTATTTCTTGTATTTGCTCCCAAAGATGCTGAGTTAGTGTACAATAGTATCGTTATAGCAGTAACGATACTGTGTATAGTAAATGCTGCTGTGCCATACGATAATATAGTGGTCTCTGACATGCAGGGCGTCTATATACTTATTGAGCAGTCATGCTTATCAAGCAGCCAAGTAAAAGTTTGAAGTGAAAGTTTGAGAGAGGTTAAGCATTTAAGCAACATGTAACTGGAGTATGTATATAAGATAACATTTACTTTGCAGGCAATAGGGGCCGAGTGCATTGAACAGAAAGAAGAAACATTGTGCAGGTAGGTCACAAGGTCCACGTGATTAGAATTCCCCTGTTTAAGCAATATGATAATACCGGTATTTATCTATATATATATATATATATATATATATATATATATATATATATATATATATGTATATATGTATATATATATATATATATTTAACGTTTCTGTGCCAAACAAGAATCATTCAATTGAATTATACAATATTTGATCAAATGTCAGACTGTTGCATCATATAATACATGTTGTTTAATAATAATTTTGGTTTCATGTTTAACCACAGCAACCACAGCTCGGCCACGGGTTGTGGTTTCACTCGTGTGACTGGACCAAACCTGCAACAATATCTCATGCATGTGAAAAACTGATGTCACATGCCCTATTAACAGATAACTTTCTTTCGATTTATATATATATATATATATATATATATATATATATATATATATATATATATGTCATGTCAATATATACATATAAAACAAAATATATACCGGTATATATTTATATATAAATATACAATATATTTATAAATATATATATAAAAACACAACAAAACCTCGAATTTAAGTATCTCTTGTTTCTTCAAATTCGTTTTTCTAAACTTTGTAATGAGTAACCGAAATGTACCTAAACAAAAAGTAGAAATATAACATTCGAAAAATATTTTTTTTCAAATTACCAAATCTGCCTCCGAGGATATTTGGCTTAGGGGTGTTCACTTGCCCATAAAGAAAACAAAAAATGCACCGCTAGTATACTACTAAATTTGAATTTGGATATTCGAGGTTCTAATATATATATATATATATATATTTATATATATATATATATATATATATATATATATATATTATCCGTTCTCTCTCTACGTATATATGAAAGAATGTGTGTATGTGTGATAGTTTATAAATTCACGAAAAAAGATTATCGCTTAAACAGGTTTATCGTGTCTTCCAAAAAAATCAATACACACTGAATTGTCGTATATAATATTGTATAAGAGATCCGCAAACTATGAATATTGAAAATAGCAGGAGTGCACAAATTTAATTTCAGACGTGCCATCAAGTGCTGGCGACAAAACCCAAACATTGTCATTTTGGGAAGCAAGACGGCGGGCAGGCTTCCCATCTTCTCACTGCTCATCAAACACAGGGACAGCGGCAAACTCGTCCATCATAATTTTATCGCAACCCTGCTAAACGACCTCTATGGTGTTCAAGCAAGATCCGGTTGCGCATGCGCAGGACCCTACGCACAGGTAAGATAGATAACATTGCATCACAAAAGAGACAGACATATTTTGAGAACACAGATTTTGACACATCGAAGGCGAAACTTCTCAAAAGAACCTGTGTGCAGGATGGTGTTCAAACGTACAAATGTTTTTGTCACATAATCATCACATACCGTGAAATTTAGAAATGGTAAAAAATATGTTTTTGGTTGATTAATATATGTGGACTTTCGAAATTTCTATAATTTATAATATATGTATTGGATTTTTATTCATAAGTTAAAATCTGATGGTGGGTCATCGATCATTCTTAGATAAATCTTGGGGTAAAAGAACAGGCGTTTTCCTTCAATCGTTGGGATATTTCTGATAAAATACATGTTCCATCTTCACGAGCATGTTTAATGAGCAAAAATGATCGTCAGCTCTGTTAAGGTCAAATCATCCAGCATTGAAGATTAGTACAGACTTCCACCAGAAGTTGTTTCTTTAAAACTTATATAATTCTATATCTCCTTGGAGGGTCTACCAGTGTGGGATTGTGGGTACGGCCGGCACTACATGTCCCGGCTGTCGAACTTTAAATTCATTTTTATTTCATTTTTAAAGATCTACTTTGATTGTACACATACGTTTAACAAATATTACTTTTTTTTGGTCAGTAATTACGACACACGAAGAAGGTCATGTTAAACTAAATTGCAAAGACGTACTTTTATCAGTACGATTCTGCTCGAAGTGGGATATATAAGTATTGCCATTAATTTGATAACAGACAGGAGGCCTGGGGGGTTCACTGATAGCGCATTACTTATATTTAAAATTTGAGATTTGAAAAAAATATCGTTTAAATCCAACAGGCATGATAACTAAATGTAAATTGAAACTTATTCGATAGGAATGTCAGTTGACTTGAAAAAGATATGAGACAAGACTATTTTTCAAGCAATGACTTCATTTCTCAACGTTCATTTTCCCAAACAGTTTGAATCATCAACCCGGTCTCGCTGGAAAATCCTAAAGCATATACCCGGAAAATTGACACCCGCCCTGATTTTTTTTTCGTATTAAAAGTTTAGTATTTGTGATCTTGGACTTGGCAGTGTGTCTCTTACTGATTGCGTGAATATCATCGGTATGCCTTAGTGACGTGTGTTACACGACTCTGATGCATTCCTGAGCTATTTTCCCCCATATCTCTTTATGATATCATGTTGTTGTACATGCAAATCCACTTTTGTTCTTGATTATTCATTCAGTTTGACACGATATGTACGTGATATATACAGAAAACGGATCTTTAGAGAGGGACCCTCTCCCACGTTGTTTGCGATCATCTGATACCCGTGCCCCGTATGGTGTGTTTACATAAACTAACTCTGGAGACTTTGCATTTCCACGAATGGAAGACGGTAGCTGGTTGTAATTGATACCAAAAGTATGAACCGTGGAACAAACACCAGTCAGTTGAATTTAATTTTCAGGTTGGGAGAACAAGTACATGTTTGCTCCCTCGTATTCTACCGTGTCACATATATACATTTATTGCCGTGTTTTCTTAGTTCTGTCCTCATATGCAGGCAACTTATAGCTTTAATCATTGACTCCTTTCTGCTCCAATTACGTGCAAAACAGGGCATTTACTGACGTCTTCGAGAACGCACCACATAGAAAGTCTGTCTAATTTGAAACCAAATTATTAACCCCGAAAATCGTATATACGTGACGCCATATATCTCTTTCTGTCAAAATATGTTTTGGTATAATCGAATGATTTGTGTGTTTATATAATACGGGCATGTATGTAAACACGTTATACTGAAGAGAGAATTTAGGAAATTTCATGCGAATATGAATGTTAAATCTGGTGTATATAAAGACATGCCTTGTATTTTTAGCTCAGCTGACTGAAAGTCAACTGAGCTATAGTGACTGGCCAGCGTCCATCGTCTGTCTAGCTGTCCGTCCGTACGTTAGACAGGCAAATTTTGACAGCATTGAATCAAGAAAACTGTAATTGAATATCCAGCCAAGGCCAATAGAAAATCTCCTTGGAAACCTGAAATTAGGTCACTGTGACCTATAGCCTATGAGCTATGGGAATTTAAGTACCCCCCCCCCCCCCCAAGATTAATTAAATATTTGAATCAAAACCTCCAGTATCTTAATACTTTTTGCATGGATTGCCCCGAATCTTGCAATGAATATTGCCCATGACTAGGGTTGTCAGTTCCTAAAAACTGGTGGTGCCAACTGCATTTTGTTTTGTTTTTACGATTTTTTTCCGTAGTCGAGACCGTCAAATGACAGAAATTATGTGAGTTTCTCAACTGTGGTTTCATCTACTGTCCCTAAACCTGGTGTGTGGGTGTGTCTGTTTTTTTTATTATGACTGGTTTTTATTAATATTTTTTCCTTAAGTTTGAGACTTACAAAATTATATTGATGCTATCAGATTTGCAACTATTGTTTCATCTTGTGTCCTGAAACCTTGTGTGTTATTAGGGGCCTGCTTGAATAAGCGGGTAATTACCCTGTCCGTCCGTCCATTTGTCTTTCTGTATGTCCGTCAAATTTGTTTCCTGATGATAACTCCAGTTTCGATTAACTTATCGATTTCAAACTTGAATTATATATTGCCCACCTTCAAAGCAAGAACTGTATTGATTTTTGGGTCACGAGGTCAAAGGTCAAGGTCATAGGACCCACTTATTTAGACAAATTGGGGGTGCATTTTAAGCCAAACTTTTCCTCCCAAACCTTCCATATAGTACGGGTGACCTGCAAAAAGGAGATGAGTCTGATTGATTTGGGGTCACAAGGTCAAGGTCCCAGTGGTCATCTGTCAACATATTTGTTTCTAAATGATAACTCCAGTTTGGATTAACATATTTGTTTCAAACTTGATTTTTATGGCCCACCAATAAAGTAAGAACCCTTTTTATATTGGGTCAAGAGGTCAAAGGTCAAGGTCACAGAGGTCATCTGTCCACATATTTAATTAAAGATGATAACTCCAGGTTGGATTGAATATTGGTTTCAAACTTGACTAATATATGGCCCACCACTAAAGTAAGAACCCTACGATTTTAGGGTCATGTGGTCAAAGGTCTAGGTCACAGGACCCATTTCTTTAAAAAGATCGTGCCAAACTTTTAATCCTAAACCTTCCATCTTCCAGATTTTGCTCACCTGCCAATAATGGGTGAAATTTTTGGATTTTTGGGTCACAATTTTAAAGGTCAAGGTCACAGGGGCCATCTGTCCACCTATTTGCGTCCAAATGATAACTCGATCCAGTTTGGATTGAAAAATGAAAATCGAACTTGACTTATATTTAGCTTATTACTAAAGTAAGATCCTTTTTTTAATTTTGAGGTCATAGTCACAGGATCCACTTCTTCAAAAAGTTTGTGGATTTATTTTAAGCCAAACTTTTCATCCAAAACCTTCCATCTTCCATATTTGGCTCACCTGTCAATAGGGGAAGATTCTGTTTGATTTTTGGGCCATACGCTCACAGGTCAACTTCACAGGGCCCATCCATTCAAAAAATGGTTGACGGATGATCATTAGAGGCTCCTGCATCTTTCATAGAGTCCATAAAATTGCACAGTCAGCATAACAACTGTGATTTTTTTAATAAAATATTCTCAGAATCAATTTCAGCTGAGCACCGAGACCCAAAGGTCCCTTGTTTAAATGTTGTTTATTTCTTTGGGAAAATGAGTTGAACCACTTTTTCTTTAAGGACATTCAAGGATAGGGGTTATCATTTTTAGCTCAGCTGACTTTCAGTCATGCTGGGCTATAGCGATGGGTCTTTGTCCGGCGTCCTTCCGTCCGGCCGTCCGGCCGCCCGTCCGTCCGTTAGCAGGGCACAAATCGTAACCGTAGGGGCTAGGGCCATGAACCCTATGCAGTCTTAGAGGTTCTAAAAAGATCTCCTTGCAAACCTGAAATTAGGTCGTTGCGACCTATATTCTCGAAGTTATGGGGTGTGTTTGCACCCCCCAGAAATACTTCTTTTAGCCAAAATTTTCATCCAAAACCTTCCATCTTTCACATACAGCTCACCTACCAACAGGGGAAGAACCATAATTATTTTGAGGTCACAAGGTCAAAGGTCAAGGTCACAGAACCAACTTCTTTGAAAAGCCTCAGGATGCATTTTAAGCCAAACCTTTCATCCCAATTCTTTGATCTTTCACATATAGCTCACCTACTAAGTGGGAGAAGAATCCTATAGATGTTGAGGTCACAAGGTCAAAGGTCAGGGTCACAGGATCCACTTCTTTGAAAAGGTTGTGGACACATTTCAAGCTAGACCTTTCATTCCAAACCTTTCAGCACTGATATCGCTTCTCTGCCAACAGGGGAAAAGACCTGTTGATTTTGAGGTCAAAGGTCAAGTTCACAGCACCCTCTTCTTGCGTGGAGTCATTTTAAGGCAAACTTTTCAATCTATACTTTCCATCTGTCATATAGGGCTTGCTTACCAATAGGAGAAGAAGCCCATTGATGTTGAGTTTAAAAGGTCAAAGTTCAAGGTCACAATATTGTTCTAAATGCTTGTGAACATATTTCAAGTGAAACTGTTCAACCCAAACCTTCAGTCTTTCACATATGCCACATCTATGCATCACTGAATTTGATTCAAACTTCATATTTATGGGTCTTTTTGCATGAAGAAATAACTAATTGATTTTGAGGTCAGCTGGTCAGGAGGTTAAAGGTTGCAGGTCTAAGTTATTCACTCATTGGTTGCCAAGTAATTACACCCGGCCAGATGTAAGTGGTAAGTAGTTACCCATCATTTAGAAAGAATCCAGTTGATATGTGGGCAAAAGGCCAAGGTCATAGGTCAGGGATGTTCACAATAACTTATTTTGTAGACCATCTCTATTTTTCTTGTTTTCTTGCATATATAACCATGGCACTCACAACTGGTACATGTCACTATGAGCCCATAATTGTTAGTGACACTTGTGATATATGATTCCCTTTTGTATCAGCTCATGGAGTGATAAGGATATATCATAAGTGCATAACAAAAACACTGTTGCTGGAATGCTTTGGCCAGGCATTAAGACTATGAGAGTTAAGTGTTAAGGTTTAGCTACTGATTTATAAAATGATGGGAACATTTTGCAGTTTATATCATGAAATCATAGCAATAAACTTAGTTTTCTAGATATCTGAATATTATTATACAAATCATCAGATATACCAGCAAGTGTTTGTTCTGATAATATGTGGGTCTTTACCTGGATTTAGGATGGCTTTATTTCATTACAAGACTTTTAGTGATGCTTTCTGCATTTCTTTTCTTTTAGGTTTTGCAGTTTACCTACCCTGCTGACCCCATTGAATAGTAAGCTGATAATTAAAACAAATTGGACTTGCACTTTTTACATTTGCATGTCCATAAATCTGATATGAGAGCTCTCCAACCTGATCATGCCTTTTGAATTGTTTTGGACATTCATAACTGTTACATTCTTTGAAGCAATTGCTACAAGTTTAGTGTCTTATTGGAGGATGTGTGATATCAAATGTCAGACTTGTCAGAAAAACCATTATGTCTGCCAGGTAGCCATTTCAGAAATCCTTTTGCGAGGGCAGTTTCTGTGATTTTTTTATGATGTTTGGTCCCTTTTAGAGGATGTTTGTTGTTCAATTTCCGACCTGTCAGAAATCCAATATGGCCACCAGGAAGCCATCTTTGTATTCCTTTTGAACATATTATCTCAAGAACTATTAAAGTGAATGCAGTGGGATGTATATTAATGTTATCTTGCATTGGGTCAAAGATTTCTTAATAAATATGACCATTTATGAAAGCTCAGTACAGTTGACTTGTATTGAATAAAAATTAATATGGAAGCACCCGTTTCACAATAATTCTTGCATGGATTTCCTTGATCTTTTGCTATATTTTGATCTTAAGTGTGGCCTGTGTGGTGGTATTCCTTTTGAAACTGACAGGTATCGAGCAAGCTGTGGGATTAGTTCCTGATAGCTCAACAACCATACATTTTGCCTCGGACCATCATTGTGCTGCAGAAAAACCTTGTGAGTGGGATAACTCAAAAAATATTTCACTGATTTTTTTTAAACTTTACATTTGTATAGATAAAGGTAAGGGGACGAAGCCTATTTAAAATGGGGTCATGACCTATGCTAAGAGAATGACCTTGACCTTGAATAGATCCATTATTGCTGAAAATAACACAAATTCTTAAACATCTCAAGTACGCTTGCATGGACTGGTCTAAAAATTAAGGTGACCGAAGATCTAGGATAGCCTTGTGATATACCGGAAACTGGTGGCGCCACCTATTATCCTTTTCTTGTTTTTACGCCTTTTAATACCCCCATAATTGCCTCTTGACAGTACTGTAAGCATTATAAGTCAAAAACTAATGGACAGATTTCTTTCATATTATGCACATGTAGAGAGATGGGCTATGGGAGGAGGTCTGTTTACATTTGGGTCATGACCTTTACCATGAGAGTGGCCTTGACCTTTAATGTGTCCATATTTGGTGAAAATCACACACCTCTTATGATATCTCCAGTGTTGATAGCCATATGGATTTCAAACGTGACTTATGTATGGCCCACTACTAAAGTAAAAACCCTATAGGTTCTAGGGTCATGAGGTCTAAGGTCAAGGTCACTGGACTTGCATCTTACAAGATACTGTGGATGCATTTTAAGCCAAACTTTCAAGGTCTTCCATCTTGAATATATAGCTCACTTGCCAATAGTGGATGATCCATATCAATTTTGGGGTCACAAGAACAAAGGTCAAGGCCACAGGAGCTATATGTCAAAAAATTAGTTTCAGGATGATAATTCCTGCTTTTATTGATGTATTGATTTCAAACTTGACTTA
Organism: Sipunculus nudus; assembly: GCA_026874595.1. Classification (NCBI taxonomy): domain Eukaryota; kingdom Metazoa; phylum Annelida; class Sipuncula; order Golfingiida; family Sipunculidae; genus Sipunculus; species Sipunculus nudus. The sequence goes on along the minus strand of CM049306.1, from coordinate 35,362,309 downwards.
TATATGTCCCATTGAAAAAGCAAGACTCCAATTGATTTTGGGGTCATGAGGTCAAAGGTCAAGGTCACAGGACACATCTTTAAAAAGATTGTGGATGCATTTTCAGCCAAACATTTCATCTCAGACCTTTCATCTTGCACATATAGTTCATCTGCCAATAGAGGAAGACCCCTATCAATATTGAGGTCACAAGGTCAAAGGTGAAGGTCACAGAAGCCATCTGTCCAAAAATTAGTTTCTGGATGATAATTCCTGCTTTTATTGATGTATGGATTTCAAACTTGACTTGTATATGACCCATTGGAAAAGCAAGACCGGAATTGATTTTGGGGTCATGAGGTCAAAGGTCAAGGTCACAGGACACATCTTTAAAAGATTGTGGATGCATTTTCAGCCAAACAATTCATCTCAGACATTTCATCTTGCACATATAGATCACCTGCCAAGAGTGGAAGACCCCTATCAATTTTGAGGTCACAAGGTCAAAGGTGAAGGTCACAGGAGCCATCTGTCCAAAAATTAGTTTCTGGATGATAATGCTCGCTTTTATTGATGTATGGATTTCAAACTTGACTTGTATATGTCCCATTGGAAAAGCAAGACCCAAATTGATTTTGGGGTCATGAGGTCAAAGGTCAAGGTCACAGGACACATCTTCAAAAAGATGTGGATGCATTTTCAGCCAAACATTTCATCTCAGACATTTCATCTTGCACATACAGTTCCCCTGCCAATAGAGGAAGACGCCTGTCAATTGTGAGGTCACAAGGTCAAAGGTGCCATATGTCCAAAAATTAGTTCCTGAGATGATAATGCAAGCTTGGATTAATATATGGATTTCAAACCTGACTTATATATGGCCCATCAATAAATCTAGACCTCTATTGATTTATATATAAAAGTGGATGATCAATATCAATTTTGGGGTCACAAGGTCAAAGGTCAAGGCCACAGGAGCCATCAAATTAGTTTCTGGATGATAATTCCTGCTTTTATTGATGTATAGATTTCAAACTTGACTTATATATGTCCCATTGAAAAAGCAAGACCCCAATTGATTTTTGGGTCATGAGGGTAAAGGTCAAGGTCACAGGACCAACATCTTCAAAAAGATTGTGGATTGATAGATGGAAGAAACAATAATTGCTTGCCAAGTGTCAGTATATGCTGCTAATAATGGGGGCCTATTCTTAAAGGGGGGTGGGGGGGGGCCTTCTATGTCTGGGGATACTCTGGCACCTGCGGTGCCAAGAAATATCTAGTTCACTATGTTTTAACCAGACATATATGATAAGAATTTATGGCAATGTAGAAAGTTTAAACAAAATTGGCATATAGGTTCTGCAACAATTTTACTAGTTGTGAATCACATCCCATGATGTCGCAGGTCATGCTTGGCAGCTGAGCGTCATGACCCATGGGTCACTTGTTCCATAATAATACTATAATTTACGGATTTGGGCGTGGTTTAAAAAGGGGTTATTCCGCTCTCAAATTGATACGTCCACGTTCGATTGCCACTAAACTCTCTCCGTAGATAGATTCTCTCCTGGACGCTGTCCCCGGAGTGCTTGCGTCTCTCATCCTGACAGGTTCAGTTCTCCCAGTTTCTTGAAACCACTCATGAGGGCTGGCATTTTGCGGACACCCTTAAGCTTTGATGTTACACGGTTAGTTTTCTAAACAAATGAAAGGTGTGATACAGAATATATATATATATATATATATATATATATATATATATATGTATATATATATATATATATTTATATATATATATATATCGGTGACTCTCACGAATAAAAAATTATGTTAAAGTGAGCCTTTTTAATCAGTATACTTAAAGTTTTAAAGGATGCATGTTTTCATGTGGCCTTGCTGTATGGCCTTGTCGTTCATTTGTTTTTATGATGAACTAGAATAAACAATTATTTTCAGGATCTGCTGTCGATGGATGAAGAGCAAGCCTTGCAATTTGCTTGGTTTCTTCAGAAAGATAAATCAGAGGGCTGCGTGTAAGTTTATTATTTTAATTTTCTGTGTGGACATTTAAACTTGTGTTTTATATTTCAAATATCTATATTACTGATAACCATGTATTAATTATTCTGGCAGTGATTCAGTATATTATTATTATATTGCTTCTCAGTTAAGCAGTTAATACTACTCATATCTATGTTAAGACATCTTAATATACATATACACAATTACAAACAAACCTTTTGAAAACTGTGAGCAGCACGACAGCTCTGTATGGGTAGAAAAAAATATCTATCAAAATTCGAGCCGATCACACCCACCATATATATATATATATATATATATATATATATATATATATATATATATATATATACATATATACATATATACATATATATACATATATACCTCTCATGGGGTGATGGTAGTAGAGCCCCCGGGGTGATGTTGGTGGGGGATGGGGGTGATGGACATTGTGTCACTTTTCCTCCATGATAATGCTAGGACATTATGCTGAACCAAAAGGCTATTTTTGATAGTAGTCGCGCTAATTTGAATCAATAGGCCATACTGTTAAAAGGTTATGGATGTCACGAAACTCATGATATAAACGACAAAGAAATACCTGTTTGTTAGGAAGGGGTATTGAAAAACATTAATGACAATATTCATAATGTGCTAATTTTACCAAACATGTATTTGTTTAAATATGATATTTGCTATAATCAGTGGGTATATTTAGGCGAATTGCCAAAAAACTCCAGGACCTTCACTTCTGTGTTACACGATATTGCGTCATCATTTTTGGGGCCCAGAAGTATCTGCACGATTTGGCCACTACCCAATAAGACAATAAGCACGAGTCCATGGCCGTCATTTATTTTCCGCTAAATTTTCCTATACAACAATCACAGGAAGACACGTGATATATATATACCAGTTGATGATTAAATAATTCCTATCACCAGACATATCTGGCTGACTATACACCATGATATATTTTGCAAGTATGGCATGTATAGATCAACTGATATCACAATCCCCAAAACCAATGACAAAGATACACAGTGCATGGCGTCGTTTTATTTTCGGGAGTTGGGGGTGATAATGTTATATAAATATATGTATATATATATATATATATATACATATATATATATATATATATATATATATATATATATATATATATATATATATATACCTTAAATTGTCTGTGTGATTCATATCATATACTATACAGCTAAGTTTCAGGTCTTACAAAAGTAAGGTATTATGCATAAGTTATAGTTCTAAACCAGGCTCAGATAGATTTTATAGTTTACTCAGAAGTGGAGAAATATACCCTATCTATCATTCTAATTATACATTTATATTTAGTTCCTATATACAACGTAAGGGGGACATATCCCCCCCCCCCCCCCGGTCCTCCGTATATCGACGCCCATGATGATATATCTTATTTATTTGCAGGTCTATTCGTTTACACCAAGTCACAATATTAAACTTTTTCTTCTAAATTTGTTCCAGAACGATGACATAGGTGACGCATGTACATGCATACGTGCACAGTTAAAATCCATGTGATTGTGTATACTGTTTATTCAGACTTTTCATTTACAGCATTTAGCATATTTTCTCGGTATATAAGGAGTTGTCCTCAATCTCAGGACATTCTTAGCTAGCTGACACATATTGTGGATTCAGAAAATATCGTGGGTTTAAAATTTCGTGGTTTTGACCTGAAACACTATTCGCTGGGTTAAAACTTTCGTGGGTTAATCGTTCATAATCAGGCAGTGTATCAAAATAAATATGTGAACAGACCTGACACGGTATATGGCACGGACAGACGCACACGCGGCCCTACTCCCACCCAGCAAAACAAAGACCAATTTCCGACGGGGATGTTAATTAAACCAGGTTATATAACCCGTTTAAATTGGTATACAAGAAACATTACTCCGCCAATAAAAAGCGAACCAAAAACAGATAGCCCTCCTTACGGTAATATGGCTGGTCCGTGCCGTCGGTTGCGAAAACAAATATCGTTTTATCCAGGCGTTGCTACACACTGGTACCAAACTCGTATGCCAAACAACCTTGTTTATTGCTTTCCTAACTCGAGTTCACTCAGCGTGGTTTTTCAGACAAATGATCGTAATGGTTCCTTTACGTACGTTCACGGCTGCGTGTTTAAGATTACATAAGAGTAATCAATCAAGCACTTCTGCCGTTGCTGTTTTTTTCTGACTGTTTAATTAAAACGTAGGAGTATTCAGGCGTATCCTTGGTTCTATAAACCGTTTTCTTGAGAAAAACTCCACAATTAGTGGGATAGATTTATAAATTATGAATCATCAATCTACAAGGCAAAGAACAATAAATGACGATCTTGTTTATTAAGCATGCGTTGGCACACTATTCTTGTATAAGATTATACTAAATTTATACTCCCACCGTCTTAAACAGCGCGTGACGAAATCAGGATAATTAATTAAGACATTTTAATGCAGGAGGTTTAATGTGGTGGCTTTGGAAGCGCATGTAGGCGGTAGTATTTTGAAGATAATTCAGCACGTTCTAGACACAGGCACTTGACACAATGTCGTTTTTGCATATCTTTTATAGCATATCTCATAGTGTCCCGCTTCCACTAGTACCCATGGCATAAACAGAGATGTGGAAGCGGGACGCTAAGAAATGTTTGATAAGATATATTCAAGGAGTTTTTTTTAGCGGATAACGCCATATTTTCGGTAAATATTGGCACTCAAAATAAAGAAACCAAGTTTGATTAACGATATGCTAAAACGACAGTTTGGGAAGCAATATTCTTTTTGTTTATTTACCGGTCAAGACAAAATTTAGGAAAGTTTGTTGGAAGGACACAAATAATACTTTTAAAATGGCTAATAAAACAACGCAGTTTTTCAATTACATCGATGTTAATTTGTTGAATGAAGCGAAACAAGAACACCAGTTTGAAACATCGTGGACTGATTCAGGTAAAAAAATAGATAATTATTTGGGTATGTCCTTATTCAGAGGGAGAGCAGGTCGACAGTGGTGCCGCCTATTGACATTAAAAGGTAATTATCAAAGTTCATGATATGTTGTATTTACATATAAAAGATGCTTGTTTTATAATACAATTTTATTCGTTTCTGTTCTTTCTTCCATAGAGAAACCACGAATGACGAGACACAGAGTGGCCCGGGCCTTGAAATTATGAAGTATGTATTAATACTTGTTTTAAATTCATTTCTACGTTATAACAACAAGATTCATAAACTTTTTTAGCTCAGCTGACTGAAAGTCGTCTGAGCTATAGCGATGACCCTTTGTCCGTCGTCCGTCCGGCCGTCTGTCCGTCCGTTAACAGGGCACAAATCGTAACCGCTGGACCTGGAATCTTCTAACTTGACATTCTGGGAGGTCCATTAAAAATCTCCTTGGAAACCTGAAATTACCCATATTCTCAAAGCTATGGGTCTCGTAAGTACCCCCCCCCCCCCCCGAATAATCAACAATTTGATACAAACGCTCAAGCATCTGAATAACTATTGCATTGATCACCATGATTCTTTCTAAGAATTTTGATCATGGAGTGTTTCAACAGTTCCTGCAATCTGGTGGCGCCTACTGTATTTATTTCAATTTTTACGATTTTTTTTCTCTATTTTTGATACCTTCAAAGAAGCTGTCATCTGTTTACAGGGCACATATCGTAACCACTGGACCTGGAATCTTCTAACTTGACATCAAAGGAGGTCCATGAAAAGTCTCCGTGGAAATCTGAAATTAGGTCTCTGTTACCCATATCCTCCAAGTTATGGGTCTTGTTAGTACCCCCAAGAATAATTAAAATTTAATTTAAAAAATGCTTTAGTTTCCAGAGAACTCCTTTGAGACCCTTGGTCAGATCTTTCCAAAACCCAGCATAGTTTTCCTTCACCTATGTTGTTTTGCCTATCAAAGACAGGTGGCGCCACCAGCAATCCTTTCTGTGCAGTACGAATCTGGGTGTCTTTTAGATAACAGGACATATCTCAGGAGTGGCTGAAGATATTGTGCTGAAAGTCTGCATGTTCATAGACCTTGGATCGCTCTATCTCATAACTGCGACTGGTGGCGCCACCTACAATACTTTTAGCGTAGTGTCCATCTGTGCATTTGCCATCTGTTAGTCTTAGTGGTTCTTCAATGTATAGGGTTGATATGTGCATGTTCATGGATCCTCAACACCTACATCTCGTAAACAAGACTGTTGGAGCCACCTGCAATCAATTTCTTGTGGCGTCCATCCGTACATGTGCTTTTGGTGAAAATTGCTCATATCTCAGGAATGGTTCTAGATATTGGTATGAATTTGGCATGTCCATCCATCTTGGAAAGTTTTCTCATAAGCCAGACAGGTGGCACCACCTACTTTCCTGGTTTTGTAGAATAAAAAATGCACTTTTCTCACTAGTGATTTGCCGTATTGGCCTGAATTGGTGCATACCCATAGATCTTGGACTCCTCCATATCGTACTTAAGACTGGTGGTGCCTTCTGCAATAGTTTTCTTGTGGCGTCTATCCATACAGGTTTTTTTGGTGAAAATTGCTCATATGTTAGGAGTGGTTCAAGGTATTGGTCTGCAATTTGGCATGTCAATCCGTCTTGGAGAGTTTTCTCGTAAACCAGACATTTCAAAGGACTCTTCACAAAATTTATGTTTTTTTTTGCACTCTGGCAATCATTTTGCTCATTGTTAAACATTCCTCGAATTCAGCTGAGCGTCATGGCCCATGGACCACTAGTTTTGTAACTGGAAGTATGGAAAAGACATAACTATATAAGAAAATATCTTTTCATATATATTTCTTTAATCTTGATACTGGTAAACACTGTGTGATTCATCCCTGTTTTTAGCTTTATCATATGATTTAATATACAAAATATTAAATCTCATTTCACTAATTTTCTGGAGGTTCCCCACTCACTCTCTCTCTCTCTCTCTCTCTCTCTCTCTCTTTCTCTCTCTCTCTCTGTATATATTTATATATTTGTAATTGAATGAAATTGATGACCTCCATACAGGGAATTTTTACGATCCGTGCCGTCTGTTTTATAGGCCAGGATTCACGCGACTGAATCTGCCTTTCTTCTTTGACGACGAGACCGTGGATTACGTCATACATGCGGTAGACATGGTGGCCACGCACGGCTGGAAACTTTTACCTATGGTGAGTAATGGGAACTAAACTTTACGGCTGGATACAAATTATAGATCGTTATTCATTTTGTACAGGGGAACCTGTTGAAAGACCACTTATCTGATAAGATCGCCCTTTATTGAACAGAAAGCATTCACATTGGTTATAAATGACTTGTCTTGTACACCCGTGAATTAAGACCAATTTTCCCCCCAAGTCCCACAGATGGTTGTAACTAAGCTATACATGTACATGTAATTTTGTCAGATTCCATTTGATTCTAGGTAGTTTCTGTATGTGACCTGACACTTTTTAGCTGTCTGACTGTTCAAACACTTTGTATATAAAGATATCAATGCTGATAGCAATTTCCCTCAGCTGTTAGTCCACGATAGTTCATTTATTCGTAAGGTAAAGGGACAACTTTCGTTTGGATATTGGGTTATTATACAGTGTAAAACAATATTCAAGGGATCAGTCTGAATAATCACTTTTCTTTTCTAACTATATGAATTAATAATTGTCGTTTTCTTTACAAGTTCGGCTTCAACGCCGAGACTGCCGAGTGGCACCACACCGGCTCACCAGGGGGCCCCACAGTCGGTAGCTTGTTTGACATCAATTATGAGAGCGGCAAGTTCAAGATTGGAGAGTGGAGCAACCTGTCTGAAAGTGGAAACGTAAACCTAGCGGTAAGTGACTTTACATATACATTCAGCATTTACCTAACAACATGATGGAACAGGAGACATATTTTGAAAACAAACATCAAAGAAATAAAGCGCCTTCAGGGCATAAGCGAATGGAAAAAAATTAAAGCGCTTGGTTTCTATAAAGCCAACAAAATAAATAAATAAATGAAACGATAATAATGTAATAAATACAAACAGGTAAAAAAATCATCCGCATTTATTTATGAAAAGAAGTTCCTGAGAACCAAACCTTATTTTTTATTGCCTAAGAGGTGATACATACATATGCATATGTTTTGTCAGGGATCATGTATTCTTAAAGCCTTACTCATATTCTTTATTACAGAAGGTTGCAGCTGAAGCAAAAAACATTTTTCAGAAAGCTGAAATGGATGCAAAGGTATGCTGTTTTTCATCTCAATCTTGTGTAAACATATTTATAACTGCGTGCGCTCAACAAAATAAATTGACAGGGTTTTTCAGCTGCAGATTTAAAACACAAAAAGCCTCCTTTCGAACTAAAACGAATCTTGGAAATCGAATACGCTTTATTCCAAAAAAGGAGAGCAGAATATTGCTTTCAAATCTACCCCTAGATTGCATTATTTCAGCCTAATTAAAAGAAAAAAAAGTTTCTACACCATTGATATTCTGCTCCCAACCTCCGGGGTGGATCTAATATTATCTTATTGGCAATCTGATGGGTGGTTGGGGGGGGGGGGATGATACACTCCTCACACAGCACTTTGCCCGTCATATATCTATCATTTAGCGGACTTCCTTAATGGGCCCCTACTTTTCTTAAATCCTCTTCCCCCACCCCCTGCTGAGTATTGCTACCACCACAATGACCACTATTTACATATCACCAAGTTCTCTAGATTCTGTTAATAGATCAGTAAATTCTCAGAATCATAAACCTTGACATGTGGTCTTTAATACAATTTATATTGCTGTATTCTGCAGAATATTGAGACAGAGGGGACAAATCTTCACCTTCCGGATGACCAGGACAAGTATATCTGGTTCATGCAGCCGTTACAAGCCCTCATGTATCTCAAAACGCCGTCATTACGTCACATAGCGTCAAACTTCAGACCCGTTCCGTTTAGGGCACGCAAAAATACCTGGGGACGCGCAAACCGCGCGTGGCGCCGTCTGGCGGCCAAAGCGATGGAACAGAAAGTCGTGGATGACTTGCTGAACGATATGGACGTTTCCTCATCACAAGAAAAAGCGAGCGGTGAGCCAAAGTTATCTCACGTTAACTACACGACTTTCATTGAAGACAACACAGTGTCAGATGAAAAATAAAGAGACTGTGGGAATTTCTAAGAAAAATGGGTGCTGAAAGTGTAAATTATGATTCGAGCTCTTGTAAACGCTTGCGTTTTGGGAAAATAAAACGGTTATCCATTCAGTTATCTGTAAATCTATTTTATTTGCTTACTTATGTAAAAAAGGTATTCTTGTCTAACGGAAATTTACCAACGGTTTCAGTCTGTATATGCACAATACCACTTGAACTTAAAGGTGATCAGTCAGCAATATCAAGATGTAATGGCAGTTGAAATTCTCAGCAAAGAAAAATGTTTAGGAATGGCTTTGTATTTTTTTAAATTATCAATCATTAACATGGCAAAAATTTATGTTGTAATAATAATAATAGTAATAATAATGACACGTGATTCAATATAATAATAATAATGCACATGCATCAGAAAAGGTCTCATTTTCAACCTTACATTTCATATTTTTATCCTTTTCCAGATGAGGGGTCACAAAAAGCGAATGAAAACGTCATTCACTACGGAGTGGACCCACGTGTAATGTGGTCTCCTGAATATAAAAAGGAAGACTCGATGACGGGACGCTATACTCCAAAATCACGAGACAAAGAATCTAGCTCAGCAAAAGGAAACAGAGTAGCTGACGTCACGTTTACACAGGCGCATGCGCAGACAAAAACCTGCACAATTCTGTAGCGTTTTCATCTAATATATTCCATCCATTCATTTTGACATCGGAGCATTAATCATATTTTATTGCATTCAACAACGTGGTGCCAATCGGTCAGGTTTTTCAACCTCCATTCATGGGCGCCTTCTAGATGTGGCAAACGACAGTGTGTTGTCGCCAGTCATATTAAGTCGGCGCCACTGTTTGGTTTGGGCTTTATTTATTATTTTTCTTTCTCGACAATGCCATGTTTAAATATAACATATAGTCCACATCACCCATGAATGTTTCTTCAATCAAAACATTCTATGTTTAGGTTCGTATTTGTTTTATTTGTTTAACAAAAAATATGTCAAAACCGGTGGTTTTCCCATACTTATAGTGATATATTGAATAATATGTTATTTATAATCGAAACAAGAAAAGAAAAAAAAAATCAGTCATACAAATCGTCATACTATAGGACACGATAACATAGTCGCATTCTTATACCGACAGTGCGTATGGTATTTGACTTAGAGGTTGTTTAGTTAATATATAACAATTTGAATTCGCTCAAAATATTCAAATCCGTGTCGTAAATGTTTTATGAATATATTATTTATATGTTTTGTCAAATATCCGGGTCTTGAGAGGTTCAACATTATGTATCCATCACTTTTATATTTATTCAATTAAGTCATATTTCACGTATGTTCATAAATCAATTGTATTCCCCTGCACATATGTGCATCTGCTGCCAAAGTTCCATATATTAGACCAAAGTGTTCAGAAATCTAAAGATTTATATATTTTTTTTATTTGCTGACTTCACTTTAAGTGTAGCTATATAGGTGGTTGCGTCGAACACGCTTCTTCTGTTCTATAACTGTTTTTGTTAGTTCGTTATCGTTGTTTTGCGTGCATGTGTATTGTATTGGTATATAAACTGGAATGTGGTTCAAACATGGTTGTTGCATGTATTAAACGAAGGTTACAGATGTATGATTCAGGTTTAGATTCGTTATGAAAATGAACTATCTTTGTTCTATCGTACAAAGCAGGAGGTCCCCAACTTGTTTTAATCTTTGTCTGTTTTATAATATGCATATTCATATTGTATATATGTACACAATTTACATTCTTGCATCTGTACGCATGCGCAAAGCATTCAGTTCTTCATCATATGTCAGTCTCTACCAGAGGCCACCCCGCTGCAGGTTTACTGTGCACACTTCCTCCAGAGGTCGCTTCTAATCACACGACCCTCTTCCAGTTGTCAATAACGGGAAGTAACCGGACTACTTGTCTCATCTGTTCATTTCCAAATCAAATTTTTTTGTAGGAAACACCTTCTGTTTTCATTGAATATGCGCATGCTTGCAAACTATTATTTATTCCGTGCAGTCATCGCCGCGAAAAAAATCTATGTTCATGTAACTTGCCTTGAAACGATTCTTATCCTGTATATTTTAAAGGACTACATAACTATCTTCACTACTTTTATATGTACCCCGCAGGTGTATTGAGAAGCCCTTGCTCATTGTGGAGAAAGGGTTCCTATACCCACAATCCCTAACCGGCAGAGTCGTACTCAGCTTTATGGGTCCGATTCTGCCCAGTGTGGTTTACTGTGGGATCAAGTGTTTCCTGCAGTCTATTAATAGTAACCCCTGGTGGCGATTACTTTAAGTCTTCATATGGCTTTCACCACTGTTTAATCACTGTTTTTTCCATTATCTAACATTTTGTACAATTTTTACTTTTTTTAACATATCAATCAGCATATTGTGATAATGATTATACTGTCACTGGATGGCATGTACATAGATGTCCTGCGCATTCTACAACGGAGATATTATATAATAAATTATATATTACAACGTTCTGTGTTGTTTTTCTATTGAAATGATGTCAACCCTCTTTGTGATATTATGTCATTCTCTGCTTAACTAGAAGAAAGGGACCGACACTGGGTGTTCGTATCTGGCTAATTGGCGAAGATACGACATATACAAATGATATATCAAAGATAAGGGGGTGTCACATGGGTTAAATTTGCAGCTGGATTCTCAGTTAGATACCATTGGTCTGATTACAATTCTTTGCTCCCTGTTATTCGAACCCCAGAGCCTTTCTATGCAAAGCCGCGGTTACAAGAAAGGATGTCTGAGACGACTGCAGTGTATACCTGCTGCGCGTGGAGCGTACACTATCATAAACATTACTTATACCGTATGGCTGACCAACAGTTGACACTGTTATCCAGTGTGAAAAGCTTCCGCTGTGGAAAATGTGCACCATTTCAGTCCTTATTCTACTGAACTGTTAAACAATCTGTATGAAAACTGTTTCCTCAATGGGATTTGTTTGCAGCATCTTTTTGAGATTAATTCATTAAGTGAAAGCCTCTCGTCACAGGTTTTCTAAACCATATCTTGACCCTATACTTGCTAGTTAAATGATGGTGTTTAAATATTAACATGTAACAGTTAGGGCATGAAGGTTTACCTTCAAACCCCGACAGTGTTAGGACAGGAAGATGTGCTTTCCTTCCTGTCTTTGAAATAACATCGAAATTTTGTTTAAGATCACGAAAATGGCCGAAAGATCTGTCTGAATTTGGAATGAAATTTATTATAATGCCGGATCTTATCATACTGCAAGTCTTTGGTTAAGCTCTTAGCTTAAGAAATTGAGAGTTGCTCTAGCTACTGAGCTTCACCGGCGCTACACTTCATCCGTCTAATTACGCAATAATTCAGGGCAATAATGTGGAGGCTTATCATTCTTGACAGAGGCAGTCCTACCCCGTAGGCTAACCCTAATCCCCCCCCCCCATCCCCCCACCCCACATCCCCGCCCCGTGGCTTGACCCAAAGTAGTGCCCACTTCATCATATAGCTGTTAATGAGTTGTTCCATTTACAGTGAAGTAAGAGTGGTAGATAGGTTTTGTAGCTGTTGGCGCAAGAAGCACTCCGACCAAAATAATAGACCCGACTACCATGATGCATTATGATGGAATGTGTTATGCTGAATCTTTTGACAGCTGTTGTATTAAAATCTAATTAAAACATCGCAAAAAAGGAACGGAGGTGATTTCTTCCAATAAAGATGTGTGTGGAGGATTGAATCCCAATCGGTATTTCCCTCGAGAGAAATATGTCAAATTTTGCAGCATGGATACAGACACAAAGGAACGGGCAAGAAGAGACATATGATGTGGGAACTGACATTTATTCTTCAGATAGTTCGGTATCATCGCGTTATACTATATCATGAAAACGTGTCTCTTGTTAATATTGCGCTTTCCGAATTGTGACTTTTTTGCCACGGGGCATGAATATTCAATTTTTTTACCTTGTAATGGAACCTAATATAAACAGATCACGTATGCGTGATGAACACAAATTTTGTAATGGAGATAAAAAACAAATCAGATTCTGCAACACTAGGAAGCGTGAAATGCCTAGGGGAATGAACAAAGAAGTCAGTGGTTTTTTTTTAACAAATAACTATAATTTATTCTTAAAACAACCCTAACAATACAATACACTAAATCAATACAATTATACAGTAAAACAACGTTATAGCAACAAGTAAATACAATCACACAGAAAGATAATGGTACGGTACCTGGATACCAATACAGTCACCACGATCAGTCCTTTAAATGTAAACTCTCGGAAAATGACAGTCCTGTGGAACGTTCTTGCAACAACCCAGAAAGTAAACTGAAGTCCAAATGTATAAAATCCAGGAGAAAGTCTTTGAAAATGAATGATTGCCGCATTCGTCGGATAAGAACCTAGAATCTGACACACGCTTCTGCGTCCGCTGGAACTCTGCTGTCTGCCCTCTGGTTCTAAAAAAAACAGCCCCTTTATATACCTTCACAACCCAAGCTAGGAATTTTCCACTTCTCGAACAGTCTATAAGGTCCTGCACAACACGCGTTTCAGGAATTCTCTAGAAAGACATAGCCGTGTGTTCTATACACCAGGCTCATCACGTGACCCACGACAAAGCGTGAAAGCCCAAGGCTCACATGACAACGAGAGTCCATCCAGTACGGATTAAACATAAAATGCTACATGCGGCTAGACACGAGTGCCACAACAGGAGCTACGCCCGTGTCACACAATAAAAAGAGCTTTACAGGTAATGAAATACATTGGCTGTGAAACATGTTTAAAAAAAGAAATAATAATAATAATAATAATAATAATAATAATAATTTAATGTTTCACATTTAATATACATGAATGATAAACATAACATCATGGAGCTAAATGTAATGTAAACCTCCACGATATCAATAATACATACATGATATCAGCAACAAGTACTGATTCCTTATCAAGTAACTTACAATGGAAAATTTTCGCTTCATGTAAAGCTGGTGCTTTCCAAATTCCATATTACGTCCGGGTGTGATTTACTGAAGTTAGCCTATCTTTATGAGAAATAAAGAAAAAAATTGGTTGCATAAGGCCAAAAAAATGATATGGTTCACAGGCACTGCCCGCGTCAATTTTAAAACCCCCGCATCAAAAATTTTTATTATGATTTTCATCTTTCAAGAAGATAAAATATAACAATTTTGATGAGATTTTCTTTGTTATGTAGTGATTTTACTTGTTTAGCAAAAAAGTGTTATTTTCATGTTTTTCCCTGTTCATATTATATTTTTATCGAAACATAAAATGTAAAAAATAAAACATTGCCCGCCCGCACTGATTTCTAAAAAAAAGTGCCTGAGTACCATACCTTTTTTGGCCTTATTGTGGTTGCTTTGGCTGATATCCGCCAATCTGTCTCATGCATGTTGGATACTATTTTAAATCGAAAATCAGTCCACTTGTTGCATCACCTTATACCATATTCTGAATATATGGAATATTTCTGCAAACTCAGATCTGATGTCATCGGTACATTTGATATCCTGGAAAATTTCCAAGCACAGCCAGTTGGCAACAAAGCAACTATTTGGGCTTATAATAAGTCATACATGGTTGCTCCCGTTATTTCTCTCTAACTGTATCCTGTGTATATTAGAAAAAAATGATTGCTTTCATGGAAGGTTTATATATTGGGTAATTCCAGTTTAACATCAGGGGCACATCCAGAAGGTTTCTGGTTGACAGGAAGCTCAATCCCTCCATTTAAGTCCTGTTCTAGAAATGTTCATTTTCCTTATAAAGTAAAATAATATAGAGATATTTTTTTTTATTCCCATGCATACATAAAACCCCCCTAAGTATGCTAATATTATTTTGTAAGTGAGCCCCTGTGTGTAAAATACTGACAAAAATATTTCACGTTAAAGTGATTGTGTTCAATGTTAAATATTAGTTTGTAAAATTGACTTTTGATGTCACTACCTGTCGAAACTTTTCACCTGCAGCGCGTTGCCCCCTTTAAACCCCTTCAGCCGTTTCTCTCATTTGGTAGAGCTTTACCTATACGATTACTAAAGAGGAATGTTGAACATTCCATATGCAGAGTTTGCCCATTGCATAATAGCGCCCTCTGTCATCGTGTTTGTGTACCACTGTACACGGGCACCGTCCCACAAGTCACTACAAGTCTGTCTGTTCGTCTGTGACCAAGGTAAACATCGACAATATGGAAGGTACCGCGAAAGACAAAGTTGTTTAAACGTTGAGTAAGTATTGTTTGACACGTTCAACCTTCTGTAAATGTACCTGAGTGCTTTTTGTGTGGACTGGAAAAGTTATGAAATCAATACAAGTGCTTGAACGAGGGGGTGAACCTTATCTGGCGTGACAAATGGACCCGAAGGACGGTACACTGCGACGTGTTGGGGTCCCAACTATCAGACTATGGAAGGTGTCGAAACTGTAATACTTCTATAGCCAGTCGGGTATTGCCCATTATACGGGGCTCACATTTGGGGGCTAAAACAACAACTGAACCCTTATTTTAATGCAGAAAAATATTAATAGACACTCAACTAGTGAACCCACAATTTAATTTTTACTGAATTCAAAGTTTCTGGCTGTAAACCCACATTTATACTCTTTTCAAAGCGAACCCACTTTTGTATTTTTGTCTGTGACTTTGTAAACAACAAGTCGAGAAAAATTAGTCAATAAATGACGCTTATTTTAACAGCATATGTCTTAATTATAAAATACTATATATAAATTATTATTATAATTATTATATTAGCTATATTATAGTAGAAGCCTATAAATATTAGGTGTTGAATCCACATTTTATTGGTGAGAAATATATATGTATGGTTATGATGAACCCACATTTGGTATATATGTCAATTGAAGTTGCATGCACATACATGTACCGGTATATAGCATCAAGAAAAACAAGTCGAGAAATTACACATTTTTCTAATATAATGAATACAAATGATAAAAATATTAACATATTTTTAATAGTAGGGTTGGTAGAAGCCAGGATTAGGCACTAAACCCACATTTTTAAAATGAAAATGTGGGATCAATTGCAGTGTTAGCCCCCTGAAGTTCAGCCCCATATAATGCACCTATACCCATACTATAAAAAATAGAATAAAAACAGATTGTCTTATCAATTAAGTATGTTCCACTAAATTGTGCCCATTGAAATTTTGTCAACATAGTTTGTCCCACTGTCTTGGTCCACTTGTTTTCCCCAGATATAATTAGAAAGACAAAAAAACTCCCATGTATTGTCTGCACCAAAAGCATAATGAGAAAACTGACAATTAATGACATGATCATAATAAGTACCTAACCTTTTTTGCTTTTCTAATGTAAGAACCTTTACTCTATTCTGTTGCACTATCCACCTGTTTTTTGCTATATTTGTAATAAAAAACTAAAATGAACTAACACTTACCTTTTTTGGTCCAATGGACAAATCTGACAAATGTGGTGATAATTACCTTTAGCAATAAAAAAAATCTCCTTTGTAAGAATTCCAAATAAATACTTTAAAATGAAATATGACTGAACAGATACCTGGCATCATAAAATTTGCATACATTCTGATTGGGGTCCTTGCCTGTATAGCAAGGAACAAGCAAAATGTATTTTTTTTGTTCCAATTTTTTTATTTGAATAAACTTTTCAGACAGGATGATTGCATTTGGTCAGGTTACTGGAAACAAACAGTTAAATAATAATTCAATTATAATCACATGGGTTCTTTTGTGTCAGTTTCATTGTTTCTATAAATTGCGTCCTTATAATACAGCAGCCCTAGATAATCATAAATGAAACATCCTTGTTTCTCAGCTCAAAGGATTATGCATGAAATTTTCATAATGCATAATAATTGTTATTGAAAGGAACCCCTGCAGCAAGAAAGATTATATTATATCTGTAGAAATTTCATGATCTGGACAGAAGTACAAATTATTGGCTATATAAAACTATCATCAAACATACAACATGAGTTATGTGGCATGATATGGGATGATACAGAAATATTTGTAGCTTTAATACTTCTTGATCTTTATAATGCCTTTATTTTTTAGTAGGCGATCACCATTTTACACACTATGTGCAAATTTATTTTAACACCAGTCTTGGATCTGATGAACAGTGTTACTTAAACTGGTAAACAACAAGGATTTCTGCTGTTGGATGTTTCCAAACGAGCAAGTAATGTCCAAATATTGCTTGCAGATATTAACTTGTATGTTTGTTCATTCATGTAAGAGAATAACAGGGCTCCTACTGATTCCTGTTTTTGTCCCCCACTTATGAAGAACAGTTTGTCTGTCTGTCTCTCTGTCTGTCTGTCCATACTCCATACATACCTTGGTTGGGATTGGTTTTGGAGTGTCTGTCTGAAAATGTTTTATCACCAGCTTCAAAACAAAATAAAAAAAGTTTCCCCCTGGTTCCCAATTCACAATAAAAATTATGACATGTGGAGACATTATTTACTAAAACACAGGCACTATGACATGTAGAGACATCTTCAGGGGAAATAAAAACTAAAACATATTCAGAAGGCAAGCATGAAGATCACAGAAAGCTAAAATAACAAAAGGGGGAAGCGGAGGACATGAATTCCATGAATTTGCTTGTTTCCTATATTTTCCATTGAAAATATCGTCTCCTATAATTTCCCATATTATCCAGCATTAAGACAGGAGGGTATGCACTCATTCCCGTTCATGTTTTTTTTTTCCAAAACACAACTCATGAATCATAAACAGAATCTTTTATAATTTTCATGAATGGGCCATGTAGGAACTGATTAGATATTGGTGTGCATCCGCCTTATGATCTGGGTCCAGGAAGGACTAAGTGAATATGCATTTGTGAATATTCCTGGAAATCCTCAATAAGTCCTATCATATCTCAAAGTTTATAAAATGTAGAACTCTTTAACCTTCATACTATGTATGATTTCATCATGTGTCACATGTGGCTGTTGTGTCAGCGGATTAAAATCATTAACAACAGTCTCTTGACATAAAAAATAATATGTAGAATATATTTTCAGATTAGATTACTTTAATGTAAAATAAATCAATGAAATATTTTTCTCTCTCTGTCTCTCTTTCTCACTTTCTGGGAGTATGTGCCAAATTGGAGAATGCAAACACATTTTTTGAGCTTCCCACTTAAAGACCACCCACGTAGCAGAGGCCTGCATTCCTGAGAGTGCATATATTTTTAGTTTATGCTGTTCCTGTAATATCAATGCGTCTTCAACAACAAAACAGGTATATTAATTTTAGTATTTTTGTACTTCTAAAAGAAACTCAAAATACAATATTATATTGATTAATAATTTCAAAACTATGGTTGAGCCTTGCAAAGCATCAGATTGCATAATACTTTAAAGTTCACCAAATTTTAATGAATATAGATATTTTTCCTGAAATTTAGAAAAAGACACTGAAGCTTAAATCACTAGTATTGGGCCTGCACACAGCAAACACTGTTCAATTCATCAGTACCATTTTGACTGTTTTTCATTTGATATGTCTAGACATGTGAACTTAATTGCAAGCAGCAGAAAATCAGATCATATTAAGATTGGTTTTATGCATTTTCTTCACTTATTCCTCATTGGGCTATAAGAAGCCTGCAGACAATATTACTTCTTTGTAAACAGCAAATGTGCAAGGTCATTTAAATAAAAAAATCATGTACAGTGCACTTAAATTTACTCCTGATTGAAGGTAGAGGTGCCTGTAAGGCTTTTCACGTTAATCACTTATTAATTAGTTGTAAGCACATTGGCATGTAACACATTTGTGTAAACAAAATAACAAGTGGAATTCCTCAGGGTTTTTGCATATATATTAAGACCATGGGAAAGTGGGAGCTGGTCATCCAGCCATGAAAGAAGATCATATCTCGAGTAATTTTCCACATGAGTGCCTATGCCAGGGACCATGGGAGTTCATGTCTCCTTTGCCACTATTACCGTACATGTTTTTGCGGTAAAGGACACCTGCTGACGTTTAAGGTATGCTATTAGCTTCATGGCCAGGTACAGCTCTGTCAAATATCATTACATGGGTCACATGGGTGCTACACACATGGAAATACGAAATAGGTGAATGGGAAGTTTTACATTGGGTATGGATACAATATTAGGCTGATCGACCACAAGGGTATTCATATGTAACTGTTTCATATGGTGGTTTCAGCACAGATTTGTCTCAGGTGACAGTGTAAGTTATTTTTTTTTCTATAATTCTATTGAAAAAGTAATATTTAAAAAATTGAATATAATTCTGTTTCTTCATGATGAGTATTTTTATAGAAATCTCAAGGCCAAAGTCATGATTGAAAGTTTCTCTAATTTTAGGGTCAGGATATATATATATATATATTGTTGACAAGCATGAAAAGCCCAGGTGCAAACTCAGCAAAGACACCTTTGAACACTTTCATTAGTTTCAACAGTCTAACATTCTGATACCCTTATGTTCATTATTTCTGTATTTATCATTTGACAGCCTATGTCTTGAGGCAGCAGAAGGCGTATGGTTAACTGTCACTCTAGGATTTTAAAGATAATAAACTTTAATATTAGAAGTATTTATCATACTACCAGTATTCATTTAAAACCATTAGTGTCCACATGAAGTAAGTTATTAGTGGGAAAAATGCATTGCCACAAAAAATAAGATTTATATGTGACCACCAACATGTTTCACACTTATCTCGACAATAACCCTGTTAATTAGATTCTGAAGCACGCCTAAAAGAAAAGTTTAAATATCTTTTTTTTTGCCAATTTTGGAAACTTTTTTTCTCCTGTCAGCTGTTTGAGGCTTTGAGTTTCCGCGCTACGTGGCAGGTTCAAGTTGCTCGGGTGCTGGAGTGGTTATGCTGTCACTCGAACTTTGACTGGTTTATCCAGGCTCCTTGAACACTTAAGTGTTATAGCTGTGGAGTGGCTTGTATGCCAGTATAACTGATAATCCCAGTGTATGGAGTGTGGAATGAGGATTCAAACACTTGAGGGAGCTGGTCCAAACAGCAGCACTGAAAAACTGGACCTCACATTTGTGAATATTTGTTGAAGTCTTCCTGGACCCGGAGCATGAGGTGGATCCACACTTAAAGATAATGCTTCTTCCTGGGCCCATACCCGAAATGCTCTGAAAATTCCATGATATTCCTTTCATGACTATGAGGGTTACACACACAAACAGGAATAAAAACGTACCCTCCTCAATATTTTTATGCTTCCGTCATTCCGAAATCAAACAGTTGTATGATTTTTGGTGTGTTGGCAGATATAGACCAGTTACAGATCGAGTTCGCGTTTCGTCCCGGTTGACCTACTTTTGACCGTTTTACGGCTCCTGAACATAGAAAATGTCATGAAAAATATGAAATATTCATGACAAATACACATGTAAGGACTTTTTCTGCAATGTCTGCAGATATTGGCCTGATTTTTGGTGTGTGGACAGATATAGACCAGTTACAGATCGAGTTCGCGTTTTGTCCCGGTTGACCTACTTTTGACCGTTTTACGGCACCTAAACTTAGAAATTTTCATGAAAAATAGAAATATTCATGACAGATACACATGTAAGGACTTTTTTTCGCAATGCCTGCAGATATTGGCCTGATTTTTTGTGTGTGCAGATATAGACCAGTTACAGATTGAGTTCACGTTTCATCCCGGTTGACCTACTTTTGACCGTTTTACGGCTCCTGAACATAGAAAATTTCATGAAAAATATGAAATTTCATGACAAATACACATGTACGGACTTTTTTTCGCAGTACCTGCAGATACGGGCCTGATTTTTGGTGTGTAGGCAGATAATGACCAGTTACAGTTCGAGTTCTTGTTTTGTCTCAGTTGACCTACTTTTGACCATTTGACTGCTCCTGAACATAGAAAATTTCATGAAAAATATAAATTTTCATAACAAATGCATATGTACTGACTTTTTTTCCTCAATGCCTGCAGATACCACCCTGATTTTTTTTGTGTGGGCAGATAATGACAGTTACAGATGGAGTTTGCGTTTCATCCCGGTTGACCTACTTTTGATTGTTTTAGGGCTCCTAAACATAGAAAATTTCATGAAAGACAGAAATTTTTATGGAAAATGCACATGTATGGACTTTTTTTCACAATGCCTGCATATACTGGCATGATTTTTGGTGTGTTGCGTGATAATGACCCGTTACAGATCGAGTTTGCATTTTGCCCTTGTTGACCTACTTTTGACCATACGACACCTCCTGAACTTAAAAAATTTTCCAAATTTTACAAATGTTTCTAATTTGCCCAAGGCGGGGGCATTCGTGTCGTTCCGACACATCTAGTTTTCATGAAAAGAAAACTTTTTAAGAAAGATCTTGGTGTACAACAAGCATTCTGTTGGTATTCTATATTCTTGTACTGTATGAATAAAAACTGATCATAGTGTGAAACATATTTTGAAATTTGTATACATGTACTTCTACATTTAGAATTGTTCTCATCCCAGAGTCCTGCCTCCTTTAGCAAAACACCATGCAGCTTTGATGCTTCTTTGTCTGCAGTCAGTATCTCACTTTCATGTGAGTTTTTTTCTAACAATATATATTGTTGTCAAATATATTACATTTTTTGTCTTTTCTTTATTTTCAGTTTTATAATAAATATAATCTGAATGAATTCTCATTTATTTCAGATTATGTTGACCATGGGGCAATGGATTGGATATACAAGATGAAAAGAATTAAAAAAGATAAAGGAAGAAAACATTTAAAATTTATCTAGAACCCACACATCAATCTAAACAAAGGTAGGTTTCTTATGCTTTATGAAGTTTGTGGTATCTTGAAATTTATATGTATTAACTTTTTTCACAATTTTTTTAAGATATAGTAAAATGATACAAATTAAAGAGCGAGATAGAAAACACCAATAAATTTAAGTTTTTCTACTTGGTAAAATTTTAAAGGGACAAAATTAGGAGCTTAATTATGGCTATTCTTTCACACTATCAGTTCAGTTTTGCTTTATACAAAGGTTTCCCAGCAAAACCATCCCAGCAGACGGTCTCATTTCCCCGCATATGGCTATTTAACACCATGTTTTGGCTCTGCTTGTTGGTAAACACAGTCTGTTTACCATAACAAGGCCGCTTGACCGGAGGTCCGATTAAGAGAGGCATTACACTGTGTTTCAGCCAGCAGAAATATGTATTACATATTTTGGGCCAAGTCAGACCAGGCATCTCCTGATTGACACGTGTTTTGGCTCAGCGATGGACAAGGCCCCACGCGCTGTGTTTATGTTGACACCTTTCATCGCGCCCGGTTCACTGTTTTTAACAGTTGTTTACAGGAGAAAGCAAACGGTTTCAGGGCAATATTTTGGCAGGTATATATATATTTTAAAGGGAGGAAGCTATTTTTCGTGTTAACTCAACATGCTTTATAGGTGATTGGGCCCCTTTAAATAAAGATTGCTGAAACATCGAGCTCATTACTAACACACAGAGTGTGTGTGTTGGTGTGGGGCAGGGGTTGGTATTTGACTTCAGCAAGTTAGATCAAATGTGGTTCTTCTGTATGTATTCTTTACACAAAAGTACTTATTCTGGCATTTCTCATCAGTTGATCAAGATTAGCTTCCTTTGCATGTCTGCCTCAATGATTTTTCTTCCCCAACTTCCTTTTGTATTTTTCACCTGTGCCCTTAGGTTTTTTGTATGCTAGCATGTGGAAAAGAGTCATTATGTTGTCATGTTATTGTCATGTGCTACGGGTATAATTTTCTTTTACTATACACCTCCTTAACAGTTGGTGTGACTGGTGCCCCATCAAACATTCACATGCTGTGAAATAAAATAAGGCATGCAGATGTTATGGCAACACAGAGATGACAATAGCCACCATTTTAGCATAGCACCTTCATACATGCTTTGAATAATATTTCTGTACATTGGCAGAAATAAGGGTGTAGTTTGCCGGGGGGATAGCACTTGTAGGTACTGGTTGTAAAATCATGGCTGATGATGAAAAAAAATTAAATGACCAGGGATTGATTTTAATAGATTATGTTATGTACCTTCTACAGAAATGTGAAATCTGCCGTATTTAATTAAGCCTGAAATATTGGGCGAGTAGATTAAGAAGCCTAACTTGTACATCATGCTAAAAGTTAAGATAATGCTGGCCAGGTTGTTGACACTTGTTTCATGCACAAGGTCCACATTTAAAGTTGTTTACTATTTTATGTCTTCTATCCTACATCTCTGACAGGATTAAAATATTTTTCTGACATAATCACATGTGCATACACAGTCATTTGTGATTAATTATCTGAAAGTGCAATCAATTTAATTGTTTATGAAAGAAAATGACCAGTCACTGATATAATCAATTATTTGGCCCACCTCTAGGAGATAGAGTACTGTATATTTTAGTACAGGATTCCCTCTTTATTTATATTTTTTTACATTTATTATGAATTCTGTAATGAATATTATGATTCTTTATTATTTTGTTTGCATATTTTATATGATATATAAATAATTTACAGCAGTTACAGTGTGTTCAGTTTACCCATTTTAGAACATTCAAATGCATTTAACACATTTTATTTAATGTGTGTTGTTTGCCATACTCAGAAATGGAAAGCAAGTCCTGTTTAACAGTTCAGTTGCTGTTGTTAGTGTTCAGTCACTGTTGAAGAAGTTCAGTTGCTGTTGTTTGCTCAAATTTTCAACATCAGTGATATTGGTCTCTGTTATTATTATTGCAAGATTATCTAATTAATTCACTAGAAAGTAGTTTTTCATTATGAACCCTGGGAATTAATCTCTCTATCTATTGACCCCCCCCCCCCCTTACTTGAATGGACTATAAATGTTATAAAATAAGTTCTGACCTGAACAAGTATTAATGATTTAATACTCTAATAAAAAAATGGGAAGGTGATAGAGATAGACACATCTTGACAGGTGACTTAAATCAACTTTCCAAGCTCAGCTTGGCAGGTTAGAAAAAATGTCATTGTCTTATCCTGCATGTTATTCTTTCTCTTATGTATGTTTGTCCACCCTTAATCTGTCTGATTGCTTTGCTTTAAATTTGTCAGATTTCAATCAAATCTTTTTTATTGTAAGGCCCTGGAAATATGAGATGATGAAACTTCTACCATTTGAATCAGTACACCTCTCATATTAGATTGAACAGCCACTATTGCTGACATCTAGTGGACAAATTTGGAACTAATTTTGAAGCTCATTTCAATGATCCTGTATGTGATATATATTAGAAATGGTGAGCTTCCGTCCATCTTTCCATCTGTCCATCCGTCTGTCCCTCTGCCGTGCTGTCCATCCATCACAGATATGATATTAATGCAATAACATGAAAACAAATTAACATACAGTCACCATACTCACATCATTGATGCAACTCATTAAATGCTAGATCTAGTTAAAATATGGATGACCATGACACATTTTTCAAAGTCACAGTGGCAATAAAGCTAAAATAATGTAAACACAATTACTTGACAAGGATTTAGGCACAGTCATCAAACTTGCAGCATTGACAAACCTCATGAAGGGCTAGGAAAAGTGCCAACATGGATGACCTTGATCCAGTTTTCTAGGTCACAGAGGCAGTATTGGTGGTTGACATTGACCCGTCTCAAATTTTAAATGGGTATTCACAACCTTTTTTTCCACTTCTTCCACAAAAGGCTGGGGACATGCCAGATCTGTTCCACAGATCAACTTTATCCTTGTTTTGGTTGAAAAATGATAACAACATATAGTTTTTTAAGTATCTAGGCATGTTGACTGCAATGAGATTGACAACTAATAGTTTGACTGAGCACTGTATTACCCCACTTAAATAAAGGGGAAATGTATCAGCTATATTTATAAATTATGTACAGAGCATGACATGGACAAGATTTTTTTTTTTCTGTACAGTACCGGAAGCTCACCATGAACATACATACATGTTGAGCCTAGCATTCATTGCTGACATATTTCTACATTAATATTGATGAAAGTTGCAGAACATGATGTTTATCAACATCAGTAACAGTACAAGCAACTGAATTGGTGTATTCACACACAAATGTATAAGAGATGGGAGATACAATAGCTATAAAAGGTACACCAATTCATTCTGATGAACATGCTGATACCAGGAGGTTCAGCAGAGTGGAAAGAGAGGAATGAACCTTTATTTGGTGATGTAAACTCAGTGATTTAGATGGTATACTTATACCATGTGGTGGTCTTGTTACTAAACTTGAAGGGATGCTGCGAATGGATCCTTTGAAAAACTAATAATATTTAGGTAATTATATGGCCATAGACTTCTTGAAGGACATAGAATCATCAGTTTTCCAGTAAGTTTTGAAAATCTAGACCGGAAGTGATAAAGCAATGCTGAACACGGTGTAAGTAAAATTTTGCTAGATATGGAGAAACAAAGATGTTCTGCATCAGGTAGAAGTTTACTACCGTTTATGTGCAATGTATCTGTTACAATACCTGCACAGTGGTTACTTCATCTTTGTTCTAATTCATTCTTTAGACCCACTGCTTGCAAAGACTACCTTAGTCTTATACAGCACAGGCGACAAAGCCAAGAATGTTCTGACCAATGCAATGGGGTATTCTGAGTTAGAATAATAAGTAACTTGTCAAAAATTAAAACCCATTAATCTGAGCATTACTTACCATTGCCCTGTGGTAACATACAGCAAAAGAAGCCTTTGCAGGGAGTGGGAAAGTGTAATGAGTTAGGAAAAATGTAACATACACACCATCAGCAGTGTACAAGGTGTTCAGTTTATGTGAATTTGACAAGCATTTAAAAGTGTCTTCACGTGGAGGGTATGCTATCTCCTTGTTCTTGTGTGTGTGTGTTTGTATGTTTGTTCACAACATTTCAGAAATAGGCCAATGAAGAATTGATTAGATTTTGGTGTGGATTCCGCACATGATCTGAATTCATGAACACCATCAATGAATATTCACAAATGTAGAGCCATTTATGCATGAATAAACCTGGGAATATCAGCTGAAAAGGTGAATGCAAACACGGTTTTGGAAGCATCCCACAATAAAGAACCCCCCCCCCCCACATGGTGAAGGCTTGCATTCCTTAGAATGCAAATTTTGAGTCTTTGATTGGAACCTTATTTCTCATGAATGTGACATATTTTTCCTGTTATGAATTTTTTGCTAGCAAGATTTGGTGACAATTCATGTGCCTGTCAAATTCTGAATAATAAGTAAGTACAGTATAACCTAACCTGACGGCCATCTTGGTTTAGCCACCAACTCTAAATAACGACCTGTTGTTCACAATCCTGATTTTTTTTATTTGCTCTTTATATATGAGACCTCACTTAGACGACAGCCTGGAAAATGCGACTGTTATATTGATTGGTGGTCCTAATTTTGAGGTTTTACTGTATGTGAATATAAAGATATAATAATTACATTGCAGGGTCAGACCATGGCGTTGTATGAAATGGACTTTGGCATGCTGCCTGTGTTGAATGAGGGGGATGAGTGTATAACCCTGGCCAAGATCTTAACCACGAGGAACACAGCCCTGGTGGAGGAGGAACTGTGGAGCATGTGTCAGCAGACCTGCCTGGCCCTGCAGAACCTGTGCAGTACATCAGAGACTTTCCAGCGCCTGTGTGTGACACCGGACAGCCTGGCCTTTGACACTGGTGGCAGTGTTTGCTTCTTGGAACTAGATGTTGGTGAGTCCAGTCATTAATATTTCAAGCTTATTATATAAGACAAAGGAAAGAATGTAATCATTTGCTTTGATAAACTCAGTGAAGTTTAACTTGTCTGTACTATCATTAAGTGTGAATAAACCTGAATGACCTCACACCTTGCCATCTTGAGCTGACACCTTAGATGCAATCTGTCACACCTCATTCACACCACCGGGTTTGCCAAAATATGCCCTTAAATATGCTAAAAAAGTATGTGGCCAAAATACACCCTGATATAAAACTAAATACATGTTTTTTACTGTCCTTGCTTTTGTTTTATTCTAGCGAAAATTCCTACATGGAATCAACTTCTAACAAAGTGGGTCTTGAACTTATTTGACAGGAAAGGATGGGAGCTGTGGATTTTTCATCCTCTACAAATCTTTCATGTTTTTGAATAATCCAGCGCACTGATGAATTACAAATTATTCCATTTCATGCCACAAGACCAATTTATTAATGAACTACTTCTCATCTGCAGAGAGTTTATTGATAAATTTTAGAGATTTCTAACTGAAAATTACTGATTAATAAATGACATGTATATCAGTCACTGGCACTGGGAGATCATTATAAATTATATCTATACACATCATTGGCACTGATGGCACATGGGTAATTCCACAATATGGCTAACATTGTCTCAGAATAACTGAAAAAACTGGGGAGTCCAAAGTACAGAGGTGACAGGCACATCTATGGATAATATCTGGAATTGCTTGCTATGAAAAATTCAAAAACTGTTGAAAAATATATTTAATAGAGATTGAACTTAGGATAATTATATGAACATTGCATATCTGAGCCTAAAAATATATTTAAAAAAAAACTGTGAGAAATCATGAGATCCTTTTCACTTCTGGCCTAACCCAAGGAAAACAGGATTAAACTGAAGAACTGTGTGTTCATTCATTAAGGGGATGATTTTGTCTGGAAAAATTTTTGTTCATGAAGTTATTTCTGTCTCACTTAAGTAATTCATAGTACCTATTCATTTGTTCCACCTACTGATGGTGTCATGATGAAATTACAGTTTAAGTTTTATGAGTAAGGGGAAGTTTCCCTTAATTTAATCACTGGTATGTGCTGAAGGTATATTCAGTATTTGTATAGTCAGTTTGAATCAGGATTTGGACAGGACAATATCACGATCAGGATTCAGTCTGGCCTAAACCCACAAGACACAAAGATTTCTTCTTCAGTGGTTATGTTATTACTTTTGTGGAAATGGTTGTGTAACATTCGTAAGTGTAATGTCACACCCAGTAAATTACAAGGCAAGGAACAGAGAAAGCGGTACCTGCAATGGTTGCCCATGTGGTTAGTTGTTAGAAATGCAGTTACAGATGTAATTTAAAGATATTGTGTTAAAACATGCAATCAATAAACACAGAACTGATGATGTACATACATTACCTCATTAAATAAGGCATGTCACATCCCAACTTGTTCCATGATTTTACTAATATTTTTTGTTGCCACAATACCCCCCATATGATATCTTGATTAATACATTGGTAAGATGTTGCCACTGAGTACTGTAATTTGTGAAGATGCATACACACCTATACGCACAGGATCAAAAACATGAAATGGAAAAGTAAATTATGCAATATTTAACTATTGTATGGATGAAAGTCTCTGCCATGTGTGTGTGGTGGGGGGGGGGGTGCTCCCTGTGCTGATTGAATGCTCCCAAAACTGTGACAGCGTTCACATATTCGGCCCGTATTCTGTGTGTCTGTACATTTGTGAATATTTCTTGATGAGGTTCCTGAATCTGGATCATGTGCCATATCCACACCAACAATCTAATTGATTCCTAGCTGGCCTGTTGGCCTGAAATTCCACCAAAATTTCATGAGAATTTGTACATGTTTGCTTGAGTTATGTTGTGAACAAACACACATGACAGGGGATGAACACATACCCACCTGGCAGAGACTAAAATACAAAACATACTTGCTGTTATAATGAACAAAGATATGCATTTGGCACTTTTTTTATTTGTTATTCCTGTTTTTGTGCCTGTTTTTGTCTGTGGATATTTGATGGAGTACACCTTAGTTCACACCTGTATATATTAGCAACAAGTTCAGATCAGTTCACTTTACTTGAGGGCCACTTGAGCCTACTGTGCACACTTACCTGACAGAGGCTAAGACCACTCTTGGCTGATTCACGTTCCTCACACTCATAGACAAACTCAAGGTGCTCATCGACAAACAACTAAAAGATACATAGCTCCCATACAAATAATGCGAGGACACAGAATGCAGGTTACTAGCAGGATGTTAGGTGCGGTACAAAGACGGGAACTTTGATTTGTTTACCTGACATACTTGGGAGGTTAAACATCATATTTAGTATAGGAAAATGTGAAAACATTTGTGTTTTCTCTTGTGCAGCATAAACAGTCTAGTATGGTTCGTGGCATCTATAGTGCAGTAGTATGCAATAGTGCTCAGTGTTTCATTGACTTCTGATATATACTTAATATTTAAAGGTAACCATTCACCTAACCATTCTGTGGAATTTATGTGATTTCTGGCTCAGTGTGCTTACATTTTAATTGAATCATAGTTAATTTCTGTTAAGCAGTGTTTTTAAAGTGCCTCTGTGATGGACTATATGAGTGAGCATGTTTATCTTCAACCTGTCAGTAAACATAGCAATATTGACAAAAGAGGAAACCTTGTAACCTTAGGTATGTTATAGTAAAATTTTGAAAGTTGATAGGTCACTACATGCAGTTGCCAATGCCCTTTTGCAAAACTGACTCGACTTGCCACCAGACGTCCTTACTGAATGTGTTTGAATATTTTGGTGATCCTCCACACGTGTTATAAAAATGTGGATATATGCAGATCTAACAGCCTATCTGTCTTGGGAGCAACATTTTCGATCGTCTATTTTTATAAAAGTATCAAGGGATTATCTTTAAATAATAGACAATAGATATTGGAATTGGCCCCTTTAAATATATTCCTGTTTTTTTTGTGCTCCTTAAACGGGAGTGCGGCCATCTTGAAGAAGTCTCCATTACAGATTATCCTGGTAACAATGCCTTTGGTAGGCCTACATTTCTTTGTAGACTAAATTCTGTTTTCTGGAGTAGCTGTTTGTTTTTGCTATCAGTCTATGGCGATAACCTATACAATACAGAGT
Source organism: Sipunculus nudus (assembly GCA_026874595.1). NCBI lineage: Eukaryota > Metazoa > Annelida > Sipuncula > Golfingiida > Sipunculidae > Sipunculus > Sipunculus nudus. The sequence goes on along the minus strand of CM049306.1, from coordinate 35,332,094 downwards.
TCAACTATTGCACATGTTTATCACCTCACTCTTGGAGGTGTCCTCAGGTTCCAGTCATGTTAATTAGATTTGTACCTTGTTCAGTCATAAACAGTGGAAGTTTACATGGTACATGCAGATATCACAAACATTAACTAATTTAGTGTTTATGAAAACTGATTTGACATTAACAAAACACTATGAAAAACTAGAAATCTGCATTCTAAGGATTGCAAGCCTCTGCCATGTGGGGCCCCTATTGTGGGATGCTACCAAAACCATGTTTGCATTCACTTTCCTTATCCCATATTCCCAGGTTCATTCATGCATAAGTGACTGTACATTTGTGAATATTCTTAAATGACATTCTTTAATCAGGATCATGTGCAAATTAATCCCAACCAGAATCTAATTGATTCTTCATTGGTCCCATCCTTACAGACTACTTAATGTCAACATTTGAGTCATGGATTAGTTACAAGAAATCCATGAGAAATAAATAAGTTAATAATTTAAACTACAGTAGAACCAAGGATATCCATATTGATAGGGGGACATAAAATTTATTCAGATAATTTAGGTTTTGGATATGCAAAGTCAGACATTTTTTAAGAAGTATACTGCAAGTATGTTGATATGTATGTTGGGCATATCATTATTAACGTTCAATTAATATGCTAAACCTAGCATACAGCAACATTATATTATCGGTCCAGATAATTTTTAATCATCACAAATAATATTTTCCTTTCAAAAGCAGAAAAGGATTAAAAAGAGGTAAATATTGGTTCCTTAATTTAAATTACAGAAAACAAATTTTCAGAAAAAAGAGATATGGAAATTAGATGTTCTAGTACTGTATCTTAATCCTAGGTTAAAGGAAATATAGCCTAGTAGTTATATGGCTAGGACTACAGAACAGGAGTCCTTGGTTTGAACCCTGCTATTGCTTCAGTAGCATAATGGTGAAATATGGTCAGAGCCTCAGAGATTCGCTTTAAAATATTAATGAATGACAGGTTTGACTTCTGCATTTTTCCTAGCCACATGCATATAAGACTTGAAATCCAGAAGGTTGAATAATAACAAACGATTTATTCTATACCTTCATCCTCATTCATTGGACAGTAGGTGCCACCACCAAGTGTGACCCTGTTCTGCTTGACATCCTGCCAGTTCTTAAGGAGATTTCATTGGAAAATCAAATTTAGGTCACAGTGACCCATTTTTTATGAGGTATAAATGTAACAGTCAGTACAGAGAATATCACTGTTTTTACTGTTCAGGTTTGTGGAACAAATATTTCATATTTAATCATTCAATGGATATAATGTAACTCACTCAGACTTCCTTTTAAATTTATAGTTGCCAGGTGTTGCCTCATAGGTGATATTAGGTCATAAGTTTAAAAAAATGTGCTCATCAGCTGAGCTCCCTGGCTCATGGGTCACTTTTTCTTTCCACTTTTCCTCTCATTTAATTTATATTGGCCCCAATGTATAGCCACAGCATAAGTATTCATAGAGAACTCTGAGCCTTCTTAATTAAGTTTTGTAATGTTTTACTTTCTTGTATGAAGTCTATTGGACTGTATAAAGTCTATTTTTTACAGATCCAGAAGAACTCTTCATTCCACCAGAGTATGAAGCCCTAGGAAATTCATTCAAGGTAATAAAAACCATTTTTATGGATGTATCCTTCACATTATCATGCTATCAGTGTGATATTGAGAACTTTCAATTATAAAGTATGAAAAAATGAAAACAGAACAATTTGTTCAATCAACATTATTTTAACAATGATACAGATAATGGATTTGGCAAATGTTTACTTAAGAAGGGGGCTATATTAAATAAATGTATTATAATATATATGTATGTATGAATGTGCTCTTTTGAAAAGACAGAATATTTGAAATATTAGATCTGTCAGGAATATTTGCAACTTCTTAAGAGTTACTTATTTGTATCAACTTTGCAGATCATATAAGCTCAGTTGATGTTTCTGTAATATAACATTAGTTGGCCATGAAAGCTTACCCTTTAATAGCTAAATCAAATGATAATATTTCCAGCTATAGTGTATTTTAATTGTACAAACCATTGGCTGATCAGTTATAAATGGGTGAAGACAGATATACCTTAATATATAAAAAACTGCACAGAGAAAGTACTATGTACTAGTAACTATGATCACAATAAAGCCAACTTAAATCAATGTAATCTTTTTATTTTTGGTTTTGAACCTGCAACATTCATGTATTACTATCTAATTCTCATCAAGAATGCTAATTATCCTGCTAACTGCCATTTGCCATTTTTCATAACTATCAGTATGTGGTCCATTGGAAAGGTTTTATGAATCTGGAAGGTTAGCACTGAAGTGTTGAATATTAAAAATGAAGAATCTGCTTGGCCTGTAATATAATGGCTTCATTAAAAACATTGTGGTGTAACTGATAATTATGCATGGACGTGAAAGAAGAACAGCTTTTTTTTCAATAAAACTTCATAATCTTCCCCAATACTACTCAAAATATAAAACTGAATAAAATAAAAAGGTTATACCTTCTAAATTACTTTTAGTTTCCAGGCTTTATAATAATAGAAATCCAGAGATAACAAATGAGATCTATAATAAAAGAGATCCATAAAAATAAAGCCTGAGTATGGTACAATGATAATACATTGGAGCACTCTTTATCTTATCATTTCGGGTGACAAGGTTTTTGTTCTGATAAACAAATGTTTGGATGAACAGTCATGTGCAAAATGACATTATGGCATCATTGTAATGCACAATTCATGCATTAATTAGTTGGTAATGGGAGTCAATACATGTTCTACCAAATTAAATAAATAATAATTAAATGTCAGGATGCCAAATTTACTTTAGTAAAATTTTTGGATGAACAATCATAATTTTTAAGTTTTCAAGTTTTGATAACAGATAATAGTTTTTTTTTATTAATGGTGTTTGAATGAACAATTTCTAAGTATGCTCTATTTTCCAGGCCCATATCTACTCATTGGGTATGTCCCTGCTGTTCGCAGCACAGTTCAATGTTAACGAAGAGTGCAGCGACCGACTCAGTGAATCCCTTAATTCTTTACTGGCTCACATGACTGTTGAAGATTATGGTGACAGGATGGACCTTGAGGAGATCCTTAATTCTTGCAGCAGACAGTTACAAGATACTGACTGGAAAAAGGTTTTTCACAATCTGGCGACAGCAACACAGCGGCCTTCTGTTGAAGGTGAGTAAAGTGAACTTCTGGTCATGTGATTGCCTATGATTTTCCACAATCGCCAAGAAAAGCCCAAGGGGACTATAATATGTGAGAGGATTATATGCATTAATTATTTTATGCATTGGTACACCCCTAAATATTAGCAGAGGAAAATACGGAATATCTTTGGCTTGTGATGTTCATAAATTTAAATGTATCATGGCATATCATAGGAAATCACAGACAAGTGGGTATAGACCGGTTTCAGACAACTGTGGCTTATTGCAATCAGTTGTGTAATATTACAAACACTTGTCACATCCAAGTGCAACACATGCATATTGCAGATGATGCAGGATATTGTGACACACAGGCCTGAAAATTGGCAAGTATTTCTACTGAATAGTGAGATGCAGTGAGGCAGAAAATTTATTACACCCAAACAGATTTTACTTGATCCCTAATTTTTGTTGTTGTAAAATCTCTTGTGTTTAGTTACTCATTTTACAAATTTGCAATGTCTAAATTCATGAAGTATAGCATTCATGGGAATTAACATAACTTTGCCTGACTTCCCATATTCAGACTGCCAGCAAAACCTGGTGGTCTTGCACTAATTTCTAGCTAGGACATGCATAGCCTGCCCTAGCATCTTTGATGCCATATAAATCTATAATGACTTTGTATATTTTATTTGGTTGATATTTAATTACAGGTCACTCAAGTGACCCATCAACAGAGTCTTCCATTGAACTGGCACGTTCAGCGAGTCTGCATCTGGCAGCACATGATGTCCACTCAACACCCATGTCCAATCTACGAGGGATAAAAGATACTGAAGATGATGGTTTGCATCTTGATACATTGTCTATGAGCACAATATCTGGTTGTGAAGATACTGAGGATGTTTTTGCTTCCAGACTTCTTGCGGTAACAGATTATACCAAAAGTGAGAAGAGCATCAGCAAATTGAATTCTTCAAGTGCAAAGACAGGAATAAGTGAAAAATATTCAGGTTTAGAAAGTAAAGAAAACCATCCGTGTGGTTTGAGTTATGTTTTCAGTAGTGGTTCATTAACGTCAGTATCTGATGTTAATCAGGTAAATGGTGTCACCAGTGAAGTGGGGAGCCAGTCTAAATCACGTTCTTCCTCAGAATCCCCACAAGCTTTAACAGACAAGTCTAGTTTCAGCATGAGTGACCATGCCTCGCCAAGAGCACAAAAATGTAAAGAAGATTTGTCACAGTCTAACAGTCCAGGTGCTAACATAGCTGTCTCACTTAAACAACATGACCCTTCAGGGGTCGTTCAACATAACAAACCAAGCAAAGAACAAAGTAAATGCAATCTTGCTAATGACAAAAATCCTTCAGACAGATCCAGCCTACCAGAAAAGCAGTTCAGTGCAAATTTGAAGAGTGAATCTGTGAAGCATGAAGTAGAATTGACACTTTCAAAAGGAAGGTCAGAAAGTTCACACCTGGATTCAGGGAAAACAGATGTTACGATGGCTAATGAGAATAAATCTAACATAAAGGATGGTAAAGGATTAACGGGTCAGTCCACGGATCTCCGTAAGGAACAAGATCAAGTTGACACTGAACTTGAAAAGGGAGACACAGAAATGAAGGTAAGTTAAATATCATCATATTTATGATTACGTATATAACCTCTGTCAAGGGAGTCATGTTTTTTCCTGTGTTTGTTTGTTTAACTGTTAGCAGGATAAAATAAAAACTGCTGAACCAATTTCTTCAAATTTTTTAGGGTTAGACATGGGCATTAGCCATACAAGGAAAGACTCCTTAAATTCTCAAGTACCGTAAAAGTCGTTGCAGAAGTCCCGACTTGTACTAGGAAATCGAATTCTAAAAACAAGAATTTTCTAGCAAAGTCAGGGTGCGACTTATAATACGTACTTATCTCGTCTCAGTCAGCTTTCAACGGCTGTTGAGCGATAATATGCGATACTTCTAGCCATTGCTTTGTGAAACGTCTCTCCCCAATATTTTACACCTGTAACAATCTCTTAAAAAAACCTTCCTTATATTTTGTGAACTGGTATAATTCTCATTTTATTAACATGAAATACAAATTATAAATTTGCCCAGTTTGAGGCCTACCCGTTCTGACAAGTCGCAATTCAAGTGACACTTCCTAATCTGCGTTTATGTTATATCATGAATCAATTTGACGCATATGCCAGTCTGCCGCTCTTTGATGTACATTTTCTCTCCGTTTAATCTTTATGGGTATGCGTGTTATTATGAAAAACTCGAGGTTCCATATCCGTTTATACATGTCAAGTTGCGTCAGATTCAAGCTTGATCCACTACAGACACGTCGTGAATTCTATTGCCTGTCCGGTTGATCGCTGGGGTACCAGCTGACCTTTGAAGCCGTGTAGCGGAAGTTCAAGCCCCAGGTCACCCGTGCAATGACCTTTACATCCCCAGGTCAACTAAGCCTTTGTGACTAATATCCACAGTTATAAACTCCAATGTTAAGAACCATCAGGTCACCGTCACTGTCTCGTGGTTTTCAAGCGTATTGGATAACAATATTATAACGTTTCACGTGAGCTGCAAATATACGATTTGTTTCGTGTTTTACCCGTTTCTCATTCATGACGATCGTATGCTCAGTCAACAATATGGCAGCACGCATGCATTACGGTCAATCGTGCGTTGACGTATTCGTGATTTTTTTTTTAAGAAGACACATTAATAAATAAAATGAAATAGCAAACACCATACAGATATATATTTGATTTACTGAAATTGCCACATACGTACCTAAATTCCACAGGAACCGGCATCGTTTGGTGTCATGACGGATCTGGTTCAACACAGCTGAGTTTGCCATACATCCGAGCCATTTGAATATAATAACTGATAGCGACGGAAATTGGGCTTTCCAGATATTATCAAAGAATAAAATCATTAGTCTCAGTAAATATAATACCCGTAAATTCAATCATGTTTATTTTACATTTAACTGACCAGTCAATAAAGCGTTCATTATCCCCTTGCTGACTGACATTTAAGTAATATTGTGCATGTGCCGCGCCTTGATGGTAAGTTGTAACAATTTATTCAAGGGTTACTTAATTCAGTTTTAGAGCCCTTTTCTGAAATTAGGTGAATAAATTCAATCTAAATTATTCTTTCCATCCTTCAGTTGTCTTTAATTCAAAATATGTCCAATGCGACGGATTGGGACTCGTCACGCGTGCGCAAACTAATCATGGTCTAATGAAACCACCATACTTATGACGATCTTTAACAATTTTAAGAGTTGCCCGATTGTGATAGTATTTTGCCCCAGACTCTTTTAGTTATTAATACAGTCATTTAACTGGATATTTACATTCTAATGTTACTTAACCTAGTAATAAAAGGCAATAATGACATCGTTTTACAGCACAAAATGTTATCCGACGCAGCTGACTCTGGCACTGTACAAATCTCACTGACATTTGAACCCCGACTTTATATGTAATGATTCTGTTTTTATTCCTTGAAAATAAGCATTGTATTAAAGTTGTCCAATTAATTTTATGTTTAAATGGTTTATCTAGTTTTTAAACCACAGTACTACGGGGACGTTGGTTGTAGTCTTGCACCACAAGGAATGACACTTAAATTCCTTAAGTATCAGGTGGTTGGGACGCCTATGAAGTGCGGGTGCGACCTATATTATGGACTTTTCCTGAAACCAAACTTGAACGGCTTTTCACGAGGGGGATCCTAAAAGTCCGGGTGCGACTTGTAATAAGGATGCGACTTCTGCAACGACTTTTACGGTAGGTGTAGATAAACGGGTGGATCAAGTAGTATTGTGTGCCTCATATAGACTGCCACCTGCTGCCATCTGTCAGTTGAATCTGACACTAAATGTGAGGTTGGGCCATGGGCCGGGGAAGACCTCACTTAATTTTGGTGTATATCTAGATAAAGGGACAGAGTCAGTCAGGTTGTTTTATCTTGGTAGGTAGAGGTGAGCACTCTGCTGAATGCTGTTTTAGTTATAATTGAACTGTGTGTTAGCTCTCAGTCATGCTGAGCTCAAGATATGGGCCTTTGTTCATCATTCTTCAATCCAGCCTTCTTCTGTCTGTCCATTAGAAGGGCACAAATAATAAAAAAATTTAACCCCCAGACCCCAAAAGTAAAAAAAAAATTATGCTGGTCTTCAAAAATATAACTAACAGTTGTGAATGCAAGGTTGTGCATGGTTCAAAGGAAAAATATGTTTAATTGTGCAAGTGAAATCGGTGGGATGTTATATTTTCACCCATATCGTTCTCTTTTTGTGTCTTGTCTATCTATCTGAATGATTATTTTGGGAGAGATTGGTCTTGGGACAAGGAAGAGAGTTCTGTAAGTAAGTACATATAAGTAATTTCAAAGGTGAAGAACCTTGTGCCAACATACTTAGGTCTGTTTGCTTGAAAAAAATCCTGTTTATATGCTAGACAAGTAATTATAATGTTTCTTCATGCCTGGGTTATATCATTCAGAGTATGTCTGGTACATGTATTCATTTAAGGGTCTGTTTCCTGTTACATTGTAATGATATATAATTATATATATATATATTGTAAAAACTAGGTCTGCTGTACTTATAATTGTCACCTGTAATCAGTAATTTGATCATGTTGTTGTACAGTTATACACATTAATGTACATGTCATTTGAGGTAAAAGACAGCCAGATTGTACAGATAGATCTACAATTAACATTTCATGCTGGTCTTAAGCTAAGATACCATATGCACGGCATGTGGAATGCAGAATGCCTGTCGAGAAATTTCTTATGTACTGGATCTACCAGTGTGGCACCATGCTTTATTTTTTATGTGTAGCATCTGGTATACCATGCGGAATCGCAATTATTGCTTTCAACATACCAGATCCATGTATATTGATTTGATATATTTCTGTCATATATCCAAATTCAGCTGAGTGCCATGACCCATGGGTGTCTTGCTCTTTAAAGTTATTTGTTTTCATCAGTTTCTAGTGATACAGGGTTTATGATTTATGAAAAGATAAAGCTTGTTCAGGTGAGCATAAATACCTGAGGATTATTTCATTGCAGGAAAGGGAATTTGAATTATGTTTGATTGGCATGACTGCAAACACCATGCACTTTTATGGGCTTGACATTTGAGCACATCATAGCAGCTCCTATATAGATGCCTTAATATATATTGACGCAAGATATGGCATCTTTCCTTTATATCTGATGTACACAAACATCAAAGAAATATTTCTAAAGTTATATATGGAGGAATAAATCATGTAGATAATTGATAATAAGGTCCTATTCAAGGAAGCATGCTGCGCAGACAACATTTATGTAAGTGCCAGATAGATCGTCCAATTAAGTCATACCATGATACTTTCCCATGCCTTTTATATGATATAATGTAGAATATGGCAGGTAGCTTTGACCTTGTTGTCTAAGAGCCAGTCAATGTGTTACTCTTTGGCTGACAAATAACAAATGCCAAACCATTCCTGATATGATCAGGGAATATATTGAACTATTATTATGCCCCACACCTTTATGTATGTGCATGGCATGTGTATTTTGGCTGCTGAATACATACACAAATTCATGCATGAGTGGCTTTATTGGGGTGCAAGTGGCCTTGATAAGGCAGTAGGGTGTTATATCCTAGCTGCACACCTGTACTTAACCTGTTTATTTGACCCAGGGGGTGATCATTTGTATACATCTTTTTAGCTGCAGGGTGCATTGACCATAACATTTGTAAAGAAAAAATGTGAGGTATGGATAGAAATAATATTATTTCAGTACCTGATTTTGTAAACATAGTATTAACAGACAATAATAGAAAAAGGAATTATATATTATTATTCTAATTATTATTAATTATTATCATTATAATCATAATTATTATTATGAATACTATTATTTCTATTATTATTAAATTATTATTTTTATTATTAGTAGTAATAATAGTAGTAGTATAAATATTATTATTATGACAGTTATTATAGTTATTTTATTTTAGCAAAAATAAATCACTCTAATTGTCTTGTTTATGAATACCTTAATTGCAATATCAGTTAGATAATAAATAGGACTGTCATGATTCACTGGTATACCGTTACATTGTGATACATATCGGTAAGTTGATGATACATGACAATCAAGCAGAAAGTCCATCATATAACTAGCAACATCTGGCATATAATAATGGTCAGTGACCCAGGGCATGTTATTATTATATTATATTATATATTATATATTATATATTATATATTATATATTATATATTATATATTATATATTATATATTATATATTATATATTATATATATTAGCCAGAAATAGTGAATAAGCATCTAATTGGCTGACTGCTGCATTATCAAACTAAAGGAAGGAGCTGTTTAAATTCATTATTCATAAACCATTGAAGCAATGGCATAGGGAACTTGAACTAAGAAGAGTAATGACTTTGAAAAAGAAATCTGATACTGCATGTATGTATCGTATTGTGTATATAATATCATGAGTGAAGTATTGTGATATGCATCGTATCATAAAATAGTGTATTTTTACAATCCTAATAGATAATTAGAAGACTCAAATAGTAAAATGACAGCATGGAAGATTAAAATAGAAGTTTATGATTATGGATTTCAAAGAGTTCAAATTTGAGAATTCTCCACATACAGTTAATTGGTTCCCCATTGTTAAGGCTGTCTCCAGTTGAAATACGTTTATTACATATATGCTCATAAAATAGAAAGAAATCTTCTTGTCAAAGATATGAATGTCTATAGAAAACAAGTATCATGAGGAACAGAGGAAATATTTGATATTTCCATAAAATGGATAAATTTGTGTGCCATCCAATTTGAACCCTATTGAAGCTGGGTAATAAATTATGTGTGATATCAGGTATAATACTGTAAATAAGTAATATATAATTTGTCTTTTCTGCTTCCTTTGGTAACCTTCATGCAGGTTAGGGCTAGTTTATAAAGCAGAAAATTCAGAAGACTGTAATTGTTTGCAAGATATTTCGCAGCATTAAGTATTTTGGTGCATCGAAAGTAGGTCTGCACTTATTACAGTGTGCTGTTTTTTAAATTCCTTCTTTTTATGGCAATGTATGAACAAGGCCAGGATTACCCAGGCAAGTAATATTAAGAAAGGTTTACTCTGTGTGCTGTCATTTGGTTTAGATCAGGCTCATCCATAAAGAATATTTATATGATCAGCTTATTAATCAGGTTCATATTTCCAGGGCGTTGTATTGTTCATTAATCAGAAGCATATTCCCATGGTGTTACAGTATTCTGTACAAGCTATACCAAGGGAGCTTAAACTGGAGCGTTATTGCTGTGATTTTCATGGTATTTCTATTACAGGTTCTGATTCGCCCGTGTGTGACGGGATGTATTATGGTATACCACGGTCCCTCCATCTGTTCGTTAACTTTTAGTGTCGCTGTGATAACTTACTGGTGCTTTGATGGATTTTCATGAAATGTACCATTAATGCTAACCAATGGATAAACTCACCCAAGTTTGATTCTGGGCAAAATCCACACATATTTAATAAGGTCAGAGGTCACTAGGCTACTTTGTGGTTATGCCACAATAGCTTCCTGGTAATATGACAAAACTCAGCAGAAATAGTAATCAGTATAATGTCTTGCCTAAGTACCATTTACAGCATATTTAATGAGGTCAGAGGTCACCTGACTTTGGTTGGAGCCGTGATGACTTACCAAAAATCTGATGGATTTTCATTAAACTCATTTTAAATATTAACCATTAAGTTTCTCACCTGTATTACATGCTCAGCAAAATTTACACATATTTAATGTGGTCAGAAGATTTGAGACAAGTGTATTATGCACAATTTGCTGTGCTATTGTTTTACAATGGCACAGGTTGTATGCAATGTTGTATTAAGGTGAATGTGTTAATACATGTATTATGGAGCACCATTCATAGGGTGTGGTAGACTGGTAGCCTGCATTATTTATAGGATTTTAGGGTCTATGCATTCATTAGTCTATCATTTAATGAATATTCATGGAAATTAGATATATAAGCAGCCTAAATTTGACCAGATCAGGGTACAGACAGTGTAAATTCAGATAACTGATTCTCTTGTATAATAAGCTTCAGGTAACATTTAGACAAAGTATAAAATGTCTGTATCATAGATTCAAATAATGATGGTTTAGGTAATTACCAGTAGTCACCTGATCACAGAGGGTTCAGTGTACATTAATATTTATTAAAGATATGATATATAGCCTAGTGTACCTGTATTTAATTTCATGTTCAGTAATCTGAGCTGATCCTCATTTGATAAGACTGAGTAAGTTAGTCATGGCTACTGAAATATGTGTAGCAAAATGTAAACTGGAGTGTTACTTTATTACTAATGCCTAAATATCTAACATGACTGATATATTATTCTTCGTTCTTTTGTAGAAATTTTGAAATATGGAAAGGATTATTTTCTCTTGATGACATAGCACCTATTTTAATACAGTTACACTGTTTCAACTTTATACTCTGTATAAAAAATTACAATCATATTGCCCATACATTATTTTGCACTTAAAGACTAGTTTCATTCCAATGCAATAGATGGTGCTGCAAGTTCACCCACTGGATATGGTGGTGTTCTATCTGATAAATGGCTATGTGGTAGCCCCTTTGCAAAATAATGACAAATTTCTCAGGATTGATAAGTAAATGTAGAGAATGATGCTACCCCTAGGATAAAAAAAACAATTTCTGAGGTGTTGCTTTGGAGGAGTTGTGTGACAACAGTAGAGTGCCACCACCATCAGTAATAATGTTTATTATATTTAAAAATACATTTTATACTTTTTTAATTTTCATTTCCTGACAATTTTGATAGTTTTGCAGTAATTTCCCATGAAAACATCTCCGAAATATTTTGCTTGCAGGGTTTGACAGTCCAAGGGATTTTAGAGAAGCTGGGTTGTGCCTTGAAGGAGAATGAACTGTGGGCCCTGTGTAAGGTGTGTGTGGAGAAAATACAAGATCTAAACAAGCAAGATCTCCGTAAGTTTATATTTACCAACATAATAACAAAATATAAATGTATAACTTGGAAATAATATTTTTACACTAGGTTTCTTGTTTGTTTCTTTATACTTGTAAGGTGTACAGGTACATTTTTCTTGAAATTTTGTGTTGATGTGGTTCTTGCTAATGGTAATGGAATGTTTTGGGAGGGGATGGGGGGGGGGTGTATAGGCATGCAGAGTTGATTGACTTTTGACATTTCAGATTTCAGATCTCTCCATAATCTTACCTTCTTAATTAAACAAATGTTCAGTAACAGAGTATTCTAGCAGGAGTAGCTAGCTTGAGGTGACCAAAACAATAATTTACTACACAATAAAATTTACACACCAGCATGCAAGTTTAAGTCCACTGACAGATAAAACTGCACATTTTAGTCTCAGATTTAGCCCAGATGTTCTGTGCATCAAACAGTTGTACTTTTCATAAAATTATTGAAGACCTGCATGTTAGGCCTAGGCTTAAAAAGGAACAGTAAACAAAGCCAGTTTAGACATTAATTTTTTACCATTGCACCCATATCAGCATGACAGTGAAGGGTCAGTCGGGGTAAGGAATGGATTAAATGGTAGTCCAGTCAAGCAGAGTGGAGTGACCTCTGGTGGAGATTGTCATAATCACATTTATGTTGACAGCTGAGTTGATCTGTCTGGAGACAGTACTGCTGGACACTGATGGGCATGTCTGCTACATCCCCGCCCCGGATGGCCATGTCATGTCATCATTCTTCATCGCACCAGAACTTCAACATAAAGGACTCGTCACAGAACAGGTAATGGTTTGTATTATGAAGAAAACTTGCAGAGAAGTTACCTGTCATTTATATTTTCAGCAGATATAAAATACCAAAGTGGATATATTTTAGGAAAAAAAACTGTTGATTCCCTGTTCTTGTTAAATGCAAAATATTCACAGCAGTACAAGTGGCACCTTGAATCTATACTCCTTAAGTATGCTCCATTAATAATCATAATTGATGTCATAAATGATGCCTCTTGTTCTCGTTACCAGACCTGTCTGTTTGCCATCGCTGCCGTGGTCTGGTGCGCTGCAGACTACCGCATGCCGGTCACTCAGGAACCTGTCTTAATGCCAGCGTTTGAGAAACTGCTGACCTCTATGACACAGGAGGATCCACGGGGACGACCAGCCCTAAGTGATGTTGTGAAGGTTAATATGATTGTTCATCAATTTTTAGCGCAGCTGACTGTAAGTCATTTGAGCTCTTTGTCTGTTGTCTGTTGACCGTCTGGCCGTCTGGCCGTCTGTCCCTTAACAGGGCAAAAGTTGTAACAGCTTGACCTGGAATCTAACTTGACATCCAGGGAGGTCCATGAAAAATCTCCTTGAAAACCTGGAATTAGGTCTCTGTTACCCATATTCTTCGAGCTATGAGGCTCTAAAGTACCCCCCAGAATAATGGAAAATTTGATTCAAAAGGCTCTAGTATCTGAACAACTAATGCATTGATCACCATGATTCTTTGCATGGATATTGATCATGGAATGTTTCATTAGTTTCTGCAGACTGGTGGCGTCACCTGTATTTTTTCAATCTTTACAAATTTTTATGCCCCCGCCACAAAGTGGCCGGGGCATATAGTTTTACCCATGTCCGTCATTCCGTCATTCCGGCCTTCCGTCCTATCGAAATCAGACAGTTGTACAGACTTTTTTTCGCAATGCCTGCAGATATTGCCCTGAATTTTGGTGTGTGGGCAGATAATGACCAGTTACAGATCGAGTTCGCGTTTCGACCCGGTTGACCTACTTTTGACCGTTTTACGGCTCCTAAACTTAGAAAATTTCATGAAAAATAGAAATTTTCATGACAAATACACATGTACAGACTTTTTTTCGCAATGCCTGCAGATATTGGCCTGATTTGTGGTGTGTGGGCAGATAATGACCAGTTACAGATCGAGTTCGCGTTTCGTCCCGGTTGACCTACTTTTGACTGTTTTACGGCACCTAAACTTAGAAAATTTCATGAAAAAATAGAAATTTTCATGACAAATACACATGTACGGACTTTTTTTCGCAATGCCTGCAGATATTGGCCTGATTTGTGGTGTGTGGGCAGTTAATGACCAGTTACAGATCGAGTTCGCGTTTCGTCCCGGTTGACCTACTTTTGACCATTTTACGGCTCCTAAACTTAGAAAATTTCATGAAAAATAGAAATTTTCATGACAAATACACATGTACAGACTTTTTTTCGCAATGCCTGCAGATATTGGCCTGATTTTTGGTGTGTGGGCAGATAATGACCAGTTACAGATTGATTTCGCGTTTTGTCCCGGTTGACCTACTTTTGACCGTTTTACGGCTCCTGAACATAGAAAATTTCATGAAAAATATATATAAATTTTCATGACAAATAGTGAAATACACATGTACGGACTTTTTTTTGCAATGCCTGCAGATACCGCCCTGATTTTTTATGTGTGGGCAGATAATGACCAGTTGAGAGATCGAGTTTGCGTTTCGTCCCAGTTAACCTATTTTTGACCTACTTTTGATTGTTTTACGGCTCCTAAACATAGAAAATTTCATGAAAAATATAATTTTTCATGACAAATGTACATGTACAGCCGTTTTTAGCCCTCAGCTCATAGGCTGATGGGCTATTGTCGTCACCCAAGCTGTCCGTCCATCTGTCTGTCGGGTGTCCGTCCGCCTGTCTGTTACCTTTTACCTTGTGAGTGGGATATCTCTAAAAGGATTCACTGTTGGAATTTTATTTCATCAGTGAAGATGTATATCAATAAAATCTCGGTCAAGTTCGAAGATGGGTGACCTTGACCCATTTTTCTACATTTTAGAGCTGATTATAGAAAAACACTCAGAAGCTTATATCTTAGGAACCATTGTGTGGATTTTCACAAAACTTACTATGATCATTGGGACTGATGGTCTGTACGTGCTGCACAATTTTGGTGGTGTCACCTGCAATTTCTGATTTTTTAATGAAATTTTATCCGATTTTTCAATTTTGGCCTTTTGTGCAGGATATCTCCAAAGGTATTCAACTAAGGAACTTCATTACTTCAGTGGTTTTGCATCATATTTACAAAATCTTGGTCAAGTTCAAAGATGGGTGGTCTTGACCTACTTTTCAAGGTCACAGAGCTTAGTATAGAAAAAAAACTTAGGGGGATATTTCTCAGGAAGCATTTGGTGGATTGTTATAAAACATGGTAAATACCTCTCCAATTTAAATTTATAACTGATTATCAGCTTTTGCTAATATTCTATTTTCGCAATGCAATGCTTACAGATACTGGCCCATGTTTGGTCTGTGGGCGCATAATGACCACTTACAGATCGAGTTCGCGTTTCATCCCAGTTAACCTATTTTTAACCATATGACAGATCCTGAACACAGAAATTTTTATGAAAAATGCACATGTATGGACAATGCCTGCATGCTGGCCTGATTTTTGGTGTGTTGCTTGATTATGACCCGTTACAGATCGAGTTTGCATTTTGCCCTTCTTGACCTACTTTTGACCATACAACACCTCCTGAACTTAAAAAATTTTACAAAATTTAACAAATGTTTCTAATTTGCCCCAGGCGGGGGCATTTGTGTCGTTCCGACACATCTAGTTTTCTTTATTTTTGAGACCTCTAAAGATGTGTTCATCTGTTAACAGGATACAAATTCTAATTACTGGATCTAGAATCTTCTAAGCTGACATCCAGGGAGATCCATGAAAAGTCTCATGTGAAACCTGAAATTAGGTCTCTGTTACCCATATCCTCCAAGCTATGGGGCTCATTTATCTGAAAAGCTCCATTATCTGAACAACTAGTGCATTTATCACCATTATTCTTTGCATGCATATTGATCATGGAGTCTTTCATAAATTCCTGCAGACTAGTGGCGCCACCTGGATTTTTTATCAAATTTTTACCCATTTTTTTTCTTTATTTGATAGACCTTCAAAGATGTGGTCATCAGTTAACAGGGCTCAAATTGTAACCATTGGACCTAGATTCTTCTAACATGGACCTCCCTGGATGTCCGTGAAAAATCTGTTTGGAAACCTGAAATTAGGTCTCTGTTACCCTACCCTCTGAGCTATGCTTAAGTTGATTGAGGATTCCACCTACAAAATTTGGCTTGATAAAATTCCTTTTGTGAATGTTTTCCTAGTCAGCTGAGCATCATGACCCATGGGTCACTTGTATATGTTAAGCAGGACAGTAAAATCTGTGTTATGAGACAATTTGCAATAATGTATCTTATGGGACCCTGACATAATGTCTGGTCATAGTTGCACAGACTGATTATAATGAATGGAACTTTAAGATTGATAAGAATAGATAAGTAATAAAGATTAAACTGACTGACTAGCCCTTTAAAGCTAAGGTTTTAACAACCATAATTCACTTGATGCATTCCTGTCATTCATTTGAGGTCTACCATCAACCCAATGTTATCACCCTTTTAGGTTTACACTAGGATCAGGAATTCAGGTTTATTATCTATATCTAAAGCTGCATTATGAAAAGGTAAAAACTTTCAATGTTTGTGAGCTTGAGTCTTCTAATTAATGTCATGTCTAAAATAGAGAATCTGTGATGCTTTTTTATTCCAGCTAAGCTTTAACTTCAGTCTGTTGCGGAATCTATGGGATTCAGTGCTTTATAATATAACTGGTAATTGTGTGTCCAGCCAGCTTGAATGTAATAATTGAACATGATAGTTTTGGTGTTTTTTTAATGCAGGTGTGCAACAAACACTTCGAAGGAAATGTCAGCAGTGCGTCAGAAGTGTGTCAAGCTTTAGTGAAGGAAGCCCAGCAAGCAGAAGTCTACGGCAGAAAGAACGTGAGTTCTGTTGCTAGTAAAATAATAAGTTCTTGCAGGTAATAAAATCACCCATGTACCGTAAAATCTCCACTTAAAACCGCGGTTTAATGAAGAAATTCAAAATCTTGAAATCAGGTTGATTTCCTGAAAGCACTGTGCGGTTTATACTAGAAGGGTTTCCTGAATATCTTCCTGACAGTCATCGTTTTTGGGCCGGCGAGTGAGCGATAATATTGCAACTTTCAAAGGCCGTTCTTAGCAGCAGTCTCGCATGCATGGGAGCCGTGTGTAAATGTATTATTTACGGTTATTTGTTATTTATAAATTAAAATATTGCTGATTAGTTTTCGTGTGATATATAACTTGTTATAAAATCTTGGTAATTGTTACCAAATAATACGTTTACAACAACCCTGTTGTAACACACAGCGGCCTAACTGCATTAAATGCGGCGGTATCCAGGACCCAGGATACCGCCGCATATAAAGCTTCAGAGTAAACAGGAGAACTTCAAACCCTTGTCGGAAACAAATCGTGTAAAATCAAATAGTGCGTTTATGACAATGAAACTTTAAGTAATCTAAGGGAGATATAGTACTTTATTCGAATGACTACGAAACTCAGCTAAATATTATGTTTTAGTATGTAAACAAGACTCACTTTTAAAACTTTGCAATCCTTGCGCTTGAAACTGTCTCAGAATCTGAAACAATGAACTGCGTGACCTTTGCTGGCTGAGCCAACAAGGCCCGTTACCACTGGTTACACAGGCGGCTGTCGGCCAGCCGTGGCTGGAGGGAAAACCCAGAGCAGACATCGTTCCCGTGTATCACCGTTTATTAGGATAATACATATACTTCTAATCAACATTTAAAGTGGACAAACACTGTCTAAATGGAATGTTATATGCGTATTTGATAAGAATATCTTTATTTCTTAACGGATACGACATTTTCAGACGAAATATAAGAATTTAATTGTCATGTGGAATGTCTCCAGTTTCCTCAAATTATCTTCTAGGGCTCTCGCACAGCGTAGCGTAGTAAGAGAGGACGGGTGCTAGGGCTAACAGCGGCCCACATCGTTGGGCATGGTCAAGCAAAATTGAAATAAAAGCCTACTATAAACCCGTTTGTGGCATTATTTAGGAATGATTATTTGTTTAAAACGTAAAGAAAATAAAAAGCTGACATCGCAAAGAGTCACACAATGGCAGACGATCGTTTTAAAACCAAGTTTGAGTGCCGCCATGTGCTGAAACGCCCTGGTATTCTGCTAAGAATATTTTGAACGGCTGTACGCGGTGGGTGGTATTTTAACAGAACAGCCACCTATTTCGTCCCAGCGTGCCTTGCGCGAACACTGCCTTGACAAAATAGCTCCCCACACGGAAACTTTCTTCAGGAAAAAAACTTGCTTACCTCGACTGGCCACTTAAATTTTACCTTAAAATCACTCGTTTTCAAGCGTCATGTTTCCTATACGTGCGTATCTCGACAAGGTAACTTCAGTTACTTTGATATTTAGTTAAGGTGACCAGCGATGTTTTCAAACGAACCAGCAAATTGTAACATGGATTGATGTCAACGTACGATGTGACGATGATAATACCGAAGTAACCGGTATGAAAATGATTTGAATCTTCCGAGTAATTCCAGAAAATGGAAATTTTCATCAAAAATTAAGATTTCAAAATATTACTTTTAGATTTAAAATATACAGTGACTTGAAATGGATAAGCAGAATATTTTTCCCGAAATATAATGACAAATCAGTAGCAAACAAGAATACGGCACGGAATATAAAATCTGTGTAAACAGGCAGAGGTTCACCGGCCCTTGCGTCTTCCCAAACTTGCTTGAGTGACCCTGCAAAAAAAGTCTTATGATCTGTTTAAATAAAATGCCCAAGGAATTTTAAAGTGGACAGGAATGGCCGAGCCGCAACCTACGCGTGTTCATTTCTAGATGATAGCTTGATTTTGTCTTTTGTCAAATCATTCCGTAGCGAAAGTTGGTGCGGTTTTAAAGGGGGGTTTTTAGTATTTGACCCCCTCGCGGTGTCTCACCAGGAATTTCGGCGAAGTCTGGGTGCGGTTTTAATCGGAAGTGTGGTTTTAAGTGGAGATTTTACGGTACACAGTAAATGCAGGCCATTTTTTTTGCTTATATAGCATACAGTGGTACTTTTGTTTGCGAGGGTTATAATTTTGTGATATTCTTGAATGGGAAATAATCGTGAATATGAATCCCTTGGGAATAACTAGGATGAATAGGAGGGTATGATGCATCTGCTCAACAGATTAGTTATACCTCTGGAAACATGGTTTGTTAATCAACAACATAAAATATGAATGGTATCAGAAACATCTTATGCTAATGAGCAATAATAATTGTCAATTTATGACACAGGTCATAATACAATGACAATAATGGAAATGATATGGGTATTGTGGGATTTATTCTTAATTTATAATAAATGCAAATACTGCTATAGTTAAATTTCATAGATTCTGATGCAATCATGAAAATAAATCGTTCAAAATGAAGAAATCGCAAAATTTCAGCCTTGCAAAAATGAAGCCAACCACAGAAATCCATTATACATATGGTATGTTCCAAACATTTATTGTTGCAGGAAATTGTAACCAAAGTATTTTTGGCAGCAAACAGCTTTCATCATTATTCACATCACGACCTACACATCTTTGGCTAAAACATGCTTTAAAAGTTAAACATATCATACCAAAAAAATGTAATGGCCTTTTTGTGTTGCTTGCTATGTAAGAAGATGGATACCTTGTAGATTTAAATTTGTTAAGGGTTATGCTGTTTATAGGTTTTTGGTTGGTGGGTGAGAGTTCAAGATTAGTTTGTCAGGATCATGATTCATGATGCATGGATAAGGTACGGTACATTAGCTAACAAAACCAGTGATTGCTTGTCAGTCCTGGTCAAATGCATCTATCTCCCTTTTGTTGATTGGGTATCTTTTTATTGTCTAACTTATTTTGTATCTACTCAGGCCACATGGTCTGATATAACATTCAGTGTTTCAGTTACACAACAGAAGCCAAGCATGCCAGTTACCCTTCGCTGAGCTGTAAACTAAAAGAAAAATATTTCAGCATTAAGAGATGGACAGTAAATATTCAACCCATCCCAGAGTGCAGTTTTGTGTATTTCCTCTTCTGCCCTGTCTCTGCTTTCAGAGTTTTAATGAATTTGGCATGTAAGAATTGCAAGGTTTTCAGGCTTACATTCTATGTTATTAATCAAAGAAAAGTGACAGGTGAGGAGTAATAAAAAGTATAAATAAATTTAATATCATAATTATTTTGTACTCTTTGTTTATATATATTTTAAATGTAAATTCTGTGATCAAAATAGCTTGGAAGTGAAATATGTTTGGATCCAGTCTAATAGTCATTTTGTAGAATGGTTATATAAGTAGGGTAGTTGTCAAGCAAGAGGTATTTCAGATGTTAGAAAATTTTCTTTCAAGAAACAGCTTTATTTCATTATTTAAGGTTTCTTAAGTGACAGTAAGTGTGATTGTTCATGAATATTCATGATTCCCCCCCAGGTGATTGTTAGTCACATATTGGATGATGAACGTCAGCATCATGAGGATTTGCAGAGGGCAGCTTTGATGGACAGTATTAGGAACGCCAAGAGTTTGTTAAAACCTGTCAGTTGATTAGGTTTTTGCATGTTACAGCTTTCTGTGGGTAAAGGGCAAATGCACATGTTGTTAATTTTTATCATCAGATGCACTTTAAGGAATACATTTGCCCATCCAGCTAATCTGTCCAGTTGTTTTTGTCATTAAGGATATTTTTAGTATTTGTTCTTCAAAATGTTTAATTTCTGGCAATTTTCAAATTTTTTCCACACTCAAATTGATTCAGGCATTTTTTTAAAAGAAAAATAAAAAATCAAGATTTTAACTTTATTCATGAATATTCATGATGCCTTGACATTCTACGTCATTTCAGAAAAAGTTATAAAAATATATGTAGAAAATTGTCAGGGCAGCTGATAAAGTATACTGATACAAAGTCTATTGATTTTATAACAGGGGCTAACATCAGGTGCTCTCTTTGTTTAACAGTTCATTTATGTTACCTGAAAGGCATGGAATTAATATAGATCACAATAATATTTCTATTAAAATAATGTGCTAATGCTGTTTTCACAATGTACAGTCAATTATCACATCCAAACATGAAGTCAAGTGCTTTGATTGCTTTAGGATATGTTAATTGTTAATCTGCAAATATTAATATATTAGTGCTGGATCATGGGACACAGCAATAATCTGATCTTTATTTTGTATACTAAAGGTTTAATAAAGGAAGCTTATAACAGATCTTAGCCCAGATATTTTATGGTGGTGGGAATGCACAGATGACAAAGGGCATTGCTCCTCATGCAATGGTTATACATTTTCGTTGTCCCTGATCTCCATGTCTATAACCACTGCTTTGTATAGCACGGTTCTCCGTGTCTGACCACCAGGGATGGCACAGAGCAAAGAATTATCATCATACCAATGAGAGCATGGTATCATATTGTGCATCCAGCTCCAAATTTTAAACATGTGACACACACTCTTGTTGGTCTGATTACACCTGTTCTTGCACAGGGCCAAGAATTAGACCAAAGGAGGGTATGTCTGGGGGTAATCAAACCAAAGGAGAGCAGGTGTCACAAGTTTAAACTTCAGCAGGATGCAAAATGCAAAACCACTCTCTGATTGGACTGATTACACTTCTATGCTCTTTGCAAACCCTGGTGATTAGACCCTGAGAACTTTGCTATACAAAGCAGCGATTATAGCCAGGGAGTCTGCTACAACTGCAGTGTATAGCTGCTGATTGAGGAGTGTACAGTAGGGTCACTTTTCTTGGTTCCTTTTCAGAATATTACTTACTGGTAACTAGCTTGTTATTAGATAAAATTAGTTATTGAAGTAACCCATGAGTAAAAGAAATGTATTCCCATAGTAATTCCTCTGTTAAGATTTAGGCTTGTGATTTATGCAAAATTAATAAAATTGTATCTTCTAATTAAACAAACATAATGAATTAATGTATTATAATAACTTGATAAAATTACCATTTAACTAGATCATAAAAGCTGCAGAAATGATCAAATATTTTACTAAAATGATAAAAATTATGAATGAAAAATTAAATTTTCTTTTTTAAATACATCAGCCAAATTAATGTATTTTTCACAATTTTACCATGTCAGCTGTATGTTCAATCCAGTATTGGTAAACTATAATTCACCTTGATTTCTTCATAGGTGGCAGAAAGGAAAATATCAAAGCCAGTGACCCCAAAGAGTCAACATGATCAGCTTCTGGAAGACATCCGTCTCAAGAAAAAGTGTCTTGAAAAGGTAACATGATCTAGGTACTAGATTCTTATATAAGGCAGCATCCAGAATATTTAGGTTCTCATGGGATAAGGCTTATTCATTTAGATCTCTTTCATGAATGAAAAGTTACTGTCATATTCCTTGAGAGATCAGTTTTATCTGCACATCTGTCTATTCTGTATTACAAAGTAAGACAGTGTTCATGAAAAGAATTCATATAGACAGCCGAAAATAGTTTTTTTTACTATAAAAAAAAATCTTATGGCAAGAAAATTTTCCAGGGAGTGGCAGGTATTCCTTCTTTTAGGAAAGAAAATTATTCTTATGATAAGATGATTTTTCTTGCTACTAGAAAAAATATCTTATGGCAAGAAATAATTACTTGGAAGAGAGGCAAGAAGACAATTTTTTTTTATGAGAAGAAGAGTTCTTATCTTAAAAACATCTAAATATATTTTCTTGACCTCATGAATGCTACCTATAAATCAAGAATACATAGCTTAAGGATTTCATGTCAGTAGAAAAGATTCTTTTGTTAAGAAATATTATCTTTTCAAGAAAATTATTTGTAGCAATGTAACATTTTATTTTTCCTTTTGATGCATTAACCCTTTAATGCTCTGCGGCTCACTCATGCACTCAAAATTAACACTTAAAACTTCTCCCTATGGCTATAATTTCTGAGGTCAAACATATAACATATTTGTTTTCATATCTAAAGATTCCCATTAAGTTAAAACAAACCCTCTGTGAAGAAACTGTTGTAAAGATTCAACAAAAGCTGAGCAAAATATTGCCTGTAATAATGTTAATGTTAAAGACTGTCAGAACTTGTCTGAAATCTAAAATAAATATGAACCATAAAGGGTTAAGTATTGTAAGTTACCAAAATTGTATGAAAGGTTCTATATGTTCTATACTTTCTCTGTTTTATACTTTAGAGGTTCTTCATGTATACTTACCTAATCAATATTCATGTTTTCTAGTCACTCAGGTCAAAAGGTCAAGATGTAAATGAGACAGTCTGCAGTAGTCCTGATCTCATGAGCAGTATTGACAGTACAGTATCAGATAAAAGTCTGAATACAGATTCAGTGAAAAGTCACCAGCCATCAACTTCAACTCCAGTAACTGTACCAGCAACAAAGCAAACTGCTGTGGTTCCAACAAAGAAAGCTGCAGGAGAAGGACAGAGTCAGACACACTTCAAACCGGTAGAGTGTGGTGAAAGTCTTAAAAAAGGTCAAAAAATGGTGAAAGGTCAAAGATTAACACCAGAGAAACAAGAAGAGAAAGTGATAAGTAAGGTCCAAGAACTGAAGGAGAAATTGTTTAAATCTCACATAAGTGGAGGAATTGTTAAGGAACTAGAAAAAGAGTTACAAAATGAGGATAAGGCTGTTGATTCTGTGTCATCAGGTCTGCCATTGAGTGCTAGTAAAGAACGTGAAAAGTTAGCTGAAGAAAATAGGTTACTTAAGCAAGTTTTTAATAATAACATAGGTGATAAGGTAGGCACAGGGTCAGATCAAGACCATGTAGTACCTTCATATGGTCGTCTGCCTAATAGACAAGGAATTAGGTCAGAGGAGCTACACTCAGCACCCCCTGGTGATCATCTGCATGATCAATCAGCAAAAGCATCAAACCAGGTGCATGCAGAGCCTCCTGGTGGTAATATGCAAAGTGCGGGGCATGTGGTGAATGTTCCATTGACACCCACGTTTCATTTTCCTTTGAGTGCACCTCCAACTCCTCCGATGTATCAAATGCCCGTGCAGATCCATCAAGATCCTAGAAGTGGAATACTCCAGTTTGTACCAGTGGCGTTTCCATCGATACCAGTCCCTCTCCAAACCAGTCAGGTGCCAAATTACCTGATTGGGCAAACGCCAACACCACCTGATGTTCAAGCACAGGGGTCACCAAGTTTTGTCATCCCTGAGTCACCAGGCTACAGTTTGGTACATCATCAGATCCCTAACCTTGCCTATTTACCAGGCACCCCCAGGCTGTCAGATACTCGCTACATTGATGATAATTCACAGATTAAAATGAAAAGGTCACGTAGTGTTACAGACAAATTGGTTGAAGGTGCTGATAAGAATTATACAGTCAAAGCAGTGGACTTAGAAAGCTCATTTAGTAACACGCCAGGTACTGTCTCAGATGACTTGTTATCAACTTGTACATTGAAGGCTGCCAAATCTGTACCTAATGTGTTCTTAGCCCACCAGAGGGAGTGCTGTGATACAGCAAGTGCGAAACCACAGAGACTCCACTCAAGTGGTAGTAGCAAATTTAGCCAAAGTAAGCACACAGAACAAACCACAAACTTGCCCCGACATTTAAAATTAACTCATTCCCCCACTGTGTCACCGCCAGTATCTAAAGATAGCGGACTTGACAGCTGGAATAACAAGGGGAGAAGAACAACAGATGCGACACTCATGGATCGACTGCTTAATCCAGAGACTTTACAGTTCCAGCAAAAGATCAGCAAAGTTGTCAAACTTGTTCGGGATGAATTTGCTTATGATGGATACCTTGAGAATGGGGTTGAAGACCTAGCCATGGGTAAGTAACAATAAAACTTTACAGATATATTAATATTGACTCATAATTAAAAAAAGTTTGTTTGAATATCAAACAGAATGAATATGTTAAATTTGATGAATTAAAAAAAAATAGTTGTTAAAATTGAATTTTTAATTCAGTACCTCTGGAGTGTTATGTATTGTATACATGTTCATGTATTACTCAGCAGGACATTACATTATGTATTATTTCTAAAACAATATTTTGGTCTAAATATTTATTGGATAGACATTTTTTGGGCCCCCATGGTGCAAAACCATCATATTAAAATTTCTTTTCTTTTTTTTATGCTCTCTTCTCTATGTGATTGCACTAAATCTCCAGTGTGGTTGATTTTCAAAAACTTACCTTTGGGGACAATGTTATTCTCAGGTGACATATTTATTTTTGACCATGGTACTATAACACTCTATAGCCAAATCCTCATTATTTGCAGGCATTTAATTTTATAAATAAGATATTTCCTGTTAAGCATCCTACACTTTTTCTGTACTTCAAGTGCGCTCCTCAGGTAGGGGTTATACATTGCAGGCACCCCAGGTCTCCTTTTATTTCAACCACTACTTTGTAAAGCAAGGTTTTCTTGGTCCTGCCACCAGGGTGGGCACACAGTAAAGAATTGTTCTCAGACCAGTGAAACTGTGATATCGCATGGTGCACTAGTGACCACAGTAAGTCTATAAAAATTGTTTCACGTGAGCCTTTATATAAATTTGTATCATAACCTGTTGTAGCTGAGTTCATTGTGTCTCTCGCGGGCCTGAAGAGTGACACGTTCAGCAGTGTGATTCAAGAGAAATACCACGACCTCTACTGGCAGGATGACCTACTAGAGCAGCTCTACATGGCTGTCAGAGACCCAGAACCTGACACGTATGTAAACAAGTTCACAAACTTACACACTAGGAACCTGCACTGTAAGGAATGCAACCATGTGTTTGCATTCACATATTCAGCCCATATACCCAGGTTCATTCAGGCATAAGTGACTTTATGTTTGTGAATATTCCCAAATGAGGATCCTGAATCTTGGTCATGTACCGGATCCACACCAAATCTTAATAATTCGAAGAATGTCAAAAATACTGGGACATTCTGCTTGTTTCTGGGCTTTGTTCATAAATAGATTGATTATCCACCAAATCGTCAGGACACAGGTAGGTTACAGTGTTATATCATAGGAAATAAAACCTCACCTAACAACCACCTTGGTTTAGCGAATACCTGAAAAAATAGTTATGCATGACCACTTTTTCATGGTGCTAGTCCTTTTTGGTCCCCCACCATAAGGAGGGAGGACTTTCAAAATGGCCATTGTCTGTCAATCTATCCTTCCATCTGTCCACTTTTCCCCACTACTGATGCTACACTTTCCTAGTTAAACATATTACGGGGGAGTATTTGTGCCTCTAGGCCCTTTTTACTCTTTACATCAGACCTTGCCTAGAGGACCACCTTGAAAAGTGACCACTTTATCGAGGTCCCTTTGGTGTTTGTAATTTCAAGGTTTCAGTGTAATCTCCACATTATGCTGATAAGTTATAATTTGATTTTCTTCCAGAGATAAAGATCAGTCATCCGTTGGAGACACAAGTTCTGATGACTGCTCCACATCTAAAACCTCTGGATCAAAAGACCATGAACATTGCCATGTGCCATTTCGGCGGGAGCCACAAGAAACTGTTCAAATTGTTCCCCAGCAAAAGAAAACAGTAATCAGAAGTTCTCACCAACACAAGCCTGCTCCAGACAAACTGAATGATGGAAAGGAAAAAATGGACAATGTGGTTGTCACGGAAACAGACTTTGAGAGTGATGCTAACACTGAGAGTGCTTTTAAAACTTCAACGCTGAAGTCTGCTTGTAAGGAAATGCACAAATCCAAAAGAGAAAAGATAAAAACTGAAGGAACATCCCCTTTAAGTAAGAGAATGTTGAATCTGTCTGTGTACACTGATAGTGATTCCACTGAGACTGATGAACCAGTGCCAGAACCTAAGAAATCATTGAGTAAAGCAAAGAGTGTATCATTGCATAATATATTCATGACAACAGAGCTGAGCACTATAGATAAATGTAGCGACAATGACAGAGGAGGTTTTGCTGAAGCGGCCAAGAATTCAGGACCCAAGTTGATATATGTACGAAATAAGGAAGATATCGGTGCAGGTCCAGTGAAACTTCAGAAAAATTGTATTCCCATAAGAGACTCTGACTCTACTAGTCATGGATACTCCTCAGATTCTTCTTCCAGTGTTTCTGGTAACAAAAGTTGTTCAGATATACAAACTGTTAAGCATGTCCCTGCCACAGGTGCTAAGAGATATCGTGGTCCTGATGATGCCAGTGGCGCCATCTGTGGGCCATCCAACAGACTTCGGCCAGCTAGGAGTGAGAGTTTTCTTGATAAGCTAGATGACAGCAGTTCAGAAAAGCCATCCAGGACTGGAAGTAATGCGAGTCTTATGACTGCGTATATGAAATACAGTCAGTCTAGCGTGGTTATGTATTACCATATCCACCGAAAACTGTCCACAACAGTCAAAGAGATACTCAAGAATCTGGTAAATAATTTTATCTGGTACATATTTTTATAAATTAATTTAATGATTTTTTAAAGCATTTTAATCATTTGAACAACTACTCCATTGTCAAGTGTATAACACAGAAAGCCTATGTTCTGTCCTGGTGTCAGATTAATTCATTTTTAATTGAAATGATTCAATCAGTGTGATACAGTAGTATGCAAAGTAAAAAATAACCATTTATAAAAATATATCTGAGTTCATATAAAACATTGCTAATTGATTAATCAGTATTCTTCATGGCTAAATTACTCTAAATGATGTCATACACTGGCATAGGAAACTTTGGACCATATAATTTACATACATAAAATACCTCCAAATCATGCAAATTTTGAAAGGTTTACATAAGTAAAATTGTTGCTAGCTTAGAAAGATCTCTGCTTTATATTCACCATTTGGAGATCATGCTTTGTGATTCCCTCATGGAGGGAGGAGGCCATCATTGTTTATTACATATTTTTCTGACATTTTGTAGGACACAACCTCTGTTGATGCTCTGGAGGCAAAAATGGCTGAGCTGAAGCAGCAGATAAAGATGGAGCTAAAGATGAAAAAGAAAACCAGTCGATACTACCAGAAACTGATTAGTTTCAGCAAGACTAATAAAGGTAGTGAGCCTTATAATCTCCTCTCATTAATACCAACAAATAATATTTGTAAATTCACTATTGCAGATAACTTTCTTACATTTTTAACTATAGTTGAACTGTTTTGTTGTATTTCATACTGAAAATCTGTAATTTCCATTAGAGGCTGATCGCATTTTTGCTATTACTTCTGCTTCTGTTAAATTATGTAGCTTAATTTGCAGATAGTATGTATAAAAAATGATTGTAAAAATGGCTGATATACATTTTCCTTGATTTTTCAGGAGGATCAGATCCAAAGAATATGGCATCCAGAGTTCAGAAACAGCTTGCAGAAAATGATCTAAAACTGGACCAACTGTATGCTGCTGAGAAGGAGGTCATGGTGGGTCACTTTACATATTTAGACCTATATTACCATCAAAAATAAAGTTGTGATATAGTTTTCATGTATGCTGCCAGACTAGTCCAGTTGGATGTAATTTAACAGGTTTGCAAATTCTAACTGTTAAAGGAGCCTATCCATGTACCAAATGTAAAATTTACATAATAAAGTATAGTATTTCTCCTTAGAATGTTATGGCATCTGCCAATATTTTGTTCTGAATCTGTTTGCTTACTTCTCAAATGAAGTGCAGTGGATGTGATGAAACAAACATGGTGCACACACTATCTGGTGGCTATACAGTGTAATTTCACAAATGAAGATTTTCCAAGCTTCCAACCTGCATTTCTCCTTTGATTTTTCTTTTCTGTGTTTGGGAGTTGTCATGCATGTGAAAGCTCAGACTTCTGGTCACACAGTCATGTTATGACAAACAGACACCCATGGACTGTGTTTACCAGGACTCACACACAGTGCCATAACTTATTACTATAAAACAGGTAAACTGGAGACTGTAAGTCCAAGTGCCAGGATAGTTATTCAGTCAAAATTGACAAATAGCATGAAATGCTACACATGTTATTGCAACTGTTTAGTTGTTCCTCTAAAGGTTCCAGCCTGAAATAATGCTTACACTTAGATAGTGGCAAAATCTATTACCATACCATGCAGTAACTTGGTAAATGTGAACTTGTTTGTTGAAGTAATTGACAAAGAAGTAACATATCTGCTCATACTAGAATAACATGAGCAGAGGCTAAGCTCTGTGAGGGCTTTTGTATTTATGTTTGCATAAAATGCATAAAAAAGTGATTTCTTGTACTTCTAGATGTAACTTAGCTCTTATCAGCTCGTATCAAAATAGTCAGTCAGAGAGCAGTAAATAAGTTATATAATTTGCTGCTAGATGGCAGTACCTGTTCAAAGCCTGTGACACATCAAAGCAAGTTTGATGGCTCCACATCCTTCAGTGGGAGGACTTAAATCTTAATCATTGCATCAACTGGGCCAGTCTAGCTGAGTTTCATTACATCTCCTGATTACATCATTCTTACAGATGCTGTACGGCAGGCTATGGGGTTTAGAGCAGGAGGATTTGTATAGTTTCACTACATCTCCCAGGGATCAGCCATTACAAATATTTCCATGTGACAACGAGCTTCTTCAGTTCCAACAGCTGCCAGATCAGTCATGCGGAGTGCTTCAAGCCGGTAAACCAGAGGGCCTTATGGGATACTTATATGCTCAGTAAGTAGGATAAATTGTTTTTCAGGATTCTTGTGCAGAAGAAAAATTATTTTATACTACTGTATTTACTCCAATATTTCAATCCCTCTGATAATTTGATCACTTTGGTGTTCACGGCTTATATTTTCCAAATATTCCTCTAAAATCGTAAAGTCTTAACTCACAGCAAGAATTGATAGATAATACATTCGTACATTCATTCATTCAGTTTATCATGTCTTTTTTTTCAAGAATATGCAAGAAATTAATTAGTTATTCTTGGAAGGTATAAAGTGATGGTTGCAACTGTGCAACAGAAATGATTTTATTTGTAAATTGAAGGCTACATGCAGTTAGATGGGTAGATGAGAATTCCATCTGCTCAAACATTAAAGAGGTATTTTTAAAATAAAATGAAATCAATAGTGAACCTTTAATGGTGATATACCATTTTATATGTAATTAATTGAATTCACATGCTTTAGTATATGATTGCACTCACCTTTGTCTTCCATTTTCGGCCATTTTACATGCCATAAGTTTACATGCCAATCTTTCCCTATAAATATACCCAATCCATTTACAAAGGATTTTCAGGCATAAATTTCCAGGTTTCATATACAGTATCACCTTAGTCTGTATACCTGTGTCTCTATGCTCTATACATATCTACAATTGCTATTACCCACACTGGACATACATGTATTATTTAATGCATTTGTACTGAGTTTACTTATAATGGCATTGTATTTTCTGTTGTAGGGATGCCATCAGTGAAGGATATATCCATCAGTTCTTCTACTGCTATCGGTACTTTGTAACACCAAAGGAGCTCATGGCCTTCATCCAGGACCGCTTTATGTGTAGTTGTTTTGACCGTGATGACAGCTATTCCATAAAGGTCAGACGGAGGTCACTTCATCTGCTTCAGACTTGGCTTGAGGGTTACTACACGGTGGATCTAAAGTATGAACCAGAAATGGTGTTTGACCTGGAGCATTTTATTAGGAAAAAGGTAAACTTATGCTACTTAATGTTATTAACTTTTATTTGTGGAGAAAAATTCTTAACCTTAGGATTTACTGGTACATCTGCAGGGTTCAATTTCGGTTTGGAACTATGTGACAGGAGGAGAATAGTAGCAATAGCTTCCTGTCATATTTGTAACTTTGTGTTCTGGTGTCTAACACACCTGCGGGTCCTGAGTGTGTAATCATTGCTTGGTCATAACACTGAGGAACCCCTCAAAGAGGCACTTGTGTGTGAGTGACACAGCTCTGGGCACAGCCGTCCCCATTAAGCCTGCATAGCGCATACCCTGGGTAGGGTGGACCATGAAAAACCTCACTGCTCCTGTGCTTGGGATTTGAACAACAGACCATACCAACTTGGAGTCCTGTGCTCTACCCCTAGACCACAGAGACTGGTTTATTTTTCTTAACTTGTTAAATCCTCTTCATCCCAGTTGGTTAATAAGGCACCTCGTACCCACCTCTGTCCTTTGCATGGTTTTGAGCCTCCATCCTGGTTAAGTCTCATCTCTTGTAGTTCAGCCATTATCATATTATCCTACATTAGGTTATGCTGGGGTATCCCTTTTCTCTTTGCCAATTGGAGTATATCCAAGTGCTACTTTAGGAATGGGAGACTGATCCATTCTATGTGAGTGTCCAAGTCAATAGATTTGTCTGTGTTTCATGTCCATGATGACTTTACCCCAGCCAGAAATACTATGGATCTCTTCATTTGACATTTGCAATCTTGCTTATCTTAATGAGACAGCCATTGTATAGGGCACTGATCCTTCTCATGTCACCTTTATCTCCTGCCAAAACACTGAACTGTATAGAAATCATATAATGGAAGTTGTTTCCTGACTCTGTCCAATAAAAATGAATTAACAAGGTTCTCACATCAGAACCTGTTATTAGGAACTTTTAGCGCAGGGCCGCAGGTCTTCAACAAAGCTGATGAAGGCAATTTGATGTTGCCAAAAGCCCCCTGGTAAAAGTCATGCAAAGAATCTGATGTGAGATTTTTATGCCCCCTCCACAAAGTGGCCGGGGCATATAGTTTTCCCCATGTCCGTCATTCCGTCATTCCGAAATCAAACAGTTGTACGTACTTTTTTTCGAAATGCCTGCAGATATTGGCCTGATTTTTGGTGTGTGGGCAGATAATGACCAGTTACAGATCGAGTTTGCGTTTCGACCCGGTTGACCTATTCTGACCGTTTTACGGCTCCTAAACTTAGAAAATTTCATGAAAAATAGAAATTTTCATGACAAATACACATGTACGGACTTTTTTTCACAATGCCTGCAGATATTGGCCTGATTTTTGGTGTGTGGGCAGATAATGACCAGAGACAGATCAAGTTCGCGTTTCGTCCCGGTTGACCTACTTTTGACCGTTTTACGGCTCCTAAACTTAGAAAAATTCATGAAAAATAGAAATTTTTCATGACAAATACACATGTACAGCCGTTTTTAGCCCTCAGCTCATAGGCTGATTGGCCATTGTCGTCACCCAAGCTGTTTGTCTGTCGTGCCGTCCATCTGTCTGTCCGGTGTCTGTCCGTCCGTCCGTTCCGCGTCTGTTAACTTTTACCTTGTGAGCGGGATATCTCTAAAAGGATTCACCGTTGGAATTTTATTTCATCAGTGAAGATGCATATCGATAAAATCTCAGTAAAGTTCGAAGATGGGTGACCTTGACCCATTTTTCTACATTTTAGAGCTGATTATAGAAAAACACCCAGATGTTTATATCTCAGGAACCATTGTGTGGATTTTCACAAAACTTACTATAATCATTGGGACTGATGGTCTGTTTGTGCTGCACAATTTTGGTGGCGCCACCTGCAATTTCTGATTTTTTAATGAAATTTTATCAGATTTTTTCAATTTTGGCCTTTTGTGCAGGATATCTCCAAAGGTATTCAACACAGGAACTTCATTTCTTTAGTGCTATTGCATTATATTTACAAAATCTTGAGCAAGTTCAAAGATGGGTGATCTTGACCTACTTTTCAAGGTCACAGAGCTTAGTATAGAAAAAAACTTAGGAGCTTATTTCTCAGGAAGCATTTGGTGGATTGTTATGAAACATGGTATATACCTCTCCAATTTAAATTTATAAATGATTATCAACTTTTGCTAATATTCTAGTTTTGCAATGCAATGCTTACAGATACTGGCCTAATGTTTGGTCTGTGGGCGCATAATGACTACTTACAGATCGAGTTCGCATTTCGTCCCAGTTAACCTATTTTTCACCATATGACAGATCCTGAACATAGAAAATTTCATGAAAGACAGAAATTTTCTTGAAAAATGCGCATATATGGACTTTTTCACAATGCCTGCAGATACTGGCCTGATTTTTGGTTGTTGCTTGATAATGACCCTTTATAGATCGAGTTTGCATTTTGTCCTTGTTGACCTACTTTTGACCATACAACACTTCCTGAACTTAAAAAATTTTCCAAAATTTAACAAATGTTTCTAATTTTCCCCAGGCGGGGGCATTCGTGTCATTCCGACACATCTAGTTTTTGTTCATGTATAGGAATTGTTAATTGTTCTTCAGCACCTAACAGTGCAAAAACATGAGCAACTATGACATACATCAAATTAATCTCCTATATTATCTGAAATAATGCAGTATTTGGAATTAGAACTTTAGCAGTGAAACACATCCCCTATCATGCATTATCCTCCACCCCCATAAATGGACATCACCATTTGTGAATCTTGATGTTTCCTGAAATCATAATCTTTAATTGGTAAATACAGACAAAAACTTTTGAGTGTTTTGCATTGGTAAACTCTCCACTATTTAATTTTGAATAGTTAAACAGGGGGGAAAGATGTAGCTGAGTGGTTATGGCATTGAACTTAGGAGCTGAACATAGTTGGTTTGAACCCAGCAATGCCTCAATGGCACAATGGTGAAATCTCGTCAGAACCTCAGAGTTTCATTCTAATGTTTTAATAACACGTTATGACTTCTGGATTATTTTTCTGACCCCATGCATACAAAATCAGAAATCCAAAATGCTTAATAATAACATATCATTATTATCATATTGATATCATCAATCTCATTCAAAAGACTTGCAGTGCCACCATTAGGCCATGAACCTATCTTTTAAAAAAAAAGAACAATGCAACCTTTAACGCTGGTCAGAAATTAAGATATATTATTATTGCAGGTGCTCCCAGTTGAAGCGTTTAGGGCTGAGTACCTGCTGCAGCTTCTGTGGGACTGTAAGGCTGAGAAACATCAGGACCTGCAGTTCCCAAACATCAGCAGGAGACAAGGACTTCTGGATGCTCGAGCTGAGAGACAGGTCCCTAAAAAGGTGAGCATCCACGAATGTTCAGAATTCAGTAGTATAGATTAATACAGAATAGATCAAACAGCTGAACATGTTTGAAAATCATAATTAGATAATGATAGATATTAAATAAATATAGCGGAATTATTGCAAACAAATTTCAGTTCTTACAAAACATCTAGAGTGAGTATTAATTTTATTTTAACAGTGGGAAACTTTCCGAGCTGCGATGCAGCTTTCACGGAAGCCTGTCAAACTAGGCTATCAGGCCAAGTGTCGCATTCCCTGCTGCGAGAGCCAGGGCCGAGCCATGCAGGAGGCTGAGTACTTTCCTAAGCTGACTGTCAGGAAGAGTGAGACTTTTACTCTCACAGACTACACGTCCCAGCTGCTGG
Source organism: Sipunculus nudus (assembly GCA_026874595.1). Taxonomy (NCBI): domain Eukaryota; kingdom Metazoa; phylum Annelida; class Sipuncula; order Golfingiida; family Sipunculidae; genus Sipunculus; species Sipunculus nudus. The sequence goes on along the minus strand of CM049306.1, from coordinate 35,297,436 downwards.
CTGAACAGCTCACCTTAATACAGCAGGTAAGACCATATATAAATATGTATATAACAAAATAAAGGTGAGAGTGAGAGATGGTGTATAAAAAAAAATTTATAATGAAGATGAGAATTTATAATAGGAATTCAGCTTAAGAGGATGAGACAAAAAGGATGTGATTATGAGTGTTAGACAGAACCTAGCATGAATGGATTATGAAGTAGCCAGTGAGCTATTTTGCATTACAAAGTGCAGAATTTCATTGAGTGAGAACTATACTATTTAACTAGGTCATATTTGCACCAAAATATATCAATATGCAGCAGTTATATATGGGAAAGGTTGACCATAGTTATATATATTGTTATTGTGGTCATAGTAGTATTGTCTGGTTATTTCAGAGCATTTATCAGAAGGCTCATCCTGTGTTGTACCTAAACTCAAGAACTCAGGGCATCAGTGTGACGCTGACCCAGCCAGTGCTCGATCATACACAGTCAGTACAGAGGTAAACAGTTTGTACCTGTCAATTGAGAAATAGATGATGAAAATTTTAAAAAGTTACAGGAAATGTAATGTTAACCCAGTCCCAGGCCATGTCTAATGTTACTGACCGGACTATAAAATCAGGTAATGGGTGGCACAAAGAGATGTCACTGATAAGACCAGTACTCACTAATGCAGCTGAGAGTCCACTCTTGGGAACACCTTGGGGACTTGCTGGGTTTCATGTGGTTAACACTCCATCTCATTTAACCTCCTTGATTATATTTGATGTACGTGTTTGCCTTTTATCTGATATTTGTATTTGAAGAGTGTAAATACTGCCAATAAAGGTTTCTTAGTGTCAAAGGTTACCTTTTAGGGAGTGCTTCCTGCCCTGACTGTAAGGGTATGAATGCATACCTTCCCGTCTTAACACTGTTAGGGTATAAAGGCAGATTTTCATGTCCTAACTTTTGCATGTACACCTTCACAAACCTACCTTTAACTGGGAAGAACACCAGCAATTACTTTGTTACAAGATTTGGGCTTGAATCCCTGTAATGAAGTGGTTTAATAGATAAAGAATTCATTGCATATAGATGCAGGAAACCAATTTCTCCAGACACAACTTTATAGAAACACACATGCAAGCTTTACAGTCAAGCATTTCAGTATAATTAGGGTGAAAATGATACAACTTTTGCATTGTGGAAGTTTTCATACTTGATCACAGTGTTAATTGTTAGTTGCCCATACTGTTCCAATAATGTTAGCAGGTGTATTGGTAGGGCCCAAACTGAGATCGTTCTGATTACTAACATGCTATGCTGTGGTTTTATGAAATTACCTTTATAATAATTGATTTGTTAAGTAATATGAAAAATAGTTTATGTAAAAAATACATCTTTAAATGTACATCACAATATGCTCTTTCATGCAGACTGATTAACGGTGCTTATATTAATTTATGAACTAATGTAAATATCTTAAAGTTACCTGGGGCTGTGCCAGATAGGGTTTATAGTAGAGATATGTATGTGCTATGATACACAGATTTATTGCCAATATCATTCATAGGTTAAATGCCATAGAGGATCATCCTGACCACAGCTTGTTCGTCAAGAACCCAGTGCATGATGACATCATTCAGAAGATGATAGAACATGCTCATTGGCTGAGCCACTGGGTGTCAGCAGAGATCCTGTCCTGTAGCCTTCCAAAGGTGATATTGCATTTCAACTACTTCCTGTCTATTTTTAAATTACATAAAGAAGGGGTCCCTAACTGCTACTTTCACAGTGCAATGGATCATGTTGGATTTTAGCACCATCTGATGGTCATGTTTTAAATCATTTTCAAATTCCTCTTTGTCTACTTTTTAATATTGCCAAACAATGGACCATGTGTGATTTTAGCACCCTCTGGTGGTCATGATTTTAACACTTTCAAATTTCTCTTGTGAACATTTAAATGGTGCTTGAATTATTTTGCCTTTTATTACATACAATTAGTCTACCGTACTCACATTAATCAGACATTAATTTTCATTATATACAAGGCAGTTTTCCAATACAATCTCTTCTATCAGGCAAATTTTATTTCATAGATCTGACATGAGACGGCTCCATATGTCATAATATGGCACTTTTTATTGTAAACAATGTATCATTATGTAAATTAAAGTGTATGCATAAATAATATAGATTTGTAAACCAGGTGCATTGGATCTCATGACTATCTGTTCATTTTATATTTGAACACATTGGTACCTGCATCAGAAAGATTCTGATAAAGGTTATGAAGAATGCTACATTCCCTACAGTTTTGCAAGTGTCTCAGATATATAATTTACATTTTGAGCTGGATAGACCAGTTTCAACAAACACATAGTAATGATTATCTAGAGGATTTGTAATTAAATTAGCAATAGATAGATTTTATAAATTAATGGTTGTATGTTGTAATCATGAATTTAACAATGATAACGAAAATGGTCCAGCATCTTTCTTGTTTATGTCAGGATATATAAAAGAAATAAAGTATTTTGGTATTTTGAAAACATATGTTTATAAAATTATTATGATACAAGTATTTTATTTATTTTTTAATATCTTTTACTTGACAGGTTCAATTGGCCATTGTCACAAAGTTCATCTACACTGCCAAGATTTGCCAAGAGATTAGAGACTATGCTACTTGTATAGCTATTGTTGAAGGTTTGGACAACCTGATAGTCAGACATTTGCCGGTAAGTATGTTAAAGCTGCCCATTTATCTACCACATGAAAAAGATTTCATGTGATTTATGGCTTTCTCTGTTTATATATTAATGATGTAAGGGTAATTCTGGTTATGAAAAATTCTTATAATGCCTCTGTGAAGGAAGTATGAACTTTTTTATCAACAACTTGTCTGTGAACACAGCAGTGTTGACAGTAGGAAAAACATGTAACCTAAGGTGCTTGTTGAATTTGTTTTGATAAAGTTGGTTGGGTCCCACATATTATAAACACATTGATATAAACAAAACCAGCAGCCTATGTGCAGTGATATCCACGTTTGCTGGCCTATTTTTATGAAAGCTCCAAGGGATTACCTTTAGTTTATAAAGGTCATATAGGTGATTAGGTCCCTCTAAGATATATAAAAGCTTATCAATACAGTACTTCAGTACAGTACTCAGGGAGTTAGATGTCATTTTAAGTACTTTCAATAACATATAATCACAAACATATATTCGTAAGTAAATACTTCAAATTTCATAATACATTGATATACTGTATGTTAGGATAAAGTTGGTAGAGATTGTCACCTGAATCCTTTGATTATTGGGTGAACACTTCAATTTTCAGACCATATCATGTATATAACTAGAATACGGATAGTCAACAAGCGACTACGTATATCCGCTGAAATCAGAGTGGGATGGGTGAAGTGAGGCATGGATTGAGTGGCAAGGGGAAATAGAGTGAGGTGTGTTGCATATAAGCATGGATGTCTGCAGCCGAAATGTGTATGTAGGTTGCGCAACCTACCACCAAATCCAGATAGCTGTCAAGGTTGTATACATATGCAAAATTTTAGGCAGCTAAGTCAAACCACTACTTGTATATGAGTGATTTTATCAGACAGCAGACAGACAGACAAGGATGCTGTGTAAAAATGGTGGCAGGTGGCGTCACCAATCTTGTGTATGATTAAGAGCTATGTGAGATCTAAACACCTGTAAAATTTCAGGGGTATATGTCAAACCAGTCCTGAGATATAAGCCTGAATGTCTGCAGCGTAAACATAGATATAGGTGGCGCCACCTGCCACAAAATCGAGAAAGCTATCCAAGATGTATAAACATGCAAAATTTTAGGCAGATCAGTCAAACCACTGCCGAGATATGAGTGACTTTATCCCAAGGCAGATGAACAGATGGACGCTGGGCAAAATGGTTGCAGGTGGTGCCACCTGTTTTGCGTATGATGAAGAGCTGTGTGAGATCTATACCAATGCAAAGTTTTGGCCCAATCAGTCAGACGGTTACTGAGATATAAGCTTGGATGTCTGCAGCATTAACGTGAATGTAGGTGGTGCCACCTGTCATAAAATCCAGAAAGCTATCCAGGATGTATACACATGCAAAATTTCTTGTGGATAAGTCCAACCAATGCAGATAAATGAGTGATTTTATCTCAAGGCAGATGAACAGATGGACACTGTGCAAACATGGTTGCAGGTAATGCCTTCACTTTAAGTGTATGTTATAAAGCTATCCAAGGGCTACATTTGTACAAAATCTTTAGCATGATGGGTCAAATGGTTCCTGAGATATGTGCATTTATGTGTGGAAACAGACGCACAAATGGACGCTGGGCAGAGAGGAAAGGTCAGAGGTCAACCAAAAATGAAGGCCCAGCAGTTCACATGTGACCCAATCATAATGCGGAATTTAAAAAAATTCCGCCCAGCGGTTACAGAGTTGTCCGGAAACCTAAGCGGCGGTGGTGGCGGTGGCGGCGTCCGACTGAAAACATAGTATCCGCAAAACTCTGTTTTGGCATATACAATTAACTTATGTGTATAGCTGAATTCAAAATGGATTGGGAGCCATGTTGCCGAAGTGCTTTTACATGGTGCCTTGGATCTGAAACCTTTGCCAAAAAATGGTCTTATTAATCGGGCCCTACAGCTTGCAGATTATTTCACATGCGTGAATTTCTTAGCTGACTCCTGCATCAAAGTAATTAAGTAATTAACCCTGGAGTACGTACATGCACCTTCAATTCAAAATTTAAATAAGATGTAAGAGTTGAAGCATTAAAAGAGTTGAAAAATTTTCAGGTTGATTTGGATTAAAATGTAGATGTGGACCTGTGAACATGTTGCATTTGTGTACATCTGTCTTAATGGTGACAGCTGGTGGATGATTTTTGTGCTACCATGAAAGATACTTGTCATCATTTTGAGATGATTCATAAATAACAAACTAATGAAGATAACTCATAAGTAACAAATGATATTCTGTTTGGTATTTACAGTGGTGTATGATCTTGTTTACAATGCTTACTAGAAATTTGCTTTCTAAGGAATGCAAGCAGCCTCCACCATTTTAGGTAAAGGAGTGGGGGGGGGGTCTCGTTATTGTGGGATGCTCCCATAACCGTGTTCGCATTCTCTCATTAGCCCATATTCCCAGGTACATTTGTGCAAAAGTGACTGTACATTCATGAATATTCCTTTACGAGGTTCCTTCATCCGGATCATGTGCCAGATCCACATCAGAATTTAATTGATTCTTCATAGACTCATTCCTGAAATGCTCAGAAAATTTCATGAGGTTCTTTTTATGATTCCATGAGTTATTTTGTGAACAACAAAAACACACAAACAAGGATGAACACATACCCTCCTGGCGAGGCAATTAAACATTAATTTGCCAAAATTTTGACACGACAGGTTTGGAGGAATCTACCTTCCAAGTGTCTGTCTATGATGGAGGAGATGACATCAATGAAGCTCTTCCTGAAGAGCGATGGAATGTGTCTGTACGATGAGGCATGCTGGGATAGGCCTACAATACCGTCAGTATTGTTATTCCTACTCCATGTCCAGCAGGCGGAGATTGGGGGATTCACGTTAGCTAATGGCATGATCAAATGGAACAAAATGAGGTACGCACACATCTCAGTTGTTTCTGATCATCTGTGTATTAACCAGTTTATGTAGGCTTAGATATATTTTAGTTCTGTAATTGGAGCTGGTTGAGGTTATATTATTATAAATTGTCTGTCTGTAGGTTTGTTTATTTGTGTGTTGGGGTATTTACCAAATACATTTTGATCCTTTAAATTGAAACTTTCCTTCATATATTCCTATATTTTCCAAATTCTTCCAGAGTTATTGTACAGCCGTAATTTGTCTCAGTACCTTTCTGAATGAATATTTGGGCATACTTTCTTTTTTCCTATGTATGCATTAAACTCATTTAAATAAATATCCCATGAAATGTTTACTTTTTCATTAAACAAACCATACAGTTGGAACAGCATTGTTCATTTAAATTATCATGTCCTGAAAGCTGATTGTATCACTATTTGATGTTTTAATTTGTAAGGTTCCTCACTGAATGACATTTTTTCATGAAGTATTTTTTTAACATGAGGATATCGATCTTGACAATAAACACATATTTTGTTACATTTTGTTACAGAGATATCACACGTGTTCTGGATCAAATCCGGTTGTTCAAGCAGCACCAATATGACTTTGACTTAGATCCTGAGCTTCAGGCCACGCTTAAGTTCCGGATCAAACAGTTCAGTGAGCATGACCTCCAGTTTTACGCATCGCATCAAGAGCCCAGTTCACCGAAGGTGTCAAGGAGGTTCTTCCATAATACATTCCAGAGAGTCCGACGAAAATTTCGGAACAGAAACAGCCCCTGAAATCTGTCTTTTCATTTGGGAAATTGTCTTAAGTACTGCGGATACATTGAATTTTATATTTTAATGGTTTAAAATGTGATGGTTTCTCAGTTTTCAAACTCATTAACCTGTGTAATGTAAAGGGTAATGTTTAAGATCAATTCTTTGCATTTGTGTGTGTGTGTCTGCTAGATATCTGAACAAAGGATTCATTGATCTGAATGAATTGTGAAATACTTGAGGGTGAACAGCACAAAGTGATTAAGTTTTTGCTGTAAATACCCTTGTAAATAACCTGGGGATGGGTATTTTATGGGTTGAACAGCATTGTTGATGTCTAGGGGTTATAACAAATTAGTTTATAGCCATCTAGGAAGCACATTTATGCAATTAGACACGAGTTAGAACAGTAACATCACATGTTGTGTGCTGTTTGGTGGCTCTTGGTCTGTAGGCCTATACTGTGATAAGCCACAGATTCTTTTCTATTGTGGTTTTCCCACTTAGATCACCAGAGCTGAATATCTATGTGAATAAGAATCAAGTAAAACTATAGTGGTTGTTTATTTTGGCTGGATGCACAAAGAGTGCATAATCTGACACTATAGTGGATAGCTATTATTATTTTGATGATTTTAAATTATAAGGATAGATATAAATTTTTGATAAAGTATCATAAGCAATAATTTGCATTTATAATACTCATTTGTTTTATGTTGATGAAGGTAGGCCTTTTTAATTGAAGAGTTAAATTGTTAACCTGAATACCAACATAAAATTCTGAATCCACAGTGTACAAGCTAGTGATTTCAGGTTGGTACAATGTACAGAATTCACATGTTAATCAGATTATATATTTTATTTAGTATTATCAAATGATTATTTTTCTCCGTGATCCAATATTTTAAAATTAGTTTAGCTTCCTTGGTATAGGTAGACTTTATGTTTAGCTTTGCCCCATTGCCATCATGATGACCTCTGACCTCAGAGGTCATAGTAATCCATAGATGACTATACAAACCTTGAAAAATTAGCTGTATGTCCATTTTTACAGGACTTTCACATTTGTGATATTTACCAAAAAATCAAAATACTGTCAGATTTGAACCTGCATCAATATTTTTAATTTTTTTGTCATTAATTTTGCCTCGTTATTTTTTGTTGCATTCAGAGCCGGTAAACAAATACCTGCAGAGCATATATCAACCATCAGATTAAACTGACTAAAGGCTTTATAATATTACATATTATGTTGATACCATTTATATATTGTGTGTTATCATTATAATTATTTATTGGTATATAATATATAATGAACTAGCAGTCAAGTGCTGTTCACCAATACTTTCACTTAAATCTTTACCATTGTGTATTTAAAGTTCTTGGCTTTTGAGAGGATTAATAATGATGAGACGTTCACAAATGAAAAAAAATAGGAAAATATTGCAACTGCACAAAAATAAACATATCTTTTAAAATTCTGGTCAGTTTTGAGCCTTCAGTCTTTAAACTTTAGTCTTATTCAGTCAAGAGTATTATCTTTCAGTGTTATCTTTAAGTATTTTAAAGCCAGATGTAAACCTACCAGATCTGTAGAATTTATGTGATTCCTGGATTAATCTGGATCCACACAAATGAACTGAAGGTAATTCACTTTTAGAAAAGTTAGAAAAATGCCTCTGTGTGGGTTATATGAACTTGTTTATCTACAAGCTTCTTGTAAACCAGCTAGAAGTGTCCATGTTTACAAACAGAAAAAACATGAAACCAAAGGTGGTCAGTTGTATATATGCAGAAGTTGAAAGGTCACTATTTGCTGCCAAATGTCCTTTCTGAATGTGTTTAAATTATTTTGGTAGGCTCTGATGTTATAAACACATGGCTATTAACAAAACGATTAGCCTATGTGGGATTGGTGTTTTCTGTAAAAGGTTCAAGGGATCTTTAGTTAATGTTAGTCCGATATCAGAATGGACTCCTTTAAATATGTGAAATATACCCAGTGTCAGCCCAATTGGGCCTAAATACTGTTGATTAGTAGTTTTTCTCTTTATTGTCTTTAAAATGGATAATTCAGGTAAAGAAAAACACACTTTTCCATGGTTGCTCAGTCAATATTTATGATGATAAGTCTCAACTCGTGTCAGATTTAACATTGTGTGGTGGGTAGGAGTTCAAATGGCAATGGATGCATGCTTTTGATGTCTAGTCATTTTCATGAGACAGGTCACTAAATACTTTTTCATTTGTGAATTATCTACTGAAAATTCATTGTACCTCAGATCTTCATATATACTGCAGAACATATACCAGTCTTGTGTTGTTTATATTAAACAACACAAAGAAAAGTCTCAGTTTGTGTCATAGTCCTATGTTGAACACATGGACTTGTTTGACTCTGGCAGGTTAGTCTCAATTGTGGTTTGACCATAAAGATATGAGATTTAATGGTCTCATTTTGGGACAGGGTGTACACTCTTAACGCAGTGGTTATACACTGCAGTCGTTCCAGATCTCCTTAGTTATTTGCCACTGCTTTGTAAAGTAAAATTCTCTGGGTTTCACCACCAGGGCAGTCACAGAGCAAAGAATTGTAATCAGACCAATGAGAGGGTGGTATCGCATTGTGCATTCAGCACACCCTGCCCATGTTGGTATGATTCTTCGCCCTGTCCTAGAACTGGAGTAATCTGCCAGTCAGAATCAGACAGACAAGCTGAGTGACACCGACACGGGTTTAAACTTGGAGCTGAATGCACAATGGAATACCACACTCTCACTAAAGGCATTTGTAATCGTGCAGCATTTGGAATATGGAGGCGCCATATAATGTTATTTCCCTGAATTTGAAAAATGTACCAAATACTGTGGTTGGCTTTATTTTTGTGAGGCTGAATTTAGAAGGTTTCATGAGGGTTTCATTTTTGCGTTTGCACCAGAACCTGTAAAATCTGAGTATAACAGGATCTGTATTGATTTTAAGTTTAGAAAAAAATCCTACAATATCTAACTAATTTCTGGTTCATTCATTAATTTAGGACTTGTATCACAGTTGATATGTATCACCGTCTGTGTGTACTGCTAATGCATGGGCCAGTTTCAAAACCAGGCACAAATTTATTTGGTTGCTGATGAGGTTGTTTTCAGAGGTCATCTTAGTTGATGAGGCATCTTATTCCCGAGGGTTTCATATTAGCGATTATTTCACATGCACGAATATCTTAAAATTTAAAACTCTCGCGAATAATAAGGCAACCAGAGTATTTAAAATGCTAACATATGTTTATTTAGTAGAGAATTATTTATCCTGGGGAGACAGGGTTTTTGTTCAGATAAATGATTGTTTGCCCAAATGATTCCACATGATTGCCAACCTGCCGCCAAATACAGGGCTTAACCAGAGATTGACAGACAGGAATTCATCAAGATAGTCCCAAAAATACATTTGTAAGAGCACTTGTAAGGTTTTCCTCAAATTAATAAATTTATCATATAAAATACATTGAAAATATTGCTAATTGGTCCTGGAACATCAGAATTTAATTCATTGTTGAATATGAATATTTTTTCAATATTTGGATTTCAGATAAATGGTCTAAATTTCAGTTTTCAGTTTTCAATTTTGAATAAAAATTTTTCAGAAAAACAGTGTTTGAATAAACAGTGCTCAACTGTATTAAAAACATTGCTCTGTGGTTTGCACTGCAGTTGAATGAAGCTCTACAAATAACCATCATATGAAGTGTTCTTGGTTATCCTGAGACGGAAATGAAATTATCCTAAGTTACTTATAAATGTGAATGATTGAATTGTGTAACATGCTTTAGCATTGTTTATTTGGTTACAACTGTGGTAAATATATTGCTCTTTATTACCATGCCTAACCCATCATCTGACTTCATACTGCCATATTGTTCATCATATCAATGTTCATCAGATATATACTTTATATATAATTTGTTTCGGATATGAAACCAGTGATCTTGGAGGAACATTTGTCACCTAGACAGCTTTTCTCCAAATCATCAGAGCTTTTCTGCTCAGACATTCTTCCTTGTTCACATTGTCTCAGCTGTCCAATCACTGATGGAGTCATGTGATAAATGTCACAGACAGATGGGGTCATGTCATGTATTTAAAACAGACAGATGGGGGTCATGTTGTATACACCAGAGAACAGATGGGGTTACCTGTATGTCATGGAGTTCACACAGGCAGATGTAGTGATGGTGTGTACATATCAAACAGATCGGGTCATGGTAAGTAAATGTCACAGACAAATCGCTTCTTATACACAAACCATACTAATAAATACCTCACCCAGGTTAAATTCACCCTACACAAGCAGAAGTACTTCTCTCATATTAAATACTCTCCAGCAAAAAAAAAGTGTATCCCGTTTCACATACTCATGCATATTATAGGCAATTTTAACAAGATTCACACTGAATAGCAGAAGTATATCAATATTTAAAAAAAACTGTAGGAAGAATTGATAGACCCCTTCATACACTGCACTTATTCATGTCACACATGTTTAAACATACCATGAATAACTACTGTTCATGGATAGCTGAGACATTTCAGTGGTTTAAACATGTTAATTGGTTGAGGAAATTACTAAAGAGATTTTGGTGAAAGCAAAAAGAAAAAGGCCTCAAGGGATGATCAGTCTTATAATGTTTTATAATTCATACATAGTGTGATATTGCATTAATCTAAACATTTTTTTTTTTTTGCTTCCATAGCTATCAGTTCTACATACATGATCGCTGAGACTGAGAGGTGTGTACTATAATGTTTATAATATTTCAGTAAATGTTATGTATGTTACTGGTTGGTGCTCAACATAACAACCTATGGTGCCTTAATAAATTATGTGGGACCACTCAAAATGGGCTGTGGACTTAATATTGCTCATGTCTATATTATAATTTTTATCTGTATATTCAGCAGATGCTCATGTTTGAATATATTTTACACAAATATTGATAGAGTGTAGACAACTTTGCATCTTTTGCATATATTTTTCATATGGAAGTCTTCCTTATTTTGTAAATTATACAACATATGGAACTTTATAGTGTTAACAGAAGATGCTCAGTGATATAACATTATTTCAAGTTGAGAACAACGTTACATGTCAACTTTTACAAATGTCTCTTTTATTGATTTCAGACAGCAAATGCACAATGGATTATAACTGTTTTGAATGCAAATTGAGTGTTCACATAGCAGTCCAAAGCATTTTGTTTTGCTCAAGAAGTGGCTACAAACCGTTTCTAATGTGATTCAAATTATCTGCTTCATGAAAGTGCTATGTAAATGCTCAATTCCCATCCAAAATAGTTAAGACAGACTGTTAAAGTTATGAAGCAGCAACTTTGTCACAGCACAAGTGCTGATGCCTGTGTCAACATCTTTTATATTGTTTCACATGTGAAATGTGCATTTCCTGCCATTGTTGTATATGCGATGCCTGTGTGAACGCACAATACAATTTGAAAGCGATTAGATAGATCCACATTGCCAGAAAATGTTTCAAACTTTCTTGTGTATGAAAAAGGATATTTTATAAGCCGTTTAATAAATGTTCACTGTGGAATTTCCAACATATTTCCAGTACATGGACTTAGCCATAGATTAAGGCCTGTTTGTGTTGCTCATTGTAAGTTAATCATACAAACCTAAAGCAGTTTATGTTGTTTGTGTATGTACAGTGAAATCTGTGTTATGAGACCACCCATGGGACTGGCCAAAAGTAGTCTTAATTCACAGATATTTTTATTAGACAGGTCAGTTATAACAGATGTGAATACTTTTATTTCAGCCAAAGGTGGTCTTCATAGACAGGTAGTCTTTCAGACAGGTTCCATTGTATTAGGTTTTTAGGGTCATTAAGTGTGTTCATATCAGTGTCAGCATAAGACTATGCATAAGACTATGTTCAAATTGTTGGTAACATAAAATACAGAATAGGACTGTGTGTTCTAATTAACAAGCATAATTTCTCATGTAAGTTCATGTTTATTTTTCTGATGTTTTCAGTTAGGTTTTACCTGTCTGAATGGTCTCAGAATAAGAGCTGAACCTTAGGTCCAGTATCAGGGTTGAAAACCAATGCATATTTTGTGATTTACTGGGAGACATCCTGACTTTTTTCAGTAAGTGTGTTTCAGGTAGCTCAAAGCATATGGATTTGTGTGATAACTATATATGAGATTCTACACTGAATCTATTGTTAGAATAAATTCACATACATCAAAAGTATCATGTGACTGCAGATGAGTGCTTTAATTATTATAGCATACAAAGAATTGCATATAAGCAGAATGTTGCTATATTTTAGTTCTGTAATGCCATTATTGTGATTTTTGAAAACTGTAATGAGTTGCCACCTGATTTTGTTAAATGTGAATATTTTACTGTGAAGTACTACAACTTAAAGACAGCTGCACTGTATTTACAAGGGCTGTAATATGTTGTGTGTGTTTACTGATTGTTTTGATCAGTCTTGCCTTAATTGTTGTCATGTGTCACTGGAATTTGTATGCAAATGGCAACTTTGTAACTATAAACACATGTAATAATAACAGGCATTGTGATTCAGATTTTGTTTATACATTACACTGTATTCTATTGCACTATGATTAGTTAATCATGAATTTTGTTTAATTTACTATATTTGTAAAAATCTACTTTGGAATTTATATTGGAAAGAAAAGCTGCAGATGTATGGAATAATGAATGTTGCACTATTCAGTAGTGGTATTTTTGTTTCTTTTGCATGAATGAAATAAATACAAGTATAAGAATAACCATGCAGTTTTATTTTGCATAAAATATAATAGAGATTACAGGAATGAAATAAATTGGTCAACACATTCATAAGATAACATTCCCTGGGTACACGCAAGTATAAATTGTCAGGGTTCCCACAGTCTGCTATATTTTCTTATGAAAAAGTCTCCTACTTTTTTCAGCATTTAGACCATATTCTCTTATATTTTCCTACGCTCTTTACACAGCACTTTAACTATAGGCCTACTTCCCATATGGTAAGCGCTGTTTGTTATGACCTCGTATCCTGAATTGCTACACCAGAGGGGAGCACTATTTTTGTCCAATCAGATGGGACCTTGTGCTGGAAGACAGATCCAAGCGAGGAATACACAGAGCCAATCATGTTCATTTCATTTTGAGTGACAGCTCATCTCCCCGGTAACCGTCTGAACAGGCCACGGGGTCAGAGAGAATTGCCGCAGACAACAGATACAGGGCTACGCTAACACAGTAATACTGTCAGAATCGAATCAGTCGATGATGCAAGAATGCAGAGGGAGCAATTAAAATTTGAACACAAACTGTCTTCAAACGGCACTTGAAGGGCAGCTATGGGTGGAGCCAGGATGCCTGTCGAGTGTTTGTTTATTGGCATCTGTTTGGCTGCTTGTCACATCATACGCACGTTTTGTTCATAAACGGTCAAAGCTGGCAGCGTGAAAATCAGTTGCTTCTTTAGTAGCATAAGATTTCCACTGCCTCAGGAGCGTAATATTTTCCTGTATTTTTGTCACTGCTTTTGTCATGTTTTTTTATATAATCATTATTGTTGAAATATTATAGATATATAAACTTTGTATGAATGAAAACATGCAGCTCTTATGCATAACAGTACATGTAACAGTAGATGGTTATGATAATTCACCATGTAAACCATAATATACAGTAACAATAACCTATATTTTTAGCTTAAAATTCCTAGAAACTCATATATTTTTGTCTCAGATCCTCCTGTGAAATTCCGTTAGTCCTTCAGGAGCCTGATTGGAGCAATGTATCCCTTTGTCTAAGTTATATAAGGTTATATGTATATTTAAGTGTAAGTGTTACATGTGTTATATGTAAGTGTTATCTCCCATTGTTTACTTAATCTTTGTAACATTTTTTTCAGATGGAAAGTCTGTGATACATAAGTAACATAGGAATCTTGACTTTAATAACAAAGGGGAAACATACCAGAATTCCTTAGATTTTAATAAATTGAGTTAATTAAATATCTATTTTTCTCAGGATTTCAATGTTACATATGGCAGTCAAAGCCACTGATTTCTTGTGAATTATACTGGTCATTAAATGTTGTCATGGAAAGATGAAACTGCTAGAAATGGCTTATCTGAAGAAATTAATCTGCACAGGAACCTCTAAAATCTGATCGTCAAATCTTACCACCCACATTTAATTATCTTTTCCTGTCCAGAAAATTATTACCAAAAATAGACACAGGGTAGTCAAAAAGAATATGACTACAGTAATACCTTACTTATGGACCACCTCTGTTAAGCAACCACCTCGAAATAATGACCACTTGTTCACAGTCCTGATTAACAGTCCATACTTCAATAAATAAACTGTTGTACCTGACATTGGATCATCAATTCTGCTTCATTGGACCCATTCTCATATTCCAATGACTTGAGTGCAATTATCTGCAGTATTTCATTAAAAAAATATAATATAATATATGGCAGTCAGTTGAAAGGTACATAAAATTGTGTAGCACCTCAATATTCACTTATTGTTTAGGTTCTTTCATGCATGGTATTTCATTTACATGACACTGCAGCCAAATTTACAGCTTCAAACCCCCCCCCCCCCCCCCAACAAGAAAGACTACACTGGGACCAGTGCCCTGAAGAGCTTTTGTTGTCTGATCTCCTTTACATAACCGCACCCATGAAATTCATCATAATATTATGCAGATAAATATAAAAAAAAATATGAAAAAAAAACCCGTGATTAACTAAAATGTATATCTGATAAAAATTACTGTTGAAAATTTGGGAAGTACATTTTGTATTCTGTTTGTTTTTTTTGTATTTTTACAACCCTGAACCACCAAAATTGAAATTGACAAATACAAATATTGAACACTTTCATAAAATCAAATCTAGATTGTGTGTTATTGGTTACAAACTCCATGTCTACATTACAGATGAGCTCTAGAACAAAGATGGCACTAAAACCAGTGAATGGCTGTGTCCGTAGGGCGGGCAAAGAAACTGCTATCTCACAATGGTTTAAGGATCAAAATCTATACATAATATTTTTAGTAAAGTTGCAAACAGCAGACTATCCAGCCAACCAAGGCAGAACCAACTAGTTCAAGACCACAGGTCCATTAACAACCTTGCATGAGATAGTGTCAAAACATCTGATTGGCTCATGGGAAGAAAGCACTATGTAAGCACACCATCTGGTTGATGGATAATACACTGGTAACACTGGCTTCAAATTAACATGGAAAACCTTCTATCACATGAAACATGATTGGTCTAAAGTTACATGGTGACAGCAATACCGGATAGCCAAGTACAAGTGTTGGTGCCCAGTTGAGCTGATTACGGAACTTGGTGCGCTTTTGGAGCCTGAAAATACCTGTGGTCACAGTATTCTGGAGATAACATGAATGGAACCCTGAATGTATGATAACAGTAGATCAAAGTAATTGTACATGAAGGTGAAATTTTGATTTTCTGAACAGAATATATAATACTGATTAGTTTTATCTTATGAGCAATAAAACAGCGGGCAGTACCTTATCCTGCCTTCATTTCAAGATAATATAGGATCTGAAAAAAGGAATTCATCCACAACAATGAACATGGTCCCAATTTAATTAGCATGTATACATAAAACCTTGAAAAATACTTTACCAGCATATATTAAACATTTGTCTCAAATATTGTATTATAAATACCCTCACACAGCAATCACTTCATGTGATTCTCCTCATTCAAGTATGTATAGGTATGTGTGCATGTATATATGTGTATATATTTATAAGTATAACTTGTATATGTATATATATTTATGTAATTCACATCTGTCAGGTTTGTTTTACAAATCAGTATAGTTTCTAGTTTTAATTCCTAATATTAAGGAAGAATTTTCTAGGTTTAACAGTTATGATTTGTATCCTCTTAAAGATTGGCCAGGACCAGATGGAAGATCAGATAGGAAAGTGAAAGGATGGACTGAAACCTGTCAGTAAAGCTAATAATACTGAACTAACTAATAATGGATTTAATCAAGGACTACAAAAAAGATGTACACCACAAATGATACATCAGTTTCATCCAGTAAAGTGGAATATATATATGTATGTAAATATATATATGTATATGTACATGTATATATACATATGTATATATATGTATGTATGTATGTAAACACACACACACACACACAGCAGTGTAATTATAAAAACTTTCTTGCCCTCTTCCCCACTGTCAGTAATTGATAGTTTTAACAATAATAATAGCATACACCTCAAGTGAGGTACTGAACATTGTGCTGTTAATACAAGATACGAATGTAGTTCTGAGCACATACAAAGCTTATTCACTAATAATTTCACACAAGAAAAGTATTTTAAATACTCTTGTCAAAAATTACAGACAATTATCTAAATAAATAAATGATCTGCCATTTAACCTGCCAATGACAGATACTGATGTGACATTCAATAATGAATTTGTGCAGTCACATCAATTATCCATACCTCTCATGAACAATTTTAAAAATTACCTTAAGCCTATATCATATGAGTGGGTAAACAAATCATCCATGTTTCACTAAACAAGGCCTACAGGCCTTAGGCCCCTTTTCCGTGCGCAAGTGTAAATCAGGTATACCTTTTCCATGCAGGTCCGCTCACGTTTGAAATAAACATCATGCGATGCGCAATTTTTCAGGGCAAATGGAAAAGCTTAATTAAGTGCGATTTTTTCAGCGCGCAGAAACGCACTTGCGCGCATGGAAAAAGGGCCTTATGCAAACCTGTGCATTGGGAAATACACCAGGTATAATGCTTCAATGCTGGACCATTACTTTTCATTTATATGAACAATGCAAGTACTAAACATTTTGAATAAGAAACAATTACACAAACATCACTGCTGAAATTCTGGCATTGGTGCACACAACACAAAAATCATTGTAGCTGGCATCCAGTCTTGTATACAATGAAGCCATTAGAGATATATACATATGCCCAATTTCAGACTGATACATCAAACCCCTCCTGAGAAATAAGCAGGGACACACACTGAGCAAAAACTACTGTAGGTGGCACCACCAGTCTTGTATAAGACAAAGTTATTCAATATGTATAAATATATTTCAGGCTGATATATTAAATTCCTCTGTAGAAATAAGCAGGCACATACACTGTGCAAAATTCATTGAAGGAGGTGACACCTGTCTTGTGAACAAGAAAGCCGTCACAGACACATTGACAGGTCAAAATATCAGGCCAATACATCACACTTACCTTGAGTCTGATTCATGGGGCTGACCAGGCTTAGGTGAGAAAGGAATCAGAATATCTTGAATAATAAAAGATGCAGTCCTTTCATTGTTAAAGGTCCAATAATTCTGCCAAAAATCATTCAAGTAAACTTGAACAAAGGTCTACTAAGAATAATTTTGTGCAATGTTACAGAAGTTATAATTGAAACAAAAATTTTGTAGAAGAACACTACTGCAGTCATCAGTTTAAAATAGACATAATAATGGCCATAAGACCAACTTATGCTTTTCATGACTCAACCAAAAATCAACAAACTCAATCTACTCTGATATGATTGAAAGAACCATGTTCTAGGATAATTCTTTTGAAAAATTGAATGACTCCGGCCGTTTCTGAGATTGTCATTTTAGTATGTTTTTTGGACAGATGACTAAGTTCAACTTCCTGTAACTCGGCCAAAAGTCACTGAACTGAGACCATTTGAACAAATTCAGAAAGCACTACCCTAGGATCATTTCTGTGCAAGATTAAAAAATTTGGCCATATGGTTTCTGAGATGTTTTTTGTAGCCGTCAGTATGATACAGGCACTGATGACCCCCGTACAAAAAAGGCCGATGCAGGTTGCGCCACCGATACCTCAATTTCAGATATGACTTATGTGACCAACATTGGCATAAAATTTGGTGATGATAGCTCCAGCTGTTTCTGATATTGTAATTTTAGTATGCTTTTTTGGACAGATGACTAAGCTCAACTTCCTGTAACTCGGCCAAAAATTCACTGAACTTAAACCATTCGAACAAACTTGAAAGACATTGTTCCAGGAATCATTTCTGTGAAATACTAGACAATTTGGCTGAACAGTTTCGGAGAAGAAGACTTTTAAAGCTTTTTCCCTATAAAATCTAAGAAAATGCAGTTAGCCAAATAATAAGCAAAATTCGACAGAGTTTTTTAGATGACTAATTTTTTGCCTAGAATTTCGTGATGCTAACTCTTGCTGTTTTTAAGATAGTATGGGTTAACGTACAGATGACGGACAACAGACGACGCCACACCATCACATAAGCTCACAGGTTCGCTAAAAAAATCCCTTATAGAACATACTAATAGCCTATGCCCCATGGGGTGCCCCTTTATGTGACATAATTTAAAAAGTCATGTTTCAATTAAACATCTGACAACAAAAAAGTAAAATTAATTTGGCACTTGCAGCACTGTAAGACTGCATTATATGCTTGTTTTAAGTCTTGTGACTTTTGACCTCATAAAATATGACAGATTTTGTTGAGAATCAAACTAAACTGAGATAATTATTGATAAACATTCCCACTGAGTTTCAGCAAAATTCATAAAATTCCAGGTACTGGTAAGTTATTAGTGGCCTCTGACCTCATTAAATGAGGTGAGATATTTTATGTGATTTTCATGAGAATTGAATTCAGGTAAGAATCTCTTGGAAAATATTTATGGTGGGTTTCATGAAAATCCATTAGATTTTCGTTTGGTCACCACCAAAATCTTGTGACCTCTGACCTCATTGAATATGCATGAGTAAATTTGCCAACTTGAATCCAACTCAGGCTAGAAAATCTTTTGGTCAGTGGTTAAAATGAATTTTGGGTAAATCCATCAAATCACTGGTAAGTTATCACTAAAAGTTAATGGACAAATCAGTGGACATGGACTGCCCAAGCCATAACATACCTGTCTCAGACAAGCATATAACAAGGGACCCATGGGTCACATCGCTCAGCTGAATTTTGGAAAATATTAGTAAATGCAAAATATTTTTATTTCTTTTGGTTTTTCATGTATATTATCATTAGATAAGCTATGAGAAAATGGCCCTGCTAAAATGAAACTCTGTAAATAATGGACATGAGCTAAACCATTTAGTGATGCACCAAGGGAACAAATAGGCCTACGGTAAGTGTTATATAAAAGTAACATTTCATAAACATATAATGTGTGAAGGTAATTAAGTTTTCAAAAGTTAAATATATGGCCATATGATTTAAAAATTAATCCAACCAAGTTTGACCAATATTCCTAATTTTAATACTTAGTTAACAGTGTTATTCACACCTAGGCCCTGCCAACATTAAGAGATATGAATGAAATGCTACAAAGTATTTATATCTTCTTAAATCTTGTCAGTTAGCACTTACATTAGATCCTAATATTTTATCACATTTGAATATTAGGATTAAATTCCTGATTTTTTTTTTCTTTAAAACAATCAAAATTGTCCAAGTCTCATCAAAAAGAATTTATTTAACATTAAAATTATAAGATACATCTTGTTTATTAGTCCTGTGTATTGAAGGGGTGTATTGAATTTCTGGCATGTACATAGGAACTATATAGAGGAATATTTATGGTAAATATGAAGAAAACTAGAAGAGTGGTTTTGATATTAGGCAGTCCTGAAGTGTGAAAATAGATTTCTAATAAAAAATTGAGCTTTTTCCTTAATATCTCAAAGGAACGAAGTCCTATTGACCCAATTTTCGGCATGGTAGGAGATTTTGGGGACATCTAACTGTATGCCAAATTTCAGATTCGTAGGTCCAATGGTGTAGAAATGTGCCAGTCTTATGGACGGACGGACAGACAGACAGACGGACGACGGACAATGGTCCACGACAATAGCTTAGATGACTTATAGTCAGATCACCTAAAAACCATCTTGAAAGACTATTTGTGAAAGTTGTGGAGAGGGGTCATGAAAGAGTTCAAATGTACAAGTGATTCGGGGAAATCCCAAGCTTCCAGCATACATTGTCATGCAAAACACAGTATGGAATGACTTTACGGAAACAGTTTGTGATATATGCTCATACTTTAGATAAAGCCTAACTTCTTAGCCTAACAGGCCAGCATTATTTACATAAATAAAACTATACAAGCTTGAAAAATTAACCTGTTTTGGACCACCACTGATGAATTTGATTAAAAAAACTTCCTAGAGAAGTATACTTTTACATGCACCACAAATGAAAATTTCTACCACATTTATTATAGAACTCTCAGTATCACACTTCCAGCATGGCTAGCTTCTCTCTTGGTTTCGGAGATGAAATCTCATGGGGTGTCATGGTCGACAGTGGTCTGTGGCAATTTCCCTTGGACAGTGAAGGGTAGTACTGGCGATAACACAGGTATGCTATGCTTAGTCCTACCAAGGAACCAACCAGCACATCTAACAAATAAATGAAAGTTATATATAGTAAGTGTAAAAATGTTTTATGGAGATCATTAATTATACTGGTAAGTGTCTTGTGCACACAAGTAGGACCATATTGTTTAGGGATTGTGGGTAAAGAGATCATATCCCCACAATGCACTGTGGCTTCCACATACACCAGTGACATAGTTATATGTACTGTTAATGTAGTGAAGAGAATTCAAAGATTAAGGCCATTAAACAATTTAGGCCTTTAACATACAAAGGGGCATAAAATAAAAAATTATAGGGAATATTTCAGAAATTAGTTTCTGTCTAATAATTTCATGGCATATGCCAGCACACATATACAGACACAGTGGAACCTCACATGACAACCAGCTTTGTACTGTGACCACCCCATAATCATGACCACTTATATCTTTGGCCCCAAATGAGTGTTAACAACTTGAAATAAATGGGTAGCACAACCACTTCTGTTGTCCTTGAAATGGTTGTGCTGTCAAGTTTTCAATGTATCACTATTTGTTTACAAAATTATGCAATTTACTTCATTTGCTTATCCAACTATTAATTATTCATATACCATAAATCCCTTATGAATTGTGCTTAATGTAGTGAACAATGAATAATACCGTTTTCAAAATTTTTCTTAACATTATGTTACCAACCACATTTGATATTGCCGTGTGAGATATCAAAGCTACCTACCAACTCTCTTAACTGTAAGTGGGCTGACCCCTTAATAAACTATCGGTATTATTAAGGGGAAAAGTAGGCTGTCTTGGGGCAAGATGCAGACACGTCACTTATTTTCTTCACTTATTTGTGGCCTGTTAGCCCATGTCTTGGGCACCACTTGGTTAAGTCATCCTGATGTGCTAAGGAGCTAAACAATCAATGTAAATAGCCACCGCAATTGTTCTAGCTCCCTGATTATCTACGCTCCCGAGGCAGCGGAAATCTTGCGCTTCTAAAGAAGCAACTGATTTTCACGCTGCCAGCTGTGACCGTTTATGATATATTTAGACACCAGGTGGCGGTTTGTTGTCCACTGAAATAAACGTGCGTACGATGTGACAAGCAGCCATCAGATGCCAAAAAACAAACACTCAACAGGCATCCTGGTTCCGCCCATTGCCGCGCTTCAAGCGCCGTTTGATGAGTTTCCGGTCGAATTTAAATTGCTCCCTCTGCATTCTCGCATCATCGACCGATTCGATTATGATATTATGACTGTGTTAGCGTAGCCATGTATCTGTTGTCTGCAGAACTGAAACCAGCCAGCGAGGTGTGCACGCAGCCTTTGTTGTAACGTTTCGTTTGAATTACAGCTCACCGGCCGAGCATCCTATGTGCCAAGGCCCTAAGCAAACCACGTCAGGGGCAATTCTCTCTGCGATTGTGGCCTGTTTAGACGGTTACGCTGGGGGAGGAGCTGTCACTCAAAAAGAAATGAATATGATTGGCTCCGTGTATTCCTCGCTTGGCTTTGTCTTCTAGCACAAAGTTTAATCCGATTGGACAAAAATACAGTGCTCCCCTCTGGTGTTGCAAAGCAGGATACGAGGTCATAACAAACAGCGCCTTACGATATAGGAAGTAGCCCTATAGGTAAAGCGCTGTGTAAAGAGCGTACTGATTATCACATTCAACTAATTGACTGGCATTATGTGTTTTGGCTTAGTAATAACAACCATCCCAAATCTGTACAGACCTCTTGGGCCATTTGGTGATTTGAACCTTAAATTGCTGTGTTGTTTCATATTAAATGTGGGAAAAATCTTAAAGCCTGACATACTTTAGCACTTTCTATACTGTAATAATGGATATGACTAATCCACTGATATGATGTAGTACCTTGCCAGTGATGATGGTAGTCTGCTGTCCTGGATAGGGCTATCATCAGTGCCATCAGAAGTGGAGTGAATGCAATACAAACTCTCCATCCCTCACCACGACCATGTGAAAATAAGTGCAGTTTACCCATCAGGTAAAAAGACACAAAAGCTAAACTGGAAAAGGACACTGAAAGCAAAAGAAAGGTTCTAGTTTAAGGGTTTATTTTATTTTATAAACAATTCTTACTTTTCTGTTCTATACTATACTCTTTTCATTTTTAGAAATATGGTAATATTAAAAAGACTGTTAAATTATAAAAGACGTTTAATTATAGGAAAGCACAAAATAACTTTATTACTAGTATTTTTCATAAAGACAGTGCAGATAAATGCATGTATCATGGAGAATGCACATTTAAAAACAATAATAAATACCCCCTAAAATGATACAGTAAGATTCAAGAATATTAGACTAAATGGAGATGTGGAAAGGTTTTAAAACTCTCTTTTTATCATTTCTCATCAACTTGCATGGTATGTATACCTACAGAACTTATTTAACATGAAGAGGGCAATTAAAAAGCTAATTCTGCATATTTCATCAAAAGTTTACAGCGGCTTATGGAGGGCTTGGAAGCAGCTTAGCAGCAAATGAGGCACAGGAAACCTCTATTTATGGGGCACCATCTAATGACAGGCACCTCTGTATTGTGGTCCCTTGTGGTGGTCCTATGACAAATACATTCAGACATATGGGAAAAAAGAGGGAAGGTCCCACCAGTGTCTGTAAATGGGAGATATTACTGTATATATCTGTGTATATCTGTATGTAATTTCTGAAATGTTAACAGAGACAAGCTTTGACTTACATGCTGAGTGACCACTAGGAAAGCTTTTGTAGCCATCTGTGATAACTTCAATGCTGCCATTACACTGGTTTGCTGCATCCATGATGCCATCAGGCCAACATCGGTAGAAGAAATCAGGGCGAGGTCTGTAATAATAATACCAGCATTGAAGTTATCCCAGGCCGTTTGAAAAAGTAGGACAAAAGGTAGGATGTGAAATACTGATTAAGTAGAACTGAAACCACACACATATCAAAAACTATTCATGCTCTTTCTCCATAAACAAATGTGAAATTGAAAAATGATATAACTGATAACATATTTAATCAATTTTGTGAGGTGCTCATTTTGTGCCTGCATTTTTTAATCACCTACTGCTCAAAAGTGCAGAAAAGGTAAGAATGAAACCAAAAAAAATGTAGGAAATGTGTGATTACTTGACAGAATAGATTGCTTTGTTTGTAATGTAGATCAGGCTATTCTGTTTGAAAGCATTAAGGAGGAGCTAAAAGGCTGCAATTACAATATGGTAATATCATTTTTGACTTAAATACAACCTGTGAAGATAAGTTGTTTATTTCCCAAGTTGAGAGGTCAAAAGACAGGACACTGTAGCATCATGTTTTAGGTTTATGATGCAGTAAAAGACAGTCAAGAATAAAATCCATCAATCACTGTAACAAGCTTTATCTTGCAATTTTCCCCTGTCTCATGGTCTCATAGCCTTGCCACCAGAGTCATACATTCTCATTTTATAATGCACTGTACAAACTGGGCAAAACTGCCTGAGCACAATATTAGTAGGCACCAGTCTATGAAACAGAATGCTATAACCAGTTGGATTATTACTACCTACCTTCCTACTACCAGTTTGACCAAGTTTACGACATCACCTGCGAGAGTGACTGACAGAGATGCACCTGAAAGATAAGAAAGCTTCAGTTACATATATATGCATATAACATTAAAAGGATGCATTTCAAATAAAGAAAAACAGTCTAGGGACTAAAATTATTTATAATGTACACATGTTCATATTTTATATGTAGAACTATTCATTGTATGTGACTGCATGAATAAACAATCCATCAATGAGTCAACTGCACTAGAATTTAAAGTTTACCGTGTTTCATCTTTTTGAAACTGCACTTCCATTTCAAACAGCACCCAGACTTTGCCAAATACCAAGTTAAAATTGGTAACTGTCATTTCCTAATAAGACATAATAATGTACTTTGGCTAAAAGAAAATCACTTAAATATACATATCAAATAGGATAAGAAGCATTACCAGTATGTTATAGTATTCTTACCCAGAAGTCCTTGAACACGATCTTCTACTTCATTTCTTAAATATGATATTCCCGTGATCACAAAGATTGGTGTGCCTATTACAATGAACTGAAATAAAAATAAATATGTTATTTACTTAAATGCTGATGATATCATCTGTTACATTTTACAATTAAAGTAAAGGTATTTTTGTCCTCTGTATAGTTTTGATTATTTAAATAACAAGACTTACAAAGACATCAAGAACAGCATGAGGAATGAATTGAAATGTGGTTATTGAGTCACAGTCCCATGGAATCACCATAACTGTTTACAATTTAGATAATGACACTATAATAAGACAAAGGAGACTTATAAAAAGTGTTTTATATAATTTTAAGCAGTAATGGTTATTTCAAGGGCCTGTGATACAGTAAATTCTGAAACAGTTTTAAATTTATGAAAATACCATGGTTTACAGATTTCACTGAATAAGATATATTAAGTGGTCTACTGACACTACTGTCTATTTTGTTTTATTAAAAAACTTCTTGTAAGCATCATGGCTCTTATACAATTGTGTAAAGACATGTAGACCCTACATCTCGAAAATATACATCAGGTACACCATTTAAATATTTATGTTACACTTACTCTTCTTACATACACATTGAACAAATGCCGAGTGTACGCTGTGATTAGCTTCATATCTGTGAGGTTAAAATTTTGCTATATTTCCACTATTCAGCGTTTTCCCTGGGTTCTATTTCGTGATCTCCGCATACAGTATACTACACAGAATATATCCTTCATTGTTTAAATTATTTAATATGCTTGTAAAATTCTTTTCAATTTGAGAACCTAGGGGACATTAAATGAACATAACATTCTTGTTCATTATAAGCAGATAATGAAAAAAAAATCTCAATCATAATATAAAGCTTCACTCATGGATAATATAAAAGATTTGTTAATGAGATGTGTAGATGACCCAGGGGCTACTTAATTATTCACAAAAATTTTTTTCATGATAATTTCCCTTTCACAAATACTGTGATTATGAAACCCCCACAAACAAGACGCTGACCACAATATGAAGCTACTATAAAGTTTCTTTATCAGTGTAAAAGTTACCCATAGTGCCTGTGATGGCACATAACTGTATGTCCGAGGATTTTTGTACAACCACCACTCCTCAGGCTGGATTTTTCTATGGAATCCTGGAGCTTTATCTGTAATGCTAATAAAAAAAAATTAAAACTTAAACACCTCTTAAATGAACCATGTACACTGTGAATAATGATAGTCGAGACAAAATATGGTCTTGGTGGAACTTACCTAAACCACAAAAGTGTATTATTTAGTATCATAACATGATGAAACAAAACTGGAGCAAGTACCCTAAACTCTACTCTTAAATACAGTGAAACATGTGTAATACGACCACCTATGGGACTGGCTGGACAGGGTCTTAATAGACAGGTGGTCTTATTAGACAGGTGGTCTATCAGACAGGTTCTATTGTAGCAGGTCATATTATGCTTCCATTTTGTTACCACACCATCTACCTATTAGGACATAAAGACTATTTTATCATAGCCATAAAAAATGGGAATGGGACACCATTGGGCCCAGTCCTGACCACCCTAGAGCCAGTATTGTGACATTTTGTGTAAACACTAACAGCACACCAGCCCAGCACACTGAGTGCATAGCCCTGTGTGCCAGCAGGCTGTGAACTTATTGTAACATTACCGGCTCTATGGCAGTCCTGGCCCTTTCCCATTTTTCTGGAGATGGATAGGCCTACATTGATACAATAAAACAGTTAATATCATAATAGGTCAATGAAATGGGAACTAAATGGAAGTGTAACAAGGCCTGTTATTTGATTAGAGTGCCTAAACTTATGAATAGGTTAAAAGGGCCCAATCACCTATAAAGCATGTTGAGTTAACACGAATAATAGCTTCTTCCCTTTAAAATAAATCTGTACCTGCCAAAATATTGTCTTGAAACCATTTGCTTACTCCTGTAAATGAGTGTTAAAAACAGTGAACCAGGTGCGATCGCAGGTGTCAACATAAACACAGTGCGTCAGACCGTGTACTGCACAGAGCTACAGCAAATGCCAATCAGGAGATGCCCTGAAGACTTGGCTTAAAAATGTAATACATGTTCCCCCTGGCTGAAACACTGTGTGTTGCCCCTATTAATCAGACCTCTGGTCACGCGACCTTGTTACGGTAAACAGACTGTGTTTACCAACACGCAGGGCTATAACAAGGTGTTAAACAGTCGTATGCAAGGAAATGCGACTGTGTGCTGGAATGGTTTAGCTGGGAAACTTTTGTATAAAGCAAAACTGAACTGATACTGTGAAAAAATAGGTAAAATAAAGCTCCTGATTATGTCCCTTTAAATTAACATACTCATGATCACAACAGTTGACTTATTGTTGAGATAAAGACTAAAACATTTGCAGAATAAGAAGACTTGTAAGAGATTTTACAATGTCCTTTCATTTAATGTATGTATATGATGTTTTATATTTATTAAAAATTGAATAAGAAGAGTTACATGTATACCTACCAGAACACAAAGAATAAGAATAGTCGGACACCAAGCTCAACTTTCATTTGACTGGTTAGAGCCATATTTGTTTTCTTCAAACCCTGTGGAAAACATAAGACAGAAAGTATTTTAAGGTGATGTAGACACAACAATTTGATGAAGCTGATCAGATTGGTATGTTTCACCGGAAAGTACAAGAAATATATGAGGTCATTCATTAAACTTCAAAATGCTTCCTCAAGAAGAAAATATTTCTGACAGGATCTGCAAGT
Source organism: Sipunculus nudus (assembly GCA_026874595.1). Taxonomy (NCBI): domain Eukaryota; kingdom Metazoa; phylum Annelida; class Sipuncula; order Golfingiida; family Sipunculidae; genus Sipunculus; species Sipunculus nudus. Next base: position 35,269,741 of record CM049306.1, on the reverse strand, counting down.
TACAGGAACATAAATTATTTAGCTTAATAATATAAATCTTAGGTATAATATTTTTCTTTCAGACATCCCTATCAAACTCACCAAACCACTGAACCAAAACTCTCACAAAATATAATACTTTGCACTCATCATCCACTAAGTAAGTTTAATGGAGAATGCATATTATATCTGTCAGTAATATGGTCCTATTTAAAAATACTTCTATAATCATATGGTTACTGTATTTAAAAAAATGCTGATGTAATTTAATTTTTTTTTTGTAAATTAATAAATTGAACAGTTTGTACGTCAGATGTTATGCGTATAAACTAAAGAAGATGACAATATGGATACCATCCCAGTTTCCATATATCCTAGTACATAAATTCCAGCATATTAATAAACTACTTAGGCTACAGTTCATAAAAAATCTTATTTGATGTTAAAATGAATTGGCAATTAAAATGACATACATTATAAAAAATTGATAGTGTGGAATATACAAGGATTCATATTATATTTGAACTTTTTATTATTAATATATTAACTATCGTTATCTATTTTACAAAGTGTAAGTATATTATATTGGGAAAAAAATGTCTGACCTTTCTAATTTTTACTATATATTATAATATATATCAATACTACAATAGTCAATACTCAATAGCATCACAAAACAGCTGTTTTGAAAATACATTATCACTTAATGTAAAATACCTGTCATGTATTATATCACTGCACTGATCTTGCCAAACTACCCTGAATCTAATGTCCAGAGGTTCACTGGTCCATCACCTTGAACACAAAACACTATAAAGTAAACGGGTTCACACTTGAGAGGGAAGACAGTATACTGTTTTGACAGGTGTCAAACCATGGGCGCAGACATCTTGAGAGGACCATGTAGTAAAATAAAATCACAAGATTTACGTGTAAGCATATCTTTGCACAATTCCACCATTATTTCAAGAGAGTATTTTGCTGAATTGATATCCGATAGTTTTTATCGGAAATGTTTAAATTTATCTTTTATCTTCTACATGTTTATGATATTACAGAAAATTTTAGAATTTAAATCAATAACTAGTCCCTGAAAAAAACATGATAGGTGGCAGCACTGGGCCATCACACAGGAAGCAAGGCCAGGAGGAGGGGCTATCACTGGTTATCTTTGGCGAAATAGCATCAAATAATTTGCATTCATAATCATCAATCTTTGCGTGTCTGCTGATGTCCATGGTGACAGCCATTCTGTAGAGATGAAAGTCAGCTGTCGGACACAACCCGGCGTTCTTCATAATTTTAACAAAGGAGCCTGCGACTGGTATGTTGTCAGATTTGACGTTGTCTTGTCAGTGACAGTGTTGACTTGACAAAGTGTCAACCTGTCAGTTTTAATGCCAGCATCTCAAGATGCTAAAAGTAACAGTTCATCTGCATCACGGTCAAAATTCACAAATATTTTATTTTGATTGGTCAGCCTTTACAATCATTCTATAAATTGCAAATATGGTAAAGGTGTAGTTCAGTGTTTTTTATGAAAGGCCTATATTACCAATTGTTAACGCATCATTTCCAAATTTGTGTGGTTCTATAATAAGAAAAAATGTACCATATTTCCTTGATCAGATGCTGGGCCTTAAATAGTTGCCTGCCTTATTAAGTCGCCAGGGCAAAACAATGTCCCAAAAAAATAAGCGCCAGCCTTAAATACGCTGGTCTTGTTCACAGGCCTGGTGTCAGGGTAGTTTCAATGTTTGCTGCCAGATGTATCTTCCTTTCACTATAATTGGTGCTTTTACGGGTCAAAATGATCATAGATTGTTGTATGAATTTTGGTTTGTGTTGTATTGATAATATATTTAATTCCTCTTAGTCTATAAATCACACTTTTTTTATCTTACATGAATGCCAAGTGATGGTTTCAAGCGGTACAATTTGTAGCAACTGTCAAGCCAAATTACGCTACTTGCTTTCATTTTTTAACTTTTTTAAGTGCGTCCCAACTGTTACCAAAACCACGCTTCTGAGATAATCTTTAAAGTTAAAAATAGTATGTACTCTTGTTCACAACTATATATCCAGTAATGTTTCCGGCAGTAAATGTTACATACCAGTATATACCAGGTCAGAAATACTTGAATACGGTGTGTCAAGCTAAACCAGTAAAAAGTCAGACGGAAAGTGCCATGAAAACTAATTACGCAGCGCCATTATACGTACCAATCCCCCGTATTTCGACTGAACTAATATTACAAGTTGTAAGCGGTGCACAATTAATGGAAGAGCCATCCCGTGTACAGTATACTCCGGGTCAGAAACGCTTGAATACGTTGTGTCGAGCTGAATCAGTTAAATATTTGATGTGAGGAATGTGTAATGAAAGTGAATTCTGCAGTGCCGTTTGAGTACCAAACCCCCAAATTTTGATGGAACCAATGCTACCAGTTGTATATGGAGAACAGTCAATGGAAGAGCTATCCAATGTTCAGAGGGAAACAATGTTACCAAGTGCACGTGTGTGTAAAATAAGTGGAACAGCCACATGAAACACCTAGGAATGAGCCTGATAATGTGTTTTTTTTAATAAACGCCGTCCTTAAATAGAAGCCGGCCTTGTTAAGACGCCGGGTCAAAGCAGGGTCTGAAAAAAATAAAGGCCCGGGCGTATGTTCAAGGAAATACGGTATACTTATATAAGAATAAGGCATATATAGTTTAATAACCAAGAAATTATATATATATATAATGACATAAATTGCTCAAATATAGCTTGTTTTCCTGGCGACGTCATTAACGTCATGCATAATGTCATGGCGGAAGATCAAAATTTGAGCCATTTAATTCGACTTTTAAGCCACAATGACTCGACTCCAACAAGACCACCTTTCATAGTATAATCCTTATTTTTCTAAAACTATACATCTCCTTTATATTATAGAATATTACTTTTGTTTATAATTTGCGTTCAAGATCGTAATATAGGCCTTTTATAAAAACCCCCTAAACTACACCATTACCAAAAATATGATCCGTTTGATGTGGTTAGGTATACTATAAGAAATATTCAGTTTTAGTATCAGCAGCTGAGCACTTGCGATCGTGTTGTAACTGTCACTTGCCTTATGGGATCCAAACTGTACATGTCATTTCAGGTTTGGTTGTTAACATTTTGATTAGTGTTTTTTTTATTATTTTTGTGTTAGATCTATAAAGGATAAAAATATATACAAATGATAATGAAACTTGAGAAATGGTGGTACTGCTTTCTTTCACTGAATGTCAGAGGTTTGCGGATCCATAAATTTGAGATCAGAGGGCGCTAATATTGAATTGGTGTTTGATGGATATTATGAAAAACTAAGTTCTTGAATTTTTGTTTTGTAATTTTAATATATATAAATATATAATAAATATATATATATGTGGTTGTACTATTATGTAATATATTTTCATTTATGGAAAATATGAATAAAATCTAGACCCATGTTTATGTTGAACATGCAATATAAAGAGGACATTTTGAGGCACCTTTAACTAAAGTTTATGAGAATTTTCTGTTCCTCAACTTTTGTTCTCATACATGTTTTTGCATAATGTATTCAAACTTTAGGGGGTTTGGGGTTATCATGCAGCCAGCTAAGCTTTAATATTTATATTACTGCAAAATTAGGGTATAAACTGGAAAGTCCAAACATTCAATAACATTTGATATCAGTGGTAAAATGCGCATCTACATTTATAACTTGCCAAATGTCATCTTTTAAATGTAGTACTAGTGGTAAAATTAGTGATATGTTTAAGTTTTATGTCAAAAATCTGTTGTCTGGGCAGCGCACAGTACGATACCTAGACAGCAGAGCACAGAGCGTGATTTTGAGTATCGGCCAAAGAGTGGTGAGATTTTTCACGGTTGATCTCAGCCAAAGCATTGCTCGGTAGGCTGGATGAAAACCTTGCCTTACTCGCAGGCGAATGTGATGGGGGGGGGGGGGGGGGGGATTCCTCTGTGTTATTACCGAGTAGAGTGTGATAATGGAATGACTCCCTCTCTCTTTTAATATACCAGTATATATGTGGATGCTATCTCAATGGATTAACTCACACAGCTGTTCATTAATATCCTCAACTTATAAATTAGAAAGTAATAAATATAATAATCTAATTGCTAGAAAATTAAAAGGTAATCTGAAAAATGAAAATTGATTATGAATAAATGGGAAAAGAACTCGATAAAATGAGTGATGTTATAGCTGAACAGGGGTGGGTTGGCACACCCTGGCACGTGCCCCCCTCTTGTTCCGCCACTGCTTTGGAAAGAAACTGTATCTGTCATGATTTAGATGTTTATCATATATGTTAATATAGGAAGAGTTTACATCAATGAAATCTGTAGTACATTTTCATATTTTCCATCTTGATGAGATATATATAGTGTTTGTTTTTCCTTATCAGGGGCTGGCAAGGACGGGTTGCGTATGGCTGCCAGAACCTTGTGGCTGTGATTGATCCAGGAACAGTCCAGGTGATTCTCTGATTAATACAATATAGAAATATTTATCATTATATTGATTTATTTTCAATTTCTACTGAAATCATTATTTAGAGCTGTTATTCACATGCACTCCATTAGTTTACACAAATAAAAAGTACCAGAAGAGGTGATGTGGATCCTGTTCAAACAGTCATTTGTAAGCATATATGCATCTTTGAACCAACTTTTGTGAACAATAGGTAGAACCAGGACTAAAAACAAAGAGACTGTGCAGTTGAATATCAGCCAAGGAGCAGTTATATTTTATCAGTGTCATCCTCGAGCCAGAGAGAGAGAGCTCTCTGCAGGCTTAATGGGAAGGTTTTGCCACACAGCTGTGTTTCTCACACAAGTGTTCCTTTCAAGACAAGTGTGCCTTTCAGGGGTTCCATAATGTTGTAACCGAATAATGGGGCGAATAACACAACCAGGGCCCACAGGTGCAGTAGTCACATGGCCTGGTTAAACCAGCATATAAAAGAGAGAAGGTTTGTGGTACCACCCTGTGACTGATTACAAAACTGTAATGGAATTCTGTAGGAATACACACTTAATTTAGCTGGCATGAAAGAAAAAATTAAAAAAAAAAATAATAATAAATCTGCATCTTTTAACACCCAGCTTTGCCATTTGCAGGAATCATGATGATATTATGTTACATCATGAGTGTGATTGTTACATTTACAATTCACATGTAAAACCAAATATTTTCCAAGTAAACAGATTGTTTAACATTTAATAAAAGGAATAACATTTCTTAAATGTTTAATGATTTAGCACAATAAAGTTAATTTAATGCCATGCTAATAGAGTTTTTGTTTTATTTCCAGGTCCTTCAAGTACTTGACAAACACAAAGGATATGTTGTGAAGGTGATTTAGCTAGTTTGATTTCATATATGCCAATAGTGGCTTGCTTTGAGAATTCCTTTAAAAAATGAGACTTTTCATGTTCATATTAACTATGGCCTTATGTAACAATAAAATCTTATTGGATGTGAGGGTATGCTGTCAAATAAGTTGGTTATATCTGGTGTGAATAAATCATTAAACTGATCAGCAAGCAATTGATGTTTGTGTCAAATTGTGTGACACACAGTGGAAATGTGAATCATTGACTGCAATGCATGGCATATGTGGCAGGAGATGAATCTTTCTATCAGGTCTGATCTTTTATCTCAGTTTGTATATTTCAACCAAAGATTTCTCAGTTTCCTCCTTATCTTTAACTTCTATATCTGTTAAAGTTCAACTGTATTTTTGTCACTGTAATCATTTTCACATATGCATTTATATTGCTGTATGGGAGGACACTTATTTCTATCTATTTTATATGACAGCATCATGTTTAATATAAGATAAAGATACCACCAATACTTTGTCATTATCAATATAGAATAAAAATCTGAATACAGACATTGACATCTTGAACATAGTTCTCACACAACAGATTTTTATTTTGATTTACATTGCTTACCTGAGTGCAGGTGAAATGGGCGAGGGAGAATTATCACCACGACCTGCTGAACCCTTACACCCTGAGGTTGGCGTCCGCAGACTATAACGGCAAGATCATTGTTTGGGATGTAGCTGGGGCGTCCATTAAGGCTGAGTTCGCTGATGGCAGCCGACCAGTTGCAGGTATGATAGACTTTATCATGCATAATTTTCATGCATAATTTTCATGCACCATCTACATAATAAATGACCATGGTGGCACTCAACTGTTTTCCATGCAACTTTTATGTAGCCAAGCCTATGGAAAACCCATATTTTGTCTTGAACTGTCGGGATGATGCAAAGTGTATCCTGAGAGAGGTCAGTTTCCATATGTTCCCATAAGTCATCAGAAATTTAGAATTTTTTTGTGAAGGAGCTATCACAGCACCATCGTTCAGAAAACTGTAGCAGTTAATTTCACCCATGTCAACTCAGACTACTTCTAAATTTGCCCAATGTAAACTTGCCCTGATGAAAACATGTCCAGCATTCGTTTTCTTTGTGTTATATATATGGCCATTATTCGCTAAGCATTCATCACTGCTTCCTGATTTGTTATCAGAATTTGACTTTACACCCCTAGCTCCTCTGTTTATCATATGTTCATATTTTTTGTGGTATCATTTATTTCTCTTATGTTTAATTATGATAGTTATTGATACATTTGTATGGTATGGCCCTGTTTCAGGGCAGCCTTTATGCCCTTCATGTAAAGTTAACATTAATAAATATCTTTATTTAGGCCTTTTAAATCTTATCAACAAACATGAGTTTCACTCCTTACATGTTTGTTGCTTGCCGGAATCAAAGATTTCGGCAAGCATATTGCTCAGTTGCGTATGTCTGTTTGTTTGTTTGTCTGCACTCTCCTGGCCACAATTTTGCCACAATCACCTTGAAACTTACAGGGATGATGAAAAACATAATTTCTAGGTGCCCTATTGTTTTTGGTTAAAATAGGTCAAAGGTCAAGGTCAAGGTCACGACAAGTATGGTTAACGGTTTTTGCACTATAACTTCGCCATAAATAGGCTTATCCACTTCTGCAATAGCTCATTTATTTCGTCATCACCTGGCCTTTCTTTTGACATGTAGCTTACTTAAATTTGCTGTTACCATGGTTACGCAATTTCGGGGAGAAATCATGGAATTTCCTGATATTTTTCAAATTTGCAGCAATCGTACTGATTCTGAGATATTTTATGTAACACAAGAATATCTCGAAATTGTTTTTTCAGATTTTGGAAATGGCCGCCAGGGGGCGTTGCAGATGAAAAAACATGAAAATTTGTTTTGGTGCTATACCTCCAGAACTATTAAACATTGGGCCATTTCCATCACAGCACCTTCAACTGGGTACCATGGGCTTATTTTTGCGCATAGGTGCCAAAGTGTGCTATTGCCAGATTTCTCTATTTTTGGGGTAAAACTTTTGAATTTTGAAAATATGCAGTTTTCAGCTTCTAACTCTGTCAGTTTTTATGCTGGAGAGGTCAATTTTTTTGCATCTTGTAGCCCTTGGTGAGCTCTCGGTGATCCAATCAAAAATCTTGCAAAATCTCGCACTGTTTCTCGTCAAACGAGAGTCTTCGAGATTTCATTAAATATGACCTACAGGTTGCATTTTTTTAACAATGGCTTTGAAATTGATATATTTTGTGTTATATATAAATATCTCGAAATCTGTTTTTCATTTTTTGGAAATAGCCACCAGGGGGCGTGGTACCTGAAACACTAATACATATCATTTTTCTGCAATATCTACAATAATTTTAAACATGGCACAATTTTTATCGTTGTATCTTAAACTAGGAACATTGGCTTATTCCTCCGCACATGTAGCTTTGTGCTGCCGTTACCATGGTTACCAAATTTGTGGGTTAAACTTGACGATCTGAAAATATGCAGTTTTTGGCTTCTATCTCGGTTAATATTTATGTTTCAAGGGTCTAGTTTTTTGCATAAGGCTGCTTCCCCTTGGTTATAAGTCATTCAATTGCAAGTCTCGTCAAATTTCGCTCAGTTTATCATCAAACGAGAAAAACCAAGATTTCACGGAAATGCTTATAACTCGGCGACTTTTACAGCTACACAGGTCTAGTTTTCGGCATTTCATAACATATGACCAGCTTGACACGCCAGAAAAGAAATCAGGCCAAATCTCGCACCATATCTCGTCAAGCGAGAAAAAAACGAGATATCATGGAAATGCTTATAACTAGGCGACTTTTACAGCTACTCAGGTCTAGTTTTTGGCATTTGGTAACATTTGGCCAACTTGACATAGTAAAACTGCGATACTTGGCGAAATCTCGCACTACATCTGGTCAAATGTGGAAAAACGAGATTTCACAGAAATGCATATAAGTCGGCGACTTTCACGGCTAGACAGGTCTAGTTTTTGGCATTCATTAACATTTGGACCGCTTGACATGACAAACCTGCAAGACTGGCCAAATCTCGCACCATATCTCGTCAAAAGATAAAAAAGGAGATTTTACAGAAATGCTAATAACTCGGCAACTTTTACAGCTAGACAGATGTAGTTTTCGCCATTTCATAACATTTAGAGAGTTTGATATGACAAATCTACAAGACTGGCCAAATCCTGCACCATATCTCGTCAAACGAGAAAACACGAGAGTACACGGAAATGCTTATAACTCGGCGACTTTTACAGCTAGACAGATCTAGTTTTCGCCATTTCGTAACGTTTGGCCGTCTTGACATAATAAAACTGCTCGTCTTGCCAAATCTCGTACTATATCTCGTCAAGCGAGAAAAAAACATGATTTCACGTAACTGCTGATAACACCGCGACTTTTGCAGCTAGTTGCTTGCCGGAATCAAAGATTCCGGCAAGCATATTGCTCAGTTGCGTATGTCTGTTTGTCTGTCTGTCTGTCTGTCTGTCCGTCTGTCTGTCTGTCTGTCTGTCTGTCTGTCTGTCCGTCTGTCTGTCTGCACTCTCCTGGCCACAATTTTGCCACAATCACCTTGAAACTTTCAGAGATGATGGAGAATTAAATTTCTAGGTGCCCTATTGTTTTTGGTTAATGAAGGTAAACGGTTAAGGTCAAGGTCATCAAAAAACCTCAAAATTTTATTTTCCTCATAACTTGGTTAAAAATTGTCATATCAACCTCATTCTTACCTCATTTTGTTCGTCTTTCCATTGCCCATATCCTGGTATGATGATCCTTTGTTGGCCTTGTGTCACCTTGTCAGTATGTCTGTCTGTTTCAGGGTTGTTGTCAATTTTGTCAACGGCCTTGTTCTTTCGGACATTTACGACACTACAGGCCATAGTTTTGCAGCAATAACCTTGAAACTTTTAGTGATGATGGACAAGCAAAATTCTAGGCAGTCTTTTGTTTTTTTATTAAAATAGGTCAAAGGTCAAGGTCAAGACCCTCAAAAAACCTCGAAACCGTATTTTCCTCAAAACTTTGTCACAAATTGTCATATCAACCTCATTCTTACCTCATTTTGTTCGTCTTTCCATTCCCCATATCAAAGGGTGCTCAACCTTTGCTGGCCATGTGTCACCTTGTCAGTATGTCTGTCTGTTCCTCTGTTGTTGTCAATTTTCTCAACGGCCTTGTTGTTCTGTCTCACATTTACGACACTACAAGCCACAGTTTTGCCGCAATCACCTTAAAACTTACAGAGATGACGAAAAAATAAAATGCAAGGTGCTCTATCGTTTTTCGTCAATATAGGTCAAGGACAAGGTCATCGAAAAACCTCGAAATTTTCTTTTCTTCATCACTTGGTCAAATATGGTCGTATCAACCTCATTTGTTTGTTTGTCATCACTCTCCTGGCCACAATTTTGCCACAATCACCTTAAAAAACTTTCAGGGATGATAAACAACCAAAATTCTAGGTGCCTTATTGTTTTTGGTCAAAATAAGTGAAAGGTCAAGGTCAAGGTCATCAAAACTTCTCAAAACGGTTTTTTCTTCATATCTTTGTGACTATTAGTTGTATCTACTTCAACAATAGCTCATTTTAATTGTCATTCCAAGGCCTGTCATCTGGTGTGTAGCTGACTCAAATTTGCCGTAACCATGGTTATAAATTTTTGGGGAAAAGTCATGATATTCGAAATTAAGGGGTCTTATTTTTCTAACTTTGTCAGTGTTAAAGCTAGAGAGACCTAGTTTTTTGCATCAGGTAGCATTTAACTAGTACTACAAGATTTTATTACAAGTCTTGCAGTATCTCGTAAAATATCTCGTGAATAGAGATATTTCGAGATTTCATTCATCTTGCGCCAAAGGCCACATTATTGCAGGAATCATTTTGAAACTGACATATCATAAGTCCTACACTAGTATCTCGAAATGGTTTTTTTCATTTTTTGAATATTGCTGCTAGGGGGCGCTGCATACGACCCTCACACACATATCATTACATTGGCCATATCTCTAAAACCCAAAGCTCAATTACATAAACTATAGCTTATTTTTTCCCTATGAGTCTTCTCCATAAACTGATAATGTCATCTGGTCTCAATCTTGTGTCACTTTGTCAGTGTGTCCGTCTGTTTGTCAGTTGTCCTCAAATTTGGCTGCTTGCTGATTCTTGCGTCTCGCATATAGCATTCTACAGGCCACAGTTTTTAAAGAAGCATTTGAAAACTGATGCATGTTATATTTTCTCACAATTTCTTTTTCATTTTCCGGATATGGCCGCTAGGTGGCGCTGCACCTGACCCTCACACACATATCATTATATTGACCATATCTCTAAAACCCAAAGCCTCAATTACAGAAACTATGGCTTATTTTCTTTCCCTGAGTCTTCTCCATGACCTAGTAATGTCATCTGGTCTCATTCTTGTATGACTTTGTCAGTGTGTCTGTCTGTTTGTCAGTTGTCCTCAAATCCGCCTACTTGCTGGTTCTTGCGTCTCATATATAGCATTCTACAGGCCACAGTTTTTTTTTTTAGGAATCCTTTTAAAACTGGTACATCTTATGTGTTTCACTAATATCTCAAAACAGATTTTTCATTTAGCCACTAGGGGGCGCTGCACCTTCACCTCCCCAACATATCATGTTTTGGCCATATCTCCAAAATTATAAACCTTATCTACATAAACCATCGCTAATTTTGCTCTTCTTTACCTTCGGCACTTTTGTCTGGTAATCTGTTATCACAGATGTGTCAGTATGTTTGTCTGTTAGTCTTTTGTGGTCAGCTTTGTCTGCTTCCTCGTTGTTTTGTCTGATATGTCATTTTACAGGCCACAACTTCTCAGCAAACGCTGAGGGTCATTCAAATAATGGAAAACCCACAATATGTTCTGTCTGTCCATCTGTCTGTCATTTCAACTTCCGGCAAGCGTTCGACCTCTGGTCGTCTAGTTTGGATGTGTCTGAGCATTAGGTAATTATGGTTTAACTAGCTGATAAAAAACCGGGTATACAGGGTTTATTTCCGGGGCTGGAGAGATATATTAACTGATATGTGGAATGTTAGCTCATTTTTTATTCTAAAAGTTAACAGAAAATATAGGTTTTAAGTGCGAACCTATCTCAATAAGATATGTATAAATATTTTTTACATTTATATTGTGGGGCTATGCTCGTGGCAAGAAATTCATACCCTGGTATGATTACCTTGAAGACCTGGTCAGTGATGATGCTTACATTTCGAACTGGAAAGAGACGCGGGGGCATTTAGGTTTTCAATGTTATTTACTGGATTCTATTGTTGGACATATACAGATTAGGTTGATATAAGGAACACATGAAAGATTTATTAAATGTAGGTTGCAAGGAAACTGTTCCTGAAGAAAGAAACAGAAATATGCATACCTTGTAAGTAGCAGAAACAGACCCAATGCATATGGGACTCCATGCAGAGGGTCCGTATTCCATTTTCAGCCACCACAATTTTATTTTCATCGTATCAGACAAATTTTGAGGCCTGCAACCCCCACAAACACTCCACCCCAACCCTGTTCTTGAAATTGGGACCTTGAATTAGGTTTTGTCATTTATCCTCCTGAGTTGAACTCTCCATTTCATTAAGCGAGAAACATGTGTTTTTCTCTTTTACTGACCACGCATGTGGGTGAGAGCCTCGTTCAAATGTTAGGCCAGACAGGCTCAAATCCTTCATTGAAAGCAAGCATTATTAATATGAACAATAGTAGTGTTTGAGGTTGAGTGATAATGATGCACGCATTCCGGTCATTGCCAAAGGCAGTTGGGCTGTGCTTGGTCTAACCTAGGTCTAACAAGTCAGTAAAAACGGAAAAATCACTCAAAATTATATGTACATTAAAAATTATTTATTTTTCATATCACATATGTCACTGCGGGGATAATAATTGTTAAAATGATGTATGGCACAGTATTGTACACAACGCAGTTTTAGAGAACATTGCGAACAGACGTGAACCAAATTCCTTTTATAAGTATTAGATTGTGCTATGTAACTGATTCTTACTAATCTAAATTTATGTTTTTGGTAATATTTCAGATCTGGAATGGCTGACCAGTCAGGACCTGTCACATGACCTGCTGGCTGCTCTGCATCCTCCGTACTCACTGATCCTGTGGAATGCTGACACCGGGACTAAACTGTGGAAGAAAAGTTACACCGAGGTCCTTCAGGGATTTGCTTTTGATCCTTTTGTGGCATCTAACCTTGCCTGTAAGTCAAATGGTCAAATTAAAATTTTCTATCTGATAAAAAACTAGATACATTATGTACAACCTGATACCTCCTCTAATTGTATGAATCTCAGCCAGTCCAAGTGGTTGAATGTCTAACAAGTAACCTGCTTGACTACTAGGAGGCATGGGCAAACTTGATAATGGCAGAATTAAACAGTCTTAAAACAGTTAAAAAGATAATAGAGAGCTATGAAAACTTTCTGATATTAGGCCTCATTATTGTTAACACTGCTGATAGTAACTAGTGGTAATAATTGGTAAAATCATGTGTGATGACTAAAAAATAAGAGACTGGTGATTATTGATTGAACATTATTTGTACCTTCTGTATTTTGTACAATATGCTGTACAAATGAGTTTAACATACAGAGCAGATAGAGTATGTTGCCTTAATACTTGTAATCATAAATGTTTTTCTTTGGATTGGGTGGTAACAATGGCAGACAGAAGATTGATTTGAAAACTGGAACTTATAAAAGAACACAAGTTTGTGGTCACACTCAAAGGTAAAGCATAAAGCTAATGGCCAGGCTGTTGACACATTGTCTGCTGCTCAAAGTTTTGATTTGATTCACTACTTAATTTCTAGATAATATTCGATCTTTGCATGTTTATGCATAAATGTTTGTGATTGATTATGTAAAGATGCAACCAGTTTAATCAGTGATTAATAGGCACAACACTTATGGTACCATCCCTCGGGGACTGGAGTAGGCAGTCCTTTTGGACCCAACCAATCTTCTATCAGGAAAACAATTGAAATCTGAAAAAAAAGTATTTTCAGATTGCAGAAGAGGGCTTAATCATGTGTCAATGTGTGCTTGTAGTTTTGGGCCAGGATTGCATTGTGTTTGTGGAAGACTTTTCTATCAACAAAGTACCTTCCAGCAATGGCAAAAAGTACTTCATCTCCAGTCCCAGCACTCAAGGTAAATATCCAAGGTCTTTATATTATGGTATCTCATATTTACATTAGAGCAGACTTAAAGCTAGCTATTCACTTGCCTTTCTTATCAAATTTATGTGCTTTGTGAGTAATTCCAGCTGAAAAAAATTCTCACAGTGACCTTTGGATCGATGCATGAGCTTCTTCATGTAGACACTGTTAGTAAACATTTAACACATGCCCATGTTGACAAACAACGGTCATGTGCAGAAGGTCACTTGTAAATGGTTAGAGAGCATGTGAAGTTACAGAAGCTTTTGTCATTGCCACAACTTAGGTTGGTCTGATTTGTTGCTAGACATCCTTTTTTGATTATGACTAGCGGTCATTTTAGCTGGTCCCCCACATGTTATAAACAAGATGATAAAAACATAAACAGCTTTTGGACTGTTGGGATCAGCTTTTTTTGGCTCATTTTTATAAAAGTTTCTAAAGATTATTATTTAATACACATCAGGTATTGGAATAGACCCCTTTTTGGTTATACAGTGCTTTATACTTTTATGTATTATATTATTTATTGTTTTATGTAAGTTTGCCCCATTTAAAGTATTATTTTTACAAAGATTTGAATGCTATCAGGAGAAATCAGTCATGTTTAAAATGTAACAAAAAAATGTGAAATTTCAAGTCTAAGATTATATGTGAATCCTAATTTAATGAAAAAACAATGTATACCAATATGAGAATTCATATTTTTTTTCAATACCAGGTGGTAGTCCAAGCAGTGGGAACAGTGGGGACTCCAAGACAGCTGAGAAGAAATCTAGAACTAATCTTACCAGGAAAATGAGCAGCATTCTTGTGGGAGAAGGAGGGAAAAAGTATTAATATTGCATAATTAGTATTCAAACTAATAAGTAAATGACATATAATCAGGCCTAGTTATATTAAATAATTTATTTAATCAAGTTTGCACAGTTTCTCCCTAAGAATATATTTAATGGTTTAGTATTGGACCATCAAAATTGAAGTATTGGGTTGAGAAGGAAATGGCTCAGTTGAAGACATAATCTTGTTTGAGTGATTCTGATGTCCGTACTGGATTGTGCTGCGTTTGCTACAATAAATACTAGTTGACAAGTGGGAAATATTGTTCGTTACGTGGTCACGTCGTTCTACAAGTGGAATGTAACACTGGCAGACTGGAAATTCCATCTGTTCTACTTGCCGACATTCACCTTTACAACTGGTAATTAACATAAAGAGGTGGCAAATGCAGCATTACTGTTATACTGCATTTATTACCTCTGGGATGTATGGTGATCATCTGATGTCAGGTGGTGCATGCAACATGCAACCTTTAGTATCCAATGATTGGATAGCAGGGTTTGTCATACTAACCAAACCAGAACTGATATATGTTATCTGTCTGTCTGTTAATTTTTAGTTTTATTACGTAAACATAATTGTGAGCTGTTTCTGTATTAATGAGAATTTTCTCTGTTAAAGTTTATACGCCAGAGTAAGCCAACCGAAAATTTTCCCTTATTGGGCCTATTATCGCCCATCCCGCCTCGTTCCCGTGTATCTAGGTCACACTTCCGTTACCCATAATCACATTTTCTTCTGGCGTACGCCATGATGGACGTGTGATCCCGCTCTGCGAGATTCGTCCACTGTTGGGTTTGTACTAATGAGTTTGCCAACTGAACTGTAAGTTGTCTTTTTTTCCCTTGCCCGCCCTGGAGTACCCCACTTGTGGCTCTTGTGGTTCTTTAATCCCGGTTGGGACTCCCACCCCCCTTGTTTTCGTTGCCGCTCCAACAATGACTACTGCCATGTTCCGGCTGATCCTTGTTTTCACTGCCAGTCTTGGACGTCTGACCAGTGGGCCCTTTCCCGGATTGGGCTCATTCCCCGGTACTTGGGGGTTCCCCCTCCTGTATTCCATTGTCTGACCCCAGGGTTGTCCCCGAGGGGGTGGGGGGGGGGCCTACCCTGGTTGACCACACCACAGCCGTGCTGCGTTCACCGTCCGTTCCCGCCGGTCCTGTCCCCTCTCCAGTGGTTTAGACAGTTATATCGTTGAATTCTCATTCACGGAAACGGAATTCTTCCCCGTTCCCGCGACCTCCCGTTCTGCCAGCACATCTACCTATTCCATCTTACATTTCTTGTCCCGGGTTTGTTAATCACTTATGTCGGATCTCGACGATTCGTCTAGACCCGATTCTGTCCGCCCGGTGCCCTCGCCGGCGCCCCGGTACTTCTCCCCGGCCGTTCTCGTCGCCGGCTCCTCGCCGGTTTCCTTACTTCTCCCCGGGGCCGGCTGGAGCCGTCCCGCTGCCTCGCCCGGCCCTTCCTGGTGTGCAGGTAAGTGCGTCAGTCCCTACTGCCTCCTTTCGGGGCTGCCGGCCTCGCCTCAGGTTCCTCCGCCTGCAGCTCCGGTTCCTGTGCCTTCCAGGATGGTTCCTGCTGCTGCTCGTTCCCCGGCTTCCTGTTTCCAGCCTCCCGTGGCTCCGGCTCAGCGGGTCTCTCTGGCTCCCCCTACAAGGGGTTCTCCAGGGTCCCCGACTGCTCAGTCTGCCGATCCCGCCCTGGCATCAGACCAGTGGTCGGCGATCGCGCTGCGCCGCCAGGCTTGGCGTCCGCGCAAATCTGCTCAGTCAGCCGATCCCGCCCTGGCACCAGACAAGTGGTCGGTGATCGCGCTGCGCCGCCAGGCTTGGCGTCTGGCAAATCTGAGCTTATGGACCTGAAGGCTACCTCCGCACAGGAGGCTAACCCTATTGGTCCGAAGTTCCGTAGGTACAACCTCGGACTTCCTCAGCGTCGGCAGCCGGTTCTTCTTTGAATCCTGGCCCCTTCATTTGCCCTCTGCCGCGCCCGCGGTATGTCTGGTATTACTGACCGCACGGGGGATCTCTTCCGTGGGCGCCCCGCGGTGGTCTCGGGGTCTCGCTCTACTGGGGCCCCGCTTCCGCCGGGTTCGGATACACCTTGGTCCCCCGGTACCCTCGGGAGTTCCCTTGGGTTCCGGGCTCCCGGGCTCCCGGGCTACCTGTTTGTTCGCTTGCTCCCTTCTCCTGAGCTCCCGGATGTTCAGTCTGCTCCGCTGCGCCTCGTGTCCGGCCTGGCACAGCCGTTGCGGACGGTCAGTCTTTAATTCCATCCTCTGTCCAGTTTTCCGATCGTCACCTGTCGGATCTGGCAGGGCTCGGCCGGCAAGCAGCCGGTATGGTTTACGACTTGCAGGCAGTCCCTTGCTTGCTCGCCGTTTCTGGACACGCACACTCACCCCGACATATGGCGGGCTTCTGCCCATACTGGCGCTGTGTTCCATTCAGGTCGTTGGCGCCCGGTTGTAAATTGCATCTTGTTACGCCGCCCGGCTTGCATTCAGTCATTTATGCACTTATGGACGCGGCTTCTCCGGAGGGTTTAACCGAGCTTTATTCTCCGCCTTTCCCGGTTCCCTGCTGTTTGGCGGCCAGTTACGGCCTCTCTTGGACCGCTCCTTGGCGCGCTCAGATTGTCAGGCCCGCCTCCGCTCGACCTCCCTTGCGCCTCGGCCTTCGGTTGCAGCTTCCGCTCAACCGCGTCGCGCATCTGCTACCTCGTCACGTCCTTCAGGACGTTCCAGCCGTTCTCCGCCTTTTGTGGTAGCTCCTCCCAACGAGGTTCGACGGAGACATGACTCTCTAGCTCCGGTCGGCGCTCGGCTCAGCGACCGTTTTCCCGCGTGGGCGGGTTTCACCTCCCAGCGGTTAATTCTCAGCGCCCTTCCGTTCGGGTTCTGTCTTACGTTTAGCACTCTCCGCCTCCGTCCGATCCGGCAAACCGCCTCGCTTGGCGGAGGCCCTCCAATCTATGTTAGACAATCGGGCATTAACGAGGTTTCCCCATCCCCCCTGGGGTTTCCCTCTCGCCTTTTCTTGTTCCCGAACCGCACGGCCGTTGGCGCCTGATCATGGACCTGAAGCGCCTCAATTCGTTCCTCCGTCCGCCCCCGTTTCGGAAGTTCGTTATCCATGCTGTACTCCGCATTGTTCGGCGGATGGATTAGGCGTTCTAATATAGACCTTACGGATGCCTACTTTTACGTTTCCATTCCGGGTCCATCCGTTCAGGATCCACGTGGCCCCCTGGAATTTACCATCCTTGTTCACGCGGTCCCGAGTTCTCTCCGTTCACCAGGCATTTCTGTGCTCCCTTATCTGGACGATGGCTTGTCCTTGCGGTTGCATCGCATCGCATCGCTCCCGGGTTCTCAACTTACTTCGGAGCCTCGGCTTCCTGGTCATTGCGGCGAAATCTCTTCTCACTCCCACCCAGTCCCTCCAATTTCTGGGTGTCACACTCGATTGCGTCCGGCACTGCGTCGCTCCCGCGCGATTTTGCTCTCCAGCTCCGCCGCCTAATCCGTTCCTTCTCATGCGGCGCCGGGTCGACTCGCGCACCGCTGCTTCTCTCCACGGTGCTCAACTGGGCCACGTCTTTCATCCCGTTCGGCCGCCTGTACCTCCGTCCGATTCAGTCTATCTTGCGCCGTCACGGCCTTCTCCGGTTAACCTCGGTTCGTCCTTTTTCTGGGGATGTCGCTTGCACCGTCTATACCGCTGCGTCTCTCCTCGGTTGGGGGGCCCATCTCGCCAATCTTCGCGCTTCCGGGATATGGTCCCCGTCGGGTCGTATGCTCCATGTCAATTTCCTCGCCCTGTGTACCGTCCGTCGCGCGATCTCCCACTGGTCTCCCCGCTTGATCGGACTTCACATTCTCATCCGGACCGACAATCCCACGGTTGTGGCATATATCAACATGCCGGGCGGTATTGGTCTCCCTCGCTCATGCAGGCGACTTACCTTTTGTTCGATCTCTGCCTCTCTCTCCGGGCATCAGTTCGTGCATCCCATCTTCCGGGCGTGTCGATCATCCTAGCGGATGCCCCTTCCCGTCATCCGGCGTCTCTTCCTTCCCAGCCGCTCCTTCCGCTCCCAGTTATTCGGAAGTGTTTTCGCTAGCCTTGGGCGGCCGGACTTCGATCTGTTCGATTTTCCGTCCCCCCCTTTCTCGTGCCTTCCGAGACGCGTCTACGTCCCCTCGCAACCGTCTCCCCGACACGCCGCCGTCCGGGTGGTCTCATCGGTTTCTCTTGCGTTTCCGGCGCCTCCTCTCCTCCTGTTTCTTATCCTTCCGTTTCAACCTGCGGCTCCATGGTTTCCACTGTGGTGCTAGCTTCTCTCTCGCCCCCCGCTTATACTACCGCTCCGCATCGCGCTCCCGTCGTTCCCTCGAGCGCGTCGCCCGTTTCGGTCGTGCCCTCTATGCGCAGGAGTGCTCTCATCGGACTCCTCATGGATCAGGGCATTTCCAGTCCGGCTGCTCTCCTTGCCTCGGCTCCCCGTCGCCGTTCTTCGGACCGCATCTATGACTCCCGGTGGCGTCTCTTCCCGGAGTGGGCGTCTTCCCGCGGAATCTCCCCTTAGATCCGTCGCTTGCGGCTGTTTTGGATTTTTTCCTGTTCTTACTGCAGGATCCACATTTATCCTGTCCCTCTCTGCGTGGCTATCGCGCCGCCCTGCTGTCGGTGCTCCGTCCGCTTGGTCATGATCGTGTCCTTCATTGCCCGTTGGTGTCGGTCTTTCTCAAGGGGGTTCATGCCCGTGCGTCTCGTCCTCAGTATGTTGCGCCTTCCTGGCGCCTGGACGTCGTCTTCCGTCCCCTCCGGGACCCCCTTATGCGCCGTTGCGTTCGGCCTATCTTCTACCTTTGTCTCGGAAACTGGTTTTCCTCCTAGCTCTTGCCTCGGCAGGTCGCCGTTCTGAGCTTCATGCCCTCATGGCTGTTTCGAAATTCCTGCAAATTGCGGCCGCCGCTTCGTCGGCCATTCTACATTTTCCTACAGGCTATTATAGGAAAATCGCAATTTCTGGGATCCTCCATCTGCTTGGCCCGTTCCGGCACTCCCTGCCGGTCCGTACCGTTCTGGGGATACCCCTTGCCCGGTTCGTGCGTTGCGTTATTATCTACACGCTCCTCCTTCTTTACGGGGGGGGGGGGGGTGGCGCATGAAGTTGTTTATTTCTACAAAAGTCACATCTTCAAATTCGGTGATTAGCCCTTTCACCATTAGTGCCTGACTCAAAACTACTATCGTCGCCGCATATGAATCAGCTTCTCATTCCACATTAGACCAACTTCACTTCAAGGCCCATGACATTTGAGCTTTTTCGACTTCCTTGGCCCAATTCTCCGGGATCTCACCTAATCAGTTGGTCAAGATGGGATACTGGATATCCCCATCTCCGTTCACACGCTTCTATCTGACAGGTGTTCCGCTCCCGGCTTCGGGCCTCTCCTCCATGGGCCCTGTGTTCGAGTCGGGTGAGGTCCTACAATTTTCCAGGCCATCTTATTCCTCTTCGTCGGTTCCGCCACCGACGTCGTCTGCTGCTCCTTCACAGCACTGTGATTCCTCGTTCCAGCGTTACAGGTAGGTGCTCCCTCCCCAAGGCATGTCTGTTTTTTTCTCATTAATACAGAAACGGCTCACAATTATGTTTACGTAATAAAACCCCCCCATTCCCTCCCTGTGAATGGTGGTTTTGTTAGTTAACTGTTGTGAGCTTTTCTGTATTACAAACATCGCTCCCTCCCAGTCCTCTTCCTTACGCCTTCGAAAATGTGATTATGGGTAACGGAAGTGTGACCTAGATACACGAGAACGAGGCGGGATGGGCAATAATAGGCCCAATAAGGGAAAATTTTCGGTTGGCTTACTCTGGCGTATAAACTTTAACAGAGAAAATTCTCATTAATACAGAAAAGCTCACAACAGTTTACTAACAAAACCACCATTCACAGGGAGGGAATGGGGGGATTTTGTTGCAGTATTTAACTGACCAGGTACATGATGGATTTTCACTAAATTCAATATAACTGTTTACCAGTGTTTACCTTGGCTAAATCCACACATACTTAATGAGGTCAGAGGTCACCAGGCTTCTTTGTAGTGTCGCCATGATAAAATATCAGAAATGTGATTGATTTTGATAAAACTCAACAGAAATATTAACCAATGTAATAGCTCACCTGACTTTGAGTCCCGGCAAAACCCACATATATTTCAATGAGGTCAGTGGTCACGAGACTTTGGTTGTGAAGTGACGACGTAACAAAGGTTTGATGGTTTTTCTTGAAACTCACAATAAATATTTACTGATAGAGTTTCTCACCTGAATTCCATTCTTCGCAACATTTGTACATATTTAATTAGGTCAGAGGTCACTTGTTCCACTTGTGCTCCTTTTGTGTTGCAACTATTTAATATTGTTTATGCATAAGTTAAATATATTTTTACACAAGAGTTCCCATCAATATCTTTTCAGCAGGTCAGTAGAAGATGAAGGCAGTGGCCTGAATGAGTGTTTACAACTGACCTATCACAGAGCTTGTAGGAATCACCTGATCCTCCTGTATCCAAGGGAGATCTCCATCCTTGACCTTGACATTAATCAGACGGTAGGGGTCATCCCCATGGAGCGTACAGGGTCTCCATTCACACAGGTTAGTATTTTGTAGCAAATATGAACCAATATTAAAGAAATTAATTATAACTAAATGTTAAGGCTTAAGCACTGTTGATTTACAAGCGTTTGTAATGAACTTGTGTCCTCTTCTGTCTGTCTGGAGGCTATACCAGATTTCCATTGATAGAGCATACAGCAAAACTGATATCATTCCAGATATGTCTCCTATAATATACTATATACTATACTTTTCAGTATTAAGACTAATCTCCTGTACTTTCCTAAATTTTTTTAGTGCAGAATCATGTTTACACTATTACTGTAATAATTAATAATTTTAGTGATGTAGGAATCACTATTACTGAAGCTTGGCTTACCTTTCTTCATTGTCCGTCCAGCTGTCCATCTGTTGAAAGAGCACAAAGCATAACCATTTGACCTAGAAACTTCCTACTTAATATCAAAGTAGGTCCTTGGTTAATTTCCTGGCTTTTAAAAACAATTGATATAATTGGGTTGATCTGTATAATGCATATTATTGTGTTTTAGCACTTACAAAATCAGACCGGTGTTAGTGATCTGGGCTGCAAAACAAAATTTTGCTTTCAACCCCAAAAGTAAAACACTGTGCAACATCTGCACATAAAACAGTGCCAACAACAAAATAGGTCCAGCCAGTGCTTCAGAACTGGGTCACTTGTTTGTTAAGAACAGATTTGAAAATCGCCACAGATCTAAACAGGGACATGTTCATAAATGACTTTTTGACTCACTTTGTGTTATCAAACATACCTGTGATGGTTGTTCTGTAAATCTTAAGGGAAACAGGAATATTAAGCCTTGCCATGGAATAGGTTTGCGCTCACACAGTGTGTTATATATTGTTGTAGATTATTCCACTACAACAGAGGGATGTTCTGATGTGTCTGCACGAGAATGGAATGATCAGTGTCAGGATCAGGAGGCGGAGCAACCAGCTGGCCACACCTGCTCAGCAGGACCAGCTGTCAATCACACCTAGTCAAGGTCAGCTGACAGATCACATGATCATTTATGTTTTATAGGACATTCACAGGCAAAAGTGATACCTCTTGTTTATAATGGAGGGGTTGAATACCAAAGTTTTTTAAAAAACTTTTCTGGCAATTTGATAATTGTGTCGGAAGTTTATAAAACCCTTCATGTCTTGTGGCAAGCATTTCGGACTTTCCAATTATTCACCTCATCTAAAGCAAAAACCTGTCTAAGCAAGAGTGTTTTTGAAAATGTTGTAGGAATTGTAAAATCACATTATAAATGTGTTTTTTTAAACCTAGCTCTCTTTACCAAGGCAAATGCTGATTGCTTAGACAACAAAGTTATGCTGTGGTATCTCAATATATGAACCCCTGCCCCCCTCAACTAAGCGAATTCCCTACTTTGTCATGTGTGTTGTAAATTCCAGAAGAAGTACCTGCTTACACACAGCTGGATATGAGCTATGACCTCCGATGTCAATCAGATGCTCTGCGGGTCACCAAACATAACCGCATGTTTGGGGCAGCTTGTTGTCCAACAAGTGAAGCACATGTGGCTCTCATAATGAGCGATGGACGCGTTCTCTTCTGGGAGTTGACAACTGTTGATTACGTGGTAAGGAATCAGATTACTCTAAAGAAGTCTTAATTTCATACCTTGTATGTTTTTTTAGATTTTACCAATTTTTCAAAATATTGTTCCTTTTACTAGCAAATAATTTTATTTTTAATTCCTTAAACTAATTGAATTTTATTCCTAGACTATCTACGTATGTTTGTTATATTTATGACTTGATTTGTAAAAATTTTAGCAAATAAAATAATTTATGCTTTACTTCAGGTAATCTTCTACTAAGCATTAATGATGCTCTTCTTTAACAAAGCATGTACTGTATTTACTTGAGTTTCAAATTTCTCCTCTATTTTCCAACAAAAAACACTTTTTTACCATTAAATTCAGTGGAATAGAGCATTTACCTTTGCCATAGATATTCAGTTTTGATCTGAACCCAAGGTATATACACAGGAAATGAGATCACTATGGTTCAGACTAACTCTTTTCTGTATTCTCTGCTGTTTTATAGAAAGCCAAAAAGAAAAGAAAGCCATTTGTAGGTTTTATTTTCATGTGCATAAAAAACCATTTTGCTTTAGAGGAATGTGAACATAATATTACTGTATTTAAGATATAATTCAATGATTGATATTTGCCAACCTAAAAACTACCCGCTGGTACCACAGATAACTTAATGCTAAATTTCGCATTAATTTCTTGCCTCCCTGTTGTTATCCCTTCATAGAGCCACCACATATGAAAGCTGGAAATGTGAATACCTATATAACAGAGATATTGCAAGTTGCTTCAATATATAAATCACACCTCTGCCAAAGATCCATGTTTTAACCCAATATCAAAGATATGGGGACAAATTGTTTAATTAATCTCTACTGTCTGATGGGATTTTATCTGAGCTAAGGTTGAGGGAGACAAACAAGTCCACTTGGCCAACCAGCTCTGTGAAGAATAACCAGAATTTTGAAAAACACCAAGTAGTTCAGCATTGTTATCAAGTTTAGAGAAGCCATAATGTGATATATACTGGTGTGAAACAGATCCTTGATCACTTGTATCTGAATATCAAGTAAATTATATGGATATTCAGAAAGGATTGTCCTGGCCTACTTAATTTAATAAAAACCTGTTTCCAAGTATATGAGTAATACTGGACAGATTGACAAACCTGGGTCAAAACATATTCTCCTTGGCAGAGCTAAAAAGCAATACAGTATATTTTGAGTTGGGCAGATGAGAGGTAATGTTAAAGATCATGATGTGTTCTGAATCATGTGTACAGTTTAGCAGTTAAATGTATAATCACCAGTTTATTTGTTTCAGAACTACACAACCTGATGATTGTATGGTTTACAAATATAATGAATTCACCATTAATTGTGATATCCTATTGTTAAAATAAGTTATGTAAAATAAGGAAATTTGCAGAAATTGTAAGTTAATATAGTTATTTTAGATAAAGGTATTATTCAGTTACCAGTATTTCATGCATTGATTTCGTCTGAATGAAAAAGCATGTCTGCTTGCTGTTTTTGTATTTCTTTTCTAATAAATTCTTAAGCAACAGTTCCACCAGCCAAGTTGTGTATACCACATGTTTTGGGTGAGGATTGTCAAAACCTATATTGGCTCTGTGCATAAATTTCCATTATTCATCAGTCCTACGCGTGTGGCAATACATAGTTTTAAATTGGCTGGTGGAGCCCTGGCTTTGCATATTTACAATTATATATGATTTATCATTTACATGAATATATGAATAATTAACTATTATATTGTTTAAAATGATTTTAATAAAAATTCTTTGACAGTTAGGTAAGTAAAAATTCTTATATGGTATAATGTTAAATTTTAGCTTGTTTACATTTCCACTTGCAACTTCAATGACAACTTAACTTATAAATGAACTTTTTGATCTTTCATCAATTTTTAGCTTATATTTACAAAATTTTACTTTTGTGTAATAGGAACTTCTCTGAGCACTCTCGTCATTTGCATTTTGATTTCTAATGATACCAACACTTGCACTTTTAATTTACTTATTCTGCTATTTACTAGATCTTGAATAAAAGCTTGAAAGTACATCTTATATATAAATACCAGTGGTCATATTTGTAACAATAATTACTGTGTATTCTTTGTATGTTTATGAAGGTTTTGAGATTTCATCCTGTTATCAGATTTTGGAGATATTGTCTCCATAATTGAAACAGTACATTCTGGCTGGTGCATGTCACATTCATAGGTATTCTGTTAGTATTGTTTAGAGATACTTATTGTATTGTATCATCATTTCTGTAATTTAAAAATCTCGCACATTATGACTAAATTTAATTTGGTATCTAAGTCTGTTTATATTGATTTAATATTGTTCTCCTCAGAATAACGCTGTCAGTCAGATCCCAGCCTCCCCGCTGTACACACCTGGGCCAATTATGAAATTCCCGGGAAAAGACTTTGACCTTCAAGGGGTCAAGTTGCCCCTGGGGTCTGATGCGGCATTTCCTAAGCAAGCCTTGATGGACATGATCGGACACACACAGTCGTTTGTGATGGAGAGTCAGACGAGTCAGCCTCGTCATGGCGTCATGCTGAAGTTTATCCTGAATGGTCTACTGTGTGGTGTCAGTGCACCACCCTTTGTGATCCGCATGTGTCCGCCACTAACAACAAAGAACTGGAACATCTACCAGCCTCTGCTGGCATTAGGTAAACTTTTCTTTCTTATGTTGCAATTTAAGTACACATATAAAAGATAAAGGTTTTTATTGATCTGACAATATATCATATATACAAATGATATTTATGGTCAAATGTGTTAGCAATCTGTTGGCAGCATCTGGGCAGACATTTTAATCTATTAATCAGCTTGACCAGTAATGATATATGTTTAAAAAATAATTAAACGTTGTTGTAAACCCTTCATTATATGTAATAGGAAATGAGATAGGGTTGATATTACCATATCTTAAAAAAGGCTCTAGTATTATCATTTATAATCCATAATATAAGGTGTGCACTTACATGACTTTAATTCATTCACTATATAATTAAATGATTGTATCTATATCAATATGTCATATTGAATTCCAGTTTTAAAATTATGCAAATTTTGCGATTGAAATATCTATATCTATTTAAATTTTTTTGCATACGCTGTTCTTGCCAGTTTACACTCTACAGCGAAACAGCCTATGAATTATAATTATGTATATTTTATAAATGATGGGAAAAAAGAAGGAAAGAGTCTTTATTAAACTAAATACCTGACTTGCATGCTCTATTCATGTACTTTCAGGAAATGGAAATGGGGTTATTCAGGTGTACAATTTGTCAAATGGAGAACTTCACAGGGAGCTGAATATACATTCCTGTACCATAAGGTGTGTGTCACTTGGTGATACATGGTTGTTTTAGTGAATATCATGTGTATAAAAGATGCATTTTAGTGCTGAATCTGGCATAACAACTAGAAACATATAATGTATAGTATCTGTTTTTGTGTCAGGATGAAGTTTAATGTAGGTACAGTGGGATAATCAAGTGGTTCACATACATATACACATGCACATGCAGAGAGAGAGAGAGAGAGAGAAAGAGAAAGGAAGGAAAGATAAACATCTTAAGATTGACTTCTTACTCATATTTTTATTTGCTACAAGGCAAAGAAATATTTCTTTCCCATTTCAGGTCAGTTAAGATAAGTAGAGATGAGTTGTTATATGTGAAACAAGTGGCCCATGGGCCATGACGCTCAGCTGAATTCAAGGGATGTTGAACAATGAGCAAAATGACTGCCAGAGTGCAAACAAATCATGAATTTTGTGAAGAGTCCTTAGAAAAGGGTTTCAGTGGGCTTTTGGACAGATGACAACTTTATTTGAAGGTCTCATAAATGGGAAAAAAAATGCGTAAAAATTTGAAAAAAAATACAGGTAGTGCCACCAGTCTGCAGGAACTGATTAAACACTCCATGATCAATATATATCCAAAGAATCATGGCTATCAAGGCATTAGTTATTTAGATACTGCAGCTTTTGTTTGTATCAAATTTTTAATTATTCTTGGGGGTATTTATGATTTGTGCCCTGTTAACAGATGACAGCTTCTTTAAAGGTCTCCAAAATAACGAAAAAAATTCATAAAAATTGGAAAAAAATACAGGTGGCGCCACCAGTTTGCAGGAACTGATGGAACATCCCATGATCAATATTCATGCAAAGAATCATGGTGATCAATGCAGTAGTTATACAGTTACTTGAGCTTTTGTATCAAATTTTGCATTATTCTGGGGGGTACTTTGGAGCCCCATATAGCTCGAAGGATATGGGTAACAGAGACCTACTTTCAGGTTTCTAAGGAGATTTTTCATGGACCTCCCTGGATATTAAGTTTGAAGATTCCAGGTCCAGTGGTTACGATTTGTGCCCTGTTAACAGGTGACCACTTCATTTGAAGGTCTCATAAATAGAGAAAAAATGCCTAAAAAATTGAAAAAAAATACAGGTGGCACCACCAGTTTGCAGGTTCTAATGGAACACTCTATGATCAATATGCCTGCAAAGAATCATGAAGATCAATGCATTAGTTATTCAGATACTTGAGCTTTTGTATAAAATTTTGCATTATTCTGGGGGTACTTACTACGGATGATATGGGTATCAGAGACCTAATTTCATGTTTTCACAGAGACTTTTCATGAACCTCCCTTGATGTCAAGTTAGAAGAATCTAGGTCCAGCGGTTACGATTTGTGCCCTGTTAACAGATGACAGCTTCTTTGAAGGTCTCAAAAATAAAGAAAAAAATTCGTAAATATTAGAAAAAAAATACAGGTGGCGCCACCAGTTTGCAGGAAATGATGGATCATCCCATGGTCAATATTCATGCAAAGAATCATGGTGATCAATGCTGTAGTTATTCAGATACTTGAGCTTTTGTATCAAATTTTGCATTATTCTGGGGGGTACTTTGGAGCCCCATAGCTTGAAGGATATGGGTAACAGAGACCTAATTTCAGGTTTTTAAGGAGATTTTTCGTGGACCTCCCTGGATATAAAGTTTGAAGATTCCAGCTCCGGTGGTTACGATTTGTGCCCTGTTAACAGGTGACAGTTTCATTGCAGATCTGAAAAAAAAATTTAAAAATTGGAAAAAATACAGGTGGCGCCACCAGTCTGCAGGAAGTGTTGGAACATCTCATGATCAATATTCATGCAAAGAATCATGGTGATCAATGCAGTAGTTATTCAGATACTTGAGCTTTTGTATCAAATTTTGCATTATTCTGGGGAGTACTTTGGAGCCCCATATAGCTCAAAGGATATGGGTAACAGAGACCTAATTTCAGGTTTTTAAGGAGATTTTTCATGGACCTCCCTGGATGTCAAGTGAGAAGATTCCAGGTCCAGCGGTTAGGATTTGTGCCCTGTTAACGGACGGCCGGACGGACAGACGATGGACAAAGGGTGATTGCTACAGCTCAGATGACTTTCAGTCAGCTGAGCTAAAAATGTAGACAGATCTATGATAAGAGATAGATCCTGTGATATCTTGATAATCTTAAACCAGTGCTATATGTTTTTCATTTACTGAAAGCAAATGGTACTGCAGAAATGTTTTACCAATTATGCATATCTATTTTATATATATTTTATCAATAAACTTAAACACATAAAATTAATTCAGTAATATTTTTATTCTCAGGGGTATAGAGTGGGTGAGCTTGCACAGCTTTCTGTCTCATGCCTGCCCGTCTCCCGGACCAAACAACACTGTAAAGAATGAACTGTTCCTGACAGATATTCTGACAGGGAAAACGACCCCCTACAGACCAAACCGTGAGGAAGAACCTCCCATTGACATGGTCAGAATCTCCTATCTCAAGTAAGTTTATCGGTACCTGTGAAACAGCATAATATGCTCATTGATAACTTAGTCATATAATCAGTTTATTAAACCATCATGAACATTTATGTTTTATATTTATGATAACTGGGTCATGAGAGAGTTATTTTTTGGAGACCTTTACAGAATGTTTGTGAAAGTATTATTTTATAATTAATGGAGACTGGCACAATGCTCATGATATTTTTCTATTATATTATATTATATTATGTTATATGTTATGTTATATTATACTATATTATGTTATGTTATGTTATGTTATGTTATATTATATTATATTATGTTATATTATAATATATTATATTTCAGATAATATAAGACATTTTAATAAGTTGTTTTTCATAGATGGAGTGATTGAACTGTATTCCCAAGCTTTTACATATGTGCAAAATACATACTCAGAAATGGCTTGAATATTTCTTTTGACATTGAGGGAGAGATCACTCTTTCTTCTTCAGTTTTATATAGGCAAAGGTAAATTCACACTATGGAATAACTTAAGATGTCTCTTTGTGTATTTACAGACAGTACTTTGTGGTGATGTTTAAAGACAAGCCCTTTGAGTTGTGGGACTTGAGGTCTGGTACGCTCATCAAACAGATGCCTCGAAATTTCCCACATGTCACAGCCCTGGTTAGTATGCAGACAGTGAATAACGAACCCAAGCATCCAACTAAAATAATATAGTATAATTTTTAGAACAGGATGTGGTCATCCCCAAAGCCTTCCTCCTGCTTCTACATGGAAGACTTAAGTGGCTACAAAACTCTCCAACGATAGATTTCCACATTGAGTATACTGGGAGTACTTTCACCATTGTATTTCTATGCCCTTATCAAACCCTGACCTTGCATAAATTTTGAAACAGCTGTTTGGGGCTGATATTTTGCATACAGACTAAAACCTGGATGTTGCAAGTCAAATGTAGGAATGGTGTACTACAGGTTACACATAACTCATGAGCCTAATAGCAGACATTCTTGCCTGCATATTTTACTTGCTCAAAGATAATTATGCTCTGCTGTTATACTAATTCTTTTGTATGTCATTATTTCAGTCTAATCCAAGTTATTTAAAAATCAAAATGTTTAATTAATGCCGATATTTCTGAATAATTTGAAGGTAAACTAGATGAAATAAAAAGTAATAAAGAAAAATATACCAGGTCAATAAAAAATTTTACTGCTGGTCGTCGGAGCAGTCATAGAAAATAATAGAAGATTTTATTATTCATCTGTTAAATATATCATTACTTGGTAGATATCATCAGAATGGAAGAGTTTTCAGATTCTTAACATATTGTTTATGTTTGCAATTTGTGTGTCTTTAAAAGGAATGGTTGCCAAGCAACAGTGCTAAGAACCTGAAAAGAAGGCCCACACAGGATCGTGGACAAGATGGTGGCCAAGGGGCTTCAGACCTTACAAGCAGCACCTCCGCTCCGCTAGAGTTCCCTACCAGGTACGCAATGTTCTGTATCATTGATGCTAACAGAACAAGAGGTAGTCAGAGACCACAAACCCTACACTCCTAACGCATGCATCAGTTATACACTGCAGTCCTTCCAGGTCTCCTTTTGTTTTTTTCCACTTCTTTTTATAGCAAAGTTCTCTGAGTTTGACCACCAGTGTGGGCACAGAGTAAAGAAGTGTAATCAGGCCAATGAGAGAGTGGTATATATCCCATTTTGCATCCAGGGACATCCAGGGACATAGTATTAAATTTTCTGAAAATTAGTAAAAATTCCAAAGGGGGTAAAAGTATGTAATATTTCTTCTTATATACTGCTTTTGATTTTCAGTTAGGATGTGTTTATATGTATGCTTGCTATTGCAGTTTTGTTTGACTGATATTGTAGCATCCAGAAAAAAAAAATTTTCTTTGCAGTTTAATCATGATGATTCATCCTACAATTCAATGTAATACATGTTGCATATATTTCTGAGTTTGTGTTTGATAAAGTTATATGCAAAGCACAGCAAACTGCAATGTTTTTAAAGTACACTAATGTTTGTAGACCAGTGATCTGGTTAATTTTCAACCACAAACACTGTATACCCAAAATAATTAGTAGCACTGAAATTCAGCTAAATTTAGAAATGCAGTTGATGTTATAAGTTAAGGTAAACTATTTCAGAAGAAATGTTAACAAAAATTTACAGACACATTATTTCATTCCTTCACAGGTCAGATAGTATAAAGGCCAGCCAGTCCAACTCGCCAGTCAAGGAGCATTTCGTGTTCACGGACGCTGACGGACAGTTGTATCACTTCATGGTGGAGGGAAATATTATCAAAGAAGGATCCCGCGTGCCACCTGATGTAAGGATGTCAAAATCATTTCCTTAATTGTTCCCTACTTCTGCAGAATGTGGAGCCATTTGAAGCCAGTCAGCCTTTTGCCATGCCACACATGACATACATAAAATAAACATTGTAACATCTCGAAATGAATAAAAATTTTCTCCAGCCATTTGAAGCCAGTTTACTTTTTGCCAAGTCATGCTGAGCCATGAAAGTTTGCTGAAATCTTAAGTCAGCAAAGTTTTATCCAAGCCAAGCTGAGCCACAAAAGTCAGCTAACAACTGAAGTTAGTCAGGTTTCATCCAAGCCAGCCTCACGTTATGGTTAACATGGCTCTAGGAGTAAATCAGTTCTGGACTTACTGTTATATTTTCCTTACTGGTAGTGCCATATTTGATACTGTATTAATATTAAGATTGTAAAATATTTGCTGTTTTCAGGGAGGCATGGGCAGTATCAGTGCTATTGCGTGGAAGGGAGAGCAGATCGTCATGGGAGACATCGATGGTAACCTGAACCTGTGGGACCTTAAGGCAAGAGTAACCAGGTAAATTTCAGTGTCAGATCACATTATTTAGAATTTACAATCTTTTTTACATCTCATGTCCACCTTCAAACAAAAAGTTTCGACTAAAGTATCATATCACCGCACACTGTCAGGAGGATGGGTGGGGCTGTTAACAAGGTATGCATATTCCCATTTCTTTAGGAACAGCTTTCTTGCCTTAAAACATACATTAAATTCATCTTTCAGATCTTCTTTACTTTGATCTATCTTTTATATGTTTAAAAAAATAATATATGTAACCAGTTTAATAATCTAGTTAAAAAATATAAACATCATCAATGACCAGGTCTTCAAGGTTAACATTCCGATATATGATTTTCTTGCCACGAGCACAGTGCCACAAAATAAATGTAAACAGTATTTGTACATATCTCATTGAGACAGTATCCCACAAAAAAACTATTTTATTTTCACTTTTAGAATAAAAAAATTGGGAGTCAAAATTCCTCATCTCCTTTGATACATCCCCCCCCCCCCCCATCCCCGATAAAAAAAAGCCTAGTTACCAGTTTATCAGCTAATTTATATATATTTAAAATAAGATTGAGGCACATGTATATATTTTATGATATAAAATATAAAATTGTATCAGCTGGATGATAGACCATGTTATAAATATATGTTGTTTTGTTTTGTTAGCCCTCAGGTACATTGTATGTTATTTTAAGTGATTTTAAGACTGATATCCAAGAACCTGCAGCTGGATTATCACATTTTATACTTTGCTGCAGAACATTACCGACACACAGAGGTTGGGTGAAGAAGCTGAGGTTCGCCCCGGGGCGGGGTAACATGAAGCTGCTGGTCCTGTACAATGATGGTGCTGATGTATGGGATGCTAAGGAGGTCAGAAAATTAATATCAATTCCAAAATTGGCAACTTAGGGTTTGTGATCAGTGCTTACGCAAACAAGTAAAAGTTTTTTTTCTTTTATTTTTCAGTTGTGCATAATTTCTTGGGAACGCTTCTTTGGAATATTTTGAAAGATTAAGTCATTGAAATAATGATTAATTTTCAGATGCAAGACAGTTTGTTCATAGATTCATCATCCAATAATAATAAAAAATATATAGTTTTAATTGAATTTTAACTTCTAGTGGGAAGATCATATTTACTTATTTATTGTCAAACAGGAGGCTACCAGGTTATTGTTTATTGAAATTAATAATTGTAATTCTGTATTTTGCAGAAA
Source organism: Sipunculus nudus (assembly GCA_026874595.1). Classification (NCBI taxonomy): domain Eukaryota; kingdom Metazoa; phylum Annelida; class Sipuncula; order Golfingiida; family Sipunculidae; genus Sipunculus; species Sipunculus nudus. The sequence goes on along the minus strand of CM049306.1, from coordinate 35,237,053 downwards.
CGGTGATTTAGCTGTATGAATTAAGAGGCCTAGAACTATTACCAAAATGATATTTAAAGACATGACCTCAGAGGTACTCCCAAAAATGAATTAATTGATAAAACTAATCTATATGGAACATTTTGAGCTTTAATTATTAAACAGTCAGAATAGGAAATTTACACTCAGCGTGACATTTTTAAAATTGGGATACTAAATAGCAGTCAATATTGCTAATATTTATGTACTTTATTGATACTCTAGGTGGAACATGTGAGCTCTATAAAGAGTCCCAAAGAGATATCCAAAGTGACAGACCTAGACTGGGCTGCCTCAGACAAGCCAGTGCTGGCATGTGCTGACGGGACTGTGAGAGTTCTGGACCACCTGTTTAAAGAAGCCTCGTCAGCTGTCAGTGAATACACCCTATCAGGTATAGTTCTATGTCTCTCTGTGTAAGAAATGTACAACTAATGCAGGCCTCGTATAATGGGATTTTTATCTGTAATTTCCAAAGCTATGATGTTGTTTAATTTTCCTGAACAGAAATCCTTTGTCGCCCTACACACGCACACGTTATTTTCTATAAGTGAAGGGATTTTTGTCAGACTGTGACATGGTTAAGTTAGATTTGTACAGAACATAAGATTCCTTACTTCAGCAACAGATCATGTGGGAGATATGATGATGATCTGAGATGTGATGCCTGATAATTCAAAGTCAGTGGAGTAGCCAGTAAAGCCTAGGTCTCACTTACCACGTTCTGTCTACGGTTCACCACAGTCTTGGAGGTTATGGGAGGACTTGGTAGGATGTGGCCTTTGCAGTAGGACACACTGAATGAATGTGGGTGTTTGTGAGTGGTCAGGATTCTTTCTGAAATGTTCAAAGAGAACAGGACAGAATGTGGACCCTGGTACAGAAATGTGCATCTTATGGTTTTAGGCACTGGGAGCTGGGCCACAGCAAATCCTCTTGTCACCCAAGAATGTGCCTTGGGTCTAATGCCATAGGCTAAGGTATTAAGCGTTTGTTGCTTTATTCCTAGACTTTAAGGTAAAAAAATTGGGATGGGGGGCGGGGGATTGTCCCTTCCCCATCTCCCTCCCCTTAATCTGCCCCAGCACTTGTTAGCAAACCTGTGAGCTTATGCGATGGCGCAGCGTCGTCCGTCCATCGTCAGCCGTCCGCCGTCTGCCGTCCAGGGCTGGCTTTCCGCCGTCCATGGCTGTAAGTCAGAAACTGTCGGAGCTAGCAGCTCCAAATTGCATGTAAGAATTAGTCACATGTGAAACTTGGTGCCCTGGAGCTTATTATTGGGTATCTGCATTAATTTAGATTTTATAGAGAAAAAGCTTAAAAACCTTTAAAAATCTTCTTCTCTAAAACTGCCCTGCCAAATTGTCCAATATTTCACAGAAATGATCCCTGGAACAATCTCTCTCAAGTTTGTTCAAATGGTTCCAGTTTGGAGAATTTTGGCCGAGTTACAGGAGGTTGAACTTAGTCATCTGTCCAAAATGCACACTAGAATTAAAATCTCAGAAACGGCTAGAGCTATAATCACCAAATTTTATACCAATGTTTGTCACATATGCCATATCTGATTTTGAGGTATTGGTGGCACCACCTACATTGATGTGTTTTTTACAAGCAAAAATATAATTTTAAACTCTTCTAGCTTATACACTGATTTATGATGAAACTGTTAAGCTGATTGGTTTAAACTTTACAAGAATTATTCTATGGTAGGGTTCTGCCAGTTTTATAAGAATAGATTGGGTAAATACAGTTAAAAAAAAGCATTGTAGCCAATTGAAAAAGGCTTTCTGTATTTGAAAACAGATTTGACAACAATCTGAGTTTCAGCAGCCAAGTCAAGAGGTCACTCAGTACAAACAGGTGGGTTCCAGACATCAACATGGCAACTGACCTGGCTCTGGAGGGGTGTCTAGACAATGTTTCTAGACGTCTAGACACAGCGTCAAATCAGGCAAAAAATTTTGCACAATTGTAGCCCTTTGATAGCTTTATAACATACAATAAAAATGGTGGCGCTCCCTACAACCATTCTTGCACAGGGTCCATCTGTTCATCTGCCTTTGGATAATATCACTCATCTCAGCAGTGGTTTGACTTATCCACCTGAAATTTTGCAGGTTTATACATTATGGACAGCTTGGGCCAAAATTTTGCTTGTGTATAGATCTCGCATAGCTCTTCATCATAGGCAAAACTGTTGGCGCAACCTGCAACCATTCTTGCACAGCTTTCATCTGTTCATCTGCCTTGGGATAAAATCACTCATATCTCAGAAGTGGTTTGACTTATCCAGCTGAAATTTTGCAGGTTTATACATCCTGGACAGCTTTCTCAATTTTATGACAGGTGGCACCACCTACATTCACGTTTACTCTGCAGACATCCAAGCTCATGCAGGTTAATACATCCTTGACACCTCGAATTTTTGACAGGTGGCCCCACATACATTCAGGTTTACTCTGCAGACATCCAAGCTCATATCTCGGGAACCGTTTGACCAATGGGCCAAAATTTTGCCTGTGTATAGATCTCACATAGTTCTTCATCATAGGCAAAACTGGTGGCGCCACCTGCAACCACTTATGCACAGCATCCATCTGTTTATCTGCCTTGGGATAAAATCACTCATATCTCAGAAGTGGTTTGACTTATCCAGCTGAAATTTTGCATGTTTATACATCCTTGACAGCTTTCTCGATTTTATGACAGGTGGCACCACCTACATTCACGTTTACTCTCTAGACATCCAAGCTCATATCTCGGAAACCGTTTGACCGATTTGGCCAAAATTTTGCTTGTGTATAGATCTCACATAGCTCTTTATCATAAGCAAAACTGGTGGCCCGACCTGCAACCACTTATGAACACCGTCCATCTGTTCATCTGCCTTTGGATAAAATCACTTATATCTCAGCAGTTGTTTGACTTATCCACCTGAAATTTTGCAGGTTTATACATCCTGGACAATTTTCTCGATTTTATGACAGATGGCACCACCTACATTCACGTTTACGCTGCAGACATCCATGCTTATATGCATCACCCCTCACTGTATTCCCCTTGCCACTTAATCCATGCCTCACTTCACCCATCCCACTCTGACTTCCGTGAATACACATAGTCGCTTGTTGACTACCCCTAGTCTGAAACTTGAAGGTCCGAAATGTCCATTTTGCTGAAATCATAATGACTAAGATACATATGCAGGACTTAAAAGGATCAATATTAAATTTAAAAAATAAACCTCCATTCATACTCCCAAACTTTGCACAGGTTCGCATTAGGCCTGTAGGCCTTGTATTTTATATATTTCATAAATAATCGAATGTGTGTCTTTCCTGATTACAGAACCAGTATTTTGTCCCCACCTGCTTGCACCAAAAGCAGCCCTGACAATGAAATGCTTGCTCCAGGGCCAGCCCTGGAACCAGAATTATCAACTTGTCCTGGAAGAGACAGATGAAAATAGAGATGTTCACACAGCTGTCATGGAGCAACTGAGTATTCTGGACAGGTGAGCTCAGAAGAAATATGTCTCGTCCCTTGTTTTCATTACGTTTGCTCACTAAATTCAAGTTTGTAGTGATTTGGTACCATTTGATTGTTGAGATCTGTAGAATATATCTTCTAATGTTTGATCTTCTAATGTTGTGTAGGGGGAGGAGGGGGAGGGGTTCAAAGTATGGTCATGTAATCCTGTTAATTTTGTCATATTGCCATCTGTGAAAATTGTATACTTGTGTCTTTTTGGGACCCTGCTTATCCAGTTTTTGGACAAAGCTTCAATATTCATAAGCAAATAATTACAAAACTTTTGATGGTTCAGTGTTTTCTATTCTTAGTAGTATCTTCTGACCTAAGGATACATAGTTTCTTCAGTAACTGCCATACATGAACTTTATATCTTTGTTTCATTTCATCAGGGATCTACAGAAGTACCTACCACACTGCCACCTAGGAACAGCTCAGCGATGTCTTCTGACTGCCAGGTATTGCACCGTGTTTGCTGATCGCTTTTCTTTGTTTACTATGGTGTAATAGTTATTCATGAATTATCGCATGAAATTGCCATAATTTGAAATACCACAATAGGTTTTATATATTGTCTTATATATAACATACACAAGCTATTCTGATAAAAACTGATAAGTTTGCCAATTGATCTTATGATCTTATAACTAACATTTTTTTCATCCCAATCAATCACTAAATGCCTTATGGCATATAAAGAATATACATGAATTTAAACACCCTGAGGTATGAGTTAAGACCAGACATTATTTTGAAGTCAACATATTTGGTATAAATAACCTGTATTTTACAGATTGTTTGGTGATGAATCAGAGGTGACTTTCTGGACTGTTGCTCTTCACTATCTGAGGATGGAAAAAGCTGAACCCATGAGCAAGGTGGAATCAGATTTTTGTCTCAGACATATTTAGCTCAGATGACTATAAGTCATCAGGGCTATAGTTATGATTCATTGCCCGTCATCTGTCAGTTTATTCGTTTATTTGACTGGCATGTTTTGAAAATGTTAGACCTATGGATCCAAAATTTTACATACAGTTAGATGTCCCTAACTTCTCTTACCCGACTCAAAACTGAGTCATTAAAAACCATTGTTACACTTCAGGGCTCCCTAATATCAAAACTCTCAGACTTTATCTCCATTAATGTTGTTATTATTGCAGATTTTTACCATCAAGATCAACTTCAGCTGAGGACTGTGACCCTTGGGTCCCTTGTTATTGTAATTTTATTACATCAGTGTATTCATTAAGCTTCTCAGTGACCCTATAGCTTTTAATGAAACCCTGGAAAAAATTAATTCCCATCCATCCAGTGAGAGAAGAGACAGCTTGGAATTTTAGAAAAATGTCTGTTTTGAAATCCCTGATAATATCTCTTTTTCCAGCGTGCTGTGATTCTTGATATGTTGAGACATTAAAGACTTCTCTAACTTGAAAAATAATTATTCAGAATTTATTCAGAATGTAATTGTTTTCATTAAAAGCTTCGAACTCTTAATGCAGGACTTCTAAATTGATCTTTTTTTCCACTTTAACATAATCAAAAATAATGTAACTTGGATGTATGTGGATAATACTATACCATTAAGTCTGTTATCTCTGTGGAATGTGTTGATTGTTTGTTTATTTATTCATTAATTTCTGGGGCTTTCAGAATATGACAAGATCAGCATCTAATGCCAGTAGCGGTGATTTGTTCATCCCGACACCACAGAGAGAGACCCATGACCTTGTACAGTTTGATGACCCAGAAGGCAAACCCTTGGTGATCTCATGGGCATTCCTGAGAGATCGACCTTTAGAGACTTGCTTCGACATCCTGTGTGATAACCAGACATTCCAGGTGAGAATTTCTGTGTACAGCTCAAGTATGAGGTAAAAATTACAGAAGGTGTAGGATGCTTGTTATTCTGTAGCCTTTCATCATCACTCAGGGTTCAAAATTGTTACCAAGTTGAAGGTCCAGTGCTTCAACCTTCAGGCAAATGATTAATACTGTGTTTGTTGATGTGGGTTTCAAATTTTTTATATTCTTAATGGAGAAATTATTACAAAAATAAAACATGAAGGAGGCACCACATCTGCACCAGTGAACAGTAATTTATTCTATTTTTGTTTTTTCTCTGTAGAAAAACCAGCTTGACCGCATTGCACTACATGACAGCAAGCGGGCCACGTACGAGCACACGAAGCAGTGTGCTGAGAACCTGATGATGTTGGGCCAGGCTGACAGGGCAGTACAGCTGCTGCTAGAGACTGATGCTGACAATGATGGTTACTATATAGACTGTCTCAGGTAAACTCATATACTTACTGCTTTAGGTAATGCTGTATTTTGACTGTCACTGGTAATACTATATTTTAGACTGTCTTAGGTAAAGTCATGTACATTCTATCTCAGGTAATGCTATATTAAGGCTGTCTCAAGTTATGCTATAAAACTATTCTAAGGTAAAATGATACACATGATATTCAAGGTAATACTATATAAAGACTGGGGCATCGGGGGAATTTATAGTCTACTGAAGGTAATGATATATGGGTATATGGGTATATAGATATATAATATAATATATATATATAATGTTCCTTTAATAATCTTTATCCTTTACAGAGCGTGCCTCGTTGCCAGTATCAGGTCATCAGGTGCATCCCAGAGTACAATTAAACTGGTTGCAACAAACCTTATTGCCAATGGTAAACTTTCAGGTAAGTCTTTGTTTAAATAATAAAGTATATATTCTCAGTTGGTGACTGCCCATTGAATCATTTGTTGATATAATACCTGATTAGAAAATGTTGTATATGTTAAGATCCTGGACCAACTTTGACTTCCTGGATGAAAAGCACCTGTCTAATGAGGGATATGTTGTGGTATTGGCAGCGTTCATCTTTCCATTGACTTTTAATGTTGCCATGACAACTGACTAGAAATATTATGGATTTTAACAAAGTTATCTTTGACTATTAAACAAAACATTGTCTCCTCATGGTTAAATTCTTGTCAAAGTCCATCAGTGTTTGTCAGCATGGAAGCCTGTTATTTGAGGAAACCTACAGTAAACCTTGCCTTACAACCACCCCATAAAGCCACCACGTGACCTCAAAATAACAACCAGTTTTTAGCTCAGCTGACTATAAGTCATCTGAGCTGTAGTCGTGGTCCATTGTCTGTCGTCCGTCCGTCTGTCCTTCTGTAAGACTGGCACGTTTCGACACCATTGGACCTACGAATCTGAAATTCAGCATACAGTTAGATGTCCCCAAAATCTCCTACCATGCCGAAAATTGGGTCAATAGGACTTCGTTCCTTCGAGATATTAAGGAAAAACCTCAATTTTTTATTAGAAATCTATTTTCACACTTCAGGACTGCCTAATATCAAAACCACTCATCTGGTTTTCTTCATATTTACCATAAATATTCCTCTATATAGTTCCTATGTACCTGCCAGAAATTAAGTCAGTATTATTTAATTTAAAAAAACTAGCTTGCTTTTCTAGCGAAGCGGTTGGTACGCCGGACTTGTGCGCCACCGTTATGGGTTCAAATCCTGGATCGGCCCAATATTTTCCCATGGACAATTTTTCTTTGTGACAAGACAAAAACTTTAAAGCCTCATGTAAATTATTGGCAAATTTTCAGTATTTACTTTATAAACAAGAACTACCAAGGTCACTGGGTACAGGCCTGCGCATTTCTGAAACAGATAATCTGAAATAATACAACTATTATCATAATTAATAAATGGGATTCTTTTTAAATATAAAAGTAATACCCATTGATCATGCATGGAGATATCACTGCAGAATTGGGCTATTTGTACAGGAGATTGTAGGCTTTTTGCAGTGCAGGTGTATGATCCCCTGTTTCTATATAAACAATTTATAATTCAGTTTATTAACTTGTTAACACAAAATGAAAGATAGTCCACTACCTTAGAATCTTGTCTTATTGGCTTTTATTGAATTATCATCAGATGGCAGTAATGCAGCACCAAAGTGAATATTCAGAGAATTCATTCCTTGTCGCCCACAGCACTTGAACTTACAACAGTTAAAGTTGTTCTGCGATTATAGTCCATTCCCTCACCTTGTGTCCTCATCTTTTTTATTTGTTACATTTCTGGGGGATGGGGGATGTAACAGAGTTTTGAAGATTAATTGGCCTCATTTTCAACAAGGGAAATAAACACCTACCTTACACATTATATAAGAAACAGATTTATTTCAAATATGAGAAATCATTCTACATTTAACAATATATCAGCTCCAATTATGGCATTACCCATTATTTAAGAAACAGAATTATTTCAAAATATGAGGAATCATTCTAAATTTAACAACATATCAGCTCTAATTATGCATGGCATTAAGGTCAGTGGTCAAATGTTTCAGTTGACAGCTTCTGATTGAATGATGTCATTGTAAACATTCCAAAAATTGACCAGTTAAAACAAAGATTGAGTCCTCATGCAGGTATACATCTGGTCTGTCTTAATCAAGTAAATATTCTTTGAAATAAGTAACTTAATCATGTAAATATTCCTTGAAATAAGAAACTAAATCAAGTAAATATATCTTGAAATAAGAAACTTGAGTAAATATTCCTTGAAATAAGAAACTAAATATTCTTTAAAATAAGAAAAGATATCTTATAGCTCTCAAGAAATTAGACCTTATCTAACTCCCAAGATATCTTTTTTTATGCCCCGCCACAAAGTGGCCGGGGCATATAGTTTTATCCATGTCCGTCATTCCGTCCTTCCGTCCTTCCGAAATCAAACAGTTGTACGGACTTTTTTTCGCAATGCCTGCAGATATTGGCCTAATTTTTGGTGTGTGGGCAGATATAGACCAGTTACAGATCGAGTTCGCGTTTCGTCCCGGTTGACGTACTTTTGACCGTTTTTCGGCTCCTAAACTTAGAAAATTTCATGAAAAAAAGAAATATTCATGACAGATACACATGTACGGACTTTTTTTTGCAATGCCTGCAGATTTTGGCCTGATTTTTGGTGTGTGAGCAGATATAGACCAATTACAGCTCGAGTTTGCGTTTCGTCCTGGTTGACCTACTTTTGACTGTTTTACGGCTCCTGAACATAGAAAATTTCATGAAAAATATGAAATTTCATGACAAATACACATGTACGGACTTTTTTTTGCAGTGCCTGCAGATATTGGCCTGATTTTTGGTGTGTGGACAGATATAGACCAGTTACAGATCGAGTTCGCGTTTCGTCCCGGTTGACCTACTTTTGACTGTTTTACGGCTCCTAAACTTAGAAAATTTCATGAAAAATAGAAATATTCATGACAGATACACATGACTTTTTTCCCAATGCCTGCAGATATTGGCCTGATTTTTGGTGTGTGGGCAAATATAGACCAGTTACAGATCGAGTTTGCGTTTCGTCCCGGTTGACCTACTTTTGACCGTTGTACAAACATAGAAAATTTCATGAAAAATAGAAATATTCATGAAAGATACACATGTACAGACTTTTTTTCGCAATGCCTGCAGATATTGGCCTGATTTTTTGTGTGTGGGCAGATAATGACCAGTTACAGATCGAGTTCGCGTTTCGTCCTGGTTGACCTATTTTTGACCGTTTTACGGCTCCTGAACATAGAAAATTTCATGAAAAATATATAATATCATGACAAATACACATGTACTGACTTTTTTTCGCAATGCCTGCAGATATTGGCCTGATTTTTGGTGTGTGGCCAGATATTGACCAGTTACAGATTGAGTTCGCATTTCGTCCTGGTTGACCTACTTTTGACTGTTTTACGGCCCCTGAACATAGAAAATTTCATGTAAAATATAAATTTTCATGACAAATACACTTGTATAGACTTTTCTTCACAATACCTGCAGATATTGGCCTGATTTTTGGTGTGTCGGCAGATAATGACCAGTTACAGATCAAGTTCACGTTTTGTCCCAGTTGACCTATTTTTGACCGTTTGACTGCTCCTGAACATAGAAAGTTTCATGAAAAATATAAATTTTCATAACAAATGCATATGTACTGACTTTTTTTCCTCAGTGCCTGCAGAAACCACCCTGATTTTTTATGTGTGGGCAGATAATGACAGTTACAGATCGAGTTCGTGTTTCATCCCGGTTGACCTACTTTTGATTGTTTTACGGCTCCTAAACATAGAAAATTTCATGAAAGACAGAAATTTTTATGGAAAATGCACGTGTATGGACTTTTTTTCACAATGCCTGCATATACTGGCATGATTTTTGGTGTGTTGCTTGATAATGACCCGTTACAGATCGAGTTTGCATTTTGCCCTTGTTGACCTACTTTTGACCATACAACACCTCCTGAACTTAAAAAAATTTTCAAAATTTTACAAATGTTTCTAATTTGCCCAAGGCGAGGGCATTCGTTTCATTCAGACACATCTAGTTTTAAGGTTTATTTCCTTATTTTAAGTAGGTTAATTTTTAAAGTGCATGGGTACTAAAATTCTACTATAATTTCCTCCGGCTTCTACTCAGAAGATACCGGTCTAATGGCCACCCAGCTCAAGCTGCAGACAAATTATCACCTTGACACTGTCCTCAGAGTACTCTCATATTTCTGTGCCATCTTAAAACTCTGACCTCACAGAATTTTGAAACCACTCATTGGGCTGCCATTTTGGATACAAACTGAGACATGGATGTTGCAAGTTGCATGTCATAATTAATAGTACATCATCAGTTTTATTATGTTAACCATAAACGTGAAAAATTCACCTTAATGGACTGTTATAGCCAACATCTGCCTCACTTTCGTCATACTTACAGTTGTTATCATATTTTCATGGGAGACAAGAAGGGGGGAGTGATTTTGGGATTTTATTACGTAAACCATAAATGTGAGCGTTTTCTGTATTAAGGAGACAAAAAAACCATAGGGAGGAGAGGTACAAACCTATAAAGGTCGTGGTGGATTGGTCAGAGAGAGGTGCAGAGAAGAGTAGACAGATAAAATTCTCATTAATACAGAAAAGCTGACATTAGTTTACTAACAAAACCACAAGAGTAGGGGTTCAAGAAAAAGGTTTAAGACTTTATGATTCCTATTTCATGTTTTGTTTTCACATTAGATGTTCTCATGTAGATTATCTTTAAGGCAATTTGTACAGGAGTATAAATGGGGTATTTTAATACCTCTTTAATGCTTCTGATTAAATTTTGTGCCCAGTTTTCACAACTGTCAACTTTACTTATAGAGCTTTCATATTTCTGTGCCTGGTATAAACAAGTGACCCATGGGTCATGACGCTCAGCTGACTGGGAAGAGATTCGCAAAAGGAAATTTTATCATCTGAATGGTAGTATATACCCATTCAACTGAAGCATCAAACAGATAAACCAACAGGCCAAGATTGTGTCTGTATTTATATATCTCAAAATAGAGAAAATATGTGTAAAAAATACAGGTGGCTCCATCAGTCTGCAGAAACTAATAAAAAGACTTAATGGTCAATATGCATGCAAAGAATCATGGTGATCTCTGCATAAGTTGTTCAGATACTTCAGCTTTTGTATCAAATTTTCCATTATTCTGAGGGATACTTCGGAGTCCTATAGCTTGAAGGATATGGGTAACAGAGACCTAATTTCAGGTTTCCACAGACACTTTTCATGAGCCTCCTTGCATGACAAGAATGAAGATTCTAGGCCCAGTTGTTACAATTTATGCCATGTAAACAGATGACAGCATCCTTAAAGGTCTCAAAAAAAGAGAAAAAAATTTGAAAAAATTGAATAAAATATAGGTGGCACCACCAGTCTGCAGAAACTGATGAAACACTCCATAATCAATATCCATGCAAAGAATCATGGTGATCTCTGCATTAGTTGTTCAGATACTTCAGCTTTTGTATCAATTTTTTAGCCCTCAGCCCCTAGGCTGATGGGCTATTGTCGTCACCCAAGCTGTCCGTCGGTCGGTCCGTCCGTCTGTCCGTCCGTCCGGCGTCCGTTAACTTTTACCTTGTGAGCGGGATATCTTGAAAAGGATTCACCATCAGAATTTTATTTCCTCGGTAAAGATGTATATCGATAAAATCTCGGTCAAGTTGGAAGATGGGTGACCTTGACCTATTTTTCTACATTTTAGAGCTGATTATAGAAAAACACTTAGATGCTTATTACTCAGAAACCATTTGGTGGATTTTCACAAAACTTACTATGATTATTGGGACTGATAGTCTGTACCTGCTATACAAGTTTGGTGGCGCCACCTACAATTTCTGATTTTAAATGAATTTTTATCGGATTTTTCAACTTTGGGCTTGTGAGCGGGATATCTCGAAAAGGATTCACCATAAGAATTTTATTTTTTCTGTGAAGATGTATATTGACAAAATCTCGGTCAAGTTCGAAGATGGGTGACCTTGACCTATTTTTCTACGTTTTAGAGCTGATTATAGAAAAAACATTAAGAAGCTTATTTCTCAGGAACCATTGGATGGATTTTCACAATACTTACTATGATCATAGGGACTGATGGTCTGTAACTGCTGCACAAGTTTGGGGGCGCCACCTGCAATTTCTGATTTTTTATTAGCTCAGCTGACTATAAGTCATCTGAGCTATAGTCGTGGTCCATTGTCCGTCGTCCGTCCGTCTGTCCGTCCGTCCGTCCGTCCGTCCGTCCGTAGATGTGGCACGTTTTGAAACCGTAAGACCTAGGAATCCAAAATTCAGCATAATGTTAGATGTCCCTAAGATCTCCTACCAAGCCGAAAACTGGGTCTTTGCGACTTCGTTCCTTTGAGAAATTAAGGAAAAACCTCAATTTTTGATTAAAATCCTATTTTCACACTTCAGGACTGCCTAATATCAAAACCACTCATCTGTTTTTCCTCATATTTACCATAAATAATCCTCTATATGGTTCCTATGTACATGCCAGAAATTGGGTCTGTATTATATAATTTAAAAAAGTTATGGGCCCAAACATAATGCATTTTGTAAATAATCAGGAAAAAAATTTGATCACTTAACACAAAACTTGTTAAAGCTAAGCACTTTTTTTCCAGTAATATAACTTTTATTATTCTAAATTAAATTGTATACCCAAAATTTGATCAAAATCTTAAAAATTTTTTGAAATATTAGCAAAAATAAAAAATTAAACTTTGCCCAACTTTGACCATGGCACGTTTTTTTCCTGTAACTGTTGTGGATTTAATTTTCAAAGCATGTTTTTGTTAGCATTTCAACTGTTAACATTTAAAATTTGAAACCAGTTGATCAAAAACTGTAGATTTTATTCAAGTTTTCAAGCACCATGTCACATATTGTTTACATCAACCTAGTGTTATGCAGTTTGCTAGAGCTCAGCTCCCCTGCTTCAGCTCTAAGTTCCTTAAATTAGGCATACAGTAAGATGTCTCCAAAATCCCCTACCATGCCAAGAATTTGGTCACCAGAACTTAATTCCTTCGAGATATTAATGAAAAACTTCATTTTTTCATTAAAAACCCTTTGTTACACTTCAGGACTGCCTAGTATCAAAACCACTGATCTGACTTTGATCATATATAATATACATATTTTTCTATACATTCGCTATGCACATGCCAGAAATGATGTCAATATTGCGTAATTGTTTTAAGTTATGTGCCCAAACAAAATTGACTTTGTAAAAAATCAGGAAAAATATTTACTCAGGTTTCATGAAAATTATTGAAGCTAGAGAATTTTTTTTAAGTATATAACTTTGTTTAATTAAGATTCAATTGTATACCCAAAATTAGATCTGTATTTTGTAAATTTTATAAGTTATTAGCATAAACATAAATTCAGTACCTGAAATTTTACCCAACTTTGACCATGGCACATTTTTTCCCTGTGAGTACTGTTGATTTAATTTTCTCAGAATGTAAACATAAGTATTTAATGTGTTTAAATCTGAAATTTGAAACTAAAAGGTTGAAAATTAGGCTAGTTATTGAATTTTATCTTTAGGGTCTATTGTAGTCACTTGCTTTGTTCCAGATGCAGGTAGGCCACTCCAGGTCACTGGAAGTCAGCTATGCCAGGGTTCCTGATTTGTTTCAGTCACTGGGGGAGATCCCCTGCTGTGACAGGTGTACAATTGTTCTCATATCACACCCCCTCCCCCCCCCCCCCCCATGAATATATAAATATACATTTGTATGCATGATGTGGTGTTACATGACAAGATTGAGATTTATGATGATGCAATTTAGAATTATGAATCAACGTTTATATTCAGAAATATATGTTATATTGGAAATGTATACAAATTAAACTTAAAATAAAAAAATGAGGATCTAATACAAACATGTGTTCATTATTTTCGAGCCTCAGCAGAATTGGAGATCAGGCTTTGTTTGCCCTGAATGTTTATGCAAAAGTGTTGTTAATCTCATCTCTTCCCCCCCCCCCCCCCCCCCCGACTGTCATTGATCCTTAGCACCTCACCGTCACCTGTGCACTGGGACATTAGTTATTTTTGCAAATGTGTACATTTTTTTCAATTTGAAAGATAATTGGATTAGAAAAAATTAAGATCTAATATTGAAACATATTCTTGCCCCAGGAGAATGGAACATAAAGTGATCAGCTCTTGTCTGTCCATCATCTCTCAATTATCATTAAATATATATACTAATTATGAAATTTTTCCTTTAAGCACTGTTGAAATAACTTACATATGCTGTATGTGTATGGATTTAAGCAATTAAAGTCTGAAATTTGAAAGCAACTTATGTATTCAGATGTGTAATATTGCAGATGAAAAACTTTAAAATATTAAAATATATTATCAGCTTTTGTTTGTCTGACAGTCTGTCTGTCCTTTTTTAAATATTATGTAATTGTGAATGGACTATTTAATCCTGTAAGTATTGTTGAATTAAGTGGAAATCCTATATGTATATACACTATGTTAATACAGAGATGTTGTAACTCCCATCATTCCAGACCTCCCCCCGCCCCCCCCCCCCCCCCCCCCACCACCACCACCAGGTTTTTGCATCTGGGGACTGGAGACATCATTTATATTTCAACTGTATACATTTTATAAAATAAAAATACATATATTTAATAATATATATTATGTAAAATAGATCCAATTGAGCAAATGTGTAAACTACTGAACTGTCAACAAACTATCAAAAAGCCAGCCAATGATCATGGTAATAATATACATCTTATGTTCACAAACTGCTCACATGCTTCAATTTTGACATTAGAGAATGCATGGTTTGGTCACAAAATATTATTTGCAACAATTTCTCACTCATCAATACAAACCAATCATGTCAACCAGCCATGGCATATATTACCTTTTCATCTTAGACTTGATCTCCATTATTATTTTAGATTTTTACCTTCAAGGCCAACTTCAGCTGAGCACAGTGACCCATATTTATAGCACCATGTCTTGAATGTTTACATCAAGTCATTGGTTAACAGTGTTCCAGGCTGTTACATAACACCTTCACTCCTTGCCTACTGCTTCTGTGAGTGTCTGGGTCAGGCTGGGTCAGGCAGTAATTACCAGGGAGCCTTTCTCCTCTCTCTCTCTTTCCCTTTCTCTTTCTAGCTCTCTTTCTCTCTCTCTCTTTCTCTCTCTCTCACCCCTATGCCTCCCTTCCTCCCTCCACCCCATTATGTTGACAGGTACTATAAACCTAATTTATTAGATATATATGTTGATGCAATTAAGAAATGTGAATCAACTGAAATATTCACATATATATGTTATACTCTAAATGTATAGTTACATTTTCAAACCTGGAAAAAAATGATGTTATAAAAAAGGGAATTTATGTAAAAATTGTTCATAATTTCCTGGCTCAGAAGAATGGGAATTAAAATTATTTGCTTTGTTTCTCTAGCTTTCTTGCCTGTTTTAAATATTTAATAATTATGAATAAACTTTTTTTTCCTGTAAGCTCTGATTAATTAAATTTCATATCCTGTACATATATGCAAGGGTATTGTAACTCCCACCATCCCCTTCCCCCACCCCACTAAGTCCTTGCTCCTTCGCACTGTCAACAATAGTGCTATTGCTATAGCATAAAATTTAATAATTTGAAGAAAATATATACAGAGAGACAGAGGCGTTGTAACTCCCATCGTAACCCCCCCCCCCCCCTCCATCAAGTCCTTCCGCCTGTGGAGTGGGGATTTTATAGCAACTGTATACATATCATAAAATAGAAAAAACAGTTTAATTAAAGTTTAAATTAAAAAAATTGGATCTCATTAGACAAATGTGTAAAATGTTGAACTGTCAACAGCCTGTCAAAAAGGTATCCAATGAAAACGCAAGGTCAGATCTTAAAATATTATTTGCAACAATTTCTTCAATCATATCAACCAACCATAGCCCAGATTACCTCTTTCTCTCAGACTTTATCTACATTTCATAATATTTTAGATTTTAACCTTCCAGGTGTTTAAGTACTATTGAATGCTCCCTCCCTCTCTCTCTATCTCCTTTTCTCTCTACATCCAACCCTCCTTGCTGCCCACACTGTTTCCTTCTCCGAACCCCATCCCAATGTCAGCCTCAGTAAACGAGAACAAGTTGAATCAGATATATTCATATTTTTATATATTGTATAACTGTTTGTTGCCTATGTACGTGCCAGAAATTATGTCAATATGTAGATGTGGTGGGCATCAATATAATGTACCTTGTCAAGACCTAAGAGATATCATGTCATACAGTCACAATTCATAAATCCACTCTTCAGCATAGTTAATAATAACATTATATATGTCAAATTGAAATCTTGCGGACTTCCATACACTATAGATCCTTCAACAAATAGCCTTATCATTATTCTACCACGGCTTAGTGTACTGTCATTGCATTCATATTTGCTCAAATATATTGCTATTTTCAACAGCTCCCAAATAAATAAAAAATAAACCAGTATATTTACTCCATATTAATCCATCAGTCAGGTAATTTCATACATGATTTACTCACATATTACATTATATTCCTTTATAATAGCCTAATAGGTCCGTGATATTCATAAGGTTTGTCGACTAAATATAGTATCACAATGGTGATACATTTATAGTTCAATCATGATCAGCTGAGCGCCGTGACCCATAGGTCCCTTGTTGAATTTTTCTTGGATTTTTCAACTTTGGCCTTGTGAGCGGGATATCTCTAAAAGGATTCACAATAGGAATTTTATTTCTTTGGTGAAGATGTATATCGACAAAAATCTCGTTCATGTTCAAAGATAGGTAACCTTGACAAACTTTTCAAGGTCACAGAGCTTATAATAGAATAAAACTTAGAAGCTTATTTTTCAGGAAGCATTTGGTGGATTGTTATGAATCATGGTACATACCTCTCCATTTTAAATTTATAACTGAGACATGTACAGATATACATCCATGTGAGAACAGATATTTAGTACTTGTTACTGTTACCACCTCTAAACACTGTTCTTTTGGCTGAGGGCTTTTGTCAGCTTCTGCTGATATTCTAGTTTATTATTCTGAGGGATACTTCAGAGTCCTAAAGCTTGAAGGATATGGGAAACAGAGACCTGACTTCAGGTTTCCACAGACACTTTTCATGGGCCTCCTTGCACAACAAGAATGAAGATTCTAGGTCCAGTTGTTACGATTTGTACCCTGTTGACTGATAACCACATCTTTAAAGGTCTCAAAAATAGAGAAAAAAATTCATAAAAATTTGAAAAAATAGAGGTGGTGCTCCCAGTCTACAGAAACTGATGGAACACCTCATGATCAATATGTATGCCAAAAATCATGACCATCAGTGTCGTAGTTATCGAGATACTGCAGTTTTTGTATCAAATTTTTCATTATTCTTAGAGGTATTTTAGGGCCATACAGCTTAAAGGATATGGGTAACAGAGACCTAATATCAGTTTTCCATGGAGACATCTCATGGGTCTCCTTGTGTGTCAAGAATGAAGATTCTAGGTCCAGTCTATACGATTTGTGCCCTGTTAACAGATGTTCATATCTTTAAAGGTCGCAAAAGTAGAGAAAAAAATTCGTAAAAAAACCCGAACAAATATAGGTGATGCCACCAGTCTGCAGAAACTGATGAAAAATTCCATGATCATTATCCATGCAAACAATTATGGCGATCTCTGCATTAGTTGTTCAGATACTTCAGATTTTGTATCAAATTTTCCATTATTCCGAGCTGTACTTTGGAGTGCCATAGCTCAAAGGATATGGGTAACATAGACCTTATTTCAGGTTTCCATGGAGACTTTTCATGGGTCTCCCTGTGTGTCAAGAATGAAGATTCTAGGTCCAGTCGTTACAATTTGTACCCTGTTGACAGATAACTACTTCCCTAAAGGTCTCAAAAAATGAGAAAAAATTCATAAAAATTTATAAAAATACAGGTGGCGCCACCAGTCTGCAGGAACTGATGGAACAACTCTTCATCAATATGAATGCCAAAAATCATGACCATCCGTGTTGTAGTTATTGAGATGTTGCACTTTTTTTATCAAATTTTCCATTATTCTGGGGGGTAATTGGGAGCCCCACAGCTCAAAGGATATGGGTAACAGAGACCTAATTTTAGGTTGCCATGGAGACTTTTCATAGGTCTCCCTGTGTGTCAAGAATGAAGATTCTAGGTCCAGTCTTTATGATTTGTGCCCTGTTAACAGATGTTCACATTTCAAGGTCTAAAAATAGAGAAAACAATTCATAAAAGATTGAAAATTAAAGGTGGCGCCACCAGTCTGCAGAAACTGATGAAACATCTCATGATCAATATGTATGCCAAAAATCATGACAATCAGTGATGTAGTTAATGAGATTTTGAAGTTTTTGTATGAAATTTTTGACTATTCTGGGGGGGGGGTACTTTGGGGCCCAATAGCTCAAAGGATATGGGTAACAGAGACCTAATTTCTGGTTTCCAAGAAGATTTTTCATCGACCTCTCAGAATGTCAAGTTACAAGATTCTAAGTCCAGCGGTTACGATTTGTGCCAGGTTAACAGACAGACAGATGGACTACGGACAAAGAGTGATCGCTATAGCTCAGCATGACTGAAAGTCAGCTGAGCTAAAAATGTGGGGGGAAGGGGGGTGCCCATGAAAGGCGAGATTGTGTACAATTAAGTCATCATCTTATAAGAATTTTATTGTATACGTTAGACAAAAAAAATCCTTCAATTCATATATAAGCTAATAAAGCATGTATTGATAATAATATCAGATAACATATGATGATCAAAGGGATAAGGTATAATATTTCAACACTTTCACTCTTCTGGTTAGTCTCAGGTAGAGCACACCTGAGCACCTGTGTCAGTGTGATCTTTGACGACTCTCCAGTTACAAAGATGTCTGTTGACTTTATTAAAATCAGACAGTAACTAATGATCACAGAGATGATATGTAATATCTTAATAACCACCCATTGTTATACAATGGTATTATGCTGACTGTAATGTACAGCTTGTACCTGGTGATCCTTTGATGTATAACTTGTACCTTATACACAAGAAGCAGGATCACTCCCCTGTCTCATAATTACCAGTACTAGTAAAATGATACCTGTTGCATGGCATATAGTTTCTATTATGCTGTTTAGCATAATATATCCAATGATGGTTTTCTCTACCAGAAAAATACCTAATACAGATTGATTTGGGTTATGGCAAGCTTCTGTTTAACAGGAATGTGGGGAGAATGACTCTTGTAGCAGACACTGACTAATGTTGACTACCAGTCCACTGTGTACACGCTGCGCTGGCAACTGACTCTTACATACCTCTGTAATCGAATACACATACAATGGCAAGATATATAATCATATAATGATATGATATAATGACATAAGAAAGTTTGAACAATTGTCTAAATTTACATAACACTCAAAATATGATACAGATGCTATCCCCTCAAGATGCTCCGAAATCCCATAAGACTCTTCAAAATTTTGGCCAGGGCATCCCACACTCAAAAGTTTTTCTTCTTGTTGAAAGCCCTGTTTTTATGTCTTGCAAATACTAGTTCCTTTGGTCACAAGGGCTGTAAACAGATCCACATCGGCTATGGCTATAACTTTTTCTGTTGCTTCATTTTGGTAAATAAATTATACAATATGAGAGACCCCTGTACCATCATGAACTTGCACATTGAATTGAAGAGGCCTATCAAAGAAATGTGGCACCACCTACAATCATTTTTGTGTGGCATCTATCTGTTTTGGGTCTTCTTTATCATGGAGCAGGTCTCCATGCTTAATCTTAAGTGATGCTAGATTTTAAGGTGTATCAGTTTTATTGGACAAAATTAGTCCAAATACAAACTCACATTCCAGAAGTAAATAACCAAGAGTAAAGATATGATGTTTACAAATATTTTCTTTTTAGACCAAAAAAAACAAAAGGTATGGTTTTCAGGCACTGCCTGCGTCAATTTTTACCCCTGGATCAAAATTTCTTTTTTGATTTTCATCTTTCAAGAATATAAAATAATACAATTTTTATAAGTTTTCTTATATTTAGAGTGCTTTTACCTGTTTAGAAAAAAAATTGTGTTATTATCATGCGTTTCCCTGATCAAATGACATTGTTATTGAAACATACAAAAAAGGTAATAAAAAACTGCCCGCCCGGACTAGTTTATGAAAAAAATTGCCTGAGAACCATACCTTATTTTTGGCCTTACTTCAGCATTTATCCCCTGTACTAGCATCAGGTGTTTGTGGAATATTCTCTGGGCAGAGCTGTCCAATCTTCTAATGCTCACAATACATATGGCGTTAAACAATTTTCCTAGCATGCTGCCAGTACCTAGAATGATTTGCCAGATAGTATTAGAATATGTACAGTCATTGGCTCATCTGTTTTGGTGACCCTCTGGACCAGTTGATGCAAATGTACATGATATTTATGCTTTAATATAATTAAACTCTTGTCTTTCATGTAATTATTACTGTGTTATAGAGGGGGTCCAGCTGTTGTGTCTCATTGATAAAGGAATGGATGCGTGTCGGTACCTACAGACCTATGGACACTGGTACAAAGCTGCCTGGCTGGCCAAGGTAAGATTCGTCACAGTAGTAAATCTATCCCAGTGAGATAGTTCACAGATTCACCACCAGAGGTCTCTGTGCCATGCCCCAGATCACATCCATCACAGTCTGATTAAAACAGAAAAATAGATTTTTATCATAATAAATTATACATATACAGTCATTGTGTTACTTTATTTCAAATCATCATTTATGTAGGGATTTAAGGTGACTGAGTGAGATTTAAATGACTGAAAGAATTTCTGTTCATGTCACTTTAAATATCATCCCTGATATCTGGTTATACAAGTATCTTGAAGAGGTAACTTGAGATACAAATTTACATGTTTTTGCACACGTTAACACTTTAAAATCACCTGAAAGTTAATTTTGATACCTTTATTAGCAATTTTCATATTTACTCCATGTTGTTATGTGTAGGGTACATGCAAGGGAGTGGCTATGACAATGAAAGGTAAATGAAGGTCATGGCCATTAACATAAAGGTCATAAATGTTAACTAGAAATATGCATTTTTCGGGAATGCAGGCTTCCGCCATGTGGGCGGTCCTTATGTGCATGGGATGTTATGCAAACGTGTTTGCATTAAAAATATGGTTTCAAACTGCTTTTAAAAGGTAGCATCGCTGGCAAAACCCCCTAAATTTAAAATCTATTTAAAGGCTGTCTCAAATGCACATTAGACCCCAAAAAGTATTTATCATTTGAAATGTGGTACAGAGATCTTTTTAGTGGTATATGTATTTATGAAATTCATATTCAATTTCCTATGAAATTTTAACATTTTTGAAAAGTTTAAGCAACCAGTAACAGCAAAACACTTTTTGATGGTCTAATATCAAACTACATGACTATCTCAAAACCATTTGTTTCCCTGCATCATGTTTCTTTCTAACTTCAAATTGACCTTTTAAATTTTGATTCTATTAAAAACTTAATTTCATTTTTAGAAATGAAAGAAACATGGTAGAGGAAATTAAAAAAAATGGTTTTGAGATATTGTCAATTAATTTGATGATATAAAAGTTTCAAAAATGTTAAAATTTCATATGAAAATTAATATTGTAAGTACATATACCATAAGAATGACCTCTGTACCAGGTTTATAATTGATATGTACTTTATGGGGTCTAATTTAAAAAGCTTAATGTTTGCTTTCAAATTCAGGGGGTTTTTGCCAGGGATGCTTCACTAAGTCACAGCTATGGAGAGTATGTATATATTATGTGTTTTTAGTTTATGCTGTGATGTGTAAAGGTTTATCTGTTCACAGGCCACACTAGACTTCAGCGAGTGTGCTGAAGTGTTGAAGAGATGGACGGATCACCTCAGCTCCACTCAAGTCAATCAAAAGGTCAGAGGTTAATATATACAACCTGTGATCCCTGTGTAATTAGACCACCCATAGGACAACATGGTGTTAATTCACAAGTGGTCATATATGCTTTCAGTTAACTCAAGTATGGAATTGACAGATGGTCTTATTAGACAGGCAGTCTATCAGACAGGTTCACCTATATAGTGAGTTGTTGATTTAGTTGGCATATCACGCTTATGTATATTATAGAGGTTGATTTGATAAGTCTTATTTTTTACATTTTTAAGTTGGGTGGAGGGGGGGGGCAGCTTACTTAGAATCCAATGATACTTTTGATAGTAAAATCATTTTTTAAAAGATTATCGATATTGTACAGAAGATTGACAAATATGAGGATGTGCACATGTGAATTTCAGACCTGTCACGAATATCATATGCCTACTAGGATGCCATATTGTTTTCACACACATCATCTCAAGAACTTTCATATGATTGCTGTGAAAATTTTTCCAAAGATTACCACCCTATCGAATTTCAGACCTGTCAAAAATTTAGTATGGCCATCAGCCAACAATCTTTGAATTAATTTCATGCACATTATCTCAAGAACTATTAAAGTGATTGCTGTGAAAAGGTTACCAAAGATTGACACCTATGAAAGGATGTCAGCTACCAAAATCAGACAAAAAAAAACCAGTTTCACCACAAGGCTGTTATTTTAAGGGACTGGGCATAACAGGGCCAAGTCTTGGTCTTTACTCCAGTCTTGTTTTGTACTAATATGTTATTGTTTTCTTGTTTACAGAGTAAGGCTGTTCTGGTCATGTTGTCCCTGGGACAGTTCATCAGGGCTGTGGAGATGCTGTACAGTATGAGACAGTTTGACAGGGCTGCACTGTTTGTACAGTCCTGCCTGGAGTTTGGTCTCATAGAAAAAAATGAGGAAACTTGTATCCTTTCATACATAATCAGCTTATAATACTGACTACTCATATTTTTACATATCACTCCGTATGTATTAATTTTGTAGGGGAGTGCTACAGATTTATACATTTTCATGCTGTCTCCGCAATGCAATAAAACAAGAAATCTGCCTCTTTGGCCTTAAAACATTTGAATGCACAGTTTTTTAGCTCAGCTGACTGAAAGTCATCTGAGCTATAGCAATCACACTTTGTCCATCTGTCTGGTTTGTCAATAACAGGGCATAAATCATAAACATTAGACTTAGAATCTTCTAGCTTAACATCCAGCGAGGTCCTGGGTAAATATCTTTGGGAACATGAATTAGCCTTAAATTATACATTATAACCTCAGTAATTATATCTGCCAAAACAGAGTTTTGCAGCTATTATGTTTTTTACCGGGATTCCGCCTGTGCGCCTTTGGTTTCCTGAGAACTCCTCTGAGACCCTTGGACCGATCTTTCAGACACCTGGCATCGTTATTTGCTCACCTATGTAGTTGTGCCTAACAAAGACTGGTGGTGCCACCTGCAGTCCTTGTACAGTATGATTATAGGTGTCTTTTTGATAACAACCCATATTTTAGGATTGGATTTAATGTATTGAACTGAAATTTTGCTTGTCCATGTATCTTTGATACCTACATCTCCTATTCAAGACTTGTGGTGGCATCTGCAATCATTTTCATGTGGCATCAATCGCACATTTTTATTAGGTGAAAAATTGCTCAGGAGTGGTTCAGTGTATGGGTCTGAAATTTGGCATGCACATCCATCTTGGAGAGTTTTCTTGTTGACCAGAGAGGTGGTGCAACAGACCTTCCCGTTTACTCAGAATAAATGAATGCCCTTTTCTCAGGAATAATGAGCTGTATTGGCCTGAAATTGTGCATGTCCATAGATCTTGGATACTTTCATCTCATACTTAATCCTGGTGGTGCCATCAAATATCATTTTCAAGTCGCTCTTTCGGTGAAAAATGTTCATTTTTAGCTCAGCTGACTATAAGTCATCTGAGCTATAGTTGTGGTCCATTGTCCGTCCGTCCGTCCGTCTGTCCGTCCGTCCGTCCGTAGATGTGGCACGTTTTGAAACCGTAAGTCCTAGGAATCCAAAATTCGGCATAATGTTAGATGTCCCAAAGATCTCCTACCAAACCGAAAACTGGGTCTTTTGGACTTCGTTCCTTTGAGAAATTAAGGAAAAACCTCAATTTTTTTTATTAAAAACCTATTTTCACACTTCAGGACTGCCTAATATCAAAACCACTCATCTGTTTTTCCTCATACTTACCATAAATATTCCTCTATATAGTTCCTATGTACATTCAAGAAACTATGTCTGTATTATATAATTTAAAAAAGTTATGGACCCAAACATAATGCATTTTGTAAAAAATCAGGAAAGATAATTGATCACTTAACACAAAACATGTTAAAGCTATGGACCTTTTTTCCCGTAATATAACTTTAATTAATCAAAATTAAATTGTATACCCAAAATTAGATGAAAATCTTTTAAATTTTTTAAAATATTAATAAAAATAAAAAATTGGTACCTTAAATTTTGCCCAACTTTGACCATGGCACGTTTTCTTCCTGTAAGTACTGTTGATTTAATTTTCACAGCATGTTTTTGTTACCTTTTCAACTGTTAACACCAAAAATTTGAAACCAGTTGATCAAAAACTGTAGATTTTATTCAAGTTTTCAAGCACCATGTAACATATTGTTTACATCAAGCTAGTGTTATGCAGTTTGCAAGAGCTCAGCTCCCCAGCTTCAGCTCTTAGTTCCTTAAATTCAGCATACAGCTAGATGTCTCCAAAATCCCCTACCATGCAAAGAATTTGGTCACTAGGACTTAATACCTTCAAGATATTAATGAAAAACTTCATTTTTCCATTAAAAACCCATTGTTACACTTCAAGACTGCCTAATATCAAAACCACTGATCTGACTTTAATCATAAATAATATACATATTTTTCATTCACTATGCACATGCCAGAATGATGTCAGTATTGCGTAATTGTTTTAAGTTATAATGCACTTTGTAAAAAATCAAAAAATATATTTACTCCCTTAACAAGGGGATTGCTGAAGCTAGAGATTTTTGTCAGGGATGTAACATTATTTAATCAAGATTCAATTGAATACCCAACATTAGTTATGAATTTTTCAAATTTTATAAGTTATTTGTATAAATGTAAAATTAGTAACTTAAATTTTGCCCAAATTTGACCATGGCACGTTTGTTTCCTGTGAGCACTGTTGATATAATTTTCATTTCATGCACACATAAGGATTTCAGCTTTTAAGTTTAGAAAGCTGAAAGAAATTGGCCAAAAATCGTAGCTTTTATTAATGTTTTTATGAGACCCTGTCAGACTTTGGCTCTCTCCAGCCCCTCTTGAGTCACCTGTATGTTGACCTCGTTGAACTTTCAGCAAATTATGCATGCTTGAGGCGAGGCATACAGGGGAATCCAGGCAGCTTATGGCCAGCCACAGTTGATCGAGGTGTCCAACCCAACTCATCTAGTAGTTTTAACCAACTACATAACAATAAACAATAAATTAATAAATTTTTATTGGTTTTTAATAAAAAATTAAAGAAAAATAGAAAAGGAATTTGTTAGTTTATAATAACAGGAAATTAACTTGCAGTTACTGATGATATAAGAATCTTGTATCGATGGATAGAATGTCATGTATTCCAAATAACACCATGCAGTCACCTATGGTATTTTTCAGTTCAATTTTAATGATAAAGAAGTAAATCATATCATTCATTACTAATCATTAGGGATCATATGATGGAAATTAATGATAGACAAAGATGCAGTTGATAATATTAATCTAGATTCCTACTGTGTCTAGTGTGTACATTGATGTGAAATTAGTCCAAAATGAATTTATTACAGTTATTTTTTTTAATATATATAAAAGCCATAAAACCAGGTACTTATGATCATTATTTAAATGTGTGAATTTTGTATATTCTGGATTCTCAACATCGTTGTTTGGTGAAAACTGAATAAATACCCGACATGGTGCAAATACTATGTAATTGTATTTAAATACGAATATGAATATGTACTCCATTATAAAATTTCTTGTATAAAGAATGTGAATTCAGGTAAAAATGAAAGTATATGAATACCAGTGCAAATACTTTCAAAATGTATTCATGAATGCATTCATGAATATATTCTTTAATATTATTTTAATAATCATTTCAGTTATATTTCATTTTAAAAAATCATATAGTTCTCTTATTATTTTTAATAAAAATATGTTTGGGACAATATTTGTAATTTTTTATGCCCCCGCCACAAAGTGGCCGGGGCATATAGTTTTACCCATGTCCGTCATTCCGTCATTCCGAAATCAAACAGTTGTACGGACTTTTTTTCACAATGCCTGCAGATATTGGCCTGATTTTTGGTGTGTTGGCAGATAATGACCAGTTACAGATCGAGTTCGCCTTTTATCCCGATTGACCTTCTTTTGACCATTTTACGGCACCTAAACTTAGAAAATTTCATGAAAAATAGAAATTTTCATGACAAATACACATGTACGGAATTTTTTTCGCAATGCCTGCAGATATTGGCCTGATTTTTGGTGTGTGGCCAGATAATAACCAGTTACAGATCCAGTTTGTGTTTTGTCCCGGTTGACCTTCTTTTGACCGTTTTACGGCTCCTAAACTTAGAACATTTCATGAAAAATAGAAATTTTCATGACAAATACACATGTACGGAATTTTTTTCGCAATGCCTGCAGATATTGGCCTGATTTTTGGTGTGTGGCCAGATAATAACCAGTTACAGATCCAGTTTGTGTTTTGTCCCGGTTGACCTTCTTTTGACCGTTTTACGGCTCCTAAACTTAGAAAAATTCATGAAAAATAGAAATTTTCATGACAAATACACATGTACAGCCGTTTTTATCCCTCAGCTCATAGGCTGATGGGCTAATGTCATCACCCAAGCTGTCCGTCTGTCCATCTGTCTGTCCGGTGTCTGTCCGTCCATCCGTCCGTTCCGCGTCTGTGTGAGACCTTGTGAGAGGGATATCTCTAAAAGGATTCATAGTTGGAATTTTATTTCATCAGTGAAGATGTATATCGATAAAATCTCGGTCAAGTTCGAAGATGGGTGACCTTGACCAATTTTTCTACATTTTAGAGCTGATTATAGAAAAACACTCAGAAGTTTATATCTCAGGAACCATTGTGTGGATTTTCACAAAACTTACTATGATCATTGGGACTGATGGTCTGTATGTGCTGCACAATTTTGGTTGCGCCACCTGCAATTTCTGATTTTTTAATGAAATTTTATCGGATTTTTTCAATTTTGGCCTTATGTGCAGGATATCTCCAAAGGTATTCAACACAGGAACTTAATTTCTTCAGTGCTATTGCATTATATTTACAAAATCTTGGTCAAGTTCAAAGATGGGTGATCTTGACCTACTTTCAAGGTCACAGAGCTTAGTATAGAAAAAAACTTAGGAGCTTATTTCTCAGGAAGCATTTGGTGGATTGTTATGAAACATGGTATATACCTCTCCAATTTAAATTTATAAATGATTATCAACTTTTGCTAATATTCTAGTTTTGCAATGCAATGCTTACAGATACTGGCCTAATGTTTGGTCTGTGGGCGCATAATGACCACTTACAGATCGAGTTCGTGTTTCGTCCCAGTTAACCTATTTTTCACCATATGACAGACCCTGAACATAGAAAATTTCATGAAAGACAAATTTTCATGAAAAATGCACATATATGGACTTTTTTTCACAATGCCTGCAGATACTGGCCTGATTTTTGGTGTGTTGCTTGATAATGACCCTTTACAGATTGAGTATGCATTTTGCCCTTGTTGACCTACTTTTGACCATACAACACTTCCTGAACTTAAAAAAATTTACAAAATTTAACAAATGTTTCTAATTTGCCCCAGGCGGGGGCATTTTTGTCATTCCAACACATCTAGTTTTAATTAATAGTTAAACCCTTATATTATATATTCTGCTTATAAGTTATATGGCCAAGTCAAAATCTGTGTGACAATAGTACTCCATTTGTTAATAAAATGAATGAAATCAATCCTCTTCCCTGTCTCCAAAGGAACTATCAAAATCATACATAAGCTAAACAACAACAACTCATAATACAGCTTATATTTATTACCACACAAAACCAGCCTGTGCCTCATTTCTAAATAATATTTTTTTATCATATATAACAGCTGAGCGTTGTGACCCATAGGTCCCTTGTTTCAGGAGTTGTTCAATGTATTGGTCTCATATTTGGCATGTCCATCCATCTTGGAGAGTTTTCTTATAGACCAGACAGGTGGCACCACCTACCTTGCCTTTTCTTAGAATACATTTATACCCTTTTTCAGGAGCGATTTGCCCTTTCGGCCTGAAATTGTGCATGTCCATTCATCTTGGATACCTCCATCTCATATTCAAGACTAGTGGCGCCATCTGCAAATGTTTTTGCATGGCATCCATCCCTCTGTTTGCTTTAGGTATAAATTGCTCATATCTTAGAAGTGGATGGATGTATCAGCCTGAAATTTTGGCATGTTTAGCCTTTTTGTAAACCAGACAGATGGCACCACCTGCTGTTCTTTTTTTTACAGAATACATTGATAAATTTTTTCTCAGTAGTGAATTGGAGTCTCTGCCTGAAATCTTGCATGGTGTATTTATCTGTAGATCAATTTTGGTGAAAATTGCACATATAGGAGGAGTTTAATTGGCATCACTGATGCCACAAATTTGGAGTCATGTAATGTCAGGAAGCTTCCATGACTTACTTTACCTATGTCTCTGTGATATGGCGGATACACGTAGTCACTTGTCAACTACCCATAATAATATTATCATTAAATACATGCCTCACCTGTATGCAAAATTCATTCGAGTTTCATGGCCCATGGGCCACTTAATCATGATTATTGGTTCCATGGTTTTTATGTATGTTTTTAAAGTGTTGTTGCTTTTAATGATATATTAAATTTAGTTGATAAATGATAATCCATTTAGTCCTTTGTTTATCTCTGCATTTAAACATAATAATCAAATAAGTGAACAGGGAAAACATGAAGCTTATTTGTTTCTACAAATCACATAATACTCCAGAGTATTCAGAAGAGGATCCAAGGTGGAGGGGCATGGGGTCCAGACCCCCCTTTCATCAGCCGCCGGACCTTTTATGTGGGTCTCAGACCAATATTTGAGGGCTGGACCCTCTTTTTCTGGTCCTGGGGACCTTTTTCTAGGCTTTGTCATTAGTCGTCCTGGGTTGGACCCCCCTTCCCTTTTCCTTAATCCTGGATCTGCCCCTGGTATTCCTTAATCTAATTTACATGCAGCACTTGTTCACATGTGGTTACATAGTTGGTGCTATTTACTCAATCTGGTAGTGCAAATTAGTAAATTCTTTTGCATGAGGTCTTATCTTTGGGGGAAGTTATTTCAGGAAGTTGCTGTTTCAAGAGATATAATGTATTTTAACTACAAAGAAAATAATATCCAATAATGATGTCTTTACAGTAGATTTTATCAAAATGAAGAGTTTTTGGAAAAATAGTTAAAGGAATAAGCCTTACATATAAAATATATGTATAAACATAATACTTTCCCCATAAGAAAACAATGACACTTAACCCTTGTTTCAGTCTGCTTGCTTATCCTTATGTGAACTTGAAAAAAATAGTTTTGTTTCCATATGCATGTATATGCGTAAACTTACAGATGTATATGGTGGTACAGTCGATCAAACAGGGTTTCCCGAGAAAGATGGTGGGTTGACACCATTTTACCACAGATCTCTGAGTTTACTCAGACCTTATGCGTGAAAGTTGCCCCTGTGGTGATTTTTATGCCCCCCCCCCACAAAGTGGCCGGGGCATATAGTTTTACCCATGTCCGTCATTCCGTCCTTCCGTCATTCCGAAATCAAACAGTTGTACGGGCTTTTTTTCGCAATGCCTGTAGATATTGGCCTGATTTTTGGTGTGTGGGCAGATATAGACCAGTTACAGATCGAGTTCGCGTTTCGTCCCGGTTGACCTACTTTTGACCATTTTACTGCTCCTAAACTTAGAAAATTTCATGAAAAATAGAAATTTCATGACAAATACACATGTACGGACTTTTTTTCGCAATGCCTGCAGATATTGGCCTGATTTTTGGTGTGTAGGCAGATAATGACCAGTTACAGATCGAGTTCGCGTTTTGTCCCAGTTGACCTACTTTTAACTGTTTTAGGGCTCCTAAACTTAGAAAATTTCATGAAAAATAGAAATTTTTATGACAATTACACATGTACAGACTTTTTTTCGCAATGCCTGCAGATATTGGCCTGTTTTTGGTGTGTGGGCAGATATAGACCAGTTACAGATTGAGTTCGCGTTTTGTCCCGGTTGACCTACTTTTGACTGTTTTACTGCTCCTGAACATAGAAAATTTCATGAAAAATATGAAATTTCATGACAAATACACATGTACATTTTTAATTTGCAATGCCTGCAGATATTGGCCTGATTTTTGGTATGTGGGCAGATATTGACCAGTTACAGAATGAGTTCGCGTTTCGTCCCAGTTGACCTACTTTTGATTGTTTTACGGCTCCTGAACATAGAAAATTTCATGTAAAATATAAATTTTCATGACAAATGCACTTGTACAGACTTTTTTTCGCAATACCTGCAGATATTGGCCTGATTTTTGGTGTGTGGGCAGATAATGACCAGTTACAGATCGAGTTCACGTTTTGTCCCAGTTGAACTACTTTTGACCGTTTGATGATGCTCTAACTTAGAAAATTTCATAAAAAAGTGCACATGTATGGACTTTTTTTCGCAGTGCCTGCAGATGGGGGCCTGATTTTTGGTGTGTAGGCAGATAATGACCAGTTACAGATTGAATTCTTGTTTTGTCCCATTTGACCTACTTTTGACCATTTGACTGCTCCTGAAAATAGAAAGTTTCATGAAAAATAGAAATTTTCAAAACAAATGCATATGTACTGACTTTTTTTCCTCAATGCCTGCAGATACCACCCTGATTTTTTATTAGTGGCCAGATAATGACATTTACAGATAGAGTTAGCGTTTCGTCCCGGTTGACCTACTTTTGATTGTTTTACGGCTCCTGAACATAGAAAATTTCATGAAAGACAGAAATTTTTATGGAAAATGCACATGTATGGACTTTTTTTCACAATGCCTGCATTTACTGGCATGATTTTTGGTGTGTTGCTTGATAATGACCCGTTACAGATCTAGTTTGCATTTTGCCCTTGTTGACCTACTTTTGACCATACGGCACCTCCTGAACTTAAAAATTTTTTCAAAATTTTACAAATGTTTCTAATTTGCCCCAGGCGGGGGCATTCGTGTCGTTCCGACACATCTAGTTATTTATAATGCATATACCCTTATACACTGACAATCACCATGGAAACACCACAGTTACAAAATCATATGAGCAATTTTTCATGCGTATATGCAGAAACACATATATAGGCTCATGGAAACACAATTTTAAAATTTTGATTTTGCTGTTTAAGTTGCTTTCTTAGGGCTTTACAGTAGATACACAATGCAGGTGTGAGTCAGTACACTGAAACAGTTCTTTGACACATGACATATTTGCTGACGTGATCATAAATTTTCCCCAGGGTCACAAAGTAACATTCACTTGACAATAATAGGTCTTTATAGTCAAGGCCCAGCATTTAACTCTTAATTGAATTTCTTCTCTTGATTTATTTCTTTTGTAAGTGTTTTCAAGAGATAAACCAGGTGGTGGTATGCATTTGTCTCTGTTTTTCATTTATTCTTATTATTCGTTTAACTGTTATAATTGACAACATGTAACATAATGTGTTGGATATGGTTTACAGACTGTTGATGACCACATTTGCTTAATTCATCAAGTTTTATTGCAATTTGTGTTTCCTTAAGTGAAACCAGTGCCGCTGATAGAGGCGGTATTCCTGGAGTATGCACGCACTCTGATCAGCCTAGGTATGAAGACGGCAGCCGAGCACTACTGCACACAAGCTGGGGAAAAAGGGCAACTGTTTCTTAAAGAGATGGAGAATATGTATACAGGATAGAGAGAGTGAGAGAGGGAGGAGTAGACAGCTAGACAAACAAAACACTAAGAGAGGGAGAGGATCAAATTATGATGGATAAACTGGATGGGAGAGTTAGCTAAATATAGAAAACAGGCAAGAGGTTTTGTAGAGAGATGTATATTTCATAAACAGGTAAACCTCTATAATGTGGGCACCTTACACCGGGCCAAAATTTATAGAGGTTGCCACTATATGTAGTTCATAGCTCTAACAAATGAATAATAATAAGAAAAAGAAATTGGGATTTTGAGAACCATGCACTATATAGAGGTGCCCAATTTGTGGAAATGCCCACTTGGGGAGGTTCCACTGTATGTAAATTGTAGATAAAGCTAGGTATAACATTATAATGTTGGAATGGATAGAGATACAAACGTGCATGTGTATCCATTTTTAAGTTCAAACCATGCAACACAGTAAATAAGCTTTAAAAATGCTGATAAACACTAATTAAGTCATATTCAAGTAAAAATAGCTGGTATCAGACTATTAATGTGCTGAAGTTTTCTGCTTGGGAAGGAATAAGGAATAACCTGTCACTGAAAACATTGTGCCAGTAGATTTTCCTTGTGTCAGTACCATGACAGTGTGAGGTCAAGAGAGAGAGAGAGAGAGAGAGAGAGAGAGAATGTTTAGGCAAGTACAAGTGATAGATGAAGTGAATGACAATGATGCATCAAGATAGAGATACCTAGAGAATGAAAGTGAGATATAATAATTATCTCATGATTGATCTTGATAATAGGAGGAGTGCCCTTGCTTCTGTTAATTAATAAGCTTAATATGTACTCTAAAGCAGATGTAATTGTCACCAATTAGTGTAAATATTTAGTGACCCGAACAATTATTTATTCCAGTGGTTTACTGGATGCATTTTATCCTAGTCTGAGCTGTGTTGTACAAGATATACAGACCTGCATAGTTTAGAAAAAAATATAATTGTGATTTTATGAAAATATAAGGTGTATCATTGTAATATTTTATTTAATATATTCATGACATTGTTA
Organism: Sipunculus nudus; assembly: GCA_026874595.1. Lineage (NCBI taxonomy): Eukaryota > Metazoa > Annelida > Sipuncula > Golfingiida > Sipunculidae > Sipunculus > Sipunculus nudus. Next base: position 35,203,965 of record CM049306.1, on the reverse strand, counting down.
TAGTGCTTTGTGTATACCTCAATGATGTTATTGTTTTCTTTGTTGGTGAATTAAAGTGATTATTGCTGCATTTAATGATGAGCATATCTGATCATGTATTATTATTTATCACTAAATATTGGTAAATATCCATCAGTGTGGTTAAGTTTCTGTTCATGTATTATATGTTACTTAGGGCCTATATCTATCAATTAATAATCATCTGTTGGCATTCTTTCAGTGGCTTGGTCTGGACTTTATGTGACTTATTAAGTCCTACTTTAATCAGCATATAATATATATTTTTTGACAGGTATATTTACTTAATGCAAATTTGTTGCATTACTAACTTTTTGTCTTGTCTCGTTCTCAAGACGCTTTGTTCCGATTGGCTCTGCTGCTCACAGTTGTGAATTCCTAAACAAACTTTTGTCAGTTATGTTAACTGTTCGAAAATGACGATCTTGTTTCTCTTCAAAGTTTGTATCTTGAGTCAGATGAAATGTGGCTTATATACACAAACCAAAACAGTTTAACTGGAAATCAACTGATTAATTAATGAAAATAAATTTATTATATATTTAATTGTTAAGAAGTCATATAGTTAAACTATCCCACAAAACTAGCGACATCTATCTGTGGAAACTGACACAGCAATATCATATTGAGTGTCTTTTCTCGCATGGTATATGAAAAAAAAAAACTACCTTATCTCCAACGAACAGGTTTCCATGCGCGGGGGCCTTGGACATTTTCACTGGACAAAACCCGCGATATTGCACGTGGTTATAATTTCATGCAGCAGACGACAGTTACGCCTTTGTGCGCATGCGAATAGGAAGATGTCGTTTGAATGAAACCAGTGTCTGGTAATACTGTAAAGGACACTGAAATATTACAAAATACAAATACAACCACATTTTAAAGAATTGAAGATTGTAGTGCAACTGGTTGACAAATGAGACGTTTAGGACCAAACGGCAAATGCTTAGATTTGGGAGAAAAAGTGACATGGCGAGCGGGATGGTTGTCAGGACATGAATAAGGTCAATGTTCGCATAAAATTTTCTCACGGCCCATTAAAATAATTGAATACTGATTACACCCTTATACGTCAGAGTAATAAACCTCTGACGTATATGTCAATAAACTATTCTCATATGTCGTAAATATTTCGAAGTCTGCGTTACTTCATTAATATTTTTGTTATAATCGTATATTAATATCTTGGTTCAAACAGAACCTTTCATTCTTGACCATTTCAGTCTTTGATGTTATCAACCGAAGATAAATTTGATTATGTCAAACACAATTTATCATCATGTTGGCGTGCAGTCCATTTTGGTGTGTTTCATTATATTTTCAGTACATTAACAGTATAATGATAAATGTCTCTGTTCAAACAAAACATTATTTGATGCTCAGCAGAAGTATTTATCTTATTAACTGAAGAAAAATTTGATTATTTCGAACACAGTTTATTATTATGTTGACATATTCAGTCCACACTGTAGTTTATTCAATTAAGAGCCACATCATGAATACTTATTAATACTTGCATATGGCTTATTGGTTTTTCTATGAAACCCCATCCACGCCACGTGTTTCGGCATCATATAGGATATACGCTACTTGCTGTTAACAATAAATGTACAATTTTGTACTGTATAGAGGGACAATTTATTGATAAATGAATCTTCTTATTACAACTGCCCTCTGTTAATTAAATTTCATAAATACAGTAACCCTTTATGACATTTTAAGTTGAAAGAGCCTTCTTTTTAAACTGCTGTTAAAATGGCGGTACCCAACACTTAATAAATAGCTTAATGTATTCATTCATAAATATTATAGATTAATATAATAATTTATATCAATCCTCGTTCAGCATTTACTCCAGTATATACACAAGTTAATGTTACCATGGTTACCTGGTATTATTACTTTTATCTTTGTTGGAATAATTTTCTGTACAGATTTACAGAAATCACGCACTAACATATATTTGTTTACATGAAATTGTCTTCAGTGCAAGTTTTTCTCATATAGTTCCAATTTGAGGCCTGTAGAGCCTCATTCACTTAATAATAGAAAAAAATGGTGATAATCGTTAAGTTGGTGAGAGTAAAATTCCAATTAAATAGGGAGTCCTGTTTTGGAGCGGATAAGAGAATTTGACTCCTATATGTCTGACTATGTCAGGTCATCGGTCACTTGCAGGCATTTATCACAGTGCAGAGGATGAGTTATGAGAACCAAGGGTTTTGTCATAGAGTGCTCCATCACAGACCTGTAGACTGGTGGATGGTAACATGGCGGGAATTTAACTATTTTGTCTGTTTAAAACCTCTGTTAGTCTAAACCAATCGTTCATCTAAACCCATAAGTAGCTCAGTCGCGAAGGTCCCTATTATGAAGTCTAATTACCATTTACATTGACTACATGTTACTGTGGCGTGTGCGTTTAATCAAGTTCGCAGTAAATCTTCCCAAGGACGTTTTATCAATACGCCCTGCTAGAGGTCACCGGCCCATGCTGACCCAGTCAATCACTGTACTTTATACCAAGTGTTATTTAATATTGGATCGTGCAGTTGTACATAGAGATTACGTCAGAATTACTTAAATTGCATTCTGTCATCGCAGTGTATACATTCCAGTGTGTGTCGAGTAATAAAATGGCGTAGTAATTGATGTAGTGTTATTGTTTTATTGGCCCGTATGGGAATATTATGTATTTGGAACTAAAACTACTTGCCTATAATGAAGAACATGATATGGGACTGCGTGACTGCCTGAGCTAATTGATGTCGATGTTTTCCAGTGAAAAAAGAGACCGGGAGTTAGGACTTATCAAATGTGCAGGCGGATACACTTTTCTTGAATAGGAGACATTACCTATTGTTAACACGTGTCTTAATGTTTCGATGGCCACTCCCTTTTAACTCAGATTCCAGATGAATCTATTAATAACTGCCGTGTGGGATTTCAATGTACGTGTATTTGTTTTTTTAAAGATTTTTATATGAAGACTTTATTTGAATGACTTAAATAGCTTCTTGAGCAGGTGTATTACTTGCCAGTACTAAAAAGGTTATCTTTTTGGGTATCGTTAAGAAAACGGATCTCTTGCTCTCCAATAAATTATAGCGTTTAAAATAGGTTTTGATTTAAAAAGAAGGCCATCCTCTGTGCTGTTCCCCCGCCTGCATTGGGACTTCAGTTGCGTGCATGGGTAACATGATACAGATTGAAATATGAGACACGAAGTAATGAGGAAAACACCTGCGCAAAGCCGGAATCTTATAGGCTAGGCAAAAGAAAGGAAAACGGTTCTAAAGTAGAAAAATGTTTTCCCACGAAAGCAGGCCTCCGCCATTTGGACGGTCCTTGATGTAGGATAATTGTGCCTTATTGGCCCATTTTCCCAGGTTTTTTGTTGCATGTTCCGTAAAAAAGTCCTTGCATTCACTTATTCGGTCCATATTCCGATGTTCAATCTGCACAATTGTGAATATTTATGAAAATCCTGATCATGAGCCGGGTCCACACCAAGATGTAATCGATTCTTTATTGGCCCATTCCCGAGGTGTCCTAAAAAAGAGGATCTGTTCATGACTGCTTGAGTTATGCTATGAACAAAAACACACGAACGGGAATAAACAACACCCTCCAGGCGGAGACTGCTACAATTGAACAACGTAGAGCAGATATATACATCCGCCAAGGCAGAACAATACATTCGGATCCTTCCCTTTATACTAGCTATGTCCCACTCAGGAAGTTCCATCGAAAGCGGTTCAGTCGTTTCAACACACGACTTCCAAAGGCATTTCGAAGTGTATGTTGAATCGTGGAACAAACTTTAATTTCACATGTGCTTTAACCCTATGTTTAGTAAATGTTCTCCATGATTATATTTCAAGTACGTGAACTACTTGGCTGTGGCAAGTAGGGATGATATTAAAGGGGTGAGACATAGTGTTTGGTCTGTCGTCGGCGTTGTCGTTTGTCATTTCTTGTGAACGCAATAACTTTTGAACGACTCGACATATTTCCATGCAGTTTTAAGTTTAACTTGTTTCTACCAATATCTCGGACGAGTTTGAAAACCAGTGACTTTGACCTATATTTTCAAGTTCAAATAGGCCGATATATATATATATATATTTTTTTTTTACCCCATAAATTTCAAAGTATCGCATATTTTTTCCTCAAATCTGAAATACTAATTGTTTAAGTCCCTTGAGGAGCTCGAGAACTCGTGAGCTTGATCTTCAAGGTCAAATCGGCCAAAATCGAAAGTATTTGTGAACGTTATAACTTTTGAACCAGCCAATACATTTTCATGAAATTCGACTCGTGAAATGTCTCTTCAAAAATCTCGGACAAGTTAGAAAACTGGTGACTTTGACCTTCAACATCATGGTCATATAGGCCGAAACTGGATTATATGTGAACCCTATAACTTTAGAAGTAGCGATTATTTTTTCGTCAAAAATGTTTTAATCAAACCCTTGAGGAGCTCGAAAACTGGTGACCTTGACCCTGATCTTCAAGGTTAAATCAGCCAGGAAAGAAATTATTTTTGAACGCTAAAGGTTTTGAACCACTTGATATATTTTTAGAAAATCAAATTGTGAAATATCTCTTCCAATATCTCGGACAAAATAAAAATCCGATGACCTTGACCTTCATCATCAAGGTCAAATTGGATGAAATACAATTTTTATGTGAACCCAATAACAATTTTAGTATCAAATATTTTTTCGTCCAATTTGAATAATTCTTTATCAAATTCCTTGAGGGGCTCGAAATCTGGTAACTTCCACCCGGATCTACAAGTTCAACCAGTATAAAATCTCAGATCAGTTCATAACATTGTTACCTTGATCATCATCATACAAGGTCAAATCTTTAGAAATCCAAGATTTAAGTTAACACAAAACTTTTGAAGGGGTCCATCCCCCCCCCCCCCCCAAATTTGAGAAAGTGAGGCCTGTAGTTAGGGGAGACAGAGTTGTTTTATGTCACAGAAACGACGAGGTCCTATAGTTGTTTTTAGTTTCACGGGGCTTGACTTGCCTGACATCGGGAAAATAAACCAGCTTGAGTGGATGCTATTTAGACATGAAATATCAGGTGTCGGGCAAATGAATGAAGCGTCTGAAGTGACTTCAGAGCGGGAGGATACACTTAGGAACCATGCATCGTCGTGAGGAGGTATATATTTTCTGATCCCCCTATTGTGCGGGGCCCACTCAGGGCTCGGCCACTTTGCCTTCACACCTACACTTCACCTCGGCTGTGAATGATATGTGTTAGGGCGCTCAGAACCATTTACTAGTGTGGGTTTGCATGCCAGTAATCACTCTGTATTTGAAACTTGTCACCTGACAAATTACAGCTCCCTGTTCTTGGACTTCCGACCTTTTCTTTGCCGTGAAGTAGGTTTATATATAGGTCATTGACTATACAGGTGAATGATTACTCAGAAAAAGCACGGTACAGCCGCGCGGGGGAGATTGGGAAGATGACTTTCGCTAATACGGGGGCGAATAGGGAGGTTTAAAGGGGCCCAATCACCTATTAAGCATGTTGAGTTAACATGAAAAATAATTTCTCCCCTTTAAAATTAATCTGTATCTGCCAAAATATTGCCCTCAAACCGTTTGCTTACTCCTGTAAACGAGTCTTAAAAACAGTGAACCGGGCGCGATCGCATACATCGAAGCGACAACACGTACCAATCATGAGATGCCCTGACTGACTTTGCTAACAAAAAATTAAATACATGTTTCCCCTGGTTGAAACACCGCGTGTTGCCCCTCTTGATCGGACTCCGGTCACGCGGCCTGGTTATCGTCAACAGAATGTGTTTACCAACACGCAGGGCTATAACAAAGTGTTAAACAGTCTTATGCGAGGAAATGAGATTGTGTGCTTGAATGGTTCTGCTGGCAAGCTTTTGTATAAAGCAAAACTGAACTGATAGTGATAAAGAATAGGAATAATATTCCTCCTGATTATGTCCCTTTAAATGTTTTCTTCGATGTATGAATAGAGAAGACGTTTATTTTAAATCTTTTAATGAATGTCTTTCAATAAACATGAATTCACATAAATACACTATTACATGATACATATGTCTTTAAAAAGACAAAATTAAGAAAAATCCACATTCAAACAAATAATGAGTAACTGAATAATTCCAAAGTAAACCCCGGCTTCTGTGGCCTGGAGATCGTGAGTTCTAATCTGAGCCGAGGCGGTGAGCTTATCACGGTGGGCCCAAACCAATGGTTATCTGCAGGCTAAATGGGGAGATCGTGCCCAACTGCCGTGTTTCACTCACAAACGAGTGCGCCTCCCGGGGGTTCCCCGGTGGTATGACTCGGCAATGGGGACGGTTGTATACCCATAGTCCGCAGGTGCAGAAGTCACCGGGCTGGGTTAACACCGGGATATAAAAGAAGAGGCAGCCTGTGCTACTGCCCTGCCTTGTAGTCCGAAACATGAAAGGAATTCTGCAGATTTACATATCTAGGTAAACTAGTTATGTAAGCTAGCATTAAAAAAAAGGAGTCAGTTACTTTAAAAAAAAACGCGAAAATTCAAAGTACCCCGCTCTCCTTAAACGGAACTTGACTCTGGACATTCAGCGCACTTGAAGTCATTATGGAGTATTTAAAATACATATAACAGATTTTCTTTTAAATTAATGTTTTCACTCCTTAACTTTGATAATTGTTTAATGCCTGCTTAAATAAGTACATATATGTACATCTGCAGAATTTTATTCCGTTATCGGACGACGTGGCAGGGCAGTATCACACGCTTCCTCTCTTTTTATTAATGCGGGCCCTTGGTGCATAACCCTCCCCATTGCTGGGTCATACCACCGAGGAATCCCCGATAGGCGCACTCATTTTTTAGTGTAACCCGGCCGTTGGGCACAACCTTCCCAGGCCTTCCCAGTGCGCTCGCCCTTGGCTTTGCCGACCGTGAAAAATTTCACCGCCTCGGCTGAGAATCGAACTCACGATCTCCCGGCATTGAGTACAGTGCTCTACCCCTGAGCCACAGAAACCTGCATATTTTTTATATCTCCTGCGCCCTCTCTGTATCCGCCCCTGCGGCCAGGCTATAATGATACATCAGATGCTTTTATAATCCTTTTCTATCGAGGGTCTTTGTCTACACCGCCCGTGTATAATGTGGTGCACTGGGAGAGGTGTACTTTGGGTTTTGTAAAATATAGTTATACGGTGAGCCATAAATATAGAACCTCTATGTGTAATCTGTCGCAGGAGCCCTTGTCCGGATGGGAAACCGGTGACAGGGATCGTGTAACCGTTCAAAAGGTCCACACTGATATATCGGCATCCCATGCGAAAACGCCATTACCTGGTCGTATTATTTGTTCATACTTATTCTGGGCCACTGCTGGTCATTGATGAAGCATATTATGATCAGGGGCGGATTTATAGAGAGGGTATGTGGGTAGGGGGAGGGTGAACGCCCATCCTTTTAAACTTAAACCAGGAAGACTGAATGATGCCCGCTTAATATACCGAACACCCTTCCGACAGAGGTCGAACCTCTTCAAGCCAATCAGTGTGGGAATGTCAAACTTCAATTCGAAATTTGTTACATTCCAAGGAAACACCTTCTGTTTACATTTTGCATGTGTATGAACAGAAAATATTACTCATTATAAGTCTTTTTCACAAAAACACCCATGTTTATGTCAATTGCCTTTAAACTATTCTTATCCAACATATTTGAAGGGACTACATTGCTCTCTTCACTACATTTATACCTACGCCGCTGGTGTATTTAGAAGCCTGGTGTATTGTGGGTGACAGATTTGGAAGCCCTAACCAGCAGCTGCACTCCTGTGGGTCCGAGTCTGCGACTACTAGCATTTTCAGCACATTTGTATACCTATCCCAGGGTGCTGAGCGCCCCCCCCCCCCGCCGATCCTGTATCCGCCCCTGGCCAAGGTACATCATACGACCCGGTTTTTGCTTGCTTGTAACAAGGTGCGTGTTTTAAACAAACCCCATTACAATGGCTGGTAAAAATAGTGCTCTGTCTTCAATTGGCGAACGTAATTTATAGGTAATAAATAAAGCACTGTTTCCTTGAAGGTTTTATTGCCTTCAGTGTAAGCCATGCAATTTTAAGAATTAGGAAGTGAAGTTCTCTGAAATAGTATCCATGGCAATCTACGACCCACCAGAATCCGACAACTTTATTAAGACTTGATTTACGCTCGGTAGAGCGCAAACCTCCTCCGAGACTAAAGAATCCTGCTATAACCGCCTCCTTTATCCGAATTTAAAGGTTCATCAAGATTTGTAATAATACATTTATTGTCTCACGCTATTAGTTAATTTTGGTTGAACACAAAAGTCCCCCAGCACAAGGACTTATACTGTCTCCATTTTATTTTTTTTAATACTTTGTTATGGCTATGTAAGGGAATATAGTCCACATGTGTCTGTTTCCATAACAAGACTGCGTTATCAGAGTCCGATTTTGCTCACGCGTGACAACACGTGAACAACAAGTAGAAACTTAAAGAACACTAAAAAAGACACCTGTTTTAAGCTTGAAAATTCTTATTCTGAAGCTGCGCGGCACCGCCACTAGGTGTCATACGCGCTATGTTTGTACACTGATTGTTTCCGGCGTTCGTGTATTTCTTTTTGAGTACAGGAGTAAGAAAACGGGTTTACAATGAAATGTTTGCGGATGGCATAATATTTTAAAGAGAAAACACGATACGTCGTGTATATTTAAAATACCTGCTATGTGAATAGATTTTAAAGGTGTCCATTCACCTATCTTTATAAAAAGGATTTATGTAATTTCTTGCTTCCTCTGTGTATATATTAATGATCTAAGGGTAATTCTGTTTATGAAATGTTCTTATATATAACGCCTCCGTAAAGGATATATGAACTTGTTTATGAAGAACGTGTAAAAAAAAACAGCAATGTTGACAAACGGTAAAACATGTAACCTATAAGGTGGTATTGGTTGCATATATGCGGAGGTAGAAAGGTCACTATCTGAATTGCCCCCAGATGCCTTTATTATATTTGTGATGATTATTTTGGCGGGCCCCTACCATATAATAAACACGTTGATATAAACAACTGTGTGCAGTGATATCCACGTTTCCTGGTCTATTTTTCTAAAGCTCCAAGGGATTACTTTTAGTTTATAAAGGTCAGATAGTTGATAAGGCCCCTTTAACAAGGACTTTTCGATCCATGCCTCAGCCGACCAATAAGTTTAAGCGGAAATTATTCAGTAAAAACAAATGAAACAAATAAACATGGATGCAAACATAACTTCCTTCGCTCAGGTTATAACAGAGACCGCCAACCATATTTATTTGGTACAGCCTTAGTTACTTTGCTTGCGTCGTATGTCTCAAATTCAGTGGCGTCAATTTATCTTCCGGTTTATCATCCACACACCATCAAACACACACACACACCTTTTAACGTCTGAATGACATAAAAAAATATAAGCGTCTGTATGGCACATTTCAATTACATGTACTTGTTTACATTTCAAATAAATTACGAGGTTTACAAATATATTTAAAAAATAAGGTATTATGTTTCCAGTATGAGTTAATTCTAAGCTAGGTTTAGATATATAATATTCATAGTAAACTTAAATGGAACATGTCTATAATTCTAATGATTAATGATTAATTAGTTCATTTGCAATACATTGTATATAAATATTATTCTCTGAATGGGGGGGGGGGGGGGTGATTACATGGATAAAGCTTGCACTTATAAGAGGTTCGATACAAGGGGGTTTTGTATAGTGATAATTTAACTTCGAAAATGAAACTTCGACAAAAGCCGGTTAAATGATTCAAGTGAGCACGACACACAAGGTTTTCCTTAATTTGATTTCCGACTTTTTTTATCAATTACATACTAAATGAAAAAAAGCGTCCCAATTGGGGACGCAAACTCTGCGCCGAAGACTTTTTTTTAAAGTGGTGCCCTGGAAGGTTAATTAAACGTCTGTGATTTATGAGAACTTCTAATTGAGATAATTGTAACGTTAAGAGTCACACTCCAAAGATAGCCATATTGCCACATGCAATGTCCCGTTGTAAAAATTAATAATAATAATAATAATACACTCATTCCGAGGTTAATTACGCTTTGATTTACACCAAAAGATTTTCACGATACCCAACATCCGTAAAACCATTCTTCAGACACGCATACACAGAATCGAGTGAAAACAATTACCCTAGCTTTGCGCAGCTAGGGTAAATAAGCATTACTCATTCCCTCAAAGCTGTTTCTGCAACAATCGGTATGAATCGGCATTTCATATGTTTCACACTATATATCCTTGAGATTCATAGGATGGCGTGCAACACCAGAATTTTTCGCGAGAACACCTTGGAATACATGATCGCTAAAATCGAATCGATTCAAAATTAAGTATGAATACTTGATTTTTCTCGCACATGGTAGATGCTGTTAGAAGTAAACTTAACGAGCGAACGATTGGTCTGGTTTATGTCAAGTGACAGCGTACTTATAAGCCATGAAGAGTTGTTAAAAATGAGGAAAATATTTGCATCTTCACAGAGCCTTACAGTGCGGTTTTCGTTGAGGAATGTAAAGGCACTCTGACAGCCGGTACGCTGGTCGTATACTCTCTTATGTTAGAGGGCCGAAATGGCGTTTCATTTGTGCCTTCTGTCTCCTGAGTTATTCAGTACAGCACTTAAAAATATTAACATTTTTTGCCAAAAAATGTAGCCACTTCTTCTGTCCCAATTTACCGCATCTTTTCATTTTAACTAACTTTTTGAGATATCCTGCAATGTTCCTTAGCTATAGAAACTGACGTCTTGCATTGTCGCATGCACTCGTTTTCTAAATACATCGTCAGTAAGTCAGAATCTGTATAAAAACGACCAACACTTAGCATCTATATTAGTTTTTACAACATATCATCTTTCTTCGTCGAGGCGTTCATTGAAATTTTATGGAAGGATCGATGGGCAATGGAAATTTGCTTTTCATTATGTTAACAATCGAAACCATCTATAATGGTTTCAACGAATTTCAGTGAATTAAAGTGGAATGCCGGGATACGGGTTGGTAAAAGTTGAAGCGGGCCTGGTCGCAGATACAGATTTTGGCGGAGGTATGCGCTCTTTGAGTGCCTTCTTGTTAAATTATTGATCGCTGTTAAAAGAAGTTATTGCAACACAGCTACATATGTAACAGTGTTCTAAGCCTCAAGCACTTTTCGATAAATAATCAATTTATCAATTTTCTTGTTGACGTTGAAAACGTGACGGTTTCCACTAAAATTTCTCTGACACGAAGTGGTCACAAGAATCGTCGTAATGGCTGTCTTATGGGAAGGCGAGAGATCCGTGCTGAAGAGCACAATATTTAATTTTTTTTTTTTTTTATAGTAAGGGTCTAGTCTGAGTATCCCGCAACCCGCACGTACGTTCTGTCTGCAGGCTGTGGCGGTCGACACCAATTTCGTGACAAAAGTGATTTAGTGCGTCCGTCGAGTACGAAGACCTAATTTGTTTAATTAGTGTGAATAACTGCCTAAGCAAACTCGATTTTAGCGCTTATAAAAAGATTAGGGCTCGTTGCCTTCTCAGCAGTCTGTCGGCTTCGGTTGTGGTCAATTCCGCGAGAAGCTGCAAGTAAAAGAGCACTTCCATTGTGTATCCTCTCTCTCTCTCTCTCTCTCTCTCTCTCTCTCTCTCTCTCATAAAAGGATAACTAAAAGAGTGTTACCTTAATCCTGTTATATATAAAAATGCGCTTTCGTCGTGGTGTCGAGCAGTTAGTCAAGGAAGGGGTTCGAGTCTTTTTTAATGATAGTTTGATAAAGTGTTAAAAAACCTATTTCTCTAGGGTAATAAAATGTCTATTTGTATCAATGCAGGGAAATTAGTTGCTCGATAACAATTTAAATAATGGAAAAAGGCTATACAGTTTCAAAGCTTATCGCGAAAAGAAAAAAAAATGATAAAACTGCAGGCAAAAACTAAAATGTACACTATTGACAACTCATGGCCTACATATAAGCTGTCCTCTGACTATACAAGACCAACTCATTGATATTTTAGTGTACTTTCTAACAATATCTACCATTTGCGAGAAAAATTCCATTTTGCATCAGCATATTGTTAAATCTCTCTGTATTTTTGTTTAATATCTGACAGTATGAATGCAAGCATGGCACATGTTACTGGACGAGAGCCAATTTGTACGCGATACAGGACATCAATCTTTACCAAAGAGACGGATTTTCAGTTTGGTGTGTGAGTTCACATGAATTCTTCCGTATTAATTCATTAATCGTAGCCTAATGTGAACAATATCGGCTGTTTACCGCGATATCAATGCAACAATACGGGTGGCCGTTGTAGTAAATCCCCACATGGCTTGTATCATGACTCCAGTTAGGTTTACCAGCCTAATATAAATTCCTAATGAGTCGTGGGTTCAGTTGTACCATGCTCTCTCAAACAATTTCCACTCAGCTAAAGAATGAAACAGATATGTTTTACACATATATTGCACTATGTGAGCGTTTTCTTAGTCCATCATGCCTGGACCTTGCCAAGAATGTATTTCGGCAACACTAAATGTCTCATATATTGCCTTTGTTGGTATTTATCACTACCATCCAGTCGCTAACTGTCCGTGTCGGCGCGCAGTTAATTATTTTTCTGTATCTGAAGAGCAAGCCTGAGACGGGGTGGTTCTGTCTTGGTTTTGGTACAGGACATGCAATGCATTTTATCAGATGCGCAGAAAGGGATTCAGGAGAAAAAGGAAACAAATTTATGTGTATAAAACCTAAACGATTACGAGTAAAATTAAGTAGAATACTCGATATATTGTGTACTATGTACGTGGTATAAGCATAAGCAGATAATTTTAAGGATTAAAAAAAGGTGGCATAACACCCTGGGCCAGGTTAACAAGTTTGTCGGGCATGATATTGGCTCCATACATACCTCTTGCACGCAGACGACCCTAAATCCGGCGCTGTTTTGGTCACACTGCCAAGAATCGAAATGACAAGACTACGACTCTGTATGCAGCCCAAAATGCACTGGGGCTTCTACATACACAGATGGCGTAGGTATAAATGTAGTGGAGAGGCTGATGTAGTCCGTTCAAGTACGTTGGAAAAGAATTGTTTCAAGGCAAATAACATAAAAATGGATGTTTTTGTGAAAAGGACTTCACGGAATAAGTTATACCTTGTATGCATGCGCACGTGAAATGTTAACAGAAGGTGTTTGCTTGAAATGCAGCAATTTTTTTTTAATGTTTGACAGTTAAGACAAGTAGTCCCACAATGTACAATACTAAGAGGTTCGTTTTGAGGAACCAACGAACCCTGGCGGAAGGATCTTTTTTGGTATGAATCGAGTGTTATGACATCCCTCATTTTATACGTCGAAAAGAGGCTGTCATGCCTTTCAAGAACGCGGGGGGTAAGCGTCTCCGACGCTCGGTATCTCTTACGAACGCCCGGTTCTGAGGGTTCAAGCGTCCGATGTTACGCGCGAATTTCTATCTTTAGGACCTTGTAACAGTCAATGATCATTACCAGCTGCTTCAAACCAACCCGTCAGCTGTGTAAACACCGCACTTATAACTGAGGCTTACATTTCGCGATAAGCAAACATTCATATAATGACACGATTTCCTATAATGATATCATAATAACATAGAATATGAAAAAGATTCAATTTTACATAACCCTTCAAAACTGGACACATACCATCTCCCCTTGGGACGCTCTAAACTCAAATATATATATATATATATAAATATATATATATATATATATATATATATATATATATATATATATATATATATATATATATACATGCCCCCATAGCGTATCTGTGAGTGCGGGAACTACACAGTGCAATCACGTGGTTTCCATGGGAACACCAGTGTGGTTAGGTGGACAGGGATGTGGAACGCCTTTTGGGAAAATATTGGTCGTCACGATCGAATTGTACTGACACAATCAGACGGGTCACCGACCGTAATGACTGAAGTGCAGTTAAAGCAAAATAACTACTGACATATGGACGTTAAACTGTGGGTTCTTCTTTTAAAATTAATATGTTCATAATTCACTTAACAGCAACATTACAGTAAGACCCAGTGTTTAGTATAACTATTTTTATTTTTATCAAACGTTCTGTTGATATATTACCTCATTTATATATGTAACCTAAAGGTTAACGGCTTCCCCAATCCTTACGCTAATCCAATCACACATGCCCAGACACATACACTGTTTGTTTCTTGAAAATCTTTATTTTTATTTAGAGTTTCCTATCTATCAAAGTTAAGGTTATCTGTCTATAAGATTAATGACAAGTCAATTATTGCCCACCGTGTAAATCAGTAGTTTCCAAGATATTTGACCCTTCTGCAGTGTTTATAGCTAACATTTTACCAACATTGGGTAAGACATGAAATCACAACTGCAGCAGTCCATCAAACTTCTTTAATCCCCAGCTATTTGGTGTATCGAATATGTTGAGAAAGTCCCCCGCTATTATGTTAACAGAACACGTTGAGCAAGTCCCCTTGCTATTGGATCTACAGAATACGTTGACTATGTCCCCTGCTAGGGTCTATAGAATACGTTGCGTGCCACCCTTGAGTGCCACCTATTCCTGCCTTGTGTCCGTTTCCAAGTAGGTCACATGCTCTAAATAATTACTGAAGGATTATACTCCAGTGATAAGGGGGGTATCATGAAAAAGATCCTTCAAACAAATAATCAAAGAAGGAAGGATGGAAGAAAGGAGCTCTGCAGCGCCCGACTGCAAAAGTAAAATACGGGCCGTCCATCGGATGAGGACGTAAAATGGCGGTCCCGTGTCCAGAAGGGGATGGGCATGTAAAAGACCCCATACTGTTTTTCGAAAGAAGAGTAGGCCCGCCTGTTCCCGGCAGTATGGAACCCGGCCCTGTAGAGCCAGCCGTTTGGTGGATAAAAGTTCAGGGGATCCCGAAAGGATCAGGGACAAGGTTCGTAGACGTAAAAACCGGGGGTCCGGTTAGGACCAGCAGGGACAAGGCTCAAGCATGATGGCACAAGCACTAGAGAAGGCTCCCAAGAAGGCTCCGATCGAACGAAAACTGTACCTGGTCGAAAGGGACAAGGCTCAGGGCAGGACTAACGGTAGTCCAGGGGTAGTCCGGTGGCGTTCGGACATTACTGGCAGGTTGCTAGGCTCAGGCTCCCGGGAACACCTGGGGGATCCGCCGGTGGTAGAAGGTCAGCGAGGGCGGGCCGGACCTGGCTGGATGGCGTGTCAGTTCTGGCGACCTCAGTGCAAAGAGAGGGATACCCGTAGAGGCAAAACTGCGGCGTAAAAACCCTAGTTATTGCCTGAGCGGTGTAACTGTATGAAGGAAGAAATAAACAAACAAGCACAAGTGAAAACATAACCTCCTTCTGGGAGGTAAAAACAGGCGCTATATCAGTACGAGTGTCAATATGCTGTCATGTTACGGCGGGTATATTGACTCTGAGGGTGTTGGTATACACGATCAACAACACATGGCTCAGGTTTCTGGTGTTCGTTAGACTGAGCGTGGAGGTGGAGGAAACCAACGATCCAGGAGACAACCACCGACCTTGAGCCAACCCACTCTAATAGTCTCGCCGGAGATCAAACCTGAGTCTTCAAATTTTCATAACTTTCTTTCGTTATTTCTGGTTTTCAAATATTGAAGAATGAGTTGTTGCACAAAAATTGAATGATGGATGTATAGATAATACGACACACTGAATCTTTGATATTCCACTGTGCGTAGCAGTGTTTTTTTTATTAATATATATTAATCTTATCATTAATGTCACATGTATTGTACAGCCAACTTTTTGTAACTTCTCTGAGAAAACGAAATGCTTTTTTTATCATATATAATACATACTGGAGTTGGAACCAGTCTACCGGGAGTACCTAGATGGCGTAGACTGGTACCCTGCTCTATTTTGGCCCTCAGAGACAGGCGTACAACGCCATCTTAAGTACTCCCAGTTGCAACTCCTGACTTACCTATAGACTGGTTCCATCTTGAGTATGCACGCTCATACCGGTTATCAAGGACGTTCACGCGATCCTGGTTGATTATCCGTGAAGATTTCTTATAAAATAACTTTCTTTAGTTATTTTTAGTTTTCAAATATTGAAGAATGAGTTGTTGCACAAAAACTGAATGATGGATGCATAGATAATACGATATACTGGATCTTTGATTTTCCACTGTACGTAGCAGTGATTTATTATTAATATCAGATCATCATTATTCAATCATTAATGTCACATGTAATATACATCCAACCTTTGGTAACTATTTGAGCAAACGAAATGCTTATTTTTATCATATATAATATATCCTGGAGTTGGTAATAATAATAATATAATAATAATAATAATAATTTTATTCAACTCAAGTGACCCCTTTCGAGGTATACAGAGTCATGCAAAACTATATTACAGTGTATATACAGGATGTGCTGTGACTTCATGTAACTACATATAATAACTATATCACAGGTAATACTTACACAATGAACACAGCTCTTATTTGTTTGAAAACATACATTAAGTGTGTTAGTGTATATAAGTGTACATACAATCTACATCTTCTAGTGCAAGTGAACTATCAATAACTTGCTTGTAAACATTCAAGTTTGTATAAAAGTGTAGGTACAAACAGTACTACATATACTATAGAGTCATATCACAGGTATTAGGTGCAGTAACATTAAATATAAAAAAGTTGCTGACTATATAATTTGGCCTCAGAAAGTTTCCTAAGGTGATAATAGTGTATATTATAAGGCACCTTGTCTATGATTTACTTCTATGTTTTTTGTACATTTAATGTATAATGAGATCAATCACTTATATGGTAGAGGTAGAGATGCCTTATATATGCATGTCAAGCACATTTTGTTACATAAATTAGAAATAAACATATAAACATATATATATATATATATATATATATATATATATATATATATATATATACATATTATATATACATACACGCATGTGTTTTGATTTACTCTATAAGGATATAAATAGGAAAGCTTTTGTATGTCATGTCACTGCAAATACAAAATTGTATAATGGTAGAGAAAATAATACATATATCACATAAATACTATATGGAGATAAATAAGTGCATAGAAAAATATAAAGCAGCTAGTTTACATGCACTGACTTGTGCAACTGTATTTCTATGATATAGGTATGATTCCTAGAATAGACAATGCATATTTAATACCTAAGAATATAAATATATATGCACATAAATTCAATCTGTTGGGTTAACAGTCAGATAGACAGTGACTAGTTGCAAAATAAACATACAAATACAGTCTGGGTACAATCAAGATTTCTTACAAGATCTAGTATCACAGTTTCATTATGAGATCAATAAACACGACAGGTATTGCAGTTGTGTTGTTTATGCTGCTTAAGAATAACAAGCTTGCTCCATACTTTACAAGAAATGAATGAGCATTTCATACGTAAGAGGATAAACCTGGTTGAGCAAATATGAGGGTGATCATATATAGACATTGTAAATATTTTGTACATAGTATTCTAACTATAAATGAATGAACATTTCATACATATGGGAATAAACCTGGTTGAACAAATATAAAGATGATCATATATGGGCATTGTAAATATTCTGTACAGGGTATATTTTAACTAAATTTGGATATAATCTTTTTAGCAAACTTGGCTAGGTTTGACAGCTGAAGTTGGTCTGTGACACTGAATAATTCATGCATTTTTAGTGTGTTTGGTCTGGTTCTATAGTACTGGTTTATATAGTTGAGTCTTTCTTGTCTAAATTCAGGGCATATAAAAAGGTAGTGGAATTCATCACCCTGCTCATTCATGTTGCATAGGGTACATGCCTTAGAGCCAGTTAAGTGGTCAGGGTTGCTGTTGGATGCTGGCAGTTTATGATTTGCACAGCGAAATTTAGTGAGGGCTATTCTGTCAGCAAAATTTAATATGTTCAGATATTTTTCAAAGCCAAGATTCTTTTTGAAAATCCTGTAACTGCAACAGGATTTGAGTTCTGCTATTTCATTTTGCAAATTTTGCTGACTCATGTCATGTAGCCTTAGTTCAATGCTCTTTTTCAGCCATTTTTTGTTGACATTATGTCCCTCATCCCACATATTAGAGTAACCACATTTGTCCAGTATATCTTTAATCTTGGAAGCCCACTTTGGTTTGAAGGTGGTTTTGTCAAACATACTTTTCTGGAGTTTAAACATAATACTAGAGAGTTTGCTTTGCCTGCCTTCTAATAACCTGATCCAGAAATTAATCATTCTTCTTTCAACTAAACTAGTTATAGGAGTTCTGCCTATTTCCCCATATACCATGCAGTTTGTTGTATTTTTGTTCATTCTGAGCAGTTTCTTAAAGAATTTTTTCTCAAAAATTGCAATCTGATTTAGGTTCTGGAAGCCCCAAATTTCCGAGCCATAAAGTAATATTGGAATGACCAGTGAATCAAATAGCTCACATTGAAGATCTATGGGCAGTTTGAGTTTGCTTGCTTTTGTTATAAGGCTGAACATGGCTGGTTTAGCTTTGTTAACTTGCTTGTTGATGGCTTTATGAAATAAACCATTATAATTAAACATTGTGCCTAGGTATACATATTCATCATGGTACAAGTCTGCCAAGAGTACAAAAGATGGCGTTGTACGCCCGTCTCTGTGATTGGCCTAGAGCAGCGGTGCCATTATAGAGCGGGGTACCAGTCTAAAGATGGCGTTGTATGATTGGCCTAGAGCAGCGATGCCATAATAGAGCGGGGTACCAGTCTACTCTGTGACTTCCAGCTCCTCTGATTACATAATAATAACCTAACCATGACAACATCACGATGTGGACTCCATCATCGCATATGACCCGTGGTATTGGAGTTTTCATAACATTCAAGAGGTCTTAAAGTTTTTATAATATAACGGTGGTATCTGACTTTTTTGAGAGCGGGGTACCAGTCTACTCTGTGACTTCCAGCTCCTCTGATTACATAATAATAACCTAACCATGACAACATCACGATGTGGACTCCATCATCGCATATGACCCGTGGTATTGGAGTTTTCATAACATTCAAGAGGTCTTAAAGTTTTTATAATATAACGGTGGTATCTGACGTTTTTTGAGATGAGCCTAATACTGTCTTGTGTGCAACGTGTGTGAAATAATTTATTTATCAGGTGAGAGAAGAATCGATTTTCACGACATATTGAATGTTCTAACGGAAACGAAGCAGCTTATAGACGTTGACATGATATTGGTCCATTAAATTAGTCAAAAGTAATTTTGTCAAAAAGAAGAAAAAAAAATGTCATTAAGTATAAGTGTAAATTGTGTGAAATAATTAATCATGCATATTAAATCGCCGTCTAGTTCATACTAACAGAGCAAAACATAGGTAAACGTCATGACGTCTTAATATTCATGACTAAAAGACGATGACCAACCGTTGGTGGAACGCAGTGTAAGCCGAGGAGAAAGCCCGGCGCGATTGAAGCAATATTGGTCTAGGTCTTCCAATATAACCAGCTGTAAGGACGAAGCTGGCACGATGGTTAACATCCCGTATTTTTATCTGTGTTTCCTCTGCCCTAAGACTGATGTAGATCACTGGATTCTATGTAATTAAGAAAGGCTTTAAGTCGCCATTTTGTCTGTCAAGTGGGGCAATGTTGTGCACACGATTGATGCCGTGTGTGATCCATTCGGCGGGACTCTGTGTTTTCTCTGTTGGTTCACGACGTCCTTTTCCTTCGGTAATGATCTTGGTTGACATTTTCTACATTATTATTAAAAAGTGATATTGTACCAAATGAAATGAGGATTGGATTCCGAATGAAAGACTTGCATCGTGTACATGTACTTTCGATAATTAATTAGCATCCTGGCACGATCACAATATTGTAACGGCCTACAACAAGAAAGTAGATAAAAATAAAAATAAACAAATCTGCGAGGTCAGCTAAATTGAGTATACTGTAAAATACAAACCAAACCATTTCTACCATATATGGTTAATATTCAAGTGTTTTATTGTGTAAATTATAAAATGAATATCATGTATATATATATATATATATATATATATATATATTAAAATTATCGCTTTAATCTTATAGGGCGAATATTGCAGTAATATTCATGGATTTTGTGAACTGATATACTGAGTCGCAGTATTATCGCCCGTTGTAGAAAGTAGGAGAGCTTCCAAGAGTCCCAGAGAAATAAATATCATATTCATTTATTATTTTTGAATTGCATCTAATGCATCTAAACCGTCGTAAATTTTGTACGTTTTTAAATTATAATATATACCAACTTAAACTGTTATACGTAAAAAAAGTTGAGCGCCCCATGACATTGCTTTGTTGGGAAGACACGATAAGTGTATTCCGCGTAACCAACAAGCGGTCTTTCGGTAGATTCACAATATATCCTTTGATATATTGGGACGTTCTGCTGTCTAACCGAGGTTTATGTTACCGATGGACCACCATTTACGGCATAACTGTCTTCTTCTTTTCCCCCTGTGCACTCCCACGTGAAAATTCTATATACCAATCCAAGGGAAAAATTACATTTACTCCGTGAACATCATTCCTTGCGTGGGCGTTTCAGAACGGATCCCCATTTAAAAAACCACAGAGCAAGAAAACAGGTGCATGAAAGTTGAATAATTGAATATAAGAATCCATTAAGGATAAATCACAACACCATACACCAATCATTATAATAGGTTTACAGGTATCTGATAGTGCCAATATCCGAGTGCAGAAACATTTGATCTACTGAAATTTCATTCCACCACAGGGTGTCCGTTGGTTACGGTAGTATTATTATGTATGAAAAAAACCTTTGCCGAAATGAAATTGTACATAAGCATTTAACCAGCCGCAAAAAGAAACCCATAAACGCATCTTTTAGACAAATCCAGTGATGCAGTTAACGGGCGCGTATCGGATGTAGGTCTCGTAAATATAATAAAAAAAAATTCAACCGAAGTAGGAATGTAGTCGCGTGGGCAAAGCCATCATACTTTCCTGCACCAGTACATATAAATAAATCAAAATAATGATAAATGGTAAATTTTTGCTTCTGATAAAATCTTTAATTTGCACAAAACACTTGCTCCAAGCCCGAATGTGGCGAAAGTTGTAACTTTTAAAACTATTTTTTTTGCTAATATTTATATAGATATTAATATGTTTTATTCATATTTAAAAAATATGTTAACAAAATCCTGCTTTAGGTAATAATTAAGGGATAAATACACTAAAATCTTTTTTTAAGATTTATTTTTTAATTTATCATACGAGAAACAGGATGTATTGGATTTCTATGGGACGAAAGCCTTCTTATACTCATTTAGTGTGGGCGATTACCTCACAGAGTAAGGAAAATGTCTAATTTCCTATTATAACACTGATCCATCATAATGATTAAAGATTAATTTCCATCTTCTATATGTTTAGTATATCCATTTAAGCACGTCTATGTGAAAACTGTTATAAAAGGATCAACTTTGATTAAAATTATTTTTTAAAATAATTTGTGTATGTGTATTTAGTATGTGTGCGTAGAATTAGTGTAGCCGTGTTAGTCTTTCAGTTCGGGAATACGATGAAGAAGCCTTCATGTAGATTAACTGTTTATTGTATTCACGAGCTTTCGAAGCTTAGCGCTCCTTTATTTGGTGGCATGATGAAACTTAACCATATATATATATATATATATATATATATATATATATATAAATATATATATATATATATATACATATATATAGCCACGTTTTATTCTCTCTGTATTTATGTACATATTTAATCCACAATGGAATAGAAAGATCACGCTTTTTTATCTTGTTTCATGCAACATAATGCCTCATGACGAAGAAACAGCAGATGTATTTTGTCTAACATTTCTGTTCGAACCCTTTTCGTAAAAGCTCAACTTACACAAGATGATCTTGCATCGGGGGATGTGATGCTGTTTGCGAGGAAATTTAAAGAAATATGATCATGGCAACATTCAGCACAGGCGTTGTTTATGAATACCTGACAAATATAATTTTTTTAATATCATGGGTCGGGGATAAGGTTGGCGATTCCATTATGAATATAGCTGAAAAAAGGCAGTTCAATAATGACTATTTATATTATTTTTACAATAAGTTTAGAATATTCGTATTACAACCGTGAAAGTATGTTCATATAAAGAATGTGCCACTTGACCAATTAAATATTTTTCTTTATTGACAGTATGAGAAGCCGTTTTTATTCTGATCGTCTAAAGCGCGGCAACCCAATTCATAAAGGTTAGAAACAGTTTCGTTAAGTCCCTTCGGAACGTCTAGAGCATAAAGAAGGAAAAGATGGCACTCGAGTACCGTAGTTGAGGAATTTGGGGATCCCGGCCATAGGCGCTCCATCACCAAGGATAGATATGATATCTAAGTGAATGTTTAACTATTAGGCCCAAAGATTAGGAGAAATTCAGAGGAGATAGATGAATTTAATTGATGAAACGTGTATGTATCAATATGACATCGGTCAGCGTCACGGACTGGTTTCTGGCAGTGTCAGAAAGATTGTGTCTATAGTCGAGTCGTGTCGTCAAGTAGTGCGTCCCGTGACCACATGGTTAATGGCATAAAAATAAATAAAAATGTTCTTAAATCTTACATATAAAGTTTGCGTTTCAAAAAATGGAAAAAATATATATATATCCGAAGGTTACAAAGAGTAACATATTCCTAGATGTATCTTTTTTCATGCGCTCGTATAGGAACTGAGGCGGAATGATTGTACACTTTAACACTATGTCCACCTTCTTAAAGAGAAACTGAAGCAGTTTACTGATAAATAAGACAGTTATTGTAAACCCAAATGCATACGGCAGATATTGTTTCCTAACCAAATCAAATAAACTACAGCCAGGTGATAAGGTTTCGGAAATGGAATGAGAAGGTGAATGTTTTAAGAGTGAGACGTTTCCCGACTATTTGACATATCAGTTTTCTTTTCAATTTATGTTCTTTTTACCTGCAACATCTATTCAGTAGCCAATAGGCATTGAGATTTGTTTATAAAACTATTATCAAGCCAAGACTGGGTAACATATTCGAACGCTTTTTGAGGAAGCATATTCTTAATAAAAAGAAATCTGATTGGTTTGTCTCCTTTACATTGCGCACCGGATTCATCGCTTTATGATTTTTTTTCCTTTAAAATGTTTACATTGAAAAATAAATTACGCAGGGCATTTACATGCATATGTGGAGTCTGTCACTCTGTTATTCTCTCTCTCTATATATAAGAATAGGCCTTTGTCAAGTTGTTTTGAATCCCAGAACTACAATTTTTCTTTAATTTCATATTACTGTTTGGGTGTTTAAATATTAAGGATATTTTATCAAATATGTAAGTCTCTCATTTCGGTCTTTAAACTTCCAGCCATTAAGTAAACTTCAATAAAATACGATACACAGAGAACATATTTCAAAGGAGAACCATTAATCAGCATTACATTATATGGATAACTTAATTAAAAGACAAATCTCTAAGAAAAGCATGATATTGTTTGCAAAGTTGATTCGTTTAAAGAAATTTTCTCTGATCACGGTTGACATATATAGTATAAAAGTAACAGAACCAAAAGGACATTTCTAACGTTTTTCTGAACCCTAATAAGTTGTATAGAAAACTAACTTCAAGACATTATAAATTCTCCTGATCAGAATCAGCGTGTAGATTATTTAGCACCGAACGAGTGTTATTCGCACTTCGAATTCCTGTATTCATCGATCTACTTAACATTCAAGGTTTCTGAAGCTTTCATGGAAGCCTATTTAAAGACTAGGGTATCTTTGGTATTCCATATAAAAGATCTTTATTACTCTCTTTTATACTTTTGAATGTTGGCAAACCGTAGCTTGAATTAAGTATATATATATATATATATATATATATATATATATATATATATAATATATATATATTCAAATCTAACCTTTCATATAGGAATTTTATATCTTACAGATGAATGATTTATCTAATAATTTCCACCACATAAGATATGAAATAATTAACCTTCAAGGACAATTATGAACAAACTTGCTAAGTAAATCCCACCTGTAAATTCAAACCCATTTCGAAACGTTAACTTCCATAAGTATGTCATAGTAAGGTTACTCGCACATCGTTTGTGTCATCCGATGAGTGCCGATGTGCTGTCCTGATGTCATCCCAATATCTTCCGATGTCACTCTGACATCTCCGGATATCACCCCAATATCACTGGACATCCCTCTGGTCTGTCCCGCTGTCAGTCAATTATCTCCCGACGTCCCTCCGACGTGTCCCAGTGTCACCAAATATCTCCCGATGTCACCCCGATGTATCCCGACTTCACCAAGATGTGTCACATCACCATGTTCCGATGTCACCCCAAAATCTCCCAACTGCACCCAATTTGTCCCGGTGTCACCCCAATATGTCCCGAAGTCACCCCGATATCTCCCGACTTCAGCCCGATGTGGCCATGTGTCACCCTGATATGTCTCGATATCACTCTGATATCGCCCGATGTAACGGCGATATATCCGAATTCTATTTCAACGTGTCCGGAAGATGTGTTTTCCGTGTTACATCGGGAAGACATCCTCAATGTGTGAGGTTTGTCAGAGTTATAAGTTATAAGTAGGCTACATCGCGGTAAAACCGGGACATGTATCACATGTACAACAGCAAACTCAGGGAACTGAGACTACCATCAATGTAAAAGCAAAATCGGATGTAGTATTGGTAGTCACATACTCTCAGCATACAGCTGATATTTTTCAAGAGTAAATATATGATTGGATGTATGCAATCGCCAAGCTGCCATTGGACGCCTCCACCATAGTGTACGCAAACCTGCAATAATCGGGATCGGCTATGGAGTGTTCAACCTTGGGAATAAGGTCAAGGTCAAAAATAATTATCAGGTGCAAATCTTTGACTTAGGACTGATCTTTTGCACAAATTTCAACTTTGGAAATAATTAAAAGCCGTGTTGGATATGTTCTGTTTGGAAAACAGGAAATGACAGAAGAAAAAAAGAGAAAAAGATAAATAAATTGAAATCGATGTTTTTGCACTAAACATTTTGTACCTAAATATCAATATAGAAAATGATCTGAACAAGCCCTATAAGCCTAGCACTATTTCGTCCCTCTGACAGTAGAAAGTATACGGCCAGCCTAAAATATTTAAAGTGTCTACTGAGTCGTTTTACGGCTACTATAAGCCTCTCCATCCTACGCAGGGTGGGGGGGGGGGGGTCTTAATAAAACAAGACTATATTAAATGTCTCACAAGATTTCGTAGACGCAAGCATGAAAATTCGAACGGATAGCAATTTAGATTTGACTTAATTGCAGTCCGTATATTTGGGAACACTTACAGGAAAAAAAGACCGAAAACGAACGATTAACGTCTGTAGCGACGTCAGATATAATATAGACAAAATAAAATATCGCAGAAACTTGACTGGAGGGATTTAGTTACTTTCGGTTACCTAATATCCAATTGTTTCTCCAGAGCATCCTAAACCAATTGGTCTTTGTGCTTTCTATAAGGTTTTTTACCGTTCGAGTAATTCATGGAGAGCACAGACTCTGTGAAAGTGGTTATATTTTAGATTTATTTTTAAAGAATTAATTAGGCGACTTTAAAATGTTGTGTAAATTATAAAACAATTATTTAATATAAAATCTTTCTTATACATGAGGAACACGAGAAACCATTTTCATAAAAATACACACAATCCTGTTTGGTTAATTGCTTACTTTTTTTGCAGGAAGTTTTGGAAGATACAGGAAGTTGGTCTTCTCATATATCAAAGGAACATAATATTTAAAGTTTCACAGGCATCAGATGCATCATTTCCTTATAATAGCAAAGTTCAGATCACTAATTGATGTTCATTTAAACTTTATAGTTTCTAATGCCCAAAGACCTCCTCGAATATCCGTGTCCTTGATGACTTGAATTTTCCTGTACATGTTCAGCTATTAATTATATCAGCCTATGAAATTTTACACCACAAATTATTTTAACACTAAATTTGTCACACAGAGATTCATTAAGGCTACTTATTCTTATCAGCTGGGCACCTGAAATTCTAAGAAAGCTCCATCAACTAGGCACCAATATGTCTGAATGCAGTTACCCTTTTATCTGCAGAAGTGTCTTTCCATCGAATATTTAACACTTTCGCTGCCTATGACGAGTATACTCGTCATATTTTCTTATTCCCCCAGTGCCTATGACGGGTATATTCGTCATGTATTTATGAGCAATTCTCAGTAAGAAATCTCTTAAATTTATCAATAAACTCTTCACAGATGAGTAGTAGTTCATTTATAAATTAGTTTCATGTCATGAAATGGAATTATTTGTAATTCATCAATGCGCTTGATAACTCTAAAGCAGGAAAGGTGTGGGGAGCGTGAAAACAGCCACGGCTCCCGTCTTTTGCCGTGAAATATGTTCATGACCCGCTGACGTGTAAAATTGATTCCGAGTAGGATTATTCCTTAGAATCAAACAAAAGCGAGGACCGCAAAAAAAAAGTTGTGTTTAGTTTTATATTTGGGCGTGTTTTGGCCACTTACTTTCGGCAAACCCGCTGGTGAGACCGAAGTGAGACAGATCACACTTTAGGTGTGAACTCGAGATAGCGAGGCGTGAGGTCGTTCAGTTTTATTGCCCCGCTAGGACAGCCTATTGCGCAATCAACAACAATAGGGCGCATGCCACATGCTTGACACACAGATCGGAAGGGTAATCGGAACGCGGCTGCAAATTATTTGGTGTGCTTATTTGGAGTTATTTCACATATCCTATATATTTATAGATAGCAATATGCATGTGTAAGTACCTTCGCCAACAAGTGCATGTAAATTGTGAAATCCTGAAAGCAAACTCGGACGATCACTTGCGGAACATGTTGGCCCTTTACTAGTATACCGGCAATCCCAACCGCACTTTAGAATTCACCATAGCCATAGGCAGACCCGACATATGACTTTCAGATAATTCATAATATAGTATTATATCATAAGATCATTTTAGGTTACACTTTTCGTATAATTCCCGGCTTTGTTTGACGGTGACAATTACGAGGTCCATTGCATCATGCTATCGCTTCGGTATGTAAATAACTCTATTCCGTGTGTAGCATTACAAATACTAGTTTGTAAAATGAAGGGAAAATAAAAAAAAGCAATAAGTGGGATCGAACCTATTTGGTTTTCCATCATACATTATTGATCTACTAACATAACCCCTGTGCCATCTTTGCACACGTACGTTTTTTTCGTTTATAGCAATCATAAAACAGAACGAGATACAAACCCTCGCATGTTCTACCAGATCGATAAAGTGACATTATAAATTTGATGATCATGCATGATTAGGGGCTATTACTGTGACATTTTATGAATCTATATCTGTTATTTCCACTAATATATCAATGGTCGATCCGAGTGTGTACAGGAGCCCCTATTGCGTGAGCCGCTTGACTTTCCCGGTGCTGGTGTAGGCCTAAACATATTCTCGATTATATATATATATATATATATATATATATATATATATATATATATATATATATATATATATATATATATATATGCGCATGTGAGCGCGCGTATCTGTGTTTGTTTACGCTTGTTTCCTATGAAGTCTTTACTTGCTGTAGCCCTAATTAGCTAATTAGGGTTATGACATCCTTCTGTCCATAACACCTCAGGCAGGTTTTATGGCCCTTGGATCAGGTGGACTTCACACCCTCGTTATCAGCTTTTCACACCTAGAACTAACTCACCCGGACCTCCACGACACTGTTGCAGGCCCTGGCACTGGGGGAATATTTGGCTGGGCAGCGAATGTGCAAATATGCAAGTCTAGTTTAAGTACCTGTGAATCTATGAAAAAGCATTTAAACAGTTTGATGTTTGAGGTATACGTTTGAAAACCTATGTCTTTGAGTCAGTTTAACTTAATTCATGACTGTTTAAAAGTGGTGACTGTATTTCGGGAACGTTGATATTTAAAAACCCCTTTATGTACTCCCATTATCGCCCAGGTGATATCCCGTTTCGGCTCAGGAGGGCTTATATTTCAAGTCTTAAACGACCAGGTTGGTTGGTTTGTCCTGGAGGTGCTCTCATAAAAGAGGTTTAACGGTATTTCCATTCCGGCCTGGGCAGTGATTTTTTTTCATTTAACAACAATACCAGTGACTCTACAGAAATGCTTTAAAGAGGTGATTCGGCAAAACGGCCGAATCGGTGGCATTAAAAGGATTTAAGACACCCAGCCTAATGGAGTTCCCTTGGCTGTTAGTGCTATCTTATCCCGCAACTGTCCCAGTTATCAAGTAAAACAACGGGGGAATGGCGGCGACGGAGGAGAGAACCTATTGTGCATGGTTAGTTGTAGCTGCCTGTGGTGTCTTGAAGTAAAACAGCCTCAACACCAACCAAAATATATATTGTACAAACACTTTCCATATACATGTTTCAGCGCTTTTCATATGGACAGATATTTATTATTTTTTCAATATTTGTGCCTAGAATATTTTCAGTTTTTTTTAATGCGAACTAGATGGTAAACACTAGTATAACCTGGTTGTACCACATATAATGCCCTCATTTCGATCCATTTGCTTTTCTTTCTATGATGTCTTATGGTTTTCGCTGGAGAGAGAATTTATAGTACTTATTGATACATATCCATTGGAACAATTAAACGAAACAGTTTTCTACTTTTGTTTTATTATTATTATTATTATTATTATTATTATTATTATTATATTTTCAACATGTTTTTAATGTAAGATTTGATAAATTGAAAAAAATTCTTTCACGAAAACCATTTATCGTTGTATCACTTTGTATATGACACACACTTTTAACGACTGTATGGTTAAGTTCAGGTATATGCATGGTATCCAAACACTGGCAAATATATGGTGAACTAATGCTAATGGTTAAGGTAATTACTTCTTACTTGGCATGATATCGGCATCGGGATGTAAACGAGATGCTTATGCACTATTATTACGATCTCCCAAAATACATTATAAGAACCATAATTTATTTCTTACACAGGATGGAAAAGATTATATATATAAAGCTCGAACACAGATCTTCACGTGATGATATATTGTAGAATTGGAGTATGTTCCACAGGCAGTTGCTATTTAAATTTGCCATTTTTTAACTCTATTGATGAAGGTCATGGTCCATGGTCATATGCTCAAACAACTACATTAAAATTAGCTTTTTCGTAGTAATAATTACCACAAAGATCAGTAGGTTCAGGCGATTATAAAATATAAATGTTGATTTTGGAACATGGTTTTTTAATCTTTATCTCTTTTCACTTCGAAAGGAGAAAAATTGGCGAATAACTTCAGTAGAAGTGGCGGAGCTACAAGCTGTATCTCACCATTACTTCAGGTTGATTATCGAATTTGGACTAAAGTCCATCCCACCAAGGGGCAACTATCGTTTTTTTGGCATTTATTATGATTCTGTCCAGTATGTTACTATGGCAGAAAATTATATGCACTCCGGTAATAGAGAATGATAAGTTTGAGTCAAACATAATAACAACATATGTATACTTAGCAACTTTCTAAATGATTCCTTGTGAAGTGACAGGATTGCGCCTTTAAGCCGACGATGTATTTTATCATATTTATGGTTCAAAGTAATATCATCATAAAAATCAATGCCTGTCTGAAAATGTTCCTGACTGTGTCACACAATATGTCGTGACAAAAATACATTGTTTTCTCAGATATTATATGAATTAATTTAATCAAATTTTTGCGAAGTATAATGGCGGTTTCCTTGTATATAATTGCCGGAGAACTTCGTTTTTATTTTTGGGTTGGCGGTAACCGCCTCCAGGTTTTGAATGCAACTCATTTATGCATGTAAATCTGAAGAATTCCATTCCGGTATTGGACTACATGACAAACCAGTAGCATACGCTTAAACTAATTTTTTATCCTTGTGTTAACCAGGCCGGGTGACTGCTGCACCTTTGGGCCCTGTGTGTTTAATCTTCTTAGCTGCTAGGCCATAGCACCGATGAACCCAAAAAAGGCGCACATGTTTATGAGTAAAACACGGCCGTCGGCACGGCCTCCCCATAGGCCTGCAGAGCGCTTATCCGTGGTAGGATGGGGACCAAAGTGAAAATTCCACCGCTCCTCGGCTGAGATTCAACCACACGGTCTCCCGCCTTGAAAAGCTTTGTTCTACCACTAGACCAAAGAGGCCTGATTACTTAGTTGATATGCTGACAGGTATTATTGTTAAAATAAACTGATTGTATAAATAAATGCTCCATAAAACTAAAGGGCGACCCATGCTCGGATGGAATATAGTAAGTGTGACGTCATTATGTTATTTAAATATCTCAGCATTCCAGCCCTACAAGGATTATGTCACCCACACTTTTCTCTATAAGCGGATAATTTTTAAATTATAATCTATGATATGTTATGATACACGCCTATTTGCTGGCATGTATTGTCTTTGCGATAAAAAAATATGTTTTGCCATAATTTTCTCAGAGAAAAAAACATACAAAAGGAATTACTATATTAACAGATGATTCAGTTATATTATTTGGTTTTAAAAAGGAGGAGGGGTTACAGAATTACATAGTCAGCACAGCACTCAGAAATTCACAAATGAGAAATAAAATATTTACCTTCGTCATACAATTGAATATTTAGTACAAAATCCAGAAGACCCATAATGTAGTTGTTCATTTCATCACGTGACATTATTTATTTCATGAGATAAGGTTAAGTGATTACTTGCCATTGAAATGTACACTGACTAAAGCCCTAGCCCTTAAGTCTATTGTTTGCGAGTGACGGAATCGTGCCAGTGCTTCCGGAACATATAGACGAAATAAAAAGGATATTTGGAACTTATTTACCAAGACAAAATATGGCCGTGTACAAGAGAATATTGCTAAGGCGGCCGATAGTATTTTATTCAACTGTTTATATGAATAGCCATCTTAAACTGAAGCCTTTAAGATATCCAAATATATGAAGATTAGGTCCGGGGCAGTTGTCTTGTTGAGTAAATAAAATCTCAAATATTGTCTTATGTTATTGGGATTAGATAATAATCGTCTAAAAATGCAAAAAAAAGCAGTCCTCATTTGTTAAAATCAATATTATTATTCACATTAAAAAATATTACGTGTAAGGTCTTGTATCACTTAATTTCGCGTATTTATCAGGGCGCAGAGTTTTAATATTAAGCACCCGATGTATTCAAGTCATGGAACGGTATCACAGCATCGGTCTCCGTAAAGAGACCTGAATCTTGTATTTATGATCAATATGGCACGAAATTCTTCTCTCAGTATCAAGTGGGGATAGATTGAATGCTCCAGTGCAGAAAACAGGATTGAGCATAGCGGAATAACCCAGGCGTATGATATCCTACCGTCACATGGACGTACTTCCACATAGATCAAGAGAGCGCATAATTTGGTGTCACATAAAATATGTGGCTCGTCTCACTTTCTCTTTTGAGTTATCTGTGCTGTCACGTTATTTTAAATGGACTATGATCTGCAACGAAGGGTTAGTATTTATGGCCATTGTACAGTGGAATCTTCGGTTGGGTCATAAAACTGGTCTGTTCGCATATATTTTTCCGCTGGGTTGTTGTCCTATGTATGATATCAAATTACCATGACGACATCTGGATCATTAAGAAAGAGATGACGTGAAAAATAGTGGTATTTTAATTATTGAATTTTTTGGCTAAACCTGGATAAGGAATGTTACTATGGAATATAAACTCACATGCACACATATACATTCTTACATGTATACATGCACATATACACACTAACTAACATGCATACAAATTCATTAATACGCAGTTGCATACATACATATATGTAGAACATATGTGTGATAATATATAAGTTAGTCTATCTAAAGGCCATCACTTTTACTCTTTACCTACGTGCATATATGCAAATAAACATACATACACACAGACAAACATATATATATATACATACATACATACATACATTCATACATAACTACATACATACAAACATACATAAACTGGTGTTTATAAAAATAAGATTACTGTTAAGTACTTGAAAAGACCAAGAATCTTTGTCTTTTAACAAATTATAATTTCAGTAGACAAAATACATCAATCTCTTCGCCTTAAATATCAAAGACATGGACTCGGCAAATATTACTGATGATGCGATAGGCGTAAAGAGGCAAAACGCTCAATAAAAGAGACTCCATTTAAACTTAATTTGAACATCTTTCTTAAAAGGGTGCCATTAAGCAGTCAGAAAATGTCGATATTAGTGGCAATACTTATCTCAATTGCCAATAAAGACCGACAAGTTTCGTGATTTTCTAAATTAAGCCGTGATCAAAGCACTGGCTGCCACATCAAGAGAGAATCCCGATACCTCAAGGTCGACAACATCACACAGTTTGAAAAGACATATAATACGTCTGAATAATTTATTGCTGCTTAACTGTCGTAACCGCCGACTTCAAGGCGCAGGGACCGTTTCAAATGACTTCGTGACAAGATATTCGTTATAGCGGCGTTGCTCTTTTACGTTTTCTTTATAGCTCCTTTTTTACTAAACTTGATATTTCTATGTTTATCATTTATAAAATTCACGATAGATGTTTTTTCATGCTTTCATACAGTGGCCTGTTTGCTTTTGGATCCAAATAAGACGGAAAATTAGCTAGCCTCCATGAGATCATGCTTACTGATGTTTTCTTAGTTTGCAAGTAAAAATTAGGTAATGTTTTCCTACTATTTTTATCAGAATAATGAGTAAAATTGGGAAAATATTTTTAAAAAATTATTTAACAGCAGTATTATTAAAAAGAAACGATTGGTGCTACGTGGTGCGAATCGGGGACACACGTTACTGAAGTTATTAAGGAAGAGAGACAACAAAAAATTAAACAATATTTTCTTGGAGTTTACACGCAAAAATTCACGTTCACGAATTTAAATGTCGGTCAGACTTACAAAAAGAGCAAAAAGAATCATTTGGAGTCACTTTTTGAAAAAAAAAATTCACCAAATTTAAAAGTTCAGCCATGTCCTCTCATTAACTTCTGATTTAGACAGGTGTCTATTTCTTTCTTATTTGAATGGAATGTTTCAGAATCCATTAGGAGACATTAATACTTATATTATCACACTTTCATGGATCATTAGCGGGCCGGTGCCCCGCCGGGAACCGCTATAGTGTGTCATCTGTTTTCAACGCAGGTGAACCAAGATCCCGCAAACAACCCTTGAAGTAATATCGTCTTTATCTTAAACAAGTCTGGCCCGCATGGGGGCCCCGTATAAAAGAACTCTCTACAGACGACGTAAATGAGGTCTTTTGTGTCTAGTCTAATAAAATGTACCTTTCTTGAATTCTCATGATAGATCCAGCCACTCTTTGTTTGTTTCTGGAACTAAATGGGAATCTCTGTTTATCTTCTTCAAATGTATAAGCTTATATGAAGATAATGACATATTGACGATCCTGCTAATCGGATCATTTATAATTCCGTATGAGGCAGACCAAATGAATTTCAGCCTTTTTTTTTTAGAAAACCTGCATGCCTCTTTTCAAGTTTGACATTTAAAAGTTGAAGGTATCTGCTTTTAGCTATGATGAATGGTCTTATGGCACGGTGATTATTCCAACGAATCTAGGGAAAACAACACCTCAAAAGGACAACTGTAAACCTCTTAGGGTGTTTACTACATAAACCTGTATGACTAGAATGTCTTATCATCCTGTCGGCTCTGATAACAACATATCCATATTTAGATATATTATTAAAAACTAACAGTGTACCTTTAATTTCATGAGCCGTTTAGAGAAATAAAGCAGTCCGGCTTCGATAATGGCACGAGAATCTATCTGCGGAGAGAGTCTGGTGGCGTGGGGGCGTGTATTGGCAAAGTTATGAACGGAATAACGCTTCTTTTGGACCACACCCAAATCATCAAATTATGTTAGGAAAAAAAAACCGGTTAAAAAATTTAAAAAAGCATCGTAGAGCTCCGATATAAAGACTAATGCATATTACTAATATTTTTTTGCGGAAATTGCATCTGACAATGATGGTTATGTTTCCATAATTAGTGTAGCGTAAGATAAATTGCGAATTGATTCGTCTTCGCTCCATTAAGCTATAGATGTATTCGTTTTTTTTATCCGTAACTATATGAACAAAGCTTTATTCATTATTGCTTTGGACTCATTCGAAATGGATAAGGTGGTCCATTGCTTCTAATGACGCAATTTTATGTTTTATTAATCCGGGTTCATATACGCTGATTTAGATTCGTTAATTCCTTTGGGGTTCCTATATTAATCCTGTCATTACAACGGTCTTTGGAAACTTTCTCATGAAGTCGAACGTTTTATCGGTTAGCAGTCCGGTGAGCGCCCTGTTGTATCTCTGAAAAAACTCTGTATCTATCACCAATCCAAAAGTTACTCTAAATGCATATTAGACTCCATAAAGTGTTCATAATTCTAAATCTTGTATAGTGTTTTTATTATGATATACATATATGTGAACAATCTTTCATTTTCACATGGTATTTTAACGTTTTAACCAAATTTAAAATTGTTAAAAATGTACTCTTTTTTGGATCGAATACCAGTAAACATTTTAGTGAACTAATATAAAATTTCACGACATCATCAAAAAAGGTTATTTTGTTTTCCTCTACTGTACGTCTTTCTTGTTTGAAAATTTTTATTGAATCAAAATTGAAAATTACAGTTTTTAGGTGGAGAGATATGTGATGGAGAAAAAAAATAAAGGAAAAAAAAACACTTCAAATTGGCCTATTATTCGCATACCTTTTTAAATGTAATACTTACTTGTTACTTTCTGACTTGAAGTCTATGCAAGTATTGCTCAGTGGTATTGTTATACATAGTCAGTGCTCAAATGCTCAGATGTACAAATGATTACATTAGCTTAATACAAAACATGTGGATTTTAGATTGTGTAAAGTATACTAAGATGGGGTTTAAAAGATAACATCGTAACCGACATAATATTTTGCATTAGAAATTAAAATTTTTATTTTATTGTTTTTATAAAACAAAGGGGGTTCAACATTTCTTTTTTAATCTTGTTTTATAAACTAAGGCACGACACAGAAACGTGTGAAATCCAGCATCTGTATAATTAATTCGCAGTTGTTTTCTTTTCTAGACAATGGTTCACCTGCTCCCGTTCTGATTTGGCCTTTGAAATCCGGCACCCATATCGGTGATGCGCTTTTCTGGAACAAGTTTGTTTTATTTTGCGTGATTATGC
The DNA here is from genome assembly GCA_026874595.1 of Sipunculus nudus. Taxonomy (NCBI): domain Eukaryota; kingdom Metazoa; phylum Annelida; class Sipuncula; order Golfingiida; family Sipunculidae; genus Sipunculus; species Sipunculus nudus. The sequence continues at coordinate 35,168,368 of CM049306.1, read as the reverse complement.
CCTATTAAGCTGCATAATTAATATTTTAAATTACCCCAATAGGTGTCCCTATTTCTTTTGTGCTTTCAGGTCCTCCTTGTGTTACATGTGTCTGTTTTATTATGGGCTGTTGACATGTCTCTTTTATTGTGCGCTGTTGACATTCTGATTCGTGTTTGGCTCAAGCCCTGACGTTGCTAAGCTACAGCGTTCCTTGTTGTAGCTGGCCGGGTGCGGCCAACGACACAGCGGTCATGATAGTCTTGGGCTTTCTCGCCTGGCAGAGCCGGGCCGGCCCACGTGTGAACCCTGATATGTAGAAACATAGCATTCGTTGTTCTAGATGTTTCCTGTAACGTGTGTACTGTTGGGTTCTTTGGATTGTTCGAGAAATGATAGGTTCTCGGCTTGAGGTGAGAGGTTGTGAATAGGGGGCTGTGTTTTAGAGCCGAGGGAGAGGAGAGAAATATTCCAGCGGGCACGGAAGAGTGTATGTCAATTTGTGAAACCTTTTCCGATACATGCAGCAGTTACAGGTCTACTTCGGAATTTATGACGGATTTTATATAGTTTCCAGATTGCCTTTCGGATCACTGCCAGGATTTCACTTTTGGATTACAGTAGACTGATTTTGTGATTACATTGGCTGTTATTCTCTGAGAATATTTGTGTGAACTGTTCATCCGGCTTATAAATTTTAAAGGACTTGTCGCTGTGACAGTGTTTGTATCCAGGTACTGTACACTTTGTTTATTTTACTGTGTGATTGTATTGATTTGCTGTTATACTGTTGTTTTACTGTTGTAATTATATTGATTAAGTGTATTGTAATGTTAGGGTTGTTTTAAGAATAAATTATAGTTATTTGTTAACAAAAAAACTGACTTCTTTATTCATTTCCCAAGACATTTCACGCTGCCTAGTGTTACAGAATCTGTTTTTTTTATCTTCATAACAAAATTTAGGCTCGTCACGACTACGTGATCTGTTGATATTAGGTTCCGTAACACACATATGCACACATATATTTAAGGATCCGCATTCTCCAGGGACTTTTAAACATGAAAATATATTACCAGTATATTTTTAAACGGATAGGAATTCTATTAACAAAGTAGATTCTGTAGTGGGAGCCTAAAACCTCCACCAGAATCTCCTTATCAGTCATGTGCTCAAGTGTAAACTTTTCATTTGTACACACTGTCACACTTCAGTGACCGGGTTTCACATGGCGAGTGGCAGACCAAATGCATACGAAAGGACGGCTTATACATCGGGACAAAGATATTTTCTTTTGTCAAAATGGTACATAAGAAAAAAATATATATATTATGTTGATTCTGATTGCCTCCAGAATTTAATGGATCGTTCATACGGTTTAGCTAACCCTCTGCAAATTTTCTGGAAAAATCCGGATATACCTTTTTGCGTTAATTACACTTAAAACAAAACAACAAACCAAATCTGATGTTATTTCTGGGAGCATCATTAGAGTCTGATGACAACAAAGCTCCGGGCAAGAATTTAATACTGTAGGAATCAATTATTCTGAGCCTGTCTTTCTACATTGGCAGCTTTTAGTTACATTTTCGCGTGCAAGAGCCTTTAATGACATATCTGTGTTTGTTATCATACCCAAGACTTCCATTAATTAACAACTAAAACATCCTTCTGCGTGATGTCCTTTGAGATTCAATTTATACATATTTATCTTTCGTCAAAATGGTATATAAGAAAATATATATATATATTATGTTGATTCTGATTGCCTCCAGACCTTAATGGATCGTTCATACGGTTTTACGCTAACCCTCTGCAATTTTTCTGGAAAAATCCGGATATACCTTTTTGCGATAATTTCACTTAAGACAAAACAACGAACCAGATCTGATGTTATTTCTTGACAAGGACTTATACCGAAAGATCTAAATCTGCCATTTATCTGGGAGCATCAGTGTCCAATCAAACTGATGACAATCAACAAAGCTCAGGGCAAGTATTTTATACTGTAGAAATTTATTATTATGAGCCTGTCTTTTCACATTTGCAGCTTTTAATTGCATTTTGTGTGCAAGAGCCCGTAATGACATATATGTGTTTGTTATCATACCCAAGACTTCCATTAATTAACAACTAAAACATCCTTCTGCGTGATGTCCTTTGAGATTCAATTTATACATATGATCTTTCATAAACTTTCAAATTGGTAAATTATTTTCAAAGTATAGATGGTTAATTTATACAATCGCCATCACTCCGACAATGATGATGTCGTGCCCATGTTGTTTATCGGAAGGAAAACGCACTCCCACGCAGAATTCATATTTCCTATATGAGCCTCACGTCTACTTCTTCGTTTGATTTCTTGACCAGCAAAATTTGCCTTTCTTTTTAGGGGAGGGGGTTCCCTGAAGAACACTTGCATAAGTGATATTTATGTCATGAACAACAGCTTCTGCGAAAAGAACAGGATATACATATGCGACATTCAGTCCCTACCAGCAAAATGATTTATCATATGGAACCGTGGATTTTCCACGGGTGCATCTAGTTTTTATTATTGTGCGACAGCTCATCATATTTATTTTACATTTTGCATGTGAGGATGTTCATTTTATGTTTATTAAATATATAAAGACTGTATGTATTATAAATGGAAGCTTTTTCACCAATATAAAGATTGGGTCGCCGATATGAATAATTTCAATAGTTTATGTATTATTCAAAAGTAGGCAAAAAATAAAAATTGCATTTTCTGAATTATTTTCAGTGAAACAGAATCAAGTCTACAAAGTGTTTCATAAACTGATGTTTTATATCGAAACATAAAAAAACTCACATTCATATAAGGTAATCCAATTACATATTGTCGGGTAAAACGGCGGAGAAAACTGGTCGCAGTTAAACCCCTATGGTTTTGTGCATCTGCAAACCGTGGAAGCGTGGTGATATTGGCAATAGATTGAAGAGATCAGCTTAAACACGGTACATTTGTTACCAGACAGATGCCTGCTGTAAAAGATGAGATTCTAATACATGAGAGGCAGTTCACGTGTATACTTCCCTGCACCTTGACCCGGGCTGCCATTCACAGAACGTTTGTTCCGGCCGCAATGTTGGATATTTCGATAAATCCTAGAAAAGTTTTATATCGGCTCCAGATTTCCCTAAAGGCACAATCAATTTTTGTCAGTTCACAAACTTGACAACAACATGAAAATCGATTAGCGTTAATACCTTATCAGTGGTGGAATATTGGTGCTTTCACGGGATAATGGATGCGATTCCCGTCTATTCTTTCTTATACTAGCCAAAGGCGACGGGAGAAAGTACACGAGAGAGAGAGAGAGAGAAAGAGAGAGAGAGAGAGAGAGAGAGAGAGAGAGAGAGTTTTGGTTATTTTCGATACAATTATCTCCATAACGGATTATATTAACAATTATACATACGTGTGAGGTGTAATTATCCAAAGCAATCTCTAACAAACTTGCATAATATAGATATTTTTAAGTTGTTAATTTGATGTAATTAATAAAATATATACATGCGTAGCTATATGAGAAAAATGAATAAAAATGCCTCGAAGATGCTCTAATCGATATTTCCTATTGCATGATGCCAACTTCTGGTCCTAAAACCATTTCAATGCCATGATGCCATTAAAACTTGCCATGATATTACTGAATTATGACATGTTTGCTCCTGTGGCTTTGTTAAGAGTTGCTAAGGACATTTAGCTGTCCTTAACGGGTCATAATTTATGATTTAAACCAATTTAAAGATATGAATGCATAGATGTAAATGAATGCCATGTGTCATCGAGGATTATACCCCCTGTAGCGTATGAATCGCTCCAGCCGTTCTACGAGAGTACCGCAGGAGTGATAGAGATGACATTCGGAAGACCTTCAGGGAAATCAAAGATAAACCATCATCACTCAACTGATACAAAAACATTAATAAATATTTAAACCACTTCACTGTCACGAAGTCCATAAATAATAGATGGTTTATATACACGTAAACGTTTTCAGCACAGTCTCTTTTTTTAAAAGCAAGTCAATTCAATTTTTCAAAGACGGCTATATAACACCGAGTATAAGAAAACGACAACCGGAAAATAAAACGCAGGATCACTTATGATTATGTAATTAGGAAGGTTTGTTTAATTGTTTGTATATTTGACAGAGGAAATACTCGAAAGGTGTCAATGAATTTTCTAGAGAAATCTTTAAAAAATGGTTATTGTAACAGAAATTTGAAGACAGACCCAAGATGGTTTGTTTTTGCATTTAGCACATCTATGATATGTTCTCCCTCCAAAACTATTAAAACTGAGGGGATCAAGGGCTTTGTTTCAAGGGTTGGATATATGGTTGGACATACCCGCAAATTTTAGGAGTTGGGGACAAGGTACTTTAAATTTTCCTCACTTTTTTAGGGAAACTGAACGCATAATTTGTCTAAAGCGATTACGATATACAGTTTTCATTTATTAAACAGTTTCTTCATATACTCTTCAATAATCTGTCATTTTGTCTCATTGTCTCAATGATTTGATATAAATGTTAGCTGGTTAGTAAATTGATGCGATTTAAATCACGGTTATATGACACAAGTGTATGCTAAATGAGAGCCTCCTAGGATAATAAGATATAGGCAGGGAAACGTAGTTTATAATATTTGATTATGTTCTGTTTATCATTAGTTGTGTTGATCAGTAGACTGGCAAAATATTCTAGAGGTCTAGTTGCTTCTGGGAGGCTTAGCTGGTTATTTCAATGTAGAGAAGTCTGTAGAACATTCGTTGACTAGAACTTTCCCGAAGTTTATTTAGCTGATATATAGAGAAGCCGGCTCCAACGCCGTGAGTGGAGACAGTTAAGAAGTCAGCAAGTCGTGTTTTGAGATGTCAATTTGCACTAGACTTTCATGATTGCTCGAGTTATGTTGTGAACAAACAAAAACATACACAAAAACAGACGAACGGGAATGAACGCAACCAATTATAAAAGAGCAAACCTTTCCTTTGCAGAAACGAAATATATACATTGTACATTGTGTTTTTTTACATGTATTAATAATATATTGTAGGATCAAAGAAAATTATAATATTCTGGGAAGGGGGCTTTTGAATCAGAAGAGATTATCTGGGGGGGGGGGGGGCGCTCGGAAGGGGGGGGGGGAGCTACTGTTCGTACTTCTGTGTGGAGAGTCCCCATTACATATTAGCATCACATTGGGCTCATGGAGGGGATAATCGAAAATCAAATGGGATCGTATGAATTCGACTACATAATTAACCCCCGGGATGATCTCTTCATCCTATTTCCCATTATTTTATTGCGATTTCATGTTACTGAGTGCTGCTTCGAATTTAAATTGGACTGGGGTAATCTTAAGTAGCTATACCGGCAGTGAGAGGTGTAACTCATCGCTAATAGCTTACTTATACCCAGGTGGGTATACGTTCATTTCCGTTCGTGTGTATGTGCTATTGTGTAAATGGACAAGATAACTCACGCTATCATGAACGGAAATGTTAATGCATTTTTGGGAATGGACCAATGAAGAAGAGATTAGATTTTGGTGTGGATCTAGCACATGATTCAGATCCAATAAGGTAAGAAGTTAATCAAGGCATATCCACAAACGTAAGGTCACTTATGCATGTATGAACCTCGAAATATAGGGGTTATAGATAACTAATTCATAAATTTCATTAATAAGCTGTATGGTATTAATGTAGACGTTCATAATGGTGTTCCTGAATAGTCGTTGCACATTATTGCGGCCTTAATATAAACCTGGGTATCATCATTATATTTGACAGGAGCCATAGGCCCCTGAGATTATGAGACCCTGGTTATCTCACCCAAGATTTCCAGTTCTTAATAAATGTTCATCATAGACCTGATATTGTCACTGTGTGATAAACCTGAGATGTACATCATAATTTGCATGGGCAGCAAATTCTATTGCTGAATTATGGAATAAAAGTTTCCATTTTAACATATGTCTTGACTCACTGTGTCCTCCTTAAACCTGAGCTCAGACTCCCGTTCCACTCATTTCTGGACACTTGTCTGGGAGAAGGATTGGAGAGAGTCATCGTTTATCTTGTGATCAATACGTAATGCTGGGTTCTACCGGGTGGGAAACTGTCATCTTCGATTTGTTTGACAGATGACATCACACGTTTAGGTGCAATGGTTAAGATGCTGAGGCTTAGGAAGAAACGTCGTGGGCGGAATCTGTAACCGGTTGCTGAAATAGTTTATCTGAATTAGAATGTGATTTACTTTATGACATACGTCAAATTTTTGTGTACAATGTGATTAAATGAAGTCATATATCGAAATGAATGGAAAATTAGATTTCAGAATTTAATGATGTGTCAACTTTAACCCTATGGTGGCTGATTAATGAAACAGAAAAAAAACATATCTCGAGATATCATCCCAAAAACTCGAGATACTATCTCGAGATCTCGAAATAATTACTTTCTTAAACAAGCCACCGTAATACGTACTCCATATTCAGTGGTTATACACTTCAGTCGTTCTATAACCCCTCTGCTTTGTTTAGCAGGATTTCGGGGTTTCGCCACCAGGGATGGCACAGGACCAAATTGTTACGGACCAACGAGAGCGGATGTCACGGGTTAAAAAGTTGGATTGGGATACACAATTGGACACCAAGGTCTCATTGGTCTGACTACAGTTATTAGTCTTATGCCATTCATAGCAGCGGTTAAAACGACAGAAATATGAATGAAGTGTATGTCTTAAGGAGACATAATCAGCAGCAATATTACGCCTATTCTTATACACTTTCAGTTCAGTTTTGCTTTATATAAACGTTTCTAAGGAAAACCATCCCAGCACACAGTCACAGTACCTCGCATAACGCTGTTTAACACCTTGTTATTGTTCTGCGTGTTAGTAAACATAGTGCCCATGTGTCTGTTTGCCATAACAAGGCCGCGTGACCGGAGGGTAGATTCTGCGCATTCGCGACAGATCCTAAACAAGAACTAGTCCAAACTAGTCCATACATGGACCTTCCAGCCCTCTGATATATCTCTGCTGGATGGACATTACGGTTCATGGGCCGAATGTATATTAACTGTAGAATCTTTCAGAATAGATCTGTATGATAGGTCCAGCGGCATCAGCTGAAATGACACACGTAGCTCAGTGTGAGCCGCAAGACGCCATGTTTAAGCCGAGGGAATATGTATTTTTTGTGGCCCAGAAAGTCATGGCATCTCCTGATGGACAGGTGTTGTAGCCCGGACGATGCACGGCCTGTGATTGCGCCCGGTCTTCTTGATTTAACACTCGTGTACAAGAGTAAGTCAGTGATTTCAGGGCAATAATTAGGAGGTACCAATTCATTTCAAATGGATGGAACTATTTTTGGTGTTAATTCAACATACCTTATAGATGATGAGGCCCCTTTAACATACACATTTATTTGAATGTTGGCATGAAGCTGTCAATAATATGTTTTTAACTGTCTCAGGAAACTACTCTATTTCATTGATAGAGTTCGGTTACAAAATCGACCTATCCAAATAGAGAAATACGGTTTTGTTAATGGGAAGAACTTTCTGATTTCTGAAAAAAGTCCGTTGAAATTATTTTGCTTCAGATCTGAAAGTAAGCCTTATGCAGAAAGAGGAAAGATCTGGACAGACGGTCACTAGACAATTAATTAGCAGACAGATAAAAGGCAGACATTAACGACATAGAAAATTACGACATTGGCAATTACATCAAAGACAGTCACGACATTCCAAATTACGACATAAGATGTATCGTCGTACAGAGCAGCTGCATACTGTTTTGATTTCGTTAAACGATCATTTCAAACTGCAAGCACTTTCAGCGTTCTGAAGAAGTTATATTGTAATTTACCGAGGGTATATATCTCGTTCAAGCTTGGAGCATTATTTTTCTCGCTTTATAATGATATTAAGGATTAAATTCGGCCCGACAGTTTATGAGTTCAGTCAGGTGAAGTTTGACTTATCTAGTCAATAATTTATATGGTTATAAATCTGACCGGGTTTTAAATATCTATACGTATCTAAATATTAGTTCAGTAAACGTCATTTATCAATCAATGTACATTCGTAAACCAACCGTAAGCGATCGATTTCGGAAAATTTCGGTGCAGGAATCGGAGAAATGTCATGACCCTAACGCAGTTTACCTCGTGGAATCAGGTACAATACGTTCTCAACTATTTTCCCATGTGTTTTGATATAAACATGATGTGAATATCAGTTCTGTAATGCATGCATGGATTTATGAATAGGGTACCTGAGTCATGACCAACAGATAATATCACAGAATATCAAGGATTTTACGTAGAATCCATTCAAAAAGGGTAAATCTGTGATCAGTAGATATGTGTAAAGTATAAGACTATTTAAAAGTCAATCATTTCGCAATATTGTGTTGCGCTTGGCATGGCAGATTGGAATATCAGTTAAAGCAATGCAGGAGGGACTGAACTGAGTCTCACAGATGCGTCGATTTGAAACCAATATTTTTTATTGCCTCAGTAACAAATGTGCTCCAGGATAAACACCAGTCTATTGATTAAGATAAACGTTTCATAAAAATAAGCCAGCAAACGCCGATCCAATGGTTCATATGCTGTTCGTTTTCTTTATACACACTTGCTTATAATATTAGGGGGGCTGCCAAAATAATCCAAACAAATTCAACAGAGACATCTGGTGGCAAGTTAGACAAACCAGAGTTTTGTAAATGCATGGAGTTTTGAAACGACTAAAATTGCACCTCCGCACATATGCAACCAACCACCAGTTACATGTTTTATTCCATTTGTTAACATGTATACTAACAACCTATCGGCACCGGTTTATTATAAAAACTTTTCCTAGAATTAATCATACACAGTACATTAACGTACAGGCAAAGTAAGCCGGAAATCACATAAAATCTACAGATAGGGCAGGTGGATAGTTTTAATGGTTTAGAATGGTTTTGTTTGCTGGCAGAGTGTTTAGATAATCCGTAATCTGTTCTGTCGAGGGCATTAACCGACTTTTCAAACCCACGCTGAAGAAAAAAGAGAAATGACGCACCGACATTGTCATCGTTCTGGATAAATCATTTTATTTACTGCATAATTTTTTCATAGATCCCATTAATTAATCGATTCTTCATTTCCTCCTTATACACCTAGAGCAGAATCACGAAAAGATTACCATAATCTAAGGCCATACAAAAATTAGTATTGTTCTACGGATTTGCCACTCCTATGTTTCGTGGATCAAATTTTTTTTTTTTTTGCAAATGAAGACGAGGTCCTTGGTGATGCTCTGGCACAAATTCCTTAGAAAAAAATCTTAAAAGTTACGGAAATGGACTAAATTTAGTATTGAGAATATACACTACTTAAAGAATTGAAGCACTTTTTTGTATTTCCTGTACAAACTGGCATTATCTGATATAATCTTATCTCAACTAATCCTATCTGATGTCACCTTATCTATCTATTGGTAGGTCACGAAAACGTCATATCTTCCACTAAAGGAGCTATTCTTACCAAATTATGAATCACCTCTGTTACCCCTTCTAGTTTATGAACACTAAGTAAATAGGCCCGAAGCTCCTGTCAACCCAGAAAAGCGGTTTTGCCATGTGTAATGATGGCCGGAGGCTGCTGCAGCCAATCAGAAAGTCACCCACAGAAGCTCCCAGTCTGGATCCAAGTCCACGGTTTTGTTCTGTTAGATGTCTTCTTCTGTAGAAATACCAGATAATTCTGCTGGTTTTATGGCCAGCCTGGGTGTGACCGACAAAGAAAGAACATGTTAAAAAATGTTCAGGTTAATTAAAGGCAGAGGCAGGGTACATGTCATGGAGGTGTTTATTTGTCGGTGTAAAGCGGCCTCTCACATCGCCAACAAGAAAGAATGAACACGGTGTCTAGACGGGATTTTCACAAATGTAGCCATCTTTCTTTGCTTAACTATGACTTCATTCTTTCAAACGTGAAAAGAAAGCATAATACACTTTGACATATATATATATATATATAAATATATATATATATATATATATATGTATAAATATATATGTATAAATATATATATATATATATATATATATAGAGAGAGAGAGAGAGAGAGAGAGAGAGCGAGATAGACAGACAGATAGACAAACAGACAGACAGAGAGACAAAAAGTGAGAGATAATATTGACCATATTTATGTCCAATCGCACAATAAAGGGTTTTAGTACCCGCTAGGCGGTGACTTCTAGAATGAAATATTAAAAAAAAAACATATTTCAATATTTATGCCCAGAAGCGTCCATGTGTACTGGTTAAAAAACGTTATAGACGAGTATCTCTTCACAGTCCATTGACGATGCAGGTCTATGGAAGCATAGCAATGTACAGAATTGTTGACTGACATTCATAACAGTATGAAGCATGTGGGTCATCATGCATCTACTTACAAATTTTAATTGATTCATAAATTAAGCAAAATTATATATATATATATATATATATATATATATATATATATATATATATATATATACGGACCCTCTTTGTGGACCTTATAAATCAGGAATTAGAATAATTAGGGTTACAAGCGCTTAGGGAAAAGTCAGGAAAAAAATATTTATTTTCAAGATCTGGTAAAAGTCAGGAAATGTTATAAAAAGTCAGGGAATTCTTTGATATTTTTTTAAGTCGGGATAAATCAGGAAAATTTAAATGGCTATGGCGATCACAGTTAGATATCAGGTAGAAAGAGTTTGGCACTTATAAAATGTGATATAAAAGTTAGCAGATTTAATCTTGTTTCCTATTAATGTTTGTATAAAAAATTAAGGTTGATGATGCAAAGTATGGATACACAACATATAAATCCAACAAGTAATGCTGGACTAATTGTGTTTCGGTGCAGTAATATAAAAAAACAGGATCTTGATGTATGATTCTGGTGTTCCCTTCCTTTTTCTAATAAAGTTTCTCGGTAAATTGCGTGATGATTTATCCTTGACACAACTGAAAGTCAGGGAATAGTCAGGGTTTTTTTTCAGAGTTGGCTGCTGGCAACCCTGATCGTACATATACTAGTACTTAATAATTAATAATACCAAAAAGCAACGCCGGATTGTGCGTCTACACCGCTTTATTCTTTATCCTTCGGCATGGTAAAGGTTTGAATTGAGTCCATAAACTTTCCAAAAATAAAATCTTGCATGTTCTCTTAAGAAACCACATGGTTTCTTCTGGAACCATTTCTAAGTGTAAAGGTTCAATTCTGCACAAAGAGCTTCATGCCCAGATTACAAATTATAGGAACTGTATCGCGACCGGATGACCGGATTCGAATGCGCAAGCGCAGTCGAAGAAAGTTGCGCACTGGGGTAAGTTAATGGTCTGTCCGTGCCTTCTTCCTTTTGTTGTGATATCATCTCCTGTATTATGTATTGACATTTACAGTTTCTTCAGATTTACAGTTTCCGGTCAATGGCTCGGCCATCTCTCAAAGCACTGATATATAACCATCTGAACTGCCTTTTGGTTTTATTGTATCAATATCACCTCTTCCGCTCTATACAAATTAGAGCTTCCTATATATGATATAGTATATATTTATCTAGTTTCGACTAATATTTTCAGTGGCCGAGCGATGTTGCTAATCATATTTTGCATTAAAACTTAAATATAAAAAAAATTACTTCAACTACTACCATACTTCCGTGCTCGTCAAACCGGATATTTAATCTTTGCACTCTCTTAATAACAAGCGCCCCATGACCCCCTACTTTAGTACCGGTAAGCACTGGGCAATGAATCATATTTGAAAGGTCGCCTCATTTTCAGTAACAGAATATAATTGACCTTTTTTGTAATCTAGATAGTCTAACAGTTGGAAAAACATTCGTGAATTCGAAATCCTGAATTAATTTTTGACGAGGATTTATCTACTGTAGTTTATGGTGTTTCTTCTAGAACCAATTTCCATTCAAAATTCACACACTAGACATAATATTTATAATATATACAGTTGCTTATCGCATGATTTATTCCTCTCGGCTTCTCCTGGTCGTTATTTGGGATACATCATTTGTATGTTCATCACTGCGAGTACCTGTTGGTGTTTACACAAAGCTTAATGAGCTTGTTTTCCACTCTTTTGAAATATCTTTCTCATTGTCTCAGACTCGTCTCTCATTCACTTTGCTGCTAAGACCTCCTTTTTTATGTATGCCAGCAAGTCCTAAATTAACATGTTCTTTCGTCATACCGTCTTCATTTAATCTTCTTTTTTTATTCCTTGAAGTATTTTTTCTTGTCTGCCAGCAAGTCCTAAAACAGCAGGTTCTGTCGTCATACAGTCTTCATATAATCTTCTCTTTTTTATTCCTTGAAGTTTGTGTTCTAAATGATCTGGAGTGAACGTCAGGGCGGTTTCAGAGGGGGCGCACCCCCTCCTTTATACCTAAAATAGAAACAGAAACAACGAGATGTTGTCGTAGACATCAAATCTCCGCCAGGATGATCCACATAATACTTTGCTGTTTAGGTCTACATACGTGTCATGGCTAAACATCCCCATGCCAGTACAAAGCAACCGCGTTGTACCGATCGAAAGCTTTATAATAACGAAATGGCCGAATAACGTGGGACGTTTACCTTGAATTAGAATTTTCCCTGGTGATCAAGATTACCTTAAAAATTTAAAAGATTGTTGATTGGGTGTTTTCCTAATCCTTCAAAACAACATTTACAAAATTTGTTCAGGTTTTTATGTAAATTGCTGACAGACAAATCGAGGGTAAAGTGTAATCTCTGGCCACCTGGAGGATTTATAATTAACGTTTAATACCGAAAAGTAGGGCAGGATTAATCGTCGCGCACCGTTTACCTATGAAAGAGAATATATGAATTCTGCTAGCATTTCAAGCACACGTGTTCGCCTGTGCCCGCTAGGGTGTTGTTCCCCCGTTGGTCTAAGACGTTGTAACCGCCCTTGAATGCTCTTCTTGACCGTAATTTGTCCTATCATAAATCCATTGAATCTGAATAACATTACTCTTAAGTAGGACCTTTGTCAAGGCTTTTTTCTTCATACAAAATATGTAAATATATATAATGAGTTAACCCTTTATAGAGGACAATTTAATAAATCAAATTATCCTTAGACATCTGCTTCAATGAATTTGTCCAAAACCTATTCAAATGAATTTATGTAATGGAACAAATTTTGTATTACAATAAACTTTCAATCGCACTTAAATTGGTTAGAAATATAATTTGACGTTTTATACGGTTTAAAATGACATTGAATTTATAAGAACAATTTAATAATTTTATGTATTATATTCTATTTCTAATCAATTAAGTTGCGATTGAAAGATAATTAATAGTGTTGTACATAAATTAAATTGTTGATCCCTTAAAATTGAAGTGAATTATAATATATGTCAAATAAATTAAGTAACGGTTGAAAGAAGGTTAATCTGAATCCCCTTGCATGAGGCTCTAAGAAATTTATTTATTTAACTTCCTGAAACATATATTGACAAATAATGTCATATTTATATTGGCATGGTTCATGTTTAAAAACAATTAGAAGGAAAGGTTCAAGTTTTATTTTTCAAACAAATTTTAACCTAATGACCTCTTAAATGGTATTATGACTGTATTTGAAAAGTTTTATGTTCCATTTATTAAGGTTTCACAAAAAAAATTTATCACGATGCATTGAAAATAGGATCAAAGGTTTTCATTTTTTTAATTTGCCATCACTGAAAAAACAAAGACATGTCTAAATTCATCGGATTTCGCAAACAGTATTAAACGTGTATTTATTATTTACATAAATATTTTAATGAGTGATGTATAATATTATTCCTTCGTAAATATCTTCAGATGAGGAAAATAATTATATCTAATTGTATTATCTCGTATAGGCATTCATTTCGATGTCGAGTATGTGTTTTTCCCGGAACCAGTGACACACGCATTCAGAATTCTCTGAGACCACACAAGAGAAAAGAAAACATTTGATTTATAGATCAAATGATCTGGAAGAGCATAAATTCAAAGCTACCATCAACAGCGTCGTCTTTTCTCCAGATACAAAAGCTATCCAGGGTCGCTTTAACCGTCGCCGTATCTCGTAAATCTTAAACTTGTAGATTTATTAAAATGCTTCGTGGCATTGTTACTTCGGAGGGAACTTAATTTAATGACATCTCTAGGGACTTTGAGACACAGTTTTGCCTGGTAGTATGGCGTCTCGGTAGCCCGGTTTTCATAAAATAGAATTTATCATGGGGAGCCTGGAAGGCGTGCACCAAAGAATGCACTACAGCCGGTTCTAAACCAGATGCCGAAAAAATAAATAGACCTTGGCGGATGAGACAAAGTATGTGAAAACTTACTTTCCCTTTATATATCATGAATCCTAATCAATGACGTAACAAATATCAACAGCATATATATATATATATATATATATATATAGATATATATCAATAAATTTCATATTTATACAGAGAAAATCAACTCATAATGATTGTTATCTTAGAGTCAAGGCCGAGTCGTATATGGTCATTTAAAAAACGTCTCATCAACATTTTTTTGCGTTATCAAGCAGAATCATTGGGCTTGTTTCTGTGGCGGGGGGACTCTCTTTAGAGGTGGCGGACAAAGTAACTGTTGTCCCTGGTTTTCAGGGGAATAAAAGGCGCAATTTTTAAATGTCGGAATAATACCGTCAATCGCGTTTCAGTTTTGTCACATTTTCCTCAATAACATTTCAATATTGCATTTTTCTGTTGACAGAATTAGGATTTTGCACGTGTCATTACCACGCTTAATTGTCATAAATGTTAATAAGCCCATGTTTTTGATTGTTTAAATTAAATGTTAATCATGAATCAGGTAGTACTGAAAATAAAACAAAAATATTACAGTATAACGAAAACATATCTTCCTAAATACTGTTATGTGGCGAGAGAGTGGATGTGAAGAAAATTATCAATTCTGAACTTTTTTCACCAAACAAGACCCATGGGCAGAATTATCACAACACTAACTTTCTATTACAACTAAATCTCGATTCATCTCACTTTCAGTTAATGTCCTTATGAATGTCTTATAATTCAAAGGAAGACAAGAGTTCTTTCAGAGACAACTAATGTTTTAGGGCGGTGATATATGGACCCAAAAACGCAAGTAGACAGACCTGATCACAGGAACTGCTACATCTCTGATTAATTTTAAAACAAAAGGATTTCTTATTACGATTTACTTTAGGTTCATCTCACGTTCGACATCTGCCCTCGCTTTATGATAAATCTTGTTGCCCAGGACTCAAAAGAAGTCGCTGGCGGTTTTTTTACAGAGACGGCGGGTGCTTTAGAGTGGTGATTAATGCTTATGTGTAACGGGGCTGATGTTATTTCTTGCGCTTCACTGATTCATATAGTCTGGGGAAGGTGACGAAAAGCCCCACAGCAGGGTGAAGCTGTTCTCATAAGATACGGAGAAGACCCATATCCCTGCTTCTTCAAGCGGATCACCATATTTTGACAGGTCGAACTTGAGGAGTTATTGCTGTTTAACACGAAACCCCAATCGCCGTTCGCCATGTCCTTCACCCTTCAGCGTGGCCATTTTTAAAGCCAAATGGCGGCATCTATATATTAATAGCGTAAGGCGATTTTTGTAATTTTCCGTATCTCCTCTGATACTACCGTACGGATTGCCGTGATTTTCGACATACATATGCTCCGGGTGTGTCCAAAGAGATTCAACCCATTTTTATTTGCCATATTTTCGTATTACTTGCATAATTAATAATTTTTATATTCGCTCCCCGCGGGCGCCTCTTTTCTTTGTGTTTTCGGGCCCGGTAACACAATGGCCATAGAGTGTGTTATGGCGGGACAGAGTTTACTCTGGGGGCTCTGTCTGGGGTTTCCGTACATTCGCAGTAACCGGCCAAAAATAATCATCATCGGCGATCCCTTCTCAAAAGGGGGAACCTTGAAATAATTGTTTTGCAAGCCCTCCTGCCACCGGGGGGTCCTTTCTGCGACCCCTGTCACATGACCTGATATGCTTGAGTGCACATGAACCGGGTTTGCATGCGACGGAGTCTTTGACAAATTAAGCCTCGGTCACAACCGGGATACGGTCGCCGTACGGCGAGTGTTTTGGGCTATTCCGTGCGGGAGACGCACGGCAACCGTGCGTTTTTCAAAAGCCGCAGGGGCTCCGCAACGACCGTAACTGACATTAGCGCAAGCGTTTAAGTTGATGCGGCGGCCGTGCGTCAGGCAGCCACCTACGGACTCCGTAAGGGCACCGTACAGTAGACGTATTGGATGTCGTAGGATGCCCGTGCGATTTTTAACGCCTACTTGGCTACCCGAGAGACGTACGGTGTACCTGCGGCTGTCGCAAGGGGTCTTTACGGCTTCCGCAAGGTTAGCTTGCGGCGTCCGCAGGGTTAGCTTACTTTACCGTGCGATGGCCGTGAGAATGAGGAAGACACCTTCCCGTTCCCGCACGTCGGCCGCATAAGTATTCCTGTGGTTTCAAACACCGAACAGTGATCTACGGTGTGCGGTGACCGCAGCTGGTTGTGACCGAGGCTAAAGTATTCCTGCGGTCCCTAAAACCGCACGGCACTCTACGGTTTGCGGTGACCGCAGCGGGTTGTGACCGAGGCTTTAGCGAGTCGCATGCGACTAAAAACGTGTCGCACGGTCACACATACCAGTGTTTATTGCATTGCGTTTATCGCATCGGTTTTTCATATGCAATCAACGGACAGGCAACTATGCGGCAACACATGACAAGAAGGTGACGAAACGTCGTTTTGGCCTTTCAGATTAAGATTTATCCCTGTAAATCTTAATGATATTTCAGTAAACATATAACAAATAGTTATGTTTTTAATATTAATATTTATTTAAATTAATGTGGGATAGGACCCCCCCCCCCCACACACACACGCATACACACACACAAACTCGGGAAAAATAACTGTCCAGGCGCCCGTGCTGAACGCTCTCTTTTGCTTCAATTTAAATATCACTTTTTACTGCATCTAATTCATTGTTGCAATTGTTCAGTGATATAGTAAGATGCATGTTGAGTGTTATAGACATGATGATGCTTCCTTACAGTAATTCCCCTTCCAAGAATTTTAAAACTCATATTTTTTTAAATGAAAGTGAGGCCTTCCCCAATTTTACGTCATAAAGTGGAATCTCCTGAGCGTTTAACGGATGCGTTCATCGCAGAAATCGAGCAGTGCTCAACGTCTGTGATAAACGCATGCGTTGATCGCAGCTGATAATCGTTGCCGGAAGTATGTGTCATGTTCAACTGATATTATAGTGTTCAATATTTTGTGTACCGAAGGACACATATTTTTACGGGAAGAAAAGTTATTCGATTTAACACTGAAAGTTAAGACCAAATGTCATAAAAAATGACTGCACCTATTTAGCAGCCTCAAAGAGTGCCTAGTCCTAACAGTCATACGCGATCGATCGGGGGCTGGGGGGCTGGTTGCATCATGACTAGCCAGTCACATTTTACAATGCATGCAAAACCGTCTACCATGTCCACGAGGCCAATCATACCGTACTTTGTGTATAATTTCACTGTTTCTGAGTACATTTTACGGATATTACCTTTAGAAGAATATTCTGGTTTTATCTGTTCGATTTTATGAAAAATAAGTAGGTTTGGGTAGGGAAAAGAACTGTTTTTTTTGTATATTTTGTAGGCCTTCACATGCATGCCACTTAAGCCTCACCCCAACCCTTCCTGTCCACTCATACTGCTGAATAGTGATCCCTTAAATGATCTGAAGTAAAAATCAGTGGAATTTAATCCCAACGTTTTAAAAAACCCGACTTTGAAGTGGGTTGCTAAAGTGCATGTTTAAAAATAATATAACCAAGACATTCAACCATGAAAGACTGCTTGCCCCAAACCGTGCGTAGCACTGGTAATTGCTAGTTTTTTCTGAAACGTCGTATATTTGAATGATACCAAACCGTCCGTTCTCATCTTACAGGTCTCCGTGGTGACGTGAAGATGGTATCAGTCTGAATACATGTATTACTTATCATCCGTTCACCAACCTTTCATCATTCATGCACGTATTGTCTACAGTGTTTAAAAGCGAGATCACGGTATCTCTTTGAATACATCTTGGCATATGCTTTCTCAGGAATACATGCCTCCGCAACGTGCCAAGTCCTTAAGGTCGGGTACTTGGCCACCCATGTTTTTATTAATATATATACCCATATTCCCAAGTTTATTGGTGCATTAGCTCCCCCGACACGTGTTAGCATTCTCTTGTTCGGCCCATATTCCCATTCTCAACTGGGGCATACATGTGACTGCACATTTATGAATTTTCCTTGAAATCCTTCCTGTATCCGGATCATGAGCCGGACAGGCAAAATATAATCGATTATTGAGGTGGTCTGAATATTACATGGGATTCCGTTCATCACTGCGTGAGTTATTTTGTGAACAAACACACACGAACGGGAATGAACGCCTACCTTCTGGCGGCGGTAATTACCATTTAATAAACTGACACACCACTGAAACAGACTGGTTGTACTGAGCCTCCGGGTCAGTCAGGGAGCTGAAACATATAGGTGTTGATGAATTTCGATATCAATATTTTGGCTAAATTTTTCTTATAGGTCGATTGTCTTCTTTCAAAAGTCAGTGTTTTTTTGTTAACAAATAACTATAATTTATTCTTAAAACAACCCTAACATTACAGTACACTCAAACAATACAATTAAACAGTACAATAACAGTATGACATCAAATCAATATAATCACACAGCCTAATAAACAAAGTTCACAGTACCTGGATACCATCAAGCCACAGCGACAAGTTCTTTAAATGTATACTCTCGGAGAATAACAGTCCAATATAAAGCTCTTGTAACAATCCAGAAAGCAAACTGAAGACCAAACAAGACCCGTCACAAAATCCAGGAGAAAATCTGAAGAAATTCTATAATTGTCGCACTCAACGGAATAGGCCCCTCAAACTGACACACACGCTTCAGTGTCCGCTTGAAACTTCTCTCCTCTCTCTCCCGGCTCTAAAACGCAGCCCACTTTTCACCCCAAGCCGAGAATTTTCCACTTCTCGAACATTCTAAAGATTCTAACATAGTACACACGTTCAAAGAACATACCGGAACAACAAATGCCGTGTTTCAACATATTAGGGTTCACACTTGAGCTCGCCCCGGCTCTGCCAGGCGAGACAGCCGCAAGCTGGCATGACAACGAGAGTTCAACCAGTACGGATTAAACTGAGAGCGCAACACTCGCCCAGGCAAGAGCGCTACAACACGAGTTACGCCCGTGTCACACAATAAAAAGGGTACCTGTAACAATATTTATTTTTCCTAAATCACCCAGATGTCACGATCGTTAACGTGGAAATCTTCTGGTGACTGTTGGGCGATAGAAGCAGGGTTTATTTTTTAGGAAAAACTGACCAAACTTTTAATTAACTGTCCCCAGTCAGCACAACATGAGGCCCATTTATTTGACTCAACTATATGAGCCCGCTTTTGGCTATATAAATATTATCACTGCATTATCTTATTACTCTTACAAATATGGATAAGCTGCACGTAAGAATTTATCCAGGATAAAACGAAACATCAGAACCCCTGATCCATGAAAAAATCAGGTGACCGTAACGGAAGCATTTTATTTGCTGTTTACAATAGTCACGTGAAGATGCGTTATTCTAAATTTACAATCCTAATAAAATAGATCACCAACATATCATGGTAATAAAAGCAATCATTAACTTAGATTAATGTATATCAGCTGTGTATTCATCAATAACCATGAGCAATGGAGGTGACCCGATTCTTCCCAAAAGCTTTCATTATAAATCGTAAGCTTACAAAACATCGTGACATTTATGTCGCGTTTATAGTCGTATATTATGAAATGATCCTGTTATTTCGATAATCAAGTTTGGTGCTGGTAAATTCCATTGTCTTTATTGGACGCAACTAACAGGAAAATCGCGATGTTTATTGGGGAAAAATTCATTTTATTATGCCGGGGGTGGCGATAAAATCCCCTTGTAGTATTGATCCGATATCGCTGACCAATATCAGACCTCCCTCACACAGAAAGATACTGCACGCCGCAGTTATAATTGTACCTTCTTACTTCAAGCCACAGACTGACCCACAAAGATGAATGTCTTTTCATCAGTCAGACGCCCTTCCCTCGTCTTCAAGTTGGCATGAACGAGGTGGCCAATAATAAGTCACTTACCTTTTCTTTAATGAATGCATCTATTTACTTTGTTTCCACAGAGTTCGGCCATTTTTTAACACGCTGAAGACAGGGGTCAAATATCAAGTTATACATATATCTCGCGTTCCGGCGCCGTGCTGGTCCCATACCCGGTACTGTTTCAAGCCACATTGAAGGTTGCTGTAATGCTTACCTGATCAGACTCTATAATTCATTTATGTAAAACATTATAACTCCCAGACACGCGACGGATAAAGTCACTTTCCTGTTGCCTCCCATTTAGCTTTCTATCTTTGACGAACAACGCCATATATATGTATGGCTCAAACACGAGGCCTATCTTTTTTTACTACAAGATAGAACACCACGACCGCTCATTAACAAATCAACCTTCATTCAAGAGTAGGCTTTACATTGCTAACTTACTGATGATTTAGGAACAAGATAGGACAAGAAAGTGTCAACTTTTTTGCAACTGTTACATAGATTATTCCATTAATTTCATGTTCTATTTCTTAGAAGCGGATCCCAGGGGGGGGGGACCTTTGTTTAGGTTTTGTTATAAGCAATGGGTTGTACCTCTCCTTGTCCTTAATCCTGCATCCGCCCCCTGTTCTTAATGTATATTTTAATAGTTAAATTAATGTGTAAAATATTGGTGTATATAGCCACTCGGAGCCGGGTTGTATGAACATATTCCGAGTGTTTGCCTCAGTGTTAAATATCAGTAGGCGAGCCCTTATATGACAACGTTCAGTATTATTGGATATTCTCGGGGGAAGTCAAGATCACAAAAGCAGCATTGGAATCCAGTATATTAGAACACTTGGATGCGCAGTGGCCCCCAAGAAATCCTTTTTGCAGCGCGACCAGAGTCATATTAGTGAAAGATCCCTGCGACACTCAATTGTGGTTATGCCCCGGTTCTTAACCCAGCTGTGGCTAAGGAAAGGGAAAGTGACGGATCTAGGAGGATCATAAAACAACCCTGCCCCAGTTTCACAAAAGAACTCAGACAGGAAGATCCAAGTGCATACAGAATTTTTGCCGACTTAGAGAAGGCGCCAAACATCAAAAGCCTGTAACAGTACGGGGATCAGCAGCGCTTCTTTGCACTGACGCCCATTGTGCGTCGAGATCTCGTATGATAAATGCGTTAAATTACTATATTTGGCACCATCCGGCCAGATTGGATCAACCATAAAACAAGCCAGTTCATACTTTTGACGTGCAATCCGTTAACTACGGCAGCTATCATAAATCTTCTTATGCCAACGTGCGAGCGGTCTTCCTCAATAATTCCGCCCCAACTCCCTCTCTCTCTCTCTCTCTCTCTCAATAATTCTTTTCATAGGTAGACATGTCAGGTTGTTTATTGGTTTATTCACGTAAAGCCAACCTACCAGCGTTTAAAGTAATAAAACATAATTCATCGTTAGAATCATTAATAACGTTAGCTGATTGTTTATAACCTACAAAGGTTATTCGCAATGGAGTGAATGGCGAACAGTTTAAAGATCTACCTGGAACCTTAGGTACACAGTGGATCTTCACAGTGGTGTAAGTTACCAATGTTAAATCTCCCAAAAATTTCATATTCTTTTTACTTCTGATATTATACATGTATTCAGTTTTCTTTTATTCTAACGATCTGATTTAATAAATTTCTTTTTTTAGCAATACAAATAATGTCATAACATTTTCGGAATACAGTACTTATTTGTAACTCCCTGACATTCCCATTTTAATTGATTGTAAATCTGTCGGGTACTCCATCATATTAATTTTTAGTATTTGAAGAATAAAGGTTTCTGATTGCGCAGTTTCCCAGAGCAGATATTTAAATCTCTGCTCACAGGTGCATGGACATTGAGGATGTTTATATACGGCAAGATTGTTAGTTTTATTGCCGGAACGGAGGATGTGGGCGGGTACTTCACTTCCTCATAACTTGAAATAAACTAGTTTAGGAGGATTCTTCAATTACCGGATATTTCAACCAAGGAACTATTTCCGTTTTATGGACGGCATAACTATAAGCAATATGACAGCACCAGGCTGAGTACATTTTTTTGTTACTCGCTCTACTTGTATATTTCGCGTTTTAATATGATGTGGAGGAAGATGTTTGGTATAACAATTACAGTTCGGTAATACTTTGATCAGTATTGACCAGGGTTTCATTCTATATCTAATTTTAGCTCGAGTTTTTTTTTATTTCGTCATAGCAAGCCACATATGTGGGTTCAGGAAACATCTCAAGTGTTGCCAAAACACCAGACAAAGTGGAATAAATCTGAAGCAAGTTTGGCAGAGACCCCTCCCCCTCCCCCCTCCCTGGGGTAGTCTGAACTTAATTTCCGTTTACCTCCGCCCTGCTTAGATTAACCTTTTCGTAATTGCTGAAGGATTTCAATGCTTTTAACCATGATATAATGTTTCAATAAACCATATGAAAGGTACTAAATTTATGCAAAAATAAAGTTTCTGAAAATGTTAATCACATGTATATTATTAATCACTCATATCTGGACTTAACCAAAGCGAATGGAATTTGACACGCAAAAATTAATTATACGAAGGTTCAAACTAATTTGGAAAATCAAGAAGAGAGAAATGATAGGAATGTTTACATAAAGATTGAACGATTTTGAAAGGGGGTTCTGTAGTCGTGGGGAGCAAACTGAATAGGGTGTTATCTGAAAACGCTACATCGACATTTTTAATGTGATGTTGTTAGGTAGTTCATGTTTCCCTAGACTAGATAATATCATACGTACCTGATCTGGTTTACAAGAGAAATATCAAAGGTTTTATTTGTATACTTATATTTCAATGTATTGCTTTTAGTATTGCAGTGTGATGAAAAATGCCATCTAAAATTTAGACAAATATAATTTGTCAATATTATGCGACGCTGTAGTAGATTTAACGTTTAAAGTACACCTGTAGTGTTGCAGGGTGTATTTTTTCTCATCTTTATATCATGTAAATCATTAATTCGTGTCGCAGTCCATCGAATCAAATGAAGTTTCTGGGCTGCCATGCTCTCTAATTGGTATTGTCTGTGACCCCTGCTCTAGGTGCTCCCTCTGCAACTATAAAATGGAAAGTTAAGTGATTAAATAATTAAACGGACCAATTTTGAGGGGAAAATTTTGAAAGGTGAAATGATTAGGTTTTGTAATCCAAGTTCAGCAGGTGCCATGCAGACAGTCAGCACGCCACGCAGCCCGAGTTGGACGCAGAAAGAGAATTTCGAGGTCATCGGAGAGCAACACCCATCACTATAATAACGTGACTGCAGACTGGAATTTATTTCTTTGGTGCGACGTTCTTTTTCCAGGTTATCATATTTTCTATCAAGAAATTACCTACGCATTGACTGATTGCATATTAAGACCTGAATTTTTCAGACCATCTTCAATCCCTGCTGAACATACAGAGTCTCATCGACCACACTGAGAAATGAAATTCTTTTATTTGTTTAACATGAAACCTATTCAAGCAGAATTCCTAGCCCCATAAGGACCTTAGGTCCACTTTATCAGACAAAAAGAAAGTTCCTGACATCATGTGAGAAAGAATACCACTGTCCAAGCAGTGGCTGATCCAGGATTCGGGGAGGGGTTCAGTTGACTAAATATCCTAAAAACCATCTTCATACTACCAAGTCCGTGGCTACGCTTTCACAGACCTTGTTTCAGCGAACCGTCTCAGGGTCTATTTCATGAGAAATGAACACCTGCAAGTGTTCGGGCCAATATCAAAACTGCCAGTCAAATATAAAGAAGAATCAAACGCAAACAATACACTATTCACACCCCTTCTGAACAAGAACACAGATATCAGGAATGGGATAGGTTTATATGGCGTTATTATTTTTTTTTATTATCCATGCCTTCTCGGTGATTCTAAATGTTGATCGAAACATCGCACCAGGCACGGGCATATAATAAGTTTCCTCGGGTTATCTGATTGGCTCAATGTCCTTGTTCATTATTCATTAAAAAACCGCGAGAGCGGGTCATTGATTCAAGGTCTGTGAAAGCGTATCCATAGACTTGATAGTCTGAAGAAGCTTAAAATTGCAGGAAGTCTCAGTCTCGCAAATATGGGGAAACAAGATACTTTCTTCTGGAATTGGTTAAGGTTTAATTTCTCTTTTCCCTTTTGGACCCGTGGGCGGACATTGACACCTGAGAACAAGCTAGATGTTCGATATAATAGACTTTTTCCATCACACCAGAGATATCTGTTGGCTGTAATCAAAACTAACAGTTCGGGTCCTAGCTTGTACACTTGTATACTTGCAAAGAGGCTAATTGCTTCATCTCAAAATTTAATGATTAACGTAAAAGGGGTTCCTATGTGTGTCTGTGGTACTGTGGTTGCCGTTTTGTTCGCGAGGGTTTCATTTTCGCGATATTCGAGTATGAAACCCTTTAATCGAGGATGAACAAAAGGGTACCGGGTATGATGCATCTGCAGATTCAAATGAATTAGTTATCACACCTCTGAAAACACGGTTTGCAAATCAACAGCCTAATCTGTGGATGGTATCGCAACCTTCTCATGCAAACACTTATTGTCAAATCATCGATTATGAGGGAGGTTATAATACGATGACCATAAGGTAGTGAGGTGAGTGAGGTATTGTAGGATTTATTTTTATTTTATAATAAATGTAAATATTATTGTACTTCGATTTAATAGATTCTGGTGCAATCGCGAAAATTAAACCATCGCAAACCATTCAAAATGAAGCCTTGTTAATATGAAGCCAATTACAGTATGTATCTGCCTTCAATTAACAAAACCAGCAATGCTAGCTCAAAGGACCCGAACCCAGCAAGATAACCGATACGGTGTGCATGATTGTGGATAAGGTGTATTCATGACAGACAAAGATGTCACGGAAACATAAAATAAACTTCCACGCCAAATTTATCTGCTGATTATTAAACTACATACCTGAATATTTGAGTTTAACGACCAAGAGTTTGAAAATGGTATTACAAATAAAAAGGTAAGTTATGAATTAATGTTCACCACTGATATTTCCCGTTCATGAAGGTTGGGTAGTGTTTTTGTTAACCTGCATACATCAACATTGAGTTAAACCCAGTTGACCGAAAATACCTGGTAAATGTTTTTATAAATAAAAAGTAGGTTATTAATAAATACTCGTCACTGATATATCCTGTCCACCCAGATAGTGCGGGTCGCTCATCATATTTGGTCCATATTTTCAGGATCTCTGAGTGATTTTTTTTCGAGGCAGTACAAAAAACCGTTTTTGGCCCACTCCCCTGTCCTCGTTATTATGAACAATCTGTTTTTCGGATTTTTTTTCAGATCTGTTTTCGCTTTAAACCCGAGGCTATCTAGTTATGGAAACGGTACTACTACAAAAAATGAATTATAAGAGAGACATGCTATGTTTTTCTCCATTTTATGCCATATATATTTTCATGTATATACTTATGTATATGCTTTCATGTATCTACCGAGATAAAAGGTCTTAGCCCTGTACCCTAAAGGCTAGCAACGTACAACAGGTTACCCACATTACCGTTTCCGCCTCTCATACTATATATACCATCAACAACAATAGATTTAACAATAACGACAAAACCAATTGAAAATTGGGAGATGAAAAATATTTACAGGAACATCATAATGGTTAAAATAGTTTGATAGATCACTACTAACCGCCGCAGCCAAGGTGTGTGCAGATTCGTCGGATTCTTAGATATTTAGTTGACCAGGCCCCTATAGTCCAAAATAAGTCCAAAATAACAGGTGTTTGATCGGCAGTAGAAGCTGCATGGATGACTTCCGTGATTCTGTAAAAAGTTCGTTTTCTTTTTTTTTTTAATACAGTATCTCACGGTTTACGTATATCAGCATGCATCATGTTCCACTAAACAGATCGAAGCAACCGTCAACGTCTTGTTTGCTGTCTAAGGAAACTCGAAATGCGTGATATTACAACATGTAAAAATGAAAGACCAGGCCTGTATTTGCTTGTATGAATTTGACTCTTGGCATCCCAAGCGCATCAATACCTGACTTGTCACAAAAATAATAAACAGTATTCGAAATTGATCGTCGACATTATATAAAGCATGCATATCTAGTAACACGGGATTTATAAACAAAATGGCGCAGAGTAAAGCGCCCAAAACGATTAGTTAAAAGAGGGCATCTCCACTGGATATTCTTCATGCATCAATAACTTTAATGTTGTCTCATGAATAATTCTATTTACAGAAACATTAAATTTACAAAAAAAATTATTTATAACATGAATATGATATTCGTGAGTAAAAGGATATATCTTAATTATTAAAAAGGGATATACTTCTGGAACAAAATGGTACGCTTTCCACGGGCCTGCGAGCCCTGTAGAATGAAAGAAAAACAATGTTAATTTTAGTTAAATTCTTCCATGGAAGTTCGTTGTACTAGACATCAGTCAGAAAGATTTGCGTGGCCATTTTGAAATACTCGTTACCAACATGTCCCATCACTTCGGAGTTTCTACATGTTCATATATTCTAATGGGCGTTAAGATCTCATGGTCCACCCGGGCCATTAGAACCACCGGATTAAAACCTATATAAAATGGCTTATACAATTTAAGACAAATAAGACTTAATCATCAGGCCTGTTATTATATATATATATATATATAAATATATATATATATATATATATATATATATATATATATATATATATGTATGCAAAAGACGACATGACTTCCGCATTTCTGACCATATTCTTATGCCCTATTAGAATCTCTTGAGCTTAAATCAAAACCATATGAGTCTTTTACTTTTTCAAACATTTCATTGGGCCTTATAGAAAATTCATGGCCGATCAGGGCCCTTTAGATCCCTTTTGTCAATTTCTATTAAAAACTCCACGCATAAACGCTTCTCAAACGACAAACGAGATATTTTCGAAAACCTTTAGGTGCCCTATAAGTCACACCTGAGGTTCACGGGCCATCTCAAGCTCCCTTAAATAAAATTTATATAAGCCAAAATAAAAACTGAAAATTCTACATTTTCATACATATTATTTTGTTCTAAAGGAAATTCCTTTCGGTTCGCTCCCCCCGGGCCCATTGGGCTCGGGTACGATGTACCGGATGACCACCTCATAGGGCCTGCATATTTTTTAAATGGGAGGTTCATGTCCAACAATTCCACAAACCTTCAATCGCTTAGGACAATCTTCTTCAGCAATGGATACAAAAGCACACTGAAAAGAGATATATCAACGCAGACAAGCGAAAATGGGAAGACGTATACAGCTGCAATAGGTACATCAAAATACTTCTTTATGTATTTAGAAGAAACTTAAACTGAATATCCTCAGGTGGTATGAAATGAATACGGAGGGATCGAAAACCGACCAGAAGATGCAATTTATTCTTGTGTGTTATGCAGCAAATAACACAAGTCCTCTACATGTACAATGTAAACTCGATTTAATACGATCAGTAGTTTTCTTCCAAAATATATAATAACTGTTCTCCGTAGTCTGTTCTCTGTGAATTTAGGGCTTAAGTATTTGTTTGCCATAATCCCTATCCCTAGTCCCGTTTTATTTTATTGAGGGATTGATAAAACTATTTTTATTATATGTAAATACATCATTATACTTAAAGGTGGCTTATTCTTCTAATATTGTTTGTTCTTTTCAAACTCACTGGGTACAACTTATTTGCGTCAATAACAGTATGTTTAATACAAGATCTAAAGTAATATATAATCATCATATCAATCAAAGTGATTTGGTACAAAGTTAGTGTAAAATGAGTACTTCTCTTGTTATATTTGCCTTTATGTTTGACATATTGGAAGATAATGTGGAGAAAGTTTGATGACACTTTATTGGATCTCGTGGTTGAAGTTTATAACTGACCTCGATCTCAATACAGATACATTTGTCCCATGTGTACTTATATAAACTCCTGCTCTGGTGCTCAGGTGGCTGAAGGAGAGAACTGAATTCGATATCATTTGGCAGGATATTAAAAAAAAAACATTAACTTCAATGAATTGACTTCATTTTAAGTGATAATACGTTTTGTAACAAACGAAATACACATTGTCTGATCGGTTGGCGGAGGCACGCGCTCCATCTATGGATATAAGTCTTATTAAAACTTCTCATGATCCTCAGGTTCCTATTGCTTTTATTCCCAAGGAATCTGATGACCACATCCAGTGAATGAAAGTAACCTATTCCAACGATAAGAAAAAAAATACTTCTCGTTCAATTTCTGTAATGAACTGAATCTCATTGCAAAGAACTGAAACCGAATGCTCCACATGGCCGCGACTCTTTTTCTATCCCATAACACAGAACCTGATATTCTAAATATAATGTTACAGGCAGGTGAGAAAGGAGCTTTGAAAAGAAGCCAAAGAAGTCAGATTAAAACTAGTATTACAAGTAAAGTAACGCAAAATGTTGGTTAAAGTCGTTTCATGATAATTACATGTCTGGACTCTCTACTTTGCTTACTCGCTTAATCTAATTAGAAAGTACACCTGGGTTCCAAGTAAACAACGTCACGTTTCTCCTGCTGCTAGATAAGTAATATTATTCAATGTGACATTCTCACAGAACAATTATCGAAGATCAGGGGCATCATTATTGGGGATAGGGGTGTATATGCCCCCTTTTTTGCAAGGGGGGGGGGATGGTCTATTTAATTATCCCTCCCCTACTATTCAAAGAATAGTATCTATATATTGCAATGAAATATATTACTAATAGAATTGTAGACTTTGTTTCCATTGATGAGTTTACTATGAAATATTATATAACACATACTGAAAACATAATACCTTATTTTCTTAAACCTTTTACTTAATTGTAATATTTTTAATTTGAGTATTATATATATGTGTATGAGTGTGTGTGTATGTGTGTTAATTGAAGCCACTGGCGAAGATGCATTTTCCTGATAAACTTTATTTTCAAACATAATGCATTAAGTATATATATATATATAATATATATATATATATATATATATATATATATATATATACGTGCGACTGGGCGATTCTTCATATTTTTATACCCTGTGAATTTTCTCTTCTCATACAAGCTGTAGCAGGGTGAGATAAATCAAGGGACAAACATACTTAAAGAACTCTCCAAGGACACCTGGTTTACGCCAACCAGTACAATATACTGATATTTTTCTCAGATACATATTGGTTTAAATTTACGATGGTTTATATCCACCCCAGGGAAATAACGTAATGGAACATTCGAATGTCTTTAAAGGCAT
This sequence comes from Sipunculus nudus, assembly GCA_026874595.1. Taxonomy (NCBI): domain Eukaryota; kingdom Metazoa; phylum Annelida; class Sipuncula; order Golfingiida; family Sipunculidae; genus Sipunculus; species Sipunculus nudus. Next base: position 35,138,700 of record CM049306.1, on the reverse strand, counting down.
CGGACCACTTGTTTTAAAGCCATTCACAGTTAACTCAATGGTGACTCGAAGGCAAGTAAAGAAAGTAAAACTCTCCCATATATGGGGATCAATTTTCCAAAAACCTGGAGATTCAAGAATAGGATTCATGAGACGTTTTGTCTTGGATTAAATAACAGCTGGAAACTGATGCTGTATGACCGGTAAATCATGCAGTATAACAATAATATATAATAATAAATAATCCCCGAGGTTATCTTGTGAGAACATAATGGAAGATAGACGATATCCCCTTTTTCAACGAACGGCCATCTTAAAAGATAAGCCGGTAATATAGCCGGCTAAATAACCCAATACGGAATACTTAACCAAAGACAATGGTTCTCACGGGATATTACACTTCGTATCGCGACGCACAGGGAACTGTGTCCATCTTCAGGGAGAGGGGAATCATAGATCACCTGTCCTTGAAACGCGATCGTGGGATGCTCTAATTCTGATGAGAAAACAAAGGCTCGCAATACTCCCTTCGATATTGTGCATTTCTGGATAGTTTTCCTATGTACATCATTGTGGTTCAGACCCTAGCCAGGGTTATTTTATCAATAAACTCGAGAATTGGCACTTCAGACAATCATCATGCGCCCCCCCCCAATGCAATTTTTATAGTACAGCAGATAAGTGCAGAATACTTCAGTTGGTGATACAAGCACTAAATTTGGCACATGCACTCCGCATGGCCTGTCTATTTAATTGAAAAAAAAGTTCTAATTAATTACGACCTTAGTCTAGTAATAAGTCTGCATCCATACTTGGTTTTGTTGAAACCTGATCCATTTTACAGCATTTAACAATTTATTTTATATGGGCAAACATATGCTCTTACTCATTGGGCTGACTGTGTTAATGATAAAATTTAACATAATTACTATGATAAACTATTCAGTTTTACTGAGTTAAAGAAATATGGAAATCTGTACATGTCGTAGCTTGCAATCCCTTGATTTATATTGTTGGGTTTACCGATATTTGTACAGGAGAGGACAGTTTTCACATGCATTATGAAATAAATACAACATTATTGTCACATCCTCCATTGTAATAAATGGACCTCTGAAAAAAAATGAACATGCTTGCAGCTTACATATATCTGCATCTTGTTTTACCTCTGAATGAAACACAAGATAAACATACCGCGGCATCCCTCTTTTTATTACCCTGTCTGTTAATTATACAATAGTTTTGTTAATGAAACATTTATAAAATAAACAATTAAGACAATAATTTGCTTTATCCTGTTGAGCAAAAAAAATATCTATGTACCCAAGAGGACCTATTAATATAGGAAAACTATCAGCTTGAACAGAGGTGTTTTTCTGAATCAATTTTTTCAACTCATCACGTTGGATTTTACAACTCTTTAACTCTTTAATTTATTATCAACATCGTTAAGTTCATCTTACAGCCTTAATAAAACAATTGAGTATATACTGAAAATGTACCATGTGAACAGGTACTGATATGGGAAAACTCGAGCTCTGTAGTGAAAGATATATTAAGAAAACACATTGACAAACTGAACACTAGAACAGAAATTAACAACTATTGACAATCAAGACATTGTAAACAATTTATTAGATTTTAAAACTTTACTTCCAAATAAAGATAAGTCGTATTGAAAATGCAATCAACAGGCAACATCATACTTGTTGAGTACTACATTAACATTATGGAACAGTTATAACACATGAAATGTGATGCAGGTGATCAAGATGATGGTAAGGTCGATATTTTTTTAATTAAAATGGTTGATTCTAGTAATATTTTGGACAGTTTTAAATTCACTCGCAGCTTCCTAGTATCGTAATATATTTATATCTTTTACTCTACATATGACTAACTCGAGCACCAAAGTACATTGATCTGGTTTCCCTGCGAAATCTACGAATGAAAGCCCTGCTAACTCTTACTTTTCGAATAAAGTTTAAACCCTGATGCATCATATAGTTAATGGGCTACAACATGGTGCAAAGATTATAGGTTAAGTCTATCTGCAAAAAAGTATAGTATTAAAGATGACGAAAGCAGTGTTGAAAGTTTATCTATAATAAAGTGTGTAAATATTAATGTTCTTGATGTCATTTTGTTTCTAATGGTAAAGACCTGCTTAAAAACCTCCTTCACACGAATGTCCTCTTAAGGAAAGAAAGAGCTTAACTTGTGACCCTGGTAAACCGATGTAGTTACACACTTCCGTAACATTGCTAACGTAAAATACCAAGGGGGTGTCCAGTAAACAATGTAGAATTTGCTATATATAGCGTATATAAGTATCCACGATCCTAGAAAGCATAAAAAAACAGCACTCAGAGTGAAGAATGAAGTGTAGAATAGTTGATACTCTATACTTCACTACTGAAAATGATGTCATCACCAGTATTTCTCATTAATGTCATATTACGCCTACAACTGTCACAGGTTTATGCAATTATCGCATGTATGTTGTTATGAAACACTTGAAACCGCTGCTCTTTCATAAAATATAAATGGAGAACTAACACTCGCAACATAATGTAATCTCTAAAGCAAATATAAAAAAACATACCTACGGTAAGAAGTATATAGCGGTCCCATTTACAAAGAATATAAACAGACTGACAGACTGATTTACATGTAGAACAACGGACAGATAGACCGGTATAAGTGATTTGGAACACTCCTTCCATAAAACTGTCCCGTTAGCTGAGTATGATAAATTTTAGGCGCAAAGTACAAAAGGAGAAGAAATTGAGAATTGAGAACCTCTCTCATCCATTACATATACCGCAATGGCCACGATATGCATCATAGCCCTTTGGACATGGTAAATTTGATTCTCCGTATCTAATTACCTAGTAATTGATTTTCATATCATTGAAATCTCCGCTCATCCCAATATTTTACATGTCATCTCAATTAAACTTGTATGACCTTGCGTGAGAGAGAGACTAGTATGTTAATAAGCATGAACTTAGACACCTGCAAATATCACCATTAGGAGTACATGTATTTAGTGTACAGTGCGAGTGTATGTTAAAAATATTGACCGTGTTGTGTAAAATAGGTTTTTCCGGATTTCAGGGATGGTAATATCATAACATTTAAAATACTCACACTGAATTAAGTTAAAATACTAAGGGTTTGAAGAATTTAGAAAGTTGCTCCATAGCAATCCTTTATTAAACTCATTTCCCTATAGTGTGCTTAAGTGACTTTCTCATCGTACTTTGTTTTTTAAAGTGAGTTTTATGCTCCTTTTTTCATCCGCTGTTACAGACCTAACCTTATAGTTATAAATCTTCCCTGCACCATTTTGCAATCTCCTTTTGCAGCTCTTATTCTCTTCCATTAAGATTTTATTTTGTATATAGTTTTGTTCTATCGATTTATTTTTTCAAGTGTCTAATATCCGTCCCTTGGAGGAATCCGGTAAAAAACAATGCTTTTGTCGTCAAGATAAATACATCCGTTCTCATAAAACTGTATGTATGGGACCACTACAGATGAGAAAATCCTTACGCCTAACATATTTATCATTCTTACACAATACCAGACTGAATGAGGACAAAAATCGTTGCTTGCTGCCTGTTGCTGTTACAATTTTGTTAGTTATACATATATTTGACATACTCGTTTTTCTATTCATAAAGAAGTGTGTTTTGTAGGTTCCAATCTGATTATATGGGCCAAGATGAGAAATATGTATGAGAAATTGTTAATTTTTATTATTTTATTTTGTTAACTGTAAGGTGCACGTTTGCTTTATACGGCGTTTAAAAAAAAATCATACGCGACTTGACATACGAAAACGGCAAAGATATCCTTATTTAAATTGTGGTTTTCATTGTGGTGTGGTTCCGCTTTACTGTTTTTTTCCAAGGTCCGGGCTGCCGCAACATAATTTGCACAATTTCCTGCTTATAGGCAACTGGATCACTTTTATAAGGTTACTTTACACTATCTTCCGTTTTGGCAAATCTGCGGATTTTTTACCACTAATTTTATAACCAATATAACTTTTCTACTTAAGTACAACTTTTCATTTGACAAAAGTCGGAAACATTTGCCCCTGGGAAATAACCTGTCACACATACAAGTATACTAAAACCTAGCTGAAAAAAAATAATTTAAAGAAAACAATGGTTTATGACTCGGAAATGAAAAGATAAACCAGATTTAGTTACATTTATTCGTATATGTTACAACATTCGTTTCGCTCTGCAGTAGAATAGGAACTTAACGAAGTTGTACTGATACATACATCTTTGTGGAACCTCGAATCTGATTAAACAAATAAATTTTAAAACATGCACACAAATGGCCAAGGTCTTTTGGATGTATAGTGAATGTTCTGCGTCTTAATTGGGATATTGACCTTAATTATAAGATACCTTAACACTGTGATAGTTCATGCTGATCTTATTCATAGGTTGAATTTAAATTTTACAAAAAGCATTCAAGTGGGATCAATAATCACATAAATGGCCTTGATATATATCTGCCTTGTGTATTAAAATGTGCACCTAAGTATAACTGATAAAGAGTAAACATTTATTTTCAGTATATATAAAAAAGAAGACATTTTATTTTTTCCTCTTGATTAAGCAAACAAATTGCTAAATTGATGCATTGTGAGCATTTACTATGACCGAAATGTAAAAATTCAAATCTAGACATTGTAACAAAAAAGAAGAATTTCAGTTTGTTACACGTCCGGAAGGTGTATCGCCTAAAATCGATGGATAACAAGAAGCAGATAACTAAAGCAAAATCAGGTGGTTTACTGATATTTTATCAAGAAGCAGATGGTTAACTGACAGTTTATCAGGGATCAGATGGTTTACTGATGGTTTATCAGGGAACAGATTGTTTACTGATGGTTTATCAGGGAGCAGATTTTTTACTGATGGTTTATCAGGGAGCAGATTGTTTACTGATGGTTTATCAGAAAGCAGATTGTTTACGGATGGTTTATCAGGGAGCAGATGATTTACTGATGGTTTATCAGGGAGCAGATTGTTTACTGATGGTTTATCAGGAAGCAGATGGTTTTCTGATGGTTTATCAGGGAGCAGATGGTTTACTGATGGTTTATCAGGGAGCAGATGGTTAACGGATGGTTTATTAGGGAGCAGATGGTTTACTGATGGTTTATCAGGGAGCAGATGGTTAACTGAGAGTTTATCAGGGAGCAGATGGTTAACTGAGAGTTTATCAGGGAGCAGATGGTTAACTGAGAGTTTATCAGGGAGCAGATTGTTTACTGATGGTTTATCAGGGAGCAGATTTTTTACTGATGGTTTATCAGGGATCAGATGGTTTACTGATGGTTAATCAGGGATCAGATGATTTACTGATGATTTATCAGGGAGCAGATTGTTTACTTATGGTTTATCAGGAAGCAGACTGTTTACTGATGGTTTATCAGGAAGCAGATTGTTTACTGATGGTTTATCAGGGAACAGATTGTTTACTGATGGTTTATCAGGAAGCAGATTGTTTACTGATGGTTTATCAGGAAGCAGATTGTTTACTGATGGTTTATCAGGGAGCAGATTGCTAACTGATGGTTTATCAGGAAGCAGATTGTTTACTGATGGTTTATCAGGAAGCAGATTGTTTACTGATGGTTTGTCAGGAAGCAAATGGTTTACTGATGGTTTATCAGGGAGCAGATGGTTTACTGATGGTTTATCAGGGAGCAGATGGTTAACTGAGAGTTTATCAGGGAGCAGATGGTTAACTGATGATTTATCCGGAAGCAGATGGTTTACTGATGATTTATCCGGAAGCAGATGGTTTACTGATGGTTTATCCGGAAGCAAATGGTTTACTGATGGTTTATCAGGGAGCAGATGGTTTACTGATGGTTTATCAGGGAGCAGATGGTTCACTGAGAGTTTATCAGGGAGCAGATGGTAAACTGAGAGTTTATCAGGGATCAGATGGTTTACTGATGGGTTATCAGTAAGCAGATTGTTTACTGATGGTTTATCAGGAAGCAGGTGGTTAACGGATGCTTTACTCGGAAACAGATGGTTCACTAATAGTTTATCCAGGAGCAGATGGTTTACTGATGATTTATCCGGAAGCAGATGATTTACTGATGGTTTGTCAGGAAGCAGATGGTCTACTGATGGTTTATCAGAAAGCAGATTGTTTACTGATTGTTTATCAGGGAGCAGATAGTTAACTGATGGTTTATCAGGAAGGAGATCTACTTATGGTTTATTAGGGAGCAGATGGTTTACTGATGAGTAATCTGGAAGCAGATGATTTACTGATGGTTTGTCAGGAAGCAGATGGTCTACTGATGGTTTATCCAAAGGCAGATGATTAACTGATGCTTTGTCAGGAAGCAGATGATTTACGGATTGTTTGTGAGGAAGCAGATTGTTTACTAATGGTTTATCAGGAAGCAGATTGTTTACTGATGGTTTATCAGGGAGCAGAAGGTTTTCCGGATGGTTTATCAGGAAGCAGATGGTATACCGATGGTTTGTCAGGAAGCAGATGGTTAACTGATGATTTATCAGGAAGCAGAGGCTCCTTTTGGTTTATGAGGAAACAGATGCTTAACGGATGCTTAACTCAGAAACAGATGGTTTACTGATGGTTTATCCAGGAGCAAATGGTTTACTGATGATTTATCCAGAAGCAGATGATTTACTGATGGTTTGTCAGGAAGCAGATGGTCTACTGATGGTTTAAAGAAAGCAGATGGTTTACTGGTGGTTTTTAAGGAAGCAATTGGCCTTAACAGAAGCTGATGTTTTTACGGGAAGCAGATGATAAGACAGGGAACAAAATCACATTAAAAAAAAAATATGATATTAAACTAAAGAGAAGACACAAAAAGCAACAACTGACATACACGAAAAAAATATAACTTAAACGTAAACATGTGACGTAATCCGATGAGCTAGCTGTACTGTTTTATACCTAGCTCAAGCATAACTTGCTGGAATAAGCCAGACATAAAATTAGACCCTTGGTCAGACTGGACGGATTTTGGCAATCAAAAAGTTGTAAAAAACTTGGTAGAGCTTTGACAACACTTTGGCATTAATTTTGCGCAATGGTATTGCCTTAGGGAACCTGGTAGATGCGCACATAATTGTCGGCAAGTATTCATGTCCATATTTTGTTTTTGGCTGTGGTCCATCACAGTCAACAATAATCATACTGAATGGTTTCTTGAAAGCAGGAATAGGCCTAAGTGGGGCCTTAGGAGGATTCTGATTGGGCTTGCCTACCATCTGGCATGTATGGCATGATTTACAATATTGTACAACATCTTACCTGAGGTTAGGCCAATATAAGTGTGTACTAACTTTCTGATCAGTTTTATTTATACCTAAATGGCCAGACAAAGGAGCCACATGTGCAGTGCTTAGAATTTCATTGCGAAAGCTTTTGGGCATTACTATTTGATGTTTGATGGCCCACTCATCATATCAGGCGGTCGTCATTTACGCATGAGCACTCCATTTTTAACATAGAAACAAACTTGGTTCTGCGACAGTTCATCTTTAAATACTGCCCTTGGAAACAAACATGAAATTTCATGGTCCTAATGCTGTTCCGCGATAAGTTCTGGCCTTGAAAATGCTATATCCTGTACGGGCGAGTCGTTAGACGAGTCACTAGTTACTCCCAGAGTGTTATTATCTGGACCATTATCCTCATGTGTGATTTTCTTGACCATAGATCTAGTTACAGCACATGAAGGATACAAACCAGGAATTTCCTGACTTTCCTGATCAGTGTCCTGATCAAGTGACGGCTTTTCTGTTACTATTAGTACAAGCTGTACTTTGTCACCTGCAACATCATTGCCTAGTAGCAACAGAATCCCTTAAAGGGTAAATTATTTCTTATGCCCAGAGTAATATTCCCAGAAATCAAATCTGACTTTAAATGTATGCTGTGAAGCGGAACTGAATTGTGCTTGTCTGAAAACACACCATTAACAAGTGCAAGTGCACCAGTAATGGACCTATTAGAAAATGGCAAAGTGTTAACTTACATGAGAGTCTGCCTTGAACTAGTGTCCCTCAAAATTCTAATAGGGGTAGAATCTGAAAAATCACTTGAAAGTGATACAAAACCATCATGTATGAATGGCTCTAATAACTCCATTTCAGAGTCAGGAGAGGAATCTACTACTTCATCTTCTTCAAACAAAGAACTGACTTTGACAGTGTCAGTCATAAACTCTTTTTCAGAGTCATTTAAGGAATCTACATCCTTTTTATCATCAAACTTCTCATGGGAGTCAACAGAGGAATTTTCCTCTGTTTGTCATAAGAGGACCTGGCCTCATTTGAAATACTCTCGCAAGAGTCATAAAAGGGCTGAGCCTTATTTAGAGAATACTGCTCGCAGGAGTCTTGAAAGGACCTAGCCTTATTAATTTCCTCGCAGGAATCAACTGAGGTTATCACCCCGCAAGCAACGGATTCTTCTTTAGATTCAGACGGCACTTGGGCCTCCGTAGCTCGAAACTCTTTATTAGAGTCAATAAAGGAGTTGTACCCCTATTTACATGAAAAGAGCCTGGCCCTTGTACTATGCTATGCATAGACTTTGAAACAAAACCAGAAGGTTTGCTATTTGGTGTATTCGCAAGTTTCTAGTACTCAGATATTATATGATATTCCTTCTTGCAGTGGACGTGGACTGAGGTGTAGCAATGGGCTTTGAAGAACTATCAGGACTACTAGTACTGGGTGACTGCGCTTTAAACGTCTTTTGACCATACTGATTAACATTCTTGTTTGTGAATGACTGGTTTGATTTGCTAGTAAAGGACATTTTGTGTGTTAATGAATAATCATCAGCTAATTGAGCAGCAGTGTGAGGTGTTTCAGGACCTTTCTCATCAAGAAAAGTTTTAACATCTGCGTTAATGCAGAGCTTAAATTCTTCAAGCAAAATCAACTGGCGCAAATTGTCATAATCTTTCATTACATTTTTAGAACTACACCAGCGATCAAACAACTGCTCATTTGTCCTAGCAAATTAGACGTAGGTCTGATTTTTGCGATTTTTTCAATGTCTGAATTTCTGGCGGTAAGCCTCTGAAACCAACTCATAACCTTTTAGGATTAACCGTTTTACCAGGTCATAGTCAGCAGCTCTGTATAAATTTCTATGGCCTTGCCAGTCAATACAGTTGGTAACAGCATAGTCCAATTTTCCTTAGGCCATTTAAATATTCAGCTACCTTCTCAAAGTGTAAGCAATATTGATCAACCTTTTTTTTCTTGAAAAGGTGGGACCAGTCTAATGTGTTTAGTAACATCAAAACTGTGAGTTGGGACAGTACGTAGACCATGTTCTAGTTTAAGTCTTTCTAACTCCAGTCTTTTTACCTTAACTTCATTTTCTTTTTCTTTCAATGCTAGCTCATGTTGCATTTCTAACTTTTTAAATTCTAATTGCATAGCAAGGCTGCCATTTTTTCATATTTCAACTTCACTCTCTTCAATCAAAACTTTGCTAACTAGATCTTGCATGATTTAGTAATAATATCAGGCTTTTTCAAAGCTTTTTTTTCACACTTAGCCCTAAGTGTTGTCCTAAACGCAACAACTGTTCCTTTGTCAACTGTTTAAGTTGATCATGGTCGGGATCGTCAACAAATGTCTCAGGGTTTGAAATCTGCCATGTTAAGATTTTAAAACAATAAAAAAAACCCACTGAGATAAGTCCTGTAAACAATGTATTGTAAACAATATGTAATCTTGTAAACAATGTATGATAAAACAATGTGTCCAGGTCAAGGCCTAATATATTTTCAAAACTATTAAGCTATTTATGTTACGGAACCTAATATCAACAGATCACGTTTGCGTGATGAACATATAAAAGGGTACCTGTAACACCCGGTCTGTATTCATGCGGTCAGAAATGCAACAAACATGCAGGAGGATAAACCAATATGCTTAGTTTCAACAGAGCCATGAGACATCGTCAAAAATGACGAAAATTATTACATCTTTATCCAGCCCTAGGTTGAACTTCTCGTTTTTACTCGCTCCTGTATTCTTTTTTATATAAATTATTGCAAAACTCATACAATACACATTCCATGCATGTATGGTGCAAGATCTTTTAAATACAATATATAGGGGGTTTCCCACCGAGCTTGTGTATAGTTGTGTATTACGGCGTACCGAGTACTCCGAAATTAGGCTACGTTAGACGTACGATGACTTATGGTTGCGTACCCTTTTGCGTAGGCATCGCGTACTTACACTGCATCGCAATTGGCGTACCTGCTCGTATGGTTGCGTATAACAGGCGTAGGGATGCGTACGTATACGTTGATCTGGCGTACAGTAGCGAAGTGTTATGAAGACTTGCGTAAAAACTGCGTACTTTCTGCGTCCAGTGTTCTTGTGGACAGTACGCCAAAAAAATAATAAATAAATAAACAGGTTTAATTTTTTGGGTCCATCTCGCGTGCCCTTTTGCGTGCCTCAGCGTATTGCCACGTATATGCCAGCGTAGTTTTAATAAAACACAGATTTTTGTTGCAAAACATTCGTTCCGTGGCCCCCGAATCTATTAATCAATACAAATATTGGTAGCTTTCAACTAACTTCCACTTGTATAATAATGTATTCTGTATTCTTTATACATGATGCTTCTTAACAAATGCTTTAAAAATATGTTATAAAGACTAGACCTTGGAATACAACAGCAAACGATGATTTTTATATTCCTTCTCTTCCAATTGGTATTGTATGAAATACCGAATAGGTTTGGCGCAGGGATTTTCTCATTTGCAGTGGTCCCATACATACCGTTTTATGAGATCGGATGTATTAATTTTGACAACAAAAGCATTGCTTTTTACCGGATTCCTGGAGGGACGGATATTGGAAACTTGAAAAAGTAAATCGATTGAACAGGACTATAAACAAAAATAAACTCGTAATGGAAGAGAATTAGAGCTGCAAAAGGAGACTGGGAAATGGTGCAGTGAAGTTTTATAACTATAAGGTTAGTGTCTTTAACAGCGGATGAAAAAAGAGTTATAAAATACACTGCAATATTAACTGAAAATTTAGCAGACTGTCAGACAGTTGGAGTATAATACTTAAGTAAAATGTCCTATTCATACCCATTAAATGTAAAAAATTAATTCATTCACTCTTTCATTCATTCATTCGTTCAATTTTTTATTTATTTATTTATTTATTTATTCATTCATTCATTGAAAGAAGTTAAATTGTCAATTTAAATTTTATCATATTTATTGGCGTATTTATTTTATTAAATTAAATTATTATACTACTCAAACTTCACACACACCACCTCTTCCTCTCTGTGTATTATTGGAGACATATACTTTTGTGTACAGCAACTGTCTATATTGTCAGCATCGAGGTGTGAGAGAGTCAAGCATATTTTATTGTAAGAATAACAAATGTAGGCCGTTTATTGCCTAAATAAATGTACTTCAGTATAAAGTGTTACGTATAGACAACCATAAGTTACATTGAAATAGACCCTTGGTGTTGTAATTTGCTAGCTGCAACAAAAACGTTGGTCTATTGATTACTCAGAATGCCACTTTGGCTGGAACTAGTACCGTTAGGCCACACCACAAATATTGTTCTACGGATTCTGGAACAAAATATGGTGCGAGCAGGCAAATTTTTCTTCCATTGTTTTAATGCTTAAGACATAAATTTTGGAATTGCGCCAGCTTGCCTTAGAAATACAAAAATGTGCTTCAATTCTTGAAATGGTGTTAATGCTCACCACTAAATTTAAATCATTTTCCAGACCTTTTAGAATTATTTAAGGAAATTTTTACCATAGCATAAATCAGCAACATTGCCAACCGGCTTTTGTGGCTGAAGGGGGTATAGCACAGGACTCAAAGCTGAGAGGCGGTGGGATTTTTTAGTCTGGCCCCATTAAGGTTGAACCTTCTGCCGGCTTAATGGGTATAGGCCGTACCCAACGGAAGTGTTTCACTCACAAACGAGAGCGCCTTTTGGGCCTCGGTGGCATGACCTAGCCATGGGAACAATCACACTCCCGTGCCCGCAGGTGCTGTAGTCACCGGGCCTTTTTAAAAACACCAGGATATCAAAATGACAGGAAGCGTTTGATACTGGCCTTAAAGACTACTGCCCGTAGTCCAAAACCGGAATGGAATTCTGCAGATGTACATTCACTTAGTTAAGCTAGCATTCAATCATAACATCACCAAAAAAGAAGAAGAAGAAGAAATTACAAAAAAATGCCAAAAAAAACCTTATATTCATTTGCCAAAAAGTATTTTAGATCCACGAAAAGAAGGAGGGACTAATCCGTCAAACAATATTTTTTTTTGTCTGGCCTAGGCTCGCCGAAAGTGACGGAGAATTTAGACCGTGCTTGGCGCCTACATTTCACATTAATATAACGATATCCTTAAATCTTATACATTGATATATATAAAAAAAGGGAATGAACCTTGTTTTTATCATTTTTGCCGTGTAAGTATTTCCCAGGGAGCGGAATGTTTTATACGCACGGCAAGATCAGGTCAGGCAGAGGGGAGACATTTGGCTCGTCGCCACCCCGAATAGTGCCGAAAGTAGGCCAATATCTACTACGCCACGTGATTTACGGCAACAAGCCCCCGGCCGGGTAAAAGTTTATTATCGTTTGGGAGAATGTCCCTAAAACGTCATAAAAATCTACGTTAAAAAAGGTACCCCTGGAAGATGAAGCGGATAAGCTACAAATCTTGTGGAGAGGGAAACAATTGAAAAAAGGCCCCTGCCTTGGAAAATATATAAATTGTAATAAAAATATTATGATTAATATATGTCTCATGGCATGAGATATTTAGGGAACAGATATGCATTCGGGATATATGTATCCTGTATCCTATAAATTAAGGGGGCCTTTTCAATTATCTGACATCTATTTAATTGGGATATACCCTTGAACTTTTCATAAAGAATAGACTAGAATACGCCGATCTTATGGCACATAGGTCTTTTCATTATGTGTATATCCACGTGTTTATAACATGTAGGGGGGCAGACAAAATGATCAAAGCAGATTCAACACGGACATCAGGTGCATATTCAGAACAACCAGTGTTTTCCTCTGGTGACATTAATGATAAATCCTATTTGGGTATGTTTATTTATTTTATGTATTCAAAGAATAAGTCCGTGCCCTGTATATTATATCGCATTGTCTTTGCAAGGGGACCATTTATAATCATCGGCCGCTATATCCATACATGAGGCCAGGTAAAGTCTTGGTTATAGTTAAGATTTTTAAGCCAATACATGCATGAGCTTTTGTTGCTATTCAACCATACAGGAAATTCAGAAAGGATGGCTAGAGGACATTTAGTAACGGTACCATGTGCACAATCGACTAACAGCTACCTTTAGGAACCATGGTCTTAGTTTTTTTTTATACAGTTTTATTTGAAAGTAATTACATCACAACAACATTCACAGTTTCAAATATGCATACATTTATATATTTATAACTCCACAGTTTCCATTTATTTACAGCTTTCTGTGTAAATATCAGTTTCTAACCTGTATATATTTTAGGTCCTGTAGGTTTTCTTAAAAGAATAACCTTTTTTCTGAATATTTCAAATTGTAAATATATATCTTTGCCAATAGAAGACAGTAATTCAAAGTTTTGATCATATTGCTTTCTACATTGAACACATCAAATATAATATTCCTTTTTTTTTAAGAAAGTAACAAGCAGACATATATCGCCACCAAGACTGAAATGACCTCAAGAATATTTAAACAGTATCACATTCAGCAAAGTATTGTTCCAACAGTATCACATTCAGCAAAGTATTGTTCCAACAGTATCACATTCGGCTAGTATTGTTCATACAATATCACATTCAGCAAAGTATTGTTCCAACAGTATCACATTCAGCAAAGTATTGTTCCAACAGTATCACATTCAGCAAAGTACTGTTCCAACACTATCAAATTCAGCAAAGTACTGTTCCAACAGTACCACATTCAGCAAAGTATTGTTCCAACAATACCACATTCAGCAAAGTATTGTTCCAACAGTATCACATTCAGCAAAGTATTGTTCCAACAGTATCACATTCAGCAAAGTACTGTTTCAACACTATCACATTAAGCAAAGTACTGTTCCAACCGTACCACATTCAGCAAAGTATTGTTCCAACAGTGTCACATTCAGCTAGTATTTTTCCAACAGTATTACATTCAACAAAGTAGTGTTCCAACAGTATCACATTCTGCAATGTATTGTTCCAACAGTATCACAATCAACAAAGTATTGTTCCAACAGTATCACATTCAGCAAAGTATTGTTCCAACAGTATCACATTCAACAAAGTATTGTTCCAACAGTATCACATTCAGCAAAGTATTGTTCGAACACTATCACATTAAGCAAAGTATTGTTCCAAGAGTACCACATTCAGCAAAGTATTGTTCCAACAGTACCACATTCTGCAATGTATTGTTCCAACAGTATCACATTCAGCAAAGTATTGTTCCAACAGTATCACATTCTACAAAGTATTGTTCCAACAGTATCACATTCAGCAAAGTATTGTTCGAACAATATCACATTAAGCAAAGTACTGTTCCAAGAGTACCACATTCAGCAAAGTATTGTTCCAACAGTACCACATTCAGCAAAGTATTGTTCCAACAGTACCACATTCAGCAAAGTATTTTTCCAACAGTATCACTTTCAGCAAAGTATTGTTCCAACAGTATCACATTCTGCAATGTATTGTTCCAACAGTATCACATTCAGCAAAGTATTGTTCCAACAGTATCACATTCAGTAAAGCATTGTTCCAACAGTATCAAATTCAGCAAAGTATTGTTCAAACAATATTACATTCAGCAAAGTATTGTTCTAAACAGTATCACATTCAGTAAAGCATTGTTCGAACACTATCAAATTCAGCAATGTATTGTTCCAACACTATCACATTCAACAAAGTATTGATCAAACAATAAATATTCAGCAAAGTATTGTTCCAACAGTATCACATTCAGTAAAGCATTGTTCCAACAATATCAAATTCAGCAAAGTTTTGTTCCAACAATATCACATTCAGTAAAGCATTGTTCCAACAGTATCAAATTCAGCAAAGTATTGTTCAAACAATATTACATTCAGCAAAGTTTTGTTCCAACAATATCACATTCAGTAAAGCATTGTTCGAACACTATCAAATTCAGCAATGTATTGTTCCAACACTATCACATTCAGCAAAGTATTGATCAAACAATATCAATTCAGCAAAGTATTGATCAAACAATATCAATTGAGCAATGTATTTTTCCAACAATATCACATTCAGTAAAGCATTGTTCCAACAATATCAAATTCAGCAAAGTATTGTTCAAACAATAATACATTCAGCAAAGTTTTGTTCCAGCAATATCACATTCAGTAAAGCATTGTTCCAACAGTATCAGATTCAGCAAAGTATTGTTCAAACAATATTACATTCAGCAAAGTTTTATTCCAACAATATCACATTCAGTAAAGCATTGTTCCAAAAGTATCAAATTCAGCAAAGTATCGTTAAAAAAATATTACATTCAGCAAAGTTTTGTTCCAACAATATCACATTCAGTAAAGCATTGTTCCAACAGTATCAAATTCAGGAAAGTATTGTTCAAACAATATAACATTCAGCAAAGTTTTGTTCCAACAATATCATATTCAGTAAAGCATTGTTCGAACAGTATCAAATTCAACAAAGTATTGTTAAAACAATATTACATTCAGCAAAGTATTGTTCCATTGTATCCATCTCGTGGCAACGGTTGCATCTTGATAAATGAACAATATGCCAGTGGAAAAACTTAAGATTACAAGGAAATATTTGTGTTAATATTTTATACGGAAGAGTTTTGTATCCCTGTATATTTTATTAATTTATAAGCTAACGTGAAAACACATTCCCAATCCAAATTACAATATACATTTTCCCGTTTAGATACTGCTTGACAGGAGTTCACATTTTTGGATATTGCGGGTCTTTACGGATATTGCGGTTAGGAACCATAGTCTTAATAATATATACTTCACCATCATATTTAATGGGTAGGAACAAATCGGCAGGGCTTAAAATTTAAAGGAGTCCAATCTTTATTTCGCCGTGTGAGTTATGAGGACAAAAATTGCGGCTTAGATTTCTAATAAGAGCTGGCTAGGATTTATCCGACATTCACGGCGTGATATTTATCGGGCAATAAATATTAAAACGCAGACACTTGGTCCAGGTTGCGTTAAAATCTTAGGCCATTATGTCCTCTCCCAAAGATCATTTCTGAAGCAATTTTCCGAAATGGGCAAATTACCGTTTTAAATTGACAACAATGGAGACAATGCTAGTGAAACCGCATCGGAAAACTGAATCTCAACAAAGATACTTGTTTATATCAAGTTTAGTGTTTGTTGATATTGGTGACATTTATAACTCAATTAGTAAAATTCAGTTTAATTTATTAGCCCAGATCAATTTACTTGTTAAAATACTGAATTGGCAGAATGATATAAACATGGCACTCACTCAAAGATTTCATTTCTTAACTTTAACGGCCGCAGCGCAAGTGCGAGGCTCATAAGAAAACTAACTTGATCTCGATTTGTTGCCTGTCCTGAACATGCTAAATCATAACCAAGCAACAGTTTAAATATTGGGTTTCTCAAGCCTTTGTCCCCAGTGGGAAGACCACGTCAGATTTGACATACAGTCTACAAGAATATGACACATAAACCCATTTACCGGCAAAGGATTTTTTCCATGGTATTTTTATAGAGGATATAAACATTGGATCTAATATTTTGCATGCGGAAAGGTGAATAGGGGTTTCTGATAAGATTCTGGGGAGTGATTCCCCGCAAGGCTCTATTTGTTTGACTAGCTGCTTGAAAACCATGTCTAGCCCTACACGCGGCCTCATCAGCGTGGTCTTTGAATTGGGCAACATACAGCTGATATGGAAGAACTGTCTGTGGTGTTTTACGTCTATTAATCTAATAAGTGATATGTTTATACTCAAGAGTAATATTTTCATTTCAAAATTTAAATCCAACCGGGCAATTACCAAAATTAGTTTACATTGGTATTCGAAACACAAAATATTCCTAACAGTCGTTTGATTTCATTGTCCGCAAATCTCATATACATGATTTCTGTAAGTAGTTATAAAACGACTAACTCGTTAATTTTTATTTGTGTGAATTATTTATCTGAATTCGCTGAGATGAAACTATTGTTATGCAGGAGGGGGACATCCGTGTCCATTCATTCACCGTGGGAAATAAAAAACAAAGAACCGTGGATTAATAAGATTATCTCTCCAGACTATATGGAACAGTTATATCGTTAGCTGTCCTAAAGTCAGATGGTGAAATTTGAAAGGGCCTAGGCCCACAGGACCTTTGTTGCGATCATGAAAAAATAAATATATATCTAAATGTCTCGCATGATACGTGAATTAGCTAGAGGAGGACCAGATCAATGTTTTTTTTTTTAATTTGATTTGGGTTGTTTGGGAAAAAATGCATGAAAAAGCAAATGAAACATGCTTCAAAAATGCTTCATTACCATGGTTCGTAACACTTTGAAATTTTCATCTTTCCAGCGGTAGGGCATTAATACAAGTTTGTCTTTCCGCAGAAAAATTTGCCTTTCCGGTAGGATGCATCATACCATCATATCAAACTTCCAGGCACACTTTGCTCAGTGTAAACCTGATTCTGCCATTTTACACGCCATTCTACATGCACACTTGCATGCAAAAAAATGAACGTTTTCAAAAGTAATACTGTTATGTCAGAAACACGATTGTGCTGTAAAAGGAAAAAAAAACCAGGAAATATAGGAGATGAACGCCTATATGCCGGAAAGTGTAAGAAAAAATGAACCATTTTTCTAGGAAAATACAGGAAATATTTCGTTTTTGTGTCATGTGTGATGCCACTTTTTCAGCTGCTTATGTCGAAGACATCTAAGTGTTCACCTCTCCAACCGATTGGAAAAAAAAATTAAAAATGCCTTTCCATGGACGTTTTTGCCTGATTGAGATAGGCGTAAAGGCGTTTTTACGTGCAATCCCTGATTACAGATACAACTTATAAGGTAACAGGTAATTTACGTAAGTGATAATTGATAGTGATAGGACAGTATTAGATTTGTGGTGTTTAAATAATGAAAGCGGGCTTGTTTTTCATTAGTCAGTTTAATGAAGTGTAACGCGCTTGTTTAGGCCAAACAACGCACCCTTATTTAGTAAGAAAAAGGGAAGAAAAAAATCAGTATGTAATAGACGTATGAAATAAAAATCTTTCGCAAGGACTGCTCCCTGGAGAGTGAACAAAGGAAAAGCTCAGTCATGTGACTAACGTTTTTATTCAAAGGTACCCAAACTGGGTCGTGCGAAATAGACGAGTCGGACCAAATTTGTAGGATCGATATCGCGGAGTTACCCTTTTCTAAATTCCACATCTGAAGATGAATCAAATTGGATGTATAATCCCGAGCTTTGCAATCTTTCCTCTCGGTCATTTGCCTTTAAATTACACCTCTAAGACGTGCAATAGCTTTACTCCGCCAGCCCATATTGGCCCAGGATTTCTGTAACAGAAGGGAGTTTGAACAACATGGTAAAACATGCTTCGGGGGAAATAAACAGAGAAAAATCCGTTTTAACTTGACTGTGATATACATCCGAGGACTTTTTACGCTCGGCGGATTAACATCCTGGGAGAGTTTTAATCTACAAAGAAATGGTGTTTATCGTCTGCCAGACCTAGCGTGAAAAGTCGGCAAGGCGGTTAGCAACATTAGTCCAAGCAAGGAACAGACACCAACAGTATTGGTTTAAGCAAGGTACTGACTGTTTATAACTGGTATAGCAATGGACAAGGGCTATTGATTTTAATTATTGAAACCATCTCAAGTAGCAAATAATCATTGCAAATCAATGACATATAATGAGTCCCCGTTTATGGTGAAAGTTCTAACATTTATGCTATCATAACAATTTTTTTTATATTGAATATAAAAAATGAAATTTCAAAACTTCTGTTAAGATTTATGTAAAGAAATTATATAAATTCAGTGACCCTCCACCAAAAGCATTATTTTATATTTTTTAGCTCAGCTGACTGAAAGATCTGAGCTATAGCGATCATTCTTTGTCCGTCGTCCGTCTGTCTGTCTGTCTATCCGTTAACCAGGCACAAATTGTAACCACTAGATATGGAATCTTCCAATTTGACATCTCCAGGGAGATCCATGAAAAATCTCCTTGGAAACCTGAAATTAGGTCTCTGTTACCCATTACCTCTGAGCTATGGGCTCCGAAGTACCCCCAGAATAGTGGAAAATTTGATACAAAAGCTCAAGTATCTGAACAACTATTGCATTGATCACTAAGATTCTTTGCATGGATATTGATCATGGAATGTTCCATGAGTTTCTGCGGCCTGGTGGCGCCACCGTTATTTTCTTTTATTTTCACAAATGTTTTCTCTATTTTTGAGACCTCTTAAGATGTGGTCATCTGTTAAGAGGGCACAAATTGAAACGGCTGGACCTAGAATCATCGCTCTTGACACCCTGGGAGGCCAATGAAGAGTCTTTTTTGAAAACCTGAAATTAGGTCTCTGTTACCCATTAACTCTGAGATAAAGGGCTCCGAAATACCCCCCCCCCCAAGAATAATGAAAAATTTGATACAAAAGATCAAGTATCTGAACAACTATTGCATTGATCACCATGATTCTTTGCATGGATATTGATCATGGGATGTTTTATCAGTTTCTGCAGTCTGGTGGCGCCACCTGATTTTTTTTTTCGATTTTTACATTTATTTTTCTATTTTGATACCTTTTAAGATGCGTACGTCTGTTAACAGGGTACAAATCGTAACCATTCAACCTAGAATCCTTTTATTTAAAAATGCAGAGACGTCCATTAAAATATCCCCTTGGAAATCTGAAATTATGTCTCTGTTACCCATATCCTTTGGTTATAGGGCTTGTAAGTACCCTTCAGTATAATTAAATATTTTATAAAAAACCTCCAGTTTCTAAACAACTAATGAATTCATCACCATGTTTCTTTGCATGCACATTCATCTTCGAGTGTTTTATCAGTTAATTCCTGCAGAATGGTGGCACCACCATGATTTTTTTTCTTCAAATTTTTAGAATTATCTTGAGACCTTCAAAGATGTGGTTGTCTGTTAACAGGGCACACATTGTTTCCATTGCACCTCGAATCATCTTACTTGACATCCAGGGAGGTCTAGAAAAATTTCCTTGGAAACCTGAAATCAGGTCTCTGTTACCAATATCTTCTGCACTATGCTAATAAAGAATGTGGATACCACCTACAAAATTTGGCATTGATAAAATTCCTTTTGTTAATGTTTTCCTATACAGCTGAGCGTCATGACCCCTGGGTCACTTGTTTTTAAAATAAACATGATGCAATATCTGAATTATTTAAAGGTACTTACGGTCAAATAATATCAACTAAAATCAAAAGACTTTTCCGTTCCTGATTTTTCTCTCACGTCTCGAAATGTTTATAATTAATTCTTGTTGTCAAAAGCCTTCACAACATATCAATATCACAAAAGACACTTTTCTTTTCGTTGTATAGCCTTTATATACACTAAAATCTAAAATGATTAATGCATTCAGCACATATCGATGTCACAACAATTCCATTTCTGGACTTTCTTTTAAAGTATACGATATTTAATATATTGAAGGTGAGAACTGTAGTGTCGTGTCAGGTGGCGCATGACAAAGAAAGTAAATCAATTAGTGAGGTTGCAAAATCCTAAATTTGTGACGATTGCTTGCCCGCCCGGATGTAATCTCGGAGACAATGTCTGTGATTATAGGCAGTTGGGGTGTTTCAAGAGGCAGCCATTCACATGGAGTTGAGCGTATTGGTCATATTGATCCGGAGTAATCCTGGAATATAGGTTCACGCGGGCGTCCCACCCTAGACCCACTGGACCGGACTGGCCTTGGAAACCACCCAGCCTCAATTCAACGCTGGGTGTTTAATTATAGTGTACCTCATCCTTTTGCAACTTATCATATGTGAAAGGATGTCAGCGCGATGAGCCCCCTCTCACCTACAACGATGTCTCTCTCAGTCCCTGAATGTACGTGGTCTCGGGGCGTGTAGCATCCTCGCAGATGATTATCACCTAGTTAACTTCTCAATGTGGCACCACGGTGTCCCCATGTTGTGAAGCAATATATTCTATACCCATTTATGAGAATGGTCTATGTTAAAACTATTCACTGTTATATTCAACTTTTAATATTTAATGTTTGGGAAAGGTTATACCCGAGGCTTGACGATGGAAGAGTGACAAGTAACTGTGAATAAAGAAACATTTAGGTTGTTCAAAAGAAAAAAAAGTGTAAACATCACAGCTATAGGTAACTGCTGATCAATGGTACCCCGCTTTCTGTCTGTCTGTTGGTCTTTCTCTTTATATTATTACAGATGTCTTTTTTATTGTGTGACACGGGCGTAACTCGTGTTGTAGCAGCCTCGCCTGGCCGGTTGTTACACTC
This sequence comes from Sipunculus nudus, assembly GCA_026874595.1. Classification (NCBI taxonomy): domain Eukaryota; kingdom Metazoa; phylum Annelida; class Sipuncula; order Golfingiida; family Sipunculidae; genus Sipunculus; species Sipunculus nudus. Next base: position 35,117,055 of record CM049306.1, on the reverse strand, counting down.
TCAGTTTAATCCGTACTGGTTGAACTCTCGTTCTCATGCTAGTCTGGGGTTTTCTCGCCTGGCCGAGCCGGGCGAGCTCACGTGTGAACCCTGATATGTAGAGTCACGACATTCGTTGTTCTGGATGTTTCCTGTAACGCGTGTGTACTGTGTATTATATCAGATTCTTTTGATTGTTCGAGAATTAGAAAGTTCTCGGCTTGAGATGAGAAGCTATAAATAGGGGCTGTGTTTAAAAGCCAAGAGAGGGGTGAGAGAATATTCCAGCGGACACGGAAGCGTGTTAGTTAGTGTGTGGGACCTCTCCGATTATCCAGTAATTTCAGAGATTCTACTATTACTAAAACTTTACAATTAAGTGCTGCCTGTCTCAAGTTTACTTTCTGGATTGTTACAAGGGCCTTACATTAGACCGTTATTCTCTGAGAAGATTTATGTGAATTTCTGTTCATCTGGTTTATACATTTTAAAGGACTTGTCGCTGTGACAGTGGTGGTATCGATGCAGGTACTGTGCACTTTGTTTATTTTACTGTGTGATTATATTGATTTGCTGTTATACTGTTGTTGTACTGTGTAACTGTATTGATTTAGAGTATTGTTTCAAGAATAAATTATAGTTATTTGTTAACAAAAAACCAGTGACTTCTTATTTCTTTCCCCTAGACATTTCACGCTGCCTAGTGTTACAGAATCTGATTTTTTTATCTCCATAACAAAATTTGTAAACTTAATTATACAAATTTACCCCAGGAGTCCTACTTATGGTGAAGTAAAAGGCAGTAATTATTACTCAAACACCTTTCTCCGGCCACATAACCCCTCCCCATTTTGTCACACACACTCACACACACACTCACACACATATTTAATATATATATATCAGATATTATCTATTATCAGTGGAAAAAGAGTAAAACTCATGTCGGTGGCACACAAGTTCAGCGATTCAACCATTAGGTAAGCTTCAATAATGAGACAATTGTCAGATTATCTAACCAATAAGACCCAATCAAAACTCATCGGACGCCAACGTTATTAATATTCCCTATTTAATATTCCGCAATGTCTGACCCGGTTTCAATTAAGTCAGGTCTATTGCTGTTATCTCTGGTTTACCCAGGTTTACAATGCTTTAATATAAATGCTAGTGTGTTCTTGATTGGGTATTTTATGCTCTGTACTGCCTAGTTGAGCTCAAAATTATCATGATGATATTATCTTCCGTTTCTTGTGTTATGTATAGCGCCATTACAAGTTAAATGATAAAGGTAAGTCATTCTTGAAACGCAGACCCGCAGCTGCACTTGTAGTCGCAGAACATTGTAAAACCGGTTTTAGATTATAATAAAACCTGGCTGCATATGAGCGTAGGCAATGATTCGCGATCAATTGAATATTGAAAAGGTTTAAATTAAAACATGCAGAATCACATCTGTTTTCAAAACTTGAGTATTTATAGTAAATGATTTTTTTAGTAAACCACACTTTTTTCTCAATTTAAGTTCCTTATTACCAGTAACGAATCAAGAATAAATAGATATTACAATAAATAATAATAATAATGATTTGTAACATCCGGGTTTTAGGGTATAAAAATGGTGGCACAGAAATATTTTTTTTAAATGCTTAGAGGAGTGAAATTGGTCAGGAAAAATGCCATAAAATGGCTTGAAGGACAGTCCCAAGAAGGAGGGGAATAATCTGAGGAGAGAGTTCGGTGGCTATTCAACTGTTACCAGAAGTACCGGAATAACGCTGTTGGGTGACCACGCCCACGTCGCTGAATTATCGTAGGCTACCGAGTAACCTGCCAAAAACATTGTGAATATATAACTTTCACTTGCAATTTTAGAGAATATTTTCAATTATAAGGATTTTTTTTAATATATCAATTCACTTCTTGTATATTCGGTTCTGAAAGTATAACGTCAATGATCATTATGTATTATTTATTTCTGTATATTTCTATATGTAATTACTTGAAGATTACTAGATGTTGTCGAGATGGCCACAAGGTTATGTGTGTAAATGTCATGCCGCCTAGCATCTCAGAGTGTGTGAACAAACCCCCCCCCCCCCCACCAACACACATATAACACACAGGAAAGGGGATAAACGCATCTTTCATTGGCAGTCGACATGCTGATACCGAACAATAATAAGCTGAAGAAATGACTGAACGTATTTTTGTGTGTATATATATATATATATATATATATATATATATATATATATATATATATATGTGTATATATGTATATTTAACAATCAAATCAATGGAAGATTTACTACAGTTTTAATGTAAATTGAAGATTGATCACCAAGCTGAATATCTTATCAACCTGCGGGGCGGGTGAGGGTTGAAAAAACGGTCCAAGTTGCGGAGCGGGGTGGGCTTATCTATGAGTGTTTTTTGAATGCGGGGCGTTCCGCGGGTTAAACAAACTGGCGCAGGGGAAGATCCAGGATTTAGAAAAAGGAGGGGCCCAACTCACGAGGACTAATGACAAAACCTAATTAAGGTCCGGAAAGGAGGGGGGGGGGGAGCAGGCCCCAAAAAATATTCTGAACCCCTAAATAAAAGATTGAAGCGACTGAAAAAAAAGAGAAGATACGTTAAACTCTTTACCCCCCCCCCCCCCCCAGGTCCGTTTGAGAGAGAACCTGCGGGCGGGTGCTAGCTAACAAAAGTGATCCAAGTTGCGGGGCGTGCTGAGTATGGCTGTTCTGTGCTGTGGGTTAAATAATGGTGCGTTGGGGGGGGGGGGGGGTTGTTGTGTCACAGTGCCATTAATTGAGAACTTACCAAGGCAAACACACTATATATTATAACAATCCCATCTGTAATAAAATGTCATTAGCCGGATGGTTCGCAGCGCATGGATAGATAGGTCAACAGAGGAGCACTCAGCGGGCCGCTTATCAGTGCCCCGCACATGTAGTCTGATATTCTGACATGACAATGGTATTTAAAGCAATCTGAGGTCGTGGTTCGCTGACCGGTTCTTTACAAAGGCTCCCCGGAAAACGGTCAGGGAGACAATACAATAGTAATAAAATAGTTTTGACTTCTTGGGAATTTCAGTATTCCAATGTTTTTTGGAGTCCCTCCAATATTTAATGAGCTTTCAATTACATTCCAAAATCGCTTCGCAGAATTTAATGAAAGAAAACAAGTTATGTGATAGCCAAGGTAGGTACATAAACATTTTTCAAAAATATTTCGTGGCTTTATAGAATTGTGATATTGGTTTTACAATTTAATATGTAAGGGCTAGCAAGGCTACAAATTCAGTTATTAAATTTTATATTTAATGTTAAAATGACAGAATGAAATAAAATAACATCAAGGAAATGTAAGAATATCAAAATGAATAAACCGGAGGTGTATATATTGTTTTTTTAAGTGTTGCACCCTCTATTGTTCAATCTTTACAGACTATATAAGTAAGTCATCAAAATGCGGACCATGCATCGCCGAAGTCGGCAGCCTTAATACATGAAAGAAAATGATCAATTTAAAAAATTATAGAAGGATATCATCAAATTCGGCCGACACTCTTGGGACACAAACACTGTTACACTGTCTTCAGTCGTTACTTCTTTGAAGGTCGTTGAACTTTGAACTCTAATCTTCACGTCAGCTGTCCCGGATTTATCGGCCTGCGGCCAAGGGCGTCATAATCTCAGGGGCTTTTAGCTCCTACCAAATTTAATTTGTTATGTTACGGAACCTAATATCATCAGATCACGTATGCGTGATTAACATAAATTTTGTAATGGAAAGAAAATCAGATTCTGTAACACTAGCAAGCGTGAAGTGTCTAGGGGAATGAATAAAGAAGTCAGTGGTTTTTTTGTTAACAAATAACCATAATTTATCGGAAAAGGTCCAACAAACTGACATACATGCATTTGTGTCCGCTGGAATATTTTCTCACCTCTCTCTCGGTTCTAAAAACACGGCCCTTATTTTTAACCTTTCCTCCGAAAACTCTAGAAAATTCCCTTTCACGAACAATCCATAATACACAGTACACACGCTCAAAGAACGTACTAGAACGGGAACGCCGTGTATCCAGGGTTCAATCAATGCGGATCAAACCGAGACTGCAACATCCGGCAAGGCGAGGCCGCTATAACACGAGCAATGCGTGGCACACAAACAAAATGCCAACAACTGTTCACATGGAACATCCGTGTGCACAATAAAACAATCATCTGTAAGACCGCTGCACACAATATAAGGGGCACCTGTAACAAATGATAATACTCAGGAGCGTACTAAGCCCACATTAATGTGTTATGGTGTTGATTGCAATACCATAATTGTGAATACATACAACCTATTCATGAAGTTTATGAATTTGAGCAATCTGTTCATCATTTGAGCCATGTAGTATGTTCTCATTTAGATTAGGAATGGAGAGAGGTTTTACTTCTTCATTTGGTTAGCTTTACAGACCTCGAGTTTTGGAAAGCCGTTCCAGCGTCTGTTTCATGAATAATGAACAAAATGGGTTCTTTAACACAATGATATGATTGGATGACATCTGTAAATTAAATGTAAGTGTGTAAACCTGTATTTCTATTGTATTTCATAGTGTATTAACTTTTGCATTGTTGAATATTATTAATGTACGATTAAAACACCCAATAGGCAAACGGTTACCCATAAACCCGCCACACAGAAAATAAAATAATTACCGAAGGGCAAACCAATTGGCTCATTGATCCACGATATTGATTTTTAAATAGGACCAGGAACTCTGAGAATCACTTGGGCTGTAATCCGCACACAGCTAAAACTAGAATAAATGGATGCATGGTCATGGGGAAAAGAAATCCCTAAACCAAAAGACTTTGTGTCTATATAAACTCCTATACATTTATGCTAATTCTGTCAGGAAACGTTTTTCCGTTTTAGCTGATTCAATGTCTCTATAGCAGCCAGTAATATTGGACGTCTATAATCGCCGAGCGACAGCTGGAAGCAATACCGCGGTCACGACTTTTGAAATTAGGTCAAGAAGACAAAAAATGAATATGCCAGTTAAAAAAAAGAATAAGATTAAGAAGAAGAAACATTCTCTTTAGTGGGATAAAAAACCGTAAAGCGTTTCACTAGATTCTGATACAATTCAATTTTTATCAAGGGTTTTGATTGAGATGTTATTCATATGAATAATATGAATCGAAACTCCGAACTTAAAAATAAAATGCAGCCACCTTACTGAATTCAGAGCGTTTGCACTTGCGGCAAAGGTATTTTTTTAAACACCTTGCTCTGCGGACTCACTGGACACCGTCACTCCGAGGTGCTGGGCGCTCGGCCGTGACCGAAGCAGGTCACCGGGCCACAATACGCGACACATTAGGATAGACCTCTTGTGCATTCACTCATGTTTTGCCCATATTCCCAGGTTCATTTGTGCATAAGTGTCCTTACATTTTGAATGTTCCTTGGTAACGGTCTTGAATCCGGAGAAGATGTTGGATCCACACCAAAATTTAATCGATCTATTCTTGGCCCATTACCGAAATGCCATGAGATGCCAAAGCAAATTTTTATGTTAAATAATCAATGTAATATATGATTGTTTTAAGTTTTGCGCATTTTGAAATGAATAATAGGTATTGTAAAGGAAAAAATTGTAACATATATTACAGGTCACCAATCTCAGGTCTTCATAAAACTTAAGCCTAGGAAATTCGTCTCAATAACAACATTATACATAGAAAACCATGTATAGATTGCAAATTGCTGACACACAATCATCTTTGTTGCTGATTAAGGAATCACGCGACAGCTTGTACCATTCAAAGTGGCAAGTCAGTATCGAAACATGTTTTGAGCAACTCAGTTTACTGGGGGAAAAACAAACACAAGGTTTTATTCACCGTCGATTAATGTTATAAAGATAGGCTATTAAGAAAGTCATCCGTATCAGCGTAAGTTGCCGTGGTACGACGTCAGTTTGTTAAAGCCTGTTACCGGCGTGGTAATGTTAAATTATAGTTTGACAAGAATGAAAGGAATACAATTAACATCCAAATTTCTGTTCCTAATAGAAGTAAAACAATCGGTAACTGAAACTTAAAGTGACATTTCCGTGTCATTTATGCGTAAGCGTAAAGCCGTGGAACGATGTTACTTGTTAGCCGGGAAAATTTGCGGCCGGCATTGCCTTATAGGCTTATTATAATTGTTAGGCAAGTATCAAACTACAAGAAATCACAATTTCTTTTTAAAAATCGAACTTTATTTATTACGGAAATTGTACTCAGAATATTTTGATCAGTGCGTCTTGATTCCTGAAATTTTCGTGCTAATCTACGTAGGCCTATACCCGCGGAAACGATGTCAGCTTAACCGGGGAAAATATGCTGCCGATAGCCGCCATATCATTTTTCGACCAGTATCAAACGATTTTAAAACGTCTGCATTATTGGTCCGAGAAATATAAAGCAACCGTTAACAAAATAGATCGGTTCTTCTTAATTATGACATTTTCATATTGATTATATACTGCGAAAGTGAGTCATTTAGTCACGAGAAACATCTCATTTTCGATGAAGTATATATTCCCCGGCTTGGGCTTATTTTCATACCGGGCTGAAGAAAAATCACGTGACCCCGAGGCTCTATGTACGAGGGAATTCCTATTCAAATTAAAGGTTATGACACATTCAATCCAGAATAGGAATATGGAATAATAAAAGAAGGGCCGTCGGTTGGCTGGCCTGCCATGAAACGATGTCACCATACAGGCAAATCGTTTGAGATCATTGTGGAAGACCTGACCTAAGTTGCTTTGAGGCAAATAATCGTAGTAAAGTAATCTAAGATATTATAATGAAATGATCGATCTGATAATTCAAAACTGTCTAACGTCGTTGAGAACTGCTTGACAAGACAGGCGAACATTCGAAATTCTGGGCAGGCGAGTTTCTAACCGGACTTCGCGGATTAACTTAGGGGTGAAACGCCGTAAATATTGATCAGGTCGGCCGTTGGCGCACCATCTAAATTTCGATAAATCCTATAAATATCTGCTTTTTCATATTCATTTCATATTCAAATGCATTATCGTGTGACTATGTAGGCTCAACAAAATCACGTCCGAGTCGAGCACTGGACGCTCGCTTGCAACTTTATTCCGACCAATAGAACATCGATCTTTGTTAGAACAGCTGCAACACCTCCATGTGTATGGACCAACCCTGAGGCAATGTATTCAAGACATCAATGGTGTGACCATTGAACCTGTGTGTATTATGTTATCCCGCGTATAGTTTTACCAGGGATTCAGATACCATATTAGGCTGTGTGTTTATATTGATTTGCTGTTATACTGTTGTTGTATTGTGTAATTGCATTGATTAAGTGTATTGTAATGTTAGGTTGTTTAAAGAATAAATTATTTATTAACAAAAAACCACTGACTTCTTTATTCATTCCCCTAGACATTTCACGCCGCCTAGTGTTACGGAATCTGATTTTTTTTTATCTCCATGACAAAGTTCATGTTCCTCACACATACGTGATCTGCTGATATTGGGTTCCGTAACACGGTATATCGTCGTACCCTAATTGTTGATAACGATTAATGTAAGACGGAGTTTTACGACATCGTAAGTATTGTTAGCATTGGCGGATCCAGAGAGGGCGCCTGTCCCCCCCCCCCCCCCCCCCCCCGTTGAGCCGTAACATCTGTCATTTGATCTATTTATTTTGCCAGTAATTCGTTATTCATAATTTTGTAATACATCTTTTCCATTCCCTAGCAATAAGAATATCCAGTTATCCATTGTTTATTATTTTCTAATGTATAAATTGAGGATATTAATGAACAGCTCTGTGATTTGCAGTATTAATTTTAATGGCTTCCAAATATTATTAAAATACTGAGGGAGGCGGTCTTTTTGTCATTACAGCAGTCTTTTTTTCATAGTCTGTAATAATAAAAATAATGATAATATATATATATATATATATATATATATATATATATATATATATATATATATATTTATATACAGGGTTGGCAAGTTTTAGGCAGAAGGTTTTAACCATAGGTTATAACCTGGTTAAAACTGATTTGCCAAAAACAGGTTTTAGGCAGGTTTTAGGCACCAAAAGTGCCTAAAACCTATATTTGTTTAAATTTTTGACTTATAGATCTACCAAACTGGGTGGGGTGATGCAGTCACAAGGCTTTGCTTGGCTTCTGGAGGGTTTCAGGTATCAGTAATGCATGATTTCCTGTTCGCTGGCATCATGCAGTCTTCAGAGAGCCGGTATAGGTTCCCCGAGCATGAGACCATGTGAGTGTTGCACATAGTTTCATTGGCCAAGGTAATGTCATTATCAGGTCACTTAAGGTTTCCTGATGAGTACCCTGCTGCCTGGAATGATGTAATAGAGCCTCCAGTATGACTCTAGTAAGGCAGGGTATCAGAGGGGGAGGCCATGCTTGATTAGACCAGTTAATTTCTATTTATCAGGGTGATGGGGTCATGAGATCCAATGGTCATAAGTCCTACTGCTGTGTCCTAGTAGATGTTCCTGTGAACTTCCATACATAACTAGGATGATACAATCAAAGCACTTGCCCTAAAAACTGTTTGAGTCCAACTTTCCACTTGGTGATGCAGTTAGGGCCCCTGACCATGACATGTAGCTTTCTCAGGCCTTAAGGTTGAACACGGACCAATAGTGATTATAAATATTCTGTGGTTTGAAACATATTCACTGCAATATATTTTCTCATCTTTCAGTTTTATACTAATTACAGTGTTTCATGAGGGTTCCATTCTCACAATCTCATAATACAGTTAACAGAGCATTACAATCATTAAATAAACAAAAAATATGAGCACAAAATCTTAAAATCTGACTAAGGATGACCGAGATAAGGGAATAAAAATCTAGTGGATATTCTTGTTCATTATCAGATAATGTAAAATATATCATCATATTTTAGTTTATGGCTAGCATAATAGAACTGTTATGATTTCTAAAATCAATCTTTGCTTTTTGCCATTTGAAACTACAGGCATACAAAACATACAAGGTATGTTCGTAAGACTACAGTATAAAGGTCTATTCATCAGTGTAAATGGAACATCTTTTTAAATTCTGGACAACTTCTTTCACATATATCACAAAATTTAATCCCTTGTGATCAAAAAGCCAATCAAAGCTTCTGGTAATCAGCTTACAGTATGAGTATTCTTTTATAAATTGGCAGTAATGACAGTATTGGAGGTGGGAGACCTAAAAACCTGATTTTGGGATACAAGCTAAACCTGTCAGAGAGGTGTGTTGTATGCATTTGTTGTTGTTTTTTTCTTTAATGCATTAAACTGCAAGTCATAGGTGAAGGTAAGTAAGGTTTTAGGCAGTCAAAGGCAGTCTTAGGCAGGTTATAACCTATTTTAGGCAGTTAAAGGCAGGTTTTAGGCTCTGCTTTGCCGGAAACAGGTTTTGGGCAGCCTTAAACCCAACCCTGTATATGTATATAAATACATACACAATTTAAGAACATTTTTTTCTTAATATCAACATTCCTACAACCTATGCTGTATTTACGCACCCCTGTTCACGAATTCTGGATCCGCCCCAGTTAAGATTGCAGTTATCATCAGCCATCTTAAAAGGAAACGTGCACTTTTTTCGGCGTCTTAAGTATATTCAATAAAATCTGCATCCTAATATTCAAAACTGTGGAGCATTGCAGTGAAACTATGAGTTCATCTAGAAATTCCTGTCCTGTTCAAACACATCAGCGTAACCTGTCATCTGTCATTTGCAGATCATGTCATTTTGATCAGGTTTTCTCCGTGAGGATAATTGTGACCTCGGTGCCCAGTATGCTGGCCGAGCCACCCGTTCCTAAAACATGCGCTGGCGCAGATGGGATCCATTATTTTAATTCAATTTTAATTTCAAAGAATGACTCAAGTCCTGTTTTGACATGCCCTGAGAAAGATCAAATCGTTAATATCACGATATAAATTAGTCTGCTAATGCTAAACCAAGGCTGAAACCTATGAATCATGGCTAGAAAACACATTCGATACGTATTCGGTATATTATTTCGCGATATTCGCGAAGTTGAATTAGTCGCGAAATTACATCCCTCGGGGATAAGACGTCCCATCTACACATGTCATTTACACTAAAGCCTAATTGTACGTAACCAACTACGGTATATGGGTTATCCTACGCTGGTAGATTGGCTATTCAAATTGCCGTGTGCCGGTGTGAATTCAACAAACGTAATAAAAAACATGTAGATTCCTATTTGAGCAGGAGAGAGGTAAAACAAGGAAAGGTTATCATATGAAGTAAAAAGTAGTACATCATCATTCAGATTTGAGACTGTTATGTTCAAGCACTCCTGGGGAGGAATATCAGGACAGTCCTGCGAGGTAAAAAAAAAACCAGATGCAACGAGAGGGAAGCCACGATCAATTTGAAGATAACTCTAAACGGGCAACATGAAATTGGAAATTGTTCGTAAAGATCGATATGTTTCTGGGGGTTGATTTTCTGAGCTTTCTGATCAGTATATGAAATTTCAAAATACGTCTTTACCTGATCTAGTAACTGTTCCTGATCTAGTTACTGTTCCATCGGTTACGAAAAAGAATTCTCATTAGGTCATATACTTGGAATTTGAGATCTGAATTAGTCGACCTTTTTTATTCCAGAGAATTTATCACATCTTGGTCGGACTCACAGAGGTAACATATCAGTTATGAAATTACATAAGTTTTCAGTTCTCCTTTCACAAGATATTAATGCTAATGGGTCCACGTAAATTAATCGTGTATACTACCTCTCACTAACATCAAATCAGACCAAAGATCTTATTTCAAATATCATTTGTTTTAAGGCGCACAATAGTCAAAGGTTTTTTATTTCCCGTAGTAGAGCAAAATAAATGGGATTATAATTACTTTTCTGGGTAATACAAATGCTTGCGACCTTTTAGATTTAATGATGTCAGATAAACCCTGTCATATTTATGTACAGGTGTGAGTACTGCTGAGTGGTGATCAAATGGTTTGTGAAAGGTTTAAAACAGTTTTGATAGCCGTCGACACTGAAAGGTTGACAATCGGAAGCTGGTACTCTGTAGACCAGACAAGGTCACCTCACTCATCCATAACCTGCTGGCGTCATTGCGGCGGGTGGGCGGGTTTATAAGGTATCATTTATCACTCTATAAAATGTGTGGTAGGCCGTAAACTAGTGGTTAAGGTTATGGATTTGCGTGCTGGGGGTCCCCGCAGCGATCAAAAGATAAACGGTGAAATCTCCGCGTAGTCCCAGAATGTCCCCATAATGTTGTAATTGCAGGTCAGAATCTAAATTCTTATCACGGGATGATGATATATTCTTATCACATGGTTACATCCATCTTCCATCTATGGACATGGTGACCAATAAACCGTTTTGTCAGCTTAAAAAGGGTGCAAGGTGAAACATCCGCTACGGTTTAACAATCCAGTTAGAGCAGCCCATTTATCCGGATAAGCAATGATATTTATCGAATAGGTGGGGGGGGGGGGGGGTTAATCATTAGAGGTGTCAATTTATCGATTACATTTTTGGAACCTTTTTGAAACCAAAAAAGTGTTTGGCCCATGGACTATTAATAAAATAACAAGTTACATTGTTATCTGTTCAGCAGCAGGGGGGGGGGGGGGGGTGTTAAACCATGAGAGGTGTGTCAATTTATCAATTACATCGATGATTAATCGTTTCATTTCATAATCGATAAAATTGGTTTGATTTGTTTTTCATAATCGATCAGAATCGATTATGCATGCACATCCATAGACGTCATATCGTCCAGATAAATTCTATTCATATTAAATATTCTGTCAGGGATGATACAAGAAAGACGAGGCACAACATAACGAACGGCATTAAAATTTAATTTTATGCAACGAATTAATGTCAAAAACCCAGACTTTTCTGCGTTATGTAAAATTCAAACTTAATTTACTCGGTCAATATTTCATGTATAAATCAATTCAACAGATTCATGGTAATTTAGAAGGTACAAAAAATAATCGATTAATAATCAGACGTTTCTATTTTCAATCATCGAATTTGATTTTACAAGCAATTTCTACCAATAGTAATCATCCGGACAAAGTAACAAACAGCAGAGGAACTGATGGAGGTAGAAAATTTTAATGTATGTAATAATGTTAATTTTGATGAAATAAAATACTGTGAACTTGTAAATTTCTTGGAAGTCCCGAAACACAGCAAAACAGAGAGCACAAAAGTTTTTGCAAAAATGTTCAGTTCATTTATTAGAGTAAATATATGTATACACTCTAAAAAATGACGTTTCACAGATGTTTTACATGATGTTTAGCATGTTTTGTATGCAAACATGTTTCAATTTTAAACATGTTTCAAAACATGTTTCACCGTTTTTTTTCAAAATTGGGTCCATTGAAACATCATGCTATGTCGTTACATGTGTGAAACATGTGTAACACATGTTTTAAGACATGTCTCGCGCGGGCAATTACATTTTACTTGTTTTAATCGCCGTTATTTTTTGCCACTGATCACATGACCGGATATTCTCCCAATTCATATGATAAACTGATTGCCAGTGATCGCGGGAAAGATGAAAACTTCCGAGAAAACGGAACGTGATTTTGAGCAATTACCAGGTCCACCTTTGATAATATTCAGTCTTGGGCGCAGAGAAGGTTTCCTGCAGCAACCCAAAATATAATTTGCCAGAAATTAAAAGGTGAGTCAAACGTTAAGTTTGTGAACAGTATATATATTCATAATATCGCTCATAGAGATACAAATATTCATGCTTTATATAAAGTACAACCACATTTTACCTTCACAAGAATTAATATGCAATGTAAAGTACAAACCACCATTCAAATACAGTAATGTCACTTATGAGACAATTCATATACAAGGGTATGTACAGGATTTTGGAAAGGTGGGTGGGGGGGGGGGATCTAACCTCGGGGGGATTTCCAAAATAAAAGTCCTTACTTTTCAAAAGCTGATGGGATACAGCCCTCTGAAGGGCCAATAATTCACTGGTTGTCATTGTAAAGGGGGGGGGGGGGGGGAGTTTCTTGACCCCTTGGAACCCCCAACCCTACAATGCCGTTCCCCTGAATATAAGACTTTCCAGTGCACTTATTCCATGTGAGTCCAGAACACAAGTAAGTAGTAGCGTCAATTTATCTTCGGGGGGGGGGGGGGGGGTTGACACCCCCCCTCCATATTGATGCCCCTGCAAGTAAGTACATTTAAGAGAGGGCAATAAAGCAAGCAGGAATGTTAATGACTGTAGCAATCTTTGAAATTTGGAGTGTTTTTTATATTTAAAAAATTGATTTAAAATAGACATGTTGTTTTTATATTTTTTAAAGTAAAACAAGTGGTCATTAGCAGCTTTTTATTAGAAACTACTGTACAAAATTCAGTTTGGTTCAGCATAACCATGACCCATCTTTGGGTGCATTGTGGACCCAAGTTTACATGTATAGGCTGCTGAGTAGGTAAGATATTTATTTATAAATGTGATGCAAGAAGTAGGCTGTGCAAAGATAATTTTGTTAAATTTTTCAAGGCAGTTTTACCGAAACCTTGAATTTGAAGATGAATTAGATAGATATAAGAAATTTGTGATCAGAATGATAAAATTAGCAAATTCAAAACCTGTAATTATGTGCAATATCATATTTGTGTAGATTAAAATCTGCAGCATGTTCAAAAATTACCTCATGGGCACATCATAAACAAAATGGTAATTTATGCATCTTATCAATGCTGAATGTGTGCACATGGGTGGTGATGGTGGAATAGGTTCCAGAGTAACAAGGCTGGATGTGTGAATGGAGTCCAGGGTACCAATGCTTGATGTGTGGTGCTTGTGGATTTTGGTCAAGGGTACCAAGGCTGGGTGTGTGTACATGGGTGTTGGTGGAACTGGGTTGAGAGTACCAAGTCTGGATGTGTGGATACATGACTGGTGGTGAACTTAGGTCCAGGGTACCAAGGCTGGATGAATGTACATGGGTGTTGGTGGAATGGGGTTCAGGGTACCAAGAATGGATGTGTGCACATTTGTAGTGTTAGGGGAATAGGGTCCAGGGTACCAGTGCTGGATGCATGCATATGGGTGGTGCTTGTGGAATAGGGTTCAGGATACCAAGTCTGGATGGTTGAAAACATGACTGGTGGTGATACCAAGGCTGGTTGTGTGCACATGGTGTTGATGGAACTGGGTCTAGGGTATCAAGGTTGGATGTGTGTACATGGGTGTTGGTGGAATGGAGTCCAGGGTACCAAGGCTGGATGTGTGTACATGGGTGTTGGTGGTGGGACTGCATTGGATACCCAGGCTGGGTGGGTAAATATTGGCGGTGGGAGGGTTTCCAGGGTACCAAGGTTGGATGTGGGTATATTGGTGGTAATGGTGGTATAGTGGTTCCAGTTTTCCCATGTTAGAGTGAATTTGGGGAAAGAGTGAATATTTAATTTAGTAATTCTTGCTTCACTTTATCCAATTTTTTTTATTTTTACACAAGTATGCAAATTTTTCCCTCTTGTATAATTTTTGATAATAGTTGAAGTTTTCTAGTTGAACATATTTGCAGGTTAGAGGATATTCAACTGATCTATGTTATATGTTATGTATTTACAGGTACCTACGTCAAGCCTGATTCTGTATTGTTGAAGAAATAAAGCCCTTCAGTTCTGAGACAAAGACTTTCACAGAGTTATCTATACAGAATCAACATGACTGACATCAGATGTCCAGCACCACAGTGTGAAGTCACATGGCCCTCAGCCACAGCTCCTGAAGTTCTTCTCAAACTCCTTGACATTCACGAGAGGACCGCTCATCCAGCTCCTGCCCCTACAACAGCGCCAATGGCCACGGGGGTCAAAGCCGAGAAGGTGAAGCGCCCAGTCATCTCTGCATCTGGAACAAGTGAGGAATGGACATATTTCACCCAACGATGGTCAGAATATAAACAAGCCACACGCCTCACTGGCCGGGACATCATCTTCCAACTCCTTGAATGCTGCGATGAGGCCCTCCGCAAAGATCTATCCAGGCTTCTTGGCCACATCAAGTCCCTCGCAGTCCGTCAAGAGAATGTGATGGTGGCCCGACTACGACTTCAGCAAATGCGGCAGGACAGAGATGAACCAGCGAGAACCTTCTCTGCACGCATTAAAGGCCAAGCGAATGTGTGTCAGTACAACATTTCATGCGAGTGTGGAGCCCAGCTATCATATAGCGATCAAATGATCAGAGACACCCTCATAGTCGGCCTTGCAGATGATGATATCCGCCTCGACGTGCTTGGCCAGGCCAATCAAAAGATGTCCCTCGATTAAACTATCCGCTTCATTGAAGCCAAAGAAAGCGGGAAGCGTTCGGCCGGACGATTCAATCCCAATCCCACAGCTGTGCCCGTGGCGATTGATGCAGCGAGCAGCACATACAGGCAGATGGGGAGAAAACGACTTCAGGGCCGACCTCCAGACAGAAAAACGAGCACTCTATCACAACCATGCGGCTACTGTGGCAAAGAAGGACACAGCAGCAGGAAGCAAGACCGTACAAATCATTGCCCCGCCTTCAACCATACTTGCACCAACTGCAATATCCCACACCACTTCGAAAGTGTCTGCCGTAAATCAAAATGACTCTGCGACGGCGGTCTTCGAGGCCCTCTGCTCAATTGAGCAACTAGCAAACACAATCACACTAGACCACCATGTGTATGATTCCCTGTGTGACACGTGGGAAAAGCGTGCATCCGCACCTCAACCGACTATCAACGTCGAGATTCAGGCCCTTGCATCAGATGCCAATGACTTAGGAATTGAATCCACTCTGCGCAGTCCCACTGGAACTGCTACCATACTGGCAGTCGCAGACACAGGCTGCCAATCGTGTCTTGCTGGTACTTCCTTCCTGCGTCAGCTAGGTTTGAACAACTCCCACCTCACCCCCACCTCAATGAAGATGAGGGCCGCAAACCAGGACCCAATTGGAATTGTGGGCGTCCTAACCCTACGCATCACAGGCTTTACACAATCTATGCAGCCAAAAACAACACGCCAGATTGTGTACATTTCCCAATCAACAGACAAATTCTTCCTATCTATGGAGGCCTGTAGGGATCTAGGCATTATACCCCACTGATTCCCATCCATTGAGTCAGTCATAACAGACTCTTCTGCCTCGCACAGTGACACTGACAATAGCCCTGATGAAGACTGTTGCAACTGTCCTCTCCGCCAAACCTCACCCCCCTCCCTACATCCCTACCATTTCCAGCCACTGAAGAGAACAGAGAGAAACTAGAGCAATGGCTGTGAGACTACTATAAAAGTAGCACATTCAACGTCTGTGAACATCAAAAGCTGCCCATGATGTCAGGACCCCCCATGAGACTTATTGTAGACAACGATACCACACCTGTAGCACACCACACACCAATCCCAGTACCTGTCCACTGGCAAGAACAGGTGAAGGCCGGCCTTGATCAGGATGTTAGCTCGGTGTCATAGTTCCCAATCGGAACCCCAGTTTCATGGTGTCATCGAATGGTCGTCTGCGCAAAGAAATCTGGTAAACCTCGGCGGACTGTTGACTTCCAAGCTTTGAATCGCCATGCGGCGAGAGAGACACACCATACCCAATCGCCGTTCCACCAAGCAAGCCCGCATGGTCCCGCGGAACACAAGGAAAACCACTTTTGGTGCCTGGAAGGGCTACCACAGCATCGCACTCGACCCTAAGGACAGACACCTGACAACCTTCATCACACCCTGGGGCCGGTACAGGTATCGAGTGTGCCCTCAGGGATACATAGCATCTGGAGACGCATACACCAGGCGATTTGATGAAATCGTTAGTGACATTGACAACAAAACAAAGGTCATTGACGACACAATCATGTGGTCACCCTCCACTGAGGACAGCTTCTTCAAAGCGGCAAATTGGTTGGACACATGTGGCCGAAATGGTATCATCCTCAACCCATCCAAATTCTCGTTTGCCAAAGAAGCCGTCAATTTCGCAGGCTTTGAAATCACCCCTACAACTGTTCGTCCATGCCCACAGGTTCTGGAGGCGATAAAGGGATTAACCAAACCTCGCACTATCACTGACATGCGAAGCTGGTTTGGACTTGTAAACTAAGTAGCATATGCTTTTGCATCGGCAGAGCGAATGCAACCCTTTCGCACCCTGCTACAACCCAACACACCATTCAAGTGGACTGAACATATGGACAACCTCTTTGAAGAAACCAAGACCATCATAATCCAGGAAATACAAAGAGGCGTGGAAATATTTGACAAAAGAAAGCCTACATGCCTTGCAACAGACTTCAGCAAAAATGGCATCGGCTTCTGGCTACTTCAAAAACATTGCGCTTGCATGTCAAGCAAGCCATTCTGCTGCCGCCTAGGCTTGAAAGTCACACTAGTGAGCAGCCGCTTTACATCATCGGCTGAATCAAGGTATGCCCCCATTGAAGGAGAGGCACTGGCTGTGGTGGATGCCCTCGAAAAAACTCGTCATTTGGTTCTGGGCTGCCCCAATCTGATCATTGCGGTCGATCACAGACCCCTTTTCAAGGTGTTCGGCGATAGAAACTTGGATGCAATCCCCAACCCACGACTGAGGAACCTGAAAGAAAAAACACTGAAATACAGATTCCATATCACTCACATTCCAGGATTCCGTCATGTCGCTGCAGATACTATCTCACTTTACCCAGTTGGGGCTGCCAATCACCTTCACCTGCCCGATGATGCGACACCAGTCTCCACTGACCACAACCTCCCTACCATGCAACTGATCTATGTTATATGTTATGTATTTACAGGTACCTACGTAAAGCCTGATTCTGTATTGTTGAAGAAATAAAGCCCTTGAGTTCTGAGACAAAGACTTTCACAGAGTTATCTACAGGTAATATATTTTTTAATCCTCGATTAAATATAAAGTACATGTGATGTTTTACCTTGTTATTGTCAATGCCACTGAATTATTAAATGACAGATGCTTGCAACATATTTTGCTAACCAGCAGCTTTAAATTCCTGAGGGATCTTTGATTTAATTGTTGTAAACATTCATATTATTCCATTAAAGAGGTATAACTTTTAGAGGCCTTATTCTTATATATCATCATTATGTTACCAGGTGTAAACAGTATTTGAATAAAACCTCCATATAAATAACTGTTATTTATTCTTCTTGGACTTGTGTCAGTATCTAGCTGATGTCAGTGCATTGCATGCAGCTGCATGCATGTTTAAGAACGGTCAGCTGTGTTTCTGACAGTTAATACTATTTCATCTTTTTTTCCAAACTCCAAACTGACTATGGAAATAACACAATTTAGCCACTGATAAATTGCTGCACCTTTTTCAGAAAGATGTCAAAGAAGATTCATTTTGTACACAAGAGGGTACAGAACCAACACCTGTTTTATCATAGACAATGGAGAAGTGAGGTCAGGTGCTATTTTGAGTGACTCCATGAAAATATGTTTAATTGAGAATGGTTCAGTATGGAAAACCTTGTACCCACTTCGAGGTAATTACTTCCTCACACTCTATTCCTAATATAACTAACCCAGCACAATACATGCAACTTCTCAACCCACTTCAGGAAGAGTGTCTTGAAATTAAAGTGTCCAATAAGGACAAGTCAACTTCTTCCACAGTTTGTGGCTGCATTAAAATAATTTAGTATTTGATTCTTTTGTTACATCCTTAGTGTTCTACAAATTTTCTAAGAAATCTTTTATGAATTTTACTATTCACATATGTAAAATGTTTCACTCTTTTTTATGGTAATTGGATTTTTCCAACTCTTAGAAATGTTTGATGAATCACTGTGAACATACAGCAGTTACTTAATCTTGTACAATCTGGCTGATTTATCATGTATTTCATTATTTGTATGAGGCTTCATTTGCACCAAATTTGTATTTATGTTAAAGTTCCAAATGTGATGGTACAGGCTATATATGGCAAATGTGTAATTTGTAGTATTTAATTGTCATGATTCATTGCATAAATGTAACCTTATAAGCTTCAAGTATTTACAAATGGAGGCCTTGTTTTAGGATTATAATTTTAAATTTAAGTGATACCAACCAAGGATTCGGTATTATGAAAATATTAGGTGTTTAATTAGGGTGCTTTCAGTATTGCTCTGATAGATTCTTTTGGTACATTAATCAGAATAGCAGCTGATATGCCTCTCAACTATGCTGAATTGCTGAGAAATCTTCAGTCATGGAAGACTTTGTTGATGACAGCCTTTTTCTGTATTTTATATTACCCTTTTTGGCTGTAAAAAATTGGCTGTAGTCAGACTGAAGCCAGAAACACTGAAAGTAAATATATTGGTATGTCTGAATTATGTAAATGCTCATTCATGATCTGAAAATTGCTACCTTCTAAAACATATAAATATTATACAGTCAGTTTTATATAATTGGGATACTTGCAGTTGTTACACACAGTGCATGCAAAAATTTATAGTATTGGGACATTTAATTTGCAGTTTTTTTCATGCTAGTAAACCTAAATTGTTTTCTGCTTCAGGATGTGTTTGGTTAGATGGTAGAAAACTGTCCAACATAAAAAATATATCTAAAAGGAGTATACTTCATATAAAAAAATTAACACTCGTAAAATATAATGCATGTTTCAAGTTTTCTTTCGGAAGAAGAAAGATATTTAATGTTAAGAAAAATTTGATACACTTATATGTTCTTATAGCTATTAGAAAATTCAAGAGCAACTTTTTAAGAGTTTTTTATCAAATAATTATTCAACTTTACAGTTTTAGCTCGCTGACTAAGAGGCTTTGGCTTTTAAGTGTTTAGAATTAAATGCAAGCTGTAAATTTTCAGTTGTAAATTGTAATAGGTTTAAACTTATTTATTATATATTAAAGCTATGAGAGTAGCTACTTTTAGCCATTATTTATATGTTTCGAATCTGTTTTTCTTGAATTGTCAACTTAGTTGATTTTTTAAATTAAATTAAATTTCTGAAATTAAATATTGAAATAAAACTTGCAAATTGGTGTATACATTATAGCATTTCATTCAAATCTCTTAAGCTGGCTGGGCATTACTGAGCATAACACTGGTGCTTGCAGTCAGGTATATTGAGTAAACGTTCATATAATTTCATTTTTAGCTAAACTGGCAATATGTTAAACCAGTTTTTAGAAATAATAATTAAGATTTTTCTTAATCAAATGGATTCTTTCATCACCAATCTTTTTTTCCTTATTGCAATTATTAAATTAAATGTGTATTATTATACTATAGCTTACCTCTCCTTTCTTCCTTATTGTATATTTAAAAGGGTTTCACACAGTCCAAGTGGGTATTTATTACATGTATGTTACAGTCAGAATATGAAATCTTTAATTTTACAAATGTGTAATCATGAGAGGCTCCAGCATCTTTCAGGTTGTCCATAAAATTGTAAAATTGACACCAAACACACCAAATGTGTAAGTAATACAACTCGGTAGAGC
This sequence comes from Sipunculus nudus, assembly GCA_026874595.1. Classification (NCBI taxonomy): domain Eukaryota; kingdom Metazoa; phylum Annelida; class Sipuncula; order Golfingiida; family Sipunculidae; genus Sipunculus; species Sipunculus nudus. Next base: position 35,096,439 of record CM049306.1, on the reverse strand, counting down.
AAATTATGTGTATATTTATATGCTGAACATTTTTAAAATATTAATAAAAAAATAAAATATTGCCTCATTTCTATCTACTAGGATTTTATACAAATTTTCTCTTTACCAATTCCAGCTGAGCGCCATGACCCACAAGTTCCTTGTTATTCATTGTGCAGCAGATCAGATTAGGTTTGCTAGGTTTAATTATTGTTGTAATTCATAGTTATTAATATTTGTGTATACAGCTATGGAGAAGACAAAATTGTACCAGTACTGGTACATTCAGTATTGATATGATAAATGAATACGTGCAGACAACAGATATTTAAGTAGATACTAAATAAACCTTATCTTATTGCTGTTAATGTGCGTGACTGCATCTATTGTAAAAGAACACTTACAGAAAACTGTGTATTTCAAATATAATATACATGGCCATTTCTGATAAAGGTATGCACTATGTATTCCACATTTTTATGCCAAGCATTTTTAAACTAACGAAAATTTTGTAGAAGCCATGAACTGCCATCAAACTATCAGCATTGCCCATTTTAAATATACTGATATATAAAATATTCTTTTTTCATCTTTTGAGATAAGAGTTCTTGCCTTTTATAATGATATGGGACCAGTTATGAGTCCTAGACTTATACATGGTATTTTAAATCACTTTTAATATGTTTCTATACCCACAATAAGTAATTCTGTTTTGATATGTTTCTATTATTATGATAGATAAGGTTTCGTCTTCAGCACCTGGCTGTAATGTATTTGATCTGGGAAATTTAAGGAGGCAATCAATAATTTCCTGGTAGCTTTATATAATAACCTATAATTGATAACCCATACTGGAAACGTTTCCTGTTCAGTACATCCTCCAAATTAGAAAGCATTGTCTAAGGAATAAATGTTATCTTTCCAGTAAATTTGTGAGTTGTTTCATCAGAAGCACCTCGTCAGGTTTTCATAATGGTTGCAGTGGACATAAAACAAGACAAACAACAAGGAACATTTTCTGTGACTTTAAATATTTTTCAAAACATGTTTATTTTGTAGACATTTTTGAGACATGATTAAAATGCTAATATGCCTTCGATGGGCAAATGTAATTTTTTTCTAGGAAAACGAAACTTTCTTTTGAAACATATTTCATATAAAAACATGAAACACAGTGACATGTTTTACTCTAAGTTAAAACATGTTTCTTTGGAAAACACATGTTTCGAAAAATGGGACAAATACATGTTTTAGGCTGAACAGACGTTTTGAATAGTTACATGTTTTATGAAAGTGAAACATGTCTTAAAACATGTCTTATATGTGACATATTTCATATAAAGACATGTAACACTGAGACATGTTTAACTCTAAGTATAAAACATGTTTCTTAGGAGAAAACATGTTTCGAAAAATGGGACAACTACATGTTTTAGGCTAAACAAATGTTTTAAATAGTTACATGTTTTATGAAAAATGAGACATGTCTTAAGACATGTCATATATGCGACATATTTTATATAAAAACATGTAACACAGAGACATGTTTTATCTTACTGTCCATGAAATTTTCTCTGTGTGTGAAACATGTTTTATATATAAACATGTTTCAAGAGGATTAAAAACATGTTTTCGCAGTTGAAACATCTGTGAGTCATGAAACATGTTGGAAACATGTTTCAAAAAATGGGACAGAAAGGTGTTTTAAATAGAAACATGAAACATGTCCTCAGTTTTTAGAGTGTACAAGGGGGGGGGGGTAACACACCCACTGGCCAAGAGTACACAGACGTATACATACACATATATGTACGTGTATAAAAAACAACAGAGAACGTCGATATCCTTGTAACCTTTTAAAACTCAAAACAAGAGAAAAGTTCACTTATCAAATATTTGAGGAACAAGTCCCCTAGATAGATCGCTTTCTGTGTATGGACAATTCTTGAAGATGAAAGTATATACAGTAATGTAATTAGATTTTATTAGATTTTGCCAGTAATTGAACTTAGGCGAGATATTATATTGGTTAATACTTCTGGTGGGTTTCATAAAAATTCCTCATATTCCCAGTAAGTTATCGAGGCGACACCACCGAATAGCTTGGTGACCTCTGACCTCATTAACTATGCGGGGATTTTTTTTTCTATGATCGAATTCGGACGATATTATCTTTTGGTAAGAAGTTATGATGAGTTGAGTGAAGCTATGAGGAGTTTAGTGAAAATCCACCAAACTGCTTAGAGTTCGCAGCGACACTAAAAATTAACGGACGGATAACGGACGGATCGTTGGTACACCATAACACGTCTCGTCATAGACAGGCATATAAAATTTTGGGTGGATAGGCAGTTAAAGTAAGCACACCAGGTTTTGTTAATGATAAGAACGACCATTGATTCCTGTCATAGCGCCCATGATCACGAGAAACACATTGTGCCAATTGCAACACCATCTGGACACGCCGATGATTAACGCTCTTCATCGATTGTTGTACCTGATGGTCCAAACATTTAATTTAAAGCTTAGAAGCAAGAAATGTAGTAGCAAGGATCATGTAATCATTTATTCGTGGTATTATGCAACAAGGTGAGAGAAAATATATAAATTTAGCTTACTATTGAAATATAAACATATATCAGTGCAAATATAGTATTAGCATGCCACAAAAATAAATATTTATATTCGAATAATATATAAAACAAGTGGCCCATGGGCCATGACGCTCAACTGAATTCAAGGTATGTTGAACAATGAGCAAAATGACTGCCAAAGTGCAGACAAATCATGAATTTTGTGGAGAGTCCTAAGAAATGGGTTTCAGTGGGCTTTTGGACAGATGACAACTTCATTTGAAGGTCTCATAAATAGAAAGAAAAAATGCGTAAAAATTTGAAAAAAATACAGGTAGTGCCACCAGTCTGCAGGAACTGATGAAACACATCATGATCAATATATATCCCAAGAATCATAGCTATCAAGGCATTAGTTATTCAGATACTGGAGCTTTTGTTTGTATCAATTATTCTTGGGGGTATTTACGAGCCCAATAGCTCAGAGGATATGGGTAACAAAGACCTAATTTCAGATTTTCAAGAAGACTTTTCATGGAACTCCCTAGAGGTTACGAGTTGTGCCCTGTTACAAGATGAGGCTTTATTTGAAAGTCTCAAAAAGAGAAAAAATTTCGTAAAAATTGGAAAAATACAGGTGGCGCCACCAGTCTGCAGGAACTGATGAAACACTCCATGATCAATATGCATGCAAAAAATCATGGCCATCAGTACATTAGGTATTCAGATACTGCAGCTTTTGTATCACATTTTTAATTATTCTTAGGGGTACTTGCGAGCCCTATAGCTCGGAGGATATGGGTAACAGAGACCTAATTTCACGTATCCACAGAGACTTTTCATGGACCTTTCTTGATGTCAAGTTATCCCATGATCAATATACATGCAAAGAATCATGGTGATCAATGCAGTAGTTATTCAGGTACTTGAGCTTTTGTACCAAATTTTCCATAATTCTGGGGGTACTTCGGAGGCCCATAGCTCAGAGTTTATGGGTAACAGAGACCCAATTTCAGGTTTCCAAAGAGACTTATTATTGGCCTACCTGCATGTCAAGAGAGAAGATTCTAGGTCCGGTCATTATGATTTGTGCCCTGTTAACAGATGACCACATCTTAAGGTCTCAAAAATGGAGAAAAACATTCGTAAAAATAAAAAAAATACAGGTGGCGCCACCAGACTGCAGAAACTGATGAAACATTCCATGATCAATATCAATACAAAGAATCATGGTGATTAATACAGTAGTTGTTCAGATACTTGAGCTTTTGTATCAAATTTCCATTATTCTGGAGGGTACTTCAGAACCCCATAGCTCAGAGGTTATGGGTAACAGAGACCTAATTTCAGGTTTCCAAAGAGACTTTTCATGGGCCTCCCCGCAGGTTAAGTGAGAAGATTCTAGGTCCAGTCGTTACGATTTGTGCCCTGTTAACAGGTGACCACATCTTAAAAGGTCTCAAAAATAGAGAAAAAAAATCGTAGAAATCGAAAAAATACAGGTGGCGCCACCAGAAACTGATGAAACACTCCATGATCAATATCCATGCAAAAAATCATGGTGATCACTGCATTAGTTGTTCAGATAATTGAGCTTTTGTATCAAATTTTCCATTAATCTTTGGGGTATTTCGGAGCCCCATAGCTCGAAGAATATGGGTAACAGAGACCTAATTTCAGGTTTCCAAGGAGATTTTTTATGAACCTCCCAGGATGTCAAATTACAAGATTCTAGGTCCAGCAGTTACAGTTTGTGCCCTGTTAAAGGACGGATCGCCGGACGGACGACGGACAAAGAGTGATCGCTATAGCTCAGATGACTTACAGTCAGCTAAGCTAATAAAAAGACAAACGAATGAAGAAAATAATGTAAATTCAGTAAGTGGTTCTTGCCACAAGGAATTTGAGCTCTTGACAGAATCTGAGTATAAAAAATACTGAGTGATCTGTTGTCCAAAAATATTGGAATAAAAACAAATCTACAGAAACAAATACATGTATAAAGAGATAAAATATCAGCGAAATTTACATCTCCAGTTATCGTTATGACTGGCAGACAGTTATTAATATTAATAACACCGAACAGTCCTCTCATAACGAGAGCCACATAGAAACCCCCCAAGCATATGTGATGTCCCCGGCATGCTATCTACTGCAATAACGCTCAGGTTCGGTCGCCCATTCAGGCTAACGGTGGTCCATTTACACAGGGCACTTTACTGTCATTTCGCCCCCAGAAAGACCTTTATTGTCAGTAATGGCCGTTCTTCCTCAGGGGCGTGCAGATAGCTTGCTAATTAAAACGGTTAATGTCTTATGTACACTTGAGGGCTACAGAAACCTATCCGCTTGTTAATCCCTCCACATGAATTTAAATGAAACGTAACGCGATGGAGGTTTCACTTCATACTAAATAAAGAGTGAAATGTGTCACACAGACTGAACTAATATAATGTATTATATATAAATATATACTATTATAGACTAAAAATAACTAATTTTCAGAATAATAAAACCGCGATTGTTTGATTTGGCGATTGAGGGGAATTTTTGTGTATAAAGCAAACTGGAATACTGCCCCTTGACATGGACAGAGACAATAACCTTGTGACCAATCCATTTACAAGTATCGCAGAAACCGGTTATTATCTTTAAAGGTAGTTTTTCTACAAAGATCAGAAAATAAAAAAGCAGAAAAGAAAACAGGACCGATATATACATGTACTTGCATCTATCTTCCTTTGAATTAAGTTAAACTTTAAATCTTAATGCTACCGTATTGCTATGTTTTTATCAATGACACGTATACTCGTTAAGCATTATCAAACGCTTAGATTAAACTGATCATTTCATGATGAGAAACGAAAGGGAATACGGACGCCCTCTCCACACCTCATTCTGTTTATCAGATTGCCTGATACATTAAATCCAGTCCATTTTCAATAAGAAGACAAACCCTTTGACACATGTGACTCAGAAACCTGATTATGGGACAAAACGTTTTGCCCTTTCACTACACACGTTTCACACTGATGGGGCTGACACATGCTCCTTAGGTGCTGCGTCTAATTATGCTAAGCTGACAGTTATATACATTCCCGAAAGATTTCCCATGTATCCTCCCTGACTTGTTTCCATAAGATTTGAATTTTGATATGTTTTTTGGTGTATATTGGATGCATAGTTTTAGTTTCTGATGTTCAGCTGAATTGATTGTGAGTTTAAAATATATTTCTGAATAGATTGTGCGTTTAAAGGTGCCAATTCACCTAAATTTTTAAAAAGAATTTATTTATATGATTTCTGGCTTCCTCTGTGTATATATTAATGATCTAAGGTTAATTCTGATTATGAAACGATTTGATAAGCCCTCCGTGAATGATGTATTGACTTGTTTATGAACGTGTTTGTAAACACAGCAATGTAAACAAAAAAGGAAAAAAACAACAAAAAAAAAACATGTAACCTAAACTTGTAGGTTGCATATATGCCGAGGTAGAATGGTCACTTGTTCCAAAACGCCATTTTGAAAACTCTGGCTTATCTGACTTGCCACCTGCTGATGACGAAAAAACCTGCATAACTTGGTATACTGGTTAGTACGGTCCAAATGGCCGAAACTGCAAGTATAAAGGCGATGCGTCTCGAAACACTGTCGTTCACAAGATCGGGTTCGCCTCTCGAATTTCCTGACCGGGTCTCCGCTGCTGGGATCGGTAGAGGGAATGTAGGTTGCTTCTGCCTTTGCGGCTATGGATGCTGTAACTTTCCTAAAAGGTCACCGGTTCGGGATGTACGGTGGCGACCTCTCGCGGCTCTCTGCTTGGCTTGGTGTGGCATCGCGTCTGTTGGCTCAGAGAACATGCTTAAGGAGCGCGCAGGGCTGGGGTCTTGACCACAGCAACCTGTAGCTGCTCGACGAGCGTGAACTTCTTCTGCTGCTGACTTGCCACCAGATGCCCATATTGAATTTGTTTTGATTATTTTGGCGGGCCCCCATATATTGCAAACACGTTGATATAAATGGAACAGGCAGCCTGTGTGCGGTGATATCCACGTTTTCTGACCTATTTTATAAAGGCTCCAAGAGATTATCTTTAGTTGATACAGGTCAGATGGATGACTGGACCCCTTTAAAAGATTTTTCTAAATTTATTGTGCGTTTACAAGATTTTGTAGAAAAACCAATGCGTGGCAGATCTGAGGGGACAATTCTACATAAGCAATTCAATTTGACATAATCCGCCAAGTTAAATTCAAATATTTTGACTGTACATCTTGTTTCAACATTTTCTATGAAACAATCGGTTGACAATAATTGAAATTAAATAATAATTAAAAATTAATGCGAGACGAAGGCTCCGGATGTCTTCAAATTAAGATGAAGGGGAAAATGATTTCTTTAAAATTAGCATTAAAATTTAAAATAATAGGTCTCATTATGAAAATATAGAGGTAATTAGAAACTTCTCACAACAACCACGTCCCACCCCCGTGAACGCTGAAGAAAACGTGTTATTGAGTCGATACATCAAATTAAACTTTTTTTCAAATTTGATTCCTTCATGGAATATAACCTTTGGTGCTAGACACTATATTCTAAGGAAATGGGATATTCTTGCTTACTTTTATGATAAAAATACTTTTTAAAAGATATTGCGACTATGCACATTCCTGAGGTAAGAATATTTCGTAAGGTCAGATCCACGTGTACAAGAATATACACATTTATATGACTTCGATTGAGTAGAATTTAGTAAGTAAGGGTCTAACACCTTGCTCATATATGCATACATATTAGAAAAGTGCTCACTGGCTTCATCTGCTTTAGATGGAAACGGACTAAAAACAGTCGATAGCAAAGTTAAAAAGGGTGTTTACTGATACAATCAAGAATGGACTGGTTTTATAGCGTACCAACAATATTTCAAATCCTGATTAGCATTCAGGCGGAAGAAAAATGTATAAATGAGAATTAAAATCTGTTGTATTTATAAGGTACTTTCTATGCCCCTTCTTCCGTGCGTCCCTTCATGGGTATTTTTCAATACCGAGTTCCACTTATCAGGCTTGGGCATTATGCTCCAAGTGGCACTCGACCTCGTTTACAAATGTCATATTATCCCATAGTGTTATCATTACAGGGTAGTAGAGCAGGCAAGCCAGTCCGTCTACCATTCATAAGAATCCAAACCAATCCATCCTGGATAAAATTCTAAATTACTACCAGCCTTCCCGACCACTGCTCTGCCCGTATCCAATTAAGCCTTTTTCAAGGATTTGGACTCAAACCCCATCTGCTATTTTCAGTTTTTCGCTGACATTGGAAGGCCATGGTTTTTGTATAGCGGTCTACTCCATAAGCTTAAAACATGTTCCGACCTTTCGAAAAAGTTTTTTTATTGTACTTACGACAGAGAACCAATTACACGTGTCTTTCTTCTGCATAGCCATCTAAAACTGTAAAACTTGGATGAGACAGGCAAAATAAGACCGGCCTAGTCCGAATCGCTGCCGAACTGGTCCAAAATGATATTTGATATTTTCAGCGAATTCTTTATTTTTCTTTGACGACGAAGAATATCAAGTGTGAACTTGGATAAACCATTTATCATCTCATCCGTATCATGTGAAATTGTTTGAAAACTAACAACGTTGAATGTTGATATAGCAACTCAGATGGTTCAAACGCTGAATTTCTGTTTCCAAAAAATGTCAGATCAGAATCACATGTAAATAATTATAGTTGTTATCCGAGTAAATTATTGTCATGTTCAGCATATGTGAAGAAACCGCCGAATTCCTTTTATAAATTGACTTCAGATGTTCCAGATGATAACCTGAGAGAATACTCTGACTCGAAAATAGAGATCCACACTTAGAAATGTTACAAAGTATCTGGTTACCTCATGGAATTGACATATGAACAAATTATTAAAACAAATCCAGTTTAAATAAAACCAATCTCGTCAAATTTCAACAGTGTTACTCTTTGTTATCACATTACAGGAACAGAGATCAGATTTCCAGGTACTTAGAGAAGATCCAATGGGAAAACGCAGGAATTTAGGTTTATGAGTGTCGGATAAGATTAAGGATTATTGGTAGGTTTTCATTGCCACTGTCATGTTCGTCCGTTTTGCCTCTGTTCGTGTGTATTTGTATGCGTGTTTGTTAAAGAATACCTCATGCTTTCATGAACGTAATCTCATGAAATTTTAGGTCATTTCGAGAATGGGCCAATGGAAAAAAAGTCGATTTTGGTATGGATCCGGCACATGATCCGGATTTAAGAACGCCATTAAGGAATATTCACAAATGTATAGTCACTTATGCACAAATAAACCTTTGATTATGAATCGAATAAGTGAATGCAAACACATTTTATAGGCGCATCCCACTTTAGGGACTCCCATCTGACGGAGGCTTGCATTCCTTACAATGCAGATTCCTAGTTTCATTTTAATTGTTAAATGGAAATATCAATAAACATACATAAATTGCAAATGAAACATGGTAAATGGAACGTGAAAATGACAAGCAGGAATTGAATGAACTTAATACTTTGTACACTATTATTAAAATCTGATTTATTTGTTATTTTAAAAAAAATCCATTATGAATATGTTTCAACTCAACAGATGACTAACTGGTCATATTCAAAAGCAAACACATTAGAAAGTTATTCAACAAGACATATTAGGACAAACTGAAAAAATATCCCTCCTTGATTATTATTGGTAGATGATATCATAGCTGTTATAATCAACAAGACCCCAGGAAGATATACGATTTGAGCTTGGGATTTAAATGTCAAATCTCTTCTGATATAATATATTCACTCCAATGTTAATTTTATATCCCTTAATACGTATATGCAAGCTCTTTAGAAAATTTTAGAAACGGCAGCTCGGCCTGGGGTCTGTGTGAATACGTGCGTGTGGGATGCACGATTACATTATTTTGGGCTAAAGCAATCATGGTCATGAAATGTTTTTAACAAAAAGGAAAATTCGAGTAAAAAATGAAGAGCACAATAAACAGAGAAAACGATCCATTTATTGTTTAAACTAAATTGATAGAGATCGTGCTGCAAGAGTTTTATACTTACATATCCCACAGTGATAAGCCCATGGAAAATTTCTTTATGAGTAACATTTCAACATTAAACATTAAACATATCAACATTAAGGCAGAAGAAATAGGGCATGAGAAGCGCACAATACCCTAGTGTAAGTGCACCAGTTTTTTCTTCTTGTTGCAGAAATCGTTCTTGTGTGGAGGTCGTGCAGCTGGTGACGCAAAATAAAGAAACTAAAATCTCAGAACTTAGGTTTTGTTCGGTGAACACCTCACCACTCAGACTGAGAAGTGTTTGTGGATCGGTTTTATTTGGCAAAACCTTCCTTTGAAGTATGCAGTTTTGTCGTCTTCGCAAAAAATGTATTGAAAAGGTATAATGTACATTGGGAAAGATGCAAATTAGATACAAAAATAATAAATGGAAACGTTTAAGAGGATCACATGGTGATAAAAGTGAAAAAAAATATATATCAAAACTATTTTACGAGATAGAAATGCAAAGTGCTCTTTACCATATTCGATTTGAAAAAAAAGACTGACATTGGATATAAATCAAGAGGCACATACGATAATCAGAATAAAAAAAACCCATTAAAACGATTATCTCAAGAAAGAAAATGAAAAAGAAATTGAGGTCCTCTTTCTAAGTATTTAATAAACGTTAGCAAAGAGAAAAAAAAAATCGACTTTTCCTGACTGGAAAAATACACACTCAGGAAAATCGAGCATGAAATGTCTCAGGTGGCACAGTTGTGTCAACAGTGCTTAGGCGTACTGGCGGAAGCATTTTAATGACATCTAAAAGTCGTAGCCAAATTTCATCATTCCTCTTATTCATCCGCGCTTCTTGGACAAGCTGAGATAAGTCATTAATTAACGTTAGAGCGTGGGAACTTTAAACCTGTCACATTGATTCGTGATGAGCACACGAAGTTTTTGTACTCTACGGTAAACCGGCTATACCTGGGTAATCACACAGTCAACATACACATTGTTCACTTGCTTTCCCTGCTGCTCCAGTACCTCTTGAGAAAACACTGCTGCTATAGCCAAAGCTTTAATCATTAACATGAAAAGAAAAGAGAGTTCTTGCTGTGCTTCTAGACCAGACCCGCAGACGTGGAAACTTCTGAACGGTTTACATAATCCATTTGAAGAAGCAACTAAAATCATTTATCACTTGTTATTTCAGAAGGACTGTTTCTTTAGTAACATTAAGCTAGAGAGCTAGAGAACAGTATGGATGGCATATTTCATCGGCAAGTTATCCTAGCTTAATACATCTCCCATCGTTTATATTGATTTCCATCAAAGTAAAATGAAACTCGAGCGAATACTGGAACCATACCCCCCCCCCCCCCCCAATCCCCGACGCCCCCATTCGAGCGATAATTATATTAGAATAGTACTATACATAAAGCCAAACTACCTAAAGAATGCCAAGCAAAAAAAAAAAAAAAAGATTCAGAAGCACATATTGGTGCGGCTAATAAATGATAAACGAGTCACGATCTTTATCTTTGAGATGTAACAGCCGTAGCATATTCATACATATATTCCATTAATATGGACGCATGATGTATTAACTACTTTAAAGATCTTCTGAGTGTAACAGCGAACTCTGTTACTCATCCTATATAAAGCCACGTACAAGCCATAAGGAAAGCATTATATTTTATATATATTACATTCTACAGTGATGGGGAGGGGGGTATAGAGTTGTTTATATTTAAAACACAGCGCATAGACTTCACAAAATTGCACCATTAACGTCTAATATTTCAAATGCTTCTACGTCATTGGAGGGGGGTCGCCACCCCCACCCACCCCAGTGCGCACCTCAACTGTGCAGTTCCGCGGCTGCCGATATGTGACCTCGCTCTAAAGTCTAATATCCGCCCCTGAGCTAGCTGACACGGCTGCCGATTTCTGGTGCCTTTTATATTTGAAGCTCTCGGTTACAACCTACATGGGCATCAGGTATCGGACTCCATGCAAACCCTAAAAACAGTGTCAGTTTCTGATATTTATTCCATTAAAGTTGAAAGGAGAGGAAATAAGACTTCAAAATTTATTGTCCTCTATGAAATTTCTTCAAAAGCAGCGTGTGATGCAGATACAGTGAGTTGAGATAAAATGATTTCATATTCTGCCCGTTAATATCAAAATTTTTCGGCGCATCGTCCTGAAACCTGCAACCGAGACAAGTAAAGGCCCGACGCCACAGAGCCAATATTCACAGGTCACGTGATCGGTCCTCGTTAACTCTCTTGCATTCAGTGCCAAATATACACGCCCTAAATCAAAAGTAAGATGCATCAATCTCTTGCCGCTTTTGTGAAACCTCGATAGCCAGCTATCTCTTCTACTTGAAGTGGCGTTTGGGGGCACCAAGGATAGCTCCGAAATCAAGTTTGGGAGGGAGCTGGCCTTTTTCCTTTAAGAATGTGCAATCCAAGCAAATTGCGCCAAATTACCTGACACCCCGACGACTTTACTCTAATCAATCTCACAGCACTCTGTTACTGTCTGTCCACATTTCTTGTGTAAACGTTTGGCGGGACTACCCATTAGCTTTATTATTATGTAAGTAACAAAATTCTCGGACATCCGCCGCATCTTGTAAAACAGACTTCACAAACTGCAAGTCGCGTCAAACGTCACCGTCCTGTCTTAAAATGGGTATTCTTTCCTGCGTGACAGCTTCTTCATCGGCAGCCGACTAAGTAGAATAAAAATCTTAAAGTGGATACAAAATAGAAGAATCGATATCAATGTCGTAAAATGTCGATGCCTATGTCGTAAAAGCCCTATGCTGATTAGACTAACTCTCTTCGTCTGAGAACGCGTACAGCATGAGATAAAACCCCCTAATAGGTTTGTTAGAACATTTTAAATTGAATTGAAACTACAAAACGAGAAATAAATGTAGTTCAGCCATAAAGACTGTTAAAATATTATTTTTCTTATTCATAACCTTATTACCATTGCGTCAATGTTAACGTTGCCCCGTTCCCTTAGGCGACACACTCGCATCTTGTTTCTCGCATTTCATTAACGCGACACTAAATATTTGTCCCTGCGGGCAATACAGTAGGCCCCCTCGCTGGAGAATTCGATAAAATGTTAAAACACGCTCTTAAATTCTTGAAGGTCTATCAGCGTAAATATGCCATCTTTGATCTACAGGATAAGAACAACACTGTCGTATTAAAGCTCGCACGATTCTTTGGAACTCGGTCGCCGTGTTTTTATTGTAGCAGAGACTCTAAGCCTGGACTGTCAGATCTAGTTACATTATTTAACATATTCCGGATATGATTCCTATAGCAAGGCATAAAGATTTATCATTTACGTTCCCACTGGCTTCATCATAGAAACCCGTCATGAAATTGGAACATTAGAGCGGGCCGGATTACTCTCCGCCAGGTAAATCGACGCCGTGGTTTAATAACTCCGCTGGTTCTAAGAGACAGGGTAATATCATCTTACAGATGATATATGGCTACAAACGTTGGCACTGCGATTTGTTGGAAAATGCCCTCAGTGATATACTGTTTTTCAATCTTCTTCCAGTAATCTTTAAAAAACTCCAAATCATCCACATTTTGAATATTCTGGCTTCATGATGAAAGATCATGGAAGCACCTGGGTTGAAGTGAAGAAATGAAACATTGGGTAAAAAGTGTAATAATTCTGTCAGTGTTATAGTCACAGGTGTGTTTTAAAGACCTACATTGGACGACACTACTGGCTTTTCTATCACTATGGTGGTCATTCCCTTGGTCTCTTAGTATTTGCGCGAGATATGTTATAGTAATACGTATTTGATTGTACAATAAAGAGTGATATTGAAGGAAATATTGAGAAATACAGAAATGACACACACACACACACACACACACATATATATATATATATATATATATATATATATATATATATATGCAGAGAGAGAGAGAGTTAGAAAGAGAGAGACAGACAGACTGGCTGTTTCCCACTGAGGCATAACCTCAGGTTTTCGGTGTCGCCAGTCCGCCCTTACATCGAGATCCATGTTCCACCGAGAACCCCCCCCCCCCCCCCAGGAATAACCGGCAGCCTGCAGAGCCTGGCCACCTTGCCAGTAACCTCTGAGTACTACGGCCGATCCTCTGGACTGATCCGGTCAAATCTTGAGCCTTGCCCTTTTGGACCAGGTACAGTTTCCGTTTGATCAGAACCTTGTTTGGTCCTGTCCATCCTTCTCTGATCATGACGGAGCCTTGTCCCTGTAGGTCCTTCCCCGGACCCCCTCCTACTTCACGTCTTGGTTCCTAGTCTGTGTTGATCATTTCGGGATCCCTATGCATAACATTTCTCCACCAAATAGACAGACAGACCGACCGTCAACACATACTTTTGCTCCGCTCTGAGGCAACAAAATGAAATGTTTTGAAGTGTTGGATCACTAGTACCGCTATTTCCAGGCAAGAAATCTAAAAAATACAAAAGAGAATCAAGGGTACTCAGAAACATCTGCATCAGACTCCTTGATAGCAATGTTAAGTATATCACCACTTTGAACGAACTGCATACTGCAACTATCAGTCTATGAAACAGTTAATGTTTTTGTACCAGTCACCTAGATTCCAATATTTTCCGCACTTTTTAATTTCCCATTTTACAATTGTAAGGTTTTTCAAGAGTGTTCTGCTGGGTTTTCATTAGCAAGCTATTAATTACTTACCGATAAGTCTAAATCTAGATTTCTTCTTTTTCCATTATTACAAATAGGTTTCTATTGTGTTATATATTTTTGAGATATGTAATTAACGATGAATGGCATTGTTACTATTTGAAAAAAGGCAATGGCCACGACGTGGTCAGCTATAGACCCATATCTTTATTATGCTTTCAAAAGTGTTCGAACGTGTACTTTACAATCATTGATATTCCTTTTTTATGGGCCACAAGCTGCTGTCAGATGTTAATTCAGGATTAAAAAAATGATTTCACAATTTATCAGCAAGTCGCAATAACTGACTTTACCGAGAATTCGACGCAGGTAAAGATGTAAGGATGGTACTAAAGCCTTCGATCAAGTCTAGCACGAATGCAACATCTAAAATTATCGAAAATGGGAGTGACACCCTTCTTAACTGGCTACAAAACTACCTAACAAACAGAAACTAGGGAGTTGTAGTGCATGGTGCATTTTCACCATGGGGTCCGATTATAGCTGGTGTCCAGCAAGGTTTTATTTTAGGCCCCCTTATTATCTTATCCCTAGTTTACATTAATGATATAAATGACAAAATTGATTCTGAACTTTTCCTGTTTGCTGTTGAGAAATACCTGTTAATTGTTGTAGATGATCCGATAAGCGCAACAAAGTGTCTTCAATAGGGTTGGTCAAAGAAATGTCGAAAATCACCCACGCTATCAAAGGCTATGTTTGAAAATATGCCTTTATCCGAAACTTCATCTCATAAACACAAAGGATTAATTCTAACTCCTAAACTCCTTTGGTCGTCTCATATAAACTTCGTTAAAGATTAGGTTTATTAAAACACTTAAAATATCGCCTCAAAGAAGACATTGTTTACAAATCTTACGTGAGACCGATTCTCGAACATGGAAACGTTTTATTTGATAACTCTACCACTGAGAATTCTAACGAGCTAGAAAAAAGTACAACACGAAGCTGAAAAGTTCGTTGTTGGTGCCCTTTGAATACAAATGGCGAAAAATTGCTCAAAGAATAGGGTTGGCCAACCTTATAGAATCGACGAACCCAGGCCAAACATGTGCCTGACATGCAAGAAATATAAGGGTATGTGTCCTTCGTTTCTGTTTGACTTGCTGCTACCACTAGTTCCAACCATTACAAAAATATCCCTGAGACACAGGAGTCACATTCGACCTCCCTTTGCAAGAACAAACCGATATAAATCGTCCTTCTTTCCTTCACCAGTTTGAACTAACTAAGCCTATCCATTCGCCAGTCACAAACAGTGGCTTCATTCAGCAGAATTCTTAAATATCCAGCTAAACTTCGAGTTTATTTCATCCATGGCAGGCGTCGAGACAATTGAATGTTGGCGAAGCTTCGCCTTGGTCATAGCCGCTTAAATGGTCACCTGTTTCGCCACGGTCTCTCTAACGCCCAAACTGTCAAGAAATTGAAGATACAGAACATTTTTATCGAATGTCCTAAGTACCAAGCTCCTGGCTTAGACGTACACTCCAGGCTTAGTTTACGGCTGTTAAGTCTGACGCCATACCAAACACGTAACATAATAATAAAGTAATCTTACTAATCTCAACAGCCGATAATTCTTGCATGTTTAAATGGCTATGAGGACTTCGTTGTACATAAACATTATTGTCAAGCAACGGAAGAGTCAATTTGTTGACACTGCGGATGTAAGTTTATTTTTGGAACCATTCGTAACAAAATGTTACATATATGTATATGTATTTTTCATACGTGTTATTGTAACATGAAATGATCATTCGATCTTTGTGATTTTATAAGGCTGTCTTAAGTTTCAAGATAGCTTGTTTTCTGAATTTGTGAAATAAGGTAAATTGTATTATATATATGAAACTATGGCATTGTTGACAAAGCTTGTTAGTAGATCTGTATAATACCAGCAATCGGGCAGAGATATTAAATCAGTTTATTTTTAATTGGTCAGGGTTTGAATACATGCATATTAAGTAATTATATGTATGCATATTTATGTACTTTATTCACTTCTCAGATTTAATTACATTCATGAAATTGCAGCAAGTGGATTACTTCACAACGTCCTTGATGGAGAAATCTGGTTACATCTTATTTAACTTTATTTATCTATTTATTTTGTGAATTTATGATCTTGATACATATTTCAATGTTAAATTTATAAAAGCAATTGCAGGAATCTAAATGCTTGAAAGATCTTTTATTTAATCATTTATTAATGTTTGGGACTTGGTGATTGTGACATCTATGTAAACATTTCATCTTTATTATTGAAATTGTGGGAAGCAAAATGTTTGCCTAGTGAAAGGTCTTTATTTATTCATGTATTTTTATTTTTTTTAATTTTGAATTTGTGATTTTGATATCCATTTATAAATTCTATTTTTATTAATGCCATTGCAGAAAGTATATGCTTGAATAGCTTTTATATGGGGCAAACTGAATTTAATCATTTATACTGTTATGAAGACAAAATGTTAGACCGTTTTGTTAATAATAAAAGTGTATCTCGAGACCAGTATGTTGGACACAGTAACACACCGGGCTATCAGAATTCACACCGGTTAGCTCGATGGTGGAACTTCACTGTTTTGTGTACCTTCATTGTTACTACAGAAGTCAGAGAGATGACAAAAATAACATAATCACTTTTGAAACCTATGTATTCATTGTATTTATATTAATTTGTTTTATGCTTAGTGGAAGCTACATAATTTGTAAGTGGAGTTCCTATAGGTTTGTGCTTATAGATATATTAGAAGAGTCTCTTGTGAGATGTAAAACATATCAGGTAGAATGTAACATTAATTTATATTTCCAAAAATTTTGTGGGAAAATTATATTTAAGCATATTATACCTGGTATACTCAGGATACTTCACAAGATAATTTACATACACCTACAACTACTTCGAGTCAGATTTTAATGTATTAAGCATGAATGTTAGGGGTTTTAGAAATTTAAAGAAAAGAAGAGCCATATTCAGTTGGGCAAGGAAACATAAATCAGATATTGTGATGTTACGAGAAACCTACAGCGAAAATATGGATGAAAATTATTGGAAACATGAGTGGGGAGGAGAAGTTATTTTTAGTCACGGCACCAGTAACAGCAGGGGGGTAGCCTGTTTTATTTCCAATAAAATTCAGTGTAAAATTGTTAACAAATATACTGACAAAGAAGGAAGAATCATAATCTTCAAAGCAGATATAAATAATAATATGTGGAATATTATAAACTTGTATGCACCAAATGAGGAAAGAAAACAAATTTTGTTTTACAGAGACCTAAAATTAATGCTGAAAGAGATGGAAATTGAACCTGATGATAACATTATACTTGGAGGTGATTGGAACTGTGCTTTAACATTAAGGGATAAAAAGGGGGGTCAAGGTCTTTGTAAATTAAGAGTTGTAACTGAGATAATGAAGATAAAAACCAGTCTAGACTTGAAAGATATATGGAGAATGAAAAATCCAGAAAAAGAACAGTATACATGGCGACAAAGATAAAAAAAGATTTACAGCAGGTTAGACTATTTTCTTATATCTAATAGTGTGCAAGAACGTGTAATGAATACCTTAATACTACCAGCGTTTAAGTCCGACCACTCAAGCATCACAATTACTTTTAATAAAAATGAAAATGAAAAAAGAGGGAGAGGATATTGGAAGATTAATAACAACCTTTTAGAAGATAAAAAATATAGAGATTTAATGAATTCAAAGATAGAGGAATGGCTTCAGGAGAAAGACGATTTTAATCCAAACCTATTCTGGGAATTGATCAAATATAAAATTAGAAAAGAAACTATAAAATATGCAAAAAATAAAAGCAAAGAATTAAAAGAACGAGAATTAAGTATTATTGGAGAGCTTCAAATTTTAGAAGATGATGAAAGCAATCAAGAAAAGTATAGTGAATTACAAAAAGAATTAAATGAAATTTACAAAATCAAGGTAGACGGAATAATTACAAGGGCAAAAATTAGATGGGTAGAGAAGGGAGAGACAAATTCAAAATATTTCTATAGCTTAGAGAAAAGGAATGGGAATAATAAATATATAAAACAATTAGAAGATAGTGATGGCATGATGATTACAGGTATGCAGAATATTCTTCAGGAAGAAAAAAGATTTTTCAAAAAGCTTTATTCGTCTAGAAATATAAATTCAATACATTTAAATACAAATCCTTTCCTAAATAATGATAATATTCCAAAACTTACTACAGAAGAGCGACTGTCATGTGAAGGATATTTATCTGTAGAAGAATGTCTAAAAGCAACAAAAACCTTTAAGAAAAATAAGTCGCCAGGAAATGATGGACTCTCATCTGAATTTATACTATGTTTTTGGGAGAAGCTAGGAAACGTTATGGTCCACAGTTTTAATTATTCTTTAGATTTAGGTATAATGACACCATCACAGAGGCAAGCAGTTATAACATTAATTGAGAAAAAAGATAAAGATCGTACAAAACTAAAAAACTGGCGCCCAATCTCCCTTCTTAATACGGATTACAAAATTATGACAAAAGCTCTTTCATTCAGACTTAAATCAGTATTATCAAAATTGATACACAAGAATCAGTATGGATATATGAAAGACACATCAACAACGGAAGCTGTAAGAACTATTTTAGATGCCATATATTATATTGATTCAAGAAAATTAAATGGAATTTTATTAACTATAGATTATGAAAAGGCTTTTGATACTTTAGAATGGAAATTTATATATGCTACATTAAAGAAATTTAATTTTGGGGATTCCTTTATTAAATGGATTAAATTGTTATATAATGATATTCAGGCTTGTGTAATAAATAATGGCCATTCTTCAGGATATTTTGAAATAGAAAGGGGGGTTAGACAAGGAGATCCGCTATCACCATATTTATTTATATTGTGTTTAGAAATAATGGCTATTAATATTCGTAATAATCAAAATATACAAGGAATAAAAACTCAACATGAAGAACTGAAATTGACCTTATACGCGGATGATACCACAGTAATTGTAAAAAATATTGATTCTTTGAAAAGGGTTATGTCGCTTTTCAATGAATTTACATGGTACTCAGGATTACAGATGAACAAAGATAAAACCGAGGCAATGTGGCTGGGACAATGTAAGAATAATGATGAAAAACCCTTTGGTCTAAAATGGCAAGATTGTGTCAAAGTGTTGGGAGTTCATATATCGTGTAATATTGAAATAATGGATCGACGCAACTTTGAGGATAAACTTCAAAGTATTCATAGGATAACTAACATATGGAAACAAAGAAATTTAACCCTACAAGGAAGAATACTAATAACTAAGACCTTATGTTTTTCAAAGCTAACACATATATTATCAAACTTTATTATACCAAAAAGATTTAAGGATCAATTAAGTAAGTTATTGTGGACATTTATATGGAAAGGGAGAACTAGGGGGAAAGTGAAAAGAGAAGTTTTGGTAAAACCAATAGGAGAAGGCGGTTTAAATATGTTACATATTGATAGTTTTATAAAAGCACAGCACGTTATGTGGATCAAAAGGTACTTTAATAGAACACAGAAAGATTGGAAATTACTCCTTGATATATTTTGTGAAAGAATGGGAGGTACAAAACTTTTACTTAAATGTGACTATGAACAAAATCAGTTGAGAAAGGTGTTGCCAGATATATATGTTAATATATTGATGACTTGGAAAGAAATTAGAGGGCAAAATTTGTTAAGTCCTTGTATCTGGAATAACAAAAACATTAAAATTAACAAGCAAAGTATTTTTGTGAATTCTCTTTTTCATAGAGGATTAGTGTATGTTAATCAAATGTATAAGAGCAATGGAAATCCAGTTAGTTTCCAATATTGGGTCAACAAAGGAGCAAAAACCTGTGATTATTTAACTTATAGGGCAATCTTAAAACAGTGCAGGGGATTGATTTACAAAACTGAGATAGAAAATGCAGAGAACGAGGAGAGATTGAAACAATGTAAGATAAAAAAGAGTTATGTATCTATAGAGAAAATTAAATCAAAACAAGCTTATGATTTTTTTGTTGATCGGATAAAGAGTGGGCAACATACAACAAAAGAAAAATTGAGTATAAGGTATAATATATCAGAAGAAGAATGGGAAACTTTGTTTTTAAATGCTGCTTCCTTATGTAAAGCTAAAAAGCTGTGGGAATTTCAGTATAAAATTTTGCACGATTATTTATATTTAAATGGAAAATTATTTAAATTTGGTCTTACAGAAACCCCTAACTGCAGATACTGTCAATTGCATATTGAGGATTATGCACATTTATTTCTAAGATGTGATGTGGTGAAGTCATTATGGCAAGAAGTCATTAGTTTTTATAATATATCACCAGAATTAATATGTGAGAAATTTATTATCTTTGGTATACCAGAGAAACATCATAAAAAAGAGAATAAAATTTTCCTACATGTCAAAGATTTTATTTATAAGACAAAGGAGAGTTATATGCTTAGTATAGAAAACTTTAAAAATTACATGAAGTTTGAAAAAAGGGTAGAATGCACTCAAAATAAGAGAGATAGTAATTGGTGTTTACTTTGGAAATCAATTGAAGGAAACTGTTAATATCATATATGTTAATACTAAAGCCAAACCATCTTTAAATTTTATGTAATTTTCTATGTCTATTGTTGTTTGTCGTGTTTTGTTTAAGTATATGTATATGTCCACTCTGTTTTTGTATGTTCATTGTATCTTGTTTGCTTCAATAAAAATTAAAAAAAAAAAAAAAAAAAAAAACGAGGACTTCGTTGATTACCAGCAGGAGATTATCCTAATTTATTTAACGTAATTATTTACTTCTCGTTCATACTATTGCTGAATTGTTTTATTTTATTGTACAATGTGCCTATTCTTTTGATGTTAACATTTCCTGCTTGTTTTTAACCGATGGTTTCAAATCTTGTGTTTTTTTTGTATAACGACTATTTCATTTCTCAGTTAGTTAATTTGTTGTATATTACTTACTTTTTGTGTTTCCAACTTGTCATTTAATAATGTGTTACTTTGTATGTACACTGGAAAATACTCGTATTAGCGCTTGGCGCTACCTGTATAATTCAATCGAAATAAATATATTTGAACTAATGCACAGTAACGTGGGTTAACAGCCAATCTGAATTGAACCCATGAACATACGTTTGCAGGTCGTTTGCTGTACAAATGAGCAACAACAGATCTCCGGAAGGGTTCGGAACGTCAAATCATGCAAAGTGAACCGTCTTTTTTCAGTTAACCGTATTGATATTAGATTTCTCTATTCTCTTCCCCCCTCCATCCCTCTTTCTCTCTCGCTGTTTATATATTTATATATATATATATATATATATATATATATATATATATATATATATATGTATGTATGTCACAAGTAAGAAAACCGTAGCTGGTTTTGTGCCTTAAATATGTAAAACGGACCATGATTATTCACTGCTGAGTTAATTACTTGCCTTACGGATAGAATTTATGTGAATTCTGATTTAATCTAGGTATATATAACTTACCTAGGTACTTCCAGCTAAGAAGAGTTCTCAATATGCCCTGTGCTGGATGTTTATCTACAACTTGTCAAAGCACGCGTGCCCATATTGTAAAACAGGAAATACACGCGACATTGATGGAGGTGGTTGATTGTGCAGAAGTTAAAGAGTCACTTCTTTTTGTTGATGACAGCATGTGACAGCATTTTTGCGGCCCTCAACATGTTTACAACACGTTGATATAAAAAAATGGACCTCTTGTGCACCCTGCTTGGAACGAGCGCTTTTTATCATATTTTAATTCAAACAGTCAAACTGATTATTAAATACATGTCAAACATAAGAATAGGCCCCTCTAAGCACACTCTGTATTAAATGGAGGTAGTTCAATAAACCATATAAGCCTCCCAAAATAGAATAATTGTCGGCTGGAGTTACCTCCTATCACGTGTTTCAATCCGCTAACACAGTTAAAATGTCATCAGTCTGCAGATGTAAACGCAAATATTCCTGGGTTAGTATATACAAAATTAACGAAGGGCCGGCTGGGAAATAAATAATGCAAAGCATTTTGACGAACAGTATGGTCGATGACTTCCATACTGAATTCACAAATGAACCAAGATTACCTAACTATATCTATATAGTTGGACGTTGCCTGCTGAGTGAGGCATTCAGCATAGGAACTGAAGGCCCTAGTTCATATTGAGTAAATATCTCGATCCTTAAATTGTGAAATCATAAAATAAACACAGAGATCCCACTATAATCCTACTATAATTTGCGGATGAGGGCGCTGTCATAGACAGAAATATCGGCCGGATACAGTATAGTCCCTACAGATAAATTCCCAACTTGAGAACTCTTACTAGTACTTTCTTGTGGCATTTCCATTCGCTTGTCAAACGAAAAACTTTCGAAACTTCCCAACAGGACACAGTCATTTTGGGGTACTGACTAAATAGCGGAGGTCGCAAGTCGCATGTCGGAATAGAGGGTATTTCGTATCCCGAATAAATATATACGTAAATATTTATTCATTCATTTTTATCATCTCTTACAAGCACGTAAAGAATGAAGCATTTTTCGTTCAGATGGATTTGAGGGACCCATGCAGACCCGTTCAATGTAAATGGCCTAAAATAATAAAAGGTTAAAAAAAATATTAAAGAGTAAAAGAGATAAGTGATAAATGAGGAAAATCACAGACACTTCAGTTATCAGTCTTATTTAAGCAATGCAGACTGAATAAGAGATGTACTCTAAGAAAAACGTATGCATATATCTAGCCATAAATATCAAGTTCTTCACTGGCCCATACCCTCCTGGCTATATTAAATACCAAAATAAAGGCAACGGGAGAAAATTGTAATTACCTTCATTTTCCTATATATCTGAAGAAACAGAGTACTCTTTTAAAAAGGGTAATTTTTCAGGGCTGAGAACATGTCTTCGTCTTCATTTACATGGTTCTGGTGTTGTTTTAGAGAACGGTGAACGAAATTGCGATCTATTTCATTCGTGTCCTTAATTAATATAAACCATTACAAATCATTAGCTTTAGCTTATTTATTAAAAACGGAATACAGATTAAGCTATGTCATAACATACTGAACTATTTGTTCTATTTTCGTGTGTCCTTCGCTGGGGAAGATAAATTCAATGTTTACAATGTTGATCTGTCATCCTATCCGACATGAATAGTGAAGAAAACAACCTTCTCCCTTTCAATCACAAGCACTTTTACAGAGACATGTATTCAGCCCATAAAACCATTGTCATCGACCACCATTCAATCATTTTGGGAAGATTGTTTGAAAAGACTTGTTTGAAAAGAATAAAAACGCCAACATATATATTGGTGTGATTTACGTTCATATATACATCAGGTTATTTTTGGCTTATTCAATCAAGAAATGTTTACTTAAATGGATAGTTAATCACCAAGAGGTGCCGTGCAATTCAACAAAGAGACAACAGACGAGAATACATCAATTGTAAATATAACACTTGCTTAAAACATGACAATACAATAAGCATATGTGATCTACTAGCACACGCATACAATGTCGACATGCTTACGCAAGCTTACATAACAAACGTCAATCCGATTTTCAAGGTTGAAGTAAGGTTGTCTATTCAAGAGGGACGTCATGCCAACCGGCGTGGAAATGAAGAAAGGGAAATGTCGTAAACAAATTTCAAGCTTTTGTGAAGCACTTTTTTCATCAGATTGTAGGCCATTGCCCCTTACCTAATTTATTGCATGGTTTTGGCGGAGAATATTAGTTTCAGAGAATTATTGCAAAAAGCATATGAGAGATCCATGATCGGACATCACGTATCGTATGGTATTAGTTATTTTTTTCTGGTCTGCATGTAAATAATTTTTATGAGACTTTTAAAATGAGGCAGTTCTTAAAATATGAAGCTCAGCAGAGGATTCCTTGTCCTTCCTAGGAGATTCACGTTTCCCTGCTGTTGTCCTCACATAAGTTCTAATCCCGTTCAGGGGCCCAGACAGTCGAGTGCAAAACGCTTGGTGCTCTCTCCGCTGGCGGCCCGAGTTCGATTCCCGGCCTTGCTATGCTAGTGGGTTGTCGTGGCTCGTTCTAGGTCAGTGGTTTTCTCCGGGTTTCCTCAGCTCCTACAGACTACCGAACACCACCATCTGAGCTATTGAGACTGCTCCGATTAGTTATTATAATTATTTGTCGATCTTTGTAAAATAGATTATTACATATTATTTAATATATATTTATGATTGCTTGTAGAAAAATAAGGCTTTTATTTTATCCAGTGCATGCTTTTGTTTCTGTTTGGTTTGTTTTGGAATTTAGTAATCAGATATATATTTGGTGGACTGATAGGTAGAAATAAGACAGCTCTGTCTAATATACGCTTCTTTTTTTAAAGTAAAATAACAAAATTTAAATGATAATCTCAAATTTCCAATTTTAAATTTCTTTCAAAAAAGGAATGGTCTATTTGACTCGGACTCGAAAAATTGAAGTCAAACTTCAAGGACTCGGACTTGGAGTTGAGTGGTATAGACTCGGACTTGCATTTAGACAGGAGTAGTGTGAACTGGAGTTCATCACGGATAATCCCCCATTTGCTTTTTTTATACCCCTTTTTTTTTTTAACGATAGGTCCCTGACCTCTTGTTTTCAAGATGTAGCAAGATGATGGAAACAAAAGGCACATACCATGAAAATGATATGTTATTATCAAGCCCTCTGAATAATAGATTCTATATGTACGGAGCTTGGAGTACTCCTTTTTTTGGCTGAATCTAAATATTTCCCACAAAACAATCCCGCTGAGGGCTGTCTAAATTTCACCTGGTTTATACGCTGTTATGATTCTGTGTGTAGGTAAACATAGTCCGACTACTTCCATAACGGAGAAAACATACGAAAAAAAGAAACATAGAAGAAACACCGGTTGGAATATTGAAAATTCCGAATATGTGAATCTACGGTTAACAGTGGTGTGTGCGCTATGTAAATATATGGGTCACTGATCGCGCCCGGTCAACGTTTATTGCCATAGGTGTACAGGAGTAAGCAAACAAATTCAAAACAGAATACCGGCAGATACCACACTATTTTACAGGGAAACACTGTACCTCATGTGTATTTAATATACTTGATATTTGAATATGTCCCTTTAAGGCACTGAAGAAATTATCGGAGGTTCAGTTTTAAAATGCAGCATATTATGATATCCAGGCAGCGGGATTTTACGTACTGGGGTCGAATGTCTACAAGGCTATGCCTCATATTAATTGCATATATCTAACGAAAAATTCTGATGCTTTTTATGACGCCATAGTCTTTATTATTTTTCATACTAACTTTCATTTTTGTCATAATATTTTATTGTCCTTAAAGCCAGCAATTCTCTTCAGCAATACTTTAGAAATAACATGATTTCTGATTTATGAACAAGATGTTATTCTTTTACCGAAAATTTATTATAACGCCTCTGTGACGGTTTTATAAGCATATTTATCTACAACCTGCTAGTAAACATAGCAATGTTGACAAACAGAAAGGCATGTAACCTACCGTGATGGTTGCATAGGTGTAGAAGTTGAACGGTCAAAGTTGCAAAACACCCATTGCAAAACTCTAGTTTGTCGGACTTCCCGCCAGATGTCCTCGTTGAATGTGTTTTGATTATTTTAAC
This sequence comes from Sipunculus nudus, assembly GCA_026874595.1. Classification (NCBI taxonomy): domain Eukaryota; kingdom Metazoa; phylum Annelida; class Sipuncula; order Golfingiida; family Sipunculidae; genus Sipunculus; species Sipunculus nudus. Next base: position 35,070,359 of record CM049306.1, on the reverse strand, counting down.
GCCAACAGAAAACACGTAAGAACACCCGGATATAAACAACTTCATAGCCTGTGTGTGACAGGGTCCGCGTTTTCTGGTATACCTTTATGAAAGGTTCAAAGGATTAGCGTAGGTTAACAGACGTTAGATATTAGGCGCCGTTATTTTTATACACGAGAAAATAGCTTCTATACAGAATGGTGACTGTTCAGCTGGTTAAGCACGTTAAACACGAAATAGAAAGAAAGTTCATATTCCAGAACGTCAACCACTTACCGACTACCCCTGTTCTCAAACATTTGATCATCCTCAGCCATTTCATGTGTCTCTAACGATTTTATACAGGTTTTTCCCATTCTTTCCATGCAAGGTATGTCTTGGCAAACCCCTTCACGCCCCAGTGGAAAAGCAAGAACCTGAAAGGTGATTGATCAAACAGCTGACAAGATGTGACCGGCCTGTACAATCCGTCACAGTTCCCAGATCCCGACTGCCCGTAAATCTCTTCTTTGAGAAATATACGTGACCTTGACTTGGAAGTGGGTGGAATAAAAAAGTAAGCATTGTGCCATGGGTCATTGCGTCGTCCATCAATTTTCCGGCGTGATATATGTAAGATTTTCCCGTTAGATGTTACGCCCCACTTTTAATTGAGGCCCATTTCCCACCAGATCTATGTTTGTTTCAAACAGCAGACGACTGTGACGAATAACGCAGCAAGATGCTATTTCTAGATAGATCAGTTTCTTCTCACGCTATAGTGATCAACGCTAAATCATATCCAGTGTGTTTGCGATTTATTTTGTATGTCTAGGTCGGATTACATCCACTGAAGTCTCCTTGTTAGTCTATTTTGGGAAGCCCAACTTCAGTGGGATCTTATCATGAAAATTAGAACCGCCTTCCCCTGTTTATCTACCAAATGAAAACAAACATTTATTAATATATATTTTTTACATTGAAAAAAATGCTTATTGATTTATGTCATTGAATAAGTCCCAACAGAATGGAATTAATATATATTCGCTCAGGATGTTCAAAGCCATGCTTCCTCCACCTCTACAGACTACCGAACGCCACCATCCAAGCCATGGAGAGTGCCATGTATTAGTTATTATAACTAGTTGTACAATCCATATAAAATAAAATTAAGTTTATAGTTTTATCATATTAAACCAAACACTACGTTTATCAGAAGAGTTTCTATCGAGATCTTCATATAATGCAGACTTATCAGTTATGACATTATAATTAGGTTATCATATGACGTTCTGTTCACGCTGCTTATTTCCTGTCCACAAGACCCGCTGTGTATTGGTTGCTGTATTTGGTTAGTGTTACGTGAGCAACTAGGACTATATTGAAAATAATGATAGTTCCTCACTCCTATCAGGACGCTCCTGAAATTTGGTCATTCTGAACCCAGACAAATCCCTTATTTATATATGCCATGAGTTTTCAGTAAATCTATTTTTCCAGGTTTTCTATGCTTTGACTAAAAATCAAAGCGGTGGGATTTTTACGGTCGGCCCCAACCCAAGTTGGGCCCTCTGTAGGCTTAATGGGAAGGCTGTGCCCGACAACCGTGTGTCACTCACAAACGAGAGCGTCTTTTGGGGGTGCTTCGGTGTTATGACCCAACAATGGGGATGATTACACACCCAGGACCCACAGGTGCGGTAGAAACCGGTCCTGGGTTACACTAGGATAGAAAAATAATATGATAGGAAGCCAGTGCTACCTTCCTGTCACGTAGTCTTGGACCGAAATGGAACTCTGCATATGTATATACTTAAATAAGAAAGCAAAAGAAAACCAAAAAGAACCCCCCCCCCCCAAAAAAAAAAAATATAATGTTTGTAATTTTTTAACACTTAAGCTTGAAGTTCAATACCTTTGCTGTGTGTTATTCTTTAACATTGTTGGTCTTGAAAAAACCTTAGTGCAAAGGAACATCAAAATATCAAGCGACAGAGGGACGTGTAACATCACGTCTAGATTTGAATGTCAGATCCGCAGTTTAATACAAAGCGTGAACCGGGAGGTAAGTGGTTTATCATAAGCCTGTCCCTTCACAGAGACCACGTGACCCTCCATCCATCTTTTCAAACATGACCCCTAAAGCTTTCATATTTCTGAATTCTTGATTCATAACCACGGAAGTTCAACCTTCCATTTAGCAGCCTCGTGATTAATTAGATAAAATGGATATTTAAGGTCATAGCAACCGTTAAAAACATATCACTCTTATTTCAGTAAATAAATCACCGAGCCAAATGATTCATTATTATTAATGAGCCCTGGGTGTTATTAAAGAATAAAAAGTCGTTCTTCCGGAACGAAGATGCGCCATTTGGGCTACCTGTGCTTGTGCTCATTATGGTCAATTAGCTGTCATAATAATTACGCCTACGAAGAAGTACCATATGATTAAAAATCTGGACAGAAGGCCATAATGTATGGTTTCTACGGGGCGCAGGATGTCATTAATCCAGCGGTGATAACCACTCCATTAATATTATCTATTCCTCCACTCTTTAGTGGCTCACGCATCATATGGTCCCTTCCGGCAGATGTGGCTTAAATACGACTAGCCATGATATAACGAGTGTCAAAGGGGGTTTCTTAAAGCACGAGACAGGTTTATCAAGGGCGTTTATCCACGCAACAGACCTTTTCCATGAGAATGCCATTGAATGAAATGATTTAACAATGAGTCACGTTGGTTTTTTTCTGTTAATTAATATTACATGTAAGACATAGAAAGATACGGATTTTACATCTATCGTGTGAATTTCACATTAAAATATGACTTTTTTGGCAGTTAAGCGGACCCGAACACTCGATGTTAGTCATCATCGGCAGGTTGCGCTCGTGAGGAAGAAATTGTATTCTATACTTATACCGAGGTAATTAAGCAGAAACAGGAGGAGTGTGTGGTGGAGTTACTCGTTAAACAGGTTTAATTGTGTACCATTTCCGTTTATATAATGCGAGTTTTCGTAAATGTGTGCTTCGAATAAAAAATAAAACTTCCATTAAATATAAGATATGCCTTTATCCCAAGTGATTAAGTCGGACCGGCCAATCTTATACCTGCTGAGACTGAGACAGTTGGGGCCGTGTAGACGTGAAAACGTTAGCAACTTTTGAACTCGTTTATTCGATTACCCGACTGAATAGTATAATCAATAAATGCACAAATAAGACCTTACATGTCCAAATATTCGGTCCAATATGAGTATAAGATTCCTTAATTTCAATTCGACAACTTATAAAAAGTCTGACTCGTGTTCTCAGAGAGAGAGTAATCATTTCATTACAGAAGCTGTGCATACCAGTTTATTTTCAAAATTTATTTTTAAATTAAATTGTTACTGGTATGTGAAATAGACAATAGTGGGGATTTGCAAGGCACTTTAAAAGGCAAAAAGCGTTACCTTCATACGTGGGATAAATAATAATGGCTGCTAGCCGATACCTTTTCCACATATTAATATACTATACCATAGGCTTGACCCTAAGGTTAGGGCTCAGAAGAGCCTGAAATATATAAGAAAGGTAATGTAAACATTGGTCTAGACCCGGCACATATCTTTTCACCCACCACTGCAGCCCTATTTCCACTTCTGTGGCCCCAAATCGGAAAAATGTAAGCAATCAGATCAGAATATCGGACCCGGCTGATGAGGCAGCTGGGAGGGACTTGAAGGCATCGAGGTCAGCCAGTCTGAAAGGTTAAGCTGAAAATTACATACCGTAGGGTTCAAGAAGGGGAGGGGGGATACCCAGCCTGGGTCCCTTTTATTATGCGTAGAGAGTTCGCAATGGGGTTCAGTTAGTGAAATATCTCAGTTTTTTTAAATAAAAAATATAAGTCACTGTAAAATTGGAGAGTGTGCATTTGATTTAGTCAGTAAGCCATAAGAAAGCTGATTTTCGCTAAATATAGTAACATCTGCGCAAAAGAGCACGAGATGTACAAGAACTGTCCATTTATACTTAAGTTTCCTAAAAAAAATGCCCACACTATAGGCAGGGTGTACCCAATACGCACCCCCCTTGGATCTCCCTGTTCGATATTCTTAGTATCCGCCACTAGAGACTGACGGAGGCATTTAGGAAAATACGGACTTGTTTAACGATCTCGGGTAGCGAACTAGTGAGGTCTGGACGCCACTTAACCGTTTGTATGAAGCAAGTGTTTGTTTTATTGACCTATCCAAAGCTCATTTCCCTCCCGCTGGCTCCTCCACAAGTCACCTCTAATTGCCCACATCGATTCTGTGTAATTTATAATGAAATCTACTGCTGCCCGGTAATATACAGTTTCAGACTCTGAGGGGAGGGTAAATAAACCCTGTGTGCCCACATATGTAGGATTTAGTTCAGCTGTGTCAGGACTAAACAAAACCAGGGAAACTGGTTGTAACAAACCACCTGGCGTCTGGGTTCTAAGGTTCACACACTAATCTCTTGGCACGGTTTTATTTAGCTGTAGCAACATTTGTAAAGTTTATACGCTTGGCCACAGATGATCTCCCGGCCAGTTCCATTTGACGAAATATCATTTGTCCATCTGTCTCTGACAGGTAAAACATTTCCGCTGAAGGCATGCTATTTACAGCAGCCAGTTTTGGAAACTGAACCATGACTTTATTAGGGATAATAAATAAAAGAAATTTTTGCATGTCTTACGGAAACTTGGAATAACCCCCCCCCTCTCCACCGCTGTCGGTATTTGAATTATTTGAAATGTTAGAGCTGTGTTATATATCGTTTAGTTGGGCTTTAGTTGACCATAAAAATTATTTCCCATATCAGACACCTGTACTTAGCAGCAAGCAAAAATGTCAAAATGCAAGTTTCAAATAATATAATGGATATCCTCTCCCCGGAGAGTGCACGCAAGAAAAATGAACAAACCAAAGCTTGATTACGACAAAATATAGAAAAAAGGTAGACACTATAACACAGGTATTTTATAAGGGACAGAAAGAAAAATAAAAGGACAGGCGCACAGACTTTGACATAAATAAAGAGTACATATCTTTCGAGCTAAAATGGCAGAGAGATACGCTTTGCTGTAAGCATTGCTTTCATTGAAAAGCACCACAAATTTGGGAATAGGAGTTGTTCTTAAAATATCTCCAAACCGCCGCAACTGCGGAAAAATGTGCTGTAACACATGAACAGAAAAAAAAAACGAAAACAAAATTAGAGTGCTAAGAAGAGCACACAGGTCAGCTGAGGCAGAACAATCATACTGATCCATCCCTTATTCCTGACCCAAGCCAGAATTCATTGGCCAATGGTTAGAAAGATGAACGTTTAATGAACTGAATGCCGTCTAATTATCTACGGAAGGTGATCATTTTAAGGGATAGCAACATGGCCTGTTGTTCGCACTGCCTGTTGGATGAAGATGAAGGTATCCGTGCTTTAAGAATGATATGTTAATTATTAAGCCTTCCAGATGTCAGGTTTTATGAGAGAGAGAGAGAGAGAGAGAGAGAGAGAGAGAGAGTTCTGTAAAAATCTTCATTCCATGGATGGTTTCTTACTGTAAAAAATATAAAACCACACAACATGACGTGCCATCTCCAATCATATAGTTTACCCACTAATGTCTTGCACAATACATGGTTTCGTTATAAATGCATTCCACAGTCTTACATTGGCGCTTAACTAGACTTCCGTGCTAATAAAATTAGGTGACCATCATTTTTCTGGGTCACTTTAACATTTGGGTTTAGCCCGCGACCGAATATCTTTCGATTTTGTCTGCATCCTGTCACTACCTCAATTATAGGTCTGAAATAAAGTTGCAGGAAACGCACCACTGACATCAAACCCAGAGTCGATACACGTGAGTCAATTATACTGGTGTTGGGCGCTCCCGGTAACCCTTATTAAGTTTGAAATCGTTGACAGGTCCTGTTAAAGCAATTATGTTAAAGGGGATGGAATCATCATTTTATCATTTTCAAAGAGGACAAAGAGGAATAAAGAACACTTTCTTCTGACTGGAAAATTTCTTGATCACTTTAAGCACCGGCGGCTGAATGATCGAAAATGTCCTCTTCGTAACCCGCTGACACGTGCTGAATTCACACACCGTAAAACCGTGCAAGGCTTGAGGTGTGTCTGTTTCCTTGTTAAAATAATGAACTTTCGAGTGCATCATCATCATCAAAACCGAAGTCGATAAATTTTATCTTATTCTCCAGATAATTTGGAAGCTGGAAATAGAATTGGGTTGAATACGGACATTGTTAGGAGGGGATTCTGGCGGATTATTAAGTAATTCTCGTTCAGTCCTGTGTCATAATTTAAGGCTGAAATGACTGATTGAAATCTCAGCTGTATGGATGATTTTTGTATAGGTTTGTCTGTCCATCAGTCCGTTCTCCAGGTAGCTAGGAATGTTTCGTTTGTACAGATGAGCATTTGTCCAAAAATAAATACCTAACCCTCTCACCACTGCCAATCAGAACATGCCGACGGTGGAAAATAGAAAGTTTACTTTACCCACGGTCACATTTTTTTCAGATACCATGACCTTATATTAAAGTCCTTTAGAGTACTTGTAACTAAATCCGTAAAATAAAATATATTAAGAGTATTATTAAACTTACATTAAACAATATACTGAAAACACTCGTTTCGAGCTCATTTCGGAGCGCTTTCAGTTGTAACGCATCTTCCGTTTTCATTAGCATCTGGTTTGATTTTTTGGCAAACCCTTGCTGTGACGTAATTCTGTTCTCTTATAAGACTTGATAGTGCATCCAGGCTCACATTTTTTTAATGGTTCCGGGTCATTTTGTTTTACCACTGGTACGCTAAATTTCTAATGTACTTTCTTCAAGTCTGTTCCCTCGACCATCCGGAAAAGGAGTGACCCAGTACTAATTTTCCTCATTCGAGGGAAGTTTTTCCCTTCTAACTCTTTCAAGCATTTCGACTTAAATGCTTTATTATGTATTATTATTATGTTATATGATAACCAAGCTCTTTCATCATCGGTATTTTGTAACTAATTATATGCGATCAAATCCTTCCGGAGATCGGCACTGAGCGATAATGAGGAAACGGCTTTGGAGTTTACGACCTTGGAAATTATGTCAAGGTCAGGTATATATATATCTGATGAACAACCCGCCTAGACAAAAAAAATTGATTTAAAAATGTTAACATTCTTTTTATTTTCAGCGTTCCCTATACTCTAAATAGTCAATTTTGACAGCCAGTGTCCCATGTAAAATTAATAGTAAGAATTTGACTTTTCATTTATCACTTAAGAGGCTATAAATATAAAAACATTGAAGACCGTAACATTTTAATTGGATATTAGTTCAAAAAATTCGATCCATATTGAGAAGAATATATCAATGCACTTGTATGCTGGCGGAAGGGAACTGATTATACTGTTGAAACACAGTGATCGGATTTTAGTCTTCCGACGTAGCTAAAAAAAGAGGTTGTGAAATCCGTGCAGTATCGAATGCGTTACAATGTCAGTTTGTCCTCGTGCAAGTGAAACAAGTTATCCAACCTTCCATAACAAAAGAGACCCGTAGCTTTCTCAGTGTAATGATCTTATATACCATATTAGGCACATGAACTAAACCTTTTTCAGGTGAAAGAAGATATTTTCCCCACACGTCTTGAGATTACAATTCAGATTTCTCAAATGACTGGATATTATAACTTTATTGTGTTAACGACACGCAGACTATTAAATTTAAAGATTCAAAGTCACTGAAGTGTTTAATGAAATTTTAATCAGTCATTAATACAGCTCTTGATGTGATATTTTCAGCAGTCGAAGATAAAATAGGCGCCATGACATTCAATGCTTGGGGTATAAACAGAGCCACCTACTGCGAATGATCGTGCGTTGATCGGGAAAAAAGAAAATCAGATTCAGATTAAATTTAACGTGCAATTGACATATCCGTCAAAGATTGATATGTAATAAAACATGATACTTAAGTATATTTCTCGATATTCGTTATATACAAGGTAACTACGAATATTTAACAACACGCGGTCTTATAATCATGCATTGGAATTTCGTGTGTATAAACAAGCGTGTCCGTGTTTTTAACATAGCGTCATTTTGGCCCTCTGGCATGCCAGAGTGCCTCATTAATGACAAAAATCCGCTATAAGCATCAAAGAGGATGCACAATTTTCGTCACTTTCGACAACACCTCTTAGCTTACAGGTACTCCATCACTCAAACTAAATCAAACCAATCGTTAGATCTTTTTTTTGTACTTTCCGATAAATCTACGATGTGTGAGAAAACCCCGTGATAACCAATCACCATGCCAAATCTCCTGCAAATTTGCATGCGAAACAGGAAATGACTTTTACCATATAGATGGATAAACACTCTAGTTTGTAAGTTAACATGTATTCTTTAGTTTTAATTCATCATTTTTAGCCTTATATTAAAGTTACCTGCTGTTTCCAACTTTTTCGATGCAATGGGATGGACGCCTTCGAGGTGCAATTCTCTGCATGGCATATGTCACGACTCAAGTAGACTAAATGTCTGCTTATGTTTAACAGTACCTGGCAACGAAACGGACACACAATCTGGGCATCTTGGAACAAGTCCTCTCATTCCCAACAGCGCCGTCGTCCTTATTTTAAAAACTGTTTAAGTCGACTCTTATTCAATGCAGATATGTTTTATTGGTAGGCTGGCGGTTTCTGATTCCGAGACGTCCTGATGGACGATGTTGATGGCCCTTAGAAGTGATGGAGACTTGGTCCAGTCGCGCCTGGCGGTGTGTGATATTCGATGAGCACCTCTACACGGATCTCAAAGTCAGCTTGTGAAAAGACCCGCAAAATTTTATCTTCTTCCAAAAAAAAGTAACGATAAATTACCATCCAGACTAAATTAGAAATAACTTTGAGTATAAATGCCGCCGCCAAGAGGGCATGCGTTCATTCATGTTCGTGTGTTTGTGTTTTTGTTCACAACATAACTCACGCAGTCATGAACAGAATCTCTTGGAATTTTCATGCATTTCGGGAAGAGTCAAATTAGAAACGATTAGATTTTGGTGTCGATCCGGCATGTGATCTGGATCCTGTCATCAAAGAATATTCACAAATGTACAATCACTTGTGCACACCTGAACCTCGAAATGTGGATCGAATGTGTAATTGAGGGAGGCTTGCATTCATCCACGATATACAAGTTTCATATTTATGTTAATTGTAAACAGTTAAGTATATATATATATATATATATATATATATATATATATATATATATCCAGAATAATAAATCCAATGCAGTTTTGCATCTGTATAAGTCATAGAAAATGCATTGTTCTAATATTTAGTTTCCGTAGAATATGACACACAAAGGGTTTAATGTTTCAACAGCATGTAATTATATTTTGTCATGTATAAAATCATTAGAAACGACGTTCCCTTGTTCACAATTAATTGCTTCCCGAGAATTTATGAAAGAACGCGTTATATAGATTTCTCGGAGTCTTAGTTTCTAATAGGTTTTAATGGCCATCTGTCAACCTTTCGTCAGTTTGACGGACGTTGGCATTTTTTAGGTTAATTTTGTGAGTACGGCGGACGTCAGAGTGCGTGACACAGAGAAACGAGAGTTATTGGTATTTCCGGCACACAGGATCTTGGGTATAGATTAATAGATTATCACGGCTTTGTTATTTATTGGAATTTAAGACTACCCGATTTTCCTGTTTGGAATTATTGTTTTCTTTTACAGAAAGTGCGAAAATAAACCAACCTTACGTTTCGAAAACACCACCAGCGTCACATTTTCCTTTGTTTATAATTCCTTTTTCATTGTTAGTGATGTTTCTTAACTGTTATTTTAACAGAGTATTAAACTTCATTTTGACCATTAAACATGAACCTGAGTCTGATGTTCCTTTCTTCTTAACATCATTCCGAGCTGTCTCTAAAATATTAACGATTAACTTTTGCATTTTGATTGAATTAGAATAAGGAAAATATAAAAGCCACCAACTTAAACCCCCATAGCGCTTCATTTATGTAAAAAACTGTTTAAAGGGAATCAATTTTTTTTATGAGAATTTGGTGGAGGGAACGACCGATTTTTGCCAATTAACCTCATTTGGTAATTATCTGGTTTTGTGTGCTGATGTCTCCTTCTATTATCATTTTAATTTGCTGCGGAGGCTTTATTTTTTGACTGAACCACGTGTTGTCCTAGGTGTTCTTCCGAGTCATCCAGGACTGAATTAAACAGTAAAAACGTCAAAATATTACGCCGAATTTAACGTACGACAAAAGACAGAATTCGTCTGGTTTGTCTGGAAAATATGAAATTCCGACTCGAATGTACTTTGCCTACGACAGAATCAACAATTCTTTGACGTTGATGAATTCCGACACACTCGTACGACAAAATCGTCATCGATCGGCATAGTATTCACAAGGGAAAGACGATTTTCTAATAAAATGCATTCGCCTTTCTACAGCTGAAAATTTAGCCTCAATACAGGAATGGAGTCCGAATACTTTGAAGGGTTTCCCCTCTGATTCGACACATTCCCAAACGGGAATCCCATGCAAATTGAAAGGGGATCTATGCAGATTACCTTAAAACACCCGATAGATGGTGGTTCCCTGAAAGATCCCCGAGACGTCGCTTATAGTGCAGCGGTTAACGGCAAAATACAGAAGAATTGTTCAGATTGTGATAAAAGTACCAAATTTGCTGGAGATGAAGTTTGGATAATACATTTTCATTTTTTATTAGTTCCACCAAATCTTCTCAGTGTAATGGGGGGGGGGGGGGGGGCGGATCCTATGTTAAATTTGGGGTACTCAAATTTATATGAAAAATACACGGAAGATCATCATAGTTACATTACATCTTATACATTCCTTATAGATAGGGTAAAATTTTGGATTATTTGGTTCTATATAATTTACATCATCATGAGAAATGTAAAATTACCTTTGTGATCTCATTAATTTAAAAATTTGTAATTAAAAGATGACTATTTGCGATTCAACGACATGTAGTTAACTGAAGTTAATTTATTGTTAAATATGACATAAATCTTCTGTTTTAAAGTAAGGTATAATCACTATTCTCAATTCACATCTGGTCGATGTCTCCTTAATGAATATAGGAGACGGGGGAGGGGGCAATGAGGGGGGGGGGGGTACTACTTACGTAGTATGGGTTCACTGTATAAATATTTCATATTTCATCATACAATGTGTATGTTGCTTCGTGCTTAATAATAATGTACAGTTTTATTGTTCTCAGTGTAAAATATCTGTTGATTGTATTAATGAGCTTATGGACATTTCCATTTGAGCACTGAAATAAACCCCTGAATTTCCAGGGGCGGATCATATTTAATTATCAGGGGCGGATCATATTTAATTATCAGGGTACATTCTTTTAAAATGTTATCGTAAATGTACAACTAAACAGCGTTTAAAGTTTTATTTCTACAAACGAATCTCTATCCATTTGCGTATACCTTCCCTTTTCAATCATCAAATCATGACATGAACATATCAATCTGGCTAGCGCTTGTTTGTGCTTGGTATTAGTCACACACAGTAAATATTTCTCCATTAATTGAGACCATGGATTTAAAAGTACCATATAAATGTAATTTAGATTTTACTTCTACATCACAAGACCAGTTTTTATCTGCCATATCAATAATTCTCTACTTTATTTTAGCCAAAAATATTCTGTCTCCTACCTCTTGATTCATCAACACATACCCAAAACCTGCGCAGCAAATTTTGCTTCTTATATGAGGAACCAATGTTTGTGTTCCATTCATATCTAGATTAAACAACATGTTATATATACGCTTTGGATATCTATTATTACCATAATGTACTAGTTTTGTCCAGTATTTTACACATCTTAATAACACTGAACGACATAAATTGGATGCCTTCCAAACTCTTCCAATGATGCTGCATTCGGAGCTGAAGAGCTAATTTTTAGAATATTCTTGCAAAATTTATATTGCACCTTTTCAATTACTTCACATCTTTCATAGCCCACAGTTCTGAACCATATGATAATACCGGTGTAACCATACAATCAAATAGATAAAATAGTTGGCTCACTGATAAACAACTATATTTACTATAAAAGCTTTTATTGAGAGTCACTGCTTTTCAGCTTGCATTGCCTGCTCTTTCTTTTTTTTTATACCATGACAATGTACTTGTTAATATTACCCGTAAGTATCTGCATTTACCGTTTCAATTTGAGTTTTTTGAAAGTGCCATTTCTCTATTCTTTTTAATGAAACCCGTATCTAAAATCCATAATTTTTGTTTTTTTTCCTATATTAACTTTTAAGCCATAATTGACAGAAAAAAACTTGCAACTGGTTTATTTGTTCTTGGAGACGTCCTATTGTATCACTGAAGCATACTAAATCATCAGTGTACATTAATGTCATTAAGGTTGGCGAATATTCATCAATATTTATACCATGACAATCTGTTTCATTAATATGTTCATAAATTCATCTATGAATAAAGAAAACAGAAGGGGACTCGCCATGCACCCTGGTCGAGTTCCGTTTGTACATTCAAAGTAATCTGTTAATCCTTCCTCCGAAAGAAGACATTATTTCATTTGACTCTATATCGACTGAAGTGTCTGTTAGAGTTTCCCTTTTATCCCAGATTTAACTGAAATGTACCACAATAAAGCATGTTGTACACTATCAAAAGCAGTTGAAAAATCAATAAAAGTGTAATAAAACCTTCTTTTCTTTTTTTTTTTGTTAAAGATTTCTGCACACACCCCATTAAAGAAAATGTATGGTCTACTGTTGAATAACTTTTCCTATAGCCAGGTTGTGCTTCACATAATAATCCAGCTTGATCAACATAATTCTGAATTCTGTTTGCCAATATTTTGTATATAGTTTACCCACGGTATTAAGTAATGAAATACCTCTATAATTTTTTAGGATCTATGGTGGAAGCCTTTTTGTGAATTGGTACAATAAATGCTTTGCTCCAAGAGGCTGGGAAAAATCCATTTCCTAAAACACTATTAAATAATTGTAATATATGAGATGATATGTGACTATATGTATCTTTCAATATATCTACCGTTATCCTGTCAGGCCCTAGGGCCTTTCCTCTTTTCATTTCATTTATAGCTTTCTGTACTTCACATGGTGTTATGAGTCCATCAAGCTCTGTACCATTTTCAATTTCTAATACATTTTTTTAATACTCCAGAGTATGATTCTTAAACTTCAAAAGTTCCTTAAAATGTTTGCACCAATGTACCGGTTCTACTGTTGTAACCATTTTTTTATTTAAAAACCTCATGTTTTTCCACATGGAATCAGTGTCTGCATGTTGCACCTATCCCTTTTGCACCTCTGAGGCTTGGATGATTGCCTTCTTTTCTGCATATAATTTTTTAAACCTCTGTTTTGTTTGTTAATAATTAAGTAAGATGTCTTCTGATATTGTACATCTATACTTATTCAAAGCTATATATTTTTCATTGTTCCAAAATTCACATTCTTTGTCCCACCATTTTGGTTGATTTTGTTTCATGTTGTCTCGGAAGTTTTGCTTTTTTCTGTAGGATATATTTTGATAAATACTAATCAATGCCTCACTTGCTTTATCCGGATATGTTTCAAAGGTTTCATTAAATGTGTTGAAATGTAACGCACATTCTATCTGTTCTAATGATTTTGAAATATTTGTTTTATCTTCATCAGTCCGATAAAGTTATACCCATTCTGTCAGTTCACATAAGTGTTCATTAGAAAGCTCTTTCTTTGTTCTGATAATATTAAGTGAACAGCTTAAAGTAAAGTGATCGGACGGATCATCTGAAAATACACAGGATCCATCTACCTTATGAAGTAGACAGCTACTGACAATTACATAATCAACTACACTGCTACCAAAAGGAGTAAAACACATAATTAAGTCTCCTGGTATATCTGGTATATCTGTTATATTTACAGTTCTAGCATTAAAATCACCAAGGAGAATTAAATTAAATTCACCAAATTCTGCTCAAGTATCTACCAATAAATTTTCCAGCCTGTTAATACCATTCATTATATCTTCATCCACGCAGAATAATGAACCTGCTGGCGCAATGTAGGAGCAAACTATGACCAAATCTTTATCTTCATTAATTAAGGTATTATCATACCCTTTAATTTCTGTTACAGACCCCTCCTCTCCCTGTACTCTTCCTGACTAGTACCCATTGAATGCATCAGAAAATTCATTATCCGTGGTTGCCCATGTCTCAGTGATACATACAATACTGTGATTATTTATCAATTCTTTAACTTCTACTGATTTATTTTTGTTCAAGTCCATGTGCATTCCATGTTGCTATTTCTGTATTAGCATTTCTGCTAGTACTTGGCTAGTTTACATATGGATGAAAAATTAAGTTAAAGTTGAAAAATATGACAAACAGAAACAGGTTTTTATCCATATGCATGAGGGAAAAAATCCTACTGGTTCAAATAATATATTAAGAAGATATGTCTGAAAAAATGTGTGCAATAGAAAATCACGGACTGTAGTCTGTTGGCCATATTTGATTTTGAGCAAGTCTGTATTTCAACAGGTCAGAAGCCTTCATAGGCACCAATGATCCCTGTGAATATTGGAATTCCGACAGGTCTGCATTGGATAGAGATGGAGCCCTTATAGGTACCAAACATCTCTGTCTAAATGAGATAGATCAAGCTTGTTCTTGTTGAGATATCGCGCTTAAAAGAATATTCCAAATTGTGCTCTGGAAGCCATATTGGAATTTTGACAGGTTTGTTATTGAAAAGGGATTGAGTCCGCATATGCACCAATGATCCCTGAGAAAATGATAAAGATCAAGCATGTTCTTGTTGAGATATCCGGTGCGAAAGAAAGTCACCCAATTTCATCTGGTGGCCATATTGGAATTCCGACAAGTCCGTAATTCAATAGGTCTGAAGCCCTCGTATGTACCAGTCGTCCCTGTGAATTTGGGAAAGCTGAAGTATGTTGTTGTTGTTATCACCTGCGAAAGAAAATCATCGATTGGGCTGTGGCGGCCATATTGGAATTCTGACAGGTCTGTAATTCAATAGGTCTAGAGCCCTCATATGAACAGGAAAAGTAGACAGGCAGAGTTCCGAAACATTTTTACTGAATAATTAACTTATCTTTACTAGGCTGATTGACAAACATAAATAGTTATAATTATATCCATGTAATAATTCATGCTGTCACCATACCCTTTATTTAGTTAATTATTCAATTAATGGTAAGCCTACGTTTGTTATAATTTACATGAAACAGGTTTGCGATATATACGATATGTTAACAAAATTAAATAGGCGTGCTAAATCGCGGTAGTTCTGCACAATACTTGATAAATAAATACATCCTGCTCCATTAATCTGGTCGCTTGTTAAACTGAATTAACTTCACTTGAAAGTAAAGTTTGAGCATCAGCAGACTTCTGTATTCCATGTGCTGCAAAATAAAGGCCTTGATCGAACACTTTTAGATTAGACATTATTTATCAATTATTTAATTTATTCATCGGTACCCCCAAAGTAATTGCAGGATCCACCCCTGAAATACCATGAATATTTCGTGGAACTATTTCTTAAATAAAAACCAGTGTACAGTACTACAACTGTACCAAATTTGGTAGTTTTATCACAATTTGAACAATTTTTCCATTAGCCGCCGCACTATTAAGAACAGGCCCTCCTGAGCCTTCCCGGCATGCCTTGCAAGGCTGTACACAAGAGCTGATGCAGGTAACAATTATCTGATTTTCGTGAGAGTAAGTGCCACTCTTTTCATATTGAACATTAAGTTACAATTTTCTTTACCAACTTAATCCACTTGAGTGTTTTATGAGTATTAAATAGGGGTCGTTACAAGACCTCATGCTTAACTCCGAATTTCGTTATCTGATCTAATTTGGTCAGATCTATCAAAACTTTACACGGTAAACTCCCCACCTAAGGAACTGTAAAACAAAACCAGAAAAAAACAATTGAATCAGAATTTTTTTTGCATTCAAGCCTGTAGCTTTTTCCTTTCTGGTCATGAGATCCCGCAAAATGGCCGACATGGAGCTTGATAGTTTCGTTAGGTCGGACGACCGAGGCAGATAATAAAGAAAAGATGGATAATTTTCACGAAATATCTGGCCAGGCTAAAATGTCCCTTCACTGGCCGATATTATTATGTTTCCATGAGAATGAACGTCGCAGGTTAGGATTTCAACAACAACAAAGTTCAACAAAACAGCAATTTGAGTTTTAAATCACAAAATGGCCAAAAGGTATGTCCGAATTTGGAATTGTTATTATTTATGAGCCAAAACATGATCATACAGCCAGTCTATAGGGAATGCGCTTTACTGAAGATATGGAGGGTTGCGGGCTACTCAACTTTGCCGATGCTTACCTACCTCCATCTTCTTATACGCGGAGACACTAGCTTCTAACTTATTGACTTGCCTTAGAGCCCCAGGCCCGCAGCCTGGATAAGTGATATATTCTTCCTACCCTCTCTCACCTTTGTCGTTCGGGTATTAATGGCCGAGTCCATTTATAGTGTAGGAGGAGTGTATTTATTAATGGTATATATGGAATATCCTATAGTAGGACAAAGATCGGCCTAATTTGCGTCCTCCATCGGATCCTCCAGTAGAGCCTGCCCGTGCTTTTCATACAGACTGTCTTGCCAATCTTCGAGAAACTTAACTGACGGTGGACCTAACAAGATTTTGGCCTCTCCGGCGTATGTTGCCAAATGTTAATGGGTATGATTACATAATATAAGATTAATCATAAAGTTTATGATAACATATAATAAGATACCTTTAGGACAAAAACAAGAGATATGGCATAGAGCTTTTGCATGGTATTGGACACTGGAAGGATTTCACCAGGCATCAAAATCCTTTGATAAAAACTTAGTGCTTTAATGTTATTCCACCTACCTCTATTAATACTTATTTTGATTAAAGATACCATTTCCAACTATCAGTCGTTTTATTATTTACTGAAAAAACTGGGGTTAAGTTGATAAAAAATCTAATTCTTTCGGTATTTATATTTAAATGGTATTTCTTTTGATTTCACCAGAGTTAGTTTTGACATTACAATACAAATAGTTTCAGAAACACGATGTTGTTGTTGATGATGATGATGATATATATATATATATATATATATATATATATATATATATGCGATAAGGAACTTCGGTTTCTAAGTTTCTTACTTTTTAAATTTTCAGTGTTGACTCTGTGTTTAATTATTTATATTGCCACAGGTGCTAGTGTCTAAATAATCATTCAGTGTTCAAGCAGTTATTCTATTTTTAACTCCCTCCCAATTAGACGGACAAATACGTTAGGTCCTGTTTGGCGAGAGACGTTTTTATTCTCATCTGTAAGGATGTCTAGTCGCTGGTGGTCCTGTTTGTTTCTCTTGTTTTTGACATTTTCGTCATTATTTTGTCATTCCAATCCTCTGCTGTGTCATAGGTGGTCCCAATTGCTTTCCTAAATACATAACAATGCCCTGCTAGATATATATATTTTATTCGTTGACTTTCACCAAATGTTACGGCTCGGGAAATTGCGTGGATTTTGGTATACAAATGTGATTTATTCACCCGTCTAATTCCCGTTCTCTTTTTGTTCATGGTAATCAAAAGCTTCCGGTTCAATACAGGAGGGTTAGTATTTTATCCATTTGAGGCCTACATCATGGTATCTTTCTGCGCTCATTTGGGAAACACTGAGTCTCAATGCTTACTTATGTAATGTGAGGTCACCTAGTAGAGCGCAAAACCCCGCCTTGCCTGAGAATATCCCGCAAAGAAAGCATAGGCCGTGCTTTACCCCCTTACTTTATAAAGGAAGTGGGGACAAAGTTTATTTACGTAGAATGAAAGATCAATCTTTATATTTTGGGAATGCGAGATATTCATTAAAGTAAGATAATTGATAGTTTCTTCAAATTTTCAACAATACATTTTCAACTATGCATTTTATTTTGAGAAACGTTAGGATATTGTACGTTTCAAATGCGCCGTCAAGTCAACATAAATGTAAAGCCACATTACAGTACGTTGTTAAATGTGCTTCAATGAATAAAAAATAAAACCAAAATATATACCCCGTAATATGTAGTGGGCTTGATGATATTATAATATGATTGAATGGCCTATGTCCTCTTTGCCATAAGGGGTGGGGTATTGGTGGGATAATAATGGGGGGGGGGGTCCTTGTTTGGTGGTGGTGGGGGGGGGGGGGGGTCGTTCCAGGAGTTAAATACGGAGGGGAACCCCTGTCTTAACTCCTTGGTATTGTCCCCTCACATTTCTCATTCAACAAGTTCAATTAAAGAAAGTGAAAAAAGCCAAGAAGCCGTCCGTATTGTTCTTATTCAAGACAACTGCGGGTTCAAGTCTACTTTACCAATCTGACCTGTGACCTTTGATATACTGGGCTTTCATTGCCAAAGGATGTGGGGAAAATAAAATTTCGGATCATGTCCATATTTTGTTGCGGATCCACAACTGTGATACGATCACAGTTGTGGGAATGGCCTGTACAGTTAGGCCTTGTAATGGTGAAATGGTAGACACTGGTAGAAGGCACCAAAAAAAACTCTTAAAACTACTAAATATACACACCAAAATGCATCCGTTAGTGTCTTTGGTAGTAAATGGGTCTTTCTGGCAACTTTACCACGTTCTTACCTTAATATATTAATGAAATATAACCCCTAACGATCCTTGTAAGCCCGCAGTAATTTAAACATAACAATATACAGGAATTTGTAATGAGCGGACGTTGATCGACTGGTACCCGCCACCGACATCTATTATCGCTCGCTTTTTCCAATTCAAACAGCGATAAGATCAGAGCGGGTTCCCAGTCTAAATCCCGTTGCAAAGGACTGTAAGTCACTTAATGTAATCATGGCGGCTTGTTCTCTATGTAAACACATCAGCTCTTGGCAAAATTATGGATAAGTAGGGCTATTGAGCAATATTTTGGTGCCAATACTTTGCAGATGTTTTATAAAACATCCAAAGACAACAAAAAGGTAATTATTTTATGTTGACACCGCTTGAAATGTCAATTATACGATTCCAAAGGGGTCTCCTATTTGGAACCTTACAAGGCGTTTTCCTAAGGGTCGTTCCCAAGACGTTGTTGACGGAGAGGAGCAGAGCGGATCGGAATCACACGTCTTGGGCCGAGACAAGTCCATATTAAGAAGATTATGATTTTTTTTTCTGTCAAAATATACCAAGTATACCAAAAGCTATTTATCTTTTTTTTTTCACTCAGAACCACTCGGCATTCCTTGGTTAGCAGGTTATTCACGCTGTTTTGCGAATGAATCAATATACCAGCGCTCTCTCTCTTACTCTTGTATTTGACTTCAATGAAGGGGTGTTACAGTGAAACCTCAAACTGAGTTTTGTCATATGATCAAGATTATTGTCGGACACGAAATTTTTTTGTTTGTGTATAAACAAAATACACTGTACATACTCATTTGTGATATAATGTGAGGAATGAAAGGATAATCAACACCAATTACGAGTGTTGTCTTTATTGTACAGCATTTAACAGGCATTTTTGTGGTAATGCCATTTTCCAATTCAAAGTAAACTGTCATTCATTCATCTGGTCATGCTTTTTATTTAGATTTTCAGGGCCGTAGTAAAGCGGACATGACAGTTATTTTAAGTAATGTTTCATTTCTGTGCACTTTCTTGAGCAGGTAATAATTTATACGTAGGAGATCTCCGTGATACTATTTCTCAAATTGCAACAGAATAACAATAAAAATTTAAGATAATGAATCATGCATTCCAAACAAATTTTTCTCTGATTTGTTTTGTTAGGGAAACAAAATTGTTGACTGGAATACTTTCATAGGGATATGATTATTTGTGATATCGCAGGGAAAAAAACTGGAGGCCGTAAATTCCTACGTTGCATTTTATACTGGTTGTATACTATTGTATAAATAATAAAAAAACAGCATTTATGAGCTCTCGTACTTTTAACCAGCTGATCGGTTGTTTTTTGTAACATTCCAGTATTTTACTAGCAAAATGGGAGAGGGTTCAGTTTATGATACAGTCGCTTTAATTTAAAGTGTCAGTGTCTTCCTTTATACAGCTGCCGAAAACATAAAAAAGCAGAAGTAAAGGTAATCTGTTCGTTTTTGTCTTGTTTATTTTTTTCGCATTTTTTTTCTTTTCGTAACGTTTTGTACTTGGACTCGCGTCTAGAATTAAATCCACGTTTTAAAGATTCGGAGCCGGACTTGGACTCGACGGTCCTGGATTAGGACTTGTACTCTGACTCGAAGGTAAGAATACGAGAAATCAGTCCGAGTCCATCATTCTCGAGCCCATGTATTTAAATGTAATTAAACATTTAAGTAAAGGGCACTTATAAAATAATATAATATTTGCATGATTATCTCAAATATCCCGTTTCTTTTAATAAGGAGATTTGAATTAGGTTCGGACTGGGACACGAGTTTTAAAACGACTCGGACCGAAGGAGGTGAAATTTGATTCGAACATTAACTGCTCGGACTCGAGTAGCGTGGACTCGGACTTGTACTGATTCTCGGATGGTGTGGACTCGACTACATCACTGCGCTGTATGTATGTGAGTTAGGGAATCAGCTTAAATTGGTATGAGCATATGGTTTCAAACGAGACCCGAAGTTGTTACAGTTTCGTTCACGCCATATCGCACAGGTTGAAGAAACAAGAAATGTCGGTGGGACCGATCAAGCAACGGCTGTCGAAAATGTTGACTTGGACCAGCCTCGACAATAAATTTCAGTGCTTTAATACATTTATACCCGACATAACTACGCTCTTCATATTATAATGCCACTGCACAAATGTTTAGGTAATTTAATGTACACTTTTAATTTAAAGCAGTTATACTCTAGTTACGAATGTAACCTTAAATTCTATCAAGTACCTCTAATAAATCCTCATGAAAATATTTGGTTCAGTATAACATTACAAATACCCCATGCATGTATGTTTTGGTATATAAAATTAATTAAATGAACATGAAATGTTTCCTTATTCATTTAAATATTCACTTTGCATTAAAAGAGAGATCAAAATTGAGCGGGGTCTGACCATATATCATGTATGTACAGCGACTACTGAAAAGGATTGAAAAAAAAACATTCGTCAATTAAAGACATTTTCTTGAATGCCAGTGTAAAATAGAAAATCTTTGAGAGACAGAAATTGGGCATGTTTTATTACAAGACAATATTCAGAGGCTTATTCAAGGTCAAGGACGTTGCCGCAGAAACCATTGCGCCCAAAGAAAGCGAAAAGCAAAGTCCCGAGGATGAACCCTCCTATGTGAAATCGTAACATAAATTATTTCTTAAATGACACCTCTGAAATAACAAACCCTTACAGAAAAGCAATTCATGTCACAGATCAAAGGTAATGAGGGTAGGAAAAAATATGAAGCGAGGATATTAATTAAATTGAAGGTAATGCCAGTTTAACTAGTTAGGTAAATCAGATTCCTCTGGTAGAGTCAACCTCCGCCCAATAAATCTTTCGAGTATATCGGTATAAAAACAGAGAGCGGTAGACTAATTGAAATAAAAAAAATATTGCTTGGTTAGCAGGATTCGAACAATTTTAAAGCATTAATAATTGTAATAATCATTTTCGGTGTACACTTCTGGAGTTTCTTCTTGGAGCAACCTGAATACCGAAAGAAATAATGTTTAACCTACAATGATAAAAATTGTCTCTTTAAAGCCACCTATTCGCCTGCCTGATCTGTAAAGTATATGGGACGTCTGGCTTATGTTGCGCAGTATATATTAATGCGGATTATTTCTGCTAAGATAGGTTCTTATGATGTTACTTTGATTGGTGAATGAACTTGTTATTCTATCAGCTGTTAGCAAAAACGGTACTTGCGCACTCATTGACAAAAAGGAAAAAAATGTAACTGAAGGAGGTTGGTTACATATATGCGGAAGCTGGAAGGTTACTAGTTGCAAAACGCCTAAAACTCTACATGTACTTGCCGCCACATGTTATTGTTGAATATGTTTGGATTATTTTTGCGGGCCTCTACATGCATGCTGTAATCAATTTGATATAAACTTAGTAAAAGCCTAGCTGTCAACCATGGGATCTGCGATATTCTCATTCGGCATACGGAATGTTTGAATGTTGTATACAGTGCTATTACAACCTTGATTTTGGTGCCGTTTAATTCAGAGAAACAGATCGATTATTTTAACATATTAATCACGAGCGTGTACAAAAATATACTTAAGATTAAGGAGACAACTAAGTTTTTTCGAGATAAAGTGTATCTCGAGGGACGATCATGGCTGCCAGCCTTTTTGTCTCTAATAATTTCGCTGTAGGCATCCGGTGAACATGCCGAGAAAAAAGGCTTAAATTAAAGACCTGCCACCATTATTCGTAGGACCTTCCAAAAACGGCGGAAGGAATAATAACAAAACGATACATTTTTCGACTATGGTTTGTTTCGGTGTGAAGGTTAGCTCATTTTTATCATGCCGTACAGTTTTCTACGAAATATTTGACATATTGTGTGTTCACTGACGCGGGAGTTACATGTACTCTGTCTCTGTACTTGGTCCCATGGAGCCATCCAATATCATACACGTATTTTATCATCACAATGATATATCCGTTATGTCAGAAGGCACGGAGTTTTTTTAATAAATCATGTGCTTTCGGATACTTATATCAAAACAGGTTATTTGCCACTCCCAGTGGATGTACCCAAATGTGATACACGGCTTTAATTCAATATTTTGGCACCTAAGATGTACTGCAGTAAATCAAACCGTACGTGTGATAAAAAATTGACCCATTGATTCCGACCAGGGGGATGATACGGTGCGGTGAAGATTTCTCCCACGGGTACTGTTCCCATGTTCTGTCTCCTGTACAAAGTTTGGCTTGGCCAAGCACGTGGGGTATCCCTGTGAAATAGAACCCATTCTGCTGCAAGCTTCACTGAAGCTTAGTTTTGCGCAGAAAGTTATCTGCTGGTTCACACATTTCCAAAAGCTAAGTCATGGGCCATGGCACTGATTAAAGGCCCACAGACAGGTCTGCATAAACCGCCTGTCTGAACATAAACGCTGTCAAGCCCTCTCTTGACGAAACAAGATAGAAACCCTTTCTCTGAGAGAATCATATAGAAATTGCTTCATGTTAATAGAAAACAGGTCAAAATGTTACACAGGTTTCATGGGATACTGCAGTTACAATGGATATCACAAAGATGGATTTATCACAATGATTTTGTTGCACGACGCGACTCGGTGGAGAGTGCCTCCCTTTAATTCTCAAGGATTGTTAATTATCTCAGAATATAGCCTTTTTCCACACAGTAATTTTCATATTCAATCATGTTAATTAGAAGAATTGTTTAATTATACATTTACGATCTTAACAGATACTTTTCGCAACCGAAGTACAGAATGGAGGACCATTTCTTGTATTTTAACACAGTTTTTGCGTATGAACACAATTTTCTCGACAATTCCGTGTATGTGAAAAAACTTCCTTCTAACAGTTCACAGTACAAAGGCAGTGCATGTCAACTGCCGGGAAATATGAATTTTATGAAAGATCAGTGAACCAGAACGTGTGGATTTCTTTTAATAATTTTTTGTGCGGGGAATATCCTCATTTTGTAATGCTGGCTTAACCAAGTGCTATATGTATCTGCAGGATTGCCTTTCAGTTCCGGAACAGGACCGTAAAACAAAATTACCCTGGCGTCAATAAAGACTCAGTGTGCCGCCCCTGCGGGTGGTGGTTATAACAGAGGAATCCCCGAAAGCCGCACTCGTTTGTCAGTGTGTGTGTGTGTGTGTGAGGGGGAGTGGGGCGGGGGGGAGTGTTCCATTAGACCTGCAGAGCGATAACTCTGGGTGGGGGCCGACCGCAAATTAACTCCATGATTAAAGGCTGTGATTCTAACTTACGATCTTCGAGCTTTTGAGCCCTGTGCATTACCTCCAAACCACAAACAGAAGTGAGACTTATTTTTGTATCAGTCAAAACTTCTAAACAAAGGATTCTGGGCAAAATGATCGTCACTAAACTACCCGGACAAACGAAAAACTAAACACAGTCGGAAGCACAGTCAATTATAAAAACAAGGAAAAATTCGCTGTGGTTCATAAGGTTTGATAACCCGCGCCTTTGAACTATTAACCAAAGGTTACACAGAGACAATTTTGGAATAAATATGTAAAAAAATCAAGAGTTTGTGTATCAAAGGAGGCCCGGTGGCTTTGAGATGTTGATGGCGTCGCCACGGGCCTTTATCTTGATTTAATGTATATATGTGAGGAAAGCGTGGGAGAAAGGGAACATAAAGTGAAAATACAGCGAGTTCTCGGGGCTCTTTTTGAGGATTCCATCTCCTGTGAATCTGGCTCCAGGTAAATCAGTAAATTTAACGGTGAAAAGGTGCAGCAATAAATCTTTGAAGCTTGTAAATCTGACTCAAGACCGTCTTTACTTGGGAACAGCGTAAAATTGCCGCGGATTCGTTAATCTAACTCGGCTATAATAAATTGTCTGTCGGGGTACTGTTTCCTCACAGCTCGAATAAACACCAGGCACTGGGCTTTTAAGAACTTCAAGTGATTCCGCATTATTAACACTCCCTTACCAGTTAATCTATGAAAATGAACGGGTGGCATTTCATTGCTTTTTATCTAAAGGATCTGAGGCATTATTCTCTTAGACAAGGTGGCTCACCCCGCCCAGGTCCTTTATCGATGCTCACCGCGTGTAAAATAGTGTCAGCATGTATTATACAGTCTTTTCTGTGATGTCCTGGCAGATTTTTTTCAATACCTTAAGACCCAAATGACCTCTCAGAGATTCAATACCTTCTACAGGGACCGTATTTTCCATTGCCCCCTCGGTTAATCTTAGTACAATCTAAAATAACATCAATTAGAAAACGGCGAGTGAACATTCTTGTTGTACAGGCGAACATACAAAAATGTATTTGAAACACAAACAGAATAGCAACTTATGTTATGTCAAGGTCACAAAAAAAACCCAAGAGATTCCAAATAAACGATGTCGCGTCGATAGCTTTAAAGTCCCATTACAAGCATAAGATAAATAAAAATAATAAACAAGAAAATATACATAGATGTGTCGTAAATTGAGAATTCAGATCATCTCATATGTCGTAAAATAAGGTCAGGAGTTCAATCAGCTTGACCGAACAACTTCAGACAATGCCACGATTGTCTTGTGAACGCTGAAACCTTAAAGTTACCATTGGAGCGACCATCAGTCGTTGAATCCCGTGGCTACGGAGGTAAATTGAACGGAGTCGTTCGCTGCTGGATATCCTACATTCAATCAATATGAGACGTGTCACACCATACCTCTCTCCTTTATCTGTGTGATGAGTGAATCTTTATCCCTTGGGGAGTCTACGTGATGTTCCGACAGTCTGTGGTCCATGCACGCATGCTCCCCTCTGGTGTTCTGTCAATATTATCCGGACCGAGAATCGTCAACATTCCCTATGCATGGTGGCAGTCACCTGCTATTACAACATTCGTGCCTTTCTATTTCGACTTTGTTAGCTACCGTGTCGGCGAATATCAATCAAAGATGAACCAATATTTTCCTGATATTTTAAAACAGAAAATTATACTTGTGAATTTTACGATGTTATGTAAAGAAATTTAATTAATGGCAGTTTGTAAATGGCAAAAACAACAAACCTGCATTTTAGTTTCTTTTTCAACGATTAAGCCGATGTCATGCTAAACATCAGAGATTATTGCAAACTGCCAACCACTGGCTGCTCTATCTTGGTGACCTTTCCCATGAAAATTAATGTTAATATAATCAGTTAAAGTACTTTGTATGGAAACAAGACAGAATATTTGCAAAGGGCAGTGTTAGAATTGGTATTCAGCATGTTTTTACCAAGTTCAATCTTGTACTTTTCAAGCTAAATTAATTAATTCACCATCCACTAACTTATTTCTCTGCAATGCATTTCAGTAAAGTTTCCAAAATGCCAAAAATCCCTCTAGGGGAAATTTGTCTAAATTGAATTTTATGCAAATTTGCTTCCGCCATTGGAGAAAATTATTTTCGTCTCTGTATCAATGTATCTTATGTACAAATTTGATCTAAAGTGTCTTAACCTATGTTTTCATGGTCAGGGAATATTACAGACACAACAAGAAATTGATATTTTGAATATGATTTGCATATTTTGCAAAGCAGCATCCGCCATTACAGAAAACTCATTCAAGTGGTGTAGAAATAAACGCCAGAGCGGTTTGCTGAATCCAGGTCTGTGAAAGCATTTCTGGCACAGACTTAGAATAATGAAGATGAGGCAGAGCACTGGGGATGAAGTGAACCGCTGGAATAGGAAAGTCGTGGATTGGACCATCATTTGTTTGCAGGCCCTCTCCCTGAAGACCTTGTAGCTCGTTACACTTTACCCGTCTGGAATATTACCCAGGCTCCTCGCGGCGGGAAAAGGTATACGGAATTTCAGCCTGACACGCTAGCATATCAGTGTTAGTGTAACCCAGGAATGATTCTAGGACGGATGTACTGCATGAATGACAGATTCCTCTTTAAAACCAATAAAAGCAAATGTTGTGTCTATATTATGGTCTTCAGAATTTTACCATGTTTATTTCCTTATCTTTTAAAGTTATACCAGAAATTTCATGTGTCTGCAGGAGACCATCGACGATTTTCATTTCCCAATTTGTTCTCAATTTCTTTCTTTGTTGATATTGTTTGCGCTAGATCTCCAATACAACGGTTCTAAAAACTAACCTGTTGTCATTGTGTAGGTAACAAATGATACATTTGCACTTTTTATTTCTTTTACTTTGAAAAACTTTTTTTTTTTGGTGGGGGCTTCTTGCGATCACTCTGTGAATGTAGGTCTCTAGTTAATCTGCACATGACAATATTCGCTTATACCTTATGGCAAATGTTGTCTATAGTCAGTGATGACTTGGACCCGAGGGTCGTGGACTCGGATTTGTACTCGGACTTTGAGGGAATGACTCGAGGAATCAGGCCGAGTCCATCTCTAATCCCACAGACAAAAACTATGTCACAAATTATGAGACTACTAAAATTTTATTTAAAAATTATTACAAAACAATAACCCTATATATACATTAAAGTTTTGACCAGCATCGGGAGCTGTAAATAAACAAACTCATAATGTACATGATAATTTTAAATTCACATTTTAGATTGTTGTTTAAGGATATGTATGCGGGCTCGGATTTGGACTCCGGTTCCAAATGACGCAGACTCGACGGAAGTGGATTAGGACTCAAGTTGCCGGGACTCGGACTAACATTCGTACTCGGATGATGTGGAATCGACAACATCACTGTTTAAAGTATCATATCACCGGCAAGCACGCATCAGATTTTTTTTCACGTTTTCTTCCCTGTCATTCAAAGCTGTAGTAGAAGTTTTTTTCGGTCAATATATGAAGCCTAAGGGCATTACCACTCAGTCCTGGGTGAGCAGGGCGCTCTCCTGTGGATCAACTTTGGTCAAAGATCTTAACTCTATACACCACCGATCCAGGGATAAAAGACCTCGAGATAATTATTCCTCTACAATAGCTCAAGTGATGCCCTCGATCTAAGAGCGCTCTCCAGTTCCACAATCCAGTCCACTAAAGCAAGGAAATTAAGGTTACCAGGTCATATTAATATCTGTATTTGAAACTGAAATGTTCAATGAGAATTTTTGGCATGGATGCTAGAGTAAAACTGGGTATCACAAGATAGATATAATATTTTTACCGGATTAAAAAAGTTCATGAAAACGGGGTTCTTCAACATCCATATCCACAAACTATCCCTTATGACGGAGCAACTACACCCCCGTCTACTTGCTTTTCGTGATATTTTCATACAATGCACAAAAGCTTACCTTTATTTTTCTCATAGTTAAGTCAGACTAATGTGGCGATTATCTTACAGAAAATAATGCTCTCCCATGTATGGATTCCATATGAGTTATTAAGAAAGAAATAATGCTGCACAGATGTACGATCTTACGGTACCATATGTCATTGAAGACTTTAGCTGACGTTCTTACTACACTGCATACACTTCATAGTGATGACGTAACAGTGGTATTTGTGCGTCACACGTTTGTTACGTCACACGTTCGTCCCTCCTACATTAAATGCATAAAAATATATTGCAACTGGAACCGACGCCATTATTTTGCAGGTCTTTCTAGACAGGTCAACACCGTCCCGGCTTCGAAAAGTAAATATATTTATTTCATGCTCATTTAAAGCATCATAAATCGCCATACTTCCTTTGATAAAATGTAATATGTAGTGGCAAACAAAATACATATAACAGAGTATAGACACAATGATATTAAAATATGTACTCGTTTTCCACATAGCTATCTCGAATCCAAAAGACACTGGACACAGTGTCCTTGAATAATGGTAAAAAATACCAGTGCTTACGCCTAAAATAAAAAAAAAACAACAGTTAAAGGATGTCTACAGCTGGTTCTGTCAACCGAGGTCACAGCGAATCTAAACTAGAAAAAACTTAACTCTGGTTGATCATTTATACTAGACACAATCCCCGTGCACTTTCTCGTGACCTTGGACCTTAACAACTGTTAGTGGCTCACGGCAAAAAACTATCAAGTACAGCGCTGACATAAGTACACTCGTGGGTGTTCTTTATGTGAGAATTATGTGAGACAGCACTGGCGTACCCCCCACCCCCTCCCCCCTCTCCATTTCCGACAAGGTAAATAATTTAACAGCGGGAAGAAACGGTATAAGGATCTCAATCCTGACGGATTATAAAAAAAAACTCTTTGTTACTTTTACGTCTCTTTTGCTGTATTTACGTCCTGTATCCGTGCCATTTACAGAAAATTTACATCCCAGCCATGTTGATTTCTGCTTCATTCACCATGAAATACCACAGGGTGAGATATATAAATGTTAGACTAACTTATCGAAAACTTATCGAAAATATCAGCCTACACCAACCAAGCATGTGTTTTACAGGTCAATTTCTTCTGATTTTGTTATTACTTTATCCCATTAGAACCCCAGCTTTGAACATTATAAGACAATAACCCGTGAAAGAAACAATGTTATTTGATACTGTTTATCATGAAAGCACATATGCATTCGTATTTGTTACACTATCTTTCTTTCAAACAATAACTGTTTTTTTTACTTCTGTGTAATACGTACATCCCGGAGCACGTGTAACTTTATATGGAAACAGTCAATCTTCTTCTTAAGTTATTATATATTATACGATGTATTATATTAATGTTATTTTGTCAAATGAAACTATACTTATAGCATAATTGCATGAAGAAATGAAAAGATGAAGACATTGAACCAAACGTTGCTGGGAATTATTCTACCGATATTCTGCATGACAAACAAAAAGGAAAAAGAGTTTGTTAACTATTGTATAAATATTTGTAGGACCATTTATTTAATGGACCCCTTTTCCTACGTACCACATTCTTCTTTCATGAATGCGTGTATAGTATTTAAGTATCAATCAAAGAAAATGGAGTAGTGCTACAAGTCTCTATTATGGATGGAGACGATTAGCTTCCCTTACTTGTTCACTTAGAAAAATAATTTTGTTTTGGTTTTGACTCCAGGGAATTTTCATCGGTCCCTAGGGTTACAAAACTATGGAAGATAATTTTTTCTCCTCATTTTAACTTGTCCTTTTTTGCGTTAGACCTAAAAAAATTATTTAAAATAAAACTGATCTTTTCCCACGTTTAAATCACAGGTGACAGATTTTTACCTGTTATTTTTTTTCCTTGACCTGAGGTCGATATTGTCCGAAGATTCTTGCGATTGCTTTGCAACTGTAAGCCTCAAGTTAATATGTACAAAACAATATCGATTATACTTTATGTTACTCTCAATTGCTCATGTCGGTTCTTTATTATCGCTCGCACTTGCATTTGAATTTATGAATGGGCTCGGGTGGTTCGAGTAGATGGTCGTTCTCGTAGCGAGAGACACACACCATGGAAACGACAGGTGTTCCAATACTGTATATATTCGCGCTTGGGCTGGGTATCGCCTTCACTTTTGAATTGTGGACGTGTACCGCGATAAGTATCAGTCGTTGTTTCATTGTATCAATTTACAGGAATTTTTTTTTTTCTGGTAAAAACCACTCATTAAAGTTGTTAAACAATTATCATATTTTATAAAATGACATATTAAATGTATATCAAGATCAGTTTATTTCACCAAGGAAATATGGCAACATTTTAAATTAACATCGGGGGGGGGGGGGGGGGGTCACCAAAATAACCGAAACACGTTCGACAAAGACTTCTATACATGCAACTAACCAACCTTCGGTAACAAGTTTTTTCCATTTGTCAACATTGCTATAACTGTAGATAGACAAATTCATATATCCAGTCATAGCCAGAAATCACATGAATTCTGTAGAAAAGGTAAATCAAAAGCTGGCTGTAAAACACAGTATTAAAAATACCCGATAACGTTTACCTCTAGTTTGCTCTTTCCTGTATTCCATATTTTACGTGTAAAATTTCACCCATAAAGCAATATGTCTTTTTTTGTAAGACATTCTTTACACCCGAGGCTTCTTTCGTGTGTGTGGTCTTATAAAGAACATGGCTGTAGTAGAAATGGTTTGCCTCTGCCAGCTGCGGAACAGAAAACATAAGTTATGACCGAAAGAGTCGGATAGGAGTCAGATAAGAAGAACACGGAGGAAGATATTGCTAATAAGAAATCAAACTAATTTTAAACTGCATGATGCATAGATTAGTCAGGGGGCCAAACGGGTAATTTTTGAAAAAAAAATTGCCCGGGCTGATATAAAATTTTCACTTTACTTTTCGTAGAGGTAGACATCTTGTGAATCAGAAAACCAATGTTGGCAATCAGGACACTCTTGCACAACATTGCAAGGAGCATTTTTATGTACGAGCTGTATACATTTTTGTGTTATAAG
The DNA here is from genome assembly GCA_026874595.1 of Sipunculus nudus. Taxonomy (NCBI): domain Eukaryota; kingdom Metazoa; phylum Annelida; class Sipuncula; order Golfingiida; family Sipunculidae; genus Sipunculus; species Sipunculus nudus. The sequence continues at coordinate 35,039,196 of CM049306.1, read as the reverse complement.
CCCAATTTTGCTCCCTCAGACCCTTAATGAACTAAAACAGCAAGTTATATCTTAAAATGTAGGTATTTATATGCACAAACATAATAAAACGCACAAAGTTGATTAAAAAAAAAATACTTCATTTATATGTGTGAACAATATGATTTACAAGAACCAACATATAACCAAATTTCTTTCGAGCAACCTCACATAAGTGAACACAGTTTCTGTATACTTTTACACAAAGACCTTTTTAAAGCATTTAGATTTTATATGATAATTCCTCTTTCTTTTAGATACATGCATTAGTTGCTCTGGTGTAAGACAGATATGTAGCAATCCCTTTTGTACCTCTACCCCCTTCTTCATGAAAATTGTCGCTAAAACAGGAAACTGAAGACAACGTGGAACTTAACTTAAAAATATATTCATACGAAACTTCTTACATTTGTAAGCATTACAATAACTTATCAACAAATCAGAATCACTCTACCAAGATCAGTTTTCCCTTTTAAATTGATTTAAATACAACTATATCTGAGCGGAGATGTGCTTAAACCTACCAATGGATGAGTAAACTAGAACTTGGTTCATGTTTAAACTTTTTATAGTGTGTCTTACATGACTATAGGGGACCTTTGAAAAGGGCCATATTTAAGGAGATAGTGACACCAAAATATATAAAAAGGATAACTAGTATGAAATTATTCATATGGGTATCTAGTTTAAGTCTGCCTGATGCCAGTATCAAAATTAAGGGCGTTTTTGGTAAATCGCATCTGTAGATTGGCATGTTTAGGCACAGGAAGAAACATCCGAACTGTCACAGATAAGGGAGTGGTGTCACTTAAATGTCCCTAACTTACTTAGTATTCAACGTACTTACTTAAAAAAACCCTCTACGTATTGCCAAATAAATACCCTCGAACAGAATGAGGAGACCAATTGATTAATTATCTATATTTATTTGGTTGGGTAATTGATGTAAGAGCTGGTTGAGTAATGACGAAAACCGTTTTTGGATGTGATTTAGACTCGTCTATTTTTTTTAACTCAGGACCGATTCAGAAAATACATGTAGAATTCCATTGATAAGTTATACATAATATTCTACTGCAGCCAGGTGTATGTAAACTCAATCAAAATTCGCAAATAAATGTTGGGTTTATCTCTGTATCATGATACAGTATGCATGGACACATTATTTATCTCCTAACATATATATATATATAATATTACTTAAATAGATGTGCACATCACCTCCTGTTCAATAAAGAACTAGTAGTAGAAAATGTAGCAGTTGTTTAAATCCTTTAACTAGAGGGCACACATTAGTGCATAAAACCTCTTCCAATGCAAAACAACCCACTGGATCCGTAATGCGCTTTTTGTACCAATATTCAATGAATTTTTTAATATATCATGCTTGGCACTCCGCAAAGTTTCATGAAAATCAGTTCAGTCTGTTTTATGCATGGTCTTGATGATGATGCTACTAATTAGAGGATCAGAAGCCCAGCGCTTACCCAGTGCGAGTTTTCAGTGATATACATCCCAGATGAACCTGCTTTAAAATGATTGGCTTCGAGGGCTAACTAATATTTACATTTGATTAATATCAAACGTGTGATATGTAGAGTGTGTACAGATAAGCAAACAGACAAAAAAATAGAGACGTACATACGAAATTAAGTCAACTGAACCATAGGCCGGCCGATTCCTATATTCTAGCAAGCAATAATCATACCGAGCTGGAAACATAACCTCCTCGGTCGCAGGAGCGAGTCACATGAATACCGAAGTGTGGTATCATTTATTAGTGTATAAATACAAATTATAGGCAGGGTACAAATCGTATCTACCAGACCAAGAATATTCATGTCAAACCTCCAATCAGATGTTAATTGATTCTTCTTGAAGGAACACGTCCAGGCCACATGAATTAATATTCTATGGGTTCAAGACACATGATATGAAACACGTTGGAAGTCACGCCTTTCTTTTTAACCAGGGTTGTTTAATAAATACTTTGCCTTGCTTTCTATATAAGAAATAATGGACCGCATTTAAACAAGTATTCCCATAATGAATTTTACAACCCTTCTTTCAGAATAATGTTGCATCATCATATTAAGTACAAAATCATTAAGAGCTGATGCTCAGATCAAATAAACCTTGATCTTGGATAGATTCATCTTTGGCAGTAGGCCTGCGGCTTAAACTGGATTTTTGTTTCATTATTATCATGATTCGGATACAAATCCTTATTAAATAACAAGAAATAACAATTTGAGCCAGGCAAAAATCTGGTTTGGAGAGTGATATATATAATATATCATCAACACCTTTTTCCACATCTTTTACACCATGCAATGATAAATGTCAATTGGATCATATCTTTAACAATGTCCTGATTTCTTAAGAGCATCTCTGTAATTTTTCGAAATATCTTTAAGTTTCTTTTAACAGAATTCTTCCATTCTGCACATCATCGTCATTTTTGTCACTCTCATAGAGGGGTTTGAATTTATACGATCAGTCTATGCTGATCAATAGAGGGACAAAATTCTTTAGGCCTGTGTTTTTGTATATTTGTACTACTTTTTAAGTTTTTTCAATTGATTTTGGCAAACATGTCTTCAGAGTTTACTTTCAGCTTTTCAATATTTTGCCATGGATCATAAAAATGAAGTTAGAATAAATCCAAGGCGACCCTTTCTTAACAATTTTTACCAAGAGTTGTAAAATTTCGATTTGGATGGTCCACTTTGGTTAATTAGCATATTCATTTTTTACATACTTTATAGATGAATTCCTTATATTGGTAGCATGAATTGACTTCGAATTGACTAAACATATTGATCTTGAATAGTTTATCCTTTAAAAGAAAATGATGACAACCATTAAACGGAAAAATAATATTCAATATTTAGTAATTTTGAAAATTATAAATATATCAATAAAACCATTCTTCCAATCTATTTGTTGTCATTTTATATTTAGCATCAGACAACAAAACTGAATTATAAAATTTTAGTCAGATGCATTTCAGTATTACTGGACCACCTCGAATTAAAATTCGCACGAAAATCATTTTCCAAACAGTAGTTACATGGATTAACTTCAAACATCCTAGTTCAGTATGAGGAAAAAAGTTATCATTTCTTAAAACTGCGATATGCTGCATGCTTAAGCTTGTACATGATGCCACCTACTTTAGTTTGTTCTTACACTTTCTTTTTTTACATGCAGTAATATATATATATATAAGTTCAGATATATATGAGGAGAGCAAAACATTTTGTGTTGAATGAAAAATATGAAATAATTGTATAGCGTACAGTTTCCGTATCACGAATGCAGGAACATCCTTTCAAGCATTTTGATGTCCTACATTTCAAAACACAGTTTTGATAATGTCTGGCTTTGCTAGTTGGGACATCATAAAGTTTTCCTTTATCTGTGGTCCGGCGAAACTCTGTTGGCGGTGGCAGATCTGGGTGACTTGTGCCCCTTTGTTAAGAGCTATAGACATATAGTACATGAGAACATGAAAACTGAACGCATCCTCTGCGAGAGGTAGTGCTCTGAGGTCTGGCTTTGTCAATGTATATGTGTTGCCTGAGACTGTCGAGAGAATCAAAACCACTTTTTCTGTATCTGTGCTTTCTGTATCTGTGTTTCTGTAGAGGTTATCTTGAATATAACCAGCAAAGGCGCTGACGTGCTGAAAATTACAATCGTATAAACAATTATTCTTATTTGAAGCAAAATTGAAGAAAATACGAAGATTTCAGTAAGAATAGACATGCATTTGATAGAAAAATCCCATGGCAATTGTATAATAATCTAAAATTAATCCTTAGCTGAAACAAATGTACGTACAAAGAAAAATTGTATAGAACTTTGGAAAATTTGACGGGTGTGGGCAAGTTATAGGTCCCACAATCACTGACATATAATTATTGTCATAAAAATTCTTACTATATGTCAAAGCCCTAGTTCTAAACTGATCAATGGTACCATATATGTGAAAATATATACAAGCAAGTAGCAGCTGTGAATTAAAAATGGATCAGAAGCAGGTAGTAAAAAAGTCATAAAATTACTTAATTTTCTGAAACAAAAGCAATACTAAAAGTACTTTTGCAAGAGTATTGAGACTGCCAACATTTCTTTTCAACCTCCAGGGTGGATCTTCTAAACATGTAAGGGGTGTAAAATTTTATATCTGAGACTGTAAGGTACAACCCTATTTTTGCACAGTACAGAACCTGGCCCCCTGACTAGATTAGATAATTCATTATGGATAATTGCCTTTTGCATGTCACACGAGATATATTTAGGTGTTATGTAAAAAAAAATTGTTTCATAAAGTAGTCAGTTAAAAGATGGTTTATTAATATTTATCATACATAGCGGTAAAAAAAAACGACAGCACCAGCGCCAAAGGAAAAGCCTTATCATCACGTTACGAATGGCGCCGAGCCGCTGCGAATTTTGAATTACACGAACGTTTCATTGTGATTAAGTTTCTTATAAAGCACAGTTAAGTCACAAAGGTCTAAAGGGACAGGGATATTCGGCTATTTATATAATTATTTATTAAATGTATTTTATTTCACAATTGTTTTCATCCGAGAGATACACAAGTCTGATTGACAGATTCCAGGACGAGGAAGTGGAGGGACCTTTTTTGCCAACTTTCCATTTCAAACATAATTTATATCATTCTCAGATATGCAGATTTTCAAAGCGTTTAGGTTGGACGGCCTTTTCTATATAAAGGGTGCATCATCTTCCATGCGACATACATCAGTCTCCAACCAGATCCAACGGGTTCATTGATGCAATCTTTAAAATGCGAAAGAGTGTTTTACTTCATAATTCTGAGAAAACTATCAGATTATCCGATTTCTCCGCCAGCTAAATTGGACCTCCAGTTGCGGAAATGAGATTCATCAGTTTTGTCACATGACCGATTCTGACTTCACATTTCCTATTACACACAGATGTTCAAATAAAAGATAAATAATTGGGTATAATAAAAGCTTACACCTGCTCCATGGATAAATCTCACTACATGTCTTTATTATTTGCAAGGGCGTAGCCAGGATTTAGGTTAGGGGAGTTCCGGGGGGGGGGGGCAATGAACAGCGTATCGCTGGACAAGGAGTGCATATATATATATATATATATATATATATATATATATATATATATATATATATATATATATATATATATACGGAACCCAATATCAACAGATCACGTAGTCGTGACGAGCATCACTTTTGTAATGGAGATAAAAAAAAATCAGATTCTGTAACACTTGGCAGCGTGAAATGCTTTTTTTTTAAAAAAAAAGAAGTCAGAGGATTTTTGCTAGAAAATAATTGTAATTTTATTCTTAAAACAATCCTAACATTACAATAAACTAAATCAATACAATTTCACAGTATAACAACAGTACAACAGTAAATCAATACAAGTATATAAATGAAGGGTACAGTACCTGGATACCACCACTGTCAGAAGCGATAACAAGTCCTTTATAACGTACAACCCAGATGAACGGTTCACATAAATCTTCTCAGGGAATAACAGTCCAGTTCATTCACAAAATCAATCCGTTGTAATCCCAAAGTGAAGTTCTTGTTATAATCCCGAAACCAAACTGAAGACTATATAAGATCCGTCACAAATTAAGAAGAAAATTTATAATTGCCGCACCTATCGGAAAAGGTCTACAACTGACTTACCCGCTTCTGTGTCCGCTGGAATATTTCTCCCCTCTCCCTTCGCTATAAAACACAGCTCCCTATTTATATCTTCACATCTCAAGCCGAGAACTTTCCATTTCCCGAACAATCTAAAGAACAATACATAATACACAGTACACAGGCATTACAGAAACATCTAGAACAAGAACGCTGTGTCTCCACATGTCAGGGTTCACTCGTGGGCCGGCCCGGCTCGGCCAGGCCAGAAAGCCCCAAACTAGCATGACCGCTGTTTTCACGTGAGACCCCACGCGTGGGCCGGGCTAAGCCGTCATAGCAACAGACAACGCTAGCGCTGAACAAACACACTACTGCATACAATAAAAGATATATATATATATATATATATATATATATATATATATATATATATATATATCAACCTACTTCAATATCCTTGTACGATTTTTAAGACTTAAAACAAGAGTAAAAGTTTGTTACCTGCATATGTCAGTATACGGAATGAAAACTTGAAGTAACAATCATTGATGACTGATATTTTCATATTTTTATATCTACCTTTAAGCTTTAATTTTCTTAGTTAATATTCCTGTCTGGAATGTTTTCCCTAAATATTATATGCAAGGTCGGATTGGGGTGGGGGTGGGGGGGGGGGGGGGGGTCATGGCCCCCTGCGGCACCCCTGTGAATACGCCAATGGTATTTGGGTCTGCACCAAAATTTAAACTGGCATATTCCAATATCTGGCATCTATTAATTATACTAACTATACTAACATCTATTCAGTAATGCTGTAATGTTTGTTGCCTCTGCCAGGAGGGTATGCGTTCATCCCCGTTCGTTTGTTTGTTTGTTTGTGTATTTGTTCACAACATAACTCACGCAATCATGAACGGAACCACATGAAACTTACCGGGAATTCGAGAATGGGCTAAGAATTGAATTGATAAGTTTTTGGTATGGTTCCAGCACAGGACCCGGATTCAGGGACATATTCATGGAATATTCAGAAATGTAGTCATTTAAGCACGAATGCAACTGGCAAGATGGGCCGAATAAGTGAATGCATCTATACGGCCGGGGCTTGCATTCCATTGAATGCAGATCTCTAGTTAATTTTACAGCTCTCACCTGCAGGTACACGATTCCACATACTCAGTAATAGAAAACAGTCCCTCTGATTCGATCAGCTCCATATTTGTTTATATTCCGTTGGATGGTGGGGGAGTAAACATTAAGAATTATATTACTGATGGATGTCTAGCATTGATTATCGGTTCATGTACATGCCAGTCTGAACCTTTAATCATCGGAATTAATTCATATACACTGTGTTAAACCTAGACAGGAAACGGAAATCAATGCGCGGAGAGAAGTACTCCTTATTGCACTGACTTGTGGCTACGTGATCTGGTGTGTCCAGCTTCCTCACTCACATGCTCTGGACAATAACCAGGACTGACGATTACTCCGTATTAATCTATACCTGTATGCACGGATCGTAATACTGTAAAATTTTCAACTTTTCAAAAGAAAGGCATTAATACAGGTTTGCCTTTCCGCAGAATAAAATTGTCTTTCCGCTAAAGATGCATCCTACACTCATATCAAACCTTTACTCCCACTTCGCCCAGTGTACATCTGGATCTGCTGTCTTACATGTCATCCTACATGCACACTTGCGTTCAAAATTAAAGAAGAACTCATTATTCTCAATAGAAACACTGTTATATCAGAAACACGAAGTCCTGTGCAGTGAACATACCAAAGTAAAGTATAGGAGATTAGGGTTTAAATATCGGAAAGTAGAAGAAATTATATACCATTTGTAACTGGGTAAATAGGTAATATTTTGAGTCAATGGAACACCACCTGTAGAATATTGTTTTCAAGAATAATTTGTCATGTTTGTTGCTTTTTATCAGCCTTCAGGTCTTCACCTTTCCAACGGATTGATACAAAATGAACACTGCCTTTCCGTGCACGTGTTTGCCTGTCTGAGAGAGACAGAAAGGCATTATTACGACCCTACTGTGTGTTTCACAAGGGGTGGACAATGCACTGAACCGATACCACGCACCCAAAGCAGCTATTATTTAATAAGAATACAAATTTACCTGTGTGGCTGGAAATGGCACTGGATAAACCCAAAGGGCAGCATTTATCCACGAGCCACCCGAATCTGTGCTAATAGTAAAATAGAAGAATCCAAGCTGAAGTGTGAAACAAATCACTGACTATTATAGCGTAACTGCAGTTATGAGTTAAGCGGGAGTCGCTCTAGTTTTACTATTCGCGTATGTGTTATGATTGTGTTGGTTAAAACTGTTATTTTAAAAAACATGTGCTTGTTTTCGTTAAATGGATTGACTACATGTTTTGTTATCAAAGGTGACCTATGGATCACGGCGCTCAGTCTGCATGTTAGTATAAACGCACATATTTATAAGAGTACTTTACTGCAAAAATTGCCGATAGTTGTAGTTCAGGCGAATTTCAGAGCTAAAATAAAGAAGTGATTCAGCGCATTTTTGTCACAATCAAAGGCGATTCGAAAGAAAAATAATATTTTTCCTTTCAACTTACGAACTGGTTAGAATGACACTTTTTAAGAGATGATTGGACCAATTCTTTCCATATATGGCTATTTAACTAGCCGTGACAACCCGACTCAGTAGGCCATCGGATAATTGGGCTGGTAAGTAATCTGGTCGTAATGCCAGAGGGTCGATATAACGCTACTATTTAACCCGACTAATTTTTTTAACGAATTACTTATTTTGACCTTTTAATTTATTGCCGTTTCATGCTTTGAATTGTCGAACATTACTTCTGCAATGTTATCTGTCTAAAATATACTGTCAAACTGTAAAAAGGAGTAATTGTTCATTTTTTTCAGTAATTAAAGCTTGCTAAGATTATTTCATAAACCAAAATGTCATGACATTCCTCAGAAATGTTATATTTTGCTTGGCGACAGGCTGTGTATATACCTCGCATGATTTCAGACAAATGAAATAATAAACCTAATAAAACCTTAACTGCGTAAAGTACAATAAGGTCAATCCCAGGTACTTGACTTGTTGGTCAAAATTGTTATGCACTCGTTGGTGCCTCTCAGGTGCGTTTACAAGAGCGGTGTATTAGATTAGTCTGAAGAACATTAGCTGATGGTCGCGGCATGGATAACTTCTTGACATATATCATTGAGACAGCTCAATAGACGCTTACATCTGTCGACGGGAAACGTAAGTCTGTTAGGCAGTGTTATAAGGTTACACCTGTACCTGCCCAGTGGCAGAAGATTCTTCAGATATTGGACAAACAGTATGCATCTTGGTATTTTTAGTTCCTGTATGTGGCATTTCCGGTTCCTAGAAAGCGCCCCCCTACACACACACTAACACACACATATGACCCCGATGTTTCAAGGCTTTCTCATATCGCTAATTTTAATGACTTTCCGTTCCAATCATGTCGTACGAGACCTGCCACCTAACGATGTCAGTTCCTTTTGGAATGAATCATTTATTGCCTCCCAGATTGTGTGTCTGTGTGTGTGTTTGTCCACAACATCACCCACGCTATGATGAACGGAATCTCATGAAATTTTCAGGACAACACGGGAGTGGGTCAGTGAAGCACTGATCAGCTTTTGGTGTGTATCCTGCGCATGATCAGGATCCAGGAACGTCATCAATTAATAGTCACAAATTTAGTCACTTATGACACGAATGACCCTGGGAAAATTGGTCGAATAAGTGAATGGCGGAGGCTTGCATTCATCAGACAGCAGATATCTAGTTAATGAATGTCGAGGAACCCAAGAAGCATTGCAATCAATATTCATATCTTGAATTCATGATATGATCATGCATGTATGTATCTTTTTCTCTCTCCCACTCTCTCTCTTTCTCCCTCTTATTCATATATGAAGTGGTGCTTTATTACGCTATCAATCAAGCAATTAACGAAAATTTTATATAAACGAAGATAATGATGTTCGAATTTTAATGAAAATAGACATACGTGCTGTGGAGGACCTTGTGTTTCTTTGACTAGCGGTAAACCCTTTATTCTGACTTGCGACATGCGACTTCTGGATTTTAGTCTGTACGCAACAAGGAAAACGTTTTCTATCTCATTCCCTTGCTCTCCTGTCACAGTCACCTTTATTAAAAACTGATGAATTAGTTCTACGGCCAGTTGATTGGTTCATTGTGCTCTTTCGATCAGTCATAAGAGTGGCATCAATAAATAATTGAATAAAAAGCATTCTCCTTTGAAACGTGTCGTGGACAGTATTATGATTGCAGGGGTTAGGATACTTGACGGCTTTTGACCTAAGACTTCATTATGAGGGCGTGCTGACATGTCAATGAGCTGAGTTTACCGTGGTTAAATCTCTACCACTTAGGAACCTAGCCCCAGCAAAGAAGAGCCTTAACATATTTACAGCTATAATGTCACGCTCGTTCAATTTAAGTTCAATATCATCGAGACGCTTTAATTCCAAGTCACTCTAATGCATCCATTGTCAGCACCTTTGCTTTTGAATGGCGTACACTGAAGCTAAATGGCCAAATATTAGGAAAGGAACCACAATACGGAATAAGTCGTATTTGCACGTGCGCGGTGTCTGTCTCCGCATTTAAATTACCTCTAAGCACGGTCTTCGAGCACTTTATATGATATAGTAAGTGACCGGGTTCATTATTTGCATTACAGTACTATTCACGCACGAGTTCTTATTAACATATTTCGGCATAGAGTACATAACTGTAGTGTTTGTGCAACTGGAGATCCGGTGCTATGTCTGTTCAAGAAATTCATACGACAAGAAACACTCAAAAATATACACCGCTGGCGTGAAAATTCGAACCTGCGGTCTTATTTAAAGAGTTAAATCAATGAGCAAAACTTTGCTTTGGCCAGAAGCGGCTATTATATATCTTGATTGACTTGTGTTTAAGACAGACTGAGCAAAAGTAATCACTGCTTATGACTACGTCAAATATTTGCACTGGCGAGGGTGCGTTGTCAGTAATTATATGCAAGGTCCATTTGGTCAACAAAGGGGGCCTGGAGGGTGGGAACGGGAGATCCGGATAAACATAGTTCTAGTAATCCGGCTCTCACTGGAGGCAGGACCGTGGCACACAGGGCTGTTCCGGTACATCGGGATCTCCGTAATTTGGGTGGTCAATACAGGCACCCGATTACAAGCCCCCCGGCGTCCATTGCTCGGGGGTTTGAGGTCTGCCGGCCAGACTGTACTGATGCCATCCTTCTAGCTCCCGGCTTTGTCTCGGGGATAACACGCTTCTATAATACATACGCCGGGCTAAGATGAAAAAAATATTTCATTTGCAAGCAAATTATTTGTTATGTAACGCACAAAGAGTTGTTTATGGCCCCTAATAGTCTCTTTTTAGATGTCCCCCAGCAGATTTCTACTGTAAATAAACCAAAAGAAAAACGTATAGAGATAATCCTGCTGGGTAGAATTATTCACTATGTGGGAGATTAACAAGATTTATTAAAGATAATGTAATTAATTACGGATTAAGTGAATCAGTACATCAAAGTTGATTGGTATAATTTACGTTCCTAATAAGCTTAAGTAAATGGGACATATTCAGACTATCTGCAAGACATGTTAAAAAGGTACCTTGTACAGCTTGTACTCAGGCACAAAAAGTGGAGATATTTTTGTAATCTAATTTTTTGAGTAAATCTGTAAATCATTGTTTATTACTAGAGCCTGGAAGTGATCATTGTTTAACGATAATAACCATTAAAAAATTCCTGTGAGAGAAAAAGGCAAATATAGGGATTATGAAATGGTACATTTTAGCATGACAAAATGTCTTTCTTGTATTCAAACATTTGATTTATATTTGTTCTTATCTCATAATCCCCTTTCTATTCTCATCCTACTCTCAGTTTTGTCAAAACCCGTCCACATGTCGAAGATCCTTGCGTAATAGTGACGTTTACTCGCCTGCATTTTACAAAATCATATACTAAACCGGCTTCTGTGGCTCAGGGGTAAGCCCAAAAGCTCAAAGCTGGGAGATCGTGATTTCGAATCTTAGCCCAGGCCTTGGTTTTTCCGGTCAGTCCCCCACCAAGGGCGAACACTCTGCAGGCCTGATAGGAAGGCCGTGCCTAACGGCTGTGTTTCACTCACAAACGAGTGCGCCTTTCTGGGATTTCTTTGTTGAATGACCCAGAAATGGTGTAGATTACACATCATGGACAAGCAGGTGCAGTCACCAGGCCTGGTTAACACCAGGATATTACATGAGAGGAACCGTGTGATATAGTCCGAAACCGGAATGATTTTCTGCAGATGTACATATTCTTAGTTAAGCTAGCGGTTATTTCCAACAAAAACATACATTAGAAATCACATGCGTACTCTGTCTCGCCCTCTGTCACTCTGTCCGTCTGTCCTCTACAGACAGGTGTTTCAGTGATCATTTTATCTTGGAGAAGCAGAATATATTTAAATGAAACCCAAGGTATTAATCAAATTTTGAAGATGATAGAACCATTTTGTTTTATCATAAAATGGAGGGAGGGGTGGTATATGTGGATGTTTTGTAGTTCTTAAGCATCTTATATTCGGCATAATTAAGTCAGTTCTAATCGATCTTTCTACACAGGCCAGTTCTACATGATTTTATATTTGACACATTACAGTTCTACATAATCTTATATCGACACATTACAGTTCTACATGATCTTATATTCGACACATTACAGTTCTACATGATCTTATATTCGACACAGTACAGTTCTACATGGTCTTATATTCGGCACAGTACAGTGCTACATGATCTTATATTCGACGCATTACAGTTCTACATGATCTTATATTCGACACAGTACAGTTCTACATGGTTTTATATTGGGCACAGTAAAGTGCTATATGATCTTATATTCGACATAGGCCAGTTCATGCTTTCAAATTATAACAGGGCCAGTTCTTTTAGGATTTCACATTCTGCATAAATAGGCTATATGTCATCTCAGTGAGGTACCTTTGATACTGAATACGTTTTGTTTAGATGCGCTTTGTGACCACAAAGTCATACGCAGCTACGTTCACCCTTGGTAAGGAGGACAGCTTACTTAAACTTCTTTGAAGGTTTTTGTACAGAAACCATAAATGTTACATTCCTCCTCGAACCCTAAACAAGGTTCTTCAACACACACACACAATAACACCCATAATTATTTTTTTAAAGGAAGGTTTTGGAAGAACTTCACAATTTCTTCGCCGTCGACTGAGTTGGGAACCTTTAATTTTACTTCTTCCACCTAGAACTCTTAGGTTGAAGCACTCTCTGGGTATACCTAGGGATGCTATGGTTTATGTTACACCACTTGTTGTATGGCCACTCATGTAAAGAAATGTATGCATGTGTCATCGAGAGATTTGTTTCTCGTTGTCTCGGTGAAAATTTATGGAATAAATGGGATAAACGGCAACTTTGGACTTTATAACTGACAATTGTATAGCATGATGAACTTATTACAAGGACCAGAAAGCTCTAGCAAATTTTCTCTCATATTTGCGTTATCAATCTACATAATCAAGTTAATTACAAGACGTGTCTTTTGAATATTTATTCATACAACCTGACACAATAACATTATATTTTAAATCAGAACCTCACTATTTCTGCTGGATTTGTCTGTTAACATTCCAACATTGATATATATGGTATATTTGTTACACACATAATGTTATCACATGTGATACACTTCTATTTCACATATTAAAATTACCGATAGCATGGCAAATTAATTGCAAATTCATGGCACTAAAGTGCACTGCCATGCAGGCACTGTCTTTCATGCTCCCTACAGAAGATACATCTTTTATTTGTTTATATGTATTCTACCATGTACAAACATATTTATTTTAATGGGTTGGAATCAGCGCGGTTCCTTCATCCGTAAATTACTCCCAGGGAACTGGTGATAACTGCCTTTGAAGAATCCCTCTGGAAAATGAGAAGTTGAACAAATCAGCTTGGCAAGGTAGCTGAAGACTCGTCAGAGGAAAACTTATAAAGATAGTATTGAACAAATCGGGTTACGCCACTTTTGTAACCACTATTGTTATAACGGTCACTATTGTCATAATTACTACAATCACTATTTTTATTACAATAGTGTTGATGTTGCGGGCGGTAACTTTTCTCAGTTTCGTTGAGATTCTTTCACATCAAGTGTTTGAAACACACCACTGGGACACTATTCCAAACACACGCGGGCTTTGCCACTGAAGTTTTCGGTTTATTTGTCATTCATGTTATTTATGTACACATATCTTGCATACGGCTGTTTGTAGTAATACCCCTTTTTTAATTAGTAGTCATTAGTAATAAGTATATAACAAAGTGCCCTGAATCCCTGAAAAAGTCCGTCCCTGTTTCACCTACAGCGCGCAATTTCTTCTGCATTCTTGTACCCGGTGCTTTGTAATCCTGAATGGCCCTGTACATCAATTACAAGGGTGTACTATAAGGATGTCTATAATCCATGCGGATAGATGAGCAGCTGTGACATTTAAAAAAAATACTTGTGTATAAATTGTCACAGATTGTAATAGGTATTACTATTTTATCGACGTTGGTTGGTTATAAGGTTCTTTGGTTGGTTTTCTGAACTCTTCTTTCCCCCCCCCCCCCCCCCCCCGAAAAAAAACAAGCAATGACCTCATGAATTTTGTTGTACGGTAAGGTTAATATCTACGGACGAATATATTAAATTGTTGAGGTAATCTGATTTCAAAGGATTCTATATGAATGAGAATAATAACAATGAGCTGATACAGGTGTCAAATCAATTTACTGGTATGAGGAGCCGCCTTCGTTTTAACAAGCAGAGTTCACATGTGATGCAACCATGGAATTTATGAACTGTGACACATTTTCCTGTGAATCCGACCCATTAATAAATGAAAGAATCAATGAATTATTAATGCTTGCATTTAATTTTGTTTTCCCAAATATAGACGATTTTATGTTAACATTATGATAGCATTCAGTCACTTTATAGTTAGTTTTAACACTTCAGTTTATCAATAAATAGACGAAACTCGTTTGCATGCTTTTATCATATTATAGATTCTCTGATTTCAATTCCCTCTGGCGTGAATTATGAAATGTTCCGCTAAAAGCTGACTTAATTTATTATTCCCTCTCAGGTTTCCGGTGAACAATTAACATTAATTATTACGGCCGAAAGGTCCCCATATCAACTTTGAAACGAAACAACATGGTACCTTTCAAGTGATTATATTCGGACGACATTACATTTTTTATACATATTACCAAACCGGTGCTCGTGTTTCATCTGTGCACACCAATTTGGAAACAGAACTACTTTAATTCCACATAATACGAAACCATATCTATACCACTTTTCTTATTCCGACATATATCTGGTGACGATAGTACAATTGTGATACACCATTCGGAATCAGGGATACAAAAATGCATGTTTGCGGTCGCCTAGATACTTTTTTATTCTATTATCTATTTGATTCAGGTTTATTCATGATTTTTGAGTAAAGAAGAGAGATATAATATAGGTTCAAATAGCCCGGGGAGGAAAAAAAAACAGCCTTGATAAAATATGTTACCGAGGTCAGGAAAGACCGAGTTTAATATTTTATAAAGTAAAACTTACTGAATCCTATTCTTTGTTAAGTCTTTAACGACATCATTGACGGAACAAATCCACCTGGCATATACATCTCTCCCCCCCCCAAAAAAAACACAAATCATTGATGAAAAAAACCCGCGGGTATCGGATTCTTGATTAATGAGATAAATTTATTCATGTAATTTCCGGGAATGGGGGTTTGAAAATAGAACGAGGATAAAGGTCTGACATAGTGTCACCTTCTGTAATCAGCTTCCCAACGGTCCCCACTTGATGTCCCCGTGTGGCGGACGGATGGGTACTTTAAAATATCACCTATTTCGTTTCCTTCACCCAGGTTATGGTCTTTATGCCCCGGACTCACGTGATACAGGAAATATCAACTTCCGAACAAAAGTGACAAATTTTCACCTGTCTAAACCCAACTCTTAGCTCAGTTGTCCAAAATGAAAACATGTAGGGTGTAAAGAGAAACAACAACAAAAACATGATAGAATATATGAAGTTTAATAAGTGTAACATTGCAAGTTAATATTGAAAAAAAAAAACTGTAGTCATGCCTAAGACATTTTATGCTTATGAACAAAATAATAAAAAAATGGTTAGGTCAAAAATGGAGCACTGAACCAGTATACGTTTTTGGGTATATCTTTCTATCCTGACTGGAGAAAAATAAAACACATTGATTATAAAGAAATCCCCAGCAAAATCAAATCATTAATAAATGTATGGTCATACATAAGTATGTAACTGTCAGGGAAAATTACCATTATCAAAGCCCACATGTTATCGCAACTTGGATGCACTGCGAATGTTACCAAATCCACCCCTAGCTTATATATATATATGATATTGAATCCTTACTTTCGAAATCACTATGGGGTAAACAAGACATGATAAAAGGAACTACTCTAATAGCACCAGCAGAAAAAGGGGGACTCGATATGGTACCAATCGAAATCTAAATTTGATTCTTAAAATTCTTGGGTAAAGCGTTAGTTGTGGACCCTTGAAGGAAGGTTTAAGCCAGGTTGTTAATTAATTTACAATTGAAGGGTTTGGGCTCTTACCTATTAAAATGTAATCTTAAGTCACGCGACACCGATAAATTTGGTAAAACATGCAATCAATTTTGGAGAGATGTTTGAAATGCATGGTTCAAATAGAATTTAAAAACAAATGTATATACTTCTGACGAAATTTTAAGCCAAGAGCTATCTTTTGAACCCTCATATCAAAATAGATAAAGCAACGGCGTTAGAAAGAATTATTTAATGCAGGTGTAACAAAATTTTGTTGTTTAAAATATAATGGTAAAAACTATATATTCTAGTCACATGCAGAACTTGTAGACTTCACAAAGGCAAAACAGAGCAAAATGCAATATATGTATTTAATCGATGCTTTCCCTGCTTTTTGGAAAAAAAAACAGTGAAAACATGTATTGACATGGATAGCTAGAGTTCATGTAAAGCAAACATTAAAACAATCATGAACATCATGATAATTACACAGAAGGTATATAATTATTTAATTATGAAAGTCTGTACAGAAACCACAAAGGCTATTGATAAGTGTTCTAAAAATACAATGTGATTGTCAAGATTTAGTATTTGAAGCCTTCAAGAACATAAAAAGAACCACAGTATCAGAAGTGTGAAGGATGTTTCAGTATAATTCACAGATATATAACTCTAAACTCTTTCTTATATACAATAGGTAAATCTGATAGTGAGCTCTTTAAAAAAAGGAGGGAAACTCTTGTGCATGTATTTTATAGCTGCTGTGTAACACAGACCGTTTTATCACAGTTATAAAAATAGCTTGCAAATTTACATATTATAATGCCTGAAATAGCTTCAGTATGAAATCTGTTATATTTATCTACTACAACAATCCTTTGTTAAACATTCTCACACTATTAGTCAAACGATTTGTATATCAGTGTAAATGTGAAGATATTATGCCAAACTTTATCAATTACCAGTCATATGTCAAACAGATATAAACCATAGAAAGAAATATTGCTGATAAGAATGGCAACATATTCATACATTATAAAATTGGTGTGCACTGTTTTCTGAAACCTCAACTAAGCAGGTTGAGAATCACTCAAACTATCTGACACTGACAACAACCTCTTAACTTACAATCCCCCCCCCCCATCATATTTTCTCTCTCTCTCTCTTTTATCAAGGCAACCCCCCCTGCTCCTCCCTGAGCTCATCTTCATGCAATCACGAACAAACTTTAAACTAGTTGATTTCGTTTATTTTAAAATCTATACTACAATACTTGTGAAATAGATATTGACTCTTTTCCTATTCTATGTATCTTTGCTAAGTCACTTGTGTTTGTTTGAATTGTACTGTCATATTATTTGTTGTTAGTCGATTAGTGAATGTATTGTACTGTTACAGTAGTTTCTTTTTATGTAAAACGATTTATGGGAAAAAATGTAATAAGTTTATAGTCGGTACAATAAAAATGGAAAGCGAATCAGTTATTAAAATTAAAACTTTTGAGAGAGAGAGAGAGAGAGAAGGAGAAAGAGAGAGAGAGAGAGAGAGATAGTGAGAGAGAGTGTGTGTTTGTGAAGGCTGTGTCTGCGTTACTGAAGGGAGTACTCTATCAGATAACAACTCCCTCAATACCTTCCTCAAAGAAACGTTTCTCTTACAGAACGAATTTGCCTGTTAGCCTACGTCAGTACTACTTAAATATATATATATATATATATATATATATATATATATATATATATATATATATATATATGAACAGGACTCTATCAGCTTGTCTCGTAGCTTGCCACCTTGCTGACTGGTCTTCTGTAAGGTGTGACCAAGCAGGGCTATCAGTTTCTGGTTACGTGAGTTGAGCAACGATCTTGATTATAAAACCTGAAACAGATGAGGGGAGCCAGTTCCCGTCTGACAGGTGTGTGCCCGGGGCTGTGAAATGATGGAAAGGTCGGCGAGAAGGTTTGGCGTCCTGTCATTTTATTATAATACATCTGTCTTCAACCCCCCCTCCCGGGGAAAGTGGGGCTTTATCCACTACATTTATAAAGGGGTGATGATATTACCATTTAGAATATTTCATATTCCCGACTCTCTATTGCCTGAAGTGAAATAGAAAATAAAAATTCACAAAAATATAACAGGTTCCCCGCTAAAATATTTTAAACTTCGAAGCTTCGAGGACCTCAGGATTTCATATTCATAACCAGACTTTCTGTAATGTCATTCTGCCAGTAAAAGTGTACATCTCCAAGTATTGAAGAAGGTTATGGTTGTCACCTGTGTATCTTTGTCGTTATGAAATGAATAGACTTTCGAGAAAAAACTTATCCAGAACATTTCTTTGTAAGTAATTCTCTTAGCCTAATACTTTTATTTATCCAAGACATTTCTTTGTAAGGCCAATATTTTTATTTATCGAGGTCATTTCTTTGTAGGGTATTTTCATTTATAATATATCGAGGACATTTCTTTGTGAGGACCGCACTTCAGCCTAATACTTTTATTAATCGAGGGCATATCTTTGTAAGGACCGCTCTCTCAGCCCAATACTTTAATTTATCGAAGATATTTCTTTGTAAGACATTTCTCTCAGGTCAATACTTTAAGTTATACAGGACATTTCTTTGTAAGGACCGTTCTTTCGGCTCAAAACTTTTATTTATCGAGGACATTTCTTTGTAAGGACCGCTCTCTCAGGCCAATATTTTTTTTTATCGAGGACATTTCTTTGCAAGACATTTCTCTAAGGCCAATACTTTTAGTTATCGAGGACATTTCTTTGTAAGGGCCGCTCTTTCAGCCTAATACTTTTATTTATCGAGAACATTTCTTTGTAAGGACCGTTCTCTCAGGCCAATATTTTCATTGATCCAGGACATTTTTGTAAGGACCGCTCTCTTAGCCCATTACTTTCATTTATCGAGGATATTTCTTTCTGAGGACCGCGCTTCAGCCTAATACTTTTATTGATCGAGGGCATTTCTTTGTAAGGATCGCTCTTTCTCCCTTATACTTTGATTGATCGAGGACATTTCTTTGTAAGGATCGCTCTTTCTCCATTATACTTTTACTGATCGAGGGCATTTTTTGTAAGGATCGCTCTTTCTCCCTTATACTTTTAATGATCGAGGACATTTCTTTGTAAGGATCGCTCTTTCTCCCTTAGACTTTTATATAGCGAGGACATTTCTTTGTAAGGATCGCTCTTTCTCCCTTATACTTTTATTGATCGAGGGCATTTCTTTGAAAGGATCGCTCTTTCTCCCTTATACTTTTATTGATCGAGGGCATTTCTTTGTAAGAATCGCTCTTTCTCCCTTATACTTTTATTGATCGAGGGCATTTCTTTGTAAGGATCGCTCTTTCTCCCTTATACTTTTATTGATCGAGGGCATTTCTTTGTAAGGATCGCTCTTTCTCCCTTATACTTTTATTGATCGAGGGCATTTCTTTATAAGGATCGCTCTTTTTAACATATACTTTTATTTAGCGAGGACATTTCTTTGTAAGTATCGCTCTTTCTCCCTTATACTTTTATTGATCGAGGGCATTTCTTTGTAAGGATCGCTCTTTCTCCCTTATACTTTTATTTATCGAGGACATTTCTTTGTAAGGATCGCTCTTTCTCCCTTATACTTTTATTGATCGAGGGCATTTCTTTGTAAGGATCGCTCTTTCTCCCTTATACTTTTATTGATCGAGGGCATTTCTTTGTAAGGATCGCTCTTTCTCCCTTATACTTTTATTGATCGAGGACATTTCTTTGTAAGGATCGCTCTTTTTAAATTATACTTTTATTTAGCGAGGACATTTCTTTGTAAGGATCGCTCTTTCTCCCTTATACTTTTATTTAGCGAGGACTTTTCTTTGTAAGAATTGCTTTCTCAGGCCAGTATTTTTAATGATCAAGGACATTTCTTTGTAAGGCCCGCTCTTTCAGTTTAATACTTTTATTTATCAAGGACATTTTTGTGTAAGGACCGCTCTCTAAGGGCAATTACTTTTACTTCATACACACGTGTACTTAAGTTCGAAGGTTAGAAATTCATGGACTCCACCATGCCGCGGACCATCCTCGGTTCAGAGGAATCATCAACAGCTCTTTGGACCAGACACGATGATTAAAGGCCAGTAAAGAAACCAGTGTTCCTTCTTTTTCATTCCTTTGTTGTGAGGTGTTTGACTTTTCAACAGAACTGCTGCTTGTATTACAAAAAAAAGGATATATACGCACAAGAAGTCTTCCTTTTTATCTGTACAGAAAAAATATACATCATACATATTCGACTCCGTAACTTTATAAGCCCTTACGGAACACTGGTCCCGTTTGAAGAATCTGTAACCTTCAGCTTTATATCACGATGTACATACAAAAGAAATGAACGCTACCCGGCCCCACCTGTCAGGAATTTCCTGTGTGTTATTTGACTTAAAATCTATAAAGTTCGCTTGATTTAAAAGCGTAGTCAGTTTACCTTGTCAGTAGCACGATCTAAGGGTTTTTTTCCACCATGTAAAAGAATGCTAAATTTGATCATTGGAACCTTAGATTGAAACTCTAGACGTGAACGCACTGTTAAATTTACTGAATTAATAAAAGGGGGCGTTTTTTTACTCCCAACCTTTCCGACATTTGATTAAGTGCCGGTTAGGTCGCCCGGCAGACACCGGCAGCAGACGACAGCATTCATATTAATTGATAAAACATTTCCTACCGCTTTCTGGTAATCGTTATTTACCGTTCCCTCCTTTTTTAGTTGGCGTTTAGCGTTTCAGTCCACAGAACGTGTCTGGGTCAAAATTAGATATTGCAAATATTGTTACATAAGTTGCGATATGTGAATGTTGAATTATTCACGATGTTTCTTGGTCGTGGATATGTTCGTCTCAGGAACATTTTTTCTAGCTTAACTGACCCCGGTACACTGTTTTTTTAAAGGATTTCAGACCAATTTTTGCCGCTGGACCGTCCTTTTTAGGACCTGGAAACCTTTTAAAGCGTTTCCAAGTAGTCCACCCGGGTTGGACCCCTCCTTTCCTGAATCCTGGATCCGCTCATTCTTTTCGTTGTTTTGATTTTTTACGCGGGAATTGACAAATATTTCAGCTTCCGTTGTTCATCTATCCGACCTAAACACACACGCACACACAGAAAATTGACCGCAACCGATAACACTGCGTCTGTTTATCAGTTCGTCCTTATCACTGCCCGTCATGGTTTGTTGTTCGGCATTGGCTGCTTCTCTTGGGGCTTTCAGTTTCTAAAGCTAAACTATAATGCTGAGGTGGTAGTCATTCCTCGTTTGTCACATCACCGTTTTTTATTTTATCACGTTTTCCAATCAGTGCTCTTTCGTTTCTCACAGCTAATCTACGAAGATTGGGAAAGTTGAAGCGAACGGATAACACAAAGATTGTTTATTTTACCGCAGGTGTTTTAAATATGACAATTTAAACACCATTCGTTATACTTCAAACTATGCAATATGAACTTGGCTACTTATATGATTGTAAAATGATATTATTAGCGGCCATTACCATACAGTCACCGTTAAGGTAAACAGTAACGTGCAAGGCGAAAGCCGACTTCTGCTGGCCTCACGGCTACGCCACGGCACATTAACGCTAATTGAGAAGAAAACTAAAAGATAATCCACTATTTGTTACATATATAAGGAACCCATAGGAAACATTGTTTTCGCATGCTGAAACCGAATTTATTCATTTGTATTTCGGACGACATCGGAATTATATGAACAATAGGCCTAGTAACCCGACAGCCTTTACTACCTACTTACTCTTATTATCTCTATGCTGTTGGTGGTCAGTGGAATGCCAAATACAGCGTGATGGGTATAAGGTTATAATTAATTTGATAACGAATAATGAATGCATCGCATTAAAATGTTTAAGTTGAAAGTTGAAATAAAAATATCGGGAGGTTAAAAAAAGTTCATGACTTTGGAAAAGCTTTAGACCCCTGAAAAAACAAGTCTTGGGAATCTACGTGAAGAATACTTATGTGCCTGTGTGTGTGACATTGATCTTAATTGGTTATATTTATGAGTATGGCATGTACAACAATAGATTTGTACCATAATAGGAATTTGATCCTAAAAATAACTGTTTAAATTAAATTTGGATTAGTGTTTTGTACAGTTTCAGACAGGAATAAATGTACTTGAAATATGTACTTCAGTGATAACTCAAGCGTTCAAATTGCTGTTAATATAAATTTCAGTTTCATCTGTGAATTTTCATTGCTAACTCGGTATTACTATTGCCTATCTTGGACAGGCAGGCAAGCATCAAAAGAAATTTATACTTGTAGCAGGTCTAACACCAGTGGTTATTACGTCCTGGTAAACGCAGATCTTAAAAGAAAAAGTTCTATCATATGAGTGAGAAACACATGACAAAATTATCAGATCTATGTGAAAGTTGTTATTCATTCAGCAGAACGGAGGCACTTGATCTCGATAATTCTCGAAAATAATCCATAACCATGGCAACCCTTCGCTTATGGCTATATCCGTAAATGGTTACAATGTCATCTTTTCCCCCCGTCGTCAATCAGTTTGAAAGAAATGACCAATTTAATTTTTGTACGCCCGGAACAGACGTCTTCAGGGCGTACACTGATTCAGTTTATCACTTGCTAGGGCTGCACCAAATTATCGGTTAATACAAGATTTACACCGTTATTATGTTATATTTATAGAACTTACACATTAGTATATGTTTTTATAAGAGAAACAAAGAGAGCAAGGTATCTATAATGGCCATTGGTTTGCCCATTTTTATAATTGGTTCGGGACTGGTCACCCGAGGGGCCGTAGCGTTCGTCTACTAGCATCAATTAACGCCTATAAACAACATTATATGGCCACGTACAAATCAAGATTCACGAAGTTATATCTTCAACTGGGAAAAGCTTTGGTCCTGTTGGTTTTGTATAAGCATTAACAGAAAATACAGGTTTACATGCCATTGGTGGTATTACGACGGATTCAAAGGAAACTCCCACTTTTTCCTCTAAAATGTTTTAATTTTTGGTGTATCTATTTTTACACACAGGTCCAGGAGTTGTAAATTCCACGGAACCCCTTGACGTTTGCTTCATTGGTTTAAAACAACGGGTTTGTCAGCCGACACGTGAAGGAACAGTGCGTAAATGTTTGCATTTAATTTAATTTTTTATAAGTTCTGAAAAGCATTAATCTTTACGCCTTTCTCCTTCAAATGCTTTTTTTTCAACTTTGCATTTGATGTAATCTTTGTAATTAAAAAGTTAATAAAACATTGAGAAACTGATTTAAAGGGGGTCGTCATGATGAGCCATGGTAATGGTATTGGGATTGAACACATAACTAAAAGCTCGGGGGGGGGGGGGCGCCAGTTCCAATCTTTGCGGAGGAGGGGTGAGGTTTTTCACCTTCGGACCCATCCAGGGTGAGCGCTCTGCATGCAGGGTTTAATGGAAGACCGTGCCCAACAACCGTGTGTCATTAACATATAAGTGCGTCCTCGGAGCTTCCTCGGTGTTATGACCCAACATTGGGGATGATTGCACACCATTACTGGCATTAAGAGAATAACACCGTTTCTGGCACAGGGCCAGGAATCAGACCAATGAGAGCGGGGTGTCGCGGCTTTACAATTGCATAGTTGCATAACGCGATACCACGCTGTCATTGGTCTGATTACAATTTTTTGCTCTGTGCCAGCCCTGGTGGTGAAACCCGGAGAATCTCCCTACTTAAAGCAGCGGTTTAAGCGAAGGAGATTTAGAACGAGTGCTGTGTATAACCGTCGCACGAGGAGTGTAATATATTGCAAGTTTAAAATGACAAGTATGACCCGTAATGTTACACTGGTTACAATAATTTAAAAAAGTTGGGAAGGGGGAAAAAAATCGTCATTATAGGTTGTTATAGATGTCTCTTTTAAGTATGCAGCAGTGTGTTTGCCGGGCCGGCCCACGTGTGATTCCTGATATGTAGAAACACAGCGATGTTGTTCTAGATGTTTCTTGTAACGCGTGTGTACTGTATCATGTTAGGTTCTCTGGATTGTTCGGGAAATGGAAAGTTCTCGGCTTGAGGTGAGAAGTTATAAATAGGGGGCTGTGTTTAGAGCCAAAAGGGAGAGGAGAGAAATATTCCAGCGGACACAGAAGCGTGTAAGTCGGTTGTGGACCATTTCCGATAAGTGCGGCAATTATAGATTTTCTTCTAAATTTGTGACGGATCTTTATAGTCTTCAGTTTGGTTCCGGGATTATAACAAGAACTTCACTTTGGGATTACAACGGATTGATTTTGTGAATGAACTGGACTGTTATTCCCTGAGAAGATTTATGTGAACTGTTCATCTGGGTTGTGCGTTATAAAGGACATGTTGTTGCTGTGACAGTGATGGTATCCAGGTACTCTACACTTTATTTATATACTTGTATTGATTTACTGTTGTACTGTTGTTATACTGTGTAATTGTATTAATTTAGTGTATTGTAATGTTAGGATTGTTTTAAGAATAAATTATAATTTTTTTGTTAGCAAAAAACACTGACTTCTTTATTCATTCCCCTAGACATTTCATGCTGCCTAGTGTTACAGAATCTGATTTTTTTATTTCCATTACAATATTTATATTCGTAACGACTACGTGATCTGTTGATATAAGTTCCATAACAAGGTTAAGGTCTTTGTAGAAAACAAATGCGAGCGATTTACCCCTACAACATTAGTGTACAAGTTAACAACTCCTCATCAAAATTACATGAGCGTCACTGAACGCGATGATGAACGATAAATGGCTTGGGATCGTGGATGAGTAAGCAATTTATTCTTTTTTTAAAACGATGTACATTATTCACTCCCGCAGGAGAATACACTGCCCAGTAAGTAGTGTATCGCGAACGATTATCAAAATAACGGTGATACAGATCGATTGCTCAGGTGAAATATAGGTCGGTGTAAGCTATGCTTCATGGCTTCACTGAGTGTGTCTCCTTAAAATACAGTCCCATGCAGTAAGTAATGGATATTTGATATAGTGCCATTTCATTCTCATTTTGTAAGATTTTGATATTTATTTGATTGAAACTGTATGATATATTTCATAAATAACAGTCAGAGAGGGGTAAATTATTATTCCAATCAACAGTTTCAAATTATTTGGAACTTGTATGTTATCATTTGCAATACATAATGCGTATAATTATCAGTTATCAATATTTTCTTGTGTATGTTTGAAATGATATTAAATAAAATTTTCAAAAATCTCTTTTTCTCTGCGTCTTTATACCCATACACTTTCTATCTCGCTTTGTCTGTCTCTCCCCCTCTGGCTGTCTGTCTTCCTCTTCTTTCTCTCTTTCTTTCCTTCTGTCTTTCTTTCTGGCAGTCTGTCAGTCTGTCTCTCTCTCTCTCTCTCTCTCTCTCTCTCTCTATATATATATATATATATATATATATAATATCTCTGTATAAATAATCGACATAATCTATATATTTATATATAGCCTATCTATATAATCTCTATCTCTCAATCTCTAAATATATAACATACAATACACTCACGTTTCATGATTTCTTTATATTTTGTCTTATTTATATTTGGATTATCTGGCATGATTATGAACTTTCTCGTTTATATATTTGAGGTTGATCAAGTGAATACGACCTCGGTACTGTAAACAAAATTATAATGTACAAGCAGTCCTTTTATTGTGCTGGTCAGACCATCGGCTGGGGGCTCGCACCTGTGTTTACAAAGCCGGCCTGTCCGAGTACGTACGTATACACGTGCAGTGTCATGGAAGAAACAACTGCCACCATTTAGGATGTTCACATAACGTCTTGTGAAAGTCGTATACATAGTTGTCCAGGCATACCTAGTGCGATTTCACGTCCGAGCACAACTTCAAGTTGACAGTGGATACCACAGCAAGCGTAGACATTGTCAAATATATCGCCAAGTACTTCATGTGAATGAACTATCCGTTATCCTAATGTAATACCTTCAGTGTGGTGTATTTATTATATACCGGTATTAATGTATGATCATTCGGAACTCAAGGTTGAGGGCTTGGCCTGATGCATATAGTGCTCATTTCAGTATGGATGGTCTATACGATAAATGAAGATATCACTTTTGCCTAGACTTTAAATCTTAAGTTATTTTCAAAATGCTGAAAAATTTCAGTGCCCTCGAGGGCCTAATCTTATTTTTCATTTCTCATAGGATTAAGTCCGTATGGCATTATTCGTTATGACAATGTGCATGCATGAATAACAAGGACGAGGACTTCTCTTAATATGAGTACTTTGTGTGTGATTTATTGCGCAGAATTTTTATACTAATACTAAAATGATTTGCAATATATGTTACAAAATATCTGAGAGAAAATTAGCCATGAATGCACAACTCAGTAGGCATTGATGCTGCGCTGGTATTTAACTTGAGGCGTGATATAAGCCACAGGAGGAATGTACTGCAACAGCCATCTATCATCGTGGTAAACAGCCGACAATCTTACATTAGGATAAGAGTGATGGTATAAGGGGCGGATTCAGGATTTAGGAAAGAAAAAAAGGTACCCAGGTCCGGAAGGGGGGGGGGGGTGAGGCCGTAAAAATTGTTTGAAACCCTTCTGGAATTAGCAGAAAACAAAACGTGATTCACAAACCAAATTGAAAATCCGTCTCTGTGGTTACAAGTCTTTTCCTGTTTTGCTTACCTGTTGGCTATCTTTTAGTAAAACCATGCAAACCATGTTTTCAAAATATTTGTATTCTCATTAAGCAGTGACAGTGCGGTCCTCGTTTCCAGATGTAAAGACAAGAAAAAGAAACATTTAACTACCTGTGCTCGTCTAAAGTCGGTGTTTGACGCACGGATGGGCATTCTGATTCGGCACATCAATTATAGTCTAGAATGACACGGGAAAATTAGATCAATGTTTCTCTCCGAAAAGTGAGGTCTGAGGAGAAATTTCTAAACCTGCTCTTTTAGTGAGAGTAACACGTTTTCCGCCGTAATGTGAAGACAGCCTCAAACATTAAGACGTTTTTCCTGTGCTGGGTGGGAGTTTGCGTCCCATGTCAGATCAATGTCATGTCGCAATTTGTATTAATAATGTCATGCTTTCTGTTTCAATTCAGTTAATGTTATCAATTATGCCTCCGCCAATAGAGCACGCCTTCATTCCCGTCCGTGTGTATGTGTGTTTGTTGTCAACTTAACACTCACAATCATAAACTGAATCTCATGAAATTATCAGAGGACCTTGGGAATGGGCCAATGAAGAAACAATAAGATTTTAATGTAGGTCCGGCTCGTGATGCGGATCCGGGAATGGCTTTTAAGAAAGTTCACAAATATGCAGTCCCATATGCCCGATTGAACATGGGAATATGGGCTGAATAAGTTTAAGCAAACACTTGCTACAAACATGTTCACCAATGAATCTGTGAATATTGGCCAATAAGTGAACACGGGTTGTGGAGTATCCCACATTAATATTAGGACCGCCTACATGGTGGAGGCCTGCATACGTGAGAATGAATAATACTAATTTTTCATTATAATGCCCTGACCCAAATTAATAAATAAATTATCTTCCTTCAAGACACATAAATATTACCAACATAAATTTTGACGAATTTTTTTTCATTAATGCAGCTGTATGTTGTAAAACATATTATAACCAATGTATATTTTTTTATTCCGTCTATATACATATACAAAAAAAATACATATGCCTTTTTTGTCTAAATAGAATCTTGTTTCGTCTGGATCTGTTGGGAGAAATGTATTGTATTTTAAAGCCTTGGTTACATCAAAATGCAATGATGTTTCTCTTTTTTTATGTCAGCGTCACATGTTAATTTTAATTGGCATGTCGTTGAAAAAGTCGCGGATGTCGTAGTCCCGGGACGAGGACCTCGTGTCGCGCCACTCAAGATTACCAAGAAATGACCATAGGTATTAAAACCTTGAGAATACATCTTGTTCTTACAAACTTAAGAAGGCTGGATCCCCCCGAAAGACTCCATCTAAAGAGCGTCTAGGTCCCGTATACCCCATCAAACACTAGCATGAATAAACCATGCCACATAAACCACGGGGACCATCGCACGGGTCAGCGCAGACCACCTTGGCACCAATTTGGTATGAATTGTGACGGCATCCACGTTGACATAGCGGTGAGTGAAGCCTTGTTCGGGTACGCGCGGGGCTTGATATATCGAAGATAAATTTAATGAGGACCGTCAATTAATCTCAAGTGACACAAAGGACTCGCTGATCTATACTGGATCTATCTTGACATCCCTGACCTTGCATTTAAGCGAGCTGATCATTCTAGCAGACAGATACATGACGGGGCAACTACACCATGGTGGAACCCCGCGACCTGCCTCCTGCCACCAAGACTGGTTACAAAAGCTAGAGAGGTCTAATTTCCGTAAACTCACCCAGCTGGACGGGGCAAGCCCCGTGCTGCCATGCCGGAAATTACAACTATCATTCTGTTTAAGCCTTGTAACACGACTATAATGAAAATGGTCCTACAATAAACCACTAATGTGTCTGTCAATTAATGAATGTCGTTTCTATGGACATGCACCGCAGGCGGGCAGTTTGAACGAATTAATTATGCTAATGACGATAGAATGTATATATATATATATATATATATATATATATATATATATATATATATATAGAGAGAGAGAGAGAGAGAGAGAGAGAGAGAGAGAGGGGGGGAGCTTCGGGGTGAGGGTGGAAGGAGGAATTTATGTCTGTATGTTATATATCACATTCGTCAGCAGAGACAGAGAAAACGACCTGGAAAGCTGGAAAAAAATGGTTGAAATATGCCTGTGTCATTAATCATTCGTGCTACAGAGATACTAACGAAATTTTATTCTGCGTTGATTATCTGATTACTAATGACAGATGCTTATCGTTGCCATATGAAAATAAACAATTTCTCCAAAATCACCGTTTTGAATATCAGAATTCGACACAAAAAATATACCTAACCAATATTTTATAACCAAGCACTCCATGATTTCGGACGTGTTTTGTCGTTTGTCCTTTCAGTTTGTCCGGTTATCTGTTAGCAATCTTTTAAACCAATTTCAACAACTTTTTGTGAAGAATGGAAAAGTGAAAGACCAGACAGAATGTTTGCCTGATCGAATGCGATTGATTTTGCAATGGCGGAAGTAGTGTGCGTTCTCCTGAGTGATCTCATATTTTCTTAAAGGATCTCGTATATATATATATATATATATATATATATATATATATATATATATATATATATATATATTTAAATATATATATATATATATATAAATTTATATATATATGTATATGGCAAATTCAAAAAACAAGGTGTTTACGTCCAACGTGATATATTCTATGTTGTAATTTATGTATAGTTTAGAACACTTTACAGTTTATAGGGCCAGCTAGGTCGTATTAATATTACCATAACTTAATATTAAATAATTGTTTTTCAATTTATCAATCGGTAGTCAAAAACTGCTGTAAAGTTTCTGCTTACGGGTTCAATCTGTCTCACATGTCAAAGATAAAAGATTCATTTCATTTTGCAGAAATAAAATTGAAATATTTTGCCCATTAATCAAAGATCAGAGGAGGGGTTTGGTCGAGAATGCAAATGATTGATTAATTATTCTATTTTCTTTTGAAGTTTAGCGTTCCAACTAAATCTTAACAAACGGAAGCCATAAAGATTCACTATTCCACCCTTTCAAGACTGGTTTTCTGTCAATTACTGCAGAATACTTTTTGTCCACGAAATGAATCAGGCCCATTAAACTTCATTTTATCAATATTAGGTCAATTTTGTGCTAAAAAATATTGGCATGTTCATTATTAGTCTGATGGTTAAAGCAAGTTCCACGTATAACCTTCTCAACTTAGGGCGCGGCTCACTTTCACCAGCAGTAGGTTTTACATTGGACGTTTAATGAAAGCAAGGCTTTGTTTGTCCGATTGGTTAATGGAGGGCGTCTGAAATGGAAGTGCCCGGGCAAGTAAGGGGAATATAAATATATTTTATTTGCTGAGGTTAATTATCTTTATGCACAAGTCTTAACAAAGTAACATTCTATTCCGCTTATTAATGGTATTTTCCGCACGTATATGGCAGTGTCAAACGTTTGTATTTACAAAGTTAACGCCCAGGCTTGTTATTACGTGACTTTTGTCCTGTGATACTTGATAAATACAGATTAAACTACTCATTGAAAATAATGATTATATGCACACCCTCAAACCACTCTTTTTTCTGTTTATGATGATAGTTATATTTGAAATTTTTAGATTAAACATTTGTCCAGAAGAAACTGTTATACTATGGATACGATGTATGGTTTCTGTCGTTATTCGTGCACGTTTTCAGAAGGTGAAAAAAAAACAAGTATTACATTTTATTAGCAGCAGTTTTATGTCACTGACGTCCAGCGACGACGTCTTGTAGGCTTTATCAGATTAATATAAATGGCTGTTGAGTCGAGGTGGTTATTAAAAGAACCCCGTGTAATCAGGCTTAACTTGTTATTTCTCTGAACAAAAAGTTTGTGTGTATAAAGGATTTACCTGAAAAGCATAAAGAGTTTTATTCATGTAACACTTTTTAAGAAAACTAGAAGGTTCTTGCAAATATATTTTTATATTTCCGAGAAATTCTTTTTTTAAATGAAATATTTTATAATATATGATTATTTGGATTATTAGTACGGATGTACAAGATAATGGATTCACACCTACGGATGATCTCCCCGTAAAAGAAATATCATGACGACACAACAAAGTGCACAACCAGATCTACAATTGTTAGAAAACGCAACAACAAGGGTGCGTCAAGGTTTTAATTGTATACATGTTATGTTAATAATATCAAAGTTTGAATTATAACCTTATATTTAGTATACCCAGTGTTTTGGTCGTAAAATTGGGACTGATGTACTTTGGTTAATGGATTTAAAATTAGAATTAGAAGGCTTCCCTCTTGAGAAGTGTACTTTGCAGACCAGTTCCAAACAGCAAATCTGAATTTAAACAAAAGGCCTAAATTGGATGTCACTAGGGGCATTTTGAGCATCTCCAAGTCAATTGCATGAGTTGTTAACAATGTCAATGCCAAAAAAATAGTCTTGTCATTAAAAATATGCAACCTTTCAATTGTCAAGTTTCCCTGACATATTGAACTGAATTAGAATAATTGTTTCCCTAGAAATATACTTAACTGTTATTGAATTGGAATGGAAAAATCTGAATTGAAGGTACAGGTCTGGAATGGAAAAATCTCAGTTGACCAAAGGACTGATTGCGGTAACATTTGGTTCTGCTCAACCCCATATCCTGTGTCAGTCATGTAAGGTCTGGATTAAATTTGGACAACATTAGCAAAAGTGCCAAAGTCTCCGAGTCTGATAAGCCTTAAGCAAAGTTTCTTTTTAACAGGAAGAGGAGAGGGAGGGACGCCCTTTAAAAGGTGTCAGCGCGATTATGTCTGTAAAATAGGTCCCTGCCGCCTTCTTATCAGGCGCCAAAACTGACTAATAGTGCAAGTGGAGGACAGGCGAAGAAAGGGCGGTAAAACACTCTGGGACTTAAAACATTTTGAGCCTTTTATCTGCTGAACCGTGTTCCGGTAGATATGAGACGATTGACTTCGCACTCTGGCTTGATTTTGGCTAATCTGCGGGTAAATACTTAATTGTCTTGGCCTGTGGCTACAAACTGCCTGCGCCAAGTCTTTTTTAAATTTTTATTTTTCGTCATAAGGTTTTTGAAGAACGCTATTTTATAGCATTGGAAGTAATCACAGGATTTACGTGTGCTCAATAAATATAATAAAGCAGTTTCTATCGCAGACTGTTGTCAGTTTGATTTAACACGAGCACATAGGGAAAATTGTGTTCTGGCTTCTCAAAGAATGATCAGTTTATAAGTCAGAGTTGGGAAACAGGAAAGAAAAAAGTATATCATTCAGCGGCGATTATTATAATAGTTATAAGTGGGGAAATACTATAAATTAATATTAACCTAAATTGTTTTAATAAAAAAATAAACAAAAATTGACATCTTACATCTTCAGGAAAATGATCTAACTTTTTTTAATTTGAATAAAAGTATTTCAGAGTAATGAGAGTAATTAATTGATTAAATGTACACAAGTCAATCTTTGTATGATTTCTTAAAATATAAAACAATATAGCGATATAACAAGAATTGTTTTCCAAATAATATAGGTAATGGCTTATTGTAAAAAATACAAGCACGATGGCGTGTTAATTGGTGAAAGCGGGAACTAATTAAAACTATCTACACTTTTTATTATTTCATAATAACTTTATTATAATACAGAAAACAAAAACATACAGAAAACAAAAAAGGTTTAACATTTTTTTCATTCGACAGTGATTTAGACTTTTTAAACAAATGCAGTATATAGCAGTTGCTCATCACAGTCAAATTATGAAGCTTAAAGAAATACGCCTCCTACGAAGGCGTCGTCATTGTGGGGCGTAAGCAGGTGGTTGCATGCATGAAGACCGATAAGTAATGTATTGCATTATGCCAAGTTATTACAAAAAAGCTTTGCGGTAATTATGTCACAATGTTCGTAAAGCATGATACGAAATAGGTCCGCTGAAACCAGCAGCGTGGAGGCAATTCAAATTAAAGCCAGATCAATGTGTGCAATAAAAGAAAATGTAACAAACGTAACATAGATAACTGCCAGTCAATTTCTATCATCCGAGTGCATTGGAGTCAAGAGAAAGAAATTACAGACTTTACCTTGATTTTTTTTGGAACCATATGCACCATAGCCACCTTGGCGGTTGTACTTGTATATAAACAGCCCATTTCGTACAATTTATCCTATACACAAAACACAGAATCCGAGATGGGATGGGTTTAATACTAAATTTGTTTTATCCTGTTGGTTCATAGAACCGCGGCCTGCTTCTCATTTGTCAGGGAGGACAGGCTCGGGAAGCGAACTTTATTATCAGTCCGGTCCCTGACGGCATTAGTGGAGGCTAGTCCTATAGAAGAGGATTTCCGTTCGTCTATGACATATTCGTGCACCCCGTCACCGTCTCTTTGGTTCACCATAAGTCGGTGGCCTCCGTTGGCCTGCCCGTCTTTTAGATATTTCTTCCTACAACACTGGCTACAGAACAGCAGTTTCTGGAACGCAAGTCTGAAGTCTCTCTGTAGGAAGGCATAAATGACAGGGTTGATAAAACTATTGGCATATCCTAGCCAGGTTATAAAAGACTCGGCCCGCCGGGGAAGGGGACACTCGGGACAGAAAGGCATAATCAGATACATTAGAAAAAAAGGCGACCAGCAGAAACAAAACAAGCCCATTATAAACCCCAGAGTCTTGATAGCTTTAGCGTCTCTCGCCACCTTCTTAGAGCGCTTGCGCAAACGTTTCCGCACTTCAGTTTCATTACGCCTCACTGAGGTTTCAATGCGGCGTATCTCTTGGGCTTGTCTTTTGGCAACTTTATAAATCTTCACATAAGCGATCATCATAACAACCAGAGGCACATAAAAGGACCACATTGATGATATTACAGCGTAGACCCGGTTAACTGCTAAAGAACACACCGGTCCGTCAGTATATAACTGCATGACCTGTCGATCAGCGAACCATCCAGCATAGATGGGTACAAATGATATGGCACAACTTGAAATCCAAACCACCAGTATCATGATATAAGCACGCTTCTGGGTCATTTTAGAGTGATATGTCAGCGGTTCATTGATAGCTAGGTAGCGATCTAGCGAGATAACACATAAATGTAGAATAGACGCAGTGCAACATGACACGTCACACGATATCCAGAAGTAACAAAATATCCATCCAAATTTCCACATACCAAGTATATGTGTGATGAAAGAATAAGGCATCACTAATAGCGCCACTGTGATATCAGCTACAGCTAAAGACACCACAAAAGAATGTGTCACTGAGCGAAGCCGATGAAATTTAGCAACGGCGGTGACAACTAAAATATTCCCAAAGAGAGTAAGGATGATGATTATCACTAGTAAACATCCGGTAAACACCGTGTACCAGGAAGTCTGCTGTGGTCCCATCACTGTAGTGGAGTTATCCATCCCGGCGGATGTTGCGGAACTGTTGACAGTTAAGGATAAGTTGAACGGATAAAGGACGAGCGGAGTGCTGGAAACAGCCCTTGCCAGGCGTGCGCCGCTGCCATCAGTGCCGACTTCTTTTGTAGCAAGCCCAGCCACATAGGATGCAGCCATGTCGGTCCGCAGCACTTACATAGAGTCTCCAGCCACTGTAACTTCAGTTCACTGTTAATTGACAAACTTGCGGGTCCTCACTAGGGGCGCGTGCCATATGTCACCATTACCCACCATCGCCCGTGTTGTTGGTTCTTGTGAACGTAATTACTTAATAACAGCGTTCAGCACGCCATCGATCATGATCAGACAGGTTATGTTTTGTGCATGGTTAACGTGTTCCTTATGCTTGTACATCTAGTATTTATAAAACAATGATTTACGTAACGGGACTTTTCTCTAGTACGCCGGGTCTGCTATCACTGCTACTTGTCTTATCCCAGAGTTCGGCCAAATGAGCCATTTAACAGCTACACACAGTCGAGAGACGACTGGCACTGAACGGCCCGTCTAGCTTGCTATTGTACTGTTGATTCGCATTGGCACACTCTCAGTTTGGCGAGGACTGAGGTCAAAATCCTTAGCATAATGATTCAATATCCAGTCTCAGCCTTGGCTCTGAAATATCACTAGTAAATTGTGAAGCGAACAATACGGATATACGTAATATGACGCAATTAATATTATATCCCGTCAAACCAAATGTTCTTTTGAAGTATAGTAACATATGAAACCGGTATCTTGGAGAGAATCTTTACTTTTTCTCAGGTAACCAATTATATTTCTGATGTGGATTCTTCACCAGTGGAGATGGTAGCTGCACAGAGCTTGTTAGAGAAGCCCGCTTTGAGCGATGGGTGAGTCTTCTAGTAAAGGTAGACAGGGGTATACAGCCCCTTAATGAGAGCTGGGAGGCTGTCTTGTGCCTTTACTCTGAGCCACTACATGACTGAAGCAAACTTGGCTTTCTGGCTTCCGTTTATTACGAATTGTTCATTTCTTTTTTCTTAGAATGGCCTTGCGGTAGCAAATTTTTCCGAGGGTAAGAGTAACGTTCACAATAAATCTATGGCGTACGGAAGAATTGCCGCAAAATATTTACAATACAGTATTTGAACATTTGAAAAACATTTGCCAGGCCGCCAATGGAATTACCGTTATGATTCAGTGAAATGCGTGCTGAGTAATAAATTTACTTCAGAATTCGGTAAGTGTGAAGATTGTGTCCCATGACATGTCGCTGCCGCAGACCCCAAGGAGCTCCAGAAAATCTCCTTAGCCAATCACCACAATCTCATGGCCTGAAGTAATTTCCACCAGTCTCTCGTCCTTTTGTAGCCTAGCACCATCGTACGTCCTATTTGACAGACAAATCCATCGTAAATAAGCTTATTCTCTACATTTCTCGTGATCTGTAGCCAAGAGCTAGGACAGGCAGTTCTTCCGACCGTGACAGTCGGCCTCACCAATAAATCGTTAAATGAACCCGTAATTATGTTCTTGATACAGGGACGTTTTCTGACCGAAGCAAAAAGTTTCAGTGATATAAAAAAGTCCACTTTCCCTTAATGCGTTTATGTTTGTTAATTTTGTATACACCCACACAGCTCCGGCAGATACACAATACTTAGTCTAGCTTGGTCTTTGAGTTGGTAATACCGTTACACATAAAATCCATTTTGGCGTAAACCGCAAATGATAAAATAAATTCTCTAAATCCACTGGTATTTATACGTTTTTCAGGCTCAGATAGGTTCATTGAAATTTCTTCTTAGCTTTCTGGTTTGTCCAACGTATTTTTGTCTATCTGCATTGTTTGCTAACACACCTTGCACATAACCAATAAACTTGCTCGATAACGATTAGTTTTGGTGGATAACCATGAAAAAACTCAATCGGCTTAGTATTAACAAAGGAATGTACCTATAACATTGACAGATGCGCGTTGTTTTATTTTTGCTATGTAGAGTAAACATATTTGCTCAAAGTTGTAATTTTCACTGCAGATTGGCACGTCCGCTGAGCCAGGATTACGTGCAAATTTTCCGAAAAGAGAACTGGACTTTCTATGCTTCCCGGATATAATTTGTCGGTTCTCCAAATAAGGTGGATTGGTCTGTCTGGAAGAAAAAAATATTATGGTATTCATGCAATTGTAACAATTGAATTGACACTAAAACATTCAGATATAAAAAGAAAATGATAATTTTTATAATTATAATTGAAATTATCAATTAAATATATTTGAGAAAAGTTAGAATTTTCGTTCCTTATATTTATATATGAATTATGTTATATATAAAAAAGTTATATCGACTAGATAGCACGAGACGGTTCAAACACTTAAGTACTTCAGAAACATGTAAAGCTGAACCTAATGATACACATATTTAATTGACTAGTTAGGTGATTTCAATGACTGGTAATTAAATATGTTTAACATTTGGATGCTGACGAGTACACAATCTAATTTTCTCTATGAAACGAAACGAGTTGGGAGAAGTAGGTATGGGTAAACTAATACTAACCACTCATGCAAAGTAATTTAATTTAATAATCCCGGAAATGGTTCGAAGAAATTAAGGCGGATTTCGTTAATCCACGATGATTATCTTACCTATCATTTCCAGAACGGCGTCAATTTACGGGAAAGCGAGACCGGGCCCCTTTGAATTACCAGCGCGGTACTCCACACTGTTTGGGGCAGAAAGTCTGTTCAGGGCGACGATTGGTTCCTCAGAGGAGCAGTGCAGAGGACACCGGTGTGCCGGTTTGAACGACATTGGCTTGGTGGCATATTTTACCACATGAACGTGGAGATTGCCATGACGGACCGTAGGAGTCACGCGGACAATCAATGGAGGGGTTACCTTGCAGGCTCAGCACTGGTTGGATAACGGCAGTGGGATCCGACCAAGCAGGGCTGTTGGCCCGTGGACCAGTGCCAACTCGTGTCAATCTGTCTTAATCACATCAATGGGTCTACCAGAGCCCTCCTGGCTATATAATCTGGCAAGGCAAGCTTACCGTCCTTGTAAATTAGCTGGAATCATTTACTCTTGCTCAGTTTCCAGCTTTTAACCCAGGTTTGATTAAAGACAACTCTCTGTGTCAAGTCCATAATGTTACCGAAGTAAGTACCCTTGGCTATGTCCCCCCTTATGCTGGCTATCCCGGCAAGCTGTAAATGGCATCGGGGCCCCCATCTTGCCCGAACCAGGTTAATTCCTTGTTAGTTCCAACGATTCAACATATAAGTGGAAAACAAACCTTATTGCAAGTATAAGCGTGGATAAATATTGGTGGCTAAACTAACCTGTCTGGCGTCGGTATGAAAAATAAGCAAATGTTATTTGTTGAATCCTACAGTGAGTCCTGCGTAAGGATCGTAGCAGGGCTGAGTACTAATCCTACCCTGATCCGCTTACTGCTGATGAACATGCAATCATCTCTCTCAGTTAGCTATCCTTCAGTGAAGTACGTTCTCCGCCACGGACGCCATTAATATTCAGAGTGTTGATTATTGAAAGGTGCCACTGTGTTTATTACATAAACAATGAATACTATGGTCATGAGTATAAAACGATAAAACAAAATAACAGATGAATAATTATATAGAATTAATATATGGCATCGCATGTATAGCTGATATAAATATCTAGGGTTATGATAATAGGTGAATTAAGAAGTGGTTTATATTTAGGAGCCGAGACCCTGGTTTAAATCAAATGAATAGTGTTTCTATATATATACACAGCAGGAATAAAATAAACTCATTATCAAACCTCAGTTTTTAGCTATTCGATAACCTATAAATAATCGAGGCACATATGTAAGCTGAAGATACTAGTTTTACCTCAAACTCTAGCTAAGTAAGGGAATAGAAACGATGAATTTTACAGGGATTCTTTGTTTTGCACGGTAGGCTTAGACCAAGGCAGTAATGTAATTTTCCATTTCCTTGAGCTCCGGTGGGTAAGTGTGAAAACTAAATTAAAAGAAAAATCCTTAATGTTGGTAACGGTAATACACAATTTTAATGAGGGTCCGTGCAGATTTTCACGCCAGATGGCGCCTGTGTTACAAGGGTCCCAGTGCTGGTTCACGTGCTGTTACAGCAAGTCAGTTTTGTCGGCTGCTGAGATCGTTCGTTTTTCCTCGCGCTTACTAATTTGTGAGACTTATTTACCAAAGAAATGGAGGCCAAGTATGAAGACTGGATCCTTTTTATGATCAGAAAGGAACTGAAACGGAGAAGAGCTAAAGTTTCATGTGATCGAGATTTGTTTTCCGGTCAGTTAGCATCAGAGGCAAAAGGATAGTTTCCCCTACAAGCGTAGAACTCTTTTAGCTTTTAGCTTTTTTCTCACCGATTGCCCTACCTTTGTAGCAGGGACAGTGCTTACTAACAAAATGCTATGGGGACCACCCCGAGAAGTCGACAAGAACGAACGTATGAAAGTTATATTTGCCTGATTTTTAAAGCACTATATATCATGGTTTAAATTTAAAAACAAACACCTTTTACAAATATTCAACAACATACTATTCGCGAACAGTTATGACGACTTTATGAGGCCCTTAATGTATTCCGTATCCTATTTGATGCATAATTAAAAGACAGTTGATGAACACAGGGACATATAAGGTGGATGACGGAATTATCTCGAAATTGTTATGTAATATTATATATGTTATTCCTCTAAAATGTTAAGAGAACAAAATGTACTTTGTAAAGAGACCCATGCGTTGTAAGTGAGGAATAGCATATTTAAAAAAAAATTATGAAAGCAACCCTCATTGTATTCACAAGACAGCATGTCAAATTAGAACTTTATGAAGATATACTTTGAATTTCTTTGCTATAAAAATTAGATGTTCTTATACCCCTATATATATATGTATATATATATATATATATATATATATATATATATATATATATATATATATATATATATATATATATACAGTAGAAAGCCTGTATTACGGTCACCATCGGGACTGGATGAAAGTGGCCTTATTACAGGAGTGGCCGTTATACAGGACTTGACCAGGATAGGGGGGTTAAGATGTTACACGGAACCAAGTTCAAATCTTTATTACAACCAACAAAATAAACGTATATACAGAGTATTAGTATAATTACTGTTATCAATAAAAAAAAATTACAATCACCCTATTACCAACAATATACAAATACAGTGTTTCTTATCAAAGTACAAACAGATTGTATATCAATAATATTTGTACAAATGTTGAGAAGCCCTTTGTATCCATTAAAGCATACTAACACCCTGATTAAGATCCGGCTCGCACGACTGATTCCCAAACATACACGCTGGTGGGAACATATGCCTTACTATTGTGCTTACTTATGAGGCTGAGTTGGATAGTGCGACGCTGGCTCCGTGTCAAACATCTCAGTCACGGACGAATGGTAACCTTTATCCAGGCACTCATTAACAGAGAGGAATATGTAAAGGGGACACTTGTGTAATGATATTGAGGTCATAAGTGGCCGCTCGATTTGTTGAGCCCATGTCAGGAGTCACTGCCCCTGACCGTAATTGAGGCGTTTTCCGGCCTGCGGGACCGAGAGACCTGGCCGTAATACGGAATAGAGGAGTGACCGTAATTTACAACAAAATGATTATGAAATATAACGGTTGAAAATTCGGGACCGAAAAATCTGACCGTTATAGATGTATTGACCGTTATTGAGGCGTGGCCGTTAGCAGGCGTTCTACCTCTCTCTCTCTCTCTCTCTATATATATATATATATATATATATATATATATATATATTTCAAATCGAAATAAATTCAAAAGATCTTCTTTTTAACCTTTATGTATGTTACATAAAATGATAATGAATATGATCAGGGAAAAGCATGATAAAAACATGATTGTTTTGCTTAACAGGTTAAAGCACTACACTTCAAGGGAAATCTTATCAAAATTGTATTATTTCTTTTCTTGAAAGAAATGTCCGAGTAGCTGGAGCTCAAATATGTAAATTTCTATTGAAAATCAAAATAAAAAATTTCATTCGATGTGCATAGGAGACTGCACATTTTTTAAAATTCCTTGATGATGATGCAGTATCTGGATCCTGCACCGGATATATACACACATCATTTTATATCCTTGTGTTAACCAGGCCCGGTGACTACTGTACCTGCGGGTCCTGGGTGCGTAATCGTCCCTATTGCTAGGTCATACCACCAAAGAACCCCCGAAAGGCGCCCTCGTTTACAAGTGAGTTATGTTCTGAACGGGCATACAAACACACACAAACACGCAAACGACAGTGAACGCATTTCCACATGGTGGAGACAAAAATCAGTCAGATAGATAAAGATTCGGTAGTTTGGCAGTAAAACATTGTTATCTTCATGGATATAAATTGAGCGTGAAAACAAATAAATATAATCCGACAAAGTGATAACTGTATTTGTAGAATCGTACATTAGCATATTTACCCGTCAGGACTGTGCCTGACCTGAGACCCGCGGTTCTGCATCAACGCCCACATGTACAACTCTTCCTCACCGAAGGGACAGTGGTTAATGGGTTTTGATTACTACTTCAACAGATTATATATAATTTTTCATATTGTCTTTTGCTTACATTTCTTCTGATTATACACCAGAGACCCCCATGACACGCACACACTTGGCTCGATTTACAGATTAGTGTTTAAGCAGCAAACATTACGCTAACAGGGCGCGGTTTGCATTATATATTCAGACCGGGAGCTACTTAAATTAGCACCGAATAGACGTGTGGAATAAAATAGCGGAACTGGACATGATTTGCAATGCTCGGCACGTTTCATTTTGTTCATACAGCAATTTCTTAGCTAGGAGATGACCCTAACCTCTCCTCAGCTATACCTCGACGGTTGTCCGACAAAAGTACTTATCGGAGTGGATTTTGTCCTGAGAATTTGGCCCATGACCGGAGCTTCCTTTAAAATAACAGAACAAATGACACATATGTAGGCTTTAATCAATGTTTCTGCTTTCTTTGATGTGAATAGAAGGGGAATATAGATCGACTCCAAACTTGATTTACTACATTAAATGCATCTCAACAGCTTGTCTATGTAATTAATGCTAAGTACAGCTCGTTTAGACAGACATTGCCCCACCACCGGTACACACATGGTCACAAGGATGGTGTAAATACTTAGAAATACCCCCAAACAGGTCCCCCCCCCCCCCCGAACTTTCAGTTAAACCCCCTCGATGATTCAGCTAAATGGTTAATTCCTCTCGCATGGTGTGTTTATTGTTCGGTGAATGAAATACGTGAAAGGAACAAGATTAAAAGTTACTAGTGATATCTGATAAATAAATAATGTAAAGATATATTGAAAGAGCATGGAGTATATCGTTGAATATATTGATATTGACTATAAACTGGCCCAGTCAATGAAATGGCTCTTAATTGTTGCCTCTGACAGAGAAACCAAACTTCTCTCACTGTATCGCACGTATACAGTACTGCCACCTCTCGGTTACTTCTATAACAAATTACAACTCTCTGACCCTCTTATTTCATCGACTGGTAAATTTGGGCCGTACCGGACTGTCAGCGTCATACATCACCGCCTCGCTGAACTAAAGGGTTTCCCAGTGACGTAGGGAGTAAGTATAGTAGTCTTTCCCAGAATCTTTTTTTTTTAATCCAACATTGGTTATCATGTAACCGCCTACTGAGGGCTTCTAGCATTGCTATTTATATACCCATTTAATCAGTCTTAATATTTCAAGGTCCTCGGCTATTTTGAATACGGCAAGACTGTCAACACTGTATACAACCATCAGCCACAGTGAGTCAGTGTGTCACGATTTATTAGACCATCGCTTTTCAAGGCAGGGCGTTTTGAAAATGTATCTGTAGCTCAGTCAATCAGCGTGAGAAATTCAGGTCCACACGCGACGAACGCAGTCATGTACCGGCTGGCTGAAACGATCACGGCGATCAGCGTGTTGGCAATTTTACAGGGGCAAGACTTTCAACTGTAACTTGAACACTATCAAATACACCGTACAAAATAGTTGCGACAGTGTCTACAATGCACTTTTATTTGGCCCATGGACCGTAGTGTTCGACAGCAGAGATATATCACAGGACACGAAGGTCCATGTAAGGACTTTTTGAAAACATGATTTCAGTGCGAATGTTACCAAGTGGGTGGAGCTGTCTATTGCCATTGGGACCGCTGTTAGCGTCGACATAGCAACGATGCCATTCATAGAAGGCGTGACGGCCTGATATGCAAATGCGAGGGAATCGTCAGGAGCCTTGTGATAATATGCCAATATCAGGGATTCACCATACGGACTTAACAGGCTTTAGTGATAAGAGCTGGTACTGAGTTACGTCTATCGGTATATGGAACAGCGTTTTATTTTAAG
Organism: Sipunculus nudus; assembly: GCA_026874595.1. Taxonomy (NCBI): domain Eukaryota; kingdom Metazoa; phylum Annelida; class Sipuncula; order Golfingiida; family Sipunculidae; genus Sipunculus; species Sipunculus nudus. Next base: position 34,996,111 of record CM049306.1, on the reverse strand, counting down.
CATTTTAGTAGTAAACGTAAAGACACTAAAGCCCTGGCATTGCTATATTGACTGATACACGTCATCAAAACTTATGACACATTACACTTAACATGACAAATACAATAAATCAACTTAATTTTAAAATAACAGTATTTACAGAAAAAAAGAATTTACAGTTATTATGAAAATGAACATAGACAAACGTATTTGAAATGGTAATCTGCAATCGTAGAGGTAAGATGAAATTTATTTCAATTTACACCCGAGAGTTATTTGAAATCTATTTAATAATATTCATGATAATTTTAATGTTATTTCAAGGGTAGGGATGGTAAACTCAAACGGGGTTATCAGAAACCGCTACACCGGTATACGAGGGTCCACCGAAGACCTGTCTTTGATCAGAAGAGCAACACCAGAAACCAGAATTGAAGGCTTATTCCTGTCTGTTTGGAATATAATAGGCTGGCGCTTCGGAGTAAATCGAATTTAACCCGGCTCCTACAAGTTCATTCCATGACTGCCTTTATTGGCTTAAGTGGCTACTACGGAGTCTAATGGCTTTTATATATCCAACTCTACCCACTGGTCCGCTAGATGTGACTGCACTTGTTTTCTGACTGTCCGGCCCGTTCACGTGCTTCAGTTCACATTTTTCGTTTATTCTTGGGGACATCCTTGTATTTCAGGTAACAGAACTGCTTAAAGAACTCCTTAAAGACGCCTTTAGACACAAACGCTAACGGCAGTTGGCAGGTGAAGACTTCTGGAGAATCTTATATCGGTCTGTTTGAAGATTTATTTTGTCACTTGTTACGTGGCTGGAAATAGAGGCAAAGCTTAAATATTTATTATTATGTTTGCTCATATCTGTGACCTTTTCTGCAAGTAGCACATCTACACACACACACACACAAACAGTATGACGTAAACTGAAATGACACGCAGGAAAGCGGGTTCATCCACTATGACAGGGAACACTTTCCCGATGGCCTCCGGTCAGAAATAATTTTGGTCTTCTCTTGTCCATGTACCATCCGTCCACAATAGTTCGTGGACAGCGGTCAGGTAATATCTCGTAATCCTACTACAGGAGGAACGAACAAACAAACCAACAGCCGTGAAAACATAACCTCCTGACAGAAGTAATACGAAATACGAAAATAAGGTAAATTTAAAAAATACATGAACATTGCCTTCATTAAGTGTAAGTTTCTCTCTCTCTCTCTCTCTCTCTCTCTCTCTCTCTCTCTCTCTCTCCTTTCCCTATCTTTCTGACACAGACGTATATGGATATCTGTATCTTCATCTGTCTGTACATCTTTACATCTGTCTATACATGTAAACATCTATCTATACATCTATCTAACATCTATAAATATATCTAACATCTATACATCTATCTATACATCTATACATCCTATATATAAACATCTATCTATACATCTATATATATATATATATATATATATACATCAATCTATACATATCTATATGTCTATACATCTATGTACACATCTACCTATACCATAAACGTGTGTATGTATTGCAGGAATTGGTTGTACAATTATGACCGATAAAGAAAAAAAAGAAAAACGAACGATGATCGATTAATAATCGATTATTTTATGTACCGTCTTTATAATCATGGAAATCGCTGTATAGAATTCTACTTGATATATACTAACCGATTAATTTCAGTCTGACCTGTACGTCACGCTGAAAGGTCAGAGGTAACGACCTGGTGGTGGACACTGCACAAGGTTAGGTTTTACTGCTGTCCGCTACTTTTGGCTACTTTTTATACCTCTGACAGGTTTAGAATTCATTTTATTCCTGGATAATATGATAATTTTGCATGTGCATTCATAATAGTTTGAGATCAATAATGAAAAAATGCAATCGATTTAATCGATTCTGAATATTAACGACCAATATATGGTAACCGGTAGTATGTATGCATGTATGTATGTTTATATTTCATAGATGCCCGATACAGTATCCTCTGTACTTCCCAAACGCTACAAACGTAAAGGTTACATCATGTATTGCACAAACCGTTTTGCATCTTTACGACACGCATTTAGAGGTTAGTTATTAATCAAATTTGTCATTTTCTCCCATAGTGCGCAAAAACTGATTATAATGCATTTTCCAATTATCAGAGAGGCCAAAATACTTCACACATTGATAATATTATCATGAGTCATTATGGGGATTACAAGTTACTTGTCTCTGTTGATTACATGTTTTTGTTGAGATTTGTGTTTCGGCCGTTAATTCACGCATTGGTTGACGCAATGACTTTCCACGTGAAAGGTCATTTCTTTGAAGGTATTAATCCAGGAAAGGAGTATTGAATAGCCTGATTTTAAAATTTTGAAATAACGATGTCTGGATAATTCGAATATAAGACTATAAAGATGCCTCACAAATATAAATTATCCTGCCGACTGCGCGTGGACGAAAGTCCGCGTTGCCATGCATAGGTTGAATTTGGCTCAGTCGGATATTTTCTGTATACATATAATTTGCTCAATGAGTATAACATGATTTGTTCCGTAGCATCAATTATTCGTTTATTATCCTATTTGTATTCTGATTATGTTTCATTCTTTAGCGTTATTATGTACGTAGCGAAGTAGAAGGCGCCCTACACATGTAAAACATGTAAATTAGGCAAAAAAATAAAATGAAAGGTATGGTTCTCAGGCACTTTTTTTCAGAAATCAGTGCGGACGGGCGGTATTTTATTTTTTTTACCTTTTTTGTATGTTTCAATAAAAGTGTCATATGATCAGGTAAAAGCATGAAAATAACAATTTGTTTTGCTAAACAGGTAAAAGCACTACCAGATTGTATAAAATATCTTCATGGAAGTTAAAAATTTAATTAAGAATTTTTGGAGCGGGGGGGGGGGGGGTTAAAATTGACCCGGGCGGTGCCTCAGAACCATACCTTTGATTTTTTATTGGCCTTATCAAATGAGTTGCAAAAGTGGATCCTTACGTAGAAGCTGGCAGTAGTTTCGGGTACTTATTCTCCACGAGAAGTCTCTCTTACCTGGGTCACGCTTTTTTTATCTTATCTTGATAAACTCGTCAATATACAGCTATTTCTCAGAATGGCTCGCTGGTCAAAAGCTAGATAACCTATGTAGCTCACAGTGAAACTATTAATCTTTATTTAATCATAAGAACATTTGAACTGGTAAAAGCAGCGGAGAGATATCTGCAATGAAGAATGAACAGGGGGCTTAGCCCAGCTTACTATAGGCTATTTTTATGTTTAAAAGCGTAAGCGTTCACCATTTAGATCTCTGACATAAAATAGAAGGTGATGTTAGATGTTTTCCCATGTCACGAACCACACTTTTAATCTTGATGAAGATGTAAGTATATATCCGCCATTGGTGGCAACATCTTTCGGTCTTCGAACACGCAGTTACTTAAAATAAACCAGAAAAACCATAAAATCTGGTTGTATACTATCAACCAACACTAACCAACACTCACCATGGGCGACAAGGACTCCGTGATAAATCATTATATTTGTAAATCTCATCGCAGTTTGAATTTCAAACTATATACCAGAATGACTGCCACAGTTTATATCTGGTGGTCAGTCATACCGTGCAAGGTAGGGAAAGGAAGACATTTACCAAACAGGTGGGATTTCATAACAAACCTTTGTTCTAATGAATTACGTCCTCGCTCGTAGCCATAAGTTGAGATTACCGGTTGTTAAGGCGATATTGAAGCAATAGGATAGAAGGCCATTGCTGTGCAGTTTTCCGTATGCCTTAGGTCATGACACAAAGTATTAACCCGATAAAAAAAAGCCTACTGATTCATGTACTCAGGGTTAACTAGATTCCAAGCAATGCCTGCAAGACAAGTTCTGACGCAATTAACAGAGCTTGATATCCCGTGAAGGAAACCGCGGCTAATGAACGACCAGAACTCACAAGCTATTGACACCAAAATATCCTGAAAGTCCTTGAATGGCCAAGCGTGAACGTCAGTGGTAGAGAGATAACGCGGCACATCGGTGCACCAAGAAATTATCATAATTGTACTGTCTGCCTTTTAATATACTCGGGGCTTTTGAAACACCTGTTACGGTGGCGTCAAACCTTGGGTTGATGGACTTTCACAACTGAGGCGACAGTCTGTAATGCCAAAAGAAATACGTTTACGGATTCTGAATCGATATCTATCTGGCTGCCATTGTATTTTCCACAGTTGATTCCATTTCGCACACATGATTCTATACACAACTCGTTTAATGTTTCTTCTCGTCTAATATACGTTTTTTTTAGAAGATGCGTCCCCCGGGGAACGGAAATAATGCCATTAGCTTCCTCGTAGTGCAACCGGCTTATCTGATTTTTCCGTACGAGGAATCTAAAATTGAGAATCATAACTGCATTTCGTACCCAGCCAACTTCATTGATATCTTTCTTTTAAAGACACGTTCGCCCTAACCTGTTCTAACATATCCAGTACTGACACTAAATTGTATGTAAAAAGTGCAATATTTTAACAAAATAAGATTTAAATAAATGACATAAAATTTGTATATGTCATGTTTATATAAATATCTAGATTTCTGAAATTAGGTGATTTAAGCATTTTTGTGCAATGACGCAGATGTTAATAAAATGGGTATGTTAACATAATATCTATATATGTATGTTTATGTGTATGTATGTGTGTGTGTGTGTTGCTTAAGGTATGATATCTGCATTTATATTTGAGTGGCACATGAAGCCCAAGTTTTCCGTATTTCCAGCATTTTTGTCGAACAATTACTGTAAACTTCAATGTTTCTCCAACAAAGTATTACTACTGTGTAACAATGAGTGAACAAACATATAGCTCTAACAAAGCTGTGAAATATATGTAGAAACATCCTAATGTACCAAATTAAAGCTGTTGGTTTGAGAAAGAAAGTAATAAAAAGGTAAAAATTAATTATTTTTGTCTGGACCAAATTTGTATTGAGCAGTTAATTAAGATTCGTTCAACACATTATATCTGTCTCAAATCATAAAATTAGATTTTCCCGAAGCTTATATTAAATCAATGTGAAGAATAATCAAAAGTGCTGCTTGGCTATTTTAATATTTCCAGTTACACTAAATCGGGTAAAATGGTGCTAGAAGGAATATTTTCATTAGACATACCAGTCATGTGTATCACGTGTCATTTACACGACTCTAGTCGATCATGTTTACCCCTAGACAACAAAAGGTCGTTCTTATGTGCTTGTTTTGTTGAAGTGGATATAATGATGTGTTTGCTTGATTTGATCAAGCAATGTGATGAGATCATTATTATCAAATTATGGGTATTTAGCAGAGCTCAGTTTTATAATTATGTCTTTCACAGAAGCGATTTTGTGGGGATTTCATTTGCTAAATGGGGACTTGTTTAAACAGCACACTATATAGCCGACGGATGGTGGTGTATATGGAATCCGCGTTCAGATAGCTTTAATCGGCTTATGCAGTTATTATTTTTTTTTATCCGAAGTACATTTAAAGATAACCCCAGAACCAGGAAGACGCAGATTTTCATAAAGGCGTCTCGAAGGCAAGAAATTAACGTAACGAAGCACACTGATATCAAAGGACTTTTTATAATTATCTTTGTAATGAATTTAACAAACTGACACCCTGACTATGTATAAACTGATTATATAAATCATTGTGAAGCTATGGGCCCGAGGCCTACATTTTCTTAATAAAACTCATTTCATTTCGAACTGTTACTCGAAGAAATGTACCACAGAAACGTCCTTGCGGTATTAATAGTTGAGCATATTTTGTAATTATTTATATGGGAAGAACAATGACTTTTGGAGGGATTAGATAGTCCATCGGACTATGATAAATATAGCAGTATAATAATGTTTACTTGTTAATATTAAACATAATTGTTTCACGTTTGCTAGCATTGTGACAGGAATAATCCGGATTTCATAACCTTTAGAGGACGCTTTTGTATTAACAATTTTATGGGGAAAATATTCTATAATATATTGATTTATAACTATTATAGACTAAGCAGGTTCGCAGAGGTTTTGAACAACAGGCCCAGTAAAAATGAGACGACGTCCGGCTGTGACCATAGAGCACTGCAAATAACGGACTCCCATTTAATACAAATGTCGAAGGGTCTGCAGAGTTCAATAAACTGATGAGCCAGACGCTATCCAACTGCCCACGGACCTTGAACTCTAACATATGTTCATGCATCATTGATCCAGTTCAAATGTGTTTTGGAAAGGGACACGACTTTAAAGAATCAATCGAAGTTTATTTTCACATTAGGTGATACACATCACGACCTGCTAGATGCTTATGCTATTTTTCAAATATATAGCTTTTATATCACTTCAACAATGGAAAACTCAATAGCTGTTACATTATTAAGATGATTTACAATATTCAAATGATTTTCCGATTAATTTATCATATTCAAAGAATAGAAGTATTTGGTTAAAGTGTAGGAAAAGCTAATTTACTGTATTTCAAATAATGTTCCCGTTTACAGTTTACCTTATAAATTCGACATGGCCAGTATTACTATGAACTGGTGTTCCTCTTGGCTGCAAAGATTTTATGCACGCATAACTAGTAGGCTAGCGTGTTGATCACCGGCCTGTATCCATGTTAAGTGGTCGTAAATTTGCAGAAACAGAATAATTTGGTCATTAAAGTCATTAAGTCGCAGGACAGTTAATCAAAAATGGAAATTAAAAAGATTTAAATTTTTAAGTATAAATGAGGTTTCTGTCTCAATAAATATGCACAATTTGGCTTAGTTCAGCATTATTTAAAGCTAGTTCATGATCAGTACACAACATAAACCCAGTTCCGGTAGATTCATATTCACCATCCTTTACAATTAATTATACATTTCACACAATGTTCAACAGAAAGGTAAATAAACAACTTTATTTTAAGTTTGAAAGAAAAAGAGTAAGGTTTGAATAATCCTAAAACACAAAACATTTTAAAGAAATGTTTGATTCAATATAGTGTAATTAAATAGGATCAGTTCCTGTTTAACACAAGATAAACCAATTAAAAAATGTATGTATATATTTATATATTTTAAGTATATAATATACAATGTGCACATAGTCCTCCTTGCTTGTAACATCCAAATTCAACCTATTCATGTTCATCAAAAAACGAAGGCGTGTGAATTTTGTGTATACCACCAATTTATTACACCTTTTAGATAAGTCCAATTTAATTTATTCTGTTGCTGTGTTTAATCTTAATTGCTGCTTTATGTGGGCCTTACTACACTTTGAAAATATGCATAGACCCGGAGATCTGCAAAATTACCAAAGAATTTTCATAAACTGTGACAGAAGCGAACTGCATGATTTTAAATTGACCATGACCTTAGCAACTTTAAACTATATGTATGCCTACTCACAGATAAATGCTTAAATTGAAGACCTATATAAATAAATATTCATTGTTTATAGGTTTGAGATAAAGTCAATATATGATTTTTCATGAAAATATAAGTCTACTCCCAGTTTAAAGAGCCCCCAACGGGTGCATTGCACTCACGAAACGTGAAAGGTCTACGGAGACATCTACCGGACTAAATTATATGAAATTTGTAAACCGACCGCGTAATGCCGGGTCTGAAATGTACTACACAACTCGTTGTTGTTTTCCCAAGCACATACTAGCCAAGTTTGAAAATTGCGAAATAGCCGTTCAAAATGTCAAAGTTTATGGTAAATGCCGATAATCCTGTTTTACACCCGGTTCCGTTTTTAGCCTACAAGTTTCAAAGTCACGACAAATATGTCAGATACAGGGTTTTCTAGCGGAGTTAAATAAAATAAGACTCGTTTGATGGGTATGATTAATTCTCACTATAAGTCGAGAATGATCTTTTAACATGTTACGAAATTAACGAAAACTGATTAATACAATGGACTTTCTTAATAAATATCTATTTGCATGGAGCAATATTACTTTAAAGTAAAACCATAAATTGCACAGAGTACTACTCATAATGCAAATGTCTTCATGTACTTACAGCTCTTCACTTAATTGCGTTAGTGCTAACCGATGTAAAGACTTCAGATTATCCCCCTTTCAGGTTATCCCCCGCTAATCTGAAATCGGGGGAGGGGGTAGCCTGAACCTGATTTCAGGTTACCCCCTACTGTTCAGATTATCCCCATCGCTGACCAAGGTAATATGATTACTTTTTGTGTAAGTAAGAGCTCACGGCTCCTGATATATTTATTAACCATATCCTCAGATGGCTGGTGATATAGTTGTCACCTCCGTCGGGCCGCACATGTGTCTCTCTGTCCGTAACCACTTCATAACACGTTTTATCCTCAAACCGTTCTCACATCCGATTTTAATTTACTAGGCAGATGTATCTTATGGATCTCCTCACTTGATCAGGTTTTGGTAACACTTAATGAATATATTTCAATACGTTAGACTTTATTTTCAATTAAAATAAAAGAAGGAAAACCATTCAAGTGGTACACTACAACAAAGAGGCATAAAAACACATCACACGTTATAAATGTATGTATAAAATGGTTCTTTACTATGACTAAATACGGGGAAAAAATTATGCAATTTTTCATTTAAAATCGTCAAAATTTCCTCAGATCGAATTTTACCCTTTTTTTAATTTTTATTTTGTCTTTCCAAAGAAGTAATCCTTTCTAAATTAACACCAAAATAAACTCTTTACTACTTTTTTCCATGTATAAACCCAATGTCTGACTTCAACGACCTTACTAAACCAGCCAGGAATATAGCTGCAGTTTGCTTATCAGTTGCCGTGTTGCGTGATCGCAGAAGACAACATTTAAATTATGGATGTAATTATCATATCAGTTAATGTGCAAGACTACATGTTTCATTTATAATTGGTGTATTTATAATCTAACCGGAGAGGCAATTTTTTGTACCTTTTGTACAGCAGGGATAATGACAATTTAATAATAGTAATAATCATCGTTAATTTTACTATTGTTATTATTATAAACAGAAATGTACTAGTAGTTATTGTTGTTTTTCTTGCCAGGTTACATAAGTTATTGTATAAGATAAGTCTCTAAATAATCATAAGTATACATTTGGGGGGGGGGGGGAGGGTAATCGGAAATTGGAGGTGATCTGAATTCCATTTCATATTACCCCCTGGATTAATCGGTTTCAAGTTCCCGGGGGGGGGGGGGGGTTGTGGTAATCTGAAATCGCTTTACCGGGAATAATCCGGACCTTTAGGACTGAGGCAATGTGCCCCGGCCCGGATCTCTATAAACACTTCGTTTAATTTATCTTGAGCAGGTGTTTATTACACATGTAATGACAAACATTACATTTTTTCAAACACACTCAACAAAACTTGTTCAAGCAATAGTGCTTAGACTGCAATACTGCATGGATAGTACAAACAGGGCCTCAGTAACTGTCTGTGGCCCCAGTAATTAACTCATTAGAGGTTATGACAATTAGACTTTCTACCGCTGAAGTATTGAAACATCAGCAGCACTGCAGCAGCACTGTCTATTTCAGCTGATAATAACTTGTCCCCATGTGTAAGCTGGCCAAGAACTACTGAAATGTTTACTGACTTAGCCTAATTTATGAATCTACGAACAAGCCCAGGGTCTATCAGATTGGTTATCATCTCAAGCCAGTGCCTGATCCCCCTGCCCAATCGACGATGACAGCATGAACTAATCACACTGCAACTTTATAACCTTTTCCTGTGTTTCAGTATAATCAAACAAACGCTCTACCCCTAACGTGTTTCAGTCAACGGGTTGTAATAGTTAAAGTAATAGCTATTATTCTATTACTTGGGGTCCTATTACTATTACTATAACAGTTTAAAATTTCTTGTTTATCACTATTTCTCTTTCTATTACTATAACTATTACTTTGAAAACCTGTATTTTAATTTCTATTACTATTACTGTGACATATTACTATTACCCCATCCCTGATATGCACATACATTATATATATATATATATACATATATATATATATATATATATATATATATATATATATATATATATACAGAGTAAACTACCCCGCATTACCATGGTCCCATGATTCATCTGCTCAAAAATCATTTGTTGTGAATCAGTATATTATTACTTTTTAATATTAAAATATCTGATAAAAAAAAAATTTGAATTGAATTTTGAATTGATTTTAAATTTATGCAAGGGATGGTACCTTAGACATTTTAAGTCCCCAAATTATTATTTAGGGGAGGCACATAATGATATATCTGGAGGTTACGATTGACAGGGATTATCTATGGGATGGGGAACTGCTACATTTAACCAAATATATTCATACAGAGTAATTCATGCTGAAATACTTGCCTCATTGAGGTAAGCACCAGCCACTCAATGTGTATGGAAACGAATGACCTTCGAGTCACACGAAAGGGAAAGCACTGTCAAGGAGTATTATAAGGCAAGAGAATAGAGATTCAATAATTACCACAACTAGGAAACAGCAATGACATGTTTCGGTTTAACAAGGACAGAGGACAATGCACCTAGAGGACGACGTCGGAAGACTCAGGCATTACCATCATTAAACAACTGATCAAATATTATTAGCGGAGCGTGGAAGATTGATTGGGATACCCCAGAGTGTCCAGTCGACGGTGGTGATCATTGCACAGATATAGCATCCATTAGCGGTCGGATAGTGGCAAAGGTAATGAGTACCTGCTGGTGACACTGGATAGTGTCCCTACAGTCTGTAGGTGATTTCAAAGTACTTTGTATGTCGCGTGTTCGGGGGAGTGGGCCAGTTGCAGCGGGCGTAGTGTCCTAAGGAAACGTTCGACCATCGGCAAGAGGGCCGACTGTTTTGACAGCCGCGGTCTGGTCACAACACTAACTGACTGTCCTTCGGTCGCAGACTGGCCCTCGTGGCTGGGTCTTGTCCAGTGTATCAAGCTCTTCATTCTTCAAACCAAAGCTGCCACACAGAGCAACCACAGCTGGGCCATTAAGGATGTCGGGCCTTCCAGCTCCGGAGAGGAGGACATATAATGCCATTTAAAGCTGGCCCGTCTCAAGGGGACTGAAGCTCTTGTTACGCACCTGTCCACTTTGCAAAACCAATCATTTGGTGAAGTGTCACTCGCCCTCATTTGCTTTGTTATGTAGCCAGCCCTGAAGACTGTCCAGCTTTAAAAGCTTAGCTTAGCTTGGTCAGAATAAGCCGCTATTACCTGTAAGTTCCCTGTAATAAACAAGCGTGCATGACCGACTTTAGAAAAACTATTACATTAGCAAAACGTGTAACTAGACTTGGTTCACTTGATCAAGACCTTAAAGTTTAAAGCCGCCTTAATATTCTGGTATTATTGACAAACTAGATTTGCTATAATTTCTCAATATTTTCCATGACAAACGGATCATTCGTATTTATGTCCATGCAATTTTTATATAATACAAAATAATTCATAAAAATCACTGCATGCAGGCATAAATTTTCAAACATTTCCTCATTTATAGAAAGCAGACCTGGCCATAAAACGTAATTGTATAGAAAATGAGTATAATTGTACCTGGGGGGGGGGGGGGGGGGGTAAAAGGCTCTGCTCTCTCCGGGTTCGATCCAAGACATGATTTTGAGAGAGAGCTTTAGAGGATCGTCCAAGTTCGGTGGTTTTCTCCGGGCTCGTCCAAGCCGAGACTTTACGGGACGCTACCACTTAACAACGAGCATGTAACATCCTTTGAATCCCTTATTGATTGTAAACTTATCTGTAAGGCAAAAAATAAGGTTTGGTTCTCAGGCCCTTTTTTAGAAATCAATGCGGGCGGGCAGTTTTTTTTTAATTTTTGTGTATGTTTCGATAAAATGTCAAATGATAAGGTAAAAGCATGATCATAACAGTTTTTTTTTCTAAACAAGTGAAAGCACTACATAAAAAAAGGAAATTTTTAAAAAAATTGTTATGGTTAAAGTTATGTTGTTAAAGTTATGGTTCGAAAGCACCGCCTGCGTCAATTTTAATCCCCGCATCAAGAATTTTGATTTTGATTTTTTCAAGAATGTAAAATAATACAATTTTGTTAAGAATTCCTTTGTTATGTAGTGCTTTTACCTGTTAAGCCGTAAAATTCTATTATTTTCATGCTTAACCCTGATTATGTGACTGTTACAGATGTCTCTTTTGTTGTATGTAGCAGTCTCTCATGTGTATGTGCGGCGCTAGCGTTGTCCGTTGCTATAACGGCGTGGCTCGGCCCACGCGTGGGTCTGACGTGTAAACACAGCGGTCATGCTAGTCTGGGGCTTTCTCGCCTGGCCGAGCCGGACCGGCCACGTGTGAACCCTGATATGTAGAAACACAGCAGTTCTAGATGTTTCCTGTAACGTGTGTACTATTGGGTTCTTTGGATTATCCGAGAAACGGAAAGTTCTCGGCTTGAGGTGAAAAGTTATGAATAAGGGGTTTTAGAGCCGAGAGAGAGAGGAGAGATATATTCCAGCGGACACAGAAGAGTGTAAGTCAGTTAATGGACCTTTTCCTATAATTCGCGGCAGTTATAGCTTTTCTTCAAATTTGTAACTGATAATAATTAGTCTTCAGTTTGCCTTTGGAATCACTATCAGAACTTCACTTTTGGATTACAACGGATTGATTTTGTGAATGAACTGGACTGTTATTCGCTGAAAAGATTTATGTGAACTGTTCATCTGGGTTGTACGTTATAAAGGACTTGTTGTGGCTATGACAGTGGTGGTATCCAGCTACTGTACACTTGATTTATATACTTGTATTGATTTACTGTTGTACTGTTGTTATTCTGTATAAGTGTATGGATTTAGTTTATTGTAATATTAGGGTTTGTTTTAAGAATAAATTATAATTATTTGTTAACAAAAAACCATTGACTTCTTAATTCATTCCCCTAGGCATTTCACGCTGCCTAGTGTTACAGAAACTGATTTTGTTTTTTATCTCCATAACCAAATTTATGCTCGTCACGACTACGTGATCTGTTGATATCTGGTTCCGTAACAGTGACATTATTATCGAAACATATAAAAAGGTCAAAAATAAAATATCGCCCGACCGCACCTATTTCTGAAAAACAAAGTGCCTTAGAACCATACCTTTTTTTGCCTTACTAATAAAATATGTAGATATACATATCTGAAAAAAAAGATAGCATTATCCACCCAGCAGAATGTATAGTTTATTCACAATGACTTCGAGTGATAAGCTTTATTCAGTGAAGAAATTGAGGGTTGGCGCTCTTTCGTAGAGGGAACACGTGTTTACATGGGGCGAGGTCTGTTCAGCATAGATTTAGTCTGTTAGCGTGGATAGGATGCTTGGCCGAAATACAGGAGGATAGTAGAGCATCTAATACCTGCATTTTGTACTCCAGACTAATACTCTAGCTAGCATGTACTCTAGAATTACTGATTAAAAATCCGATCTAATCAAACTGATGACACTGTTAGCCTTTAGCTAATTTGTATATCTGCAGTAAAAGATGGAAGGCGCTCTGTTTACTCAAACAAATACATTTTCTTACAGCCGTCTTAGAATGGACGTTATACTGTAAACCCAGTAAACTGTGTCTTGTCGGTCACGCTTAGTAAGATACCAGGGTTTTGACGGATTTACACGAAACTCAACAAAAAATTAAACCTTTATGATATCTCGCTTAGGTTTAATTTTGAGCATAGTCCATACATATTTATTGAGGTCAGAGGTCAACAGACTTTGGTTGTGCCTAGATGACTTACCAACAAGTGTAACGGTTTTCACGAAACTCATTATAAATATTAACCCCTTTCTTCTTACTCTCTTCCAGCGTTTTCACGACTGATTTTTACCACTAATAAGAATTCCTCATTCTTAAGATAATATCAAAAAAAAAGGAAAGTGAGAAAAGAAAAAACTGAAAATGTCTCAATAATCACGCATACTGACCACTGAAGTTTCAGTCCATGAAGTGACACCCCCTCCCCCTTAATCCGCACTTTAAAGAACACATTGTGCTACTTTTGTACATGGTCTATCATGATTATTGTTAAAATTATCCTCCACTGAAAGTCTGTGGCAATATGTCTTAAGTATGTTGAACCAATGTATCCCACTGAAAGCAAAAATGTGAAAATTATACTCTAAATTGAAGCATAACTGTGCATGGGGCGGACTATTGAAACTTATAATTCAAATATAGCAGGCATTGTAACGTTACGTACTATCATGATACATGAAAATAAATAAAAAAACTTTCTTTCAGACTCCTTATACGTGAGAAGGATACGGGTTACTTTAAATATGGAATTTAGTTAGTTCAGGATTTTACCTACTGTGAGATTGACAGGTTAATTGGCAAACCTGAAATTTTACTGTGCAAGCGGGGGCTGGTTGCATGGTGGGGTACTCCTTAAGAATGACCGAGGTCTTCTCTCCGTCCCAGAAGAAGACGATTTTAGGCGCTTTTCATCATACTTAACCACTGGCATTTATAAAATATTCAGTAACTTGAATGTCCAAGCGCTTCATTCCGACCCAGAAGAAGACGATTTTAGACGATTTTCATCATACTTAAGCAACTGGCATTTATAAAACATTCAGTAACTGGCCCCTGCTTCAGCTTTTAAAACATTGACTTTCTAACTGAGGGATCACGTGTTTAAAGCCGTAGAGACGCCCAGCCCTCCCCGCCTGACTGCTGTGCCGCGCCCCTCTCTCGTAAAATACTGACTACGTCACTGGTGTGAGTCGTTTAGGTAACAGGGTGTGACATTCGCCGATTATGATCTATCTGATAATTCAGTATAAATATATATTATGAACATTTACATATCTGTAGCTAGGAAGCTTAAAGCCAGCTATTCACGTACCTTTCTGTAGAATTTAAGTGATTTTTGACTTACTTACTCACTGATGCAGACGAATAGAAAAACTATGTAACCTAAGATTGTTGGGTGAATATGCATTTGCGAAAGTTGCTTAACGCTGGATCGTCTGACATGCCGCAAGATGTCCTTAATGTGTTTTGATTATTTTAGCGTGTTCTCCACATGTTAATAACGCGTGCATATAGACAAAAGAAACGACCTGTGTCCGGTGGAATTTGATTTATTGCCTATTTTTTATTGAAGGTCCAAGGGATGATATATAGTTAATAACCTCATCGAAATAGGTCCCTTAACCATGCCAATCAGAGCTCACAAGAAGCTGAGGTGAGCCTAGACCCCCTGGATCCCCCTCCCCCCCTTTTTCAGCCATCGCTAACTTTTCAGAGGGTGTCAGAAACACCCTTTCCGGACTTGAGGACCTTTTTTT
This sequence comes from Sipunculus nudus, assembly GCA_026874595.1. NCBI lineage: Eukaryota > Metazoa > Annelida > Sipuncula > Golfingiida > Sipunculidae > Sipunculus > Sipunculus nudus. The sequence goes on along the minus strand of CM049306.1, from coordinate 34,980,752 downwards.
GAGCTGTTGTCATTAGTCTTACTTGGTTTTACCCTTCCCTTCTCCTAACTTCTGAAACCATCCCTGTTCAATGTGCACGTGATCAAAGGCTCACAAATGTATGCATCAATAAGGCCATGTCTTGGTGTAACAGTGAATTGACCTTTGCTTCTATGGACCTTCTTTTTTTATTTGAAGTAGCAACAATGTCATATCTCTGCCTTTGTGAATGCTGGAAGTGTAGGGCTTTGCATATACAGTATTTTCCATTGGACATATCGAAAAGGCGGGAAGCCCTTTGTACCAGAAACCAGCGATCACAAACGACTCGCACGTCATTGCCACCCATCTTAAAGCCTGTTCTTGATCGCATCTCAACCTTATCTGTTTTGCTCAGTATATTTAATGTCAGTGCAATATCAGTTAGTTCTTATGCAGACGTGAAAACTTTGTCACGTTACCAATGGCCAACATCTCATATTGTCGAGAGAAAAGCTATCACGAAATGTTATCACGACAAGAGCCATGACAATTTCCTGTACAGACGCCCCGTATGTCTGTCTGGTTTTGTATCTGACCTTCCGCTGACCAAGAAAAAAAGGATTTCTGTCAATGGCAGTATGTCTAAGACAAGAAAAACCTTGTGGCTCATTATGTTGAAAGCATTTTTTAAAGTTTTCCATGACTTCACATGTAAATATTACTGTTAAATTCCACAAGTTTGTTACGTTTTTCCCGTGTATTAGGTGGGTAAACCAAAACTGCAGAACTAATTTCCACAGAAGTTTGGTGCAGATCCGGATAATGCGATCGAATTTTGGATTTACCTAGGCGAAGATATGTGCTCTGTCCAGTGCATTTCAAAAGCGTTTATATCCTCTATGGATGTTTAAGGGATTTAGGTTCGTCTGTCTATTCCAAGTTCCCACGAATTATAAATCTAAATTGGCGATAAAAATGAACCAGGGAAGAAATCATCCTGTTTAGGATACGGATTAGTTTCAAGAAAACAATAAGAGTATAAATTACAAGACCGGCTTATGTCGTCTAGGGGTGGAGATAGTGAATTCAATTCTTGAAGGAGGTGCGGTGAAATGTTTTACGGTCGGCAACGACTCAGGTTGAGCGCTCAACATGGTAAATGGGGAGGATATACCACACTCCTGTGTTACTGAATAAAGAGTGCGATTTGGGGGGGGGGGGGGCTCTGTGTTATGATCCAGCAGTGATCATTACACATCCACATGACCCGCAGGTGCTGTAGACACTGAGCCTCGGTGACAACAGGATATTAAATTAAATGACAGCAAGCAAGTGTTACTCCTTGTCTTAAGTTAAAAACCGAAATGACCTCTACAGTTGTTTAAACTTGGAGTAAGACTTAGATAAATCAGCAGTAAAAATGTAGGTTGTTACCCGCACCGCCCCCCGCCCCCCCAAAAAAAAGGAAACGACGCAACATTTTTTTTCAGGGGACGAGAAGCCTAACTACAGATGAGAAGCCTTAACAATTCAATATTTATGTATAACAAATAAAAACCGATTGTGGAGGCGCAGCTTTGCTGAAAAAAAAGTTTATCAACATTTTAATGTTAACGGGAAAACAGTCCATTTAAAAAAAAAAACAGCGCCTGCAAATAGATAAAACATTGTAAGCGTGATTTAGCTTTATAACATGTTTCCCCTTTAAAAAGTGTGACACATCATGTGGAATTTAGGTTTGAACTATCACATTTATGAATTTTACTTCCTTTGATAAGCTGAATCTCACTTTGTATTCTACAATTCCATTTGAGGTTAAATAGTTTTGCTTTTGATATTAATCCATATAAGCACATTGCATTGCTTTATATTGGTTCCTTTATATTATACTGACTGGTGTTATAATAATCAAAAAAATGAACTTAGAATATAAGCTTATATTAAATTATTTGAATGACATTTACTTCACTGCATATTAATCAATATCACTTATCCAAAATGGATTTGAAGCTAACATTTGTTTAACAAGCACTTACTGAAATTACCGAGTGTCACAATAACTTTGCAAGATCACATTCATCATGAACACCCATTTCTTTTACCTAACCAGTATATTTATACTTCATGTTATTCCATTATTCATATTAACCATTGATAGCATAAAGTTCGTAAACTGGTAAAAAAGTTCAAATATGAACACCTACAGTCTAGCGACTGGTTTCCGGCTAAAAAAAACTCTAGTTTCATTACGTATTACTGTCCATGGTTAAAACTCCGACTTTAATTTCGACAGGCTGGTACTCAGGTTTCATTCAGGTCTTGCAGGCATTTTTTTTTGTAAATATTAGATATTAATTTCTGTCAAACCGAAACTTCGATTTCAGTCAATTCCTACGATATGTTTAAGGGACCTAATCACAAAACATATTGAATTAACACGAATATAGCTTCTTCGCTTTGAAAAAAATTTGTACCTGCCAAAATATTGCCCTGAAACCGTTTGCTTACTTCTGTAAACGACTGTAACCTGTGGACCGGGCGCGATCACTGGTGTCAACATGAACACCAAGCGTGAATCGTCCGGGCCACAACACGTGTCAGTCAGGAGATGCTCTGACTTGGCCCACAAAGTGTAATACATGTTACCTCCTACTGAAACTTCGCGTGTTGCGGCTCACAATCGGACCTCCGGTCAACAGACACACGAGGACTGTGTTTACCAACATGCAGCGATGTGAGGTACTGAGACTGTGTGCTGGGATGCTTGCTGGTGAATTTTTGTATTAAGCAAAACTGAACTGTTAGTGTGAAGAAATGGCATAATATTGCTCCTGATTATGTCCCTTTAAATTATACACAGTAAAGAAATGAATATTGGTTTCATGGCTGTGGCACTCCGTAACGTTTAGGCTTGCCTGCATATCCTTTGAATGGAAAAAAGCATATCATGTGAGAAACGCTATTAAAATGCTATATAATAGCTATACAAACTAAACAAGATAATTAACACATTTAACCCAAACTTATAATTATATAAATTCGGTCGCTTTTAGCTGGTCAGGATAGCAATCCGCGTGTATTTACTCCACATATAGACCGTACTCATTAATCAGTAGCTACAGAAACTGGACTTCTTGTAACTGTCATATGACAGTCACGGATCTCCACGTCTTTTGATACAGTTGAAAGGTTTTGGATTTAACTTTTTTGTCTACCATGGCCTTTACCGTTGGCATTATTGACCGAATTATTTGTAGTAAGTAACACTTCAATTAGACAAGTAAAATATGATCGTTATTTCCTGAATATTTACGGATGCGGTGAAATGGTGACGTCATCTATATATAACCTGTGAAACGTCGTTGTGTCCAAGTCGAAGGGACCGTCAGAAAACTTCGACACATCCGATGTTCGACACAAGCAGGTTTTATTTGGTAATAATTTAACTAGAGTTGTCCGGAATATTGAGTCTGTAACTTCAATAAAGAAAGTTATTCGACTTCAGCGAGTTTAAAGTATATATATATATATATATATATATATATATATATAATTATTATTATTATTATTATTATTATTATTGTAATTATTATTCTTAATAAACAATATCATTTTACCAGCAATAAGAGCCCCGGAAACGGAATAAGATTTTTTTCTTAAATAGCAAACTTTAAAACTTTATTTTTTATTTTCAATTATGAAACTGCACTTCCAAGATCACAAAGGTTACCTTGACAGCAGGGCAGCCATTTTGTCAAAGCATGGAGGGAGTACGGTTACCGGTAAAGCAGTTTGCTCTGAACATTGTGTACATGCCATATTTGTTTTATAACAGCCACGAGCGAGACGGTTTTCGACAAAGCCACCTGTATTTAAATTAAAAAATATGAGATATTTCCACTTCTGGCAGAACACCTGTCAATCCTTCATCACTTCTTTTACATAATATGACCCCAAATGTGCTGCTTTTGTCTTGTATTTGTTTGCACAGAATTACGTTGTAAATTTGTTCCATTGTTCGTTGTTTTTATTTGAATACTTCGAGAACTCTTTTTCCATTAGACACAAAGAATAGGGACATGGGTTTTGGAGGTACTTAACAAATGGTCTGAAATATAAAACAATATGGCTTAATTCATAAATAAGGTTAATCCTGGTTCTTGAAAACAATAACTTAAACTTGAACCTCTGCTTATTGAACTTTTATATGAGAAATTAAATCACTGTATGTAATTAGTGTTAATACGCTAGTTCGAAAAAAATGGCACATTACACTTACTCTAAAACATACCATTAAAAGATTTAACATAATTTGAAATGTCTCAGAGAAAAATACAATACTTACAATTCAGTATTCATTCGAAATATATGCAAAATTACTAATTTATTGGGAATTAAGACTACAGTCTAAGTAGTAACGATATTATCAGAACCAAATATACAGAAACACTCAAAATTAGATTATCATTATTATTATTTTATTTGTATTATTATTATTATTATTATTTAATTCAGTTATCAATTTAACGGCATTTTTATATATACAATATATATATATATATATATATATATATATATATTCATATATTCATATATTCATATATTATTTCCAAAGAGGGTAATTAGATATTGATATACAAATATGTATATGAGCAATATGAGCTGAAAGTATTTTCATGGAGTCGTACCATGTAACCCCGTGTGTTTATGGAGTCGCATCACGCACAAAAGCACTGTACTTTTACTTTCTTCCTGGTAAATATATTTAAGCTAACTGAAATTAAAAAGTAGGCAAGAAAAACGACAAAGGGCACACGGTTACGTCAAATCTCTTGACATAAACTCCAGATTATTGCTGGTTATTTATACATTTAGAAAAACAGGTTAAGTATACGGTTAACCTATAAGCCTACAAAGTATCGATTATAACGTTATATTGACTGCTTATATATGAACTCTAAAAAACCCAATTTAGATAAACTTTTGTCTTTTATGGGAGATGTAATATCAATCGATTATATCCTCACCAGTTCTTTGTCTTCTTTATATTATTTCAGATATAAGATAGACATAAGATTTCAAAGCATATAAAGGTTTTTTAGAGCTGGTTTACTTATTTACTTGTTATTATTATTATCTATATAATTAATACGGAGTTGGTTTTTTTCTAGACCACGGTTTACCTGCTTCCGTTCTGATTTGACTCTCCAAATTCGGCTGACCAACGTCGGCTGTAAACTCCTTAGGCTGACGTATTTGTGGGGTGCTCTTCTAGAACAAGTTTGTTTTATTTTGCGGGATTATTCCCTATTTAACTTAATATTTAATAATTTTAATATTTCCCCTTTAGATTTGTTTTGTGCTGCAAGGTCCTCCACGCCTGTAACGCTTTTTCAGGAGGCGCTTTGGGGATTTTTACTGGCCTGTTAAGTACGTGGCCAGAGCGCATGTCCTGCCCAAAAGGCATATCCGTGCAATACGCGGTCACGCGGGTCCACTATAATCCCCATTGATCCCCCCTTTCCATTGTTATGCCTCTAAAGGAATTTTCTCTTTAAAAATGAAGTCAAGGTTTTTAATCCAAAGACCACATGACTCCGATTTCAATGCGAGTGCTTTTCAGTTTGGTCAACACTGGGCACTGAATCCGGTGATGTGACCACCGTTTGACAATTTTTTTTATGGTTTACAGGTATGTTGATTTTTTTACATTCAAAAATATCTTTCCATGCTAACCATGGTTTCAAAAATTTCGGCAAAGTCGTGTGTTTTATGATTTTTTTTTTTTCAAAAAGAAGCCCCACAACTTATCATTTGGGTTGGGTGGGGTTGGGGTCCGGGGATGGGTGTGGGGGGTTCAAATATATTTGTAAAGATCCCTTGTCTGTAGAAATGGTGAAAAATGAAAAAAAAATCACCATTACATCTCTTGATAAAAATCTAGAATCTGTCGTCAGGGCGTACAGACCTCAACCAGGATCTCCTTTAATATCAGTCATGAGTTCACGTGTATGCATTTCATGTGTGAACACTGGTATGCTTCAGTAACACGAGTTCACCTTGCGGTTGGCTTCCACACGGGGACTAACGAATGGTCCTTTGTCATAATGGTTTATAAGAAAATGTATATTGTTGTGATTCTTATTACCTCCAAAATGAAATGGACTATTGCTTTGTCTTCACCCTAACCCTCTACAAATGTTCAGCAAAACATTTTTCGCCTGTCACGCTTTTTCAGGGGGCGACCTGTAATCCTCACTGAATCCCATTTCCATTAAATCGCCTGTTAAGGAATTTTACTCTGTCAAAAGGGAGTAAAGATTTTAAACTCAAGCGCGGAACACATGTCCACATGAATCTTTTTATAGGGAGCACTTTTCCGTTGAGTGGACACACAGAGCTGAGACCCTTTACACGATGACCGTTTTATAGGTTTATAGGTATGTTGACATATATACATGCAGAAGTATCTTTACATGATAACCATGGTTTAATAGTTCGGCCGATTTATGGATTGTTTGAAAAAGTTTTTTTTTTTCAAAGGAGGCCCCGGGGAGGCGGGGGGGGGGGGGGGATTTCACACATTTCTAAGGGTCCTCAGTCTCTTGGGGACTTTGAAACCCCAGCCAGAATCTACTAATCAGTCGTTCGTTCAAACGTGCACGTTTCATATAAAACATAGTTCAAAAACACGGGTTCACCAGGCGAGTGGCAGAAGAACTGCATGACATGGGCGGATTCTATACTCGGGGACAAAAGAATAGCCCTTATAATTATTCCTTTGAGGAATTGTGATTATGGCACTTAATAAAATGGTGATTCCGATTACCTCCAAAAATGTAATGGGTTAGGCCAAAATAAAAAAAGGTATGGTTCTCAGGCACTTTTTTTTCAGAAATCATTGCGGGCGGGCGGTTTTTTTATTTTTAATTTTTTGGTATATATCGATAAAAATGTCAAATGATAAGGAAAAAAACATGATAATAACAGATATATTTGGCTAAACACGTTAAATCACTACATAACAAAGGAAATTGTATGATTTTATCTTCTTGAAGGAAATGTCCGATCGGCTGCAGCGCAAAATTGGTAAGTTTCTATTGAAATCAAAATAAAAAATGTTTGATGCGGGGGCTTAAAATTGATGCGGGCAATGCCTGAGAACCATACTTTTTATTTTTTTTTTTGGCCTTACGGATGCAGTTTTACTCTATCCCTCTCAAAATTCAGCAAAATCTGTATATTGCATTTTGCGTTAATTTGCTGAAAGACAATGCAACGAACCAAGGCTGATGTGGTTCCTTTGCTAAATGCTTTCATCGAAATATGTCGACCTTCTTTCTTTTAATCTGGAAGAGTTGTCAATTTAACATCAGACCTGCTTATTCCATGACAATTTACAGTACTTAAACCAAACATTTAATTCTGTTGGAATATATTTTTTCTGAGTCTATCTTTTGTTCATTGGCAGCTATACTTTTCGCGTGCAAGAGACTTCATCGACGTATGCATGTGTATACAAATAACGCATGTGCCTGTTAACATGCCTTAGGCTATACCCTCAACTGACTAAACTGAATAAACATCGTGTTTCACGTTGTCGCCTGAGCTTCAACTAATACAAAGCATCTTTCACATAATTTCTCGGTAGAATGCTTCTTTATACAATCGTTATATCTAAGATATTTCCCAAGCAATAAAGCTGTCGGACCTATGTTGTTTAACAGGATTTTTTTTTGGTGTGATTCCTCGAATAGAACAATATTTCTTTTTATGTTGATGTTTTGGGGGAGGGTGTTCCTGGAGAATTCTAGCGGATGCAGTTTTACTCTATCCCTCTCAAATTTTCAGCAAAATCTGTGTATTACATGGAGTGTTAATTTGCTGAAAAACAATGCAACGAACCAAGGCTGATGTGGTTTCTTTTCTAAATGCTTTCATCGAAATATGTCAACCTGCTTTCTTTTAATCTGGGAGAGTTGTCAATTTAGCATCAGACCTGCTTATTCCATGACAATTTACAGTACTTAAACCAAAAATTAATTCTGCGATATTTCAAAGGCAATGAAGCTGTCGGACCTATGTTGTTTATCAGGAAAAAAAAATAATTTTTTGTGTGATTCCTCGAATAGAACATTATTATCTCTTCTTTTCCGTATATTCAACTATCTACTAATTAAAACCACACCTGCACATAATCCTATAAATGAAACACATGACAAAAGTTCCGGCAAAAACCTTCGGATTAAAATATGAGCAGTTTAGTTCCTATCAGCTCATTACAAAAAATTACATCAGATCGAGTCGTGGATTTTCCACTGGTGCAGCTAGTTATTATTATTATTATTATTATTATTATTAAGGATTGATATCGCGATACGTATTACGATATTCTCGTTCCATTTATTTCTAGGAAATCCTTATATTTTCCATAATATATATATATATATATATATATATATATGTGTGTGTGTGTATATATAAACTTATATATATTCTAACTATTAATATATGTATTAGTAATATATATCATTTTTTATAATGTAACAAAGAAAGTTCATGCAGATCAGTTTATTTCATACACGAAATATGGCAATATTATTTACTAATGATGGTACATTGATAAGAACCTATTTGTTGACATTACTCAAAGAAACCTTTTAAATCAAATATTTCTTTAGGCCTTACAGAATTACAGAATCATGAAAGGTGTTTTAGCAGAGAGAGAGATATATAAGTGGTATGAACGATTAAAGCCGTGTACCATGTCGCAAGGCGGCCGTTCTTAAAGAATAGTACTTTTAACGTTACATTGATTTTAATGCAGGTATTATAAGATGTGAGGAGAGAATATTAATGAATGATTAATTATTATGACCGTGTTTAGCACTCTTTTTTTGTTGTTGTATGGAAACATTTTTCGGAAACCGTCATCCAGGAAAAAAATTTCGGACCTTTGATCAGGCCTCCTAGGATATGTAATACTAAACGTCTTAAACAAGGTATTGGCATTCATTTAAAGCCTGTCATTAATCTCAACCCATTAACATGTCTAACTAAATTTCTCAACAATTTCTCAACATAATTTCGAAAAACTGAGTCAGCTTGTATACTTTTATTTTTATTTATGTTTTTAAACAATTATTTTAATTATTATTAAAAAACGGACCGGATCGCTTGGATCGGTCCACCCCTACATACCGGCCCGCCTATAGCTGGACCGGACCGCTATGGTGGAAAAAATAAAAAAAGTTGCGGTCCTAAGAGCACCAATGGTCACCTGTCGCACGACCGGCGTAGCTCATCCAAACTAGTCAGATGCAGTGGTGCGATACCTACGGGTCTAGTGAGACCACCTTTCTAACCGAACGCCGGCCGTAAAGGCATTTTTTTTTGGTGACTGGGTAGGGCCATCAAAGACGGTCGCACGCGGTCGAGTCGGACGGGTGGACAGGCGTTTGGCCCGATGAAGTCCTGTTTGCACGAAATTCGTATTATGTATAAGAAAATAAGAAAAAAACGGAATCAATCATATGTATTTATGATACGACTTTGCGATAGGAAATTACGAAATCGTATCCAAATTTCGTAACGTGTACGCTAGGCTTAAAGACAACTAACGACCACGCCATTCGAAGGAAGTTTTCTGTGGATGGTCAAAGACTTCCTTTCGACCGATATTCCTCTGTGGATGTTCAAAGACTTCCTTTCGACCGATATTCCTCTGTGGATGGTCAAAGACTTTCTTTCGACCGATATTCCTCTGTGGATGGTCGAAGACTTCCTTTCGACCGATATTGCTCTGTGGATGGTCAAAGACTTCCTTTCGACCGATATTCCTCTGTGGATGTTCAAAGACTTCCTTTCGACCGATATTCCTCTGTGGATGGTCAAAGACTTCTTTCGACCGATATTCCTCTGTGGATGGTCAACGACTTTCTTTCGACCGATATTGCTCTGTGGATGGTCAAAGACTTCCTTTCGACCGATATTCCTCTGTGGATGGTCAGAGACTTCCTTTCGAACGATTTTCCTCTGTGGATGGTCAAGGACTTCCTTTCGACCGATTTTCCTCTTTGCATGGTCAAAGACTTCCTTTCGACCATTTTTCCTCTGTGCATGGTCAAAGACTTCTTTTCGACCGATTTTTCTCCTACGATTTTCCACTGGCAATCACCAGTGACTAGTCTTAAGATATACGCTCCTCACGCAGCGGTTATACACTGCAGTCGTCCAATACATCCAATATCGTCCACGACCGCCACACTGTCCTTGACTTCCCACGATTGCAGGTCGCTGTCAGTTTAACTATTGGCTTTTCCACTGGTTTGTGTCCTTTGAAACCGACAACGCACACCGTAGGTCACCGTTCGGATTTTGAAACCGCAGGAATACATGGGCGGCCGACGTCCGGGAACGGCAAGATGTCTTCCTCATTCCCACGGCTTTCGAACGGTAAATTTAGCTAACCCTACGGAAGCCGGAAAGACCCCTTACGGCATCCGCAGGTACACCGTACGTCTTTCAGGTTGCCAAGTAGACGTTGAAAAGCGTACGGGCAACCTACGACATCCGTACGTCTACTGTACGGTGCCTGTACGGAGCCCGTACGTATCTGCCTGACGCGCGGCCGCTGCTTCAACTTAGGCTCTTGCACTAATGTAAATTAGGGTCGTTGCTGAGTCCCTGAGGTCTTAGGAAAACGCACGTTTGCCGTGCGCAAACCGCAAGGTATAGCCCAAAACACCTGTCGTACGGAGACCGTATCCCGCTTGTGACCTAGGCTTTAGCAGCATCACTTTGACAATTACATTTTTAGAATATCTATGACACTCAACAACCAATCAGCAGCTTTTAAATGTAGTTGTTGTGGCATGTGACCAGTGACCTTGGCCTTCATCAGATTGGTTTAGAAGACTGTTTTCTCTAACAATGATTTTAATGAGTTACTAAAATACAAAAGATATGTTTTCCACCATTGCAACTTGCTAACTGGATATGATCTGTTAGTTTAAGAAAAGATGAACAAATTTCAATAATCACCCAACAGTGGAACAGACTATTGTCGTAAGTGTTCTTGTCTTCAGATGTGACTAGGCCCTAACAAAATCAAACGGAAAACTTGGAAGAAATGTGGCATGTGGTTTTTGTTAATAATTTTGAAAAACAATGTACTAGCAAAATATTTCTGGAAGATGATCCTGTAACTTCTGTGATAATTACTTTTATAAGACGCAAAATATGCGCGTATTCACGGGCATAGGTCTCCAATTACAAGAGTTATTATGGAATAACAAAACACGATTTCAATCATGTTCACGTTCAACCAAAAGTGTACAGATAGTTTCAGTATAGGAGAATACTCGGTGACCCATATGGTGAAAGGTCTAATTTATCAGAAAGAAATTTCAGTTTTACGATGAAATTTGAGCATCATCAATGGGGGGGGGGGGAGAGATGGGGGGGGGGGGGGGGTTGGGCAGATGTGCTTTGATGACAATAGTTTGATCCTTTTACGCAGAAAGGCGAAGGATATACACAGTCTGTTGCGAACTAACAGGGCTGTGAAAGGTAAATGTAACGGGAATATAAACGATCAATGCTGATAAAAACCCTTCATTTATCAACCAGGGTTGCTGTTGAGAACAGACAACAATAGTATCGTATTACCGACAAATCTATAACCAGTTGTGTCTGATAATAGTTTCTGATTAGTAATGAAAAGACCGTGTCAGTTCTATATCGATATTCTTGGCTAGATGCTTGGTCTCGTGGCTGGGATATAGACCTTTTTGACATCTGCGCATGCGCCCACATAGAGCCGTTTAAATGATATGAATAAAACACAAGAGTTCATTTTAGTATGTTCAGATAATTCAGTCAATGTCTCATGTGGATTATGCTTACTGCTTATATGTCAGAGTCTAGGGCCACGGTGGGAGAACAGTACCATTATTCTAAGCTTTACTGCGATATATTTAGCCTGAAAGTTTACTCTCTACCCGGAGGTTTATTAACCCGAGCGCATAAACCAAATGTGTGCTTGGCATAGGTAGCAGATATCTGTCTAATAAAGAATTAAAATGTTTACACAAATTGGACTTCTAAAAAATCCGGGATATCGGCAATTTCGTCGGAAATAGAGGTTTTAGGCGCAACGGCCTATGCCGCTTTTTTAATATACATCGGGACGGAGAAATACTCCCGAAACAACAAACCCTTTATCTTGCTGTTTTGGTGATGAGTGCACATAGCTTTCATATAAATACCGAGCAAAGTTAAAGGTACATAGTCATTTGCAATAATATGTGTATTATCTTATGCTATTAGTTAACCTAAAAGCAAAAGTTTCCCAGCAAACGACACAGGCACACGGACAGTCAATTCCAAATTCACCTGTTTTATACGTTTTTATGGTTATATCTGCGAGAAAACATTGTCTTGGTATTAACCGTAACAATAATGTTTAATCAGAGGTCCGATCTTCAGCATGAGCGACAACTTCCAAACAAAGTGAAGAATTATAAAAGTAAGGAGCACCGGGTTTAATTCTTATTGGTTAAGTTAGACGTTATAGCTACCGGGTACCAGATACATGATGTTTATGTTAAGGCCCACTAATCGCGCCCAATGCAAGCTTATTTCCACTCGAGCACAGGAGTTAACGGACGGGTTTTTAACCACATATTGTCAGATACCATAATAATTTTAAGGAGGAAACATATTCAATGTACATCTAACATACATGGTATGTGAATAGGCCCCTTTAATACATTGATCTTGCTCATCCCCTTTATATACGTTTCTATTAAACGCACAAAGAGGCGAGACTGGATGTAATGAGTAAGTACCCAGCTTGTTTTTGTAAAAACTATTACAAAAGACTTCTTAATATAAACTGTCATTAATGTAATTATCGGGACATAGTTAATTAACTAAGAGACCTAGACATAACACCTAATTAAGCCTCCACAAACGGCAATTTACATCTTAGGATTTAATTAATTTCTTTATTTGCTGAACTTCTTTGTTTAACGGTCAATGCGTCTAATTAAATGTTTCTTAACTGGACCACCAGCTTACAACAGCGCCAGTTACTTTAATTTGATTGCTTATATTAGAACAAAGCACTAGATCCTGCTTCAAATGTTCCGGATCAACAATTCGAAACGACAATCACTGTATCAAATTTTATTTATTGAAATTATTTTGTATACGGACAAAGCGAAAGAGTGACAGACATTCATGAGTGAAAAATTGATCTCCGTTACAACAGACAAACAGACAAAATGAAGCATGAGTAAAAACATAGCCTCCTCCACAACAGACAAACGGACAGAATGCCAGACATGAGTTAAACGTATATACCATCGTATATCTCTGTGACGCCAGAGATAACAAGGCGGGGGTATAATAGATGCGCCTGGCCACAGTACATGTATTGATCACCATGAACGTCTGACTCATTGGGTGTATCCAGCTTGGAGGTTTGGTCGTAACGCCAGGTTTCCCATGGCCCTTGTGGGATATGAGGGTATTCATTTTAACTTTATGTAGACAATTTGTCTTCAGAAAATGGAATTATTGTCCTTCTGGGAGCAAGATGTCAAAGGTCAATTTCAGAAACCATTGGGCCGTCAATGAACCCAGACACGGAAGGTGTCAAGCTGTAGATAGCAAAATGTCATTACTTAGGTCTTGTAATATACATATCTCACAAGCGTCGGGCCTTATAATGTAAATATAACTGATGGGCCGATATATATCAAACCTTTATCTATCTAAAGGACAATACAGGCGCATAAGATGTGTGTAATATCTGGCGTGAAAGATGGGTCATTTTCTCTGGGACAACAACAGGTTTGCAAGTAATGACCTATACAGCGTAATATAAGCGTCTGCTCATCATGAAAGATAGTTTTCCGGCCGGTGAGATGGGACAGCCTGCGGGCAATGGGCAGAGGCTGGCTGGATATATCATCAGCCCAGAATGGAAATGGTACCATCCTATCACCTCCCTGTAGCCACGCAAGTATAGCCCGCCATCAACACGAGAGGGGTTCCTATTACTTTAAACAATACCCGAGCGAGGCCTGTTATCATTTGATATTACTTCACGAAGCGTGTGTCTGTCTCCACTCCCTATTGTGGCAAAGAAATTAAGAACTAATAAATTGTCATTTCTATAGACGCACACCACACAAAACGCCCGACAGACCAATTCCGCCCACACATTTTATATCCCTTTTTTGTGGTGCGTTGCAATTAATATTTGTATAGTGGCAGTCTTGTTTCTCTGAAGAACAGTGCTAGGGTCTGTCTACCACCAATTTGAATGCCCACGACGTCGTACGCCCACGGCTAATATTGCGAAGTACTGACGTATCCAATATATATTTCATCATATTTTTATTGAATGTAAATCAACGCCTGTTTTCTCTTGGGGACCTAATTCACCTCTCCTTTGAACACGCACATCTCGTCTAACGCCCTAACGCCCAACTACTGTGTTCGGGTCCAGAGAGCCAATATTGGGGAGATTGTACAGTAAAACCCAAAACGTACCAGAGACTGCGACAAGAACCTTGCCTTCAATGATAAGACGGGAGTTTACATTTCATATAACGAACCGAGATTTCATAGAATACGATTGACTCGAACACCTTGTGTCCTTCGTCACCGACAGATGTGCTAGTGTGTTAGACATTATGTGTACATGTAATGCGGGCATTGCGCTAGCTTTGAATATATGAATCAGTTGGTATTAATATTGGACTAATAGGCCTATGTAAGACATGACACAAGTCATGCAGAAAAAAATGCAATTCAACGGCTATCCACCCTATCGCACCAATATCGGGTATCTTAACATTTAAAAAACGAGTGATGAATTAAAACAAAAGAATACAAGGGAACCCACAAACCGAAGTGTGAATCCCATCAAAGTGTAAAATCTATGGTAACCAGTCATTCCTGTGCAGCGTACGAGTTGGCTATCGTGCAGTAATCCGCGTGAGAATTTGTTTTTGTATTCATGCGTTCAGATATTCAACAATCATGCAGGGAGATCAACCAATATGATATTAAAGATTTTTTCTCTCAGGTCAGAGAGGCAGAATACCGCAAGGTAATTTTGGAAATTTTTCAATCATGTTTAATTATTTTATCATGTGCAAAAGAAACCCGTACATTTTCCATCAATATTTCATATCCATATGAACAACAACAGCTTTGCCTAATATTAACCACATATGCCACTCCCTTATATATGGGATATATACGTCTAGAAAGTGTCAGACCCATTTTTACAATTGTCTCTTTACAGTCCTTTCAAGAGGTCTTATATATTACACCCTGAGAACACGCATAACTACAAATGACCACGGCCTGCGTCAACACTGTGTTGAACATCATAATCATTTGAAAGGGACCTTGTGCTGAACAACTGTCACTTAGAAAATATCTTTAACTTTGCAGACCATGTAAGGGTGTCCTAATGTAAATTTTGAATTGCTTGACTCCCTTGGGCCCAAAACAAACTCTATATATCCACTCAGTATGGACAAAAATTTTTCTACAGAGGTTGAAAATGGATTAGCCAACGTGGAGGCGTAGGGACCCCCGAATTTGAATGCAATATAGACGACGTTTTCTCTTATTCCAGGCCATAATTATCGGCTAGTGAACATTATAGTATGAAATAAATTACAAAATTTAAATTGAAACCGGGTCATATATTCATCATTTCTAGTTACTCCATTATTTAATATAAATAATCTGTAGATAGATCGATTCTTTAAATTTTAGTTTTGATTTGTCATTATAAAAGAAGAAACTTAATCATGAATCAAGCATTACATTCAATTATTGATGTTGTTTGCAAATACTGAATTTTTTTTCCAACGCATTCTAAATTTTCATTTATGCTGTTGAAACTGTTTTTCATGTTTTATACATTAAAGACATTACAAGGATATTGTGTGGGCGCTTATGGACCTTTTCTCATGCAGCAATATACCATAGAATCCGACCCTCTCTCTAAATTATTGCTACATCCCTCACAAGACGCTCAAATTTGATTAGGTATGCACTAGTATACATAATAGGCGTAAACCTGGGCATATACAAGAGCTTAGAAAAGAGGGGGCTCTACATCCCTGCATAGATAAACGGGAGTGCTAGTAAACGTTATACATAACTGTCGCATGCAGGAGTAAGGAGAAGAAAACGGTGCGAGACTCCAAATCTGGCGCCTCTTTTTCAGCATTAAGCGATTAATATTCTATTTCCCAGATATTTAGGTCGAAAAAGAGGGGGCGTACCAAACCAACAGTCGTACTCCTGCGAGTCCGATTCTGCGCAGTGTAAAACTATCCTCACCATGAACCAAACAAAAAATGTCGTGAACGCTGGATTCTAAACAACTGCTAAAAGGGGGTCTTTGGAACCACACAAGAAGCCTTCTTTCGCCGCAGAACTCTCACGCAATGGTTGCATTTTAGGTGTCTTTGGTAGGGTTGTGAAACATCTGGATAGTAACAGCCATCGAGGTAACCTCGGCTTCATCTTCTATATAATTAATACGGAGTTGGGGTTTTTTCTAGACCACGGTTTACCTGCTTCCGTTCTGATATGACTCCAAATTCGGCAGACGTATCGGTGGTGCGCTCTTTTAGGACAAGTTTGTTTTATTTTGCGAGATTATGCCCTATTAAGCTGAGTAATTAATAATTTTAATATTTCCCCATTAGGTGCCCCTATTTTTTTTTTGTCCTCCACGCCTGTGACGCTTTTTCAGAAGGCGCCTCGGGGATTTACACGCATGTCCTGTCCAAAAGGCATTTACGTGCAATACGCGGTCACGCGGGTCCTCTATAATCCCCATTGATCCCCCATATCCATTATTACGACTCTAAAGGAATTTTTTTCGCTCAAAAGGAAGTAAAGGTTTTTAATCCAAAGACCACATGACTCCGCTTTCAATGCGAGGGCTTTTCAGTTTGGTCAACACTGAGCATTGAGTCCAGTGATGTGACCACCGTTTGACAATTTTTTTTTAGTTACAGGTATGATGATTTTTATACATTCAAAAATACCTTCCATGATTAACCATGGTTTCAAATGTTTGGCTAAGTCGTGTGTTTTTTTTTTTAAGAAGCCCCACAACTTAATTATCATTTTGGTTGGGTGGTGAGGGGGGGGGGGGGTTCATATTTATTGTTAAGATCCGTTGTCTGTAGAGACGGTGAAACATGAAAAAAATCACCAGTACATCTTTAAATTGATAACAAACTAGAATCTCTAGTCAGGACCTCCTTTAATATCAGTCATGTGTTCACGTGTATGCGTCACGTGTGAACACTGTCATGCTTCAGTAACACGAGTTCATCTTGCGTGTGACAGAACAAATAAATACGAATGGGTGGCTTTCACACGGGGACAAAGTAATGGTCCTTTGTCATAATGGTTTATAAGAATATATATATTATGGTGATTCTTATAACCTCCAAAATAAAATGGACTATTGATATTTCTTTACCCTAAACCCTCTAAAAATGTTCAGCAAAACATTTTACGCCTTCAGGTTTTTTAGGAGGCGACCTGTAATCCCCACTGACCCCCATTTTAATTATATCGCCTGTTAAGGAATTTTACTCTGTCAAAAGGAAGTAAAGATTTTAAATTCAAGCGCGGAACACACGTCAACATGAATCTTTTAATAGGGAGCACTTTTCCGTTGACTTGACACAAGAGCTGAGACCCTTTACTCGATCACCGTTTTATAGGTTTACAGGTATGTTGATTTTTATACATTCAGAAGTATCTTTCCATGATAACCTTGGTTTTATTTGGTTCGGCCGATTTATGGGTTGTTTTAAAAAAAAAGGAAGCCGGGGGGGGGGGGGGGGGGGAATCCCACACACTTCTGAGGGTCCTCAATCGCTTGGGGACATTAAAATCCCCGCCAGAAGCTACTAAGCCGTCGTTCGTCCATACGGTTCAGAAACACGGGTTCAACAGGCGAGTGGCAGAACAACTGCATACGAAGGGGCGGCTTCTACTCGGAGACAAAGAAATAGCCCCTTATAATTATTCCTTTGTGGAATTGTGATTATGGCACGTGAGAAAAGAATATATTGTGGTGATTCCGATTACCTCCAAAAATGTAATCGATTACGGATGCAGTTTGACTCTACCCCATTATCTGTATATTACCTTTTGCGTTAATATTCTGAAAGACAATGCAACGAACAAAGGCTGAAGTGGTATCATTGTTAAATGCTTTCATAGAAATATATCAATCTGCTTTCTTTTTATCTGGGAGAGTTGTCAGTTTTGCATCAGACCTGCTTATTCCATGACAATTTACGGTACTTAAACCAAACATATAATACTGTACGAATATAATTTTCTGGGCCTATCTTTTTCACATTGGCAGCTGTACGTTTCGCATACAAGAGACTTCAACGATATGTGCATGTGTAAACAAATAACGCATGTGTCTGTTAACATGCCTTAGACTATACCCTCAACCGACCACAAATTATGTCGAAACATATTTTTCATTTTCCGGATATGACCGCGAGGGGGCGCTGCATTCGACCCTCACTAACATATCATTTTTAGCCATATCTCCATAAATATAAACCTCAATTACAGAAACTATAGCTTATTTTCTTCCTCGGGTTCTTCTCAATAACCTTAGTAAGTCAACTGGTCTCATTCTTGTGTCACTTTGTCAGTATGTCTGTCTGTTTGTCAGTTTTCCTCAAATTCACGTGCTTGCTGGTTCTTTCATCTCTCATTTGTCATTCAATAGGCCAGAGATTTGGTGGAATCCTTTTGAAACTGGGACATCTTATGTCATACATTAATATCACGAAACGCATTTGTCGTCTTCAGGATATGTCCGCCAGAGGGCGGTGCAGTCGAACATCCCTAATAATATATTATTTTGCCATATCTCCAAAGTACAAACCGCAATTACATAAATTATAACTTATTTTCTTCCTCTGATCCTTCTCCGTGTTCAGGTAAAGTCTTCTGGTGTCAATCTTGTCTCACATTGTCAGTATGTCTGTCTGTTCGTCATTTGTTGTCAGCTTTGTCTGCCTGCTTGTCCTTTTGTCTGATATGTCGCTCTACGGGGCACAACTTCTCAGCAATGGCCCCGATAATCATTCCATTAATAGAAAACCGACAGTATCTTCTATCTGTCCGTCTGTCTATCATTTCAATTTTCGGCAAGCGTTCGACCTATGGTCGTCTAGTTTTTATTAGCTTTTATGTATTTTAGGTTATTCACTTACATGATATCAAAAAAAAAATTCTGGTATACTAATAAATATACTGAGAATTATTATGTGTTATTTTACCCTGGTCCTCTTCACCAGTACAAAGTGTAAATCTGCCCAAACTGAGTGTTATGATTGTGGTAATGTTATGTAATTTCTTGGACACATGTATGACTAAACAGGGCCTAAATCGTCTGCCCTGACTCAAAACTCGGAAAAGTTTTCCCAAATGGACTTAAAAAGGAGTCTCTAACAAATAGTTTCAATGGGATCAGCGCTGCCAAACCACAAAGAAAAAAACATTTAATAGAATGACTAGTAGATGCATGTCTGTCTATTAGAGTCTCTTCAGAACGCAGGCTTCAAGACACCAGTTCTACCTGGGGAAATCTCACCTTGAAACATGTCCCGATTCGGAATCAAACGAATCAGACACTCGAGATATCAAACGGGGTCTGGAGAAGAACTGTTACAAACAGACAGTGGGATGATTAAAGCTCCGATCCACGTTTGTTTCAGCTTTTGGCGCCTTTGTCAATCTGTAGGGGTCCTGTAACGTGCGCAACTAAGCCAGATCATAGCGACTGGTCGCTAACAAGGCTAGCCCGAAAACATGTTGTGCTTTAGCTGTCACGGTGGGAATGAAACAATCAATCCTCCCTTTAACAGAAACATCGTGACTATAGGCTGTTTATTGAACCATCGACCAGACGCAGGATGAAAATAGACCCCTAGACTTTTAGTAATACAAGATATACATGCAAGACCCAGGTCAACAAGAAGAACAAAGAAACGGAGGTCCCAGCGGCTAAATTGTCTTTTCATAAATTTGATCCGGGCAAGAACATGCAGTTGGAAAAAACAACAGACTCCTCCCCAGGTGAATGTTTATTTTTATTTCTGAATTTTAGTGAGGCATTACATTTCATTGCATGAGGTCGCACAGACGCAGGACTGATGTAAGGCAGCTGGGATCTGGCCTGAGATAATTGAAACTAAAAGATGAAAAAGAAAAGTTCTTTCTGGATTCAGGTCTGCTAGCACATGCTACCATGCCTATTATTATCACCACTCTACCAAGAAGATCTTGAAGAATTCAAGAATTCAAGAGTAGGGCATAGCCCATTCACCAACCTTTTAAAAAAGAATTTATGTGATTTCTGGCTTCCCCTCTGTACATATGAATGATCTGAGGGTAATTTTGGTTTGAAAAGTTTTTATAAGGCATTCGTAAAGGATATCTGAACTTATTAACCAACAACATTTTTGTAAACGCTGCAATATTGAAAAACGGGAATATATATATATATATATATATATATATATATATATTATCTAACGGAACCTAATATAAACATATTTTATAATTGAGATAAAAAAATCAGATTCTGTAACACTAGGCGGCGTGAAATGTCTAGGGAAATGAATAAAGAAATCAGTGTTTTTTTGTTAGTAAAAGCGCGTTATAGCAACAAGTCAATACAAACACACAGAAAGATAATGGTACAGTACCTCGATACCAAAACCATCTCCACGATTAGTCCTTTGAATGTAAACTCTCGGAGAATGACAGTCCAGTGGAAAATTCTTGCAACAACACAGACAGTAAACTGAAGTCCAAATGTATAAAATCCAGGAGAAAATCTTTGAACATGTATAATTTCCGCATTCGTAAGATAAGGTCTTAAAATCTGACACACGCTTCTACGTCCGCTGGAATCTGCTCTGCTGTCTGCCCCCTTGTTCTAAAAAACAGCCCCTTTATATACCTTCACACCCTAAGCCGGGAATTTTCCACTTCTCGAACAGTCTATAAGGACCCTACTCAACAGTAAACACGCATTTCAGGAATTCTCTAGAAAGACATAGCCGTGTGTCTCTACACACCAGGCTCATCACGTGATCCACGACCAGGCGTGAAAACCCAAGGCTCACATGACAACGAACGTTCAACCAGTACGGATTAAACAAAAAATGCAACAACAACACGAATTACCCCCGTGTCACACAATAAAAAGAGCACCTGTAACTATATATATATATATATATATATATATATATATATATATATATATATATAAGGGGAGGTAGAAAGGTCATTTGTTGCAAAACGCCGTTTACAAAGCTCGGGACCCCAAATATTATAAACACGTTGATATAAACAAAACAAACGGCCTATATGTGTGGTAATATCTACTTTTTCTGACCTATTTTTATAAAAGCTCCAAGTGATTATCTTTAGATTAGATAAGTGATTGGACCCCTTTAAGACTGGACTAAAGGCCCAAGGCTCGAACCCTGCCCATGTCTCGTCGGCAAAATAGTGGAATCTCACTTGACTTTCCGAGATTCCGCTCTTGTGTCGGAACGACAGTTTATGATTTCTGGATTTTTCCTAATGATGTGCCTTAAAACCGAAAATCCAGATTAATATAACATATCATAAACATATCGATCATATTATAATGATACCTTTATGCTTATTCATTAGACAGTGCCATTAATAGGCAATGGACCTAATCATAATAAAAGTAGATATTGTAGAATTAACCGTTCTTTGGATTGGAGCGAAAGGTTTACCTTAATGATGTGTATAAAGATAATAAGTATATGTATACACTACTCCAACTAACAAGCGTTGGTTGGATGGTAGATGTTGTATCGATATCTCAGCTGAAAATTTTCCATATTTATTTTTGAAAAATGATATGACATAAGATTCCATATAATATTTCCCCCTTGTTTACTTGTTCAGTTTCAATGAAGCTCGTCGTAATTGTAAATTTTCAAGCAAAAACCTATTGTTTTGGCCAATTTTACTGAATAATAAACAGTTATCGTCTGAATCTTCAGTGGAAACCATTTAAAAGCTGAAACTGAGTAGGCCGATTTCAGAGTCGTGATATCACAGAAATACTCACAATAATAATAATAATAATAAAACAGGGAATTTCAAATCTAATTTTTTAAACCTCGACTGTCCAGGCCCCATAGTGCCTGGTGTCTGAACATTCGAGAGGTAAAACGCTCGGGTCTCTCCCCTGGCGAATCGAGTTCCATCCCGGGCGTGGTTCTGAGAGTGGGTTGTAGTGGCGTGTCTAAGGCCGGGGTTTTCCGCGGGGTTTCCGGATTCTCTACCTATGGGCACTACCGAACGCGACAACCTTAGCCACGGAAAGTTCATCGATTAGTTATAATAACCATTTGAACAATCCATGTAAAATAAATAAAGTTTATATTTTCAACCTTGAATCCATGATAGTTTTATTGGTCTATGTACGGACTGAAACTACAAAAATTTCCATTTACTCGCAATCCCCCCCACCCCCCCGCAAAAGAAAAAAACCCAGACCCAAACCTTCTGATGTTGCTGAGGCCATGGTACTATAAATGATTGGGTTACCATGGAGTGAACAGCGGCCACCAGTGGGTCAGACTGTGGGTCCTTGCACATCCGTCACTGGTTCCCATATTTTAATATATCAAAACATGCCACGTTAAAATGGTTACCTCAGCCTTAGATTTAACTTGCCATTTCAAACATTTAAAATTGTATGTAAAATTATATTTCGTACCCTTGTATAAAGTCACATCTTTTCAACCTGAAATACAGTCTTCTATATATACCATTTCACGATAACTCTTAACTAAACTTGGTCCAGCTAAGATCTACATTTCCCTCGACAGACAAAGGGTAGAAGCATTGTCTGATTACGTTAACATTTACCCAGCCAGTGGAAAATTTCCGATTAACAAGCGACAGATCTACCTAATGTCTGTTTTAGATACAATGATTCCTAAATTTCTGGCACGACAGGCGAATTCCTTGAAGAAAACCTTTTAAAAAGTATATAAAACTCTTAAATTATTATTTCCTGAACATAAGGCTGTGTGACCTGAAATAACAAGAGTAAAATTGTTTATTTTCGTCTATCTTTTAATGAAAGTGCCATGTGTTAGACCAAATGTCAACGTTACAAAACACTTATTAAGATTTTAGGTTAGTTTGCTAGTCCAGTATATATGATAAGTCTGGTTAAACTTTTTGCTCAACTAATTTACTTCAACTGTATTAAGGGAAATAATATTGGAACAAATATAGTGATGGTAGAATAAGCGAGCAGTATTTTAACATGATTTTAAATGTTAATGAACAAATGATTGAGAAAGCTCCCAGTCCTTGTTCACTCTGCGGTGTTAGGTGTTCAATAGAATCTTTATGACGCAAAATCTGCCATAGTTAGTTGTTGAAGTTCTGTCAACTCGTCTCTTTGTCCCGAATCTGGTCTAAAGACGAACGTAAAAACAAGTAACAGAGACTTCTTACTGTCTTGATATTGTTCTGCTTTGTAAAGAAACATCAGGTTTAGTGACGACGAGAAAAGCGAAAACTGAAAGAGGCGACAAAAAGGAAAGCAAGGTTAAAGAATATCTTAATATACGATCATTTTAGTAATAGATCCAGACACATTGAATCCTCTCCCGTCAAAGAGGCCAAAAAAGTAAGCCCGGAAGTAATTTCCGACTCATGCACGCATGAAGAGGGACTTAGTAATAAAGAGTCTTCATTTTCCTTCTCTTAATGAAAACAGGATTCTTTTCAATAAACACGAGTACAGAGACGGATAATGAATCGTAAAGAAATGAAAGGACTTTTGTCATTTTCAATTAAGCGCGTGCAGCTGTTTTAGATTTATTAGCATACTTCACAAACCTATTTACAAATGAGTTCCGCATCAAGTCTAAAAAGTGTGAGACACCCTAGCTTAATTGGAAAATGGAGCGTATAGGTGTTAAGTTGAAGATGATATTTATCACATCAAGAAATAAAGACTTGCTCTGAGAGAGCATACCTCCGAATTTTGTGCGCCACTTGGTTTCATAAGTTTCTCGCATCGATACCTTAATACCTACGCATATGAAAAGATTAAGGATTTCCATTCTAAAACGTACTAAACTTCCGGAACGGTTTTATATATATATATATATATATATATATATATATATATATATATATATTCAATAATTCAATTTATGAAATATACAATTAGATTTCTTATCTATACTACAGATAGCTAGACAAATACTATGTTTATGGTGTACTGTTTATTCCAGTTTGTTTCACGAATAAGGCTTATGACTTATTGCTTTGTCTACTGCCTGCTTAAAAATGTGTTTGTATGTTTACAAAGTAAAGAGCAATCCTTAAAAATTGCAAAATGTATTTATTTCTGAAGAAGGCAACTGGAATTTATATTGTTACAGATGTCTCTTTTATTGTATGCAGCAGTCTTACATGTGTATGTGCAGCGCTAGCATTGTCCGTTGCTTTGGCGGCATAGCCCGGCCCACGCGTGGGGTCTGACGTGTAAACACAGCGGTCATGCTAGTCTGGGGCTATCTCGCCTGGGCGAGCCAGGCCGGCCGACGTGTGAACCCTGGTATGTAGAAACACAGCGTTCGTTGTTCCAGATGTTTCCTGTACTGTGTATTATTGGGTTCTTTAGATTGTTCGGGAAATGGAAAGTTCTCGGCTTCAGGTGAAAAGTTATAAATAAGGGGCTGTGTTTTAGGGCCGGGAGAGAAGAGAGCAATATTCCAGCGGACACAGAAGAGTGTTAGTCAGTTTGTTGACCTTTATCGATAATTGCGGCAGTTTTAGATTTTCTTCTAAATTTGTGACGAATCTCATATAGTCTTCAGTTTGCTCTCGGGATTATAACAAGAACTTCACTTTTGGATTACAACAAATTGATTTTGTGATTGAACTGGACTGTTATTCTCTGAGAAGATTTATGTGAACTGTTCATCTGGATTATATGCTTTAAAGGACTTGTTGTCGCTGTGACAGTGGTGGTATCCAGGTACTGTACACTTTATTTATATTCTTGTATTGATTTACTGTTGTACTTTTGTTATACTGTGCAAGTGTATTGATTTAGTGTATTGTAATGTTAGGATTTTTTTAAAGAATAAATTATAATTATTTGTTAACAAAATACCACTGACTTCTTTTCACGCTGCCTAGTGTTACAGAATCTGATTTTTTTTAATCTCCATTACAAAATTTATTAATCGTCACGACTACTTGATCTGTTGATTTTAGGTTCCGTAACAATATAAAAAATTTAACTCTCTCTGAATTGATCCCCACAGTTAATTACATACATCTCTTTATCATCTTATCTGACCACCTCACTGCGGTCCAGCACTGGCCTGACTGCCCACATGCACAACTGTAATTACTAGTGTCTGTGGATTGTAGGTCAGCGCTATAAGGTCTGTGTCACTTCTGGGCATGCATTGCTAGTTGGCTTTCTGGTATGTGCATGCACAGGTCTATGTGCACAGGCAAGTTTTCAAGGCTGATCAACGCTCAGTTCCTTCACTAGCAGATTAGTCTTATAAGCAGTTCACTATCTATTTTTTTTTCTGTCTCAGGCATGTTTTTATGGAGCGCAGAACCGGATCTTCAGTCTATAACTTTTGTGATTATTACCTATTTACAATGTGTGAAGGTATGTACATATGTATAAATACTGATATGGGTACAAAAAATCGTGTACATTTAAAAAATTACTAATTAGAAACTATAGAATGAGCTATAGTATTATAAATTAAATATATAATAAAGTGGTGAATATTGACCAAGAAGAACTACACTTTACAAACTATGGAGTTAAACAAACTCATTCTAGTTTAAATAAAGTGTGATAACATTCTCATCTTAAACAAACAAACATGCTGTGTTCACACATAATGCTATAAATAGACGAATTAAATAAATTGGAATTAATAAAGATGTATATAAAATATTAAAAAAAATGAACTTGATTTTAAAATGCTAATAATCATTTTAGGCTCTTGTGAACTTTTGCCCTAATATGCATTTTCAGGGATATTAACAAAATTATATTATATTATATTATATATTTTTTTTGAGAGGCTTTTCTGTTCCTGTCTTTGTCTTTACACCACAGTCTCACACATAAAAAACTGAACTGTCCAGTACACTATTCTAGAGACTCGGACTAGCTTTAAATTAAACTAGGCCAGTGCTGAAAAAAAGATCAGTCGAGTCCAGCTTGATCCCGGTGTTTTATTTCCAAGTTTCGTGATTTTTTATCAAGAAAATCATTTTCAGTCAGACTCGAACTTAGAATTATCTGGTATGGACGATAGTTAGAACTGTGGAATTAAGAGTTTAGCTACTCTTAATACTAACCCTGAAGAAGCAATAATGTCAAAACTGTTGGTAAATTGTGTTGCCCCTGTTTCAGTGGGATTTTGTTACTCGTATTCACACACCCTGCATGTACACAGGAGACAGGCCAAGGGTCTCTTTAAGACCTCGTTAATTAAGACTGAATGTGATAGACAGTCAGTGTGAGTGCACGCAACACCAACATCCAAAACATTGGTGGCTGGTTCTGCTGCTCTCTGGAAGAAACAAGTGGTCAGCCTGCTGTGCATGGTGGGGTCCTGGCCTGCCAACTATAGATGCTGGACAAGCTGCATGCAGATTAGAGAGCCCAGCTTGATTCAGAAACCATATGGATGTAAATTTTTATCTCTGTTTTTTTTTTTTAAAATCTGAATGAAAATTTACTGGGACCAAGATAGTGCTAGGTTATATATATATATATATATATATATATATATATATATATATATATATATATGTGTGTGTGTGTGTGTGTGTGTGTGTGCATGATATTATTGATAAAGATTGTATAAAATTTTGATAACTACAGAATGTGTAAATTCCATAGCCATGCAGGGTCATAGAATAGGGATAATTCCACTGATTGTATGCTAACATATCAGTATCAGAACTCCTGTTGAGAAGAAATTTTAAAGCAGATTTGTTTAACACATGTTTTCATCCGCATAACATGTTTCACGTTTGTTAACAGAGTGTAGAAATATAAAAAAACAATCTAAAAATATCTAGACAGACAATTTAAAATATTTTAATGTTTTTCACATAAATGCTGTTGAAATACATACCCTGGCTGATATCAGCACTGATTTTGATTAAAATACATGTACTGTGTGAGCAAGTGAACTGGTTTAGGAAACTGCCCACTTTCTTATATAATTAAATACTAATATGCGTTGGTTTATATCAATTATCTTAAATATATTTGTATTAAAACAATGGTAATTTCTTCTTTATTGCCATAATTAAATCTATAGATAATAACTGACTGATAGATTTGTGTCCTGGTCCATAAAATTTAAAACTGGAGATTAACTGTCCCTTTTGAGTGTGAACTGGGTCATATAGAAATTGACCGTTGGTCATTCACAAGACTATAATAGAGATTTTCACGAGAAATATCTGACACACTCTGTATTAATGGCGTACATATGTGATGTATCTACTCTGCATTACTGGCGTACTTGGGATGTATCAGTTCTGTATTGATGGCGTCCATGTAACGTATCTACTCTGTTTTGATGGCGTACAAGTGATGTATCTAATCTGTATTGCTGGCGTACATGTGATGTATCTACTCTGTATTGATGGCCTACAATTGACGTATATCTACTAAAAGTTTTCATCCCATATGATGCTATTGGATTAAGAATAGTATACCTGAAACTATAATACATGTGATGTATCCACTCTGCATTGCTTGCGTAAATGTTATGTATCTACTATGTATTGATGGCGTACATTTATGATGTATCTGCTCTGTATTGATGGCGTACATGTGATGTACCTACTCTGTATTGATGGCGTACATTTGATGTATCTGCTCTGTATTGATGGCGTACATGTGATGTATCTACTCTGTATTGATGGCGTACAAGTGATGTATCCACTCTGCATTGCTTGCGTAAATGTCATGTATCTACTATGTATTGATGGCGTACATATATGATGTATCTACTCTGTATTGATGGCGTACATGTGATGTACCTACTCTGTATTGATGGCGTACATTTGATGTATCTGCTCTGTATTGATGGCGTACAAGTGATGTATCTACTCTTAATTGATGGCGTACAAATGATGTATATACTCTGCAATAGCTGGCGTGCATATGATGCACATGTGGTGTAGAAATTTCCTTAGAAATGTCAATATGGCTAC
The DNA here is from genome assembly GCA_026874595.1 of Sipunculus nudus. NCBI lineage: Eukaryota > Metazoa > Annelida > Sipuncula > Golfingiida > Sipunculidae > Sipunculus > Sipunculus nudus. The sequence goes on along the minus strand of CM049306.1, from coordinate 34,952,393 downwards.
ACATGTGGATAACTATCAATCTCTGATGACCTTGCAGGTGTTTCACTGGGATCCCAAATCCGTAAACCCAACAACTACTGAAATTTATAAAAAAAATAACCATTTTGTGCATTTTATTTGAATACTATTGACTCTATGTAACAAGTAAACGTTAACTATTTCTGTTAATATGGAACGCCACCATATGTATCAGGGCAAATGTCTAGCTTTAGTTATAATAACCAATTGTACAATCCATGTAAAGTAAGTTTTAAGTACCACGTTTTAGGTGTATTGGAATTTAATGGAAACATTGTAATTTGTATTTCCCTTAGAACAAAACATTATTTATACTCAACAAAATATAGAACAGACAGGAATGCCACAGGTGAAGTATTACTTAAAGGGGCCCAATCATCCATAAAGAATTTTGAGTTAACACAAAAAATAGCTTCTTCCCTTTAAAATAAATCTGTACCTGTCAAAATATTGCTCTGAAACCGTTTTCTTTCTCCTGTAAACGAATGTTCGCTTTTTTAATTGTTATCTTATCTTATTTTATCTTATGTTAATAACAGTGGACCGGGCGCGATGACAGGTGCCAACATAAACACAGCGCATGGGGCCGTGTGCAACGCTGAGTCCAAACAAGTGTCAATCAGGAGATGCCCTGACTGACTTGGAAAAAAAAATGTAATACATGTTTCTGCTGGCTGAAAAACCGCGTGTGGCCAGTCTTAATCGGACCTCCGGTCACGCGGCCATGTCATGGTAAACAGACTGTGTTTACCAACAAGCAGAGCCATAACATGGGGTTAAACAGCCGTATGCAAGGAAATGAGACCGTGTGCTGGGATGGTTTTGCTTGGAAACAGTTACATAGTGTAAAACTGAACTGATAGTGTGAAAAAATAGGAATAACTTAGCCCCTGATTATGTCCCTTTAACTACTTCGGCGTGTTGTAATGGCACCAATATACATAACCAAAGGCCCAGTCACACCTTTAAGCTCAAATGAAACGATTTCACCTAATACATAATTAGATTAGCCATGTAATATTACCCCTAAACGTTTGAATACTTGTTAAAAATATTCTTTTAATTATGAATATTTTGAGGTGTTGTACTGTCAAGAAGTGACCGTTGCATTCAAATGGCCATTCGGCTGGCCCCGTCGTCTTGATGACCTGTGACGTCAAAGCAGACAAACAGCTCAGTGCCTGGCTGCAGCAACCCCGGTCACTCACTGTGTAGACACGCGTGTCACGCCCGACTGTCTCTGTTCTTGTCCCGGAAAAACATGCGGTTCTTGATACCTTAAGACATACCTGTTCAATGAATACTATATTTTCATCGTATTTCTTTTATAAATGTTTGCATTTTCCACCCAAAGAGTAAAAGTCTATATAGATGTCCTGTGAAGACAGTTAGGAAGATCGTTTAACAACACGGTGTGCAGCTGACATCGATAGTATGTACACCCTATAACAATGTGTCACTCAGTCTGCTTTATAGAAACATGACAAGTTCATTTTAGAGGTCAATTCAAATGGGCTGTTAATATATTTTTATAATATGACGGATAACTTTCCAAATATAATTCAAAACATAAACACGTTTTTTTCCTGATACGTGTGTGGGACTTTTTTATGGCAATTCCACGTCTCGGTACCACGGGCGGGTATGCCTATATGTGAGCATGTCATGCCCATGTAACAGGACGAAATACCCGGAAAAGCGGACCAGATAATAGGAGTATAAGACAAAATAACACATTATTTGTTTTATTTTTTTCACCGCATTTTCCCGATGAAAATCGTTATCTGGAATTTGACAGACATGTAATGTTGTATTGTCACTGACGATATAAAAGATTCACATCGACGGCACATTGTTTATAAGCCTGGTTTTGATTTGAATGAAACGGTAAAAACGGGCACAATGAAAGTGCATACGGACCGTTTATTGAGTGTGGATAATTTACTTTGCTATAATGATAACAAATATTACGCTTTCTGACTGACATTGGTGAAAGTTTTCATGTCCTGTGCAGTCCAACTAAGCCGGAACTTTTTTGTCAGTGCAAAATCACAACGACCAGCGGGGTCAGAGGTCAGATGACGTTTATTCAAATAAGGTCGAGATCAACCAATGGACGCATGGGTCAAATGACGTCGATGCAATGTCAGCCAATAGGCTTGTGGATCAGGTGTCACAGTGTCAATAATGATTAGCTTTTCCTGGAAACTTGGGCAGCAAGCACCTGTCTGTTTATACATTGTTCATTGAAGCCCGAATGCCGCGGTCTTATGCCTGCTTTAATAATGTGTAATATTGTTTTCGGTTGAATTCATCACGCATCAATTGGTGTTCCAAAAAATCGCTCTCCGAAAAAGGCAAGACGTGCATTTATTTGTTTCGCAGACACAACAACAGTTAAAGAAAATGATTCACAATGGGTCCATTTTGCGTCGTAAATTGCGATGCGATACCGCTTATTTCGAACCTTGCTTAATCCGTCCTAATCCACAAGAAAGCTAGCCATTTCAGGGACCGGACCAGAGCTTCTGCCGCTGACACTTGAACAGTGACCAGGGCCCGCACTCCTGACTGAGTGACCGTGTTTGTCTGCTATGACGTCACACGTTGTGCCAGCCCAGCTGCTGCGTGCTGCAGCACTGAGCTCGGCAGATTCCGTGAACAGCGTGATCTCTCCAATATATTTTGGTTTTATCATGAGTTTTCTAATAAATAATGTCGGAATTCATGTATCAAATGTTAATTTAAGATATATACTACTGGAATAGCGACTTTTTGTGATTTTTGGCCAAATCGTTTCATTTGAGCTTTAAGGTAGTATCTCACTGGGCTGCGACAGCTTGCGACTAGTTGGAGACAAGATAATTGCGAGAAAATAAGCGAATTAGCGACATTTTTAACTTGCAATCACACTGAATTGAACTTACGAGACGTTTGCGAACATCGTACGAGTGTTTGTCCTAAAATTCGGCTGGAGTTCGTATACCCGTCTCGCGAATGTCGTGCGATGTTCACAAGATATTCACACGATTTTTGTGAAATATTCGCACGACAATTCGCGACCATAATGTCAGATTCTCATTTTTATCTCCAAATACTCGCAATGTAGTTGCATAGGTCGCAAACCCCTTTCAAAGGTGTCTCACAGTTCTCGCACCTCCTGACTCGCGGAATCTGACTTGAGAATAGTTCGAGACATGTTTGAGACGGGGTTGAGACACCAGCGGCGCCTCTGCGACTACTTTGCGAGATAACTTGTGTTGCGACTTTTTTTAACATGTTCAAAATTTGTGCGACAAGTTAGCGACACTTTGCGAATCACGCGAGGAAATTGAGAACCGCCGCGAATGTATTAAGACACTTTTGAGACTCTCTCGCGAATGCATTCGCAATTTGTCTCAAAGCTGTTGCAGCCAAGTGAGACACGGGCTTTAAGTACGATCGCCTGAGATCCCGACTAGTCGGAGGTAAAAGAAGTCGTGGCGATTGGCTGCAACTATTTAGGATAAAAACAGAAACGTTCACATTAGGGAAACATGTGATCTCACGAACTTCTCATTTGGCGATCTTAACGTTCGCCCGATGTTAGGCCATCCATGACAATCTTGCGACTACACATATAAGGCCGACTATCACGGCGGTCGTGAGAGTATTACCTTTATAACCGATCGCTGATCGTAGAGGCATCTTGTAAGTTGCGACTGGGTAAGACCATCGTAAGACAGCGCACAATATAGTCTGTGACCGCTAAGACAACTGACGATTTGCAACGACTACTCACGGCGAGACCAGCCGTTGGGAGGACCTCGGTATAGCTCGACCACCACAGACTTGTTGTAAGAACGCCATAGGATTGTGCCCGACTTCCCACGACGGCAGGTCGTATGAAGTGGTGACCGGTCGTTGTCACTAGTGCGGCTGGACCTTTAAAATTTTAGAAAGAAGTCAAAAGAAGAAAACGAATAGGTAAACATACCTGCCTGTCCTTATATCTGCCGATTTTCAAAGTAATAATAATAATGATAATAATATTATATGTTTATACAAATGTTATGTTATGTTATGTAGAACGGATTGTTTTTGGTCTACGTATATCCAAGTATGTATCTTAAGGTTCGACGCAGAACACCTATAAAACTAAATTCAATAATCAGAATCCTCACTTTGAAATGCAGTTAGTTAATAAAATACGAAACTAACGCACATATAGCAATTAAAAGATATCAATATAATATCACATGGAAAATCCTACACGAGCGAAAGTGCACTCCCCGATAACAAACAGATGCAAAATCTCTGAAAAAAATGTATTTCAAAGTTATTATTAATAAATATTATATTTTGAATTATAATATATACGTCCATGTAATAAGGAAACATGGAAGCGGAAACTTTACAAGATCATAAAGAGCCGGTGTATTATCAGAGTTTAGGGACGGATCTAGGACTCAGGATAAAGGAATAAGAAACCTAAAAGGACTAACGAGAAATCTAAAAACAAAGGTCCCCTAGTCCGGAAAAGACGGCTTGTCCAGGATGCAAAATATGGTCTTAAACAATTAAAAAAGTCTGCGGCGACTGAGAAGGTAGGACCCCCTCCCCCTCCCCCTCCCCAATATAGATTAGATTGTACGCCATCAATACAGAGTAGATACATCACTTGTACGCCATCAATACAGAGTAGATACATCACCTGTACGCCATCAATACAGAGTAGATACATCACTTGTACGCCATCAATAGCAGAGTAGATACATCACATGAACGCCATCAATAGCAGAGTAGATACATCACTTGTACGCCATCAATACAGAGCAATACATCACTTGTACGCCATCAATACAGAGTAGATACATCACTTGTACGCCATCAATACAGAGCAGATACATCACATGAACGCCATCAATAGCAGAGTAGATACATCACTTGTACGCCATCAATACAGAGCAGATACATCACTTGTACGCCATCAATACAGAGTAGATACATCACTTGTACGCCATCAATACAGAGCAGATACATCACATGAACGCCATCAATAGCAGAGTAGATACATCACTTGTACGCCATCAATACAGAGCCGATACATCACTTGTACGCCATCAATACAGAGCAGATACATCATATGTACGCAATCAATAGCAGAGTATATACATCACTTGTACGCCATCAATACAGAGCAGATACATCACTTGTACGCCATCAATACAGAGCAGATACATCACTTGTACGCCATCAATACAGAGCAGATACATCATATGTACGCCATCAATAGCAGAGTATATACATCACTTGTACGCCATCAATACAGAGCAGACACATCACTTGTACGCCATCAATACAGAGCAGATACATCACATGAACGCCATCAATACGGAGCAGATACATCATATGTACGCCATCAATAGCAGAGTATATACATCACTTGTACGCCATCAATACAGAGTAGATACATCACTTGTACGCCATCAATACAGAGCAGATACATCACATGTACGCCAGCAATACAGAGCAGATACATCACATGAACGCCATCAATAGCAGAGTAGATACATCACTTGCACGCCATCAATACAGAGCAGATACATCACTTGTACGCCATCAATACAGAGCAGATGCATCATATGTACGCCATCAATAGCAGAGTATATACATCACTTGTACGCCATCAATACAGAGCAGACACATCACTTGTACGCCATCAATACAGAGCAGATACATCATATGTACGCCATCAATAGCAGAGTATATACATCACTTGTACGCCATCAATAGCAGAGTAGATACATCACTTGTACGCCATCAATACAGAGCAGATACATCACTTGTACGCCATCAATACAGAGCAGATACATCATATGTACGCCATCAATAGCAGAGTATATACATCACTTGTACGCCATCAATACAGAGCAGACACATCACTTGTACGCCATCAATACAGAGCAGATACATCACATGAACGCCATCAATACGGAGCAGATACATCATATGTACGCCATCAATAGCAGAGTATATACATCACTTGTACGCCATCAATACAGAGTAGATACATCACTTGTACGCCATCAATACAGAGCAGATGCATCATATGTACGCCATCAATAGCAGAGTATATACATCACTTGTACGCCATCAATACAGAGCAGACACATCACTTGTACGCCATCAATACAGAGCAGATACATCATATGTACGCCATCAATAGCAGAGTATATACATCACTTGTACGCCATCAATACAGAGCAGACACATCACTTGTACGCCATCAATACAGAGTAGATACATCACTTGTACGCCATCAATACAGAGCAGATACATCACTTGTACGCCATCAATACAGAGCAGATACATCACTTGTACGCCATCAATACAGAGCAGATACATCACTTGTACGCCAGCAATACAGAGCAGATACATCATATGTACGCCATCAATAGCAGAGTAGATACATCACTTGTACGCCATCAATACAGAGCAGATACATCACCTGTACGCCATCAATACAGAGCAGATACATCACTTGTACGCCATCAATACAGAGCAGATACATCACTTGTACGCCTTCAATACAGAGCAGATACATCACTTGTACGCCATCAATAGCAGAGTAGATACATCACTTGTACGCCATCAATACAGAGCAGATACATCATATGTACGCCATCAATAGCAGAGTAGATACATCACTTGTACGCCATCAATACAGAGCAGATACATCACCTGTACGCCAGCAATAGAGAGCAGATACATCACTTGTACGCCATCAATACAGAGCAGATACATCATATGTATGCCATCAATACAGAGCAGATACATCATATGTACGCCAGCAATAGAGAGCAGATACATCACTTGTACGCCATCAATACAGAGCAGATACATCATATGTACGCCATCAATAGCAGAGTAGATACATCACTTGTACGCCATCAATAGCAGAGTAGATACATCACATGAACGCCATCAATAGCAGAGTAGATACATCACTTGTACGCCATCAATACAGAGCAATACATCACTTGTACGCCATCAATACAGAGTAGATACATCACTTGTACGCCATCAATACAGAGCAGATACATCACATGAACGCCATCAATAGCAGAGTAGATACATCACTTGTACGCCATCAATACAGAGCAGATACATCACTTGTACGCCATCAATACAGAGTAGATACATCACTTGTACGCCATCAATACAGAGCAGATACATCACATGAACGCCATCAATAGCAGAGTAGATACATCACTTGTACGCCATCAATACAGAGCCGATACATCACTTGTACGCCATCAATACAGAGCAGATACATCATATGTACGCAATCAATAGCAGAGTATATACATCACTTGTACGCCATCAATACAGAGCAGATACATCACTTGTACGCCATCAATACAGAGCAGATACATCACTTGTACGCCATCAATACAGAGCAGATACATCATATGTACGCCATCAATAGCAGAGTATATACATCACTTGTACGCCATCAATACAGAGCAGACACATCACTTGTACGCCATCAATACAGAGCAGATACATCACATGAACGCCATCAATACGGAGCAGATACATCATATGTACGCCATCAATAGCAGAGTATATACATCACTTGTACGCCATCAATACAGAGTAGATACATCACTTGTACGCCATCAATACAGAGCAGATACATCACATGTACGCCAGCAATACAGAGCAGATACATCACATGAACGCCATCAATAGCAGAGTAGATACATCACTTGCACGCCATCAATACAGAGCAGATACATCACTTGTACGCCATCAATACAGAGCAGATGCATCATATGTACGCCATCAATAGCAGAGTATATACATCACTTGTACGCCATCAATACAGAGCAGACACATCACTTGTACGCCATCAATACAGAGCAGATACATCATATGTACGCCATCAATAGCAGAGTATATACATCACTTGTACGCCATCAATAGCAGAGTAGATACATCACTTGTACGCCATCAATACAGAGCAGATACATCACTTGTACGCCATCAATACAGAGCAGATACATCATATGTACGCCATCAATAGCAGAGTATATACATCACTTGTACGCCATCAATACAGAGCAGACACATCACTTGTACGCCATCAATACAGAGCAGATACATCACATGAACGCCATCAATACGGAGCAGATACATCATATGTACGCCATCAATAGCAGAGTATATACATCACTTGTACGCCATCAATACAGAGTAGATACATCACTTGTACGCCATCAATACAGAGCAGATGCATCATATGTACGCCATCAATAGCAGAGTATATACATCACTTGTACGCCATCAATACAGAGCAGACACATCACTTGTACGCCATCAATACAGAGCAGATACATCATATGTACGCCATCAATAGCAGAGTATATACATCACTTGTACGCCATCAATACAGAGCAGACACATCACTTGTACGCCATCAATACAGAGTAGATACATCACTTGTACGCCATCAATACAGAGCAGATACATCACTTGTACGCCATCAATACAGAGCAGATACATCACTTGTACGCCATCAATACAGAGCAGATACATCACTTGTACGCCAGCAATACAGAGCAGATACATCATATGTACGCCATCAATAGCAGAGTAGATACATCACTTGTACGCCATCAATACAGAGCAGATACATCACCTGTACGCCATCAATACAGAGCAGATACATCACTTGTACGCCATCAATACAGAGCAGATACATCACTTGTACGCCTTCAATACAGAGCAGATACATCACTTGTACGCCATCAATAGCAGAGTAGATACATCACTTGTACGCCATCAATACAGAGCAGATACATCATATGTACGCCATCAATAGCAGAGTAGATACATCACTTGTACGCCATCAATACAGAGCAGATACATCACCTGTACGCCAGCAATAGAGAGCAGATACATCACTTGTACGCCATCAATACAGAGCAGATACATCATATGTATGCCATCAATACAGAGCAGATACATCATATGTACGCCAGCAATAGAGAGCAGATACATCACTTGTACGCCATCAATACAGAGCAGATACATCATATGTACGCCATCAATAGCAGAGTATATACATCACTTGTACGCCATCAATACAGAGCAGACACATCACTTGTACGCCATCAATACAGAGCAGATACATCATATGTACGCCATCAATAGCAGAGTATATACATCACTTGTACGCCATCAATACAGAGCAGACACATCACTTGTACGCCATCAATACAGAGTAGATACATCACTTGTACGCCATCAATACAGAGCAGATACATCATATGTACGCCAGCAATAGAGAGCAGATACATCACTTGTACGCCATCAATACAGAGCAGATACATCATATGTATGCCATCAATACAGAGCAGATACATCACATGTACGCCATCAATACAGAGTAGATACATCATATGTACGCCATCAATAGCAGAGTATATACATCACTTGTACGCCATCAATACAGAGCAGACACATCACTTGTACGCCATCAAAACAGAGTAGATACATCATATGTACGCCATCAATAGCAGAGTATATACATCACTTGTACGCCATCAATACAGAGCAGATACATCACTTGTACGCCATCAATACAGAGCAGATACATCACTTGTAAGCCATCAATACAGAGCAGATACATCACTTGTACGCCATCAATACAGAGCAGATACATCACTTGTACGCCATCAATACAGAGCAGATACATCACTTGTACGCCATCAATACAGAGCAGATACATCACTTGTACGCCATAAATACAGAGCAGATACATCACTTGTAAGCCATCAATACAGAGTGGATACATCACTTGTACGCCATAAATACAGAGAAGATACATCACTTGTCCGCCATCAATACAGAGTATATAAATCAAATGAACGCCATCAATACAGAGTAGATACATCACATGTACGCCATCAAAACAGAGTAGTTACATCATATGTATGTCATCAATACAGAGTAGATACATCACATGAACGCCATCAATACAGAGTATATAAATCAAATGAACGCCATCAATACAGAGTAGATACATCACTTGTACGCCATCAAAACAGAGTAGTTACATCATATGTATGCCATCAATACAGAGTAGATACATCACATGAACGCCATCAATACAGAGTAGATACATCACTTGTACGCCATCAATACAGAGTAGATACTTCACATGTACGCCAGCAATACAGAGTAGATACTTCACATGAACGCCATCAATACAGAGTATATAAATCAAATGTACGCCATCAATACAGAGTAGATACTTCACATGAACGCCATCAATACAGAGTAGATACTTCACATGAACGCCATCAAAACAGAGTAGATACATCATATGTATGTCATCAATACAGAGTAGATACATCACATGTACGCCATCAAAACAGAGTATATAAATCCAATGTACACCATCAATACAGAGTAGATACTTCACATGAACGCCATCAATAGAGAGTATATAAATCAAATGAACGCCATCAATACAGAGTAGATACTTCACATGAACGCCATCAAAACAGACTAGATACATCACTTGTACGCCATCAATACAGAGTATATACATCATATGAACGCCATCAATACAGAGTAGATACATCACATGAACGCAATCAATACAGAGTATATAAATCAAATGAACGCCATCAATTCAGAGTAGATACTTCACTTGTACGCCATCAAAACAGAGTAGATACATCGTATGTATGTCATCAATACAGAGTAGATACATCACATGTACGCCATCAATACAGAGTAGATACTTCACATGAACGCCATCAATACAGAGTAGAGACTTCACATGAACGCCATCAATACAGAGTAGATACATCACATGAACGCAATCAATACAGAGTATATAAATCAAATGAACGCCATCAATTCAGAGTAGATACTTCACTTGTACGCCATCAAAACAGAGTAGATACATCGTATGTATGTCATCAATACAGAGTAGATACATCACATGTACGCCATCAATACAGAGTAGATACTTCACATGAACGCCATCAATACAGAGTAGAGACTTCACATGAACGCCATCAATACAGAGTAGATACATCACATGTACGCCATCAAAACAGAGTAGATACATCATATGTATGCCATCAATACGGAGTAGAAACATCACATGTACGCCATCAATACAGAGTAGATACATCACATGTACGCCATCAATACAGAGTAGATACTTCACATGAACGCCATCAATACAGAGTAGATACTTCACATGAACGCCATCAAAACAGAGTAGATACATCGTATGTATGTCATCAATACAGAGTAGATACATCACATGTACGCCATCAAAACAGAGTATATAAATCCAATGTACACCATCAATACAGAGTAGATACTTCACATGAACGCCATCAATAGAGAGTATATAAATCAAATGAACGCCATCAATACAGAGTAGATACTTCACATGAACGCCATCAAAACAGACTAGATACATCACTTGTACGCCATCAATACAGAGTAGATACATCACATGAACGCAATCAATACAGAGTATATAAATCAAATGAACGCCATCAATTCAGAGTAGATACTTCACTTGTACGCCATCAAAACAGAGTAGTTACATCATATGTATGCCATCAATACAGAGTAGATACATCACATGAACGCCATCAATACAGAGTAGACACATCACATGAACGCCATCAATACAGAGAATATAAATCAAATGAACGCCATCAAAACAGAGTAGATACATCACTTGTACGCCATCAAAACAGAGTAGTTACATCATATGTATGCCATCAATAAAGAGTAGATACATCACATGAAAGCCATCAATACAGAGTATATAAATCAAATGAACGCCATCAATACAGAGTAGATACTTCACATGAACGCCATCAAAACAGAGTAGATACATCACTTGTACGCCATCAATACAGAGTATATACATCATATGTACGCCATCAATACAGAGTAGATACATCACATGAACGCCATCAATACAGAGTAGATACATCACATGAACGCCATCAATACAGAGTAGATACATCACTTGTACGCCAACAATACAGAGTAGATACACAACTTGTACGCCATCAATAGCAGAGTAGATACATCACTTGTACGCCATCAAAACAGAGCAGACACATCACTTGTACGCCATCAATACAGAGCAGATACATCACTTGTACGCCATCAATACGGAGCAGATACATCACTTGTACGCCATCAATACAGAGTAGATACATCACATGAACGCCATCAATACAGAGTAGATACATCACTTGTACGCCAACAATACAGAGTAGATACACAACTTGTACGCCATCAATAGCAGAGTAGATACATCACTTGTACGCCATCAAAACAGAGCAGATACATCACTTGTACGCCATCAATACGGAGTAGATACATCACATGTACGCCATCAATACAGAGTAGATACATCACATGAACGCCATCAATACAGAGTAGATACATCACTTGTACGCCAACAATACAGAGTAGATACACAACTTGTACGCCATCAATAGCAGAGTAGATACATCACTTGTACGCCATCAAAACAGAGCAGATACATCACTTGTACGCCATCAATACAGAGTAGATACATCACTTGTACGCCATCAAAACAGAGCAGATACATCACTTGTACGCCATCAATACGGAGTAGATACATCACATGTACGCCATCAATACAGAGTAGATACATCACATGAACGCCATCAATACAGAGTATATACATCACTTGTACGCCAACAATACAGAGTAGATACATCACTTGTACGCCATCAAAACAGAGCAGATACATCACTTGTACGCCATCAAAACAGAGTAGATACATCATATGTATGTCATCAATACAGAGTAGATACATCATATATGTACGCCATCAATACAGAGCAGATACATCATATGTACGCCATCAATACAGAGTAGATACATCACATGTACGCCATCAATACAGAGTATATACATCACTTGTACGCCATCAATACAGAGTAGAGACTTCACATGAACGCCATCAATACAGAGTAGATACATCACATGTACGCCATCAAAACAGAGTATATACATCATATGTATGCCATCAATACAGAGTAGATACTTCACATGAACGCCATCAATACAGAGTAGAGACTTCACATGAACGCCATCAATACAGAGTAGATACATCACTTGTACGCCATCAAAACAGAGCAGATACATCACTTGTACGCCATCAAAACAGAGTAGATACATCATATGTACGCCATCAATAGCAGAGTATATACATCACTTGTACGCCATCAATACAGAGTAGATACTTCACATGAACGCCATCAATACAGAGTAGAGACTTCACATGAACGCCATCAATACAGAGTAGATACATCACTTGTACGCCATCAAAACAGAGTAGATACATCATATGTATGCCATCAATACAGAGTAGATACATCACATGTACGCCATCAATACAGAGTAGATACTTCACATGAACGCCATCAATACAGAGTAGAGACTTCACATGAACGCCATCAATACAGAGTAGATACATCACATGTACGCCATCAAAACAGAGTATATACATCATATGTATGCCATCAATACGGAATAGATACATCACATGTACGCCATCAATACAGAGTAGATACTTCACATGAACGCCATCAATACAGAGTAGATACTTCACATGAACGCCATCAATACAGAGTAGATACTTCACATGAACGCCATCAATACAGAGTAGATACTTCACATGAACGCCATCAATACAGAGTAGATACATCACATGACGCCAGCAATACACAGTAGATATTTCACTTGTACGCCATCAATACAGATTAAACACATCACATATATCATATATATATATATATATATATATATATATATATATATATTTATTATTTATTTATTTGGTACAGACCAATGTCCATGTGGACGAAAGCCGCCCCCCCCCTTTAAAATACCCCCCTACTCTTAATGATAAAGAGGAGACCTCCCCCTGAAAAATAATGTTGTAATACCTGAGCTAGATTATGAACCAACAAAAACAAACTACGCTTGCTATAGTCATCAGACACACCAGGTCAGTGAAACTATCCCGATGGGAGTTGTTTTCTTATGATCACCATTTGTGTTACTACAAGTGCAAGTTCTAGCAGCTTTAATTGTATCCCCAGACAAAGTCGGGGGATACTATATTTTCATACCGGTCCCGCCGCCGCCGCATATAAATCTTGTTGGCGCGATAACTCAAAAAAAATTTTTCACGGATCTTTACCAAACTTATATGTATATGTATATGGTATATGTATAGATATGGGTGAGAGGACGACGCCTATTGAATAGGTTCAATTTTGGGGAAAATCACACAAATTCTTAAATATCTCAAGAAATCTTGCATGGATTGATCCCAAAATCAAGTTGATGGAAGATCATGGCTAGGGTTGTCATGTTCCAGAAACTGGTGGCGCCACCTATTATTCTTTACTTGTTTTCGTGCCGTTTAATACCCCCAAAATTGCTAATTGACAGTACTGTGAGCATTATAAGTAAAAAAATAATGGACAGATTTCTTTTATATTATGCATATACATAGATATGGGTTATGGGATGATGTTCATTTAAATTGGGGTCATGACCTTTCCTATTAGAGTGGCCTTGACCTTGAATATTGCCATATATGGTGAAAATTACACAAAATCATTAATATCTCAATCAGGGATGCATGGATTAGTCCAAAAATCAACTTGATCGAAGATCTTGGATAGTATTGTCATGTACCGGAAACAGGTGGCGCCACCTGTTATCACTAATGGACAGATTTCTTTCATATTATGCATGTACATAGACATGGGTTATGGAATGATGTATATTTAAATTGGGGTCATGACCTTTCCTATAAGAGTGGCCTTGACCTTGAATATTGCCATATATGCTGAAAATCACACAAAATCATTAATATATATCTCAATAAAAGATGAATTGATTGGTCAAAAAATCAAATTGACCGATTACCTCTATATAGTGTTGTCATGTACCAGAAACTGATAGCGCCACCTGTTATTCTTTTACTTGTTTTCGTGCCGTTTAATACCCCATCATAGCCACTTAACAGTACTGTGAGCATTATAAGTCAAAAACTAATGGACAGATTTCTTTCATATTATGCATATACATAGATATGGGTTATGGGATGATGTTCATTTAAATTGGGGTCATGACATTTCCTATCAGAGTGGCCTTGACCTTGAATATTGCCATATATGCTGAAAATCACACAAAATCATTAATATATATCTCAATAAAAGATGAATTGATTGGTCAAAAAATCAAATTGACCGAATATCTTGGATAGTGTTGTCATGTACCAGAAACTGATAGCGCCACCTGTTATTCTTTTACTTGTTTTCGTGCCGTTTAATACCCCATCATTGCCACTTAACAGTACTGTGAGCATTATAAGTCAAAAACTAATGGACAGATTTCTTTCATAGTATGCATATACATAGACATGGGTTATGGGATGATGTATATTGAAATTGGGGTCATGACCTTTTCTATGAGAGTGACCTTTTTCTATGAGTGTGGTCTGATATTAATTGTTGCTGAAGATGGGGGGCCTATTCTTAAAGTGGGGGGGGGGGGGGGGATTAATTGTCTGGGGATACTATGGCACCTGCGGTGCCAAGAAATATCTAGTTATGAATTAAAATTATAAATTACTGACTATTTGTATTTTCATACCTTAACTAGTGTAGTTTATGTAATTATGTGAAGTATACATTGATATTGCTTTTGTACATTTAACAAAAAATATAAAATATATATTAAATTTGAATTCTGGATGGTTTTGGATTAAGTACCCAATAATAGGCATCAACTACATCAGTCTAACAATTTCCACGCACGTTTTGTGAAAGGAAAGCATACCGTGAATTTTCCAAACACAAAACCTCCATCAGGTCACAAAGACAATATAGGAAAAACAATATAGTGATTGTGTTTGATTTCAAAGATATATTGAGTTGATATATATCTATGTACCGGAAACAGGTGGCGCCACCTGTTATCACTAATGGACAGATTTCTTTCATATTATGCATGTACATGTATATATATATATTAAATGAGAGGAACAGTCATACCTAGCCATACACAATAACCGAACTGTGCCAAGTCAGAATAAAGTGCAGCCAGACAGGCATATGTAGCAGACACATGAACCAGATATAGCAGTCACTGCTCCAGCTATCTATGTTAAATCATCTGGTTATAAACATCACTGACCCTGTGTGACCAGTTGACAAGCTTTTCTCCCCACCCCTTTCCTTCCCTACGCAACCAAAGAAAAAAGAAAGCAGTTCGGCAGTGATTAATGGCTCCCTACTGGGATCATTATCACACTGCTGATCAAGTCTGTATCAACAGATAACCTCACTGATGGCCTTTTAAGTATCAGTAGGATGGGAGGAGGACCCAAGCATTTTGTCCAAGATTTTTAATGGAGCTGTAGCATCATGTAACAAGTGCTCTCATGAAGTAACGGCGGCATGCAGCCGCTAAGTGCAAACTGAATGAATCCTGGGTAAGAGAGACTGACTTAATTAGCGTCCAAAAGTCGGAACACCAAAAGATATTTTGGACAGATTTTCATGGCTATTCATGCACTGATAGCTGAACATATAAGCATTGAAATCGACAGAAAACTTATACCATGTAACTCATATTTATTTCCTCTGGTAAAAGGATTAAATCTTTCGTATATAGAGCTAATTCTTAAACGTGCTCTTGCCGAATAGACCCAATATTAACCCTGCGTATCCAGTCTTCTCTCCAAGCTTATGTTTATACTCATAATAATGATAATAATTATAATAATAATAAAAATAATAATAATATTGAAGAAGAAGAAAAAGAAGAAGGATTATTTTATCTTTATCATAATATTATTAAATGTTAAATATAATTATAAATTTATAATCAATAATATTAGATTGACACTGTTTACTTTTTTCTCTATTTTAACTTTATTGGTAGTATTGATTTTTGTATTAAACCTTATATTTTATCTTAGGTTGTAATTTTTGTATCAATATTTGCAAAATTATCATCTTAAAATAGTATTGTTATAGGGGTATTTGCACAGTGACAGATGTAACGATAATTTATATTCAGTTATTATAAAATTCATAAATATTGTTTCAATTATACACGTTTTGTGAATATGACTATTCACAGTTAATAATATCATCCTGGCATCCAATTTGAGAATTCGCAACAAATTGGCATGAAATCAGCAGAGAGAGTACAATGATAGCTCAGAAAATATTATGCTGGAATTGATTAAATCGGTAATTTAACAGTTGAAACAATGTTAATAGTAATATGGTAGAATTTTCAAAGTTGTAGAAAAGTTTTTTGTTTTTTAATAATTAATGCTTAAAAATTCTTTAAAAAATCTAAGAACATTCTTCGTGAAATGTCCAGCGCTCTCGCGGATTTTCCGCTCGGAGTGATGCTTGAAGTACACACACAATTGTTTCACTCATACACCGAGATGAGCGTCAATAAATTGACTGTTCAAACCGAGGAACTATATCTTATTCAACGAGAACTGCTTCTCTGTTCACATGTGCAAGACTCCGCCATTTCAACATGTTATTGATTATAAACAATGATGCTCTCTAGTGACGAAGGTGAACACTACCAAGTGTTTTGGCTACCCTCATAATCAGCCAATAATAGATGCCTAATGCCTTGGAAGACACACTCGCCTGTGATCGGACCGCAGGCAGAAATCTCTAATACATGCAGAATAATATACGAATAAATTGGGTTTTTAAGGAATATTTCACACACATGATAGGTGTCATTGGAGAGACAAGAAATTTATTAAAAGGTCTAGCGGGTTTATTTAAAGTGACACGATACCTGTAAGCAATGAATCGTTGTCAAAAATGACGAAAATATTTGCATCCTCATGGGGCCTTATAATGCGTTCCTCAGACTTAGATGTTCAGGCACTCTGGCAGGCCAGTGATCAGGCCGTAATGTCAAGGGCCGATCTGACCCCAACAATGCACCGCGGCTCCTACATTCACGAGCGGCGTAGGTAAAAATGTTGTGAAGAGGGTGATGTAGTCACATATGTTGGATAAGATTTTTTCAAGGCTAATTACATAAACATGGGTGTTTTTGCTTTAAAGGACTTCTCACAATATGTAATATATTACAAGCACGCGCATAAGAAATATAAACAGAAACCACAGGCGCTTGAATCCCTATCTATAATAAGTCTTCATATCTCCAATGTCCTTAGAAATACTACGACGGAATCAGGTCAAACGACCCTATAATCAAACGGTTATTCCGAGATATCAGTACACAAGCGATAGCACGGTATGACCGTTTTATTATTGGGTCGTTTGACCTGATTCCGTCGTAGTATTTCTGAAAAACATTGGAGATGTGAAGACTTATTTATAAATAGGGATTCAAGCGCCTGTGCAGAAACCCTTTCCTTGAAATGTAACAAATTTTTATTTAAATTTTGACAGTTGAGAAAAGTAGTCCCGGCCGTCCCATAATGCTTATTAGGAAGCTGATTCGTTTTGAGAAGAAATGGCCTCTGGCGGAAAGGTGGCGTCACGCACTCTCAGCATAATGACTTTATCACTCTGATATAAATATCACAAGAGTCGTGAAATCAAGGATATTTGAACGCAAAGGACCTGAAAGACGTTTGACACGCCCTACATTCATTTAATTGTTTGTTTTTTTTTGCTTGGTCTTGTTTATAGACTATTCATTTGTCTGCCTAAAGTTTCAGTGGACGTTGACTCAATAACTACACCGTCACCCTGTGACGTCACCAGCAGAAACAAACCATGCTAATCCCGAAGTGGTTCTTGTCATAATATAATCTGGAGACTTCACATTAATAATGATTGTCAAAAAAAAACAAAAAAAAAAAACAGTTCTTCTGTACCATTAATAAACCTGTTGTTTCCGAGGAAAAACAGAAATTATTTATGTTCGGAACAAGTGTGTTCGATAGGTAGGAAGACTATTACATGTAAATTCGTCACTTTCATATCAAATCTGCCCTTTTTTGCAGAATTACGTTTACATCAATCGAACTTGACTCTCGAGCTGTATTTGTGAATAAAAAAAGACCTATATAGTAGGTGACCAGATAAGCTTAGAGGGTGTGAGTAAGAAAAATATACTACAAAAGCTCAAAACATAATTAGACAAGCACGTTACAAGACCTCAAATATTTTGAGAAACTCAACAGAAGTAAAAAAGAAAATAATTATTTATATATGTTGAAAAAAATATTTTTATAGTATCATTACTATTCCCAACCCCACTTCTGGTCCTGGACGTAGCTCCTGAATTCTGACAGTATGTGATATATTCTGGAATTTTCTGGGCTTTACCCTTCAGTATTGAATATGATTGGAGCGCCTGAGACGGACAGTGGCTCACCAGCGTTGTCAAGTTTAGGGCCCGAGTGACAACCGGGGAAACAGCTGCGTGAGAAATAGAGATAAGAAGCCTCTACGCGTTATAAGCAGGGGTTATCGTCACCTCAAGTTGCAAGTGTTCCACCGTGCTCTGTCTGTCCTCCCGGTTGTAGTGGTAATTTTGAACCTATCACAGTAAAGAGTCCACCAAGATATCGAAGTGGCTCCACATGCTTTGTCAAAAAGCATGTTGAAAATCCACATGAGAAAACAAATGCTTAAAAACCATAAGCTCTTCAGAGAAACCAATCGAATGTTAAAATGAAATATGTTTGATCATTTTCTAAATTTTCTATTTTATTTTTTATTTTAACTTTTTTTTAAACCTCTAACATATTTATTAAAAACAGGGGCGTATCAGGGTGGATGTGTATGTATGTGTGTGTGGGGGGGGGGGGGGGGGGCTGCTGTGCCGGTGGTTAGAGAGGGAGATTGGCTGCAGGAATACCTAATAGTTCGTTATATAAATCAATTTCACTATGCAAACGGGCTCTTGTGCTAATTCAGGATGTTTAACTACTGGACCAATGAAACTTTACAAACATATTCAAATTACATATATATTTTGTCACACCAACTATCAATAACTTAGATAAAGTACTTATAAAACTATCATTATATCAATCATCCAATATATGCGGAAATAAAAAAGTGAAAGAAAATCTTAGCTTCTTCGTAGATTTTCGACATTCTTATGACGTTGATACACAAAACAAGGGAAACAATTGCCAGAGCATTGATGAAATTTTGGAATGGGTGAAAAAGAGTCCATTATCACAATCAACTCATTAATTTGGAATCCATGATTACTTATCTCCAGTTTTTTTAGTCATTTCATGACACATTCAGAAATAATGTCTTCGGGATGTATCTCTGTGTATACATTATTGCAGATGAAAGTGTACACCTGCGGTTCACCTCCCCCCGGATACGCCCCTGAAAAAGTTTCGGTTGCGGTATAGCGTATTGGTAAATCCGTCTGGAATTTCTGTACTCAGAACAAGAGCATATCTCCTATAAGGGGTTATTGACAGCTAAACCGTGTAGGGTGTAGGTTTTACGTTTTATTGAACATTTGAAATGTACCTTGGCCCCTATTACATTTTATCTTATATGTTTGAAATAACAACAAATGCAGCATATGTATAAAAGCCAAACCATTTGGCCAAACAAAGTAGAAGACGTATGAGTACAGAGACTGTCAGCGGTCTATAAATTATATAGCATCTTCCTTTGATTATTTCGGGTATTAATAATTCATTAAAAATTATATCATTATATAATTATGAAAACACTAAAAAATCAAATTCTGAAAAAAATGAGCACAAGTGAACTGATTAAAAAAAAATTAAATTAACGAACACAATCACATTTAAATTTCAGGAAAGGCTATTACTTTATAAGTGCTTTCAGAGAGTATGAAAGTGATGTGTTGACCGATTGAAAACAAAAAAAGGTTTTGATCAATTTTATTCATCAGTATTTTACACTGATTACACAATAAACTTGGACAGTTGGTAGAGGTAATAATTAAATTCAAGACATGCCGGTACTCTGGCTCTATCGTTATATGGCAACACCTGGGACAGGTACTATCATATTGCAGCATATTAAATTTTTAGGTAAAGGTTATTTTACCGTCCTGTTTAACCGGTGTATGAGCCAGCACGGAAGTGCCGGACTCTTTCTATACTTAGGGGAGGGAATTGCATTTATTCTACATATATTATTGACAAACACAATAACTGATGGTCTGTCTGGCATTCGGAATACGAATCTTTCAAGAAGATCCCTATTGTAAAATTTGAAATTAGACTCCGTTAGAACCGTTAGTAAATTTGAAAGAGTATATGCAAGTTTGTACGAAAGAACTGTTAAATACCTCCTTTTATTAAATGTGGACACTCACTCTCACCGTTCCGACTAAAAAATACGCATTTTTATGTGAAAATCTAGAAAGCCTAATGAATTTTATATGGGTCTTTTCTCATAATTTTTAGAAGTGGAACAGATATTAATGTTGAAAGCGTACAATTTTACATGATTGTTCGAGGTAAAGCCATGTCGAGATCAGAAGGGCTTGGTCATACAATTACAGAATAAAACAGTCGCTCATTCTATTTAAATTTCGGTTGTGTAAGATTTTCGTTCGTAAATGCCTTTCATATGAATTTGTTTAGTTAATGGGATTTCATTGATTAAGTGGAATAAGTTTCAGAAGCGAGGGAGGGGTCCAGGGGGTCCGGATCTCCCCTTTTTGTGAAGGCCTCAGACCACTTTTTGCCGCCTGGATCCCCACCCCCCCCCCACCCCCCTTTAGCGGACCTACGGACATTTTTAGGCTTTGTATATAGTCCTCCTCCTTATTATAAAAGTGAGAATACTTCTCAGCTAGATATTCCCTCATGTCATGTTCATAATTTGAGAAATAGTGAATGTATTAAAATGGCTAACTTTGTATAAAGGTAACTTTAGATATCCTTTTTACCGGTCTAGGTGTTCAGAGTCGGTCTAGTTAAATGGTCCCTCTCCCTATTCTGATCTTGGTTTGCGACCAAGAAGTATACACCGTATAAAATATGCACGTGTATTTGCTTTTGTTATTTGAGTTAATTTAATCAACGAAAGGACGTATTTGTCCAGAAATTCCAAACTGGTTTTTGCCTCCGCCAGGAGGGTATGTGAGTGTGTGTGTTGTTCACAACTTAACTCACGCAATCTTGAACGGAAGTTTCATGGAAATATTTCAGGGAGTTTCTGGATGGACCAATAAAGAATTTTGTGTGGTTCCGGCGCATGATACGGATTCAGGAACGCCATCAAGGAATATTCATAAGTGTAAAGTCGATTATGCAGGAGTGAAGCTGGGAATATGGGCTGAATAAGTAAATTCAAACACGGGTTTTCGAGCATCAAACAATAAGGACCCCTACATGACGGAGCCTTGCAGTCCTTAGAATGGATATTTCTAGTTTTCTTTTTGTCTGGTATCACTGTAGCATCAACAGCTTACGGAGGGATAACTGACATTTTCTCGGAACATTGACTCCGGTATAGATGATGAGATGGCAGTGACAGTTGGATAAACATAAGGGATCGAGATCACGTATTCCTTGGTTTCGCTCACGGTTCCTGTATCTCTCTCGGATTCCATAGTCTCGGCCCGACCAGATAACTGTTCTCACCAGTACTATTAGAAAATACGATGTATAAGGTAACTAGCGGAAATTAATGATACTATAAGTTTAAACAGAATTAAATATGAATACAATGTGCTTAATATACGTTTGAAAACATCTCATATTAAAATATTCAAAAAGGCTTGGGATAAATCAGTAATTGATCATATGTTATCACGCGTGCCGCCCATGGTGCGTTTAGTATATTATCAACATAAACCTCGAAGGAATACCAAAATAAGTTCGATTCCATCTCGGCCCAGCCTTTGGGCCGCTTAGATAAAGGAAATTTTGACTGGAAAACGAGAAGAGTGGCCACGCCTGGACTGAAGTGCCTCACGTCTCATGTTGAGTTAGTTTATGTCCTGCACGTCGCGGGTAGATATCTGGCGGGGAAATACTAAACCCATTCAATTATCTAGTTTCATGTACGATGTCACATAGGAAAAGGTCAGATTGGCACAAAATGCCCGACTTCAGTGAGTAGCTATAGCTCCAATTAAGATTAAGATCAGTGACGTAGAAATAAATGGCGCCATAAGACTAAGCTAATCAATATAATTATTTTGCGCTGCTATAAACACAGAAGCGACTGGCTTTGTTCTCGGCTGTCAGTAAGTGCGTGGCCTGTTTTACTGTGACAACGTTAGGGCGTCTTGTTATGGCGAAACGTGGTTCATATATCAAATACCTTCAATATTCGTAAAATACAGTGGCGATTAAGCCTTTCACCTCTAGGGATTATCTCAATGACGCTAATGCTAAACTGGATAATGTTATTTACATATAAACTACCTTGGCATGTTTAGTGCTCTCAGGTGCCATTTGTTGGTCACAGGTCCTCTGTTATGTATTATTTGTCATTATTTCTTCATTTATCCCTGTTTGGTTAATAATCTATTTTTTAAAAGCGGTTTAAGGCTTGATAGGCAGTTAGCCATTTCAAATATACATAAAAATGCCGATTAAGTATTATTTGCAATTTCGACTTTATTATTTTCAACAATAGACAGAAATTTGATATGTTTGGAGAAATTGTATTTAAATGCTTTAATCCTCTTACTTAATCCTGGTCCGCGTTCCCCCACCCCCGCAAAATTTGCTGGAAATCTGCATTTTTTAAGAAAACATTGTAACAGACAAACCAAAAAAGCAACCGACAAGCTAACAAACAGGGTTAAAAACATAACTTCCTTAAATTGGCAGATAAAGGATCAGCAGGGGCGGATACATTGATTTGGAAAAGGGGGACTCTCCTTTGGAGGCCGCGTAGCGGGTGAGCCGAGACGCGAAACGGGGGGGGCGGGGGTGGTGCAGGAGGTAATGGCTGAGGTGTAGAAATGTTTTGAATATTTAGGGATGTAATCGTACAATCTGGGATCGCTTAAATGCCTTATAAGCAAAACATACATTTTAACTGTTCAATACACTTGGTTTACTATGAGTGTTTGTCCAGAGTTTTTTATAGTTAGGTCAAAAAAAGGGGGCGCGCACCCCCTGCGCCCCCCCCCCCACTAAATCCGCCCCTGATCAGGTGTTTCGGAGTACGGCCGAATAGCAGGTTTGACAATTGCATTTGAAATAATTATATTAATACGTTAACAGTCATTAAATAGACATTTTATTTACAGAAAGTCTAAATACTGGTGAAACGTCAGTCTGTAAAATGTACATCGATGTTACCATGGGAAAGTCTATATCTGAAGATGTTGATATGCTTAATTACAATTTCTATTTCTAACAATAATAAACGGTGGGTCGGTCGTCTGCACGAACGGGAAGTTGGCAGAGGTTAATCACTTTAGTTCCATTTACGGAGCTTAAATCTGAAATCATAACAACCGTGAATGTTTAATTACAATATAACACTATTGCATGATAAAATCAGGAAATAAATATGCCTGCAAATCCAACTTCAAATCCTTCATCACATGATCATCAAAATGTGAAATGAACAAATTTGTGTCAGCATCAACTGAGATTCCCGCAGCCAATCATGAGACCATTGGTTTCATGACATTTTCTAATTACTGGCTTCTACGGGATGGGGATCATCTTTAATTAAATCAGGCTCGGATACTGATTTAGAATAAAATTATTTTAATTATGATGGCATTACAGTTAACTTGAATGATTACAATTATGATTACCACTAAAATTGAACAATTAATATTCCGATTCTTCCAACTTCCATTTTGTGCCAACACAATGGATGTTGTAAAAGGGATATCGTAAATCAATGTTATGTTCTCTCTATTGGTTGTTGATTTAACTCGAGATTTTCTAAATTATCACGGCATCTGTCAGTATAGACTCAGATGCGAAACGCATTTTCTTGTACCTTCCAGATCCAACAAGGGGAATCATTAAACGCACAGTTGGTTAGATTAAGTTACAGTTTAAAATTAGTTATATTCAGCATACGAGTATTCCTGCTAATTATGAGGGTTTTTTTAATCCATGTAATTTCAAGTTCCACATTAAATACATTTCAGTGTAATGGCGAGCTCGCTTGACTGTTCTGTACGCTAGGACCCCTGCCCAAGAACTTCCCCAAGTGGATGCATTCTCCTCAAAGTATATATCAGGTAGGCATGGGTTCTGTATACCCACGAAGAATGACTTCTTGTGGCATGAATGATATCCTGCTAAAAAATGAAATAAAGACAATGTAATACAGAATACAAGATACAAGATAGAATTAAGTACGGTAATGCGTGAGGCTATATGAGACGTATGATGTCTATGATATCAAAACATAAATCCTTGCTTTATATTTAACAACACATCAATACAGGTATATATATATATATATATATATATATATATATATATATATATATATATATATATATATATGTATATGAGAATATCTGTTTGTACTGGAAGTACATGCAATAAAAAATGCATATTTTTGTGAAATAATAGTTTAATAGTTTAAATAATCATTGTTAACATTGTTCCGAACAATATAATTTTTTTTTAAACATATTTAAACTTATTTTATCTATCGCCAGGTGTTGTATACGGGGCCAGGGATAAGACTCTTTTATTGAAGGGGCCCGTTCCGATATCTTGCTTCTTTAAAACAAAGATTGCCCTTTCGTACAAACAAACTATAAGATGCCGCTCTCAGATTGTACATCCCCACCGTTTTGTTATCACATGTCTGTGGCATGTGGAGGGTCAACCAAAATGGCAGTATTGACAAAATAAGCTTATCGAACCAGTTTTTTTTTTTTTTTATGTGCTTCATTTTTTTCTTACCGCCGAAAACATGTGGCTCTCCAACTTCCGCAACAGCTACCATTGGTTAAATGTTTTTTTCCCCGGATTTTCAGCATTGGTGCATGTACCTTTCTTATTAACAGCTTAAAGATAAATGGGCGTTATAATTTAAGAAAATTGTTCAATAGGAAGTACCATGAGTTCATTATACGATGTATACGCAGAGTAAGCCAGAAATTACATGAAGTATACACATATTTTAGATAATAGGTGCAGTTTAAGCCTTCGAGCTAAAGGTCACTTGTTAAATCCCCGCCAGTGACTCAATGCATGGAAAATGGGGGAATCTAGATAGAATCTCAAAGATTTACTCCAATGACGTAGTTACAGGATAATTACGACTTCGGGATTCCTGGCCCCATGTATATAATACCTGAGATCCGCTATTGTGCCTTATCACTCTAATAGTACAATCACACTCATCCTCATTCAATAGTAAGTGCCACTAATAGGCCATGGACCTATCCTTTAAAAAGAGAAAAGACTAGAACCACTGTCCTTGGGAGTTGATGATAATAAAAATAACCATCCCTAGATCAATTTCATATATTTAAATATTACCGTATTTGGTCTTTACATAATGACTAGCGATAAACTATTCGGTAATTGTACAACGGTGATACCAAAAGTTAATCTACTGGGTTATGTTTAACCATGTATCATACATAGCTATTTTTACCCTGCGATTGAATAGGACTTACTTTTATGCTTTAAGATACTGATCTGTGCAATTTTGAAAGAGGGTTAGTACAAATGGCACTTCCATGGCTAGAACTCCAACAAGGCATAATAATTAACAATTTCATTCTCACGTTCATACTTCGTCACCTCATGAGAGCTAGCTCGCAAACAGACCTTCTTCCGGAACTGCGTGGAACAGCCTTTTCCTCTGTTCGGGTCAAGTGAGCCTTCATTCGGGGTTTGTTAAATGAAGCAACAGTCATACCAGGGATTCAGAAAGGATCCTCAATTTACGGCGATTCTCATTTTATAAAAGATACTAGCTTTTCCTACTCTTTCATTATTTTGTACATGAAGAAGATTTTAGTTTCACCTAATATGACGGATGGTGATGGCTGAACAACATAGCCGCGTCACACACTGGGCGTTGCATGGGCGCCAGAGCAGACAACTGCTTTCTTGCATGATTCTTGATTCACAGTTGTAGTTGTCGGCAAATTGCGCTGCGATACCCCTGTCAAAAATAATTTGGAATTACTCTGTGTTTATGGAGAAATCAGCAGAATTACCCCCTTGAGACAAGCTTTTCATTTCAGACTTTTTGAGACCCGAAACGTTCATATTCGACACGTGGCCACATAGGAGAACCGTCACAAAAGTCTAGTGTGACCACCGTCAGTTATACGAAAATAAAGATAGTAAAAGAGGTATTTTTTTCTCGTGATAACTTACCCGAACATTCCAATTATCGCTAACAGATGTCGCTTGAATGGTTTTATACTTTTTTTATATTCCTAACGGATGATCGTAATTGATATTTAAACGTGAACCGTCTTTGGTATTTGATTTTTCATATTGATTATGTCATCAGATAGAGAACTTTATTGACTTGAATAAATCTTATAAATATGATTAAATCATGAATTGATTGGTCATTTATGTATATTTTATCAATGTTGGTTAACATGGTACTATTTATAAGTTTGTTTTACTATAAATACCAGATGGATATTGCGGTTGGGGTGAAGCCGTGACAACCCGACTCAGTCGGCAATCGGACCATTGAGCCGGTGAGCCTACTCGAGTCGTGATACAAGTAATAAAGAGGAATGTATCGCAGTGGTCTTGCATCAGGTTGCATTCATATTGTGGTTAATGGCCCAGATTCTCAATATTATGCTTAGAATGATGATTAAACACAAGAGTACACATGCATGTGAGCTCTGAAACCTAAACTGAAACACCCTCTCCATGGACACGGGTCATTTCCTGCATCATCTTCAAGCTGCCTGCGTCCTGTAACCCCTGAGAGCCATGCTTGTGATCATACGGTCATAAATTCAACAATTACGCCGAGGGGTTTACCAATGTGCTGGGTTAAAACGGAACTTTTCTCGCTCTTGTTTGATATTATTAGAAAGTACACACAAAAATGGCTAACGATTGGTCTGGTTTATGTTGATTGACAGTGTACCTGGAGGCCATAAAGCGTTGTCAGAAATGACGAAAATATTTGCATCTTCATAAGGCCTTATAATGCGTTCCTCAGACTTAGGTGTAAAGACACTCTTGGGCCAGTAATCTGGTCGTTATGCCAGAGGGTCAATATGACGCTATAGGCGGGCTGATAATACGTAATTGTTTGAAACCTATTAAAGCAGTGGATACGGGATCATATAAAATAAGGATAAGGGGGCGGGGGACGAATGGTCAAATTTATACATAACTCGCACGCAGAAAAGTTTTAGAAAAAAAACCCGGCGGGAAACGCAAAATATGACACTCGGTATCGATATTAAACGTATTCCATATCGTTTAGGTCGAAAAAGCGGGGGCGTGCATGTGCATATGATATCACCCGCAAAGCAAATTCCTGTATTGGTATGGAATAAATCTTGTATCTTGAACCATCATAAACCTACCATAAAAACGGAACAGAAGAATTAAATTACAATAGCATGCGTGAAAGCCGAGCATATATCACGTGTTGCCTATTGCTTATGTATACTCGTGGCAGGCAATTTACGTGAGCTTTACTGGTTCAGAAACGCTGTAACTTTTTTGTATGCATTAACCCAGAATAGACGACTTCGCGCAAATATACTACCCGTGAACGTATACATGTTGGGGTTGATCTACGACGGACTGTCACACATGAGCATTAATCAATCGGGAATCAGCATTCTAAACATCTGAACGTCTGAAAACTGGCAATCTTTTCTACCGCACGGTGGGATCCGGCAAGGCAGAACATTTCCTGGAGCCAACATTTTGTAAAATATTATTCTTTTAATATGGTATTTACAATAATATATTTAGATATCACTATTGTAAATAGCATTTTGGAAAGAAAGAAATGTATAACGAGGCTGTTTACTGTTATGTCTAAATCCACGAAGAGACGCTATCATGGAAATTATCTAGATGACGAGATCATATAAACTTTTATAACAGCAAATAAAATATATGCCGGATTCTGATGAGATCGTGCAAAAAAATAATTACCGTCTAACAAAGGCGGGTTACAAGCAGACTTTTGTCTGACTTCCCTTAAGTGTTCACAACCCGATTTTATTTTATGTCGGGCGATTTTTAACACAGATTTTTCAAAATTGGTTTTAATATATGTGGCCGATTTTCGGTGTCACATTTGGGGAATATATAATCATCAAAGTCCAATTAAGAAAATGATATTTTACGTGCACGTTTGTGTGATTTTTAGGATTTTCCGTTTCTATAGGAATTAATAGTAATGATATGTATTCTTATTTCTTCAGTGGACATCAGATTAAACTTTATCAGCCTTTTTCATTTGATTGCTACTTACAACAAACGTCAATATCAGCAGATGCTTTGTTTAATTAGTTTTTGATTTTTATTATGATATGCCGTAGAAGTGGGATGATCAATTAAATATCAGGCGACTGTCTATAATATATCAAGTCAAATAAACTAAAATGGATTTACGTACAACATGGCTTTATATCATGGGAAATCCCTGCCGGTGGCTAAATGATTAAAGTGTGCTAGGGATCCGGCCCCATGAATAGTGTTGGGTTTACCTGTAAACATGCAGTATATATATATATATATATATATATATATATATATATATATATATTATTGTCTGTGCATGTGACATATTTATACATAATGTATAAGGTCGCCCGTAGATCGCTCGGGCAGCGGCCAACATGCGATCGATATTCGGGCAGCAATCCGACGATTTTAGACGAATATTTACATTAAGATTCGAACAGAGGTCGACAGATCTGTGCGGCCGCCGCATTGGCTCTCTACGATATTCGAACGACTCCCTTCCTTGCGCAGCCCGACTTGTACAAGGTCGGACGTGCTGCGAGCCCGCTCCTTGCTGGTGTCGGGCCGCCGTCTGGCGGCTACTTCGGCCCTCAGCCGGGCTCCTCCTGTCAATTCAGCTTTATGTCTATGCTCCGATGAAGCGAACTTCTTCTTAGGAACGGGTTTCTTTGCTTCCTTGGTCTTCTTTGGTAGCTTAGCTTGCCACTATTACTTAGTAGGTGTGCAGTGCTCTTCACTATGTAAGACTTAAAGGGGCCGTCACATATCCAAAACGGAGACCGCCCGACCTCTCTGCGAGCTGAAAAGGGCATATTCGGCAGGAATACGGCCCATGTTTGCTCCTTAACAGCGGACTCCGATTTAGGGGCCGACTATCGCAGGGCACCGAAACCTATTCTTAATTCAGCGATTTTCAAATGGCGATTTTTGAGGTCGCATAGCTCGTTAAGAGGTCGCCCGTAGAACGCTCGTGCAGCGGCCAACATGCGATCGATATTCGGGCAGCAATCCGACGATTATAGACGAATTATTGTTTTAAAAATTCGGACGGAGGACAGAGATGCGCGGCCGCCGCATTAGCTCCTTACGGTACTCGAACGACCCCCTTCCTGTATCCCGCCCGACTTGTATTAAGTCGAACGTGCTGCGAGCGCGCTCTGTGCTGGTGTCGGGCCGCCGTCGGCCGGCTACTTCGGTCCCCGGCCGGGCTCCTCCTGTTAACTCGTCAATGATCGGGTTTCTTTGCTCCCTTGGTCTTTTTTTTGGCGGCATCTTAGCTAGCTCCTATTACTTAGTAGCTGTGCAGTGCTCTTCACTGTGTGAGACTTAAGAAATATGATGTGACAAACTTTTTACATGTCATATATATACTGGAGCTGCGGACGTCGGACGACGTCAGGCAGGACGTCGGGCGGAGACCGCCCGGGCATCGCCCGGATGTCTGGCGGGCATCGATAGACCAAATCACCATCGACCGCAACTCGGACGGGGCCTGCCACTATGCCGGGCGGCCTTCGCCCGACTACCTTTTGTTTACTGTCGGCCGCCGGGCGATTTTTGATCCACATTGTTCAATGTGCACCGCCCGTTGCCCGTCCGATATGTGACAGGTTGGTTTTTAAGCGTAAAATACGCTCGACTTCCTGGCTGGCTAAGAATTCGGCGCCTTTCTGGCGATCCACAAATTCGGCCGGAGCCGTTGGATATGTGACACAGGCTTTAGGAATATGATGTGACAGACGTTTTACATGCCATTTATATACTAGAGGCAGGACGTCGGGCGGAGCCCGTGCAGGCGTCGCCCGAGTGTCTGGCGGCCATCGACAGACCAAATGACAATCGACCGCAATACGGACAGCGCCTGCCATTATGCCCGACTACCTTTTGTTTATTGTCGGCCGCCGGGCGATTTTTGATCACCATTGTTCAATCGGCAGCGCCCGATCGCCGTCCGATTGAGACAGGGTAGATTTTAAGCGTAAAATACGCTCGACTTCCTGGCTGGCTTGGAATTCGGCGACTTTGTGGCGATCCACGTATTCGGCCGGAGGCCGTTGGATTTGTGACGTAGGCTTAAGTGAGCCGCCGGAATTAAAGGGGTCCACTGCGATATTGACGTATAATGAATAAAAATTCTTAAAACATGTAAAAACGGCGCCCGATCCCTGGTGCACAGAACGTTATGTTTATATCAAATTGTTTATTCTGGAGGGGACCCACCAATAGTAATCAAATCGGAAGAAACCTGAGGGTGGATAATGGCAAAAGATGGATTTATCTGTTTGTCAACATGAGCACGTGTACCGTGTGTACTTATAGACATGTTTTCTTATGATTATTACGCCGAATCGTTGCTGCCTTGTTCTTTTATAAAGCGGGGTTACTGACCCCGCCACCATTAAGAAGTGGTAGTCACATAATTAAACAGATGTTTTAGCAGTTGTTTTTAACATTATTGGCAAGACAGCCAGAAACTAGATGTGTCGGAACGACACGAATGCCCCCGCCTGGGGCAAATTAGAAACATTTGTTAAATTTTGTAAAATTTTTTAAGTTCAGGAAGTGTTGTATGGTCAAAAGTAGGTCAACAAGGGCAAAATGCAAACTCGATCTGTAAAGGGTCATTATCAAGCAACACACCAAAAATCAGGCCATTATCTGCAGGCATTGTGAAAAAAGTCCATATATGTGCATTTTTCATGAAAATTTCTGTCTTTCATGAAATTTTCTATGTTCAGGATCTGTCATATGGTGAAAAATAGGTTTACTGGGACGAAACGCGAACTCGATCTGTAAGTGGTCATTATGCGCCCACAGACCAAACATTAGGCCAGTATCTGTAAGCATTGCATTGCGAAACTAGAATATTAGCAAAAGTTGATAATCATTTATAAATTTAAATTGGAGAGGTATATACCATGTTTCATAACAATCCACCAAATGCTTCCTGAGAAATAAGCTCCTAAGTTTTTTTTCTATACTAAGCTCTGTGACCTTGAAAAGTAGGTCATGATCACCCATCTTTGAACTTGACCAAGATTTTGTAAATATAATGCAATAGCACTGAAGAAATGAAGTTCCTGTGTTGAATACCTTTGGAGATATCCTGCACAAAAGGCCAAAATTGAAAAAAATACGATAAAATTTCATTAAAAAATCAGAAATTGCAGGTGGTGCCACCAAAATTGTGCAGCACATGCAGACCATCAGTCCCAATGATCATAGTAAGTTTTGTGAAAATCCACACAATGGTTCCTGAGATATAAACTTCTGACTGTTTTTCTATAATCAGCTCTAAAATGTAGAAAAATGAGTCAAGGTCACCCATCTTCGAACTTGACCGAGATTTTATCAATATACATCTTCACTGATGAAATAAAATTCCAACGGTGAAACCTTTTAGAGATATCCCGCTCACAAGGTAAAAGTTAACAGACGCGGAACGGACGGACGGAGGGACAGACACCGGACAGACAGATGGACAGACGGACAGCTTGGCTGACGACAATAGCCCATCAGCCTATGAGCTGAGGGCTAAAACGGCTGTACATGTGTATTTGTCATGAAATTTTCTATTTTTCATGAAATTTTCTAAGTTTAGGAGCCGTAAAACGGTCAACAGTAGGTCAACCGGGACGAAACGCGAACTCGATCTGTAACTGGTCATTATCTGCCCACACACCAAAAATCAGGCCAATATCTGCAGGCATTGCAAAAAAAAGTCCGTACATGTGTATTTGTCATGAAAATTTCTATTTTTCATGAAATTTTCTAAGTTTAGGAGCCGTAAAACGGTCAAAAGTAGGTCAACCGGGACGAAACGCGAACTCGATCTGTAACTGGTCATTATCTACCCACACACCAAAAATCAGGCCAATATCTGCAGGCATTGCGAAAAAAAGTCCGTACAACTGTTTCATTTCGGAATGACGGAATGACGGAAGGACGGACATGGGTAAAACTATAAGCCCCGGCCACTTTGTGGCGGGGGCATAAAAAATGGTATGACGTATTTGGTATTGTTCTTTAGTTTAAGTCTGGTTGGTTACCGCCCCCAGTGGCCGGAGCACTTCATGAAAACTGATCTTTCTCTTTTGTCATGTTTTTGTGAAGATGAATATTTGAAACTGATTAATTTCTTTTTGTCTTTGGCAGAACCGTTTATTGAATTATGAAGAAAGTTACCTTAAACCTTTTTTTATTATTCCGCCGAATCTTTGCTGTTATGTTTTTTGTATGAAGCGGGGTCAATGACCCTCTACCTTTTAAAAGTGGTAATCACGTCACAGAACAAATGTTAAAGCAATTGTATTTTACATTATTGGCAAGTGAACCAGAAAAATGTATTTGAATTTGTTCTTGCGTTTAATTAGTCTGGTGGTTTACCGCCCCCAGTGGTCGGAACACTGAAAACGAGCTGACCTTTTTCATGTATCATATTTTTGAGAAGATGGATATTTCAAATGGATTGTTCTTCTTTTTGTCATTGTATATACCCAGGTATTAATTTTTTCAGCGATCTTCTCCTTTATAAGCTGGACATTCGTAAGGTACAATTGAGGTCTCTACAGTGACGCCCAATTCAAAATTGCTTTATTCCTTAATATTCGAAATACAAACAAAAAAGAAAAAAAAAATAGAAAAAGTCCGCAGAATCATTGCCTCCAGTGCATGTAATGTCAAAGTTCATTCCTAGAACGAAATAGGTGTTCTTCACCTGTCACAACAAAACTGTTAATTGTTGGCACCAACTGGTCTAGAACACATGCTACCTGTCACTGCAGTGAAGTGCTCTTTTTATTTTCTGTCGTGAGATTAGAATTATTCCTGTTAGGTTTAATCAGGAGGTGTCCGTTTGTGCCATTGCTTAACTATACCCATACATTAAATAACCCCCACCTTCAACTCATATTTAATGTCGACGTCAAGCATCTGTTTATCAGTGTGCGTATGAGATAGAGAGAGAGAGAGAGAGAGAATGAGAGAGAGAGAGAGAGGGGGGGGGGGCTTATGTCTCTATGGTATTTTAGAAACAACATTTGCCGGTGATATTATCTTTCTTGTATGACTTCACTTTGGGACAACGTATAAGAAAATATTGCCTATGGGCACGTGTGTACATTAAATAACCCCCACCTTCAACTCATATTTAATGTCGACGTCAAGCATCTGTTTATCAGTGTGCGTATGAGATAGATAGATAGAAAGAGAGAGAGAGAAAGAGAGAGAGAGAGAGAGAGAGAGAGAGTGAAGGAGGCGATTATCGGTGCCCCCACTAGCGTCTCGTAGTTAAATTAAGCACAGGACGGTAATACATACCGCTTTTTTATAAGTATCTAGGAAGACTTAGATATAACATTTCCTGTTTAACTGCAGTTTTCTCTATTATCTTATTTTCTTAACGACGGTTTATTGACTTATTCAGAGAAAAAAACTATTTCAGCCAGACTTTATTTTCTACATAACTTTAATTTTGTAATTTCCGTTTCAGGATTACAGTGTCGTGATAGAGCAACATAATGCGATTTCTTTTTTGTTGAATTCCCTTGTTAGGAGTTAGTTGTCTGTGAGTCCAGTGTCTCTACACGATAAAAAGGTCTATACAAAATAATAGTACATAAATGGTAAAAACCCATCTGTATTACACATTCATCGGAAACCTAGGCACGGTACATTGATCCTTAAATATCAGTTTCAAACCAGGTTTTATTTTTGTTGTGGTATAACAGAGTCCTCAAGGGCGAACCAGCCAATACATGGTATGATTTTAAAATCGAAGTCACAACCGAGGCTGTTAATACCAGCTGTTATTTTCTGGAAGTTATCTTAAGACAATATGTACATACAGTGCTTTCGAGGTTTCAATTAAAAGTTTCTTAAGTAAGGTGGTGTGAAAAGTCTATTTTACAAGTATGCGAAAAGTTTCAAGTGGTGTGTATATATATTCTGGGTGAGCTGAACACATATTTATCACTGTGTGATACTATGCATATTGTGTTTTACTTCATGGTCTAAAAAAACCTTGCACTTATACATGCATACGA
Source organism: Sipunculus nudus (assembly GCA_026874595.1). Classification (NCBI taxonomy): domain Eukaryota; kingdom Metazoa; phylum Annelida; class Sipuncula; order Golfingiida; family Sipunculidae; genus Sipunculus; species Sipunculus nudus. Next base: position 34,916,837 of record CM049306.1, on the reverse strand, counting down.
TTGATTACATCAGTATCATCCACGTTAACACATATTCTCAGTTTACAAACAAAAAGAACTGAACAATAAGAAGGTAGGAACGTGATAATGGTTGACGTCATGAGCAGCTTGTGGAAAGGAGTCGAGACTGGACTTATGATAAATGTTCTATTGGCAAACTTATACATTGTGCTCATAGCACCTGAGAACAAATAAAATTCTGTTTTTTTTCTGTATTGCTCATGCACAACACACAAGCGTAGACTGGTTTTCATGTCCAGTGACGTACTTCGTCGAGGAGACAACGGGCGAAGAAAAAAAAGAGTGCATAAAAACCAGTCTTGGCAAACGCAGATTAACTTGAAACGTGCATTTTCATTTTCAGTGCCTTATGTTATCAGTCAGAGAGTACATCTTCAGGGCCCGATTTATATATATATATATATATATATATATATATATATATATATATATATATATACACATATATACATATTACCAAAATTTAAATAACTTTTCAAAAGGGTCACATGTTTGAATTACTTTTCTATTTTCTCAATATTTAATGTTAAATATTTCCTGCTACCTCTTACATGCGTTGCCCAGAAGAATGGAGCTCAAGGTTGAGGAATTATAGCTCGGTCAAGGGTGAGCATTCCTATTGGATCAACTCTTTATCGGCATCAACATTCAATGGGGTCTTCCCTTTGCACCAACACACACTACTTTTAGTTTCAAAGTTGGTGACAGGTGGCAGCAAGGGGCAGTCTGTAAGAGTAATTCAGTTGATGACCAGTAAAAAAAATCCTAATGGATCCGCCCCATTATTGCATCCTTATACTGTCAAGAATGTGGCAGCAACGCTTGCAGAGACCTTAATTAAGTTAGCCGCTCTGCATGCATGGCGTCTATTTCATGAATAATAAATAAGCCAGCAAGTGTTCGTGCCGAAATCACTGCCAATCAAATCCAACGAACACAGTGGGCAGGTTTATACGGGCTTTTTATTTGATTGGTCAAATTCCCGATGCCCTCCTAACAATGCAAAATGTTTGGTCGAGAAATACTCATAGAGAGAGGCCCGACACCCCTCTGATACACAGCCCTGTGCACGACGGGTTGCTATGCCAATGAGCTGTCTAGAACAAGCACCAGACGTGAACAGGTGTACTCGAGTCATTTGATTGGTTCCATTTCCTTTTTCAATATTCATGGAATAGACGACAGAGCGGCTCGCTAAAACAAGGTCTGCATATGTAAGTGTGGCTGCCAAAGACTTGTTATTATGATAACGCTTTATCCAGGTTCGCAAAAAAATATCATTTTAGTGTCCCAAAAGCTGCCGAGCTGTTCTACTAAAATACACACCAATGCCTTATTTCTATAATCAGAGCGTATGGCCAAGAAACTCATTAAGAATGATATCAGTATTACAATGTAAAAAGTGAACATCAAGGGCGTTATATTAGCGAGAACAAGGTTATTAATTAAAAATAAATATAGGCAAGTCTCTGTATTTTTCAGTCTCCTGGAAATAATTGAGTCTTTTGAGTCTTCTTCAGCATTTGGTGATTGGGTACAATATCTGTAGAAATGTGGGCGGTATCAAAACGAACGTGAAAGAATGTTCATCGTACTTAATGCCTACTTTGGGCTGTCTAATAATGCTGTGTGAAGTACCTTTATGGTAGATTTCGTCCTCGTCAAGGAATGCTCTACCTGCCCTGCATTCCTTAGAGTATTTAGGAATACAGGATGACCTGTTTAATCATCCCTTGTTGATTATATATTTTTTGTTTTAAGGACAGTCCTGACTTTCGTATTTTTGTCCGGAAAATATTTGGCTGCAAAACAATAGTTTCCTTTATAAGGTAGAAAAATAACGTTTTTTTAATGTCTTTTCGGTATACAGCCCATCGCCTTTACAGCACAGAAGAACAAAGTAATCTTTAAGAATATTTGGCTTAATATAAGCAAGTAAAGGTCACGGTAAACCTCTGCTGTTCTTGCTATCAAAACATATTTAGATCCAAAAATATATGTTGGTCTTTTCCTTTTATGCGGCACTTTTTTCTGTGTCCATGCAGACCTTTTATTATTTAAAACTACCTATAAAGCATAAGAACGTGTCTAATACTTTTTTTTTAAAATAAAGTCGCCTTAAAGGTGATCACAAGTTGCTAAAGTTATCGACGGAGAAAGATTATAACCAACAGCAAGGCACCAAGCCCGACATCAAATATAGAGCCAATGTTTGATGTCAATGCTCCCCAGGAGTTTAAATCAATACGAGTATTACCATGTTGCAAGTAACGAGTGATAGTTAATAGTTACGTCGCCTTATGTGGCTCAGGGGAAGAGCACAGAGCTCTATTCTGCGGGAGATCGTGAGTTCGAACATCAGCAGAGGCGGTGAGATTTGGACCAATGAAGAATCGATTAGATTTGGTGTGGCTCCGACACATAATCCGGATTTCAGAAACGTCATCAAGGAATATTCACAAAGTACAGTCACTTATGCAAGAATGAACATGGGGATATGTCCCGAATTAGTGAATGCAGGCCCGGTTTAGGAGCATCCTACAATAGGGACCCCCACATGGCGGAGGTTTGCATTCCTAAGAATGCAGATAGAAAGATATCCATGCGTCAGTGGCATCGCAATGAAATTTAGTGTTTCAGAATCCAACTTCCGTTTAATCTTTCCATTGAAAAACTGACGGATCATCCATTTGAAACCATTCACATACCGAACTTAAAATATACAGTAAAAAGCTAACATCGGACGTAGTGCTTTATTTACTTATAACAAAGTAAGCTGTTACATACTACTTCGGCCTTCCATCCTTTTATATCTGCCCAGCAAATATAATCGAGCTTTTTGTAGATCATATGCAGATAAAGGTACAATTACTATCGTAGTTTGTGGGTGGCAAAGTGAATATTATTTTTCATCCCACATTAATTCACCTTCGGTCTCTCGTGTTATGTATGTTGAAAGGTCGTTTATCACATATTCTATAGTCTCTGTGAAATAAGCTACTTGGCATGAATATCCCGGGATAGTATTGGGAAGATAGAAATTAGATGGATTTTTAATCTTTCCGTGTTCATTAGCTGTTTAATACGATATATAAGTCCCGGCGCTCTTTCCCTTTTGTGTTAGTATGTATGTTTGGCTGCAAAACAAAATATAAAAACCTTTGTGTGACAAGAAAATGATTGGTTTTGCTCTTTAAATAGATAGACCAATATAAATGATAATATAGAGAGGAAAAATAAAGATGCTGTTAATATATATATATATATATATATATATATATATATATATATATGTATATATATACATATTTATATAGCACTCTTTTCACCAAAAATGTGTTCAAAGCACCCAAAATTGCTTTAAAATGTACATTTTTATTATATTAAATTTTTTTTGCTTTCTATTATAAGATGTTTTTGTATCTGTACTACTGCTTAATTGGAAGACTGCTGGTGCAACATTATTGAAGCACCCTTCTATATAGGTTTTAGTCCGGTTTCTTTTTGTATTGCGAATGTTAAACATTTTTTTCTGACCGAAGTGATCTGCTTGGACGGCCTATATATATATATCTTACATGTCTCTGATATATTTTGGTGACTGACCGTTTAAGGCATTATAGGTATCACCCAATAGTTGGTATTGTATTCTGTAACGCATAGGAAGCCAGTGTAAGTCTGCTAACATAGGGGTTATGTGACAGTGACGGGCTGTTCCTGTCACTATGCGTGCAGCTGTGTTCTGAACACCTTGTTATTGATAAATCTGAAAACTATATATACGCATATGTAAACGTATATGTACACATTGTAACCTCAGTGTCTCAGAAAATCAATATTTGCTCCCTATTTTAAAAATCAGCAAAACCACCAGATGTCATTGAAGTATTTAAGCTGTATAAGGTTTTAAAATGTCAACGAATTCAAAGTGCTCCCTTTAATCTTCACAGAGAAGTTTTCATATGTATGCAACCGTGTGACATTTCTTCCTTTTCTTGCGAAAGTTTCCTAGGAAACATATACGATTCTTTTACTGTCTGTCAGGCAAGTATGCGTGGGATTTTAGATTTTCACTGCAGTTGACTTTTAAGATGGTTACAGTACCTTGATGTTTTAAAACATGATCTCTAAACATATATATAAGAAAGGGACAAATTTAATTGGGTTGTTTTACTGCGCTGGATTTTACGTTTGCTATTAAAGGTCATGCCTTTTATTTAAATGTTAATGCGTGGTTTTGAATAAATTATAATCAACACATGTAATATTGACTTTTACAGATATCGTTACATGTATTATATCGTTGCTTAAGTTATCGGCTTGAGATATCGTGCAACCAACTGGCGCCTAACGGGCTATTTTTGCTGTTTGAGTCTCCTAAGTTAGTACGAATTGATATAAATTTTGTGGGTCAGTAGATAAATCATGTCAGTTATATATATGAAATTTAATAGGAATACGCCACAAGAATAAATAAGACAAAGAAAAGGTATGGTTCTCAGGCACATTTTTTTCAGAAACCAGTGTTGGCGGGGGATATTTTACTTTACCTTTTTTAGTATGTTTCGATAAAAATGTCATATGAACAGGGAAAAGCATGAAAAAAATAGAATTGTTTTGCTAAACAGACAAAGGCACTTAATAAGAAAGGAAATCTTTTCAAAATTGTATTATTTATCTTCTTTAAAGATGAAAAAATGTTCGATGTGGGAATTAAAAATTGACGTGGCCGATGCCTCAGAACCATACCTTTATTTTTTTTGTCCAAATACCTAACATATATGATATATTTTAATTTTAATAATTTAAAAAAAATGTAATTCCAATTTTCCTTTTAAAGCCGATATAATAATAGAAAATGGAAGATTCATCGCCAGAGTTCAATTTGAGTGCACACAGGTGTGTCGAGGGCCCTGAAATAAACACCTTATAACTTGTAAATTTCACTTTTTCAGCTGGCTTAATCCAGCTCAGGATGTTAATTTCTTTGCATTGACCTTTCACGCATTCAATATTCCTGGGACAAAAGTAAGCATTCTTTATTGTTTAGCTCCCCTAGCCCAAATAACTACCTAGGCGTCATATTAATAAAAGACATTAAAGAACAAAATGATGATATCAAAATGGACTGGTTCTTAAATACATTTACAAATGTTAAGATAATCCCTTATATTCTTTAAGTTTTAAGGAAGTTTGTTCCAAAAGGTAACATTAAATTGATTTTACATAAAAGGAAAAAGAACATTTTAAAGTAAAAGTACAAGAAACGGCATGATGTTCTTAATATTTTTCTCCTAATTCAAGGAATACCAAAATGCCACAGCTTTTATACTACTTTATCTCCCGTTAATATATATAATAATATATTAGAATAAAACTTTAAAGTCTGCATTCTCCATACTCCAAGGCAAGTTAATGCGGGCGACTTTTGCATGATATAAAATTACATGCTCCGTGTAGTGTAAAGCGGCCTTACCATACTTTCAGGAGACAGTGGAATACGATGGAGACATGCTAGTCCGTTCTATCCAATCGGTGTCCACCTGTTTTTGATTTGTAATTTTTTATAAGTCACATTTTGAGGGAGATAATAGTAATGTAAGGTATATTTTCTTTTTTAATAAGTTTGATAAATACCTACTATGGTAATGTAAGGTATATTTTCTTTTTTAATAAGTTAGATAAATACCTACTATACAGTTCAGTAAAGAGTCAGAATAATTGAAAACATAAATGGAGAAATGTCTAAATTTTACAGCATGTTAGTCCCACTTTATGGCATTCATGATCATTTGTCACATGCAAAAACAGTCCAAGTTGACAGCTGTTACCTGGATGATGTCATAAAAACATTCCTAAAATATAAAATATAAAAATTCTAACTTTTCATATTTGGACGTCACTTCGAAGTGCATTTTCCAGAAATTAATTTTAAATAAAAATAAACGATTGAGAAAATGATCTCTGAAAAACAGGTGGACACAGGTTAATGGAACAAAATAACTAACGTATCAAAATACCTTTATAAATATAAAAAGAGTTTTTTTTCTAATACATAATTAAAGTCGTGTCTTGGATGAACTCATACATTGATATCTGACGTTAGTAAAAGATGTATCGGTTATCTTCTTATTACTATAAAAAAAAGTCTCATGTTTTACTTAGTTAATGGATGTTTTCTCTCTTTCTTTGTTTATAAGGGCCATGTATCTCTCTTCTATTGAACAGAGAACTAGAATATTTTAATCAGGGCTGCCCTGGCTGGGTTTTTTATCGCTGATCTAAACTCAAAAGTTCTGAAAAATGGTGATTTGTGAGGTATACCTGTAATTACTTGGTTTTAATGTGCCCGGCAGCAGACGATTAGATGCCCGCAGGCGCCAAGAACCAGATTAAACACGATCTTTTCGCTCATTCCGTTAATCAGTAATGTTGTGTGGTGACTTTGAACTAAGACCCGCTCTGAGTGTTGATGAGTTCTCGTATAGTAAGTGACAGTTATGTTGGTCTTGAGTCCGGACTCAAGTCCACGTGTTTAAGGACTCGGACTTGGGGGTTCTGGGCTCGGACTTGTACTCGGACTCTAAGGTAAGGACTCGTAAATCAGGCCGAGTCGATCTCGAGTCCAAGAGAAAAAACAAACTCTGTCACATGTTATATTATAAGACATGTACTTGTGCAAGCTACTAACGGAATATCACCAAAAAAATAACACTATATATACTTACATTTGCACACCATCGGGAGCTATTACTGTAAATAAACCATTATACTAAAAGCATGTGTGAATTATTACTTAAAAATGTACCTGATAATCTGAAATTTCCATTCTGAATTGCTCTTTAGGGATTTATTTATTTGACTCGGACTCGAAGATGGTGGACTTGGACTCGAATCTCAAGGACTTGGACTTGATTGGCCTGGACTCGGACTTGCACTGCAGTCGGACTCGAATGTTGTCGGCTCGACTACATCACTGATAAGTTATGCTATCTAATAAGGTCTTCATTTATTTGTCAGTCTTAGAGTGTGTCTATAAAGTGGACCCTCCTGTATCTAATGAAGCACCCTGGGCCAGCCTTTACTTCCTAACGTACTGATTCGCCTCTTGTTTCCTTTATCCCCAATACCCCTAAGTTTATTTTCGCTGAAAGCTGCTAGGATTTTGATTACAAATACGACGTGGACAACAAATTATTGTAGGTAAACTGCTGTGAGGTTTCATGCAAAGATTCCAATCGTTGCGATACCTTTTCATTACATTAAGTATAATTAATGTGATATTCACTTAGTATAATACGTTTTATTTTTGTAACACGCGGGTTACTGGCATACAACTTCACTAGCACATGGGATGGGCTATCACAACATTGTTGTAACAAGTTTTGGGTTATACCTATGCATTCAAATAAGTTTGGTTCATGTGATTTCTGGATTGATGAGGTCATTTTTTTGTGTTGAAAACTATCTGCTGATACAATGACCGTCAGCTGAATGGATGATATCATGACATCAAATATTCTTCTGATCATAAGAATAAATAAATAAATGGACGTATTACATTACATTTATACATGTTAGCATTTTGAAAGCCGTCAGCCTAACCACCTAAACGTGCCACACAGTATTTGACTTCGCTGCCTTTTTTATGCAATGATTTCTGTCAATAATTACATCTATTCTACAACATAAAGCTGTAAATTTACATATGCACGTGAAGTGTTAATGAGTCTCGATGTCTGATGAATTAATAAATCTAACGTACAAATGGTTGCGAAATGCTGATGCTTATCTTGATAACTATAAAAAGAAAACCGATAATGATGGCCTTATTTAGATTGGGACCCAATTCGTCTCTTTTTATATTCATATCCTCTTCTCACTCTCTATTTTCAAAACTAGAAGAATTACAAGAATTTCTTCCCACAGGGTATACTGATCGTGGTCCGAATTCCAAGAAGACCACAAAATCAAGATTTTTTTTAATATAAATCTTATGATTACAATGCAACGACGTCTTAGAGAATTGAGAGTAAATGTGAAGAAAGCAGAGAGAGAGAGAGAGAGAGAGAGAGAGAGAGAGAGAGAGAGAGAGAGAGCACAACTACGTTCCATCATTTTATCATTTTATTTATAACAACTAAAAGTATTGGCTACGTAAACACAGTACGAACAACTGCTACAGATCATCTCGCAGGCGCCAGAGTTTATCCCCCCCCGTTTGACACCAGATGTCGCTCAAGATTTGACATGTGGCATGATCTGTTGATCTGCAGACATAATGATTCTTTTATTATACAGCATTTCACCACAAGCATAATAACAAACAGTAATGGGAAAAAGGAACGTCGAGGTCAAACTTAATCATATTTTGTTCACTTTCGGCATCCCATCCATTTTGGAGTATATTTACAGAATGATATATTACAAATACGGTGTATGATATTTTTATTGCTCCGGCTAGGACTTTTCAAGATAAGTTATATTTTGTAAACATGCGCATGAGAAGGTGCTTCCTTGAAATGTAAAAAGAAATTGATTTTGAAGTTTGACAGTTGAGACAAGCAGTCAAGGCCGTCCCACAGTGTCCAAACAGCAGAGTATGTTTCGAGTAGAAACGACCTCTGGTGGAAGTGTGATCACGGTGTCGTTCCAGCTGGACGACTTCGGGATGAAGGACTTCCGGATGGACGACATTCCGAATGAACGACAATCTGAATCGACCACAATCTAACTTAATATGTAATAAGAAGTTAAAATTGGGGTAATTTCGGTATTACTACTGTAGTTAGGGGTAGGATTAGGGTTAGGGTGATGTATCACTTTATCACTGCATCAATTACACCCACTTTAACTCCTTTTTACGTGTTAAGTTAAATGGTCGTCCATCCAGAATGTAGTCCATCCCGAAGACGTCCAGCTGGAATGTAATCGTGATCACTTGTTTAGTTTAACTTTCAGGTTACATTTCGTTTGATTTGAATAATTTGACAGGTGTCATCTCAATGATTCAACGTAATATTCTCATTTTTAGTACACCTGTTCAACCGTTTTTTCTTGACATTTTCGTTTAATGAACCGGAATTTCACTTAGACCTATTTTGCCCAAAACCTTACATATAGAATGTGAGGATTAACCAGCATCACATTAATTTAATACCATGTATGATTTCCAGATAATATCAGTTAAAATGATAATATAGAAACCTGGAATTTCGATTGCTGCAGTATCACAGCAGAATTGAACTGATGTATGCCAAATACGACATACATTTTAAATAGTAAACAGGAGAAAATTGGCGGGGGCCAGGTAATAGGAACAGAGTATATACGTCAAGTAAAACCATAAATATAATAAAAAGAGGCTCATAAATATTGTTATTATAAAATTTCTGCAATCGAAAAGCAGAATGACCGACCTTTTTCACGAGTGGGTGCAGGTACACCCGTGGATGGACCTGAAATGGACAATCATATCTAGTACATTTCAGTGCCACAGCTTATTTTTAACCTCAAAGGTGTTTAGTCCTGTTGTTAATTTCATCTGCTAGGGTTTTAAGGTCGATGACCTCAGTTCTGTGCAGTCATTCTATTATGCAAACACATGATTCTAATTAAGGATTATATACCTGGTTTAATATGCGCGTCAGTAAAATTGAAATGGCCGTGGTAATTATGGCGGATATACATGGTGTATTAAAATCGTGTGATATATCTTGTAAAAATGATCCTGGCCATTTCATTTACAAATGCTAAGATTCAGAACATGACTGAAAGACAGCTGAGCTCAAATAAAAAGATGAAAAATATTTAGTCTGCAGAAAACTTCGGACTGAGGAACAAAAAATAAAAAAGAGGAATTAAAGTATTTATATGAACTAATATGTCTCTTTCAGGTTAACTAAATTAAGTTGATCAACCTCTACTGATCACTGCCTGCTTAATTTAAATCATATTTTTCCTTAAAAAAATGTGAACGTTAGATGAACGTTAAATCGGCCCATGTATGGCTTCCTTTATAACTTAATTATACTAATAGTCCACCCCACCGAAGGGCGCCTATTGGTTTTGGCGATATTAGTTTACAAACCCAATTTATTAAAAAAATTCTCTATAGGTAATTCAATCAGATTCCCCCGCAATTATATATAGTGCATTTTCCAGAAATTAATTTTAAATAAAAATAAACGATTGAGAAAATGATCTCTGAAAAACAGGTGGACACAGGTTAATGGAACAAAATAACTAACGTATCAAAATACCTTTATAAATATAAAAAGAGTTTTTTTTTCTAATACATAATTAAAGTCGTGTCTTGGATGAACTCATACATTGAAATCTGACGTTAGTAAAAGATGTATCGGTTATCTTCTTATTACTATAAAAAAAAGTCTCATGTTTTACTTAGTTAATGGATGTTTTCTCTCTTTCTTTGTTTGTAAGGGCCATGTATCTCTCTTCTATTGAACAGAGAACTAGAATATTTTAATCAGGGCTGCCCTGGCTGGGTTTTTTATCGCTGATCTAAACTCAAAAGTTCTGAAAAATGGTGATTTGTGAGGTATACCTGTAATTACTTGGTTTTAATGTGCCCGGCAGCAGACGATTAGATGCCCGCAGGCGCCAAGAACCAGATTAAACACGATCTTTTCGCTCATTCCGTTAATCAGTAATGTTGTGTGGTGACTTTGAACTAAGACCCGCTCTGAGTGTTGATGAGTTTTCGTATAGTTAGTGACAGTTATGTTGGTCTTGAGTCCGGACTCAAGTCCACGTTTTTAAGGACTCGGACTTGGGGGTTCTGGGCTCGGACTTGTACTCGGACTCTAAGGTAAGGACTCGTAAATCAGGCCGAGTCGATCTCGAGTCCAAGAGAAAAAACAAACTCTGTCACATGTTATATTATAAGACATGTACTTGTGCAAGCTACTAACGGAATATCACCAAAAAAATAACACTATATATACTTACATTTGCACACCATCGGGAGCTATTACTGTAAATAAACCATTATACTAAAAGCATGTGTGAATTATTACTTAAAAATGTACCTGATAATCTGAAATTTCCATTCTGAATTGCTCTTTAGGGATTTATTTATTTGACTCGGACTCGAAGATGGTGGACTTGGACTCGAATCTCAAGGACTTGGACTTGATTGGCCTGGACTCGGACTTGCACTGCAGTCGGACTCGAATGTTGTCGGCTCGACTACATCACTGATAAGTTATGCTATCTAATAAGGTCTTCATTTATTTGTCAGTCTTAGAGTGTGTCTATAAAGTGGACCCTCCTGTATCTAATGAAGCACCCTGGGCCAGCCTTTACTTCCTAACGTACTGATTCGCCTCTTGTTTCCTTTATCCCCAATACCCCTAAGTTTATTTTCGCTGAAAGCTGCTAGGATTTTGATTACAAATACGACGTGGACAACAAATTATTGTAGGTAAACTGCTGTGAGGTTTCATGCAAAGATTCCAATCGTTGCGATACCTTTTCATTACATTAAGTATAATTAATGTGATATTCACTTAGTATAATACGTTTTATTTTTGTAACACGCGGGTTACTGGCATACAACTTCACTAGCACATGGGATGGGCTATCACAACATTGTTGTAACAACAAGTTTTGGGTTATACCTATGCATTCAAATAAGTTTGGTTCATGTGATTTCTGGATTGATGAGGTCATTTTTTTGTGTTGAAAACTATCTGCTGATACAATGACCGTCAGCTGAATGGATGATATCATGACATCAAATATTCTTCTGATCATAAGAATAAATAAATAAATGGACGTATTACATTACATTTATACATGTTAGCATTTTGAAAGCCGTCAGCCTAACCACCTAAACGTGCCACACAGTATTTGACTTCGCTGCCTTTTTTATGCAATGATTTCTGTCAATAATTACATCTATTCTACAACATAAAGCTGTAAATTTACATATGCACGTGAAGTGTTAATGAGTCTCGATGTCTGATGAATTAATAAATCTAACGTACAAATGGTTGCGAAATGCTGATGCTTATCTTGATAACTATAAAAAGAAAACCGATAATGATGGCCTTATTTAGATTGGGACCCAATTCGTCTCTTTTTATATTCATATCCTCTTCTCACTCTCTATTTTCAAAACTAGAAGAATTACAAGAATTTCTTCCCACAGGGTATACTGATCGTGGTCCGAATTCCAAGAAGACCACAAAATCAAGTTTTTTTTTAATATAAATCTTATGATTACAATGCAACGACGTCTTAGAGAATTGAGAGTAAATGTGAAGAAAGCAGAGAGAGAGAGAGAGAGAGAGAGAGAGAGAGAGAGAGAGAGAGCACAACTACGTTCCATCATTTTATCATTTTATTTATAACAACTAAAAGTATTGGCTACGTAAACACAGTACGAACAACTGCTACAGATCATCTCGCTGGCGCCAGAGTTTATCCCCCCCGTTTGACACCAGATGTCGCTCAAGATTTGACATGTGGCATGATCTGTTGATCTGCAGACATAATGATTCTTTTATTATACAGCATTTCACCACAAGCATAATAACAAACAGTAATGGGAAAAAGGAACGTCGAGGTCAAACTTAATCATATTTTGTTCACTTTCGGCATCCCATCCATTTTGGAGTATATTTACAGAATGATATATTACAAATACGGTGTATGATATTTTTATTGCTCCGGCTAGGACTTTTCAAGATAAGTTATATTTTGTAAACATGCGCATGAGAAGGTGCTTCCTTGAAATGTAAAAAGAAATTGATTTTGAAGTTTGACAGTTGAGACAAGCAGTCAAGGCCGTCCCACAGTGTCCAAACAGCAGAGTATGTTTCGAGTAGAAACGACCTCTGGTGGAAGTGTGATCACGGTGTCGTTCCAGCTGGACGACTTCGGGATGAAGGACTTCCGGATGGACGACATTCCGAATGAACGACAATCTGAATCGACCACAATCTAACTTAATATGTAATAAGAAGTTAAAATTGGGGTAATTTCGGTATTACTACTGTAGTTAGGGGTAGGATTAGGGTTAGGGTGATGTATCACTTTATCACTGCATCAATTACACCCACTTTAACTCCTTTTTACGTGTTAAGTTAAATGGTCGTCCATCCAGAATGTAGTCCATCCCGAAGACGTCCAGCTGGAATGTAATCGTCATCACTTGTTTAGTTTAACTTTCAGGTTACATTTCGTTTGATTTGAATAATTTGACAGGTGTCATCTCAATGATTCAACGTAATATTCTCATTTTTAGTACACCTGTTCAACCGTTTTTTCTTGACATTTTCGTTTAATGAACCGGAATTTCACTTAGACCTATTTTGCCCAAAACCTTACATATAGAATGTGAGGATTAACCAGCATCACATTAATTTAATACCATGTATGATTTCCAGATAATATCAGTTAAAATGATAATATAGAAACCTGGAATTTCGATTGCTGCAGTATCACAGCAGAATTGAACTGATGTATGCCAAATACGACATACATTTTAAATAGTAAACAGGAGAAAATTGGCGGGGGCCAGGTAATAGGAACAGAGTATATACGTCAAGTAAAACCATAAATATAATAAAAAGAGGCTCATAAATATTGTTATTATAAAATTTCTGCAATCGAAAAGCAGAATGACCGACCTTTTTCACGAGTGGGTGCAGGTACACCCGTGGATGGACCTGAAATGGACAATCATATCTAGTACATTTCAGTGCCACAGCTTATTTTTAACCTCAAAGGTGTTTAGTCCTGTTGTTAATTTCATCTGCTAGGGTTTTAAGGTCGATGACCTCAGTTCTGTGCAGTCATTCTATTATGCAAACACATGATTCTAATTAAGGATTATATACCTGGTTTAATATGCGCGTCAGTAAAATTGAAATGGCCGTGGTAATTATGGCGGATATACATGGTGTATTAAAATCGTGTGATATATCTTGTAAAAATGATCCTGGCCATTTCATTTACAAATGCTAAGATTCAGAACATGACTGAAAGACAGCTGAGCTCAAATAAAAAGATGAAAAATATTTAGTCTGCAGAAAACTTCGGACTGAGGAACAAAAAATAAAAAAGAGGAATTAAAGTATTTATATGAACTAATATGTCTCTTTCAGGTTAACTAAATTAAGTTGATCAACCTCTACTGATCACTGCCTGCTTAATTTAAATCATATTTTTCCTTAAAAAAATGTGAACGTTAGATGAACGTTGAATCGGCCCATGTATGGCTTCCTTTATAACTTAATTATACTAATAGTCCACCCCACCGAAGGGCGCCTATTGGTTTTGGCGATATTAGTTTACAAACCCAATTTATTAAAAAAATTCTCTATAGGTAATTCAATCAGATTCCCCCGCAATTATATATAGTGCATTTTCCAGAAATTAATTTTAAATAAAAATAAACGATTGAGAAAATGATCTCTGAAAAACAGGTGGACACAGGTTAATGGAACAAAATAACTAACGTATCAAAATACCTTTATAAATATAAAAAGAGTTTTTTTTTCTAATACATAATTAAAGTCGTGTCTTGGATGAACTCATACATTGATATCTGACGTTAGTAAAAGATGTATCGGTTATCTTCTTATTACTATAAAAAAAAGTCTCATGTTTTACTTAGTTAATGGATGTTTTCTCTCTTTCTTTGTTTGTAAGGGCCATGTATCTCTCTTCTATTGAACAGAGAACTAGAATATTTTAATCAGGGCTGCCCTGGCTGGGTTTTTTATCGCTGATCTAAACTCAAAAGTTCTGAAAAATGGTGATTTGTGAGGTATACCTGTAATTACTTGGTTTTAATGTGCCCGGCAGCAGACGATTAGATGCCCGCAGGCGCCAAGAACCAGATTAAACACGATCTTTTCGCTCATTCCGTTAATCAGTAATGTTGTGTGGTGACTTTGAACTAAGACCCGCTCTGAGTGTTGATGAGTTTTCGTATAGTTAGTGACAGTTATGTTGGTCTTGAGTCCGGACTCAAGTCCACGTTTTTAAGGACTCGGACTTGGGGGTTCTGGGCTCGGACTTGTACTCGGACTCTAAGGTAAGGACTCGTAAATCAGGCCGAGTCGATCTCGAGTCCAAGAGAAAAAACAAACTCTGTCACATGTTATATTATAAGACATGTACTTGTGCAAGCTACTAACGGAATATCACCAAAAAAATAACACTATATATACTTACATTTGCACACCATCGGGAGCTATTACTGTAAATAAACCATTATACTAAAAGCATGTGTGAATTATTACTTAAAAATGTACCTGATAATCTGAAATTTCCATTCTGAATTGCTCTTTAGGGATTTATTTATTTGACTCGGACTCGAAGATGGTGGACTTGGACTCGAATCTCAAGGACTTGGACTTGATTGGCCTGGACTCGGACTTGCACTGCAGTCGGACTCGAATGTTGTCGGCTCGACTACATCACTGATAAGTTATGCTATCTAATAAGGTCTTCATTTATTTGTCAGTCTTAGAGTGTGTCTATAAAGTGGACCCTCCTGTATCTAATGAAGCACCCTGGGCCAGCCTTTACTTCCTAACGTACTGATTCGCCTCTTGTTTCCTTTATCCCCAATACCCCTAAGTTTATTTTCGCTGAAAGCTGCTAGGATTTTGATTACAAATACGACGTGGACAACAAATTATTGTAGGTAAACTGCTGTGAGGTTTCATGCAAAGATTCCAATCGTTGCGATACCTTTTCATTACATTAAGTATAATTAATGTGATATTCACTTAGTATAATACGTTTTATTTTTGTAACACGCGGGTTACTGGCATACAACTTCACTAGCACATGGGATGGGCTATCACAACATTGTTGTAACAACAAGTTTTGGGTTATACCTATGCATTCAAATAAGTTTGGTTCATGTGATTTCTGGATTGATGAGGTCATTTTTTTGTGTTGAAAACTATCTGCTGATACAATGACCGTCAGCTGAATGGATGATATCATGACATCAAATATTCTTCTGATCATAAGAATAAATAAATAAATGGACGTATTACATTACATTTATACATGTTAGCATTTTGAAAGCCGTCAGCCTAACCACCTAAACGTGCCACACAGTATTTGACTTCGCTGCCTTTTTTATGCAATGATTTCTGTCAATAATTACATCTATTCTACAACATAAAGCTGTAAATTTACATATGCACGTGAAGTGTTAATGAGTCTCGATGTCTGATGAATTAATAAATCTAACGTACAAATGGTTGCGAAATGCTGATGCTTATCTTGATAACTATAAAAAGAAAACCGATAATGATGGCCTTATTTAGATTGGGACCCAATTCGTCTCTTTTTATATTCATATCCTCTTCTCACTCTCTATTTTCAAAACTAGAAGAATTACAAGAATTTCTTCCCACAGGGTATACTGATCGTGGTCCGAATTCCAAGAAGACCACAAAATCAAGTTTTTTTTTAATATAAATCTTATGATTACAATGCAACGACGTCTTAGAGAATTGAGAGTAAATGTGAAGAAAGCAGAGAGAGAGAGAGAGAGAGAGAGAGAGAGAGAGAGAGAGAGAGAGCACAACTACGTTCCATCATTTTATCATTTTATTTATAACAACTAAAAGTATTGGCTACGTAAACACAGTACGAACAACTGCTACAGATCATCTCGCTGGCGCCAGAGTTTATCCCCCCCGTTTGACACCAGATGTCGCTCAAGATTTGACATGTGGCATGATCTGTTGATCTGCAGACATAATGATTCTTTTATTATACAGCATTTCACCACAAGCATAATAACAAACAGTAATGGGAAAAAGGAACGTCGAGGTCAAACTTAATCATATTTTGTTCACTTTCGGCATCCCATCCATTTTGGAGTATATTTACAGAATGATATATTACAAATACGGTGTATGATATTTTTATTGCTCCGGCTAGGACTTTTCAAGATAAGTTATATTTTGTAAACATGCGCATGAGAAGGTGCTTCCTTGAAATGTAAAAAGAAATTGATTTTGAAGTTTGACAGTTGAGACAAGCAGTCAAGGCCGTCCCACAGTGTCCAAACAGCAGAGTATGTTTCGAGTAGAAACGACCTCTGGTGGAAGTGTGATCACGGTGTCGTTCCAGCTGGACGACTTCGGGATGAAGGACTTCCGGATGGACGACATTCCGAATGAACGACAATCTGAATCGACCACAATCTAACTTAATATGTAATAAGAAGTTAAAATTGGGGTAATTTCGGTATTACTACTGTAGTTAGGGGTAGGATTAGGGTTAGGGTGATGTATCACTTTATCACTGCATCAATTACACCCACTTTAACTCCTTTTTACGTGTTAAGTTAAATGGTCGTCCATCCAGAATGTAGTCCATCCCGAAGACGTCCAGCTGGAATGTAATCGTGATCACTTGTTTAGTTTAACTTTCAGGTTACATTTCGTTTGATTTGAATAATTTGACAGGTGTCATCTCAATGATTCAACGTAATATTCTCATTTTTAGTACACCTGTTCAACCGTTTTTTCTTGACATTTTCGTTTAATGAACCGGAATTTCACTTAGACCTATTTTGCCCAAAACCTTACATATAGAATGTGAGGATTAACCAGCATCACATTAATTTAATACCATGTATGATTTCCAGATAATATCAGTTAAAATGATAATATAGAAACCTGGAATTTCGATTGCTGCAGTATCACAGCAGAATTGAACTGATGTATGCCAAATACGACATACATTTTAAATAGTAAACAGGAGAAAATTGGCGGGGGCCAGGTAATAGGAACAGAGTATATACGTCAAGTAAAACCATAAATATAATAAAAAGAGGTTCATAAATATTGTTATTATAAAATTTCTGCAATCGAAAAGCAGAATGACCGACCTTTTTCACGAGTGGGTGCAGGTACACCCGTGGATGGACCTGAAATGGACAATCATATCTAGTACATTTCAGTGCCACAGCTTATTTTTAACCTCAAAGGTGTTTAGTCCTGTTGTTAATTTCATCTGCTAGGGTTTTAAGGTCGATGACCTCAGTTCTGTGCAGTCATTCTATTATGCAAACACATGATTCTAATTAAGGATTATATACCTGGTTTAATATGCGCGTCAGTAAAATTGAAATGGCCGTGGTAATTATGGCGGATATACATGGTGTATTAAAATCGTGTGATATATCTTGTAAAAATGATCCTGGCCATTTCATTTACAAATGCTAAGATTCAGAACATGACTGAAAGACAGCTGAGCTCAAATAAAAAGATGAAAAATATTTAGTCTGCAGAAAACTTCGGACTGAGGAACAAAAAATAAAAAAGAGGAATTAAAGTATTTATATGAACTAATATGTCTCTTTCAGGTTAACTAAATTAAGTTGATCAACCTCTACTGATCACTGCCTGCTTAATTTAAATCATATTTTTCCTTAAAAAAATGTGAACGTTAGATGAACGTTGAATCGGCCCATGTATGGCTTCCTTTATAACTTAATTATACTAATAGTCCACCCCACCGAAGGGCGCCTATTGGTTTTGGCGATATTAGTTTACAAACCCAATTTATTAAAAAAATTCTCTATAGGTAATTCAATCAGATTCCCCCGCAATTATATATATATATATATATATATATATATATATATATATATATATATATATATATATATATATATATATATATAGAAACCTTGCAAAGAATTAGAATGAAACATTTATTGTCTCCGCCAGGAGGGTGTGCGTTTATACCCGTTCGCGTGTGTGTATGCTTTTGTGTGTGTTTGTGCATGTGTTTGTTAACAACAACAAAACTCACGCAATATTGAACGGAATCTGACGAAAAATTAAGGGCATTTTGAGAATGGTCCAGTGAAGAATCGATTTGACTTAATGCACCTAAACAGGGGAGGGTTCTCTGCCACACAAACGTAGGCACACACATACACTCACAAAATGTTGCGACCTATTTGGTAAAAATATTTTAACTGCATCTATATATAGACCCCGCTTCTATCTTCACACACATTAAATTAACAAATGCCATGAACCTATCCAACATGGTAACTATATACATTATGTAGAATTATGTGGAGATCAAGCCTGGTTTCCCAGGCCTGACCATGAAATTCTTTAAAGTACATGCTTCAGACAAACCCGAATAGTGCAAGAAAATGATTATTATTTGAGGATTATCATCCGTACCGCTAACACATTTTGACATAACACAATGATGCCGATCAATATGTATTTTGATTTATTAACTAGAACTTTCATGGAATTATGACGTTTTAAATGTAACAGCTAACAAAAACAAAAAAAAAGAAAAGTGTCCTACGTGTTCAACCATTTTGATTTAACCCGAGATACCCTACGCCGGCCTGGGTTCCACTACCCCAAACCTAGCCCGATTAAATGGAACTCTAAATAAATCTTACTTATTTTATATTAACTCTTACAACAAAATTTTATTTAGTCGATTTAGTCGAGCTACGTACAAAGCAGGATACACCGGAATGTTTCAAATGTCCTTACATTTCCAAGTAAATCTATATCCCTGAACCTGCTTATTTATGGATTCATATTTATAATCTGATATTTCACATATATGTGATAAAATTACGTACTGTTCCAGATTTGCTGATAAGATTGATGGATTTTTGTTTCAGTTTAAATTAAAAAATCTTTCACCCCAATATGAATGAAAGATTAAACCAAACAAAAAGGGTTTAGGGCCTATAAGCCCTTTTTGTTAATGTTAGTTCTAATTTGCACTTTCCAAAACTTGCTCGAAGTCGTACTGAGAAAAAAGTAAGATTTTGGAATCATGTGTGTGTTACACATAATCACGGACTACAGGCACTTAACACAAGGAATACACCTCATGGGCGATATTACAATTACAAATGGACTCTTCTCGGCCGTTCAGCTCACTGAATATGATAAAGAGTGGGAGCATGACACTGCGAAATTCATCTCAAGACTGAGAATATTATGGCATATTTCCGGTGGATGGGCGATCAAAGTTTGAATTGTGATAAGATTGGAGGGTGCTTGCTATATCGCCCACTCGCTGACTTTTGATGTGTCCGAAAAAAGAGTCTCAAATAAGATAATATTTGGTGTATCAGCTCATCTTCACTGCGCCAATGTTCACTTCACCCAACCACAACAATATGGTAAGGTTATGTTGTCCTTATATATACTTTTTGCAATACGATGATCGGTGCGTGCTAAAGGCTGATTTACCCCATCAGTGACTCTTACGTAGTCACTATAAATAAATCTTTTCAGAATATGACTAAATCCGTTCAGCTTATCTCATTTCTAAAAGATTTATATTCTGTTGAATAAAGTCATTCAACAAGTCATAAAAAGTTTTTTTTTTTATTTTAGTATTTCGGTATATATGTTTTAAATACACAACAAAAACAAGATCACAGTCGGGCTGCTCATTCACTGTTCCTCTGCTCATTCACTGTTCCTTTGACGTCATCACTTCCTCCAGACAGACAGCATGTTTTCATAGCAGTAGCATAACAGAAAATAGGGTGATAAACACGTACGAACGGACGGACACGAAACGTGATGCGGAACTTACAGGCCCATTTCCTGATAAATGAAAAATAAAGACAGTTGAAAATTAAAGACTAGTGCATGACTGTATTTAGTTATAAGAGAAACCCATTAGCAACTTCATACGTGTCATCATTTTGTCTAATCTGTGATCAAATAAAAGATTTTGAAAAATGCGTGATGAAACAATAATTGAAAACGACCTATTTGGATTTATCAGTATCAGTCACAATAGCCAAAATTAAAAAAAAAATCATAGATATATTAAACATATGACAAGAAATCTGCAAAAAATATCTAATTGTATATAATACTGCATTTTACTATTACCTCTTAATTCAATCAATTAACAGTAGAGACGAGTAAGTGATATTAATTAATACTATATTTATTACATGGCGAATATGTAAAAGAATATATGAGGTTCATATAACCTAGCTAGAAGCGATATAACGTGTTGCCAACCGAGCAACCCAAGTGACTGAAAAGTTTAGACAGAGGCGTTAGCAGAGAATTTTATATTGTAAGATCTATTAGTGCAAATGAAGAGCTACGCCGACCATTTTCTAATTACCATATAAGAAAAACAAGGGCTCAAATGCATGTTTGTTACTCCAATCAATTATTAGGCAACAAAGCAATAATATAGTGCAGTTGTTTACAGAAATGCGTATAAATACTGGTAAAATAGTGAAGAATGCTCACATTACGATCATCTCACACTTGATAGAAGCTTTTCAAAGCCAGCACAAATAAAGAAAATTGAATGAAGCGCCAACTGTGCAAGATACGTATTAAAACAAAGAAAAGCTTAGATGCTTGAGGATAAAAAATAACTGAAACATATGGTGATAACATATACAAACATCTGAAAAAATAACATGTAGATGAGGCAAACTGGACAAGAATACACATATGTAGGAACTGAAGTGCAACATCAGCAAGGTAGCTATTTGTTAATAAATAAGAAATAAAATACATGGCTTCCCAAGCACGCAAAGGCCGTTATAAACCAATATACTAGCGATAACAGTACAGGTGCATGGGCTCAGTGCCAGCAGTGAGCTTGGCGTCTAGTCATTCTCTATGGCATTCAATATGTGCGGGCGCGTGCACAACTGAACATTGAGTGATACAGCAAGTTTACCACTCTGTTTAACCGCCGTTACGGATGACGTTGTAAATGAGGAGACATTGTGAGAAAATGTAGTATCCTCTCCATTAGGCGTCATGGTTGTCCACTGGTTATCTATAGAATTATGAAATTTGTGACATGTTTTCATAATACTTTTAGTAATAGAAGCTCAGACGGATTACAGGTGTTACGAAATAGCATAAATGCACAAACAAGGGGAAAGTATGGATGATGAATGCCATTATTGGGCTTATCAATGCACCCATTACGTCCGCCAAGATGGCAGGCGTTCATCCCCGTTCGTGTGTGTGTGTGTGTGTGTGTGTTTGTTCACAACATAACTCATGCAACCATGAAAAGAATTTAAAGAAATTTCAGGAATGGGCCAATGAAAAATCGGTTAGATTTTTTTGTTTTTGTGGATCCGTCATAAAGGAATTTTCACACATGTATAGTCACTTATGCACGAATGAACTTGGGAAAAAGTGGATGCGAATACGGTTTCTGGAGCATCCCAAAACAAGTAACCCCACATGGAGGAGGCTTGCTTGCATTCCTTAGAAAACAGATTTCTAGTTTTCAGATAAACGCACTGAGTGTACATAGTGCGGGAATCATTGAGAGAATTAGCACAGCCATTGAACACGATGAAACGGAAACTATACATGTAAACATCATACGGATATCTAATGAAAATGCATTGCATAAAATATTATCTTAATCCATCCTTGTATAAGCCAGTACTTATTTTTCACATTATTGAATTTTACACAAAATCACTAAATCAATAAATGATGGCCGTGATTAAAAAAATAAAAATACATGTACCTTCAACTGTACAAATCACATACGAATCATTGGCTCAAGGATTATAATTTTTTTCTGATAAACACCTATACTCATCTATAAAAAAACGACAATTTTAAGTCGCTGAACAAATTTTCCTGCAACCGTACCATTAGTTTTTCTTGTTGTATCAGGTCTTGGTCTTGGTGTCCTGTTTGGTCCACCAGGTGTCGTTTCAGTCGTCTGTAACTCTGCAATTCAAATGCATCTATTGTATAATGTCACTTTTCATGATAATCCTTATAGTTACCCCGACCATTTCCAATTGTGATTGTCAAACAGTAATCGGACTGAGGAAACGATTTCGAATAACACCCGGTCCAAAGTGAACCTGACTTCAGGTAAAATCGCACCGTTACCCCTCACTGACGTAGCTAAATCACGAATTCTTTAACATTACACTCTCAATATATAAACTGAATAAAACACGTTAAATTTACAGAATTTACGGCTAGAAGGAAATATCTGCAATTATAAAATAAGAAGCACAATGTTTATTATACAGCTATCATCATATTGATATTGACCTTACACTTCTCCACACAAGATGACAAGTTACAGACAAACATTAAATATACAAAGATTAAAATTAAGTTGAGAAATCCATAAGATAGAATTAACAATTAATATGCGTTTCTTAAATAAACTTTTTTATAGAATTTTATAGTATTAGTTATATCTAAAGTACAGAGTTTTTTTGCTAAAACGTACAATTTTTATTTTTGTCTTACATCAGTCTTTTCCCAAATGATATGGATTTTAAGGTATATGTTAATATATTTTTTTCTTGTCAATGCTTGTGTACTGATTTTTATGTTTATGCTTCTTCTATTCGATTAGATCGTCCTATTTATCGGTATTCTCAATGTAAATCCCAGTTACTGGAAGAAGTAGATCTGAAGCGGGGGTAATCTAAAAATGCCACACAGGAAAGTCCACTGAAAAGATCGAAAGGCCGTAAATATGCATAAGAAAGCTTCTTTCAATGTTATAACCACAGTATATTGTAGCTTTAAAATTATCACAACACCATTTAGTTCAATCTGCATATGAAACACTTTGTTATCATTTCTATAAAATACATTAAAAATAAATGAAATTTTGTGAAGTTTGTATATATATAAATTAATGAACAAATTCATTAACTAATTTATTTTTGTATCATGTCTTCAGGCTAGCTAAACTTCACGTATTTTGACTGAACAAAGTGGACAACTTTTTCGTGTAGTCTAATTAAAAAAAGTGTGAATGCACGGAGGTGCTCTTGGCCTTACCTCTTGGATAAATGAGATCGGGGGCATCCGGGCACCGGCTTTTCAGTCTGTTGTAAGTGCAGCTGGAGCCAAACGTTGCTAAATCAGAATGTGTACAAATGATGTAACTGGACGAAAGGTTTAATTTGCAAACATCAATTTTACGTTGTCCATAATTGTGGACCAAATTTCAATACTTTGTACCCAAATACATTATTCTGTCTACATATAACCAAGTTGTAAATATATGTCTTTATTATACAATTATTTATTCGAATTAGCAATTTATCTCATTACATATGCACTGTATAAAATATCCTTAGTAGAAATGGACTCTACAGGAAAAAAATATCCCGGAATCAACTGAGAAAAGCTGTCGAATATCGAATTTCATTTATGAAATGCCCTGTCTATAATGGATGTTTTTGAGGGGTATATATATATATATATATATATATATATATATATATATATATATATATATATATATAGGTAAGATCATAAAATGGCCGCCGTTTATCCAATATGGCGAATGAAAAAATGCAAACATTGATTTTTTGTTACATTTTGGTCCAAAGTATGTTCGGAAAACTCTATATGATAATTCGACAGAAGCTAAAATTCAGACATAACCGTATACACTAACATTCCCTACCTGCTTGTTTATCTATGTACTCCGGTAGTCCCCTCACACACGTCTCTGTGAGAGACTTGGTGTTGACACAAGTCACGACTTCTGTAACATCGCTGTAAATATGATACAGACGATTATATATAAACATAGCTCATATAGCTTTACAGCTGCACAGAGAAGTACCGAACTGGAAAATGAAATTAATCTTTACCTAAGGACAAATACTTAGCTTCTCACAAAAACTATAATTACATTTATAAACAAAAGTCAGCTCTACATCTTCATCTGCATTTTAAAGTATTATTTGTTATAAATATTTATATAATCGATTATGCGTTACGCATTCAAATATTTTGGATATGTTAATTTAGTAAAAAGTGACACTGGTCAATAATTTTTACATCCTTACGCTCATCTTTCTTATGAATAGGTACTATATTTGACGTTTCCAAGCTGTAGGGAACTGCTGGCTTTGTACTGAATAGCTGAATATCATACAGAGTGACTTCTAAACCCCGGATGAAGTAGTCTTTAAAAGGAGATACCATTTCCAATACCATCTGGACCAGTAACTTTTTCTGTCTTGAGTGTTTTTGATACCATAAGTACTTCCATTTGACTAATAATAAAAGGAGAGAGAACCTAGCTAATATAATTAGAATGATTGGGTTAGATAAGGTTTTGCGGCAACTTGTAATTTTGAGCAAAGTGATCGTTGGAGTAAATCTGCTTGTAATCTCGAATCTTTGACGAGAGGTTCATTTATAACAAGAGCCGAAATGTCTTCATTAACTTTTCCTTGCAGTTTTGATTTAATCAATTACCACCAGTTTTGGATGTTTGATAGACTGTAATTGAATACTTAATTGGTCAATAATGAATCTGTTTTTTTTCTTACGAATCAAACTTAGTGTTTGTTTTCTGGTTCTTTAATAAGCTTGATAATGTTCCCTATATTGTGATTAACGATACTGTTTCCATATAGAAGATTTCTCTTACTTATAAGTCTCCTTACTTCGTCTTCTTCCATTTTATCATTTGGACATATTGTAATTATTTTAGTCGGTATGAAATCTTTAAAGGGACATAATTAAGAGCAATATTCATATCTATTCTTTCACATTATCAGTTCAGTTTTCTTTAAACAAAAGTTTTCCAGCAAAACCACCCCAGCACACATCTCAGTACCTCGCATACGGCTGTGTAATACTTTTTTATGACTCTGCATGTTGGTAAACATAGTGCACAATGAGGCCGCGTGACCGGAGGTACCATTCTGAGCCGAAACACTCAATGATCAGTCAGCGGGAACATGTGTAACATATGTTGGACCAAGTCAGTCAGGGCATCTCCTGATTAACACGTGTTGTTGCCGGGCGATCCACCCGCTGTGTTTATATAGACAGGTGTGAACGCGCCCGGTTTTAACCCCGATTACAGGAGTATGGAAACGGTTTTTAGGGCAATAATTTGACGGGTAAACATTTCTCGTGTTAACTCAACATGTTTTATAGGTAATTGGACCCCTTTGACAGTAGAGGTAAATATATTATGCCAGTGTTCTACAATTTCATTGAAATCTTCATATATTTGAAAAACTATTCCAAAGGAGCTAAATTTAGTGCAGAATTAAGTTTAATGAAGTTCTGGATGCATTAATATGTTTACCTAACCTTATAACGGGGCACGAACCAAATTGTACTTTAAACGATTTCGGTTGGCGCGGCCAAACATATCAAGCTGAAATCGCTGTTACCTTTACCTGCAAGTCACAGTGCATTGTAAGAGGGCAGGCAGGTCATTGATGAGCGGCATAAGACACGAGTGAAGACGATCCCGGTCAATCCTGCCGCACACATCTGTATTTCCTCCTGTATTGCCCTCATTGTTCCCATCAGTCCTTCTAGTCGTGGCTTAAATAAAAGTAAACAAAATGAAATATAATTACTTAACCGGTCGTAGCATTGTTCTTTTTATTATCATATTGCGTAAACTATAAAATGTAGTGCTGCCACATTCCATTTTAGGAATAAATATTACATCAAACAAGAAAGTATCAAAAAAACAAACCTTAGCTCAGGGGGAGAGGGGAGGACCCTGATATTTCTATATTAGTACGTCACGTGGCTGATGATGGACATTGATATTCCTTCTTATTTGCATATAGGTACACTTCATATTTATTTATTTTTTTAATATCGCCGCAAACTGTATAACTACTTCATTGTCGAAAAAGTGTTAATTACAGCAATTTGACAATTCGAGTTATATTGATATATAATAGCTATAGACTTTAGGATTTAATAAACGTATTATATGTCAAGCACATTGTACATGTATAATGTAATACTGTATACCTTTTTATTTCACTACTTCTAATGAATATCCCTGTGCATTTGGACGAATCAATGTTTAATCTAAATGAATGTACGGCTCAATTAAGTTTCGATGCCTTATTAGCTATACCTTCAGTTAAATATGAAAGGAAACCAATCAAACTTTCCGGTGCAACCTTTTATGTTACAACAAAATCAAATATGGTTCACGTATGCTATATATTAACCACGCTTGAAAGATATAAAATATATTTTACAAGGAACCGCGATGGGCCGTATAGTTTAGAGACTGGACCATGACTATATAATGACTGTGTGCTAGCTGCAGTCTGTCTATTGCAGAACTCTTTAATTCACTTGGCCTAGCTCCTGATTGCAAATAAAGCAATATACACAGATATGTGGTTTGTATATATCTGGCGAACTGGAATGGAGGAGGAACGATTGACAAATTAATGTGACAGATTCAGCTAAGCTTGATGAATTACTCTATTGTACGCATTTTAAAGGGCTTCTATAAGCAAGGTATTCATAAGCCACAAATGTTGCACAATGTAGAAGGGAGTCTGTTAACCCATCCAGTTCATGCTCTTCTGTTGCCAATTCATTTGCCCAGCGACGTGTTTTTTAACGTAAACAAATATTTATATTTGGTCTGCGCCAGGGCTGTCACTCGGAGAAAGGTGAACTTTAAGATGTGCAACAAGCGGATAATTGAAAGGTAGAACAAGAACATATTTATGATAGTTCAATCGCGATTAGGAATCCTTTTTCTCCGGACAATCACGGTACTTTGCAAAAGGATTGTATTTTCCGTGCTTGTACATTTTCAATTAAAGGTGTCATTTTACGGTGTCAGCTGTAAAAGGCCTTTAGGTTTTATTGATATCAGCATGAACTTTTCGAGGTAGTTTGGATAGAGCAAATTTAAGACAGTGCTAACATGGGGAACGGGGTGGTCTTATTTCTATAGCAATGATGTCCTATGAATAAAGTTTGCGTCCGTCCCTGTAAAGAACTCTAACTTTTGATCAATGTAAAGTACAAAAGCACGAGTTTGCGCACTGCGCGTAAGTGTCGTTTTACATAGGTGCGTATTCCGCATGCATTATCCGTATACCGGACGTCACCGGTACCGTGTTTTCCGCACTTTGCATACCAACCAGCTTGTACATTTCAAGTTGTATCATTCAGTTTTCCTTTTGAGGTCGTGTTGTATTAATATTCTCTATTTTCAACTGGTATATATGCCATGTATTTCTGACATAAGTCTTTCGCAGACGAAACATATTGGTTTGTTTTATCCTTCTGTTTATCATACTCAAAATATTTCCTTAACGTAATCATGCTTCATAACCGCATAAGAAATAATAACAAGTCGAAATTATTGATATTATTATAATTGATTTAAACCATCTTTTATTGCTTATATACAAAAAAAAATATTTACTAAATTTACGGACTTCGTATATTTTACTGATGGAAAACTATGTGGATGCGGGCACGCATGCGTACTAAGGGATACGGACTAGGCAGTTTATGAAACACAACATTAACAATCGGTTGATGTGATCCGGTCCAATATGCCAATATAACGCGTTTTGTCAAATGCGGTACAAGCAACGAGCTTCCGGATGAACTATGAGTGATCTGCGAATAAGCTGCGTTTATACTTTAATCACTTAAGATACTAAAAAATTGTTCTGTCGATCATATACGACTCAGTTTTAGTCCTTACTAAAGGGTGTCTCTGATGTCATTGGAAAAGTTTTATTGACTGCTGTTTCAGAATCGTCATAGTGGCTCCGACATTATCCTGTCATTAAACACACATACACTCCCACACTCTCCATAATGCTGACTCAAAATGACCGTCCTTGAACCTTACCTTCCGGGACTATTTCCGGGACTATAACATCTGGGGATTCGGGACACTGTTCCTTTATCCTCTCGTACGAACATGACGAACCTGTCGGATAAGATGAATAAATATTAACACAATAAACTAAATATAATCCTTCAGATAAATGATGGTAATGAAATTATAAGAACGCTTTATTTTAATGGATTGGTTTACGTACCCAATATATTTGCATGAAATCTGCTGTATATGTCAGCATTCATTGAAGGCTCGATATATCGTATTATTGCAGAAATCATACACGTATAAACAGTAAGGTCACGATAGTGTTTATATGTTAATAACGGCGGACAGGCTGCCGATTTTAAAAAGGAAACTCTCATATCATTATGTATTTTTTTAATTTAAAATTTTTAAAATAAAAAGAAAATATATGATTTCTTTCTTAGCATACAAACCAGTGTAAATATGCAGTGCAACCTTTCACGATTTCGGCTGTAATTAAGGGTTGGTTGACACAGACTTGACGTGAAGTTACCTGTGATGTTTCGACAAGCCTGTTTATTTTTGGACAATATTGCTTGTAAAATTTAAAAAAATGTAATCAGTTACTTGTTAACTTCAGTGCACTCAGTGCAAAAGAACAGCCCCATATATATATATATATATATATATATATATATATATATATATATATATATATAGACCAACCCTATCTGGACTTGGGCTGGGTCAGGGCAGGACTAGATCTCCATTAGGGTTTGGGCCAGCGCAATCCCTATCGGGATTTGGTCTGAACCAATCACCGATTGGTCTGGAAGGTTGATCAAGAACTAATGACGATCAGGATTCTAACCAGTCCTTAACCTGATCAGGATTCTGGTCAAGCCGAAATCCTGATTCTGACAGTGAGTTGACATATTACTAAATGATATCTTCAACACATTCTTCTAATTTAACGAAGGAGAAATTCACCTTTATTCAGCCTCATAAACTATAAATACGGAGAGTAGGTTCAACAAGGGATGTTTGTTGGACTGATACCTGACATAAATTGAATAATGGGGAAAAAATACTACTATACACTTTTCTTATACGAATAAGTCATCGAGCAGAGAGGCAAATTTTCTGGAACGGACCTTTCACCTTTTGTATATCAGGTCTACTTGAAAAGTTCTGACTTAACAGAGACTAAAGAGACGGTTTCCGTTTTCACATCATGCCTGTCAACCTATTCAAATGTGTAAATTTGTAACAGAAACATTATGTTTTCTACAAAAAAAATCCGTCTTAAGCTAGACGTGACAACCCGACTCAGTAGGCAATGATAATTGGATTGGTAAGCCTACTAGGGTCGTGATACAAGCAATAACGATGGATGCATCGCCGTGGTCTTTCATCATGTTGCAATCATATTGTTGAACACAGTCCATAATCTGAACATTATGCTACCAATGATGAATAAACACAAGAGAATACACGTGAACTCACAACCCAAACTGAAACACCGTCTCGATGGTAACGAGAAGTTTCCTGTATCGCGTATACGTTGGCTGCGTCCAGTAACCCATGCGAGCCATGCCTGTATTCATGCGGTTAGAAATAAAAAATAAAAAAATTCGGGAGGGATTGACCGGAACTTTTCTTGCTCATGTTTGGTGTTGTTTGAAAGTACACTTTAATGCTATCGATTATTTTGGTTTATATCAATTTACAGTATACCTGTAGGCCATGACGTTGCCAAAAATGACGAAAATATTTGCATCCTCAGTGGGCTTTAAAATGGGACCCTCAGACCTAGATGTCAAGGCACTATGGCAGCCAGTTATCTGGTCGTAACGTCAGAAGGCCGATATGTCGCTAGTCGTATGCACGTTTATAAAATATAGAAAAATTTCGATAATTGAAAGCATTATTGAGATACGCAATATGCGATATAACGTTAATATCGCCCAGCCCTGGCCCTGCCTATACTAGTATATATATATATATATATATATATATATATATATATATATATATATATATATATATATATATAGAGAGAGAGAGAGAGAGAGAGAGAGAGAGAGAATTCTTGCTAACGACCTCCCCGCCATGAAAACCGCTCCATGTAAGACGACCACATATTTTGATCCCGGGGTAATGTAAATCGCATTGAAACCTCGAGCTAAAACGACCACCCTGCTTACACGACCACTTTTTCTAGTCCCGCAGGTGGTCATGTTACGGAGATTACACTGTATTTATATTATGGAATATATTCGAGACAAATATAACTTAAACATCTGTTTCTTACCTAAATAACCGTTCAAATATCCTTCTAGACCATGCAGGCACCTCGCTGTGAACGGTCTTTGGTTGATACAGATGGCTAAGTTTGTCACAGCACTGTAAACACACAAAGACAGTGAGTGAGCATGCCATGTTGATCACAGACTATGCAAACTTTATATTATTCAAGTATGTACAGCAACAATGTATGAACAATGTATAAACAATGAATAGAAGTAAGAATAGTAACCATAAATATCTCTGAACCAAGGCAAATGCAAACAAATAAAACATCTTTCGTGCTTTTGATATTTACGTATTGTTATATAAATAAGTATAATATAAAAAGGATCGGTACATTTAGCCTTTGTGGTGAATATTATTCCTTTTATGATCTTTATTGATACATACTACTGGATCGCCGAATGAACACAAAGGAAGCCACCGGTCGTCCGTGGATATCATGTATATATATATATATATATATATATATATATATATATATATATATATATATATATATATATATACCTGTGCCTATTAGCCTACCTCTGATCATAAGCCAGTTGGAAAAACCAGGCGCATAGGCCTATGGGAACATCATTATCTTTTAGGTTATGATCCAAAGTAAACAACATGGGCCTAATCCATAACCGGTGACTAAAACTCTGAGCTAAGATTAGTTTTGGTTAAATCAATTATATAAGAGGGCCAGTGAAAATAATGTCAGAAAGCGATAACGGGTGATCCAGTTTGGGATGACCTAGGAATTAAGGTCAAGGTCCAAAATAAATATCATGTGCAAATATTCTTTATGTGACTAACTGTGTGCTAAAGGACATTTACTGATAATCGGCCATATTGAAGATCAATCGCAAACATTGGCAGATGTAGGTAATAAGGGATAATCTGTCAACCTTAAAAATAAATATCAGGTGCAAATATGTGTTTTTGAAAATCAGTCAAATTGGAGATATAGTACACTTATGGACAGAAGG
Organism: Sipunculus nudus; assembly: GCA_026874595.1. NCBI lineage: Eukaryota > Metazoa > Annelida > Sipuncula > Golfingiida > Sipunculidae > Sipunculus > Sipunculus nudus. Next base: position 34,884,894 of record CM049306.1, on the reverse strand, counting down.
GGAAAAATCAATGGTTTGGAACTCGGGGGAGGGGACCTAAGAAAGTCATATATTTTACCCACATATAATAGATTTTAACTCAACAATCCCTAAAAGCCTCCCTCCCCACGAGAGCGGTTTAATAACTACATGCATGATGGTTAAATTTCTCATCCTTATAACACTTTACCTGCATGACACGCTGCACACCAACAACCCTGGCAGGTTAGAGATGAGCGGCCTCAGACACGTCTGTAGGTAAGTCTGGTCCGCTGCATTACAGATATCTGAAGCGAATGAGACGAAAACACCCGATATCATCTGATAAAGTGTCAAGTGAAAAGTGAAGCAAGTTCACTTATATTAACAGACATAGCCTCAATAAACCTATGTTACACATCTATTGTATGACTCGGTCATCTGTTTGGTATTTAATTAAAATAAACAGTTCGGTGGCAGAAGACAATCCATAATTGCACGTAGGCACGAACGGTGAAAACCAGTTATAATTATTATTATTCCAGGACAGGTAGTAGAAAATTAATAGGCGTATATAAAATAGTAAGTAGTAGTTAATAAAAGCAAAAAAAGGAAACCCTTTGTCATATATTTAATATTTATTTAACCATAACTTTACTTTTACGGTGGTTTATTACAGCTGTAATATAAAGATGACTTCAGCTTATATGTTTTAAAAGTATATGAATATTATAAATAAACTTAATCTTCAGACTGTGAAGAATAATACTTATAATTATATAACGTCTTCGTTAAGATGGTGGAAGAGTAATCTTAATTGCACACATACAAAAAAATAACAAGATTTATTACAATACCTAGGCCAGGGTCATGTCTTTTATCTCAAGGATTATCAGATGCACAAAGCACTATGGGTCAGGTCTTGTTTCACTAAGGTGAAATTAACTTTTAATTTCTAGGCTTATCTATATTATCTATGTGACTATTTCCATTGTCATATCTAGAAAGTATTTTGTTTTATACAATCACACGAACATACCAGAAAGAGTACCTATGTATTTACGTGCTTGCGTCCGTTTGTATATAGGTGTTCACATATACGTGTATGTGTATGTGTTTGTACATATGTGTGTCCGCAAAAAGAAAACCGCAAAGAACCGAAAAAAATATATGGCCGTGTGTGTGTCTGTATTAACATAATCGAACTATGTATGTGATTGGGAGATGACGTGTTTTTGTGAATGGGTGGGGGAGTCCATTAAACATACATTCCTGTACACTCAGAAATACAGTTTTAATGCAAGGATACAATGAAAACTGACCCCCAAGTCCCCCGTGTACTGAGCTGTACAGAGAGAAGACCAGGTCGAACAAAAGGATGAGTCGATATCCCGAGATCTGCATGGTCCGATCATCTACCCTGAAATGTAAGGACTTCACATGTCAGTCATTATACACATATATATATATACATACATATACATATATATATATATATATATATATATTCAATTAAACCTCACATAACGGCCATCTAGGTATAGCCTCGGAAATGCGACAACCTTATCACGGTCCCGACGCCGGTCGTAATTCCGAGGCTTTACTGTAAATATATATATATATATATATATATATATATATATATATATATATATATATATATATATATACAGTAGAGCGTCGTTTTTCCGAAAGCGTCGGGGGACAAGCTTTTGTTCGGAAAAACCGAACGCTCGGAAAACGGTCAGGAGTCCAGCAGCAAGTTCGCACGACAGTTAATGATTAACTTAATACCAATTTACCCGGGGAACATTGTGTTTCTTTATAAACTACGTAATGGATGACAGAACATATAAAAAATTGGATTTATTGCAGGGCAAGATTAGCGAAGATCAGTCTAACCTGTTTTTAGGTTAAGTGCGTGTCCTTTTTTAACAGGGTCACGGGAAAAAAGGTCAAATATCATCGCCATCGGTGAAGCTCGGTCAGTTTTTTTTACAGCCCAAAGGCGACTCCAGTGCAACACACACACACACACACACACACATATATATATATATATATATATATATATATATATATATATATAAAGCGGAAGGCAAGGCAATTACAAGTTTTTAAACGATTTGAGAGCCTAACTATTAAATTGGATAAGCCCGTTTCTCTCTTCTATTCTTTAAAACCCTATAGCGGATTTGCCAATGTACAAAACCAATCGCGGTGATGGCAGGCTTGTCACCACATGAGACGCTCAGCTTGTCATGTCATCAAAGCATAACGCCTCCGTTTTATCTGCTTTGATTCCGTATCTCTGTCAAATGAGTAGTGTTCTTCTTAACAGTAAAAGTAAAATGTTGAATAAGCTGAAAAATTGCGAGTTTAAGTAGATGACACAACTGCTGATTTGTATTACAAAGCTCGAATGCTAAGGCCGCATAGGTTTACCAGCTCGAGCATAAGCAATGTATGAATGATACCTTGCTTGTAAACTGCTCAGTTATTTGGCATAACATCCTAGCCCATTCCGACGAAACATCCTTGCTTGAGTACAAATGAAATATGGTTACGCGAGGCTAGCAGCAGTTTTCACACCTTTGTCCCTTCGACACATTGGCCCAGAATCAATTAATTAGGATCACCACTGGTCATGTAACTGCAGGGCCTTGTGACTCATCTGAAGTTTTACATGCTTGAAAATATTTCGTAAATACGAAGAAATTTTGGTTGCCCATTTAAAATGTCGGAAAAACGAATTTTCGGAAAAACGGCATTCGGAAATAAGGCGCTCTACTATATATATATATATATATATATATATATATATATATATATATATATATATATATATTACATCTGTTGCAATTCATGTTATTATGGCGGCCCATTAGTGCCATCAGAAAAAAAATGTGCACAGAAGAAAAAACTAAAACGACTTAGATTAACTCGTTCGCAATCATATTTTTACTTCTTATGGCATTAACTGTTCACCGTAAGATATATCGCCTATAATGTATGTATAAACAATATATATTTTCTGTGATAAGGAGGAATGGCACCGACTACAAGGATTTTTTAAAACGTACCACTCCTAGTATGGCTATAACTCATGTGTTTTGTTTGATACAACTGTTACAACATGGCAGCTCTTTAGTATATTTGAACAAGTCATCCTTTTGTTTACAAGAATGTCCGTTTAAAGATTCCGACAGAAGACAAGAGAAGACTGTACATAACTGTCTTCAATCTTTGCTATAAAAAATCTGTGGAACCTCAAGCCATGTCAGTTTAAGTCTCAGAATTCTAATCCCAGTCTTGTTGTGCAGGGAGCATAACAAATTCAAATCAGTGACGCTGCCTAACATAACTGAACCCTTGTATATGAAGAACAGACGTTCATTGTATTTCAACAACAGAATGGTCTTTAACCTGAATGTGTTTTGGCAATGGCCATATATATTATAACGTGGGGAAAGTTTGAGATTATATACAGTAAAACCTAAGAATTACGACCACCATCTGGACCGAGTTAACTTGGTCGCATTTCTGAGGTGGTCGCGTAAGTGAGGTTTGACTATCCAGGGTCTTACAACAGCTCGTAAGTTGCTAATCTAAGTAGCTATAAATGATAATTTGGAATTAATGATTTTATTTTCCACCTTAATCTGCAAAATAGGATAGGAAATATAAAAAAGAGATATACGTGTCGTACATTTTTATTTATAAATATTGAAAAAAAATTAGAAAACTTTAACAAATAAAGATTCATATCGAAACACAACCTAAAGCAAACATACCATCTGATGTTAACACTTTATCAATACAATGAATGCGTGTACCATATCTATACTTAATATATTATAAACATTAACCTCAGCCAAAACAGACTCATTCTTTGAGCCTATGACAAAGTCTATTTCCTGAGAAACTGACCCATATAAAGTCACCTATAAAGTCACAGCAATTCGATACACGAATGAGAGTCTCAAGCGCTGTGAAACGTGCTGGCCGTCACCAGGTACGATTTTACATCGCAGAGTTAACCTAGGAGTACTCAGTCTTTTTCCTGTTTCAAAACATTTAGTCAAATTGTGGGTTAATTATGAACCGATCATAAATCTTTATTGACCAGTGACTTAATCAAAGATAAGGATCTATGTACATTGCATATAATTAACGATAGGCGTCATAAAAAGTTATGAAACCGTGACGCGAACATTCCTGGCTGATGTGATTATCCGTGATCACCTTCTGCCCTTTACTAATTAGGGACGTAATGCATTGGCTTGCGCCCGACCCTTCGCCTCAACTGGCCGTCAATATTTACTCTGCATTTAGTGGTGGCATAATTGAGGTTCATGTCACCCACTGGGACCGAAATAAGTGGTCGTGAAGCGGAAAAAACGAGGTGCCAGCTATTCCGAGGTTTAAATATATGATATAACGAGCAGAAAAATCGGGACCATGAAAAAGCTGGCAACATTTCACTTACCGTGAATTGACCAGTAAAAGAAATTTCGCCCGCTCGCAACCACTGTTTTTGTTTCCGGTGTCAGTAGAACAATAATTGTATGTTAGGCCTTATCTTTCGTTACATGAACATTCAGTTATTGTCCATTTGACGAGATAAAGTAAACAACATGACAATTGCATAGTGATACACACGCCAGCGTATAACAATTTTAGTGCAAGTGATCTCAAAGTACACACAATCTGCATAATGTACTGTTACGGGGTGCACATAAAAGCGGACCGAATTGTCTCGCTAGTGAAGGTTGCGCCACCGACCTGGATTCGACTCCCGGATCGGCCCAGTATTTCCCCCTGAACAATTTGCCTTCGTAACAAATAGGGGCTTGTCCCACGTGACGATAAAACTTTGTGGCCCAGGGAATAAGCTCACCAAAGTGTGACCCCTCGGAAAAATAGTCTTGTTCTGATAGAGGGGATGTGTTACGGGGTGCACTTAAAAGTGAAGCGGTTGGGACGCCGAACTTGTGCGCCACCGACCTGGGTTCGACTCCCGGATCGGTCCAGGGTTTTCTCCTCATTTATTTGTCTTCGAACAGTACACATTGTAGGTGTATTTATGACACGAAAAGCTGCAAACAAAACAATTCATTTATCAATACCTATATATTGTCCGCACAAGCCATTGGAAGCAAGGTCAGATTAAGGATTAATTATTGATTCCAATAAAAAAATAAAATGCACAAATTTTTACTTGTATTTACTATTTAGTAAAATAATTAATACTATATCTATTAATATTTACACTCACCATACAGCCAGATGATAAGACAAATGTCTGGTAATTTAATATTAGTATAACTTCAAATAGTTTAAAAGTAACATAGCAAATATGTAAAGTCATATTCTCTAGATTTTGCATGCTTACATTAATTGATTATCTTCATGTTAAGCTCGAGTTCATGTGTTTTGCAAACGTGATTGTGACTGCTTAATCTACACTGGCCCATGCATGGTGTTCCTTACTGATATTATAGTCTATTTTAATCCTTTCTCCCTGTGTCGTCTGCTATACATTGGTCCCCTGTATCGTCTGCTATAAACTGCTCTCTGTGTCGCGATCGTCTGACGTATAATAGCTCCCTGTTCCTAGACCTTGCTACCATAAACTATACTCCGTTGCCATATGTTAAATTCTTTAAAAGGGCCTTCCAATTTTTGCACCTGTAAACTTGGTGTCTGTGCCGTCTGCTGTGAGAAATTACTTTTGTTGATTTTTACCCACTTTCTCCATTTGTCGTTACTCTCTCTCTCTCTCTCTCTCTCTCTTGTCGGCTGTATACTTAATCATATATATGTATAGTATTTTCCCTGTCACACCTAGATTTCGTATAATTAATATTTGCTCTGTCATATTTTGAAACCTCTAATTTTGTTAATAACGTCCCTGGTTTGGAAATAACTTTTTCCAACATGTTTTAGCAATATCAGCTCTGCATTCTTTGAGGTTTTTCAATGCCTTTAGGTGCCATCCACTTTCAGTGGCGGATCAAGAGGGGCGCCTGCCGCGTGCGCCTCCTCGTTGAGCTGTATCATCTGTCATTTTATCTATTTCTTTTAGTATTTATTGGTGATTATTTTTCATTTTTCATTTTCATCTTTTATTCATTTGCAAAAAGACTTTTTAAATATTAACAGTTTATTACTTTCTTAAAACGTAAGTTAAGGATATTAATGGACAGCAGTGTGATCTGCTCCGTTTAGCATCCAAATGTTTATTTAATGAGAGAGGGAGTCTTTTTAGTATTATAATACTATACATTCTGCTGGGTCAGAACGGCCTGGGTTGGAGTCAACTGTGAAAAAATCCCATGTCTCCTCTACTGATACCGGTACAAGAACTCACGATCTGTGCTCTGCATGCACCAGTGTCCGAGTCCTGTGCGCTGCCTAGACCACAGAAGCCGGTAAAATGCAACGTTTAATATAAGAATTCAATTTCAATTATTTTACCCCGAGCATAACACTTGAAAGATGATATCTTGCAAGTTATAAACGTGAAATGGCATTTTACCATTGACATCAACATGCTGCATGCAAACACTTGAAAGTTTACATCCCAGATTTGGAGAAATATAAAAATTATATATTGAACCCCTCTCAAGTTTGACTAAGAAATGCTGAGAGAACAGTAGTTGAAGAACAGAAAATCCCCTTTTATTGGTTGTGAAAGTGCTGCTTATGTTACATATTCATCTTTTTCCTAAATATGGGAAGTGGATATATATATATATATATATATATATATATATATATATATATATATATATATAATGCAAGAACTTAGTTTTCATACTACACATAAACCGCTAAAGCAGTATAAGCGCACGCCCCCTCCCGCTCTCGAATATCTGGATCCGCCACTGACTGTTTCGTTCCCCTCGTACGCTTCGGATGGCAAAGCGCGAGACCTAGAGACGTATAATTTAATACGTGTACCTTCAAGAATGTCCCCATTTGACCCATCAACCAAGACATCAGATGACCATGATGTGAATCACTGCATTGTCACCGATTGTTCACCATCACTGAGAACACGGGTACACTTGCCCATTCATAAGGAAGTTCAGCGACAATGTGATGGTGTATTATTCTGTTGGCGCAGTTCAATTCACACGAAATACTGATATCCAACGATATTACGTGAACGGACAGGAGACATGTTAACTATAGCTCACTGTACATTATATTTTTATGTTTCAGACAGCTCATGTGCATTGTGCTGCAATTCTATTGACAGATCAATATAATCTCTATAGCAAACAAAATGTAACTTTGCGATATATGGAAATTAATAAAAGGTAATAGATTTCAGATATGTCCATGATTTGTATTAATGACTCTAGATAAAAAAATATATATTAATAGTTTTCCAACAAATGTATTTCCCCAAATACTTGAAGGTAACCTAACCGGCAAATCAAATTGTTCCCAATTTTTATGTAGTTATTATTTCGTTTGTTTTAATCTCCAATACGTAAAGAATACAGACCTGCAGACTGTCAAAAATTCAATAATTTCTAAAGATTGTTAAATGGTTAAATATTCTAGAAATCTTAACCTCTCAGAGGCCATACGAAAACGATAAGTAATTGCAAAGAGCGGCAGATGAAGCACGTGTGTGTTACTCTGGAGATACCAGACTGATGTAAATTTCAGATAAGATAAATTCATCACGCGAGATGACAGCTTTTGTTGAATTCATCTCTTATTCTATAATATTAAATTCAGGTAAGACCCAGACAGTGCAAGGTAAAAATGGCCGAGGTAAAATGGCTGAAGTACACATGGTTGAGGTAAAAATGGCTGAGGTAAATGGCTAATCGTGAAATGGCTACGGTGAAGATGGCTGAGGTGTATATGGCTAAGAAATAGTGATTGAGGTAAAAATTCTTAGGAAATTAGTTAATCTGAAAAGCCAACGATATAAAATTCACTCTCATAAATCTGACATCATCATCTTTATATACCATAATCTGTTAATTTATCAATTGAGTCATTTTAACCTCAGCCAGTTTTACCTCGCCCATTTTACGTAGAGCCGTCCAGACATATTGAATTGCCAAAGGCAGTTATATTCCTGTCTTGAAATAAACAGGAGGATATTGATATTAAACATGGTCTGTAATAGGCTAAGGCAGCAATAAAGTCGCAAAGTCACTTTGACAGGTAAACACAAATAAAATCGTCCTTTCTTACCCTATCTGTAAACGGTGTCGTATTCAATACTTTCTATATCGCACCAGAAAATGAATATATCACATCACAGACAACTTGAGACAAGCTGCACAGGGCCTTGAATCCGTTACCTCAATGGTTGGATCAAGTCATGCGTGTTATTGCCTTCCTGGTTTTAAAGTATATGCTATGTAATTCACAAAAACTATCAAAACTATGTATAATGCCTTACTAGAAAATGGTAAATATATGTACAGGTATATCCCCGTCGTGTATAAGACGATTACATTTAATTAGGCATAGCTTTAGACTGCATGCTCCGTGTACAAATAGTCAATATCTTACCCCAGTGGTGTTCAGGTTTTTTCCATGTCATCACTTGTGTCAGGTCGTGCAGGCTTACTTCGGGGTCCAATCCTGCACGAAGGAGGTTGCACGGTAGGGTACGTGTGTACATATATACAAGTGGGTTGTGTACGAGAGATGTTGCCAGTGGTACCACGGTCGAGCACACGCGACTCAGCCACGCTACAACGATCACCCGCTGGAGTATAGCAACAAGACCTTGTATGTAAATAAACGTATCAGTTCTTTGACGGGGCTTTCCAGGCTATGGGACGTGAGGGACTCTCTTTGACACGATCCAGTCCAAGATGACGTCAATTGAGGGTTCGCCAGATCTGTTTTGCCGCGGCTCAAGTCTCACGTTCCACGTCTTTATCGATTTTCCAGACAGCTGCGAAGATTATATGGGTTAATTAACCTTTCATAGCGACTGAACGTCAAAAGGGACCCTGGAAGACACAGCTATTATATCTTGACTAGGATTTACTCTACGTTATGAGAGATTTTAATTAAAACAAAGGCCCATGGTATCCCCGCAACAATCTAAGAATTTTTAATTCATTGTATTATTCAACTGATTTAAGCTGACATTTCCAATTATATCTCAAGATTTTGGTTGTTACGGCCCAATATAATGTGTACGTATTATCTGTCAAAGAATACAAGTGAATTGCGTGCGAGGTTTTCTCCTAGTCCTATATTCTAATAATTATATATAATTATAAATATATCGTCGCTGTCGAGTCAAAACCTTGAACTCACCTAAGGGGCAATATGGGTTTTTCACACCAATTAATAGCTATAAGTGCTATTCATATTATGACAAAACCTTACAACAGAAAGCCAATGAATATGATGTCTATTGAAGTACAGATTTTGTCAGCCACTTCAAGATGATATGTCAGCGGCTAGTGAGTCTGGTGATGACCAAGATACTGATTATGAACCAAGGTTCTGTAGTCGTACCAAATCATTAATTATAATAGGTAAGACCAGGCTCAATATGTGAGCATAAGACTAGGGAAATGAAGTCACTTCATTTGAGATTGATATATACTTGTGAAACATGACTATGCACAGTATTTTATTATGTTCACCACAGTATCAGACTGTACACTAAACCATACAGGTCCTGGCTAAATTAGACCAGACTACAATTCTTGATAGAATACACTAAATCAAAAACACTAAAACCAAGACAAAGAAGTTCCACAAAGTAATCCGTTGCTTGGTTACAGGGGCGGATCCAGGATTTAGGAAAAGAAGGGGTCCAACACAGGAAGACATATGATAAATCCTAAAAAAAAGTCCCAAGGTCCGAAAGGGGGGGGGGGGGGGGGGTCCGGAACCCTGGACCCCTCCTCTGGATCCGCTTCTTGGTTATACTGTATATCAGTTGTATAGTTGTAATTGCTAACTTAAACTCCGCAATGATGCATACTATCTGAGGCCTTATCAGAGTTAATGAAGTAATTCTTTGGTCGAGGAGATAATGTATGATAAACCCCCTGTTAGGGCTTTAAGATTACATTATTTCACCATACGAAACGCGTCGCGACACTTTGCTCACGAAACGGTACTTAATACTGTGTCGTCAGCCGGCTTGCGACATCCTGGTTTTAGTCTGTATGGAAAATGGCGGACCCAAGCGGCCATGTGGAATGATTCGGAGGATTAACCAGTCAGGGATGCAACACGAAAGTCCTTCGAGGACAACATCCAGACAGGTGTATATCTGCCTTAAGAGTTTTTTGGCAACATGTACTTTTTAGCAACTTGGCGGACTTTAAAGCAGAATAACGCTTTCATTGCGACCACGCCCATAGTAGAAGTGGAACCTGAAGGAGTGAACCATCAGAAACACCTGCGCTTTATCTGTAGTAGTTAATTAATCTGTATTAAAAAAATCCCGCCATCCCTTCGTCAGGTATGCAGTCACGAACTGTAGTGCCGAGTAAAGTTTCATTAATCCTACGTTTTTTAAGCACTGCAACTTTGTCTGACAGGTTTCTTTGTGGAAGAAATCTTGTTGATGTTCAATGGAGTATTCAGATAAGACATTCTTTCTACATACCCAGTTACCCAGATAACATGAACACGCGAGCCAATGTCAGTTACGCTTCTGGCCTCTTCCACCGGATCACAAATAAAGCCTTTCGCTGGAGAATAAGACCATGACTCTGATTGGTCAGACACACGGATTTATCTTATTGGCTAAAGTTTTGTTGCCTAATATAGCCGATGACATCAACATAGCCAGGCTCTGAATCCAGTTTGGGTCATTATGTTTGCTTGTTATCAGTTATTCCTGACGCAAAATCATGTGACCTTGAACATGTCAACCTTGAACTTCCTTTTTTTTAATTACTTGAACAAAATAGCGTCTAACTATAAATATGCATTCTAAGGTATACAAGCCTCCACCATGTGTATTTTTAACGGGGGGGGGGGGGATTCTTATTGTAGGGTTGCTCCCGAAAGCGTGTTTACATTCGCTCATTCGCTCCTATTCCGAGGTTCATTCGTGCATGTACATACGTGAATATTCATTGACAACTCCTGAATCCGGATCTTCTCCCGGATCCACACTAAATTCTAGTCGATTCCTTGTTGGCCCATTCCTAAAATGCCCTCAGGAAAAATGCCCTCTGAAATTACATTACGATAAAAGAACTTACGATCGCTGCAGTCATCATCTCATTGGTTGGCTAATTTAACACTAGGTGGCAGCACTGCCCGTCTATTCTCTCTTTATTAAACCATCTTAATAACATTTAACCTGTCAATGTTCCCTACGCATACACATAAATAAAAGGATATGTATTCATCAAAATGACACATGAATTTACAGGATATAACGAATATATTAATCAGGATTATACATGAATGCACAGGATTAAATATCAATATTCATTCAGATTGCACATGGATTCACAATATATAATGTAAATATTCATCAAAATGACACATACACCATCTGTTCGCTTATACTAAAAGATAACTGTTCTGGTCAGGGATTGTGAGAACGGCCGCTCTACCTTTATCAACGGTCGAATTTTCATTAAAAAAAATCATTCAAACAAGGAGAACCTTCTTTCTAAATGAACATACGCATGCTTACCAGATGTTACTTATTTCAATAAGGCCGTGTTACAAAACGATTCAATAAGGAGCGCCAATATAGGGGATGGGGTATATATCTCCAACTTTTTAGCAAGGGGGGTTGGTCAATATAATCATCCCCCTGATATTCAGATAATAATATTTATATATTGGCAATGAAATATTTTTAATAAATAGAATTATAGACAGTAGTTACATTTATATGTGTTTACTCATATATATATATATATATAAATATATATATATATATTTATATATATATATATATATATATATATATATATATATATATATACATAGATATAGCTAAATCTGATTCAACATACTCCTAGATTCTGTAAATACACAGGCGTATTCTCCGGGGTCACGGGATGCCACCGGCTAGAAGACAGTTTGACTACGATCAAGTGATCTTTTGCACAACCCCAAAGATCTATCGAAGATATTTAAAAAAAAGCTTCACAGATTCAACTTTGTGTACTTTGTGTGAAGTGTCTTCAGTGTGAACAATTAAAAATATAGAAGTTCAGAAGTGGACTTAAACCTGCAAAAGCCTTTGAACTCAGAATTTCTTTATCATTGGGCGGACTCAGTGTATACTTATATTGTAGGTCTACATGGTTCATTTGATTAGACAGACACCGCATTAGATTGTCATAGCCAGATATTACACTTGTTTAATTAGTAACCTTTATTACAGCTCAGACTCTTATATGTACATTAATGATTAACGGTGTCTCAGTGCATCTCAGAAAAGGCCCCGGAAGATCACAGGGAAAAAGGGGTGTGGAAACCACAATATTTTATTGATGGATACACATAAACCGTATCCGTAGCCATGTCCGGGCAACAAAGGGGAATGTTCTATCAGACTTTCATCATAACCAGACGAAGCTTGGCTCTTGCCCTTTGGCCTCGGTCATCAGGCCCTATGAGCGGGGAGGTCAGCAGGTACATCCTACCGGGGCCCGGGCCGGCCGGGAATTTTCTTTAAGGCTTATAGAAATGTTTTAAAATGTAGAAATCTTATTCATTTTTGTGTTGGTTACTATAATTTTTGGATGGCCCGGATCAACTATGGAGTTTGCTGGGGTCACAATCAAATTCTTGAAAATGGGGAAAGTTGATTTGTCTTTGTTATAACTTTTATAGATCTAACAATGAGTACTAGGGACTATTTGGACTAGGGGCCCAGGAGTTCCCAAAGAAACATAAAATGTTTCAACAAAAACGGGAAGCCTCATTTGTCATAAATTGATTAGCATAAGCTATCAATCAGGTAGGCCTTATTGGACCATTGCGGGTAAAGAGTTTCACAGGACATAATAAAATGCTTCAAAATGTAGAAATTCCCGATTGATGGGAAATCATTAAACACATCAAACTGCCCAAGAAGATCTTTAGTACTAATATTTAGTTCCACACATCTGTTAAAAAAATCAAATTAATATTTATTTGCAAGTATCTGCAGGCCCCGGGGAGCCGTACAAAGGGAACAGTCTGTACTGGTTATATGGGAGTATGTCCACCATGAAAATTCAAAATATATGTATCAATGTGCTTATCATAGCTTAATACATCAGCAACACGATACAGACCTCGGATCAATGCACATTTGGATTTTTTAACTGAATTTAAGTGAAATTTTATATTTTTTTCATTTACTTATAAGTTTTATAATGAGTGCATACAATATTCCCTTATTTCCAATATACCCTTATTATATTTTACATGAATGGAAAATGCCGGTTGGGAAAATCATATGTCATAGTGTTATTTTTTTTTTGGTCAGCACGACCCAAAACTCCCATAGATATACGTCATTCAAGATACCACGAATGCTCAGCATAACGAGTCTTTTTGAGGCGTTGGGTCTGCCAAAAATATCGTTAATGATATCACACTGAATGAAATTTATGGGTACCAGGATGACGAATATCCTTTTTATCCAAATATAATGGTTTCAAGCTAACCCCCACCCATGCAGCGACCAAGTTATCACCTTACTTCAATATTAATGATACCATATAATAAACCGACCGCATGCCTTTATATAAAGCACGGCCACATGATACAATGTAGTCACAGCTATTACAAGCACCATTGTACCCATCCCCTGTCACCTATCTCAACGATCTTCCCACTAATTACCTCCGCCCAGAGGGTATGCGTTCATCCCCGTTCGCGCGTGTGTTTGTGTTAACATAACTCATGCAATCAAATAACGGAATTTCATGAAATTTTCGGAACGTTTCGGGAATGGGTCAATAAAAATCGTTTAGAATTTGGTGTGAATCCGGCACATGATCCGGGATACTAACAAATGTAAAGTGACTTATGCACGAATGAACCTATGAATATGGGAGGAATAAGTGAATGCAAACACGGTTTTGGGAGCATCCCACAATAGATACCCTCTCCCCCGTATTGCGTAGGCTTGCATTCCGTAGAATGTAGATTTTGAGTTAATTTCAAGGCCCTTATTTTGACTGCCGTAAACATAAATAATGTTATGAAAAGGCTTAAACAACATTTCAACCTACCTGCTGGCTCTTTTCCATCCCTGACATTATATTAAACAGAGTTTCCGCTTATGGCAGGGCCCTTGGGCTTTAGCTAACATTTTCCCTGAACGTCCAAATTAAATGTCCCAAAAGTCCCACCAAATCCTTTCTCAGGAATGAAAATCATGTGCTACCAAATCCCACCAACAAATTACTTGCAAACTGATCAAAATTCCAAGATTTCTTGCGGTTTAAAGCAGTTTGTGTATTTGAAGTTTTTCTTATTACTTCCATCGATATTAAAATATATTAAATGATATATGTGAATTGGATTTATATTAAAGTTTTTAATTTATCTAGAAAAATGCTCTGATAACATAATAAATACATCAGGTTTGGCTTTGGTTTATATGATTATCCCGCACAACCCACTCATATAGGAAAAAACCGCTAATTGGGCCTTTAATGCCAATACATATTATTAAGTGACATCTTCATCTTCATTATTCTACCAGCATTACCATTCTAGGTAATGCAGACAAAAAATAGGAACTGATTTTACATGCTTTTAATGCATGCTATTTTTGCTAGAGTCGAATGTATCATCATGAAGTCTGAGGTTCCCCATTATCTTTATATATCATCATCATCGTCATCATCTTCATCATCATCATCACCATCATCAGCACCAGCAGTATCATCCACATCATCATAACCAGCTTCCTTTCAGACAAAATTACTAAGTGAACCAAATATCGTTTACTGTTTGGTGCGCGTCACTAAGATTAAAACGCCTGACAAGCAGCCTGGATATATTATGGAGCACCGTACAAATGCATGTTTTCTGTGCACGCTTGACCTATTCACAAACACCCTAATCTGGATGTAGTCCAAGTGGGTAATTCTTGGAAAAATCCTCCCACCAATTCCTAAGAGGTCCCCGAGTGCAGTTGATGTAGGGAACATCAGACGTTAAAGACGTTAACAGTGTAAAGACGTTAACCTACCCCAGCTATTTCAAATACCCCCACCCTCCTGGATAATCTGTATCTTTATTTCTACCCTTGGGTAACCTGGTTTCTCAGTATTAACGGCTTCACTACAATGATTACCCCCCACCCCACCCCGCTGATGTAACTAACAATATATGTTTTTTTTATATCTCATGATGGATTTGTGGACTATAAACGCACGGAAAATACAAGACTTGAACGATATATAGGCCTACAACAGTGATGGAGGGCTCGAATGCGGACTTTTCCAGGGACTTAGAATCGGACTTGGACTCCAGGGTCCTGGATTCTGCCTTGTACTCAGACTCGGAAATTAAGATTCGAGAAATAAGGCCGATCCATCTCTTCTTCCAGTAGAAGGAAAGCGCTGTCACATACTACAAAAATATCTAAAGGGTCTCCACATGTAGAAAATAGAAAGAGAATATTACCAAACAGACTATATATATAAAGCTTTAGCTCTGCATTGGAAGGTATACATGTCATTAAAATGTGTAAGCTTGTGTAACCTAACATCAACATACTTAGCCCCCCCCCCCAAAAAAAATAATAAAAAGTGTGGTTCTCTCAATTTCACACCTCCCCCCCCCCCAATAAAAACTTTTTTTTTATTTTCATCTTTCAAGAAGATAAAAAAAAAACACTTCCATTCAGATTTCCTATGTTATATAGTGCTTTCACCTGTTCAGGAAAATAATTATGTTATTTTCATGCTTTCCCCTGATCATATGACATTTTTATCGAAACATACAAAAAAAGTAAAAAAATAAAATATCGCCCGCCCGCACTTATTTCTGAAAAAAAAATGCCTGAGAACCATGCCTTTTTTTTGTCTTATGATAATTTCTTTTTTCAGCACTTTCCTTTGATAAGGGAGTTTTATTAGACTCTGACTCAGATTCCAGATGACTCGGACTCGAAGAAGGTGGACTCAGACTTGGACTCGAGTAGTCTGGACTCGAACCTGCACTCGAGATCGATTGGTGTGAATTTGACTACATCACTGGTCTACGGCACATCTACCTAATTATATTTACTGTTGCTGTCAGTATACTCAAATTATTGTATTGGTGGGATTATTTGAAATTGTAAGAGAAAGTTTGAAAAAAAACCCTGGCAATCTAAATGCGACTTGACCTTATAATATACCGAGGGTAATCTGTAGCGGGGGGCAATCTGAAATCGCTACACCGCACTGAATACATGTATTTCTTTAACTTCCTGTCCTCAAATGTTGCTGGATAATTGCGGAAGTCAAATCAGAGTCGCTCAAAAGTCATGTTTGTCATAAAAGTTAAACTTCTTCACGTAGTTCAGTGTTGTTGAGTCTCTCTACATGTTCCTCGTCCCATTTAAGGTTTAAGACCTGTTGAACTTTATTGTGAACATTATGTAAATAAACAAATACTTAAAATGTTTATTGGGCTGCGTACGATGGTGAGCCAATCTCTATATCTCCGTAGCCAAAAGCACTGTATAGAACGATAGCTCGTTAGATCAACCAGTCCTTGGTTTTACTGATAAATATTCGAGAAAAAATAAAGTTCTGTATTTTATAAACAAGGTCGTCTTAATTTGAATCCAGGGAACTTATATTAGTGCTCCGTTTCGTAACGTACGTCATCATTTAGCAAATTAATTATGATAGTTATATAAATTTTCAATTAACTTAACTGTTAAAAGATTAGTTTATATCACGGAACATGTCATTATTTCCCGACATTACACTTAAAAATTATCCTTCCAGGGCTACGGTTCAGTTCTTTCTTGTAGCTGTTCCCGCTGCTTTGGAGTTAAAGATATTCACCAGAATATTCACCATAGAGGTATTTGTTGTACATTTGGCCGCCGCCTATGTCCAGTACCTATTATCGTCTCCCAGGGTGAGGAGGTCGAACCTTTGGGACTAGGACCTTGGCCAAGGTTCCCGATGCGGTAAACGGTCTGCTAACAGCCTTAATTGAGCTTACAGGAGTTGATAAGTTAATATCTGTTTTGTGGGTGGACCTACTTAGGGCCCGTCCCCTTTTCTGTCTTCTGCTATTTTCTGCCATTCGCTCGACGATTGCATACACCTAATTATAATTTCATGTCTATAGGACTACCATTAAATAACTATCCCGAAGCCGGAAATTATTGTATCCGCAAAAACAATGTTTTTTGGATACTATGTTTCTTGACCGCCGCCGCTTCCGTTTCAAGAGAATTCCTCTGAGACCCTCGAACCAATCTTTCCGAATCCCGGCAGAGTTATTATGTAGTTGTGCCTTACAAAGACAGGTGGCTCCACCTGCAGTCCTTATTGTGCAGTATGAATATGGGTGTCTTTTGGTCATATCTCAGGAGTGGTTCAATGTATTGAGCTCTTATTTTTTTTCATGTCCATAGATCTTGGATCTCTCAATCTCTTAGTTGAGACTAGTGGCGCCACCTACAAAGTTTTTTTTTTGCTTGGCCTCCATCCATAGGCCTACGTTTGCCATCTGTGCGTCTTAGTGACAGGTTCAATTATAACGTATTGAGCTGAAATCGTTCTTCTCAATAGATCTTGGATACCTCCATCTCGTATTCAAGACTGGTCGCTCCATCTATAACCGTTTTGGTGTGGCGTCCATCCGTGTGTTTGCTTTAGGTGAAATTTTCTTATATCTCAGGAGCGGTTCAATGTATTGATCTGAAATTTGGCATGTCCATTCATCTTTGGGAGTTTCTTATAGACCAGACAGGCGGCGCCACGTACCTTCCCGTTTTCATAGAATAGATTTATGCCCTTTTCTCAGAAGCGATTTGTGCATGTTCATAGGTCTTGGATACCCAAATCTTGTATTTAAGAGTGTAGGCGCCATCTGCATTTGTTTCTGTGTGGAGTCCATCCGTCTCTGTGCTTTGGGTAAATATCACTCATATCTGAGGTGTGAATGGGAGTATCAGCCTGAAATTTTGCATGTTTATTCGTCTTGGATAGCTTTGTTGTAGACCAGACAGGTGGCGCCACCTGCTGTTCTGTTTTTATAGAATACATCGATGCACTTTTTCTTGGTAGTGGATTGGTGTCTCGGTCTGAAATTTTGCATGGTGTATCCATCTGTAGATCTGTTTTTGGTGGAAAGTGCAGTTACTGTATATATGTGAAAAGTTTAATTGGTATCACTTATGTCACAAATTTAGAGTCATGTCATGTCAGGAACATTACATGCCTTACTTTACCTATGCCTCTGTCATATGACAGATATTAGTATATAGTCGCTTGTCAACTGCCCGTATTCTAGTTAAATCTGGTTTACCATGAAATTGTAACAATTTAACGCCAGAATGCCAAATCAACTCATCATGCGGACGTTAATATATTACAGTACAACATTTTAATCAAATCTATAGTTCCATTTGGTTCATTTGGTGACAAAGGTCATAGCTATTATCACGGCCCTGAGTTTCTATGTCACGGGTAAGCGTAGGAGGCCTTTGATTCTGTCATGGGATCACATGAACTAAACGGAATTAATGAAATACCACCACATCGTCATATGAGTAAGGTACTTAGGCGGGGGAAACTTTTGTTATAGGACTGAGTAATACACAAACAAAAGACATATACGCTTGTGTCAATAAATATATATATATATATATTACATTAGTCCAGGACCAAAAACATTGTCGTCATAGCGGGGGTGGTCGTCAAACGAGAGTTCACTGTATATATATATATATATATATATATATATATATACTATTTAAATATATTGTTTTAATTATTTGCAACCATTATTCATACATGCTCTCTTATACTCCATTTGCCAAAATATGGTATCCAGATATCATTTGTTACCCATCTGCAGTTAACATTATGCATACAGCTAGTATAGGCAGAATTAGCATATCAGGCAGATCCTTGCATGATCCATATATAATTATTGTGATTGTGCTGGGAAATAATCATCTAGCGGGTTTTATATCATAAAAAAAAGTCCCGCATATGGGTAAGGTGAACGAGTATACAGCTCTGATGATGAGCCATTTCATCTTGCGGTGAAAAAGGGAAAGTAAAAGTGAAAGCCAGTGCTTATGTATAATAGAAAACTTTAAGGATTTTTAAGCCACCTATTAGGAATGAGTTAATTCTATATATATTATTTGGTAAGATATTTGTGGGTTGATCTATTTAGTGCAATACAATCGAGTGCGAAAACCACCGATTCCATTTTTTTAATTTTTTACCCCAAGGAATTTTCTGATTTTCAAAATAGGTAATACATCTATAGTTATATTATGTTAATGATTTATCGTGCATTGTCACACAAAGAAGCAACTAGCGCAGTCTTCACATAGTCTTCACCTCGTTCTTCTTTATTTACATCATTAATTGACTATACATTTGTGAATATTCCTTGATGACGTTCAAAAATCCAGATCATGAGGCGGATCCACACCAAAATCTTATTTTTTTTTTCATTCTGCCATTTCCGAGGGGCTCCGAAAATTTCATGGGATTCCGTTCATGATTGCGTGGGATATATTGTGAATAAACACACAAATATACCCATACACACACACACGCGCGCGAACTTGGAATAAACTTGGAACGCATACTCTCCTGGTGGATGCAATAACCAAACATGTTAATATGAAACTGATGAGGACGCTCACACAGATCATTAATTGCTATAGGGCTTAACCATAATAGTATTTACAAAGTCGTAAAATGCAAATGACATGAATTTTAATTTCATATTGTAAATATAAAAATGATAATGTAACTAGAAATCCGCATTCTATAGGTAATGCAAGCCTCCGTCATGTGGGGGTCCATATTTTAACGATTCCTCATAAAACGGTGTCGTTATTCGCTTATTTAGTCCATATTCCAAGGTTCACTCGTGCATAGGTGACTCTACATTTGTGAATATTCTTGGATGACTTTCTTGAATCCGGATCATGTGCCGGATCCACACCAGAATCTAATCGATCCTTCATCGGCTTGTTCATGAAATGCCCTGACAAATGTTCATTCGTGCAAAAGTAAATGTACAAACACACACACACACGAATAGGGACGAACGTAGACACTCCTGGCGGAGCTGCAGAGGCAATTATTTTGACAGGCCGGAGTCCGAGGCCCTATTTGATAATGATTAGAAAACGGGGCCCTGCATGGGCTGCAGGGCGCTCAGTCTGTTTGTATAGATATGTATGCATAACAGTACCTGCGGTTTGGAGTTGTACTTGGGTTTCTTAGAACTCGGCTGCAAGCAGATAATTATAAGAAACATATTTATTTATCAAGTATAATAGCACTGCGAAGGGGCGTTGAGGATTTTGTCAAAACAGAAATATAAGCAACTAATCTAGCGGGATTAAGCGGGTACGGGAGCCCTTTAAATACTCAGATTTTATAGCTTATATTTTCAGACGTTTCTACACCATACTCCTCATTTGCTCCCCCCCCCCCCCACCCACCTTGGAGCCTTTCTCCTCCTTGGTGCACAGTCCTTGAAGGGATTGCCCCAGTATAGAAAAATTAAAAGTTCCCAGAGATTTGGAGTAATTATCCTCACTGGTGGTAAGCCCATCCTACTGGTTTATTTCGCTGAGCCACGTCATAGCTGATATTTACCCTGACTCTGTACAAACATGGTGTCCTTCCCATATCCGTGCGTTATATTTATTGTCTCCGGTAGGAAGTTGTGCATTCATCCTTGTTTGTTCCCGTTTTTTTGCTGTTTATTATTACTTAAAGACACAGTATACAAGGTGCGTGCAACCGTTAGTTGGATTAAACAAGGTTTCGAGAACAATGACTTCCAGACCTTGACAACCTAACACCTTTATGGAACCAAGGATTGCCCATACAACAAAAAATTCCCAAAACGCGTACCGATATGAATCATACCATTTCAAGCAGACAGTCTTACCTAATGAGTGCAAAAATTTGATTGCTCGCTCTCTCTCTCTCTCTCTCTCTCTCTCTATATATATATATATATATATATATATATATGTATATATATATATGGGGTGAGAGAGAGAAAGGGGGGGGGGGGAGAGAGAGAGAGAGAGAGAGAGAGAGAGAGAGAGAGAGAGAGAGAGAGAGAGAGAGATAGAGAGAGAGAGAGAGAGAGAGAAGGGGGGGGGGGGGACAGACAGACAGACAAACAAACAGACAGACCATACCTGAAGTAGACATACGAGAGATTCATGTATTTTCTTCAGCTGAATTAAAATCAAGCATGCATGTATTCTCAGAGTACATGAGTACTTACAGCGTAAGCGAAATGTACGATAAAAAAGAAAACACTGTGAACTATATACTGTATGTAAATAATAGGCTTAGTCAGCGTGCGTACATGAAGGGTACCAGTCACTATATGTTCGTTTACCCGCACTGCTGTCAGGTTTCTGTAGGCTATAATAGGCACAGATGAGGTCATTGACAAAGCAAGTCGTCATGCATCAGACACCGTCCCTTACTGATGCTCACCTGAAGTCACGATTCTACAAAGTCAATTATTTCCTTCTGAATGAATGATCTTCTATATATCTAGTTCAATGTGACAGCACTGACTGATAGCGTGCGGTTCCCCTGGTTTACTTTTATATGAATAAGTCATACTCATACAGAGAGGAATTTACCTTAACGGTGTGTTCGTTTAAAATATTAGTTTGAAAAATTCCGACATGCTGGACGTTGTGTGGGTGTGTGTAAGCGTGCGTGTATGCTAAATCCCTTGGTTTGTTGGCCTAGCTGGACGACTTTGAGTATTTTGATATAACCTAAATGATAAAATATCCTGGTGGTGTGAAAATAATGCTAGAAAGCTAGCGAAATATTTATGCAGATGTTTTGAAATTAGGAGCAAGCAACTAAATGTCTAGTGTACGCGAATCACTTATTCTTATATGTATATTTATATGTATCTAAATGTACTTGTCACTCTAAAGAATACTACTATATGAAATAGACGAAACCCATTAGGCATTTTATTATGATATTTATTATATTACGTGCACGACACCCATAACACAAGGTTAATTTAAAAATACTTCAATTCATATACTTTAGCATCAAACGGACTCTATATTATTATGTGCAAATGCAGGCGCCTGTCAATATTTTGAGAAACGACCACACGGACAGTTAAAAAGGACAGGAAGTTATCCTTTATTGGTATAAATACATTTACAACTTACGGATGTTATTGCTGCAGAACGGAAGCGGGTAATTTATATTCTCTCCCTTACATGTCAACCCCTGTTAATAATATAATTAATCTGAAAACACGGCGATGCACTATAATGTGCTTATATAA
This sequence comes from Sipunculus nudus, assembly GCA_026874595.1. Lineage (NCBI taxonomy): Eukaryota > Metazoa > Annelida > Sipuncula > Golfingiida > Sipunculidae > Sipunculus > Sipunculus nudus. Next base: position 34,862,442 of record CM049306.1, on the reverse strand, counting down.
ATAAATATGAAGCAGTTTTTGTGAAAATTGTGGAAATGACGCCATCGTATAAATTAGGACAGCTTGCATCAAGATTAAATTAAGACACGACACAGAATCCGGGTTTTGCTTAAATATAATAGCTTCAGCGTCCGTTGAAAAAAAGTACCGCACCTAAACGTGAACATCCGGTATACAAGGGAAATCCCCTCACCGCTAATGGTTTTGCCACACGTTATTGCGCCCCAGTCTAATCATATATAAGCAGACACCTACAGTGTCACGGCACTCGTGAGATAGCTAGCGACAAGAAACGAACTGTCAGCCGAGATATACGAGCTCGCAACACTTAGCAAACTTTATCTTAAGCAAGCAGTGAGGCGTTGCATCGGGTTGAAATTTGAAGATTGCAGTGAGCGACTGTTCCCAAAGAGCCTGCGCAGTAAGTGAAAAGCGAACTGTAAGTTCTCAACTCTTGAACAAAATTTCAATTAAAATGGGAGAAGCAAGATTCCTGAGTTTGTCGCTGGTCCTGATTGCATTTTGTGCACGCATGCTGACAGTCAGCGCTAGATGCCCCGCCCCCTGGGAGCTGCCGTCTTCAATCGGTGGACGAAAATACTGCGCCATCGCTTATCAGCACAGTCACGCGCATAAACACCGTTCGTGCACTGGCAACAGCCGGCAGTTCTTAGACGAAGACGAAGTGATGAAACTCGAAAGTTTAAACGACCAAATCTCAGCCATTGTTGTTCAGCACGACTGTTGTTTAGCAGTGTGGCAGCACGCAAACAGACAGGGTCACAAACGAGTGTTCACCGCTGGAACGCATACGCACTTGGCCGCAGTGAAGCGCGGTTTCTGGGGCTGGGACAACTGGAATGACGTCATCACATCTGTCGCCTGCGTATGTGGCCAGGACTGTTCAGGAAAGTTGCATTAAGACATTATATATAATTTCAAGTATTTTTTGGACTGATTTGCATTGTTTTTCATCCCGTTGTGGTTATTTTATGAACAAAGTTGTACATTATATGCACGTTCCAAAATCATCTGTGATATTGCACATATGCCATATTTAATAATTTGTGTTAGCGCTACGTGTATATATGTCTATTTAATTTTATAGAGGTTTTACTGTTAATTAGTGCATAAGACGGTCTAATATTATATATAAAAAAAAAAAAAAAAATCCATTTAACTATAAATTTTTTAAAATGGTTTTCTATAATTTTCTTGGTATTATAATTTAATAACTATTTCTATAATGATTATAAGATCATTCTGTTTCTTTTTATACAGTATTATTCTTTTTATATGTATATATATAGTTAATACGGTGTTTTAATTAGAGAACAAAGCATATTTATATGGCGGTCTATAGCTGTATATATATATATATATATATATATATATATATATATATATATATGTCCTGGTGCACATATTTAAGCGTTATTCCTTATATTAAGTAATGTAGCATATTCCTTGCCAAAGGAGCTTGCTTTTCTAGGGAAGCGTTCAGAATGCCGGACTCCTGCGGGTTCGATTCCACGATCGGCCCATCAATTATGTGATATATGTATATATATATATATATATATATATATATATATATATATATATATATATACAGATGTATATATATGTACGTATATTTATATTTCTCTATATAAAATATATATATCTAAATATCAGAGTATAAGGAAATGGTCAACTTGTCAGTGTATTTATTGACACTTGAAGAATCTTTATACATTGTACTCATATGCAAATAATATGTACAGCTATTTGTATAGTGTGTAATATGTTAGTATAACAATCCTTTCGCACATACATGGTAGTATGTATGAATAAGGATTAGATGACTTTTGGATTCTTTAATGAGCTTGTGTTCGTTAATGTTCTGTTATCTTGACTCTGTGTTTAACGTATTATACATTAATTATTTAATTTTAATAATATTTTTCTGTGTAATAAAAAAGTTTAACAGGCTTTGTACAGTTACAAATGTATATATTTGTACATAGGTACTATTTATAAATTGCTAAAAAAGCATAATTTTGATATCATCACATTCACATTTTTTGTGTAATTAAACATTTATTTATAAGTAGCCATCCTTTCATGAATAAAACTTCTTAAAGAATTGTTCGTATTTTTTGCCTTCTTTCCGTATAATACCTAAATTGTGTGTTTCGTGTTCGTGTGTGCATGTTTTCGCGTGAATGCTTACGTTTGTTTGCAAAAAAGTGTGTGCTATAATTCAGGGGTATAATTAGTGCCAGGTAAATCGCCCCTGTCTTTGTGAAACACCCCATTTGATTTAACTTCATGCAGACGCAATGGGCATAGTTTCCATTCTCAGTTTTGGGGAGGGAGGGAGGGGTGGGGGGTTTACTTTGACATCCCCAAACCACAAACACATAGACCTTTGTAACGGGGTAAACCACATTTCACCCCCACTAAGCATATTTTATTCAATATTATGTTATACTCATTCGAATGGGGGGGGGGAGCAAGAATTTTCAGTATTATTTCCTGTCTAGTGTGTTTAAGTACTGTGTACTTGCTGAGTGGTTTGGACGTGGAAGGGATTTCCCTGCCACCCCCCCCCCCCCCCCCCCCCCCCGTGCCCCACTAGACTTTGACCACAACACTGGTGATTTTTCTCCTATTGATGACAATAAATATCTGCTAATGACAAATTATAGCATAACAGAAAAAATTACAACATGGAAAACTGGTCATGTTAACATCAGGTTCCATTAATGTCTTCTTTTATTTAAAACAATTTATAGACGAAATGAAATGTATCACCGGGACTTTAATTCTGAATTTCTTGTGAGATGATTGGAGTTAATTAACCATAGCTTTCAAAACAATTATAACTATATTAAATTGTTGGCAATACTTGAATCTTAACCATTCTGAGTTTCTTTTATGATAGTTTATATTTTTTTGGAAATTCTATATTTTTCGAGAAAATTGAATTTCTAAGCTATACATAATAAATAATGCCCCCACTCTAAATCTACAGGAGCACGCTAAACTTGCCAAAGACAATACGGTGCTAAACCCTATCCGTCCCTTTATCCGGACCGGTACACAGAACTGAAGGGGTTTCAATTGCCCATGTCTAACCGCTCCATATGATAATAATAATAATAATAATAAAAATAATAATAATAATAGTTGTTATAATTATTATTATAATTACAAATAAACAATTATAATAATTATAAGACCTGAGGTCGAGCTCATGCAAATAATGGTGTTAGGTGACCCGGTCAGATGACAAATATGCTTTGGGCGGTTGCTGCATGCTTATATCTGTCTTCGATATACAGTGAAACACCTCTAAGCCGGACAATCAAGGGACTGGAGGATTTTGTCTGTATTAGTGAGTTGCCTTGTTTAGAGGAGTTTGGCATATTGCGTCAATTCGTCATTGAATTTTTCCGATATCCTATGATTTCATTAAATTAACGCCTAATTTCAAATAGGCTACATAAATTTGATTCAATCCATTTTCAAAATAGCTTATGTATGCACCTGCAATTTATAAAATATAATTATTTGAAAAAAGAATGACAAACATCAGCTAGGCCTTGCAAACTAATCTTGGCAGTTTCACTTCGACGTACAATGCTTCATCTTCTAAGCAAGCGGCAGTTCATGGATGGTTGCACTAGGCATATTGAAGATTGATTGTTGACAGCATCCGGACAGCATGATTATTTGTTAAAGGATAGTCTTCACCACGCATTCCAAGGGCGGATCCAGGATTTAGGAAAAGGGGGGAGTCCAACCCAGGAGGACTAATGAAACTCCTAAAAAAAGGTCCTAAGGTCTGGAAAAGGGGGGTCCAGGCCACAAAATTTTGTCTGAAGCCCTTAAAAAAAAGGGGGGGGGGCAGACCCCCTTGATCCCCCCCCCCCCCCCTGGATCCCCTGGCCGGACGCCAATCTCAAAGCACGAACGGCAATCTCTGATGGTGGTCTTGTCGAATGAAAAGCTGTTTCAGTTTGAAAGTTTATTCTTTCTAATTAACCTGACAATCCTAATTTAATAATGATTATGTTATCAACAAATTTATAGAAAAAAACAACAATTTCGATACTGTATATTTACATATAACATTCAAATGGTTCAATAAATAACACTTGTACCCAGGCTGTCGCTTTGACCAAAACAGGTTATACGGGGTCATGACCTCGGAGCGGCATCTCCCTGCAAATATAGGAAAAAAAATAGAACTCGCGATGTCTGTCCGCTTTGGAGGGTCCAAATATGTACTGGATATGCTTGCGGGACGGGAAAGTTTGTCCGTTGTCCGGAATAGTGAGTCGTCCGCTTTATGAGTTTACTTTAAACATAATAAAAAGGCAAATTTGAAGCGACTGAGATTTAGTGTCCACATTAGTAGTTGTCCGCCTTACTGAGTTGTCCGCAAGTAGGAGATTTACTGTAATTCACAGAGCTAATGCTGACCTGTATTTAAAGCGCGTATACTCAGACAAACGCCTGAACAAACATACAGACCAAACCGTTATGCAATGTAATACAGAAACTTTCAATCAAGTTTGTTTAAATTCATTCAAAATATTTGAAATTCATTTACAATCCCTTCGATATATATATATATATATATATATATATATATATATATATATATATATATATATATATATATATATATATGCCTCCTAGCATCTTTGCGTTAAATCCGCCCCCCCCCCCCTCCTTTAACACTGCATTGGAATGTAGTGTTATTAACCATTCAAGTAAAAAGCACGTGTAAGCTAACATCAAATACATACGATAAGCTCAAATTTTTAAAATTTCTTTCAATAACAAGATTTATACTAAACTCGGACTCAAAGCTGGGCTCAGATTTCAAATGTCTCCGACTGGAAGAAGGTGGACTTGGACCTGAACTTTAAGGTCTCAAGCTTGGACTCGATTGGAATGCATTCGGACTTGCATTTGGACTAGCATTTGGACTCGACTACATCATTACAATGGATTTTGCAGCATGCTATAATATAAGTAGAACATTTTGCTTATCAATATAAGAGAATCTATCGCCTTCGAAGTTGTGTGCTCACGGCGACACGCTCAGGCCATGTCTTTATCTGCCTTTGGTAGGAATACTGTAGTGCTTATATAACATATAACGGGAAATTTCTTTACAATGAACACATGAGAATAAACTGAAGCTTGGCCCTCAAACCAGATGCGAGTCCATCACTGAATCACTGAAGGCATATCAGTTACTTGGTGTACTACATGGCCTTGCTTATTCTGAATAATTTCCAATACATTATCTGTGTGTGTGTGTGTTTTTTTTCACTCAGGGTATGAGGCTCTCGTGTTCTCGTGGTACTTTTATTGCCTGACATAAACCGGTAAGCAATTTATGTTCTGAGAAAAATAAGCCACGTCCAATGTACAGAACGTGGGTATTGCCGAACTTGATGCCACTTCCTGCTGCGCAAAGGCACTTCGCTTCTTCTCTTAATGGTATATATTTGTCGCAAACAATACTTTTATTATATAGAAACTTGATCAGCGCTCCCATGCTAAAAGCAGGCCTGCCATAATGACATAACATGTTTACTTGGTGCACTCATGTGTCTCTCAGTCATATGATAATCTGTATTACATATCTCGTTCTATTTTTTTGCTTGATGCATAAACCACTTAACAGCATCAGCTGAGTTCTCAGAAAGCTAACCAAATGTGTTTTATACCAGGTCAAACTGCGGGTAGCCTCGAACTGGATTTCACTTCCGGTTATTGTTGCTGCTTCGTTTACCGCATCTTCGTTTACAAGAAGACGGAAACATCGTTACTATAGTGCTTACCGCCTTGGTTTGGTCCTTGCATGTAGCTTATAAACTGTGGACTGGAAAAAACACACTTTCCAATAAGAAAAAAGTCCAACGGAACCCAAGGCAACAGACCATCTGTCATATGAAATGAATGTTTCTTGCATTGAGAAATTTCCGACCTCATACATTTTCATAGAGCGTAATGTGAGCATGGATGCTCAAATTAATTAATTACAGTATTAATTAAAGATGGATGAAACAGGGATTCAGACATTGTTGATATATGGTTATGTTAAGAAGTGACTCTGATGGTGTTAACAATTAAGGCAGGTATTGTATTTAAAGGGAGTGCTTACATTTATATGAATGTTTACGGAATGACTCATGTGTTCGACAGAAAAGGTCTCTATAAGAGATGATTGTGCAGGAAGTATACATTATGAAGGTCCGTATATACAGGATCTGCTAATAATTGTTTTAGGATAGTTTATTGCGTTGATTTCCTTTCCGAATTAGTGAAATATAAGTTCTTGAACGAAAGCACACCATTACATGTGTATATTAATTAAATACATTTGCTTTGTTACTACTGGCCATCTTTTTAATTGATGTTGACTTCATGCTCCTATGTATTGATGGTTATTTATAGCTTTTTGTATCATAAGGAATAAATGAGTCTGAGAGTCATTTCTGAATATGCTCTGGTTATTTTACATGTATACTTGTACTTATATTTACTTATACGCTAGCTCCAATGAATATAACAGTGATAAATACATGTATTATTTATAAATCAAAATTTCACAACTAACCGGGCAGGTATACAATTGTTGAGATGATGCATATCTTTTAATAAATATGATACGTAAGCTTGGCTTGTTTATTAATATAATTAATATGATATAAAACAATAAGATGATTTCACTTCTAAAACATCATCTGATTATCTGTTCATAACAATATGGACCATTTGATTGCCACTGCCATCCCCGTTCGTGTGCGTGTTTGATGTGTGTATTTATTTGTTCACAACATAACACATGAAAAGAGGCATTTAGGATATGGGCCAATGAAGAATCGATTAGATTCTGGTATGGATCCGGCACATGAATAGGAACGTCATCATGGAATATTCACAAATATACAATAACTTATGCACGAATTGACCATGGGGATATGAGCCAAATACGTGAAGGTAAACATTAGGTATATTGGGAGCATCCCACAATAGGACCCCCCCCCCCACACACACATACACACATATTGCGGAGCTGCAGATTCAATTCTAGCTACTGCTGCTACTATAGAGCAGATTTGACGGGCTTGCATGTGAATAAACTCGATTAAAGGAAGCCTTTTAGGTCATTTTTAAAGTTGGTTTCCTGTCGAGTTCAATAAAATTCAGTCAACAAAGTGATAACTATATGCTCACATAAAGGAATAAAGTTCAACATGTTCGGAAATATAACATCGTATATAAATATCTTATTGTACGTTGAAATATCTTATTGTATGTTGAAATATCACATTGTACGTTAAAATATCATATTGTCTGTCGATAAAAATACCCTACACACCCACGCAGGTGCAGCCTTGCTGACTGACCCTGCTTTCTGAGTAAGAATCTTTTTGAATTTCAGTCACGATCCAACATAGTTTTAGGAATGGAAGTAGCTGAAAGAAAGTATTGAGGCCGGCAATGCAAGTATTAATACACGCATCAGCATGCATCAGACCTCACTTCTTCTGTGACCTGCAGGGTGCATTTAACGAGGATCACCCCAGAGAATGCATTAACAGGCACGTTAACTGGTTAAGTAGTTAAAAGGTCGCGCATACAAATAATGTTTGAATATTTTTTGTTGTTGTAATTTCAAAGAAACCATAAATGATGTTCTCACATAGTGGCATGAAAACATGACGTGGAACAAGAGCTTACTCCACTGATCATCCTTGGTGGAAAGTATTTCTTTTATAGATTGTGGTATAAAACGCAGTATAAAACTTTTATAGATCCGGTTAGGAATTTTGCAACAGGAATTTTCCAGTCCGTGATTGTGTAATTGGATGAAAGGAAGGGAAATTGATCAGCAAATAATCCCATTATTTTTATTTAACATGTATTATTATAATTACATTTATTAAAATAAATTTTAATAAAATCATTCTTCTTCTTCTAATTATTATAATTATTATTATCAGTATTATTATTATTATTATTATTATTATTATTACGAGACAGACAGAGTCCGCCTGAGGTCGTTTCTTTTCAAATAAACCTATTCCAGTTTGGGATTGTGGGACAGCCGGGATTTTTTTGACAATTGTCTAACTGCGAAATCAAAATTTCCCACAATGAAGGAGAATAAACAATCTGTTTTTCATTTTACATGCGCATCCTTACGGAAATATCACTTATTCCGTTCGAGTCTCACCGCTATACATTCACGGTTATGTAATAAGGTTTGAAGAGTTCTGATCCACCATTACTAAATGTATCAGATCTATATTTTAAGACATTATGGTGGAGGTAACCGCCTCCATTTTGTTATGCTTGCTTATCTAAGTGACCTCCGAACTTGCGAGTGTTTTTGGCTATTCTGTGCGGTAGACGCACGGCAACCGTGCGTTTTTCAAAGGCCGCAGGGACCCCGCAACGACCGTAACTGACATTTGCGCAAGCGCTTAAGTTGATGCGGCGGCCGTGCGTCAGGAAGCCACCTACGGGCTCCGTACGGGCACCGCACAGGAGACGTACGGGTGTCGTAAGATGAGCGAAATGAGCGAAGCTAGCTCAGCACCACCGCGCTCGTACGGTGAGTAAAAATTGAACCGGCGCCCGTGAAAATCGTACGGGTACCTTGCGGGCACCGTGCGAATATAGCCAAAAATGGTGATTTTACTCACCATACGGGCCCCGCAGGCTATATGTGATAGCGGCCTAAGTAGATGAATTTGTTATACAATATGCCGCAAGATGCCAACACCAACGGCAAACTTTTAATTCCATCGCTCTGTATGAGCTGTAACAGGGTTAAATGACACCCAGGAGTATCATTTTATTATACCAAATTATATTTCATTGGTTAACTGGCCTTGGTTTGTTGGTCTGTCTGTGATCAACTTAACTAAAAATGTTAAGAATCAATTTTAATGAATTTTTGTAGAAGGTTAGGTCAGTCAGACCCGTCAACGTAAAAGTCTACCTTTTGGCTGGGACCTCGCTAAGGGTGTAAGCGGAGTAGAGACAGGCTACGGGAATCGAATCCGTGAACACCTGATCACAAATTTAACGAAAACCGTTATATTATAGAGGTAATGTGGATCATCATAATGTTTTTGGTTTATAAAATTCTCTGTTTTGTTCGCATTCACTAAAATTAGGCGAACTTTCAGTATGGAAAATTCTGAACGGGGGACTGTTTATTACCCTCATTGCAGTCGCCCGTGGCGGAGCTATTCTATGACGCAACCATCAAGTTGTTGCACCATGACCCCCGGCTTTGATCGTATATTTTCTTCCTTTACACAAAAGTTTGATGAAAATCTTTTTTTCCGGATCTGGTGACCAACACTGTTGGCTGAGGTGAATGTGTGGTCTCTATATTACTGGAGACTAGGCGGACAAACATATTATATTTGGTAATCAATCTCTTTCATTAAAAGTTTGTTTACAGACTGTATTATAACTGACAGTGGTGCCACTAAACCATTGTCACGCATTTCTTTTGTGACCACCCCTCGGAAATGCTCGTTTTTAGTCTTGAACTCTCGGCGAATTCGTATTTCCTAGGGGGGGGGGGGAGGGGGGGGGGGGGTGTCATTTCTCATATTAATGTAAATATACAAGTTATGCCTCCACCTGTCATTGATACAAGGGTTTTAATAAGAAGATGGTTTCAGCAGTCACAGGGTTACTCGGTTTATTTATGTTTTTTAATTGGATGAATATAAGCTAATGTTTAATTATATTGAATGCAATAACATACTTCAACAATATTTTTTCTTTAGTGTAAATTATTAAACAGCTTCTACAGAATGACTTACAATTCGTTCGGTGGTTATCCTGGTAACCGCTTCAGTAACTTCGCTACCATGCATCCAGTAAAACCAAAAAATCCCTCCCGATCAAGCAACCGCAAAATAAATAGAAAAATTACCGCAAAAAATAAAAAAAATAAACTTACCGCCCAGCTCATGAGCTGTACCAAACGGACAAAGACAGGCGGGGCATATTGACTGATTTTTTTCCCGTGCTGACAGTCAGATTACTCAGTCAGATTTCATTGGCTTTGAGCCCTTAGACTCAGGTGACAACACCTTCTGATACCATTATTGCTGTCGTTATGCAATATTCTGTGTAAAAGGGAAGTTTTGGTCTGACACAACCACATATGCGGTTAACCGAGTTGTATATGACTCTTTGGGCTTTTAATATGATTATTGAATTTGCCGGTAGATGTCAGCAGCATCTCTCGGCGAAGCGCTGATGTTTTCACTTGTTTAGAATCTACGCTTGTGAAACAATGGCCCTTGTTTCGTTCATGTTGGACTAGATGAGCCAGAACGTTCTAAAATAGATAAAACTAGATGTGTAGTTGAAGCCTATATGAATACCTACGCCAGAATCCTAATAATCGCTAACAACTGAGCTCCAGAACAAAGGCGGTTCCTAATAACAATGAATGGCCCCGTGCCAAAGGTCAAACAGTATATTTGATTTAGAAATATATCATGGTGCTCCAGATTACCTCAAACATTTAATAGATGTTCCTTTGGTCCCTTACCTCAAGTAAATTTAATTATTTTTTTTTTCATTACGTATTTTTCAAAAAAACATTCAGCTAACCAACTAATGCCTGAATATTCAACCGAGTGGAAACTTCCGTGAAAGTTGACAGTACGGGACGGTCACTCATAGGTGCTACCATCTAGCGGCAGATTATAGAACTAACTCATTTGGACACGTTCAGTTGTTATACTATTGCGTATTGACTTTCTGCATATTCTTGGGTCTTTGCATCTCCCTTAAATGTGGTATGACGTACCGATACCTATGCATTAATATCAGGCATCCAACTTCCTGACTGGACACGTCACTTGTTTACCTAACCAACTTTCTTTTTAAGTAATTTTAGATTCAAACTAGAGCTGTAGTCTGCACCAACATGAACACCACCTCCAAAATATTTATCAAAGTCTCCTGTGCTCATCACACTGTCACGGTTTTCTTATACTGCTCCCCTTACCAATGCTTGATTGGTGTATTTTAAATTAACCTTAATGAGACTCAAGTTGCGTATTTTCTAGTATTGATAAGGCAAATAACATATGAAATAAATTTAAAACACTGGATCTGTTTAAATCAGGCCTACGTCTGTTATAGTGCAGTCCTTGGGTTTAAACGGAAATTTTTATTTAATGTTGACTTGTTTGTTGAAAATTATAAAAAAAAGTTGTATTTGAAAGATAAAACAACGTTGAGCTACTGTTAAACCAATAAATTTATTGATAGTTGGAAAGGTTGCACCTGTATATGGTTTATGCTGAACTAAAATTAATAAAGGTTAACATTTTTCAACATTTATTACAATAGTTTTCACCAATCCATCAAAGAAAGATGTAACACCAAGTCAATCTTAATTTAGTTACATGCAATCAATCTGTAAAATATAAGTTCTCAAGAATTCCTAAATATTTAAGACACTTTATAAATGAACTAGGTCGAACTGACAAAATATATATTCATAACAGGATTAATTTGGCATTACTCGACAATTACATTAAAAAACTCAGGGATATAAAATTCGCTATTCCTTCGTGATCGAATATAAGGTATTCTATTTTATGTTGAAGATCCGAAAATTTAGGCATAACTGGAGCATAATGATTGAGGTCCGACCTGTCGCATACCATGCACCGGAGAAAAGAAATAGGTCTCGGAGACGTGGATTTGAAAGTCGGTGTTGACATATACTTCATATGTTGTATGACTGGTGTGGGAACTCAGGTCCATGCTGTCCAAGCAATGCCATGTGACGTTTCTATGACAATCGTAAAGCCCAAACTAAAAAGAAAAAAAAAAAACGTCTGGTACGTATAAGCGGGGGAACGAAATGACATTTTTCGACAACCGTGGGACTGACGCACGACAGTTATTTGGTTGTAGGATTAAAACCATCTGAACTGTTTGTACACACTTGACAGGTGCCAATGTTGACAACAGTGAAAAATAATAAATGACCGTGCCTGGTGGATTACGCATGTGCAATAGTTTAAAGTATACTTGTTGGAGAAAGCGTTGCTTCTTTTGTCATTTGCAAAACTCGTCTGATCTGCCACCAGATATCCTTGTTGGAAATGTTTGATTACAAACGGCGGCCATTTTAGCGGCCCCACATGTTATAATCCCGTGGATATAAACAAAACGAACAGCCTGGGCTCTGTTCGATCAGTTCTTGTTTATTATTTACACAAAGGTTAAAGGGATTGTTTATTTAATACTCGTCAGAAACCGGATAGGGCCCTTTAACCCGCGATAGCCGCAGAAAGCACGTACGATGGTTGAACATTCGTGGACAGTGGTGAGTTAACATCGGGGAATCATAGGACTATAGTTGGGAAGCCTATTCTGAGGGCCTCAGATTACCTTCAATCGCATGGAAATTGTAGGTCTGTATACCACGATCGAAAAAAAACTACGAAGTCGACGTGCATCGGGAGTTACTAAGAGGCGGAAAAAAAAAACGAACATGTTTAAATTTTACAACAATAATCTACCATGGCATTTATATCTGAATGTCGTGCTAGATATCAAGGAATGTCTGACTTGTGTGACGGGGGATTATTGAGAGTAAGAAATGAGCAAAATCTTTTTCGATAGTCATATTTCATATGAGAAGCAAAGATTAGTTCACCATAAGTTCACCAGATGGCAGGAGAATCAGCACTGAATGACCCGAATTCTCGCACTTCTTATAGTTACAATATAAATTCACATCGAGGGCGACTTTTAACTTAGTCAGTGGTTTAATGTAGAACTTTTTTGACTTCGCCAGAGTGTAACCTTAGGACTATCCTCGGAGTGACAACAATTTACTTTTTTAGGACGAGACCTTATTACGTAAGTACGCCTGTACTGAGAAGATACCGCCCCAGGATATACTGAGACGAAAGTCTCTTAGGAAATTATTCGACGCCAAAGTTCATGCTCATAACAAACAGTTTTATTGAGCATAGTAGTTGTTTTCCATTGTGGTCAAATAAATTGAAAATTGCGCCTACGAGAAACCTCAACTTACTTTTCTTCCGTCGCAACCGAAGGTCATTTGTTTTATTAGGACATTAAATAGAGCCACTTAGCTGTACATCCTGAAGCCATTTTGATTTATCACAAATGGATTCCGCATATGTTACCAAGGTACAAGGTTACAAGGTGACTAAGCTCCTGTTCGAGTACAATGACGGTGGACCAGGGGGGTTTCCCACGCAATGTCCACGGCACATTCGTTCTATAACTTCCTCAACCTCTAAACCAGCTTACGTGGCTCAGGATTAGAGCACAGGACTCAAAGCTAGGAGATCGTGAGTCCAAATTTAAGCTGAGGCGCTGATATTTTTTTCACGGTCGGCCAACTGCATTAGGCTGGGCGCTATGCGGACCCGTCATACTACTACTGAGTGACCATCAGACACAATTATCCCGACTTTTATATATTTCCCCCGACCACATGGAATCACGATTATAATAATATTTCTGATATGTGATCTTGTGCTTTCTAGTTGGCATGCAGTTGTATAACCCAAGTAAGAGACGTGGCTTTTAATGGTGTTAACTATTCCACCTAGTTCAAGTTTCTCGCTACAGTTGCTCTTCTGGTTGGAAGGTGTTACAGGTAAATATTTTGATCCCACTTGGTGTGAGACACTGATGTAGGACTCGAGTCCACTTTTAAAGGAATCGGACCTGGACTCTGACTCGAGCGTCCTGGACTCGGACTTGGACTCGAATCTCAAGGAATCGTACTTGGGCTCGAGTGTCCTTGACCTGGACTTGCACTCGGATTCTATTGTTGTGGACTCGACCACCACACTGGTGTGAGATTAATATCTGTTCACGTTTCAGTAAAAAAAGAGTAACTCTACATGCCGCGGTAACCATACGTTTGACAAGACAGTTTGTCATGTGAACATTTTTTGCCCCTCATTGAAAGAAAGATAATATTTCAGGTATTTTTTTGTATCATTGAAGTAGCAATTAACCTTGGAAGCAGTACCCTTAATGGAGAGTGCTGAGCTACAGGCTTTGAAACAGGAATCACATGAAAAAGAGCGATTAGCTTTTTTATAAGACATGAAAGGGAAATCGATTTCACTTGCAGCCAGGGATCAATTTTCATTTAACCTCATATTTTTGGCCAATGTTTCTAACAATTTGAGATACATATTAAAGTGTGAAGATATTTTCCCTAATGATCTTGTTAGTGAGAATGAGTATATATATATATATATATATATATATATATATATATATATATATATGGTGTGTGTGTTTAAGGTATATGACCGCAAGAGGAAAGACTGCATTGCCGCAGATCATTTCTGCTTATATATGTATATTTATATTTTAGCCAAATTTAATATATATATATATATATATATATATATATATATATATATAATGAGAGAGAGTATGAATAAATGAATGGCTGAATGAGAGCGTTTAGAATAGCAATAAAGGAAAGAGCCAGGCTGTCAAGGCAAATATTTGGCAACCCTAGAGCCGAGGGCTGTCAAATAGATATTTTGACAACCTTTGTTGTTGTTTTAGGAACATCCATTTCACATTCCTAAAGTTGTCGTTTTGACAACTTTATGTTTTCAGTGTGATGTCGGTCAGGTAATTTCCTTCAAATGACAAATGTCACAAATGCATCAGATCATCGGAAACGAAAGTGTCGATACTATTAAATCTTTTATTGAGCGCAGAATGTTGAACCTTATAAATAGATCGTATATGAAAAGTAAAAAAATATTTGACTTTTTAAAAGTAATTAACACAGAATTTCCAACACTATATTTCACACAAATGTATTTGCAAAGGCATAACCATCTCTTTCGAATGTTCATAAATTATTATCAGTTGTGCCGTTAACATATTTAAACGCGGAGAATTCTTCTATCGTACATCCGATGTGAGCGCGCGTCTCCGTAGAAGATGCATTCTTTACATCTGGGTGATATGGTAAATACGAGCTGGCAAATAGAAAGTTGCGTTTGACACGTGGTCCCAGTGGCATTTATTTGCTAGGCTTGTTGAAGTGACCCATTTGTCCACTTATTTATTATTATTATGATTATTATTATTATTATTCTGCATTTAGATAGCGCCATATTCAACACTGTAATATTGCTCTAGGGCGCTTAACAATAAAAAAATATAATACATTTTAGAATTTCTATATATCTGGCGACCATCACCTTTACTTGCGGCAATGACGGCATCCAGGGAGCAAATAATAAAACTAAGATTTTACTAGTAAAAATAATAGTTTTTAATGTCAAATGAGATTAAACAAAGGAGCCATGAGGTAAATCAGTTCCTGTTTGGTTACTTTGAAAACCTACACCTCACTTTGCCTTTTATTCCGTTAATTGGATACCAACAGGTCGCCACTCGTTTGCTCCACTTGGCATCTGGTGATCAGTATAAATCCCAGCGAATACAGCATAAATCCCTTTGGGTCTAGAGAACGTTCACTCCATAGGAACAATATGGAATTTTTTCCATATTTGGAAAATCTGTACAAATATGCGCTTGGGATATTTCATGGTAAATTTAATTTATTTTGAATGTGACTGCGGCTGCATTAACAAATGAGATTTTCACATATGTTTTTGCGTCCAGCATAGGCATTTGATAAAGTATTTCTGTATGTTTCTACCACATGAAACTGATTTGAGCAATATAAATACAGGTGTTAAATATGATATCAAATAAAGTTACCTGCCTAAAACTCCTGAACTAAAAACTCATCAAAAAGTAATTTTGTCTTAATGTTTCATCTCATGGTGTATAAATTATCGTGAATCTGGCACAATGCTTTATCTAATGATAAGAAGAAGTAAATTTCCATAAATGAATGCGACAATATATCTTTGCTTATCTACCAAGCTTGTTTCATATTTGAAATTGTGAAAATGTTGTTTGAAACTTACACAAGACCAAGTCATGTAGAAGAACAAACTTTTAACCCTCGGGATTGTGTTATTTGATTTAACATGAAGACTTTGTTCTGATTGAATGGAAACTTGAATAGACATTTCATCAATTATGCAAATTTTTGTTGACATTACTAATATGGAAACATTTATATTTTTTATTAAAGAGCCTAAGCAATGTGTAAAACTACTGTGATCGATTATAGCATGGCACGATCGATTATATATTTATGTGTATATATATATATATAATATAATATAGGATTACATAATGACAAGAAGAGTTATTCAACAGTGGTTATATACAGTAATACTTCCATAATCCTTAGCATGCCAGAACTTCATCGTGGGAAATGTTTTCACAATCAATAGGTTTACCAGGACGGCGGGTGCCTTAAGTAGCACGGTTGTCAGGGGTCACCGGCTGCTGAAGCTGGACACTAGATGCCTTGAGGACATCCATCGAGGTGGAAATAACAACACTCCACCGGACTGTGGCAGATCTGTTATAGACGAAAAGCATTGCTCGTCCTGCACTGAGGAGGCTTTTTGGATCTTACATTCTGAATAGGAAACCAACCCTGGCCAATGTACAATCAGCAACTAATGCTTGATGGTCCTCGGAGAAGGTTAATTCCGATACAGTTGTTGAAGGCTTATAGTTAGCATAGTCCCCGTAATATACATAGTTTGCCGTTAATGGTTTGAAACTTTGCGCTTTTCTAGTTTGCTTAGATTCCCATTTTTCATTGTCGCGTATTGCCCCAAAGTTTCCTCCGATAGGAGGCTTTGCGTTCATCGCTGTTCGTTTGTGTGTGTGTGTGTGTGTGTGTTTGTTTACAACATTACTCACGCATTCATACACGGAGCCTCATACAATTTCGAGGGAATTTCGGGAATGGGCAAATAGAGAATAGATTAGATTTTGCTGTGGAACCGGCATCAATTATACTCACAAACGTAAAGTAATTTATGCACGAACGAACCTTGGAATTTGGACTGAATAAGTGAAGGCCTACATGGCGGAGGCTTGCATTACTTAGAATGCAGATTTATATTTTTTTATATTTTTGGTATAGGTAACTGTCGACCTTTACAAGTACATTTTACACCTCCAGAGTTCCATTTCGGTCTCGGACTGCGTGGCAGGACGCTGGCAGGGGATTGTCTCGGCGCCATCCTAGCAAGGTGTAACGCCCCTGAGTGTGTTTTCATCCCATTTATTATGGGTCATAACCCCGGAAAGGCCACTCGTTTGTGAGTGAAACATGACCGCGGGGCACAGTCTTCTCATTAAGCCTGCAGTGCACCCTCTGGATGACTGTTTCACGACTGTGAAACATCTTATCCCCCTCTGCTGAGGTTTGAACTCACCACCCCCCGGCTTTGAGCATTGTGCCAAATACCTCTAGACCACAAATTTTAAATCCGATTCACATGGGCCTCTTGAACTGACTTACTAGATGGAGCTAGCATAAATCCTCAGGTTTCCAATTGTCGTTTATTTAACTTTAGCGTAGCTCTTAGGTTAGCGCCATTTCGGCCGTCTGACAATAGACTGTACCTGACCAGCGTCTGAGTACCTTTACATCATATATGGAGGGCCGCAATATAAGGCTCGATGAGGATAAAAATACTTTCGTAATTTTTTACTACACCCTTATGACCAAAGGCACGCTGTCGCTAAACATAAACCTGATCGATCGTTATATATGCTTGTGTACTGTCTAACAACACCTTCAGTGCACAAGCAATATCCATTTTTTTCTCAGCATATAGGTAAATCCTCTTGCATGTTTGTTAAATGTCTAACCTCATGAACACAACCATGTCTCGCACTGGTAATTGAATTTAACCGACTTGTAGGTTACATAGCAGTTGACCTGTTACCGTTGACATGCATTGTTACGAAGTGACATAAAAGCGTATCCAACTGTATCGCTAGTGAAGCTTGCTTTTCTAGCGAAGCGGTTGGTACGCCGGACTTGTGCGGCGGGTTCGAACCCCGGATCGACCCAGTATTTTCCCCTTTCCAAATTGTCTTCGTAACAGTATTTACACTTTTGTAATTGCGCTCATATGGATTCTTTTGTGTTTATTCATAACTCTTAGTCTGGTGTTTCAAGGCTGGTTACCAATGGATGGCTCATGCAGTGTGTTCCTCCGTATGACTTTTGTCAGCCTAATGAGACGTGTGCTCACAGTATTATTATTCATGGGTCCGCAGGTCTCCTTTGCGTAGAATTACAATTTTATAAAGATGAGATAAGACTGAGATACTGAGATAAGCGTCGCCTCAGTTCAAAGACTCGGTTAATTTTCCATGATGTCTGTTAATCATCAGTGCTTTAGTGGAGTTCACACCACCCGAGTCCAAGTCCTCTTGCTTAGAGTTCGAGTAAAATAAAATCTCTTTATTAAAAGAAATTTTGCAATTACCCAGAAGTATTTTCAAATTAGTATACACAGGCTTTTGACTAGAAGGATTATTATTATTATTATACATTTATCCCCCGATGAAGACCTAAAACTTCGTATATACACTCTTTTGGCAATATTCCCTTTTTAGTACGCTCATGTATATAAATGTTTTTATGATTGTGATAAAGCTTTCCTTCTGCTTGACTCGAGAATGACTTTGCCTGATTTTCGAATCCTAACTTTCGAGTCCGAGTACAACTCCAAGTCCAGGACGCTCGACTGCAAGTCCGGACTCCAGTCTCCGTCACTGTCAATCATCTCCTAAAACATCTTACTAAAATAGGACACATGTCAGTATTTTGTGGTCCTCTCGACTTCTGTCTTCATGCATCCCACGTTGGGTTGACAAACCAATTAAAATGCTATGCTTTTCCAATAATGACCAGTATATGTCAAGGACAAGTTGATGGACCAAGATGGATAAAAATTGCTTACTTGATCGCCTATTTAAAAAGAAAAAAAGAATATTTAATAACAAAAAATATACAATATCGAGACCATTCATAATTGAAGCTTGACATACATGAATAACGTTGCCTGAGAATAATTATCTTTTTCAAACACTCTCTGAAGTCGTAGGTCATCGGCACTCGAGGCTTTGTTGTGTTCTGAATAGAGACTTTAATTAAACTGAATGTAAAACACTCAAACTTTTTTCCCGAAAGTTTATCGAAACAAAACAACAGATTTCGCGTAAAGGGAGGTAGGAAAACCATAAAACTGACAATACGTCGCAAGTAAAAAAGATATAAAGGGGAAAGGGATAAAAGGAGGAAAAATGTATAATAGATATTAAGCACTTTCCATTGAAATGGCATGAAGAAATATACGAAAGTCTCGCTATAATCAATTTCATTTCTTGTTCGGACTTTAACTTGCGAAGCAAATTTAATTAACTTTGGTCTCTATGTATCTGTATGCTGATAAGTCGTTTGCAATTGGAATCATATGTTTATTTGCATGAGAAAATTCTTGTGAAGCGATATGACCATAAATAAATATAAAAAATGTCTGAGCTCTTTATCAAAAAGGATAAAAATAATAAAAATAAAATTAATGCCAGGAAAACATAAGATAATATAACAAAAATTTTAGGTGATTAGCTCGATTTAACAAAAAAGTTACATACAATCGGCAATCTCATAGCAAACAGTAAGTTCATGTACACCAATCAAACACCTGTACACATTGTTAGGAGCTTGGCTTTCATGCATGCATGTTATGTCGATTTGGAAATGCATTAAGGAATAAAGCGATTCTATTTATATTAGTGGTAGGAGTTGATTTTAAAATCATAATCGTTGATTGAAAAATAAAAAAAACCCCGACCGATTATTCATTGATTATTTCATGTATTTTTTATATTACCTAAAAATCTGCTGTATCCTTCAACCTAAAACATTAACCCCAGTAAATGGTCTACCATGTTCATCGGTATTCATTATCATCCGCATCTAAGTTCAACTTGCCGTCGGACGATAGTTGGCCGCTCAAGGTTCCGTTTTGATGCTATTGTGTTCGTATATCTCTGAAAGAATTACGTACATTCTTTGCACGTGCAAACCTAATCTTTGTTAATTAATTATGCAAAAAATGCAATCGATTCAATGTGTTTTGTAAGAAAACGATCATCGATCATTAGCACTCCACTAATGTAAATATATATATATATATATATATATATATATATATATATATCGAAAAACTGACAAACTTACAACACCCTAAGGAATCTCGACCAAGTGGTCGCATTATCGAGGTAGTCGTCTGAGTGAGGTGTTAAATAAACAGCAAAAAAAAAAAAAAAAAAAGAATCGAGACCTTGAACAAGTGGTCGTTATTTTGAGGTAGTCGTTAAACCGAGGTTGTGGTTAGGCGAGGTTTTGCAGTATAAGTAATATAAGTAATAAATCAGTATATCTAAAATAAACATAAAGGAAGTACTATACTGGATTAGGAGTTAAAGACAAGAATTAAGCTTTCAGGACGGTTACGCAAAAAAACTAAAATTATATACCTTTACTTAGCTAACACATTAACAAAGGATGACTAAAATCTTTTTAGATGGGATTAAAACTGCACCATACGATAGATCATCTTATTAACTAATACTGCATATAGGTGGCACAAAAACAGAGCTTTTAGTTCAAATCACTGATATGAACATTCCATAAGATGCATAATAATGAATGCACATAATTTTGTTTGAAAATATTAAAACTGTACTTTTGATAATTTTGTGGAAACGAATGTATCTGCGTGATGCTATCTACGTAAGAACATTCTGAGATTATGATTTTCAGAAAAATAAAACTAATAACGAAATGAAACGATCGACCAGTTTCGCTGAAACTTTGTATTCAACAGACAGAATTTGTACATGTCTTGGTAGAGCTTGACGCATGTGATAAAAATGCCACCTGTTGGGAAAAATCATTACTTTTCCGCGTTAAGAGGTTTTGATCTGATAAATAACAAATTCACAAACACAAATCCATAAAACAAACATCACACAAAAATAAGCATGATATATAGATGTGCAGGGGTCACGATAAACCAATAATCACTTCAACAGATAACACTTATTACCCCGTCTAAACAAATGGAAGGAAAGTCCAGCGTTATTACAAGAACGAGAATTGCCATAATAGGTTGACAAAAACAACAGGAGCCTGCTAAAGGGCTCAGGGCACAGATGCTATCCGCAGGATAAATTGCCGAGAGGGTGGGCTATTGGACAAATTACATAAACCATGGCAACCTTGCTGCACTGCTGCTCAGGTTCCAGCCAAGGAATTCCGTCCACGCAGTCACGCTGGGCAACGACAACCAGGCATCCGAAGGAATCCAATGACACGCTTGTTTATTTTTCTGTGAACATTTCCGATTACGTAAATGTTTAAATTACTTAAATTATACACTCTTGTTTATAAGTATTTTCTTATGCTTATTGGACAAGGAATTATCATAATAAATTAAAGAAAGTGGTCAAAGGACAAAAAAATATGGTATACCAATAAGTCATCAAGCAGAAATGCAAGTTTCCTGGGACGGACCTTTGATCTTTGGTATATCTGGCTTACTGAAAATTTCCAACTAGACGTCTAAGAACATGGTATCGGCTTTCACTTTAAGCCTGTCATTAATCCCAACCCATTTAGATGTCTAACTTTGAAACATTATTTTTCCCCCTTAAGAAATCAGTTAAAGTCATGTTAACAAAATATCGTAAAATATCGATATTTAACAACTGTAATGTATAATATCGCTCAGCCCTAGAGAAGTTATATTTCTTCCCCCTATCTGTTTGTTCAACTTAACTACGGAACTTTTGTCTTGGTGGAGGTTTGCGCTCTACCGTGCACCATTCTAATATTATTGACTACGGTTGTATGAAATCGAACTTTTTTTTCAATGCAAACCCTGTATGAATAACATAACTGTATTTTGTTTTCTGATAGTATGTATGTTTTCAATGTAATCTTTATAATAAAATATGAATTTATGAGAAAATAGGTAAGATAAGTGTTAAATTTTAAAGTAAACCCGGATTTAATTTGAATATGCATATAACAATCTATAAGAAAGTTTCAAGAAACCATTACCTCCGTCAGGTCTAATCAAATGGCACTGTCAGTAAAATTATCCTGCGCGGGCGGAGGTATGCAGTCTCTGATGTCCCTTTTTGTTTTGTGTTGTACCCTAGATAAACATAGCGTAAATTTTTAAATTTACATAGGGAATCAGCACGTATCAGTCTATAATTATTTTTAAACTGTCGTCATCTGGTCTGGTTTATTAAGAAAATACGGACAGCAGCGACAAATCTGGTTAAGCCTGAGACATTGTATGGTCACGGCAGGTACTCAACAGCAACGTAATGACGAACTAGGAAGATTGGTCTATTAAGACACAGTGCACATGATTAAGTGACAAAGCTTTCAAGGTATTTAGGAGGTGACAGATGGATGGCCTGTGTAGCGCTGGCTCCGATGGTAGTAATTAGCAAAACAATGTCGGGGTAATTGTCGGCGCCACGCGTGGAGCTTCACCGACTAATGACCACAATGAACCGCTATTATATATCGGAATAAACCCACATCTCATGGAAACTGTTATTCTTAAACCTTGTATCCGCTAAGAAAGGCTTTAGTGATAAGCGGTTCGCATACTCATTAACAAACTGGCCTTGTAAGGCGGTTATCCCCCTTTTAGCGCCAGTGATTTTAAGCTAAATATGGATCGTAAGAATAGTGGAACCTGGGTGCTGTATCAAGCACATATAACATTTAATGGTGGGTATTGCTAAGGGTCGTTACTTAGGAATTCCTTATAATAAATCCCCTTCATTCTTCTATATGAGCCAAAGAATTCAGGACAAATTAACATTTATTAAAAAATTATAATAAATTCAGTGCAAACCTTTTTTATCTTGACACCAAACTTTACGCTATTAGCTAATATAATTAAATTGCCGAAAGAAGAATTTCGGCTATAGTGTATATATACTAACATAAGTCACCTTTCATTCATGAACCTCACATGCAAATCTTATAGGATGTGGTATGTGCAAATATACCCTCGTAGAAATAAATTCCATTGTTGGTAATATGACCAAATGTACGCAGCGATAATACTCTACAGTCGTCTAAGACACCTTTTGTTTTTACCTTTGCTTTGTGCATCAAGGTTCACTGGGTTACACCACCGGGGCACAGAGCCAAGAATAAGACCAATGATTGCGGATGTAAAATGTTTAAAATTTGGAGCTGGATGCACAATGCGATATCACGTTCTTATTGGTCTGATTATAACTCTTTAGTCTCTGCCCACCATGGTGGTGTATCCCTGAGATCATTGCAATTCAAAGCAGTGGTTAAAACGAGATTTAGGACGACTGCACGTTACAACTGTGGAGCGAATCTTTAAAAGTGAATTAACTAATTTTGGTCTAAGATGTTGTTTATATATGAGCATATAACAGCCAATAATGACCGTCTTATCGTTTGACTGTTGGTCAATTAATATAGTGTGGATCAGACACTGTATTGTCAGCATTCAGCCATTTTATTTACTCGGGTAAGGATTTAGTGTTTCTACCACAAATCAAAACAAATCCCAATAAACATTCAACATAAAATTAAAATCCTCAGAATGGTTTGTATAACCGCAGCATGAGGTGGGCAAGTCAATTTCAGTCGTTGGCCATTTCGCTCGCATAAACTTATAATTCACTTTCAAAGATTTCTCGTAATTTACTGCTGTGATGATAATTGTTAATTCCCCCATAGGCCTGAAATCGCAGGAAAGCTGTCATCAGTTTAATACCGGATGAGAATACAGCGAGCCCGGTTTATGACAGCTAAGATGGACTCGTCGCTGGTGTGACAGTTACCGGCCTTTAACGCAGCCCTTCTCCAAGATGGTCTATTAACTATATGAACCATTTCTCAGACGTCCAGTCTCACAGAAAACAATTACCGTCCCCTCCTGTGACGCCGCCGATACAGACAATGCATGAAGTGACGCTCAATGTTATTCGGGTAAACAGCTGACAGAAGCAATTTTACATTACCCCCGTTTCACCCCCCCCCCCAAAGGTGAACTTCGAGTTGAAGATGGGGTAATGTCAAATTTTTACTATCCCTGAGGGTAACATGAAATTGATTTCATCTCATTCCCACCGATTTCAGATAATCCCTTCATAAAATTTTATGTTTGTTAAGAAATGTTTTTCGCAAAATGTACATTATGAGGGGGCTACATTTTTTAAATAAAACAACAACACTGTCTAATAGACACCTCACTGGTAAACCAACATTTTTATTTTTACGGATTTCGATAATTCGGTCTGTGAGCCAACATTTATTCTGTGAAAATTAAGCCACTAACGGTATTTTATCGATGACGTCGAGTTGTACATCCGGAAAAAATAAGTGAAGAAGTGGCGCTTATTTTTTACTGCATATTTCTGAATGATAAAATACTATTATATATAGTTTATATCATTACATAGTAGACGTCTATATAAAAGGCGCTAAACCCATATTTATTGTGAGAAAATATGCGTTCCCTTTGTGTTTTGGCTGAACTATGTATATGCACAAACAAGTGGACTAGCAAAACAACAAATAATTAGGTACAGTATATTTGTATTATTTGTTTTTTTTATGCAGTATGCCTTTTACGTGATGTAAGGGTGGTTTTAATATAATTAACATTTATGACCTTGTATTTTTCGTCAGATATTGATACCCGCATTCAGTTTATTAACTCTGATGTTTTGTCCAATAAATATCCATGGGTTTTATCCAGCTGAAGAATTAATCCGAAATATATATATATATATATATATATATATATATATATATATATATATATATATACACATTTTTTTAATTCTCAAAGATAATCAAGTTATAGTCAGTCATGAATTAATTCTACCAGTTGAAGTCATGAAAACCAAGGAAAAACCCAGCCGTGGTATATGTGTGGTAATAAATGATATTATAAACAATAACAAGAATAAGCTAAAGACACACTGACTTGCATGTAATCAAAAATGAGAAAAGGGCGAACAAGAGGAGAAGGCTATCAAAAAGCAGCCATGACAAAGTCAATACATGTAATTAAATCGTCGACCAAAAGACACAATACAAAAGCAAATAATAAGAATGACGAGTACAAAAGGGGAATTGAAAGGGATTTATGAATAGCCTCAAAAATGCAGCGGGAGGCACTTTAATGTGCCACGTCCCCACAATGGAAAGCCATCTAACATCGGGGTAGCCAAATGATATCTTGCTTCATCTATGATCAAAATGTTCAGACACCATGTCACATTACGGTCAATGGCGGTATACCCATTATTTTGATATGTGATTTGCGATGTCCGGGTTTTAGTGTGCACACACAACGGCTGCACCCACGAGCTGTTTCGAGAACCTGGGACAGATAAGTTTACGATAGGAGCGAGGGAATGCGACACGCAAGTGATCCGGGGTAACGTCCAGGCGGGAACCTATCTGCGGAGAGAGATTCGTGGGAAAAAAAAGGGACGTGTTTCGACAACGTTTAAAGCGCAATAATGCTTTTTCTGGCCACGTCCAAATCCTAAAATTACATTAGGACGATCGGCCTATATTGCAATTCAGCCATAGATATGTACACCTGACACTACCCGTTACCTTTACCACCTGTGCATATCATTAATTCTTTTTCTCAATGGGGGGGGGGGGGGGGAGATGTCATCAAGAAAATGTACCTTTGTGATGTGTTTGTCTTCTGGGTCTTGGTGAAACACTTAGCTGTGCAATGTTAATTTAAAATAAATTTGCGGTTTTTATTGGCTGGTTAAGGGCTCATATTGTATTACAGTTGTGGTTGCAAGAAGGGCCGTGAACTTCCCCGGTTTAACGCCTTTCCGAGCGGGGGATCACAACTATGTCACCAAAGACTCGTCCGTCATATGTCACACCCTTTCAAAAAGATGTATATACCTTTTGCCTCTAGCATTATGATATAAGACTCCGTCTTTCCTGGAGATCAGCTTGTCTCCTTAAGGGGTGTCTTTTTCACCAGACAATCACCGGAGACCGTAAACAGTTGCTTCCTATATTTATAATACAAAGGCTCCGCGACCTGGACACCTCGCCATCGATTGCACGTCAGCTTGTAGCCCGCCAGTGATAAACGTGACATGCGCAGTGAGGGTTTATTGAAACTGCTCACTGGACTTAGACAGGATCTTTTTATACGTTAAATAATTTATAAACCACCACGCCCTGTAATCTTTTACGTCGCATCGATATTCAAATTATTTATTACTGTGTTGAAATTTTAGTTGATTTGATAAGAATATATAAGTCATTTCAGTTCTCATTATAAATTTGTGTTAAATATGATGAGTAATAGATCCTACCCTTTATTGTATTGATTTTCCAAGTTTAATAAAAATGCTTAACTGGCTCTGGGAATGGAAGTTTAAATATCAATTTAACACATATTTTCTATCATCATTTGTATGGTTCACGTTCAGATTTAAATTTACGCATAATTAACCATTTTAAGTTCAAAAGACATGTTATTTCTCATTTTTGCTACCATCACACACTTGCCATTTTAAGGCAAAATGTTTCATGTTCCCATGCAGTGCTCTGCAAGAAAGGGAACCGGTTCTATTTTCATGAAACATGATGCACCATGTCAAGTTTCGTTCTCGCGTGCGAGACAATAGAATTCGGGATTTAAGGTCACATTTGAGGTCATCAAAATCTGGCTTCAAGATGGAAGTCTACTTCGAGTGGACAAAGCATAAAAAGAGTATCTTTAGGATTTGTATGAATCATATAATATGCCTATTTATCAAAAATAAATCTTTTCTTAAATAATATGACTAAGATTTCTCAAAGAATTACCTCAATGCCACATAACGCATAAGAAGGATTAAATCGAATTTTGTAAAGACGATATTCGATGTTCGACCTGTCTCATGTAGTCATGGAGCTTAGATGTATAATATAAATTCATCTTTATCTCGTTTAAGCTTTATACTTCTAACTGTGTTTTCGTCTAGATGATTTTGGCATTAATCTAAAAATGAAGGATTTCATGATGGAACAAGTCAGCACCACAGAAAGATGAAGGGCTCACCGTTAATTCGATTGATATTAAGTCATAAATGGAAAGTTTCCTTTAATCTGACCCTTGATTTTTCATTATATTGTTCCCAGCTTAATACATAAACAATACAAAATATTTCTTATATACATTAAAATGATCTCAGATACCTCGATAATTGCCATTACAGAAAAAACGGAAGTTAGCCAAAGTATTGTGACTACTTGCATTGTCGTACTTAGCATTCTGGAGAACCGGATGTCGTTGGGAAAAAAGCGTCATGTCGACAGTATGAACGAAATGCTTATGCTGGTCGACCGATGGTAATCACTTTTGGATCGCTTAATTTCTGTTAAAGGGACCTACTCACATACCAGGAATGTTAAATACACATTTGGTAAATTATTTTCTCCTTCCAATAATATTATGGTATCTGCTAACATTTTGTTCTAAAAGCATTAGCTTTCCATAGTTTAAATAAACTTGCATCGGAAGCAAATAATCACGCTAAACATAACCATAGCGCGCAAATTTCTTTGCTGGTCGTCTTTCACGTTTCTTCCTCATGGTTGTCGTCGCGCACGCGCAAGGTCGGACCTTTTGTCAAGTAGCCTTGTTATGATAAACAGATATGTGGATTGTATTTACTCACACACAGAACCATATCAAGTTTAACAAAAGGTTAATTTGAGAGAGAAAGTCTATGAGAATATCAACGTCCGTTCTTAGTCCACTGGTCTGCTCTCGGGTATCACCCCGGCTTATGTACATTAACCACTTACGTAAACCGACGTTAGCCTCGCTGGCGCCCTTGACTTATGACACACTGGGAAAACGTTACTATTGACAAAACACTCGCTGGCTTGCCACTGTTGATAGATTCTCTGACAATCTGTGACAGTCGGCTGGACTGTCTACATGGCAGACTGTGTCCTCATCCCAGATTTTCGGAGTGTATATACCAATGCCTTCGTCACACATCCTGACATCAACAAGTATTATGTTGAACTGGCGCTCACTGTGGTTTTAATGGGCACGCCTCCTTAGAAAACTGAGTGTGACAAAGTTATATTACGATAATACAATAACTAAAAAAACTATCCAGCTCTCTGGAGACAATGACTTCTGGATTAATCCTTGGCCCGTGCAGATAAAAGACTTAAATCGACAAGGCATAATTATAAAGAAAATATATTATATAAATTAACGATTTAAACATACATTCACACAATATACAAGTTTCATTAATTATTCATATTATAGTCCAAAATGAACAAGTTATAGTCCTATTTCATATTTACTGCAAAGCCTATGGCAATTTTAAAATCCATACACGTTTGAAGTTAAGTCAGTGAGCATATATAACGGTAGCACTGACAGTACATAGACTCATAGCGACAAGTATATGTCCATTTATACAGGTTGTTTACGGGAAACAAATCGCTAATTGTAACTGCTAACTGGGCGACCTGGAGGCGCTTAAACCCATCAGATACGAATTACAACACTACTGATGCCGGGAGTGGTGATATTGGATCTCCTGTATGAGCCATTGCTGGACCATGGGCTCGTTTATTGAGGTAGGAATGCTGTCGGCTTGAATAATGTTTGGTTGGCCATATGATTGTGCATGGTGACAGTGAATCTACAGTATTGATGAGGAACAATCGAGGGTACAAACTGGCTGGAACACAAGATGAATGCTCCACACTTTATGATTAACTCTGTAAATTGTGTGTTATTTTATTTGGACATTTCCAAGAATAATAGCCTGCGTTCCAATGACCCTGACTTTGATCAATGGGGTTAAAATGTTGTAAAATATAGGCTGTTTTCTAAATCCCCACACAGCGGTTATATGCTGCAGTCGTCCCAGATATCCTTTTGTTTTAAACACTGTGTTATTTGACCAAGGAGAGCGGGTGTCGCATGTTTAAAATCTGGAGGTGGATGCAGAATGCGTTGTCACCCTCTCATTGGCCTGATTACAAATTTCTGCTCTGTGACCAACTTGGTGGTGTAACTCAGAGAACTTTGCTTTACAAAACAGCGGTTAAAACAAAAGAATATCTGGTACGACTTCAGTGTATAACCTACTCGTGAGGAGCAAATCTCACATATTGGATTTAATTAATTTGTTTCCTAAGATATTTTAAAAATAAGAGCATATTACAGGAAATAACTGATCGTTTTTCCGTTCGACATGTTGGTCAATATATTTTATTGATCGGACACTCTATGATCAGCATGTAGTCATTTTATTATCTCACGTAAGTGTTAGGAGTATTTATGATTAATGTTTGTTTCTACATCATAAACAGATTCCAGTTTATATTGAACATAAAGTCAAATCCTGGAATGGAATTTAAGATATATCTACTGTTTTTCAATTATATGGCTTTACTATAGATCCCCTTAATCCAAGTATTACCTAAATTCAACAAGATCTTAGCGACAAAGTTGAATATGGGCACTCTCAGCGAAATAAAATGCATGCAACATAACTGTAATAACGACAAATACATAAAAAACTCCAGACTATACCGGACCGAGATGGAAATATTTAAAATACAAGTGCGTTTATAAACATGTTTAGGCCTACATATATTTGAGGGCAAAATGTCTCCAGAAAGATTGCATTCCAATTCATTATCTCGTATCATGTATTTGAACAAGATATGCTTCTTTCAGAATAGTGCTTTCCAATTTAGCTTTGGGTTGATATGATTTGGCATGAGAATCCGCCTACGGGTAATGCTGGGAACCGACTTTGATATTACGGGCATTATGACCCTTCCAGTTACCGCCTTCTCACAAAGAATCGGGTCTAAAAGATGCAGCCTGAGATCAAAGTAAAACAAACCGAGGTCCCGAGCTTTTGGAATGACACAAGAAACCCCAGCCAGAGATCCACGCTATCACTAATTGAATCTACTAATCTCCATATATGGCTGCGTGCAGCTGGTCACAGAAACACCGCAAGCCATTGTCAAACCATCTCCAGCCGGTCTTTACCTTTTGGCACCATGGTACCGTGTACGCGGTTTGTAACTGGAGCAAGTAGCCGATCATCCAGATGAATAAAGCTGACAACCCTAATGCCCTCACACACCCAGAGATTAATACATATGATTATTTATCGTTCCAGAAAACGGATTCATCAACAACGAGAAATCTTCAGAAGATGCTCCATTTTTAGATATTTCGTCAATGTCGCAAAACCGAACACAAATCTTCTCCTGAATGTGGTTCTTGTTTTTATGATAATAAACGAAGTGTAAAATGAATAGAACATTTTTTTTTACCTAAACAGAAGCGCATTTGGTATTTTTTCCAATTTTTAAAGTTATTAGTATTGTCGCAAAATCCTACAAAATATATCTCGTGCATATGCTGCTTGTTTTGATATAAGGTTGATTATTGGTATCAAATAATTCAAGGGAGGTATTTAGAATTTTGTATATTTATGATGAAAAGCGGTAAAAGGTGTCGCAAAATTCTGAGAAAATAGTACGTAGGGTTAATTATAAATGTCACAAAAGTTATAATACAAAGCTTATCGCAGTTTCTCACATAGTGGATGCTTGTTTCCTTTGATGTTTCTTATGGATGTTGATACAAAGAGGTCTTTGAATGATGCGTCATTTCTTATTTAGTAATATTAAGATGTTTTCGAAACTATTTTTTTTTGGAAATAATCTTAATTTGTTCTGAATGTCAATATTTTTTAGGATTAAGGCTGGCTTTGAATGATGAAAAATATTGAGAAGCCTCCTTATTAGTTTATCTTCTATTTGGTCCTCCTTTCGATTTTAGGATAGTTTCCGTAAACCACTTGGTTATTCTCACGCGTGTACTGAATTCATAATGTCCGTGGGGGCCATGCGGATGTACCTAGAGGCATTGATACGTGAGAGGAATAACACGACGTGAGAGGGAAATCTTCGATGTATTGAGATCATCTCTAACATTCTGTCAGGTACACTGAAGTCGTTCTCGATCTCCTTTGTGTTAACCGCTGCTTTTTATAGCAAGATTCCATGGTTTAGACCACTAGGGCTCGCACACAGCAATCATTTTAATCAGACCGATGAGGGCTTAGTATCGCATTGTCCATGCAACTCCACGTTTTAAATTCCGCGACAACCCGCAATCATTGGTCTGATTCTTGGCCCTGTGCCGGCCCTTGTGTCCAGATCCCGAAAACTTTGTTACATAAAGAAGCGATTAAAACTAAAGAGATCTGGACCACTGCAGTGTATTCAACCGTTGTGCGAGGAGTGCAACAGTGAGGCAACTTGACACTTTTTTTGTATATGGTAGCCTGGACAGTCGGGGATAAAACGCTCGGCTCTATCCACTGGCGACCCGGGTTCGATCCTCGGCGTGGCAGTGACAGTTGGTTGTAGTTGCTTATGCAAGGCAGGTGGTTTCTCAGGGTCCTCTGGTTTCCTCCATCTTTGGACACCACCGAACGCCACCACCTGAGCCATACATATAATATAACCTTATATAAAAACAACTCTCTTGGACAACTGATTACTACGGACATATTATTTAAGTCCCCTAAGTTTCCCCATATGTTATGTGTAATCAGAACCTCACTGAGGCGGGCACCTCAATAATGTGGGCCATGGACGGTTGATATCAGCAAATGACCATCAATCGGCCGGCGTATATTCGGTTATTATCCTGCTGTTGCCTTTCCCATATTTTTTCTGTTTGCAATGATCTTACTTGTCTGGTTTCATACAAATTGACTGATATTTTTCATTCTGCATTATTGCTTTCGCGACAGGATTTTTTTGTTCACATTTATCAGGGATGTGTTTTTTTTTTTCTCAATTATAGAAATCTGTCTATACCAAAGCCATGCACGGCACTTCTGAAAAATTATACGATATATGGTACGTTAGAAATTGCAACAAGTAGGACATTTCTCATGGTTTTCTATTTATGCGGGGTTCACTCATTTAAGTTTAATCATATTTGCCTTGGATGCCCAGATGATGTCACCAATTTCTCCTCCTGTATATTAATTTCTATTCAGTCTGTTTGCTCCAGCCACTGAAGTAAAGCCAAATATTCACCGAAGAAGAGTGGGGGACTAGAATAAATTATGATACTAAGGGAGAGGGTGTAATATGGGGCATTCCCCCAGGCAAGAATATTGTCATTTTGGTGCAATCAATGTGTATGGTCTTGTATATTTTCGGCCTTTATTCTACTCCCCCCCCCCCTAAAAAAAAATTAATCAATATTGGCATTTTATAATTGGGCTATTAAAATACTTAGTAATGTTTTCATTAATAGTCCAGCGGTTAAGCTCCGATATTTTAAGGAATTGTGCAAAAAATGAAAGAAGCATGAAAGTTTCCAAAACTGCTCTTTGGAGCTTTATGGTGAATTTCAGATATAGGACCAAGCTGAAAATAAATTATCTTGGCCAAAATCCAAGATGGCGGCTAAGATGGCCGCTGGATTAAAAAATGTCAATAACTCGAGTTATGATGTCGTTAGAAAGCATTGAAAGTACACTATTTTCGTGTTTTTTGGGCCAAGAAATTCAATTTTTGAGGTTCAAAACCTCTCCAGTACTCATTTTTTTGTTTTTATAACAAGAGTTCGATAATATTCAGGTCAGCAGTTAAGCTGGATATATAAAAGAATTGGGTAAATGATAAAAGAAGAATGAAACTCGGAATAATAGTAGTCCAGACCATACTCAGTATTTCAAGATATGAGGCCAAGCGAAATTCAGAATATCTTGGTCGAAATTCAAGATGGCGGACAAAATGGCCGTCGGATTATGAAATAACAATATATGCGGTGTTATTTGTTCTAGAATGTATTGCAAGTGCACTATTTCTATGTTTTTGGGATCGAGAAATTCATTTATATGGGTTTCAAGTCAGTGTAATGACTCTGTGAATGAAATCTGGTTTTATTTGGTATTATAATTGTGCTTAATTGACTTTTTCATGCATATGGAACGGAAAAACTAATTTGTTGAATCCTGTGCTGAAATTTAATATATATGATTATTTCAAATATTTGAACACTGTGTCTCTTTCAATGTATTGAGTGGTATAAAACGCTAGGCTCTCTCCACTGGCGACAAAGGTTCTATAATCGGTGTTGCTATGGGAGTGGGTTGTAGTGGTTCTCCTTGACTTCTGATTCTAACCATCCCTACTGAACGGGGTTCGAATTGGGGACCTGCATCTCCGATGTCCAAAGCCGTAACCACTAGGCTACGTCCTATCCCTTGATATGCTATATTTGTAATGTGTTGATTGTGCATGCGGAATCGGCAAACATGCAGATACTTGTGCAGTTTGTAATTTACCCGCTACTTTGGAGATATGGTAAGATTATCCTTACCAATTAGCTGACATTGCCTTTGCATTTACCGTTACTGCTTAAAATACTTCATTAGCTTACATAATGCACACATTTTATATTACTTACATGTTTTTATAAATATAATTACAAAAAAATATTTACTACATTTATTTGAAAAAAAATAACACCATGTGTACATGATGCAAAATTGTACATCGCACTGAGCCTTGCACCTTAGATAAACAGAACCGACAGTTAGTAAATTGGAATTGTGAGTGATTTACCAGAAGAAAACACTATTGTCCTGTTAGATCTAAAAGAAAATATTCAGGAATAAATGAAAAAAGTTATGCCTGAATAGTGAAAAAAAATTGATGGCAATATTACAAAATTTTATGTAATAAACTATTCTCTTCAGCAGTAATAATATTAAGGAATAATATTCAGAATTAGTTTATTCTCATTGATGTATGTTCACTTGATGTAGCATGTTGTATGAAATAAAAGTTTCCCAAACATTCTGCATATAAGCATATAGCTGACCTAAAGAGAAAATTCATAGCACAGCAGCTTAAAGCACACAACCGTTACATTCACCAATCAAGTCAATGAAAACTCAAACCAAACTTTGTGCTGAATTTTGATATAATCCAGGTGATGAAGACAAAATGTATGTCAGGAACCTAAGGGTTTATTATATTTGTCAACCTTGTGGTGTGAATGCGAAATTCTATCTTGCGCCTTGCTTTTTCATTCCCTCATCATACATCCCTGAAACTTCAACGATCAGCTGGCTTGAACACTGGCAGCACTGCCCCTTAAAGTTTGATACATGTGGAAAATATTCTAATAATACATGTATGAACTACATGAATCTACAAGTATGCATACCGTTAGCAAATGAAAGTATTTTGTTGACACCAACACATCCTGCAAAATGAATTCCAACTCGTTAAATTCGAAAAAAATTTATATCACGAAAATGGCATCACAGCAAAACGTAGTGATATTTTACTGATACATGTTTATTATTTTGTACCAGCATCATCATAACATCACAATATTAGCAATCTGCAAAGGAATCTAAATGTATGTTGAGTATATCATGCATTCATCACCATAGCACAAAGGTAGCATACAGCAACATGTCATGCTCCTCTAAAAGTGTGCTGTTTCTGTCTTCATGCCAGCATACAGTATGAAAGACATCACCTTATGGCAAAAGAAGCAAAGAATCTGTACATCAAACACGTGTAGCTTCTACATATGTGCGTATCCTGTCATGCATGCATGTAGTCTAAATGATTTATGGATACGATTTTCCTTGGAAAAAACGCATGGTGTTCAAATACATGTAACCAGTAAATGTATTTTAAATTTAAATTAAATATATATTTCAAATGTCAGCACAGTTATATTAATGCATGTGATATTTCCCAATTGCACTTAAAATTTTTGCTTGAAAGTTACGTTGATCACAGAATCTAATTACATGTATGTTGGTTTTAAATATCCTAATGATAAGTGTTTATGGACATATCAAGTTCTTAATTTTATTTCAGATTTTGACACAAAAGTTTCTTGCGCCATCACCTCTTCAAAGCAATTACATTTATCAGCATGCAAATAAAGGGAAATTAAAAGGAAGAAATATGAAATATTGCAATCGAATCTGTTCTACAATTCAAGCATGAAAATGCATGACAAGACATGCATCTAGCCCAGGAAATAACACTTTCATTTTAGAACAATCACAAAGTATGCAACTGCTCAGCAGAACTCAGCAAATCACGTTTGCTGTTCGATGTGCTAGACAAAGGCAAATTTAGAATAATTTCGAAGTCAGCAAAACCAGAATTCAACCATAGGGTCATAATACATACTTGAAACCCTTATGAATTAATTTCTTGACCCCGAAAACATAAAAATAGTGCACTTGCAATGCATTCTAGGACAAATATAACCGGATATATTGATATTTTATAATCTGGCGACCATGATGGCCGCCATCTTGGATTTTGACCAAGATAGAGTGAATTCCGCATGGCCCTATATCTGAAAATATTGAGTATGGTATTGACAACTGTTATGCCAACTTTCATGCTTCTTTCATTTTGTGCACAATTCTTCTCTTAACAGCTGGACTATAAAGCTGTAAAGTTGAAATAACTGTGTACAGAAGAATGTTGTCACCTGTTATGTTTTGTATCCATCCCTTTCCTTTTTAGAGGTGCTGTGCCCCAGAAAAAATACAAAAAAACTAATTTGATTTTAAGAAAATTTAGCCGACCACTTTTCTCTCCAAAATCTTTCACCACTAAGATCCCGAGGCTCAAGTTCTTTTTTTAGAATTTCCTATACCCGTCTTACATGATATAATTAGTCGAATTAATAGCCGACCTCTATGGGTTTAGGGCATAGGACTCAAAGCTGCATGGTGAGGTCAAATCTGAGCCGAGTAGCGGTTTCCATGTTCTGTCCTAGGGTGATTACCCAGGGCGAGCTCAATGGGGAGACTGTATCAAACAGTCCTATTTCAGTCACAAACATGTGAGCCTTTCGGGGGTTCCTCGATGTTACCCTAACAGGACCCACAGGTGCTGTTCGCTAATCTGATTGAAGCCATCATTATCGTCTGTTTCCACCCTGTCACGAAATACGAAACCGGAATGGAATTATGCAGATGCAAACAGTAATTGTTTAAACCAGCATTAAAACTGGAGGCGCTTACATATACCAAAAATATATAAACTGCAGTGAATAATATGATTATATAATGGCCTTATTGCCTAATTAGCAGATGAAAACTAATTACTGCAGTAGATCAAACGATAGTAGATTTGATTAAAGGGAATGTATCCGTGTCTTTCGACGTTTCCATTAATTAATAAGCCATGAAACAAGCTTCCACTCATTTACCATTCTTCCCTAATGATGGTTTCCATCAAATGCTAAATATAGCTTATTCGTTTTTCATAAGTTAGTTTCAATTAATAATTTATTAACGAAAGCCACTCATTTCACAGCCTTACGATTTCATGTTATGACTTCTTTCCTATGTCTCATTTTAACTCTTATTGTTGATATATAGTTGTCCCAATAACCATATGATCTTTCTGCTATAACCTGGCAGAAGCTGCTGTATAATAAACCTTTATTAACAAGTTGGTTATCGGAACCATGCACTTCCGCATGAGTTCATTTCTTCTCAAAATAAATCTCTTTCAATGGCGATATGTGGAGAAGGCCGGGACTAATTCTCTCAAATGTCAAACACCGCAATCAATTTTACATTTCAAGGAAAACCTTCTTAAAAAAAAGGTCCTTTGGTCCGAGAAGGAGGGGGTCGAGCCAGGCTTGATGTATCACTCCTGCGACTCCTGGGTGTGTTTCATCCATATTGCTTGGTCATAACACCGAGGAACCCCCGAAAGGCGCACTCGTTTGTGAGTGAAACACGACTGCTTGGCAAAGTCTCCTATTAAGCCTGCAGAGCGCTCACCCTGGGTGGGGCCGCCCGTGAAAAATCTCACTGCATCGGCTGAGATTCGAACTCACGATCCTCTGGTTTTGAGCAATGCGCTCTACCCCTGAGCCACAGAACCTGGTTAAGACGTTAGACGTGCTGGGGTCTTTAAAGATTCCAGAATATTGTCTTACAAGCACCGACAGCATCTTCATCCTATCAAGCCTCAAAGTTATGGATAATATACAATCCTGCAAGTGTTCGGGTCGAAATCACAACTCTTACTCTTCCCCTCAGCGCTCCGCTCGCTCACTATATAGGTCCCGCCCCATGTTTAAAATGCTTAAT
Organism: Sipunculus nudus; assembly: GCA_026874595.1. Classification (NCBI taxonomy): domain Eukaryota; kingdom Metazoa; phylum Annelida; class Sipuncula; order Golfingiida; family Sipunculidae; genus Sipunculus; species Sipunculus nudus. The sequence goes on along the minus strand of CM049306.1, from coordinate 34,825,146 downwards.
GTTCTGTTCAATATTTACCCCCTGTTTAACAATAGAATGAGTCCAAGAATACGTACCAGCTATATTGCACACTAGCTGATAAACCCGGTAACCGGGCTTTCTTTCGGTGTAAGGGGGATATATAAAAGAGACGAAGAATATTGGCTCACATTTTTATTCTAAGAGTTAAACTGAAATATAGGTTTTCAGTGTAATGCTGTCTCAAGATATGTACTATACTTACAATTATTTTTGCTCGTGGCAAGAATTCAAAGACCTGGTCAGTGATGATGTATACCTTTGCGAAACGGAATGGTACCAGGGGGACATTCAGATTTTTAACGATATTTTACTGGATACATATTATAATGGTTAGGCGAATAAAGGAGAGATCAAAGCAACGAAGACGTAACAATGAATTTATATTGAATTAATATAAGGAAGCTAACAGAAAATAAGAAAACCAGAGGTCACACGCTTGCCGGAAAAACTCTGACACAGATCGGAAAATAGCTAACCAGAACATGTCATAAAGAAGACAAAGAGGAAGAAAATGAGCCATAGTTTGTAGGTTAGGGACAAATAAAGACAAAGTTTTGATGGAAATAATGATTTGACGTGTTTTCATTACCTTGACCTTGAACTTCGACCTATTTAAAAATACACGTACAGCTTCAAGAAATCGTTCCGATAGACGATAGGTGAAAGTTACAAAAGGTTTCCTGGTTAACTGTGGCCTGTAGAATGCTATATAACAGAGGTAAGAACAAGCAAGAAAGCAAAATTGATGAAAACTGACAAACGGACAGACATATTGACACGGTGACCCAAATCCAGTTGACTAGACCAAGTTATGCAGAGGACAAAGGTAAAAAAATGAGCCAAAGTTTGTGTAGATAGGACCAGAATTGGCGAAGTTATGAGGAAAAAATAACATTTTGAAGTGTTTGAAGTGACAGACATACTTAAAAAGTGACACAAAGCAGAGACCAGATGACCTGACAAAGTAAGGACGAAGAATCAGAGGATGAAAATAAGCTATAGTTTATGTAATTAAGGTTTATATTTTCGGAGATATCGCACACAAATGATGAAGTGTTTCGAGTGCAGTGCCCCCTAGCGGTCATATCCCTAAAATAAAATAAAATATCACCTTTGAGATATAAGTGCATGACTTAAGATGTACAAGTTTCAAACTGATTTCGGCAAATCTGTAGCCGCAATATTAAGACGCAAGAACCAGCAAGATGGCGAAACTGAGCACAACAGACAGACAAACAGACATACTGACAACGTGACACGAAGTATAGACCAGATGACTTGACCAAGGTATGGAGAAGAATCAGAGGAAGAAAATAAGCTATAATTTATGTAATTCAGGGTTATTCATTTCCGGAGATATGGCCAAAAAATGATATGTTAGAGTGTTTCAAATGCAGCACCCCCTAGCGGTTATTTTTCCGAAAAAGAAAAACTACTTTCGAGATATAAATGCAAGACATAAGATGTATTAGTTTCAAAAGGATTTCTGCAAAACTGTGGCCTGTAGAATGCTACATGTAAGCCACAAGAACCAGCAAAAGGCGAAACTGAGAACAACTGACAGACAGACAGACAGACATACTGACAGAGCGACACAATGTTGAGACAAGATGACTTGGAGATAAATCAGAGAAAGAGAGCAAGCTATAATTCATGTAATTCAGGCTTATAGTTTCGGAGATATGGGCTAAAGATGATATGTTATAGTATTTCAAGTGCAGCATCCCCAGCGGGTATTTTCCAAATATAGAAAATCACTTCCGAGATTTTAGTGCAAGACATAAGATGTATTAGTTTCAAAAGGATTCCTGCAAAACTGTGGCCTGTAGAATGCTATATGTAAGCAACAAGAACCAGCGAGAAGCTAAACTGAAAACAACTAACAGACAGACATACTGACAAAGTGACACAAAGTTGAGACAAGATGACCACAACATATTATGCAGAAGACAGAGAGAAAGAAAATGAGCCTAAGTTTGTGAATATAGGAACAATATCGACAAAGTTATGATGAAAATAATATTCGACGTTTTTGGATGACCCTGACCTTGTCCTTTGATCTATGTTGGCGAAAAACAACAGGCTTCCAGAACTTTGACTTCCAATCAACCCTGTAAGTTTCGGATCTATTGCTACGAAATTTTTGCCAGGAGAGTACTGACTAACAAATACATCGACACACAAACAGACGTACGCGACTGACCAACATGCTTGCCGGAATCGAAGATTTCCTGCAAGCAGAAAACCCCGGGAAAATGCATACCTCGTTAGAAACAGAAGCTTCCTTATGCGTTTCAGGCCAATTTTCCGGACCTTGGGACATTTTTTAGTTTTTGTCATTGGATTCCTCCTTTCCGAAATCCTAGATCCACCCCTGAGTAGGCCTACCCAGTGTGCGGTGATATATAACACCTCAGCTAGCACCTATCGTCAGTATAGGTAGGCGGTAGATGTAATTGAGATTGAAAATCTTAATAATGTGTTTTCTTTGGACTATATGATGGGAAACCACTTAGCTAAATAATAAGAATTTTATGCGAACTATAAATGCTGAATTAAAGGGAAAACCCACTAAAAGTAATGAAACAGAGTTCGATTAATGAAAACTCGATAGAAGGAATGGGTGCCGAGGGATCTTTAGTCACATGTTTTTTTTTTAAATTTACTGACCATGCAGGTGGGTCAGTGACCGGATCAAATTAATTGCTTAAATGACAGCAGGGGTAATTCATATGCACGATAGACCTTAATCTTATGGCAAGCACTCAGGTCCTTGCGGAAGGCATTCGGTTTTTATCGGTGGTTACCTCCACGTAATTTAATATCAGGCAAAAATCTCTCAAAATGATGTGTAAAAAAATGTTTATTCTGTTACAGAAGCTCTATTATGTGACACGGGCGTAAATCGTGTTGTTGTTACATTCCGTACTGGTTGAACTCTCGTTGTCGTGTGGGCCTTGAGTTTTCACGCTTGGTCGTGGGTCACGTGATGAGCCTGGTATGTGTAGATACACAGCGATGTCTTTCCAGAGAATTCCTGAAACGCGTGTTTACTGTTGAGTAGGGTCCTTATAGACTGTTCGAGAAGTGGAAGGTTCCCGGCTTGGGGTGTGAAAGTATATAAAGGGTTGTTTTTTAGAACCAGGCAGAGAGCAGAGCAGATTCCAGCGGACGCAGAAGCGTGTGTCAGGACCTTATCCGAAGAATGCGGCAATTATAGATTTTCAAGAACTTTTTCCTGGATTTTATACATTTGGACTTCAGTTTACTTTCTGTTTTTTTGCAAGAACTTTCCACTAGACTGTCCTTCTCTGAGAGTTTACATTCAAAGGACTTATCGTGGTGATGTTGTTGGTATCGAGGTATTGTACCATTATTTTTCTGTGTGATTGTATTGACTTGTTGCTATAACGCCGTTTTACTGTATAATTGTATTGATTCAGTGTATTGTATTGTTAGGGTTGTTTTAAGAATAAATTATAGTTATTTGTTAACAGAAAACCACTGACTTCTTTATTCATTCCGCTAGACAATTCACGCTGCCTAGTGTTACAAAATCTGATTTTTTTTTATCTCCATTACAAAATTTTTGTTCATCACTCATACGTGATCTGTTTATATTAGGTTCCGTAACAGTTCTCATATCGGTGTCATACGCAACGCGGCTGCAGCGAACATTGAGGATAAAAGCGGACCAACTTCCTCTTATAAGTATTCGATGAATCAAGAAAATGTGCCATTGTGGTAATTTATAAAACAACAATGACACTAATTCACATACCTTTACAAGCGAATGCTCCAGTATCCGCACTGAGTTGAATACTGAGTCGTTCCTGGCCTAATCGGTCCACCTCTCTTCCTAGCTGTTAGAAAACACAAGGTTTAAATATTGAGGTGTTCTTCAAACCAAACAATCCTACATTATCTGGACACACACCAACTATAATGGGATCTTCTCTTGCACATGTCACACCCTTTGTAAAGTTTCGTGGAAATCTTTAAAGCGCATTTTGCGTATTCCAAACATTAAAACAGACAAACAAACAAACAAAACAAAACACATGTTCAATAAAACACATATAAACAAACGACCCCCCCCCCCTTAAAAAAAAAAATCAAGTGATCCATCAATCAATCAATCCGCCAATCACTCAACCACTAATTCACTCATTTGTTCATTAATTAATTAATTAATTAATTAATTAATTAATTCATTCATTCATTCATTTATTCAGTCAGTCAGTCAATCAATCAAACGACAAACAAGCAAACGAGGGTAAAACATAACTCCCATAGTGACAGTATGATAGGTATTATCAATACACGTTTCTTAAGAAAGATTCGACAGCTTAAGGTGATTGCATACTGATACCGATGATGTAGCACTGCCGAGTCAGGCCCTTAAATTCTTTCCCATGCCTGAGAGGTTGCAAATAGAGAGGAAAAACCGTTTCTTCCTGAATGTATGGGGACTCGATTAAATTCATGGTAAGGTTAACGTTTTTCACTCTGTGAAACCGCCAGACCTCAAGGTTTAAATATCTACCAATCGTAGCTTGGGGATCAGTGATCAATTTGTCTCAATCAGACAAACTGTAGCTCTTAGACCGGAGTAACCAGTCAGACAGATGACCCTGGATGTGGTCAATCAACGCTGGATTTGCCGCAGCGGGCGTGTTATTTCGTCCTTTTTTTCCACGGTCAAGTTTGATATAGCCTTGAGTATATTTAAGATCAAATGTTTCAATTTTATTCAAGCATTCAGCTACAACTTTAACACCGATGTATCAGCTAAACCAAATTCAGATTCAGATTAAATTGTCCTTTGTCTTATATGAGATGCGATTGTGTGATTTGTTCATTCTTGTTTGCATAACCTCCATGGGGCAGTATGGTTTTAAGCAGCAACCACTGTGTGGTCATTATGCTCTAGATAAAAAAAAATCATTAACTCTTGCAAATGTCTTGTACATTACCAAACTTAGAGAGCTAATTTCACATTAGTTAGTGTTATTACAGATAAAAAGCAACATATAGAAAGTGAGATGCTGGATTTTTTTATTACTTAACCGAAATGTGAAGATACATTTAATCTAATAGTGAATACAAGCCATGACTTCACATGATGTAACATGATGTCAAATCACACCCAAATATGTAAGTATCTACCCAAAATAAAAGTATGATTGCAAGAATACGCGTGGAATAAGTAGGCATCAACCATAATTTGACTAATCTAAATCACTAATCCCAAATTGACTAATTACCACCAAATTGCGAGAAGAAGGCTTGTTTGTGATAGATAGGGGTCAAGTAATTGGCAACTAATTATTTTCAGATATGACAGAAGACAATCAGGATTACGTCACCGAATGTGACAACTAAAAAACGAGGAGAAGTATGATGAATGAAGAACAAAGAAGGAATATTTTGTTGAGCAGTAAGGCCACCATTTGGCGTGCACTATGTTTATATTTTGTGCCATTGATTACGCCAGGTGCAAGTTTTTTTTCCATTCGTGCACATGAGTAAACAAACGGTTATAGAACGAAATATTTACAAGTACATTAATGTTGTAAGGAGAAAACACAATTTGTCTTGTATATTAAAGTACGTGTCATGTGAATAGGTTTCTTTAAGTTCTTCCGCCGGAGTTCCTTTTAATTTACAAACAACAGCTGAACGATTAACCCTTTCCGATTCATTTTCCGTTCTGATCTCAAGCCGTGGCTATAGCAGCGTAGCTTGCTTGAACCTTGTTATCGTAGGCTTGTCCAACGTGATCTGTGACACCAACCGGTGGGCGTGCTATTTTGTTATAATCACAAGGTCAAGGTTGTTTTGGCACTTGGGAATATATTAAACAGAATCTAAAATGAAATGGGATTGCTACCCATAAATGGTCTCCGCTGACTTTCCAATTATGGTCAGGTGGAGAAAGGATTATGCCGTCCTTGCTTCAAATTTGGCTTTTGTTTATGGTTTCATAAATCTACCGTGATCAATAGGAAACCGTCACCCCGAGCTAAATATGGCACACAAATCATCAGCCCTCCTCTTGTACCATTTTTATTGGCATTATATTATCTATGCTCCATAGCCCCAAGTGTCGACACGTCAACAGAAAAAGCAGTTGGAAAAACAAAGTACCGAATTTGTATTAATCATTTACGTTTAGCCCGGTAAACGGAATAAAACCAGCCAAGAAAAACAAGCATGGTTGTTGGATTCCTAATGTATATTAATAACAATAGGTTCACAGGGGGCCATCTTTAACTATCATTGTAAACCATGAGGTCGGGACCTCAGGAGAAAAATGAATTTGACTTGAAATCTTTAAAAACCTAGGAACAAGGGCACCTCAAGAATCTCATTGGAGCCATCATACAATTAATGCAGTATCCAAATGTCATGCCATTAAAACCTTAGGGTTTAGGTACTTGAATATATATGTCTGTTAATTTAAAATGAAAACTTAAGGTTCATTGTGTCTAATAAAACCTATTAACACTGAGGCTTTTGGAGCATGGAAGGTGTACGTTTCTGTTATATTTCCATCCGAAGATACAATTTATTGAACACTTTTGGTCGGCCTGCCTTGTTAAATTCTGACATACATGACTTCTCTGACATAGACAATACACAGTATAATTTAATACAACCCATCTATTGGGATTAATGTAAAGATATGAAAATTGCTGTTTTTTAATAAACTTATAGGCATTTTGATTGTATATACTGGACATAAAACTCCGCAATTGATATAAATGTAACTATACCATACTCTCGTGGACCTGTTATCACGTTACTCATTAAATTGGACGCAGAATTAATGTTTATCTCGGCATTGATTTCAGATGTATAACTTAATTAGTAAAAATATATATCTCTTAATGAGCATGAATCGTTTTTGATTAAAACGAATGAAAGGTCAGAACAAAATACACCAAACGGCATAACGCAAATTGTGTGTCCTATGTTTGATCTGTTACAAATGATATATCAAAAAAAGGGAATATATACTTGTTTCTTGTTTTTCCCATGTTAAGCTGCGTTCATCGGGCGCGCGGTATGCGGTATGTGAAAAATAAATCGCTCTAGTTGTTTTATCATTAACCATTTAACGACCCAGCGATTTGCGGTATTAGACACGCGGTAAAGTAGAAAATTGGATCCGCATACCGCGCGCGGTATAGCGCCCAAGGGCTCTAGTAACAAATATAAGATCTACAGATGCAGCGTGACCCAGCGGATTTGACGTCATCTGGCCCATGTCGCAGTGTTTAAGCGCCAAGTGAATGCCTCACGCGATTTTAAACCGCATTTAGCATTAGCGTTCTGCTTCCTCAATCCGCATATACCGCATACCGCGCATCTGTCAAACGCAGCTTAATACAATTCCTGTGTAATAAGGAATATTTTTGTGGGTTCCTTAACCCTCCGTTAGCTGGGGGCATGCGGCATTGCTGCTGCAAAGATAAAAGTCAAACTATCTCATCAAATTTGCCAGGAGTCGTTGAATTAGGGAGTCTATTAAATCGTTAAGCAGAGATTTTAAGTGAAATAATTATACCAGAAAATTCATCTCAGCCGGATTAGAGCTACTGCTTTTAATCACCTCATTCTAGCATCGGTCCCAATTTGTCATTCGTGATTGCGTTAAACCACATTCATAATTGTAAATTGATGCAAATTCCTGGCATGACGGACATTAAACGCAACCTTTGTACTGTAGTGATTAAGTAAGAGATGAAAACAATATTTACGAGCGTCATTCATTTAATTAATTGGAATTTTGAATTAAATGAAAAAAGTGAATGCTTAAATCTGTCGCATAAAATTAATAATTATTTCTCTGATGATCAAGCTCCCTCCGAAGTTTGGTGTTTTGAGCTTTATGCCCGCTGACGTCAAAATGGTATGACGGTTTTATCCACGGTGAAGGTGCATTTGTTACCCGTGTGGGGTTCCCTTCACATCAGTTAGGTCTCCCCATGTTTCTCCACGGTGGTTACGTCTTAATGAAACTGAATTAATTCCACCGGTTGGTTCTCGTAAAAATAAACTGAACCAAGTAACTGATGAAAATTTCTTTCGAGTGATCAAAAGATTAATTCTGGGACTTCTCGGGATTTTAAGTGAAAGTAAACTGCCTTTAAATGGAATTTGACACAAACAAGCTAAGAGGTGACTGTAACATCTTCAATGAGGTCATGTACCTTACATAAACTCCACTCGAAAGGATGTATTTGACTTACGATCTGTGTTTTGCTGTTGTATTTATCAACGCTATCTCTTTGTGGATTACGTCAGTCTCTGTAACCGGAACACTTTATACTTATGTTAGTATTTGTTAAATCCTTCGGGCAGCTTTATGTTTTGTTAATTTCTTGGTATTTAAAAGTTGCTGGTCTAAGGTTACCGCCATAAAATTCATCGTGTACTAATTAACTTCCCAGAAGATAGAGCAGAGATGCATTATATATATATATATATATATATATATATATATATATATATATATATATATATATATATATATATATAGCACAGAGTAGATCGAACCACGGTTTACATCCGGTGTTGTTACAAACATTTTCTCAGTGCAAATCCATCCACTTCACAGTATTCAAGTTCGTTTGCAACCAAAATCGTGTACTTTCGATTGTTAATTTAATTTAAACATCTACTATTAACATGCATGAACTACATGATTTAGGCCTGCATTTTCCCAGAAACGAATGTTCCTCGTGCAGATACGACAGGAAAACATATTTCTAGTGTCTTCAATATGATTTTTACTTTTAGCGAATTCATCACTATTACCAACAATATTCTCCTTTAATTTTATGTGGAAACGATAATCTGATAATATATAGCATTTTTATCGTGATAGTGAACCTATCAAAGTATGAATATTATTTGCTGAAGAGTGAGCCATTAGCATACAAATGTAACTAATCTCACCTGTTTGATTCAAAGAAGCTTATGTTTAGATGAATAAGTTCCCCACTATTAAGCCTGCGGACCTGATCTTGGAGGGGATGATCAAAACAGATTTTTCTTGCACCTGTTCGCTTATGCATGTGAAATTCCTGCCAGATTAGCGTAAAATACAAGTATGAAAAGTTCATGTTTTGTTAATAACAAACGTTGAAATTGATGAACTTATTATACTGATCCAAGGCATGTCTGGATTTTAATATCGTCTGAAACAAGAAATAAAAATAGGAATATTGCAGATGATTGTCAAAATTTGAATTTGGAAATGGTTACTTAGGTGGATCTGACAAAGCAGAAGTATATTATTGAGGTATATTATTTTATATAAATTTTATTTATTTTATATGGATTGTACAACTGTTTTAATAATTAATGCATGGCACTCTCAATGGCTCATTTTGTGGCGTTCGGTTGTCTATAGCGGTGAAGAAATCGGAGGATCCGTAGAAAACCACCGACCTTGGACGGGAAACTGTAACCCATCCTGTATAGCCATGGCGGGTCTCAACCACGGGTCGCCAGCGGAGAGAGTTGAGAGTTTTACCCCTCGGCTGTCTAGGTCCCTATCAGAGATAAATTCGATACTATTAACAAAATTCTAAAATTACAGAAAATAAAGGCTTCAAAGGATCGACAAAATCATTTCCAAAGATTAAAGTGCACGATCAGTTATAACAAAATAATAAGAGAGTAAAAGGTAAACCCGACATATCTACTTCGGTACATTGTGGTGATAAAGAGGAATTATCAATTTTAATAAAACCAATCTTAATCTGGATACTTTGTGAAATACTGTTAAGATGAACGCGTCATTTATGATTCCCTAAACATATTGCCAAATTAAGCAGCTGTCTGGTAAACGTAAACGTAAAACCGCTTTTAATTTCCACACTTTTTCAGTAGAGCTGAAGATGCGAAGACACTGTCTCCCATTGAGTTTTGTGTCATTTATGGATCTTACGTGGCATGTCATATTGACGCCTTCCTATGGCGTACGTGAATATAAAGCAGACTCGTTTTCGTTTAGCTTCAAAGTAAATGGCTGTGCTTTTCAAACTGTCATCTTCAATCCCCTGGTTACATAACAACCCGTGTGTCCGATAGAGATAACGATTGCCTTTAAACCACAAAGTATTGGTTTCCACAATTTTGACAAGGTCCTGCCGGGCCTACCACTTGATATCCTAAATTTGTTTGGCAGCTTGTTTGGTCCGGAATTATTTTTATAGTGATGTATCTGACTGTTTTTACTTAATCCATATGCTAGATAATATGTTGACCATGCTAGGTGATGATGTTTTATCTCGCATCTCTATAGCACTTAAAGGAGCCTATTCCAAAATCTGACTTCTATTAACTTATAGTTGATTAACAATAGTTCGTTTTGTTTACATTTATGTGTTTATAACATGTGGGGGGCCCGCCAAAATATCATAAACATATTCAATAAGAACATCTGGCGGCAAGTCTGATGAACGAGAATTTTGCATCGGGAACCACTGACCTTTCAATTTCCGTTAATAGGTAACTAACCACCCTAGGATATCCATGGTTTTTCGTTTGTCAACATTAATGCGTTTACTTGCAGCTTGTAGATAAACAAAGAGGCGTTATAAATATTTGTTTTTATCATATATTACTTAGATGTCATTAATTTGTACTCAGAGTAATTCAGAAATCTCATAAATTCTATAAAAAGTTTTCGTTTTTTTATACGGACAAAGTGAAGCATTAATTTGTTACAAATGACATGAAATCTCATAAATTCTATAAAAAAGTAGTAGAATGCTACTGACAGGCCGACAAGCCTTTTTATTATTAGATTATTTTTCATTAAGTTCTGCCGTTGAAAAACCGTTTACCTTATAGTAGATTTGGTTACATGTTGCTTACAGGAATGATACGCGAGTCGCTGGTTGTGTTCCATTCTGATATAGCAGGCCGGGCGGTCTATTGGAGCAAGAAAAGCTAGGTTACTAATAACACAAGATATAACGTAACATGTCCACTCATTGAATACTAAAATATATTATATTCAAATTTACACACAAATCATGCTCCCGCATGGAAAGTGGACAACAAATATCAAGTTTTTTTACAGAGAAGAAGAGAATAAACTGCATTTACGGTGAACATTTTTAATTGAAATACGACTGCGTACAAATTGGCATAATCTGTGATAAAAATTTTCTATGTCCGACTATACCCCAAGCATATTTGCATTGCCGGCGGTAGAGTTTGTTAAAGTCTGTTCATATCGGCATTTCCGGCGATATGAAAAGCGGTATCTAGGACAACAACAGAATAAAATCTTTGTGAACGCACGTCGAAAATCCCTCATTGAGCATGCATATATGACTGGGTTCATTCCAGAGTTTATATATCCCAGCCATGTAAATACAGGAAATATTATCTCGCCATGAAATACACATCCGGTATTGCATATGCCATATAGCAGGTTCGTCACAAAAAACGGCACCCAACATATGCAAAAGATACCCATCACTATGGCAAGGGTTTGTGCGGCTTTTTGTTCTTTTGCAAGTTTACTTAACTTTTTATGAAGGGCAAAATGTTTCCATTTTCTGGATATCATGCGACTAGGTCTGACATCATCTTGTGATGAATGCGGCCGAATGAGGTGAGCGGGACTGTCACTTTCACTGTCACTGTTGGCGGCCCGAGTATAATGAACATCTTCTGCTTCGCGCAAGCGCCTACCACGATGTATCCTTAAGGTCATGACCTCGCCATCGCGACCGTTGGCCGTCACTTTGGATCCAGTTTTCAGGCTGCGGATTTGTTCCGTAGCCGCCTGGTAGATTCTATAGTAAGCGTACATTATAACCAGGACAGGGCAATAAAACGATACCAAAGATGATACAATGAGGTAGGCGCCATCCTCGGTGAAAGCGCACACGTGCGTGGGTGAGCGCGATACAGACACCGAGCGCCACCAGAGTATAGCAGGGAATGAGATAGCGGACGAACAGATCCAAACAAGGGTTATAAGAACTAGGGCACGCGCGGTGGACATCTTACTCGGGTATGCGATAGGGTCCGTTATTGCCCAGTAACGATCTAGCGAAATCACAGAAAGATTTAGTATCGAAGCCGTGCTGGCGAGCACGTCAAAGGAATGCCAGACATCACACCAATCCGACCCAAACAACCAATATTGATTGGTCATTTCAAGTGTGATGCTAAATGGCATAACCACTGCTCCGATGATCATATCAGCGATAGCCAAAGAAACAATGAAGTAATTAGTGACAGTTCTTAGATATCTTTCTCGGGCCACTGCCACCATCACCAATAAATTGCCCAATACGGTGATGACAGCGAACAAAGTTAGCGCCATGCCCAGGGATGGATTTCCGCTTAGAAGTCCTTCCGGCAAACCCGATGACGAGTTAAACCTGTCGTTTCGGCTTAAGTTAGATGACTGGTTCGCATTTAGGTCCGCGTATTGACTACACCAGCGGTGGTTTTCTAAGACGCTAGACGCGGTACAGTTTATCCGTAGAGACCCGCCAAAGTCGGAAGAAACCACTTCGGCAACATGCGGGTATTGCTTTGGCAAGTGCACATGCGGTGTACCGCTGCCTGTCGTGCGGTTTTCAAGCGATGTGGTGAAATTGTATCTGACCATTTTTCTTGTTGTTCTGTTTTTCTCGGTCAATGTTTTATTCCAGCGAGAACCATACTTGTAGCCAACTCTATAACTGTTATAAGGCATTTTGTGATGCTCAAATAACCTGGTCTAATTTTAGCACTTTAATTGTTACAGGCGACGCTGGATTTTGTTTATCACATGCTGGAAACAGTGAATTCACGCTCGCCGAAACTGCACTGGGCGGTACATCGCTTTGATCTATAACAGGGCTTTAACTTAAAACCCCCTTCGGGATCTTTGGCGCATATCAAACTGAGTGATGTCCAAGGTTCAACGGTGCTCATGACATTAATTCCATCTAGTAGAAACAAATCTAGTGAAGGCCCCAATGCCTACTTTGATTACCTTTCACGTTGACCCATAAAATGTACGTCTTAAAATCAACTTATCCTTGTTGGGCGCTCGGGTGTACTTTGATCGCCAAGACAATTTCAACCCGTCGTAACTTGATTGATATGGTAGATTAGTGTATATATCCCTGGCGGATGGGTCATGGCTCCTTGGCTCATCTGTTTAGTAGCTAGCCTCAAGAAACATCCGACCCGAGAATATCAGCCATCCCTCTTCAGAGGAGCTGGGTCTAGTTCAGATCCGCGGCGTACATCTTAGAAATCGTCGATTTTTAGCGTGAGGAGAGGTACACGTGTCCGTCCGAGGCGTGAAGATGTGCCCAAGTCCCCATCGATTTGTCAAAAGATGAATGTCGCTCGTTCTTGCCTCAGATAATTATGATGAGTGCTCCCACATCACAAGCTGCCCGCCGGTTGAATCGGAACACCAGCGGTGATACCTGCAAGAACAAACGAAAGCGCTCTTAGACGGGAATTAATAGACAAACGGAGTTAGATACGCACTGGATGTCCCCGAGTGCCAGTGTTTACCCATTGCTTATTCCCCCAAGACCATCTATTCTCCTACTTCTCATAATTTCCGAGCATAAAATTGGAAGATGGCCTATTTTTCATTGAGCCTTCCAGCTTAATAATAATTGATACTCGCCTACGCCTGTAACCGCTCCTCGATAAGTGTTCCCTGAAGACATTTCTAATGTGCATTTAAGAGATTTTGTACCTATTTCCACTGCAAACATCATAGGTAAATCATGACTTTTAGTATATGATTATCAATGTCCTGTCAATAATAATTTGAAAAAAGCACGTTATTTAAAAAAAAACTCTTTCTGCTTTTTTATAGGTTTTAAAGGTCAGGTATATGGATTAGTCGTACGTGAAGGTTTTTTTTTTGTGCATGGACTGATGGTAGGTTTGGGTGTTTGTTACGGAATCTAATATAAACAGATCACGTATGCGTGATGAACACAAATTCTGTAATGGAGATAAAAAAAAATCAGATTCTGCAACACTAGGCAGCGTGAAATGTCTATGGGAATGAATAATGAAGTCAGTGGTTTTTTGTTAACAAATAACTATAGATTATTCTTAAAACAACCCTTACATTACAATACACTAAATCAATACAATTATACAGTAAAACAGCGGTATAGCAACAAATCAATACAATCACACAGAAAATAATGTGCACAGTACCTGGATACCAACACCGGCACAATGATAAGTTCTTTAAATGTATACTCTCAGAGAATGACAGTCCAGTGTAAAGCTCTTGTAACATCCAGAAAGTAAACTGAAGTCCAAATGCATAAAATCCAGGAGAAAGTCTTAGAAAATCTATAATTGCCGCATTCGGCGAATAAGGTCCTAGAAACTGACACACGCTTAATTCTGCGTCCGCTGGAATCTGCTCTGCTCTCCCTGCTCCGTTCTAAAACACAGCCCCTTTATATACCTTCACACCTCAAGCCGAGAATTTTCCACTTCTCGAACAGTCTTAAGGATCCTACATGATACAGTAAACACACGTTTCAGGAATTCTCTAGAAAACTTCGCCGTGAGCATCCCTACATACCAGGGTCATCACATGGCCTCGGCCAGGCGTGAAAACCTAAGGCTAACATGACAACGAGAGTTCAACCAGTACGGATTAAACATAGAATGTAACAAACGGCTCGGCGAGGGTGTCACAACAGGAGTTACGCCCGTGTCACACAATAAAAAGAGCACCTGTAACATGTTGCAAAACGTTGGATGAATGATGATAATTTAATCATATCCTTGAATGTTCCTTATGGACTGTTCTATTTTGGCACACATATAGTTTGAATATTACCTCTATAAGCTGACTTACGATCCTGTGTCAAAGCAAATCAGTTGTATTTGATGTTTGCAATATCCCAGCAATCACTGGACCCCCTCCTCCGGACGGCAACAAATCTGCGATATTGGAGAATCAGCTACGCACTGCACGGCCTTGGGATTTAGGTAAATGTCAAAAAAAAGTATCAGGTGTAAATCTGTGACCTAGGACTTATATTGTGTCCAAATGTCATGCTTTAGGAAATCTGCCATATTGGAGATCTGGCCCAACAAAAAAATGACAGATGAAAAAGAAAAGAAAATTCAAAGGGTTTGCACTCGAGGGGACTTAAGTTGACCCACCCGTACTGATTTTTACCGTATATACCATATTTGCCTTTATAGAAATACACTCAGCAACCTCTATTAGCTTTTACTTCCTACGTGGAGGCTTAAAACATGATTCCTCATCGTTTCCTGATTTCAATTCAATTAAACCCTTTCACTATTGAGTGATGTTTTTCATGTAGGCTTCAGCTTATAACCGTTTTGCCCTTTTAATAAACGATCGATTTCCCGCTTTTCATTTGGCCGTAATCTTAAGAGTAAAGGTTTTGTGTTCTTAATTATTGACGCAAATTTCCCTATCACAGACCCTGTAACCGGGATGAGTATGGGTAATAAATGGTGTTGAGTTGAACAACTGATTCGTTATCGAAGAGCCAAGACAATCCAGTATCATCCATCAGTTGAAACAGAATAGGTTGGACTTTTACGGGGTAGAGATTTTAGATTACCACTATTTCGATTACCTCTTATAATTGGTTAAATCTTTATACATGAATTATTTGTTTCGTTGTTACCTGTCATGCATTTGGAGCATGAGAGGTATAAATATAATAAAAATGTATTTTATTTCATTTTCATGTATTGAAAATAATTTTCAGTCATATAACGTGTTTTATTTTAAAAAAGATGAGTTGCAAGCTTACATGTGACTGTCTCACTTTAACAAAGGACGTGGGGAAAATTTTAACAGCGCAGGGGTAACTTGTCAGTTACGACACCGCAGGAATTATGTGTGCTATATACTTTATGTAACATCGGGTCATGTATGTTTAATATGTATGATGAATATATTTTATTATAGATTGTATCATGTGTCTGCATCTAGGCCCAGGCCCTATAGATATAGGAAAACAGCCTATAAGCCAAACATGCTACCCTTGTAAAAAATTTTTAATTAAAATATAGCTTCGATTTCAAATTAAGGTAAGTATCATGAAATGGAAATATCTCAAAGCCTTTACACTCGGGTCAAATTTACAATATAGACAAAAACAAAATGCTCTTTCGGGCCATCAAGACATATACTTTATGTGTGTAGCATGCATGGAACGTGGATACGCTACTTGTCCGAACTCTGGCCAGTTTACAGTACTGATGAATTATACAAAACCGTCCTCTTATTTTTCTTTTATGGGTTTATTCCAATCTACATATGATATTGTGAAATGAATTTACGATTGTGTATTGGCTGTAGATGCTACCGTCAAGGTTAGCTTTATCACATTTTATACCGCTTGTCTCTGTGTCTCTATATTGCGTGTTTTATGGCGGGTTTTACAGCTCCCTGGGGAACCCCATGACTGAAGCAGCGCTCTGTACCCAGTTAGTTCCATTCTAAAAGATCCAGACAAGCCACAAGAACCATTCGTTCACCAACACCACTCTTTGCACCAACCATTGGCATGGCCAGTCCAAAGGAAACAGTTGTGGTTAAGTTCTTGGCGATGATCGTGGTGTGAAAACGCAACACAAACATTTAGTAACGTCAATGTTAACCTGATGACTGAATCACACGGACGGTTATTATACTCCAGATACTCTTAACACAGAATTCTTCCATTGTTTTTTTTTTCTTTTTATATCCCTTGTACGATTTTACATGAAAATATTAAAAAGTGTACGTTGTGATGTATAGATGCTATTTTTCCAAGTTATAACTTTAGCTTTTTCCGATAGCCTATGTAAACATCAGATATATTTGATCATTAGATGTAGTTTTATGTCATGCATGTTATCTACCTCTATTATATATTAATGTCTTTATGTCAATTCTAACACATGTAATTGCAGCAAAAAATATTTAATTGTAGCAAGACCTTATTAAAAAACAGAACTTTACTGAATGAGCTATACTTTTGGAATATATTGTTATAAATACTCCAATCAACTACCCATGTCCATCTATTTTATTTTGCCAATAATTTCGCAGAATGCGACAAGCGATATAACAGGAGAGAAATACTATCTGGCAAGAAGGCAATACTCACCTTTCTTTAGTTTCCATATAATGGTCATGAAATGATACATGATAAAATGAACTAGCGACCCTATTTGAGTATCTTAAAATAGACTCTTTTGCCGATACAAGGAGAGAATGTCAAGAGGGTATTACCCATTTTACAATCGGGTACAGCATATTCGAATGATTTTGTTCATTCACACACCTTCGGACCTTCCTCTTATATCCAAGGGACAAACATTAATGCTCACGTTAGAGGTGGCTTACGTTTTTGTGCCTATTCAAAGGACAGGGGAACACGATTGCAAAGTTAGATATTCATTTTTTTTCTAATTTGACATAAATCTTGACACTATACCTGTGACGACAGCTTCAATAAAGTTCAGTTGTAATATTTGAAAGAAAGTCGAAATAGATTGAATGAAAAAGTGGACAGAGGAGGAAGGAACTGATTATATCTCCGAAATTGATGACCATGTTTTCATTCACGAATTTTTTTTTTTAGATTCATTACCGACTGTCATATTTTGCTCAGTCAATGAGAATTTATCAACACAAGTATCGCATTGCCTAGTATATTTTGAACTTAAATGATTGTTCCTTATCTGCCCACGTATAAACAGTAGCTGTATATACATGTACGTTGATACTACGACTCGTGACTCAGAAGGGGTGGTTTTACACGGCAATGCAAGCAGTGTCGTGTCTGCTAGTCACGTTACATGCTACTGGGCAGGAAAACTCATTTTACATGCTTTGCAAACACAAAACTCCTTTAATTATAGAGAATAAATGACATTCTTCACTTAATCAATGCTCGTATTTTCCTGTTCTGATGGACACCACTATTAAATGACGACCAGAAAAAAAAAATGAAAGTATTGGCTGCCAACCAGTGAGAATGAATACAGAGCAGACCGCCACGTGGAATTGTCATGCTATTAAACACGGCTGTGTTCTCGGTTATAATGAAACTTGTGGGCTGTAAGTGGGGCAGGGCGATTCACAATCACCTCTTCAGCCACTAACAGCGTGGCCCCTCCGTAAATCACAATTACCGGCTCATCAAACAGTGAATACAAAATTACTTAAGGACATAAAGTTTGTATCTATCGTTTCTCTTCACACCCTGAAGCAAGCAGTTCAAATTACCTCGGAGATAAAGTTCTTTTAATGTTAGAACTTACCAATATAATAGCTATTAAATTAATTGGTAGGCCGCTTTTAAAAATGCATGATATTTACAAAGGTTATCGGCTACAAGCAAGGTTCCGCGAAATTCCGATGACAACATATTTTTGGCCTGACCTAAATTACAGCTTATTTGCTGCTACGTGGTCTTCTTAAAGAACAGTGCGTTAGCTGTTGTTATACAGACCACTTGCGAATTTATAGTCATTACTGCCTCCGCCAGGAGGGTATGCGTTCGTCCCCGTTCGAGTTTGTGTTTATGTGTTTTTGTAGGATTTTATTTACAACATAATTAACGCGATCAAGAATTTCAGGCCATTTCGGGAATGGGCCAATTAAGAATCGATTAGATTTTTGTATGAACCCAACTAATGATCGGGATTCAGGAATTTAACCAAGGAAAATTCAGAAATGTACAGTCATATATGCACGAACGAACCGGATGAAATGGCCGAATACGTGGAATTCCATCACAGTTTTGGGAGCATCCTACAAGAGGGATCGCCACATGGTGGATTATAGCATTCAGAATGCAGATTTTTAGTTTGAGAAAGATTTTGATAGTTTGAACACAGTTCAGACAGCCGTTTAAAAAAGGGTTATATACCTTCTGATATAGCCAAGGACATGCCATAAGTTATTATACATACGTTTCTGTTCAAATCTGATCCGGGTCTCCCCCCCCCCAAATCCCCGCGCGTGTCAGCAGGTAACGTGCAGGAATTTTCAAGACTGCATCTATGGCCAGATCCTCTTCGTTATATCGATCATTCTATGCACCCTGTGAAGCCGAGCGAGCTCATAGTAAACCAAATGACAGTATCACCACACTTTTGTTTGCTCATCTACAATGTTTTTTTCTTCTTCTCGTTTATAATTGAATTTTAAAACCTTTTGGTGGAATATTATTATACAATGTTAAACTGATTTAAGAGAAAAATGTTAAATGGTGTTGAGGTGGATTTTTCATTAAGTGTTTATAGCTGCTTTAAAGGAGACCAGGCCTGCCAGTGGTAACTGACCAGAGCAAGTGCTCTGGAAAAAAAGAGCTCTCTCTGAAATAAAGAATGAAAAAACAGCGGGAATGCTACATTTTTATCACAAACTGAAAGATGTGCTTCGCATTCCACGAATGAGTATATATATCGTCCCAAAAGACGCGGAGCACACATCTCCGTGCGTGAAGATACGGGTATTTTCCACATGTGACACACGCTGCTAAGTATACAATTCTAGTTCCAACGTGAAAGTTATAGCAGGAGTGAAATAGCATATTTCGGAATTCTTTCACTGAACAAAATGGGAAAATGAGTGCTGCTTACCAATGTGAAAAAAAGTAATCTGCGTTTTTTCAGTTAATCGTCAAAAAAAGTGATTCTTAAAAAAGAGTTTTTTTGGCAGGCCTGAAGACATTTAAGTGTCACCAAGTTAAACTAAGATGGAAGTTCTTTCTGGTCTCATAGCTGGTGAGACCATGAAGCTCCAAATTACAAGCACGCTTTCACAAAAGTCGAAATATAAAAGTCCATGTCAAGAGCAAAACAAATATGCAGGAAGAAGTAAATGTATTCAAGGAAATATAGGAAAAATGTAAGACTGAGACAAAAAGGCGGGATAAGAGAAAAAGAGGGCTGCTCGACAGCTCGCACTGGTAATTCGATCAAGATTAGATTTTTGATGGGGATATCTCCGAGTCCATACGGTGTCCTACGATTGACCGAGACCGTGGATCGGCGTCTAGTCGTGGGTTCTTACTCACGACGCTCCTCAGACTTCCTGTCGTGTGATACACTCTGGACCACGCAGGTGAGGTACACCGAGACTTTTTGACGCCAGGAAAATCGTATAAAATGTGAAAAAGAGAACTTGGTTCAACGCTGCCAAGTTCTAAGCCGCTGATGACAGTACATATTTCTTCATGTTTTGTTGCATCACTAGTCTCCCGAATGGTTTAATGGCACTCTAGCGCGAAACGATCTTGGACTCTCAGAAACGTTATAGAAAACAGTTGTTGTTACAGTTACAGGCTAATGTTCACAATACGTTGTATACTGAACAGGTCTGTAAACTCAACTGAGCAAACTAGAAAGTATGAAGCGCCTCTAATATCAGTAATTGGTTGTTTTCGTTATAGATATGAAGTATATACGCCTCTGAGGTCATGTGGCCGGTCACCACCATGTACCTGCATTTGAGAGTGTATGTTCGGGTAGTCTCCGTGCAGATCAGTTCTTTTTTGTGTAATGTGAAGGATTTTCCACGTATTCTTACTCTGCGTGGAGGTGGGTATATAGGAATTTAAATTAGCACTGGTCAATCTGTAACGTATCAGGCCTATGTACATGTATAAAGTCTGTGAATAGGACAGTGAATAGGACAGTCCTGCTTTTTTATTGTAGAAAGTCAACGTACATAGATTTGCCGGACTTTGATCTTCCAATTTGCGTAAAAAGGTTCCACACTGACTTTTCGGACAATCGACGGATTCCACATTCGGCCATTCACTTAAAACAAGTAATTAAGTAGTCCATTGGAATGGGTAAACATGTTGGTATCTTTAGTAAACTTCGATGATCTGGTTGAGAGCTCTGAAATGAACATAAACCATGCTGTGGACTTCACGATCATAACGAATCTTGTTTAACATGAATTTTTAGTTATCCTAATCAAGAAGAACAAGGCAACTTTGAATTTTAAAGCCAGACTACATGCAGGTCAAGGTATATAGCAAGTAGAGCCAGACACCGGGAAACATTCCGAAATCACTAGTCTTATTTTCAAAGTCCGTCCACAATCACATATCTCTTGCTGTTCCATGCAGTAGAGTCATATCGAAGCAGATTTGCAAGGAAATGGGGGTTTAAAATGGGTTATTTTTTTCTTCATTAATATTGCAAATGTCTATGCAAATTGATATACAGGAATAACTGATCAAAATCAAAATTGTTCCAAGAAATATAAGAATGATATAACCCATTGTTCCTTGATTGAAGAGTTCATGGCATAATAACGTCTTAAAAGGCACCGAAATATTAAATTCATAATGGGTATATTTACAAAAAGGGGTAATTCTAAATTAATATACATTAAACTGGATTTCAAGAGTACCAGAATTCTATATAAAATGTAAAACTAATGCTTTATAGAATGCTTTGTTGAACTCTTATGAACCGTTAACCAGTTTCCGATTTCCTCATTGCCGGCTTACTTGCTTTGGCGTCGAGCGCTTGCAATATATTATACTTCGTTTCCCCACCAACTGAACTTGAGCAAGGAACCCCTCCCTTACACTATTATCTTTTTTCCCACAATGTTGTCGGTGACTAAATATGAGATTAGAAGCAAATACAAGAAGAGAAATGCAATTACAATACATTAAATCAATATTTTATTATCCTTTTTGGCATTGTATGGTCTTTATATACGATATCATCCATGAGTAAAATCAACCGGAAATTTGTTGATCACAGTTTCAATGGAAACCAGTTGAACTTGATCTAGGTAGTTTCAGTCAGCAAACAAATATTGGAAAACACAGAACGGATATACCTTCGTCAATTAAAAAAAAATTTAGGATCATTCGTAATTTTAATTCGTAATCCTTAATTTAGGGATAACAATACCACTCGGTCGGGAGCAACTGAACTTTCCTTCATTAAATAAAATACCAGAAGATAGATTTTCTCGTTTAGTTATCTATTCAATACTTGTTAACGCAGTTGTCCACAAGATTTCCTTGGAGACCTTTCAGCAAACAGACAAACAGACAATCATAAAAGGGACGAAACACGCGAACTCCGCCTAACTTCTAAAGTGTGGTATAATCATTTCCATCAAAGTGTAGATAAATAAGTTTTGATTAATTTACACCTGACTCTTGATAGGTAAATTACGTTAAATTACTTAATTTTAATATTAACAATTCATTATTTCTTATTGGTTATTTGATTTCTGGCCTAATGCCGCAGACAAACCGAGACCACTCATAGTCAATCCAGGAATGGAAAATGTGTCTGTCAACATCAACTGACTGCTTATACAAGTAGCTATATTTATTCTCCTTATACCTCGAATATTGGATTACGGAGACAGAACCGCAGCATATTAAAGAAACACAACCCAGCTGGGTTTACATAAGCCCTCGGGCATGGACGACCAGTTAACGATTCAACTGACATTACTTTGAAGTCTTTTTTCAAGGGTTTGGTTCTAATCTCTAATCTCTTTTCCTGGTATGTGTAGTTTTTGTGTTAAACTGAAAAGACAGAATAAAATGAATCAGGATTTTGAGTCGTCAAAATGAAAAGGAACCATTGATATTTCCCCATGTTTTCTAAGTGTCCCCGGTTTGTGTCACTCTCTTTTCATACTCGCACCAAACTAACCATGTAAATAGGCTTTTGGATGATTGATCGGGATCATAAAAGAAGCAAAACTTGCCTAGCAGAGTTCTTCCCCTTGAAGACGAAGTACACCTAAAATAAGATAAATTGATATTACCCAGAGTTCCAAGCATTGAAACATGATGACTGTTATTCTTTCAAGTTTAAATATATCGATTACATTAAAACAGAACAAAACGCATACCTCTACCAAAGGCCTCCTTTTTTTTATATTTTGTTAAAGGTGCCTTAAACTGATTTTTAAGTAAAATTAATGTTTCCATTGAAAAGAGTTGGGATTAATGCAACCTCTAAGAGAAAGCCGCTGCCATTCCTTTAGACGTTAAGTTTAAGTATGCAATAGATAAAATCCGGAAATATGCATGTCTGCACGAGGATTTATTGGTACCATATAAATATATTTCCACTCATCAAACAGACATGAGTGCTGAACACGGTTATACTAATTAACCATTCATTCTCCTCACATCTTATGATAACTGCATTTAGATCAAGTGTCAAGTTAACAGTGCTGCTGTTTAAGAACGGCACCCCTTGGATAGAGTACACGGCTGTGATTGACCACTACACCACATTTCTCTGTTTAAACACCATCCACAATTCTATCATTTACAAGCACATGTAAGGCCTAAAAAATTGTTTTGATTTTTAAGGTTTATTTTAGTATTGTTACAAATCAAAAGAAAGTAAATTACTTAAAGTACAATAGTAAGTAATACAGCCATATTTTGGGTTTTACGTAAACTGATCTGCATAAACTTTCATTGTCTCATTATATTTAGCATGACGAAGAATGATTAATAATACTCATTTTAATAATTTATATATATATATATATATATATATATATATATATATATATATGGAAAACACACTGATTTCCTATAAGTATAATGTAATGAGATCGCGATATATTGCAATACGAAATTTGGAGGCGATACCCAGCCCTACTATTTAGTAATGACGACTGTATACTAATAGATGATTAAAGGGTGATTATCACATACCAGGTATATTAATTTAAAGATAATGAAGTATTGTGTTATCTCCTCAAAATATTATTGTACCTGTCAAGCTTTCGTTGTAAACCTATTGCTTCAGCATGTAAACAGGTGGATATGAACTTGCACCGGACGGGATCAATGGTGCCCGCCCCCTCGTAACTTAACAAATCAAGGTTTTCAAGCTTCCAACTACTTTTTGTTCGGTCTTATACATTTCGTCTCCTTGCCTCAGATTTGTGGGGCATGCGCAAGATCGGACCTCTGGTCAGAAAGTCTTGCGATGGTAAGCAAGCAACAAACATGGACTGCACTTACTTATGCTGGTGAAGTGGAGAAGTCCGCGCCGGTATGGCTTTCCTTGAAGATTTTTCTATTCGACAATAACAAACGCACAAGATAATACACATATTTTTGCAAATATCTAAAATCTATATCATTTAATCTAAATCTTTAAAACAAACTCAATAAACTACCAGGAAGAGCTACAGCAATATCATGTTGCTGAATTGATAGACATGGTAAATGGAACTCGGAACGGCCTCGTATTGAACAATATTCAATGAAGTAACTGTATTTTTGTATCTATTATAAAATAAAATTTCCTTGACAAGAAAGGTTCGCATGCTTGTATCCAGGGATATATGGTCGGCTCTCTTAACTTGGTTTCGGAAATAATATTTAAATCAAATCATTGCATAAAATTATGTTGTTAGAAATGTGAAAAAATGGCAAGTTTTTCAGGTATAATGTTCAAAACTGGTGATGATATTGTCATGGAGCACATATCAGGTATAATAATTAACGCAAGCCATAGACCGTAGGCAGCCCGGACGCTATCTTTAATGATATAATTTCACAGATAACAGATAAGGAAATGAATTTATCAAAGCCACACAGGTAGCCTGACGGGTGCTCGGTTTTGTTGAAGATGAGTTATCAACAGATGAAATTTAACGCTAACTTCGTGAAATCAGAAATCTTGAATTGCTTCTAATCTATCGGAAAAAGAGTGTAATAAACTTAGCTGTGAAGATACCAAGTGTACCTATAAATACCAATGTATTATATTGAGCTACTCTCAAAACTACATCGCATAAACAAACATTATATATCAAGTATCAAGACTAATAGCTGATGGCCAAGAAGAAATTTACTTTCAAACATTTGATTAAATTTTGTTTTCGTCGGCTGTAACAAAATTAAGGAGCAAAATATGATCATTTAGGTTGTTAGGTTGTTCCTTGGAAAACATGTTGTTTACGACGTATCTGATATCATTAGATCAGATCATGTCTCTAATCTGATCAGTTTATGTCTGTTGGTGGCTTAAATAATACAGAATTTTACGCCAGCTATTAGCCTCTGTAAGCGAAGAAATCTGCATTCTAAGGAATGCAAGCCTCCGTCATGTGTGGGGTCCCCGTTGGGGAGAGGGTTAATTTGGAAAGTCAGACAAGGTATAAAGTAAATAAATTTGGTTTTCTCCTGTCAACAGCAAAATGTGGGTTGTACAGCTATGTGTTTCATTAAAATAGTATGAAGGTACCTTGTACAGTATTGCGAAATTGCCCAATTAATATAATTAACAAGGATGGTCAAACAGGAGCCATGGTCTCAACGTGGCAATGTCCGCTTTTAATATCTGTGTTTTATACTTTATTTTGTCATATCCCAGCAGTTTACAGTACATTTTACAGAATTTGTGAGATTCCTAACTTATTCTGCATGCTTACATATATGAATGAATTGTAGGTCATTCCTTTTAAGATCTTATAACGCCTCTGTTATAGATGTGTGAACCTGTTTATCTACAAGCTGTTGCATACGCCCATGTTGAGAAACAGAAGAAAACATATAACCTAAGGTGTTTTTTTTTATATGTACAAAAGTTGAAAGGTCCCTATTTCATAAAACGTACAAGTAATAATCATTATTCAACAAACGTTAGCTATTGGAATAAGCCCCTTTAAATTCGGAACTGAGCTACAGGCGTTAACTGAAATAAAACTTTACTTTTGCGCCCTGTCACTTATACTACCGTGAATTATCACCATAACGGTCACGCGGGTCTTTGCTTGTACCGCTCACTTTGCATTGGGATCTAGCGGGCAAGCAATGAAGCTGTCTGCAATCTGCCCTTCGTTTCATTGAACCTGAATCCCATAACGAAATTGATTCCATCTGTATGGATATTTCGCCTGATATAGTGGGCCATGGGGGCAAATCAAGCGTGTTCTATGTTGTAATAAGAAACCGGGCTTCCGCATCCATCACTACAGAATCTCCGCCCCCTATAGGAGGCGGCGGGGAGAAGTTGCAGGTTCTCGTATTTTCTCCTGTTTTCTCGTGCCTTATGAGATCGTTGTCAGGATTTATATGATTGTTCGCCCCTGAGCATATAAAGATATTAATCATACAAACATTGGTAGCTTAGCAGTTGAACCAGGCAAAATAATTGATGCTGATTAGAGGAACAATGGTGCTGATTTTATCGACATGTTTTGTTTTGTTTATTAATGTTTCGTTGAGAAGTTTGCAAGATAAGCCTACGTTCAGAGGAAAGCTACCAAAAGATATTGTTAATAAGAAAAATATGGTATATTATTAAACAATACATATTTCACTGACAAACAACAGAATTTTGCTCATGTTTTCATTATCATATTGTAAAGAGCAATCTTGTGCGAAAACAATATAAGGAAGAAAATATGGTCTTCAATTGAACATGTTTCATTGGGAAATATCTTAAATTAGTTTTGACTTTTCAACCAATGTCATTTGTTTGTACAACCATACAAGTTAAGCTTTGCAAACATATAAAAGGCATACATTGTACAGTGTTTGATAAACCGTTTCAGACTGATAGTTTTAAACTATTTTCCACTTTATCCCCAGCAGAAGATGAATCCTGAATAGACAAACTGGAGCAAATCGCATGATGAATCTATGTATATAACTATAAACGTGTTCAGTTTACATGGATTACCTAAATAGACATTATAGCTATAATCAAAGCACTCTTCATGGCTCAGGGGGTGTTGTGGTGTCAAGTGGTGGAAGAAACCGGATAGCCCGGATAAAACCACCATCCTTGGACGGGCCACTACAACCCACTCTCATTGCCACGCCGGGGATCGAACCCGCGTCGCCAGCGTTTTATCCCTCGACTCCTAGCCCCATAATTGTTTTATATTTAGTAATATATAATTATATATAGTACATATGAAGAATACTTGGTATGAAATGAATGTGAAAAAATATTAAAAAATGCTGCGTATTTTACATATGAAGATATATGTATGCAAATATGTATGTGTATATATAATAGAAAAAAAGCTAAATTAATGAAAGGTAAATAAAACATAAACAAACGGTACATTCAAACTTTCTCTTGGTAGGAAACATAAATTAGTATTGATGCTGCATGGTACAAAGCTAATAATTCCCCTTTTGAATGACACTGTCGAGACTGTGTATACTTAGGCAGAGGATCACCTGCATTGGTGACTGTTTTCTCCGCACTTTCCTATAAGCAATCAGTATTAATGACTGTGTCACGTAGTCGGCAAAATCCTCAGCTGGGGTTGGGAAACCCAGACTGCAGCCGACCAAAAAAATATTCTCCCCACACACCAGCGATGACGCACGGGAGGTAATGATTTTAAATCTAATCCCTGCATGTGTCGGACAGTACAATTTCCGCCAAACGAACTCTATGGCCAGGTGACGAAATCAGACTAGCGGAATGGGCCACCTTAAAGTGACACACCATATGTCAAAGCAAGTCCTGTGACACTCGCTCAAGCGGGGGACTGTAGATTATACGTCTGTTCTTAAACAATTGTCTCCCTGGCTCCGGGTGCCCATTATGAGTTGTGGCTCTACCGATCACCGTGCAGAAAGATTCTCGAAAATGCTTTTAACGTGTCTCATATATTTCCCTTAGCTGTTCAACTGAGGTTATGATTGTGACCTATAGGTAGCTTAAGGTGTTTAATGAGGGTGAATTTGACATAATATTATATTTATTGTGCGTTATTATTTTTGCCTACGGCCTCTAAGTATTTATTTGTGTCGCGGTGTTTTATGTAGTTGCATCCCATTGATATATCCAGAACCTATTCTGCATGGATGGGCTTTGACTGGACTCGGTGGTGACCAGCTAATGAATAAAACAATTGTTCAGCTCCTTTGTGAGAATTTACAAATGTTTTCCAGTGTTGTGACTCTCTTAAACTGTCTTGATTATTGGACAAATAACATAATAATGAAAGTTTTATCAGGAGAGGAAAGGTACGTTAAAGGGGCCTAATCACCTGTAAAGCATGTTGAATTAACACTAATATTAGCCTCCCTTTAAAATAAACTACTTGCCAAAATATTGCCCTGAAACCGTTGCTTACTCCTGTAAACGAGTGTTAAAAACAGTGGACCCGGCGCGATCACAGGTGTTACAATTGCATAGCTGAGCTACAACTCGTGCCAATAATGGGATGTCCTGACTGACTAGGCCCCAAATGTAATAAACGTTCCTGCTGACTGAAACATCGCGTGTTGCCGCTCACAATCGGACCTACGGTCACGCGGCCTTGTTATAGTAAACAAGCAAACGTGGATTGTGTTAACAAACATGAAGAACCGTAACATAACAAGGTGTTCAACAGCCGAGACTGTGTGATGAGATGGTTTTGTTTGGAAACTTTATTGTAGTTTAGTAAGAAGCAACTGATATTAGGAAAGAATAGGTAAATCATTGCCCCTGATTAGTTTTATTGCTTCATGTATGCAATTTCACTATAATTTGCGATTAATGGCGCGATCAACCACGAGAGTGGCTTTTACTTTCGGCTTTTTGGCAATATGTTGAATAACCCGGATGTCGCATTTCAGAATCAAGGGATACCGCTAGTATTAAAATTGCCATGAGAAAACCCTTGTTCTCTCACGGATCCTTTTCTGGCGATAATTGCAAAATGCTTAATTTGGAAACACGTTCTTATTTTTGAGGATAAAGTCTCATCTCAGAGCGAGTTCTGTGGAATATGACCAATATTTCACTGAGTCTACTAAAATGAATGGCAATTCATATTAATGTCACTATAAATCTTTCTTCTTGGATCAAGATTAAAAAAATATGTGGAATTTATACTGATAATGAGAATGTGTTCCGATGGATAAGATAACCTTAAATTTCAAGACGAGATGATAATTCCTCGTTACCCCGACTGCGCTATGGTGATTACATGTCAGAGTGAAACTTATTGTTAGTGAATAAAAAACGTGATATTGTGTAGTTTTCAACTTTAGATTGAACTCAATGGGAGGAACCATGTTGGTTTAAATTTTACGGTGCACCTTGAAATGCTCAGGTTTCAAAGCATGGCTTTTACACTTTTGACTAAACCGAACTATAGGACTGAAACTTTTATCTCAATATCTCATATTGAGAAACCTTAGGAGGTTCTCCGTAACCCGATGGAGATATGGCGATAAAATGTGAGTGAAACGTATTGTTAAAGAAAGAAAAGCTGTAGTGTCATAAAAACTTAGCATTTTTTTTGGGTGCGCAATATTATCGATATATCGGTATATCGCAATACGGTAATTCGCATATTGCGTATCGCGATACAGTTTTCCAATATCGATATTTTTCTATCTGATGACTTGGTAAACGAGAAATATATAAACACGACAACTAGAAAGAAGTGCTGAACACGGACATAAACATTTATCATTATTCATTAAGATCAAGTGTCAAGTTAACAGTATTGTTGTTTAAGAACGGCAGCCTTGCGATGTGGTACACGGCTGTGATTGCACAATACACCCATATCTCTCTCTGTGCCATACCACGATCTAAAATTCTTTAATGGCCAAGTCACTTGCAAATTTAAAGCCTAATGAAAATTTACATTTGCAAGATTTCTTAAAATACTGATAACAAGAAGTAAGTTCTTTAGTAATTATTATTGCCATATTTCGTGAATGACTGAAACTGTTATTATCTCCTTTTATTTCCCATGATTAAAACTGACTAATAATAATAACATTAATTGTTTATATGTACATATACAATATAGAAAACACACTCATTTTCTATAAACTCAATATAAAGAAAATATCTCAAAACGTATCGCAATACGCTTTCACATATCTCAATATATTGAAATACGAAATTTGTAGGCGATAACCAGTTCTACTTTTTGATAACCAACAGATTATGGGTGGTAGTGCTGAAAATTAAATCAACATTTATTTCATATAAAAATGTATTTCATATAAAAATGTATTTGTGTTGAGTGAAAACATTTTTGAAAATCTTGGAGAGAGATTTGGTCCAATGTCGGGGGGAGGGGATGGACTGTCCGGAGATTTTGAGTGGTAGCCCTTCTTTTTTATTGGGGGTTGGGGGGGGGGAGGATATGTATGTGCCTACTAGGGATGTACCTATATACTGAGCACAACACGTCCTGGAACCGGTAGCGGTGATGCCCCGTCTTAATCCAACCCTTAACGACTGTGCTTGGAAGGCAATCATTTTAGGACATAACATATAATGACGACTCAGATTGCATCTGTATGGCCGTGCTGTTGTACACGGTTGAGTCTCTTATCTGGCCTTTGATTATACTCTGAGAGTGATACCCGATAATTCCTCTGCCAGAAATCTTGTGATTAATGAACGCGTTTGGATTCAGAACGTCTCGGACTATAAGTTTGCCGGGCTCAGGACGCCTCGCTGGGTTTATGTGTGCTTAATCTTCAAGGAAGTCTTGATACGTAATGATGAAGACCACCGCATCCAAATGATAAAGCTTGCCCATTGATGGTATCCCAACTGCAGTAAATAAGACAACCCCTATCGTACCATCAGTAGTCATTTTACAATCTACTCAATCAAATTATATGTACTCAATCTTTAATTCAGAATTTCGAAATATTGAAGAGACTCTCCCACGAATAATTTATGGTTTCTTATCCTGTGTTGATTGTGTTGGTGTCTCATCGAAGCAAGGTCTGTCAGATTATACTTTATCATATATGACAGATATATTCAGATATTAATCCTGTCATACTATCAGTGCAATCACGTGATGTGCTTAAATTATGAACCTTATCTAATAAAATAGATTATCTGCAGGTTTCAAAATCAAGATACCATGATGATAAGGCCAAAAAAATAAAAGGTATGGTTCTCAGCCACCGCCCGCGTCAATTTTAACCCTCCCCCCCCCCCCCCATCAAACATTTTTATTATGATTTTGTCATTCAAAGTGGTAAAATAATACAGTTTCGATACGATTTCATTTGTTATGTAGTGCTTTTGCCTGTTTAGCAAGAAGAAACCTGCTTTTGCCTGATCATATAACCTTTTATCGAAACATACAAAAAAGGTAAAAAATAAAATACCGCCCGCCCGCACTGATTTCTAAAAAAGTGCCTTAGAACCATACCCTTTTATTTTTTGGCCTAAACGATTTGATTAAAATGTTCTTATCTTTTGGCGTTACCTTTTCTATACTCTGTCAATGTATAAGATCACTAATAAATGTTATTTAAGTATTTAATCAGCCAATATTTGTAGTTTGCTTTATATATTGGATCGAAAAAAATGAAAGAATCACATAATGTTTAAAAAATTGTATAGACATGTGTGAGATACTCGTCCAATTCGGACGTGAGAGTCAGAAACCGCCAGAATGGATTCACATCCCATCGGACAAATCTGCAATCCTAACAAGTGTACATTACATATCATAGTAACTGGTTGAGGCCTTTTTACTAGATTTATAATACATGTATGTGTAATGTCTAGTCAGTTTTCTAACCTGGAATTAACACGGACGTTAAAATCTTTATATATTTATTCATATATGTTACATTCATACAGTTTGCCATCCGTTTATCCGAAAAAAACCCTTTTTTTTGGGCCTTAATAATTTCCCAATCTACTTTCCGCCGACTATATTGTGTTGTTTAGATATGCGATTAGATATTTCTAAGTCCTCCACATTAGAACATCAGAAATATCATTACATGTCCAATATCATTACATATCTAACAGAACACACCGGAATTAATTGTCCTCAGTGTATCCGGGGGGGGGGGGGGGATGGGATTTCACAGAAATGCATGTAACTTGGCGACTTCTACAGCTTCACAGGCATAGTTTTTGGCATTTCGTAACATTTGGCTTGCTTGACATAACAGAACAGCAAGTCACGCCAAATCTCGCACCATATCTCGTCAGACTAGAAAAAAACAAGATTTAACAGAAATGCTTAAAAGACGGCGACTTTTACACTAGAAAGGTCTGCAGCTATTTAATGTCAGCATGCTACTTAAACGTATTATTCGTTTCTGCTCCCCCACCACATTGCTCAATCATATGACTGTTTCTACATCCCCTCTCTGTCTGTCTCTCTCTGTATTATTGCCATTTCCGGCAAGCCCGTGACCTGTGGTAATCTTGTTTGTGGCTGTGTTTGTGTGTTTGTTTCCACTCTACTGTCCACGATTATGCAGCAATCGATATGAAACATACTGGGTTGATTGAAACCCAAAAGTCTTGTAAGCGTAATATTTTTGGTAAAAGGTCATCAAAACTGTAAAATTTCATTTTTGTCATAACTTGGTCGAGACTTGTCCTTTCTACACAAACTATAACTCATTGAGTTCTTCTGGGCTTTTATCATGCGATGATTTGGTCAGATGTCATCTCCAATTTGTCAGTGTGTCAGTATGTCTGTCTTTTTGTCAGTTGTCTTCAATTGCGTCTTCTTGCTGGTTTTTGTGCCTTACAAAAACCCCTCTACAGGCCACAGTTTTGCAGGAATTCTTTTTAAATGATACATCTTATGTCTTACAGTAATATGTCAAAACGGAAAATAGCCACTAGGGGCGTTGCATTCGAAATACTACAACAATAATTTTTTTATCCTCCAAAACTGTAAACCAAAGCTACATAGACTATAGCTCAATTTGTGTCTTTATCTTTTCCTCAAAGACTGGTCTTGAAAACCGTCATCTCGGACGTGTCAGTGTGTCAGTATGTCTGTTTTCAGTTGTCCTCAATTTCGCCTGTTAGAAGGTTATTGTGTCTTACCTAAACTATTCTACAGGCAACGGTTTTGCAGGAATCCTTTGGAAACTGGTACATCTTATGTCTTATACTTACATCTAAACAGATTTTTCATATTCGGAAAAAAAACCGCTAGGAGGCGCTGCACTCGAATCACTACAAGTTATCATTTTTTTACTATATCTCCAAAACTTTAAATCTTAGCTACATAAACTATAGCTCAATATGTTCCCCTTTTCTTTTCCCAGTTGAAGTTTTAGTCAATTGTCATCTCGGATCTCTCGGTGTGTCCGTCTGTTTGACAGTTGTGTTCACATTCGCCTCCTTGTTCTTTCGTCTGACATACGACTTTCAACAGGCAAGATTCTATTTTCAATCCCTCTGAATGTTATACTGTTGATAGAAGTTCTAAAATTCTAGAATTTCTGTCTTATAGAGTGAATACTCCAAAGGTTAAGGTCAAGGACATTTAAAAACTACAAAATAGTATTTTTTTCTTCATATCTTCGTCAAAATTTATCGTAGCCAGAAAAATATAGTTTATTTTACTCGCTTTTCCATGGCCTTCCTTCTGATATGTAGCTCTCTAATCTGCTGTTACCATGAGTATGCATTTTTTGGGAAGATTCATGATATTCCCAAATATGGGGAATATATCTATCGTTGTCACTTTTAAAGCTATAGAGGTCTCAGGCACCATTGGATCAGTTTTACTGAACTTTATACCAAATCTCGGAAAATCTCGTTATTTAATTTTCTCGTCAAACAGGATATCATCTCCCTAGCCCTCCAGAAATTTTATGGCAAAGGTTGTTATTTGTTTTTTTTCTGAAGCATGAAAAACTGAATAATCCGTTATTATATATACCTATAGCTATACCCGAATTATACAAAGTTTCCACAACTCGGGGGGGGGGGGGGAGTGGGGTGTCCCCACTTCGGCCGAGACAGTCGACAGCCGCGCTATAATCTATATACACGCTCCCCACCCCCAACCTCCCCCCCACCCCCCACCCCATTGGATTCTGGATCTATCACAGATGACATTATATATATTGAGACATATAACACATTGCTACTGTATCCCTTGTGTGATGTTTGAGTAGAAGGGATATATTTTATTCAGTTTTATGGCGATAATATGTTGACACTCTGAATGTGATTTTAAGTTAGATAAACCACGGCGAGGACTGAAGACCCCACACACTGACGTTACCTCAATCAATCACGGAACCGGTATCTGTTTGCTAACAGCCAGTACTGCCGTGTCCCATGCATACACGATATGACCTATTCATAAGCAGCAGCTTCGAATGAGGATTTTGTTTGGTCCATCATAGCTCTTATAGGGTGTCTATTGCGCACCCCCCCCCAACAAGCCCCTAAAATGATACGCCATTTTCACTTACTGTAACTAATACCTGAGCTATACAAAGATGCAAGCATGACGTCACTGACAGGTACACATTTACTCAGAACATTTATTTGTATAATTTTAGTTTTTATTTAGATATTTGTTATTTAATTCATCAAAATGCATGGATTTATCTCTAAGCTGTTGTGTTACATTTTAAAAACATCGCCTCACAAAAATGTCTTTTCAAATTTGACTCGACCTGTAAGCGACCTTTCAATGGTCCATCTAGGGTTCAGGGTAGATCTTGACAACCATTCTAAAATTGATCACACTACCATGACCTTTACCTGATTGGCCAAGCTAAGGGCCAAATGATCATGGGACCATGTTCATATTTCCTGTATACATGGTGAAAAATGGCCACTCCCAAAGGAAAGCTAGGTGAACGGGATCGCGAGACGGTACTTATTAATGTTATATGTGGTAACGTCTCCCCTATAGGGCGATTTAGATGTTATATTTTATCCAGGAGTGTGTGTATGTTTTGCTCATTTAAAAGTTACCGTTCTTTCATTTATAGTTTAATTCTGACCCTCGACAATACCGTTCAGCCGACCTCTGTTGTGAATTTGAGAGAAGGGCTCTCTTACTGGAATGAAGGGGGTATAAAGATTATGAAATGTGTTAAAGTGGAATGTTTTAGCTTTATATTGGCTGTCATATCACATCTGCATGATTGCTGCTCATGGATGGAGAGAGAGAGAGAGAGAGAGAGAGAGAGAGACAGACAGACAGACAGACAGACAGAGACAGACAGAGAGAGAGAGAGAGAGAGAGAGACAGAGAGAGGGAGAGACAGACAGACAGAGAGAGAGACAGACAGAGACAGACAGAGCTCAGAGAAACGGGTTTACAAAGTTATGAGAGATGAATCTTTACTCATTTTGTTTTGTATAAATATGTATGAATTTGATAATTGCTTGAGACATATGCTTTGAATACTTTAAAAATATACGAGAATGATTAAGCCTACAGTTAGTGCAATGTAACCTTTTTCTTTAAAAAAAATCAGATAAAAATTTCATCCTTTAACTGGAAAATATAATCAAACTTGCAATATTAATCATTATGCGTACATAAACTATTAAGCTTATTCAATTAAGATGACATTTAATTAAGTTAAGTTTCATTGTGTAATTAAACTGCATGGGACAGGTAGGAAAGACAAAGAGGAAAGTCGACAAGGGACAAAAATGCCGACAAAAGGGAGGACTGATTGCCAGGCTATGGGTTGCCTGGCCGCAACTGACTTTTGTTGTGGCTCGCCTGTTCTACAAACCCACAGAGCTGATAAAATCTAAGCTTATCTAACTTGTCCTAAGAAATACAATAAAACAGGTCGTTTCTTGTATCAAATTGAAATCAAGGTGAATTCGCTGACAAAGCTGAAATTGAACTGTCATACAAAGGGATCGTAACGCTAGACAAATGGGCAATAAATAAACGCTAATTATATAGCAGCGTATTTCCCCCTAAAACCCTCGGAAATTGATCGGGCAAAGTGAATTTAGC
This sequence comes from Sipunculus nudus, assembly GCA_026874595.1. Classification (NCBI taxonomy): domain Eukaryota; kingdom Metazoa; phylum Annelida; class Sipuncula; order Golfingiida; family Sipunculidae; genus Sipunculus; species Sipunculus nudus. Next base: position 34,789,376 of record CM049306.1, on the reverse strand, counting down.
TAATCAGCTTCTCTGATGGGTGTCAGTGGTTCGTGTACCTAATTTATGAATCTCATCACCCAAAGTTTGATCCCTTATTCATTTTGGGACATAGCAAGGTATTCAGAAAAGATTGATATATACACGTTAGACTAATCAATCAATTGGACGCCCCGCAACGCCGCTATAGTTCAGCACCATTCACTGGAGAAGAAAGAGTCACCTTTTTAAACGAACAGCCAATGGTCGTGCCTGTTTGCTGGCATTTCCTTCTTTAACGTCAGATTTTCCCTGCTCTAAACTAAGAATATTCTGTCTCCTAAGAAAAGCTTATCTTTAATCTAGATTGATTTAACAAAATCGCCAACATGAAGCGTGGATTTATATCTCTTTGGGACTGAGGACGATTGAACGTCATTCCTACACTTATATACTCTTACTTTTTAAGCATTTAAAGATAGATATATACAGCCTTACGTTGACTTACACATTGTCTGTCCAAAACACTTATCTAAAACTAATAGAGCAATCACTTTTAATGAATAATATAAAATCATCTTACACAACAAATATTTATTTATAATGTCACATAATAAATATCATATTATTTCTGAGGATTTTCAGATTACTAATAGATATAATAAAAAATCACCTGCTAGAAAATTATGAGAGGAATATATAATTTGATAAAATATACTTGTACAAATATGAATAGTTTAAGGGAGATCAACGCTCTAGTAATAACAAGCATATAAAAATTCTATATAATGCTATATGTTACGTGTTTGGGTTTAGTGAACACTTTTTTTTAAGGATAGGTCCGTGGCCTGTTGGTGGCACTGTCTTTTGAATGAGGATGAAGGTATCCATACGATGAGAATGATTTGTTATTTTGAAGCCTTCTGGATTTTAGGTTTAATATACACGGGGATTGGAATTATCCAGAAGTCATAACCTTTCGTTAAAATTATAGCGAATCTCTGAGGTTCTATAACGAGATTTCAGCATTATGCCATTGGGGCACCGGCGGGGTTTGAACCAATTACCTTCAGAAACGTCTTAACCACTAGGCTACGTCCTACGCCCTAGTGAACACTCTTTGCTTAACCAGTCACGGAGGAATCTCATTAAAGCTGTTAAACATTTATATGTTCCACAAAACGTATGATATACAGTGAAACCTCAATTAGGTGGGCACCCTTTGGAATAGGCCACTTTGCTTAAGTTCCTGTTATATGGGGGTCATGACTGAATGCATAATTTAAAAAAAAGGAGGGTAAAAAACGTGATTGTCAAAAACATGGCACTATACAGAAGTACCCTGTTTATGGAGGTGCTAACTAGGAGGTGTAAAGAAAAAAACACCATACCGTTAATAATTTGAGATTTAATAAAAACAAATTTGATTTTCACAGATTTGATTTCCACTCTTATTCGTTCAACATTTCGCAAGCGTTCATGGATTGAATGTTCCATTCTCTTTTCTTCAAATTAATAACCTACTCAGACTGGGGGTGTGGACAAATATCACCATAAACACAAGATACAGCACATACGACAGAGGCAACTAAGGCCAAAATAAAAAAAAGGTATGGTTCTCAGGCACTTTTTTTCAGAAATCAATGCGGGCGGGCGCTTTATTTATTTTAAATTTTTTGGTATGTTTCGATAAAAATGTCAAATGATAAGGGAAAATCATGAAAATAATAGTTCTATTTTGTTAAACAAGTAAAAGCACTACAAAACAAAGGAAATTGTATTGTTTTATCTTCTTGAAAGAAATGTCAGAGCGGCAGCAGCTGAAAATTGGAAAGTTTTTATTGAAAATCAAAATCAAAATGTTTGATGCGGGGGTATAAAATTGATGCGGGCGGTGCCTGAGAACCATACCTTTTATTTTTTTTTGGCCTAAGAGAAAGGGAATAAAGTTTGTCTCGTTGGTGCCAACGTCATCAACCCCCATGCTTAAGAATCCCCTTTCCAAACAGCAAGGGAACAGTCTGGTAAACAAGCAATATATATTCTTAGGAAGCGGATACCCTGATTCAATTGCTTGCCTTAACCCGCTTGACGTCCATCCAACATCCTGAGACAAACAAGTTACGTGATGAGAGACGATGAGAGTGGGATTGACTGATATTTGGGAAAACAGGAAGCTAGTGAATCGTCTGCTGAGGCTTCATATTGGACTTCCGGTCTCACTTGCTAAATTAAACGACCTCCACGAGGAGTAAGCTAAGATCGCCTAATTCTCTGCGGTCTGTGCTGGTTATGCCATGTATTCAGGACAAATACCTTGTTTTATGGTACGGTAATTTACAAACAACAACGAGAAAGTCGCTGGATAATTGGGGATCGTGTGAGAGGAAGTATTCGCTGAAAAGGAAAATGACTAGCATAAACTACGCTGAACCATAAAACCCGTCCACTTTTTCACGCTCAAGCAAGTATAGATGTGGATAAAAATAAATGAAATGACATTCATAATGGTAATATAATTATTCATTTTTAAAGATAATAATTACTCGAACAAAAAAAATAAACACGCCTACATACAACTTAAAAGAAAAGTTACTGAACTTGTCACAATTGCGTTCTTTGCGATTTAAATTTGTCCCGACTGTTTTATCTGATCCATGTGGTGGGCTTTTATCAGATAACGGGACTAGAATATATAATTACGGTTCTTCTGCAGTCGTAACGCCACGAAATTATGAGGTGTTAAACTGGCCGGAAGCAGACTAAAAATCCGTGATCCATAAATAATCTTTGCTTTCAGTATCAACTTTCGTGAGGTGATATTTGGTGGTCTGATGTTGCTAAGTTTGGTCTCGAGGGAAATAAAGGCTAGGTGTGAACAATAAAGTACATCAGATCTGAGATGATTCCTGACGCAGAGAGAAAAACAGACCTGTCAATCATAAGGGGAAGAGGCGTGGTTCACTGCTCTGTGGCAATATGGCCGACGTGACCAGATTCCATGGACTGAAATAATGCAAAGATCCAAAAAATCTGGTTAACAGACATCGCTTAAGAAGAATTATGTTTTTGACTCGCGGCACCAATCTCAAATCATATATATATATATATATATATATATATATATATATATATATATATATATATATATATATATATATATATAATGCAATTTAAGCTTTGTGTCGTAAGTTTAAATAATATAGATTTGGCAATACCTGTCCGACGTTATCTTTCGGCCCATGACCATTAATATTGATCGCTAATTAGACCCGCAAATGTTTTTTATGGTAATTTAAAATGTAATATGCAGTCTCAAATACACGAAATAACAATGTCTTGGCAGTATGATTAAACTATTTGCAGGATTAACTGACAAAACATACTAATGTTGACACTAAATAATTAGCCGGTTAATTATAAGCGGGCTAATAGCAAAATTGAAATAGGAATTATCTCCTAAATGAGGGCGAAGTATCTGGGTTTCATGTCTGGTGTGCACCTGTAAGGAAATAATTAAAAGTTCACAGCAAATCTTTTAGGTTGAGGATTTTGGCACCATTCGCTTTTCTACTGACATACATTTAGTCTCAAGATATTGAACTCCTAGGCTGCGTTCTTCTTCCAGTTTAAAGGGGCCTATTTCGATAGCTGACGTTTATTAATTAAAGATAATCCTTTAATACATTGTTATGGTTCTGTGATTAAGCGAACAGTCCACGTGTGTCTGTTTACCATTACAAAAATGTGTTACCAGAGGTCCAATATAGCACATGCGCGACAACTCCTAAACAAGGATAAGACATCTTAAATAAGAATCAGAAGAAACACCCGTTGGAAGCTTGAAACAGGTGTCCTACGCGTTATGTTAATGTTTTGCGCCACTGCTCGAGTCCGATGCAAGCTTATTTCGACTTGTGTACTGGAATAAGCTTTGGGGTTTAAAATGAAGTATTTGCAGATACCATTATAGTTAAAGGAAAAAAATACTATATATCATGTATATATGTAGCATACCTGCAAAAGGTCCCTTGAAACGTCTTTCTAACAGGACTTGTTATGATACGCCCAGAACGATGTTTCCCGTAAAACGGAGAGCCACGGCACTATACCAGCTGGGAGAAAACCCCATGGGGAGGATGATCGGGCCATCTCTGAGTCTCTGCTTAGGCACCTTCAGGAAAGCTGCATTTGTGTCCCATTAGCAAGCAATATGAGTTAACAGTCAGGCACCCGCATAAAGTAGATGGCCTGTCATGGAGTGCAACAAGCAGGAGACAAAGGAACTCTTACAAATGGCCACCCGGACTCTATCCCTCCGCGTTAATGAAGTTAACTGACAATTGAAGATCATCAGGAATCGAAAGAACATTGAAAATGACATATTAGTCGATGAATATTGCTCCTTTACTTCGGTAATTATAAAAGCTCTTTGACCTTTAATTGGTCATCAAAGTGTTCGTGACCTTTTCTGCATCTTACATTTCTGAGTTTTGAAATCTGCGTTCTAAGGAATGCAAACCTCAGCCATGTAGGGGGACCTTATTGTAGGATGCTCCCAAAACCGTGCTTGCTTTCACTTATTCGGTCCGCATTCCCAGATTCATTCGTGACTGTTTATTTGTGAATATTTCTTTAATGCGTTCCTTACCAGGATTATGTGTCGGATCCACACCTGAATCTGATCGATTCATCATTGACGTTATCGATTCTTTATAATTGCGTGAGTACAAACACACAAACACACACACAAATGGAGATGAACGTGTAGCCTCCTGGTGGATGCAGTAAGCATCTTTGTCATAACATGGCGAATGTGCGTGGTCTTACGTATTACACACAGTATGCATTGTTCCAATATCAAGCAGCCGAAAGACCTTAAGGACGAAACGTCCCAAACGCAGGGTGGGAGTTGTTAGGAATAAATGCGACACAATTATGGTTGCGTTAACTGGAAATCTCAACTTTCGACATCTTTTTCATAACATGGCGAACGTGCGTGGTCTTACGTATTACACACAGTATGCATTGTTCCAATAACAAGCAGCCGAAAGACCTTAAGGACGAAACGTCCCAAACGCAGGGTTGGAGTTGTTAGGAATAAATGCGACACAATTATGGTTGCGTTAACTGGAAATCTCAACTTTCGACATCTTTGTCATAACATGGCGAACGTGCGTGGTCTTACGTATTACACACAGTATATATGCATTGTTCAAATAGCAAGCAGCCGAAAGACCTTAAGGACGAAACGTCCCAAACGCAGGGTGGAAGTTGTTAGGAATTATTGCGACACAGTTATGGTTGCATTAACTGGAAATCTAAACTTTCGACATCTTTGTCATAACATGGCGAACGTGCGTGGACGTACGGATTACACACAGTATGCATTGTTCCAATACCAAGCAGCCGAAAGACCTTAAGGACGAAACGTCCCAAACGCAGGGTGGGAGTTGCTAGGAATAAATGAGACACAATTGTAGTTGCATTATCTGGAAATCTCAACCTTCGACCCTTTTAGCACAATAAAAAAAGGCATTTCGCCCAACCACGTATTAGACAACATCCAATGCAAATATATGAATTGTAAACTCCCATGTTATATTATTTGTCAATGACGTATTAATCATAACTTTTTTTTTTTCTGTTACTTAACAAAAGCAACAAAAGGCCATAGGTACTTCACGATTAACAGAAAGCTCAACTCAATCGCAAGCACAGTATTAATTTTAATATATTAATTTTTACTCCAGGAATGTGACCATCTACGTTTTAGATGAAATCCAGATGCGCGGTTTTTACCTTTTCTGATCAGTTTACATTTTCCCTGTGGGAATAAAAAAAAGATACATTAAACTAAGATCACTGCCTGGGATCACTATGGAAAAAAGTGTAGGCTACCGGGTCGGAAAAAACGACACATTTAAGGAAAAAAATATTGCCGGTCTCCTTGAAATATACCTATATACGTTTCCCACAGAGGCCACAGCAGCTGGTTGTACATTTTTAGTGTCCTCTGTCACAGGAGAGTCGTTGCAAGAGAATTAATTTTCTTTTTGATCATACCCCTCCATGGCCCCAAGGCCACTGGAACTCCCTGTGCGTAAGAGTCAACTTAATCAAAGGCCGTTCTGATGAGACCGCGCATGCGCAGTAGGACTTGAAAGACGTTTTTATGGTTGTTTGACTGCAGTAAATTTATAAAGAACAGAGGTTAAGTAATTGCAGAGAGTACCGTCGTAAATGGCTTCTGCCTGACCGAGGCATGAAAAGTGATGCATCTTACACGAGAGGTTTATGGTGAAACTGGTCCAAAAGGGGGCCAAGGGACGAGTTCTTATCACCAGCCCGTCCCGCGGGACAACACCTGCTGAATCAGAAACAACAAAATGGCGACCAAAGAACATAACACTGGTCTAACTGCCCTTACACACGCAGCCATGCCTTTAAAAACATGCAACAAGATTAAAACTCGAATCAAGTCATATTTCTTTTACCTTGGTAATTAATTATATAAGCAATGTGCGACAATACGCATCATATGTTTTTTTCTAATTTGCAGATTACATAAAAGATGAGAATAACTGCAGGCTTTTAGAGAAGCTTTACAAAACCTTCATTTTTTGTTAGCTTTTCACGACAATGTATCCTGTAGCAAACAATTAATCTTTCGGGTTTCTATGAAATTGTAATCATCCTCATATAGCGAACATGAGCGTTGTATTTCCCTCACAAAGTACGTTCTTCATTCCAAAAAAAATCACCACCTGACTCGACTCCATCACTTATCATGAACACTTTGTGTTGCAACTGTCTTAATTATTTATCATTCAGCGAGGTTGATGGTCAAATATAAAAAATACCTTCAATTGAGTTAAATGACTCTAACTGCATACATTATTGTTAAGAAGTCATATTTTTAACAAATCCCATAGTATTTATGATATATTAATGCACTTATTCAGTTTGTCATTGGATAAATTGGATTAAAAACCAGGGAGCTCATTAAATCCGGGAAAATAAAGCTAACATCCCTTATGCTAAATTGATCTTATATAAACTGCTGAATGAAGACTCCGTTCCACGCAGTTAACAAAAGGCCTTGAGAAACACTTCTTCTTAACAAATAGATAGATAAATAAATCAGCCTTTCTAAGGGCAATAATGTCATGCACAAGGTGTATTCTCCACCGGCCATTTCTTGTGAAAGAGATCACGCAGGCGAAGACTGCATAAGACACCCAAATACTTTCAACGGTCAAGCAAACATAATAATGGTGTTTCTATGGATTTAATTTTTGGGTATTATTGGTATGGTTAATCAGATGTAGACTTATAATACAGTTTTTACTGTATATATATTTTATAAAATTGTAAATGAAATCGGAGAACATGTATATGGAGGTAACAAACCAATGCTTTATATTGTCATGAAGCTCTCTTGCTTTTGTGGAAAGTTTGCATAGGATTAGAATAATTCACAATTCATATAATATATAAGGCATTTAAAAGAGTCTCTCGGACTTATTAAGATTTTTTCACGCAGCATAGGAAGAACTAAGGATAAACCCGGGACCTGTATGTCGGAAAGCCAAGGACTAGATCACTAACTACACCCAGCCACAAAGATTTAATCAAATGTAATATACGGGCTTGTTGAACGAAATCAACCTCGTGATTAATGGCACTGCATCTGAGGGTGACAAAAATACTCCACTAATAACAGACACTGCAGTATATCACTCACTAATAAATGAGAAAGATGGATTATCAGGCTGTTGACTTAATGTGAAGGCCACGCTTGCGGAATTAAAGAGCACTCCGAGAACGCATCCCTCCACCAAAAGCTGATTTTTATCTTTTACAAACCTACTTCAGCTACTATCATGAGAAATGTGAATACAGGTTATCTGTAATTGATAAGCCTGAATACCTGGAGAAATATAAATAACCATTATCGCACAGGATTTATTTATAAAATATCGATTCTTTAAATGCAAGATAGTCTGCAATAAAAGGCACCTTGCACCTACAATCCCCTCCAATGATATATATATATATATATATATATATATATATACAGCGCTATCTATAAAAATAGCGATTTTTATGCACTGAACGATTTTTAAATATATAGTACCAACCTTGTTGCCAGATTATAACTAAAACAAAATCCACAGAAATCGGTGGAATCAGGCAATTTATTTTTATGAAATACAAACTTTGATTATATGTAATCGATATTCTCCTTATAATCACGAAAACATGTAAAAACTAAAATTAAATAAACAGAAATAAGAAAATTGGAATGAAGTGTGTTGAATGTATGGTCTAAAAGAAGCATTCTCTAGTAGCATAAAAATCAGCTGAACCCATTACGTGCGTGTTTTTTTTTTAATCGGATCTAGTTCATATGCTCTAGTACACCTTATATCTGAATTTTTAGTCATGACAGTTTACCCTGAACGCTATTTTCATAACCTGGTGTGGCAACAGGATAAGTGGCTTCGGTATAATACGTCGTCATTTTCAAAGGCTATTTCATCGTTTTCAAGTGCGTTTGTATAAGCCATGACAAAGCTGATCCCGAGGTGCTGCCGACGCACAGACATACTAAAGACGTGCATTATTTGGCCCTTTTGCACCATGGGCCCAAAGAGGTTGGACGAAAGGATTATTTCTTAGATCTTAAGCGTTTTGTGACAGAATGGTATGTTAGGAAATATTTTCCCAACTAGATTTATCTTTTTTAACTTTAAGATTTAGATTCACGACCATGTACATGAGGATTAAATACTCGGAAAGGCTATGAAATCACAATAGCCATATTTATAAACCGATTCAATTTCAGTTTGATCATTTTCCTCCGCTCCGAGGACCACGTGTCCTTATATTTACATTGTAAACCTAGATAAAAATTAAACAGACAAAATGATGGACAGACATGAACGAAAATATTATCAATATCTCATGAGATGACGTCACATTATAACCAAAGGTGGTGCATAAGCTTTAAGGAAAGAGCGTATGCAAATTAATCGCACATTTGAAATATTAACAGTATATACCCTTGATTCCGACATGCCACTTGTGACTTCTGGGTTTTAGTCTTTACCCAATATGGCTGACCAAATGAGTAGTTTCGATTTTCGACATGCCACTTATGACACCTGGGTTTATTCTTTACACAAAATGTCTGACCCCCTGAGCAGTTTCGAAATTTTTTGGAAAGAGCTCAGAGGAAGTTGGGAATCTGTCTGAAGAGGGAGTGACCAAAAGACCCTTATTCTCCATGTAGAATCCGAGGGAACGCTCAGGGATTATAGTAGGGTTAACCCGAGCAGACTCTCGAATATTTTAACTTTATGAAAAATACTCGGGATAACTATATTAAACTCATGCTCATTCAAATCACGTAATTCCGCAAACTTGTAGTAAACTCGGATAAAGTTGTCTAGACCTGGCAGCCATGTTCCAAGGAATCCCGGTCATCCGCCAATGTCCTGCCCCGATGTAATGCTGGACGCTCACTAGCTCGTCATCAACTGGTACAAGTTTGTACCAGACTCGCGAAACGCTAACCCAACACAGCACCATTCTGGAAGAGACTTTAAAGTGCTTTTTCACCTAATAAACATTAAGAATTTTTTTGCTCCTTATGGGAAAAGACGTTTAATTGAGGGTCGTAAATGGAATATACTTCTTGAAGGAGATAACGTTTCCTGTAGCATTACTATGCGAAAGCTACACAACCTATTTCAAAGAAGCCCTTTCGAGGGGTATGACATCAGTGTAGGTGTAACAGAAACATTAGCAGTAATACAAAAGTAAAATCTTTCGTTTCGCCAGTGTTTAGCTGCAATTATTTTCCTTATGTCGTCTCCGGGGCTCCATACCCAAGCACATTGTTACAGGTGCCCTTTTATTGTGTGCCGCGGTCTAACATGATGATTGTTTTATTGTGCACACGGATGTTCATGTGTTGTTGGCGTTTGCTTTGTGTGCCACGCGTAACTCGTGTTGTGGCGGCCTCGCCTGGCCGGATGTTGCAGGCTCGGTTTAATCCGCATTGGTTGAACCCTAGATACACAGCGTTCTTTGTTCTGGTATGTTCTTTGAATATGTGTACTGTTTTAGATTTTTTAGAATGTTCGAGCAATGGAAGGTTCTCGGCTGGAGGTGAAAAGTTATAAATAGGGGGCTGTGTTTTAGAGCCGAGAGAGAGAGATGTGAGAATATTCCAGCGGACACAGAAGCGTGTATGTCAGTTTGTGAGACCTATTCCGATAAGTGCTACAATTATAGATTTTCTTCATATTTTCTCCTGGATTTAGTGACGAATCTTATTTGATCTTCAGTTTAGTTTCTGGATTGTTACAAGAGGTTTACTTTGGACTGTTATTCTACGAGAGAATTTGTGTGAACTTTTCATCCGGCTTATACAATTTAAAGGACTTATCGCTGTGACAGTGGTGGTATCCAGGTACTGTGCACTTTGTTTATTTTACTGTGTGATTGTATTGGTTTGTTGTTATACTGGTGTTATACTGTGAAATTTTATTGAATTAGTGTATTGTCATGTTAGGGTTGTTTTAGGAATAAATTATGGCTATTTGTTAACAAAAAAAAAACACTGACTACTTTATTCATTCCCCTAGACATTCCACGCTGCCTAGTGTTACAGAATCTGATTTTTTTTCCATTACAAAATATATGTTCATCACGCATACGTGATCTGTTGATATTAGGTTCCGTAACAATATCCATAGGATTCAATTTACATTTGAAATATATTTCACACGCTTCATAAAACCATAAGGTATTTTTAACAGAATATAATATGACATGAAAAATTATTAACAAACCGGCTTCTGTGGCTCAGGGGACTCAAAGCCGGGAGATCGTGGGTTCGAATCTCAGCCGAGGCGGTGAGGTTTTTCACGGTCGGCCTCCACCCAGGGTGAGCGCTCTGCAGGCTTAATGGGAAGGCTGTGCCCCACAGCTGAGTATCACTCACATACGAGTGGGTCTTTGGGGGGTTCCTCGGTGTTATGATCCAGTAATGGGGATGATTACACACCCAGGACCCGCAGGTTCGGTAGTTATCGGGCCTGGATGACACCAGGATACAAAATAAAAAAAAAAAATGATAGGAAGCGAGTGCTACCGCCCTGTCAAGTAGTCCCAAACCAAAGATGGAAACTCTGATGATGTACATACTAACTAGGTTAAAAATAAGATAAGTCAGCATTAAAAAATGAAGGCGGTTACTTAAAAAAAATAATAATATTAAATAAAAAAAAGTTAAAAACCAATATTTACATTTTGCAACCTTCTGGTTCTTCTGTCAGGGGTTGGCTAGCTCATTTTGTTAGTTACATTTTTTAGAATATTTATAACACTATACAACCAATCAGGAGCTTAAAAGTGTAGTTGTTTGAGCATGTACCAATAACCTTGACCTTCCTAAATAGAGTTGATATGTTGTAAAAATAGACTGCTTACTCATATATTGATTTTATTGCATCACTTAAATATTTTGCAAGGTATAACTTTAGTTTTATTATAGGTTATAAGGCCTATCCCTATTCATTAATCCCTTTTGGAATTAATTTGTCAGTTTAGGAAAATATTGCCAAATTTCAATGGGAACCCCATTGTGGAACGGACTATAGTCGCCGAGATCAGTCCTATAACGGATATTTTTTGTTGTAAATGTAAGCTGTACTCGTTGTTTTCATTCTTGGACACAATTGCAGTTGGAATGTTTTGACTGGTTCCAGGAACTAATATTAGCCTTTTATTCTTCATGGACCCAAAATGGCTTCCCCGGCGCTGGTTATAAGTCTAAAATGGCCAAACTCTGCAAAACCGTTAGACTCAACGATACATCGGGGCTGTGTAATAAAAAGGTCTATGTCATCAATTACTGCGGTAACAAGACGTGCAAATAAATCATTTCACATAGTGACGTACATTTTCGTCCAAATTAGGAAAAAAGCCTGACACTGTCAGACTGTACTTGTTCGCAACCCACCAGACAAATCTGCCACCCTAAAAGTTGCATATCGAATATAAGAAAACATGTTTGCAACCTTTGAACTAGGTTAAATTTTTGTCTATCACCATTTACGGTTGCCCTCGTGCAGTCCCTTTCCTAAATGCCCATTTAGGATAAGCAGGAACGTTCAAATCATGGTGACCAGACCGTCCAAGGTCCGGATTCTCCGGTTACCTCCATTCCCACAGTACAGGCTATCGAGTGCGATGAGCAATGGACAGGGCCTCGTATTGGTTATTGTACGTTGCACAATCCATTAAAAAATATTTATAACATATTATATATAGATAAGTATGTATTTATTTGTGTGTATATATGTATGTATGTATCGACGTACTAGTAAAACACTGTCTCTACATCGGTGGGTGAATGGTATAACAGCAGTGATCAGCACACGAATATATCAACAATAATAGGGGTATACAGCTGGAATAATAAGACTGTTGATAGCGTATAGGTGTGATTGTTGGTGTCACGGCTCTGGGTGCGAGATGTGACGGAGTGAAAAGTTACTTGCGGTCGTTAAGCAGGCGTGACACTTGCAGTCTTGCACTCTGTTGAACAGCTGATCCAGTACAAACAACAGGCGGTAAATTGATCAGCAAGATTACTGTCATAATCTGAGTACGTCGCGCTCTTATTCAATTACGAGGACGGAGAAAGCAGCGGGAATCTAATCAGAGACATCACCAAATGCTGTTACGGGAGCCGTATATTTACGGATGGGGAGGTCATTCGTAGATGCTACTGGACACTTGACACTTTGCGTATCAGGTCAAGTGGACCTCAGGGAAAATTCATTTTATTCAAATGGAGGTTCACTCTCGGTTCATTTAATGGCGTCGGGGACATTGGACTATTCCAGGGGGTGTTACCACTATAAAGTTTTTCAATTTAGTTGTTAATCTTATTGTAACCTCAAGGTATCTAATGGCATTTTTCAATAGTCCCCAATTCATTTATTGAAAATATTAACGTACATCGTAAAGCAATCATATCTTAGAACATTGCCAAGCAGCTTTCTAAAAACTAATTATGAAAGAAAATATTCTTGAACTCGCAGACGTTTCGTTTCGCTCCTATTTGAAAATAGCTCCGCGCTTCTAATCGACGAGAAACATTTCAAAGAGTGATCACTGCAGGCCATTGTATAAATACCATGGTTCACCATTTTATCAGAAAATACGTTATTGATTCAAGGATATTAAAATGACATGACATTTATGCGCCTATATATGTGAATTGTGATAAACAGCAGTAATTTAACATTGCAAAACGAGTAGTTATTTATCCAGGCAACACTTATAGAACTAATATCGACATTTTATACCCTGTTATATAATTAGCTTAAGTAGGATTGTTAATTTCAAAATTCAGCGAATATTACATTATGTGGTCCGTTTTCGATAAACAATACGCATCCTACGCTTGTCATTTAAGAACAAACAAGTTGTTTTCAAGGAGGGTGCAAAAGAGATGAACAGACAAACAGACACACGAACTAACATGTCCAACTTTTGCCTCAGACAAACATGGACATATTTGAAAATACAGGAAAAATTAAGGAATCAAACAGGTAAGTGTTAGATTACAATCAATACAGACTTGGCCCAAGTCCAATTTAACGTTTAATCTGTAAAGACCTCCATAATAGTAAACTTTCCGTCTTGTTATACAGCAGAATATTAATCATGCATATACCAATCTATCTTCGTTGAGGTATTAGGCAGTGTTAGATCACGCCCTTTAATATTTTCTGTGTGTGTTTCTTGATGTGATTAATGGTCTCTGTGTCCATTCATTATGTTTCCTTTTATTCTTATTTTAAGCTGTCACTGATATGTGATACATGTTTCCAGGTTTCAAATGAACAAGCACATAATTTACATGATATTCAAATATTTCTTTCCAGGTGGTTACAATATATCATTTATCCAATATGTGTCATATCTGTAAAAACTTTAATTTATAACAGCCACAGCAGAGAAATTAAAAATAAGATACAATTTTGGAAAAAAATCATGTTAAACTCGATGGAGCCAAAGCACAATTTTCACCACTGACAGAGTGCTAGAGCTATTAAAAACGCAGTTTGTAATAGGTACAGTTTTATTTCTATAAAATTGTTTCATCTAAAAGGATTTTTAAAGGACAAAGAAACTATTTCACAACTGGGCACATAGGGGTTCGCCTTAGTAATTATTTCACAAAAGCAACCCGACCACGTTCCACAGCGGGGAATAACCAAGGGGCCTGAACAGTCGAGTGGTAAAACGCTCGGCTCTATCCGCTTGCGACCCGGGTTCGATCCTTAGAGTTACCATGAGACATATATGACCCGTTCAAGGTCAATGGTTTTCTCCGGGTCCTTTGGTTTCATCCACCTCTTCATACTTAGAGGTCATTATCCGGTTCATTGCGAGTACCTCGTATTAGTTATAGCCAGTTGTACAAGCCGTGCAAAATAAATAAAGTTTATAGTTTAACCCTGCAAACGGTTTATGAACTTTATATCGTAATATCTTTACACTGGTACAGCAAGTTTAAGTCACGTTTGTCAGATATATTTTGGTTTGACATCGAACCGCAGCGGAAACATATATCATCGCCAGCTGTTTAAAACGATCTTGTGAATGTCAGTTTTATATAGAGTGTAAGTATTATCTCCCATCATATATATCAATGGTACACAGGTGAGAGTAAACATATTGATATGTTATTGAATAACAGGCGATCTGTCAATAGGGTACAGTTATTTGTATGAAATGTCGGGTATTTTACTTGAAAGTCAGCTTCATACTACCATGTATGTGACATGATTCACAGACCTTGATTCCGCGAACCTTTCTGCATGGTGTCTTTTTCATAAACAATGACTGCACGTGCTCGGGCTGAAATTACAACTTCCAATCAAATATAAATAAAAGAATAAAATGCAAACAATACAATGTTCACCTGCCGTGTGAAAAGGAACGGGGACAGACTTATTTGATTGACTCGTATCTTTGATGCATCTCGTCAATGCTAAACTTTTGATTCAAACATCGCACCAGACGTTTGCAAAAAACAAGTGTACTCGAATTGATTGGTTAAATTGCCTTATTAAATTTATGGAATAGACACCAGCCAGTCGCTAAAGCATGGCCTGTGGAAGGGTTGTATGACGTAGGTTTGAAGAGGCACATAACCTTCTAAGAAAAATAGGTACCGGGAAACACAGGTACACGCTACCAAAACTAAATACGTAGTAATACAGTAACATAATGAGTCCCATTCACTGAACGTGCTGAGGTATTCTGTTACCAATCCAGTCAAATTAACAGAAGTGCAGCTAGCCTTCGTGGCAGCAAAAAACAAAATCACTGATAATTTAAGTCAGCCAGAAGATGTTGCACTACAGATGTAATATATACATATATACGATATTTTAAATTTAAAATCCAAAATCTGAAACTAAAAAGGATGAAGGTTGGGGGAGTGAGAATTTAATGTAGTGTGTGTGTAAGAGAGAGAGAGAGAGAGAGAGAGAGAGAGAGAGAGAGAGAGAGAGAAGAGAATGCAGACAGCAATATGTAAAGAAGCAGTGGAAACATCCGTCCAATATAAAACGTGAAGTAGTGGCAAACGCACAGGATTGCTACATTGCTGGAATATATATTGCTCCCTGTGGCGAAATAAAATCTCATAAATCATTGTTACGTGTGACGTGTGGAGCAGATAGGCTGTTACGGTCGTGGAAAATCTGATAGGGCCCAAAATCATTTCCAGAACGTAACCATGTATTATAGCAAGAGTCACCATCGAACACCGACCCTCGTCTCAGAGGTGAAAATATAAAGACATTGCATCAGTTTCTCAGATTATTTGGCATACAGTGCAGTTGGTAGACAATTCCAGAGGTGCAAACCATATAGCATTATAGATCAAAGCGGCAAAAACCAATAACAGGTTATCACGTGACCGTCGTAAATCACGTGACATCGCTCTCATGTCTAAGAAGACAAAGATTGACAATGGTACTTCCTGGGTTTACATTAGCCGCGGACAAGAAAGTCTGATCGGTTCCGACCCAATGTTCCTGCTTCCTTTCCCAGACACAGCTATCAGCGTGGCATAATATCTGTCATGCACTTACAAAAAATATGTTCTGGTCGTCCGCGGAAGAACTATTTCAGTCTATTGGCAAATCGAACTACTCTATGAAATTGGACCAAATAGCATGTTAAATGAGGCCCGGTGACTCAAGGTTATCAGAGAGAGTTAGGAAGCCAGCGTCTTTTCGGCTTCAATAGAACTTGTATCTGTCCTATTTTGATGCTTGATAAAGACAGATAGACTCAATGTGCTTTGCGACTATCAATATATCTTTCCCCTGGGCCCACATAACCTGAATTAATGTGTAAATAGGTTCGGGAAATAACATGTACCATGTGGTTATAATGCAATCATGACAGGGTATATTGTTAATGTCTATAAATATAGACTATTAATATAAGATATATATAATCTGATAAGGAACCCAAGGAATGTGATTTTAAGTACCGTCGACTACCCCGTTCAACTCGCCTGTCACGATTATCTCTAGGTAAGAAAAATTGCCAAACAAAATTTACTCAAATTGCAAAAGAGGAAAATGCGTAATTTTTGGTACTTTACCTGCTTATAATATATATTACTTTACAACCTGGTTGAAAAGGTCTCATATATATCCGTAGTTCATGGCGTCCCTAAGGCTAGGAAGTGACAACTTTTATTACTCATCGGATATACAAACAAAGTAACGTGACAATGAAGTGCGTGCACGAGGAGAATACAAGCCTCGCTGTTAACAGGGGTCAGCAGCCCCCCCCCCCCCCCCCCCCCGAATATGGGTACCTTTTTGTGCGTAACGTCTATAAAGACGTCATCACTGTTGCCTGCAATGTATACATTTCATGTATTGGTAGGGAGATGTCGCTACAGAACAGACTGGTTTGAATAAAATAGCTTTAAATTGTTTCCAGGAAAATGACCCCCTCCCCCTCTGTCCACCTATTTTTTTTTGGATTATCTACACATTAGACAAATCTCCCAGAGAAAACTGGCACCGATGACAGAAAGAAAAAATGCGTAATTTCGGTACTTTACCTGGATACGATATGTGTACTATTCATTTTACGGCGTGGTTGACATGTTTCATGTATATCCATATTTCATTCCATCCAACAATTGTTTATCCTCCATGTATATGAATATGAAGTAATGTGACTTAACAATGAAGCGCGTGCACGAAGAGAATACATTTCTTATTGTAAACAGGGGTGGGCAGCTCCTGATTATAGGTTCCGTGATAATGGGTGCCTCTTTTGTGCGTCACGTCTATTATGACGTCATTAATTGTCCCTGCCATGCCCATTTCATACACTGGTGGCAAGATATCGCTACAGAATAGACTAGTCAGTTAAAAATGGGTTTAAATTATATACAAGAAAATGATAAAATAATATACAAGAAAATGATAAAATAATGGGTAGGCTGTTTTTTTTTAACAATAGTTAATTACTCATTTTCCTCTGTCTGTCGTAGGGGCAAAAGGTTTTGGTGTTCTTTAACCTGCAAAAAATAAACGCGAAAAAAAGGTGAGCAGGGACGGTGGAACGGACTATATTAATTGTTACAGATGTCTCTTTTATTGTATGCAGCAGTCTTACATGTATATGTGCAGCGCTAGCATTGGCCGTTGCTATGGCGGCATAGCCCGGCCCACGCGTGGGGTCTGACGTGTAAACATAGCGGTCATGCTAATCTAAGGCTTTCTCGCCTGACTGAGCCGGGCCGGTTCACGTGTGACCCCTGATATGTACAAACACAGTGTTTGTTTTTCTAGATGTTTCCTGTAACGTGTGTTCCATTGGGTTCTTTGGATTGTTCGAGAAATGGAAAGTTCTCGGCTTGAGGTGAAAAATTATTAATAAGGGGCTGTGTTTTAGAGACGAGAGAGAGGAGAGATATATTCCAGCGGACACAGAAGAGTGTAAGTCAGTTGGTGGACCTTTTCCTATAGCTTTTCTTCGAATTTGTGACGGATTTTAATTTTTCTTCAGTTTGCCTTTGGGATCACTATCAGAACTTCACTTTTGGATTATAACAAATTGATTTCGTGATTGAACTGGACTGTTATTCTGTAAGAAGATTTATGTGAACTGTTCATATGGATTATATGCTTTATAGACTTTTTGTCGCTGTACCAATGGTGGTATCCAGGTACTTTACACTTACTTTATATATCTGTATTGATTTACTGTTGTACCGTTTTTATACTGTGAAATTGTATTGATAAAGTGGGTTGTAATGTTAGGATTGTTTTAAGAATAAACTATAATTATTTTTTCAACAAAAAAAAACCCACTGACTTCTTTATTCATTCCCCTAGACACTTCACGCTGCCTAGTGTTACAGAATCTAATTTTTTTCAAATCTCAATTACAAAATTTATGTTCGTCCCGCATACGTGATCTGTTGACATTATGTTCGTAACATAATGAAAAAAACATCCTGTCTTCCTAACTGAAACCTAGAAATTAAATATCCCAGCTGTCGCCAAATATTATTTATTGTGATATCATGATGGCAGTGAGAACGTGCAGATTATCTAATAACGAACGATTAATTAATCAAAGAAATGATTTGTCGTTTTATTTTCATTGTCTCAATACATTTATTGTGGGCCAACTGTTCAGCTATCATTTGGCCTTTTCCCCCGTTTTACCATACCTAATTTGGTAAGAGAATATGAAATTCTACAAAAAAATTCGAACAGATTTTTCATGAGACTCCTCTCTTTTATGTAATGCCTAATATTTCTTATAATTTAATTGCAGGAAATTATTAAAAAACATATACATCAAAATATGATGGTAATATAGATATTCTGATGAAAATCCAAATTTGAAAAAGAGGGATAATGCAAAAACGTTGCAAATGTGTTTAGGATGCACCCGTGGAACACCCACGGTTCTATTTGTTAAATAATTCTGTAATGAGCTGGTGAGGAAGCAAGTCGCATGTTTTAACATGTGATTTTCGCGAAGTCTGTTGTTCACGATGTAAAGATCTGTTGTGACAGGACTCTCCAGGAAACCCTTCCCTTAAACAAAAATATCAACAGAGAATGGCAAATTATGTTATTCAGGTAATCAAACGAAGAAAGCGTGAGGCATATATAGGGTATATAAATTTTGGATGAGAATTTGATTTTCTTCTTCCGAAAAACTACATGGGCATGACATCATCATTGCCGGAGTTATGGACTCTGTGTAATATAAGGTATCTATACTGTGAAAATAATTTGAAGAAATTACATGAATGTATATAAAAAGTGAAAGTAATATGAAAGATAATTTGTATCAATTGAAGCTCAAAGGAAATCACGAAAAATGATGGTTTTAGTTGTCAATTGATGAAAGTATGATAACAAACACATAAATGTCATCGAAGGTTCTTGCACACAAAAATGCAGCTAAAAGCTGCAAATGTTAAAAGACAGGGTCAGGCATATAGATTCCAACAGTATTAAATGCTTGTTCTGAGCTACGTTGATTGTCATAAGGTTGATTTGAAACTGATGATGTTCCCAAATAAAAGGCAGGTTTACATCTTTTAGTGCAAGTCCGTAGCAAAAAAAAAAATTAATCAATTTGTCTTCGTGTAGAAGCCGCTCATTCGTATGCATTTGTTCTGCCAATCGCCAGGTGAAACCGGGTCAACGAAGTGTGACACTGTTTATACATGAAACGGGTACAGTTGTATACTTTAGCGATAAGGATATTCTGCTTGCGGTTGGTACGCTCCGGCTGCAAAAGCTAGTGTGTTAAGAAATTCCCTATCAGTTTAAAGATGTACTTGTAATATATTTTATGTTTCAAAGTCACTGCAAATTGCGGATCCTAAAAAAAATCTGCATAACCTCAAACTGTGTTTAAGTTGTAGTGCTTGGAACGACTTTCAAACAACCCAATATTCCCCAACCACCTCCTGAATAAAGACAGCACAGGCGTGGAGGACCTTTAAGCACAAAAAAACAAATAGGGGCACCAGTTAGGGGAATATAAAAATTATTAGCTCAGCTGACTGTAAGTCATCTGAGTTATAGCGATCACCCTTTGACCGGCGTCCGTCCGGCCGTCAGGCCGTTAAAAGGGCACAAATCGTAACCGTTAGACCTGGAAACTTCTAACTGTATATCCAGGGAGGTCCTGGGCAAATCTCCTTGGAAACCTGAAATTAGGTCATGATGAAATACATTTTGTGACGTATTGACCGTAAACATGATTTTGAGCACCCAGAGAGTCAGACGGGGCACAAATTGTATCCATTAGGCCTAGAAACCTCTCACCTGACATTTTGGGAGGTCCCAGGCAAATCCCCTTGGACACCTGAAATAGGTCACTGTGACCTATATTCTGCAACCTATAGTGAAAAGATATTATATGAGCACCCTGAATGTCAGATGGGGACAAATCGTATCTGTGAGGCCTAGAATCTTTTTACACAATATCCTGGGAGTTTCTAGGAAAATCTCCTTCGAAACCTGAAATTAGGTCATGGTAACCTATATTTTATGACCATCAGGACGAAAACAAGGTTTTTCAGCATAAGCCAGTCAGACGGGGCACAGATTGAAGCGATACGGCCTAGAATCCTCTAACGTGACATTAAAGGAGGTCCTAGGCAAATCTGCTTGAAAACATAAAATTAGGTCATGGTGACCTATATTTTGTGACCTACAGACGAAAACATGATTTTGAGCACCCTGAATGTCAAATGGGGCAAATCATATATGTGAGGCCAAATATCTTCTTACTCAGTATCCTGGGAGTTTCTAGTCAAATCTCCTTGGAAACCTGAAATTAGGTCATGGTGACTAATATTTTTTTAACTATGGGTTTTTGAACTATGGATTTCGAGCACCCAGATAGTCAGACGGGGCACAAATTGTATCCATTAGGTCTAGAAACCTCTAACCTGACATTTTGGGAGATTCTAGGCAAATGGCCTTGGAAATCTGAAACTAGGTTCCTTTGACCTATATTTTGCGGCATATAGGGAAACGATGTCATACGAGCACCCTGAATGTCAGATTTGGAAAAATCGTAACTGTTAGGCCTAGAATCTTCTCACACAATTTCCTGGGAGGC
This sequence comes from Sipunculus nudus, assembly GCA_026874595.1. NCBI lineage: Eukaryota > Metazoa > Annelida > Sipuncula > Golfingiida > Sipunculidae > Sipunculus > Sipunculus nudus. Next base: position 34,768,181 of record CM049306.1, on the reverse strand, counting down.
TCAAGGCAAATCTCCTTGGAACTATATTTTGTGACCTATGGGCCGAAAACATGATTGTGAGCATCCAGACAGTCAGATGGGGCATAAATAGTATGCATTAGACCTAGAATCCTCCAACATGACATATGGGGAGGTCCCAGGCAAACCTCCTTGGAAACCTCAAATTAGGTCACGGTGACCTATATTTTGTGACCTACACGCCAAAAACATGATTTCGAGCACCCTGAATGTCAGATGGGGACAAATTGTATCCATTAGGTCTAAAATCTTCCAACTCAATATCCTAGGAGTTTCTAGTAAAATCTCCTTGAAAACCTGAAATTAGGTGATGATGACCTATATTTTGTGACCTATGGGCCAAAAACATGATTTTGAGCACCAAGACAGTCAGAATGGGCACAAATTGTATCCATTAGGCCCAGGATCCTCGAATGATATTAAGGGAAGTCCTAGGCAAATGTCTTTAGAAACTTGAAATTAGGTAAATGTGACCTATATTATTTGACCTATAGGAAAAAAATGTTGTATGAACACCCTGAATGTTAGATGGTGACAAATCGTAACTGTTAGGCCTAGAATCTTCTCACCCTCTTTCCGTGGAGGCTCTAGGCAGATCTCCTTGGAAACCTGATATAAGGTCTGATGACCTACATTTTGTGACCTACAAGACAAAAACCTGATTTTGAGCGCAGTGAATATCAGATGGCACAAATCATATCTGTTTGGCCAAGAAACTTCTAATACAACATCCTGGAAGGTCTTAGACAAATCTCCTTGAAAACCTAAAATTAGGTCATTTTAACCTACATTTTGTGACCTACATGCCGAAAACAGGATTTCGAGCAGCTAGAAAGCCAGGCAGGGCACACATTGTATTTGTAAGGCCTAGAATCTTCTAATGTAACATTCTTAGACTCCTTTGCAAATGTCTGTGGAAAACAAATTAGGTCACCATGACCTACATTTTTCAACCTATCAGAAAAGATGTCATATAAGCACCCAGACCGTCAGACAGGGCACAAATTGTATCCATTAGGCCTAGAAACTTTTAACATAAAATTCTTGGAGGTCCTGGTCAAGTGTCCTTGGAAACCTGAAATTAGGTTATGGTTACTAATATTGTGTGACCTTTGGGCGCGAAAAATGGTTTGCTAGACTCTTCTAACTAGACAATCAGGGAAATCCTTGGCAATTCTCCTTTGAAACCTGAAATTGGATCACGGCGACCTATATTTTGCTAGCTATGGACCAGAAATATGATTTTGAGCACTTAGACAGACAGGGTACGAATTTTCCTTGGAACCCTCGATTGTGAAATCCAGGGGGTCCTGGGCAGGTCTCCTATGAATCCTGAATTTTTTTATTTTCTGTCCACTTTTTCAACACTTTAACTTTAGCCATAGGCTATTCTTACAGACAAATGTAACTTTTATAAAAAAAAAAAAAAAAAAAAACACGACCACCCAGTCAAAATTAGCTGAGCGTCATGGCCAATGGGCCCCTTGTTAATTATGCAGCTTCTTACGGCAAACCCCTGCAAAATAAAGCAAACTTGTCCTTGAAGAGCGCATCGGCATTACGTGTACCGAATTTCGAGGATCAAAGCAGGTAAACCTTTGCCTAGAAAAAAAAACAACTGCGTATTAATTATGTAGGTGTCCCAGTGTGAGTTTATTTAAGTGAACATTATAAACTAAGAAATAATATTGCGTAAATATGAATATATATTTTTTTTAGACTTATATTATCAAAATTAATATCAAAAGCTGCCTTCAATTTACGCCCTCGAAGTAGCAGATATCTGTGGTAGTAGGCCTATAGGTATAAGTAGTAGGCCTGTAGGTATATGTAGTAGGCCTGTAAGTAAAGCGCTGTGTAAAGAACGTACCTTCAATTCTGCCTTTACTACTGTAGGGCACATACCTCCCAAGAGTAATTCATTACAACTGTATTCGCACAAAGACAGTATAGGCACATGATCAGGAGCAATATAATGCCTATTCTTTCAAACTTCCAGTCAAGTTTTGCTTTATAAAAATGTTTCCCAGCAAAATGACCCGAGCACACGGTCGCAATACCTCCTTTACAGCTGCCAGACACCTTGTTATGGTTCTTTTGTAAACACGGTCCACGTGTATCTTTTTGCCAAATCAAGACCGCGTGACTGGAGATTCGATGCATGCGTGACAGATCCCGAACAAGGAATTGCCCAAAATACTGAAATACTATGAAATACCGCAAGAAAGCCTGAAAAGAAAACGGAAAACGCAGGTGGCGTTAGCGCTATATTCATGCTGGCTCCAGTGATCACTCCACTTTTTTAACACTCGTGTACAGAGGCATGCCAACGGTTTAAATATCATAATATGACAGGTATCATTTTATTCAACAGATAAGACGCTTTTTCGTGTTAATTCATGCTTTATGCGTATTATGTCTCTTTAATGGGCGTTTGCCGCCCTCAAGAGACTTCGGTAGATATTGGTTCAGTAGCTTTTTCGTAAAACATCTTACAAACTAATTTATTCGGATGAAAACATAACCTCCTCGGTGCAGGGGACTATGATTCATGGAGAGCATTATAACCAGTGACGGTACACCATGGTACGCCAAGAGGTATAAGGCGAAATAGCGGACTAACCAGCATGTTGGCTCGCACGTTGACAACAGCACAGGCTGCTAAAATCACCTCCAGTTAGGGAGAGAGGTCAGTGCTCTCACAGTCCATAACATATTGGAGAGCTGTTTCGGGGAGGCCTGGAAGAGTTATTTTCTTACCTCGGTGTTTATTTGGGAATATCACGTCATGTTATACTCCTTTAATAAAAAAAATCAATAAAAGTTGATCATGATGTATATTACAAAAAAAGATACATTTCAAAATTAAAAAAGGAAACATTTTGGTAGAGAAATATGTTAGATTTGAAGGGTAAAATGTCATTAAACATATTGTATAGCGTATAGTGTGTACCTTTTAATGTGATTGGAGCACTCTACGTCATAACCGGAACATGTGAATCTACATTACCTGTTGAATTGTATATGTATGTATAGAACGTAAGTTTTCTGGTCGTTTTGAACACTCGAATTAAACACATGAACTATCGGCCTTAATGGTGAAATATCAAGAAATCTACATACATGTTATATTTATACATAATATGAAAAGAAGATTTGGGGGGGGGGGGGGGTTGAACAAGAACATGTACCGTAAATGTACCTCTCGCTTTCAAAAGTATAGGGAAGGATATGACGCAAAACCAGGCGCTTTTTAGGGCAAGGTCCTATATATTTGTGTTGTACCCATTGTCATAGGATAATACTTAACATCGGATGCTGGCAGCTAGAGAACGGTTCTAGCTTTAGAAAGTATTTTTGTCTCTGGAAGGTATACGTTCATTCCCGTTCGTATGTTTATATGTGTTTGTATTTATTCGCAACATATATCTTGCAATTATGAACGGAAACTCATAAATTTTCAGGGCATGTCGGGAATGGCTCAAAGAAGTATTGATTTTGGTATGCATCCGGTACATAATCCGAATTTCGGAACGTGATCAAGGAATATTCACAAATACACAGTCACTTGTGCACGAATGACTCTGGGAATATGGGCTGAATAAGTGAATGGCGGAGGCTTGTGTTCACTAGAATGTAGATTTTTAGTTTAGATATGTTTCATATTCTTAAATGTAGAAAAATGTGAACAACAAAAAATTCTTGGATGAGCATGGGGAGAGTGCAGCGCTTCCTTCTATTCGCAAAGCTATGGTTTCTCTCGCATTTTTAAAAAGTGTCACATATCCAATTTTATTCTGTGTTACCAAAAAGAAAACATAAGATATACATGCGATGCCTTAATTCACAATTGACTACGGAAGGAGGCGAGTCCCTAACCAAAAAAATAATGTCAATAGTTCACCTACTGAACGTGAAAACACTGAGGGAAAGTCTCATAGGAGCTTGTGTTTCTAATCAAATTGACTTTTTCCCCATCAGCTACCCCACCAAGACCCGGCGAACCGGCATACACATATCAAGGCCCGCGACCAAGTGAACATCGACAGTGACTTTTCTCAATAGGTTACGGCGCCGGTTTTTATGTGACACCGCGTCGGCAGAGGCTTATATGAGATTTCGTGGGCGGACTCGATTTAGAAAATAATTGGTCATGGAAATCTTCAAATCGCGTTTCTTTTGTAAAGAGTGATCGTCGTACTGTATTATTATTGATATACGAGGTCTTCACGGAGAAAGGATAAGGGGTTCAGGGATCTTGATGTACCTTATACCTTACATGTCATATACTCGCTGCTTGAATATGCAAACCTAGCAAAAATGTTCACAGCAATAGATCTGTCTGGAGGGCATGTCTACTGGAAAGGATTAATCCAATATATGTTTGAAAAAAAAGTTAAAAATAATCTTTAGAAATTACATAAAGCGCGGTATATGCGGTACGGGCTATACGGAAATACTGTATTGCGATACAGTTATTTTATCAAACCATTTATTAAATCATTTATTTGGCCCACGGTAAGCGGAATGCGGAATAAGGAATGCTGTAAACTGGAAATCTCATGGATCCACATACCGCGTGCAGTAGATATATATAGCGAACACGGGACCGAATTTCCTTACATTTGGCCTACAAATGCACCATGATTTAACGCGTTTTGACATCCTTGGTCCCGTACGGAGGTATCTTACCGCCCTCCAATAATGCTTCATGGGAATTTATACCGCATTACGCACACCGCAATCTGTTGCCGCTATCCGAATACCGTTTTTTCGCACGCCAACTAATTCGACATGAGGAATGTAGATAAAAGCGATATTGACTATTTATAAGTAAAGTGAGATTCCATATGCTCGGAATGCGTATCCGGCAAATTTGAATCGCTCCATTTAGTGATTTTTCCGGCTCCTTAATGTGGCAGCCGGCTACACATAGAAATATGCATGTTATCGTGACGGTAAATATTAAAACTCTCAACACGCAGTCCACATGCCGCATTCTGTACAAATGGGATCTTAACCCATTGGACCCATTGATGAAAAACTTGATCACCGTGCGGTTATATCGAATCACATTCCAAAAGCACATATTTTCGTGCACGCGGTGTGGGTCCCATACAACGTGGTTGAGCAAAAGATATAAAAATGTATATACAAAATAATTGTGAAACCCCTTCTCGATAGGTGGCTATCTGTAATTTTATGAAGAATAGATCAATTCTGGCCGCTTCGCCCTTGTCAGTTGATCACTTAGTGAGACCCGCCTTAACAATCATGAACTTTTCCCTCCTTACCTTGTCTAAGTGGGAGGTGCTTTTACTTTGTTTGCTTACTCGTTCAGGTGAGTTCGCGACCTGGCTCAATCATTGCCTGTTTCTCGTTAATATCAGTTAAGCACAAGTTACTGTTATACCGTGTCTGTCAGACTTCAATAATGCAGATAGCAAGATCGAGTCAATTGATGAAATCCCGTGATGTATTATGATGGTGTTACTGCAGTATTTAGTCACGTTGTATACTCCTAAATTTGTGAACGTGTGAGTGTGGGATTTTGCTATATAGACAACTATTGCACAGAAAATTCAGGGCTCGAAAGTAGTACCAGGCTCACGTAACAGGCTGGCAGTTTCAAAATTTGGTTATCGACGCCCTACGGTCTGATTTCCTCGGGAAATCATTCATGCAAATGCTTTTTCTCTTTTATTGCCACGCAATAAACGAATTATCGTGTAATACAGTAAATCCCCTCGACCTTAAGGGAAATTTTATTTTATAATTTATAAATTGATATGCATAACTTTTTTTAAAAGTTCTATGTTTAAAAATATTAAAAAAATCGTGTCTATTCAGGTTTATTTAGCGGGTAATAACAATTTATTGACTATACGAATAAAAATTTAAATATAAATCTCTTGTGTGACGATCGAGATAAAAATAAAATAATAAAAAAAAAAATTCAAGGATTAGACTAAATTTTCAAATTTTCCGGTAACATTTATATATTAATAAAATAATATTCATGTTAATCAGTGAAGTGTATAAGTGAAAGCGTGTCAATAACTAGAAAAAATTTAATTCAATAATCATTTCTGTTGAATGTATGTTGGTTCACAAATAATGAAAACTGATACAAACATGACTAATAATTTTAGCAATCGGAAAATAACTTTCATACTCAGTCTCAACAGCATATATATTTTGTGTTTGAAATTAAAGATAAAGTTACTCTCACTGATGCAAGCCAAGTAGGGGGTGGGGCATCTCGCCCTGCGGACCCCCTGGCTTCACCCCTTGTATAAGTAATCTTCCATTCATATATTATTACGCAACGATCGTCAGCAAATTAAAAGTGTGCCGAGTACAACTGTACCCGAAATAAAACGAACGATATTCAATGAACAGCTGTATAGGTGTCCATTTCAAATACATCAAATTCCTTTAAGGCTGCTGCCGGCTGTCTTATTGTCTGCGCCATGAGGATATGCGTCTATTCGCTTTTGTGTATGCTACTGTGTATGTCTCTTTGTGTATTTATAAAATAAATCACGCAATCATTTAAGGAATCTCATGGAAATTTCAGGAAATTTCGGGAGTGCGCATAATTAGATTTTGGTGAGGATCCAGCACATGATTAGAATACAGGAACGTCATCAAGGAATATTCACAAACGTACAGTCACGAATGTACGAGTTAACCTGGGAATATGGGCAGAATAAATGAATTGCGGAGGCTTATATTCATTAGAATGCAGATTTATAGTTAATAATTCATTAAGTAAAAGACCGTTTACATAAAAAAAAAATCTTTCTCGATGAAAAAGAGTTCGTTCACACTGGCCAGTTCAATGCACATATTAATGGTGACTTGATCACTTTTCACAAAGGCAAACAGGACTCCCGGGTCTTTAAGTTTGTCTGGAGTTTCCTTTAGCCAGAGCATTGTTTAGTGTTAAACAACAAGATCCGTTAAAACCTTGAGGTGCAATACTTCACTCAGAGCAATCTCCTTTATATTCACTACAGCTCTAGTAAAAACAGTTTCTCCTGATAACCACCCCGTGGTTGTGTAATCTTCCATTCATGGGTGATAACCTCCGAACACAGCTTCCATCACGCCCAAATACTTTCTCCCGGGACTAGTCAGTCAATATCACCGCTGTCACGTTATCCTTTTTTATAATCAATAAAGTATTTTTTCTATATTTCATATTTCTATGCAGTTTCGGGGCTGATGCTCTCAGGCTATTTGGATAAGCGAATTCGCCTTAGGGTTTGTGTCAAGATGCCGAAGGATAGTGTCGATCTTCGGTTTATGTGTTATAAATTACTATTTGAGTCCTATTGCAAGCTCGAGTCATAGTTAGTCAAGTCCATGTCAAAGTCCGAATTCTGGACAGTCAAGTCCAAGTCCGTGTCCTTGTGGTTCGAGTCCCAGTGTACTTTCCTCGGATCCGAGTGCCAGTCCATTTAAATGATTTTCTGAAATGCGTTTCATTAAACAGATATTTGAAATATTTGTCTGTATGATGGTTTTCATATATTTATTACAATATGTCGAACTTTTTGTATTACAATATTTCAAGCTGTTGTAGACTTACGGTCCGCAAATGTTGAATCCCCTGCTTTTCATATTCTGTAATTAGATGCAGCAAAAGGTTGTACAGATCCGTGTTGGCACTAGATTAGTTTTCTAATATGAATCTCCGACTTTACATGACAGATTGCTTTTTCTTATGCTGGATTAAAGTCAGATTTCTTTGGTCCTTCCCACTTGGTCCGAATCCATGTCCTGGGCTGTCGAGTGCAATGCCGTGTCCCTGATATATACTACTCGAGTTCAAGTCCGGGTCCTAGATCTACATAACTGATGGTCAGAATAGCTCCGTTATCATGATGTAGAATGTTAAACGTATATTCTAGAATGGCAGTTGACGAAAACGATGTCACAAATTTTGGTTCATTGGCCATTGAATCTTACCGAGAATTTTGTTCTTACTTTAAACAAGGTTTCGAAGTGCTGCACGTATGAATCTATACAGCTAAGAAGGTTAAACGAAAAGTGCGCTTGTTAATAAAATATTGACATTTATTTTATTTGTTATATTGCTTGCTGTCGGGGCACTTTGTTATGTATAAGCATATAATGCATGTTTTGATACATGAAATCGTTAATGAACAATTTCAGAATAATTTGATCAATAATCTCTTGTGTGCAGTCAGCCAATCAGCGTGTGCAGTTCCCATTTAACACGGAACACGCCGACTCTCCAACATGATTCGAGAACAAAGAAAAACAAAGTGCACCGAGTACTTCTAAAGAGACACATGGCCTAACGCATCACACACCTGGAAAATCCGAGAACCATATATTACTATGGCAACCATCCTGACGAAAGGCAGGATCATCAGGTTGATCAAGGGATAAGTAGTCAGGGCGAGAAGAGGTGCCAAAAAAGGAGGTCCATATTAATCTGTAGTTTAACGGGTCCGCAAGATAGTGTCACTAACTGATTGACACTGCCGGCATATCAATGTTATTTTGCATCCATGTATCTGGTTTCTTGAAGCAGGTACACTTGGGTATACAACTATGACCAAGTTAAATAAATCTTATCTGAGCCAATCGACTTAATGCTGTAATACTGTAAATGTTTTGACTAAATTGATTTTTTTTCCTCAAAGCTTGCTTTAAAATAAATTAAGAATAGGAAAAAATGAATTTTAAGATTATTTAATTATAAAATAAATTTGAAATTATAAAATTAATAATCTTTTTATTTTTAGAAATAAACAAAAATTGAAATTAACCCAATAGCATAGCTCGGTCCACCGTAATCTGATAATTAAATGGCCAAACACGTGACTGCGCAGTCATTTTAATTCTGAACTCTGGACTGAGTCAGAGGATAAAACCTAGGCCTAGTCTAGTTGATAAAGTCTTCTAGCTTCAGATTAATTAAGTTTCATGGTGTACATGGGAAATTTGTAAATGTAATATAAGTTATTTATCTTATGGATTCCGTATGTATGATAAATAAATTCCCGGCTATGTAACACGACCCATAATATATTAATCTATAGTGACAGGTGAGCGCTTCCAAAATAAGTGCTACCAATTGAACTATTGGGAGGAAATTTATTTATATGTATTATTTTCTAGTAAATACACATCTTTTGTTACAGGTGACGATCACGGCCGATAGGTGGCACTATCCCTTGAATGAGGATTACTCTGAGACCAGGACTGCAAGTCCGTTAGACTAAGTATATTAGCATTTTTTCCATTGAAGGATATGAAATATCAAGCCAGTAACACATTTAGACATGTGAACAAATACTTGAGGTTTATTTGAATATTTCACATTCTAGTTTAGCGTGTTTGTTTGATAGCCGATCGACGATACAGACGCTCCAATATATCCTGGAAATCAGGAAAACCGTTAAAAATCAGTTTGCTCTTTTCAAGTCAGGGAAAAGGCAGAGTAAATGAGAAAACCGGATTTATGGACCTAAAAGAGTAAGCATTCAGTGACCCAATTGCAAGTCTCATTTAATCTCGCGACATGCCTTTAAACGAGTATATCGGTCCACTTGTCAAACTGCTTGTCCACTTGATGATCAGTTTTTTTCTTTTTTTTTTATTGTTGGAGGTAACCTCCTCAATTTTTATAATGCTGACTTAACTAATTCTTAACTAAGTATGTACATCTGCAGAGTTTCCATTTCGGTTTGGGACTACTTGACAGGGCGGTAGCACTCGCTTCCTATCATTTTTTATATCCTTGTGTCACCCAGGGCCCGATGTCTACCGCACCTGCGGGTCCTGGGTGTTTAATCATCCCCATTGCTGGGTCATAACACCGAGGAACCCCCAAAGACGCTACCTATGTGAGTGATACACGGCTGTAGGGCACAGCCTTCCCATTAAGCCTGCAGAGCGCTCACCGTGGGTGGGGGCCGACCGTGAAAAACCTCACCGCCTCGGCTGAGATTCGAACCCACGATCTCCCGGCTTTGAGTCCTGCGCTCTACCCCTGAGCCACAGAAGCCGGTAACTTGATGATCAGCTTTTCGGGATTGTCCCGCACACAAAAATCAAAACTTGATGATCAGCTTTGATTTTTGTGTGTGGGAAAATCCCGAAATAGATCTAAATGACGATAGCCTGGAATTTTGAAAATTTCTCATAGATAAATCAGAGAACTTTGAAAACAGCGAAAAATCAGGGAACTTTGCATGCTGGCAACCCTTTAGACTTCTGAGCTTACAACACACGTGTGCATGCGTTTTTTCTTTGTCTAACCTATGATCACAGCGTTGTCACAAAGAACACTAAAATACCTTAACACCCGCCCGAGTCATTGTTACTACGTGAACCTTATTGTAAGCTTTTAGGAAACATATTGAATTATCCCCCGTCACACAAGGTAACTGAAACACAATCGAATATGTCAACCATGGCGGGGCTTGCGTACACTACACTAAATATTTACCGTGGACTTGCAATCAATCATAAGGTCGTACATTAACGACAGGAATGAACAATTCCCGCATAAAACAAACAAAGAGAAGAAACTCTCTATTTCCGTCAGCAATTTCAAATTTGCCATGGCCACATGCCAATATATGTAGGAATCAGACATTTCTGGCGTGTATTCAATAAAAACAGGTTGGCAAACTGTACTCTGATTTCCTATGTAAATTGCATAGACTTGCTTTTGTTTGTTGGATCGATAGCTTGTCTTGGGATGACACGCATTTTAACATGTCCGCCAGTGCTCTGAGTATCAGTGGTTTCTGCTACACCTAGAAATCCGTTCATTATTGTTGTCATGGCAATTGAAACATTTTCGTTATACTGAATCAAAATGCCCACGCCATATTTAAAAAAAAAACGCGTAATTTGTGATGTAAGGGGATCCACAATAAGGGATTATGTTACTACTATCTTCTTCCCGTTGACAGTATTGAATTAATTTCCCTGTTTTTGGATTTCCATATAGTCAAAAGTAACACGGACGATAAACAGTGAAATAAAGCTACATGCCATCTGATTGACCCCGCGTGTGAGTGGTTTAACAAAAGACGTATATGCATAAATGATCTTAACACAATGCCTGACCCGGTTTGACAATACTTATTGTATAGCATTTATAACCAAGTCTCTTTCACACTACCTCTGATAAGCAGAAAGTGACATTTGTGTTTATTATAAATACATTTTTTATCGTGTTTATTAATTTTACATATATATATATATATATATACATATATATATATATATATATATATATATATATATATATATATACATAGTAAATCATTGTTGTGTTGAGCTTGCTTATTTCAAATCACCCATTTTTGTCTAAATTTCCTGCTTTGAGTGTTCGAAGTTAAATTATTTCCACATAAACTTGCTGGTGTCTAACCTTGGAGAAGTCAAAGCTTCATCGTAGGTCCCTTTGACTTCGACATAATGAGGTTGTTACTTTATATAAGCTACTCTCCAGAAATTATTACTTGATCACTGATGCCACCTTTGTTTCCCTTCGGCATTTACCTAAGGGTTATTGAGAAAACTAGCAAAAGATGCGATATAAATGCGGACACCAAGTATAGCGGTGCTGGAAATATTGTCAGAAATGTCCAGTTTCAAACCCTTTAAAAATATGAGAAAAGTCAGCGACGTTTAAGCTCGTTAGAACCCAGTTTAGTATATACAAACAGAAGAGAATGGAAACAGCCAGGAATAGACAGACTATATGTCATAATTTATAGTATATGGAACCAGAACTGATTAAGTGAAATATAGCTTGTTCATAGAAGCTTCAATCAGTAAGTGAAGTACACTTTAAACCTCAAAGTATATTCTCATTTAATAACACAATTAAGTTAGGGAAACTTCAATCGACTGAGTACCATTGTTGGTGGTAAAACAACTATATTCAAGGAAGAACTGGACGTAAGCTTGATAGCTTGAGGGTGAATGTACAAACAAATATATATATTAATGGAGCTATACTTGTAGGTTGGATGCATGGGATATCGACTAAGAGAAGTAAACACATTCGTAATAATTAACACAAAGACCTTCAAAAATATGTATTTTGTCTTTGTTTCACATAATGCTTTGAATGGAAGATAACGGTATTCATTTCCAATGTTCAGTGTGAATCATTCGTTTAAAAAAACTAAACCCTGTTTGCTCATGCACATTTTATTATCATCTAAAATAAATTGCCTGCATAAACATTTTTCACGAAAATCTATGAGTTTGTGAGAATGTCTCATCAGCCGGGACATGAAGTATTTTCTCTTAGACACCACCAGTATAAATCCTTTGGAGCTTGTTAAAGGTTTATAGCCATTGTTTTTCCACAAGGATGCGCGGAGACCAAGCATTAACATGACATAACGCTTCAAGACACCCACCTTCCAAAAACCTCGTTTCTACATTGTTGTCTATGGCTGTTAAAGGATAAGATCACAACCCGTGAATAACACTTTTCTTTATGGTCTTCTCGCTGCTGCGATAGTACGCGGAGAATCCTTTTCGTATAACCGTATATCATGCTTGACTAGCTGAACTCGTGCTACGCAGCAGGTCTAATAAAATATACATTGGGGAGTTTTTTTCGGCTCTCCTTTCCCTTGCCAAGGATTAGTTGTATTGAAAGCAGTGTTGGGAATTGAACGGGTACCTAGCTCAACGTGGAATAAACTACATAGCTGTGAACGTCTTCAATGTAAACTGGGGAACGTTCATTAAACATTCAGTCTATGAAGTACCGGATTTTTGCCGCTCACGCACTTTTCAACTTTACTCCCCGGAGGCAGAAAAGCCAGCTAGCGGTATATCACTCTAAGATAAATTAACCCAGAGGTTTCTTTGTGTTTTAACTAACAGATCCCACTAAACTGCTTATATATTGCACAAAGCAATTAGGGAAAACAGTTTTGTCCATGTTTGGCATAAACGGTGTGTTGTTTGAAGATGCAAAAAACTAAATGACACCCGAAATTAATCAAAAGTGCTGTTTTGAAATAACGTAAAATCATTTTCCTTCTGATTACGTAGTGGTTAAATTAGGAGGCTTATACTCAATGGGGTCTTGAGTAAAAAACTCAAGGTGATGTCCACTTATTTTGCCTGCATTATCTTATAACTGTATGTCCAGTCTGTGTGAAAACATTCTGTGCAGATACGATTTTGATAAAATCTATTTCGAGCAAATTGCTCCATTCTACCCGAGCTATTTTAGAAAACCAATTCTATCTTGGTTATCGAACAATCAAAGCATCTACCGACTCATTTTTTATACAACATTTCAATTTCCTAACTCTTAGTTCTTCTGTGACTTATCCTGACCTATGCTGTCAGTAATTGTGGTTTTTGGAATGTTATTATAGAAAGGGTATCAGTTCATTTTCATGTTTTGCCAAAGATACAATTTTTTTTCACTGAAACAACATTTTAAATTTAAATTCAAGCTATGAAAATATTTTAGAGTAAAAAAGCAAAAATATGATATTGCCACTATAGTGACATGATCTTACCCTCTTCTTAAAATATGACATTTTTATTTTTATATTGAAATGTATAATAATTGAATTATATTATAATGTATTATTATTATATATAATATATAATAATAATATATACATATATATTGAGAGAGAGAGAGAGAGAGAGAGAGAGAGAGAGAGAGAGAGAGAGAGAGTAACACCTCGTTATGCTGAAGTCGAAGGTTCGACACCAGCGGGTTTATGTAGTAAAAAATTATCCGCGTGCACTCAGAGCATGTAATTTTGACAAAATACAGTTATTCGAAATAAGCGACCTCGACTCAGTCAGGTTTTAATATTCATGTACAATTAATAAACATGATACATAAGGTTTTATACTGAACAGACATGTCAATGTTTGCATATCTTTTGCACATTTTTGCAGTTAAATTTAAATTATCAATGGATTAAGTAAATTGATTCTTGGATTGATAAATGATTATAAAGGACGACTTTTTTTAATTTGTTTGTTAGGGATGCTAACTTACAGACGGGTGGTATTGATCAAGCAGCTATGATGACTTTATGATAGGCGGTATGGAGAGGAACAGCTGGAAGAAGGATCGTCGGGCCTGAATCTTGGATAAACATCACGCAGTATTCAAGACTGTTTAGTGACACGCCTCTCACGGGTCCAATCAGACAGGATGCTGACACGACCAGGGCGCAAATACAGAAAAACAGTTCATACTTTGTGTCAAATCTAGCCCCGTACTTACAAAACCTGCGGCCCTATAGTTGAATAAGACGCTTCATCTACACAGAAAATAGTCATTTCTACCACAGTTCCATTGGCTTCCCATGTCCTTTAACGATACCTAGCTACATGTACCATAAAAATGAACCATTATTCTCTCAAACATATGGCTGGCACTGCGTGCACATGAGTGCTACTCTACTTTTTAAGGATTGTTGGAGTCAAAATCTGACACCCACAATGCACCGGGGATTCTAAACGCACCAGCGGCGTAGTAATATATATATAACGAAGAAGACAATTGTTACGGAACCTAATATCAACAGATCACATATGCGTGACGAACATGAACTTTGTCATGAAGATAAAAAATCAGATTTTGTAACACTAGGCAGCGTGAAATGTCTAGGGGAATGAATAAAGAAGTCAGTGGCTTTTTGTTAACAAATAACTATAAATTATTCTTAAATCAACCCTAACATTACAATACATGAAATCAATACAATTATACAGTACAACAACAGTATAACAGCAAATCAATATAATCACACAGCAAAATAAACAAAGTGCACCGTACCTGGATACCACCACTGTCACAGCGACAAGTCCTTTAAAATGTATAAACCGGATGAACAGTTCACACAAATCTTCTCAGAGAATAACAGTCCAATGTAATCACAAAATCAATCTACTGTAATCCAAAGTGAAATCCTGGCAGTGATCCGAAAGGCAAACTGAAGACTATATAAAATCAGTCACAAATTTAGAAGAAAATCTATTATTGCCGCACTTATTGGAAAAGGTCCACAACTGACTTATACGCTTCTGTGTCCGCTGGAATATTTCTTTTCCCTTCCCGGCTCTAAAACACAGCCCCTTATTTATAACCTTCACCTCAATCCTAGAACTTTCCACTTCTCGAACAATCCAAAGAACAATACATAAAACACAGTACACACGCGTTACAGGCAACATCTAGAACAAGAATGCTGTATTTCTACGTGTCAGGGTTCACACGTTAGCCGGCCCGGCTCGGCCAGGCGAGAAAGCCCCAGACTAGCATGACCGCTGTGTACACGTCAGACCCCACGCGTGGGCCGGGCTATGCCGTCATGGCAACGGCCAATGCTGGCGCTGCACATACACATACAATAAAAGAGACATCTGTAACACAATGTAGTCCGTTCAACTGTGCTGGATAAGAATTGATTAAAGGCAAATTAAATAAACTTGGGTGTTTTAATGGTAAGGTCTTTACGGAATAAGTATATTTTATAAGCATGCGCATGTGCAATTGAAACAGAAGGTGATTCTTCGACATGTAACAAATTTTAATTTTGAAGTTTAATAGTTGAGACAAATAGTCCCGGTCGCCGTACAATGCCTAAACAGAAGAGATTCGTTTCGAGTAGAAACAACACCTGGCGGAATGGTCCTTTTGGCTTTTATACCCAGCAGTGACAAATTTATCAAATACAAATATAAATATTGTTATTCTGTTCATTGTTATTTTGTTCAAAACGAGCCATAAGATACATGTATATTCAAACTGTATCACTTAGTTTTAGCGTACTTCTAAAGACATAGCCAGTTTACAACATCTGGTTTCTGTCAGTTATATGTCGTAATCACTTGCTCATTTTCCTCTACAAGGAGCAGCAATAGTGCGTGCATAGTCTAAGTGGAAGAAACTACAACCGCCGAGCCCTGCAACAGATACAAGGTCGGCGCTGAAGGGAGAGAAGCAGTGTATGTTAAGTTTCCGGTCGGCTACAACTATTCCATAGGGGAATCAGTGAGAATTGAGTCGGATTTTGAAGCGTCGTTCCTCTTTAAGGAGAGTGAACCGGAGGGGAACAAGGTTATGTAGGCCTGTCAAGGGGCTTTACCTTGGACGTTTATTTTTCTTATCCATTTCTTTGCTGAACTTATTTGAACTTAACGAATCAAGCAAGTTGAACAAGGTGAAGTCCTTATTAGGCTTGTTTCATGCCCTTTATCAATAACTGACCGCCACTGTAAAGAACCACTGACCTTATATCAGACCTCGGCTTGTGATTAATGGATAAAATCATAACCCCTCGACCACTCTGGTTTCATACACTGTTTTTTTTTTTTTCTTAACGACTGACCCACTCGTGATCATATTTACTTATCGCGACGTTTCCGACGGAACGAGACCAAATTGATGGACAGAAAAATTCAATTATATTTTGCCGATATTCGTATTGTCATGGGTTGTTTTACCATTGCAATAGAAGCCATGAATAAAAAAAGTAGAACAAATCGCTGCCAGTACGGAATATAACGTCTTAACAGTGGAAAGGATATATAATAAAAACAAAACAAACATGAACATAACTTGAGCAATGACCGTTCTTTACCAGTTTCGACCGAGGTTACATGGTCTTGGCAGTCGTGTCTTTATGTAATACTTCAAATTTAAAACCCGTTAGGTCTCTATGGCTTCCGTTATGGCTAATTTCTGACTCTGAACATGTTAATCTCTG
Source organism: Sipunculus nudus (assembly GCA_026874595.1). NCBI lineage: Eukaryota > Metazoa > Annelida > Sipuncula > Golfingiida > Sipunculidae > Sipunculus > Sipunculus nudus. The sequence goes on along the minus strand of CM049306.1, from coordinate 34,751,391 downwards.
AAATCAAAACCATATATTCATATCTACAATATCTATTCTATATACATTCAGCTATAGCAATGAAAAAATAAAGGGAGTTTCAATGGCTTGAGACACTGGATTTAAAAATGTTATGTCCACCTTATCAAAAGTCGGTTACTTTTTCATAAAGAAACTGACTGACCTCAGTTGTCTATTTAACGAAATGTACCTTAAATGTATAAAACCCAAAATATTCAAACATATAATGTTTTTTTAAATAAAAGAATAAATATAAAACTTCAAACGTGGAGTTCATCATATATTTTTTTCACGCTATGGCAAAGAGTACGCATAACTCGACAAAACATTTATTACTTAGGCCAGAAAATAAACATGCATATACGTGAGAAATCGACACCGTGAGACGGCACAAATCAAAGTAACAGATTCCAGTTTGCTAATGTGTTTGAAGTGCTCGCTCTTACTCATTAAACATTCAGAACGGAAGCACATATTTCCCCATTCTCTAACAGTATGGAAAGTTCAAACCTGAAAGGAGTCCCAATGAAATTATGCAAATTGCTAGACGTTCTTCAATGGAAATATACGTGTGGTTAAGAGCTTACGAATAACATGAATAGGCGCGACGGGACTAGATAAGACCGTCTTGATTGCGCTGATTCAACAAAAACTAGACCAGCGCTTTCTATGTCCCCGCTGCTGGAGACAGCTATTTTGGTTTGGGAGAGGGGTAACAAGTCAGAAGTGGATGCTCTTTCATCATTAAAATTGAAATTTTAAATCTTGTTCCAATCAAAAAAGGGAAGCTGATAGAGAGAAAAAAGTCTGTGATATTGTTATGTAGTCTGATATCACCCAATAAAGTGGATTGATCTCGATTGATATTTCAAGTAGCGCATTTTATAAGAATTCATTTTTATAACAATGGTAAAATAAAAAAATAATAATATTAAAAATAATGGAAATGAATGCAGACATTATTAATACTTATAACATTAGAAGAACAATATATCATGTGTTGAATGATATATCCTTTACCGGTATAATATGAATATAAAACATCTTAAGTAGACAGGAAGTAATTTAGGGTAGCATTCAGTGGGAGACTTCAGTCGCCGCAGTCGACGCTGGAGGCTGCTAAATATGCAATTCTGAAGCAAGCCCATGTAGGACCTCATCAAGGCCTACAGGTACTGGAACAGGTACTGTCTGTTCAAGAGACTCTGATGTTCAATGGCCCAAAGAAAGAGTGACCGATGATCTATTATTAATCGGTCATTTAGTTAATAAAGCCTATATTGTCATATGAAAAAGAAATGAATACTCATTTTAATGTGCATCTTGGTCGATTTCAAACAAACACTAATAGCATAAAGGTTAAAAAGGATATGACCGTGTTGTTATTATTGTTAGTCGAAAGCTCAAGATTCAGTTTTCATACTGTTTGCTCCTATATATATATATACATATCGTCAATATTGTTTTTTTGACAAAGTCGACCAATTTGTTTGTCCAAATAATGATATCCTTTGCATACAGATACTGCATACAAAACCGTCTGGGTTCAATGACTGTACAAAAATGTAATGAATTGTTCCAATAAAAAATCCTCGAAAAATCGATTAATCATGAAAAAAAAATTAACCCTGCCTTTTCTTTATACACTCAATGAGAAAAGAACATGGCATATGGACCCTCTGTTTTTTACATCCTGTACCTGTAAATCTTTACTCAGCAACTACATGTTTGCAATTAAGTCTCCTCGACGCCTGCAACTGGGGGATAATGGGAAAACTGCTGCGTATGTACGACCTTGGGAATAAGGTCAAGATCAGTTGCAAATCTATCAACCTATGACTGATATTGTGCCGAGAGTGACTTATATTCTGCCAGAGGGCATTTTTAAAATCAGTCATATAAGAGATCTAGCACAAAATGACGGGGGAAAAACAGAAACAAATGTATTTGATTGTTTTGCACTCTAATTGAACGAAGAAAGTTCACCAACAAATAAGTATGAGTCACATATTGTTATTGAAATAAACTCATAGACCCCTAACAAGCCTCCCTTTCCCTACGGGTTGTGGCTTTATTAATAGAATCAAGGGCGTGTGCACTTCTATCACGAATTTTAGTCGTAACTTCTTATTGCCAATCAGACACATTTTGAAAACAGTTAATGTAACATCAACTGAATAAACTTGATTTGTTGTCTCATATCATATATATATTATATATATTATATATATATATTATATATATTTATTTATATATATATATATATGATTCTAACAACATTCACCTGAGGATCGGGTCGCATACAGTCTGTAGTGAATTTACAGTGTTTTTCTTCGTCGATATATATATATATATATGTATATACCTGATGAGTGCAGCACGTTACAAGAAACTACGTAGTAGTAACAATGTCTGTCAAAATTTGATTTCTCAATTTGTATAATTATATATGTGCATATTTTGTATACTTCACCAGGTGGAGGTATAATGTTTTCTTCCTGGTTTGTTTGTCCATTAGGAACTTTACGCAAAAAGCTGATGAAAAGTTATAAAAGGTTAGGTTTACACCCCATTAACGTACAAACCATTTAAGCTCAGAGATCATCTGAATAACCAATATGTATTTTAAATTAATATGAGTTTTTCTTCATTCCTGTTCGTGCGTGTATTTGTTCACTACATAACTCATGCAGTTATGAACGGAATCATATTATATTTTCGGGGCAATTGCAGATTGGGCCAATGAAGTCGGATTTGGTCCGTCTTTTGATCTAGATCCAAAAAGGGCTTTCAAGAATATTCACAATGTGCAGTCACATGTGTCCGATTAAAATGGGAATATGGGCCGGATGATTGAACGCAAATACTTGTCCGGAAACATATGCACCAATGAACTTGGGAATATCGGCCAATAAACGAATGCTTATTGGCTCATATAATCATAGTACCTCATATTAAGGAAAGTCCATATGGCGGAGGCCTGCATTCATGAAAATGCATATTTCTTATTTTAATGTATTCATCGTATTATAATTTTAAGAGAGATTTTCATTCCATATTGTACAAAACATTTTCAACAGACATGCGGCCGCGCCGATGTTTAAATCAACAAGAGGCGATGCCACTAATGCCTTACTCTAATATTTTGTCTTATTATATGAGACTGCTGCTTTGATATGTAAAAATCAACTTACAACAGTTGCGGCCTCCTGTCGCCTCGCGTAAAAATGAAAGACTGTTGGGATCGGGAATTCTGAATGGGGGTTCAGCTGTGTTTACGGAGCTGTAGAACCACGGTCTAATATGTCATGGCAGGGTGGATAAAAAAGGGGCGGCCTCGGCCAGCGGAACACTTAAACATTTTTTGTGAGCCAAAGTATAAACATAGGCTCAGGTCGAGCTTATGCTTATCCCTGATGTTTCATGGGACGGATGGCAGCGCAAGCAAATTTCCAATTATTCTGAAAAACTAAATTCGATTGCTCATTATCTTAATGTAGAAAATAAACACCTTTTTGTGTTCTGTAAAGGTAAATTAAAAATTTAATGTATTCAAGTAGCGCAAGCGGCAACTTTCACTTGAATTCCTGGGCTGCTTCTTCAAATACATTTGATCGATAATGCCTTGAAAATAATCAAAATTAACGGCTGACCAATAAGGTCACACTTGCGCATGCAAGCACTTGATACTTTTATTATGTTCTGAAATACACATGCGAGCTTTCTAGTTAATGACGACGGGCTCAACCTTGACAAAAATGTGCCTTATCTAGCTGCAGTTGCTATGATAATAAAAAAATTGAAAAACAAAAATAATATAATGGTAATATAGATTCCCTTAAAAAGTTTAGTGGAATGTCCCTTGCATGTGTTTTACCCAAAACGCTACCGAATTATCCAACTTTTCGTTCGTACTTTTTAAAGTAAAATTAATTACTCACACACACAAGCGGCCAACCGACGGCGGCAAAAGAAGTAGAAACCTTGCTGTCTCCTTGGGGAAGTAAAACAATGGCTTATAATCGTATATAGAATGGGGGTGTACACGGACTCTCGCATGAAAACCTTGAACATCTTCATATCAGATTGATCCTGGATTGTCTTGTAGGAATCCCTTCAGCTTCGCTTGAGGAAGGTCGTAGCTCTTATAGACTTGATCATGAAGACTGCTTTTCTTATATACAATGTAATTTATTTCTTTGAAATAAATCTAAGTGGAAAGTAACCATTCAACAAGTAGTGGTATAATGTAAAAATGAAAGTGAAATAAGAGAAAGATGAATAATCTGCGCTCTAGCTCTTGGAATGTTCTTTGCGAAGAGGGGAAACAACGGTTTGTTCAAATAATCTTGTCATACCCGCGAGATTATTCATGGTCGGCCATTACCTAGGTTGAACGCTCTGCAGGCTTAATGGGACGACCGTTCCCCACAGCTGTGTATCACCCACAAAAGTGAGTGCGTCTTTTGGTGTTTCTCGGTGTAACGACCTAGCAATTGGGTTAATTAAGCATCAAGGACTCGCAGGTGCGGTAGACACCGGGTCTTGGTGACACAAGGAGGGCATGATAGGAAGCGAGCGCCACCGCCCTGCCCTAGCCCAAAAACGGATATGGACTTCTGCAGATGTACATACTTAAATTAAGGATTAGATCAGAAGAAATGGAGACGGTTACCGCCACTTAATGTCCCTCTTAATCGGACCTCTGTTATGTGGCCTTGTTTTGGTAAACAGACTATGTTTACCAACACGCAGAGCCATAACATGGTTTTAAACAGCCGTATGAGAGGAAATGAGACGTGTGCTGGGATGGTTTTGCTAGGAAACATTTGTATAAAGCAAAACTGAACTGATAGTGTTAACGGATAGCCATAATTTAGAGCCTGATTATGTCCCTTAGGTATGTGCATTTATTTACGACTTCTTTATAACATGCAATTGACCCGAGCTATCCTGAGACCTTTTACATTATGTAGTAAATGAGCATGCATATATAGTCCGCCTTACTCCAAGAAATCGGGCGGTGCGCGCAAGGGCGGATAGATATTATGACGTTAAGAGGTTATGTTTGTTTGGCCACAAGGGGGATACTTCAGTGATAGGTGCAACTCTTGCATGTTTATATTATATTCACCTCTGGTTGAAATTGCGGTCAAAACAGCCGATGGGACAGAGTCGGGTGCGGGGAAGATCATTAAGAAGAAATCCACGGCCACAGGGGGTAATTGATCAGATATAGGATTAACTAGAATGGGTCAGGGACAGGTTGTCTGGGCGTATGCCACTGACCACGTTAATGGCCCGTGACGTATTCTCTCCTAGCCTATACAAAAACAGACCGTAGGCGTCACGTGACTGGCACGTGACAGGCACGCGATATTTTAGTTCCCCAGTTTACCTGATTAAACCATCTTTATTCATTTTTAATACCGATTTTCTATTTTACATAAAATATGGCATAATATTATAAAACTTAATGTCCGTCTGCAGATGAACATACTTAAATCAAGAATTAAATCAGAAGAACTGGACGCGGTTACCGCCACCAAAAGAATCATATAAAAAATAAACAATTTTTCAGGATGCTGTTTTTGTATGTATATGCTGTATGTATATGCTATATGTTATTATATAAACATACTTCGAATTATTTTCTACTTATGATTTTACAATACTGCATAATTTTACAGCCAGATTAGCTTTACGGTACTGACTGCATACATGAAGAACTTCAGAATATATGGAACTGGTTGATTTTTTATAAATATATAATCAATTTTCGAGTGGTTTTTAGTGCTACTCTAGCACGTTAAAAAAATCTAGGTGCATAAATAAAAAAATAATATAATTTTCTTATATACTAATATAGTACATATTCATATTGTTTGATTAACGCACTAACTATATAAAATAAATATAAAGTATATTCCATATATAGTTTATATATATAGTATATAGTATATATATATTTATAAATAAAGTATATTTCATATATAGTATATAATTATATAGATTATCCTAATATCAGTTCTTCATTTAAATTAATGTAAATATAAGTATATAAATATATACATACATATATACTTAACAAATTTATACCTTATTAGGGTTCATACATGCATATGAACTATCCATATGTGTGTAATCTGAACAGAAAATACGGGAGAAAGAATCTAACCTGATTGGAGTCAGTCGCCGGAGTTCCGGGTACGGACATCATAAAACCAGGGTCTTCTTATGTCCGGCCTTGCACTAAACACACCAAAGGCTGGAGCCTTGTCCGCATGAAGAGATCCCTTATCTGACAGTCAGTGCCAATCTAATTTGAACACTATGTTCCTTCACTCCCCTGATCTCAGCCACAAGCACGACAGGCGATTCCATTTGTATCTTGTTTACAAGACCACGAGATATAAAATCTTGAAATACATTCCCCACCCAAACCGTGAGATAAGTTTCTCTACCGCGCAGGTCAAAGCCAGCTTGATATGTTAAATTGATATTTTAAAACATTTTAAAACATGCAGAGGCCGATAAAATTGAAATCAACATACGTGCGATATATCTATAGGATCCAGGAGGCTGGGCTCTACTGACTATGCATGTGTGTGTGCGTGTGTGCTCCTTTTTGTTGGGTGTGGGAGGGGGAGAAGAGGGTGCGGATCTGCCCCAAAATGACGAACCAGTGGTCCGTGAATGTATAGAGGTATCACATGGCAGTTATATATACATATACATAGATAAGGATAGTGATATCGCAACGACAAGAGGTGCAGGAATGCGTGTAGATTATGAATATGGATAGAGCTCATAAATATTAAAGGCACGTGGACACTTGGAGAAATATGTGTGTTATCTCACGCTATTAGTTCGTTTTGGCGGAATACAAAAGTTTCCCAGCCAATTCATCCCGACAAATGGACTTACTCTCTCCAAATCACCTGTTGTATACGTTGTTATGATATGTGCGTGAGTAAACACAGTCCACGTGTCTGATATCCAGACTGCGGGGCCTGAGGATCGATTTTGTACACGACGGACAACTTCCAATCAAGGATGAGAATCATGAAAGAAAGTACAAATAAATAAAAAAACACTGATTTTAAGCTTGACAAATTTGTAAAGTTGCGTGGTACGACCACAAGATGTCGTGCGGGCTGTTCATATTTTGCGCTACTGATCGCGTCACGATGCAAGTTTATTTTCACTTGTGTATAGGAGTAAGCAAACGACTTTCGAACGTAAGCATGGTAGATCCATTCTATCTTAAGGAGTAAACATTATACCTCATATATATATATATATATATATATATATATACATATACATACATATATATATATATACATGTACACAAACATGTATATATATACATACATATATATATATGTATATATATATATATATATATATATATATATATATATATATATATATACCTGGTATGTGAATAGGCCCTTTTAGAAAGTGCTGCTGGTTGTAATATATCAGTAAATCGTACACCCGCGCTAATGAAATGCCGGGGAGACCCTATACGCATTAATAACTTATACGAATGATATCATTGAACATATATACAACTGGACTTATCTGATGTATATATCCCATATGCCACATTATGTAAGTTATAAGGCACTTTGTATGAGCGACAGCCATGAAAAACAATGATTCAGTAGGCACTCGAATTTTTCTTACATGACCTACTTTGAGTCGTGACACAACAGACACTCAAAAAATGTACATCAGTGGTTGATGATACTATCACAATAACAACCGCCCGTATCTACTTAACATAGATTATGAATGAGAAAATAACAAAAAGGAAACCATTTTGTGCAGAAACCATTGTAGATATAAAAATTCTGCTCTGTAACATATCGCTGGTATCTCCTATATCGAATGGATAAAACCTGCCGCTTATAGGTACTATTCACTATAATTATTAATAAATCTTCAATTCCGCTTATTTATCAGTATCCATCCAAAGCGGAACAGTACAAAACTAAACCTCGCTAATTACACCGTCACTGGCCACCACCAGTCACTTTGTTTGTGAAAATATGTCCAAGGGCCTCCATCTGACATCTCACTGGACCAGCGCCGGAGGAGAGCCTCTCACGCCTTCACTATAAACTGTTTGACATCTGGCTTTTGTCTTCACTGAGGGCAGGATAGAATTACGTGTATGGAACGTACTACGTGTATACGTAACTCCAGCGCCTCATATGTGGCTAGCTACCTTAGAAAATAGTCCTCCGACATTTTAGGCACCAATAAATTCTACGAATAAATGCCTTATTGTTATCTCTAAATAATCTTATGATGATTCAGTTTAGCTTAAATTGACTGCTCCTTGAGTGTTACCTTATCCCTCTACACAATTTCATCAAGATTCGTATACTATCAAGCTACATATACTAACAGACAAACCATCTATCCAACCAACGGCGATAAAAACAGTATAACACAGTCACACACATGTAGTCACAGCAGTAGGAATTGTACAAGGGACCTAACGCGTGGTAGGCTACACAAACATACACAAACAGATATGTTTGTGTGGAAAAATTTATGGGAACATCGGTATATAGACGTAGATTATTAAAGGCTTTAACTGTCCCCAGGCAACGGGCCGTAGTACGAATGACAACTGCCCTAATCAATTTGGTCCGGCATCATACTAGATTAGTACATTAATTGGTTCAGTTATTGATGGTCTTGAGAACATAAGAAGGATACACACTCTGTATTTTTTAGATAGGTTTGGCAGAATATTGTGTGACGCCGACTTTTCTCCTAATATAATGACTGATGACGACTTTTCTCTTAGCATTATACTGATGCCGAATTTTCTCTTAGTATGTTGCCTGATGCCGAATTTCCTCGAAGTTTCATTTTAGGATCTTGCAAAACTTTCATATTAGAGCAATGCGTCATGACCACACGTTACAAATATCGCTTATGATAATAATTATAATGATAATAATAAATATAATAATAATAATTATTATAATTTATATATGTATTCATGTATTTATGGTAATGTGGGTTTGTGAAACAAAATGAATTTTTCATGGATCCGAATTTGACAGAATTTCTTTCCTGTTTCCCTGTGCCAAGGATCAGATAAGGAATCATTATTCTCTCACCCCACACACACACACACAAGACCGCCCCTGAGGTGATGAGGATTGATGAAGGATAACCAGGTGTAGGGATGTAGTTTACTGCCTGAACCTGGTGCACTGACGAGGAACCGCTATAAAATATTAACTTGGGAAGACGGCAGATATGTGACAGTGAATGGTGGGGCGCGTCCTGGCCCCGGGCGGGATGGGGGTCTTAAAACATAACGAGGAAATGTTGATGACGGAGATGGCGCCTTGCATCCAAAGAGGAGAGGTTGACCATGCACTCTCAGGCCGGATCTAACACGTGAACGTCTGGAGATCGATCTAAGCTACGGTCAGCAGACATGTCTTAAAGATATCACGAAGTTTGACAAATACCCATCACTGCTGTTATACCGATATCGATCACTATGTTTGACAAATATCCAGATTATATATGACATGATATCCGCCATACCGATATCACGATGTATGTCAAGGAAATCGTCTGGAATACCAATATCACAATGTATGACAAATATCTAAATCGTCTTTCATGCCATATTCATGTTTGACAAATATCCATATCGTCCGTTATACCGATATCACGATGTATGACAAATATCCAAATCGTCCGTCCTACCGATATAACGATGTTGGACCAATATCAAAATCGTCCGTCATACCGATATCACGATGTATGATAAATATCCTAATCGTTCGTCATACCGATATTACGTTGTTTGACAAATATCCAAATCGTCCGTCATACCGATATAACGATGTTTGACAAATATCCAAATCGTCCGTCATACAGATATCACGATGTATGACAAATATCCTAATCGCCTGTCATAGCGTTATCACGTTTGACAAATATCCAAATCGTCTGACTTACCGATATCACGATGTTAGACAAATATCCAAATCATCCATTATACCCATAATATGATGTCTGAGAATTACCTTACAGGGCTAGTTTTCATATCGATATCTAGATGTATGAACAGTGGATGACCAAGCCGTCGTATAGATATCACGATGAGCAACAAATATCATATGTTATAGATATATCGGGATGTATGACATAACGGTTTCCAAACCTGTTGCACCGTAAGCCAGTCACCTCTGCATATATGCTTTACCGGTTCATCAATAGCATTATCGATTTTTATTCGTTAAAACCTTTTTTTGTTTATTTTCAAACTAGGAATTTGGAAATGAAACGCTACAAAATTAATTAAAGAATAGACAGGCGAATGGGTGCCTCTTCCAGAAGGGTATGTTGGCATCTCCGTTTGTGTGTGTCTCCAACAATCATGAACGGAATCTCGTGGAATTCGGGAATTCCGGGAATAAGTCGATGGCAAAGACTGGCTCTGTCTGTCTATAGAAAAAAAGGCACCTAACTTTGTGTGAGGCACACTCGAGTTCGCCTGTTTTATATCCTTTATTTTCACTGAAATTCCGCAAAACTGATCAAAATCCATGTTATTCACAAAAAAAAAAAAAATACATTTTTTCCTAAGGACCGCACAGGTATTTTTAGGTACGTTGCAACCACGTCTAATCGGCGTTATATTCATAAAAAACAAGTGAATTCCACCATTTCCCCCCATTGTTAAGAAATAGATATTCAAGGACATTTTTAGCAGAAGGAACTTTTCGAAAATCTGAGAATAAGCTGTCTGTGCTCGATCAGAGGAAAATGGAACGGGTCCGTTCGCGAGGTCTTTAAATTTCTAAATCAAGTTTTTAAACTTTAAATCTGAAAAGGATCCATCAACAAGAGGTTTGTTAGGTGTTCAACGTACCAACTAATTGGCGATCTTTTTTATAATATGAAGTTGACATAATGGGCCACCAGAGTGGAATTCTACCCTTCTGAAAATCAGCGGTCCATGATTTGCTGATTAGTTTTCTGTATATATATATATATATATATATATATATATATATATATATATATATATATATATATATACTTGTACGTCACAGGTTACGGGTTCGAATCCACATTCACCCTTTAGAAATGGTGGCCGCCGTGAGATCCTTTGCTTTCCAAAATTTACAGTTTTGCAACCCATTTAATTCTCTGTAACCCAAGGACAAAGCCTAAATGCATATTTAAAATGCACCCTGTTTTTAACTAACTAAAGACAATTACACTTTCTGCATGTCATTTTTAATGGCATTGGTACACTTCGTAGGCTATGATGTCTGTTCCCTTATTTTGTTTACAAGTGAATCGTAACCATGGAACTTATGTTAGAGTCAAAGAAGGCGGAAAAAAGCAACTACATATTTGACATTCTTTCTTGAATCATACTAGCCGAGGCTAAATTACATTTCCTGCATAATAAAATTAGACCAATGAATTCCATGAATGGCTTATATAAATTTAGAAAATGACGATATACCGGTAAACCTCTTTCTTTAAGTGTAGCTGGTAACCACATTCACAGCCTATCATTGACACCCGCTATTCCGTATGGTTTTATGTTCAAGAAACTCAGACACCCAAAGTAGGTGCCCTTTAACTATCGATATATCCATTAAGCTAAGAAATGTCCATCATACATTGTTACTTGATGAAAGTTTAACAAATACTGTTTCCTCGGACTCGGATGTTAGGACTCGAGAAATCAGTTGGAGTGCATCTCGAGTCAAGCAGAAAAAGAACGTTGTTAAATAATGCCTGAAACACAGTTTACAAAATCCATGTTCGGATAGTTTAGACTCGACTGCAATACTGAAAATATACAGATAAAAAAAAATACTTCTAACCATCCTTTTCCTCTTGAGAAACAGGCCCTACATAGTGCAAGCCATAAAAAAGTCACAGTACTTACCACAGTTTTCAAGTTCTTGTCTTCATAAGTACAGGTGAGCTACCGACAATCGAAGCAATATTTTCTTTACCCGTGAAACAGTGTTTTGATAAGATCAAAGATAAAATCTCCTGATCGCCGGCACAAGGCTGTTTAGTTTGCTACAACCGCGAGCGTGTGAAACGGTAACTTCCGGTGTTACGCACGAAAGAAGCACTGGCTGATTTGCGCGGGTTCCGTGTGGCCAGACCTCGCTGTGGTTCTGGTGGACTGCGCGAGGACAGAGCCCCAGTCTGACCACTCCGCCAGGTCTAAGAGAACGGCTACCGCCTGTATTGATTGGCGGGCACCTGGCTTCCTTCTAGCGGTTATGGTTGGTGCATTGATTGTGAGTTTGCTAGGGAGGATCCGCCAGTCAGAACTCGATAGCCACGCTCTGCTCATCTGCATACGTAATGTCTTATAAAATCGTCTACTAGACTGCGACAGACAGCTTCGTATGTGACGGATTCCCGCGTACATGCCCGGACAATAAATGACAATTTTACATTGCGGAAAACGTAAGGACATTTCGTTTGGACACTGACTGTAATACTATATAAGCGACTTTAGGAACGGAAAAGAACGGGACCTCTATGGTCTCATGTATTTTTAGTTTTTAGTAATTTAGTTTTTGAAAAAAAATTATCATGAAAAATATACACCCTATTGCTATTATGCTAAAAGGCCAAAACTTCAATCAAGCCACATTCGGATAGAACTTATTGTATTATATATTACCGCTGGATATGCTTGGAGAGTTATTTATAGCCTTTTAAAGAAACAAGCATAGGAAGGAGAACACAAAAACACAACGACAGAAAACCAATAAAAGAGCTTACAAGAAAACCAAATATGTATACAGATATGAATACAAGAAAAAGATCGTCCGAACCGCTTCTGTGATTTTTTTATTATCGATAAGACTGGAGCCATGTTCTGTCGAGTCTTGTCGGCTACAACTGTGAAGCTGTCATGGTTATCGGCGGCAAGTAGGGCTTGTATTTAGTTACACTTAAGCTGCTTACAATATTTACAGACATGAATTAGAAGTGAAAGCATGATCATATTCCCTATATAAACTATCAAATCAAAACCTGAGCTACTGCCTTATCAAATGATACCTTCAAGATTTTTAACTGCAGGAACTCTGGAACTCTCTGTCTTTGTCTCTCTGTCTCTCTGTCTCTCTCTCCCTCAAATAATATTTAAAAATTGTTCTACGGACTCTGGGGTTAGAAAATATGGTGCGAGCGAACAATACTTTTTTTTTATTTTTACCGATGGAGACACAATAAATGGAATTTCCCAAATTGCAAAGAAATTCAAATGAAAATCATGTTTGCTACTTTGTATTTTTTTACCTACGAGAGTTTAGTATGTCAGAAAGTAACTAAACAACGGCTCTGTGTAATTGTTTGGCTATCGGTTTAGCTTACTGGTAGACCTGGATGACATCCCATAATGTTTCACGGACGTGGACGTGGACAACTAAGAGCTTCTGCTCGGACGAAATGGGTCCAGTCGCCATCAAACTCCTGCCTTGAGACTCTGTTCAGAGTATATTCGTTTAGTTTTTCCAAACTCTCACTGATTCATCCCTCCCTTCTAACGTTCAGGTACTGCCATGTTTTGTTAAAACTAAAAAACACTAGTATCCAAAATCCACGATAATTCGTTTGAGTAGGATCATGTTTGATAGGAATAAATACAGTATTGGTCCAAGAACCATTGCGTCCTCTTTTGTAGCGGTAAAACATATATTGAGGTTCTTTTAGCTTATTACTATTATGAAATGACTACGAGTTGTGTTTATTTTTTAAATCAAAGTGTGAAATAATGCATTTATGAACAAATGCATTTTAGGATATCATCGGCCAAAAATAAAAGAATCATACGGATAAGGGCAACTCTAATTGCATTAAATCAGTACTTTAATTGATGCTCTCTTGATAAATTACGCGGGACAACTAAAATATTCGGTATTATACTGTATACTGTCCAACATTTCTCACTGGATAACTTATTATGGACAGAAAGATTTTATTGGTGAGTCTTAGATGAGGATCCTAATACCTAACTACCATCCTTCTGACAAAAGAAATGACAATATGCCATTAGTGTCTGGTATGACCATACAACGGAAACCAGAGGATGATTGAAAGGTTTCGTTTAAGTGGGGTTTTCTGTATTGAAATAAATATAACATTTCTTAAAGCACGACGTACATTTTTCTTAAAAATATGTTGGCCGTTCATTAGGTACCTATCTATTTATAGAATATTCGAGTCTTGCGATGAGGGCATGACAAGCGGAGGAGCGGGTTACTTGAATAACTAGTACATTTCAAGGGTAGCGAAAAAAAAGACCGTCATTACCTACGGACATCAGTCCCTGAAGATGATGGCAGAGAGACACGGCTGCGGTCATGGGAGAGGAAAGCACTCTTGCAGGGAGGTCTTGTCCTACGTGCCATGTTTTACAACGTTGTTACGGCGCTCAGCTCTTGAGGCGGACATAATACTCGACAGGAGTCCACCAGCTTCACAATCAGGGAAAACGAAGTCGGTCCAATAGACACAATTCCTCACTCACCCCACACTAGACCACGCCCGTAGTAAGTTAACCACTAGCATGTCAACAACTCATGAAGCTCAAAGCTGACTCGCGTTAGTTGTTTACTACTGAAAAGTAAGAAGGAAAAAATGTTGTATATTTAGTGTTCCGCTTCTAACTGCCTTCGCCAGGAGGGTATGCGTTCATCCATGTTCGTATTTTTGTGTGTGTACTTGTGTTTCAATCTTTCTCATGCAATCATAAATGGAATTTAATGAAAGTTTCAGGCCATTTCAGGAATGAGCCTTTAAAGAATCTATTAGATTTTGATGTTTATCCGGCACATGATCCGGATTGATGAACATCATCGAGGAATTTTCACAAATTAAGAGCCACTTTTGCACGAATGAACCTGAGATTATGGGCTGAATACGTGAAAGCAAGCACAGTTTTGAGAGAATCCTATAATACTGACCCCATATGGGGGAGGCTTGCATTCCTTTGAATGTAGATTTCCAGTTACTTAACAGTTTTCATGTGGACAGTTTTGTATTCATTGTGACAAAATTGAGCGTAATTTTTAATGAAACACTGACATAACATGCCAAAGTAACATACATTTGGTTAATCTACAAGTCAGCTAACTACCTGCCTTATTTATAGAATGTATGTGAATGTTGTCTTACAATGGGTATATGTTACTGAACTGTAGGTAATTCCTGCTAAGAAAAATTCTTATATCGCACCTGTGACGAAAGTATGAGCCTCCTTTATCTACAAACTATTAGTAAACAAGGAAATGTTCCAATGCTGAATTAAAGAAAAGCCAGCAGGGGACCGGAGGTGGATTTTCACGGATGCTTGTTATTCGATGGTAAGAGCACACGGAAAAATGCCATGTTTTGTTATTTAAAAACCTCTAGTCCGTCTTATCTGTCACCGGATGTCCTTGTTGTTCGTGTGTGGATTACGTACGATCCGCGACTATTTTAGCGCCCCCACGTTATAAAAAAGATGTGGATATAAGCAAGTCGGACAGTCCTCGCACCCTGGGATTGGCGATGTTTAGGTTTGTATTGTAAGAAGTTAAGTAAATTATGTTTGTGAGACAGGCGTCAAGTATGCGAAAGGGCCCATTTTAGTCCACTTTCCGGACGTTTGTCTACCCACGTCTAAGGTCTGCCAAACATCAATAGTACGTGGATGGAGACATATCTGTCTATGCCTCAAAAGTATAAAAATATATCAGTGTATATATTTTTTTCATCAAAATCAGTTGTTGTATTCCTCGCCAGAATTTGTATCCTACCTTTACACGATGGATCTATGTATATGGCCCATCCCCCTCCGTTTCCTGGTTGTCGGCATAATCATATATTAACAAAAGATATAATCTATTTGAAAATATATTCACCCGTGGCTACTCCACAGAACAGAAATAAAAGTCTGTCGTAGAATAGTGTAAATAGCCACAAATTTGTCTCATCTGGTCTGATATTAAAATCTCAAGGCATTCATATTGGGCAATTATTACATGTTGCTTCATAGCTTTTTCCGACATAAAACTTCTCCATGGCTTTTCATTTATACCAAAAACAAATTGCACTAAAGTTCCCTCAGTTTTTCTATCATACTTCCGATGCAGTAAGGTAAAAACATGGAGAGAGGATTAATTCTGTCCCCATGGTAAAACGAGCACAAGCCTCATATATCGCGGTCTTGTCCCAAACCCAGTTAGGAATGTACTGGAAATCGATCGACATATTTTGACGTCTTACGCCACTTAATTAACACGACTTGCTCTGGCTTCTCTCTCGGTAGAGGAAAAACAACAGGAACACAAGAGTTTAGAATTAATTCAATATTTATGTAACATAATTCAGACATTTTTATAAATCCAGGTGATATCTCATATAAATTCATTGATATTAAGTCAGGCTAGCAATGAAACAGAGTCAAGTATAAAAAACACGCATACATATATGTCCAGGTGATAGTTTTACACATTTAACAGAGGCGGAATAGCATTTTGGCCTTCGGGCAATGCCCGGTGGACCGTTGCCAGGTGGGCGGTCGGGCTGGGTAAAAGTTAAACCGCTAGCAGAAAATGAGACCAATTTCTGAAGTCAAAGCCGCTATTCAAAGACTGATACAAAAAATGTTACCAGAAATAATTAATGCCTCCGCCAAGAGGGTATGCGTGCACTCCTGTTTGTGGTTTTGTTCACATCATAACTCACGCAACCGTTATCGGATCTCCTGAAATATTTAGAGTATTTCGGTAATTAGCCAATGAAAAGAGACGGATGTTTATATTCGTTAGAAATGGATTTTATGTAACTTTTTTTTCTGTTTAATTAGAAAAGCAAAAATAGGCAACGAACATCTTTTTTTTTTCTTTTTTTTTATTTTTGGTGTCTCAGCATATGAAATCAGTTTTCTTCATTTCAAATCTATTTCATTTCAACACACACATCAATTTTATTTTCAAAGAATAATTTATATATGCAAGACAGGCGATATTCAGAATAAATATTTCTGTTGTCATTCCTTCAAGGACAAATATGTCCAAAATCAAATGTGATAGTTACAAATAACAAACGTAAGCACTAAGATTACAGAGGTTTTGATTATTTGAGTGTTAATAAGATACACGTTTTCGTCACCTTCAACACCCATATAAATTACACTTGGACTAAGAGATGACATATTGATGTCCCTCTATCCGACCCAAGTTTTGATCTGCAGATAATTCGTGATGGAGGCATGACATTCAAATAATTGCACGACAAATTCATTTTCAATGAAACAGTCCGAGCATCTGTGTGTATCAGAAATTTCCCACATATAGAGTTTTTCATTAACACCAAGTATATTATTAAGAATCCTGTATTGGAACTGTCTAAGATACAATTTATGTATTGTGGAATATACATGCTACTTCCCAATTAAAATTTTCATATCTGCTAGTTATTTTCTTTTATGCCACCGCTAGGTTCCGATATCTTATTCGTAATTATTTGATTATACATATACTTAGATAAATATTTTTTTTTATCTCATACACAATCCCTAAAGGAGATTAAGGACAGTTGTGAAAGAGAGGTAGAAATTTTGGATTGACTTTTATTGGTTATAATATAAATTTTCCATTTTTTTTCTTTTTGCAGTGCAGTGCAGCTCAGTGCATATTTACTTTTTATAATCATAAGTGTTAGTTGATATGATTTCTGTTAAAAACCTTTTTTTCTGCTGTCTCTTTATACAAATGATGTACGTATTTTGTATCCCACTGTAAAATATCTTGAATTCCACAACTGTTGCGTACAAATTGTTTCTTCATTTTGAGTTTGACCTGATGTTAATGGCAACGTTTATAGAAACCTGGAAGTTCAGTACCTTGATTCCCGGGTCAAAGTTTCCACATATATATTCTTTATTCCACCAATATTTTTTCAAATACTGGCAGTAGTAATAATGTTTGCTTTTTTCCCCCCGACAGATTATTTTTACAATCCACATAACTCTTTGTGTATTTAACAATCGTCTCAAAATCTTCAATTTTATACCACTGTTTTCATGGTTTTCTCCCATTTCAAATGAAATATATCATAGTCTGTTACTATTTTTATGAATTCTTTGGTCGGATCCAGTACAATTGTAATATAAATAAAATTGAGACACCAAATGACTTGATTATTTTGTTCCATCCATATATATAGTCAAAAAACTCCCTTTGCACGGATTAAATATTGTTTGCATCTTCTCAAAGTTTCTATGGAAGTTCATGCATTTGACAGACGCTTGTCAAAAGTATGATAGATCCCTAATATTTTTAGTGCGTCTTCATTCAGGTCTACCCATTTTAATTCGTTTATTTTATATTTT
This sequence comes from Sipunculus nudus, assembly GCA_026874595.1. Classification (NCBI taxonomy): domain Eukaryota; kingdom Metazoa; phylum Annelida; class Sipuncula; order Golfingiida; family Sipunculidae; genus Sipunculus; species Sipunculus nudus. Next base: position 34,732,967 of record CM049306.1, on the reverse strand, counting down.
TCATTACCTTTGTTGCTTATACATGCAGCCTAACATTTGTTGTGATTTATTTTGATATCTGAAATATTACCAAACGTCTCGAGCACGGAGCGTCACGTTACCATGTAGTCTGTATCTTTTAGAAAATTGGTTGTATCGTCTGCTTAATTACATAGTTTAATTTCTTTTCCATTGATACTTATTCCTTGAAAGGAAACGGACTCCCGTACCCCTATTGCTAGTATTTCGATCTCGGCCATTACAAATAGAAAAGGGGTCAACGGGTCTCCCTGCCATGTGCCACAGGCTACCTTTATATGTCCTACCGTGTAACCGTTATTTATTATATCTTTCTATATCATTGTGGAGAGTTTGACCCATTTGATAAAAGACTCACCAAGTTTTTCATCACCATAAACATTTTGTTATTACATATTGAACCAAAAGCGGCTGCGAAATCTACAGCGAACATTATATTTGATTTGTTCTTTCTAATATCACAAATTAAACGAACATCTTGACAAAGGGAGTACGTCTTCTCTGACCCGAGAGCCAGGCTGGGCAACGAAACAGCACTACTCATGGGCCCCTATACTTCCCCACCATACCCTCAATATAATCACAAAACAGCTAATCAGTATTAACATATGGTACATCAATAACATTAGGCAAGCATTGTGAAAATTTAACTGTGAAAAAATTTTATTCTTACAATTATGACAAGTCAAAGGGTGTCTGCCCGATTCAGTAATGGCAAGAAGTTAAATATTTGTATTGAAGTCCTAGCTCCTTGTCGGCACTGCTTCGCCGGAATAGTTCCAAAATTAGGGAAATAACTTAATTTGTTGGTTTCCATTAAACAATGTTCATTTACATTGGCTGAGTAAATGTTAATTTCAAACAATAACTTTATATTACCAATTTCCTGTTAATTGCATGTATTAATATTTTTTTTATATTTGCTGCGGAGTTTGTATATGCACAAATTTTGTTAGTTAATATCTGAATATATATATATATATATATATATATATAGTGTCTATTTGTGATAATCAAATTTGTAATAATTAGGTTAAGGGGGAACCATAAGATCTGGGTTACATATTGCCCTGGCCTTTTTCAAATCACTTTATTTATGATAAGCGATTTCGGAAACTGATATATATATATATATATATATATATATATATATATATATATATATATATATATATATATATATATATATATATATATATATATACCGTTAATTTTCGTCTGACGCTCAATAATTGTTTAATGTTTATTTACTCACGTTTCTGTGTCTATACATTGGATTTATATACAGAATATATTAATGAGATATATAGATTGTACTCAAATGGTTTCATTTTTAATGATTAATCACGCGAATACAATCGACTTCGCGCTATCTCTTCGCTGTGTGTGGTTTCATGTAAGGACTAGCTTAACATATCTAGTCTGTTCCAGTACACCTGTACTGCAATTATCTCGACATTTTCTATCAAAAATTGCATAAATTGCAGAAAGAGGAAAATGCGTACTGTTTTGTACCCTACCTGGTTAAGCTATAAATATTATTAACTTTACGGCCTGGTTGACATGTCTCATATGTATCCGTTGTTTATGGCTTCCCCAACAGGTGACCATTGTTTATCCTTCCTCGAAGCTGGATATGGGTATAAAGTAACGTGACGTAACAGTGAAGCGCGTGCACGAGGAGAATACATTTCTCACTGAAACAGAGGTTGGCAGCTCTTTATTATTGATCCCGTGAATATTGGTGCCTCTTTTGTGCGTCACGTCTTTTATGACGTCACCACTGTTCCTTGTCATGTAAATTTCATAGATTGGTGGCAAGATGTCGCTACAGAATAGACTATAGTTACTAATAAAATCATTTTAATTCTTTACAGGAAAATTTCACTAGATAGGCTATTATTTCCATCATAGATAATTATGCATTTTCTCTTTCTGCCATAGGGGCAAAAGGTTTTTGCGTTCTTTGACTCACAAAAAATATAATCGCGAAAAAAGACAGGTTGACAGGGCCTAGGGCTAGTGGAACGGACTACAATTACCCAGAAAATGGTTTAAAATTTTTACAAGAAAATTACATATGGCATTATATTATTCTCATAAAAGTGAACATTTATCGCATTTTCCTTTTTTTTAATCCAAGGGGCAAAAATTTTTGACGTTCCTTGACTTGCAAATAAATAATCCCGAAAAAAAATCAGCTGGACAGGGGTGGTGAAACAATAAGACGGATTTCCTCTGCTAATACTCTGATGATTTTTACCTGTTACTACTGACACAACAATTTTTGAGATCTCATCGTGAAATAAAGAAAAAATATTAAAATATATGAATTATTTTTGTAAAAGCACGAAACAATTTATTGACAAACACTTAAGTCATAGCATGCATGAAAACCATCGAGGTAATCGAGGTCACTTGTTATTCACCTTTGTTGGTTGGGCGCCTAATTAACCAGGGTTTCTTTATCGCGAACATGAAGCCGACCGCAGTATGTGTATAAACATTTATTTGAAGCCGTATCACTCAAAACCTGGTTGTCATGTGAATACCTTTATGCCCATCCAAAGAGCGGTACTTAATTACTACAGGCCATATAGCTTAATAAAATTTTATTAATGTTTGCTCAGAATGCGGACACTGACTCATATCAACGTTTCCACATTTTTTTCTATTCATTTACAAGGTTTCTTCAAATATTTCTAAGGATATAATTTGCAATTTTATATAGATCTATTTCGACACATCCATACTGATGTCTATTACTCAAAAATTTCCCTGACTTTTAACCGTTTTCGTGCATAAATAAAGGGTTTCACAAGAAGACATCTTTGTTGACAGGTTAAAAGCGTAGTCTGTCAAGGTCTTTTCAAGTCTTGCGAAATTCATATAAAATTTTAAGGATTTTTAAGCATGTTGGAACATTGTGTATGCAATTATAAAACACTTCATCCTTACGTATATTTAGATTTACTTACACAGTTATAACAAAAGGGATCTAGGATACACCCATATTTGCTTGATGTAATAACGATCTTTACAATATAGGCGTGACACCAGGAGAAGCATATAGTTCAGTCGGTTCTGACCGGAGCAGGCTTAATGTAGTGGCCGGAGGCGCAGCATTAGATGGACATCATCAGCCCCCCAAAGTCCACAACGCTCGGATCGACGGCTCAAGGAGATAATTACTCCTCCGTTGCTCCTTCTGCTCATTAGCAATAGGAACAACCTCCTCGAAGATGGGTAATATAATGGGAATCGATGCCAGAGTCCTTATTCAAGACAGACCAACAGTACACATTAGCGTGAGCCGTGTTGACCGCCGGATATGGTATCTACCACAGTGCTACTGATCAGCGGTTTGGTCTTACGTGAGATTTTCACATTTATACTGACAAAGATGCAAAATTAACTGACAGTTTCGTATATGACTTTCAATATCGTTTCCTCTGATCGCTATCCCATGTTCTATCTACAGTTTTAGAGCATTTTCTAATGAATTGCATCAAATTTGTTTCAATGGAAAATTACTTAAGACATTTTAGGATATCTATTGGTTAATGCAATGACTAGCAAAGCAACATTTTCACGACACTTTCTGGCGGCGGTGCATGGTCACATGGTTGGTAGTCGACGATAAGATATAAAGGTAATTATTAAAAATAAACGGTACTCATTTTGAAATGAAATGAAATTTCATGTCTCAAATTGTATGAACGTCTATAGTCTGTAACGTCACGTTACGTTCAGATAAATCTGTCAAATTATAAATTACATAAATATTTATTCAATGACTTTCAAAGGAAATTTTAACTACATGTAAAGTTACTTCCCTAATGTAGGAATTTATGCCATTCTAAGTGTGTGAATTTTTCGCTTTTGAGGTACTCTGATTAGTATGAAGTGTTGAAGCATACGTGGCAAAAACCCATATATCATAAATCAATCCGAAAGTTGTTTCAGGTTCATATTAGAAAGTACATCATTTTAAATCTGGTACTTCTTTCTGATGGTATGTGTTATAAAATTCTCATTTGTTTTCATATGATATTTAACTAATTAAAGAAATTTTTATTAAAAATACATCATATTCAGCACCCAGTAAAGCAAAGCCAAATTTAGGCGGACTAATATTAAAGAACACGTCAATATCTGAATACCATGATTCTCTTCTATATATTATCATATTATCCTCTACGTTGTTTCTTTCTAATATAAATTAAATTTCTAAATTTGGTTTTAAAAAATTTACAGTTTTATTTTAAACAAGAAAGAAACATGATCGAAGAAAAATATACGGAAAATATACGTTGCAGTAACATCCATGCACGTCTCCTGAATAATCCTATCAGAATAAGTCTTGGCGTGACAATGCATTGTGTATACCGTGAACTATTCGGCTAGGTTATAGGTATGACATTTTACATAAAGAGTGTTTCAATCGGATCAGCTCAAAGTTTTATTTTTGACAAATACCTAATACAAAATAGGCCACAGTGACCCAATTATTCCTCAGAAACCTGTCAGGATCCATCAATGCATGTGACTGTCAGCAGAGAATTATGACTTAGTTATTGTATTGCATGTTCTACTAGGGTATAACCAGATGATTCTTTTGATAAATTACTTTACATTTATATGGAGTATCATGTTTAGATATTAGCGTGAGAGCTTTGATTAGAGAGCAAACGTGTTTCGTTTGATGTTTATTTCAGTACAGTTTAATTCCGTTAGAGTCGTCTCTGTTTGGCGGTCTCTATAGTAACGAGTGTTTGTTGTAGATTTCAAAGGACTAACACCTGTTAAGTTTAGTTTTCTCAGGGTTTTATCTTTGGAGGCGTGTCCATATAAGAATTGATGTTGTTATTGACGGTCAACATAATAGGGGGTGGTGATTGGCCTGAGGACGGCCAGTACATGTGACGTCAGCAAGCAACTAAGAGTCGTGATGAAGGGGATGTTTGACACATTTGCCCGATCAGCCTGCCAGGTTGGTATGGCCTGACGATACCGGCAGTCCAGCATCAAGAGTCAAGACAGCTGAGTTTTTATTTCTTTAACCAATGATAATCGATGTCTGAGGAAGGCCACGGTGATTTCTTTACAACAGACTCAAAAGCGAGTAATGCATTTTGCCGACGGACTGGTATTCTTGCGATTATACCTGTTATTAGCGCTTTCTGAGACAAACCGAGGACTTTATTTAAGCGCGTAACTGTAGATGTACTGGATATCGCCGTGTTGAAGCAAATTCTGCCACCTAGGACTGAATGATTCAACATCAGTTAAGAAAGACATTGATTATGAGTCCAGATAGAATTGTCTGTGCGTGTTACGTGAACTGTACCTCAACAGGTAAACTAGTATACTTCAACCAAGGACTGTCGGTGTTCGGAGCTCCGGGTAACTGTTGGATGGACTTATTGTACTATGTATACACCGCAAGAGAGCAGAGAGACGACCATTGCAACATTCCGATGTCACCTGTGGGCGATGGTCATATAATTAAGAGAAATGTAAACAAAGGGATTCTGTGTAGTGTGTCTACGGACTTGGTGCTTATTTCTGTGTTGATTATCGGACGTTAGTGATCATCAGTACTTGTACATATAGAGCGCCTCTCCAGAGAATGTTTCTTCTTTCTTTGTTATTTTGATTTGTTTTTGTAACTTATGTTTTATTTAGTTTTTGGAGTGTATGTATGTGAGTGCTTCAGCCAGTTGTTTTGACTTTTAAAAGATCCTGGACGTTCACACCTTTAGTGGTGTGACAGTGACGTTTGACGTTCTAGTTTTGAACTTGATACGAGTCTTGTTAAAGGTGGGACGAATGGCTGTAATATGTTATAAAAAATACAGATATAGAATTGCTTAAAATGAATAAAAATGAAGGTGGCACCAATTCTCCAATGTTCTCCAAAATCATGAAGCATACTGAATTTCATGATAATCCATCAAATTGTTCTTAAGAAATTAGGCCTTTTGCATGAACTTTTGATGACAGGAGTCTTATTTTGTAAGGTACTGGAGCACATGCGCTCACACAAAATTGATCTAATTTTGAATTAAAAAAGCATCTCTGAAATACTTATATAACTCGTAGGGTTGTAGCTATAGGATTTCTTCATAATCAGTATTTTCTGACAATCTTTCCAGCCGATCTTGAGAAATTTGACCTTTCGTATGGCCTTCTAACTCACAGACATTTAGTTTATGATATGCCGAAGCAGAATTTCACTTAGTAACTGGATAAATATAGGTTAAAGTCCTGAGTTTCCACAGAGGACCTCCATGTCCGGGTTTGAACAGGGCCTTACGAATTGTGCCCTGTTGCAACACGAGCGACCGGGACTACTGGCACCACTACAGCTCAACTGGTTTATAGTTAATGGAGCTAAAATAATTACTTAATTTCTTGTAATAAAATGTATTTGAGAATTATTTTTTCTTGTCGATCAGGGATGAAAGGGGATTGTGACACAAATAAAAAGTGGAGAACACAAAGGTATGTCGTTGACGAGTAACAGAAAAAAAATCAGAATACCACTCAGAGTATATACATATTAGCTGATAAATATACCGGGGTTGCGGAGATTTATTAACTGAGATGTGGAATATTGGCTCATTGTTTATTCTAAAAGTTAACAGAAAATAAAGGTTATCTGTGGAAAACTTTATCAATAAGATATGTATAAATATTTTTTACATTTATTTTATGGGGCTGTCCTCGTGACAAGAAATTAATACCCCGGTATGTTTAACTTGAAGACCCGGTCAGTGATGATGTTTACATTGCGAACCGGAATGAGACGCGGGGGCATTCAGGTTTTCGATGATATTTGACTTGATTCTATCGTTGGACGTATAAAGATTAGGTTGATGTGAGGAACACATGAAAGATTAATTAAATGTACGTCGCACGGGAACTGTTCCTGAAGAAAGAAACAGAAATATGCATATACCTCGTAAGTAGCAGAAGCGGACCCAACGGGACTCCATGCAGAGGGTCCGTATCCCATTTTCAGCCATGCAACCTTTTTTTATCATATCAGACAAGTGTTGAGGCCTGAAATCCCCGAAACCACTCCAATTCACCCCATCCCACGCCTGTTCCTGAAATCGGGACTTTGAATTAGGTTTTGTCATTAATCCTCCTGGGTTGAACTCTCCATTTCATAAAGCGAGAAACATGTGTTTTTCTCTTTTACTGACCACGCAGGTGGGTGAGAGCCCTGTTCAAATGTAAGGCTCAAATCCCTCACTGAAAGCAAGCGTTATTCATATGAACAATAGTAGTGTTTGAGGTTGAATGACCACGATTCACGCATTCCGGTCATTGCCGAAGGCAGTTCGGCTGTGCTCAGTCTAACCTTCGTGCAAGTCAGTAAAAACGGAAAAATCACTCAAAATTATATGTAAATAAAAAATTATTTATTCTCATATCGCCTATGTCACTGCGGGGATAATAACCTCTAAAATGATGTATGGCACACTATTGTACACAACGCGGTTTTAGAGAACATTGCAAACATACGTAAACCGAATTCCTTTTATAAGTATTAGATAAATACAGAGAAATGTGCATCACGCTTCACAAACTGAAGCAATTACCATTGTGGAGATCACAAATATATATTTTAAAATAATATTCATTTCATGTTATTTCAGATGACTTCAATGAACCCAGGTTGAACCAAATGACGTATGCAACCCATCCAGTTCATTAGTATGCATTAGTATTACACTTACCATAATAATTGATACGTAACCTCGCTTCATTGTAACAAGAGAGGGCTTTTCAGTTGATGAATTCCAGTTCTTTGATGTCAGCAAATCAAAAAATGAAATGGTGTAATTCACTCCAGAATCCTAAACTCAGACTCTAATTAATAACAACATGAAAGGTTTATCATATCCCTATATCCAGATGATTAAAGCATTTGTATAATCATGCAGGTCCCATTGTCACAAGTTATTCTTGGCTTTTACTTGGAGACTGTGAATTAAATATTCGCCAGTATAATACACCGGAAACGGTAGTCACTATATATATATATATATATATATATATATATATATATATATATATATATATATATATATATACATATATATATATATATATATTTATATATATATATATATATATATATATATATATATATATATATATATATATATATATATATAACCTTCACCGTATGCTGCGCATCAGAAGCAAATATGAAAGTGAGTATTCCATGAGGTGAGACATTTTAATTAGAGACCATCGCCTAATTGTTCCGGCAACAACAGGGGTGCGGCCCGTGAGATTTGCATTTGGCATTTTGAATGTGACTGTACAACTTGATCCTACCTGTACAAAAAGAGTTTTTACAAATAGTGAAGGGGTGGAGTGGTACGTCGAGGGTGATAACGAAGGTTTTATACATACCTCCAGCAAGCCAAAACAATAAACATATGTGTGTATGTGTGTGAATCTTAATATATCTGAATATAACAACCAAGTATAACATTTAAAAAAATTAAGTATACGATAATCCTAACCCTGACTGGTTTGGTAACTTTTTGTAAACCTTGTGTGCACAGTATAAAGTGTGAATAAAGTCATTCAAAATAATTTATAACTCAACTGTTTATGTAGATCAATCAAGCACAAAGGGAGAAATGTAACCATAATTTATCATTCTAATTATTTATATACTTTATTTGAAGTGTAAGATTTACTCCATGATTACTTGGGGCTGATTACATATAACATCCCCTATTGCCTCAAAGTGGGGTAGGAGGATATATACCCCCCCCCCTGCACTGACGCCAATGAAAAAGGTATTCAATGCGAAATTCAATGGATCCGGGTGTACACTCCGAGAAAAAAGGTTTACAGCTAGAACCCAAAAGGATACTTCAGAGTGGACTGAGTGGGGAACCTTTTAAGGTTCCAGCTGGAACCTTAAAGATGGGTTCTTTTTCGAACCTCCCTAAGGTTCATTTTACTATAGTGTGTCCAAGGTTTAGTCGTGCCAACCGACGCACAAATAACATAACTGGCTTTATGTTAATAATAACAGCAGTTTCTGGAAACATTATACTTTTATTTTTTAAAACCTTATTGTTATAATACATTTGAAATATTATATATATATATATATATATATATATATATATATTTATATATGTTTGTGCGTCGATATAACGATGTTCAAAATTTGATAACCCTCCCAAGAATGCAAGTAATTGCAGATAAATTGACGCTAGTGAGAGAAAGGAATTGAGTTAAAGAAAATGGGACACTGCCAAAACCAAATATAGTTTTATTTTAACATTACAGTATATATATATATATATATATATATATATATATATATATATATATATATATATATAATACAAACTCAAAATTTTAGCTTTCTGTTAACGAAAACTTTACAAATATGTCATAAAAATCAGTAAGCCGATGGTTCAACGACTAGGCTTGTGTAGTTAAATCAAAAGCAAACGCGTTTGGAACTCCCGGTTTTTTTTAATTCTGAATAAGTTATAAGTATAAGACATAATGTTTGTCTAGATACGCTCTTGTTACGTTTCGGACGAAAAAAAATTTTAACTAGAAAGCACTGAGAGACCAACATTTTATATAACCAAGCCCATCTGTTACGGGGATCATGATCAAGATAGAAATTAACCGGAAGAATCATATGAACCCAAGCCGGGAGGACTGTATGTCACGGTTCACTTTTTTTTTTGCATTATACAACTTAGCCCTACAGGCCAGATTACAGCTCTGCAAACGGGGTTACCTTTTGCCCTTTTGACAAAACAATTTACCTTCTCTTGCAAAGGTAAGGATACAGTATACAGACACAAAGGACGGTGATCCTGATTAACTCAGTAAATGTACTGCATTGTACAATATAGCAAAACATTAGTAAATATTTCTTCATTTACCTTAATGGGTAAAGTTTCCATACTTAAGCAAACAACCTCAAAGAAAATAAAACCGGACGGGGGAATAATCGATAGTTTATTTCTTATACTCAAGTTTAAAATAGCAGGTTTTGACAACATACTGCAGGGTTTTGCCGTAATTATTAAATGCCCCACGAGCAATATGTTCAGCTGCTACAACCCGCATACCACGAACTAGACAACGTAGCTCTTAGGCGCATCAACGCCAAAGTCCTATCCCCGGACCTCCTTATCCAGAAAAAAAAAACTGCCAGGGGAGATGCGTAGCCCTGTACCTATTCAGTGGACACAACTTTATGTTGAAAAAAGAGGTAAACTTTCAGCAAAGGGAGAGAATCTTTTATAATATGACTTTCATTTACATAGTAATGCACCAAATAGCCTTGTGCCTCGCACTTTCTCACTTCACCTGTCATCCAGACACCTGTTTCAATACAATTAATCCAATGTTATCCACGGGGGATAGATGTGGTCAATTATAATTATATACAAAAGATCAGCATCAAAGGTAAGAAAATCCCTTTAATTTCACTGGGGACAGGTGCTCTATGAAGAAGGTGGGACCAATTATGTGGAATTCTATGTAATCATTTCAAAGATCTGGCCGCCCAGGCGACAGCCTGGAATTAACGGAACTAAATGAAAAGATGCATGGATGCTGCAGAGAATACCTGCATGAGTCCTAATTGGTCAGGTACGTAAAGGTAAGCGGTATTCATGCAAAGGAATAGGGAACTGCTGGACAGCCAAGTGATACCTGAGACAGACTCAGGTGGACTACATGCACAACAGACATAATTTACTTAACGTCATAAGCTTTACATGAACATCTTGAAAGCAGTGCTTTAGGTTTTTTTTTTTAAATATAACATATTTTTGGTGGAGGTAAGCGCCTCCATTTTTAATGCTGACTTGTCTAATTCTTAATCTAAGTATGTACATGAATTTTCATTTCGGTTTTGGGAAAACTTGACAGGGCGGTAGCACCCGCTTCCTTTCATTTTTATTCTGTATCCTGGTGCCACCCAGGCCCGGTGTTTATCGCACCTGCGAGTCCTGGGTGTGTAATCATCCCCATTGCTGGTTCATAACACCGAAGAACCCCCCAAAGACGCACTCGTATGTGAGTGATACACGGCTGTGGGGCACAGCCTTCCCATTCAGCCTGCAAAGCGCACACCCTTGGTGGGGGCCGATCGTGAAAAACCGCACCGCCTCTGCAGAGATTCGAACCCACGATCTCCCGGCTTTGAGACCTGCGCTCTACCCCTGAGCCACAGACGCCGAGGCACTGCTTTAGGTTATTTAAGTAACACGATCATCAAATGTTTTTATTTTCAAACAATAATCTGGAAGCTCAGTACTGAAGACACCAGTACGATAAGATGCTAACACATAAAAGGAGCTAATTAGCAGTGAGATTATGAGACAGCAGAAGTTTTTCACACGGCTCGACCAATTGCACCTTTTATTGCTCTACTAACATATATATAATTACATACATATAACGATCCGGGTCTGTCTGTATCAGCTAATACACAATATACGAGAACTAAACTGCAGTCTTGCGAACAGTTGTCACCAACGCAGTTGGTTAAGAAATAATATTTGGGGTTGGAGGGACACATCTCCAAATAGATTGAGATGCGGATTAAGTGAAACTGATACAATTCAAAATAAATGTTATTGCCTCCGTCAGAAGTTTAGGCGTTCATCCCCGTTCAGCGTTAGCGTTTGTGTGTGTTTGTTCACAACATATTTCAAGCATCTCATGGACTCATGGAATATTCACAAACTAGCTGAAAGACCTGGTATACCGGGCTTATTACCGGGGTTGGGGAGATTTATTAACAGAGATGTGAAACGTTGGCTCATTTTTTTTTATTCTAAAAGTTAACAGAAAATATAGGTTTTCAGTGGGAAACTGTCTCCATAATATATGTATAAACATTTTAGCACGACTGCAGAATAACTCACGCACCTCTCTGAGGCACAACACTTCTGTGAACAGAAAACGTTTCTATGTACAGCTGCTTGTATCTTAATTTTGCTACTTACTTTTAAATTACACGAATCCTTAACATCATACCGTCCGTCCGTATAAACTCATAACCTGGTGGAGACAGTGCGTGAGTGATCCTGCAGTCGCTCCATTATTTTAAACTTTTTTTGTGGGGCTGTCCTCGTGGCAAGATATTTATACCCCGGTATGTTTACCTTGATGACCTGGTCAGTGATGGTGTTGACATTGCGAGCCGGAATGAGACGCGGGGGCATACAGGTTTTCGATGATATTTGACTGGATTCTATAGGTGGACGTATAAAGATTAGGCTAATGTGAGGAACACATGAAAGACTTATGTATATACGTTGCAAGGAAACTGTTCCTGAAGAAAGAAACAGAAATATGCATACCTCGTAAGTAGCAGAAGCAGACCCAATGGGACTCCATCTAGAGGGTCCGTATTCATTTGAACCGCCGCAATTTTTTTTCATCGTATCAGACAAATTTTAGGCCTGAAACCCCAGACACCATTCCACCCCAACCCACGCCTGTTCGTGAAATTGGGACCTTGAATAAGGTTTTGTCACTATTCCTCCTTGGTTGAACTCTCCATTTCATAAAGCGAGAAACATGTGTTTTTCTCTTTTACTGACCACGCACGTAGGTGAGAGCCTCGTTCAATGAAAGGCCCGACAGGCCTCAAATCCCTCACTGAAAGCAAGCGTTATTCATATGAACAATAGTAGTGTTTGAGGTTGAAAGACCACGATGCATGCGTTCCGGTAATTGCCGAAGGCAGTTCGGCTGTGCTCGGTCTTACCTCTGTGCAAGTCAGAGATACCACCCTCCCCTCCCCCCCCCCCTCCTCCCACACTCAAACATTGCGGAGGCTTGCATTTCTGAGAATGCAGATTTTCAGTTTATAATTAGTTTCCATGATTTGTTTACCTCACATTCCATCTACCCACCAAGAAAAATGGGTCTTGCCCATCGAAGCTCTGCTAGAAGGTTTATTCAGTCATACCTCGACAGTAGCCGCCTTATGGCCTTAAGTAAGATATCTAATAAATGTCAGCCCACAGGCAGTCCAAAAAGAATTCTTTTATTCAGGAAAATATATTTTATAGCGACTTTATCAACGAGTAATTTAAAACATTATCATTTGTTTTACCTTCGTTCATGTCGATTATCTACCTCCGCAGGAAGTGTCTGTTTGTTAGTTGGTTTCTGACTCTGTAACGTTTTCATCCTGGATGACGTGTTGTGAGAGGAAATGGTCACTAAATCATACAAGAGGTCAAATTAGTCGCCTGTGCCCGCGGTCTCCTGTCATATCAGATACTGCAGTAAACACACGCTTGAGTGGTTCCATGAAATCAAGAACAGTGAGCAATGTGAAGAAATGTCGGTGAACCAGGGGCGTCAATACAGGTGAGATCGGGGTATACTCCCCCCCCCCAACTTTTTACCAAGTAGGACAGGGTCAATGTAATCACCCCCCTGATATTCAGAGAAAAATATTTATATATTGTAAATTAATAAATAGACTTATCGACTTTGGTTCCATTTTTTAGTTTATAATGAAGAATTATATATCTTATCATGTTTTAGAATTAACATTTAATGGAAACATAATACCTTATTTTTGAAAACCTTTTATTTATTGTAATGTATTTTAAATGTGTCACAGAGACAATAAAAGGTATATATATAAGTATATATATATATATATATATATATATATATATGTATATATATATACATATATGGTTATCCCAACGTTGTCCAAACTTTGATAACCCTTCAACGCCTGGCAGTCACCCCCCCCCCCCCCCACCCCATGAAGATAAATTGACGCCACTGCAGTTAACACTTGGATTACCAGATTGTGATATCGGACGTTTAAGGGGCCTATTCTTATATCTAACGTCTATTAACTAAACATAACCTCTTGAAGCTCTAATAACAATAGGCCAGTAAACGCCGATCCCACCAAACACAGGCTGTTTGATTTGTTTATATCCACGTTTTTATAACATGTGGGGATCCCGCCATAATAAACCAAATACTTTCAAGAAGGACATCTGGTGTCAAATCAGACGAACCATGGTTTTTCAATGAGCGTTTTCAACCAGGGATCTTTCAAATTTCGCACATATGCAACCAACCACCTAAGGTTACATGTTTTTTTACTGTTTGTCAACATTGGATCATGTACCGTGTGTACTAATACTTGTAAAGATAAACAATACATCCGCCAAAGAATCATTGAGATTCATTCCTTGCCGGAATTATGTAAAGTATATAAATAGGAGTTAGCAAGAAACCAAGAATATTCTACAAGAAAAGGCAGATGAACAGCTTGCTTTAATCAGTACTAAAGCCAGGGAGTTAAAGCGTAGGAACAAGCTTGTAGGAATATTGAGTGAACTAAATGCATATATAAACCCTGGTTTCTCAATGGATTAAATTTATTTTAATTAAACTGTATGACCATAATAAGGCGATGCCTGTTACAGTGCACATGTTTTGTTCATTACATCTTTTTTTAACGCTAAGACTTGTTTTTTTTGTGTGTGAATGTTTATGAGTTAAGTGTTTAGTGCATCTCAAAATTTTGGAGAAAAGGGAAGTAACTCTGGGGAAAGATCTTAATTAGTGGTGCTGGTGCTGGATGTTTTCAAACATTTGGAAAATGAACATGTTGTGCTACTAAGTGTAATTTAAAGATGCTTTTACATGTGACTAACCTATATGTAATAAATTTCAAGACAGTAAAGACCTTCCCATAGGCACAGCTTTCCATGGGCTGAAATTATGCGAATTTCAGGAAAAATAACAATACCCTGATAATGTACCCAGGTATATGTACAACGTAATACATCCCTTGATTCCAAACTCAACCAATCAGCTCATCTGGATCTGCCATCCTGCGCGTGGTCAAACAACATGACGAATTTACATTTTCCTTGAACAAAAATACCTGGTCGCTTGGACAGACATATTACTAATTAGACAGGGGAATATCTACATGGAAATTGTCTCAATTTCAACCACTTTTATATATTTTATATTTTGTAATTAACTGTCAACATACCAAACATGTTATTTCAGTAGGAAAAATCTGAAAATGTGTTCTTACCCGTTTGTCTGAAATCCGCCATTTGTTAATATATATATATATATATATATATATATATATATATATATATATATATATATATATCCAGTTAATGCCAAATGAGAAACTGCAAATTAGAGCAATTTAATTTACCCTTTTAATAACCTGTTTTAAAACCTGAATAATTAATATGTTTTTCTAATTTAATTATAAATACAATTTTCCATTGTAATTCCGTTATTTTCACAGAATTTATTTTAAAAATTTTAGGCCTGGCATAACCCATCGCTTAATCAAAAGCTTATAACATAAGGCAAACCCTTACTAAAATATTAAGCTTGCACATGCCATATTACCGGAAAAATAAAAAAAAAATACTTGTGCAGATGATGAATGCAGCATATCATTAGTAGAAAGAAGGAAATAAAAATATGTAAATCTTTGAGCGGAAACGGAAACAAATAATGAATAGTTCATATCGGAGACCGAGAGATTCAAGCGATATCCGTTATCGTTAAATAATTCATGAAAGTTTTCATCAGCCGGTATCATGCCGCTCTGAAAGAGACAAATAAAAACTAGATGCAAAATTGAGGATCATACAAGTTAGTGATAAACAATGTTTATTTTTTTCCATAAATTATAGTTCACAAGCTACAATGGTTAATATGGGACCATAAGTTTTTTAAGTGTACATTGTTTGGTTAAATGTATAGTGTTTTGGACTCTTATTAGAGTGTAGAGGAATGCTTTAACATCCAATTCAGAGGATTCTTAAAGGATAGACCCTTTCATTACGGCAGATCATACATGAAGGTCGTGTAGATTATTTAAAAGCATAATTAACAGTTACATTTTTTTTTGCTATATACCAAATCCGACTTGCGACATCCATTTTTTAGACTGTTTACATAGGATGGCAGCTCAAAGCGTTGATTAGAAAATTTTGCGGGGACACGGTTTGATAAGGGTACAGACATACGCGAGTTAAGTGCTCCGAGGACAGTCTCATGGTGAGCATTTGGCTGTGGAGATAGTTTGGGGGTCATTAGGCTTGTATTCTTTAAGTAAAACCCGGAGGTATGCTCTAGGGATGATCGCGCCTTCGTCTGCAAATTACACTTCTTTTAGATGACCTGTTAAAAGGTTTTTGGTGCAGGTCATCGCTTTCATATTTATATGCAAATTCTTAACCAATCTAACCTATAGATATCCTTCATATTGGCTCCTTTTCGTGGTGTGCCAGGTTGCATGGCACCTTCCTCTCAGAGTACACGTTACTTTTGTTACCTGAAACGGACAAATCGCACAATACGTCGGTGACGTGCTCGATATGTCCCGATCTCACATAGGCTTAACATCGGAGTAATATCAGAGTAACACCACCGGGACACAGCGGAGTAACATCGGAACGCAGGCACCGAGGAGCGGAGAATTTTGGGGAGTCAACGGGGCATTGTATAACATGTTTAGAACATCAAGTTCTCTTTCAAATCGGGATGACACCGTGTGACATCGGAATTTTTCATATATCGGGAAGACTCCGGATCTGCTCACGGTCACATCGTGGTGACATCGGGAGGACATGGGAACAAATCGGGGTGATATCCCGAAAACATCGGGACACATCGATTTGACATCGGGAAGACATCGGGACACTTCGGGAAGTCATCAGACCATATCAGGTGACATTGAGTCAGACCGGGAAGACATCAGCGATGTGGGAGCCATCCTTAAAGTCACAAACACAACAATACACCACTAATTCCTCTATCCGTGACAGGACAAAGTAATCATATAGAACATCTGTTTCCCAGTTCTCACATTCTTGATTGGGTACGATATTAACAAGTGACCCATGGGTCATGACGCTCAGCTGACTGGGAAGAGATTCGCAAAAGATAATTTTATCATCTGAATGGTAGTATATACCCATTCAACTGAAGCATCAAACAGATTAACCAACAGGCCAAGATTGTGTCTGTATTTATATATCTCAAAAATAGAGAAAAAATGCGTAAACTTAAAAAAAACAGGTGGCTCCACCAGTCTGCAGAAACTTTTACTTCGGAGTCCTATAGCTTGAAGGATATGGGTAACAGAGACCTAATTTCAGGTTTTCACAGACACTTTTCATTGGCCTCCTTGCTTGACAAGAATGAAGATTCTAGGTCCAGTTGTTTCAATTTGTGCCACGTTATCAGATGACAGCGTCCTTAAAGGTCTCAAAAATAAAGAGAAAAATTAAAAAAAAATGAATAAAATATAGGTGGCACCACCAGTCTGCAGAAACTGATGGAACACCTCATGATCAATATGTATGCCAAAAATCATGACCATCAGTGTTGTAGCTATTGAGATACTGTAGTTTTTGTATCAAATTTTTCATTATTGGGGGGGGGGGGGGGTATTTTGTAGCCATACAGCTTAAAGGATATAGGTAACAGTGACCTAATTTCAGGTTTCCATGGAGACTTTTCATGGGTCTCCCTGTGTGTCAAGAATGACGATTATAGGTCATGTTGTTATGATTTAAGCCTTGTTAACAGATGTTCATATCTTTAAAGGAGAAAAAAAATTGTAAAAAAAGCCGAACAAATACAGGTGGTGCCACCAGTCTGCAGAAACTGAAAAAACACTCAATGATCAATATCCATGCAAGCAATTATGGTGATCTCTGCATTAGTTGTTTAGATACTTCAGCTTTTGTATGAAATTTTCCATTATTCTGAGCTGTACTTTGGAGTGCCATAGCTCAAAGAATATGGGTAATAGAGACCTAATTTCAGGTTTCCACGGATACTTTTCATGGGTCTCCCTCTGTGTCAAGAATGAAGATTCTAGGTCCATTCGTTACGATTTGTACCCTGTTGACAGATAACTACATCCTTAAAGGTCTCAAAAATAGAGAAAAAATAATTGTAAAAATTTTCAAATTTTCATCAAATTTTCCATTATTCTGGGGGGGGGGGGGGGTAATTGAGAGCCACACAGCTCAAAGGATATGGGTAACAGAGAACTTATTTCAGGTGTTCATAGAGACTTTTCATGGACTTTTCAGTGTGTCAATAATGATGATTCTAGATCCAGTCTTTACGATTTGTGTTCTGTTAACAGATGTTCACATTTTTAAAGGTCTCAAAAATAGAGAAAAAAATCGTAAAAAATCGAAAAATACAGGTTGCGCCACCAGCATGCAGGAACTGATGGAACATCTCATGATCAATATGTATGCCAAAAATCATGACCATCAGTGATGTAGTTAATGAAATATTGAAGTTTTTGTATGAAATTTTTGACTATTCTGGGGGGGGGGGGTACTTTGGGGCCCCATAGCTCGAAGGATTTAGGTAACAGAGACCTAATTTCTTTTTTCCAAGGAGATTTTTTATGGACCTCTCAGAATGTCAAGTTACAAGATTCTAGCTCCAGTGGTTACGATATGTGCCTAGTTAACGGACAGACAGACGGACAGACAGCTAGACGGACAGACGGACGACGGACAAAGAGTGATCACTATACCTCAGATGACTTACAGTCAGCTGAGTTAAAAACCGCTCATCAACATATTTACAATTTTTTAAAAGATTTACAGTTAAGCTATTGGTTAAGGCGTTGGACTACTAGAGGAAAGATGCCGATTTCGAACCCAGACGGTGCCTCAAAATGGTGAAATCTCGCTAGAACCTGAAAGATTCACTCTAACGTCTTAACAGTAGGTTATGACGTATGAGGTAAACTAGACCCGTGCATATTAAACCTGAAAAAGCTGACTCGGATAAATGGCAGCCATACAAATCCCGGACTATATATCACTCGAAAAAAAGCCAATATAAACAGGGCTACCCAAGACCAATTTGAAAATCCTCAATAGAAAGATTTTCTGATTTGATTCTGGGGTAAATTTTCCTATAGTATCGATTTCTGCAATCAAAAGTTTTAATATATTGTACATACCTAATGAGATTATTCAGAATTCAGAAGCAAGCATGTTTGTATAACCGCATATTCTATTATAAATTTTAAAATAAAATCCGCAAAATGATCCATGTTATGTTTAAGACATCTTACTCAGATTCAAGCAGACAAACGGACATGGTTGACATCACAGCCCTGCTCACAGACAGCAGCTTGGCAAGAATAAGACAAGATTTCCATTTCCGTTGAAGAAGCAGCAACAACAAGTGGGTTTATGACAAGAAGTTTATTGCCAGGAGGATACATAGATCAGAACATTTGTTTTCCGCTCTTGGGGTTTTATATGGCCTAGCCTGCTTCTCTTGCCTCGGGTTCCAGAGATAAAAAATACATCATATTTAAAAGTTTTGTGTGATCCCGAGTTCTTCTATTCCCATGCAGTGGAAAGCACCCGGCACGTCACATGTTTTTCTCTCCACCAATCATTGGTCAAATATATCAGGCCCTGGAAGTTATATATTTGGATAGGTGGGGAATTTATTCGTGCTGCAGCTACATCTATTGTACCAACAGACATCATGCAAGAGCAAAATCACATAAGCTTTAGTGAAGTTTCTTGTAGTGAGGTGTAAACAAGGTCTTTCATCTTCGCCGTCTTTCGCATTTTGAAATGACGTTTTTGATTTACTTACAAGCAGGCTGTTATGGAACCTAATATAAACAGATCATGTATGCGTGATGAACACAAATTTTGTAATGGAGACAAAAAAAAATCTGATTCTGTAACACTAAGCAGCGTGAAATGTCTAGGGGAATGAATAAAGAAGTCATTGGTTCCTTTTAACAAATAACTATAATTTATTCTTAAAACAACCCTAACATTACAATACACTAAATCAATACAATTACACAGTACAATAACAGTATAACATCAAATCAATATAATCACACAGCCTAATAAACAAAGTGCACAGTACCTGGATACCATCACCGCCACAGCGACAAGTTCTTTAAATGTATACTCTCTGAGAGTAACAGTCCAATGTAAAGCTCTTGTAACAATCCAGTGTTACAGGTGCTCTTTTTATTATGTGACACGGGCGTAGCTCCTGTTGTGGCGCTCGTGTCTGGCCGCGTGTTACATTCTATGTTTAATCCGTACTGGTTGGACTCTCGTTGTCATGTAAGCCTTGGGATTTCACGCCTGGCCACGTGATGAGCCTAGTGTGTGGAGATACACAGCGCTGTTTGTCTAGAGAATTTCTGTAACGTGTGTTGTGCAAGACCTTGTAGACTATTCGAGAAGTGGAAAATTCCCGGCTTGAGGTCTGAAGAGTAAATAAGGGGCTGTGTTTAAGCAGGAGGCAGAGAGAGCAGCAGAGATTCCAGCGGACGCAGAAGCGTGTGTCAGGACTTTATCTGACGAATGCGGCAATTATAGATTTTCAAAGAATTTCTCCTAGATTTTATGCATTTGGACTTCAGTTTACTTTCTGGGTTGTTGCAAGAACTTTCCACTGGACTGTCATTCACCCACAGTTTACATTTAAAGGACTTATCGTTGTGATGGTGTTGGTATCCAGGCACTGTGCACATACATAATTTCTCTGTGATTGTATTGACTTGTTGCTATACCGCTGTTTCACTGTATAATTGTATTGATTTAGTGTATTTTATTGTTAGGGTTGCTTTAAGTTAAATTATAGGTATTTGTTAACAAAAAAAAACACTGACTTCTTTATTCATTCCCCTAGACATTTCACGCTGCCTAGTGTTACAGAATCTGATTTTTTTTTATCTCCATTACAAAATTTGTGTTCATCACGCATACGTGATCTGTTTATATTAGGTTCCGTAACATAAAATTGGGGGCTCTCGTCGAGATGCTTAATAGTTTTCAAATTTATTTGGCCTTGACCTGGACACATTGTTTTATCATACATTGTTTACATATTGTTTGCAGTGCGTTGTTTGCAGGATTTGTCTCAGTGTTTTGTTTTATTGTTTTGACATCTTAACATGGCAGATTTCAAACCTGAGACATTTGTTGACGATCCGGACCCTGATCAACTTGAATAGTTGTCAAAAGAACAGTTGTTGCGTTTGGGACAACACTTAGGGCTAAGTGTGAAAAAAAGCTTTGAGAAAGCCTGATATCATTGCTAAAATCATGCAAGATCTTATTAGCAAAGGTTTATTTGGAGAGACCGAAGTTGAAACATCAAAAATAACAGCCTTGCTATGCAATTAGAATTGAAAAAGTTGGAAATGCAACATGAGCTAGCATTAAAACATTTAGAATTAGAAAAAGAGAGAGAAGAGAGGGAAGAACATGAAAGGTTAGAAAGAGAAAGACTAAAAAGAAATAGGAAGAGACAGACTAGAAAAAGAAAAAGAAAATGAGTTAAAACGACTGGAGTTAGAAAGACTTAAAGTAGAACGTAGTCTAATTGTTGCCCTAACTCACAGTTTTGATCTTACTTAACACATTAGACTTGTCCCACCTTTTCAAGAAGGTCTTTGAGAAGGTAGCTGAAAATTTAAAATAGCCTAAGGAAAATGGGACTATGCTGTTACAAAGTGTATTGACTGGCAAGGCCAGAGAAATTTATACAGAGCTTTCAGTAGAAGCTGCTGCTGACTATGACCTGGTAAAACGATTAATCCTAAAAGGTTATGAGTTAGTTCCAGAGGCTTACCGCCAGAAATTCAGAAATTGGGAAAAGCGCAAAGGACAGACCTACGTCGAATTTGCTAGGACAAAAGATCAGTTGTTTGATCGCTGGTGTAGTTCTAAAAATGTAATGAAAGATTATGTCATTTGCACCAGTTGATTTTGCTTGAAGAATTTAAGCGCTGCATTAATGCAGATGTTAAAACTTTGGCAGACAAATATGTATATTTTTTATAACAAGGCAGTCATCATAGTAACAATTTAAAAGCCAAGTCGGTTATGATTATCATGATATAGTAAAGAATAATTTTAATTTATTAATTTAGGTTAATAATAATAATTTGATAATAATAATAATAATAATAATAATAATAATAACTAGATATTTCATGGCATGGTAGGTGCCATAGTATCCACAGACAATAATCCCCCCCCCCCCCTTTAAAAATAGGCCACCCATCTTTAGCAGCATATACTGACACTTGCAAGCGACTATGTTTTCTTCCATCAATCAACTTGAGAAACAATATTTTCCCCCAAAATATGGGGGCCAATACGGTGAATCCCTCTTGAGAAAAGGGGATAAATTCGATACTATAAAAATGGTAAGGTTGGTGGCGCCACCTGTCTGGTTGAGGAGAAAACTCTCCAAGATGGATATATATGCTGAATTTGAAACCAACACATTGACCGATTCCTAGGAGCTACTTTTACCTAAAACAAATGGACAGATGGACACCACACAAAAAATGGCAGATGACGCCACCAGTCTTGAGTCCAAGATGGAAGAGGCCAAGATCTATGGACATGCACAGTTTCAGACCAATACGGCACACCACTCCTAAGAAAAGATCATTAATGTAAACAGTAAGGTAGGTGGCACCACCTGTCTGGTTTATGTGAAAACTTTCAGACTTATACCTTGAACTACTCCGGAGAAATGAGCAATTTTCACCAAAAGCACATGTACAGATGGACGCCACGGCAAAACATTTGCAAATGGCGCCACCAGTCTTTAGTAAAATATGGAGGAGTTCAAGATCTATGAATATGCACAGTTTCTGGCCAATAGGGCAAATCACTCCTTAGAAAAAGGCATTAATTTATTTTCAGAAACGGGGTGGAAGGTGGCGCCACCTGTCTGGTTTACGAGAAAACTTTCAAAGATGGATGGACATGTCAAATTTCAGACCAATACCTTGAAGCACTCCGAAGATATGAGCAATTTTCCCCCCGAAGCACATGTACAGATGGACGCCACGGCAGAATGATTGCAGATGGCACCACAAGCCTTGAATACAAGATGGAGGTATCCAAGATCAATGGACATGCACAATTTCAGCCCAATCTGTCCATTAGTTTTAGACTTAAAATGCTCACAGTACTGTCAAGTGGCAATGATTGGGTATTAAAAGGCGCGAAAACAAGAAAAAGACACCTTTCTTCCACAGAAGACAAAGCTATCCAAGATCTTCAGTCAGTTTGATTTTTGACTAATCCATGCATACTTATTCATATATTTATGATTTTGTGTAATTTTCACCATATATTGCAATATTTAAGGTCAAGGACACTCTCATAGAAAAGTTCATCATCCCATAACCCACGTTTATGTATATGCATTATATGAAAGATTTTGAACTAATTTGTCCATTAGTTTTTGACTTATAATGCTCACAGTACTGTTAATTGGCAATGATGAGGGTATTAAACGGCATAAAAACAAGAAAAGGATACTAGGGGGCGCCACCAATCTCCGGTACATGTCAACACTATCCAAGATCTTCGGTCAAGTTGATTGTTGGATCAATCCATGCAAGATTTCTTGAGATATTTAGGAATTTGTGTGATTATCCCCTAAAATGGACCTATTCAAGGTCAAGGTCATTCTCCTAGTACAGGTCATGACCCCATTTTAAAACGGCTTCGTTCTCTCACCCAAATCTAGGCACATAATAAGTTTGGTAAAGATCCGTGAATTATTTTTTGAGTTATCGCGTCAAAACGAAATGTCTGCGGCGGCGGCGGCGGCGGCGGTAAAGATCCGTGAAATATTTTTTTGAGTTATCGAGTTCAAAAGAAATCTCTGCGGCGGCGGCGGCGGCGGGACCAGGCTGAAACCTTAGTATCCCGACTTTGTCTGAGGATACAATAATAATATTCTTATTATTATTATATGATAAGTATTAATATTGTTATAAATAATATTTATGTGATTTATTATTTGTTTTTACTAAATGTTGTTATTTGTATTTGTAGTAGTAAAGCAGCAGTAGTAGAGATTGTAAAAATGGTGGGAGTAGTAAAGTGGTAGATAAGTGGTAGAAGTAGTAATTGCAGGAGAATTAGTAATAGTCCCATTAGGTGACAGAAGTAGTAGCACATGTAGAAGAAAAAAAGTAGTGGATTATGATAGTCAAACTAGTTAAAGAAAAATGAGGTCTATCGACGTAATGGTTCTCAAACAGGTCTCAGATACAAGCATATAATATCCGTCCTGTTCACTAGTTGTGACCATGAACTATTATTTACCTCCAGGCAGGCTAAGTTATATTCCGTATGGGTTAGTTATTGGAGGGATTGAACAAAGGTTCGGGAAAAGTGAGTTATTTTGCGACTCTAGTAAGATTATTTAGTTTCGGGGATGTATGCGGTCTACCGAGAGCCGTCAGATTTCTAAAGCTAGGATTCCTGAAGTACAGAATGTGGAATGCGGCATGCGGAATGCGGATAAATTCGCTATTGACTAAATGAATGTGGTAAGATTCCTTATGCGCGGATCCGGCAAAACGAATCGCTAAATGATATACTGAGAGATGTTCTTATTCCTCAATTGATAAGGTAACGCAATCCATCTATTTTGAAAGTTTCACGTGGCCGTCACATTTTATACAAATAATTAACATATTTACATCTATATGGGTTATGATAGAAGGTGTTTATATGCTTATGTCGCAATAATTTAATATTTGATATAGAACCATATCTTCATATGAAATATCTACAGTTTGTTAGTATGATCAGAGAATAAGTCAGAAATCCTAAAGAAAAAATCTACAGAAAAGTTAATCGAACATCTGACTTCAAAGGTAACGTGAGGCCTGTCTTCGTCGGCCTCTTTCTTGGTCGCACTGTTCGTTCATTTTAAAATATATGAGGCGCAGTATTTTTTTCAGATATTCTGACCTTCTATACAGTTAGCTTTAAAATTCGGACCAAGAAACCCTTAATTCAAATGACTACAGATCTGTTTTTAAACATGCATTGACTGTCCTATGCGTCAATCATTTTTATAATATCTAAAATTACCGGGAACATTCAACTCTTTTGGGGGTATGCAAATGTGAATCTTATTTTGAGGTTATGGGAAAGGGTTGGTAAAAAATTGAAAAAAATAGATAGAGTGTCTTGGTTTATAATGATACCGTCCTTCATCTGAAATTTGGATTAAGTTTGGTTTTCATCTTGAGTAATTTCCAGTCTTGTTTGGAATCGATATATTCAGATTTCATGCTGATAGAGCACCGCGACTCCAGGGCGTGGACTCTTCATTTAATACGTGATCAGCCTCAGACCGCCCTCAGCCAGACGTTCTAATCAAGGACTTTTCTTTTGGAGAATTGACCTGGCGCTCCATCTTACCGGAATACGGAAAACAACACTATAGATTGTTTTCCAAATATGTTGTCCTTTTTGATAATACAAAAGAAGTGTTAAAACACATAAATGTGAAAACCCATATAATATATAAATATATATATATATATATAACTTACTCGCCTGCCTTGTAAAAACCCCTGTCTGTGCGTGGTTATAACAATATTAAAGAAATTGTAAGGTACGAATACATCTTTTAAATCAATACATATCTATTTACACGAATCTTTTTCCAAAGTTTGTTGGTTGTGTATTTATGTGTGTGTAAGAGAGAGTAATTGTATCCGCGAATACAGAGTTTTGCGGATACTATTTTTTCAATCGGACGCTGACGCCGCCGCCGCATAGGTTTCCGGAGAAATCCTCCGTAACCACTGGGCAGAATATTTTTTTTAATTCGGAATTATGATTGCGTCACATGTGAACTGCTGGGCCCCATTTTTGGTTGACCTCTGACCTTTCCTCTCTGTCCAGCGTTCATTTGTGCGTCTGTTTCAACACATAAACCCACATATTTCGGGAACCGTTTGACTGGTCAGGCTAAAAATTTTGCAAAAATGTAGCCCTTGGATAGCTTTATAACATACACTAAATATGGTGGCCCCACCTGCAACCTTTTTGCAAAGCGTCCATCTGTTCATCTGCCTTGGGATAAAATAACTCATATCTCTGTACTGGTTGGACTTATCCACCTGAAATTATGCAGGTTTATACATCCTGGACAGTTTTCTTGATTTTATGACAGGTGGCTGCGTCTGCATTCACGTTTACGCTGCAGACATCCAAGCTCATATCTCGGGAACCGTTTGACCGATAGGGCCAAACTTTTGCATGTGTATTGCTTTTTATCATACGCAAAACAAGTGGCGTCACCTGCAACCAGTTTTGCACAGCGTCCGTCAGTTTGTCTACCGAGGGATAAAATCACTCATATCTCGGCTGTGGTTTGACTTATCTGCCTGAAATTTTGCAAGTTTATACATCTTGGATAGCTTTCTTGATTTTCCGGCAGGTGGCGCCACCTACATTTATGTTTACGCTGCAGACATCCAGGCTTATATCTCAGGATTGGTTTACTGTATCCTCCTGAAATTTTGCATGTGTATAGATCTCACATAGCTCTTTATCATACACAAAACTGGAGGCGCCACCAAAACTTTTTGCACAGCGTCCGTCTGTTTGTCTGCCGTGGGCTAAAATAACTCATATCTCAGTAGTGGTTTGATTTACATGCTTAAAATTTTGCATGTTTATACATCTTGGATAGCTTTCTTGATTTAATGAAGGTGGCGCCTCCTACATTTATGTTTACGCTGCAGACATTTAGGCTTATATCTCAGGACTGGTTTGACATATCCCCCAGAAATTTTGCATTTATGTTGATCTCACATAGCTCTTAATCATACACACCTGCCACCAATTTTGCACAGCGTCCTTCTGCTTGTCTACTGTGGGATAAAATCACTCATATACAGGTAGTGGTTTGACTTATATGCCTAACATTTTGTATATGTATAAACTTGAAAAGAATTTTTGGATTATGTAGTATGTAGCGCACCCTACATACACATTTCGGCTGCAGACATCCATGCTAAAATGCAACACATCTCAGTCCATTTCCCCTTGCCACTCAATCCATGCCTCACTTTACCCGTCCCACTCTTATTTCGGCGGATACACGCAGTCGCTTGTCGACTACCCGTATTCTAGTTTATTTAATTAAAATCCAAAGGTAGTGACAATTTCAGCAGATAAAGATATGTGTAGGTTATATGAAGGGTTCTTATCCAAAACACCATTCATCTAAAATCTTTAATTGTTTTCTGTATTGTAAAAACAAAATAAAATATTACTGCATAGGACGTTTAGCTTTTTTCTTTACTTTTTTCTTTTATTTTTTCCCTTTATTTTCACATATTCTCGTCGGTCCGAATGGGGAAAATACTGTAGTTCTAACAATTCCTATCGCATCTAATAATTTATCGGATTTATTATTTGTCCGTCTGTACTATAAGGGAGCCTCCAGTCTGCGATAAGTTTGATTGCGTTTGAAATTATTAAATGTGAAATGTATAATCCTTCTATAATTTACGGATTCGGGGTTGGTCCACAGAAAGAGTCTGCCCTCCACTTGTCCGATACACACGTACCCTTGCATCTAAACTCAGATTCTCGCGTAGACGCTGTCCTCGAAGTATTTTAGTGTCGCATCCCAGTGTGCTTAGTGAACCCTGGTAGTTTTATTCCTCCCATTTTCTCAAAAACGCTCATGGGGACTGCCATTTTGCTAATACACTAAAACCCGGATGTCGCAGGTGAAATGTCAACATTCTTGGTTTACCGCTAGTATTTATGATATGATGTTAAACAAACATGTCGGCCAAATTAATAAAATTTCTCATCATGCCAAGTCTCATGGCAACATCAACCAGCATTCGAGTTAGGCGATATACCTGCAATATATCTCTCTCTAGATTTCAGTGGTATTTAATACATTATTGTTCAGATATATATATATATATATATATATATATATATATATATATATATATATATATATATATACAGCAATTTCCATTTGTTTTTGAAAGTGAGCTGAAAAATGAGGTAAATGTGCATGATGATTTTTTCGGGTGAAAAAAACATAACTGACTCCCATATTTTATATTTACACAGTTCCTGCATTTTAAATTCTTTTTATATTGGTGAAGTATATAACTCCCATGATTGTTTTATAATATGTCCTAGAAGTAAACATCCATCGCCGTTTCCTTAGCTTTATTGCACTCTAAAAATGACGTTTCACAGATGTTTTACATGATGTTTATTATGTTTTGTATGCAAACATGTATCAATTTTAAACATGTTCCAAAACATGTTTCACCGTTTGTTTCAAAATTGGGTCCACTGAAACATCATGCTATGTCGTTACATGTGTGAAACATGTCTAATACATGTTTTAAGACATGTCTCGCGCGGGAAATTACATTTTACTTGTTTTAACCGCCGTTATTTTTTGCCACTGATCACATGACCGGATATTCTCCTCATTCATATGATAAACTGATTGCCAGTGATCGCGGGAAAGATGAAAACTTCCGAGAAAACGGAACGTGATTTTGAGCAATTACCAGGTCCACCTTGGATGATGTTCAGTCTTGGGCGCAGAGAAGGTTTCCTGTAGCAACCCAAAATATATAATTTGCCAGAAATTAAAAGGTGAGTCAAACGTTTAGTTTGTGAACAGTATATATATTCATAATATCGCTCTTTGAGACACAAATATTCATGTTTTATATAAATTACAACGACATTTTACCTTCACAAGAATTAATATGCAATGTAAAGTACAAACCACCATTCAAATACAGTAATGTCACTTATGAGACAATTCATATACAAGGTATTGTGCAGGATTTTGGAAAGATGGGGGGGGGGGGAACTCCAAAATAAAAGTCCTTACTTTTCAAAAGCTGATTGGATACAGCCCTCTGAAGGGCCAATAATTCACTGGTTGTCATCGTAAAGGTGGGGGGGGGGGGGGGCTTTCTTGACCCGTTGGAACCCCCAACCCAACAATGCCGCACCCCTGAATATAAGACTTTCCAGTGCACTTATTCCCCCCCCCCCCCCCCTTAATATTGATGCCCCTGCAAGTAAGTACATTTAAGAGGGGGCAATCAAGCAAGCAGGAATGTTAATGACTGTAGCAGTCTTTGAAATTTGGAGTGTTTTTATATTTAAAAAATTGCTTTAAAATATACATGTTTTTTTTATATTTTTAGTGGTCATTAGCAGCTTTTTATTAGAGACTACTGTACAAAATTCAATTTGGTTTGGCATAACCATGACCGTTCTTTGGGTACATTGTGGACCCAAATATACATGTATAGGCTGCTGAGTAGGTAAGATATTTATTTATCAAATGTGATGCATGATGAAAATTTTGCTGTTTCCAGAAGTAGGCTGTGCAAAGATAATTTTGTTAAATTTTTCAAGGCAGTTTTACTGAAACCTTGAATTCAAAGATGAATAAGGAAGACATAAGTAATTTGTGATCAGAATGATAAAATTCGCAAATTCAAAACTTGTTATGATGTACAATATCATATTTGTGTAGATTAAAATCTGCAGCATGTTCAAAAATTACCTCATGAGCACATCATAAACAAAATGGTAATTTATGCATCTTATAAATGCTGAATGTGTGTACCTGGGTGGTGATGGTGGAATAGGTTCCCATATAGGCGGGGAACTGTCGGTTTATCCCTGTTGAAGCATGAGTATCTAGCAAACTTGCGCGAGTGTCTATCAAAGTTTGAATCCTCATTGCAAAACTTGCTATACGCAATTATTGCAAACTTGCTAGCAATTTGCTCTCAATTTTGCAACTTACTCACTCATCCTGTTTTGACCGTCCCCATCACGCAATTTGCTAGCAATTTAGCAACTTCGCCATCCTCCATGTAACAGCCGTCCCCATAACGCAATTTGCTAGCAATTTGCTCGCAATTTTCAGCTTTCTCGCCCTCCCTGTGATGGCCGGCCCCATCACGCAATTTGCTAGCAATTTAGCAACTTTGCCATCCTTCTTGTAACAGCCATCCCCATCACGCAATTTGCTAGCAATTTGCTCGCAATTTTGCAACTTTCTCACCCTCCCTGTGATGGCCGTCCCCATCACGCAATTTGCTAGCAATTTAGCAACTTTGCCATCCTCCATGTGACAGCTGTCCCCATAACGCAATTTGCTAGCAATTTGCTCGCAATTTTGCAACTTTCTCGCCCTCCCTGTGATGGCCGGCTCCATCACGCAATTTGCTAGCAATTTTGCAACTTTCTCGCCCTCCCTGTGATGGCCGTCCCCATCACGCAATTTGCTAGCAATTTAGCAACTTTGCCATCGTTCTTGTAACAGCCTTCCCTATCACGCAATTTGCTAGCAATTTGTCCGCAATTGTGCAACTTTCTCACCCTCCCTATGATGGCCGTCCCCATCACGCAATTTGCTAGCAATTTAGCAACTTTGCCATCCTCCATGTAACAGCTGTCCCCATAACGCAATTTGCTAGCAATTTGCTCGCAATTTTGCAACTTTCTCGCCCTCCCTGTGATGGCCGGCCCCATCACGCAATTTGCTAGCAATTTCCACGCAATTTTGCAACTTTCTCACTCATCCTGTAATGACCGTCCCCATCACGCAATTTGCTAGCAATTTAGCAACTTTGCCATCCTCCATATAACAGCCGTCCCTATTACGCAATTTGCTAACAATTTAGCAACTTTGCCATCCTTCTTGTAACAGCCGCGAGTGTCTATCAAAGTTTGAATCCTTACTGAAAAATACTTGCTATGCGCAATTTTTGCAAAGTTGCTAGCATTTTAGCAACTTTACCATCCTCCTTGTAACAGCCGTCCCCATCACGTACACTGGTACCCCGCTCTATTATGGCACCGCTGCTCTAGGCCAATCATAGAGACGGGCATACAACGCCATCTTATGTACTCCCGGCAGACTGGTTCCAACTCCAGTATGTATTTTATATGATAAAAATAAGCATTTCGTTTGCTCAGAGAAGTTACCAAAAGTTGGCTGTACATTACGTGTGCAATTAATGATTAGATTAATAGATATTAATAATAAATCACTGCAACGCACAGTGGAATATCAGAGATCCAGTATATCGTATTATCTATACATCCATCATTCATTTTTTTGTGCAACAACTCATTCTTCAATATTTAAAAACTACAAATAACTAAAGAAAGTTATTTTATAAGAAATCTTCATGGATTATCAACCAGGAACGCGTGAACATCCATGACAACCGGTATGAGGGTGCATAATGGAGCTGGAACAAGTCTTCAGGTAAGTCAGGAGTTGCAACTGGGAGTACTTAACGTGACGTTGTACGCCTGTCTCTTTGGTTGGCTGAGGGCCATAATGGAGCAGGGTACCTGTCTACGATCCTGTACACCAGGGGCGTACTCGAAAATTCGAAACTGGTTTAGGTTCTGGGAAATCCGGTTCTGTATGGTTTCACCTTTATTTTTAAGTGGACGGTTTCGGTTTTAATAGAAAATATTGATACCATCGTAAATTATTTATTATTAATGAAATAAATTAATGATGAAAGTTTTCTCAAACGCTAGAGATCCTTGCCTTGGCACTTTGAGACCCAATGAGGGCATGATTAATTGTGACTGGCAAATATATATTAAATTATGATGAAAATAGACTGTTTCTCTCCATCTTATAACAGGTACGTGTGTCAGACGGCATGGACGCACAGGATACGTGCGGCTCATCTTTAGCCATACATGGTTATATATATAGAAGGGAATATTGAATTCAAAACATTTCCGAAAGAATGTTTATATCTCAATCATTGCTGAATTAACTCTAACAGACATTAACAGTATCCATTAATAAAATAATTAACAGAATTGCACTCCTTTGGCCCACCTCCGCCTTCTTTCCAGTAAAATTATCGAGTGGGCGGTTTTGGCGAAACCGAAACCATCTCCGGAAATGATTTCGCAGTTTCGCCTAAACCAGTTTCGGTTTCGCTATTAATAAGTGAACGGTTTCGCTAGACCGAAACCAGTTTCACACTCTCGAGTGGGGCCTCAATAAATTATCGTGTTAGCCCGCTTTCATCGTCCATGCTTCTAAATGTCACTGATTAATAAACACAAAGAAACCGATATGTAGCCAATAAATTTAAAAAAAATAATTAAATTGTGAGGATAGGTATTCAGTTCCATCGGGGGGAGCAAACAAACTAAGATTTCATCCGTGTCGGACTTACAAGTGACTGTGTGAATGTGCGTCTGCACCAACACTGGTATATGTGGACTTGCTCTTTATCTCATATTTTCTCGCTAAAAGTCGTAGGTAAAGGCCATTTTGCCCAGCTTATCTTTTTTGATTGTTCTTCTATAAGAATGTCATTATTTTAAAAAAATAACCGTGCTGCAGAACATCCGTGCGGCAGAGTTAACCTAATTATGCCCCGGCTGTGTGATAAGTTACGGTCAGTTGAGCACTGTTATGAACTGGAGCCTAGTGTAACTGTCGTCTCTTTCCCGGAATCTGCAATCAACTAAGGGTTCAAACTGATCGAACGACATACCAAGAAGTGTTAACTCTTTTAATTGATGAATATGCAGAATATAAATATTGGCTTCCGTTTGTTCTGATAATTCATAAAATCACAACAAGTATGTCAGTTAATCGGAGGATTTGTTCTCACGATCGCAGACCAAATCGGACCGGGCAATTTGCCCTGGGGTGGGGGGGGGGGGGGGGGTTCTAATTTCCACGGGGAAGTTGAGTATAGTCTGGCACCCCATGCTTGGTAAGGGCCATAATAGTGCAGGGTACCAGTCTAGGTAGCGGAGATCAAAAGCCGATCACCGCCGGGACAATACGACTGGGCAATAAAATTCCGAGGACAGCTTGTCGGACTGTCCTTGATTTCAGAGTAGACACTCTTTTTCTTCGCCCAACAAATTTCAGATAAGTCAGCTGATATATTTGTCATTTGTGTCATTGAGCCTTTCGCTTGTACCGGGACTGCGTATTTTTTAACATAAGCAAAACACTGATCTTTTGCTCAATTTCACGTCTTTTCACGGCATATTAATTTTGAATACATTGCCTGACTAGGAACTATTAATCCAATAAATTCTAACTCAACGAATAGTGTTTCAGGTCAAAACCACGAAATTTCAAAACCACGATGTTTTCTGAATCCAAAGTATAATATACTGCATGATACTAATGAAAGGGTAACCCTATATATTAACGCGCCCCTGGTTTCAAATTTCTGTATGGGCAGCTGCGGAACCTCAGGTAACATGATAATTATTATAGTAATGTATCAGCATCAACAAACCAGTTGAAGGCCAGCTGGGATATGTTTATTAATGTTTACATCATTTTTTAGTGGAAACAAGCTGCACAAATACTGATTTTTTTATTAAATGTTCTAGTCCTATGTGCACTCAGGTTGTGTGTAACTGTGATCATGTATGTAAGTTCCGTCGCAAATGTATTATTAAGATGCTCATGCAGCCATGTTCACTGGTGCTCCATATACAATGCATGTATTGTATTGAGCCAATACATTTTATTGTATTATATTTGCTGATATTTGGCGCTTTGTTTTGGAAAATGCCGCTTTTTATTTCTTTTTTTTTTCGGGAAAAACAGCTGAAAATGTCATACATTATTCCTCAGGCACTGACATGGAAATGACAAGTAACGCTAAAATATGAGATAATTAATGTCAAAATTGAGGAAGAATGCTTGAAATATGTAACATTTAATATCTTTACGTGTAATATCAACATTCAAAGCATATTACAAAACATAATTTATGGGGGTTAAAATATCGCACTGGAAGCCGGAACATGTGGGGCCCGCCGATAGCTAGCCGTTACATGGGGGATTCCCCATCGGAATGCATTATGATTATGCGTTACCAGAACAAGATCCGAGATCGTTTAATAAATAATGACACAAGATATTTCTTTAAGTCCAATATAATCTTTGTTGATATTTCTTATTTCAATTTTAATGCATAAGAAGTACAGCTTGAGATTGATTAAAAATCCATTTTTGCCGACCGGCACCGTTTCAGCCATGTTTTTAATCTGGCCGAACGGTCACGTAGCATGGCAATAGGGGAAATACGCATATAATTTCTTTTTTTTGGGAAGAAGATTTAACATTCGAATTCTATCACACAACAATTCCAGGTATTGTTTAAAGATTTATAGGCCTAAACGCTTCTACGGAAAACCGAGCGACGCATCGTCAGCTATGAAGACTGGCGCCGGGTAGCGGCCGTTAAAGAAAAGAGTCCACATAGACAGAAATATACGAGTGAAACATAAATGATTGTGGGGGTCTCATTTGTGAAAAAGTTTTGGGAAAACTTTTAATGTTTTAAGTATTTTCATTGGTAAACTTGCCGACGCGAGAGTCATGGTTTTTTGTTAGTAGGGATCAAGTATGTCACCAGATTACCATGTGACCCTTGGGGGGTGACAGAGTTGCTGAATTGCTGGCAGTTTGATAGCAAATTGCCAGATGCGGACGGCTGTGTGTGTGTGTGGGGGGGGGGGGGGGGGTTAACAAAGTTGCAAAAATGCTAGCGAATTGTAAGATGGAACGGCTGTGGGGTGGGGGCAATAATCTAAAATGCTAGCAATTTAGGTAATGAGTTTCGCCTATAAACATGAATAGGACAAAGTTGCAAAATTGCACGTAAATTGATAGCAAATTGCGAGATTGAGACGGTAACGTTGTTCGGGGAGGATGAGCAAATTGCTAGCAAAAGGCGTCATGGCGACGGTCGGTACAAGGAGGATGGCAGAGTTGCTAAATTGTTTGAGAATTGAGTGATGAGGGCGACCATCACAGGGAGGGTGAGAAAGTTGCAAAATTGCGAGAAAATGCGTGATGGGTAGACTGGTGGGTGTTTATGTGTAGACGGCTATAACATTAATATTTCTTCAAAATGTGGATCCATATTAACTGGAAATTCTAAACATTCAATCTGTATATGGTAAAAATGCCCATCCATGCTTATAACCTGCAAAATATCTTCAGTTAAATGTACTCCTCACCGTAATATCATGTTCGATCAAGTGGCATTTAAACGGTGCATTTTGTATGGGGGGGGGGGGGGAGGGGGGAGCTCGGTGTTTTGACCAAGCAGAGCAGATTTAAGATTCATTCACTCCCTCAGTGTAGAAACATACAGAAGCTATCGTAATCACAGGGCTGTAAATTATTATCATCAACTTATGATCTACAATGTATGAAACAATTGTGGATAATTACTTTACTTGTTAGGGGGAAAAATATCTAAAAATGACAATTCCTAACGAATATCTAGGAACATATATAAATAACGAGACATGTAACAGTTTACTGGGGGGGGGCATCAATCAGCCACTGGTCCCTCTCAAGCATACCACCTACACTGACAGTCACACCTAGAAACGTTACTACTGCCCCGGCCAACTACCAGTTCCAATCTCCATTGTGCCTAGTCAGGTCAGGGTACTAATATTTAGCTTCACACCATTCTCAACCGTCTCCTCTCATCAGGGTTGTATTGTAAATGACTAATTCATCTACGTGCATGTACATTTTTGAATTTAAGTGTCCAAATAGCCTTTGGTTGTGCCTAGGTGCAAACACATCACCGCACCATCCACAGCATCTCAACAAAGTAACAATGACATTGATTAACAGATCTTTTATTCTTCCATTAGCATGCTTTGTTGACATGTACTAATCCAACTTTTTTCTTAAATATGTACACAAACACTATATACATGTATTTATACTCACATGTACATACAACAGGAATGAGCATTGCCTGTACTTGTCATTCTGCAGCTTAATTGTTATGTTACAGTTTTCACTGTTATTGATAACACTATAAATAATCAGAAATCATGGGCTAGCAAATTACTACTTTGACAACCAGGCCCCCTTTTCCTGGTCGCTCAAGTCGCAAATTGCTAGCAATTTGCGGATACCCCCCGGCCAATTTTTTTTTTTTTTTCTGTTAAATCCGCAAATTGCTAGCAAATTGCTACTTTGACAACCAGGCCCACTCTCTCCTGGGCGCAAAGGTCGCAAATTGCTAGCAATTTGCGGATACCCCCCGGCCATTTTTTTTTCTGATAAATCCGCAAATTGCTAGCAAATTGATACTTTGACAGCCAGGCCCCTCTCTCCTTGTAGCTCAGGTCGCAAACTGCTAGCACTTTGCGGATACCCCCCGGCCATTTTTTTTTCAGGTAAATCCGCAAATTGCTAGCAAATTGCTCCTTTGACAACCAGGCCCGCTCTCTCCTGGGCGCCCAGGTCGGAAATTGCAAGCAATTTGCGGATACCCCCTTGCCAATTTTTTTTTCTGTTAAATCCGCAAATTGCTAGCAAATTGCTACTTTGACAACCAGGCCCCCTCTCTCCTTGTCTCCCAGGTCGCAAATTGCTAGCAATTTGCGGATACCCCCCGGCCAATTTTTTTTTTTTTCTGGTAAATCCGCAAATTGCTACTTTGACAGCCAGGCCCCTTCTCTCCTGGTCGTTTAGGTCGCAAATTGCTAGCAATTTGAGGATACCCCCCGGCCAATTTTTTTTTTCTGGTAAATCCGCAAATTGCTAGCAAATTGCTACTTTGACAACCAGGCCCCCTCTCTCCTGGTCGCTCAGGTCGCAAATTGCTAGCAATTTGCGGATACCCCCCGGCCAATTTTTTTTTCTGGTAAATCCGCAAATTGCTAGCAAATTGCTACTTTGACAACCAGGCCCCCTCTCTCCTGGGCGCCCAGGTCGGTAATTGCAAGCAATTTGCCGATACCCCCCGGCCAATTTTTTTTTTTTTCTGGTAAATCCACAAATTGCTAGCAAATTGCTACTTTGACAGCCAGGCCCCTCTCTCCTTGTCGCTTAGGTCGCAAATTGCTAGCAATTTGCGGATACCCCCCGGCCAATTTTTTTTTTCTGGTAAATCCGCAAATTGCTAGCAAATTGCTACTTTGACAGCCAGGCCCCTCTCTCTTTGTCGCTCAGGTCGCAAATTGCTAGCAGTTTGCGGATACCCCCTGGCCAATTTTTTTTTTCTGGTAAATCCGCAAATTGCTAGCAAATTGTTACTTTGACAGCCAGGCCCCTCTCTCTTTGTCGCTCAGGTGGCAAATTGCTAGCAATTTGCGGATACCCTCCGGCCAATTTTTTTTCTAGTAAATCCGCAAATTGCTAGCAAATTGCTACTTTGACAGCCAGGCCCCTCTCTCTTTGTCGCTCAGGTGGCAAATTGCTAGCAATTTGCGGATACCCTCCGGCCAATTTTTTTTTTCTAGTAAATCCGCAAATTGCTAGCAATTTGCTACTTTGACAATTAGGCCCCCTCTCTCCTGGTCTCCCAGGTCGCAAATTGCTGGCAATTTGCGGATACCCTCCGGCCAATTTTTTTTCTGGTAAATCCGCAAATTGCTAGCAAATTGCTACTTTGACAGCCAGGCCCGCTCTCTCCTGGGCGCCCAAGTCGCAAATTGCTAGCAATTTGCGGAAACCCCCTGGCCAGGTCGCAAATTGCTGACAATTTGCCGATACCCCCCGGCCAATTTTTTTTTCTGGTAAATCCGCAAATTGCTAGCAAATTGCTACTTTGACAGCCAGGCCCCTTCTCTTCTGTCGTTCAGGTCGCAAATTGCTAGCAATTTGCGGATACCCCCCGGCCAATTTTTTTTTTTCTGTTAAATGAGCAAATTGCTAGCAAATTGCTACTTTGACAACCAGGCCCCCTGTCTCCTAGTCGCCCAGGTCGCAAATTGCTAGCAATTTGCGGATACCCCCTGGCCAATTTTTTTTTTCTGGTAAATCCGCAAATTGCTAGCAAATTGCTACTTTGACAGCCAGGCCCCTCTCTCTTTGTCGCTCAGGTCGCAAATTGCTAGCAATTTGCGGATACCCCCCGGCCAATTTTTTTTTCTGGTAAATCTGCAAATTGCTAGCAAATTGCTACTTTGACAACCAGGCCCCCTCTCTCCTGGTCGCTCAGGTCGCACATTGCTAGCAATTTGCCGATACCCCCAGGCCAATTTTTTTTTCTGGTAAATCCGCAAAGTGCTAGCAAATTGCTACTTTGACAACCATGCCCCTTATCTTCTGTCGTTCAGGTCGCAAATTGCTAGCAATTTGCGGATACCCCCCGGCCAATTTTTTTTTTCTGTTAAATGAGCAAATTGCTAGCAAATTGCTACTTTGACAACCAGGCCCCCTGTCTCCTAGTCATTCAGGTCGCAAATTGCTAGCAGTTTGCGGATACCCCCTGGCCAATTTTTTTTTTCTGGTAAATCCGCAAATTGCTAGCAAATTGTTACTTTGACAGCCAGGCCCCTCTCTCTTTGTCGCTCAGGTGGCAAATTGCTAGCAATTTGCGGATACCCTCCGGCCAATTTTTTTTCTAGTAAATCCGCAAATTGCTAGCAAATTGCTACTTTGACAGCCAGGCCCCTCTCTCTTTGTCGCTCAGGTGGCAAATTGCTAGCAATTTGCGGATACCCTCCGGCCAATTTTTTTTTTCTAGTAAATCCGCAAATTGCTAGCAATTTGCTACTTTGACAATTAGGCCCCCTCTCTCCTGGTCTCCCAGGTCGCAAATTGCTGGCAATTTGCGGATACCCTCCGGCCAATTTTTTTTCTGGTAAATCCGCAAATTGCTAGCAAATTGCTACTTTGACAGCCAGGCCCGCTCTCTCCTGGGCGCCCAAGTCGCAAATTGCTAGCAATTTGCGGATACCCCCTGGCCAGGTCGCAAATTGCTGACAATTTGCCGATACCCCCCGGCCAATTTTTTTTTCTGGTAAATCCGCAAATTGCTAGCAAATTGCTACTTTGACAGCCAGGCCCCTTCTCTTCTGTCGTTCAGGTCGCAAATTGCTAGCAATTTGCGGATACCCCCCGGCCAATTTTTTTTTTTCTGTTAAATGAGCAAATTGCTAGCAAATTGCTACTTTGACAACCAGGCCCCCTGTCTCCTAGTCGCCCAGGTCGCAAATTGCTAGCAATTTGCGGATACCCCCTGGCCAATTTTTTTTTTCTGGTAAATCCGCAAATTGCTAGCAAATTGCTACTTTGCCAGCCAGGCCCCTCTTTCTTTGTCGCTCAGGTGGCAAATTGCTAGCAATTTGCGGATACCCTCCGGCCAATTTTTTTTTCTAGTAAATCCGCAAATTGCTAGCAATTTGCTACTTTGACAATTAGGCCCCCTCTCTCCTGGTCTCCCAGGTCGCAAATTGCTGGCAATTTGCTGATACCCTCCGGCCAATTTTTTTTCTGGTAAATCCGCAAATTGCTAGCAAATTGCTACTTTGACAGCCAGGCCCCTCTCTCCTTGTCGCTTAGGTCGCAAATTGCTTGAAATTTGCGGATACCCCCCGGCCAATTTTTTTTTTCTGGTAAATCCGCAAATTGCTAGCAATTTGCTACTTTGACAACCAGGCCCCTTCTCTCCTGGTCGCTCAGGTCGCAAATTGCTAGCAATTTGCGGATACCCCCCGGCCAATTTTTTTTTTCCGGTAAATCTGCAAATTGCTAGCAAATTGCTACTTTCACAGCCAGGCCCCTCTCTCCTTGTCGCTTAGGTCGCAAATTGCTTGCAACTTGCGGATACCCCCCGGCCAATTTTTTTTTTTCTGGTAAATCCGCAAATTGCTAGCAAATTGCTACTTTGACAACCAGGCCCCCTCTCTCCTGTCGTTCAGGTCGCAAATTGCTAGCAATTTGCGGATACCCCCCGGCCAATTTTTTTTTTCTGTTAAATGAGCAAATTGCTAGCAAATTGCTACTTTGACAACCAGGCCCCTTGTCTCCTAGTCGCCCAGGTCGCAAATTGCTCGCAATTTGCGGATACCCCCTGGCCAATTTTTTTTTTTTTTTCTGGTAAATCCGCAAATTGCTAGCAAATTGCTACTTTGACAGCCAGGCCCCTCTCTCTCTTTGCGCTCAGGTGGCAAATTGCTAGCAATTTGCGGATACCCTCCGGCCAATTTTTTTTTCTAGTAAATCCGCAAATTGCTAGCAATTTGCTACTTTGACAATTATGCCCCCTCTCTCCTGGTCTCCCAGGTCGCAAATTGCTGGCAATTTGCGGATACCCTCCGGCCAATTTTTTTTCTGGTAAATCCGCAAATTGCTAGCAAATTGCTACTTTGACAGCCAGGCCCCCTCTCTCCTGGTTGCTCAGGTCGCAAATTGCTAGCAATTTGCGGATACCCCCGGCCAATTTTTTTTTTCTGGTAAATCCGCAAATTGCTACTTTGACAACAAGGCCCCCTGTCTCCTGGGCGCCCAAGTCGCAAATTGCTGGCAATTTGCGGAAACCCCCTGGCCAGGTCGCAAATTGCTGACAATTTGCCGATACCCCCCGGCCAATTTTTTTTTTCTGGTAAATCCGCAAATTGCTAGCAAATTGCTACTTTGACAGCCAGGCCCCTTCTCTTCTATCGTTCAGGTCGCAAATTGCTAGCAATTTGCGGATACCCCCCGGCCAATTTTTTTTTTTCTGGTAAATCCGCAAATTGCTAGCAAATTGCTACTTTCACAGCCAGGCCCCTCTCTGCTTGTCGCTTAGGTCGCAAATTGCTAGCAATTTGCGGATACCCCCCGGCCAATTTTTTTTTTTTTCTGGTAAATCCGCAAATTGCTAGCAAATTGCTACTTTCACAGCCAGGCCCCTCTCTCCTTGTCGCTTAGGTCGCAAATTGCTTGCAACTTGCGGATACCCCCCGGCCAATTTTTTTTTTCTGGTAAATCCGCAAATTGCTAGCAAATTGCTACTTTGACAACCAGGCCCCCTCTCTCCTGGTTGCTCAGGTCGCACATTGGTAGCAATTTGCCGATACCCCCAGGCCATTTTTTTTTCTGGTAAATCCGCAAATTGCTAGCAAATTGCTACTTTGACAGCCAGGCCCCTTCTCTTCTGTCGTTCAGGTCGCAAATTGCTAGCAATTTGCGGATACCCCCCGGCCAATTTTTTTTTTTTTTCTGTTAAATGAGCAAATTGCTAGCAAATTGCTACTTTGACAACCAGGCCCCTTGTCTCCTAGTCGCCCAGGTCGCAAATTGCTCGCAATTTGCGGATACCCCCTGGCCAATTTTTTTTTTTTTTTCTGGTAAATCCGCAAATTGCTAGCAAATTGCTACTTTGACAGCCAGGCCCCTCTCTCTCTTTGCGCTCAGGTGGCAAATTGCTAGCAATTTGCGGATACCCTCCGGCCAATTTTTTTTTCTAGTAAATCCGCAAATTGCTAGCAATTTGCTACTTTGACAATTAGGCCCCCTCTCTCCTGGTCTCCCAGGTCGCAAATTGCTGGCAATTTGCGGATACCCTCCGGCCAATTTTTTTTCTGGTAAATCCGCAAATTGCTAGCAAATTGCTACTTTGACAGCCAGGCCCCCTCTCTCCTGGTTGCTCAGGTCGCAAATTGCTAGCAATTTGCGGATACCCCCGGCCAATTTTTTTTTTCTGGTAAATCCGCAAATTGCTACTTTGACAACAAGGCCCCCTGTCTCCTGGGCGCCCAAGTCGCAAATTGCTGGCAATTTGCGGAAACCCCCTGGCCAGGTCGCAAATTGCTGACAATTTGCCGATACCCCCCGGCCAATTTTTTTTTTTCTGGTAAATCCGCAAATTGCTAGCAAATTGCTACTTTGACAGCCAGGCCCCTTCTCTTCTATCGTTCAGGTCGCAAATTGCTAGCAATTTGCGGATACCCCCCGGCCAATTTTTTTTTTCTGGTAAATCCGCAAATTGCTAGCAAATTGCTACTTTCACAGCCAGGCCCCTCTCTCCTTGTCGCTTAGGTCGCAAATTGCTAGCAATTTGCGGATACCCCCCGGCCAATTTTTTTTTTTTCTGGTTAATCCGCAAATTGCTAGCAAATTGCTACTTTGACAGCCAGGCCCCTCTCTCTTTGTCGCTCAGGTCGCAAATTGCTAGCAATTTGCGGATACCCCCCGGCCAATTTTTTTTTTCTGGTAAATCTGCAAATTGCTAGCAAATTGCTACTTTGACAACCAGGCCCCCTCTCTCCTGGTCGCTCAGGTCGCACATTGCTAGCAATTTGCCGATACCCCCCGGCCAATTTTTTTTTTTCTGGTAAATCCGCAAAGTGCTAGCAAATTGCTACTTTGACAACCATGCCCCTTATCTTCTGTCGTTCAGGTCGCAAATTGCTAGCAATTTGCGGATACCCCCCGGCCAATTTTTTTTTTCTGTTAAATGAGCAAATTGCTAGCAAATTGCTACTTTGACAACCAGGCCCCTCTCTCTTTGTCGCTCAGGTCGCAAATTGCTAGCAATTTGCGGATACCCCCCGGCCAATTTTTTTTTCCGGTAAATCTGCAAATTGCTAGCAAATTGCTACTTTCACAGCCAGGCCCCTCTCTCCTTGTCGCTTAGGTCGCAAATTGCTTGCAACTTGCGGATACCCCCCGGCCAATTTTTTTTTTTCTGGTAAATCCGCAAATTGCTAGCAAATTGCTACTTTGACAACCAGGCCCCCTCTCTCCTGGTTGCTCAGGTCGCACATTGCTAGCAATTTGCCGATACCCCCAGGCCATTTTTTTTTCTGGTAAATCCGCAAATTGCTAGCAAATTGCTACTTTGACAGCCAGGCCCCTTCTCTTCTGTCGTTCAGGTCGCAAATTGCTAGCAATTTGCGGATACCCCCCGGCCAATTTTTTTTTTTCTGTTAAATGAGCAAATTGCTAGCAAATTGCTACTTTGACAACCAGGCCCCTTGTCTCCTAGTCGCCCAGGTCGCAAATTGCTCGCAATTTGCGGATACCCCCTGGCCAATTTTTTTTTTTTTTTTTCTGGTAAATCCGCAAATTGCTAGCAAATTGCTACTTTGACAGCCAGGCCCCTCTTTCTCTTTGCGCTCAGGTGGCAAATTGCTAGCAATTTGCGGATACCCCCGGCCAATTTTTTTTTTCTGGTAAATCCGCAAATTGCTACTTTGACAACAAGGCCCCCTGTCTCCTGGGCGCCCAAGTCCCAAATTGCTGGCAATTTGCGGAAACCCCCTGGCCAGGTCGCAAATTGCTGACAATTTGCCGATACCCCCCGGCCAATTTTTTTTTTTCTGGTAAATCCGCAAATTGCTAGCAAATTGCTACTTTGACAGCCAGGCCCCTTCTCTTCTATCGTTCAGGTCGCAAATTGCTAGCAATTTGCGGATACCCCCCGGCCAATTTTTTTTTTCTGGTAAATCCGCAAATTGCTAGCAAATTGCTACTTTCACAGCCAGGCCCCTCTCTCCTTGTCGCTTAGGTCGCAAATTGCTAGCAATTTGCGGATACCCCCCGGCCAATTTTTTTTTTTTCTGGTTAATCCGCAAATTGCTAGCAAATTGCTACTTTGACAGCCAGGCCCCTCTCTCTTTGTCGCTCAGGTCGCAAATTGCTAGCAATTTGCGGATACCCCCCGGCCAATTTTTTTTTCTGGTAAATCTGCAAATTGCTAGCAAATTGCTACTTTGACAACCAGGCCCCCTCTCTCCTGGTCGCTCAGGTCGCACATTGCTAGCAATTTGCCGATACCCCCCGGCCAATTTTTTTTTTTCTGGTAAATCCGCAAAGTGCTAGCAAATTGCTACTTTGACAACCATGCCCCTTATCTTCTGTCGTTCAGGTCGCAAATTGCTAGCAATTTGCGGATACCCCCCGGCCAATTTTTTTTTTCTGTTAAATGAGCAAATTGCTAGCAAATTGCTACTTTGACAACCAGGCCCCTCTCTCTTTGTCGCTCAGGTCGCAAATTGCTAGCAATTTGCGGATACCCCCCGGCCAATTTTTTTTTTCCGGTAAATCTGCAAATTGCTAGCAAATTGCTACTTTCACAGCCAGGCCCCTCTCTCCTTGTCGCTTAGGTCGCAAATTGCTTGCAACTTGCGGATACCCCCCGGCCAATTTTTTTTT
Organism: Sipunculus nudus; assembly: GCA_026874595.1. Taxonomy (NCBI): domain Eukaryota; kingdom Metazoa; phylum Annelida; class Sipuncula; order Golfingiida; family Sipunculidae; genus Sipunculus; species Sipunculus nudus. The sequence goes on along the minus strand of CM049306.1, from coordinate 34,689,083 downwards.
TTCTGGTAAATCCGCAAATTGCTAGCAAGTTGCTACTTTGACAACCAGGCCCCCTCTCTCCTGGTTGCTCAGGTCGCACATTGCTAGCAATTTGCCGATACCCCCAGGCCATTTTTTTTTCTGGTAAATCCGCAAATTGCTAGCAAATTGCTACTTTGACAGCCAGGCCCCTTCTCTTCTGTCGTTCAGGTCGCAAATTGCTAGCAATTTGCGGATACCCCCCGGCCAATTTTTTTTTTTTTCTGTTAAATGAGCAAATTGCTAGCAAATTGCTATTTTGACAACCAGGCCCCTTGTCTCCTAGTCGCCCAGGTCGCAAATTGCTCGCAATTTGCGGATACCCCCTGGTCAATTTTTTTTTTTTTTTTTTCTGGTAAATCCGCAAATTGCTAGCAAATTGCTACTTTGACAGCCAGGCCCCTCTCTCTCTTTGCGCTCAGGTGGCAAATTGCTAGCAATTTGCGGATACCCTCCGGCCAATTTTTTTTTCTAGTAAATCCGCAAATTGCTAGCAATTTGCTACTTTGACAGCCAGGCCCCCTCTCTCCTGGTTGCTCAGGTCGCAAATTGCTAGCAATTTGCGGATACCCCCGGCCAATTTTTTTTTTCTGGTAAATCCGCAAATTGCTACTTTGACAACAAGGCCCCCTGTCTCCTGGGCGCCCAAGTCGCAAATTGCTGGCAATTTGCGGAAACCCCCTGGCCAGGTCGCAAATTGCTGACAAATTGCCGATACCCCCCGGCCAAGTTTTTTTTTTCTGGTAAATCCGCAAATTGCTAGCAAATTGCTACTTTGACAGCCAGGCCCCTTCTCTTCTATCGTTCAGGTCGCAAATTGCTAGCAATTTGCGGATACCCCCCGGCCAATTTTTTTTTTCTGGTAAATCCGCAAATTGCTAGCAAATTGCTACTTTCACAGCCAGGCCCCTCTCTCCTTGTCGGTTAGGTCGCAAATTGCTAGCAATTTGCGGATACCCCCCGGCCAATTTTTTTTTTTCTGGTTAATCCGCAAATTGCTAGCAAATTGCTACTTTGACAGCCAGGCCCCTCTCTCTTTGTCGCTCAGGTCGCAAATTGCTAGCAATTTGCGGATACCCCCCGGCCAATTTTTTTTTCTGGTAAATCTGCAAATTGCTAGCAAATTGCTACTTTGACAACCAGGCCCCCTCTCTCCTGGTCGCTCAGGTCGCACATTGCTAGCAATTTGCCGATACCCCCCGGCCAATTTTTTTTTTCTGGTAAATCCGCAAAGTGCTAGCAAATTGCTACTTTGACAACCATGCCCCTTATCTTCTGTCGTTCAGGTCGCAAATTGCTAGCAATTTGCGGATACCCCCCGGCCAATTTTTTTTTTTCTGTTAAATGAGCAAATTGCTAGCAAATTGCTACTTTGACAACCAGGCCCCCTGTCTCCTAGTCATTCAGGTCGCAAATTGCTAGCAATTTGCGGATACCCCCTGGCCAATTTTTTTTTTTCTGGTAAATCCGCAAATTGCTAGCAAATTGCTACTTTGACAGCCAGGCCCCTCTCTCTTTGTCGCTCAGGTGGCAAATTGCTAGCAATTTGCGGATACCCTCCGGCCAATTTTTTTTCTAGTAAATCCGCAAATTGCTAGCAAATTGCTACTTTGACAGCCAGGCCCCTCTCTCTTTGTCGCTCAGGTGGCAAATTGCTAGCAATTTGCGGATACCCTCCGGCCAATTTTTTTTTCGAGTAAATCCGCAAATTGCTAGCAATTTACTACTTTGACAATTAGGCCCCCTCTCTCCTGGTCTCCCAGGTCGCAAATTGCTGGCAATTTGCGGATACCCTCCGGCCAATTTTTTTTCTGGTAAATCCGCAAATTGCTAGCAAATTGCTACTTTGACAGCCAGGCCCGCTCTCTCCTGGGCGCCCAAGTCGCAAATTGCTAGCAATTTGCGGAAACCCCCTGGCCAGGTCGCAAATTGCTGACAATTTGCCGATACCCCCCGGCCAATTTTTTTTTTCTGGTAAATCCGCAAATTGCTAGCAAATTGCTACTTTGACAGCCAGGCCCCTTCTCTTCTGTCGTTCAGGTCGCAAATTGCTAGCAATTTGCGGATACCCCCCGGCCATTTTTTTTTTTCTGTTAAATGAGCAAATTGCTAGCAAATTGCTACTTTGACAACCAGGCCCCCTGTCTCCTAGTCGCCCAGGTCGCAAATTGCTGGCAATTTGCGGATACCCTCCGGCCAATTTTTTTTCTGGTAAATCCGCAAATTGCTAGCAAATTGCTACTTTGACAGCCAGGCCCCTCTCTCCTTGTCGCTTAGGTCGCAAATTGCTTGAAATTTGCGGATACCCCCGGCCAATTTTTTTTTCTGGTAAATCCGCAAATTGCTAGCAATTTGCTACTTTGACAACCAGGCCCCTTCTCTCCTGGTCGCTCAGGTCGCAAATTGCTAGCAATTTGCGGATACCCCCCGGCCAATTTTTTTTCTGGTAAATCCGCAAATTGCTAGCAATTTGCTACTTTGACAACCAGGCCCCCTCTCTCCTGGTCGCTCAGGTCGCAAATTGCTAGCAATTTGCGGATACCCCCCGGCCAATTTTTTTTTTCCGGTAAATCTGCAAATTGCTATCAAATTGCTACTTTCACAGCCAGGCCCCTCTCTCCTTGTCGCTTAGGTCGCAAATTGCTTGCAACTTGCGGACACCCCCCGGCCAATTTTTTTTTTTCTGGTAAATCCGCAAATTGCTAGCAAATTGCTACTTTGACAACCAGGCCCCCTCTCTCCTGGTTGCTCAGGTCGCACATTGCTAGCAATTTGCCGATACCCCCAGGCCATTTTTTTTTTCTGGTAAATCCGCAAATTGCTAGCAAATTGCTACTTTGACAGCCAGGCCCCTTCTCTTCTGTCGTTCAGGTCGCAAATTGCTAGCAATTTGCGGATACCCCCCGGCCAATTTTTTTTTTTTCTGTTAAATGAGCAAATTGCTAGCAAATTGCTACTTTGACAACCAGGCCCCTTGTCTCCTAGTCGCCCAGGTCGCAAATTGCTCGCAATTTGCGGATACCCCCTGGCCAATTTTTTTTTTTTTTTTTCTGGTAAATCCGCAAATTGCTAGCAAATTGCTACTTTGACAGCCAGGCCCCTCTCTCTTTGCGCTCAGGTGGAAAATTGCTAGCAATTTGCGGATACCCTCCGGCCAATTTTTTTTTCTAGTAAATCCGCAAATTGCCAGCAATTTGCTACTTTGACAATTAGGCCCCCTCTCTCCTGGTCTCCCAGGTCGCAAATTGCTGGCAATTTGCGGATACCCTCCGGCCAATTTTTTTTCTGGTAAATCCGCAAATTGCTAGCAAATTGCTACTTTGACAGCCAGGCCCCCTCTCTCCTGGTTGCTCAGGTCGCAAATTGCTAGCAATTTGCGGAAACCCCCTGGCCAGGTCGCAAATTGCTGACAATTTGCCGATACCCCCCGGCCAATTTTTTTTTTTTCTGGTAAATCCGCAAATTGCTAGCAAATTGCTACTTTGACAGCCAGGCCCCTTCTCTTCTATCGTTCAGGTCGCAAATTGCTAGCAATTTGCGGATACCCCCCGGCCATTTTTTTTTTTCTGGTAAATCCGCAAATTGCTATCAAATTGCTACTTTCACAGCCAGCCCCCTCTCTCCTTGTCGCTTAGGTCGCAAATTGCTTGCAATTTGCGGATACCCCCCGGCCAATTTTTTTTTCTGGTAAATCCGCAAATTGCTAGCAATTTACTACTTTGACAACCAGGCCCCCTCTCTCCTGGTCGCTCAGGTCGCAAATTGCTAGCAATTTGCGGATCCCCCCCGGCCAATTTTTTTTTTCTGGTAAATCCGCAAATTGATAGGAAATTGCTACTTTGACAACCAGACCCCCTGTCTCCTGGGCGCCCAAGTCGCAAATTGCTCGCAATTTGCGGATACCCCCTGGCCAATTTTTTTTTTTTTTCTGGTAAATCCGCAAATTGCTAGCAAATTGCTACTTTGACAGCCAGGCCCCTCTCTCTTTGCGCTCAGGTGGCAAATTGCTAGCAATTTGCGGATACCCTCCGGCCAATTTTTTTTCTAGTAAATCCGCAAATTGCTAGCAATTTGCTACTTTGACAATTAGGCCCCCTCTCTCCTGGTCTCCCAGGTCGCAAATTGCTAGCAATTTGCGGATACCCCCGGCCAATTTTTTTTTCTGGTAAATCCGCAAATTGCTACTTTGACAACAAGGCCCCCTGTCTCCTGGGCGCCCAAGTCGCAAATTGCTAGCAATTTGCGGAAACCCCCTGGCCAGGTCGCAAATTGCTGACAATTTGCCGATACCCCCCCGGCCAATTTTTTTTTTTTCTGGTAAATCCGCAAATTGCTAGCAAATTGCTACTTTGACAGCCAGGCCCCTTCTCTTCTATCGTTCAGGTCGCAAATTGCTAGCAATTTGCGGATACCCCCGGCCAATTTTTTTTTTTCTGGTAAATCCGCAAATTGCTATCAAATTGCTACTTTCACAGCCAGGCCCCTCTCTCCTTGTCGCTTAGGTCGCAAATTGCTTGCAATTTGCGGATACCCCCCGGCCAATTTTTTTTTTCTGGTAAATCCGCAAATCGCTAGCAATTTACTACTTTGACAACCAGGCCCCCTCTCTCCTGGTCGCTCAGGTCGCAAATTGCTAGCAATTTGCGGATATCCCCCGGCCAATTTTTTTTTCTGGTAAATCCGCAAATTGATAGGAAATTGCTACTTTGACAACCAGACCCCCTGTCTCCTGGGCTCCCAAGTCGCAAATTGCTAGTAATTTGCGGATACCCCCTGGCCAATTTTTTTTCCTGGTAAATCCGCAAATTGCTAGCAAATTGCTACTTTGACAGCCAGGCCCCTCTCTCTTTGTCGCTCAAGTCGCAAAATGCTAGCAGTTTGCGGATACCCTCCGGCCAATTTTTTTTCTAGTAAATCCGCAAATTGCTAGCAATTTACTACTTTGACAACCAGGCCCCCTTCTCTCCTGGTCGCTCAGGTCGCAACTTTGACAACCAGGCCCGCTCTCTACTGGTCGCTCAGGTCGCAAATTGCTAGCAATTTGCGGATACCCCCCGGCCAATTTTTTTTTTTTTCTGGTAAATCCGCAAATTGCTAGTAAATTGCTACTTTGACAACCAGGCCCCCTCTCTCCTGGTCGCTCAGGTCGCAAATTGCTGGCAATTTGCCGATACCCCCAGGCCAATTTTTTTTTTTTCTGGTAAATCCGCAAATTGCTAGCAAATTGCTACTTTGACAACCAGGCCCCCTCTCTCCTGGTCTCCCAGGTCGCAAATTGCTGGCAATTTGCCGATACCCCCAGGCCAATTTTTTTTCTGGTAAATCCGCAAATTGCTAGCAAATTGCTACTTTGACAGCCATGCCCCTCTCTCCTTGTCGCTTAGGTCGCAAATTGCTAGCAATTTGCGGATACCCCCCGGCCATTTTTTTTTCTGGTAAATCCGCAAATTGCTAGCAAATTGCTACTTTGACAACCAGGCCCCCTCTCTCCTGGTTGCTCAGGTCGCAAATTGCTAGCAATTTGCGGATACCCCCCGGCCAATTTTTTTTTTTCTGGTAAATCCGCAAATTGCTAGCAAATTGCTACTTTGACAGCCAGGCCCCTTCTCTTCTATCGTTCAGGTCGCAAATTGCTAGCAATTTGCGGATACCCCCCGGCCAATTTTTTTTTTTTCTGGTAAATCCGCAAATTGCTATCAAATTGCTACTTTCACAGCCAGGCCCCTCTCTCCTTGTCGCTCAGGTCGCAAATTGCTAGCAATTTGCGGATACCCCCCGGCCAATTTTTTTTTCTGGTAAATCCGCAAATTGATAGGAAATTGCTACTTTGACAACCAGACCCCCTGTCTCCTGGGCGCCCAAGTCGCAAATTGCTAGTAATTTGCGGATACCCCCTGGCCAATTTTTTTTCCTGGTAAATCCGCAAATTGCTAGCAAATTGCTACTTTGACAGCCAGGCCCCTCTCTCCTTGTCGCTTAGGTCGCAAATTGCTTGCAATTTGCGGATACCCCCCGGCCAATTTTTTTTTTTCTGGTAAATCCGCAAATTGCTAGCAAATTGCTACTTTGACAACCAGGCCCCCTCTCTCCTGGTCTCCCAGGTCGCAAATTGCTGGCAATTTGCCGATACCCCCAGGCCAATTTTTTTTCCTGGTAAATCCGCAAATTGCTAGCAAATTGCTACTTTGACAGCCATGCCCCTCTCTCCTTGTCGCTTAGGTCGCAAATTGCTTGCAATTTGCGGATACCCCCCGGCCAATTTTTTTTTTCTGGTAAATCCGCAAATTGCTAGCAATTTACTACTTTGACAACCAGGCCCCCTTCTCTCCTGGTCGCTCAGGTCGCAACTTTGACAACCAGGCCCGCTCTCTACTGGTCGCTCAGGTCGCAAATTGCTAGCAATTTGCGGATACCCCCCGGCCAATTTTTTTTCTGGTAAATCCGCAAATTGCTAGCAAATTGCTACTTTGACAGCCATGCCCCTCTCTCCTTGTCGCTTAGGTCGCAAATTGCTAGCAATTTGCGGATACCCCCCGGCCATTTTTTTTTCTGGTAAATCCGCAAATTGCTAGCAATTTGCTACTTTGACAACCAGGCCCCCTCTCTCCTGGTTGCTCAGGTCGCAAATTGCTAGCAATTAGCGGATACCCCCCGGCCCTTTTTTTTTCTGGTAAATCCGCAAATTGCTAACAAATTGCTACTTTGACAGCCAGGCCCCTCTCTCCTTGTCGCTTAGGTCGCAAATTGCTGGCAATTTGCGGATACACCCAGGCCAATTTTTTTTCTGGTAAATTCGCAAATTGCTAGCAAATTGCTACTTTGACAGCCAGGCCCCTCTCTCCTTGTCGCTTAGGTCGCAAATTGCTAGCAATTTGCGGATACCCCCCGGCCAATTTTTTTTTTCTGGTAAATCCGCAAATTGCTAGCAAATTGCTACTTTGACAGCCAGGCCCCCTCTCTCCTGGTCTCCCAGGTCGCAAATTGCTGAAAATTTGCCGATACCCCCCGGCCAATTTTTTTTTTCTGGTAAATCCGCAAATTGCTAGCAAATTGCTACTTTTGACAGCCGGGCCCCTTCTCTTCTGTCGTTCAGGTCGCAAATTGCTAGCAATTTGCGGATACCCCCTGGCCAATTTTATTTTTCTGGTTAATCCGCAAATTGCTAGCAAACTGCTACTTTCACAGGCAGGCCCCTCTCTCCTTGTCGCTTAGGTCGCAAATTGCTAGCAATTTGCGGTTACCCCCCGGCCAATTTTTTTTTCTGGTAAATCCGCAAATTGCTAGCAAATTGCTACTTTGACAACCAGGCCCCCTGTCTTCTGGGCGCCCAAGTCGCAAATTGCTAGCAATTTGCGGATACCCCCTGGCCATTTTTTTTCCTGGTAAATCCGCAAATTGCTAGCAAATTGCTACTTTGACAGCCAGGCCCCTCTCTCTTTGTCGCTCAAGTCGCAAATTGCTAGCAATTTGCGGATACCCTCCGGCCATTTTTTTTTCTGGTAAATCCGCAAATTGCTAGCAAATTGCTACTTTGACAGCCAGGCCCCTCTCTCTTTGTCGCTCAAGTCGCAAATTGCTTAATTTTGCGGATACCCTCCGGCCAATTTTGTTTCCTGGTAAATCCGCAAATTGCTAGCAAATTGCTACTTTGACAACCAGGCCCCCTGTCTTCTGGGCGCCCAAGTCGCAAATTGCTAGCAATTTGCGGATACCCCCTGGCCAATTTTTATTCCTGGTAAATCCGCAAATTGCTAGCAAATTGCTACTTTGACAGCCAGGCCCCTCTCTCTTTGTCGCTCAAGTCGCAAATTGCTAGCAATTTGCGGATACCCTCCGGCCAATTTTTTTTCTGGTAAATCCGCAAATTGCTAGCAAATTGCTACTTTGACAACCAGGCCCCCTGTCTTCTGGGCGCCCAAGTCGCAAATTGCTAGCAATTTGCGGATACCCCCTGGCCAATTTTTTTTCCTGGTAAATCCGCAAATTGCTAGCAAATTGCTACTTTGACAGCCAGGCCCCTCTCTCTTTGTCGCTCAAGTCGCAAATTGCTAGCAATTTGCGGATACCCTCCGGCCAATTTTTTTTCTGGTAAATCCGCCAATTGCTAGCAATTTGCTACTTTGACAACCAGGCCCCCTTCTCTCCTGGTCGCTCAGGTCGCAACTTTGACAACCAGGCCCGCTCTCTCCTGGTCGCTCAGGTCGCAAATTGCTAGCAATTTCCGGATACCCCCCGGCCAATTTTTTTTTTTTTCAGGTAAATCCGCAAATTGCTAGTAAATTGCTACTTTGACAACCAGGCCCCCTCTCTCCTGGTCTCCCAGGTCGCAAATTGCTGGCAATTTGCCGATACCCCCAGGCCAATTTTTTTTTTCTGGTAAATCCGCAAATTGCTAGCAAATTGCTACTTTGACAGCCAGGCCCCCTCTCTCCTGGTTGCTCAGGTCGCAAATTGCTAGCAATTTGCGGATACCCCCCGGCCACTTTTTTTTTTTGGTAAATCCGCAAATTGCTAGCAAATTGCTACTTTGACAGCAAGGCCCCTCTCTCCTTGTCGCTTAGGTCGCAAATTGCTAGCAATTTGCGGATCCCCCCCGGCCAATTTTTTTTTTTCTGGTAAATCCGCAAATTGCTAGCAAATTGCTACTTTGACAGCCAGGCCCTTTCTCTTCTGTCGTTCAGGTCGCAAATTGCGAGCAATTTGCGGATAACCCCCGGCCAATTTTTTTTTTTCTGGTAAATCCGCAGATTGCTAGCAAATTGCTACTTTGACAGCCATGCCCCTCTCTCCTTGTCGCTTAGGTCGCAAATTGCTAGCAATTTGCGGATACCCCCCGGCCATTTTTTTTTTCTGGTAAATCCGCAAATTGCTAGCAATTTGCTACTTTGACAACCAGGCCCCCTCTCTCCTGGTCGCTCAGGTCGCAAATTGCTAGCAATTTGCGGATACCCCCCGGCCAATTTTTTTTTTCTGGTAAATCCGCAAATTGCTATCAAATTGCTACTTTGACAACCAGGCCCCCTCTCTCCTGGTCGCTCAGGTCGCAAATTGCTGGCAATTTGCCGATACCCCCCGGTCATTTTTTTTTCTGATAAATCCGCAAATTGCTAGCAAATTGCTACTTTGACAGACAGGCCCCTTCTCTCCTGGTCGTTCAGGTCGCAAATTGCTAGCAATTTGCGGATACCCCCCGGCCAATTTTTTTTTTCTGGTAAATCCGCAAATTGGTACTTTGACAGCCAGGCCCCTTCTCTCCTGGTCGGTTATGTCGCAAATTGCTAGCAATTTGCTGATACCCCCCGGCCAATTTTTTTTTTCTGGCAAATCCGCAAATTGCTAGCAAATTGCTACTTTGACAGCCAGGCCCCTCTCTCTTTGTCGCTCAAGTCGCAAATTGCTAGCAATTGACGGATACCCTCCGGCCAATTTTTTTTCTGGTAAATCCGCAAATTGCTAGCAATTTGCTACTTTGACAACCAGGCCCCTCTCTCTTTGTCGCTCAAGTCGCAAATTGCTAGCAATTTGCGGATACCCCCTGGCCAATTTTTTTTCCTGGTAAATCCGCAAATTGCTAGCAAATTGCTACTTTGACAGCCAGGCCCCTCTCTCTTTGTCGCTCAAGTCGCAAATTGCTAGCAATTGACGGATACCCTCCGGCCAATTTTTTTTCTGGTAAATCCGCAAATTGCTAGCAATTTGCTACTTTGACAACCAGGCCCCTTTCTCTCCTGGTCGCTCAGGTCGCAACTTTGACAACCATGCCCCCTCTCTCCTGGTCGCTCAGGTCGCAAATTGCTAGCAATTTGCGTTTACCCCCCGGCCAATTTTTTTTTCTGGTAAATCCGCAAATTGCTACTTTGACAACCAGGCCCCCTGTCTTCTGGGCGCCCAAGTCGCAAATTGCTAGCAATTTGCGGATACCCCCTGGCCAATTTTTTTTCCTGGTAAATCCGCAAATTGCTAGCAAATTGCTACTTTGACAGCCAGGCCCCTCTCTCTTTGTCGCTCAAGTCGCAAATTGCTAGCAATTTGCGGATACCCTCCGGCCAATTTTTTTTTTCTGGTAAATCCGCCAATTGCTAGCAATTTGCTACTTTGACAACCAGGCCCCCTTCTCTCCTGGTCGCTCAGGTCGCAACTTTGACAACCAGGCCCGCTCTCTCCTGGTCGCTCAGGTCGCAAATTGCTAGCAATTTCCGGATACCCCCCGGCCAATTTTTTTTTTCAGGTAAATCCGCAAATTGCTAGTAAATTGCTACTTTGACAACCAGGCCCCCTCTCTCCTGGTCTCCCAGGTCGCAAATTGCTGGCAATTTGCCGATACCCCCAGGCCAATTTTTTTTTCTGGTAAATCCGCAAATTGCTAGCAAATTGCTACTTTGACAGCCAGGCCCCCTCTCTCCTGGTTGCTCAGGTCGCAAATTGCTAGCAATTTGCGGATACCCCCCGGCCACTTTTTTTTTCTGGTAAATCCGCAAATTGCTAGCAAATTGCTACTTTGACAGCCAGGCCCCTTCTCTTCTGTCGTTCAGGTCGCAAATTGCTAGCAATTTGCGGATACCCCCCGGCCAATTTTTTTTTTTCCGGTAAATCTGCAAATTGCTAGCAAATTGCTACTTTGACAGCCATGCCCCTCTCTCCTTGTCGCTTAGGTCGCAAATTGCTAGCAATTTGCGAATACAGCCCGGCCAATTTTTTTTTTTTTCTGGTAAATCCGCAAATTGCTAGCAAATTGCTACTTTGACAACCAGGCCCCCTCTCTCCTGGTCGCTCAGGTCGCACATTGCTAGCAATTTGCCGATACCCCCAGGCCATTTTTTTTCTGGTAAATCCGCAAATTGCTAGCAAATTGCTACTTTGACAGCCAGGCCCCCTCTCTCCTGGTCGCTCAGGTCGCAAATTGCTAGCAATTTGCGGATACCCCCCGGTCAATTTTTTTTTTTTTCTGTTAAATGAGCAAATTGCTAGCAAATTGCTACTTTGACAACCAGGCCCCTTGTCTTCTAGTCGCCCAGGTCGCAAATTGCTCGCAATTTGCGGATATCCCCTGGCCAATTTTTTTTTTTCTGGTAAATCCGCAAATTGCTAGCAAATTGCTACTTTGACAGCCAGGCCCCTCTCTCTCTTTGCGCTCAGGTGGCAAATTGCTAGCAATTTGCGGATACCCTCCGGCCAATTTTTTTTTCTAGTAAATCCGCAAATTGCTAGCAATTTGCTACTTTGACAATTAGGCCCCCTCTCTCCTGGTCTCCCAGGTCGCAAATTGCTGGCAATTTGCGGATACCCTCCGGCCAATTTTTTTTCTGGTAAATCCGCAAATTGCTACTTTGACAACAAGGCCCCCTGTCTCCTGGGCGCCCAAGTCGCAAATTGCTGGCAATTTGCGGAAACCCCCTGGCCAGGTCGCAAATTGCTGACAATTTGCCGATACCCCCCGGCCAATTTTTCTTTTTCTGGTAAATCCGCAAATTGCTAGCAAATTGCTACTTTGACAGCCAGGCCCCTTCTCTTCTATCGTTCAGGTCGCAAATTGCTAGCAATTTGCGGATACCCCCCGGCCAATTTTTTTTTTCTGGTAAATCCGCAAATTGCTAGCAAATTGCTACTTTCACAGCCAGGCCCCTCTCTCCTTGTCGCTTAGGTCGCAAATTGCTAGCAATTTGCCGATACCCCCCGGCCAATTTTTTTTTTTTTTCTGGTTAATCCGCAAATTGCTAGCAAATTGCTACTTTGACAGCCAGGCCCCTCTCTCTTTGTCGCTCAGGTCGCAAATTGCTAGCAATTTGCGGATACCCCCCGGCCAATTTTTTTTTCTGGTAAATCTGCAAATTGCTAGCAAATTGCTACTTTGACAACCAGGCCCCCTCTCTCCTGGTCGCTCAGGTCGCACATTGCTAGCAATTTGCCGATACCCCCCGGCCAATTTTTTTTTTTTCTGGTAAATCCGCAAAGTGCTAGCAAATTGCTACTTTGACAACCATGCCCCTTATCTTCTGTCGTTCAGGTCGCAAATTGCTAGCAATTTGCGGATACCCCCCGGCCAATTTTTTTTTTCTGTTAAATGAGCAAATTGCTAGCAAATTGCTACTTTGACAACCAGGCCCCTCTCTCTTTGTCGCTCAGGTCGCAAATTGCTAGCAATTTGCGGATACCCCCCGGCCAATTTTTTTTTTTCCGGTAAATCTGCAAATTGCTAGCAAATTGCTACTTTCACAGCCAGGCCCCTCTCTCCTTGTCGCTTAGGTCGCAAATTGCTTGCAACTTGCAGATACCCCCCGGCCAATTTTTTTTTTTCTGGTAAATCCGCAAATTGCTAGCAAATTGCTACTTTGACAACCAGGCCCCCTCTCTCCTGGTTGCTCAGGTCGCACATTGCTAGCAATTTGCCGATACCCCCAGGCCATTTTTTTTTCTGGTAAATCCGCAAATTGCTAGCAAATTGCTACTTTGACAGCCAGGCCCCTTCTCTTCTGTCGTTCAGGTCGCAAATTGCTAGCAATTTGCGGATACCCCCCGGCCATTTTTTTTTTTTTCTGTTAAATGAGCAAATTGCTAGCAAATTGCTACTTTGACAACCAGGCCCCTTGTCTCCTAGTCGCCCAGGTCGCAAATTGCTCGCAATTTGCGGATACCCCCTGGCCAATTTTTTTTTTTTTTCTGGTAAATCCGCAAATTGCTAGCAAATTGCTACTTTGACAGCCAGGCCCCTCTCTCTCTTTGCGCTCAGGTGGCAAATTGCTAGCAATTTGCGGATACCCTCCGGCCAATTTTTTTTTCTAGTAAATCCGCAAATTGCTAGCAATTTGCTACTTTGACAATTAGGCCCCCTCTCTCCTGGTCTCCCAGGTCGCAAATTGCTGGCAATTTGCGGATACCCTCCGGCCAATTTTTTTTCTGGTAAATCCGCAAATTGCTAGCAAATTGCTACTTTGACAGCCAGGCCCCCTCTCTCCTGGTTGCTCAGGTCGCAAATTGCTAGCAATTTGCGGATACCCCCGGCCAATTTTTTTTTTCTGGTAAATCCGCAAATTGCTACTTTGACAACAAGGCCCCCTGTCTCCTGGGCGCCCAAGTCGCAAATTGCTGGCAATTTGCGGAAACCCCCTGGCCAGGTCGCAAATTGCTGACAATTTGCCGATACCCCCCGGCCAATTTTTTTTTTCTGGTAAATCCGCAAATTGCTAGCAAATTGCTACTTTGACAGCCAGGCCCCTTCTCTTCTATCGTTCAGGTCGCAAATTGCTAGCAATTTGCGGATACCCCCCGGCCAATTTTTTTTTCCTGGTAAATCCGCAAATTGCTAGCAAATTGCTACTTTCACAGCCAGGCCCCTCTCTCCTTGTCGCTTAGGTCGCAAATTGCTAGCAATTTGCGGATACCCCCCGGCCAATTTTTTTTTTTCTGGTTAATCCGCAAATTGCTAGCAAATTGCTACTTTGACAGCCAGGCCCCTCTCTCTTTGTCGCTCAGGTCGCAAATTGCTAGCAATTTGCGGATACCCCCCGGCCAATTTTTTTTTCTGGTAAATCTGCAAATTGCTAGCAAATTGCTACTTTGACAACCAGGCCCCCTCTCTCCTGGTCGCTCAGGTCGCACATTGCTAGCAATTTGCCGATACCCCCCGGCCAATTTTTTTTTTTCTGGTAAATCCGCAAAGTGCTAGCAAATTGCTACTTTGACAACCATGCCCCTTATCTTCTGTCGTTCAGGTCGCAAATTGCTAGCAATTTGCGGATACCCCCCGGCCAATTTTTTTTTTTCTGTTAAATGAGCAAATTGCTAGCAAATTGCTACTTTGACAACCAGGCCCCTCTCTCTTTGTCGCTTAGGTCGCAAATTGCTAGCAATTTGCGGATACCCCCCGGCCAATTTTTTTTTTTCCGGTAAATCTGCAAATTGCTAGCAAATTGCTACTTTCACAGCCAGGCCCCTCTCTCCTTGTCGCTTAGGTCGCAAATTGCTTGCAACTTGCGGATACCCCCCGGCCAATTTTTTTTTTTCTGGTTAATCCGCAAATTGCTAGGAAATTGCTACTTTGACAACCAGGCCCCCTCTCTCCTGGTTGCTCAGGTCGCACATTGCTAGCAATTTGCCGATACCCCCAGGCCATTTTTTTTTCTGGTAAATCCGCAAATTGCTAGCAAATTGCTACTTTGACAGCCAGGCCCCTTCTCTTCTGTCGTTCAGGTCGCAAATTGCTAGCAATTTGCGGATACCCCATGGCCAATTTTTTTTTTTTTCTGTTAAATGAGCAAATTGCTAGCAAATTGCTACTTTGACAACCAGGCCCCTTGTCTCCTAGTCGCCCAGGTCGCAAATTGCTCGCAATTTGCGGATACCCCCTGGCCAATTTTTTTTTTTTTTTCTGGTAAATCCGCAAATTGCTAGCAAATTGCTACTTTGACAGCCAGGCCCCTCTCTCTCTTTGCGCTCAGGTGGCAAATTGCTAGCAATTTGCGGATACCCTCCGGCCAATTTTTCTTTCTAGTAAATCCGCAAATTGCTAGCAATTTGCTACTTTGACAATTAGGCCCCCTCTCTCCTGGTCTCCCAGGTCGCAAATTGCTGGCAATTTGCGGATACCCTCCGGCCAATTTTTTTTTCTGGTAAATCCGCAAATTGCTAGCAAATTGCTACTTTGACAGCCAGGCCCCCTCTCTCCTGGTTGCTCAGGTCGCAAATTGCTAGCAATTTGCGGATACCCCCGGCCAATTTTTTTTTTCTGGTAAATCCGCAAATTGCTACTTTGACAACAAGGCCCCCTGTCTCCTGGGCGCCCAAGTCGCAAATTGCTGGCAATTTGCGGAAACCCCCTGGCCAGGTCGCAAATTGCTGACAATTTGCCGATACCCCCCGGCCAAGTTTTTTTTTCTGGTAAATCCGCAAATTGCTAGCAAATTGCTACTTTGACAGCCAGGCCCCTTCTCTTCTATCGTTCAGGTCGCAAATTGCTAGCAATTTGCGGATACCCCCCGGCCAATTTTTTTTTTTCTGGTAAATCCGCAAATTGCTAGCAAATTGCTACTTTCACAGCCAGGCCCCTCTCTCCTTGTCGCTTAGGTCGCAAATTGCTAGCAATTTGCGGATACCCCCCGGCCAATTTTTTTTTTTCTGGTTAATCCGCAAATTGCTAGCAAATTGCTACTTTGACAGCCAGGCCCCTCTCTCTTTGTCGCTCAGGTCGCAAATTGCTAGCAATTTGCGGATACCCCCCGGCCAATTTTTTTTTCTGGTAAATCTGCAAATTGCTAGCAAATTGCTACTTTGACAACCAGGCCCCCTCTCTCCTGGTCGCTCAGGTCGCACATTGCTAGCAATTTGCCGATACCCCCCGGCCAATTTTTTTTTCTGGTAAATCCGCAAAGTGCTAGCAAATTGCTACTTTGACAACCATGCCCCTTATCTTCTGTCGTTCAGGTCGCAAATTGCTAGCAATTTGCGGATACCCCCCGGCCAATTTTTCTTTTTCTGTTAAATGAGCAAATTGCTAGCAAATTGCTACTTTGACAACCAGGCCCCCTGTCTCCTAGTCATTCAGGTCGCAAATTGCTAGCAATTTGCGGATACCCCCTGGCCAATTTTTTTTTTTTCTGGTAAATCCGCAAATTGCTAGCAAATTGCTACTTTGACAGCCAGGCCCCTCTCTCTTTGTCGCTCAGGTGGCAAATTGCTAGCAATTTGCGGATACCCTCCGGCCAATTTTTTTTCTAGTAAATCCGCAAATTGCTAGCAAATTGCTACTTTGACAGCCAGGCCCCTCTCTCTTTGTCGCTCAGGTGGCAAATTGCTAGCAATTTGCGGATACCCTCCGGCCAATTTTTTTTTCGAGTAAATCCGCAAATTGCTAGCAATTTACTACTTTGACAATTAGGCCCCCTCTCTCCTGGTCTCCCAGGTCGCAAATTGCTGGCAATTTGCGGATACCCTCCGGCCAATTTTTTTTCTGGTAAATCCGCAAATTGCTAGCAAATTGCTACTTTGACAGCCAGGCCCGCTCTCTCCTGGGCGCCCAAGTCGCAAATTGCTAGCAATTTGCGGAAACCCCCTGGCCAGGTCGCAAATTGCTGACAATTTGCCGATACCCCCCGGCCAATTTTTTTTTTCTGGTAAATCCGCAAATTGCTACCAAGTTGCTACTTTGACAGCCAGGCCCCTTCTCTTCTGTCGTTCAGGTCGCAAATTGCTAGCAATTTGCGGATACACCCCGGCCATTTTTTTTTTTCTGTTAAATGAGCAAATTGCTAGCAAATTGCTACTTTGACAACCAGGCCCCCTGTCTCCTAGTCGCCCAGGTCGCAAATTGCTGGCAATTTGCGGATACCCTCCGGCCAATTTTTTTTCTGGTAAATCCGCAAATTGCTAGCAAATTGCTACTTTGACAGCCAGGCCCCTCTCTCCTTGTCGCTTAGGTCGCAAATTGCTTGAAATTTGCGGATACCCCCCGGCCAATTTTTTTTTCTGGTAAATCCGCAAATTGCTAGCAATTTGCTACTTTGACAACCAGGCCCCTTCTCTCCTGGTCGCTCAGGTCGCAAATTGCTAGCAATTTGCGGATACCCCCCGGCCAATTTTTTTTCTGGTAAATCCGCAAATTGCTAGCAATTTGCTACTTTGACAACCAGGCCCCCTCTCTCCTGGTCGCTCAGGTCGCAAATTGCTAGCAATTTGCGGATACCCCCCGGCCAATTTTTTTTTTCCGGTAAATCTGCAAATTGCTATCAAATTGCTACTTTCACAGCCAGGTCCCTCTCTCCTTGTCGCTTAGGTCGCAAATTGCTTGCAACTTGCGGACACCCCCCGGCCAATTTTTTTTTTCTGGTAAATCCGCAAATTGCTAGCAAATTGCTACTTTGACAACCAGGCCCCCTCTCTCCTGGTTGCTCAGGTCGCACATTGCTAGCAATTTGCCGATACCCCCAGGCCATTTTTTTTTTCTGGTAAATCCGCAAATTGCTAGCAAATTACTACTTTGACAGCCAGGCCCCTTCTCTTCTGTCGTTCAGGTCGCAAATTGCTAGCAATTTGCGGATACCCCCCGGCCAATTTTTTTTTTTTTTCTGTTAAATGAGCAAATTGCTAGCAAATTGCTACTTTGACAGCCAGGCCCCTCTCTCTTTGCGCTCAGGTCGCAAATTGCTAGCAATTTGCGGATACCCCCCGGCCAATTTTTTTTTCTGGTAAATCCGCAAATTGATAGGAAATTGCTACTTTGACAACCAGACCCCCTTTCTCCTGGGCGCCCAAGTCGCAAATTGCTAGTAATTTGCGGATACCCCCTGGCCAATTTTTTTTCCTGGTAAATCCGCAAATTGCTAGCAAATTGCTACTTTGACAGCCAGGCCCCTCTCTCCTTGTCGCTTAGGTCGCAAATTGCTTGCAATTTGCGGATACCCCCCGGCCAATTTTTTTTTTTCTGGTAAATCCGCAAATTGCTAGCAAATTGCTACTTTGACAACCAGGCCCCCTCTCTCCTGGTCTCCCAGGTCGCAAATTGCTGGCAATTTGCCGATACCCCCAGGCCAATTTTTTTTCTGGTAAATCCGCAAATTGCTAGCAAATTGCTACTTTGACAGCCATGCCCCTCTCTCCTTGTCGCTTAGGTCGCAAATTGCTAGTAATTTGCGGATACCCCCTGGCCAATTTTTTTTCCTGGTAAATCCGCAAATTGCTAGCAAATTGCTACTTTGACAGCCATGCCCCTCTCTCCTTGTCGCTTAGGTCGCAAATTGCTTGCAATTTGCAGATACCCCCCGGCCAATTTTTTTTTTCTGGTAAATCCGCAAATTGCTAGCAATTTACTACTTTGACAACCAGGCCCCCTTCTCTCCTGGTCGCTCAGGTCGCAACTTTGACAACCAGGCCCCCTCTCTCCTGGTCGCTCAGGTCGCAAATTGCTAGCAATTTGCGGATACCCCCCGGCCAATTTTTTTTTTTTCTGGTAAATCCGCAAATTGCTATCAAATTGCTACTTTGACAACCAGGCCCCCTCTCTCCTGGTCGCTCAGGTCGCAAATTACTGGCAATTTGCCGATACCCCCCGGTCATTTTTTTTTCTGATAAATCCGCAAATTGCTAGCAAATTGCTACTTTGACAGACAGGCCCCTTCTCTCCTGGTCGTTCAGGTCGCAAATTGCTAGCAATTTGCGGATACCCCCCGGCCAATTTTTTTTTTCTGGTAAATCCGCAAATTGGTACTTTGACAGCCAGGCCCCTTCTCTCCTGGTCGGTTATGTCGCAAATTGCTAGCAATTTGCTGATACCCCCCGGCCAATTTTTTTTTTTCTGGCAAATCCGCAAATTGCTAGCAAATTGCTACTTTGACAGCCAGGCCCCTCTCTCTTTGTCGCTCAAGTCGCAAATTGCTAGCAATTGACGGATACCCTCCGGCCAATTTTTTTTCTGGTAAATCCGCAAATTGCTAGCAATTTGCTACTTTGACAACCAGGCCCCTTTCTCTCCTGGTCGCTCAGGTCGCAACTTTGACAACCATGCCCCCTATCTCCTGGTCGCTCAGGTCGCAAATTGCTAGCAATTTGCGTTTACCCCCCGGCCAATTTTTTTTTCTGGTAAATCCGCAAATTGCTACTTTGACAACCAGGCCCCCTGTCTTCTGGGCGCCCAAGTCGCAAATTGCTAGCAATTTGCGGATACCCCCTGGCCAATTTTTTTTCCTGGTAAATCCGCAAATTGCTAGCAAATTGCTACTTTGACAGCCAGGCCCCTCTCTCTTTGTCGCTCAAGTCGCAAATTGCTAGCAATTTGCGGATACCCTCCGGCCAATTTTTTTTTTCTGGTAAATCCGCCAATTGCTAGCAATTTGCTACTTTGACAACCAGGCCCCCTTCTCTCCTGGTCGCTCAGGTCGCAACTTTGACAACCAGGCCCGCTCTCTCCTGGTCGCTCAGGTCGCAAATTGCTAGCAATTTCCGGATACCCCCCGGCCAATTTTTTTTTTCAGGTAAATCCGCAAATTGCTAGTAAATTGCTACTTTGACAACCAGGCCCCCTCTCTCCTGGTCTCCCAGGTCGCAAATTGCTGGCAATTTGCCGATACCCCCAGGCCAATTTTTTTTTCTGGTAAATCCGCAAATTGCTAGCAAATTGCTACTTTGACAGCCAGGCCCCTTCTCTTCTGTCGTTCAGGTCGCAAATTGCTAGCAATTTGCGGATACCCCCCGGCCATTTTTTTTTTTCTGGTAAATCCGCAAATTGCTAGCAAATTGCTACTTTGACAGCCATGCCCCTCTCTCCTTGTCGCTTAGGTCGCAAATTGCTAGCAATTTGCGAATACCCCCCGGCCATTTTTTTTTTTTTTCTGGTAAATCCGCAAATTGCTAGCAAATTGCTACTTTGACAGCCATGCCCCTCTCTCCTTGTCGCTTAGGTCGCAAATTGCTAGCAATTTGCGAATACCCCCCGGCCAATTTTTTTTTTTTCTGGTAAATCCGCAAATTGCTAGCAATTTGCTACTTTGACAACCAGGCCCCCTCTCTCCTGGTCGCTCAGGTCGCAAATTGCTAGCAATTTGCGGATACCCCCCGGCCAATTTTTTTTTTTTCTGGTAAATCCGCAAATTGCTATCAAATTGCTACTTTGACAACCAGGCCCCCTCTCTCCTGGTCGCTCAGGTCGCAAATTGCTGGCAATTTGCCGATACTCCCCGGTCAATTTTTTTTTCTGGTAAATCCGCAAATTGCTACTTTGACAGCCAGGCCCCTACTCTCCTGGTCGGTTATGTCGCAAATTGCTAGCAATTTGCTGATACCCCCCGGCCAATTTTTTTTTTTTCTGGCAAATCCGCAAATTGGTAGCAAATTGCTACTTTGACAGCCAGGCCCCCTCTCCCCTGGTCTCCTAGTTCGCAAATTGCTAGCAATTTGCTGGCACCTCCTGCCTTTTTTTTTCTCAGGGAAACGTCTCCGCGGAAATCCAAAAAATTCCATAAGCTTAAGTACAGGGAATACAGGAAAACCGACAGTTCCCCGCCTCCCTCTAGGTTCCACAGTAACAAGGCTGGATGTGTGAATGGAGTCCAGGGTACTTATGCTTGATGTGTGGTGCTTGTGGATTTTGGTCAAGGGTACCATGGCTGGGTGTGTGTACATGGGTGTTGGTGGAACTGGGTTCAGAGTACCAAGTCTGGATGTGTGAAAACATGACTGGTGGTGAACTTAGGTCCAGGGTACCAAGGCTGGATGAATGTACATGGGTGTTGGTGGAATGGGGTTCAGGGTACCAAGAATGGATGTGTGCACATTTGTAGTGTTGGGGGAATAGGGTCCAGGGTGCCAGTGCTGGATGCATGCATATGGGTGGTGCTTGTGGAATAGGGTTCAGGATACTGGTGGTGGTACCAATTATGGCTGGTTGTGTGCACAAGGTGTTGATGGAACTTGGTCTGGGGTACTAAGGCTGGATGTGTGATTACATGACTGGTAATGGATCGGAGTCCAGGGTACAAAGGCTGGATGTGTGATCATGGATGTTTGTGGAATGTGGTCCAGGGTACAAAGGCTGGATATGTGTACATGAGGTTGCTGGAATTGGGCAAAGGGTATCAAGGTTGGATGTGTGTACATGGGTGTTGGTAGAATGGAGTTCAGGGTACCAAGGCTGGATGTATGTACATGGGTGTTGGTGGTGGGACTGCTTTGGATACCCAGGCTGGATGGGTAAATATTGGTGGTGGGATTGTTTCCAGGGTACCAAGGCTGGATGTGGGTATATTGGTGGTAATGGTGGTATAGTGGTTCCAGTTTACCCTGGAGTGAATTTGGGGAGAGAGTGAATATTTAATTTAGTAATTCTTGCTTCACTTTATCCAATTTTTTTATTATTACACAAGTATGCAAATTTTTCCTTCTTGTATAATTTTTGGTAATAGTTGAAGTTTTCTAGTTGAACATATTTGCAGGTAATATATTTTTAATCCTTGATTAAATACAAAGTACATGTGATGTTTTATTTTGTTATTGTCAATGCCCCTGAATTATTAAATGACAGATGCTTGCAACATATTTTGCTAACCAGCAGCTTTAAATTGCTTAGGGGTCTTTGATTCAATTGTTGTAAGCATTCATATTATTCCATTAAAGAGGTATAACTTTTAGAGGCCTTGTTCTTATATATCATCATTATGTTACAAGGTGTAAACAGTATTTGAATAAAATGTAAGAAGTGGACATTTTCATTTTATAAAAAAAAACCTCCATATAAATAACTGTTATAAATTCTTTTTGACTTGAGTCAGTATCTAGCTGATGTCAGTGCATTCCATGCAGCTGCATGCATGTTTAAGAATTGTCAGCTGTGTTGCTGACAGTTAATACTATTTCATCTTTTTCTCCAAACTGACTATGGAAATAACACAATTTAGCTACTGAAAAATTGCTACACCTTTTTCAGAAAGACGTCAAAGAAGATTCATTTTGTACATAAGAGGGTACAGAACCAACACCTGTTTTATCATGGACAATGGAGAAGTGAGGTCAGGTGCTATTTTGAGTAACTCCATGAAGATATGTTTATTGAGAATGGTTCAGTATGGAAACCCTCGTACCTGCTTCGCACTCTCTTCTTAATATAACTAACCCAGCACAATACATGCAACTTCTTAAACCACTTCAGGAAGATTGTCTTGAAAATAAAGTGCCCAATAAGGACGAGTCAACTTCTTCCACAGTTTGTGGCTGTATTAAAATAATTTAGTATTTGTTTCTTTTGTTACATCCTTAGTATTCTACATATATTCTAAGAAATCTTTTATGAATTTTACTATTCACATATATAAAATGTTTCACTCTTTTTTATGGTAACTGGATTTTTCCAACTCTTAGAAATGTTTGATGAATCACTGTGAACATACAGCAGTTACTTATTCTTGTACAATCTGGCTGAATTATCATGTATTTCATTATTTGTATGAGGCTTCATTTGCACCAAACTTGTATTTATGTTAAACTTCCAAATGTGATGGTACAGGCTATATTAGGCTAATGTGTAATATTTGTAGTATTTAATTGTCATGATTGATTGCATAAATGTAACCTTGTAAAGCTTCAAGTATTTACAGATGGAGGCCTTGTTTTAGGATTCTAATTTCAAATTTATATTAAAGTGATACAAACCAAGGATTCGGTATTATGAAAATATTAGATGTTTAATTAGGGTGCTTTCAGTATTGCTCTGTTAGATTCTTTTGATACACTTATCAGAATAGCAGCTGATGTGCCTCTCAACTATGCTGAATTGCTGAGAAATCTTCAGTCATGGGAGACTTTGTTGATGCCAGCCTTTTCTGTATTTTCTTTTACCCTTTCTGGCTTTAAAAAATTGGCTGTAGTCAGACTGAAGCCAGAAACACTGAAAGTAAATATATTGGCATGTCTGAATTATGTAAATGCTCATTCATGATCTGAGATCAGTGTTGCTACCTTCTAAAACATATAAATATTATACAGTCAGTTTTATATAATTGCGATACTTGCAGTTGTTACACACAGTGCATGCAAACATTTATAGTATTGGGACATTTAATTTACAGTTTTTTCATGCTAGTAAACCTAAGTTGTTTTCTGCTTCAGGATGTGTTTGGTTAGATTGTAGAAAACTGTCAAACATAAAAAAAAATATCTAAAAGGAATATACTTCATATAAATAAATTAACACTCGTAAAATAAAATGCATGTTTTCAAGTTTTCTTTTGGAAGAAGAAAGATATTTAATGTTAAGAAAAATTTGAGACAAATGTTCTTATAGCTATTAGAAAAATTCAAGAGCAACTTTTTCAGAGGTTTTTATCAAATAATTATTCAACTTTTAGAGTTTTAGCTCGCTGACTAAGACTCTTTTGGCTTTTAAGTGTTTAAAATTAAATGCAAGCTGTATTTTAAATTTTCAGTTGTAAATTGTAATAGGTTTAAACTTATTTATTATATATTAAAGCTGTGAGAGCAGCTACTTTTATTATTTAAATGTTTTGAATCTGTTTTCTCTTGAATTGTCAACTTAGTTGATTTTTTAAATTAAATTAAATTTCTGAAATTAAATATTGAAATAAAACTTGCAAATTGGTGTATACATTAGAGCATTTCATTCAAATCTCTCAAGCTGGCTGGGCATTATTGAGCATAACACTGGTGCTTGCAGTCAGGTATATTGAGTAAACGTTCATGTAATTTCATTTTTAGCTAAACTGGCAGTATGTTAAACCAGTTTTTAGAAATAATAATTAAGATTTTTCTTAATGAAATGGATTCTTTCATCACCAATTTTTTTCCTTATTCCAATTATTAAATTAAATGTGTATTATGATACTGTAGCTCACCTCCACTTTCTTCCTTATTGTATATTTAAAAGGGTTTTACACAGTCCAAGTGGGTATTTATTACATGCATGTTACAGTCAGAATATGAAATCTTTGATTATACAAATGTGTAATCATGAGAGGCTTCAGCATCTTTCAGGTTGTCCATAAAATTGTAAAGTCCACACCAAACATGCCAAATGTGTAAGTAATACAACTCGGTAGAGCATATTATGTGTATATTTATATGCTGAACATTTTAAAAATATTAATAAAAAATAAAATATTGCCTCATTTCCATTTACTAGAATTTTTATACAAATTTTCTCGTTACCAACTCCAGCTGAGCGCCATGACCCACAAGTTCCTTGTTATTCATTGTGCAGCAAATCAGATTAGGTTTGCTAGGTTTAATTATTATTGTAATTCATAATTAATAATATTTGTGTATACAGCTATGGGGAAGACAAAATTGTATTAGTACTGGTACATTCAGTATTGATATGATAAATGAATACATGCAGACAACAGATATTTAAGTAAATACTAAATGAACCTTATCTTATTGCTGTTAATGTGCATGACTGCATCTATTGTAAAAGAACACTTACAGAAAACTGTGTATTTCAAATATAATATATGGCCATTTCTGATATAGGTCTGCATTATGTATTCCACATTTTATGCCAAGCATTTTTAAACTAACGAAAATTTTGTAGAAGCCATGAACTGCCATCAGACTATCAGCCTATCAGCATTGCCCATTTTAAATATACTGATATATAAAATATTCTTTTTTCATCTTTTGAGATAAGAGTTCCTGCCTTAAATAATGATATGGGACGAGTTATGAGTCTTAGACTTATACATGGTATTTTAAATCACTTTAATATGTTTTTATACCCACAATAAGTAATTCTGTTTTGATATACCGGTATGTTTCTATTATTATGATAGATAAGATTTTGTCTTCAGCACCTGGCTGTAATGTATTTGATCTTGGAAATTTAAGGAGACAATCAATTAATGAAGGTTCCTGGTAGCTTTATATAATAACGTATAACTGATAACCCATACTGGAAACGTTTCCGGTTCAGTGTATCCTCTAAATTAGAAAGCATTGTCTAAGGAATAAATGTTATATTTCCAGTAAATTTATGAGTTGTTTCATCAGAAGCACCTCGTCAGGTTTTCATGCTGGTTGCAGTGGACATAAAACGACAAAGACAAACAACAAAGAACATTTTCTGCGACTTTAAATATTTTTAAAAACATGTTTTATTTTGTAGACATTTTTGAGACATGATTAAAATGCAAATGTGCCTTCGATGGGCAAATGTTATTTTTTTCTAGGAAAACGAAACTTTCTTTCGAAACATATTTCATATTAAAACATGAAACACAGTGACATGTTTTACTCTAAGTTAAAAACATGTTTCTTTGGAAAACACGTTTCGAATAATGGGACAAATACACGTTTTAGGCTGAACAGACGTTTTGAATAGTTACATGTTTTATGAAAGTGAAACATGTCTTAAAACATGTCTTATATGTGACATATTTCATATAAAGACATGTAACACTGAGACATGTTTAACTCTAAGTTAAAAAACATGTTTCTTAGGAGAAAACCTGTTTCGAAAAATGGGACAACTACATGTTTTAGGCTAAACAAACGTTTTAGATAGTTACATGTTTTATGAAAAATGAGACATGTCTTAAGACATGTCTTATATGCGACATATTTCATATGAAAACATGTAACACAGATACATGTTTTATCTTACTGTCCATGAAATTTTCTCTGTGTGTGAAACATGTTTTATATATAAACATGTTTCAAGAGGACTAAAGACATGTTTTCGCAGTTGAAACATCAGTGAGTCATGAAACATGCTTGAAATATGTTTCGAAAAATGGGACAGAATGGTGTTTTAAATAGAAACGTGAAACATGTCCTCAGTTTTTAGAGTGTGTATTAACTCTGCTCATGATGTCATTTTCAGAGATTTTCCTTCTTTTTTTTACAAATAATAATGATACAGTAAAACTTCGAAATTACGCCTACCATCGGATCCTCGATAAAACGGTCCCATTTCCGAGTTGGTCGTCTAAACGAGGTCTTATATAAAAAGCAAATTTAGACAGCTGAGTGGGTTTGGATTAAGGACTGGCTTAAAGTGAAGACCGCTACCATGTCCTTAGACCTTTGGTAGGAAATTTTCAAATAGGCCTGATATACCATTGGTCTGCCTAAGGTAATGTGCGCGTCTGATCAATGACTTATTTCTATACGAGAAGTATTTCCATACAACAAAGAGTAATGAACACAGTCATAAAAATTAATCATTCATTAATATTCTTTCCTCATATTTTAACTGCATTAAGATCGATCAAGTTTAAAGTATTTTTTAAGAACGGCAGCCTTGTAATGTGGTGCGTACACGGCTGTGATTTTACAGACCACCTATACCTCTCTGTGCTAAACCATAGTCCCGAATTCTCTAATTGCCACGTGATTTGCACACGTAAGACTTTTGATTTACCTTGAGTACTGTCAACAAAAGTATAACATACTAAGTATTATATACTAATGTTCTGAGTACATTAGTAAGTAATGTTGATATATTTAGTGTGTAAAATAGTAGATCACCATTAACTTTTTTTGTCTCATATTTAACATGATTCTGAATGAATAATAATGATAATAGTTAATATATATATATATATAATAATTATTATAATTATAATTTCTTATACATTAAATACATTGACACTGTCGCAATACGTATCACATTACGCTACTTTTACGTTTTTGAGGCGATACCCAACACTATATATGAATGGTTTGATCCAAACACAAGAGTAGTTATTGCCTATAGAAAAGCTGAGAAAGAATTCATGAATAGAATAATAAAAGAAGAATTACAATTTGAGAAATCAAAACACCTTAAGAACCATTCAGTATAAAAAATAATGGGGATATAAAGAATGAGGCAAAGACATGGCAAATGAGGAAAGAGATAAAAATTATTAACAAACCCAAGAATATGTTTCAAAAACAGAGCATTTTTCCTTGGGTCTCTTTGCAAACTTTAAAATAAAAAAAAACACCTAACTTGTGGTGATGTTTGCGCTGTAAAAGGAACCATAGGGAACTGAGTTTGCTGTTAGCCGTCTGTATTTACCAAATAAAAATTGCAGCTTGTAAATAAACCATGTTAACGTGGGAAGACGCTTTCCTATAAATTACAAGTCGGTCTCTGTAGTGGGAGTTAGCATGTCTGTATCCTATACGAACCTTTGATTGCTCCCAGCTACCAAACCTAAAGAAATAAATTAACCCCACGAGACCAGTTTTCTCCGAGTCCCAATGGAGCTTAGGTTGCCTTGTCAAGCCAAGACGGCACAAAACCTTGTATTTGAAATGAGGCCAATTTTGCCCAAAGCCTTGTAGGGCATTACATCTAATATTATAATGTCTTCGGCTGACCTTACTTATATTAGGGTTAGAAAAAGTCACATTTTAGAAATGCATCACGCTGATGAAGCTGTCGTTGGACGCCATTTTTTGGGCCATCATGGTTATTAAAGCGAGGCAGATTGCTAGCAGTATAGGACTTGGTCGCGTAAAAGGACAATAAAATCTGTCACTAACCTTCTCTGATGGGTTTGTCGTGGGTATTATAGGCATGTTTAGATTTTTTTTGTTCCCTCAGTGGAATATTAATGACCGTTGTGTAATCATAACTGCTTTGACTAATCCTCTCAAATTGTTTTTCCCCCAAGTATTGCGTTATTTTTTTGTAACCCGGTGGAGATAATACGTTGTTACAACCCATGCTTGATCTGTGTGCATAACCTTAGTAATTAACAAAGTTTCAGGTTAACATAGATTTATTAAAGCCAGCTATTTACCTTTTTAATTCAGAATTTTTGCTTTCTTAATCTGCACACATATTAATGAACGGTCACACCTGAGGTAATTCTTGTCAGGAAGATGTCTTATAATGCCTCTGTGACGGCTGTATGAGCTTGTTTATGCACAAGCTTTTAGTTAACACGGTCCACTCATGCGCCAATGTTGACCAAAAAAAATGGAACCTACGGTGATTTGTTGCATATGTGTGGAAGCTGACAATTGGCACTAGCTGCAAAATGGCTTTTGCAAAACTCTGGTTCATCCGACTTGCTGCCAGATGTCATTTCTGAATTTGTCTGGATTATTTTTGCGGGTCATCCACATGTGATAAACACGAGGATATAAACAAAACTATAACAGCAGTTATATAACAGTCTGATATTATCTAGATGGCAGCTGGTTGTCGACTTCATCTGTAGTTATAACAGTCGGCTGATGAGGATAAAGGGTACATCAACTTTTTTAAAATTATTTTAGGAATGCCATTTGTACGTATGTAAAATGTGATGAACTGCTTTGAATTGATGATTTTGCATTCTGTTGTCCATCCCATAATTTTGAATTAATTTCGCACAACCACGGCCCCTGAAACGACAATTAATGTTTTCGATGAAACACTATCAACCCCTTCACTTTAAACTTAAAGCATTTCCCCTCATATCCTTTCTCCAATATCGAACAATGAAACATTCAAGAACAACATCACATGTCTATCGCGCAAACCGGTAGTTTCGGTAAACGAGTTTCAATGCTCGTAAACACGGTAACCGTGGCACAGCTTTTGATTGGCTTAAAAGACGATGCCCATGTAATCTCATATGCGTTATCCTCGCGAAGGGAATGTAAGAACACCTATTCCCATCACTGCCGACTAGGTTGCGTGCATAAAAGCGAGCTGTTACGACCCATATTGTAATAACCAGCCCATATTGTAATAACGGCCCATATTGTAATAAAACGACCTATATTGTAATAACAGCCAATATTGTAATAAAAATTTGCCCATATTATAATAACCATACCTTGCCGATATTGTAATAAAATCGCAAGTTGGTTAAACGGCCAATAATGTAATAATTTATATTTAATGCAAATTAACTTAGACACTGAGACAGTTCTAATATTGACTTCTCGTGACACGTATGTGTAAGTGAATATACAAGTATGAAAAGCCTGTGGATTTACATAATTACTGTCTGGTTAAATGAGCCAAAATGCCGGTCACAAAGCTGAATCCGTGATTTCATAGGATGGTCAAGTATTTAAACAGGATAATTTTTAAAATGAATATATATATATATATATATATATATATATATATATATATATATATATATATATATATCACCGGCAGTGAACCGCTTTTTCTGTGTATACCCTTTCCATCTATTCCATCTAAAAACCATGAACCAGCATGGTTATTCATACACACACACTTATATATATTTATATATACAACACATCCTCCAACCATGTCATATATTTTGCAACCCGTCCCCAAACAAAATGCTGTTCCCGCGCCAGGCCCTATATGAATAAGAATAGCTCGGATTGGCTTTATGTATAGCTTGCAAATAAGGTTAAGGCCAAAAATAAACACCAGTTGCAAATCTTTATCTGTCAATATTACTCTGACCCAAGTAAAGTTTTGGATAATCAGCCGTTTTGAAGAGCTAGCTCCTACTGGGGCAGAACCGAGCGATAACAGTTGATCGGATATAGTGCACGAGCTTATCGATAAGTTCAAGGGAAAGCAGGTGCAAATCTGTCTCCCGTGTCTAATATTGTGGGCGACAGTCACTTTTTGAAAAAAAAAACAGTCCTTTTCCAGCTCTCGCACACAAGGGGAGAAGAAAGGAAACAAATTTAATCAGTGGTTTTGCTCTCGGAGGACCTAAGAAAGTTAAAAAAAATATTGAGCCCCAAATATTGATTTAGTAACTCATCAACCCCTATAGAGGCATCCCGTACCTACGGAAGGAGGCTTAATAAATTAAATTTGGAAGAACTCTTATATGTCGTTCTTAAAAAAGTAGAAATGTGTAAAAATGCAGAAAATGAAGAAGTTAACGTTCTTAAATATAATTAAGCATACCAAATTAACTAGCAATCCATCCGTTTGACAAGAAAAATCTTCAGATGCATATATCTGTCTTTGTTCAGTAGCTCGGAGAACAAGTCACATTCAGATGCGCTAAAACTGTTCTTAGCTTAATACAAAACAATATCGGCCAGTTTAATTAGAATTTTGGCACTTTGAAAATATAACAGTATGGGTCCTTTTATTACAATATTAGCCGTTATTACAAAATGGGACGGTTATTACAATATGTGTCCTTGATATTTTGTAACAGCTTTACGTTAACTTTGCTGTAATGGGCATGGTGGGGGTTAAAAAAAGCTAAAAGGCCAATGTTGTAAAAAATGAAGTTTAGAAGATGATGATAAAATTCATTTCAAATTAACATATATGTTGACTTCTTGTGACGCGAATGTTTACGTGAACATACAGATATGAAAAGCACTGGATTTCCATTATGACTGCATCTGTTATACTACTGAGAATCCCAAATGGCTGTCATTTGAGAAGGTATTCTCAAAGACATATCGCCTGTTAGATTTGGGATTCATTCTTGTGCTTAAAATATGTGTTATTACAAAATGGGCCGTTTTAATTACATAATTGACAATTATTACAATAATGGGCCGTTTTTTAATTTCAGTATTGGCCGTTATTACAATATGGGCCGGTTATTACAAAATGGGTCTTAACACGAGCCATTGATAAAACATGCGGAACTTCTTCCGAATATTGCCAGTAATTGTATACGTAAATCTGAGCTGTAACATGCATGCATCTCAGATAACAATTAGGCCTACGCAAATCAATATACTTTTTGTGGGAGCTGTGATCTTTTGTTGAACGAGTTAGTAGATATGGTAACGGTGGATTTCCGGCGAACTTCTCCAAAATTGGTGGAGTATCATTGGGCCATACATACATCCGAGGCTTTAAGCCAACGGATTCGGCCGAGGAATACTGACTGTTTTCATCCGTGTATTCCGGGACGAAACATTGTGCATGTTTAATTTTTTTTTTCCGAACCAGCCGATGCACCAAAGATCACACCGGATGCCTTCCAGATGTTTACACGGTGATGCCGGAGATAACACGGATGATCCCGTAACGATGACCTGGATGATCCTCGTTGCTATCCGTGAGTGTGTGAAAAGTGCTTCAACAGCTCAGTCGGGCCTCAGGTGTATTACATGAATGTGTTATTATTTCATTGCGTAATTGATGATATTTATACCCCATGAATTGCTAAAATTTTCATTCTCATTCCGAGAATTCAAATACCCCACGATATGCGGTCCCCCCCCCCCCCCAAAAAAAAAAAAAAAAAACAGGAAACGTTTAGTCCATGATCATCTGATTCTGCAGTGACCAACAGAAGGTATTTGTCCGTGAAACATGTTTTATATATTGATAAACCTGTGAATATATGTGAAATATCCGCTTATATATATCTTATAGGCATGTGCTTTCTTTGATACGTGATCTAACAGTTTTTAGAATTGTTGAAGATGTATATGCAAGGTGGTATGTATATGTAAGCTGTAGGAGGCGCCTTATGTTTTAACCTTATTTCTAGAAGCCAAAATGTCTCTTTTGTCCTTGAAGTTTAATGTTCCCCAGAATGAATAATTTTAAATGAATATCGATTGAAATGAATGATATTAAAAAGGGCAGCTTTATATAAACGGCATCTAAAACTCATTTGAGTTCCCAGGGCGTTGACATTGTTTAAAGACGGTGGGGGTGTAGAGGGGGAGGGGAGGTGGGCTACAGGCAATATAAATTTGTGAGTGTGTGTATAAAATTCTTTTTGTGAGAAAATCGAGATTGAAACCAAACATTTTTTTAGATATGAAGATACAAGAAGCAGCTTTTTGTATATTTTTATTAACGTGGAGAGGGTAGGCCCCTACATATTATTATGTAGAATTTCCCCCGCTTTTCGGATTCAGACTCAAAAGTAGCCACTTATTTGAATCGGAATACTTCTTACTAATTCATACAAAAAAAGGTGTCACATCATAATGAAAGTTCGACAAACGGTTAAAGATGTCAATTTCGGATGCATGATCCCTTATTTCAATTTTCTTTGTTACCAGACGTCTGATTAAAACATAACAGGATATATTTCTTTGATAAAATGCTGCAGATAAAAGCTTACAGAAACGAAGCTTGACTGATATTTTCATGTTCTTAAAATTATTTTCCAATAGAAACGTTCCTGGCGTCTGTTAAGTGGATTCTTAATTTTACATTCAAAGTCGGGGTGAGCCCGTGGACCTCTGCGGTAACCCCTGTGTACGCAACTTTTAACGAAACACTAACAATATCGAGAAATAACTTCAAGGACATATCATAAACACTGGTAGACAAACAAGTATTGTGTACATTAGACGGTATGATTCATCTTAAAGGTCAAAACCTGGTTCCCTCTTGCACTAGACAGTTTGATACATGATATACTGTCATTAACGAGGAGATGATAGAGATTATTATATTGAATTTCTCTCGTTTTTGGATTCCGTCTTCTTAATGGCCAATTATTTGGATATTAATACTTCTGACTACTTATTTGATTCTATAATCAATGGCCATGATATTAAGGAAACTGATGACATTTTGTTACACTTAAGGTCATTTCTTATCTACATAACCCTGCAATCGGCCAACCAATATTTTACAAAGGTGGCTC
The DNA here is from genome assembly GCA_026874595.1 of Sipunculus nudus. Lineage (NCBI taxonomy): Eukaryota > Metazoa > Annelida > Sipuncula > Golfingiida > Sipunculidae > Sipunculus > Sipunculus nudus. The sequence goes on along the minus strand of CM049306.1, from coordinate 34,657,065 downwards.
TTTGCTAAAGAACATATGGTTTTCATCAAACGGGTCAGAGAAATGCAGAGGTATAATGGTAAATGTAATTGATTCCATCACGAAAAGTTATTGCTATGATCTTTTCTAATAACGAAGCGCTGTTTAAAGTGAGACTGGTAAATCTTGACCAGTGGTAATCGGATACAAGTACACCTATTACACTAACAAGAAGTGACTAAAATTAAAAAGTTCTGAGCTGCATCAGTACACATATACATCTGGATGATTTCATTTAATATGTATATATATATATATATATATATATTAATCAGGGCCATATAGAATGAATCGGTATGATCTACGCTTAATGTTTATAATATATGAAGTATAAATATGGTACAAGCATTCTTTGTACACATTGTAATATTGTTAATAATAAAATTTGTGGTTGAGATGTGCTCGGAAATGAATTTTTTTACTTTTTTTATATACTAAGTTTGACTTTTTCTCATAATTTTCAGTATTTATAAATAAAATAATCAAAAATTTATCTCGTTTATAGAAATTTTCTGTCTTATTATTTAGATTGAAGTGGAAACCATAATCAGTAATTAATATATATTTATATTATAATTATACACACAGCACTTAAAGTTCACAATGTACGGCCAGACTAGTCAAACCTCACTAAGGCGACCACCTCGGAAATGCGACTAGTATCCTTGGTCCCGTTTGATGTCGTCATTCCGAGGTTTTACGATATATATATATGAATTTATTTAATGAAGTCAAGCAGGGGTTTGTCTTTGGCAGGCATATATACCACAATTACCATAAATATTAGGGGTGCGTGATATTATTGATATATCAGTATATCGTGATAAGGCGATCGGCATATGTTTAAATATTTATCGTATACCAACAAGTCATCATCCGATTTCCTGAATGTACCTGTGATCTTTAGTCTATCATTCAAACTTGAACATTGCCTACTAAACGTCTAATGACACGGTAGTGGCTTCCACTTTCATCCTGTCATTAATGTAATCCAGTTTAGATATCACAGTCACATTTTTTTACTACAATAAATTAGTTTTATTAAATTTTAGGCACCTTTAAGAAAATATCGAAAAATATGAATATTTGAAAACTGAAACGTGATACACAATATGCGAATCAACGTATTCCTATATACCGATATATCGATTATATTGTTCACCCCTAATGCTAAATGGATTTTCCCTGGCTCATGTCCAACTCTCCCCACCTCGACCAAAAATATTTCGTGGAAATAGAACCAGTAGTCCTGCTAAATAGCCAATCAACACAGCGAACAAACAGGAATGAATGAAGACGTAATTATTTTTATAACATTCCTGACAGGCTGGTATCATGTTAGTCTGGACAAAAGAAGCCAATTTTGATTCTTGAGGATAACAGAAAGGATAAATGTGATTCCATTACTAAAAGCATCAATTAATTGCCTTGACATTATTTGGAATGGAAACGTTAAAATATTTCAACTCCAACCAAAACAAGCGCTACGCAGGCATGTCTCATTAACGTGGGCATGAAAGTCGGCACGACGACACGCCGGCGCCATCACCACGTCTCCTCAACTTGAAGGACAAGCTGCCTCTTCCTTTCAAAGCTTCTAAATACAGATGCATCCTAATAAGATCGGCAGCAAACTGGCCGTTTTATGTCTCATTCGGCGGAAACGTGGTTGAGTAAACGTATTACCTATGTTATCGTGAGGGATTTCTTGTTCAAAGCGATGTCGCCTGATAGTGGTCGCTAGCTTTTTATATCACTCCTTAGCCTGCAGTGAAGACGAAGCCATCGGACATAGTTACTGTTGCTAGGTAACGGCTGCTGCCCATAGTAGGAAGAAGTCTTATGCCTGCTAGAATTCCTGACGGAAAGACCAAGCATCGTTCGGTTTTTCTTAAAGTATTATCGCCTGCCAAAACAGATATCTGTAAAAAATACATCATGCAAAGTTTTAAGCTTCATGAGATGTTAGTTTATATATTATGATATGCACGTAACAGGGTCCTACGAGTCAAAGTTAACGTTCTCTGCTTGGTAGGAACTTAAGTCTTAGAAATTCCAAACGAGGTTTAGTTTCATATTTGTGCTTTAAATTGATATTTTGATAAAAAAAAAGATATTTTATTAAAAGTTACGTCATATCATAGAATTTTGTGTACTCTCCGGATGGAGAAGGATCGAGCAAACCCGCCAGAGTTGAATTATACGTGTGTGTCGAAATTTCACCTTCATCCTAGCGTATTTTCTCGGGCTGGAATTGAGTTTAGACGCCCGAGACTGCGATGGAACTAGGAGTCCACTTACTCCTTTATACAGAAAAAAAACTTCTGAAATGACATGAAAAAGTTAATTTTTTACACTGTCTGTTTTTTCGCTTGTTATTATTACTTCAGTTCATACAAAGATTAAATATTTTCACGAATCTAGGAGCTGAATATGATCATTAACTTAATCTTTGACTTCAGGAGGACTGAAGAACTAAATAGAGATAAGAGGTATAATAACTGTTCTACAGTGTTAAAGAACATATACTGTATATCAGGGTTTGATTTCAGTTTGTTTGTTCGGACCTCTGAAATAGCATTATATTTTTTAATATAAAATGTTTGGTGGAAGTAACTAACTCAAAATGTTGGCTTAATTAAGTATGTACATCTGCAGATTTCCAATACAATTTCCTACTGCGTAATAGGACGTCAACCAGGTCAGGTGTACCGCACCTGCGGGTCTTAAATGTTTAATCATCCCCATTGCTGGGCCATAAGTTCTGTCAATACTCGAACTCTTAAATTCCCGGCTTTACCCCTGAGCAACAGGAACTGGGACTATAAAGATAATAAAATAATTTTTCTGTTGCTTAGCAGCGCAATGTATTTCTAAAGAATATTCTATTTCTTATTTACATCTCAGAGTAGTCTGAATCCTATTTCAGGCAGCTGTAGTATAAACGGTTTACCACGTTTGTGTCATCTATTCTATTTTATGTGGATAGAAAATGTCTCGATTGAATCTCTCTCTGGGTATTTAAAGTTTTACTGGATAAACAACAGACGGCGCTCAGCTGCAAAAACGGTATTATAGTAATTGAAAGTACCTACATCTAAAGGAAGTACCATATCACCGCAATAATAAAAGCTGAATCGGCGTTTATGAGACCTCTGCTTTAGTTTAAAGAATGAAGATGTCTTTGTTATTTTGTAATCATGTAACCCGCTGTTTGTGCAATAAGCTTTTGGTGAAATTTGTCTGTTGGAAAAATATAACTGTTTAGATGGAGGGCGGTGTGTCGTTTATACAACATACAAAAGTTACAAATGGGATATGAGGAGCGGATGTTTTATCGATCTAGTTATATTATCGTAAATCGTTTTTTTGGCCTTGTATGCGGAATGAGGAACGCAAAACGCGGTTTAATGGACTTCCCTATTGGGAATTTGATCATGTAACAGAGGATTTTTTTCTGTTGGACTCGAGATGGACTCCACCTGATTTCTCGAGTCCTTACCGCCTAATCCGAGTACAAGTTACAGTCTAGGGCCCATGAGTCCAAGTCCGAGTCCCTTAAAAGTAGACTCGAGTCCAGACTTGGAACATCACTGTTCGGATCTCATTTCATGTCGTGGTCCCGACCTTTGATCTCATGATCTCCTTCAAGGTTTAACTGGTCTCGACTACGTCACTGCTGGCTTCCTTGCTGCTGAGTAATGTTTTATGTGTAAACAGACAGGTCAGGTTGAAGCCAACACCTGCTTGGACCAACTAGTGCCTACTGTCTACACGCAATGAAACACAAATTGACCGCCAAGATGCAGCTGATATATATATATATATATATATATATATATATATATATATATATATATATATATATATATATATATATATATATATTAATTTTAGACCAAAAGGTCTTGCAATTTCAGACGCAATCGGGGATTCATCCTGTCATATTAAGGCATGTACATCCGCCAAAATTTAAGTGTATGTGTTGGTAGAAACTTGGTACGAAATGTTGAGAGTTGAAGCCATCATACACCAAAAAAACAGATTGGTTGAATCATCCAAATAATTGGTTAAATCCAACCAATTTAATTGGTCAAAATATGTCCAAACAATTTATTGTATCAAACAACCAATTTATTTTGGTCGTAATCAAACAACAGCTATTGGTCAAATCAACCTATATATTGGTCAGAGCAACCAACAGAGCTGATCATTTAAACCAACAAAATTGGTCCGTTTGACCAAAATGATTTGGTTATTGATCAGACTTGTGGACACATTCATGTGTGCACTGCTACTTTTTCCCCTTTCTCAGTTGTTTTATTCTTCAGATTGATTGGAAGTCTTCTTGTTAGTTATCCTTCAGTTTCGGGTTGCTTTGGTGTGGGTTTCTAGAGGAAACACTAATTCCGCCCGGTCTTGGAATCGAACATATGACCGCTCGCATACAAGTCAGACGTTTTGCCCCTCAGCCAGTGTAGCTTGCATCTCTTGTATCTGATTTCGGGGAACTTTTGTGTCTGGTGTTAAAACTGATCAATCGGTTTGGTCAGTGCTTGACCAATCAGTTGGGAATATAACCAATATGTTGATAAAATCAACAAATGTTTAATCAACCAAGAAAACTGGTTAAATATATGCAACCAAACGGTCGACCAATTAAAAATTGGTCAAAATGACCAATGAGTTTGGTTACAAGTTGGCTGGAATTACCAATTGATTGGTTAAATCAACCAGTATCATCTCAACCAACCAAATTGGTCATATTTGTGTGCTAAAGTAACCAATATTTTGGTTATCATTGACCAATATATTGGTTAAACCTAAATACAGTATTTTTATTCTGTTAAGTATTTTAAACAACCAGTTGGTTGTTTTGACCAACTTTTATTGGTTAAAACAACCAACTGGTTTGGTTAGTACTTTAACAATGCATAGGTTAAGATAAACTATATCTTGGTTAAAACAACCAAAACTGGCTTAACATATTTAACCAATCTGTTTTTTGAGTGTATACTCTTTAATTTTGTTTCGTTGGATTTAATTTGACATAATGATTTCTTCCCCAAAATTGTTAGAAAATCACAACATAATATAGCATGTCCTCTACTCTGCGCAGGATCGAACTCACAAGATTATCACTTTGGTCAAAAAGGATTTGTGGGTAGAGTAGCCAATTCATTATGTTGCACTGCAGCGTCTTAATATACACCAGTGACATAGGCATAAAATGTGGTAGATGTATTATATTTTGGATTTAAATGAACATGACCTATTTTTGCGACAAGAACATACCACAGTAAGTGATATGTGGTAAGCATGCGCATGCGCAATGTAAAAAGAAGGCTCTTTCCTTAATTTCCTTGATATGGTATACGGTTACGTCTAAATTTTGGCTTCTGTAGAATTTTCATATCGATTTTTGCAAACATACTGTTTTCATTTTGAAATAAAATCGTAACTAAAATCGATGTTTGCATTTTCTCTTCCGCCATCTTGGATAAATGGCGGCTTTATTAAAACCAGGGTTATATATTACTCAAAAAGAGTCATTTTAGACAAGCGTTAGGCAAGAACTATTGAAAAATCCTCAATAGAAAACTTTTTTTGGCTGTTTCTGGGGTAATTTTTCCTGTAGAATCAATTTCTGCTACCAGAAGTGTTGTACTGTACATATTTAATAAGATAATTTCATAAATTTGCATATTTTAAATGAATAAGTGCAATTAGTTATATAATGAATAAATATATTAATAATAAATTGGCTTTTTATAAAAAAAGAGTTAAGTATCGGATACAAAATATTCAAATTTGTTGAGGTATAACGTATGTCTATATAAATCTTTATTCTTTTTTAATTAATAAAATGCGGGTAAATTATTCAAATTAGACATATTATCGAGATTATAGTAGCATCTTTTTATATGAACATCATGACACAAGCAGTTGCGTAATAATTCACTTATATACAGTAAAATATGTTGTTTTTAATTTTAAAGCTAAATTTACATATTTGCGTCATTCATTTACTTATTTGCATATACAATTACATTTGCATTTGTATTTCCAAAGGGAATAGCGATGCTAATTTGATTTTTTTTATTTGAATGTTGTTTAGAAGCATATACTAGTATTAAGTGTGATTGAATGGCTTGTCTACTAACTTGGGTAATTGGTCTTCCCCTTTTAATTTTCCAATGAATAAATTAATATGCTATTATTAAATCGTATATTAATGTATGTTTATAAATTACATTCAGTTAAAAATTCAATCAGTATCGCTATTTCCATTGGAAATATGCATGCAAATGTTCAAATATGTGAATTAGTTAATAAGTGACACAAATATGTAAATTAGCTTTAAAATTAAAATCAGTTATCACATTATTACACTTAATATGTGAATTGTAAAGCAACCATTCACAGTATGATGTTCTAATGAAAAGACCACTACCTTTAATCTTTATAAGTTTACTAATTTGCATAATTTTTGTTACATTTTATTTAAAAAAATATAAGATTTTGTAGAGACTTACGTTAGTTATATCGAATCAAATATGAATATTTTGTACCCGAAATACTTTATTCTTTCTATAAAAGGCAATTAATCAATAAAATTTAATTATTATATAATTAATTCCACTAATTTATTCAAAAATGCAAAGTTATGCAAATTATCTAATTCAATATGCAGAGTACAACCTTTTTGATAGCAGAAATTGATTCTAAAGGAAAAAAATACCAAAAATAAACCCAAAAAAAAAGCTTTCTTTTGAGGATAATCATATTGGTCTTGACTGACCCCTGCCTAAAATGACTAATTTTGAGTGATATATAACACTGGGTTTAATGTGGCCGCCATTTATCCAAAATGGCAGAAGAAAAAAATACAAACATCGATTTTCAGTTACATAATGATCCAAGGTTATATTAAAACTATGTTTGCAATAATCTATATGGAAAATCGACAGAATTACACAATCGTATACACTATAATAAACAATTTTGATTTGAGGTTTGACATTTGAAATAAGTAGTTTCGGCCATCCCACAACCCTAACTGGAAAATGTTTGTTCACACTCAGTCCACAAAGATTAAGGCTCCTTTTGGGGGTTTGGGCGTCACAAACTGATCCCCACAATGCTTCATACAAAGATGGCGCAAGTCCATTCAAATACGTTGGATAAAAATAATTTCAAGGCAAATTACAATAATGTGGGTGTTTCTATGGTAAGGAATTCACGGAATAAGTATACTATTTTATAAACAGACGCATGTGAAATATAAACATGACATGTAAGACACATGTAACAAATTTGGGTTTTAAAGTTGACAGTGGAGACAAGTAAAGTCCCCGCCGTTCTCAGGCGCCAAACAGGAAAACCCCTTTTTGAGTAGAAATGACCTATGTCAGAAGAGTGCATACTGTTGGAAAAAGTGGTTGTCATCATGCAAAAACTAACTAACTTGTTTTGAATAGACACGATCTGTGGCGGAAGGATGGATGCTGTTGGAATAAGTAAGAAGTTGGTTGTCACCAGAGCCCGTGGAAGCATTTTGCGTTGAACCGCAGTAAGGTGGGAGCTGTACCATATTAATCCAGCGCTGCTTCAGTCGTGACAATGAGAAGCCGCTTTTTTTATTCGTTCTGGCAACACGATTCCGTGCATTGAATCTGAATTATATGAGGGTCTATTATTATCAGATTGGATTGCACGTATAGATTTATCCGAATCTACAGGTTCCTCCCGGGTGGTAAGACGCTCTTATGTTCGGATGATTGTGTACATAGGGCATGTTGGTACACTCTGGATGGTTTTATTGAAAAATGAAATTGTTATTTGCACTTGGTAAACTGATTGTGCTGGCTTTCGGATAATCGCATGGTCGGCATTTAAGAGATAATACCACTAACTCCCCAGTACGTCACAGTTCTCATAAAGCATTTTAATGTGGACCGGTATGCGATATTCCGAGCAAAAAAAAAACCTATAACACGTTATGTAATTGTAGAGTTCCAATTTTTTACAGATTTATTCATTGACTAGACAACTCCTGCCATTCTATCCTCCTCCCTCTCCCCTCCCTCTCCCTCTCTTTTCTACTTTGTATGACGTAGATGGCATTGGTCATGCAATGACAGTGACAAGGCCTCGCTTTGATGTTTCGAGCCTATAGACAGGAACCGGCGCGTCCGGACGCTCGGATACCCAGACCCACTGGTGCAAGAGAGATTTCGAGCGTCCAGGACGCGTATCCCCGCTTTCCTGACTATTGACAGTAGACTTGCATATATAATTTACGTGAATGTTTTAAGTTCATATTGAAATATCCCGTTTTACTTCCAGTACCATGTTTTTCTTGCGGTGTTGATTGAAATTGACATAATGCTATAACCCCCCCCCCCCCCACCCAATCCAGTTAACGTGTGCCAAGGTGTCCTTGTCACCGTCACATAGTCAATATATTATGAAGTAAAAGCTTATTTTACTAAGAATTCTTTTGTCAGATAAACTGATTTTATTTAGCATAAATATAATCAACGGCGACAGAATCAAATAATGATTTAATTGAGAAATCTCCTTAGTGGCAAAAATCGTTAATATCAATTTGACATAAATGTACTTATGTATTTTATTGATAGAATCAAATTATCATTGTTGATACTCTTCGAATGACCTCACAAAACTGGTTCCCTTGATATTACCATGATCCTTATCCAACTGTAATGTGTGGCACATAAAATAATGAAGTATATGAAACCCAATTGATAGAAAGGTACGCAAAGGCTCATTTACCCCATGGTTCCCACCCCAGGTCACCTCTGCTCTCCAGGTCAAAAGCGGCATCAATTAGGTTGCGCATAAGCATGGATGCAGGACGGAACGTTCACACAGTTTGGCAATTATCAAATTACACTTAATTTTTTTTTTTCAAAATACCACTGAATGAGACGGTGTAGCCTTCGGGATAGAGAGTCTTTAAAGAAAAACATGGCGTGGTGATCCATATTAGATAAAGAATTTAATCCATTGTGTCTGTGATACGTACTTCCCTTAAAATTGCGCCCCATATTTTACCAATTGTTTTTAATAACGTTGGTAACAGAAAGAAAACAGTCAGCTAAACCGTTCAATGAAGGCAAAAACATATACTTCCTGGCACTGGTGAAATATTTTCAGGAAAATAATTCCTGGAAAAAATGTAGTTTTGTGGGATGACATGTTAACATCACATCTTCACACAGCGTGTTCATTGTGTCTTATTGTTCTGCCATCTGGCGGGTTCCGAAGAAACTACTAGTTTCTGATGTCATCAAAATCTCCGACAAAGAGGACAAAACATTTGCTATGAGAACATAAACTTTTGGAAAAGCATGTGATTATTCTAATGGTATTGTACATCTCCTCTATTAAACAGATAAATATCATACATTTTACAGCATTTATTAAATATTGCATTTTTTCACCAAATTCTTCCGGAGATACACTAAGAAACGGAGTTTAGACATGTAGTTCCTTATTTTCATTAAGATTACTTTTGTTAGATAAACTGATTTTATTCAGCATAAGTATAATCATCAGCGACAGAATCAAATAATGATTTAATTGAGGAATGGCCATAGTGGCAAAAATCGTTAATATCAATTTGACATAAATGTACCATCATTTTGACATCTAAAAACTGATATATATTTGAAGAACAGTGAATGTCAATCATAATGGCTAATAAAATGATCTCCTATTAACATATTTTCAGCCTGAGATTGATTAATTCATTTTCATTTACCACGTATAAATCAAAGAAAATATCATTCATCGGTTGAGTCGTTATTTCGTCATCCTCTCACAGGAACCAACTAACAACACCGTTGGAAACATAAACTCCTTTGCGGAGCAATAATGATGATGTTTTTAGAATAATATAACGAATAAAAAATGAGTTTAAATGTTTGTTATACATTATTTATCACTATTAGCTTATCCCAAATGTACATTACTTTGCATCAATTTAGCTTCATCCCAATAGGTCAATGGTGGTACTATGTAACGAAGACTGGCCATCCTATTTTAATATTAATAGATACCATAACAACACATCCGTGACAGGTGAATATTTAATTACACAGAATAACATGCCTGAAGGTGATATGTAAATTAATTAGAAAAGGATTAAACGAAATGTTATTTCAAATCCTACTCACAACATATTTTATTGATAGAATCAAATAATCATTGTTAATACTCTACGACTGACTGATCATTTTGTAATGTCTGACTCTAGGAGTTTCAGAAAATGTAAAATTATAAAGAACATGTTTGTTGGGGAAATTATGGTCTATTTCATTCTTTGTAATTACACAGTATTTTCATGTTTTGGTGGAGGTAACCGCCTCCATTTTTAAATACTAACTGAACTACGTATATATCCATCTATAATTCCGGTATCGCACTTGCTACCGCATGCTGCCTTGGGTGCGTAATCGTCCCCATTGCTGGGTCATACCACCGAGGAACCCCCGAAAGGCGCATTCGTTTGAAAGTGAAACATGGCCATTGGGAACGGCCTTCCCATTAAGCCTGCAGAGCGCTCACCCTGGGTGGGGGCCGACTCTGAAAAATCTCACCGCCTGGGCTGAGCATCGAAATAACGGGCTCCCTGGTTTGAGTCCTGTACTCCACCCTTGAGGCACAGAAGCCGGTAGTAATTAAACATGTAAAATCCTAATTAGATTAGTAATTCGCCATTTGGCAGTTATTACTGAGTATATGTTTTGAAATTTGCGTTCTTTTTTACTTTACTTTCGACGAATTGTGAAACCTCATTTATAACTGTTTGTCTTATCGTAGCAGAGAATGGTCTCGTCACGTGCCAGTCGGACCACCGCAGGCCTCACGCCCTGATTCAGAGTAAAAGTTAAACGGCGTTCTGCCTTGATTTAGTTGCCGACAGATGGAACTGCAATAGTCGCTTCAAAAATGATTTGAAATGTCTTTGGATTTATATGGGGATATAAGGAAATAACCCCCTTAGGACACTGTGCATCAATCCCGACAGGTCAAGACAAAAAAAGTGCATATTCGAGGCATGACGCAGAAGAGTCCCGAGGTAAAAAACAAATGCGACCAAGGTCAGTTTATAATATAGATTTATAAATATACAGAAATTGCTATTTTAAAAATGCCTGTAAAAATATGTTAAGATGAAATATGTTTTTTTTTCCTGTTTATCGACATATGAAGCATGTTGTCACATACATTCTTCATGTATCACTGAAATAGAAATCACCGAGAGACCTCAAAAAACTGGTTCCCTTGATATTACCATGATCCTCATCCAACTGTAATGTGTGGCACATAAAATAATGAAGTATATGAAACCCAATTGATAGAAAGGTACGCAAAGGCTCATTTACCCCATGGTTCCCACCATAGGTCACCTCTGCTCTCCAGGGCAAAAGCGGCATCAATTAGGTTGCGCGTAAGTATGGATGCAGGACGGAATGTTCACATAGTTTGGCAATTATCAAATTACACTTAATTTTTTTTCAAAAATACCACTGAATGAGACGGTGTAGCCTTCGGGATACTGAGTCTTTAAAGAAGACATGGCGTGGTGATCCATAATAGATAAAGAATTTAATCCATTGTGTCTGTGATACGTACTTCCCTTAAAAGTACGTCCCATATTTTACCAATTTTTTCATAACGTTGGTAACAGAAAGAAAACAGTCAGCTAAACCGTTCATTGAAGGCAAAAACATATACCTCTTGGCATTGGTAAAATATTTTCAGGAAAATAATTCCAGGAAATAATGTAGTTTATGGGGTGACATGTGAACATCACATCTTCACACAGCGTGTTCATTGTGTCTTATTGTTCTGCCATCTGGCGAGTTCCGAAGAAACTAGTAGTTTCTAGTGACATCAAAATCTCCCACACAGAGGACAAAACATTTGCTATGAGAACATACACTTTTGGAAAAGAATGTGATTGTTCTAATGGTATTGTACTTCCTCCTCCATTAAAAAGATAAATAACATACATCAGGCCAAAAAAAAAAAATTAAAAGGTATGGTTCTCAGGAACCGCCCGCGTCAATTTTAAACCCCCGCATCAAATATTTTTATTATGATTTTCAATAGAGACTTACCAAATTTGAGCTCGAACTCTGTCAAAAGGATAAAATCTTACAATTTTAATGAAATTTTCTTTGTTATGTACTGCCTTTACTTGTTTAGCAAAATAAATCTGTTTTTACAGATTTACATTAATAATAATTAATAATAATTACATAAATCAATTACATAAATAAATCTGTAATTCCATTCCAAAATATGAATCCATATTCTGAATGCATATAAAGGAACACTTGTCTCAGGCGCTAAACTATAGACACAGAGCAGCTGCAGATCACGGCCTGTTCCGGTTTCTGCTCGCAGACATTAATGGTCACCTGTTAGAAGATATATGGTCTACTTATTACTCAAGTACAATGTGACTGCTGGCTATAATGGTATCCCGCCTGACTGCGCTGTCTTGTAGCAGGTTTTTAAACACCCTGTAATGTCAGGTAGTGACTGGATTTATAAACAACAAGGGCTCAAGTATCCAGTAGTCCCTGTGAACATTTCCCATATGGCTGTACTTACACCTTTGTTGTGGGGGGGGGGGGGGGGGAATAGCAGTGATGTATCAATAGTATGGATAGCATATATATATATATATATATATACGTAATCATGGGGTTAATATGGTGAAGGGTAGTCTATTACAGTCCTGTAGGGGGGGGGGGTGAATAATATAGATATGTATCAAAAGTAACAGCTTATGCATTTCAATCGAAGGAAATAGATAACAGGAATGAATGCCATGGGTCCCGCTTTCTTACGCAGCTATATGTGTAATCCATTCCATTACAGATTTGTTACAAATCCCTGCAGACGTTCATCTAATACAAAGACAGATTCAGAACGCCAAGAAAAGCAAGTTTTGTCTTAGACAGAAAATAACACAGAAACTTTAGAGAATTTTAAATAGATCTTTTTTTTTTAATTCAACAGAGATGTTTTAAATTTCAAAAGCACTGGAGGATGTTGGAAAATTTAAAACAGATTATATGAAAATATCAGGTTTTCAGGAATGCATGTGCAAGCTGAGTGTTCACCTGGTATGGGCTGCTACATGTTTCCTACAACTAAAACAAGAGGGACCGTTTTGACATTGTGACATTTTAACAACACTTATATCAAATGTTAAGTCCACCAAAATGGCGAAAAATGTTGTCCAATTTAGAATGATGATTATTACAAACCCGTCTCATTTCCCCGCCCAGGAACAATGTGCCCCTGCACGATCCCCTTTTATGTCCGGTGTATATGTCGGGGTGTATAGGTGCAAGGGCAGATGTAATTTCCTACAATATAAGACCACTGGTGTTTATTATTTTGAAAAATACCGAGATATGTCCAAACAGTGTGGCTAAAATCCTTTACTTTGACACACTCCACATTATAACTTTGTCACAAAATGATTCCCAAATATCCTAATAATTTAGTTTTTTTTTCTAATACCGCCTGTTACCAGATGAGATGGCCTACCGATACAGAAATATATTAACAGCACTTGAACAAGCCCCATTGCTGTAATAGGTTTATTTACAACTTCAAAACTTCAAAATAACAACTTTATAAACAGTTTTAAAATATTTTGACACAAGATGCGTTTCTTGTAAAATATTACTTTGTTTAAATGCCCAAAATGCAACAAAAGAAGACCACACTGCATAGAATCCCACCCACAAGAGCGTGCACCTTTCCGACAGAGGTCGTTTTTTACTCAAAACGAACCTCTGCCAATTGGGGTTTTTAGGGATTACTAGGTCTTTGTTAATTTTTGAAAACTCCTTATTTTGGCTTTTCACATGCCCATACTTACAGAATATAACTAATTCAGTGAAGTCCTCGCTGTTTATGAGGCATGGACCTTTAAATATCTGTATAATTGATGATTTCTATTTTATTTATAGAACAAGGAGAATTTAATAATAAATCAATTGTCTCCTGAAGTAAAATAAGTCAACTGAATGAACATGAAACTTATAGACAGTATCTATATAATCATTTTTAATAACATACTTCGAAATGATAACACTTCGTATAGTACCCCATTAGCAGAAGATAAAAGTATACATTACTTGGGCACTTTCGGTGAACCAAATAGTTCCTCGATCAGTCCAGAGCAAATCGGTGCAGACATCTGCCGGCGCTTGGAAGAAGTATATTACACACAGTTTTTATTATTTACCTTGTCGCGTGCTATAAGTACACCATATATATATATATATATATATATATATATATATATATATATATATATATATATATATATATATATATATATATAAAACATCGAGGCGAATTGTTGTTTGACTGAATTATAGAAGGGCATGATTAATGTGTATTTTGGTCTATATTTGTTAAGCTTCTTCTCTATAATGTGTGCGGGTGTGTGTGACTTGCCTACTAAGATATATGTTGTCTGTGACTGTGCAGGAATGATACAGAACTCTTATTCCTTCAAAGTGGCGTGTATATTCGATTAAGATAACATCTTGAATACTTTATTAACGTAGCCAGAAGGCAAAGATCCCACGGTTCACAGGCTTCCATTTTGATCATATCTGCATGTTTTAAAGCCAAAATATGTGTGTGTGTGTGGGGGGGGGGGGGCCAAAATAGCCGTTATCCTAATTAAAAAGACTATAAAGAACATCATACGGCAATTCAGATTAACCAGATTTTTACAAAAGACAAAATATGGTATTGCGTCCTATGCTCTCTCTGAGCAATGTAAGTGAGCAGTTAACTAGTTCCGGTCACATGTTTTTTTTTCTGTTTGTCAGCATTGGCATGCACTTGTACCGAGTTTTCTTACATCTTGTTGACAAACACGCCCATGTATGCGTCCGTCACAGGTGCGTTAAAAGAACTGATGTTAGGGGGAATGAATAAAGTTCATTTTTATGTTCCCAAAGAAAGTCAGGAACCGTACAAATCCTACAAATAGGGCATGGGAGCTTTGAAACAATCAATTAAATGAACGTGTTAGCCCCTTTCCACCTGACGGAAATTCATTTAGTTACAGAGTGGTGAATGAGTTCAAAGTATAATATATGTTGGCCTGTTTGACGACACATAACTGCTCCTTCTGCAAATTGTCCTTTGAACAAATCTTCCCCAGAAGAGTGTTTTTGGTAAGTAAGGCCAATTACTTTGACCCAGCTGCCGAAGGGAAATCCGCCAAGTCATTACGTCACAAACATATTCCCCTGTTTGAAGTTAAGGCTTTTAAGAAGCTGCCATCGTCGGTATTTTAAACCTAACAGAATACAACACATTATTGGGCGGATCCGTGGGGTTGGTGCAGGACGTCAACACGGAGGGATGGAGGTATATACCCCCTCCCCCCCCCCCACACACACACATTTTAGCAAGGTTGACGGTGAAAGTAATTATCCCCTCCTACTGTTCCGAGAATATATTTTTTTTAATTTAAAATATATTAATAATTATTCATTAGAGTTTCTGAGTTTATAAAGATATATTATATATCTAAACCATGTTTAGAATTAACCTATATTGAGAGCATGATACAATATGTTTAAACCGTATTACTAATAGTAATATATCATTATATTTGAAATGTGTCACACATACAATAAAATATATACATACACCGTCATGATCACACACACAGACACATATTTATATATATATATATATATATATAAATATGTATATATATATATATATATATATATATATATATATATATATATATAAACATTAAAACAACTAATAACCTCTTTGCCCTGTTATGTTCCAGTATCGCACGTGTACCCCGACCAATCCTATTGTGCCCCCGAGGACAATAGGATCAGTGTCAGTCTTTCACGTGCCCCCCCCCCCCCCACCCCGAATCGCACAAAGCATAATCTCGTAATCTCGTAAAGTCTCGGCTTTTCAAACCACGCCGTTAGCTTCATTATAACCATATTCACCTGATGATCGGGTCGCATCCCGTGAAACAGACTGTTGTGAATTTATAGTGTTGTTTTTCTCCAGAGTTATATATATATATATATATATATATATATATATATATATATATATATATATATATATATATAAAGTGGTCCAATCGCCCCCCCCCCCCACCAGCCTAGGCTTGAAGACAAACTTACGCCACTTGGTTGTCGTTAAGGGCTTAACCCCCATAAAAACTGCAAGAAATTACCATTTTCTCCGCATTATTAATAATCCCCCCCCCCCCCGACTTTTGAAAATGTAGATCTTAACTAAGATATAGGTTACCCGGTGTAAACTCTCCTTCCTCAACATCCTGGACCCGCTCCTGTCACGTGGTTCCGTTAATTACCAGGTCCTGTTGCAGCATCTACTACGACAAAACAAAATGTGTTCACTAATGACGAGCTTCTTAAATTAGACCAAGATCATAACCCTTATGGAGGGTCTGTCACTCAGTCAGGAAACAGAATTATAGTCTAACTTACCCTTGGTGGACCGCTTTGAAAATGTTATTCCTTCGTCCATTCAATCGCACCGTCCGGACAAAAAATGCATATATACAAGGTCTGAAGCCCGGCGAAGGGGGGGGGGGGGGGGGTTGCAGGGGGCATGCCCCTCCCTCTATATTTCTTAATAATTGAGGATAAATGTTCCAGATATTTTATTGTAAATATCAGTCAAGGTTCCGTATTTTACTCCTTCATCTGCGACAGTTTACAAGTAAAGATCTGTCCCGGGGTCGTTATTTCTTATTCTAAATACTTCATGAATTACTTGAAAAAAACTGCGTTTGTCTGTTATAAATTGCTATCTATCCGATTAGTAGCTTCAACTCAGTGGTAAACTATTATTCTAATTGAGCATAATTTATATGACCTCAAAGGGACAATTCCAAAGTCATGGAGGATTTCCATACTTTTCCAAACAACTGTAGCAGTATTCTGTGACTTTTTTGTGACAGCGCCTTCTTTTTCCAGGCCGATTTCCTCATCTTCCTCCTCCGTTTCTGCTTGATGTATGAGCTCGGGACTGTTATCGATAGGCTGTAGTTTTCTGTCATTAGGACTCATTTAAATACAATAGAGATGACCGTGCTGCAGACGGTCAAAACAGTTACATCTAATTTCGGTATCCTATTCAGGTCTACACGAGCCTTATAAACATTCCCAATCCCGCCAGAGTTATGGGGGCCCGCTTTCATCTGCCACTCAGCCGAAATCACCGGTACCGAGTCTCTATGAACCCCCTGCTATTTACATCAATCTAATTCATAAATAAATAATGATTGCGACTGAAAGAATAACTCTGAACTGAACCTAAAGCCCGAATATAAAAAGGTCCACCGACATGTATACTATGTTTGGTTTCCGTAATATATCTTTTTACAGAATCTACCTTAAATTAAAATTTACAAAAATAGTCTTTTTCTTAGACGGGTGTTTCACATGTGTGATATGTTTGTTAATTTCCAATATAAAATGTATATTTCCCCTAAATCTTTGTCTAAAAATCGGAAATACAAAAATTCTGCATAGAAAATAACGAAGAAATAGTGAAAAAAACTGGCATCAAGAACTGTTGGCTACTATTTCATAAATAATTATACTCTCTGACGTAAGCCAACGGTCGATATTTTATTGAATTTTTAAAGTAGATTTTTACTTTAATTAAAAGTGCCTTAGCTCGATGTGCAAAAGCTTAAATATGAAAAAATGTTTCAACAAAGAAAACAAAATCGCATTTTTAACCAAGAAAGAAATCTTGTAAAGTGATAAACCTGGGGTTGAGATATTGTCATTTTCCTGTCTTTTGGTAATTTAATATGATCCTATACTAAAAAGTGGTTTTATTTTTCGCTTGCTTCCTTCTTGAAATAAAGCATTTTTTGTTTAAATTTATTTTTTGACACTTTTGCTACTTAGCTTAAAGTACCTCATTTCACCCAGCAGATATGGTTGGCTTCGTTTGAAACGGAATTTAATATTAACCCAATTGAAATGCTGAGAGTGGCGGGTCGTGGTAGGGACGTTTCTGGGTCAGTCATGCCTTAAGTTTGCTGTTAGGTACAATGTGGAGTATCCAGATCAACAGGACCAGACCAAGATAAAGTGCATCGCTGGGATCGGTAACACCTGGTTACAATACGTGATTGTCGGGTTCCTGCCCTTAATATTATCTCTAACAGAGGAGGAGGCTGCCGGGGAGAGCGGATCCTATGCTGGCCTTCGTGGAAGTTAGGACTGTCCGTTTCTGATCGATTGCTGTCGGTATGCGGGACTGATGTACAAATAAATCATGTTACACTAAGAATCAGTCTTTCACTTCAGCTTAACATATTCTGAAATGAAGTAAAGGTCTTGGTTTTACAGAAGGATACAGCTTGCACGAAACAATATCAGTTGCTGAAACACCTGCCTCTTGTATTTTCCTCTTGTAATACATGAGGCACGGTTAAAGTATAATAATATGTATACGCATAAGAAATTGTTCATATGTGAAAAGAAGGAAACCAAAAATGTTAAATATGTTTATTTTACATTTAAAACATAAGTAAAGCACAAAAAAGGAACATTTTCAATGGCTAATTAGGACTCAGGTGTACCATAAAATTATGATTGTTTTCACATCTCTGTATGACCATGGCCATATGGCCGTATAGTCCGTATAGAGTAATAGACCATGCCCTAAAAGCCTAGAGGGGGCCAAATCGATCGCTCAAAATAAAAATGAGGAAAGTAAAGCCCACAAATTTGTAAAATATTTTAAACAAAATAAACAAGAATGCACTTAGAAAAGAATACATAAATAGCAAGAGGGCAGGGTATCACCTCCAAATATTGCATTGCAATATAATGTGGTATGAGGTAGCGTACTGCGATACGTGTTGCAATTTGTATTGCGAAGTATTAATATTAGTATAATTAATCATTCTCTTTCATGCTTAATACAAAGAGACAATGCACGTTTCTCCAGAGCAGTTTATTTCGAATCCGAAATATGACAATAATACTTGAAAGGTATTTACTTGTTATGGACATAACTCAAAGAAACCTTTTAAAAAAGGTTTCCTAGCCCCAATATGTGTATAATAACTTGTTTATTAGAGATTTTGGACAGTTAACGTTTCTTAAACAATAGCACTGTTAACTTGACACTTGATCTTACGGCATGTATCATAAGATTTGAGTTGAGTAAATTAATGATCAACCAACCATTATGGCCGTGTTCTGCACTCCAGTACCAATCAGTCATCGAGCAGATATTGCATTTTTTTCTTGGGAAGTACCTTTGATCTATGATACATCAGGCCATCGGCCTTCGCTTTAAGCCTGTCATTAATCCCACCCATTTAGATGTATAAATTTGTGACAGATTTGAATGTTACTTAACAAAATCGGTTTTAGGCTTTTTTAACAATATATCGAAAAATATTGATATTTGTATACTGTATCGCGATCACCATATTGCGATATAACGTTATATCGATAATATCGCGCAGCCCTATAAATAAAAACTAGGCCTTTATGCTTTAATTGGTCGAAAAAAGAGACGACCTTGCATGGTTTTAATGTATGAATCACTGTTGTAAATTTGACGTAAATTGCTAACCATTATTCTTTCTATATATTCTAATATGTTCATATTCAAATATGTTACTAGATATATGTAATCGCTGGAATCCTCCCTCTGACCCCGCAAATGAGCAAAAAATGGGGCATCTAGATTACGGAGTGGATACAGGCTAAGGAATAAGGTCAAAGTCTAAATAAATATCAGGTACCTAAGACTAATATTTTTCTCAAATTTCAAACAAAAGATCAAACAAAAAATGGTTTGAGAAAACAGAAGAAAAAAAAAATAGTCATTAACTATACTGCCCTAATTGCCAGTCCCTACTGGCTTAGCACATGGATAACTATATGATCCTAGGTCAGATATATAAACATTTATGATTTGTTTTCAGTTATAAAGATGTTCATTCTTCTTAAGGAAATCTTTGCTGCAGTAACAGATGAAAATGTGTTGTGGTAAGGAAGCGTTTAAACCCTGCAATATTAGTATAAAGAATATTAATTAATTTTCCAAAGATATCTAAAAATTAGCTGAGCCGCAAAGGGTTTGAGTGTTTTTTATATTATTTGAATAGTGAAGAGGGAAGTAATATAAAAGCAACTGAAAAATAAAGGGTAAAAGTGTATTTAAGGGTATTTGAAATTTAAAGAGGAGGGTCATGATTTTTACATTCTAAGTGTGCAATAAATAATCAGTGCTTAATAAATGCTTGTCCCGGTAATTAAACATTGATGATGCTTAGGAAAGAAGGATTCTGGGATATATAATAAATTAAAAATAACACATTAAATTAAAAGAATACAAGCAATACCCCTTAAAGCCAAGAAGGCCTGTTTGTATTATCAAAACACACGCTCGAAGAGTTGTGACGCAATATGCTTGTGCGATCGAAATAAGGCCCGCCCAAATAGCCCAGATGAGTAAACAATGCACTTCAGTGTATGTCGCGGTCCCTTGGTGGTCTTGTATACGACGACCGACATCCTTTTCTGTTGCAAACAAGTACACTTTCAGTACCCTCTCTGCGGCATCTGGTAGGCTCGCGGGTAACATTAAAAGAACACATGGCTCTATGTGAATGTCGGACCAGAAATTACTTTTCATGTTATATCCGGTCGTAGGACAGCCAAAGATATCAGTCATAAAGGGAATGATGGTATGTAATAACTTGCGGCATATGGCCGCCGACTAAAGTTTATGGTACAAAGCACTCCCAGGAATGGGTATTGCCGTATGTTTTTGATGTACTGTGCCAGGGGTATTGGAATATCTTGTTTATGGCTACAGGTTGCCCGTACTCAAATCCTCTGACACAAATAGAAACATATATAGTTAATATCCTCTGAGCTTACCAGATGAAGGAAATGATTTAATGTTACGTCGTATGAAAAAATATTTTCCTCCATTTAAGAATCATACTAATAATTTTCAAATTCATTTTTATGATTCTATGTTTATTATTTTGCTTTTCTATATCGTGAAAAGTGTAATTTTAGTTTTCTTATTGTACAGTGTCTGCACCATAAAACCTTCTAACCATAATGTTAATACTGAGAGGACATATATACTGTATGAGTCAGTCCTCTTTGTCACAGGTACAGTTTTATATAATCAACTATTTCGTTTATAATGTATATATTCTTTGTATATATTTTGTGTATTGATCTAGACAATACCCCTTTGAATGTAAATATTTTAAAGATCAACGTTAGAATATGATTAAAGATTGATTAAAAATTATAGTTATATTTAAGAATTGGCTCTGATTATAACTGACTCGTTTACACTATATTTTCTTTTAACACTTTTTGTATAGTGTGTGTGTGCGTATGCGCGTGTATCTTTTGTGTTTGTATGTATATGTGTCTCCTCACACCTATGCCCTTTCTGTATTTTTTAACATGATATATGCGTATCTTTTTATGTGTGTCATCACCGTATCGCCATGCTCGGTAAATAAAACTTAATTTGCTCCTCTATTTGTTTCAATCGTTATTAAAAACCTCCTTTTTACATAACAAACCTCATTATATCACTTAGCAAAATTAACCCATAAATTAGACAAATATTAAAAATACATATCAATCGGGCCAGGATGCTTTTCTTTCCACAATATGGAAGGATTTGACCAAACACATCAAAACAGATTTATTTTTAAGATTTTAGAACCCAAATGTTACAGTGTTCTGGAGATTAACTTCAGCGATATTCATACAATTTCGTGACTGGTTATACTTTGACGGGCTTTTAAAGTTCTTGTTTGGATTAATACTTTATAATCGGTCTATTACATCCATACTTGAGTCACAGACAACCCCTCTCAGAAAACACACTTAATTCTCAGAGGTGTGAAGGCACAAGCTATCTTGGTTCCTTATGCGTCTGGCCGCAGGTGATATGACGTCACAATGACGTGCGGGCACGTGAGACCTTGATGCAACGTTCTAGCGATTCCTTTCATCCTAGATATGGTGGGATCGCTCATAGGTTTTGTCTTACCCGTGGATAAAAGGGGCGCAAAACAAGTCATTGAGATAACCTGTTTAGCTCTCAAATCCGCTTGAGGCCTCAACACATGTAAACGCCTGCGATGCTACAATCAATATTCTACACCAAAATAGCAACATCCATAAAAGCTACCTATAGCAATCAACTGCAGCATGTAATCACATCCACCTTTTCTCCGTGTTTTCAGCGATATTGGTCAATTTAAAGAAATATCTCACCAAATAATCTAAAATATAATATATTAACCGCGTTTTTTATTCAAGGTCTCCCTATAGTTCTTCCATTAAACCTATAATAGTGTCACTTTGTATGTCCTTTCTCCATGTCGTCTGTCTAACGGGCTCTGTGTAACACTTTCACTGGCTTGCCTATAATACTCTCACTCTCAATCACTGACGATTTTTATATGTCTCTTACCCTCTCTGCCTCTCTCTCTGTTTCTCTCTTTTTTTTTATTAACCTGTCTGTCTGCATGCTGTCAGTTCGTTCGTCCATCCGCTCGTCCGCCTGTCTCTTTGTCTGTGTGTCTGTCTCGCTGTCTGTCTCTCTCTCTCTCCTCCTTTTTTTCTCTCTCTCATTTATGATGTCTCAAAATTGTGATTTTTCTTTATTAAGGAGAAAATAGGTTTCATCATTGACATCATAGACCACTTTAAAACTTATAACAGTGAATAACAAACCAAGTAACAGTGTAACACGAGTATAAATTCCATGTTTTACATGCGAGTGCCATATTAATATGTCATAGTTCATATAGTTTTTAGAATTTTCATGACTATTAGATATAAGGAAACTCAAATTTCCAGTATACAATGTTGTATCTTGTAGATACATTGTTACAAATACAATTATATATATATATATATATATATATATATATATATATATATATATAACACATTCTACTTTCCAGTTCTTGTATTTACATTAATTGTTTATCACGGAACATTCAATTATTTCCCAAATTATTTAGTTTGTCTCACAGAACGTCACAGATCGAACGGTGAAATCAATACATACACTGACGTTTCATATTATGTTTACATTTCATTCTATGTTCACATAAACACATATCACATATTTTATACACATCATGAAGCCGAAAGGGTCACCGCCTGGCTGTAGACAGCAAAATGATAGAGTCGTTGTATAACATACACTTCTTGTTAAGTATATTTTGAGGAATTGGTTTCCATTTTATTTCATTTTATTTCCATTTTAGACCACGATCTTATAGACCAACATCAACATATTTACATGTCGCAATATGACATTTTACTTGCAACCAATGGGTGTGTTCGGCCTGCTGTGTTTTAGGAACGAAAATGGAAATAGGCTGACGATAGTCGCATTTCCTCATTCACGTGGAAGGGATGTATTTCAATCTTCTATTTGTGTATGTGTTTAGATAACTTGCGCAAAAATTAATGCAGTCGCATATTACAGATCGTATCGTACTACGCATGTAGTGCAGCCACATAGTATGGTATGGACTCCATTGAATATGTATCCTAACAAATACTTAAAATGAAAATTCATTCTTCGATTTAATTCCTCCACATTTTGTCTGTTCCATCAATTTTCTGGAAAGGTTATGTAAATATTAACACTCCAGAACAGTTACGAGCCCAAGGACATCTTGTACCAGAAGGTGAATGATGAAAGGTAGCCTTCAGTTTGTGCCGTGAACACAAAATCTATTTATAACGTCACATTAAGTGCATCTATGGCAACGTTAAAATGTGGGTGTACTTCAAGATAGTTCCTTATCTATGGAAAGTTAAGACTATATATAACGATTGATGCTTGCGGAATTTAAGTTTAGTCTGTAGACTTGATAATGCAAACATTCTGTTAAATGGAATACAAATTAATTAACTGAAAGACTCCAGCATTTACAAAATACAGCAGCCCGACTTATCACAAAAAGCAAACGGCGAGATTACATAAAGCCTGCCCTTATTGGCCTTCATTGGCTTTCCGTGGAATATATAGGTTGCAATATTAGGTTTTCTTCTAGACATTTAAATCACTACATTCTCTACGAGCTCTAAGATCAGTCTGTATACAGTTAAAGTGTCAAAGTCAAGGACCATCACATATGGAAACTGATTTTAAAACTTCAGCTCTAATATTATGGAATGAAAATAATACAACGTTGAATCAATAATATATTTAGGTATTATCCCGTAATGAAAATAAATAATTATATATTAAACATCATAAACACGGATTGTTTTTTGGAACAGACTCTGTAAATTTCACGTTTTCGTGAATAGCTGAAATCAGTGTCGTTGATTGATTTTGGTGCAGGCATGGACGGTGGTCAATTTCAGGTATAGATTTCTAGGTCCAGATGTTCAGTGGTTCATTTCACGTGAACCAGGTGTTCGGTTGTTAATTTCATGTAAACCCTGCCCCGGTAATCGTACACACATCGGTGTCTAACAGATGGACGGCAGGCTGTTATATGAGTTCCATATGTAGTAATGTAAAACGTCTTTTGCTGTACCTAGGTATATCAAGTTTATATGCACGGGGAAAGGATATTGGTACAGTTATATGTTACGTTTCCAAATTACAATATGCACCTCTTGGTGGAAAAGACTATATAATCTGAATTACTTAATTTTGCACCCTGAATAACTTAACTTTGTAAATTGTCAAAATATTTCCACCGTTCACACACAGTGAATAAATAACTAAATATGCAGGAGAGCCCGGCTATGAACTCACAGAGGATTCAAGGCTGGCTTGAAATATTTCAGAATAAAACTAATATATTGCAAGTTTTTAGAGGATGTTCAAATTTTGTATTGTCTACCAATTTTTAAGATGGTTGAGGCCTAGAAATTCAAAAAAATCCCAGAAGGGGCTACTGAGCCAAACAAAAAAGAAGTATTTGCTAATTTGAAATGCGAATAGAGGTTTATGAAGAAACTAATCGAAACAAAAAATTATTTTTAAAGCAAACGAGCCCATCTTTGTTGTATTTATCAATCATAAAGAGATAACTGAATGCCGATGAACACATTTATGTGATATATAATCTTCTAGTTTTTTGACAGCCTGTTGTAAACTTAGCCAGATATCACCTTAAACCTGTGAAATATCGTGTTCTGGATATCGTATTCACTAAATACTCAATTTACCTGTTGATCTCAGGGAATCTTATTCAGCTGCGTGCAGGAAACAGTTATTCAATATATTCACTATCTGTTTCTTGTATTTACACCGTTCAAGGTTCCTAAAGGATCGAATAAAGGAAACCGATGACGTCACTGGCGTATCGATTACAGAAGGGGTCTGTCATTTAAACTGTATCAATGTAATTCATATTAACAAGCCATATGCTTAGTTTTTGTAATGCGCATTCTCTTTGTAAGTGTAAAACTGTCTTTTACGCATAATGTATTATTTTTGTTCATGGACGGATGAAGGGTCTTTTCCCAAGGAAGTCTTGCAAGCATGAGAGAGACGTGAATGTCAATCATTGTAATTGTTGGTAGTAAAACAATTGTAAAAGAAATGTATAAAAATATGACTTTTCTCGAACATTTAATTATCTGAAACATTTCAGGTCGTTCATGATGTCAAAAAGGGAATTCCGATGGCATTTGCCCAAATAATTTGTTATGATATGAGAGACTTTTGCATGCAAATCTATCATGAACAGGATGCAACCAATTACTACAGGGACCCTGTTCCAGCTGATAACTAAATTCTGATATTCGTGGATCGATTTTGTTCTGTGTATACATGATTTTGACCAGGTCTTTCAAATTTATCCAGGCATAAACGCGGGTAAAACATTCAGGAATATATACATGGAGAATATCGAGGAATAAACACTAATAAAATGACAGAAGACGTGAAATTTATAAACATGAACTTAAATCGCTCATTTCTCAAACATATATGAAAGATACTCCATTATAATTCATCAACCGGGGCACTTTGAAATGTTGATGAAATTTTGGAAAACCAAATATCCAAATAACCCTTTAACAAGTCCCCCTTGTATATATAACCTCGGAGATTCGCTTGCAAGTGTTACAACAAATATTTATGCATGATATTTTACCTACAAAGAAAATGTTATATATTTTTAATTGCAGGACAATTATTTTTGTGATAACTGTCAAAGTAGAGATTGTGAAATATTTTTTTTTCCTTTTCATTTAAGGAAATATAATCATTTTGGCACGATGTAAATAGAAATTAATTTTAACATATCCGAACTGATAGATATGCGGACCAAAGACACATGATATGTTAATAGATTACCAACCAGACAGCGATGTTAAATTGTTTAAAGTAAAAAAAAAAAAAAAAGAAATTATCCTTGTTGCCAAAGTGGGTATAAGAAAAGTCAAATTCAGCGAAACAAAAGTTTTCATGAGATCTCCTGAGATTCGCCGCTCCCATGTTTCATGGATCAATTTTTTTTCGCAAATGAAGACGAGGTCCTTGGTAACGTCGCTTATTTTGCAAAAACACCATTCTCTTATAGAATTTTTAAAGCTTTGGAAAATGGATCAACAATTTGTGTTTAACATATACACCATATCCAGAACTGAAGGAAATAATTGCATTATCTGGACAACCTGGTTAAATTCCACTTATTGTGTATCGACTTGTTACAAAACAAAAGAAATAAAATTCGCCCTCCCGCACCATATTTTTATTCGCATAGTCCGTAGAATAATATTTTTTTTGTGCTCGGCCTTAGCGGTAATTGATATTAAAGTAAAATGTACACTTGAGGTAGACAATTGTTGCGATGATTGCAGTGTATTCTCAATGAATTGTACGTAATGTGTGCCACAAAAAGCTGTCGGTGTTCGGTGTTTCACCTCTAAATAACGGCGTAATGAAATATGTTTATTTATAGGGGGCTAATCACCGAAAAAGCATGTTGAACTGACACGAAAAATAGCTTCTTCCCATTAAAATAGATTTGTACCTGCCAAAAAAATTGCCCTTAAACCGTTTGCTTACTCCTGTAAACGAGTGTTAAAAACAGTGGACCGGGCGAGATCACAGGTGTAAACATAAGCACAACACGTGCTACAACACGTGTCAATAAGGAGATGCCCTGACTGACATGGTCCAAAAATGTAATTCATGTTCCCGCTGGCTGAAACATCGCGTGCTGCGACTCTCAATCGGACCTCCGGTCACGCGGCCTTGTTATGGTAAACAGACATACGTGGACTGTGTTAACCAGCACGCAGAGCCATAACAAGGTGTTGAACAGCCGTATGTGAGGTACTGAGGCTGTGTTGTGATTGTTATGCTAGGGAAATGTTTATATAAAGCAAAACTGAACCGATATTGTGAAAGAAAAGAATAATATTGCTCCTGATTATGTCATTTTATCTGTTTTATTTAAAAAATAAAAGTTTTTCAGCTTCAGATTATCTTCTGAAACTTACCGGCTTTTGTGGATCAGATGAACAGCCGAAAGCACAGAACGCAATGCCGGGAGATCGTGAGTTCGTATCTCAGCCAAGGCGGTGAGATTTTTCACGGTCGGCCCCCACTCAGGGTGAGCGCTCTGCAGGCTTAATGGGAAGGCCGTGCCCAAAGGCCGTAATTAACTCATAAACGAGTGCGCCTGTCGAGAGTTCCTCCGGTAGTCACCGGGCCTGGTAGAGGCCAGGAATAAAATGAGAGGAAGCGTGTGATACTGCCCGGTCACGTAGTCCGAAACCGCAATAGAGTTCGGCAGATGAACATATACGTAGTTAAGTTAGCATTGAAAAAATAATTGGAGGTGGTTACATCCTCTTAAAAAAATTCTGAATCTTATGCTTTTCATCTCCTACCTGAAAATCGCAGAATAGCACAAATATTTGGCTTACTCTAAATTATATTCGGTAGTGAAACTGCGAAGTACGTCACAACAGATGAAGAATGATTGATTGGATATCTACACAAAAGTTAACATCAGAGACACGATTTTCATCTCCGAAATGATGACGTTCATATCATCTCCAGAAGTAATAATACAGTAGGACAACTAGCAGAAAATATCTTGTAAACAAATACCGATCGAATCTGGCGGTATGAAGCAACCTGGTCCGTCTTTTGGTTTAATATTGCAGCCGACAAAATCAATGAGATTGGGACAATCTGTCAAAAAACTAAATGCTGGAACTCTAGTCAACATTGCTTCCTGGAAAACATTATTCTGGTAAAAAAGAAAGTGTTGTCTTGGTACACAGTATATAAATGAATAATACTGGAAGCAGGTAGGCCGGGCTCATTATCACAAATGGCAAAACCGAATTGGTTTCTTCTGGTGATATTTTCCACGTAAAATTAGTTTTACAGACACACTAGACATCTTTATTAAATAGTCTGGGAACTAAGTATTAGATAAGAGTTTTACCAAGTAAAGTTTGTAAGTTATAAATCTAAATTATTAACTTCAAAATTCACCTTCTTTTTGACATTCTTAGCCAAATCTTAAATTTTTGTTCACATAACTGTTGGTCATATGTCATTCTAACGGCTTAAGGATTTATCTGCAGTATAACTTTGAAAAGTGCGTTAGTTTTATTATATTTATAGTCGACAATGAAAAATAAAAACAATTAGGTTAGTCAGTTGATGTTCTCCTTTGTATCAATTCCCATATATAATAAGGGAAATGTCACTTGCTAGACCTCAAAGTTTGTGAGAGGCAAATGTTTTGTGCAAAGACGTAAATATTGGAAATTATAGACAAATTATTTGCCAAATCAAATTTGTTTCTCTGCAAAATAGAGCGAAAATTAACCCTTGAATAACAGGATTCCTTTGCAAGAAGAAAATAGGAAACTAATGTCTTTGGTAAAAAAGATGGACATGTCTAAGGAGGAAACAAAAGCTATCCCTAAGTTTTATCATTTTCAATCACAATTTATACCTAATATACGTCATGTTTTGCTATTGTATGATTTCAATTGGAAACAATTATCTATGCGACTACTCATATCAGAAACAAATTTATTTACAAAAATGTCATTTAGTCAATATTTTCTTAATAAAATTAGTTTCCTTTCAAAATTTTGTTCATGTAATTTCCTGTGTTATTGTCAGTGTTACTTTTAGGAGCAACTGGTTTCTTTGAACTTTTCTAATTGCCATTATAGATGAGACACAAAAAGCAGCATTTTTATTTTGAAAACCATAAAATATTATAAGGAAAAGAAAGAACCATGACCAAACAGTAACCGCAGAATGATGGGGTGCTCATGAGGATAATAGTATCACCTGTGGCCATCTCAATTTCACTTCAAGGCAGACTGCAAAATAGTTAAAACGTTGTTTTATTCTCGTTAAACTCAGTTTGTACACTTTTTTCTTGGTGTTTTTTAAACATGAGCTCCATTAAGTGAGTTCTTCATGTGCAATAAGCCAAATAATAATAGGGTTTCACAAGGGTCTTCTTGTTCCAAGTCAAGGCAAATTTCGTAATCCATCATTTAAATGGACGAGGGTGTATCAATTATTTTCCCACGAGACGCTTTAATGAGAATTTAAGCTAGCGATAAGGGAAAATAACGCTTTAAATCAAATCAGTAATGTGTGAATAAATACATTATTTAAATTAGGATTTTTTTGTAAGGATGACCGGTTTGATGAAAACGTGTCTGATTATACACCACAGCAGCAAACCAAGACCGCATATATTAATATTGGAAAATAAAGTCATGTAATCAGAGTTAAATATATAAGTTTTTAATGATTTTTCTTTTTACGTGTCAAATACCACTCATATATCTTGTATCATGAAATATCTACTTCTTATAGTAAACAGAGGTATCTTTCATGTAAAATGTTCAGGATTGATCACTAGTGTATCATTCATTCCCAGGCCACGGTACCTGACTCGATTTAAACAGGAACCCGTTCCGATAACTGAGGTCTATTTATGAAGCTGGTTCATTGGACCTTTCATAAAGATAAGCCAAAGGGCGCCGACTGCACGACGGTCTTATTTATATCCACGTGTTTATAACTGGGGGGGGGGGCAGAATGGCCTCCGCTGCATTTTTGTCTGTCATCATGAGCACATGTATTGTATTTGCCAACAGCTCATACTACCGTCTGTTACAGAAGCTTTATCCCAGACGCATAGGAGATTAGAAAAAATCTGTTTGTACGTCTGTACTACCATAATCGCCTAGAGTATTGAGTGTCATTTAAACCCCTGGAAGGATTGGGTACTAAAAGCAGACGTTTACTGTATTTGTTATTGTATTATTGTACATAACACTATAATAAATAAACTCATTCATTCCTACACCGTGCACGGAATGATTCCAAGAACCAGTTTCAGGTGTCTAAAGTCCCTGTTATGAATGCTTATGTAACAAATTGAATTTTACAGGAGACTAGACCATTTTTTTGTATTTTACTTAACCTAAATTCACGGTTTGCACACCGTCAGAACACGTGGCACTATCTAAAGGGGGATGATCGTAAAACTTGAAGACATATAATAGTCTTGTTTATTTAAGTCTATATAGCGTAAAGTTATAAACAACAAACAAAGTCAGGTGTGCTTCATGGTCGAATCGTTTGCAGATAACAGATTTCATAAACTTAAACTGAGACACAGTTTGAGAACCCGATATCTTACTTGAGTATGCTTCTCATTTTCCTCCTTAATATTATGTTATACATATTTCAAAATAAGACATGCACCCGCGATTGAAATGTTTACGTAAAATGTAATTATTGCATTCTTTCGTTTTCAACAGTTTGGAAACAGAAAAGAATCGATCCCTCGGAAGTTATGAAAGAATATGAAAAAAAAAAATAAAATAAATTAACAATTATTAGGTTAATTTTTTTAAATGATTGATTCTTTTCTTCACCAATTCTCAATTTTTTACATGTTCCTCTAGTTTTGCCCATTAACATGATAAGAATATTGAAATCAGAATAAAATGGTTCCTCGATTTTACACTCGACTGCTACTTAAATAATAATATATGATTACATTTATGAGGAAACGAATACTGTTACGAAGACAAATAAATTAGGGGAAATTCTGGGCCGATCCGGGAGTCGAACCCAGGTCGGTACAAGTCCGACGAACCAACTGCTTCGCTAGCAGTTCGGTCCGCTTTTTCGTCATCCCGTAACACACCCCCTCTTAAGAGCGTTCTGCTATCATCAGAACAAGATTAATTATCCCAGGAGTCACACTTTGATGAGCTTATTCCCTGGGCCACAAAGTTAACCGTCACGTAAGACGAGCCCCCATTTTGTTACGAAGACAAATGAGGGGAAAATCCTGGGCCGATCCGTGAGTCGAACCCAAGTCGGTGGCGCACAAGTCCGGCGTACCAACCGCGTACCAAAGCAAGTTTCACTAGCGAGGCAGTTCGGTCCGCTTTTATGTCACCCCATAATAATACATACAGACACACACACATATACACACATATACACACATATATATATATATCTTTAACTACCTACTATTGACTCTGTTACATATCAATTTAGTATAAGGTTTGAAAAAATAAGGTATTATATTATATGTTAATTCTAAACCAGATTTGGAACATAATATATCATAATAGGGTCAGAAATAAAACCAAGCGTTTTCTAATCTAATACTTATAAAAGGAATTCAGTTCACGTTTGTTCGCGGTGTTCTCTAAAACCGCGTTGTGTACAATATTGTGCCATACATCATTTTAAAGGTTATTATCCCCGCAGTGACATAGGCGATATGAAAATAAATAATTTTTAATAAACACATAATTTTGAGTGATTTTTCCGTTTTTTTTACCGAGCACAGCCGAATTGCCTTCGGCAATCACCGGAATGCGTGCATCGTGGTCACTTAACCTCTAACACTAAGGACGATTGTTCATATGAATAATGCTTGCTTTCAATGAGGGATTTGACCCACGTGCGTGGTCAGAAAAAAAGAAAAACACATGTTTCTCGCTTTATGAAACCCAGGAGGATTAATGACAAAACCTAATTCAAGGTCCCGAATTCAGGAACAGGGCTGGGGTGATGTCGGGGGTCTGAAAATGGGATACGGACCCACTGCATGGAGTCTCGCTGGGTCCGCTTCTGCTACTTACGATGTATGTATATTTCTGTTTCCTTCTTCAGGAACAGTTTCCTTGCAACGTACATTTAATTAATCTAATGTTTTCCTCACATCAACCTATTCTTTATACGTCCAACGATAGAAACCAGTCAAATATCAACGAAACACTGTATGCCTCCGCGTCTCATTCCGGTTCGCAATGTAAACCATCACTGACCAGGTCTTTAAGGTAAACATACCGGGATATGATTTTTGCTAGGAGCACAGCGCCACAAAATAACAGTAAAAATTATTTGTACATATTGCATTCCGAGAGTATCCCACTAAAAATCTATATTTTCTTTTAACTTTGAGCCAACCTTCAATATCTCAGTAAATATATCTCCCAAACCGCGATGAAAAGCCCGGTATATCGGGTTTATCAGCTAGTCATTAATATATTTAATTTACAATATATAAATATAATTCCCTGAACATCGGAGGGGGGGGGGGATGCTTACATTGACCCCTGCTCAAAATCCCCCCCCCCAACCCCCCCGGTAAAGACGAATAAAATGGCAGTCCCATGAGCGGTTTGAGATTTGGGAGAAATAAAGCTGCAGGGGATCGGCAAGGGCGCGGGGAGACGCAACACGACAATACTTCTAGTTCAACGTCGAGAAACTTTCTGCAGAAAGAGTTAGGTAGAACTGTGACGTGAATGTATAAGTTTAATATACTGAAATCACTTTTTTGGGGGACCGAGCCATCATTCTCAAATAATCGTGGGTAGGATACTCGTGTGTACCGTTTGCCCACAGGGTATGCCAAAGAATCCGGAACCTCCTACTCTGAAACCTGGCTACGCTCCAGTCTCCCGGGGTCTCAGATTTAAGGTCATACAGTGCAGGTTATCACCATTTCCCGAGGCCCCGGCCTTTTCACGCTTGCATTAGCCTGTCCGGTGCATTATTGGTTGCCGCGTAACAGGTCGTGAGTGACGTGCTAGTGATACACGTGATCTCCAGTAACGCCATCTCGCTTGAAATCTCATCCATCTCGTTCGCGGTAATTCACCGAGGGAATTTACTAGCAACCACCCCTCTATTAGCTACCCTGGGTCTAAAGCTGGCTTTCTATTGAATTTCCACGGCCGGTCTCCGCACGGGAGTAAATCATACATGGTAAAAATAGGTATAAAAACTACATGACTGATCTATCGTGAATAGACTTGCACTTAATCTAAGACGATCAATAAGATATGAGATCGTAAACGGATAGCTCTGGTCACGAACATGTTAAATGAAGCATCAGCTCTGAAACGTAAAACGTAAGTAAAAATACTGAATTACACGAATACTTTACGACTACTCGCACCCTTTTTTTGGGACACCGGGGCCATATTATAATGTGTATACGTGACATCTGTAAAAGGTCTCAGGTTTGGGCCTCAACTTTATAATTATATTCTGATGTACAACGCTTTTCTACTGCGAGTTTGTTGCCTGCACAACCTAGGAAAAGCCGAAAATGAAAAATGGGGACGCGTGTCTCATTTTTCACACAATTTTGGCCAGAAAACAGTGAGACAAAACCTACTCCCTCAAGCCAATCCTAAACTTGCAAGCATTTGGAAATCATGTCTTTAATTAAAGAAAAGAAATGATCATACATGTTTTGGCCATTATTTAGTGTATTTATTGCTAATAATCCGGGGGGGGGGTCCTATTTTGATCATCTACAAAATCATTTTCGCATCTATATCTGGCTGTTTTTCATTAAAGTAAATTACTTAGCTTCTGTTTTCCTGAACATTAATATATGGTGTAACAAAAAATGTGAAAGAGAAATACTTTGAAGAGAAATTTATTTTTTTAAACGAAATAATCCAGTGGTGACTACGTTAGGTCCCAATCGACGGATTCGAATAGAAGGCTCCCGACAAGGGTTCACATGGCGGTAAGCCAATAAGAAAAGCGTGTACAATCACTGCCCGTGCACCATGCAGTACCTCAATCGTAAAAAGGTCAGGCCGATATGTGATAGAATTTGTTTGGTCCACTCTGGAGTTCTGAAATCAGGATTAACAATAAGAAGTCTTAATGTTAACAATGAAACAGTTGTTTTTCTCAATATCACTTTAAACCTTTCTACTGAGTAAACTATTTATAATTTGCTATTTGAGCTGAATCTTTCTTGTACCGGGTTTGGTGATGGATCATAAAATTAGGGAATATATGCTCCATTCTTGCGTCTGGATGGCCCGCAAGGAAGTGCGGGAAAAGTAAACTCGGAAATGACCGGTTTCAAGGAACTTAACAATTAAATCAAGGAAAGCTAATTTATCAAAAATGGAATTTGAAATGGCAGCTGCAACATTCCATTTGAAATAAAACATTTGAGAATGGTTATCATTTTGAAAACAGATAATCCATCAAAATTCATGAATAGGACATAATTCATCCAGCACAACATAATTTACAACCAGTTTTCCTCTCTTAAAATGTCAAGTAACACCATTAGCATGTTAGATGACAAAAGGCGTATATAATTTTCAAAACCACCTGATACATATTATTTTGCTTACTGATTGGTTTTAATGTCCTTATTAGTGGTAGCTTCCTTCCTATAACTCTCATTAATGTCTATTTCGAAGATTAATTGATTTAAAACTTCACGTTTATACCACCTGATCAACATATTGATTCATAAAATAAGTCATCGTTATAATAAATGAAACAAAAAAGATGTGAAATTTCCTTAGATCACCAGGTGCTTAATTGATGTAATCGGATAAAGATGCATTTGCGTCTTCATAAATCCAGTAGTTGTCGCCTGAACTTTCCGCCTTTCCAACTTGTTACAGACCAGTTAGCTTACTCCAATACAGTACTAGTGGCATCCGTGAGGGGCCGATCCCCTACAACTTACTTGTCAATTTGAAATGAGTGATCTCCTATTTATTTATTTGCATATAGTTTGTGACCAATCAAGGACAGCTGCAGTATCGGAAACACACGCACTGTTTATTCTTCATGTAAAAGGGCACGCTTACAGATTATCAATACATGTATGCATTTGTTACTTTCACGAGTTGATACTCCGTTTGGATGTTCACTGCCTTCTTAAAAATGAAAAAAAAAATCAGTTTAATAAAATATAAAAAAAATCCAGTTGGGTCTTGTACTCGGATAGGGAGGTAAGGCCGAGTCCATCTCGAGTTCAATAGAAAAAGTATATTTCGCTTATTTTAAATACTCATGAACAGGTGCGAGCTACTTGTATCACTATATTACAAAATAAAGATAACACTATAAATTCAAAGCTTTGCTGCTCAGCATTTGCTGCTCAGCAATGTAATTAACCATTATAGTAAAAGCATGTGTGAACTAACTTAAAAATGTACATGATAATCTGAAATTTCCATTTTAAATTGCTTCTTAAGGATTTTTTTTTCTTTTTTTTTCTTTTTTTTTCTTTTATATTTTAGAGGGTTCTTAAGGATATTTGCATTGAACTCGAACTCGGGTTCGAAATGACTCGCACTCAAAGAAGGTGGGCTTGGACTCGAGTGGCCTGGACTCGGACTTGCTGTCGAACTCGGATGGTGTGGACTCGACTATATTACTGTTAGTATCAAAGTTCTTCCTGAATCAGGGCCGGTCGAGCTGAAAGTAATCGGTAATTCTTGGAGTAATAGAGATTGCCATATTGCTTTACGGTCATTGAACCACCTGGTGTTTGTCAAACATTAAGCTTAAAGCCGAGAGTCAAGTAGCTGAACTAGACATCATAATGTCTGCTTTTATCCCTCTAAGTTAACTCTCTTCTCCATCAGTCTAACATTTCCTGAAAAGTTTCGATAAACTTGACGTTTGCGGCCCCGCGGGAACTTTGGCCCACTTAAGTTGACGTGATTCCGGCGGGCATTTTTAGACGTTCTTTCCCTCTTTGTTGTTTCAACAAGTAGTCCCTTAATCACAACAAAAGTCTGTGGTATTTTATAACTGTCCTTAAGCACTGCTCGGCTACCCACGCAGTTTGCATCTGTTCGGGTTAAGAGGACTAGCTGACTTGCACAAGAACACTAACAAGGTCAGTGGACTTGACATTATCAATAAGGATATCAACGGATACAGGATCCTAGACAAAAAAGGGGGTAGGGGGCACTCAACACCCTGACACATATAAACAAATGTGTTGTGGTACAACATGTTATGCATAACTCTCGCATGAAGAAAACTGCATCAGATGTATAAGGATAATCCGCCGCTGATTTGAATTATTAAACATATACTAGATGCACCCATAGAAAATCCACGAAAAAGCAGCTTAACGCAGCAAATGCTGAAAGACAGGCTCATGCATATAGACTCATTCAGGACATGATGCTTCGATGACTTTTATCAGGTTGAACGGAACCGGTGGATTCTCCCAGAAATCTTTCGGTGCAAGTCCGTGGCAAAGAAATAACTTTCGCTTTGGTTCGTTGCCTTGTCTTACACCCCCGTCACACGAGAAGGCGATCTCGCTGCGAACACCGAATCGGGGCGGATCGCCGTACAGCGAAGCCAGAGTGGTCTTAGGTTTAGATGAGTTTCGTAGGAGAGAGATAGTGTCGCCTTGGGTTGTCATATGATCAGTATAAACGCCATTAGTGGCGACCAGTTTTGAACATGGACAAAATTTCCGCCGCGGGGTCGCCGTGGATTGAAAGCGCAGTCAGATCGGAGTTATATCGCCATTAGTGTCCCAGCAGCGCAGTACCAGCTTCCTGACAGCGCAGGTCGATCGCCAGTAAACATGGTAGCATCGGTCTATCTGTTACGCTTCGCACACTTACGCCGCCGCTACCGAGACCTCGGTGACCCTAGTGAGCTCTTTACACGCTCCGTACGGTGCTGCAGCTGCGCTTATGACGTCAGAGCTGCGCTCTCTCTGCGCCCAGTTGGATTCGACGTGTGCTGGCGTGTGCGCTCTGACGAAGCTCGCGGCGCCAGCACACGTCGTGTCGGCGGGGCGAGAGCGGCATTGCAGTCATACATGCAGGGTTTTTACGATGTTAAGGGCGACCAACGGCGATCTACTAGGTCGCCGTAAGGTCTCCTTCACGTGTGATGGGGGCTTTAAGGAAAATTAACGCAAAAAGGTATATCCAGATTTTTCAGAAAATATACAGAGCTTTAGCGTTAAACCGAAGAAGAATCCATAAAAATGTTGAAGTAATCAGAATCTATATAATATATATATATATATATATATATATATATATATATATATATATATATATAATAAACGTTAAGCACGCTGGAGCATCGTGTTATTACTCCGAGTTTCACGCCGATGCCGGTATCGACACCCGGGCGATCATCAGATAACTGACTAATCTGCTCTACCGTAGCTGTATCGAGCACTATACTGCAAGAACTGGAACCTACTTTGGTTAATATATATATATATATATATATATATATATATATATATATATATATATTATAACTTTGCTTTGATCAGTTTGTATTATGCCATTAGAAAATAAGAAGAATCTCGTTGTCCCCATGTAGAAGTCGGCCATTTTTTTCTGCCACTCACCAGGTGTAACCGGGTCTCTGAACCGTAACAGTAGTACTTGAAAATCGTACACTTGAACACATGACTCATAAGAAAATTCTTGTGGAGGGTTTTCAGGCACTGGCTGCAGTATCTAGTTTGTTAATAGAATCCCTATTAGTTTAAAGATGTACTGGTATTATATTTTCTCGTTCAATGTTTCTGGGGATCCTAAAAGATAGGAGTGCATAACCCCCCCCCCGGAACTTGATTTAGGTTGTATGGCTTTGAACAAACTTTTTTTTCAAACAACCCTTAAAAAAATGAGGTAATGAAACCATGGTTACAATGAAAAGATATTAATGGATATCTAGAAATCAGCATACTTGTAAACCCATAAAAAGTCAAACAGTGGAAATGTTAATCCAACTGAAAAGCCATCACGTTGAAAGCGGAGTCATGTGGTCTTTGATCTGAAGTAAAAAAGCTTCACTCCCCGTGGAGGGAAGTATTTGGGATCAATGGAGATTAGCGGGGACCTGCTACCTCTAGTTGCTCAATACTCTCTGTGGCTAGTGTGCACGAAATGCAGGAAAATCCCCAAGGCGCCTCCTGAAAAAAGTGACAGGCGTGGAGGACCTTGTAGCACAAAAAAAAATAGGGGCACCTATAATGGGAATACTAAACGTATCAACAATATAGCATAATCCCACAAAAGAAAGCAAACTTGTCCTAGAAAAGGACACCGACGATACGTTTGCATAATTTGGAGAGTCAAATCGGAGCTGAAGCAGGAAATCTGTTGCCTAGAAAAAAATACAAATACGTATTAATTATATGGATTAATCTGTTTAAGAGATTTTTAAATATCTGTTGGTAAAAGAGGGGGCCCATACGCTCTCTATGACGCTGTCCTTGACTTAAATCACATGATTTTTCATGTTCCTTTGTACCGGGTTGAGTAAATCCGTAACGTAGTTTTATAAAAGCATGGTACAGTACTCGCATCCAGTAATGCAGTGTTGTTTTGCTTACAATACTTGGAGTGTACATGTTCGTTTGATTAATGACGTGAGCAGAATCAACTAATATTTCCCAGTACATAAAACAGCTCTTTGTACATAATACTATTTTACATATAACCGTTAACAAGTAAGCTGATGATTATCGGAGTGTTTGATTATTTTGAACACTATATGAATCTACCTCGGTAGATGTCCTTTTAATGCGGTTTCCTTTTTTACGGACCGCACTTGGATTACCAGGTGTCGTTGTTATGTCAGTTAACGGAAACCCAGCATGTTAATTCACATATGGTTTGTTGTTCTCTCTGGAAAGCTGCCGGTGTATAGTTTATACATTTAATACAAATAAGGTTAAGTTTTGTCACGTACTCTGATTTTCCCCATGGTAAAAACGAGTCAATTTTTACCTTAAGAATGACCGTAATTGTACAAAAGCAGCGCGTTACGTAGAAAAAATCTGAACTGTTTAATTGGAGATCTTTATTACTATAATGAGAGATTTGACTTTGTCAGTTTTAAGTCTTGTGTTTGAGAGTTATAAATAAAATAATACATATTATACAAAAAAATACAAATAATACAAGAGAGTGCCCATTCAGTGTAAGAAGTCACATGACCGGCACAAACTCACGGTATATACTGCGTAAAAGATAGCAGAGAAGTAAATTTGAAAAAAAGCTCAACAAGTTATTTTCACTTACAAATAAACAAAAGTGGTTTTTGCTTTAATACATACAGTAGGTTTAATACATAAAGAGAGATAATATTTCTTGTACCCATTTTCGAGCGGTGGTTCGATTAACATTATGTTTCCCGATTAAAAATTTCTTGTGTAAAAACCAATGATAACAGATCTATTGTAGGTGCTACAATGGCAGCGTGGATGGTTTCCTTAACTCTAAAAGTTACATTTTATGTGTATGCAATCTCAAATCGATCACTGCATGGAAGCAACCCCACCTGCTCAGCCTCC
The DNA here is from genome assembly GCA_026874595.1 of Sipunculus nudus. Classification (NCBI taxonomy): domain Eukaryota; kingdom Metazoa; phylum Annelida; class Sipuncula; order Golfingiida; family Sipunculidae; genus Sipunculus; species Sipunculus nudus. The sequence goes on along the minus strand of CM049306.1, from coordinate 34,617,275 downwards.
CCGCCCCCGAGCAATAATGGGTAATAGATTATAGCGTGTACTACCATTAAAATATGGTTAAGGCCCAGAATAAAAGTCAGGGGCAAAAGTGTCATCTAGGACTAATACTGCATTTAAAAATCAACCATAATGTGGATCTAGAGCAAACAGAAAATGGCAGAGAGAGAGAGAGAGAGAGAGAGAGAGAGAGAGAGAGAGAGAGAGAGAGAATATTTTTGAATCGGTGGTTTTGCACTCGGAAGGATGGATTTAAAAAAACATTTTCAGCAAAATATGAATATAGAAATAACAACACCATAAAAGCCTCTCCGCCCAACGGATATTTCTTTCAATTATATAACTCAAACGGGTGGCAATTAATTGCCAGAAATACAATTGTTGTCAGAAATACAATTAATTATTCTGACTTAAATGTTACCTGCATTTCGAAGAGGTTACAACATTTTTGAAAACAGAGCAATATCCATGGATACCCCAAACTCGATATCTGAGGTACAGACTGAACAACTAAATGGTCCACCAGTTCAGAATCGCAGTATTGCACGTGAGAGCCTTGCATTTCTTCTCATTCAGCTGTTGCCTGCGAGAGTAGCCGTATCATTAAACTGTATGGCTGCCTTTTGTCTATTCTCAACGTATGACCAATAGTATCACCAAGAACAGATCTTTCCATCAACCCCATCATTAATGATATAGTCATTTGAGTACGCTTACCATGACCTCACGTTAATGGACACGGTTATTTTTGTAAGGCGACAATTGCGTTTAATGAAGAACATAACTTTGTCATAACGAAGCTGTTTTCACCACGTAATCCCCCGAAATAATCACTGGCGAGGAGGAGGTTTGAAGGCATTCTGGGTATTATTTGTTTGACTTTTATAGCGTAAGTCTCCGTAATGAATGGGTCCTCCGTCTCCCATCTGGCTGACAAGCTGATAAATGTCCCCATTTTAAACTAGGACAAGGTTATCCAGAAATAGCCCTTCAAATTATCAACCCGGTTTTACAAGCAGTTTCCAGGGCACAGGGCTTTAATGGGTTGCTAAAAGTTTAAATAGTAATTTGTACACTTATAAAAATTACCTTTGAAACGAGTTATATTATGTTATGGAAGCTAATATCAACAGATCACGTAGCTAAAAAAAATCAGATTCTGTAACACTAGGCAGCGTGAAATGTCTAGGGGAATGAATAAAGAAATCAGTGGTTTTTTGTTAACAAATAATTATAATTTATTCTTAAAACAATCCTAACATAACAATACACTAAATCACAGTATACAACACTACAACAGCAAATCAATACAAATATATAAATAAAGTGTACAGTACCTGGATACCACCACTGTCACAGCGACAACAAGTCCTTTATATTGTACAACCCAGATGAACAGTTCAAATAAATCTTCTTAGAGAATAACAGTCCAGTTCATTCACAAAATTAATCCGTTGTAATTCAGAAGTGAAGTTCTGATAGTGATCCCAAAGGCAAACTGAAGACTAAATAAAATCCGTTACAAAGTCGAAGAAAAGCTCTAACTGCCGCAGTTATAGGAAAAAGGTCCACAAACTGACTGGAATATATCTCTCCTCTCTCTCATCTCTCCCGGCTCTAAAACACAGCCCCTGATTTATAACTTTTCCCCTCAAGCCGAGAACTTTCCACTTTTCGAACAATCCAAAGAACCCAATAGTGAACACGTTACAGGAAACATCTAGAACAACGAATGCTGTGTCTCTACATACGGGTCCTCACGTGGGCCGGCTAGAAAGCCCCAGACTAGCATGACCGCTGTGCCTACACCAAAAAAAATGCTTTTGTTCCCATGCATTTAAGAAAATAGATATGTATATATTTCTAGCAAGAAAAGAAACACGATTTCTCTGAAAAGCATTAACAAGTACCATTTTTGCAATACATTCAAAATCTCTTCGTGTCACAGGTTAATTAGGACACTTGATAAAGTTAGTGTAGTGCTCAATTACTGTAAGAAACACTAAAAACAGACAAGAAAACTTTCGTTAGAACTCCATTAATCACACTGTTTCACAGTTGAAACCCATAGCACCGAATCAGAGTTTTATAGCTGCAATTAGCATTTTTGAGTGTTTCTGCAATCACTCCAAAAGGAGGTATCGCTGCCGCATTGCCGTATAGATTTTCCACCATGTAAAGAATCAAGACTGACAAATGTCCCCGGGATAAGGTTGTCAATAGATAGGCCCATGTATTACATGACCCTGCTTTACAAGCAGATGAGTTCATTTAAAAAGATTAGATTCGCTGCCTTTTCTTTGGCTCTACTTTGACAGAAAACCTAAAAGGTTTAATGGTCGTTTGTATGTGTTGGAAAATCATAATGACAGTTGCAAATTATATGAAGACGTTATAATACTAATGGCAAACACGCAAGTGAGTCGCAAATTAAACAGTTTCAATAGTGTTTTTGTTATGTCACGCTATTAGTTCATTTTGGCTGATTTTAAATGTTTCGCTACAAAACCATCAAGCACACGTACCCTCAATTTACACGTTTCAGATGTTAAGCCGGTAGTACCGAAGGGGTCTAACCTCACCCTCACCGTACCACATCAGTATATGTATATATTATTGAGGTTAATAAAAAATATATCTGTCCCAGAGACATTATTTACTTGTTTTGAGCGCCATGGTTAAGAACATAAATATACCACGTTGGCCACCTGTTGGCCGTACAGTGCAACTTCAAAATCAAGATTTTTCACACTGTCAGTCTGTGTTTCTACATTTTCCTTCTTCATCGATTCTTCTGAATATTAGTCTTGTTAATGTAAACGGACACACATGGACTGTGTTAACCTACAGACACAACTATAGTAACGTATAAAGCTTAATGTAAGATATTAATGTCCGTGTGCCGGGGGGATTGCTTGGATAGTTTTGTGTGAGGCAAAATGAACTGATAGCTGAAAAATAAATCACATATTATAACAAATGTTTTTGTACCATTAAAGAATGGCAAACACGTGACGTCGAATGCCATCCCTGATGAGAGCAGCTAACCAGCGGTATGACTTTTCTAAATATAACAATCTATACATCAGGCGTATGATCACTGAGAAATCATTCTTTCTTCATGGAATAATCATACGCGGGGGTGGAGAACAAATGTTAAAAGATCCTAATGTATAAAGAAATATACAAAACATACAGACAGTGGTGATGAAGTTAATCAGCAGAGCTTTGGATTAAACGTCCAGAGCTAGAAAGTGGATGATATTTATCTCTTATCAGACGTCTCGCCGAGATAAGACGGCCTCATCAGCGTCCATTCTCAGTTCAGAGACGCTTTTAACGCTTCCGGAAAGTAGATTTGGGCGTTTAACCATTTAGGTCGCTGGTGTTATTACTTGAGAGCAGAATTTCCCGGGGGAACGTGATGAACTTTCTTAACAGTGCACTGGATATATTGAGTTTGACGCAAAAATTGCCTTTACGTGTGTGTTTCTATTGGAAAACATTCTTGGTAGAAGGTGACACATTAAGTAAATGAGGGAAGATGCCATTGTTGCTCGTAGAGAAAATCTTAAACCATTGTTTAGATGTTAAAAATTTCTTTGTGGTCCCACATAACTGAACCATTCCGCTCGCACAATAAAGAATTGTCATAGACTTTTATATAAATTCCATGTTTTTCTCTTCTTAAAAAATTGCTCAGTATATTAAAACTGACTCTGTTGCTATATTCATATATGACGGCGTGGCAAACCGGGCATTATTTTAATAAAAATATGACAACAAATAACGGTCCATTTATCGGAGATAATATAATAAAATGAATATATGAGAAAAAAGTGCGTTTCGGTGCCCGAGGAGAAGGAGCTGAAAGGCAATTCGGAAGCGTTAAGATCGTACGATGTTGCAACGCTTCAGCTAAAATTCAACTCATTTTCACGTCACGTTTTTTTAGAGTATAGATTTTCTGTCAGGATTTCAGAACTTTAAAAGCAGAATAAGACAAATCTGCCTTTTCTAACTGCCTTTTATTACTTTTGGAAGAGTCACCATAGACTCTCTGGTGGGCTGTGATATCTTTATTGGGAAATCATAAACAGTACAGTTACAGTTCTAGGAGACGCCGTAATTCAACGCCGCTCTTCTCGTGAATTCCTGGGGATGTCTGGGCGACTCACCGTCTCACATGATCTAGCCAACCATATAAATGTATGTCATAAAGCTGTCAGAATCTGAACGACTTGATGAAATATTAGAGTCAGGGTTCAGGACTGGTATATCATAGGAATAATGCACTAAATTTGAAGCACTCCCGGTTCTTTCAGATTGTCTATATCTTTCTTCTCCCTCACTCTTTTTCTCTCTCTGTTTCTCGATCTCTGAATCTTGTATCTCTATCATATATATATAAATATATATATATATATATATATATATATATATATATATATATATATATATATATATATAAATCTGGATGTCCTCTTCTGACATGCTGATCAAATTTTTCATCCTCCCTCACGTTAGAGACACAGTCCCTCAATCAATATTTATTATAACTTAAAAAGGAGATGAGATCAGCTCAGAGCTTCTTCGGGCATAATTTTCTCATATTGGACAAATTCTACAATAACTCAAGAACTAACCATGATAATTGGTCAAACACTGTATCCAGACTAAGGATTTCATGGTAAAAGATGCATACCATCAAAAATCCATAAAAATACCTTATATATTTTAGAGATACAGAGGTACCTTCCATCGGCAATTCCACTATATCAGCAGAAATTAAAGAAATATAAGCAACGAATGAACAACCCTTTTTTAAACAGGTTTTAGCCGCGTCGGTACAAGTGTACACGTTTAAGACGGACTGTAACCATTCCCATTTCATAGATAAATCATTTTTATTCGTGAGGCCTCGCCATTCATATATCCGGATAGCATCACCGGACAGCTGAAGTAATAATCTCGTTTATATTCCCATTTACGGGGGAGGCCAATCGTATCGTATTTACTTGGAAATACAAGTTCTTTATGTTTTCTTTACATTATATCTAATTTACTGCGCCTCGTCTGAAAAGAGGTCATGGTCGTGTCATGATATTTTGCGTGCATTACTGCTTTATTTCAGTTCTTCCCACGCACCGACTATAGCAGCGAATTTTCCAAACGCTCAAAGAAACAGAAAAATATACGACCAAATGTTTTTATTATAATGGTTTGTTCCCGGTCAAAGCACTTCTATTAGGTATATTTACACAGAACGCGGCATTTTTAAAGGACAGCATCGCGCTCTTGAGGTTTTCCCAAATCTAATTAAAGCAAGGTCGGTTGTGGTGCTATTCCTCACACTTAAGCAGAATTACTACTTTTGAAACAAAACCTTTCGTCGTGCGTCCATGTAAACATAACGGAGCTGGAGAGAAAAAGTCCATCTGCAGTGCAAATAGATTGCTCAGTCAGGGCTTGCTGTCAGGGTACCAGTAATTGGCATCAGTGTGAAACCGGACACCCTAGTTACCTCTACGAACCAAGGAGAGCGGAGGTTATGTTTTCACCACTGTTTATCTTTTTCTCTTACGAACGATGTTTGTTTCTTTTACTGTCTGTGTAAAATTAGGATTCTAAAAATAGTTATTCAAAATTAAACGACAATTTTGTATAGGTTGGTCCGGGGATAGTTTACTTTTAGGAGTTTTGTCTATTTGTCAGACTATCACACAATGTTAATTCTTTTGATTTTGAAAATCGGCCAAGCCTACATGCATATGTGAGTGTTATTTAGGTGAAAACGATAAGTAAACCAATAAAGCAATATAAAACAATGCATAAAACATAGATTAAATAATTGATAAATCAATAAAACATGATAAATTGACAATAAATAGCATATTAATATATAAAAGATTAATAACACAAGGAAGCAACAAAACAGTATACAAATGAATTAAATAATCAATGCATAAAGAATCAAAATACTTGTATATGATTTACAAAGAATCTCGGGTCTGCATTCCCCAACACATACCTAGATACAGGCCCAGACTAGAATTGGCATAGATAAACAAAGCAGACCCTAGGGGGAAGTCACGTGGGATCGCCACGTCAAGCAGAGTGCGGTAATGAGGCGGTATTATCTAACAGGCCTAGAACATCTTCAATTACTAAGATAATCTTTTATCTCACCGTTGGCCATGTTTGTTGTTTAGACTGTTATAATAACTTAACCCAGCTGTTCGATTGCTAACCTTATTGTGTAAGTCTATAGCAATATATGTATGTTTATTTAATTGCGTCGGAGCCATTATCTGACAATAAATGTAAAATGATGAAGACACAATTTAAGTAGACAATTGTTCCTTGCATGTTAACGTCTGATCCAATATCCTGGTATCTGACCATCAAATTAAATTAATTAAGACTCAGTTAAAGCTGGCGGTCGGTTCTTATATCCTTGTACCTTACATTCAATTTAAATTAATTAGGACACAGTTTAAGTAGGTGATTAGTTCTATAACCTAATAGCTAAGCAGACATGTAAATTAATTAATACACAGTTCAAGTAGGCAATTGCTTCTTAAGTACTAATATCAGACTCTTTATTTAAATTAAAGCGCAATATCAGTGAGCCATCGGTTCCGTTATCCTAATGGAGGAAAGTTATCTGTTCCAACGAAATTGTTTTAAATCACACAGCAATAATTGCTAAGATGGTGAACAAAACCGAACCTTATTACAAAGCCGTTTTGTTTATGTATTCTCTACTGTCATTGCTATTGAAAACATATTATTGTCTGTAAAATATTATCTACAGAAAATGAGCTAATTGTTTTCACAGCAGGGTACGTAGTGTTCGTAATATTATGTTTAGAAAAGGAGAATACTGGCTTCGAAAAGGAATAGTGTTATGCACTGCTTATATAAAACCAAAAAAAAGTTGCAAAATGTTAAAAACGTTAAAATACGTTAGAATTACTTCTGATTAGCTGATTAAATATACTTTGTTGATGTGCTCAACCCTATCTTTTTATTCAAATATCCAAAACAGCAGTTTGCTATAGTTGCTTGATTCACCAAGACATTAAGTATGTATAAGTATGTCCTTTATGTGATGTATTTAAGTATGTGCGTCATATGTTTATTTTTGTTTTGTTTTATTATTGTATTGTATTTGTATTTACTGCATTATATATTACTGATTATTGAAAAGTACGTTCATTAGCACTTGTGTGTTGCTTGTACATTCAATGTAGAAATGAATATGTTTAAACCAACTGGACGTTAACGGCTGCACAACGGCCGCACTGAGTGAGACACTGAAGTGCTTTCCTTATCATGATTATTTCAATAGTAACTATCATATACAGAACCTGCCCTTCTAAAATTAAGCCTTGTGGTTAAGGCCCTAAACCAAGAAGCTTACGGTCCTTGGTCCCAATCCCGACACCGTCAAGTTGGTGAAATTTTCTGGATTATTCCAGATCCGCTGCAAAGAAAGTTAAAATCACAATAAGAACATATCATTCTGATAACATATTATTCTTATATGATATATATTATTTAAAAATTATCACATTAATTCTCATTCCATAGAAAAATCTTAAACAAGTAGCCCTCTTGTATAGCTATCAAGCATTCCATATATGCCTATTATATATATATAGAGTTACCCTCCATTGTAAAGTGCTCAATGGCCTACAGACTAGGCCAGAGCGGTATAACTCTGAAGAAAAACAACACTGTTAATTCACAACAGTCTGTTTCACGGAATGCGACCCGATCATCAGGTGAATGTGGTTAGAATCACATGTGGTTAGAATTCTAACAGCATTCACCTGATGATCGGGTCGCATCCCGTGAAACAGACTGTTGTGAATTAACAGTGTTGTTTTTCTTCAGAGTTATATATATATAAATATATATATATATATATATATATATATATATATATATATATATAACTGGAGGAATACCCTATCCAGTCCATTACCAGGAATGCGTTTACAAATGGTACAGTGAGCGGTCGTAATGTGCTACATACGCATACATATATACGCATACGTACTGAATTCGCATATATATTGATTCATCCAAAGAGAATATAATGTCCGATTCCTAGCTCCATACGGATACGTACCGTATATGTACTGCAAACGCATACATGATATGCCACTTTTAAGGTACCGCATAATATCGGTGCTTCATACAATATTTTTCGTAATGTCCGATTTTATTAGGCCATAACGAGAGAATGTTACATTAAAGATAACAAGGCCTGGTCTTTTGACATTTTTAAACGAAAGGTTGCGATAATATGAACCGAGTTATACCTGGATTTTATTGACCTCAAGTCCGTTTTCTAACAGCGAATTCGCTCATTAGAGCCCAAACACCTGTCAACATTATCAAATAGACACAACATTTATAAAAAAAGGGTAAATTAGAACTCTCCCCATACGTCATGACACGTAAATACTTAAAGGGTAAACGTCAACAAACAGGAGATGTATTGGTTCCAGTAAAACACCTGCTTAGCGGTTATGCTAAGCAAAGCAGCGCAAGTAATATATTGTATATTGATGGGGCCGACCCGGTTTAAAAGCCAGGATTTCTTTACTTGTGCGCAGAAGTTAGGTAGTCTCTTAAGCTCCAAAGAAAACTCGTTTTACCACGTAGAGAGGAATGGAATTTAAACGCTTCATATAACTCAAACAGATTTCTACCACTTGCGGCGTACGTTGCCCAGGAATCTCCCACCGAATATTGACTGAAATGCCAGCTGTCTTTCTCTCCGTGTCACTATGTTAGGTTCATTTGACCTTGGATGAAAAAAACGGAAATCACAGATCGAAAGCACAGATTACTCATTGTATTCGTCCACCGAATACAGATTCTTAAGGAAGTACCTGAGCTCGGCTCTACTGTCGATAATGGGCGCTTTTTAGTCATAACAAGGTACATTTGGTATGAATTACCCACATCAAGATGAAATGAAGATTTGTCGCGAAAGAAAGTGGCTTAAATTGAATTGTATCACGTCATTTAATTCTAATCATTATAATGCATGTTTCTTTTGCAGATGTTCACTTGCTTGAGAGATAAATTAAATCAAATTACACTATTTACATATTATAAAAGTGGTGAAAACTTTGGTCATCAGTCTAGCTAACCCAGTCTGTTAATTTGATATGGTATTTCGGTATTCTAAGCAATGTAATCCGAAACGCTTCAAATTACCATAAAAGTCACGGAGGTACACCTCCAGTTTCATCTGAACTCCTTCGAATGACGATTAACTTATTTCACTTGTGGACCTTTGGGTTACTGAAATATATATCAGCTTATACAGGGGTGGATGCAGGATATAAGACAGAGGGGGGGAGGTCTCAGACATATATATGTTCATATATTAATACATATCTTTTAGTAATGCGGGGGTAAGCGTCTGTGGCGCTAAAAATCGTTTTCGGACGTTAGGTTTTTTTCTTTTTTTTGGGGGGGGGGGGGAGGGGGGTTTCCATGCAACATCCGATCCCATGAACTGACTGTAGGACGGAGGGGATCAAATCTGGCTATTGTAGCAGTAACTGATCATTGCCTACATCATCAAATAAACACTGTCTTGAAAGGCGCCCGTTACGTGTCAGTATATTCAAATAATCATATTATCCCTATACGTAAACATGTATCACTATAAATATAATGATACTGTTATGACGTCATATAGAACGAAAGGGTGGCTTTACATAACAGAAGCGGATCCAGGGGAGGGGGGGGGTCCAGGGGGTCCGGACCCCCCTTTTTCTTCAGAAACAACGTTTTTTAAGGGCTACAGACTAAATTTTGCGACTTGGACCCCCCTTTTCCAGACCTGAGGACCTTTTTTTAGGGTTTTCTTTATTCCTCCTGGGTTGGACCCCCCCCCCCCTTTTCCTAAATCCTGGATCCGCCCCTGCATAACTTTTCAAAATTTAACACAGATCTTCACCGTTTGGACCCTCGAACTTTCCATGTGTCGCTTCAGTTTTGATTTGCTATTGAAAGCATAAATAAATATATATGTTATATATATATATATATATATATATATATATATATATATATATACAGGCAAAATGTTATTATTAAATAATCATTTGTCAAACAATGACAAGCAACATCGTCGTTTGGTATACAACAATGAATCTGGAAATTCCAATATTCTTCATAATAGCGGTTTAATAAATTGTCGTAAAAAGCAGTCACTAGCAACGTTCTCGATAACAAAGAAAATTCAACAGCTGATAGTGTCTAAATATAACTCGTATCTTGATTTGATTGTATGCAGCTGCATTTTTATTGTTGTGATCATCTCACTATTATAGGCCTAGGATATTGAAGACAAAAATTCATATTATTTGAAATGCAGAAACACGTCCAGGTGACTGGGATATAAATATTGGATCACAGCCTATCATCAATTGATATATAGGAAACAAAACTCCTATACATTCCTTCAATTATCCACTGTTATGCCGACAGGGATTGTTACATTACAAGTAATGGACACATCAATATTCTCTGAATTTTAAAGAATTTTCACATTCCGTCAATTTAATACGTTGTCACGTGACACCCTTAGTGTCAGCTTTTAGTTGATAGTCAAGAAAAATATACGTACATTTGTCTCAAAACTCGGTAGTGCTAAATTAAAGATAGTGTTTGTATTCAGTAGGCAGGCGCCTAACATTACCAAGAAATCATCAGTCCAAATAGATTGACCCAGTCGATGCAATGGTTAAGACTTAGTTCCTTCCAATAACAGAGCCGGGGGCCTGAACAGCTGAGCGTTAAAACGCTCGGCCTTTTCCGCTTGCGACCCGGGTTCGATCCCAGTTGCTGCAATGAGAGTGGGTTGTAGTGGTCCGTCTAAGGTCGGTGGTTCTCTCCGGGTTCTCCGGCTTCCTCAACCTCTTTCTTCGATCTTCAACTCTATCAGTAATTCCTATTTTCGCCTTAAATGTCAAATTGTATACACACTCGATTTGTCAAACTTTGTCGTTGCTGAGGGAGCCAGTGAGGGACTTTTTTTTCGGAGACCTGTGACTGGCTCGAGCGCCGACATCACTTTCAGTCAATCAGTCAGTCACTAACAGAACTATGAAATTTGCTCTTGTTGTACCGCTTAGAACAGGTAATGCCACATCGCGGCAAATAATATAACTAAATTACGGCTCTCTGCCGACTGTTTCATTTTGTAATTAGAGATGGCACTGAGTTACGTCTATCGGTAGAAGGAATCACGTTTTATTTTACGCATTTTAGTAGAAAACGTAAATACTAAATCCAAGACTACACTCCCAAAAGCAGATACCAAATGCCAGTTTGGGGTTCTTTTACAAATTTTTATTTAACCATGCCTGTTTGAAAATTCAGGGGTTTGTGTAAATGAAATTGAAGTATTGAACGTATGAGATTTACCAGTTAGCGGATAGCAACTGTAATTAAGGGACACATATAATTAAAATAATGTAAAATATGTAAAAGAAAGCGGGCTGGAGAGAATACGGTGGTCGGATGTTTGTTCGCGAGGGTGTGAACTTCGCGATATTCACGAGAGGAAAATTATCGAGGAAAATAAAATCTACCTTCATAAGACGTCTCATCTACACTTGTGAACAGTCAACGTTACTCTAGCCTGATTGGTATATATTTCATGTAGGATGTCATTGCGTATATCGTCAAAACTCGCAAGACTAAAAGGTTGATATATTAAATGACAAAATGTTCCCTTACGACATCCGTGAAACAAAGTTTGAAAATAAAAAATATATAATATTTTTCGAATTATCTGTCAATGATGTACACACATTTCGATGGTACCTTAAGGTTCTCGTTAAACTGGTAGGATAGTTCACATATTCCAATAAGAAAATGTATATACTATATTCGCTGTGAAGGTTAATGCAAGAAAAAAACGCGAAAATTGAGCCCTCGCTTAATTTCAACTCCGCGAATATGACATCAAACACAGTTTGTTCCTGATATTGCCTTTCTGACTTTCAAACTTTATGCCAAGTCAAACCTGTTGTCAACGAACGGTTGCGTAACTGTGGAATGCCGTAGTTACGACAGATGCACATTACATTAATTAACAACATTAATTAGTGTTTCTACTGCGTCACGTTTCTTGACACATTATAGTTGTAAGAATGATAACTGTAAATTATTAAAAGCCACTTCATTATAAATATAATAATAAGAACATTGGATAATTAGAAATAATTAAAGATTTCTTGGCGCATCTGTATTAATATAATTAATTTAATCGATCATGTGAACAAAAAAAAAAAGAGTCATATTTCTGCAAAACTCGATAAGCAACATTAACTTGAAGAAATCCGATACCTTTCTTTAAACATTTTAATTAATGTTATCCCTTTAATTCAGGAGTTCTCGAGGCAAATACAAGAAAGCTTACGCTGAATTGTATTCAAAATCAAGGGAATTTTGTTATTTGTTTGTTATAACTTTAGTTATTGTAATGACAATCAAAAGCTCTGTGATATATTGGTTTCAAAGCAATCACTGTGGCTTTGAAGGCGGATTAAGTGGATTAAAGTAAAGTTAAGCTCCGCACACCTAAGCGAGGCCCAAACGCATTTCATGGAAAAAACCATTACAATGGGTTTGATAAGTACTCATGGGAGGATGACCTCTCCAACAGCTGTGCAAGAATATTGAAATAAATACGTCGTTTTGTAAATAAATATTTTGAATAAATAAGACGTCAGAGTGCCTTGCCAAGTTAGGACGAGAACCATCTTACTAAGCATCTTTGTTAGTTACCTTTGGTGAATGTCTGACCACAAGAATCCACAAGCATTGCTCGCACGGGTTATTGGACGCGCGACAGTACTTGTGCGCGACACAGGAAATAACTTGTTACCATAGAGATGGTTATCTACTTTGGTTTGCGAGTTCATCTGTGTTCCTCTCATGTAATACCCTTAGTTAATAGAAGGTTAAGACCATCCGCATTGCAGCCCTTTATGTGTGTATACACATGATAATATAGCCATGCTAGTTAAATATACGAAATGGATACCTAGAAATGTTCGGTACGCACCTACAGAGAATCGAGCCCCTGACTTATCTGCTACTGATACTGAGCGACCACTTCTCTCCAATCTTCTCTGTGAATTAGCAGCTTAAGAATAATAAACGTGACTTCACGTAACGTCATAACACTGCCAACCCACCTTTTCTGTATATCTTTCATATGAAACATGGCTACATAATTATCAATAAACCAATATAATGGCTGCTTTCTGTCGTAGGTATGATGAAATGAAGTAAATGTGAAATTGGCCACTGTCAGTCAATTGTAGGAAGAACAAGACGAAAGAGAGCTGTCAAAAACCGGACGTACTATCCCCCTCATGATACAATACCAGACATCCACGTGGACCAAGCAATCTAATTTATATTTCCACTGGATCTTGTGATGTATTGCTGATATTGTAGACAAGGTGACATATCAGTGTTTTAAAGTGTTTACAAAATCGCAACTTTACATAAATTTGCTTTAAAATTTATAATCACTAGAATTCTGCAATTTAATGAATGCAAGCCTCCGCAATGAGGGTGAGGGATTGGGGGTTTCTATTGTTGGATGCTCCCCGGTCCGTGTTTGCATTCACTTATTCGACCAATATTCAAAGATTCATTAGATTGCATAAGTAACTGTACATTTGTGAATATTCCTTGATGACGTTACTGAATCCGGTTCATAAGGCGGATCCACACCAAAATCTAATCAATTTTTCATTAGCCCATCCCCGGTTGTAACATTTCCTCGTATTTAATGAACCAAAAACAATTCTATAATCTGAAAATGATAACCATTGCTGAAAAGACAATTAGGCGGCTTTCTAGAAATGTAATTCTATCAACTATAAAATTATTACAATTGTTGTTGTTTAAATATTTCCGCAAAACATAATGTTCATCATGATACAATTGTAATCTAACTCCAACAATGTATTTTTAGTTTACAACTTATTTCAAGTTCTAATCATATACAAGAGGCGTAAAATTACTGCTGTATATCATTAATAAATCAAAAGTACTTAAAGATGTTTGGTCGGATCCGTTCCCTAATACCTTTGGTTATGTTGATATTAGATATTTGATTGGTAAATCAGCGGTTGATGTATTGACGAGAGGAAATGGCGGAGGACTTTACGCGTGGTTGGGTCACGACACCCCCGTGATTACGATAGCTAAATCACAGCGCGGAGTAATCGAGAAAAGAATTTGCTGATAAATCACCATACGGTGTAAATATAAGCTGAAGTTTCTTTAGTAAGAAAATGTCCTTGCTTTTTATTTATTACGGCAATAAAATGCCACATTTTACGGGATATTGCCTTAAAAATCAATAACTACTATCGTATGAATATAAGTAAACGATTTATCAAGTTGTCTAATTAAAATCAGGAAGGCATATTAAAAAACCCTGAGATTCGGAGAGATCCCTCTGAGTTGGTGCTTGAGTCCAGGCAGGAATTGGACAAACAAATGTCATCTTAGTTAATTTACCCATGATGCGTAGCCGAGCTGCCTTGAGCTAACCAGGGGGGGGGGTTGAAAATTCAAAACCATACATGGATAAAACAACAAATACAGCTTTTCCAATGTTGGCGAGACGATTTTTCCCAGGAGGGCCGTAAACAAGTCACCGGCACACGTCTGTGCGTGTCAATGAGTCAACTTGTCCCGTTTTCGATCAAAGTCTGCCTGGCTGGCCCAGAGTCGCTGTTTTGGTGATCATCTCGACATCTTAAATGTATAACTCACAGGTCTAAAGGTGTTTTGCCCCGCATTTCGAAAAGGATTCACCATTCTCAAGCATTACCTTAATACTTAAAAGGGGATTCTCTAACACCCGAAGGAATAATAGGCTACCGTTTATAACCAGTCGAATGGCAGCTCTCGGTGGCCATCTCTTGAAAACAAAGGGTTAATTAGTCCACGTCAACTCCAACTGTTTACGTATTTACCATGTTAACTATCATTTCTTCTAGCTGGACAAAAAGATTCCATAGTTTTCTTTGTCTTCTGGTGAGGTAATGTATCATTAGCCAAGCCTAGTTTTATCAACGTCTCATATTTTATTGTTTAATCTTAGGCCATATAGCTGTTTTGTTTCCATTTCATATACCAACATCCATATTTTGTACCTATAATATATATATATATATATATATATATATATATATATATATACATATATATTTATATATATATATAAACATGAATTGTTCAATCACCTTTACTTTATCGGATGCGCTATGGTTTTTTATTTTTTTTTAAACAGAGTATCTGTTTTATTAAAACTGTAGAATCTCTTTCATCTTCTTGGGGATTCATTAATTTCCTACTTTGGGGACACATATAGCTCTGTTCCAAAAGTGAGAATCCATCTCAGCGTTATACTGGAACTTTTGTAAATAATGTTAACTCATGAACATAAAAAAAAGACAACAAATCATTTATTAATTCTCCTTTTTTTCCATTCTTAGACTATCAATTGAATATGTAAGCACATAATGAACACCTTATCTCCCTCTCGGTCAACATGTGGTAAAATTTTACCCTTTTCCTATGGACAAACACTGATACCATAAACTCTGCTAATGAATTTTATTTGGAGATAATTTTTTCCCTCCTGGCGGCAAGACCCAGAGCACTTCCCACTGTGCCATATAAGCATGCGGTTACGCTATGCTCAACTATTCGCTACAACTCCCGCTGCCATCGTCAATTTTTAACACAGTCTCTATACTGACTTGCTGGTTTGGCCCGAGGTCAGTTATCCCCCACTGTCAGCATATTTCCTCCCTTGCCGTTCTACACGAGCTTGCCACGGGCGCAGCCATGTTTGTTACACGCTTAGCTAATCAGATTACTTCTACTAGTTCTGCAGATTTTTTTTAAACGCAGAGCCAACCAGAATTTAGTTTATCAAGTCCAAACTTACTTGGTGTTTGGCACCTTGCCAAACCTGAAGTATATTGCTATTTCTCACAGCAGGTGAGCTGTGTTCAGAGCGTATTCCGACTTATATCACCTTTTCTCTGTTACACCGAATGAATAGATTCTCCATCTGTCGGATTACTCTAATTAACCTCTCCATTTATCGGACAAACCAGAAAGTTAACCTTTTACGTCCTCTTGTTACACCCAAAGATTAAACTACACTAGAGATAAACTCTCATTCTGTAGGTCTACACTACTGATAAACTTGTTCAGTTGTAGGAATTCACTACTGAAAAACGTTTCCATCTGTAGGTCTTCACTACAAATAAACTTTAGCACTTCACTAGAGATAAACTTCTCCATCTGTAGGACTTCACAACTTAATAAACTTCTTCAATTGTAGGAATTCACTGCTGAAAAACTTTTCCATCTGTAGGAGCTCACTACAAATAAACTTTAGCACTTCACTAGAGATAAACTTCTCCATCTGAAGGACGTCACAACTTAATAAACTTCTTCAATTGTAGGAATTCACTACTGAAAAACTTTTCCATCTGTAGGTTTTCACTACAAATAAACTTTAGCACTTCACTAAAGATAAACTTCTCCATCTGTAGGACTTCACAACAAAATAAACTTCTTCAATTGTAGGAATTTACTACTGAAAAACTTTTCCATCTGTAGGTTTTCACTACAAATAAACTTTAGCACTTCACTAGAGATACACTTCCATCTGTAGGACTTCACAACTTAATAAACTTCTTCAATTGTAGGAATTCACAACTGAAAAACTTTTCCATCTGTCGGTTTTCACTACAAATAAACTTTAGCACTTCACTAGAGATAAACTTCTCCATCTGTAGGACTTCACAACTTAATAAACTTCTTCAATTGTAGGAATTCACTACTGAAAAACTTTTCCATCTGTAGGTTTTCACTACAAATAAACTTTAGCACTTCACTAGAGATAAACTTAATTCGCCATCTGTGGGACTTCACAACTAAATAAACTTTTTCAATTGTAGGAATTCACTACTGAAAAACTTTTCCATCTGTGGGACCTCACTACAAATAAACTTTAGCACTTCACTAGAGATAAACTTCTCCATCTGTAGGACTTCACAACTTAATAAACTTCTTCAATTGTAGGAATTCACTACTGAAAAACTTTTCCATCTGTAGGTTTTCACTACAAATAAACTTTAGAACTTCACTAAAGATAAACCTCTTCATCTGTAGGACTTCACAACTAAATAAACTTCTTCAATTGTAGGAATTCACTACTGAAAAACTTTTCCATCTGTAGGTTTTCACTACAAATAAACTTTAGCACTTCACTACAGATAAACTTCTCCATCTGTAGGACTTCACAACTTAATAAACTTCTTCAATTGTAGGAATTCACTACTGAAAAACTTCTCCATCTGTAGGACCTCACTACAAATAAACTTTAGCACTTCACAAGAGATAAAATTAATTCGCCATCTGTGGGACTTCAAAACTAAATAAACTTCTTCAATTGTAGGAATTCACTATTGAAAAACTTTTCCATCTGTAGGTTTTCACTACAAATAAACTTTAGCACTTTACTAGAGATAAACTTCTCCATCTGTAGGACTTCACAACTTAATAAACTTCTTCAATGGTAGGAATTCACTACTGAAAAACTTATCCATCTGTAGGACCTCACTACAAATAAACTTTAGCACTTCACTAGAGATAAACTTCTCCATCTGTAGGACCTCACTACAAATAAACTTTAGCACTTCACTAGAGATAAACTTAATTCGCCATCTGTGGGACTTCACAACTAAATCAACTTCTTCAATTGTAGGAATTCACTACTGAAAAACTTTTCCATCTGTAGGTTTTCACTACAAATAAACTTTAGCACTTCACTAGATTTAAACTTCTCCATCTGTAGGACTTCACAACTTAATAAACTTCTTCAATTGTAGGAATTCACTACTGAAAAACTTTTCCATCTGTAGGTTTTCACTACAAATAAACTTTAGCACTTCACTAGAGATAAACTTAATTCGCCATCTGTGGGACTTCACAACTAAATAAACTTTTTCAATTGTAGGAATTCACTACTGAAAAACTTTTCCATCTGTGGGACCTCACTACAAATAAACTTTAGCACTTCACTAGAGATAAACTTCTCCATCTGTAGGACTTCACAACTAAATAAACTTCTTCAATTGTAGGAATTCTCTACTGAAAAACTTTTCCATCTGTAGGTTTTCACTACAAATAAACTTTAGAACTTCACTAGAGATAAACTTCTTCATCTGTAGGACTTCACAACTAAATAAACTTCTTCAATTGTAGGAATTCACTACTGAAAAACTTTTCCATCTGTAGGTTTTCACTACAAATAAACTTTAGCACTTCACTACAGATAAACTTCTCCATCTGTAGGACTTCACAACTTATTAAACTTCTTCAATTGTAGGAATTCACTACTGAAAAACTTATCCATCTGTAGGACCTCACTACAAATAAACTTTAGCACTTCACTAGAGATAAACTTCTCCATCTGTAGGACCTCACTACAAATAAACTTTAGCACTTCACTAGAGATAAACTTAATTCGCCATCTGTGGGACTTCACAACTAAATAAACTTCTTCAATTGTAGGAATTCACTACTGAAAAACTTTTCCATCTGTAGGTTTTCACTACAAATAAACTTTAGCACTTCACTAGATTTAAACTTCTCCATCTGTAGGACTTCACAACTTAATAAACTTCTTCAATTGTAGGAATTTACTACTGAAAAACTTTTCCATCTGTAGGTTTTCACTACAAATAAACTTTAGCACTTCACTAGAGATAAACTTAATTCGCCATCTGTGGGACTTCACAACTAAATAAACTTTTTCAATTGTAGGAATTCACTACTGAAAAACTTTTCCATCTGTGGGACCTCACTACAAATAAACTTTAGCACTTCACTAGAGATAAACTTCTCCATCTGTAGGACTTCACAACTAAATAAACTTCTTCAATTGTAGGAATTCTCTACTGAAAAACTTTTCCATCTGTAGGTTTTCACTACAAATAAACTTTAGAACTTCACTAGAGATAAACTTCTTCATCTGTAGGACTTCACAACTAAATAAACTTCTTCAATTGTAGGAATTCACTACTGAAAAACTTTTCCATCTGTAGGTTTTCACTACAAATAAACTTTAGCACTTCACTACAGATAAACTTCTCCATCTGTAGGACTTCACAACTTAATAAACTTCTTCAATTGTAGGAATTCACTACTGAAAAACTTCTCCATCTGTAGGACCTCACTACAAATAAACTTTAGCACTTCACAAGAGATAAAATTAATTCGCCATCTATGGGACTTCAAAACTAAATAAACTTCTTCAATTGTAGGAATTCACTACTGAAAAACTTTTCCATCTGTAGGTTTTCACTACAAATAAACTTTAGCACTTTACTAGAGATAAACTTCTCCATCTGTAGGACTTCACAACTTAATAAACTTCTTCAATTGTAGGAATTCACTACTGAAAAACTTATCCATCTGTAGGACCTCACTACAAATAAACTTTAGTACTTCACTAGAGATAAACTTCTCCATCAGTAGGACCTCACTACAAATAAACTTTAGCACTTCACTAGAGATAAACTTAATTCGCCATCTGTGGGACTTCACAACTAAATAAACTTCTTCAATTGTAGGAATTCACTACTGAAAAACTTTTCCATCTGTAGGTTTTCACTACAAATAAACTTTAGCACTTCACTAGAGATAAACTTAATTCGCCATCTGTGGGACTTCACAACTAAATAAACTTTTTCAATTGTAGGAATTCACTACTGAAAAACTTTTCCATCTGTGGGACCTCACTACAAATAAACTTTAGCACTTCACTAGAGATAAACTTCTCCATCTGTAGGACTTCACAACTTAATAAACTTCTTCAATTGTAGGAATTCACTACTGAAAAACTTTTCCATCTGTAGGTTTTCACTACAAATAAACTTTAGAACTTCACTAAAGATAAACCTCTTCATCTGTAGGACTTCACAACTAAATAAACTTCTTCAATTGTAGGAATTCACTACTGAAAAACTTTTCCATCTGTAGGTTTTCACTACAAATAAACTTTAGCACTTCACTACAGATAAACTTCTCCATCTGTAGGACTTCACAACTTAATAAACTTCTTCAATTGTAGGAATTCACTACTGAAAAACTTCTCCATCTGTACGTTTTCACTACAAATAAACTTTAGCACTTTACTAGAGATAAACTTCTCCATCTGTAGGACTTCACAACTTAATAAACTTCTTCAATTGTAGGAATTCGCTACTGAAAATTTTTTCCATCTGTAGGACCTCACTACAAATAAACTTTAGCACTTCACTAGAGATAAACCTCTCCATCTGTGGGACTTCACAACTTAATAAACTTCTTCAATTGTAGGAATTCACTACTGAAAAACTTTTCCATCTGTAGGTTTTCACTACAAATAAACTTTAGCACTTTACTAGAGATAAACTTCTCCATCTGTAGGACTTCACAACTTAATAAACTTCTTCAATTATAGGAATTCACTACTGAAAAACGTTTCCATCTGTAGGTTTTCACTACAAATAAACTTTAGCACTTCACTAGAGATAAACTTCTCCATCTGTAGGACCTCACTACAAATAAACTTTAGCACTTCACTAGAGATAAACTTCTCCATCTGTAGGACTTCACAACAAAATAAACTTCTTTAATTGTAGGAATTCACTACTGAAAAACTTTTCCATCTGTAGGACCTCACTACAAATAAACTTTAGCACTTCACTAGAGATAAACCTCTCCATCTGTGGGACTTCACAACTAAATAAACTTCTTCAATTGTAGGAATTCACTACTGAAAACTTTTCCATCTGTAGGTTTTCACTACAAATAAACTTTAGCACTTCACTAGAGATAAACTTCTCCATCTGTAGGACCTCACTACAAATAAACTTTAGCACTTCACTAGAGATAAACTTCTCCATCTGTAGAACTTCACAACTAAATAAACTTCTACAATTGTAGGAATTCACTACTGAAAAACTTTTCCATCTGTAGGTTTTCACTACAAATAAACTTTAGCACTTCACTAGGGATAAACTTCTCCATCTGTAGGACCTCACTACAAATAAACTTTAGCACTTCACTAGAGATAAATTTCTCCATCTGTAGGACTTCACAACTAAATAAACTTCTTCAATTGTAGGAATTCACTACTGAAAAACTTTTCCATCTGTAGGACCTCACTACAAATAAACTTTAGCACTTCACTAGAGATAAACTTCTCCATCTGTGGGACTTCACAACTTAATAAACTTCTTCAGTTGTAGGAATTCACTACTGAAAAACTTTTCCATCTGTAGGTTTTCACTACAAATAAACTTTAGCACTTCACTAGAGAAAAACTTCTCCATCTGTGGGACTTCACAACTTAATAAACTTCTTCAATTGTAGGAATTCACTACTGAAAAACTTTTCCATCTGTAGGTTTTCACTACAAATAAACTTAAGCACTTCACTAGAGATAAACTTAATTCGCCATCTGTGGGACTTCACAACTAAATAAACTTCTTCAATTATAGGAATTCACTACTGAAAAACTTTTCCATCTGTAGGTTTTCACTACAAATAAACTTTAGCACTTTACTAGAGATAAACTTCTCCATCTGTAGGACTTCACAACTAAATAAACTTCTTCAATTGTAGGAATTCACTACTGAAAAATGTTTCCATCTGTGGGTCTTCACTACAAATAAACTTTAGAACTTCACAAGAGATAAACTTCCCCCTCTGTAGGACGTCCCAACTAAATAAACTTCTTCAATTGTAGGAATTCACTACTGAAAAAATTTTCCATCTGTGGGACTTCACTACAAATAAACTTTAGAACTTAACTGGAGATAAACTTCCCCATCTGTG
Organism: Sipunculus nudus; assembly: GCA_026874595.1. NCBI lineage: Eukaryota > Metazoa > Annelida > Sipuncula > Golfingiida > Sipunculidae > Sipunculus > Sipunculus nudus. Next base: position 34,595,297 of record CM049306.1, on the reverse strand, counting down.
GGACTACGCTACTGATAAACTCCTCTATCTGTAGGACTACACTACTGGTAAACTTTCCAATTTGTAGGACTATCACTACTGATTAACTGCTCCATCTGTAGGCCACACTACTGATAAACTTCTCCATCTGTAGTAATACGCTACTGATAAACTCCTCCATCTGTAGGACTACGCTACTGATAATTTTCTCCATCTGTACGAATACACTACTGATAAACTACTCCATCTGTAGGACTACAGTACTGATAAACTTCTTTATCTGTAGGACTACACTACTGATAAACTTCTTTATCTGTAGAACTACACTACTGATAAACTCCTCCATCTGTAGGAATACACGACTGTTAAACTCCTCTATCTCTAGGAGTACACTGCTGATAAACTCCTCCTTTTGAAGGGATATATTGTAAGATTACCTTCTCTATCGATTATATTTGGAGATGACCCTTTGCCGCCTGTTAAATTCTCTATGCTCCGTGTACACTTGAAGATAAACATCTCCATCTTCCGTGCTACATTTCTGCCGGGCATCCTCCCTTATTCCGACGTCAATTGGATATAAACTTCTTTCCGGCATCAATTGGAAAAAAAGACCTCACTAATTTTCAGGAAAAAGAAACATTTGCTTTTTTTGCTGAATGCAACGACGATTTTAATTATTGATCAAGGAAATTACTTAGAATATAAACCAAGACATTTGTAGTATATATAATTGACTAGAGAAATATCGTTTAGCAGATAATGGTTCGTACCTGCAGAAATGAGAGGCAGATGGACGGGTGTATTTTTCCAAATTCGCATTACTGTTCCATACATATGAAAGCTGGGCTACATTAAATATGTATATATATATATATATATATATATATATATATATATATATATATATATATATATATATATATATAAACCTTCCCATGCGCACACGTGTGTGTGTGTCAGCTATATAGTTATATTATTATTTTCACATTTTCCTGTGGTTATCTTTGTTTTATTACATTCGGTGTATAGTGGTGATAGAAAAGCGGCTTGAAACAAGATTTTTGAATCCTGCGTTCCCCGCCTGAAACACTCCCGGGGCTCATTAGCCACAGACCAGCTTCTGAAATAGGTTCCGGTTAAGTCGACTGCATGACGACGATCATTCGCCGCAAGTGGCCTTCCTAAACCTTCTGGTACAGTCACGATAAAGGTATAAGAGGTTTGCACGGAGACAATTGGACCTTTGGGCGACCAGAAGACTGGCTGTGATCGCAGTAGCTCCCAGACAGGGAACAATCTTGATAGGTCCCTGGGACAAGGTGTGCACCGGACGGACGGCTTCGGTACTTTTTTGCCTCTTTGCCTCTCAGAGCGCCAGATAGGGCTAATGTCTAAAGAGGAATTACACACACACAAAGAAATGGAAGATTTGATAATGTTTAAGACCTGATTCACAGGTTCGTGGCGCACACTAATGGCGCGTGGGTTGAGTTAAGGTAATGTCATTTTGTTGCCAGGGATCTGTGAGCACAAGGTCGCTGCTTTTTTCCAATAATTTTCATTCTTATTATTTCATCTATAAAATTTTTACCGAGAGGCCTGCGGCAAACGTAAAAGACTTGAGTGCTGACGTAAACCACCAGGAAAAGAAGTGAGAGCATGTGAGGAGAACTTATTGTTTAATATAATATATTTCTTTTTCTTCTCCTCTTTGACAACTTGGCGTCTTTCCTTTACACAGAGACGCCAGTTGCGGATTTTTTTTCTGGACTTTGCGGACTTGTTTACTTTCGTAATGTACCATCTTCTCGCAGTATATTATTTTCAGGACATAATAAAGCCGATTTTTTTTCTAATTCATGCAAGGGCTTTATAAAATTAAAAAGTCGAAAAGTTATTTTAGCTTGACAATAAATTAGTATTTCAATTTTTAATTAAGTCAGCTGAGTTCTAACGATAGGCCTCTCTAAAATATATATATAAATGAATAATTAAATAGACATTATTCCATTGAGTGAAGATAGTCCTTTAAAGAAATATTTTATTCCTTAACTAAATATGAATGGAAGTATGTGAATAATCACATTAAATTGGAAGGAAAGAAGGTCGGGGGTAGATAGATAGATGGACAGACAGGAAGTTAATCTTATCCAAGTTAAAACAAATGTCTCAATATATATATATATATATATATATATATATATATATATATATATATATATATATGCGGGACAAGTATCAGACATATTTCTTTTAGAATGGTATCAAAGGGGCCTTGTTTCCCGGACCAGCACTAATGATTTACGTCAGGTCGGGGATCCTTTGTACCTCTGATGACAAAGCCCGATCAAATAGCTTTCTGGGGGACGTACCATGGTCTGGTATATGTCATTGGTGAAAAATGGCTAAGGACCGCAGTGGTTTCTTCGGTGGAAATCTTACCGAAAGCTGGCAGGTCACAGGGATAAAGCTACAAAATCAATCCGTATGGCAACGTCCCCATAGGATGAAAGAAGACCAATACGTCACGGGATGTCGGCGGACTCATGGAAGCCTTTATAACACCTTGCTGGGGGGTTAGGTTTGTCTGCAGGACTCCATGTAGTTATGTCCTATAAGGCGAATAGGTATCAGATAAAAGGCCTCGGAATTCCTCCCTTTTGTCTGGTCGCGGTTAATCAATCTCAGCAACGCTAAGCTGGTCATCCTTTTTAATATCTTTAGTGTCTCTGTTGATTGATCCAAGGTACACTGACCCTCGCTGGAATCATAAATGTTAACTAAGATATATAACTGAAAGATTTAGAAAATCAGTCCCATTTAGTTTCATTGTTCTCTCACGTCAACAAAACCGTTTAGAAATGGGAAAATTAGGTTTATAACAAGATCAAAGAAAACGTAGCTTAATAAACTGAAATACAACTGACAAGGAAATATTTCTTCTCGAGTCCCTGGTATCCATAATACAATAAAAGCGATTAATTAACTGCCGGTAAATGTTACATTAATTAAAAAAAAGTTTAAACCACCATCATAAAGCTAAGAGTCGTTTTAGTTTGGGCAAGTTGTGGTTCAGGGTATCGGGTAACTACATACATCCAGCATAGGTATCTAGAATCATGGACTCTCACAACGTGGCGTTGGGAGAGAGCACAGAAGCCAGGGCTATGTTTAAGGTTAATACTTCAGTTTCTCCATTGTGCTGTTACCGGCACCGGTCAACATCCATTGCGACAGGTGTGGAGACGATTCAAGTATAAACTTTTTGCTTGTGCACCTCGTTTTCAATTTTATCCTTATCTTAAATTAACAAATGTGAACAATATTAGAAAGTTTTCAAAGACCGCATTCCTTCGCTAACATTCTCGATCAACAGGTCAGGAAAATGACTGGGATCATGATCATACTTTGGTGTGTAGTAGGCAAGTGAAAGAAATAGATCCTAGCTAGTGACTCCGTTTCCCTCATCTATAATTAATCTGCCACTGTCAACCAACCCGATGGTTTGCTGTGGTCACAAGAAAAAGCAAGTGACCCAGGGGTCATGACGCTCAGCTGACCAGGAAGACATTGACAAAAGTAATTTTATCATCTGAATGTCAAATTTGAATGAAATACTTTTTCCAAAATTGACCTTGTATAAAATCATCCAATATTCATTGGGGTACTATGGAGCTCTGTAGCCTGAAGGTTTACAAGATGACTTTTCAGGGGTCTCCCAGCATGTCAAAATATAAAATTCTAGGTCCAGCTATTATGATTTGTGCCCTGTTAACAGATGACCAAATGTCTATTCTGGGGGGGTATTTTAAAGCCGCATAGGATGAAGGATATGGGTAACAGAGTTGTAATTTCAGGTGCACAAGGAGACTTTTCAGGGACCTCCCAGCATATCAAGAAAGGAGATTCTAGGTCAAGTCATTATAATTTGTGCTCTGTTAACAGATGACCAAATCTTTATTCTGGGGAGTACTTCGGAGCCCCAGAGCATGAAGGATATGGGTAACAGAGACCTAATTTCAAGTTTCCAAGATGTTTCATGGACCTCCCTGCATGTTAAGAAAGAAGATTCTAGGTCAAGTCATTATGATTTGTGGCCTGTTAACAGATGACCAAATGTTTAAAGGTCTCAAAAATCAAGAAAAAAATTCTTAAAAAATCAAAATACAGGTGGCACCACCAGTCTACAGAAACTGATGAAACAAGCCATTATCAATACAAATGTGGACAATCATGGTGATCAATGCATTAGTTATTGTATCAAATTTTGCATTATTCTGGGAGGAACTTCCGAGCCTCATAGCTGAAAGGATATCAGTAACAGAGACCTTATATCAGGTTTCCATATAGACTTTTTATGACCGTCCTTGCATGTCATGACAGAAGATTCTAGGTCCAGTTGATATGATTTGTGCCCTGTTAACAAATGACCAAATCTTAAAAGGTTTCAAAAATAGAGAAAAAAAACTCTAAAAAATCGAAAAAATACATGTGGCGCCACCAGTCTGCAGAAACTGATGAAACATCATGATCAATATCCATGCAAAGAATCATGGTGCATTAGTTGTGGACAATCATGGTGATCAATGCATAAGTTATTGTATCAAATTTTGCATTATTCTTAGGGTACGTGGGAGCCCCATAGCTCAGAGGATATAGGTCACAGTGACCTAATTTCAGGTTTCCAAGGAGAATTTTAATGGACCTTCTGGATGTCAAGTGAGAAGATTTCAGGTTCAGTGGTTATGATTTGTGCCCTGTTAATGGACAGACGGCCGGATGGCTACCGGACAAAGAGTGATTGCTATATATTTCAGATGACTTACAGTCAGCTGAGCTAAAAATATATGGAACACTAAAATTATACATCAGATCCTGTTTTCATACTACTCATTAATTGTTGGGTATTATTTGTTGTGTATCCATACTCTGAATTATTAACTGTAGATTTGTGTACAAACATCTAAAGGAAACAAGATTAATCTGCTAAATTATCTCATTTTTATAAGAGATACCAGACTCTCAACCTAATAATTAACTGCAATTGCCATAGCCACTATAAATTGCCTGATTTTCCAAAACATAAGAGAATTGACTGACTTTTAATGAAATTCCCTGACTGCTGGCAATCCTGTAGAGGTCGGGCCACAAGTCTGCAGGAAGTGATGTAACACTCCAAGATCAGTATGCATGCAAAATATCATGGTGATCAATGCATCAGTTGTTCAGATACTAGAGCTTTAGTATCAAATTTTCAATTATTCTAGGGGGTACTTTGGAGCCACATAGCATGAAGGATATGGGTAACAGAGACCAATTTCAGAATTCCAAAGAGACTTTCCAAAGGCCTCCCTGCATGTCAAGAAAGAAGATTCTAGGTCCAGTCATTATGATTTCTGCCCTGTCAATATTTGACCAAATCTTTATTCTGGGGGTACTTCAGAGCCCCATAGCTCACAGAATATGGGTAACAGGGACCTTATTTCGGGTTTCCATGTAGACCTTTTATGGGCTTTCCTGGAGGTGAGGACAGAAGATTCTAGGTCCAGTCATTATGATTTGTGCCCTGTTTACAGATGACCAAATGTTTAAAGATCACAAAAGAAGAGAAAAAAAAATCGTAAAAAATAAAAAAAATATAGGTGGCGCCACCAATCTCCAGAAATTGATGAAACACTCCATGATAAATATTAATGCAAAGAATCATGGTGATCAATGCATTAGTTGTTCAGATACTTGAGCTTTTGTATTAAATTTTGCATTATTCTGGGGGGTACTTCAGAACCCCATAGCTCAAAGAATATAGGTCACAGTGACCTAATTTCAGGTTTACAAGGAGAATTTCCATAGACCTTCCAGGATGTCAAGTAAGAAGATTCCAGGTCTAGCGGTTACGATTTGTGCCCTGTTAACAGACAGACGCCTGGATGGCCGGACGGACAACGGACAAAAGGTGATCCCTATAGCTCAGATGACTTTCACTCAGGTGAGCTAAAAATTGAAAAAATACAGGTGGCGCCACCAGAATGCAGAAACTGATGAAACATTTCATGATCAATATCCATGCAAAGAATCATGGTGATCAATATAATAATAGTTCCGATACTTGAGCTTTTGTATCAAATTTCCATTATTCTGGGGGGTACTTCGGAGCCCCATAGCTCAGAGGTTATGGGTAACAGAGACCTAATTTCAAGTTTTTAAGGAGACTTTTCATGGGCCTCTCAACATGTCAAGAGAGAAGATTCTGATCCAGTTGTTACTATTTGTGCCATGTTAACAGATGACCGCATCTTATGAGGTCTCAAAAATAGAGAAAAAAATTCGTAAAAATAAAAAAAAATACAGGTGGTGCCACCATACTGCAGAAACTGATGACACATTCCATGATCAATATCCATGCAAAGAATCATGGTGATCACTGCAGTAGTTGTTTAGATACTTGAGCTTTTGTATCAAATGTTCCATTATTCTGGGGGGTACTTCGGAGCCCCATAGCTCAAAGGTTATGGGTAACAGAGACCTAATTTCAGGTTTCCAAAGAGACTTTTTATGGGCCTCCCTGCATGTCAAGAGAGAAGATTCTGGGTGTAGTCGTTACGATTTGTGCCCTGTTTACAGATGGCCGCATCTTAAGAGGTCTCAAAAATAGAGAAAAATATTGGTAAAAATCGAAAAAATACAGGTGGCGCCACCAGTCTGCAGAAACTGATGAAACACTCCATGATCAATATCCATGCAAAAAATCATGATGATCAATGCATTAGTTGTTCAGATACTTGAGCTTTTGTATCAAATTTTCCATTATTCCGGGGGGTACTTCGGAACCCCATAGCTCGAAGAATATAGGTCACAGTGACCTAATTTCAGGAGAATTTCCATAGACCTCCCAGGATGTCAAGTAAGAAGATTCCAGTTCTAGCGGTTACGATTTGTGCCCTGTTAACGGACAGACGCCCGGACGGACGACGGACAAAAGGTGATCCCTATAGCTCAGATGACTTACAGTCATCTGAGCTAAAAAGGCGCTTCCAGTAAGGTGACACAAGTGATGTAGGAAATAAATTAGCCTCAATTAAGTGACATCTTTTCACCTGGAACCCCTCCCCTCTTTTCCGGACATGTGTAAATGAATAAATTCAAGGCTCTACACCATATATTAGGTTTGTTATTATTTGCAAACATTCTGTTTTCTTTCTGTAACAATCATATACTTTGTGATACTGTCATTCATAATCCATTTATGGTATTCATTTTATATTTACAGTGAAACCTGTCTGAAAGACCACCTTTCTCGAAAAAAAAACACCTTTCTATTAGGACCAGCATTGAAGGAACCGAAAGCGTTCACATTGGTTATACAACTAACCTGTTTAATGAGACCACCTGTGAATTATATATATATATATAATCAAGATCAAACGGAAAAGTTCAGCCGGCAAAATAAAGATATTTTGTCTTTTTTGACTGGTCCATTGGGTGGTCTTCAGATGCTTAATATTTTGGCCTAGTATATGTTTCATTTAATGCTGACGCGGACCGCTTGATTACAAGATCTAGCAGTTCTAAAATTTTCTTAATATATACCCTAAATGTCACAGCATGAATCGCTGGACCATATTAAGCGAATTTAATGTATTTATAAAGTTTGCTCGAACCACGGTGTCACCATTAGGTCAATGCCAAACAGCAAATAATTTGATAAAATTGTAACGTTAACGTTTTCTACGGACATTTTATATTTTCAATCTAAATTTTACAGTATTAACACATTTGGAAATTATAAATGAATACACGGAGGGCTCTTAATAACAATTATATGTGTGCTTCGTAAGAATTTATAAAACGGGCTACACCTGAGGGCATAGTCGTTTATCGTCATTAAGATGTTAAGACTCAATAAAACTGGGATTTTTTTCTGATTATCTCTAACTTGATAATTATAAATTCTTAGAAGCACAATGTGTTTAAATTATAAACAGACAGACATTTAAACCGGATATGCGTATTCATCAGTGGTGGTATTTACACATATGAGAACACGAGCCTCCCATCTCCCATTGCTAGAGAATAAATCGTGAATGAAACCCAGCTGTGCCCAATGAAATGACTTTTGATATTAATCGTAAGATAATACGACGTTCTGTATTACGTCATACTGACTGATAAAACAATAATCTTGAAAGCTTTGCCAGACACTGGTTAGCCATTTAAAGGCAAATATGTTTACCCGTAATATCTTTAGATATACAAACCTACAATAAAAATTATTGTACTATGTTTGGAATAATTCTTGGAATCCTACTATAATTTGACATTTTTGGCGTTATTCGTTTTTTTTAGGTTTTTATTTATGCTCTCTTATCTAATTCTTAATCTAAGTATATACATCTGCAGAGCTCCATTTCGGCTTGGCACTCGCATCCTATCATATGATTTTTGTATCCTGGTGTTACCTAGGCTCAGTGTCTACCGCACCTGCAGGTCTTCAGCGTGTAATCATTCTTATTCCTGGGCCATAACACCGACGAAGCCCCAAAAGACGCACTCGTTTGTGAGTGATACACGGCTGTTGGGCACAGCCTTCCTATAGAGCCTGCAGGGCGCTCACCCTGGGTAGGGGCTGACCGTGTAAATCTCTTGGCCTCGGCTGAGATTTTAGCTCGTGACCTCCAGACCTTTAGTCCTGTGCTTTACCCCCGAGCCACAGAAGCCCGCGTTATTCGTACTCAAATCGCTGTTATCGAACTCTGACTGGTTTTGTTCTCCAAGTTTCTCGAAACCGCCCATGAAGGGTGCCATTTTGCGTACACACTAGAACCTGGATGACATTTGTTGCATGTTGAGACTATGTGTAAATCACTAGTAAGCTAATTGGAAATGAATCTTTGCAAATAAACAAAAGATATTTGTCTGATTCAAATTTTGTCCATATTATTAACAAGGCATTATAATTTTTGTCCAGATCCAGGTTTTTTTTCCGGACCTACATATACCTACTTCCACAAGGTGTGCTTGAAATTGATGTATTAGATTATGCGTTAATTATTTTTTAACTTACATTCAAAAAACATAAAGGGTGAAAAATACCTTCTTGCATAGTAAGGCAGCTTCTACATTGAGAGAGGCAGTTTTTGTAGTTGCTTGATCGACAAGAGATAATGCAAACATAAAACGGAAATGTGGTTGGCTCTTTCTTCTCGAGAGTTTAAATTTTGCAAAAAATCGCAAAGGGAAAATTATCGCGAAAATAAAACCTCCCTGAACTACACGCGCCATCTTCACCCACTGTACACTCCTTTACATTGTTGCCTCACTGGCATTTCATGTATGTATAATGTATGTCTGTATAGCATCAATCGCAAACAGATCTTACTTATACAAAGAGATAACATTTGGCGCGCAATTTAAATAATTAATATAATAATGTGTATATTCTGTGCACGTTACTGTAGGGGAGTTAAAAAATGACTCCTCGCGAAACACTGGAATAATGATAACTGTTAAGGTACGTAGCTCAATTGTTAAAACACTATATCTAAAATCAGTCCAAAAGATGTTTCAAATTCACATTAGAACCATGAAGTATTCATTATTTTCAATCTGGTAAATGCTCCTTTTGATGGTACACATATCTATGACATTTTCAATCATTTTCATATGATATTTTAACATGATATTAAAAAAAAATTAAACAGTTCCCAGTGACAGCAAGCCACATTTTAGCAGTCATATAATATACTACATGCCAGTATCTCAAAATGATATTTGTTTGTTTTTCCTTTTTCATGTCTCTTTCTACATTAAAACTTTAAATTTTGACCTTAAAAAATAATTTCTTTTTTCTTCTAAAAAGGAAGCCACACAGTAGAAGTAAAACAAAGAAAGGCCTTAAGATATTGTTATGAAGTTATAGTGTACCTTTAAATTTTTTTTTTCAAATATTACCAAATCAAGTTAAAATAAACGAACATTAAAAAATAAGTAAACACCATCAAAATGAACAATTTTAAATCTGTTAAATAGTGTACACATTATGAGTTCTATCATGGATTTAAAAACAGCCTTTTGATTGATTTTAGAAACATGGGTTTGCCAGTTTTGCTACCTAAACCCCGCGAATGAAAAGCAAAACACAGTAACCAAGAAGTAGAGCTAAATTAAAATGAATTTTTTTCTAATGTCCAGATGTTGTTCAAAAGTTAGAATATGAACTCTTAAGTATATCTCGACCTGTAGTCTGCTCCTCTGAGGTCAGAGAAAAATTTAACTCTCTAAACAGACCTGATCGAGTTTATGATTTTATTTATCTTTTTGCCTAGAACCGTTATTGCGAAGGAATGTAGGAGGTCGAATCTCCTTGGCATTTTGTAAAAGGGGCTGATGCATTAACCTATAAATGCCACATTACCATGGAGGTCCATTAATAAGTAACTGGTATGCAATTTTATAAGCGCACTGTGAGAGGCTGACAGCAAGCTTGCGGGTCTCGTGTCTTATAAAGTAGAAGTATTAGTTTACCCGTAGAATCGGATAAAGATAGATAGACCGGTGTTTTGCAATATAGACCTAGGTAAACTACACAATGGAAACCACAAACGGTAGATAAAATTGCAAAATGTAAAGAATCTATGTATTGCATATTATTCTAAATGAAGGTACTGGTGTCAGATTCTAAAATATTTACTCGTTTAAGTCTTTGAAATGGATAGGACTGACCAACATTACCCTTTGCAACTTTTACTTCAGAAAGCTGTAAAATCGAATCCACCTAGGATGTGTACAATGATTATAGTGTGAATGAAATGCTCCAGTAAATGTAATCGTGATGTAGATATATAAGTTATTTCTTCTGCTCGGATCGAATATCAAATAGAGGCATAAATGGCAAAGGGTATACTAGGGCAACTAAAATCCTGATACGCTTTCAGCTTTAGGTAATTTGTAATACAAAATAGTTTACCCGAGAAAATCCACGTTTTATATACTTAATTGAATTTATAATAGACATATATATTACTGGGTTTAAGCTTGAGCAAAATGAAAAAGACGTGTTCGAAAAAATTTCGTGCAGTTGTTAATGCCTTTTTTATGATTTACAATGTTAATATCCCTATTAGATATAACGTGTTTACCTTTAACATCTATTTTTGTCCAAGTGTCGATGTATAATTTTGTATAATTATTGAGATTTGCCAATATGATATGATAACATTAAATATAATAATTCAATTATTTTCATTGAAAGTGCCTTTTTAATAATAAGGTTCCGATTATAAATTAACACATGCATTGCCATTGCACTACACGTTGAAAACATACCTATAGAAGCTCTATGCACAATTTGGCAACCACAAAGATTAACTTATATTTTTATTTTGCGACCAGGAAAGACATTTGCAATACTTGCGGTTAGGGTAGGACGCACCCTTGTGCTTAATCCTCAGTTCGAATCCCGCCCATGCCTCAATGGCATCATGATGTAATCTCTTTATGCAACATCAGAGACTCGCTCCAGTGCTTGAGTCTTAACGGCAGGTTACGACTTCTGGATTATTCCTAACCCCGTGCATATAAAATCTGAATCCCAGAAGGCTTAAAATAACACATCATTCGTATCATATAGATACCTTCATCTACATTCTATAGACAGTGCCACCAACAGGCCACAGATCTATCCGTAAAAAAACCCAATATTTGTCAGGAACCTTTCTACAAACAACGGATATGTTCAATGGTTATTTTGTAATTGTATGAAATGAGATGTAATTATTGATAAATTCTGTGTTCCTAAATAGTTTTAAAAAGGAATATGGCACCCATTAAAGATTATGTTATGTTAGTGATAATCTGCCAGATGTTAACAGATGCCGGAATTAAAAAGATGTCATATACGCTGAATCAATCTGTATTATTCAGTATTATGGAGTATTAAGTTTTCCCGTGTACAGGAATGTATTTTGTGCCGGTTGCTATACTGCTCACGTAAAGAAGCGTGGTTCCCAGTCAGACATGTAGCGCAAGGAAGGCTGGGTACCAGTCTACACGTCAAGTCGCATTCCATTCCTGTTATCCATTTCACACACCTGCATGAAATGTATAACAGGAATGGAATGCGACCCCTGCGGGAGGAGTGTAAAGCCCCTTTCACACATTCACGGATAGCATCACGGATCATCTCGGATCATCGTTCCGGGATCATCCGTGTTTACTCCGTCATCATCGTGTAAACTCCGGGCATCACCGTGTTAACACCGTGTTGCATCCATAGTGATCCTTGGCGAACCGGCATGTTCGGAGAAAAAATTAAACCTTCACAATTTTTCGTCCCGAAGTACACGGATTAAAAATCATCCGTATCACTCCTTGTTGGCACCGTGCACCTCCGTGTAGCCAAGGTATACATCCGGGAGTCACCGTGTAGCCACCGGGAGCTCCGTATTGAGACCGGCACTTTTTTCTCCGATCATGCTGGTGCACCAAGGATCACTATGGATGCAACACGGTGTTAACACGGTGATACCCGGTGTTTACACGGCGATGCCGTAGATAACACGGAATATTTCCGGAACGATGCTCCGGAATTATCCCTGTTGCTATCTGTGAATATGTGAAAGCCCCATTTACGAAATCGTGCTGCTGTCCCCGGAACACCACGGATTAAGGTCCGGGGTGATCCCTGTTGCTATCCGTGAATGTGTGAAAGGGGCTTAACCAATTGTAAACCTATCATAAACACGCACCAGACAAATGTTTGTAGCTGAGTTATTATTTCACTGTCCATGTCGCAAATAGCGAATTAGATCTGGAACACGCAATGCTTAAACCGTGGGCGCTTGAATTGCTATTCCTTATAACTATTACTTATCTGACATTTTCCTGGCGTTTTTCTTTATTTACATACTATTTGAGATAGGCAGGCAAGAAGGCCCCGTTGTTAGGCCCGACAGCCATGGCACGTCGGTTTCAGGCTATATTTGAAGTACACGCGTGACTGAATGAACCATTGTTACGTCAGCGGTGTCGCAATCTGAAAACTCCACTAGTAGTCATATCAACCAATCAGAAAGCGCGGCCTCTGTTGCTATGCCATGGCTGTCGGACCTAACGACGAGGGCTTCTTGCCTGCCTATCTCAGATAATAAGTAAATATTAAAGAGATTGACCATATGGTGTAAAAAACGCTAGGAAAATAATAAATTTAACAGAAATCTAGCAATTCAGGCGCCTGTGCTTAAACCGATTGTTAATTTGCATGTGGAAGCCTCCCTAAATGACATACTGTGAATCCTTGGTAGTGTTATTTAGCTCATTATGTGTCTCAAAGGTTTGTATACAGTCCAATCCGCTATGAAATCGTGCAAAATAAAAAAAAAAAATAGGAAATGATATTATGGACAAAAAATTCAATAAAGAGGAAACAAACGTAACTATGAATATTCATAAACCATATTTAAATGTTAAATGACATATTACATTTTCACATAATATTATCACAGTTAAATACAGTTATATAGAATTGCTGACCAATTGGGGGGGGGGGGGGGGTCAACGTTATAGGTTGTAGCGTCGCAGGTGTGGGAAATATTTGGCGCGGAAAGATCGTTATGCTGAAACAAACTTATACTAATCACTTCATTTTTGTTTGTTTGAAAACATGATGCATCATTGTATATTAATGTCCTATTGCAAAAACGACAAAGCAAACAAAATCAATATTTTTTCTCTCTCAGCAGATCAATTCTTCTTTGACACTGTCCTCGGAGTACTTTTCTTTCATATTTCCGTGTTCCTATTTAACCCTGATACCGCAAAAATCCATAAATTGCTTGTTTGAACAAAAGTAACATTAATGATACTTGAAAAGGTGATTTACAAAACGCATACGCATTAATTTATACTAGAGCGAGTAAAGTAACATGAAAAAGGACATTGCGTTCACCATTGCCTCTCGCTTGGAGGAATATTTATGAGAATAAAAAAAATCCTTTCATCGCATCAAATGTTTTTGATTGAAGATAAATCTTCAATCAGATCTTCAATCAGCCTTTTTCTTCATCACTGTTATAATGGAATTACTTTGGCAGGATATATTTGTATAGAGCTAAATATTACGGAGATTCCCAATGTTGCAAAGTATCAGGTTATAGAGGGCAACATTTCTCTCAGATTAAGATCAGGAATTTTCTAATTAAACCAGAATTTAAATCAGCAACGCTAAGGTCTAATTTTTTCCCATTATACGTGAACATTCCAGGAGATAATTAATATACCTCCTGAGTTTAAAGAAATTCTTCCATTCAAGTTTTTTCAAGAACAAGTGATATCATCCTTAATTGTCTGTATCCCTTACAGTTTGACTCACAATGCATTGCGGAAACGTTGGAGGAATACCCGGCTGCAATTGCTCATAGCCCCAATGTGACTAACATCAGTTGGCGTAAAACGAAATTGTTTTGTAATTGAGTGATCAAATTTACTTTAATCTTTAATTTTCTTAAGTGTTATATCAGCATCTTTTTTAACGTAAAATAATCGTTACACCTGATCACCCCAGTGCTTTTAAATGATATCGGCTTTGTCCTGACAGAGCTTAATGAACTGATTGTTTTGATTATTGTTATGGACTGACAAACGACCAGATGCGGCCAGATATGTTTTTCTTTTCATACTCAAACAGAAAAACTTGTTCGAGCGGAGCTATTCTGGACGACTTAAAGGGGACCTATTCACAGACCAGGTATGTTAAATGTGCAGCATAAAGTATTTTCCAGGTAAAATATGATGGTATCTGCCAATATATTGTTCTAAATCCATTTACTTGCCCTTTAACACTAGATTAAATAAGCTTGCATCGGGCGATATCAGCCATGCAAAATATAAACATACCGCCCACACCACCTGGTGGCCTTCCCGCGTTTCTTCACAAATCTAGATTTTCCAACATGACTACCCGTGTTTCTTCTGTCTTTCTTCTTTCATGTTTCTTCTCATTTTTTGGGAGTGCGTCACTCGTACGCAAGACAGGGACCTTGTCTCGTCCCAAGACGCTTCATTCCGTGTACAAGAATACGACTTTGCTAATAAGGGTTGTGAAAATGTGGTGAAGAGAGTAATTTATGTTGTCTGTCGGATATGTTTCAAGGCAAATAACATAATTATGGGATATTTCGTGCTAAGGACTTCACGGAAAAGGAAATATATTATTTTCCAGCATGCGCATGTGAAATGTAATCCGAAGGTGTTTCCTTGAAACGTAACTAATTTTTTTTTTAAGTTTTCAGTTGAGACAAGTAGTTCCGGCCGCCTCACTGTGCCTATCAGGAAGAGGTTGTTTCGAGTAGAAAAGACCTCTGGCGAAAGGGTGGTCCCCTTCATCAACAGTTGTGGATTCTGCAATAACTCGTGCCACCTAGTTCTAGTTAGCTGCAATTTATCTTCAGAAGCAAGAATGCTCTTTTATTAATAAAACTTAAGTTGGCCTTCATTGACCTTCCAACTAATAAAATATACGCATTTTAACGGATTAAATAACTATTCCTCCCTTGATAACCAAAGTCAGATAAAGACTGTCCAGAAGAACAATTTACCGGTATTAGAAACGTGCTTAGGCAGTACAATAGGGATTAAACGGCACAATGTGTTATCGAAAAACATCAGTTACAACACGACGGCCAGGTGATTCAGGCGACATTTTGTGGTTTTTGGTTCAGTAAATGGCTTTTTCCATGTGTTAATGTTGTAACTACAGGGCTGATAGCTGTGCTTGCGCAGCTAAGGAAATGAAAATCTGAACTTTGTTCGAGAAAACGACTCGGTAACGAGACCCTCAAGGGTAGTAGCTGAGCTAATAATTTTCTAGTTTTCTTTTCGATCAGTGTTTTTTTGGTAATAATGCACTGTACAGTGTTATTTTCTTGTGCAAATACCTCAGGATTTGATTACAATGCTTACTATTATATGCTTTACTGGTACTGACTTTTGTTTGTGGTTTGGTATTCGACGTGTATAATCCGCTAACATATTGACTCGCTCAAGATCATTTGTCCTTGCATTTTGTACAACTGAAATATGTTTTATGTGTATTATTTTTTGTTTTGTTTGAACCGAGGTCTGGTGATAAAAATGAAAGTCTTCTCTGATTTGGGTCTGGATTTAATCGAATATATAAAACATGTAAAACATTCCGTCCCGTTGTCATTTTTCTTCCAGCGATACCTTAATGTTGTGGTTTGGATTCATTTTGGTTTAGAAAGGTAAGGGTCATAAAACCTCGGGTATACCCAACCCTAAAGAGAAAATCTGTCCCCTTTTCTTTTATCTTCCATATTTTGAGTAATCCACTGTCACCTGCTCATGCATACACGATAGGTATCAACAAGAGTTTCATCTTATTACATAGTAACTGAGTATTTGTTCCAAAATAATATATTTGGTTCGTTAAATTGAAGGTTGCTATTCATATATTAAACATTTTAAAGTGAATTTTATCTTTTTAATGTGCTGAATTTAACAGATTTCACATAATTGCACACAGAAAAGCTTCTACGGTCTAGGAGTAAAGCACAGGACTCAAAGCCGGGAGGTCATGAGTTCAAAGCTAAGCCGAGGAATGGTCAGATTTTTGGTCGGCCCCCATTCAGGGTTTGCGCTCTGCAGGCTTAATAGGAACACCAGCAAACGTGTATTCCTCCCAAACGGGGTGCATACTTAGGGTAAGTTAGATAAAGCCCCAGTCACACATGCACCTACGACCGGTTTACGACAGGTTACGATCACCTACGACTGAAGAATCGTAAGTAGTCGTGGAAAGGTCGTACGACATGTCCTAACTGGTCGCAAGAAGTAGTAGGTGTCTGAAGTGGTCGTAAGTACCCCTAACCAGTCGTAAGTGGATTGTGAACGGTTCACAATCCTACGACTAATCGGCAGTGGTCTTGCAGAATCGGTGGTACTCTTTTGTTGTCGTACGACTAGTTTACGAGTGATCGTAGGTAGTCGTATGTGATCGGTAGCAATCGGAGCTACCGAGCAGTCGCAAACTGATGCCGCCTTGTCGTACGATAGGTCGTGAGACAGGCTACGACCAGTTACCGAGTGGTTAAGAATGGTCACGACCGATCCCGATTAGTGGTAAGACGAGTCGTGCGACTTGGCGTGAACACTAGACTGGCACATAGATAGATACATACAAAGGGCCAGGTAAACTTGAATTTTCATGATGTATGGCATAAAATCCATACATGGTGAACTGAACTTTCATGCATGGCTGAGTGTATAGGAGGGTAATTAACCCCTCAAAATATTGGAAATTTTGGGAAAAACACTTTCAATAGTTCCATTATATTGTTCCATATTTCAGGGAATTCTACACATGAAATAGCTAGAAACTAGCTATTTCTAAATACCCAATTGTTTTATTATATTGTGACCCTGGATATTCACAATATAATCTGTAAATCAAGCAGACCAAAAAAAAAATAATAATCATATTATTTGATGCAGTTAACATTTCGATTTCATCTATGATGATTTTTTTTACAAATTTCGATCTACTTTGAGCAAACTGGAAAATGTACGATGTTACAATAATATTTCTCTTAAAAATACACAAAATATAACCAGTGTAGGTGACAGGTGGCACAACTGTTTTGTGGTCCGATATATCACTTGGTTCCAAAAATAAAAAGAGGTGCACCCTCAAACACCCTGGTTCATATATATATATATATATATATATATATATATATATATATATATATATATATAAATTTATCCTACAACTTCCACCGACTGATTACGACCGCTCGTAAAGTGGCCCCCTGTGTGACTGCAAACCTAATCCCATGCGACTTATCGCAGGTAATCGGCAACGACTAGTCGTGGCCATGTAGTCGTAGGTGATCGTAGACAATCGTAGGTTTGTATGACTGGGCCTTAAGGCAACACTGAAAAATGAAGGTGGTTACCTCTGAAGGTATAATAGAAAAACAATTGAAACGTCACGAAAAAGGCATAACTTGCATTTAACCCATATCTGCCTTAATGAGACAAATTCTGAAGTTCAGACCGCGCATTAATTAGCCAGCATCTCGATAATAAAATCTTTAGTCCCCTCGTAGAGTGATGTTCCTTTATCCACATGTTAACCACATGACGTAGAAACTCCCATGTTCTATCAATGTTTACGTTTGGAGTAACGTCAAAATAACTGCTAGTGATTGTGTCCTAGCATTACATGTGTGTGTTTTTGCTCAGAAATAAAACCCAAGGCCAAAGGAAACGCGGTGTTTTTTTTCGGAAACGTTTACTTCCACTCGCGGTATGCGGACTCATGCCTTTCAAGGTTCAATATTTCAATGTCCCATTGATACTAATACCCAAGTGGCCCCGTTTCGTTCCACTTCAGCTCATTACAGAAACGAAGCCATCCGATGTTGAGAACAGATGTTGGATAAAAACTAAACCGTGTTGTTAATGAGGTTTTGTTTTATACTGGGCCCATGGGCGTGTTAGTTAATTAGAACCAAAAGTCTGTTATGGCTTTACGCAATAACGTGCTATCTGTTGTATAAAGTTTAATAGATAAGCCCTCATTTACGTGATGATGTAAGGCAGTATTTTCTATAAGATCCTATATCGCTTCCGTCATCAAAAAATTCTGGAATTAAAGCCAGGTTTTAGGAGCTTGAGATTTCCTTTTAGCATAACGTATCAGCTTGATCTGATTACTAAGTAAAGCCAATCTTCCGCACTGTAATTATAATTCCGATGGAGTTATTTAAATGTTAATGGTAAAAAATGAGTCTGTCTTTGGTTTCATTTTCGTTTTGATTTTAGGATTTTCACAAAATCTCGTTGGGGTATGAATGCCGTTGACAAGTTCACATATATCTTAAACTAAAAGCAGGACCTTGTATAACGAACCCGACACTCTCCATGTTCATTTTCCTATCTTACACATATAAATCTGGTTTATTTGCTTTAAAGCTTATAATATAATCAATTGTCTCTTCATGTGTCTGTCTCCTCTTCGGAAATTATGAGTATTGGGGAGGGGGAGGAATGGGGTAAAGACTTAGGACTTTTCATCTTCATTTTAGGGGTAAGCTAAGAAGTACCTAATGTTCACTTTATCAATGTAAATATTTTTTTTTATTTTGAAATGATTCCGTCAATCAGGTTATACTTTTCGTCGTATTTTCTTCATTTATATTTTCGTTATGCATCTCATATTTAGTTAATTTAGGATAATGCATGTATCGAATGCCTCATTGAATCCTCGATCATGTTAGTCTATTTCGTTAAATGTTTAAATCCAATGTAAATTATGAATAATATAATGTTAAATTTCAGCAAAAACTGTTTCGTATAACGACAAACGAATAATTATGATTTATTCCGTTTGTCACGATTGGAGATTCTTCAGGAGGAGAATTTATACGAGTGTCCTTTTATCGGAGGGGGGGGGCACTGTTAGCGAATGTACGGCCAGTGTACGTCAGAGTGCTTACAAGCGTAATCTTTCAATGAGGACCGCACAAAATGGGGCTTTGAGGATGCAAATATATTCATCATTTTTTACAAGGCTTCAAGGCCATCAACAAAGTACAACAACCAGACCAATCAGTAGCTTTTTTTTAGTATACTATTTAGCTACACTTATCACTGAATTCCTAGTTAACTTAACATATTGATAAATCCCTCTGCATGTTTGTTTCTGGCCGTTTGAATACAAGCATGGCCCTAGAGGGTTACTGGACGCCATACACGCAATAACTCATTACCATAGAGACGGATTTTCAGTTTGATATGTAAGTCAACATGTATTCTTTTGTGTTAATTCATCACTCGTAGCCTATATGTTAAGATTACCACGATGGCAATGCAACACAGAGTGGGTCACCTTTGCTGTACATTACCACCGTATGGCTTGTTTCATGATTCAGTTTAGGCTCACCAGCCTAATATAAATGCCTACCGAGTCGTTAACTTATGGCTTGGGGGGGGGGGGGTATGTCGGTATTAATTTGGGTTATCCCCCTCTTATTTCCTCAGCAAACTTAGCCCATACTGTAAATGTTAAACGAAATACATAAAGCTTCGAGGCAGTAAGGCTAACAGACAAATATACAGACATTATATGAGTAATAAGAGGTAACAAACATTCGTACATTCACATTCGTGAATCAAGTTGAAACCAAGTCTCTATTCCTCTGTGGAAAAAAATCCACTCGATGACGTATGACCGGAGTATTAATTAGAACAACACACCAGGGAAAAGTACAGCTTGAAGCTAATTGGCTACTTTCTAAGAGGCCTCATTAGTGTAGATGCGAACTTTAAGAAGTGCCACATTATCTTTATGCCCTTGCCCGTTCTTGTCGTATTAATATCCTTACCCCTTGGGTAATTAGGAGAAAACAGGTGCGACCTGACTGCAGGAGACAACTCTCCTGCTTTCATCCTCGTGCCATTAGTTTTATCTCCCTGCCGTTAAATGAAATTTACTACAGGCTCTATACATTGACATGCTAAAAGGCTCTAGCTATTTGCAAAGCAAACACGTTCTCGGTATTAATATAATTTCGGCTTTATTTGTGGTGCTAATTTTAGTGGTAATTTTCAGCAATACAACCGATTTCGCTTTGTTTTCTTCCGCTGATCGGTTTTACCATTAATGCATCAGGAAAGTCAATGGCTAGGTTCAGCAGGAGCGTACTTGTCTTAAATAGCCCAGCTGTTAAGAGAAGAATTGTGCAAAAAGTGAAAGAAGCATGACACTTGGCATAATAGTTGTCAATACCATACTCAATGTTTTCAGATATAGGGATAAGCGGAATTCATCCTATCTTGGTAAAAATCTGAGATGGCATATTATTAAATTTCAGTACATCCGGTTATATTTGTTCTAGATTGCTTTCCTAGTGCACTATATCTATGTTTCTGGGGTCGAGAAATTCACGGATAAGGGTTTCAAGTCTGTAAAATAACTCCTGAATAAATCCTGGTTTTGTTTATATTGAAATGGTTCTCAATTTGCCTTTGTTTACTAGCACATTGGACAGCAAACACTATTTATTAAGTTCTGCACAGTAGTCGCATACATTTTGCTTGTAGTCAAATGAAAGAGTCATTTGCTTGCGTAGGTTTGTCTGCTTTGTCATGTATCTGGATGCTTGAAATGTAGAACAGGTTTTACTGCAGTTTTTCTTCCTTTCTTCCCTATAATTTCCATTTATTTGCATGCTAACAAATGTAATTGCTTTTAGGTGGTGATGGGTTCAAGAAACTAATCTGTCAAAATCTGGAATAAAATTAGTATTAAACTTGATATGTCCGTAAACACTAATCATAAGAATATTTGAAACCTTCATACATGAAATAAGATTTTACGATCAGCATTCATGTATACCTCTGTTAGTGCAACTGGGAAATATCAAATGCATAATGACATGTAATACACATATATTAATTTTATGTACTTGAGCCGTATGTCTGTTTCAGTGTAATGAAATGGACAGTCGAGTGTTATGCAAACATATGTTAGTGCAATTGAAACATATCAAATAGTTGTGCTGAAATTAAATATACATGTACTAGTACATGTATCTGAACACCATGTCTGTTTAAAAGGAAAGACATGTTTATTAGTAATTTATTTAGGCTTCATCCGTACATGACAAGATTCGCGCTTATTAAGAAGCTCGAACCTGTTTGCTGCATAGATGAGGTGCTTGCTTTCAAGCTGTATGCTGGCATGAAACAGAATCAACACACATTTAGACTTGCGCAACATGTTGCTGTATGCTGTCTTTGTACTATGGTGATGAATGCATGAAAAATTCAACACTCTTGTAGATACCTTTTGCAGATTACTAATTTGTGATTGTTACAGATGTCTGTTTTATTGTGAGCTGTTGGCATATCTCTTTTAATGTGCGCTGTTAACATTCTGATTCGTGTTTGGCTAAGGGCTGGCGTTGCTATGCTACAGCATTCCTTGTTCTAGCTGGCCGGGTGCGGCCCACGTGTTAACACAGCGGTCCTGCTAGTCTTGGGCTTTCTCGCCTGGCCGAGCAAAACAGGCCCACGTGTGAACCCTGATATGTAGAAACACAGCATTCGTTGTTGTAGATGTTTCCTGTAACGTGTGTACTATTGGGTTCTTTGTAATTTGAGAAAT
This sequence comes from Sipunculus nudus, assembly GCA_026874595.1. Taxonomy (NCBI): domain Eukaryota; kingdom Metazoa; phylum Annelida; class Sipuncula; order Golfingiida; family Sipunculidae; genus Sipunculus; species Sipunculus nudus. The sequence goes on along the minus strand of CM049306.1, from coordinate 34,573,129 downwards.
GGAAAGGTCTCGGCTTGGGGTTAGAAGTTATAAATAAGGGGCTCTGTTTAAGTGCCGGGGAAGAGGTGAGAGAATATTCCAGCGGACACAGAGAGTGTACCTTTTCCGGTAAATGCAGCAGTTATAGATTTTCTTCTAAATTTGTAACGGATTTTATATAGTCTTCAGTTTGCCTTTCGGATCACTGCCAGGATTTCACTTTTGGATTACAGTAGATTGATTTTGTGATTACATTGGACTGTTATTCTCTGAGAAGATTTGTGTGAACTGTTCATCCGGCTTATACATTTTAAAGGACTTATCGCTGTGACAGTGGTGGTATCCAGGTACTGTACACTTTGTTTATTTTACTGTGTGATTGTATTGATTTGCTGTTATACTGTTGTTATACTGTGTAATTGTATTGATTTATTGTATTGTAATGTTAGGGTTGTTTTAAGAATAAATTATAATTATTTGTTAAAAAAAAAAAAACACTGACTTCTTTATTCATTCCCCTAGACATTTCACGCTGCCTAGTGTTACAGAATCTGATATTTTTTATCTCCATAACAAAATTTAGGCTCGTCACGACTACGTGATCTGTTGATATAAGGTTCCGTGATATATACAGTGATATGATTATGATGCAGACTTTAGACGGTATGCTCGTATGAAAGAACCAACACATGTGTCAGTAAAATATCACGGCCTTCAGAAAAATGTGCAATATGTAACCAAACGAAGGATTTAAAGAAAATAATGGGAAATGCAAAGTGAGTGTTAGCCTCTTGGTAAGGATCATCAACCATATTACCGAAGTAGCAGGTAAACGGCAAACTGCACAAGTGTCTACAAGTGATCAGATGTTGTCATGCACCATCACCACAGTAAATAGATAGCATATACGGGGCTAGAACGTCGACATAGGATCGCCTCGTGGTTAAGGCGTTAGACGTCTGAGCTGCAGGTCTCCGGTTTGAACCCCGTCGATGTCTCAATGGCATGACTGTGTAATCTCGCCACAAACCAAGATATTTGCTTTAATGTCGTAAGGATAGTTTATGACTTTTTCTAATAACATACCATCTTTATCATGTGGATAATTTCATTCTCATTCAATAGAAAGTGATAGAACCAGGCCTTAAGCTATCCTCTAAAAGAAAGCGAAGCATACAGCATGATGTTCTGAGCCTCTAAATATGTACTGGTTCTGTCTTCACGCAAGCTAATAGTCTTTAACCGGCACCATCACCACAAGGCAACAGAGCCATGAACTTATAGAAAATTCTTTTACATGGATTGTATAACAGGTTAAATAACTACAACGCACATTTCATAGCTCGGATGGCGTAAGGATTGATGGAATCAGAGGACACGAAGAAAACCACCGACACTCTACGGATCACTACAACCCACTCTCATAGCAACATCGGGGACAGAAACTTGGTCGCCAGTAAAGAAAGCCGAGCATTTAACCAATCAACTGTCCTCTTCATTTTATCGAAAGAGACATAGTGTTCAAATACTTAATGACTGATAGTCATCTGAGCTATATCGATCACTCTTTGTCTGTCGATCGTCCGGCAGTCCTTCCGTTAACAAGGCACAATTTGTAATCGTTAGACCTAGAAACTTCTAACTGTAAATCCAGCAAGGTCAATAAAAAAAATTCCGGGGAAACCTGAAATATGGTCTAGGTTATTCATATCCTTTGAGCTATGGGGCTCGTTAGTACCCCCCCCCCCCCCCGCTGAATAATTAAAAATTCATAAAAAAAGCTCAGTATCTGAATAAAAAACAGTGCATTCGTCGCCATGATTCTTTGCATGCATATTGATCATGAAGGGTTTAATCAGCTACTGTAGACTTGTGGCGTCATCTATTTTTTACGCATTTGTTACTCCATCTCTGAGACTTACAAATGAAGCGGTGGTCCGTTAACAGGACACAAATCGTAACCGTTTGATCTAGAAACTTCCAACTGTACATCCAGGGAGGTCCATGAAAAATCTCCTTGGAAACCTGAAATATCACTGTGACCTATTTTCTGCAAGCTGTCAGATGGGCACAAATGGTAGCAGCTGGACGTAGAATAAGGTCACTGTAACCTATATATATATATATAATTTAAGGTGTATTGGCAAAATGCATTATTTTGAGCACTCTGGGAGTCCTTTTACTCATTGTTCAAGGCTTCATGAATTCAGCTGAGCATCATGGCCCATGGTATGTTATTTACCTTTGATAATTACCTAATAAAGGAGGGTATGCGATTATCCCCGTTCGTGTGTGTGTGTGTGTTTGTGTGTTTGGGGGCATAACTCCGGTTGGTCGTTTCGATTAAACACCCTGCGGTATTACATTGGAAGGTAGTCTTATCTAGTGCGCATCTGTGTTATTTTAGTGTTTTTAGTATTTTGTTCGCAAATGGTATCGTGACTATCGTCATGAATCATGTTAAACCAAGGAATATATACATGGTCTCGGTCTAGGCGACATAAACAGGTTCTTCTTTTCCCAAAAATAAGTAAGCAGACCCCGCCTCTTTCACCCAGCAGTGATAAACACTCGTATATCGTGTGGCCTTGACAGATGAGGCTAGCTTGGGGACTAAGACCTCAGTCGATTAGGCCCGACCCGCTAGGCTGACGAAAGATATGATAAGGTGTCATAGAAGATGGTTCAACATGCAAACACCCAAGACATATCTGCTGAAACACGGTGATAAACCAATCGATAGGAGCAGACTGTTTCCAGTGAAAAAGTATACATCACGCCCTTTTTAATTGCTTCAATACAGCCACGTGTCCCGGTGGAGTTTTATAGTGTTTCACCTTTCAAAGAGAAGGAGACTGCCGGCGGTCTGTTGCTATTGGTTTCTGCGGCATCGTCGGTCCTATTAACGGATGATTTCCGTAAGCTGAATAACAACTGACGACGCCAGAAATAGATGCTTGTAATATACCCCGTAACGCGTAGTTTCACAGCACAGTACGCATAATCCGACTCACAAGAGCACGACTCTGCTGGTTATAGGGCCAGTCTTGTAGTCGAGCCCACAACATCCTATCCGAGTGCAAGTCCGAGTCCAGGCCACTGGAGTCCGAGTACAAGTTCGAGTCCTTGAGGTTCGAGTCCAAGTCGACCTTCTTTAAGTCCGAGTCACTTGTAATCCGTGTCCGAATATGAGTCCCATACACATCACCTTGATGACAAATTTTAAATGGATAATTAAGATTATCGTGTGTATTCTTAAGTTAGTTTTTACTAAGTTGGTCTTTACTTGAATATAAAACTACCCTTAGCTCCCGATTCCAAATTACAATTTAATGAATATAATCTAATTTGTTATGCCTAATATTCTGTTTGGTAGTTTGGGTATGTATTAAGTCTACATTGTAGCAGATTTTCTGCTTGAGTCGAGACGAACTAGGTCTGATTTTTCGAGTCCTTACTTCCGATCCCGAGTACATGTCTGAGTCCAGTACCTTCAAGTCCATGTCCGTGTCCGAGTCTCCGGAAAAGTGGACTCGTGTCCGGAAAAACCAAGTCTGGACTCTGGTACTAAATCATTGTTGTAGGCGTCACAATATGGCACCTACAGTGCACCACTGGGGAATCTAAATACTCCAGCAGCGTAGGTATAAATGTAGTGGAGAGGGTATTTTATGTAGGTCGTTGGACAAGAATTATTTTCAATGCAAGTTACATAATTATGGGGTGCTCTTGTGGTAAGGAATTCACAAAATCAATAATAATTTGAAAGCATAGGCATGTAAAAAATGGTTTCCTTGAAATATTACATTTTTTTATTTTAAAGTTTGACTGTTGAGACAAGTAGTCCCGGCCGTCCCACAATGCCTTCCTGGAAGAGGTTCATCATGACCGAGCCGGATTTCACACGCATTTGGGATAATTCATTGGCACTCATGAGTCCAGTACTCTGGTAATTGTAATGCTATAAGATGAATATTTAAAAATGTAATATCAATAAGCAATAATGATAATTGAATTATGTGCTACCAATCATATATTAAAATTTGAGCTAAAAATTAAGATTCACTTTTCAATAACCCGTCTGCGAAAGGTCGTTCTGTAGTGTGGGCAGCGTCAGTCCGTCCATCCGATAACTATGCAAGAATCTAACGGAATTTCATGAAACTCATAATAATTAATTGCAAATAGATTATCTCGCCTAAGTTGGATTCTCGGCGAAATCCACGTCTGGTAGAGTCGTGATGGCTTTACAAAAATCGGATGGATTTTCATGGAACCCACTATAATTGATTATCATTAGAGTTTCTCAACTGAATTCATTTTCCGGCAAAATCCATCATATTAAATGAAGTCAGGGGTCACCACGCTTTGTAGTATTGCAGTGGTATCTAGAAATCTGGCGTTCAGTGTGAATGTTAACCATAAATATATCTCTTCTGTGTTCAATTATCTGCCAAATTCGTGTATATTTAATCACATTAAAGCATGTTGAATTTAAAAAAAAATATCATTATGAAAACTATCACGGTGCCACCATTCATGCCCAGTAGCTAAGGTTCATAAAGACCCATAAGCATACCTAATTTGATGAAAATTCATCGCGCCTTTCCCGAGAAATCTGGCAATTAGTGTGTATTTTTAATTATTCGGGGGGGGGGGGGTGTTAACAGGCTCCGTAACGCAAAGAATATGGGACACAGCGACTTAATGTCATGTTTCTGAGGAAAACGTTTGGGGACCTCTTGAATTGGTTCATCATGATTCTATATGCTTTATGGTTACGATGTGTGCCCTGTTAACGGAAGGGCGGCCGGACGAAAAAACGGACAAAGGGTGATCGCTATAGCTCAGATGACTTTCAATCAACTGAGCTAAAAACGCGTACAATTAAAAAAAAATACAGGGCGCGCTCCCAGCCTGCAGGAACTGATGAAACAAACCATGATTAATATTCATGCAAAGAATCATGGTGATCAATGCATCAGTTATTCAGATACTGGGGTTTTGGTATTAACTTTTCAGTTATTTGGGGGGGGGGGGGGGTAATAATAAGCCCATAGCTCAGATAATATGGGTAACATAGACGTAATTTCAAGATTCCAAGGAGATAATTCATGGACCTCCCTGGATGTCAAGTTAAAAGATTCTAGGCCCAGTGGTTACGTTTTGTGCCCTGTAAACGGACAACCTCTTCATTTGAAGGTCTCTAAAATAGAGAATAAAAATACGAAAAAAACCGGAAAAAATACAGGTGGTGTCACCAGTCTGCAGGAACTGATGAAACACTCCATGATCAATATGCATGCAATCAATCTAGCACTCAATGCATTAATAATTCAGTACTACAGCTGTTGTATCAAATTTTTAATTATTCTGGGTTGTACTTCCTACCCTGATAGCTCGGAGGATACGAGTTACAGAGACCTAATTTCAGGATTCCAAGGAGATTTTTCAGGGAGCTCCTTGGATTTCAGGTAAATTGATTCTAGGTTTAATGGTTATTATGTGTGCCCTGTTAACGGACAACCGCATATTTGATGGTCAATGTTGCGCCACCAACTTGCAGGAGCTAACGAATCACCCTAACATCAATATGCATGCAAAGAATCATGGTGATCAATGCATTAGTTATTCAGATACTGGAGCTTTTGTATATGTTTTTTTTATTATTCATTTTAGTATTTTTAGCCGAATAGCTCGGAGGATATGGGTAACAGAGATCTAATTTCAGGTTTTCAAGAAAATTTTACAAGGGCCTCCCTTGATGTCAAGTTAGAAGATTTCAGGTCCAGCGGTTACGATTACAGACGGTTACAGACCGCACAACGGACATACGGACAAAGAGTGATCGCTATAGCTCAGATGGCATTCAACAAGCTGAGCTAAAAATTTAAATTGCTGATGACATTTAGCAAAGATCTGCATATAGCTTTCAGCAGCCAGGCATCGATGCCCCTACTGGTTTACGGAGATTAATTGATGTCTCAACTGGTTGAATGGGCTAACATTTTATATTACCAAAGCCTGATGTCTGAATGTCGTCAACTTATATCTTCTTTAATTTGCAGTGGGTCTAGGCTGGTCATGTGGGCATGCGTCTGAATGACTCTATATTGTGTTGTAAACATGTTATTTAAGCGCCCTAAAGCTACCCTTGGTTGTTATCCCAGAGGGCCTCAAGTAACAATCCTTATGTCACGATTTACTTTGTTTTTCAATGCAATGTATTGTCTCCCATTTGTAGACACGTCTTCAATATACTTAACCTCTTCATTCAAAACAAACGTGTAGTTTCCTTACCTGACAGATTACTTTTTATATTCGAAGGATCTAACCTGAGTTAAAAGTTTGGAGCTGTAAAAGCGTTGAACAATTGTTGAATTGAATAAATTATTCCATAATCTTTACTTTACATATTTTAATTCTTTCCCAAATTATGTAAAGCCTTATGGGAAAAAAGTGTCATACATTATATTCTATGAAATAATGTATTCTATGTCTGCCTTTGTACTTACATTATCCTTGCCATGCCTAGAAACTCATCATATCACTATCTGATTAGGAGAGACATTCTTTTTAAATGACATGTGCTGTGACATAGTGCTTTCACTTAACAGCAATGTGTTGGTTATGTCACACTATGTATCATGGGACATGGAGGTCAATGCAGGGACCAATTTGGGCAATCCTTGTTTGGGATCCGTCGCGCACGCGCAAAATCAGACCTCCGGAGTCGAGGTATTTTTTATGGTAAACAAAAACACGTCGACCGTGTTTACTCACACGTTGTATCATAACAAGCTAAAGGGGAGGTACTGAGGTAGTTTGCTCAGATGGTTTTGCTAGGAAACTTTTAAAGCGAAACTGAATTGATATTTTGAAAGAATACCATGTATTCTATTTTCTGGTTCATATTCTAACCAAATTCAGCAGTATTGCAGCACATTTGATGCAGATTTTCAGTAGATAGCCGAACAGTTTTTTTCAGTAGATCTGCAGGAGGTATTTAGTATTGGTACAGCATATGGTGTATATGTGCTCCCATAAACTATGGTTTATAGGCTAAGAGTCTGCTACCCCACTTACCATGTGTAATATTGTATTGCGGTGCTGTGTGCTCTCCTAAAGCAGTCCTCTCCTGGAGCAGACCAATGTGCTCTTCAGGCTGTGTGGCTGTGATCGACTCAGGGGGAGCGGGACGGGGCTACGTTATTACAGTGTTGATTTCAGCAAAGATCAGCGTATTTTCTAAATCTGCTGTCCATGGCAACTTGCTAAAGAATTCAATTTTATCGCACCGTCCATCTCAATACAGCACTGAATTAGTATATGGTCAAAATCTGCTCTCACGCTTAAGAAAACATTGATGATCACTATGACTATGGGCACTATCTCAAAGCAGCAGTGCGTGAGTATATGCTGAAAATCTGCTCTCTGAAATCCACACTGGACTCGCTGGTACATCTTGAGCCAGCAAATAAATAGCAGGAGTTGTTTTATCTACCCAGATTGTAATTTCAGGACAGCATATTTTCATTATATCTGCTCTAAATATACTAAGCATCTGTAGAAATACAGCATATGCTCTATAACTGCTGATTCTCGGGCAGATTGGACGAGCAGATAGTAACATCTGCTGGATTGCTGCTCCAATTGTCAGCTTAATATGATAACGATTACAGCAGAAATACAGCAGCTGCTCCAAAGCAGCATATGCTAAACTTTGGTACGGGGACGTTCTTGTTCAGACGGCGTGTATTGCTTACATTCTATGGGGTGGATAGATTAACAGTTGTAATTTCGGACAGAACACTTGCAGGCCTGTTCATTGCCTCCGCCATAAAGGTATACGTCCATTGCCGTTCGTGTGTTTGTTCATAACATAACTCATACATTCATGAATGGAATCATATGAAATTTGCAGGGCATTTCGGGGAAGGCGAAAAGCAGTATCGCTTGGATTGTGGTGTGGATCCGGCACATGATACGGTTCCGTGGACGTCGTCAAGAATATTCACAAATGTACAGTCACGTATGCACGAGTGAACCTGGAAAATTATCCAAATGATATAAGATTGCTATGGTTAAAGAAACACACCAATGTTCCACACGCTCAACCCCTAAAAATAACTGTTTCCTTCCCAAACCACACATCGATTCCTTTAAGGCTGCTTCATTTCATGCAGGCAGCTTCCTTTGGAATTTTTTTCTCCTCAACATCAAGTGAATCCCAACTCTGGTGCGTTTAAAAAATATCCCTTCATATTTTTTATTATTGCAGCGGTATCTTAGCTTTTGCACTATACACAGTCATTTTATTGAGCATTGTCGTTTGTATGTTGCAAACTTATTACTCTTAGTTCGCCGAAATGTAAATGATGATATAAAGATCTTTTACAAATTTTTACTTTTGGTATTTCATTTACCTTTGTATATTAACATGTTCTAATAATGTATTATTGTCATTTTAATAATTATTATTGTTATTTTTCCTTGGAACATGCCTTGCTTAAAAAGGAAGTGTTCTTCTGGTGCAGGCTACCCTGCAGAATGGTGTAATAAATTAATTAATTGGAGGCTTGCATTCATTAGAATGCAGATTTCCAGTTATTGATGAACTAGATGTCAGACAAGGTCGCTGAATCAAGATCTATGAATGGGTGGTCATGTCACAGACTATGTAGTAAAAAGATGGGTCATGTCACAGACTTGGTGGTAAAAAGATTAATTAAAGGCACATGGGAACAAGAAACCTATCTGGGGATCGGTGTATCTGTATATCACAAGCTTTACACGACGATACATAAGACACACCACTTATCTCCTCATATCTCAAGCTATATATCCCGTATAATATGTAAATAATATAACAGATGGGTTGTTTACCCATTTTATTAGGTCTTCCGATGCACCCTCGATGTATGGTTGATTAAAAATGCATATTTATGAAGGCATCAGGTTAAGCAATACATATTAAGAAACTGCCGTACGAGTCGCCTCCACTATTTTTTTTTTCGTAATCTATAACCTTTATACAATTAGGCTTAAGAGAGAAGGATAACTGGTAACTCTATTGTGTCCCTGTCTTGACCGGCGAGAAATTTGGATATGCATTGCATGTTATAATCAAGCAATATTTATATTAAAAACGGTATTATGTAATCAAGATTAAACGTTGTGCAACCTTCCATCAGATATCGTTTCTACTTACAAACTTACCTCTTCCACTTAAAACTGTGAAACTGCCGGGACTACTTTTCTCAACTGTCAAATTTTAAAAGTCAAGGAAACAACTGTTTACATTTCACATGCGTGTGCTTATAAAAATCTATACAACTAATACGAAGTTGGATTTTTCTAGACCACGGTTTACCTGATTCCGTTCTGATTTGACTCTAAAAATTCGGCACACTTATTGGTGGTGTGCTCTTCTAGGACAAGTTTGTTTAATTTTGCAGGATTATGCCCCATAAAGCTGAATAATTAATATTTTAAATAGGTGCCCCTATTTCTTTTGCGCTGCAAGGTCCTCCACGCCTGTGACGCTTTTTCAGGAGGTGCCTCGGGGATTTTCACTTGCCTGTTAAGACCGTGGCCAGCGCCCATGTTCTGCCCAAAAGGTATTTCCGTGCAATACGCAGTCACGCGGGTCCACTATAAGCCCAATTGATCCCCCACGTCCATTGTAACGCCTCTAAAGGAATTTTCTCTCTCAAGGGACCACATGACTCCGCTTTCAATGCGAGGGCTTTTCAGTTTGGTCTACACTGGGCACTGAGTCCAGTGATGTGACCACCGTTTGACAAATTATTTATGGGTTACAGGTATGTTGATTTTTATTCATTTTAATATCTTTCCATAATAACCCTCGTTTCAAAAGTTCGGCCAAGTCATGTGTTTAATGAAGTTTTTTTTTAAAAAAAGGCCCGAAACTTAATAATAATTCGGGTTTGGTGGGGGGGGGGGAGGGGTTCACATTTATTTGTTCACCTTGCGAGAGGAAGAACAAATAAGTACGAATGGGTGGCTTCCACAAGGGGACAAAGGAATAATCCCTTTGTCATAATGGTTAATAAGAAAATATATATTGTGGTGATTCGTATTACCTCCAAAATGAAGGACTATTGATATGTCTTTACCCTAACCTCTACAAATGTTCAGCAAAACATTTTTCGCCTGTCACGCTTTATCAGGAGGCGCCTTGTAATCCCCACTGAACCCAATTTCCATTATACCGCCTGTTAAGGAATTTTACAGTGTCAAAAGAAAGTAACGATTTTAAATTCAAGCGCGGAACACATGTCCACATGAATCTTTAAATAGGGAGCACTTTTCCGTTGAGTGGACATAAAGAGCTGAGGCCCTTTACATGATCACCGTTTAATAGGTTAACAGGTATGTTGATTTTTATACATTCAGAAGTATCTTTCCATGATAACCATGGTTTTAATAGTTCGGCCGAATTATGGGTTGTTTGAAAAAAAAAAGTTTTTTCTAAAGGAAGCCGGGGGGTGGGGGGGGGGGGGGATTGCACACACTTCTAAGGGTCCTCAATCTCTTGGGGACTTTGAAACCCCCGCCAGAATCTACAAATCAGTCGTTCGTTCATACGTGCATGTTTCATGTAAAACATTGTCATGGTTCAGAAACATGGGTTTACCAGGCGAGTAGCAGAACAACTGCATACGAGTTGCATACTCGGGGACAAAGGAATAGGCCCTTATAATTATTGCTTTGTGGAATTGTGATTATGGCACTTTAAAAAAATATATATATATTATTGTGATTCCGATTACCTCCAAAAATGTAATGGATTTCGAGTGCAGTTTCACTCTACCCCTCAACAAATTTTCAGCGAAAATTGTATAATTACATTTTGCGTTAATTTGCTGAAAGACAATGCAATGAACCAAGGCTGAAGTGGTTTCTTTGCTAAGTGCTTTCATCGAAATATATCAACCTGCTTTCTTTTCATCTGGGAGAGTTGTCAATTTTGCATCAGACCTGCTTAATCCATGACAATTTGAAGTACTTAAACCAAAAATTTAATACTTTAGAATATATTTTCTGGACCTATCCTTTTCACATTGGCAGCTATACAAAACGCATGTGTCTGTTAACATGCCTTGGACTATACCCTCAACTGACTACACTGAATAAACATCGTGTTTTACGATGTCGCCTGAGCTTCAAATAATATAAAGCACCATTCATATATTTTTACGATAGAATGCTTCTTTATACAATTTTTAAATCTAGAATATTTCCCAAGCAATGAAGTTGTCGGACCTATGTTGTTTATCGAAAAAAAACTTCTCACTTAAAAATTCGGACACCCTGTATATGCCTCACGTCTCCTTCCCAGATTTATTTTTTAGAGGTTTCTGGAATAGAACAATATTTCTTTCTATGATGGTATTTTGGGGAGGGTGTTCCTGGAGAATTCTAGCCGAAGTAATCTTTATATCATATCGGTGAAACATATGACAAAAGTTCCTGCAAACACCTTAGGATTAAAATATGCGTCGTTTAGTTCCTATATCAACTCACTACACAAATATGCATCAGATAGAGCCGTGGATTTTCCACGGGTGCAGCTAGTATGTTTTATCCAGTGAAGCCCTAACCACAAAACACTTACGAATATGTATTTATCCTTGAAACCAATCTTATCCACCATATTTTTACGTACTACATAACCATCTTTACGACAGTTATACCCCCGCCGCTGGCGTATTATGTCCATGTGGGCCGTAGATTTTGAAGCCCACAATCCCTACCAAGCAGAGTTTGCTCCGTGTGAATAAATGTACTATTTCAAAGTTTGAAGCCAAGAATAGCCCAATTTGTGCACTGAAATTGCTGTTATCCCACAAAATCCTTTCAACGACAATGACCTATCAGTTGGTGACTAACATAAACAAAAAATACTCACTGCGTGTGATTACATGATCTTCCTGGGAACTCGGCCAAAAGAAGACTGTTTTGAGTAAAAAGTATGATTTTTTAAGCCCTGTCGCTACTATCCTTAAATGGCCAAAGTGTTTTTGGCTTGAACCAAAAAAGCATGCTGTTGGTTAAACGCAAAGCCGGCACTGCAAAAAAAAAATGAAAATATCTCTGACATTATCTCCGCTAAAAATAGTTACTATAGAATATTTTGCAAAATCTGCTTATATCATTTTGCAATGTTTATAACTTCAATAAAGATAGTTGAAAAGAGGGAATACATGACTGTTAACAACGAGAGGATAAATGAATAAATATTAGAGTGATCAATAATACACCCCCCCCCCCCTAAAAAAAGAATAAAGTTTGTTCTTTGATGTTACCTTGATCTCCAAAAACCTTGCATCAATTGAAAAACCGTTAAGCTACGATTCCTTTCATAAGGATTCGGTTGCAGCAACAGTACGTATCCAACTTAACATCCGACAAAATTTTCATCGGATCATGCGGCCACCCGTCCGACAAAATAAAATAAATAAACGGATTGGGTCGGACAAGGAATCCCGCTCAATTGTAAACGTCACATAGGTGGTTTCCCTGGATTTAACGTGTTTATCAGTGTTTATGTCACGATGAAAAACGTCCTAACCCTGAAAACGATGATCTAAATCATTGTAAATATGTGAAAAAATAAATGCTTTTCATTCACTGGTATGCAACCTGCATAGTGCATGTGTCTGTTTCCATTCAGTTGGTTTCTAAATCCTTAACTGTCATGCTTAACAATGCAGGATTAATCAATGTATTTAAACAATGTATCATACACATATATCATTTATATCATACATATAAGTTATGCATACATACGAGCATACAGTTTATCCACAACCGCAAATCGTTTCTTTGGTCAAAATAGTGACAGACTTACGAACAAAACATCGGCGATATAATCCATTTCCTTGGTATGGAAAAACGATTCCGATAAAGTATATAACACTCCGATCTATTTTTTTTTAAGAAAAAGTTAAAGTTGCTAGCCAAAAAAGCTGAGATTTTTTTTGACACTGCATGTGTATAAAGAATTTGAAACTAATAATTACAAAGTAAACTTCGGCATCATGTTTTATAACAAAACTGTACTTAATGTTCTGAAATTTACAAAAAAAACATGCATAAAAGAAAGTTATTAAAGAAATTCTATATCATTGAATATTATAGAAATCTATAATAAAGAGGATTTGGATATGACGCCGAAATAAATGACCTTTTTATAAATTAGGAACTTTTTTGGTCAGGTAAGAGACTTATATGAAAGGACCCACTTACAAAGAATCGTATAGGTATTGTATTTTCATATAAGTTTTCTTTGTAACGTTTTCTTTATAACATTGTGCAAAATCAATCTGACCTAACTGGTGTTGTATGTTTTTACGCAGAGCTTTTATTGTATAGCCCGGGAGCATGTGGCGTCATGGAAAGTTCATAAGTAAATTGTATGCGATAAATAAGAAAAAAATCTGTCTTTGAATGTTGATCCCTTTCTATCCCCGGTCATTTTGATGAAAATCTGTACGATACATGCTAAGAGAGAACAAGCGGCATGAGTCAAGAATATGTAAGACAACATTTTAAGTAAATTACAATTTTCAATCTATTATGGCCAAAATTAATTGGAGAATATATGCTACCCCGTTTAGAGGTGTATATGTCTATATGTTTTGATAGTGATTTAATAAAGATTTGATATATTTGTAACTCATAAAATTGTATTTTAATAACAATCCTCTCCTTATGATATTTGTATTGTTTGTATAATCAGTGAATAATGTGTATAGATATTTATTTTTTATGTGTAGTTGTTTTTGTGTGTAGCTATCTCTTGTTTTATGTGTTTAACAATAAATTTGTTTTTAAATCTGCCTGTATGTGTCTGAACGACATGTGATAAAAAGTTGACTTTACATGACCGATAATGAATCTCAGGCTTTCCCCAGGTTACACACACACACACATATATAAATGTGTTATATATATAATATATACATTATTTTGTGCCTATCGCATCTAACTAAAACTGCTTATAATATCCTGAAACTAGAAATCTGCATTCTATTGAATGCAAGCCTTCACCATTCACATATTCGGCCTATATACGTCCGTTCTGCACATGTGCGACTGTACATTTTTGAATATTTCCTGATGACTTCCTGAATCCGGTTCATGTGCAGGATCAACAACAAAATCTTATCGATTTGTCATTGGTCCATTCATTAAATGCGGGTTACAGTGGTATAATAAAACAATATGTTGAAACCTAAATGAGGTATTTATAAAACTTTCTTGGTCTTTACGAACTGAACCATGAGGAAGCGAGGGTGACACTTAGTAAGAACATCCAGAAAGCAGCTCTTTATTTCTCGCGTACTTCTTTTTCATGTATTACTTGCTTGCAGTTGCGTCTGAAACGTCTTTCAAACGGTGGCACCAGAAGAACAATTTGTTGGCAGTTACAAGTGGTATATAGAACTGGAGTGGAGGCAATCCCATCACGAAACTAGAGTAATGTATGTAATTCTGCTCATTATCTTAGTTCCAGTGTGTGACTCTTGTTGGGAATGCCTGGTCCCGGTAAATTCTCATTCCGTCGACCTCGGCCAGTTTTAAATTAAGGACAATTAAGCGGCCATAAGATCAAGACATGTTATAGCTAACGACATGGTACCTCTTCTCTCCGTTATATTTGGGGATGTAAATAGAGTGCTGTCGCTCGCAGTAAGAAATCCATATGGCACAGGTTAATTACGTAATAAATTAAATGAAAACTGATATAACACTTAATTTTGTGGGTTCTTTGTAAAGGAAACGGAAAGATTATATTCTTGGACAGGCTTTAGCTATACTTGAAGCTTAGTCATGTTATTAGGTCAACATGATATAACATTTTGTAGATAACAGTTTGAAATTCTCTAAAATCGCCTGAACGAAAACCAGGCATATATTCATGCACGTGTAAACTATACATAATCGACTGACGTTTCTATAACAAAATAGTTTGGCGACATGCTTAAATATAAGATTTCAATTCAGATACATTGCTGGATTCATATTATATTATACATTATCTATTTTGTGTGTGTATATATATATATATATATATATATATATATATTATATATATATATACATCTTTATTAACAATGGCCAACATTTTCATATATAGATAATACTATTATTGCATACAATTGTAGGATTCAAGAAATTCATCATCTAATTACAGATGTAAAACATTATATCTTTTTTTTTAATTATATGTAAAAGTGTATCGACATCTCTCTTTTGGTGAAGTAAAAAAAAGATACCAATATCACACGAGTATCTTTTCTTTTTAGATCTATATTCAGCGCAAAAAATGATGATTTTTTAATGCAGCTTTTCATCACAAAACTATTCAACATAAAAAAGTTCACATTCATATAAGTGTATTATTTATGATAATTAATGGTATAGCCGTGTTAGTCTGCAGTCGAAGTGAAGGTATATAGAACAAAAGTGAAGCCTTTTAGATGGACTAACTTATTTATTAACACACGAACTTTCGAGGCGCACAGGCTTAATTCTGCAAAGGTATTATTCATGGCAAGCTGCAATGAATGCTATAATTCTTCATGCTGACGTAGGCAGGTCTATTTCTAAAGGAGGACTGTCACGCTGGTGTAAAAACTATAGTTTACCCCCATCTCATTTATTCCCCATCAGTAATCGGAATATCCCCGGGGGATAAAATGAACCTAATTTCAGATTACACCCGCACTATTCAGATTACACCCGAGCTGATTTAAATAGATAAATTCATATTCTTATATACTCATAGTATGAGATAACCTGTTGAACCTTTTACAAAAATTACCCATAAAATGCATATCCCATGGAACACAGGCTATTTGTTTTGTTTATATCCACGTGTTTATAACATGTGGGGGACCCGCGAAAAAAATCCAAACACATTAAAACAAGGCCATCTGGAGGCAAGTCAGACGGGCTGAGACTTTGCAAAAGGAGTTTTTGCAACTGGTGACATTTCAGCTTATGCAGATATACAACCAACTGTCATCAGTGACATGAGCTTTTTGTCATGTAAAATATTTAATAGATAAACATACATCCGTCACATTGTAACAAGAACCTCTCTTTGCAGGAAATACTTACAGTACATTATAATGAACACAGAATAAACAAGAAATTACATAAATTCTACAGATAATGAAGGTGCAGAAATGGCGATAAGTTTAAAAACATAAAGAAAAAAATCTGGATATGAAACTGGTTTCAAGTTACGCCACGCATAATCTGAAATCGACTTCAAATTACCAGGGGGAAATCGGCAATCAATGTCTGATCTCCCCCTGGGGTGAACTGAAGTGGGGGTAATCTGAAATCGCTAGACCGGGTCAGTGAGGACAGTCCTTCTAAAATCGTTCGTCAAACAGCCGGGGTCAACTATTCAGTCGCCTGTCTGACGGGTCGTTGACTTCTGCATTGTTTTTATGAGTACTTTATCAGGAAAATAACGCACGACTAATTGAGCTATTGCCTGAGTTACATCGATTCTTCTTATTTCTTTGAGAGTCCATTGGTTTTACCCGACATTTTGGCGCAAAAATGCTGGCACAGCCCACGGAGAGGACGGCCCCTTTAAGTAGCTATTTAACGATTTTTTACTGTATAGATAATCTTCTCTATGTGTTATACATGATCGTCACTAACGTTAAATCAGGTTTATAATTTGCACACAAGGAAACACAACAGAATACAAATCTGATATTAATTAATTTAACGTTTACACTGTCATACACTGACTACATCAACCGCTACACGAGTTATCTGAGTAAACAAATCGAAACGCACTAATTAACTGGAATTGTGGTAAGGCTTTTCGGTGTAAATATCAGGAAACCACCCATGTTATATAGTCTTAAAGAAGAAGTTTATAAAATTAAAATAACTATCAGAACATCCAAGAACTGGTGCAAACAAATTTGAACAATTAATATTTAAGAAGAAACAAATAAAAAAAAAACTATAACAATCGGATGTAATGGTGGATATTATTAATATTCCAGTTATTTAAATCAATCAGCTCAAATCTATTTTAAAACAGATTTTACAAATGAACACTAATTGACGCTATTATGCATAAAATAAAGGGATGAAATAACGGTTTCCGATAGACGTATATCCGTCCGTAAAAAAAACAGTAAAGGACTGCATGTTCATCAGATAAAAGAAACAAGAACACTAAAATAACATGAAAAATAAATGTATTCAAGAACATCATTTCAATTATTTCACTTTTGGAATGCCGTAAATGGTTACGAAAACTTTACGTCATCGGACAGTCTGCCTTCATACTTTTGCTCCATGGGTCTGTTATAATATTCAAAGCGAGCTGCCTTTTATATAGCATTTATGTGACTGATTGCTTACTCAGTTCACATATTGATGAAGTGTAGGTAATTCATGTTAAGAAAAGTCCTGATGACACCACTGTGACGGATGTATAAGCTTGTCTTTCTACAAGCTTTTCGTAAACATGCATGGTACATGCGCCAATGTTATCAAACAGAAAAAAATGTAACCTAATGTGGTTGGTTACATATATGCGGAATGTGAAAGATTATCATTTGCGAAACGCCGATCTAAAACTCTGCTTCGTCTGACTTGCCGCCAGATGGCGATCATTGTTGAAGATGTTTGGATTATTCTGGTGTCCCCCAAAACATGGTATAAACGCATGAATATAAACAAAATAAACAGCCTGTGTGAGGTGGGATTGGTGTTTTCTGGACTGTTTTTATAAAAGGTTCAAAGGATTACCTTTAGTTAATAGACGCCAGATTTCGGAATGGACCCCTTAAATGTCACGTTGCAACTGTAGAATAAAGATGAAGGTAAAAGTACTTCATGAATATTCATGCAACATAAAAGTATGTATGTATAGCAACATTAATTACGAATGTTCGGTTGACAGTACTCAAAGAAACATTTAAAATCGACTTTTTTAGTTCTTGCATATATATATATATATATATATATATATATATATATATATAATTATAGAGTTCAAACAATGAGATCCGTCACGGTGCCTGGATTGCAATAAGCATCAATAAGCAGTAATGGCTTATTGGTCATTTTAGAAAATGTCATTAACGCCGTATGGAAGACGGAAACGCCTCATTAGAAAATTACATTATATGAAACATATCATACGTATTTAACTTGGAGCTATACCCGTGTTAAATATCTTTTATTATTTCATTGGTCGCAGCTATTGTTGATACCTCGAGAAATAATAATCATGCAGTGTACCCTCAAACATACGTTGTGAAAGAATGTTAATTAAAATCGATTTCCCTTATACAACGGTGACTCCTAAGATCATTCGTAATATCTATTCTTATAACTTTTAGCCCTGCGTGCGGTTCGATCCTGTTCTGAGAACTAGTATGGTTTCCATAGGGTTTGCGAGGGCTCGTTCAAAGTGGCCGAGGGCTCGTTCGTGAACAGGGCCGCTCGGTAGTTATCGTGCGCCAACTCGGAGGGTATCGCAAGGCATATCTTAACGATGTGTCGGTAAGCCGATCTCACGAGCGGTAGGATGGTGGTATACAATGCAGTCAGACAGGACTCTTTAAACTGCACCGAGTGATTACGTGACCCTTAGTTATAAGGCTAGGCCACTTTCATGCCAACGAGTCAAGGGTGGTCGGCGAAACGTTGTCGTGACCAGGAAGTCGTCGGTATTCATACGTGCCTGAATGACTGTGTGACTGGGCCCTATAGCATGATAAATTAAAACGAATCTAAATAGTCTTCGTAGAATTATGTGCAGCACGAGGTGGTGATAATAATGAAAACAGTACCCTCTCTCTCCGCACACGCAACCAAGGTTGGCGCCCCGTGGATCCGGATGATGCGTTTTCTTTCAGCGATGCGCCTCCTTAAACTTCCGCTGCACGTGCTGTCATGAATGACGTCTTGCACATCTGCGATTTTTGACAAAGAAAGAGTTACGGATTGGTCTCTGCCTCGTTCGGGATTGAGGGTAAACAAAAACTTTCCCTAAAAAATCCCAGGGCTTCTAAATATTCAGTATTAAATGAAGCATTAAATGTAGCAATTTTAAAAGAGTAGATCGATGCAATGGATGCACTACATAAAAATATGATGAATTCGAATTGTTTCAGGGCGGCAGAATACATGAATATGAATGTTTTGGCGGTATGAACTTAATAGAATAAGTGATATTTGGTAAGTATATGCGCATGCGCAATGTAAATGAAGGCTTTTCTTCGGATCAATAATCCCCTATTAGAATAGAATTGTTTTAAAATGAAACGACCTCTTACACGTCCAACCCGGGATTGTTCAATACTCTGACTGACCGGGCGATACTATATTCCTGCGACTGTTAGAGCCTGCCGATATGGCCGGCCGCTTGTCGCAGAGGCGTGTCTCTCCCGACCTTGACAGACCGTTAGGACTGTCGAACAATTAAAGGTTATCCATGATTATCTCCGACCAAACAAGTCGTAGACGGGTCTTTGTGCAGGATCCAAATTCCCTCTTCGCCCGATTTTTCCTATCGTCCGTGACTACGAGTGATTTTTTTTACGATAATCCGTGTCTTCCAACGATTACAAGACGCATCTTGTCGCCATCTGTCGTATCCACTAGTGTGACTGGGTCTTATCATGGCCCAAGTAGCCGCTTGAATAATACAAACGAGAAACCATTTATTCAAACGGGCCATAATACATCTCCTGACTTCGGGATGGGGGAGGGGGGGGGGGGGCATTCAGGGGGATGAGTGTATTGGTACCCCCAAAATAAAGCAAGCGGGGGGGGGGGGGTCTGTTAAGGATCAGTGTAATCACCCCCCCTCCTTAACTGTTAAGAAAACGATTTATATAATCAAAATAGAATATATGAAAAATCAGACCTTGGTTCAATTACTGCCTTTCTGATTGATGGACCAGCATTGACAGATGAGATATAAATTATTTAAATGACCTCATCCAGATATCATATCATATACAATCACATATTTTATACATATATATAAATATAATATATGCATTAATCATAACTGAGGAAAAAGATATTTCAATATTCGTGGGTTTATTAAAAAAGGTGCCCTACCATCAGTTCTGAATCATCCCCTCCGCCCACTGCTAACGTTACCTGTTACAGTACCGCCTGTCAATTACCTTATTAGGCATGGAGATTATCCTTGTTTCACATTCCTTTTCCCAATCTCATACTCCAGCTTTTCTATTATGTATATTCCCAGTTTTGCTAATTTATTTTTACATCCTTATCACACAATTTGTCAGAGCTGGTGACATATAGCTGTCTACGTGTTAACTTTAGAAGCCTCTTTTATCGTCCCTTGTTCAACAGATTAATCCGACGGGTATGCTGTGCACACATAGATAATGGAACAAAACCATTATATATAAGATAGCGGAAACATTTCCGAGATTTAGAAGAGTCAAGCAAATTTGATTAAAAAAAAACACAGGCTATGTTGATCGAAGGAGATCGTTTAATATTCCCAACAATTCCCATATTTATATAGTTTATATGCAATGTCACGTGAAATTATCTTTCGCCGGCATCAGCTGAGCCCATATCGCGAGGGTAAGATACATCAATTTTATTTACCCTCCAGCTGACAAGCTGTTTGATTGATTCAATAATACATATGAAAAATGTATATTCTGCCTGAGCGTATTCAGAAAAATTATCAAACCTATGGATTTTCATTAATTTAATAAGACATGTGGTTCCCGAATGTAAAAGCACTGTGAAAAAAATGTAATCAGAAACCTAGACAGTCGAGTGGTAAACGTTCGGTTCTCTCCGCTGGCGAACCGGGTTGGATCCACGTCATGGTTATGATATTATGGCCCATTCAAGGCCGGTGGTTTTCTCCGGGTTCTCCGGTGTCTACACTACCAAACGCAACAACCTGAGCCATAGAGAGTGCATTGATTAAAGGTAATAACTATCCATGTTTGTAAAATCCATGCATAATAAAGACAACAATACCGCAAATATGACATGACATTGACCCTAACTGCACAACAGAAATGTATTCATCATAATGCAATACATTTTTCTTTACCTTATGATAAACGTATATATATATACACACACACACACACACATATATATATATATATTTATATTGCATACTACATTCATTGTTGTAATTAATGGCATATATCATCTCTTAGAAACATATTTTTTGGGGGGTAGAGAACACAACTGAAGGACGTCTACATTAAATTTATAGGTCATAATTTTAATCTGCAAAGTCAAATCTTAAAATGTGAAGAAATTTAACATAATATATATATATATATATATATATATATATATATATATATATACATCACCAAGCAGCATTTTAATCGGTATCAAACAACGAGAAAAATCAATTACAAATAAAAGATTCTTCTTCGAAGTTTCGCCAGTCGCGAAGATTGTGCGTTTGAATAATTAATTAGGCTTAGCCGTTAGGCTCTGGTATATCTGGCACCCACTGTGACTGACAAGAAGATAACCAGGACCTGACAAAACTCACATCCTGGGGATTTCTTTCATATATAACGTTATCACAGCAGAAACATTATCACCTAATCTTCTTTGTCACCTGAGGGACAACTGAATGAGAAAAGATTGCAATATGATTTCCCTTGGTATCCCAAAGCGGTCATTAAGAAAAAGAAACAGATAAAAATAGGGTGTGACTAAAAAGACTGTACACTTCATCTCAATTGTTAAAAAGGAAATTCAATCAGAGTTGCCATCAAAACAACCGAGGCTACAATAAAATGATTTACTGCGACAGGTTATATGAAAGGAAGTGGCAATAATACATCATTGTTTCTTGCGTGAAATTTGACATTTGCCGAAGAGAGAGTTGTCTCCTGGAATTTAATATCTTTGATTAAATCGTAATGATCGATTTGAGCATGTTACAATTTATGTAAAACTATTATCTCTTGTCGGTACTTACTGTCGAATGTGAGGGGTAACGAAGAATATCCTACCTTAATTTGAGTATTTGGGCGTGGTCCAAAAAAAAACACACTAAACTTTCCCCCATAAACTATGCCATCGAATTCCGTAAAAAAATTTCACCTACACGTACGCTCTCCAAGAACCTTCGTGTTGCATCCCGGCGACCTTATCCAACCTTGGCTGGTGCAATCTCCCAGTTTCTCGAAACCGCTTATTGGGGCTACCATTTTGCATACGTGTACATTAAAACTTAGATTTAACAGATCGCAATCTGAATTTATGGTTAACCGCCGGTAATGATAAATTTTAAAATGTAGGTACCTGGATTTTAGATTATAATCTACAATTCACTTTTTATGATTACAATTTGTGTGACCTGAATAAAAAATTAGCCAATTAGTTCGTGGTAGCCAGTTTTGAATCAGAGGGTTTCCTCTCCAACATCCGTACCTTAAAATTATTGTTCAGGCTATGTCCTACAACCACTCTAGCTCAATTTCATAACTTCCATGCAGTGACTCTCAGACGAATTAGCAGGGGGGTATCCAGGATTTAGAAAAAAGGGGGTCCAACCAAGGAGGTCTAATGCCAAAGTCTTCAAAAAGGTCCCCACGTCCGAAAAAGGGGAGTCCAGGTCGCAAAAATTGGCCAGAAACCGTTAAAAACCTAGGACCCCCCCCCCCCTCCCGGATCCATATCTGATTACAGACGAGTAGTCAATCTTAAGTCTTTAGTTCCTGCATGGGAGATGGAAGTTCATTAGTTAATAAACTTTATTTATTTTGTACAACTAGCTATGAGGCCCCTTAAAGTTTAATAGTTATAAACTGCTCTAACATCGAACCAACATATAAATCAGATCTCATTGATATACATTACTTTAAGAATTCACGTAAGAGGACCTGCTTACTCGACACTAAATTGTTCCCTCCTTGAAGATGAAAATTATGTTAAACAAAATAAGAACTGTATCAATCTACTATATTGAATAATATAGATACCAATCCATCACTGTTGTTGGATACCATAACATATGTCAAGTTAGAGGAGAGACTATATATATATTATTTACTGATAATAAAAAGATAAAAAGAAAAATGTATAAGGCACAGTATAATCTAACCAATAGCACAGAAGATAAACTTAAATGGGATATTGCGGTCAATAAACATAAGAAATTTATGGAAACTAAAAGCGCTATTGTCACATATAGATGCAAATGGTATAATGAAGGTAAAAAACCAACTAAATATTTTTAAATATGGAAAAGAGAAATTACGACATAAATCTATCATCAAGCTTAAAGGTGATATTGGTCAAATTCTGACAACTCCAAAAGACATCCTTCAGGAACAAGTAAGATTTTATCAATCTTTATCAATATTTAAAAAAAATGAGAAATATATTCCCTATTCTGATTTCAGCATTTGTATAATAAACAGAAGTCAGGCAACATATTATTTCACAATAACTCATGGTGTCAGACAAGGATGTCTTCCGTCTCCATAATTATTTATAATTATTTTAGCTTCAGAATATTAATAATTAACATTTGAAACAATTAAAAAATAAGATAGATCATTGTCGCAAAGAGGAAACACAAATTAATTCTTTATGCAGATGATACTATATACTCTGTTTCTGACAAGGGGTTACCATTAAATAAAGGAAGCTACTTCAACATTTATAGTTGTTATCTTTAACAATGACCTTTATAATAGTGAAGTATTACAAATTCTTTAATAATTTGCAATTCCTGAAAAATTAAGCAGGTAGCTGCAACATTTTCGGCAAAAGTTCCTTAATTTGGTATTTCAAGTATCATTTTCCTTGATCAAATGCAATAAAAAAACAATATGACGTGATATAGAAAAGGATAATTATCTTAAAAGGAGCTACCTGATGTTACAGCCATAAAAAATGAATATGGATGGAACATTCAGACAAGGGATATGGCCACCCCACACACGCATAAAGTAGGCCTACTCCTTTCCCCCGCTCACATACAGTACTCCGTTAGTGAATGAATGATTTAAATTTAATGATTTAATTAAAAAAAGACACAATCATGATATTCCTGTCAATGATATCCGCAGATCTGGGACTCATATCAATAGAAAGCATTGCATACGCCGTTGTTAATGTATTATTTATTGATAATTCTATATTTCTTTAGCTATGATGCGACAGAAATGCAAATTTTTTTATTCATCTTGTACCACTAATATTTCTTATATATATATATATATATATATATATATATATATATATATATGCTTCATTTATATATGTGTGTGTGTGCTTCAATAGCCTTTGCAAAATATTTCATACAAATCCCCTTCTTCAATCCTGGCTACACCAGTACAGATGATACCTCTGGGACTTTAGATATATACTGACGGAAGTCCCTCGCTTTATCCGACCAAAGGTAGCATTTACTGTTATGTCAAGATGATAAATTAATATATAACACAAATAAGCGTGAATAAATAGTGTATATATATTTTAAGGAATGTTATGGATATAAATTATAAAAATATAGGCAAAGAGGCCCTCATAGTGTAAATTCAGAAAGGCACCTGAGGAGACTCCAAAATGCCTTATTTTTCATTCCATCAAGCCCCTATTAAGATGCCCTTGTCTGCCGACCTTCTATCTTTCCTGACTAGTCTTAATTATCCCCATGAGGCCACAAATTGGACCTTACCGGGTCCCCTGAGACATCAAACGGACTGTGTGGGAAGCGGCTGTTTTCCTGGGCCACTAATGGGATTTCAACTATACGGTGTGTCTGCGAGGTCGTTTTGACGCGAGAACCGGACAACTGGACTTGACGCGACACACTTTCCTGACGCTCATTGGTCCTTCCTGACTTTGAGAGACAAGGTCCATTAAGGGTGATGTCAGAGACGGCCTCTTATTAGCTGAGACGGCGCCCGGTACATATCGATAACCAAGGGATAGTTAATAATCATGCAGAGCAGGTAATTAATTATCTTAGCTAATCAGCCTTATGCATGTCGATATCATAAACTGGGGGTATTGGTATTCAAGGGCAACAATTAATTATCCATACGCCTCTCGCTCTCCGTTTGTCACTAGTATAGGTTGAGGAATCCATAATTGTTATGTTGTTATTGTAGTGCGTGTCGACCGAGGTATTTCTGCATTACAAGCTGGGCAATAGAAAATTATGTAATTTACAGAACGTTTACATGTTTACGAATCATTTAAAATCAATTATAGGCTTTTCAATTTGTTTATACATCCTCGTGTTTATAACATGTGGGGAACTCGCCAAAATAATCCAAACTCATTCAGTAATGACATCTGGCTGCAAATGAGAGTGACCTTTCAGCGTCGGTACATATGCATCCAACCACCTTAGTTTACGTGTTTTTATTTCGTTTGTCAATATTGTTGTGTTTGCTAACAACTTGCATATAAACAAGATAATACATCCATCGTATAAATATATCTCTAAACAGAATTTGACAAGAGTTCAATAATATGGACGTACAGTAAACCAGAAATCATGTAAATGCTCAGAAATGGTAGGCAATAACCGGCCTATGTAATAAGCTAATAACGCTTGTAGTTCTTTCAAAAGAAATGGCGGGGAGAGAGAGAGAGAGAGTGAGAGGGGGAGGGGGACGAACGGACAGACGAACCGACAGAGATGATATTTATCTTACCTTATCAACAGTTTCCTAGATAACTTGACTGTTACAAGCACAGACAGCATAGTCTATTTTATAACTGGACAAAACTATATACAACTACAAAGCTTATTGTCACAAAAGAAGAATACGGTCTCAAAAGCCAGAAATTTCCTGTCGTGTCTGAACGAATCATAACGTGCATAATTCCATGGCTTCCACTTTGTCTAGTGTGTATAAAAGGGATATTTTGTACGGTCATCAAAAGACAAGTGAACAAACTGAATTGATGGAGATGGCTTCCTGGCCAGACCCGGTAAGTTAGTGCAGCTTATATTTTTGCTCACGTTAAGCAATAACTATATTACAGTTAAAGCTCGTCTGCAGGTTTTCGAGGACGTAATCTATTACTATTATTATTGGTCAGGCTATACCTTTAATTATTATATTCTTCTCTGATGTGTCCAACGTCTGGGATTGTTATGTGTGTGGTCGTGCTAAATCTTTCATCATAAAATTTTCCCATTCGCTGTCCGATGTCGAAGAGTAATTTGTCTAAGATCATCTTAAGGCTGTTATTAGTTTATCTCTCTCTCTCCTGCCTTTGAAGTGAGAGTCGCTGTTTAGGGTGATTACAATTTCGTTGGACGCATAAAAGTCACAGCGACGGTTAATCCACTTCTTTATATGAGTTTATTTTTCCATGTCAATCTTTGCTCTCTCAAGAAACAATGTATCCCGTATCTGGCCTACGGAATATTATATTCAAACAACCTTATTAATAGTTAGACAATTAGAGTTGATTATTGGTAACAGTAATTTAGTAGAACTAGACATTATTGTTTAATCAACACCAAAACATGATGTTTTCTTTGAAGACTGCACTTAAGAGCCCGAATTTGGGGGTTTAGTTTTGATGTTTTGCTATGCATGTAATGTAATAGCTTTGCATGAAACATATCTGATATTGTAAGATCTATTTAAATTGATGAAGGAACACCTAGTTCTATTGGTGGTCATCTTCCCATGCCCCAGAAACGTGCTTGTGTTGTTAGTCAAATGTTTAGTATTCCGTTAAGGAATATATGTAATTATGTCAATCTATGACGTTACAATTTCTTTTGGTTGGTATAGGTTCGCTTAAGCTAGTTGGTGATACGGGTTCGCTCAAGCTAATTTACAGACAGACTAGCTTATATAGACAGGGTGTTGTTTGCATATACCCATAAATATGCATATACGCTGAAGATAGAGTGCTATGCAAATATTTTGTGACTATAAGCTGGAGACCTTGTGAACTATATGGAGTTATTTACACTTGTGGAATTGCGTACCCTGTCTTTATGTAGATTATATTAACAAATCGTTTTAAATAATATTTCTATACTGGTCAAACCCGAGATGCAACACACATTTCAGTGATGCCTATATATCGCTCGAGGTTTGGAAGTTATATAAAACTATCAAGGCGTATAATTTCTCTAAGGGCAGTATAGATGATCATGGTGGGAGTTATATATAGTTGCGTTATGCATGACTGGATTGTGACCTGTAGTAAATGTTATGATATAAGATTAACTCGGTCGGAACTATGTCGCATCGTAATAACAGAGAAAGGAGGTACCGTAGGATTAAACTTGGATAGCTCATTACTTATAAGACCTCGTGGTTCCTGCTACAGAACATATTCTTAATAGCTTGGGAGTCAAAATACCTTTGATCTATAACTGGCAGATTTATTTCTGATATGTGTCGTTTACAATTTATGTGTGACATCTTAAAAGCAGGACTGTCTGCGTTAAGTGGCGCAAAGGGGAAAAAAACTATTTCTATTCTGTTCGTCAACCTATAAATTAGACCTTTGTGGAGAATCAGAATAGACTACCCACCTTTAAATGGGCGCATGAAGATCAAATATGGAAGTGCAAATAATTAAGATATTAAGGTACCTTGTAGTTACATAGGATAAAATGAAATCTTACAGTTTTATTAATTGCGTAATGTAGATATAAAAAAAGTCAATGAACGCATACACATCAAATTTTAAAACAATATGTGTTTTGTTTATTGAATTTCTTAATAAGTTTTATTTACTAATATCAATTTAAAAATGATAGAATAAACAATTTACTTCAATTACACATGATTCATTGGAATTCATGAAAATAAGAAAATTATGAAAATTACTTAATACGACGGTGCTTCCGCAATCAAAGTGATATTGTTATGCAAAATCCGAAAGCTATTCGTTAAATTTGCCTAGAGGATTCTAAAGGTGCTAACGTTATAAGGGCAGCACAAAACATCGGTAATAGTTTCGACTTGCCAGTATTTGATCGCAGAAAAGCTTGGTAGCATAATGGAAGGCTTGACACCCCGAAATGCTTCAATGACGTCACGGAGCTGTTATAAGGAGCTGTAGCCTTTCATGTTTATTCTGAGGACGGAAGGCCCCAGCGTTGTGGTCTGACCCAAATCTTTTTCTCTTAATGAGACACGATATGAGAGTAGAACTCCCTTTGTAGAGCCAGCT
The DNA here is from genome assembly GCA_026874595.1 of Sipunculus nudus. Lineage (NCBI taxonomy): Eukaryota > Metazoa > Annelida > Sipuncula > Golfingiida > Sipunculidae > Sipunculus > Sipunculus nudus. Next base: position 34,544,917 of record CM049306.1, on the reverse strand, counting down.
TCACAATCATTTTACCCATAGGAACAACCAAGTCTCTTCAGACCCGCAGCAAAGCATTAACAATTAATTAATTAACTCAGTCAGGATTGCTTTTTACAATTCAGCTACAAAAAAAAAAGAAAAAAGAATTAGTTACATATGTCTTGGTCAGTTCAAGGAAGTACACTATTTACACTTTCATGACTGCAGTTTGCACTAGACCAGGGAATAAGATCTTAAGCCGTATCACGTTTAGTCAGGTCTTCAAATACAGCCCAAGGAACAAGTACAGCTCTGTGGTTTAAATTTAAGGCGCAAAATATATCGACATGCATCTTGAGCCGGCCTGCCATCATTTTAATTGCTGGCCATATTTTTGAGCGGCCGGAAAAAATCTACAAATCACTCCGGCCGGGGGGAGCCCGCATACAACCCGATTTTCCGTGCAGATCACCAGATTTTTCCGGTTACTTTGGTCACTTTTTATTTTATCTCCAGGATTGTTATTGGCGTCAGCGATAATTAAAAGGGGGGAAAGATAGGTTGTAGATCAGCCAAAATATTCGCTTCTGTCATCACATCTACCGACTTTGATGTGGCTTTTAGGAGTAATTTAGTTCCTGCCGGATTTTGGAAAATCCGGCCAACAAAACTCTCATATCTATCGATTCTACCGATTTAAAAAAAAAAAGGAATAACTATTTGTACAATGTATGTAAAATAAATTTATATATTTATAATCACAGCATACAAACAGCTAAACATGTTTTCATACTTCTTCTTTGCGGTTTAGAAAAATTGAAATCGTGCTACAAGTTTTGAGGATATGTCCAGTTTATTTAAATTATACTGTTACGGAACCTTATAACAGCAGATTACGTAATCGTGACGAGCACAAATTATTTCAGGGAGATAAAAAAATCAGATTCCGCAACACTAGACAGCGTAAAATGTCTAGGGGAATGAATAAAGAAGTCAGTGGTTTGTTTGTTAACAAATAATTATAATTTATTCTTGGAACAATCCTAACATTACAATACACTAAATCAATACAATTACACAGTATAACAATAATAACAATGTACATCACCAGAGTGTCCGGATCCTAGGCTTTGATCTCTGGATACCAGCGTCACAGCTCAACAAGAGTCCTTTAACACAAATTATCCACGTAAAAGTTCAAATAAATCTTCCAAGAGAATAGTCCAATTTAAACTCGAAAACAGTCTGTTAAAATTCAAAAGTGAAGTCCTGGTAATAATCCCAAAGGCAAACTGAAGACTGTATAAAATCCGTTAAAAATTTCGAAGAATATCTATAAAGTTCTGCAATTATCGGAAAGGTCCCAAAACTAACTCACACTCTTCCGTGTCCGCTGGAATTTTTCTCTCTCCCTCCTCTAAACACAGCCCCTTTTTATAACCTTTTCACCCAAAGCCTAGAATTTCACGAACATTCCAAAGAAATTACACGTGCGCTATGCATGAACAGATCTGAACATTCCAGACTAGAACAAAGAACGCTGTGTTTCTACACTCAGCGTTCAACCAGCACGGATTACAACGAGCGCTGTGTCTCTACATGTCATAGCAATGGCCAGGGCTTGAGCCTAACACGAATCCGAATGTCAACAGACACATGTAACACTTCTGCGCACAATAAAACAGATACCTGTAACAATACCCTTAAAAATTACGTCATTGTGTTGTTAATTGTATATATTCTACATTCACATACAAAATATTACATTAACAAATCTCGATACGTAGACCAGTTTGCATATGTTTCCGTATTAATAAGCTTGTTAATTTTATGAACATTTAGGGCTCTCTGTAAAAACACTCAAGCAACGATTGCCACATATTACGAGAAGCTTATAGACAGAGAATAGGGCACTTATATGGAAATACTGAAATTGACGATGGTATGATGTGTGTTCAACGTCAGTCATATGGCTCAGATATGAATATTTTTCAGTACTCAAAATATCCTACTTGCCATGTATTTTATTTTAGAACTTCTGAAGATTTTTTAAACGAATTTAAATTGTCAACCTAAAAGATCTTCTAACAGCGCGCAATATGATAACAGGTTTATTTGAATAAACAGCTTACCACGGCGCAGGGGTAGCACACATAGTTGTATGCTATTTCCTGCTAACAGTGTTAGTAGAGGTTAGACCTCTGGCGACTCGCAACCCGCCTCCGGGGCTTGTTTTATTCATTTAGGGTCGACCGAACAACCTTAAGTAATTTCCGATCAGTGATTGCACCTGCTAGTGTCCAACCGCTATTATGACTTCCAATGTGAGGTCTACATCGAGAATTATTCCAGCGAGTCTCACATGAGCATTCCGTTGGTAGTTTTGGAAGGGAGATGTTGTTAACGGAGATATTGTTGCTGACATTAACGGAGAAATTTGTACCCAAACAAAATCGAACTAGACTTTTTTATACCTTTTCTTTTGCTTTAATTTAGTTCATATTTTTCTTCAGTAGTCGAGAAGAACATATCCAAGGTGAAGCAGGAAAAATGACTCAAACAGATGTTTGTGTCGTAAACACGCGATTATTGACATGAGACGTTTCTGGGGAAAAGTAATATCGGGGCAAGCACAATTGGATTGATCAACGAACTCCTTATAGTAATCCAACGTCTTATTCCCAAAGTACATATGATATAATAAAAACTTGATTGAAGGTTACAGAAGACATTTAGCGTGCGAATGAATCAGATAATCCAAATAGACTTATAACTGAACAGAAGAACTATTTGTACAGGCATGACAGAGGAATTCCTTTGTTGAGAAGAAAATAAATTCACCAAAAAGTGAGACAAGTTTAGTGTTCCGACTCATATAATTGAAGTATATCATTAACACAGTCTAAACCGTGTATGCTGAATAGTACCCTTTCAGCACTATAGCATTCCCTTTAAACAACAAAGACTTGAATAATACATGATTCCATAGATAAATCCTATCTGAAATTGCAACGCTTTATTTAATCGTGATAATAATATCATACCAAAAGATAACTTTCTCACGACAAGTCGAAAGAAACCCTGGGGGGCGAGGAATTTCGCTGTACACAAATGCATTCTTTGTCAGTTAATAATTGGATATAGTGTCAGCTTTCCCTTGTGACTCCCGACATCCGGCTATATTTTAGTCAACGCCAAAAAATTGCACCCAAAAAATGGCACACACATGAACTTTTTTGAGATTTGCCAAGGTCGGGGTTTGATAAATACAATAAGAAAATATTCAGAGGACAATTTAAAGGTTGAAATCTATCTGAGGATACCGTTTTGTGGCCCTTTGCCTGGTATCTTCCAAAAGAAGTCGGAGGAACGCTCTTGGTATGCCCCCCCCCCCCTTGTACAGATGTACGATGTACAGGACATAGCTGACACAACTTACTCAGGTGACCCAACCATCCGGGTTCGGTCATTATCTATGAGGATAAAATGAACAGTGTGAAATGAGAGAACCGACGTGTCCAGAGTGAAATAAAAAAGCATTTAAGCTGCAGGTTGGGAGGGGGACCAACAATGTTGAAGTTGGTGTTTGAACTCCGTCAACTGTTGCTTAGTATAGAGATGTTATGTGCTTTATATATTGTTACGGTCCTCGTTCACACACCAAACATGCCCAACGGACCGCAACACATAATTTCAGACACGTATCCTTATAGATAAACTCGAAGACAATCTGTGTGCAATAGTATTAATCTTATTCCTTAAAATATATACATTAACAGACAAATAGGTAAATTTAACGCATAATAAAGCTAAACGAAGTTCCTAGTAAGTCCTGTTACATAAAGGAAATACTTAACGGAAGTCCACAACGTTCATGGATTCCTTGTATAACAATTAACACCGGAAACAGCTGACAAAAGTTCACAGCAGGTAACGAAAGTCTGCTGGCGAGCGTAAATAGACTGTCTGGTTGAAATGGACTGGTTCATACCAGTATACATGCTTGAGAAGTTATTATCTTTAATGGTAAATCCTTGATTATATAATTGGTTATAGGTTTTTCGAATACCTATGATAGTATGAATCAGTCCCTTTCAAACAGAAGTAAACAACATCTTGCACGAAACTACGTAGTTTTAAAATGTCTGACGAAAATTGATTCCTCTATATTTGCATAATTTTATATATATATATATATATATATATATATATATATATATATATATATATATATATATATATACCGAGCGTATATATGATTGCAGAACGAATCCAATAGTGCTCCATTAGCTGGATGCTAAGAGCCGGTACATAGTGATAAATTTCGAAAATGTTCAGTTATACTTTAACATGTGTTTTCATGCATTTGCAATCTTCATATGTGATCTGGTGCGGTTATGTAAATATGTGTTGACGCACTCAGCCATGGTAAGGTGGAAATGTTCGGGGATCAGGATTATGCCTGCATTTCGAAATGATTTCTGATCTTTTGTTCAGCCTTTGTGACTTCGGGATCGAATGTTATTGTTTGTAATTTTTCTTCGAGGCAGAGATTACACGGGCCATTCCGGAGCTTTCTCGGGGGTGCGCTTTTAAGAACCCGCCAGCTGATTGACTACCGGGTGTTTTGATCCTTCTGTAGCCAAATGTACTTTTGACAGCTCGGAATCTTTTTCATATTTTTGGTGATTAAATGATTTTTTTGTGGTTTCTGTACTGGGATATGAAATCGGTACCGGCAATATGTCTTCTCGCTGTTTGGCGTTGTGACCGTTGCGGCATAGACAATGCCGGCTTGAATTAAGGCATGCTCCTTCAAGGAGGCATTCTGATTTGTTCCAGCAGTTGCATCCGCTGTCTTCCGTTTTGTTGTTGTCGCTCAGTAGTTGTTTGCTGTAGCTGACGTTAACAGTGTTCTTATTGAATATTTTGTGTAGTATGTTGCCTGGCAGGAAATGGTTTTTTACAAGTTTTAAAAATGTACTGGCAACATTCGTTTCTACATTTAAACTAAAAGGTGGATTAAACCAAAGAATGTTCCGCCTCCGACATTTTTTGTTCTTTTGGTCTTTTGTGGTGGTGGTTGGTATGTCATTTACCGGGCTTGCTAACGATACCCGCATGATTCTAGTGCGTCGGTGTACACTTGTTTTGTATTGACGAATGCGTCTCGATCTGCTACTTGAAAGCTGGGAAATTCGTCTTGAAACTCCGACGGGAATTAGTTTTAGTACTGTTGTGGGGGGGGGGGGGTAGCTTGTGTTAACGTACAAGGGGCGGTCGTTGGGTATTCTGTCTTGCTGGTGGGTGCCCGTATGGAGGTTGAGTTACCATCCAGGTAATTCACGAAATGTTGGCTTACTTCTGTGGTGATTCTGAGGCCGTACTCCGAGAATAGTTCTTTTAATTTAGATGTAATTTTTGTCGAGGTCCTTGTCGTTATGTTCTTAAACACCGCGAGCCTGTCGTCCCGTACAATCTGACTGACTGTTTGTCGAAGTGGTGGCTGAGTACGTTGAGAATGTAGAGGCCAACTAGTTCGCACACCTCAGCCCGGTCTAGGCTTCCCATGGCAACATAAAAGTTTTCTGCGGTGCCCTTGTTTGTCCATGCCATGCCGTTGTTAAAAAGGGCGGACTCTCGTGAGTGTTATGTGTTTAGTATCATCAAATCTGAGTCGGGGGCAGCATGTAGGCCATGTTCTAATTTAAGTCTTTCTAACTTCAGTTTTAACTCAATTTCTTTTTCTTTTTCTAGTCGTCTTTCTCTTTCTTGCCTTTCATGTTCTTCCCTCTCTAACGGTTTAATGCTAGCTCATGTTGCATTTCTGACTTTTTTTTTATTCTAACTGCATAGCAAGGCTATCATTTTTTTTATGTTTTCACTTCACTCTCTTCAATTAAACCTTTGCTAACTAGATCTTGCATGATTTTAGCAATGATATTAGGCTTTCTCAAAACTTATTTCACACCTAGCCTGAAGTGTTGTCCCAAACGCAACAAGTGATCTTTTGTCAAATGTTCAAGTTGATCAGGGTCTGGATCTCCAACAAATGTCTCAGGTTCGAAGTGTGCCATTTTAAGATGTTAAAACAATAAAAAAAAGAACACTGAGATAAATCTTTTAAACAATGTATTTTAAACAATGTGTCTAGGTCAAACCCTAAAAAAGTTTCAAAACTATTAAGCCTCCCGGACAAGCCCACATTTTATGTTACAGATCTAATAACAACAGAACCCGTAATCATGATGAGCACAACATTTGTTACGGAGATAAAAAAAAAATAAGATTCTGTTACACTAGGCAGCGTGAAATGTCCAGGGAAATGAATAAAGATGTCAGTGGTTTTTTGTTAACAAATAATTATAATTTATTCTTAGAACAATCCAAACATTACAATGCACTAAATCAATTCAGTTACACAGTATAACAAAAAATTTGTACAGTATCAGAGTGTCCGGATCCTAGGCTTTGATTTTTGGATACCACCACTGTCACAGCTCAACAAGAGTCTTTTTACACCAATAATCCACACTCTTAGTGCTCGCTGGTATTTTCCTTTCTGACTTCTTTATTCATTCCCCTAGACATTTCACGCTGCCTATTGTTACAGAATCTGATTTTTTTAAATCTCTATAACAAAATTTGTGTTTATCACGCATACATGATCTGTTTATATTAGGTTCCGTAACAATATATATATATATATATATATATATATATATATATATATATATAAGCAAAATTTTTTTCACAATTTCATCGTCATATGGATTGCATTTTATCTTGATTGCAATATTATATACACCATATAACACATAACAGAACTGCTTTTAATATTTATATCGGCTTACACCTCATCTCCTTTGTCTAGAAAGGAAGCCTAGCCACCATAATATATTTATACATTTATGCTTCTTTTCCTTTTACGCTTGGCGCTAAATCAAAACCTGAACTCCTCTCGATTCAATAAAACTAATGCAAAATATATACAATAAAAATATTTATTATTTCTAAAAATCTGAAAAAAAAATTTTTTTCGCATATGTTGCTTTAATCAAGGAAACCAAGAAAGGTAACTGTCAAAATTAATCTCGTAGCACGAATTAGGAAATGTGGCCTTGAGAGCTTATAGCCTGTTGTTATTTTACTGGGCACTCCGTGGTCAGATAGGAAAATGTCAGATAGTCACACATTGTATCTACCCCTAGCTCACAACTGACTGAAAACCATAAGTTAATTTTGGAGGGCAGAACGGGAGAGCATGCACAGCAAAAGTGCATATTTTAGGGACTTGCAACATGAGACTATAATAGGGCTGCAGCAAAACCTGTTTAATGGAATAAAACGTGCTTGTGTTCAAGGATGCTTTACTCGTTTGTTTTGTTTCATTTGTTTTTAGGTTTTCAAGCAAACAGCTGCGGCCTAATCGGGGAAACGACCAAATAAATATCATAAATGAAGCATAATCCGAAAAACATGTATTCTGTTTTTGTTTAGAAAATAATTAAATAATAGCAGCAACCGAAGCAGCAGTTTCTGGATTAATTGCTTAATATGGAAAAAAACATCATGTAGCATAAGTATTAAATAGCATTCCACCTTGTATTCAAAAACTAAATATAATATATAAAACTAACGGCATACCGTTAATTCCGACATAAGACTTACGACACCCGGTTTTTTATCTGTACGCAAAATGGTAGCTGCCTGGACGGTTTAAATATTTTTGCGAGATCAGAGTTCTTTAAGGTAAGGATATAAGACAGGAAAGCATTCCGATGATATGCAATCTCAAGGTAGGATTCTAGCTGCGGAGAAAGACTCCTTGGTGGCCATTTAACCCGTATCTTTCACGTAGAAGCCTGAAGAACCCAATGTAAATAACCGCGTCCTCATCCGTAAATTATAGAGGGAAAAGTAGGGTCAACCGAAGATGTACGTGTATGTGTCTCACAGGGTGGTACCAAGGCATGATATGACTAGTTTGCATAATTATATGGGTAATCATTTTTTTGTATTTAATGTGTTCACAGGGCGGTACCAAGGCATAATATGACCAGTTGCATATATAGGTAATCATTTTCTTGTATTTCATGTGTTCACAGGGCGGTACCAAGGCATAATATGACCAGTTGCATATATGGGTAATCATTTTCTTGTATTAAATGTGTTCACAGGGCGGTAGCAATGCATAATATGACCAGTTGCATATATAGGTAATCATTTTCTTGTATTAAATGTGTTCAAATGGTGGTACCAAGGCATAATATGACCAGTTGCATATATAGGTAATCATTTTCTTGCATTTTATGTGTCTCAAAGGGCGTTACCAAGGCATAATATGACCAGTTGCATATATAGGTAATCATTTTCTTGCATTTTATGTGTCTCACAGGGTGGTACCAAGGCATGATATGACTAGTTTGCATAATTATATGGGTAATCATTTTCTTGTATTTAATGTGTTCACAGGGCGGTACCAATGCATAATATGACCAGTTGCATATATAGGTAATCATTTTCTTTTATTTAATGTGTTCAAATGGTGGTACCAAGGCATAATATGACCAGTTGCATATATAGGTAATCATTTTCTTGCATTTTAAGTGTCTCACAGGGCGGTACCAAGATATAATATGACCAGTTGCATATATAGGTAATCATTTTCTTGCATATTATGTGTCTCACAGGGTGGTACCAAGGCATAATATGACCAGTTGCATATATAGGTAATAATTTTCTTGCATTTTATGTGTCTCCCAGGGCGGTACCAAGGCATAATATGACCAGTTGCATATATAGGTAATCATTTTCTTGTATTTAATGTGTTCACAGGGCGGTACCAAGGCATAATATGACCAGTTGCTTATATAGGTAATCATTTTCTTGCATTTTATGTGTTCACATGGCGGTACCAAGGCATAATATGACCAGTTGCATATATAGGTAATCATTTTCTTGCATTTTATGTGACTCACAGGGCGGTACCAAGGCATAATATGACCAGTTGCATATATGGGGTAATCATTTTCTTGTATTTAATGTGTTCACATGGCGGAACCAAGGCATAATATGACCAGTTGCATATATAGGTAATCATTTTCTTGCATTTTATGTGACTCACAGGGCGGTACCAAGGCATAATATGACCAGTTGCATATATGGGGTAATCATTTTCTTGTATTTAATGTGTTCACATGGCGGAACCAAGGCATAATATGACCAGTTCCATATATAGGTAATCATTTTCTTGCATTTTACACGTCTCACAGGGCGGTACCAATTCATAATATGACCAGTTGCATATATAGGTAATCATTTTCTTGCATTTTATGTGTCTCACAGGGCGGTACCAATTCATAATATGACCAGTTGCATATATAGGTAATCATTTTCTTGTATTTAATGTGTTCAAATGGCGGTACCAAGGCATAATATGACCAGTTGCATATATAGGTAATCATTTTCTTGCATTTTATGTGTCTCACAGGGCGGTACCAAGGCATAATATGACCAGTTGCATATATAGGTAAACATTTTCTCGCATTTTATGTCTCACAGGGCGGTACCAAGGCATAATATGATCAGTTGCATATATCGGTAATCATTTTCTTGTATTTAATGTGTTCACAGGGCGGTACCAAGGCATAATATGACCAGTTGCATATATGGGTAATCATTTTCTTGTATTTAATGTGTTCACAGGGCGGTACCAAGGCATAATATGACCAGTTGCATATATAGGTAATCATTTTCTTGCATTTTACGTGTCTCACAGGGCGGTACCAAGGCATAATATGACCAGTTGCATATATAGGTAATCATTTTCTTGCATTTTATGTGTCTAACAGGGCGGTACCAAGGCATAATATGACCAGTTGCATATATAGGTGATCATTTTCTTGCATTTTATGTGTTCACAGGGAGGTACCAAGGCATAATATGACCAGTTGAATACATAGGTAATCATTTTCTTGTATTTAATGTGTTCACAGGGCGGTACCAAGGCATAATATGACCAGTTGCATATATATAGGTAATCATTTTCTTGCATTTTATGTGTTCACATGGCGGTACCAATTCATAATATGACCAGTTGCATATCTAGGTAATCATTTTCTTGCATTTTATGTGACTCACAGGGCGGTACCAAGGCATAATATGACCAGTTGCATATATAGGTAATCATTTTCTTGCATTTTATGTGTCTCACAGGGCGGTACCAAGGCTTAATATGACCAGTTGCATATATAGGTAATCATTTTCTTGCATTTTATGTGTCTCACAGGGAGGTACCAAGGCATGATATGACCAGTTGCATATATGGGTAATCATTTTCTTGTATTTAATGTGTTCACAGGGCGGTACCAAGGCATAATATGACCAGTTGCATATATAGGTATTCATCTTCTTGTATTTAATGTGTCTCACAGGGCGGTACCAAGGCATAATATGACCAGTTGCATATATAGGTAATCATTTTCTTGTATTTAATTTTTTCAAATTGCGGAACCAAGGCATAATATGACCAGTTGCATATATAGGTAATCATTTTCTTGCATTTTATGTGTCTCACAGGGCGGTACCAAGGCATGATATGACCAGTTGCATATATGGGTAATCATTTTCTTGTATTTAATGTGTTCAAATGGCGGTACCAAGGCATAATATGACCAGTTGCATATATAGGTAATCATTTTCTTGTATTTAATGTGTTCACAGGGCGTTACCAAGGCATAATATGACAAGTTGCATATATAGGTAATCATTTTCTTGCATTTTATGTGTCTCACATGGTGGTACCAAGGCATGATATGACCAGTTGCATAAAAAGGTAATGTTTGTGTGTGTGTTGATACGTATGTTAAGAGGCAAACTGCGTCAACAGCATTTCATGATATGCCTGAAGCTTTCATGCATTTATGAAATTACTCATTCGCTCAGGCTTTTCACTTTCAAGCCATTACGCGTAAAGACTGAAAATTAATGCGCATTGTTACACATATGAGGCTGATAGCCTCTTTTTAATTTTACGAATATGTAATTTAAAATTAACCATTTTGTGTTAAACATATATTATATATATATATTATAAATATTACTCGGCAGGTGTATCTTGTAGGCAACAGCTGTATCTCTGTTTAATTTTATGATTTTTTTTTAAATATATACATATGTATATATATATATATATATATATATATATATATATAGGTAAATGTTTTTAATGGCTCCAGCAGCAAAATCATTCCAATCCAATTCAAATCAAATAAAACATTCAAAGAAGCATATTAAATGCATGTAACGCACTATAAATCTACTAAATATATAAATTTTAATACATAAGGTTTCTAGCGACGAATGGGAACCTTGTATGTTATATTACAGTTAAAATTTCGGAACTTCCTCAAATAGGATCCGCCAAACGATCCTGATTCAGGAGTTTCTTCAAGGACTATTTACGAACGTACAGTCACTGATACACGAATGAACAAGGGAATATATGCCGAATAAGTGAATGCAAACACGGTTTAGGAGCATCCCATAATATAGGTACCCTCCACATGTGGCACATTCCTTAGAATGCAGATTTTATCATATTAATTTATGTGCAAAAGTACATGTTTCGTTTATAATTACATACTGTTGTTCTAAGTAGATCATTAAAGTCACGTGACTAACTGGATATATTCTTCTCAATCATTCCTATATAATGTTCCTATATATATATATATATATATATATATATGTATGTATATGTATATGCATATTGAACATTCGCTTTCTGGCTTATTTATCAAGTTTTTCTTAAACTTTTAATTAAATAAATAATTCCCTTCATATTTAATATATCCTTTGATTGAAAGCGGGAAAAATTATCATGGCGAAAACGATAAAACAAAGGCCAGCAAAGCAAGCTAAAACACAGACTGCATCCTTGCCTACTCAACTTGCGTGGACATGAACAACAAATTAGTAAACAGACCATTGGGATATAGCTACCGAGCAAAGCAGCCTTTACCTGTCAAATTAAGCCATTACACTGCAGCGGGTTATGACCCTGCTTACGTTTTTTAGCATGTGGTGATGCTGATTCATGTATAGGACTGAGCTTCACCTAAAAAAATGTGTGTTTCACTTGTAACTCTACTGTCATTTTATTACCCTAGGGATGGATACATTCTTCAAACAGATGCCCAAGTTAATCTGTTTTGAAGATTTGTGTCGAACAGCCGAATATATCTCGGTTTTTATTGGGATATAGAATTTCTAGATACGAAAAGCGTACTGGTAACAAAAAAAAAACGGCCAAACGTTACCGTGTTGTAGTATCCAATGTCTTGACAACGTGTGTTTTACTTTCTATCCCCGCAAGGAGAGTATGCGTTCATCGTGTGTGGACAGGTGTGAGGTTTTTCACAATACAAGTCCCACAATCCTGAACGGAATCTCATGAAATTTCGGGAATCAGTCAATGAAAAACTATAAAAGTTGATGTAGATCTGGCATATTGTCTGGGTTCAGGGTAGTCATCCAAGTACATTCACAATAGTTACTTATGCATGAATTATTGAGCACGAATAAGTGAAAACATACATGGTTTTCGGGGCATCCTACATTAGAAACCACCCCACCTGGCGGAGGTTTGCATTTCTAAGACATCAGATTTATATTTATTACTAATTTTTAATTTTAAAATGTCTAAAACATTGATATCTTCAGTATTCTTTCTTTCTCTATCATATCGGAAATACCAGCCTCCTTCCGGGCACCGTTGTGACTTAGCACACATTTCCCACGAGGCAGTAGAGGACTGCATCTTAATTGAATTGCCGGGAATGCGAGGGGCCAGATATATGTGACTGCAGGGCTTGTAAAATTGATAATTTCCCTGTATAATGAAAATTGGGCAACTCAAGGTTTCTTCGAAATGGGAAAGTTTATATTTTTCTTACACGTGCCCCATGTCGATTAGACTTAATCCTCAAACACACCTATAAGTGTATTGATTTGTTATGAAGCTCACAGAGTAATTAAAATGTATAAATATTATTATAAGATATTATCAAACATATTCCTTTCATATGTTTAGCCCTTTTGTTCATCTAAACGTTATACAATATAACGCATTTCTCATTTAATCAACTGAGATAACGGTATTTTGCTTTGTCATTTTAATGCTTTCATGAATGTGATTATGTTGTCTCTGCCGAAGTGGTTTTCTACTAAATCGTTATGAATAATAAATTGTTCATCGCTAATTTCATGAAACGTGAGTGACATTCTTTTCTTATGTCCAAACTGTACGCCTGAACCAACTTCTTATACGCATTGCTATGGTGGGACGCATCACGTTATACCAACTGTCCGTCCGTCCGCCCGCCCGTCCGTTTACTCTTAGCGGGGCTTTGGTGGATTTTCAATAACCAATAGATTATCTCACCTGAGTTCGATTATGGGCAATATCCACGCATATTTAATAAGGTTAGAGGTCACTAGGCTACTCTGTGTTGTGGCGAGTTATCAGCTATATGATGGATTACTAACGCTCAACAGAAATATTTACCAATATATTATCTCGCCTTCAAATTCACCAGACTTTGGTGGCGCCATGATGACTTCCTAAAATTTTGATGGATTTTCAGAAAATTCATTATGAAAATTAACCCATTGAGTTTCTCGCCTGAAATACATTCTCGGCAAAATCAACCCATAAACATTGAGGCAAGAGGTAACAAGGGTTTGATTAAGATAAATTGAGATTTTGTCACATTCCCAACATATGTTTGTTACCCATAAATATGCGACTCGGTAAGCATTTATATTTGGGCCTTCCTTCTGATATTTAGTTAATTTATCTTATATTATTGGTATAAAGGGCTGCAAGATGTTTTATTCCGCCAACTTTCCATTCGTTTTTAAACTGGGGTCCTGTTTTAGTAATGCTTGCCCTCATACCTGAATGGGGCGGAGCTGCTAAAAGGCAAACGAACCAACGAACCGAGGGGAAACATGACAGATTTCTGGCAGAGGGAAATTTCACCATTATAAACGGATAATGAACATTCATTTTATGCCTCAGTTGTCAAGTTATTCCTAAAAGTGTTATATTAGTTTCATTCGTATTTAATACATTCTCTGACTGGAAGCGAAGACAAATATCATGAAGAATACAATACAAAAGGAACGAACAAAGCAGGCTTAAACATAGTCTGCATCCTCGCCCACTCAGCTTGCGTGGACATGACCCGAATATCAGTTAACAGACCATGAAGACATCTACTCAGCCTTTACCTGTCAAAATCAACTTTAACACTGCAGTGGGTGATGACCCTGCTTACGTTATTTAACGTGCTTTTGCTGACTCATGTAGGATTGTGCTTCACATAAAATCACAGTGATTATCATCTGCTACTCTACTGTCATTTTATTATTGAAAAGATGAATAAAACCTTGAATAAGGTGCCCAAGTAAATCTATTTCAAATATTTGGAATAGATATACCAGATATATTATGCTTTTATTGAGATGTTGAATTTCTGTATACACAAAATTTAGGATGTGACTCGGCATACCGCTAAATGAAACCGATAAAAAAACAGTGTATTTAGTGTCCGGTGAATTAACAACTCCAGTCGTTCTCATTCTCGCACCATATTCGTTGCGTATAATTTGACAAATGACTGATGTCTACAACAAAACAAAGGATTCCTATCCTCTTTTATTATGGTTAATACTAATTGTGTTCGATTTAAAATGACTGAAACCCATAAGATATCTTCAGTATTAAGTCTTCCTCTTTCATATCGGAAATACCAGCCTCCTTCCAGGGACTGTTGTGTCTTATCACGCGTTTCTCACGAGGCAGTGAGGAACTTCATGTTAATTGAATTTCAGTGAATGCGTGGGGCCAGATATACCTAATTGCAGGGACTGCAAAATTAATACATTCCCGGGATTTTTAAAATCAGAACACGCAAGGTTACCTCACCTTTTTTTACATAGGGGCAAAGGTCATATTCTGCCAGTCCCCATGCCGACCAGACTCTCTATTCGCACAGACATTTATTAGGTTAACTATCTGTTCAAACACAAACAGTGTAGTAAACCTATCAACATATTTTCAGAAAGTATAGAATAATAAAAAATAAAACGTTCCGCATGTATCGACCTTTTTTCTTCATCAAATGATTCGTTTAATTTTGGCACATCAAATTTAAAGTCAGCTTACCCATACCCATACTGAGCCCCTTCACATAAAATATTTTACACCAAAAGCATTTCTTGGTGAATTTACTCATTTAAATACAAAAATACTGGGTTCATCAGTTTGTGCTAATTTTATGTCTATTATGTTCTACTTAATCTACTTTTGGAATAAAATTATGTGTAACTTCCGGTTCAAACTAGTTGTATTATGTACAAATTGCGCTGAAAATGCTGAGTAAACACCAAAATAAAACAGATTCTCCCTTGGCCCATTCCCGCAATGCCCTGAAAGATTCATGATTGTGTGAGTTTTGTTTTGAACCAACACACACACACAGACACGCACACACACACACACATACGAACGGGAATGAAGGCTATTCCTCTTGGCGGAGGCAATAAACTTACATAAAAAGGATAAGACATAGACAGCAACCTTGCATAGTCAAACTGCGTGGACATGACATAAATATCAGTACACCAACCATGGGGATAGCTACCGAGCAAATCAGGAAAATTAACCATTAAAATACAGTGGGTTATGACCATGCTTACGCTTTTAGCTCAGCTGATCGTAAGACAACTGAGGTAAAGGTATGGCGCTTTGTCCGTCGTCCGTCAGGCCGTCATGCCGTCGGGCCGTCCGTTAGCAGGGCACAAATCGTAACCGCTTTTCATAGAAGCCTGTAACTAAAAATCTAGGAAGGTCAATTAAAAATCCCCTTCGAAACCTGAAATTAGGTAACTGCGACATATATCCTTTGAGCTATTGAGCTTGTAAGTACCTGCAAGAATAATAATAAAAAATTGATACAAAACCTTAAATATCTTGATAATTAAAGCATGGATTGTCATGAATCTTACCTTGGATATTGACCATGACTAGTTTTATCTGTTCCCGGAAAGTTGTGCCACCACCTGTATTTTTCTTATTTTTACGAATATTTTTCTATTTTTTTACTATAAAATTCCAACAGTCATGTCAGTTTCTCAGCTGTGATTCCATCTAATGTCAAGTGGATGCCCTATAAATATCACCCTGTCTGTTCGTCTGTCTGTCTCTCTGTCTGTCCATCCGTCCATCAAAACAAATTTGTGTCCAGATGATAACTTCAGGTTTGATTGACATATGGATTTAAAACTTTGACTTACACATGGCCCACCACTAAAGAAAGAACTTGTATGATATTTTGGTCAAGAGCTCAAAGGTCAAGGTGAGTGGACTCTCTTATTTAAAAAGATTATGGCTGCATTCTAAACCAAGCTTTTCATCCCAAACTTTCTATCTTGCACATTTAGCTGACTTGCCATTATAAGGAGAGCATAAATGAATTTGGGTTCACAAGGTCAGAGGTTAAGGTCACAGGAGCCATCTGTTCACCAATTAATTTCCAGATGATAACTCCAGGTTAGTTTGACATGTTGGTTTCAAACTTAATTTATATATGGCCCACCACTAAAGTTAGAACCCTGTCGATTTAGGAGTCCAAAGGTCAAAGGTCCCTTTCTTTAAAAGGAATGTGTATGCATTTCAAGCCAAACTATTCATCACATACCTTCCATCTTCAGGATGCGACATGCCAAATGGGGGAGATTCTTATCGATTTGGGGTCAAAGGGTGAAAGGTCAAGTTCACAGGGCCCATCAATTCACAAATTAGTTTATGGATGATAATTCTGCTTGGCTGGACAGATTGGCTTCAAACTTGATTTATTAATGACCCACCACTTAAGTAAAAGAAAATTGTTTTTTAGGGTCCAGAGGTCAAAGGTGAAGGTCTTACGACCCACATCTTTAAAATGACTGTGGATGCACTGTGTTACAGGTGCTCTTTTTATTATGTGACACGGGCGTAGCTCCTGTTGTGGCGTTCGTGTCTGGTCGCGTGTTGCATTCTGTGTTTAGTCCGTGCTGGTTGAGCTCTTGTTGTCATGTAAGCCTTGGGTTTTCACGCCTGGTCGTGGGTCACGTGATGACCCTGGTGTGTGGAGCTACACACGGCGATGTCTTTCTAGAGAATTCCTGAAACACGTGTTGTGCACGATCTTATAGACTGTTCGAGAGGTGGAAAATTCCCGGCTTGAGGTGGGAAGGTATATAAAAGGGCTGTGCTTTTTAAAACCAGAGGGCAGAGAGCAGAGATTTTCCAGCGTACGTAGAAGCGTGTGTCAGATTCTAAGACCTTATCCGAAGAATGCGGCAATTATACATGTTCAAGACTTTCTCCTGGATTTTATACATTTGGACTTCAGTTTGATTTCTGGGTTGTTGCAAGAACTTTCCACAGGACTGTCATTCTCCGAGAGTTTACATTTAAAGGACTTATCGTGGTGACTGTATTGGTATCCAGGTACAGTACCATTATCTTTCTGTGTGGTTGTATTGACTTGTTGCTATAACGCTGTTTTACTGTATAATTGTATTGATTTAGTGTATTGTATTGTAAGGGTTGTTTTAAGAATAAATTATAGTTATTTGTTAACAAAAAAACACTGACTTCTTTATTCATTCCCCTAGACATTTCACGCTGCCTAGTGTTACAGAATCTGATTTGTTTTTTATCTCCGTTACAAAATTTGTGTTCATCACGCATACGTGATCTGTTTATATTAGGTTCCGTAACAACTGTAAATAAACTTTTCATCCCAAACATTCCATCTTTCACACATGGCTTACTTGCCAAAAGTGGAAGAAATCTGTAGATTTTTAGGTAACCTAGTCAATGTCAAGGTCACTGGACCCACATTTTTGAATGAGTTCAAGGAAAATAAGTTCTCAGCTTCTTTTGTCACAAGGTCATAGGTTTAGGTCACAGGACCGTCATTCTGAAAAATTTCTTAAAATATATCTTGATTGATTACTTCAGCTGAGCGTCGAGACCCCTGGGTCCCTAGTTTAACATATGCTTTTGCTGACACATGTAGGATTGTGCTTCTTATCAAATACAAACTGCTTGTCATCTGTAACTCTACTCCCATTTTATAATAGGAAGGATGAATACAATCTGGAAACAGATTGTGAACATTTGGTGTCGAACTATCAAATTTATCAGGTTTTTTATTGACAGGAATAATTTTTAGATGTGGATGTGACCTTTAAGGATGTGGCTCGGCATATATACTGGTATATAACTGGTGACCCGTCTAAATTCACTGTATATTTAGTGTCTGATAAATTTACATCTGCAGGTTTTGTCTTCTTTCACCGTATTCATATCGTATAATTTGACAGGTGCTTGTTTGCTTCCAAAATAAAAGGATTCCTACCCGCATTTATTATAGTAAATAGTACTTTTATTCAATTTTAAATGATTGAAACGCATCAGGCACCGTTGTGACTAAATTGGCCAGTTTCCCACGAGGCAATGAAGGACTGCATGTAAATTTAATTTCCGAGAATGCGTTGGGATAGATATACGTGACTGGAGGGCCAGTCGAATTGATTCATTCCCGGTATTATGAAAATCGGGAAACTCAAGACTGCTCAAACTATTTTTTTTTTCAGCAAAGGCAAAGCCTCTAATCTACTTATTTCCCATGCCGATCAACCTTTTAATATGCAGATACATGTACAAGGTTAACAATCTTGACGCTCAAACAGTATAATAAACCTGTAAACATATTTTTAGAACGTAAGAACAAAATAAAACCGTTCCAAGTAAAGTTCAAGTAACAGTTTGGGAAGAAAACGTAGAGTGAGTTTACCCATTCACATAATGAACGCCTTCACCTTAAATGGTTCGCTAAAAGGCGCAGTTCTCAATGAAATAACTGATTTGAGACTGGCATTTTACTGTTGGTAATAATACTGGTAACATCGATTAGTTGCTCTACTGAATCTGCTATATGATTAATAGATTATTCAGTGCTAATAACGTGCAACTTGAGTTACAAACTTCTTATATGCAGTGGCGAACCCATGGAGGGGGGGGGGGGGGGGGGCGTTCAGCTGTAACATCTCTCATTTGATCTATTTATTTTTTTCAGTTATTCGGTTTTAAGTAATTTTCTAATAATTCTTTTTCATTCCCTAGCAACTGGATTATTTACTTCTCCACGGTTTAATATTTTCTAATACATACATTCAGGATATTATTGTACAGCTCTACGATTTGCTCCATTCATTATTATAGTATCAAAGCATTACTTTATACCTTTTTTTTTCAAAACAACAGCCTGTTTTTCAAATATATAGCGTTATAATAATAAAAAATAATAATTTCTCTCTCTCTCTCTCTCTCTCTCTCTGAGTGAATGAATGAATGACTGAATTCATCGATCTGTCAATTCCCGTAAAAAAGGATTTAGTTATATTCTGTTTCCCTTAAAGAAATTCGGCATATTACTCTTATATACTTGTAATCTTGAATCTATAGTTTGTTCCACCTTTATTTGCCCATTGACATGTTTTCATTAATTCGCAGAAAATTTTAAAAAGTAATCTGCGATGATGGAATGAGGCAAGTCCTTATGAATTAGAGTCAATCCAAAGACGTACTTTGCAAAATATTTTAGTAATGCAATAAAACCAATATAAAAGGCAATATGTTTTACAACACTGATTGGTTTTTAGGGCGTAAATATTATTAAATACTAGAAGGGTATATTGGCACGTAGTGTGTCCCTAGACCCGTTATGTAGCGAACTGTCCAGACCTGTAATGTAGGGACGTCTTGTGGTCGATAAGGAACCAATAATTTATGTTTTTGTGGTAATGGGCTAAGGTGAAGGTCAGCAATGGGTAGGTGGAGAGCGGTGTGATGTTGTGCGACAGACCCGTGATGTGATGCTGCCGGAGTTTAAGTGTGTGTAAGTGGAAGGGCAAAATTGGTGTGCATTCTACATGTTAAGGCATCTGAGTGACGCCGATAGCAAAACTGGCCCACTGTTATTGTCCGTTTTTGCGGGTTATCTGGGACAAACAAACAAACAAACAAACAATCAGGAGACTTTTAGTTGTATATTGTTATAGATATCTTTATTGTATGCAGCAGTGTGTTTGTTCAGCGCTAGCGTTGTCTTTTGCTATGACGGGCATAATTGTTTTCATGATAAACAACAAAGGTCGGACAGCTTCATTGGTTGGGAAATATCGTAGATATAACGAATGTATAAAGAAGCATTCTACCGTGAAATTATGTGAAAGGTGCTTTGGGAAGCTCAGGAGACATCGTGATACACGATGTTTATTCAGTGTAGTCAGTTGAGACTATAGCCTAAGGCATGTTAACAGACACATGCGTTATTTGTATACACAGGCATACGTCGTTGAAGTCTCTTGCACGCGAAACGTATAGCTGCCAGTAAAAAAAAGATAGACCCAGAAACAGAGATTCCAACAGAATTAAATTTTTGGTTAAAGTACTGTAAATTGTCATGAAATAAGCAGGTCTGGTGCAAAATTGACAACTCTCCCAGATAAAAAGAAAGCAGGTTGACATATTTCGATGAAAGCATTTAGCAAATAAACCACATCAGCCTTGGTCCGTTGCATTGTCTTTCAGCAAATTAACGCTAAATGTAATATACAGATTTTGCTGAAAATTTGTAGAGGGGTAGAGTAAAACTGCATCCGTAATCCATTACATTTTCGGAGTTGATCGGAATCACCATAATATATTTTTTCCTTAAGTGTCATAATCACAATTCCACAAAGGAACAAATATAAGTGACTGTTCTTTTGTCCCGAGTAGAAGCCGCCCATTCGTATGCAGTTGTTCTGCCACTCGCCTGGTGAACCCGTGTTTCTGAACCATGACAATGTTTTACATGAAACGTGCACGTATGAACGAACAACCTTTTAGTAGATTCTGGCGGGGGTTTCAAAGTCCCCAAGAGATTGAGGACCCTTAGAAGTGTGTGCGATCCCCCCCGGGCTTCCTTTAGAAAAAAACTTTTTTTCAAACAACCCATAAATTGGCCGAACTATTAATGCCATGGTTATCATAGAAAGATACTTCTGAATGTATAAAAATCAATATACCTAAAGGTGATCTAATTTAAAGATGTACTGGTGATATTTTTTCATGTTTCACCGTCCATACAGACAACGGATCTTAAAAAAAAATATATGTGACTCACCCCCGCCCCCTTCTCCCCCGGACCTCATCCCACCCAACCCTAATGATAAATATGTTGTGGGGCTTCTTTTTGAAAAAAAAAACTTCATAAAACACATGACTTGGCCGAACTTTTGAAACCATTCTGAATGTATAAAAATCAACATACCTGTAAACCTATAAAACGGTGATCGTGTAAAGGGTCTCAGCTCTTTGTGTTCACTCAACGGAAATATGCTCACTATAAAAAGACTCATGTAGACATGTGTTCCGCGCTTGAATTTAAAACTTTACTTCCTTTTGACACAGTAAAATTCCTGAACAGGGGATAAATGGAAATGGGGTTCAGCGGGGATTACAGGTCGCCTCCTGTAAAAGCGTGCCAGGCGAAAATGTTTTGCTGAACATTTGTAGAGGGTAAGGGTAAAGACATATCAATAGTCCATTTCATTTGGGGGTAATAAGAATCACCACATTATATACTTTCTTATAAACCGTTTTAACAAAGGACCATTCCTTTGTCCCCGTATGGAAGCCACCCATTTGTATTTATTTATTATGCTACTCGCAAGGTGATTTATTGTTACTGAAGCATGACTATGTCACACATGAAACGCATACACG
Source organism: Sipunculus nudus (assembly GCA_026874595.1). Taxonomy (NCBI): domain Eukaryota; kingdom Metazoa; phylum Annelida; class Sipuncula; order Golfingiida; family Sipunculidae; genus Sipunculus; species Sipunculus nudus. The sequence goes on along the minus strand of CM049306.1, from coordinate 34,523,061 downwards.
TGAACACATGACTGATATTAAAGGAGATTCTGATGGAGGTCTGTACGCCCTGAAAACAGATTCTAGTTTGTTATCAATTTAAAGATTTAATGGTGATTTTTTTTATGTTTCACCGTTCCTACAGACAACGGATCTTAACAAATATATGGGACCCCCCCGGACCCCGTTTCAATTGGCATCTATTTGTTGAACAAACTGTTACAGAAGAAACAACACGTCCTACATTTCGGCGAACCCATCACCACCAAAGTTCTCTGAAAACCCGATTGTACTGAACAAATCACAAAACCAAATCCAACAATATCCTTAACGACATATTTTAGTCACAATAATTACGTTTAATAAGCTGTATTTTAAAGTGTCATTAGTTTATTAATTACTGGAATTAAGCGAGTGTTATTTTGTACTTTCGGCGGCCATTGATGGAGGAAATCAACAACACGCCTGAGGGCACACGTGACCCTTAACAGCTGAGGTCTTAGTGCAAGTAAATGAAATAAAATCAGGACACTGAGGTCAACAAGAGTACACAACAATATTCCCGGGAGACAGAGAAGTGGTGTGCATTTTGTTGAGTAGTACTCGTACTGCTGGAATTTAATACTTAAAAAGTGTTATTTTTCGGGGAAAATAGAATAAAATCACAATCTGGAGATTTCTAAAGGTTTATTCCAAGAAGGTAAATAAATACCTACCTTATACCTGGTTTAAGAAACAGAACTATTTGAAAATATGATAAACCAGCCTATACATATCACAACATATCGGCCTCATGTACTTGTAGCGGTCAACATCATTCGTCATATGCAAAAGCAGCTTTAATTGACAGCTGCTGATTGGATGATGTCTTGTTAACAATATAACGAGCTACAAGAACGATGGTTACTCATGCAGGGAAATATCTCATCTGTCGGATTATTGTAAAGAATCAACAAAAATGCGAAACATAAACTGGACCATTAATCGTTAAATTCGTAATTACCATACCGGGTTGTCACTTAAAAATGCAGCATTTTAGGTAAGTATTGAGTACTTTTAAGAAAAGTAATAATAACAATCAGTTTGACACAGGTGGTTGGAACAGAGTATATTATTTCTTGTTTAGATATCGAACATTCACATTGGCAATAGTGCCATTGGTATACGAAAAAACATAACGGGTATCTATGGAAGTATTATAAGGATTTAGATTTGTTATGTATTATAAGAAGTCACAGGTCTCACATGTGATTAAAACCTGTAAAAAAGGGGCTTTCTGGGCTCAACAGCTCTATGAGTTCAAGACCAAAAACTTGCATATCCGGAGTAGCCACGGCGGAGATGCGTGACAAAAGTCTCGTGTGACCACAGTCAATTATAATACAGATTGCAGAAACGTTATACGACACGCATAAAGGCTGTTCACACAAAATTCCGTATCGGAAGCATCTCCCGAAGTGGTTTCATCGTAACGTGAATAGAAAGGGAAACGTATGAAAAGAACGTGGATTTGGAGGAGGGTATATAATGATATTCGACACCGTCGTGTGAACACGACCTAAGTGGCATTGTTAAACGTCGATTTATTCTTGTCTCTTTATCATAACTTTCTCAATGTTTTATTATGCGCGGATGGCGTAATTTTGTAGACCATATATTTTATAATATTTATGGTACCAATTAAGTACTACGATATTCTAATGAACTTATACCAAGGTCCTTGCACTGTCACTTAAGTCAGTCAACACGTCATGACAAACAGACTCATAATTAATGTTTCATTCAGATATTATACGTTGTATATTAATGGTTGCCTTATAACATTGCCAGAGTACTTGATCCTGTCAATGACAGACATCGGCTTTTTTCTTGGGAAATTTTAAGGGGCATTCAAAAGGAATACACAAGCGACAAAAGGAGGCCCGCTCAAAATATCCAGAAACTATCAAGTCCTTCCCCTCAAGACAAAATCCCTCGCCCAGAATATTATTATTTTTAGTAATCCTACGACATATAAAACATATTTTTAGTCATCATACAAATATTTAATTTTTAATAATGATTTATTAAAAATTTACATTTTATTTTTATATTTAAAAACATGGGTTAAGCTATTGACACATGTAATATGCTACTTATCTCAATATGATATACATAACTGAAAGATTATTGTGGAATATATGAGGAAAATATCAATGAAATGAGGACAATATCTCGAAAATTAAAATAATTTGTTTAAAAAAGAAGTGAGTGGGCGTGTCCCCCATCCCCTGAAACCAGACATATGCTTACAGCAATTATTTTTATGAACTGACTTTGTAAATAAATATCTCCGAATGCCGCTGCGCTCTTCTTTCAGTACCGGTCTACAGAAAATGATACTAAAATGTTGTTTTAATTACAACAAAAAATCTATGGCCAAATATATTTATATCTCTGTTACTACTCTCTCTAATATGAATGCCAAGTCATGTCATGATATTTAAGCTCGAACCCACACGCAGGATCAGCCCATAAACCGGTGTTTTGAATACCAAGTCCTTAATCAATGGTTCTGTATAACTAAATATTATCCCTTATATATATCATAAGGATCTAGAAAAATGTAACTACATAACTATATGAATTGCAAATTTGAAGTGATTTCGACAAAATTTACACTTCTTGACAGACTTTTCATGAAGTTCAATAGATAAAGATACTTTAATGAATATAATAATTTCATAATAATTTTAAATAAACTTTATCATTAAACTTTTTAATCATTGTTGTTAAAATTAAAAAAAGAATATCTGGAATATCATTTCTTAATATGTCATTGGTACCTCCTTTGCTATTGCTATAACACGCGGGAAATAAAGCAGGTTTAATGATATCTGCTGCCTCTGAAGTAGATCCCGGGGGGGGGGGGGGGGGGGGAGGGGGGGTCAGGACTTCTGGGACCTTTCAGCCGCCGCAACCTTTTTAGGAGGGTTTCAGACCAGTTTTGCGACCTTAAGCCCCCTATTCTGAATCCGGTGACTTTTTTGGTTTTATATATTAGTCCTCGATCCTGAGTTGGACCCCTCTTTTTTTCCCTAAATCCTTGATCCGCCCCTGTATTGCTATTATTCACGGGGAATAAAACAGCTTTAATGATTTCATTTGCTGCGTTTATCGAATCTATCATCTGAGAAAGATTATATGAGGACAGACGCAAAAGTAGTGATTGGAGGCATTATATAGCAAGTTAACTCTATTTTGTTCGATTCTAGCTTCATCATTCACTGTTGAGGTACTCAGGGGTCAGCCCCCTACAGCAGTAGCACTTGTCGTCTGCTCAGCAGCATTTTCTCGGCTTGTGTAATGAGTTGTGTCGGTGTGTGGCTCACGCACAGGAAACAATCCAATCATACTCCACTGTTACAATGGAACCTTAAGTCATTTAGATGAATAGTGAAGAGAGTTCTCCGTGCATGCAAGTTGCCTTCTATTGTCGAGGACACATGCTGTAGAGCTTTCATTGCTGAGGTTGTGCGTGCGTGCGTGTGTTTTTTTGAATTCCAGATTACTTTATTCTTTTTCTTTTGGACAATCCATTCCATCACCATAATCATTATCATTATCATTTGCTGGTATCACTTATCATAAAGGTGTATATATATATATATATATATATATATATATATATATATATGTATATATGTGCAAGTGCTGACAAAAGGACCTCTCCTCGACACGATCCTAGTTTGAAATAAGATAGCACTAAGGGACCGCATGCCTCCATCATAAACAAGGTTTTTCTGAAACTTAAAACAAATTATTTCTACTAAGATCATTCACGAGATTTATGATATTGCATGATTTTTAAGGTCAAATCTTTGGAAAGAATTTATTACGTAATGAATATTTTCCCCTCTATGGATTTGTTCTATACAGTTTTGCAAATGCAAAAATAAAACCATCCTTTTTACACTTTAATTGCATGAATTAAATGAATATATTTTTTGTTCGGAGTTTTGTAGCAATAATGAATATTGTTCAAGGTATGCAAGAAGAGTTTGTGACCCCCATAACCCCAACCTCAAGATCATGCAGGGTCTGCAATATCCCGGCTAGGGGCTACTGAAATAGTTGCCCTTTTTTCCACACCTGCTTGGAGACATCTCAATTACTTCACTACCCCTGGCCGATCTCACAACCGGGAGTGTGAATTTCAACAATAGCAAAATGTAATTGTTCATAAATAATGTTTCAACACTGTTGCCTGATTTTAAATGTGTCTGTTTGGACGTTCAGACAGTAAATGCACATGTATTAACATGGTTGGAGGCCGTTATTCTATACACTGATCTGAACTATGAAACAACTGTTTAGAACCTGCCAGCTATCTGGATTTGCACATTTAACTTAGTCTATTTGGTGTACTTTCAAATGTATCAGAAACATAACATTCATAAAGCATTACATTTTAGTCTTTACTTTATGTGCAGTAGCAACATTTGGCGCCACAAATGGACCCTGTATTAGCACAGCAACACCAACGCTACCAACCGGAATCTAACAACGGGAAAATGTTCCCAGATTGAGCCACAAGTCTTGCGGTAAAGTTTTTGTATGCATTAGAAATACTTCAAGAGAACCTTCTTCTCTATAGTGAACCTAAGAGATTTATTATGAAGCGTAGTGATTGTTGTTTACATTAAATGCATGTATTTTGACAAGCCATTGATAATAAACTATATAAGGTTCCTAACAAAGCGCAGCCAGTTTCGAAACAGAAGCATTTTGTTTCGAATACATCGCTGTATCTCGTATTTGAAAATCCTAACTAATTCCCCTAAAAGCGTTATATTTTCGAATAGAAACACCGCCAACCCACATAAATTATGGATTTGGACCAAAATACAAATACTGTTAAAGTATCTAGTTTTATGGATAACGTTGTTTGCCTCCTAAGTAGTTGTGCACTTTTGGTCCACAGATAAAATGATAAGGAAAGAAATACTTCATTAATAGCAGGATTTTAAATGGTACATTTCCAACCATTTAATGCTCCATGTTAAAAGCGCTAAAATTCATTAATGTAAATTTATGCATCGGAAACTAATTTTATGAATGGCATTTTTATCGCAGAACAAAACCTATATGCGACAATCGTCTCTACACCTGTATAACAGTACACTCCAGACCCTGCTTCCTTTAATAGCACTGTCCTGTCAGTGTCATAACGATCAGCTCCCGTATCGTTTTACGAGGGATAGAGAAAAAACTCTGTACGGGTTTATGGTAATTGCCGTCACTTTCAATGAATAAATAATATGCTAGACCAATGAACGTGGGCGAGTGCAGCGGTCTATATCAAGAGAAGCTGACATATTAAGTGTGTTTCCGTTAAAACTGTAAGAACTACTTATACTAAGGGACATGTACCTTAGATACTCTTCTTTCCTATATATGCAGTTGACAGGAACTTGTATTTCATGGTAATTGAGTTTGTAAGCCGAAAGGAAAAAAAGTGTTCTTTAACTGTAGAAGGATGGATTTTGAGTACTCCACGGTCATTGCTATTTCAGCCCCTGGAGCCGTTCCGGGATGTTTTTTTTTTGTATTGAAAATTGATTTTTTTACCCCTGCACTTTCGGGGATGTTGTAAGTCATATCTAACGCAGTATTTGACTCTAGAGGATGGAGCTTTCATCAAATAGAGTCATCTCATCCAGTGTACCCTCGGGTGGGTTTTTATTATACCGATACAAACACTAGACTATTTTGGTTTTAACATCGCAGATTTAGGCTAGAATCTATTTAACGCACTTTATATGATACAGAAATTTATATATTTAGACAACCAGATCTCTGCTGAAAAAAAAAACTAAAGGGGGAAATTACCCACCATAGTGGGCTCGACATTTACGTATGATTGCAACAGTAATTTGGATAAAATTGAATTAAAGAAAACTGTTTTTTTTTTACTTGCTACAACCACAGGCAATCAATTGAATCCTTGTATATAATCATGCATGAGGACTAAGACTTTGTTACCATGAAACGTCTACAGCAACTTTAACAACTATAAAAAAATAAGGCTAACCGTGCCCTATGATACATAGAAAATTTACTTGTTCAACTATGAAATTATTGATATAGACAGATTTTACCGGACCGGCAAACATACGGGTAACTTAAGGAATCTTGCGACTGTGCACAATGCACCCAGTTCAGAAACATACGTACATACATATTCTCTTTAACTGCCCGAAAAAAATTAGGCCATGGGTTGTAAACGGGCACTAACCAAAGTATCGATATTTCCATATTATCCATCAGTTTATATATAAGTTATATACGTGTTGAAGTCTGCGTAATGGCGGCCAATGATATGCGCCAAAATATAAAGTGGTTATCGCATTTTCGTGGGGAAGGAATTAAAATAAAATAAAAACGGTGAATAACTATAATGTATTATAGGAAATACAAACCAAGAAACAAAAGTTGATTCACTTTCACTAAGCGGTTTCTCTGTCATAGTTTGGATCCAGGAATTAGTGCTAAACATATCAGCTACTGACGGAGGTTTAAACAAATACATGTGACTATACGTGCTGTGAAGGTCGAGGCAGCCTTGATGGAGACGACATTGTAACGACCTTTAGAAGTGTCTTTTCTTCCCAAAATCTAGACAGCATCAAGGAGAGACCTCGCCAGTACAAGTGTATGTCAAAGCATGAAAATTGGAAACCATATAAGTTTTTAGTGAAATGGATGGAAATATGTTTCTTTAAAACAGATAATTCAAACATTTAAATCGAAAAATTCCTTATCTTCAGTTAGGATAAACAAAAACTCTTTTTTATTTATTTTTTGGTGGAGGTAACCGCCTCGAATTTCAATGCTAACTTATCTTATTCTTTACCTAAGTATGAACATCTGCAGAGTTCCATTTCGGGTTTGGGACTTCCAGACAGGGCAGTTAAACTCGCTTCCTGTAATTTTTTTCTCTTTTATATCCTGGTGTCACCCAGTCCTTGTGTCTAACGCACCTGCAGATCCTGGGTGTGTAGTCAACCCATTGTTAGGTTATAAAACCGAGGAACGTCCCAAAGACGCACTCGTTTGTGAGCGATACACGGCTGTGGGCTACAGCCTTTCCATTAAGCCTGCAGAGCGCTCACCCTGGGTTGGGTCCGACCGTGAAAAAATTTTACCGCTCCTCGGCTGAGATTTAAACTCACGACCTCTCTGCTTTTAGTCCTGCGCTCTACTCCTGAGCCACAGGAGCCGGTCAAAAACACTCATTTGAAGAACGACCGCCATTTTTCAAATAATTTGATATTTCACTTTAAAGAGTAACGTGAGAGGTTTTCTGAAAGTAGTCTCCCCCGGCAAAAGAAGAATATAACTCATTGGGGGCAAATATAAATGTTTCCGAGTCACGCATCAAGCTTACTAAACTATCGTAAACCTGTCATAAAATTATATCAAGAGTTGACAGCCGGCTCATTAAATTGTCACATTGGATTCAATCAGTGTTAAATTGCGAAACTAAACCTGAAAAGAAAAGACAAATTTTACTTAGGAGGTTAACCCATTTAGAACCTTTAGAAACGTTTGGACCCGTAATTCTAGGAAGCACTCGGTAACTTTAATTAAGGGCGATATCACCTTTGCCGCACGACACGTGGCACATAATAGACGGCGCAGGTCAAACGGATCACTGATAGGATATAGCAGACATCTAATGGACTTCATAAACAAGCTCTCCATTGTCACTATGTTCACATGCGGTAGATTACAGCCTCACATTACAGACACAGGGGAATAGTTTAGGCTCCATATCTCATATTGAGAGAGGCTTGCATTTCCTATGAGTAATAAAGTAAATTGTAATTATACATTATTAATCGCTTGGACAGGTACTTTCGCGTAATCAAGAGTCAACCCGTATCGGAATAATAAAAAGGGTATACTTTGATTTATATATGTTGCTTTAAATATATGCACTATGCCTTAAACGTCACGTTGTAACATAGTCTTCATGCAGAGAAGTCTCCTGGCATTGGCCTTTTGATGAAATATTCTTGATGTCAGAGTGACGACACACAGTTTGTTACAATTTCGCCCGCGGCCCGGCGCGCTATAATCAAGTGCACACGCGCAGGATAACAGAAACCAAAGATTGTATTAACCGGGCAGCCATATGGACCAGGCACCTCGCGTAGTATCGCGATGGTCGAAGCATTACGCGTGTCCAGTAGCTTATTCCTGTAGAATTTGATTGCATAATCTATAAGCATGTACCAAACAAGCTTTTCGAGTTCAGGCAACATGCAGATCAGACAAATGCTCATATCGATCAGTCTTGTATTACTTAACGATGTAGTTTGTTCACGGTTATTAATCTACGATAAACCCTTTGAATATCCTATCAAAGTTTTTGTCCACAGTTATCACATTATAAATAACCATATATCCCAATGAAACCAGTCAAGAACTTTTGATTATCGCAGGGGATGTTGTAGTTAACATACCACCTCGTATCGTGTCATCATCCCTTATTCCCCAATCTAATCAATTTGTCAATCATTGGGGATAATGCACTTTAGTTCAGTCAGGGAAACGGGGAATATTTCACAGCATTTCGAGCGTTGGCTTTACAATAGTGGATTGATTTTAAGAGGCGTGAAATATGCTAAGTAATTTTGTAAAGGATTAACTAAATAGCGGCGAACGATACAAACACAAGAGGCTTGTAACTTGGACTAATATCAATGGCTGGACACATGGCAATGTTTGCTGTGGTCATTCTTGACCGAGGCTCATCAATAAGCAAGTGGGCTGGCTCGACCGCGTGCTCTGTTACTGCTACTTAAATAAATAACCCTGTCTATATCTCAGCCATCCCGCTGGCCGCCATAGGAAATCGTGAAAGTATGCACAGAAGCGTGTTTATCTTGGCCACACCATTGCAAAGCAGAATTGAAAGCTTGAATATACATATATTGTGTACACAAGCCTAGGTTCAGAAGTGCCCGGAAGGTTGACATCAATATGCAATATTGTCTCAACCAATTAGTTCGATAAAACTGACGAAAGTGGACTACGTTGCCTTACAGCTGGTCTGAGAGCAGGTGATATATGCCCATCGCAGCGGCGTCTAACGTAAATGCCGCCAGGCCACACGAGGAAGGCTTATAGCCATTTTAGCGCTCTTGAAATAACTTAGAACAGTTTATGAAAGCGTCAAAAAGTCGCTGCTCTTTTTCCCCATTACTTTATCCGCAGGCGCGGACCAGTTCTAAACAAAGAACACATAAAACATCCTTAAGATAAAAAAGATATCTTTCCTACCCACTGCCTGACAATTGGTGTTCCCAATATATTGCCCCGGAGCCATTTACTTGATTGGTTTAAAACACTGTAACAATCGCTCAAGGCAATAAACATAACTGCATGTACCAAGGGCCATAGTTTTTTTTTGTTTCAGTGAAGTCATAATTATTTGCTACTGTCAAAGTGAAATTCTTCTTTATGTATCATTTTAACCCAGTGTTCGAGTTAAATCTATCTAATCTGCTCTATATCTGTTTATCTATAAATGTATCTATCTTATCTAATCTAAACTAATAAAATTTATATGTATATATATTCTAATATATATGCATGTATGTATATATATATATATATATATATATATATATATATATATATAAATGGAAATATTTGTTTTATTTTCATACTAAGAACAGTGTACTTTTAACAGTTGAGAAGAGACGAACTGTAAGAATAGCCCATTCGTAGGTTGGCCGATTGGTCTTTAAAAAAACAGCGATTATTTAAAATGGTCATAGAAAATGCTCAGAGGAGAGGAATGGACATGGACGGATTTATGCAAAGCCTTACAAATCGCAATATCCCCCTGTGGTATAAGATCCTGGATAATTCGAATTATGATCCAGATTTAATCCAAAATTAAATGGATTGAATGGATTCTTCTGGTATAACCGCAACCCTCACATAGTTTCTCAAAGGTTGCTCACAGAAAAACCCTTCAAACCGAAAACGAATATCGTCAATAATATATGAACTCCTTTTTAGGAGGAAAGATAAAAGTCCCTTAACTCCCTTTAATTGTTTAAGAAGCTTACATTGTTTTAAAACTTTATTGAACACGTCATTGTGTCCCCGAGTTTGACTCTTTTTGGTAACAAAACTTGCAGTGTCGAGAATTTACACCCTCGGCAGCATGTATAATGCATCAAACAACAAACTCTATCCATAAAGATGTACACAGTCAATATGTAAATCATCACCTCAGGAAATTACCTTTCGTGCTTTTTTAACTCAGGAACTCCCAGACATGTAGAGATTGTGTTAACTGATTGCAGTGTCTCGTTTTGCAGTGGCAAATATACGCATATGTTTTTGAACTGATATACAGTGGAACCTCTCCTAACGGGCACCTCTGTACTGAGGGCACCTCCTTTTTACGACCACGTATCTACATATGGTCAAGTAGGTCCCGAAATCTGTAACCAGCCTACCCCAAGAACACCTCTCTATTGCGATAAAAATATCCGGTCCCGTCAGTGTCCGTTAATCGAGTGTTCTACGGTATATATATATATATATATATATATATATATATATATATATATATATATATATATATATATATATATATATATATAATGTATTAGAATTGTAGGGGTTGGGTCCGATTGCACACAGCAAATTTGCTATACTTTTCCAAAAAAAATATCCTTTCACTTGGTTTTTATGTTCGGCGCAGATTATCTCAGCGGTCGTTTTTAATGTAGGCTCTTGGATGAGGAACATATTTATTCATTTATTTACGTAGCATGTAGCATACCCTTTATTCCAACATGCGACTGAAGACATCCGCGTTTTAGTTTGTATGCAGCCCAACTGAGTGGTTTAGAAATTTTATGGACGTTTAGGTTGTATAATGGCACGAAAATATGAGAGGGAAAGTACTCCTATGACTGCCTCACCGTAAGAACGGTCTGGCGATGTCCGTGCCCTCATCCACAACTTATAGTAGGATATCATATAAAGGTATATATTGAGTAAGGTATAAATTTGGGGAGTTAATGTAGGGGTTGGTTAATATTTAGGCTATATTATACAGGATTGCAAACACTACGGAGGCAAGAATGTCCGCAATGTTTATGTCCGTGTCATTGGATCCGTGTTTGCAGAGATTAGCAGAACGTGTCTCTTAAAGCTCTGTCTGGTTCCGATTTCATCATCTTCAGGAGAAGTAACGGGAACAAAATGAATCCAGTGTATGTGCCATTCATCATTCTTATTTAGGCGTTCAACCCCGTGACCAGGGACGGCCTCCTCCCAGAGTTTCAAAAAAAAAATCAGCTGATCCCAAGATTACAGAAAATGATCGAATCCTTTCACACAGACAGAGAAGGGGTCAGGGAATCGACAACTTTTGTAAGCCTTTAGAAATGTTCAGCGATTTAAACCATGGGGGAGTCCACGGTCACACATGATGAGGTCATTCTTGGCACTGCTCCTGGCACACGCCATCGGGATTGCAAACTAAAACACCAACCTGCCAAGATGAACATCATGCAACTTCTTCAGTCTGTTTCTTCTAAGCCTTCAGAAAAAGGTACGTGACTTTTCCAATAGGTGCAATCTATTCTAAGACGAACCACACAGAGTAAGATCTGCATTCACTGATGGATTACTTGTGCAAGACCTGCAAAAGTTTTGGTTGACTATCAGTGTAAAGAAGACAAACGTCTTGGTCCAGGACATACAGTCACCAACAATCATTCCAATTGATGAATATGAAATGACGCTGCCCATCATTTCCTAAACTATTCACCAATAACCTCCTCCTTGACAACTTAATTGATAGGATGGTCGAAAAGCCAGTCACAACATTTGTTCGTCCTAATACTCAAGTACCGACTAACCCCGAGTTGATAGTAAAAACAAAGATCGTAGCGTACAACGCTTAGCATACATTAGGCTTATCTTGGTAAGACATTGTGTGACACGCTATCCCACGCACACTTCCAAGCACATATATCCTGCACAGACAACACAGCCTCGGTTGGCGGGGCCGCATCCATCACATAAAGGAATGAGCCATCCCGAAGGATATCATCTAAACTACCATCCACACTCCAGATTAGGTACAAGTGTGTCAGTTAAAGAGACCTGACGGCCGCAGACCTTGACATTGTCTCGAGGAAGCAGGGTATCATGGGATGGCAGGAGATGGAGAAACACGCTGAACCCGTATAGAAAGTCAGATGAAGAGAAGCTAGAGAAAGAGACAGGAGACAAATGGGCCCACAAACTGGAGCCCAACAACCCCAACATATCGGTAACTACTGAATACACAGTCAAGAGAAGGTACAGACAAGGCCTACCATTCCGGCTTTGGTCACTATATAGTCACAAGCGACGCTGCTCTGGTTATGCAGGCAACTGTGACATCTAGGACGAACAAACCCTGACTTATCGAAGCCAACATATTATTTAGAGGAGAGAAGTCTTATTAGTAGGTACTGACAATTTAGAAAACAACCTCCCGCCAGATGTTGCTTCTCTTGAAAACGAACCTATTCTAGTTTCAATTGCTTGAATGGCATTCCATTTCATGCCCACAAAATGTTACTTATCCCGTGAAGTCACAAATACGCTCATGTTTATGTAACGTGTCCTGAAGCAATTCTTGTCCGACATTTTTTAGCGGAATACATCACCCTTTTCCCTGCCTTTATATACCTACACTGATGATTTACGAACCCCCAGTACCATTTTGGGGAAACGATTCATAAACCTAAAGTCACTAAACAACCGTTTTGGCAAAGGTCGTCTTTGACGTTAATTATAAAAGGTGCCAATTCACCTAACTTTGAAAAAGAATATATGTGATTTATGGCTTCCTCTGTGTATCTATTAATGATCTAAGGGTAATTTTGGTGGGAAAAAGTTCTTATAAGGTCTTCGTGAAGGATGTATGAACTTGTTTATGAACAACATGTTTGTTAACACAGTAAGGTCGATAAAAGGGAAAAACATGTAGCCAAAGGTGGTAGGTTGCATATATGCGGAGGTAGAAAGGTTACTTGTTGCAAAACGCCATTTGCAAAGCTCTGACTTTCCTTACATGCTACCAGATGCCCTTGTTGAGTTTTGATTACTTTAGCGGGCCCCCACATATTATAGACACGTTGATATAAACAAAACAAGGAGCCTATGTGCATTGATATCGACATTTTTTGCCTATTTTTTTATAAAAGCTCCAAGGTATTACCTTCAGTTTATAAAGGTCAGATAGGTGAGTGGGACCTTTTAAAACAATATTTGTCAGTTTTCTCACTTTGAAGTTATATGCCACACACACAAAATTGCGGAATTGTCGATGTTATTTTTTTTACGAATCATTGATGTTTACATATGGAATGGGAACATGCGACTGTAACCGCAATTCCTGATCATTAAAGGGGCCAAATCACTTATAAAGCATGTTAAATTAGCACGAAAGATTCTTAACTTTAAAATAAATGTATACCTGCCAAAATATGGCCCTGAACTCGTTCCTACTCCTGTGAACGTGTTATAAACAGTGGACCGGGCGCGATCACAGGTGCCAACATACAACGCATGTGTCATGTCAAGAGATGCCCTGGCTGACATGGATCGAAAAATGAAAAACACGTTCCCGCTTAAGGAAACATCGCGTGTTGTGGCTCACAATCGTACCTTCGGTCACGCCGCCTTCTTATTGCAAACAGAAACGTGGACCGTGTTTGCCAACACTCAGAGCCATAATAAGGTGTTAAACGAAGTAATTAGACTGTGGGCTGGAATGGATTTCCTGGAAAACTTTTGTACAAAGCAAAAGTGGACCTATAGTGTGAAAGAAAAGACATAATATGCTCCTGATTATGCCCAATGGCACGCTAGTTGAATGTATATAATAGACCTTGAAGCTCTCAGCCAATCATATGGCGGAGCGAGTAGGCGCCTCCTTCCGTCAGAAGTCGTTTCTACTCAAACTTCTTCCAGTTACAGATTATTTAAGACGGCTTGGGCTAGTTGCCTGAACGTTTAAACTAAAAGAACCAAATTCATCACAATCCAAGAAAAAAGTGTTCTTTCTATATTGAACATTTTATGGGCATACATACCAGATGTTAGTCATTTCATCAAAATTTCCAAGGCATTAAAAATCATGTAATACATCGTTTAACAACTTTGATCAAACATGCCTCCATGGCTAACATGGACGTACGTCAATACATTTATATTTGCCACTGGTGCATTTAGACGCCTACGTGTATTTTGATTTGTGGTGATCCTGTATACCCGATAGACCTAAATAGCAGACTGAGAGGGAGCTAGGTACCGTGTGCAACACAGCTACCAGCCAATCACAGGAAGCGTCTGCAGTTGTCAAATTAAACTATGATTCCGGTCCCAATTCAGACTCTCCCAACTTCAGAAGTTGCGAGCATTCGGTTAATCTGATTATTTTCATACGAAAATTATATCAGAGTAAAGAAAAAGGCCTTAAGACAAGCTGACACTGACAAGTTCTAATGAACAATTATAGCTATTATAATGGGTTGCATATAAAAATGTAACTTATTGTATTTAGGTAGTCGTTTTTGAGTTATAAGTTATATGTTATGAGTTATAAGTTATATGTTATGAGTTATAAGTTATATGTTATGATTATTTGTCCCATTTGCTTTCTATTCGAGACAAAACTGATATATTATCATACATTTATTAAGGCATCTCAAATTTACAGGGATTCAGACGCAAGTGATATAATTATTCGCCATTTTCTTAACCGATAATTATTCTAAATTATGATTTTGTCTGAGTATTACCACATATCCCTCTTGATCTATTAATGCACGGTGATAATTCATTCCGAATAAGAGTTAGTTAAAAAGGGTGTTTACGTTCTTTAAATGAAATATTCGTAATGAATACGTTAAGTTCCTCTTCCTAAAGAAAACTTGAACCAAAGCCCTTACACGATGAAGGATTTCATATTGAGACCTTTAATTTTAGCGTTGGAAATCGTGGGGTCACACCCAGGATTTCAAACTTGCTTAAAGTATTAACACAAGAAAACAATTTAAAAGTTTTGCCAATTAGACGGTCTTGTATCATGTTTTGTTAATTAAATTCAGATAATTAAAGCAAATCGGGTTTATTTGTCATGGTATTACGTCACACTCATCGTAGTGAAAATGGATCGTCCCCAGGGTATTTAGTTCGATTAACTGATAATATTAAGTTTATATAAATAAAAGTCACTCTTGTTGTTTCAATAAATCATTCATTGAGAAGGATGGCCCCTTACAAATCCGCTCCAGAATTCAAATAATATGCGACTAAATAATATTGTTTCGGAACAGATGATTCTATAAGCGCGGCTTTAATTCCCGTTATGCGACATGGCTTTGGTAATAAGAGGAGAAAGACCTGGCTATTTGTATGAGAAGTGATCGCTCATTGTCAATCAGAGGCAAAACGCCGGAAATTGTTATGGACCCATGTTTTATCAGACTCCTCATTTGCAAGATAACGAAGAAAACGAAAGAAGACAATTCTAAATTGTGTTCTCGTCTTTTTCTTATCTTAAAATCACAGAGGGTTTTATTTGTCTTAATTAACTTACCTCTCAAGGGCGTTATACTTGATACCAAATGGAGAATAATAAATCACAAAAGATAACGCCCGCCTAATTATGTTCGATAAAAAAATGTCATATTTCTTACGCCGCTGCTGTATTTTTACTTAAATGATCCACTGTTTGGTCGGTTATTAATACACTCAAAGGAATCCCGGGAGGTTGAACATTTTTTGGCATATCAATTAACTACTAATGATCATTTGTTATACCATTGTATCCGCACAATATCCCATCAGTCAGGAGGTCAAGCACTTATTTTAAACTAATGGAGACAAAATTTGATTCATAATGGAACATACTTTTAGCACTTTTACTTCTTGTCCCAAAACATTTCTTGTTTCAAAATGCAGATTTTCGGTGCACTGAACAAAAATATTATAATTGAAATATAAAAACTGAAATAATTAATTTACTGAGCTGTTGAACACTGAATGAAATTAATTGCAAAATGATAAATACTTGATGTATGTAATTTATAAAATAATCCGCGTTTATAGCCTATATGCAAATTGAACACTTGGTATAAGGAACAACTATATGTTGAATAGATATTATACAGAATATTTCTGAAGTCGCCTTGATTGGCAGAATTTCATTCTATTATTCACACTTATATCATGTCGTTTTTAACATTATGGATTAAAGCCATGAGGCTCATATATCTCGCGATATATGCAAGTTTCCACGTTGAGAAGAAAGAATTTCGCCTTGCCCAAAGGGCGCAACGCCACTTAGATCTGAAGGCGTACTTTTATGTTTTGCATTGTACATATATCACAATCTCATTCGTGAATGGAAAGTTATGATGATATGTACTTACAGTCTCATAAAATGTTTAGAACAAATGCATGAGAGAGAGAGAGAGAGAGATTGAGAGCTACGTACTTTTCACGGATGGACGGAACCCCTAATACAATAGCGGTTGTCAGGAAATAAACCATTGACTCAAACTTTTCTTTAAACATACCTTAAGATAAAGAGGACACCCCCTTAGAATACCATATCTCATATCCCATCTCAACCCCCTTATGTGGAGTATAAGTTATATACATTGTATACATACAATTGTACTTGCACTTTATTTTCAGTGACTTTAAATAGATTCAAACAACCCCGTTTTTACAAAAAAAAAATAAAATATTTGAATGTATATTTACCTTACAAATCAATGAAGCAAATGCCGCATGCCGTATCAGATATTTTCTCATTACACGAGAAATATAATTAAAGATTTTTTAAAGAAAAATGGAGGGTCCATAAACTGAATGACAGAATTACCTTTTTTGTTCCGCTGAAAGGGAGGGGACCAAAGGTACGTTGTCCCCATCCCTAAAAAGTCAGGGGGACTGAAACAAGGCACATGAATTTTATCTAGATCGATATATGCGAGTTTCCGTCTTACATGTAAATACATAAAACCCGAATACGCTCTTCCAACAACAGGGAAATATACGTATATCTTGCTATTTGACTGTAAATATAGCCTGGCTGGCTCGTTCGGCTGACTGGCAGATTGTTCGATCGATTACGTATTAGCGTAGTGTTTTCAGTCGGATATATTGACAGTATTTATACTTCTCTAGTTTCAGCGCCTGAAGGCGGCTCGCCAATCACCTGTTGGCTGTTAAAGTAAATAGTCTGATAAAAAAGGTACATACAGTCCTGAATATGGATATTGTGTGAGAAATGGGAAAATGTCTCTAGCTTCATATTATTTCATTTAACCGAATCTGAAAAAATGAAGCTAAGCTCCCAGTCACATGCACTAACGACCGATATATAACAGGTTACGACCACTTGTCACTTGATAATCGTTGTTGGTCTTTGAAAAGAAGTCGTACGACAAGTCCTTACCACTCGCAATAGGTTGTAAGTTGTCCTAAGCAGTCGTAATTACGGTAACTTGTCGGGAGTGGAATGCGCGCGGTTCGCATTCCTACAACTAATCGGCAGTGGTCTTGGAAAGATCGGTGGTACTCTTCTGTGGTCCTACAAACTAGTGTACGTGTGGTCGTTGGTGGTTTTATGCCACCTACGACTGGTTACGATCACCTGCTACTGAAGAATCGTAGGTAGTCATAGAAAGGTCGCACGACATGTCCTAACTGGTCGCAAGAAGTCATAGGTTGTCTGAAGCGGTCGTAATCACTCTTAACTAGTCGTAAGTGGATTGTGAACGGTTCACAATACTACGACTAATCGGCAGTGTCTTGGATGATCGGTGGTATTCATTTGTTGTCGTACGACTAGTTTACGAGTGATCGTAGGTAGTCTTATGTGATAGGTAACAATCGGTGGTACCGAGCGGTCGCAAACAGATACCGATTTTTCAGTCGCATGGTGATCGTAACCTGTCGTAAACCGGTCGTAGGTGATCGTAACCTGTCGTAAACCGGTCGTAGGTGCATGTGTGACTTGGACTGTAGGCGATCGTAGGCATGTGTGACTGGGCCCTCAGTGAAAGTTGATTATCAATAGACGATTAAATATATATCAATATAATCCCTTAAATGCAAATTGTAATAAATTTTAATTGAACATATATCGGGTGAAAGTATTGAAAGAATTGCACGTTTACTTAGACATCGGTATATTGGCATATATGAAAATCAACAATGAAATGCACAGTTATTTACAATGAGAAACTATAGAATACGGGTTGTCAACAAGCGACTACGTGTATCCGCCGAAATCAGAGTGGGACGAGTGAAGTGAGGCACGGATTGAGTGGCAAGGGTAAACAGACTGAGGTGTGTTGCATATTAGCATGGATATCTGCAGGCGAAATGTGTATGTAGGTTGCACCACCTACTAAAATATTCAGAAAGCTGTCCAAGTTGTATACATATGCAAAATTTTAGGCAGATAAGTCAAACCACTACTTGTATATGAGCGATTTTATCCCACAGCAGACAAACAGAAAGACGCTGTGCAAAAATGGTGGCAGGTGGCGCCACCTGAGAGATGCGCTATGTGAGATTTTTACATATGCAAAATTTCATGGGGATATGGCAAACCAGTCCTGAGATATAAGCCTGAATGTCTGCAGCGTAAACATAAATGTAGGTTGCGCCACCTGCCACAAAATCGAGAAAGCATTCCAAGATGTATAAACCTGCAAAATTTTAGGTGGATAAGTTAACCCACTGCCGAGACATGAGTGATTTTATCCCAAGGCAGATGATCAGCTGGACGCTGTGCAAAAGTAGTTACAGGTGGTGCCACAATTTTTAGTGTAAGTTATAAAGCTATCTAAGGGCTACATTTATGCAAAATTTTAGCCTGATCGGTCAAACGGTTCCCGAGATATGTGGGTTTATGTGTGGAAACAGACGCACAAATGGACGCTGGGGAGACAGGAAATGTCAGAGGTCTACCAAAAATGAGAGCGCAGCAGTTCACATGTGACCCGATCATAATTCCGAATTTAAAAAAAATTCTGCACAGTGGTTACGGGGGAGTTCTCCGGAAACCTAAGAAGCGACGGCGGCGGCGGCGGCGTCCGACTGAAAACATAGTATCCGCAAAACTCTGTTTTGGCGGATACAATTAAATCAATTTATATGTCGGGGAGCGCGTAAACAGATCATTTGGGATAGGTCATATTCGGTTGTGAATATCTCTGAATTGTGTAGTAATCTCGATCGTATAGAGCTCCAAACCCTGCATGGGAGCAATAAGATGGAGAAAAGTACAAAAATATAGGGAAAGTTTAGTCGGATCGGTATCGAATGTTTGATGTGATTCGAAAAAAGAAAGTGGTGAATTCGGAAAAGCTCTAATCTGGTCTCTTGTAATTTACATTAAATTAGCATTCCAGAGTTCCTAAAGACGCGCTGCCGGAGAGAAACACGACCCTTTGGCACTAGCATGAACCCCCCCGTCCCGGAGTGATCACTTTCTGGGTTATTTGAATCAGAGAAAGCAGTGCTGGTTGAAAAAAAAAATAGATTCCATCAAAACGATAAAATTTGTTCTGCGTTCACACAGGTTACCGCGGGATTGGAATCTAAAGTGATAAAGTGAAGAACGGGGCGGCGACAAAAGCGACGTAACAAATACTGACGTGACCAGAAAACCAATCCGATTGTGAATGTACAGCAGAAAGGGCGGCCTCTCCTTTTTGGAAGCCCGCAATGAACCTCTAGTTTTTTTGTCGCGGTCCCAATCTTGTCCTAAGTGGGAGCCAATACACGCTAGAGCAAATAGAACAAGAAAGACTTGTCTGGCGCAGGCTGAGCTTAGCCGCGTCGGTGTCCGCTATCCCTTGTCATTGGGGCTCATTGGCGGTCATTCGGTAAACATCGGGCGCTATTCTCATCGTTGCCCTTCAGTCCAATTTCCTGCACGTTGGAAAGCCTCTGGATGATGCTTGACTCCACTTACAGTATGGAGTTTGTTGACTTTTCCAATAGAGGTGGATGGATGCCAGAAACAACGGCCAGTAAGTCCGGAATTATGATATGAGCTCCTACGGGAATCAGAGCACGTTATATTTATGGAAATATAACTTCGATCTCATGCGAAGAAATAATCTCAGATAAATTATACCAGTTGTTATGTCAATGAAAGAACTCCCATGGACCGAAGACTTGGGAATAAGATTTACACCTGCAAGAAGCATAATACGAACATATGTCTAAAACAGACGGGAAACGTAATTTAAAGAAATTAATGCAGATAATCGTAAATGTGGAAATGCCTCACCAGATTTATCATCATAACCTTTTCTTTTAATACTATCTAATGTTTAAACTCATGGAGGATCCCAGTGTCTCCCCTGAAAGCTGGGTCAGACACTGGGATCTTACTTAGCGACGCTTATATTGTAGATAACTGCCTGACTAATGGCTCTAGGCTGACCAATGATTGTTGTAGAGGGGTTGAGTAATGGTTCCATATACCTAGGGTGCAGAGGCTGATGCCAAACAACTTAGATTTGGATGGACCGCCCAGCGGGACAAGTCTGCTAGTTACGATGCGTTCTGCTGGCTTTTCTGAGTAACCCTTTCTGGATGTTTGTTTACGTTACAGAAGGTGAGTTGTGTGTTTGGTCTTGGCTCATTTCTATGTTCTCTGTATTACGTTATTTATAATTCTTTATATTGTTACCTTTAACCTGACATAACAGTCGTAATGCACTCTTTGACCCACTATAGACCGGGATGCATTCTAAGAAAATTCAAAGAAAAGAAATTAACTTTTAATACAATACAGTTTATTGTCCATTTACGGTTTTATTGGATGGTAATTTATTAACCTTATGGCAAGCGACGCAAAGTCTTTGAGCAAGCCTACAAAAACGCCTGTGATGACGAATTTGCATGACGTTTAATCAAGGGAGGAACATAATTTTGCGTTTTATCACTTCACAGGAAATGAACGGTTCCTCCCGCTTTCTAGCAAGCGTCAAACTATTCCGCCAGACTATTTCAAGTTTGACAGCAAATCTCCAGCAAGGCAGACCCCCCGGAGTGAATGCATATTCCCGGAAGAAAGCCGTGGCTCCCTGCATGCGTGTAAAGCTAAACAATCATTAGTGGGCTATATATTGGCGAGCGGAGCAGATTTTCAGTCAATAGCGTCCCACCTAGGACCAGTGTGATATTGGCGCTCGGCTCGGTTCTAATGGATGCGCTGCATTTCGGTGGAGTCCACCGACCACATCAGATCAGCGCGCGGAGAACGCTGCGGCGGCCGCCAATCACCGTCGGCGGTCATTTATAGAAGGCTGGGCATAGATCCCTCTCTGCGGCCACTGTTCAGTTAGCATTTGACCACCACTATATGCTGTCCGTCAACTGAAGTTTGCAGCAGTTCTGCAGGAACTGTCCCAGCTGTTACAGTCAGGGCAGGGCTGTAAGGATGAACATGGAGAACAGTGATGAAAGACTTCCATGGCTATCTGATGTATTCCTGAACCTGTCCGTGCCTCAGTATAATAACACGGATGGCCAAAACATCAGTGACTTCACTTTTAATAATAACACCATTGGGATTACGTTAGCTATACCAGTAGCTGAAGCGGTTGCTTTTGTTATTGGAACTTTAATTTGTATAACAATGACGATAGTCGGAAATATATTGGTCATACTATCAGTCTTTACCTATAGACCACTTCGGAATGTGCAGAACTTTTTCATTGTGTCACTGGCTGTTGCAGATCTGGCGGTAGCTATTCTAGTCATGCCGTTTAATGTCGTAAACTATGCGATTGGACACTGGGTTTTCGGTGTTGTGTTTTGTGATATGTGGCTGACATGTGATATCCTAACATGCACTGCATCTATACTCAATTTGTGCGCCATCGCGCTGGATAGGTACTGGGCAATTCACGACCCAATTAACTATGCAAACAAAAGGACCCTCAAGCGCGTCTTACTGTCTATTCTTATTGTGTGGGGTGCCAGCGGTTTAATATCTATTCCTCCTCTCGTCGGCTGGAATAACGCCTCTGGTCATCTCTTAAACGAGAGGACATTGCAGTGTGAACTGACTGATGAGAAAGGGTTTGTCATATATTCATCTTCTGGTTCATTTTTTGTCCCCTTATTCATTATGGCTTTTGTGTATATCAAAATTTTCATTGCCACCAGGCGACGTCTTCGTGAGCGGGCCCGGTCTGCAGCGGCCGCCAAGGTGGCTTCGGCTACAGGCAAAGAACCAGCTACCAAATTTACGGCCGTGGAAGGAAGCTCGTCAGAAACCCCCGAGGAAAACGGAGAGCAGGTCCCCATGTGTGAAAGCAAGTCTGAAAAGACGGCTCATTGCAAAGCAAACCACCGAAACAGTTCAATGTACAAATCAGATTACGAAAACGGCAACGGCCGCAGCCAAATCAGCAAATTTCTTGAAGAAAAACAAAGGATTTCGCTGTCTAAGGAGCGACGGGCCGCCAGGACGCTAGGCATCATCATGGGCGTGTTTGTGTTATGTTGGCTGCCGTTTTTCCTCATGTACGTGATATTTCCATTTTGCCGGGTTTGTGCCGAGACTACTGATGTGAGAATCGCCAACTTTATCACGTGGCTGGGTTATATAAATTCAGCGCTGAATCCGGTTATTTACACCGTGTTTAATATTGACTTCCGTCGAGCGTTTCGGAGACTTATCTTTGGCAAAAGACCCGGAAGATAGGACCCGTATAGTTTTCTCAACGTGGGACCAAAAGAAAGTGGTGAGAGATTAAAAAATATCAGCTGCCAATTGGCAGTTTCTATCTTCCGATTTCTCGGCATAGCGCATTGCAAAATACCGTATAGATACATGCATGTGTTGACTGTGATTTGGATATTCTCCTAGCCACATGGTAAGATGAACTGACTTTTATCTATCTATGAAGAAAATGACATTTCATGTATTAATAAAATGACACTATCCAATTTCTTATCTGGTGCTAATAATCATCATTGCCATAAATTCGATTACCATACGAAATAAATGAAATAATGAAATAAAAATATGTTAAAGGTTGTACTTATTCGGACAATATGTATCCCAATCTATCATTTGAAGGTGCCACTGAATTCCGAGTGTACTATAGAATGATTTCTGTTTATTGCAGTGGCAACGCTAATATTGTCAAAATGACTATAAAAGATAATCTTTTGTGAAACTTAATAATTCGAATTATATATTATAAAATAAAAATGCATCGCACATATAACAGAAGCAAGTGTTGCGTTCATTTTAAATTCCACATGGTGAAGAAATATCAATGTCCTGACTGGTCTTGCATTATAAATATAAAAATATCCTATAACGTAACCGTCCACAAATTTATATATAAATATTTATGTAATACTGTTACATACTTACATATATGACAGACACATTTAGTCGTTCAACCAATATACCGCCTATAATTAGATTAAACATTGATCCTCAGAGGAAGGGAAACAATTGCTGTATATTTAAATTCCGAAAAGAAATAACCAGCAGCACATTTTCTCGTGAAATCTTTAAAAAAGTAAGCAAAAAAGTAAGCGTCCATTGTGTATATGTCTAATAGATTTAATAACCGAGCGCAAATCGAATACTTCTCTCGGTCTAATAATAAAATATAAAAAAAAAGAAATTTCATATATGCAGAACAGTCAGACTGTTGAACACCGAAATAACCTACGTAACAATAACTGAATATGAAAGAGCCAATACGTGATGACTCGGCAGGTAAGATATCCCCAGTACAAACGATTTGTTTGATATAGCCACAGCCCTAGGAGATAGCTTGCAGCTTTTGTGGCGCTATCGATCACATGACCTTGCTACAGTGACAAATACTTGTACCATCTCTATTGACAGATCGTGGGCATAATGACACCTGCGACATATTGCCCGCAGGGAACATTGATAAGTGGACAGCGCCTACCATCATAATATAAATTTTAAATAACCCGCAGTATCAGCTATACATGCATTCTGTGAAACCTTGGCACATTAAAAGGTAGTTATAGAACTAGTCCTGAACACATAACACGTTATACCTAATGCCTAGAATTTATTTTAAACACCATTTATAGGTTGAGCTGTGGCCACTTATTCTGGCTTCAAAGTGGCGGCCGACGCTGCAGGCTACTAACCTACAATACAGGCGGTCATACGTACTGAGGGGGTCACTGACTCGCAAAACATAACTAATTACTCTTCTAAAAAATTTTTATAAAAATATATATATATATTTTTCTTTCTAGGTAAACTCGGTACAGCATACTGTAGAAGAACACGTTATCTTCGTGAAACTCTTTTGGGCAACGTTATAACATTATGTGTGCACATCTACACTTGCACGATTCAATGTAACAAGTCTATGCGCTGTTTTCATCTACACATTTTCACCTAATGTATATACGTATATATTAAATTTCAATATTTCCTCATATAAGACCAAACTTCATATATCCTGAGGTCCGCTATTTTGGGGGAAAATATAACACAATGCGGCTTTCCAGAGCTGGTAGCTGTAGGGCAATCTAAGAACACATTACGCCAATCAACCTAACAAGCGCATTTGAGAAGTTCTTATAGGCCAAGTTCAAAGAATTCTAAACAGCTGGCGCTCAGAGGGACGCACGAGAGGGATGGCGTCACAGCACCGGCTTTCAGAGTTGTAATACATTTATTTTTTGTCTCGTGCTTCATTAATCTTAATAAACTACGTGAATCCCTGGTGATTCAGTCTAAAAGTCAAGCCGATTGCTCCGTAATTTGTTCATGAATAATTCTCTTTTATTTTTATCCCAATCTGATTGAGAACGATTCGACTTTTTTCGGACCTTCCACGATCCGATTATTTTTATCTGTCTTGTAAAATAAAAATACCGGTACCTCCGCTTTTACAAATGATTCATCTAGGACGATTGAAAGAACTTATTAGGGGTTGTGTCGTAGTTGTGTGTATGTGAGAGAGAGAGAGAGAGAGAGAGAGAGAGAGAGAGAGGGTATAATAAAGACAGAAAGGGAAAGTCAGGAAAGCGAGTCTTGAAGTGTGCATAATTAAGATGAAGAGTATTTCTAAATATTTCTCTACCATGCAGGTAGAGGGACCTATTTAGTTACCAGAGATGTTAAATATACATGAATAATAGCGTTTTCCCCCTAAAAACATTGTGGTATCTCCCAAAAATTACTCGTGTACACAAGCTGAAATAAATATGCACCGGGAACGATCAGTGGCGCGAAACATAAATAGGCCTAGCGCGCATGTCACCTCGTGACCGTAACAGGTAACTTCATTAATCAACTTCTTTTCGATGTTTCGTCTGTGTTTCTTCTTTCATGTTTAGCGTGAATAGGGCGAGATAGTACAAACATTTTGCAAAGAATATGTACATTTGATACAGCCCGTGTCTACTGAAATAATTTTCGTCATCAGCAGTGCCTGATTAAGGCGCCAGAAGGCTGTGAGAGGTTGGACCTTAGGAGGGCAAATTTTAAGGGAACTTTAAAAAATGCATTTTATTTAACCACTCAACGAACGCAGAACATTGGCAATAATTAACATTGATTAAAAGACTGTTTATAAACGTATTTCCTTGAATGTTGTTACAAAAGGTGCATTGTTGTTGTGTATGTATAAGGTTTTCAAGCAACAGGGCGTAGAGAATAAAATCACGTTATGGGTTCAGGACTACTATTAATGTGCTCCCTTATTTTGGATATGTGATCAATTATTATTTTGGCCCAAGTACACCCGATATTTTTATCATTACTAATTAAAACAGAGTGATTGGTATTTTTTTTTTATTTTATTTTCACAGAAGGCCAAGGGGCCCTTAGATTGAGGCCCTTTAACAGTTCAGTAAACCCAAATAAATATCAAGTACTGGTGATCAGTAGTGGTGATCATTTTGTTACTATAATTGAAAGGGAGCTGTTAATATACCAGTTATATTAGATATACACGAAATGTAATATATTCTCCTTGAAATATTACCGTATCTCTCAATGTTTTGTTAAAAAAAACCGTAAGCTTACTCCTTAACAGGATTGAATAAGTTTTCACGGGAGAGCGATTGGTTGCGCAAAATTTAAAAATAGCGCCACGCCACCTTGTGGGCATACCATGCAACTTCACTAATCTAGCTTCCAACCGGTGTTTCTTATATATGTCTCTTCTTTCCTGTTTCTTCTTATTTTTTTATAGAATTGTCGCATGTGCGCAAGATCGGACCTCTGGACCACGCGGACTGTTTTTACTCACACACACATAACCATAATATCGTTTAAAGCAGGTGAACTGGACCTATTACGCCAATGCTCCGGGATGGTGTTGCTGAGAAAACTTTCGTATTCAGCCAAATGAGCTAGTCACGTGAGATAATACACATATTGTAATATTATAATATCGTAATCTAAATAATACTTAACTTTAGCATTACCTTGATGCATTAATAGTATAATATAGATCAAATGTTACAATTACAAAACGTTTAAATCGTAAAAGTAACGAATCCGTAAATAAATGCTTTGTACATTAAACCGCATGGTTAATTGTAACAAAATCATACACCTTAACTTTTTAAAATTAAACAAGTTTGCAAGGAAAATCAGCATTTGAAGGGAAAATAAAAATGTGGAATTTCGTAAAGCATAGAGTTTTTTGGTAAAATTTTCTAACATAAAGTTTCGTCACTTAATGAAGCCTCGGTTGCTACCCAATAATAGTTCTGTGCGATAACAACCAAAATCAACTAAGCACCTAGGAAATTTCCTCCCTGATGTCATTAAATTTCGGTGCAGTTCATTAGATGACAGAACACAAGTGAAAGGGACTAACTGTGAAACCGCGTGTGTGAAAGTAAGATAATTGGTGTTAGACCTAAATGGGTATCTGGACCAAAGAAACAAGCCGTTAATACCATGAAGCCAGGCTGAAAGAACAAGTTATGACATGTGACGTTTTACAGGCCTTCATATAAATAAAACATGCAGTTCCTTGCCGATGTGATATAAAACACTTCTACACCACACCGAGTGTCGGAGCAGTCTAAAATATTCAGCAGTCGCTTCCTCTTTCGTTTGCCACTTGATGAACTTATAAAACATTTTAAGCAATAAAACTAAAGTGGGATGAAAGAATGAACTAACGCAAGGTGAATACGACCCTAGAGGCATATTAAAGCTGACACACGCGTGCATGCAAATTGACGTTAAACACCATGTCTAAAAACAACCCGGTCGGTAGAGGACGATTTGGTTAATCATTAATTGCTTGTGCCACCAAACTTAATTGTTTATTAATGACGTTGCGCTAATTAATATCCAGGCATATTGTATGAAAAAAAACATACCCTTTTTAACTTAATAAAGTAAACCTATGCCTAACTGCTACCTCTGTTTAGCGACCACCCAAAAATAACGACCATTTTAAACGGTCCGACCACATTATCGAGTTCCCTTTGGTGGGCGTTTTTCAAGATTTCAATGTATTTTGTTATACACGGTACCTTGGATATTTAGACAGTCCTAAATGCCTTTGTATTCCGTTGAAATATTTCTATGAAATTCCTTAAAATCTTTTCAGCAAGTACCTATTGTCTTTAAACTTAATTCAGAATAATTATGCAACTTTTTACATGTGAGTATTGAATTATTATATAACATATAATTATATTATAATTTAAATCTATAATATTATGTCAAACTCTAATAATCTCGGTTTCTCATATTTCATTTGTATTAAATTGATACAGATATATCAAGCAGTTGCTGTTGCTGTCGACTTTCCTGTCGTTCGACTCGTATAATAAAACAATTAAATACATGTACATACATATTGTTGGAATGGGAAATGTTTCAGAAATTCGTTTTGGGAGCCTAAGGACCCAATCTAAACTCTTGCTACTGCCAAGTGACAAACTGAAATTTTAACCTGAGCACGAAGTGATAAAATATTTTTGTTTATAAAATGAGAAACTAAGAGAGAGAGAGAGAGAGAGAGAGAGAGAGAGAGAGAGAGAGAGAGAGAGAGAGAGAGAGAGCGAGAGGGAGGGAGAGATGGAAAACCAAGCGATGTGATATACATAGAGTTAACGTCTAGTTACACACTTCTTAGACCACTTTTATATAATACCTAAGATATAAATTTTGCCAGACCGATGTAAGTTATACGTAAACTTATTTTTGCTTTGTGTGAAGCAAGACGAAGATGAATGCCCAAGCGATATCGACTTTAAAGTACGACATATTTACGGGCTTTTAAAATCCTCGTTTCTACTTACGGCGCACTATCTTTGTAAAGTCTGCAAATGGGTGCCCAGACCAAGGGGAGCATTTGTGAACCAAGCGACCGAAGTACAAAAGGACTGTGAGTAAAATCACTCGGCTCCTAATCTCACAGGAGCCAGTGGTCCACTCCAAATTCTCTCGAGTCCTTTAAGCTACTGGCAAAATGAGTACGGCCTTTCGTGCGCCACGTGGACCTATTTGAAAGCCGACAATGATTCTACTGAATTGCAGTAATTATCCGTCGTCCATTTGGCGCCTTGAGATTTGCCGATCGAATATCGCTAGAATGTAGGATTAGCCGCGAGAGATCATCTCCCCTCTCTGATATCTTCCAAAACAAAGCTTCTTAGAGGAAACAAAAGATCCAATCATGCCTAGATATTTTTAAATAAAAGGAACCGTACAGCCGCTGGTGTACTAATAGAGATATCGTCTTGGTTTCTTGAATTGTCCGAATGATTTTTTTTTTTACATTTGACGATCCCATCTTTTTTGTTTGCATTCATGCAATACACAATGGCATGAGTCTATTTTTAACGAAGAATTGTGAATGATAAAGCGTTTTATGTTTATAATGAACAAAAATTCCCGGACAGCAGCATTCGCGTTCTTCAATACAATCAATTGTTTGGGCTATTCCGTTTTTACATGCCTTTACCTACATATTATTCAATTTACTGAATATGCTGAAACGGGTGCAAGAAAAACGTTTAGCCAATAAACGTGATTTAATCATGACGGGTGAACAAGGTACTCGGGAATTGAAACAACCTCTCCTAGCCTTTCAGTGCCGGGTCGTGTCTCAATGGAGCCTTGGAATACCCACCCTCAAAGCTAATGACAAACCGCTAGGTCGGAAAACTCCTAAATAAGGAACACTCTCATATGCCAGTCATGATTAAACCGACACCAGGTTCCTGGAACTTTGAGGTACAAGATCTGAGTTAAAAAATACGAGCGATACTTTATTATATTTATTGAGGCTAGATTCGGGTCTTATTTTACAGCACCCGTGCAACTGACTACTTTTGCACTCTTCGGCAGAATAACGTTCCGTATCAGAACTGCTTATCGTGGCCTATATTTTATTTGATCGTATACGTCACTCATTCGATTGGCTTGGAACCGGGGGATACTGAGTGTTGTATGCAAGGCAGAGTGAGCACCACAACTGTTGTAAAATTAGACACCTCAATTCACAATCTCTTTTGCTGTTTGACATCAAAGTCTAGGCATAGATTAAATAAGCAGGTTTTTAGTTCAAGCGGGTTATTTTTGGAACTTACGGAAACAGAATTGCTGTTACCACGCAAATGTTGTTGATGGTGCCTGATATTTTGAATACAGATTTTTAGCTTAGTACATGGCCCACGTTGCCGTGATAAATCGAATCATTTGGACAGACAGCTGTTTAAAAATAAAAACATGTCTTGCCAAATTCACATAGAGAAATTCGAATCTTACCTCCGTCTATTATAATATATTATTCATAGAGCATATTTTTTTTCTATTCTCTCTCATGTGGGTGTACTTTGGTCCTTTGAAAATAGTCACTGTATATTAAGTACCTCTATTGCGTCTTTCGCAAAATGTTTGTTTCTTTCGTCAAATTGATTTCATTTTAAACAAATCAGTGGTTGATGCTTATTTCACCGTATTTCTTTTATACTCCTTATGAATTATGAGTGGCTACTCTACTCGGTATTCCACTCGGTGTAAATATTTGATAAATTCTATTATAATGTGGATGGCTCTTTGATTTTTACATTTCGTTATAGACCCGTCGCCATAACGTCTAAGGCAAGAGGTGGATGGGTGCAACATTTGATCAAACTCATGCGATGGAAAAGAAACATGGTCTTTTGACACGTTGCTGGAGTTTCTTACTACAAAATATTTATATGCATTTCTAATTCATTATATATATATATATATATATATAAATATATATATATAAATATATATATATATACTATCATATGATCACCATGAAGTATAATTTTAAAACTATGCTCTTGGAAGGTTTACACAATTTTCATTCAAATCAAAGCGGGTCTATTTCATTTTTTTATTTTACTCTTCAATTATAACCAGCGGGATATGATCAAAAACTTATCCCTAGAGATATCAAGATACATATCCTTGTGTATGAAACGAATCACGTAAATAGAATCTTGTAGACCTTGGATGTATAATGATTCATGTGTAGTTCATTGACGCAACACAACATAATTCTTCATCACATGATTATTCTAGCTGCCAAAATTACACCTAATTTATTACATACGTAACCCATCATTGTAAAAAAAAAACATGTAACGCATTATTGGCCGCAATATGGTCTTCATCATTCACAAAAACAATTTTATAAAGAAGTGTGCTATTTTGTTGGAATAAAGAAGACCATATTGCGGCCAATAATGTGTTACAAGTTAAACCATTTTATAAGGAAGAATGCTATTTTAACCATTCCTCAATCCCCAAATGAGATTCATTCATTATCATACCTGATTTACACAAAACAAAACAGTGCGTCATCACATGGTTTTCACGCTCTTAAAGATAACAAATTATTCATCAACATATGGTTTTCCATATTAACATAAAATAAAACAATTGTTATTTTAACTCACACAAAGTAAATTGATTCCTTGTTATATCGGTTTTCCTAATTCACACAAAACAACACAGTTAATTCATCATCGCATGAATATCACCCTTGTGACGTAATGACGCACGATTCATTAGCATATGGATACCTTCCTTGAACGAATAATTCATTCACAAAATAATAGTTCACCATCGTATGGTTATCTTAATTATTAAACAAGTGGAAACGTCAAATAAGTGTCATTCTCCTAACTTAAGCATAAATCTGGTTAAACAAAAGGCCTCATACGCGGCTATTTATACCAGGTAAATCATGCCGAGGCTTGATAAGACTTGTTACAAAATTCATCATTTTAATCATCTGTCTTAATTAAACCGTGCATTTTGCAGAGGGCTATATATTGCATGATAAGATATAGTTAATAAAGTGTTTTTAAATCAATTAAATGACCAAAGCGGGGTTGGATTTGAAGGCGTTTGACGTGTAGGCGGTAGTTATTAACGCGTCCTCAGACATATTCCGTGACGAAACGTCATGCTGCCAGCCAGGAAAGAAGTAAATACCAGAAGCCGACGGATGGGGCTCAGTGTTCTCCTTACAGACCCAATAATCACCAGACTGGTTGTTTGCCAAAGCTCCAGGCCATATGCAACACGTTTGTGAGACACATGTATATACTGAAACAAAGTGAATGGGAAGCTCGTCGTCCGGCGGCTAAATACTATTAAAAACATTTTAAACGGCCCCGCCGGAACTGTTCCCACTGCCCGGCTCAGCTTAGCTGGCCAGCACATTGACATGCGTAGGAACATTGTGTTTGTGCGTGTGTATGTGTTCGTGTGAGAGAAAGATTGAGAATGAGAGAGAGAGATAGTGTGGCAGAGCGGTTTAGAATAGTGTTTGTTTTTTAGTGTTGTCGTGTGTTTGTGTGTGTGTGTGTGTGTGTGTGTGTGAGAGAGAGAGAGAGAGAGAGAGAGAGAGAGAGAGAGAGAGAGAGAGAGAGAGAGAGTCGTTGGATCCAGAGTTTCATTAAAGGAGGTTGTAGGGAAGTCGTACATGGAAAAGGCTTACAAAACATGCATTCAAAACTGAAAAGTCTAGTAAAATTAACCATTAACCAATAATTTTTGGGTAATTTTGTAGTATAAGAGAGATGAACATTTTTACATATACGATTTTTGTAGAATAATAATGGAAATTGTCAAGGTTTGTAAAGGGGTTGCAACCACCATAATCACTCCCCCTGGACCCTGTTCCGGAGAGAGAAAGAGAGAGAGAGAGAGAGAGGCAGACAGACAGACAGACAGAGGCAGAGACAGGGTGACGTGCGATCAGACGGACAGACAGGCACAGAGGCAAACAGGGCGCAAAGAACAGTTGTTACCAACATGAAGTAACACTGTGAACAAGCCGCTGACCCCTCGCCATTTCCAGGGATCTGTAGGTTTGTTTGTTGTCCTAGGGAAAATTGATGTGAGGAAATCTTGCTGTCAAGATATATGAAACCAGCAGATTTTGTCTGATGCTCTGTCTCTGGATTGTCTCGGAAACTAATAGCTTCCTCTGGGTCCGTGTATGTGTCGTTACTTCTTACCAAATGACAAAGTGACAGACGCCTGGCCTGTAGAGATTGCTGATCTATTTAGAAAAGCTCTCATCCCCTTACTGGTATGTAACTCTCCCCTCATAAGTCCGTATATTGAAAGTGTATAAACCAGCGCAAGTAAAGAATGTCCGAGTCCATCTTTTGACAAAGAGCCCGCTGTCTTACTGGGGATGGAAACGATAAAAAGCCTACTTTAATAAAAACAGTCTTCATGTCGGGCGAAGCGCAGGTGTTTTCTTAATACCGGTACTTCTGTAACATTTTTATTCTCGACGTCAGCATTAAGTTCTGCAAAACATATAATATTCGATCATCAGACTACATCCCTTGATGTGTTGCTTTTTTAAAGATGGCGTCTCAACAAGCTTGGTCTTCACTCATGGCAAAACAGTATACAGTAGAACAATTTTAACGATTATTTTTTCGAGAAGTGTAAGGACCCGAAATTATATATACCAAAATACAGACGGACAGACGCAATATTAACTTGAAAATAAAAATTTTAAAATTTCTACAAAATAAAAAAAGGATAATTTAAATTCTATTAATATTTAATCTATTGCACAGCCGCGTTAAACCCGAGAGATTCGCAGAAAAAAATACTTAATCTAGAAATACCGCTTGAATGCATGCCTAACAAATTTTCTTTTTACCTGATACCCACATTCAGTGGTTTTTCTCTTCAGTAATCCAAGGAGGTGTCTTATACAGTTTATGACGCTATCTGAATACTTAATGTGTTACTTCCACTCAGACATTAAAAAATGATGTTTCTGTATATATGCAATCACTGTTCGAGATACAACATTTGATCATAAGAACTGATCAACTGGGCACATTCTAATAAAGACCATTTTTGTAATAATATAAACTACAGGAATATCCGTTGTACCTGCTTTAAACTCGAAAGTAAAATCCTTAACATTTTTTTTTCTTTTTTATGCTTATTGCTTATCCCCATAAAAAAGTCTAAATTTTCAAAGATAGCGTAATGTTTTTGGATGGTAAAGCAAACGTGAAGAGAAGTATGACTCAGTGATAAACAGATTCTGCAAAGCGCATATGACATCCTGTTGATCATCAAACGAGTTAATTAAGTTTGGTATTATTTAAACCCTGGCGTAATTGAATGTCGTTAGTGTATGATACTATGGGTTACAGGCTTACAGCTACATTTCCATAAATGTTACAGGTGAACGCAATTCAACATGACTGCGAAGGAAACAGTCGGAAACTTTGTTTCACGGGTGGGGGGGGGGAGGGGGGGTTCCTGATTTCATGGGTTTATCATGAACATGTTGCCAGATTGATCAAACAAGGTTTTCTGGCTTCCTGGGTAGTTGTAGCGTTACCTTCGTTTTAACTAATTTCACTTACCTACTGTTTGTAAATCCGTATCCGGCGACAAGGTTGGCATGGGTTCAGGAATTTTCAGCGAAGGGAGATGGTGTTGTGTTATATTTGATTCACATTAGAATCTTGCCACCAAATACAATGCTAACAGTAAAGTTAAACAACGATTAATATAATATACACGTAGCATCTTGTTTTTGTATTATGTTTACAATTCCTTGATGAACGCAATAGCAATGAACATCACGTGCGCCCTCGGTAATTTAGTCCTTAGTGTAATCACTTTCTAAACACGGGGGGGGGGGGGGGATCTCCCTTTGTGACGTTATTTTGATTAATTTGATATCACTGAGTGATGTTTGCTTGAATCACTACCCATTGAGAAAACAGTGTTTGCGTTCGCTCCGGTGACATTGCTATGTACTAATTATACCTCTACCGGGTGGCGAAGATGATTCTTAATTGGTTGATTTGTCTCTTAACAACTTTACTCAAAAGGTAATTATCAACGAATCTTGATAAGATTTGCCGAGAGGTACGCTAACATTTAAAAGTTATTCTTGATAAACACTTTCAATTGGGAGAAGCAATGAAGAGTGCGCGACGCTCAAGCCAAAATAATTTTAGTGCGTAATATTGGAATTTAGTGCTTCATATTGGAATTTAGTGCTTCATATTGGAATTTAGTGTGTCATATTGGAATTAAGTGCATCATATTGGAAATTGGCGCGTCCCATTGGTAGGTGATCAATGTCAAATTGTATATTTTACATTATCTTCCCATCATAACATAGAAATTGCGCCATCATATGATTGTTTGATTAGAGTGAAATATGCGGGTCGGTTGTTGGCAGAGTGTTTTTTATGTAATCCGTAATGGTCAGCGACTTCCATTAATACATCTTTGATCTTCCGACAGCCAGAATTTTCTCGAGACTTGTTGGATGCTTGGACCCACAGAAAGAATCGTCCGAGTGAGATTTCGCGCGTCACAGGCGCGTTCCTGAAAGCCACATATATATATATATATATATATATATATATATATATATATATATATATATATTTATATATATATAAATTGTTACAGGTGCTCTTTTTATTATGTGACACGGGCGTAACTCCTGTTGTGGCACTCGTGTCTGGCCGCGTATTACATTCTATGTTTAATCCGTACTGGTTGAACTCTTATTGTCATGCTGGCCTTGGGCGAGATCACGTGTACACCATGTTGTGTAGAGGCACGGCGATGTCTTTCTAGAGAATTCCTGAAACGCGTGTTTTACTGTGTTTTGCAAGATCCTTAAGACTGTTCGAGAAGTGGAAAATACTCGGGTTGGGGTGTAAAGCTATATAAGGGGGCTGTGTTTTAGAACCAGGCAGAGAGAGCAGAGCAGATTCCAGAGGAAGCAGAAGCGTGTGTCAGTTTCTAGGACCTTATCCGACTATTGCGGCTATTATAGATTTTCAATGACTTTCTCCTGGATTTTATGCATTTTGACTTCAGTTTACTTTCTCGGTTGTTGCAAAAGCTTTGCACTGGACTGTCATTCTCCGAGAGTATATATTTAAAGAAGTTATCGTTGTGATGGTGTTGGTATCCAGGTACTGTACACATTATTTTTCTGTGTGATTGTTGAGTTGTTGTTATACCGCTGTTTTACTGTATAATTGTATTGGTTTAGTGTATTGTATTGTTAGGGTTGTTTAAAGAATAAATTATAGTTGGTTGTTAAAAAAAAAACACTGACTTCTTTATTCATTCCCCTAGACATTTCACGCTGCCTAGTGTTACAGAATCTGAATTTTTTATCTCCGTTGCAAAATTTGTGTTCATCACGCATACATGATCTGTTTATATTAGGCTCCGTAACAATATATATATATATATATATATATATATATATATATACATACATATATATGAGAGTACATTGACAGACATATATATGAGAGTACTCATCTAGCTTGTTATGTGGCTCGCACATGCGTGAAATAATGTCGGGGCTACTTTAATTTCCAGTACGCATGTACAAATAAATTCTTCTGTAAGTGAGCTACGCATTTCATCATTATTCAAATATGATATCATAAAGACTTGATACAAGCAGTAAATAATCCTCTGGAATCTCTTGTTGCATCAGCTAAATTTGTAACCAATCACCTATTCTTTTTGTCTTCCTACTCTTTCAAGACCAACCCGTCTGACAAAGCCTGACATTACCAAGCCACAGATATTAAACTGATCAGCGCACAGAAAAGACTTATTTTTATATTCTTTGATCTATTCTTTGACTGTTGTTCTTTTGATATGTTGACAGGGAATCGATTTTCCCGTTCTAGCCTTTCAGTTTATTTCGAGGACAGATTTCATCACTTGAAACGTAAGGAAGATCTAACCAGAAATATCATAATCTGTTGGACTTTGTGTGGGTGGCCGTTAAATTCAGTAAGGCGCTTAAAGACCCATTCGTGATTCTGCAATGTTACTTAACTATCAATTATTTCTGTGGAAAACCGTATCATCTGCGCCAACTGATAGAAGTAACATTATCCGCGAAGGAAATAAAAATGACGCATAATCTCACTTATAAAGGAAACAATTCTGGCCTAAAGTGCCCTCAGCAGCCAACCGCGTGTGAAGCGCTTCCAGTGTAGCTTGCTATTCATTTAGCTTTCTGCCAAATTAAGCAATACATTTATAATTTGTACGCAAAGTCTCACTTATAGAAATTGCGGTTAAAGAAAGAAATACAGAGGTTAAGAAGCACTTAAGGACCGCATATTTATTTCTCTAAAATTCTTGATCACCAGAACTCCGGAATAATACCAGAATATTGATCAAACTTAGGTGTGTTGTATGTATATTGATCCTTAAAAAAACTTCATTGTGCAATTTTGACTTTGTGGTTGCATCATATGTCACCTCTGTCGCCAGAACAAAGGCAGATCCAATTAGGCCAAGTCTGGACACACCTCGGGCGGAGTAACTTGAGTCGCTTAAGGCAATCTACTCTTAAGGATCCTACTGTTGTTGATTAATTGACGACGGTCTCGATCAATTTATTTCCATATGGTAAATATGGTAAACCTACCGTATAGGATGTTACTTTAGTCCTGTGCAAAATTTCAGCAAAATCAGTTGATACCCTTTTGAGTAAAGCTGGCAGTAGTATATCCAATAAATGACGAGAGAAAAGCCTTATTCCTCCTACCGGATATATAGTGATGTCAGGGCTATCATTCTTCCATAAGATAGGTTTTTCTTCCCTTCATAGTTAAATTAGGTCCAATTCAGGAAAGTTACTGAAGATTGCGAGAAGAAACCTTTTGACATTTGCACTGTCCTTTATTAAGCGTATGAAAATTGTTACGAAGACAAATTGTTCAGGGAAAAACACTGGACCGATCCCGGATTCGAACCCATGTGGCTAGCGCTTGTGCGGCGTACCAACCGCTTCGCTAGGAAAGCAAGCTTCTCTAGCGAGATAGTTCGGTCGGCTTTCATGTCGCCCCGAAACACACCTCCTCTTAAAGCGTTCTGCTGTCAGAACAAGACTAATTATCCCAGGAGTCACACTTCGTGAGCTTATTTCCTGGGCCACAAAGTTTACCGTCACGTTGGACGAGCCCCCATTCTGTTACGAAGACAAATTGTTCAGGGGAACATTGGGCCGATCCCGGATTCGAACCCATGTGGGTTGCACACAAGTCCGGCGTACCAACCACTTCGCTAGAAAAGCAAGCTTCTCTAGCGAGACAGTTCGGTCGGCTTTTATGTCACCCCGTAACAAAATATGTCAAGGAAATCACTTAATAAGGTATTACGATTATTAAATTTAGATTATATACAAATAGAATTTCGAAGAATATTATCAATCAAATAAATAAAATAGACTAATTGAGAACAATACTGACACTTAAACTATGTCTCACGCATCAAAACAGTGACCGATCAGTCGCTGGCTGGCGATTACTTGACTAACACCCGGGAAGGCATCACTCTCATTAGTTGTAAGAGCTGCGTTATAGCGAAGAAATCGCCCAGACAGCCATATATTCGCTATATCTCGTGTCGTTGTGTTCCACGGCATACAGTCCGCGTGGAAGCAGTGCATTGAGTGAAATGAACTACAAGAATGGAATGCGACCGCTGCGTGAAATTGAATATATAGAGTATGCTTTTTCCTCAAATTTTACTAGAATATGTTGTGAATAAATGAAGCAATTAAAAGAGAACGCGACATTTACGTGGACATGCAAGCCCATGCCCGGAATATCGACCTTAACTGGCTCTGATCAAGGCAGTCCCAAGTTTAACGCCCGGATCATTTTAAACTCATCAGCCATGTGAGTTAGGCAATGTTCAGCGGGTGAATAAAGTATTTTAGAGTAGTTGGAATGGTTAGAATAGCTCATTTAGTGTTACCTCGACAAGCCGGCCATGATGTAGCATCCTTTTGAAAACTGAGGTTTTAATGGCGCAGTCCGTGCCAGTAAAAGCAACCCTTCTACCAGAAGCCTCTTGGGAATACTTTCCTCAACGGTCAAAATTTAAACTCAGAATTTATCACAATTAAAAAGAACCCTTCCATTTACATTGAAGATGCGCATAATTTACACATTTCACTCACTGTGTTCAGTTCTTACCGAAAAATACTGTTCATGTTCATGTCATTTACCTAGGATTATTTCTAATTAATCACTTTAATGGACCACGTCTTATCATCCATGTCTTTCTATGCCCACACCACAGGTGTATTAAGCAGTCATACTGCATTGAGGGAAAACGATTTCTGCAGTGCACCCACAATTCTTACCACTAGAGTCGTAGTGTTATACGTGCTGTGCAGGATGAGTAAAACGTGCATTATTTTAGTTTTAGATTGTTTAGCTGGAATAAAAAGGGGCTCCCTTTTTTTAATCCATCGCTCGTTTCCTGTCTAACTGGTAGGGGTGAATTCGACAGCTCGGCAAGTTCAATTCACTACGCTTCGGCCTTTTGAAATAAGTTCGGCAAAGACAAAACAAAAAGCCTCACTCACACCTGGGGATCTTGGGGGGGGGGGGGGGGGGGTCTTCCGGGGCTGGCCTTAAAAAACGGAACATGGAACGCGGAACAGGGGCCTAAATCACGGAACGGAACAAAGATGTAAAAAGTGTCATAACTTTTAAATGGGCGAATGTTTCATGGCACAATTTATAATAATAAACGTATTTCAACTTATGCGATTCGTTAAATTTTTATGTTAGGTCCTGTTCCGAGTTTCGTTCTGTTCCATGTTTTAGGCATGCCCTGGAAGACCCCCGGGGGTGTGAGTGAGGTTTTTTGTATTTACTTTGCCGAACTGATTTCAAAAGGCAGAAACGTAGTGAATGTGCAAGTTCCTGTATGTCAGCGGGACAAAACCTTATTAATGTCCTTATTAATCGCATATACGTCCTTTATCAAAGGTACATAAAAAATTGCAATGGTGTGTATTATTTCACGACATCCGTTCATTTTGGCAAAATACAAAATGTTTCTTAGCAAGACCATCCCTGCACATGGTAATGCTATCCTCAGTTGACCTGTTTTATATATTGTTATATCTGTTTGTGCATTACCCAAAATGTCTACTATAACACGACCGCGTGATGTCCAATCTTGCGGATGCATGAAATCCAAAACACCGGCTGGAAGCTTGAAATATCTTGATTTGTGCAGTTTCGCGTAACATTCAACAGGTTGCAAGCTCGTTATGTTTATAATTTGCGCAACTGATTGCCAAAGACGAAAATTGAGTTTCATTTGTGTACAGGATTGTGGAAACGTTTGAAATTTTGGCGAAATATTGACGAAATTTTGGGAAATTCCAAAATAATTTTATCAAAAAACACTGCATTTCATACATGTATGATACATGTTTCATACCGGCTATGTGAATGGTTCCCTAGAATGCTGTAGATGTCTTATGTCTCGATAAAAATGTCAGATGATCATGGAAAAGCATGATAATAACATTTTTTTGTTAAACAAGTGAAGCACCACAGAATAAAGGAAATCTGATCAAAATTGTAATATTTATCTTCGTGCAAGAAATGTCCGAGTGGCTGACGCATACAAATTGGTAACTTTCTATTGAAAATAAAAATAAATATTGTTGATGTTTTGGGTTAAAATTGACGCGGGCGGTGCCTGAGAACACTACCTTTTTTTGGCTTAATCACAAATTGACTGCAGGCATGAGAGGCGTGCCATCTGCTGAAAGAAAACATTTTTATGTACCTCGATAAAGCACCATAAAAATAATAATAAAAAAAGCATTTTCATGAAAATCCATGCGGAAAGCCTACGCACCCTAATCATAAACAAATAAACATTGGTGAAACAAAAAGCCTCCACGTAGCAATTCCTGACATTTCGCTTTGCGGCATACAAATGACATTGATAAACGTAAAGTAATGTGATGATCTCTTGCCAAGGGCACTTTCATCAGTATAATACGCCTGAACCGTTGAATCACCTAGCATTAATTCATTATCACGCATGCATTATCTTATCAATGTTAAGTGGCTCAGTCATAGCTAAATGCTGTGGTCTCCGGCAGAGTCTCGGCGCTTTTTAAGATGGCGGCGTGGTTTTCACAGTTGGTTCAATACCCTTCTGTTAGGCATCGGCCGTGGGGATGCAGTTTGGGCTGGAGTTAGCGATGAAATATTGGGATTAGAGCCTTCCCACATATAGGGGACTATAACCATGTTACGATGGGCTCCAGGTGCCAAGGGCGTCATGCCGTGATGGATTAATAGTATGGTCTATTCATGTCAGTAGGACGTCCGGCCGATACGTATCTTACCGCCATCATATGCCACCGGGGGCCTGCTGTGAACTCTTACCGCCTTACTTTTGTGTACTGTTTACTTTGGTAAGGATTGATTTGGTTGGCTGTTATGATATCCGCCAGGTCATATGCGCCTGTTGAAACTCCATTATACAGCAAGCTGGGAGGGTTCACTGAAGCAAGGTGTCTGGGCTACAGAGACCTGGTTCTCAGGATGGTGGGTATCCCACTACTTTGTGACATCATGAAGATGCGGGCTGCATTCGATGTGTCGTAGACCGGTACCCTGCTCTAATCCTGGCTGCAGCAGACAACAAAGTCTGAAAAAAACATTTGTAAATATCAAGATCCGTTTGGCTGGCTCTCTGTTCGTTCCATTGAAAGCTTCACATTACCAATACATTATTCAACATATAATTTTCAAATTTATCATCTACACCTTATCGATATAGCAGGGTACCAGTCTGCTCTTTTAAGGGCAATTAAAAATTTAATGACTGAGAAAATAAATGAGAATTTACCCTCTTATGAACTAGAATGCACCTTTCACGAAAAACTGGTTCGAACTACTTTATATCCTGAACGACATTATTGCCGCTTCACAATAAGAATACTAAGCTAATTGTTCGCTCAAATCAAAAAGTATAACTGAATAAAAATGGGTTTAAATATACCCACACTGTGCTATGAGCATATATCATCCTTGAACACAGATACCGCACTGCATCCAATTTTTTTCCTTTCCTGATTTCGAGGCGTTAGTTTATATATAGAAGCATCTAAGAGCCGAACGTTGCTTGACCCAGCTCCGGGACACCTTACAGAGTCGCTAATGATGTGTCAACACAGGATCCACAGAACTGAAGTTTTACAAGTGAAAAACTGGAATAAAGAGGGGAAACTATTTATACGGGTGTTTATAAAGCTTCCCAAATGGATTCGTCTCTTTTCCCCTCGGCCAAAACACACTAAGGTGCCCATTTATTACTGAACTTATCTTTTTACTAGCAGTTTCCCTGATTGGTCTGAATAAGAACAATAAGATGTGTTGCCATGGTTACTTTTTTGTAAATTAATCTCGGGGTAATGCAGTAAGTTCTTCGTCAATTATGCATATGATTGTTCAGTAAAGATGATGCTGAAATACGTGATAATCAAGTAATAATGATATATATAACAGTCCTTTGGGACTTGGCCAAACTGCCCATTTTAAAGAGGTGTTTACTATATGGTAGTCAAACTTATAGACCTTAAATAATAAATAAGAAAACTATAGGGACTGTCAAAAAAAGCCAACTATATAGAGGTCCCCACTTTATGGAGGTGTTTCATTGGGAGAGCTTCTACTGTACACATATATATTATATTATATATATATATATATATATATGTATAGGTATAATTTAATAATAATATAATAAGTTTGACCTGATATAGGTCATGTACTAAATGTCAAGGCCTGAACTCAACAATACCGTCAGGCGACGCGGGTATATTTCTGTGACATTTATAATCAGTGGCCTTGTAATCAATTGGATTTACCATCAATACCTTTGTTGTTCAGAAGACA
The DNA here is from genome assembly GCA_026874595.1 of Sipunculus nudus. NCBI lineage: Eukaryota > Metazoa > Annelida > Sipuncula > Golfingiida > Sipunculidae > Sipunculus > Sipunculus nudus. Next base: position 34,480,698 of record CM049306.1, on the reverse strand, counting down.
GTTCGCATAGTTTAGGCACTCCAGTCACCTTTATGTATCAGATTCTCTTGAATACTCATGCATATAAAATGAAATTAATTATGACCTTTGGAATATCGTAAACACTGTGACCTTATAGTGCCGCTTAACCTTATCAAATTGCAATCAGCAATATATAAAAAAGTATGAAGGGGAAGGATAAATAGGATACACACATGTAATATAGAGCTTTTCCACGAGCAGGTGCACTGCGTGTAATGAACCTCTGTTGTGATCAGGTCAAATGAATTGGTGTTGCAGGTTTTGTCAAGTGCAGTTAAATGCAAACATTTGACTCGTACAGGAAACGCGCAGAAAAATATAAGGTAGAATTTTTAACGGTTATGATTAGAAATCTAACAACATATGATCTTTCTGTAACAATATATGAAAGGTCTATTATTATTGTATTTATCCATGTTTTGATAATAATCACACACAATTATTACCGACTAAATCTTATTTACATTGAACTAAATTACCACCGAATAGTAATCACTAGATTTAGGATTGTGTGTTAAAAAATCTTATCTCCTACAATTAATCAAATGGGGCTTATAAATATTGCTTCTGCTCAGATGAGCATGTAGTGAAAAACATAGGTAATTAAAATATGTTTTATTAGCATTGTTACTGGTTATATAACATGCACATATGATTTTTCGTGATAGGGCCTTAATGAAATATATATTTTATACGTGTGCGTAGGTGCAATGTAAAAAGAAGGCTTCATCTTGAATAGTCACGGATTTTAATGTTGAAGTTTGGCACTTGTACACTTTATTTATTTTATTTTAACTTGATTGTTCAACTAATTAAAATATCTTGTACGAAGCACTCTAAATGGCATTCGGTAGTCTATTCGGATGAAGGAAACTGGAGAAAACCCCGACCTTGGACAGGCCACTACACCACTCTCACAGCCAAACCGGGAATTAAGTTAACCCGGGCGATCCGCGGAGAGAGCGTTTTACCTCATCACTATCCAGGCCCTTAATACTGTATGCTATACTGTTTTTATATATAATTAATGTCTGTATTCCTGACTATATGTGAGATTATGTGACCCGTTACCGATGAGACGCAATAATTCAATTTAAACCCTTTAAATACGTACGCAACCCGTAACATATTTCGTTGGCCTATATGTAGAACACTCAAGTCTGTATTTCTTCTCAAATGATATCCGACTGATTATCATATAACTCCGGGAATTCAATATGCTAGAACATGACATTATATAAATGTCTCAATTTGCCGCTTAATGTTCCTGTGTAGCCTGTTAGAAAATGGGTTAATTCTGTTGATTGCTCGGGCTTTTAGCGATTTTACAATTGTTCTGATTTGTTTCACCGGTTGGACATATTTTCATCTTTTATGCATTTCAGTTACTCAAAATATTTGAAACATGGGATATAATTTCACTAAATTGTTATCTTAATTTCCAGTTTCACCTGAAACAAATACATTAATACTTCAAATATATGTATGCTTTAGAGTTGTTTAATTTAACTCATATAACGTTCTGGTAATAAAATGAGATAAATTTAATTGGAGCATCTAAATATTGGATATTATAGATAATAAACAAATAATATACTAATGTAAATATCAATAGAGATAAATATGAATATAATAATTTGAATAAACAATATTATATTTTAAATATACTATAAAATTACTTATATTATTTTTTACTAAATAATTATGAATTAACAGAAAGGACGTACTGGGCCTACCTCTGAACTGTGCTTGGGTATTTCCTCAGACAGCAACAACGTTCAGTATGTATCTTACAAAATATGATGTTTCTTCTCATCCAGATAATTTCACAAGCACAGGATATATAGGGGTATCTTAAAGGGGCCTATTCACATATCAAGTTTGGTAACTATATACGATGTATAGTGTTTTCTCCTCAAAATATTATGGTATATATATCAGTAATCATTTCTCAAACTGTTAGTTAACTCCAGTACACGAGGGAAATAAACCTTAACCGGGCGCGATAAATGATGCCAAACTTAAATATAGCGCGAATGCAATTTGGTAGCTGAACCCTACAATCTCACAAATCAAGATTTTTTAATCTACCAGCTTTCTGTTTTTCTTCTTTTTTGTTTCTTCTACTTGTTCAGAAGTTGTCGCACTTGCGCAAGATCGGACCTTTAGTAACGCAGTCTTGTTTTTATAAAAAGACACACGTTACTCATATATATAACCATGGGAATTAATAAAAGTTAAATTAGAGATAGATGGTCCCTGTGCCCGGATGGCATTCAGCCAAAATGAACTAACAGCGTAAGACATATTACTGCCACTGTTATGTATCTTTGAGTTTGCTATAAGGTTTGTTAAGACACAATAAAGCTCACTCAGAAGCCATGGTCCAAACAAACAATGTTAATATATGAAATAAGTAGAATAACACAGGTCAAACACTGAACTCTTTGAAAAAATTATAATTTAACGACTAAGAATAGTTTAAAAGATAAGTATTATGTTGTTATGGGTTCAAAACTAAAATGAGCCCCCCCCCCCCCCCCCCCCATAAAGTGTGTAATTCTCAGCCTTGCACCAAGGTGGAGTATTATGCAGTAGTATAAATAGGGATCAAGTGGTATAGTATCCAAGAACTGTTTAACACTGTATGTATAGGAAAGAAAATAGATGAAATTAACTGCAGGTAACTTGAGGTAAACGGACAAAGAAACAGAACTCCCTGCCCAACCGCCGGTGTTGAGATTTGCCGTATGTGAATACGGTCTGTCTGCGGTGTAATAACTTCAGCCTTTGTGCCTTTCTTCTCGCTTTGTTAGTACATCCTGTAGGGACTTACCACCTACGGGCGATATATATCAATTATTCCAATAAGCAAGCAAACCTGCGGTGTGGGGAGGATAAAGGCTACACTGGAGAATCCTTCACCGCTCAACCAACGGCTGATGAGATCAGGAAACGAGGTTTGATCAAGTCTTCAATCGAGAAAGGTTTAGCCATTCTCGGGGCCAGCACTTCCAATCACAATGTTTCGACCTACTGTTGGAAGGGCTGTTGCCCAATTGGTGTGTGGCCTGTTTAAGATTCCACGGGCGGCCAGCGGGATCCAGCATATGGCAGATGGCAAGGTTACACGATCATTCCAGGTCGGGGAAAGCCAGACAAACCGGACTTTTAGAAGAGAGGATAGAATTATCGGGACAGACTTTATCTGAATCAGAGCCCCGTCAGTTAATGACATTCACATGGCTTACAATCTAATCTTGTGCTAAACAACCAATGGACCAACAACATTACGCCTACAACAGGCTCGGCATAACAATCAAAGCGCAGGGACACTTTCGCCAAGTCCCACCACTTAAAGCCTCCAGTGTCATAAGTTCCCACGCCTGTTTTGTCTACCGGCTTTAAAAGTTGATGTCACCTGTTTAAGCAAAATATTTTTCTCACAAGGTTATTGATAAATGGGGTAGGACGCTGATCACATCATTCTTACCGTATATTTTCATTAATTGTCATTCTTTAGACTGTGTCGCCACCAGGCAATGAACCGATTCTGAAAAATATAAATAAAACAATTACATATAAACAAGTGTTACAGATGTCTCTTTTATTGTATATATGTGGCGGTCTTACATGTGTATGGCGGCATAGCCCGGCCCACGCGTGGGGTCTGACGTGTAAACACAACGGTCATGCTATTCTTGGGCTTTCTCGCCTGGCCGGGTGTTGCGGGCTCGGTTTTATCCGTACTGGTTGAACTCTCGCTGCCGTGCCTGTCTCGAATGTTCACGTCTGTGCATGTGTATTGTTCTTTTCGATTGTTCGTGAAAGGGTCTTTTCTATAGTTTTCGGATGAAAGGTTATAAATAGGGGCTGTGTTTTAGAGCCGGGAGGAGAGGTGAGAGAATATTCCAGCGGACACAGAAGAGTGGACCTTTTCCTATAATTGCGGCAGTTATAGCTTTTCTTCTAAATTTGAAACGGATTTTATATAGTCTTCAGTTTACCTAGCGGATCACTGCCAGGATGTCACTTTTGGATTACCGTAGATTGATTTTGTGATTACATTAGAATGTTATTCTCTGAGAAGATTTGTGAGAACTGTTCATCCGGCTTATACATGTTAAAGGACTTGTCGCTGTGACAGTGCTAGTATCCAAGTACTGTGCACTTTGTTTATTATGCTGTGTGATTGTATTGATTTGCTGGTATACTGTTGTTGTACTGTGTAATTGTATTAGTTAAGCGTATTTTAATGTTAGGGTTGTTTTTAAGAATAAAATATAGTTATTTGTTAACAGAAAACCACTGAACTCTTTATTCATTCCCCTAGACATTTCACGCTGCCTAGTGTTACAAAATCTGATTTATCTTAATTTCCATAACAAAAATTAGGCCGTCACGACTACGTGATCTCTTGATGTTAGGTTCCGTAACAACAAGAAGTATATATATATATATATATATATATATATATATATATATATATATATACACACACACATACATATATATACCGTCATGTGTCCGACGGGGAATGCCCTTGAAAGCTAAGTCATTGGTGCATGGGCAGCATATATGACGCCAGTCATCACACACATAAATATAGAAAAGAGAGGGCTCGACACCCTGACACAGGTAGAGGCACAGGGGACCCATGAAATACACTTGCCAAGTTTATTTAAATGGGATGTCAGTAACGTTTTTGAGATAATACGCGTTATTAAGTGATTACGGACAGAGAGACACATGAACGGACTGACGGAGCTGACTACTATATCAGCAGCCAGATGAGAATGTTGTTAATAAATATTTCAGGAGCGGTGAGCTCCTACTTACACAAAAAAGTAATCTGAACAGTAGGTGGATAACCTGAAATCAGCTTCAGGCTACCCCCGGGGGGTAATCTAAAATAGATTTCATATTCTTTCACCGGGGGTGCTACAAACTGAATACATGCAGTAGTCTCACATGTAGAAATAAAAGGAATATAAAGATACACTCAGACGCTGGTTTTTTTTCTCTATTTAACCTACATATTCTCTTTCCCATATTTCTCAGATCGATAAAAGAGGCGGCACGCGCCCCGAGTCCTCAACATTGAATCCGCCCCTGGCCATCGTAGAGACGGGAGTTTTGCTTTGGTTTGTACCTTCCCGTGAATTCTTTTCTTAATTATAAAATAAATAAAAGCCTGTGTAGAGCTATATTATTTAAAGTTTTTTTTTTCATTCTGAATCGAATCACATTTCACTTTGAAATTTATGAAGCCTTAACGTCTTTTAGTTTTCGGTTTAAAGTTGTTTAAGGTTAAAATGAATGTGCCCCATGAGCCACCTTTCTTAATTAATGATCGCGTCGTATAGCCGGTGTTCCTAAGTTAAGGTAGGAACTAGAGATCTGCATTCCAAGGAATGCAAGCATCCGCCATGTGGAGGGGCCCTATTGTGTTTCCATTCACTAATTCGGCCCAGCTTCATTTCTCGCATAAGTGACTGTACATTTGTGAATATATTTTGATGAAGTTCCTGATTCCGGATCATATGGCGGATCCGCATCAAAGTCTTTTTTTTTCGATTCATATGACGCATACCCGATATGCCCTGAAAATTCCATAGGTTTATGATTGCGTGAGTTATGTTGTGGACAAACACACACATACACATACCCTAAAACACAGGTACGGGGATGAACGCATACCCTGCTGGCGGAAGTTCAGGCGCACATCTTCCTTTCGGGAACTCTTAAAATTTGTGTAATTGCTATCCAGGTGATTCGGAAAGGCCAACATATTTATTTGACAAGGAATTGCCCAAAATACAGGAGAGTTACGCAGACACCACTTAACTAAGCATCAGCTATTGAATTATGAAAAGGATAACGGGGAAAGTAATTTGAACGACAAACATCCCTCATTAATCACAAAGTTAAACAAGACATTGACATATCTGCCGCCAAGTAAGAAAAATATTACAAATTATCCACTGTGTATCCAAATTGGAAAAATCGATATGTAATTTATCCCCATGTGAGCCTCTGAGAACAATTTCGTGATTAAAATTTTGTCTTGAGACGAGGGATTCAGTGACAGAACTGACGGTTTAATTAAACTTTACCCTTGCATGGTACAGATCGGGATCAGCGATTATACAAGAATAATCGGACACTGTGCCATCACAGTTGTTTTTACAATCAAAAATAAATTAATCATATCAGAAATAAATTGATGGGTAAAAACATAGTTACATCGAAAATGTTACAATCAGATAATTTCATCAGAGTTAAGAAAAGAATATGTAAAATAGTGCTTATATATGATTAAAAATATGCATTTTTACACGCCGGTCTATAACGGGACGTATTTTGGTATACGGTCCGTCCATCCTGTATTATGAAGATTCTAAATGATGTTCTCTGACAAGGTTTATGGTTCTTGACAATGCACTAGTGTCAACTGACTTTTTTTTGTGTGGACAGCACTGAACCTCTAGTTGCGCCTGTCAAAATTGTGACAAAACATCCATGATAACTGGCTGTGATATATATCATTTTCCAAGCCCTTATAACAACGAACAGTCACATTTCAACATATATAATTCTGGTGAAGTACCTGTTAGAAAAATAACAGCTAGATGAATAAAGGTCTGATAATGGGAAGAATTGGCATGCTTTTCATGTATTTTACCACCATAAAATTAATGTGTAACCTTGTGAGAGTCATATTCGAACAGAAACCTTTAATATATAGTGTCCCTCTACCCCCCCCCCTCCCAACAAAACAAAATTACTGTGCTGCATGTCATTTATATTATAATTATATTAATCATCATATCATATCTAAGGCTCACAGGGGTTGATGGGTATATTGATGTGTGGACTTTCTTACCATCCCCCCCGCCCAAGGGGAAAACTATCAGATCGTTTTATTTCTTTCTAAAGCTTTATGTTTGTGATAATTCTCTAATATGTCTGATTAAAATAGGACCTGTCAGCACAATATTACTCAAAGGTGACAGATATGACTCCCTAAGGTTGTACACGCAATAGCCGGTTCCCCATTATCGCCCAGTCATCGGGGTGGGGATGGATGGCTCGTCGTTTCAAGTTTCTTGTACATATTATTATGTTAATTATATTATACTAGCTGCACCCTTGGAGAATCCAAGGCTCTATCTGATGCATATTTTTGTAATGAGCTGATAGGTACTAAACGACGCATATTTCAATACCAAGGGTTTTGCAGGAACTTTTTTCACTTATATGATATTAAGATTACTCCTTCTAGAATTTTCCAGGAACACCCCCCCCCCAAAAAAAAATATCAACATAGAAAGAAAAATTATTCTATTCCATAAATCACACAAAAAAATTTTGAAAGAGACGTGAGGCATATACAGGGTGTACCAATTTTTAAGAAAGAAGTTTTTTCCGATAAACAACAAAGGTCCGACAGCTTCATTGCTAGGGAAATATCGTAGATATAACGATTGTATAAAGAAACATTCTACCGTGAAATCATATGAAAAATGCATTGTTTTAGTTGAAGCTCAGGCGACATCGTGAAACACGATGTTTATTCAGTTTAGTCAGTTGAGGGTATGTAGTCTAAGGCATTTTAACAGACACATGCGTTATTTGTATACACATGTATATGTCGTTGAAGTCTCTTGTACGCGAAACATATAGCTGCCAATGTGAAAAAGATAGGCCCAAAAAAATATATTCCAACAGTATTAAATTTTTCGTTTAAGCACTGTATCTCTCCCAGATAAAAAAAAAGAAAGCAGGTTGATATAGCAAAGAAACAACTTCAGCCATGGTTCTTTGCATTGTCTTCCATCAAATTTACGCAAAATGTAATGTACAGATTTTGCTGAAAATTTGTAGAGGGATAGAGTAAACCTGAATCCGTAATCCATTACATTTATGGAGGTAATCGGAATCATCATAATATATTTTTTTCTACATAAAAATCATAAAACACATGACTTGTGTGAAGGTTTGAAACCATAGTTATCATGGAAAGATATTTTTTTGTATGTATAAAAATCAACATACCTGTAACCCATAAAAAATTGTCAAACGGTGGTCACATCACTGGACTCATTGCCCAGTGTTGACCAAACTGAAAAGCCCTCGCATTGAAAGGGGAGTCATGTGGTCTTTGGATTAAAAACCCTTACTTCCTTTTGAGAGAGAACATTCCTTTAGAGGCGTTACAATGGATATGGGGGATCAATGGGGATTAAAGTGGACCCGCGTGACCGCGTATTGCACGGAAATGCCTTTTGGGCAGGACATGCGCTCTGGCCCCGAGTGAAAATCCCCGAGGCGCCTCCTGAAAAATCGTCACAGGCGTCGAGGATCTCGCAGCACAAAAGAAATAGGGGCACCTAATGGGGAAATATTAAAATTATTAATTATTCAGCTTAATAGGGCTTAATCCCGCAAAATAAAACAAACTTGTCCTAGGAGAGCTTACCACCGATACGTCTGCCGAATCTGGAGAGTCAAATCAGAGCGGCAGCAGGTAAACCGTGGTATAGAAAAAAACAACTCCGTATTAATTATATAGAAGATTATGTAAATATATATATATATTATTATGTTCTGTAATATTATATTGTTATATATAATAACATTAAATATATATCATTATTATTTTCATAATATATTAAAACGCTCTCAGAAGGTCTCCTTTACGTTAATGTAAAACGACTATATCTCCAAGCATTAGGTTATTTGTGGTCATATTATATTATCATATAACACAAGTAAACGCCCATATTTTCTATTTCTACTAATTAACTTCTATAATCTTAGCAAAAGCCGAAACCCATCCCCAGAATGAAAACAAATATTTATTTCTGCCCACAATAATTATGAGTTCGTGTGTGTTTTAACATCAGCAGGATAAAGCCGTGTGAAAAGAAATTTTAGATCTTATTCAAAAAAGAGTATTTTTATATAAATAACAGGGCCACATTTTCACCAAAGAATGGAAAATCTGGTAAGTCTAGTATTATATAAGAATCATTGTAACACATCGGCCATAACTTCAACAGGACAAGTCTTCCCCTCTTTCTTATATTTTTATTAAAATATATTAATTTTTTAAAATATTTAAAAACCTAAATACACTTTCGCTATGAGCGGTTAATTTTCAGACAATATACAGGATATACACCAGTTATGTCTCATACACAGATGCTACTCATAAATATACATAAATATATTTTATTGAGATGGCGCCTGGACAGTCGAGGGGTAAAACGCTCGGCTATTTCTGCTGGTGACACGGGTTCGATCTCGTTGTAGTTGCCCGTCCAAGGCCCGTGGTTTTCTCAGGATTCTCCGCTTTCCTCCATCTCCAGACACCACCGTACGCCACCGCCATGAGCTATGGAGAGTGGCTAGATAAGTTATTATAATTATTTGTACAAGCCATGTAAATTAATATAGTCAATACTATTTGCAACTTATAAAATAATATATACCCCCTCCATTCCAAAAAGACTCAGTCCAAATTGGAATTAAAAATCATTATCAACCTTACTTATAGATTTGTTTTGACGTTTTACGTATATTTGAGAAATGTTCCTAAATGCTTAATCATACTAATAATAATGTTGTTAACTGATTGCTTCTAACGGACGAGACATACTTTTGTTCCAGTGACTAACTTTTATGGCCAATACAATATAATACAGTTGTAAAAATTGTAGCCTAACGTAAAATGTTCTGTGGTCCAGGGTAGCTAGAGCACAATTCTCAGATGTAATGACCTAGCAATACAGATGACTACATATCCAGGCCCCGCAGGTGCGGTAGATATGGGGCCTTGATGTCACCAAGATATAAAACGACGAACACCAAAACCCTGTCACGTAGCCCCCAACAAAAATGGAACTCTGCAACTATACGTGCTTAAGATAATAACTGGATAAGTCAGCATTACAGTTTGGAGGCAGCTACTTCTACACACATACACACACACACACAAACTAGAAAGTTGCACTCACCTCAGCCAAGGCAGCTCATTACCGTCATGTGGCATTGTCAGAAATGCAACATTGTTCCTTAAAAAAAACGAATGCAGATAGTGAAAGTTTATCATCATTGCCGATCTATCCTAAATCCCCTTATCAGTTTTTTTATTAATGTTGCAAAACACACAAACCGAAAGAAAAACAAACAAACGCCGGTAAAACATAACCCCCGCTTGGCGGAGGTAAACATAGATTACCGGCTGTGTTCAGCGATATCGATGCAATAGAACGGAAAAACGTGGTGGTATTTTCTGTACAACAGGTATCACCACTGAAATTGGGACCAATTCGGAGTAAACACCTGCTGAGTAGTGCATTCACAATTGACCACAGTCAACCAAAGAATACAAAGCGGAGACGGCAGGTGCACTGACGACATGACATTCGGGGAAAATTCCATAGTGGTCGGCGGTATTAATAAAATATTGTATGGTGACGACTCGCTTAGTTAGAGAAATGACATAAGGTTTCAAAGCATCGTGTTATTTCTCGTTAAACGCCAAATTACACACACACACACACAAATATATATATATATATAATATATATATATATATATATATATATATATATATTAGGTGTAGCCGTGTTAGTCTGTAGTCGAAGTGTTGGTAAAGAGTAAGAGTAAGGCCTTTAAGATAGACTAATCAGTATAATATACACTGCAGTCGTCTCACTTGTCCTTTTTGTTTTTACCGCTGCTTTCTATAGCAAGTTTGTCTGGGTCAGAACACCAGGGTGTACAGCGAAGAAAGAATGGTATCGCATTGAGCATGCAGCTCAAAATCTTAAATAGCGACACCCGCTGCAACCGTGGCAAACCATAATATGTTCACAGCGGATATACTGTGGATGGCAGACGTCACAACGACTAGATGTGTCACGTGGGACGTTACACAGCAGGAATTCTTATGGATGCTGATGAATTCTGATGTCCACCTCCATAGGTTTGTGCTATGCCAGAGATTAGTGTACTGGTGATGCCGTATGACTTTGCCCAGTGGCAAAGCGCTGGTTGGCTGTCTGAAGGCTGCTGATTTGACGCCCTTTGTCTTAGAATTTTAAAAGAGTCCTGGCTAATAGTGTACATGTAGAAGTCACATCTGAAACGAAATGGTCTTTTCTTTATTCTTCTTCGGAAACAGGAGACCTAAATCAATCATTAGATGTCGAACTTAACCTAAAAGTTTCCCACAATATACGGACAAAATAATACATCTCCAAATTCGTTTTTTTTTTTGGCTGACCAGGCATCGACTCAAGCTGATATAACACAAGATCATTCTGCCCTCGTAGTAACTGTCGAATATATTAGCTCATGATTGATAATTAATCTACATAATAAAAATGCAATAAGTTTTTCTCTTTTCTGGTGACATATCAAGCAGCTGGTAGCACTTTAAAGATGAGTTACGAATATTCTACGATTAATACTAGAAGTCTGCATTCTAGGGAATGCAAGAACCCAGCATTTGTGTGTTGAAGGGGGGGGGGCTCTTATGTCTTATGTTCAAATACTCTTGGGCCCACACGCAGGCCCACATACGGAACGTGTACGAACGCGTACACTGCTGGCGGAGGAAAAAATAATAAACGCTAATTAGGACAGGGTAATACACGGTAATTAAAACACATAGAGCCGGCAGGTGCTTCAGAAAGGAATCTCTGGCACAGCCAGCTTTCGAAAACCAGTCACAATTTATTTATCTGGATCAGGATCGACTAATTAAAATTCTATATAAAATTATATAAAATTAATTTCTGTGTCACATTGTATTTATTTAAGTAACATTTCTTTTTTATCTAGTTCACATGTGGTCTAAATTACTTTTTTTTACTTCTGTCACATTTTATTGATCTAAGTCACATTTTATTGATCTAAGTCTCATTTTTGCCTAAGTAAATATTTCTTATTTTAGTCACTTTATATCCATCTGTGTCACTTTTTTTTGTTCTCGGTCCTACTTTTTATCTAGTTCTTATTTGATCTAAATTACTTTTATTTTACTTTTGTCATGTTCTATTCATCTAAGTCACATTGTCTTCATCTAAGTCATGCTACATTTATCTAAGTCACTTTATCTAGGTCACATCAATCTAGGTTACTTTTTTTTTTATCTTAGTCACACGTTATTCATTTGGGTCACATTTTATTCATCTAATCCACATTATGTCTGTCTGAGTCACCTTGTATTCCGCTTAGAACGAGAATAATACCAGATAAATTCAGTTATGAGGATACAGATTTTTGAATTAAGATTAATTAAGAAGTATTCCTGTCGCAATCAGCTTTTAGATATGCCTCTCGTGGATGTTTTATATTCCTTTATCACATGTTTGTATCATTTGACAAAGTCTTGCAACTAGATTATGTCCCGCGATATCCGTTTATTTAACTCAGAATGAAGCGTCGTCAGCGGCCCTCCATTGTTCGCCAAGGACACACTTTCAATGGGCGCACGTATAACAGGAGGCTAAAACTTGGACTGCTTTCATAATTAACGGAGCCGTATTGATGGCCTGTGGGAAGCCATTTATCTGCGTATAAATCTAAGTTTCACATTACAGAAAAGGTTAATTTGCCTTTATAAAAGCAGTAGAAAGGCGTCTTCTTTTACGGCGACCAAATACTCGTGATTATCACGTCGTCGTCATTAATATAATCACCTGGCTCACCTGATTAATTACCAAGAAATCCTTAAAGTCATGCATATGCTTCTTTTCTTGTATGCAAATTAAATAATTACATAAAATCGTAAATGTAACTTTGGTAAACTTTAAATTAGAAACATAAAATTACAGTGAATCTGCTAAGTAAATTTCTTTGGAAGCATCAATTAGTTGCAAATCGCACCACGATTCATTTTAAATATAGACTGACAATGAGTAAGCACATATCTCCACCAAGAAAAAAGATTCTTGCTTGATTCCTCCCCTTTATCCGTATCCTTACCCCACTACTGCAAAAAATTTCGTTTGAATAATAATAATTAATAGTAATAATAATAATAATAATAATAATAATAATAATAAATTATAATAAATAACAATAATATACTTTCAGTATCGAGAGTGGTCAAAAAAGTGTTATTCCGCTTTGCAAAACCTTTGCAAATACGTCTTCTTGCCACCAAACTCACTCCGCAGCTAGAAACCTGCTTGGCCTCAGTCGGAGTACTTTCGTGTCGCATCCACTCGCCCATATTGAACCCTGGCAGGTTTATATCTCCCAGTTTCTCAAAACCGCTCATTTGGGCTACTAAATTCCGGATGGCACCCGTTTCATGTCGAAGTTTTGACATACCGCTAGTAATAAAAATATTTTTAATAATAATGATAATATTAATAATAATAATAAATTTAATAATAAAGTAATAACTATAATATCAATAATAATGATAACTTATTATGTAAAGTATAAAATCCATGATGATATATGCCTTAAAACGCTATTTCTATACTATCATACATCCAACAGTCATTATATGTACTATGATGAGTACATGAAATTTGTGTCTAACAGCTAAAACTATCACATTCTAATGGTTACTTTATACCATGAGATGTATATAAACCAATACCATAGAGATACAATACCTTGCCAATACTATAAATATCCATTAGTAGCTTCAACATTCCACTAAAATGGTCAGACATTTCTCTATCAATATGTAAAACATTCCATTCAAATAGTGTTAATATTTTCGGTAGTCCTTTAACTTGCGTATAGGGGTCTGTGAGAGAGATTCAGGATGCAAAGACGCAACGGGACGGATAAAGCTTTACACACATGAAATGATGCTTAAAGATAAAAAAACGCGAATTCAACACTTTATCAAAATTGTGTTTTGTTCTCTGCGCACAGAATACTATGTTAACATGATTCCCGCAATTCGAAACACTCAATAGAAAACACGAATTATTTGTATTATTTATGATAAACTTTTGGGTGAAAAAGCTGAACAGATTTTTTTATAAAAATCATTTGACATCTATGTTCATTTCCCGTTTACACTGATATTTAAAGGTAAGCTTGTCACTTGCCACTTACGCTTCCGAGGCGGCGGAAATCTTGCGCTTCTGAAGAAGCTTCTGATTTTCCCGCTGCCTGGTTTAACCGTTTATGATACACTTGGACACCAGGTGGTGGGTTTGTCTGCTGAAAACACATTTTGCGTTAGATGTGACTAGCAGCAAACCAAATGCCAGTTAACAAACACTCGTCAGGCATCATGGCTCCGCCCAGAGCTGCGCTTTAAGCGCCGCTTGATGACAATTGCTCCCTCTGCATTCTCTCATCATGGACCGATTCGATTGTGACACAACGACTTTGCTAGCGTAGCCATGAATCCGTTGTCAGGAAAACTGTAACCAGCCAGCAAGGTGTGCACGGAGCCTTTGTTGCTACATTTCGTTTGAATTGCAGCTCGGTGGCTGGGCATCCAAAGTGCACAAGGACGTGTGCATACCACGTGTAGGGTCATTCTCTCGGCGCCTGTGGCGTGTTCAAACGGTTGCCGGGGAGATGAGCTGTCAATTAAACGAAATGAACAACATTGGCTCCGTGTATTCCTAGCTTGGCTGGTAAACCGTTTTCTTTGAAACACGTCCTGATAATAATGTAGATTTCTTGTCGCATCAGTTGTGTCGCATATGGGCATTGTTTACACGCAGTCAAGAGGACCACAAATATTTATGGAATCAGTTTGTGGTCTAGCTCATACGAAGTGGTCTCTTCAACCCTTTAAAAGATTTTGCCAACAGCATTTATATTTGCTATTTATTAATCATGTGATAATTTCAGCTAATCATAAAGGTCGTGTCTCCCAGCAAAGGGTCTCATCTGATTGGACAAAAATACAGGCTCCCCTCTGGCGTAGCAATTCAGGATACGAGGTCAAAACAAACAGCGCTTACGATATAGGTTGTAGGCCTACAGGTTAAGCGCTGTGTAAGGAGTGTACTTGCCACAATGTATAATGTCCTTAAATATCAGTTCATTTTCGCTGAATACAAATGTTTCTTGGCGAGAAATCCCGGCCTGCTTGTAGGTTCTGTTTGTTTCACTTGTTTCATATATTATTTTGGTTCTGTGTATGAGTAAATACAGTCCAAATATGTCTGTTTTCTGTAACAATATATTGCGCATGCGCAAAAACTTGTACGAGAAGATGTTCTTTTCGTGAATCACAAATAATTTTTTTATACTTAATTTGTCAACCTGATTTATGAGAGTAGTGCAGGACGCTATGTTTACACTTTCTTTCTTGCCACTGATGTCGCCCACTGGAATGTGATTTCCATGGTTATGGTTTCAGGAAATTAGGCTTTCAGAGCGAAATTTGGTATATAATTCTATTTATGAATACCGGGTACTCAGAGTTAATTTTATGTATTATTTTAATATTTGTGAAACCTTTTAACAAGAATTAATTATGTTAAAGTCATCCTTTTTTTAGGTAGAGTTATGGGGAACAAAAATACCAACATGCATATAATACCAATTTAAACCGGCTCCTGTGGCACAGGGCTCAAAGCCGGGAGATCATGAGTTTGAATCTTAGCCGAGGCGGTGAGATTTTTCACGGTAGGCCCCCACCCAGGATCAGCGATCTGCAGACTAAATGGGGAGACTGTGCCCAACAGTCGTATTTCACTCACAAACGGGTGCGCCTTTCGGGGGTTCCTCGGGGTAATGACACACACACCCAGGACCCACAGGAGTGATATACCGAGCCTGGTTCACGCCGGAATTATCGCGTGTAAGCCCCCTTTTGCGAAGTCCGAAACCGGAAGGGAATTCTGCAGGTGTACACAATACTTAGTTTAGCAAGCATTAATATATATATATATATATATATATATATATATATATATATATAAATATATATATATATATATACAATACCAATTAAGTCTTTTCTTTGTCTAACTGTATACTTTAATTAAGACTGCGTCATCTCACTTTCCCATTACTGTATCCATGCAGATTTTTACTTTCACTCCATTCGGAAACTTACGCTAGTCCCAGCACAAGTGTATGACGACGGAGTCAGATGTCCTAATCTGCAATGTTAAAGATTCTTTTAAACAAAAAAAGATATTATTGATCCTAATTTACCTGTAAAATTTGATAGACTGATGATAGTTGTAATCTTAACCCTTCTCAAAATTTCCCGAAATATGTTCATAACGATAACAAAAAAAGGGGGAGGGTGAAAGTGGTAAAATTACGTATTAGGAGTATATAGCCATGTCGTCGGGCAAAGTAATCTTAATGAAACATATCGAGTTTCACCGATACATGGCGATACAAAGACTGATATCATCAGGTGTCTCTGTATCGATACATATGTCATTAATTAAAAAGTGACGTCCAGCATATAAAGGGACATAATCAGGAGCAATATTTTACCTATTCTTTTATAGTATCAGTTCAGTTTTGCTTTAGATAAATGTTTCTCAGCAAAACCTCCCCAAAACACAGTCTCACTACTTCGTAATACGGCTTTCCAATACCTTGTTTTGGGTCTGCGTGTTGTTAAACACAGTCAACGTATGTCTGTTTACTTTAACAAGGCCGCGTGACCAGAGGTCCGATTGTGAGCCTTAACAAGCCGTGTTTCAGCCAGCGGGAACATATATTACATTTTTTGGGGTAAGTCAGTCAGGATATCTCCTGAATGACGTGTTGTGACCGGGCGATGCACGCGTTGTGTTTATGTTGGCACCTTTGATCGTGCCCAGTCCACTGTTTTTAACACTCGTTTACAGGAGTAAGCAAACGTTTTCAGGGCAATATTTTGGCAGGTACAAATTTATTTTAAAGGGAAGAATCTATTTTTATCTATTTTATCTATTTTTTCATTTTAACTCAACATGCTTTATAGGTGATTGGGCCCCTTTAAACAAAGTCTGTCGGCGTCATGCAACACATCAAAATGAAACAATATTGGCAAAAAAATAGGTGAATGGAATTTGATTGGCTAATCGTTTTGAAATCAATTGTATTTATGCTGTGGATTTTTTTTTAGAATAAGATTATTTACATTTTGATTTACAAGGAAACATTCAGCTTAGAAGCTAAATTATAATTATATCGTGTTTCGTATCGTGAGCAAATTTTCGTCACAGCCCTATAAACTTACGTCAAAGAGCAACTCAGAATTTATTTGAAAATTGTCTCAGAGATTCATTTCTTCTCGGAGATACCTTAAACCAGCCGGATTCATTGTCAGCCGCCGCAACCTTTTTTAAGGGAGAGTTTCAGACCAAGTTTTTCTGTCTGGACACCCCTATTCCTGACCTGGGGGACCTTGTTTCGGTTTCTTCACTAGTCGTCCTCGGCTGGGCCACACTTTTTTCAAAAATCCTGGATCCGCCCCTGATTCTAATTCTATAACGAGTGTCTATTACAATACGTGCGATAAAAAAGTTAGGCCACTCAGGCAAGGGCAGAGATGGGGGTATTGTTGTCACTGTTCAAGGTGAATTCCTGAGGCACGTCTTGATATTTAAAGGCTTAAAAAAGCGCATTAATTGTCGTGCTGGGTGACAATAGATATCGTTCAGTGTATCGCTATGGTGTAACGCGTGCATTACCCTACTGGTGATGAGGTCCCCGGTCGACCTTAGGCCTTGAAGCCCGTGTTGGTAAGCCTAAACAGAAGTACTTGCCAATTCTTTTTGCCAGTCATTGCCAATTACCCTCCGTTTTCATCGTGCTGTGACATTTATTAGCGTCGAAATTGGCTTTTTGTGCGCAGTAAAATATGGAAACTGCGCCAAACGAAGCCCCGGATCTCGACAAGCAGGGAGGTAAAATTGGCCCCATCGCCCGCGGAGTCTGTATTTTGTGATATTTATGCTGTTAATGATGTGAATCACGTGCTGATTTTTTACCATTTTCCAAGGACAATGCGGTGTCGATGAATGACAATGCTAAAAAAAAGTTTGGAAACCCTTGTCCTAAGATGAGCCGGTGTAATTGAACCAACCGCGAGTAAAGTAAAAGTTCTTTTCGGCCAAAAATATCCAACTCTTTTTGGATGCAGTTGCCACAGCCGAAGACTAATAAAAATGTCTTACCGTGTTTTGTATATTTGAAAGCCATTTTTTTAGCATGACGTATACGAAGAAAATCATTTCAATAAATCTGAGAATTTCAGTATAAATCCAAAAATGGAATAAAATTTGAAAAAGATGATTCGGATCCATAGTATTTTGTGTGGGTGTATATCATTTCTTGATCCCCGATTATTTTCTGCTGTGTGGGGGTCTAGTGCCACAGCAACTTGTACAAAAAAAAATAATCATTTGAAACTACCGCAGGGAACCCTCACTGTAAGATAATGTAGGTTTTTTTTTTAAATTTTGATCACCTTAGAATTAAGAGATATTATCATCCTAATTGTTGATATTATGACCGGAACACTCAGTTATCAACAGGTGTCACCAGAGTTATGGGAAGATCCATTTCGCAAGACTGCAGCATTTGTTCGACAATGTTCAACCGGCTGTTCTTTTAACCCCCCCCCCCCCCCCCACATATTTCTTTTACCTATGATTCCCAGCACTTCAAGAATACAAATGTTCATGGGTTTCCCGGATATACCCTGATAAGTCTTAGCAAGTCCAGGGTAAACATCTCCAGGTTTGACACACTTTCAATATTGTGGCAGTAAACAACAGATGCAGTGAAATAAGGTATGTATGGTATGTACATCATGTGTACTGTTACACAAGCTGCATAATGAATATGACAAACTATCACATACATGTGTACAGACCACTTGCGTTTTTCGACTAATGAAACTCCTTGATTTTTCTCTGAATTGAAGTTTTCCCAAAATCCCTGACATTTTATTGCCTGTACAAAGAAACCCCCATTTTTGAGATATTCTCGATTTCCAGGATGGAAGGGAACTTTGTTTAAAAAGAGATTAAATGTTCGGTCATGGCGGAGGTTTTGTTCTCTACTCATGTTACTTCTACTAAAATCTGTTTAGACAATAAAAAATGTTTTTCTGCCAGAAATACAGGAGCAGTAGGGGCCGCGTATCTGGGTTTTCAACCGAACATATGCTTTTATGTGACACATGCATTTTTCAGAAAGTTGATATATATGCCATATTTTACATTTCCGTTTATTGTCATCTCAAGGACGTACTAAATCCGAGATCGCTACTTACTGAACTTCCCATTCTTTCGAGATGATAGGCCAAGTATGGATAATAAATACTGAACAAGAACAAAAGACCCAGCTAGCCACAGGAGGATCACTTGGTCATGGAAGCAACCTTTACCAATGCTGTCAGTGATTGCAGCCATATATAAGGATGCCAATAGGGAATATAACAGATTCCGGGGAAGTTGCTATACCTTTTGGAGAACAGCCGTGACATTTAAAGCTAGGAAAAATTTATAACCCAAAGCAAGGGAGACACTTCATCTGCAGTGGAACCCAGCTTAATTTCCCCAGCGCATTGAGAAAAATGATGAAGAAACAATTTTGATTGCCTTCATCTTTTTCTTGCATTATCTATCTACATCAATGCAAATGTCAAGTCATGGTTATCATGCGTTGTCCCATTTTGAGATGGGTGTGATCTAAAGATTAATACCTTGACCATCAAGTAAAGCATCTATCAGTACTTTACTAAATAGTCCTTATTTTTCAAATCTACTTAATGTGTAGTAATTCGATCAAGATTGTGGTGTTGGTATTACATGTTCTTGTTATAGGACGACAGCGGTGGGGTTAGGCTTATACTTTTTGTTTAACTGAATCTAATACTTATAAAAGGAAGTCGGTTCACCTTTGTTCGCAATGTTCTCTAAAACTGCGTTGCGTACGATACTGTGCGATGCATCATTTCAAAGGTTATTGTTCCCGCCGGGTCCTCGCCGATATGAGAATAAATATATATTTAATGTAAACATCATTTTGGGTTATTTTTTGCATATTTTTATGACCCACAAGGAGGTTTCCACCGAAAACAGCTTAACTGTCTTCGGCAACGACCGGATTGAATGTGCGGTCCAATGCAGCACAGGATTAAGGACTATACTGTGCAAATAAATAGCCCAAGCTTTCGGTGAGGGATTTAAGCATTTTTGGTCTGACATTTGAAAAAGGGGTTCAACCCTGGGGGATAAATGACAAGACATACACGGTCCCCATTTCCGGAAAAGGGTAGAGGGTTCAAAATTGGTCTTATACGATTAAAAAATGTTTCCAACTTCACTTGGGTCCGCTTCTGCTCTTAATGAGGAATGCATATTTCCGTATTTTTTTTCAGAAATAGTCTCCTTCCTTAAAACGTACATCAAATTCAACGTTCATGTCTTCTTCACACAAACCTATTCTTTATACATCCAAAAATAGGAACCACTCAAAGATCATTGAAACCCTGAATGCCCCCGCGTCTCATTCCTGTTCGCAAATGTAAACATCATCACTGGTCAGGTAATTCAAGGTTAACATACCGGTATATGAATTTCCTTCCGTGACCGCAGCGCCACAAAATAATATTTGTATATATCTTATTATGACAGTATCCCACTGAAAACTATATTTCCTTTTTAATTTTAGATAAAAAATACCGGAGCCAACAGTCCTATTAGTTAATTCATTTTCCGGACCCTGGAAAAAAGTCCGGTTTACCGGATTTATCAGCTAGTGTTCCAATAAAATAATAGGTATCTTGCATAGATACTGTTCATTTGAGTTTGATAAAGCCATACTCCAAAGGTAAACATGAAAGAAAGAGTGAATCCCCAAAAACTGATAACAAACGATGTAAATGTGGGTTTATTTTCCTCCGTTGGTTACCTATGTTCTGGTACTAAATGTTAGCGCTGCTTGTACGTGATGGAAATGTTTGATTATTCGACAAATGATAAAAACTTTCGAATAACAATGTTTTATCTGCCTGTCTGCTTTACCTAAGCAACACTTCTTCACTGCAGATATAGTATTTTAATTAATGGAAGACTTACGAATGAATAGGGCAATGCTTGGTACACTGTGAAAATATTGATTTCATTACCATTTTTATTCATAAGACTAAATCAACTGGTATTTTTAACGTCTGCAGAAATACACCATTTACCATTTATTCCATCTGGCGATATCCTACCCCTGAAAAAGACATTTTAAATTATACAATTATATATATATATATATATATATATATATATATATATATATAAACTTATAATGCCTAATCATAATTCATTTTATTTTATTAAGCCTTAATTAAAGCTGGAATGGTTTTAAAAAGTCAGCACACTTTAGGCTGACACTGCAGGGAGAGGCGTTGATTGCAGCGACACCTGGTGTGGGGTTTGTTGTACCTCGGTCGTTAATTACTATCACATAATTCATTAAAAAACAGATCTTCACCTGTCTTAAAGGGGAGGTCATTTGAGAACTAACAAAAAAAAACAAAATATTATTTCTGATGAAATTTCACTAGATGTTTGCTTTATATTATAAACGATTTCATTTGCAAAAATACTGAAATCGTTACAGGCCAAAAATAGACCCATGGAAAAGCACACTCCTTTTATCCTGATATGGATCATGATTTTTTCCCTGAAATTCAAGCTCAGTGTCTTTAACAAACATAATTAAGCAAAGTGAAATACTAAATAAGTTCATACGTCTCAGTACCAACATATCCACAGACGAGAATAAAAGCGTCTCTCGTTCATCCTGCACCAGATTTCCAGTGACTATCACAAATAACGGTTTTAATAAATGTCATTAATAAAGTTTGGAGATATATGCATTAATATATATATATATAAATATGTACATTACGTCATATATATAACACTTTTTAAAACACAAAGCGGTCTGTTCGGGTTGGTGCAGGATGGATTGGTCGGGATTGACGCATGACACTTCCCTGCACCAGGCCTTTACCTAGCCCGGGAGTATTCATGCAATAAAAAATAGCACAGGAAATGACGTAATCAAGCTAAATTCTACGTTCAATCGGCCTCGAATACAACGGCCTCGCCCACAGGAATAATCTTTGATCGAAACGTCAATGCGATGACGATCGGCGCCAGGTTTACGCTAAAGTTGATGCAATCAGGATATAACGGATGGAACTGAAGCGTCCCTGTCGCTATGGAGAACTGGCTGGCTCTGACGTGACAAGATGTTCACCATAGTAAATTCTGAGAGGAAGTAATTAGCCTTAACGAGGTAGAAGGATACAACATGTGTTAAGAAGCACCCCGTCTGTCTATAAGTGGTTTGTCCCCTCCTAACCTTTGATATGTCTGTCCTGATATATCAGTATGTTGTGGTCTTCTGATAATAATTTGCGGATGAGGGCGCGGTTACCGGCAGAGCGTTACTTCGGCTTCAACTTCCAATATACGGGTCTGTTAGCCACCCCATTGCGCAGATAGATTCCTACCTTCAGACTGTTCTCCAAATACTTTTCAGTTGTACTGCTGTGCCCTTATCCGACCCCGTTCTCGACTGCCATTTTACGCACACACTTAAACGCGGATGTCCAAAGTCGCATGTAGTAATTACGGGTGTACGATTAGTTCTTTTTCAATTTCATTTTAAAACAAACAAAGAGGTCCTTTATATTTCAGTTCTACATGGTAAACCTTGAGGTTTGAATTGTGGTACATCTCTGCTGTTATAAACCAGTAAAGCAGATTCATAGACCTTTGTTGAGAATGCCAGATATCTCGAAATAAATAACGGATAACCTTTGCGCGTTTATAAAGTCTGCAAGCTTCGTTTCATCGTGATATTAACACTTTTCATATTTCATTTTGTTAGTAACTCCTTACAGTTAATTAAACTCTTTTGCAAGTTTATATTTTACAAAATTTTCTTTAAAGACAAATTCGTCTTGTTTAAATTCATTTTAATCACATGCAATAAGAACGTTTGGGTAAGACATGCACCAAAACCATGCGATCAGCTTGACATCTCGGAATAACATATAACACTTTTTCCTAACCTATTAATTTAAATAAATGAAGTGTGGCGTTCTGTGTAGTCGCAGTAATCATCCAGGGGTATTAGGCTAATTTTGCTTAGTTTACCTACGTCATGTATAATGCACCTTGAAAAATGAGAACCCACTTTTTTGTATTATGGACTCGAACACAGGCGGCTTATCGAGGGATTAGGTATAGGCCCACCAAGGATTGATATAATTAATCTATGGTTGATACTCTGTCTAATGCCCGTTATATGCAAAGGTTCCACAATTATCAGTTGGTCAATGAACAAAACACGCCGTTTTAGGTTATTTTCGATCAGAACGTCGTCGCTAATGAAGCCTACCGTGAACCGGCGCCACGTCGACGCAAAGATGACTACGCGATGAACAAGCGCTGCGTGAATGGTGCGTCAATATAACTTAGAGGTTTTAGAGAAATTTGGTAATTGTAGTGTAGTCTATTGGTTACAAATAGTATTGTGCATGATACTGACACGCCTGTCCTTTCGGTGACTAAACAAGTTTTTATTAATGTTTTCTTTTCGCCTTGTTTCTATCATTCTCTGTGTCTATCTGTCTGTCCCCCTCTCTCTTTATCTGTCTTATTGTCTCTCTCTGTCCGTATGTCTCTCTCTGTCTCTATCTAGCCTCTCTCTTTCTGTTTCCTCTCTGTATGCCTCTCTTTTTTCCTCTCTCTAACTATCTGTCTCTCTCTCTGTCTCTCTCTGTCTCTCTCTGGTGTCTCTTCCTGTGTCTCTGTCAGTCTGTCTCGCTCTCTTTACGTCTCTCTCACTCGATGTATATGTACATGTGTGTCATCAGTATTTTACATCATTGCCAGCTTTGTCTTATTATATATATATATATATATATATATATATATATATATATATATATATATATATATATATATTATCTCGAATGGTCACTTATTTGTAAAACACATAAGACATACAGGATCAGAAAAACGGTAAATTAAAAGGAAAAGTTGCTAGTTAAAATCATGATAAGCAGAAGCAAAATGGATTCTTCTAGGTGTAAATTAAAATTCTATGGATTTATCGATGCATATATTCTTTAAATCTCGTAACCACACACGCCTCTCGCGCAGCGGTTATACACTGCAGTCATCCCAGATCTTCTTTGTTTTAATCGCTGCTTTTATATCAAGATTATCTTGATTCCATCACTAGGGCTCTCACAGATCAATGACAGCATGGTATTGCATTGTGCATCCAACTCCAAGTTTTAACCCGGGACAACCCGCTCTCGTTGGTATTTGGGGAATTGACCTATTCGAATAAAAAGTCAATTAAAAAAAAGTTAAAAAAATTACTCTCTTTGCATACACAACCATTGCATACACTTTCTTCAAACATATACGTAGTTAAAATAATAGATTTTAAATATTCAAGTGCAAACATTTTTTTTTTCAGGGAGAACCAGTTTTATTGCTTATTTTGCTTTACATATATTTTCTTCAGTTCCCTAAAGCCTGTATCTCACTGGGCTGCGACAACTTTGCGACAAATTGTGAATAAATTCGCGAGAGAGTCTCAAAAGTGTCGTAAAACATTCGCGGCGGTTCTCAATTTCCTCGCGTGATTCGCAAAGTGTCAATTACTTGTCGCATAAATTTTGAACATGTTAAAAAAATGCGCAAAACAAAATTTCTCGCAAAATAGTCGCAGAGGCGTCGCTTTGTGTCTCAAACCCTTCTCAAACATGTCTCCAACTATTCTCAAGTCAGTTTCTGCGAGTCAGGAATTGCGAGGACTGCGAGACAACTTTGAGAGGCAGTTGCGACCTATGCAACTACATTGCGAATATTTGGAGATAAAAATGAGAATCTGATATTCTGGTCCCGAATTGTCGTGCGAATATTTCACAAATGTCGTGAATATCGCACGACATTCGCACGACGGGTATACGAAATCAAGCCGAATTTTGGGCCAAACACTCGAACGATGTTCACAAACATGTCGTAATTTCGATTCAGTGTGATTGCAAGTGAAAATTGTCGCTAATTCGCGGTTTTCGTCCCAATTGTCGTGTCTTCAACTAGTCGCAAGCTGTCGCAGCCCAGTGAGATACTACCTTTATAAGTTCAAATAATCGCTTCTGAGTGTTTACTTACACCCATTTACACTTTCCAGGGACAGCCGGTGAATGACTCAATGAACGATAACTAAACTGGCAAAACGAGAAATCTGGCTCAACTATCAAAAGGAGCAGCTTGAAAGTGTCGACTTCTATACATCGTACCTCGTGATTGTATACAGTTCCCGTAATATCCAACGCTGCGTTTATTTGGCGAGCGGTATGGGGAATGTGGAAAAGATTTTCGCGCTAGTTATTTTTTTCACAAACCCTTCATTTGGCCGTTTACCGGTATGCGACATGTGGTAAATGGAACTCTAAAACCTTAAAAAAAACTGGACTGGCATGTTTTGAAAAATCTTGATTTGTAAAGTTGAGCACCACTGATGCGTGGTGGGAATAATTTTTCACCCGTGTACATGAGCAAGCCCATGGGTTTATAACGAAACATATAATAGCAGACAACATAATATCATCTGGATAAATGCATATTTATTTAATATATATATAATACCTGGTATGTGAAAGTTCCCTTTAAACCGGTGTATGGACAACCTAGTTAAGTACCCTCTGCGGTATTAAGCTCTCTCTCTCTGTCTCTATCTAGCCTCTCTCACTCTTTTTCCTCTCTGTATCCCTCTCTTTTTCCCTCTCTCTATCTATCTGTCTCTCTTTTTATAACGTAATAATAGCAGACAATATAATATCATCTGGATAAATTCATATGTATTTAATATACCTGGTATGTGAAAAGTTCCCTTTAAACCGGTGTACGGACAACCTAGTTAAGTACCCTCTGCGGTATTAAGCTCTCTCTCTCTGTCTCTATCTAGCCTCTCTCACTCTTTTTCCTCTCTGTATCCCTCTCTTTTTCCCTCTCTCTATCTATCTGTCTCTCTTTTTATAACGTAATAATAGCAGACAATATAATATCATCTGGATAAATTCATATGTATTTAATATACCTGGTATGTGAAAAGTTCCCTTTAAACCGGTGTACGGACAACCTGGTTAAGTCCCCTCTGCGGTATTAAGCTCTCTCTCTGTCTCTATCTAGCCTCTCTCACTCTTTTTCCTCTCTGTATCCCTCTCTTTTTCCCTCTCTCTATCTATCTGTCTCTCTTTTTATAACGTAATAATAGCAGACAATATAATATCATCTGGATAAATTCATATGTATTTAATATACCTGGTATGTGAAAAGTTCCCTTTAAACCGGTGTACGGACAACCTGGTTAAGTCCCCTCTGCGGTATTAAGCTCTCTCTCTGTCTCTATCTAGCCTCTCTCACTCTTTTTCCTCTCTGTATCCCTCTCTTTTTCCCTCTCTCTATCTATCTGTCTCTCTTTTTATAACGTAATAATAGCAGACAATATAATATCATCTGGATAAATTCATATGTATTTAATATACCTGGTATGTGAAAAGTTCCCTTTAAACCGGTGTACGGACAACCTGGTTAAGTCCCCTCTGCGGTATTAAGCTCTCTCTCTGTCTCTATCTAGCCTCTCTCACTCTTTTTCCTCTCTGTATCCCTCTCTTTTTCCCTCTCTCTATCTATCTGTCTCTCTTTTTATAACGTAATAATAGCAGACAATATAATATCATCTGGATAAATTCATATGTATTTAATATACCTGGTATGTGAAAAGTTCCCTTTAAACCGGTGTACGGACAACCTGGTTAAGTCCCCTCTGCGGTATTAAGCTCTCTCTCTGTCTCTATCTAGCCTGTCTCTCACTTTTTCCTCTCTGTATCCCTCTCTTTTTCCCTCTCTCTATCTATCTGTCTCTCTATTTATAACGTAATAATAGCAGACAATATAATATTATCTGGATAAATTCATATGTATTTAATATACCTGGTATGTGAAAAGTTCCCTTTAAACCGGTGTACGGACAACCTGGTTAAGTACCCTCTGCGGTATCAAGCTTACGAGGTTAAAAAAAATCTTATACACGTCACAAGAGGAATCACCCACGTTATTTCGTGCTGGTCTCAGGCGAGGCAAATATATTTAGAAATAAATAAGTTCAATTAAACCACATCCCTACGCGATACTGACTTTTGATTTATTTATCAGCATGAGTAATGTAACTTTCGCATTACCATAAACCTATAAGGTTAACTTACACTTAAGAAGTTCTAGAGAGCTTTTGCATTGTCAAAAAAATATACTCTAAAGGCAAATCGCACTTAAATTAATGGCAATAAGTGAAACGTTCTTTACAAATTCTTAAAGTATTGATAGTTTCTTCTCATATATTTCCCACGAAGATCTCCACGATGTAATTTCATTTAAACTTAAAGCCGACGCAATTTCAAAGA
This sequence comes from Sipunculus nudus, assembly GCA_026874595.1. Classification (NCBI taxonomy): domain Eukaryota; kingdom Metazoa; phylum Annelida; class Sipuncula; order Golfingiida; family Sipunculidae; genus Sipunculus; species Sipunculus nudus. Next base: position 34,453,214 of record CM049306.1, on the reverse strand, counting down.
AGGAATGCGAGGGGGTGTTTGTTTGTTCGATTGTTATATATCAGATAGAGGATGTTTAATTATGAATATACTTTCGACTGCAATACACTCTACAGAATACGAAGAAGAATCCAAGGGAAAAATGTTTGACTATATAAAGTCTTCCTAAAAAAATTGAACGAAAACAAAAAGAAATAAAAATTAATGTGTGCACATAAATCACACCTTTTCGCCAGATTCGTTTCTACTCAAAACCAACCTCTTCCAGTTTGGAATTTTCTTGAAATCCATGACCATACTTCTCCCAAATGTCAAAACCAAAATCAAAATATGTTAAATTTTAAGGAAACACCTGTTTATATTCCACGTGCGTATGCTTTAAAAATATTATGTAAACCATGAAGATTATACGGTAAAACCACAGAAACACCCATGCTTCTGTAATTTGCCTTGCAACAAGTCTTATTCTATACAGACTACATTGCCCTCATCACTTCTGCACATTTATACCTACGCCGTTTGTGTATTAAACGGGGTTTAGAGCTCTATAAGCGCAGAAAACCCTATCCAGCAGAGTCGTACTCTTGTAATTTATCGTAGCTGAGCGATAATAAGGAATAGACCATCGAGTGTCCGACCTTAAGAATTAGGCCAGGGTAATGCAAAAATAAATATCAGGTTCAAATTCGCTACCTGAACTTATCAATCGGACCTAATGTTAGTTTATGAAAATAACCTATATCGAAGACAAATATACATCTGTGCAACAACTAAGAATCAGCCATTGAGTGTAAGAAATTGGAAATCAGGTCACGGCAAAAATTAAACCTCAGATGGAAATATGTCAAATATGACTAATATTGTGCCAAATGACCAGATTTATTTCAATCCGCAATATTGGAGATCTGGTACAAACACGGACAGAAGTGGAAAAACAATAAAATATAATAAAATGTTATCCATGGGTTTGAACACGGGGAAACCTAAGAAAAATCCCCTTAAAACATGACCAACAAACGGACATAAACTTATGCATAAAACCATGTAAATATCCCCTCATCGCTGCCTGAATATATACCCTATTGAAAATCTGATTGATTAGGCTATGACTACTGAGCCCGGCCTTTCGGAAGTGTGTGTGCGAATCTTGAACCGACAGGTATAAACCCACGCGGGACAACAAGCGTTATTTAAGGATATGACACTTAACCGCACTGGACATTTCCGTCCTAATTGGCGGAAAGTTTCTTCACAGTTGACGAAGGCAACCCCGCTAGGCTTGAAGATGTACAAGGAGTGAAGCGAAGAGAAGCGAGGAGAAGCGAAGTTAAGCGAAGAGAAGCGATTAGAAGCGAAGATAAGCGAAGAGAAGCGAAGAGAAGCGAGGAGAAGCGAAGAGAAGCGAAGGGACTGAGGGGTAGGCTATTTAGGTAGTGGAGTGTGAGTGTGTCCACGGGGTTTCTATGGGATAAAATATAATGTCGCCCGTTGTGTGATAACCAAAGTTGGCTGGCCCATGTGGATATCATGGTAATATTACTAAAAGGTTAATAACACAATGAAGCACATTGCAAGAAAGTCAGAAGCCGGTCAGGGGGTAGGGTTAGATAAATTGCATAAAAAGCGAACCTTACATAATCTGTTAAATATTCGTTCTCTTTTATTAATATATCTAAGAATGTATTATACTTCGTCGTACAGGCTTTAGCATTAATGTTTAGGAAGTGAAGGTTTAATCCTCATGTCCTCATCGGACGACCAACAAGCGATCTATGGACCCCCCCCCCCCCCTCCACCCGACTCTCGCAACGGCGCGATTATGGAAAATTGACAATGGGATGTACGACCATGGACACTAGGTAATGGTTAAAAAATCAACATATTTAGCACAAATCTGCCTTTTTGTCCAAAGGCCATTTATTTTAGGTCAGTCATATTTGAGATACATAGGGCTGAAGAAAGAAAAAAAAAGAAAAAAAAAAAAGAAAAAAATGATGTTTTAGCATCATGGGGATTTAAAACGAAGCCTAATGCGAACCTGTGCAAAGTTTGGGAGTATGAATGGAGGTTTATTTTTTAAATTTAATATTGATCCTCTTATGTCCTGCATATCTTCCTTAGTCATTATGATTTCAGCAAAATGGACGTTTCGGACCTGTAAGTTTCGGACAAGGACATTTTAAAACTAGAATATGAGTAGTTCGCAAGCGACTACGTGTATCCGCCGAAATCAGAGTGGGACGGGTGAAGTGAGGAATGGATTGAGTGGCAAGGGGAAATAGAGTGATGTGTGTTGCATATAAGCATGGATGTCTGCAGCTAATATGTGTATGTAGGTTGCGCCAACCTACCACAAAATCCTGAAAGCTGTCCAAGTTGTATACATATGCAAAATTTTAGGCAGATAAGTCAAACCACTATTTGAGTGATTTTATCCCACAGCGGACAAACAGAAGGACGCTGTGCAAAAATGCTAACAGGAGGCGCCACCAGTCGTGTGTATGATTAAGAGCTATGTGAGATCTATACACATGCAAACTTTCAGGGGGATATGTCAAACCAGTCCTGAGATATAAGCCTGAATGTCTGCAGCGTATACTTAATTGTAGGTAGCGCCAACCTACCACAAAATTGAGTTAAAGTTATTAAAGATGTATAAACATGCACAATTTTAGGAAGGTAAGTCAAACCACTACTGAGATATGAGTGATTTTAGCCCATGGCAGACAAACAGACGATGCAGCGCAAAAATAGTTGCAGGTGGCGCCTCGAGCTTTGTGTGTGATAAAGAGCTATGTGAGATCTATATGCATGCAAAATTTCGGAGGATACAACAATTAAACCAGTCCTGAGATATAAGCCTGAATGTCTGCAGCTTAAACACAAATGTAGGAGGCGCCACCTGCCACAAAATACAGAACGTCATCCAAGATGTATAAACCTGCCAAATTTTAGGCAGTTAAGTCAAACCACTGCCGGGATATTCCCTATAAAATCTAAGAAAATGCAGTTTGAAAAAAATAAACAAAATCCGATAGAGTTTTTCAGATGACTGATTATTTGCACAAAAATTGGTAATGCTAGCTCCTGCCGTTTTTGAGTTAGCTATGGTTAACGTACAGACGACGCACGACGCACGACGCAACGACGGACGACGCTGCACCATCGCATAAGCTCACAGGTTCGCCAAAAATCTTTGACCCAAATATAAGTGTAATAATAAACTCATCAACCACTATTAGCCTCTCTGCCCTCCATAAGGAGGTGAGGTTTAAATCATTGCTATAAACACATGAAACTGGACTGTGTATAGTCGTACCAAAGAACAACAATCATGAACCCTTGAAAACTCCAAAATAATAAACTACCATGCATTCATTATATTGCTTTCTTCAACGCCATTAAGTAATAAATACAGTCTGTGGTGCCAGCTGGTTTAATTAATTGAGTATAATAATCGGACATTACGATGCTAATGGCACATTGGGCCTTGACAAGTTGACAATAGATCTGTTTTCTGAACGGTCGCTCAGGAAATAGCCGAGCATCTTACGTGTTTTCTCATGCCAGGGCTTAAATAAATGGTTACTATATATATCGCGATCCATGGCCTACCAGTTGTTTTATTTAATGCTGCCTGATTAATTTATATGAGTGTATACGAACGGCTGGTATTTCACAGGCGAACGACTGCTAACAGCTGGTTTTGCCAACTGCCGGTTGTCCATTTCACAGCGGCATTCATCATTGATGAGTAAACAGTAACATTAACATCTGTACCCAAATTCAAACATTACATCTGGTGTACACATGATAGTTAGCTAAAAAAATATAGTTTTTTCCCCTTCGTTTCCTTGTAGGAATGGGCATTTATTGAAAAAAAAATATTTGTTTATATGCATGTAGGCCTAGATTTTTCTACTTATAATGCTAAAATTATAATTTATGCAAAAGTTGAAGAAAAAAGTATCAATTCAAACAGTGCGGGGTCTACTTGAAGTAGGTTCAGATTACAGGGGTAGCCTGAAATTGACGTCCAATTACCCGGGGTAAGATAAAATTGGAGGAAACCCTTAACACCGATGGAAAGAATACAGTGTACTTCAGAATTCAGATGACGTGCGCAGATAGCTTGCTCATGCATGATATCAGGTTAACTCTCAACCCCTTCAGATAAAGCAAAATGATAATAATCTACTTAAATGAAACAGGTGAAGAAAACGGGACTTCAGTTTTTAATCAAGATAAGAAAAAAATAGGCGCAAAAAGTTGATTAATGTGAAAATATTTATTTTAAAATTATTTTTATTTATTAAAATGGCATGACACATAACAGAAACAGATCCAGGGGACGGGTCCAGGGCACATTGCCGATATACTCGTTTTCTACCAAATTATGACACAATACTTATCAATCAATATTTAATTATAAAATAGCACTCCCTGTTTCCCAATTACAAGAGTTAATAACTCTTTTTTTTTACCTTTAAACGCTTCCTTGATCTCCCTTCTTTCACATGTACATACAGTAACATTTGTTATCAGTGATCTGAAAACAATGACTGTAATTCTTAAGGCAGATATATGGACTATTTTACACGAAAATTTTATTTGAAATTTATTAAAAACCAGTTTACAGCATATAATAAATGTTGTTCTGTAACGGTGTTCAGAAAAACGAACATTTATTCCACAAGAACGATAATAGGGGAATTGCTAGTGCATAAAGTCAAGCGTGGGTGAGCCGGTACCCCCCCCCCCCCTTTTATTCAGCCGTTGCAAACTTTTTTAAGGGTTCTAGACCCATTTTTGCTTCCTGCCCCCCCCCCCCCCCCCTTGGGGTACCTGGGGATCTTTTTAAGTTTTTTTTTTCATTAGACCTGCTGGGTTGGACCCCTCCTTTTTTAAATCCTTGATCCGCCCCTGCATTATATAACCATCCTTACCTATGATGTCGGGATGGTTTGCGTGATTGACTATCTTGGTTATGCGCTCTTGGAAGGTTGATTTCAAAACTCTCAGTGGCAGATTTCGGCCTGAGTCGGACTTTTCCAAAAAGTATTGTAATGTATGGGACGATTGGCAAAGGGCGAAACTATGTGATATCTCGCATTGCCACGCCTTGTCGGACACATGAGTGTGAGTTTATTCATATAAAAGATGAAAGACTGTAGAACACAATGGCACGGCCGATGTTAACCCAAACATTCAGACTCCATTAAGGAGTAAAAGGGGTATCTTTGCAAATTAAATAAAAAAATACCCAATAGATTGTGGTTTTCTCAGAGGTCCAGATGACGTCGCGCAAGAATAGACCCTCCTTAACCTTCCCAGCATGCCATGATAAGGCTGTAAACAAGAGCTAATGGAGGTAACAATTATCTAATTTTCTTGAAAGTAAGTTCCAGTATTTTTATACATATTGAACATTAAGTTACACTTTAAAAACTAAATCAACACAAATGTAATTTGCTTTAAATGTAGGACTGTTGCAAGTCCTCAAGCATATTGCGGAATATGGTGGTCTGAACTACTTTTTTCAGATCTGACTAAGCTCTTCAGGGTAAACTCTCCGCCTTAGGGGCAATAACTAAAACATGAACAGCAATTAAAGAAGATGTGTTTGCGTTACAGGCCTGTAGCAATATGGCATATCCGGACAGGTAATTTTACAAAGAGTCTTTCGGTAAAAAAAGTGCCACATGCATATAAAAATGAACAAATAAAGGCGGTTGTTCTACACAAAACGAATATATTGTAGAACTTTCTGTGCTAGCCTTCTTCTCAAAGAATCAAAGTTGTCGGACTGTGGATTTAAGATCAACCATTCATCCACACGGAACGAGTTCTGCTAAAAACGGGTATAAAACGTGTATTGCATTAAACAATAACATTTGCCATATACGACATTATAAAATTATATTACGTCCATAAATAAAGCAAATCATGTAAGAGCAGATATTATATCATAGGACACATATAAGTATGAATTTTTGTATGTACTTATTTCAGACCCTTTGGGATTTCATAAACGTTTTAGTAAGTTAATGTGTCCATTTGCTTAAAAAAATACGCTCTCAGGATGCACGTTATTGCGGCCGTGGGATAAATTAGCGCTGAAACCGGTCGTCATGAAGTTTCTTCAGCTGCAAAACATGATCGGCAAGGAAGAGCTTACAGACAAAACGTTTTCGGATGAAGACCATTTTATGAGATAATTTAAATTCGTTTTTGTAATAAAAAAAGAGCCAGTACATTTAATTTGTCCCATCGTAACACTCAAAGAAACCGCTCTAATTTGAAGTGGCACACATCTGTTTATATTATGAAACTAGAAATGTGCATTCTCAGAAATGGATGCCTCCGCCATGTGGACGGTCTTAATTATGGGTACCCCATTCATTCACTGATTGGCCTGTATTCCCAGATCACTAGTGCATAAATTCCCAAACATGTGTTTGCACTAACTTATTTTGCCCATATTCCCAAATGTCATGGGATTCCGTTTCAGTTTGCGTGAGTTTTGTTGTGAACAATCACACACAAGTACACACACACACTGAAATGAAAGCATACTTTCTGGGTGGAGGCAACAACATTTTATACATTTTTCAAGGTCATGGACTACATCGACCTATCAACCTGCCCCCCCCCCCCCCCCAATAAAAAGTATACCGATAGGGCAAATATGTAACTGGGCAGGTACTCATAGCTGGGTTCTTGTTTGTATGTGCGTATATGCAGGGGAAAAATAGTTGTTTCTATGGGCACGTATTATAAAGGTTTCCATGGGCAGGTATTGTAATGGTATGTGTTGGAATAAACAGACGTATACATAGTACTGGTAGTTGGTCTAGCCGGATTCGCTAAAACGATGCCACAGAGATGTCATTTTCTCTGCAAATACTAATAATTAGTTTGACATCTACCCTTAGACACTGACAGTAAGGTCAGCAGTAAACACTTTTTGACTACTCTCATTTTGATTGATCTTTGCCGCCATATCGTCATTAAAACGCGCCACCTGTCGGCCTTCCCATACCTTGTGAACATTTTCTAGACTTTCCGAAATGTTGTATAAAATCAAGTGCTTAGGCCAATATATTTAGCATTCACCCCAGCACGACGTTGGAAACTTCCGATATTTACTTAATTTAGAAAAAATCTACCATTTTTAAGACTGTTCATGATTTGGTAAGCATTTTTACTATCCGTTTAATATTTTTATTATTAATATTATTATTATCATTATAATTATTATTATTATTATTATTATTAAACTATTATTATTAAACATCTCTCTATAGAACGGCAGAACTATTATTCATATTGATAACATTTTATAACTGACGCCAGCCATTTGATAAATATACATTTATTGTTGCATATGCCTTTTGCCAGGCTTTATATACCAGATAATCTGAAAACGTAAGAGGTAATCAGAAATCGTTTTTGAGAAAAACCCCGGCCTCCGACCCCCCCCCCCCCTCTAACAGTCAGGATATCATAATTACCCTGAAAATCAGAATATCTCTCCAAAAATATATTGTGCGCCTACCAAATCATGTTGAAAGTCATATTTTGTGATTTATGTGATTTATAATAAAAAAATTCAAATTGGTAATAAACGTCCATGAAAAACCAGGATCTGCTGAAAATTTTCTATGGAACACCCGCGTAACATCAATCAGAGCCTAAACAAACAGAGTTCTATAAACCGAGAACATTACATTGCGTTTCATGGTCATACAGATGTTTAAATCAATGCTACCGTATTAGTTTAAGAAACATGTATCACTGTGACTGATATTTTTAAAAGCACCTGCGATTTGTCAATTTTATATCGACCTGCATCACCCATTGCTTCGTGTATGTTACATTTAAACTTTGATTTACCAAACTGGTTACCATTAATAATCACGCAAGATATACAGTAGAACCCACCCATATATACAATTTATTGTCAACTATATGTCATTATCGGAACCGCTCTATAATAAGGCGGATACAGGATTCAGAAAAAGGGGAAGGGGTCCAACCCCATGCCGACTAATGATAAAACAAAAAAAAATGCCCCCAAGGTCTGGAAAAGGGGGGACCAGGTGACAAATATTCGGCTGAAACCCTTAAAAAAGGTTGCGGAGGCTGAAAAAAAGGAGGGGGGGGGGGGAGGTCCGGACCCCTTGACCCCCCCCCCCCTTTTTCGATCCGCTTCTTGCTATTAATCCTTAAATAGCGATATGTATCACATCGATTTTTCAAAACATAACGTGTTTCAATGGAAAATAAAACATGTAAAATTTATTTCACAATATGGGGAATATAGAATCAACGGTGACATATACAAGTTTTTAGTGCAACAGGTTTTAATTTAAGTTATTAATTTATAATTATATGTTACCGTGAACCCATAGCTATCTTTCTATATTAGAAGCAACCATTTTGTGCATTAATATTTGAAGATTAATATTTAATATCAATGTTAAAGTAGACGCTGAAGTGAGATACAAAAAAATTACATTTGTCAAATTGTCAGATTCTTTTAATTTTTGTTTGGCTTAATTATATTACACAATATATCACTCTGGTAATCGGTTTGCTGTGGAGCAAAAACGAGATCTTGCTGTGATGGAGCAGGTGCGCTATTTTCATTTGCAATGTGTGGTATAAAACCTTTAAATTAACTATTAATTGCTATAGCTTAATTAATTATTGTCAGGAATTATACAGTGTTGCTGTAGACGGCGTCAGAATATTATTAAAATATTTCATTAAAATTATTAGCGGTTCTGAAGCCATTTGAGTATAACAGGGATTATTCTCGCTTCAGAAAATTAGGGGTAAGATCAAATAATGAAATTCGTCATAGATCATGACCTTATCTCGCTTATTTAAAAGATCGTCAACAAAAAGTACATTGTAATGGCAAAAATTCTAGGGTTAATATAGGAGTGCCCCAAGGTACTGTTTTGGGTTCTGTTCTCTTTCTTTTATATAACAATGATCTTCCATCGCCTAAGACCATCGATTTTTCAAAACATAACGTGTTTCAATGGAATGGCAAAAATTCTAGGGTTAATATAGGAGTGCCCCAAGGTACTGTTTTGGGTTCTGTTCTCTTTCTTTTATATAACAATGATCTTCCATCGCCTAAGACCTGCAAAATGCATCGCTTATGCTGACGATACCATCATCTATTGTCATGGTTCTACCATATCTGTGGTGCAGCAAACCTTACAACAAGTAGTAAATGCTGCTTGCAGCTGGTTCAATGCTAACAAGTTAACCATTAATATTAACAAATCTACTGTCATGTTTCTCGGTACAAAATATCGTGTAAATAACCATTACCCTTGTATCACTGCTAATGACATACAGTTCTGAGAATCAACGGAAACTAAACTATTAGGTGTAACTATTGATGCTAATTTATCAAGGTTCTCACCTGAAACTACCCCATGTAAAAAATTGTCGCCATACTATAAGCACTGTTACACCGCCTTAGTAAAGTACTATCCATAAATACATTAATCACAGTCAATAATACCAAGATCCAGCCACATATCGACTATAACATAAGTGTATTGGGCAAAACAAAATCCTCAATTTGCCACAGAAAACTGAAAAAAAAATTCAAATTGTGCTGCACGTATTGTTACCGGCTGCTATGATTATAGTGCCACTCTGAGACAACAGCTACAATGACTAACAGTCTATAAACATTGTGAGTATTTCATATGTATCCTGTATGTCAATCAAATGAATATCCATAATCCAAAACAGTTCATATGGGTCAGTAATACGCATGATCATTCTACCAGAACCGCTAAAAGTGCCCTTCTGTTACTGCCAAAACTGAAAAATTAATTCTTCAAAAATAGCTTTTTTTATACAAAAGCCCTTAGGTATGGAATACATTACCATACGAGATCAGATCGATAAAATATTTATATGCTTTTAAACAAAAGACCAAAGCGTTTCTTTTAAAGTCTTAGTATTACAACCTGAAGACAATGTTATTTCCTAATATGCATTGTAAATACCTGTCTTTTTTGTTTGGATTCTTTTATAACCGCGTCTATACTAATTTTTTTTACGATTATAGTGCATTTTACTCGTTTTATTACATACATTACCCATTGAATGTATTACGTAATTTTATATACGACTATGTTGTTCACGCATAAAGTGAATTTTACCTATTGTAACGTTTAAAGTAATGTTGCATATCATGACTGACTTACTGTATATAATATTTATGTACATATATCTTTGATGATTAATATATTGTGTAACATATGCATACTGTGTATTTTATAATCTTTGTACCAGATATTATTATATCAGGTTACAGGGCCCTGTGGAAGAACAGACTATATTACTGAACAAAAGATTAAGTAAAAATCGTTGCCCTAAAATTCCAAGAGGGCTGGCAAATTTCCCCTTGGCTGTGTCTCTAGTTATTTCGCAATTAAACATGTTATGATTTTTATCAATAAATCTGGATAAATCATTTAACTGTTAGTTACGGCTGAGTCATGGGGGTTGCTTATGTTTTGGATACAGGTGTATTACATATATTATAAGTCATTTTGAAATTTTAGTCATTTTTGAAAACATACAATTCATTTATGTTTAAGGTACTTTGCAACACGGAGATACATTATTGTAACTCATAATATTAACATATTGGAATTGCGGCCTATTTTCATTTTTTAGGGGGGGGGGGTCACGTTTAATTAACTGGCAAAAACATTTGGGATATGACGTTTTTGACCCCATTGGTTGAAAAAGTGTGGACCCCTCCCCCCGCCTACCCCCTTCCCCCGTCCTGCACCAAGTTGTGCCCATGGGAGAGAGACAACAATAGCAATTCTCTGTGTGATTTCAAAATTAGACCATTGTTACAAATATTTTACAAGTGAAGGGGACAAAGCACATTAATACATCTCAGAAAAAAAATGACTCCTGTCAGTAATAATTCAAACAATAAAATGAATACCAAGATGGATTGTCTTGAAATTAGGTATGTTTTTCGATACTCAAACTGCTGCCGAAGACTTATGACATCACCTAAAACTTTACACTTTACACTATGATTGTATCAATGATGCATCTTGCATATAATTCTTTTAGCTGTAAATTAAGGTCCTCGATGTGCAGTGCTAATATATAATTGTCCTTAAAGAACTACAGTGCCCGGGGAACATGAACTGTTTATCCTCTCGAAGAATGTGATGTGAATACGAGTCGCATTCCTCCGTCAGCAAGGTATGCGTTCATTCCCGTTCGTTCGTGAGAGTTTGCGTATTTGTTTCTGCGTTTGTTCTCAACATAACACATGCAATCAATCACTAAATTACATGATATTTTCAGGATATTTCGGGAATGGGCCAATAATGGATCGATTAGATTTTTGTGAAGATCCGCCTTTAGGGACGTCTTCAGGTAATATTCACAAATGTACAGTCAGGTATGTACAAATGAAACTGGGAATATGGGCCGAATAAGTGAATGCAAACACGTTTTTAGAGCATCCGACAATAGGGATTCCCACATGAAGAAGGCTTGTATTCCTTAGAATGCAGATTTCCAGTAATAATATCTGTTTATTTTCTGTATGCTATATTTTATAAGGGGTTCCAGTAGCTGTTCGTCAGGGCTGATGTTTCATGAAATAACCGGCTTTTATTTAACCGCTCTTGTATAAACCATGTGTGGCATGGCAGAGGTTTTTCATCCGGCTGTTTACAGGGTGGCTATATAATTAAATAAACTTGTTTCAACTGTGTAAACTGTTTACCAAGCTACAAACTATAAAAGAGTTTTCCTAAAATAATCCCTTAACAAAACGTGATTTGGTTTCGTTTAAACTGCTCATCGAGTCGACACGCATCGTTATGGTTGTGACGCACCTGTAAACAAGCAGCTTAAGTCCATCGTTCTTTATCCGTGATCTTCTTTGTCTGCACGATATTCGTGAATCATATGTGATTTGCAGCTGGTGCAGATCCATAACTACTTATTTTAAAATGTCAATTTTCCCATGTTGCCATATAGGTCCTTATTCCTAGGAGCGAGCTTAAGACACGGATCACACCCACACTAAAACTTTTCCGAAGTCCCCAAGTTGTATTTTTATTAGCATTTATATGAACTCGCCAAGCTGTCGTTAATGTTACATAGACTATTTCTTTTATTATTTATGTAATATTTATTGCATAATCTTAGTACTCTCTAAAATGGCAAAAAGCATGGCTGAGGGCCCTTAATGATACGGCGAATATCGTTTGGAATAATTTATTTATGTGAATAAAAACATTTTCGGAAGATATGGGGCCATGTGCAAAACATGTTATGGGTTTTGATGATCAATCGGCCACACACTTCTCAGAATCTGACTCACAAGATTAACACTCTGCTGGTTGGCGTTGGTGGGCGTCGAATCTGCCACCCACAATGCACCGGGGCTTCTAAATACACCAGCGGCGTATATAGGTGCTAATGTAATGAAGAGGTTAATGTAGACCGTTCGAATACGATGGCCAAGAATTGTTTCAAGGTGAATTACATAAATATAGTTTTTTTTGGTAATTAGAACTTAACGGGAAAAGGCGATATTTTGTAAGCATACGCATGTGAAATGTAAACATAAGGTATGTCTTAGAAATGCAGCAAATTATGGTTTTAAGGTTAAACAGCTGTGGCAAATCTTCCCGGCCGTCTGACGCTGCCTATCTGGAGGAGGTTCATTTCGAGTAGAAACGACCTCTGGCGGAACGGAGCAATCGCGCAACAGCGAATAGTTCGTATGACTGATTCAGCCTGGAGGACCGACCGTTTCGCGTCCCCGCAAGCCCGAAATAGAGGCTCAAGTCGACCCAAGCCGAGGATGTCTGCATTGGCCGCAGCAAGTTATCAAGCTGAAGCTAAAGTGAGCCAAGTGCAACCTGGTTGGACTTGTGTGAAAACCCGTGGTTCTGAGAAAACAAAGAAAACATAAACAGTCTTCCATAAGCAATCTAAAGTTACTTGTCAGATGAAATTACTAAGATAAACAATACAAACGACGAAATTGCCTAGATAACACCGTAGTATATGTAATCAAGGACTAGCTATCGACATGACTGATAAAAATCAATTATTTACACTTATTAAAAGATAACGAACTTGCTTTGAATAATGTTACAGAACGTAATAACACCAGATCACGTTGTCGTGACGAGCATAAATTTTGTTATGGAGACCAAAAAAATCAGATGTCGCAACACTAGGCAGCGTCGAATGTCTAGGGGAATGAAAAAAGAAATCAGGGTTTTTTTTGTCAACAAATAATGATAATTAATTCTTAAACAACCCTAACATTACAATATACTAAATCAATACAATTACACAGTATAACAACAGTTCAACAGCAAATCAATACAATTACACAGTATAATAAATAAAGTGTACAGTACCTGGATACCACCACTGTCACAGCGACAACAAGTAATTTAAAGAAGCATATAGTCCAGATAAACAGTTCACATGAATCTTCTCTGAGAATAACAGTCCAATTCAATTACAAAATCATTCTGTTGTAATCCAAAGTGAAATTCTTATAATAATCCCGAAAGCAAACTGGAGACAGGCAGCACTAAATCTGCATAGAATTTCTGACACTACTGCAGTTATCGGATAGGACCAAAACTGACTCACACTATCCGTGTACGCTGGAATATTACTCTCTCCTCTCCTTTGGCTCTAAAACTCAGGCCCCTATTTATAACTTTTCATCCGAAACTCTAGAAACTTCTATTTCACGAACAATCGAAAGAACCCAACAATACATAATACACACGCCCTAATGACATCACAAGACACGCATTCATATAGCGCGACCAGCCCAGAAAGTTCCAGATTCGCGCTGTGTCTATACACGCCAGACCCCACAGGTTGGCCGGGCCAGCTCGCGCGTCTCCCATGGCAACGGACAATGCTAGCGCTACACAGACACATGTAAGACTGCTGCACAAAATAAAAGAGAAACCTTAAACAATAATATAAATACATGTTGTACCATTGCAACACCGACATGAATGCATTCAAGACTTTTGAAGACAGCCAGCGCTCTGCAAATCATGTCGAGTTACCATAGTCGGCTAGTTTTGCCCAAAGAAGCCACAGTTGTGTGACTGACACGGCTCAACTTATGCTATTGCATGGATCTATTTGAGGACTGTTTGTATAAGGCCAAAAAAATAAAAGGCATGGTTCTCAGGCACCGCCCGCATCAATTTTAAACCCCCGCATCAAAAATTTTTATTTTGATTTTCAATAGAAACTTACCAATTTTGAGCTGCAGCCGCTCGGACATTTCTTTCAAGAAGATAAAATCATACAATTTCCATTGTTATGTAGTGCTTTTACTTGTTTAGCATTATAAATCTGTTATTTTCATGCTTTTCCCTTATCATTTGACATATTTATCGAAACATAAAAAAAATTTAATATAAAAAAAACCGCCCGCCCGCATTGATCTATAAAAAAAGTGCCTGAGAACCAAACCTAATTTTTTTTTGGCCTAACTCCTTGATTTTGCTATAGCAGTATAAATAACATATAGTGGTGATAAACTATCTGCTTTTATAATAGGAATGGTACCTGATAGCAACATAGATTTACTTGGCCAAATTATTCTTTATTTTAAAGGATTATTGCCTGGAGTGTTTTTTCAATATAATTAAATAAGAGAACCTTGGAGGGCCTTGTCTTACACCATAATTCTATTTGTGGAAAAGTAAGTTGTAGCTCATCCTTTATTTAAAATTTCCTTAATATTTGGAAAAGCATGATTCCGTTTCCCAGAATCCGGGCCATAGTTTAGTAAATGCAGTTTATATTGAATATGGGATAACTGCGAATTGTGTGATAACAGGTAATATTTTTCTCAAGTCTTCACTTGAATGAGCAAATAAATGTTCAATTTTAGTGACATTTTATCTAAATTTCATTTGACAAGAATGAATGATCACAAAGGACATAGTCTTGCGTCTAACGATTTATTGCATTCATTTGTATTCTATATTTAAAAGAGAAGGAAGAGCCCAGATTTACCGAATTAATGCGTCTTTCACTTTTGGAGTAGACAGATAACAGCGTACTGAGGAATCTTTACTACTGTTATCAAAGGAATATTTCAGAGCATCCATAAAGTAATCTTTTGTATTTCCTCCAAAATGCCTGATTACGTTCAGCTAGAAATCCATCATGTCTTGGTGTTTTTTATTCTTCAAGGGCCTGCACTGTTTTTTTTTATGAATCAGACGCAGAAAGGTCAGCATCTAAAGCTGGGAAAAAAATTATTGTTTTTATCTCTTGATGTAAATGGATCTTTATAAAATTTTATTGATGAAATTATGGATATATATTGCTATCTCACATCTGCATTTATCTTTAAACTGTTTTTGTTTATGCTATACTGATACGTTGCCTCGTGCATTTCTCACTCAAATACGAAGTTCGGTGGAGTTTTTCTGATTGTGTTAACTGGACAAAAAAAAGACATATGAATGAATGCGATTGGTAAATTAATGAACGGCTAACAATCTATTGATTTTTTTTTATTTCATTAATTTGTCCCCATTAAATTTCAAAGAGAAGACCAATTTTAGCAGCGCTCCTTAATTATTCCGCCTATTTACTCTCTGTAAGGTTTGTTTAGGTCAGGAAATTAATCGACAGTCACACAGAAAAAAATAACGATAAAAACCCAGTATTGGTTACAGTTCAAGGGCGTACAGATAACTTTTGATTACAGTTTTCGAAAGTATGTCGAATGTCATCTATACATTGACACCAACATTCGCGGCCCTTAAAACCATGTTGTTTAACTTTCGGATGGCGCTTTTGCTAAATTCATATTTAACAAACTGATGAAAGACGGCTGTGATATGTGAAAGCATGGCTGGCACAGACTTTTAGATGATGATGTTGATTTAGAACTTTCTCAGAAAAAAATATTTACGTGCTCTTTAGACTGGTGCTCGAGGAGGCCTTTAATAATAACCTTTACTCTAACTTAAGCTTCTTAGTGGGGCTATATTATAAGATTTATTAAATTCAATTATTTTATTTTTATTATCCTTATATATAACTCTTTAGTAATCAGATAATGGTTCCTTCTTCATTGCCCGGGCGATTCTTCAATCTAAAGAGGACTCGATTGAAACTGCCGCTTTACACAAGGGATATCAAAAACTATTTTTTCTTCAAGGCTCAGTCGTCAATTACAAATCCCAAAGCATGAATAAGGACGGAGATAAAAGTTGTTGGTTTTAAAGTGTAATATCTCAGAGGACGTTAGTCTCATTTGAATTCATACATGGTCTCAAAAGTCATTCGGAGCTGTTTCTACTGGTAGTTTTTCACGGCCCCCTTGGGCTGGCTGCATAGAGCAAATGGACTGGGATAGACTAAGATTCATTTACAAGTGACAACCCGACTGAAGAAATTCTTATTTCTATTCCAATGCAATGTCTATACCTCTTAACCAAAAAAAAAACGTGGCCATGGATCTCCGTAAAAGTCAAAGAGAATAAAATTGATAACATTTTATTACATATACAAACGGCTCGGCAACGCAGTACTTTAGGTGTCAGTTCGGTAACGTATTCCTTTGGCGTCAGTGCGGTAACGTAGCCATATTGCACGATTCCCATCAAAATTTAACATTCAGTTCATCGCGGGATGATGAATAATGAAAGAACCATATTTCCCCCGACAGTTAGAAAGGCAGACCATATATAAATCGGACATGATTTTGGAAGTATGCATCACTCATTCATTCTAAGCACATTTACCATTAAGTACGCTTCACTTACCTGTCATAGTACCATAGGGCTTGACTTCCTAACAACAAGAAATCACCGGTGTTGAGTTTAACAGTGACAGCACATAGTTACTAGAAAGCTTAATATATCACTCGCTGAGATAAGCGCACATTTTCTGCATACTAATCATTTTATCCAAAGATCATATTTGGAACTGTCTTTGGTTTGCTTAGCCAGGTTAGGACTATGACTTCGTGGAAGACTGACAAATGGACATAAAATTTTAGATTATCAATGTGGAAACTTATTAAATTTTTTCTTTCATTTTTTTTTCAGAAGCATGGTTTGTTTTTAGTCCGAAGTGTAACTAATAAGCCTACCATCTAATTCGAGAGCTAACGACCGAACAAATAATTAACTAATTATATAGCGTTTTCGAAACCTGTGCTCTCGGTTCTGAGGTGAGTAGATGCACACAGCGGTTAGGGAGCATCTCACAATAGGGACCCGCATATGGCGGAGGTACGTATCCATTGAGATGCAGATTTCCAGTTATTGTAATTATACATGCAACTCCTTGGTGATTCGATCGATACATACTGTAAGCAGAAGAAAATCATGATCCGTTAAATAATATGTAATGACGTTTTAATTAACCTTTTAATTATAACTATACAGTCCTTTAAACAAAATTCATATTGACCGAATCTTCAATTCCGTGAAATAAAATTAGACCTTTAAAACTAGCGTTTACTCAAGTATACGTGTTATGAGCGTTTCACTTTCTGATATTTTCTGCTTGGCAGAAACTACATGTTATAATTAACGCTTAATAAAGGTTATGAAACAGTAATCTCTAAAATCACTTGTTTTCTATTCAACTGTAAATTTTAACTTGAAATCCCATTTAAACTTGAATAATTAAAATTGAATAATCTTAAGACATAAGGGTAAGTGCATGAGGTAACCTTGCGCGAATAGGCTGGAAGATGGCTAGTAAATGAAAAGGTTTATTGAATGAAGATTGAGGTGACGGTAGAGGCACGGATGTGTTATTATAAAGCCCTTTGAATGCCAGACTCCCCGTGCACAGGTCTTGGAACAATACCGAGGGTACACCGGTTATTTAGGCATTAGAGTTGGTCTCTGTGGCCAGGTTTGATTTCGCCACGACGCTTTGTCGTTAATGGGATTGAACCTTGGCCTCTGTAGCTCCGCAGGATAACGCACAAGGTTATATGTGCTGGTTTGGCCTTGATTTCATTTCGTGCTACGCCCTTTCTGTACCCTGTATTTGCACAACTGTTAAAAAATCCCAACGTTGCTACCGTAAATCGGCGTATTTGAATTTAAAATAACATACCACTGGTTTCAAGCTCAACAATAATCGTAGGGCCCATACTAGGAATCATACTTCAAGGCTTAAATTCATGAAAGTTATAGTACATTCACTTTTCCTTAAATATTTAATATTTCTTTGGCTGGTCTGATGGTCCCTGTATTGTATATTTGGCTCAGAAAATTAAGTTACCAAGTTAATTATTTTCCTATTGCATCGGGAATCATTCTTTCTTCGTGCTAAAACGTAATTTTTTTTAATTGTCGTGACATGTTATGCAAAAACAGCATACATATTATATTCTATGTGACAAACCTCGAGCATGTGCAGTTCCCTCTATATCATGACGATAAATATATTACACAAATTTTAAATTCTTATAATTTCAATTAGAGGTTTGAGACCGTAAAAGGTCCTCAATTAGGGCTCCGCGATCGCCAGTTCCTCAAAATGGCAGCCTTTGGGCCGTATTGGATGTCAGGTTAAATTTTGGTCTGAAATTTATCACCACAAATATTTTAATAGGGACATTATCGAATAGCAGCATTATCAAAAAAAAATATTGCAAATGGATTTAGAAATATTTGCCTGGCAGCCATATTGAATTTAACAAAGAGCCCGACATTTGAAAGAAACACATCCCTTCAGTGTTCTGTAAAAAGAAAAATCACTGATTGTGCACTGGCTGCCATACTGGATAAGGCAACCCTGTAATTCTGTACTGCAGGAGCCTTATATATCACCAATCGCTTGGCCGCCATATTGGTTTTGGGATGAGTCTGTAATTCAAAAGGGCTAGAGGCCTTATAAGCACTAATCATCCATGTTAATTTTTTAAAAATGAAATGTATTCCCTGTGAGATAAAACATGCGAAAGAACATCACGCATTGTGCCATATTGAAATTCGAACAGCTCCGTAACTCTTAGAAATACACCAATCATCTCTGTGAATTTGAGAAGGATCAATATGTTCTGTTTAATTTAATGCGCGCGAAAGAATGTCGGACATAAGGACGGAGGGACTAGGCGATCAATATTAGGTATTGCTTTTCAAGCGTGGTCCTAATAATTGTTTATACCATTATATTTTTTTATTTAATCATACTATATAAGCATTATTAATATGTAAGATTACATCTCGATATCAGATCTTTATGCACGGACTAGACACAGATTAATATTGTATGGGTATTCTGTAAAAGAAGTTATTATTAAAGTATACTTGAATTGCTTAAGCATGGCAGTGATAGGATCACATTAGACCCCGTTGTACCTTACCAGTGGTCAAAAAAGGATAATGTCATAATTTCTTAAATCCGAGATATCAGATCAACCATCCCCCTCCTCCTCCCCCCCCCCCTGGATGGTGTTCCCTTTATTCATCCTTTCATGCTGAAGTCTCGGCCAGATGCCCCATGACGTGCATGATACGACGGGTGCTACAGAACAGGGTAGGAGAATCCAAGATTTTGGAAAGGGTCAAGCCTAGGAGGACTAAGGGAAATCTTAGAAAATGTCCTCTGGTCCGGAATAGGGGGACTGTTGCCGCAAGTTATGGTAGGATTAAACTCATTGCAAATAGGAGTAGGCCAACTCTCGACAATGGCAAAGCAGTCCCCGGCCCCATTAGAGTAGTTATAGGTAATCTGGACATAGTACATATGATGCACATATCTCGCAAAGAAATAATAAAAATAACCCCTGCAATTCAATGACAGTGTTTAGTATCAGTTTCGATGAAATACACACGATCCTGCGTGAACCTTGTCTGCCAAATGATTTAATTACCATAAGAAGAGCAAGTGTCCCGTTTAATAAAGGGTAACTCGCTTTTTAAGACAGCAGGAAACAGCAAAGCTAGCTTACTTATATTATCGCCCATTACCTCCGGTCTGCCGTCGAACTTTACCCACCACACTGCCCAGATTCAGACTCACAACAGTGCAACTCTGCTGTTTAGGGATTGGTGGAGTCAAAATCTGACCCCCGCCGGGGCTTCTTAATGCACCATGAGCGTTGTTATAAATGTAATGAAGAGGACAACGTATTCCGTTCAAGTGTAGTTGATATGAATTGTTTCAAGGCAAATTACATTAACATTGGTGTTTTGTGGTAAAGACTTTACTAAATAAGTAACATTTTTAGCGGTGCATGTAGAATGTAAACTTAAGGTGTTTCCTTGAAATGTAACAAATTTTTATTTTAAAGTTTGACAGATAAGACAAGTAATCATGGCCGTCCATCAGTGCCCTGTAAGACATCAGGCCTACTACCCCTCAGCTATCAGTATTTGGACTGACCCATCAATGTGTCCCCTATGGTAAAGTAGGCTGGCCTGCGGCCGGGAATGCTCAGGCTTTCACACTCTTCTGCGTGCATTTGAATGATGCAGACTGGCCCACGTCTGGCCAGCACTAGGTTTAGTCATTTAAATGTGTCAAGGGCTAAAGGATAATCGACATAAGGCAAAGTTTAGTAGCCTGCTGCGACCCTTGCAGCACCCTGTTTCTCACGTTTAACTATAGAACTGGTAGTATATATCAAGGACAGATATTTCGGCAATTTGGTAATTTAAAATTTGATTTGTGTGTTGTTTTCTATTATCTGTGGGAAAAATCCTCGACCAAACAGAAAGATTCGTTTCGTGTAGAAACGACCTCTTGCGGAAAGGCGAACTTTAGCCAACTGTTCCTCAGAATAAATCCATAATTATTTGCTCAGGCTCATACATACAAGATAACATATGATAAAATCTAAACTTCATGACTACTATAATAACTGAAACCCTTTTAATCAGCTTTCAACATTTTCTATAGCTAATCCCCACATGAATGATAACCTGCGACAGGCGGCACGCCTCAGCTGTAATATCTAATTAAAGCATAATCTGGGCATCATAGCAATTTAACGTGGTACAAATATCTGAACGTCAGATGTGTGAACCCTATTATCTTTTTATAAGTTGCCTTTTCCTTATAATTTGCTTCTTTGGTTTCCAGGGGAATGGTGTTTAATTTATTGTTTGTGCCCCTCAAATCGCTCATTTTAACATTACTTAGTCAGGTTACTTTTAAACAAAACGAGAAAACGGCCATTTTGTTTTGTTTGCATTAAGGGTTAATTGGCTAGTTGCTCTTATTTTTTTTTTTAATCTGATATTAGAATAATGCAAAGTTTAATCTTGATATCCCTAGCCTTTCGCCAGAGTTCGTTTCTCTCAAAACGAACCTCTTCTAGTATGGAATCGTGTTGAATGCTGGGATTACTATACTCAACTTGCAAACTGTTCTAAATTAAAATAAGTTACTTTTCACTGAAACAACTTCTGCTTGGATTTCACATGCGTATGCGTACAAAATATCAATAATATGGTGATGTTCCCATCGGAAATACCCTTGTTTACATAATTTGCTTGTTTCAATGGACTTATTTTTTTTACCCTCTTTACTTCTTTTACACCTACGCTGCTTATGTATTTAGATTTCCCAGTGCATTCTGCGGATAGAACTTCTATACTTGTACTACGACCACCGGCAGGTCGTACTCTTGTGAGGTCGATTCTGAAATGTGTGAAAAAAATAAGCAAGGCAGGGATTTTGCCAGGTCTAATTATTTGTATTCATATTGTATTTTATAAAGACGAAATATTTCAATTATATATTATTATAATTGAGAGAACGTGCAAAAATTCAAGAATGGTTTTTCCGGCTAAAAAAAAAATACGAACAGACATATGCTATTTTCAGAAGGGCGGAATAAACTGGACATTACAACCCCTCGGCACAACGGAACTGAGTGTGAATTGGAGAATCTAATCTCTTGGTGAAGATAAAACACTCCTTAAATAAATCAAAGTGTGATAAATGCCAGTACAACCAGAATCGGAAAGAAATAAAGAAACATATTATGTTTGGCATACAATATGAGAAAGAATGATATGGCGCCGTTCTCCTGGCCTCAGGCTTAAAAATTGTATGTTCAATTTTTCTTGTGTCCTTGGGACGAAAAATAACACGTTACCGTAAATATTATTTATAGGTTGCAAAAGTCATGGCCGATGAGTTCGCATGAGCTGTAGTTGGAATACCTTCCGTTGTCTCCATGTCATAGAATTTCAAAAGACGTAAGCCCTACGCTAATATTGCACCCCAATCCTCAGTCAATAAATATATTGACTGATAAATTTCCACCATTTTATTGATGCAGATTTTTTTCTAGTGTTTTAACCTTCTGGAATTCAGAGAGCGGCAGCTGTTAAAGCTTTCTTCATTGGTCGCCTGTATATGTTAAGACATATATGCTGATATCGGTTATATATGTTAATATTTGGTATTGATGCTTATTCATGTTATACATACTTATATTATTTATGGCTAAACATGTAAAACAAGGTTAATATGTTATATATATATGATTACACACACACACATATATATATATACATATATATGTATATAATATATATATATATATATATATATATATATATATATATATATATATATACTGATATGTGTTACATGCTTACACATATTGTTCATGCATACATATACTATTGATGTGGTCCAATCAACGAGGCGCCGCGCCAATGTGCATCAACTTTTGTGATCGAAAAAGAGCTCAGTATATTCTCGGAAACGTTGAAGCAAGGCCAGGCGTGTGTATCAGAGATTCAGACTAAGTACTGGGCGGTTAGGGGTTGCTACCGATACCGTTATCAGTGCTGATCTTTGTCAGTCTATTTACGGCTGACTTAAAACAACTGATTACTCTATGCGACCGAACTTTTGACCTGCGGTGATTAATATGTAGTCTTCTTTCTTTTACAGCGACACTTTTAGACCAAATACAATGGTATATTAGAGTGGATGAAAGCCCCACGGTGAGGCGACTGACGATCTAATCGTGTTACCTTCTCGGTAACTATCTGACCGGCTTCCCTGGTTTAGGGGTTGGGCACAGGGCTCAATGCGTGAAGATCGTGAGTTCGAATCTCAGCCGAGAAGTATATTTTTTTTTGTTCACGGTCGGCCCCCACTCAGGGTGAGTGCTTAGCAGGTTTAAAAGGGGAGACTGGACCTAACAGTCGTGTTTCACTCCCAATCGAGTTCGCCTTTTGGGTGTTCCACGGTCTCGGACAAGCAGGAGTGGTACACCGGGCCTGCATGGTTGAAGGCAGAACTATCTAGTGTACGCTCCTGTTTCGTAGTCCGAAACTAATATGAAATTCTGCAGATGTACATACTTAGTCAAACAAGCATTAAAAAAGGGGGACGCTTACCTCCACAAAAAAAAATTATCGTCACCACATCATTTAGACACAGGTAAACAGACCTGTACTGAGAGAGAGAGAGAGAGAGAGAGAGAGAGAGAGAGAGAGAGAGAGAGAGAGAGAGAGAGAATGTTGCTGCTTAAATGTCTCTTAAATTGCAGTATAATCTGACGTTACGTTTTGCCATAACACTCTGGTTATTTAATTGTGTGTTTTTAAAAAAGTTCTCCACGCGTGCGCTGTCAAATCCGATCATGGGCCACGACAAGTATATATGTGTGTTGCGAAACCTACTTTGTCCGCCAATCACAAAAAAGTTTCATTACGTCAAGACATGGTCAGGATCCCATATCGGACTTAAGCTTCAGAAATGACTAGCATTATCATTATTTTCACATAGAATCATAGCTCGATGAATAAAACGACAATAAACGAGCCAACAGGCCTGTTTCTTACACAAGTAAACCAATAAAATCTTTGCGAAGTTATAAGTTTTTGTATTTTGTTCACTGCTGTCGTGTGAGATTGTTAAAACTCGTGTATTGAAATAATAACGCTCACTAGGACCTACTTCACAGAGATCCTAGCGCCAATAGAATTCAAGGATAAAGTCTTCCATCGGTAGGACCAAGGTGCTCTTCTAATGACGTAAGTTATGCCGTTCAAATGGGGCGACACATGTACGTATGTCTGACAGATGATGAACGAGACGCCCTCCGGTGGATTGACAAACATAAATTTAAATAGTCCTTACTACATGGATACACAGGGCTAGAATTATATATTTGCAGGTACCTATAAGGTTGGTCCGGCAAACATGGGCTAAAGCATTGGCTACCCTTTACAGGTAATTATTCTTAAATGTCTAATTCAGGTAATCAGTCAAATATCTTATTTGCGGCACAGTATAAAGGAATTGTCGTCTTTATAGTTGTGTCCCATTTGACCGAAATTCGTGAATTTAGGCATCACAACATAGTAAAATGTGTAACAAACTATGTTATAAAAATACTATTTTCAAACATGTTATTGAAACTGGGCTTTCTTAATTGGCTTCCAGTGAAATGCTTTGGGGTCTGGTAAATTTTCAGCCTTAACGGATCAAGCCAACTGCCCAGTATAAACTATTGACATTTTTGAGTCCTGTATATATATTAATGTATACAGAGCCACACGGCCTACCTTTATTTAATATTTCCCTTATATGTTTCAGAAATCCGTGCGTCTGATCAAGCGTCAGGTACATCATCAGATCAGACCAGGCTTCTAGAGTGCTACGACTTATCTATCCATTATTGTGCAGACGGCCAGCATTATTCAGCAGACAATAAGATTGGTATTAATAGAGACGTCGCGAATATAAGAGCGATTATTAGAGCGGGGACAGACGTATCACACACCTTCCGTTTTGTGGCTGGAATATCCAGGACTCTGCCAAGTATGAGGTTTGCAAGTGGTAAAACACCAGCTTTGCGCCTGGGCTAACTTTTCAAATTCAGTGACAGTTTTATTTCAGTGACAGTTTTATTTCAGTGACAGTATTATTTCAGTGACAGTTTTATTTCAGTGACGAATCTCAGGAAAAATCTAACTAGCCTCATTTTATACACGAAGCTGGAAATTCCGACTATTACAGATATGCCTGGCATGATATACGGTTACATTGAATGATATTTGTGCACAAAACACATCTTTTTATTCCGTAGGTAGAGTTACAGATCATTCCCAATCCAGACTATTCGATAAACTTTATATTATGGTTGCCAGTATACAGTTACAGCAATATTAGAAAACAAAACTGAAAACAGACGATATATTTCCTGTTTATAATCTGAGCGATAGTTTCGATTCTGGCCTTAAAGAAGACAGCTATTATGGATCTTTAAAAATATTCCTTTTTGTTAGATTTTTCAGGATGTTATTATTTTCGGTTATGATTGAACTGAAGTTAATTTTGCTGCCGATCTGTAAATGTAAACTACATATTTTATCTCGGCAACTGGAATAAAAACGCAGTGTTTTCTCTGCCACTAAGACAACTCCTAATGTTATTGGAGCAGCTATAATAAATGCAATTGTTATCTCAGCAACTAAAAATCCTCCAAATGTTAGCTCGACAACTGAAATAACTCCAAATATATTATCTCAACAGATGATATAGCTGCAAATGTTATCTCAGCAACCAATGCTTGCAAATGTCATTTTTCGTCTAGTGTGATCGGGTTGATTTTACGGACACCGTTCTTGTTTTATTCTTAGAAATAAAAATTTGGAGATTCAATTTTAGATACAGAGGATCAAGTACCTCCTATTTTTTTCAAACCTCAAAAGTAAAAAAAAAGAAAGGATAAAATTTATTTAATATTAATTAAGCCTGCAGAAATATATTATTGTAAAATATTTCAGAATCAGTTAATCACAATAAAATATTGTAAAAATGTCTATTTAACTTGCTGTTGCATTGTATAAAACAGATGTCTGAGAATAATTCATAATTTGTAATCAGATTTACTAAAATGTTTCAAAAAGCTGTTCAACGAACGTTATTTTACTTAAGATTAAAATTAGTACACAAAAAATATTAGAAACGTTTAAATATAATATATAATTGCATATATTTTAAAAGATTTTTCAGAAAACCCTGAGCTATATCAGCAGAGTAAATTTCTTAATTATTACCCCTCCTTTCCCTTAACCCGGGTAACTTAAACCGCATTCAGTTTACCGGGATGGACGCAACCGATACAAAATGACTCCCGAGGCTCCGGAAATTACAGAGAGCTTTGCTCTCAAACTATACATGATTTGAAGTAATTTATTATCTAAGCGCTAACCAGGGACAGAGGCATCCATTACTATTTATGCCGTACTGTAATCAACAACAGGAAACGCTCTACAGACCTTTACGGACCTTTTATTGTGACACAACTCGAAGCATCGTATTTTGATTTCCGTTACATGATTGGAATCCATGCCTTTTATCCAATCGAACACTGATGTCCTCTTACTGGTGAGTCACGTGATAGTTTCACCAACACCACCTCTTTCTATATTAAAAAAACTGAATAAAAATGGGTGACGCTGAACTTGTACAGCACGTCTTCTTCTGCCAAATAAAACATGACTAACACTAAATAGTGCGCATACTGCTGCAAAGGAAAATTTTCAATTAAACTATCTATTTTACTTGGATTGAACAACTAGTTATGACTAATGGGCGAACCAATACAACCCACACTCAATGCCACGCCGGGGTCGAACCAGGTTGGCCGGCGGGGAAGCCGAGAGTTTTTCATTTGATTCGCCGGTTTTTAAAAATCGCATAAAAATGGAGCCTTCCCTGAAAAATGGGCCCAACCAGTATAAATATGGAAATGGATTCCACAGTTTTGACGTGATCTCAATGACAGGTAAACAGATAAACAAACAGGAGTTGAAACCATTACCTTGGCGGAGATAATATGATATTCAAACCCTAAATCTTCAAGATAAAGAAGTTTCTCGGGAACACCGACAATATATAATATTAATATGCCCCAGCAAAGTATTCGTCAATCTTAAATTCCTGGTAATATTAAAGTCGACTGTTCACCTCTCTTTGTTATAGGATTTATTTGTATTCTGACTTACTCTGCTTACAGTTCTTGTAAAGCCTCTGTCAATGATGTATGAGTCTGTTTATGTACAAGCTGTTAATAAAACACAACAATTTTTAAGAAAAAAATGTAACCGAAGGTGGTTGTTGCAAAGGTGAATAAGTTAAAAGGGCACTGTTTCCACCCCGGACAAAACACTGGTTTGTCTGACGTTCCATCAGATGTTCGGATTTTTTAGTGGCCTCCACATGTTTTAAACTCGTATATATAAACAATTCGAACGCCCTGTGTGTGGTTGGATTGGCGTTTACTGACTTATTTTTCATCAGGTTCAAGGGATTATCTATAGTTAATAGAGAGGTATCGGATTAGGCCCCTTTAACCCATTTTTCCGTCTGAGGTTACCTTGGCGGCCATCCGTCTGTGTGAGACAAACAAATTGACAAAAAGCACCAGGTGTCTTGCTCAAGATGAACTGTAATCCAGTCTTCTTAGTCAACAGAACCATGTCTGCATGATATGGTATTGGTCCTGATGTTCCTTTAGATATACCAGCCTATTCTACCCGTTTATTATTTTGCACTTTAAGACCAGCTTAGTTTAATTCAAAATGCAACAGATTGCGCCATAATACAACGAAAATAACTCGCCTGTGGTTAAAGATGACCTATTATCGCAATAGAATAATTCTTGTTTGCCTAGACCTTAGAAATAACATACCTAAAGATAACGTTATAATAAGATTTAAGATGATAAGATTTTATTTTGGGCGATATTAGGGCCCATTTCATTCAGTTTAAGTACACATTTAAGAGTCCACAGTTACATATAAAGAAGGTGATTTGCCATTTTGTAGCAGCAACTGTGTTAATGTTTTGTATCGGCATTGGGATTTGCGTTGCCCTTACTAAATTATTTATAAACAGTGCAGCATCATATGGAACTGTTTGTCCTCTTCTTGCATTTTTGATTTGGAAAAATTAAAACAGCCGCGTCACATACCGGTCCACTAACAATTATAATATAGATATACCCATGAAATACAGACAAACTAATAAAAACAGTGGAAACATTGGATGATAAAAAACAACATCAAACTAACTTACTCAATTGAAATATGTCTTCAAGGTGACGTAAAAATGTCATTTGAAATCATTATGGTTAATTTGGTAGTTAAGTGGTAGTTAGAAAACAAGGAAGCAGCCATCCAAAGAGGGAAAGGTATACTCTTAATGACCTATAATCGCAGTGGGTTATCAACAGCACTGGTCGCTCTGAGTAATGTATCATCCCCGAGTCCAGGACTGGTTAGTATGGAACCAGATGTGTACATACAACACACTTTCCAACTAAGCGAGGGCTGCCTATTGTCTTATACTTGCATATTTATAGAGGGAAATAATCGTGATATCTGAGCCGTCTATTCGTACATTTTACGACATCTGAAGATATCGTATCATGTCGTATAAACAAAGTTTATCTCAAAGAAGCTGACACGAATCTTTATAAGGAAAACGCATAGACTCTGGTCTGTACAGATGGTTAGCTTAAAACCCTTACCAGACACATAACCTGCTCAGCTCTGACGTCACCAACTGCTCTAGACAGGGATTCAGTGTTTCTTGATTGGCGTTTGTAGGTTACAAGCCGGATGTACTGATGACAAATGTACAAAGGCCTCCATGGAGGGGAGGCTGGTAGTATATTTGGTAACCATGACACATCTGGGGACAATTATCCGCGGAAAGAGGGGACGGCACCAGCCATTCTTTAAAAACAGAAGTTACTCTGTTACTATTTATATATTTATAATGTAAACCTCGATTGAGCGACCACCTCAAAATAATAAACACTTGTTCACGGTCCCGATTCTTTTTATAAAATACCCCGCTTAGACGCCCACCTCGAAAATGCAACCATGTTATTTAGGTCCCGTTGTTGGTCGTAATTTCAAGGTGATATATATATATATATATATATATATATATATATAATGGCCTAAATTCAAACAAAATGATGACGGATAAAGAAGTTTCATCTTTTAAATATTATAAATTGACATATTAACAGATGTATTTCCTAAAACAAAAGTCTTAAAGGGTTGAAGCATTCATGCGCGTCATATAATAGGAATGTAGTACTGTAATAAATTTCCTGAGCAAATTGTATTCTAGAACCTGTAGACAGTTATTGATACATTCAAGAGTTTATCAATATAAGCCCATTAATATAAATTTTTTTTTTTTTTACATGGAATGAAAAAATAGTTATTAAATTAACTAAGGCATTACCCATGGCTCAGATGATAGCGTTCGGTAGTCTCTAGGGATGGAGGAAACCGGAGGGAGAAAAACTACCGTCCTTGGACGGGCAACTACAACCCACTCTAATAACCACACCTGGAATCGAACCTGGGTCGCAAGCGGAGAGAGCCTAGACTGTCCATTAGCTCGGAGGCACATTGGAAATAAAGATCGTAATAAGTACTTTGTTTTATCCCGTAACCTTTCCTCTTATACCAGATTAAAAAATATATGTTGGTATACTTCTTTGGAAACTTTATTTGATACTTTAATTTTTAACATATCCATTCATAAATATGTAGTGTTCAAAGAGGAATGAAAACTTTATATTTGATAACTTCCAAATGTTAAGAATTTTGGTCTAAAATATGCATAGTTTTCACATACATTTTTATGCATCAGTTTCATTTAAATCCGTCCTTGCCTGATGCATAGGAATTTAATATTAAGCTAAGCTGGCATTTTTTACGCTTATATTATCTTATGCCAGATTAAAAAAAATATTTGTCGGTATACTTCTTTGGAAACTTTATTTGATACTCTAATTTTTAAAATATCTGTTCATAAATATGTAGTGTTCAAAGAGGTATGAAAACTTTATATTTGATAACTTCCAAATGTAAAGAATTTTGGTCTAAAATATGTTTAGTTTTCACATACTTTTTTATGCATCAGTTTCATTTAAACCCGTCCTTGCCTGATGCATAGGAATTTAATATTAAGCTAAGCTGGCATTATTTTACGCTTATATTATCAATGAAATTTTGCACAATATCAAAACTGTATATCTGTATTTTTATTTTTAAAAAATATCCTTAATTGGAGCAAGTTGTAAAGACCAAAATGTTCAACTGCAGTTTGCTTTCAGACTAGCTAAACAGTGACACGGAACATGACACCCAAACTCTGTATAACTATCTAAATTTAAAAACAGTTCCTTTTTTGATAAGCGTGCATGAGTAAATATTTTTTAAATTGTCTTTAATGTGTCTCAATAGATATTCCTAATATTTTTTTCTTCAGAAGTTTGTAATGAAACATTTACTCTCAAACACCAAAAAAAACACACATTACGTATACTTCGTAGATATGGTAAAGTATACAATATATAAAGCTCAGCAGATTAAAAGCCATATCATCGATGCCCAGCTGTGAGAATGTTAATATCGGTATAAGTACATAGTGAGGAACGTGATGAAGACACCCAATTGAAGTCGTATTGTAATTTGTTCAGAATTTGATATATCTTTTTTTCATAAATGTTCCTTATGTTGCCTTTATTTGACAGACAAAAATAAATTACAATCATGGAATAACACCTGTGCCCGAGAGGGGATAGACTTGCTTCTCGTAACATGTCGTTAATGGGAACTTCCTGTGCGGAAAGCACAGAATGTAAAAGAAAAATTCTTAAGTTGCATTAAATATGTTGAATTTTAATAATTTGGCTGAAGAGAATAAGGATATCCGATCTTCGATTGTACCTTTAATCTAATACTTATAAAAGGAATTCGGTTCACGTTTGTTCGCAATGTTCTCTAAAACCGCGTTGTGTACAATATTGTGCCATACACCATTTTAAAGGTTATTATCCCCACAGTGACATAGGCGATATGAAAATAAATATTTTGTTTATATACATATAATTTTGAGTGATTTTTCCGTTTTTTACCGAGCACAGCCGAACTGCCTTCGGCAATCACCGGAATGCATGCATCGTGGTCACTTAGCCTCTAACACTAAGGACTATTGTTCATATGAATAACGCTTGCTTTCAATGGGGGATTTGACCCACGTGCGTAGTCTGTAAAAGCGAAAAACACATGTTTCTCGCTTTATGAAATGGAGAGTTCAACCCAAGAGGATTAATGAGAAAACCTAATTCAAGATCCCAATTTCAGGAACAGGGCTGGCGTTGTGGCGGGGATTTCAGGCCTCAAAATTTGTCTAATATTATACGATGAAAGAAATGTTGCGGGGGCAGAAAATGGGATACGGACCCACTGCATGGAGTCCCATTGGGTCCGCTTCTGCTACTTACGATGTATGCATATTTCTGTTTCCTTCTTCAGGAACAGTTTCTTTGCAACGTACATATAATTAATCTTTCATGTGTTCCTCACATCAACCTATTTTTATACGTCCAACGATAGAAACCAGTCAAATATCAACGAAGCACTGTATGCCTCCGCGTCTCATTCCGGTTCGCAATATAAACCATCACTGACCAGGACTTCAAGGTAAACATACCGGGGTATGATTTTTGCCACGAGCACAGCGCCACAAAATAACAGTAAAAGATATTTGTACATATCGTATTCCGAGAGTACCCCACTTAAAATCTATATTTTCTTTTAACTTTCATAATAAAAACTGAGCCAACATACAATATCTCAGTAAATATATCTCCCAAACCCCGGTAAAAAGCCCGGTATACCGGGTTTATCAGCTAGTACTGTATAAAAACTCTACAGTTTCAGTCTTAGGAATACAAGCCTCTAATATTGTACCCAAGCCGCGTGCATTCACTCATTCGGCATATATCCCCATGTTCATTCGTGCACATATGACTATACGTTTTTGGACATTCCTGGAAAACGCTTCTGAATTCAGATCCGCACTACTTATCTCTAATCGATTCTTCCTTGGCCAATTCCCGAAATGCTCTGAAATTTTAATGACATTCCATTCATGACTGCGTGAGTTATGCAGTGTTCTAAACACATAAACACTCACACACGAAGTAGGATGAACGTACATCTTCCTGCCGGAGGCAATGATGTATGTATTTTTTTTTACCCGTACATAAAGGACAAAACAAACCTTTCCCCATTACGTCGCTAAGCACATATATAGTCCAGGTGCCAGCGGTGGAACCTTGTTTTATGGTCTGCCCAATGTTATTTGATGGTAATACCCTATTTTAAGGGTGCTGAATTCAAATCTGGATGATGCCACTCTGGCATCCTTGAGGGTTTTGAGATATTCAAGATGGCCGCCAAGATGGCTGCCAAATATGAAATCATCATATATTTGCAATTATATGGTGTATATATGTACTGCAAAGGGTTAATTTGCAATTAATTTGGTAAGGAGATCAATTATGTGCAATACTGTGAACAACTAAAAAAAATCTTTGATTTTTTAAGGCAATATGGCGTCCAAAATGGCCGCCGTAACATATTAAGAATGTATATGTTGAAGGAAATGAAAATGAGGTGTGCATGACTCGCACTCGAGTGGTCTTTGGTACATAAATTAATAGTTCACGCTATTGTAAACAACCAGAGGTTGTCCTTTAAAGATAAAATGACAGTCAAACGACCACCAAGTTGAATTAAAGCATATTTTGGCAAAAAAAGGTACAGACATTTGATGACAATGATTTCATATAAGGGTTTATGAACAGACAGAATTTTTTTTTTTGGTGGAGGGAACCGCCTCTTTTTTATGCTGTCTTATATAATTCTTAATCTAAGTATATACATCTTCTCGATGTCTACCGTGCCTGCGGGTCCTGTGTGTGTAATCAGCCCATTGGTGGTTCATAAGACCGAAAAACACCCAAAGACGCACTCATTTGTGAGTGATACACGGGTTTTGGTCTCCTCAACGTTTCCTTTTAAGCCTGCCGAGCATTCAGCCCGGATGGGGACCAACTATAAAACTCTTACCTCTGCTGAGGCTGATATTTGAACTCACAAACTTTGTGCTTTGCTCTACCTAAGGCTAAAGAGTACTGAGATTTACCCCAGACCACTTGAGCTAGTAAAGTAAGTAAAAGTTAATATAGCCCGGTACTGATTTTGATAAGATTTAGAAAATAATAATTCAGCATCCAAGATGGCCATTGATTCTCGAAATATTTAGCACACCAAACATTATATAAAACTTATAGAATATATGACATCAGGCATAGGGCAAGTATATTTATTGTATATGAAGTCCCAACTGCCAGTTACTCTCAAGTTTTAACACTCTGTGACCTCGAGGAGCTCTTCCTCTTCATCACTATCTTCATAGTCACAACTGATGTTTCCTGTCTTGTCCACCCGTTGCATGCACAGAAAACTGTACACGATATCTGTGCTGTCATACAACTGCATTTGGCAGTCTCGCATGGTGTATCGCTGGCACGACCGCATTTGATCATTTCTAAGACTTCTGCCGGAGCTGGCTTAGTGCCTTAAGGAATAGGAACTGGAAGTAGTGACATGGAAGACTCATCCTTTTGCCAGCCGATTAGAGTAGGGTTGAGGTGTGGTGGGTCAGGATTTGTGGCCTGTCTCCAGATACACACTTGAAGGTGAACGCGCTAAACATTTTCTGCAAATGCTTCTAAAGTTGGTGGAAGTGATTTCAGTGCGGGCATCCTAGTGATGCGAGGTTCATCACCTGTTGCACCATGATAACGTCAGCCTCCTCATGCATTTTCTTCAAGTCATTGTCCCCTGACAAAGTATGTTGATTAGCTGTACCTTGTTTTTGGTGACAGTCAAGACTCTGTTTAGGAAGAGGTGCATCTAGCCGCAGTTTATATTGCTTGGTTCCAACTCCTGCCCTGGAACATCTTGTTCGACCTTTAATACTGAAGTCGACATATCTATCAAACACAAGGTACTCATCCTTTTCAGCGAGCTTAGCAACAATTGCTTCAGCGAACCCATCTACATAGTCCTGTAAAGTTCCATGTGACGGCCATTGAATCACCCAGAGCATCGCACAACCATCAATCACAGCAACCTCTGGTACAGGAGCAAGTTCATTGGCTACTCTACGTGTAGACTGTAGTCTTAACTGCCACCAAAAACAAGGTACAGCTAATCAACATACTCTGTCAGGGGTAGTAATCCACGATCAAGACTCAGCCAACATCACAAAAAGCATTCATACACATATTTGTACTGACGGGAAATGACCCCATCCAATTACAAATCAGGGAGGGTGTTTTGTCATCACGGAATGACTTGAAGACAATGCATGAGGAGGCTGACGTTATAATGGTGCAACAGGTGATGAACCTCACCAAGAATGGAAACAGTATCATTAAGGTTATCTGATACTGACGTGTTTTCTTTTCTGTTACACCACTATCATGAGAACAATCTTGACTGCGCAGTTCTGGTGGAAAGTACTAGTTCTAAACGAACAATCTGCAATATTGGCAGGGGCGTATTCATAGGGGGGGGGGGGGGGCGCAAAGGGGCGCGCGCCCCCTAAAATTCTGCTAACAATTATACCAGTCAACTACTGGCAAGTGTTATGTTTGTTAACTCAAATTTATTTTATGTTCGATTACTTGAGTATACCCTCACATAGATAAAATATGGCGTTTTAAGTAAATAAATATTTTCATGTTTCTCTATGCACGGTTATGGTAATGTTATTCCCATATGGACAAGAAAGAAGAAAAATTAGAAAGATCTTGTCTGTAATGTAAATATATATATTCCAATTGACCTAAAGAGAATCTAGTTTTGTTGTATTTGTTGACATTTTGTGAAGAAAGAACAAAAGCTTAGCAAGATATTGTCTGTAATGTAAATTGCAAAGAGTGTCAGACTTTGAAACTTTCTAAAATAAATCTAAACAGTGATGGGATTATATACTTACACATTTCTTTCATGTTTTTTCTATGTCTCTCATGTTTTTGGCCAAAAATTGTTAAACGATCCATGCAAGCTATTTGTACTTCCGCTAGACGCTTGCTTTGCCTTATTTTTAAAATTACCCTGGAATTCACCAAGAGACTATATGAAAGCTTCCGGTTTCTTGATTCTGGGGTAAATAAAATCACCTCTTAATACCCAGCTACTGTCACTGGAGCTAGATGGCCAGGCTTTATGTCTGAAAGCTGAATTTCAATATTAATATAAACCTAAAAATGGTATGCAAATAACAGTCAATGAGTATTTTTCACTTCTAATATTTCTTGTGTTTATGTACTTTAATTACCTCAGGTCAGACTATCTTTATTTCTTTATAACTCCAACTGGCTATAGTTCGAACTTTATTGCTGCAAAAATAATTTATCTACGAAAACCTATATTATGGAATGCATTATCAGAAGCTTTATTTGAAAAATAGATGTAGTAACCTTTGACATATGCAGTGACATATAATAGTTAATCCATTTAAGTTCTTTTACATGTGTGCTGACCATCTTCTAGTTAAAAATACGGTTAACATAATAATCAACTTGAACTGGATACCTTACAAAATTATACATAATAATCATAATATTTATGCACGAACTAACAATATTTGATATGTTTAGAAGGAGACAATTTTACAGCCACGCAGTGTGTTCAAACAAGTTTAAATATGCTTGCTTCCTACAGATAGGGCTTTGTGGAATATCAATATAGTTAAAAAAATGATTTATATATATATATATATATATATATATATATATATATATATATATATGACATGTCTAAAAGACGCAGAACAGCCCCCTTTCCCGACTTTAGACCTGCGCCCCCTCTATTTTCAAATCCTGGATTCGCCACTGATTGGGGACACAGTCAAGAAACACCAGAATATAATACCAGACCTGTTGGCTGCTCATGCTTCTACTGGCTGTGATACAACTGCATGTATGTGGGGCGTAGGAAAGTCTACCATGCTCAAAACACTGAAAAAGACACACTTTGCGAAAAGTGGGAGACCTGCTGAGTAATATCAATGATGTCATTGATGAGGCCAGCCACTTTGTAGCTGCATGTTATGGTTGCCAAGGAAAAAACTTGTCGGAAGCACGTTATCAAGTCTGGCTTACCAAAACAGGTAAAAGGAAGATCACTAGGATGCCCACACTGAAATCACTTCCACCAACTTCAGAAGCATTTGCAGAAAATGTTAAGCGCGTTCACCTTCAAGTGTGTATCTGGAGACAGGCCACAAATCCTGACCCTCCGCACCTCAACCCTACTCTAATCGGCTGGCATAAGGATGAGTCTTCCATGTCACTACTTCCAGTTCCTATTCCTAAAGGCACTAAGCCAGCTCCGGTTTACTCTCAGTACTCTTTAGCCATAGTGTAGAGCATAGCACAAAGGTTGTGAGTTCAAATCTCAGCCTCAGCAGAGGTAAGAGTTTTATGGTTGGTCCCCATCCAGGCTGAACGCTCGGCAGGCTTAAAAGGAAACTTTGAGGAGACCAAAACCCGTGTATCACTCACAAATGAGTGCTTTTGGGTGTTTCTCGGTCTAATGAACCACCAATGGGCTGATTACACACACAGGACCCGCAGGCATGGTAGACACCGAGAAGATGTATATACTTAGATTAAGAATTATATAAGACAGCATAAAAAAAGAAGGCGGTTCCCTCCACCAAAAAAAAAAAAAAAAATCTGTCTGTTCATAAACCCTTATATGAAATCAGTGTCACCAAATGTCTGTACCTTTTTTGCCAAAATATGCTTTAAATTTATTTGGTGGTCGTTTGTATGTCATTTTATCTTTAAAGGACAAACTCTGGTTGTTTACAATAGCATAAACTATTAATTTATGTACCAAAAACCACTCGAGTGCGAGTCTTGCACACCACATTTTCATTTCCTTCAAAATATACATTCTTTATATGTTACGGCGGCCATTTTGGACGCCATTTTGGCTTAAAATCAAAGATTTATTTTTTAATTGTTAACAGTATTGCACATAATTGATCTCCTTGCCAAATTAATTACAAATTTACCCCTTTGCAGTACATATATACACCATATAATTGCAAATATATGATGATTTCATATTTGGCAGCCATCTTGGCGGCCATCTTGAATATCTCAAAACCCTCAAGGATGCCAGAGTGGCATCATCCAGATTTGAATTCAGCACCCTCAAAATAGGGTATAACCATCAAATAACATTGGGCAGACCATAAAACAAGGTCAGGTTTGAAAACCCATTTTGGCACCTGGACTTATATACAAAAACACAGGATTTATTCAGGGACGGATCCAAGATATTTTAAAAGGGGTGCCGAATCAGTAAGACTTATGTGAAATGTAAAAAAAAATACCCCTGTCCGGAAATATCGATTGACATAGGCTGCAATGTGTGGTTTGAACCCGTTAACTAAGTAAAGCCTGCTGAAAGGGGGGGGGGGGGGGAGGTCCAAACACGCTGGACCTCCCTGGATCGGCTACTGCAAATATGACGTCATTAGACATACTTCTGTTATTGTATATAAGTATGACTACCATCAATTCTTTGTGTGGAATACCAATCATTTCATTTCTTTTCAGATAGACAAAGTGGCGTATGCTGACTTTTCATTTTGGTATTAACAATATCATTGATTGCGTGTTTGTTTGTCCATACGTCGCATATACCTTATACACTACTTTTGGAAATTACACGAAGCAAGGATTAAAAATACTACAGTTTATGCCACTGCCCATCCACCTGAAATTTTGCGCTATCTCTCGGTAAAACAAACTTACCTTTCAGAATTTGCCCCAATTGCAGAAAATGCGTATTATGTTCGTACCATACCTGAAATGAATATTATTCAGTTCACACCCCGGTTACGTCACTTCGAGAGATTTGGGATCTGTCGTAGCTGATTGGTTAAAACAGCCGACCATATATATATATATATATATATATATATATATATATATATATTATCCGCGGATCATTATGTATTCTTCACAGTCCGGCAGTCAAATCGGATATATATTGTTACGAAACCTAATATCAACAGATCACGAAGTCATGAAGAATATAAATTTTGTAATTGAGATAAAAAAAAATCAGACTCTGTAACACTAAGCAGCGTGAAATTTCTAATAAATAATTATAATATAAATATATATATATTATAATTATAAAATTATAAAATTATAATTATTTATTATATATATAATGTATAATATATTTAAATAAATAACAAATAATTATAATTTATTCTTAAAACAATCCTAACATTACAATACACTAAATCAATACAATACACAGTATAAAAACAGTACAGCAGTTAATCGATACAAGTATAAAAATAAAGTGTACAGTACCTGGATACCACCACTGTCACAGCGACAAAAATCCCTTTAAAGGATATAATCGAGATGAACAGTTCATATAAATCTTCTCAGAGAGTAAAAGTCCAGTTCAATCACAAAATCAATTTGTTGTAATCCAAAAGTGAAATCCTGGCACTGATCCCATAGGCAAACTGTAGACTATAAAAAATCCGTTACTAATTCGAAGAAAAGCAATAACTGCCGCAATTACCTGAAAAGGTCCACAAACTGACTTACACTCTTCTGTGTCCTCTGGAATATTGCTCTCCTCTCTCTCGGCACTTAAACACAGCCCCTTATATATAACATTTCACCTTAAGCCGAGAACTTTCCATTTCTCGAACAATCCATAGAACCCAATAGTACATATGTTACAGGAAACATCTAGAACAATAAACGCTGGGTTTCTACATATCAGGGTTTTCACGTGGGCCGGCCCGGCTCGGCCAGACGAGAAAGCCCCAGACTAGCATGACCGCTGTGTTTACACGTCAGACCCCACGCGTGGGCCGGGCTATGCCGCCATAGCAACCGACAACGCCAGCGCTGCACACACACATGTAAGACTGCTGCATACAATAAAAGAGACATCTGTAACAATATATAAATGTAAAAGCGCATTAACTTTCAGTGTTTTTTATCTATAATAATGAGAAATCAATAAGCTAAAGAAGGTTTTTTAAATTCTCTCTTTATTTTGGTTCTATAAATGTATTTTTATAAAAAAAAATTTTATATATTTATTTTGTTTTTACTAAATTTTCATATCAGTCCCTTAAACTCCTCAAAGGGTAATTATAACAGTTCATCATGACCACATGGATGTAGATACCTTCATCTCCATGTAAGGACAAGGATTAAGAGGGTCATGAGCGAAACTAGAAGTCCCTTAGCCCTTTGATTAGCAGCCCAATAACTGATAGAAGATCTCTATGAGTATCCTGTGTGCTGTTCCAACAACGAGGACGTACGTTTTCGTGCAGCTAAGGCCCAGTAAATGTACATAAGTGTCGACGATTTAGAGAGATACGATTATTACAAGAAGTTCGAATATTGGCGACGTTTAATATGCATATTAAAAATTCATTTCATTGTAATTTAAAACTGTTCTGCATGATCCTTGACCATGTAAAACAAAGGTAGAGATTAATATAGGGCAAGAACTAATAGAGAGAGAGAGAGAGAGAGAGAGAGAAAGAGAGAGAGAGAGAGATGTGCTAATTAAAAATTTCCTATAATGGCGATAGCTAATTTGCAAATTAAAATTCATTAAATAATTGTTTGAAACGATTCATCACACTCATCTAGCAAGAAAACAACTGCAGACACCTTTATCGCTAAAATATGACAAGGACTTGTAGAGATTTGAGCAAAATAAGAACTTCCAATAATGGCGACAGCTAATTTACATATAAAATCTCATCAAATCGTAGTTTGAAACGGTTCATCCTACTCCTTTACCATAAAAACAGCTGTAAACACCTTTATCGCTAAAATAGGGCAAGAACTAAAAGAAATATGAGCAAAAAAAACTTCTAATAATGGCGACAGATAATTTTTATATTTAAGAACAATTAAATGGTAGGTTGAGACGGTTCATCATGCTCCTCTACCATGATAACATAGGTGTAGACACCTTAGTCTCTGAAATAGGTAAGGCTCTAGGAGAGATGTGAGGAAAAAAGATATTCCGATAATGGGGAATGGTTATTCTTCGCTATGTTTATAGTCAAGTGCAGCAATTCCACAATGTCGAGGGTGCTTTTGGACATATTTTCAGTTAAAACTATCCCAGAATAACACACGTTTAATAAAAATTCCATGGTACCAACTTGGAACAATATCTTCCGTGCAGGGTTTGCGTATGATTTGCTCTATAACAAACATAGCTCACTGCAAGTGACCTGTCTATATCCACATTAAGATAACAGACAAAAGATCAGTTTGTAATTACAGGTGATCTCGTTTAACGACCGCAGTATCACCGTATGAATATCGGACTTCATTACAATCATTGATAATGCATTTATAATGGGGTCCACGTCATCGGTAAACACCTACGCACTCGAATGTCCATGCTTCATTACTGTCGTGGTCACGTGACTAGTTTGTCCATTGTTGACGGGTTGAACAGACGCCGATTATTAAACACGATCGTTATATTTACTAAGCTTGGCCTGAGGGTATATATATTAACATGGATTTTATTGGGAAACGCCTTTGTCAGATAATGTCTGTCGCGACTTGGTCTCCATCTCCATAACTAGGTGTACCGATTTCAATTCACCCCGGCTTCAGATTACCCCCCGTAACTTAAAATTGCATTAGTATTACCTAGGGATTGGGTGAACTCGATTTCATTCTACCCCTAGGACATCATGTTGTGACTAGAAATTCTTCGTTTCTGTTATGGACATTTGGTGAAAGTGCATGAGTTAATATCAGTATACGTAACAATACAATTTATATTTTCGACTTTTATTTTTGCCTGTTTGTTATGTTGTTTGTTTTTTACTACATAACGCACGCAATCTTGTACAGAATCTCATTAAATTTTCAGGTCAGTTCGGGGATAGGCCAAGGACCGATTATTAGATTTTGGTTATGATCCGGGAGCGTCATCATTGAATATTCACAAATGTACGGTCACAATGCACGAATGAACCTGAGGATATGGGCCAAAATAAGTGAATGCGCAGTAGTACTATCCTCATGCTCCACGCATTGTGGCCCAGTCACCTGTTTAGGTCACGGTCGAGCACCAAGCACCTTGGAGTGACGAGGATGTGCAGTGTTTGTGCAAAGCGTTTTTGAAAGTGTGCATGACCTGAATTATGAGGAGAGTGGATGCAGACATACCGGAGGTATCCGTTGGGATGCAAATATCTTATATCTGATTAGATTATACCTTATAGATTATTAAATGTTTCATGTTTTCCACATGTTTCATTCAACTGTTATATCCTGGTTTAAAAGCATAAAGATTTGCCACAAAAGACCTTTTTTTTCATTTCACAAGCGACACCTATCGAAGATCTCTGGCATGTATGATTCTGGGTTTGTAGCTAACATGTGCATGTCAGTCAACGGTGAAAGGGGTTGTGTTTTTTTTTTTTTTGTTTTTTTTTTGGCCCGGTTGCAGTGTGACAAAATTTGTAGCGTCTTTGACAAACGTGAGAACATGAACGAAACAGGGTTAACGCTGTATGTGTTGAATGTACCTGTATCTTACAATCCATGCTACTTACGTCAGCAAAATAATAATGTTAATTCCTTTATATTTTATCATACTAAAATCATATGTGGCTATCTAGCTAAAATATAGTTGCACTTTACTAAGTGTTAATACATATAAGACACCTGAATACTTGATATCATCATCTCGGCTGTTTGTTGTTCATGCAGAGCACAGATGGCCCGAACCATGCAGACCCGAACCATGCTTAAACACGAACAGTGCGCATACTCATGGAGAAGGTGTATAAAGGCTATATCAGCGAGGGGTTATACTGAATTTGAGTTCAAGATACTCATGTTGGAATCGAGGGGTAGCCACGGGGGTAACCTTAACTGGGGGTAGCTTCAAGCCTGTACACCGGGTCGTGCAGATTCTGATGAGACGGCACTTTCACTGACACGTTCACGGCATGTGCCTGCAGACCGGACTTTTTTTGTCTGCAGGTGACATGGGGTTTCATCAGCACCTGTTCCTCATCAAGCCTCTGAGAGGAAGCTTATAAGATTTGATGAGTTAACATTTTTTGTTGTTGGTTATCTTTAATAAGGTATCCCAGTGTGCAAAATCAATTTTTTTCTTCTACATTTTCCCTTTCTGTTTTTCAGAAATTTTTGCTTGATCTAAAATTTTGCTGATTTTCAAAAGTTGACATTTTGGCAAATATTAGTCACAGGTGACAATTCTTCCAGTTGTCCGTTATCATCCAAATGTGGGTATTAGGGGAGGCTGTCAATAATAAAGCTGAGCGATTGCAAAAAAAAATCTTGTTATATGTATATATTTTCAAAGCCGCGAGACACATAACCTGTGGCATGTTTTGAACATTGATATTGATATTTACAACTAAAAAATATTCATTTATCCCTTATATAACACATTATTATTTAATATATTTAAAAGTAATAATAAATACTGGAATAAACATGGTAACAAATGTATACGATTGTGATTATCTACAACATGTTTTTTTTCTGAAGCGCTGTTTGTTTTGGCTTGCTTTGCTTTGTTTGGCCCGAGAGGGCTTTAAGAAATGTTAGGTCTGTCGCTACAAGCTTTCTTATTGGCTGACTGTTCGGATAACGTATATAAGCACCCAGTTTATTTAATAAAGTTGAGATTTAAAAAGTAATAAATCAAAGAGTTACATCAGTATCGACGTTTGGCAAAAAGAAAAAAGAGTTTCGTGTGTGCTATCAGTCACTAGTAATCTGGCCTCTAACCTGTGTGAAAAAAGTATTAATAGCAAATACAATTGGCAGCGGTAAAGACAGCAAAATATGCGATGGCTTTCAACTGGATCGGGGGCGACCTGATTTTCTGAATAAGGTTACTTTATTCATTATTCCTTGGATGTATTCTATAAAAACGTGAAAACAGAAAATCAACGTCAAGCAGTTATTGGTATTAGCTGTCTGGTGTAACCTGATTTGCATGTAGACATGTATTTGGAAATGGAACTATTAGCGTTTAATTATTCAGTTTTCCTACAGTCCCCACCTCTGTGTAAAGTATTTGTTCCAAAGGAGAAACTTCTATGGAAGGACACCTTAAAAATTATAGTATGCTGAACATTGGAACATATGTCTGTATATGAATTGATGATAACGATATCTTTCTGTACGTTTTGTACTGACGGCTCTTCAGGGTGGTGGCGGTTATCACAATCTGCAAAGTCACAGCATTTGCATGAGTCATAAGCGTGAATTGAGTCCCAAACAATATAAGGACATGACTGGCGTATATTGTGTTGCTGGCACTAACACTGTAACAAACGATGGTGCATGGTGTAACTTTACGGAAGGTCTTTGCTTTGATGTTTGACGTCATAGTTTCATAAGCTTTCTCTTTATTGTGCGGCGTTGGACGATCAAAGCTGGTCCACAGTACACACACAAAATGAGAAATTTTATACTTGTCTAACCATGCATTAAGAACAGATATTTCGATCTCATTCCACTTCTCGAAACTTCTGTGGAAAAACCATCAATACCCAATGCCATGTGTCCTTCGTGGAAACCTTGACGATTGTCCCTTGTGCTCGGGATGAAGACGGGTCCATCTTAGACACGAAAGAAGGGACCGCCTTTCTCTGGTCTGTTGGTGAGGCACAGGACTCAAATACATGCTGTCTTGAGTTCAAATCTCGGCCGCTGCGGGTACTGGATGACACCTGGATACAAATAAAATAATAGGAAGTGAGTAAGCACTACCACCCTGCCACGCAGTCCCAAACTGAAATGGTACCCTGCAGATGTACATACAAAAATTAAGAATAAGATAAGACAGCTTAAAAATAAAGAGGCGGCTTCCGCCACAAAAAATGCAAAACAAAGCCCAAGAAAAATAAAAAAAAAGGGATAAAACAAAAAGGCGTGTCAGTCTTGGGGAGTATCAGGCTAAAAATAAGGAGAAACTTTAGATGAGATAGAAATGAAGGGATACAGGATTTTTTATAAATTGAATGCCTTGTCAAGTTATTTTAGCGCATTTACTTATATAAGTT
This sequence comes from Sipunculus nudus, assembly GCA_026874595.1. NCBI lineage: Eukaryota > Metazoa > Annelida > Sipuncula > Golfingiida > Sipunculidae > Sipunculus > Sipunculus nudus. Next base: position 34,409,138 of record CM049306.1, on the reverse strand, counting down.
GCTCATATAATAATCTAGGTTTGCCACTTCCTGAATCACTAGCAGACCTATGCCAGAAAGTCTGCTGTGTAATTTCATATCAAACCTGTATTTTCCGTTTTGCATTTATGTTTGGTGTTAGTTGTTTTATCAATAATCTGATATGTTATTAATTGGCGGATTTACAAGGACATTGGTAACAAGAGTCATTTTCACTTTGTCACCATATGTCTACTAACTTAATTTGTTAAAAAAATGTGGATTTGTATCTATTCCTATCGATGACGGGAACAGCTGCGTAATTAAAGGATAGCACGGATGAAGTTATTACATGGACTGATGATCGCAACTTTTCCCTTTTAATACTCTTCAGCTATGCATACATGGGTCTGCTCCGTCCATAGAATCCCCTAATGGCTAACTTATCGGCTGAATTGTTTGCACATTAGGAGAGTCCTTTAACATTCAAATGTTGTATATATTTTATTGAAGTTTATCATAATTATATTGAAACACGCTGAGACAATCAGTTTTGTTTCTTTCAAAATAACATAAGTTTAAGGAGAGTTTAAAACCATGGTTGGAAATAAGATAATCTTTATATTAAAATGTGATAGACCATGGCTTAATAATTATAATAATGAGTGCAATTATTGTAATAAATTTATTAATCACATTTGATTGCTGTGTGAAAGGCCAATGCGGATGGAATTTGGCTTGTAGGTAAAAGCGTGCTAAATGGTTTTCTTTCCATATCTCACAGACACTTGAATATTGGCCAAAGCAGTTTCAGTAAACATAACATTTATTCTTATTCGTTATTGAGCCCGAAACCAGAAAACAGATCTTGCCTATAGCTTGTATGCATCAAAGGAATACAGGCTGGAATCCTCGCTTGCAAACTGCCCTGGGTAGACCCGCGGTGAATTTGTTTTCATCTTCTGATTGGTTGTGTATTGTTAAAAGACAAATACACGATGGAAAAATGGACTATTAAATAAGTTTACCCAAAAATTTCTAAGCCAAAAGTAAACGTATAGGATGCAAGCGCCTGTCCCAGCTAAGGCCAGTAGTCGGGACCATGCTAAGTATCGCATAGTCCGTACCCGTGGAGACAATGAAACGCTAGGAGAGATGTACGGCTGAAGTCCAATGACAACAATGAAAACAGTTCATTTTCTTTCTTTTTTTTTTGGGGGGGGGGGTTAAGGTGACCTTAACATGTTCCTCCGGGGCAGCCCCGTTGAGCGTATTAAGTTTCACTTCAAATCTAAAGCGGTATTAGTTGCGTGTAATAAAAGTGATCGCTAATAAACTTGAGACAATAACGATTTAAGATGCGTGCAAAGTGAAAAATTCACGTCCGGGGTCGGAGCCGGCTTGGTTCAAACACAATACTGACAGGAATACTGGTGAGAAATGCCAAGGCCTCGGATCGTTATTACAGCCTGCAGTTCTGTCCTAATGAATTAGAGTTTCACACGTGGAGCAGGCGATCCATATTGAATCCAACAGTGTAAACACGAGATAGATACTCTAGAATTAACAACGTGCCGGAAGTCGATGAAGCGCGTTGATCTGTGGGCGTGCAGGGTGCCGGGACAGCCCGTGGCCAGTCATCCCCTTCAGCGGTCACTGCTAATGTTAAATTTCATCATTAGTGTACCTGCCATTGTCGCCTCAGGAGAGCGATGGATATACTACATCACGGTACTGCGTGCATCTGCCGGGGGGGGGGGGGGGGGGGGGTTAGAGAAACTCCTTCAAATGATTTAACTAATGGTGCCATTTTTATCAGTTTTTCGCACGACACATTAGGTGAATAAATGTTTTATGGTTAGGAAATTTCCGTCCCTATAGCACAAAGGGCATAATTAATTCAGTTGGTGAATACCCTCTCCATAAACATGATGTAGCGTGCTGCGGCTGCCGCGAGAATAAATTATTGTAAATTCAGACGAATGTCAAAGAATTGTCAATAATCCTTTGATTAATCATCAACAGTAATAAACAATAATCGTCGATATTTTCTCTCTGTAGTAAATTGGAAATACTGTTTTCAAATATATCTTATACACCCGATGTATACGCATTCGGAAAACATTCTCCAATATGGCATAGGATATTCAAAAGCGTGCTTTGATTCTAAGCCACGTTATAATATCAATGGGACAGCTGTTTATAACCGGTGGGATAGCTATTTAATATTTAATAGATGGTTGTTTAGTATCAAAGATATATATGTATATATATATATATATATATATATATATATATATATATATATATATGATTAATAGTAGTATTAGTTATTGTATGGCATATTCAAGTAGGGAGTTTAACCAAATGAATGTTTGATAATTTCATTGTACATAAATATGGAGTATCATGATTAGATATTAGTGTGAGAACTTTGGTCAGAGGCACACGTGTCTCGTTTCATGTTAATTTTAGTACTATATTGTTATAGGTGCTCTTTTTATTGTGTGACACGGGCGTAACTCGTGTTGTTGTTGCACTCTCAGTTGAATCCGTACTGGTTGAACTCTCGTTGTCATGCTAGCTAGGGGCTTTCTCGCCTGGCCGAGCCGGGTCGGGCTCACGTGTGGACCCTGGTGTGTGGACCACAGCGATGTTTTTCTAGATGATTCCTGTAACGCGTGTTTACTGTGTATTACGTTGGATACTTAAAACTGTTCGAGAAGTGGAAAATTCTCGGCTTGAGGCAAAGGTTAAATAAAGAGGCTATGTTTTAGAGCCGAGAGAGAGGTGAGAGAATATTCCAGCAGACACAGACTTGTGGGACCTATCCGATTATCCAGTAATTTCAGGGATTCTACTATTAATAACTCTATACAATTTAATGTTGCCTGCCTCAAGTTTACTTTCTGGATTGTTGCAGGAGCTTTGCATTGGACTGTTATTCTCCGAGAGAATTCGTGTGAACTGTGCGCCGGCCTATGCATTTTAAAGGACTTGTTGTTGTACCGCTGTGGTATTGTGTGGTTATGTTGATTTAGTAATGTTAGGGTTGTTTTGGGAATAAATTGTGGTTATTTGTTGACAAAAAACCGCTGATTTCTTTATTCATTCCCCTAGACATTTCACGCTGCCTAGTGTTGCAGAATCTGATTTTCTATCTCCTTGACAGGATTTGTGTTCAGCACGCATACGTAATCTGTTTATATTAGGTTCCTTAACAATATACAGTTTTATTCTATGTGAGCCGTCTCCGTTTGGCGGTCACTATTGTTACGACTGTTTGTAGACGTCAAAGAATGAGTACCTTTTTAGTTTGGTTTTCTCGGGATTTTGTCTCTGGAGGAGAGTCAATATTAAAATTTTTGTAATTATTGGCAGTCGGCGTTATGGGGAGTGGTGTTTGGCCAGAAGATGGTCAGGACTTGTGATGTCAGAGGGAATATATATGTCGTGATTAAGAAGATATTCGCGACAATTTCCCGGTCAGCGCGCCAGCCTGACGATATCTGCAGTCATGGGGAAGTCTGCGTGCTGCATGAGAGTCTATACAGAGGAACAGACCGAGGACATTATTTAACTGTACGCGTAACTGTAGAGGTACTGGATATCGCTGTTTGGAAGCATATTCGGTTACCTAGAGCTGGATGATTCCAGGAAATATCAGTTGTGAAAGACATTTATTCTTAGTCCAGATAGAATAGTCTGTGCGCTAGTTAGTCAGTGCACTTTGAATTGTGTCTCGAGAGGCAAACCGGTACCGCAGCGAGGGACTGTTGGTGGTCGGAGCTCTGTGTATCTATAAGTGGACTGATTGTACTGTGTACACAGCTCGAGAAGACAGTGAGGCGAGCAGCGCAACATTCCGATGTCACGTGTACGCGATGGTCATGTGATCAGGATAATTGTAAACAAGGGACTATTCTGTGTGGTGTGGTTAACGGACTTAGTGATTTTTCTGTGTTTATTATAGGGCGCTTGTGATCTTCGGTGCTTATAAATATGAATTAAGAGCCTCCCAGGCTCCTGAGAAATATAAATGTAAAATACAGTGAGACCTCGTTGTGTCGAACTCCCTTAAGTCGAATACACCGTTTATATCGAAGTTAAAGACTCGATATTCCGGACAACTGTAGTTAAATTATGACCAAAAGAAACCCCGCTTGTTTCGAACTCGGATGTGTTCAAGTTTTCTGAGGGTCCCTTTCATTTCTGATTCATGTTTTGGAGTGTACGAAGGTATGAGTTTAGGCCAGTTGGTTTGAAAGTTTATAGAACCTGGTCGTTTACATGTTTTGTAATGTGACAGATACCTATACGATATTTAATTTTGTATCACGTTGTATCGGTGCAATCGTCAGAGTCCTACTCAAATATTCACATGCTGCAGGAGTGGCCTTTAACATGTAGGCCGCGCGGATAAATTAATAAATATCGCATTCAATATCACTCGGGCCAAGCATGCAATCTTACTCAGTGGTATCTTCTTTTTTTAATTCTCAAACGTGAGTTTTTTCTTTTACAAAAATATGACATAACTTATCCTACTGAGGTTTATCAAATCTGAGTTTATTTATATTTTTTTCCGTTAGATTCAGGAAATGAATATTTTTGCTTTCAGTGCTCATATACGCTTTTCATTTCCTGTCATTTCATGAATAATAATATGTTTCTTTTGGCTGTCGTCATCCGTCGTCGTTTTTGGCATACTTTTAAGTGAAAGGCTCAATATTTTCCTCCGGTAAATATGGGTATTTTAACAAAGATCTCAGAAAATGTATTCTGGCTTATAGTTGCCCGGGTATAAGAATAATTCAGAATTATAACGTGTTTATATGGATCTGGGGTTTATTTTTAAGATTCACCATATTCCTAAAAACAGGTTTGATTTTACACTATGATTCATAAAGATTCCCCAAATTTCATATTTCAGCGATTTGGGGCATACATTATATTTTTAGGCTGCATGATAACGGTTAATAATTCACTATTCCCCGTTTTTATTGAGCTCCTGCTACATTTCAAAAAGCGGTGCATGCCATGTGACGTCATAATTGCCAGTGGGGTCTAATGGATATCGCTTCTTGGATGGCTGTCTGAAGCCATGTTATAAAACACATTTCTCCTAGAATACTGTACACTGCTATAACAACCTGAAACGCATTTTTTTAAAAGCTTTTTTTTTACTATAAGATGTTCACAGAACGGACATATATGAAACAGTTGATACTAATCAGTGTAATCGGTCTTGATGGGCAGAGCCACAGAGACAGAGAAAGAGACAGACAGACAAATTGACAGGAAAACAGACAGACAGAGAGACAGAGTGAATAGATGTGAGCGAGCGGAGAAGTGTGGGAGTGACAGTTGCCCGGCTGTCACTCCGCGAAGGGTTAATTTACCTGATTCAGTCACGTTTCATGAAAGAAGACCCATACGTACTCTGGTCACGTGGGACATGCGCCAGGAACAAAATGGATGATTAAGGCTATTTCTGTTTTCTGTTTCATCGCCTCAGAAATTCCCCAGGTCACAAGATGCTTTCCCTGCAGCAGCATGAAGCCACTGCTGAAGCACTGAAATCATTATCAGTAAGAGACTGCAGCGCCGACGTCACAGCTAGAGTGTCTGGAAGACAAACCCCTTGTTGAATACCAAGAAACACGGGAACAATGCAACTCTAACAATGCATACAAAAACGTTGTTTTTCGATTCAGAAGTGAAGATTTGATAAAATAGAATTTCTAAGGTTCTGATATAAACATACTGGTTGGATTGGTATCTTGTTCCTGAGCGCGTCTTGCTGTTACTTATTTTGCCACCGACTATTCCAGGGATAAAATTGAAAGAGTCATGCCGATGTTCGGTGACTTTATATATATATATATATATATATATATATATATATATATATATATATATATATATATATATAAAATACATAGTATTATGTGGGAATTTAGTTTTAAAAATATTTATTTACTCTTCATGTTAATATGCTTGTATGCCCGTTTATGTGAATTACTGTCTCCGCCAGGAGGCTATGCGTTAATTTACGTTCATGTGTGTGTTTGCGAGGTTGTTTCCAATATAACTCATTAAGTCATGAACGGAACCTCATGAAATAATCAGGGCACTTCGGGAATAAGCCAAGGAAGAAGCTATTAGATTTAAGCGTGGATCAAGCATATGATCAGGATCCAAGAAACGTCATCAAGGAATATTTACTATTGCCGAGTCACATCTGCACGAATACAAAATGGGAATATGGGCCGATTAATTGAATACAAACACGGTTTTGGGAGCATCTTACTAAAGCTCCCCCCCCCCAGCGGAGTTCTGCATTCCCTAGTATGCCGATTTCGGGTTATATCCTAATAACTAATTGCAAGTTCGCCTCAACCGAATGAAACAGGAGAACGACCCGGTAGGTGCAGGGAATTAGGTGCAGATTTGTTTCTTAAAGAAAGTTTGACTTACAGTCATTAGGCAAGGCTAAAAAAAACACACAGGCGTTGAGGGCGTGGCTGTGTTTGACTGCGTACGGCTGTCGTAAGGTTACCCGATATTGACGGCACGTCTAACGACAGATAATGACCTGGCGGAAGCACTAATGAGGACGTCAGACTAATGACCGGGAATGAGTAATTATCGTAAGGATCATTAAACTCTGATGAATCTTGTTACCACCGTGTAGTCTGTCTCAACGCCACACTCATCTCATTAAAGTTTACACATGCAATGACTCCGTTGTCACCACTGTTGTCTAATTATTCGCAAATTGTAATATTATAAACATGAAACATTTTATTGTATTATTAGGGACAGTAGTGGTAGTAATGTTAGTAGTAATGGTGGTAATAATAGTAGCAGTAGTCTTAGTATAAAAATACTTTAGATAATAAAACTATAATCATAATCATACTACTGCTATTAATACTACTAATTCTACTACTATCACTGCTACTGCTACTACTACTGCCAATACTACTACCAATACTACTAATGATAATAATAATAACATTTAATCTTCTCTTATCGGGATGATGATTATTATTAATTATTATTATTATAATGTATTTCCTATTATTATTTTTAGTATTGTATGATTCGTTTTATAAAATCATATACTTTTTCTTGTTTCTGGTGTAAGCGTTTATCACATGTGAAGATAACAAAACAATTTAAAACACCAGCCAATTATAGTGTCCAAAACACGTGAACCACTATTATTTTCGCCCTCTATCAGCAGTTCAGATGGAATTAGTACAGATAAAAATATAAATGTCTTTTTCCAAGTTATAACGTGCAAAAAAAAATGATAAATCTTAAGTGCTCACTTACGAAATTATTCCTGTGGCAATATTCGATGTGCCATCTATTCGCAATCATACAATGGCAAACAACAAGCCATTCATTCATGGAGTACGTATTTTTTGTCAATTTACTGTGAATGAATAGTTCCATTAGAAATAAAATACACTGTTTTTAACGAGGGACCTAAATCGACCACAATAAACAGAGGCAAATCGTATAAATATTTAGTATTTCATAAAAAAATTAAATTTCAGTCATGCGTGTTATTTGATATTAGATAAAAGAGGTCCACATTTGAATGCAACGAATAGTTAAATGTCGATTAGTTAGATAAAAAAAAATTGTGTGATGCTATGTGGCAGGCCATTTATTCTAGGCAACTTTGCTTATGTGTATATAACATCGTCCCTGAAACAGAAACTGATTTGTAGAGGTTTTGAAAAACACAATAATTAATCAGTGATAAAATGTCCAATGCCGTACAATTAATACGGATTTTATTTAATAAAGAAATCCATAAGATGGAAAATGACTATAGACAAAGTCCCTTTCCATCTTATGTCGGATGACCTGAACACGTGATCATAAAAGGTAGGTACCTGTAGGAATGTCAGGATTGTACTGAGTTTTTATTGTTATTCTTCTGCAAGTGGTATTATGTTTTCCCCGTTGTTGATTGGTTTGATTGCTTAACCAGTTATGAAGGGACTATCGTCGTCATTCACAGATTTCAAAAGAAACTTTAAGTATGGTTTCCAGAAAGGGTGACAGTGAGTGTCACTCAAAATAACCTTGTGCTTAGGGCTACACCCTTTACTTTGCGACCAGTCCCTTCCCAGAAGGGTTGTACGTTATTATAGATATATGGGTATATCATGATACGATGAATCGCGTATTGCGTATCGCAATACAGTTTTCAAATATCGGTGTTTTTCGAAATTATATTAAAATTGCATATTGTAGCAAAAATAATGTTTTTCTCGTAGGAAAGGTTCAAGTAAGCCTGATAAACCATAGGCCGATGGTCCGTTCCAGGAAATTTGAATGTTTGTTCAATGACTTATTGGTAAAGGAGAAATATTTCAATACAACGAAATACGGTCAAAATAAGTAATCATGCATTTTTAAGGCCTTGTCACACAGCCGTTGACGCATAAATTGCCCATGATGTACGCATAAAATTGAAAAATCTGGATTTTTCCGGACATACGTGGAAAAGATTAGAAAAGTTAGGGGCTATGCGTGAAATTTTGACAGATGAATCACGCAAGAACGACGAATAAACTACGCATGAAATACGAATAAACCGCGCAAAGAGCACGCATATTTACAGAAAAGCCAAATTCCGAGATAATTCCCACGGATGAAACACGCACTATCACGAAAGATCTGCGTATGATCCACGCATGATTCACGCAAAGCACGAATGAATAGCGCATGCTCCGCGTATAGATCGCGTATGTATCAAGCATGAATCGCGCATGTTCCGCGCATGCGGACATTGGGTGTTTGTATCGCGTCCGCTAGCTGCCGCTGCATTTTTTCACAAATAGTCATTACAGACTGGACACCATAAAATAAAGAAGAAAGAACCACGAAAACCGCTGACGAGTGAACATCTGTTTCAGCGGTCCGAATTCGGCCGGTTTATCTACCCTGTCCCCATACGCGATTCTTGCGTGAAGCATGCGTGATTCTACCGTAAATCTACCGTAGTTCATGTGTTTTAATAAGTGATTTATGCGTAATGTGCGTAGTTCTTAGCGGTATACGCAATATATAAGTGATACATCTGCGATACATGCGTGTTATATGCGTGAAAGGTTCGTTAAACATACACGGACATACGCAGAACGGTCGTGAAAATCGCCGATTTTGCGTAACAATCACAATGTATCGCGCACTAACGCGTATGAATTACGCATTTATTGCGTAAGAACTGCGTATAAACTACGTAAATTACGCATAGATCGCGGAAATCCAAATAGAGGAAAAATTTTTGTGCAGCTCAAAACCGTTTTCGCGTATGTCCGCGTATGCCCACCCCGGCCCCCCACTCGCTTCGCATAGCGACGAATGAAATGCGCATGAAAAACTTATGAATTACGTATATCGCGCATGAATTGCATATCTCCGCAATATGCCTAATATTTCATGAGTAGTTTATGTGCAAATAATGCGTAAATGCTGTGTGAAACTGTCATTAACAGCATTAAGATCAAGTGTCAAGTTCACATTGTTTAAAAACGCAAATCTTGCGATGTGATACATGGCTTTGATTGTTCACATCTCCTATACCTCTCTGTTCAAACCATAGTCCATAAAGATTTCTTTCAGTTGTTACGAAGAGAAATTGTTGAGGGGTAAATCCTGGGCCGATCCCGGAGTCGAACCCAGGTCGTTGGCGTACAAATCCGGCGTCCCAACCGCTTCGCTAGAAAAAGCAAGCTTCCCTAGCGAGACAGTTCGGTCCGCTTTTATGTCACCCCGTAACACACCCCCTCTTAAGAGCGTTCTGCTATCAGAACAAGACTAAATATTCAAGGAGTCACACTTATTCCCTGGGCCACAAAGTAAACCTTCACGTTGGATGAGCCCCCATTTTGTTACGAAGAGAAATTTTTTAGGGGAAAAATCCTGGGCCGATCCGGTAGTCGAACCCAGGTCGGTGGCGCAGATGTCCGGCGAACCAACCGCTTCGCTAGCAAAGCAAGCTTCCCTAGCGAGAGAGTTCGGTCCGCTTTTATGTCACCCCGTAACATAGTATTGCCAACAAAGTATTACATACTAAGTATTACATACTTATGTACTAAGTACATAAGTAAGTAATATTGCCGTATTTCGTGTTTAAAAAAATGATCTGCATAAACGTTAATATTTATAACCGTCATATTTAACGTGATAAATAATAAATAATAATAATAATGATAATAAAAGTTTATTAGATAGATAGATAGATTAGATAGATAGATTAGATCAATATATTAGACAGACAGACAGAAATGTGTTGACGATATTAAGTCCTACAAGTTTCCAGTTACTTTATTTTATGAGGAAATAAAATCCTCGTGTATTATACTCCAAGCGGACTTTTCGAAATTATTATCCTTTCAGAGGAAGGAAGATGGTACACAAGTATCGACCAAGTTATCACGAATAACTGGACTGTTATATGTTAAAGGTTTTTTGTTAAAACTATAATCAATACTTAATTAATAGATGCGGTCAGTTTTTTTTTTAATATAGACTTCCTTTATCAAATATCAAGTAGCATGCATGACCGATATTTTGAGTGTTTTTGTTAAATAAGTAAAACATATTTACTATTTCCTTTAAATTATTTTGGTCAACTTACGTTCATCGTTAATAAAAAAATGTATTTATTTTTTCTTACGGAGCCATTCATTTCTAATAAATTGCCAAAAAAATGTAAAGTACGCTTTGAATCACCGGCCTATTGTATGCCATTGTATGAATTCGAATATATGGCATTTCAAATATTGCCTCCAGCATTATTTCTTAAGCGATCACTTACGAGTCATATTTTTTTGTGCATTATTCAAACAGGAACAAAAGGAGTTTCTCTATGTACTCATTCCTTTTGAACGACCGATGGAGGACTTTTATTATTATTGTTAACCTATATTTTACACTATAATTGGCTGTTGTTTTAAAATGCGTTATTATTTTTACTTGCAACAAAAGCGTTTTATTATTATTATCTTTAACTTTATTATTATCGGCCCATATTCGTAAAAAATGCGTTGTTATTTTTACTTGAAACAAAAGCTTTTTATTATTATTATTGATATTATTATTATTACTATTATTATTATAATTATAACTATTATTATTTTATTATCATTATTATGATTATTATTATTATTATTATTATTATTAGTAGTAGTAGTAGTAGTAGTAGTAGTAGCAATATTTCTGGTAGTAGACGTAGTAGTAGTCGTAAAATTGGAAAGGGATATGGAGAAAAGCAATGGTGGGCGGAGGAGTATGCGCTCTCTCAGTGTCGTCTAGAAATAAGGCTCTCATTAAGTAAGTCTCCATGCCTGCGAGTTACATGGAGGTTTATTTGTTAATTATTACAATCAGTGCGGAGTTCATGTTGCTGGTGTGATGGAATGCCACATCATCTGTCCTGAATGGCCACTAAGCTTAATTGAACCTTGGATGCATCGATCTGCATGTTAATTGTCATAAACAGTGGACCTGCCGCTATGTGCCACAGACATTGGCATGTCTAATGTTGACAGGGCGTACAGCACGTTAAAAGCTGGTCTGATACCACCTGTCATGGGCACACATTGTTAATACCGTGGTGACAGTATTGTTTTATTTAACCGGACAGATGCTGTGACCAAATGAACACTAATGACCCGCGTTATGACACGCGTTGATGGTCGTCTTGAGTCCACTTGCTGTGAACTTCCGGTTAAATCAAGCAGGAAATGGAGCCATTAGCAACCGTCCTTAATTATCGCTGCTACAATGGTTCGAAGACCGAAGTGTTTCAATGACACACACATGTGACGGGAAATCAAAGGTCATGCGTGTCACTCACACTTTCATTACTTATAAGTGCATATTTGATTGTTTAATTCTATTAATCTTATTGTCACCAGGTTAAAATTGTCACTGTTTCTATATCGTATGCGGAATATTAATCTTACTTTTTTCTGCCATATACAAAATGACACTAGCTAGCACACAATTGAGCGGAAGCCTCCGCGAATATAAAACATTCCGACAGAACATTCCCTTTGTCTCCACCCGCTATAACAATTTGGTTTTATGTTTCAAGTCCCCTTACTCCATAATATGTCGTGGAAATCGAAGCAGGAAAAAAGAAGATAAGTTGAAAAAAAAAACAATGGGAACATAACCTCCCTGGAATCAGTGTCTTTCCCTTGGGTCCCTTAGAAAAATCACACATTAGGTTCTAAACCATTTAATTTTTTTCTCGAAAAATTGACTGTTTTGAAAAAAATTAATATTAAATTTAAAAATAAAAGTAATCCCAGCATAAATGTCCACATTTAATTTAAATGCATAATAGAAACTTGATAGGTGGTTTAACATTCAATATTTTTCTCTGATTTATTGAAAAACATACAAATACTTTTTTCCCATAATTTGACAAAAAAGAATACAAATAGAAGATTACTAAGTTTTAACACATCAGTTTCTTTCGTCAGATCGAATATCTCTTTGCCTGATAATTAATTTATATAACATTACATGAACAACCAACCCCTTACAATTCTCGAAAAATATTTTTCGAAATAAGCGCTTTTCTCATATATTTAATCATTTAGCTTTCTACAATATTCCGGAATATTATTTTTTCCCCTCTTACTGTTATCTTATGTTCAGAACCAAGGTTTTCCTTGCAACAAACATTCTGGAAATAAAATTAAAATGAAAAGTTAAATTAAGACAATGTCAAAGCCAATGTGAAAGAGAGAGCAATGGATGTTCAATGTATTTCTTGGTACTAGATTTTATTGTCCTGTTGAATGTTTCAGTTTCGAGGAAAATAATCCCATCCCGATCTCCTGTTACTTCATGAGAATTTTTATTCCAACAATAAAATCCACGGGCTTTTTGTTAATAAAGTAAATTGGATGTGAAAGAAGAATTACTGGAAGCATAGCTATGGTGTATTGGAAATATGGTTACAAAAGAAGATCCTATATTCTCTTGATAGTTCGATGACGTAGGAGCATACCTCTCTAATTATTTTCGTGACTCAATGCTCTAATATCATATATCCGGGTCTGCACTATCATCGTGATTTCAATTTGTGATAATATCATGATAATAAAATCCTGCGCGTTACAGTGTTCAATTAAGGGGCCCATCGCACGACATGAAATTAGAGATAAGTTTTTATTTGCTCGTATTATATATACAATTTCATTAATTTGTTATATAATCTTCAAGTGTTCATAATTAACAATTTTTGTAGAAATCTAGTCTGCAGTGATACGAATGTAGGGTATCGACTGCGTCTTGAATTTCAATATATTTTCCTTCGTATGGACTCCTGCGTTTTCATTCATCCCTCTTGCTTGCTTGTTCTAATAGAGGCTGAAAATGTAACTTTCACCATTTTAAATATTGCTGACCTTTTGTTAAAATATGTTCGCAATGGTAACATTCAATGTATTTTTAAACCACTGTGAAGATACCCTTTGATTAAACAGAATGTATTATAGTAGTAACCCTTTTGGGTTGAGATGTTATACTTTTGGAGCTAGGAGTCCCATTAGACACGGAAACCTTTAGAGAGAATCTCCGAGCTGCTAGTCAGGTTGAATCATATTTTTTGAACCCAAAAATAGGTTCTCAGGTCCTGAAAAAAAGGGGAGGGGTTCCTGGCCGCAAAAATTGTCTGAAACCCTTAAAATTAGAAAGAGTGTGTGTGGGGGGGGGGGGGGGGGTCCGAACCGCTGCACCCCTCCCCCGGATCCGATTCTGTCGATTATCCATTACACAGCCCCATGACATGCGACCACCAAAGTCACCATTTAGCTTAGGTCAACGCAGGGGCGAATCCTTTGACCCCCCCCCCCCCCTCCCGGATCCACTTCTGAAACGCGATACCACTAGCACAGATCTCCACGATATTTTTTTTGCCATCGGAGAAAGACCGCCACAGACTAAGACCCGTCACTCTCAGATTCGAACTCGCATCTGCAAGTACATTGAATAAAAGGTCATACACGCTAACTAAACCATCTCCAGTCACATCGAGTGGTGGCTTATCGTTATGATAATATGGCCGTTTGAATCGGAATTGTCCTCCCCAGAAGCAATGCATTTAACGAAACATAATATACCGGTATGAGCCTACAGCAAAAATAAATATTCTTCATTAAGAAAAAAAAATATCAGTCAGTATTTCCTACTTTTTTTTATGAAATTGGTACATCATTCTTTAGCTTATGTTAACATGCTTTAAATGTTCATTCAAATTGTGTTTTCCAGGGAGGCAATAATCGGGCCTCTGGAGAGAATCTCGCAGCTGCTAGTCAGGTTGAATCATATTTTTTGTCGAGTGTACTACATCCATTTTCAATGCATCTTAATTACCATTTCCTTATAATGAGAATCATATGCAGGGACGCCTACGCGATGGACCAGGGTACACACTACACTTTTCCGAATTGTAACCCTGGGCCAGCCAACACTGGTTTAAACCGACCGGCACGCCCTCGGTCCCCCCCCCCCCCCCCCCCCGGAAAAAAAAATTACGTCGTGCAGCCAACACAGCCCCTACATATCCAGTCCCAATGAAGTCGGACCACCAAAGACACCATTAAGCTTGGGTCAACGCAGGGGCGGTTCCAGGATTTAGGAAAAGACTGTGTCAAACCCAGGAGGATGAATGATTAAACCCAAAAATAGGTTCCCAGGTCCTGAAAAAAAGGGGGACGGGTTCCTGACCGCAAAAAAAAAAATGTCTGAAACCCTTAAAATTAGAAAGAGTGTGTGTGTGGGGGGGTGGGGGTCCGAACCCCTGCACCCCTCCCCCCGGATCCGATTCTGTCGATTATCCATTACACAGCCCCATGACATGCGACCACCAAAGTCACCATTTAGCTTGGGTCAACGCAGGGGCGAATCCTTTGATCCCCCCCCCCCCCCCGCCGATCCACTTCTGAAACGCGATACCACTAGCACAGCTAGCCAAAAATCTCCACGATATTTCTTTCGCCATCGGAGAAAGACCGCCACAGACTAAGACCCGTCACTCTTAGATTCGAACTCGCATCTGCAAGTACATTGAATAAAAGGTCATACACGCTAACTTAACCATATCCAGTCACACTGAGTGGTGGCTTATCGTTATGATAATATGGCCGTTTGAATCGGGATTGTCTTCCCCAGAAGCAATGCATTTAACAAAACATAATATATACCGGTGTGAGCCAACAGCAAAAATAAATGTTCTTCATTCAGAAAAAAAAATCAGTCAGAGTATTTCCTACTCTTTTTATGAAATTGATACATCATTCTTTAGCTATGTTAACATGCTTCAAATGTTCATTCAAATTGTATTTTCCAGGGAGGCAATATACTGAAAATTCAATTAAAGCAAGGGAATAAAATATCCGTATCGAATGATTCTATACAATAATGAAGGGCCACACTCCATTGTTATATTTGAAAAGTTAGTGAATGTATCGTATCCTGGAGGAAGAAGAAACGTTTATTCAGGATACGAAGATATTGCACTAAGGCCATAAAATAATACTGTATTTTCATCCTATATTTCTTTATAATATTGAATTATTCTTTATAAGTAAAGACAATGTCCTTGATAGAGTTAATTAAAGGTATGGAAAACGGATTAAATTCTGTGCTAATCATATATAGCCGTTCAACAATTAATTAAGTTTTGTATAATTCTTGCCAGCTGGCGAAGTCAGCGGATTGCGTCTCAACCGGAAAAAAAGATTTTTGTTCCCGTAGAACAATCATTTTTTTGTGTCGTCTGAATGTTTTGCCAAATTTTGTTTTACCTTACATCTTCCACGGTGATGTCGTAGTGAAAAAAATGGCAAAATATGTTTTTGTTTCTTTTGAAAAATAATGCTTTTTTTGTTGCCTTACTGGTAAAATATTTTTTTTGTGTGGCCTGTTTTTTGCTTATTTATCGTCTTCTATCATATCTCCCAAGGTGATGTTATGGTAAAAAAAATGCGTCAGCAACTGCCTTTCCCCGTAGAGGCCTTATTTTGAGACAGCACTTTGATCGGGGAATAAAGAGATGCCGACAGCTCACTGATAGTTTTCTTTGTATTATTAAAGTTTCAAGAAAAGTAAGTTGAAAGGAACAGGTACTAGACAAGATGGCGAGACAAGATAGACATGAGACGAAAAAGAAGCAACTTTTAATGGGGTCTCGGATCTATGGTTTCCAGTTTACCCCGAAATAGTACCAATAAAAATCAATGTCAGTTGGAGCAGTCGCCACCTCCTGTACCTTATAGGACGTTAATCTAACAGTGCGGATACAACTGAAATCAATTTGGTTTATTTAAATACATCGCCATATGAAAGCTGCGTGTTATGTCATTGAAAATTAATCTTACCTTATGAAATGTTGCGATCGGGTGAATTATGTGTGAATGACACTGCTGAAAGAAATAACAGAACCAAGGGCTGAAAGCAATGTCCTATCGGATGCTCATCTGTCAAATTAACAGCGGGGACACTCAAGGATTATGTGTCATGTCTATATTTAGATTTCAGGTAGCAGCCCGGGCAAAAAGCTCAAGTTAAAATCAGTCCAAACGATCCTTTAATTCAAATTAAACATTTCACAAAGTATATCATTTGGAACCCGAAATGGTGTTCTTTCTGATGGAATAAGTAATTATGAAATTCATATTCATATGATATTGTACTGTTTTTTGAAAATATTAACTTCTTTTATTAAACCAACATTTTAAAACCCATGTATATAGTAATTATGTTCACCTATTGAAAACAAAATGCAGTCATAAGCTCCAGAGTTAACAAATCTGAAGAGAAAAGAAGACCCAATTCGCTTCATGTGCTTTTCACTGCAATGCATTTCGGCATACAGAAAAATATTTTTATCTTGTGCGAACGTTTTACTGAATTAGCACGCATCAAAATCCTGACGCACGCGAATATTATCTCTTGGGGATTGAGAAATAAACGACTGCGTACGAGTTAGTTACACGCGTGCCCAGGAAATCATTATTGAAGTAATTATTTGTTTGTCAACATGAGCCACTCTACATAAAATATATAGTAGTTGTATTTTTGTCATTGTCATTATATTCTAATCGCTTTTGTATACGATGAAATATATCAATACCTTTTTTTCTGTCTAAGATTAACGAGAATGTTAATATTGCAGTGTTGGGTTCACCTAGTTCGTCATTTCCTGCTTTGAAATGTATATTTAGTGAGCCACTGGGATCATGCCTACTGTTTTCATTAATATATTTACATAATATTGCAAAACAAAACTATTCATTTCTTATCGTTTATTTTTGAACGTAAAGGACGTATTATACATAAAAAATCTTGTTAAGCTAATTTTACTTTTCAAGTTTTTGTTTATTATCTTATTTTATTTTCATCATTATTATTTTATTTTATTTTATTCAAGTTTCCATATTTATTTTTTTCATCGGTGCATGGTTTTCCAATATTTTTTGAATCGACATAACTGAAGTTCCGTTATAATTTCGTCACTGTTACAATGAAATTGTCTCGTCATGCATGTTTTAATTTCCTTTTCTTTACATTTGTTTATTGTCATTATTTTTTCGTTATTTTATCATTTATTTTATCATCACTTCTGCACTTCGAGTTTTATTTTATAAATTTAATCCCATTGTCTCGACTTAACTGTTGTTCCGTTATCATTTCGTCACTGTTACAATGAAAATTTCTCGTTATGCATGATTTTTCTTTTCTTAACTTTTGGTTATTGTTATTTTATTATCGTAATTTTATCATTCATTTTATTATCACCTTTGTACTACGAGTTTTATTTTATAAAATAAAATTCAATTGTCTGGAGATAATTCTAGTTCCGTTATTATTTCATCTCAGTTACAGTGAAATAGTCTCGTCATGCATGTTTTTATTTCCTTTTTCTTTACAATTGTTTATTTTCATTTTATTTTCGTTATTTAATCAGTTATTTTATCATCACTTCTACACTATGAATTTTATTTTATAAAATTTAATTCAATTGACTCCACATGCATTTCTTTACTCATGTTTCCTCTCATTTGAAGTTTTTTTACTGCTTCAGTAGTGTTGCATTCAGTTTTTCCTTCATAAAGACTTTTTCTTTCATTTAAATAACAAATGTAATCGACCTGTTGATTCGTGATATTGGGAAAAATCTGGTCAGGGTTCGAGAAGAGCACGTGGATGCAACACAAAATATTTCGAAGACAGCGTCTAGGCGAGGATCTAACTGTGGCGAGACCTTCCTGGCAAGGAGACGTGTATCGGCATAGTTAAGAACGGAATAACGCTTTTCTCGACGACGTCGAACTCCTCAACTTCCATAGGATATCGGGTTTTATAGAAACATTTTTATGTCTTTCATCCCCTTTTTATGGCTATTCATCATAATAATATCATCTTTATTAATATATTTCCATTTTCTAGTCAAATTTGTAATTCCACAATTTTCATATCTACTTAAATTTTCCACTTTGCCGTCCTGTTCATATCTCCAGCTAACTACTGCACAGATGGCGTGACCCTGCACCTGGCCTTTATTATCAACTTTATATGGGGAAACTCTGACAGCTACTGGTGTCTCTTTGCGAAAAAAAGACATAAAAAGTAATTGCTTCCACGCTTCAATATCAAGAGGCATTGTCTACTTTTTATTATACGTGACCGGGGCTGCTACACCTCTAAGCTAGGTAACATGGTGTAATTTTGCCTGGCATTCATTGGTTGCCATAACAAATTGTGGGATCTTTAGATCTTGATTAATTGATATTTGCCATTAACCTTTAGTGCTTTGTAGAAATGTTACACACATAAAAAGAAAATTAGCCTTGTTGATGTTACTTTCAAAAGTTCATTTGGTTAAAACCTTTGTACCCACGTTCTCGTTCATCATGTACGGCAGAGACCCAATTAGTAAGGCGTGTTCTTACAGCCTATCTTAATTGTGTTTTATTGATCAAATGCGACTTTTTATGGACAATAGTTTTGTGTAGGATCTCTCATAGTGGCGACACTATATCAACCCAAACAGTCAACTCACAAAAGCACGCATTGACTCGTAGTTTGTTTCACTCTGTACTTTGAACTTACAATTTGGCGGTCGGTTGTTTGATAATCTTGAAAAGAGGCTGCTATTTTTACTGTAGGGGTATAAGCCAACCAACACGAGCCTTGATATTATTTATTGACTGCGAGTAAGATCTAGCATGAAAAATAATAATGTACCGGAAAGAATTGCCTGTTTGTTTTTGTTAAGGTAGTTTTGTGCTATTGAAATGGATTTATAATCAACTATTGCGGAACCATTGACCTTTTACAGGAAAACCCCTTTACTGGTTGCAACCATATCAAGATCACATACAGATTTTTTTTTTGGCTCACCTTTTCCCAGTGACTTAAATCTTTGTAACTTGCAGTCTTTAACATTCTAGTGAGAGTTTATGATTTTCTAGCAGGTCTTAATGGTGATAGAGACACTGACACATTGTCAAAGCCCAAGTGTCCTTAACTTTTAAAGACGTATAGGCAAACAGCTAAAGGACTCCCTTTTCTAATTATTTTTTGTTTGTAATCAGTTGAAAATCAGGACATATTCTCGTCTATAAAAAGTCAGTGACTCAGCTGGCGTGAAGAATGTGGGCTTTTGGATAACTGAAGCGGAATGGGTGTAATAAGACTTGTATGTATCGACGAAGCTATGTTCAGTTGTCAAGTGGGATGATGATGCGGCAGCGGGACGCAGTATGCGGTATGCGGTATAGATCGCGTCAGGCGTTTATCAGGAGGGCGGTAAAAAATAGACGTCAAATTGATGTCAAACATTGACGTCGGTGACGTAAAACTGAGCAAGGTCGGGTTGCATCTGTAGGTTATAATGATGCAATTCTTTACTAAGAACTTTTTACCGCGTGTTTTAAACCAATACCACTGGCCAAGTTAAAGGGCTTACGACAAAACAATTTGAGCGATTTTTTTAACGCATACCACTTAAAGCATACCGAATACTGACCCAGTTAAGCGCAGTGTTACCGCTTATAACTTTGGTTAGTTATCCTTGAAAAAAAATATGTTATTTCTAACAGAACTTCAGTGCCGGTAAAGGTTTGTGAAATTCAGGAATGGTCACTTCAACGCTTTAATGGGTAAGCAAAGAACATGACAGTTAAGAGTTGTGCCGTCAAAGCTATTTTTATCTCCCACTGGCGGCATCATAAAGTATTCCTGTGGTCCCAAAAACCGTGCGGTACTCTACGGTGTGCGGTGACCGCAGCGGGTTGTGACCGAGGCTTGCCACTGTTACATAGTAGCTGTGCAGTTCTCTTCACTCCGTTATACTTAAGAAATATGATGCGACAACCCTTTTACATGCCATATATACTCGAGGTGCGTACGTCGGACGACGTCAGGCGGGACATGCGGGCAGACCAAATGACCATCTACCCCAAATCGAACGGCGCCTGCCATTATGCCGGCCGGCCTTCACCCGACTACCTTTTGTTTACTGTCGGCCACCGGGCGATTTTTGATCACCATCGTTCAATGGGCACCGCCCGATCCCCGACCAATATGTGACAGGTTAGATTTTAAGCGTAAAATACGCTCGACTTCCTGGCGGGCTTGGAATTCGACGACTTTCTGGCTATCCACAAATTCGGTCGGAGGCCTTTGGATATATGTGACGCAGACTTGAAAGCATTCCATGCCTTATATATAGCTGATTTTTTAACGACTGCATTTGTTCATAAAGCCAAATAATAAGAATGGGAAAACAGAAATGTAATGAGCAAGTCGAGTAATTAAGCGGCGAAGATGTGGTAGAGACGAAAAGCAAAATGAAACAAGAGGATCTTGTCGTGGACTTTATATATATATTATATATTATATAATATATTTTTTCTAATAAAATAAATGTAATTTTAAGACTCAATTTTTTTCATAAATTCGAATTTGCTGTTATTATTAACTTGCTCGGGAAATAGTTTTCTGCCATCAATAGATATTGATATTTGATCTGTGCAGCTGACAAGAGATCTAGTGTTTAAAATGTGTTCGTATTTATATATCCTACATTTTAATTTATGGGCACCATGAGGACACCGCACAATCAAATTTACGTCGCAGGGAAGCCGTTCGTAATCCGCGTGGCAGCCTTTCGACTTATCACATACCGCATAACCCCCTTACGGGGACCGTAAGGCCATCGCACGGTGTTCGTACGGCAACGGCGGACATCGCAAGGTGCCCATCGTTCCATTATTTTCGAGAAAATAACCCAGAAAATCGCACTGGTGCCTCGAGGATACCGGACGGTGCCCTTAAGGCGACCGTGCGGGCTGTCTACGGCCTATCTACGGGCTCATAGTGAGTTGGAACGCCAGGTGAATTGAGCGCCCGTACGGCGAGTAAAAACCGGCGCCCGTTTAAATTGTATTGGTACCTTGCAAGCATCGAATATGGCCAAAAAAATGATGATTTTACTCACCGTACGGGCCCCGTAGGCTGTATATGTGATAGCGGCATTATAACCAGTGTATCCAGCCTACTGAGTCGTGTAATCACGGCTATCTTGGACTGTATCCTCCGCCGAGGGGGCCGATAAAGGCAATGAAGGCACACTGTATATATAGGACATAATCCCACCTTTTACCTTTTTTACTTTTTATAAAGAGCAGAGGCCATCGTGGAATACCAAAGGATACCGGGTCGATAATCGTCCCTCAGGAATACTAAAAAACATAAACGTCACTTACTTCATTGATACATTAGAGGGATGACTGCTTTAACTGTTAATTATTTAAACCCAGTACCTGTGATTTTAATAGGTCCATCAATAACCTTTCGTGAAGGATTTGTGTCGCTTTCGAAAGATACACCATCTCTTTGGCCGCCCTGCATGGAAGGCATTCTCACAAAAAAAAATACTTCAAGCAAGCCCTTTAGGTTTAAAGTGGCAGGTATTGTAACAAACGATAACCGATTGACCTTTACCCAAATTGGAGACTCTCCGTTGTGCACCTATACAAAGAATGTAAAAAGACAGCCGGTGACCTAGTTTTGCTTTTTCCTGTACGAAACTCAAACTCTCAGTGGGTTTAAAATGTCTGACTGTTAGAGAACGCTTGGGAAATTACATGTTACCTGTTTCTTGGAGGAGAATGTCAAATAACCCAACCTGTTGATCCGTGCTTCATCATCCTGAATACAATTAAATGGTGGTCAATCCATCTTCAGTAAGATATTTATCATAACACTTGGTATGACGTGGAGTGATTTATATTCCTTGAATGGTGAACTGAACCTTGTCTTCACCACTAAAGCCACGAATCCATCCGGATTCTACTCGCGGCATTTCCCCCCTCACACGTTAGAGAGTCCTAAATAAGCAGCGTTGGAGTGGCAGTAGAAGTTGCATCCAGGAAATCCAGGACTAAAATTAGGAATCTATCCCGAATGTTCTGGCGGGAGATGATTTTCCTTAAACATTAGCGAGTCCTAAATACTATGTTGGAGTTGCAGTAGAAGTTGCATACAGGAATTCAGTGGTATCTTTATGTGGAAAAAATTACAGCATTTTTCATATATCATCCCGCCATTAAAAGATGTAACCCCCGAGAAGATGTTTTTACTTAATGCTTAACATGGGTCAAAAAGCTTCCATTATAAAATGGAATCCTCCGTGTGGATTTAATTGTTGCGTTGGTCTTACGGGTTTTTATTCCAATGGCATCAGTGATTGGCCAGTTTGCCGATCGTCGACATGCTAATTATCTTGCTCATCCACGCCTTTTCTTAGGTATGTATTAACTACTCTCGGCTTAATACTCTATAACCGGCTTTATATGTTAATATAGAACCGCTATATGAATGAATTTGTAGTGCAAGCCTCGACATAGCTGTGTCAGGGCTCTGATTGGGTTCCATTAACAGGGAGTGTTTACATACCTTAACTGCGAACTCTTCTCGAGGTCGAACTTGGTTCAGCGGTATAAAGTGATTTATGATTGCAAAGTATATGAATCCATAAATATAACACACCTGCAAGTTCATCTTTTTTTTTAAAAATAAACAATGAAAATACCGGCAGTCTTTCTTCAAGGATAAGTCGTGAATAATAATGACAAATCCCAATCGATAATAAAGTATATGGCTGGAGTATTTCAAACTTTTTTTCTGCGATAGTTCAGAAATTTCTTCGGATCATTACCACAATGCAATTTATCAGCCTTGATTAATCACTATTGCTGACTTAGTTATTTAATAATGCCACACTAAGGATAACAAGTGAAAAAAACAACCCTAGACTGCTGTAATATGACGGGCGTCCCAGCATTGCCCATTCATACTTTATATTTATTGTTACTAATTATCCCCTTTATTTTATAAATTTGTCATCTACCGACAATAATTATGATTATATTTTGAAGAAACCCGATGCTCCCGCCTCACTTAACTTAAATGTTATGGATCAGCTAATCGCACAGATATCAAAATAGACCAATTATACCTCATTATATATTATTCATTTAATTGTATGGTGAATCTGTACCAACAATTTTCTCATTGTTCAAAGATCATTTCTCTAAATACTGGCCTTCAATATATTATCTTTGGAATAATTATTATTATACATAATTACAGTAAGTTAGTTTTACTGATGAATATTTGATACATAAAACTAGAAATCTGCATTCTTATGAATGTAATCCTCCGCCTTTCGCTTATTCAGCCAATATTCCAAGGTTCATTCGTGTGTTAGTAATTGTATATTTGTGAACATTCCTTGTTGATGTTCCTGAATCCGGATCATGTGGAAAATCAACACAAAATCTTACCGGTTCTTCATTAGCCCCTTCCCGCATTGCTTTGAGATTTGCATGAGATTCTGTTCATAATTCAGTGAGTTATATTGTGAACAAACACACAAACAGACACACACGAACGGAAATGAACGCATTCCCTCCTAGCGGAGGCAATAATAACGATAGAGAGAGAGAGAGAGAGAGAGAGAGAGAGAGAGAGAGAGAGAGAGAGAGAGAGGGGGGGGGGGGGGAGGACAAACTATGGGTTGGCCATTTTGGACAAACCTGAGAATTACGTAAACAATCCACTACCCTGGAGGGCCCATCTTAAGTCCACTTGTTATGAACCTCCGGTTAAGCAAGGCGGGAAATGATGCCATTAGTGGCTCGTCTCAGTTACTGCTGTCGCAATACTCGAAGTAATCCAGGTATGTGCTAACATTTAACGTGTCCGTCCTGCAGTGTTAGTGCATGTAATGGAGAATTCCACGTATTCAGGACACCCTTCAAATTCTTATAGTCTGTCCATCACCTTGGGGTCTCTTTGTTTTTTTTAACTGAAAACTCGTAAAATATTTCAATCTTGAGCGCGTAAATGCTTATATAGGATAGAAGATAATTGGCCTTCATTTCCAACAATCGAAAGAAATAGCTAAGAGGGCAGTATAAGTGACCTGCCAAAAATGGACTTCCTTACAAGTGGCTGCTTTTTACTTTCTTCGGCCCCGGTCTCAGCTTATACGTGGTGAACTAATCAACTGTTAATGCATAACTTGGGATTAGAGTAACACCAGTTTGTGGCAGGTCACCTTATGTGCTTTTCTCCATAAACATCTACCATGCAAATTATTTTGGGAAGCTAATTATTTTAAAATATGAGAAATCGGTCTAAATTTTACAATATATACGCCCCACTTGTGGCAGGCAGGATCTGTTCACGTACAATCTTCACAGCTGTTGATTGAATGATGTTATAAAAAAAAAACATGTCCAGCTAAAACAAATATACTTAGATAATTTCTTGTTTGCCATAATCGGCGATCACTTCTGTATGAAAATTACTGAAAAAATATAGAGTATTAAAAACATTTTATATGAAAACAGGTGTACACAGGTGGCATTATGCTGTATTTGAAGCAGTGTTCTCATTTTGTAAGTAAAAGGACTTCCAGTTATTTCCAGTTCCACTCTTTCACCTTGGTTGGGAAAAACTAATGGTATCTTGATTTATATTATAGGCGTATCCCTATGATAAAGTGATTCGCCATGTTATTTAAATATTGCTTCTTTACAGTACCATCATTTGAAATTCAATACATTTGATTAAATTAACCACATCACTGATAGAGGTGTTATTAAATATATAACTGTTATTTGAATTATCGCTCATTTTGTTCATTCTTGAATGTATTGAATATATTAAGTCCATAGGCCTACATATCAGGTTACTTTTAATGGTTTTTAAACAAAATGTGTAATTGATCCCTTCCAAACCTAGGGGAACTCAAATTTAATATCTGAGAGGAACAGAAAACCCTAAAGGTCTTGAAAGAAATTATTTCTGAAGATCTAATTTAAAGTAGAAATTCACTATAGGAATTAAGCAAGAGATTAGCCTTTTTACTTCTTAATTTAGCTTAACACGCAACATTATAGGATGTGCATGTGCTCTCAAAATGAAGAATGTACTTTCTTGGTATTATCGGGCTTGGGTACATGTAAATAGCAACGTGGGCAGTTGCGTGTTGCTAATAATCTCTTCATATCCGCCTCATCGTTGGATTTCCTCTTCTGCTCCCGAGTGAATGCTTTTGTAAACCAACCGAGGGTTTCCTCGTGTCACTCAACGCCCAGTAACAGTAATGGATGGGAACTTTGTATATTGTGGAGAGAGTGTAAGGACCTTTGGTGGAGTGCTTTGAGAGACTGAGCCAAGTAGCCTCACAAGGAAGGATATTTAGGATTAGGGGAGCTTTCCCTTTTGGGCGACTCGGTTTTATATTAATGGCAAAGTGATACAATTACATATTAATGGAAATGTCAATTCACATCTTGCTTTGCCATTCGGCCATCCTTAACTGTATATACTAACGTTACATGCCTGTCCAGGCGTGATGGGTATAAAATCGCTGGTTGATCCAGACATCCTTGCACTTTGCCTCATTTGAAAATACTATAATGGCTTTTTCATCAATCCGCACGTACCTTCGTTGCATTTTTGGCGCGGCGTGTGAAATATGAAAAGCACACAAGGAAAAGGAGCAGGCAAAGTTGTAGCCCTTTGACTTGAAACAAAAAAAATAAAATCGATAGTCTGAAAAAAAAACACATTTTAAAGAGAGAACACACGACGCAAAGGCTAAGAGATGACAGAATCGCAATAAAAGTTACACGCCCACTCACTTTCTACGCTTAACACAAGAGAATAAAACATGTTTATTTAATTTTTCAAAGATCTGCTTAACCACGCAGCTTTCCGGATGTGAGACTCGAAAAACTGCCACCTAAAAAATAACAGATTAACCGTTGACATAACATTTGCAGAGAATCCACAAAAAAGGGAGGGTTGAAAAGTAATTGCGGGGGCGGATTGCATAACACACGGCAGTGTGGTCGTGATGATAAAATCTCCCGCTGCTATTATCTCTAATGGATTAATTATATTCAGAATTAAGTGAAATTGTTGCTTCAAGTCACCTGACCATGGTTGATATGGGATGCATGTTTGGATTTAGTTCCTTTTGGCAACTATTTTTGCAGTAGCTGAAACCATAACGCAAGTGTCACATTTAGAAATTATTGACTCATTTTCCCCTGTTTGGCGAAGATATGTATTATTGAACATAAGTACAATTCTTCTACTGCAGATATTTAGCATTTTAATGCATATTATTAGTCAAATAGTTATTCCTTCACGCTCCCTAATTCACATTAGCATGATTATAAGTGTTTGGGTTTCCTTGTTACTGAGAGTCCCACTGTCCAATTATTCTTGTTGAACAGAATCCGTTATAGACCCCCCCCCCCCATGACACCAGGGATCTAGGATATAGTCCGGACCGGCCAATCCGAAACCATGAGTCTAACTGAGACCATGGTTTTGAGACTGTGGGATCCAACACGGGGGCCAGACCGAGGCCAAAGGACCTGAAACAGATAATTCGACCTTATATATTTATAATCTACGGTTAATGCTCTCACGGTGTATCACTTTATCCTCCCTAATTGGTTCGTGTTACATTGCTTTCAAAACAACAGATGATCAAAGAGGACCTTGGACATCAGCTCTTTTGACAAGAAGAATTCGAGACCAGCATACAGAGATAAATTTGCTGCGTGACCAAGTCAAAGACCAGTACCTCCAGACCAAGACCGAGACCAACAGACCGGGTTCGAGACCTTCATCACTGTCTGGTATATTTTGCACCTAACGGATAAGTGGACGATCCTTAAGGCCAGCTGTTCGCCTGAATTTATGTGATTTCTTACTAACACTGGGTCCATAAAAACTACGCTCCTCACGCCGTATTTCAGTTGGTCTGATTACACCATTAGACCCGCTCTCGTATGTCTGATTCTTGGCCCTGTGCCAGAACCGGTGAAATCAGACCAACGGAATCAGGTGTCGCTTATTTAAACTTTGGAACTGAACGCCAATGCGGTATTCCGCTATCATCAGTCTGATTACAATTTATTACTCTGTGCGCACCCTGCTGTTCAGACACAGAGAACCTTGCCATACAAAGCAGTGTATAAGTGTATAACCGCTGCACGAGGAGCGTTAGATAAACGAACTGTGTGGTTCATTCCTGCTGAGAACGGTTCTTATAGCAGCGTTTTTAGGGATGCATGAACTTGTTTATCTACAAGCTGTCAGTAAACACGGGACACGTGCTCATATTGACAAACAAAACAGCCATATGTCCAGAGGTGGTTGATTTATTACTGACATGTTGGTAACAGCCTGTGAATCATTATCACATTTTGTCACTTGCAAACCTCTGGTCCGTCAGATTTGCCAAAAGATGTCCCTATCGGATTTGTTTGGATTACGGTCGTTGTCCCATGTTGTAGGTATATGGCCATATAAAAAAATGATACAGAATGCGTACTGTGGGATCAGTGCTTTTCGATTGTTTATAAAACAGGTTCAAGGGATTCTCTCTATTTAATACAAATCAGTGATCTGAATGGGTCAATTTAATCAAATATTGCGAAACTCAAGATGTCCAATAATAACTCCTTTCAAAAGGCTTTAATAAACCCGGCTCTAATATGACTAGCACACTCTAATATCTTTTCTGCATTGCTTGATTGAAGTAGAACTGTCTCTTGGGAATAACTGCCCCATACAAATGCACATTTCCTTGATAAAACTCTCTCATATTTAGGTAATTCCATTTAGCTGGCCAAAGATATGATGCGGTGAGATATGAAGACCTTCGACTCGATTGGCGCGAAATCCATTTTATCTTTCCAAATAATTAAATGTCCCTCTTCTTAATTGCTCTCCACTAATTAGTTTAACTTTAATCTTGCCTTTAAAGCTCTACCTGAACTTCTAAATTGACCTTCGTGTTGACAAAAGATTTAAAACAGTTCTGCAATTTCTGTGGCTTCTCAACCTTCGTTAAATTACATGTATTGTCTTTGTCTAATGCGGCTCTCAGTTAAATTACTTAAGTTTACTTAAAACTTTAGGAATTTTAATTACAATCATTACATTTTATGATGCAATTATAGTACACAAGAATCATTGGCCGTCCAGAATTGAAATTTTAACTAATTATCATTTCAAAACGTATTTCTTACATGTAATTCCTTCATCTGTGCCTGACTGGCTTTAATTGCGACTGCAAAACCTTAAGACTTCAAAGCTATACTTCCGATAAAGATATTAGTAATAATAATGTTATATTTGAAGGCAAAGTTTCTGAGATTGTTATTTAGTAAATATATGAAAACATATTGTGACCCTATATGTCAATTAGTAAAGACTAAAAAGAACATTTTGTAAGATCTATTACCAAAGAAGAATGGCTTAGGAAATCTGACATTATTTATTGGCGTCAGTGGTAGCTGAACCGACGGGCTTCACCACTGAGTAGCATTCCTGCCAAAGGTCATGCTGAATCACGTGACATAAGGTCAGGTGTACTCAGTGACCTGTGAACCACAGGCCGCTGAAGACGCTGTCTCTGTCAGTTTGAAAAACGGATATTGGAGCAAAGTTCAAGAATGTAATCGGTGACATGTGAAATATACAGCAGTAAGATGCAGGCACCGCAAGGAACATCTGGGATACATGACGTAA
This sequence comes from Sipunculus nudus, assembly GCA_026874595.1. Lineage (NCBI taxonomy): Eukaryota > Metazoa > Annelida > Sipuncula > Golfingiida > Sipunculidae > Sipunculus > Sipunculus nudus. The sequence continues at coordinate 34,379,990 of CM049306.1, read as the reverse complement.
GGTCACGTGCCTAGTGGCCTGCGAGGGTGGAAGTCTCGTTTATATGCTCCGCCAACATAGTTCCTGATCAGTAATGTTTTATTTTGTCTGTTTGCGTTAGGGGAACCTAGGAACCCTTGTCAATGGTAATTATTCTAACCTTCAATAAAAGCATCCGCACAACTGCATTTTCCTTAATGTATATAAAAACAGTTGCGTCGATTTATAAAATATCCTTTTCCCGAGTTAAAGTGCTTATACATATACTACTCTTTTTAAACCTAACCAATACGTTGTAAAGTTATTCTTACAGGTCTAAATATCTCTGATTTCCTTTATTTAATGGAGTAAAATCAAGTAAGCTTCGTTCATATCTAAAAAAAAAAAAAACATTCATTCTCCTTTCACAAGCTTTTTCCTGGAGATTTGATTTTATTTTGTTTGTCTAATTGATTTTAAATAAAATTCACGACATGTCGGAAGTCAGTGTATCATGTTCTTTAACCTGCTGTCTGCCAAGTGCCAGAACAAACACACTGCAAAGAGACCTCGATCTTTGAGAGTCAGCTTTGTTAAACCTCGCCAACCCCATCCAGCTCCATACAGTCCTGTATTGATGGTACTCTGTATGTCACGATTAAGCTCTTGGCAAGCCCCATACCAGGTTTACAAGTGATATATGTATTTGTATTAAGAGTCTGGGATTATTGTCCAACAAAAGCCGATACCTACACGTGTGTGTCACGTGTGTGTGTGCTAGCTTAACTATTTTTTACCCCGCTGTTTACCAGACGCGGTGAGTATTGCACCTCCGTGACCTGGGTGTTAAATCGTCCTATAAGTGGGGCATCCCACCGAAAAACTCCCGAAAGGCGCACTCGTTAGTGAGTGAAACACCTATACCACAGGTGCCGGTTTCACCAAAGGGAGCTTATCATAAGTTATGCGATATTCTTAGAAAATAACAAATCAGTTTCAAAAGGTTTTAGCCCTCAATGAAGGAAAGGGACCTGGCTTTAGACAAGGCTAACACATCACTGGTGTCGACCCGCTGTCTCCCAATCTGACTTCAGCCTAACATCGGGGTACCGAGGGCACCTCGGGACACAACCGGATGACACCGGGAAGTGGAGAAGATAGAGAGGACAACAGAACAATGCGCCATTTTTTTTCTTTTTAATTCAGAATGACATCGAGACACATTATTGTGACTTTGTAAAGACATCGGCAGAGTACAAATGGCTACTTTAGGATGACATCGGTGATGTGTGACCCATGGGGCCTTAATTAAATAAATAAAATCAAAACTATACATAAGGTTAGATTATGTTATATATTCTATAATATGAAAATATGATTATATTGAAATAACATTAAATGGAAAATACTCTAGTTTCTTAACACTTCAAAAAAGTTAATGGAGGGAAAGGTCAGGCATAAAGCACTACATTTAAAAGCTGCTGATTGTTTTATAAGAGTCATAAATATTCTTAAACGTTAAATGTAAAAGTGAGATTGGGAACTAATGTGAGAAGCCATGACACTTGTGAGGGCCAGGAGAAACTTGAGGATTGTTAACTAATAAATGGCGGTTCTTTGCCTTACGTTTTCCAATTCCAATTTCCGATGTCAAAATGTGTTACAGCACATTTTAAGTTTCACAGAAGCGTTGCCAAATTTCAACGGCCACCCGCTGGTAGACACTAACTGTAAGTACTCAACTAACAATTGTTGTAACCTTTAAAAGTTTCTTTGAAAGTTGATTTAAGGGAGCAACAAACTTTAAACTTTTGTGTATAACATGTTGTGGAAAAAAAAGTATTTTACCCAGGGCTATTTTCCCGAAGGTAATATCGCTATCATCAATAATGCCAAGATCAATGTCCTTACGACCAAAGTTCTACAGACGCGTGTACTTCAGTCTGGCGCTAGTTAAACCCTGTACGACAGGGCAGGCTTACCGTTAAGGTCAGAGACCGTTATATAAAGTATGATGAAGTCTCTTGGCTGTCATGTGACATAGTCGCTTATGCCCTGGATAAATTTTCCACTGACAGTTTATTTGTCGTGCTATCCTTAAACATCCAAGGAAAGATTGATGGCTATACAGGCAAGTCCCACTCTGCCCCAAGGTTCCCCCTGTTGAGGTCTACTATGGGTTTCGGTTTACAGCACCATTGATTCTGTCTACAAATGTTTTCTTTTGTTCAAGCTTTGGAGGTCTCATAATATTTAGTAATATTTATATTAGCAGCTGGCCCCTTGTCTCTGGTTACTTACCCACGCTAGCCACAATGCTCGCCAATAATGAGGGTAAATTTGGAGCCATGTCTGTCTGTTCGTTAGTTTATAATACATTTTTGTTTGTCTGCTAATTCGTCGGTATACATGTGTACAAAATATTATGAATTACGTTGAATAATTTCAAAGATATTTGGTGAAGCGATATGCAGTCGGGTTTTTGAGGTTTTTTTCTGTTTTCTAAATTTTAGAATACATATTGAAACAATCCTTTGTATGCAGTCTAAAGTCTATCAAATTTGAATATTTGATTAAACGTTGTTAACATATTAAAAGTTGTAAATCCTATAATCTTATACATTCTAATACGTGAATACATATATGTATACATATTTAATAATGCAGGCATTTAGTACTTGGGAAACCATTTGTGATTTACATAGAATAGATAATCAAAGCATGCTCTTCATGTACATGTGAAGTTTTCTTCCGAAAAGTATTGTTAATTTTATTTATTCACGGATAATTGTATGTTTTAATTGTGTTGTACACAGAATGTATACTATCCATAGGGTAATTACACCTGCTACTTAAATCATGAATTTGGTAATCCAAAATGTATTGTTGATTTGAATATCAATATAGTATATTTTATCCTATATAGTAAATTTATCATATAGCCTGCAGTAATATAAATGAAGTACAAAGTAAAATCCAGAAAATATGATAGTATCTGCAAATATTTCGTTATAAAACCATTCGCTTACTCCTTTGCACATGTGCAAATATGCTTGCATCGGGCGCGATCTGTAATGTAAAACAAAAATAGCGCGCACGCCACTTGATACCCGCAGCGCGCAACTTTGCAAATCAAAATTATTTTTTTCCATCTTCCAATCGCTGTCTTTTTTTTGTTTCTTCCTTCTTGATACTTCTCGTTTTGAAGTGAACTTGCATGCGCAAAATCTGATATTTGGTCACGCAGTTTGGTTATGGTAAACTGGGACAGCTGGAATGTGTTTACACAGAGTATACCATAACAAGGTATAACACGTGGTCTGGATATAATGTCAATGTGCCGGAACGGTTTTGCTTGGAAACTTTAATATCCAGCCAAATTGAACTAATGTCGAGAGTTAATAAACATAATATCACAAATGTTTATGCACCTTTAAGAAAAGGAAAAGTATCATATGAATAAAATAATCCCTTTACAATAATGTTAGAGGTACAAAAAGGAACCATAGTTCTTGAAAGTCAAAGGGTAATCAATAAAAAAGTAAGTTGATTAGCCGGATTATTTGTCCCTTATCAATTTTATCTTTTATTTATCATTGCCTGTCATCAGTTCGCCTTGTAATTGAAAGGGCAATGCATGTCGTGACCTGCAGCTGACGCGCCATCAAAGTCATGTATAAAAAGGAAATAATCATTGGTTAACAATCGTAAAATAACAGTTTTTTATGTTGTCTTAGCAAAAGAATGTTGTATTAATACAAATAGAAAGATGTCGTATTATATCACACGTTTACTTTTATTGGTCAATTTGTCATAAGGGGTCAATGGAAAGTTTAGAAATAGTTCTCACAATACTTAAATAGTGCACAATAATGCCTTGTAATTTGCATATATTTACCAATTATAATCTTAGTACCGGGTATAATTTTACAGACTCAAACATGCATACACAATGAAACAATTATTGCGGAGATCAACATCACCGAGTCTGCAAAAAAAAAATGTAACCACCAGCTGTGACACTGAAACCTACATGACAAGATTCTTTTATTTCAGGTGCATTGCACATTTGTTTTTGCTTGCAAACCAGGTAAAATTTGTTGATGATAGAATTTCAGTTTACATACATGTATTTGTTTGTTTATCACACCTTTATTTAAGATACAACATAGATATATGACAAACATATTACAGAACAAATTAACAAATTACATAAGTCAAAATTAGACATATACGGCAAAAACAAACCAAAAACAGCGGTATCAGCCTCATACGTCCATACTTCTTGGTGGTGTATATGTATATATATACATATGTATATATATTGTTACAGGTATCTATTTTATTATGCGCGGGATATTAGATAACTTGGCATGTGCTAGGCATTCTGATTCGTGTTAAGCGTAAACCCTGGGCGCTGCCATAAATAATCGCACTTACTGAATTCTTGCGGAGTGTAAACACAGTACTCCGTGTTATCTGAAATTTTCTGGTCTGTTCATCCCCTGAAGGCTCACGTGTATTGTTCTGTTTGGAACGTCGTGAAAATGGAAGTTTCTGTGGTTCGGGTGAGAAAAAGCTTTAAATAGTGGCTGTGTTTAGAGTCGGTAGAGAGAAAAAAAACAGCGGACACGGAAAAGTGCGACTCTCTCGTCAGTGTCTTTTTTGGGGGGACCATTCCGATAACTGCAGAACTTACAAATCTTCAACGAATTTATACATACTTTATATACGGATTGTCTTCAGTTTGCCTTTAGGATTATAACCAGAACTTCGCTTTTCGATTACAACATATTGTTTTCGAGTTTAAATCGGACTATTTTCTGGGAACATTTATTTGAACTATTAACGTGGATTATTTGTGTTAAAGGACTCTTGTTGAGCTGTGACGGTGGTGGTATCCAGAAATCACTCTGGTACTGTACATTTTTATAATTGTTATACTGTGTAATTATATTGATTTAATGTGTTGTTATCTTAGGATTGATCTAAGAATAAATTATAATTATTTTCTAACCAAAAAAAACAAAACACTGACTTCTTTATACATTCCCCTAGACATTTCACGCTGCCTAGTGTTCCGGAATCTGATTTTTTTATCTCCGTAACAAGATTTGTGCTCGTCACGATTGCGATCTGTTGTTATTAGGTTCCGTAACAGTATATATATATATATATATATATATATATATGTGTGTGTGTGTGTGTGTATTAATATTAATGTATTTATCTAAATGTCTCTCTTACTAACTGTATTATCAATTGCTTCCTAATATCATGTGATCTTTTTTTTTAATTATGGAAGTACTGAGTATTTTAATTTATAAACTTATCGTAGCAGAGCCTTTCATCTACTAAGACATAACTTGCCCTCTCGAAATTTTTACACGTATTGTTTAAAATTTTTAATATATATATGTATATTTATAAAATTAACTTTATTTACGGTATCCTCCTTCGGATATACAATACAATTTTGTAACTTATCTTTTGTAAGATATTTGCAGGATACTGTTCTAATAAAAGAATTGATTCTGAATATATTGCAATATATTCTTGCTTCCTCAAGCACTATCGAATATGAACTTTATCATTTGCTTGTATCAGAATTGACTGTAGGGCACAGATATATGCATTTCCAAAAAAATATGTAAGATACTGTTCAGTTATATGAGAGGTTTTCACCATTAATGAAAGGATAATATATTTTCAATATGTAACATAAAATAATATTTACCCTTATGAAGTGTGTTGAAAATCTAAGTCTAGCCAGTGGAAATGCATGTTGGATTTAAGGAATCATAGTTTGACCAAGAACAATGAAAAGACCGAGAAAGTGAACATAAGATGAAGTGAAATTAACATGATTGCACCAAATGACCAGATTATAACCAGATGTGCACTGAAACTTACAAGCTGTTTGTTAGTTTCAGGTCCCTGGATTCACTTGGGGGCCCTTAGTGACAGGTGGGGACGATGGACATTCTATATTACCCGAAAAAGAACTGTTTAAGCTCAAATATTCATTTATGGCATGATAGTCGGCCTGAAATGTCAAGCTTTTTGAATTCTACTGATATTTATCCAAACGTATTGCAAAGGTTTATTTTCCAGGTGCATTATTTAATCATATTAGTTGAATAATTTGATCGTAATATCCCATTTTAATAACTGTCAACATATTCTCACTAGGGTGTTGGGTTTATATGTACCAAACGGTATATATACCATACCAGCAGAACTGACATCGCTGTAGTGGTATCGGTATCTATACACTCCGATATCGAAACAAAAAAGTTAGAACTAACTTTTAAACTGACAGCGCCTCACCTTTTATTTTGATGACGTAAGCATAAAACATGCATTTAGTCTGTTTGATTGGTATTTCCACAGCAGATTTACAAAATAATTAGATGGCTCAAATGTAATATTTTTGTACATGTGGGTCTTTATCTACCTGAGTACTCAGAAACAGCCTGTCGTCTGTTCAAACATGGCTGCTTGATTTACATCTGCTACCACTGCCACTAGGGGGCGCCTTTGTGGTATAATAATTAGATTCTTCCTCTTCCTCTAGACTTTCAAACTTGAGACTTGGGATGGTTATTTTTTTTGTTCCGGATATATCCTTAAGGTTGTTTAGTTCATGTTTATATTTAAAGTTTGCATACCAAGTTTCCTAACACTTGTTAAAAAAGCTATATAATATGTTTCGTTTCTTGCTTCTAACTAGATATCGAAAACATAGTACGCATGTTAAGATTTTTACGGAACCTAATATAAACAGATCACGTATGCGTGATGAACACAAATTTTATAGTTGAGGTAAAAAAAAATCAGATTCTGTAATACTAGGCAGCTTGAAATGTCTAGGGCTAGGGGAATGAACCATAATTTATTCTTAAAACAACCCTAACATTACAATACACTAAATCAATACAATTATACAGTAAAACAGCGGTATAACAACAAATCAATACAATCACACAGTAAAATAAAGTGCACAGTACCTGGATACCACCACCGTCACAACGATAAGTTCTTTTAATGTATACTCTCGGAGAATGACAGTCCAGTGTAAAGCTCTTGCAACAATCCAGAAAGTAAACTGGAGTCCAAAAGAAAATCTATAATTGCCGCACTTGTCAGATAAGGTCCCAGAAACTGACACACACGCCTTCTGCGAGCGCTAGAAATCTTCTCTGCTCTCTCCTCTCTCGGCTCTAAAACACAGCCCCTTTATATACTCTTCACCCCAAGCCGAGATTTTTCCACTTCTCGAACAGTCTAAAAGATCTATTTCTCGAACATTCGAAGAATAATACATTATACACAGTAAGCACGCGTCACAAGATTCATCTAGAAAAATATCGCCGTGCCTCTACACACCATGGTGTACACGTGATCTCCGCCAGGCGAGAAAGCCCCTGGGACTCAGTGATGACAATTCATGAATAAGGTGTCACGGTTGCTGAAATAATACTGATTGAATGTTCTCAGGTAACAGACGAAACAAGTCTGATTTTATTATGATTGCTAGGTAATAATCCTTTTTAACATATAACATTTGTTTGCTCACGGATTATAGCAGTAAAATTTGGTGTCTTAGGTGAGTATATAAAACATAAATATACATTATTTTAGATTATTTTAGAGAGTGAATGAAATTAGAATGGGTAATAAAGGATATTCAATCTTTTCTTTATAATTTTGTTATCTGTCTTAAGAGTTGTTGCGGATTATAGCAGCAAAACATGAAGTGAAAAGAACGCAAATAGTAAATTTGACAAGAATGTCAAATTTTTGAATATATTTGCCTTTGTGTGTATTATTGGTAAAGATGATTTTTTGACTAACAACGCATATAAGATTTGGACGTCTGTAATTGTAAAGGAAATATGACCGTCAATATTTCACAATTTTCTTGTAAACATATGAACATTTAAAAGAAAATTGTGAAATATAGACGGTCAAATTTATTTGAACATTTAAATGCATGAAGCAAAAAACATGAAAACGCGTAGGTTTTATGTGGCGAAATAAAATATAAGCATGCATTCTGAAATGTAGATACTTAAGAACATTCAAATCTTTTTCATTTTAAAAGAGAGAGTAAAGGTTATATTTTCAGGTCATTTTTTACATTTTCATCAATTATCGAGCTAATTTAATTTAAATCAAAGCCTTCGAGATACAAATGTTTTGAGTTTCAGATGCCAACGCAATAATTAAATAGCATTACATTTTCAAAATCGATTTTCTTAGCTGAAACTTTTATTGGTTTAATGTATCTGTAGTGTACCTGCGTCATTTGCTTATAACATGTAAATTTATTATAACAACTTGCATTCAAAGATTTATATCGATTCTCGTTCGAAGAATCAGATACTTTTTCAGAAGTTTAAACTTATATAAATATGTGCCATAACTAAATATATTTGACAGTATGGTAGAAATGATAGAAATACCCGAACCCTGGGTTTAACTATAACACATTTTGTATTCTGTTTTTTTTAGGAGAAAGGGCGACGAAACGGAATATTCTCAGTATAAGTGTCCTTAATCCGTAAAGGAGCAATTGGTGCCCCCCCCCCTCCACACACACACAGGACCTCGCATCAAAGTTTACCGTATTTAATCTACACTAACGTTTCTCAATAAAATAATGTTCGCAGTAGTGTTATTAGAACCAAAACTCGAGGAGTAGGGGTTCTTATCAGGGAAGCGGTGTGGGTTGTGTATCGGCCTTTAAGGTTTAGTGTGGCTTGGATTTGTGCGGTATGCAATTTGTTGCGAATTCTATTCAATGCAATTTTGGTGGAAAATGAGATGGAGAGTTTTCGCTTAAGGAACGAACAACAGGTGAAAGAACGTTGCCCATTTAACAACCTTTATGATCGTGTATGTAGCAAACAATTACAACAGCGAAACAATATTATTTTTTTCTGTTTCTTTGATATGTCTGTGCTTGAGGTTTGTGACAACCATGATACATGTACGCGAAAACAGGTTGTTATGAACTTGCAACGACGTGGCGAATTATCCAGGTACCACGCAGGTAAAGGCTGAATATTCAGTTACATGAACTGTAAACATAAGCCCCATTTACGCACGTTTTTCTGTAGCACTCTACATCGTTTAGCGCGCGCCAAGTCCCCCAAACGCGCCATATTTCGAGGATTTTTGGTCTGGAGCGCGCTACATTTTCACCACCGGTTTGAGTCGGTTCCCGATTCTAGCGCGCGCCAGACTCAGTCTGGCGCGGCCTACATTTTTGCTTCGAAGTTTGTAAACAGAACCGAAACACTTAGGGGGAATGTATACAATTATCAGGACTTTCAACAGAAAGATAACTAAATCGAAGAGTCTTGGAAGCAAAAGACAATTGAGCATTCCAAAAGACACATCTTTGTCAATTTTTAAACTTATGTAAAGGCTAATTGAAAAAGCGCTGCCCCAAAGTGATCCCATCCGTCCGTCCTTCCTCCCGTCCGTTTATCAGTAACGCTTCCATTCGCGCACAATATCTCTTATCATTCCTGAATCAACATGAATGACCGGCGCTTATGGGGGCTCCAAATCTATGGAATTACAAACCTGTCCAAACTTAAATATCACATCACAGCGCAATCGGGGGTATCCTTTGTCGCGCAATATCTCAATGATAAAATGCTTGAACGTTCTGAAATATGCAGAGGTGACTGCTGCTCCAGTCCTTCGAAATATATGAAATATTAAGATACACCTTTCTGTGTCTTTCTCTGAACCCCCCCCCCCCCCCCGGCCAAATATTAACTGTGGGCTGCAGGCTTCAGTGTAGGAGTTCACTGGTTTCAGTGCAATAAATCTTCACTGCCACATAAGGTACAGACTTAATAAAACCTGGGTCTGTGTCTGACTGGTGCTGGTGTTTGACCGGCGATGCTTGACCTTTCCCAGCTGTCTCAGCTTTCCCAGGGATGACAATAAAGGAGGTAACAATAAATAAGAAGGAAACCAAGCAAAAAGATGGAGCACTGCCGTTTTGACCGGCCGCCGCCCATATTAACCTTATCAAATTGACGGATGAATCCACCACCGCCTCGATGTGGGCCTAAAAATATGTCCACACATACACCGCTCACACTTACTGCACACTAAATGTTAAACTCAATTACTTACAGAACTTTATGTTTTGCTGTCCGATATCAAGTTTAAGATGGCTGGAAATATATTATTCAGTTCAATTTTCAAGCTCATAAGGACTCTAGTCACGTGACACATTTATTTATAGAAACAAATGCTTGTTTACCGGGCGATAATTAGGGATATACGGTATATTGTTTTATATGTATGCTTTTGAACACAGTCGTCAAATGATGTACGCATGATTAGGTCAATACAAAATCTACAGAAAAGTAAAAGTGTGCATACCTACTTACTACAAAATTTTAACGACTTGTCAAAGAAGTAAGGGGCTTAATTTACATCTTTAATTTTTTATAATTATAAAATTAAATATTTTAAAAATATTGAGATAATAATTTAGGTAAGGGTTATTATAGTGATGCATTTTTGAGCTGCGAGAGATCTTATATATGGCGGAATCAAGTATGTTTTCACTTACCACCTGAAGCAGAAGCCTGTGCGCAAAAATTAAAATTTGCTTCAGGTTTATAAATAACAAATAACGAAACAAATGTTTTATCACGGTCAGCATCATGATTATCATATGGGTAAAGAACATATATGAACATAGAGCGGTATATTATTACGGTAATTTTATCATGTTGAAAATATGGTAATAACACTTCAGAAAATTGATTCATAATACCTAGTATGTTTAAGTATGTTAAATTGGGTTACCAAACTGACACATAAATAATTTGAAATAATTTGACAAATAGGTGACATAAGATCCCCGACTTGCTTTATTGCAAGAAACAGTGTTATGTTAAAAACATCTTTGTATTGCTTCAAACAGATACAGGTATTGTTTGCATACATCTTAAACGTACCTGTAACTATGATACAGTTTTAATCTCCTCTCTTTTACGCTTACCAAATTCCAAGATATCTAATCAGATTCGCTTTGATGTAATAATGATTGCATCAGATAAAACCTACATATACGAGGTAACTGTGGGCACCCAGTAACACGCTTTACAAATACACGACCGTGATATATTTGATGATCATATCATATTCATAATAATACATTTATTTATATTCGATTTCCTTCCCCCTCTCATGTTACCTATATATTATTAGCTCTCAGAATATGCTGCAGGAGTATTGCTGAAAGAGATATTTTATACAATCATAAGTGAACATGTGACCTCCAAGACGCACAGCCAAATGCAGAAGCTGCACCTTTCTTCCACATCCCTGCATCCCTAACATTTTAAATCAAATATCTGAAGTTTTAGACAGCAGTTGCAAACGTAATGGAAAGCTGCCCTTATTTGAACTTATTCCAATTTTTACTTTTAATAAACCACGCGCTGTCATTTCCTTTTCCAGGCCAGTCATCAGCAGTTTCAAATGAGAGTTTGGCCAGGGTGAAGTTAAAAACAGCTCAGCCGCCTTGTTCTTTAAAAGAATACACAAACAAGCAAACGTATAAACAAGCAGGTAGCCCATGTAAGCTAGACAGACATGCAGGTACGTCTAGACTTTCTTGTAAACTGAAAAAAAGAATAGTAAGGCCGACAACACTCCAATGTGCTGTCACTCAGGATTGTATGTAAAAATTAAAAACTTTACACGAAAAATTATTGAAAAATTTACTTTAACGCGAAATTTCTTTTCGATATGACTTTGATCATAAGGTTTGAGTCTAAGTTCGCTACCAAGACCAATAAAAATATTCTTATTTAAGAAATTTAAGATCCTAAATTAAGAATACATGTATTTTAATCATAGTTAACACATACTTTTTAATTGAATGCTTGATAACATTGAGCTCCTGGTGCATAGCTAAAGCTTGGTAATATTTTAACTTTCTGTTTGTAGTTCACATGTGTATATAAGGCAATATGGTATGCGTAGCAGGTTTTTATTATTCAGGAATAAAGGATCGACACGGGCGAACTCGAGTCCTACGTCATTGGCCTGATATTCAGGACAGAAGAACAGACGGTACCGAAGACCCGGGAGACAATGCTCTCATTAATACTTCAGCAAACGGCTTGAAATTTTAACAAAATGTAACAGGACCATTCATTCAAAGTTTACAAAACTCCGTTGATTACTATTCCAATAAGGCTATAGACATGCTGAAAGTAACTTGGTAAAATAAAAAGATAGCACGATCCTAAGTACTTTTGCTAATGAAAGCCTCATCAAGGCTGAATAAATGACCACTAGTCTTTTAACTAGGTTTCTGGATAAAAAATATGGAAATTTTGTTTTATCTGATGCGGTATTGTGACAGTAATATACCACAGATGGAAAATGTGTTGTTCTGTTCAGCCCTGATGGATTATATATGAAGTCAAACGTCGTAACATCTGAGGACAAAAGATATTGTTTCCCGTACTCTGGCAGTTCCGAGTGGCACATGGACGTTTTAAGCGATTTATCATACACTCATTATTGAGGGGTCGTATGAATCACATCTATGGAATGAAAAGGCCATGGACAAACAATGAAAACCAGAGGCTGCCTCGGAATGTCTCTTTGATACACTAGTCTGTCGGTTGGCCAAAGAAATGAACAGAGATCGCGGGGGCCAGATTATACGACCTCAACAGTCGTATTTTTAACTTGACATATGCCCTTCATTGCACTTGGTAATAGGTTATAGCGATATGAACAGTTGCATATTGAAATGCCGAACACCCTTTATGATAGGGAATAAACTTTTTGCAAAACAAACTATGTTTATCTGTGTTATTGAATTATTATTTTTATAATTTAGTGATATTGTCTCTTGCCCAAAGTACATACATTTGGAGAAATCCTCTAAAACTATTGACAAATCGAGCAACCACATGTATAAAATTTAAATGTAATGCCAGGGCTATAAAGGATTGGTTCTGGAAATGCAGCTGGGGCAATGTTCCACTAGTCACTAGTCAACTGCACTACGTCTGTCCAGTTCAAATATATTAACGGAACTGCATATTTGAAACTTCTTGAACATTTTATTTTTGCATGACTACCATCAAGTTATTCTTTACAGAAAGTCCACTTTGTTTATAAATTAATTTTATATTAGGTTATGTTAAAAAATCTCAATGGCATTTTTTAAACCAGTATATCTTGAATGGAATTCTGGGAGTTTTAGCAGAAGGATGGTGGGAAAAAAGGAAAATAAAGGACAATAAATTGTTGTAATCATATCTGATACCCCGAAAGTTTCCTAGTCGATTTTAAATTACGCCGTACACTGCAATAAATGTGCAGATCACGTCACGGTTACGTCATAGATGTCAATTTTTAATGAATGTCCCGGCTCCTCAAGCTGATTCAAGCTGGCCCCGGCCAAATGGACTGAATTCTGAATACATATTCCAATTTCACTAACATGGTGCAATTCAAAAATACGCTCACCATCAATGCAAAATGTTTTTAGATATGACAACCTACTCATCAAGCTTTAAATGTAATTAGCCAGTATTAAATACGCCTTGGGAAATAACGTTTTGGTCGATGTACGGCGCTTTTAAGTCTATCAAGACTCTGTGCACAGCGTTGCGAATTCGACAGATGTCAGGCAGGAGTTTATTTTAGGTCCTGTATATATGTCTGACGCAGGACATTTCAAGGCACGTTTAAATACGGCGGTTGCATTAGAGAGTATAATAATAGTCTGACGCAGAAGGGAGACCGTTCTCATGTCAGGTACAATATCAATAATCCTGTTTTATATTTAGCCTCCGGGCAGATTGAGTATACAGATGTTTCATGTTGCAGCTGCCAGACATCAGGCAGACTTGCTTTTTTTCCTGTCTATAAAAAGTCTTTTATTCAGCACGAAGTTTAGTTTCTGTTTGTTCAAACTATATAACCGATGAAGTATTCAGTACCGACATTTATAGTATTATAAAGTGATGATATTAAAAACTAGCAATCTGCATTCTAAGGAATGCAAGCCTCCGCCATGCAGGGGTTTATATCGTGGGATTCTAAAAAAACGAATTTGTGTTCAATCTTTCGGCCTATATTCCCAGGTTCGTTCGCGCATAAATGAGATTTCTGACTTTGATGACGTTCCTGAATACTGATAATGTGTCGGATCCACATCAAACAGTTGTTCATTGGCTTATTCCAGAAATGCTCTAATGTCGAGATTCCGCTCATGATTGTGTGAGTTATGTTGCGAACAAACACACATAAACGCACAGATGAACAGGGATCAACGCATACACCCCTGGCGAACATAACTCTAAAAAGAATACGAGTAGGTCACTCGAGTAAATCAATAAAGCTAAAAATCTTCATCAAATGAAGGAAATACAGTTAAAAACCACCAACTGTCGGGCAGTTATTATGACACCTTGTGTTTATGTTCACTTAGACAAAGTGTACATACAACGATAAGCAAAAGGTAAGTTAAATGCTGCTAGGAACGCAACCGTCTAATACAACTATATGTATGCATTTTAATCCTCTGCAGGTATGTATAGCTCAAATCAAGGTACGAAATGTACATGTGATAATTCGATTGAATAAAATAAATTAAAATTCAATTAATACAGTGAAATGTTGTTCATATGCAGTAGAGAACTTTCTTTTGTTCTCAGTTTCTTCTCTAGGTGTCAGCGCATGCAACACTTCAATACTGGAAGATGGAGATACAACACACATACCATCGATTTCCTGATTAAAATGAATTCCACACTCTTCCTAGCGTGCTGAAAAAAGTTAAATTAGAAGCCATTCATATTTTCTTACAAATCATGCACAAACACTTTATGATACCGACATACACACATACGCAAGGAAATGCGTGAAAATGAAATAACCATGGAATTACGTTGTTCAGAGCAATAAAGGATACGCAAAAATCGTTACAGGGAGTTAAAATGTGACGGCTGGTTTGTTGAAATATATAGTTGAGTCTACGCTTCAGGCCATAGCGTCAGAGGTCAGCTAAACAGTCCATTTAAGCGAACCGTGTGTACTTACAGCATTCATCTAGGGGGCTGTCAGGAAAGTGATGTTCTGCTTGTTAAAATTTGTAATTTATGCTTGATGGTAGGCGCTTTCATGTATAGTGATTGATACGTGGCCTTTCCGGCAGAGCAGGTACCCTTCACTCAATGCGTCATCACGGCGTGAATGGTTGGGTGAGTGTGATAGGGTCGGAGGGACCGGCGGCCACGGTTATCATGGGGGTGTCAATGTCTTACCCTGGAGGGACTAATCCACCCTCGCTATTTTGACCCACGAAACCGTGTAAGGCCCCTTCCGCGGAGCAGGACGTATTTTTAGCCGTTGGGGACTGGAGGAATATTGTTCATCTTCAAGTTGACATACTTGAAAAAAAAAATCATTGTAGGACTTCCTTTTAATCCCCTCACTGACAGAAATATAAATGTGTGATTAAATGCTATTTGTTGCAGGTAGCAGTATGACTATTGTTACGGAACTTAATATAAACAGATCACGTATGCGTGATGAACACAAAAATAAAATAAATATATTTATTAAATAAATATTTATTAAATTTATTAAATATAATTTATTCTTAAAACAACCCTAACAATACAAAATCTACACTAAATCAATACAATTACACAGTAAAACAGCGGCATAGCAACAAATCAATACAATCACATAGAAAAATAATGTGCGCAGTACCTGGATACCAACACCGTCACCACGATAAGTCCTTTAAATGTAAACTCTCATTAAAATCCAGGAGAAAGTCTTTGAAAATCTATTATTGCCGCATTCGTCGGATAAGGTCCTGACACACGCTTCTCTCTGCCCTCCCGTTATAAAACGCATTCTCTTTATATACCTTCACACCTCAAGCCGAGAATTTTCCACTTTTCGAAGAGTCTATGAGATCTTGCACGACACGCGTTTCAGGAATTCTCTAGAAAAACAGCGCTGGGTATCTCCACATACTAGGCTCATCACTTGACCCACGACCAGGCGTGAAAACCCAAGGCTAAACATGACAACGAGAGTTCAACCAGTACAGATTAAACATAGAATATAACACGCAGCCAGACACGAGCGCCACAACAGGAGTTACGCCCGTGTCACATAATAAAAAGAGCACCTGTAACACTATGAACTGAAACGTCTTTATAACGATAGCACCATGGCTTTTTCTATTGACTAAGGATGAAGGTTACTGTATGATAACCATGGACTAGTTTTATTACATTTAGATTTGAAGATTTATACATACGGGGCGAAGACGAAAGAGAATAATATACCTGTAGGACATCAGAACGAATTTATGATGCCTCTCGAGTTTTTCCATTCACGCAGAAGCTGAGATCGATCCATATACCTTCGGCTCCGACGTCCAGCGTCATATCGCTGAATTGGACTCATACCATTACGTTACGTCAGAATCTGACACAGATAACCTTACAAAGACGTAAATGAATGAATTATTCTTCTGTATATAAATTAATTCGAAACACTGAAAAATCATTTAGATTTTGAAGCATTAATTTTCTTTCAAATCCTCATAATCGTGTTGTGCCAAGAAATCAATTCCTTGTAATATCTCGGGTTTAGAATGCTCGAAGGGATCATTTAATTTGAGATGATATTGTTAATTTTGAAATGTACAAGTGATATATTTTATGATGTGATCCAATGATTAAAATCAAACCACCATGATTACGATTATAGATTGATCAGACCCAAAAATGAAAAGTAATTCAGTGACATTCAATCACTTATCTGATAAGACCACACATGGAAAATAATTAAACAGAATATGTTCAAACGTATTCCATCTTAAATTTTAAATCTTTGAGCAGTAATTGGTACAATAGTGGTACATATAAAAACACCTATATAAATATAATTTATTATAATAGACATATATAACTTCACGGTAATTCAGGCATAGTCAGTTACAGTCGACTTACGAGTTAGTATAGTGAAGGAAGTAGTGGTTGCAGACTTCACTTTCATCAGATTGGCAAATTGCCGCTGCAAGTCCGTTATAGACTAAAAGTAACAAACCCACTATACTAACTAATCGCCCTTTGAGGTGGCGGTATTTTTTACTTCCATTTTACATTTGCTAAATTTCGTTTTATAACGTAGAAGTCTCCTTGGTTGACCTTTTCGTTGCACATACGATATTTTAATTCCCATTTACAGATAGTAATAAAATCATAAAATCTTGTTAAATATATTTTTGTAGGCCACTTCTTACTAATCAAGAACTTTGACTGTTACACAGACTTTATCTCCAGTCAGTGTTACGTTATCACAAACGTTCTTTAATAGAGTGACACAGGGCCGACACTTGGAAAGCTTGCCCTCTCTCCGGTAGTGTCCATTTCTTTAAGTATGTGTGTCAGGCTGAAGTGTGCAATTACATTAGCTACATGATCTGACCAACCATGCACATGGATTAGTCTGGACTGATTTTGTTAAAAATATGTCAACAAAGTCAAGAAAAAATCAAAGCATTGTACAGGAAATCTTATACAGAAGTATATATAACTATTTTTGTATTTAACTTCTTTTTAATAAGATTTAAAAGGCCGTAATAACGTGGTCGTTACTTACATTTTTTTTCAAATATTTGGTCCATGTCACGTATGTTGCATTGATTTTTCAATATGAATAATGCGGTTATTTCAACAAGCACTATATCGAAATATTGGCACAAAGAAGATATAACCCAGCAATCAAAACGTGCTTCAGAAATGGCCCCATTATCGTTTTGGTCGTGCCTCTGAGACTGACTGCTCGAATCTGGACCTTCGTCTCTGAACCCTGACACCGTAACCCCTATAGTACGTCACTCCTTTTTGTATGCAATAATGATAAAACACAAAAACATTGAACTATATTATATATCTTGAACTCTTAGAAAAACATGACATGGAGGACCTGACCTTCTTTAAAAACTTAATGGAACTTGCATTGATGCTTTTAAAACTTTAATCCTTCTGTATTGAGTTTTGCACCACCTCACGTGTGACTCATGCGTTTTGAACAAGAAAGAAAAAAAATTCTTATTAATGTGGACAATAGATTATTTCTGTACATATTTTTCTACTCTGAAGAATGATGGTAGTTTAGAGGGGGGGGGGGGCTCAAGCTCATAACAAACCAACAGTCACGTGGGAATCATAGGAAAGTTAAAAGTTTAAAGGGTGTGACGTCACTATCATGCAAAAACAAGCAACTCTTTTTCTGTTTTAAACAGGCTGTACCTCCTAAAGTACACGTAGGTTAAACGTCAGATTAAGAAAAAAAAATAACTTCCAGGTATAAATGGTCCTAAAAATGACTGCAACAGGGAACTCTTTTGTGCTTATGTAACAATTATGAAAATAGTTTAGTATATGACAAGTTATCGATTACGATTAGATATTAGCCTTACTTGTGTAGTATCTGTTTATCAATAAGTAAGACCAAGAAACCCGAAAATCCTAATGAATATTAGATGGTGATAATTTAATTAAAGTAGCCTGCACTGGAGATGTAAGTGGTATACAGCTTTCATTATATGAAAATAGATTTATATGCAATCGCCCAGCGATCGCAAGGTCGGGAATGATAGGACGAACTGCGCGGCTTACGCGTAACAAGCGTGAGACATCTTTTTGAGACATTTTTTTAGAGCAGTTAACGAGCAAATGTTGGATGCTGGAAACGTTCGCAAGAAATTTAATTTTTTTTAATTTCCGCCGAACTAAAAGCGACTCCCGCGAACAATCGACGACGCATCCGAACCCCTTCGCATGTTTGGGGAAAATTTTGGAGCCTAAAATAATAATCTTGGACTTCGACATTCTTTCGATATTCGCATCCTTCGCGAATCGTTCGCGTGTTCGGTGAAAATCCTGATTATATAGGGACAACCAGGCAGACAGGCCATGTAATTTGGAAATTAGGTAAATCTATTATCTGTGCCTTTTTGGCCTATTATAGCCGAAGGTCAGTTTTAAAACCCACCCACATTAGTGGAGGGGTAGAAAAAGGGGATCATATAAACAGATATATAAGTATACTTACGTATTATAACTGTAAAATGCAGTGCGAAACCGTCCAGTACAATTTTGCATCTAACGAATATTGCGTGAAATATAACTGTAAGCACACTACGTTAACTAAATAATATTTTGCGTTTAATTAGAACAAATTTCTGCCACTGACCTTTATCAAAACCATCTGATTATCTTAAAGTTTGTTCCCATGAAAAAAAAATTACTTCCAGTTGACGTTTATATTTAATTAATTTGACTGGTTTGTTTTGTCCGTACCGACATTCGTGGTGTTTAGTTAAATAAATACAGAGGCTGTGTACAAATATGAAAACAAAATGATCTCTTGGGCTTCATTAGCGTAATTTTGTTTCCGGTGTAATTTATTCTCATTATCAAAATAAAAATAATGTTTTAACTTGATCAGGCTTGTTTTGCCCGAACGTCTAAATGCTTACGTTTGTTCAATAAAGGGAAAGGCCATGTAAACGTGTGCTAAACAAATGTCCTCTGTCTGACATTCCATTCAATCTCCCGAGCAACCTATGAGAAACAGATAGATTTCTTCAGCTCCCCACGCCTGCACTATATTTTCAAACCGCCATCCAGATGCCCATGTCGTACCTAAGACCTGCTCTTCTCTACATGCAGCCGGCGTGGATAATCGTTTTCCCAGAAGTGACGTGGTTTCTTACCACCACATTTACCCGATAATAATTTTTCTCTCTTCTGTTAAAATTAACATTATACAAATTCACATTTTATAACACTTCCTTATATAAAAAACAAATATGTGATTGACATCCCCTCAGCTTATAAAAAAATAAGACTGCCTGGAAGATCATCTAATTAAAGAGAAGTAGCTAGACCTGCTGTTTTCTGAAAATTTTTAGCTGTTATTGTAATAAGCCTTTGAAATAAATTTTTAATTTAGAATAAATTTCATTTTTATAATATTATTCTAAAACGCAATATTTAATTATGTTCAGTACAGTCCATATATATATATATATATATATATATATATATAAATATATATATATATATATATATATATATATATATATATATATATATATATATATATATAAAAACAATGTGTCTGTCCATACGTCTATCGGGACCATTTAAAAAACTTCTGATTTCACCTGTTAAAAACTGTTATTGCAAAGCGTTGATAAAGCAGCCGTTCAACGTAGGTTGAAGTTGGAACCAAGACCTCCAGCTCAAGTTTCTGATGGCATAGCAATCCATTATGCCCTTCCAAAACATATTTTTAATCATCTGAAATGCTGCCAATCCAAAGTACAGACCAAAATGATGAATTATTTGCAATGTTTCTTAGGTGGCGGCTCCACGTGGGTGTTTGTATGTTAGGCTACGGTTGATGGTCTTATTATCGCATTACTTTTTGCATGAGAGGTGTTCAATATCATCGCGGATCGATGAATAAAGAGGGCCTATGTCTGTGACAGCCGCGAAGGAGATGTATATGAACCGAATGCTGGTTTATTAATAGTCTGGAGGCCGTGCGATCATTACAAAATCACTCCCTATACGGGCTGTTCCCTACGTCAAACTGAATTAATCATGGTCACATCCGCTCTGATTGATTTATACAAACCCGGCAAAGTTCACAGCAACCACAGAGTCCACACACCTGAACCCAAGTAACTTTGTGAAGACGTCCGGTAGTTCAGATGTAAGAACCATTCGGGCTTATTGTAATGTACCAGCTTCTTTCGTTGCGGGCTTTTTTTCATAAAAGTAAGTTGCCTTTCTCAGTCTACTCTTTTACTTACTCATTTATCCTGGAAAGAGTAAATCTTTCCAAGCCGTCTATGTGGTCAAAGGTACGAACCGGGTGGCCAGCTTCATAGTATTGAATCCCTTTCTTCATTTGTCTTCGCAAGCTGGCTTAGAATCAGTTAAATTTCTTCAAAGTCATCCATTTACCGCGGGTTCTCATATAAGGTGCAGTTACGGCTTCATAATAAAAGAAGAAACAACCCTAAAAGGGAATTTAAATAAAGTAAACACAAAGAAGAATTTACGTTCACTTGAAGTCTACTCAGAATAATTGGATGACAAAGGGAGCGGTGTCTCTAATCTTTTTTTATGTTCTCTGTTGAATGTTTGTCTGTGATATTTCGAAACAAATGTCGATAAGGTGATGTCAAACTCAGGCTGGTTTGTCAGACGGATACATTTTATTTCTTTTTTAAGTTATTTTGTCTACAAAAGGAGGGTATACGTTCATTCCCGTTCATGTGTTTGTTTCTGTGTATGTGTTTTCTTTTGTGTTGGTTCACAATCATGAACGGAATCTCATGAAATTTTCCAGGCACTGCGGAGTCAGATAATGAAGAATCGATTAGATTTTGGGGTGGATCCGATACATGAACCGGATTCAGGAACATCAAGGGAAATTCACAAATTTACATTCCTTTATGCACGAATGAACTTAGAAATATTTACCGAGTAAGTGAATGCAAACACGGTTTTGGAATGTAGATTTCGTGTGTAGGTTCGTGTATTTGTTCGTTCGTTTGCAACATAACTCATGCAATCATGCAAAGATCAATTAGATGTTGGTGTAGATCCATCTCGTATTCCGGAATCAGGAACGTCGTCAAGGATTATTCACAAATGAAAAGTCACTTATGCACGAATGAACCTGGGAATATTTACCGAAAATGTGAATGCAAACACGGATATGGAATGTAGATTTATAGTTCGTTTTTTATAAATAAAAGAAGTCCAAACCAAACGTTGGAGGGATTTGTACACGACAGATGAAGCTATTTATTGATGTCTCTCGTTAGAATATACAACAATATTGCCTTATTACTTTGCCTGTATGGACAGTTATTTCCTGCAAGTACCAACGAAATATAGGAGTAGAATCATATTAACACTTGATAATTTGAAAAATAGAAGCAATTTTAATGAGACACATGTATTTCATTATAATTCAATATTTTCGGAATTTATCATAATTCTGCATCCGTTCGTGTTATGATAAAAACAAATGTTTTCGTAATAATGGGATGATTAAGAAATAACATTGTGTTAAAGCTATGATTGGTTTAATTTACGCCTACCTATGCACACTGCCTATATACAGATATCACATTATAAATATAATTAATTCCAACATGTTTTGAAAAATATGAATCATAAAGCTAAATGCTCCGAAAATTAAGAGGCCTGGCTTGATTTTTCTACTGTATCTGATATTACCTGTCTGTAAACTGATATTACCTTACCATGTTATATAACGTTATCACACATGACTATATTTTAGATTCTAAACAAGGATATAAAATTATAATTGTTTATTAATAATCTCGTATTATAATTTAAATTTAAATCGTTACATGTGATAAAAGTATAAAATTACTATATTCAATGTGTTTTCTACCTGTTTAAAAAAGAAACATTGTTAGAAGGAACTATTAATGCTGCTTACACCTGGTGGGCTATTTATATATTATTTATTAATATATATTTTTTTCAGGGTGGCTTGTCCAGAATTAACTGATCTTCCACAAGGCCCTGACAGTTATCGAAAATTCAAACGTGAACAAATAGCATGAACAAATACTATACAAGTACACATATATACGTGTCGAACATTGTAGCTAAATACATCATATATTGTTAATTCCAATAATAGTATGACTATTATTAAGAGTTTATTAAAGAATATAATTCAGAAAATCATAGGGTGACCAATTCGGGTTATTAACGATGTTCATAACATCTAATTGGTTGTGGAGGCAAGAAAGAGTTGGCTGAAGTGAGAAGGTGGTCAAGATAATAAAGGTTAGACATGTGCGCTCTTAGTCCTAAATATCTGAACTCATAAAATTTTAGGTTTAAGTCATTTCCAATGTCTTTGACAATGACGAGACCGAATCAAAGCTTGTCAAGAAACTTTTTAAACAGGGCTCACATGTCGCTGGTTTTCTCCTGTCGTGTCCCGACTTAACGTCGTCTTAATATCAGGGTAACACATCGTGAGGTAAGAAAACATTGGGGTGACATCGAGACATTTGTGAACATGCTTAATATTTGAAGTAATATTGGGACACATCCGGAAACATGGGATAACATCCGGAGTACATGTCAACCCGATGTTACCAAGATGTTCAGGCGACGTAAACCCGATGTGTTCCGGTGTTACACCGAGGTTTTCTGATGATCCCAACGACCGCACAGTCATCGCTGTAAATAGGACTACTTGGTGCAATATTCATATTGTTTGTGAGCTTCGTCTCTTTTTTATGATTTTCCGTGACATATAAATAATTCCCTTTTTTACGGAGTGCTACCTCTTAGACTTGATCGTAACCTCTATCCTAGAGCTGCGTGACCTGATGAACAGACTTGCCAAGTCGGCATGTATGAAACGGTCAACTCTCCGAATGACTGATTGAACAAAATGATTGCTGCAAACCTATATTACCGGCTTTTAAAGCTCTGTTAGACAATGACGCCAGTAATATTAGCAAAACAATACCCCCAAAGATAAAAAAACAGATGTGGTATATAATAATTAATAAAATAATTAACAAATGATTCTATAGTAAAGAGAAGAGCAACTAATCTGTACAAATCAGTCTACATATGTGATACTAGCTCCTGGAAGCCTGTCAGGATTGTTTTTTTATTAAAAATGTAAGATGTAGGGAAACGTGTGTCCTGTTATATTTTTCATTAATTTCATTAAAAATGACATTACTCAGGTGATGCTGTGCCTCATTGAGCTTTTTATAAAAATTTATTACTTTAAAAAAATTTCCTAAGTAAATGGCATTAAATAGCATTAATCTTCATAAATGAAAGAGAGAGAGAGAGAGAGAGGGAGAGAGAGGGCGGGGGAGGGGGGTAAAATAACAAGGTCAAACTGTATAGATTATTTATGTATTATAGACAAGTTCGTGTAGCTTTCATACCCTTTTAATTCATATAAATTACTTAAATTTTCATTAGTGCTATATGCTACCAATATACCATTTTGTTTTCCTTAAAACTTTTGCCGTTTAAAAAAAAATAAGCTTAAAATCCAGTACCACAAAAACATTCCGACATGAGAAATGTGAAAAATGACTCGAATCCTTTGAAAGAAATCTCTCTTGTCAGAATCCTAAAATGTCTCATATCAAAGAAAGAGGTAGAGTATGTTGTAAAGAGCATTAAATAGACCCTTGAGGGACATAAGATACCAGGAACAACAACAATAAAACAAAAAATGTATATAATATATAGAGAAGCAAAGAAACTTTGAACTGGATATACACACAAAGAGTTTCAAGCCTTCGGGCTTGGTATTTTTCCTGACAAGCTTTCGGACGGAGTGTACACAGGTCCCATTTATTACATTAACACTTGCACAATGTCATCTTTGTAGACTTAGGCCGGATGTCTGTTACGGCTGTATGCATCGGGAATAAATCATTGTACTCACATTAGTTATTACCATTAAATAAAGAGGAAGCTGCTACAAAGACGAAAATAATGAGTTTTCATAAATGTAATAATCTAGTGAAAATAATATATATTATATAAAACAAAACTCAACATTTTTCTACAAAGACACCCCTTTTTCTGAAGATTCACTAGTTTTTTTTATATACAGTAGGAGTTTGAATAAAATCCGTAGTTATATATTTTTTTCAATTTAATAAGTAATTGACTATTAACTTGTTCTGGAGAAACCAAAGGTCTTTGACGATCTGTGCTGCCTTTACTCATTGCACATGACTGAGGTGCCCTCTACGGATATTTGCCGTTGATCTATGTAGGATGTAGGGCTCTATATAAAAGGTGATATTAAAATGTCTGTAAATTTATTTGCACCACTGAAGCCAGACATTTGGAGAACTTTTTAAAGGAAGAAGACATTAGATGTCTAAAAATGTTCGCTTGTCGATGCTCTTAATTATCAATTAAACCTTGTAATGATATGTTACAAACATTGTTATTTATTAATGGCGGGGTAATTATGATGAAACCCGTAAGCAATATTTAAATTTCAAGTCCATAACCATCATAAATAATTAGAGAGGCTTTCCAATTTGATACCTTTATTTCCTATATGGTATAACTGCATGGTTCCATGCAGTGTTAGTGCCGCGCCACTATCGTAGTAAGACTACTGATTTCCTAGCTCAATCCCTATTCTTATTATAAAGCCGATTACACCGAGGGACTAGTCATACTGTAACCTTCATGTAAGAGATCATGCGAACGGTCCCTGGAGAACAGGGAGCCTGGTTCCAGAGCTAGCAATAAAACACGTACACTTTACATCCAAAAGCTATTTGGCGGCTTAATGCCATTTGGCCGGGGCCAGAGAGAGTTGTACGTTATCGCCAAGACACCCTGCTGTTTGTCATTAACGTCAGTATCGTGGCTTAATTAGATTTCAAACGTGATATTCTCAACGTACAAGGCATCCGTTCACCATTCAAGCCGACTCAGTTCCTTTGTAATGATATCCAAACTTGGGATTATCGGGCACAAGGGTGATGTAATTAACATCAATAGGTGGTAGCGACCCATTCCAGGTGGGTAACTAAGTACGCCAAATAATGAGATCTGCGCTGATCGTATGATAGCAACATATGGCGTCA
Source organism: Sipunculus nudus (assembly GCA_026874595.1). Classification (NCBI taxonomy): domain Eukaryota; kingdom Metazoa; phylum Annelida; class Sipuncula; order Golfingiida; family Sipunculidae; genus Sipunculus; species Sipunculus nudus. The sequence goes on along the minus strand of CM049306.1, from coordinate 34,354,264 downwards.
TTCAACATGATGCTGTGCGAGTTAGGCCAGCCCTGAGATTTAATTCATGGAGATTATTTACATGAAAAAGCCAATGAACTTTTGTATATATAAACCTTCAGGGGCGTATTCATAGGGGGGCGCAGAGGGGCGCCCCCCTAAAATTCTGCTAACACTTATATCAGTCAACTACTGGCAAGTGTTATGTTTGTTAACTCAGATTTATTTTATGTTATTTTAATTGAGTATGCACACACAAAGATATAAAATATGGCGTTTTGAGTAAGAAAAATATTTTCATGTTTCTCTATGCGCGGTTATGGTTATGTTATTCCCATATGGAATAATAAGAAGAAAAACAAGAAAAATCTTGTCTGTAATGTAAATAAAGATATATATATCTTATATAATAATGTTTATTTATTATCAGTTCTAAATGTTCCTATTGACCTAAAGAGAAACTAGTTTTTTTGTATTTGTTGAAATTTTGTTAAGAAAGAACAAAACCTTAGCAAGATATTGTTCGTAATGTAAATGTAAAGAGTTTCAGACTTTGAAAATTTCTAAAATAAATCTAAACAGTAAAGGGACCATATACTTACACGTTTCTCTCATGTTTTTTTACTATCTATCTTTTCTATTCTGTTTGTGTGCAGAAGAGAAGTCTCCAAAACCTGTGATTGTTCTGTAACATGATGGTGGATGGCCAAAAACTGTTAAACCATCCATGCAAGCTATTTGTACTTTCACTAGACGCTTGCTATGCCTCATCTTTTAAATTAACCCTGGAAAAGACCAAGAGACTATATTAAAGCTTCCGGTTTCTTGATTCTCCGGTAATAAAAATCACCTCTAAATACCCAGCTCTGTCACTGGAGCTAGATGGCCAGTCTTTATGTCAGAGAGCTGCATTTTCAATAATAATATAAACCTGAAAATGGTATGCAAATAACAGTCGATGAGTATTTTTCGCTTCTAATATTTCTTGTGTATATGTACTTTTATTACCTCAGGTCAGACTAATTTTATTTCTATTTAACTCCAACTCGAACTTAATTTCTTCAAAAAAAATTTATCTACGAAAACCTATATTATGAAATTCATTATCAGAAGCTCTACATAAAAAATTTAGTGACATATAATAGTTAATCCATTTCAGTTCTTTTACATATGTGCTGACCATCTTCTACTTAGAAGTTACAATTAAGTTACAAAACTACACTTATTGATGCATGTATTTTTCTGTTGTCCAAATAATGCATTATATATATATATATATATATATATATATATATATTGTTACGGAATCTAAAAAAACAGATCACGTATGCGTGATAAACACAAATTTGGTAATAGAGATAAAAAAATCAGATTCTGTAACACTAGGCAGCGTGGAATGTCTAGGGGAATGAATAAAGAAGTCAGTGTTTTTTTTTGTTAACAAATTACTATAATTTATTCTTAGAACAACCCTAACATTAAAATACACAAAATCAATACAATTAAACAGTATAACAGCGGTACAAATCAATACAATCATACAGTAAAATAAACAATGTGCAGAGTACCTGGATACCACCACCGTCAAAACGATAAGTTTTATAAATGTATACTCTCGGAGAATGAGAGTCCAATGTAAAGCTCTTGTAACAATCCAGAAAGTAAACGTGAGGCAGGCAGCATTAAATTGTATAGACTTAGTAATAGCAGAATCCCTGAAATTACTGGATAATCGGACAGGTCCCACAAACTGACATACACACGTCTGTGTCTGCTGGAATCTTCTCTCCTCTCTCTCTCTCGGTTTAAAACACAGCCCCCTATTTACAACTTCTTGCCCCAAGCCGAGAATTTTTCACTTCTCGAACAGTCTATGAATCTAACATAATACACAGGAAACATGCGTTACAGTAATCATCTAGGAGAAACCTCGGCCAGGCGAGAAAGCCCAAAGCTAGCATGACAACGAGAGTTCAACCAGTACGGATTAAACATAGAGTGCAACAAGCGGCCCGGCGAGGGCGCCACAACACGAGTTACGCCCGTGTCACACAAATAAAAAGAGCACCTGTAACAATATATATATATATATATATATATATATATATATATATATATATATATATATATATAGATGAGAGGTTCCCACGGTTAACATGATATACAACTTGAACTAGATACCTTACAAAATTATATGTAATAATCAAATTGCTTATTCACAAATTTACAATATTTGATATGTTTAGTAGGAGAATATTTAACAGCCACGCAGTGTGTTCAAACAAGTTTAAATATGCTTGCTTCCTACTAATAGGGCTTTGTGGAATATCATTATAATTTACAAAAAAAATTATAAATATATATATATATATATATATATATATATATATATATATATACATGTCTAAAAGACGCAGAACAGCCCCCTTTCCCGACTTTAGGACTGCGCCCCCTCTTTTTTCAAATCCTGGATACGCCACTGGATATAAGTTCATGTGAGAATGGGATTATTAGGCTCAGGGGTGATGTTATTAACATCAATAGGTGGTAGGAACCCATTCCAGGTGGGTTACCATGTATGCTAGATGATGAGATCTACGCTGATCGCATGATAGCAACATATGGCGTCATTTTACATAATGACGTGCGGGTAAGGCCAGCTCTGGGTTTCAATCCATGGAGGTTGTTTACAAGAGAAAAGCCAATGAACTGTTTCATATATATAAACCTTTGATAAAAGAATATTAGAGGATTTAAGTAGCCTTGAGAGACACAAGAGAAGCCAATGAGCAAGTTCATATATTGACCTCGGAAATGACATCATTTGAGAAAAGCTGTCTCATTGAGCTCGAGGTTAACTGGATAGACTTTCCTAATGCTGACATGAATCCCCTGTAGTTGTGTTTCAAAAACACACGATGCTCAGATACAGGTATTCCTTTACGAAAGCATATCTCTTGTTACCCAGCGGCAATAATTGTAGTGAGTTTGTCGTGACAATCTTAATATGATACAAGATTGTTTTGTTGAGGTGACCTTGAAAGACATACTTTTTGTGAGGGTCCGGACATGATACTTGGTGGTTGTTTGAACTTATGGAAATAAATTGATACATATACGTGATAGTTGATTTACTTTGTTTTCAAGAAACAAAAAAAAAAGCTATGATGTATCGGTCTTTGAAATGATGCATGAAACTGATGCTGTGAAGGTCTGTAAATGATGCAAAATAAATAAGTCGTGGGTGTCTTAACATGGTACAAGATTGTTGAATATCTTGAAATGACTAAAGACATTTAAAATGTGGTAGTCTTGGTAGGGTTACACTCCTCACGCAGCGGTTATACACTGCGGTCCTTTCATTTCTCCTTCACTTCAACCGCTGCTTTGTATAGCTACGTTAACTATAGGCCTACTCCCTATATCGTAAGCGCTGTTTGTTATGACCTCGTATCCTGAACTGCTACACCAGAGGGGAGCACTGTATTTTTGTCCAATCAGCTGAGAACTTGTGCTGGAAGACACGGCAAAGCGAGGAATACACGTAGCCAACCGTGTTCATTTCGTTTTGAGTGACAGCTCATCGCCCCGGTAACCGTTCGAACAGGCCACAGGCTCAAAGAAAATTGCCCCAGACGTGGTTTGCTTAGGGCCTTGGGCACACAGGATGCCCGGCCGGTGAATTTTAATTCAAATGAAACGTAACAACAAAGGCTGTGTGCACACCTCGCTGGCTGGTTTCAGTTCTGCAGACAACAGATACATGGCTACGCTAACACAGTCATAATGTCATAATCGAATCGGTCGATGATGCGAGAATACAGAGGGAAATTCGACCGTTAACCCTCATGAAGCGGCGCTTGAAGCGCAGCTATGGGCGGAGCCATGATGCCTGTCGAGTGATGTTTATTGGCACCTGGTTGGCTTCTTGTCACATCATACGTACGTTTTTTTTCAGCGGATAACGAACCGCCATCTGGTGTCTAAATATATCAGAAACGGTCAAAGCTGGCAGCGTGAAAATCAGTTGCTTCTTTAGAAGCGAAAGATTTCCGCTGCCTCGGGAGCGTATGTATAGCGAGATTCTCTGCGTTTTTAAAACCACCAAGGCTCGCCCAAGGCAAACAGTAAAAGCAATGACAGCGTGGTATGGCACTGTGCATCCACCTCCAACTTAAAACAGCTGCATGTATCTGTTTGTTATGCGCGGGATATTACGTAACTTGGCATGTGCTAGGCATTCTGATTCGTGTTAAGCGCAAAACCTGTGCGCTGCTATGGGAACCGCACTTGCTGAACTCTCGCGGAGTGTAAAGACAGCGTGTTCGGTGTAGTCTAGAGGGTTCTAGAATTGAAGGTTCTGGGCTTCGGGTGAAAAAGCTATAAATGGGGGCTGTGTTTGGAGCCGGCAGAGAGAAAAATACCAGCGGACACAGAAGAGTGTGACTTTCTCGTCAGTGTTTTTTTTACCTATTCCGATAATTACGAAAACTTACAGATGTTCCACGGACTATTACATACTTGAACCGGATCAGTTTGCAATTGGGATTATTACCAGAACTTCACTTTTGGATTACAACTGATTATTTTTGAGACTATTATCTGTTTACGTGGATTGTTCGTGTTAAAGGACTCTTGTTGAGCTAAGACAGTGGTTGTATCCAGAAATCAAAGCCTACGATCCGGACACTCTTATGATGTACATTTTTATTCTTGTTATACTGTGTAACTGTATTGCTTTAGTGTATTGTAATGTTACGATTGTTCTAAGAATAAATTATAATTATTTGTTAATAAAAAACACTGACTTCTTTATTCATTCCCCTAGGCATTTCACTCTGCTTAGTGTTGCGGAATGTTTTTTTTTTATCTCCCTAACACAATTTTTGCTCGTCACGATTACGTGATCTGTTGTTATTAGGCTCCGTAACATATTCCTAAACATCCCGCTCTTGTTGGTGCAATTCGTGGCCTTGTTGCCGCCATGGTGTTGAGACCCGAGAAACGTGAAAGAACAAAAAGGCGTTTAAAACGAATGAGATCCAGCTCGATTCTACTGTATTACGACTGCGTGGGGAGTGGAGATAGGGTCCGTTATCCATAAATTGTGGGGGTGTTCAAATGATACTAAATAAATATGTGCTGAGTTTTTGCAAGGCCTTTACATTGTGCTTGTCTTTGAAACTTCCATGATAGTAATGTTAGGTTCTTGAAATTTTGCATGAGAGTCATGTTGTGAGGGTTTTGAGGTCAGGGGGAGATATATATCCCCCATAATTTTTGGCAAGGGGGATGATCAATGTTTATTATCCCCCTGCTATTCGGAGTGTAAGATTAATGTACTTGAAATAAAGTATAACAATAATTAGAATGAAAGATTTTGGTTACATATCTGCTATACCAAATATTTTTAATCTTATAAATTCGGTTGTAAAATCTAAAATATATTCAGGTTCACACTCATTAAATATAAATGTGTGTGTAATGAGATATTTCATTACTTGAACAGGTTTACAAGAAAGTTTACCCAGTCTACCTTTATGATTCATCCCCCCTTGAAGATAAATTGACGCCCCTGTTTGACATGTTCAGTTATGAAAGTTATTAGAAGACAAAGGAAATAGATGAACTAGGAGAGGGCAATAAAAATCACGCCATTCACTGAAATTTAAAAGGGCAACTTAACAATACATATTCTACGTATACATAAGGGGCAATAGAATAGACCATGGCGTGTCTTAAAAGGATCTACCTGTTTCATACTATTGATTCAGTTTCAAATCACGAAATTATTTTTAAAGTCGTTGATACCAAAGGTACGTCAAAGAATAACGCACTTGGGGAAGCTGTCAGAATTTTAACTTATTTTCTTTTTGTGGATGAAAGAAATAATGGGAAAACTATATAAATAACAGCATTCCATAGCTTCACAAATATTTTTTAGGCTGAAAATATGTATTGGTTTTTCTCTTGAACCTAAAAAATGAATCAACTGTCGAGAACGCTGTCTTATGTTTTCACATGTTTTTTTAATTGCAGGTGGATAAATACAAGGACGAAATTTATCAGGAGCAAACATGAAGCTACGTGTATAGACCAGATGTTTTAAGATGTTCCATAAGGATGTTTCATTAAGATGTTCCCCAAACATGTGAACCAAATGTAGTCAACACGAAACCATAACAACTTTTTTGATTGTGCTACCACGCACTATGTTACCTATCCATACAGTTTAAAAACTTATTTTATGTATTCGCCAAATAGAGTTCTGTGGCTACTATGTATTCACGCTGCTGGTTTCGTTTATTGAGAACTCCTCTTAGACCCTTGGACCGATCTTTCCGAAACCCAGTATAATTATTTGCTTACATGTGAACTTGTAGGTAAAAAAGATTATATATATATATATATATGTGTGTGTGTGTGTGTGTGTGAGTGTGTGTGTGTGTGTTTTCTCATTCTCCAGCATCTTCATACTACCAAGTCTTAGGCTACGTTATCACAGACATTGATCCAGCGACCCACTCTGGCGTCTAATTCATGTATTCATGAATAAGGCAGTCTTACCAAACAAATCACCCTGTACACATGTTCTACGCGCACGTCTGTTGCAATGTTTTGATCAAATGTTTAGCATTGTAGGGAAGGCATCCAGATTTTACAAATAAAAAAAGCCATATATGCTTTCAAATTAAGTTATGTAAAAAGGTAGCCACAGATTTGGTAATATGAAGATGTTCTATTACTGATAACCTCCCTGGTCAGCACAACGTACAGTGGAACCTCCTCACAGGCACCTCTGTACTAAGGCCACCTCCTATTTACGGCCACTTATCGGCAGGCCTTTGAAGTAGGTTCCAAAATCTTTAACCCCCCCCCCCCCCCACCCTCTATTTAGGGCACCTCTCTATTGCATGCAAAATGTCCGGTCCCGTCAGTGTCCGTAATTCGGAGGTTCTATTGTACTTTGCAAAGGCCCGTTACCACATGAGAAGCTATCATTTGCACTTGTACTATCGTGCAACAGTACAGTTCAAGCTGTTTTTATCAATACGATCTAGGATTTCTAGGCCTTACTTAGATATGAAATATTTAACAATTAAATTTTATATATGCACGGGAAAATGCCTTCAAACTGTGTTCATGCTTCATTCTCAGTTATTCGAAATGCATTTAAATGTTGTTATTTGCTCACATAATTACCATTCATTGCTGACTGTCACTGCCTGCCGTAAATTACTGTTAATCAAGATGAAGGAGTCATACTTTTTTCAATTTTTTCAATTTTCATTTTCCAATATTCTTTTTTCATCCAGAACTAGTATTAGATAAATTACCAGTATGATTATTTGCTTCATGCAAAGAAATGACCAATTTCCTATTAACCTAATTTTCATCATTTGAAGATAATTGGCATATCATGATTCAAGTTAAAATCTTGAATAACAGACAGTAGGCCAACTAATTAAAAGAGCCTAATGAATTGGTCAATAAACTGGGGCCACGAGGGAATACCCTTTCAGGCCTCTATCCTTTTACCGGCTGGATGCCGTTATAATGCAATTGATATTAAAACCTATGGCTATGCCTTCGAATGAAAATTATTGCTAAAATTCCATTCTACCATGTTATGCCAGGAAAATATCAACTTTAACACTTCTTCGCCTCACAATTACGGCACACATCATTGCAATTAGCCTAATTTGAAAACACATAGGAGTGACATTTAATGAGGTAATATGGTTGTTAATTATCAGAATAATGACGACCGACCGAATGCAGGAGTGGTTCAGGATTTAGGATATCGCAATTTGATATTCATTTGCACATATTTTTGGGAATTCCAAGGGAATTCCCAATTTGGACGATTAGCAGAAATTAAACACGCTACCCTGGTCTGAGTATAACGAGTACTAATAAAGTATTATTTATGTCATCCCACTCGGCAGCTTCAACCAATAACTAACTGAATCCACTGCAGACTCCTGGTTTCATTCCCGAAGACATTTTACACATTACCACCAGACGGCGCTTTTGGTCAATTTAACTCTTTTTACCGTAAATGTAATTTTATTGCTTAACACTATTCTAGCCTACAACCTCAAAGAATGGTGCATGTGATTCCGTTTCAACGGACATAATAGAATAACCGAGTGACCAGAGCTTCATCTAATTAACTTTTTAGGTTAAATGAAACCAAACATTTCCTGTGAAGAAGGTATTTAGTTAGATGATTCAGAATAATTCATGGTAGCTTTATTTGAAAAGAAAGCTAATATGTAATTTATAATTTATAATTACAGATTCAGAAAGAGTTTTCTTTGCATATTATGCCCAAAAAAATCATTTGGGTTAAATGCGCATGTACGTAAATGTCCGATATCCTCATGCATGCACTCATCAACAGTGAAAAATCGACTTTTTTTAATGTAGACATGAATTAAGTCGATTTTTCATAGTTGATTTGTGTCACTTTTCATGACGGGAAAACACTCCGCAAACTAAATGAAATTCTCCTCCGGAATTAGGATATAAATTAGAACCCCTCAAACAGAGACTGCTTGCGTTTCTGTCAGCTTGTATCAAATAAGGTGGATCTTACCGAAACTTGTGACCGTTGGTAACTCTGTTTTTTTAGCTGTTTTTTCTTTCTTTTCTTTTAAAAGTATCAGATTTCCAGCTGAGGCATTCAAGCCATATGTAGATAATGCTGCAGACAGTGTACTTGGCAGTTAGAGAGAATCATCCTCTTGCGAAAATTAGTGAAAAAAATCGAGTATTTGTCGTTTGCTGGTGTACGTGTTCATTGTTGGTAGGTTCAGTAGGAACTGTTATAAACGCGCACGGTGGACCCATGATACAATTTAGCTTATCAGTATATATATATATATATATATATATATATATATATATATATATATATATATATATATAAATAAATTTGGGAGTTGGGGGGGATGCGTGTGTCTAAGTAGATAGGCTGATAGATAAATAGATAGATGGAAAGATTCAGAGACGTATTCAACTAAAAGTAATCCATCTATACAGCAGGAATATTGCTTTTCTTTCTTCGTTTCCTTAATTGTAATGACTAATCAAGGAAAGGAACCATCGGATATATACGGAAAAACTGCGAAACTACAATAAAAAGCAGTTAGGTTAGCAGATCTGAATAATAATTCTGTCTTTGGACCGACGAAGAAGCAAAGCAAGGCCAGACCAGCCACTTGGGTGCCATTATGAGACAAACCACCTGCTCACCTCCAAATAACCAGTGCGTAATTTTGTTTCACAGGAAGGAAGGTGATATCTTTACTTGAGTGGTGTGATTCTCCAGAATAAACAAGACGTTATTTTAAGCTAAGCGGTCTTTCCGGATAACATAAAAGCTGAACTGGCTTTGTCGACCAGATTATCTTTGGCAATACGGTTCTTTTCTGCAAGAAGAAAGATGGTTAAAGTACCATTTTCCCCAAATTGTTTTGTTTTTCATTTATGGTTAGGAGTGTTTCATTGCGGTGTTGTTTTAGTCCAAACGATATGCAGGTTGATTAACTTGGTTTATCTCTCCTCTCTACAGCCAGGTTGACTACTTCTCATTGGCTTTCATGTTTCCATTAACATAACTACTAACACTCATTTTAAGAATTACCCTGTCGCAAAGACGAGCTTTAGTATCATCAGAAACTAGCTAAGCCTGTGTTTATATCTGTGTAATGAGTTTAGGTAAATATATCGGTTTAAACACGAATTCTATTTAAAGAAAAAGACTCGACCGAGCGCTAGAGACCTACATGACTTGCTATTTCCAAGACGTAAAGGTAAATGAAATATATATGGAGTGAGAAAAGTCACTGATTTAAAGACATGCCATTTTGAGATTTAAACCACAAGCAATGTTTGATCCTTGCTAATTGACAATAGGTGCATCATATCAACTGCATATACGTTATTTCACGTAAAGCCATTTTTAAGACCCTCCCGTTAAACGGAAATTGGTTAAGAGGTTCTCCCGTGTGCTTGGGTCCGCGTGCTTCAGTTATCTTTTGTCTGTCTCGGTCGCCCCCAATTTGTGTGTAACCAGTGGTATTTAATTGGTCTAATAATCGCTCTTAATCTGGCTGTACCTCGATGTTGCCTTGGTCTATACAACGTTTGCTAAAATAACGCTGTACTCTTCTGATTGGCAAATAGTGCCACTTCTCAAGTTCCCTCTTTACTATCGGCACGTTTTGAAGAACGGCATGTTCTCTGTTTGTTTCCTAAATGACTGCCAGTACTGTTAATATGTTAGTCCATGGTATATTATCTTATAACCAGGGTTGTTTAGTGATTTGACAACTAAGCAGGTTCAGTGACACGTTCGCATATAAACATATGATTTGATGTTCTCGGGAACAACTGCATCTAGAAACTAATCCCAGGCAGACCTCATAAAATGACGTATGGGTCTTCGTGATTGGAGCTTCAAGGTCATTGGGTCGGGATACAATCTTGGTCTTCTACATCCGCTTGGCTTGTCTTGCTCCATTCGTCGTCGGCTCGTAGTATACAGCAACTTTCTTTGGTTGTATGATGTGAACATGACATATCTCTGTGATCGTGCTGTTAAATAATACATACCCAAGCCGTTGCTCAGTCCGACAACAGTCTGTAAGCCCTCATGGAATGATGTGACCGTAAGCACTCCAAGAGTCATATCCCATGGTAACGATTGCTGGCATCAATCATGGGTTCCAGTTTCTCTTAGGTCTGGTATAGGTAGCACACCAGTGCGAGACATTATTGGAATAAGCCAATAAATTATATTTGAAACTAGTGATTTAATTCGTCCATCTTAGATTTGTTTGTCATTTGAAATGAGAATGGGAGAAGAAAGTATTACACCAGCAACTTGAGTGCATACAGTGGATGAATCTGTGACAACACGTATTCTCACGGTCTCCGACGAACTGGAACAAAATAACCGTTAGAGATAGCTCCTTGTGGGTTGGAGAGTTACCACTGGTATACTGTTTGGACAATGCACGGCATCATTGCTAATATGGTGATATAAAGAGCTTAACTGAAGTTTGCAAATCTTCCCTCCTGGCATGAGGCTTGCAATTCTTTAGTGGAGACCGTCGACGAGATGTCCGACACCATGTTGATGGTTTGTGTAATGTACCGTCTCATTCAAGGAGCCCGATCTGCTAGGGCTAGTAAGCTGGATGCTTTCAAATGACATTAAAGACTTATTATAATCATGTATAAGCAAACTCATGTCCTTTTGCGCTAGAAGCATGCTCACTCCCGTCAAAGACGAAATACCACGGCTCCAGTTCTGAAGTCTTGGGCAAAAGAGACGGCCAATTGGTACCACTCGACAAAATCCTCCAGGAATACAGATTGTTCATCGGTACATCATCATCACGGTGTATCCTTACGCTATGGAGTAACTGCGACACAACTGAAATGTTTGGAATCCATTTGCAGTAGAATTTGACAGATCCCAGGTGGGGATCGAGACATCCGTCCGGTAGCATGGACCGTCCTTTACAATGACACGGGAGCATGCATCCCTTTGATTCAACCGAGGGCACCCTTCCATCAACCACCATACACATTTTCTGAATTTAGAGTTTTCAGAAGTTCTGTAGATCCTTCAGAACAGTTCTCCGGCCGTAAGAATGTCCAGGTAAATGACAGTCACACGTGGGAGATCAACAGTAGACATTTCATAAGTCAGAAGTTACTCGTGTGCATCGTAGCCCGAAGAAAACTCGCGTTTGAATAAATTCCCCACCAGAAGTGAACGGCAGATTCAGTTGCATGCACAAGGTCGATTCTGTTGTATACATTATTCTGATCAAGCTTGTTGAATCGGTAGGCACTACTTAGTTTTGCAGCAGAATATCAGTTGGTAATATGGAAAAGTAGTTATTCTTCTCCGACAGGTTTATAATCTCATCTCCTCCCCCGCCGACCAAGTACATTGGACTGGAGGCGACTTAAGTGTAGAGTTCTGCGAATAAGCATAATGTTGGCAAACAGGGTTTTTTTTTCTTCCAGACTATATGACACATCTCCTTAACGTTGGCTTGCTGAGGTCTCCTGGAATGAAACAAAAGATGGTCTGCTGTTTGCAGAATACTTTCTTGGCATCGCATTCGGCATGAAGCCACATTCAGCTAAAGTCCAATAAACAGCACAATTCCAGATAGACTTCGCATATCTCATTACAGTTACATTATCATATATGCCCTGCGCTACGGCAGGTATACTGCAGAGCTTATTCAGAGAGAATGCCAAAGCGTTGATGCTGCACGATCTTGTTTATTCGAGGCTTTAAAACCATTGCCTCCTCGGCAGCTTTTCCTAATGGTAGTTCTAGAATACAGCAGTTATGAGCAAAGCTTAATCCGGCGCATCATAATACTATACTGTGGCGCAGAATTGCACGTAACTGTTTAAAACCGTCTCCATTTGTTTCTCTGCATATTATCTACCCAGTATTCCTGTTGTTACACAACAACAAACTATTTGGATCATGTTTCGTTTTCAAGAATTGCTTTTATTTATTCAGATTGACCTTATTCATGTCCTTTGGCACTATATACAACTGGATATGAACTTGTTGGTACCAGGAACTTGTTGGTTTCGTCGTCTTGCAATATTTTGACTCGAGTCAGCCTCAAACCGTGACAACTCCAGACCATCGAGAAATGCCCAACGGGGCAGGGCATAGCTAGAAATGTCGGTGGCCCAGAGCACCGAGATGCCCGATTACGATTCTTACTGAAATCTTGGACGGTGAAACCTCAACTGTCCGCTCCGTATGTATCTCTGAACGTTGCAGCAACATCCGTCATGCACAGGTGCAAGAGAAGTATTCAAATATTGAGTTCGTTGTTTAGCTGTTGAGGATTCCGCGGTAGAGTTAAATTCTGACCATAATAATTCCGTAATAAGACCGTTTTCACGACGGACAACCCACCAAGGCCACAATACGCTGTTTACATGCCCTCTGAACAAAACAACGTACACCATAAACAGAACTCATGGGACATAAATGGCCTTATGTGATTGGTCTGGTTCTCGATGCCCTCATGGAAACGTTAAACATTTCGTCTCAAAATAACACCGAACGTTACGTGCTTTGGCAGCCGTATAGAACATTTGTACGGAAGTCATTTGATTGGTTCACTGTTTTGTTGATTATTCATAAAATAGATCGTCGTAACTGCACACTGATTCCAGGTCTCCAAAAGCTTACAGATGCCAGAGGCTTGATAGAATGGAAATGGACTACGCCAAGTATTGTTCTTTACGTAGCGATATAATAACAGAGAACGTAAAAACAACCACTTAAGAACACCCTTATGCGTCTCTATCGGCCTTTGCGATTTCTTCATTTCCTCCCTTGGACGACATGACATGACTTTCAGTGGTGGACTAATACCTATATCCGACCATAAGAATTAGTCTTATTGTTTCTTTACTAGTCAGGTCCTTCTTACAAGGGACTCGTTACATCTTTTTTGTTACGAGATCAGTCATGTAATAAGTCATGATATAATATTTACTGGGATCTAAATTCAGAAATTGCCCCAATTTACCTATCTGCACCACTAGACGAAGGCCGAGTAGCAAGAAAAAGGTAAAAAACTGAACAATTTTTAGATCATAAGCATGAATAATTCAACGTGATAATAAGCAGTATTTGATAAAAAGGAGGAAAATTGGATTCAGAAAAGGTATTCAACACGTAACTGACTAACAAAACGATTTATTATATTCCTGACAATCAAGAGAATCTTGAATCATGAATACAATAATCACAATCTACATTGAAGAAAAGTTTCTTCGAGGGCGGAAAAGTTTCTTCATCAGCGTAATCATGTCGATCATCTAAGGGACACAAATGAAAAATAAAAGTGTTGTACAACTGAATTTGCAAGGTACTACCCTTATAGGTACTAAGACTATGGTGATAAAATAGTACATAAACTCACAAAACAGATCATATTCAGGTGACTCCAGTCGGGGAAATATTTCATGATAGAAAAAGGCCGTTGATCTTAAGCGGACTGGTAAATATTGTCATTTGCATTGACGAAGTGGCCTATGATCTCATGTTATTGATGACTGGCGAGAGTTCAGCGCCACGGCGTGTATTGACTTAAGTCATACGACGACTCCAGAACGGCAGAGAAGGCCAGGACGATGCTTCCTGAAGCCTCAGTGGCTATCGATCTCGTCTACTTGGACCAGACCTTTATGATTGATTCCTGTGATACGTTAGGATGGCTCGGAATACAATCAATATAACGAACAACCACGACATAATGAATATTCTTAATGGAGAAGTCCTCTTGTATTTCATGCGCAGCGTCAAATCACTCTTCATTAAACAATATTTTTCTGTCCAATAATTGAGCACTTTAAATCTTTAAGTAACTGAATCACTGTCCCTTAACCAAATAATTTATTTTCAAATATGATCCCCCGGGACTTAACTCCCCTGCTTGATGAAATTGCACTATCTTGCCCTTTGATATAATGATTCACTCTTTTTACGAATCATGCGAGACATCGAACAGGTCATAAATAACATAGAAAACCGGGACCGTTTATTAAGACGGTATTCAGTGAGAAATTACCGCATTAATCTGAAAACCTGAGTCTGTTTTCTGAAAGAGGATCTCCAGCGTCTGTGAAAAAAAGACTGGAATAAAAGGTTAACAAATGATCTGCGGGTATAGATCCTATATATATCCTGAACAAATACATCTTTTAAACGATGTTCTTATCTAAAGGTCACGTGGTTTTATTGATCGCGCGCCTTCACAGCTCCGCAGATAACTGACGCAAAAGGAAACATATGTCTAATTCCAGATAAAGTCAAACGTTTCGGTGAATAACTACGATTACGTGTATGGAAGGAGTCGAGAATAGAATCTGGGCTGGGATGCTATATATTCCATTCTAAAAGGTCCCTATCAAGAAACCAGCTCTGGTCTGGAATTACCTCATTCTGTGCATCTTTCATCCTTTCTTTGGCTGATGTCTTTTGAGTTTGAAACGACTGCAATTGACGGAACCACCAAAGCCCCCCAACAGATGCACAAAGGGATGCTGCCAGCGCCAACGGCTTTATGATGATTTGGCATTACCGTATTCTGTGTCTGTAAAGGTTATCCTGAAAGCTAACTCCGTTGAGCTATGTCAAAGAGACAGTATGGTCCTGAAAGAATAAGTATTTGACAATGAGTGTGTGTGTGTGTGTGTATTTTATCTGTCCTTCCAGTAGACTCATTGCTTCCGCGTATCCCCTTTCGTGTGTGTGTTTGTTTGTGCGTTTTACCGACAACATAACTCATGCAGTCATGATCGGAATTTCTTGAAATTTTAGGGCATTTCAGGTACAGGCAAAGGAAGAACCGATCAAGTTTTGATGTGGATCCAGAACATGAACCGGATTTAGGAGGTTCGTCAAGGAATATTCACACATGTAGAGTCACTTAAGCACGAATGTTTATGGGAATATGGGCTGGAGTAAAAGGTAAATGCATGCAAACACGAGTCGCATCCCATAAAAATTATGTACCCTCCCCCCCCCCCCCGCCCCCACATTACCGAGGCTGGCTTTCCTTAAAATGCCGATTTTTATTATTGTACATAAAACACGGGTATGCAAATACCCACGATGTCCGGATATGGCATAACTCGCGGAATCCTATTGAACTGACGCTGTCAATAAAACAGGTTCTTTGAAGAAGAGCTCATGGTGTCTCATATCGAGACAAGGTTTATATAACAAAGTGCAGGTGCCTATCATTAGTGTACGTATGTCAGTTAAGCTTACCGCAGTTCATATGGATATATTGGTACAAATATGAGGTGTACAGAAGTGGTAATTAATGTAAATTACGAATTATAATGTGCAATTTATTTTCAATACTGTTCATTAAATAAAAAGCAGGTGGTATAATACAGTTGTTTGTTCACCGAGCAAAGGTGTGTCTGCATGGCTACCAAACATATCTTGGCCATAATCTGCTACCATTCGTTATAGTGTATGAATCTCCCTCGAATGTTCAAAATGTAAATTCACTAATACCCCTTAAAGATATTTAAAATAAAGTATAACGATATGCCAAAGTATAGTTATGAGTGTGAATAATTAAACATAGGCTTCATATCCCTCGCAGGTCACGTGACAGACAGACGAACGGACAAACAGGCATGTTTCCGCTCACAACTGGTATTAACAATGCTTATTTAAACAAAAAGACTTTCCTGATAATTATATATTTGCCGGCAGAGCGGCGAGTAAAAATGCAACCAATAAATAAGCACACTCTTAATAACATACGCAAAATTAAGAGGCTATAACAATGAATTGAACACGACATGCGTCAAACAGTCAGAAGAGCACCGCTGCCTAGGCCATATTACCATATTGCAATGCTGTAATCGGGGAAAGCTACCTGATCAAGCTGTTATTTGATCTCACACCCAATCTGGCACGCTGACTGAAAAGGGCAACAGTTGTTAGATATGGAAGTCTTCGATAGCCAGTGTATATACCGACAATCACCACAAGGTGTAAATGTTCCCCGCGGCCAGGGGCATCCATACAGGGCGAATAGGGGTATTTATGCCCAACCTACTTTGAAGCAAGGGGTGGGGAGGGGGGTCAATTAATGTAAACAGCCCCCCCCCCCCCTTAAGCGAACGCAGTGGTGTCTCTGATTCTTGTGCAATGTAAACTTTTTGCTTATTGTTTCTGAATTTGACAAACAGGCATGTTTCCGCTCACAACTGGTATTAACAATGCTTATTTAAACAAAAAGTCTTTTCTGATAATTATATATTTGCCGGCAGAGCGGCGAGTAAAAATGCAACCAACAAATAAGCACACTCTTAATAACATACGCAAAATTAAGAGGCTATAACAATGAATTGAACACGACATGCGTCAAACAGTCAGAAAAGCACCGCTGCCTAGGCCATATTACCATATTGCAATGCTGTAATCGGGGAAAGCTACCTGATCAAGCTGTTATTTGATCCCACACCCAATCAGGCACGCTGACTGAAAAGGGCCAGTTGTTAGATATGGAAGTCTTCGATAGCCAGTGTATATAGCGACAATCACCACAAGGTGTAAATTTTCCCCGCGGCCAAGGGCATCCATACAAGGCGGAGGGGGTATATATCCCCCACCCCACTTTGGAGCAAGGGGTGGGGGAGGGGAGTCAGTGTAATCACCCCCCCCCCCTCCCCCCTCCCACTGATATTCAGAGTATAATATTTATACATATAATGATAGACTTTTGTTCCATATCTAAGTTTATTATAAAATATTATGACCGATACCCAGCCCTAGAAGGTATCAACAGGAAATGTATCATAATATCTAGATTCATATATCCATGGTGGTCAGTTTTCAACTAAGCCGGAGTGGCGGCGTTCAGTTTAGACTACTGTACATGCCATTGAACAGGCTTTGGGGATGTCTTCGATAAACATGAATGGTGATTGTTTAAGATTTCACAGAGTACAAGCAGAGATAATAAAAAAATTCTCTTTAATGTAATGAAAAATAAACTGTGTCACGGGAAATCGTAATTATTTCTCATTCATTTATTACCTACTCCGTATAGTTCCTTGATGATTCGGTTGGTGATACGTACAGGAAACGTACTGGGAAACGTACAGGATGCTGTTATGAATATGTCAGGGTGTAGGGCATCGTGCCTTTTCGTGAGGTGTTGTGGAATAAGGTTTTGTTTTTCCAGATGAAGACGCGGTATTAGATTATATAATCTACCGATATCGAATTTTTTTATTCTGCTTAAGTGAATGCAGTGGTATCTTCTCTGATTTTTGTCAAATGTAAACTCTTTGCTTATTGTTTCTGAAATTGTATAGTCTTATATATTTCGTAAACTTGTACAATTTTCACTAATCGGATAGCTATTGACGTTGTCAACATTTTGATATAAATTTTATTATATTGTTTGTCTTCTAATTTAACTTGCACATTTTGAAATGCTAGGTTGAGTTCTAAAGCAATGAGGAAAATAAAGATAGATAAGAACTCAGAAGGTATCACAAGGAATCTTGTCTCATACGGTCCTTTTTGCAAGATTGATCAGGATCCCGCAAAATATACTCGTTCAAAATGACGATGCATGTAATTAATGCATAATTATATATATATATATATATGTTTATTAACATATGCATATGCAGGCTACCATATACAGACATAACGAGATATAGCTAACTGGATACATAAAATTTTAGCGTAGATTATTGAATTTGAACATTGAAAGAGGGTCATCAATGTGATATGTGTCGCCATCGCGTGGCCGTGTTTGGTACTGTGTAGACGTGCCAGGCTGATGGACAAATGTCTCCTCAATAAATGAAGGCTTCATAATACTACTCACGTCGTTCATAAGCAGATGTCTGGAGGATGGAGTTTTAACGAAATAACACATGTTTTAAACATCATGATCTAGGCTATATTCAGCAAATAATGCTTTATCAGTTTAAATTTGTCAGTGCCAGAGCTAAATAACTGATTTACATTTATCGGATTTAAGAACAGAAACACCTTGACAGAAAAATGAAGGTTTCTCTATCTCCCTATTCCTCTCGTTTTTCTTTTTAACTTTCTCACTGTATCTCTTTCGGTCTCTCTCTCTCTCTCTCTTCTCTCTCTCTCTCTCTCTCTCTCTCTCTCTCTCTCTCTCTCTCTCTCTCTCTCTCTCTCTCTCTCTCTAAGTCTCTCTGTGTCTGTCTTTCTGACTTACTGTGTCTCTCTTTTTGTGTCCTTAGCTCCCTTTGTTTCTGTGTCTCTCTTTCTGTCTCTCTGTATGTTTGTCTCTCTCTCTTTTATGTATACGTGTGTGTATCTGTAGCTGAATAAACTGTAGTTGCGCGAATGGGAAATAATTGCGGGGCATGGTGAACTCGAGCGTTCGTTAGGCTAACAATTGCATAACGAATTCTTTACTCCTTCGTTTCACTTTTTCGCGTAACTCTTTACTTTCTTTATTTTCTTCTCGTTCGTACTCAATATTGTCATTGAAAGGTCGGTCCCGACCGTCCGTTAAAATAACGCAAACGCAGCTAAGTGTCACCGGATAGTATATCTCTACTTATTCGACTGAGTTTAGTCAACCCAATAATTGATTTTTACCGTATTTAAAAACATGTGTAATAAATAACAACTTATTTAAAAGAATTGAAATTTGCCTAAATATGATCAATAATATTATTACAGATCACTGGAGAGGGTTTGTGATAAATATGCAAAAATTAAGCTATATTCCTTGTTACGGAACCTAATAACAACAGGTCACGTAGTCGTGACGAGCATAAATGTTGTTATGGAGATAAAAAAAAATCAGATTCTGTAACACAAGGCAGCATGAAATGTCTAGGGGGTGAATAAAGAAGTCATTTGATTTTTGTTAATAAATAATTATAATTTATTTTTAAAACAACCCTAACACTACAATACACTAACTCAATACAATAACACAGTATAATAAATAAAGTTTACAGTACCAGAATGTCCGGATCCTAGGCTTATCTGGATACTACCACTGTCACAGCTCAAAAAGTCCTTTTAAACATAAAATCCAGATGAACAGTTCACATACATTTTCTCAGAGAATAATAGTCCAATATAATCCCGAAAACAATCTGTCGTTATCCAAAAGTTAGGTTCTGGTAGTAGTCCCAAAGGCAAACTGAAGACTGATTAAAATCTGATGCAAAGTTCGAAGAATATATATTAGTGCTGCAATTATCGTAAAGGTCCACAAACTGACTCACACTCTTCCGTGTCCGCTGGAATATATCTCTTTCCTCCCTCGGCTCTAAACACAGCTCCTATTTATTACTTTTCACCCAAAGCCTAGAAACTTCTATTTCACGAACATTCCAAAGAAAAATACAAGACACGCGCTAATCGAGTGCGAACAGCCCAGAAAATTCCAAATTAGCACGAGCGCTGTGTATTTATACAACAGTGTTCACCGAGTACGGATTAAACCGAGCGCTTTGTCTCTATACGCCATAGCGATTGACGCCCAGGGCTTGGGCCTAACACAAAACAGAATGTGAACAACGCACAAGAAAAGAGACACCTCTAATACTCCTCCTCCTGTAATAAAAAAGAATTTTTTCTTAAAAACTTTCTAAAAAACTTTCACAATCACTGAACTTTTATAATATTAAAAAAAAAATCATCTTATTTACACATAACATAAATATCTCGTTTTCAACATTTAGTTAACATCTCGTTAAGCAATCAGCAAGTACATTGTCTTTCCCTTTAATGTGTTTAATTTCAAGATTGTGATCCTGTAAAAACAAACTCGATCTCAACAATCTTTGATTTTAACACTTCAACTTGTTCATGAACGTGAGGGGATTGTGATTACTGAAGACAATGATAGGCTTGTCTTGTGAAGTAACATAACTTCAAAATGTTGCAATGCCAAAATCAAAGCCAAACATTCTTTTTCAGTAGTGGAGTAGTTTTTACTGGTTCGTATTAAACTTTCTTGAAAAATAAAAAAAAATGGATGATCTATTCCATCACTGCCTTCTTGTAACAACACAGCATCAGTAGCAGTATCAGTAGCATCTGCAGCTAGCTCAAAAGGTACAGAAAAGTCTGTAGCTGCTAAAACTGGTTAACTTTGCAGAATTGCTTTCAAATTTTGAAATGCATTTTCACACTGAATTTCCCATACAAACTTTTGATTCTTCTTTAACAAATTAGTGAAAGGTTCAGCTTCAGCAGAAAAATTTGGACAAAACTTCCCATTAGTATGCAACTATACCAAGAAAACGCATTATTTGCTTTTTCTTTTCTGGTCTAGGAAATGCAGAAATAGCACTTATTTTAGCATCAACAGGTTTAACTTGACCATGGCACCGTTGTTTTTCTTACGCCTATCTGATGTTAACAGTATGTTATTGAAATCACTGACTTTCTTGTCAACAATGTAAGGACCAAAATACCTAGCTTGCAGAGGTCTGCCATGGATGGGAAGTAAGGCAAGGACCTTTTTACCAGGCTCAAACGTCCTACTTACAGTGTGCTTGTCATACTTTATTTTCATTTTATTTTATGCATATTTCACATAAGACTTTGAAATCTCACAAGCATTATGTAGTTTAGGGCGAAAGTCTGAGACATACTGCAATAAACTAAGAGAATCAGGATTTTCACACATGTGTTTTTCTTTAAGCAGTTTTAATGCACTGCGAACTGAGTGTCGAAAAACTGAAATCAAAGGACTTTTGAAAGGATTCTCTGACAGCAAAGAGCAATAGGTGGATTCCTTCATCCCAGTCTTTCTGTGTGTCATAGCAATAGGTCCTAATCATGTTTTTTAATGTCTGGCGAAAACACTCGAGGGCGCCCTGACTTTCAGGATGGTAAGGCGAAAAGCTGTACTGTTTTATACCTAGCTCAAGCTTTAACATGCTGGAATAAGCCAGACATAAAATTAGACCCTTGGTCAGACTGGACGGATTTTGGTAATCCAAAAGTTGTAAATAACTTGGTCAGAACCTTGACAATACTTTTGGCATTAATTTTGCGCAATGGTATTGCCTCAGGGAACCTGGTAGATGTGCACATAATTGTCAGCAAGTATTCATGTCCAGATTTGGGCATTGACAAAACACAATAACAATCTTACTAAATGGTTCCTCGAAAGCATGAATAGGCCTAAGTGGGGCTGATTCTGATTGGGCTTGCCAACCATCTAGCATGTATGGCATGATTTACAATATTGTACAACATCATTCCTGAGGTAAGGCAAATAGAAGTGTGTACTAACTTTCTGATAAGTTTTATTTATACCTAAATGGCCAGACCAAGTAGCCTCATGTGCCATGCTTAGAACTTAATTGCGATAGCTTTTGGGCATTACTATAAGATTTTTTATGGCCCACTCATCATCAGCGCATAAATCAGGTGGTCGCCATTTACGCATAAGCACTCCATTTTTAAGATAGAAAAAAACTAGGTTTTGTGACAGTTCATTTAAAGAAACTGACCTGGGAAACAAACATGAAATATCAGGGTCCTTATGCTGTTCCGCGATAAGATCTGACCTTGAAAATGCTGCATCCTGTACAGGCGAGTCGTTAGACGAGTCACTAATGACCCCCAGAGTGTTATTATCGACACCATTATCCTCATGTGTGTTTTTCTTTGCGTTACCTGCAACACCATTGCCTAGTAGCAACTGAATTCCCTTAAAGGGTAAAGTACAGTGGACCCCCACAATTACGACCATCTTGGGGACTGACCAAAGTGGTCGTAATTTTGGGGTGGTCTAACCTGTGAAACTGTAAGTTAACTGGATAGTATATTTGGGAGCAAGAAAAGTTGTCTTAAAAGTGTGGGTGGTCGCAATTGTGGGGTGGTCGCAAGGAGGGGTTTCACTGTAGTTCTTATGCCCACAGTTATATTCCCAGAAATAAAATCTGACTTTTAATGAATACTGTGAAGCGAACTGAAGTGTGCTTGTCTGAAAACCCACCATGAACAGATGCATGTGCACCAGTAAAAGACCTATTAGAAAATGGCAAAGTGTTTACTAACATGAGAATTTGGCCTGAACCAGTGTCCCTCAAAATTTTAATAGGGGTAGAGTCTGAAAAAAAGCAAAGAACAATACAAGACACGCGCTCATAGAGCGCGACCAGTGCAGAAAATTCCAGATTAGCGTGAGCGCTGTGTCTTTACACGCCAGGGTTCCCAGTACGGGTTACACTGAACGCTGTGTCTCTACACATCAGACCACGCACGCGGGCCGGCCCGGCTCGCGCGTCTCCCATGACACCGGACTATGCTTGCCTAACAGACACAGGTATCACTCCTGTGCACAATAAACCAGGGTCTGTCTAACACGAATCAGAATGTGAACAGCTCACAATAAAAGAGACACCTGTAACATCCAACAGAGGCGTTTTTTTCTTTAATTTATTGAAACCCAGATGTTTTTCAATACTTTAACTAGTGGTTATATAATACTTGTATCCCTTAAAAGGCTCATATATAAGCCTATCATTTTTAAATGATTTTGTACTTTTCTAAGAGACTACTGAACGCAACCATCTCTGCATGCAGAGTGCCTAGCATTAATCAATATAAAACACATTTAAGAACTGTAAGTGAAAGAAAATATAATTACACGCAATGAATAGTGTGACAATGGAAGGAAAAATTATTTTAATGGAAAATATTGATTTAGTTATGTCTGTGCCTTTTCTATCCCCTCCTGGAAAAAAAGTTTGGAAAGCTGAAAACATTTTATAGATTTTTAAATCATGCAAACATATAACATATAGGCCTTAAGCTATACGAGTCCTTTTATGCGGTCGCGGTACGTATCCGGCCTGTCATCCGCGCCATCCGACAAAAGAAAAACCAATATGGGGTCAGACGAGAAATCCCACTCAACTGTACA
Source organism: Sipunculus nudus (assembly GCA_026874595.1). Taxonomy (NCBI): domain Eukaryota; kingdom Metazoa; phylum Annelida; class Sipuncula; order Golfingiida; family Sipunculidae; genus Sipunculus; species Sipunculus nudus. The sequence goes on along the minus strand of CM049306.1, from coordinate 34,330,784 downwards.
CATCACAGTAGGGTTATCCTAGGATTATAAACACGTTTATCGACGTATGCCATGAGGAAAACGTACTAGGGAGAGGTTTTATATAAGTTGACAAGGCAATGGACTGAGGAAATCGCTCTTGATTCTAGTGCTAACAATTTCTAAAAACATACCGGTATAAGGATATTTTTGCAAAGTTTTATTTATTTATATTACTGGGTTGAGGACAGTACTTAAGAGGCAAATAAGTCAATAAGACGTGACGGGAATGGACCCTTACTGTAGATGGTTTTTTTCCCTAAAGTTTTTATTTTTATTTTTTCGTACGGATTATTTTATCTTCAAAGGGAATACTTGTATCCACTTACATGCAATGAAAAGGGAGAGTGTTAAAAGCCTGATAAATATATCAGTATCCTTATAAAATATAGTTTACTTCAAAACGTTCACAGCACCTTTTTATTTACATCATTATATTATTTGGACAGAACCAATATTAAAATGATGGAGAGGAATGCTAAATAACAGAAAAGTCTCTTGTATGAATATGTTGTGTTTTGACGCATGCATGCAAGTTTTCATGAGACAGTATAAACTAGTTCGAATGTATTTTAAACAAACTTTATTACACTCATATATGACATCTCAGTTTTGAAACATAGAACAGAACATTTGTAAATTTAAGAGGAAAATCTGCATGTGTTTTATTTTTTCCAAACACGACAAGGTTAGAACAAGCGTTCATTTGAACAGTAACCTTAATAATGACAGAACTTTAAAAACTATACGATTTGAAAAAAACCATTTATATGTTTTTCATTGCATAAAAGGAAGAAATCAATCATGATTTTAAAAACACACAATCATTTGTTGAGGATAGAAAATAACCAAAATGCTTTCAGCATTTTAACTCGATCATGCGGTGCTCATATTACTTTCTATAAAGCAATTTTAATAGTTCTCTTAACAATCTTTTCTGACTTTTGTCCATGCTGAGCTTTAGCGGTAGGTCTGTGTCCATCGTTTTCCCGTCGGACCATCCGAAAGAAGAACACAAATTGTAACTGTAAGAGCTAGAAAAATTCCTTGCTTAATACAAAGACAGATCCAGGCAAAATCGCTTTTGAAGCCATAAATTAGGTCGAAATAACCTGTGTTCCGCGAGCAATGAAGTAAAAATATTATTTTGATTTGCATGACAGTCGGACTCTGTCATACGGTTTGATTTTGATTAGTAAATGAAAATAATACAGCCCTTTTCATTTACACCATAAACAATTAGTTATCCAGAAATGTAATTTAACTTGCGATCGGCCCCTTCCAGTGAATCCATTCAAACCTTCATTTTCCTGTTCCCTTGAAAGCCAGCCGTTTATCTGCCCTATGTGTTAAATGTTTATGTAATGTCTTGACTACCCAGGGTATACAATTATGAAAGGAGGTAATTTTTTACTTACGTAAATCCAGCAAAGCCTTCTCCTGCCATTTGCCAGCCCCTGTTTTATAGAGTTTGCCACTAGATAACATTGTTTGGATTACGATTGGTGGACATTTACACGGGTCCCCACAATTGTTAAAAACACATAAATATAAGAAAAATGGATAGCTTGTACACAGTCGGATTGCCCCATTCCTATATATTTGGCAAATTTATATTAAAAGTTCAATATATAACCTTTATTTTATACACGTCACATATCGGAACTGGTCCCTTAAATATAAGCTAATCCGGACCATAAGCCCGATGGGCTAATGCCATGTCGTTGCGGCGATGAGATTATGACATGGCGCTTGTCCATTGGTCCGGTGTCCTTCAACAATTGAAAAAAATAATGATTTTCCTTTATGTTTTTACTGATTTTGCCTGTGTTTGTTTTGTGTAGGGTTTTAGCTTTTCAACTGCTACACAGAATTTGGAAATTTATCAATAACGAAACTTTATGCAAACTTAAAGATATATGCCTCCGGTCTGTTATTTATTGGCCGATTTTTATTATTCTTTTTAACCTGATGTGGAGTTTTAAATTTTGGTGTTTTGAGACGAACAAGAATAAGTTACTTCTCAGAATCAGCTTCTGCAAGCCCCGCCAAAACTAAAGTGAAGTAATCCCATGGCTTCAGGCTTTAAATGTCATCATAAACAATTTTATTTTACATAATGTTTATAGTTGTTTGAATATGGCAAATATGATGGGGTAGCTGGACACCTACAAAAGCCTCCACTTTGCAAATAAAGGAACGTTTTGTACAGCGTCTGTTAAAGCTCTTAATGTAGTTATCTGGACATACTCAGTGGTATCAGTCGTATGGATGTACATTAAAACCAGCCTGACAAGGTGCATGTAATGGAGAAAATTAATGGAAAGGCACTCTCCCTCTCTCCTGTTAATCCGAAGGCCCAGAAATAGTTATAATCGTTCAAAACTAGCACCAGTTTCAGAAGAGCGTAGGAAAATATTGGCATTAGATGCTTCCAAGATCTTCCTAGAAATGCTAACAAAAAACACTGACGTACGCTTCATCGTAACCTTAAATGCAGATCCGAGTAACGAAACAACACAAAGGGTTTGGAAATTCACTCGTTGTTTTCTCGTTTGGTTTTCGTTGATTTCTCGCTAAAGTCCACCTAACCAATAAGATTACCTCCCCCACGGTTCGTTAATCAGCAAAATGATCTGTGCATGGTTCGGATCATGCAAACACATTAATTACTATAAACATAATACTGGTGTACTTAGATTTTACTTTTTTTCAGTGCGATCGCGAAAAATTAAACCTCGTTAAAATTTCAAATGAAGGAATCGCGAAATTTCAGCTTCGCAAATATGACGCCAATGACAGTATATATGTCTATATATTGGAGGATTTAAATAAATGTCGATGATACCTGATTCAATCTGATTGTACCATGGGCTCTCACGAGGTTCCTAATTGCTAAGCTGTAGTCACGTGTTTTTACAATATGTTTTACATGTGACCAGGTTCCACAAATCTGGGACATTTCTTAATTAACAGGGCTAATCACCTTAATTAGGGGTTGCAACGAGACACATTTGTTTTCACTACGTGTAATTTAAGAGGTTAGAAGGAAATACGAAACAAGAGTGCTTGCGAGCAGGAAGTAAATATCCCAAACAAATCCGGCAGCTGGTTTCTCTATTTTCAGTCGATTAAAAAAATTAATTAAGGATATTCAAGAGACACATGGTGTTGTTTTGATTAATTAATATATATTAGTATTGTTACCATTATCCACACAAGGTATAGCTGTTTTCACTAATGACTGATGTCTTTGTAGCCATGACAAACAGTGATCTGGCCATAATGTCAGAGGGCCGATCTGGCGCTAGATGTCTTTGATGATATCCTTCCACAACAGTGGGTTTGTTATTCTAAATACTTGATGTCTACATGTATATGTTTGCCTTTATGAATGTATAATACACTACCTAAAATACTACAGAATATATCTATCTGGAAACTTTACAGAAGGTTTCTTCACTGTCTTGCTCCTCCTGAACGATGGTGCGGGTCTGAACTCTCACACTCCTTAGTTTTTTTTTTAAAGGGACAGTTTCATTACCTTAACAGGGGCGGATCCAGGTTTTAGGAAAAGGGGGGGGGGTCCAACCCGGGAGGACTAATCAAAAACCCTAAAAAAAGGTCCCTAGGTTTGGAAAAGGGGGTCCAGGCCGCAAAAATTTGTCTGAAGCCCTTAAAAAACGTTGTTTCTGATGAAAAAAAAGGGGGGGGGGTCCGGATCCCCTGGACCCCCCCCCTTGGATCCGCTTCTGCTTCATTAGGAAATTTTCATCAGGGTGATTTGTTTGTTGATTCTTTTGTTTTTCACACATGAATTAGTTTGGATGTTTACTGATGATTATTTGGTGTCTATTTGCATGTCTGTCAGCTTTCATTATTGCACAATATTTCATGAAAAGTGCGGTTACGTTTGAATGTTAGTGAGAGGCCAAAAAGAGGCAAGGAAAAGTTAATTATAACCCTTTAAGAGGTGATGGCGGAGGTATACGCTTCATCACTGCTTCCTGGTTTTTCTTTGTCCTGTTCTGGTTCCTGTAAACATATCAAAAAGTTCAAGCACATTCAAACTCCAATGAAAGAAAAATATAAAAAAAAAAATTAATTAAAAAGACTTATCCAGGTATTCCGCAAGCTCTAAGTATAATTAAAATTCAAATGAATTAAAGCTACATTAACAAACTACATTAATATTTTTTTGCGCAATAATGGGGAGGAAACGTGAAATGCTAACAACGGTTTTGGGTTCATGACAAATGAAAAATTGATTAATCTAAAGCCTGTTGTTTGATGTAACATAAATCGGAACGGAAATACGCTACTTTTGATTCAGGTTTTGCTTTGCTAATGTGGGTTTTGCCACTGGACCAACTCTTAATTAATTGCTCTGTTTGCATAACAAACACGTTTTTGATAATATTGGAAAATTATTTTTTGCCCCCGCCCCCTAACATTATTTTACCTCGTGACTTTAATATTCCTTGTGGAGGAAAGAGCGGGGGGGGGGGGGGGGGACGACTGCTTACATGTCATACTACCACGCACGGTGTTTTGGATCCGAAATCTCCCGAAAAAAATTTACGGATTCTTGTTTGTACAAGTCTGCTCCAGGTTTTCATACAGCAAGGTAGACCTGCTGATAAAATAAAGAAATAATACTAATAAATATATTGTCATGCATAAAGCAGGCCTGATCGCAGGATTAAATGGAATAAGCACCTTTCCAATATATTCAATCATTAATTGTATGAATGTCACAGGAATAAGGTTTAAATATATTCTGCTCAAACCAAACATATCACGAATTAAATAAAAGCTTAAACAAAAAAGAACTTAGGGTGCCTATTGTGGGATGCTCACCCGTGTCTGCATTCACTAGTTCGGCACATATTCCAAGGTTCATTCGTGCATAGGTGACTGTATATTTGTGAATTTTCCTTGATGACGTTCCTGAATCCAGAAAACGAGCCGGATCTACAATAAAACATCTAATTTATCTTTATTACTGCATTCTCGAACTGCCCTGAAAATATCCTGATTGCAGGCGTTATCTTAAGAAAAAAAAACACATACACAAACATGAACACGAACGGGGATGAACGTATACCCTCCCGGCGGAGGCATTAATGGGACGTATTAATGACCGAGCTTGATATCTTTATATACCCTGAAGATTCAAACAATGCGTCAGTTATCACTCATATAAGACACGTTCCTGCACTGGGACAGGCCTGTTTGAATATGGCCGGTTTATCAGGGGCTGGTAATCCATGGGCAGAGTTCCTTAGCTGGCTACACTGGCGGCGAAGATCTGAAATATAGCGTTACGAAAGAATCATCGCAAATATCTCAACATTATGTCAAAGAAATATATGAGAAAAAAAAATAATATTTTTAGAGTGTGTAAAATGACTCTCTGAGGATTTATATGGCATCTTTCTGACGGGCATTTCAAAGCGTTGCATGTCATCAACATAATGCCACCGTACCTTATTTGTAATATAAATTCGCTTTTTTTCACAATGCATTGTTACCATCGAGCTTCAAGCTAGAACCCATACTCAGACTTGTTTTCCGGATTTAATTACACAAAGCAATATGTAGCTTGTAATCAAATAGTCCACCCTTCACACAGTCATTTTTACTGTTAAAGTTGGCAAATCTTGACAGGTCACTGATATGCCTTAAGGAACATGAAACTGCAACCTTCATCCATCAGTCAACTCTATAATAAAGAGCACAAGAAATATGTCATGATGTTTACAGAACTAAGTGAAATGGCTGAATCCAAGAAGAGTGAAATATCATTTTAAATGTTAAATATGTATTTCCTGATATCTGAAGTCTGTCAAATAAAGATAATCCGTTGAAATGGTAAAAATAGACCAGTAAAAGCAGATTTCTCCGGGAACAGAATGTCTTGTTATATCCACCTGTTTATAGCATGTGGGCGCCCGTCAAAATGATCGTAACACATTCAACAAAGACTTTGAAGGCAAGTCAGAAAAACCCGAGTTTTGCAAAGGGCGTTTTGTAACTAGTTACATTTAGCTTCCGCACATATGCAAATAAGCACCTTAGGATTACGTTGATTTTCTGTTTCTCATCATTGGCACATGTTACGTATAAACTAACAACATGCAGATAAAATACTTCCTATACTTCCGTCACTGAGGCATTATAAGAACTTTTCTTGACAGGAATTACTACAGTATAATCATATGCAGGTAGTCTGGAACCACATATATTTCACAGGAAAGGTAACGGTGAATACTTGGCTTGAAATAGACTACACGCTCCCATTACAAACGATATATTTATTTGCTGCACACCTGGGTTTGCGGTTGTAATTACTCTATTAGTGATATTATTATATACTTGATATATCTCATTATTAAAAAAAAATGAAAGAGTTATACTTACAAGTTGCAAAATGTTCTGAGTTTGCTGGTGGCAAAAATCATACGGCACGGTGCCAGTAGCCTCAGTTAACTACATGTAATAATATAAATTCACATAACGTCAAATAAAAACAAACATATGCATATTGTTACGGGGTGACATAATTAAAAGCGGACCGAACTCTCTCGCTAGTGAAGCTTGCTTTGCTAGCGAAGCGGTTGGAACGCCGGACATGTGCGCCACCAACATGGATTCGAATTCGGGATCGGCCAAATGTTTTCACCTGGGCAATTTGTCAGTTTGTCTCCATAACAAAATGGGGGCTCGTCCAATGTGACGGTAAACTGTGTGGCCCAGGGAATAAGCCAAAGTGTGACTCCTGGGATAATTAGTCTTGTTCTGATAGCACAACGCTCTTAAGAGGGGGGGGGGTGTTACGGGGTGACATTAAAGCGGACCGAACTGTCTCGCTAGTGAAGCTAGCTTTTCTAGCGAAACGGTTGGTACGCCGGACTTGTGCGCCACCAACATGGGTTCGAAACCGGAATCAAACCAATGTTTTCCCCTGAGCAATTTGTCTTCGTTACAATATCAAGTTAAAGAGTCGCTTATTTTTTTAAACACCGGCATCTGATTACTTTAATATAAACTGTACAAGAATTTATATGTGGATATACGCACATTATTTTCATGTTCAACCAGAGCAATTTTTTCTTGTTATATTTCTACCAGGAATACGATCCAGATTTACTTTCCAAGCAACTAAATCGTACGTCTCATTGCAGTGATATGTCTCATTCTATATCAAGTCTTCCAGACAGTCAAATATATGATTAATCTCAACGGTCTAACTTGAGATGCCAAACTGGTTCACTGGATACCTGAATTCCTCATAGAAAACAGATGTTATCCCATCCAGTTCCGGTATTTCCTGATTCGTCAATTTATATTTCCTTTTTAGTGTTCATTTATTTAATCCCGGCAGTAAAAATTGCTGACTTTCCTTGCAATGTCCTATTTTGCAAACTTTATCAAAAATAAACACAGGCCAAATGTAGTTTTAAGGCTTAATAAATAAGCAATCCTCTATGGAACTCCAATAACTTCTACTGATAAGGTAGACTTAGTATGGCAATATATATATATATACATATATATATATATATATATCTATATCAATATATATATAAACATATGTTACAGTCAATGAGCAAAATCAGCCAGTTTGTAAATTACCTGATACACTCGGGCAATTTATGAAATGAATGAAATTTTTATGCATTTTACAAATGGACTGACTTTCCTTGCAATGTCCTATTTTGCAAACTTTATCAAAAATAAACACAGGCCAAATGTAGTTTTAAGGCTTAATAAATAAGCAATCCTCTATGGAACTCCAATAACTTCTACTGATAAGGTAGACTTAGTATGGCAATATATATATATATACATATATATATATATATATATATATCAATATATATATAAACATATGTTACAGTCAATGTGCAAAATCAGCCAGTTTGTAAATTACCTGATACACTCGGGCAATTTATGAAATGAATGAAATTTTTATGCATTTTACAAATGGACTGAAAAATCAGTCAGTTTATTTGACACATTGACTGGAATGTAAAAAGAATTAAACATTATTGTTTTAGCACAAGAAAGGTTAAAATTTATTTCATATACCTCAGTCTTACAAAATATTAATATATATATATATATATATATATATATATATATATATATATATAACACTTTATTATTGCATATACTGTTTCATATAATCAAAAACGTCCATTTAGCTTAATTCTAGAACTTGCAGAAATTATTATGAAATCATATAAGATGTTAATATTATACTGTCTCAGGGATGCAATTTCCTTTTGCAATTTGGGTTTGGATGTGAGCGGGATGCCCCCCCCCCTTCTTCTTCCTTACTGTGGGAAAATTATTACAATTTATTTTCTCATAGGTTCAGCAAATTTGAAGCAATTTTGGTATAAAATAACAGGTCTCTGTATTTAATTATTTGATCAGCATGCTTCATGAATAGCCTCTATAGGAAGAAATAGGCATAAATTTTACTCGAACGTAGCTGCTTATATTATTTGGTAATGTCTGTTTTACAATAATGAGATATAGATATCTATATATATTTCGTATAGATAGTCGGTGTGTCAAATATACTGACTGATTTTTCAGTTGATTTGTAAAAAGCCTGAAAAATTCAGATATTACATGAATTGCCTGACTGAATCAGGAATTGCCTGACCTTTTTTAAATTGCAGCAATTTCACTTTTCCTGATCCACTTAGTCAGTATCATTCATGGAATTTGTTAACTAATATACCACAAAAGTTTATATTGTCAATGTTAAATCTGTTTCCAGCACATAAAATATACATCATACTTAATAAGTTGATATAAATACTATACATAATGTTAACTTATTATCCAATGTTTGGATATTTTATTTATATACATATATATATTGGTTTGTCAATTTATGAATAATAACACAACTGCCATATTTTTGTTTAACATTTATTAAGAATTTGTATCTTGATGTCTTTTCAGGTTTTTAATTCCAGTCACAACACGCTTAGTGAAGGCCCGTAACAACTGAGTGAGAATACTTTGACTGTCAGACACCAGTCAGCATAATTGTGGACAAGGCATCAGGTCATTATACATATGGCAGGCTCTGACCTCTTCTGTTCCCAGCTATCAGGTCACTGTGACATAACATGTCTAGAGCACTTCAGCCAACTTAAAGTAGAATATAAGTTTGTTTAGGCTAGATCGGGCCAAATACCACAAATACATGAAAAATATTGCAGTTTATAGCAAATTTGACATATTTGGAGCACCGAAGGTATGTCTCCAATACAGTCTGGTCAAAAGTAACATCTCATATCAAGTATCTGGACGGAACACATAGGAATGCCTCACATGTAGGAAAGGATGACGGCTCTTGGGATAACGAAACAATAGTATAGTCATTTTCAGATTGGCCACTGTCAGGTAAATTACAAATGATGAGTTAGTTACAGGACTCTAATTTATTTAATTTTAGAGACAAAGTGTTAAAATTCCAGATCCTAATAGACATTCAATGTCATTATAGGATGCTTTTATAATAAATGGGATAAAAAATGTTTGGTGTGAGTAAATGTTAAGTTAACATATTCCACGTGTGTCTGTTGTGTGAACGGAGGATTTCATCCAGATCCAAGACTTTGCTCTAATTTTATTTGCTGGTACACATGTGACATAAAGGACTTAATTTTATCAACAACTCATATCTAGTAATACATGTTTTTATTCCCTCCTGAAAATTTGGGACTGACAGTGGCAGAAATGCTGTGCTTTTACTGAGATCTAGAATTTTTAGTCACAGGGGTTTCCCAGTGTGTGACTTCACTGCCTAGTTGACAGTGCTCATAGACGAGCCAATAGTTTTTGAACAATCACACAACCTCAAGTTTTTCTTGTGGAAAAATAGATAGAAAAAATGGTTTTCCTGATAGTGTGTATATATATATATATATATATATATATATATATATATATATATATATATATAATATATATATAGACATATATGCCAAAATTGAATAAGTGTTGGGGTTATTATCATTTTAATATGGAAAGATATATATATATATATATATATATATATATATATATATATGTATATATATATATATATATATTTAATATCAAAAGTGCAGATCAGTAACACTATGGTATACCCTTGCCTCCTTCAGTATTCAACAAAACATATATTGCGGATAAATCCGACTAAGAAATGCTCCGCTTTCTTTAAACGCCTTCTTCTATCCATCTGTTTCCTGCTATCCATCCATCCATCCATCCCTCTCTCTCTCTCTATCTCTCTTTCTTTCCATCTTTCTCTCTGTCTCTCTGTCTCTCTCTCTCTCTCTCTCTCTCTATATATATATATATATATATATATATATATATATATATATATTGCCAGTTGAAGGACGATATACTTTTTTATGTAAGATAACTACTGATGCTTGTCGATTATCAAAAATTGTTCTGATTCCGGGGCCACCGTCCTCGCGCAAAGGTCTGGCAATGAGCAGTTTGACCTATTTTTTTATATATATTGCCAGTTGAAGGACGATATACTTTTTTATGTAAGATAACTACTGATGCTTGTCGATTATCAAAAATTGTTCTGATTCCGGGGCCACCGTCCTCGCGCAAAGGCCCAGCAATGAGCAGTTTGACCTATTTTCCACTTGCCGTAGAGGATAAACTTGAAGTGGTGCCAGGCGAATGTCATAGGTACTGTAAACAGATATTATTTGAAGATATAAAGAAATTATTTGAAGAAGATTACTTGTTTGAAGTGACACTAGTAAGCCATCCTAACTGAAGAATTTGTAGATCGGCGGAGTGATTGACTGACCAATGAGGCAGGTTCACATGAACTTTAGTTCTTCCGTCCGTACAGTCGTAAATATAAACTTTATGATAGACGTATGTGATAAATTATTAAAGGCAGAGAGAACCTAACAAAATTAGCCTGGACAACTTATTGTTCCTTATTATCAGATTAGACAGCTACAAAGGCAGCCCGTATGTCTTCACGGACATCCTTAATTACCAACCCCCGCGAGTCTATCTGCAAGAGTTGTCTCCCCAATAAAGCGAACGTTAAGCTACGATAGAACAAAGACAACGTTATTTTATTGCCCGAGCTTCTGTGGAGATAAATGCTGCGGTCACTCACAGATGTATTGACTTTGTGGCAGGCGCCGCCGAGCTGACTAAAGGAAACCTGCGATCTGACACTGATGAAAATGGCCGCATGGCGCTTTCCCACGAGAACAAGTATTTAGATACAGAATTACTCTGATTTGTAAATGGTATCTAAGAGGCCATCTGAACCAAGACACCGGCCTGATATGTACTAAATATAGGCCGGCTAATGCCACTGGGTTAAGCGGACCAATAATGCTACTTTGATTCGATAATATCAAAGGCTGTCTAACAGCACAACGCTTTGTTGTATTTGACTGTATATCAGCTGCCCTGCGTATGTTTAATCAGAGACCTGAAGCCCGCTGTCGCCTCATTTGATTATATGAAACGTCTGACTTACAGAATACAGATCTAGGGATCTGATTAGCTTATCAACTTTTACCTGCATTAACTATTCTAGCGGGCAAATTAGCTTTCATGAATCATGTATGTCTCGTACACCATTAGAGCATTAGTGTTAATGCCTTGATGGAGTGCCCCTAATAGCAATTAAACTACCCAATGAAAGTTTAGAAAAGTTTATCATATCTTCAGTGAACCAGAGTTTTTTTTTTTTTATTAAGATTTTTTTATGGGGGTAACCGCCTCCATTTTTAATGCTGACTTATCTAATTATTAGCCTAAGCAGTTACATCTGCAGAGTTTCCATTTCGGTCTGGGACTACCTGACAAGTTCCTTTCCTTTCATTTTATTTTGTATCCTGGTGTCTCCCAGGCTTGGTGTCTACCACACCTACGAATCTGGGGTGTGTAACCAACCCCATTGCTTAGTCATAAAACCGAGGAGCCCAAAAAGACGCACTCGTTTGTGACTGAAACACGGCCGTGGGGCACAGCCTTCTAATTAGGCCTGCAGAGCGCTCACGCTGGGAGGGGGCCGACCATGAAAAATCTCACCGCTCTTTGGCTGAGATTTGAACTCACGCCCTACCGGCTTTGAGCTCTGTGCTTTACCCTTGATCCACAAACGCCGGTTTCAGTGACCAAGAGTGTCTATTCCTTAATTGTGTTATAATTTTGTCCAAAGCTGTCCAGCCAGGTCAAGTGACAGTCATTAACAAAGGAAGAAAATTCAAGCTCAGCAGTGGTGTACCAATGGGTGCAACGCCAAGCCCTTGAGTCTGCATGAAAAACTGTCTGCTTAGACAAAATACCTACCGATTCCTCAAGGAGAGATTGACAGCGTTTATTTCACATTCCGTCATTTCCACACACGAGTTTGCGCCTCCCATCAAACTGAGTCTGACAAGCCGCAACAAGGCGTTAGTCACCAATATCTGATAACTGATTTATGACAGTCCCTGTAACATATTTAAGTCGATCCCTGAGTTACTTTCTGTTTTCTCTTCCTGCTACGATTATATCTCCGGTAGAATTGTATGCCTTATAAAGAGAATACGAGAGCTGGGTTATGGGAACGTTTATTGCAAAAAGTAAAGCTGAGTGGTAAAAAAATTTGAATGTCCATCGTGTATTGCAGAACATAGATCAATATAATCGATATATCGAAATAAATATTTATTGCGATAGGAGAGACTGCAAATATTTATTGGAAAATTGCGTCCGCTGTTTACAAAGGTGGAAGTACTTCATTAAATGTTTTAATGAAGCCTGGAAGGATATACTAATAATTGCACTTTGTTTGCTTTGAGTTTTAGTTATTATCTATTGTGAATGCTATATACTAAGAATAATATAAAACCTTTTATATGCCAAAACAGCTTATTAATATAGGATTTATTTTTATATCGATGTTTGTCAGAGCCATCGATTATCGATTTGCTACTTGTAAGCCGTTCAATAATCGTTCGGCCTCCTTTCATCGATTTATATATTGATGTAACGCCCCAGGCCTAGGGAGTTCACTGTTGTTAAATAAAAAAAGCATATAACTCCGCAAAGAATCTTTATCATAAGATTAACAAAAATAAATTTCTCGATGCAAAAACAAAAGAAAAAATCCATATACTGAACTTTATTGTATTCTAAACAGGTATAATGGGGTACATCAGCCGTTTTGGATCTTATTTGTTTACAGTTTTGCCCTCGCTTTGGTGAGGGATAATTATCTTTAGTTTATTTAGCTTTCACAAAACACAAATCAATGGAAAAACGGGCCACAAAACTGAGAGTTTTTTTCAAAATGGATTACCGCCGACATTTTGGGTTAACAATCCTCATGCATTCCTCGCACGTTTTTGAAGGGTCACTTCCGCTAAATTTTCAAATTAAAATCCACAAGAACCCAATCTAAAATAAAGGATCCGCCGGCTATACTCATTATAGGGGCTACACGTGATATTTAATAGAAAGTGGCCCCTCCGGACCTTAAAAACGGCAGCCATATTAGTTTCCATGAACATATTAATAAGTCAAATAAGATATTTGACGTCAAATAAGAATTCCATAACCAAAAATAAGCATTAAGAATGGGAGCCGGCGGACATATTCCATTTCGGGTTCTAAAGCATTCTGAAAAAGGCTTTCGCGAACGTCACCCCCTCTAAAATTTTAAATTAACCTTCAGCTAGTCCTACGTTGTAACGAACCTACGCTCGCCATGCAAGATCACTGGAGATTGCAGATTATCCTACTATCTATCGACGTCGTCAAATGTCCCCACACTGAAACATTTGATCAGCCAATGGGAAGTGCCGTTTGACATTAGACTGTCTCTTAAAGCAAATAAATTTGTGTAGAATCAAGTCTACCGATTCCTACTTTGAAAAGCAGAATTTAGCCACTGTTTTCGATTCCTAATTTCGATCCCCATAGCATGAGCACAACGAAATGGACAAAAAATAATAAATATTTTATTTATGGATCTGATGTATTATAAGTTCGAAATCGATCCTTCAACTGAGATAATTTTGTTGGAAACTGATTTTTAATGATTCTAACATCATAAGATATGTTATCAATATAACCTGACACTGAACGGTTTATTACTCTTAGTTTCTCGAAACCGCTCAAAGGGGCTGTCATTTGGCGTACACTAAACCTGGATGTCAAAGGTCGCATGTCGAAAGAAGGTAATTATACCGCTATAGTCTATTGTAAAAGCCTGGATAACCAGGGTAACCCTATTTCATGTTTTCTTACGTCCTTCTTAAACCAGAATAAGGTTAAAATATCCGATTGGTCCTCACCTATGTGTAATAATTTGTTTGTTCTTAAAACATTGTAAAAAAAATTAAAGATTATATATATATATAGATATATATATATATATATATATATATATATATATATATATATATATGAGTAGAGAGAGAGAGAGAGAGACAGAGAGTGAGATTAAAGAAAGACAAGGAGAGAATTAGAATAGTCACGTTATTGGCTATTGCCACGAGAAGTAAAGCGAGGAAATCATGCAATCAGACGTATGTTGATTATTTAAAGATCAAAGGTACAGGGAATTATAGGGTACCACGTGTTTCATCATCCTCTCCGACAGCCATATAATCATGCTACGCACAGGCCAAACAAATGTTCAAAACATTTATCAGATAACTTGCACGAAAATGCTTACATCGCATGCGCACTGACCTAAAGATCAACTGTGAAAAAAAGTCACCTGGGTCAGGTTTGACGTGGAACACGGAATTATAATTGCAAACTAAATTAGATCGGGGATAATTGCATTTTTAAAAAGAAATTAACGGTTTCATTGACGGGCACAAAGGTTCTATTCCCCTAATGAAGCCTCAATATTTTACTTTCCATTTGTTAAAGCCGACTTTGATGATTTCGGCATAAATCACTTAACAAAGTTAAAGACGTGACGTTACAAATTAATAAAGTCGAGGACTACGTGAATAGACAATCTTGGTCTAATAGTTTAGATGATGTCAGTTCAAGGGCAAGCATGCATTACAGGTTCCAGGCTCTGCTATCAAAGAGATAATTAACACGGTGTCCTCCTCCGCCAGAAGTGTTTGCATTCATCTCCGGTAGTGTGTGCGTTCGTGTGGGTGAGTGATGGTTTGTGAGCACGTGTTTGTTCACAACATTCTTTCATTAACAGAATTTCATGAAATTTTCAGGGCATTTCGGGAATGCGCCATTGGAGAATCAATTTGATTTTGGTGTGGACCCGGCACATGATCTGGATTCAGGAGCGTCACAAAAGCAAAATCACAAATGTAGAGTCACTGAAGGCCAAATGAACCTGGGAATATGGTCTGAATCAGTGAATACTAACACGAGATAAGGAAGACCCCAGAATATCACACCCCCCACCCCACCCCCCTTACACGGCGGAGGATTGCATTCCTTAGAATGCAGATTTCTAGTAACCCGCTTTCTTTCTCAAAAGTGATTGGAAAAAATGCTATTGTATATGGATTTAAGGTTTCATTCTGATGACATGGGATATTTAAGTAATTTAGGTTCCATCGCCGTAGATATCATTTCCAAAAAACAGATCTATATGAGATTGAAAAGGCTGAAACTATCCATGAAAAATAATGTCGCAAAATCTTAATTATATTGTTATTTTTATTTTTATTTACTCATACACGTAACATGCAAACATATGATAAACAACGATTCAAACTAATTATGGAAAAAAAAGAAAAAAAAATAATTAATTTAATTAAATAAACATAAAGAAACATGCTTTGAAGGGGTTATCTAAAATCATAGCTTGTGACAAATTACACAATAAACAAAATTTGGATATATCTGGATCAGACTTAAAATTAATATTTCTACAAGAAGAACATTGAGAACGTAAAGATAGGTATTATTGATAGTTATAGAATATTTTATTGATAGTTACAGAAAATTGTATCAACGAAGAGGGATTCATTATAATCAAGATATAACTAAGAAATATAAAGTAAATTAGGAAGATATACCAAAGAATGATACCGTGATGGACATAAAGAATGAATTATATATGTATGGAGCGTATGGATGAATGGTATATGTATATCATTGTTTTTAGAAGGCATAAAGACTAAAAACAACATTAGATCAGCTTTCTCTATGAAATATCGTTTTCGGTAATTTTTAAGCCCAGATAGTCAGCGTCAAACAATGTTTTGATAAGAAGAATTTTGACCAGGCGCTCTGTGGTCTGGTCCCTAAATTAGTTAAAAATAGGGTTCTCGCCAGACGAATAGTACGAATGTAATTAATGAGTCGCCTTTGTAAACGGAGTTGGCTTATCACGAGAGCCACTTAGACAGGACGGCAGAGGTAATATAAACATCCAAACACCAGACCCTTTATTGAGAGAGCGACCAAAGACCGCGACGACACGCACCTGTTATAAACCCCCTTATTTTGTGACGTCCTCGATTTGGTGGAGCAAAATCCTCAAATATGGTAGCATTTGCCTTATTTGTGGTCGAAATGAGTTACAAGTGGAAGATTTGAATTTAATCTACCTTAATTTAAATTAACCTTATTTATATAATTGTCTAATTAACCGATGTAGCCAGTTTGCGTCAATTTTGAGTTTGGATTCGGTGGAAAAAGCTTTTGGTGCGGTCACAATGCTTCATTTAATTATAATCAAATGGTGAATAATTTGAAAAGGAAATTAACGGAAATGTATCAGCAAAGTGGTGTCAATGGACATTGGATTCCTAACACCCATGACAGAGAGACTGGGCTGTTTTACCAGTGTTTAAAACAGGGGCTTAAATTCTACACCGTGGTTCAAGTAACAAACTAGAGTCATAGAAAGAAGAGATGTAACGAGAGCATTCAGCAGGAAAATAACAGAAGAGTTCTCTCATTAAAACCGCTGAAGCAAATGACCGTGAACACAAGCGGATATAAACTAACACCGGGTGCGATCAGTATCGCAAAACATGAACATAGTGCACACGCAACCTAGTAGCAAGATAATCGGTTGAAATCTATTTACATTGAGAAAGATTCATGAAATTCATTAAATACTTTATACGTCATCGAGGCGACACTACAGGTTAACGAACGAACGCAGGCACGGCATGACGAACTGTTAGACTGACGTACGGATGGGCGCTGTTAATATAACACAAGTCTCAAGCTAAGATTCCATGTGCACGGCATTGTTACGTCCCCTATTGTAATAACGTCTCCTATTGTAATAATTATTACATTAGGGGTTACAAATAAGCTGTTTCCCACAACCCCAATTGTAATAACGTGCACTATTGTTATAATTATTACAATAGGGGTTGTATTTGCAACCCCTATTGTTATAATATTTTTATTACATTAGGGGTTGCGGTTGCAATGGTTTTTGCACACCAGATTTGGTAAAAAATATGTGAATACTGTGATACCACATACAAATCGATACCTATAGACATGTAAATTGTAATTAATAATGTTATAAAATATCATCGTTCATGAATATTATCCCTTGACCAAATTACATTTGTGATTTAAACAAACACTTAATGTTACAGTGATTAACTGTTAAATACTGTCGAGAGGCTAGTGAATCGCCGCCTTTGCCCGTCAATTAAATTATTATTAATATAACATTATATGTTATATATGAATTATACTATAATTAATGTTATATATCATATAAGTAATATATCTAAATAAAAAAAAAAAGCCGGATAATATGAACGGATAATTTTAAGACAATTATTGCTTTATTCTGGAAATTATTTTTTATTTTCATTTTATTCCAATTAAGAACTATTTTGTTATTTGTGGACAATAGTATCATGGTCAATTATTACAATAGGCACTTTATTACAATACAGGTTGAACCGGGCAGCCCAAATTGTAATAACGTCCAGTAATGTAATAACCACGGTATTAGACTATTGCTGTGTGTCATATATAGGTTAGTAACAAACAGGTGTTCATACATTTCACTGTTACACCCCTGTTCTGAGTAATAACCATACAGATTGTTAGGTTATTGAGATTGACATAATTTCCCCCCTTGGAATTTGAAAGTTGCGCTTGAGTTCGGCAGGAGGTCTGCGTGTGGGCTCTCATGGACCGAGTTCACCCTGTGGATACCCTGGTGTTGTTTCTGATAGATGGCGCTGCGACAGACCCGTCGCTAAATTTCTCCTATATGGTGTCAAATCACTCGAGATTTACGTGAAAACATGGAAAAATAAACCTTTTCAGACACAGACACTATATATATTATATACAAATATATATATTATACACAATATTTGTATTGTGTCTGTGTCTAATTTTCCCATGTATGTATGTCTGGATATATATATATAAATATATATATATATATTTATATATATATATATATATATATATATATATATATATATATATATATTAATATATCCTTTACACTGACTCTTCCACTTCAAGACCATCGACCAACGTGAAAGCAAGTATCTGCTGATTAAACAGTAAACACATTTTCTTTTTTACCATGGCTCTGTTCCTTTTTTTATTCCTATTACTTAAAACATACTCGAAATATTGTACGTTAAAGTCCTTGGCGCTGTTGTTATAAGAAAGTAAATGACTTAGGCTCCCCCAACCCCCATCGGAGATGGGCCCAAAAACTCGACTTGGACATGTTTCGAGGGCTTATTTCCTCAGATGTAACGTTTTAAGATTCCTTATGTATGGAATATGGCATGTGGCGTGTGGAGAGATTTTCTATAAACCAGCAGCATGCATTTTTTCTATGTGTTGCTCCTGGGTACAATCCGGAAACTTAAAAAAATCGCTACACATAACGATCGTGAGGAATCTCACCTCCTTTATATCTCAATACGGGTACCGTTTAGAGTACCTTTACAGTTAATAGCATGAATAATTGAGTGGTTATTACATTAAGGAACTTTATTACAATAGGGGTTACTCGGACCCGACCACTCTTGTAATAACGTTGCCTATTGTAATAAAAATGTATGCAGGAAAAATCTTATGGATATTTTTGTAGTACATGGAGATACATTAAGAACAGTTATAATTTACAGACATTTTAGCATTTGTTAATCAAGGAATTGTTGCATTTTAACACTTATTAAAACACCTTTTATACCGTAAATGACACATGTAATTAAGTGGTTATTACAGTAAGGAACTTTATTACAATAGGGGTTATTCTGACCCCACCACTATTGTAATAACTTTGCCTATTGTAATAAAATTTGTGCCAGGAAAATCTTATGGATATTTTTGTAGTACATGGAGATACATTAAGAACAGTTATAATTTACAGACAGTTTAGCATTTGAAAACCATACAATGGAGACATTTTAATAAATTTTAAAACACCTTTTATACCGTAAATGACACATGTAATTAAGTGGTTATTACATTAAGGAACTTTATTACAATAGGGGTTACTCTTACCTCACCACAATCGTAATAACTTTGCCTATTGTAATAAAATTTGTGCCAGGAAAATCTTATGGATATTTTTGTAGTACATGGAGATACATTAAGAACAGTTATAATTTACAGACATTTTAGCATTTGAAAACCATACAATTATGACATTTTAATAAATATTAAAACACCTTTTATACCGTAAATGGCACATGTAATTAAGTGGTTATTACAATAAGGAACTTTATCACAATAGGGGTTACTCGGATCACCACTTTTGTAATAACTTTGCCTATTGTAATAATGATTAAAGCTAGAAAAATATTATAGATATTTTTTAGTACAAGGGTGATACTATATGAACAGTTATGATTTATAGACATATTGGTAGCAGCACACCTAACAACAGTTTCATTTAAGGAAATATTAAAATACCCTTTTTATATTGTAAATGACATCAGTTATTGAATGGCTATTACAATAACGAACTTTATTACGATAGGGGTTACTTTGGCCAAAACACTTTTGTTATAACGTTGCCTATTGTAATAAAATAATTGAGGAACTTAAAGTTATTTGATTAAGTTATGTTGATCATTAAGTGTAAACATATACTTTTCATTACGTGTCCAAACTGACGACATACAAAAAAAGTCTTAATAATTGTCATTCCTAGATAATGTAGAACAAAATAGTACAGTCATTAATGAATAATTATAAAAATGTTGCCTGTTGTAATGAATGAAGGGTCAGCACTATTATGTGTACTACATACATGCAATTTATACACAACCCCGTTTAAAATCAATATAATAAATAAATGATCATCAATTTAAAATACAATAGTCATTTATACTGTATACTTTAAAAACAAATCATAAAAACGTACCATTACAGTATCGCACTAACATACGGATATACTTTGCTGAAGACAAATTATTTATATTATCACGATCAAAGGTATCGATATATACGTTGTTCCACTGAATTCGCATTTTTTTACCAAAGATGGTGTGCAAAAAACATTGCAACCGCAACCCCTAATGTAATAAAAATGTTATTACAATTGGGGTTGCAAATACAACCCCTAATGTAATAATTATAACAATAATGCACGTTATTACAATAGGGGTTACGAGAAACAGCTCATTTGTAACCCCTAATGTAATAATTATTACAATAGGGGACGTTATTATAATAGGGCACGTAACACGGCATGCTGAAAGCGGTATCGGCACGCGGAATGTGACAAGCGTGTTGAGATATTTCATATAGGCCGGACCTACCTGTGCGGCAGCATGATTGCTATATTTCCTTTATGTGGCATTTAAGCGTTTCGTTATTTCGTATACCATTGGCGGCATTGAAACCAAATTTTCATGGGGGGGGGCAATAGTAGACCAATATATATATATATATATATATATATATTTATATATATATATATATATATATATATATATATATATATATATATATATATATATATATATATATATATATATAGAAGGTAGTGTTACTCTCCGATGTAAAGTGCTCTTTGGCCTACAGACTAGGCCAGAGCGGTATAACTCTGAAGAAAAACAACACTGTTAATTCACAACAGTCTGTTTCACGGGATGCGACCCGATCATCAGGTGAATGTGGTTAGAATGAAGCTAACGGCGTGGTTTGAAAAGCCGAGACTTTACGAGATTACGAGATTATGCTTTGTGCGTATTGGGGGGAACATTTAATGACTGACACTGATCCTATTGTCCTCGGGGGCACAATAGGATTGGGCGGGGTACACGTGCTATACTGGAACATAACAGGGCACAGAGGTTTATTGTGGTTTTAATGTTTACAATTAATACAAAGATATTTTACCAGGAAGCCCATTAGCAAGTAAGCTGATATTTAATAGGGTCCTGGGTACAGTAACATTTCAGTAGTATACACATATGATATAAATATACAATACACATATACTATGAAAATATACAATTCAAAAGGCAAATATACAACATGAAAAGGAATATAAAAAGGAATATAAAAGGCATATAAAAGGCAAATGTACTATACTCATACTCATACTCGTGAAGCCCCTTAGACCAGGATAAAGTAGGACTTTCCTGTCATCCAATGGACTCCACGAGCCAGCAGTGGGAGAGCAACCACCTGAACAGATGAGTCTGCCCAGCGGATCCTCGTGGTGGGGGTAGGGGGAGATGAGCGGGCACGTAGAAATTAGTATGAATGCTAGATTTTAAAACATTTCAGAGTGAATTTGTTTTGGTGGCGGCACTTAGAGAGAATTTCAGCTCTTGAGTTCAACAATGATCCAGGGGGGGCCGTTGCTATAAGTAGCTTTTCAGACAAGCAGAGATCACATTTCCTTGTCCCACAGGAAAAAGGTGCTGCCTTGGCAGATATTTCCCAGGAGAGCTTGTAATTGATATTGTTGTCTTTTAGTAACCAAATGTGTTTAGACAGTTCAGTATTTTTAGCGTGGGATCTGTTACGAAAGGATTGCTGGTGGTTACTGTATCTTGTCTTGAAATCACCTTCAGCACACCCTATGTAGTGTTCCTCGTCATTGTCTGTTCTAACTGTTGCCTTATAGACAATGCATTTCAGCTGACACTGACCATTCATAGGACATTCGTCTTTTTTACGGCAGTTACATTGTTTTTGAGGTACAGCATTGTCAGTATTTAAAACCCTCATATTATGTTTGCTGATCAGGTTAGACATGTTGGGTAGACAGCTATAGCTGATTTTCAAATTGTTCCTGTTGAATAACCTCTGGTAACTGTGATGTTTAGGGAAGTGTTTGTCAACTAGTTTCATGAATTGTCTGCCAATGTTGGTTTTTACATGACGGCTGTAGGGGGATTGAACCATATTATTTTTCTTTTCCTGTTTCTTTTGCTTTTCACTGTAGGTTCAACATATTTTA
The DNA here is from genome assembly GCA_026874595.1 of Sipunculus nudus. Taxonomy (NCBI): domain Eukaryota; kingdom Metazoa; phylum Annelida; class Sipuncula; order Golfingiida; family Sipunculidae; genus Sipunculus; species Sipunculus nudus. The sequence continues at coordinate 34,308,337 of CM049306.1, read as the reverse complement.
AGCTTTCTGAGAACCCGCTTTTCGCTAAAGCTTTGTCAAACATGGGTTTGGCTTTCATAAATAGCTCTTCATTGCATGAGTTGTCAGATACACGCTTGCTGATCATCATAGGTATCTGTCTAATAATAGCTGGGGGGTGATTGGATTGTGCGTGGATATAGAGCGGGTCATTGTTCGGTTTTCTGTAAGGGTAGAAGATGTCATTTTGGAGGTCAAATGTTACGTCTAAGAAATCGGTGCAGGTCAGGTTAGTTTCAATGGTAATTTTTAACCCAACATTGGAAAAGAGTTTGATCATTTTCTTACGGGTGCTGTCTGCTTTGGGTCCAGACATGTTGGGGAAACAACCTAAGCCGTCATCTCGATACAGGCCTAGAGCATTTTCACCAAATTCCTTATATATATATATATATATATATATATATATATATATATATATATATATATCAGGGCCGTTGGCGACCCAAATGGCAGGGGACAATAAGCGGATTTGAGGGGGGAAATCACCGACTGGGGAGGGTGTGGGAGGGGGACACCCCTTTTGACACAGAATATATCAACTTTGGCTGCGGCCATGTATATATCGTACTCCAAGGACTGGGGCCGCGAAGCGCCCAAGCGGAAAATATATATATAAATATATACTATATGCAAATACTCAATAATAAAAATTATATATATATATATATATATATATATATTTATATATATATATATATATATACTATTTCATTAGGGGGGCCCGGCCCCCGCGGGCCCCCCGGTTTCGCCGCCTATGTATATACGCATTCCGCATGCCGGATCCGAGCATACGGAACATCACTATATTTAATCAAGCAATTTCGATTTTTATCCGTATTCCCAAAGCCATATCCGCATTCCATGATTGGAATCTTAGCTTTAGACGGGCGGATAAAAGTTGCACTAGGGAGATATGTGCTCTCTCTCTCTCTCTCTCTCAGCAGATATGCTGATCGTTAGTTAATACTTAAAGAAGCTACAGAGAAAAAAGTCAACAAACAGAAATAAATTCTTGTATTTCTACGGCTGGTTGTTAATGGCCGGAATATCCTGGGCGCCGCTTTATCCTCCACGTCTCGTGTTTAGCCGCGATACTTTATGGCTTTATATCCAACACTGACAGAAAAACGACAACACGTCATAGGAAGAAAAAGTATAGGAGGAAACAGCAAGAAATCCAATATCATATGTCCCCCTGTTCATAAACTGTAACAAGAAAAACACATTCCTCGTAGCCTTATGGCCTCCTACCGAGTTCTTAACAGCCCTTGGTGACACGTGATCAGAGTCCCTCGAAAATGGCGTGAAGTAAGCACTTCTTAGGTGGAAGTGTACGTTAGTTTTTTTGCGAGGTCTCCTCGGCCAGAGATCTTACATTACTGTACAGCTGCTCAAGACACTGTTATTTATGTCCTTTACCATGAAAGGGAATACCGTATATTAAATTGGTATTTTCTTTAATATTCCAGTATATATATATATATATATATATATATATATATATATATATATATAATATGGGAATGTTTAAATATGTTAATGCTAATGTATAACTGATGTATTATACTTATTTATAACAGTTTGCTGTTTGTATAACCAATAAAACATTATCATTCGACCTTCATGCCCCATCTGAAAAAAACAAACACAATCAGGATCGGTCAAGAAATAAAGGGGCAGAATAATTTTTTGTGAATTGTCGAACTAACGCCGGACGAACGAACACCGGACGCCCTTCGCCCTAGCAAAAGGTCATCGGGCCTGAGGCCGGTTGAGCTAAGAAGGGAGGGGTAGCTTGCAATGTTCATACCGATACATCTATTAATTATTAATTACAGCATTTTAAAACAAATGCACAGTGTACACTTCAGTTTCAAAGACCATTAATGATGCAAATACTTCGGTGGGGATTCTCAAATGATGAATGATTAAAGTAACTTGAGACTGACAGTCAAAAGATAATTATATTTAAGGGGTGATCTTTATAAAACGCTGCCCATTGCTGGAATGCACTCAAACAACTTCACAAGTAGCATAAAGTCAGAACTCCTTTAGTTCAGCGACTGACTGTAAATGAATTAGTAAAGGCGCCGGTCTGTCGCTCGATCCCCCGGGAGTATCGTGTTATGGTTTATGTTATATCCGGAAATGTCAGAAAAATAAAACTCTGTCGACGGCAGAAAAAATAAGAGGAAACAGCTAGAGATGCAATATGATATGTCTGCTTGCTCTTGATCTGGTATAAGAAAACTATTTTCTCACTAATCTTTGACCTCTTGTGTACTTGTTAACACCGATAAAGGAACTGTTTTCATAATCGACTTTTACCAGATACATATTGTTGTGTCACTGTCACACACCGGTAAAGATGTGAACGTACGGAGTCTTTGAACTGTTAAACCAACTGGCTGAATCCTTGCACACGTACACTCCAAAAAGGACTAAGACATGTGTTAACAAAACAAATCAATAAATTAAAGAGAGAAGGTACTTTCATCCTCTGGAGAGGCGCTCCACATGCTAATACACTGATGATACACATAAATAAACGCCGAGTCCGTTATGACAGTATACGGCACTGTTTACTCTGTTTGTTTACTCTTTGTTTACTCTGTTTTTAATCATATGACCACAAGACGTGCTGCTGATTAAGTACAAAGTGTAATTGCAACACGCACACGTGACACCGGGATGTAACATTGTTCGATTCACTGAGTTGTGTGTAAAGTGCATTCAGTCCTATATGAGCTGTTTCACAATCAGGGTACCAAACTGATGTGGGGGATTATAAGCTATCCTGTAGGATAAAAAAATGGCCCATCCTGAGTCTAATGCATGTGGATTTGACGTACTTGAGACGGAAGACCTGCAGCGAAAATTTCTTTTGTGAAGAAGTAAAAATATTTTCTACACGACTGTTTAATGGTCATATTTTTGACAAAAGCATGTTTCACTCTGTAAAATGCTTAATTCAATCCATCACAAATAAAATTGGAGACTGAAAACTGGCCTTGGGAATGGTGTTTATATCACTACAGAAACTATACTGTCTGATGGTGTCAAAAGTTTAGGACTAATGATCGATGGTGGAATTTCCTATACCTTTTTCTAATTGGCCTAATTGCCCGTCAAAGATTGTCATCTCCGGAAATGTAATCTTAAAATGTGTATTAAACAGCACAAATGAAAAACTTTAAGAAAAGGGTACTCTTATTTTGTAGAAATATATATTGTCATGTCAACCCAGTTACCCTTAGTTTAGCATTGGCTGTAAGTTATGTGTGACATTCATTCATCTGAAGTATGTATACTTGTCCGTCAAAATGATGTCTTCTCCGGAAATGGGTATAACCTTTACTCAGATATTTCTATCATCATCAAGATTTATCAGACATATTATAATTCTGGACAGCTCTTTTTAATACTGGACTGACACTACTAATACAGTTTCAATGCTAAAATGTCTTCTCCGTATATTTGACAATCCACTTTTGGGTTTCAATTTGTTTTTGAAAAATGCTTCACTTGTCTTTGCAGATTGCTGTCTTGGTGCATGTGCTTGTGTTAGTGGCTTCTGTTTTAGAAATCAAGAATTGAACTGCACTGGTGGTTTAGCTGGTGTTGGGGGACTGTGATCTCAAGAACTAATTATATTGCCAACAGCACAGTCTTCATTTTTTAATATTATACTAAAGTTACTTGGTATAACAACTTTAGTGTAATATTTTTTTATGCACACCGAACTGTATGGTAATAAAAATCCTATATCTCATTTCAGACTCTGACCACTTAGTAATAATATTGTAAAGCAGACCATGTACAACAGGCTCATCTCCTGAAGTTTGAAGTTTGATTGTAATAAAAACCTGAGACAGAGAAAAACTGTTACTTGTAGAAAACAGGCACCAAAACTACCTATTACTGGTAGAAGTGCTGCTGCTAAATCCCGTAGAAAGCTTTATGGATCTGACCCAGAAGGGTATAAAAGATATTTCGCAAAAGATGCCAGAAGAAAAAGAGAAGCTTATGTTTTATCTATTTCAGGCACTGTCCCTTCAGAGGTAAAGATGAAAAAATGCAGGAAAAAGTGGGCTATGGCCAAAAGAAAACATAGAAGAAGGACGTCTTTTGACGAACATTCATCACATGGAAAGCGATATAAAGATATGACCAATGACGAAAAAAGGCTTTATATGGCAGAGAAGAAAAGAAAGAGCAAGGAAAGAATGAGCAGTCAGAAGAAGTCAAGTGTCAAGCAGAAGGAAACAAACAGAAGGAGAACAACAAGACAACGAGAAGTTAAAGCCAAACAGAAAGGTCCTCCAAGTATAAGTGAAGTGGATACAATGAAACCGTCAGCAAGCAGAGCTGCCATTTATAGGAGTACTGTTAAAGCACAGTCCACCTTACCAAAATCTTCCCGGACATTTGCATCTGTAGTTGCCAATATTGTTGATCAAGCCACTCCTAAAAAGCAGAAGCAGCTCCGAAAGATAGGTGTAAGGAGGAAGTTAGCAGATGACTTTCTTGCAAAATCAGTGAAGAATAGCATAAGCACAATGCGTGAGAAGATGACAGAAGAGAAAAGAAAACATTACAATTTACTGGTAAGTGCCTGTACCAGTGTATCAAAGTATGGGCTTAATTCAATTTTGCAGCAAGTCTTGGCATAGGGGGAAAAGTTCAGAAGAAATCTTCTATCTTACCTAGGAAAAAACGAAAGGACTCCATTCTAAAAGAAGTTGTCATGGAGGTCCAAAACCTCTGGATGTCAATGGAGATTTCACGTGTGGTGCCTCTCAAGAAACAAGTAAAGAAGGGCCAGCCGTTCCATGTTTTGGAGTGTAGCTACATGGAGGCATTTCAGAAATTTAGAGTAAAATTCCCAAGTGTTAAAATTGGATATGTTAAGTTTATACAGCTTAAGCCCCAATGTGTAAGGCACCAGAAGGCTATGGAGAGAAGCGTGTGTTGTTGCATAAAATGTGAAAATATGCGACTGAAACTGAAGGTTCTAAATTTACAGTTACCAAATGTGAGCAATCTGCGTATTCATTCTGTTGAAGATCTATCAAAGAAGACACTTTGCCCGTATGATGATCCTGGCTTTCCAGAAAAAGAATGTATAGACCGCTGCTGCTCCAGCTGAGAAAATACTAAGCTAACAGAATGGTACGCATCTGTTTTAACCTCTGCTGATGACCCAGAAGTTAAATTTGATGAATGGAAGATGGTAGAAGTGGAAAGGTCAGTAAGGACCAAGGGCTAACCCAAACCTGTAAAGAAGAAGTCAAAAGTGCTTAGGCTTATTACAGGCACATGTTCCAGGAAACATTTAGTGAAGATGCTTATTGATCATATAAAGTTGTTCTCAGGTCATTTATTCAGAAGTGCATGGCAGCAAAACCAGTTTTGTCTGTCTAAGAAGGACATGCCACCAAAATCAGCTGTACTGGTTATAGATTTTGCTGAAAATTATGCCTGCTCAATGCAAAATGAAGTGCAATCGTACCACTGGGCTCAGACACAAGCCACAATCCACCCCGTCATGGTATTTGTCAATGCCTTCCATGAGAAAAGTCCAAAGCCAACACACACTGAGGCAATATTTTGTATATCAGATGATCCAAAGCATGATGCTGCGGCAGTGGAGACTGTTATGCAGCACACTAATCACTTTCTAGAAGGGAAATATGGCATTGTTTCAGAGCATGTTTTCTCTGATTGCTGTGCATCACAATATCGTGGAAGGACAAGTTTTGCGGACATCTCCTTCACTCAGCAAGACCATGACATTTCCTTAACCATACACTATTTTGAAAGCAGCCATGGTAATTCTGCTGCAGATGGCTTGGCTGCAATTGTTAAAAATACAACGACTGTTGCTGTTACCAGAGGTCAAGCTAAAATTAGGAATGCTAAAGAGCTCTTCATCTTCTGTTGTGAAAACCTGAGCAAAGTAGGTAAGCGAGGAGCTGTACAAAACTGCAAGCAGAACATTCTTTTATCTGCAATCAGCAAACATTAACAGGGACCGTCAAGAAAGAGATATCCAGAGAGTAGATGGAACCATCGGTATTCGTTCAGTGTTGCCAACTGGAGTTCCCTGTCAGATTAAATCACGTAGTCTTTCTTGGTCAGGGTCTGAAATGTGAGAATCTGAAAGTTGTCGTAGAATGGAAAAAGCACACGCTTAAACCTGTAGCTGCATGCAGTAGACCTGTAGTTTTACACACTACAGCACAGATCAGTATCCTTTGCATGCCCTGCTTAAAGGCTATAAAGACTATGCATGTATACAGTTTCTTCTGTACTAATCCATCTTCACTTCTTGCATGTGACAGCAGATGTTGGTGGCCCTAATTAATCAAATTGTTACCATCCAATCTAGATATTTCACTGATCAGTTTTACTGATAGTGAGTGAATATTCGTTTTCTTTTCTCACAGCTTGCACATCTTTAGGTAATGTACACTTTTCATAATGAAAGTTATACTTAAGCCACATTTAGCTGATGATGCGTCTGCCAGCAGTAAAGCCCTACGTGTCTGTGTTTCAACCAGCACAAAAAAAAACAACCTGAGACAAAAAAACAGCCTGAGACTCAGAGCAATAATTCTCTTGATGTCAAGGATGGTGACTTTGTTGCTGTAAAGCTAGTAGCAGCCAAGAGAAAGGTTCAGTGCTTAACGATTTTCATGGCAGAGGTAAGTCATTAAACCATATATATATTCTCACTATTATTCAATCTAGCAGAACTGTCAAGTAATGTTTTTTACTAAAAGGAATTATTTGCTGTTTCTAAGACAACTGTAGTCAAACTATCTGTGTTTGATTTCTTATGACCACTTAAAAAGGGACCTTATCACCTATCTGACCTAAATAAACTAAAGGTAATATCTTGGAGCTTTCATAAAAAAGGCTAGAAAAGGTGGATAACACGCACACAGGCTGCTTGTTTTGTTGAGATAAATGAGTTTATAATTAATGGGCCTGCCAAAATAAATTCAACAAGGGCATCAAGTTGGATAAGCCAGAGCTTTGCAAATGGCATGACTGTCAGAATCAAAACATTTTTTCTATTTCTTTCTATTAATTAATTAAAATTATGATTTTTATGATATGTATTTTCTTCAAGTTATAGTCTCCACATGACCTTATTTGTTCTAGAAAGAACCATTATCATGTTTATAGTTATAAGTTTAACCAGAGTATGTAAGAATATGATTAAAGTTTATTGTCAAACTGAATGTCTTCTCCGGAAAAAATGCATATTACTGAAAAAAGTCAGTTACAACAACAGTGTATCTCCTAGAATGCAAGTTTATGGATAATGCACATTATCTTTATTCAGGCTAAGCCTATATTATACATCATGTCTATTGCCATAAATTTCTATATATAAGGAACCTTATTACTTCCACCCTACACTACTATATTTAGAATATAATTGCCTTCTTCAAATTACCCAGATCCTACATGACCTTTTTTTATTCTTGCAAGAATATTTGACATGTTTAGAGTTTTATATTAAAACATTGTATGTAAGAAAGAACTTTAATATGTTTCATGCAGAAAGTAAGAAAGTCAAAATAATCTGTCTTCTCCGGAAAACGTGTGATGTTCTTAAGAAAGTCACATTTCATGTTTTTTTTTTAAAAGTGTAATCCATATTGCAGGTGATTTTTATAAAATCAACTATTAACATAAACACATGTAATAAAACAGTAATAAATTATGGCTGTGGTATACAGTACATCATACCCACGTGCATTTCTGATATAATGTCAAGAGAAATTATAATACTATGCAAGATTTTTTAAGGAAATTCTCATTTTGCACATGCATATTTTGTGCTGTATTTATGTTCGGTTGCAAGAACCTAACATGACATATTGTAGTTAAAGCAGTTCATATATAAATGTAAGAAAAACAGGTCTATGTTTATGTCGAAGTTATTGTCTTCTCCGGAAGAATATAGCAAAACTGCATGCTCTTTTCAACTGGCGATAATTTCGCAATTAAAGGGGTTAAATAAAAAAAAATCACCAATGTACAGCTGTCTTCTTCGTGTTTATGTAACATTACATTTAAATCATATCTTACCATTTGAACAACATGTTAAGCAAAAGAAACAATGAACAAATGAAAAGTTTCGGTAACAAACCATGTACGTCGGTAATTATTTCATGTAAAATTTATATCATATGGTTGATTTACCCCTTATCATGAAGATGAACCTCATGATTTAGATTATCACCTTTTGCCTGTTCATGCAAAACATTACTAATTTAAAAAAAAAAAAAACTGGGACCTTGTGGTCTTCATTTGAGTTTTACACAATGAGTTTTGGATATCTAGGTCTGCCTTTCAGCTGGATGTTAGTCAATCATATGAACATTGATTTAAAATTAATTATTTGCCTTTCAGCTGGATGTTAGTCAATCATATGAACATTGATTTAAAATTAATTATTTAGGGAAACAAAGAGGTTGATATTTGGGTGCCAGTGAAACAAACTTAGGTACCTTGTTTGTGAAACAGCCCATAGATTGACACTGCTCTAATAATCCACAATCTCTCGCTGGAATATACGCGTTTGACATGGTTCATGTAGGCCTACCGCGCACAGACTATTTTTCCGGGGCGTTGAATCAACATCCTTCATACCTGATGTCTCCTGGAATCATCAAGTATTAGGCAGCCGAATGCGTCTCCACACAGCAATATTCAGTACCTCTAGAGTTACGCTTTTAAACAGTCCTTAGTCTGTTCCTTGAAGCACTCACCATAGGTAATAAATCGCTAGATTTACGAGTCCGTCGGCAAAAATGCGATACTCGCTCAGAAGTTCTTTACAGAGAAATCACTATGGCCTTCCAAAGACACCGACTTTCTACCCTTCTAGACATCATCTCTAAGCTTTCTCCACTGTGACACATGCAGACCTGCCCCTGAACTGCTGTAGATATCGCCAGGCCATACCTCTAAGGTGCGCTGGTTGGGCACTACTCCCAAAAACGTCCTCCTCACGACCTATAAATGCTTGCTGACGACACAACTTCCGCTCGTCTTCTAGCCAATTACCACTCCCAATTACGCCGGCCGTCAATTACAGTATGAATTCTAATAAGGTTAACGCCTCAAGACAAAAATTCCTGGGAAAACTAAACTTAACAGGTGGTACTCCTTTGAAATCTACAACAAACCCTCGTCACTATAGAGACCACTAAACAGAGACGGCTTCGACAGAATTAAACTGTACCGAGACTAACATCAATGAAACACGTGTGCTCTCTTACCACTAAACTGCTTTGAAATTAAAATCAAATGAGACACGTGTGTTTTTTTAACCAAAGATCTCACGCTTATATCTTAATATTGTTCGGAACCTAATATCAACAGATCACGTATGCGTGATGAACATAAATTTGTTATGGAAAAAAATCGGATTCTGTAACACTAGGCAGCGTGAAATGTGTGTGTTTTTTTGTTAACAAATAACTATAATTTATTCTTAAAACAACCCTAACATTACAATACACTAAATCAATACAATTACACAGTACAGCAACAGCATAACAGGAAATCAATGTAATCACACAGTAAAATAAACAATGTGCACAGTACCAGGATACCACCACTGTCACAGCGATAAGTCCTTTAAAATGTATAAGCCGGATGAACAGTTGACACAAATCTTCTCAGAGAATAACAGTCCAATGTAATCACAAAATTTATCTACTGTAAAAGAGTGAAAACCTGGCAGTGATCCGAAAGGTAAACTGAAAACTATATAAAATCCGTTACAAGTTTAGAACAAAAGCTATAACTGCCGCTATTAAAGGAAAAGTTCCACTCTTCTGTCCACTGGAATATTCTCTCAACTGTCTCCCGGCTATTTATAGCTTCTCCTCTAAAGCCGAGAACTTTCCATTTCCCGAACAATCTAAAGATTAATACATAATACACGGTACACACGCGTTACAGGAAGAATGGAGACAGGCCCGGCAGTAAGCTTCTATACTCGGCGAGAGTTCAACCAGTACGGATTAAACCGAGCCCGCAACATCCGGCCAGGCGAGAAAGCCCCAGACTACCATGACCGCTGTGTTCACAATAAAAGAGACATCTGTAACAACATGTTACTGCATTTTAATGTACAATAAATCATCAAAACAATCATCTTGTTATATTCCTTACCAGTACAGTATATGCAATACAACACCTAAGTCACAGTACTCTGGTGACATTCACCGCTGCCGCCTTCTATCGCATGTCCATACAACTATTAGGGGACTACCGTATATTTTCTATTTAACTAGGCAATATGTGTGTGTGTGTGTGTGTGTGTGTGTGTTCTTTTTAAACCGACAGAGAAAATTAAGTTATATGTCAGCTTATAGAACCGCCTTTGACCTGTCTGACGGAGCTAACCAACCAACGCTTATCATTTATAAATAACTTGCGCTTACATAACACACACGAAACTTTGTCAGTATCCTGGTAAACTTCCGTATATGATTGGTGATCGAAACTGTTGTCGGGAGTATGTGGTGTCTTGGTGCTCTTTAATTAAACCAAGTGGTAGCGTTATTTGATGGGGTATACTCTTTTTATATTAATAAAAATTAAAAAAAATGTATAAAATTATAAAGTTAGTCTGTGGTAATGGAATAAAGGCCTTTAATGTATGAAACATGAAACTTATAAAAAATTGTAGATAACTTGGTAAGTTAAGGTTTCAATTTGATTGATTGCTTTCTCCATCAAGTACCAAAAAACTGTGACTAAAAGTAATATTGATAATGACAGGAGGGAGATTTGCTGCATTGTTAGGTAATTTCGTAACTTTCTTTGTTCCTGTGATGTGGGTGTTGCATACATTATTTCACAGGAGGGATACATACATTTATAATAAATGTTACCAAAAGAACAAGTAAATTATAAACAGGGAACCATTTGTTTAATTAGGAGTGTTTGTTAATCTTTCTAATATTTCATATGGAAGGAAAAACAGTTAACTTAGTTTAATCTTTTAGAGAACAAAATCTTACTTGACTGACGTTGAATCATGGAGACCTGTTGCACCAGAAAGAACGAACTCCCTTGAACGATAATAATGGAGTAACACGCAAGATAACTGCTGTGCAAAAGAATGATGTCCACAAATGGTTTTAAAATGGTATTTACTGGATTTAATTCTTCCTAATCCCCCTGTAGGACTAATCTAATTGTCGCCAGTACAGCTATCAATCGTACATGTAGCCTTCTGATTGTCTCCTGATAACGTTGCCACTCCGGTATCCTAGGAAAAAGGCTGCCCTTACCAAGTGACGAACCGGGTTGCCTTGCTTTAAAGTGGTAAATTAGAGATTGTTTGATTTATGATGGCGCACTCATAGTGTCGGCACTCAGGTTCACAGCAAAACACAAGAGTGGCTAAGCACAAGAGATTATACTTTACGAAATGACAGAATTCAAAACCACCCACCCAGTTATGCCTTAGATAAAATACTCTGGTTGCACACAGAAAAAACACTAGTTTAAAACACTCTTAAAAAAAAAACAGATTCTAGACATCCTAATCTGGTGGCACTGGACCCCGACTGGCGGCACTGGACCCCGACTGGCGGCACTTGACTCCAGCTGACGGCAATGGACCCCGACTGGCGGCACTGGACCCCGACTGGCGGCACTGGATTCCGACTGGTTGCACTGTACCCCGAATGCCGGTACTTAAAATTTCACTTTCATGAGCAGGACGGTAGTAACTGTATAATATACTCATTTCATTTTTTAAAAATGTAGTCCAGTCTAATTAAACAGATTTCCACGAAATTTTGAGGAGGTGACGGATATAAACCAGGGAAGTCATTATGGACTCATTTATGGACTACTTTCTGCTTACTTGGATGGGAACGAACGATCGAGGGTCCAGGAGGCTTGTGTGCCTAGAATCTTCTCTACAGAGTGCTATTATAGTTAAGATGCCACAGACAAACAGAGCATTCAGAAAAGCAAACCGTGAGTGAGAGCATATCTTCCTTGCAATATACAACAATTGTATCTCAATTTTTAATGGCGATATTGTGTTGACTCTCTTTAATGTATAACAAACAATATATGATTATACACTCTTTCCCCACAAAGGTTTTAAAATTCAAAGTAATAAAATATTATATTGCTGTTTTCAATATAATATTTGGATTGTTTTTGTATCAAGTATTAATTTTTATCGAGTAATTTTTATTTTATTTGAAAGTAACCATCATATTTCTGCTAAAATATCTGTAGATTATGAATGAATGATTTTCATACCTTGTATACCTTGTTGTAGAGTTAAATCATCGCTCTGTTGAATATTTTTATTTAAATATATACGAAGCAACTACAAAACTCTGCCAATAACGTATAGATCACTAGATCTAGAATTTATGAGGACTGTGAGTACACTTTTTTTCCGAGCCGAGAGGAATATGTGTCGCGGCTGATTGTCTCGAACATTGTATCAGAGGTTAACTCGATCCGCAAGTTAGAAGATATCTTTCTGATTAGGTTACACTTTCACATACACGTTAAACCCATTCAGAATTTTACACTAAAAGCTTCCCATTATAGTCGTGAATGACGACGTTCATTCATTTTTTTTGGTTTAAATCTGTTTACACATGTTAAAGTAAAAATTCACCGGCTTCACAGGGCTCAAAGCCGGGAGGTCGTATGTTCGAATCGTCGAGATGGTGAGATTTTTCCTCCCAGGGAGCGTGCTACAGGCCTAATGGGAAGGCGGTGCCCAACGGCAGTGTTCCACTCACAAATGATTGCGCCTTTCGGGGGGGGGGGGGGTCCTCGGTAGAATGCCCAAGCAACAGGGACGATACCATATCCGGGTTCCAAAAGTGCAGTAGTCACCTGGCTTGGTTAATAGAAGCCTATAATATGAGAGGCCGTGTGTGCTGTTGCTCTGTCATGTAGTCCGAATCCGAAATGTAATTCTGCAGATGCACAAACTTAGTTAAGCTAGCATTTAATAGTTGAGGCATCTAGAAAAGAGTTTTAAAATGTTTTGAATGATGTTGCAAGATACAAGATACCAGATTTATTCCATACTAATACAGGAATTTGCCTTGAGGGTGATATCATATATAAGACATAGTTCTGAATGAGTAAAAAAGACATATATTATAATAGTAGTAATTAAGAATGTAAAACAAGACAGGAAGTAATTATATTGTGATGTATTTATGCAATAGACGATCTTATTGCCTTCGGTACAAATGAGTCTGAGAACCAGTTTGTTTTGCATACAAGACATGAAGTAGTAATATCATAGTTTGATTTATCTGTGCATTAAACAGTCTAATCGCCTTCGGTACAAATGAATTGGAGTTCCTGTTTGTTCTGCATTTCAGAGAATACATATTCGCCCTGATTAAGCCAGACAATATGATCATTGAGCAAGCTTTTTACCTTCATCCATTTTTTTTCATCATAATTATAACTTTATTTTCATAAATAAGACTTATGTTCTCCAAACTAAAACCAGTATAACTTTTTCCGCTATTTTTTCTCATGCGTTCCACTTTCATTTTTGTTCTAAATGGTCACATTTGCCCACCAGCATATCAAAGCATAAGATATCATTGTTTGCTTACAGACAAACAAACCAACCAAAGGGAATAAAAACATAATGTCTCTTTTCTGATTTATGGGAAATCCTGTCTACATGTCACATGTTTTGTGTAAATAAGGAAGCATACATAAGTGCATGCGCAAGAATCGTTTTGTTTATGTTCAAAATAAAGGATAATTACAGATGAACCGTCAATTTAATACTTCATTATCAAGAGCAACATTTACAAAAAAAAATACTCCGAAAAAAGACTGAGTGAAACCTGTGAATGACCGGTTTATGCAGACTGTGGCAGTGTCATGGTCCCGGAGGTCGGCAAGGCCATAAAGTCTATTTATTACGCTCGATGTCCGATAATTCACTCAAAGGCGCAATATTTCAGTATATAAATGAATACTTCCCATGTGAAATAAATGGGCAAGACCGCTCAATGTAACTAGTCGGCAATACATCGTCTGAGAAGGAATAGAAACGGCAGTGGCGCCAGGTCAGGGGTCTAAATTTGTCAACTCACCTATTTTCACTTTCGACTGCTTTTCACTTTTGGTTTTGGTATCTTTTCATCTTAACAAAGATATATTCGACCTTACAAAACAGCCCCAGACTGGGTCTTACCTCTTGTTCCTTGCTATTTTTTTTCACGACTCTGTCAATATGTTTTCTCTATTTCGCCCAGCAGCTGCTAATATCGTTCTATATAATAGTCCATTACGTTCAAACACGGATTTTTCTTACTTTTGTAAAGATTTGATAATTTGTTCTGAAATACTGCTCTTTGATTCTTTTGGTATATGTTATGGGTATACCAACACGCGTGTTTATAACTATTTTTATCTTATTTAATATGTCATACTGCTGGGTCCACTGTATAAACTATGATACTATTTTTGTGTTTGCTGTAGAGCGCCAGGGCCTGGCCACACAAGGCCAGAATTCTTCGAACACTGGTTTCAACAAATGAAATTGGAAATTCGGCTCTCCTGGTGGCAGTCCACGGCAAATGCTACTAGTGCAAGCAGTTGTAGAATGAAATGGTTAGTAGAACCGACGAAATGTAAAACCATCCTTCTGGATAGTTCCTAAAAAATGCTACGTGGAAATCGGATCCCTGATTATATCTACCGGTAAACAAACAACACACACACAGACAAAGTAAAACTCATAATCTCCTTTTCGGCCAATACGCAATAGGTAGTAATAATATTAACTTAATAAGAGCTACAAAACAGAAATAAGAGCACAAAGGGCAAAAATAAGGGCAAAAAATTAGAACAAAACCACTAAATACAGTGGCAATCAGTTATTATCAGACATTGCATCAGACATTTGGGTATTCACTTTGACAGTATTTGTTCCAGAAATACAAGACAAATAAGAAGTATGCTCTAAGTGAACTCATGAATACCGTCACTCTAAAAAAACGAAGGCCTCGGGACAGAAGGTTAACATCTATAACGTGGTGTGTCATTCCATAAGTACTGTAAGTGATGGCCTATTTGCGCGTCTTTGTGGGGATGCCCTGGATGTGAAATGAGGACACGTTCATGGCGTCTGACAGATCATATATGTATTAATGTCCCTTTGTCTCCTTCAATGCTACATGTACGTGCCGTCATCGTCAGGATGATAGGAGGTCAATCGGCGGATTTAGATATATTTGTGTGGTATGTTTACGGAAAGATGGTTATCATGTAGACTAAGTAAACATCGGCGAATATATGTTAATTTACTTATAAATGTATTATTATTTTATTATCATTTTTAGAAATATTGCTGTTACTGCTTTTGTTTTAACATTATTTTTATTATTATTGTTATTTTTTTTAAATAGATTTATAATATGTTTTATTGTTTTTATTATTGTCATTGTTATCATTTATTATTAGTATTATTATTTGTAGTAGTAGCAGCAGCAGAAGCCGATTTTTTTATATCGCAGTGTATCGTGTTTTGATTAAAATTTTCTCTAAATTTCGAATTTTACAAACCATAAAAGTGACAATTTTGACCAGAAAAATACTATCCAATTGTCACAGCTTCATTATAATGGCACAAATTCTCGGTTCATTTCAAACGAAGTAAAAAGTCTATGGGTAACGTATAAAATATTAATCGAGAAACGTCCACATCTTACAGCTTATGATCCATCAGAAGAATAAGACATTAGATACGTCAGATATATAAGATATACAAGATATGTAAGAACCTAGGGTCTTTCAGGAAGGCCAGGTGTAAGCGTCTGTGACCATCAAAGCCTAACTGGGTTCCACATCGCTCGGTTCTGGGGGTCAGGGCGTCCGACGGAAAGCGCGGAATCTCTGGCTGTTGGACTAATATAAACAAAGCCCTCGTAGTAGTATCTGGCCACTACCTCCTCCGTAACCAGTGAATTGTGTAAACACTGTCTAACAACTAACCCTTATATTGAACTGTAATCTTATAATCTCAAAGAGTTATCAGTAAAATATTTAGAAAAATATAAGATATAAGACACCAACGATTAGCTACATCGGCTCAGCGAGTGTTTATCACAATATGTATCATTTACACTGAGCTGAATCTACTTCATATAGTCAGTATATTGTTACGGAACCTAATAACAACATATCATGTAGACGTGATGAGCATATATTTTGTTACGGAGATAAATAAAAATCAGATCCTGTAACACTAGGCAGCGTGAAATGTCAAGGGGAATGAATAAAGAAGTCAGTGGTTATTGTTAACAAATCATTATAATTGATTCTTAAAACAATTCTAACATTACAATACACTAAATCAATACAATTATACAGTATACCAACAGTATAACAGTAAATCAAAACAATTACACAGTATAGCAAATAAAGTGTACAGTACCAGGGTGTCCGGATCCAAGGCTATGATTCTGGGTACCACCACTGTCACAGCTAAACAAATCCTTTAAAACATACAAACAAGATGAACAGTTCACGTAAATCATCTCAGAGAATAATAGTCCGATGTAATCTCGAAATCAATCTGTTGTAATCCAAAAGTGATGTTCTGCTAATAATCCCAAAGGCAAACTGAAGACTGTATAAAATCCGTTACAAATTTCGAAGAATATCAATAAATTCTGCAATTATGGGAAAGGTCCACAAACTGACTCACACTCTTTTCTGTCCGCTGGAATATTTCTCTCTCTTCTCTCTCGGCTCTAAACACAGCGATTTATAACTTTTTTCATCCAAAAAGTTTAGAAATGGTAAACTCCGTTGAACAATACACCCGTTACAGGAACAGACTAGAACAAAGAACGCTGGGTTTCTACACTTCAGACCCAACCCGTGGGCCGGCCCGGCTCGCGCGTCTCCCATGGCAACGGATCATGCTTGCCTAATAGACCCTTTGCACTGACGTCACAGCGTCCCAGGCGACAGCCTCTGCACTGAGCCATGCTGGAGGATAAACACAGCTGGAGTACAGGCTGTCACTGGCCAGTACCCCAGCCTGGGCTATCTACATATCAGTCAAATGGATGCTTCCGGTAGTCCATTAAGTTAAACAGAGTGCCAAAAAGAAAGATCTATATATGTTACTGACAGGATCTCCTTCAAATCATGACATTTGCAAGTGTGAATGAAAGATGGATTCTATATATAATTATTAAACCCCTTATTAATATTGTCAGATCAACTGGTCAGTTCCAGTTGATCATGACATGTTCAGTAATGTAACACATACATTACACTGACAATCAAGATGCCTTTATCTTACATAAAATCAATATTTTGAAGTTGCCAGCGAATCTTTAGATAGTCACTTGTTTGAGATACAGCTCAGCAGTAATGGAAGTCTTAGATGTTTAACAGAACTGTAACTTAAAAGTACAACGAAAAATGAGAATATAGATCTCTCCAGTCTCAGAAAATCAGACTGTTGTCTATCCATGAAAGGTGGTGTGGAAATTTTTATTTATCTTATTCTCAATGCAGGTGTATGGGTTAGAGATGTTCTTACAATGAAGGTAACATTTGTGTTGTTTAGATCACATTTAAAAGAAAAAGGATGCCAGTCTGATGTTTAAATATAAAAAAGTAATTTAGGTGCATTATAAAATGATCACAAGAAAAAAAAAGTGATAATACTCTTTTAAGTATTAAAGCTTTGATCTTCAATTGCAGTCCACTTTCATAAATATGAAAATAATATCATATTAACCATTTTTATGATTAATCCCACATTAAAAAATAATATCCAATAAAACTGATAACATATTAAAGATATATTTATATATATATATATATATATATATATATGTATAGTATATACATATATACATTTTACTGACAAGCTTTCTTATTTACTAGTGTTAAATGAAAATTTGTACATACTTTCATGTATGAGGCCTTGTAAGTTGCCGGCACTTGAGCCGTCCATCCATGTAGAGCTAAATACATAATGTACTTAATGTTATATATGTATATATATATTACATATATGTATGTTTACACATACTAACAAATATAGAGTCCACTGAATCATTTGACTGAAATGTTTCACTTTGGCACTATTATTAGACTTTAAAAAGCAAAATAGCCTTGTTGATTATTTTTACTTCATAAGACACTGACACACCCGAAACAGGTCTAAATATACCAGTATGTATGAAGAAGGAACACATGTCAGAATAAACCATGGTAAATATGGTATTTGATAATAATATATCACTGAAAATCATTCCATTACATTTAACCATTAGCTCAAGTACATATGTCTATATTTTGGAAAAAAAATTGTCCAGTAACATAATCTTTCATCCCAAAATAAGAATATACAAGGATTTAGAGTTTAATCCAGCTGTGCAGTTTGAGGGGGATAGTTTGATAGGGACTGTCATCCTCACTATCTTGGCCAGTCACCAGCCCACAGGGTTCCTGCTGGTCCTTTGCTATGTTCACCAGGTTACAATAATTTCTGATCCCTAATTCCACAGTTAATTACAGCAGAAAAGTTTACAATTCTGCAAACATTAGTAACGTGTGCTAGTTTGGAGAACACAGCATGCAGTGTCAAGTAGACCTGCTTGGCCATGTGAAGGTTAGCTGGGCAGTATAGCGTGTACTTCAGTATGGATGCTGGACTGGCTGGTCGACCTGTGTGACGTCACATGCAAAGGGTTTATAGACACATGCAACACTCCTGCGCACAATTAATCAGGGCCTGCCTTACACGAATCAGAATGTCAACAGACATATGTAACAATATATGCTATATATATGCGACATTTGTTCTTCTGTGCCCCTTTGAAGACTAAACTCATCATCTACCCGTACTACGTACTACACAATGTCTCTTTCATAATGCAACCATGACGCAATACTATTTGATTATTTCTCAAGCTCCCATCGTGGCTAGAGCTCTAAGAAATTCCTGGATATTTTTAGTTCGACTTATATCTACACAGTGGCGTCAATTTAGAGTCTGTATAACACATTTTATATACAAGTGATACATTTCAAATATTTATACTTAATCACATTTCGAATACACATTATATACAGTATTACAATTCATATAAGATTTAAGAAAATAATGTATTATGTTTCCAGTATAAGTTAGGTTTGGATATAATATTTCGTAGTTACATCATAAACGAAACCAAAGTCTATTTACATCTATTTATTGATATATATATATCATTTGCAATATATAAATATTATTCACTGAATAGTTGGGGGGATGTTTACATTGACCATTCCCCCTTGCCAAAAATACCCCCCTCCTATATTGACGCCATGTATCTTCATGTAAACAAGTCTTGTCTTTTACAGTAGGCCATAGTACTTTAAAAAAATGAAGAACTTGAGCCTTGAAGACTTTAAAACACTCTTTATAACAAAATTATCTTATAGGTGATATTGTTACAGGTGCCCTTTTTATTGTGTGGCACGGGCGTAGCTCGTATTGTGGCGCCCTCGCCGGGCCGCTTGTTTCATTCTCAGTGTTATCCGTACTGGTTGAACTCTCGTTGTCATGCTAGCTTGGGGCTTTCTCGCCTGGCTGAGGTCACGTGTGGACCCTGGTATGTAGAGACACAGTGATGTTTTTCTAGATGATTCCTGTAACGCGTGTTTACTGTGTATTATGTTAGATCCTTAGACTGTTCGAGAAGTGGAAAATTCTCGGCTTGGGGCAAGAAGTTATAAAAAGGGGGCTGTGTTTTAAACCGGGAGAGAGGAGAGAAGATTCCAGGGGACACAGACGTGTTTATGTCAGTTTGTGGGACCTGTCCGATTATCCAGTAATTTCAGGGATTCTGCTAATACTAACTCTATACAATTTAATGCTGCCTGCCTCAAGTTTACTTTCTGGATTGTTACAAGAGCTTTACATTGGACTGTTATTCTCCGAGAAGATTGGTGTTGACTTGTCATCCGGCATATACATTTAAAAGGACTTATCGTTGTGACAGTGGTGGTATACAGGTACTGTGCGCATTGTTTATTTTATTGTGTGATTGTATTGATTTGTTGTTATACCGCTGTTTTACTGTATAATTATATTGATTTAGTTTATTGTAATGTTAGGGTTGTTTTAAGAATAAATTATAGATATTTGTTAACAAAAGACCACTGACTTCTTTATTCATTCCCCTAGACATTTCACGCTGCCTAGTGTTACAGAATCTGATTTTTTTATCCCCATTACAAAATTTGTGTTCATCACGCATAAGTGATCTGTTTATATTAGGTTCCGTAACAATATATTAAAGCGTTTAAATACATGATTGAATAGGACTATAAAATCTCTACAATAAATAATTGCATTCACATGAACAATATATATGTACAATGCATACCAAGCCTAAATGATTACGCATCTCCGACACCTACAATGCTAATAAAGATCAAATAAATAATCTAACCTATGGCATTTGTTCGAACTGTGTCTTGAGACACAGTAGTGTTTATTACGCCTATATCATAAATGACGGTTGCCCTACTCTACAGTGTCACGGGTATCCTCCGTGACCACGCCTCGGTTACCCATCTTTTTAGTCTTGAACTATCGAAAAGTGTTGACCTAGTAGTGTATCCTCAGGTGGTGGTGTGTGTGGGGGGGGGGGGGGGGGGGGGAGGAGGTCAAGTGAATAGACAGAAAAGATATGTTATAATTGGTGGTGGTGGCATTTAATTATTGTCACAGAAGTACTCTACGGCTATTCCTAGGAAATGCACGTTTATGACTGGAAGCGCCAACTATACAACAATTCACCAACTGTGTTTATCCAGGAGATAAACTCGGCCCATGGTCAGTCCGTCCATTGACTTATACCTGTGGAGTTGCATGTCCCAGCAGATGAACTGATAATGGGTCAGTTTGGATAAATATTGTGTTTTGGTTGAGGTATGCAATGTATGATGAGCTCCATGCTAAACTAAATAGTAGTTTTTTCACGATTATGTAATATCTTAAACAAGAGCGCCAAACAACTTTAATTAAACAACCAGCTCTCCATAGTATAATTTACTTCTTCCTTAGTATAATTAATTATTAATGTGTACCCTCCCCCTACATGATAATGACACCAATTAGTTAGACAAGATCAATTCATTATACAGACGGTCAAGGAATTAAAACTTTGTATTTATACTTAAAACGGTCAGCAAAACATCTTTCCCTGATTAACCCATGGTACAGTGGGATTACTTAAATTATGAAGGAGAGCTAATTGTTTAGGAGAAGCCATCACTTACTACTATGTGCTAATTAGCCAATTAAATCAAAAGTTTTCTAAAGACAAAATTTCCATTATAAATTACTAAAATAACTGATAAGATTAACTATACATTGATTTGCAATATGAGTTGAATGAACGCGAGGAATGCATTTTTAACGAAGCGCCTGGATAGTACAGAATGGGGTTAATTCAGAAATTCGGTCATGGTCAGTTCTGCACTGTGCTCCCCTGTGAGCAAAGAGTATCCACGGCCGTGCCCCTTACCGTAGATCGGCCCAATCGATACAGCTATCAAGTCTCAAGACTTGCAATGCATAGGGCCGGGACGTGCTACCACCTGTCGGCAAATTATATAACGAATTGATGTTCCAAAGATTATAATAAATATGGGGGATGGATCTAGTTGGAGCTCGATGATGACAACATCCTGCTCCAACTGGATCTAAACCGTGGGTATATTGTTACAATCGACTTTATATTCTGCATTCGATTCCTGTTCTATTGGGCCTGTTCATTTTTTAAGCTTTTCTCGGCTCCTTTTGGAATATAAAACACATGCAACCATAATAGTCGCCAGAAGACTGTTCGTTCTATATCTGCCTGCTACCCACCGTCAGTACCCAGTTACACCTGGATGGAGAGAGCAAACCCTTAAGGTAAAGACTTTGCTATGACGTTCACACGCTGGAAAACATGGAAGCAGTATAGAAACCGCTCAAGTCATATATTAAAGCTAGGTCATCTTCCCCTCGTGAATTACCTTCCTTGAAAGGCCTGGGTACGGCTGAACAGGTTACAGACCACGGAACTAGCCGCTACATGAATAGGTAGGGTGTCGCAGAGCCATACCTTTGTCCGAGTGACCAAATACAGACCCAGAAACATAACCATTATTGACTGTTACAAACTGTAAAACTCAAAACTGGTGGCCTACCTCAGTAACCGCCAATTTTGACTGCAGTCCTAGTTGGTATATGAGATAAAAAAAAGCTTTCAATAAAAATAATGAGAGAAATTAGTTCATATTTACTGGACATGGGAAACAAAATCACTAAAGCCCTATCCAATGGTGAAAAAAAACCTTTAAGACTCTACAATTAAGATCATTTCATAACCTGGAATAATGTCCCATTTTAATGATATACAAATAAATGTTGGGACTTTCATTGAATTTAAAAATAGATTTTAAAATGTTTCTTATTTTCAGCATCAAATGAAAGGAAGCAATTTTTCAGGGAACATTATGAGGTTGACAGCTGTATCGAGAAAGGCACAAGAAGGATGACGGTAATTTTTTACATCAGATTTATGATATTGCCTTATTCGGCAAAGTTTAAGTTGCAATATCGTATAAATTTAAAGTCTTCTATGGCTCAGGGGTAAACCGAAGGACTCAACGCCGAGTTCGGGTAGGTGAGATATTTTATCCGGTCCGCCTCCACAATGTTTGATTGCTTCCCAAGCTTAATGGAAAAGCCGTGCCCAACGGCCGTGTTACAAGGGGAACAATTTAACACTCATGGCCCGCAGGTGCAGTAGTCACCGGGAGAGATAATCACCAGGATATAAAATGAAAGGATGCGTGTGAAACTGCACTGTCACGTAGTCAGACACTGGAATGGAGACCTGCAGATATACATATATTTAGATAAGCTTAAATGGAAGCGTTTACTATCAACAAAAAATATAAAAAAGGCCCCTGGGGAGTGTATTATCGACTAGACACACGTTGACACATTAGTCAATCTCATAAGCGGGCCTTCGTGAACATTGTTGCCCATGTCAACTGTACTTATATCGATATGCATGACTCAGTTTGCCAAAGATGTGACCATATTTTTGTATGAATAACGTACTTTGTCGATTAAAAAAAAAGGTTATGTTTAAGCCCTTACTTAATGCGACTTCTCATAAATTGATGTCTATATTATGGCCGATAGTCTCCATATTGCTTTTTCGAAGTTTGTAAAGCAATGTTACTAGTACTTGATTTTGATGGAGATCAAGAAGTATAAGATCTTTAATAAACCTTTTTGGCGTATTTTGGTGTATGCGCTCTCAGAAAGCTATCAGAGGAGAACGCATTTTATAGTTCCCTGTCGGGGTCAATGACATTCTGTTGTTACTCCCCGCGTGGAGAACCAAAATGACACCGCAGGAGCTTAATCTCCCGTCCTTTGTTTCATCAAACAACCAGATTGAAAACAACTTTTATTGGAATAGGACCTCAAATCCTTTGAGAGGATTATAAAATAAGGCCAGGCTATTGACAGCATATAAAACTCTGATTGAAGTCCGGCCGGGGCGGGAGAATTGTTTTCAGTCTCATTCACGCAAAAGGTTATGAAATACGTCCTGTCACTTCAATCCATTCTCAGTTCTGTTTTCTCCTTAGATGAAACAAAGTTGCTCAACTGAGCAACCTTGACCTTGCACCCGTTGACGTAAAATATATCGATGTCCACGTACATGCGAGGAAGAACTGAACGCTACTGTTTCCGGTTTTCCATTTGAAAGGTTATTTGACGAGATCTAAAAGTTTGCTCAAGCAACTTATTAATTCCTTCTGACACTTTGATACATTTACTTACGCAATTTGTCAACTGACCTTGCGTTCTTCTATAATTTTTTTTCGCTCAGCTGTTGAGAGGAAAGATCAAACAGTTCACACTTGTTCCTCCCTAAGGAATGCATGCTATAATCGGAGAGGAAACGATCATTAATTGAATGGTTACGATAATTGCTATTATTAATGGCCGAGTGACATGAGCGAGAGATCACCTTTGAAACATTATGTGGAGCAAAAAGACCATAATCCATTCCCTATAAACATCGCCAAGGTTACTTTGATTTTTCCGTTATATGGGACTGAAAAAGTCACCATTAAGTTTTTGCCGGGTGGTTTTGAATGTCACTAGGATTACGTCTCGATCTGATTTCAACCTTATGTTGTAAATGATTATTTCTGGAACGTGTGCACAGCTCTGTTTTCTTCCAGACGTTTTCAAAATCAATGTAGTGACCAAGTGACGCCAGTGCAAAATGTCCGCAGGCACCTTTGAGGTCTAGTACCGTGAAACATAGAACATAAACTACGTCACGTGACCACACAGGTTTATTTAACATGACATTTTCTTAAACTTGATGTGAGTGCTTGTACATGCAGAACAATCAATGCAACAACGATTTTTATATTGATCTTTTTAATATGTATTTTCAGACGGATCTCAGTGTTTTCGTAAAGACCCATAACAGTGGTATTGTATTGACGTGTCCACGTACGTTTTATGGATGATTTATTCGACCTTTAAAAGTTGTTAATTGACGATTAAAGACGCAAGGTCAATGCAGTGACATGTCTTCTGTATAAAACCTCTATATGAGACACGTTTTAAGTGTTACTGCATAAAAGCATGAAGCTTTCACATTTTATGGATGACATTTTAGCCATTTCAAAAGATTTAAAAAATAAAGATCAAATTTAGACGAAGGTCATTGCAATAAGATGTATTTTCTGTATAAAACCTTAAATTAAGTCTACGATTAAATTTCTTATATTTAATATTGCTTATGAAGTCTTTTTTTAATGTTATGCATTGTAATTCACATTTATAATTCATTGTGTGAATGTTTTTATATGCAGGTTACATTATACCAGATTAAATAAGCGTCGGCTGAATGTATGGTCTATAATTCAAAGAACTGGTAATATATATATATGTCTATCATGGGTCTGTCTATTACCTCTGGATGAAACACCTTTATGTAAAGAAATAATTGGAAAAAAAAATAATCCTTCAATATTTGTAAACTATTTAGCATTATTCTCGGTTATAAAATCTTAATAAAATAAATGGCAATGAATCCAAATGTATTATACACAGTGCAGCCAAGTGTTTCTACTGGATACATATACTTTCCCATAAAATAGTAGTTAAGTACATCGTTAGTTATCTGTTTTGAAATTGCAAATAGTAAGATCTATGGTAAGATATGAGTCTTTCAGTAGCTATTCTTCTTAGATAGACTTTCTTTGAACAAGGAAGGATATTGGCTTGAAGTAGTAAAGTCCAAATTACGATGTATAAATCGTAAAATACACGTATCGTACACGTATCGGAATTATGAATCTTGTAACATGCCTCGTCAGTAATAACTCTTAAGTATATACGAGTGGAATTCCCATCCTTAAAATTATAAACTTTATTTATTTTACATGGATTGTACAGCTTGTTATTATTACTAATACGGAGCACTCCTCATGCATCGTATGTATGTGTTCGGTAGTCCCTGGAGGCGGAGGAAACCGGAGAGCCAAGAGAAAACCTCCGGCCTTTGACTGACAACTGAAACCTACGCACAGAGCCACGCTGGGAATCGAACCCGGGTCGCCAGCGGAGAGAGCCGAGGGTACATGCAGGATCCATCCTTGCAATAGATGATTCTAACTTGTAAACACCTGCTGTTATAAATCAAGAAGAAGCTCGATTTTTCTTGTAACAAAAAAAAAAAATAATGCCTGAAGTCAGTGACTATTTCTAGTGGGTAGTTTACTTGTGACGGCGCCAGTGAATTCACAATGGTCGGGTATGGATTGATTTAACGGCAGGAGGTGCAGCCATAAAGTCCTTCTGCACCTCATTAGGGAATAGGTGTCTGGTGCAGGCGTAATTGATTAATGCACAAAGACCCCGCAGGGTGCATGAATATAATCAAGTCGTTTATTACCACAATACTTCCTATAAATATTTCTATAAAGTCGTTTGTTATGCATCATGGTGTTTTCGCTCTTGACATTTAAGCATTAGATGAATGAAAGTTGTGTCTGTTGTCTAGTCACACATCCTAATGCAGGATATTTATCATCTGATTAGGTTGGTTGATAGATAAGTTGGTTGGTTGATTGGTCCATGGGCCTTGTCTGCTAAGAAAATGCGAGGGGGACAATCCAAAGGAATACGGTACCTACAAAATCCCCCCACCACCACCACCCGAAAAAGGCCTTCTTATGACAAACAGGAAAATAGTTCTCCCAGAATATCATAAATGTCTTCGATTGAATATTTTCAAATATAAATTTTAATTTTAATTTAATTTAGATTCGATTTTAAACATTTAAAATATTAACTTTAATTCAGTGCGGCAATTGATACAAGCAATTCCCAAAATATTCTAAATATGGTATTCATTATTGTATGATAAATGCAAAAAAGTATGATAACACTATAAATTTATTGACATTAAAATCATAAAATTAAGAAAAAAAAATATCTTTTTATAATTGTGGGGTGTGAGGGGGTGGGGGAACAAAAGGCACTTCGAGTCGATCACGAAAAATAAGTTAACAATTAAGATTGGTTAATCTGCTGGTCGGTAACTTTATTAAGAGTCATTCATGTATAAAAATCGAGACCGTCGTTATTCACATAGGAAACTGCATGTAAGGGTAAACTTTCGACATGGATGAAAGTGCACAGGTTTAACGTAATTGTCACATTTGTACTGAAAAGCAGAGCTGACTTGTGATGCAGTCGTGGAGTTGGTGATTTTTATGTGCCACACAGTTCATTTTGCTAGGATTCATGTATTTCCTGCTCTAACGTAAACCAAAATGTTACCGGAGGTATACACATTTAGTCTCTGACTGCTCTGATATGAGGATTAAACGGGATTTTTCGAACGTTCCAAGAATTAATTGTAAAAATTATTTATATGACGTGTTGGTTAGGACCATTTACCTGAAGCAATGTGCAAGACGTATTTCAGTTTTATATCGATACGACTGATTTTCAGTCAATGGTTTATTAAGAGCCAACAACATCGATTTTGGGATGTATATGCTCATATGACATCGCAATTAACCACTCTTCCACCAGAGGTCGTTTTAACTTAACGCGAACCTCTTCAAGTTTGAAATTGTGGTGATGGATGGGACCACTTGTCTCAACAGTCAAATTTTAAAATCAAATTGGTCACATTCAAAGGAAACACCTTCTGTCTATACATACATTCACAAGGATATGCTTTCATAATATTACTAATTGCGTGAAGTCCGTACCCTCGGCTGTATTTATACAGCCAATGTATTTTGTTCACGGAATAATTATACTTACTATGCCTTATCAGGAAAGTCGTTTTCTTGTGAGTCCGATTATGCGAAGAAGGGAAATCTACAAAGCAAATTTCCCCTTTACACGACATGCGGCACCAGCTCTAGTTGGCTTGACAACACCGTGTCTGGCACAGGACCAATAATCAGACCAACGAGAGCGAGTGTCCTGGTGTTATCAGACCAACGAAAGCGAGTGTCCTGGTGTAATCAGACCAACGAAAGCGAGTGTCCTGGTGTTATCATACCAACGAGAGCGAGTGCCCTGGTGTAATGAGACCAACGAGAGCGAGTGTCCTGGTGTTATCAAACCAACGAAAGCGGGTGTCCTGGTGTTATCAGACCAACGAAAGCGGGTGTCCTGGTGTTATCAAACCAACGAGAGCGGGTGTCCTGGTGTTATCAAACCAACGAGAGCGGGTGTCCTGGTGTTATCAGACCAACGAGAGCGAGTGTCCTGGTGTTATCAGACCAACGAGGGCGAGTGCCCTGGTGTTATGAGACCAACGAAAGCGAGTGTCCTGGTGTTATTAGCCCTACGAGAGCGAGTGTCCTGGTGTTATTAGACCAACGAGAGCGAGTGTCCTGGTGTTATCAGACCAAAGAAAGCGGGTGTCCTGGTGTTATGAGACCAACGAGAGCGAGTGTCCTGGTGTTATGAGACCAACGAGAGCGAGTGTCCTGGTGTTATCAAACCAACGAAAGCGGGTGTCCTGGTGTTATGAGACCAACGAGAGCGAGTGTCCTGGTGTTATGAGACCAACGAGAGCGAGTGTCCTGGTGTTATGAGACCAACGAGAGCGAGTGTCCTGGTGTTATCAGACCAACGAGAGCGAGTGCCCTGGTGTTATAAGACCAACGAGAGCGAGTGTCCTGGTGTTATCAAACCAACGAGAGCGGGTGTCCTGGTGTTATGAGACCAACGAGAGCGAGTGTCCTGGTGTTATGAGACCAACGAGAGCGAGTGTCCTGGTGTTATGAGACCAACGAGAGCGAGTGTCCTGGTGTTATCAGACCAACGAGGGCGAGTGCCCTGGTGTTATGAGACCAACGAAAGCGAGTGTCCTGGTGTTATTAGCCCTACGAGAGCGAGTGTCCTGGTGTTATGAGACCAACGAGAGCGAGTGTCCTGGTGTTATCAAACCAACGAAAGCGGGTGTCCTGGTGTTATGAGACCAACGAGAGCGAGTGTCCTGGTGTTATGAGACCAACGAGAGCGAGTGTCCTGGTGATATCAAACCAACGAGAGCGGGTGTCCTGGTGTTATGAGACCAACGAGAGCGGGTGTCCTGGTGTTATCAAACCAACGAGAGCGGGTGTCCTGGTGTTATTAGCCCTACGAGAGCGAGTGTCCTGGTGTTATTAGACCAACGAGAGCGAGTGTCCTGGTGTTATCAAACCAACGAGAGCGGGTGTCCTGGTGTTATGAGACCAACGAGAGCGAGTGTCCTGGTGTTATCAAACCAACGAGAGCGGGTGTCCTGGTGTTATTAGCCCTACGAGAGCGAGTGTCCTGGTGTTATTAGACCAACGAGAGCGAGTGTCCTGGTGTTATCAGACCAACGAGAGCGAGTGCCCTGGTGTTATCAGACCAACGAGAGCGAGTGTCCTGGTGTTATCAAACCAACGAGAGCGGGTGTCCTGGTGTTATCAGACCAACGAGAGCGAGTATCCTGGTGTTATCAGACCAACAGGGCGAGTGTCCTGGTGTTATGAGACCAACGAGAGCGAGTGTCCTGGTGTTATGAGACCAACGAGAGCGAGTGTCCTGGTGTTATGAGACCAACGAGAGCGATTGCCCTGGTGTTATGAGACCAACGAGAGCGAGTGTCCTGGTGTTATCAAACCAACGAGAGCGGGTGTCCTGGTGTTATCAAACCAACGAGAGCGGGTGTCCTGGTGTTATCAGACCAACGAGAGCGGGTGTCCTGGTGTTATGAGACCAACGAGAGCGGGTGTCCTGGTGTTATGAGACCAACGAGAGCGAGTGTCCTGGTGTTATGAGACCAACGAGAGCGAGTGTCCTGGTGTTATGAGACCAACGAGAGCGAGTGTCCTGGTGTTATGAGACCAACGAGAGCGAGTGTCCTGGTGTTATGAGACCAACGAGAGCGAGTGTCCTGGTGTTATCAAACCAACGAGAGCGAGTGTCCTGGTGTTATCAAACCAACGAGAGCGAGTGTCCTGGTGTTATGAGACCAACGAGAGCGAGTGTCCTGGTGTTATGAGACCAACGAGAGCGAGTGTCCTGGTGTTATCAAACCAACGAGAGCGAGTGTCCTGGTGTTATGAGACCAACGAGAGCGAGTGCCCTGGTGTTATGAGACCAACGAGAGCGAGTGTCCTGGTGTTATCAAACCAACGAGAGCGGGTGCCCTGGTGTTATCAAACCAACGAGAGCTGGTGCCCTGGTGTTATCAGACCAACGAGAGCGGGTGTCCTGGTGTTATCAGACCAACGAGAGCGGGTGTCCTGGTGTTATCAAACCAACGAGAGCGGGTGTCCCGGTGTTATCAGACCAACGAGAGCGGGGGTCCTGGTGTTATCAGACCAACGAGAGCGAGTGTCCTGGTGTTATCAGACCAACGATTGATTGATTGAAAGTCTTTATTTCCTCCATTGATGAAGATATACAATCAATATATATATGCGTGAAGGCAGAAAATTCACTAATATGCAAAGATACAAAAGTGCGACATATAAGAAGATAAAGAATTACCAAACGAAACACAAGGAATTAAACAAAAGGAATTGAACTGAGAATTGTTACTTTTAAATTATTATCTAGAAACAGGCTTCATTATAGTTATAATAATGAAAATATACAGTGACAGCCATATGTTAGCACATATTCCAGTGCATACAATAAAGCATAATTAAACAGTTGGTACATGTTTTAAATGACACTAAATGCAAGCAAGCATGCATGCTTCATGAGGTAACTTGTACTGAAAAATATATGAACTTAGCCCATATATCTAAAAATGTAAAATATTCCTCGTCCCCAAGAAATAAGTCATCTGGCATAGGCCCTCCTAACACCGCCTCAATCAATATATTTCGATCTAAAACTAAATAATCAATTAAAATATCTTGCATGTTCAAACGCATCGTGGTCCAGATTTTTTGTCTCTTGCCATTTAAGGCATTGCAGTCAAATACACAGTGTTCTACTTTGTCTGAGACCATGCAGCCACATTGTATACAAATTCATTATCAGTATAACGTAGGTATGGATCTACTAGCAGTCGAGCTAAAAACATGAATACGAACAAGGAACGCGGAAAGTACATGGCTGCTCTACACAAGGGAGATGGTTTGATACAACAAAACGGCATGACTTTATTAAAATTTGTAAGGTGGGCATCCCCGGCAGCATTTTCTTCGAAAATTAGTTGTTCATTCGACGCTACCGCTTGCATAACAACCTTTTTCCAGACTTGTTTTCCAGGAAACAGCCCATAACTGAGGAACTGCTCTAACGTGTACATTAAGTTGTATTTCTTAAGGATGTCAATAATGTCATTAGCAAAACCCTTACTTGTTGACCGTTTGCAAATACTGACTTGATAAAATCTTGAAAAGAAAATGGTCTTACATGAATTTCCTATTGGTAAACAACATAACCGGCGCAAGAATAAAAGTTTAGAAATGTCTATAAATCCTCGCATACTAAAAAACCCAAGCATACTGGTTACACATACCGAACGTGTGCGTTTTCGAAAACCCTGAGAAACTTTAAGGCAAAATCTAAGCAATCGTTCCAGTTCTAAATACTCTGTCTCGGAGAGACAGTTCCGTAATTCACACCCAAATAACGCCCGCGGTAATATTACTGACCGCAGGAGCTTACCCATAGTAATAGGATTAAGTTTCGAGTCACCTGCCAACCCGACTACAGACATCAAAGCGATTCTGCCTTTCCTAAAAGCCTGCGTTGTGCGGTCCCTGCTGTTCAGGTTATTTGTCCACATTATACCAACATGTTTTACTTTATGATCTTTTGATACCAATTTATCGCCTAAGTACCAAGATATGTTAGGAACTCTGTTTATTCCAAAGATTACTATTTTTGTTTTGCTTACATTATAATGAAACCTCCACATTTTACTATAGGTCCCACAAATATCCAAAAGTGCTTGGAGCGCTCTCGGAGACGATGTCAGTAGACAGACGTCATCCGCCTGACTGGGTGACCCACAATAGGTCCCATCAATAGTCGCACCAATCCCGCTTTTTCGTAGTTGTATTAATAGTTCATTTATATAAACAAGGTACAGCCAAGGTGATGAAATACCTCCTTGTCTAACAGACTGTAATATATTAAATGCATGCGAAAGGTCACTCCCTATCCGCACGTCTACGATTGCATTTTAAAAAGAAAACAATTATATACCCTTCTGCATTTAGACTTATTAAAAAAATGGAATTGTATTATAGGGTTTATCTGCTTGCCTAATGAGAAAATTATATATATATATATATATATATATATATATATATATTTATATACAAGAGAGAGAGAGAGAGAGAGAGAGAGAGAGGGAGAGAGAGAAAGAAAGGAGAGAGAGTTCCCAATGAATTCGCCTGCATGTATGCATATGCAGTTATTTATCAGACATCTACAATAACATATTTTTAAAGAACCAATTAGCTAGCTTTTTGCGGTTCAATGATCGTTCTCCCCCCTTTTTTAACATATTGGACTGCTTATTTTTGTCCCTTGTGCATTTAGACAAAAGACAAAACCAATCAACATTATTTTGTTGGGTTCTTTTTTCGGACTTTACGAGGTAATACTTGTAATGAAATGTCTAAGAAATTGTAAACATCATTAATATCTGCAGAAGCTTCATTACTGTTAAAAATAGCAAAAAAAGGAAGGAGAAAAGTTGTAGAGAAACTCTTAATGAGTTAAAACATGCGCCGTAGTTGAAAGATAGATGTCGTTCCTTGCCCAAGCATAAGCTTCATCTAAAAATGCTGTTTTTCTGGATTTTAATAACACAATAATTTATTTATCCTTTTATTTGTTACGTGTCCTCAAATCTCATGACAATGACTGTTGAAGTAATTTCATTACTGCAGAAGTTAAAAAAAAAGAAAAGAAAAATCTAGTTATAAATAGGAAATCGAATACCCCGATTCGGCGAAATACTGATCCGTATGGTGAGACAGGAGTTGATTAGCTGAGGAACTGAAAGTCATTCTAAATGTCATTTCGGGCTGAATGTAGCGGCCTGCGTCACGATGTCATAACCATGAACAATTATCATTATTTCATGCAAAAAAAAAAATGCTTGTTCACCGTTGATTATATAAACACAAGGTCCTGCCGACTATTATCTTTCACTAATTAGGCTATTAGTTCAAATTGTCGTGCCGTGTCGAATTTTAACTAACCACAAAGATATCAAATTACCAGCCTGCAAATGCCACTATTAGATTAATGATTACTGCAGCTTACACACTAAAAAAAGGTTCTTATCGTCGAATGTGCAATCAAATCACTCGCATTCCAATATGATCATTTATAGAATACAAAATATTTGAAATTAAAATGTAAAGAAAGTAACTCTCCAGACATAGGGACCTTTAGATAATGACGTACGAGGTGCATGATCATGTATGAATCTTTAATATAAATTAAGGTTATGGAGTTAACTGATGGTGCATGGAATATAGGAAGCGGTAAATATCAACGACCCAATGGATATTTATCTTAGTGAACGGTGTTGTGAACAATTGTCATTAAAATTCTAATTAAATCTAATCCTAGCAAAATGCTCAGAATTACTTCGAAATTCAGCGTGAGGAATTAACTAGTCTTGATTTGGTAATCTTGCTTCATAAAATCGGTTTTTGGCTTCGTATTTCGAATCCCATGGATTCTTAACTGTAATAACTGTATTTGTAGAACGAAATTATCACGTTGACGGTATAAATGGTTCAAACAAAGGAAATGTGTTATTTTTGCCATCTTCGAGACTGTGTTAAGGTTATGTATATTCACCATTGTCGCTATTCACTTTGTTTTTTACTCATAATATTTCTTTGATTTTGGTGAATTTCTTTTAAACTAAATAGACATTTGACAAGACAAACAGACAGACGTGAATTACAATATGCCATCTGTCTAGCTGTGTTTCCTGTCACGTCATACTGGACAAGTCGGTATGCTGTATTCTGCGGCATTATCGTGTATAGGCATATCGCAATATCAGTGTAGCGAACTCGCATCACAGTCGCCTCAGAATACCCCAGTAACTTAACAAATTTATAATCCTATCGAGGACAGAATGAATCTGTTTCAGATTATCCGTGGAATTAATTAACAGCTTCATCCTATATCCCTTGCGATTTCACCCCCTTAAAGAGACTTTTTTTTATAATTATACAATGTTACTATTATGTTAATTTTTTTATTAAATACAAATTATATTTTATGTAAGTTATCAACTGGAAGATTAGATTATTGACTCAGTTATCTGTTGGATTCCGCTTGTTGATTCTACCATTACACTATATATGTTTCTGCGTACCTTATATCTGTGAACCATTCATCCTTCTGGTTCTGTGCTTAGCAGCAGGGATGCTAATTTTGTTTATAAGTAAATCAATTGGACAAATCAATAACTCAATCATTCTAGCATTCAGTTATTAAATCAGTTTTAGCACGAGGTTTAGCTCCGGGTGTACTAAAATTCAAGGTTAATTATTCAATGGATTTATATATATGTATATATATATATATATATATATATATATATATATATATATATATATTGATAATTATTATGGTATTTTTTATTATTATTATTACTAGTATTAATATTATTTTTTTATACTATTATTTTTATTATTATTATTATTATTATTATTATTATTGTTATTATTATTATTATTTTATTTTTTATGCATTATAAACTAGTCGTCACCTGTATTGCAACCATTTTAACAAGAATGGATGGTGGCCTAACTTCCCTTCATCGGGGCGGTACTTTCAAGCGTTCTTTTGTTCACGTGCGTGATAGCAAGATCATGAAGGCGGCCCCGGAGCTGTCACAAGGCGACTTGTGGCATGTCTCCCAAATCTCTTGTAATTGTCAGCTGCTGTGAAATAGGAGACTGGACTTCCTATTCAATGCATCATTGAAACTCTGTGATTGACTTCTGGTTAATGCACCTGACATCTGGCGCGAGGCATAAAGTGCAAACAAGATCTCTTTTTGTCACAGACTCGGCGTCAACACTAACGGCCTCCGGAATATCATCTAAAACAGGCTTGTAACAACACTTTTTACTTTAGATAGCCAGGTGAAAGTTTTCAAAGAAAGTTCGAATTTCCTCCATATTTTCTTGCCCTCACATATTACTCTGTATCCCACCGTCAAAAGCTGCGTCAGAAATGGTTTTGAATGCTAAATTTTCTGTGTGAAGGGCTGTATAAAAAAAAGGCGTGAGCCGTAAGGGCTTGCATGACTGCTCTCGTACAGCCATTTTGCATTTAATATTTATAAGACTGTGGTCGGCAATATTGAAGCGATACAGAAAAGGCCTTGGTTACCAAGTTTTTATCATACGTTTTAAAATGTTTGACATGACTGAGAAATGTTAAATAACAAATATATTGTTAATAATAATTTAAAACATAACAGGCTGAAAAATATACCTGAATATGCTACAATTTATTTTTTAAGACATAAAATTATATCGGACTGGATGAAGACATCATCTTTTTAAACGATTAAAAAAGAGCCAGAAGCTTAAGATATTTTAAAATTGGATAAAATTTTTATAATAATAATTTCGTCCAATTCTTTAATAACCGGAACTTAATGATTCCTAACTCCAATTCATTTTATTTCAACAAGAATATATACAGTATACATGATGTTGTTGTTTATTTATATATAATTGACCTGTGACAAAGAGGACTGACTCACAGAATATATGTCCTCTCTATATTAACATTAAATATTGCAGGTTATATGGAGCACAAACCGTGCAATATCAAGAATCAAAGCCCACTTTTACCAATAAAGACAAAACAAAATGATAAACATTTTTTATTTTATTTTCGTTGTGTTGGGATAGAGGACCCCTCTTAGAAAGACTTATGAAATGAATGAACTTGAGCAAAAATGTGTGCTACTGTGGTTGCATCACATGTAAGCTCTTACCACCAGAACTAGTTATTGGGTTATACATGCAACGGTGCATACTGGCCGAGAAAACAGAAATGTACACTCAGTATTTTAAACCATTGATATCGAATAAAGGTGTAGACTGGCCCAGTCTATGGAAAAGTTATAACTTAACTGTTGCTTCTGACAGATAAATCAAACGTTCCCGCGTTGTATCTCACTTTGCATCGGTACCGCCATCTTGCGGATACTCATATAACTAATTTACCACTATATGACCCTCTTTTAGTGACAAGAGCTTGCACGGAGTCAAGTCTATCCGTGCATAAAATCACGTTTTATTTTAAGCATTTTATTAGTAAAAGCGAATACTGAAGCCCAGGCAGGGTTTTAAAAGGCGTTCCCTTACTTGGCCGGGACAAAACATGTGATGTAAATATATATCAATTATATATAATGGTCATACTCATTGTTGGTTGTTCATTTGATATGTGCAATGTACAAAGCTACAGCTCAAAACTGTATGAAACTAGCCATATTTATTTCGATAATTTTCATACATCTCCATTCTAAATGTCAACTGGTAACCTTTAAACTACAAACTCTAATGTCAAACAGCCAGACCCACGAGACGACCGAACATCCGAGCGAATCGTAACGACAGGAGAACACCGTAAGAACATATGAACAAGTTTACATCTCCGGTCCACAGAACCTTCCATTAGCGGCTGAAACGTCTCTAGAAAGAATATTGGCGAGACAAAATCTATAGGAACATCTATTT
This sequence comes from Sipunculus nudus, assembly GCA_026874595.1. Classification (NCBI taxonomy): domain Eukaryota; kingdom Metazoa; phylum Annelida; class Sipuncula; order Golfingiida; family Sipunculidae; genus Sipunculus; species Sipunculus nudus. The sequence continues at coordinate 34,271,935 of CM049306.1, read as the reverse complement.
CATATATTGTGTAGATTTTACTTTACCGGATATCAAAAGAGTTACAAATATATCTGATCTGGCACGTAATATCAGGTGTTAAATTTCTGTATATTCCAGCCTTATCCATAAAACAACATTAGATATCATTTATACCGTTTAAATTTTTCCTTTTTACTTCATAATGAAGAGTAACGACCGCGAAATGAGGAGGTTATATATACATAAATTCAGATATATATATATATATATATATATACATGTATATATATATACCTAAAGAATGTACATGACGGGCTAGTTTCATCGTCACTCTTGCCATCACCCTGTCACTTTGTTTAATCAAAAATCAACCCGGGATGTAATAAACAGCACCCTCTGGTGATTGCTGTAAGTTCGTTTGGAGTCCCTTAAGTCGCTTTGGCTGGGGTAGTGTCAAATGCAGAGGCGTGAAAACTACATAACCGTATCGGCTCGGGCGACAATGATAAGGGTAATTATCGAGTTCTCTGGATAGTGGATTTCAATCAGCCGAAAATAGAGCCTGCCTGTTAGATATTTTATTCTTAAATATCCAAATATTTCGATTATAAGAGTTTCAAATAAACAAAGAATTTAATATCTAAGGGATAGAAAATGTTTTGGGTATGTGTGTTGGCGGTATCTGTGTGTTTGTGTGAAACGTATTCCTTTAGGTATATTTTTGCTCAAGGATACGAATTCCAACTCTCATTATATCATCATATAGCACAATTGCCAATGATAAAATATTAATATAGTTTTTCCATACACTGAACCCAATTCCTTGTCGAATAACATTTTTTTATCTATATATTTCTTAAAAAAAAGTGAGGTTGTGTGATATGAAAAAAAAACTATTGGCACATTTATGCGCACTGTCAACTCGGCAGTGACGTAAAACACAGGGATATCCCCTGTGACAAAACATTCAAGATCTCATAAAGCTAAATATTTCTGACACTGTCAGCCCCAAATTTTCAGGAAAGGACAAAAACATCATATAATGCTAGATTTAAGTCATTTCATAATTTTGTCTGTGACGTCACACTTTGTATCAGCCAATCGCATCAGGGCCCAGTCTCTGTTCTTGATGAAAAGCTTCATACACATAACACCATCTCGTGCTATTGGGATTACGTAACCTATCACTGTAAGACCCATGTCCTGTCTGTGACACTGACTATCAATACAGGTTAATTGAACTTTCCAAACATACGCTTTCGACACCAGTTTGTGACAACTGACAATAAATGTTCTGGTCCTTTTTTTAGAAAGGTCATATTTTATTATATATCAGATGATATAACCTAATAACCCTGCCTTATGCTAAGTAATGGTGTGGTTCTGCATGGTTTGTACACAATGAACCTATGATGCTAGCTTATAAGACCCGAAAACAACGTGGGAGCTTTACGCGCAGTGCGCTTGTTCGTGGGAAGGTTTAATTGTAATCATACGATAAAAAATATGTCATTAAGTTTTCTGGATTTCAGGTTTCATATGCTAGGGACAGGTACCATTGGTAATGCGTCATGAGTAATTAGATTAGTTATACACTGCAGTCGTCCTAGAATTCCTTCGTTTAACTGCTGCTTTGTGTAGCAGGTGTTTCTGGGTGCCACCACCAGGGCTGCCACAGAGCAAAGACTCACAAGGAGGTGGATGCACAATGCGCTACTAGGTTCTCATTGGTCTGAAGAGCGTGAGGAGAATATGTGTAAGCTAGGGCTGGGTATCACCTAAAAATTTCGTATTGCAATATATTGCGATATGCGCTAGGGTATTGCGGTACGTATTGCGATAATTTAATTGTATCAAATTTATAGGAAATGATTGTGTTTTGTATATATTATATATATATACTAGTAATGTTTTATTAATATTAATCGTTCTTTATCATGTTTAATAACAGCCTTACGTGTGTAAAAAACTTAGCAATTAGATTCTTCTGGACTGTGGTTTAGCATCGCTAGGCTGCCATTCTTAAAAAATAGATCTGTTAACTTGAAACTTGATATTCATGCAGTAACCATAAGATGTGAAGAGAGGATATTAATGAAAGATTAATTATGATGAACTTGTTCAACATCTCTGTCTTTTTGTTGTATGGAAATAGTTCTCACGCTGATATCCAAATTTTCTTCGACAGACCTTTGGTGTAACATATATCAGGACTACTAGTAAATTTCCTATTAAACGTCCAAATACTCGGTATAGCGACTTTCACTTTAAGCCTGCCATTAATGCGAGCCTAAATTCATATGTTTAAATTTGCAACATAAACATTATTGTTTACTTTTAAAAAGTCATTTGTAGACATGTTTTGCAAAATATGGAAAAATTCTGTATTTGAAAACTGTATCGCAATACTCTATATCCGAAACACCGTGTTGCGATATACCAATACACCGATAATATCACGCAAGACTAGTGTGTACAAGTATTCGCTAATCTGCATTTTACTTCAAACTTGAGACATTCTGGATGTATTCATTATCGTAGAGCTGTAAACCTGTTCTGACATGTTTTCTGGTCAGCTAAATGGAGATAGTATGACAATTCATTTCATTATCTGCATAGCAACCAATTACCTAAATCAACCATTTATTAACAAAAGTCCATTTACTTCTTTGCAAAGTTGTCATAATAACGAATCTTCTACTCCGAGGATTCTCTCAAGTGCTTGTAATCAAAATTTGCCCCCCCCCCCCCCCCGATCAAGCAAAAAATAGCATCATATCAACAATATGAAACCTGCATTATAAGGAATTCAAGCCTCCGCCAAAAGGAGGGTCCCTATTGTGGGATGCTCCCAATCTCGAGTTTTAATTCACTTTATTCGACATATATTTCGAAGTTTATATGTAAGTGCCTGTATATTTGTGAATATTCATTGATGGCCTTCCTGAATCCGGATCATGTTTTGGTTCTACACCAAAATCTGATCGATATATCATATGTCCATTCCCGAAATGTCCTGAAAATTTCATGACATTCCCTTTATTATTGCGTGAGTGATATTGTGAACAAACACACAGAAACACACGAACGCGAACGGAGACGAACGCAAACACTCCTGACTGCGTTCGTAAATGAGTCAACCAAGGACCATGAGTGACCAACAACGTTGTCCCATATTGCCCAGAGCATCTTAACGTCCGGAGTGCACGAACCAGCTTTTGCACAAACAATAGGGCCGTGGCATACCCGTACTGAAAAACATGCTGTCGCTACAACATTAAGACCCCTGTCAAGTAAGTAAACGTGGCGCTCTGATAATAAAATAACTGGCCAAGCTTGTTCCTGCAGGGCAGACATAGAAAGGCTAACAATCTTGATATCATTATCAAGTACGCACAGGTAAGTAAGACTAATTTGTTGGCTTAACGATACCACAAGAAAAACGCCAAGTCTTAAGTTACAGTAGACCTTGGAGCAGGACATAGCATAGTGGTGAAGGCGGTGGACTTTCGAATCGGAAGGTCTACAGAGCGATCCCCCCTCCGCCGCCTGCTCACTTTATTTTAGATGACCCAACCCCATCCTCGGAAATCGTTTTCACATTAGCCTTTAAACATTGTATTTTTATTGCATAAAATCAGACAAAAGGTACAAATTTTAAGCAAGAATAAGTATCTGGAAAAAAAATTAATGTTTCAGAATGTTTATCGTTGTTGAAAAAAATAATATTAATATTGTCTCATACATTTCACCAAATACTGTCAATCAACTTTATTTGTGAATTTAATGATAACGAAATTACGATATATATTAGTAAAAACATAATGAAATCTCTTTTTGAGTGGGTGATCTGAAATTGTAGGGGTAGGCTGAAATCAACTTCAAGTCACTTCCGGGGTTAATTTTAGATCGATTCTCTAAATTTATGCCCGGTAATCTGAACTAGACAGAAAGGAAAGGGTACTATTCTGAAGCGTGAAGGGGGAGAAAATATTAAAATCTGGACGAAACAGAGAAACTCTAATGCAAATATTTTTGTCATTTATGACAACATCACATAGCATACAGGTACGCGCTGTCACTTAAAAAGACCAGACTCATCGTTAGATATGTTGTATACTTTCTAATAACACCTACCGTGTGGGAGCAACATTCCTTTGTAATTCAGCACATTGACAAATTCGCCCTGTATGTTTCTTTAATTGTCTGACCCCATGAATACAAGCATTGGTCGCACAGGTTACAGAATGATACATTTACAACTTGTACGCGACAAAGGAAATGACCTGTTCCAAGGAAATGGACTTACACTTTGGTATAAAGGTTCACAAGTATAATTTTGTGTTATTTCATCACTCATTTACTAATATTAAGATTACCCGATAGTTATCACGCTAACAATGCAATAGGATGGATGGCCGTTGCGCTGCATTTCCCCGTACGACTTGTTTCACCACTCACGTAGGCTTACCAGAGCTATATGAATGCCTACCGAGTCGTATGAGTTGCTTCTAACTTTTTTTATAGACCGTGGCCCAAACAGGCCGTGAGAAAGGTGTTTTAATCAAATTTAACTCGTTCTCTTCCAATATTTTACTGAACAGGTTATATAGAGGTCTATTAAAGCATACAATTCTATTAGAGAGTGCACAAATTTTAGACTATGGAGAGTTACCCTTCAGAGGTATGTCATATAAAATAAAGTTCTCGTACTAAATATCTTATCAACTATCATATATTATATTATTTTTTAATAATTAACTCATCATAGTCTGCCCCTCATAAATTATTTATGTACACACTGGGTGTTTACCTTATTTCTGTTTATGGAGGATGTATTATTTTACTGTTTTTACACATTTTATGTACGCGTCAACACTTGTTGAAATTTTATTGAAAACTATTTATTTTTCTACCTCAACTGAAACAGTGAAGGTCCCCGCTAAAATGGCCGCCGGTCGTAGTAAAAACACATCTAACAAGGATATCTGGCGGAAAACAGACGAACCAGATAAGGGACAAATGCTTTATATGCTCTCGCCTCTTTCAACTTCCGCGCAAGGAGCCATCTCCATTCACATATCTTCTCTATACGCCCATGGGTACGTGTACCATATATGTCTAGGTTCTCTAGATAAACAAGCTTATACGTCCGTATTTTTAATATGTATTAATATATACGCAGAGTTATCCATAAACCACATTAATTCTGCATTAATTAAGGTGAAAAGCTCGCTTTAAATGACACAAATCACATGTATGCCGGAGCCTACATCATGCACCTCGACTCTGAACATTGCTTTTCTTTATTTTTATCATTTGCAATATATGTATTAGTTGTCGGAAAACATATGTCGTTACCGTGGTGAACAAGATCATGTATCTATCACTTCCCCCATATATTGTCCGATTTTTATTAACTTATCTGAATATTTTCCTTTCCATAAATTAAGTGTATCCCTTCTTCTTTTTTTTCGACGTAATTTCTAAACTGATACAGGTTTATCTTTTTCAAGCAGTTTTGCTCAGAATAAGAAGAGATGACAGTAAATATAAAAGTATGAATACCTTTTAATAAATTGCCAAGCACCTATATACAGGCAAGACATAATAAATCTTATACAACTAAAACCAAATTAGCCTTTCAGTTAATTCGAACACTCCACTTTCGCTAGATACCTTCCAAATGCAAGCTGCACACACATACACCTCCTTCAAATCATTTAACACTAGATAAGATACCAATTCACGATGACATTGCGTTGGAAACCCGAAATCAAACATGCGGCCGAAAGGGATTTCTGGAAGCAATTTAACAGGCAGGACATTGCTCTGAAATGACCTTCCCAGGGTTCATCAGTCAATATGGCAGCTTCCGTCTCGCTCACAGACAGTTTAATCTTCTCTTTGGTGTTTCGACATTTGTAGCCCGTTTAAATGATGGATTTGCATCAGCTCGGTCAAACTTCTTCCCAAGAAATACAACTTCTGCAGAGGGAAAAGAAAAAAGTCTAACATAAGTTATTGGTTTGAAATGACATTGCATGACAGGTCTGCAAAGTCGGCCTTGGAACGGTTAGGAAGCCCACCATTCTTGAATGAAATACACAGACTGAATTAAAAGTGTCATTTCAAATGATACGACGTCGTGAATAACACAACCTAAAGATAATACACAAGACCAAGGGCTCGTAATTGAAGCTACATGCAACTGACATACTACAGTATACATAAAAATTTAATAGCGTTCTGTTAGTCTGGCGCAAGACATTTCTGCCTATGCCAGATGGCCTAAAAGATCTGTTGTTGCAATTCATTATATTTTTTTCTGTTAGCAGCTTGACTCAAAACGATTTTTGTAACGCTGAAGGAACAAACTAATGTATGTTGAAGGAATATATTCATTAAGATAAATTACATTATTTTAATTAAAATTTATCAATCACGTATCACACATCAAAGTTTGAGCAGGGTCCTGTAGATACTCCATATCTTGTGACTACGTGTATTTTATCGTTAAGTAGGAAAATGCATAACTAGTAAGGCACAGAGTTACCGGTATTCGGGTAGGAAGTATACAGCTTACAAATATAATCTGTTAAACATAATAAAGTTTGATCATTAATCTTATAATATTCCGAATCTAGTGATATTGAATTTTGGAGGAGGTATGCGGTCTCGAATTTCTAGTTTCTTAAAAAATAACAAAGTTTTCTTATGCTGCCGAAGCTGTAGTGGTCACTTGAATGATAATGAAATATAGAATAGGAAAATAAATACTGTACATCTTAACATTTCACAAGTAAATTGGTTCATTGACAAAAGGTCTTAAACCACGCATAATTGAAATCCTAAACGCCGTGCGGTTCAGTGACACGCAATGTCTTCTCATGACAGTGGTCTGTTGTCAGTCTCTGTCACCTGATCCTCTCTCTTTGATTACTCGGTAATACATATACTGTCTCTGAATAGTCTGACAGAGCATTACAAACAATAGTTATATGAGAATGCTAAATATGATACATACAGTTTCTTTATTTCCTCACAGATAATCTGGTGGAAATGTCTCCCAAAATTCACATGCATGAAGTATTGAATTTCCAACATGAAATATCTACTGACGCAACTATCGATTGAATGCCCTGTAATATATATATATATATATATATATATATATATATATATATATATATAAAAGCATTACGTAAAATAAAATATATATATGTATATATTACGGCAAGACTGTAAACTGTTTTTAAAATTATTAACTTTTATTCTTCAGTTTTTTTCGGTTTTGAAGTTACCTAATTATCCATACAGAAAATTCGTTTTTTTTTTCGGATTTGCAATTACTTAATTACTGTAAACTTTTTTAAATTATTAACTATTTTTTCAATTTTTTTCGTCTGAGGAACGTAATTCGCGTGCTTCCAAAGCTTTTCATCTTTGATGAAAAAGCATAGATACTGTGGCTGTAGAGCGCCATCTAGTAGTCAATGATTAAATTTTCGACAGTTCCACCTCACTACCTTGTGTGGATGCAGTTCCTTTGCTAGAATAAGGGGCTGATACAGGATTTGACAATCAGGAAGGGCGGGGGGGGGGGGGGGTAAAGGGGGGAGGGGGGTTCCCTTTACACAGAAACACTTTATAAATTGAGACTTTAATTGAGTTATTAAAATGCTTTATAAGTTTTCGGTATATTTATATTTCCTAGATATGTTACGTCGAAAAACGCCTCGTGGCGCCCCTTATATCCCCCCTGATTATTTTGTGTACGGTAGAGATATTGTCAGAAAATCCAAAGTTGAAATATTTTTTTTTAGAAATACTAAACAAAGACCTTCTTTTTAAAAGTTATTAATACATCTATTTATAATCTATATATTAATAGCGTAAGGCGATTTTTGTGATTTTCCGTATCTCCTCTGATACCGCCGTACGGATTGCCGTGATTTTCGACATACATATGCTCTGGGTTTGTCCGAAGAGATTCCGCCCCCTTTTATTTGCAATATTTGCGTATTACCTGCATAATTAATAATTTTAATATTTGCTCCCCCGCGGGCGCCTCTTTTCTTTGTGTCTTCGGGCCTGGTAACACAATGGCCACAAAGTGTTTGATGGCGGGACAGAGTTTTTTTCCGGGGGCCCTATCTGGGCTTTTCTTAAATTTGCGCTGACCGGCCCGAAATAATCCCCATTGGTGATCCCTTCTCAAAAGGTAACCTCCGCGCAGCGAAAAGGTCTATTGTGCACAAGGAGATCTCGCGTGAGGAAAATGCTCAAAAGGGGGATCTTTCAAAGAATGTAAATTTTCCGAGCGGTAGTGAAAGCAGGGTAGTGTGTAAAACCCGAACCCCACGGTCCCCGGACCCCATAAACCTATTTCCTCATTTTCCATTATTTATACCGATAAAAACACCACTATTGTTGATGTAAGGACAGAGCAAAGTCCCTAAATGTTGCACATTTATAAATGACCGATTCATTGAAAGATTTATAATTACAAAAATATTTCGATGATAACGGACCTCATTTACTTGAATTTGCTGACTGTTCAATTTTGCCGAACCCCAGTAACCACCGCTCACCGCTCAAACCCGAACCCCACGGTCCCCGGACCCCATAAACCTATTTCCTCATTTTCCATTATTTATACCGATAAAAACACCACTATTGTTGATGTAAGGACAGAGCAAAGTCCCTAAATGTTGCACATTTGTAAATGACCGATTCATTGAAAGATTTATAATTACAAAAATATTTCGATGATAACGGACCTCATTTACTTGAATTTGCTGACTGTTCAATTTTGCCGAACCCCAGTAACCACCGCTCACCGCTCAAACCCGAACCCCACGGTCCCCGGACCCCATAAACCTATTTCCTCATTTTCCATTATTTATACCGATAAAAACACCACTATTGTTGATGTAAGGACAGAGCAAAGTCCCTAAATGTTGCACATTTGTAAATGACCGATTCACTGAAAGATTTATAATTACAAAAATATTTCGATGAAGACAGACCTCATTTACTTGAATTTGCCGACTGTTCAATTTTGACGGATCCCAGTAACCACCGCTCATATTTTTATTTATGACTAAAAGAGGACAAAAATAGCACTAATGTCACACACTAAATATAATATTTGTTATTTTAAATGAAAATATAATAGTGCGGACAGAGTGGGGGAGATTTAATTTGAAGTGCACTAACAGTTTAGCGGACCTGAGACTGTTAGTGCACCCTTCCACATAACAACAGGTTTCGTGCTCCGTTCATAACAACCATGCAATTTTAAAGTTGGCAATAATATAAATACCGAAAGGAATTGTTGATTACTTGCATTTCAAGCAACTATATAGGTTCCAAAATAATGATTTTGTAAATGTTTTAAATTATAAAACTTTTTAAAACGCTACACAAATGAAATAAATAGCAAATATAAAATTATGAATAAAAACTGAGACAAAATGTAAAAATGCAGATACAAACACAATAATAAATCACAAATGTGTCATGGCTAAACGTGATGTCAAATACATGTGTTACGACCCATAATGTAATAACCGGCCCATAATGTAATAACGGCCCCTATTGTAATAAAAACGACCCATAATGTAATAATCATACCCTGCCCATATTGTAATAAAACTGCATGGCCCATACTGTAATAACGGCCCATAATGTAATAAAAAACGGCCCATATTGTAATAACGGTCCATATTGTAATAAAAACGACCCATATTGTAATAATCATACCCTACCCATATTTAAATTAAAACGGGAAGTGGGAAAAACCTCCCATATTGTGAAAACATATGTTTAAGCTCAAGAATGAATCCAAATTCTAACAAGCAATATGTCGTTTGAGACAACCTTCTACAATGACAGCCATTTTGGTTCCTCATTGGTATAATAGATGCAGTCATAATGGAAATCCAGTGAAACAGTCAACATTTATGTTGTATACGTAAATTTGATATGAATTTAATCATAATCTTCTAAACTGCATTTTTTTTTACAATATTCAAGTTGGCCTTTTTGCCCATTTTAGCCCCCACCATACTGATTACAGTAAAGCTGCGGTATTCGCAATTATTATCATATTGGCCGTTTTTACAACAAAATAGGCAATTTCTAATACAATATTGACCATAGTTACAATATGGGTCATTATTACAATATAATGTAATAACCGTCTTATATTGTAATAATGGCCAATTTATAAATATATATATATATATATATATATATATATATATATATATATATATATATATATATATATATATATATATATATATATATATGGAATACTAACCAAAGAAAACCCCTAGCAACAGGCCAATGGGATGGGGTGAGGCATATTACTAAGATTCATTCGTAAATAGCGACATTTCTTTATTCCTTTGAGACCACGGCATTTACATAATGCCATGAATAGTAATTAGCAAAAATAGTAAACAGAAATAAAGCGTATGACTGACAAAGTAACTGGGGAGCAAACTTTACTCCTTCCCTTTTCTTACGCATTTACTATTACCGATCAATTGCGGGTAACGGGGGGGGGGGGGGCTTGACCGTGAGGGGTGGGGGTGGGTCTGGGGTTGCGGGTAGGGTGGAGAAGGCGGAGGGAGGCTTCCCTTGCGATCGCTTGGTGATTGCAGACATCTGATGTTTCATCAATTGAACAAACAGTTGTAATAATTACTGGGAGGCACTCTCCATGGCTCAGATGGTGGCGTTCGGTAGTCTTTATAGGTCTTTATAGTTGTTCGTCAATAGACAAAATACTGTCATACTTCTCCTTTAAAAAAAAATGTTTTATTTTATTACTGAGTTTAGCCTTCTCTGTAGGATGGTTCCGAGTTTGAAGGAAATAAGGTATATATTTTTTGCGGATGTCATCGCTTTTTAACTAATCTTAACATGTTTGTACATCTGTATAAATCTATCTCGGTTTGGAATACGTGACAGGGCACACGCTGAGTGTCATTTATGTAATATCGTGGTGTCAGGTAAGTACTGCACCTGCGGGTCCTGGGTGTGTAATTCATCCCCATTACTGAGTCATAACATGGAGGAGCTCACCAAATGTTGCACTCGATTGTGAGTGATACAAGGCTGTGGGGCACAGCCTTCCCATTATGCAGAGCGCTAACCCTGGATGGGGCCGACCATGAAAAATCTCACCGCTTTTCCACTGGGCCCCGGTCGCCTCCAGTACTCGCCATCCTTTCGGAATTTCACTTAATCTAATACCAATATGTATATAATTTCCCAATTTTCGTGATTGATTTTCATTTTTTCATATTTCTTTTTATTAATTAGCAATTAGATTTTAATTTTTTAACTGCAGTTTATTACTTTTAAATTCATTAGTTGAGGATGAGGATATTTATGAACAGCTGCAGAAGTACTGCAGAGTACCAGGCCCTGGTTTGGGTCGACCGTGAACACTCTCATGGCTCCTCTGGTGATACCGGTACTCGTACCCGCGATATGTGCACTAAGGAGTCAAGTGTGCTGTCTAGACCATGGACCCCGGTAAAATGCAAAGTTTACCAAGATAATATTTTGCAAGTTATTAACGTAAATGCGCCTATGCGCCTTTGACTTTAACATGTTGGAAACGATTGAAATTTTATATTCTAAGTTTGAAGAAATATAATTATTAAAAATTGAATCTCTCTACAGTTTGACTACATAACGGAAAAGACTGAGGGGCAAGTTTTCAGGAACAGGAAATCCTCATTTTTTTGTGAAAAATGCCTCAAAATGTCCTCTGTACATTGCATATTAAAAAAATGTCCAAATATGGGAGGAGCAAACCCCCTCCCATACCCTACCCACGAACCTGTTACCAACCTCAATGAAACCATGGTTCCTCAATTGAATATAAAAAAATCATATTTCCATAGACTTAAATATAATGTATAATAATAATAATAATAATAATAATTATATATATATATATATATATACGTATATATAAAAGTTTTCATAGTACCCATATATTAGTATGCATATTAGCGGCCCCCCCCCCCTTTCGAATTTCTGGATCCGCCACTGATCATGGCCCCCTCCCCTCCCTCAATCCTGGCTACATCCCTAATTTTCCCGCTCTGCGCCCTATGCTCTACCTGTAGAACACAGAACCCGGCATTTTCAAATTGTTGTCTTGTTGTTTGGGCATAATGTTATTTTTGAAAAAAAAAAATAAATTGTATAAGTGTCACTCTTGAATCACGCGAATGATGCATCTAGGTTTTAACTTCAAATACGTTTGTTGAAAGCTCTTAATCTATGTGACGTGTTATACATATTGACCTAAGACATCTTAACCAATGCATATATGGGCACCAAAAAAATGCAGCAATACCTACATGTATAATTTCCATATCTCGGGAGGTTTCATCATAATCATAAAGAAAGATAAAAAAATATTCTCTATGATATATGGAGCAAAACGCACTGAAATTTAAAGTTTCATTTATATTTAAAAAAAATTAAAATACATTAAAATGTATCGATAATGAGTTTTGTATATTTTATCTGTTAAATTGACAAAATATTTACATTTTGGCGATATATATATATATATATATATATATATATATATCGCGAAAATGTAAATATTTCAAATATCGATATTTTTGCAGTAAAATTAATGATTCGTTTTCAAATTCAGACATCTAATGGGTTGCCATTAATGACAGGCTTAAAGTGAAAGCCGTTATCGTGTCGTTAGGTATAAAAAGAAATGTTACAAAATGGCTGACATAACAAAGATCAAAGGTTCGTCCCGGGAAATTTTACCAATGACGTTTTGGTGTAGAATAACTATTTCTAGACATACAAAATAAAGAAGTGCTGACCACGGTCATTATAATTAATAATTATTTATATTCTTTTCTCACAACTTTTGACAACTGTAGGAATGTCAGGTTTTCACTTCACAGCTTTAAGATAAGGTGCAAAACTGCGATTGTGCACACCATCTTTCCCTCTTTGTGCTAAACCACAGTCCAGAGTATTCTAACTGGAAAGTTAAATCTTAGCATTTTTTAACCGTACATTAGAAAGTAATATTGCCATATTTCGTGTGTGAAATAAACTGATCTGCATAAACTTATTGTGTCATTATATATAACATGAAAAAGATTAACAGTAACAGTAATATAATAATAATTATAAAAATAATAAATGATAATATGTTTTATATGTAGTTCATATACAGCCCTTAATATGTATATACATATATATACACATATATATATATATAATTATATATATAGGTTCATAAAATATATCAATGCATTACTGTCACTACCACCCATATATATATATATATATATATATATATATATATATATATATATATATATATTGATATATTTGACAAACCTGTTCTTCAGGACAAAAGAAATCGGCAAGTAGGTTGTCCTCATTCAGGCGTGTACCCTCATCTCGATGTTTATTCAGCCACTTCACGCCTTAGTTTCGCGTGACATATTGGGACCACATGTTAGCATAAAAGACAATAATTGCATTCATTTCTCTAGTTCGGTTGATAATCAGTGTGTAGTTAAACATTCTGGGTCTCTATTCTGAACCAGTTGCCCTGGGAAAGACTGTATTCAGTGGTCCCGCCGTCTATAACAAGATTTTGGTGCTTCTTGTCCAGTCTCCTTATCAGTTAGCAAAGGTATTGAACTTTTCTTTAAAAGAAGATATATGATAAACTTCTAATTGGACGTTGCGATTTATAAGCGTACAGTCTGTACCATAAGAAATGATATTTGATAATTCTCATTTTCTTTACTTGCTTTTGCTGGTCGTAACCGCTTCCATTTCTCATGCTAAGCTTAACTGAGTATTTATTTCTGCATTTTTCTATTCCGGTTTCGGACTACGTGATAAGACAGTGGCATACGCGTCCTCTTATTTCATGTCCTGGTATTAACCAGGTCCCGTGACTTCTGCACCTGCAGGCCCTTGATGTGTAATCGTCCCCATTGCTCTACCATAGCACCTTGGAACCCTCAAAATGCGCACTCGTTCGCGAGTGAACCATCGCTTTTGGTCTTTCCTTTAAGCCTCCAGAACGATCAGCCTTGACGGGGACTTACCTCGAAAAATCCCACCACCGACTTGTCTGAGATTCGAATCATGGTCTCCTTGCTCTGAGTCTGTGCTCTTCGGTATAATGGACATTATATAATTTCTAAATCTAAAATGGAATCGTCTAGAGATATATATAATTTCGGCAAATGCTGTGTTCAACATTCACAACTAGAAATCTGTGTTCTCAGGGATACAAGGCTCCGCCATGTGGATATTCACTTATTCGGCAAATATTCCAAGTTTCATTCGTGCAAAAGGGATTGTAATTTATTGTAATATTCATTTGTGAATATTCCTTGATGACGTTACTGAATCCTAGTCATATACCTGATCCACACCAAAATCGAATCGATTTTTCCTTGGCCCATTGGTGAAATGTTCTGAAAATTTCATGAGATTCTGGTAATGATTGCGTGAGCTATGTTGTAAATAATCACACGTATAGACAAAAAAAAAACCCAACAAATAACAATAACAATAAAACACACTCACACACAAGGACACTCACGAAGGGGGATCAAAGAACGCTAACCTCCAGGCGGAGGCAATAATAGCTGACCTAATTTTGCGACGCTATACGGTTTTAACAAGTGTTTTTGTGAATATGACTTACCCGCAAACGTGTTTGCGTTAGAGATCTTTTGCACGTTATATAAACGCCTACACTTTTTTTTAAATATTATCTGGTGAATTCTTGTTTACGTTACAGCAAATGACAACAATACTAAAATAAGCCTTATTCAAAATTGGTTTTATTTTAGCTAATCTTTTGTCAGTGCATATATTGGTGGCATAATAATTCTACACCGTTTGGCGACTGAGTTTCATTATACATTGAATTAATTATCTACCGGTATTTCTTTGTTTTTGGTTATATTAAATAGTTTTATTATTACATGGAATGTACAAACATACATATATTGAAATTACATAGTTATTGGATACAAGTTGAAACAACATGTCAAACCACAATGAAATATAACCACCATAAACGTCGGCAGTTCTGACATTCAGAACGCGCTCGACTGCACAGGGAGTTGATTATGGAAGGAATAACTAGACAGAAACCCGTCTGTTTCTGTTCTAAGGAAAAACATTCCTCGATTACTTCTGTCAGTCAAACTCAACATGAACGCCCACTCGGCCGAATAATGATTTATACCCATGTTCTAGGACAGAAGACATCTCCTTATTCAGAGCGAAATAGCCGTACAGTGATAATTTTAAAATTTCTGTTACAATTGAAGCCGAAGTGTCCAGAGATACAAATTTTATAGTACCATGTTGACGTCTGCAGTCTGACACGACCATGAAACTCATAAAATCACGTTGACAAAATTCCACATACACAGACACGCTGTCGTTTCGAATCAGCTCATAGATATCTATAATTATATTAATGTTTGCCGGTTTTGATTTTGAAGATCCTGGTCTATAAAGGTCTCGAACCAGTAGGGTCTAGGTTTTTGTTATGGACTTCACAAGTAGAGGTTTTCTAATGGACACACTATGCAATTAATCCATATATATGAAATTTACTATGATAAAACGGTATCCTAACTTAAAAACAAGTGGCCCATGGGCCATGGCGCTCAGCTAATTTTGACTGGGTGCTCATTTTTTATTAATTCTATGGCTAAAGTTAGAGTGTTGCAAAAATAGACAGAAAATAAAAAAATTAGGATTCATAGAAGACTTGCCCAGGACCCCCATTGATTTCACAATAGAGGGTTCAAAAGAAAATGGATACAATTTGTACCCTGTCTGTCTGGACGCTCAAAATCATGTTTCTGGTCCATAGCTTGCAGAATATAGGTCACCATGATCCAATTTCAGGTTTCCAAGGACACTTGATTAGGACCTCCCTGAATTTTATGTTAAAAGATTCTAGGTCTAATTGATACAATTTGTGCCCTGTCTGACTGTCTTGGTACTAATATGACTTCTTTTCCTAAAGGTCGCATAATATAGGTCGTGGTGACCTTATTTCAGTCTTCCACAGACATTTGCCAAGGACTTCTCAGAACGTTACATTAGAAGATTCTAGTCCTAACAAATACAATGTGCCCTGCCTGACTTTCTGGGTGCTCAAATTCCTGTTTTTGGCCTGTGGGTCACAAAATGTAGGTCACCACGACCTAATTTCAGGTTTCCAAGGAGATTATCCAAGGACCTCCCTGGATTTTGCATTAGAAGATTCTAGGCCTGACAGATACAATGTGTGCACTGACTAACTGTGTGGGTACTAACATGACTTCTTTTCCTAAAGGTCGCATAATATAGGTCGTGGTGACCTTATTTCAGTCTTCCACAGACATTTGCCAAGGACTTCGCAAAATACAAGTCACCATGACCTAATTTCAGGTTTCCAAATAGATTTGCCTAGAGCCTCCCGAGAAATTGTGTAACAAAATTCTAGGCCAAATAGATACGATTTGTCACCATCTGACATTCAGGGTGTTCATTCGACATCTTTTTCCTATAGGTCACAGAATTTGGGTCACAGTAACCTAAATTCAGGTTACCAAGGACATTTGCCTAGGACCTCCCTTCATGTCACGTTGGAGGATTCTAGGCCTAATGGATACTACTTGTGCCCCATCTGACAGTCTGGGCGCTCAAAATCATGTTTTCAGCCAATAGGTCACAAAATATAGGTCACCGTGACCTAATTTCGGCTTTCCAAGAAGATTTGCCTAGATACTCCCAGGATAATGAGTTAGAAGATTCAAGGCCTCAAATATACGATTTGTCCCCATCTGACATTCAGGGTGCTGGAAATCATGTTTTCGGCCTGTAGGTCACAAAATATAGGTCACCATGACCTAATTTCGGGTTTCCAAGAAGATTTGCCTAAGGCCTCCCCAAATGTCACATTGAAGGATTCTAGGCCTTATCGATTCAATTTGTGCCCCATCTGACTTTCGCGATGCTAAACGTCATGTTTTCGGCCAAATGGTCATAAAATATAGGTCACTATGACCTAATTTTAGGTTTCCAATGAGATTTACACAGAAACTCCCAGGATATTGTGTTAGAAGATTCTAGGCCTCACAGATACGATTTGTCCCCATCTGACATTCAGGGTGCTCATTTGACATCTTTTCCCTATAGGTCGCAGAATGTAGGTCACAGTGACTTAGTTTCAGGTTTCCAAGGACATTTGCCTAGGATCTCCCAAAATGTCAAGTTAGAGGTTTCTAGGCCTAATGGATACAATATGTGCCCCTTCTGACTGTCTGGGTGCCAAAATCATGGTTTCGGCCCATAGATCACAAAATATAGGTCACAATGACCGAATTCCAGGTTTACAAGGAGATTTGCCCAGGACCTTCCTGGATGTACAGTTAGAAGTTTCTAGGTCTAACATTTACGATTGTGCCCTGTTAACGGACGGGCGGCCGGACGGCAAAACGGCCGGACGGATGCCGGAAAAAGGGTGATCGCTATGGCTCAGATGACTTACAGTCAGCTGAGCTAATAAAACTGCACGAGCACTTTCCGAACCTCCTTTCAATTAACGTAGGTCGTACACCGCACGCATTGTACTAAAGGAGACCTAATCACACACCAGGTATGTTAAATATACATGAAATATAGTGTTTCCTCCATTAAACATTATGGTTTATGGCTATATTCGGTTCTAAACCTGTTTGCTTACTTGACATAAGCTAGGATCGGGCGCGACCAGTGGCGTAAAACATAAACATAGCACACACGCCACCTCGTGGCTTTATCACGCAACTTCACAAATCAAGATTTTTTTTAAATCAAGAGTTTTTCTTCTGTTGCTCTTCTTTCATGTTTCTTTTCCATGTCTGGGCGTTCCCGCGCTTGCTCATTGTCACACATCTGGTCACGCAGTCTTGTTAAGGTAATAGACACATGTTAACTATGTTTACTCACACTGAGCCCAAATCGGTTAAATTGAGATAGTGGGTCCTTGTGTCGGGATCGTTTTGCTGGAAAACGTTTGTGTTCTGTCTACAGGAACTAAATAATACACATATGCTTATAAATGATTATTAAGTGTCAATAATTATTCCACTCAATATTGTCTCTTTCTTTGTTACTACTAATTTGTCTTAGTACCTGCGTAACCAAAAGATTTTAATTGTCTTTTTATATCCCCGTTTATTTTTAGTTCTCACCGTTTCATTATATTTGAATACTTCTGGTCACTATATCATTATTGACTGGTACTTTCATGTTGTTAATAATTATGATATTAATTTTGTTGTATTTAGTTGTATATATGCCCACAATGGCTGTAGCAATAGAAGATCAGTTGGTATATATCATGAAGGGTCCACTGATATTTTACCGGGACAGTTACTCCAGAACATAACGGTAAAACGGAGTTGATGAGAGTCGGGTTTGGTCCAGAGGTCTGGTCTTGTTCTCGGTCTCTGGTATATGGGGCTGAGAATCGTCGATAAACTTCGTATTGCAATATAGGGCGATATGTGGCAGCGTATTGCGATACTTTCATATCACTAGATTAAAGAGAAATAGGTGCGGTTTTTTTATAATATATATATATATGAATTATTAAAATAATAATAATAATTAATTCTTTATCATGTTAAATCTAATGACACAATTAAAGTTTATGCAGCTAAGTTTATTTCAAACACGAAATGTGGCAATGTTACTTACTTATGTATTTAATTGTTGTTGACAGTACCCAAAGAAACCTTTAAAGACATAGTTTTCTTTAGGTCTTACATTTGTTAATAACTTGGCAATTAGAGAATTCTTGACATTTGATCTTCCTGCAGTTATCATAAGATGTGAGGGAGTATTATTAATAAACGATTAATTATTATGACCATGTTCAGCACTTCGTTCGTTTTCTAACAGATCTGTAGATTCCCTGTGACGGACATTTGATTTTTGGTATATCAGACCTATACTGGAACGATTCCTACTAAACGTCTTAAGACACGGTGGCGGCTTTCCCTTTAAGCCTGTCATTAATCCCAGCCCTTTTAGATGTATTAAATTGTAACTGGAACATTATTATATGAAAAATTGTTTCAGACACTTTAACAAAATATTGAAAATATCGATATTTTGAAACTGTATCGCGATACGCAATTTACGAATCACCGTATCGCGATATACCGATATATCGATAATATCGCGCAACCCTATTAGTATTTAATGGCTGCGATCACCGTCTTTAATCATGGTATCAGTCCTGCACACTGCGCAGAACAGGTATAAATGCAAGAAGGGGATAATAAAGTTCGTTCAAATATGTTAGGAAAGAATTAATTCAAGGCAAATTACATAAACATTGGTGTTTATGTGGTAAGGACTTCAGGGAGAAAAGTAATATTATGTAAGAATGCGCATGTGAAATGTAAACAGAATTTTGATTTATAAGTGTGACAGTTTAGGGAAGTACTTGTCCAAGCCGTCCGACAGTGCTTACCTGGAAGAAATTCGTTTTGAGTAGAAAACGGATGTCCTTCATCGCCTCGGTTTCAAATACCAGGATTTCCTACGAGTTCTCGCATTACATCTGCGACACAAACTCAGGGAAACTCATAAAATCTCACTGTTTTTCAGGCAACAGTTGTGGGGGCAGGACAATTCACTGGTTGTCAGTGTGAGCAAATGGGCAGGTAATACAGAGTGACATTCCGATTACATCCGTTGATTGTCTCGGCCGTGGTGGTTATGTACTTTTGTAACTAGCTAAAAGATTTCACACCAGCGGCAGATATCCAATTAGCTGCTATGCTTTAAAGAACCGTTGTTTAATTTGGAACAATGGCCGGAAGTATAATACATTTTGAATAGGATTACAAAAATATGAACTTATTGAGATAATAATTTATTTTGCACAAAGGTTAACCTGTAATACGTTCGATTGAAATATACACCTCTTGTCTTAATTAGTTTGTTTCTGACTTAATAAGGCAACAATGTAGGTTGGACGAATACATCTTTCAAGGGAAGTTGATCACAAGAAAGGAATCACCCAGCACTTAAGTAAGAAATTAGCTTGCCAATTATAATCTTGAAAAAAAAATATAATATTCAAATGTAATCCATTTTCTGCAAGATATACCTTTCGATTTTATCCAAGATTAAACTGATTTAGGACATAACTGGACAATGGGGCGGAGGAAAGGGCGATAACAGCATTTCAAATACTATACTATGTATTCATTTGTCAATTAATAGTACTGGGCAGACAAAGACAAAGACAAAGCTAATCTCAGAAATCTACTATACTGAAAATATGGTGGCTCGTATAGAACACCTAGATTTTTTTGTCTCGTTTCCACGTGATAGTATCTCGTGGCCACGCGAGGATATAAGATGTAGGTCTTACTGTATTGTCTATCTAAATTTTTCTCGCGATAGTATCGCGTGGGAACGAGATACTATCTCGTGGGAACGAGATAATTATCCCGATTGAACATGATACATGAGGCAAGAGAACTTATCTGTGATCTTATCTGATCTAAATTATCGGTGATGTCATCAATAATATGTTACTGCAGGACCTTCACTGACGTGGAGGTAAACGTCTGGGACGCTCGGAATCTCTTTCCGGCACGCGATCCTGCCCAAGCGTCCGAGTGGATGCGCGAAATTCTGGCTGTCGGACCCAGGAGATAAAAGCTGGCTCTTTTAGCAGTCACTGACCAATGGAGACTATCTCAAACAAACCATAGTCAAACACAGGGCCGACAACTGAACCTTACTTTTCATTATAATCAGATAATTTTATAATGACAAGACATATAATGATACGGTAAGGACGTAATAATACATGTGATCAATTGAAATTAAAAAAAGACCTTTATTAAAAAATTTTACATAAACTAATTCTATCTTGGACGCTCCAAAATTCGGCCCACAGCATCATTTTGCCCAGCGCATCGAATTGTTCTTCATACTGAAGGCCCTGTGATAGTAATAAACATTTCGAATTCTGAATTTTTGCTTACGTCAGGTAACAGAGAAACCAGAATAAAAAAAAACAGGTTGAGAGGAATTCTGAGCGAATAGACTACGTGTCAATGAACTTTCGATATTAAACTTGGTCTTGGGTTCAAGCAAGGTCCGTTGGGTTCATGTGTGCCCTTTGTCAGGACATCCGGCCATTGCTCTATAAACAAAAGCTGATTTGTCATGTTTTTGCTGTCACATTTTGACTCCGAAATCATGTTCAAATTCTATAGGAACACACGAGGGACTGAACACTGCCGAAGTACTGTCCATCCTTGCAGGTATGTTATATCAGGATGATAATGCAAAGTACAATATTCCGAATTTTGAAAAATGTAAAAATGTAATGTTGCTTTCAGTTTTGCATTTTAAATAATCAGGATTATAATGCAAAGTACAGTATTCCGAATTTTGAAAAATGTAAAAATGTAATGTTGCTTTCAGTTTTGCATTTTAAATAATCTAACTTATTTTAAATATGATTTAAATCAATTTTTCAGTCACTGATAGTTGATGTATGCTAATACGTTTATTATAAATTTATTTGCTAGAATTATACTTTTGATTTATATCTATTGCGAGACATACATCTATGTTTGAGAATGTTTTAAAATTATGTTTGAGAATACAATCATAGTGTAACATTTTAACTGTTATCATATTTTATTTGATCGTTAAGTATTATATGAATTTTGATATAAAATAGGATTCTTCATTTCGGTATTAAATGTTTAAATATATATGAGTGCATGATGCAAATAAATGAGCAAGGTTTCACGGTACATTTCCTCCTGGAATAATTATAGCGCCTCTGTAACAAGCAACAAGCTAGGCTAGTACGTGTTACAACCCCCAACAAGAGGGCTATGTTTTCACCCGCGTTTGTTAATATTCTCATCGGTACACTTGTTGGTCAGTGTCATTGGTTTGCCCGTTTGTATGATTCTCTATACAATAAAAGTCACACTATTTTGCCAACCTTACAGGAATTTTAGTTTGCTGTCCTCATATCGATCAAGGTCATGCATTGGGTGCTTGTGCAATGCATGATTTTAATCCTATGCTGCAAATACACAATAGTCTATTTGTCAGTTTGTTTGTTCGTTTTTATGTTAGCGGGCTTACAAAAAATCAGACTAAATCAATTCCATGAAACTCTTTCTAGAAGCCTAACATGAGTTTTGACAATTCGGCCCGTTAAAACAAACTTGACGACCGGAATGTTCTTGAACAGTAAAAAATTTAAAGACAATAATGGGTACTTAAGATTAAAGAGCATGTTGACGAGACGTGGTTGAATCATTAATAATACGACAAAATCAACAAATCTAAAGAAATGAACATCACAGGAGAAGGGAGCTCAAAGAGTGGCTGGTGATGAAAGAATATTATTCAGGTGCTGATGATTGTTGAGTGCGTTAATGGGGCGTGATGATCCGGTTCGTCTTAAATCTGCCTTTTAATAAAAACACCTGGGTAATTTTGCCTTTTTGCTTACTTTGTGTTAACGCTCTCACAGATTACTGAGACTTTTTCTGTCATGCAAATTCATTTAAAGGACACATTAGTGGAAAAGTGTCCCATTTGCCACGCAGAAAAAAAGAAAGCATAGTTTTTAAAAGACGTGATGCCGAAGTGAATTCTAATTATTTAGATGGCAACAGAGCTCTTCAAGACAATTAAGGTCTTTGAAATTTGCTTAAAAGAAGTAAATATGAATTGAATGCAATAGCCGTGTGAGTGGTACCCTTTAACCATGCCTTCAGGATTAGTTTTGCTATTAATTATAAAATACAGCTTAGCTCCGATTTTTAGATTATAGTGCTTAAATGTCAAATCTTAACATTTATATTGGATTAAAATAAGATGAAGTATTCATATGCACTAAAACTAGGGAAAAGGGATAGTTCAATATGCGTGCGTTTATTAATAAAATATGCCCTAGCATACGCCCCTAAATCCCCCCCCCCCCCCCGGCCCGCCCACCCCTTGAAGATAAATTGACGCCACTGACTATGGTGATCTGACGCTTGGTCCGTCGTCTGTTCGTTTACATGGCAAATCCCCATCTACCCTTAAGGCAAAAACATTATTGTGAACACCCTAAAAGAAAAACCTTGCTTCGAATTCAAGAGTGCTGAACAAATAATTTGTGTTGGTTTATATGACTGAAGTAATTAGCCTCATTCACACCTTCCGGGCTACCACCAAGCAAAGTGTGAAAGAATGGGACCTGCGTTTTTTTAGTAACATAGTAAAAAAAACAAAACAACAGTTCAGAATTACATATATAAATGAAATCATACACACACATATACATGGAGATTTATCAAATATTAATCTTTGTGTTACATAACATCGGCTTCAGAGTATTTATCAATTAAAATGTATTCATTATATTATCTTATTAACAGCAGATAGAATTAGTTCTATCCTTTGAATAAAACTTAGTTAACATGCCGATATCTGTCTATATAGGCGTCAGCTATCACATATATATCCTATCTGGTTAATTTCTTTATGAAAATATTTTATTTCTTGCTCTATCTATGCACTGAATATAAATGTTGCTTTGGTGCTTATATTCATTACCATTATGTATCGAATTCCATATTTTTAAAGGTCACCGGCCCCGTACTCCATGTACCCTGTACGCCTGTTATTTATTTTCAAAAATTTACAAAAAAAACGTATTTAGTATACGTATATCAATGTGCTTTTGTTGATACAAATAACAGATTCTTGAAGTGGCTTGATACGGAAGCGTTTTGCAATCAGAACAATCAGTTATTTATCTAGTGCGTACGACATATTATCTCGTACTTGATGACAATTATGTGCGCATCTACCAGGTTCCCTGAGGCAAAACCATTGCGCAAAATTAATGCCAAAAGTGTTGTCAAAGCTCTGACCAAGTGTTACGGAACCTAATATCAACAGATCACGTATGCGTGATAAACATAAATTTTGTCGAGGAGATAAAAAAAAATCAGATTCTGTAACACTTGGCAGCGTGAAATTTCTAGGGGAATGAATAAAGAAGTCAGTGGGGTTTTTTGTCAACAAATAACTATAATTTATTCTTAAAACAGCCCTAACATTACAATACATTAAATCAATACAATTACACAGTATAACAGCAGTATAACAACAAATCAATACAATCACACAGTAAAATAAACAAAGTGCACAGTACCTGGATACCACAACTGTCACAGCGATAAGTCCTTTAAAATGTATAAGCCGGATGAAAAGTTCACACAAATTCTCTCGGAGAATAACAGTCCAATTAAAAGCTCTTGTAACAATCCAGAAAGTAAACTGAAGACCTAATAAGATCCGTCACAAAATCCAGAAGAAAATCTGAAGAAAATCAATAATTCCCGAACTTATCGGAATAGGTCCCACAAACTGACATACACGCTTCTGTGTCCGCTGGAATATTCTCTCACCTCTCCCTTCCGGCTCTAAAACACAGCCCCCTTTTTATAACTTTTCACCTCCAGCCGAGAACCTTCCATTGCTGGAACATTCGAAAGAATCTAACACAGTACACACTTTCAAAGAACATACCAGAACAAAGAACGCTCTGTATCTAGGTTTCAACCAATGCGGATTAAACTGAGCCTGCAACATTTGGCCAGGCGAGGCCTCTACAACACGAGCTACGCGTGGCACAAAAACAAAATGCCAACAACACATGGAACATCCGTGTGCACAATAAAACAATCATCTGTAAGATGATACACCCTAGATACACAGCGTTAAATAATGTTAGCAGTATATGATGTTATAATAGTGAGCCTGTCATAATGTTAATAAGAAACAAATCTTGTCTTTTCCAAACTGGAACTACTTTTTGGGAAAGAAGAGTTCGGACATAATATCTCGTACGTACGACATATTATTACATACTATGCCGTACGTACGAGATAATATGTCGTCTGTACGAGATACTGTGTCGTACGTACGAGATAATATGTCGTACGTACGAGAAAGTATGTCACACGTACGAGATAGTTTGTCGTACGTACGAGATAAATAATTTATTTTCTTTTACCAGATGGAAGCAATACGCTTCCGTAGCTTGGACATATTACCAATTTTGCAAGAATATGGGGACAAAAATCTTGGAATGAATGTGATAAATAAGAACAGTTAATATTAAAGAGTTCAGGTTGTTTGGGTCATATGCTTATCACCAACTCATAGAGTTGAATCTCTGGTGTTGAGGGAAAAAAGGATATATTCAAGACCAAGTGGTACAAAAGATCTAGCTAATTGAATATCGACTCTAAAAAAACCAAAATAATAGTAAGTTTGGGTTATAGATAAAGTACTAATCTTTATATATGATAATGATACTAAATAACATCTGAGTGATAAGATGAAATAAATAAAACAATTACAGATTATCATGGCAAAGTAATGAGGATAGGAGCCTGACAGTCCAAAAGAAAACAAAATAAAACCTTGTCAGGGTATGACATGCCCTTGGCATACATCTCCCGGCTATATAATTATAACCTACTTATGACCGTCTGCGTCAATTTATACCTGGTTTAAATAATCGTTTTCTTCAATGATAATGTTTCTATTACTAAGACTCGCCTAGTTCGGGACAAATTCAGTTATCTTTATCAGTGATATACTGTTATAACTCTGCATTTTATTAAAATATATTATATACTTGCTAGAGCCAATACTTTTCAGTTTGGTAACGTATTAGCTATCGCTGTACAAAACACCGTTACATTAGACAAAGAAAAGCGATAAATTCAAAAGCAAAATTGTTCTTTACATCGGAACTTCAGACACACGAAAAAGGAATATCCCCTAGGCCTCAAGTCTCCTAAGACTGGCTATTATATCCTTGCCGCACGGATGAACATAATGAATATGTAATCATCACAGCTGAAGCACAGAGGAATATTATATGACACCGTGCACACAGCAGGTTCGGGAGAGATAGACGGTTTAATTATCATTTTGTTTATAGAAGCGCAAGTGTTTTATTGTGATTCAAGCGAGGATATAAAGTTACAAAAACCTGTCTAAAACATATTTGACTTGTCACATGGCATCAAAACCTGGAAGCGTCAAGATGGTTTAATTAAGCTTCTGGTTCTTTCTCTGTCTTTTCATATTAGGCCTTTCAGCCTCTCTTTAACAATTATTAGACCAAACTTAGTTTGACAAAATAAATTGCAATTTTTACTATGCATCCCCTTTTCTGGAAGATTTTATGAACTCCAAAAGTTAAAACGCTGCTCTTTGCATCCTTACAAAAAAATTTCATCCTTATTCAATCGTATTTATATTTAGTTTTACCCTACCAGCGATGGGCAGGGCAGGGATGGTGGTTACATGAAGGAAAAACTATACTTGATATTGTATAATATCGCGATGAAAAGATTAAACTGGCAAAAAATGTCCACCGTCAGATAATCAAATAAGCAGTCAAAATCATCTTTTTTCTCATACACACTATTTACTTGATCAGATTCCAAATTTAATCAACTTGAAAGACATATCTCGAGAAATATGGTTGACAGAAAGAGATACAGAGTATGGAACAGAGTAGAAATATCATAAATTCAGAGACAGCGATACAAGAGCACCGCAAATGGTGCATAATTAACCCGTCGTATGTCTTGTGACCTATGACCTAATTAAATGCGAGAGTTTAATGCAGGAGGAAAACCCTATTTGTAAATACTTATAATGAGTTTTTTTTTAATTTAAATCCATACCAATCAAAGTGAAATCTAGCAAAGCCAAATATTGTCAGTGATCACGGCTACAATAAAAGTTAATGCACGGAAAAATTAGGCTAAACACACATTCCTGATTCCTTCCGTGCCTGTTCGCACTACGGTTTTACTCGGTAGTTCACTGAAAACCGTACTCAAACTAAGTGACCCATATTCAATCTTTATCAATCGTCTTCAGTCGGCAACGAGTAATGCATGCGAGACGGGGTCAATCTGGATGAAAACGGAAAGGTATAAGAACCCTAGTAGAACCTAATGAAAACGTAAATAGCCCGTAGAGGGACCCTTCCTTAACCTTAGAAGGACCGTCAGTTCTACATTTATCTCGGTTTTAGGGTCAAAACCGTGGTCAACTGTAGCAGTGGGGGACGGGAAGCGCCGGGGAAAACCGGGGTGCAAAACCGGGAATGTTCGACTGTAGCGACAGCCTGTCACCCCAAACGTCGATTTAAGATGAACTGAAGAACGATCAGTTTATTTCTGAAGGCCTGAGTGTCATGTTGTCATGACTAGTTCGACTGGGGCCTCAAGGCTTCGCTACAGAGTAGCCTGGTGAACTCTGGCCTGATGAAATATGCGTGGCTGTTGTTGTTCATAATCAAACCTTAGGGTGATAATCTATTGATAAGTATATATATTGTGTTTCGTAAAAATCAAGACTCGGTAGCTTCACGATCGAGTAAACTTCAGGTTAGGTCGGCTCCTCTATTTTGTTATAATTACCAATGAAATAGGATATCTACTGATACAGATGCAGGCAGGTGTGTAATATTCCATTTTTTATGAAAGCAAAATCCGTAAAGTTAAAGCGAAACTGAAATTCGCAGAGGGCCCAGCCAGAGGCATCTTCATAAATTTATGAAGATTTGAAAAAGCAGAGACAATATATATTCAAACAGGCCGGCAAGCTGAAAAAGGATGGTTAGATAAAGGACTATTGGTCTAATGATGGCACCATTAAAATTAGAGACTTCAATGAACGTGTGATAACCTTCACAAAGCTCAAATTATTTCAGCAGTCGGAATTGGTTTTAAGAGAAAACCCTCCGCACATGTATGCTGAGACTGTCAAAGCATCAAAACCAAATTAAAGTTATAAGATACTTAATAATGTATGCATTGTACATAATCATGTATAAGTTGTGTCACTATCAACTTGTGTTGATAAGGGTGTTTATAGGGGAGTCGACCTCACCTTGTCACCTTCGAAATTTATCCCATTTTTACAGAAAGATATAGGCCTTTTATCAAATATTTATCTAATAAAAATTCAAAATTCAAAAACTAATATTGTTTGTTTTTAAAACATACCCCTGGATCAAGATTACATTTCCATCACAATTTATTATCATTACCTACCATGACTTTCGAAAGTCTTCATAAACTTGTTACATTTTGATATTGCAAATACAAATTCTATCTCTTGATGAAATTAATGACGGATCATCTGGTTATTTCGTACATTACTGCTGTCATTTATTGTCGTTTATTTTAGGATGGA
Source organism: Sipunculus nudus (assembly GCA_026874595.1). Classification (NCBI taxonomy): domain Eukaryota; kingdom Metazoa; phylum Annelida; class Sipuncula; order Golfingiida; family Sipunculidae; genus Sipunculus; species Sipunculus nudus. Next base: position 34,243,591 of record CM049306.1, on the reverse strand, counting down.
AAGTACGCAGAGGCCAGGAGTAGTTGACGACACCAAGAAAGGGTTAAATGTAATGTTAATTAAGTGTATACATGAGATAGATGTGATCGATGTAACAAGAAACAGATGTTCTATCATTTATATCATTCATGTCAGTATTCACAGAATATGCAAGGTTTGCGGTGTCAAAGGAAAAGGAATAAAGTATTTAAATGGTAATGATTAAGGTGGCGCAAATAGTGTGATATTTTTACAAGAAACACATTGCACGGTAAATGACTAATGTTTATGGAATCGAGAATGGTCGGGCTCTTCATATTGTTGCCACGGTAGGTCAGTCGAGAGGTGTTATAATTTTGATAGGTAAACATATAAATATTAAGAATATTAAGCTTTACAAAGATATTAATGAACGCTTTCTTTGTTTGAAAGCCGACGATCAAGGTTCTGCTTATGCATTCATAAATACTTATATGCTCCTAATACGGAAAGAGAACAGACTACAGTCTTTTAAAAAAGTCCGAAACAGTATTGAAGATGTACGCTTGCATACAGAGCCTAAATTAATCTTGGGAGGAGATTTTAATTTTAGTTTTTCAAATCTTGATGCAGATGGCGGTACTTATCGCCCAAAATACTTGCGTTTTTCTTCAGGCTGATCTAGAGACCAAAACCTAACAGGCTGCGCTGAATTGGGACATGTGACCGCAAAAGAGTGTTGCGAGATAATGGTTGAGTGCCACCACCCATAAATGTCAATATTAATCTCGTTGCACATGCTGCTGAAGTACATATGTGTGGTATGACCTTTAAGTGTGGAAACTTGATCATTCTGATCATTACTGAAATTCGGGGCAACCACCGGTAACTTCGTGACAATCAAAAAGGATCCGGATGGCAGAAGTTCTCAGTTAATCCACGTAACATATATACACAATTTACTTGACCACACCTAACCCCTTGGCAGATGTAAATCTAGATAACTTTGAAATATAGTTTTTCATGACAACGCAACAATCAACTAGATGAGCAAAGTTTAGGTAGGGATGCTTTTGAAATTTCGTGTCAATCTTTTAACAGAAATACTATTCCATTCTTACGTACTTTTTGCCTTTGTATGTTTGTTCCAGGTTACTCTTTCATAACGCACATTTGATACTCTCTAGAACTAGCACAAATGATTTTCAATATATAGCTACTGGCGTTACACGTATTTTATCCACTGCGCGTCTGGTAGAGCGAATAAAATCTTCCTAAGGTTTTAAAGTTTTACAACAAACCAAATGATCTCACAAAGCCTAAGAATGGTGCATCTGCATTTTCAGTCAGACACGTTTCTTCTAACAAAACAGTTTTTATTTAGATTCAATAAAGAGCCATTTTACAGTTTCTAGCAAAGTTGAAGCTCTGTCAGCTTTATAAAATAATTTGATGTTTATTCATATTACTTCCCACAGGGACCTAAACATTTCTATGGTTGGTGCTGCGGGCACTCATTACCATATATAAAACCCGTTACGAGATGATCTGTTTAACTATTCATACTCCAGGTACGTAATACGTGCACTTTAAGCTCGGTAGTGATCTATAGCAATGATGCAGCGTCCGTCGATCTGTCAGTCTCTTAAAACTAGCGGCTTTCATTAGCAATACCTAAAAGATCCTCCAAACGGGGGGGGGGGGGGGAATCGACACACACATTTAGCAAAATACATTTTGGTTATTTGGTGTGCATTTTTTGTGTGTTATACGACCACAAGAAATTACACTTTTGTGTAAGTACGTGCATCATTCTGATATATATCCCTGTCACCATGCTAATGTTGAAATAAAATGATTCCAGCTTTTACAGTTTTATCATTTGGGAACAATTCACAAGTGAGCTTTTGGTCCTCGGACCCTTGTTATATAACTAATTTCGTTGGATGTATGGATTTCTTCCACTATTAATAGATAAACATGATATTGCCCCAATAATCATCATTTTGATAATAACAGGTTTTTTTTGCAAAACAGGTTAAAACGCTACATAGCAAGGTAAGTCTTATCAAAATTGTATTATTTTATTGTCTTTAAAGATGAAAATAAAAATAAAATTTTTGATGCGGGGGGTTTAAATTGAAGCGCGCGGTGCCTGAGAACCATACCGTTTTTGGCCTTATGACCTCAACCTGGAATTTCTGGTTCACCAAAGGTCTTTCTTCACAAGGTTAATTGGTAATCTCGAAGAATTGAAGTGCTAAAGCTATGAAGTACAACCTTCCCTATGGACCTCAGGGCATATTCATCTATATTTAATGGTAAAACATCCTTAAAAAGAGGTAAGGTGATTATCTTTTTCAGATATTGGGCTTTCTCGTGCCGAGTCCTTATTTTAAGCCTGTACACTGATCTTCCAGGCATTGGGTATATGTACATAGAAATATCTAATTTTCTAAAGCCAATCCTTTGCCGACTGGAAGGGTTGGCAAATATTAAGCATATGGTCAAAATCATGAGAAAAAGACTGCAAACATGGGATCAACTAGAGAATATTTGTGGAACTCGGGTTCTCAGTCATGCAGGTCAAATACAGAAGAAGAGTAGTAGTATCGTGCTGTAACGATGTGTTATCTCACATAATATCGCGATACTTTGATAACGATATGGAATTGCAGTATTTTTCCCGTTGCAATATATGATATGTGTCAATTCAGAATAAATGCCGATGCAGAAATGTAAATAAGCTGACCCTCCCGAAATTGATTTCCCAACTAATAATAGGATTTATTGATTTCCAGCAATAAGCCAATTAATTATGTTTAAGTTTGTTTCCTGTCAATGAAGATGTCACCTTAAATGACAAAGAAAAAAACTTTTCCAAGAATATCATAATTTTCCTCGCTCCCTCAAGATATTATGAAACATATATTTTCATTTTACAAAAATAATGTTTATTGAATGTTTAGTAATTGTATTACTATTTTGATTACATTTGATTTCAACATTTAAAAAAATCGGCAAACTTTATAATAAAAACAGTGAGGCCAAATTCAGCAAGACACATGCAATACCCTAAATTCAATATGTGATGCATTGTTGAAATATTGTAGAAAATATGGCGAAACAATAATCTCGGTGTCGGCAATATCTAAAAAAAATAATAAAGATTAATTTTCGTTCCCTTAAAAAGGGAAGGGCCGAATGGTACTTGGTCTTGGACAAAATGTACGTAATCCCCACACCTAAAAGTGAGGGGGTTTGTCCTCCTGCCCCCCCCCCCCCCCCCATAGAAAAAGGCCCACGATATATTAAGAAGAATTTGAGTGGTAGAAAATCATTACTTTAAATATACAGACAAGAGCAACAAGCAAAACAGCATCTCCGTAGCTGTCCGTATTGTACTTTATATAATAATGTTCGCAGTTGGTGGTAGGAAAGCAAACACTGGATGATAACACATTTAAACCGCCCAGTCAGCATTATGTCTACACCCCAATCGGCAATTATTAAACCAGACCAACAACAAACCCGCATGATCAGTGGCGCCATCAAACGTGCGAATAAGAAAAGACTCTGACATTTAAACATAAAGAACACAGTGTCCCGGAAAGTTTTCGTCGATTTCCTCTGTTCCGTATGCGATGACACGACATGAGGCTGAAGTGACCATTTATGAGCGTATTTTTATCAAGAATTGTAACCGTGGTATAATAACGTTACTTCTGAGATAGAACTCCAGGTCAGAGTGAGAGTTTCTTTGCACCATTACCCTTTTCACACGCAAGTATAAACCTTTTAAACGCAATGCAAAATATGTCGTGCTCCCTCTTAGCGACTTCTGTATAATTCAGTTTAAAACTTAACCAGGAAAATAGTTTTGAACAATCGTTTGGTATGCATAAAATATGACCAATACGCAAGCACGACTGTTGTCTCTGTATTGTTTATCAAACTAGCATATTACCCGTATTCGCATTTCTCGACTTTGCTCGGCCTAGACGGGTTTTCCCTGGGCCGAATTCAAATCAGGCCGGGTTTTTGCTCGACAAAACAAGAGTTTTTATAATACATAGCGCGATGGTATGGAGCCCCTAAAGTGACATACGTGATTTCTTTTCTGGGTAAATATCGCGTTCCCTCGCGATAATATCGCGTTCCCTCGCGATAAAATCGCGTTCCCTCGCGATCTCTTTGCGTTCCCTCGCGATCTTTTCGCGTTCCCTCGCGATCTTTTTCGCGTTCCAACGCGATCTGTTCGGCTAGTCTGGTTCCCTGCTCCCCTATATCTGGCATACATGCAAATAGATGGACGCGGGAACCAGTACAACCGTTTACTGTGTCTCGTTCTCTGTCTTTAACAACACTACGCTCCAATAAGATATACGCTCGATGTCAGGTCAGATGCTTGTATAAGATTAGTAAAATGATTAAATATGCAGATGACACAGTGACCTTAGGACTCATTTCTGATGACAATGAATTGCCTTATAGGCAAGAGATATTATATCTGACTACATGTTTTCAATCATAATCTTCATTTAAATGATGAAAAAAAACACAAAGGAAGTTTTATTCGATTTTAGGAAAGGGTGTTATGTAGTAATTAAAGTGTGTATCAACAATGTTGGAGTAAAGATTATTAATAATTATAAGTACCTTGCTACAATTATTCAGGATGATCTCAAATGGTCTAATAATATATATATATATATATATATATGCCAGATTCTATCAAATACTTAAAATACTGGACACAGTTCATCTTGGAAAATTGTTACTTCCACTGTAAAAACTATATATATATATATATATATATATATATATATATATATATACATATATATATGCCTCATGCCCCACATATCTGCTATTTATTATTATGGGTCCTCGGCCACCCGGAGATATGTGCAAACCGGTGTTTAAGATGATCTAATGGATCTGGAAACAACCTAAGACATACTCAAAATAATCGGAATGTCTTAAAATTATTAGATCTGCTATATAGAAATGACGCCTTTGTTGTTGGTCTTATGATTTTATTACAGAAACAGGATATATCACATATCCCGATTTTTTTAACAATAATGTCATTTTAGAACATACATACATTTTAAGGCATTTTTATCATATATTTATCATCTTTCCTTGTAATATTTCTTCATTTAAAATTGCGGAAAAGTTAACAAATAATTCTCTATTAAAAATTCGCATGATTCTATGAAACAAAATGTTAACCATTATTATTAATTGATGGTTTGTGGGTAATATCTCTCTGAAGATGGTGTAAGAGACTAAAATAGACTTAATGGGAATATCGTGCTCGCCGGCCCTGCTTCGGGGGTTCGAACCAGCAATGGGATAGATTACGCACCCAGGGCTCGCAAGTGCAGTGGTCACCGGGCCTGGTTACCGCCAAGAAAAAAAATCAGAGGAAGCGTGCGATAATGCCGTGTCACGTAATCCGAAAGCGGAATGGAATTCTGCAGATGTAAATATTAAAATATTGAAAATGGTGGCGGTTACCTCCACATTGTAAATGCAAAAAGTAAAGTTTGCAAATGTCAAACTCGAAAGGAGGCACAACAATCCAGGAAAATGTCCACTTGGCTCGTACTAATTAAAAGTCAAGAAACAGGGCCCAGATATCAAAATGTAAGCAGTTTTTATTCTCATTCTCTGAAGGTCGGTTCTATGCCTCATTTGTTGATCGACTGGCAATTGAAGAATGTGTTGGTCATCCCAGGGCACACTTGTGGTTTTGTATTCACTGATGTGGGGTCGGCAAATAAGTTAAATATTTCTGTTTCTTAATGGAGAACTACATTTACAAAAATACATTAATGAGACAAGGTCGGTTTAAAAATGATCCTGGGTAAAATAACCCTCTGGACACTGGAATATCTGCATACTAGTGTTTAGTATCAGGAGAAGAAGAACAGATGTGGCCTAATGCCTTCTGTAGAACTACCAAAATAATTATGCCATGGGACTGTTACAACTAATAATGTAAAACCAAATGATAACGTAATAAATAAATGACCGATAACGTATCACTAACCAATATTGTTATGCGAAATCAAACGATAATGTAACAGATTTCCCTAGCCGTTAACGTAAAACAGAATTAATTGGTAAAGTAAAAACATTTCAGTGAACCTTACCAAACCAAATTGGACCTTCCGCATGCTTCTTGGACAATACATGCATTTTTTTTAGCTCAGTTGACCATAGGTCATCAGAGAATTAGTGATCATCCCTTGTCCATCGGAGCACAAGTCGGTCTCTTTCGGGTCGCACTTTTCATATCTTGTATTATGATTATATAGCACAACTTAGGACATCAAAAGTTCAGAACATTTCAGAATGATAAATTCAAACCAGTGGGGGATCCAGAAATTTCAGAATTTAGGCTGGGGGGGGGGGGGGTCAATACTGGGTATGATTAAAAAAAAAGTTCTTTTTAAGTTTTCGTTTTGTGTGTTTTTATAAATATATATATATATAAATATCGCGCGCCATCTTCCGATCTTAAGAAGGACCGACCCAATATCCGACCATGATCTGCTGATGAATTCCTACAGCTTTGAATTAAACGAAAGAAAAAAAAAGATGAAATAAATAATAGTTTCTCATCTACGAGTATTATAATTTGTGTTTTTATGGTATTATGTGTTGAAAGTAGCAGATGGGTGGAAAGGTATAAACCTGCAAAGGTTCTTTACTTTGTACAATGATTTTTATTTTTATTTTCTAAATAAATTTAAACATGTGTGTTTTTTGTATTTTTTGTCTTATTTTATAGATAACAAATGTGTATAAAATATTACCAATATCAATAATTGAACATTGGGAGATGGGCATGTGCAAAGTTGATATTGCTGATTGGTAATTTGGCCTGACCCATCTTAAAATGGGTCTGATCCAATAACTGACGTGAAAAATATTATCAATTTCAATAAATTACATCGGGATATGGGCCTGTTCCAGGTTGACATTGTTGATCCGTTGTTGGGTCTGACTGCTGATAAATAAAGAGATAGAAACGAATAATTTGATAATCTAATTGCTAAAAAAAATAAAAAGAGGTCTGCAAAAAATAATCCAAAATGAATAAATGGGGAATAGATAACATATATCAGAAACATGGCAAAAGGTCCAATCTCTCTTATTCAAGTTTCGCTTTGTTAACCTTACATTGAGTGTATATTTTAGAGGTGGAGCATGGTGGTGTTAAAGACACAGAACGAGACACAGATTACTGTTGTACTGGTTCCCGCGTCCATTTTTTTTGTATGCTAGATGGTGTATGCTAGATAAAAGGGAGCAGGGAACCAGCCTAGTGATCATTTGTAAGATCGCGAGGGAACTCGAAATAATCGCGAGGAAACGCGGAAAGATCGCGAGGAAACGCGGAAAGATCGCGAGGAAACGCGGAAAGATCGCGAGGGAACGCGATATTTACCCAGAAAAAAAATATCACGTATATGTCACTTAGGGGCTCCATACGATGGTAAGGTAAAAATGGTAAAATAAACACGACACAGAAGTTGTTGCGTATCAGCGGTGATCACCACCAGAAACTAACTGTATCCCCAGATAAAGTCGAGGATACTATGTTTTCATACAGGTCCCGCCGCCGCCGCCGCCGCCACCGCCGCCGCCGCCGCCGCCGCATATAAATCTGTTGGCGCGATAACTCAAAAAATATTTCACGGATCTTTACCAAACTTGGTATATGTATAGATATGGGTGAGAGGACGACGCCTATTTAAAATGAGGTCATGACCTTGACTAGGAGAGTGTCCTTGACCTTGAGTAGGTCCAATTTCGGGGAAAATCACACAATTTCTTAAATATCTCAAGAAATCTTGCATGGATTGATCCCAAAATCAAGTTGAAGGAAGATCATGGATAGGGTTGTCATGTTCAAGAAACTGGTGGCGCCACCTGTTATTCTTTACTTGTTTTCGTGCCGTTCAATACCCCCATCATTGCCACTTAACAGTACTGTGAGCATTATAAGTCAAAAACTAATGGACAGATTTCTTTCATATTATGCATATACATAGACATGGGTTATGGGATGATGTATATATATATATATTCGGGTCATGACCTTTCATATTAGAGTGGCCTTGACCTTTAATATTGCTATATGTGGTGAAAATTACACAAAATCATTAATATCTCAATAAGGGATGCATGGATTGGTCCAAAAATCAACTTGATCGAAGATCTTGGATAGTATTGTCATGTACCGGAAACAGGTGGCACCACCTGTTATTCTTTCACTCGTTTTCGGCCGTTTAAGACCCCGTCATTGCCACTTGACAGTACTTTGAGCATTATAAGTCAAAAACTAATGGACAGATTTCTTTCATATTATGCATATACATAGATTTGGGTTATGGGATGATGTTTATTTAAATTGGGGTCATGATCTTTCCTATGAGAGTGGCCTTGACCTTTAATATTGCCATATATGGTGAAAATCACACAAAATCATCAATATCTCAATAGGGATGCATTGATTGGTCCAAAAATCAACTTGACCGAAAATCTTGCATAGTGTTGTCATGTACCGGAAACTGATAGCGCCACCTGTTATTATTTTACTTGTTTTTTGTGCCGTTTAATACCCCATCATTTCCACTTGACAGTACTGTGAGCATTATAAGTCAAAAACTAATGGACAGATTTCTTTCATATTATGCATATACATAGACATGGGTTAGGGGATGATGTATATTGAAATTGGGGTCATGACCTTTTCTATGAGAGTGACATTTTCTATGAGTGTGGTCTGATATTAATTGATCCTGAAGATAGGGGGCCTATTCTTAAAGGGGGGGGGGGGGGATTAATTGTCTGCGGATACAATGGCACCTGCGGTGCCAAGAAATGTCTAGTTAATATATATATATATATATATATATATATATATATATATATATATATATATATATATATATATATATATATATATATATATATATGCTCTCTGCACGACGTTGAACGTCCGTTACGTTTAATTTTAGGTTCTGTTTGTATGAAGGTATATATGAACATCTTTTAATCAGACCTTTCACAGATGCGTTATAAGATCATTTCAGGAATTACTTTAAGGCCATCAATATGTAAACATAATATATGTTCAAATGTTGACATATAGAAAAACCATGCAACCCCATGTGGGTTGTTGCATATCTGTGAAAGTTGAAAAGAGTACTGGTTGCAAAAAGCCCTTTTCAGATCTAGATCGCCTGACTTATCCGCAGATTTCCTTGTTGAATGTGTTTGGATATTTCTAGCCCCCACCCTCATGTTACAAACACGTGGATATAAACAAAATGAATAATAATGGGCGTAGCCTAATTCTATGAAAGGGTCGAGGAATTATCTTGAACTAGAAAATTGGAAATAGACAAGCGACTACATGTATCCGTCAAGGTACAGAGGCATGGGGAAATTTAAGTAAGGCGTTGAATGTTCCTGACATGACATGATATGCCGCAAATTTATGGCATCAGAGATGTCAACTAAACTCGTCATATATGTGCAATATTAACCACAGTCAGATTTATATTAGGATACAAAATTAAATTGATTGTTAGTGGCACAGGCAGTCTTGTATACAAGATAAAACATTCCAAGATCTATGGGCATGCAAATATTCAGGTAAGCATATCAAACCACTCCTGAGGTAAATGCATGAACGTACCGAGAAAATAAAATCATCAATGAATTCTATAAAAACGGATAGGCAGGCGTCTGGTATAAACAAGACTATGCAAGGCGGATAAACAGGCACAATTAATTTCATGCTGGTACATCCATCCACTCATGGGATATAAGCGATATACACCAAAAGGAAACGGTCAGATTAACGCCACGCGAAATCATGATTAAAAAAAAAGTTCTTTTTAAGTTTTCGTTTTGTGTGTTTTTATAAATATATATATATATAAATATCGCGCGCCATCTTCCGATCTTAAGAAGGACCGACCCAATATCCGACCATGATCTGCTGATGAATTCCTACAGCTTTGAATTAAACGAAAGAAAAAAAAAAAGATGAAATAAATAATAGTTTCTCATCTACGAGTATTATAATTTGTATATTTTATGGTATTATGTGTTGAAAGTAGCAGATGGGTGGAAAGGTATAAACCTGCAAAGGTTCTTTACTTTGTACAATGATTTTTATTTTTATTTTCTAAATAAATTTAAACATGTGTGTTTTTTGTATTTTTTGTCTTATTTTATAGATAACAAATGTGTATAAAATATTACCAATATCAATAATTGAACATTGGGAGATGGGCATGTGCAAAGTTGATATTGCTGATTGGTAATTTGGCCTGACCCATCTTAAAATGGGTCTGAACCAATAACTGACGTGAAAAATATTATCAATTTCAATAAATTACATCGGGATATGGGCCTGTTCCAGGTTGACATTGTTGATCCGTTGTTGGGTCTGACTGCTGATAAATAAAGAGATAGAAACGAATAATTTGATAATCTAATTGCTAAAAAAATAAAAAGAGGTCTGCAAAAAAAATCCAAAATGAATAAATGGGGAATAGATAACATATATCAGAAACATGGCAAAAGGTCCAATCTCTCTTATTCAAGTTTCGCTTTGTTAACCTTACATCGAGTGTATATTTAAGAGGTGGAGCATGGTGGTGTTAAAGACACAGAACGAGACACAGATTACTGTTGTACTGGTTCTCGCGTCCAATTTTTTTGTATGCTAGATGTTGTATGCTAGATAAAGGGGAGCAGGGAACCAGCCTAGTGATCATTTTTAAGATCGCGAGGGAACGCGAAATGATCGCGAGGAAACGCGGAAAGATCGCGAGGAAACGCGGAAAGATCGCGAGGGAACGCGATATTTACCCAGAAAAAAATATCACGTATATGTCACTTAGGGGCTCCATACGATGGTAAGGTAAAAATGGTAAAATAAACACGACACAGAAGTTGTTGCGTATCAGCGGTGGTCACCACCAGAAACTAACTGTATCCCCAGATAAAGTCGAGGATACTATGTTTTCATACAGGTCCCGCCGCCGCCGCCGCCGCATATAAATCTTGTTGGCGCGATAACGCAAAAAATATTTCACGGATCTTTACCAATCTTGGTATATGTATAGATATGGGTGAGAGAACGACGCCTATTTAAAATGAGGTCATGACCTTGACTAGGAGAGTGTCCTTGACCTTGAATAGGTCAAATTTTGGGGAAAATCACACAAATTCTTAAATATCTCAAGAAATCTTGCATGGATTGATCCCAAAATCAAGTTGATGGAAGATCATGGATAGGGTTGTCATGTCCAAGAAACTGGTGGCGCCACCTATTATTCTTTACTTGTTTTCGTGCCGTTTAATACCCCCATCATTGCCACTTAACAGTACTGTGAGCATTATAAGTAAAAAACTAATGGACAGATTTCTTTCATATTATGCATATACATAGACATGGGTTATGGGATGATGTTTATATATATTTTCGGGTCATGACCTTTCATATTAGAGTGGCCAAGAAACAGGTGGCACCACCTGTTATTCTTTCACTCGTTTTCGGCCGTTTAAGTCCCCATCATTGCCACTTGACAGTACTGTGAGCATTATAAGTAAAAAACTAATGGACAGATTTCTTTCATATTTTACATATACATAGATATGGGTTATGGGATGATGTTTATTTAAATTGGGGTCATGACCTTTACTATGAGAGTAACCTTGACCTTGAATATTGCCATATATGGTGAAAATCACACAAAATCATTATTATCTCAATAGGGATGCATTGATTGGTCCAAAAATCAACTTGACCGAATATCTTGCATAGTTTTGTCATGTACCGGAAACTGATAGCGCCACCTGTTATTCTTTTACTTGTTTTTTGTGCCGTTTAATACCCCATCATTGCCACTTGACAGTACTGTGAGCATTATAAGTCAAAAACTAATGGACAGATTACTTTCAAATTATGCATATACATAGACATGGGTTAGGGGATGATGTATATTGAAATTGGGGTCATGACCTTTTCTATGAGAGTGACCTTTTCTATGAGTGTGGTCTGATATTAATTGATGCTGAAGATAGGGGGCCTATTCTTAAAAGGGGGGGGGGGGGATTAATTGTCTGGGGATACAATGGCACCTGCGGTGCCAAGAAATGTCTAGTTAATATAAATATATATATATATATATATATATATATATATATATATATATATATATATATATATATGCTCTCTGCACGACGTTGAACGTCCGTTACGTTTAATTTTAGGTTCTGTTTGTATGAAGGAATATATGAACATCTTTTAATCAGACCTTTCACAGATGCGTTATAAGAACATTTCAGGAATTACTTTAAGGCCATCAATATGTAAACATAATATAGGTTCAAATGTTGACATATAGAAAAACCATGCAACCCCATGTGGGTTGTTGCATATCTGTGAAAGTTGAAAAGATTACTGGTTGCAAAAAGCCCTTTTCAGATCTAGATTGCCTAACTTATCCGCAGATTTCCTTGTTGAATGTGTTTGGATGTTTCTAGCCCCCACCCTCATGTTACAAACACGTGGATATAAACAAAATGAATAATAATGGGTGTAGCCTAATTCTACGAAAGGGTCGAGGAATTATCTTAAACTAGAAAATGGGAAATAGACAAGCGACTTCATGTATCCGTCAAGGTACAGAGGCATGGGTAAATTTAAGTAAGGCGTTGAATGTTCCTGACATGACATGATATGCCGCAAATTTATGGCATCAGAGATGCCAACTAAACTCGTCATATATGTGCAATGTTAACCACAGTCAGATTTATATTAGGATACAAAATTAAATTGATTGTTAGTGGCCCAGGCAGTCTTGTATACAAGATAAACCATTCCAAGATCTATGGGCATGCAAATATTCAGGTAAGCATATCAAACCACTTCTGAGGTAAATGCATGAACGTACCGAGAAAATAAAATCATCAATGAATTTTATAAAAACGGATAGGCAGGCGTCTGGTATAAACAAGACTATGCAAGGCGGATAAACAGGCACAATTAATTTCATGCTGGTACATCCATCCACTTATGCGATATAAGCGATGTACACCAAAAGGAAACGGTCAGATTAACGCCACGCGAAATCAAATGCAAATGGTGTCACCAGTCTGGAGAAGATGGAGAAATCTAAGATCTATGGACATTCGCAATTTCAGGCCAATACAGGAAACGCACTCCTTAGAAAAGGCATTAATGTATGATACGAAATAAGGAAGTTAGGTGCAACCTGTCTGGTTTAAGAGGAATCTCTCCAATATGGATAGGCATGCCAAATTTTAGACCAATACATTGAACCACTCCTGAGATAGAAAGAATTTTTCACACAAAACAAACGTACGGATGGATAACACAAAGAAAAAGATTGTAGATGGCACCACCAGTCTTGAGTACGATGAGAATATATCAAAGATCTATAGACATGCATAATTTAAGGCCAATATGCCAATCCATTCCTGAGAAAAGAAAATTCATTGAACCAATCACTTAGACGAACAAAGGGCAAACGCATGTATGGAAGCCACGCAAAAATTATTATATCTTGCGCCACCAGTCTCACTGGATGGAGATATCCAAGATCTAGGGACATGCGCAATGTTTGCCCAAAACATTGACCCAATCCTGCGATATGTCACCCAGATTCTTACTGCATGAAAAGGATTACAGGTAGCGCCACCATTCTTTGTTATGCACCAGTTCACATGTGAGCGAATAAGTATTCCGGGTTTCGAAAAGATCGGTCCAAGGGTCTCAAAGGTTTTCTTCGGAAACGAACGCGGCGGCGGAACCCCCGTGAAAACATAGTGTCTGTTAAACTGTTATGGCGAATACAGTTAAGAAATATCGGAATAATGTTCAATTTTTTCTTCAATAATTCAGGAATTTCATACCTGGCTTAGCTGAATCAAGTTTATGAATTCTATGGGTATTGATTTCACCCTTGGTTTAGGCTGTTTGCGGTCATTGATACCCACAGGGTTCTCTAACTAGCCTGATAACTGAGTGTGCCTGACGAATGATAAATTAGTTGCCAATCAGTATGCCTAAACTTAACTACTGCCAGCAATTTGTTAACAAGTCCAGTCACGTCCTGTGAAAGCCTCTGCGTGGGTAGAAAGTTAAGCGCCTGCAGATAATTGAACGGTTTCGAAACCTTTTGGAATTTATCACTGAGGTCTAGGCAAATGAATTGGGGTCTTGATAACCGCAAGCTTTAAAAAAGGACTGGTCTTTTTAAAGGGATATCTTTTTAACATGATACCTAAATTATTACTGAATCACACCTTTTCCCAGGGGCCTTGCACAACATAACTCAGGTAACAAAATCATTAAACTAGAATAAGAATGATCCCAAATTAAAGTGACAAGTGTGCTTCATATTCACAGGCGCACTGCCATTTTTTCCATGAATGATATGAGAAATGCCTCAGTTACAGAATCTGCAAACAGCAGAATCGCATGGAATTGATGGCAAACTCAAATTAATAGGGTATGCGTTCATCCCTGTTCGTGTGTTTGTTTGTGTGCCTATGTCCGTGTGTTTGTTTGTGTGCCTATGTTCGTGTGTTTGTTTGTGTGCCTATGTTCGTTTGTTTGTTTGTGTGCCTATGTTCGTGTGTTTGTTTGTGTGCCTATGTTCGTGTGTTTGTTTGTGTGCCTATGTTCGTGTGTTTGTTTGTGTGCCTATGTTCGTGTGTTTGTTTGTGTGCCTATGTTCGTGTGTTTGTTTGTGTGCCTATGTTCGTGTGTTTGTTTGTGTGCCTATGTTCGTGTGTTTGTTTGTGTGCCTATGTTCGTGTGAGTTTGTTCACAAAATACTCATGCAATCAAGGTTGGAATATCATAAAATGTTCATGGCAAATTGAGAGTTGGCCAGTGAAGGATCGTTTACATTTTAATATGGATCAAGGACATGACCCGGGTTCAGGAACGGTATTAAAGAATATTTACAAATGTACAGTCACTTATGCACGGATGAACCTGGGAATATAGACAGAATAAGTGAACGCTAACACATGGGAGAGGCTTGCATCCTTTAGAATGCAGATTTCTGGTCTACGGTATTTCAATCTTCTTGTTACGTCTTCTAACCCTTCGCAGCTTGAGGTAATGTATATAATAAGGAAAAATCCGATTACCCTCCTTGTCCAATTAAAAGACATTTACCACTTTATGCGACGGCTTATCCCACTTACCACTGAAAAGACGCTGACGAGGTTGCTGTAATAATATCAGTTTCCATTGGCCTGGGTCAACTTGGTTATGAAATAGGAATAATTTCATCATTCTTGAATGTATGTTTAATGGTGCACATATTAGCGGTCGTACTTACATTGCTCGGTGAAGCTTACTTTATTGGGAAGGACGAGTTCTTGATTGTGTCCATAGGCAGGTCTTTACCAAATTTTAAGGGTTTTGTAAAAAAAAAATATTCCAAAGACTGTTTAACTGTCATGTCAACGTAAAGGTTTGAAACTGTTCTCATGCTAGCTCTTTCATTTGTGTGTGAAATTTATAATAGTTTAAGAAACTATCGTCCTTATACTGAAATAGGCTGATCTGTCCTGTCCAAGCCTGTATAATTCTCACCGTCACGGAGGTCGAATAAATAACAATTATTAAATTCTCGCGATGTTTGGATATGTCTCGTAGAAATGAAATTTTGGAGGAGGGAATGAATGTAACGTTGTTACTAAACGGCTTGGTATGTGAAGCTTTGCATACCTATATTCTGGCCTACTCGATACATCTAACATACTTCCTCTGATAAAGCCATCAAGACTTGCCCTTGCCGCATCGCAATGCTTTGGACAGGTACTGCCACCTGTCGAATTATAACTAATTCAAAGTTATCTAGCTGACCAGCTGTGTGATATCGTTGATTGTAAGAGCCGACACTGGGGTATGTCTACCGGGATTACGCTTTGCTTTACATGTGTTAGTAGCAAACATAAATACTAACGCTATGGCAGGACTATATAGCACACATGTAGAATACCTGCGTCTTTTGCATTCCGTGTTGTGCTGATCCAAAAGACCGGCCAAGTATGTTTAAACCTTTTAATATGTCATTAATTAATTTAAATATTTAAAAAGAAAAATATAAAAGGACACGACATGAACTGTGTGTACGCAAAATCAAATGATAAAACTAGAGTGTGGGTGAACTTAATTTAATTATTTATAAGTTTTAAAGGCCCTTCCTTCGAAGAAAAGACACAAAGTAACCATGTGATGATATTTGAATGGACAAGCTACGTGTCTCAATTACAGGGTTTGCACACACGTGTTGACAAAAGTCATTTACAACCGCTCTAAGGTACATTTTCATATGCAAGTACGGGCTTATTAATCAATTCATCTAATTAATACTTTATATATCATATTCGATCAACAGTGAATAGAAAACACTCATGTAAAAATGTAGAAATCCTGTCAGGAAACCCATCATCGTATGTTAAATTCGGAGCTCATTAATGTACATGTAGTAATTATGATAATTTCCTTAAATAATAAAAGATAATAGGCTAGCTAATACGGTTACTCCTTTGGCCAAGAGGAAACGAATTACTGCGGACAAAGTAGGAATTGCATTTTTTTTCAATTAAGAGCTTTAGAAGTGACAGAACTAAGACATCACAAAGCCACACGGAATATAAAGATGGATACGTTAATCTATTTTGACTTTTTGCCAACATCAAACGCCATCATCAGTAAACTGAACTGATGGAAGACTCAGCGTTGCCGAAGAACGTGTATTAATTCTGCATAAGTGCTAATCAAATTGCAACATGAAATATACACCAAATGAGGTGTCAGATACTCAAGAAAAATGTGTACAGGTTGAACGTATGTTTTGCGTGCAGGACTCAAATATGTCCAGTCTTATTATAAGAACATGTACTTTGTACCTTATTTTCTTCTTAGTTATTCCTGTTGTCTGTTTGTTTTTTCCTGCTTTTCCGCTCGGTTTATGAAAGATATGAGTTTGATTCTTGCGTCCCCTAGGTTTATGTTACCTGTGCATGATTCTTGCATTTCCTGTGTCTGTGCGAGCACGCTATTTACACAGCGCTTTGCCTTTAGGCCTACTACCTATATATTTAGATGCGCAAGATTTTCCGCTGCCTCGGGAGCGTACAATGTAAGCTGCATTGCTAGGGTTTCATTGCTTTCGCTGGGTTTATGTATAACTAATTGTGGTTGTGGCTTTCGTTGAGTTTATATGAGCTTTGGTGGGATTCTGGCTCTCCACCGTTTTCTATTCGTTGGTTCCATTTGAAAAAAAATCTGTTTCTTTCAGAACATTGTTTTTTTATAATTGTTTAAATTAGTAAACAACTGATATTTTTAATGCCCTAGATATTTCCCTCTTGTTAAGCCCTTTACGCCACCATAACACGAATCTTCTCCTTAACTATCTCTTTTCCTTCTTCTATTATCTCCGTCTCGACATTTATCTGCCTGTTTGTCTGTCTTTATTTCTGGTTCCATCTCTTTTTTTTTCTCTCTCTATGTTTCTTTTTTTTTCTTTTTTTCTTTTTATTTTTCTTGTTTTAAAATAACCTGTATGGGCTGCTTAATATCTAAGAAATATGTTGAACAAGACAGATGGTGCGATCAAGACCGTATTATGGCTGGCTGACAAAAAAGGTGCCCATTAAAATGTCAAGTTTGTAGTGCTGCAGTTGTTTATTAATTTATATATGAATAAAACAGAACAGAAATGACACCAATTAATAGCTGTTCCAGAAGCGCTTTCTTGAATTTTATGATAACTGTTTTATTTCATTTATGTAAGCATACTTATTCAGTATAGGGATAAACTGATTTTTGGCCGAAGAAACATGGATTTGCCAAAATTAACAATGATTTAAAATATTATTTAAAGTAATATAACATTGGGGCCATGGTATTAATTATAAAAACTGTTATTAACGTTTAAGAGTACTACAATTCAGGTAGAACAAGGTTAATTTCCTTTCAATGTTTAGTGACAAGCAAATGAATATTTGATTATAAAAAAAATTCTTATTCTAACATTACCCATGCCGGTTTTGTATTGCCGAAAATTTGGTCTTGGATCACAAATTTCACAAAATGCTAGGTGTATACAGGAACCATACCAATACAGCCATTAAGTAACCTAGCCATTTTTATACCAACATACTTCAGTAGAAACGGATAGGAACTGTAAAGCTTCCCTGTTTATCCCGCGCGCCAGTACACTAACACGGATTGACAGTTTTGACATTGCCTTGAAAAACAGTTCGTGTACAAGCTTCCTAACTTCAGTATTGTGCCACAATATTCCTTTTTAGACAGTGGCAAGGAACGCTTGCCAGTCATGTAGACCCTACACAGCTTATGTTTCTAGCTTTAGGTGGGCGCGTTTTAGCACCTATTTATACACTGTCTCCATTATAAACTCGATCTTCTCTTCCATAAGGAACACGGTTACAGACAATAAACACATCCGCCTGGGGTTCATTAAAGGTTATGGACATTACACCCGTTGGCAGTGGCATCAATTTATCTTCAAGAGTAAGGGGGGGGGGGTTGACTCGCAGGCGTAGGAGGGTAATCAAAGTTCGGATATATATATTTATATATATATATATATATATATATATATATATATATATATATATATATATATATATATATGTCTGATATCTACGTGAGACCCAATTCCTTTTTTAATCATGGTTCCTTTTCGGGCCGTGTTTACTCCGTATTCTTCGCGACTAACATCTTGGAAAATCGACTTTTAACCTCGACCTAATTTTGTTAAGCATAATCTTTCGCGCTGAAAGTAAAATTATTAGTTATATTGAATTATAAAGGTCATAATACATCACTATGCCTTTGAATATATGTTATTAATTTTACTACACTCGGGATTCAGTGTTTTTTAAGCTCTTTAATTGCAAAACCTGTTTCGTATTCTGATTTCAATATCAATAGCTGGTGAAATTTTCCCGCCAAGTTGGCAGACCGGTGTGACATGGCAGGTAATTCTCTGAGTGTACGCACTCTTATTTGCAGGTATGTTTCACATTTTTATAATCACATTTTTATTGTTTGATACTGTATAATATGATTGCTCCTTATTTAATTTTCTTTTACAATTAACGCTTGAGATACTTTCTGTAAAGGAAACTGTTGGTAAAAATAATAGTCCGTCTCTCTGATCTGAGGCGTAATTAGATTTTTGTATGTCTATAGGTTTTTGAAAAATGATAATGTAAAATGGTGTCATTAATGTCTATTAACATATAATTGTAACTCGGTATTCATGAAATCCGGAAACTTTCATATGTGAGAAATCTTGTGTTTGCATAAATATTATATTCTATTCTGTAGTGTAAATAAGTGTGTTTTCCTACATTTCTCTGTATATATGTTATAAACGTGACCTGGCAGGCATTTCTCTTACGGAGTAAATGCACTCTTATTTACAGAATAAAGGTAGTGCATTTTCAGGAGCAGTTTTGCTTACCGAACAGAACCCGTGACAGACCAACACAACACCTGCATGTGCAGGGATCCCTTTAATATATATATATAGCTTCTTTAAAAAAAATCTTAAAACTTACCTTTTTATATAAGCTTTTGGTAGTTCTTAGGAATTAGGGTTTTCTTTTAGGAAACTTTACATTTTATGTAGGAATTTACATTTTATGATTTAGTAAAACTATGCTTTGTGTCTTGTAGAGCGCTTTTGATAACTATTTTTGAATTAGCGCTATATAAATTAAATATATTATTAATATATTATTATTATTTTATATACAAATATAATTATATAAGTGTCTGTATGACATTTCAAATAAATTACAAGTTAGCATAAGGCTTAAGAAAAATAAGCTCTTATGATTCCAGTTCATGTATAGGCTAATTCTAAACCAAGTAAAGATATATAATATTTCATATCAAACTCATAAATGTAACCAAAGTCTGTTATTCTAATAATAAATATATTTAATTTCCAATATATAAATATTATTCTCTGAATAGCAGGGGGGGGGGGGGGGGTGATTTTATTTACCTCCCCCCCCCCTTCCTTAATATAAAGTGGACGCTTTTTTACCCCTGTCCCCTTATATTGACCCCCCTGCCAGTTGGCTCCAAGCGCTCTCTCTCACCAATATGCTATCGTTATTTCCCCATTCACAATCTTATAGGTTATGGCCAGGTTCTTTGGTGCAAATACAGGTATCTGTGAGTAGTCTGGTGATGGTCCAGGTACAGATAGAGGAGTTCATAGAATAGCGTGGTCAAGAACTACAGGTCCATGAGGTTTAAGTGTAAGTCAAAATATTTAAATTAACAGAATTATATACAATCATTTTATCTATATGCAAATTTACGTGCCAAGATCTACTTTCCTACATCCAGCTGAGTATATCAAGCACAGCTACTTTAGTCCAAAGTACATGTTCCTGGAACTTCCTACTGATGACATTAAGGTACATGTAGCGACAGATATTGTGAACTGGGTACCAATGTGCAGGTAGAGGTACATGTACCTGGCCCCAACCATGGCCGGCTCGAATAAAAAAAGACTTCCAGCATCTTCGTCATCACGCCTACCGTAACACTTTTGCTCCTCAAGAAACTATAAAATTTTATTAGACACTAATGAACTCTCCATTCTCTTGCATAAAGAAGTTGCACTGTGAATAGGGTCACACATGGATTAACCTTTCTCCCATAAACATGTGTTTCTCCCTTGACGTGTGTCCTTTAGTTTTGCTGTTTATACCAATTGCCCCATTCCAATAAACATAAAATGACGGATATAAACTAGCCAATTAAATACAGTGATCATCAGTTTTTAATTCAAGACTTAAATGAGTTTTCAAATTGGAGGCAATTTGAAGCGCAAACATTTTAAACGAAACTTGAAACCGATTAATTCCTGATATCATAAATAAACCTGAACTGCAAACCATTAAAAATGTTGTTTCAATTAGATAATTTTTCACCGGCTTCTGTGGCTCAAGGGTAGAGCGCAGGACTCAAAGCCGGGAAATCGTGAGTTCGAATCTCAGCCGAGGCGGTCAGATCTTCACCGTTGGCCGCCACCCAGGCTTAATGGGAAGACCGTGCCCAACGGCCATGTTTTACTCTCAATGCGCATTTCGGGGGCTCCTCGGTGATATGACCAAGCTATGGGGACGAATACGCACCCAGGGCCCGCAGGTGCAGTATACACCGGGCCTAGTTAACGCCAGGATATAAAATGAGAGCAAGCGTGTGATACTGCCCAGTCACGTAGTCCAAAACCGGAATGGAATTATGCAGATGTAAATATTTGTAGTTAATTTAGCATTAAAAAAATTGAGGCGGTAACCTCCAAATAAATATTAAAAAAAATAATTTTTTACGAACAATTGTAGTCGTATGGATAAGAGGAGATAAT
This sequence comes from Sipunculus nudus, assembly GCA_026874595.1. Classification (NCBI taxonomy): domain Eukaryota; kingdom Metazoa; phylum Annelida; class Sipuncula; order Golfingiida; family Sipunculidae; genus Sipunculus; species Sipunculus nudus. Next base: position 34,222,115 of record CM049306.1, on the reverse strand, counting down.
TCAATCACAAAATCAGTCTGTTGTAATCCAAAAGTAAAGTTCTTGTAGTAGTAATCCCGAAAGCTAACTGTTTGTCATCTGGGCAGCCTTAACCATCTCCGTTGAAGCCGAAGAAGTTGCAAAAGGGTCCCTGTTCATTTATGATGTATACATTTACACAAGACATATTCAGGGTGGTTTCTGTGGAGGCACCTTAGTTTTGACAAAAATGAATCTCAGTTGCTTTGTATACTTTCTATCATTCAAACAAGCATCCACTAGTATTTCCAAATTCACTTGCTCCGTAATTTTAATCTATGTCAAGTAACCAAACGGGTCGTTCTGTTATGATAACATATGACTTAATTTAATTAACCAAGGAAATAAAGCATGGTATAGCCGAGTAAAGACTACATTGTTGTGAATTTCAACCTATTTTTTCTGCACCCATAAACTATAATCTTGCGCCATTGTTTGTAATTTATCAGAAATCATCAAAATATTTGTTTTATCATTTACATATATAAAAACTAGCTTCGCTGAAATATAAATTTTGCTTTTCCTCGAGACACAAAAAACTTTGACATCTCTAACTTTATTTGACATATAGATGTCACCAAAAGCCCTAATCAACTATGCCAAGCCACGTACTGCGGCAATATATTTGGTAGATGGACAGATGCTGTCGTGCATTGTTCTGTGAAAGCCATGATTTAATATTATGTATTACCCGTCATCAATCCTCCTGCAAAGGTTTCAATACTCGCAGGTCGGTATATACTGCTTCCCAAGCTTTCTTTGTTTTACATTTGTTTTTCATAACTAAAATTACTCCTGCTACTATTTGATTAATGTCAGGATATACAAATTGGGAAAGATATATTGTTGACTTAAATACTCAGCCAGTTGTTCAGAAACATAACAACCTCTGTTGGATAAAAAACATAAATGTGAATGCCGTAATAAGAAAGATTCTTTAAACTGATTATACAGTCGATGACATTAAAAACTTATTTCATACATTTTCGCTGCGTATCTTACATTTATCTACCAGAGAGAGCATGTGAGCGAGTTTAAGGCATACTCATTCCAGTGAGTCTCTACGGTTTTAAAACAAATATTTTCATGACCGTTAATATTTCTTAACTATAATCCCTTAAATCTTAAATTCGTGCCTTTATAGATTTTCTTTGAAATCGGTGGATAAGTGGATAAAACATAGCTCTGGATTTATTGTTTACTCTAACGCTCTCTCTCTCTCTCTCTCTCTCTCTCTCTCTCTCTCTCTCTCTCTCTCTCTAAATATATATATATATATATATATATATATATATATTATATACGTGATATAGCCGTGTTAGTCTGTAGTAGAAGCGTATAGTTAAAAATAAAGAGTGACGCCTTTTAGATAGACTGACTTGATTGTTTATTAATTGAAAAACAACACTATACTTTGAATGTGAAGTTCAATATAAGAATACAAGATAAGCCAAACATTTTTCAATTCGTTTCTAAACATAATTTGAAAACATTATATTCTGTCCGGATCTCATGTTTAGGAGCAGACGCTCAATTTTGTGCTTAGATGATCATAACAACAAAATGGGATCAATAGTGGATCTTTTCCAAAACACAGTAATTATTGGTGAAAGTTAACTCATTCGACAGCCTGAAGAAGGTTAATTGATGCAATTTGTCTCTGTCTTTCTTCCCACAGACGCTGAAGGTCGCAGCATGAAAGCCGCCTTTTGTCAGCTGAAAATATAAGCTGGCGAACGACGACAGTAATTTATCAGCATCTGCTAAATGTCAGCTGCTGTCAGATCCCTAAAGCTGTAAAGCTAATACCAACCAGAATCCGGTTTGACCTGAATAAAGAAAAATGAATAATACTCTTTATCAAAACCATACGCCCAGGTCTGGTATAGAACTAACTTGATAAATTAAGCTGGATTACCTCGAATTTTGCCTAATGTTGACATTTCGAGATGATATATTGCAAATTAAGCCGTAATTTGCTTGAATTATATTAAAAGTACTTATTTTACATTGGCCTCGACGGTAATACCTGGTATCCTATTCATCACTGAGTATATAATTGATGTTAGTTTTATTAATCCCAATGAAATAAGTGGGGGTAATTCAGATATAATTTGGAACATCAGAACGCCCGTAACCGATACAGGGTTCTCTTTAATTTAATAAATTTAACTGATTTTTTCAATCTTATCTTCTTATCCGGATATGTAATCATGGGATATAGTCACAGGATAACATTTGCGGATCCTTTGCAGGCTTTACCTTTGAAGAACAACAGTTGCTGAATTATACAACCACCCGAGTTTACAAAGCCGGATTCAATGAAACGTCTGCATCAATCATCTCAAACTTTACAATTAATTGAACTTGAGTCCCTGAGTTTCGGAGCTCTAGCACAATAAAGTATACAAACACATCCCTGCGTCGCCAGGGTATATATGTTGCCTTCTCTTATTCATCCTTCCGTTTGAATATTATTAATCTACTGCAGTGCTGACCTTCGTCTGTCCTAGGAACTAGTGCCAACAGAATTTCGGAAATCCAGCTGTTGAAGACTCCAGCTGAGCTAACTTGCAGGGTTTGTTTTAGAAAGGTTTACACAACTAAAGCTTGGCTTAGCATTCAGTGGTTCATATTTTTTCCAACTTAATAATTGAAAACGAGGTTATAAGACCATCATGCAAAAAAGCTAGCTTATCATTCAGAAAGAATCGATGTTGCAGATTACTGTAAATTTCAAATCTACAGATTACAGATTTTTATATGACAAGCATGTATGATATACCTGATAGCTTAAGTATTAAAGAATACACTTTTCAAGATGTCAATGGGACCAAGCAAGAATCTTAACAAGACTTTGACTTACAAACATAACACCGTAATAAGTCGTCTCTTTGTGGGAAATAATCCAGCATAAACGGAGCATGCGCAGCGACAAGGCAATTAACTGTAGACTGGTACCCTGCTCTATTATGGCCCTCAGCTATTATTGGCCTAGAGCAGCGGTGCCATAATAGAGCGGGGTACCAGTCTAAGTTAACTGAAGCAAGTTCAGCTGCGCTTGCGCAATACAGGGTGGTACCGAAAGTTTTTAAAGGGAAGTGTAGTGGACTCGTACCCCGCTCTATAATGACCTTCAGCCGATCATAGATTGGTAGAAAACCATAATAGAGCGGAGTACCAGTCCAGGAGGTGTAGGATCCAAAGGACACCTGCTTGCAAGTTTTGCAAAATATCTCTCAGAAACAATTTAACAAAACCTACTTAAGTCACCTCATCTGGTGCCCTTTATCCCTTTCCCTTTAAACATAATTTAAATAATAAAATGGCTCTATAAAGCAAGGTCTACAGTTGATACAGTCTCGTTTTGTCATGTAATGTCATATACGTTGATGTAGCTGGGGATGCCAGATCATGCATGGTGTTATAAGTCATTGAGTTGATAAAACTTCAGATAAACACGTAGGTGAGGAAAGTGGTCGATAGCTAAGCCATGCAGTTTCGATCCTTACAGGTAAAAAACGTTTGTAATTATTCTGTGCATTATCTCATTATATATCTGTTCGTTTGTTGCTGAATACAAAAGTTTCCTAGTAAAACCACCGAGGCACATGGACATAGTATCTTCAGTACATGCATTGTCATAGTTCTGTTTGTGAGTAAACACATTCAGTATGTGTCTATTTTCCATAACAAGTTCGCCTGATCAGAGTTCCGAACTTGCACACGCACAAAAACTCCAAGACAAGGAAAAAAATGAAAGACAAAACACAAACGAGACAAGGGTTAGAAGCTTGAGAAAAACCCATGATTTTATAAGGTTACGCGGTAGGACCAAAAGGTAAATGCTATATTTATGTTTTGTGCCACTGAGTGCACCCAGTGAAACTAATTTCCACTTGTGTACAGGTTTACTAAACGATTTTACAACGAAATATTTGCAGGTACCATAATCTTTCAAGGAGAATACACTAATGTATATTTAACACATGTGGTATGAGAATAGGCCCCTTTTAGTTCTTTCGATCATCATACTCCTAATGTGTGTTATTTGTTTGAAGTAGTTATTTGTTTGAAGGCCAAAACTATTTCTAATGTGTACAATAATTAGGGTAAATAATGAAAGAATTGATAAGCAATGAATGAACCAGTGAGATATGGGCAGATATAAATAAACAATTATTGAGACAATAAAAGCATTGGTACCGTTACATACAGTTACTGGAGTGATAAGTTACTGTGTATATACTATATTTTTATCTTGGCAAATTCTGTTCAAATGCATTAGGCATATATATTACATGAGAAGAATTTTCCCAGGATTCCTAATGGACAACCTCTCACAATTACAGGTTTGTGACCCCCTATCGGGACGTATATTATATAAAAGTATATTTGCAAAATATGTGTAAAAAGCAAGTATGATAACTGTGTTCCTAGATGAACCTTATCTTGCTGTAAATAGTAAACTCCTAGCTTTCATATATGACATTAAGGAAATCCATTTACTCATTACCGGTATAACGAATGCTGATTAAATCAGTCCAGCAGCGGGAAAATTGTATTGTTCGCCGATGATACAGAGATTAGTAAAACCCAATATACAATCAATACTCTACTTGCATTATATCACATTTATTATTTAATTTCATATTCATTATTTAATTCAATAAAATAAAGCTGTTTCACTCGCAGCATTTCGGGTGTGAAATTGTCAGGTTTTTTTAATGTGCACATTTCTAATTAATACGGTATTGAAACTATAGTGTTTTAATAATTGGTGCACAAAACTTAAAACGAGTCTTAAACTTAAACTTAAAAAGCAGTTAATATATTTCCCCTCTTTTTACAAGAAGAGTTTAAACGAAAAATAATAAAAAAAAACAAAACAAAAAAAACAGAAAACTGAATATACGCCAGACTTGCGTTCATTGAAGGTAATTACACTAATATTGCTGTGAGGGGATGAGCCCGAAAGAAAACTGAAATGTACAAGTTCATGCCCAAGCGTTGTCGATTTCAGACCCGTTATAAAATATTAACATATACACTGTTAGGAAATACAGTAGTTGTCTCCTCATTATCAATTTATACCAGTATATTTGGATTTGCATGTCTCATTTAACCGAACTATCAGCAGTATTTTCATGTTCCTTCACCAAACCTATCAACGTGAAAAGATAGACTGACCCAGTATACAGAAGCGGATCCAGATAGGGTGGACCCCCCCCCCCCCCTTTTCTTCAGCTGCCGCAACCTAATAAAGGCCTAAGGCAATTTTTTGCGGCCTGAACCCCCCTTCCGGACTTTAGGACCTTTTTTAAAGTTTTATGATAGTCCCAATCGATTCGACCTCATCCTTTTCCTAAATCCTGGATCCGCCCCTGGTATGTAAGGATGGTGTGTCGCTATATCTAGGGTATGTGCGGCGATCAAGCGACATATTTTCTAACTGAAATTATATACGTCCGTCCCTATTATTTGATCCTGTATTCCAAAAGTATCAGTCAAGACTAAAGTTCCTGACACAATTGCGTGTGTCGCGGCATGGAATTAAGTACTTTAATACACATTTCAACAATTTAGTGGCAAACATAATTATCAACGTAAGAGCAAGGCAATAAAAGATCCAAGATAATATTTACATCCAGGAGAGAGATAAAGAGAGACAGACTTTATCCTGACAACCACACTGAACTGACTCAGTTCTAAACCGTTAACCTCGTTTGCTATGTGGCTCCGTTATGGGAAACAAAATGTCGTGTTCACGTTTAAAGGTTACTGTGTTTATGCATTATGCAGGCCGATTCCGACATCCGACGTTTATTAACTAAAAATTATAAATATATAAACTTTCATAAACAGCGGAAACGCCACTTTACACAGGCTCTCTGTTTTATATGTGTCCACATGTTAAAGCCTATTGAAAGTTGGAGAAAATAAAAATCATCCGCAAGACTCTAAAATATATGTCATTAAATTTAAATTATCTAGGCTAACTTATAACAAGTGACCTATGGGTCATGACGCTCAGCCGACTGACATGTTGACAATATGTCCATATGTCTTATGCACAGGCAACAAAGTAAGATATTGTAGATTGCATCATCGTTCATGCATATAAGCTTAAGTTCATCAAGACCCATAAGCACACCAATTTGATGACAATCCAACAGGCCTTTCCTGAGGAATCTGGCAATTTGCGTGTATATTGCATTATTTCTAGGGTACTCAAACATACCCCGAAACCCCGAAACTGGATGTCAAGTTAGAAGATTCTAGAACCAATGGTTAAAATTTGTGCCCTGTTAACAGATGATAACATCTTTAAAGGTCTAAAAAATAAGAGAAAAAAATCATTAAAAAATACAGGTGGTCCCACCGGTCTGCAGAAATTGATAAAACACTCCATAACCAATATCAATGCAGAGAATCATGGTGATCAATGCATTAGTTGTTCAGATACTCGAGATTTTGTATCAATTTTTTCATTATTCTAGGGGGTACTTTTAAGCCCCATACCTCGGAGGATATTGGTAACAGAGACTTAATTTCAGGTTTCCAAGGAGATTTTTCATTGATCTTCCTTGAAGTCAAGTGAGAAGATTCTAAATCTAGTGGTTACGATTTGTTCCCTGTTAACAGATGACCTCATCTTTTAAGGTCTCAAAAAAGAGAAAACAAATCGTAAAAAATCCGAAAAAATACAGGTGGCGCTACCAGTCTGCAGAAACTAATGAAACATTCCATGATCAATATCCAAGCAAAGAATCATGGTGATCAATGCATTAGTTGTTAAGTTACTTGAGCTTTTGTATCAAATTTTCCATTATTCTGGGGGGGGGGGGGGGTAATTCTGAGCCCAATAACTCCGAGGATATAGGTAACAGAGACTAAACTTCAGCTTTCCAAGGAGATTTTTCATGGACCTCCCTGGATGTCAAGTTAAAAGGTTCTAGGTCTAGTGGTTATGATTTGTACCCTGCTAACAGATGACCTCATCTTTTAAGGTCTCAAAAATAGAGAAAACAAATAAAAAAATAAAGGTGGCGCCACCAGTCTACAGAAACTGATGAAACATTCCATGATCAGTACTTATGCAAAGAATCATGGCGATCAATACATTGGTTATTCAGTTACTTGAGCTTTTGTATCAACTTTTCTATTATTCTGGGGGTATTTCTGAGCCCCATAACTCGGAGGCTATGGGTAACAGAGACCTCATTTCAGGTTTTCAAGGAAATTTTTCATGGACCTCAATGGATGTCAAGTTAGAAGATTCTAGGTCCAGTGGTTACGATTTGTGCTCTGTTAACGGACGGACAGACAGACGGACAGCTAAACAGACGGATGACGGACAAAGAGTGATCGCTATAGCTCAGATGACTTTCAGTCAGCTGAGCTAAAAAAATCAATCAGTCAAGTCAGAAACCACACAAGGAAGGAGGCAAGGTCACATAAAATGACGTAATATTTTGTCGATTTTCGAAAATGAAAAGAGCTGGGCGCCCTTTCTCTTCATTCTTGAGGAAATTTTGATTAAACTTTTTTTAATTTGATTTTGTTCTCATTCATCCTAGCAAAGGAAATAATTTGATTAAAACTTTTTATTTTTAAACGTCACCTTCTTATGTTACCTGAGCTGTATTATTTCATCATTCTTTGCCGTTCACATTAAGGAATCACATGAAAGGTCGTTTTACAGATTTAATCTACAGACTTGCCCTGACTTCTGCATCAAGCTAGAGCCATGTCCATTGAGTTCTTTTCAGTAAAGAAGGTCAGTGATAAGAAAAAGGACAATGCAATATCACAATTTCTTTCAACATACAAAGTCACTGTATTAAAAAATATAATTAATATTTATAAATAAAGAATTTCAGGAAAAGGATTCAATCATGAGCACCAGAAGGATTTTAGAAAACTCTGGAATATTCTGCAACGTCATCCCCGTTTTGTCATCCCGGGCAACTTAAAGACGCCTTGTGCAGAGCGAGTTTAGGTCTCCTAAGGATATAATTTATTTCTAATAAAAGGTATTTAAAGGTTGTTAAACGCTATACCTTGATCATTTTAATTATTTTACTCTTATGTAAATTACACATTATATTTTGCTAATACAAAAATTACTATGGCCAAAATATACTATATTAAATCATTAAGCGAGCAGTTAAAAATAATATGCATGTTTGTAGTCCTCGGTTGTAAAATAATATTCGATGATTGACAGACAAAAGAAATGGACGATGACCGAATATTTATGGTTTATTTTATGTACAATCTATATTTCCGCGAAATAAGCATTATTGAATTATACCTCAAATGTTGACCGAGTAAATTAAGTCGAACTTATTATACATCACACTGAATGGTGATACAGGTAATAGCCGGACTGTTGACGCATCATGCAGCTTGCACAAAGTTCGGTTTTTATGCTGTTCGCTGCTTTGTGCTCGTTTTTCTTATATCTCAAACACAATAAGGATATTTTTTGTCGGATATATATGAATTATCCGGATGTGAATTCATAATCGTAGATGATCGATTATGCAAAAATGTGATCGATTTAAATCGATTATGAAAGAAAAGGACAAATCATCGATATAGTCAATAAAATGGCACACCACTAATGTTTATAAAATTATCTTTTAAAAAAAAATTTCGAGTATGTTCCATTTATATTCAAATGATGAGAATCAGACATTTTCAGTGGGAAATAGTTCATTTTATTGTTTACCAAGACGCATTACTTCCTTTATGAAACAAATTTGAGCCTAAAACGGACTCCTTTCTGTCGCCTTACCTATGAGACCGCTACTCAAGTGCGTCAGGGTAGTGGCAAGATCGTACACGATACTGGGGCTCACGTGGAAGACTGTTTGACACTATTACCCTCAAGACTGGACTGAAGACATTTTCTCCCTTGAAAAGAAACTCCGACAAAGACAGCGTGCTAATAAAGAGTACCATTCATCTCCTTTTAGAAAAAAAAACATTGTTCTTTACATTCATTTACTAAAGACATTATTTTAAATGAAGAATATCAGGTGACGGTGTTCCATGCAAAACTAAACTCCTTGTGATGAAAAGCAACATTGCTAGTTTATCCCCTACATCGAGTGACACAAAGTTCAACATCTATGGCTAGTCCAGGTCGTACCTAGGAGTCGGGGTTTCTGGATGCTGACGGCTATGGAGCCATTTCAGCTCCCAGCCTGCCTAGGAGCTTGCGTGCTGCTTTTTAAGTTAATTACGCACTTGGGATGTTAAGGGATTTATTTACAAAGGTTTGGAAACCTGTGAAAATCACTGCTTGTAAAAGAACCATCAATAAAAGCGGTGCCTGGCAAGATAAAAGGGGTTGCTGCTGCTTGGGGCTGCAGTGCTACAGCACTGTGGCTGAGCTTTTCCATCGGCGACACGGTGTTTCACTCAATAATTCTATGAGAAGATCTCTCGGAAGAGAATATCATCATTTTATATAAATATTTATTAGAAATATATCCAAGAATTGTTTTTTTATTAAATTTTGTCAGGTTTTTGTCAAACATATTTTGGAACTTGGCGCGTTTAACTGCTATAAGAAGGAATATTTCCGCAGCTAAGACGTATGGAATTAAATTATAGCAAGATAAAACTGACACACAACCATCAGACCAAAACCTTAGACAGGCAGCCAATAACTGCGTGTCCCCTACTTAAGAACTAAGCAAGTGACTTGGATCAAGGTTTGTGTTTCTTATCAGATAATTTCATCTTTAGGTAAGACCCTCCGTAACCTTCAAAATTTGAGCTCCTCTCTCTCTCTCTGTCTCTCTCTCTCTCTCACAGGAGATGTTGCCCCTTTGACCTTCGAAGATGCAAAAAAACATTTATATATAACCACAGTAAGTATGATTTCACTTCCGACACGAGCAAAATATTATATTTCCATCGTCGAATCGCAGCTGGTTTCTTAATTGCTTAATTTGTTATTCAGTTGGTTTGCAAGTGAATAGCCCCAGTCCCATCTAGTCAACGAGCCCTTACCGAGTTTTCCTTTGGCCAAAAAGTGGACTTTTCGGGCGAGCTTCGGCCGGACATTGTTTACTCGGACGAATTTCGTTAGTAATTTAACAGCTCGTCGGGGAGCTCGTCGCTCTTTAGTGCGGATCGAGATTAAGAGCGACGAGGACTCGCAAGAAATTCGGCCAAAGTTTTGCTCGGTAGCAGCTCGGGGGCCCCCAGCGAGAACGACGTGTGACAAGTCAAATTTCCTAGTTGCGTGAACTCCGCCAGGACACCACTGACAGGTCCAAACTGGTCAGACGGACCACTGAGGAGCCTCGGTCGAGTGAAAGAATCGTCGGACGAGTTCCGAAAGATCTTTGGAGGAGGCTCGGGCGTGTTTCCAACGACGTCCTGTCGAGCCCCTTCACATTTCATGTGCAGAAAAAAATATCTGGTCTCGGTCGGGGTTCGATATTTATGTGACCACAATCTGTAAAAACGACGAATGTCGGCCGGGTTTAAAATGGACGAGGAGCTCGCTGCTCGACCGATATTAAAAATCAACCGGAGATCGATCGGCCGGTAATGTGACTTAGGATTATTGTTATTCCAAACGTGATAATCAAACAAGGAACAATCCCTTGCATTCTTGGTTAAATTAGAATTACATAATGTTGTTACAGGAGTATATCCCTTTGTAAGATAAAAAGGCAATCTGATTATCCCAGCCTAGGCCTATAATAAAAAACTGGTATTAGGAACCATCTTTGATCTAACAAGCAGAGCTCATCCGTGATTCACCATGTGTAATGTTTATGTGTGAGCAGAACATACCACAATTTGATTAGGAACCAGACTAGGGTGTAAATGCACTGTTTTTAGGTAACTATTCTGTTTAAGGACGATACCTCAAATGATTATCAGGGCCGCCGCATGTCAATGTTCAGAATCTGTGTCCTGAATCTTTAATTATATTGCCTACTTACTTATATTGAATAATGAACGAATTATATCATCGTTAATGTTAGTACTGTATTTTAATGGGAATGATGTTCAATACGGTTTCCAAGCGCACCTCGGTCTCTTTTGAAAACAGATATCGAGCAAACGTCGGCATTATGATATAGTCAAATATTTATCAGTATTGAAATATATTTTATTCAGCCAAGACAACAAAATAAACATAAGCTGATTACATAAATACTTTGCATGGATCTTGTAACGATAGCACTCGGAGAATAAAGGCGCGCCCGCTTTGTCTTATGACAAAGCACTTAAAGCACAAAGTTCTTAAAGCACCTAGTCCCAGGAAGAGTCTTTCATTTCGTCCTCAAATCAGTGCCTACATCGTTATGAAGATAGACGGGAATGTCCTGAAAATCTTATCATTCATCCGGCGAGTAGTCCAGACGAAAACACGATCAGTTAAAAGAAATTGGATTATGGCAAATAACAAGACAAGGGAAAACCATTACGTGCTGTGTAACTTATATATGTTGAAACTGACCTAAAAAAGATCCAGAAGGCACTTCGCGAGTACCCACAATTCTGTATACACGTAGGAAGAATCATTTTGTCAACAAAATATAATATTTATGATGTAAAAGTGCAGCAGGATGTTGAGTGGTTTTAAGGACACTGTCTTAGTGACTTAAGGGTCAAGGCTAAACGACATAATTTTGCTACCAGTTTAATGCTTGTATTTCATACATCTGCAGAGTAACATTTCGGTTTGAAATTACGTGATAAGGCGGAGGCATATAGCATGCAATTAAGATGACATTATCCAAGCTCGGTTTACCGTGCATTATTGGCTTTACATTTGTGATTATTCCTTGATGACGTTTCTGTATCCGAATCATGTGCCGGATCAAAAAAAATATAATCGCTTCTTCAATGGCCAATTCATGAAATATCCAGAAAATTTAACGAGATTTCGTTCATGGTAGCAGGAATTAAACAAACACTCCTAAACACACACACAAACACACACACAAACTCTGACAGAGATTCCACGACCAGCGTACTGGCTTGAGAGTGGCGTTACATCCTTCACCGAGGACAACTTTGAAACGGTCGAAATTGATGCAAATATTTTCGTCATTTTTAATTAAAAAATTGTCTATAAGTAAGCTGTCACTTGACATACACCAGACAAATCGTTATTTTTAGTTTACTTTCTATTTTCTTACAACACTTACCATGTGCGAGAAAATGCTGTTTTTACTAAGCATATTGGTATTTCCGTCAGCATGGATTTAAAGTTTGGTGTGAGATCATATATATATATATATCCATATATATATATATATATTTAATCACCACTCGTGGTGATATCATTGCAGGACTGGTGACCGTTGCAGAATAGTCTACAGCATGACTTGTTTCACGACTCAGGTTCGGCTTAAGAGTACAATATAAACGTGTATCCGTGAGTCGTGTATTCGCGGTTAGTCTCATCGGTCCAAGGTGTTACATCAGTCGTCCCCATTTCTAGGTCATAACACCAAGGGTATCCCCCCCCCCCCAAGTCTCACTTGAGAGAGAGAGAGAGAGAGAGAGAGAGAGAGAGAGAGAGAGAGAGAGAGAGAGAATGCAAGCAACAATAATACATGTATACTATAAAAGTTATGTGGGTCCATATCCAAAGTATTGAAGTACTGAAATCCACAAGCTATAGACTGGCCCAGTCGATGCAGTGCTTAAAATGTTAAAGAGAGGCAGAGAGAAGAGAAAGAGAGAGAGAGAGAGAATGGGGGGGGGGGGATAGAGACAGAGAGAGAGAGAGAGAGAAAGTGAAAGGGAGAGACAGAGACAGACAGACCTTCAGACATACAGAACGATAGAGACAGACAGACAGACAAACATGCAAACAGACAGACAAACAGGCAGACAGAGAGTGATAGGGGCAGAGGCAGGAACAGGCAAAAAAAGATATAAAAAAGAAAAACGAAGAAAAAGTTTAACCAGGAAAATCAGGGAGTGGCGATATTTTCCGCTCCTATAAGATATTTAAATTTTATCACTGGAAAAAAAAAGAATAAAAAGGCATCCGGTTATTACAGTTATATAAAGAAAGGGGCCAGAGGACGGATGGGGAAACTGTATATTCTGCATGAATTGTACCTTTTTTATGCAAGATGAAAACAAATAGCTTCTATTGCCACGAGAGGAAGGCAAAAAACACAGTATATGGTATCTGATGTAATTTCTTCTCGAATTTTACGAGCACTTGCGGAATTTAAAATTTTCATTAAGTTATATGGACGCACTCAATAGCCTATTAGATCCTATGCCCATGAATTATTTATTTGGTTGTACACGGCGGCTCTCACAATGGAAACAAAAGTTTTTGGGTTCATTTTTATTCCGACAACATGATCACCACAGAAAGTGAAATAAAACTGCATGCATATTTTTTGCCTTTTCCTATTTTTGAACACTAATGTTATACTTTACAGTATACATTCGAATATGTAAACACCCGGTTCCTGCTATACTCATTGCTGATGAACACAAGTACCCGTCGAATGCATTTTACTTGAATTCTATCAATGTTTTATTGGCACTGGTTCTATTACAATATCTTTAATGTTACTATGCCGCTTTCGGATTTAGTGTTGTTTTATATATTCAGAAAGCAAATAAATTAGAGTGAATGTCCTGAACCAGAAAATGTAAAAGTTAAGTGCTATTAACAGAACGAAATATTGTGTATTCCTTTAGTGTTCCTTTCCGAAACATCCATTTAGACAACGGTTTTATTAAGAACTGCCATTGGTTAAATTGTTTATTGGATAAATAAAAAAGGAAAAATAATTAACAGAAATATTAAAAATAATATGCTGGATTATTTCTGGTCGGGTTGAATATTATAGGCAGGGCTGGCTATCACCTTCAAATATCCTGTTGTTTGTATTATATATACATAAATGAATTACTAATATTATTATTATTGATTCTTTATCATGTTGTATATACTGGCACAATAAAAGTAAATCAGTTTACTTCAGACACGACGTATGGCAATATTACTTATTAATCAACTTAGTTTGTATTTGTTGTTGACAGTACTCAAAGAAACATTTAAGTTTTCTTTACTCCTAAAATGTGCAACTGACTTAGCAGTTAGAGAATTCTGGACTTTAGTTTGACGCAGACAAAACAGATAGTGTGCACAATCACAGCCTGTAACACATCGAAAGGCTGCCATTCTTAAACAATACTTCTTTTAAGTTGACCCGTGTTATCTTGACTCTTCCTACATTTATTATCGGATGTGAGGAGAGAATATTGATGAATAATTAATTATCACTTCCTGCCTATCTGTGTATGGAAATATTCTTGTATACTAATAAGTAATCGAGCAGACTTTGCAAGTTTTCTGTGTTACAGATGTCTCTTTTATTGTATGCAGCAGTCTTACACGTGTATGTGCAGCGCTAGCATTGTCCGTTGCTATGGCGGCATAGCCCGGCCCACGCGTTGGGTCTGACGTGTAAACACAGCGGTCATGCTAGTCTGGGGCTTTCTCGCCTGGCCGAGCCGTGCCGACTCTCGTATGAACCATGATATGTAGAAACTCAGCGTTCGTTGTTCTAGATGTTTCCTGTAACATGTGTAGTATTGGGTTCTTCGGATTGTTCGGGAAATGGAAAGTTCTCGGCTTGAGGTGGAAAGTTATAAATAAGGGGCTGTGTTTTAGAGCCGGGGAAAAGAGATATATTTCAGCAGACTCAGAAGAGTGTAAGTCAGATTTGGACCTTTTTTCTATAATTGCGGCACTTATAGCTTTTCTTCGAATTTGTAACGGAATTTAATTAGTCTCAGTTTGCCTTTGGGATCACTATCAGAACTTCACTTTTGGATTACAACAAATTGATTTTGTGATTGAACTGGACTGTTATTCTCTCAGAAGATTTATGTGAACTGTTCATCTGGATTATTTGCTTTAGAGGAGTTTCTGTCGCTGTGACAGTGGTGGTAACCTGGTACTGTACACTTTATTTATATACTAGTATTGATTTACTGTTGTACTGTTTTTTATACTGTGTAATTGTATTGATTTAGTGTTTTGTAATATTAGGATTGTTTTAAGAATAAATTATAATTATTTGTTAACAAAAAAAAAAAACAACACTGACTTCTTTTATCCTCGCTCTAGACATTTCACGCTGCCTAGTGAACAGAATCTGATTTTTTTTATCTCCATTACAAAATTTATGTTCGTCATGCATACGTGACCTGTTGATATTAGGTTTCGTAACACCTGTGATTTATTAAACATACTGTCTAAAGACACGTTGGTGGCTTTAAACTTTCATTTATCTAAACCCATTTAGATGTCTAAATTTGTTCCAGAAACATTATTTTTTACGAAATAATCAGTTTTGTCATTTTCAACAAAACATAGAAAACATCGATATTTGTAAACTCAATTACGATACGCAGTATGCGAATCACCGGTTGCGACATATCGATATATCGATCATATGGAACAACCCGAGTTATAGCACTATTATAGCACTATAGCAAATTTATGTCTACTTTATGTGATATTATTTTACTCTCACTTGACAGTGTCGTGTCAATTAATATAGCAAAAAGGGAAAATTCATGTTAAAAACACAAATACGTGCTCATAAACCGAAGAAAAATCTTTCAGCATGTTACTACTTAGGGGTTTCATATTGTTTTACAACACGGCTATAACATGTTCTCTGCAGCCTCCTATTAAAGGTAAATAAATTTGACCTCCTTGTTTTATCAAACTAATGCCAATTGATTTTCGTGCTCCGTCCTTTTTAGATAGTGTGCACAATCTTATGACTGCTTTTTATTTTTAAAAAATCATAAGCAAACTACAAATTAGCTTTTAAGAGAATAAAATGAAACGACTCTTAGGAGTAACATAAATTCTTGAACCACTTAGTAGTGTTTTCATTGTGTTCACTCCTAATTATTAAAGGTTTCTTATTTGAAAAAAATAACGAAAAACTATAACCCATTCTCCAGCTGAACCAGTGAAAATCTGTTTGATGCTGCCGATAAAACAAGTCATGACTTCAACCAGCCACGTTTGCAAAATCACATCTTTGTAGTAATGGAGAAAACAATTTCCTAATGCGATTTTCAATCCATGCAATTATCTCGAGAGACAAAATACGTCCATAAAAGCACACATTTTCACGTACCTTCAAATAGAACTCGTAAAACAATGCATGGAAATATAAGAAAATAAACATGAAATTATGTCTACATATAATGTGTTTTAGTAAATGAATCTCCTAGCTAAAAGCTGCAGCTTAATTAAAAGGAAAAAAAAAAAAAACAAACATGAAATAATGACTACATTTTATATGTGTTTTAGTAAATGTATTTGCGGGCTAAAAGCTACAGCTTAAGTTATGAACATTGCAATGTTATAAGATGTCTGGCCTGCTATTGCGATAGACTTATAGGTCACGTGATCACATTAAAATTCATGACAATATGAATAGAGCATTAACTATGAAAGTCACGAACTTATACTTTGCTTGGCCTGCATTGGCTGGCTGTTAGCTATTTGTAATCTAGAGAAGCATAACTGACAGAACACATTATGACAGTAAATTTGGTTTCCATCAAACAAGTTTGTATACAAGTTTTTATTTTGATGTCTTTGCGCAGTAGTCGTTTATTTTGAAAGATAATTCAAAGTCCCCGAGAGATTGAGGACCTTTACAAGTGTGTGCAATCCCTCCCCCCTAACCCCGGGCTTCCTTTTGAAAAAAAACAACTTTTTTTCAAACAACCCATAAATCGGCCGAACTATTCAAACCATGGTTATCATGGAAAAAACGGAAACGTACTCCCAAGATTCATGTGGACATGTGTTCCGCGCTTGAATTTAAAATCTTAACTTCCTTTTCACAGAGTGAAATTCCTTAACAGACGATATAATGAAAATGGGGTTCAGATGGTATTACAGGGTGCCTCCTGAAAAAGCGTGACAGGCGAAAAATGGTTTGCTGAACATTTGTAGATGGTAAGGGTAAAGACATATCAATAGTCAATTTCATTTTGGAGATAATAAGAATCACCACAATAAATATTTTATTATAAAAACTTGTTCCCCCTGTGGAAGCCATTCATTTCGATTTATTTATTCTTCAACTCGCAAGGTGAACTCGTGTCACTGAAGCATGACAGAGTTCACATATGAAATGCATACACGTGAACACATGACTGATATTAAAGGAGATTCTGGTGAAGGTCTGTACGCCCTGACTACAGATTCGAGTATGTTATCAATTTAAAGATGTACTGGTGATAATTTTTCATGTATCACCGTCCCTACAGACAACGGATCTTTAACAATTATATGTGACCCCCCCCCCCCCCCCCCCCGTCCCCAGACACCCCCCCCCCCCCCCCACCAACCCAACCCGAATGATAATTAAGTTGTGGGACTTCTTATTGAAAAAAAAACTTCATAAAACACATGACTTGGCCGAACTTTTGAAACCATAGTAATCATGGAAAGATATTTTTGAATGTGTAAAAATCAACATACCTGTAATCCATAAATAAATTGTCAAACGGTGGTCACATCACCAGACAAGTGCCCAGTGTTGACTAAATCATGTGGTCTTTGGACCTTCCTTTAGAGGCGTTACAATGGATATGGGGGATCAATGGGGATTATAGTGGACCCGCCTGACTGCGTATTGCACGTAAATGCCTTTCAGGCAGCACATCCGCTCCAGCCATGTTTCTAACAGGCCACTAAAAATCCCCGAGGCGCCTCCTGAAAAAGCGTCACAGGCGTGGAGGACCTTGTAGCACAAAGGAAATAGGGGCACCTAATGGGGAAATATTAAAATTATAAATTATTCAGCTTAACAGGGCATAATCCCGCAAAATAAAACAAACTTGTCTTAGAAGAGCGCACCACAGAAACGTCTGCCGAATTTGGAGAGTCAAATCAGAACGGAAGCAGGAAAACCGAGGTCTAGAAAAATCCCAACTCCGTATTAATTATATAGAGAAGATGGGATGTGACCATTTTCCGACAACCAAGAGATCCGAAAGTTTCTTTGTCCCATTGCCATCGGATCGCATAATGTCGTATACTATAGAAATGGCAGACGTGCCTTTTTGGCTATAAATTTGTTTGCCCATTTTTTTCAATAAATTCTTTTTGTCAGAGCATATGAACACTTCATAGCATTTCATTAGATAACTGTAACCTGGTATCGTTTTCTTTAAACGCTTAATATAGCTGGTCCTACTACCTCATTGTTTCTCTTAAAATCTTGATTTCCACAGTCTATATTATAATGATTTAATTGCTTGTCGCAGTGTTCCGAGTTATCTCCAACAGAGGTCTCTCTGATACGTCTTTAGACCCTGTTAAACACAAGCACTCGATATGAGCATTCCGACCGTGTAAAACCTACTTTAACCTGTCAATATTTAATTATTTATGGCTATAGTTACCTAGAGTACAAAAGGGAAACATGACACTTTACACTTTTTGGATAATCCAAAATAAACCCCGTAAATGTCGACACCCTATGCGAGTTAATTTAAGCATGGAATTTTCTGATTCCCGAGAATCTCGCAACACCCGTTGCTCACATTTAATAAACATCATATATAGGTGTCTGTGCCGTAATAAAGAAAGGGTAGAAAGACAGAACACACACACACAGACACATATATATATATAAATATATGACTCTTTTTAGTACGACACACATACATATATATATACACACACACACACACACATATATATATATATATATATATATATTTATATATATATATACTTATTAAGGCGCTAATGCGATGCTACGCGAGATGCCTTGTTTCTTCACAGGTAGGTTTGTATATGGTTATATCTGCCCAGCACATATCTGTACTAGTCAGGGTCAAACTTCCCGTATCCAGGGTGAAAGCCATGAATCAGGTGAATGATTTCTCGTGCCTATAGCATGTAAATGATCAATATTACATCATGCTATGGAAGTATATGATGTAGTTCATAGATAAAACATGGAGATCATATATATATATATATATATATATATATATATATATAAAGATGAATGAGTAGCCATGCTGGTTCATTGTATATACAAATGGTACATGAATACACAAAAAAAGGTTCATTGCCGATCGGAATCTAACCCATGACCTTACGATTTCCGGTCGCTGCTCTATCCACTGAGATCCATGCAGCCTATCCCCTACCCCTCTGTGTATTTGCACACTTTTATAGGAACACACAATACAAAATAGTCCGGCTTAATCATGCACAACCTTCAACAATTATCAGAATGCATGCATTGAATTATGATATGCGAGGAGAGGTTTCCAATTTGTAAACTTTTAAAACTATTCTTAAATTTAGATGCATTTATAAGCATGGTACTTAAAAATATCCATGAGGATATAACAATTTCCGTAGGGAATATTGAATAATAACATGCCAAACGAAGAACTGAAAATTTGAATTTCCCAAGAGCGGAAAGACAAGTTTGCTAGGGGAGAACTATAGATGAATGTTTCCTCCGAAGACGCTTAATATACCACTTGGGAGATATACTACAGTATTCCATGACGTTTCATTATACTTTGATGGTTTTTCATATAATAGATACCGCAAAAGGTGCAAGCAGTAAGTGAGTTTTAATAGGTGAGACACACACACATACACACACATATATATATATATATATATATATATATATATGTGTGTGTGTAAAAAGAAACAGTGACGCCTTTCAGGATAGACTCACTTGTTTATTAAACAGGTGTTAATAAAAAAGTTAGTTTATCTTAAAGGCGTCACTCTTTCTCTTTACCTTCACTTCTACTACAGACTTAACACGACTATATCATATATATATATATATATATATATATATATATATATATATATATATAAATTATTCAAATAAAATTTAACAAACCTTGTTGAAGACAAAAGCTATGTACTTAAATCCCAAAGAATATTTTAGAATAAATGGGAGATAAGCTAGGACTTGATATGAGGCAAGGATAACCCCGGGCGTCCTGCTTTATAAAATGTGTATGAAATTGATTTTAGTTGAAAGAAACTTAGCTCATGTCTTTTCACTGCAGGTCACCAAGTGCGATGTATCATAAAGGGATAACAATTAAATATATATATATAATATATATATATATATATATATATATATATATATATATATATATATATATATATATAAATCACGTATAACTCTGTACTATCACAGCCGTATACCACTTTGCAAAGCTGCCGTTCTTAAAAAAGCACTGTTATGACTTGACACTTGATCTGAACGAAATTATCATAAGATACGAGAAGAAAATGTTAATTAATTATAATAAGGGTGTTCAGTAATCTTTATGTTGTATGGAAATATTGCTCATATATCAAGCAGACATGCATAATTTTAGTGACGGGCCTTCAAATTGGTATGGGATATATCAGGTTTACTTGAGGCTTCAGTTTAAGTCTGACACTAATCGAAACCCATAAAATTTCTAAATTTGGAACACAAACATTATTTGTTCTACAAAAAAAAATCAGTTTAAGGAATGTTTGACCCAATATCGAAAAATATTGATATAAGCAAACTGTATCGTGATAAGCAATATTCGAATCATGGTATCGTGGTATTATATACCGATATAAAGATAATATCGCACAATTTTACTGATTTCATTTATTTTTATGTCTCCTTCCCCTCCCATTGGGGCGGAAGGGGGGGGGGGGGGGAGACATAAAATGTTTGGTTTATCGTCGTCTGTTGCGTCGTCTGTGTCATTTGTTTTGAAAGCGATAACTGTTGAACCACCCAACATTATGTCATGAAATTTCAAATTTTAATTGTTCCAACCAATATCTCAAATGGTTTTGAAAACCGTTGACCTTGTCCTTCATGATCAAGGTTAAATAGGGCGACTTCATTTTTTTTAACTATCGCATATTCTCGCTTAAAGATTTGAAACACTAATGGTTTCAACCAAGTTCTTTGAGGAGTTTAAAAACTGTTGACCTTGACCTGGACCTTCAAGTTCAAAACCTGCCGGGACAGAAATTATTTGTGAACATAATAACATTTGAACCACTGAGTATGAAATTTATGAAATTCGACATGTGAAATGTTAAGACAAAATTATCCAAATTGTTTAGAAACCTGTTGTCTCCGGGGGAATGTGACTTAGTTATTGTATTGCATATTCAAGTAGGGAGTATAACTAGATGATTGTTTAGATAATTTATTGTACATTAATATGGAGTACCATGTTTAGATGTTAGCGAGAGAACTTTGGTTAGAGAGCACACGTGTCTGATTTCATGTTTATTTCAGTAAAGTTTAATTCCGTGGGGGCCGTCTCTGTTCGGCGGTCTCTATATTACGATTGTTTGTTGTGCACCTGTTTAGTTTGGTTTTCCCAGAGTTTTGTCTTTGGAGGTATGATCCATATCACAAATTCATGTAATATTTGGCAGTCGGCATAATAGGAAGTGGTGATTTGCCAGAAGACGGTCGGGACTTGTGACGTCAGCAGGCGTATATAAGTCGTGATTATAATTAAGTTCTCGACAAATGCCCAATCAGCGCGCAAGTTCGTGTAGGCTGACGATATCTGCAGTCCAGGGGCAGGTCTATGTGCATCAGAGGTTAAACAGCTGAGAGATAATTGTTATAAGCGTAGGTGTCTGAGGAAGGCCACGGTGATTGCTCTGTAACGGACTTGCGGGCAAATGTCGCATTTTGCAGACGGACTGGTAATCTGGCGAATTTGCACCTGTTGTGAGCACTTCCACGAACAGACCGAGGACATTAATTAAACGCGTAACCGTGGAGGTACCAGATATAGCTGTGTGGAAGCATTTTCGGTTACCTAGAGCTGGATTATTTCAGGAGTCATCAGCTGTGCAAAACATTGACTCAAAGTCAAGATTACATCGTCTGTGCGCTAATTAGTGAAGACTAAGTGGACTTTGTCTTGAGAGCTGCACCAGTGCACCATGTGTCTAAATGTTTTTTTTTTTTTTTTTCACTGTGGACAGAGCGCGAACAAACGGTGAGCCGGGCAGCGCAACATTCCGTATAAGGTGTGTCATGTTTACAGGGACTATTCTGTGTTCTGTGGTTAACGGACTTGGTGGTTATTTCTGTGATCAATATCGAACTTTTAAGATCATCTGTGCTTGTATGTATGGAGCGCCTATATGCAGAGAAGGTTAGTGTATGTTTTCTTTAATATATTGATTATTTGTGTTAACTCTTGCCCTCGACCAGTTATCTTTTGGAGTGTATGTATGCATGAGTTTCAGCCAGATAGTTAAACGAACGTTCACATCTCAAGTGGTTTAACACCGGTGACCTTGACCTTCATTTTCAAGGTCATATCAGCAGAAATAAATAATTTATGGTTTTCACTATCGCTATAAAACAATCAATTTATTTTCATGAAATTTAATAAGTGAAGAAAAATCTCGAAAGTGTTTGAAAACCGGAAACCTTGACCTTCATATTCAAGGTAAAATCAGTAGGGATAGAAATTATTTATGAATGCTGTAATTTTTGAAGTGGTCCATATTTTTCCCCTCAAATTTAGGGATGGGAGGCCCTTTGTGAGAGGACATATATGATTTTGCATAGCAAAAACAACCTCATTCTAGTTCCAGCATTTTAAAGTTGGTTGTCTAAATGAGTTTTTTTAATATGAAAGTTTTTATATGGTATCAGATTTTGAATACATTTTTAAAATATTTTTTTGTGGAGGAAACCGCCTCCATTCAATAATGCTGACTCATCTAATTCAGCAAAGTATTTACATCGGCAGGGTTCTATTTCGGTTTGGGATTTCGTGACAGGGCGGTAGCACTTGCATCCTGTCATTTTATTTTATATCCTGGGGATACCCAGGCCCGAGGTCTACCACACCTGCAGGTCCTGGGTTCGAATTCTTCCCCATTCCTCCCAAAGACGCACTCGTTTGTAAGGGATACACGCCTGCTGGGAACAGCATTCCCATTAAGCCTGCACAGCGCTCACACTGGTTTCGGGCCTCGGCTGAGATTTGAACTCACGACCTCCCGCCTTTGAGTCCTGCGCTCTTCCCCTGAGCCACAGAAGCCGGTGAGGTTTTATATAAAGAGCAAGAAAGAACCAGGACCGCGAACAGGTGGTCGTTATTTGGAGGTGGTGGTCGTGAGGCGAGGTTTTACTGGGTGTAAATAAATAGTAAGAAATAGACAAGTGGACAAGTTTTGAACATACGACTAAATCTTGTAGAAGGTTCGGCAAACATTAATCACTTAGCCATGTATACACATATATGCTAAATATATATTAAACAAAATATTTAACTTTATTAATCATGCATGCATTAAAAAAAATATGTGTGTTCTATGCAAACCAACGTACCAAACTGCAGTTTGTCTTGTATATATTCATACAGTATATTGTATTTAATCAAATTTACTTAGACCTATTATTTTTTACACCTTTTTCTGACAGATTGAATGTCTTTTTGTATTAAATGAAAAAAAAATGCCTCCATCCATTGTTATATAAACAACGTCCTTAAGCATATATCCTGAAAATAGAACGATGTTCTCAGATATTGAATTAACAGTAACCTTAAAATACAATCAGTGTGTGTTGTCCTTTTTTTTCATGAGGGGACGGCCATTAATCAATTGTCGAAAAACGTATTTTTATCTCAGATATCAAATATAAATTTTGTGTCTTTAGTACAACGAATGTCTCCCACTAGTCCGTTTTGTTGTAATTCCTTTTACTAATACATATTACACATAATCTTTATAAACTTTCTTGCCTCTCTCTCTTTCACCTTTGCTCCCCTCGTATTCATGATGCACAGCTGACATAGGTTTACATGAAATAAAGATGTTTTTACGCTGTTCAGATAACTGTTACCCGTTCAAACGGAGGAATTAGAATTTTAATTTTATTAACCACAACCGTGTGTGACTGTAACAGGCCAGCAGGAACCATCTTGTTAGACAGAAAAAAATACTAGTATTGATTTCAAAATTAATTGTGTACTTTTGCGGCTCCCAGATGTTTCTTCGTGATCTATACATTTCCCATATCAGTAAACTGAAAAAAAACAGTATATTTTTTCGGGATGCAATTTCTGCTGCCTGCGTAAAGTGATATTGGATACCGGATATAGAGTTTCACTGTTTCCTTCGTCTATGCTGAAACTTAAATCGAATCATGTAGTCAACTTCATAGCATACGATTTTTAGGGCAGATGCCGCAGACCCCTCCCGCATTTTAGAAGCAAACGCTGCTTCAATCGCCAAATTCTATTGTATTCGTGATCAAAGTAAAAAAAAAAAGTTGGCTAAATGCTGCTTGTTACAAGTTTAGAGACATTATACAAATTTTATACATGGGACCGTCATTAGGGCATTTTAATGGTACGTGGTCTTCCTCACGGAATATATCGTGTATAAAAATTAATATATATTTCTTTTAGATTATGTGTCTTATCTATCAGGCTAACATATCTAAATCATTAATGTTTTTCACTGGAAATCTTATGCTTTTCTAAGATGATTTAAAACATATGTTTAACATCAACAGGATGATTTGGTAAAAGAATTTTCACCGAAATCCGATGTTTTTTGTTGGTATTGTATGATTTGTGACTGGTTATTGTAGAATAATATACATAATAGACCGTGATGTATCTATTAGGAATAGTGGTCTGATTAAGAAAATTGACAAAACCCGAATTGTTGGTGTCTACCAGGCAGATACTAGAAAACTGAATGTCTTTTAGTCAAAAATTAAGGAGTTCTATAAAACACTTGCCATAGAGTAGACAAGATTTTGCATTATGAAAAAAAAGAGATTTGTTTATGGCACATTATGGATATTTACTGTTTTTTTTACTGGTAAATCATTAATGGGTAATTGCTGGTAATTGCTTCTATGCATTATATGTCATTATACACTGTATTTTATGCTATCATGTTATCAATTCTAAGTTATTATTGTTATTTTTTATATCCTTATTATCTTGTCAACTCTATATCTTGGTCACAAGATAAATCCCATATTTTTTAAACAGAAGTTAGATATTGGAATAAAGATCTACACCTTGATTGTCGTTTTTTCACTCAATAATATTGGTACAGAGCAATAAAAATATACATAAAAGGCAGTGTATGTGTAATTTTCCATTGGTTTAAACCGTTCCATTCATTGTTGCTGCAATAGTCTTACATTTTTCTTATCAACAATTCGCTCCATACCTACAATTTTCTGTATATGCTTTATGTACACTCCAATTGATGGTACTTCTCCTGTATCACGGTATTTAAATGAAATAAAGGTTTACATATAAATGAGTTCATCAATTTCCTTTTTCCGTTCTTCGAAAGTTTTCGCAACTACATTTCTGCCGAACTATGTCAATGCTCTTGGTTTCAATAAACTGATTAATACTCGGACCTTATTATAAACATTTTCAAAAATGAACATGTTGCAGAAGTCCTGTCTGAATGAAAGATATATTCCAAGAATTTTTATTGCGTCCGTGTTTAGATTAACCAATTCAAACATGCTATGATACTTCAACGAATTTGTTTTCCTCCCTAGTCATGCAGCTTTACATTTATTTTTATTAAATTCTATTGAGGAACGTTCATTCATTAAATCTTTCTAAAATTCCACATCGTTTCCATTGAACGTCCCTAAGAAAAAAAATGTCGTGTCATCGACAAACAGGCACTTTTTAATTTCAAATTACTAAATTAATACCTTTAACAGCTTGGCATTCTCTTATTAATATTGCCAAAACTTCAATAACATGTAATAAATATGGTGCCAATGGGTTCTTCCTGTCGCCCCCCCCCCCTCAGATCGAAATATCCTGTGGTGTAGCCCAAATATGATGTAACATGCTAAATATAAAACTATAATATCTATAGAATTAAATGCTGCTGCAAAATCTATTGCGAACAGAATAACCTGTTTATTTTTCGAGAGACAATAATCAATGACATTACATAGTAGACGGGTTGTGTTTGATATTTTTCGACTATTAATAAAGGCCGTTTGACATTTACTTAACTTTTTGGTCTCCGTAAAGATATATACATCTGTTATCTTTACCTGTTTTTACAAAAGTGTTACAACTGCTTGCCGCGGACTATTTTTAAGTGACCCTCCTATATGACTTTATTTAAACAGTTTACAATATCGGCCCCTGGTTCGTCGAAAAATGTGATGTAAATTCTCTAGACAAACCATTGTCACCTGGAGTTTTATTATCATATTTCATTTTTAAGGCTTCCACAACTTGGTCTTTTATGGAGCCCCTAAGGTGACATACGTGATATTTTTTATCTGGGTAAATATCGCGTTCCCTCGGGATCTTTTCGCGTTCCCTCGCGATAATTTCGCGTTCCCTCGCGATCTTTTCGCGTTCCCTCGCGATAATTTCGCGTTCCCTCGCGATCTTTTCGCGTTCCCTCGCGATCTTTTCGCGTTCCTCGCGATCTTTTCGCGTTCCCTCGCGATAATTTCGCGTTCCCTTGCGATCTTTTCGCGTTCCCTCGCGATCTTTCGCGTTCCCTCGCGATCTTTTCGCGTTCCCTCGCGATCTTACAAATGATCACTAGGCTGGTTCCCTGCTCCCCTATATCTAGCATGCAACATCTAGCATACAAAAAAGTGGACGCAGGAACCAGAACAACAGTTATCTGTGTCTCGTTCTGTGTCTTTAACACCACCATGCTCCATCTCTTAGATATACACTTCTTTTTATATTTTTAGCAATTAGATTATCAAATTATTCTTTTCTATCTCTTTGTTTATTAGCAGTCAGACCAAACAACGGATCAACAATGTCAACCTGGAACAGGTCCATATCCCGATGTAATTGACAGAAATTAATGATATTTTTCACGTCAGTTATTGGTTCAGACCCATTTTTAGATGGGTCAGGCCAAATTACCAATCAACAATATCAACTTTGCACATGCCCATCTCCCTATGTTCATTTACTGATATTGGTATTATCTTATACACATCTGTTATTAATAAAATAAGACAAAAAATACAAAAAATATACACGTATTTAAATTTATTTAAATCTATTTAAAAAATAATAATAAAAATCATTGTACAAAGTATAGAACCTTTACAGGTATATACCTTTCCACCCACCAGCTACTTTCAACACATAATACCATAAAATATACAAATTATGATACTCGTAGATGATTAACTCATATTTATTTAATCTTTTCTTTTATTTCTTTTAATTCAAAGCTGTAGGAATGCATCGGCAGATCATGGTCGCATATTGGACTGGTCCTTCTTAAGATCGGAAGATGGCGCGCGACATTTATATATATATATATATATATATATATATATATATATATATATATATATATATATATATATATATATATATATATATATATACAAAACAAAAACTTAAATGCGCAATTTAAGAAAATTGATTTTAATCATGCCCAGTTTGACCCCCCCCCCCCAGCCTAAATTCTGAAATTTCTGGATCCCCAACTGGTTTGAATTTATCATTATGAAATGTTCTGAACTTTTGATGTCCTAAGTTGTGCTATATAATCATAATACAAGACATGAAAAGTGCGACGCGAAAGAGACCAATTTATGCTTGGACGGACAAGGGGTGATCACTAATGCTCTAATGACCTATGGTCAACTCAGCTAAAAAAATGCATGTATTGTCCAAGAAGCATGCGGGAGGTCCAATTTGGTTTGGTCAGGTTCACTGAAATGTTTTTACTTTACCAATTAATTCTGTTTTACGTTAACGGCTAGTAAAATCTGTTACATTATCGTTTGACTTCGCATTACATTATTGGTTAGTGATAAGTTATCGGTCATTTATTTATTACTTTATCAGTTGGTTTTACATTATCAGTTGTAACAGTCTCATAATTATTTTTGGCTTTAGGCCTCATCTGTTCTTCTTCTTCTGATACTAAACACTAGTATGCAGATATTCCAGTGTTCAGAGGGTTATTTTACCCTAGATCATTTTTATACCAACCTTGTCTCATTAATGTATTTTTCATAAATGTGATTCTCCATTAAGAAACAGAAATATTTAACTTATTTGCCGACCCCACATCAGTGAATACAAGACCACAAGCGTGCCCTGGGAGAACCATGTCATTCTTCAATTGCCAGTCGATAAACAAATGAAGCATAGAACCGACCTTTAGAGAATGAGAATAAAAACTGCTTATTTTGATATCTGGGCCCTGGTTCTTGGCTTTTAGTTAGTACGAGCCAGATGGACATTTTACTGGATTGTTATGCCTCCTTTTCCAGTTTGACATTTGCAAACTTTACTTTTAGCATTTACAAATACTCTTTTATTAAAGATTTTTTTGTTGGAGGTAACCGCCACCAATTTCTTTATTTTAATATTAACATCTGCAGAATTTCATTCCGCTTTCGGATTACGTGACACGGCATTATCGCACGCTTCCTCTGATTTTTTTTTCCTGGCGGTAACCAGGCCCGGTGACCACTGCACTTGCGAGCCCTGGGTGGGTAATCTATCCCAATGCTGGGTCGAACCCCCGAAGCAGGGCCGGCGAGCACGATATTCCCATTAAGTCTATTTTAGTCTCTCTTACGCCATCTTCAGAGATATATTACTCATTAACATTTTGTTTCATAGAACTATTTCATGCGAATGTTTAATAGAAATCATTTGTTAACTTTTCCGCAATTTTAACTGAAGAAATCTTAGAAGGAAAGATGATAAATATATGATAAAAATACCTGAAAATGTATGTATGTACTAAGATGACATTATTGTAATATATATTGTTATTTGTGATATATCGTGTTTCTGTAATAAAAATATGACCAACAACGAAGGCGCTATTTCTATATAGCAAATCTAATAATTTTAACACATTCCGATTAATTTTAGTATGTCTTAGGTTGTTTCCAGATAAATTAGATCATCTTAAACACCGGTTTGCACATATCTCCGGGTGGCTCGAGGATCCATAATAATAAACAGCAGATATGTGGAGCATGAGGCATATATATATATATATATATATATATATATATATATATATATATATATATATATATATATATATATATATATAGTTTTGACAGTGGAAGTATCAATTTTTCAAGATGAACTGTGTCCAGTATTTTTAGTATATAATAGAATCTGGCCTAATATTAATTTCATGTCAGGTAAAAGAAAAAAATATAAAATATTAATGAAAACATTTATGCCATATAAATGATATATATATATATATATATATATATATATATATATATATATATATATATATATATGTGTGTGTGTGTGTGTGTGTTATCAGTCCATTTGAGAGGTACTTATAATTTTTAACAATCTTTACCCAACATTGTTGATACACACTTTAATTACTACATTACACCCTTTCCTAAAATCGAATAAAACTTCCTTTGTTTTTTTCATCATTTAAAAGAAGGTTATGATTGACAACATTTAGTCAGATATAATATCTCTTGCCTATAAGGCAATTCATTGTCATCAGAAATAAGTCCTAAGGTCACTGTGTCATCTGCATATTTAATCATTTACTAATCTAATCTTATACAAGCATCGTTGTGTTGACCTGACATCGAGCGTATATCTTATTGGAGCGTAGTGGTGTTAAAGACACAAGGAACGAGGTAAAGTAAACTGTTGTACTGGTTCCCGCGTCCATTTATTTGCATGTATGCCAGATATAGAGGAGCAGGGAACCAGCCTAGCCGAACAGATCGCGAGGGAACGTGAAAAGATCGCGAGGGAATGCGATATTATCGCGAGGGAACGCGAAAAAGATCTCGAGGGAACGCGAAAAAGATCGCGAGGGAACGCGAAAAGATCGCAAGGGAACGCGAAAAGATCGCGAGGGAACGCGAAAAGATCGCGAGGGAACGCGATATTATCGCGAGGGAACGCGAAAAGATCGCGAGGGAACGCGAAAAGATCGCGAGGGAACGCGATAATAACCCAGAAAAAAAATATCACGTATGTCACTTTAGGGGCTCCATAGTCTTTACTTACGAGACCCTCACAAAACTCCGCTTCGCCTGCAGGAAGGGTCGGGAAAAATGTCGGAAAGAATTTTTGGTTGTTCATTCTCTTGAATATAATTATCTCATTTATATTTCTTCTGGAAAAAAAATAATTGTATTCCTTTCATAATAGAACCTGGTATGTGATGTCTTTATCATCAACAACCAAATTTCTTATGGTTGATTAACGTTATTCGTTCCCTCAAGGTTAAAATAAAAATACGTTGTATCACATCACCCTTAATCGGATTAATAAGCTTCGACTAATTTTCTGATAATAATCTTCTATTTCCTGTTTGATCAGATTATAATATTTTTGATTACAAGGGCTTGAACTTAAGCGTATCTCAGCATATTTTAACTTTTTTCCCAATATATGAAGCGTGATTCTCTTTTTTTAATTTTTAACCTTTGAATACTTGATCGTAAATTCTCTGATTTTATATTTTACGTAATCCAACCATATCTATTCATCATTTATTCTATATTTCTGCATTCTTAATCAGAGAAATATTTAACTTCTAGCATGAAGCACCATGTGAACGATTGGGTTCTGTATTTAACCTGGCTGCATGCCACTGCCGAATGGTCAGTCAAAATAACAGGTATTATTCCAACATCGTGTATAGCAGCATTCAAATAAGATGAAACAAATATGTTATCTTACCTACGATGCCGTAAAGGATTAATGGAGCTCCTGGTATATTGTCGGCAATTAGGATTCCTTGACCTCCATAAGTCTGAAAGATCATATCGAGATTTTAAATTATTAATAATTTGGTTCGACTTAGGCTTAGGAGTAAAGTTTGTATCTGCATAGCTCGATGCTATGAGCATATTGTAACAATATTTTATACGGTCAGCTCTTTTTTATTAAGCAATTAGTTATAGAATTCTCTTTTTTTATCTTCTAATTAATACTTTAAACATTTCATATAATAACCGATATTTCTGTCATAAATACTGAGTAATAATATGATTGAAATGATTTAAGTATTTTGTATATTTTTCCATTTTTCCCTTGTGAAACTCGGACCAACGCAAGTCTCTCTCTCTCTCTCTCTCTCTCTCTCTCTCTCTCTCTCTCTATATATATATATATATATATATTTACACATATATATATGTATACGAAAAAGAAAAGAAACTTTCGAAGCACATTTGGACCCTGAAGAGAAAACAAATAAAATATTCTACCATCTGGGAAATAATCCAGCACTCAACACAATGAAACGAACCTCGGACAAATGTAACCTCTGTATGGAGGAGAAATACAGCATACTGCACCACAAAAGCGACAAGTCAATAATCCTATTAAACAGGAGAAGTGAATTAATTTCGAAAAGCCGACATTTGAAGCCACCGAACCGTGTAAAATGAAAGTAACAGTTATAAACCCCAACAAGCGTCAGTTATCTGATGATCGCCCGGGTGCCGATACCGGCATCGGCGTGAAACTCGGAGTAATAACACGATGCTCCAGCGTGCTTAACGTTTAGTTAATCTGCTCTACCGTAGCTGTATCGAGCACTATACTGCAAGCAATGGAACCTACTTAGGATTTTATATATATATAATTATATATATATAGAGAGAGAGAAAGTGCTCGATACATAAAAGTATAGCTGCTACAATATAGGAACTGCATGTATACTACTGAAATGGTTTGCAAAAATTGTTTGCAAATTCAGGGCGTACAACAGAATCCCACTCTTAATAAACGAAGCGGATCCCTCAACACTTGCATAATTTGCATATTTGAATAAATTAGCAAAAAAACTAATATATTATAATACGGCTATAATCAGGCCGAATAAAGAAAAATGGGTAGAATTATCGATTATTCTGGGGTTTGCCGTCTTATACCGTTTAAATTATCCTGATATTTAATTTAATTCAAACATACATATAGACACATCAGGCGATTGTTTATATTACAATTACTGAAAGATGGTATAGACGGAACTGGAAACAAAACAATTCAAACGACTTCATTAACATTAGCATTAACATAAGCATTTTAGCATTAACATGATGATGAATGATAAATAATACTCTGCCTGTCAAGAGAAGGAAAATCTGGCCAGTGAATTAAAATAATGGGTATTGTCTCCTACAACACATGTGAAGAAGTAAGAAAGTTTTGATGCAAGGATGGAAATAATGTCGTGAAGAGAGAGCACTGATGGAAATAAGAGCAGTCCTATCCACCTATTGAGACGCCGTATAAAATTTCTGACATGCAATTGAAAGCAACCATCAAATTTTACTGATATTTGACGTTACGTCTGTGAGCCGTGCATTAACGATATGAACAGTGGTTACTTTAGATTGACAGCCGCTTCGAGTGGGCACTTTATACTGATTTCACAGTTTCTAGCTCGGCACTGACATATAATTTGTTTTAATAATATTGTCCCATAACTTGAATACCGGGAATATTTCGGTTACGCAGCAACGTCCTCTGACAAAGTAAAGAGGGATATCATAAAAAAAAAAGAAATTACATGCGGATTTTTTTTCTCGAAATTTTGAATTTAATTTTCATAATTCTTGATCAGTGGATTCAGATATTCCAAAACCTCTCAGAGAAACATCTCATTTCTTAGAAATGGCCCAATGGAAACTTAATCCATTGATATATACCTGTGGTGGCACTTATGAAGGTACGGTGACTCATTCTCGCGAAGCTACGGTGAGTGATTTAGGACACAGACCATTTTTTATGTCGATACAATGTAATGAAAAAAAAATAGGACACAAGAGTGGGGATCCTTTATCTAGAGATCTCGAGATAACCACTCGAGATTACGACTAAATATCTCGAGATCTCAAGATAAAATTTCACAGTAAAAAAAGTCTCTGTTGGCGTTGTACGAACCATTCGGACTTAAATGACGTAAAGCAAAAAAAAAAAAAAAAAAGGGGGAGGCCCATTCTGATATATACGGTGGCTCGTATAGGACATGCACAAAATTATTTTTTATCTCGTTCCCACGCGATAGTATCTCGTGGCCACGCGATAATTATCTCGTTCCCACGAGATAGTATCTCGTTCCCACGCGATAATTACTGTGGTTGTCTTCTTATTTGCGGTGGTTTCAAATATGTGATATTCGCGGTCGCCCTCTGACCGCGAAATTGAAACCACGCAGTTTTGAATGCATATATACCAGACAATGTCATTAATTTCAGAAGCTGCCGATAGTTTGCGACAGTTGAGATTTATCTTCAGCTACGTAGTGATGTCCATCGAGCCTGGTGTATATACGTTATGTGATTCAGGGAGAATGACAGGGCCCATTTAAAATAATACCGGTTGGCTTAGATGCAAAAATCGGGACCCTTTGCAGGTGCGTGCTAACGCCGACGGACCCGCCCGGCAGTTTTTCCTGTCCCCCGGTACATTACTGGAAATTGTCAATGTCCGCTGGGCACTAATATTTAAAAATTACGTGTATGTGTGCCAAGTTAGATGACATCCAGTGCCGCTTAAAATTAATATTGAGTAGAAGGTCCTCTTTCACATTGTGCCGTATATAGTCATGTAAATGAATAAAATTTACCACTAAAGTAGTGAACGTAGCCGCTAGGGTTGCGCCACCTTGTAACTGTATTAAGGACTAATTCTGTGAAATCATGACGCGCCAAACGATGTATGATTGGTTATAGTGATTATGGATATATTTGAAAGGTTCACAGTTCATTTTGGCACCAAAATGCCGTAAAACAGTGGGATATTATGTTTTGCTTGAGATTTTAACCGTGAGAAACTGAATACGGTTCCTTCTTCCACCTATATAGAATTAATTAGCAACATTTACGGCACTCAAATTATTCTGGGCACATCCCTGCCTTTGATACAGAAACAAGGGGGCAACCTACAGGCGTCCCTTTTTGGTTGAGCAGGTGATTACGACTCGACTTTTAATTAACAGGAGTAAGATACCCTTATCAAGACAGTTTCCCTAAACAAACTTAATATACGGTTTTGTAGTTACAGGTTGGTGTCTCGACACACCTTCATAACATTTGAGTTGTTTTAATGAGCCTCGGTTCTGAACTAATTACAGCTAGGGGGGTCAATGCTTCCCGCAGGCGTCGGCTCAGCCGTTTGTGAAGGTTCGAACATGCGATATCCGGACAGAGAAAAAGTAGACCTAGATTATAGTGAAATCACCGGTTAATGAAATTATTTTTGATAATAAAATATACAACTAGACCAATGATAGCTAGAGCGCGAATAAGGAACCCCGTGAAACTTTTAAGAATATAAAAACCGCGAAAATTCAGCCCCACCAATATAAAGGCAACCACAGTATCTCGTTCCCACGCGTTATAGTATCTCGTGGCCACGCGATAATTATCTCGTTTCCACGAGATAGTATCTCGTGGCCACGCGATAATTATCTCGTTCCCACGAGATAGCATCTCGTTCCCACGCGATAATTATCTCGTTCCCACGCGTTAGTATCGTGTGGCCACGCGTTAGTATGCCATGCTATAGCTCAAACCCTCATTTGGACAAGAATGTCTGTGGTCTGTTTTATGTCGAGCGTCGATGCAGCTTAAAGTGTTTGTATGTGTTTCGTTGTATGTGTGTTTGCGCCGAATGCTTTGAGGTAAATTTCAGCAGTTTTCATTGCGTTGGTTCAACTAGCCCATTTTTATTTGTTCATGGAAAACTGTATTGAGTTTGTTTTAGGGTAAGGGTGATATAAACCCTTGTGTACCAAACATGAATTAAGCTGAAACACTTGTTTGTATTTTACCTTCCCAGAAATCTTATTTTTATAGGACTAGGGTTGGGGTTATTTAATTTTGGGTTAACCGAACAGGGTAAACAACATGTCGGTTTGTGTTATTTCTCAAGGGAGAAGTTTACAACAAAAGGTCTCAGCCATGCCACATCATTATAACTGGGGGGAGGGGTTAAGAAGACCTTTATACGAGAAATTTGCTCATTCTTCCCTTTCACATTTTTCTTTCTACAATAAAACTTCAGTTATGTATTCATAGGCGACGAAACCTTTTGGGGGGGGGGGGGGCCCTAAATTTTTTCGGGGGGGGGGGGGGGATGAGCCAACATAATGATGGGTATAAAAACATCCACCCTATTATTATTGGGTATTTGCACCCTCACACACACACACACACACATATATATATATATATATATATATATATATATATATATATATATATCCTCTTCTGCTCAGTACTTGGAGTACCATATATACAGGTCCGCAGACTCCGGAATTTGCGGTGAAAAAAGTTGATATTCTGTGTGAAAATGAATCCATTGCCAGACAAATAACAAATAATCTCCCTACAAGGAGGTACTGTTTCACTTGATAAGCATTGACCAATAAAATGCACCAGAATGCAGTAGTACCCATACAGTTTTTCAAGATTTTCAAAACCTTGAGAGGGTGAGACCCCCTCCCGTCCCCCCCCCCCCCCTTGGGGACTACCCCATCAAATCCCCCCCCCCCGCCATTTGTGTCAGGCTACGGCCCTTATTAATAAATATATATATATATATATTCATATATATATAAATAATAATATATATATAATTATTATGTATATATAATATATATATAATATATATATTATTATATATATATATAATATATATTATATATATGCATATATATAATTACTATTTGGGTATAATATTGGGCCCCCAATGAAAATTTGGTTTCGCCGCCAATGGTAATTTATATTGTGAACATTTATTATGAAAAATATTTTACCGGAACTAGCCCCCCCCCCCCCATCCCCCCCCCCCCCCCCCTTTTCCCGCACACACATTCTCCAGACAAACATATGGCCCACGAGTGTTGTACGAGTGCCCGTTGTATCATTTCAGGTCTCAGCATATTAATTCCATTCTAAATTCATGCAAATAATTGACCATAGTCTTCATCCAGTGTATAGAAGCATGCCTCAAGGATTTAAGATGTAGGTCTTACTGTATTATCTATCTACATTTATCTCGTTCCCACGCGATAATTATCGCGTGGCCATGAGATACTAACGCGTGGGAACGAGATAATTATCGCGTGGCCACGAGATATTAAGGCGTGGGAACGAGATAATTATCGCGTGGCTACGAGATACTATCTCGTGGGAACGAGATAATTATCGCGTGGCCACGAGAATCTAACGCGTGGGAACGAGATAATTATCGCGTGGCCACGAGATACTAACGCGTGGGAACGAGATAATTATCGCGTGGCCACGAGATACTAACGCGTGGGAACGAGATAATTATCGCGTGGCCACGAGATACTAACGCGTGGGAACGAGATAATTATCGCGTGGCCACGAGATACTAACGCGTGGGAACGAGATAATTATCGCATGGCCACGAGATACTAACGCGTGGGAACGAGATTAAAATAATTTTGTGCATGTCCTATACGAGCCACCGTAGATATATGAGGTCTGTTAAATAAACATAATCCCTCGCCATAATGTCTCAATATAATTTTTATAAGTGTCCTATCTTTTGCGTAATTGTATTGAAAGATCTCGAAATATTATGTCAAGACCTCGAAATAACGTTTTTTTTTTTAGTCATAATATCAAAACCGAAAGAAGCAGCTACATTATAACGCAAACAGGATGAAATTTTAAGAATAGACGATGCTTATATTAACTTTGTTCAAGCATTTATGTACCACCATAGTTCCGGATCAGGAAAGGAAGTCTTTCTGTACTGACGTCACGACATTGACAAAGAGAGTTACCCTTACCTTATGTTAAGCCATTCTGGATGAATAATACTGAGATATTGTGCAAATTATTATGAATGGCTCAGAAATTGATTGTTTTAAAATTTTGTATGCCAATTAATTTATATATATATTTATGCCTGTGCACTGAACTCTCGAGCAACGGTTCCCCTCCCTTTTACACACTATCCGGATAATGGCTTGCCTTGACAAATCTATAATTGTATATATGTGAAATCCTGTAAAGATACAAGATTTATTAAAACAGAATCCTGTCGTTAACGGGAGATTACATGTGTCAAATTCAGTTGAGAAAGTCGTTTATACGCAGTTATTTATTCGTATGCCAATGTTGACTTTTGGCTTGGTCTCCGCAATAAAAATGTTTGAGCCTTTGAGTTTTCATATTTATTTTTGCAATAAATTAGTTGATCTCATAGACTATTTAGATGCAGAAAACCGCAGCAGACCAATATCCAAAATTCAGGGCTAACTCGCCATAAATCTATTTTTTCTGAAGTCCGATTCAGTCCTCTTTTCTCGAGCAACAAAGGTTTGACAGACGGGGTCTGTCGAGGGTCGTCACAGTAGCTGGACACGCATGGCTACCGGACCCATCTTTCTGGATTAAATGATCTTCCGGCTGTACGTCAGGTGACCAGGACGGAGACAAACACGTCAACCTGGATATTACTGATCCACTTGGCCTGAATAGCGTCGAGGTCAGTCAAACGTCGGGTCTCACTTTAGGATATTGATCTTCGGGTTGTCATGCTGAACCGGTTTTGGTTTATTATAGTCTTCCGTGCGGGTTTCAAAATCCGCCATTATAGAAGAGACTTGGCGACTTATGCTCTCATCAAATGTCATTGCCGCCCAATGGGAAATTGGTGTTTAGTGCCACGTTCCATTTGTCACACTGTTGAAAGTCCCCTGAATTGTGTCGCTTTCGCCTCCCGACCACTTCCCACAGACAATAAAGATCACGGACAATGTTTATAGATCCTGTCCCGAGTTCATTTTCTCCCATTGCTTGTCGGTCGTCTACCCCAGTCTCGACTGTGAATTGTCCACCTAAAGAAAAATTGGGACAAAAATCATAGATAAAACAATAACAGGGAGGTTAAATTCGACCATAACCATATTGGAGTCTACAATTTGATTTAGACTGAAAAATACATATCCTTTTGAATACATCCAGACATATATATATATATATATATATATATATATATATATATATATATATATATATATATATAACGGACTTTTCACTTGTTTCTTATATTATGCAATGCCTGTTATGTTTCCAAATAAAATTACTATGTGAAAACGTAATCTGCTGAGAAGGACTTTTTTATTTTTGCTTATATACAAGAAAATGGAACAGATATCAATAAAGGTAAAAAAAAATCGGTATAATTTACTTTTTCAGTCGCTTTAGTTTGAACTGTTCTCGAGAGAAGCATCGACACGTAACAGCTCAGTCATCATAAACGGCAGATTTACAGGAGCGAGTGACGCAGTTGGGTGTTAATAATGATGGCTGGTATACAAGAGTCTCCAATATTTAGGGCCCCATACATTAGTTCACAGTTTTTTTTTCTGTTATAAAATAAGAATTTGACAGGAAAGAGCTGTGGATGAACTGCAATATAAACCAATACAATTCTTTGCTTATTAACAAAAGTGATTGTTTTATTTGATTTAAAAATCAGGT
Source organism: Sipunculus nudus (assembly GCA_026874595.1). NCBI lineage: Eukaryota > Metazoa > Annelida > Sipuncula > Golfingiida > Sipunculidae > Sipunculus > Sipunculus nudus. The sequence goes on along the minus strand of CM049306.1, from coordinate 34,183,503 downwards.
TATTAAAGTCCGATGTGCATTGGGAAACAGAAGTGTCCTCACAACGGATAACGACCCGGTTTACACGTATGAGATCCACCATTAACAAGAAGTGTGCAATCGCCGAGCGACCCCCCCCCCCCCCCGAACAATAATGGGAAATCCACTACCCAGTTTACGGATTTGGAAACCAATAAAAAATGGAAGGTACAAATCTATGAATTAATAAGGACAAATATTGTGCAAAAATGTCAGCTTTGAATAGAAAATCGTGGCAGAAGAAAGGCGGGGAAAAAAAACAAGAAAAAAAAATTGAAATCAATATTCCTGCACCCCTGGAACCTAAGTAGGTCTATACAAACAAAAATGTTGCCAAAATATGGATATATAAATAAACTCAAGAACCAATTCTAAAAATCCAGCCCGACGAGGGATGTCCAAATAAACAAATAGTTTGAAAAGATCCGGTTATTTATGGCTCAAGATGTTGCTTCATCTCCAAGTATGTATCCAAAAGTTTCTCCTGATTTTCGGTTTGTAAAAGCAAGAAAAAGAAAGCGTCGTCAAACAGGTTTTCCGTCACTACTGACTCGTGCATACTTATCTCTACCATGCTTGAAGTATATCACTATTTTTCTGCACGCTTAAATTAAGGTAGAAAAGATATACCGTTCGCTGCATTATGTATACCTCGGCATAGCTCATCGGGATACAATTTTAAATCTTATGAGTATTTATTTCGCCGTCTGTTTACTATCTGTTAAATAATAAAATCACGGAAGCCATCTCCTTTTATCTCAGTTTGAATATTTTCGTGTTAAGTCGCCACTGGTGAGATGACCTGAATTAAAGCCAGCTTTTCTTCTACCATTTCTGTAAAATTTACGGAATTCTGTGTTAACTGGGTTCGGCCTTTTTGGTATATTTATTCGTGGTTTAAGATACTGTCTTCTGTTAATAGTTCCAAATAGAGGAACAGGCTCCTTTAGGGGTTACAACGTACATAGCTTGATGGTTAAGGCTCTGGACTTAAGAGCCGAAGTTTTCATCATTTAATATATAACAGCCAGAGCAAAAGCCAAACTGCATTTTATTTATTTTTATTGACAGGTAATATATTCCATATAAAACCTGAAATACAGATGGCTTGTTTTCACCCTCAAACAAATGTCTCAGTTGAGGCTATGACGTTATCCTTAAAGAGCGAAATGCCCTCATTTCCAGGCTACTTGTGGTTTTCCCATCAGTAAATTATGCCAGTATGTCTGTCTTAAATAAATCCTATAGTGAAGTCTAGATATGTTTCTAAAAATAAATTCACTTTTATGTTTTGTTGAGTTGATCTAGGGAATCAACCAAAGCATGACTTACAAATTAACTTCCTGTACTGAAAAATCAGAAAAAAACAAGAATTATACATGAATAGGGTCATATGGCTTTCCGTGGCATGTCTGAAGCAACGTCAGCCCGGGATAGAATACAGAGAGAGAAAGTAGGTTTAGATTATTGATTCTCAATGCTCCAAGATTGCTTTGACCTTTTTAAATGTCGTCTATTTGGTTTTATTAGTTTGCGTGCTGAAGCATTTTCAAAGCGGATCCCTGCTTGATAAGCGGCAATTATGGCTCAACTTCTCAAAGAAAAACAAAGCATATAGCTCACGGGCTCTTCCTCTCTGTCTGTCTGTCTGTCTGGGCCCGTTTGTTTTTGTACATTTGATCAAAATTTTCCTTTGTCAGCAAAGAAGAGTGTATTTAAAGCACCAGACATACGATTATTGATGTGTCATGATTCTATATGTAGCTACTCAATTTCGAATAAAGAATAGATTGGCAATTAACAAATAGTTCTTGATCATGCATTCTTATGACATGAGAAGTTTCCATTAAAATCTTAGTACTTTCTCCATACTAAACTTCTATAGTTTGAAGTTTTCCCTAATTTCTACTTTATATTACTGCGTTAATAACTAAAACTGCAATTTTTTTATCATTCCATTATAGTTTGTCAATTTTGTTATTTCAATTAGGGAAAATCATATAAAATGGCTAGACGTTGTTATGTGTTTCGTGCAATTTTCTTCGTTGCAATATGGATATAATTGCTAACAAAGCACTCAAAGTTTTAATTTGCACAAATAAGAACCATAATTGGCCAATGCGATCTGGTAATACGGTAATTAAGGTTTACGAGTTAGTATATTGCACAGGGGGCAAAAGAAATCATTCTGAAGGAAGACAGGAGCTTCAGTAATTGAAAATGTTGATCCAGTTCAGTAACTAAAACAAAGATATGTTTCTGGTCCTAACTGTATCCTATAGATTTGGTCTTCAACCATTTTCTATAGCAAAAAATAAAACATATTTTTAAGTGTATCACACAGACAATATAAACAATATAGTATTATTTTTACTTAAAACATTTAAGTCTTAGCAGTTCTATATATCAGTAAAATCCATCTCTTTGGGACAGTGTTGGAATACTTCACAGACTATTTTGCCTTAAATTAATTATTTTGTATAGTCAAAATACGTGACAATTGAATTGTAACTCTGCATAAGCGGATCAAGGGGGGGGGGTTGAATCCAGGGGGTCCGGACTGTCGCCCCAGCCTTTTCTTAGGGTTTTCAGCGGAAATTGTATGGCCTGGACCCCCTCCCCCCTTTACAAGATGGGGCGACCTTTTTTGAGGTCTTTTCGAGTCCTTCTGGGTTGGATACCCCGTTTTTCTGAAACATAGATTCGCCCCTGCACTGCCCATTAAAATTAACGTAAAAAAAAAATTATTTAAAGGGACCTAATCAAGTGCAAAGCATGTTGAAAGCACGAAACAAAATAGAGTCTTCTCTTTGAAAAAAGTTCCTGTCAAATTAATGTACTGAAACCGTTGGCTTACTCCTCTAAATCTGTGAAAATATTATATATATATATATATATATATATATATATATATATATATATATATATAATGAAATGACTATCTAGTCCACAGAAAACACAGTTAAGCGTTCAAGAACCTTTTTTGTTAGATTATTCAAATTCTAGCTGCATGTTTTATCCAAAATAATTATGTTAGTGTAATCACGACGCTGACTTTCATTTTGAACAGGAAATTGCCCTAGATGAAAAAGCGGCTGTACAAATGCTTAGTAATAATTTAATATATTTAAAATAGAATATAAAGGCCGTATCCTAACGGTGGTGCTCCTAAACCAAGATAAGCGGTTTTGTTTCTGTCCATTGCACACTTGTCATCCTAGCCTGCTAAGTTTTGCATATGCCTGGGGGATTTAAATAGTACAATTATTAGATTATTCTGTTATCTCATTTCATGAGTGACACTTTTCTATTGTTCATACATTCCGCAACTGATATGATTGCATGGACGATGTACATTTATGGATCAGTTCTATGTTTGTTTTGTGTCCTCTTAATAGTCAAACATTTTTGCAACGTCAGATTATACCTATTTTCGTCAAAGATTGTTAAAGAAATTATGAAAGTGGGCGAATTTTGAATTTACCCAAAGGAAGCAGATTCTACAGATTCACGTGTGGGTTTTCTTAAGCCTAGCAATTAGATCTTGGAGCATGCAGGTAAGAGTTCTTTCCCAAGCGCTGGTGTGATATACCCGTACAGTGACAGTCTGGATAGGGCCCATGAAACCATGCAGATTGCTCCGACGAAAAAACAGGATTCTTCATCTAAAGCCAATTGCTCTGATTAAAAAAGTAGGATCCATGATATGAAACCAAATTGTTCTGGCAAAAAGCAGGATTAATGATATGAAATCATTTTGCTCTGGCAAATATCTGGATTAATGATATGAAATCATTTTGCTCTGACAAAAAGCAGGATTAATGATATGAAATCATTTTGCTCTGACAAAAAGCAGGATAAATGATATTAAACCAGATTGGTCTGACAAAAGTCAATGCAATTTAAACTTTAACAGCATGGCAAAATATTATAAAAATAATAATCTGTATCTCACGGAAGAGGTTGCAACAAAGATTTTGTTCCACCAATACTTATCAAGGTAAATTATGTACACTTGTATCACGTAGTCTTTCGTTGTCTCATTTAAGACACATGGACACGTCATCTAGAATATTTTGTTCGCAGCTGCTATAGAACCATACTTGGTAATCAGTCAGTTGTGTATGCTCAATTGTCAAATCGATAATCGATTGTTGATATTCAACGTTATTCGCGATAAAAAAACATTTAGCAGGTATCCCACGGTGCGATTCATCGCGATTTAAGTCGCATGTAATCGCCGCGTGGTCTAAGGCAAACACATACACGTCTGTCGTACATAACAGCAGGAAATCATGCCGTGTAGAGGGACGCCATGCTAGGAGTTACAAATCGTAGGAAAACTAACACCATATCCAACGTAAACAGTCGTAGCAGAATATCGCACCGACTGAGACCTATTAGGACTGAATACCCGGTCGCTGAAACGTGACTGATAATCGATATACAGAACCTTATTGGGGGGGGGGGGGGCAGCTAAACACCCTGACACAAGTTAACAGACTAGGCTTGTACATTTTAATCTAAGTCTCGCTTGTTGTTGTGAATGGAAGAAAAGGGCACAAAATCTATTTGTTAAATAATATTTGGTCGAACCTCTCTACATAGACCATCAGCCGATTTTGGTTCTCCTGGTCATCTCAAGAATTTAATGTATAATTTCTTGTCTCAACCCGAATGTTTTATCAGAACCAAAGATTTAACAAAATGTCAGCACCGGCGCCAGTCCCTTTCGGTAACAGATAAACGTAAACACAGACAGACTTTTCACAGAGAGCGTATCGGTCTTCTGCTGAGCTTTCTACGTGCCCTATGAGGGCGGCTAGCAGTGCAGGTTTTGTTAAAAAAAACCAGGATCTTTGTCTGTCGGAGTCGAATACTACGTGTCAGTGGTCTCCAACCGGTATCGCAAGTTTGAAAATAAAAAGTTGATTATTTAATGAAACAATAATTGTTCCTAATGAAATGAAACACTCCTGTGTCTGTACTACGGTTGAATTAAAATCCTTCTTCTTTAAATGTGCACCAAAAGAAATCAGGCACATGAAACGACAGATACACAGACAGACATTAAGGATCATATAGTACTTCATAGACAGAGCAAAGACAAACTACTGTGTCTGGGCATTTACGAAGTTGATATATTTCACACCGACTTTATGTCAAATTCAACGCAACAGTAACCATGTAGTGGAGTTATTGTCTGGTCAGCCCCATTTCCTGGCTCTTGTGAATATCGTTCGAAGGAAAAAGAAATAATAATTCATGTGACCGAGTTGTAACATTTTCTTCATGATGTAGCCGCAGTAAACCTTGAAGGCGTTCACCATGATTTAAGAAAGCATAAACATATACGAAGTTACAAGTGATCGATACCGGGGTTGCTTTTGGCGGCAGTCTGTGTTCTATGTCAGTCATCTTCGCATAATGCCTAATGTTAAAAAATTGAATCCTATTGCTTTACGGAAAAAATTGAGTTTATTTTTATTAAGTGGTATTAAAAAGGGCCTTATCACCTATCATAACTTTATAAACTTTAGGTAATCCCTAGGGGCTTTTATAAAAATTAGGCCAGAAAACGTAGATATCACCGCACAAAGGTTTCTTGTTTTGTTTTGTTTATATCGTGTTTATAATATGTTGGGGCTCGCCAAAATAATCTTAAACAAGTGACCCAGGGGTAATGACGCCCAGCTGTCTAGGAAGACTTTTATAAAAGGAATTTTATCATCTGAATGCCAAAGTTTGTAGGTGGTATCTAAATTCAACTGAAGCATAGCTGAAAGGATATGGTAACAGAGACCTAAGTTCAGGTTTTTAAGTAGATTTTTCATGGACCTCCCTGGATGGCAAGTTAGAAAATTTTAGGTGAAATGGTCATGATTTGTGCTCTGTTAACGGACGACCGCATCTTTTAAGGTCTCAACAATAAAAATGAAATGAAAATGCATACAAATCTGAAAAAAAAATCCAGGTGGTGCCACCAGTCTGCAGGAACTGATGTAACATTCCATGATGAAGGTACATGCATGGTGATGAATGCATTAGTTGTTCAGAAACTGGTGGCTTTGTATGATTTTTTTATTATACTGAGGGGTATTTACAAGCACTACATAGCTCAAAGGAAATGGGCAACAGGGTCCTTATTTCAGGTGTCCAAAGGAGCTTTTCCATGGACCTCCCTGGATGTCAAATTGAAATACTCGTACTCATGAGTACTTCTTCGAGTAATCAGTTCTTGTACTTTACTGCTTTCTTAAAAATAACAAAATACTCGTACTAGTACTCAAGTATTCATAAGTACTTTAAAAACATATGTTACGACTCATCTTGATTGAATGAACGGCAAACATGTAACAAACTTAAGTACTGTCATTGCCTGCAGTAATCAAGTCAGTTGAACTCTGCAAATATTGGAGCCATAACTTACTATCAAGAGAACTAATTGTAACAGTGAGTAATTGTTTTGACAAAGCTAAGCCACTATGCAAACAATGGAACAACAAAAATCTACTAAATTGATTCATTTTAGGCCGGAGAGACCTAAACACACATTGACTGCTTTCACCTCCATTTTTGTTAATAATTATTATACATGAAATAAAAACATCAATATACAGCAAAACCATACATAACTCATTCAAGTTATATTCTTGTACCGTTGTTTAACAGTGTTTACATGAATTTCTGCATAAGGGAAAGTTTAATATATGTCCATACCGAGCAGCACAACCACCCACACACACACGCGCGCGCAAGAACAGAGATTAGGATAGAAAACCAGTCTGACTTTAAACGCATGATATAAACATTATTCTTATGAACAAAAATGCATCTAGCACGAGGATATTAAAAAAACCTACCGAGATCGACACGTTATAAACAGGATTATTGTGATATAATTTGGTCCTTTGTAAAATGTTAGGGATTATTTTTTATCAAAATGCTGTATAAAAAAGCTTATATCATCACATTCAGGTCAGCTGAAAGAAGATACAATAAAAGCACAATGGAAACATATTTCTTCTCACAAGCAGATGTTGGCGATTTGTTAACTGAAGGTTCTATAATTATATATTGAGCGAAGACAGCTTAATCCAGGCTAGGGGTACATCTCATCTACGGCATAAGAAAAAAAAAGAGAGGACATTGGAAATAATCAACCTTCAAAGTAGCGGGGGAGGAAACAGGACGACCAGAAAACCAATGAAACTCCAGCGTGGGATAGAATGCTTCGTTAGGTAGAAATTGCTTGACCCCGTGAACCATGTGGGTCAGGTTGATTTATTTTGTTCGCAACGTTTCTTTAAATGCCAGTGACGTAGCAATTTGGTGAAAAGACAGGAAACTGTGGTATAGGAATTTACTGTAATCCCGTGAGAATGTTCTGAAACGTCACAGTGATTCACTGTCTCTGTTGTCTACAGCCGGTACACACCTATACTTTCAGTATTCCGTCTCTCACCTTATTATCTTCTGAAATGAATGCCCCGTTTTGGTAGCATGGGTTACACTCCTTGACCTATAAAACAAGTCGTATGCACGGTCACAAACATTCAGATATATGGACCCAGCTGTAAGCAGGGTTGTAGCCATCCTTAGCACAAAAATAAAAGGCTTAAATATTTGACCAACGCTGCAGATGTAATACCAGCTTTGGAGGTAGTGAGGTAGGACTCGAGTCCACTGTGTAAGGACTAGAGTTCTAAAGACATTGACTCGAGTGTCTTCGACTTGGACTTGAATTTGGAGGTATGGACTCGAGGATTCAGACGGAGCCCATCTCATGTCCGATAGAAGAGACAATATTGTCACAAATTTAGTATGACTGTGCACATGAGCAACATAAGAAACAAAATAAAAGAATAAATAAAACTAAACCACCAAGTTTAAGCACTACATTAGGGGAGTAAACGTAATTAAACATTCAAGTGAAGGGCACTTGTAAACTAATCTTACATTTGCAGGATTATCTCAACTAATCTTTTTTTATATTTCTTTTAATAAGAAAAATTTATTGGACTCGGAATTAGATTAAAGTTATAAATGAATCTTTAACAAAGAAGGTGGTCTTATAGACTCGAACCACAAGAATTCGGACTTAGACTCGGACTCGAGTGGCCAGGACACGGACTTGTACACGGATGATGTGTCCCCTACTACATCACAGGGTGGAAGCCAGCTGATTCCAAGACTACATAGTAATAATATATTTCTGAATTTCTGCATGTTTCTAAATTTGACTCTTTCTTTCATATAAAAGGACTGAACTTTGATATAATCATATATTTATGCATTTCTTAAAAGGATGAGGATCAACATATCATATTTCGTATGATAAAGAAATATCTATAAAGAGCAGATAGCAGAACTTTGTTTCAAGACTTGTCATTGAATGGAGTTTACCTGACATGTTTAAATTTCTGCTTTGTTTAATTCACGTTTTACATTTGTATGGGATTTAAGCGAATTGATTCCTACTTCCTCAAATTAATTTGATGTTCTCAAATATTACCCCGAGAAGTCTCATTTTGACTGATCCTTGACAGCTGAGAGACCCAGTTCACTATTTAATAAAAAGTAATCCTATTAAAGTAAGCAATTGGTTTCAAATTTTCCTTTTGCATGATTTTTCCACAAATGCCTCTAAATTTTACTGACAAACATATACGGTTGAAGCTATGGGTTTAAGGTAGCAATGGTACTCTTAACCCATCCGCACGTCAATGACTGTTAGTAAGTTAATCTTGAGGTGAGGTATGACGTAGGGTGAAAATGTTGAATGATGTGATTTATTGAGTCAATTACTGAAGGACAGGACTCAAGGTAAACTATGTCAAGACTTCAGGCTACCGCCATCCCATCTTATTTCCCCAGGTAATCTTAAATCAATTTTACCCCCCCCCCCCCACCCCCCAACAGGAACGGGTGCCGCAGGGGGTTATGCCCCCTCCCCTACATTCGACTTTGCAAAGGGAAAACTTTACAGACGGTAATATCTACTAAGCAAAGTTATAAATAAAAATGCATATAACAATTTGAAAATATCAGTCATTTTTAGTTACTGTACACTTTAATATGCAGTTAACACAAACTGTTCTTTTTGTTTCAGTCTTGAAATAGGACGAGGGTATTTAAGTAAGTTGATTCTATATTATAATATTACATATATAATAATATATCTATGCACACCCCGGCCAGCAGATATGCCCTAACCGGTATCGTAACGCATGACACAATAAGACAAACAAATGTTGAACAAAGTTAGTAAAGATGGAGACCTCTGTCTTGAAAGGGTAATCTGACTCACTATCTGGTATAATAAATGTTGAATGTTGCATATCAAAACAGCGGCTGATAGTAATTATATTTGAAACTAAAATCCAAATGGGTAAATTTGTTGGCGATTAATGGAGCCCCTGAAGAAATAATTAGCCCATGAGCCATGACGCCAAGCTGACCATATTTTCCTAGAGGATAATATATATATATATATATATATATATATATATATATATATATATATATATATATACCTAATATAAACAGATCACGTATGCGTGATCAACACAAATTTTGCAATGGAGATAAAAAAAAAATCAGATTCCACAACACCAGGCAGCGTGAAATGTCTAGGGGAATGAATAAAGAAGTCAGTGGTTTTTTGTCAACAGATAACTATAATTTATTCTTAAAACAACCCTTACATTAAAGTACACTAAATCAAAACAATTACACAGTACAATAACATTATAACATCAAATCAATATAATCACACAGCCTAATAACCAAAGTGGACGGTACCGTGATACCACCACCGCCACAGCAACAAGTTTTTTAAAATGTATTCTCTCGGAGAATAACAGTCCAATGTAAAGCTCTTTTTACAATTCAGAAAGTATACTTGAGGCAGGCAGCATTAAATTGTTAGAAACAGTTAGTAACAGTAGAATCCCTGAAATTACTGGATAATCGGACAGGTCTCACAAACTGACATTCACACGTTTGTGTCAGCTGGAATCTTCTCTTACCTCTCTCTCGGCTCTTAAACACAGCCTCGTATTTATAACTTCTTGCTAAAAAATCTATCAGTTTTTTCCTATTTTTAGCTATTTTTATAACGACCAAAGATACATTTATTTTTAAATAAATTTGATGGTTGCCTAAATTTTGTGCAATCATTACTTAAGTGAAACATAAAAAGGATGCAATGACGTTTCATTTTTCTCTATATTATTTCTGCATATGTACCATAGCTATTCATTGGAATATGATTCATTGAAATGATACACATAGGGGCTTTTTACACGAGTATGAAAAATTAACATCGAAGGGAATGGTTTTCTCAGTTATGTTACTTACAGCACCCTAATCTAAAGGTATATTTGATCTGCATTTGTACAGCTAAAAATTGTAAGTGTAGATGTAACATTTAAAGATGAGTCCCGTCACAGACGGAAAAAACAATTTTTTGCCAATTAGGAAATAATCGAATTTTAAAACCGATAACTCTGGCACTGGTATGAGTTTGCAAACATCATGTTATATTACTGTAACAGTTTATATTTTTTTTTCATATTTTCATCCATTATTTGATCCATAATATTCAAAATATATAACGATATTTGTATATACGAAATCGAAATCAGCTAATAATGGTTCAGCAATAAATTTAAGAGACCTTTATCTCTGATGACTCTAGTACCTTGGCCTCGAACTGTTTCGAAGGTGGGCCCCGTATGTTGCATTTTATGCATCTGTGGAACCTTTTTTACAATTTTGTGCAGTTCTAAAATTTCCTTTAAATATATCCTGACATGATAAAAGACAGCTTGGCATTTCCTGATTACCTGGTGAGGGTGGATGGCATTTACACTGTGGATTACGTCTGGCGTGTCCAAACAGAACCATGATAAAAACTGGAGTCATTAGAGGATTGAAACAAAAATGAAGTATGGGATAAGACTTGGTCCTGGACATGGGACTATTATATATAAAAATTGAGTATCTATATCTTTTAAATACTCAATATAAATTGACGTTAATTGATATTGAATCCTGCGGAACTTTTTGAAGAAAAGATTAATGCTCTTTTGTAAACAATTAGTGTACAGGTTACCCATAATTATACTTAATAAACAGGTTTAAGAAAATATTTTACGTCACGATTTAAGCATAGTGTAAATGACAAACGGTGAGGCCGAACAAACAGAAACCCCGGATATGAACGGTAAGCTGCTTATGTTGCCGATTGTTACGGAACCTAAATATCAACAGATCGCGTATGCGTGATGAACGTAAATTTTGTCAAGGAGATAAAAAAATCAGATTCTGTAACACTAGGCAGCGTGAAATGTCTAAGGGAAAGAATAAAGAAGTGTGTTTTTTTTTTGTTAACAAATAACTATAATTTATTCTTAAAACAACCCTAACATTACAATTCACTAAATCAATACAATTACACCGTATAACATTAGTATAACAACAAATCAATTCAATAACACAGAAGAATAAACCAAGTGCACAGTACCTGGATACCACTGTCACAGTGATAAGTCCTTTTAAATGTATATGTGGATGAGAAGTCCACACAAATCCTCTCGGAGAAAAACAGTCCAATGTAAAGCTCTTGTAACAATCCAGAAAGTAAACTTGAGGCAGGCAGCATTAAATTGTATAGAGTTAGTAATAGTGGAATCCCCGGAATTACTGCTTAATCGGACAGCTCCCACAAACTGACATACACACGTCTGTGTCCGCTGGAATCTTCTCTTACCTCTCTCTCCCGATTCTAAAACACGGCCCCTTTATATAACTTTTCATCCTAGCCGAGAATTTTCCACTTCTCGAACATTGTAAAGAATCTAACACAGTACACACGTTCAAAGTACATACCAGAATAACAAATGCCGTGTCTCATTATATAAGGATTCACACGTGAGCTCGCCCCGTCTCTGCCAGGCGAAAAAGCCTCGAGCTAGCATGACAACGAGAGTTCAACCAGTAGGGATTAAACTGAGAGTGCAACACGCGGTCAGGCAAGAGCGCTACAACACCAGTTACGCCCGTGTCACACAATGAAAAGGGCCTGTAACACGATGTATTCATCAAGATTTTTAAAATAACGCAATAATAGGCTGAACATTTTACACTAGAAGATGTGTGTTCAAAAGAACTTCGAAAAATGTAGTTATATATATACATATATGTTTGTCAATTGATTATTCTTAACATAAATTTCAATAAATTTACAGCGATCGATTCAAATACAAGATTAATTTTGGATTTTGTACTTCTATATTGTTGATATTTTGCTTTGATGGTATTTTGTTCCTATGATCTCTACGTTTCAAGGAATTGACACTCAGTTTTCATAATTTTCGTTGTTTTTCATTTTCGCGAACTCACAATAACCTACACAGAGTTTATCCAATATTCCATGAATTGTTTTTCTTAAATATAATGTGCTCAAAAACTGACAGTTGGAAGGTGAACCAAGTAAACATCAAACAAGTCGGAAGTATTGTTTATCATTGGCAGGTAACTTGAAAGATCTTATATCCATTTTAATTTGAATCTTTGATTAAAGGGTAGTGCACAAGATCTTTTATTTGTTTATATTATACATCATTGGTCTTTTGATTGTGGGCTTCTGGGTTTCAGTTCGCGAAAGGGTAATTATCACGAAAATAAAACCTCCGTGAATGTGAAGCCCCATCACTGAAGGCATGTCGAAAAGCAAAAGAGTGTTAAATTAAATAATATTACATCTTGTGTGTTAGAAGTAATGATGAACAATACTTTTTACTTGTTCTATGTTCATATGGATCTCCTTTTTTCCCAGTTTTGCGCATATAAGAATTCATAATGGGTATACTCTGTATAAGTTATTGTATATGCTGATATCGCCTTAAGCCTCGCGAAACAACGAATAGGTAAAAATCGCGAAAATATATTAGGAATACCACAGTATGGCTCTTAGCAATGTAAATTTGACACAATTGTAAAAATAGGAAGTGTCGAATCGAAAACAAATTAAATTAACATAAAAACAAGACAGGTCTTAATATCCGCTATTCATCTAAGGACATCAGGTTCAGTAACACCCTGAAAAAAAATACAGCTTTAATCCGGCGAAATCGCATATAATTACTTTAATTATTTAATCACAGCCGATCCTTCCGTCATTCTGGCAGTTTGAATACGCGTAAGGTTTGAAAAAGAAAAAAAGGTTAATAGTTTGGAAAAGAACATAGGAGGTAAATTGAATCGATTTATGTGGAACGAACAGGAATAGGGCGTTTCTTTAAGCTCCTTAAAAGCTCTTTGCACCCACCCCTCTAAGCAATTACCAGGGATCGAACAGGGTACCTGGATTCTTTTGACAGTCTAGTTAAAGCCTACTTTGACCTATCATTCAGGTTATTATCGCAGTAAGAAGACAGTGTTTTTCCCAAGATTATCGTCAAGTTATTTTTATGTATCAATTCAGCACTGCTGGCAATAGTCTTGCGCTTGTAAAACACACCCCCAAGCAGTTACCCATAAAATGGGGCCACTCGTCAGAGTCCGCCTAAAGTGGTCTCGCCTCGTGAAATCTGAGAAAATGGGTGGTTTTAACATGGTAAGGCGACAAAGACTAGTGGAGGCTAGGTTATGAAAACGTGACAAATCATTATTTTCTCCTCTTTTGTCTGAGTTTGTGCCACACGCAGAACACCATTCGGCTATAGATGGATTCCCAAAGCGTTCAGGCGTTAAGTGTGTGAGTGATTAGGGTGTGCCTGCCACACACTCCAGCGTCACCTTACAGGTCCTGACACCCGTATTTATACCTGATACGGGAAGCCCAAGGCGGTATGTTTGTAACAGGTCATTTAACAATTGGCACAGTATTTATCCTCTCGCATGCCAACTGTTATTCCCTGCTGTTTTGACTGCTATAAATGACAAACACTTTGTCAAGGGCATCAAAACACACGTAATGGCAGACAAAAAGAGAGATTACTGTCTCTTGCTTTGCGCCGATTTGTAGGTCACTACATCGAGTCTACGAAAAATGTTCCTCCGCCAACGCAGCATATTCACATTATGTTCAAGAAAAGTAAAATAAACTTGCAAGAAGAGGATTGTTTCAAGTGCCCCCCCCCCGCCCCAACTCTCCTACTTATGTCCCATCCAACTTTGCATGCAAAATGGATGGAAGACCAACTTTACAGACTCTCAATATAAAAATATATTAACATTCCACTTTAATGTGCAACTGTTTATACATAGAAAAAATCTATCCCCGCGGTTGTTACTATCATTATATAAGTAAAGAAATGGAAGATAATCAAAACTGCTTACCAAACACATGAATACTAAGTTAATAACTGAACTTTTATTAGTTACTATTGTCAACTCCCTAAACCAGGTTATATATGTATTTTAATAAAGAATTGCTTAATTTCAAATCCTTTGAATTCAGTTTACAGATCTTGTGCAACCATAAAAATAGTCTGACCAGGGGAGCTTGTATATTGAGGAAAATATTTCTACATAACTCGGGAACAACTCAAAAAGTTATTTAACTCATAGTCTGAAGACCAATATATCCCCAAAACTTTTAATGCATTGACATTTAACACTCGAGATATTTATAAAACGATAGAAACAAACTAAAATTGATGCAATATCTTTGGTCATTACTGCTGCTACAATTACAAAGTTATCCGAAATTGGAAATTGTGCGGTTTCTACTTGCATCATACTGCATGTTAATTAGGTCAGCTGTGAAGATTGCTTTTCATATGCCTCAGAAAGAAGGTCAGATATATTAAGAGCTATTAGTCTGACCTTTTGACAGACAATGTCATAATTTTAATGCTAAGCTATCTCCTACACGCCAACCATCAACATTCAATAGGAAATCCTTATTAATGATATAATGAATTTATTTTTCTATTACAAACGTACCATGGTACTGGCAGTAAAACCCTCCCAGATAAGTAAAGGTTGTTGAACCTGACAGGGGTAGAGCATCACTTTTTACCATTTTTTTTTTTTGGAAATTGTCCAATATTATAGGTCCAATCAACGTTACTTGTGCCCAGCTTACAGACCCATGCTAGAATTCTACCATATACTTTTCCTTCGTGCCTTTTTATTGATAACCTGACTGTGGTCGCGATTATTGTACGATACAATATAATCAAGGCTCTGGGAAAGAAATAAACGTGTTTTTAACAAAAAATTACAGGCATGTACAGTAATTGATACGTGCTTCCGAAGGGATCATAAATACTTGATGTTTGCAGTTGCTGAGCGATCAATAAACGCCTCTTACCCACACCCACGTCTGACAGATAATGGAGAATCAGCAATGGAGAAAACGACCTTGGAAATCAGCATAGGTTTAGACATAAATATCTGGTACCAATCTGTCACCCAGCACGAACATTGTGACCCAATCTCATTTGTTTTATATTGCGCGCAAAAAGGGTCAGAAGGAAGAGAAAAGGGAAGATAATATGTGTGACTGTGTGTGTGTGTGTTTGGAGAGAGAGAGAGAGAGACAGGGGGGGGGGGGGGGAAGGGGGGGGGGGTTGTGGGATGAACCATTAGAAAAGCGGCTGTCAACCCTTTTGTTATCCCTAAATCTTCTTTTCAAAGTTGATTCGTTTTCTTCTTTATTTGTTATTTTGTGAAGAATAAATGGTATCTAGAAGGTTTTGTATCTGCAGTAAACATTGTTATGACATTTATTATTTTGATTTGTAAAAAAGTATGTTTCAAATTACTTTCAAAGAAGAAAGACCAGGAAAGGGCATATCTTGAAAGGTTGGAAGATTAAAAAACTCACACCAAGAGAGGTAACTTAAGATGCTATAAGATTGTATTCGAAATATCTGGCCCCTTGTCGTTTCTTAACTTTCATTTAAGCACGATTAACCAATGATTCAGCACCAGGTTATGTTAAAGGAAACCCTGGTGAGACATTCTAGATGTCGTGACCTTCAGAAGATCAGATACAGGAAAAAGTTTACATTAATTCTTCCAACCAAAAAGTTAGCCAACTCGATCGTTGGCAAAGGATAAAGGGGTTAAACCTAGGCTAATGTAACATTCTCCATTTAGGACTGTCCCAATGGCGGAGGCTTGCATTCCCTTGAAAGCAGATTTCTAGTTTCAAATGTTATTATTTTAATCAGTTCCCTACAAACAGATTCCTTCTATATAAAGCCATAAAATGATCCGTGAGAGACACTTCGGCTGAGGCTTTTTTTATCAGATCTTTATTTAAAATTGCTGTTGATTTAATGGCATCTTAATGGTCAGCCATGTATTTGTATGTAAAGATAAAGGCCTATCTTTTTTCACCAGTGATAGGAGGTTTATCGAGGTCAAGTCCTAAAAGTTTAACTTGCATACAAAGCCAGGGAAATAACAGGAGCACCGTTTTGTTTTCAAAATATGAACCTGTTACAGATGTCTTTTTTATTGTGTGACACGAGCGTAACTCGTGTTGAAGCGGCCTCGCCTGGCCAGGTGTTGCAATCTCAGTTTAATTCGTACTTGTTGAACTCTCGCTGTCATGCTAGTTTGGGGCTTTCTCGCCTGGCCGAGCCGGGCCGGCTCACGTGTGAACCCTGACATGTATAGACACAACGTTCTTTTTCTAGATGTTTACTGTAACGCGTGTTTACTGTGTATCATGTTAGATTCTTTGGATTGTTCGAGAAATGGAAGGTTCTCGCCTGGAGGTGAGAAGTTATAAATAGGGGGCTGTGCTTTAGAGCCGAGAGAGAGGTGAGAGAATATTCCAGCGGACACAGAAGAGTGGGACCTTTTCCGATACATACAGCAGTTACAGATTTTCTTCAAATTTATGACGGATTTTATGTAGTCATCAGTTTGACTTTCGGATCACTGCCAGGATTTCAGTTTTGGATAAAAGTAGATGGATTTTATGATTACATTGGACTGTTATCCCCGAGAAGATTTGTGTGAACTGTTCATCCGGCTTATACATTATGAAGGACTTATCGCTGTGACAGTGGTGGTATCCAGGTACTGTGCACTCTGTTTATTTTAATGTGTGATTGTATAGATTTGCTGTTATACCGCTGTTATACTGTGTAATTGTACTGATTTAGTGTATTGTAATGTTAGGGTTGTTTTAAGTGTAAATTATCGTTATTTGTTAACAAAAAACCACTGACTTCTTTATTTATTCCCCTAGACATTTCACGCTGCCTAGTGTTACAGAATCTGATTTTTTTTTTTGCATTACAAAATTTATGTTCATCGCGCATACGTGATCTGTTAATATTAGGTTCCGTAACAAACTATACATATATAATTTCTAGTCCTCTTGAGTCGATTGAGTCCACGTTTTTCGTTGAGACATGTAACCCCGTACTCTATTATGAACTGAGAATTACTGAGGCAGGATACCTCCTTTTACATTATATATTGTATCGTTATTTCTCATGCTTTAAAGGCCCAGTCACACTGTCACGGGTTAAGCCTGCGTGTCACCGCCGAAAATACCACGAGTTTGCCGTTTCTTATGATGAAGACACCATAATTCTGTTCCATAATTATACGACATTAATACGTACGATAACCGTCTATTTAGGAAGAGTTTGATCGACATCTGTGCGGTCTGTATACGACACATTTTCGAAAATTGGTGAAGAGCCTACGACAGCCTACAGATATAGGCGAGTCTTGACGAGTTACGGCAACATATGCACGAGTTTATGACGAGTTATGAGATTGAAATACGAGTAATGTACGAGTGACGCCGAGAAATGGCAATTTGGGTATAAACTGTGATGGTTCCGCACTTTTGGAACAGTCTCAAGATTTTCTTGTAGTTGATAACTCATAGACATGGATCATCTTCCTGTCCATAGGCTAGAAATGTTGGAATCTTCTGGGTTTTGATTGTAGGAATCCACCTTTATATTGTCGCCACAACTCGCCCCTACTCGTAACAATGTCAAGGCCATGTCGAACAGAACACTTGCAAAATTGGTACGGATGTTGAAGAGTAGTCGTACATACCCACTGAATATCGAGCATCGTGTCCACGTCTTTCACACTCACGGTTAAACTCGTAGCATATCCGGCGATTTTTTATCACGGCTTGTCTCGGCCCAAGACGTGTGATTCCGATCCGCTCTGCTCCTCTCCGTCAACAACGTCTTGGGAACGACTCTTAGAAAAACGCCTCGTAAGGTTCCAAATAGGAGACCCCTTTGGAATCGTATAATTGACATTTCAAGCGGTGACCACATAAAATAATTACCTTTTTGTTGTCTTTGGATGTTTTATAAAACATCTGCAAAGTATTGGCACCAAAATAAAGCTCAATAGCCCTACTTATCCATAATTTTGCCAAGAGCTGATGTGTTTACATAGAGATCAAGCCGCCATGATTACATTAAGTGACCCACAGTCCTTTGCAACGGGATTTAGACTGGGAACCCGCTCTGATCTAATCGCGGTTTAAACTGGAAAAAGCGGGCGATAATAGATCTCGGTGGCGGGTACCAGTCGATCAACGTCCGCTCATTACAAATTCCTGTATATTGTTATGTTTAAATCACCGCGGGCTCACAAGGATCGTTAGAGATAATATTTCATTAATATATTAAGGTAAGAACGTGGTAAAGTTGCCAGAAAGACCCATTTACTACCAAAGACACTAACGGATGCATTTTGGTGTGTATATTTAGTAGTTTTAGGAGTTTTTTTGGTGCCTTCTACCAGTGTCTACCATTTCACCATTACAAGGCCTAACTGTACAGGCCATTCCCACAACTGTGATCGTATCACAATTGTGGATCCGCAACAAATCACGGCAAGAATTGGAGACAAGCGACGACATGTCTACCACATGTGTTCGAGTTTGGGCGACACGCCCTCATCTACGCTCTTTACACAGAACTTTAACTATAGGCCTAGTACCTATATACCGTTAGCGCTGTTTGTTATGACCTCGTATCCTGAATTGCTACACCAGAGGGGAGCACTGTATTTTTGTCCAATCAGGTGAGACCTTGTGCTGGGAGACACTGCCAAGCGAAAAATACACGGAGCCAATCATGTTCATTTCGTTTTGATTGACAGCTCATCGCCTTTGTTACCGTCTGAACAGGCCACAGGCTCAGAGAGAATTGCCCCAGACGTGGTTTGCTTTGGGCCTTGGGCACATAGGATGCCCGGCCGTTTAGCTGTAATTCAAACGAAAGGTAACAACAAAGGCTGCGTGCACACCTCGCTTGCTGGTTTAAGTTCTGCAGACAACAGATAAATGGCTACGCTAACACAGTCATAATGTCATAATCGAATCGGTCGATGATGCGAGAATGCAGAGGGAGCAATTAAAATTCGACCGTAAACTCATCAAAGGGCGCTTGACGCGCATCTATGGGCGGATCCAAGATGCCTGTCGAGTGTTTTTTTATTGGCATCTCATTGGCTGCTTGTCACATCATACACAGCGGACAACGAACCGCCATCTGGTGTCTAAATATATCATAAACGGTCAAAGCTGGCAGCGTGAAAATCAGTTGCTTCTTTAGAACCGCAAGATTTCCACTGCCACGGGAGCGTAGCCCTCAACATGTGTTCCACATATGTATGTCACGAAAACTCGCACTCGAGTCTTTTTTTTTCGGGACTCGGTTTCGGACTTTGACTTGGGATGCTGGAATCGGACTTGAACTCGGACTCGGAGGTTATGGCTCGAGTAATCAATCTGAGACAATCTCGAGTCCAGTGGAAAAAAATATTTCACATACTGTACAGACATATATACATGAACGAACTACCAAAATTATATTAAGCCTACAAAATTATATTTACCAAACTTTCATCCATGTGCGAAATACTAACAGAATACTAGAAAACGACTATACATAACAAGCTTTATCTCAGCATCGGGAATAAATAAATATGGAAGTGAAAATCGCATGCCAATTAACCTAAAACACACATGATAATCTCTAATTTTCCTCTAAAATTGCTTTTTATAAAATGATTTGTATTGTACTAGGATTCCAAATGACTCGGACTCCGAACCTCAAGGAATAGGATTTGAACTCAGACTCGAGTAGCCTGGGTCGGAATTGCACTCGGACTCGGTTGATGTGGACTGACTACAACACTAGTGTGTGTGCGAGTCTGTATGCCCGTACGTAATCAATCTGTTAAATTATCAACGGAAACGTCTCACTTCTCGTCTTCGCATGGCGTCCTCTATTCGTCTCTTCTGAGTGAAAATATCCTGAGAATGGTTTTACTTTTCCGCGTAAAATTTCGTATGTCCATAGATACTGACCATGATCTTTGTAGCTTTGATTTCATACACAAGAGTGGTGACGCCACATTAAAGTAAATTTGAGTTTTTCTGAGTATAAACATTCATATCTCATTCAAAATCATCTTGGTTAACAGTATCCACCGAAAATGACTTGAGAAGCGCATACTTTGTAGCATGCTAATACTGAAGGATCTCAAGTCAAGACTAATTTGTAAGGTTGTATTGCTATTGATAACTTGGTGTCTCTGATAATAGGAATTTCGAGAGCTATTAGATCAGTATACATTCTTAACTTCAATATGATTCGGCGGATACACCTAGTCGTTTGTCGACTCCATATATTATAGTTTAATAAGGCATCTGATATGCAAGCCATTGAGAGCAGTGACAGAATGAACTAGTTTCACTCAGATAAGATTAAAGAATAACCATATATCACCAGGCACATGAATGTCCAGTACAAATATTCTTATGTTTTTATTAGATGAGCAAGGGGTCACCCCTGGTATTTTACCCCCTTAGTCTTTGATGTAAAAGCCCTCTCCTGCACCCACGCAATCACGTGATGCTATATTTAATTGCCTCCGCATGGATGGTTTGCCTTCATCCTGGTCCGTGAGTGTTTGTGTGTTGGTGTGTTTGCGTGGTTGCTTTGTGTGGGTGTGATTGTAATTACGCAATCTTGAACGGGAGCTCATGCAATCTTAAGGGCAATTCGGGAATTGGCCGGTGAAGAATCGACTAGATTTTGGGTGGATCCGGCACATGATCTGGATTCAGGAACGCCATCAAGGAATATTCACAAATGTAGAGTCACTTATACAAGAATGAACTTTGGAATATGGGCCGAATACGTGAATGCATACACGTTTTTTTAAGCATCCTACAAAAGAGTTCCCCGACATGGCAAAGGTTGCTTCTCTTTGAAAGCAATAATCAAGCGATTTATATGATTTCCATTAGAGAAGGTACACAGAAGACAAAGTACACAGTGAGCGTGCAGCGTTTCAAGACCAGGTGGCATCATGCCGTGGTACGGTATGAAGGCTTATCTACCTTAGAATGTAAACACAGCCTCATTTACATTAAATGTATAAGAACACATTCTATGAATAAGCTGGATCACGTCTCTATTCCTTTGATAATACAATATCATAAATGTTAATAATATACAAAGGTAGCGTGTACATTAGGGGATATAAACACCTGTGGCTGTGAGGTTTCTGAATGACGGGCAGGGCTGACAAGTGTCGATTATACTCAGTATCACAGGTATGACTCATTGTTAAAGTGGCTGTAGTGACGTGGGTGTGGTCTCCGTCTCTTTTGCTGTACGCGTACACGCAAGTTTTGTCACTAATGAGATCATTTTTTTACACCGCATTCGTAGTTTATTGCATGTCTTATTATTATCACGTGCTGCATCTTGATGAACAAAGTTTATACAGTTCTGAATTTTGTTTGCTATATATGTCAGTGACTTAACCATATATTCTTGTAATTGTCTATATGTAACCAACACTATACATCGAAACGAGTTTTAGTGAAACAATGTACTATCTGAGAAAACGGTCTAAATATTGTACAACATATTGACTGAAATTATAGGTCAAGGACACTTGAAAGTTGATGTCGATTGGGTGAAGGGATTACTTAGCACATTCAACGTTATGAAATACTTCCTTTAAAAGACGCCAACACGTGACGTTATTTCATTATTAAGAAATATCAAATATTTTATTCTTAACTGGAGTGCTTCTACGTCTACCGACGCATTATTGTTTCATTTATATAATGATTGGTCCAAATTATTCTTTAGCCCCCCTTCCTCCAGAAACGCTAGGCATACCGGAGATGATGGATTTAATTTTGTGTCACTGGGTAAAATATTTTGTAGGTTGGCTTTCGTAGGTCCCCCGCTGATTTAAAATAAATGACGGCAGGGCACGACATTAGTCCCAGACAACTGATTTGGTATTAATTTCTCACCTTGGCCTAATTTCAAAGGTCGTACCTCCATAGCTGATTTCCTAACATCGTTCAGTTGCGGTGGCGTTTTGGGGACACTTCCCTTGTACACATAACGTTTAATAGGAAGAAGACTATGCAATTATTTGTTTTAAACTTCAGAAAATACCCCACACTCTTCATGAATTCTTAAGCGTAACATTTATTTGCGGGTGACAAGTCAGATAACATGATATGTTCATGAGTCAGTTCAATATTTGATAAAAACATAAAACATTCCTTATCTCGTCCGTTCCGCCCACCAGTTATGAAAAATCCCACTGTTTTTTACTAATATATTAAGGTATCTGTTTTACTTAATACACTGCAGGGTATAATGGTTGGTTGTCTTAAGTGCCTAGTTTATATGAAAGAACGTAATGTTCCATTAAAGGCAACCATTAATCTCTCTCTCTCTGTACGTATTAAATAACTTGAGGTAATGCCTGCTCAAGATCTTCTTATACCGCCTCTGGGACGAGTGTATGAGCTTGTTTGTTTACAAACTGTTAGTCAACACAGTACATGCGTCAAATGACAAACAGAAAAACAATGTAACTGAACAGGGTCTTTGTACGGAAGCCAATGAATCATCATTTGCAAAACGTAATATGCATAACCCTGGATCCTTTGATTTACCTCTAGCCTGTGTAGTGTGAGATCGGAATATTATGGGTTTATTCAGAGATTCAAGGTTTATCTTCAGTTAATTGACGTCAGATATCGAAATGGACCTCTTTAAGAACTCCTTGATTAGGAAAAAATATCGCATATAATTATCTAGACTAGAGTTGTTAAACTTTACAATGCAAGAATTTGTCCTCTGAACTAAGCATGCTTTGAAAGATGAGAAATAAAAACGTTTCTGGTCCAGTTTAAAGCTCTGCACTCTTACAGTCCCACCAGGTGGTCCCCGTAGCCTATATTTGGATTTGTAATTTTCTTAAATTACATTTAATGTTGAAATTTTCTACAGTACAGTACCTGGATACCACCACTGTCACAGCGACAAAAAGTCCCTTAAAGCAAATAATCCCGATGAACAGTTCAAATAAATCTTCTAAGAGAATAAAAGTCCAGTTAAATAAATATATATAAATTTATATCCTTACAGGTAATGATATGTTAAAGTAAGTTAAATTGAATTCTGAATTTTATTAAATAAATAAAAGTGTAGGCACATATATATATATAAATATATATATGTGCATATATATATATATATATATATATATATATATATATATATATATATGATAAAACCTCTGCCTTTGGATAAACTCTTTGATAAACCGACAGTTACCAAAGCATCTTTTGAAATAAATCAACGAAGAGTCCTATATTTGGTTAGCAGTGCTTTATACTTGGACACAGAATCCTTTGATGTTTCTCAGTGATTTCCATACAAGAGCCACAAGATACCCCTGTCTATGATACGTGACGCGTGGAAATGTAGGAATGCTCCAGAATACAAGATATCTGGTTAAAAACAACTCGATTTGATGCAAAAAATACTCAGATATCACAACCATATCAACCGGTAGCTCTAACAAAGATTTGTATTTCAAGATGTAAATACCGAACTTCAAGGGGAAAACGCTATTACGTCACCCGATCCTCAAAATCGCGGGCATTGAAAGAAAGTTTTCCTCACAAACGAACGCGGCCCTGGAAGCTGAACATACGGTTTCTCTGTTTCCCGAGTAAATTGAAGGTCCAATCTAAAGGTTTTGAGGGAGAGATTGTAATGCAATGCAAATTAATGTCTGAAATGTGTATATACGTGTTTTTTATATAAGTGTTCTATCTGCTACTTAAAGTCCCCTGGGCATGGTCATCACGTGGAAGGTATATTCTCCAAACCCTAGATAAAAAAACTATTTAATTTCCTTTTAAATAAGCTGTAAGTTCCCAAATAAGTTTAACAGGCCCGACGTGTATAACTGGCCAAAAGAAATATTAACGTGAATCCACATCGTTTAGAATACCATAGTAAAAACTGTGACTCATAAGGTACGATATCAGAGGAACCAGGAAGATTATATTTATTCTGGGGTTTGTATGGAACAAGTCATGTTTACCATACCTGATATCGATACCTCATATACGATAAGCTAATGTTTGTGCGACAATGATTTTGCCTTAGGGCTTCTGCATGCTATTGAAACAAGCCAAAGAACTCCTAGAGGATTCAAAGTGCACGCTACAGGAGGGTCTCATACAATAATAACAATAGCAATGCTTTTAGCACGTGTAAAAAAACCGGTATAGAACTGTCCTGGATACTGTATAGAAGAAGAGAAGATGCTCCACACTTCAAATCTGTAACCTTGAATCACAGAGGTCGTTATATACTTCTTAAAGATCTCAAAGATTTTTCATTTGATGTACACCACTATTTTCCTCTGTCGCAAAAGGGTAATGCAAAAAAACAAACAAACCGAACCGAACAAAAAAAGTAGCTTGGCAACTGGTTTGTTTAAACTGAAATCCTCTCTTAGCTTAACGGGTTAAGACGCTCCACTACCAGAGAGAGAGAGAGAGAGAGAGAGAGAGAGAGAGAGAGAGAGAGAGAGAGAGAGAGAGAGAGGGGTTCCAAGGCCATCATGGGTACTGCCATCAAGTTTCGAGTATTCCTGTTGTAGCAATAATCCTCTTAGATATTCCTATTGTCACTAATACACGTTTCTCGGTTCACCCAGCAACAATCAGTTCACAGCCTAAATTGTTGATGTGCATTGATTTGAGGCGTGTCTTTCTATTTTACAATATACACAAGACACAGCGTTCGAGGCTGAAGTGGAATTTGGAGATATTAATATTTTCTTGAAACCCCACATATCAAACCTTGACTACCAGAAGAATTTTTAGTCGCCCTATTCCTTGGAAATGGAACGAAAAGAATATCATATTTATTTTTTTAAAAATGTATTGAAAGTATTAAAAGTTGCAACCAGACCAAACTTTGAGTGTAAACTAAATGTTTTCTGAAAAATGCTAATTCCTATCATTTTTATTTTTTATCCTGGTGTCACCCAGGCCCGGTGCCTACTGCTCCTGCGGGTCCAGGGTGTGTTAACATGGGTAACAGGAACTCTCGGCCCCAGAGACATCCGCCCCGGAGACACTCGGCCCAAGCGACTCTCGGCCCCAGAGACACTCGGCCCAAGAGACACTCGGCCCCAGAGACAGTCGGCCCCTGAGCATGATGAGGTAGCGACACTCGGCCCCAAGGCCGTCAGTCGGTCCCAGAGACACTCGGCCCACAGGTCCCATTCAAGCCCCGGGAAACCCCCGTTAACACAATTGTTTTCCGTAGTTATATTGAGTCGCCCTTGCCCATTTCAATGAAATAGTTAAATGTCTGGCTAAAATTAAACCGTTACATCATTTTAATCTCCAAATTGTTCTTGAAATGTTATATATTATGTTTATGTTTAGGCTAATGTATCCGATAGCATTTTGTGTTAATTTTGTATTGTGTAAGACAGGACAGCAAAACAGTAGTGTGATTATTCCACTGAAAATCTTAAAAATCTTATTTGTATGTTTTACTTCCGTTTTACTTAGTTAATAAATTAAAATCTCAAATGTTGAATTTATAAATAAAAGTTGAGGTAAGCATTTAGAATATAACAGGATTTTGGACAAATTTTAGGCCATATGCTTGTGGGAAAAAAGCTGTCAAACCCTGCGGAGAGCAACGTTAACCTTCACGGTTAGCTTAAACCATTAACTCCTAATTTTAAATTATCAAACTTTTTCTTAATTTTATAGTAATTTGTGTAAAAATATGTGTATGTATATAATTAATTCGTTAAGCCATGGAAGCAAGGTGACCTGATTATCATTGGACCTGTTTACTGACCTTTATTTAAAAATGGGATCGTAAGTTCCTCCCACGTCAGAGTTAGACACTTACAGACTGGACACTTGGTATTACTTTAAAACCCATTTTATACAAGATGGAAGGTAAAGAGTAATTGAAGAGGGAGATAAATTAATGAAATGATAAAATAAAAGTCATATAACTGTTTTGTTTTCTTCTGTTAATTTACATTAAAAACTGTTATCAGTTCCAAGAAGCGTCCCAGATAAAATCATCAATAAGATAAAAGGATTTCTAAAAAAATATGTTTTGAAGACTTAAGGAGAGACTTTCTCTCTCTAATATCAAACAAAGTAAGATTGTCATTAATTTGGAAATATTAAAGTAGTTCCTTCATCTGCATCTGTCTCAATCAATCGCCATTCATTCTGACCAGTACTCTAGAACCGTCATGCAATCTTGGCTTACAAAACTAATTTAAAAAATCATTAAGATTCTAACAGTATTTTTATACATATCAGGTAGCACCCTACTATTCAAGGCTCAAAATGATACTGAAAATAAGATTTAAAATTCTTTCAATTTTTATTTTTTTTAATTTGATTTAAAAATTTATATTAAAACTACAACTTTACTTTGTAACTTCATTACAGTCGAATTACCGAACTTACTATGCACACAATGGTCATTGTTATGACTGCACTCATCACTTCCACTGAGTTTACAAAGACGGCAACCAACCTTTAATCAACCGTGGTAAATGACGTCAGTTTCTCTTATTTTCCGTCTGTTTCATAATTCATTAATATAAACCATTGGACAGATTACTCCAGCGTAATACACAAAAAATTATGAACATTGAATTTATATGGATCCGATTGTTTAATGTAATTATATATATATATATATATATATATATATATATATATATATATATATATATTTGGTCTTTATCACTGCGAAGCGATTGTACAACATCATTTATTCAGTCAGCTATATGAATTTCAAATAAAATATTAATATGTATTAAAATATACATACATATATATATATATATATATATATATATATATAAGTGTATTATATATATATATAAAATATGAAATATCATTATTTGGAGAATCATTGAATAATGCTTTTGATTGTTTCAGAATTATGCACGGTTTCATTATATCTGTATAAATATATATTTTTGTAAACATGTTGTGTGAATTATGTTTTATTCATAGAAAATTCAGCTATATTTTTGCTTAAATTCGTGGCATTCAAGTACCGGTATTTGTAGACGACCAAGGCACTACTCCATTCATGCCGAGTCAATCTAGCTTGTTACTACGGAAACATTTGTGTGAACGAGGGGTTTCCCGAGGCTTGAATCGGACCTGTGGGCCGAGTGTCTCTGGGACCGACAGAGGGCCTCGGGGCCGAGTGTCGCTTGGTCCCCATGCTCATGGGCCGACTGTCTCTGGGGCCGAGTGTCTCTTGGGCCGAGGTCGCATGGGCCGAGTGTCTCCGGGCCGAGTGTCTCTGGGGCCGAGACTGTTCCTGTATTCGTTAACATGCCCATTGATTGGTCATAACACCGTGGTCATAACACCGTTTCTCGAAACTGCTCATGGGGCCGCCAGTTCTCGTTCACACGAAAACAACGATGTCACAGGTCACATGTCGAAATAATGGGTATAGCGCTATATATCAATGATGTGATATCTTTATTAGTTAAGTTATTAATTATTTTCAACGAGGGGGGTGAACAGATTTAAGACGATTTAATACCCTGGTTGCCTTACATAGACACATGCTTGATGTAAAACAATATTTTATAGGAAATCCCATAAAATATAAATAAAAAATTCTTTTTTTTTTTGTTTTTTGTTTTCACGTACGATCTCCACAATCATAACTGTACTATACCCGACGCCTGAAATATTATCCAGTAAAAACAGGTCCGGGTGGGGCCGTCCTCTCCTAAACACCATTAATGCGTCACTGACACACCCTGAAATCGCTGGGGCTTAATAACATATCTCTTAATTAGACATGAAGTCTCCGGTGGCGTTAATACAGCAGCCGTCACTTCTTTTCAATGTACGATACTTCCAATATGTTAATCTCATGTGACGTTAATAGGAAAACAACCTTTTAAACTTTTCACAACGGGAACATATGACGTAAGTGAAAGCGACACGGGTTTCGTCTACGCCCACCCGTCTGAAAGGCCCTTAATACCAACTCACTTTGATACAAGTTTCCCTTTCCTCGAAGCATTTATCAAAAAGAGAAATTGACACATTGGGAGCATAAACATTATTTTGCATTTAACTGCCAAGATGTGTTCATCGCTATATTATCTATTCTCGTAGTTGATATATTTGGTTACAAGATTAATCTTTCCGTTTTCCTAATTAGAAAAGTAAATATGAAAATTATTATTTAATACAATTTTTTTTGCAAATATTAGAATGCTTGTTTACATGTTATATATTATTTATTTATTTATATTCATCGGAGAACAGTTTTCTCAGTGCAGGTAAGTAACATCAGCTCTGGTGCACGCGGTCAAAACATTTAAATATGTCCTAAAATAGATAATGTTTAACATGGATGAAACAAGATTATATCTTAATGCGAAATAGGAATGACACACCTGTGAAACGGAGAGAGAGAGAGAGAGAGAGAGAGAGAGAGAGAGAGAGAGAGAGAGAGAGAGAGAGAGGTATAATTGCAAATATATGAACCGCACTATCCATGCAGAGATGAAATCAGTTACTCTATTTTTCTGGGGTTTTTTTTGGTGATCGCCGTCAAGTGTAAAAATATTGAATTGCTACTCTTATGAGTATATTATGCGAGTATTTTCTTTAAATAATATATATATATATATATATATATATATATATATATATATATTATATATCATGCCGTGAATATGTGATGTTAATGATTGTTCATGTGTGTGGCTTCACCCAGGGGCGGGGGGGGGGGGGTGGCTCAACACCGGCACAGTTAAACATGTGTGGCTGTAGTGTTAGCAGACGTTGTAGGTTACAGTCACATAAATGAAACAAACTTTAAGAAAAGAATACATACACCATGGAACAGCTGAGACGTCTCGTCCTGCTGACGCCGGTCAGTATATGGATGTGCCTTACTGTCATTTGGGAAGTCCCCTTATAACCTCTAGTGGATATTAACCAAACCTGACCAAAAACGAAGTGATACCAAAGGGTGTGAAACAGGTAAAATCGATGCTAAAAAACTTCATTTAACAAATAAATTTAATAATGACAAACTCGAATGAGACCCCATAGTAATCCCTGTTATTACATTTTACATTTTAAAGTTTAAAATGGAGACTTTACATTTGTTATATATATATATATATATATATATATATATATATATATATATATATATATATATATACATATATATATATATATCATATTGTACAGAGTAAAATCAAGAAAAAATTGAAAAATTGTCACGCGGGTTAATAAAAAAGCTCTAAAAACAGCTTGCTTTTTACCGGATTCTTAAACACGCATATTTTGATTAAATGTGTTAATACTTTTACATTGTTTCAAAAATAATTAGGAATGAACATTTTACCGTAACAAATACCATATACGGAAAAACGCTAAATAATGGACATTTTTTCAATTTTTATTATCACGAGTCTAAAACAATTTTTATAAATGAAGATTTTTTTGCCATTGATTCAACATTACACAACTAATATATGTTCGAAAAGGCCTGTCAACAATGATTTATATGAATTGCTGTTTCATCAGAATGGAGAGATTATGGTCAGCCTGAAGAAAGAGCTCCTTTTCTGAGACAGGGCCGACTTTAAAACCAAAGCAAGCAAAAGTGATGTTGCATTTTAACA
Source organism: Sipunculus nudus (assembly GCA_026874595.1). Lineage (NCBI taxonomy): Eukaryota > Metazoa > Annelida > Sipuncula > Golfingiida > Sipunculidae > Sipunculus > Sipunculus nudus. The sequence goes on along the minus strand of CM049306.1, from coordinate 34,153,440 downwards.
AAGTAAATATATTATAGATGTGTTTCATTGAATATTAATGAGGTCATTGACAACAGCCATAATAATTGATGCCACGTTAGATAGTAAATGTCAAAGCTTATACCTTTCCGAATTTAATTATAGATTGTAGATTTTCCATTAGAGCACAACCGCACCATAATAAACGGATGTACTTTAGCCTGATAGAAACAAAAAAAAAAGGAGAAACAGCAGTGTTGCTGTGTTGATTGAAATGCCAAACTGAAATATCGCTGAAATAATAAACAACTAAATTAAAAAACAGATCTGAATTTTTAGATTTTTGACAGAGGACCAATATATAAGCAAACAAGTAATCCGATTGTAATCAGAAGTCGTTGTGCGTCACAGCCACTCGATCTATTCCTGGGATATAGCCGTCATGACGTGTATCTATTAATATCCGTGAGATATGTGCGGAACATAGTTGTTACGTGGGACAGGTTAAGGTACAAAAAACTGACTACGTCAACGATAAGCAACGGAATGGAACCAGGCATACAGCTACTGCATATGTGTCCCAGAGATGTAGGACTCGAGGCCGGACTTGAATTCGAGTCAGGACTCGCGTCCATGGACTTGTTTAGGGACTTGGACTTGTATTCGGAATCGGAGGTAAGGCCTCGAGATAACAGATCAGGTCCATCTCTAGTCCAGTAGAAAATAATACTTGGTCACATGAAATATAGACATATACAAGTGCAAACTACCAACTAAATATTACCAAATATATTTGCACTCCGGTCCCAAATGACTCGGCTTAAGAGAAGGTGGACTTGGACTAGAAGTTCAGTGACTCGGACTTGGACTTGGACTCGAGTGGCTAGGACTCGGAAATGCACTCGAACCCGGATGGTGTGGACTCGAGTTCATCAATGATTTGAGCATATTGTATTTTTTTTTGGTGACAAATAGTGACGCATTCTACGGAGGGTCCGTAGCAGTTGTGGGTGACATATAACCAAACCTTAATGTAAATACTTTTTTTACATAAACGTAAGGGTTGCATCAATGCAAAATTGAAAATGCAATATATGGTAAACGAAAACCGTTTTCACGTAACTTGATTGAAGAATCACATAACGTGATCCTGAATTCCCAGGCCTTATTTTTAATTAAGGTGGATGAGACGTTTTATACTGTTTTAGCCTAATCTTATCCAGGATTGGTTATTTATAAACAATTTAGGCATACCTCTGGGGAATATATTATCATTCAACTTTTTTTTATAAATGACTTTTACTCTCAATGACCTACTACAGATATAATCTAAACATTAAAATTGAATAAAGGTAAATGCAAACGCTGATTTAAAAACAAAGTATATATTACTGCACGAATCGTGGTGCATTGAACATCAGGATGGTTGATTCCACGTAGGCCGTATCAGGCCATGGGGTTGGATTGGCCAGGCCTTGACAATGATCCGCCGGACGCTAGTTATTTGCTATTGACTGAGTAGTGACCTCTGCTATTGATCCTATCAAAGAACCATCCCTAGTCCCTATTATTAGGAGATGCTCACTGATGCGGCATCTTCCTCATCCGGCTACTGCCCTGAGTCTTTCTATCCTAGATCAATGGAGGGCAGCCCAGAGCGTAGTAAACAATCTGAATGGGTAATTAACGGTACAGTTGATTTCATTTAGAGCCTATTACTTCATTTAATCAACTTCCTGAGTCAATCCCCCCTGGTTCCTTAATGAGACGACAAAGGAAGCATAAGCCATTATGCTGCAAACGTTATCAGAAAGATAACAAAACACTTCACAACAAGCGTGCGTGCTAAAGAAAAATATGGCAGAATGAGATTTCGCCTTTTTTTCTATCTTCTTTGTGTCCCGCGTAATACTTCATACCGGCACAGGAACTAGGGACACTTCATCAAATACATTGGCCATACATAATCCGTTAAGGCAGATTGTCAGATTGTTGGTCGCGATCTGGGATAGGTAAAGATGCAAGGCCTTGCGGTCGCCTCGGCGCTTTTCCGGTGGCTATAGAGTTTACCCATTGAATACCACTAAAAGAAAAAAAATACCTACAAAAAACAAATTATTACGCCCATATTTCAGTAACATGGGTCTTACTAAAGAGTCGCACGCATGATATTTATATATTAAACCAACGAGTTGTGTTACCCCGGAGACTAGTTAGACGAATCGAACTTCTGTTGTGGGGGGAAAGCTGCAACAAGGCCTTTTTGTATTGTTTTAAGGATGGATGATTCTTCAATAAAACACAACTGCTTGGTTATATTTAGAAAAGAGTGTGAATAATAAAAAGTACACGAACCACCATTTTGTTCCGCATTCATAATAAGTACTTCGAACAAAAATCCCAGAAAACGTTTTAAGAGGGTCATTTATATTAATGATGCAATTTCTATTAATTACTTATGAAAGTTGTGTATACACGAGGAATTGAATCACCCATGATCAGCTCTCGTTCAGAAGATAAGTACACATTACACATAGCATATATCATTTTGGTTAAGACATATTCAGGTAAATCTCATATAAAAATGATATTAAACAACAATGTATAATTCAAACCCGTGAGTGGCAGACTCAAACACTGTTTATTTGACAGTAACATATTCATTGTATTAGGAATGCACCACTAGTTCAAAGCTTCATATATTATATGCATGGAAATGATACATGTGTAATTGATGTACGAATTGTAAGCGAAGCTGTGCCCTTCGGATATAAAAACATCTATATATTAACCATCGCCAAGTAAAAGAGGAGCAGCAAACGAAATGTTTTACCCCAGAAACTCTCTCCTAATTGAGGTTTTCGATTTTTAATATTCCTAGCGACGTTTTCCCCCTCTCAAACAAGAGAGCCCATCGAAATGCCAGGGTGACATGCTCAGAAAAGTTGAAACCCCCAATGTAACGTCTGATCAGAATGCAAATATTTTCCTTGTTTTTGACATCGGCTCAAGTAGTTACATAAAATAAACCAGAAAAAAAATCGTTAGATACCTTTCTGCACTTTTCTACAACACTTACCATGTACGAAATAATTTCGGTATAAATTGATTAATATACTGGTTAATCCCCCACCAGGGTTGTTGATTTTCTGACGAGTTGAATACAAGCATATCTAGCACGGATGATTGGATCATAGTCAACTTGAACCCGGCACAGGAAATGACTGGTTACCATAGAAAATAAAATTACACTTTGATTTGGGAGTTCACGTGTATTCTTTTTGTTTAAATCTATTAATCGTTGTTTAATGTTTAGATTACTGTTTGCAACGAAATCTGTATACGATACGATGGATGGCAGTTACAGGGCAGTTTCCCGTTCGACTTGTAGGCCTACCAGTCCAGCATAAATGCCTACTGAGTTGTGCATTCACGGCTAGAATATTCCTGGACTGGCGAGCAAAAAAAAAAAAAAAAAAAATCAACGGGGTCTTAGTTATAGTATACCATCTGGTTCCCGTCATTCAAGTATTATCACTGTCACACCTCTTTCCGTAAATGTTCCTGAAACCCACGATGGGTTACACATTGAATACCGGTACAGGGAAACATGTCAAATTGTGACCTTTGGTCAAATGAATAAGTAAATAAGAAATCTGATTGTTATTAAAGGTTCTGTGACTTTCACGAATATGTCAGTGATCTGGTCTTTAATAATCTGTCATATTGGACATAAACAAACAAACAACTTACAACTTGTAGAAAGGCAATGTCGCCATGAAATATAACTACCTCTGGCGGGATATAAATATTGGAAAATCTGTCACACAGATGTGTCAAGGAACCATTAAATGATAAACTGAAGGGTTAACTTGAAAACATCCATAATATTTAGGTTGCTCTGAATTTGATGTATCATTAATCCGTCTGTGCTATTAATATCAATCCTTCATAGTTTCTCCTTTTTTTTGGGGGGGGGGGGGCGGGCGGGCGGGGATAAATTTGAATACTCTGGTGCCTCTCCAGGAGCTGCAACGGCCTATGCCTAAGCCCTCGGCCACACCTACCTTTAAAAATACATGTATGCTAATACCTTAAGTCAGATGTACATATAACGCGACCTCTCCGATAGGTCTTAGCCGTGAATAAAAGGCTCAGTATGTATTTTGGACTGGCATTTAGCCTAATTTGAGTCGTGGTACAAGCCGTAAGGGGAATGTACTGCAAAGCCATGATTCATGTTACTTGGATATGTATCGTGGCAAACAGCCAATAACCTTATTATTATTCTATACTAGTGATGAATTAACACAACACATTTCATGTGAACTCACCAACAAAAGACAAATCGGTCCAAGTTTGCTGCCGTCAAGTAACCAGTTTGAGCTATGCTTATAGTCATGCAGTCATAAATTAAAAAAATTTGCAGGGGGATTTTTTTTTTAATATGTTGACTTAAAAAGATTTTTTTCTCGCACATGGTAGGTGTTTTTAAAGACTTTACTGAAAACCAACGTTTGCTCTAGTGTATGTCAAGTGATATCGTATTGCTGGGGTATGAGGTGTCAAAAATAACGAAAATATTTGTATCCTCATCGAGAGTTACAGTGCTGTCCTCGATACAAGATGCTAAGGCACTCTAGTCCAATGTCAGAGGGCTACGGTCATCTCGGCACACGTGACGCAAAAGTAGCGTTATGTGTACGTAATATGACGCCAAGTGCAACCCCAACTTTTCTTACTACGATCTGCCTTCGTTACGTTTAGGTAGCAGAACCTTTAGAACATGTGGATTTAGAGAGGCCTGTTAGCACAGCTAGTAAAATAGGGCACGCGTTATCTGCGTTGATTGCCAAGTTTGAAACCTCGTCAAAATCAATAAGCTTTAGTGATTTCCAATTTTATTTATATTTATTCAATTCTGACGGCAAAGCTAAATTAACACCTGCACTTAATTAAATAATTAAAATCAGTAATGAAACGAGTAATTATTTATTCATGAAACCGTTTATTTGTGCTAAATTTAAACAGAATTAAAAGGGATGAGAGTTTTTGTTATGAACTTTTTTGCTGAATTTACTTTGCATTATTTGTGGCTTAATAACTATAAATGAATGACGCTCCCGAGGCAGCTGATAATCTAACGCTTCTATGCAAGCTCCGATATAGGTGGTATAGATAAATGCACTATGGAAACTGTCTATTTCATGTGAATAAAATTGTATGCTATGTATATTTTGTCGCCGATCATATTATTTTAATAACGTGATGGCTTAAAAAGGCCAAGACTAGCGAAAAATAAAACTTTCGTACAATAACAAAAAAAAAACCTGATGTTTTTCCCGTACTATGTTCTCTGCATGCATTTGTACTATACTAAACCTTTAACAACCGAGGAAGGCCATTGAAAGATTGGGAAAGTTGGATGTGAAGAGTTTCGGACTTTCAAGAAAAAATCATTGGTAGTTCGCTAAGAGCTCTGAATGTATTCTGTCCACATGATAAAGTCACACGCATTGTCACGACTATGTAAATGATTAGTCCCTTACGGCCATTGTCTTAAGTTGGGGCTCAGGTGGAACAGAATATGTAATGCCTGAACGGAGCAACCAGAATGCGTGTCAAATACGGGAATATCTGAGGTTTCAGTCCCCAGAGAAATGTGAGCTGCTCACTCACGCTATGGACGTCTGTGTTTATCTTCTTATTCTCGTTAGAGGAATCCAAATGTACCTATAGACATAATTGTTTGCTTTATGTGGATATATTAATTATTTCTTAAGTATCGACGGCAGGTGAGGCGTTTTCGTGATAAACATTTATAGCAAGTAAATAAAATCTTTTTAATAACTTATTCTGGCTATGTGGTGAATTGTTGACCTCATTTCAATATTTTGGATAATTTTTTTGTTGATAAATGCTTATAAATTATATTTACCAGAAAACCCTTCAGATTCGTAAGTTATTCAGTTAGTACGGTGACACAGTGTACAGACAGATGGGCTCGTGGACAACTACCCCCCTGGACAATTACCTCCCGGACAATTACCCTCCAGGACAATTACCCCCCGGGACAACTACTTTCCAGACAACTACCCCCTGGACAATTACCCCCCGGTACAACTACCCTCGAACAACTACCCCAATGGTATAATAAGACTTTTAAAGTACACATTGTACAAACTAAAAGTAAAATATTCCGATTGTAAGTAAAACAAATACCGGTGACAATATATTTCAAACCAAGCATAGGTACATACGTCATTTGTATTGTAAAAAATAGAAAAAAAAATCCATTACATCAAGTTTTCAGTAGCTGATAACTAGTTCTAGGCAATGCCTCTCAGATGATTGTATTGTGTATTGTAAATAAAAATTGTTAATATATAGCAAAAAGTCCATTATATGAAATATGCTTTACATTGGCAAGTTTGAAAACAAAAGCTTTGTAAACATATGGTCAAAAAGTCATTTATATGAAAGTTCATTACATGGGCAAATTGTAGACATTCTTACCAGTCATAATAAGTAATATCATAATAAGTAATACCATAATATCATTATCCAAAGTGATTTTCTTTTTATTTTTAGTTTGCAATTAACTTGATTTATTTCTTTGTCATTCTAGCAACACAAAATATTTTTAAATGTATAACGTGTACTTTAAATGTGTAATTTTACCATGGAGGTAATTGTCCAGCGGGTAGTTGTCCGGGGGTAATTCTACCGGGGGGTAATTGTCCGGGGGGGTATAATTGTCTAGGGGGTAGTTGTCCCAGGGGGTAATTGTCCTGGGGGTAATTGTCCGGGAGGTAATTGTCTGGGGGGTAATTGTCCAGGGGGTAATTGCCGGGGGGGAAGGGTAATTGTCCGATGGGTAGTTGTCGAATTTCTCTTGAATAATAAAAGATTATTTTAAAATTGTGCGAAATACTCTTGTTTTAAATTCCCCACTCTGTTCCAATTAAATCCACAATCTTTCTGACATATCTGAGATTTGGTCTCACCGATGATATAAAATACGCGTGGTCAGGCTTCAACCCCCCCCCCCCCCCCACACACCCACAGACCCACACACACACACACACACACACACACACACAAATAACGCCTAACGTTATTAGTAAATATTATACCTTCTGAATATCGGAGGCGAGACGGGATCGTGGGCTGGTCTTGATGAAAGGAATTAATCAGGTTATGTGTGGTGTTAATACTGAAAGGGAAAAGGGAAATGTATTCTCCAATGTAATGTGGCAGATTCGCTAACTGCAGCATTTATGGGGTCATAACATTTTAATCCTGTTTTATTAACAGGAATAGATCCTCCCCCCCCCCTTCAAAAAATTATTTGTAGGGAAAATATCTGTGCGTAACGAGGTCTTTTCTGCATGGTGCAGGGCCAGTTTTTATAGAGTTGCGATAAAATTCGCCTGGGTTCTTTGAGAAATTTTGCATTACTTTCCCTTTACTTCATTTTCGGGCCTTCGTTAGCCGCCCATGCTATATTAAGATAACATGCAGGTTTAAAGGTGCCCGTTCACTTACCTTTTAAAAAAGAATTTATAAAATTTCTGGCTTCCTTTGCGTATATATTAACGATATAAGGACAATTTTGCTTGTGAAAAGTTCTTATAAGGCCTTCGTGAAGGATGCATGAACTTGTTTATCAACAACATGTTTGTAAACACAGCAATTTTAACAAAGAGAAAAACATTATCTAAGGTGGTAGGTAGCATAGATACGGAGGTAGATAGGTCACTTGTTGCAAAACGCCATTTGCAAAGCTCTGCAACCGGCTTATCCGACTTGCTGATGCCCTTGTTGAATTTGTTTTAATTATAATACCCCCCCCCTTATATCTTAAACACATTGATATAAACACAACAAGCAGCCTGTGTTTTGATATCCACCTTGTCTGGCCTATTTGTATAAAAGCTCCAAGGGATTACCTTTAGTTTATAAGCTCAGTCAGATAGGTGAGGTGATTGGGCCCCTTTAAAGTGTCTTTTGTTTCCAAATGGGTCGGTCATTGAAAACAAAATTAAGTAAGGTAAATTATTTCTAATTGTATGTTGTGGAGAGTGGACCATAACTTAAGGAGCTATTGGTAACATAGCTAGGATATAGGCTTTGGTTAAGTTAGATTTCTAGATAAATTACTGCATAATTTAAAAACCAGCACGCTCAAAACACATTAACTACTAACTTTAGTTATACAAAGAGGGATTTGCATGCGGAGAAAGCTTTTTCCCAAGGAACAATAAATAATGAGTCACGGTGAAGTATGTGGGTTAACCCTGCTTCTCTTTAGGCCACAAAAATAAATTATGGTTATACGAACAGTTGGAAGAAAAAAAATAATGATGAGAAACGGTGATATGTTTTTCTTCCTTTCTATACCGACCAAGATTTAATATGTGAAATTTCTGCAAGATTGCCTAGAAAATGAATATAGAGCTGCTTCAATTCTAAAAATGTTTATATGATCTATAAAAATTTAATACCATATTTCTTATCTTTAATAATAGGTATTAGGGAAAACGTGCTAGAGACCTGGTCTTCATTTGCAAAGAAAAGTAAAAGAAAATTGATTCGGAAAAAATGGGAGCTGCAAATCTGTAGAACAAGATATTTTTTGGCATAGTTTTAAGCCCCCGAACGAAACGTAGCCCGAACAAAACTCGGCTCAGCAATATAGAAAACCCCCCAAAACAAGCGCAGGCATTTCCTGTCATCAATAAAGCTACATTACAAAAGGTAAAAGGAGATACAACATGTATAAACGATTACGCGTGCTCACGTGATAACGCCATCATTAATCATTCAGGTTTTTTTTCTGTTCATTGTGGAAACCGGTGCCTGGGGCAAAATGTATTCCTTTCTGAGAATCTTTATGTTAGAATATTGTATGTTTTAGAAGAACCTACTGATCAGAAAGGCATAGCTATGACTCTTTGACCGTCGACTGTCCATCCGGTCTTCTCATAGCCTGTCCGTTATTGTGACTCAAATATGAAACGCCAGACCACGAAGCTTTTAACTGAAGGTCCCTATTGAAGTTTAATAACAAAATTAGGCCACGGAGACCTACGTGGTTTAAGTAATGAGGCAAAAGACTTACCCCTTGAAAGTTTTACTGTTCTCTGGATTATGTGTTGCTGAACCAATATTTTCCATTGAATCATAATCATCTGCACTATCTGCTGGCAATGTTTTACGAAAATATATATACTTTTCTGAAATTTATTTGGCGATAGATTGCACTATTTGACGATACTATATGTGTGCATGGACACATTAGGTGAAGTCCGTTACCAGATATCTCAGGAACAAATAATATCGATCACGTGACTGGTATATGTAAGTAATCTGCAGAAGGCGACCCTGGTGTTGAAGAGATTTCTCAAGCATTTCCAAAGATAAAACAGAAAATATAATTTACTTAACTTCCATATCACGATCAACTGTATATTAGAGGAAGGGTAATTTAATAAGTATTAATTATACATTGAAGTTTATAAAATATCCTTATACATTATAGATGAAGTTAATGAAATATCCTTTGAAAACTGTTCGCTGATCTACGGAGCCCGGGAGACGACATATTTTCATAAATTCGTGCGCACGAATAACGAATTCGTGCCCACGAATTACTCATTTGTGAGCACAAATTACTTGGTGTGAAAAAAATAAAATTCCAAGATGGAAAAATATTTATTAATTCATGCGCACGAATAACTAATCCGTGTGAAAAATATATTTGGCTTAAACATATTTATTTCAACAGGATAACAAAGTAGCCGATAAGGCTAATGGAACTGCTCTCCTACATATAAATAGAAAGGAAGTGAAAAATTAACATGAATGTATTTATGTATATACAAATGATCAGATTGGATAAGTGCACATATATTCACATACGATGATATATATAGAGGGAGAGATACATAGTGTTACGAAGAAAAATTGCACAGGGGAAAACAATGGGCCGATCCCAGATTCGAACCCGTGTTGGTGGCGCACAAGTCCAGCGTACCAACTAGCTATACGGTTCGGTCCGCTTTTATTTCACCCCGTAACACACCCCCTCTTAAGAGCGTTCTGCTATCAGAACAAGACTAATTACCCAGGAGTCACACTTTGGTGAGCTAATTCCCTGTGCCACAAAGTTTTACCCTCATCCCGAAAGAGCTCCCATATAAGCCTCGTTCACAATAGGGATACGGTCGCCGTACGGCGAGTGTTTTGGGCTATTCCGTGCGCACGGCATCTTCACGTTTTTCAAAGGCCGCAGGGACTCCGCAACGACCGTAACTGACAATAGCGCAGGCGCTGAAGTTGATGCGGCCGCCGTGCGTCAGGTAGCCACCTACGGGCTCCGTACGGGCACCGTACAGTAGACGTACGTATGTCGTAGGATACCCGTGCGATTTTTAACGCCTGCTCGGCTACCCGAGAGACGTACGGCGTACCTGCGCCTGTCGTAAAGGGTCTTTGCGGCGTCCGCAAAAGGTTAGCTTGCGGCATCCGCAGGGTTAACTTACTTTACCGTGCGAAGGCCGTGAGAATGAGGAAGACATCGTGTCGTTCCCGCACGTCGGTCGCATATTCCTGCTGTTTAAAAAACCGAACAGTGATCTACGGTGTGCGGTGACCGAAGCGGGTTGTGACCGATGCTTTAGTATCCCTGCGGTCCCCCAAACCGTCCGCAGGTAAAAAACCGAACGGAACTCTACGGTGTGCGGTGACCGCAGCCGGTTGTGACCGAGGCTTTTGTTACGAAGACAAATTGCTCAGGGGAAAATATTGGGCCGATCCCGGATTCGAACCCATGTTGGTGGCGCACAAGTGCGGCGTACCAACCGCTTCGCTAGGAAAGCAAGTTTCACTAGCGAGACGGTTCGGTCCGCTTTTATGTCATCCTGTAACAATAATATACGTTAATAAAAATTGACATTCCACATACACAGATACATAAACATATATTATAACTGGTATGCGTAATACAATAAAAAAAAGTCTAAGTCCATATCCACCTTATCAATTAGATTAAAACCACCAGTCTTTCCAATTGAAAATAGGTATTGATCAGCAGCTGGCACCTAGTCGTAAATGAGTATGGATAATTTCATGTTGACGATGATAGTCACAATAATAACTTTGTATTACTCGAGAAGTAAGGTATAAATAGTCTGTTTGAAACATGACAATTGTTAAATATTAAAACATCACACTCCAGTACTGAATGTATTAATGATTTGTACATACAATCTAAAAATTTCATAGAGAATTGGAATTGATAATTTTTCAAAATTTCAAAACGCTTATTGCCTTTCAAACATAACATGTTTATGTGTTCCTGCGGGGAATGCGAATCAGTTTAAGGTTACTCCCAAATATGACATATGAGACAAATATGACATGTGAAGCTCATTTCACGTATAGTTTATGTGTAATTTGCAATGTAGCATCATCATCAAATGGCGATTGAGAATTGTAACTGTAGTTACTTTTTTAGTTATTTTTGTAGGTTGTTGTTTTTTACCAAAGAAAGACTTAGAACTTTTCCACCATGCACGACACTGAGTATATGTGTCCACATGTAAGTTTTATATATATCTTCTTTAAGTATAGCTTATAGCCCTTTCTATTTTCAATATACAGAGTTCCGAAATTTCCAAGGTAGAAAGTCACGGAGCTGCCGGAAAAGGCTGGGCTCAATTTTGACAACCGTGTGTGCCCGCTGAATTTGCCAGCCTGTGCCTAGACTGGGTTGATGTGTGTTCGCTTCTCATTGGCTACTAAATCGTGCGCATGAATTAATTACTCGTGTGCACGAACTAGTAGCCAATAAGACTTGAGCCAGCAGCATGAATGAGCTGTTCTCATTGGTCACTAATTCATGCGCACGGATTAGTAATTCGAACGATCGGATAAGTAATTCGTGCGCATGAATTAATTAAATTTTTTTTCTTGGAAATTTATTTTTTTCCATCCAGTGATTCGTGCGCATGGATTAGTAATTCGCGCGCACGAATTAATAAATATTTTTCTCCATGTCGTCTCCCGGGCTCCGTACTTATCACAAATTTGACGATTTCAGGTGTTAGCTTATATAATTGTTTGTCTGTTACTCAATGTTTCAGTGACTTCTGGGACCTTGAGAGAGGATTGCTTGAAAGTGTTTGCTACAGGAGACGCCACTTATATTGACTTTGCGAGTCCAACAGATCTTTTTTCACTTCTTCCTACTCGAGACAGAAAATAAATATATAATTTGATTTTAAAGTGAAAGTTTTATAATCCCAAGATTATACATGTAAAATTAAATTGGAACCATTTGAAATGCAGTATTTTCAAAATGCAAGCTTTATAGAATTTCGAAGGAAAAAGAAATTCGAATTATAGAAGCTAGACCAAAGGCACCAGCTAAAAGGAATTAATCAGCTTAATATAAATCGTAAATATGCCAAACTTGGCGAATCATTCATGTTTTTGCTGCCATTAATGCCATAATATTAGTTTGCTGAGATCAGCTGTACCAATCGCATTACCAAATTATAACCAGTCACGAATTTGGTAAAATTATCAATAATCTTCGGCATTATACTTGCGTGGTTTCAGCCAGAGAATTTATCCGCGCTTTGTCGAACTCCGCGCTTTTATTTTTTTATATCAAAGGAACAACAATGTAAGCAGTCAGAAGGCCAAGTTCTCATGTGCGCCCGGATAAATAAACAGATTGGCTTGTTCTCATGTTTTGTACAGTCCTTTCATGACAAAAGGCAAAACATTATGGAACAGATGGTGAGGTCATACCCTTGATATGTCGTTTTCTTTCTGCTATTAACGAGCTATCTCGGACTGAGATACCAAAAAGATTAGATAAATTAGTATTGATATCATTATGTAACACACTCAATCGACCTAAGCATTATATATATATATATATATATATATATATATATATATATATATATATATTACAGTCAATGTGTAAAATCAGTCAATTTGTAAATTGCCCGAAATTTTTAGTCAATTTACAAATTGCCTGATTCACTCAGGCACTTAATAAAATGAATGAAATAATCAGGCATTTTACAAATTGACTGAAAAATCAGCCTGTTTATTTGATACATTGACCTAACTGACATAACAAATTATTTTTTTTTTTGTTTCAAATATCTCACTTTTGTGACACAGACATTGTGAATCAGTAAATTATTCCCGTTTCTTTTATCTGGGCCATTTATGAAGAATGCTGATCATGTAATAAGACTTAAATACACATGCAGACTGGTGAGAGGTATCCAGAATGATATAGATGAAATATGCAGACCATAATAACGTAATGAAATATGCATACTTTATTTACAACTCAAAAGGTTCCATCTTTGCTTATGTAAGAAAGAGAATCAAGTCAAAAAAGTTTTTGGATAAATAAACATTAAAACATAAAAATGTGCAATAATTTGTAAAATGAATAATGTTAATTGTAAACATTGAAAGATAACCACAGATATAAGTAAACATTATCAAATACATGATTAAGAAATGTCTCAGTTAATTACAAAGGGTCGTGTTTAATCACAGATAGACCGACTGCATTTGTTAGTTTTAATTTGTTTACCATCTACATTCTTTGGGTTAACCCGAACTGTGATTGCTGGTTGTGTTGAGTAGTAAACTGTTCCTATTTAAGACAGTACAGAAGAGCATTTTTTTTTTAATTGTAACGATGTTGTAAAATGTCAAAGGAGTGTAATATTTCAGATCAAACTAGATTATATATAATTCTTTTGCCTGACACTGTGGAACTCAAATATTAAAGCACAAATAAAATTATCCGTCCATTTCGAGAATTCAAACATTGACTTAGTTATATTTTGAAATAACCAAAGGGGGATCCAAGGGTTTGGATAGTGGTTGGGGGGGGGGGGGGGGCTTTGGGGGAGTTTCTCAGGGGACGTTTGCTGTCCTAAGTATTTTTAGGTCAAATAATTTAATATATTGTTGGTTTCTGAAGAATATCCCCATTTTTCAAGGCAAATTTGCTTAAAACTTGCTGTAAACTAGCTTCAAATTGCAATTATATGATATAAAATGTATAATTTTTTGTATGAGTAAAGTGAATGAAGAAAATGAAATGTCATTTAAATCTGTGTTACAGAATCAGCCACTTTGTAAAGTGACTGATTTTACACATTGACTTATATATATATATATATATATATATATATATATATATATATATATATAATATCGATATAACTTTTATATCATGAATAGTAATATGATCATAAATATTAGGTTGCCCTTCACGATTGGTATAATCAGTAGGCTTTGGTAACAGAAATGGCCAGTCTTTTCAATTTTTTTCTCTCAAAGTATCACGAACAGGCACTTTTTATTTTTTAGACTGTTCATCTTACTATTAGGGTCCGGTTACTTGCATAATGTACAAAAAAGATGTTAAACTACACATCACAATACCTTGTATGGCATGTTAATGCAGGTGTTAAAACGATTCGCTGTTTTTATGTATCCTTAGCTGAAACGGAATATTATGCAAACGTTTGTTCTTATTTAGGTGTTTTCCTTGATTATTCCACACGTGAAGTGCTTTCGCGGAGTGTCGCCTTGGAAGCCTTCTCCGTAAACGTCTTACATTTTGTTTAAGGAGTTAATATGAAACCCCTTAAAGGACTGCACAGGTAATAGTTCTACACCCTTTAAATCTAACGCCCTGTTCGTACTTTTTACGATGTAGGACACCAAATGTGTATACAAAAAAGCATGGGAATTAAATTTCAATTTTCGTTGTAGGTTTTTTTTGGTGTAATGTGTTACTGCCTTTTTATAAAGATGATGACGTTTGCTTTAGCTTTTTTTTTTATTTATTTTTATTTTGGTGGAGGTAACCGCCTCTATTTTTAATGCTGACTTATCTAATTCTTAACCAAAGTATGTACATCTGCAGAGTTTCCATTTTGGTTTGGGACTACTTGACAGGGCGGTAGCACTCGCTTCCTATTATTTTTTTTTTAATTTTGTATACTGGTGTCACACCTGTCCGGTGTCTACCGCACCTGCGGGTCCTTGGTGTGTAATCTTCCCCATTGTTGGGTCATAAAACCGAGGACCCCCCCCCCCCTATAAAGAAACACTCATATATAAGTGATGCACGGCCGTGGGGCACAGCCTTCCCATAATGCCTGCAGAGCGCTCACCCTTGGTTTGGGTCGACCGTGAAAAACCTCACCATCTCGGGTGAGATTCGAACCCACGATCTCCCGGCTTTGAGTCCTGTGCTGCTTTAGTTTGACATTTCATTCACTGCAGCAATTGGAAAACAAAAACCTAATCACTGAACTGGTGTTGTATTTTCTTAATTTTATGCTTGGTTACCTGCTGAGGATTGTATGTCAGGTGAGACGCATTGAATGAACAGTTCTCCTCGTTTAAAGTCCTATAAACACACACAATGGCCGAGCTGGCTCAGACAAGCTCACCACTTTCTTTGTGACAAGGTGTAATACATGTCCATGATTTATAAAGACTTATATTTGTTGTAATAAATATATACGGTGAAGACCCAGCAAAGGTATAAACGGATAGCGGAAAGTTGTGTCCTGTAGAATTAGAGTTGGTTAAACTCGCCTGTCTTTTGAAAAAGAATTTATGTGATTTCTTGGTTCCTCAGTGTATATATTAATAATCTATGGGAAATGCTTGTTATAAAAGTTCATAAATCGCCTCCACGAAGAAAGTATGAACTTGTTTATCAACAACATGTTTGTAAACAGAGCAATGTTGACAAACAGGAAAACATAACCTAAGGTGGTAGGTTGCATATTTGCCATGGTAGAAAGGGCACATGTTGCAAAACACCATTTGCAAAGCTCAAGCTTTTCTGACTTGCCACCATATGCCCTCATTGTGTTTTTTTTTTATTAATGAACATACTATAAAAATGTTGATATAAACAAAACAAGTAGCCTGTATGCCGTGGTATCCTAGTATTCTTGCCAATTTTTATAAAAGCTCGAACGGATAACCTTTAGTTGATAAAAATCAGATAGGTGATTGGGCCCCTTTAAGTTGAAAATAATAATTTTCATACATGCTTGAGCGATGGCAGTATTTTCCAAGCATGCATAAAATCCCAATAAAAGCGTTTTGTGACTTTAAGAGACCATTCTCTTCATCTCGCGGATAGACGGGCTTATGTGGTCTAGCTTCGTTAGAACATACGACTCAGAGCCGGGAGATCGTTTGACAGTTTGAATATCATGCGATACGGAAAGTGGGAAGATTTTAAAGGTCTTGGTTCCCACGGCGGCGATTCAGTCGCACTTGAGTGCGCTTTCAGGGGCCCTCAGTGCTAGGGAAGAACACACACCCAGGGCCCTTCAGGGGCGGTAGTAGCCGGGCCTGGTTAAAACTAGGATATAAGTGGAAAGAAAGGTGTGTTACCCCCATGTAACATATACTAGAATTAAAATTCAGACATTTACCTCCACAAACAATTATTTAAGAAAAAAAGGAAAACTAATCTAGCATTTTTTAATTAGGTTTCTTCCCAAGAATGACACTACGCTCTTTACACAGCGCTTTTCCTATAGGGCCACTACCTATATCGTAAGGCGCTGTTTGTTGTGACCTCGTATCCAGAATTGCTACACCAATCAGATGAGACCTTGTGCTGGAAGACAAAGCCACGCGAGGAATAAACGGGGCCAATCATGTTGATTTCGTTTTGAGTGACAGCTCATCGCCCCGCGTTACCGTCTGAACAGGCCACAGGCTCAGAGAGAATTGCCCCTGACGTGGTTTGCTTAGGGCCTTGGGCACATAGGATGCTCGGCCGGTGAGATGTTATTCAAACGAAACGTAACAACAAAGGCTGCGTGCACACCTCGCTGGCTTGTTTCAGTTGTGCAGACAACAGATACATGGCTACGCTAACACAGTCATAATGTCATAATCCAATCGATCGATGATGCGAGAATGCAGAGGGAGCAATTTAAATTCGACCGGAAACTCATCAAGCGGCGCTTGAAGCGCAGCAATGGGCGGAGCCAGGATGCCTGTCGAGTGTTTGTTTAATGGCTTCTTGTCACATCATACGCACGTTTATTTCAGCGGACAACGAACCGCCATCTGGTGTCTAAATATATCATAAACGGTCAAAGCTGGCAGCGTGAAAATCAGTTGCTTCTTTAGAAGCGCAAGATTTCCGCTGCCTCGGGAGCGTAGAATGACACCAACATTTAAGCGCTTTAAGTGAAATTCACTTCGTATCCTACGGCAGGGCTTATGATAGCGGTACCTGTTTATGGGATGCGCGGTAGTTTCCGGTATAAAATGCGATTCCCCTTTCTTTTATATCAAAGCCGTGCCACGCTTTCTATGGTATAATAACCGACCAATTGAAAAGCCCTGTGTAAAGGCTATTTTATTGTATAAATCACGTGCCAAGAGTTAATAAAATGCAAGATAGGACAAGTGTGGACACTCCTGTGAAAACCCAAATTCAGTCTTAGTTTTATTTGATTTCCTACTTGCTGATAGGCTGTCATTATTTATGTTTAAAATGCTGTGTGTGCTGTATGTCCAAAAGCACAGCAACGCGTAACCATTTCAGCAGTGGCACACGTAACCAATCAGAAGTAAATTTTCAAGCGTAGCTGTCTCTGAGCCCCATCACTGAGAGATGCTTGTTAAAAAAGCCTGAAACGTAGAAGTACGAATATATATGTAAAACAATTGACCTTTCGGACAATTTATTTCAATAACTGAAGCAGATTTTGGCCTTTTCTAGGCTAGCTGGCAAATTCCAGGTAGGATATCTCAACTGGTTAAAGAAAACGTACAGAAAAAAATCGCCCCCTCGCACCAAAGAGTCCATAGAAAAATAATTTGTTTGTTGTATGGCCTAAACAGGAATTCGGAAAATAGTCGGGGCCAAGAATATCCTTATCTGCCCAACACGCACACACACACGTGTACCATCTTCACTGGCCTTGTTCGGGGGGAGGGGGGCATTTTAGGGGCGGAGAGAAAGTGCCTTTTGTCCGCCTTATTTTAGGGAAATGAAACAAGTTATTAAAGATTTCGAGACAATTCCCTAATCAGTTTTATATTTGTATCCGCCAGGAGGGTTTGTGTTTTATCCCCTTCGTGTGTTTGTATTGTTGATTACAACGAAACTCCACAATCATGAATGGAATCTTATGAAATTTTCAGAGCAATCAGAGTTAATCGGGAAAATCGATTAACTTTTTTTTGTGAATCCGGCACATAATCCGGATCCAGGAACGTAATCAAGGAATATTCACAAACGAACAGTCGCTATCGCACGAATGAACCTGGCAGTATGACCCAAATAAGTGAATGATGCTTCTTTGGGTTCGTTAAAATATATATCGATTTCTTGTGATTTTTTTTCAGATTTCTTGTTTTTCCTTCAACAATCATTCAATTTTACATCTCATATGGAAACAATTGGGAATACCGTATGTCAATATCCTGAGTTTTCATTCCTGATAAAACATGTATTTGATTGTTTAAATCAAAATAAATAACATTATGCTGAAAAGTGAGCAAAATTTATTTTCCGATTATGAAAAAGAAAAATATATTTCATATGTATCGGGAGTGATGAAAATTTGTGTCATAAGGGGAGTATGGTGTGGGGGGTGGGGGTTTTCTTAAGTTTTTGAGCGGATGTCCTTTCTGTCTTTCTGTACTTCTATTGATTGTCCCCTCACACGGCACCTCTATAATCAGATTTGGCCCCGATTTAAGACCTTGGAGGAGGGATGCCCTCTAATATTGTCTTTGTTGTCCTGATGGAGTGCATTGGTTACTTAGCTTTCTTTTTAAGAAGGTTTAGGCATACGGAGACTGAAGTCACCCTTCATACTTTTTCAGCTTCCATTCCTAACATTCCAAATAGCGACGAGTATTATGTTGGCTTCTTCTAGGTAAACAGGGACAGTAATCATTTTGATATTGATAATAATTACTTTCCATGGTGTCTTGAGGAGCTATGCTCAAAAGTTCTGTTTTCTGCCTAGGATTTATTCCAAGTGGCAGCAATTAAGTCTTATTTACACGATACAGCATGACAGCGGATCCCGAGGCAGAATGATACGTAATTACTTCTTATTCGGAAACAATGCAATGCCTGCGCTTTATTTTCGGAATTATCACACGTACCGTTTATTTATTTCATGTTACTTGTGTAATTCATTCATCTGTTAACATTCCATTACATTTTCTAAAGTCAGTGGGTTAATATATCACGTTTAGACTTCATTGTCTTTTCCGAGATTTATCCGTCTTCAGTCAGACGGAAACACATTTTAAAGACAATTCTGTTTGTTTTTACATAATGTTTGAGTAACGAAAATGGAGGTCAGTATTGCATTCAATTAACAACCAAACAAAAGTTTTATTATTCATTTTTTTTCACTCTTACCTTTTCCAGTATTCAGAGAAAGATGCACCTGTTTACGGCATCTCCATGACAGGTTGTCACGGCAATTGAACGGTAGTCTGGTATCTCTTCCTCTTTTTTCCAATCTTTCTTTTTATGTAGACATCGAAGTACTTACAAAAGAATATTAAAGGGCTTAAAATCAACTAGTTCAAATGCGCCAGAAAGGCACTGTACCCCCGGGAACAACACGATCTGTTGACCAGGTCTTAGAATACCCGGGCTACAAAGCTTATTCATTATCAAAAGGCCGTTCGCTTCACATACTTGGCTGTGTTCCTGTCCAGGAATCAATTGCTTGACTAGTGAGAGTGAAAGCCCACTGAGCCATGGCCTAGTATGAATTTATACAGAGAGACCATTATGCAAATTTAAGTGAGCTGTTTTATCCCTTGCTTGACTAATACTTTATACGTCAGACGCCCCTCGGAAACAGCATTCGCTATAGGTGGCGCTGTATACTGCATGAGGAAGACAATAACTATATGATGCCGTGTTATTTGTATTTGTAAAGAACCTTATAATTTCGTGCTTTCTAAATTTAAGGCCTGTTTTATAGGGGGATCTTTGCAGTTGTGCTCAAATGTCGTCATATTGCAAAGTAAACGAGAAGGTGAATTAGAATTACGTCCGCAATAAAGGTAAAGTTACACCCGATTTCCATCGGTCAGTGTGATTATCCGTTAGGATTAAACATTTTGTTGCGAATTCAAAGGAATGGTCGATCTAGTAGGAGTAATTTGCCGTTGTGTAGGCGTGCGCTCTACTTACTGCTATCTATGTAAACCTGTCACCTTCTTGATTCCCCATGCCATGAGGATAACCTGGCGTGCCTATAGAGTAGTAACGGTCGAGCCAAGGACAAAGGGAAGACACCTTGAAGGACAGTGGGAAAAAATAACCACTTCAGGGGCTACAAAAATTAATGGCTCTTATTTGTCATAACCTTGGACAAGTTGTACAAAGGTTTTGCGAGGATTCCTCTGTGAAAAGAGGTATCATGCATTTGTACAAGATAAGTCTTAATTAATCCTTTAAGACAACAAAAAAATCAGGCTTATGTGATAATACTTCTATGCAAATTTTATTTAATATGATTTTACTGACAGCTGACTTTCTGGTCAAACTTTATATTTTAAGGTGCTTACGTTACCATGGCCCTCTAAAATATCCTCTGAATTGGTTTGCCATGACAACGAAATAATATACCGTATATCTTTGATCAGACGCCCGGTCTTAAATCGTCGCCGATCTTGTTAAGAGGACGGGAAAAAGAGTGTTTCTTTATTTGTTGTCAGATGTCTTTTTTCGTCACTATACCGTGTGCATTAACGAGTCAAAGTATGTGATATCCTACTTCGACTGCACAGGTGATGTTAACATATTTAGGGCGAATAAAATATTATCGCTTACCGCTAGCCAAGTTAACCCTCCTTGAAGGGATCCAAGAGAGATATCCGAGCAATCATGGTTGTAAACAACAGTGACAGTAGTCGTTAAATATTATCTCGCAACAGCAGGTTTGTGCCAGTGCAGCAGGTTACTTTTTACCGGGATAAAAAAAAACGTTTATTTTTAGAGACACGACTTTTATTGAATCGTTGATGTATTGGGCATATTATGGAGATTTTCAGAGCACACAGTTCGACACCTTTTGTTCCATCGGGGGTTTTGAGCTGATGTTTTTTACTTCCGACTTCTGACTTACGACATCTGGGTTTTAGTCTGTACGAAAACTAGAGTCACAGAAAAGCTCCTGTTAGTATAAGAAGAAAAATCCAGTCAGGATTTGACAATCGCACGGAAATAATACACGAAAGTCAAAAGGGAAGTAGTTACTT
Organism: Sipunculus nudus; assembly: GCA_026874595.1. NCBI lineage: Eukaryota > Metazoa > Annelida > Sipuncula > Golfingiida > Sipunculidae > Sipunculus > Sipunculus nudus. The sequence goes on along the minus strand of CM049306.1, from coordinate 34,132,134 downwards.
GTCGAGAGAGCTTTGGGCGATTGAAAACGTAATCGCTGGCAATTACCGTAACAGTTTTGAGTAGAAACCTTGGACCTTACGATAATTCCCAGAAACGGAGTTATAGGATCAACGAGAGCGGGTGTCGCATGTTCAAAATATAGGCTGAATGCAAAATGCAATACCATGCTCTCATTAGTTTGAATATAATTTTTTACTTTGTGCTCGCCCTGTAGGTCGCGCCCAGGGAATCTTGCCACACAAAGCAACGGTTACACCAAAGGACGTATGGGACGACTGCCGTGAATAACCGCTGCGTCGGAAGCGTATACAAATCACATGCTTGACGCTGTTTTTCCCTGATCGGGCTTCCAGTCCTTGGCTACTCGTTTGTATAATTGCACTTTTATAGGGAACCTTTTAAGGCGGGTGTACGTGTCGGTTTCGGATCTGGATCATTTCTAATAAAACTCATTCGGCACCCGGGCCTTTGATGTGCCATTGTCTGCTTTCTAGTACCCTAAGCCCAGCGAGCAGCTAACCACTGTCACTGTCCCACGAAATGTTTTCGTTTAAAAATTACACAGCTGACAAATCTGGCGTGTACGTCATAGCATGTGGGCTTTTCCTGGATTCCGCGCAACCTTATCAAAAAGGTGTTGCCGCCCCGCCAGCATGTATTAAGCAGATCAATTTATTCCTGCCGCAGTAAGCACGATGCAGCCTTGGACCATAATAACTCTTAAATTTTTTATTTCAAACCATCCATCAAAGAACTTATATAAACACTACCATATCACTCCTGAAAATCCTCAGATGTTCAAATCGATGTCGAACTTCTTTTTAAGGTAAGCCAGAAAAAAGTATACACGTTCATCTTCTCGGACCAGTTTTGATTCGATTTGTGGCTCACGTAAAGGAAAGGAATGTTCACTTTATTAACTCAAGGACGGAGGGCCGCAGGGGGCAATGTCAATCCCCCAACCCCACCATAGGACTTCGAATTTCACATTGATGGTTACATTTTCTTTAATTCTAGACACTGAATATCTGCTAATGAAAATTAAAGTGAGAATTCAATTTTTAAAAACATAAATCGGGCTATGTTTACATCATGTTTCATTATTTAATCTTCCTTCTTATAATCTTTCTATCCCCGGGACTTTATTCCTGAAATATTCTGAGTTAAAAAACAAGTACATGATTTATGCATTTACACACGAATGATTATTTAGTAAAATATTTCCAATAACTGACATTTTTTTCATAAATTCTTATTTTTTCCATATATGCTGTGGCAAATGTTTCAAACACAATAAAATATTATTAATTGGCGTACATAAGAATTAGTTATATGAAGCGGTATTAGGAGTTCCTCGAAAAGTATATATACATTTATAGGTTCAAATTTGACATTTTTTAATGATAAGTTGAAAAATTGAAATGTTTGGTGGTTGTTGGCTTTGTTCCCCACTTTCAGTTATTCAGTTTCAGGAATTATACACTGAGTACCAGTCAAATGATTCGCGGTTTCAGCAAATTACTCAATTTACAATATAATATATAATATATATTTTAATGATTTCTTGAAATATAATGAAATACTTTATTGAATATCAAATGATCACTAGTTCAAAAATAAAACTTTGCGTAGAAGGATACAAACATTATAACTAATTCTTAAATATAACTGATGTAGTTTTGAAATAAAGCATGTTTTTACTTTGGGGACATTGGAAAAAGAAAAATGACTATTTATCCAACTGGTCTTTTATTTGAAAAAAAAATAACATGTCTTGCACACATTTAGCTCATGGAATAACCATCCGCGTTTCTAGTATAGACTACAGTTTTTTAAAAGTGCCTTCCTTGCTTTAGCACCATGCATATCACAGAACTCTTATTATGTGTACAGCTATTATCTATAGCTGTTGTCATTTGCGATACACAGAAGTGGAGTTACAGAAGTGGCAGTGTATTTATATTCATATTTTATGAATTAAACTCACCAAATGAAGTTTTACAATGTGGAATTTAAGGTAATCATAAATCGTGAAAAAATTATTCACCACGTTATATGAGTATCCTGCCGTGTAACTTTTTTTCTAGTTACAATTTATTCTTTTATGTGCACGTCATACTAAAAAATCGTGGTTTCAAGTCAAAGCAATCTTTTGATTTAAATGAGCATATACGTGACTTCTCTAAATATGTGGCATAAAAATCTCATTTAATGATTCTTCGACATAATTACGTTGTTGTTAACTTAAAGCAAATAAGAAATTCGAGATGTTATGTTACAATTTGTTGTTCAATTGTTTTGTTAGAGGGGCGGCAATTTCTGTGATCGCCCAGGGAGGCAAACAGGCTATACAGATGCGCCGCTGCATGAAATCACGTTAAACTCTCGGTTAAATACTCCATGCTCACATTGTTATAATGATACCATTAATGAGCTATTGCGAAGGCGTGGTACTTAAACTTAACATAAATTGTCATTTTAGGGACTCGCCCACTTGCCCTTTGAAGACCATGTATTTTTTTCAAGGAAATTGTCTACCTTTATTTGCGTTTAAATGCACCATTTAAAAATGAAGCGTAGTTTTTTTCAATTTTTCATTTCAAGCTCATCAACTTTCACTTACCTTGTCCCGATTTGTGTATTAATTTTCAAAACGAATTTCGCTCTCTCTCTCTCTCTCTCTCTCTCTCTCTCTCTCGGGGCCTCAGAGTCCGTTAAGCGAATATTTTGTACTGCCTAATCGATAGTTGTTTTAAAATCGTTATTCTAATTATTGCCCCAGAAAGTTAGATAATGTCGTTCACTGCTCTTCGTTTCATGTTTGATAAATATTAACTAATTAATAAAAGGTCTGATTTACCTTCCGTTAATGAACACAATGAAGTTATACAAGATACTTTGTGGTAAATGCAGTTACCATACTTATTTTAACGCCTCATTTAAACCTATGTTTAACATTTTTATTTTCTTTTTATCAATATATGGTCTACAGTTTCAAAAGTCTCGGTCAATCTATGGAGGATGTCTCATGGGTAACATGATTTGTGGCTTTCTGGATTCGTAAACGTTATACCTACAACAAATCCCGCGATATGGATAACACTAATATTTTGGATAGATATGATCATATTGTATAGTTAATGTCGTATAATCCGGAACTATAATAAGAAAAATCCTGTTGTCGCAAATCGGGGGAAATTTTAAGTTGTTTATATTAAGATGACAAGAAATTTTGTGATCTTAATTAAATATCTGAACTCATAGCGATAAGTTAAAAATGCGCTGGATTAACATGCATGTTGTCCCTCTTCAGATACAATACTGATCTTCTCTTACAAGTGTCCTGAAATGCTTCAAAAGACTAGACTAACTCTAAGCTAATAAGTTCATGGATCTTTTCCAATTTTAATTCCTCCTTTTACTTATCCTATGAAGCCTTCAATCAATATTTGATACATCCTTAATCGCGTTGTTCCTGAATCGCAATGTTCATGTCTTTATTAGGCACTGATTCAGTTATTTTCTGGTTAACAGTAGAAGAAGGTTCATTTTCTTTCCTTCGGATGAACTATTTTCTTAAAATATAGGAGAGTTTAACAAATAAACTTGTAATGCAATCTAGAGAACATATTTAATCTAATTTAAAATCAGTTTATCCTCCGATAAAGATTCTATAAACTTATCTTTTATCTGACCGTATGCATATTTTATGACACAATAAATTTGAATTTATTATTACCTTTTTTATTCAATAATCCCCGATTAAAATATATGGCAATTTATTTCTTCTATATCTAGATGCTGATGATTTCGGAACTGCAGAAATATAGAAGGACTAAAAGTTTATCCCAAAGAAGTTGGTATTTTAACCGAGCGTGAATGTGAGCAATTCTTATATTTGACAAGTACAGCATGTAAAGTGACCATTCAGCTAAGGAGACCAATATGACTCATCTAACACCCCGCATAATACTTACATGTTATTAGATATCTTGTCACATATAAACGTTTACGGATGTACGAAGAGGCAGAAACAGCTGGTTATTTTATCTGAAGCCGTAAGGACAAAGAGAAACTTATGACTATCCACTATTTCATATACGACAATTAAAGGTAATTTTTATTTGCCACAGTAATTTGGTCAAGGGCGGTTATTTCTTTTTCTCTAAAAGGGTTGTGAAAAACGAATAGACAGGGACGTCATTAATCTCAATTAAAGGAAAGTATCAGCAATATGTTCGACAAAACAACTTCAGTTCGACGGAGAAAGGATTTTATGCATTTTAATGAATACTTATTTTGTCAGGTCAATTTACACATAATGGATTTATGATATATTTGATCGGGCTACAGCAAACTTAGGACTGTAGGGTGTGGTATCATGCTCAAAGATATTACGTTGAATAAATCGAACGAAACAAAATGTAGATCGTTTATGAATAATGCCGGTCCTGCTGTTTTGTGAAAAGTTGTATGAGATAGTTGTATTTGATGTATTGTTTCAGTGATTTTAAATACCACTGATTTAGCCAAATGTTTTAATTTTAATTCAAACACTTTTAAATATCAAAGACAACATCCCATTTCAGCTGTGGCCTGGATAGTCGAGTGGTAATTCTCGACTCGGTACTCTTCGCTTCCAGCCAAGGTTTCTATCCCGGCCTGATAACTTAATTTAGTTGACCACCCAAGGTAGGTCTTTCTTCTTGAATTTCTGGTTTCCTCCACACCTAAAGACTAAATTAAGGCACTATCCGCGCCATGGAGAGTGCATCGCATTAGTCAATATAACTAGTTGTACAATCCAGTAAAATAAAGAAAGTTTTAAGTGAGCGTTAATTTGAAGTTTTTTTTTTATTCTCGTGTCCGTTTGAAGAACTGATTGGCTAACTGATCTGTTAACAAGGTGGTAAATGACATTCAGGGCAGAGAATCCAATTGTGTGAATAAAATACAATTAATATTAAAGGCATACAAACTAAATATTCATGTAATGTTTTCGTAAATTGTGGATTCTTATTGAATTCGAAGCATATATTATTTACTTGTTTTGCTTAGTTCATCAGTGATGTTATGTGATGTTATATTTTATAGGATATAAATTAAGATTTTTCCAAATGGAATATGGTTACCGTAAGCTTTATCAATTTCACTGGCGTAATAACAATAAATTCAAGGAATAGACTATAACATATTTAACAACCTCAATTCAAGATATTGTGTTCATCTGTTTTTATTCAGAAAAAGTGAACGAAGACTTTAAAACATTTACATCAAAATAAAATGCTTTTGAAAATAAATAAGCAAGCCATAGCCTGTACATATCGTCAAGTGCTTCTGCTGCTATCGTAAACCGGTCAGTGCCCCGGTTCCGATCGAATTCAATGCTTATAAACGATCAAATTGAAACACACATTACTTCACTTAATAATAATTTAATATAAAAATAAAAGATAATAAATGCGTACCTTTTTCCTAGTAGTTTTCATCAAATATTTCCAACTTAACAGTAGCACCATTTCAGCTGGATAATTACGTTAGCGGATTTGCTGGAAGGAGTCTTAACTTATATACTACGGTTCAGGCAAAATCCGTTTTCTTTGTATCTCCAATGTGCACTTGTAATAGAAATGTCAATGTATGAGCAGAAGCAGAAATATTATGAAAAGAATACCGGTATCGACAGCAAGAAAATTACAGAGTTATATTAAAGTAAGTTGCCTATTTGAAATTTCTTCATCTGCCACGCCTGCGACCGAAGATAAGCCTGCGAAACGACTTCCTAAAATCAATGTTAAACACGGTGTAAATGACAGGATTCATAGCCGAATTGATATAGCCGAGCCACGTGATGAAGTTGACGATCCTCACATCGGTATTCTTGGCACATGATGGACAAAATGGAAATATCACGTACATGAGGAAAAACGGCAGCCAACATAACACAAACACGCCCATGATGATTCCTAGCGTCCTGGCGGCCCGTCGCTCCTTAGACAGCGAAATCCTTTGTTTTTCCTCTAGAAATCTGTTTAATTGGCTTCCTCCGTTTATATTGTGTTGAGCTGATTTGCCGGGGGACCCGTTCTGATGGGATTCCATCTTAACAGTCTTGTCCGATTTCCCGTCGACTGTCGACATTTGGTCAGCATTATCATCTTTTGTCTCTGAGGAGCTACACTCCACCGAAGTGAACTTGGTGACCGGTTCCTTACCAACCGATGACGCTAGCTTTGCGGCGCTGGCTGACTTTGCCCGCTCTCTTAATCGTCTTTTAGTGGCTATGAAGATTTTTATGTAAACGAAAGCCATTATAAATAAAGGAACAAAGAATGAACCGGAGGCGGAATATATAACAAATCCCTGTTCGTCTGTCAGTTCACACTGTAATGTCCTCTCGTTTAAGAGATGGCCAGAGGCGTTATTCCAGCCGACGAGAGGGGGAATAGATATTAAACCGCTGGCACCCCAAACAATAAGTATAGACAGCAACACGCGCTTGAGGGTCCTTTTGTTTGCATAGTTAATTGGGTCGTGAATAGCCCAGTACCTATCCAGCGCGATGGCGCACAAATTGAGTATAGATGCGGTACATATTAGTATATCACATGTAAGCCACATATCACAAAAAACAACACCGAAAACCCAGTGTCCAATCGCATAGTTCACGACATTAAACGGCATGACTAGAACAGCTACCGCCAGATCTGCCACAGCCAGTGACACAATAAAAAAGTTCTGCACATTCCGAAGTGGTCTATAGGTAAAGACTGATAGTATGACAAGTATATTGCCAACAAACGTCATCGTGATGCAAATAAGTGTCCCCACAAAGAAAACAACAGCTTCCCCAACTGAAATAGCCAGCGTGACATCCTTAGGTCGCATGCTGAAGTCGCTAGTTCCATTTTCAGCGGAAGCGTTTGTTACATAATGAAAAGACCGGGTGGCATTGTTATATTCACTCCTGTACCAGAGTAAGGCTTCTGCCATGATGCTAGCTTTCCTCCTCCTACGGTGGCAACTCCAGAGCAGCCAAGCTGTACCAACATTTATTAAATGAGCAGCAGTTCTGCTGAGGCAAGCAGCCACTGAGCAAGCTACGGCAGTGCGTAGCCAATGGAGGCGCTGCTTTTATTGACTGCTGGGCGGGTGCGGTCTCATCCTGCTAAGCGTATTATATGAAAGAAGGCCGCGTGTAATGGTGATCTTGGTGATCAGTTTGATTATGAAACGAATTATCTATGGAAAATTTCCAACTTTCGTCATGGTGGTATTGAGCCAGCTATCACTGGTGTCGATACACGTTTGGGTTAGGATGTATTTATCCATACACTTTGAGAGGAACGGCATGGTAGCAACAATGCAGTAATCTTGAAATACCTAATAAAACGATTCATGTAGTCTTAACTAAAATCAGAATTTGACCCGGCAACCAATTTATTTCATCTTAGGTCGATGTACAAACAAAGATAAAGCTCCTTAGATTACGGCCACAAGGTAAAGCCAATTAAATACTAAAGTATTTGTACAACACTGAAAGAAACCAGATCGTAGTTTTTTTCAGGCGCCATATCGTCGAACCGATGGTACACAATGACTGCTGACAAATATAGCAAAAATACTGTCCAACACTCAAGTCTTATTTAATCATAAACCTGAATCTACTTTATATTTTTCCTGTTGGCATAATTTTACTTGGATGAGATAATGTAATTTCGTATGATCAACTGGATGAGGAATTTATGTACACATGTCGTTGCTTCCATGACAAATCGGCGCCTGTGAACGACGATACACTCTAAAAGCTGATTGAATCGCCTGTTTATCCCGTTTTTTTTTTTTAAAAAAACCTCACAATATTTTAAATATATTTCACTGTGAAATGTGTTTCAAATAGCTGTAAAAATATTTCAAATTCAACTTAAACATGTTTTGCTATAACACGCGTTTCACAGCTTTTTCCTGTCAAACGGTATTTTTATTTGAAACGCGTTTATTTTTATATGTTGAGTATTGAAACATGTTTTCCATCAAAACACCACTAAACACGTTTCAAATACTACTAAACCTGTTTCAAATTGAAACTTCTTTATATATTGAAACGCCGTTTTGTTCCATTTTTTAACCACATTTTAAATGGTAAAACATGTTTTACCTCTATACAAGTTGGTTTGTATTCAGTTTTAACTGAACACAATGAGAAACATTACTTGTTGAAATTTGGATTAAATGTTTCTTGAATTTCTCTAGAACTTGTTCTAGGAGTGTACTACTTGTGCGATGACACACATAAGGAACAATTCGAAGTTACGAGGTTGTGATTTATTGAGATCTGAAACTTTGAATTTCAGTATCAAACATTATTAAAAAATATACATATTTATATACATATTTTTATATACATAAATTATACAAAAAGTATACATATTTTTTTTTATTTTTCGTTCCTTTTCACTTGATTTGAAACATTAAAAAAGGTTAAAATTTAAAAGAAACACTATTTTAAGCCCCCCCCCCCAGTAACAGTCATCCACTTTTTAATTAACTAATATTAAACTACATGACAATATCTCAAAAGTGTTTCGTTTTTTTTTTCTCTCTATCTTGATTCCATCTACCCAGAGACTGAAATTTTATTTTTTTTTTCAAAAATTTATAGAATGAAAATTTAAAATTTTACTTTTCGGTATTTAGAATCATGATAGAGAAAAAAACACTGAAATTTTATTATGAAAGGTGGTAATATATATTAATTATAACAGGTAAGAATTTAAATCTGTTCATCTTATAATATATACCAATAACATATGAACAAAATATACCTTTATACAGAAATGAGCAGATCTGCAGAATGGTATCGTGGTACAGTAAATTGGAAGAAACTACCTGTCTTTCGTCACATGAAGGGGTTAAAAATCATAATGGCATGAAAATAATAATTACTTTACCACTGTTTTGTATATGGTTTGAGAAAATTTTGCCAGAATTTAAGTTGTCTTTTCAGTATATTGAATGAGCTAGAAATTTATGTTAAATACAGAGAAGGTTTTTACAATTCCTATGGCATCAAAGGAATGCAAATAAAGTCTAAAGGTGGTTTCATGAGGCTATTAAAGTCAATCAATTAAACTTTAATGCAAACTCTAAATTATTTACAATATATCAATACAAATCAATAGTTCAGATTACAGACATATGGCTGTGTATATAATATAGGTATAACTTATACAAATAAATACTCAGAATAAGTTGTTTATCTTTTTTGAACAAGGAAAGATACTTGTACTTAAGTACAGACCATTGTACTTGTACTCAAGTGCATTGAAAAATCATGTACTTATTATTGTACATTAAAATTTTAAAGTAGCCTACCTGTGCTCAAGTAGAGATGCTTTGTACTTTTGACCAAAATATGGAAAGACTAAAATGCATATTTTTTTTCTCACAAGTCTCCAAGTGTAATTCCCCTCTTCTGGGAGTTGTTGATCTCTGGAAGGGTTTTAGTCCCTCACTGTAAGTAGGAACCCAACCTTCCAAAAATCTTGGATATGCCCCTGCCATGGGTCCTGTTCTTATGGGTGCCTCTTATGCAAGTATTCTATTATGACGTCATCATGTACAGTTCTCTCAGTGTCTGCCATGTCCATTTTATGGGTTTATGAAAAAATGTCGCCAAGTCTAGGCTTTCTTCGCTAATCATGTTTTAACTTGTTTGCTGGAAAATCACATCATGTAAATCAATGTTTTCCACATCAATAATACATGCATGTTCCTCTTCCTACTACTGGTGAACAAATATTGGGCATTTGCCTTACCAAAAATCAGCACAAAAAAACACTTGTACAGGGCAATGGAAGAGACTGTAACTGTATGTACTATGTGGAATTTAAAATCTGTAGGTCAAACAGTAACCAAACGCGCCGGCAGGCAGACGGACGGACGACGGACGCATGCAGGGTCATCGCTAAAGCTTAGTTGACTTACTTAGTTACAAGCAGCAAAAACAATGATATACATGTATTTTTTTTTAAATGTTTGCCATGCACGTATTCATCATTACATGCATTATCAATCAATTCAATGGTTATGACTGAGTGATAATAGAGGTGTTTGGAGTGAACAGCGGTAATGAACCTTCCATTCTGTATGCAGCTTCATCTATTTTGAATATGGAGCGAAACGTGTTAAAAACGTGTGTCAAACATGTTGAAGCGTCTCACGACTAAACAAAATTAAGTGCCGTACCACGTTTTAAACATGTCTCTATCTAAAACATATTATAAAGTGAGACATTTCGCATCTACTTTGAAACGGTAACTCACCCCCACTTTTTGCAGTGATAGAGTCTAATATTACGCATGGTCGTCGTTATTGCTTGAATCGATAATCACCTTGTATAATTTTGACATTACATATTATTGCGTTTTGTTATTTTAGTAGTAGAGGCTTGTTTTTCACTTTATTTTTGTATTTTACTCTATATCTACATATACTTTACTATATGTATGTTCGCTAACCACAGAAACTAGGGGTCAAAGCTCTTTTTTCGCTGACACCCAACGTATAGCTGAAAGTGATGATTTTTGTTTAATTGATCACAAAATTCTTACTACTGACTAAATCTACGGATATGCTACGAACGTTATAACCTTACCTTCCTCAATCAACGGTTATCCTTGCCATTCAAAACAGTGGTTAAAATAAAATAGGATACTTGAGCTGACTACAGGTTATACCGCTGCATGACAAGCGTATTAACGGCTGTATTTATACCAATAGGTTGAGAGAGTGAAAAAGAAATATGTGATATCTGGCTTCTCCTGTGTAAATATAAATGAACTAGGGGATATTCTGCGTATGAAAAGTTCTTATAAAGCCTCCGTGAAGGATAATGAACTTGTTTTTCAACAACGTGGTTGTAAACACAGTTTTGTTGGCAAACGGGAAAAACATGTAACCTAAGGTGGTCACTTGTTGCAAAACGCCATTTGACTTGCCGCCATATGCCCTTCTTTTTATTTTGAATAATTTGGCGGGCCCCTGTGTGCGGTGATATCCGTGTTTTCCCTCCTATTTTATATCTCCAATAGATTACCTTTAGTTTATTAAGTCAGATAGGTCATTGGATCCCCTTTAATAAGCCCGCCTGGTAGCACAGTTCTTCACCGTTTGTATCTGTGTTTTTATATCTGTGTATATGTTTTGTTTTCAATGATATAACTCGCGCAATCATTCAAGAAATCTCATGATAATTTTCAGGCTTTTCGTGAATTGGCAAAGGATTCGTAGCATGACCCGGATTCAGGAATGACATCAAGGAATACTTAAAAATGTAGTGCAGCTTATGTACGAGTGTACCTGGGAATATGGACCGCAAAAAGTTAATGCAAACACATGGCGGAGGCTTGCATTTATGAAAATGCGGAATTCTAGTTTGTCCTGAAATTGTCTCCTTTTTGTCCTTTTTGATAGAACTAAAGAATACATTTAGGAAAAGCTTGTTTAGCTATATATTTACCTTTAAACAATATATAAATAAAATAATTATGTATTTTACCCTTCACATCTATGTCACAGACATCGATAATTTTATCTACTCTCACATGCACGCTGTTTTTAAGAATTAAACTGCGTTTGTGTCATAAAGTGTGTATATACATAGATCTGTATATTGTGAATTCGCATGTTTTCTTGTGTCTCGCCAGCAATAACAAACATAGTTGTTAATCGAAAGCAAACTCAATACATTCTCGAATACCATCACTGTCATTGTATCATTCGTTTTGCTTAGGTTAAAGTAAATAAACGGGGCGCTCAAGATATTGTAATTGAATCCCAATGGGCACCGGTAGCAGGCGGATTTCCTCGTCTTCGGCCTCATTGCCAACAAAGTCAGGTAAGGCATGGCATATATTATTCACGAGTCCTTCAATAAAAATCTGTAACATCTACACGAAGATTTATATGCACCATACATGCAATTACGAGGTGATTCTAATTTCGGAGAAGAATAATACCCCTTCTACAGTCTAGATCAGTTGTTAGTATAGCATTCTTTTAAAATATTCTAAACCTAGCATTTTACCAGAAAAAAAAACAATCTTGGCTTCCCTAAAAATATCAAGTTTTCCAATAAGCAGTTGGTGCGTCTCAAAAAGGTTAAATCTAATGTATTATAGGAGTAATCCGCGTCGTATACTTGTGCACTTTTTCAACCAGGAACAACCTCTGCTTCTTGTGGCCACGACCACTCAGACAAAATCACACAAATGCACCCACTGTTCTCAATATGAGTAATTGATGATATATCATGATTAATGACCTCAGAATCAAGCCAGAAAATCAAACGTGAAGGACCATAAACCATCCATCAACCGGCAAATCATAAATCTATAACATTAGTACTTTCATGAATTTAAACCAACACTTTGGTTGTATTTATATACTGATTTATCAAGATAAGTGTCACAAAATTCCGATTATCCTTACTTTGCACCATATCCACATATTGCCTTGGTAGTCAAATAAGCAGAAGGGTTTTATTATAACTGAACCCTGCATTGCAGCTGGTGGCGAACGGATCGAAGTGCCTTTGGTGTAAGTATTTCTTTGCAGAAGTATCAAGTATACCCCATTATATATTATTTACGGTTGTCTGAGAAACCACCTGTCACATATACTTAGGGATTTATATACATCTAACATGCAAGGAAATGATAGTCGCTGCTTGAAGAGTATACCATTTGTTTTAAACCTTTCTTAAATTACTGCACCTTTCAGAATGTGATACAACTATCGTTTTATTTGCTTAATTTCTCGTCTCAAATAATATATTATTGACCAGTCACTAAGGTGAACATGTATTTAACCTAATTCTTTAAAGATTTTTAACCAAAACATATCTTTTAGCTCTGTCAATGAATAGTTGAGTATAATAATTTTTTTTCTAAATATAAAGTTTACACTCTTCGGAAGTCATTCATCTCCAGTCAGGTTTTATGTACCATTATTATGCACAGAGGATGTCTGTCTTATATTATTGTTTACTCTGACTTCCATGGTCTTGGAAGACGTGCTTTTTTTAATAATAAAGGGTAGCAGGGGTCATTAATTAAATTTAAATTAAGAGTCCACAAAACAATTACTCTTGATACACAACATTAGATTCAACATATACTGCTTATGAAAACAATAACAATAGGTTTTAAGTATAGGCGTCAGCGCCAAGTGGAACAAGAGCAGTAGTTAGTAAAATGTGAAGGAAAATAAGAAACAATGCTTCTTTACATCCTCATCAGGCTGTGTCGAGACCTTAAAAAGTGACAACAGTTGAGCACGTTAAGCTTTACGCCGTCCTCTCATATACCGATATTTGTCGACCTATTTTAGCCCGGCCGGAAAACCGGAAGGATCGGAAGTTGTGATCATTGACAATGTCAAAGCTGTTCCAGCCAATTATCATCTGACAGAACTGAACTAATCGGTTGATGTGCAAACTACCTTTTATTCTTTTTTTAATATTCCTGGCCCCAATAACAACTTTTGAAAAGAAAAAAAGAATTAAAAAAAAAAGAAAGGAAAACTCTGGTTATCTGCAGAAAAAAAATCGATAGGTGTGAGAGGACCTATCGGCCGGCGAGATCTGATTTTCCGAAGGACGGCCCGGCAAAACAAACAGTAGATGAGAGGAGGACTTAATGCCAATTAAACTAAAAATTACATCATCCTGACACCGCGGTAACCGTCAAGTACCACAGGAGAGAGAGAGAGAGAGAGAGAGAGAGAGAGGGAGAGGGAGAGAGAGAGAATGTTTGGAAAATAGAAATTAACCGATACAAACTTTTGTACTATCAACAAGATTAATGCCAGGTTATCTGCTTCCAACTAACTACTCATTTGCGACTAGGTAAATTATGTTAATGTAATTCCTGGCCGAGTAGGGATTAATTACAATGAATGTATGTTTTGCCTGCCGAGATACGATCGTTATTAACTGTAAATAATTAAGCATTTAATCCAAATAATCATTCACCTTATAATTTCTATCAGTACAATTCTGACAGGATTTTGAGATATTGGATGATCTAGCTTCTCATCTGGTTTCCTGTTTGCGCATCTGGACACATCTTATGTTTTAGGGCTTTAAAGCCGGAATTTATATCTAAGATTCTAAGACGACGCGTTTTGATGAGAGGATATAATTAATGGATACATGGCGCATAACTCAACGTTATTAGGTTTAATGCAAGAAATAATAATCACAGAAAGATATTTAGCGTCATATAATTAAGGCCCATCGCACACAAAGATACATGTGCCGTTCATGATTCATAAAGCTTAATGAAAGTCACCACAGATAACGCCCACGCTATTCTAAGAAATAAGATACTATTTTTCTAAATTACTTGTAGTATAGTAAAAGTAGGGCTGAACCCTGAACAATTTGCAACATAAATGAAACCAACTGTATTTTACTCAGAAACTTCCGGTGAATAACATATCAAAAGTCTAAAAATAACTCCCATTGGCGGAAATTAATTTAATTTGATGTTATAAATTGGCTAATTAACCTTTCAGATTTACTTTATTTATCTGCGCATTGTCAAGGTAATTTTGGTCCACTCATTTGAAGGATCTCTTCATTGCCTGTTTGATGAATCGAAGATTTAAATTAACTAATTAACTAGTTTTACTTATCTTATCTAAATTTACCAATAATAACGATTCTATGTATATTGTTATGGCAGACTCGACAACTCTTGCCTACTTGCCCAAGGGGTTGGAAATATCTTGAGAACAACATGTTCCATTGTCTGAAAGTGGGCCTGCAATACATATGACCATGCCTTTGAGACAATACAAGGAAACATCACACATAAGATAAATCATATAGAAATAGAAGCAGGGGATATTTTATACCACGGTATGTATCATGAGGATATAGGGTTATCGACATCAGGGAATATTAAGCATTTAAAATGTGATCAATTGCTGTTTTCCAATCCCTGTCTATTGAATCCGACTAAGATGTGAATATGACCAATAACAGCATTATATGACAAATTACAGATAAAAAAGTAAAACTAGTCAATTAGTCAATTTAAATCATCACATTAAATGACTTTCTCCAATAGGACTTTTTTGGACTTTTTTTTACAACAAACACAAGTTCTGTTGCATTTTGTTTCGGGTTTAAAAATCAGGTAAACGACAAGACTATTGGGATTAGACAGGGTTCGAAGGAATAAATAAAGATTTGTTACAAGATGTTCAGAAGGCATAGTCCTCACTTACGAGTAAAAAAAAAAAGATTCCTTAAACGACCTTATAAGTGCACTAGCTTAGCTGGTCTTAATGTAAAGATGAATGTGATATCACTGACTGATGTTACACTCTGCCATCCTGGTCTTTCAGGCCTGTTAATTGTTTTAGTTTTTTCTGGCCCACCTTGGAAGCATACAACAGAAGCATCCATAACAAGTGGGGGAAGGTCATTCGGTCGACATTTAATTACCGACTTTGACCATTAAACGATGGAGAGAGCCCATCCCAATGGTTAAGACTGTTGAAGGGTTATATGAAAGGGTTATCACAGAACGCTGTCAGGACGGGATGCGAACCCACAACCTTGCGGCAAAACGTCCGTCGCCCTAACCATTACGCCACCACGCCCCTGATTTCATGAATGAAGGACAATGTTAAAGTAGCGATACAGGTTTCCTAATTACATTGGTTATACAATTATGTACAATCTGGTTAAAGTTTCTGAGATAAGAGTAAAGCACATGACGGACACAAATATTCGAATCCACCATCATTATTTTATTGAAATATGAAATTCCGAAAACACAACTATGTAAGATTCAGGTTAAGAATTGTTATGCACAAAAAAACCGGGTGATTTAAATAACTTATATACTGCTGATCATATAACATGCGTGTTCATTAGTCAAACAAATATTTTTTTTTTTCATATTAATAGAAACCATAGAAGCTTCCCGCAAAATGATATTATTATTCTTCTCTATAGGATTTGTAACGGTATACGATACATGTAATACTAACAGCACACGTGCAGTAAAAATGGTTATAATCCTATGTCACATTTTGTCCCTTGTCGGTTGATATGCTTGTCTTTGTTTAAATTGAAAAAAAGAGAGCAAAACATTGCTTTTATTAAATTGAAATATATAAAAGCATGTACATACATATTTTTAAACTTTCAGTTCTTACTTATTCTTTTGTGATGAAAAATGTTGCAACTTGAATAATAAATAAAAAAAGGAACAAAGCAGCTGAATTAAATACATTTTGAACAATGATTCATATCAACTTTAAAAAACAGTTGCTTGTTACATATGATCTCTAAACGTGGCATGGAGATACAAGAAATCTATATGTTTTCTTTTTACTCTACCTCATCATTGGTATTTTTATAACGGCTTGAAAAGTACTAATTCATCCTTAGAATTGAAATACTAAGGACCCAGTTTTTGCAGAATAACATGACCTTTAGTGATGTCGACTAGTGGAGCTTGAGAATATGTCTAATTAAATGTCAAGTTATTGCACAAGCTGTGTCTCCATCGAGACCAATATTGCCAAAAATAATGACAAACGGTTGCCGTCACATGTCAGCAGCAGTATAGTTATTCCTCGTTTGGCCATAACTGTACGAACTTTCACGGGGTTTTCCTGTTTTCATACTTGAACATTAGTTATACAGTAAAACTTTATAATTACGGCCCTAAACGGGACTTGGTTAACGTTGTCGTATTTTCAAGGTGGTCGTCTAATCGAGATTTAATTACAAAGTAAAGAACAACCCTTATGCCAATTCGTTTTAATTTTTAAGTCCTCTTTGATCACAATGACGTTTTATTAGGTCTTATAAAGATTTCCATCTACCTCCATATGAAAACATATGATCGACTTTGTAAAAATTTATTTAACAGTATTGATAAATCAGTAAAGGTCAAACTCAAATACGTAAAATTCATAACATTCATCATTCCTGGAATATAAAGTTATTTAATTTTTAAGTGCCCGCCATTTTGAATATTAAATTTAGATATAAAGAACATAAATTATCTGGACGATGAAAAATGTTCGTTGTTTCGATGTAGTTTCTACACTCAGGTTGTTGTTGGTTTCACTGTATTTCCAAAATTAATCCTATCTTTTATGCATGATAAAGACTAACTTCATACACAGAAACCAAGCGGAAAAGACTGCTCATCACAAAAGATTACATAACCTCCGCAATACACCACGAATGGCGGGAATTATTCAAATAAGGACAGGAAATCATGAAACTCCTCCAAATTCTTCCACTTTAAGAGAGGGGTTGATGCGGCCGGGACTATCTGTCTGCACTTTCAAATTAAAATTTGTCACATTTCAAGGAAACGCCTTCTGTTTATATTCCACATGCATAAATACTGACAAAATATCGTCCTTACCACAAAATCACCCAATATATTTGAATGAACTACATCACCCTCTTCACTACATTAATACCACCGTGTATCTATAGCGGGCCCGGTTGATTAAGGGCCGCAGGTTTTCAAGCCCACAAACCCTAACCAGAAGAGTCGTACTCTTGTGGTTTTCATTCTGTGCAGTGTGGTGACAATGAAACCTAATGAAGTGTCGCATTATATACATCAGGGGTTGGTCAAGGGATTTTAAAAAGGAAGGGTGAAACCTAGAAAGACTAATCAGAAATCTCTAAGGAAAGATCCTCTGGTCCAGAAAGGGCGTCCATGGCGGAAGCATTGGTTTTAATTCCCCCCAAAAGGTGCTGCTCTTTAAAAGGGACGGGTCCGGAGCCTCTGGACTCCCCTTAGGATCCGCCATTTAATTTATCCGATAAACCATATAAAACATGAAGCAATATAAGTGGTGTTTTAAATGAGGAAACTATAAAAAATGTTATATGAAAGAAAGACAGGTGATACCGGCCATACTGCCTCATCAACTTGGTATAGAAGGCCGCGGGAGGATTCATATGGATTCAGACAGTGTCACACAGGTATGCTGAGCTTAATTATACAAGGTCATTTACTTAGTAATCACTTTCTATTTTCGTTCAGAATGCAGTGAGATACTTGTCAAAGAGATTTAAAGATTTTCAGATTGCCGCGGGGTCCTGTCTGTAATTCAAGCATAGGAAACTCCACTAACATTACTACAGGTGTACGTATACACGACAAAATGTTGACTGGGAACTATCTAATTGAGACACAGCTGGATTTTTTTTATTCTTTTATTGTCGCTCTTTCAGAACATATTTGTTCTCTAGTGCACATTTTTTTAAAATAATCTGTAAAATAATAATTTTTATATTTGCACCTACGGGTACACTGAGCCCCGTAACACAATATGGCCATACAGCGTGTCATTTGTAAAGGCTGAGGAAGACCTCTATGTAATAGTTCTAGGCGAGGTTTCGTGCATGTTGTGGCTATTTGCCCGTTATATTTTCTATTGATCCTTTATAACGCCTCTCACAGAATTAACTCCCTCGACATGCAATAAAGCGCTAAATTATGACTCAGAGGAATTATGAAAAGTATGAAAATGTGGACTAAAAATTGTAACCGCCATTTCATTTTAAGCAATATTTTTTTGTATTATCTTGGCACACTCGTAAAATTTCTATCACGTTTTTTCTACCGGTATAAAAAAAAATTCACCCGTGTACCATATTTTTAATTCCCACATGTCCACATGCTTTTGTGTTTGGCCTCATTACAAATCGATAAGTCTCATAAAAATTACCCTTGTGCGTGAATGTGCATGAAGGTTGGTAATCCTATTGGCACCTGGCGATGTTATGTGCAAGTATAAATTTCACCCAGAACAGAGACCAGGCTCTGATGTAATTGGCACGTGCATAGTGTGACATCACAGGAAAAATTTAGAAATTACTGAAATCTAGCAATAACTGTTGTACGTTTTTATTCTTTCCTGAAAATTTGGAGCTGACATTGTCAGAAATACTAAGCTGTTAATTGGGTCTAGAATTTTACGTCACAGGGATTTTCCTTTTGTGTGACGTCACTGCCCAATTGACACTGCCCACAGATGTGCCAATAATTTTTGGACAAATCACCCAACCTCGTGTTTCTTGTGGAAAAATAAAATAGAGAACAATTTTTTTCCTCAAGGAAAAGGGTTCAGTTTATGTAAAGTCCCTATATTATTTTTTTTTCTTAGGCAGTTGCGTTTTATGATAAAATTATTTGGATTACGTTTGCTTGACCTGAATTGGACTGTCCCACTTAGGCAACTCTACAGGCGACCAGGCTGTCGACCCATGGTCACCGAAAAACGCGACTGGACCTCCGCTACGACAATAGTCTATGACAAGCTACAAAATGTGAACGACCGTCTGACGACAAGCTGTCGACAACCGGCGACACAATCGCCGCGACAAAGGACAATCACCTACGACAACCTACGACCACATCTACAACCTCTTACGACTACACTGGCGACAACCTACGACACCACAATTCATACTTCGTCCACCCTCGACAGGCAACGAGTCTCTATCCTGGGCTATGTGAGTAGCCGGAAGCAAGGATGGGGCCTGTTTCAAGCACACTAGCCCACGACAGGACGTAAGACAACCCGCGTCACCTGGCGATAGCCTGTGACAGGACCTACGACAACCCACGTCACCTGGCGACAGCCTACGACCGCACCTACGCCAGTAGAAGACTGGCTACGCACACTGACGTATAAAGGCTGTCATCTGAGAATTTTGAACATGTTGAAAATCCAGCAGCGACAGGTAAGAGGCAACGTGTCTTTTGGCGACTTCCGGTAACTACAGGCGACCTCGGCGACCATGAGGCTGGTCGCCTGTAGTCGCCTGCAGAGTCGCCTAAGTGGGTCAGCCCAAACTTTTAATACAATAAATGCATATTGTATAGCGGTAGTTCTTTTGTTCAAAGTTAGCGTTGGCGAGCTGGGGAATCCATAGAGAGTACAAAGTTTAATATTCTATTAATACACGAAATGGAATTCCGAGGTAATTATCTCTTTTTTGCTCCTAATTTTTAATTTCCGGTGAAAATCATGATGAATCAGTGAAACATACAGCAGGTTAGTACAGGTCCGGGAGATTAATTGGTTATGTATTAAATATTCATGTATTCAATATTCCAAGCACCCAGAACCTTCCACGCCTCTCGCTACTGGTTAAAGGTAAGAAAACGCATGTTAGGCCAGCGGTTGGCCATAGTACACTGGGCTGTTTGTTCAGTATTTTGCTTAACGCAAAATGCAATATAAGTGATAAGAAAGGGATGCACAGAGAGGTACTTATCGCAACGAGCCCCATTCACTATATGTTGGTGGTGGTATTGTAAAACAAACGCAAAATACCTAAACATTAATTTTGTAGGCTATTGTTTTGAGCACAGAGACGCTAAAGTATTTCTTAGAAATAGAATGCCGATATCTTTGTGCAGAAATGTCGCGTAAAACCCTTAATTTGTACATGTTCCAATAACTAGGCAATACTGGCAGAGGTTGACCGTATTTAGTTTCTCCGCTTTGACCTCCGTCTCCCGGGATATGGAAATAGGTTGAAGGTTCCAGAATTGAACAAGGATGCGAAACGAAAGTAATACTAGAACATTGTTCAGGCGGGAATATATGTGTTGACACAGTTTTTGGCAATGAACGTGTATCAGCTAGCCTTGAATTGGAATTATGCTTTTTACGACCACGCCCAAATCCGCATATTATACTAGGATTATCAATTATCTAGCGTTTGTGAACTTCCATTCTCTGCCCAAGGAGTCGAAGTGGAATCAGAACTTTGACCTACAAAAACATTATCACCTTGCAATGTGCAGGCGTCCTCCCCCAGCGACATGTCTTTTTATCTTGTGTTGTTGTGGCCTCTTCGTTCAAAGTGAGGTCTGTCCTATATTAATGTCTCTTATTAGTGTATAATTCAATGGTAAACATGAAACAATGAAACTGAGCAGCACGTGAGTGAAAAAAAAAACTTTCATGAAAGTTCTTTCTGACATAGTGTTACGGGGTGACATAAAAGCGGACCTAACTGTCTCGCTAGTGAATTTTTTTTTATCTCCGTTACAGAATTTGTGTTCATCACGCATACGTGATCTGTTTATATTAGGTTCCGTAACATAAAATTGGGGGCTCTCGTCCGGGATGCTTAATAGTTTTCAAATTTATTAGGCCTTGACCTGGACATTGTTTTATCATACCTTGTTTACAAGATTACAAATTGTTTACAGTACATTGTTTACAAGATTTATCTCAGTTTTTTTTGTTGTTATTGTTTTGATATCTTCACATGGCATATTTCAGTCTGAGACATTTGTTGACGATCCCGACCCTGATCAACTTGAACAGTTGTCAAAAGAACAGTTGTTGCGTTTGGAACAACACTTAAGACTAAGTGTGAAAAAAGCTTTGAGAAAGCCTGATATCAATGCTAAAATCATGCAAGATCTGTTAGCAAAGGTTTAATTGAAAAGACTGAAGTTGAAACATCAAAAAATAACAGCCTTGCTATGAAATTAGAATTTAAAAAGTTAGAAATGCAACATGGGCTAGCATTAAATCAGTTAGAATTAGAAAAAGAAAAACAGAGACATAAGAGAGGAAAGAACATGAAAGGTTAGACAGAGAAAGACTAGAAGAAGAAAAAAAAATATTGAGTTAAAACGACTGGAGTTAGAAAGACTTAAAGTAGAACGTAGTCTAAGTTTTGATGTTACTAAACACATTAGACTTGTCCGACCTTTTCAAGAAAAAGAGGTTGATAAATATTTTTCTTACACTTTGAGAAGGTAGTTGAAAATTTAAAATGGCCTAAGGAAAATTAGACTATGTTGTTACAAAGTGTATTGACTTGCAAGGCCAGAGAAGTTTATTCAGAGCTTTTAGTAGAAGCTGCTGCTGACTATGACCTGGTAAAACGGTTAATCCTAAAAGGTTATGAGTTAGTTCCAGAGGCTTACCGCCAGGAATTCAGAAATTGGGAAAAGCGCAAAGAACAGACCTTCGTCGATTTTTTTAGGACAAAAGAGCAGTTGTTTGATCGCTGGTATATTTCTAAAAATGTAATGAAAGATTATGACAATTTGCGCCAGTTGATTTTGCTTGAAATATTTAAGCGCTGCATTAACGCAGATGTTAAAACTTTTCTCGATGAGAAAAGTCCTGAAACACTTGAGATTGCTGCTCAATTAGCTGATGATTATTCATTGACACACAAAATATCCTTTACTAGCAAATCAAACCAGTCATTCACAGACAAGAATGTAAATCAGTATGGTGAAAAGAAGTTTAAAGCGCAGTCACCCAGTAACGGTAGTCCTGATAGTTCAACAAAGCCCATAGCTACACCTCAGTCCACGTCCACTGTGTCTATGTCCAACAGAGACCAGTGATTTTCAAAGAAAATCTGTAATTACTGCAAGAAGGAAGGTCGTCTAATATCTGACTGCTAGAAACTTGCGAATAGACCAAATAGCAAACCTTCTGGGTATGTTTCAAAATCTATGCATAGCATAGTACAAGAGCCAGGCTCTTTTCTTGTAAATAAGGGGTACAACTCCTTTGTTGACCCAAATGAAGAGTTTGATGCTGCGGAGGCCCTTAAGTGCCTTCTAAATCCAAAGAAGAACCCGTAGCTTGCGGGGTAAAAACCTCAGTTGATTCCTGCGAGGAATTGAATAAGGCTAGGTCCTTTCAAGACTCCTGCGAGGAGTGTTCTCTAAATGAGGCTAAGTCCTTTTATGACTCTTGCAAGAGTATTTCAAATGAGGCCAGGTCCTCTTATGACAAACAGAAGTTTGTTTCTGCTGAGGAAAATTCCTCTGTTGACTCCCATGAGGAGTTTGATGATAAAGGATGTTGATTCCTTAGATGACTCTGAAACAGAGTTTATGACTGACAGCTTCAATGTCAGTTCTTTGTTTGATGAGGCTGAGGTAGTAGATGCTTCTCCTGACTCTGAAATGGAGTTATTTGAGCCATTCATGCATGATGGTTTTGTATCACTTCAAATGATTTTTCAGATTCTACCCCTATTAGAATTTTGCGGGACACTGGTTCAGGCCAGACTCTCATGTTAGCAAACACTTTGCCATTTTCTGATAGGTCCTTTACTGGTGCACATGCACTTGTTAATGGTGTGTTTTCGGACAGGAACACTTCAGTACCGCTTCACAGTATCCATTTAAAGTCAGATCTGATTTCTGGGAATATTACTGTGGGCATAAGAACTACTTTACCCTTTAAGGGAATTCAGTTACTACTAGGCAAAGATGTTGCAGGTGATAGAGTGCAGCCTGTACCAAGGACATAAGGACCCTGATATTTCATCTTTGTTTCCCAGAGCAGTTTGTAAAGATGAACTGTCACAGAACCCAGTTTGTTTCTGTGTAAAAAATGGAGTGCTTATGCGTAAATTGCGACCACCTGATGTATGCGCTGATGATGAGTGGCCATCAAACATCAAATAGTAATGCCTAAAAGCTTTCGCGGTGAAACATGGCACATGAGGTTCCTTTGTCTGGCCATTTAGGTATAAATCAAACTTATCAGAAAGTTAGTACACACTTCTATTGGCCTAACTTCAGGAAAGATGTTGTACAATATTGTAAATCATGCCATACATGCCGGATGGTAGGGAAGCCCAATCTGAATCCTCCTGAGGCCCCACTTAGGCCTATTCCTGCTTTCGAGGAACCATTCAGTAGGATTATTGTTGATTGTGTTGGACCACTGCCCAAAACAAAATCTGGACATGAATATTTGCTGACAATTATGTGCCCATCTACCAGGTTCTCTGAGGCAATACCATTGCGCAAAATTAATGCCAAAAATGTTGTCAAAGCTCTGACCAAGTTTTTTACAACTTTTGGATTACCTAAATCCGTGTAGTCTGACCAAGGGTCTAATTTTATGTCTGTTATGCTTGAGCTAGGTATAAAACAGTACAGCTCTTCGCCATACCATCCTGAAGGTCAGGGCGCCCTCGAGCGTTTTCAGCAGACTTTAAAAAACATGATCAGAACTTATTGCTATGACACACAGAAAGACTGGGATGAAGGAATCCACATATTGTTGTTTCCTGTCAGAGAATCCTTTCAAGAGTCCTTGGGTTTCAGTCCCTTTGAACTAGTTTTTGGACACTCTTGTGTGAAAATCCTGATTCTCTTAGTTTACTGCAGTATGTCTCAGACTTTCGCACTTAACTACACAATGCTTGTGAAATTGCAAAGTCAAATTTAAAATCTGCACAAAGTAAAATGAAAACAAAGTATGATAAACACACTGTAAGTAGGACGTTTGAGCCTGGTGAAAAGATCCTTGCCTTCCTTCCCATCACTGGCAGACCTCTGCAAGCTATAGGAACTTTGGTCCTTGTTGACAAGAGAGTCAGTGATTTAAATTAAATACTGTTGACACCAGAAAGACGTAAGAAGAAACAACTCTGCAATGTGACAGAAATAGCACATCATATGTTGTACAAAATGTTACTGCTGTTAATTGTGTAAAAACTGATCCTGACCCAGTTAAAGTAGATAATGATTGTAAGTGTGTTGTAGACATTCAGTGTGGTACAGTACCATTAAAAAACTCAGACGTGCTTAAAAACCTGGATGCCAAACTATCACACCTTACCGCAAAACAACAACAAGATCTCAAGAACCTGCTGCGGAATTATGAACATTTGTTTAGTGACATTCCAACGCGAACTAACATGTTGTGCCATGACGTCGATGTTGGCGAGGCAAGCGCAGTCATGCAACATCCATATAGACTGAATCCAGAAAAGCAAAAGTATCTACAGGATGAGATTCAGTATTTGCTGGACAATGATTTTATTGAACCTAGTAACAGTAAGTAGAGTTCACCATGTATTCTTGTGCCAAAACCTGATGGAAATTACCGTATGTGCACAGATTATCGAAAACTGAATTCCGTCACAAAGACTGACACGTTCCCGATTCCGAAGATCGATGATTGTATTGATAGAATCGCTAGCTCTAGATATGTTTCCAAGGTTGACTTGCTAAAAGGATTCTGGCAAATTCCGCTGACAGAACGAGCGAAAGAAGTGTCCGCATTTGTGACGCCGCAAGGACTGTACCAGTATAAAGTTATGCCGTTTGGCATGAAGAACTCGCCAGCTACGTTCCAGCGCCTCATCCATATGGTTGTCAAGGACATTCAGGGCTGCGACGCATATATTGATGACCTTATCGTGTACAACAACACCTGGGAGAAACATCTGCCAATTCTTCGCGACCTCTTCGAAAGACTCAGTGAAGCACGTCTGGCCGTCAACTTAGTGAAATCTGAGTTTTGTCATGCACAAGTAACATTTTTGGGTCATATTGTAGGGCGGGGTCAGGTAAAACCTATTGATGCTAAGATAAGTGCTATTTCTGCATTCCCTAGACCAGAGAAAAACAGTAAATATTGCGTTTTCTTGTTATGGTTGGGTACTACAGGAAGTTTTGTCCAAATTTTGCTGCTGTAGCTGAACCTTTTGCTGAAAAGTTTGTATGGAATGTTTAGTGTGAAAATGCATTTCAGAATTTGAAAGCAATTCTGCAAAGTTCACCAGTTGTAGCATCTCCAGACTTTTCAGTATCTTTTAAGTTAGCTGTAGATGCTAGTGATACTGCTGCTGGTGCTGTGTTGTTACAAGAAGGCAATGATGGCATGGATCATCCAATTTGTTATTTCTCAAGAAAGTTTAATGCAAACCAGAAAAACTACTCCACTATTGAAAAAGAATGTTTTGGCGTTGCTACATTTTGAAGTTTATGTTACTTCATCAGTCAGGCCTATCATTTTCTTAGTGATCACAATCCCCTCACGTTCATGAACAAGTTGAAGTGTTAAAATCAAAGATTGTTGAGATGGAGTTTGTTCTTACAAGATTACAACCTTGTTATCATACACATGGAAGGAAAAGACAATGTACTTGCTGATTGCTTATCGAGATGGTCATCAAATGTTGTAAACATGATGTTTATGTATCGTTGTAAATAAGATGATTTTTGAGATGTTGTAAAGATTTAGTGATTGTGATCGCAAAAAGAAAGTTTTCCGTGAAAACCTTTTTTCTTACAGGGGGGGGGGGGGTCTTACAGGTGCTCTTTTTATTAAGTGACACGGGCGTAACTCGCGTTGTGGCACTCGTGTCTAGCCGCGTATTACATTCTATGTTTAATACGTACTGGTTGAACTCTTGTTGTTACGCTGGCTTGGGGCGAGATCACGTGTACACCATGGTGTGTAGAGGCACGGTGATGTCTTTGTAGAGAATTCCTGAAACGCGTGTTTTACTGTGTTGTTATAGACTGTTCGAGAAGTGGAAAACTCTCGGCTTGAGGTGTGAAGGTATATAAAGGGACTGTGTTTTAGAACGGGGGGGGGGGGGGGCGGAGAGCAGAGAAGATTCCAGCGGACGCAGAAGCGTGTGTCAGATTCTAAGACCTTATCCAACTAATGCGGCAATTATAGATTTTTAAAGACTTTCTCCTGAATTTTATGCATTTGGACTTCAGTTTACTTTCTGGGTTGTTGCAAGAACTTTCCACTGGACTGTCATTC
The DNA here is from genome assembly GCA_026874595.1 of Sipunculus nudus. Classification (NCBI taxonomy): domain Eukaryota; kingdom Metazoa; phylum Annelida; class Sipuncula; order Golfingiida; family Sipunculidae; genus Sipunculus; species Sipunculus nudus. Next base: position 34,105,499 of record CM049306.1, on the reverse strand, counting down.
TCCGAGAGTTTACATTCAAAGGACTTATCGTCGTGATGGTGTTGGTATCCAGGTACTTTGCACCTTTTTTTTCTATGTGATTGTATTGACTTGTTGCTGTACCGCTGTTTTACTGTATAATTGTATTGATTTATTGAATTGTATTGTTAGGGTTATTTTAAGAATAAATTATAGTTATTTGTTAACAAAAAACCACTGACTTCTTATTCATTCCCCTAGACATTTCACGCTGCCTAGTGTTACAGAATCTTTTTTATCTCCGTTACAGAATTTGTGTTCATCACGCATACGTGATCTGTTTATATTAGGTTCCGTAACAATAGTCATATTAACAACTGGTAAAATTTATAAAAATTGATCAAAAGCCAATATTTCTATGATACTTCTTACACGGCCTTTATTTTGAAATGCTTGAATTCCTAATAAACTGAACATTTTAAAAACATTAAAGTTTGCTTATGCATTTAATATGGCTTGTGTACATCTATTCGTCATGATTTATATAAGAAGCATGGAGAAATGAATGACTGATGGTATTACTGGAGTATGCAAAGCATCTGATTAAAATGTATTAACCTAAAAGCTCAGGTGGCCTAAGCTGGCAACAATTTAATATCCATCAGAATATATATTTAACCATTTGACCCAGTGATCAGATGACTGAATCCAAAGGTACGCGCTCGTGTATAATTATTTAAAATAAAGATTTTTAGATAAAGATAATTAAAGATTTTTAAATTTATTATACCACTGTGTTGGTTATTGCTTTTTAAATGGTTTGAATCTCGATTGAAAATATCTATGTAAATGAGTTCAAAAAGGATCCATTACCTGTGAGACCACTAACAACCCTAAATAAGTGACCCATGGGTCATGACGCTCAGCCGACTGCGATTTGCAAAAGGAAATTTTATCATCTGAATGGAAGTATATACCCATTCAACTGAAGCATCAAACTTAATGGTCAATATCCACGCAAACAATTATGGTGATCTCTGCATTAGTTGGAGAGATACTTCCGCTTTTGTATCAAATTTTCCATTATTTTGAGCTGTACTTTGGAGTGCCATAGCTCCAGGGATATGGGTAACAGAGACCTAATTTCAGGTTTCCATGGAGACTTCTCATGGGTCTCCCTGTGTGTAAAGAATGACGATTCTAGGTCCAGTCGTTACAATTTGAACCCTGTTGACAGATAACTACATCCTTAAAGGTCTCAAAAAAAGAGAAAAAAATGGAAAAAAATTGAAAAATACAGGTGGCACCACCAGTCTGCAGGAACTGATGAATCATCTCATGATCAATATGTATGCCAAAAATCATGACCATCAGTGATGTAGTTAATCAGATATTGAAGTTTTTTTATGAAATTTTTTAACATTCTGGGGGGTACTTTGGGGCCCCATAGCACAAATGATATGGGTAATAGAGACCTAATTTCTGGTTTCCATGGAGACTTCATAGGTCTCTCAAAATTTAAAGAATGAAGATTCTAGGTCCAGTCTTTACCATTTGTGCCCTGTTAACAGATGTTCACATTTTTAAAGGTCTCAAAAATAGAGAAAACAGTTCGTCAAAAATCGAAAAATACAGGTGGCACCACCAGTCTGCAGAAACTGATGAAACATCTCATGATCAATATGTATGCCAAAAATCATGACCATGAGTGATGTAGTTAATGAGATATTGAAGTTTTTGTATGAAATTTTTCACTATTCTGGGGGGTACTTTGGAGCCCCATAGCTCAAAGGATATGGGTAACAGAGACCTAATTTCTGGTTTCCAAGGGGATTTTTCATGGACCTATCAGAATTTCAAGTTACAAGATTCTAGGTACAGCGGTTACGATTTGTGCCTGGTTAACGGACAGACAGACGGACAGACGGATAGACGGACAGACAGACGGACGACGGACAAAGAGTGATCGCTATAGCTCAGCATGACTGAAAGTCAGCTGAGCTAAAAAGACATGATCCGGCACTCGCCTCCAGATAAAGATTGTATTCGATTTGGACTTAGGTATATTTTAAGGAAATTATAGGACTGCATAAACATGTAACCAATCATTTCCCACAAGGGCGTCAATACAAGGGGGATGGGGGGGGGGGGTATATTGTTTCGAAGACAAATTATTCAGGGAAAAATACTGGACCGATCCCGGATTCGAACCCATGTGGGTGGCGCACAGGTCCGGCGTACCAACCGCTTTACCAGCAAAGCAAGCTGCACTAGCGCAAAGCACGGTCCGGTTTTACGTCACCCCGTAACAATGTATTCCCCCACTTTTCGGCAAGGGGTTATGGTTATGGAAATGAAATATATAAATAATTAGAATTAAAGACAATTACAGAATTGAACGGACCACATGGAAAACCAACAAATGTGAAGGGGTATCATGTTGATATATATTATAAAAAAATAAATGAGAAAATCAGGGCCAATTATGTGGATAAAGCTTAAATATGCGTAATTACTCGAGGAAAATTTACATATATTTATAAAAGTGGTACTTAAGTCTGTGTCATGAACAAATCGTTTAGAAAAAAATAGAACTACACAAAACCAGCATTAAAAACAATCGCACATCTTCTGTTCGCACAAAAAAAGGGGTCATTGTTAAAATACACCCTGGTGTGGACCTGTCTTGTGACTTCGGGAAAATACTGCTTAACTGAACTTAAGATACTTATGCGAGCGACCAGACAATTTGGGTAGCATTTATATATATATAAAAGTCGGGAAAAGTTTTTTTCAGGAACAGCTACTAATTTATCAGAACAGCCTTCTGAAACAATAGACATGGTTACATTCAATACGGAATGTTTGCACGACAGTTTTGTTAATTTAAAAGAAAAGGTTGGGATATTCTGCACAAATTCTGCAAAATGCTGTACCTTGATAGGGAAAGAATATAGCGCTTTGCTGGACACAAGCGGTACAACATGGTCGGATGAGAGTATACCTCACGGATCGTTGAATAGGCTTAGTATAGAAATCCATACAAATAAGGGGAATCTATGCATAAGTAGCTGACTTTCGAGTAGACATCCTCATTTTCATAAAAAAATAATCCTTCCCGTCATACTTCGCAGTTTTTACGACCATGCCAGTTTCCTGTCATGGTTGACAACCAGATGTTAGCAAGAGCCTGGTTGGAAGCAATATCTGATTGATTTTACAGCAATAGGCTATGATTTCGACAGTAATTGTGGTCCCCCCGTCGTCTAAGCATTTGTATTAATGGCAGTATGTAGGGGTTATTAAGTGTCTCCTTGCTACACAAAAAAAAATATGTGCCAAAACATAATTAAACAGTTCTGGTCAACCATTGGTTAAACTCTCTCCGTACCAAGTTGTTCAGCTTGTATCAAGCAAGCGGTACTATATTAACCTAGTTGTGTATCAAGTGAAGCCGTGCTCTCCATTCGATTTTTTAGTAAGCTTCAAACTCACCATTGCTTTTTTTGTACTTTCTCTCTACTTCTTTTTATATAATTCTCCCTTTCACTGGTAAAAAAGCATAACATTTTACATACACAAAGAAATAAGCTACAAAGTAAAATAATTTACTCATTTTTTAAGTACGCTAAGTCTATTGATTTTTCCTTAACCGAATATCGATAAGGATATACTGTAAAAAATTGAAGAAAAAGAGAACTTCCTAAGATTTCCTTTTCATCACCAGCACGCGAACTCAATTTGCATGAGGCTTCTCATTGAATTGTATCAGTATATATGCGAAATGGCAGATGATATGTGCCCCGGGTCTTCTCAAATTTCACTTTGTCCCTCAGAGCTTCGTCCATCCATAGTTAATTGGCTGCAGGAATTATCAGCTGTCGGAGGCATCACCTGTCGATAACCGACTAACGTTCGCACGATAGTGGAATCACTGGCCACTGACCGTATTATGGACTGTCCCAGAAAACACTGATGAATAGTCGAGCTGACGAGCTGTCGAAGCAAATCTTCTGTTGAGAACCGGGTGGCCATATGGTTCTGTTCACAACGGTAATTAAATGACAGGGGCCATCACTACTGGTCAATTACGGCGGTTCTGACCGACTTACGTGGGATCGGGCATTAACGTCATGATCAAGCACCCATCTGTAACAGAGCCGGCTGTTCTATTGCTGCAGATTAACGTCGGGGTATATTCACGCTCTGTAAAAATCAATATGAACACAGGCAAACAAGTTGTCTTTATTTTTCAACAGGCTGGACTCTAGGACATTTTATATGGTTTATTGGGTCAGGGGGACCACGGTGCCATTCGCCCATGTACAGAGTAGTGTGCACTTAATCTGATCTAAGGCTTGTCGGAAAATTCAACACAGCTACAAAGATTCGACATTTGCCAAAATAAGATAAAGTACACTCAGATTATCCATCATTCAAAACTGGGTATTTTTTTTCTTTAAATGGAAGGGAATATAGGATATAAAGTTGATTGTGTCGAAAAAAAAAAATGAAACGTCGACTCATCAGTTTTATCTCATGCTGGAGCTGGCATCGATATTATTCCAAAATAAAATCTTTGGCTTTGTTTTGCCGGTTGCTTAAATGTACCCTATAAAAATTTCCATTTTCAAAAATGTTAAAATATCATAAAGAGAATTTCGGAGAAATATATACTATCAGAAAGAACCCTCTACCAGGTTTAAAATGAGGTTTAACATTTTTTCTTAAAAAATTAAATTATTAATCAACTATAATTTAATTATGATCAGTTATTTTAATTAAAACAAATAAAGAACTAACTTTAAAGTCTCAGAAAATAGCTTTTCCAAATCAATAATGATCATCTGCATAGTGTAAATGTCACAGAAGGGAACCTTAGTTGACGTGAGGGCTAAGCTTTCATGAAAAAAAAGGTAGATTAAAGTAGTATCTTATGTATTGTGGGAATGATTTCAGTAAATATGGTTTTGAATGACGTCTATTCATGCTTTCCCGAGTACATAACGACATTAATGCTTTGGTTGCTAGAACTTTTTCAGATCCAGTGTCCGCCAAACAGGCAGTGGGCCGAGTACGAGGGCCCTATATGAGCGATAAAACGGCTAATAAACGGGCATTACAAAGCCAATGAACATCATCAAAGACTTCCTGACAATATACAGACACTGGCATTGAACAGAAAGCTTCTTGCCGGGGCTTAGCGTAGAGTTAAATATATTATCGGTTCAACCAGGCCCCGGACGGAGTGGATACCAAAGACAGATAAAATGATCCTCTGCGAGTCTTTCTTTGGTCCTTTGTTCGAGAATATACCAGTCGTTGTTGCTTTACTGACTCTGCTACGAGTATCAGTTTTTTTGTGCACCTCTGCTTGTCCATAAAAATTTCAGTTACTTAATACTTTAGTATAAATGAACACTGAATCGATGAACAATCGCAATTGAAGTCTATCCCCTGCCTGCTGAAAACGTTACCCATGGTCTTCCAAACACTCCAGCCGGCTTGTTTATCCGCAAGAGTCACAGTAATAGGAATAGTTTCGATAAGCTATGTAGCTTGAAAATTGGGTAAGTTCAAAACTAAATGAATAAATAAAAATATACAATCAGGTACAATATTTCCATGATTATGTGGCTGGTTTTGTTGTAGAAAGTGGTTGGAGGTGGTGTGTGTATGGGGGGGGGGGTCCCTTATGATCGATCCCTCGGTGATTATTGACATCTAGTTCCTAGTATACTTTATACCAGACAAAGAGTTGTGATTTGTTTTATTCACCAGTATATCCGCTATTATGTTCCTGACTGTATGGGCGTGAGCAGTATTTATATCAGCATACCGAAATGTCTTGTCTGCAACTGCCTTATCTCAACCCTGTGCTTTAGCATTTCGACTTTCATACACTATGAATTTAATATACTGTATGCCATGATACACATGTTCTTGCCTTTGTTTTAATCATAGACATCTTTATGGGCGAGACAACCAACATATGGCCAGCTTTGAATCAATCTGCAAGCTAAATGCGCAATGGAGCATGTAATTGGATCATGCTCAGGCAATAACACTGTATATGTAAGAACAATTATTGTATATATTAGAATATTTAGGATGAGAGACGTCCATTAAAGCCCCAACAGAAGGAAGGTGATGCTAATAGGGGTTGATAAGATTATGTCTATATCCATGTGTGGGTAAAAATATTGTTGGTGGAGCAACTTAGGTATCGTTTCAATTTTTTTTTTCTGCCATATTCTGTTTGCAACTTTTCGATAAATCACAAATGGCTGATTTTCAAAAGCTGAAATATTGGTACAATATTAGTCATAGGTATCAGATTTGATATTTTTTCAACCTTATTACCTAGGTCGTACATGCCATGGCCGATCTCTCAGAAGGATCCCCCCACCCCCGACCCCCGGGGGTGGGGGAGGCTTCAAGTGATGTTTTGGCCATTGCATACATCTAGATTATACTTATCTATGTGATCTATCGAATCCAAACTCTATGAGTCGCGTCATGTAGGTGGGGTACTCTAAATAGGTTAATAAAAATCCTGACGGTGTAATTTTGGGGCTTTCCCACTTATGCGACTATACAGGCAAGTACAGGCGACCAGGCTTTCGCCTCATGGTCGCTGAAAAACAGGCGACATGACCTACGCTACGACAATAGTCTACGACAAGCTACAAATGGTTGGCGACTGTCTGACGACAAGCTGCCGACAACCGGCGACACAGTCGCCGCGACAAAGAACAATCACGACCACACTGGCGACAACCTACGACACCAGAATTCTTGCTACGTCCACCCGCGACAAGCTTCGACGATTCTCTACCATGCTCTATGTGAGGAGCCGGACACACGGATGGGCCTTGTTTCAAGTACAACGCCCGCGTCACCCGCGACAGCCTACGGCAGGTCCTACGACAACCCGCGTCACCTGGCTACTGCCTACGACAGCACCTACGCTAGTAGAAGACAGGCTACGCTCAATGGCAACAAAAAAAGCTGTTTGCCTGAGGATTTTGAACATGTTGAAAATCCAGAGGCGACAGCTTCGAGGTCACGCGTCTTGGGGCGACATCAGGCGACTACACGCGACCCTACAGGCGTCCACCCGGCGACTATGAGGCGACAGCCTGGTCGCCTGTAGTCGCATGAAGAGTCGCCTTAGTGGGATAGCCCCATAAGTTCTAACAAGGATCCAGTGATGTAGTCTGGTCCATACCATCCCTGTTTGATTCCGAGTCTTTGAGGTTCGAGTCCAAGTCCACTTTCTCTGAGTCATTTGAAACTAGAGTCCAAGTCCGAGTCCGACACAAATCTTTGAGGCTACTGAGATAATCATGCGAATTTTATGACAGTATACAAGTGCCCTTATTTTGAAATTTGAATATTTAATTACGGCTAGTCCCTGATGCAGAGCTAAAACTTGGTATATATAGTCATGTTTTTAGGTCGCCTATATGTACTATCTTTATTTAATATAGGACAGAGTTGTCTTAACTGCGGACCTCAAGATTGACTAGGGCTCTGCCATATTTCACTAGTCCTTACCACCGAGTCCGAGTACAAGTCCGAGTCAAGGACCCTCGAGGTCAATTCAGAGTCCTTAAAAAGTGGAGCCCTACTTTACTCCAAGATAAATTGTTCTAAAAATCTTTCCCTAAGCTTTCTGGCCTATTGACATTGTTTATATTTATGTGGCCGACTTTGGGTACACTAACATATCAGACAACTAGAGGTACTCTCTAATACAGTTTATGATGAACATACCTTTGCCGAATTAAAGTTACGATTTTTTTTTCATTTGAATGGCTATACGTAGTTGCTTAATAAATTCCCCGCCGATAACCACCAAGAAACAAAGAAATATGTTTTTACATTAACTGAGGCCAAAAAAAATAAAGGTATGGTTAATATATATTAATGATAAATAAATGCCACGTATATAGTGGAATATCTAATTTTTTTTGTATATCGTACTAAAATTCATCCATGATTCAATTTTGAGCAACAACTCCCTCTCAAATATTTTAGAATTAGAAGTGACAAAAGAAAGTTATCTTGAAAGTACTCTTCACGGGACCGTGTTGGCGTCCATGACAGTCGGCACGGGCGTGCACATTGAAATTGGAACCAGTCTGATTGGCTGAGGACCATAAGAGAGCTGGGTACCAGTCTAAGTTAATTAAGGTTACACCGACGTTATAAATGGTAACTTGATTAGAATTATTTGACGAACGGAATCATGATCATATTCTTTTCTTTCTGGTTATATTCTCCTTTATATAAACATGATGAAACAACATAAACAATCGGTTTTAGAGCAATGGTGGTCAAAAATACTGGCCATATGTCAAATATCCCATTTGGCGCAATAAGTCTGCCGGTACTAGAATTAAATAAAAATGCGATCAAACATTCGGCCAACCACTCAGTGATCTTTGATATCTTGAAACCCAAACTGTCAATATAAACTGTCAATTCATACATCGATGTATGATGGGCAAATTAAAGATAATCTGGTAAAAGATAATCTTTAAAACTTCCACCAAAGATTTTTTCCAGTGCCTCCTGTTCTGAGGTCTGTACCTCGTACCGTGGTGAACACCACTATAATTAGTCTGTGTTAATTCAATCCGGCAAAGTAGGGCCCACATATAAAATATATTCGTCAACCTTCATCATTCACGTCAGTTCTCAACTTCGTTTTGACCTTAGGCTTTATTGCAACAACACTCATAATTAATTTTGATTTATTTTGCATATCTGCAAATCTGTAACCACTGTCGGTGTGATTTATATTATAATATGAATTTGAAATTGAGAGCTGCATTTGTTACGACCGTTTGCTATAGTATTTTACGTTGGTGGTTGTCACTCCCCACATAATTCTTCAGATATTTCTATAGCAGAATCGGCAAATCAAAGTATATCTTTCAAAACTATATTAATACCGGTAATCGTTCAACCTTGCATTTCGAAAAAAAATTGAAAAAAATACTATATAAATGTTATGAAATCAAAACTATAACACGTTTTGTCGGCCCATATAGTTTTATAAAGGGAGAGATTATTCGTTGCCGACTCACTTTGGCTTAGCTGTACACATTCTTCCATGACTCATTGAATTATCTATTGAAAAATGTTGTATAATAAATGCTCACTTGTTCTGTACAATTCTTCATTGAGGCCAAAAAATTAAAAGGTATGCTTCTCAGGCACTTTTTTCAGAAATCACTACGGGCGGGCGGTATTTTATTTTTACCTTTTTTTGTATGTTTCCATAAAAAAGTCATGTGATCTGGGAAAAGCACAACAATAACAGGGCTTTCCTTTGTTAAACAGGTAAAACCACTACATAACAAAGGAAATCGTATCAAAATTGTATTATTTTATCCTTTTGTAAAAATGAAAATCAAAATAAAATTGTTTGATGCGGGGGGTTAAACTTGACGCGGGCGGTGCCTGAGAACCATACCTTTATTTTATTTTTATTTTTTTTTGGCCTAGAAGGCAAACCCTGTAATCGACGGAGCCAGGTCGGAGTTGCTGGTAAAACACAGGTTGTTCCATCTATAGATAGACCAATAACAGAAACACTTTCAAGGATACACGTCGGACTGTATTACTCTCGACTATTTGAATTAAATGATCTTTCATAATGTAGTTAGAACTTTCAGCAGGTCGATATCTCTAATGTCATGTCAATTATTCAATATTCAGAAACTGGAGTATTAGTATTATTGACGCTTTGTCGAAAATGGTTGGCACAATTATATTTAAATTCTGTACGATAGCAGTGATATTAGTGCATTATGTATGTATTCCCTTTAATGATCTAAAGTATTATTTTATCTTTCCACCGGCATAGAGCACCAAAAAGATGCCCACAATCATATTTTCCCTGCCTGGCTCTCAAAAAGTATGTCAAAGGGTCTCAGTTCCGAGTTTCAAAGAAAACCAGGCCTTCTAGAAGTTTATGTTATTATATATTTTAAAATTATTTACGGTTTCAAGGAAAATTGTCAAAACCATTCTAGAACAAATTTCCGGTTACAAAGGAAATTTGATAAGGCCTTAGAAACATTTGATTTTTTATTTTAGTGAGACGCACGGACGATGGAAAGGTACAACCCCGCACTGATATATCAGCTCTTAATGAATCAATGCTCGTAACATGAAACCTCATCAAATGACTGTATCCTGCGTGAAAGTTAGTGGTAAGAAGCTAATAAAGCTATTTCTGGATTTATATCTTTATAATCGGTAGAAGGCCAATTTTGCATACACAAAGGATGCTAAACTAACAACTGGTAACGAGCACCTGGGCAACATGAAACGCAAAGTCGCATGAAAAACAAGGAATGCAACCTTTTGTACGGTTTGCAATACAGCTTGCCGCTTAAGACAACCCATTTCTAAAAGGTGCTATACTTATTACAATACTTCCTCCTCGTTACCATCTGCGAAAGAAGAATCAATATGAACCAAATCAACAAATCTTCTTCCCTAATCGGAGTCGTAATGGAGAATTGAATAAACTTACCAGATGGATCCAGGATGTTATTAGGAGAGTTTTTCTCTGAAGGAGATATTAATCACTTTGTGATTTTGTTTTGGTATATAGTGTAAAGCTGATTGTCGGACGGCGCTCATAAGTCTGTCATGGAATGACCCCAATTATAGTGTCAATTTCGTGTCAGATTGAGTACGTATCTCTATGTCAGAATAAATATCTACAATTACAGAAAAACTAGGATATTATTATTTCTCGTAATCTCACGATTAATCGACTACTTTTTGTTCAACTATCCTTCTAAATCCATTATAAGACTAAAAATCTGCATTCTAAGGAACGCAAGCCTCCGCTTTGTGGGATGCTCATAAAACCGTGTTTGCTTTTACTTATTATGCCCATTTATCCAGGTTAAAATGTGTATTGTACATTTGAGAATATTCTTCGTTCATGTGCCAGATGCACACCCAATTCTGATCGATTCTTGAATGGCCCATTCCCGAAATGCCTTGGAAATATCATGAGATTTCGTTATCGTTTGTCTGAGTTACATCGTGAACAAACAAACACACAAACACACATAAATTTGGAAGAAACGCGTATCATCCTGGCTGAGGCTATAATATCTTAAGACAAAACTAATATTGTATCATTATTCGTTTATTCTAAATTCTGTTTATCTTATCTATACTGTATGTTTTAAAGACATTTAACAAGTTGTACAAATTAACTGTTACCGCTCTCTCTCTCATGTATACCTATGCAGAAGCTGTTATTAAAAAGTAGTTATTATGATATTTCATAATTACGAGCCGGCATACATAACGTGTTAACATTTTCGTAAACGTACATATACACCGAAGTGACGTCACGGTAGTGACTTCAGAGACTCACCCACATCCCGTGTCAGCACGTGATGGAAATGGTACACACAGAAAAACCGGTTCACTGTCGGTTCGTGCCGACACATGCAGTGGGTTAGACTATGGCGACCAAGAACGACTTTTATTTCTAAAAAAAGGTGCATATACCAGTATAAAATTAAATACGTAGTTGCTTTCGTAACGTTGATTCAGCAAGCCCAACCGTGTACCAGGGGTCATCAGAGTGATGCTTTTCACTCCTTGAAAGTACACAAGTAAAATGTATACCTACTATCCAAAGTGGCTGCAAATATTGCCTCAGTTGCGGACAAGGCGGATTCTTTTATCCAATTTATTAATCGTGTTGACGATTGTAATAAATACTACTACACTAGTTGGACTATTGTCCGTGTTCTGTGACTGAATGACCATATAACAGTGACCATATAACAGTAAGTTGCTATCACAGTAACTTGCTTATAAGGTTGGTTTCTCTTACACTTTTTTTCATAAATCAGTATGGAAGGTCAATTTCTTTTACCATTTTATTATAGATGTTCTCTGAATATTTCACATGAACAAGGGGCAGCTTTTGAATAACAGATTTGTTTTGTGATCATGGGCTATTATCTTTTAAAAAGGTAAATGCCAATAATAAAAACAAGAAATTTTTCTTTATTTGAATTGTATGAGCGGCTGCAGCTGAAAATCAGTACATTTGTACTAAAATTAATTTAAAGATGGTTCCGCGGGCGTCCAAATTGACGCGCTGTGCCAAAGAATCCAACTTTTTATTTGGCCAAGAATCGTTGTTTTAGCGATTTTGATAGATGTAATTTTACTGTCATTGTCATAAATCTCAGCTAGTCCTGCTACTATCATATGATAAATGAACTTATATTGATGAGGCACACAACGCAAGGTCACAAATTGCCCTTTGTTAAAGTCAATAAACGAGCTGTTTCAGCGATAATGAATTTATACTGAACATGACAGATTATAAACTACTGGTACAATATGCAGGCTGTCACGAACTGGTCAACAATTCGTACGCCTGAACAAAACAGTATACATATATATATATATATATATATATATATATATATATATATATATGAAGATTTGACAGAATGCACATAGGGAGTTTGGAATTCTAACTTCTACCTGCTTATATTTTCTACCTGCTTACCAAAATTTATCTCTATGTCTGTGAATGTGCGTGAGTGTGCGCGTTATGAAACGACGGAATGAACGGACTCGCTATTCATATATACATTTTGGAAATTTCTTATAATCTTATTCCTGGAAAATATCATGCTTCGGTTAAAGTGCAAATGCAAGTCAAAATGTCAAATTCATTTAAGTTGGAAAAATTTGATTTTCCAAGTTTTATCTTGTGATAATAATAAAAAAATAGACATTGATAACAGAAGGTAAAACTGACGTAAAAAGACATTCATATCCAAATGTTTATAAAAGTGCATGTGCACTTCGTAAAGTTGATAGACACTTTGATATTATTTGATGTAATTTGATTTTTTTCTTTAAATGCAATGATAAAATTTGCGATGCGATGTCATGTTAGAATCAATGCGTGTAAAATATTGAATTATTAGTTTTTATATATTACTAACTGTTATGTCTTCATATAAATCATCAAATCTAAGTATTTGCAATGTAAATTTCAACTGTTTTTAATGTCGTATGGCGTAAACTACTGAAATAGTGAAACTCTACGCCCTGAGATGAATTACCTGTCACATCTGCAATCCGTGTTGTGTTGAACAGAAATCATATATCTTTAACATGGCGCGACTAAATTTTATTATTCTATTCACACCTGGAAAACGCTTATTAATGGATATGCTTATTGTTGTGCAGTGTTGTATCTTTATTCGTGCTTGCTGTAATCGATATGTAACGCCATCAGAAATGGTCTGCAGATAGAATACGAATCATATATCATAGATTTAAACCGTTAAATATTACACACACATATAAATTGTTACGGAACCTAATATAAACAGATCATGTATGCGTGATGAACACAAATTTTGTAATGGAGATAAAAAAAATCAAATTCTGTAACACTAGGCAGCGTGAAATGTCTAGAGGAATGAATAAAGAAGTCAGTGTTTTTTGTTAACAAATAACTATAATTTATTCTTAAAACAACCCTAACATTACAGTACACTAAATTAATATAATTACACAGTACAATAACAGTATAACATCAATTCAATATAATCACACAGCCTAATAAACAAAATGCACAGTACCTGGATACCATCACCACCACAGCGACCAGTTTTTTTAAATGTATACTCTCGGAGAATAAAAGTCCATTGTAAAGCTCTTGTTACAATCCAGAAAGTAAACTTGAGGCAGGCAGCATTAAATTGACTAGAGTTAGTAATAGTAGAATCCCTGATATTACTGGATTATCGGACAGGTTCTACAAACTGACATAAACATGCCTGTGTCCGCTGGAATAATCTCTCCTCTCTCTCGGTTTAAAACACAGCCCCCTATTTATAACCTCTCACCCCAAGCCGAGAATTTTCCACTTCTCGAACAGTCTAAGAAACCAACACAACACACAGTAAACACGCGTTACAGGAATCATCTAGAAAAACATCCCTTTGTCTCTACATATTAGGCCAGCGAGAAAGCCCCACGCTAGCATGACAACGAGAGTTCAACCAGTACGGATTAAACTGAGAATGCAATACAGCGCTACAACACGAGTTACGCCCGTGTCACACAATAAAAAGGGCGCCTGTAACAATATATATATGTATATACTTATATATATATATTGTAATGTATGTGCAAATATAATTTACAGAAGAAACTTTTTTCATAAAAGATGCAGCATTCATTGTTATATTTTTTTTATTTCAATTTATATCATTTCATTTATGACTCAATGGTATTTAATTATGTTTTTTTAATCAAAACGTTACAGCGAGTGCAAATCTCAGTAAGATGTATACCCTTTCATATTACATTACTTTATATATACACGATCATTGGTTTTTTCTAAATGTGGAAATGATTTCATATGAAAGAGGACATTTTATGAAGAATATAAAACTACATCTCCTGTTACTTCTTCACTGGTGTGACATTGATTACACATTGTTTTAAAATAAGTTTTTCTGTTGTTTTATCGGAAATCGAAAGTGTGATATCTGGTCCTTTTTTTTGTGGTTGAAAATTGATTTACTGATTTTTCTGCTTTTGAATTATATGAATTACTTTGACATTTTGTACGGAAGATGAGTTGTGTTCCCTTGATATTAATTATGTTCATGTCATAGTTTTCCAGTGCAAATTACCTCTCTTTGACATGAGGTGTTAAATCGAGTGACCCTTGAACAATGACGCTCAGCTGACGGACCTGTTGAATGAGGCTATGGTAGAAGACGCTTTGGTCTTATTTCAGGTTTTTGAGGTTAGTTTTTATGGACCTCCCTGTATATTAATTTTAAAATGTCTGGATCCAACATGTATGATTTGTGCCCTGTTAACGGACACCTGTCAGTCGGACAGCTGACGGTCAGATGGACGACAGACAAAGGGCGAACGTTGTGAACGTTGTAGCACAGATGATTTATAGTCAGCTGAGCTGAAAATATACCAACTGACGTTTTTAATGACACTAAACTATGTCATAAATGACAAAGGTGTGAGTCTATGCAATCAGCTCCATATATACGCCAGAAAGCCTTATGATCGTCTGCTCTAAAAGTCCGTTTGTTGCGTTCCCTTCGGCAAAGGTGATTCTGTATGCCATTCGACGAAACCGTAAATGGGCAAGTTATGATATATGCTGGCTGAGTGTTCTATCGAAGCATCTGAGCTGTGCAGTTATTAGACGTAAAAGGGCAACAGCATACGCTTAGTAATCCCATAGGTAACGGTAAGACAAATTAGATGCTAAGGGGTTGTCCCAAAGATTGACTTTACGGAGAAGTCAATAATTACTGCAGACACTTTACTGTCATTATTTACACCTAAATATTGACCATGAATGAATAAATGAATTGGTGCTGTCATTGTGGTATCAGCATTTTGGACTACTTGGGGACCGCATGTATTCCTCCGCTAACATTCTGGATCACCAGATCCGGAATATAACGTGTACATCTGTGATGTCTCATCGACTAAATATTTTTAAAAAAATGGGAAAAATCAAATGTTAGACCATGATAAGTTGTTAAAATGAAGCAATTATCACATATGATACTGTAACAAATTAAATACAACAAATGTCAGATACTATTTTCAAATATTTATTGTTTCATGTATTTTTCATATATTTTTTTGTGTTGCCTCCGTATCCTGAATTGCTGATTTGAGTGTTAGACTCTATCATTAAAAATTATACATGTGTACAAAAATATAACCTGAAAGGCAAAATATTCCATTTATCATCTAATATTATTTATTTATTTTATGACTGGTAATCCCCCCCCCCCCCCAGAATAGTATGCTTGATACTATTGATACGTTTTTAAAACGACCATTACTGAATCAGACGATGGTGAAAATATCTTAAACGTTTCAACTTAATTGCAAATGTTAAACAATATGGATAGGGTAATAGCCAGGAAATACAAATGTACATAGGTAGGCCAGACTTTCTACCAAGTTTCATAACGATATTCGTTCCTGTTCATCATTTATCCTGAATACAAGTAATTTTAGTTAAGCCAAGGTCTCACTTGCCACGTACTTCTACAGTGTCTCGTGGTTCAGCTATGGCAAGCCAGAACGTGACAGTGTCGGGAATGAAAGTGATTAAATTAAAGTCCGCGTTCTCGTGACTTTCGTGACACGTTCTTCCTACGATATTTCACGTTCATCCACGGAGCTGCTACGGTGAAACCATGTTCTCCTACGGTAAAACGTGGCTTACCGTAGAAGAACGTTGGTAGGCCCCGTTCTTCCCCGTGCTTTCCACGTTCTCGCTACGGTGCTGCTACTGATATCTACGTTCTTCTACGGCAGTTTCCCGGCAGCGACACGGTAACCACGTTTAGTCACGTTTTCCTACGGTATCCCATGGACCACTTTCTGGGGTGACAAGAGGATTTACCGTGGTCTATCTTCGAGGGTTTGACACGCTAGGTGGCACGGGGTGCACATTCCTGTGTCAGAAACCACGTTCTGTCCCGTTCGTTTTGAAATTTCAAAGAGAACGTGGACACATCACGACCACCCACGTTCATTCACTTCCCCTTACAGTGGCCATCGGTTAAGGACAAGTCCTACTAAGTCTTCCCACGACTTTCAAGAACGTGGTGAACCGTAGACAGAACTTGGTAAGTGAGACCTAGGCTTTAACTATAAAAAGACCAGAGCCTCACAGTATACACTGGCTTTTGGCTTGGCCAGCCGTCCATATCTCGGCCAAATTCCTTCCACATGAACTGACGTGGCCTTTTATTCCTTGCTGTAAACGTGTTGCCCTCAAGATGCAACATAAAAGACTGTAGTATATTATCTATACACTCAGGAAAATCGATAGGATCAAGTACAAACAGTGAGCTTATCCTCACCTAGTACTTGGTTATAAGCATTCAGTACAAAACCCATCATTTCCATGCCCATAAATAAACCGTGTTAAAAGCATTCTAGTTCCATATTCTTCCATTATACAAAGGCTAGCCCGTTGTCCCTATCGGATAAAAAATGTCCGGGGGCAGTAGGTACACGTCCCGTTTCTAGATCCCTGTCCGCTTCGAAGAAAGGTGTTCAGATAACAATGGATAGTTCTGGTTGCCTAACGGCTTTCTCTTTATGTTCAACAAAAAAACCACTGACGAATTAAGACCGTGTTCTCTCTGTACTACTGCAATCTCTTCTTTTATCCTGAAAACCACAAAATGTCTTATGTTGTGAATTATGGTACACAGACGATAAAGAAATCCAGGGACTTAATTTATACAAAAATATCATATTTTTTTAGGACGTGGAGGCTTATACGGGTTGATGACCTCCCCCCCCCCCCCCCCTCCTTTACCCCACCTACCACCCCATCCCCGAGTGCAATTTCATTTTTTTTCTCTACCGCAATTTCTTTTTGCTCTTCATATATTCAAAATGGACGATTTCCAAAAAGCTGAATTTTGGCCAAAATTTTTGTCCTAGGTGACAAGTTTTCACCTGATATTTGTTTAGGCTCAGTTGCGGATACGGAAGCGCCGGGGGGGGGGGGGGGGCTTCCAGTTATATCTTGGCGATTGCATACACCTAGGTCATTAACTGCTTTAGAAAAAAAGTAAAATAAATAAATCCGGGATTTGATTATCATTACATGAGTACTTTCACTCCGAGGCAGACCGTAAGCAATTTTTGGGGGTCGGAGCGAGACGCCTAGTCGAGAAAAACCTCAGAACCACCTAGTTAGTTGGAAATAACCTATAGGGGAGCATAAAAAGCACCTTTTTCAGTAAGAAAAAGTAAATTGATACTGAAACCCGCCACGTGTATAGATAAGACGCAGCTCTGTCCCCTGGGATTTCCTCTTCTCCCGTTGAATTCTTCGTGTAGTGACACATCTTAAAATCTTTCTTGTTTTTACCAAGCTGTGTTTATACAAGATATACTGAGATGGACAACAATAAATATTCGCACGGCCCTCTCCCACTTTTACTCTCGGACAAGATGGACTCTTATCGGAGTCGGGTGGAGAAGACGAAAGAGAAGACCTAACTTCCGTCCACAGTGGTAACTCTTATCAGCCGGAGAACAGGTTCATGGCAAACACCGCATGGTATCCCGTTGTGCTACTGCGCTGTTGAATCAGATTTGTAATTCTCCAGTAGAACACGGTTTGTTGAACTTTAAGATGTACACATTCTTATTCTTGACTAATGATGATAAATAATCAATGCCTACTTATACGTAAATGTCGGGATGTGTCGCGTCCTCGTGAGAGTATCTGAAAATTGAGTTTTCGACTGGCAAAATCCATCAATAAAACTTGCAAAACGTGCGTTAATCGTTTTATATTTCCTTGGTAAAATTCAAAAACGCACTTTGCTTTCGTTTGTACATATTGAATTTTTATTCTGTTAGCTCAGAGAGACACACCTACACACACAACTACCCCCCCCCCCCACCCCCTTCCGCCTATATATACTTCCTTCAAAGCAGCGGTTGTATTGAAAAGGGCTCTGGGTATATATATATATATATATATATATATATATATATATATATATATATATATATATATAGAGAGAGAGAGAGAGAGAGAGAGAGAGAGAGAGAGAGAGAGAGATAGATGGAAAGGGTATAAACAGAAAAGTGGTTCACTGCCTGTGGGATTCGAACCCATGATCTTCCGATTTCCGGTGCGGTTGCCTTAGTCCTCTTGGATATATGACAGATCCCCAACCCCTCTGTGTATTTGTACACTATTATAGAAACCAGCGAAGTGACCTCATGGTAGTGACGTCATAGTCTCACCCACTACACGTGTCGGCACGGCGACCTTTGCATGTAGCAGGGAGAACTGATGGCTTTTTATGGTGTACGGCATATATTATTTATATAAAGATGTATGAATAGCAATGCTGGTTCATTGATATCGGAAGATCGTGGGTTCGAATCCCACTGGCAGTGAACCACTTTTCTGTGTATACCCTTTCCATCTAAAAAAAAAACAATGAACCGGCATGGCTATTCATACATCTATATATATATATATATATATATATATATATATATATATATATATATATATATATTTATATATATATGCTTATAGTATTTGTATAATCATTCATGTATTGTGTTCAAGAAAGGATATTACTAACGAACCAACATATATTATTGTTCAACAAGCAAAGACGCGCCTCGCAGGTTGTTGGTTTGGCCTTTGTATTCTAAAAAGGATCTTCCTCATACAGCCACCAGGTCAAGTGCATGAATAAATGATGACACGCAAAGGAGACAGACGTTGGGGAATAATGGAAGAGGAATTGACAACCCCATGACGTGTGTGCCACAAGATGTCATGAAAGTTGTAAAGGATTATTGTTTATACAGACATCGAGGAATAACAGAAAAATTGTGTTTTTGCCTCCAACTGGAAGGTATATGCGTTTTTGTGTTTATGTTTGTTTATATATTGACTAGTAACTTCACCTAACATAACACAGCAAAAATATATTGTTAAGCGAATTTATTTTCCGACACAGATGAAAGACTGATTATTATAATAAGCTGTTATTTAATTAAACTATTAAGAAAGATTACTTCAAACGTAGTTTTCGGTTTTGCTACTATATGAGTCCTTTATTACATGGAAATAATATAGTGATCTGAAAAGGCTTGCAGATGATTGATAAAGATTAATAATAGAAGTTAATTATCTATTCACTTGTCTATGTCATACAAACAATAATATATTTTGCAACTATGAATCAACAGTTTCTTCATAGAACATCTATATCCTTTGATATCGAGGTCATAAGTTTTCCATATCATAGGCATAGTACTTTGTAATATTACATTGATAGATATCTGTTTAAATAAGATTATAACAACTATAATGTTATTTGACCAAGGCAATAATTAATTTCTACTTCTATCTTTGAAAAAAAACACTGCTTAGTTTTGGAACGTATAAAGGTCTGACAAACTATACAAAAGACACAGCCAAAAAAAAATCAGCTAGCTGTTGAAACGCAGATAACACTGAATACTGGAAAATGTCTGGTTTGATATCATCCCAAATCTTTATTTCCTCATATCTCTGTTGCGAAGCGCACATCGATGTCTTTAAATTAGACTTGGATTTTTTATTATATTATTATATTTTATTATATTAATGATACAAGTATTAATTTTTATAAAGACATTCGTAAAGTGTGCCAATATGAGATAAAGGTTTTCTAAGCTAATAATAGAAACTACGAGGGGCGCCTGAATCGACTGAATCGCCGTTAAATTATTCCTGGACAATAGGATACTAATTATAGTGTGTTCTATGGTTTGTTTTCTCAAAATGGTATAATCAGATCTGACGACTGAATTACATTGGAGACTTTCAAACCGTTAAATTATCTTAAAAAATGGTGGACCATATACACTATTTTTAACATGTGTTGCTAATTAGATATCTTTAGCCAAATATTTCCACCGGATTAATCTTTGATAAATGCTACCAAGATTGATGCATCTGATTTTACACAATTGTATTTTTTATACGGTCTTCTACGATTTCTTTGCCGTGGTATCCAGCGACTGCGACGTGCATGGTCAGCATATGGAACGCCTCCTACAAAGGTTATATCTCCTTAGCAGTCATGATAAGAGAGCCAGTAGGAAATAGCGCTGTAATTTCCGCAGTCGATTTTGAGATATATGGAAAAAGCGAAAGCATATTTATTATAATTATTATTGTTATTACTGTTATTATAACAAGTGACATTTTTAAGAGTTAATCATACAATGCTTGTGTAACAGGCAAGAATTTAGAGACTATGGGGCTATTGTAAACGGTTACCTTGAGCATGACAATGAGAATTCTCTTGTAAATTGATTTCCGGACTAAATTCAAAAATAAGTGTCTGGGCCGACGAAAACAATGAGACATTTCTATTTTTAGAACATTAAATAAGCCGTACCAGACAAAGACACTAATTTGATTTTAACAAAAGCTCAGAATGTAACCATTTTGTCCGCTTATAAATTGTATGAGTTGAGCTGTGAAGTGGACGCCTTGAAAAAAAGCCCGAGAGTATATTAGAACAGCAGCCTAAATACTAATAAATGATGAAATAAGAACAGCGTCCCTTCCTGCGTGGCGTCTAGTAATTGATGGTATCATAATAAAAAATTATGGAATAAAACATAGGTATAATCATTATGTCAAAATCTAAACTATTCGCATCATTATGTAACTATAAAGCGTTATTCAGATATCGATACCCTCACATGTTTGCGGACGAGGACGTTCCTCCAATTTATGCTTGCACCTTTACGGGCATTTTGGCCACCAAACTCTCCCCGCAGGTATAGATTCCGACCTTAAGACTGTCCTCCTTTCACTTTCATGTTGTGTAACAGTGCCCTTACCACAAGTTGTACTCATAAAATATCGAAACCGCCTGTGTGTGTGTGGAGGTTGGTTGGGGGGGGGGGGGGGGGGGGTGGTCGCACACACGGAGATACCGATGTCACGATTCGCATGTCGGAATAAGGGTTAAAATACTAAAACAAAGGCGACCAAATCATCAGCGTACACAACACATGCTGAATAGTGCCCCCACTGTTTTTTTTTCAACAGACGATTGGCTTTAATTGAAAAAAAACAGGAGGTTGTCTAGCCAGTTCACACATTTGAAGGTTATGAAATTCTAGTTGAACCGAGCCTTGAGCTTATTGCACCCGCTTGCCAAATGACTTGACATTTTTCCCGTGCATAAAATATGGCCCTTCTGGTGACTGAACATGCGGACTCTCAGAATCCTGTAACCTTTTTCCTCTCCAGGCGGGTGTTTCTCTTGGTATTTACTTCCTGACATAATAATTCACCGATATTAACCGATATTAAAATCCATTCATCGGTTTACCATTTCTAAACTTTTTTTCTTTGGGTTATTTATCTGTTTCTGTAAATTTCTCAAATTTATTTTAATCTTTGTATACCTTATGGTTGTAATTAATGTGTCACCCGCTTTTTTCATTTTTTTATTGATTAATTAATTTCTTATTTTAAATCTCATATCTTCAATGTAGTTTATAATTATTGAATAATATATTTAAAGCCTACTGATTTAGCATTTCGTGAAATTGGGGTTTGGTAACCCTGAAATGAAGGGTTTGGGGTTGCCTGCAGCCTATCCACCGGACCGAATTTCTCGATACACAACAGCTGAGCTGCATCTGTTATCCATCAATGTCACACAATTGCCCCATTTACATACATTTTTCTGGAGCGCTCAACATCAGCGAGCGCCAAGTCCAGATTTTGAGGATTTTCGGTCTGGAGCGCGCTACATTTTGACCACTGGTTTGAGTCGGTTATACATCCTAGCGGCGCCAGTCGACAGCGTCTGGCGCGGTCTACATTTGTGCTTTAAACGTGTTTACAGAAGTGGAGCGCCCTATCTATAAGCCCCATTTACACTAGAAAAATGTGGCGCGCGCTAGACCGGTCCAGAAAAATTTGGAGCGGGCTACCTTTTAACTTGCGTTCACACTGTGCCGGACCAAGTGACTATGTATAGCGCACTACTCTGTCAAGTTTGGCCGCATTGCACTCGGCCCTGCGGATACACGCAGATAAATACTGCAATCTAGCGCGGTCCACATTGGATTCCCCCTTGCTCGCATAAGTAAACCCCAGTCACATGACAGCCGAGTCTTGTATATAGATAGTGCGCTCCACTTCTGTTTACACAAGTTCGTAGCACAAATGTAGGCAGCGCCAGACGCTGTCTGGCGCGCGCTAGAATGTAGAACCGACTCAAACCGGTAGTCAAAATGTAGCGCGCTCCAGACCGAAAATCTACGAAAGCTGGCGCGTTAGGGGGACTTGGCGCTCGCTAAACGATGTAGAGCGCTCCAGAAAAACGTGTGTAAATGGGGTTTATAAAGTCCCTCAAACGCGCAAGATTTTGAGGATTTTCGGTCTGGAGCGCGCTACATTTTGACCACCGGTTTGAGTCGGTTCTACATTCTAGCGGCTCCAGTCGACAGCTTCTGGCGCGGTCTACGTTCGTGGTCTACATTTTGAACGTGTGTATATACAGTGTTTATATCTATAAAGCGCGCCCCAGCAAGACTCGGCTGTCATGTGACTGGGATTTACCCATGCGCGCAAGGGGGAATCCAATCGACACCGTGCTAGATTGCAGTATTTACCTCGTGTAAAGGCAATGCAAATTCTAGGCCGGGCCAAGTGCAATGCAGCCTAACCTGACAAAATAGCGCTCTAAAGGGTCTCTTGGTCTGGCACAGTATGAACGCATGTTAAAATGCAGCCTTCTTTACAATTTTTTGGATCGATCTAGCGCGCGCCACATTTTTATGCCCCCGCCACAAAGTGGCCGGGGCATATAGTTTTACCCATGTCCGTCATTCCGTCATTCCGAAATCAAACAGTTGTACGGACTTTTTTTCGCAATGCCTGCAGATATTGGCCTGATTTTTTGGTGTGTGGGCAGATAATGACCAGTTACAGATCGAGTTCGCGTTTCGTCCCGGTTGACCTACTTTTGACTGTTTTACGGCTCCTAAACTAAGAAAATTTCATGAAAAATAGAAATTTTCATGACAAATACACATGTACGGCCTTTTTTTCGCAGTGCCTGCAGATATTGGCCTGATTTTTTGTGTGTGGGCAGATAATGACCAGTTACAGATCGAGTTCGCGTTTCGTCCCGGTTGACCTACTTTTGACTGTTTTACGGCTCCTAAACTAAGAAAATTTCATGAAAAATAGAAATTTTCATGACAATTACACATGTACGGACTTTTTTTCGCAATGCCTGCAGATATTGGCCTGATTTTTGGTGTGTGGGCAGATAATGACCAGTTACAGATCGAGTTCCCGTTTCGTCCTGGTTGACCTACCTTTGACCGTTTTACGGCTCCTAAACTTAGAAAATTTCATTAAAAATAGAAATTTTCATGACAAATACACATGTACGGACTTTTTTCGCAATGCCTGCAGATATTGGCCTGATTTTTTGTGTGTGGGCAGATAATGACCAGTTACAGATCGAGTTCGCGTTTCGTCCCGGTTGACCTACTTTTGACCGTTTTACGGCTCCTAAACTTAGAAAATTTCATTAAAAATAGAAATTTTCATGACAAATACACATGTACGGACTTTTTTTCGCAATGCCTGCAGATATTGGCCTTTTTTTGTGTGTGGGCAGATAATGACCAGTTACAGATCGAGTTCGCGTTTCGTCCCGGTTGACCTACTTTTGACCGTTTTACGGCTCCTAAACTTAGAAAAATTCATGAAAAATAGAAATTTTCATGACAAATACACATGTACAGCCATTTTTAGCCCTCAGCTCATAGGCTGATGGGCTATTGTCGTCACCCAAGCTGTCCGTCTGTCCGTCCATCTGTCCGTCCGGTGTCTGTCCGTCTGTCCGTTCCGCGTCTGCTAACTTTTACCTTGTGAACGGGATATCTCTAAAAGGATTCACCGTTGGAATTTTATTTCATCAGTGAAGATGTATATCGATAAAATCTCGGTCAAGTTCGAAGATGGGTGACCTTGACCCATTTTTCTACATTTTAGAGCTGATTATAGAAAAACACTCATATCTCAGGAACCATTGTGTGGATTTTCACAAAACTAACTATGATCATTGGGACTGATGGTCTGTATGTGCTGCACAATTTTGGTGGCGCCACCTGCAATTTCTGATTTTTTAATGAAATTTTATCGGATTTTTTCAATTTTGGCCTTTTGTGCAGGATATCTCCAAAGGTATTCAACACAGGAACTTCATTTCTTCAGTGCTGTTGCATTATATTTACAAAATCTTGGTCAAGTTCAAAGATGGGTGATCTTGACCTTCTTTTCAAGGTCACAGAGCTTAGTATAGAAAAAAACTTAGGAGCTTATTTCTCAGGAAGCATTTGATGGATTGTTATGAAACATGGTATATACCTCTCCAATTTAAATTTATAAATGATTATCAACGTTTGCTATTATTCTAGTTTTGCAATGCAATGCTTACAGATACTGGCTTAATGTTTGGTCTGTGGGCGCATAATGACGACTTACAGATCGAGTTCGTGTTTCGTCCCAGTTAACCTATTTTTCACCATATGACAGATTCTGAACATAGAAAATTGCATGAAAGACAGAAATTTTCATGAAAAATGCACATATATGGACTTATTTTTCACATTGCCTGCAGATACTGGCCTGATTTTTGGTATGATGCTTGATAATGACCCTTTACAGATCAAGTTTGCATTTTGCCCTTGTTGACCTACTTTTGACCATACAACACCTCCTGAACTTAAAAAAAATTACAAAATTTAACTAATGTTTCTAATTTGCCCCAGGCGGGGGCATTCGTGTCGTTCCGACACATCTAGTTCTTGTGTAAATTGGGCTAATGTCTGACCGAGGTAACTCATGAGACTAGAACAGCTACAGATTAAGATTATGATGTTCAGAAGAGACGCGCTCCATAACGGAAACTTTCAAGCTAATATTCCTTCATAAACGGAATTCGGATATATTCGGTATTGACTAAATAGTCCTAAATATGATGAGATTCCTTATGTCACGGAAAATATGTACGCATGTTGCCGTGCCGGGACATATCGGTATTTACTCTCTCAACACGCATGCCCCATTTCGCATGCCGCAGTCCGTGCGAATTTTAGTTTACATCTCCATTACACAACGGAGACACAACCGTAAATAATCACACAAGATACACGAATGCACGAAACCTACGGGTTGTGGAAATCATGTATCAACGTATTGTATATGATCCTATAAAAGCCGAGATATGGTGATTTAATATCAGTTTAAACTTAATATAAATTCATTAAGGACTAATTTGAAAATGTGATATACTGTTTTCGTAAAATATAAGATAAAAATGACATAAATATATACATTTATTCTGTGAAAAGTTATGAATATTCAATAATCAAACTATTCACTATTCATCAGAAATGACCGTTATATTTTTCCCCTTCGTGCAAGATTATATACGCTGTCCTTCGCGTTGGAGGGGCGCCTAGCTGTGTAATGATAGTCTATACATAATCAATGCATACATCCTATAATCCAAATATAACCTATACTTTGTATCCTATTACCCCATAAGCCTCAGTAAATAGATTTTGTAACCGGTCTGCCTGCCTGCGTTCGACACTATGGCTGTTTCTTGCATTGATTATTGTTACAGGTGCCCTTTTTATTGTGTAACATGGGCGGCCTCGCCTGGCCGGGTGTTGCACTCTCAGTTTAATCCGTACTGGTTGAACTCTCGCTCCTTGCCGTGCCTGTCTCGAATGTTCCGTCTGTGCATGTGTGTTGTTCTTTTCGATTGTTCGTGAAAGGGAATTTTCTAGAGTTTTCGGATGAAGAGTTATAAATAGGGGCTGTGTTTTAGAGCCGGGAGAAAGGTGAGAGAATATTCCAGCGGACACAGAAGCGTGTATGTCAGTTTGTAGGCAATTATAGATTTTCTTCTGGAATTGTGACGAATCTTATTTGATCATCAGTTTACTTTCGGGATTGTTACAAGAGCTTACATTGGACTGTTATTCTCCGAGAGAATGTGTGTGAACTGTTCGTCCGGCTTATACATTTTAAAGGACTCATCGCTGTGACAGTGGTGGTATGCACGTACTGCGCACTTTGTTTATTTTACTGTGTGATTGTATTGATTTGTTGTTATACTGCTGTTATACTGTGTTATTGTATTGATTTAGTATATTGTAATGTTAGGGTTGCTTAAAGAATAAGTTATAGTTATTTGTTAACAAAAAAAACACTGACTTCTTTATTCATTCCCCTATACATTTCACACTGCCTAGTGTTACAGAATCTGATTTTTTTATCTCCTTTCACAAAATTTATGTTCATCACGCATACATGATCTGGTTTTATATTAGGTTCCGTAACATTATTGTGTTGGCATATTTTTTTTCCAGGCATTAAGGAAGGGATGGTTTCAATGATAAGTAGAGGGAATACTGTACTTAAAGAGATCCGGAACTCGCGAACTAATTAATTTAAAAATACAAATGTCTTTCCATTGTTAGCTTTAAATGACCTTCCAAATAAAAACATCTACAATATCGATAGTTTTACATGTATGTTTATAGTAACATGGAAATTTGTCTTTTAGAAATTCCAATTTCAGATTGTCAATATACGAGTAGTTTCAAGTTATATTATATGAAAAAAAGTCAAATGCACTTCTCTCAGCAGATATAAACAACAGATTATAAACTGTATCAGGGACATGTGATATCCCCGGTATACGTATGCAAAGTATCTGAATCTAATCTTCAATTGCATTATGCGGTCAATATGAAATAATACTTTTGAGTGTGTATCTGTTAATGATAAAGGTGGTGCGGTTGGATGATATTGCATTGTCTACCAATTTGCTGACCTGGGCAGCCCCTTGAATCTGAGAGTCTCATTGTTTATAAATATATATATATATATATATATATATATATATATATGTGTGTGTGTGTGTGTGATGGTGTGTGTGTGTGTGTGTACAAGCGAAAAACATTTAAGATTTACAAGCAGTCCTGTATACCAAATCACCATCACTCATTTCTCAACGCCAGAATGAGATAGAACTCTTTGACAAAACAAGCTTAAGGCGTAACCGGATATCATTATCGACAGGAGGAACAAACACGTCGGATTATGAACCATAGTAACCAAGGTCACATGTTGTATCAATTTACCAAAGGAGGTGAACGAATCCAAGTAAGACATTTAGGTTTGGTTATTGGAGAACAACACTCTAAAATCAGCCTATCTATCGACTAAGAATAGGCCTCTGACATAACCGGTGTATGGTCGATATAGATTTTCGTCTCAAGTGGCGGTAATCCGCACAAAGTAATCTGTAGAACCCCGCGGAACTGTAGTCTGCAGCCTTCGGTTATTGCCGAAAGAAGTAAGAATGATGTGCGATCCACATTGCAAAGAAAAACTGATAAGATTTGAACCTCTCTCTCACAACCACACACAAACACACACATATATATATAAATGTGTGGTAGATGGGTGATGGTAGGTTTGCGCGGTGTGTGTGTCTTCAGTCGTTGTTGGTTATTTGAGTTTATATAAAGTATTATCCGCCGTGTGAAAATAATATATTCGGAAAAAGGAATAACCGAGCAATATCCAAATACAATATATATGAACATAATTTAAATTCATAACTAACGTTACCAGGGGAAATGAGCACTGATATTTTGCCAAGGATGTATTTACACACACGCACATGCACACACACATACACACATTTCTCATATATTTGCTCAAGAATGATTACGTATTTCACTGGTCTCCATGATCAGTATACTGCTATAAAATATCGAATTAAACATTTCTTCAAAATTAAAGTGTGAACCTCTGCTTAGTGTGTAAAAATCCATAACCAATAATACAAAACACCACATTCCGTTTGATTAGTTTCGGATTAAAAAATGATGATAAGTTCAGATAACAATAATTTCAAGCAAATACTTTGTATATTAATAACTACCACTGGTAGAGTCAAGTTTAGAGCAGGGTTTTCACCTGTGTTGTCTGTAAACTTTGTGTGATCTCTGGCTTACTCTGCGTATATATTAATAAAGTCTAGGTAAGTCCTGCTGAGGAAGAATCATAGAATCTCTTTGTGATGATTGTATGATCCTGTGTATGTACATTCTTTTATTAAATACGGTCAATGTTTACAAAGAGAAAAAAAAACATGTAACTGAAGGTGGCTTGTTAAATATGTTGTGCAGGTTGAGCAGCGTTTTCTGGCCTATTTTGTTTACAAACTGTTTATATAAGGGGTTGTCTTAAGATGATATACGTCAGCTATCGGAATTGGCCAATACCAGGAGAAAGGGAATTTGCTCAAGATAAGAACCTGTCGGTTAAAACTTGGTATTTATTCGTAATTAGTTTACAACAAATGTACTTTGTCTAATTAAACTGATATACCTGTGATCATTATAAACACTTTTTTTAGTTTCAAAGATAAATAACATTTGGAATGTGTAATCCCATCTTAGTGCATGTGTTTGGTGGTGACTAAAATGTGCCATCAAATATGTTTAATAATCAAGTCAACATTGATGGTCAGATTTAGATCTGACTAAAACCTTGCGGTATCTGTGAATTTACAGAAAGCAAAGTAAGTGGAAATTAATCTCTTATGGCCACGTGCATGTACTATTGACCCTGACCTCAGACCACCCGGGTTTTAAATCACCCGTAAATAAAAGATAAGTGCTCAGGGGTCATTATTAAGGTACGATGCCTCATTTCCTGACGTAGCTTCACACAATTGTATTTTATTATGGCCAGACATGTTCGCCTACCGGGAGCCCGATTTTCCTGTATTAGCACACTGTCTCCTATAACTCACCCCCTATTCTATGGGCTAGAACAATTTTGCCAATCTGTCATTGCGATTTGAAAAGGCGCATTATCAGGCCACATAGAAGCCTAGACAGGCGGATATTTTATTTAGTAACAGAAATGATCTTCAATTACCAAGACTGGAGCCAGATTCAAAGTCCAATGCCGTAATATCGCTTCTGATATCGACTACTAATTAGTGATAACAATGTGTTCTTGATGTTTCAGGTCACATTTTGATTTAAACCCCTATTCTTCAGAATATGTCTGTTTTATGGGTCAAACCGCCACAGAAGTCTCTAAGCAGAAAAGCTCTTTTCAGACTTTCGCAGGAAAAAAAATTGAGCAATCGCATTATGCCATACGCTAATAAATAAGTGTTCGTACCTTAAGGGTTTTGTTAGTTTTTTTGTCACCGTGGAAAGCGAGTTTTAATGTGACATATGATCAGCTTTATCTGTCTAAAGCGTTTCATCAACTTGATGTGCACAACCCTCAATAAAAGCATGTTCTATTTAGAGACGTTTCATTTTCTCTAAGTAGCTGAAAAATCATATATTTTCTCGGCGTTCCTATAGTACATGACCAACCTCACTTAGGTCGACAATAACTCATACGATTCCTCTAAAAGGTAAAACATATATGATAAAATAAAATGTAAACCCAAAGTGTTAATTATCGTAAGTGCCCTCGGGTGTAAACTTGTAAAGAAAGTGACATCCCACTAAGGCAGAGAGAAACATTATTCTAAGTAAATGTTTAGTTAAATGTGCTCATATTCCGATCAGGTAAAATGTCTAAAGCGAGGTCACACTGCGCCGACTCGGACTCAAAACAGAACAACTCTGCTGCAGGGATTGCATGTTGAAGTCAAAATCTGACACATACAATCTTCTATAAATACACCAGCGGCGAAGGTATAAATGTAGTGAAGAAAAAAATGATGTCCGATCAAATTTGTTGGATAAAGATTGTTTCAAGGCAAATAACATAAATATGAGTGTTTGTGTGGTGATTTAAGGGGCCCAATCACCTATAAAGCATGTTGAATGAAAAAAAGCTTCTTCCCTTTCAAATAAATCTGTACCTGCCACAATATTGCCTTGAAACCATCTACTTACTCCTGTAAACCGGGGTTAAAAACAGTGGACTGGGCGCGATACTAAATGTCAACATAAACATTGCGAGTGGGCTATTTGCATCGCGGAACCACAACACGTGTGAATCAGGAGATGCCTTGTCTGACTTGACCCGAGAAATGTAATACATGTTCCCACTGGCTGTAACACCGCGTGTTGCGGCTCACAATCGGACCTCCGCTCACGCGGCGTTGTTATGGTAAACAGATACACGTGAACTGTGTTTACCAACATATCGAACCATAACAAGGTGTTAAACAGCCGTATGCGAGGTACTGTGACTGTGTTCTGGGATGTTTTTGCTGGAAAACTTATGTTCAATTCAAAACTGAACTGATAGTGTGAAAGAATAGGCATAATATTACTTCTTATTATATCCCTTTAATGTTTTGTAAACAATTTCACTGAGGTTGGGAGAGTTATTTGCTGAACTCCTTTTCAAAGACTTATAGCTGCTCGTGAAGTCTCCCCTGTGAGTCGTGGGTATTGCTGAAAATGGCAGCGTTTGTCAAAAGTGATGCGTGCCCAATTCATAAAGATTCGATTCATTTGAAGCTGATATAAAGAGGGGTTTTTTTTTACTTCTCGTGGAATTAAACAACTTACATACAAGTATGTCCAGAGGTACTTAAGAAGTCAATGAGGCAATTTAGGAACGGCTTTACGTTGTATATATATGTATAAGATATATTCCAGAATGTTTAGTTTCAAAACTGTAGGCTTTATCATAGTCAGAAATCATTTAAATTTTTTCCTTGTTAAAAGCTATAGTAGTATTATTCTTTGAAGCCCAATAATTTGTCCGTTCAATATACGTACAAATCTGATTTTCTGAAACGATTCCCTGGTATGACCATGCAATTCACTACTACAGTGAGTAGAGAAGTATTCATGAATCTGAGGCCTTTACACATTGCTTGAAAGTCACCTTTCGGTAATAAACCACAATGCGTTCCTCGGGCAGCGGTTATACATGCACTGCTGTTGTCCCAGAAATCCTTTCGCGTTAACCGCTGCTTTCTATGGCAAGGTTCTTTGGGCAGGAAAACCATGGTGCGCACAGAGCACATAATTGTAATCAGACTACAGAGACTGCTGTGTGCGTTGAGTCAAAATGCTAAACATTTGACACCCGCTCTCGCTGGTCTGATAACACTGTTTCTGGTATGGGCCAAGAATCAGACCAATGAGGGCTTGTACCCAGCTATAATCAGTGTATAACCGCTGCGTGAGGACCGTTGGCACACAGTAACGTTGAAATATAGGAATAGTGAGACCAAGTGCTAAGATCAATATGCTGCTTTTTAATGGTCGATAAAAAAAAGACGAGCACACACATGAACATAAAACAAAAAAATAGAAATATAGAAATCTGCATTTAAAGGAATTTAAGCCTTCGCCATGGGGGGGGGGGGCTTCCTATTATGGGATGCTGAATTGCATAACATTGTTTGCCTTCGTGTATTCAGTCGATATTCCATGTTGACGTTCATTTTGTCAAAGGTGACTCAAACTGACTTATCGTAATAGAAAATAAGGCTTCCTTGCAAAATTAGACACTTGGAAGAGTGGGGGATAATTGAAAGACAGAGATTGAAGCCACTACCGTGTTTAAAAACACGACTCCTGTCATTTGGTAGGTAGTGTTTAATTAGGTTTGTTTGACAAGTGTGCAAAGGTCTAATTATTTAGTATTTAATAGTATTGTCTCGTTACATTTGCAGGAGGATCAAGTTTCATGTGAACAGTATTGCTTCTTTCAGTACTATCTACAATAAGTAGTATTAATTTTGCCACAGTACCTTTAATAAACTGGTTTCTATCGGCTTTTAATTGGGAAATACATTTTATTCGACATGATAGTTAGTATTTAACATATATATATATATATATATATATATATATATATATATATATATATATATATCAGAAAACAGGTATATTGCCTGTTAAATAATATAATGAAAATATCACAATACGAAACAATGCTGATACCCAGCCCTAGTAATATGTATAATTATTTCACTTGAATGCAATATATGAAAAATTAATAATAAAAAGAACAGCTGATAAACCAGCTGATATATATAAACCAAGGAATAAACAAGTTTGTAAGTATGTGTTACTGGCGTCTTGTTCATATTAAAGAAATATGTACTCGGCTTCATTTGATTAAAGAATCCATCGGTCTATAATACGTAAACTGTTGGTCCCCTGTCGGCAATAGATCCAGTTTAATAGCATCATATAGTACGGGAATGTCGGGGGAATGCATTACCGAGGGTTGGTCTGATTTAGTATTTTTTCCGCTGGGTTCTTTCAGATTTATAAAGCCTTATTTCCTGTTGGCGGGCCATCTCATCCAATACTCACTACTGGCACATACTGTATTCTGTAAAGGTTATCAATGGCATTTTAGTCGAATTGTATTTAAAGTTTTACTGAACCAACGCTAGCTTTCTTTGTTTCTGAGTGAACCCACTTACTCAGGCGATCAGAAGTCAACAAACCCCAACCAGTTTTTAAAAATGCTTGTTATACGCCCTTCTGATACGGTTCGTATTATATTATGGACTGCGTCCGTTCGTTTGTCCGTCATTACGAACGTTCTTATGTAAGTTCCCGAAACTCACTTTAACTACTTAACAACAGATTATTTCGCCCAATTGCGATTTAAGGCAAAGTCGACGCATAACTAAGCGATAAGAGGTTAGGTTTTTCTGTGATATAGTGTAGAGCAGGGCAAGACGCCCCCCCCCCCCGGGTAAAATGCCACCCCCTTTTACTATTTATGTACCATCAAACTGGCGCCACCAAGCGTTCACTTCGTTTAAGGCTATCTGGTCAGCGTGTTGAGAACTTGAGGCGAACAACAGGGCGGCTGCTCGGCGTTTGGTGTCATCGAAAAGGTATGTGTTGTATTGCTTACAACATAGATGGGTTTGTAAATGTGGTCTGGGGTATACCTATGGAATCTACATACGATAAGTCTGAAATAAATGATACATAAAACCTTGAAAATGATTCAAATGGACTGTTCAGAATAAAGATTACAGAAGTAGCAGCATGACGCCGGTCAAATTAAATTACGTGATTTGAGGCAAAAAGCCTACGTGGCCCACTGCGCGTGTTACCCCCATTAAGGCAATAATAAGTGGGGAGTTAGATTTTTTTCCAAAAAACAAATTTCATTTTAAATTGAAACAAGGTTGTATATATATAATGGAAAAGCTAGGTTCACTTTTTTTATTACAAACAAACAAATACAATACATACAAAACAAATAATGAAAGTTTCCAAAACAATTCGATATCCTTTCAATATATATGTATATAAAGGACCACTGTCTCACCAATATAAATTGTATTATCCAATTCCATATGGTGTTTTATATAATCCCAAAACAAAATATCTGATAATAATGCAGTAAATATGTATATAATACCTGTATTCTCAAAGTAAACCATCTAATTATCTGTATACCTATAATTTATGAAACCTCTCCCATAACTAAACTCTCCCCATCTACTATAAAATTTAGTTACCAAGGTATTTTTTTGTGCCATCATAAATTCTATTCTGGCATATATCCAGATTTCCTGGCATGCTTTATCAAATGATAGACCTTCTTGACTATTTCAAGCTCTATTAATATATTGTTTTACCACAAACAAAATTAAATTCCCTACTACTGGTGCCCTTGGAGCTCCATACATGAGTGTAGAGATATTTATATCAATATTAATACCCTTTTGTTTACACCACCTTTCAATATCTGACCATAGTGTTCTACCCTTATAACAAGACCAAAACAAGTGTATTAATTGTTCTTGCTCTCTTTTACAAAAAGTACATAAATCAGAATCTTTAATCTTCCATTTAAATAACCAATAATTATTTACTAAACAATTATTAAGCAATTTATATTGAAACACTCTAGATTTTGTGTCCAAACATATTTTATAGGGAAGCTTGTATACTTCCTTATAATCTACCTATACGTCTGACATGCAATCGTATATTTGGAATGTATGGCCCTTTTCTTAATATAGTACCAAAGCACTGACATATTACTTTCGAAGATGCACCAGATACGAGTATCTGCTCCCCATTATAAAAAGCAAACGAAAAGGGCTCTATAAAAATTAAATTTTGCGACTTAAGATTTTTAAACTTAGACACAAGGGATACCATTTTAAAAAAATGTATTCCTGAGATACCTTTTCCAATCCAAAATTCAAAAGGCTTGATATTGCCAATGTAATCAAACAAATCTAATCCTGTTTCCAATAGGTTAAAGCATTGTCAATTTTTAATAATTTATTATTCCAAATAATTTTCTTTTCAACTGGAACGTTTTCAAAATATTTCATTCGTAACATTATATAACTTTTTAAGACTTCTTTGTAAAAACTTGGAATGTTAAATAATTTTATATCTTTTATTTCTATATTACTGTTAAGCAACAACTCTACATCTGGACAGAGTGTCTGTAAAAAATGTCTAAACAACACCTTCCATGGTTTTCTCATACCTGTATGTATCTTTTAAGCCATGCTACTCTTGATGTATAAATTATTGATTCTATATGTGGAGCATTTAGACCACCATTTTCCACTTCTTGTACTAATTTTAATCTCTTATTCTCTCTCTACCTCCATTCCACATAAATCTGACGAAAAGTTCATCAACTCTTTTACAAAAGTCTACTGGTACTGATGCATTAGAGATATAATAATAAAATTTTGAAAAAAAAGAATGATTTTGCTACTTGTATTTTTCCTAAAAATGTCAGTTCTCTCTGCTTCCACATTTTCAATGTATTTTGCACTGAATTCATCTTAGAGAAAAAATTTAAATCCTCGGATTCTTTTTTATCATATGAAATGTAAACTCCCAAAAACTTTATTGGATTATCAGGCCATCTTATTCTTAGTGGTTTCTGCTTATTATTTCTATATTGACCTATCCACATACCTTCACATTTTTCATAATTAATTTTTAAACCACTAAAAGTACCAAAATGTTAAATGACCTCAAGGAAATATTTAGCTGAACTTTTGTCTTTAATAATTCCTACCGTACCATCTGCATACTGAAATAACTTAAAATGATATCCTGAAGTAACTTAAAATGATATCCTGAAACTTCTAATCCTTTTATTTTTTCTTAACTCTTTATGTATGCTGCCATTACTTCAGCAGCTAAAACAGATATATATGGGGACAAAGGGTCTCTTTGCCGAAACCCTCTTTCAACTTTAAAATATCCAGATGTAACTCCATTATTTATTGTACAGCTTTCAATATTATTATATAAAATGTGAATCCAATTGATAAATATGGAAGGAAATTTATATTTCTCCAAAACTGATATCATAAAGTTTCATTCCAAGGAATCGAAGCTTTTTTGAAATCTATACTAACTAATATCCCTGGTAAATTTTTCATTCTTGTATATTCTAAAAGGTCTGATAAAATTCTTATATTTTCCCCTATATATCTTCCCTGAATATATCCAGTTTGATTCGCATTAATAATTTCTGGCATGATCTTTGTTAATCTTAATGCTTAAGTTTTTGATAAAATTTTGTAATCTACGTTTAACAGAGATATAGGCCTCCAATTGTTTAATACTGTTCTATCCTTTTTCTTGTCAACTAATGTTATTATTGCCTGTTTTTGAGAAGACGACAATTCCCCTTTTTGAAATGATCCATTAAATGATGCTACCATAGTTGAGCCGAATTTTTTTTTTTAATTCTGCAGATATGCCATAATTTTCTGGGCTTTTTGTTGTTTGCAAATGTTTTTAGAGTTAAATAACATTCATCTTCTGTAATTTCTTTACCTAAATATTCTGAATTTAATTTGGATAACATTGACAACTTTATTTTATCCAAGTATTCATCCAACTCCTTCTGAGTGTTGTTTGCTTGTGAACAATATAACTTCTGAAAAAATTCCTTTTGCATTTCTAAAATTTCTTTTCCTTTGGTTACTATTTCTCCTGTAGTTGACACTAATTTTCTTATACATTTTTGTCCACTATTATACTTCTCCAAGTTGAGGAAATATTAAGAATTTTTTTCTCCATGTTCTAACCATCTTATTTTAGATCTAAGCATACAACCTTGTGTTTTATAATTATCAATATCTGCCAGCTGATTCGTAACTGAAGTTATTTCATCTTGTAAAGCTTGACTATGGCATACTTCGGATGTGTCTAATTTTTCTTGTAATACCTGTAGTTTTTGTTTAAGACTCTCTTCTTTTGTTTTTCTTTCTTTAGCTTATTTTTTTTACAATATTTTATACTAAACTGTCTTATCTTGTATTTAAACAATTCCCATTTAACCCTGTCATCTTTTATATTACTGTACTCTCTGTATATTATTGTACTCTCTATCCCATACTTTTTTTTCTTTGATCAGATTTTCCACAAATTCTGCTCCTTGTAATATATCTCCATTTATTTTCCAATAGCCTTAACCCTTTTTTTCTTTATCTGATGTGTGTTCCAAATCCAAAATTACTGCGCAATGATCTAAATGAATGTATGGTTCAATATATGTATCTTTAACTGTATCTTGTAACGTTTGTGAAATCCACCAATAATCTAATCTAGAGCAAATGTTACCATTCTTTTGTCTCCATGTATAACGTTTCTTTGACGGGTATTTGATTCTAAAAAATATCAGTTAATGATAAATAATCTATTTTTTTTAAAGTTTTCTATCACTGTTTTCTTAATATCTTTTGTTCCTCCTTTTTTATCCAAAATCCCATAAAAAACTAAATTAAAATCTCCTCTTTCTAAGACATTGTCTGTATTTTCTATATGCTGGTGTATTAAGTTATAGAATCTAATGTAAAATCTATTTTGTTCATTTGTCAAATTTGTTGCATAAATGTTTATTAACTTATATTCTATTCCCTTTATTTTTAATCCAATTATTAGAATCCTTCCATCTTGAGAACTGTGTACCTTTAACTCGTCTTCTATTTCTAAATTCTTTTTAATGAAAATAGCACATCCTCTACTAGATGAGTTTACATGACTATAAAAAGCTTTCCCATTCCATTCATTACTCCGCTGATTCTCTATTTCTGTAGTTCCATGTATTTCCTGTAAGAATAGTATATCAGCCCCTTGCAATTTGGCCCATCTAAATACAGATCTTCTCTTTTTGGGGTTACCTAACCCCCTAACATTTAAGCTTATTAATCTGAATGACACAAATAACACAAATATTACTCTTTAACCATAAATACTTTACTGGGAGATAAACAAGTGTTTTGAGATTGTATATTAATATTTTTTTTTTTCTTGTGCATTTGGAAAAATAAACTAATTAAAAAAGTAATCTTGTTGGTTTAAGTATCCTTGTAACATTTTAACCTTATGTTTTTTTCTGAAATAAGCCCAACAAGTTGTAGCCTTTAGTTTACTTCCTTGTACTAAGCTTAGTAAGCTAAAGATTACATGAATCATCTTGGTCTATTCATCGTCATGTCAGCAAAAGGACTTCTGACAGGCTTGCCCCTTTCTGATATTTATTTTTTTTTTAACAACTAACCCAAATTTAATTTTTATCTTAGTCAATATTTTCTTTCTTCTAGTATGCTGACTTTGTTTTAAATTATTATTTTTTATAACTAATCTCAAATTTACAAATTAATTTATCTGGCTTTTCCTGGTGTATAAATATCTTGATTCTAATTCATATATAACCATTATTATTTGATTTCATTTGATTGACAGCTTTAGTATTAGTTAGGTGATTGTTTTCCCCTTAACAAATTCATATATCCATATATTTCTATGATATTAATATGTATCAAATTGCCTATTTCATTAAAAAAACATTTACTTTTTCAAAATGGGCAACTCTCTGTGTGTTATATCTCCAGACATGTTTATAATTTTTACCATCTAGACTTTTAAAAAATAGGTAACTCTCTGTGTGTTACACCTCAAGACATGTTTATAATTTTTACCATCTAGACTCAAACAAAATAGGTAACTCTCTGTGTGTTACACCTCAAGACATGTTTATAATTTTTACCATCTAGACCCTTACAAAATAGGTAACTCTCTGTGTGTTACACCTCAAGACATGTTTATAATTTTTACCATCTAGACTCTTACAAAATAGGTAACTCTCTGTGTGTTACACCTCAAGACATGTTTATAATTTTTACCATCTAGACTCTAACAAAATAGGTAACTCTCTCTGTGTTACACCTCAAGACATGTTTATAATTTTTACCATCAAGACATCCTTGATATTAATTAACAGAATAAATAGACTCATATCACCTCAGATGTCTTCTTTTGATGCCAACACACCCAAAAACCTAAATAAATAATACTACAAAACTAAAGTTTGAAAGATAAATAAATAAATATATAAAATAAAAGTTAACTCTAGTAACTAAACATATATAATGCTTAATACTTATCAACATTGTTCTACCCCAATGAACAACTTGCATGTTTAATATTATAATTTACCTATATATTTCCACAATACATTGCCCCAATTCATATCAATCTCCTCTTATACAATGTAATAAAAAAATATTTAAATTAATCTGATGACTGGTCTAATTTTCTAATTATGTATCCATAAATCTATATATAGAGTAAGCACTCCTGCTTCCAATACATACAGTTATCGCTCAACAAGTATAATCCTTATAATTCAATCAATGTAAAATATATGCCTGTTAATATTTGATCAATAAAATCCTCACTGACCCCATTAATATCAATGTCTTTCTGTGATTAAAAAAAGTTATACGAAATTATTTAAAAGAAAATCCCTGGTTCAATGTTTATAATATTTAATTAGGACCTGTCAGGCCTAAACATACAGAAATAGTCCTTTATTTTAAGATGACTGGACAAAATACCACCATTGTTCTTTTCAACAAATTCCTCAAAATGTCTATATTTCTGACAATTTTCCTGAATGTATTTAAAAAATGTTAGACAATATCTTGGTACAATAAGAATCACAATCTTTCTGTGAAACAATTATACTGAAAGTCTTTTACTTATCACAGTTGCTGATTAGGGTTAAAGGTAAGGAAATATACATGATATTCAGTATCATATATTGCTAAAATTCTTCCAACAGGATGACCAACATACATATTTAATATTAATAAAGTGACTAACCTCATATTTAAGAAACTATCTGTATCTATAATATTTGTGCGTTATAACCCAGCAAATTTAAAAGAGGAAGGAAGATTCCCTTATAAAATCTAAATTTTCCACTTCTCGAACAGTCTATAAGGACCCTTCTCAACAGTAAACACGCGTTTCAGGAATTCTCTAGAAAGAACAGCGCTGTGTATCTCCACACACCAGGCTCATCACTTGACCCACAACCCGGCGTGAAAACTCAAGGCTCACATGACAACGAGAGTTCAAAATGTAAAAAGAGCACCTGTAACAGTAGGGCTTATAAGCTGGAAGTATAATCCTTTGCATGCAGGCCAAGGCCTATATATATGTTCCCTCAATCAAACAGTCGTCCCCGTCGTTTATCAAATAGGCTATATGATAATTATTTTATTTTAATTAATGTTTCTATCGGTATTATTTACTAATAATAATATAAATAAAGTACAAACAGTCACAGTAATTTAATAAATAAAAAGAACAAGAAGAGCGGATCTTTAATGTGATAATAGGCAGAGGAGTGAAATCTCAGACGAGACACTGACGAAGACACGTGTTTTGTTTGTTAGGTAACTATGACGTAATCACCAGACGTGAAACCCTTAATGGTGCCGCCGTACGGTGTCATAGCATGGCTCATATACCTAGGGCTATTTTTTTACCCTAATTGTTACCTTCTCTGTAATAAACTATAATTTTGGCTTACTGGGATAACTTTCATGCTGAATCCAGTGAGCGAATAAATCGTTACAGTTCACCTTTAATATATTTTTCTGACCATAATA
The DNA here is from genome assembly GCA_026874595.1 of Sipunculus nudus. Classification (NCBI taxonomy): domain Eukaryota; kingdom Metazoa; phylum Annelida; class Sipuncula; order Golfingiida; family Sipunculidae; genus Sipunculus; species Sipunculus nudus. The sequence goes on along the minus strand of CM049306.1, from coordinate 34,064,904 downwards.
GACTTATGGTGTTTAAAATATTGCAAAACTGATATGTCATATTTAAATTAATTAGAAATAGATTTTTTAGTATTGAATTCTCCATTAATGTTGGACATTTTCAGTGTTTGTTTCTGAGTGTTGGACAGGGGAATTTGTTCACCTCATATTTTAGGATATTTCCCCTTATCAGTTTATGATTTCATGGAGATATATTTATACATCATGTACCTCCAGTGTCATATCTTAATGAATAATCTTTCATTAATTCATACATCTCGTACAGAGAACATTTAGTATATATATATATATATATATATATATATATATATATATATATATATATATATATATATATGCCTGTACTGCGTCATTGAATTAAACAAAAATTTTAGCCTATCATATGCTGTTATTTTTTTTATAAAACTGAAATATTTAAGAATTTAGAGTGTTTAAAATAGAATACAAATTAGAGGTGCTTCTGTTGATGGATTGCAACTGTGCCCACGATTTGTAATATTTTTATAATATGTCACAATCTATTATAATAAGATTCAAGAATAAGATGCTGCAACGTCGGGATCCAATTGTTCTGCCATTCATTGCCAAATCCATAATGGACGTGTGGTGTTTTAAATGTAGCAAAAAACAAACAGTTGTCTCTTTTAAATTAAAATTTAACACCAGAATTTCAGGCAAGCCTATAAATTGCGTTTAACCTGCTAATAACTACACCAACCTGTTTAATAAATGCTGTTGGAACACAATATCCAACGCCTTTTTTTAGAGGAAAAAAATGATAGATTGAAAGGCGTAATGTGAGACCAATTTACAGCTAGGCAAACACGGTGATTTATGAAGGGTTAATATGAGAGAAGCAAAAAACATAACTGAAAAGGCTGAGAACGGATTAACAAAATTTTGTTGACAGGCTTTCAGGGAGTGTTGCTAGAGACTGGTGGTACATACTGGTATAAGCAGTTCCGACAGGTCATTAACACAGGCAACCCCTACCAAGCTACGTTGATGTCTCCAATCACCGTGCGCTCAAGGGCGACTATAGGTTAATGTAGAATAATTGCCACATCAGAGTGTGTTAAAAGACGATTTTACTGGAGCTTATATGTCACAGTGATTTTGGGCACGAGAGATAGATCATCCTACAAGGCCAAGCGAAACTCATTCAGCTGACCACTAACAGTTGAATCAAAATGAAGCAAAGACAGGGGCGTCAATACAAGGGGTGATGGGGGTCCCCCCTTATATTCGGATAAATAATATTTATTTATTGAAAATGAAATATATTAATAGTTTGAATAATAGAGTTTGTTTTCATTTTTGAGTTTACTACGAAATATTAAATATCTTAACCTGGTTTAGAGTTTACCCATACATGAAACATAATAACTTATGAGAATTTTGTGAGAAAATCTTACTTACACAGGTGCACTTCCTTTGAAATCTACAACAAACACTAGTGATCACCAAAACAGAGGCGGCATGGTCTAAATAAACTGTACTGAAATTACCATCAGAAGAGACACGTGTGCTCTCTAACAACTATACTCCCCTGAAATTTACATCTAACGAGACACGTTTGTCCTTTAACTAACTGTCTCACGCTAAACATGATACTCCATATCAATGCACAATAAATAACAAAACAAGCATCTGTTTATACTCTCTACTAGTATATGCAACACATTACCAAAGTCATAGTTCTCTGGTGACACCGGCCCAAATTCAATTATTTGCTTTTGGTCGCATTTTTAGCCATACTATTTGACCAAAACCTTAAATTTGTCAACAAACATCTCACATGCTAACAAAGGAAGAAACTCTTCAAGCAAACCATTAAAATTTCACCAACGACTGACACATCAAAGAACCCTATTGATTATGAGGTCAAGGACTTGGCACCGAATTCTTAAAAAAAAACTTGAGGACGCATTTTAAGCTAAAATTTTCACGCGAAATCTTCATCTTTCACTTATGATCAACTCTTAGAGGTCTTATGTTTTTAGGTTTTTGATCATTGATGAATATGAAATGGTTGTACACGAAGTTAACCACAGATGAGACCATCAGCACTAAATACTATAATTTCTCTCAACAAAAAGATATGGAAAGGTTCGTTTAAACCTACCTAATATTTTTAAATATGTATCCATGTGTATAAGTTCAGATTTATTACTAGTATATTATACCGCGTGGTAAGTAATTAGTATAGGACGATCTTTAGGTAAATGCCTCAAATTCATATTAGCTGTAATAAGTAAAATGTCGCGTGACTTGCCATATTTATGTGACCCGTTTGTCAGTTACCTATCAGTTACCTTTTTTAATATTATATGTTGTATGACACTGAAAAATGATATTGCGCTGTTGGTTATTTTCGGGTCCATTGCTGCTTTTAAATTATTTATCACCATATGGACCGTGATCAAACCGGGACAATTAACAAAACAATAAAAAAATACTACTTTTGAATTAGTTATCCTCTCCATGCAGGTGCATTTTCCCTTCCTATACCTTAGTCTCTTCTGTCTAAATCAATATTGATTTCTATGGCATATCTAAACATCTTTTTAATATAATCATTTCCTCCCTTCTCGCTTTACAAGTTTTCATTGGAATGTGGCTGTTTATTTGCTTTGTATAATATTTTCTTCTTATAAATACTGACTAATTCTTGGAATATGAAATATTCAGGCAAAAACGTGTTTAGGTAAACATACAGTGTGACAGTAACTGCAGCTGAGTTCCTAATGTTCCCTTGGCCAAAACAAAATGTTTCTTCCTGTAACTCAAGTATGTTGAATTAAGAAGAGCTGGAAACAAAGGCAGCCAATGTTTTATTATTGAACAGAGAGCTGAATTTTTATAAGCATTGATATAGCTGCACGGGCTATGAATTAAACCTGGGGATTGTTGAAAAGATAATGTATTATCATTATTTTTTTTTAATTTCTTCAAGCTTCAATTTATTCAGGATTTCCAATCATTATCAAACTAAACAGTAGGGAAATAAGAAACCATGGTGTCTTTGAAAAATCGAGTCCACTCATGGAATTCAACTGTGCCGTTTAACCTCTTATACGTGATTTTGCCATATCAATTAGTATAATTAGTATCAAAATTATTGAATAAACGAGAAAACGCAAGATAGGGAGTAGGTCAATCCTCTAATATCTTGAGAGTGCAATCAGCCTGCAATTGATAGGGCTCCGAAATGACACATGGATTTTTTCATTGTAGTTTGATACACATATGACCGCCTTAAGAGATCCGTAGGTCAAGTTGAAGGAAAGAAAAATGGTGGAATTATAGTGCGATAGTTTCAACCAGATTACCCCCATTAGATTTCATTTGCGTAAGTCCTTTTATGACGGGATTTTCAATGACACATCTACATGTGAGTCAAATTAAGTCAATTTACTTTACTTTGTTAAACATGCATGATGCCTGCAAGGGACTACTGCAGTGCCACTGAAGCCTGTCCTTAGGTTAACCCTAGTTTTAAATGATAAATGCCCATTGACTGATGTCAGCTGTATATGGAAAAGTCCCTTACCCTTGAGGTTGAAACATAATAAATCAAGTCATTTTGCAATATGAGACACTGTGTCAGGGGAAATGACTCCTGAAACACTAGCGTCCTCCCAGAGCTCAGGTTTATACCGGTGTAAAGACTTTGGGTTACACCCCATTCCAGGTTAATATACATGAGAATATAAAATACACAAAAGTGCAACCTTATTAAAAAAATCCAGAACAAAGAAATTCTAAGAACCGTAAGCAAACACTTTGTACACTAATATTTCAGATACAATGTTTACTAGAGGATATGAACTGAATTAGATTTAAAGAACACGCACATGATGGGTACAGCTGTTTTATTCTGCAACTAGAGAATGGTTCTTTAAGAATATAGAAGAAATTTAGGAATGTTACACTAATAAGCATAAATAAACAACTTTTTGAGGGGTTATCCCAAATCAAATTTCAGTTACAGGGAAGAGGGGTAAACTTGAGCGGGGGTAATCTGTAATTGCTACACAGGGGTCCCATGCTTCAACCTGAAGATGGACTTCCACAGGGGCTGTTTGACAGGGCTAACGTCTGAGAGACATTTGTAAAATGAGCTAAATTACCAAACTTGAGTGGTGTGTCAATGTAGCATTGATCGATGACGTTACAGGCCAATCATCATCTTTCAAACAATTATTTAAGACTCCTGAACACTTCAAGCTCATCACCCAAAGGATTCATGCCGAATCCTCCTAAAGACCTTTCATCGAAATTTCTGTCCCGTCTGCTAACGGTAATCACAAGTTCATTTTAACGGCTGGGGTTGATTTAGCCGAGTCTATGTGGTGACATTAAATTGGCAGCAAAACCACTTACATAAAAGGTCAAGTGACGAGTTGATCTGTCCCTCAATGTACAATGTTTTATTCCATTCCTTAATATCATACAACAGTCCCCCGTGAGCCCGTCTAAGGTCAACCATCTATTTGTGAGTTTTTTTTACATGTTTACTCCCAGGTGGTATGTTCTGCTTAACAGCTTTGTTGACTTATGGCATAAGAGACATCTTTAAAAAAAATCAAACCCAAGACGGCCCAAGCGCCATTAAATACTCATCAGTAAAATCTTTTGCAATTGGTCCGCTGTTTTTCATTGGAAGATGAAATATGGTCTCTATTTCACCTTTAACCCTTTATAGACGAACATTAAGGTATTTGATGCGTCTGATAAATTGGTTTCACCGTCTACTGCCCGTGTATACTTAGACTGGACAGACATGGAGAACATACATATAGGGTATGTCTCTACGCACGGTCTACGTTTATCCGTTTTAGGCTCAGATATTAACTGTTTGCTTAAATACAAAACTTTTATTTGTTACTACATTTGACAAAACATGTTGGCATTTGTTTGAATTATTTCATATGAGAAAGTGGTAATCTCAATAAATAAATTCTTTTAATTTTTCCAGATGTTACAGAAAAAAAAACAAATATGGATAGAAAAAGAAACAGAACGGTATCCAGGAATAGATATGGGTACAGCATACAAAAAAAAATCATTAACGCGAGCAGGTTCCATTTTCCTTATGAGGATTTGCACTTATTCTTCTTTTTAGCCTTACATTATTATTATTTTTAATATTATTATTATTATTATTATTATTATCAAAAGCACCAGCGTATATATATATATCGATGTTTAGGCTGAAGCGTTTGGTATATCACATGTTTAAAGCATTTTTTTTCGTCACGTTTTCGGGGTGTCAGATTCTTAATTCTTTAATGAATCCAACACAACATCTAATGAACCAGCCTGAAAGCATCGAAACTAAAACAAATGAAAGCGCAGTTTAACGCCTGGCACTTGGTGGAGAACCTGTCTCATTTTGCTAATTTGTAAATGATGACGTTAATGATTCAATACTCATGTTAGAAAATCAGTGCAGCCAAGAAATTTGTCAAATTGCCTCGGGCATGTTAAGGACCCTTTTAGCGCCTGTCTTTTGTGATTAATTTGTTAATTAGTCACACCCTATTTAACTGCATTAGTTCACTGTCATTATCCTTTCCCCCCTGTGTAACTGTGATAGTTCACTCTCATTTTTCATCGTCACTGTCTTATTAATGGAGATTAAGTTTAAGTGTAGCAGTGCATAGACTATTATAATGAAACTTGAATGTCCTTATATCTATTGTCTGTCAGTGTGATCTCTTTAGCTTAGGTACAAAACTGCCGGTAATTGAATTTTTTTAACTACTCACTAAAATAAATGTTCCTTTGCATTTTTATTTTCTAAAAAAGCAAATGTCGGGCTTAATATTTTAATTCATTTACCTCATTTACTGGCATCTCTGATCTGAGTGACGTAAGGTTCAATTTCCACTAACCGCCACATTCCATCTCTTTCCTTGTCGCCATATATATAAAACAATAGTTGACCCATATCATTCTTTTAGTATTAGATGTAACTAGATTATATGGTCCATATGACAAACATGACAAAGAAAACCAATTAGTTCGCACCAAATATCAAATTGTTCTACGGAAATTTGGACCAAAATATATCAAACGGGTAATAATATTTTTTTTTATATAATATTGAACATTTTTCCCCTTCTTATTTGATGTTTTACAAACGCACAGGAAATTTGCTTTGATATTTGAAATGGTACGGATAAACAGGTTTAAACGATTTTCAATTATACCATTTTAAAAGAAAACTTTGCATTTTTAAAACTAATATACTTGTAATTATTTTTAATAGATAAAGGTACGACTAGGAGTGAGAATAACTTTAACCGAGGCCACAGGTCTAATTTAAATAAAAAGGCACTTTTAACTAGAATCTGCATTCTAATTGAGGAATGCAAGCATATATATAACATATAACAGGTGAAAATAGAAACACGGCAGAAAGTGGATTCGAACCCGTAACACACAAGTCAGACGTTCTACCGTGTCGCTTATATATAGCAAGCATCCCGAGCAAGGCCAGTAGAAACGCTTTTGTTTGTCCGGTTACACACACACACACACACACATATATATATACAATATAGAATCAGCATATTTCAATCAAATGAGCCATTATAAGACTGAAAACAAGAGGAATAGTCTGTTGTCTGCATATGAAAGTGTACAGTGGAATAACTTGAAGTAAACATAACTTATATATATGTATATATATATATTTATTTAATTACTTTTATACTTAAATTTTACAGTGTTACTGTCTCGAATGTTTTACCTCAGTATTACATGGAAAGTGGGATACGCCCCTGAGGCATAACATTTGGCTGGTGTTTTATTTTGTCTTTTACATCCTTTAATCTTTAAAAACGATTTCAATGAAAAAAATTACTAACGCACTTAAGATAACCTCTGCATATACAGCTTTCTCAGTTTTAAAAAAAATTAACATCATAATTGCAAAGCCTTGGCTTAAATGGAATTCGAAGAGTATTCGTTACAAAATGATATACAATATTGCCTAGAAACGTGAAAAAAGTAACAAGTTTTAACTATGACGCCATTTTTAACCCCCGTAGTAAGCCAGTTGATCTAGATTTTTGGAAGGGTATCCTGTCTCTGACCGCTTGTTTTAATTCATATCCGAAGTGCCTATATTACGATTCTCTGAAAATTTAATTTAATGTTCATGAAATCCAAAATACCCAATACACTGCAAAATACAAACAATAAATTGCTTTGTATCTATAACAACAAGCAGGAAGTCAATCTTTTTGACGTTCTGACAGTCCTTTAATCTGGACTTATTTGCACAGTAGATTGATAAGCTGGACCATGTCATTAATTTTTTTTGTAGAACACATAAATATGTTTTTGGCCTTGCTACATGTTTAATTTATTTTCTAAAATGACGCAAACAAACTCGATTTGACCACTAACTATACTTGGTTTTATTTTATTTATTTTTTTTTCAGACTCGACATAGATCCTATGTCTGCTCGAGACATTTTCTAACTGGACCTTGCGATTAATTTATTGTTGAAAGCCATGCATAGAATAAAAAAAATATTAAATTTTATTATTGCTTCATTACTTTTTGTTTATTTTTTTCATGTATGACGCATACAAAATCAATTGAACCATCATATAATTTAACTTGGTATTTTTAAATCGACATTTATTAGAATAAGTCCCCACACTACAGTAGCTGAGCAACAACCTTTTCCAGACTGAATGTGCACCAAGTGACTGAAATCAACAGCCCCAAGGGCAGAGCACCTCAGTTTACCACGTGTTCAATGTTTATTTCAGTTCGATTGTCCTTGTTCATTTCAAGTGAAACAGGTTGGCTGCGTCAGTTCACATTGTGAAACCGTGCTCAAATAAAAAATAACTATATTAATAATTTATATTAAATACCTATATCATTATTATTATCATTATTATTTTTTTTTTTGCTTTCAAGAACAATGAGACTTTGTGTCTCCAAGTTTGGTACTACCGATTTACCAACTATAATCTGTTCAACAGTGAGCCTGATTGGCTAATCATTTGTCATACATATTCAAAAAATCTGTCTGCAGCCCATGACAGACACCATGTCACTTGGCCACAAGATAAAGAAGAACCTGAAAGTTGCTAAATATAAATGTTGGATTTTGTTATGAAGCTTTACGTCTCATAATAGGACTTTGCTCCCTCATCAGCTTAAAGGTGGAACTGTGTGATTATATTTGAGTTGAAGAGACCTACTGGCGGAACAGAACAAAGCAAAACCAGCGTAAGCCACCGGTCGCACATCTCCGAGGCCCCGTATGAAATACTTGTTCCAATTTTTGCTATTTTTACGGCTCTTTATATGTTTCCCGATAGCTATATTCCCCGGTACATTTTTCCCCACAGAGGCCACTCTATCCTAACAAATTGTGTTTAACAGATCTGGTAGAATGTTATCGTTGATAACGGTGAATAATTAAATGATCAGTTTATTAACTAATCTTGCAAAATCTTGTCGATTTGCGGTTGTAGCCTTTGCTAACTGACAATTGTTTAGAGTCATGTGCATAATGCCTTTTCTAATTTATGGTCAACCTGAATTAAAATCGCTATTTTGTAAACTCAAAAGGTATTAACAAATGTTAAATACGTAGCAAAAAAGATTCAACATTTTCATTTTGCTAAGGCTATCAAACGAAAATCCTAAATAACCTGAAAGACATTTACCTTCTTGTCTCATGTGACATCTGGAAAATAAGGCTTATAAATTAAGTTATCCTATTCCTGAAATGTCACAGATTTTCGGCTTTTTTTCTGGCTTTATGCCTACATATAAGACAAAAATATGAATTTCATTAGTAGGCATGTTTTAACGTTCATATGCATTTTATGGTCCCTTATAAATATGCCACAAGTAAACCTGGCCATGGTAAAATTCGATCCCTCTAATCCAACCAAGGCTATATAGTCACTTTCCTTGTCAGAGAGATGCCTAACAAACAAAAAAGTAAAGACAAACGTACACTGTGGCCCGATCTGAAAAGATCACCCCGTGCAGGTTCACGGAAAGCCCTGCAGAGGTCACTACAGGCGGGATTGGTGACCGTGAGGTCGGTATATATTATTGCAGAAGCCGACCATTGCTTGCGTCTTTGGACGGACGGAGCGGGCGGGTCGGCGTCTGTATGAAGAGGGGGTCATGGTAAGGACGGATTCTGGTCCGGAACTACCGCTGATTAATCTAATTTACGTCATGAAAGATTGACAATTTGCCTTCTCTCGCTTCTCTAACGCATTCAATTACTCCCGTGGCTTATAGGCAGCTCAACATGGACTTGATAAAGATTACTACGGGCCAAGGGAACATTGAAACCACTGCCCCTGTATAACCTGGCTGGACGAACAATCACTGCAAATGCCACCAACAGGGTTACAGACGGACAAATTTCCATTCGACTCACGTTCCTTTCTAGCCATTTGTTAAGAGCACTGATTTCCTGATGACCTGTCTGGACCAGAGGTCTATTGTTACATGCTGTAGCGTCTCTTATTAATTTTATGCACGATCTGATAAAATCTACAGGTACAGACTATTTGGAACGTAACATCGCTCAATTTCACCCTATTATCAGGAAAAATATAAGCAATAATAAATGATAAAAAAATATAAGATACGTGTACCTATTTTCATTAGGGCTGCGCGATATTACCAACATATCGATATATCGCGATACGATGGTTCACATATTGCATATCGCAATACAGTTCTCATATATCGATATTATAAGTGCTTAAACTGGTTTTAAAAAGTAAACGTTAAAAGGATACTCAACTAAATATGAATATGAATTCTCGTACAAGCGTATATATAATACGTTTGGATCAAATATGACGTAAGTTTTTTTTTATATAGATGGGACCATGACATGGACATTTGCAGATATACGGCAACAATAAGATACAACAGAAACTCGAATACCCGTATCCCGTTTTTTTCCAAATTTAAATTGAGAAATCAAAATTTACCCCTTATAAGCGTAAAGTAGAAATACGACATTTATGAAATTATTTTTTCCAGAATCACCAAATGTGACTTCGAGGAAAACTTAGGACATGTTTTCTGTGTTGTGACTGGCTGTGATCTCGCATCGTGATTAAGATAAAGGTTACTTAAGATCCACGTTAATCGTGCAGTGATTTATATCAACGATCTAAACTTCCGGTTTTTACGTAGCCCACGATCTCCACCAGCGATGTTAATATAGCACTTTGATGCAAGGACATTACACAAGTGCATCATACAAAATACATGTGATAATATTTACGATATTATCAGTAGATTGCAGCACTAGCTAGCCTATAACATTGTGCAATTATTCATTATGGCGACTTTGACCTAAATACAATTCATTGGATATAAACGCAACCCTTTTAAGCTGTATGTATAGCAAGAATTTAGCCACGATTTAGAAAAAAAATGTTCTAATGAGATAATATTACTGACAGAATCAGAATTAGCTGGCATACTATTGGAACTTTGATATATACTCACCTGTACCTGTAGTATTAGCATCCTTATAATAAAAATGGTGTACCTCGCATATACGTAACCTTGCATATTCGAACAAATTTCACAAACACTTTCATATATATATATATGTATATATATATATATATATATATATATATATATATATATATGTATATAAATACACACGATGATTTATGTCATATTTAGAAATAGCGTCTGATGAAGGGAGAAAAATTTAAATAATTATTATATTTTTATCACCAATACCTGTTTATATCATTACCGTTCCGATTTGACTGAACTAAATATCCAGTCTATAATAGCTATATCTGTCTAGTCAGGCCGCTGCCGTATACTTATTCATAGAATATCCCGCGCCCCTGAATTCATTTCTGTCTTTTATCTTGTACTGGATATAAGGATGCATTTATTTTTATCAAAGTTTAACAACGTCGCAAAATACAGTCGATTATTTATAATTCTCTTTCGTTGGTCCGTGGAGACAATCTGTTCGTATTTCTGTCGGCAGATGGCAGCACTAGTCTCAAAGTAGCCTCTTTTTCAAATCCATTTTGTTCTCATGTAACTTCAATTTCACATTTCAATGTCCTTACACATCAATTTGTGGTTTCCTTGATGAATGGAGAACATATTTTCTGTTATTCTTCTAAAAGCAGCATAGAGGTCATTGAAAAATACTTCTCGTTATAACCTGCGCTGATAAGAATACAGCATATAGTAATGGAACTGCATCATGCATTTGCTTTAAAAAAATTAATCATGAGCTGACGAATCTAACTTTCTAACTTTCTAATGCTGGTTATCATTTTCATAACCGGAGTGGAAAATTAACCCAAATTTCAAAGCCATTAAGATTTAAAGCATGCTGTAGTTAGCAGATTCCTACAGGCTGTAATTAATAAAAATAAAATAACAGACAACTTTAAGGAACTCGACGCATTGTCTTCTGACATGGTGTCAGGTTACATGTAATTATCAAGCGGATATTAAATTAATCTTATTTTTATTCACCTGATGTATATGTTTTACATGTCCGTCATCTATTCCAACGGATATTTAAATGGATAGCTGAGTTAGATTTGTCATCTCTTAATCTGAATTAACCATTGCCTCAGGAAGTCTAGAATAATTTAAATGTGGGTTCAATTTCTTCAGCAATCAATTTTTATTTGTAACTATCGAAATAAAAACTCAGAAATCAAATCAAACAATTCTTCATTCAGCCGGGTGTCAAGTGACAAAGTAGTTTTGCGCTACAGAAAATAAAGCCTAGACTTGAATTAAAGTTCTTTGCTCAGGAAATCATTGCCTCTTTATGCATTTACATGCAACATGTCTACTTTAAATGTGGAACCTCTCAGTTTCACTCATATAATTTTGGTTTTAAAAGTACTTACTTTATCATCTCATATTCATCCCTGTTTAACCAAAGCCTTGATTAAACATGGTGATACGATTATGAATATAATAGTTCAACTGTTGTATTATATATAATGGTATCTCAAGCCACGTGTAACACGCACACACATAAGCATATATATATATATATATATATATATATATATATATATATATATACCGCCCCGCACCTATAAAGAATATATAAACCCGCACCCGCCCCGCACATTTAGCTTTCAGCCCGCATCCACACTGCCCCGCATTTTAACCAAAAAGTTAGCCCGTATTCAACCCGATGATAAACATTGAAGACAACCAAAAAGTAAGCCGAATAAAAGATTATAATTTATTTTATAATATTTATAATGCAATGCCATCTTTTTGAGTATGGATACCATTACCATGTTTGCTGGTCGTATGACGATTCCAGAATGACTTGATTGTCACAGAATTACCTTTTTTTGTAAGAATGACGAATTACCAAAATACAATTATTTACTAACATATAAATGGAAATATCACTTATAAAATACTTGAAAACACTAATCAAATATACTGACTTTGTGTATCCTTTAGATATTTATAAAGTAATTATAAATTCATCATATTCAGATATTCAGCTATCAACATAATCAAAGTTTAAAAATATTTTAAAGATATGTTGCTTTACGGAAATATAAAATAAACCTCAAGCATAAAGCAATCAATTTCTATTACCGGTAAGTATGTATGCCTTGAGATACACTACTCGTTATTAAGCACAAGCTGGAGGACAGTATTGGCTCACCACAGTTCACACCTTTCTTTTACAAAGAGGTTAATCCTTTTCATGGATGAGCGGCTAATAAGCTGAAAGGGGAAGGCTTAATTGGAACTGCAGCTCCAGTCAGCTCTATCTCATGGTCTCAAACGAGCGCCATGCTCTTTATCTCAATCTGTTTCGCCTATTCAGTCCTCTCAACTAGCCCATGCATACTGTTTGGCTAATTATCCATGATTAGCACACTTCAGTCTTTGTGAGTGTTATAAAGCTATATCTAGCCAGATGCAGCCCATTTAGTGACTATTATAAAAACACACGTACTAACCCTAATGCTCTACCCTCAGCCATTTTATGTAATTCCTGAAACCGGCCAAAGTATAGGCTTACAATGCTGACCCCTCTAAATATACAACACTATTTCCAGGTACATTTGTACAATATTATGACTAGTGGTCCCTGCATATATGAACCTGTCTCACAACTCAAGGATTCTGTATTTCACTAGTGCAATATAATAATTCAGAAAATGGTATAACCTGTGTAACATAAACAGACCTGCAGTACGCCAGTACGTCAGAAATCATCTCCTCGCTTTAACCATGTTTTCGGCCCGCAGAAACCCTCACTAAAATAATATGTAGCCCGCCCCGCCCAGCCCCGCCCCGCATATCCTAGCTTTTAGCCCGCAGGTATTTTCTTTTTAGCCCGCCTCGCCCCACAAAATCATGATAAAGTCAGCCCGCAGCCCGCGGGACGGGTATGGACATTGTCAAAGATAGCCAGGTACAGCATACTGTATGGTGGTCTCCCTTTTTACCATTGGAGGTAATGTTTACACCACGTCTGTTAATTGCATAGTTTGTTTGGGATTAACAGGATTACGCGAACACTTCTAGAACGAGTCCTACTTGCAGAATGAGACTTGGGTCAGAGCCTATCCAGATTAGGTGTCTTTCTGGAAAACGCCCACTCTAAGTATACGACTGCTTTTTCTTGGCGGAAGAATGCACTCTACTCAGGAACATTCTAGTTTAATGTACTTTATTTTCCTACTGTACGTCCGTCTTTCTGTCTGGCAATACTCCTTGAAAGATCAAAATGGATTAGCCTCGCTCAATAAATTTATTTAGAATAATATATATTAATAAATCTACTGAAATGTGGTTCCTGGCAGATGAATAAACATTAATTTATAAATAAATAACTGGTCATTGGGAGTTATAAGTTCGTATTTGACACCATCATCTTTCAATTAAGTCGGGACTGTATGCCTTGTTTTAAATAATTTTAGACAACATGAGCGTATATATGTCTGCATGAAACCACCCAGGAACTGCTGATCACTGTCTGGATTAGAAGACAGGACTCTCTGGATTAGGCTGGTGTAGTACTTCACTGGTAGTGCTCAAAGCTGTGTGTTTATAACGCCGATTTTGACGTATGAAAAAAGTCGTGGGTTTTTGTCGGGCTATTTTTATATATGAGAAAGTTTCCGAAATGCACGACCATTTACATTTCGTACTGCAGAACTGGCATAGACAAAATCGCATGACAAAATCGGCTTCGGCATAGCATGAAAACGGGAACGACATTAACGGATATATCGGTCATCTTTTTTATGAGAATCGTGGTAATTTGCCTGAAACATCGTAAAAAGATAAATTGACCAACGCCATCCCCCGATTTATATGCGCTGATGCCGATAAACGTCGCATAAAGAAAATCAGCTTAATGTGCATCCAATTTAATTAGGCTACGACTGATGAATTAACACAAAACAATACATGTGAACTCACAAGCGGAAGTGTAAATACATCTGTATGCATGGTAATGAGTCATTTCCTTTGACGCATACAAGTTGGCTACCCTCCAGTAACCCGTACAAGATATCTTTGTATTCATGCGATAAGAAATTCAACAAAAATATACGGGAATTTACCAATATTCAGAGATACAACTGATTTTTTCCTCGCACATGGTATGTGTTGTTGGAAAGTACACATATACATCTAACGATTGGACGTGTTTAAACGAAAGCGTACCTTTAGGCCACGAGATGTTGTCAAAAATGACCAAAAAAATTACTTCCTTATCGAGAATTACAGTGCGGATATCGTCATTACTGAGCATTGCTCTGTGATATCTCGACAAACCAAAGAGGGGGAAATGACGGTTCTCGGTGACTAGCGTACTCTCTTCAGTTCCACAGATTAAAATTCTGTGTGGGGATCCAAGCAATGGCGGGCCAGGAATTTTTAGAATGATATATGTACCTTCCTTGGTAATATCTACACGCGATAGTCAAATTTAGTTGTCTTTGGTAGGTCTGTAAAATATCTAAACGGTAATAAGCAAAGAAGGAACGCTCAAATGCAATATATATTGATGATTTTCCAGGGAGCCCTTGACCTTCTCCCAAACGATCACGCAATGCTTTCAAAATGGCCTCGACCCTAGGGCCGCATAGACCTGTGAGTAATGAATAAGGAGTCTCGTTGAGACAAAGAACATGTTGGCGATGGCAGCTTATAGCAATAAGGTGACCGTCAACCATTCAAACCCTGAAATCATGTGACATTTAGAAAGATTCGGCGGTATTAGTCAACATAAACTTGCAAGAGATTTTGTATTGCGGTTTGATTTCACTAAAAGGTCATGTTAAAAAGGTGCTAAGTCGCCCAAAATCGTTATTTATCAAACAAGAATTCTCAACAAGAATATACTCGATATATTCGCAGGACTTAATAAATTCATATTATATTACTGTTAACAAGAAGTGACGAACTCTGCATTAAGCGTCCAAACCTGATCCATTATCTGAGTCTCACAAAATGATGATTTAAGTTATTGTATTGAATGTTTGTGTCTTCAACCTTTTTATATATCCAATGATTAGATTCCACAGAAAAATATTGCCGGTTTTTCATGAAAAAATGCTATTTTCATTTTTCTATCATTCTATTTTGATCCTATCAAAAAAATCCCATTCGATATCTCGTGCCAGAATTGCTTGAAAAAATGGGCTTATCTCCCTGTCTACGATGTCTAGTACAACAAATATTTTTTTATTCAAAATGCAAGACGGCTTCCAAGATTGCCGACAAACGAACCCTGTGGGACAATAACCCGCCATAGTAACATCAAAATTCGTTTACTTAACATTCTAGTGAATATATGAAAATGTAGTTTAGAAAATATATCATCTTGGTGCATAGAAACCCTATTTTCAGACTAGACTAAATATTCTGGTGGACCTAAATTGTGAATGTGATATTAACAGTCACATATTATACCTCTCACAGGCCTTACATCTGATGGGGCAGAGGACAGGACAACTTTTTGTTGATTTTAACTCCGCGTTCTCGAGATTATTGAGCCAACAAACAATTTATAGCGCCTTTAAAATTTCGTCGATCATATTTCAATTATTTTACACTGTAAAAACGTTGGATATAGTATGGTAATTTACCTTATTGATTCCATTCCAAATAAGTTGTATCCTACATTATATGATATTGTTTGATGTTTGATAATTTGAGTGATTTAAAATAAATTAAGTCAAACAAAGTCCTGAAAATTAAGAAATAAATTACTTTATATAACTAAAATACATACCCCATAATATATACCGGGAGTAAAGAAAAATATAATATTTTGGGAGGAGAGCAGTTGTCCTCTATGTGAAAAGAGGGGTGTCACAGGCAGATTTTTAGCTAATTATTAAGGTGGGTGGGAGGGGGGGGGGGTCGTAATATGTGCATTGTTCCACTCACATTTTATCGACAATATTGGTCCATGCTTTTTTTTTGGGTAGATTTTTTGCAGGTGTTTCTGTAAGTTTCCTTGAATTATATACAACATCATATTTCCCGGTTTTATGTTGGAACAGAACCGCGCTATCAAGGCCGGGATTGGTTACCTATTTAGACGATTTCTGATAGATTGCGCTGCGATAGATCCATCTCAAAATAATTAGGATCCCTAGAATGTTTTGGAATATTTAAAGAATCCCTCATATCTCTCTCTCTCTCTCTCTCTCTCTCTCTCTCTCTCTCTCTCTCTCTCTCTCTCTCTCTCTCGGGCATTTGCCTTGCTTGGCCACAGAAAAGCTGCATGACATCGACTGAGTACAAACACCCTCAGTTTGTAATAAACATGTGGATAAATGATAATCATAATAATAACTAGAAACGCCAGTGGGAAATCCACGGTTCTATATGATAAATAGTCCTGTAATGAGCTTTAAGGGACTGTGTCGCCTATTTTATACCCGTGCTTTTCGCAGGAACAAGATCACTTGTGCCAGGATTCTCCGTCAACAAAGTCAACAAAGAGTGGGAAAATTATGCTACTCAATAAATCAAACAATGAAGTAGACGTGAGGCATATAATGGGTTTACGAATTCTGCGTGAGAATGTATTTTTCTTTCGACAAAAAAACTTAGGCACGACTTGCCGGAGTGATGGTGATTGTATATAAAGCCATCTAAAGTGTGAAACTAATTTGAAGAAATTATATGACTGTGTAAAGAAAATTGAAAGTTTATGAAATTTGTATAAACTGAAGCTCAAAGGACATCAGGTAAAACGATGTTTTTAGTTTCCAAATGATGGAAGTCTCAGGTATGACAACAAACATATATATGTCATTTAAGGCTCTTGCACGCAAAAAGGTGCCTATGTTGAAAGCTGCCAATGCGGAAAGACATGCTCAGGTAAATAGACTCCTGCAGTATTAATGCTTGTCCTGAGTTTTGTTTGGAGTAATCAGAATCTACATATTTTTTTTTCTTATATACCATTATGACAAGCTCCTTTGTCCCCATGTAGAAGCCGCCCATTCGTATGTATTTGGTTTGCTACTAGCCAGGTGAAACCGGGCCATGAAGCGTGATAGTGTTTATATATGAAAAGTGTACACCTGAAGGTGAACTGACAAGGAGGTTCTGGTGGGGGTTTTCAGGCTGCGACTGCAGAAATGAGTTTTTTAATAAAATCCCTATCCGTATTAAGATGCACTGGTAATATCTTGCATGTTTCAAAGTCCCTGGAGATAGCGGACCCTAAAAATGTGGGTGTACATCTCACCCCCCCCCCCCCCCGGAACTTTGTTCAAGTTTTAGGGCCATAAATTTGATGAATTATATTGAAACCAAGATTAAAATGGAAAGATATTAATGGATGTATAGAAATCAACATACCTGTAAACCCATAAAAAAGTCAAACGATGGTCGTGTTGCTGGTCGTTGTCTAAACTGAAAAGCCCTTTCATTGAAGCGGAGTCATGTGGTTTTAGTTTTGAATAAAAAAGCTTTACTTCCTGTTGAAGGAAGTATTGGGATCAATTGGGATAAGAGAGGATCTGTGACCGCGAATAGCACAACACATTCTGTGGCCAGTGAGCTCGAAATGCAGGAAAATCCCCAAGGGGCCTCCTAAAAAACCTGACAGGCGTGGAGGACATTAAAGCACAAAAAAATGGGGGAATATTAAAATGATTTATTTCGCAGCTGCATAGGGCATATCTAAAAAAATAAAACGAACTTGTCTTAGAAGAGTGCACCATCAACACACGTGCAGAATTTGGATAGTCAAATTAGAGCGGAAGCAGGTAAACCATTCTATAGAAAAAAAAATCAACTGCGCATTGATTATATAAATAATAAAATCCTTGAAGTCACAAGGTATCGGCAAAAATTATAAAAAAAACCCCAAAAATAACTTAACTCCCATATGCAAAGTGTCCCCTTAGGACACATCACATCGTTCCTGGTATTTCAAGGCCAACAACAGGTAATTCCTAGACGTTGTAACAAGTCCCAAAGATTCAGTGCCACCGTTAAGTATGATATAGATTGTGATACGCACCCCTGGCGTTCCTTGCTTTTGTAACCGGATACCGAATCATATATAAGGCTGGGGGGGGGGGGGGGGGGGGAGGGGGGCTACCTGGCATAGGTAAACAAGTGGGTCGGGAGTCAACGTAAAATATAAATGTTGCGTGCAAAGTGTAGGGCAGAAATTGTTTGGAATATTTGGACGGAAAGAATGAAAATAAGTCCCTGATAAAAGACGAATGCTAGAAAACATCGATTCAAAATAATAATGCGGATATCACGTTAACTACCTCAAATTATACCCAGCTTGTTATCTTCTTCTGCGTTGATTCCTATTTTTTTTCTGATATGATCATGAACACAGTCTGACTTGTGCAAAATGCAAAACACAAAATAATTTTTAAAAAATAATGTGAATGTCTCCGAACCTGGAGAAAAAGGTGTCCCTTTCCGAAGGAGTCTGCTTTAAAGTTTCCTTAATCTGCCACCAGATGTCACTACACGTTATCCGTTTTGATAACGCTGCAATTGACAAATAACAAATAACTTACTCTGTGTTGAGTTTAAAGCTCAAATTTTCCCCAAAATATCACAATGTTGCTGATATTTATGTAAGTGCTAGGGTAAAATTAACGCTGGCAAATATAATCAATTGGACATTATGGGTAAGGGTATAACATTTACATTTCTTTGTGCAGCTACAGAATATACAAATCACTATAAATGCCTGAAGACCAAGCTAAGGGTGAAGGTCATGAAAAAGAAGATAAAGAAAGAAAAACTAAAAAGATGAAATAAGGTTATATATAATTATTGACCCAGTAACTTCAACAAACAAGTCACAAATTGGTCATGACGCTCAGCAGACCAAAGTGACATGTATAATGAAACAGTCACGACTGTAAATTATATTTTGAAAGGCTTTTTTGATAGCATGTATTGTTTAATCTGTGCAGGAGAACAGGAATGTGAGTTTTATTACAGATCATCACTGGACAGGGCAAGGCAAAATAAATATATGTATTCTGAGACAATACTAGCTGTGACATGACTGGTTATTCTCAAAATAGCAATTTAAACTTACTAAACATGAAAATAAAGGTATAGGTGTGCCAATCATTTGAAGGATTACAGCAACATAAATCTGATCAAAGTGTATAATTTTAATAAGATGGTCAAATATAAAATGTCTGATAGCTCTGCTGACACTCTTGATCTTACGTCGTAATGCTTTTTAATCTCAGACGTGCGTAAAAATGGATTGCTTCGATGGCGGTACTTGTTAAATCTACTTAAATATCGTAGATGATCGTGCAGAGCAAATTATTTTTAATAACAATGTATTGATTATCGAAAAGAATGTATGAATTATGAATCAAAATTTACCAATCATAGTTATATATCACATCTGCAATCTGAAACTGGCACATGGCTTTGGTATGTCAGTCTCAAAAACAGTCACGGAGTGGCGTGAGATTAAAATCATAGGTGGCGCCACTAGTCTCACAACTCAATAAATCTGTCCTTGCTATATAAGAATGATAAATTCCAAGGCATGCCTTTCATCACAAATGAGACTGATTATGGTCACATTTCACTTTTATAATCACATTTTCTAGAACTGCTTGTCTTTTGTCATTCACAATCTTAATGATTATTTGGAAAATGGTAGATAGTAGTATACTCGATATCAATTTAATCAGTCAGTTCTATCAAGTTAGATATGCGAGTGCAAAATTAAACTCTTAATGGAATGTATATTCGTCACACTCAAAATCAATTTTGGATGTCAATATGAAAGATTTTAAAATATAGGTATCTTCTTTGATAAATAAAGCTAGCCAATACGAATAAGCAGACGTAATTTCAGGGTAATTCATGCGATAAAAATTGGAGCTTGTGTTATAGCTTTCACTCAAACTAGACTGATATTTTTTTAAATAAATGCCTATAAGTAGCCTTTGTTATAAGCTGGTTGGGCTGATTTTCTTTAATTTTGAACTTACAGATTTTACATATTTGTATATATGGAGGGAATCGACAAAGATCATCGGTTTAACTCAGCATGACGGAAAGTCAGCAGGGCTAAAATTGTTTGTCTTTGAAACGTTATAAAATACATATATTAAACAATTTCGGATATGTCAGCATATTTTTCTTTGCGATCATTCAAGTTAAATGTTCGGAACAACACATTTCCCTGCAGTAAGGCAATCTGACACCCGATTTCACATTGGTTCATAACTATCCTTCATAGGAATCGCCACCATAAAATCTTCAGCATTTTGCCCCTCAAATATCGACATTTCGGCAAAATACATCCTATGAGCTCACTATATATGCTACGCCAATGGTGTATTCATGGCTGCATAATCTATGAGCTATATGCGATTTCAGATTATCCCCGATAACTTGTAATCGCATTAAGATTACAAGGATATAGGAAGGTAGGATTAAATCGATTTTAGATTTACCCCTAGCTCTTACAACTTGAAATAGATCTGCTTCATAATACTAAATCGATTAGATCTAGATATTTACCTTATGTATACGTCGAATAATTATAACAATTATAATAATAATTACAATAACAATAACAATAAAACATGATATTAAGGTAAGGTAAGGTAAAGTCTGCTGGGCTTTTACACCCGAGCCTAATGGCTCATCAGGCCGGAGCTTATCCCGGTCTCGGTAGCATGAAGCGACTTAGGAGTTAAACTCCTCCTGGATGGGACGCTAGTCCATCACAGGATATACCTTCCCAGTATTTACTAGTACCCATTTCTACTGCTGGGTGGACAGAGGCACACTTGTGGTTGGGACCTTGCCTAAGGGTCTTGTCACGGTGGGGGTCTGACCGGGATTCGAACTCACGACCTCACCACCGCCCACCGCAATAATAATAAAAAGAACATAAAAAATAACAATAATCACCATAATCATCAAAATTTTAATATTTTGTCAATCTAATATATTTTTTTCTTTGTATTTTGCTGTGTATTTGAAATTAAGATATTTTCACTTATGAGCACTTATTTGTTATTATTGTATTTTTCTTTAATTATTTTATACATATTTAAATTGGGTATAAACCATTTTATATCCTTGTAAACGAAATGTACTATTATAACAGTATGTTTCCTACTTTTTCAATCTGCCATGTGCCATGTATCGGTGAATCATGAAAAAAATATATGGATCAAAATCTAGATCAGTGGGTCTGGCAATAATCGTATAGGCGGGGTTACCTGGATTTGGATTCATAATACCAAGAGGTTCATAAAAATCGTTTTCAGTAACAAAAGGGGGATTAACATACAAATGGACGGGGTAGCTTTAGTTTTTACATCGCTGGCACCTGCATGTACATTTCTTAACTACCAACAAACATGTCACTGACGCTTCCAATTACTGTTTTCCATGTCTCGTGCCGTACGTTTAACTCCCCGACATTATGTATTCTAAATCAAACTGAAGTAGGTTTACCCATGCACCCTGGTGATAAAGCTAGAAATATATCGTATAGTCGCCAGATTATATCATTCATGTCAGGCCATGGTCCTGTTCTTGCATGTTTTGAATATGGAACTACATGTTTTATCGAGCGATATACTTAGCATAAATGATATGTGTAATCAGCCTTAATCTTGTGTAATTATTGCTTGCTCATATCGCCTATATAAGGCGTATTGGTGTTTTAATTTAAACTCTCTAATAAGTTGACACATGTATATGTATAATACAAAACAATATAATTTAATATATTATTATATTATATAACATTACAATGGATAATGTAACTTTCACTGCGTTTTAATGACTACATAACCTGTATCTTCAGAAATCTTGAACTTAAACGTTGGTTGTCATATTAAAAAGCCTGTGTTGATTTAGGGAATAATATTTTAATCGCATATATATGGGTATATATATATATATATATATATATATATATATATATATATATATATATGGGTATATATATATAATCAGGGCTCGGATTTGGCGAAATGTTTGCATCAGACACTAGGGTCCGGCAGTGCAGAAAAAAAGTAATTTTTTTGACAGTAAAAAAAAGATCCACGATTTCTACCAGAGTTTGTGGAAAGATGGGAAATATGCCACCAAATTCCACTATGTATTTTAATGTCGGTTCCGACAAAGATCCGGATATTTATCTACTCCCTGACCTAGATATATATATTCCTGTCAGTTTTAACACAGGCTTTTTCAGAATAACAACAACTACGCGGTGTTTCCCATAATACACCAAAGATTCCCCAAAGAAATAGTCCCCTTGCTGTAGACTGGTACCCCACCCTAATAGGGCCATGCTGTTCTCAGCCAATCACAGAAAAAATGAGATACACAAGCCCTTATTTTCTTGGCTTTGTTTGACTAAAGAAACAACAAATTCTCAGGTAAAAAAAAAGATTTAATGTCAGATTCTATTTTGAAAAAATTATTAAAAAGAGGCCCAAGCCTCAGGTATTTTATAGATGTTATATAGGGAAAATAAATACCGTCACGTGTCCTGAGAGCAGCGGGACCATAGAGCAGAGTACAAGTCTATCCCTTGCTAATGCACCGAATGGATCGATCTCCTTAATCACAGAGACTCATTTGTGACCGCCAAACGAGAAGCACAAGACATTGCCTGGGAAGAAGAACGACTTGAGAGGAAAAAGGTCGAGTGCTTTTCGACCTCCTTTAATCTATATTGTTTATTTTAGCTGTTTCAAAATAATACATGTTCGGTAAATGTCAAACAGAATCTGTAGCACTTACTTAACAACATTTTAATAGATATGACCGTGACTGTAGTTCCCATTTTTTGTTTACCATGGGTGAATATGTATAAATCGTATAGCAATTAGATAGCTACAATAGTTTGTGTACATTCAATGGCTCAACCCATTAAATGTATACGTTCCATGGCCAAATCATTGAATGTGTACAGTCTATAGGTTACCGATGGAATATATACAATCTTTGGTGCAAATTATAGAATGAGAATGTTCTATGGCCAAAGTCATGGAATATGTAACCTGCCACTGAATATATCCTGATATAGAATATACTTATTCTTATAGGTAACACATTACAATTTGTTAATACTTTGTAAAAATAATAATATCATTACTTTTGATAAACCTTTATATCATTACTCTTCTTGAGAACAATATTGAGACAGACTAGTTTGATAAAAGTATAAATGACTGGTATTCGTATTGAATATTTAAAATTTGTTGGTACGATGTAGAAATAATCAATGATAACAATATTCTTGTTTAACAAAAAAAAAATAACACATGTGTTTTAATATCTTCATTCACATGCATAACACTCACAGTTGGCTGATAAAGCAACCTTGGGTAATAAATGCGGTAGATCAAAGCCGTATGTTTTGTTGAGAACACTACAATAAATATGTACATTTTATGTAGACCGTGATTTTGCTTGAATATTAACTCTACTTTATTTATATGGCACCACTGGCCATTCGCTCTATTAAAACGTGTCTCGGTAAATGGCAACACTGGCCATTCTATATAAATCAACGTGTCTTGCTGGACCAGATCATGTGCTTGGTAATGTCCGTTCTTTATTCTATACTTATTTAGTGTACACAATCTATAACCGCAGCCCAAAGCATGTACACATTCACATTTATGACTATAGACTGTATACATTCTGTTCTATGATTTTAACATAGACTAAATACATTTTACAGTTAACTCAAATCTATATGTCATTTGGGTTCAACTAATTTGATTTTTTATGTTCAAAATTAAAATCGATGTTTTCTTACCTCAGGCTCAGCTCAGGCAATCTCAACCAAATCAGGCAAAATCTTCATTGGCAAATGATTTAAAATATCTGATATTAATCTTAACATCAATATGTGATTTATGCTAGGTTTCCATGTGTGTGTATATGCGAATGTGCGTATATGCGTGAAACAAATATGTGTGTTTCCATGTGCGCGTATACTGTACATGTACTGGGATCTAGCAGGTCTCCTACAAATAGGATTTTGAAGTGACGCCAAATTACCCCGAACGCCTGAGTTCACACTAATACGCACATACAAACGCTGTATACGCTGACGGATACAATGAAGCACCACAGTTACAAAATTATATACTCTAAGCAAATGTTCACGCATGCAGACATATACACAAATACGTGCACATGGAAACACTAATGTACGGGTTATACAAAGATCTGCAATAGACAAAGAAAACGTACACATGGGCAAAGAAGCTTTGCAGATAAGAATATATTTCACCAGTATGTCAAGGGCGTTTTATACACGAAGTTTTTATTTTCTCGATAATTGAAACCTTCGCGAACAACAAACTATTAGATTATACAAAACGCTTTAACTATAAACCGTACGGTGTGAGTGACAGCCTTTTGTGAATTATGACGGAAAACAAAATCAGCTAACTGTCTGCATCGGAAATACATGCCATTTCTGTTAACCATCAGAAAAGTGAAGTAATTGCGACCACGGAAGTGAATAACAATTGTTTGAGCGTGAGTAAAAAGTTAAAACAGTTAGCGGAGAGGCCGGAAGTTAACGCAATTACCCTGAGCAAATGCGAAAATTTACAAGGTGTAAAGCGCTCACGTCTGCTAAAAACCAACCAGCATTGGTAATATATTCTATATTTGAACGCTGATGGCGTTGTTTTAAGTAATCTTTCTAAAGCCTTAGTAAAGAGTAGGAAATTTTTACTGATGAGAAGTTAACTAGTTTTTGGAAAAAATATGTTTTAAAAGACTATTTGTGAAAGATGATTTGCAATAACTGCTAAATTCTTAATTAATACTTGTTGTCTAAAATGTCTAAATAATTGACAAAATACAATAACAAGAACTCTTATTGGCAATTTATCAGACCCAAAATCATTATTTGTAATGGTACAAATCATAATTGCTAATTTTGCTGGGAGAACTGCCAATAGTACCACATATAGTATTTTATTCCATGACAGATCCCAATCTAACATTCTACATAAGACTGCCACCAGGGGTACAGGGTATTACTTGCGCCATGCCAAGCGTTTATACTTCTCTAAAATCCCGGCATGCTCTCCTTTTTTCGTCGAAGATACATCTTGGCCATGGGCCAGCACCTGATGGCGGTATACGGGTAATGCATTAATGCGCAATATGTAGTTTAATGGAATTAAATAGTAGAAGGAATGTAATGAGGTATATGTGAATTTTTTTTTTTATTTGTTAATTTTTTTTTCCAATGTTCGGTGTTCTGTGTCTGAGCTGTTAAATTGTAATTGCAAATTGGATTTTAGGGTTTGTCAGACAGGGATTTCATTTATATCGTTGATCTCTGGTTTATTCTAGAAGTATAAGAACACTCACAAAGAGAATTACAAATTTATTATTTATATTATAGCTAGGACACCTGAAATTAAGAAATAGTGGTGAGAACGTTTTCCGTTTAGTTTTGCCCTTGATTTAAAGGAACATCCAAGTCAGTACAAGTCATCATAATCTTAATCTTTCAATGGTCCCTCAGAATACAATTATAATAAAAAGTTACATTAAATGAAAATTATAGAGGAAGTAAACAGTATTATTCAATCATGATCAAATCCATCTTCGTCAAACGTACATGACGAATCTTTGAGTAAAACCTATAGTGCCAATAGAGTCCATTTTTATTTCGGACATTCCGACGAACATCAAGCTGCGCATGAATGCAATGGTAGCAATTAATTACCCTTATCTTTTTTAGGTTTAAGGCTCTTATTCAACCAAAACAGTGACATTGACCAACAAGTGTCCAGACATACCTACAAGATATCGTGACTGCTGGACTGATGCTTCCTTTCTGGTCGCCAGCACTGATTCTCTTCAATAATTAGAACAATGGAGTCTAGACTAGTTCATAGTACCACCGGTCGGTGAAAGGAATTTACGTCAGACTGAGTCACGTGACTGAATTTTATAGTCAGAATATATAAGTGACTAATGGGTTATGATGCTCAGCGGGCAAGCGTGACCCATGGCATGGAATAAAATTCAGTACTTTAAGTCATATTTGTAAGTAATTGTTTCTAATTTTATTTTCAAAAGTGTAAGATAACATCTGATATATGTCTGGTTAAACACAGCTAGTCTAATGCATTTTTTTTAATGATTGCCGAGGTAACACGTCTTGTGGTAGGCTTATACTAGTGAATCTCAAAACGACCATCAAACAATAAAAATAAGAACAAATCTTTGATATAGATAAAACATAAACAAAAAATATATAGCTGTCTAAGATCAACATGCATGCCGAAGTTGCAAGTTAATCTGTGCATAGTGTATTGAGCAATATAAAGTTAAAAAAAAGCATGAATAATGACCAAAAAATAATAGTTGTCTTATACATCAGTATTATACAGCTCCTTCAACACTATCCATAGCATTAATTCCTATAACATCTCAAAAGAATAGATGAATCCTCATACATGAAGGATGGAACTGCTGAAACTTCCTAGGCCTGCCGCAGAAGATTTTATAACTTTATTTATTTTACGTTTATTGAACAAATAGCCATATTAAATAATACGAGGGACTCTGTTTGTTGATTTATTAGTGCAAGCCAGGGTAGCAAGGTGACCTGTAGTTTCTAGGGCTGTATACGATATTATCGATATATCGTGGTACGATGGTTCGCATACTTGGTATATCGTGATACCGTTTAAAATATCGATATTTTTTTCAATATTTTGTTAAGGTGCCTATAATTTATTTTAGTAGTAAAAAAAATGTTGCTGTTACAAATTTAAACATCTTCATGAGTCGGGATTAATGACAGGCATAAAGTGAAAACCGGAACCATATCTTTAGATGATTAGGAGGAAATATTGAATAGGCCTCATACAGCATAGGCCAAAGGTCTATCCTAGAATATTTGCATGTCTGCTCGATGACTTTTGGGTACACGGTATATTTCGTCATACTATTAATCATTCATTAATATTCTTTCCTCACATCTCTTGAAAATTTAACTGCAGGAAGGTCAAGTGTCAACCTAACAGTATTGTTTAAGAACGACAGTCTTGCGATGTGGAATACGGCTGTGATGTGTGTGCCATCTATCCCTCTCTGTGCTAAATCACATGATTATTGATAAAATATAACTAATTTTTTAATATATATATATATATATATATATATATATATAATACTGAAAACATATATTCCCTATACATTTAACACAAAAAACATATCACGAAACGTATGGCAATACGCTACCACATATTGCAATATAAATTGCAACAGAAAATTTGTATGGGATACCCAGCCCAACTTATTACTAGTGGACATGCCTTTGGACCATAACTAGCCAAATCCTCCCCTCCCCCCTTGTCCTGAGTTGGTCAACTACAGACTTGAAATTTGACATTAAATCACGTTTTGTACAAGAGAAACGGATGAGAGTAATTCAAGAGGAATAGAACAAAAACGGATCTTGATATGCATTCATGTTATACAACTCACTTCCATTCACATTTCAGTTAGCCAACTAAAACCAAATAACTTTTCAAAAGAACTTTTGGTTATTTTCTCAAAACAGTATTTAGCAGAGAAAATAGAAAATATACCGCGGATTTCAAATGTGTATATATCATTGAGACAAAAAGTTATTTTAATATAAATATATATTTCAAGCTAAACCAAAACCCTGGTAGCTTAATGATAGCAAGACCTTACCTGGCACCGTGGTAATGATTTGGTTTATATGGTATCTTAGTGGTTACTGTGATCACGTGCATGCAGAACCTGTTTAAGGGTATCAACAGGGGGGCTATTGGAGCCCTCTCTCCTCCCTCTTCCCACCTTTAATATGAAATATAGAAAAAAATCACCGATGAAAATGCCTGAATTTGCGTTTCGCGCTGTTTTCTTGCCTATATCTGTAGGTAAAATTTATGGATAAATTCTTTAGGCCTCCCAGGGACACATTTTCATCTGGGCCCAGCTTTTCTAAATTCCGCTATCTGATCATATTTAAAACACTTGCAGAGTCTTAAGGGTTTGAAGTGGACTGTTGCGAAAACCAGCAGGTTGAGAGATGCATTAATAAACACATACTTCAAATAGACACAGTGAACTCTTAAATTCTATTAATTTCTCCTAGCAAACAGTGACTCGGTCTCTTTATTTGGACTACCGGTGGGCTTATGCTGAACATCTTTAAACTGATATGCAATGCTTGTATTGGTTAAAGCTTGGCGGCATTTACTCAGGCATTCGGTATGTGTTGCCATTGTCTAGATAAGGCAAAGTCTTCTCCAAGGTCGATGCCACATCCGGGCATTGGTCCGCTCAGAATGTGAGGCGACACATAGATCCGGCGGCCCGCACGGTAAACCCATCGTGTGTTCTTAACAAAGTTTATGCATGTAAATATAAAACATGGGATGAATTCCTAGGTATCATATGATATTTGTGTTAACTCAGTTTAATGTACATTGCGTCAACCCTCGCCACCGGGAACCGAGGATGAGGCCTGAGTTGTACATAAAATCAATACATGCCTACCTGCTATAAATGGTAACGCTCAAAGCAACATCAATGGCGTTGCTTACCCCACTGTGCTTTAATGATTTGTCTGGCTATATATGGATACCATATTTACCGACACAATACGAACTACAAGTACCTCGACCAAAACGTGCACTAACATTTACGAGTCGTCCAAGAGACGAGCGAGAAAGGACCTTGTACATTCACAAGAAACTCAACATGAGGATATGTCTTCACCCTAAACTGTATGTTAGTCGGTCTGTAGGTTCTTCGGATGGGTACAGATGTGGCAAAATTGTGGTTGTAGTTCATTAAGTGTTTGGTGAGGGCTGACTCTCATGATTAAAATAGGAAGTGGCTATAAACTGCCGGCATTGCCCCGGCTAGGGAAATTTATCTTGCCAGCTGTTAAGATAGGCCTTGCATTGCCATAGGCATTCATTAGGGAAGGTGTGATGATGTTTGAGATGGTTTAATTAATTATGAATCTGTCCTCACTGAGCTGTCTCTAGGTCATGTAGGTCCAAAAGCAGCTGTTATGCCATGGGCTGCAGTCAAATTCACACTTGCTTACCTGATCAAGTAGTCAGCGTATCCTTTGATGATATACCAAGAAATATCTAGATACACTTAGGAAGAAGTCTTAGCAAAATTACCATAAATAGCTGCGCTTCAATGGCCGCTTGATGCATGACAGTTGCATGGTTGCTCTTAGTAAAGAAAAGTCGATTTTTAATGGCTCCCGCTGCGTTCTCGCATCATCGACCGATTCGATCATGACATTACGACCATGTTAGCGTAGCCATGTATTCGTTGTCAGAAAAACTGAAATCAGCCAGCGAGATGTGCACGGAGCCTATGTTGTTTCATTTCGTTTGAATTACAGCCCACCGACCGGGCATCCTTTGTACACGAAGACCTTTGCATACCACATATGGGGCCATTCTCTCTGACCCGGTGGCCTGTTCAAACGGTTGCCGGGGCGATGAGCTGTCACTCAAAACGAAGGAACAACATTGGCTCCGTGTATTCCTCACTTGGCTGGTAAACCGTTTTGTCTTCCAGCACAGGGTCTTATCTAATTGGACGAAAATACAGTGCTCCCCTCTGGTGTAGCGATTCAGGATACGAGGTCAAAACAAACAGTGCTTAAGATATAGGTGGTAGGCCTATAGGTAAAGCACTGATTAAAGAGCGTACATCTCAGACTGTGTGCGTTTTTTTTTATTTACAGGCAGACACAGGTAAATCTATGTTGGCAAGTCAAATAAATTGTGTAATAATCAATTTATGGAGTTTAACTGCATGAACAACTATTTTTCTTCACATTTTACATTATTTATATAAATAAGGATTCTAGACATTAAACAATTACGTCTTGGTCTGCTTTTTAGAGCTTTACCGCTCTTCTAGAATTCCACCCCTGTCATGACACACTTATAATTAACAATTACCCTTTACAGCTAGTATTTTTGGCCTTTGTTTGTTTATGTTCCCTTAATACACAAGCATAACCGCTTCTTGTGATTCAGTCGCTTATGTATGTCTCTCACTTTGTCCAATTATATTTAATATTTGGTTTGCACTTGTCAAAATTAGTCTTATAAACTTGAAATAATGGGAGAAAAAAAAACACAACTATTAACTAGATATATCAACAAAAATATATGAATTAATCACTAATGTTTTGTTATAATGAATAAATGTTCCTTACCTAAAGACCGCCTCTCCATACCAATAAATCAGATTTATCTACAACTTCTTGGTCACAAGCAAAATACAGATGGACCAAAAGGCAAGATCGAAAGAATGCAATCGCTACAATATGGAACTGGTTATC
Organism: Sipunculus nudus; assembly: GCA_026874595.1. Lineage (NCBI taxonomy): Eukaryota > Metazoa > Annelida > Sipuncula > Golfingiida > Sipunculidae > Sipunculus > Sipunculus nudus. Next base: position 34,033,978 of record CM049306.1, on the reverse strand, counting down.
AAGTCAAATCCCTCAGGACCGAGGAAAGGAAGGAATGTACAGTAACAATTGGTAATGATTAGTGAGTAGTAATGTTTTGAAATAATATTTGTTTTGATTAGTTTTGTATATAGGAGTTAACCGTCTCCACTTTAATGCCAGCTTTACAAAATATGTACATCTACAGAATTATATTTTTGAATTCTGTTTCGGACTACATGACATGGTAGCATAAGATTCCTCTCCTTTTAAATCGTGGTGTTAACCAAGCCCTGTGATTAATGCACCTGCGGGCCCTGGGTATGTGATCTTCCCTAGTTGCTTGGACATACCACTGAGGAACCTCCAAAAGGCTCACTCGTTTGTGAGTGAAACACGACCGTGGAGCACGGCCTTTTCACGAAGCCTGCAGAGCACTCACCCTTGTTGGTGACCGACTGTGAATTATCGAAAAAATAGCCTACAGCCTAGGCTTACAATCGAACTTACGATTTCTCGGCTCCTGTGTCCTATACCTGAGCCACAGAAGTCTTTTTTTTTTACATATATTTGTATCATGGACTGTATTTCCTGGTACCATACAAGACACGTATAATGACAGATATTGATAATCAGACTGATTGGAGTAAAATTTAATGGCATTATATCAAGATTACTCAAGTGCTGACAAATTACATGGAATGCATATCCAACGTGGCTTCTTTGAATAACCTATTTTCATTTCAACTTAGATTTAGTATCAACATAATAATGTTATATTAGTCAAAGGAGTTGGCTTACTATGCAATGTCCGTTTTTAAGTTTAACTGTTTATCTTTAATTCAAAATGATTAATTAAAATGGATTAAAACAACTCACACGCAGTGTTGTTTAATAGATTTTATTGATAAAAAATAACCAGACAGCAACATGAAAGGTGCTAATCACCCAGTTCAAAACTGTACAAGATAGATGTGCAGGTGATGCATGGAGAAATAATATAAATCTATTGTACAAGCATAGACTTAAAATCGATGTAACAGATATTCCCTTCTTCAACATATTCCAACCAAAACTGATAAATTCAAAATATAATTTTTTTTACTGTTAAAATTTTCTTAAGATCAATTAATCCGGATTGCTTGTCAAATTCCATATTTACAACAGAAAGCACATGGGACGAAAACGTTTGGTAAAAGGTCGATAAAATTTTGAAATATCTGAAAAGCATTAGATTTACATTAAAATTTGAAACAAAGTAAGGCCTTAACTGACAACACATATGTCAAATCATGTAAAGGAGGTCGCACACACAAGCAAAATTGATATAATGAAAATACTAACTACAATTTGAGCTGATCAAATTTGCAAAGACTTGTGAATGTTGTATAATAAATATGCACATGGATATCATTCCGCATGTGCTAGTATTAAAGATTCATGTAAAATTGGTAACATGCAATATTACTATCTCATATTGGTATTTCCCCTCCCTGTGATATTGTTAAGAAATGAACTCTCATTTCTGAAGAATCAAGATCACGTGATTTAGGAAGACAAGGCGCATGCTCGGCCAGACTACTCTCAAACTCAACAAGAGTATATACACTTTCTTCTGATATTATTTCAATGTTTTAATGTGACGCATTAATAATGCCCAGTAATATTTTCTATATCATTGGTTTAATGTCAGTTAGTAATAATGCATGTTTGTAAAACTGTATAATTCTCTCTTTTGGCAGGCAAATTTCGAATAATGTGATGATTTCCTTGTGATATCAAAGAGATTTTTTTTATCTCTTTACATTTCTTTTATTCTACCCATGACGTATTGTGGCCTAAAACTTCTGTGACCTTCAAATTTGACTATTCAGTATATTGTAAGATTTTACATATACCGTTTACTGAATCGGCTAGCACTGGAATGAGTGACATTAGTGAAATATGTCCATTTGCAAATTGTTAACCGAGCAGCTGCCCGGTTTCAGGAATGCTAATGGAAAATAATTAAAATGATTAAATTTGAAGATTCAGGACAATTTGTGACACCATTCATTAACCGAAACGAACATCGTGAAATTTGAAGAATACGCCAATGTTGAGATTATTTTGCAAAATAGCCCAATATAGAATTATCAGAAGCAATTAAATTTGCGAATTGGTTCCTTGTAGTGTCCCCTTCATAAAAAAGAGATGATATAGAAAATGTTGTGACTTCGTCCGTTTGCTTATTTGCAAATCATGGAATCATAATCAGTAGAATAAGTGAATTTGTAACATGGCGTTCGTTTGCAGAACTGTTCATGACGGAAGGGCTCTTTACCGATTGTTGTCACGAAGACGGCATGTTTTAAACCCCTCAACTGTCAGTATCACAAAAGAAGAACGACTGAAGACCAGGCAAAACTCATACTAATTCTGCCATCTTTTTTGCAAATTCTGAAATAAAAGGAAGCGGGATTTGTAGTGATGGACTGGAGTTACGGATATAAATTCAAGAAAGACATCTTCACCATGTTGTAAGTTCATAACTCTCTTGAAATTTTGTCACAGCATAGAAGACTATAAAGACAAACAAGACATGCTAAATAAGCCCAACTCGAGGTTATATTGTTCAGTAAGCCAAAATCTGTTCTTTTTAAATATAATAACAAAATATGGCATCACAGATTTTCTTTAAAAGTATAAATATTATAAATATTCATATATTTGTAGTTTGAACCCTGAAACACCCTAAAAAGTCGAATTCTCAGACAACTAATAGTACAGAAAATCTAAAGCCCGTAAGCGCGACCTGTCGACCTTAATTATTTTCAAATACGAACTATCATAATATTTGCTAGAAAGCAATACAAATCCAGTGTAGGTATACCCACCCCTGTAGTCGATCTTGCCGTCGCCGTTTAAGTCAGCTTCCCTGATAAGTTCTGCCGCCTCCTCCTCCCCCAGCTTCTCGCCGAGCTGCATCATGTAGCTCTTCAAGTCGTCCGCGGTGATGTAACCCTTCTCGCATATATCAAACTTCATGAAGGCCGCGGCGATGTCAGCCTCGTCCTCGTTCAGGGCCTTGATGTACTTAGCTGCCAGGTTAAAGAATTCTTCCATGTCCACCTTGCCATTCTCTGTATAACATAAAAAGATTGTAAAATATTTTTTGGTGTTCATTTTGAATGAATAAATTGATTATAATAAGATAGCTTGATGTATATGGATTCCGTTTTCCAATCAGAGTATGAACCGCAGATATTGCTCTAGACTGGCCCAGTCGATGCAATGGTTAAAACTTAATTCCATCCACTATTAGAGCCATCAAACTTACCATTGCTGTGTCGCAATGCGGCTCTCCGGCCGACTATTTCAGTGATAATAGCTGGCACTGAGTTCCGTCTATCAGGGCCGGTACATGAAATCACGTTTCATGTTGCGCATTTAAGTAGCAAACCTATCTACTAAAGCCCAGGCAGGGCTAATATTGCTCTTGATCGGTAAGCCTGTGGGCGATAATAGAAGCATGACCTTCCCGTCGATCCTGTTTTAACATTTTCGGTGTTATAGAATGAGAGAGATAGAGAGAGAAACGTAATACATTTTTTAAATATATATTCAAAATATAAGCTGATCAGGAGACTTCTGTTAAAGAATGAAATCCGCTGACACGACATACACCTGAAATCAAAGATAGTATGGACTTTGAGATTATTTAAATAACTAATGAAATTTAGAAGAACTTGAGCAGGGAGAGTGAGATGGAAAATCTGAAAATGGATTATGATTAATAAACAAGGATAAAAGACAAGAATTCTTTCATAGTTTGTTTTAGAAACTGTATCGAAGGAACTATTTATTTATATATTTACTTATTCATATTTTGTTTAACTTTTTGTTTTGTATGTTATTATGGGTATTCAGCTTTGACTAACTCGTGTTGCTGAAATCACATGTTTTTTATTTTGAGAATTTCATTTTGCCCTAGACTGAATTGTGTTACAGATGTAACAGTTCAATTAGTAAAATTCATCTTTATAAGTAATTTATAATATTGTTTTGTTCACCAAATAAAGTCCTAAAGAATGTGTGTGAAAATGTTATCAATTATAATTCGGATAATATTACTAACACTTAAGAACTTGCTTTTCCTTGAATTGCTGCTCATCTGGTTTATGCAGTTGTTTCATTCTGAGCAACTTCAGAAAAAAGACGCATAAGTAAGTAAATGAAATATAAAAAAAGTGTATAATATGTCTCGAAAATTTAACAAGTAATGATGCAATAATGTAATTACGTATATATACCTTAGGACTGAACTACTTACTGTTTTTATCTACATTGGTGATGTATTCTTCTAGCTCTGCATCAGTCGGGTTACCCCCGAGTGCACGGAACAAAAACCCCAGTTCATCAATTGTAATATCACCGCTGGCATCTTTGTCACAGTAGAGGAAGGCAAGGCGCATGGCTGAAACAATCATACATTATATCATTTTTTAATGAAAAAAAAAATGATTATATATGAATATATCTGTAGATGTGTGTGTTTACTTTATCAAGACAACGGATAGGTGTTTTGGTTGAGGTATTTTGTTGATCCACACACCAACCACTGTGTGACTCATAAAAGTTACTTTGATCGCTCGCGGGTTTTGTTTTGCATTTTTCCAGTACTAGTTTTTTCCTTCTGGTTTCGAAAAACCGTTTGTGTGTAAAGCCAAAGCAGGGTAACACATGGAATATATATATATATATATATATATATATATATATATATATATATATATATATATATATATTTATATATATATATATATATATATATATATATATATATATATGATTATATCATTAAAAATGTACAGATGCTTTTCCCTAAAAATGTGCCAGTTTGAAATTTCCTTAATCAAGTGTTCGTATTTTGTCATTGAAACAGAAACAATCGAATTCGTTAAATTCATGTCTTCCACATCCGCCTCTTGTTGTTTCCCGTTTGCCTTATTGATATGTTTTAGTTTTTATTTTCCCCTGAAGATGTCTCCACTTGTCATAGTGCCTGTTTTTTTTTTAGTTTTCATTGTCTCCTGAAGATTTCTCATCATGTTATACTAATTTTTGTGATAAAAACTCCAAGACCAATCCACACTTAGTTATGCATAAGAGCAATCACTGACAAAAATTTGAATGAAATCGGATTATATTTAGGAGGTTATCGCACAGAAACGAAAATCTGAAGGACGGACAAACAGACAAACCCATATGAATGTCTCCCGTTCCGCGGAAGCGGGGGACAATATTCTTTCATATTTTTATGAATGAGCATCAAGTTTTCGGTAATACTTCTTGTCTCAATCGCCGTTAAAGGTGTCATGCAAACTGGTCCATAATTTATTATAAATATGTGCCATTTCAAGACTTTAAGCACATCATTTTATTATATCTCCCGCTTCGTATTTGGCCCTACAAGTCCGCTTATCTTTAAATGAAAAAACTAAATAAACATATCACAACACAGAAAACATAAGGTTGTCAAATCGACGACTTTTGACTTGTCAAATGGGTGTACCTAAAACACCAACCCTACCGATTAGTCAAAATGGTCGCTAACGTGTGCCAAGTCAGCCTTATGCTCGTTATAGGTCTGTCAAGATCTTGTCTTTGAAATATTCTCCACCATGCATGTTAATTTACACTTTTACTATTCCTCAAGTCATTATAATTTGATAATTATATTATCGAGTCTCTCGTCTGTACTTTGTCGCTCTCTTCATTCATACACCATTCAACCATTCATCTCGCTCTGTGTGTGTGTGTGTGTGTGTGTTTGTTTGTATAGCCGAACTTAAGAGGACACGATATTGACTCGGATCTGCTGTTCGTTGGAAGTGCGGTGTTAAAGCTAGGTCCTTGCGGGTATGTTTATCCGCGTATGGGTGTGTATGTGTGTATGTTAGCATGAAATTTGGATTTATATAAACATTACAAGAGCTTTGTGTAATATGCCATACTAAAATTATATTTTCCCCGTGATGTATACTTACACACGGAGAATTTGTTTTGAAAAAAAGTTTACGTAACTGGAAAAAAACCTACTGAAATTTGATTAAATCATTTAATCACTTAATTGCCAAGAAGAATGACATGCTTCTTCTAAATAAGCGAGAGGTCAAATTTCAAATTCAAGATACATAAAGCATATGTATTCCGTTCACTAATTATCCGATATATCATTTAACCCAGTTAATAACATAAATTTATATTTTATTTAGGTTTTATCTGGTGCTCGTGTATCCGAAAACATTGTAGTCTGCATTTTAAGGAAAATCGGGATACATGTTTACTGTATATTTCTGTTAATTAGGGTAATATTGTATGTTACACTGATCCGCCTATGAGAGTGGGTTGTAGTTGCCCGTCCAAGGTCAGTGATTTTCTCCTGGTTCTCCTACAGACTACTGAATGCAATCATCCGAGTCATGGAGAGTGCCGCGATTAGTTCAATAAAGTCGTACGTTTTGTACAATCCATGTAAAAGAGTTTATAAAGTTTAAAGTTTATAAATTTTACATTTATGTTTTTTTGTTTATTTTTTTTTGGTGGAGGTAACCGCCTCTCTTTTTTTTTAATGCTGACTTGTTATCTAAGTATAAACATCTACAGAGTTTCCATATCGGTTTGGGACTAATTGACAGGGCGGTAGCATTTGCTTTTTATCATTTTTATTTTGTATCCTGGTGTCACCCTGGCCCGGTGTCTACCGCACCTGCGGGTCCTGGGTGTATGATCATCCCCATTGCTGGGTCATAACACCGAGGAACCCCCCACAGACGCAATCATATGTGAGTGATAACCGGCTTTTGGACACAGCCTTCCCATTAAACCTGCAGAGCGCTGAGACTCGAACCCACGATCTCCGGCTTTGAGTCCTGCGCTCTTCCCCTGAGCCACAGAAGCCGGTAGTTTATATTTATGTTACAAAATAAACGACACACATAATGTCTGTGTGCTGGGCCATGCATCCTATTAATGGCAGATCCTGCTATGACGTCAATTGGGATGCTATTAATTAAGATATATGATATCCTAAACCGTAGATAAAATATTATGACGACGTCATCTAAATTTTTTTTTTGTTTTTCTACCAAATGAAACACCGGTTGATATATAAATGAATTTGGCTCGATGCTAATTTTTTAGAGTAGGATCTTGAGGTTTTTAGACATCATGGGTATGCCATTGTCAGGTCTTCTTTCCTTTCATCCATATATAAGACCTATGTAAGATGATTCCCGGCAGTTTGGTTTTGTCGTCAGATACGGTACCAGCTTATAGCATGCTTTTTTAGTCGGCCTCATCTACATACTATAAAGTCTGTGGCAGCTAGGTGAGAGCGTCCACCTGCCATAGACATGATAATGTGAAGATGGTCGGCCTTAAAGTGTGTTAATGTTTTGAATACATAGGCGGTCACAAAAAAGGTATATATTAATTTAGCAGATCGGAGGAATATTGTTCAGTTACATTCCAGTATTAAAATAATAATATAATAATAATAATTATTATTATTTTATTATTCGTCTTCTACTGTTATCATTATTATCATCATTTCCATCATGGTCAGTATTATTACTATTATCACGTTTAATAATCGCGAATATTTAACCAACATCTCAGTCTTACACTTTAACTTTCAGTAGGTTCAACTTTAAATGGGAATTCGTACATATATATATATATATATATATATATATATATATATATATATATTTAAATGTACATTTTAACCAAAACTTGATCGAAAAGTTTTTTGAAAGCTTTCTCCGATTCCAAGGTAAGTAAATTCTCCATTCATAAGTTGCGTCTTTATCGTGGTTAAGCTCTATTGTTCCATTCTGTATTGTTTACAATATAACTGCTGAGGGTTGAGCAGCCGCTAAGCATTGTTTTATGATTAACATTTTAGAGAGGCTTGACTTATCTAAGCCAGATAAAACAAAATAATTGCAAATAATACGATTGTTCCGTGTCTAACCTAAAGACATCTAAAACCACTAGCTGTGGGTAGCAAACGCCCGCTGGCACGAAACCTGTAAGCCATACATAAACTCCACAATACATCATTCAATGCTCTCAACCAGTTTGGACCCATCCAAGTTTCTCTTCGATCACAGGTTGTCATTAATTTTATATGTAATGAAGCCGCAACTGGGACATTCATTGATCGCTTATTGTGCCGCCACGAGAATCTAACATTTAAGCCCAGCTGGTCTAAAGTTTAGAGCCCTGTATGTTAAGAACCAGCGATTCATTGATTAATAACACTGACAAAGCAGTCGTGGTGTATTTCTAAGCGAACTTGGCTGGTTGTTCTATAAATCATGACTGGGCTTTGTGTAGAGCCTTCGATGGCGTTGAGCTGTAAGCTTAATGTTATTCACCATCACACTGTTTGCCTCTGCTTTTACTTTCCTCTGCTGCGTGCATGGGTGGCTTCCGGCACATAAATGCAACTCACACATTGATTACACAGTTAAACAGTGTCGAATATTTATAAAGCCAATTTAGTGTAGCATAAATAGTTTGCTTAAGGTGTTTGGAAATAAAAAAAAAATGTCAAGCAAATTCATATATATATATATATATATATATATATATATATATATATATATATATATTGGGGGGGGGGGGTTTACACGTATTATTATTACTTTCTCGTTAATCTTATTTAAACAACATGTAGTTTTTTTCAATAATTAACAGGCTCAATATAACTCAGTTTCTATAGTCCATTTCACCACCTGCTGTCCACCTGTTTATTGTAGATGATTTACTTAAAAGTTTATATTTTTCAATATTTTCCAAGTAGACAACATAAGGAAGTGACAACCTAATATGGCAGTTAAGAATTTTTCAATAAATCCCCCGTTTATGTTTCACAACATTTTAGTCTCTTTATCATGATCTGGCAGATATGGTGTGTCCCTCCATAAGTAGCCATCTTTGTTTTAGCTGGTTATATTTTTTAGAGTGTTTACATGAGGTTATCCAATCAGCTGTCAGTTGAGGCTGTTTTTGCATGTGACCAATGACCTTAACCGCCATAAGTGGGTCTGATATGTTGTAAAATGTAGACTGATTTCTCATATTTTCAGAAAATTCTGTTACTCAAATATGGCATAAGGTAGGAATTTAGTTACCTAGTTGAAAATTAGGTTCTGTAATCCTCTCCTGTACACTATAATTGTTTCCCTTAAAATGTACCTAATAAAAATTGTCATAGCAAAAAACAGGTGGGCATGAGGGGATGAAACGGACTAAAGCATGGAAAAGAAACTAACGATGGTAACTAACTGCCATTTTGTTACATCGTAAATAAAAATATTAACGAATGAAAAGTGCAAAAAACTTAAACTTCTTAATTATTCTCACAGCTGCGGACCTTACTAAGATAAGTCAGCATTGTATTTTAAAATTTAGCAGTATATCGTACAACTGATCTCCTATTCATTGCTATCTTTGAAACAATGACGGTATCTAATATAATGTTAGAGTGATATGCTATCAACCAAATAGCCTCCCCCAGTTATAATAATAAGATGGTTGCCATTAGGCAATTTACAATGGCAATTTAAGACTATGTAAGTTGTATAGCTAACAATCTACATTAAACAGATTTATTGTCTAGAATTTATGATACAGTTACTCCGATGCCGTTAGAGATACAAATTACAAGTGTTCTGAGCAAAATCAAATATATGAGTGCGGCCCACATGGTCTTGGCATGAGATTTTTAATATGCTTGCAATAAGTGCTTAAGGGGGACTTGCACACTGTAAAATGTGTGCGAAATTATAAGAGTTCTGACTTTGCCTCATTAAGGAGAGTGGTGATAAAGTCTAGCCAGGACGGGCAGGTGATATTTTGCGTTTGAAGCAGATCCTCTATGCTGAACAATAAATCTGTTTCTAACTGATTTTTGGATATGTCCTTTGCATTACCATCTGCCTCCAGAGATCTGAACTCATGAAGAAAACCATCCTGTTTTTTTTTTTTTTTTTTTTTTTTTTTTTTTTGCAGAGTATACATTAGCTCTTGCCTAAACGCCCCGAGGTCTTGCCATTATCAAGAACGGTTGAGTTCTGGATTTGAGTATCCGATTTAAGCGCTAGACGACAAGGAATCAGTCTTTACCATAAGGGTAAGCCCTCTCCAACAAAGAGTGGATGGTTTACTGGTAATGGGCAGAAGGCAAATGTAGAATGAAAAACGATCTAGCATCCGTTATGGCTGCTAGGTCGTGTGCTCCTGGCAGGACTGAGAAAAGCTACAAGAATGATCTTGGCTGAAGAGCAGGGATGTCTAGTGTGCAGACTAATATCAGACTACAAATCCTTACCTTTTGTGCTTTTTAACATACTTTGTCTATAAAACTGTTCCACACGTACAAACACACACACACACACACACACACACATATATATATATATATATATATATTTATATATACACCAATATAAAAACCGATTTTTTTCTCGCTCAAGACGGTGATGTCAGATAAGAAAGATGTCATCAATGTAACATTGATAAATTAGTAATTTAAATGTTTGATGATCAAGAATTTTTTCTACCATGGACATCATGAATGCATTAGCATACTGTGGCGTCATGCGTGTACCCATCGTCAATCGTCATTTACGCCAATGAACATTACTGATTAACTTCAAACCATTTATGTGTCAGAGGGCACGAACTCAACATAACCCGAAAACCTCGACTGGACATTTATTACCTAGCATTATTGGTAACTGAACAATGGCCAACTCGGACCCTAGGGCATCATGGTAAAAGTTCAGAGTAGCCATTCGGTGAACTATATCACACTGTACCATTCATTATGGTTATTATAAATTATTAATCAACAACACCCTTAACTAGACAGAAAAATATATCACACAAGATGAGTCCCAAATGGGAAAATGAGTCTATACCTACCATCTGTGACATTTTTTTTTATATTTATCAATTTGTATTTTTGTCACGCAAGGTCAGAGTCTTTTCAAGCTTAAAGGGAATTCTTTTTAATGGAGTGATATTGCTTTCCCATTATTTGCATAAACGAAGAATTAATATTTCTAATTAATATTTACTACTTAATATTTATTTTCTATTTTCTATTTCCATGGTCCCTTTTGTAGTGTGCGGACTGGTCCTACGCAAAGGTAACCCTTTCAGTTATATGAGCAAGAAATGTCACTTATAATGAATTGTATTATAAAAAGTTACGCAAGTTACGATCAAATTTCTAGAAAAAAATCACTTTCTGTCGACAGCTCAGAACGAAATGCAAGTGTAAATGGCCCCCAAAATGATAACTTTGCATTCATACGTCAAAAATAATACAATCATACAGTCATTTTTGTGAGACCATAAACATATATATATGGATGAACCCTTCGGCAGTGAACCGACTTCTCTGTGTATTCATGTTTCATTTCTGTCTGTCTGTCCGTCTGTCTGTCTGTCTGTCTGTCTGTCTGTCTCTCTCTCTCTCTCTCTCTCTCTCTCTCTCTCTAAATATATATATATATATATATATTTATATATATATATATTTATATATATATATATATAGTGTTGTTTTGCTTTACCAGTTCTTAACATTTGCATTTTTAAGTAGGTATTTGTAACAGCCATGGAAAACTATTGGTAATCGCATATTCTTTTGAGCCATTTTCAAGTGAACCTTTGATTGGTTTGCTTTGATTGATTGCATAAATATACAATTATGGTTTTTTTTTGTAAATTAACTCGATGGTGAAAGATCACACAACCGGTTCTAAAACTGCAACAGTCTATTTTGACCGAGATAGCGTGATCATTGAGTACAGAAAAGATTTAAAGCGGGGGGGGGGGAATGGATTCGCCCAATGGGGATCACCTTTCACATTTGCTGCGGGCTAGTTGTTTATGACAACCAGACAACAAACAGGTGATGTGACTGAGGTATTCTGTTCACCCACGCGCCCACTACTGTATGACTCATAGCAGTTACTTCGATTACTGCAAGGTTTAGTTTCGCATTTTTCCAGTATTAGTTTTTTTCCCCATTCCGGATTATATATACCGTATTGGTGTGTACAATGGAGTAGACGTGAATTGAAATAAGTAAATAATATGAACACCATTTACACCCGACTTTATACTTTGCCTTCCTGGTCTTTCGGGCCTGTTCATTCTTGTAGCTTTTCTCAGCTCGCTGGGAAGCATACAACCCAAGCAGCCATATCAGGCGCTAGAAGGTCATTCGTTCTACATTTGCCTTCCTCCCATGACCAGTACCCATCCACTCCTGGGTCGAGAGAGCGCACCCTTGTGGTGAAGACTTTGCCTAGGAGTCTTAGCGCAGACGGCGGTCGAACGGGACGCGAACCCACGACAAGTCCAGCGCCCAATCCATTACGCCACCACATATATACCTGTTACACCGTTCAGGCAATAACAAGGGGTTTCTAAGCCGCAGTTTTGCCTCTTCGGATGGGTTTGCACTGAGGTCGCCAGAACTGACACGCCAGCTAGCCAGGTCCGGTCCGCCCTTGCCTACAGCCTACCACAGGGGAATCCCCCAGGTATTCCGGGAGCCTGAGCCTCGCAGCCCGCCAGTAATGTTCGAGCGCAACCGGACTACCCCTGGACTTCCGCAAGTCCCATCCTGAGCCTTGTCCCTGTCGGCCAGGTACAGTTTTCGTTCGATCGTAGCCTCACGGGAGTGAGGTGTGTGTGTGTCATGGACATCTTGTATACGATTGACAATCGTACCAGCAGATATGGCTATTTTGATGTGTACTGTTACAAATTATAATTGTAAACTGTACTGGTACCATTGCCAATTGTTCCAGTGCAATCACAATCGGTACCTGTATACTAGTACGATTTCAAGCAACCAACGGCTTCTGTGTCACAATGAAATGTTAACAGGCATGTGCGGGGGCAGTTATATATTGAAACTTTTCACAACATGAATATTGTTTTAGGAAGTGTCAGAACAAACAACAATATTATATATATATAGAAAGAGAGAGGGAGAGAAAGAGAGAGGGAGAGAGAGAGAGTTCATTTGTTGATGTAACCCAAGTTTTCCGCACAAAAACATAAATAATGTGTCAAGGCAGCTAGAAGTTTTTGCGAGGACTACCTGTACAGCAATAACAAATAAACAGCCCTGTTACTTGGAGACTATAAACACTGGTAATAGCCCTCAACAGAGTGAATGCATGGCACACTTGAAGTTTTCTTGTTTTAGTATTGATTCGTTCCAGTAAACCGATCACATGATTTTTTTTTTCTCTTGCATCTCGCCAGTCTGTCGCCTCTTCAATGTCAGGTATCCGGCTGATCGTTTACCAGAGCTTCGTAAATACTATGGCTGCTTGCTTTCAATATCGACTTTTCTCGTACATTACCGGAGCTTTCTGTATTACCTGTTCTTACATGAGGTATTTTGAAAAATCTCTGACAGCCCGAACACATTACAGCACGAGGCAGCTAAAACCTCTGCTTGTAATTTTCCCGTCTGCAATGTTTCTTAATAACAAGACATGTCTCTGTAATCTTAGGGCTGTTGCATTGATCAGTTTCGGGTTTTAAAGTAGTTATATGTCAAATTACAAACCAGAAAGCACTTAAAAACCGCAATTTTCCAATGTTACGGGTCACCAGATATGGAATATTACCACAGTCCTGATCAAACGTGCTATGCGTATGCGAAAATTATATGAATCTAAGCCGTAAGAAACCTGTGTGACGGTTCATCAACTCCCTGCTTACATCACAAGTAATCACTTCCCGCCAGTACAAAGGTGGTTCAAATTAGAACACGTGTGCAAATTCACCCCGCTTGTAAAATTTAGACGAGGTTTTCGGAAATAAAAAGTCGAAGACGACGGTCACTGGTCACCAATCTCGTAATAGGAAACAATCCTTCAAACGAAGAATATAATAGGGATCCATACTATGTGTTACCCTAACTATCAACACAATGTTGTGGACAAATTGTTTTTGTTTTGTTTTTAAATCAGAGATATTTGTGATCTATCAAGCATTGGCCGGGCAAAGGAAAATAAAAAGAGAAGGAAACAAGATTGTTTTTTAAACTCTGGTTTGCACTCTTGGGGACCTTGAAAAGTCCACAAACTGCAAGTTTAATCTAATATTAATGTAGATATTAATGTTAGGGGTTAACTTTTTTTACGTGTTTTGGCTTGGAGATCTTACCTATGATAGAGCTGTTAAAAGGGGACACACTTCATCTTGACTTGGATGCATACATTTCCTCTTCTCATTAACACATTTCTCTGTGAAGTTTTGTTGAGGTGATGTATTTATCCATGTTACACTTGTAATATTTATCCATGTTACACTTGTAATATTTTTCAATGTTACACTTGTATCCGGATATAACGTTTCTGAGTGTTTGAATGTATTCCAGTGTAATTTAATTATATCAAACCTAATCATTTAACCCCTCTTTATAATAAATCATTGACAAAATCCACTTTGCAATTATTTTTATGGCCCCATGATGAAGAAAATGAAAAAAATCGCAAAATTTCAGCTTCGCGAATATAAAGGCAACTACAGTATATATATATATATATATATATATATATATATATATATATATATATATATATATATAAAATTCATGCATAATTTAGAAAAACTTAGTTTTCATAATGCGTATCAACCGCCAACCAAGTTTTAGCGACCCCTCGATCTCGAAAGTCTAGATCCATCACTGTGTAGTCCAGTTTCACAGAAAAAAGGAAATAATTTTCTCTACAAAAAACCATAATTGTAGATAAAGATTCTAGCAAAGATTATTGTTTTATATACTTTGTCAACCCTGTGTACAATATTTTGATAACAACCTTTACCACCTGTTTTATGTCTTTTAGCTACTGTTTAGCACGGCTGAAAGGACTCAAACCAAATACGATGTTGCTTATTTGAGTAAATTCGTATAAAACTAGCCTTTCTCTGTAAAATGTTTACGTTCACTTTATAACTATATTATATATCAATATATGACTTTCAGTGAATTTGCTGGCACCATCTACATCCGTTTTTCAGTACCATACAAGGTACTTTCAATTATGAAAGTGCAAAAACATGCCGCACACATGATTCTATAAATGTATGTTACAACAGTAATAGTTAGAACATGCACTATCTGAATCATATACTCCGTACAGATTTGAACAATATTTGCAAATGGACATGGACTAAACCGGATGGACTTTTAATACATTTTTTCTTCATTTTGCTTAACCAGCTTGCACCACGTGATCTGACCAAACAGCTAGGACTGTGTATGTGCCTGCCCCTTTTGACCAACTCATGGCCTCCTCGTTTTCTTGTCAACATACGCAGTTCTATCTTGAAAATGGCAGTTGATCAGCTGGTAAATGTCTCCAGGTTTTTTTTTTATGGCGATGTTAACAACTTATATGCAGAGATGACTAAACAGCGTAGTTCTATATTGGCGACATATAAAAAAATCTTTTTTTTAATGTTGATACCTTCATCTTAAATTACTCCTAGAGGATCATTTAATTTATGTATGGCCACCTATAATATTATAATTTTATTAAGTCTTTTTTCTCACAATTTAATAGATAGGAGTTATTTAAATGGAAAACAAAGCCCTATAAAAACACTCATTTTACATAACTTGATGTAGTGAAAGTATATTCATAATCAACATTTCCATGTCCTTAAAATTATTGTTCCTTTTAAATTCTAAATAATTACTTAGAAAGACATTATTTTAATGGGTAATTTCAAAAGCTGGGAAGTGTGAGAACCCTGTCTTTCGGAAATTGTCATGAATGATCTCAATTGTCCTTATTTTTATGTGATGGATTCTTGGCAATTTTAGACTAAAAGGGATAAAGAACATTGGTTCATGGTCATAAAAAAGTCGTGAAAAGTCTGAATATGCAATCTGCTGAAAGTTTTAGAACACTGTTCATAAATCTCTGAGACCATGGCCAGTGGCAGGCGTCAATTTATCTTCAAGGTTGGGGGGAGGGGGGGGGGAGGAAGGGGGGGGGGAGGAAGGGGGGGGGGGGTGAGGGTAATCAAAGTTGGGACAATTTCCAATATCAGGGGGATGATTACACTGACCATCCCCAACTTGCTTAAAAGTGGGGTATATATATATATATATATACCCCCGGTCCCTCCCTTGTATTGCCGCCCCTGACCATGGATGAGTTTGAGGATACTTAGTCTTGCATTATATTCATAACAGTCATGGCCACATTTAACATTTTACCATGCAACTAACAGCAGCTTAACTGTCATAATAAAATGATATTATTGTTTGTATCCTTACTTCTATAACAATTATTTCCATGTTTTGCAGCTGAATTAAATTTCAAGGAGTTTCCTGTATGAAAGTAATTTATTTTCCTAGTTGTGTCATGCTCAATGTGTTCACATGTTAGCTTTGTTTCCTTGGTCTCGATTAACTAATAAAGTAGTTTGACTCATCAGGCCTTTGATACAGGAAGAAAAAGTTGATGGTCATGCCTAAATTTTGAAGAGTCGCCCGCATTTTTGAGCGTCCCAATGGAGAACTTTACAAAATTTTGATAAGGAATGTAAACATTATGCGAAAATACATAACTGTTTTAACTTGATCATTAGTCGATTAAATTAATCGTTAGGGATAGCTTTTAGTTGTCAAAGTTTACACAATGGACTGGTAATGGTCAGTAACTGCAGCACGGTCTCCATGTCACACAGGCAGAATTTTTTGCCATTCGACACTCGGACCCCAAGAACCGGGCGTCCAAATGACACCTCGAGCGTCGGAGACGCTTATCCCGCGTCCATGTAAGCCCTACAGTCTTTTAGTCCAGCGAGTCGTCCCACCACTGCATATTTTGTATAGCCAGATGTAAAGTAAAGGTTGATTACAGAATATGAATTGATGTTTAAATCAATGGGTGTGCTTCACACCTATACTAAAATTAGTCCTAACTTAATGGCATGACTCTCGCAGGCTTTTATATATAAAACAGTCTCGGAATTTTAAATATGTTCAGGACTGTTACAAAATATCTTCATTCTTTCATATAGGGCTTAAATGTTTATTCTCCAAAAATAACATAACTGCATCCTGATTCTGCAATACCTGATGATTGTTTTATTCAATGAAGCGTCCTCTTCGATAAGTGCTACTTGATGTATATGACATATGGATATTTAATTGTATAACTGGCATTCATTAGTCAAAGAAACTTATGTAACGTAAGAAACTAGAGACACAGGCAATACGGTAACACAGGTACTATTTGAATTTTTTAGATGTCTTGTAAAAAGACGAACAGAAAAACATTCTAACAGAAGATGTCTTGAATTAAGACATTAAACAATCGAACCGAAGACAGACAAACACACTAATGGCGAATATCAATAAATATTTCCATAGCCCTTTTCATTTATCTATCTGCACTGTAAAACAACATCTAATAAAACAAAGTTTTAACATTTTATGTTGTAACCCAATAATATAACAAAGATTATATTATACAATACAACCTCGAAATTACGTTTACCAACGGGATCTCGATAAAGTGGTCGAATTTCCATTTTATAAAGAGAAAACAAGAATTGGGACCATGAAAACTGGTCGTTATTTTGAGATGGTCGCTAAACTGAGGTGGTCATTAAGCGAAGTTTTCCTGTTTGATAAAAGAGTAACTTACCTGATTTTTGTTTTGGTGTTAATTTATCCATGGTTTATCTAATTGTAGCTACTCCTTCATTACATACTTCATACCGTCCCCACTCTTCCGCTTACCTGGAAGAAAACAAAAAATACTTTCATGAACATGTATTTGCATGTCTGCTAGAGTTGTGACGATTCACCAGTGCATAACTCACGATACAGAGTCAGATATCGTACCGGTATCGTCAGCTTTTCCGGTATCAATAGGACAAAGGAGGTCCCATATTCACAAACTGTATCGAAGCCCAATGTAAGGCTTGCAAAGTGAAACGTTTAAAAAACGCGTTTAATCGCATCTTATTGCCTGATTTTTTTGTAAGTAAACAATATTTATCATTTTGGAATACATTTTTGTGAGAAAGTTGGGTTATCAGTCAAACCACAAGGATGAACTTTAACTTGGAATCAATGTGTCGATATTTTTAAGAACAGCCTGAAGAGAAATGGACAATAATAGGTTGGATGTGTCATACATTTGTTTTAATTAAAAACATCTCTGTTCCTCACTGGATGGTACATGTCTTATCTGACTGCTCTCTTGTTCTTAATTGATTCAGCCATTTTTTATTATAAAGCGTTATGTTCATCAGCCAGTGCACGAAGATTTCGGTATATTTTCTAAGTAAATGAATACACTGTTCCCCAAGGAGAACCCTCTTTCGATATGTTCTGTACGATTCCTTTGTCCAAGAGCATTACAGGTATATTCTTTATTTTATTTCACTAAGTTAAACTCCTGCATGAAAGCACGAACCCCTTTATGAATTCTCTAACGCATTCGTAGACTCTCATTATTACCTTTACCATAGGAGCTATGTTTTCTTAGTTTTTGTCTATTTGGTTGTAAGTTTGTTGTTAGAGTCGACTTCCACTTTTTTTGTAGGGACGTGTCAAGGGAATGACAGAATAAATGAAGACGCAGATCCGGTCTAATCGGCGATTTGGATCTAGTAGGATTAATTTTGCTTGGCAGGGGTATGCGCTTTACTTTGTCAATAATTGGTTTGCAGTTAATGCCATACTTAATAATATTGAAATCAGTATTTCCGATTTGATGGAATCATGTTTAACTGATTTCTTCGTATACTCAACGCCGTTTTTTTTTTCTTGTGTATAAAATTTTCTTGCCCTTTATATTGACTAGCCTGAAGATTTATGATATTTCCAAACATATTACTATACTTGGCTAAAAAAATTCACTCTGGCTAATTTGAAATATATCATCAGGCTAATAATTAAATTTGCCAGGAGGAACCCCAAATATAAAACTATTCTAAGTAACCCTTCCATGTATTTAAATAACATTTATATATTATAATGTAGCAAAATCGAGGTAATAAAAAGTTGTCCTACCAAGATTTGCAGGTAACTGTGTAAATACCGTGAAGCTTCGGACGGTTCGTCTCAGGTAAGTATGTTTAAGAAACCTGACTCGGTTAAGAGGTTCTAGCGTACTTGCCGTGGGTGTTACCCTATCGGGAAGCCTACACATAACATTACTGGTCAATACAGGTTTGTCTTGTCTGACTTCTCGTTGGGGCCATGGTCCCTGCCGACTTGGTAGCAACCAGGCCCTCTTTTGTTAAGGGCAGTAGCGGCTACGGCTGTTTATCGATCAATTTTGATTCAAGTCCTGGTATGATACCAAGCTTTGCACCTGAAACCCCTCATCAATATACCTACATCCTTTATGTTCAGAACACATCGATCTTACCAATAGCACCAATCCAGTCCACCTTAAGCCACCGAGAGAAGGGACACAATAAGTCGGCGACGGATCGGACTCTGTCTTGCAGACACCACTTTATATATAATAGATTACCCTGGCCATGCAACTGCATTGGTTATTTTTTACCAGCTGCATAAGTTAGTGTATCTCTTATATACAGCCTATATATTACATTCTATCCTGGGCTGTACCAGCTTATATATCATACTTAATTATATATAATGTAGTGCACATCAACTTTTTGTAAGGGGTTTCAATGGTGTTTTAATCTGATCGCACGAGAAGTATTGTATTTTCAGGGCCATCCCCCCGTCCCAACCAGTAGTTTAATACCCGTTTTAGAGTAAAAGTATGTTTTGGCATACAAAACCTGTAGATTTTTTCAATTCTGGTGGATATCATCTTTATTAAAAACTTAATTCATTTCATGCATTTCATTTTATATTCATTTTATATTTAATCCATTAACCTGTTTAAGACACAGAATGCTTTAATAATTTAAGGCTTCAGGCTGCCCCCCCCAAAGATGGTTCTTTGTTGAGGTGTTCACTTTCCCATGCTTCTCATTAGGTCTAATAAGAGAACAAATTATGAAATATGTTTAAAACATATGTGTACAACTACATGTATTGGAAATGGAATGGTTTCACCTCTTACGTGGCCTAAGATAAAGATTTAAACTTAATATATATAATCTTTTTTTATTATATAAATTATGCGCCAGTTTTTGGAACTCATATAATATATCCTGAAAAGTACTTTTAATATATTTTATATCTGTCAAGCAGTTCCAGAGTAACAGTATTGGTCACAAGATTACTAAATGACCAGAAATCGAGTGCTTGTCGGAATTCAAGCAGAAAACAAAACTTCCAAGATCAAGTTATTCAGGCCTGTCCGCCAATTTATATATGGCAGAAAAAGGGGCAATAGAATCGGCTAGAACTGACGTCTCTCTTATTGAAAGTAACCGAGCCTGAAATATATGCATATATCCGTCACTAATTACATGCTACTTATGTCGAAGAACTAGACGTCGGTAACATAGAATTCGACCGAGTTATAAGCACTCCCGTGAAATCCCACGCCTTCTCGTTTGACAGCAAATCGTGCGAGATTTGACCAACAGATATATTGTTTACATGCATTAACCGCTCAGTTCTGATCGAGAATTTAATAATACTTCAATTATTTTGGTTTGTGTTAATTCTCTTTACATCCATACATCGATTTTGGACATACGGTACGTACTCTTCACTTTTGTATGTCCTTACGTCTGTTTGATTATCAGTTTTTTACAACATATCCCAAACTTCTAGTCTGAGATTTATGTACATTTGAGGCTACGTGGGTTAGGTCATACAAGCCCTGACAATGTTCTCAATTGATCAAGGTGAAAATAGGAATCTGCTCATTTCAGCACAATGTCTTAGTTGACAACAAATGCGTGACGAAAAACTAAAGACAAATCTGGAGCTTTTAAATAAATAAAACCTGGTGAAAGTATATACTTTTATCATTTTATTAAAGAAAATATATATAAACACACAAGTAAACACGCACGAAAAGTAAAAAAGGTGGTCGAAATTTCACGCTTCTACAGTGTTGCTAAATGTTCCCACTCTACACAAGCGTCTGAATATTACCATTCAGTACATGAATATTAGATATATCAATAAGCGTCAGTATTGAAAAATCACCTCAGGGCTCAAAACTACTACAGGGCTACTCTAGTGTTACAGGACTACATTTCAACCCACTTGATGTTTGTGGTCTTCAAAGGCAAGTCCCATATGCCACAGCTAAAAGGGTTGTCCTGGGATGGGGCCAGCCTTGCCTGCCAGAATAAGTGCTTTGCAATGTTAGGTTCATGAAACAAAATGAGCACGATCTGTCATTTACAAGTAGAATATGGTTGTATAGCTCCAAAACATGCATTGTTTTAACCTATTTGGAATTTAACAATGAGCCATATGGTGTTATGAAATTGAGCATCAATTGTAGTCAAATAAAATCCTATTCTGCAATGCACGTTTTGGATGGGTCTAAGGGAAAAAAACAGTGCACAATAAATTCTACTTTTATTGTTTTTGCAATTTTCATGACACAAGGCAAATTGAGTGGTACCACGATAGGGATAGGCTTTAAGTCTTTATCTTGTTTAGGCAGGAGATGTCAATTGTGAATTTCAGCAGGTAGCTTCTATATTATATAATATATTTTATCTGTGGCCAGATGTCCGAAAAAAAAACATATCGCGCTTTTTTTAAAGAAAAGAGCATGGTAATGATATCGTACCAAAGGCAACCCTTTATTAGGCCATGTTTGAAAAAATACGAAAACTAGAAATCTGCAATTTATGGAATGCAAGCATCCGCCATGTGTGTGTGTGGATGGGGGGGGGGGGGTTGTGGAATGCCCCCAAAATCGTTTTTGCATTCACTTCTTCGGCTAATAATCCCTGCTTACTTGGTGCGTATGTTACTGTACACTTGTAAGTATTCCCTGATGACGTTCCTTAAACCGGACCATGAGCCGTATTCACATAAATAACTAATTTATTCTGCATTGGGTCATTCCGAAAATAGCCTGAATATTTTCTGAGATTCCGGCCATGACTGCGTTAGTTATGTTAATTGTGTACAAACATTTAAACACACAGGCAAACACACGAACGTGGATAAACACAAACCCCATCTGGCGGAGGCAATTACTCCCTACTTCTTTGATACATCCCTGTAGAGAAAAGTGCTCCATGTCTTTAGAAAGACAAGGGTCATGTTAGTATCATGTTCATGAGATGTCCTCATATTAATACGTTAAAAAAAATTGACTATGATATCAGACATTTAATGAATTTTCTTGTGGCCATATAGAGTAGTTAAGATGCTTAAAAGCAGTAAAACTATTTCAAACGTCAGTTCTCGCCTCCAGGGTAACCACCACAAGATTTGTGTACCAAATTTTTTTCTTTATTTTTCGAATAAAAAACACGGCCATACAAACCTCTCATGTCAAATACTACAACTCGGCAAATATTTTGATCCGACCTTTCGAATGGTAGTTTTATTATGTTTTTATCATGACTCACAGGTCCCTTTTAGTTTATTTTAAAAAGGCTTGTATGTCACGTTGACATGGCAAGATGAAACGCCGTTTGTCTGAGACAAAAGGGACATAATGTCTTATGTGTTTCTAACAAAAAGGCATTAACTGATTAAAAAAATATTAATTGGAAGAAATTATGGAAAATGGGATTTTTTTTTATATATGAACAAGCAAGATCATTTGCTATGAATCTAACTAGCAATATACTTTAAATGTGTCGTACCGTTTATCGTATCGTGAGCGAAACGTCGCGATATGTATCTTCAGATAATGTATTTCCGAAACTGAAATTCCGACACATTGCCACTCAATGTATATTTACAAAGAAATAACTACCAACAGATACATGTATGTATCAGAAATACATGCTGTTACTTTCGAAGTCTTAAGCTGGGGTAATAGATTTTAAAGAAAGAAAAAATAAAATAACTCATTAAAAAAAAAATCATAACAAATTGAACTCCTTCATTTGCCTTTAATGTGGGTTTTTGAGGGCGTCTTAAATTAAAACATATAGACACACATATATCTTTTACACTGGTTTACAATGTAAAGACTATTAGGAACTAGAAATGGGCATTCATCACCATGTGGGATACTCCAAAACCCATGTTTTGATTTACTTGTTCGCAAATAGACAAGATTCATTGATGCATATGTTCCCCAAGTACTGTTTGTTTTCACGTATTCGGCCCATATTCCGATATTCAATCGGGCATATGTGACTGCACATTTGTGAATATTCCTGGAAGTCCTTCCTGGATGTAGATCATAAGCCGGACCCACACACGGAAATTAACGCATATACCCTCCTGATGAAAGCATAAAATCGAATATCTGAATGGCTATATAAATCATAAATCAAGACAAATATCTTCTTTACTTCACTGGAATACGTTAACGGTTATTGCATGGACTTCTATTAAGTGACGGTATTTGTAAACTAATATAATTTACCAATAATCAACCGTTTTCAAAAGATAAATACCAAAACCTGAGTGGATTCTAATTACTTAGCAAGCCGTAGCAGAGCACAAGCTACGAAGGTCTCGCTAATGCACATAAATATTATAAAATATGGTACGCTGCGTCAGTTCATTATTAATTAACGGCATACTGTTTTGTCGAGCCTCGCAGCAAGAAATAAATGGAGTCTTTTATGTTTATGTTCCCGAAGGCATACGGTTCATAGAAAGTTCATGTTGTATTTGGACTCAGGAGCATAAATATGTCACTGAGTAGTGGAAGCATTTCAATTAACTCTTTGTAATATGTACAATTATTTATTACAGCGATATATTAATATGAGGTGGTATTCATGGCTTAGAATTTCTAATAGGGTTGTAAAGAAAGTAAAGGTAGGGGCGGGGGGGAGGGGTCAGAGACGACTAAGAGTCTCATATGATTTGACAACATTTTTATATGCAAATAAAGAGTCAAAATGTAAATACAATAGAATCTCGAAATTATGACCGCCATTGGGACATCGATAAGGTGGTTGCATTTCATTTAGGTGGTCATCTAAGAAGTTTCTGATATAAAAAAAATGTGGACCGTGAAAATGGTGGTCTTCATTTTGAGGTTGTCGTTAGGCGAGGTTTAACTGCATGACACATGTATTATTATCTTGCCTTATATATCCATTACAGAAGGTGTGCTTCAAGCCATATTTAACTACATGCTTTAGTTATAACGTTCTATATCCATATGTCAATACAGAGAAGACACAAACAAATTTTACACAAAAAATGCAAGTAACAAAATTTGAAAACGTCTGTTTAATATAAATAGGATACAGGAATATATATATTGATTCACACAATCTTTTAAATAAACTGACTGCTCAATTTTAATATGTCTGAAATAAATAGCGAGTTTTATAAATTGCCTAAGCTAACCAGACAATTTGTAAACTGACTGATTGATTTTACATGTTGGTTGTGACATATTTGCTATATAAATATCACGTATCACGTTGAATATATTATTATTAAGTTATCATATTGCATCAATTCCTTCGGACGGAGCATGATACGATATATATATATATATATATATATATATATATATATATATATATATATATATGAGACAGCAAAGAATATTACTTCGTTTTAATAATATAATGTAAATGTGTAGGCTCAAGATAGAAATGATATAACTGCTTATTTAGGGACAGTTTTTAAGAATGTAACATGAAAGAAACTTTCTTTTCATACAGCTGAGCTTTCAACTATAAAGACGCTGATAGGGATTTTTTTTCCATATAACACCATACTAATAGGAAACTACCACATATAACTAATGCAGTAATTATCATACTGACAAAGAACTTCCAAATATAATTATATCAGCGCTGAACTGCCCATTATTATCAACTCTATTCAATTATCATGAAATTTTACTGAGAACTGTCAGATATAACTCTATACAATAATCATCCTGCTGACAAGCAACTGCCAAATATATCCCTGCAGTTATAACAATACTGACTGGGAATTATCATATATTACCCAAAATTACAATCATACTGATAAGATACTAATAAACATAACCTTACGGCTATGACAAAACTGATATGGAACTGCCAAATGTATAACTATACGATTATCATCATACGTAAAGAGAACTTCTAAATATAACTATACATATACCGCCATTCTGATGGGCTACTGATAAACAAAGGATCAAAGCAAGGCCAAATACAACATTCGCAAAAATCAAAGAGTCACCTTAAGTTGGAACAAAATGCGGTTTTATACCCTTAGCAGCTACCCGAAAATAGTTAATAATGTAGTTGTTTACTTGTCAGGGGCTGTAAAATTAAAAAAAAAGATGGCATCTGACGCCTCAAGTTTCAAGAAAGACATGAAAAGTTTAGAAATAGATATTTGCTATCATGTAGGTAATGCAAGGACCGTGCCATAAAATATCCTTGTTATGGAATTTCCTCCTAAAAGGAGACCCATCACATCATATATTCATCAGTTGCTGATGACAGTTTGACTCGTTGCTTTGCTAGTATTCATTGTTTATTTATTTGGGGTGTCTGGTCACAACTGGCCTTCGAACTAAAGTGTCAGCATTGGTTAGGATTGGAAATTGACTCTGAATATCCAGGACTTCCTAAACGATAAACGACAGGTGTAGGGAATTTATAATTTAAGAAACCTTTCAAGTTGCTCACCACGTTCCATCTGCCCTCTGGTTGTTAAGACGGTTCACGATTTCGTTTTGGCAACTTTTGACGTCAAGACTGGCCCCTGCCCTGGTTAAGCATTAGCTCCAAACTAATACTGAAAAAGATATTTCGAGAGCTCTTGGCGGTCTAAATTTTGAAGTATTTATGCAGTTGTTTCATGTAGTTATGAGGAATGCCTGTTATGTACGTACTTCTAATTTGACATAGCACTCCTTCACATTTATTACAATATTGAATGTACTGCCCAAAACCTTATTGTATGTGAACATTGATAAGAAAAGAATTAAGACCAGGGAAAGCTTTCTATTCTTCACACCCACTAAATTTCATTGAGAAATGTTATTGGTCAAATGTTTATAAAACTCTACGGCTGATTGGCTGTCTTATGCCGTAAATATTTTTAATGTAACTATAAAAGTTGGGCTGCAACGGAACTGCCATGCACCTGGTCAGAAGACCCAGACGAATCCAGAATATTGTAAAATATAAAAGTTGGTTCTCGTTTTTGGTTTTTCCCTCCACCTTTGTATCAAACTATGTGATAATTTTAAGTTGGCGGAGAATAATTGCCAAATTTCAATGGACACCCTTAATGGAACAAACACTACATAGCACTCTTAGCATCCGTCAGTGGCGAGGTACCATCAATCAATGAATCGACTCTATATTAAACAAGAGTGGCACAGAGCGGACACCTACACACATTAATAAAACCACTATCCTTAAAGCTAGCTATTCATCTGACTTATTTGTGAAATTATGTAATGCCTCGTTTATTGTCTGTAAATCATGTAGGTAAATCATGCTAAGTAGATTTTTATAATCTCTGTGATAGAGGTATGACCTTGTTTATGTACAAGATTTTAGTAAACATGCTACGTGTTGAAACAAGAAACATGTAACCGAAGGTGGTTGATGTGAGAAGTTAAAACGTTTCTTACTGTTGTTGGTAAGAATATATGAAGTAACGTAAACTGTTGTCATTTGCAAAAACTCTGATTTGCCACCAGATGTCCTTGCAATCCGCGTAGAATCACCAAAACAGAGCCGTTTTTCTCCTGGCAGGCAGAGCTGACGTGTCATGCAGTTGTTAGCAACCGTGACAGATATGCCATTAGGCTTGAATTGTATAGTAGTACACCTCATTATAATCGGAAATCGGGTACAAATCCAGATGTTGTGACCCAGAATTTTGTCGGAGGTATGCGTACTCTCAGTGCTTTCTACTTAAATCACTTTCCATTGTTGAATTTTTCAGGTTGACTGTTTAAACTTCCTAACTATATCGAATCAATAAAATGTTTTATCTAATGAGGCGGTGTTTACTTTGGAATTCAGGAAGAAATCCTATTAACTATTAACGATTATTATTGGCAAATCTTTGTGTGGACCTCTTGTAGTCAAGTTTAGAAACACTAATCCATTGTTATTGAATACATAACAATAGGATATTCCAGAAATATGCTTATTCGCATCTTTTAAGTCTTATTTAAATTTAATGTTTTTTTTACCTTACCTCCTTTGCTTTTATTCATTTTATTTTAACTTCATTGAAAGTTGATGGACATACTTTGTGTTCTGTCCTTTGTAGACAGATATATTGCTGTGCCCGTATGATGGTTCCCTGTTATACTCATAATGGTCATTAATGTATATTTATAAGGTTTAAGTATGTTTATCTATGTTTATGTCCACATTCTAATGTGTTTCAAGCGAAAATTTTACACGGCTTAGTGAAAAAACAGAATGAAAGCTGTACAAATCGCCCCTATATACAAATAAACACAATATAAAAGAAATAAAAACCAACACAGTCAATCATTTTAATGCACTGTATGTATGTTATACATGATATGTTTATCATATTTGTCACAGATTTTCGACATAAGTAAATATGTAAAATTTAGGAACATCTTTAAAAAGAGTACCATGACTTTTAACTTTGTTTCGCTCAGATCATGAAATCGGTTAAAAGTTTCATTAAATACAGTTAAAAGTATTACTAGATATTATAGTCTCGCCGTTCCTGCTATTGACAGGACAAAAAGAAAACATTAATTACTGTGTAGTTATTCGCCATATTTGCATCTGAAAGAATCAATTTGATTGTCATTATGACTTACTTAAGATTTAGTGTTTACCTTCTTTAAAATAAAACCACTAATTAGGTATGTTTTAACAATTCACAGTCGGGAGACACAATAAGACTTCCTATGCTTAAAGGGAGGTAATTTCTGGCACGCAAGAGTTATTTAAGTCGCAAAGGTTGAAAGAAACCAGCTTACCTTGCTGTAGACATGGAGGACAGCGCTGAACTGAAGCCACGAGCTTGTTGATTACCAAGGCCCCAGCACTGCTCGCGCTGTCATGGCAACCAGAAATCTATCCCATTGGTTTCAGCAACTCAAATAGTTTCGAGTCCCCGTATCTTTGGTCGATAAAATATTCATTGTTCGCGCTATTCGCATCATTGCAGTCTTTTTGATGGAATCACGGGCGTAGAAAATTGACATTAAACTCGTTCTGCACGCAATTGTAATATTGTACAGATTATACAAGCCACATAAGCCTGTTTTTAAGCTTGATTGGATCAGATTGCGTACACAACCTTAACACGGTTCGAGATGTTAGCCGTGAGGACAAATGACTACACTCCAGTGTAAGTTCAAGGTACCAACAGCAACATGTTAACACATCGACAACAGAGGGATTGGGCTTGGTATTTTTGTTTCTTTTTCTTTCAGTGTATATATAGCCAGTATACCGTAAGTCACGAGCCTTGTCCCGAAAGGGGCCATGTCCCTCTTATTTTGTATGTGGTGGGAGGGGGGACAATGTAAGCTAACTTTTAAAGGGAAACCACATCAGTTTCAAATTTTGAGATAATTCCGTCAAGCAGATAATTCCCATTCGTCATATTATCCTAAATAACCTTTCAGGTATATATCTCACCGTGATAAAATTTTAGATTAATGCAACAACATTTCATTTCAACCCGCCTCTGTTGACACCATGAGGTTATAAATCAATTCCAGCAAAAATAAGAAACAAAAAAATCAAATTCACTAAAACAGCGGGTTTAAATTTTCATTTTTTTCCCCGTGTATGAGTGTTTATTTAATGACTTGTTCCGATGATTTGTAGGTAGACTGCAATGCGATTGACATTTTCCATCTCTGAGCGCCACCTGTCGGTGAAAACTGACCCTAAGTGTTCGGATCCGTAATACTGACAAAAAATCATAATTTGTTATATTTCAAATGATAAAAATTAAAACTTGTATCTTATCGTAAAATGATAGGTTCACTCCGAAGGATCTGGCTTGTGTGAAATTTTTTAAACAAAAATCGTCATGGTGATTCCCTCTACCCGAACACAGCAGACGCCCGTTACGGTCAAGCAAATGTATTCCAAATCTCATTATATTATCATATAACATATTTGCCTATGAAAAAAATATTAATGTAGATTTTACATAAAATAAGCCCAATTCCTGGAGGAAAACATTTTTTTATCTTTTTTTCCACTTAAAACATGAGGTTGTGTGATTTATTCAAAAACTATTGGCACATCTATGAGCACTGTCAACTCGGCAGTGACGTCACACACTGGGAAATCCCCTGTAACTAAAAATTCTAGATCTCAGTAAAAGCACTATATTTCTGCCTCTGTCAGTCACAAATGTTCAGCAGAGAATAAAAACAACATGCATTACTAGATCTGAGTTGTTGATAAAATTCAGTCCATGATGTCACATGTGTACCTGCCAATCAAATCAGGACAAAGTCTGGGATCTGGATGAAATCCTCCATCACACAACAAACGCACATGGAAAAGGTTTACTTAACCTTACGTGCAGTGCTCATGCTCGTGGAAAAGGTCTATTTGGTAAAGAAGGAACAGAATGAAACTAGCCTATTGGAAACGGGACTGTCCAATTTAGTGCCGTTTGGACGTTTTTATAACACATAGTTATATGCCCAAGACTGTGTTTTACATTCTGACATTATACGTACAGCTATGACTAAATGCAGTTAAACAACTCAGTAAAATCCCGTAATATGGTAGCTTTTTTAAATTATGTATAAGAGAAAGTGACTTTTCCAAGTGTTTACTTTGTGAGGCGCACCCAAGTTACACTGTAATCAAGAGTGTATATTAATAGACCTTGCCCGTGGCAGTCAATAATGACACATGTTAAAAGCCAGGATTATTTACAATACCATAAGCGCGAACTGTTTATTTATTCATATGGTTTAACAGTGACTAAAATAAACCTCAAGACCTGGTACGCGTAAAAGCTTTACGAGTTTTTTCTACTTGTCAAATACTCGACATGGATTTTCATTCGTATGACAATGTACATAGCTGTCCACTACGTACAGCTGCACACACGCATCCGCCCGGTTGATTAAACAGACATATCTGACTGGGCGGCTGTTACCCGTATTAGAAGGGAGATTATATCATTGGTTCGGCTATGTGAATAGGTTTATTGGCATGATGGAAGTTTATACTATTATTACTATATATTACTAGACATTTCAATATATTACTATTATATTGAATAATTAACCTCTATTATATATATGTATTATATATATATATATATATATATAGTGTGTGTAAATTTGATCGTGCCACGTTCCAACAATATGAGTATAAATTTAAAAATATTTACATACACACACATATATTTATATATACAGATTCAAAAGGAGAGAGAGAGAGAGAGAGAGAGAGAGAGAGAGAGAGTTCAGTTTATTTGTAAGGTAAATTTAGTATATAAATGCCAGTTTAGACTAAGATGTTTTAATCTTATTTCTTTTTTTTTCCGCCGTTCAAATCAACGAAAATAAAATTCATCTGCAATTATTATGAATTCTTTTTTAGAAGGCTTACAAAACTCTTTTTCTGATGATAGCATGATAATGTCTAATCTTATTCGGTAATCGGTCATATTGCATTTCCTATATGTTTCCCTCCATATGCAGCGGGAACAAGAGTGAGCGCAATATCGCCTACTATTTGATAAGAACACAAAACAGCATTTACCTAATCTATCTATATTATACCACTCTACATAATCTAAATACGGATGTCTTTGACAAATATATAGAGTCTCATTTTCGGCATTTCCATCTCTAATTCATAGCCGATTGAACCTATCATTGCTTGAGTCTGTCAATACGATATTAAAGTCTGTTTAATCTTTCTTACCATGAATAAATTATACTACATCATAACATCGACATAAATATCAAATAAATAAAAAAAAGGAATACAGCCGAGAAAAAAAAGGAAATCACAACACGGGTCACTCACAACCCGGACAAGCTCTTCTGTAATACGCCTACTGTTAAATGTAGGACATTACGTTTTATGAGCATGCAATCTCTCTCATGATCCAAGATTCCGGTACTACCCCTGAATCTTTAATGATGAAAAAACTTGTCTCCGCGCCAGCCAAGTCAACTATACGTATTACGAAATGTCA
This sequence comes from Sipunculus nudus, assembly GCA_026874595.1. Lineage (NCBI taxonomy): Eukaryota > Metazoa > Annelida > Sipuncula > Golfingiida > Sipunculidae > Sipunculus > Sipunculus nudus. The sequence continues at coordinate 34,002,699 of CM049306.1, read as the reverse complement.
CAACCCTTGAGGGTTCCTTTTAATCTGATCATGTCGATGAAATTTCCTTTTTTTCTGTTTATTTAACATTATGTCGACTTTATTTCGGTCGTCGAACTGGTCTACGAAAATTAGCTCCAGCTTTAAAAGGCTGGGTCCATTTTATTTCTTTTAATGTATGTCGTTCATGCTGAATTAGCCAATCTAATTAACGAAGGCGGATATTGTGTACTGGGATCAAATCATTGTTAGAATCGTGATAGTTTATAGTGACAAGAAGCAACGTTACTATGTTATCTGCGATTACGCCATAGCCCACTCACAAAACAAAAATATGTAAATACAAAATATATAATAATTAAATGATTATACTGGAAAATACAATTCATGTAAAAGATACATGTGCTGGAAATAAAAAAAGTAATACATTAAACTTTTTTTCAGATTCTATAATACAAATGAATGCAGCTTTATCTATAGGACCTATATGAACATCATTCTTCCTCCAACAAGAAGGGCAGGAAATTAGATAATCAAGAGTATATTTTGATTAAATTTTAGAACTGCAATAACTCGTAATTAAGCGTTCACCGTCACCATAAATCGAGGCCTGTGTGGCCCTCCTGCAAAGCATTGAACGAAAATGGAGAGGGTTATGAAAAAAGGCATTTTACGTGTAGGAGTTAATATTTATATAATATGAACATTTTGAATGATATGATGAAACTATTACATATATATATATACGAAAGGAAACTATAATTTCCAAGGGCTGAGGTGGGTAACAATCATAATGGTAACGTCGTCGTCTTGGTGACGCGTTATCATATTATAAGTTGATCGAAACGTATCCGCTACTCTATAGGACGTACAGTGAAGTCGTGCATTCCCGGCACCGGAAAGACGGCCAACAACAGCCTTTAACATCAATAAAGGCGCTTGTACGCTTTAGTAATATACAACTCCTAATAAAGTATATCCTGAAGCATCGGATAAACACATTTACAATTTATAAATATGTATACTCAGGCATGCAGACCTCCACCATGTTAGTAGTATTTGATGTGGAACACTCACCACAACGGGTTCACTTTCTCTTATTCAGCCCACACTCCAAAGTCCATTCGTGCAAAAGTATTTCATACCCGTGTTTTTATTCACTTATTTGGCCCACATTCACAGGTTCAATTCTGCATTACTGTACATTTGCGAATATTCCTGTAAGTCCTAAATTACTGGACCTGGACCATGAGACTAATCCACACACACACAAAAATCGATTCTTCCTTGGCCCATTCCCGAAATGCCCTGAAAATTTCAGGAAATTCCGTTCATGAATGCGTGAGTAATTTTGTGAACAAACACACACACTCACTAACAAACACACAAACACACACACACTAACAAACACACAAACGAATTACTGTGCAAGTTCCCGAAAGCGTATTTCGGTTAATTCCAATATCCCGCATTATATTTCCATTGAAATGAAAAAGAATTGCAAGTGTTCAGTATGATACCAGTTTAGATATAACTCGATTCTGCCGTATATACTTTTAACATAGTGCTTTCCAAGAAAAATCAGATACGGTTATACCGGAATCACGACCGGCCATAATATACAAAAGTTCTGTAGCCAGTGTGACGTCATTTGATATATTTAAGATAAAATCGTTCATGGAACTTAAGTCTTTCCTGTCACATCTTGTGTGTTAATGTATTCTACAGAGCTTATACCCCGGTAACGACCAATCTAATACACCATAACGTTTTAAAAAAACACATATATAATTGAATCAGCACACATACATAAGAAGGGATTTTACAAATGGAATTTGTTGACGCAGAAGGAAATTACCACAGTCATATGTGTTATACGAGGACATAAGTATAATTAGAATACACTTGTTTGAGATAATTAGATTATCAATCAGCCTGTAGGCTATTATTAGCCAGCCGGCAACTTAATTGAACTAAGCAGTACCAGGGTAAAATGCTTATTAATATTGATGCAGGTTATTAGTCGACGCGCGGTACCAGACTATTTGCCGAGTGATTGGCTTTTTCTGACTTGTGTTTTTTAAAAAAAAAGGTTCAACAAAATATCTTTATTTATAACACGTCAGACATAATAATAATAATAATAATAATAATAATAATAATAATTATTATTATTATTATTATTATTATTATTATTATTATCATTATCATTATAAATATAATTATAATTATAATTAAATAATGAAAACGACAGCAGCTGAACAAGAACAATAACAACAGCAACAACAACAATGAAACAGATTTTCAAGTCAGGCTCTTATTTCAACAATAGGATAAAATAAGGTAATGTCATAATAATAGTGCATTATGTTGTTTGTTACTAATTTTTAAAAATATCAGGAAGGGTTTATTCTGTAGTGTTCTTCATAACAGTTATTATCAGTTTTACACCTAGTTATCGATCCATTCTCTTAATTGCTTATATTTCATTACGGTAGCATTGTTCTGGTTCCATGTTATCAAATATTAACAGCGTGGTGGACTCAGGAAATGTCAATGTGAACCACGGCACGAGGTGTTAATTGAAATCTTATAAGTAATTCATCCAGCAAGAGCCCGATCAATTATTTTTCAACAATTGACTATACGAAAGTGGGGCGTGTTTGGACACCGGCTTGCTTGGTATTATTCAAGCATTTGTATAAAGTTAACAAATATTTTAGGTATTAATCCGTATTTTCGTTAATTAAAATTCAATAAATATAATGTATCTCATTTAAATACATATGACTTCGACCGGTAGATGGCGGCAATTATTTATATCTTGGTGAGGTTAAATGACAACATCTGTTTTCAGCTACACTGCCATCTACCGAGAGCTGACACTCACTTATAATACAAAAGCAAACACAACGGTGACCCTGTGAGGGATCAATACGATCTTATGCAATTTTTATTGCGTCACTGGCGTCACGACTCAAAGTAGGCCCTATAGTATATATATCAGACCATAGGAAAAGCCAAATCCGTTATAAAACGGCTATATGTATCCACGTTGTACAATCAGCGTTGATCAGACGTGTTTTTGTATATATGGTCTCATTACTAGTACAACATATCGTCAACATGTTGTAAATAATCACAAAACTGTTATTTGTTATTTTTTTTTATTAAGACCGTGTTGCTGTTAATTGTCATGTCCTAAAACGTAATGCAAAAATACAGCTATGTTAATTAAGCATTCTTTGGAGGGTAAACATTTGTTTCATAATAACAATTAACCTATAATTTTTGTCTATTAAAACCCCTTAAATATTCACGGGCTCAAAATTGACACGTTATATATCATATATGTTTTTAATCATGGTGTGTGATATAAATAATGTTGTATATCACTGTTGCACCTCGTGACGTGAGATACATGACTTATGTATACATATTAATATACAAGACCAGATTTTCCCGTAACTAATGGCCACCAAGATTTGTTTATCTAATAAAACAGCTTTGTTTGACAAACCTTTGGTAAAAACATACATAAAAACTGATGGGGCCTTGCATGAGTGGGTTGTACCAGAGCCTGTTTGAATGTAAATCTGAGGGAAACATGCACAAGAACGCGAACTTGACACATGTTTAGATGAATTATATATACGCATAGTGCCACGACTGTGCGGAAATACGTATAATTAACCCCCAAGGCCTACCGTCAGGAACAATGCCGGTGAAAGGTCATGCATGCAGCCTTTAAATCTGAAACTCTGCGAGATCTTCCATTGGGGGTAGCGTGTGACGTCACAGTGCCTTCATCTACACGTGGCACCCTGGAGACCGATTAATACAAGCAGTGCTGGTAAATTATGCATGTTGCACTGATGGAAGAAGAGATAATTAAATTATTGTCAGTGGGAACACCTGCAACCCGAGACTGGCGTCACATGACCCTGCTGCTCCGTGCCGGTCACACGTAGAGAGAGGACTGTGCTGGCGTGCCGCAGACAAGGCTTCCAGCAGTGTTATGAAAAAATGAAACCAAAACAAACAGAGTTGATTTACATCAATAAGACAACCCCATAAAAACAGTAGCAGCAGCAAAAACGTCAACAACAACAAATAATAATAATAATAAAAATAATAATAATAATAACAATAAAATAACAACAATAACAATACCCTTTAGCTCTCCTGATTTTTGTTTTGCTACATTGTGTAAACCTCATACAAACCTACCAGTTGAATGGTTTTGCAGCACAAATACACAATAAGTGTTACCAGAAATATCTTTTGTCTCATGATGACCGCACTTTCTAATATGTTTTCTCTTACTCTCACCCCCTAGCCCAGTCACTGTTTTCAAGGAAGCCCCGGGAGTCAAAGTGACAGGAGAGGCCCAATTATCCCATGGGCAAGCCACTGTTAAACACGATTCATCTTCTCTGAAAGAATATATATATTTACTAATAAATCATTTTTTTTCATATTATATTGATGTTCCACAAAGCCCTATTAGTAGGAAGCAACCATATTTAAACTTGTTTGAACACACTGAGGCGCTGTAAAATTGTTAGTTCAAATATTGTTAATTCATGCATTATTATTATTATGATTATTATTAGTAACTAAAGTGTAAGGTATCCAATTCAAGTTATTGATTATGTTAACCGTGGGGCCTTTACCTATTCATAATGCATTATTTGAACAACAGAAAAATACATGCATCAATAAAATTTAGTGTTGTAACATTATTGTAATTTTTAAGTAGACGATGGTCAGCACACGTGTAAAAGAACTGAAATGGATTAGCTATCTTATGTTGATAGCGATGTTTTCTAGATAATTCCTGAAACGCGTGTTTACTGTGTTGTGTAGGATCCTTAAGACTGTTCGAGAAGTCGAAAATTCTCGGGGTGAAGAGTCTATAAAGGGGTTGTGTTTTGGAGCCGGGGGGCAGAGAGCAGCAGAGAAGATTCCAGCGGACGCAGAAGCGTGTGTCAGTTTCTAGGACCTTATCCAACCAGTGCGGCAATTATAGGTTTTCTAAGACTTTCTCCTGGATGTTATGCATTTGGACTTCAGTTTACATTCTGGATGTTACAAGAGCTTTATACTGGACTGTCATTCTCCGAGAGTATACATTTAAAGAACTTATCATTGTGACGGTGTCAATTGGTATCCAGGTACTGTCCACATTTTTTATTTTTCTGTGTGATTGTATTGATTTGTTGTTATACCGCTGTTTTACTGTGTAATTGTATTGATTTAGTGTATTGCTATGTTAGGGTTGTTTTAAGAATAAATTATAGTTATTTGTTAACAAAAAAACACTGACTTCTTTATTCTTTCCCAGACATTTCAAGCTGCCTAGTGTTACAGAATCTGATTTTTTTTTATCTCCGTTACAGAATTTGTGTTCATCACGCATACGTGATCTGTTTATATTAGGTTCCGTAACAAAAGTTTGGGGCTCGTCTGGATGCTTAATAGTTTTCAAATTTATTAGGCCTTGACCTGGACATTGTTTTATCATACATTGTTTACAAGATTACATATTGTTTACAGTACATTGTTTACAGGATTTATCTCAGGTTTTTTTTTATTGTTTTAACATCTTAACATTGCAGATTTCAAACCTGAGACATTTGTTGCCGATCCCGACCCTGATCAACTTGAACAGTTGACAAAGGAACAGTTGTTGCGTTTCGGACAATACTTAGGGCTAGTGTGAAAAAAGCTTTGAGAAAGCCTGATATCATTGTTAAAATCATGCAAGATCTAGTTAGCAAAGGTTTAATTGAAGAGACTGAAGTTGAAACAGCAACTTGCTATGCAATTAGAATTTAAAAAGTTGGAAATACAACATGAGCTAGCATTAAAACAGTCAGAATCAGAAAAAGAAAAAAAACAGAGAGAAGATAGGGAAGAACATGAGAGGTTAGAAAAAGAAAGACTAGAAAAAGAAAAACAAATTGAGTTAAAACGACTGGAATTAGAAAGACTTAAACTAGATCATAGTCTAAGTGCTGCCCCAACTCGCAGTTTTGATGTTACTAAACACATTAGACTTGTCCCACCTTTTCAAGAAAAAGAGGTTGATAAATATTTCTTACATTTTGAGAAGGTAGCTGAATATTTAAAATGGCCTAAGGAAAATTGGACTCTGCTGTTACAAAGTGTATTGACTGGCAAGGCCAGAGAAATATATACAGAACTTTCAGTAGAAGCTGCTGCATGCTGACTATGACCTGGTAAAACGGTTAATCCTAAAATGTTATGAGTCAGTTCCAGAGGCTTACTGCCAGAAATTGAGAAATTGGGAAAAGCGCAAAAATCAGACGTACGTTAAATTTGATAGAACATAAGAGCAGTTGTTTGATCGCTGGTGTAGTTCTAAAAATGTAATGAAAGATTATGACAATTTGCGCCAGTTTATTTTGCTTGAAGTATTCAAGCGCTGCATTAACGCAGATGTTAAAACTTTTCTTGATGAGAAAAGTCCTGAAACACTTGACATTGCTGCTCAATTAGTTGATGATTATTCATTAACGCACAAAATGTCCTTTACTAACAAATCAAACCAGTCATTCATAAACAAGAATGTAAATCAGTACGGTCAAAAGAAGTTTACAGCGCAGTCACCCAGTACTAGTAGTCCTGATAGTTCAGCAAAGTCCATTGATACATCTCAGTCCACGTCCACTGTGTCTAGGTCCAACATTTTCAAAGAAAATCTGTAATTACTGCAAGAAGGAAGGTCGTCTAATATCTGACTGCTGGAAATTTGCGAATAAACCAAAAAGCAAACCTTCTGGTTTTGTTTCAAAATCTATGCATAGCATAGTACAAGAGCCAGAATCTTTTCATGTTAAAAAGGGGTACAACTCCTTTATTGACTCCTTTATTGAAACGCGAGTTTGATGCTACGGAGGCCCACGTGGAAGAATCCGTAGCTTGCGTGGAAAAAACCTCAGTTGATTCCTGCGAGGAATTAAATAAGGCTAGGTCCTTTCAAGACTCCTGCGAGGAGTATCCTTTAAATAAGGCTAAGTCCTTTTATGACTCTTGCGGGAGTATTTCAAATGAGGCCAGGTCCTCTTATGACAAACAGAAGTTTGTTTCTGCTGAGGAAAATTCCTCTGTTGAATCCCATGAGGAGTTTGATGATAAAAAGGATGGAGATTCCTTAAAGGACTCTGAGAAAGAGTTTATGACTGATACTGTGAATGTCAGTTCTTTGTTTGATGAAGCTGAGGTAGTAGATTCCTCTCTTGACTCTGAAATGGAGTTATTTGAGCCATTCATTCATGATGGTTTTGTATCACTTTCAAGTGATTTTTCAGATTCTACCCCTATAAGAATTTTGAGGGACACTGGTTCAGGCCAGACTCTCATGTTTACAAACACTTTGCAATTTTCTAATAGATCCTTTACTGGTGCAGATGCACTTGTTAATGGTGTGTTTTCAGACAGGCACACTTCAGCTCCGCTTCACAGTATCCATTTAAAGTCAGATTTGATTTCTGGGAATATTACTGTGGGCATAAGAACTACTTTACCCTTTAAGGGAATTCAGTTGCTATTAGGCAATGATGTTGCAGGTGATAATGTACAGCCTTTACCAATAATGACAGAAAAGCCGTCACTAGATCAGGACACTGATCCGGAAAGTCAGGAAATTCCTGGTTTGTATCCTTCATGTGCTGTAACTAGATCTATGGCCAAGAAAAACACACATGAGGATAATGGTCCAGATAATAACACTCTGGGAGTCACTAGTGACTCGTCTAACGACTCGCCCATACAGGATGCAGCATTCTCAAGGTCAGAACTTATCGGGGAACAGCAAATGGACCCTGATATTTCATGTTTGTTTCCCAGGGCAGTTTCTAAAGATGAGCTATCACAAAACCTAGTTTGTTTCTATGTCAAAAACGGAGAGCTTATGCGTAAATGGCGACCACCTGATGTATGCGCTGATGATGAGTGGGCCATCAAACATCAAATAGTAATGCCCAAAAGCTTTCGCAATGAAATTCTAAGCATGGCACATGAGGCTCCTTTGTCTGGCCATTTAGGTATACATAAAACTAATCAGAAAGTTAGTACACACTTCTATTGGCCTAACCTCAGAAAAGATGTTGTACAATATTGTAAATCATGCCATACATGCTAGATGGTAGGCAAGCCCAATCAGAATCCTCCTAAGGCCCCACTTAGACCTATTCCTGCTTTCGAGGAGCCATTCAGTAGGATTATTGTTGATTGTGTTGGACCACTGCCCAAAACAAAATCTGGACATGAATACATGCTGACAATTATGTGCGCATCTACCAGGTTCCCTGAGGCAATACCATTAATTGCGCATAATTAATGCCAAAAGTGTTGTCAAAGCTCTGACCAAGTTTTTTACAACTTCTGGATTGCCAAAATCCGTCCAATCTAACCAAGTGTCTAATTTTATGTCTGGCTTATTCCAACAAGTTATGCTTGAGCTAGGTATAAAAAGCACAGCTCTTCGCCATACCATCCTGAAAGTCAGGGCGCCCTCGAACGTTTTCACCAGACATTAATAAACATGATCAAGACTTATTGCTGTGACACACAGAAAGACTGGGATGAATGAATCCACCTATTGCTGTTTGCTGTCAGAGAATCCTTTCAAGAGTCCTTGGGTTTCAGTTCTTTTGAACTAGTTTTTGGACACTCCGTACGAGGTCCATTGAAACTGCTTAAAGAAAATCTCTTGTGTGAAAATCCTGATTCTCTTAGTTTACTGCAGTATATCTCAGACTTTCGCACTAAACTACACAATGCTTGTGAGATTGCAAAGTCAAATTTAAAATCTGCTCAAAGTAAAATGAAAACAAAGTATGACAAGCACACTGTAAGTAGGACCATTGCGCCTGGTGAAAAGGTCCTTGCCTTACTTCCCATCCCTGGCAGACCTCTGCAAGCTAGGTATTATGGTGCTTACATTGTTGACAAAAAAGTCAATGATATAAATTATATACTGTTGACACCAGATAGACGTAAGAAGAAACAACTGTGCCATGTTAACATTTTGAAACCATATAATGACAGAAATAGCACATCAGATGTTGTATAAAATGTTACTGCTGTCAATTGTGAAAAAACTGACCCTGCCCCAGTTAAAGTAGATACTTATTGTAGGTGTGATGTAGACATTCAGTGTGGTACAGTACCATTGAAAAACTCAGACGTGCTTAATAACTGAATAATGAACATTTTTTTGGTGACATTCCAACGCAAACTGACATGTTGTGCCATGACGTCGATTTTGGCGAGGCAAGCGCAGTCAAGCAACATCCATATAGACTGAATCCAGAAAAGCAAAGGTATCTACAGGATGAGATTCAATATTTGCTGGACAATGATTTTATTGAACCTAGTAACAGTAACTGGAGTTCACCATGTATTCTTGTGCCAAAACCTGATGGAAGTTACCGTATGTGCACAGATTATCGAAAACTGAATTCTGTCACCAAGACTGACACGTTCCCGATTCCGAGGATCGATGATTGTATTGATAGAGACGGTATCTCCAGATATGTCTCCAAGTTTGACTTGCTAAAAGGATTCTGGCAAGTTCCGCTCACAGAACGAGCGAAAGAAGTGTCCGCATTTGTTACGCCGCAAGGACTGTACCAGTATAAAGTTATGCCGCTTGGCATGAAGAACTCACCAGCCACGTTCCAGCGCCTCATCCATATGGTTGTCAAGGACATTCAGGGCTGTGACGCATATATTGATGACCTTATCGTGTACAGCGACACCTGGGAGAAACATCTGCAAATTATTCGCGACCTCTTCGAAGGACTCAGTGAAGCACGTCTGACCGTCAACTTAGTGATGTCTGAGTTTGTCATGCACAAGTAACATTTTTGGGTCATATTGTAGGGCAGGGTCAGGTAAAACCTGTTGATGCTAAAATAAGTGCTATTTTTGCATTTCCTAGACCAGAGAACAAAAACCAAATAATGCGTTTTCTTGGTATGGTTGGATACTACAGGAAGTTTTGTCCAAATTTGCTGCTGTAGCTAAACCTTTGACTAATTTGTTAAAGAAGAAACAAAAGTTTGTATGGAATGTTCAGTTTGAAAGTGCATTTAGGAATTTGAAAGCAATTCTGCAAAGTTCACCAGTTGTAGCAGCTCCAGACTTTTCTGTCCCTTTTAAGTTAGCTGAAGATGCTGTTGATACTGCTGCTGGTGTTGTGTTGTTACAAGAAGGCAATGATGGCATAGATCATCCAATTTGATATTTCTCAAGAAAGTTTAAAGCAAACCAGAAAAACAACTCCACTATTGAAAAAGAATGTTTGGCTTTGATTTTGGCGTTGCAACATTATGAAGTTTATGCTACTTCATCAGGCAGGCCTAACAAGTTGAAGTGTAGAAATCAAAGATTCTTGAGATGGAGTTTGTTCTTACAGGATTACAATCTTGATACATACACATTAAAGGGAAAGACAATGTACTTGCTGATGGCTTATCGAGATGTTTATAAAATGTTGTAAACAAGATGTTCATGTAATGTTGAAAATAAGATGATTTTTGAGATGTTGTAAACATTTAGTGATTGTGATCGCAAAAAGAATGTTTTCTGTGAAAACTCTCTTTTTTCTTACATGAAGGGGAGTGTTACAGGTGCTCTTTTTATTGTGTGACACGGGCGTAACTCGTGTTTTGGCACCCTCGCCGGGCCGTTTGTTATATTTGCAGATTAATTTATACTGGTTGAACTCTTGTTGTCATGCTAGCTTGGGGCGAGATCACGTGTACACCATGGTGTGTAGAGGCACGGCGATGTTTTCTAGATAATTCCTGTAACGCGTGTTTACTGTTTTGTGTAGGATCCTTAAGACTGTTCGAGAAGTGGAAAATTCTCGGCTTAGGGTGAAGAGTATATGAAGGGGCTGTGTTTTGGAGCCGGGGGCAGAGACCAGCAGAGAAGATTCCAGCGGACGCAGAAGCGTGTGTCAGTTTCTAGGACCTTATCCGACCAGTGCGGCATTTATAGATTTTCTAAGACTTTCTCCTGGATTTTATGCATTTGGACTTCAGTTTACTTTCTGGATGTTTCAAGAGCTTTACACTGGACTGTCATTCTCCGAGAGTATACATTTAAAGAATCGTTGTGATGGTGTCAATTGGTATCCAGTTACTGTCCACATTTTTAATTTTTCTGTGTGATTGTATTGATTTGTTGTTATACCGCTGTTTTACTGTGTAATTGTATTGCTATGTTAGGGTTGTTTTAAGAATAAATTATAGTTATTTGTTAACAAAAAGCACTGACTATTTTATTCATTCCCTAGACATTTCACGCTGCCTAGTGTTACAGAATCTGATTTTTTTTTATCTCCGTTACAGAATTTGTGTTCATCACGCATACGTGATCTGTTTATATTAGGTTTCGTAACACTGTAAATCTATTATATTATTTTGTTAAATACGCTAATGGACAATGCGTTTTGTATAATAGATTAAGTAACTAAATTTTAAATGATTCTATTATTCATATTTCATGAATATAAACAATGTAAGTTCTTCCAGGGAGAGGAGGAACCTCATACATGTTAATTAAGGTATTACATGATTAACAATTTTCAATCAGGTATATAATTTTAGAAACTCATTATATCTACTGCCATTATTTATGTAAAACCTATTCGTGGGTCAAATGTTTAGGGATACACACATAGTTTTTTTAATTGCATTGGTTTGTTGGATCTACACAAGGTTACATGCCATGTACTTCATTTTTAAATAAAATTTACTTTGAATTCACTAATTCTTATATAGTTCTATTGTAAATTCAGTTGACATCTCAGATGTCCTCAACAGGTCCAAAAAGAAATAATGGCATATGGCCTTGTTATTTCTGCAGGACACATGCTCCTTTTTTGATTCTGAGCGAGAGTGAAGTTTTCTTCTGAACTTCCGCCCCCCCCCCCCCCCCCATAACTGAGAACACTGAAACTTATGCTGCACACGTGCACACAGGTAAGGTGCGAAGGGTTTCATTCATGTTTTACTTGACTCTAGAAAACCTTAGTAATATAAGAGTTAAAATTCTAAGAACAAAATAGGAGTTATTGACTTTCTCTTAACAAAAAGGGAGTCTTAAAACACAATTATAATTTTCCAAGTTAATATGTGATAACTTTTATTTTTTTATTACGGACACATTTGGGAAAATTAACAGATCGGCTACGGTCTGTGTATTGATTCGTCATATCGTTTTCACTCTGTTGCCGTGTCGTGTATCCGTACATCCTCATCAATACAGACATCAAACACAGGTGAACACGTGACCTCATTTTTCTGTTCAATTTATTTATAGCATTTATGGGGGCGTCCATTTGGTTCATGAAATGTCTAAAATTATCGCTATAGTTATAACATAGTACAGTAGTAGTATCAGATAGGCCTCCGGTGGTGGTGATATCTGCGTCCTTTAGTTAGGTCATGCGTGCGTGCGTCCTACATTTCAGTACTATTGTCCTAGGCACTATGAAGTTTTTTTTACTAATCAATATACTCCTCGATTCCGGTTAGCTGTCGGCCTTTTTGATGGTTTTATCATTGAATGTCATTGTCTTTTTTTGTCACAGATTCGGCAAGTACGAGTAAACGTTCTCAAACTGCACCAACACCTCAGATTTGCCTAAAGGTCATACATCAATAAACCAATGTTTCACCACTTGGGCCCGACACCCTTAAACGACGACACTTTTTCTTAGCGCACATTATATAGCGCGAGCTTTGAGAAATGATCATTAGAAGACTGGTATGTGTTATTGCCACATGAGCTATGGCCAGCTGTAAGTTAATTTCTTTCTGATGATGAACACATGAGGATTTCATCTCTCTCACTCTTGACACTCACTTTCTTTGAAGTCCTAATGGATAGTTTTTACAATGCTTGAGAGAATAAGCTCACTTGATTAAGTATATACAACCGAAGGGTGAAATCAGGTCTGGAGTGACATGCTTATATCAAAGGCGCTTTTCCCGCAATTTGACGTCTATTAACTTTAATCTTTCTTAAAAATAGGGCGGAAAATTCCGATTCTAAAACATACAGACTGTTGCTTTGTTTCTATCCACGTGTTTATAACAAATAATGAAGGGGGGGGGGGGGCTTGCCAAAGTAATACAAATACTTTAAACAAAGAAACCTGGGGATAGGTGAGATGAACAAAGTTTTGCAAATGGCGTTTTGTAATACGTGTTCTTTCAGCTAGCGTACAAATGAGACGAACCACCATCAGTTAAAGAAGATAAATCTAGTTGGGTAGATTTACTAACATATGAAGCTGTCACGAAACGCTTGAAATCTAAGAAATAATCCCCTCACCCGACCTCTTTGGGCCCCAGTCCTCCACGGGCCAAATAATGCACGGGTGTACCTTTGTCTGCAATAACCCTTTCAGTCCTCTCATATTGATTTACCATTACACAATATACGGCCAAGTGACATACATTTGCCTTGTATATGTAATAGAACAACAATGTATTTATCAGCGAAGGAGGACTCAAGTCTAGACTCGGACTCGAATTACCTAGACACGGACTTGCACTCGGACTCGGATGTCTTTGACTTAATTACATAACTGATATTTCTGCAGCAATAAAATATGGTTTTCCTATTTTCCTATTTTTTTTATGTGGAATCCCTGTGAATATATTCAGTTTTTTTTACAACTTGGCAAGTACACTTTTTTCCCATTAAAGTTTGTACATCAATCTGGCAAGGCATTTTGGTACATTACCGAAATTGTGGTATCATTCATCAATATATTATATTATTTATTCATCGATTTACTAAGTCTACAAAAACACGGAGTCATTGATTTCATTAATTCTGTTCACACAGAAATGTATAAACAAAGCGAGAGCAGTTTTTCGAGCTTTCAGAATCAAAAGCAAGTGCGTTAGTCAGTACATCCTTAAAAGTGTTCCTTAATTTTGTATTTGTCCTTACAGATTATATTGGGATTGCTAAGCTCCATAATGTTATCATCACAAATGGCATCAAATTAAAGATACTGTTATAACGGTATATCCTTAGTTTCGACATTCGGCTTGCGATATCTGGGTTTTGCCGGCCGCCATAAAAATGTTTCGAAATAGCGGCAAGGTTAGGGTTTGATGAGGACAAGGAAATACGACAGGGAAGTACTCGGAATGTCACAAGGTATGAATATATCTGACGACAGTGTTTTAATTCTGACCATTAGTCCCGTATCTTAAAAGTTGAAACCGGGGAGGGGGTGCTCTAGAGATGACCGATCCCTCATCCGCAACCTGTATATTACGATAATTGTTTTGGCAGGAGAAGCCTACTGTTCATGAGAACCTTGGCTGCAGTGTGTTCAGCTACAGTCGCTTAAATCCTTATTTTAGCGGAAATTTGGAAAAAGCGACAGAGCATAGGACAAATACGTATTTTGGGCACCTCTTTACTGATACAAGCTCCGTACGAAGTACTACGATGTAAGGCATCGTGTTCGTATTAAGTTCACAGTTACGTCCGTTTCTCTGTAAAATCACACCAACTAACAGAGATTCAAGCGAACTTGGTTCATAAATGCGAACACTAACAATGTGAAAATACTGATTCGAGATCGAGCGTTTAATTATATGTCACTGGCTGAAAAAAAAATTCCACAAGCAACGTTAAACTGGTTATTGTTAATACTAGTATATATTACCCTATCAAGCGTTGGAACTGGTACTCCCAACGTAGGCAGGGACTGGTTTTTCATTAAAGCCGAGTTCGGGTATTAACTGATAGATGGCGCTACAATAGTAATTTCGCCAATCTATGTAAAATTTCTCATGGTTTATGGGAAATTATTGAAACTGATCCCGTTTACGTCCGCATGAGTGTCTCAACAACTATCAAACTAATTTTTAAAACTGAAATTACGTTTTCTTCATTAAACATAAAAATATAATATGTAATATTTTTAAAGAATATGATTATTGTACATAATAATAATATAAAACAAAAATATAGAAATAAAAAATATATCTATGTAATAGTATATAATGTATTACCACGAGTATTACTGCATTCTCGTTCAGTCGAGAGTGCCTCAAACTGCAGTGAAAAAAGGAAGGAAAAAAAGCAAGCAAAACATATTTGAAACCGGACGACTTGCAATACGGCTTCGCACGCCACAGATGGCGTGAACTCAAAACCAGAGGAAAAATAGAGTTCCACAATGTTGATTGACATGGAGGAGAAGATCCAAAGATAAACGTATGTGGGTGGGGGAGACACTCTGTTCAAGGATCCGTCACGACACACCTACAGCAGCGGTCGCATTCATAGGGGGGTGAGGGGGGGGGGGAGTGCACACGGGGCTCGTGCCCCTTTTGCTTTCCATTTTTCTGCTGCTTTGCATACTTCATCCTTTCCTTTCATTCAATAAGTATTGCATCTCTAAATGACATTATGAGATCAATCGTTTATCATTTATCCATTTCCTAACTATTGCTCCGATAATGTTCCCCTGTTTCAGCCATTCTCTCTTTTAAGAGAACTCAAAGCGACCCAGTGACTGGAAACGTAACCCCCTGGTCAATGGAATGTAAGACAAAACACGCAGCTTTCTGTGTAAATTTTTGTTACAGTTTGTATTACAATATGCAATATTAATGAATATTAACATGGTAATATAAACATTTTCTCCAATAATTTGGGCAGACAAAACCTATTTCTTTCGTACTTCAAAGACTGCCTAATATGCCTACCGCAAGTTCTTTTATTTAAGATATGGGTAACTGAACACGTTGCCCAGTTATATTTGTTTGTGACATTTGATGTTCCTATTTATAAAGATACTGAGAGTAGTGTAGGTTGAAGTTTTGTCTTAACCCTGTGCCCCCCGTATATAGCAAAATCCTAGATCCGCCAATGGCATTTCACTCCTGTAATCCATTTTACTCGATGAATGGGATCCGTTTCACTCACTCATCTTTCAGCACTAAAATTGCACACTGCAGGAACATCTCATGTTTAAAAATGACCATTTATCCTGTGTTTTTAACCTAACATTAGTTACCATCAATCTACCAATTTTCAGCACCTTCGAATATGCATACAGAGACCGATTGATTAATAGAATGTTTGATAGTGCTGCGCCATATTATTGATCTATCATTCTATATCATAATATGGTATTTCAAATATTGCGTATCGCAAAATATCGATATTTCCCGTATTTTGATAAGCGTGCCTAAAACTGATTTTTTTTGCGCAGTAAAGATAATGTTTTTGTTGCAATTTAGAGACCTAAATTTATTGGGATTTAGTCTTTAGACGTTTATTAAGAAATGTTCAAGTATGCCTGATACACCATAGATCATAGGTCCGTACCAGGAAATTTTCATGTCTGCTCGATGACTGATTGGTAGCCGAAAAATATTTCCATATACATGTACAACAAAGAAAAAGGAGTGCTGAAAACAGTCATTAATCATCTCTTAATATTCTTCCCTTAAATTTTATGATAACTGCATTAAGATTAAGTGTCAAGTATACAGTTTATGAACGGCAGCCTTGCGACGTGGAACACGGCTTTGATTTCACACACCAGTTATACATCTTGCTGGTAAACTACGGTCTTTCATTCTCCAATTGACAATATTTTTGTACACTTAGTCCCTAAAGAAAGCTCTGATTTAAAGATTACTTTCACCTAGTACATAAGTAAGTAACATGGTTCTATTTCGTGTTTGAAATAAACTGATTTACATAAACTTTCATTGTTTCATTATATATAACATGATAAAAAAGGTTAAATAATACTATGTTTTAGAGCCGAGAGAGAGGTGAGTGAATATTCCAGCGGACACAGAAGCGTGTATGTCAGTTTGCGGGACCTATTCCGATTAGTGCGGCAATTATGGATTTTCTTAATATTTTCTTCTGGATTTGTGACGAATCTTATTTGGTCTTCAGTTTACTTTCGGGATTGTTACAAGAGCTTTACATTGGACTTTTATTCTCCGAGAGACAGTGGTGGTATCCAGGTCCTGTGCACTTCGGTTTTTTTTTTGTTTTTGTTTTTTTTTTTTTTACTGTGTGATTGTATTGATTTGCTATTATACTGCTGTTATACTGTGTCATTGTATTGATTTTTTGTATTGTAATGTTAGGGTTGTTTTAAGAATAAATTATGGTTATTTGTTCACAAAAAGCCTCACTTTATATTTCATTATATGTTCAACAAGTTTTATACTTCAGCTAATAATATACAGTGGTGCCCGCTGGTGGTTCTTAACTGTTTTCCCGATAATCAACTATCTTCATGTGCACGTCCGGAATGCCCGCGTATTTGCCCTTAAATTATCGAGAAATGTTGCCAGATTTATTCTAAATAGGTTCATTTTCAATATTTGCTCATTAATCTAAAGAAGTTTTGCATTATTTCTACAAATCTGACTATCTTTTGGCAATCTACAACAAACTCTATCAGTGTACCCAGCGATCGATTCGCTAGAGCATGCACCGCCATCTGTTGTATATGGAAAGAAACTCATTTTGTTGGCCAAACAGAGTTAAACGTTTAGCTACAGGTTTTTGTATCACATTGATGTTCACAGTAGCCTGTCCCTCTTTAGTATATATGAAATATATATATATATATATGATATATATATATATATATATATATATATATTTATATATATATATATATATATATATATCCGAACCTCTCTCTAGGGGCACCTCCATAAAGTAGGCACCTCTATAAAGTTGGCACTTTTGGGCAGTCCAATTTTTTCTCCTCTTTTTTATGTTTACCTATAAAGTGGGCACCTAAATATTCTGTAAAGTGGGCACTTTTCCCGAGCTTATGTGGGTACTTCATTGTAATTTTTTTAATTAGCAATCAGAATAAGCGCTAATTATTAAATACATTTCAGTTATTAATGATTTAGCTGATGAACAAGTCAGATGTGTACTGTCTGATTGCATAATCATACCAATAGCCTTCTTGACTCGAGGCTAAGCATGGGATGTTGGCATACTATAATTAGACTGCTATAATGTGCATGCACAGGCTTCAGTCAGACCTCAGTCCAGACTGGCTTTTTTTAAGATGTTTTATAGCTACTAGTGATTGTATGCATCGCTCAGTGGCTATTATTTCAGCATTTGTACTGCTTAGCATACTTCTGATCTGACAGTCACTAGACTTTCTTATGTCAGCGAAGCAAATAAACTGCTATGGGTAATACAATGAGTGGAAGCTCAATTTCTTGGTACACTGAGATAATGTAATAGAGTAAGCCCCCCCCCCCCCCCCGGTTCAGTATAATGTTTACTTAGCAGCTGCACTTAATAATCAACATCAACACTGGTCTTCCGCATGCATTCTATGTATTTTGTTACTTTCTACTTATAATATACTTTAAATCAAACTGAAATATAAAGGTTTGGCAAAGCCCTAAAAGTGTACCTGTTGAAAGATTCTAAGAGTGTCTTGTCTGAGAGAAAGTTTGCAGACCCGTATGGTATAGGAATTAGAATGCATTGAATAACTTATCCAAAAATCAGAAAGAATAAAATAACACAATCAATGCTTGTAGGTTATGTACATCAATAAATATTATAACACACACACACACCCTCACACACATAAGTAAAAATATATTCATATTAACAATTTAACACTGTTAATTATTGAACTTCAGGTTTTTAACAGGGAGAAAGTACAAGCTTCATTTTAATGAAGAACTCTTAAAATATAAGCAGCTTATTAATATATCAAAATAGGTGGTAGCACTAAGTGGGGCAGCTGCTACCTCCATATAGGGCTCTGGACAATTGAGGGGCAAAACGGTCGGCTCTCTCTCTCTTTTGCGACCTGGGTTCGATCCCCGGCGAGAGTGGGTTGTAGTTGCCCGTCCAAGGCTGGTGCTTTTCTCCGGGTTCTCCGGTTTACTCCACCTGAACAGTCTACCGAACGCCACAATCTGAGCCATGGAGAGTGCCGCGAATATTTGCAATACCTATTTGTAAATAAGTATATATATATATATATATATATATATATATATATATATATATATAAGAATACAAGAAGATTAAAGAAAAAAGCAACCAGTTCCTTCATTTTGAAAACCTCCAATGTTTTACAAAGAAGAAATCAACAAAATGTATACAATGTAACCCGCAATTATGACCCCCTTTTTGAATGACCAAAGTAGTCGTGAAGAAGTCAAGAAGGCTATTATTATTAATTCACAATGAATGATGTTCAAAACGTTTGAATAGGAAGATACTTCGACCTGGAAAAACAATGAAGTGCCCACATAAGCTTGGGAAGGTGCCCACTTTAGGTAAACATAATAAAGAGGAGAAAAAAATGGGACTGCCCAAAAGTGCTAACTTTATAGCGGTGCCCTAATGGAGGTGCCCCTTAGAGAGAGGTTCGGCTGTGTATATATATATATATATATATATATATATATATATATATATATATATATATGATGAATCTGGATCACGACCGTCGGTTTCGCCTCGTCGGCCCGTCAGGTGACTGAAATTCAACTAGTTGCGATATTGGTTTTTATAATTTCTTTTTAGCACGGTTGGGTGCTATATATATATACATATCGTTCGTCAAAGGTGCAAATTCAGACTCAGGCAAGCTCGTTCTTGTCGAAGTTGTATTAGTCTCATGCATCTTGGCAAGAGTTCATATTAAGTCAAGAAAAAGCCCCAAGTTGCAATTTTTAAAAGGTTAGCTAGGAATCTGCATTCTACGAAAAAAAAAGCCTACGCTATGTGGGCATTCACTTATTCAGTCCATATTTTGAGGTTCATTCGTGCATTAGTGATTGCACATTTGTGAATATTCCTGGCGTTCCTAAATGTGGGTTTGTGCCGGATCCACACTCAGGTCAAAAAGAGACTCCCCAGAAAAATTTGAAAATGTCCTGAAGATTTCATGAGATCCCGGTCAGGATTTCGTAAGTTTATGTTGAAGACAAACACACACATAAACACACATACAAACACGCACGCACGGGGATGAATCCATGTCTACCTTACGGAAACATTTAACATTCCTACTTGCAAAGGACTAAGTATGATTGGATTAATGTTTCCAGCTATTCACAAACATTATATATCGATGACTTCTATTTAAAGTAAACTGCTCCGACTTTTATTTTGTAGCAGTCCTTAATTTACACAATCGCATCCCATGCAAAGACCATGAAATGTCCTTTTACTGAAGAGAGCACTTTCATCTATGACATATACTTAAAAATTTGTTGTGTAATTTAAAGTTGTATTGAACATTTTGATCGCGCCTATCAACCCAACGACATTTTGATCTTAATTGTAAAATGTTATATGTGCTGCCATCTGATGACAATATTTAAAACTAAAGGAAAATCATTTGCTATGAAGGTCATTTGTTTTTACAATAGAATGTATGATTCGTAATACTGCATCCTATTTATCTTAGAGTGTCACATTCTTGCATGAGGAGTTTTCAGGAATAATCAATAGTGACGCGGGAGTGAAAAGGGATTTATATATCTAATACCATTACCACAAACGGCGCAGTGATGTGTGTCTTTAGATATTAAGACATATTCTCAAACCTTTTAAAACAATAAAGAAACTAAGATAAGCAAATCACATGTGATTTCACATCCATTTACGTCTAACATTACACGTATCATGACATGCAGAGTCTAACATGCCTGCATCCAAGTATAGTTAACGAAATACAGAAATCAATAATCATCGCTACCTGGAAGTGTCCATGGTACATATTCTGACGTAAAACTAAGCAAAGCGGAGAGACTACATATCTACCTGTGCAAGAATCCTTATTAAACCTGTGTGTGTGTTACACAGAAAAACTCATGCTGCGGATCACTAGCCTCATGGTTGAATCACAGGTGAGCTCTGCTGGCTGGAAAAAAGGCGGCCCCTCATATTAGTGAATGGCATTTTTTTATTTTTACGCATTTCTTACTTGTATTTTCTAGACTTGGAAATCTTAGAAGTAATGTCACAATTTAGCCCCAGAAAACAAAGAGTTCTCATTAAATGAAAAAAAATGCACGTATTTTCAAAATATATTTCTACACCATGCAGAACTTGAAGAAGGACGGTCCCACAAGTTCGAGCGAAGTGCCTGTTTAGAAAAAGTCCATGAACCGTATGTTGCTCTTCTGCGGCCCAAGGGTAGAGCACAGGACTAAAAGCCTTGAGATCTCGGGATTGAATCTCAGCCGAGGCGGTATAACCCAGCCATTCGGAAGATTAAACACGGTGACACCCTCAGGTACAACAGTCACCGGGCTTGGTAACTACCAGGACATAACGTGATAGGAATCGTGTGATACTGCCCTAGCTGTAACGTAGTCCGAAACCGGAATGGAATTCTGCAGATGTAATATACTTTGTAAAGCTAGCATTACAAATTGCAGGCGGTTATCTCTAAAAACAGAACATAAAAACAAAACAATTGCTCGTTTAAATACCCGAGGATAAAAAATGTTTATTTAAACGGTATTGCATTTTTAACCTGTCTGAATTCTAGAAATCAAGACGTCATAATGTGTAGTTAAGGCTTTGCATATTACAGTAAATCTGTGAGGTTATATTCAAATTTCTCTATTTTGGTTTAAACGACTTTGTGGAGCCATTGAAGGGGTCTAATCACCAATAAAGTATGTTGAATTAATGCTAAAAAATAGCTTCTTAACTTTAAAATAAATTTGTACGTGTCAAAATTTTGCCCTGAAACCATATGCTTACTCTTGTAAACAAGTGTTAAAAATGGCGTCAATATAAACACAGCCTGTGATCCACACGCTGTGTGGGGCGCAACACCTGTCAATCAGGAGATGTCCTGACTGTCTTAGCTCAGAAAGTATAATACATGGTTCCACTTGTTGAAACTGCGGTTCACAAGAGGACCTCTGTTCAGGCCTTGGTTTAGTTAACAGACACAAGTTGACTGTGTTTACTCATACGCGGAACCATAACAAGGTATAACCCAGCCGTATGCGAGCTACTGTGACGCTGTGATTTGACGGTTTTGCTGGGAAACATTTGTATAAAGCCAGAATGAACTGATAGTGTGAAAAATAAGCATAATATTGCTCCTGATTATGTCCCTTTAACGTATCAACGTCATTAACGTGACATGTATAGGGATGTATATTATAGTAAACAGCTGAGAAATTGGTGTAACAACCCATACAAAAATAAGTGGTAAAACGACAAGAATAAGAAAAAGAAATTCGTGATGATTATGTATTCAATTGTCTGTTGCGGAGCCCCCTTATTTGAGCTTCAAACCCATGTTCGATTTCTTTAGTGTTTTGTTTTGTAAAACTATATACGTTATGCATTAAATCGAATCTATCCCTGGTGTTTATACACTGAAAGTATATTTATGAGAATGCGTTTGTGTTCTTAGTTTTATTCCGATAAAGTCAATTACCCTAGTATCATCTACTGATCTCGCATGGCTTTAATATTTGTTAGATTATATCAATAAATAAGTATTTTTTTTAAAGATTTTTTTTTGGTGGAGGTACCGCCTCCATTTTTTTTAATGCTTGCTTAACTAAGTATGTACATCTGCAGAATTCCATTCCGGTTTCGGACTACGTGACAGGGGCTTACACACGATTTTCTGGCGTCAACCAGGCTCGGTGAATCACTCCTGCGGGTCCTGGGTGTATCTCATCCCCATTGCTGGGGCATAACACCGAGGAACCCCCGAAAGGCGATTTTTTTATGCAACAGGTCAATTATACGCTGAATACCTTATGATGGCAGATAATATATAGAAAACGATGTACTGCGTTCTCTTATCTATTGTTAACCGCAAAATGGCGGGATTGCAGCTTCTTACAATAAACCTAAAGATAGCATGAATAGTAAAGAAACATAGTGTATAATTACAATTATCTAATGTTGTTAACAAGTCATCTGAAATGTGTCTGACCTGAAACTATTCAAATGAAAATAAAAATAACGGGCTACACAATGAAGAATCTTGCGTGGAGGCCGAAGCTCTTCAATAACATCTCCTTCTCGATTGTCCTACTGTCTAAAAACAAGCAGCTGTTGTCCCGAAAGCAGTGCTCCAAATACGAAGAAACCCGTAAGATAAAATAGTAGAAAACATTAATCCATGAATTATCAGATTAGGGATCCGAAGTTAGTTCTGCATGGGCTCAGGTAATATGCAGCTGTATCAGCACATTTATCTGAATGAACTGATACTGACTCTAGCACAATGATGCCAGTCCTAAACGGATCCACTGATTGAAATGTGGTTTGGCGGGATGTGCCTGGTAACAGTCGAAAGACTGATGAGGTCACGCCCTCTGGTTGCCATGCGGGACACCATAATTCTCTGTGTGACAAATATAGGCCATAGGTGAAACGTGAATAAAATAACTGGTGTCCCGGAAACCTGATAAGAGGGATCACACGTAAACACATGTCCCGTTCTTCATACCCACAGTCAAACATTCCAATGGACTTTGTTCTGCTGCGTGTTATATTGTGGTTAGTTTCCCATTTGCGGAGTTCACATTTCGCGATTTTCACCTTAATTAGTATTGTGAGGATCCAGTTTTCGCAATCGCACTATATAAAGGACAAGCACAGAGTATTAAGATAATTTTATTAATTAATTATATCAAATAATATGTAGGAAAAATATCTTATCAAACAGACGGAGACTCAAGGAAACATCAGTTGAGTGGAAATCAGTGTTCATCAATAGCAGATATTTGAAAGCAAGTTTATAATATCATTTATAAAAGCAACATTTGAACAAACAAGATCCATTATTATGGATAATATAAAATTTTCAGCTTCCAATGTGCCCTTAGCGATGGGACTACTTGTTCAAGGTTTAATGTTGGCGATAATTCCTCTTTCGCGGATATCGCGAATTTGAAACCTTATAGAACCAAAAGACAGCCACAGAATATGGGTGTTTTGCGGAATTTTTTAACATTTCCGAATTCGTATATCGATAGAATTTTAAGGGCCATGGTATGAAAACAATAGAGATTCAGGGTAAATTTCAATGCGGATTTCAATATACACACACGTAAACATAATATTTTATATACATTATGGCAAATTTATATGTATCAGTTCGAGAAAAGAACGCATGAAGATACGTGGAATGGTCTGGTTGCTCGAAATTCGCTCTGTACTCCCATCCAATGTATACACATATATCTTTTATGTTTTAAGACATTAAAGAAGCACCCATGGCAAATACTCGTTCAATCAAAATCAGTCTTAATGTCATTTAAAATTTATATTAGACTATTAATATCATATAGAATCTTTTGTAGTGATTTTTTCTTATGAGATATATGTATTTATGAAATTTACATTAATATACATATGATATTAAATATATATGGCACCATTTTCTTGTACAAACATGATTCTATAGCTTGTGACATTCTTAAATTATCCGAATTAACATTTTTCACCTAAAAAGCAGTGTTTAACACGAAAACGAGATAAAACACTCTCAATGGCATCGGTCTCTGGTTCTGAATTTTGAATACATTTTAAAATGTTACTTATTATTATTATTATTATTATTATTATTTCATGTTTTTTATAATAATCGTCATCATTATTATTTTCATCATCATTATCATTTTACTTTTTTCTGTGCAGAAAACTGTCCAATAATTTACGTCAAAGTGAAAATACAGTTTGAACAGGTGTGGCGCTGACGGCAAATCATACATTCTAAAACAAACTTAATCATTCTGTGTAAAAGGTATCCCAAACATACTCTGCCTGATTATGTTTACAAAGAAAATTATTTACATGTTTATCAACATTTTCCAGTGACACCCCCTACAAGCTGCCAAATAATTCCAATGTCATTTTCAGTTCGTTGCTCAGGCAATAGATGGCGCCAGTGGGCAACTCATCTTGCCTCCATTTAAGCCCTAGGTTGCATTAGCTGGTACGTGTAATTAATATACTTTAAAAAAATAGTTCAGATGTAAAATAATCCGAAACACCTTGTCTTTGAAAAAATATCAAAAAGCTTTAATATATATGTACATATATATAATTCTCTAAATAGTGGAGGGGGATAATTACATTGACCTTCCCCCTTGCAAAGACGTGTGGGGGGGGGGAGGGAATTATACCCGCTATACCCCCCTCCCCCCTTTTATTACCGCCCCTGATTTTGGCAAACCCGTTACCAGTCTTTATTCTCATTTTCTTTATACTTGCATGAAGATATTTTCGCTCCTCACGCAGCAGTAATGTACTGGCGTCGTCCCAGACTTCCTTCCGTGTAACCGCTGCTTGGTATAGTAACATTTTCTGCATGGATTTGAACACCAGGATGTGCATAGGGCAAAGGATTGTATAATCAGCCCAACGAGAGCATGGTATTACATTGTGCATCCAGCCCAAAGCTTAAACATGCAACATCCGCTCTCGTTTGTCTCATAACACCCGCTCTAGCATAGGGCCAAGAAGCAGGCCAACGAGAACTTGTGACCAACGAGAGGGGGTGTCGCATATTTAAAAATTGGGCTGGATCCACATAGCAATACAATGCTGGTCTGATTGCAGTTCTGCGCTCTTGATGCACCCATGTGTTGGAACCCAGAGAACCCTGCTATACAAAGCATCGGTCACATGAAAGAGTGTTTGGGACGACGGTAGTATATAACTGCTGCGTGAGAAGCGTAGAATATATTCGGCGCTCTGAATTTTGAAATACGAGGTCAGTCCTACACCATATGCAATTACTGCGCATTCATTTAATACTGGTGTAAGTAAAAGAGATAATTTAAAACAGGGGCGGAACCACGATCTTAGAAAAGGTGATTGGGCGCAACATGTTGACACAAGTCTGGTTTGCTGAATTACGAGGGAACAGATGCGGATCCATGGCAGGGGGTCCAGACCTCCACCTTCTTTTGCAGCCGCCGCAACCTTAATTAAGGAGTTTCAGACCAATTTTTGCGGCCTGGACCTACCCCCTTCCTTTTCCGGACCTGGCAACCATTTTTAGGCATTGACATTAGTCCTCCTGGGTTGGACCTCCTTTTTTCCCTAAATCCTGGATCCGCCCCTGAGGAATGTTATTCTTATTCAGGTGTATATATTTAAGGTCGAAAAAAAGGTAAGCCTGCCGAATGCTCCCCCTTGCACAAGCCCATCTCACGTGTCGATCTACCCGTACTTCCGTAAAATTTCTTCACTTGATTCTTCTGTAAAAAAATAAAAAAAAAAAACATAATATTACATTGATTTCATAAGTTTATATTTACACTAAGGTGGGTATGAAGTTTTCTTATGCAAGAGATCATACGAACTTAAAGATAAATTTCACAGTTTTCTACTATCTACTCAGCTATGGTTAATACATTACGTAGCCCTTTATCTCTCATTCTGTCATAAATTGTAGGCATTTGTCCAGAATTACAGACTTGAATTTCTGTTTTTTTTTTTCTCTTGATTGCTTTATAAGATAACTTTGTACACCTATACCATGGTTTTACCAGAACATTTTTCGCAAACATTTAAAGTTCTTTTTTATATGATATTGAAGGCATTGAGTTGATTACATTTTACACATAGTCATTGTTCTAAAGGCGCCGTAATTAAGTAAGAGTCGTCAGCGAAAACTAAGATTGACGACCAATTATACCATGAGGAGCCTTCTAACGTATGAGTTAAGGACCTATCGACAATCGTCCCCCATAATGATTTCCCATCCCGCCAAAACCATCATTGGTCTCCTGGGATACAGGACCTATTAGAAGATCTTTAAACCTCATGAAATGTCTATAAAATAACGCTCTCTAGCAATACATTGTTCGCCAACGATCCCCTGGTTTTCGCATCGCGGGCTCTTAAACAGCGAAGGAGATTTTTTTGGTGTACACTTAAACGAATTGCGAATTAGAATGTGGATTACATGGCAAACAATCGACAATTAGGAACACATGATTGTAGTTATGGTTGAAAAAGTTTCTAAAAGAAACATATTGATTGTGTGAATTTAAAAGAAACCTTTTATATGATAAATGTTTAATGTGTATGGCGACTAATTAGAAGACAATCACTATATCATGAAAGGCAAGTTATTCTTTTATTTTCAGTCTTGAGAATTTTTATCTCATACGATTTTAACTTTGTCTTTTTAAAAATTGTTATTAGTTAAGCTAGCATCCCTGGCAAAACAGTTAATTTTTTTCATTTTTTTTCACAAAAATTAACATATTAAGAAAAATATTTTTTAAACAAGAAAGAAACAGGGTAGAGGTTAAACCAAAGTAAATTTTTGAAATATTGCCTTTTACTTTGATATTATGACACTAAAACGTGGTTTGTTTTACTGGTTGCTTAAAATTGTGTATCTTTCAAATTCAAAACGTAAACATTTCAAGCACATTTATATACTCTACGAAAATGAATGTGAAATACATAATTCTATTATAAAGTACACTTCACTAGATTTAGAATTGTACATATATTAAATGACTAATATTAATTTTAAATGACTTACAGCTTTATTTTCATTGAAGGAGCTCTTGCAGGGATTTTACCTTAAGGCTCGGAATCGTTACAATTTAGACGCGCCATACATACCCTTTACATAAACGGCACACTTAAAGTGGGTGTCCTAGGGGGACACCTGGTAGCAGATACAAGAAGAAGGCCGCAGGTACTTGGGCAAACATGAATTCAAGAGAAAAAAAAGCATTAAAGGTTAACATTACTAAATAACATTTGCTCTCTGGCCAATACAATACGCGAATCTAATGTTTGTCTCACTTTCGCTTGTTGAGACTGCCGTCCCGACAACATGTGTGTAAGTTCCGAGTTAGTTCGCTCTCGCCAAGTGATCCTAAACCAGATATAATCAGGGACATAACGAGAAAGGCGTCATCTTTTTTCCCCTGAGCCTAATGTACATAAACATCAGAAACCAAATCACCAGTCGTAACGCAAAACGTGAACCGACGGGTGGCGGGGTGTTCCTTGTCTGTATATAGTAAAATAAATAAAAAAAGGGCTTAATAAAAAAACTCCTTACTCTCTGCATGAGAGAGGGGGGTAGAAAAAAAAACGCGAAATTTTATTAACATAGCGCTAACTCGATTCTGTGTGTGTCTCCGCAAGATATCTAAAAAAAAAGTAACACGGATGCTATTGAAATTTATCATATAGTTTGGTATGCTGAAAATCTGAAAAGTGAAAGAAATTAGGTGTAATGCTTAGCGTAAATAACTCAGGGATTAGCGTTTAATGGGCTTTTACGGCATACCCTACAGGACGTATAGCATGTGAGCATTTGATATGGCCATCCTTGGAGTGCGAGTCGTGACGTCACAGAGGAAAACGACGTCACTCCATGGGCCGTTTCTCATTCGGAACTCCACGGCCGAATCCGTTGGATGTATCTATGGAGAAGTTCGCTGGAAATCCATCGGGTTGTCAATTCTTCTGACTCTTCCAAAAAATATTCACAGAGAGTCAAAAAAATAAATTGATTTGCTATAATATTGTGTAATTTATGGGCTTGATATGGTTCCGACAGTAATGTAACTGGAAAGTTCAGTTTATCACAATTTATCGCCCACTGGGGTGGACTTCCTGGGTTGTACTGTATCCCCGTGCGGTCCAAATCAGTATACCTGGCATTTTACCCTCTATTTCTTAGGCCAGTGTTTGATTTATAGGTTTAAAGGTAGAATATGTGAGGACTGGAATCCCCTGTACACAAAAATATTTTGCTCTTTCAAAGCGCACAACGGGTGTGCAGTTGACCTGGCCGTGACCTTGACTTGCCGGAATATTTTTCATGGCGGCCCTTTTGTACATACGAGGCTAGAAGCCAACTTATTCGGCCGAGGTGTTCCGAATGGGCCGTTTCCCTGAAAGGTGTCACTTAATCAACGTCCAGCATAGGAGCTACGTTTGTTCTCCGCTGTGTTAATGGTCAAGGACAGTAATACCATGATATCAAAGGGTATTTTTTTTTTTCAAAATATTACCAAAGAAAAAGTTCCCAGGAATGACACAAGTTTAATTAACATTCCAAGGCACCAACCTTGAACACATCACCTTCTGTGCAGGGTTGGCGTATAACATGATCGGACGCTCTTTTTATTTACCTTCGTTATTACAGAGTTTATATATTATTTTCTGGGAATATGTTTTTATTAAGTATGAACTTTACAAAATATACACATTTCAATTGTTTTTATTTTCCCTAAAAATGAATCATACATTAAACCAACATATCAATGACAATAATGATAATCCTGGTGAAAAATATGTATTTATTCTAAGATGGCAAATTCACTCGAAGATACTTTAAGTGTGCTCATGGTTCGGGATTAAGCTCACGTAGTTCCTGCTGTGACGACCAAATCCTACACACATTAGGTCATTTTAAACAAATTACATATTTTTATGAAAAGAATACTTTATTCGGACATTACAACGAACATGGGGCGATTATTACATTTGATCGTGGATGAAATAAATCTTCTGAGAAGAGTGTAAGACATTTTTTTCTACATTTTATTGTGCAAATCTAATTTATAAGTCTCCTCTTCGTACGGACAAAGGCTGTTTATTTTTTTAATTTCGTTTGATCTTGTTTTTTATATTTCCTTCTTTTTAACGCTTTGCACATTTCCAGTGTCACAAGAGACCAGCACTGAGATTCTCAAAAGCTCCGAGCTATTTTTTCTATTCCTTTTGTTGTACTTCCATTGAGTCTTTACACTGAAAAAAAAACCCTGACATACTCAGATTGCTAAATGACATGTTTTACATGTTTCAGGTGGGGAACATTTTGAGAAATAAAATAAGTATTTTAGAGAATGCTGATGCATTTGCAAGAACAAACAAATATTAAATAATGATAAAATGACGCTTACGATATTTGAATATCTATTATATGACTGCGTGAACGAGCACGATAATTTTTTTTCCGGATGTGTGTTATGTCAGTAAAGCATCCAGTTAGAGGACAACGGGGGTTCTCTAACGCAACGTCGTTAAATAGTCCCTCGATATTATCACTTTGTCCACGCTATGGCCATTACAAACTTGCATGGCGACATAAACCAGTTGTAGATCGAACAAGGAAGGCTATACAATCGAAATTGATCGTCAATATCACTAAATTGTTTGGACACCCAAAGAGTTTGATATTAAAGTTACAATATTCTTTTTTACTGCCCCATACTTTTTATTTGTGACATATAGAATATGTATTTGCGGAACTACTCAATTATGGTTTGCTTTATATCTCCTCCAAGCTGACCCTATATTCAGGGAAGATCACCCCCTTAAAATCTCCGTGATGGAATATGTAGCCAAGTATGTCATTAAATCTGAACATACCGGTTTTTTATTTGATTATTTTTCCCAAGCCGCGCCTTTTCAAAAGGAAGGATATATCTAATAACGTGCTGCTCAAATGATGTATATCTTATAATCATCCTACAACTATTCTTTCATTTAAAGGATATTACTCTATCCGGTTCTTGCTTACACGGTCTGCAGGAAATTGATAGAATTTTCTCTGTATAGAAAAAACAGCTATCTACCTGCCGTACTGGTCAAATTTATTGGATTGCTGACTTACTCCGGGTACATATTAATAAACTCTAGAAAATTCCTGCCAAAGAATGTTCTTATTTCGTCACTGTGACGGATGTATTAGTTTGTTTATGTACAAGCTCTTAGTAAACACAGTAGTACATCTAAGCAGAAAAAACAAGAGCACCGCAAACGTGCTTAATACGACCGTTTTATGTCTTGATATCTTTCTCGGTGTTATGACCGAGCAATGGGGATGACACACACCCAGGACCCGCAGGAGTGATATACGGATCCTGGTTGACGCCAGAATTATCGCGTGTAAGCCCGTCATGTATTCCGGAATGGAATTCTGCAGATGCACATAATGCTTAGCTAATCAAGCATTAAACAAATGGAGGCGGTTACCTCCTCCGAAAAAAATCTTTAAAAAGAAGTCTTAGTGAGTTTCGTGAAAATCCATCAAAGCCCTGGTAAGTTATCGCGACGACACTAAATTAACGAACTGTCGAACGGACAGACGGACGGACGGTGGCTATACCATAATAAGTCATAAACGGGCGTATAAAAACATTTGATTGGAGGTTGTTGATTGCACAAAGGCCAAAAGATACCTTTATTATGTGCAAAGTTTTTTCTGACATACCACCGGATGTCCTTGTTTGGCATGTTTTGGGCAGATTCTCACTAAGAATGTCACCGTATTACTGTTATACATACGTGCCCTCATCAAATCCTGGATTCATACAAAATCGTCAATTATGGGAGCTGCCATTGTGCGTATTGACATAAAATCGAATGACGTAAATCTCATTTCGGAATTCAGGATAAACCGCTAGTACCGAAAATTATAGTTAAATCGATAATTCTGGTTCCATGGTCTTTTACTTAAATGTTAAATTTTCACTGACTGATATATTTCTATGAATATGTTATTGTCTATAATTGTTCACAAAAAATGATACCCTTTTCATAAGAAATTTAAGAAATTAAATTCTTTATAATGATCAGTAGGGCTATATCGATATATACGATATCGCATACGTTGATTCGCATATTCCTAGTTTTCAAATATCAATATTGTTCGATATTTTGTTAATATGCCTAAAACTGATTTTTTTTATGTGTGGTAAAAGCAAGGTTTCTGTTATCAATTTTGACATTTAAATGGGTTAAAATAAATGGCAGGCATAACCGTGTATTAAGATGTTTTTATAGGAAACTTTCATACTAGGCCTCATATAACGTAGGTCAAATGTCCGTCAAATGAAGTTTGCATGTCTGCTCGATGACATATACGGTACATTTCGTCACACTTTTAATCATTTATTAATATTCTCTCCTAACATTTGGTGATAACTGCAGGATTATCAATTAAGTGTCATCGTAACAGTATCATTGTTTAAGAACGACAGCCTTGCGATGTGGTACAAGGCTGTGATTCTGCAGACCATCTACACCTCTCCGTGCTAAAGCACCGTGCTAAGGCACATTGTTAAGAACTGTTATTGATAATATCATTATAATGTATATATATATATATATATATATATATGTATATATATATGTATATATGTATATATATATATATATATATATATATATATAATTAATGTGCAGTTGGGTCTTCTCTAGACAATGGTTTACCTGCTTCCGCTCTGATTTGGCCTTCCAAAAATGATCACACGTATCGGTGGTGCGCTCTTCTAGGTAAGGTTTGTTTTATTTTTGCGGGATTATGCCCAGTTTAGCTGCGTAATTAATAATTTTTATTATTCTTCCAATAGATGCCCCCATTTCTTTTGTGCTTTAAGATCCTCCGGGTCTGTGACTTTTTTTCAGGAGGCGCCTTGAGAATTTTCCTGCATTTCGAGCTCACTGGCCACAGAGCGATGTATTCAATTCGCAGTCACCGGTCCAGCATAATCCCTACTGATCCCAATACTTCCCTCAACAGGATGTAAAGCTTTTTTTTAATTAAAAACAAAGACCACTGACTCCGCTTTGAATGCAATGGCTTTTTAGCTGCACGATCATCGTTTGCACACATATTTTTTTTGCATCCACAATCATCAAGGATTTTTAAACATGAAAATGTATTTCCAGTACATCTTAAATGTGATAGGAATTCTATTAACAAACTAGGAGTAGTTGGAGTCTATTTGCCTGAGCCTGTCTTACCACATTGGAAGCTTTAAATTGCATTTGCGACATATGACACATATGTCTGTCATCATACCCAAGCCTTTCATTAGTTAATAACTAAAAACGTCGTTTTTCGTGATGTCCTTTGAGCTTTAGTTTATACAAATTATCTTTCATATATTTTCTCTTTTCTACTATACATAGTCATACAAATTTCTTCAAATTATTTTTACGGTATATATGGCATAATCCTTATCACTCCGGCAGTGATGATGTCGTGCCTATGCTGTTTATCGGAAGGAAAAAAATCATTTTCATGCAAAATTCGTATACCTTATATATATCTGCACGTCTACGTCTTTGTTTGTTTTTTTAAAGCATAATTAGCTATTCCTCGCTGAGGAAGTTTCCGGAGAATCCTAGCACAAGTGATCTTAATATCATGAACAACAGCCTCTACGAAAAGCACAGGATAAAAAAATATGCGATATTCAGTCCCACCAGCTCATTACTGAACTATTTATCATACAAAACCGTGGATTTTCCACGGGGGGATCTAGTATATAAATAATACAGAAAACACACTTATTTCCTATAAGTCAATACCATGAAAACATCGCAATATATGTCGCAATACGCAGCCACATATCGCAATATACTGCAATACGAAATTTGTAGGTGATACCCAGCCCTAATGTTAAGAACTAAAATTACACTTACTCTCTATTAATTGTATAGCTGCAAGGAAAGACTACGCTCATTAAAAAAAAAACAAATGAGTTGTGACTTATCCATATCGGATAGGCAGTATTTTATACATACTACTAACGCTTTACAGGATACAATGTCTTATTGATAAAAAAAGTTGCAGCCACTGGATTAATCCATGTGATGAATAAGTGTAACTAGAGTAAAACAGCAACAAATATTTGCTAGAACTCTTGCTATCTTCAGAACTTACTTGTTTGAAACAAACTATGGGTTACCTTTTTTTACCTGCCCCCATGACTAATATTAATCTAAACATGGAAAATGAATTCTGTTCACCAGATTTACTGCAAATTAAAAACACACAAAAACTTCAGATTAATCTTTTCATGAATGTAAGATGACCTGAGAGTGGCAACATAGGAAATTTCCAACACTTAAATTAAGAAAAGAAGTGCACATGTTGAAATGGTGGTTGGAAATTGCATAGAAAGATAATATTTATGATTAATGTTTGTAAAAATAACCGATTTGAAAGTTCGTAAACTTTTTTAAGTGACAGGTATCGTCACTGACAAATGAGGACGAAAGCCGATTTGAAAGTTCGTAAACTTTTTTAAGTGACAGGTATCGTCACTGACAAATGAGGACGAAAGACCTATGATTTAAGAGAAGGAATGACTTATACACACACACACATGTATTTGAATTGTGTCATACAGACGCTTAAAAAGATGGATATATATATACATATATATATATATATATATATATATATATATATATATATATCTCATTTTAGAGTCTGTATGACAATTTTCAAATATATAAGCGTTTGTATGACACATTTCAAATATATATATATATATATATATATATATATACTTAATCAC
The DNA here is from genome assembly GCA_026874595.1 of Sipunculus nudus. Lineage (NCBI taxonomy): Eukaryota > Metazoa > Annelida > Sipuncula > Golfingiida > Sipunculidae > Sipunculus > Sipunculus nudus. The sequence continues at coordinate 33,968,311 of CM049306.1, read as the reverse complement.
ATTACACATATACTACTAGAAAATCATGTATTATGTTTCCGGTATATGTTTATCCTAAAACAGGTTAAGATAGGATATTTCATATTGTTACAAAGACAAATTGCTGAGGGGAAAATATTTGGCCGAATCCGGTTTCGAACCTATGTTGATGGCGCACAATTTAAGTCCGGCGTAACAACCGCTTCGCTAGCAAAGCAAGCTTCACTAGCGAAACAGTTCGGTCCGCTTTTATGTCACCCCGTAACACACCCAGTTTTAAGAGCGTTCTGCTGTTCTGCAGACAAGATTAACTATCCCAGGAGTCACTCCTTCGGTGAATTATTCCCTGGGCCACAATGTTTACCGTCACTTTGGACGAACCCCCATTTTGTTACGAAGACAAATTGCTTCGGGGAAAATACTGGGCCGATCCGTGGTTCGAACCAATGTGGGTGGCGCACAAGTCCGGCGTACCAACCGCTTCGCTAGAACAGCATGCTTCACTAGCGAGACAGATCGGTCCGCTTTTATGTCACCCCGTAACAATATAGTAAACTCATCTTTGTAACCAAAGTCTATAATTTTATGTATTAATATATTTTATTTGCAATATATAAATAATGTTTTCTGAATAGTGGGTGATGATTACATTGACCCCCCCCCCTTTCCAGAAAGTGGGGGGATGGATCTATATACCCCCATCCCCCCTTTTATTTACGCCCCTGGATGCCACCTCATACATCCCCGATATAATACTCCTGGGTTCAGTCCAATAATACTATTTCCAGCTTCGCTAAGGAGGTTATGTTCATGCCGGTGTTGGTTTGTTCCAACATTACTCAATCAGTTATTAATGGATTTCGCTGAAATTGTCCGGATAGCACGGCAATGTTACAAGGGGAAAATGATGAAGTATTGGGGTGATCTGGGTCATCAACGGGTTCCATGAATCTTTTTAAGGAAAAATGCTGCTTTTCCGACAAAGGCATATAGGGGTAATGAGCTGCTTTGGCGGAGGTCTTTGCTCACTGAGTGTTTTTCTAGTTTCTGATGTTTCCATGTCATTTTAACGACTTTTGAATTCAAGGATTATCATTCGTTTCCTTAATGGATGTTAAGCTGAAAGCAACCAGTCTTTCATGCAATTTCACAATATTATTTGTGAGGATCTAGTCCGGATCGAATCGGAAAACAAATCCATATTCAACGCTTTAGATATTGAATTATTTCATATCGCTAACTGTCAGCTTTTTATATTTACTTCACAGAGAACTGGCGAACGTAAAATGAACTAACACCCAAAGACAAGCAGATGAAACGACAAACATGTCATAGTACAAGAAACTGGCAGTGCGAGTGTGAATTGCCCATTCCCCCTTTCTTCCGTTGTTGTTTGCTTGGCAGATTTTACCTGAGGGTGTGTGACGTCACAAGCAGACGAAGCAAATTAACTCTCACGATAGTCTGCCGGTATTCTCACGTCGTTAGTCAAACAGCAAGTTGAGATGTATGGAGGTAATGCCACTCAGCACACTTTTCCCGCTTTTCTTACTTTTAAAAAATCTGAACTGATGGGTGTACTGGGCACGTCAGCCTGTGACCTGTTGCCATCACTCATGCATCTACCTTTATTTATTCAGAGTACACAACCGAGAGAAATATATTTTCCACACAAGCCATATGCTGTTTATTTATTCCGGTGCATAAGAATATTCCGTTTAAGACTGTGCGAGTTATGTTGTGTACAAACACGCACACAAACAGATGAACGGGGTTAAACATTATCAGACATTAGATCAGAGGGGTTCTTTAACTATATTATAATTAATTGTGGTCGCACTGGGCTTTTGTCACGAAACTCCATGGTGGCTTCGATTGGCACTTTACTGGTCTTAAATTGTCGGGTAAGATGCGACGTGTTTTAATAAGGAGAACCATTTTCCTTTTTTTTTCTCCATTGTTACTCTGAAATAAGGCCCGAGGTTGTCCTCCCGAGTGTTGCGACCGGTATTATGATCCACGGCAAGCAGTGCCAGAAGAATACAAACAACTGATTGCAGATGATCGAGGTTTTTTCCAATTTGTCGAAAATTGGGTATAAATATAACCCGACTTTCATGGCTGCGTAATGTACCGTACTTAAAGTGAATGAAACGGATTCTTATATCGCCGGACAAAAAATGTTCGTTACTTTGTGATGACATTTCCTTATAGAGTCAGACAGTACCAAATGTTACATTGTTTTGAGAGTATAATCAAACATAATTTGATTTTTGAAATAGAATTTAGTGGTAAGTAGGGTTTGAAAAAAACTTTCCCTTTATCTGTTGCTGATTGACAAAATATCTTTAGGCATGTTGTTCCTATATAACCTGTGCAACAGAATGTTCACCTGTCACGTACGGGTGTTTTGTTGTATTATCTCTTAATATTAATATAGGTTATCCAGGCTTCGCAATATAATAGCGCCATCTTACGTTTGAGGGATTTAACTAAACTGGTCCTCAAATGCAAAATAATGAACGGGTAGGATTAAAAGCTAGTCTGTTTCCAGGCTTCGTAATATAATAGCGCTACCTGGCGTTTTAAGGATTATGCTAAACTGGTCCTCAAAAGCAAATTAATGAACGGGTATAGGATTGAGCGTTCCTCTGGCCTCTAATACATGTGTCCGGAGATCCATGTTCTCTAGTAAAGAAGGTTAGAATAGCCACGGCCTTTTGACAATTACGGGTAAAAAGTTATCAAGTTCCAGTATTGTACTTGTGCAGCCTAAGTCACGAACCTTTTCATATGGTGATAGAGCATTTGCATGTGCCGCACCATCATAGTGAAATAAGTTACCAACCAGTATCAGATATGCTGAATCCCTCAAATGCTTCAAATCAAAGTTGAAAACATATCTGTTGACATGGGCTTACTTGTAAAGATTTTAAATATCCAGGATTTTAGTTTATGTTATATCATTTCGTGTGCTATTTTATGTATTTTTTTTATTTTTTTAATACTGGATATGTTTCGCTGTATAAATAAATATGCTTATGCTTAAAAAGCAACATTGCGGCAAGCAGTTAAAACGTGGAACAGTACACATCAAAGACCTCATTTTCTTCATTGTGTTGAATCACATAAACATAAATTTTCTATTCGGCTCTTGTTTTCTCATGGTGCACGTGCGTTTGTTATGCAAAAAGTGGCGTCAGTTTGTCTTCAAGGGGGGGGGGGGGGGGTGACTCGCAACTTTTTTCAAACACACACAGACTCACTGTATACATATATATACATCTATATATACCTTTTTTATTGTCTGTGTGAAACATTTAAATGTATAACAATTTAGTATAAGGTTTAAGAAAATTAATTTTCAATAAGGTAAAGATATAAAATAATTCATATTAAACTCATAAATTGAACTAAAGTGCATAATTCTAGTTATGATATAATTCATTTTCAATATATAAATATTATTCTCTGAATTTTTTGGGGGGGGGGGGTGATAACATAGATCACCCCCCCCCCCCCCCCACACTTACTCAAAAGTGGGGGTATATATACCCCTCCCCCCCCCCCCCCATATTTACGCCCCTGTATTCGAAACTACGTAGTACGTCATAAAATATGAACTACAGTAACTCCCTCCCCAAACGCGAGAAACACTGGCATTATGCAGTGAACCTGGCTGCGCGCATATCAAGCCATCTGTGGAAACTGTTTTAAAGTAAATATACATGTTTGAAATGTATATGTTCAGCATTCCATCACCTTGAGCATGACTTAAATGTACTATAGCGTCTCTGGCATGACGTCGCAAGTCAGCCAGTTCTTTGAAACACAACGTAGCACACTGCCGGCTGATAAAACGCAATACCAGTGACCAAGCAGAGCGGCTACATACATCATTAATTTTACTGTAACAACCAAAGGAATCCTTAATAGTATTATTGTTTAAGAACGGCAGCCTTGTCATGTGGTACACGGCTGTGATTGTGCAGACCATCTATACCTCTCTGTGCTAAATTATTGATAAAGAACTATTAGATATTACAATTAGGTATAAGATTTAGAAAATAAGGTATTCTGTTTCTAGTATAAATTAATTCTAAACCAAAGTTTATAAATAATATTTCCTAGTAAACTTATAAATGGAATCAAAGTCTATAATTCTAATTATTGATATATTTAATTTGCAATTAATAAATGTTATTATCTGAATAGTTGGGGGGAGGAGAGATAACATTGACCCCCCCCCCCCTTGCTAAAAAGACTCGGGATATATACCCCCCCCCCCCCCATCCCCCTATTTGCCACCCCTGCGCAATACGAAATATGTAAGCGATAATAACCCTATTGATAAGACCTAAACGTACCCTGTAAAAAGATCTGTTAATTGTATAGCTGCAAGATAAGGTGTCACGGGGTTCATATATAAAGCGGACCGAACTGTCTCGCTAGTGAAGCTTGCTTTGCTAGCGAAGCGGTTGGTACGCCGGCCGACATGGGTTCGAAACCGGGATCGGGCTCAGAATTCCCCCCCCCCCCCCCGAAAAATCTGATTTCGTAACAAAATGGGGGTCTCGTTCAACGTGACAGTAAATTTTGTGGCTCAGGGAATAAGCTTACCTAAGTGCACTCCTGGAATAATTAGTCTTGTTCTGATAGCAGAACGCTCTTAACAGGGAGGGGGGGGGGTTGTTACAGGGTGCACATAAAAAAGCGGACCAAACTTTGCTAGCGAAGCGGTTGGTACGCGGACTTGTGCGCTACCGACATGGGTCCGAAACCGGGATCGACCCAATGTTTTCCCCTTAGAAATTTGTCTTCGTAACAAAGACTACTCACATAAAGAAAAAAAATGAGTTGTGACTTAACCATATCGATACGGCAGTATCATTTACATAGGACTTACAGTTTACAAGTTACATTGTCTTATTGATAAAAAATGTTGGAGCCACTGGATAAATCCATGTGATGGATAAGTGTAACAAGAGTAAGACAGCAAACAAATTTTTGTTTAAGTCAGAACTTTTACAAGTTTGAAACAAACTATAGGTAACCTGTTTTTCACCTGCCCCCATGAATAATATTCATCTAAAATTGGAAAATTAATTGTGTGCACCCAATTTACTGCAAAATAAAAACACAAAAAAACTTCAGATTAATCTTTTCATGAATGTAAGATAACTCGAGGGTGGTAACATATATGAAATTTCCCACACTTATATTAAGAAAAGAAGTGCTCATGTTGAAAAGTAAAAATGTTTTTCATGAGTCATTCACATTTAATTTTCATGGATTCCGTCACATGTATAAATCCGTTTTGGTGGTTGCAAGGTTGCATAGAAGATAAAACCATATTGATTTTGGTAAAAACAACCGATTCAATGATTCGTAAACTTTTTTTAAGTGTAGGCACTGGCAAATCAGGGCAAAGTACCCATGTTTTAAGAGAAGTATAGGATTCCTGGTGTTTCTACTTTTAGGTGTTTGGTTGCCGCCAGTGGCGTCAGTTTATCTTCCAGAGTGGGGGGGGGGATGACTCGTACACACACACATATATATATTTGAAATGTGTCATACAGATGCTAAAAAAGATATATATATATATATATATTTGAAATGTGTCATACAGATGCTAAAAAAAAGATATATATATATATATATATATATATATATATATATATATACTTAATTACATTACAGAAATACTACAATTAAATTTTAGGTTTTAGAATATAATGTATTATGATTCCAGTAGATGTCATATATTAACAAGGTTTATATATAGTATTTCATATACTTAACTCATCCATGGAACCAAAGTCTATTATTTTATGTATTACTCTATTTAAGTTGCAATATATATTAAATTTTTTCTGAATGGGGGGGGGGGGGTGCGGGGGGTACTAACTTCCCTGTTATTATACTTTTGTGTTCATTCCAATAATACTATTTCAACCTCCGCAAAGGTTCTGTTTTTGCCGGTGTTGGTTTGTATGACTGTGTTGTTTGTCTGTTACAACATTACTCAAGCAGGTATTATCGGATTTCGTTGAAATTGTCAGGATAGCACAGCAATGTTACAAGGAAAAATGATTAAATTATTTGGATCATCAACTGCACGATTTTCTAAAAGGAAAAATGCTGTTTTTTCCTTTGGTGGAGGTGCTGAGTGCTTTTCTGGTTTCTGATGTTTCCATGTCTTTTTAACGACTTTAAATTTCAAGTTCTGTCCTTTGTTCCATTAATGGATGTTAAGCTGAAAAACAACCAGTCTTTTCTGAAATTTCACATTATTATTTGTGAGGATCTAGTTCGGATAGAATCGGGAAACATAAATACCCATATTCAACGTTTTGAATTTAGATATTGCATTACTTCATATCATTAACTGCCAGCTAATTTTTCCATCGTAGGGGAACTTGGTTGTACCAACACCCAGAGACAAGCAGATGAAACCAAAAAAAAAAAAAAAAAAAAAGTCATAGTATAAGAAACTGGCAGTGCGAGTGTGAATTGCCCATTCCCCCTTTCTTCCGTTGTTGTTTGCTTGGCAGATTTTACCTGAGGGTGTGTGACGTCAAAAGCAGACGAAGCAAATTACCTGTCGCGTTAATCTCACGGGATTCTCACGTCGTTAGTCAAACAGCAAGTTGAGATGTATGAAGGTAATGCCACTCAGCACACTTTTCCCGCTTTTCTTACTTTTAAAAAATCTGAACTGATGGGTGTACTTGGCACGTCAGCCTGTGACCTGTTGCCATCACTCATCCATGTACCTTTATTTATTCAGAGTACACAACCGAGAGAAATATATTTTCAACACAAGCCATATGCTGTTTATTTATTCCGGTGCATAACAATATTCCGTTTAAGACTGCGCGAGTTATGTTGTGTACAAGCACGCACACAAACAGATGAACGGGGATAAACATGATCAGACATTAGATCAGAGGGGTTCGTTATCTATATTATAATTAACGGGGGTCGCACTGGGCTTTGTCACGGAGCTCCCCCGTCGCCTCGCCTTGAATCTGCACTTAACTGATCTTAAATTGTCGAGAATGAAGCGTTGTGTTTCATAAGGAGAGCCATTTCCTTTTTTTCAGAGATATTTCAAAGGGGCTACCTTTTAAAGGTGCTTTCGCATCGCCACCTGTTGGCAACAACGACTGTGTATTAAGGCAGAAAGTAGTTTGAAAGTCTAAATCAGGGGCCGATCGAGGCTTTCCTCCCCGTCTTGCGACCGGTATTATGATCCACGGTAAGCAGTGCCAAAAAACACTAACAATTGATTGCAGATGATCGAGGTTTTCCAATTTGTCGAAAGTTAAATATAAATATAACGCGACTTTAATTACCGCGTAATAGACTTTCCGACTACAAATGTGTCCCTACAGTGAATGAAATAATATGGCCCAACGAAAAGGTGTTCGTTTCTTCGTGATTATATTTTTTAATAGTTTGACATTAGAAAATGTTACATTGCTTTTAAAGTAAAACATATTCTCTAGTAAGGAAAGTTAGATTAGCCATGGCCTTATGGCCAGTGCGGGTCAAAAAAGCCATACGGCGGCAAGCAGTTAAAACGTGGCACACATCAGGGGAATTTATTTTTTTTTCTTCATACTCTTGTTTAACATGAATATCAAGATTCATTTTTGGCTCTTGTTTTGTCACGTGCGTTTGTTATTCGACGCTACGTAGTATGTCATAAAATATATAACTACTCCCCCGCCTAGATATGTTACGAACGCGAGGGACACCGGTTATTTTTTAGCGCTTATCAAGCCACCTGTTGAAACTTTTAAAGGGAAATATACATGTTTGAAAGGTACATGTCCACCATTCCATCTCCCGGAACACGACGTCACAAGTCAACCAGTGCTTTGGAAAACAGCGTACCACCCACTGCCGGTAGCGAGGCTGATAAGACGCAGAACCAGTGACCAAACAGAGCGGCTACATACATATATATATTTCTACTGAACACGGTCACAGTAATAGAAGAGAAGCCAAACTTGTTTCAGCAATGGAACTGGCATGGACATATACAGAATAAATACAAATTCACGGACAGCAGATGGAAACAAGTTACATTATTATCTTTTTAAATTGTTGTAACAAGTTACCTTAGCGTCCGTGCTACCAACCATGTATGACTTTTAAATGTGCATATACCGATCCCAGTTTGAATCATGTAAGTATAAATTAAATATACGCTCATCATGGTATATTATAGTTGTGAATTTCAGCATGATTCCGGTAAAAAAAAATCCAAGAAAAAAAAACGCAGAAGCGCGTATTCCCATCAGCCATCTAGCTTTTTAGGCCCACGCTCATTGCAAAAGCATATTAAAAACACATTTTTCGCCTTCATTTTAAAAGAGTTTTCTGCAAGTAACTGAAAAAAAAATCTCCGGACACGCTCGTTGGAAGATACGTGTGAAATTACCAAACTCTGCAGATAAATTCCCAGCTTCAGACTGTCCTGGGAGTTCTTTCCTCGCGTACATTCGTGCCATTATCAAAACCTGACATCACAAACATTCCGATCACCCTAATGCATTATTAAATTAAAGGTTAAATTACATCCATTTATTTCAGTAATACTTCAATTCAGTATATACTTCAATAATACAGAAGTGTAGGATTACGGAAAATTGAGAGTGGGCTTATTCTGGCTTCCAGTTGATCAAGTTTCATTCATCAATCAAAAATTGTTTTCAATACCAAAAACCTGTCGATTTTTACAATATCCAACCTTTTTCCTGGGTGTTGATAGTTTCCCAATCCATTTTTCTTTGACAATGGAAAATGTCATTCTATTGGATTTGGCAGTCGGTAGCAACACTCTATGAATAAAAAGCACGCGGTTGCAACATATAATACTGGCAGGCCATACAGGGATATGATAATATGAAACTTGGATTTGCTGAATTGTACATACGGTCATTTTTTATGTTACACCTCAAGGCTACATTCTTCACTTGAACGTTCCGTGTGCTCAGTATGGTATATATAGATTGTATTATGTTCGAAATAGGTAAGCCCAGTGAAATTATCAATCAGGCGTCGCATTGAAAACACTGGCCTTTCCCGTGAACTATAAAAAAAATAACATTAGCCGCAGTCGGGGAAATCCCTTGGCAAGCTGTGATTGTCAGTAGATGGTAAGGCAAGTTCAACAGTGATGTTGTTTATAATGTAGGAATATTATAATTATTCTCGGCAATCTAAAAAAAAATAATTAAGATAAATGTCTGTGAAAATACACCTGCTTGTTCTTGTCGAGGCGGTACAAAGGATGGAATGACGTTAAAATCTGCATTCTAAGTAATGTAAGCCTCCGCCATGAGGGGGATCCCTATTGTTGGATGGCCCAAACACCTGTTCATTGACTTATTCGGCCCATATTCTCAGGTCGATTCGTGCATAAGTGACTGCAGTACATTTATGAATGTTCCTTGATGACATTCCTGAACCCGGGTCATTTGCAGGATCCTCCCCGAAATCTAATCGAATCTTCATTGGTCCATTATCGAAATACACCCATCATTACACACACACAAACACACGAACGTGAATGAAGCATACCCTTCGGCGGAGAAAATTATAGCCTTCAGTTGCTTTGTCATAAGCATCACTAAAGTATTACTTAAGCTCACGTTGCATGATAGTGGGTGGACGGATAAGAGCTGATGTAAAGGTTTAAGAATCTACAAGCCCGCATGTGAACCTTAATTGTATTAGTCGGCCAACCGTCGTCGGATCTGGAGGGGATACCGGGAGGTTAATGCGACCATAAATACAACATTATATCGGACATTCGGCGTGATTTGTCTGGTTCCCGCGCGGGTCTGACTGCTAATCTTCCCAATCGATCAAAGAAATCGACAACCTCTAACAGTTACTGGAAACTTACATCGTCGCCTATACATTCAACAGCATGTGTCAATCGATTAATGTTACTGAAACGCCACATATATCAAATCTAATATCTATCTGTCTCTGATGTTTTCCTGCGTTTCTTACCAATATAATACATAAAATATATGTTTACTGTTTGGAATCCTACACTGAATCAAGGTATAATATTCGTTTCTTTTAAAGACTTTTTGGTTGAAATTAAAGTGTTTAATATATAAAGACGAACCTTGGTAAGTCAAGTAAGTTACTACTAAAAGTAAAGATAAAATTTAGAGCATTGGCCGTGTTTCTTAGAAATGTGAGGTGGCAATCCTCAACAGTAAGAACGACCCCAATAGAACTTGATATCACTTTTTTCAAACTTAGGACAAAAGCCTCCCTGTCAGTCTCACAAAAACAAGTCAGTCCCATGACGTCAAAAAGTAATATTTAGAGCGTATATTAATATATGCTCAGTCAGGACCACTTTTTAATTTGATTTACACCACCCCCATTTACAAATACATACATATATATAGCGCAACTTATAAAACAAGCACAGCTTCATCAGATGCGCTTCACATACAATGATACAATAAAATCAAGGTAAAATACATATCATCCATTAAAGTAAACTATTGTGTAAATATTAAGAATAGTAACACGTGGTAAAAAGATTAGATTTAAAACTAGCGAGGTTTTTTTTCACATTTGATTCTGCTTGAATAGTGTTTTCCCCAACTCTCACACTGATTTCATTTTCAAATCGACCGATGTTTGCTCTTAAACCGAGACATTTAAATTCAGTTATATTCACCATTTAATTTCATTTAATTTGTTTTCATCCATGTTTTATTATCATGTATACACGTTTCCAACTTCGAAAGTTATTTGAATGGTCTTCAGAAAGTTTCGGAATGATTGAAAAATAATCCAGTTGGTCGTCTGCATATGATTTCCAATAGGGGAAGTGTACATATAGTACAGTATGGGTCCCAATGTAGACTCTTGAGGGACCTCTTGCTTAATAAAAATATCAGAGATTGCTTCACTACCATATATATAATCTATAACCATTTGTTGAGTCCTGTTTGTTAAATAACTCTGCAACCATGTTAATACACGCCTACCAACACAAAACCAAACTTTAAGTGTGTTTAACAGTAGGTTGTGACACACAATGTCAAAAGCGGCACTGAGATCTAATAGAGCCATGCACACTACTTTATCCAGGTCTTTCATGTTCATTTTATCAGATTTGATCATTAATGAAGCACTAGGTCTCACTAAGTCTCTGTAATAGGTGCCCTTTGATTAGCTGATTGATGTGGTTTCATAGTTGATGTTGTCTTTGTAGTCTAAATAATTTGCTCACATGCTGCACGTTCAATAATGTTGGACAAGTATTCCAAAATTGATACTGGTCTATAATTTTTGTTGATTAGTCCTAAATTCACTTTCTTCAAAAGTGGTCTAACTAGAGCATTCTTGGCTTCTTCAGGAAAAAGCCCTTCCTTTAGCGACTTGTTAACTATGTATACGTTATCACGGGCAAAAACAGACCTAAGTTCTCTGTCAGGATTCTGCTGCTGATTGGATCAGAGAATTGATTAAGACTTTCTACAATAAGATAAGATTTCTAAATAATAAGAATTTATGCTCACGTCCGATGCATCGTGTAACTTGCACATGGCCCTATCAATTTTGTTAACAAATAATTGTTGAAATCATTAGGTTAAACTGATGGCTCTCCATACGGAGGAAGAAGTACAGGCTCGTTCCTGAAGAGTATGGCTTCAGCTAAAGTAAACATCTTCTTGTAGTCCGTTCCGCATTTTTATACACCCGTCATATGACGGGTGTATTATTGTATTCCCATCTTCCGTCCCTTAATTTTTAGTGTCGCCACGATAACTTACCGGAGCTTGTATTGATTTTCACGAAACTCACCATAACTACTTACAATTAGATTATCTCGCCCGAGTTCGATTGTGGGTAAAATCCACACATTTTTAATAAGGGCAGAGTGATACTTTTTGATGTACCTGCGATAACATACGACGAATATGATGGACTTTGATTAAATTCAATAGAAAGGTTAACCAATTCTATTATTATATATAATTTTGATTTCTCAGTAAAATCCACGCATATTTGATGTGGTCAGAGGTCACCAGAAATATTAATCATTATAATATATTTCCTTAGTTTTTATTTCCAGCATAATCCATGAGTATTTAATGAGGTCAGATGGCACCACCCCTTGGTTGCACCACCTTGACTTACCACAAATCTGATGGAATTTCATATAACTCATGATGAGTATTAACCAATACAGTTTCTCATTTTTATTACATTCTCAGCAAATTTAATGAGGTCAGAAGTCACAAAATATGCAACGAGCGCATTATGCACCATTTGCGGTGCACTTGTTCATAATATAGTTTATCCTTTTGTTTAGCTAAGAGTGTTACTTTCCCTCACTGGTTATAGAACTTAATGTATAATTCACAGTTATTTGTATTTGTTTTCCACACTTATTCCTTAGCTCTTATGATCCTTATTTATGTTTGAAGTTCTTCGTCAACCCATGGTTGATTCCTCTTTAATTTTATATTTTCCTGTATAAGAGGTGTATTTACATCACACAAGTTTCTAACTTCTTATTAAAAAGAAACTTGACAGATTAATTTATTGGTTTATAACATGTTACATATTCTGTCTGTAATTCATTCAAATTAGATCTATAAGTCTATATCCACCTTATTTTATTTTGAAGCTGAGATTTTAACTGGAGGAGAATGATTCGTTTCCAAAACCACATTAAACTAAACTGTGATCTGAAAGCATGGGTCCAACATAATATTAAACAGACCATCATAATTGCTGGATGAAATAATTTGATCCCAGAAATGGCCAAGACGGTGAGTTGAACATTCAACTAAATAGTTTAGGTTGAAACTCTCCAAGAAATCTTTGAAAGTTCTAGCATCATTTGACAGGATGGTATCTTAGTGAATATTTATGTCCCCAAGATAGAATGTTTGTAGTCTTGGTTTCAATGTTTTCTTCCATATGAGTGGTTACATCTTCAGTAAAATCCAGAGGGCTAAGATCTGGTGATCTTTGGATCAGTGTAAACTTGAAAGTGTCTTTCTTTTCATGAATAATGAGATATGCACACTCACATGATTTGAAGTTGTATATTTTACTCATTTCAACTTTGATATTTTTCTAATGTGTCAAAGCAATACTCCCCCATTTTGCTTCATGTCTCACTCTTTGAATAGATAAAATGGTATAGCCAGCTGACGGTATACTCCTGGTTGATATAACATTTTCTTCTTCAATATCTTAAATCAAAATTTAGTAATAAGTATCAGATCAAGACTTCTCTCATATATAAAACGCTTAATTTCACTTCTTTTAGAGCATACTGATCTAATGTTAACCAACGAGGCTCTCAGTCTGGATTTATTAAATTTTTATAGTTGTTGGTGTTGTTTTTTAGGAAACTTATACAAATGGGAAATATTTACCCTACTTGGTGCACCATTTGACTGTTCAAATAATCCTGTGAACACGGTGAAATAAGTTCCTTCCTACGACTGCTTATGATCCTCTGTAGATTTTCACCCTTGCACAGTTCTTTATTCCTAAAATTATAATTTTTTATCTTATTTCTGTTAATTTTTCTTAACAGTTCATTTTCTACCGTGACGTATCATATGCTTTCCTCAATTGACGGTAAGTGTGGCCCACTGTGTCTTTCTGCTACACATGGATGGTTGTCGTTGAGCGATTATTGGTAAAATACCCACAAGGTGTCACCACTGGCTTGCCCGTTAAGCGATAATGGGTGCATGACCCGCCAACTGTTACCACTCGGTAGAACGAAATCCTTTCCAGCAATGACCGCACGGTTTAGAACCACTGTTACCAATGAGTAATCCCTGGTATTCTGAACATATTGTCTCAATGTCATACAGTCAGAGCAGCTTCCGTCCACTATGAATTAATAGTTGCAAGCAGATATTTGGCTTCTTTTAGGCGCGTACACAATATGCCAGTACCAAATCAATGCATGTTGTCTTTCCTGTTCAAATAACACATACCATGTTGCAATAAAGTGAATGGATAGCCAATAAGATGAAATACCGATTGAAAAGTATAGCTAGACATCACAGAAATATTAATGTACGAGTTGTACATAAAGTGTTCGATTATCAAGTGGATAATAGTCGAATATAAGCAAAGTTCTGGCATAGTGCTAAGAATGAGACCAATGAGAGCTTGTGTCCCGGTGTAATCAAACAAACAAGAGAGTGGGTGTCACATGTTTAAAATATGTGTTGGATGCACAAAGCAATAGCACGCCGTCAGTGGTCCGCTTACAACTCTGTCTTCTGTGCGCACCCTGGTGCTAATGGCAAGAAAACCTTGCCACACAGAGCAGTGGTTACACAAAGTGACGAGAGGATGTCTGGAACGACAGCAGTGTATAACCGCTGCCCGAAAAGCATACCAAATGAGCGGTTTCACAAAGGCGGCTTAGTTTTCCACATACATTACGCGTTATACACTAAACAAACTCAACTGTAAAATATAAATAGAAAACTTTATCGAGGAAGTAATCGACCAACCTACATGGCTCAAGCGTCTCTCAAATGCTAGCGGTTATGTATTTATAGAATTATGAAAACATTTTGTTCAGAGACTCCATTTAATCCGGACTAGCTTGTTACTTGATATCATGTGAGCTAACTATCAGGCGAACTCCATCTCCTTTTGTAATTTTCTTTCGTAAAACCAATTAATCAGCTTGTTGCAGGGATGGTAGGCTTAACTTAACTTACTATATCTTTTAGTTTAAAGGATTCATGCTTCCATGTTTACTAACAGAAAAACCATGTTACTGAAGCTGGTTGAGCCAACGTTGCCTCAGAGAGCAAACTGTCCTACAATACCAAATTCTACCGACGGCCATCACTACTGATCATTGTATCAACTCCGACAACAAAATACATCAACTTTTTTTTTATTTTAAAAAATTGCCCTGTCATATTGGTCTGTTTATTTTGCTTTTGCTAAAATATCTTGTTCACATACGAGTAGAAAGCTGGCAAAAACATGAACGGTTGCGTTTTGTAACTTTTAATATATCCTTAAATACAATGTATCATCATAACTGCTATTGAAACTCTTTGCATGTATCCACAAAAGGCAAATCACGACTGGTTAGCAATTTATTTTTTTTTTTCAATCTCGCTTTTTTATTTTTAATTTCACAGTTATCCAAACGTTCACCAAATGTTACATTTACCATATGATAATATTATAACTTAGTAGCAATGATTAAAATTCCCTGATTCACGCAATATGAAAATCAACGAAGAGGATAAAGATATTATTGTTTTGTAAACCAAGAAGATAGGAGGGGAATTTTTTTTTTCCGGCAAATGCACATCAGGCCGAAGACATGCTTGTAAATGAGGTGTGACAACACAACCAGACTTGCGAGAGCAACAACAGCGAGGTGTCAGTTCCACTTTTTCTGCCACATGCCGACACCATTGATTTCATTCGTCAGCCGCAAGTAATGACCCTGGTGGCAGCTTAGAAGGTCACGGACTAAAGAGACAGCCAACTGATATATAGGGTATAGTCATTTTATACCGGCATTCACCGGGGCAAATATTTAACCATAACTCACCAAACGGTGTTGTAAGAAGCTCTCTTTACAGCTTCATGATGAATTATTTATAACTTTAATCGAACCGTTAGTCCACATAAGCAAGATGTACACGCAATCTTTAAGACTTACAACGACAAAACTGTATTAAAGTTCATTAAAACAGACGCCACCTTACTAATGCAGCTGCTCATTAAATTTGTTACAGAAAAAGATCATTCTATAACCTTGCGATAATTATTAGAGTCTTACAGCCAATAATTAAAACACTTCTTTCAACTGAAGTTCCTGCATATGAAGTTTTTCCTCATGATTGTGCTTGTGTTATTAACACCTTGATATTTGCTCTCCTTTCTGTATTATTCCACAGAAAGTTCAGCAATTCATTTTTGGTGGTATTTTATTTTCAACTGGGGTATGTCCTGAATATGAAATTGGCCCTCATTATACACATTTCTGTGTATAGTAAATAACGGCTTGACGTTTGTTCTCAAGAGAAATGTAAAGGGTAGTATTGGTATTCATCAAAATACCTCTATCTGTATTTGGATATGTTTAAAATTGTTTCTATGCTCGAAAGACACTTCTGATTTCCTAGCAATTAGTGAATGTAAAGCATTCGTATTTTCAAGAGAACTTGTTTATTCCGACTAATTGTTTGACATTATGACAATATATATTGAATAATTAACAGTTTACGTTCTTGCTATAATTATATATAATTCTAATAGGGCAGCATTTTAGTGACATTTGTGTTGATGAAAAGCAATTTTTGTGAATTTTTTACTGTTAGTTTTTGGATATCTAAGTTGAATCTCAACGAAAAGGAAGCTACGTGGCCCTTTTGTCCTGGGGTATAATGTTTTCGTAGAAACCCAACAAAACATCGCGTACCACATAAGTTTGGCGCTGTAGACTGTTTCGCCAAATAGCCCAGCAACAGGCGGTGCTGTTTCAGTGACCGTAACAGAAGCAGGCCATTTGGGGCGGTTTAATAGTGAAAGACCGCGGTCCTGGGCCGCCCGTGCCTTTGTTCCGTCGCCTTCATTGTATTGTCGAGGTAAAAAATGCCAAGAGCACCCTGCAAGCCTTATTTGTGTGTCGTGTTTATCGCCTCGCAAGGCTGGCTTTTGACATATACGAAGAGATCAATTGGTAAAACCGGGTTATAGGCACGACACATGATCTTGGCATGGCGTTAGGCTTATTTAATAGACAATAAACATATGTGAAAGCGGGTTCGTTCCGGCAAGACAATTGCTCACAACCTGGTCTGATGACGTCATAAAACACGCCTAGATCCATACACACACGCTTAGATCCAGTGTTTATGATCCTTGGGGGCTTTTAAGTTTTTACGCTTGTCTGATAACCACAGTTCTGTCAAAGAGACAATATATACTTACATGTTTACTCCTGGCTAGATAGCCAAACATGGCGGATAACTTATCTTTGGTATTAGAAGCGACATAGACACCAATTCAGAGATGACTATATTACTAAAAAGTATATCAGCCCTAGGCTTCTTTTAAACCAATCGGAATGTATTGAAACTTAGAAACAAGTCGTACTCAAATTACACAGCGATAGATTATACGTTCTAGAGAAAATATTAGAGTGCAAAAATGATGCCATCCACCGACCAGGGCTACCCTAATACAAATATATACTCCTAGGTCTCGGTATAGCGAAGAAGGTGTGTGCATATGTGTATGTTGGGGGGGGGGGGGGGGGGGGAAGCAGTGATCGACATGAACTAGACAGTCTGCAAAGGCCGTAGAAGTCATTATACTGCAGCTTGCTTTATATGGCTCTAGATATTACAATGTCGCCTTTGTAACTGTATACCCAGCTTCTATAGCTCGAAGTCACCATGACTGATTGAAAGTTGGTTACGAGCTACATATATATCTCATGAACGGATATCTCAAATAATGAAGTTGATGATATTGTGTGAAAAAAAGTGGGATATATATATATATATATATATATATATAGAGAGAGAGAGAGAGAGAGAGAGAGAGAGAGAGAGAGAGAGACAGAGAGAGACAGACAGAGAGAGACAGACAGAGAGAGAGAGACAGAGAGACAGAGAGACAGAGAGAGAGTGTGTGTTACGGAACCTAATATCAACAGATCACGTAGTCGTGACTAAAAAAAAGGTTGTAATGGAGATAAAAAATCATATTCTGTAACACTAGGCAGCGTGAAATGTCTAGGGGAATGAGTAAAGAAATCAGTGTTTTTTGTTTACAAATAATTATAATTTATTCTTAAAACAATCCAAACATTACAATACACCAAATTAATACAAGTATATTAATAAAGTGTATAGTACCTGGATACCACCATTGTCACAGCGACAAAAGTCCTTTAAAACATATAATCCAGATTAACAGTTTACATAAATCTTCTCAGAGATTAACAGTCCAGTTTAGTTACAAAACCAATTTGTTGTAATCCAAAAGTGAAGTTCTTGTTATAATCCCGAAAGCAAACTGAAGACTCTATAAGATCCGTCACAAATTTAGAAGAAAATATCGCAATTATCGGGAAAGGTCCACACACTCCTCTGTGTCCGCTGGTTTTTATCTCTCCTCTCTCTCGGCTCTAAAACACAGCCCCTTATTTATATCTTTTCACCTCAAGCTGAGAACTCCCCATTTCCAGAAAAACCAAAGAACCCATCACATACACTCGTTACAGGAAACATCTCGAACAAAGAACGCTGTGTCACTACATATCAGGGTTCACACGTGGGCCAGGCGATAAAGCCCCAGACTAGCATGACCGCTGTGTTTACACGTCAGGCCCCACGCATGGGGTGGGCGATGACGCCACAGCAACGGACAACGCCAACGCTGCACACAACATGTAAGACCGCAGCACACAATAAAAGAGACATCTGTAACAAGAGAGAGAGAGATGATTACATATCTTTACATCAGTTAATTTTTAGAGATGAGATGTTGTAAGGAAAAACGATTACGATACAGCAGGCAAAAGGGGGGAAGATAGATTTATCTGGACCCAGACCCGCCTAATAAATCGAATTATCCGTCAAAATACTTTTTTTTCTATTTTCAACCCTTCCACTTGTTTTTTTTTAAATTTATTGAGAAAATTTCGAAGATATGACTCGGATACATACACAAACTCATTGCTTATACTTCGTTTCCGGAGGTAATGAGTTACTTCTACCCTGCCTTGAATAAAAAGGATATCTAGTTTGTAGAAGCTTGGTAGGCACTGTTTTATGTCGTGATGTATGGACACAGCCTTGTGGAAATGTGCGATAAGATTTCATGCATTTTGATTCTACTCACTTTTCTACCTGCATCAGAATATGTATTGTGTTATCCTAAATTGGTGGTGCTATGATATGCTGAAATTCGGTGAATGATCTAGATTTAAAGCAAGTAATAATAAGGTTATGCTCTTGTATACTGTGTTTATTATTTCAAATATTGATTTATATCTTCCGTGATAAATTATTCACCAGCTAAAGGAATAATTTATTCATCAGCTCATTTTTAATATAGATTAATCGACTAGAATGTATCTATAAATATTTTTCTTTTTAGTGCAAAGTTGAATACGATTGAGGAGAAACAGCATGACTACTTAATAAATTAAACCTGCAAACAAAAAGTAATGTTTGAATGACATGAAATGCACTTCAGACAGAGGTATTATATTCTTTATAGAAACCCTGTAATTTAAGGTAAGACTAAAAGCGATACCTCTCTCTTTTCTTAAAAGATATGTATGAGCCATTTTATACACATGATATACATATCATATAAGCCGAATAAGCTGATGAAAGACCGATGGTGCATCAACTACTGTATCTTTCTCTGTCAAGTGAGTTTACCAGGAATATTACTCCATCAGTTACACCTGTAAGAGCTCCACGGTACTTGAGTCATGTCATAACTAAAAATCTGCATTCTAAGGAATGCAAGCCTCCGTAATGAGGATGTTCCTATTGTGGGATGCTCCCAAAACTCTGTGTGTATTCACTAATTCGGCCTTTATTCACAAGTTCATTCGTGACTGTACATTTGTGAATATGCCTTGATGACATTCCTGAATACAAGTCATGTGCTGGACCCATACCAAAATCTAATCGATTTTAATTGGCCCTTTCTCAAAATGCTCCGACAATTTCATGAGATTCTGTTCATGATTGTTTGGGTTATGTTGTGAACAAACACACCAACACAGACACACATGAACACACACTCGAACCTGGTTGAATGCATACCCTCCTGGCGAAGGCAATGATTACAATACAGCGTAAGTGACTTCGGAATATATGCCTTTACTTTGAACATATAATATATTACTTTACTTCGAAAAACGATCAAACGAACGCTAAAACCCGCCATAGTTCACGAGATAATCAGATCACTATATACTCTTATAGAAAACCAAAGACATACAAAACCTGTGTGGTAGCAATGAGGAGGAACTAGTTTTATTCTAGATAGATGTACCGAGAAAAGACATTGATTTTAGAATTACTGACATTGTTAGACCAACACTTTTTTTTACACAGCTAGGTACTAGTTTTTCCATTTAATCAATCACTGCATAGTACACAACCCCCCTTTGGTAGAACAGTAAAGAAACGTAAGAATACTTATACATTTCCATTGATTTTCCGCATGTTGCTCCTCCAAGAGAAAGCATAGGGTAAACAATCTTTTGTCGTGGATGCTATGGTGACTTTAGGAGAGGGGAGCTCACGTTTCGTTTAAGCCACATATATCAATGTGATCTTTGTTTTTATCCCATAAAATTAGTGTGGATTTCACATTTGAAACGTATTTCGTATAATCACAAAAAGAATTAACATACATGAATAGATTACAATGTTGTAGTTAATACAAACAATATTTATGATTATGGAACAATTTGACAGCTGGGCTAAAAGTTATAATAAACTGCCTAAAGACATTTTTATAAAAATGTTAGTGACCGCCACCAAATTTCACGGCAGTTTTTAATTCTTTCAATCTTTTATCGCGTATACAAAGCATGTTGAATCGACACTAAAAATAGCGTCTTCTCCTTGAACTAAAATAGAACCTGTTTTTACGAGTGTTAATAAAACTGAATCGGGTGTGATCGCTGGCGCCAACACAAACGAAGCACAATCGCCATCTACGTTTTCCGTTTATTTTTCAGGCTCACAATCGCTATTTCACAACCGTGAACGTTCATGTTTAGACCACTCCTTGTGTGGGGTCTGTGACGCATGCTGAAAATCTGACCTCCGGTTACGACGCCTTGTTATGGTAAACACACCCACATTGATCGTGTTTACTCACACGCAGAACCATGAAATGGTCGTAAACATCTAAAGGACAGGTACTGAGGCCGTGTGCTCGGATGGTTGTGCTGGGACTTTCCTTATAAAGCAAAATTTAACTGAAAGTGTGAAAGAATAGGCATAACATTTTTCCTGATCACGTCCCTTCAAGTGATCTCTTGGCAACTGCATACATCCGGTTAGGGATATTTGGACACAATAAAATATCTGACATTTATTCACAGAATTTTAAGTTAAATCAGTTTGAGCATTTTTTTTTTATTTTCTCTTTTTATAAATTTGTTTATTAGTCTCCGTCAGATCTTAAATCCTTACTGACGTAAATCCATATCGTCAGGTGCTCGCACTGACCCATATGTCACTTTTAAATATATGATCTAATACTTCTAGTTCATAACATCCATGAAGATAAAGAAAAAACAGTTGACCTCACGTTGTCAAAACAAATATCATCGCAGGTTTAGTTTGAATATCATCTTTTTTTCTTATCAATAGCCCACAGACAATCTTTACAGTGACGCGCAGTAGGTACCCAGCATGACTACATCAATAAACGGAAGATGGATCCAAGATTAGGAAATAGAATTTAAATTATAAACAAAACAATATAAGTTCGGAAACGAAACACATGTCATAATGCTTTCTTTATTGATGGCCGGAATGGGGAGACACGTTTCGAGAAAATAAACGCGTGTTTGTGTTTTATTAATTTCCGGGTTCATTCAACTGAGGGGTAAGATTCAGACAGCCTAAATTGAGACACAAAAAGGTTTATCTAATTTATACTAGTGTCCATAACGAGAGAGAAACGTTTGGTTTCGTTTTTATTTCCTTTACTCAGATACGACTATTAAAACATCCTGTGCTGAAATCATGAACCCGGCGGCATGCTCCAGAATTAAAGCGTCGGTAGTCACGAGTGAAACATTAACATCTTTTATTGTGGAATCTTTCTACAGACACTTCCATGCCGGTTAGTGGCAGTCTGTTGTCTGTTGAACGTTACCACACGGTATAAGATTTGTATGTTATTCTTAATAAGCTCGTCTAAGTTCGATTTCCGGCAAAATTAATGCATATTTAATGAGATCACAGGTGAAAAAAATTTTTTGGCGCGGTGATGACTTACTTAAAATCTGATGGATTTTTTATTAAACTCGTTGTGAATATCAACTCATTGGGTTTCTCACCTATATAACTTTCTTGCAAAAAATTCACGTATAATTAATGAGTCCAGAGGTCACAAGACATGCAACAGGCGTATTATGCCCCATAGCGTGCTTTTGTTAATTGCTTTTGTTTAAAGAGCAATGGTCACACTTAATTATCCCTTATCTTTCAAAAATATATAACCTTTTTAAATGGATTATTATTTGTATGAAATTTATTCTCGTAATATATTGCGCTATAAGCATGGTAAAGTGTTACGATACGTTGTTACAGGTGCTCTTTTTATTGTATGACACGGGCGTAACTGGTGTGGTGACACCCTCGCCGGGCCGTTTGTTACGTTCTATGTTTAATCCGTACTGGTTGAACTCTCGTTGTCATGCCGGCCACGGGTTTTCTCGCCTGGTCGTGAGTCACGTGTTGAGCCTGGTGTGTAGAGATACACAGCGCTGTTTTTTCTAGAGAATTCCTTAAACGTGTGTTGTGCAAGACCTTACAGACTATTCGAGAAGTGGAAAATTCCCGGCTTGAGGTGTAAAGGTATATAAAGGGGCTGTTTTTTAGAACCAGGGGGGCAGACAGGAGAGCAGATTTCAGCGGACGCAGAAGCGTGTATCAGGACCTTATCCGACGAATGCGGCAGTTATACATTTTCAAAGACTTTCTCCTGGATTTTATGCATTTGGACTTCAGTTAACTTTCTGGGTTGTTGTAAGAACTTTCAACTGGACTGTCATTTTCCGAGAGTTTACATTTAAAGGACTTATCGTTGTGATGGTGTTGGTATCCAGGTACTGTGCACATACATTATTTTCTATGTGATTGTATTGACTTGTTGCTATACCCCTGTTTTACTGTATAATTGTATTGATTTAGTGTATTGTAATGTTAGGGTTGTTTTAAGAATAAATTATAGTTATTTGTTAACAAAAAACCACTGACTTCTTTATCCATTCCCCGATACATTTCACGCTGCCTAGTGTTACAGAATCTGATTTTTTTTTATCTCCATTACAGAGTTTGTGTTCATCACGCATACGTGATCTGTTTATATAAGGTTCCGTAACAACATATTGCCATATTTTCATGATATTAAATTAATAGGAAATAAGTGTGTTTTCTGTATTATATATATATATATATATATATATATATATATATATATATATATATATATATATTATTATTACCTTCCTGCAGTTATCACGAATGTGAGGAACGGATATTAATAAATGATTGTGATTATATTCTTCTCTTATACCAATAAATCGTCGAGCAGCCAGGAAACCTTTCTAGGACGGACCTATGACCTGTTGTATACCTGAACGTTTCCTACTAAACATCTAAAAGCACGGTTCCGGGTTTCACTTTATGCCTACCCTTGATCCAAACATATTTAGATGTCTAAACTTGTAACCGAAGCATTACAACAATTAGTAGGCATGCTTACAATATATCTTAAAATATCGATATTTGTATCTAGTCTTTATATTGACGGTATACTTAATCGACAATATCGCACAGCACCAGTTATAATAACTGGTGCAAGCACCCGTACGCATGGCTCGGATGGATGCATTAGATTTATGTAGGGGTGGAGGAAACTGAGGAAAATAGAGAAAACCACCGACCGGGGAAAACGTGGACGGATTAATACCGATTTTTATAGCTATACCGGGATCGAAACCTTGTCCACAGCGGAGAGAGACGAGCATTTTAACCCTCGACTGTCCAGGCCACACTGTCCTTATATTAGCAAGGATTCACACAACTGACCTGTTTCAACCACAGCTTGCATTAGGCACATACAAACAAAACGAGTCATTTTTACTCTACTCCTGTATATGAAAAGAGGACGAGAATCCAACTTTTTGAAGGGAAAATTGGATTAGCTACTCACACTCTGTCGTAACAAACTAACGACAAGGCAACTTTCTTGTGGTAATTGGCTTTGTCTCTCAAAGGCTTAATGTTATCTGGCCATAGCTTTACTCTGAAGACAAAAATAAAATAGTATATAAACCGTGTTAATTATGAAAAAGGAGAAGAAGCAGAAAAGAATGAAGAAGAAATTGGAAGTTCGGATAATGATGGTGATGATGATGCTGATGATGATGAAAATAAACAACCATTTAATTCCAATTCCAACTTCGTGCAAAGAGCCTTACAATCTTAAAACCAAGGAACACTACAGTAGTACTTGAAATGAGGATATAATAATAATTACAATAATAGTAATAATAATAATAATAATAGTAATAATAATAATAAAAATAATAATAATAATATTAATAATGACCCCAAATCTTTCTCTGAAGAAAAAAATATTTCAATCAAATATATTTATATTAATTATAATATTAATAATAATAATATTTACGAAGAAGAAAAAGAAGAAAGAGAAGAAGAATAAAGCAAAGAAGAAGAAGGTGAATTATTCAAATTAGATACATATAGCCGCACAAATTAAAGCTGATTAAAGGCAACTAAAACACGGTTGCACTTGAAATTAGGAAAGGGCAGACTCAGCGACGGTTTAATGCGGGTCGAAGTGGGCGACCAGAGGCTCGGGCGACGTTTAATAGCCTGAGAGTTCAGACAGTGTAAATTAGAGAAATTTCGTGCCATTATAAGCGACTAGGTAGAAAGCCTGACGAGAGAATAAATGCGGTCTCGACCTCGCCCTGATTGGTGTGACCAAACACTCAAGTGTAATGAGGTTTCTAAGGGTTCATTGCAGGCCCCCGACGGCAGGAAGAATCAATGAAGAAGGAAACGTGGTAGTCGCAAAGCTTTCACTAGCTGAACAGACCTCAGTCTGACTTCCTTAAGATTGGGTCTTGGTCTCTTTACATCTTGCCGCGGTGAATCAAAGCGACGTAACTGATCAAGATTCTCGGAAAGGAGAGGGTCGTGCAGCAATCAAGTTAGGTCATTCCGAGTCATTTAGATTGATAAAGTGAGGTCCTAAGATATTTGAAATATCAATGCAAAGTCGCTAAATTCTCATTTGTATCCTCAGTAATGAAAGTACCAGGGACCAGTCCGTCACAAAGCGTCTTCATGAGATTTGTATTGACTCTTGTATGAAGTTTGGCGTATTTGTACGGTTACAATATATGGTTTACACAGGGAAAATTTTTTATGTACATAAAGCATAGACCGTCATATATCCAAACCCTGTGCTGCATACGAAACATATACTCAATGATAAAGTAAAATCAATTTGTTATAACGCAAACTGCTGGGTCTCAAATTTCATTATATGTTTGTTCTCTGAATGTATATCAGTCTGCAGATATTTATATCTTATAACATTCCTACTATAAAAGTTAACATAATAACATGTTTAAAATTTGGAGCTGGATGCACATTGCGATACCACGCTCCCATTGGCCTGAATGCAATTCTTTGCTTTGCGCCCACCCTTGTGGTGTAACTCAGAGAACCTTGCTATACAAAGCCGGGACGACTGATATATATAACCGCTGTGTGAGGATTGTAGGTTTGACCACTCATTGGAGACTGACTTTTTTTATGACCGGACCTGGATATGGAAAGGGATGCCAGCCAGGAAACAATCAGAACTAACATGTGATATGTGAATTCACTAAACGCACCCGTGTCCATGTCCGTTTCCGTATGTGTACCGGAGAAACACAACTTCATTGTTTCAACATAAATTCTGTATTGTTAGATAGATCCGCAAAAAATTAAAATCACTGATAAGAAAATTAAATTACATCTGAAAATTATATGAAAGGTTATGCAATGCAATTAAAATATTGTTTATATCGTGTGTATAGTCTTTGTCATTGAAGCCATTACTTAAAAACACGAGGAACAGATTAAAATTGGTGTTTATTTATGATTCTGGCTTTGTGGTTGATTTAATACATGCTTCGGGGTAATGATGCAGCCGGGGCGATATAATTACTTAAATATATTAGATAACTATGTTGCGGGTCAGCTAATACGGTTATTGGTGACTCTAATTGCAATGCATACTATAAGAAAGATGTCATGTTCACAGTGTTTTACCACAGGCATTTTTCTGTAGTCTTGAATACATTCCAAATAAAATAAAAGTACGTCAGTTGAAACATCACGCCATTCTGCATACTGACTTCTTTATCATTCATGTGCTGGACATGTAAATTGCACGGTCAGCGTTAATAGTTGGGAAATGTTGCCATCATGGAAAATTAGAACGAATGAATAGAATAGTCGTGTTATAAAAAATCCATATCTTATAGATAAAAGGTCATTGAATCACAAATTTTACTCCGAGATATTTCGGTCCACCACACACGGTCAAACAGAACCTATGTAAATAACTGTTATTTACGTAGTCCTGAATTTAGTCTCAATACAGTGGACAGCGCTAAAAGCACAACATATCTCAGTTTATTTAGATATAATACCTTGACTAGTGATAATGATTTAAACTTAATTTCGAGATAATTTGAATATTATTACAAGTATTTTAAGAAATGCTTGTGAATACAACAGTCGTAAAAATGCTATTACAGACTACACTCTTAAACTGAACATGTCATTCTAGAGTGAACACCTGATACGATACTTGCCGATATCATCTTTACACTCACACAACACAGTCATATCTCTTTTCATAATATGCGGATAAGGGCGCGGAAATCCCCTCTGCGTTCCTCTGTCTTCTACTTGAAAGATATATATATATGTGTGTGTGTGTGTGTGTCTGCATCTCAAAAGCTAAGAGTAAATGACCCTGCTTACTGGTGAAAATCCAACATTAAACATATGTTTGCTGAAATTATACTGTGAACTTTTAAAGTTTTATGGTATATCAGTGATACAGGAGCCTCTCATGATTAAATATTCCAAGAAGTATCATTATTTCAGCCACGTGCCAGTAATACGTGCATAAAATGACCATGGGAATGAATGAATGCCTGTCAATAATGAAATAACGAGGAATGTGGAGATTAACAGAACTATAATAATACCCATGTAATTTGTAAACTAAAATAAAATCTTGTAAAAAGAACCAAATATTTTCCATATTCAAATTAAAAAAAAAAATTAAAATGCTTTAAAGTGATATAAAAGAAAATAGACCGAAAACATGTATTCATATATATATACTCAATATAAAGTTTCCAGAACACTTGGAATAATTTTACACATAAAAAACAGGATTGTTAATGACTTGATTGAACCCTTTAATTGTGTAAACTAGTATATATTAAAATCTAATATTTTATCACATTTTTTAAAATTTATATAAAATTTTAAATTTGCAATATGTAGATCATGGAATCGACTGACTGAAGGTGTGGCAGACCTGAAAATTTATTTTGTAATAAATAAAATATACAAAATTCGTCATACAATACTAAAAAATATCTGAAATGATTAGATTCATCTTATTTATTGAACCTGTCAACTGTAAGGGGTGGGTTGGAGAGAGAGAGAGAGAGAGAGAGAGAGAGAGAGAGAGAGAGAGAGAGAGAATGAGATTCACACCCAGATAGAGGGGGTGCTTATTATAGGCAGCCCGATTTAGAAACAGCTGCCTAAGTACCTTACATAACAAGCCCAGCAGGGTGTATGGCAACAACACCTAGGCAGTCCTTGCCTGATGTAATATGATCTTCTAAAACTTAAATAGAAGCTGCAGATTTTGATCAACTGCTTTCACATTTCAGGTTATAAAAGTTGAAAACCTTATCAAAGGTTATTTATGATATTTAAATATTTAAAAACAGATAGAGAGATAGCGAACAAGGTCAGTCACTTTATTTCGTATTCTGTAGAGACAGGAAAATAATGAACAAATGTTTGCATAAGATCTTCAAACTATCAAGTTCATAAATTTTATACATTTGCAATATAACATATACCTGAACATATAAGTTAATTCACACTTCTAAACTGCATCACCATTTATCCCTAATTTTTTTAGACAACAACACATTTTGCATATATATTTTACAATTTTGTAAAACACTTAATATTTGAAAATACTACATGATTCAGAATTCACAATCTTAAATTGCACCTTTATTTATCCTTAATTTAGCTCATAAAATAATGCTTTCTGATGGGTTGAATCATATTTTAATTTGTTAAAAATTTATAAAAGGAAATTTACTTCCAAATATGTTTCATAACAACGACATGGTATTATGGATTACTCCGTGAATTAGAGCATTTTTGTACAATAGAGTGGAAACAGCTTTACAATTAATGAAACAGAATTTCAAACAATAACAATTTTTGCAATTGTTACAAGGTGACATAAAAAACGGACCGATCTGTCTCGCTAGTGAAGCTTGCTTTTCTAGCGAAGCGGTTGGGACGCCGGACTTGTGCGCCACCGACATTGGTTCGAATCCGGGACGGCCCAATGTTTTCCCCTGAGCAATTTGTCTTCGTAACAAAATGGGGGCTCGTCCAACGTGACGGAAAACTTTGTGGCCCAGGTAATAAGCTCACCAAAGTGTGACTCCTGGGATAATTAGTCTTGTTCTGATAGCAGAACGCTCTTAAGAGGGGATGTGTTACGGGGTACCGTAAAAAGCGGACCGAACTGTCTAGCTATATACAGTGAAGCTTGCTTTGCTAGCGAAGCGTTGGTACGCCGGACTTGTGCGCCACCGACATGGGTTTGAATTCCGGATCGGCCCAGTATTTTCCCCTGAATAATTTGTCTTCGTAACACAATACACATGGTGGGAAGGAGGGGGATATGAGAATAACTGTGTATCAGTGACCTTTGCTGCCCAGAGACCCATAGCAGATCAGGTAAGCAGAGAACTGTACTGAATGACCTCTAGTGACCGTAGTGGGCTGCTAAGAGTCTCCAAAATAATTCAATAACTAGGAAAATTTACGAGCTTTTATATTAAATGCTATGTCTACATGCTGTGAAAATAAAATTAACAGTTTTACAGAAAGAAAACGTGCAGTGGACAAAGTTTGGCAAAATTAAAGGTAATGATTTTATATTTATGCTAACAAACTTAAAGATTGCAAAATTCTTAATCTAATTTTGGGTGTATAATTGAGTCTTGATCATATAGAGTTACATCCTTGAAAATAAGTCTTCAGCTTCAATAATGTTCATGTTAAGTGAGTAAATATATTTCTTGATATTTTACAATGTTTATTATGTTTGGGCTAATAACTTTCAGAAATTACACGATACTGTGCTGATTCCTGATATGTACATAGGAAACATGTAGATGAATGATTTAAGTAAATATGATAAATATTTGAAAAGCGGTTTTGATATTATGCAGTCTTCAAGGGAAACAATAGGTTTTAATGGAAAAATAATTTTTCATATATATCTCAAAGGAACGAAGTCATAGTGACAAAATTTTCGTTATGGTAGGAGATTACTGATCTATAGTTTCTACGGTTTCAAAACGTGCCCTGTTAATAGACGGGCGCCCAGACGATCGGTCAGCACGACTGATGACGGACAAAGGACCATGACTATGACTCAGATGACTTATTGTCAACTGAGCTAAAAAATGTTAATTATACTCATCGATAGTCGAAATAGACTCAGACTGATACAACGCCACTTAATATCTACACACACATAAATTGGAGCAGCCCCCTGATCAAATAGTATAATGTGTTCTAGGCTGTGGGCTAAATATATGTGATATATTCAGTTCGGAACAACAAATGTTCCTGCAGTTTTCTAGTAGTGGACGGACCCCACGCGTCGTCCGTCACCACCTGTCACGAAAAGCCCGTCGGGGGAAACATTCCCTAACCGCGGCAGGTACATCATAACGTTACAAATCAAAGAGAGGGGGTTTATATCAAGTTATTCATTATTTGCTTGACAGCGTGCGATCAATAGTCCTGCACATCACCCTCTTGGCTAAACGGATGTGCTACGTCTTCTCCATGCATCATATTGATGATTATTCTTGTAGAGTGTTTGACTACCAACAAAGTATAGGGTGGCCCCAATCCCGCTTAGTCGACTAGCCTGGAGCTACCTACGGATTGTCTACAGTGAAGGAATTTTGACTGATCTGTTCTGGTAGGCTACCCGAGATTATCTTAGATTGGGTGCATAATTTGCGATATGGAAATTAGGGCAGCTAATGATGAAAATTTCTATTTTCTCCAATATCGCAAGGTATGTCACACATACAAAGACCTCGTATTAATGCTTTTTTACACTTAAAATATTAATATAAAACCAGAGCAACAAAGATTCTGTGGGATTTTTATTTTTTATATGGGCAAATATTAGGACAACATCTCAACTGAAAGTTATTATTTATTGATCATAATATTGTCATAGGTTCTCAAGGTCATAGACTTTTGTAAGTTCTTTTTTATTTATTTCTTCAGCTAGCAGTCTACCAATAATTTCGACATGTCCGCATTATTGCAGATATAAGGAAAGGTTTGTAAAACTTGGAGAAAAAAACTGTAAGGATTCAATTAGGGCGCTTAGATCAGACACGAAAGTACTTCGAGGACACCACCCAATCGAGGTTCTATCTGCAGAGAGATTGTTACAAGGGGACGTGCAGCGGCAAAGCTTAAAGGGACCCATTCGTCGACCTTTTAAACAAGTTTTTCTGTGACTTCTGTATTCCTCTGTGTACATATAAATGATCTAAGGGTAATTTTGGTTGTTAAAAGTTTTTATAAGGCCTTCGTGAAGGATGTATGAACACAACAATGTTGACAAACGGAAAACAAAATATAATTAAAGGTGATAGATTGCAAATATGCCGAGGTAGAAAGGGCACTTATTGCAAAACGCCATTCGCCATAAGCTCTGGCTTATCTGACTGGCTGCCAGATGCCCTTGTTAAATTTGTTTTGATTATTTTGGTGTGCCCTAAAATATTAGACACACGTTGATATAAACAATACAAGCGGCCTATTTGCAGTGATATCCACGTTTTCTGGTCTATTTATATAAAAGATACAACGGATTACCTTTAGTTTATAAAGGTCAGATGGGTGATTTAGGCCCTTTAAAACAGAATTACGCTTCTTGTACTACGCCCTTTTTTTACCACGTCCAAAATCCTATTGCAGTATATACAAACTAAAGTCACTGAAGAAAAATCTATAGTTTCTCAAATCCAAAAAGAAGATATCCTTGGATTTTATGTCTGAATGTTTAACAAAATTCCTAAGTTCTGGGGATATTAAAAAAGAGTAATTTTACAGACATCTTAAGTGAAACCTACTTAAAATGTACCGACCATACTACTAAAAATAAACCCAAAATCCTTGATTTATATATAGTTTACAGTTCCTCCATTAGGATTTATCGAAAAGGATTAAATGGATATTGCACGTGTAAGTGTTAAAGGACGACACCAGTACTATCATATGTCTGTACCGAGGCGTCACATGAGCTGGGTTGGTTTTTCACCAAAGTTCAGGTTTTACATGCATATGGCGGTTAAAATGGCATTATTATTCCATCCTGCCGGGCAAGGTGCGGCCCCGCAAACGTCGGGAAAGTTAAGGACGACAGGAGAAATAGCTACACCAGGCAAAGAATCCAAAAAAGCATTAAATAAGAAAAGGCGTTCTGAGGGAACCAGATAAGACCTCTCTAAGGAGACCTTGCCATTTAAACATCAGCTAGTTACCTTCATAGAAATGACAGACTTGGTGTCAAGCGCCAGGAAACCCTTTCGCACAAAACATCAAGCGGCCCTAAACGCCGGGACCCGACATTTTAAGCTAGTGAGCCATGGTAATCACTGAGGGTTCCCATATGGCTGAGCCGTGTGATTTTAATGAAGATCACCGTCTGTCTCCAGTGTGCTTAACTGAGCCGCGGCGTTAGATATATTGCCAGTGATTTTCGTTTCGGTAGAAAATGTCTCTTTACCATAGTTTCTTCTCGCACCATTTCAATGGATTCGTTTACTCCGCTGATTTTCTTCACGCCAACCCTGATCGTACACCAGCTCTATATTTAAGTTTTTATTGCACATTTTCACATTTATTGAGTTCTTAAGTGGGGCCGTATGTATCCTTCAACGCTGACTTTAACTTGAACTACTAGATCAAGAGGAAAAGTAGTGATTTAAATATCTTTACAACAAATGCAAACACATTGGAATGTAAATTACATGATAGTTAATATTATATATGACTTACAAAACAGATATTATAAAAAATATAAAAAAGCTGAGCTTTGACGGGAACTTGATCTAATGATTAAATTATTTTTATTTAATCTTAGTTTACAGAAGAGATAGAGGAATCCGGAGAAAACTACCGACAGTGGATTGGCTACTTTACAATTAACTCTCGCAGCCACGCCGGGAATCGAACCCAGGTCGCCAGAGCTTTTGATCCTTGCACTTTCCAAGCCGGAATGGTAAAGGATTTAGGGCCTGCCTCAGGTATTATACGCTCTTTACGCAGCGCTTTACCCATAGGCCAACTACCTATATGGTAAGCGCTGTTTGTTATGACCTTGTATCCTGAATCTTAATACCAGAGGGGAGCACTGCATTATGGTCCAATCAGATGAGACCCTGTGCTGGAAGACAAAACGGTTTACCAGCCAAGCGAGGAATACACGAAGCCAATGTTGTTTATTTCGTTTTGAATGACGGCTCATCGCCCCGGCGACGGTTTGAACAGGCCACAGGCTCAGAGAGAATTGCCCCGCACGTGATTTCGGGGCGGAGCCTGATGCCTGTCGAGTGTTTGTTGACTTGCTTTTGGTTGGCTGCTGGTCACATCAGCAGTTTTTTTTTTCAGCAGACAGGCCCATGTGCACCACCTGGTGTTTAAGTGCATCATAAACGGTCAAAGCAAGCAGCGGGAAAATCAGTAGCTTCTTTAGAAGAGCAAGAATTCCCGCTGCCTCGGGAGCGTACAGGTATTAGGGGACCAGGTTGTTTAATGCGTTTGGATTCGGGTTCAATCTCTCTCAAAAGTAACAAAGCAGTTTTCATTTTATTTTTTTAATATGGATTGTACAAATAGTTATATACTATCTAATGCGAAGCGCGCTCCATTGCTCGGATGTTTGCGTTCGGTAGTCTTTTGGGGTGGAGGAAACCGGAGGACACGGAGAAAACTTCCGACCTTTGACGGGCAACTACAACCCCCTCTCATAGCAATGCCAGGTTCGAACCCAGGGCGCCAGCGGAGAGCACCGAGCGTATAGAGGACCGGAATTCAAGAAGGCTTATAGTAATTTAACCATATATTCTATAATCTATTGAACGCTTATTAAAATATTACGTTTCAACATATGTTTACCTTTAAGACGTGGTAGGATATGCCAGATTGAGAGCTCCTCCGTGACAAAAAGGGGTGATATATAGATCCAACCTGCACACGGTATGACAAAAAAACTCAACTGACATGCATGCAGGAACAAAATACTAAACTGGTTTTGACTGACACACTGTAAACAACATTGATAGATTTTTCATAAGTTTGGCGCATTATCACTTCTTTAAGTGTAATGTGTGGAAGAAAGGGGGGAAAGGGAGATATGCAAATATATATATATGAACGGAAAATACCGCTAGGTCTTTCTCACGTACACCCCCTGAGGGTGTTATTCAGATTGTTTATTAAGGGACATTACCAGACCCTAGTGGTTTAGTTTAAATATTTGACTTTAGTTCGGGGATCAAGTACGTGTCAGCACGGTTGATTGTGTGACAAGTCCAACGAATCTCCCTGGCTGCGTCCTGGGATTTTTTTTTTTTTATATTTTTCACACTGTCCCTTAATAACGAGTAGTGGGACTTTCCGAAGTCGTAAAGTACCCCGAGCAAACGCTCAGCAGTGTTCTCTATAGCTTTTTTATTGCGGCTGGGGAGGGCTATGGACAGGGCGGCACTTTGGGAGCTCACGAATGGTGCAAGGAGCTGATTTCCGCTGGATGGCGTGACGATTTACTGCCCACGGGTCGCCCTGTTTCTGAAAGAAGTTTGCAATTACCCCCGGTCCCAATACGCACTCCCGCTTGACATTGTGGAGATGTATGAGTTCTTACTAAATTTTTCTCCTCCAATCACTTATCACTGACGTCTCCCTCTGAAGCCATTTCTTGTAGAAAAAAACCCTATAAAATAACACATAACATTTTTTTTTAAATTAAAACTCCCCATAAATTCCTCATCGTCTTTATATTCAAAGCTATAAAATTATTTAAGATTTAAAAATTTCAACTGGAATTGATTTCAAACAGAAAAATTTGTACAAAATCGTTTGACCAAATTTGCAATTACCATACAGCAATTGAATCTATGAATCTAACAATATAAAATTATATATATACTGTACATAACTGGTCCCAATAAAAATAATATTATTCTTCTGGGAGAATAGGGTGTCATTCCAAAAATACCAGACACAGTTTACTCCCCGTCATATTGTTCCAAACGACATATATATTCACGACCACCGCATGGGGAAGACCACATCATAAGGTCCCTTAATTCACTGGGTTAACGATACCCGCAGAACATCTCCCCGGGAGCTCCGAGTCGGCGTCAGCCCACCTTGTCCCGTAATGAAGTCACGCTGCAGCTGGGCTGATCAAATGATGGCTTCACTCCTGACGTGTCACCATACTTGTTGCCAAACGCTCTGCGTATTTCATCCCAAAATAAAACATGGATAAATGAACACGGATTTGAATATCAGTAGTCCCCTCGGGATCCTAAAGAAATACAATCATTTTATAGTAGTAAATCGAGCCAAAATAAAGGAGCTTGTAGGAATTTTCAGCAAAAAAGATAGGAAATACAGAGATTTCTCACTGAAAAACCGTGGTTTATACGGTAAATTAACATAACTGTATGTCACCGCAGCAGAGTTTTTGGTATCATTAATTGGTTAAAATGACTGTATAACTGCACCACTTACATAGATAGTTCTACAAATGAGCTGCATGTTTCTAATAATTATAAGTTTAAATAATGAAAGGTATGGTTCTCAGGCACCGCCCGCGTCAATGTTAACCCCCGCATCAACATTTTTTATTTTGATTTTCATCTTTCAAGAAGATAGAATAATACAATTTTACTGTTTAGCCATTAAAATCTGTTATTATCATCTTATAACCTGATCAAATCACATTTTTATCGAAACATAAAAAAAGATAAAAAATAAAATAGCGCACGCCCGCACTTATTTCTGGAAAAAGTGCCCGAGAACCATACCTTTTTCCCCCTTAATAACATTAATGATTCAGTATTGACATATATATGGGAAAATATAGCAAAATATAGGAAAAACAGAAGTCGGAGCCCTTGAAAATATTTTGTCCTCCCCCAGAAAACTAATTTATCTGATGGGATACAAAGTCAATCCTATTCTATTCACTACCCCGGTGCTTGTAGAAAATTGGCAGAATGGTAATTCGTAGCCTTGGTTTTAGTCTGTTGTGATAGCCTTGGACTTAGGAGCTGATCCTCGTTTCGAACCCCTCAACTGAACTGCTTCAAAGACGCAATGGTGAAATATCAAAGAAACCGAAAAGACAGGTAAAGTCTTGGGCTATGTACGTCGCAGAGGCTTTTGACTTATCCCCTGACCATGCCCTTGAATAATCCGTCGATTTTCGACGAATCTCAGATGTTTGTCTGTCCATCGGTTATGTCTGCCGAATACTCACAGATGGCTTGTCAGCATCTTCTGAGCATTTCAGAACGGTTGCAGATGTATAGCCTACATTGCCGAACAATCACAGATGGATCGGGGGTGCCTGAATGGTTTTGGTATAAATATGAACATTTTTGACCCAGATTCATTCTCTCTCTGGCAGTTGCAGGTTGCACTGCATCTACAACAAAAGCATGGAAGAGATGTACTTTCAGTCATTCTTAAATAATTAAAAGAACTGTAAGAGTAAGAGTGAGTCCTATACCGTTTTTGATGTTAAGGAGATTCTACCGATCGGCGAAAAGGCATTGCTGTTTCTGTGACCTTCTGTTGATATTCGGCTACTTATAACCCAAGATGCGCCAAGCATAACCATATCACCGATGGTTCGCCAAAACATTACAGATACTTATAGGCGTATTATCGCAAACACAACGCAAATGCTTTGAGACAAAAAACATGTCTGGGATGCTTTGCCGGGGGCTGGTGATTAATTTACGAAGCTTCTGCAAGGTTCGCTGATATTTCGCCACTATTTTCTTGCGACAAAACATTGCGACATAAATTCTACGCAAGCATTGGAATTTTTGACGATCTGGCGAAACTTTTGCGAGGCAGTGTACATGGTCGCGACCCCTTTTGATGCTGGGCAACTTTGCGACCAAATTTCAATGCAAGCATTAGAATTTCTGACGATCTGGCGAAGCTTTCGCGAGGCAGTGTTTATGGTCGCGACCCATCGTGATGCTCTGCGAACTTCGTCGATTTTCGGCCATCTATAATTTGGAGAGGTCTTACGACGATCCGTTTTTTTTCCCATCGTGAATACTTCGCCAGTCGTCACGTGTGTCAGTGGGACTCAGGCATAATCTCAAATATGTTGTAATGTCTCAGTCCCACTGACACTTCATGATATTTGACGGTGGCACTAATCGTTGCAACGTAACTCCTCTCTGGCGAAGCTTTGGAACTGGCCTTGTTTGATCCTGAACTGCCTCGAAATAGGCGAAGCGTGTCCTAAGGGGGTTGCGTTCCATATTTGCTCATTAATCTTGACGAATTTGATCCTTTTTTAATAAGAAATCTATCGCGGTGCAATACGTCATAAACTACGCCTGTGTACAGAGCAATCGGCCCATGGAAAATCTGTTCCGGACCAACCCGGTCGAAGTGACGCGGATCTGTCCCAAATCAAGATTAGATGATATACTGATGTGCTGACAATTTAATGACCTAGTTACCAAATCATGACCGACGTATTGGAATTGTATGGAGCCCCTATAGTGACATACGTGATATTTTTTTTTCTGGGTAAATATCGCGTTCCCTCGCAATCTTATCGCGTTCCCTCGTGATCTTTTTGCGTTTCCTCGCGATAATTTCGCGTTCCCTTGCGATAATTTTGCGTTCCCTCGCGATCTTTTTTGCGTTCCCTCGCGATAATATCGCGTTCCCTCGCGATAAGGAACGCGATATTATCGCGAGGGAACGCGAAAAGATCGCGAGGGTGCTTCATAAGTGAGCACCCATGTCCCTTCAGATCCCCCCCCCCCCCCTCCCCCCCCCCCCCCCAGTTTCCAAAGGAACGGATTTATCATTTAAGAGAATCAATTAACTGATTGTTTTCAGATTCAATGGCAGTGGTGTAACCCATAAAATGTTAACACCATGTAGGCAAGATCTGGACAACTGTCAGTTAGATCAATATTAATTTCGCGTTCCCGCACGATCTTTTCGCGTTAACTCGCGATAAGGAATGCGATATTATCGCGAGGGAACCTGTAAAGATCGCGAGGGAATGCAAAAAGATTGCGAGGGAACGTGATATTATCGCGAGGGAACGCGATATTATCGCGAGGGAACGCGAAAAGATCGCGAGGGAACGCGATATTTACCCAGAAAAAATATCACGTATGTCACTTTAGGGGCTCCATAGAATTGTAATTTAGCATAGAAAAAAAAGAATGGACAGCAGGGCATCTAACCGGAGTTATCACAAACTGTGCACATTACAGAAACAAGTGAGCGGAGTGCACAAGCGAGGATCACTGCCAAAAAGATTTAAGAGCATGAGATAAAAAGAGGTTTAAATATTCATTACCCAGCCAGCTGCACTGTCGTCTTTTGACACAATCAGTTTGCGCTTTGGGTAATTAAGTGGAAGTTGGTTTTGCTGCGGTCGTTCCGTAGCATGACTTCTACATGTAATTACCCCACCAAGGATCGGGTGGCAGGAAATGTTATCACCTGTGTTTATGGGTTTGTCTGATTGTTTGTCTTTCTTTAAGCAAATAATATAATCGACATTTCAATAGATGGCCTCTATCAATCCATTCCAGTCGCCCTAAAGTGCACGTGTTCATTGGATCATAATGACACAAAGAAGTTTTGTGCAGATGTCTACTTGCAGCGTTTGTGTTTCATTACAGCATATGGTTATAATAATTTGAACACGGTTTATTTACATCAAATTCTTTCTTTTACGTACTTTATTCCTTGGACATTACACCTTGGAAATGTAAAGACCTGTATTAAGATACTGTCACATCCAGCACACATTTTTTATATCTAATACATTCCTTGCTAAAGTAAATATAGGTCAATGTCAGTAACACTGTTAGTCCAGATACCGAAGCCAAGTAAGGTCAAGCAAACGTATTCTAAATCTCATTTATACTATCATATAACATAATTGCCTATGAAAAAATATTAATATAGATTTTACATAAAATAAGCCCAATTCCTGGAGGAGAAACATTTTTCTATCTATTTTTCCACTAAAAACATGAGGTTGTGTGATTTGTTCAAAAACTATTGACACATCCATGAGCACTGTCAATTCGGCAGTGACGTCACACACTGGAACAACCCCTGTGACTAAAAATTCTAGATCTCAGAAAAAGCATAATATTTCTGCCTCTTTCAGTCCCGAATTTTCAGCAGAGAATAAACAACATGCATTATTAGATCTGAGTTGCTGATAAAATTCAGTCCATGATGTCACATGTGTACCAGCCAATCAAATCAGGACAAAGTATGGGATCTGGATGAAATCCCCCCCCCCCCCCCCATCACACAACAAACGCAAATGGAAACCGTTAACTTAACCGTAATCTTATTTTACCATTTGTCAAATATTTTATGAATGTATTCTATTTCGAGGGTCCTAAATCAAAATTGGATAATGCAACCCCTGTGTCGTTGAGGTTTGGAGACCTTCAAGATGATGAGCGAATTTAAGAAATTATCATATCTTTTTAGAAAGTTGTTTAACAAACATTGCTGCCAGGGCTCATGTTTAGGTAAAGAGAGACCCTTTCATTTTAAACCAAAGTTTGGTCTAAAGTGACCGCCAAAACATAAACATGACCTTTTTCATTAACTCTTTTTGACATTACCATGTTCATTTTTTTAGTAGTGGACAGTAATGAAGAACTTCCAAGTCCGGACTAGAGTCGACCTGGACTCGAAGATCCTGGACTCGAGGATCTTGGACTCGAGGATCCAGGACTCGAGGATCCTGGACTCGGAGTTTTACTCGGATTCGGAGGTAAGGACTTGAGAAATCAGGCCGAGTCCATCTCGAGTCCAACAGAAAAAGACTTA
This sequence comes from Sipunculus nudus, assembly GCA_026874595.1. Taxonomy (NCBI): domain Eukaryota; kingdom Metazoa; phylum Annelida; class Sipuncula; order Golfingiida; family Sipunculidae; genus Sipunculus; species Sipunculus nudus. The sequence goes on along the minus strand of CM049306.1, from coordinate 33,928,985 downwards.
TTTTCATGTGCGAACCACCGAGAGAAGCATGCTAAGCACAAAATCGGGAGCTATATATAAATGCAATTAACCATTATAGTAAGAGCATGTGTGATCTATAACTTAAAAGTGTACATTATCTGAAATTTCCATTTTAAATTGCTTTTAAGAATGTTTGTATTGGATTCGGATTTGGACTTGGACTCGGGTTCAAAATAACTCGAACTCGAAAAATTGGATTTCGACTCGAATCTCGAGGACTTGGACTTAAATTACGACTCGAGTGGCTTGTCTCGCAGTTGCAGTCGAACTCGGACGGTATGGACCCAACGACATCACTGTTAGTTAAGCTACGCTGCGAGAGGCCATGCTTATAACTGGCCGGTTTGCCTGTTGTTTCATAAATATATCAAATAGCTTACACGTAATAGGGCAAAAATCCCAAAAAACAATCAAATACAACGTAACTAGAGTAAGGCCAAAAAAATAAAAGGATATGGTTCTCAGGCACTTTTTTCAGAAATCAAAGCGGGCGGGCGGTATTTTATTTTTAACCTTTTTTTGTATGTTTCGATAAAATGTTTAATGATCAAGGAAAAGCATGTAAACGACAGGTTTCTTCTTGCTAAGCAGCTACATAACAAAGGAAATCGTATCGAAATTGTATTATTTTACCATTTTGAATAACAAAATCACAATAAAAATGTTTGATGCGGTGGGTTAAAATTGACGCGGGCGGTGCCTGAGAACCATACCTTTTATTATTTTTTTTTTTTGGCCTAAGCACTACACATTAGTCAAATTTGTCCACTCTCATTTGTACAATAGGAGGCTGGACATTCGAGAGTGAAACGCTCGGCTCTCTCCGCTGGCGACCCGGGTTCGATCCCCTGTTTGGCCATGAGAGTGGGTTGTAGTTGCCAGTCTTAGGCCGGTGGTTTTCTCCTGATTCTCCGGATTCCTCCACCACTACAGACTACCTAACGCCGTCATCTGAGCAATCGGGAGTGCCTTTATTAGCTTAATAACTTTTTGTACAATCCATGTAAAAATAAATAAGTTTATATAAATACGGAAAGTGGATAGGTTTATAAGCCTATGTATGACTGGTCATATTTGCAATGACAATCCGACACAGCATGATCATTATTCGGTGCATTATGAGTAACATAACTCATAATCATTAAAATTATACACTCAAGTCCGCTCAATACGATTCTCTCTGGATTTTAATATGATATTTTCCTTATTTTTTAAGCTAACTGGTCCAGCTGTCCCCCCTTAATTTAATCAAACTTCATGAAATTATTTTTGTAAACTTTCACGAGAAAATTACTTGTTTTATTGTGAAACTGATAGCTGTGTAACTGAGACACCAGGTGCGTGTATGAAATATAATCGGAGTCAGATTTACTTTTTCTTTTTATGCTTTAAATTATTTGACTCATCATCATGTGGTTATCGATGTGAAGTTACGTGTCTATTTTCGATGGACGTGCTGCGGGTGCTGTACTAGCGGCTACCTAGGTATACCAAGTAATCGAGTCCGCAACATCCGAGTTTGAGTGCAAGCCCGAGTCCAAGTCACTCGAGTCCAAGTCTGAGTCCAAGACCATTAATAATATCCTCATAAATTTTTAAGTTAGTTCACACATGCTTTTACGAAGATGGTTTATTACATTTAAGGCTCCCGATGCTGATCATAGCTTGGTTTCTATAGCGTAATTACATATATTGTTATTACCGGGTTTGTTCTATTCGACTAGAGATGGACCTGGGTTCTCACCTCTGAATCTCAGTCTAAGTCCGAGTCCAGGACTCCAGAGTGCAACTCCGAGTCGGGTCCCTAAAAAGTGGACTCGAGTCCTGACTCAAGTTCAAGTTCGGGCTCGAGTCCAACATCAACTCATGTTTTTGTGTTTTCAATATATACGTCTGTCCTTGTGGTTTTCAGGTCTTTCCCGTTTCCAAAGTAGCGAATTTTCGAATATACCTTTCCGGACTTGCCACTGTATGGTCACAATTAAATGGACGCAGTCTTGTTTGGTATTTTTTGTGCAGGTTTTTCGCCACGTGCCACGTCTGCCTCTATATCCGCAGCCTTGCAGGTGGACAGGTGACATTAGACTTAAGAGTCAAGTCACGCTCGTAAACGGCACGAAAGGAAATGTACGCATTTTATGAAGCGGAACTTCAATCTTACAAGCATATCGGTCACACTATCTTATCAGAGAGTTCGCGACATGGGATCACGCTCGTACACTCCATGGTGTCAATTTATCTTCAAGGGAAGGGGGTCGGGGATGACCCGTAAGGGTAGGTTGAAGCACTCTTTTTGTAAACCTAAACAAATATTGAAATATCTCTTTCAACATATATAAACATTATATATTCAATATGCGTGTAATCAAGCAGAAAGATAGGAAAGAAACAAATGCCTCTTAGTCAAATTTATATATATATATATATACAGTATGAAATCGTGCTCTCTGAATAGTAGGGGGATGATTATATATACAGTTGTAATTCCCCTTGCCAAAATGTGTGGAGTTAATACCCACCGCACCCCAGTATTGACGCCCCCGGTACATTGATCTAGTATTTTCCAAGGTTTCCCTTGCCAGACCAAAACGATTTATGCTTGAGACTCAGACAGATTAATGTAACTGAATTCTCTTTTAATTTCAGCTTTGATGTTCAATTTTGTTTAAATCATATGTGCTTCGTTGTCTGCCCACACAGCCGTTACGACGCAAAGATGTGTTGAAATTATACGGCGTTGAGATTGTCCCCAAAAGAGTTTGTCGTTGACTTAATTTAAACACTCCATAATTTTTATTTCTCTCATGATCTTAAAATGAGATAATCGTATTAGCAAGTGCCAACTGTAATTTGAGTAGTTTTATAGCGCATGTAATAAAGTATATTGTCAGTAAATATTATTTCAGAGGAATGTGATAATAAAAATCTAACCGAATCTGACTACTCCCTTCACCAGATAAAAGGACAGATCTTGTACAAAGTTGGTAATTATTAAGCTCGATAGCTTATATTTTAAGATCGTTTGAAAATTGTTAAATCAATGAGAATAAAATGGAACCATGGTAAAAGCATATTGTTGAAAAGCCATGATGGTTTCCATCACGCAAATGGGCATTATAGGAGAACTTTTTATGTTTTATAAGCATATTACCAAACGCCAATCCTAATACCATTTGTTTGGCAAACCGCCGCTTCAATAAAACATACAACGGGTTTAGATAAATCCATATAACAATATTTCTGTGCCCCTCTGTCACAAGAGTAGCTCAGATCCGTGAGGATACTTGAGACCGCGGGGCTGTCTCCTTATAATACCCGGATTCCGTTAATCCTGTCCGATCCTGTGCACATCCTATGCATATAAACCAACTACCGTATCGACCAGCTTCCCTGTCTTGAGTGGATGATATGAAAGCCCATCAATCCATTTTTGGTCGCTCTGCTCTGTATTTTAAGAGCAGATGGCCGACCTTTCTTTGTGTCCTCAATAGAGGAGACGCACGTTGGTTGGACAAACAGGGGCACATTTAAGGGGGGGGGGGGGGGGGGGGGAAGGCCTCATTTTCGACCTAAACACCTTTGCAATAAAATAAAAATATGTTTATTACCAAAAAACCTGCATGCACGATGCGAAAGTCATATATAAGTATACTGGCACTCCCGGTACAATTGTTGGCCTATGCCTGGGTGCTGCGTCCCCCCTTCTCTAAGGTCCTGTATCCGCCCCTGGTAAACCTCCATATAAAGCATACCGAAATAGCTGACCTCGCGGGTTTGTGGGTCATGTGAGGCGGATTTTACAACAGCTACATATATTGTACATGCAGATATTTAATATAATGAAACAAATTCGCTCAATTTGACAAACAAAATAGCCATTATAATCCAGCACACATAGAAGCATAGGGGAAGCATGTAAGCAAATTTTCAAAAACAACAACAAAAAAAAGAAAGTTGGAGTGTCCAAATAGTGTCAAATGTCTCCGGCTTCTGTCGGCACTTGAAGCATATAGATGTACAGACGGACGAAATGATTCTGTCGCAAATCTGGACACAGATAATTTACAAAGCATTTCGAATATTCCTTTACTCCAGATTTTTGTAAAAGACAATAATTCACATGCAGGTGGCACATTAAAACAGGCGAAATGGGAGACTGAACAACAAATAGACAAACGAGGACGAAAGTATGACCTTCATTTAATATCCACAGATGAGGTAAACTTAAATTAATTAGAAATCGTCAAGTCACATGGTACATTCTTTTATAACTTTTTAGGGCACAAAACTAAAACAGACAAACAGAACGACAAAAACAATCGAGGAGGAAAGTTCATTTAATATCTTCGCCGAGATAAAAAGGATATTTATTTGAAATCATCACATCACGTGGTCTATTCCAGCCAAACAAAGAGAAAACACAAAATTAAATAATTAACATCGTCACTCAGTAGATCGCATACCTCCCCTTGTTCCGACCCTTCACAGGTGTTATCGGTTCCGTAGTTTGCGTGTTCCTGCAAACAGACAAACAAGCTAGCAGGCAAACAAACATTCAGACATTTGTGGAAGCTTAAAATCTATGACGGAAGCAAGATACGATTACGGAACGATATAGGCCATTAAAACTAAGTGTAACTTGAAGAAAAATATGCAGTATCAAACTCAATGTATGGTACACCTAGGGCAAGAAGTTAATACAAGTTTAGTGCTCGGGGAAATAACTAACCACGCTAAACGGGGGTGAACAGAGTTCATATTCACTGTCGACATACTTTTAGGATCTGTACTTAATATAATATAGTGTAAAGATAGAAAGATCCGCTATACTGATGTGTTTCAAATGTAATATGTCTGTCATTCGATATTCGCTTATCCAGGAAAGAGACAAATCGAACTTGAAATGACAGTGTTATTACCTGCCGAAGTGGTCTTGTGAAATCCAATAACTGATCTTGATAACGAGACGGACAATTCCGCCTAAATGATTCCATTACAGGCCTGATGATTTTCTTGTTACATGGAAAAGAATCAATCTCTTATCTTAATGGATTTATCGCACTGCATCTGGGACACGCGTCCGCTTGAATTACATATCATCAATTACATCAAGTTATCACATAGCGAGTGTAGTATATAACAACCGTCTTTGAAAGGTTTTGGATAGAAACAGAAATATCCAATTGTTTTTTTTTTAATCAACATGAAACGTCTATAAGGCATTAATTACCTGATTTTAAATTATATCCGCATATTTGAAATCCGATGTAAATGTAACGAGACATTTTTACTGTAAGTACTCTTGTTGGTCGGGATCCATTGAGAGTTTTATGTGTTAATTAATTAATTATTATTATATACCATATTCATTTAGCATTCTTTTCTCCAACAGTGTTCAAAAGTGCTTTGCAGTGTACATTTCTTACATCATAAGATATATAAATCATATATGGGTGATTGTCAAAATACAGATTACACAGTGACTTAATCTTATGCAGTATTAACTGATTAAACATTGAAAAAACTGAGATATTTAAAAAAATAACTCTCGACTAGACAAGAGACAATAACAGTTAGAATGAAGAAGACCGATAGCGCTAAAAAGTTTAAATCGCTTAATATATATATATAAATTCACTATGAGTAACTGCAGCTAAAGCTTGTGTAGGTTTAAAGTGGAACTTACAAATTAGGTTTTAACTTAATTCTTGAAACAAGAAAGTATTTTTGCTTCTGTAATGCTGCTAGGAAGTTTATTTCACAACGCTGGTACAGCATAGCTAAACACCATTCTCCATTGGTTCTGGTCATTATTTTTGGTGTTACCAATGTAAAACACATATATGTTTCGTAAGCTTAGCTTTTATGCTTCGATATTTTAGTATTTGGTAATATGCTGAAATAACATCTGGGTCATCTTCATACTACCATGTCTGTGACAGCTACGCTCTTTTTAGCCTTGGAATAGCTACTCACTCTGGTGTATATTTCATGAACAATAGGCAAGGCAATAAAATGGCTCTGATAATCCCGGCTGCCGGAGCACACTTGGTGCTAGTTGTTGACTAAATGTTTAGCTTTCTCGGAGAAAGCATCTAGAATTTGACCATTCAGAGAAAATATTATTAACCTGTCCCGTTTCTGATGCACACATGTTCCTGTTCCATTAAAATGTGTTTTTATGCCCCCGCCACAAAGTGGCCGGGGCATATAGTTTTACCCATGTCCGTCATCCGTCATTCCGTCATTCCGAAATCAAACAGTTGTACGGACTTATTTTCGCAATGCCTGCAGATATTGGCCTGATTTTTGATGTGTGGCCAGATAATGACCAGTTACAGATCGAGTTCGCGTTTCGTCCCGGTTGACATACTTTTGACCGTTTTACGGCTCCTAAACTTAGAAAATTTCATGAAAAATAGAAATTTTCATGACAAATACACATGTACGGACTTTTTTTCGCAATGCGTGCAGATATTGGCCTGATTTTTGGTGTGTTGGCAGATAATGACCAGTTACAGATCGAGTCTGCGTTTCGTCCTGGTTGACCTACTTTTGACAGTTTTACGGCTCCTAAATTTAGAAAATTTCATGAAAAATAGAAATTTTCATGACAAATACACCTGTACGGACTTTTTTTCGCAATGCCTGCAGATATTGGCCTGATTTTTGGAATGTGGGCAGATAATGACCAGTTACAGATTGAGTTTGCGTTTCGTCCCGGTTGACCTACTTTTGACAGTTTTACGGCTCCTAAACTTAGAAAATTTCATGAAAAATAGAAATTTTCATGACAAATACACATGTACGGACTTTTTTTCGCAATGCCTGCAGATATTGGCCTGATTTTTGGTGTGTGGGCAGATAATGACCAGTTACAGATCGAGTTCGCGTTTCGTCTCGGTTGACATACTTTTGACCGTTTTACGGCTCCTAAACTTAGAAAATTTCATGAAAAATAGAAATTTTCATGACAAATACACATGTACGGACTTTTTTTCGCAATGCCTGCAGATATTGGCCTGATTTTTGGTGTGTTGGCAGATAATGACCAGTTACAGATCGAGTTCGCGGTTCGTCCTGGTTGACCTACTTTTGACAGTTTTACGGCTCCTAAACTTGGAAAATTTCATGAAAAATAGAAATTTTCATGACAAATACACCTGTACGGACTTTTTTTCGCAATGCCTGCAGATATTGGCCTGATTTTTGGTGTGTCGGCAGATAATGACCAGTTACAGATTGAGTTTGCGTTTCGTCCCGGTTGACCTACTTTTGACAGTTTTACGGCTCCTAAACTTGGAAAATTTCATGAAAAATAGAAATTTTCATGACAAATACACATGTACGGACTTTTTTTCGCAATGCCTGCAGATATTGGCCTGGTTTTTGGTGTGTTGGCAGATAATGACCAGTTACAGATCGAGTTCGCGTTTCGTCCCGGTTGACCTACTTTTGACCGTTTTACGGCTCCTTAACTTAGAAAAATTCATGAAAAATAGAAATTTTCATGACAAATACACATGTACAGCCGTTTTTAGCCCTTAGCTCATAGGCTGATGGGCTGTGGTCGTCACGCAAGCTGTCCGTCTGTCCGTCCGTACATCTGTCTGTCCGGTGTCTGTCCGTCCGTCCGTTCCGCGTCTGTTTACTTTTACCTTTTGAGCGGGGTATCTCTAAAAGGATTCACCGTTGGAATTTTATTTCATCAGTGAAGATGTATATCGATAAAATCTCGGCCAAGTTCGAAGATGGGTGACCTTGACCCATTTTTCTACATTTTAGAGCTGATTATAGAAAAACACTCAGAAGTTTATATCTCAGGAACCATTGTGTGGATTTTCACAAAACTTACTATGATCATTGGGACTGATGGTCTGTATGTGCTGCACAATTTTGGTGGCGCCACCTGCAATTTCTGATTTTTTAATGAAATTTTATTGGATTTTTTTCAATTTTGGTCTTTTGTGCAGGATATCTCCAAAGGTATTCAACACAGGAACTTCATTTCTTCAGTGCTTTTGCATTATATTTACAAAATCTTGGTCAAGTTCAAAGATGGGTGATCTTGACCTACTTTTCAAGGTCACAGAGCTTAGTATAGAAAAAAACTTAGGAGCTTATTTCTCAGGAAGCATTTGGTGGATTGTTATGAAACATGGTATATACCTCTCCAATTTAAATTTATAAATGATTATCAACTTTTGCTAATATTCTAGTTTCGCAGTGCAATGCTTACAGATACTGGCCTAATGTTTGGTCTGTGGGCGCATAATGACCACTTACAGATCGAGTTTGCGTTTCGTCCCATATTTTTCACCATATGACAGATCCTGAACATAGAAAATTTCATGAAAGACAGAAATTTTCATGAAAAATGCACATATATGGACTTTTTTCCACAATGCCTGCAGATACTGGCCTGATTTTTGGTGTGTTGCTTGATAATGACCCTTTACAGATCGAGTTTGCATTTTGCTCTTGTTGACCTACTTTTGACCATACAACACCTCCTGAACTTAAAAAAATTTACAAAATTTAACAAATGTTTCTAATTTGCCCCAGGCGGGGGCATTCGTGTCGTTCCGACACATCTAGTTTTTTTGTTACATGGTGTGCGTTGGATTTGACTGGTAGTGTTAATTTTGGCCCAAACATAGTGAGACAGAGACAGAGTGAGAGAAAGAGTTGTCAGTCTTATATACATGGCGTGTTATTTCCATTAATAGAGAGAGAGAGAGAGAGAGAGAGAGCGAGAGAGAGAGAGAGAGAGAGAGAGAGAGAGAGAGAGAGTTGTTAGTCTGATATATGTGTTGTGTAGGTAACATTGATCGAGATAGGTGAATGGAAGGATGGATGGATGGACAGATAGACAGACAGATACTGGTCAAAATTCTTTTTTCCAACCATCGGCCCACAGGAATCACTATTTTGTTTATGATATCGGCCCACCGAGAAACGTCCCGGGGCCCCAGTGGCCCAGTCTGCCCTGGTCATTTAGTGAAACAGACAGAGGGTACTCGACAGAAGACAAATATCTTTGAACATACTAAAGTCGATTGATAAACCGATATTCCGAATATGCCATTTGTTCTAAGGTGATGTCGATTTATTTGTTTTTGAAAATACAAAGAATACCAGCGGTTGCTTTTATTAACAGAGCCACGTTATGTCTAGTTAAAAGGAAAACATCTAACAGTTTAAGCATGACTGCAAAGAAAAGAAAAAAACACACGATAGGCCAAATATCAATCCTTCTCTATGGCAAATAACCAACGGTTAAAGTATCATTATACTTGGCGAAGTTGAGCCTAATCATGATGACCCATGATCTTCTTTTAAGTGACTAAACCGAATTAATAAACTAATAATTGCAAATATGCCATTTGTTCTTATGTCGTTTCAATTTTTTTATTTAGAAAAATAAAAGACAACACTAACAGTTGTTTTTTAGTAACTTTGGTAACATAGTTAACCCAAGTGAGAAAGAAAGCCATCAAAGATTTTGAGCTCGACTGAAAAAAAAACACATATGGTGGGATAAATATTAACTCATTCTCTGTGGTGACCAACGGTTAAAGTATATAATTCTACTTCGCGAAGTTGAGCCTTATAATTATGATGACCTATGAGACTATTTTGCGAGATTGTGTTCTGCGCTGATGTCAGCGAAATTGAAATTTCTTGGAACGACCTTTGGGGTGTGACTGAATAACTTTCAGATTAAAGCTACTGGGTAGCAAGTCGACTGTTGCCGCCACTCAAATGCCCCTCTTCAAGATTGGGCTGACATAACTATTGGTGTCTTAGCCTTGGATCTGATCCATGGATTCAAGTTAACGACAGGTTGAAGCTATTTCTGATACCTATCATAAATGTGTCATCTTAGGCCACTGCGTGCGTGAATTTTTAAACACCTGCTTGGCAGGCCTAAACTATTGTAAGCGAAAGTCACTTGACTAGCAGTTATCTTAATGGGCAGGTGATGGCTGTCAAGCTCTCGTATTTGTGGATTACAGCCTATAGTAATGAGAATGTGGTTCAGCAACATGTGTCACATGTTCGAGACTTGTCAGACCTGATAATAAAAATTATAATTTTTTCCGGTAACATTGGGACTGCTGCAGAAATGAGTCTTGGTGTAGAAATATTGTCCTCACGTCGGGGCTCACTTCTCGTGCTTGCTTCATACGTTTTTACAGTAATAAAACTGCTCTGTTTCCTGAGTCTGTCTTAAGCATCAAGCCCGCTGATACGTGACAAATATTGGCGGTACCAGTCTTGAGCATCAAGCCCGCTGATACGTGACAAATATTGGCGGTACCAGTCATAAAAAGGCACAGAAAAACGAGACTAATTTTCCACTAAATCAGCCAAAAATTAAATTAGAATTCTGTTTCACGGGTGATTATAACACGTTTTATGTAATGGTAAGACTATGAGAGAGTTCTATAATATGAAAGTTTAATATAAACTGTACATGTTTACAAGTCTAGACCGTGCATTAAAAAGACACATTTTTTTTTAAATTTCAACGGCTTGAACGGGGACAAAGAAAATAGCAATTACCATGCAGGGAGGAAGATAAAACGCCAATATTGAAGTGGACATCGACAATTAGTAAGTTTTTTTAAATGCAATAACAAGGCATGACCCTTTTCTTCTCATACTTTTTCTCGAACTTGTTTTTATTATAAAAATGTATTAATGCTGAAGACCATAACCAGTCATGTCATGGCACGAAAAATGTCATAATCGCATAACTTTAAATACAGGTTAAACAACAACAAAAAATCAAAATGAATATTGTAATATTTTTTTTTAATTTAGGAGAACTGGGCGGTATACAGTGCACGAAAACAAAATATTTGAGGCCAGTTTATTTATATGGAATGTAAATATCGTTCCCCAAAAATAGTCCCCCAATTACGTAGCCATGCCCGAATCCAACCACAAAAACGGCTACAGTGTAAAAACCGTGTTTTTTTCGCAAACGGTGCCCGTCAATAAATTGACCTTTCACTACAGTTAACTTTTAGGACACAGATAGAATATCTTGACTCAGCTCGGTAAATACGCCCACTCTCTTTATTAAAAACACAATACATAATCAAATCAAAGATAATGAAATTCAACATTTGTGTCTCTGGTCACAGTAACCTATTCCCATGATAGGCGTCAAGTCACAAACATCAACCTCCAATTAATTAAATCAAGTCTCCAGTCACTACAAGCAATTCTTTGCGAGAATGAACTATCTCTCTCGAGAAAATTCAGTTCAATACTCGTGTCCAGTCGCAGAGAGCTATTTTTTGGGATGTTCGAAATGGTTATTGAGTCTCAGTTGCATTCAATTATAATCTTCTATCTATATAATTAATACGGAGTTGGGTTTTTTCTAGACCACGGTTTACCTGCTTCCGTTCTAATTTGACTCTCCAAATTCGGCAGACGTATCGGTGGTGTGCTCATCTAAGACAAGTTTGTTTTATTTTGCGGGATTATGCCCTATTAAGCTTATAATAATTAATAATTTTAATATTTCCAAATAAGGTGCCCCTATTTGTTTTGTGCTGCAAGGTCCTCGACGCCTGTGACGCTTTTTCAGGGGGCGCCTTGGTGATTTTAACTTGCCCGTTAAGTCCGTGGCCAGAGCGCATGTCCTGCCCAAAAGGCATTTCCGTGCAATACGCGGTCACGCAGATCCACTATAATCCCAATTGATCCCCCTAACCATTGTAATGCCTCTAAAGGAATTTCTCTCTCAAATGAAGTAAAGGTTTTAAATCCAAAGACCACATGACTCCGCTTTCAATGCGAGGGCTTTTCAGTTTGGTCATCAACACCGGGCACTGAATCCGGTGATGTGACCACCGTTTGACAATTTTTTATGTGGGTTACAGGTATGTGGGTTTTTATACATTCAAAAATATCTATCCATGATAACCATGGTTTCAAAATTTTGGAAAAGGCGTGTGTTTTATGAAGTTTTTTTTTCAAAAAGAAGCCCCACAACTTATCATTTTGGTTGGGTGGGGGCGGGGTCCGGGATGGGGGGTTCACATATATTTGTGAAGATCCGTTGTCTGTAGGAATGGTGAAACATGAAAAAATATCACCATTACATCTTTAAATTGATAACAAACTAGAATCTGTCGTCAGGGCGTATAGACCTCCACCAGGATCCCTTTAATATCAGTCATGTGTTCACGTGTATGCATTTCGTGTGTGAACGCTGTCATGCTTCAGTATCACGAGTTCACCTTGCGGGTGGCTTCCACACGGGGACAAATAAATGGTCCTTTGTCATTCTTATTACCTCCTTACTTTTTCAGGAGGCGACCTGTAATCCCCACTGAATTCCATTTCCATTAAATCGCCAGTTAAGGAATTTTACTTTGTCAAAAGGGAGTAAAGATTTTAAACTCAAGCACGGAACACATGTCCACATGAATCTTTAAATAGGGAGCACTTTTCCGTTGAGTGGACAAACAGAACTGAGACCCTTTACACAATCACCCTTTTATAGGTTTACAGGTATGTTGATTGTTATACATTCAGAAGTATCTTTCCATGATAACCATGGTTTTAACATGATTTATGGGTTGTTTGAAAAAAAGCCCCGGGGAGGGGGGATTGCACTCACTTCTAAGGGTCCCCAGTCCCTTGGGGACTTTGAAACCCCAGCCAGAATCTACTAATCAGTCGTTCGTTCAAACGTGCACGTTTCATGTAAAATATTGTCATGGTTAAGACACACGGGTTCACCAGGCGAGTGGCAGAACAACTGCACACGAATGGGCAGCTTCTACTCGGGGACAAAATAATAGCCCCTTATAATTATTCTTTTCTGGAATTGTGATTATGGCACTTAAGAAAAAAATATATTATGGTGATTCCGATTACCTCCAAAAAATGTAATGGGTTACGGATGCAGTTTTATTCTATCTGTATATTACATTTAGCGTTAATTTGCTGAAAGACAATGCAACGAACCAAAGCTGATGTGGTTTCTTTGCTAAATGCTTTCATCGAAATATATCAACCTGCTTTCTCTTTATCTGTGAGAGTTTTCAATTAATTATGTTGGAATATATTTTTCTGGGCCTATCTTTTGTTCATTTGGAGCTATAGGTTTCGCGTGCAAGAGACTTCAACGACGTATGCATGTTTATACAAATAACACGTGTCTGTAAACATGCCTTAGGCAATACCCTCAACTGACTACACTGAATAAACATCGTGTTTCACGATGTCGCCTGAGCTTCAACTAATACAAAGCATCTTTCACATAATTTTACGGTAGAATGCTTCTTTCTACAATCGTTATATCTACGATATTTCCCAAGCAATGAAGCTGTCGGACCTATGTTGTTTATGGGGGAAAAATATATTTTTTGTGATTTCTCGAATAGAACAATTTTTCTTTCTATGTCGATGTTTTCGGGGAGGGTGTTCCTGGAGAATTCTAGCAGAAGTAATCTTTACCATATAAGTGAAACACATGAGAAAAGTTCCTGCAAAAACCTTATTATTAAAATATGCGTCCTTTATAGTTCCTATCAGCTCATTACAAAAATATGCATTAGATAGAGCCCTGGATTTTCCACGGGAGTAGCTAGTTAATATGATTACCCTGATTATGGTAAGAAACAAATTACTATCAAGCTTCATCACCTGATATCACACATATTTCGAGAAAACGAGCAAGATAGGTATGCAGAAAACAATTAAGCTTTCATAAAATACACCTTTTCCATGACGTAGGCACGCGGCTTTTGAGTGAAAGCTGCTACATTTAAACCTGCTGATGTTATTATTAATGATTTTCTGGGTTTATTAGCATTATTCCTTAGTTACACGTTATTTACTTCAATGTACATTATTTAAAATGTTTAAGAGTAAAAGTGGTTGATGCACCAGATATGATGCAAATTAAATCTGAATTTAAAACATTTTCTTATTAATATCGTCTCAAGCAATATTATGATGCTGCAAATGAGTTCAAAGGTAAATGTTCCAGATAAAAATCATGCAGACATCCCATATACTATCATGTCTCCATTAGAGAACTGTTTCATTTTCACAATGACTGTTTTTGCCAACTCAGTCGTGCTGAAGACTATTGAATCAGGTTTACTTTAAACTGGGGGTTGAGTTTTTATTTGTTCAGTATTAATTTTCAGCGAAATAATATCCCTTAATTACACGAATTCGCACTCATTACTGAATATCAATAGACAATGTACTGGTAATTAAATAAATATGTGAATGTTTTCAGATGGGACTTAGATTTCAGCCGCTGGTTTAATTCATTAAACAGCCAGCTGTCTCTGAGAATTGCCGTATACATACTGTATACACCGATTTAGAGCCAACAGGCCTTCAATGGCCTCATGGCCTGGCCAGTATGGACTCAGGCACGATCGGCAATAAGTTAAGACAGATATAGAAAACCCCCCACTGCCATCCCAATTAGCATCATAGATTTAGGGGTAGATATCTGCAGAATGAATTATAGACATAGTCATTTCAGGCATTTCCTCTTCATTACTAATAGGTCGTAAAACGCTAACACACTGTTTTCGGGCTTAATACAATCTATTTATAAACTAAAAATATGCATGCTCAGTAATGCAGGCCTCCGCCATGTGTGCTCTCCTTATTGTGTAATGCTCCCCTAAACGTGTTTGCATTCTTTTATTCGACCAATACTCTCTCAGATTCATCCCTACAGAAGTTCCCCACCGCGTTTGCTTTCACTAGTCAGCCCGCATTCCTAGGTTTATTCGTGCATAATATAAGTGACTGTATATTTGTGAATATTCCTGGAAGTCTTTCCTTGAAACGGATCATGAGGCGAATCCACACCAACATCAAATTGATTCTGCTTTGGCACATTTCCGAGGTGCCTTGATGGAATAATGATTGCATGAATTATGTTGTGAACTGACACACAACAACATCCCGAACACTTACGCACACACGAATGAACGCATACCTTTCTGGCGGAGGCAGAAGTAATTAACTTGTTAGGCTGACTAATATAAGTATAAAGATTGCTTAGGTGCATGAACGGTCTAATTCAGACCTCGGGGTGAGAATAACGACGCACGTCAGGTTTGGTCGATTTTCATATAAAGAAAATTAAATATAAATAAAATATATGTATATATCTAATACTTATAAAAAGAATTCGGTTGACGTTTGTTCGCAATGTTCTATAAAACCGCGTCGTGTACAATACTGTACCATGCATCATTTTAAAGGTTATTATCCCCGCAGTGACATAGGCAATATGAGAATAAAAAAAATTAAATGTACATATAATTTTGAGTGATTTTTCCGTTTTTACTGACTTGCACTGAGGTTAGACCAAGCACAGCCGAACCGCCTTCGGCAATGACCGGAAAGCGTGCATTGTGGTCACTCAACCTTTTGTTCAAATGAATAACGCTTGCTTTCAGTGAGGGATTTGAGCACATTACATTTAAACGAGGCTCTCACCTATGTGCGTGGTCAGTAAAAGAGAAAAACACGTTTCTCGCTTTATGAAATGGATAGTTCAACCCAGGAGGATTAATGACAAAACCTAATTCAAGGTCCCAATTTCAGGAACAGGGGTGGGTAGGGGTGGGGTGGGTTGGAGTGGTGGCGGGGGTTAAAGGCCTCAAAATGATACGATGAAGAAATAGGTTGCGGTGGCTGAGAATGGGATATGGACTCTCTGCATGGAGTCCCGTTGGGTCAGCCTCTGCTACTTACGAGGTATGCATATTTCTGTTTCTTTCTTCAGGAACAGTTTCCTTGCAACGTACATTTATTTAATCTTTCATGTGTTTCTCACATCAACCTTATCTTTATACGTCAAACGATAGAATCCAGTCAAATATCATCGAAAATCTGAATGCCCCCGCGTCTCATTCCGGTTCGCAATGTAAACATCATCACTGACAAGTCTTCAAGGTAAACACACGAGCACAGCGCAACAAAATATATGTAAAAATTATTTATACATATCTAATTGAGACAGTTTTCCCACTGAAAACCTATGTTTTCAATAATCTTTAGAATAAAAAATGAGCAAACATTTCACATCTCATTTAATATATCTCCCCAACCCTGGTTAAAAGCCCGGTATACCGGGTTTATCAGCTAGTATCTTTAAAAAAGAAAAAAAAAATAATCTATTATATTTTTATATGAAGGAGGTTCTCTGGCAGGCCCTTTCACCCCCCCCCCCACATATAGACACCGTCTTTATTGTCTAATTTTACTATTAAAAAACTCAAGTTATACTTCTGGGTGTTTATAATGTGAGATTATGTTTTCCACTGGCCTGTTAGTTTGCTTGTTTAATTGTATGACTGCTCATGGTTATCAAGACTTCAGGCCACTGCGTTTAAGCGCCGTTAATCTTAAATGGATTTCAGATACCTAGAGATATACCCTGAAGTTAAAGTACTGTAATTCCCGCCCTGTTAACTTGTGAGGGGTTAATCCGAAATCGTGATGGTTGATCTAAAACCGATTTCATGGCAACCCCACGGATAATAAATTTAATGCTACCCCCCTCCTAGACCCAGTTGTGGCTCTGTTGTAAACACAGACAGAGCCACAACTGGGTCTACCCCCCTCCCCCCGGGCAATACCTCTCGGTAATTTGAAGCGGGTGTATATTGAAATCACTGCATTCTGATATAATGAAGGCAATGAACATCGTCTGTGTGTTTGTCTATATGTCAAATACCTACGTTCTGTCATATCAACCAAAATACAATCAAGCATCTTGTCTCGAAAACATCTGCTTATTTTGCCAACAGCATAGATGTCACAAGCAGTCTCCCATCCCAAAAGCAAAACGGATCTGTCGGATAAGTAGTGAGACCGCAGATCTAAAAATAACCAGTCACAGGATTAGGTTGTTTTGAAACGGAGTGCATCAAGGGTAATACTGTCAGGTCACGTGACCTATCTGTTCGTGCCCCTCGGCCGCCTGTATAGTCGATGGTTTGGGAGAACCAAGTTCTTAGGTCAAAAGGTGTCTCAATTGAATGATAGTATGATGTTATAAGGATGATTTCACTGATGTTGATGTCTTGTTTCTAGCTTCGGCCACTTTGCTTTGCTTGAAAGGTCGGCCTTCTCATATTCGCATAAACGCAAGCTAAATAAACAAAAGGTAAGCTATTAACAGTACAAAAAATAATCTTATTTTCAGAAGTTATTTCTACAATATTTTTATGATTCGATATTTATTGTTTATTTTAAATATCAGATCCTCTCTCTCTCTTTCTCTTTCTTTCTCTCTCTCTCTCTCTCTCTCTCTCTCTCTCTCTGTCTCTCTCTCTCTCTGTCTCTCTCTCTCTCTCTCTCTGTCTCTCTCTCTCTCTCTCTCTCTCTCTCTATATATATATATATATATATATATATATATATATATATATATATATCACATTGTCCGTGATTGATAAGTCTTCATTGAAACATTCATGGCACCTTATGAAGATGTTCGCATCATATTGGCAGATAAAGTAACTTAGACATAGACAGGACCTGAGATTCCGGACTCCCCAATTTTTATCAGCCACCGCAACCATTTTTTAAGGGTTTCAGACCACTTTTTCTTCGGCCTAGACTCCCCTTTTCTTACCTTTGGTTTTTTTTTTTTTTTTGTCATAAGTCCTCCTGGGTTGGATCCCTCCTCTACCTAAATCCTGGATCCGGCCCTGTTAGTTCGGAGGACACCTCCAACATATGGACATTGGCTAATACCCCCTTGGTCCTGCAGCAACATAGCGACAGCTTGTCACCCCGAACGTCGATTTTAGATGAACTGGAGACGATGGGGTGACAGTACAAGCTATTGGGTTCGCATCAATTTTAGTATGTGCAGATGTGCACGCCATTTCTGACACTACTTTTTCATTTTCATCTACTTCTCGAACTGCCATTTTCCTGAGTTAAGACAAAAAGTAACGTTATTATGTTGGGGAAAATAATAATTATTACATCCACGGTTTACTTACGTGTATTCGTGCAGCAGTTTTTAATACCGAGGCTGGTTTTACTCGAAAAACTCGTCTCCACGTCTGTCAGCGGGAGAATCATAACTTCCGGTAGGGGATTTCCAAACGGCTATGTGTAAAACTCGGAAGTCCGAAGTCGGAAGCAAGGATTTTTTTAAATAAAGCAATGTTCGAAGCATAATTAAAATGATACTACATCAATAGAAAGTACCATTTTATTTTTATTGATAGAATAAGGTCTTTTCTATCATTATGTAAAAAATCAAAGTTATCCATCCGAAGTTATAGACTATTTCTTGCTCGGTAATGCCCGGTTATGGTCCAAATAACATGTGTAAAACTAGCCAGTAATGGCTAATGCACTGGTCATCATGTCGTCAGCAAACAGGTCAAGCATTTTCAGTTTCTTCAATATCACATATTTTTCATAAACTCTGTTTTGTAACATTAATTATGCTGTTTTTTTTATAATATATTATATTGATATTTTATTTCATTTTGTAAAACAAGATTATATAATTACTCATCAATATTTTCGCTGTTACCGTATTTTTTGTTTGTGGAAACATGAAAAATAAATAAAGATTTGATAATATTTTAAAAATTACCCTGATAATATCATAGAGACTTAAACAGATAATTTGACAGAACCACAAAACGTCCAGTAAATGTTTTAACAAGGGTGTTTCGAACAAAATATTTTATTTATCATGTATCAATTGAAAAACCTTTTCCTCTTCCATTGACCAAAAAATTTAATCATGATTATGAATCTCTTAAACTCTTATCTATTATGTAATACTTTTTATGCCAAATTATATTTTACATTTCATGGTCAGGTTGCACACATTTATATATATATGTATGTATGTATATATATATATATATATATATATATATATATATATATTAATCACATTGCAATGTGATATTTTCCCCTATATGTACCTGCTGTAAAAGGAACCTGTTTCAATTCATGTTTTGAAATTTTGCCAAAATAGCATAATATACATGATGCTTTACAAAAATTTGTTTGCTACTGATTTCATCAGACGTATCCTGCAAAATTAAAAATAAACACAAACATTAACAATACCTTGACAGAAAAAAATACACAATGCATGTGTAAATAGATATGATCCCGATTGTAACATTTTACAATCATATAAAAAACAATAGTTTATGTTTTTGCAGAACGATTCAATATATAATCGATATTTTTTATGCAGTTAGGTACAATATTCATCAAATTAATGTTCTGATAATTTGCAAAACCACAGGACACAAATATTTATACTTTATATATATATATATATATATATATATATATATATATATATATATATATATTTGTAAAAAAATCAATAAAACATCAAACAAAACATTTTGCATAGCCAAAAAAAGTTCATTAAATGTTTAAAAATAAATTGTTACAGAGCAAATGTTATAGATATAAAAAATTCTGTTTATTTATAGAATCTGATACCAGCAACTATTAAGTCCGGAGAGGAGGGGGTCCGAAAGCGCACGGTACATCTGTATCGAGAATTCCGATTATAGTCCGGTTAATTTTGTTTCTGAGCATAAAAATATTAGATTCAAATAAAAATAGTGAGTATACACGGAATATTCAGATGCATATATTTTTATATAAAGATAAAAAATTACTTTACAGCAAAAGTAGAATGGGAATAATTAATATTTGTAATTGTAATATTTATCTTAGCAGTAAATATCTAACTTGATTTATCAATCCGGTTTGGTTCCATTATTGCATGGTGTCATCATTTTTATGTGGAATTTCAAGGAATGAATCATAAAGATGAGCAACAGGTTCAATAAAAATGCCTATATCCCGTAGCATCTTTAAGACACCAGGTCACCTCTAGACAGACTTTTACTTGAAGCCCCAGATGTCTTACGTGTCGATAAAGATTCTATATGGTTATTTATTAAAGATTTTACATTCAAAATTGTAATTTCTTATCGAGATCCTTGTAATCGTATACAGTAATCCGAAGTTGAAGGGAGCACATTCTGTTTACATGCCCTTATCATGCACATATTATAACGTATGAGAGTGAAATCAGTTGCAAATATACTTTAAAATATTATTAAATATCCATTTATTTTAAGTTGAAATGTGATGTTGAAACATCAGGAGTGAATTTTAATATATAAATATCAAGATTGAAAAAGTTTGAAAGAAAGAGTTAAAATTTGAAAAAGAATGGATTTTAGTTTAAAAAAAATGATTTGCTTAAATATACAAATCGATAAGATTTTATAATCACACATGTATTAGTATGTTATATATATCCTGGACTGTTGTATACCTTTTCTAAGATATATTTTACCTTTTTTTTAAATATCGTAGAACTCTAACATATTGACGGATATTTCATTTTGTATTTGATACATGTATGTTTTTTCCAGCGATGACCTACTGGGATATATTGAATTTTCATATTTGTTCAACGTATGGAAAATATATTACTGTTTTTATTTTGAATGACATCGTAATTTATAACTGTATTTTTAATGCCGTATTAGGGTTTATTATACCATATTTATTATTAAGTGGTGCATCCATAGAGGGCGCAAGCATAACACCGAGGAACCCCCCCCCCCCCCCCCCCCCCCCCCCATCGCAGTACCGTGTGAGTCATACACGGTCTCCCCACAGAGCTCAGCTCGGGATGGGATCGACCTTGAAAAATCTCACGGCTCCTCGGCTGATACTCAGACTCGCGCACTGTGCTCTGCTGTCCGAGTCTGCATGTGCGCTCTCAGATCACGAAATTCGGTAAAATGCAAAGATTGTCATAAGACTTTAACATATCAATTATTTTACAACGAGTACTACATTTAAATACTAGTAGTGACATATTGCAAGTTATAAATGTATAGACGCGCATTTCATCATTGACATTAACATGTTACGAACTTTTGAATATTTGGACTTTCCAATTTATACCGTAATGTTATAGAAATATAAATACTAAAGCCCAACAACCTGAAGTATGAATACATTGTTCCAATACATGTAGGAGTATAGTTGCGGAACAGAAAATCTTCATAATCTTTCGTTTATGTCCTCTTTACATTGCATATTTTAAAAATTTACCCCTTCCCATACCATCCCCATGTTAATATAAATAATTTTCACAAAACATAGCTCTAGATAGGATGAAATATATTACGGGAAAATACCATCACATATGTGTTTATATATATATATATATATATATATATAATATATATATATATATATATATATATATATTTATATTAAATTTACAAATAAAAAAATTAAGAACTTATAGTTTTACGATTATGTATCATGTTTTGTGTTATTCACGCATTTAAAGCAGAATCATGCATAAGCAATTTTAATATATGCATGCAACTATAATTATAATGAAACTGCATTTGGGCTGTGGCTCTTAACTGACCACAAGTTAACCAGTGCGTCTCTGTGACTTCCGAGTTATACACATTGGATAACATCCCAGCACTTCTGACTGACTTCCGAGATTGCATCCGAGCACAAAATCGTCCATAACGTTCAGATTGAAGAATGGATAACTATTATTCTTCACAGAATGATAATAAAGATCTTATTCTATCGGGGTAAAAAAACAAAACGGTATTGAAGCGTTAGCATTTTGTATATGCTTTAAACTGCATTATTTATAAAACGATTCCTCGGTTTCCGGCGTCCGGCTTCCGACTTCCAAGTTTACATATACGACCGCGCCATGACACCTTGACTTTTGAATGCGAAGTACCGCTTCACGTGAATCGGTGCCACAGTGATGAAAGAAGGTAATAAATGTAATTATTTTTGTGTAACAACATTTTTTCTTCGATATTAAGCACATATAATACGACTATATAAGCCTGTGATGCCAAATAATACCAGACATTAAATATTTTGATCCGACCCTTAGAATGGGCGTTCTGTTGTGACTGCCATCATGACTCCAGGCCCTATCAGTTTATTTCAAAAGGCCTTTGTGTCATGTTGTCATGGCTAGCAGCAACACCACTGTGTCAAGCATTTATCCCTTTATTTGTGATCGATAATAGCCCCTCTGGTAAGACTTCCATTGACCAAACAAACCTACGCTCCTCACATATACACTGAATTCGTGTAACCGTGTAATTTTAACATGTGACACCCGCTTTTGTAGGTCCGATAACAACGTCCTGGCTTAGCTATGGCCAAGAATCAGACCATGAGACCTTGTGTTCCGATGTTATCAAACCAAGGAGTTGCATGAATGCCCGATGCAAAAAATCACGTTTTCAATGTTCTGATCAAAGTTCTGTGCTTTGCGCACCCTGGTGTTCTTGTCCAGAGAATCTTGCCATGGAAAGCAGCGGTTACACGAGATGACGTCTGGGACGACCACAGTGTATAACCAGTGCGTGAGGATCCTTCACAAAGCCGATGCCCTATGATATTAAATTGTCTATGTCTGTCAAACTCTTTCGCGCCCTTTATTTCACGAATCGCTTGAGGTTTGGACTTTAAATTTTTATTATCATCGATGGGTTGTTTGACCACAACTGTCGGTCCAAAAGGACTTTCGGATATATAGGGACAAGCTCTGATAATTAACATACCGTGAAGCATCAACGCTAAATAAAACATGTTTTTGACGAAAAGTACCTTTCAAAATCAAAAACAACTTAAGCCGTTAGATAGTTCATACTTTTTTATTGTGTATGTGATTTCTTATGGGGTACGCAGTCTATCTAAATAGGTAAAACTTCTAAAATAAATGATTACGTAATAAAATATTACGTTATATACTTTATGAGTTAAATGGCTTGCTGTTAAAGAATACACTGATAAAAAATAATAAACAAACACATAAAATCGGGTATAGAAGCTGATTTGTTATGGACTAGATTGTTTTTCGCATAAATATGTTACCTGCCAAAATAACGTACTATATTGGTTGGATTACTCCTGTAGACGAGTGTACAATAGTGGACCGGGCGCGATGACTGGCGCTAGCATAAACAAAGCGCGAACGCCACATGCGTTTTTCGTTTTCTTTTCGGGCTTACAATCCGTGTTTCACAACCGTGAACTTTCATGTTTGGATTACTCCTTGTTCGGGATCTTGCATGGGCAATACCGGACCTCCTATCACGTAGCCTTGTAAAGGTAAACAGATATACGTTGACCGTGTTTACTCACGTGGAACCGTATCAAGGTTTTAAGAAGTTGAAAAAATAGGTACTGACACCGTGTGCTGGGAAGGTTTTGCTGTGAAACCTTTGGAAAGTACAATTGAACTGACAGTGTGACTGGATAAGCATAATATTGCTTCTGATTATATCCCTGTTAGCAGATTCCATACCTCAACATTAATGCAATAATACCCTCCCCATGCATGGACAGAGAGCGTCAAGACATCTATCTATAACTGCTCTGTAAAATGTCATTGTAAGGTGAGATTTCTTCGTTTTTATAAATGTTTCACAAAACAGGATTTCGCGGGTGTACAAAAGTTTACACGAATATCCGGGTTGGCCTGGTACCATGGCTACCCCCGTTACTGCAAAAACGACAATTTAATCTCATCAAAATAAATATTAATAAAGCAGGTGGAGTGTGACGTCCATTTATTATAAAACCTGTTCCGGACTATGGTTCATGCGTATTGACAAAAAAAAATTATATATGGCAGGTATAAAATCAGGTAAATTGGTTTCTTTTGAAATTCAATTAATTTCTTGATGAAAATTGGGAAGATGTAGAGTAGCTTGACATTTCGCGAGTCAGTTTTTAAATGTAATAAATTCACAGGTACATGCCGCTAGATGCTCGCAATAGAACTTTTATAGATGTTTTATATATTGAGTAAATGATCGACGCACGAATGATGCAGTTTTATACTCTGGTGGCTGCAGTCAAGTTCGTAAAAATAAGAAAAATAATTTCACTTTTTTCATGAGTGTTCCTAGTGTAGGCCTAAGTACAAAACTTCAGAGTTATCTGTGAAGTACATGTACGACGTATACCACAGAAATGGCCAGAAAATGATTAATACAACATGGTGCTAGTTCAGCCCGAGGCCTTTCCATTAAAATGAAAGGACGTAAACAAGAAATTTGAATTGAATTGTAATAAGGTGACTTGTACCCAAATGTGTAATTTTTATCTTACGCTGTAAAGTTTAACACACAGGACACACACACACAAACGTACACCTAACACACCCTAACACCGGAAACACCGGTTGGATCGGAAAAACGTGAGCGTGCTGGATGTGAAGAAATATTGGATGATAGTATGATGTTATAAAGATGATTTCACTGATGTTGATGTCTTGTTTCTAGATGCGGTCACTTTGCTTTGCCTGGAAGGTCGGCCTTCTCTTATTGTTGCTGGTTGTGAAGAAATATTGGCCGCAAACATCCTTGGCAACGTCAAGGATTATCCGTCCAGTTTTTACCCGGCTGGAATTTTAAAATTCGGTAGATGTGATGACGGGACCGGAAATATCGACTGATTTACAACTACCTTTCCTTCTTTTTATTATTTCTGATGCAAATAATAATTATGGAGACGAATTCAGAAGTGAAAAAATTGAGAAATATGATGATCTGCAGGAAAAATCGGTAGGTGTGCGGGGACTCACGGTTAAAAAAGAGGCAGGCGAAAAAATCAATTGATGGGAGGCCGTCTTAATGTGGCTTACTGCTGTTATTCACTGCTTGCACTTAATGATTGGAAGTACAAATTTATTCATCACTTTTTTTAAGTGTACATTGACTGCTTTGTAAATTAAAACTGAAGTTTAAAAAACGTGTGTACTGATGTCTTCATGTAGCATACGGCCAGGTAGGCCACCTCAGTGAGATATAAAGTTGAAACAATCTCCTATTTTCGGTTTAGTACGCCTGATCTGGAGCTATGCCGTATCTGGTACGTTATACGGTACATAAGGACTTCAATAAGCCAAATCGTTATTTGCACACACACACCAAGCACATAAGCACTTTTCTGATAGTCGGCATTCTCCATTCGTATCTAGTCTTTATACTAGGCCTCCTAGTGAATCCTGTATTATCTATATTTTTTCTGTAATTTGCAATAAAAAAAATTCTCCTATAATTTCTTTCTTTTCCCATAATTTAGATCAATCTCCTATGTTCTTATGTTTTTACAGCGCCTTCATGTTTGCGATATATTTGTTACATTTGCTATTATTGAATGGTCGATGTTAAAGGCCTACTTCCACCCTCAGGGTGTTTTTGCATATATGAAAGGTATGAACCTACAAATATAACTGATGTAAAAATTACTGAAATTGGGGAGCTACTATCCGTGATAGGAACGAATATGTGAACAGAGTCCTGGGAGCCCCCTGAAAAAGTTGAGACAGCCCTTGGGACGTGTGTGACGTCACAACCAGAACCCCGGTTGCGCGTCCACGTGGTTTCAGCAAGGCCGACGGGTCGATCTGATCAAGCGAGGCGGAGGAATCATCGTAAGATGACACTGTCTTAGACCCGTTAAAGGAGAATAAAGCGGCGAATTTAGATCTGTAGATTTATGGTAACTTCGACATTAAGCCTCATGTAATTTTGGGCCATGTATACGTTGTTAGAAACAGAAGTCGGTGACACAGACAGCGGCCGCTGCAAGCCAACACTGGGAACAGGTTTGATTCCTGTGACGAAGTGACAGGCTGTAGGCCTACAAAATCGAGGATGGAGTCTGTGGGAATTTTAAGGGATATTCTCAATCTGGTGATTATTATCAAAATAACGAGATTATTTAGTAATATAATATTTAGAGCAAGAAAATGTAGAGTAGTACAAAATGCCGATGGTGATTCTTGACTTGGTCGAGTTTGTTCAATGTCGCTCGCGACGCTTTGTAACAAAGTTTGTTGTTGTGATAACATTAACTGTTACAATGTTGTGACTGGTGCCGTGGTGATTCTGCAAAAATCAGCTGATAAGCAACTTGGTTTTGTCGTATGAATAAAGCGCTGGTCCTTTCTTTTTATCATAATTTATACATACATGCTTCATAATCAGAAATGCAAAATTGTTGTTTTGACATTGATAAGCGCTTTTTTGTTTAGCAGTAGTATAACTATATATACTTTTCGTAAAGCGAGTTTTTACTTGGCAGGCCTTACCTCATAAATACATGTAACCTTATAGTACCACACACGGGGCTAGTCTTAAATGAAGCTGTATACGTACCACACCCATCCCGATGGAGGGTGGTACTAATTTTAAGTACTCTTCCCCCCCTCCGGCCCATCATCATGGAAATGATACATACATTTATTAATATAATTTACACTCTTTCCTTTTATAATTTAATATATATATATATATTATATATATATATATTATATATATATATATATATATAGAGAGAGAGAGAGATTTAATGAATTTGAAATGTATAATACAAAGCATGAAATTCACATTTTTAAATGAATTATGAAAGAGTCATGTTTCATTATAAAAAAATCACACACACAGTGACATTATAATTATACACAGTATATATATGTATGATGCAGTTCTGTATATAACACTCCACCAGACGGAAAGCCCCATGACTATTATTAATCTGTTTTATGTTGGCAATGTTATAGGTAAAGTTCTTGCCATAATGCCTCAGCTAGGCTTTACTTGTGCAAATAAAAATTTACAAGCAAGATTTTAAGAATAATTGCTCTGTTTTTGTTTGGGCTGATGTAATACCGTTTATCTGGATTTCAGGGGTACTTTTAGTATCCTCCAATTTAAGAATTGTGTAATATTAAAAAAAATGTGTCCAGAAACCATACATTCCAGTTATAATACTCTGCATGATAGCAGATTTGATTCCAAAAAAGTACATTTACAATAAATTATTATTTAAAATTATACAAGATTACCCATATGTTGGACTAAATGCATGGGTACTTCGGCCAGTGTATCATCTGAAGGTTCAAGTGTAACATCTTTGAGTGCAATATGGCAAATCATACCAACAAGGAAGGAAAGAGACTGCTGAAACAGATTTGGAGTTCTCTTTATGACTGACTAGGTAATTGATTTGATATTTTGTTATATACATAAGTGTTTATCTTTATATATCTACACACACACACACACACACACACACATATATATCATATTTACATATATATAAACGTTATATATATTAATATTTCATATACAAGTATTACATACTTAAAGTTACATACTTATCACATTTTAAACACACCTCTTAAATTATATGTATGCGTGTGTGTGTGTGCTGACTTGGCATGGAATTTGTTTTTTTTTTTGGTTATATAAAAAATGGATAAAACATTGCTTATCACATTTTATACAACAAATACACATTTTTAAAACAATATAACATTTTATCATTACAGATACTTAAAAGAAAACTTTAAAAAAAATTCAAACAGTGAAAATATCCCCAACCCATATACAACACACACGTTTAATGTAAGGAAGCCATTACGAAGCCAATTTTTTCATATTATTTGGGCACATAATTAAAATATGCTGAAATGCCTGGTATAATTTTTTAAATTGTTAATTTTCTGATATTTCAAAAGATTTGAAATATTAAAATGAATTATTTTGATTATTGTCAACAATAAGGAGTAACGGTTTTTAACGTGGGTTTATTTTTTTAGAATCCTATTAATTGTATCTCCAATGTTAATGCCTTTGCTGAGGCACCATGCACCGAGCTTTACGTGACCCCTTCGGTCACATATGGGTCTTGAAACTTGTAAAAAAAAGTCCCAAAATAAAAAATAAAGTTTTTATCATTTACAAGCGTTCAAACACATTTAATAATAAATTAATTGTTTGATCAGTTTGATATTATTAAACTTATACGATCAACAAGCAGCTATATGTTGGTTGTCATTTAACATGTCGCTTGAAATCCTGATCCGGCGTCTGCTAGTGTGCAGACTGCGTGGTGCCAGCTCCCAGCGTGGCAAGGCCGAGTCGCGGAATAACAGGTGAAAAGTTGAAGACTAAGAGATACAGGAGTCGTAAAGATGAAAAGCAGCATCATTTCCTAGTTAGCAGCCTACGCATGTAAGGGATATAGAGTGGCAACAAAGGTGTCTAAATGTCAGGAAAAGTCCGTCCGCATGGCCGCACCCTCATGTCAGTATAGCCAAACCTGGGGAATCCCCTTCCCAGATCATGCCCGGCCGGGTCCAGTTCGGCCTCTTCTGTAAAGGAAATCCTGTCCATTTGGCACGAACATGTGGCTTATACACTTGTTAAAATATTATTAAGCTCACACCATCACCCTTGATGTTACTGCTCAACCCGACGACGCAATACTTTGGGATATTTTCCCCAGATCGTGTTAAACTCAACTGATGCCATTACAATACCACCCGGTGTGTTCTGGTTGTGACGTCACAATCGCCTTGGCCAGGACGCTTCTGTTTGGCTTGGGGCCCCTGAGTGGGGTGGATTACGGGTCTTTCGATTTAAATTTTTACGGTTAAGTGCGCAAAGCTTGATTTTATTATACCATAATTTATACATATGCATGTAAATGAATAAACCTTCAGTAGTATTTCATTTTATTTTTTTCATGGAAGTAGGCCTTTAAATGAAAGTATTATGTCTTTGAAATGTCTTTGTAAGCAATGCAATCATACAAGTTCATCCATCTGATTCATTTTTAACCAACCTTTGAGAGATGCATCGTGAGTAGATGGCTATGATAATCACAATTGTGCTAAAAACTCCCATGGTGCTAAAAACTCCCATGTCGAATGTTACTGGTTAAAAAATCCTATAAACTGCTATATTTTGTCTCACATCCTCCTCCTATAAAACCTCTATTTTTCCTCACGGACCTGGTTGGAGCCATGGCATACATTTAACTAACATACATTTTTGTTTTCTGCTTTGTGGAACCCCTATAAATACTGGGGCTACTAGTCTAAGCCGAGTCAGCCCATCCCGCCCCTCAACTAAATTCGCTACTGAGACTGCATGATATATTAACAGACAGAGAATAAATGAGTACAATTAGGTATTACACCCGAAATTTTTAATACGTCATACTTACTTGTTAATCTGAAATTTGGTGGGGAATGCTATACTAAAAGTCGCATCATGTATCAAGTGTTAGTTCGGCCACGTCTTATCTCGTACCATATACCAGAATGACGTCAATACTATCGGATAAACAGAGTAATCGTATTGCTCCACATGGAACATAGAGTAAATCGATCAGCGGGAATCGTCCACTATTAATGTTCATAACTGTCAGTCTATCGGGTGATGGTCATATTCAGTCTAAAAGATGGCCCAGACTCGGATCATTCATATCCGTCCCTGCATAGTCCAAATGGTGTGTTCACCGACAGAAGTAAATATATTCAGTTGTCGTGATTATAATGATATTTGTTTAACTGAAATTTGTGTTGGAAGGAACATGCCTCTGTCGCTTGAAGTCAGAGTAAATTTGACTAAGCTTTTCCTTAACGCATATTTGTATCTACAACCAGGATACATTCAATATTTGAATATCAAATTTGGGGGTTCAATAGCCGATTTGGGACTTTTTTGGGAGATCCATGCAAGAACGTTTATTAAAAGAATGCGTTTCCAAATTAAATGTCCATGTTGGAAGCCATTTCCATCAGCATTTTCTAAATATATCTTTTGATATATGTAATTAAAAAAATTAAATGAACCATTTCAAGATATGTGAGTATTTGGATTCTGAAAACATCAATGGATGAGCTTCTATCTTTTTCTTCCTATAAACCAGGGCATCAACCTATGTTTAAAGAAGAGCTGGGCACCGTCTATAAGTATTATTCTAATAATAGGTACTTTCATATGCCAATCATCGAATCCCACTAACTTTAATATCTAAGTATAGTTAATGGACCCGAAAGATCTAAATGAAATATACAGGATTACCCTTGCATTAAATTATCCACAGACACCTCCCATTCAATCATTCGTTACCCGTGGTATTTTGCCCATGGGGACATTGTGTCTGACTGGGTTTAACCATGCATAGAGAAGCAGACATTAGGCGCTAAGTTCTTGATTGATAGTTTAGTATCGCTTTTTTGTATTCAAAGCAACAGTTATTTTCAAAGTAGATGAGTAATGTGGCTCTATGTTTTCCTTAATGCTGACCCGCTTATCTCTGATATTCTCGAGGGCTTCCCCAATGCGAGGTCTTTTCCTTTAGGTCCAAACCAATAATGACATCAAACGTCTCAATTTTGTTTTAGTTTCTAATGTCAAAACGGAAATTTTCTTACCGAACCCCTTTTAGCGACATATTGGCACACAATGCACAGAATCGGACTCACACGAGTACGGCTATGCAGGATAGGAATGTTAATTATGTATACAAATTCTTTTCCCACAATGCTCTAGGTTTCTAATTACACCATAGGCGGAGTCATAAATATATTGAAGCCGGTAATGTAGTCCATTCAACTATGTTGGATATGAAAATCATTCAAGGCAAATTACATAAACATTGGTGTTTTTCTATGGTAAGGGGCATGCATACATGTGAACTGTAGACAGAAGGTGTTTCTTTGAAATGTAACACTCTTTGATTCTAAAGTTTGAGACAAGTATTCCCGCCATCCACACAGTTCCCCACTGGAAGAGGTTTAAATTAAAAGAGACACCTGATGGAAGGGTGACATGAACATCTCTAGATAAAACATATGATTTATATAGAAAAATATTTCAGAGAATTATCAAATGACTAATACCTGTCAAAATAATCATTGCATTCTTGACAGTTGACCTTTCGTGGAAATTTCATGGTTTCGGCGCAAAATCAGACTGAGTGATATTTTTCCTTCAAACCATATGTGTCTAAGCTACCATAGATAGACCGTAGCAAGGATCTGTTGATACTTGTATTACCGAAGACATTTATGAAATTATTACACTGGAAATCAACTGGTGAATGACTAATTATCCAACTTGAAAAGCAGGAGACTATCTTTTGTGGTGATACAACGCTAACTTGTATGTTTGTAAAGAATAGATATTGACCTACCATCAAAAGATTATTGCGCCTAATTTACCAGCTAATTTTGCCCAACTTGTAGCATTATTATATCTCTTAAAAGAAAATATTTGTAGAAGAGGGTGATTAAAAGAGTGATAAGTTTATACCATTTATAAAGTTTAAATTTACTTTGTTACATTCATATCCAAAAACACCGCAACATAAAATCATTAGAACTACCTAGTAATCCGGATTACATTGATTGCTCTGCTTCAATAACAAATCATCTTTTATCCTTCCAGATCAGTAATTATAAGCCTGATGATATCACATATTGTCCCTGCATTTTATTTGTGTCTTTAGAGTGAAAGCGTAAATTAATATAAACAAGAAATCCAAGCCCGCTACTTAAGTTTCCAATAGGAATTTCTTATAGAATGATTGCTGCATGTTCCATGTTTCTTCACTTGAATCTGTTCTACGTTATTGTTAGAGTATAAGAATATGGGGGAAAATGGGTTTGACTATAGGATAAAAAAGTATGATTGATTCTTTCTCCTTTGGTCATAAGAAAACATGCTCCTATAGTATCAGGTAATGGATATTAAACGTCTACAATTGTGGTATGAAATGTCAAAGACGGTGTTTCATTCCCAATTATAATCAGATAATTTTTACTCGCATGCCCGATTGAAAACGAAACTCTCTGCGGGTTTATGCTTTTATAATGTGTCATATTGCATGCGAAAGCAGACCATTTTTATCCAATTGTGACGGGCCTATCTGGCTTTTGAAAGAAAACAGGAAGACAACGTTTCTTTTATATAAATCCATCAAGGGATGCCATGCCATATGGGCTAACATAACAACGCTTTGTCTAGAGTAAATGTGAAATGCTGATACAATGAAAAGCTTTACCGATGCATCGAGTTTGGTCTTGGAATTTTTCGTTGCATTAATATAATGTTTTGCGTATTAACCCAATTTCTGCTTTACACCTATAAAGTCAGGTTTGCTTTTAGGTACCTGTATTTTCTAGACGATTTAAAAATCCATTTAATTTAAAAAAAAAAAATGAATGATTTCTTCTCTTTTTCGCTCCATTACCTCTGTCAACCTGTTTTTTTTTTCATCGCGATTAGTGTTAGGCGCCTTCCTTTGTGCGAATAACGTCAGCGTTCCCTGCGATGTACAATTCATAAGTTGGTGGTAAGATGTCTCTACAGTGTGGACTAGTTTCTCATCATGTGGTTTTAAACGGTTTACAACTAATGACATGAGGTAACCTAGGTTATTATTTAATATACATTGTTATGCATTTTCTTCTTTCTGTCCTTGGTGCAAAACGTTTTGGCGGTGTTTAACTTGATTACAAATAATCATGAAAAAAAAACCGTGTAGACACGGGTGTGGGAACAGGCTATACTCCAAGAAACTTCCATTTTTTATACTTGCATCCGAAATGTGAATGTCACGCCTGTGATTAAATATTGTACATACGATTATAACATCATTATATCAGAACAAAAGCGGTTACGCAACTGATTTAATGTAACAAAAATAATCCATCAGACTAGTGTATACAAACATATTTCTTCTTTACTCTGCTTATCTCGAAGTTATTCCTCGTTACAGATAGAATAGAAAGAAAACAATAACAATTTCATTCTCTTATCTGACATCAAACCGAAAGGTTTCGTGCAGCTCTAGTCAAACGAGCTGCAATCATCTTCAACCGCGACCTAGACGTCTACATGACACCACCGTTTAGGCGCTATCAGGCTACGTTACAATACACACGTAAGCGAACGCTCTCTAAATCGATTCTACGTAACATCAGAAGCCGGTGGGGGGGGGGGGATCCAGAGGGTCCGGACCCCCCCCCTTTTTTTCACCCGAAGCAACCATTTTTAAAGGGTTTAAGACAAAAACATGCGACCTGTACCCCCCCCTTTTTCGGACCTGATGACCTTTTTTTTAGGAATTTCAATTTCCTCCTGGGTTGGAACCCCCACCCCCCCCCCTTTCCTAAATCCTGGATCCGCCACTGAACATGATAAAGCGTTCCCATATTCGAGTCGACCGTGAAAAGGAGCACGTACGCGAGGGTATAATAGGGGCCAGGGGCGTCAATATAGGGGGGGGGGGGGGCGAGTTTATATATCCCCCCACACACTTTTCGGCAAGAGGGGATGGTCAATGTAATCATCCCCCCCCCCCCCCCACTATTCAGAGAATAAATTTTATATATTGCAAATTAAAAATATTAATAAATAGAATTATAGACTTTGGTTTCATTTATTAGTATACAGTGAAATATTATATCTGAACATAGTTTTAAATCAACTTATATTCTTGGAACATAATACTTTATTTTCTAAAACCTTATACTATATTGCAATATTTTTTAAATGTGATTAAGTATATATATATATATATATATATATATATATATATATATATATATATATATTTATTTATTTATTAAATGTGTCATACAGGCACTTATATATTTAAAATGTGTTATACAGACGATATATATATACATATATGTCTCTGTGAGTGTAAGTCCCCCCCGTCCACCCTGGAAGAGATAAATTGAAGCAATTATAAGGAAGCGATTCAGAGGCCTGTCACACGGCATTCTCGATGAAGTTCCTTAAATGACCTCACGATGTTAGGGGATCTCTGTGTTAACAACACCTGCCTAAAACAAAGCCAATTAACATGTGGAAAGCACAGGGGCTGTTTCGGATCGGAATGTGAAGAGATTGATAGAATCTAAAAAAAAACCTCACGGTTGCCATATTTCCTTGTAACAAGGACGCTTAAATGATAAGCAATGCGTGGCAAAACTCAGCATATCAATGGAAATGGGTGAGGTAACTTCAAATGCTTCTAACAACATATTCTTAATTTCTTATTTACTGCAATATTTGAATACGACTTTGATTCTAGACTATTCAATATGGTAAATAATACAAAATTTGCGCGATGAAACAAACAATGTCATTGTACGTAACAGACTAGAATTGGCGAGTCGCAAAGCCTTGACACACCCCGCGAGTCATGTCAGATGACACATTCGCATTCCCATAAATATATATATATAATATATATATATATATATATATATATATATATATATATATATATATATAAGTTCGTTTACGCGCGTACAGGGATCACTGAGTGTGCCTTTCTCCTACCTATCTAACAAAATTTCCCCTTTCTTACGTAGCCTGGGTGTTTTACTTTAGTTACCTATCATCTAAATTATGCAGTAATCACCTCGAAATACAGCTTTAAATATCTTTTCAATCCTTCTATTCGGCCGCTACCAGCAATGCTGTTAGTTAGTAACGTTATAAAGAGAGTGAACATGTGGCTCACCGGGCAACCGGGCTGTTAAACCACGGTAAATAATATGTGCAAAGGAATCTATGGAAGTTTTATTTAACATCCTCAGGGAGATACATTTATGCACTGCCTAAAGTTACAACTAAAATGTATTTTCACTAAATTTTCAAAATTCATGCTGTGGCAGGGAACCCATATATGGCACTAAAACCATACAATTTCAAACAAACGCATAAATAAGAATGCAATTAATTTATTATTTATTTTCATTCTGTTTAAATATTTTATGTGGAAGCAACAGAAAATACGGTATATGCAGGCAAAAATGTCAAGGAATTTAAAGGACCTATTTCCGTATTCAGATTAGGAATTTAAAGTGTGAATGAAACGAAAAACATATGTCAACAAAATATGTTACCGTTAGGTCATATTAATATGTGAACAATAGAATACTTATTAATAGGATTTTGATTCGCGATGGTTTCAAATTCGCGGTGTCTATAGAGGGAAATTATCGCCAACAAAACATTAGGGAACAAGACACCCAAACAACAGAGGTCAGCATTCGTATTGTACAACCTCATCAAGTGATAGCTCATATATGTTATCCCTTCCCGTGTGGCGTCGCGTAGCTATGCTGTATTGGTTACTGTATCGTGAAATCGCGTAAATAAAATTCTCGCGAAACATTGTAAAATACAACTTGCGAAAAGTATTTATGCATGTAAACTGGCTTTCCTAAATAAATAGGCCAAAGTACACTCATAGTTCCTGGTATAAAAAAAGGGCAACGTTTAGCTAAACTCTGCTTGGTTTGTAATCACCGCTGTGAAAGTCAGAACGAGGTCTATTTGTCACCCATTCAGTTGTAAGTGCTTGACAACAAACACGGTTTTGATCACGGGTACAGGGCTATTGTTATTCTGATCCTTTAACTATTTTATAGGGAGCTTTGGCACATTAATTTCCGGGATAGTTCAGTGAATATACGGAGCAATGTAAAGCGGGCAAAAACCGAAAGAAGTTCGGTCGTGTGAAATGCTCCTCAAATGTGTTCGCTAAAAAGAGGGCCAGTCATATATTTGAAGTTTCTTCACTGTCATTAACCCTGGGTTAATATCACATTGTTTCTGAGTAGTTCCTGAACGCTGTCTTATATTAAACCCTGTAACCGTCTGCTCCATGGTATCGTTCTTGATACAATAAAAAACAAACCGTCCTGTTTGGTTTGCAAAACTTGTTGTTCTCCATAAACCATCCCCCGCCTTCCCCCTCAGACGCATTATCGATGGCGTAAAGACTTCAGGTTATTCCCGATTCAGGTTACCCCCCCTTAATTTTTAATCGAATTCAGATTACCCCCGGCGGTACTCTGATCATAAGGTTACCCCCTCCCTGTTCAGATTGCCCCTAGCACATTTAACAAAATGATAAATTATTATGCTTTAAACAAATGATATATTATTCAAATGATTAAAAAGATTCAATCAATCCATGAAAAATAAAGATGTCGCAAAATATTAATTATATTGTAAATTACATTTATATTGACCAAAGCGCATCACACATTACATGCTAACAGATGATCCACAATGATTTCAAATAATCTGGGACTTCAAGAAGAAAGATATGGTATTAATTGGAAGTATAAATTCATAAAGAAACAACGATTTTGATGGGTTTATCGGAAATCGTAGGGTTATTATGCAATCAGTTTCAAGTTACCGGCGGTAATCTAAAACCCGATTTCAGATCCACCCCCCCCCCCCCCCCCGTAATCTGAACTGGGGGTTATATGAAATCGCTACATCTGTACTGGCATTGAATTTGTTATGGTTCTGATATCAGCTTTGGGAGAAGAAATACTCTTCCTGAAAAGAATAGTCTTTTACAATGTGCGAAGGAGTATTCAAAATTGACTTATTTATCCATCTGTGTATTAATACTTTTAATACATGATGTATTAATAATGTATTAAGATTAGTTTAGTTAACACACATCACTAATCAGAGAAGAATGCAATTAAAGCACAAGAATAATGAAAATATAAATTCTTGGTTGATAATTTAATAAGGTATGATGGTTTCTCAAAGTTAAACTTCTTTTAATTGATTATATAGTTATGATAATATATCGTTTAGACATGTTTCTAATGAGTTGCGGCATCATTGTCTTGTATATCCCTACAGAAATACAACGATGAAATCTAGTTCATTCTATCATCATTTGATTCATCGCCAAAAAATTTAGGGGAAAAAACAAGTAAGAGAGTAACACGAAAGCTTTCAATATCCTATTCTTAAAGCTATCAGTGTCGCATTCAGTTTGGTATCACTCGAAGCTTTCTCCCGAGTTTCACACAATTCAAGATTTCAGGTAACAGCCTAAAAGCAAAGGAGAGTTTTATAGCCGAGGTGCTGAATGCCCTGGCCATGACCTAGAACACACTGCAAACATCCCATTAGTGTCCCTCGTACAGAGACGCCGTCATCACATACCACTCATTCAGATACAGAAAAAGCAAAGCAATTCTCTGAATCCCAAAGGAGTATTCTATTACATGTCACGTGACAGCAATCTACGCTACCAACAAACAAATTATTAACAGTTCCCGTATGTAAACCCGCAATGGCCCGCGAGGCCGCTCGCTGCGTCGCCTGACAATTAGGCAGCTTCGGAGAGGGACGCACAAGGGCTCTCTTGTCGTCGGAAATGGTCATTTGGACTGTCCAGAGCTGGCGACCTTTGATATTTGGTATGTTTAGACTTGAGTCCTGTGGTTGTCTGCCACCTCTCAGTGAGGGCAGGATATTAACTGTGGACATTGTCTCCGATTTCTGCTTCTTTATAGGGGAAGTCTCAAGATGGCGTCTACTTTCAGTCTAGGGATACGACTGCTGCTTCTTATAAACGGCAGAAGATTGAAAGAGATTGTGCGTTTTACAATTCGGAAGGTTTTTCTATATTATAATTAAGGTTCATTTAAGCGCAGTCAAGCGGTTGACATGACACATCTTTAAGCGAAGTATAACTTTTGGTATCTCTCTAAATATGGCAATTTTCAGTTTTCGCCTTTGTTCTAAATATTGTACTGAAACTGCTCAACAATATTCGGAAATGTTGATTTTTCCATACTTGGTCGCATAACATCAGATCTTATGTTAGTTGTTTAATCTACCACTTGTGACCTATTTCCCATTATGGCTTTTTATGGCATGTAAATATCCCGTCATGACATTTTGCGATTACACTTCCCAGTCCCATGTAATTTTATCCATTATGACCTTTTCCCCATTATAATATTTTTTATCATTACACTTTAAAGTGCCATGTAAAATTCCCGTTTGGACCTTTTCCTCACAATAATATTATTATTATAACACTTCAAAGTGCCATGTTAATTTCCCATTTGGACCTTTCCCCAGTATAATATTTTTATCATTACACTTAAAAGTGCCATGTAAATCTCCCATAAGGACCTTTTCCTGATGATAACATGTTTTATGTTTACACTTCTAAGTCCTATGTATATTGAGACCTGTTTTTTCCTGTCTCGGTCCATATGCAACATTACAATGCACACGGGGTCCGGCTTGTGAAATATAATCATGGAGCATCAATGTATTAGAATGTGAGGCACTAAACGCAAGTTGAAGATCTACGTAAGTCGCCGTAATTTGACTTTTGTGCAATTTCGACATATTCCCAGATCACTCAAATTTTATATCGGCTGGGCGGGCACTGATCGATACACGGTCCAAGGCAGGGTGTAGAGTTTCAAAGTTTAGATTGGGAGACTGGAAATTCAAACTGTTTTAGTCAGACAACTCAACTTTTTTGTGCTCTTAAGATCTTATTTACTTTTTAGAGGGAAAGATTTACAGCCATCCTCACGACTTCCTAAGAAATGCACACATGCAGCATTAATAAAACCCGAATTAAGTAAATATTTAAGCGTTAAATCTTAAACTATAGGAAATACCATTCTATCAGAGGAGTTCATTAAATAACAAATTAGGGTGAAACTTAAGGTTATGGGTGAATGAATACTGCTAGACCATCAAGAAGGCTCCCAAGTTAAACAGGAGTTTAGTGCCGTGACACTGATCAGGCAGATTTCATTATAACTAGTCTTAATTACCTCCATTCATGATTTTATCAAGTGGTGGATTGTCCCACGGGGGAGACATATAGTGTTTGTTATGTCGTCATTGTCGGCGGCGTCGTCGTCCGTAGTTGCCGTCATTGTTATTTTTGTGAACGCGATAACTTTAGACCACTTAATATGGTTCATGAAATTTGAATTGTTTCTACCATAATCCCGGACGAGTTCGAAAGCCAGTGACCTTGACCTTCACCTTCAAGCTTCCAAAAGCCGAAATTGGATTTTTTGTTAACCTCATTACTTTTAAGGTTTTGCACATGTTTTACCTAAAATTTGATACACAAGTTGTTTCTACCAAGCTCTTCTACCAAAGTCAAGACAGCGGAATTATTGCTCACTGTTTTTTATGGTTTTTATGGTCAAAATAAGTGACCGTCGATTTGTGAATATCCCTTGACAACGCTCCAGAGTCGAGAGAAGGTGATGGATTAACACCAAAATCTTCATTATTTATGTTCATTCGTGATGTAAAACAATGTTACGAAAGCTCACGAAGGACCACGTCATTGACACGACTACAATACGACTACAGCAGGAACCTCTCAAAAGAGAGTAACGTTCATAAAGCCCCCTTCCTACTTTTACGAATTTGGCGCCGAATCACCACGAACCGACATCTTAATGTAGCGGAAAATTTAGTTTCCTTAGTGATTTTTAACTTCTTACAAAAAAAAAACGAGGATACAGGTTTAGAAGTAAGAATACTATGTAGATTTGTAAATTTGTTTTAAAGAAGATTTGTATTGTGGTTTTTGGTTCCAACTAAATTTTGAACTAAAATAATTTGAAGAAGCTGAATCAGATTACGTTTTCTTTGTAAATTGTAACTTCTTTGTAAACAAACGAGGAAGTTTTTGCAGAAAGTAATCCATTTAGATTTGTAAAATTGTTTTTAAAAATTTGTTTGATGGATATTGAATAAAATAAATTTGAACCAAAAAGTTTAAAGAAGCTGAATATATTATACAGTTTTCTCATACTTAAACAAACTGTCAATATAATAAATTATGAATTTCCTGATTGATATTAAAGGAATTGTCTTATATCAAAATGAGATTCAAAAAGAGTTGAATCAATTAGATATTTTAGAGAATACAGATTTTACATCCGATTAAGGTGGTCGTCTATATTGACTTAAAGAAGTTGACGTATTTGCCACCATAAAAGTAAGACGTAATAGTCTAATTACTCAAATCAAATGAGACATATATTATCAGTGTTTTAGACTGGATCACTTTTGTAAAATTAAAATAACTGGAGAAGTGTTGTAAAGTGTTGTTATTGTGTCTTTTTACTAAAATCTTTCTTCGTTTAACATTTCAATAGCTATATATCACCTATACAGCTATCTAACAATCCAGCATATTGTTTATCTGATGGTCTAGGACACACTTGTATCTTTTTCATATTCTGATATTTTTTTTTCGAACATATCAGTCGTAATCTTTATTTTCTTTTTTTTTCAATGGACTTGAGATATATATACTCGGCCTGATGTCAAGTAGAGTCCAAGTCCCAGTGTTACATGTATCTGTTTGTTATGCGCGGGATATTACATAACTTGACATGGCATTCTTATTCGTGTTAAGCACAAAGCCTGTGCGCTGCGATTGGAACCACACTTGCTGAACTCTCGCGGATTGTAAAGAAAGCGTGTTCGGTGTAGTCTAGAAATTTCGGGTCTGTTCATGCGCTATTGGCGCATGTGTATTGTTGTGTTTTGAAGGTTCGTGAATATGGAAGTTTCTGGGCTTCGGGTGAAAAAGTTATGAATAGGGGCTGTTGTTAAGAGTCGTCAGAGAGAAAAATAACAGCGGACAAGGAAGAGTGTGACTCTCTCGTCAGTAATTTTAAGGACCTTTCCGGTAATTGAAGGACTTACAGATATTCTATACAGACTTTACATACGGATTGTCTTCAGTTTGCCTTTGGGATTATTACCAGAACTTCACTTTTGGATTACAACAGTTTTTTTTTTTAGAATAAATCGGATCATTCTCTGAGAAGATTTACATGAACTGTATATCTGGATTATTTGTGTTAAATAAAGGACTCTTGTTGAGCGGTGACAGTGGTGGTATCCAGAAATCAAATCCTAGGATCCGGACACTCTGGTACTGTACATTTTAATTATTGTTATACTGTGTAATTGTATTGATTTAGTGTATTATTTGTTAACAAAAAAACACTGACTTCTTTATTCATTTCCCTAGATATTTCACGTTGCCTAGTGTTACAGAATCTGATTTTTTTTATCTCCATTACAAGATTTATGTTCGTCACGACCACGTGATCTGTTGATATTAGGTTCCGTAACAGTATAAGCATTTATATTAGTTGCACCAGTGTTCCTTGGTTATGTATGATAAATAGCTTTGTAATGAGCTGGTACGGACTTAAAGTCGCATATTTTTATCCTGTGCTTTTCGCAGGGACTGTTGTTCATGGTATGAAGAGCCAGTGATGAAATCGAGTCCACACCTTCCTACTCCCGGTGCAAGTCCGAGTCCAGGCCACTTGAGCCAAAGTCCGAGTCCTTGAGGTTCGAGGCCAAGTCCACCTTCTCCGAGTCCAGTATCCTTAAAACAATTAAAATGGATATTTTCAGATTATCAAAAACATTTTTAATTCAGTTCACACATGCTTTTACTACAATAGTTAATTACATATAGTGTTTGTTATGTCGTCATTGTCGGCGGCGTCGTCGTCCGTAGTTGCCGTCATTGTTATTTTTGTGAACGCGATAACTTTAGACCACTTAATATGGTTCATGAAATTTGAATTGTTTCTACCATAATCCCGGACGAGTTCGAAAGCCAGTGACCTTGACCTTCACCTTCAAGCTTCCAAAAGCCGAAATTGGATTTTTTGTTAACCTCATTACTTTTAAGGTTTTGCACATGTTTTACCTAAAATTTGATACACAAGTTGTTTCTACCAAGCTCTTCTACCAAAGTCAAGACAGCGGAATTATTGCTCACTGTTTTTTATGGTTTTTATGGTCAAATTAAGTGACCGTCGAGATATATATAGTGACTTGAGATATATATACTCGGCCTGATGTCAAGTCGAGTCCAAGTCCCAGTGTTACATGTATCTGTTTGTTATGCGCGGGATATTACATAACTTGACATGTGCTAGGCATTCTGATTCGTGTTAAGCAAAAAGCCTGTGCGCTGCGATTGGAACCACACTTGCTGAACTCACGCGGATTGTAAAGAAAGCGTGTTCGGTGTAGTCTAGAAATTTCGGGTCTGTTCATGCGCTATGGGCGCATGTGTATTGTTGTGTTTTGAAGGTTCGTGAATATGGAAGTTTATGGGCTTCGGGTGAAAAAGTTATGAATAGGGGCTGTTGTTAAGAGTCGTCCGAGAGAAAAATAACAGCGGACAAGGAAGAGTGTGACTCTCTCGTCAGTAATTTTAAGGACCTTTCCGA
Source organism: Sipunculus nudus (assembly GCA_026874595.1). Lineage (NCBI taxonomy): Eukaryota > Metazoa > Annelida > Sipuncula > Golfingiida > Sipunculidae > Sipunculus > Sipunculus nudus. The sequence goes on along the minus strand of CM049306.1, from coordinate 33,886,945 downwards.
TAATTGCAGGACTTACAGATATTCTATACAGACTTTATATACGGATTGTCTTCAGTTTGCCTTTGGGATTATTACCAGAACTTCACTTTTGGATTACAACAGATTGGTTTTTTTTTAGATTAAATCGGATCATTCTCTGAGAAGATATACATGAACTGTATATCTGGATTATTTGTGTTAAATAAAGGACTCTTGTTGAGCGGTGACAGTGGTGGTATCCAGAAATCAAATCCTAGGATCCGGACACTCTGGTACTGTACATTTTAATTATTGTTATACTGTGTAATTGTATTGATTTAGTGTATTATTTGTTAACAAAAAAACACTGACTTCTTTATTCATATCCCTAGATATTTCACGTTGCCTAGTGTTACAGAATCTGATTTTTTTTATCTCCATTACAAAATTTATGTTCGTCACGACCACGTGATCTGTTGATATTAGGTTCCGTAACAGTATAAGCATTTATATCAGTTGCACCAGTGTTCCTTGGTGATGTATGATAAATAGCTTTGTAATGAGCTGGTACGGACTTGAAGTCGCATATTTTTATCCTGTGCTTTTCGCAGGGACTGTTGTTCATGGTATGAAGAGCCAGTGATGAAATCGAGTCCACACCTTCCTACTCCCGGTGCAAGTCCGAGTCCAGGCCACTTGAGCCAAAGTCCGAGTCCTTGAGGTTCGAGGCCAAGTCCACCTTCTCCGAGTCCAGTATCCTTAAAACAATTAAAATGGACATTTTCAGATTATCATATACATTTTTAATTCAGTTCACACATGCTTTTACTACAATAGTTAATTACATGTATAGCTATCGGGGCTGAGCAAAGCTTGGTATATATAGTGTAATTATTTCGTAATAATCTGTCAACAGATTTGCTTAGCCCCGATAGCTATAAATGTATAGTATATATGCTAGAAATTATACTAAAAAGCTTACGATTCGTCGGGTTTCTGTTAAGTGACAGCCTCCTTATAGGCCTTGAGGCGTTGTCAAAAATGAAAGATATTTGCATCCTCGTTGCAAGACGTAATGGTACTCTGACGCTAGTACGTTAGTCGTAGACTCTCTAATGTGAAAGGCCAAAATGACGCTAGAAGTGCGCAAACAGAGCTGATCGGACCAGGTCGCGCTGGCGAACCCCTGATCGGCAGCTAATAATTATAGAAAATAGATTACAGACGAGGCATGCTACTGACGCTCTATACTTGGGCTTTAATCTACTTTTATCTGCTGTTTATTTATGGTCCCCTGGTTATCCCTTTAAACACCAATTAAGCTATAAAAGAAGAACTACTTTCAGTTCCGCTAAATTTACATATTGTAAAAAAAAAATCTTAATTTTTTGAAGCAGCACTAATCCATATATAATACCACCAATTACCTGGGGACAGAGAACAAAGATCCGCCCGGTCTTTGTTCTCGTTTCATCCAATGAGACAGTGACATTCATTCTATCACTGTCTTTTAAGTCCTGCAGGGGTAGATTTCACAGACGGACGGAGTCACACCCAGATTGAAACCATAAGACGAGGTGCAGGATCGCGAAGAGATGCTACAGTTCCTTTAACAGGCACTCTTTATCGTTCAGTTCAGACTCCTTTGTCGGGCCATTCATTTGTGTCAAATGTGGATCTTGAGGACGCGTGATGGGTATTGTGTTGGTGGTGAACGTTCAAAGCTAGGATAAAGTAATCAGTGACATAAGACTTTGGCAATCCTCTGCACCCGCCGCTCTACCGGTCCCTCTTACTGAAGCTCTTCATCGATTTACAAAAGCTGCTGTCTATTACTGAAGTATCAGGCAAATTCACTATGAGAGCGTGTCAGGAATGGCTGGCTATCTCCTCCCTTCTGCCTTATCTGGCCTTCTATCCTCTTATCGCCTTTTATTATTGCCAATATTAAATTATTCCCCTAAAGATGAACCCCGGATGTCATGTTTTGTCGTTTGTCCTGGGGCCCTATTTACCACAATGTCCGCTGATAAAACCAACCAATCTATACTACATAATGAATATCCGCTTTATCAATGTGTTCTTTAGTTTCAGACCTTTTGTTATGGAAAGGTATCATTTTTTTTATTGCGATTCTACGTAATTGTCTCAATCTTGTCATCTTTGATGCGTGGGCAGGACTTCTCGGGCGGGGAATCATAGCAACTTATGCCATTGATGATTCATTCTGAAGATTATAAAGAATGAAGTATTCTATATAATATCGCAATTGATTTAAAAAGGGAATAAAATAGAAGAGATCTCATAGGCTGATGTAACTGAAAGGTATCCCGCACAAGGACACAGAACTCGGAACCATGGATACACAATATTGGCCATAATCTTTCTGAGGAAAGAGGATAAGATTTTCTCCCGTGTTTATATGTCATTTCTATGATTCAGGATATGATATCTTTTTTTTTTCGTGTATGGTTGTTAGTTTGTTTGACTCTTAGCAAGATAAAGCAAAATTACCGAGACTGTTTCTACCAAATGTGTGGATTTGTGGGATATGGGCCATCATAGAATATTGGTTCGGATCCGGATTAAAGAAACATTAGGGTTTTTGTTTTGCCTTAGTAGAAGTTTGCACTCTACTATGTATGATTCTATTAGAAATATTTTAGAATTAATAACGTCATCGAAGTAAAGTCTGTTTAGTATTTATACCACACACACATACAATTATTGTTCTTCGAACTCTGGGGACAAAAAATGGTACTAGCGAATTTCTTTTCCGCGTGTTTCTTTCTTTCTTGGTAATTCACAAAACATGGCATTTTGCGAAATTGCTTGGAAGATTCAAACATTTGCATTAATTCACCACTGAATTGAGTCAGTTTTTCATGCATACCTTTTGAATATGAATATTTTAGGGAATCACCAAAAAAACCTGGTCACATGTGCAAAAAGAAAAACATGTTCCACGACTTTTTTGGAGCGGAGAAGCTATCTAACAATAATTTTTTGTTTGGCCTTATATTAACAAGAAAACCGGGTCATTCTAGTTATTTTATGTTAGAATTTATGATCATTGTTTCCACAAGGATATCATTAGCATTGACGAACTCTGGAACACGTTTTATTCTACCGTCTATAAAGCCCCTTTCACAGGTCTTGATTCCCTCATAAAATATACAAGTCTGAGGGTGCTTGCGGCGGCTATAAAGCGGTAAGCACTGAACCTAAAACCACGCCATCAATATAAAACATAACTGAATCCCATTACTGTCTTCTTCCTCATATATTAGCTCAAGCAGGTTCAGCCACAGATAGTGATATTGTCTCAATCAGGAAAGCATGTAATTTTTCTCCTGGTTTCTTCCTTTGTTGCACAATCATCTAGACTTGTGACCTGCTCATAAATAGCCGAGATAAAACTATATTATAAATTTTAAGCTCCTCTTATAATGGCATCCTGAAAGCTCATTCGTGCTCTTGCAGATATGATTGTTCATTGGATATTAACAAAAGAGTAAAATCGAGGGTAACAAACTGAACGTCAATACCCTTCAGTGGCGTTTTCCAATGAGAGATGTTAGTTGTACGCCGGGTCAGGTTGACGCCAGTGTATAGACAGATGCATTAACAAGCTTGTTTCGATCAATATCGGGGTTTTCCCTCTGAAGTTTTCATATTTCTTGATTTTAAATCCTGCGCAATGAGTATCTACGCAGGTTGATGCTTTGCTACCTCCATTTCTTGATTTTACATCTACCTCAAGTTTAAATGCATTGCTGTTGGTTACTCATGTGGAGAAAATGTACATCAACGGCCTTATTTTTATACCTCTGACAGGTGGCGGTGTTATTTTGTCATTTTCGCCGTTTGTTGGTTGGATTATTTGATTTTAAGATATTTTACTCAAAATTTTTTTTAAATGTTTTTATATATATTTTTAATATATTTTGTTGGAGGTAACCGCCTCCATTTTAATGCTACCTTAACTCTTAGTATATGTTCACCTGCAGAATTCCATTCTGCGTGACAGGGCATTATCACACTCTTCCTTTCATTTTACATCCTTGTTTTAACCAGGCCTGGTGACTTCTGCACTTGCGGGTCCTGGGTGTGCAATCGTCATCATTGATGGGTCATACTACCGAGGAACCCCCGAAATGTGTACTCATTTATGAGTAAAACATGGCCGTTGGGCACGGCCTTTTCTATTAAGCCTGCAGAGTGCTCACCCTGGGTGTGGGTTGATCTCACCGCCTCGGCTGATTGTTTTGTGATTGCATACATTTAGTTTTATCTGTCATTCCAGATAGATTCCAGATAAATAGATCCTCTACACCCCTTAACGAAAGAGTCCCCATTCGCCCATAACACCAGCGTATTAAAAAGCAAATAAAAGCAAGTTGTAGGCTGGTACTTGTGGTATTTTCCGGCTTGTGGTTTGTCTAGGGCATTTATTTCAAATAACAGGAACTCAACATTGGTAGGTGGCTCGCAGGTGTGCCGTCTATTTTTACAGTTCTTCCTTATATTGATAATTTCCCGTATTATCAGGCATTCGTATACGTTGTCGAATATCATACAGTCGTTGAACCCGATGCTGATACATGGAAACACCTTGAGCAGAGTATTTGCTGAATATAGATAGATGAATCAGCTCGGCTATGTACCATGGTCAGGTAGCTTATAAATTAACCTGATAAATATAAACATGACGAAACTCCGACAGCGAGCGCTATATTTACTGTCTAATTTCCCTACGTATATCCATTGGAGCCTGGAGGCAAGTTTAACTCTTAGCCATGTCTCGCAGATTTGTATTGCAATTATTCAGTGTCTTTTATCAGAAATAAAAAACAAGTTCAGAATAAAAATAAAACTACTTACTACATAGTCTTGTTTCTGCATTGCAGGGAGTGGGAAAGAAAGCATGGAAATCCCTGCCTTTAAAATTTAGATTATTATATTATAAGCAGAGTCGCATATGTTAAACTGCTACCAAATTTCTTAATTGCCTGTAACTCGCCGTTGAGCAGTCTGACATGGGGACTTGAGATTTTGAATGTCTGTCTGTCTGGCATAACCTGCCACAACCTAAGATTACCCACGATAACTGAAAACTATACAGCATCAACTCGGATGAAATATGTTTCTTATTATCCAAATGTGATAATTTGAATTCGATCTGAATCTACATAAAAGGAATTCAAATAACATATAATTATGGTATTTTTTAATTGAAGTTTGACCTTAATATATTATTATCTGTGCGAACTGTTTGATAGAATTTCACCTTTTGTATGCGTGAATTCAATATAAATCTTTAACACTTTTCAGCCAACTGGACTAGTTTTACTTCTTGTATCGCGTTCACGTTTTTACTCTTTATCATATTTTTGTTACATAATTTGAATTCGATTTGATTCTACATAAACGAATTAAAAAAAAAAAAACATATAATTATGGTATTTTTTAATTGAAGTTTGACCTTGATTTATTAATATCTGTGCGAACTGTTTGATAGAATTTCATCTTTTGTATGCGTGAATTCAATATAAATCTTTAACACTTTTCAGCAAACTAGACTAGTCTTACTTCTTGTATCGCGTTCACGTTTTTACTCTTTATCATATCATTGTTACATTCTAGGCATAAGCAGTAAACGTATGGGCTAAATTAGTGTGGGCCTAGTCTAAACATTAAAGGGGTAACTTGAAATCAATTCTATGTTACCTCCGGGGCCCATATGACATTGAATTCAGATTACCAGACGTAACCTAGCTGCATGTTTGGAAAGCTTAACATCTAAGTATCGTCAACCCTTCTTGCATTAATATAGCTTAACGTTTTTTTATATTAAAACAGATGTTGACCCTTAATACAGATACATATTTGAAATCCTCAAAATATCCAAAATCAGTTTTTAATTTCAACATGGAAAGTAATATTTTCACTTAAAAAATAGTTTTGTTTTACAAGTGTCAATTTAACCAAGAAAACTCATATTAAACGTCATACCAATGTGTGCAGGCGTTTTTGATTGCACATTTATCAGTTGTACTCGTTTATAATTAATAATTTTTCTTTTCAATATTTTTGGATTTGACATATGAGTGTTTATAAAAATGGAGGGTAACTGCTTTTTAGAAAGACGCATGTTTTACATAACTGGTATTTGCAAACATATGGCCAGAATTGAAAAGGCGATCGTGGTGTTTGCACACAGGAGACGGACTGATGAGACAGAGTGCAGGGCAACTTAAAATATCCCTTGAATAACATGAAATTTTAATATATTGATGTAAGAGTGATTTGGAAGGGTCCTCCAACGTTTCCATCAACGATTTACGTCATATGTATACATATGATTATGGTACAAATATCACTTGAGACAATGCCCCTATCCAAGATGTCTGCCATCGTCACCGTTTCCACGGTAAAGTAATTCGTAGGACTAATCACCCCGATTTAACAAGCGACGCCCAGATTTTGATCTCTCACATGCACACATAGGGAAGTAAGATAGTGGTCGTTAAGAATTCTGACTACAGATCAAGGATTTTAGAAAATCCCGCTTAACATATCCCTTTGAAAATAAGAGAAGATATTCTTACTTCCTACTTAAACTATAATGAGAGAGAGAGAGAGAGAGAGAGAGAGAGAGAGTAAACGTAGGTTATCAGAACGCCATGTAATCCCATAAAACGTATAGATACCACAAGTTCGCTAGTCTCACTAACACAAATACGCTTCCCACGTTCGCTTTATATAATTAGATAAAAAACAGGAGCCATATATTTGTAGCAATGAAAATGCTAAGATCGTACTCCTAACGTATATGCGTTGTATAAACAGAAAAAAAACCGTGTCTTACCTCCTTTCTTTCCCAGGCGTTTCCTTCGCTGCATCAATTTTGTTTTAAACAATGAAGAAAATATTATTATCATAACTCCTTGATTGTATATGAAGCATTATATACGATCGGCCTTTGACCTCGCCGTAAATGGATAAAGCAACAGGCCATTAAACTATGTGGACGGTTTGTGTATACTTTCAGAAGCTCAAGCTGGTTATAGGAAAGGGTATTGTACTGTTAATAAAGCTTTTGTTCTGTATGGATCAATTAAAAAAATATCTGATAAAGGAAAGAGGTAGATTTTACTATATTTATCTCCCTTTTTCGACGACGTTTGACTGCATTCAACATGATGATTTATGGTTTGTTTTATTGCAACAGTGTATAAATGGGAGAATATTAAAAGTCTATGTATTCCAAAATGAAATCATGTATCCTTACAGAGAATGGGACTACAGAATATAGGAACAAGACAAGGATGCATGGCAAGTCCATTATTATTTTCAATTTTTATTAATGAATTGTATACACTTTTAAATGACACTGGATGCCAAGGGATTTATATAAATGAATATCTTCCTAATCTCATGACTTTAATGTTTGCAGATGACGGAGTAACTTTTTCAGATACACCTGGAAGACCCTAGAGAAGACCTCATTCGGGGTTTTTAAGTCAATGTTCACATTAGAAAGATATTTAATATGTGTTCCAAATGTAGGCTTTAGAACTGCATTAGCCAAGTTTGTTTAAATATGGATATAATATTATAGAGGACGAGTCCCGTTTTTTGTTAGAATGCCCTTTGTATGCTAATTTACGAAGAAAAAAATATTTGCCAAAACAATTGCATGAACCAAATAAGCAAAACTTCAACAAGTTACTAAATATGGATACCTCCTATAAAATTTATGATTAAGCAGCTCATGTTTTTCATTGTTTCAAGAAGAGATCAACGTCTATAGATACTTATTTTTTTTTTCAAATTTAAGTAAGACTCATGTTTACAGCATAATGGATTACGGTTGGATATTTTCCATTTTATTTGTTAAGTCTTTTTACTTATGTAATTATTTGTTCAATTCATTCTTTTCCAGTATTTTCACTTAAGTTTGATATGTGCTGTCATAATTCAACTTGTATTGTCAATGAAATTAATGATTTAGTTGTATTGTAGATTTTTGCGGATGATTTCAACTAATACACATGAATGCCATTATATATAAATAGATCTTCGTAATTTATGCACACTAGTCGTAAGTAATCAGATCGAAAGTCAGTTTTATGTTTACATGAAGCATCTGTTTTTTATATTTATTTATTCTATTCATTTACTCTACTTTAATACTTAATGTTTATTGATTTGTATTTAACTGACATTGTGTACAGTTGTCATCTATCCATTTTATTTATACAAATCTGACATTGTTTACAGTTGTCATCTTTCCATTTTATTTATCATTTAAGACTTATGAATTGTATTGTATTACAGGAACTTTTGGCTTTGATTCGTTGTTGGAATGCAATACACAATATCATCTAATAAAAATAACTAGCACGGCAAGCTGGGCTTAATTCATATAATACCAGATTAAATTGAGAAACTGTTACGTAATTAATGTTTATATCATAAATTCAAATGAAAATGACAAAATACTCAGATTAACTGCTTCATACATAGGATACTTGAGAAGCTAGGGCCGATTAAATTTTCTATCTCGTGTTCACTAGCATTTCCAGCCCTATTTCCAGCTGTAGAAAACTTTGTTTGATATGTTGTTTGTTACGCTCTATCTTCACGCAGCGGTTTTATACTGCAGACATTTTGTGTGTAACCACTGCTTGCTGTTGCAAGTTCCTATTGGCAGGAACACCAATGTGCGCACAGAGCACAGAATTGTGTTCAGACCACTGATGTTGCCTATTGTGCATCCAGCCCAAATTTTAAACATACGACACCCGCTCTCGTTGGTTTGATTACACCGAGATACAAGCTCATTGGTTTGATTCTTGGCCCTTTGGCAGAACGGGTGTTATCAGTGCATAACCGCTGTGTGAAGAGCGTAGTAGTTTGTAATCTCATGAATAGCAGAGAATTTCTTCGAAATAAGCATATCTTCTTTGAAACTTAGATTGTTTATTTAGACAGGGAACAGGGACATGTCATAAGTTAGGTATTCTTAAAAGATTTTTAAAACCCAAAAAATAAATCCCCATGCTCGCTGCTGTCATCATTAATACTTGATAGAGGATCAATGTCAGATCCAGTGCCGAATAACACCAGAGATATTAGGCCAAAAAAAATTAAAGGTATGGTTCTCAGGCACCGCCCGCATCAATTTTAAACCCCCGCATCAAAAATTTTTATTTTGATTTTCAATAAAAACTTTCCAATTTTGAGCTGCTGCCGCCCGGACATTTTTTTCAAGAAGATAAAACCATACAATTTGCTTTGTTTTGTAAGGCTTTTACTTATTTAGCAAAATAAAACTGTTATTTTCATGCTTTTTCCTTATCATTTGACATTTTTATCGAAACATACCAAAAAATTTAAAATTAAAAAAGCGCACGCCCGCATTGATTTCTGAAAAAAGGTGCCTGAGAACCATACCTTTTTTTTATTTTGGCCTTATAAATATATTTTCAGCTGTTTCCCCTCAACAGAGCTTTAGAAAATATTCTTTTCCAGCCGGGAATGAGACTGTTCCCAAGTTAGAACTGATCTTAAATTTCTAATCGTACGGCAAAGTTTTGTTCATGTCACGGTGGTATGGGTGTGTAGCGTGTGGTAACGGCATTGTGGTAGTTGGCTTGATTCTGTTGCATACTGTGTAATATTGAATGATCCATTGTCTGGCTTGTTGTTAGTCTAATCAAGCCACTGAGCCCGCCAGCTGCCACGTTTAGCTGTGAACACCGACTGTCTGCAGAGGTAACAAGATTTTCCGAAAGAAAGCTTTGCAGTCAACTTAACATAGAAAGACGAAAACACTGCGACCTGCACATTCCTTTAGTTTAGATTTTACTTTTTAACGTCACTTATATTTTCACTTCGGCCTAATAAGCATATAAATAAGCATATACCGGGATGGTCTTGACAGGTTGGTCGTGTTACCGGGATGGTCAATACGGGTTGGTATTGACGGGATGGCTTAACGGGTTGGTCGTGTTACCAAGATGGTTATGAGGGGGTGGTCATGTTACCGGGATAATCAAAACGGGTCGGTCGTGTTACCGGGATGATCATAACGAGGTGATCGTGTTACTATGATGGACATTACGGGGTTGTCGTGTTCCCGGGGTTATCAAAACGGTTGGTTGTGTTACCGGGAAGGTCATGACAAACTGGTCAAATTACCTGGATTATCATAATGGTGTGGTCGTGTTACCGGGATGGTCATAACGGGGTGATCGTGTTACCAGGATGGTAATAACGGGGTGATCGTGTTACCAGGATGGTCAGACGGGCTGGTCGTGTTACCGTGATGAACATTACAGGGTGGTTGTGTTACCGGGATGATCATAACGGGGTGATCGTGTTACCGTGATGGACATGACGGGGTTGTCGTGTGACTGGGATGATCAAAACGGGTGGTTGTGTTACCGGGAACGTCATGACGAACTTGTCATATTACCTGGATTATCATAATGGTGTGGTCGTGTTACCGGGATGGTCATAACGGGGTGATCGTGTTACCAGGATGATCATAACGGGGTGATCGTGTTACCGGGATGGTCATGATGGGGTGGTCATTTTACCGGGATAATCAAAACGGGGTGGTCGTGTTACCGGGATGGACATGACGGGGTTGTCGTGTTACCGGGATGATCAAAACGGGTGGTTGTGTTACCGGGAAGGTCATGACGAACTTGTCATATTACCTGGATTATCATAATGTCGTGGTCGTGTTACCGGGATGGTCATAACGGGGTGATCGTGTTACCAGGATGATCATAACGGGGTGATCGTGTCACCAGGATGATAAAACGGGCTGGTCGTGTTACCGTGATGAACATTACAGGGTGGTTGTGTTACAGGGATGATCAAAACGGGGTGATCGTGTTACCGGGAAGGTCATGACGAACTTGTCATATTACCTGGATTATCATAATGGTGTGGTCGTGTTACCGGTATGGTCATAACGGGGTGATCGTGTTACCAGGATGATCATAACGGGGTGATCGTGTTACCAGGATGGTCAGACGGGCTAGTCGTGTTACCGTGATGAACATTACAGGGTGGTTGTGTTACCGGGATGATCATAACGGGGTGATCGTGTTACCGTGATGGACATGACGGGGTTGTCGTGTTACCGGGATGATTAAAACGGGTGGTTGTGTTACCCGGCTGGTCATGACGGACTGGTCATATAACCTGGACTATCATAATGTAGTGGTTTTTAACCGGGATGATCATTACAGGGTGGTTGTGTTACCGGGATGATCAAAACGGGGTGGTCGTGTTACCGGGATGGACATGACGGGATTGTCGTGTTACCGGGATGATCATTACGGGGTGATTGTGTTACCCTGATGGACATGAAGGGGTTGTCGTGTTACCGAGATGGTCATGATGGGATGGTCATGCTACCGGGAAGGTCATGACGAACTGGTCATATTACCTTGATTATCATAATGGTGTGGTCATGTTACCGGGATGGTCATGATGGGGTGGTCATTTTACCGGGATAATCAAAACGGGGTGGTCGTGTTACCGGGATGGACATGACGGGGTTGTCGTGTTACCGGGATGATCAAAACGGGTGGTTGTGTTACCGGGAAGGTCATGACGAACTTGTCATATTACCTGGATTATCATAATGGTTGGGTCGTGTTACCGGGATGGTCATAACGGGGTGATCGTGTTACCAGGATGATCATAACGGGGTGATCGTGTCACCAGGATGATAAAACGGGCTGGTCGTGTTACCGTGATGAACATTACAGGATGGTTGTGTTACAGGGATGATCATAACGGGGTGATCGTGTTACCGTGATGGACATGAAGGGGTTGTCGTGTTACCGGGATGATCAAAACGGGTGGTTGTGTTACCGGGAAGGTCATGACGAACTTGTCATATTACCTGGATTATCATAATGGTGTGGTCGTGTTACCGGGATGGTCATAACGGGGTGATCGTGTTACCAGGATGATCATAACGGGGTGATCGTGTCACCAGGATGATAAAACGGGCTGGTCGTGTTACCGTGATGAACATTACAGGGTGGTGGTGTTACAGGGATGATCATAACGGGGTGATCGTGTTACCGTGATGGACATGAAGGGGTTGTCGTGTTACCGGGATGATCAAAACGGGGTGATCGTGTTACCGGGAAGGTCATGACGAACTTGTCATATTACCTGGATTATCATAATGGTGTGGTCGTGTTACCGGTATGGTCATAACGGGGTGATCGTGTTACCAGGATGATCATAACGGGGTGATCGTGTTACCAGGATGGTCAGACGGGCTAGTCGTGTTACCGTGATGAACATTACAGGGTGGTTGTGTTACCGGGATGATCATAACGGGGTGATCGTGTTACCGTGATGGACATGACGGGCTTGTCGTGTTACCGGGATGATTAAAACGGGTGGTTGTGTTACCCGGCTGGTCATGACGGACTGGTCATATAACCTGGACTATCATAATGTAGTGGTTTTTAACCGGGATGATCATTACAGGGTGGTTGTGTTACCGGGATGATCAAAACGGGGTGGTCGTGTTACCAAGATGGACATGACGGGGTTGTCGTGTTACCGGGATGATCATTACGGGGTGATCGTGTTACCCTGATGGACATGAAGGGGTTGTCGTGTTACCGAGATGGTCATGATTGGATGGTCATGTTACCGGGAAGGTCATGACGAACTGGTCATATTACCTTGATTATCATAATGGTGTGGTCGTGTTACCGGGATGGTCATGATGGGGTGGTAATTTTACCGGGATAATCAAAACGGGGTGGTCGTGTTACCGGGATGGACATGACGGGGTTGTCGTATTACCGGGATGATCAAAACGGGTGGTTGTGTTACCGGGAAGGTCATGACGAACTTGTCATATTACCTGGATTATCATAATGGTGTAGTCGTGTTACCGGGATGGTCATAACGGGGTGATCGTGTTACCAGGATGATCATAACGGGGTGATCGTGTCACCAGGACGATAAAACGGGCTGGTCGTGTTACCGTGATGAACATTACAGGGTGGTTGTGTTACAGGGATGATCATAACGGGGTGATCGTGTTACCGTGATGGACATGAAGGGGTTGTCGTGTTACCGGGATGATCAAAACGGGTGGTTGTGTTACCGGAAAGGTCATGACGAACTTGTCATATTACCTGGATTATCAAAATGGTGTGGTCGTGTTACCGGTATGGTCATAACGGGGTGATCGTGTTACCAGGATGATCATAACGGGGTGATCGTGTTACCAGGATGGTCAGACGGGCTATAGTCGTGTTACCGTGATGAACATTACAGGGTGGTTGTCTTACCGGGATGATCAAAACGGGGTGATCGTGTTACCGTGATGGACATGACGGGGTTGTCGTGTGACCGGGATGATTAAAACGGGTGGTTGTGTTACCCGGATGGTCATGACGGACTGGTCATATAACCTGGACTATCATAATGTAGTGGTTTTTAACCGGGATGATCATTACAGGGTGGTTGTGTTACCGGGATGATCATAACGGGGTTGTCGTGATACCAGGATGGTCATAATGGGGTCCTCCTGTTATCGTGATGGTCATGAGGGGATGGTCGTGTTACCGGGATGGTTATGAGGGGATGGTCGTGGTAACGGGATGGTTATGAGGGGATGGTCGTGTTACCGGGATGGTTATGAGGGAATGGTCGTGTTACCGGGATGGTCATGAGGGGATGGTCGTGTTACCGGGATGGTCATGAGGGGATTGTCGTGTTACCGGGATGGTTATGAGGGGATGGTCGTGTTACCGGGATGGTCATGAGGGGATGGTCGTGTTACCCGGATTATCATAACGGGGTGATCGTGTTACCGTGATGGACATGACGGGCTTGTCGTGTTACCGGGATGATCTAAACGGGTGGTTGTGTTACCCGGATGGTCATGACGGACTGGTCATATAACCTGGACTATCATAATGAGGTGGTTTTTAACCGGGATGATCATTACAGGGTGGTTGTGTTACCGGGATGATCAAAACGGGGTGGTCGTGTTACCGGGATGGACATGACGGGGTTGTCGTGTTACCGGGATGATCATTACGGGGTGATCGTGTTACCCTGATGGACATGTAGGGGTTGTCGTGTTACCGAGATGGTCATGATGGGATGGTCATGTTACCGGGAAGGTCATGACGAACTGGTCATATTACCTTGATTATCATAATGGTGTGGTCGTGTTACCGGGATGGTCATGATGGGGTGGTCATTTTACCGGGATAATCAAAACGGGGTGGTCGTGTTACCGGGATGGACATGACGGGGTTGTCGTGTTACCGGGATGATCAAAACGGGTGGTTGTGTTACCGGGAAGGTCATGACGAACTTGTCATATTACCTGGATTATCATAATGGTGTGGTCGTGTTACCGGGATGGTCATAACGGGGTGATCGTGTTACCAGGATGATCATAACGGGGTGATCGTGTCACCAGGATGATAAAACGGGCTGGTCGTGTTACCGTGATGAACATTACAGGGTGGTTGTGTTACCGGGATGATCATAACGGGGTGATCGTGTTACCGTGATGGACACGAAGGGGTTGTCGTGTTACCGGGATGATCAAAACGGGTGGTTGTGTTACCGGGAAGGTCATGACGAACTGGTCATATAACCTGGACTATCATAATGTAGTGGTTTTTAACCGGGATGATCATTACAGGGTGGTTGTGTTACCGGGATGATCATAACGGGGTTGTCTTGATACCAGGATGGTCATAATGGGGTCCTCCTGTTATCGTGATGGTCATGAGGGGATGGTCGTGTTATCGGGATGGTTATGAGGGGATGGTCGTGGTACCGGGATGGTTATGAGGGGATGGTCGTGTTACCGGGATGGTTATGAGGGAATGGTCGTGTTACCGGGATGGTCATGAGGGGATGGTCGTGTTACCGGGATGGTCATGAGGGGATGGTCGTGTTACCGGGATGGTTATGAGGGGATGGTCGTGTTACCGGGATGGTCATGAGGGGATGGTCGTGTTACCGGGATGGTCATGAGGGGATGGTCGTGTTACCAGGATGGTTATGAGGGGATGGTCGTGTTACCGGGATGGTTATGAGGGGATGGTCGTGATACCGGGAAGGTCATGAGGGGATGATCGTGTTACCAGGATGGTCATGAGGGGATGGCCGTGTTACCGGGATTATCATAACGGGGTGATCGTGTTACCATGATGGACATGACGGGCTTGTTGTTACCGGGATGATCTAAACGGGTGGTTGTGTTACCCGGATGGTCATGACGGACTGGTCATATTACCTGGATTATCATAATGGAGAGGTTTTTACCGGGATGATCATTACAGGGTGGTTGTGTTACCGGGATGATCATAACGGGGTGATCGTGTTACCGTGATGGACATGACGGGGTTGTCGTGTTACTGGGATGATTAAAAACGGGTGGTTGTGTTACCGGATGGTCATGACGGACTGGTCATATAACCTGGACTATCATAATGTAGTGGTTTTTAACCGGGATGATCATTACAGGGTGGTTGTGTTACCGGGATGATCATAACGGGTTTGTCGTGATACCAGGATGGTCATAATGGGGTCCTCCTGTTATCGTGATGGTCATGAGGGGATGGTCGTGTTACCGGGATGGTTATGAGGGGATGGTCGTGTTACCGGAAAGGTTATGAGGGGATGGTCGTGTTACCGGGATGGTTATGAGGGGATGGTCGTGTTACCGGGATGGTCATGAGGGGATGGTCGTGTTACCGGGATGGTTATGAGGGGATGGTCGTGTTACCGGGATGGTTATGAGGGGATGGTCGTGATACCGGGAAGGTCATAAGGATATGGTCGTGTTACCAGGATGGTCATGAGGGGATGGTCGTGTTACCGGGATTATCATAACGGGGTGATCGTGTTACCGTGATGGACATGACGGGCTTGTCGTGTTACCGGGATGATCTAAACGGATGGTTGTGTTACCCGGATGGTCATGACGGACTGGTCATATAACCTGGACTATCATAATGTAGTGGTTTTTAACCGGGATGATCATTACAGGGTGGTTGTGTTACCGGGATGATCATAACGAGATTGTCGTGATACCAGGATGCTCATAATAGGGTCCTCCTGTTATCGTGATGGTCATGAGGGGATGGTCGTGTTACCGGGATGGTTATGAGGGGATGGTCGTGTTACCGGGATGGTTATGAGGGGATGGTCGTGTTACCGGGATGGTCATGAGGGGATGGTCGTGTTACCGGGATGGTCATGAGGGGATGGTCGTGTTACCAGGATGGACATGACGGGCTTGTCGTGTTACCGGGATGATCTAAACGGGTGGTTGTGTTACCCGGATGGCCATGACGGACTGGTCATATAACCTGGACTATCATAATGTAGTGGTTTTTAACCGGGATGATCATTACAGGGTGGTTGTGTTACCGGGATGATCATAACGGGGTTGTCGTGATACCAGGATGGTCATAATGGGGTCCTCCTGTTATCGTGATGGTCATGAGGGGATGGTCGTGTTACCGGGATGGTTATGAGGGGATGGTCGTGTTACCGGGATGGTTATGAGGGGATGGTCGTGTTACCGGGATGGTTATGAGGGGATGGTCGTGTTACCGGGATGGTCATGAGGGGATGGTCGTGTTACCGGGATGGTCATGAGGGGATGGTCGTGTTACCGGAATGGTCCGAGGGGATGGTCGTGTTACCGGGATGGTCACGAGGGGATGGTCGTGTTACCGGGATGGTCATGAGGGGATGGTCGTGTTACCGGGATGGTCATAAGGGGATGGTCGTGTTACCGGGATGGTCACGAGGGGATGGTCGTTTTACCGGGATGGTCACGAGGGGATGCATGGTCGTGTAACCGGGATGGTGATGAGGGGATGGTCGTGTTACCGGGATGGTCACGAGGGATTGGTCGTGTTACCGGGATGGTCACAAGGGGATGGTCGTGTTACCGGAATGGTCCGAGGGGATTGTCGTGTTACCGGGATGGTCACGAGGGGATGGTCGTGTTACCGGGATGTTCACGAGGGGATGGTCGTGTTACCGGGATGGTCATGAGGGGATGGTCGTGTTACCGGGATGGTCACGAGGGGATGGTCGTATTACCGGGATGGTCACGAGGAGATGGTCGTGTTACCGGGATGGTCATGAGGGGATGGTCGTGTTACCGGGATGGTTATGAGGGGATGGTCGTGTTATCGGAATGGTTATGAGGGGATGTTCGTGTTACCGGGATGGTTATGAGGGGATGGTCGTGTTACCGGGATGGTCATGAGTGTAACAGGGATGGTCATGAGGGGATGGTCATGTTGCCGGGATGGTCATGAGGGGATGTTCGTGTTACCGGGATGGTTATGAGGGGATGGTCGTGTTACCGGGATGGTTATGATGGGGTTGTCAAGTCACCAGGATGGTGTTGGCTTTACCAGGATGGACATGACGGTGTGCATGATGGCGGGTTGGTCCAGTAATGGGAATGGTCATCATAGCCGGATGGTCGTGTTATTGTGGTGGTAATCATGGAGGGGTGGTCATGTTGTCCAGTAAGCTGTTGATGTAAGTCTCCATGAATAGATAGTATTGTGTGTAAGTGTAGTAAGTTAGTATATCAAGAGAGATATGTTGAATGACCATTGACTTTTCAGACACTATTTGCAAGGCCATTTTGAATCCAAGTACTTCCTGTATAGATTTTGTGAGCTATGATGATATATTTGTTTTTCTGCTCATTAACCACGTCTTTCTGGCAGAGTTCCACCACTCAAACCAGTAGGAACCAAAATGAACGCTCGAACGGCAGTCCTTGATGTATCGTAGCGCGGAACATAAAAAGTTCAAGTGAATTAGATTTGTCACCCCCTTTTTTGACAAGACTCTCTTTTTCGGCTTCTCTAAATATGTTATCTCACCTTGAATATATATCCTTGTCCAATTTGCCCAACTCTCAAGTGTGTGTTTTTCTTACTAGTGGTATATCCTGAATTCTGACACGCGACTTGCGACATTCGGGTTTTAGTTTTGTAAGCAGAATTGCAGCCCCCATGCCCGCTTACGAAGTGTGTTCGAGGTCATGCTTTGATCAGGACACAGACATACAACAGAAAGGAACAGTCTTAAGGACAATCACAAGGTCGGAAACTATCTGTGAAGAGAGTCTGGTGGCCATTGAAGGAAAGCTCAGTTCTGACAAATCAGCCGTATATGTGATCTAGAGAAAAATTCGGGCATTAAAAAAAACCGCCGATGATCACTTCCCACACAAAATAAAATCTGGACACAAATACCAATATAGGAATATACTCATCAACCCTATAAGCATCCTCCCTGCGAATTGGCTTTATGACAGGAAGAAATAATGATCACTACGATATCATCCTCATTGGAGCGGTAACATGAAAGCGATGCGGGAATGGGTCTGATAAAAATTGACATTGGGCGTATTTTATAAATAGTTTCAGGTGAACCTATGAGAGAGGGAACCATTCACTAAGAGTACCGTATCGTTTCATCAACGGAAAAAAGTCACTTCAAAAATTATCAAAAAAAGTTGCATGATTTAATTATTAATCCAAATTATTTATTTATTTTGCATCATTTATCACGTATCACCACACCAAACCCATTGGAGTGATTTTACACAGTTATATAATAATGTTATCATTTATTATTTTCGCTTTTTTTTGTTGTTGCTGTATTGCAATTTTTTCAAAGGTCCTGGTCTATCTTCCAATATATCTTTGGCAGAAATAACATGTATATATATAAAACTATAAAGAACATCCCATTGTCATCAGAAACGGAAAACAGTAGATGATTCCACTACATTTTGTATAACTATACAGCACTGGCCCCATACCTTGGAGCACTATAACAGGTGTTTTATTGCAGAATACACAGTAGATAAATTTATAAATATACTAGTATAAGACAAAATGGCACATAGGAGATTATAAGCACTAACAAAACACATACTTCGCCACGCCTTCTTATGAATCACGTCGTCGTCTTGAATCTTATGCAATATATATATATATATATATATATATATATATATATATATATATATATATATATGTATTGAGAGAGAGAGAGAGAGAGAGAGAGAGAGATATCCTTAAAAAAAACTGAAAATTTTATATTTTTATATTCCCCTGGTATAACATAAGACATCAATTCACATAAAACGTGTGAGACTGTACACATGTTCAGGGACAGAGAGCATGTGATAGAAGGCAGGGCGGAGTGCCGTCAAGTCCGTGTCCGGCTCGCTGGATTTACGACATGTGCAAAAGCCGGCAAATTAGACAAAGAACTGTGGGGCCAGAGCAATTGTTTTCTGGTCAGCCTCTGGGATTTACAGTGTGAAGTGTCTAAAATCGAGAACGTCTTCTGCAACATGCCTCCAAGGATTCTTACAACGACATGGGTTTCAAGGGGTATTTTTTCCCTGTGTCGGTATATTCTCCGCCAGGGGGGTATGCGTTCATCGCTGTTCTTATGTATGTGTGTGTGTGTGTGTGTGTGTGTGTGTGTTTGTTCACAACATAATTCACGCAATCATGAATGAAATCTCATAACATTTTCAGGGATTTTAGGGAATGAGTCAGTGAAGAAACGATTATATTTTGGTTTGGATCCGTCTCATGAAGCGGTTTCAGGAACGTTATCAAAGAATATGCAGAGTCACGAACTGA
Source organism: Sipunculus nudus (assembly GCA_026874595.1). Taxonomy (NCBI): domain Eukaryota; kingdom Metazoa; phylum Annelida; class Sipuncula; order Golfingiida; family Sipunculidae; genus Sipunculus; species Sipunculus nudus. The sequence goes on along the minus strand of CM049306.1, from coordinate 33,867,248 downwards.
TTTTTTATTTATTTATATTGCATATTTCGCCAGGATAACCTATTCAGCATAAGCTGATTTTCTATAGGGTCTTTGGCTAAAACAAATTACATAGGTTTAACACAAATAAAAAAAAATAAATAAATAAATGCAAGCATGTGAAATTATGAAAAGTGTGACATCTTTCAAAACAAAAACAAATGATACAATTAAAAGTAGAAAACTTTATGCATAGGAGCAAAGATAAAGTCATTTCATCGAGGTATTAAAAATATATAAAATTCTCTTACATTACGTTGTTAATATTTGTTTAATGTTAATGGAATGATGAATATGGATTCTAGAAATAACTTAATTCACAAGAAATACAAATATTTTAATTGACTGATATAACTGGCAATTTTTTTTTTACACTCATAGGCAGTACATTCCATATGCTTGGTCCGGCATATGTAAGACTATAGTTTTAAAGGATTCTTTTTTTTTTGGTTTTGGTAAAGATAAATTGATTTCTTTCGAGAAGCGAGTCTGATATGAAGCAAAGTTAGCAAAGTTGAACAAACGTTTGTGTAAACGGACTAGGTGCATTACCAGTCAGGTATTTAAAACCGTTTAAGGAAACAAAATATTGTTATCTTTGATGAACGTTCATCTAACCCAACGTTGGAATAAGTGACAAAGAAGATATTAAAAGTATTAACAGTTATAGTCACAATTCAAGCAACCTTATTTAGAAGTTTCTGAAGTTGTAATGGATGATTTTTTAAAAGAGCTTTCCAATACAGCTATGTAGTAATCTATGTGGCTCCGAATGAAAGCATAGTAGAAAGTTTTAAACTTGAGGTATCTAAAATATGACTAAGTCTAAAAGGAAGACCAAGTTAAGATGCGACTTGATCACAGACATGTTGTATATGATTTTTCCAAGTATGACCATAATCCATAAAACGCCTCAATCTTTAGTATAATCTACTGGTGCCATGTTGATATTATCTATCAAATTACATGGATCTTGTTAATTTTTTTTTAATTTAGGGCCAAAGAAACGAAAACAATTGTGGATTTTTGAGGATTAATATACAGTTGATTATCCCTAAAACAGTCAATTGCAATATTAATTTGTGCTTTTAGTAATTCTAAAGCTTTATTAAATGAACTTCAGACGTATAAATATTAATATCATCAGCATAAATAACATATATATCATGGAGGAACAGGGGAAGGTCATTAAGATAAATAAGGGACAAAATTGCCCCGAGCACAGTGCCTTGTGGACTTGGAAATACGGGCCGAATAATTCAATGCAAACATGGGTCGGGCTGCATCTCACAATAGGAACCCTAGACTTGGTGGAGGCTTGCATTCTTTAGAAGGCAGATTTTTTTTCTTTTATTATTGTTTTTGCTGTAAAATTTGATATGCCTCTAATGGATATTACAGTGACCAGTCTCCTCGACGTCAGTAGTAATCCATTTAACGCTGTTAGGATGAGCAGGTGAATGCCTGTGAAATGAAAAGCCGTAATTGATTGCCATAATCTGTTTGAGTGGTTCTTAATATGACTGCCTTCAGTGTCTCCATTAAACAGTTATCTTGCATCATGTAGTCCGTGCAGTAAAACGCAAGTTACTCCAAGAAAAGATTTAAAATACGAAATATGACTTCACATTCTTAAGAGCATCAATAAACAGGGACTCGGTTATAACTAACGGACGTATTTTGTACAAAAATAACTACATCAAAAGGCGTTATATTTCATTCTCTGATTGAATGATTTCTTCACAGAAATGAAATTGTGGGATGTTTTATGGTCACCAAATTCTCGCTGTCCGTAGTTTCGTATGCTAGTTTATCTTTGTGGTTATCTGTGTGCATGTCTGTGTGCATGTCTCCGTGTATGTCTGTGTGCATGTCTGTCTAAAGTATCGTAGGTTTGTCGAATCATCTCAATGTGGCTATTCCGGTATAATTGTAACGCATTGATTGATTTCAATGCAAATATACAGAAACGAGGTCAAAGCAGAGTTGATTAAATAATTGATATAATGAGCTTGACCAGGATCTGGTCTGTGAGTACGTGCATGACTAGAAAACCTTCAGAGCTACTGATGCCAAACATACATTTTAATATACTGCGATCAAATTGTTTAACATACACAATACGGTGACACAATATGTTGAAAGTTTCAAGTTTGTCTAGAAAATTCAAAACTTTGCTCTAGATGATCAACACTTTTTTTAATTTATTTTCAATATCTTTGAAAATGCTTTAAGCAAATTTGGGGTAAAAGCATTAACTTAGACTTGGTCTTCATTTGCAAATGAAAATTGATCGGCAAATGGGACCGACGAATCCGTAGAACAATATTTTTTGCCTGGCCTGATTAAAAAGATCATAGAGTATTTATGCAAGAATATCTTAAATGAAAGGATCTGCTTTATCAGGATACGATATGGCGGAGGTATACGTTCTCTGAGATGTTCAGTATACGTTTAAAAGATTCATATAAATATGTTCAAATTAAGTCTATCGTCCAATATGAGCTCTAAGTCTGTCAGATTCCAAGATGGGCGCTTCTGAATAATGCTATTGTTTCCGAACGAGACAACAATCTCAGCTATTAGATCAACTCGTGCCCCGGGCGGAGGTTGTCGGGCAAACACCGCAGGATATCTTGTATTTGCTGGTGTTGTCGATCTATATTCTCTGTAATGCATCTGGGTTAAGCATCGTGTGAACTTGGGCGCTTAAAAAACATCTGCGTCCCATGTCCATTAGGTAGATGCTGAATCTTGCGACTAATTTAGCCGCCCTCCCGCCAACATCTGGAGGTAAATTTAAACAGGTGCCCGTTTGCGGGGCTATTTTCTCGTCTACCAGGTCCCCACAGGAATCGGCTGCGGACCTTCTCTGGGGTTCCAGATGACCAAGACCGACAAATAAACATGTTAACAGTATCTTCCCACTTGTAAATAGACGGGATTGATCCTATCCGGTCCAGTGGAGCTTACTAATCTCTTTACGCTAGTCTCTTACGTGCCATATGTTTCTTTTTCAAGTGATAATAGGTACTTCAAAATGCAACGATCGACGGGGGGAGACCATGATATGTGCTTTGAGGATCTTGATTTAAAGGGGCCTATTTTGATATCTGACGTCTATTAACTAAAGACACTCCCTTGAACCTTTTATGAATAAAGGCCAGAAAAAGTTGATCCAACCGCACACAGGCTGGACGTTTTGTTTTAATCCATGTGTTGATAACAAGTGGAGGACCGCCAAAAAAAATTAAAACACATTCAACAAAGACACCTGGCGGCAAGTCAGACGATCCCGGATTTCCGCTAATGGCGTTTTGCAACTAGTAACTTTTGAACTTCCACACCTGTGCATCTACTTATTTACATAGTTTTCCGTTTGTTAGCTTTGATGTGTGAACGAACAGCTTGAGGACAGACAAGCTCGTACGTCATTTCTTGGCAGGGACTTTCTAGAGTTCATTAATATTTACGCAGAGTGAGTCAGAAATCACATAAATTAGAAAGAAAAGGTAGGTGGACGATTGACGTTAAAGAATAAAAAAATATATACATTTTTATTATACATGGGTTATACAAATAACTGTTATAACTAAAGTAGGCACTCTCCATAAGGGGCAGCACGTGGTTTGATTACGGAGCAGGTATCTAGTTCGAACCCGCATGGTGAGGTGCCTATCAATAATGATAATATAATAGTGAAATAGTGACATCTCGTCAGAACCTCAGAGATTTGATATAATGTCTTAACGGTAGGTTATGATTTTTGGATTATTGCTTGCCACATGCATGTAAAACCTTCAATCCAGAAGGCTTTAATAAATAACATTTTATTCCTTTCGCATGAATGATTTACCGTTATCCGCATTTAACATACAGTGTCATTTGTAAGCCACGGACCTATCCTTTATCGAGGGACTAGAGGCACAAATAATCCCCCGCCATGTGTTTAGTTAGGCTTGTTTGTAATCTTATTTTGTCCTTACATTTGCATACCTTGGCAAGTACCTCTTCTAAATAAACAATGTATGCAAAATACAAAAATGGATGAAAAGAAGAAAATGCATGATTAGAGTTCTTAGTTATCCATTTAACCTACTTTGACTAGAAGCAAAGGAGATGTAATTTGTGATTTACCCAGAATCGAACAATAGACCCACGCTCTTACACTGACTCGATCAAATATTGTGCATGACAATATGCAACAAAACAAAACAAAAAGTAAAATTGAACATACCATTTCAGTTGTTTTCCAGATTGATGTAATGGCTGAGGCCAAAAAATATGCTTGGGACATTTAATCATAATAGCTTTTTCTGTTGCTTGGATATGTGGTACTAGATATTACATTAAATGTGCAAAGAGCTGATATTGCAAAATGTTTAGGTTGTTAATATTTGTACTTGCACGCAGAAGCCATTTTGAAAATATACCATTCATGACAAACACATGAAGTTTCCATTGTTTAAGCTACAGCAACCATGACAGGAAAGCTGAAGTTTAAATATGATCTGACTAATTCAGGGATAAGAAGAAAATACCATTTCACCTCACAAAGAGAAAACAACAACAGTTGGCGCCACTTGGAGGTAGAAATCATATGGCGGTCACATGATCCAACATGTTTGACAAATTTCGTAATGATTGTCACAACGGTTCCTGGGGTAACAGATTTTGTACCACATATGCAAAGATGTACAATTTTATCACTTCACGACCATAAAAATTCAAGGACATGTAGAAACATCATTGGAAGATAATTCCATTCAATATTGTATTCATTTGATTGCTCTAAGTCCAAAGAATTCTACACGTTCTACAACAGAACATAAATTCCTGTTTATTTATTATCATAAATAAATATTAACATTTTGATCTCACTTCATCAATTTATTTTTTGACACTGGGCGAAATTCCAGAACACACCGTGTTTATAGGCCACATGACAATCAGTTTATATAAGTCTGTAGTAGATACATCAGTTGCGAAAACTTAAGTTGGAATCTGCCCTTTGTATTGGATATCACGTTGCTTATCATGTTACAAGTCTTAGCCATAGTGAGTGTATCCTTGTTTTAAATTCGACCTGCTCTCTAAGTAGCTTTCTTGGCGTTCACAATTGGTCATATCGAAAGGAGATGTTTAACTTTTAAACAAAGTAACAAAAAAAGCATTAAGATTTTTTTTAATTGTGCGGTTCGGGTTAAATATCCCGAAATCATATTGAGAATTGACTGACAACAGAGAGTGCAGGGTTACAAATAACTAAATATTAAAACTGTGCTTTGAGTGTGACAAACAATGATGTTAATGTTGTCTGGACCTTTAAGAAACCCTTTCACCGAGATTGTCACGTCTTGCTTAGCGACATCAGCTGTGGCTAAGCGGGAAGACAACGATTTAAAAAATGATACTACGAACTTCGAGTTATTTGATGTCATTAATTTTCTTTGGTAATCCCTTGTTTATAGTGTAGGGAAACAAAAGTGCCCTTACTGTGAAACGTGCGGGGGATCAGGATTTAGAAAAAAGGTGGGTCCAATCTAGACTACTTATGGAAAACCCTAAATGAAAGGTCCACAGGTCCAAAGGGGGGGGGGTCCAGGCCGCAAAAAAATTGGTCTGAAATCCTTAAAAAAAAGTTTGCCGCCGCTGAAAAGGTGGGGGGAGAGGGTCCGGAACCCCCTGGATCCTTTCTTGATCCGCATCTGACGTAAGACTGAGAGTGAATTAGTCATTTTATGTTTTCTATTTTTCTAACATAAAACAATATTTGAAGCCAATTAAATGTTATGACCTCATGGTCAACTTCAATTTTGCTTTGTTGGTAAACACATTAATATATTACAATTTGTGAAACTTCATACTTCTTCGAGACTAGAAAATAAAAATGTTTAAAATACATTTAAAATATCAAATATTAATACATCCATTTATTATAAGCTAACACGATCACTACATGCCTTACATATATATATATATATATATACATATATAAAAAAATAGATAATGCGGCTACAACCTCCGCCGGGAAAATTACCAAATTGAACAATGTGTGCAGCTATCATGATTAAACAATCCCAGGTCAACTCTAGAACAAAGCCGCTCCCTAATACATATGAATGCACCAGTGTTCTGCCAGGAAAAGAAACTATTTCTATCCCAAGATGTTATAGAATCCTTTGAATTTAAAATATGATAAGGTGAAAATCCACTGAAAAAACACTGAAAATCCCAATCCTCAGTTTTACATGCGGTACCTTGTAATCATATACAGATCCCGCCCATCAGAATAACTACTACAGAGCTATATTTGTGAGCGCATGCCTCCGCCTATCATTATTAAGTTGGAATACAAGCCGTTCGACGTTAACGTTTAGCAGAATTAACATAAATTATACTAAATAAAAATGATGTAAGTAAGTATCCCTGGTTAGAATCTTTATTAAAACCCATCTGACTGTCAGTGTAACTTATTCCTTAGCTTAATCTTTAGAGTATATGTCATTTTATCTTATACAGTTTTCTATTCGGCGGTATTTGCATCACTTAAATTGCCTCTTTATTGTGTTAATATATATGCAACAGAAGTAATATTCGACGCACTTATGCAGTTATTAAAGAATTTTTTGAGCTTCTGAAAAAAGTAAAGATATTCTCAAAAACCCTGTTTGTTTGCTTATTTCTTGACTGGATAACATTTTCATAATTTTAAAATTTTGTTTTGTTACCCTATTTCTAATAACATTATCCAACTAAAATTCTATTGCCTAAAGAAGCACTTCATTCTATACCGTGAAAGATATTCAGCTTTTGACGTTCCTGGATACCTTAACACAGATAAAAAGATGAAAAAAAGGTAAATGAACTAACTAACATATGGACATAGGTGAAAATGGAATCCTCAAAGAACAAATAGGAAGAACTATAGAGTAATTAATCCATCAGATATGATTCTTGAATCAACCAGACTACTGCGAAATAAAATAAAGAATCCAGATGCCTGCGTATTAAATCCCAGACTTTGAACGTGTATATATTTATCTATGAGACCTCAGACAATAGCTGTTATTCTATAAACTCATGGGTAGAACGAGACCGTCTCCGTTTATAATCCGCCTCACGATATCTCCACACACTTTTTTTGTCTCTGGCTTAATGCACCAAATATGTGCTGCTTCTTAAGGTAAAAATGGCGCGATATATAATCACAGGCATCCATTTTTATCTCTACTGAGGAGATATTTTTTGTCGGCGTTGGTGTGTTCGTCTGTTTGTTTCTCTGTCTATTTTTCACTTCAAATGACCTGTATTGTATTTGCAAATAGGCGAAAAAATTCACCGATAAAAATAATCATTTAAATCATTTGATGTTTTTGTTGACTGACCAATTTGTTCTTACAAAATATCCTGAAGGAATATTGATTTTAACGTCTGTTTCTTTAAACTTTTCCCAACAGAGGTTTTTTAAAATGATGGTGACATTTTTAAATTTATAATGCATAAATACACTCCTAGAAATCCATTTTTTATATTTAATTTATATAGCGCTAATTCAACAAAATAGTTATCAAAAGCGCTTTACAAGACACAAAGCATAACATTCCTACTAAAGCAAATATTTCTAAAAGAAAACCCTTATATCTAAGAACTACCAAAAGCTTATACAAAAAGGTAAGTTTTAAGATTTCTTTTAAAAGAAGCTAAAGATGGTGAAGATCTGATTGAGTGCGGAAGTTCATTCCACAACCTTGTTGACACAGCTTAGAAAGCCCTCGAACGACACATCGCACTTCGTGATATAAAAGATATAAAGATTACTTCTGCTAGAATTCTCCAGGAACACGCTCCACCAAAATATCAACATAAAAAGAAAAGTTATTCTAACCGGCTTCTGTTGCTCAGGGGTAGAGCGCGTAATTCAAAGCCGGGAGATCGTGGATTCAAATCTCAGCCGAGGCGGTGAGTTTTTTCACGGTCGGCCTCCACCCAGGGTGAGCGCTCTGCAGGCTTAATGGGAAGGCTGTGCCCCAAAGCCGTGTATCACTCACGTACGAGTGCGTCTTTGGGGGGGGGTTCCTCGGTGTCATGACCCAGCAATGGGGTTGATTACACACCCGGGACCCGCAGGTGCGGTATATTCATGGCCTGGGTGACACCAGGAAACAAATTAGGAAAAAAAAAAGATAGAAAGCGAGTGCTACCGCCCTGTCAAGTAGTCCCAAACCGAAATGGAAACTCTGCAGATGTACATACATAGATTAAGAATTAGATAAGTCAGCATTAAAAAATGGAGGCGGTTACCTCCACCAAAAAATATTTTAAAAAAGTTATTCTATTCCAGAAATCACACAAAAAATAAATTTTGGAAAGAGACGTGAAGCATATACAGGGTGTACGAATTTTTAAGTGAGAAGGTATTTTTCGTAAAACAACATAGGTCTGACAGCTTTATTGCTTGGGAAATATCGTAGATATAACGATTGTATAAAGAAGCATTCTACCGTGAAATTATTTGAAAGATGCTTTGTATTAGTTGAAATTCGGGCGACATCGTGAAACAGGAGGTTAATTCAGTGTAGTTAGTTGAGGGTATAGTATAAGGCATGTTAACAGACACATGCGTTATTTGTATACACATTCAAATGTCGTGGATGTCTCTTGTACGCGAAACGTATAGCTGTCAATGTGAAAAAGATAGGCCCAGAAAAATATATTCCAACAGTATGAAATTATTGTTTAAAGGGACATTATCAGGAACTAAATTATGGCTATTCTTTCACACTATCAGTTCAGTTTTGCTTATATTAAAATATTTCCCAGCAAAACAATCCCAGGTCTCATTTCCTCGCATACGGCTGTTTAACACCATGTAATGGCTCTGCGTGTTGGTAAACCCAGTCTGTTTACCACAACAAGGCCGCGTGAGCGGAGGTCCGATTAAGAGGGGCAACAAGCTGTGTTTCAGCCAGCAGAAACATGTATCACATTTTTGGGCCAAGTCAGACCGGGCATCTCCTGATTAACACGTGTTTTGGCTGAGCGATGCACACGGCCCCATGCGCTGTGTTTATGTTGACACATTTCATCGCGCCCGGTCCCCGGTTTTTTTAAATTTGTTTACAGGAGAAAGGAAACGGTTTCAGGGCAATATTTTGGCAGGTACATATTTATTTTAAAGGGAAGAAGCTATTTTTCGTGTTAACTCAACATGCTTTAAAGGTGATTGAGAAATGAAACGGTTTCAGGGCAATATTTTGGCAGGTACATATTTATTTTAAAGGGAAGAAGCTATTTTTCGTTTTAACTCAACATGCTTTAAAGGTGATTTGGCCCCTTTAAGTAGTGTAATTGTCATGGAATAAACATGTCTGATGCAAAATAGACAACTGTCCCAGATAAAAAGAAAGCCGGTTGATATATTTCGATATAAGCATTTAGCAAAGAAACCACTTCAGCTTTGGTTCGTTGCATTGTCTTTTAGCAAATTAACGCTAAATGTAATATAAAGATTTCGCTGAAAATTTGTAGAGAAGTAGAGTAAAATTGCATCCGTAATCCATTACATTTTTGGAGGTAATCGGAATCACCATAATATATTTTTTTCTTTTAAGTGCCATAATCACTATTCCACACAAGAATAATTTTAAGGGGCTATTCCTTTGTCCCCGAGTAGAAGCCGCCCATTCGTATGCAGTTGTTCTGCCACTCGCCTGATGAACCCGTGTTTCTGATGTTACGGAACCTAATATAAACAGATCACGTATGCGTGATGAACACAAATTCTGTAATGGAGATAAAAATCAGATTCTGTAACACTAGGCAGCGTGAAATGTCTAGAGGAATAAATAAAGAAGTCAGTGTTTTTTTGTTAACAATTAACTATAATTAATTCTTAAAACAACCCTGACACTACAATACACTAAATCAATACAATTATACAGTAAAACAGCGGTATAGCGACAAGTCAATACAATCACAAATAAAAATAATGGTACAGTACCTCGATACCAACACCATCACAACGATAAGTCCTTTAAATGTAATCTCTCGGAGAATGACAGTCCAGTGGAAAGTTCTTGCAACAACCCAGAAAGTAAACTGAAGTCCAAATGCATAAAATCCAAGAGAAAGTCTTTGAAAATCATAATTGCCGCATTCGTCGGATAAGGTCCTGACACACGCTTCTGTGTCCGCTGGAATATGCTCTGCTGTTTGCCCTTTCGTTCTAAAACACAGCCCCTTTATATACCTTCACACCTCAAGCCGAGAATTTTCCACTTCTCGAACAGTCCATAATATCCTGCACAACACAGTCTACACGCGTTTCAGGAATTCTCCAGAAAAACAGCGCTGTGTATCTCCACATACCAGGCTCATCACGTGACCCACGACCAAGCGTGAAAACCCAAGGCTAAACATGACAACGAGAGTTTAACCAGTACGGATTAAACATATATGTAATACGCGGCTAGACACGAGCGCCACACAGGTGTTACGCCCGTGTCACACAATAAAAAGAGCACCTGTAACACTGAACCACGAAAATGTTTTACATGAAACGTGCACGTATGAACGAACGACTGATTAGTAGATTCTGGCGGGGGTTTCAAAGTTCCCAAGAGATTGAGGACCCATAGAAGTGTGTGTAATCCCCCCCCCCTCCCACGCATCCTATTGAAAAAAAAAACTTTTTTCAAACAACCCATAAATTGGCCGATCTATTAAAACCATGGTTATCATAGAAAAATACTTCAGAAGTCTGAATGTATAAAAATCAACATACCTGTAAACCTATAAAACGGTGATCGTGTAAATGGTCAGCTCTTTGTGTCCACTCAGCGGAAAAGTGCTCCCTATTAAAAAACCATGTAGACATGTGTTTGGCGTTTAATTAAAAATCTTTACTTCCTTTGACAGAGTTAAATACCTTAACAGGCGATATAATAGAAATGGGGTTTTGTGAGGATTACAGGTCGCCTCCTGAAAAAGCGTGACAAGCGAAAAATGTTTTGCTGAACATTTGTACAGGATTAGGGTAAAGACATATCAATAGTCCATTTCATTTTGGAGGTAATAAGAGTCATCATAATATATATTTTCTTATAAACCATTATGACAAGGGACCGTTTCTTTGTCCCTGTGTGGAAACAACCCATTCGTATTTATTTGTTCTGCCACTCGCAAGGTGTGTTACTGAAGCATGACAGTGCTCTCACTTGAAACGCATACACGTGAACACATGACTGATATTAAAGGAGATTCTGGTGGAGGTCTGTACACCCTGACTACAGGTTCTAGTTTGTTATCATTTAAAAAATGTACTGGTGATATTTTTTTCATGTTTCACCGTCCCTACAACGGATCTTAACAAATATATGTGACCCTCACCTAACTAGCGGTATATATACCATACCAGCAGGACTGACATCGCTGGTAGTGTAGTGGCTACCAGCGATGTCAGATCTGCTGTTATGGTCTATATACTGCTACCGCCCAACCCGAAAGATAATTAAGTTGTGTGGCTTCTTTTTGAAAAAAAAACTTCATAAAACACATGACCTGGCCGAACATCTGAAACCATGGTTCTCATGGAAAGATATTTTTTAATGTATACAGATCAACATACCTGTAACCCATAAAAAATTTGTCAAACGGTGGTCACATCATTGGACTCAGTGCCCGTTGTTGAAAGCGGAGTCATGTGGTCTTTGGATTAAAACCTTTACTTCCTTTTGAGAATAAAATGGTTATTGGGGATCAATGGGGATAATAGTGGACCCGCGTGACCGCGTATTGCATGGAAATGCCTTTTGGGCCGGACATGCGCTCTGGCCATGGTCTTAACAGGCCAGTGAAAATCCCCGAGACGCCTCCTGAAAAAGCGTCACAGGCGTGGAGGACCTTGCAGCACAAAAGAAATGGGGGCATCTAATGGGGAAATATTAAAATATTACTTATTCAGCTTAATAGGGCGTAATCCCGCAAAATAATACAAACATGTCATAGAATAGCGCACCACCGATACGTCTGCCGAATTGGAGAGTCAAATCAGAACGGAAGCAGGTAAACCGTGGTCTAAAAAAAGCCCAACTCCTTATTAGTTTTAACTAGCTGCACCCGTGGAAAATCCACGGCTCTGTCTGATGCATATTTTTGATAGGAACTGAACGACGCGTATTTTAATCCTAAAGTTTTTGCAGGAACTTTTGTCATGTGTTCACTTATATGATATTAAGATTACCTCTGTTAGAATTCTTACCCTCCCCCAAAATATCAACATAAAAAGAAAAATTAATCTATTTTAGAAATCTCACCAAAAAAAATTTGGAAAGAGACGTGAGGCATATATAGGGTGTACGAATTTTTAAGTGAGGAGTTTTTTTTCCGATAAACAACATAGGTCCCTACAGCTTCATTGCTTGGGAAATATCGTAGATTTAACGATTGTATACAGAAGCACTCTACCGTGAAATTATATGAAAGATGCTTTGTATTATCTGAAACTCAGGCGACATCATGAAACATGATGTTTATTCAGTGTAGTCAGTTGAGGGTATAGTCTAAGGCATGTTAACAGACACATGCGTTATTTATAAACACATGCATATGTCGTTGAAGTATCTTGTACGCGAAACGTATAGCTGCCATTCTGAAAAAGATAGGTCAAGAAAAATATGTTCCAACATGTTTCTGCAGAATTAAATTTTTGGTTTAAATACTGTAAATTGTCATAGAATAAGCAGGTCTGATGCAAAATTGACAACTCTCCCAGATAAAAAGAAAGCAGGTTGATATATTTCGATGAAGCATTTAGCGAGAAACCGCCTCAGCCTTGGTTCATTGCATTGTCTTTCAGCATCCCAACGCAAAATGTAATATACAGATTTTGCTGACAATTTGTAGAGGGGTAGAGTAAAACTGCGTACGTAATCCATAACATTTTATGAACGTTATCGGAATCACCATAATAAACTTTTTTCTTAAGTGCCATCATCATAATTCGACAAGGGAATAATTTGTCCCCGAGTATGCAATTCGTATGCAGTTGTTGTTCTGCCACTCCACTCGCCTGGTGAATCCGTGCTTCTGAACCCTGACAATGTTTTACATGAAACATGCACGTATGAACGAACGACTGATTAGTAGATTCTGGTGGGGGTTTCAAAGTCCACAAGAGATTGAAGACCCTTTGAAGTGTGTGCAATCCCCCCGGCTTCCTTTTGAAAAAAAAACTTTTTTCAAACAACCCATAAATCGGCCGAACCATTAAAAACATGGTTATCATGGAAAGATACTTCTCAATGTATAAAAATCAACATGCCTGTAAACCTATAAAACGGTGATTGTGTCCACTCAACGGAAAAGTGCTCCCTATTAAAATTTTCACGTCGACATGTGTTCCGCGCTTGAATTTAAAATCTTTACTTCCTGTTGACAGAATAAAATTCCTTAACCGGCGATATAATTGAAATGGGTGTAGTGGGGATTACGGGTCGCCTCCTGAAAAAGCGTGACAGGCGAAAAATGTTTCGCTGAACATTTGTAGAGGGTTAGGGTAAAGACATACCAACAGTCCATTTCATTTTGGAGGTAATACGAATTACCACAATATATATTTTCTTATAAACCATTATGACAAAGGACCATTCCTTTGTTCCCGTGTGACCCATTCGTATTTATTTGTTCTGCCACACGCAAGGTGAACAAATATATGTGAACGCCCCCCCCCCCCCCCACCCCCACCCAACCCGAATGATAATTAGGTTGTGGGGCTTCTCTTTGAAAAAAAAAACTTCATAAAACACAAGACTTGGCTGACCTCTTGAAACCATGGTTATCATGGAAAGATATTTTTGAATGTATAAAAATCAACATACCTGTAACCCATAAAAAAAAAATTGTCAAACGGTGGTCCCATCACTGGACTTAGTGCCCAGTGTTGACAAAACTGAAAAGCCTCGCATTGAAAGCGAGGTCATTTGGTCTTTTGATTAATAACCTTTACTTCCTTTGAGAAAGAAAATTTCTTTAGAGGCATTACAAGGATTTTGGGGATCAATGGGGATTATAGTGGACCCGCGTGACCGCGTATTGCACGGAAATGTCTTTTGGGCAGGACATGCGCGCTTGCCACGTTCTTAACAGGCCAGTGAAAATCCCCGAGAGGCCTCCTGAAAAAGCGTTACAGGCGTAGAGGACCTTGCAGCACAAAAGAAATAAGGGCACCTAATGGGCAAATATCAAAATTGTTAAATACTCAGCTTAATAGGCCATAATACCACAAAATAAAACAAACTTGACCTAGAAGAGCACACCACCATAAGTGTGCCGAATTTGGAGAGTCAAATCAGAACGGAAGCAGGTAAACCGTGGTCTAGAAAAAACCCAACTCCGTATTAATTATGTAGATATAGAAAGTTAACATTATGAATATTTTACCATATACACATGCAATGAATGACCCACTGTTAAGTATATCTTATAGTACCCTTTGTATTAAAGGTGAATGTGGTGTTCCATGTTCCTCTCCAGACGCACTGGATTTAAATCTTAATCTTTACCAGCCACAAAGCACTTTGTATTATCGGCCAGCTGTGATATGTTTAGCCTTTCCCCTTTTTATTGATTCCTTTTATTCTATTTTTACGAATATGGCTAGCTAGTGTTTCTTTGCTTAAGATAAATAAATAAGTTGATAAAGGACAGCCCTGACGGACGCCTCGTTCCATCATGAAGTAAGAAGAAACGTAACCCTTTTTTTCAATGTACTGGGGGCATTCAAATTTTAAGTTTGGACCCAGGATATCATTTTCTTTCCAAAGTTAAATTTCTTAAGCGTTTTTTTTAAATGTATTGCCATTATAATCTGTCAAAAGCTTTTTCATAATCGAAGAGAAGCATAATTTTAATGGTAGTAAGATTTATAATATCTTAAATTGTCCTTATATTTTCTCCAATGTAACGCTCTTGTATAAAACCAGTCTCATCAGTATGAATATGATGTAGGAACATCTTTTTTAAACGATTTGCAATTATTTTGCTTATATCTTATAATCAACAGGTAGAAGCCATATCGGTCTCCAATGTTCTATAAGTTTTCGATCTTTTCCAATTTTTGGTAAAAGAGATATTATACCTCTTCTTTGTTCTATTGAGTGAGACCCTTTATTTAAGGAATAAAACAGTTGCTCGTGAAACATTTTGCCAATTTCATCCCAGATGTATACATATAATTCGGCTGTAAATCCATCCATGCCTGGACGTTTACTTTCCTTACATTCTTAAAAGCTGCAAAAGTTTCGTATAATGTAATTGGTTTTCCCCATGTCGACTTTTTCTTTTTCATTCAGTCCAAGGATTTCGCCATTTAAAAATAACTTTTTTTGTTAAATCAGCTATTTTTTTGTTTGCTGTATACAAGGTTTCGTATTACTTTGGGTTCGTTATATCTTCCTGTTCCTTTGTTTTACATATATTGTTGTAATTTCTTTTTTCCAAAGACATAAAGTATTTTGTATTCTTTTCACCAAATTCATACCATCTTTGTTTACTTCTAATTATAGAATCCCTTGTGGAAGAATTATATAATTCATTTAATTTAGTTTTCACTATGTCCATTTTTCGTCCTCTTCAAACGGGTTTTTATTTGATTAAGAAAGTTAATTCAGTGGTCACCTGTTTTTCTACCTGTTTAATTCACACTTAATGGTGTTCCATACAATATGTTTATCTTCACTATCTTTATATTTATCGATCAACTCATGTATAAGCTGTTTTGTTGTACCTGTATACGAATCATCTGCTAAAAGGTCATTATTAAATTTCCAGTATCCTGGTCCTCTGCGGACAAAGAGGTCACCTGTCAGAGAAGTTGAAATTATGCAATGGTCAGAGAAAACTGTGGGTTTAATATCAGCTGACGTTTCGTGTGGTACAAGTGTTTTTTTAACATTAACCACATATAAGTCAATGATATGATTTTAGTTTTTTTGCTTGCGTTCTTGTGAAAGCCCGTGTGTGTGGATTGCGTGTACGCCACACGTCATTTAATAGATATAGTTAAATTAATTTTGCAAGTTGCCTAGTTGGAGGACCTATTTTTTTTCTTTTCGCCCTTCAAATGTTGTCAATATCTTGCTGGAGAGTTATATTGAAATCGGCTCCGACCAAAAGGTTGTCTCCCCTGTAGAAAAAGGGGGTCATTTAATTGTTTATTAAAGGTTAACTGTTGTGACTGAATTTTTTATTGTAAAGTTTGTTACATCAATTTTGATTTCTGATAATAAAAATCGACCATCTTGGTCGATAGTAGATTTCATTACTGTTATATTTATATCGTTTGAGAACAATACTGCAATTCGATCCTTACAATTTCCTGTGCTATGATAAAACATAATATCTCATCCCCAATAACTGTTCATAGTAACAAGGAAGCACCCCAGTGAAAATCAAGTGCGTCTGGAGAAGAAAATTGGACACCACATTCACCTTATATATAAAATAGACTTAACAGCGGGTTAGTCGTTCATCTGTATATGGTCAAATATTCATCACGTTATCATCAAGATTTCTAGGAGTGTCAAGAACCAATGTATTAATGCAACTGAAATTCAAAAATGTGATCGTGAACATCATCTCGAAAAATACTTCTTTTGGTAAAAGTTTAAAGAAAAATCCGTCAAGATCAATGTTTTTTAAGGGTAGTTTATAAGTATCTTAATTAATTGCTTAATTAATAAAAACATAAAATACATTTTTATCATTATTTTTATCAGTGACTGTCCCCGACTATTTGCAAATACAATACAGTTTATTTGAATATGTTTAAAATACTAAGCGAGCTATAAATATTTAAATACCCCTACCCCCTTATCAAGGCTAAGTGTCCGAGGGTGCCGTGCGTAATGGGCTGGTTGTCTTTAAATGGCCTCAAAGGGTAGTGTATCCCAAAATAATCAATGTTAACATTTTAATTCGTTAATGAGACATACTCGGGGATCTAAAATTACCTATGTCATAAAATCCCAGAGGGGGTGCACGGTGACCCTTCCTTGTCCATGGACTAATAGGCTATGGTCCAATAAATAGAAAATAAAATCTTGTGCATATTGGTATAACAGACTGGCTTCTTTCCATTCTGTAATGAAAGATTTTTCGAACAGCATATAAAATTATATTCAACCCCCTGAAATTTATACTCTGGTATAATTAAATACTCTTATATATAATTTATACTCTTATATATGGTATATATAAAGCATCTAGATATCAATAAAATTATAAGTCAGTATTAGCTTCGTGGTGAATCTGTTTTGTGCGTGTTACATTTCTTTTCTTTTATCACACAACAAAGAAATGTCATAATTTTATTGAATTTCCTATCAAGGAAGTTATAAAATTGCATAGCTATTAAAGTCAAGGATTAGAGCCAGTCATTTTGCATTTTATGTCTGTTCTATCATTTATGTATATCAGCCCGTTAATTCGAGCCTGCGACTTTCGACGGTTAGATTCTGTATGAAAAAGGCGGCACCAATGCTTAATAAATGCCTGCGCAAAATGGGTCAACAAATGCACGGAAACGTGACGCAAGGATACTCCGAGGAGTCTCCACAGAGCAAACTATAAGACGTTTGGGCGTATCGGCTGAGAAGAAGCCATGTGAACACTCCCATATCGTTGGAAATTTAGTAGGATACTGATTTCGCCAGTTACTTTTTTTCAAAATATATTGTGAACAGATATTAATGTTTCGGTTTCCAATATGGCACATAGGCCTGTGAACTACGGTAAGGTACACAGTCGATGTTTTCATAAAAATTACAAGTAATCTGCAACATAAGTATATCAACAGCAACATAGATTATAGGAAAGTATATATATATATATATATATATATATATATATATATATATATATATATATATATGATTATATGATATAATGCTTTTGTTTGCGTATATCAACTCCCATTGGTTCTCTTATTAAATATAATGTCGAATTTTGTTCCCTGTGCGTTTCCGCAGAAGGGGCAAAATGTAACCTTTTATGTAATAATACTGCCCATTTGGTTGTCACGCACTATTATTTCATGTATAAACAGATACCAGATGTTTGCAATTCCCTGAGCAATCACTAGAAGCTTCCTTGAGTCCCTCATCTTTTTCAGCCAGTTTTTGAGATCTGGTGCAAACACGGGTCGGATAGAAGAAAGAACAAGTGACCCATAGGTCATGACGCTCAGCTGACTGGGAAGAGATTCGCAAAAGGAAATTTTATCATCAGAATGGTAGTATATACCCATTCAACTGAAGCATCAAACAGATTAACCAACAGGCCAAGATTTAGTCTGTATTTATATATCTCAAAAATAGAGAAAAATGTGTAAACTTTTAAAACTAGAATACGGGTAACCGACAAGTGACTACATGTATCTGCCAAAATCGGATAGTGAGGCATGGATTGAGTGGCAAGGGGAAATAGAGTGAGGTATGTTGCATATTAGCATGGATGTCTGCAGCCTAAATGTGTATGTAGGTTGTGCCACCTACCACAAATCCAGAAAGCTGTCAAAGTTGTATACACCTGCAAAATTTTAGGCAGAAAAGTCAAACCACTACATGTATATGAGTGATTTTTGCCCATGGCAGACAAACAGACAAACACTGTGCAAAAATCTTTGCAGGTAACCCCTCCAGTTTTGTGTATGATAAAGACCTATATGAGATCTAAACACATGCACAATTTTGGCCCAATCGGTCAAATGGTTCCTGAGATATGAGCTTGGATGTGTCCAGCATTAACTAGAATGTAGGTGGCGCCACCTGTCATAAAATCAAGAAAGCTGTCCACGATGTATAAACCTGCAAAATTTTAGGCAGTTATGTCGAACCAGAGAAATGAGTAATTTTAGGCCACGGCAGACTAACAGACAGACGCTGTGCATACATTGTTACAGGTGGCGCCACCATTTTTTGTGTATGTAACAGAGCTATCAAAGGGCTACATTTGTATAAATTTTATTTCCTGATCGGTCAAAGGGTTCCCGAGATATAAGCTTGGATGTCATCAGTGTGAACGTGAACGTAGGTGGCGCCACCTGTCATAAAATCAAGAAAGCTATCCTGGATGTATACACATGACGAATTTCAGGTGAATTAGTCAATTCACTGCAGAGATATGAGTGATTTTAACCCAAGGCAGATGAACAGATGGACACTGTGCAAACATGGTTACAGGTGGCGCCACCATTTTTTGTGTA
This sequence comes from Sipunculus nudus, assembly GCA_026874595.1. NCBI lineage: Eukaryota > Metazoa > Annelida > Sipuncula > Golfingiida > Sipunculidae > Sipunculus > Sipunculus nudus. The sequence continues at coordinate 33,847,966 of CM049306.1, read as the reverse complement.
TGTTATAAAGCAATCCAAGGGCTACATTTGTATCAATTTTATTTCCTGATCGATCAAACGGTTCCCGAGATATGAGGGTTTATGAGTGGAAACAGACCCACAAATGGACACTGGATAGAGATGAAAGGTCAGAGGTCAATGCAAATTGGTTAGGCACCAGTTCACATGTGACCCGATAATAGGTGTAAGTTTGGGAAAAATCTGTCCATTAGTCTCCGAGGAGCTCTCTGGAAACGAACGCCGCCGCCGCGGAGGAACTTGGTCAAAAACATAGTATCCGCAAAACTTCGTTTTGGCGGATACAAAAATACAGGTGGCTCCACCAGTCTGCAGAAACTAATAAAAACACTTAATGGTCAATATCCATGCAAAAAATCATGGTGATCTCTGCATTAGTTGTTCAGATACTTCAGTTTTTGTATCAAATTGTCCATTATTCTGAGGGATACTTCGGAGTCCTATAGCTTGAAGGATATGGGTAACAGAGACCTAATTTCAAGTTTCCACAGGCACCTTTCATGGGCCTCCTTGCATGACAAGAATGAAGATTATAGGTCCAGTTGTTGCGATTTGTACCCTGTTGACAGATAACAACATCTTTCAAGGTCTCAAAAAAAGAAAAAAATTCGTAAAAATTTGAAAAAAAAAATAGAGGTGGCACACCCAGTCTGCAGAAACTGATGGAACAGCTCATGATCAATATGTATGCCGAAAATCATGACCATCAGTGTTGTAGTTATTGAAATACTGCAGTTTTTGTATCAAATTTTCCATTATTCTGGGGGGGGGGGTATTTTGGACCCATACAGCTTAAAGAATATGGGTAACAGAGACCTAATTTCAAGTTTCCATGGAGACTTTTCATGGGTCTCCCTGTGTGTCAAGAATGAAGATTCTTGGTCCAGTTTTTATGATTTGTGCCCTGTTAACAGATGTTCATATCTTTAAAGGTCTCAAAAATACAGAAAAATTTCGTAAAAAAAAACCGAACAAATACAGGTGGTGCCACCAGTCTGCAGAAACTTATGAAACACTCCATGATCAATATCCATGCAAACAATTATGGTTATCTCTGCATTAGTTGTTCAGATACTTTAGCTTTTGTATCAAATTTTCCATTATTCTGAGCTGTACTTTGGAGTGCCATAGCTCAAAGGATATGGGTAACAGAGACCAAATTTCAGGTTTCCATGGAGACTTATCATGGGTCTCCCTGTGTGTCAAGAACGAAGATTCTAGGTCCAGTCGTTACGATTTGTACCCTGTTGACAGATAACTACATCCTTAAAGGTCTCAAAAATGGAGAAAACAATTCGTGAACATTGAAAAATACAGGTGGCGCCACCAGTCTGCACAAACTGATGAAACATCTCATGATCAATATGTATGCCAAAAATGAAGACCATCAGTGATGTAGTTATTGAGATATTGAAGTTTTTGTATGAAATTTTTTTACTATTCTGGGTGGTATTTTGGGGCCCCATAGCTCAAAGGATATGGGTAACAGAGACCTAATTTCTGGTTTCCATGGAGACTTATCATGGGTCTCCCTGTGTGTCAAGAACAAAGATTCTAGGTCCAGTCGTTCCGATTTGTACCCTGTTGACAGATAACTACATCCTTACAGGTCTCAAAAATGGAGAAAACAATTCGTGAACATTGAAAAATACAGGTGGCGCCACCAGTCTGCACAAACTGATGAAACATCTCATGATCAATATGTATGTCGAAAATCATGACCATCAGTGATGTAGTTAATGAGATATTGAAGTTTTTGTATGAAATTTTTTACTATTCTGGGGGGTAATTTTGGGCCCCATAGCTCCAAGAATATGGGTAACAGAGACCTAATTTCTGGTTTCCATGGAGACTTTTCATAGGTCTCTCAGTTTGTCGAAAATGAAGATTCTAGGTCCAGTCATTACGATTTGTGCCACGCTAACAGATGACAGCATCCTCAAAGGTCTCAAAAATAGAGGAAAAAATTGTAAAAAATCAAACAGTACAGGTGGCGCCACCAGTCTGCAGGAACTGATCTAACATCTCATGATCAATATGTATGCCAAAAATGAAGACCATCAGTGATGTAGTTATTGAGATATTGAAGTTTTTGTATGAAATTTTTTACTATTCTGGGTGGTATTTTGGGGCCCCATAGCTCAAAGGATATGGGTAACAGAGACCTAATTTCTGGTTTCCATGGAGACTTATCATGGGTCTCCCTGTGTGTCAAGAACAAAGATTCTAGGTCCAGTCGTTACGATTTGTACCCTGTTGACAGATAACTACATCCTTAAAGGTCTCAAAAATGGAGAAAACAATTCGTGAACATTGAAAAATACAGGTGGCGCCACCAGTCTGCACAAACTGATGAAACATCTCATGATCAATATGTATGTCGAAAATCATGACCATCAGTGATGTAGTTAATGAGATATTGAAGTTTTTGTATGAAATTTTTGACTATTCTGGGGGGTAATTTTGGGCCCCATAGCTTGAAGGATATGGGTAACAGAGACCTAATTTCTGGTTTCCTTGGAGACTTTTCATAGGTCTCTCAGTGTGTCGAAAATGAAGATTCTAGGTCCAGTCGTTACGATTTGTGCCACGCTAACAGATGACAGCATCCTCAAAGGTCTCAAAAATAGAGGAAAAAATCGTAAAAAATCAAACAGTACAGGTGGCGCCACCAGTCTGCAGGAACTGATCGAACATCTCATGATCAATATGTATGCCAAAAATGAAGACCATCAGTGATGTAGTTATTGAGATATTGAAATTTTTGTATGAAATTTTTTACTATTCTGGGGGGTACTTTGGGGCCCCATAGCTCAAAGGATATGGGTAACAGAGACCTAATTTCTGGTTTCCAAGGAGATTTTTCATGGACCTCTCAGTGTGTCGAAAATGAAGATTCTAAGTCCAGTCTTTATGATTTGTGCCTTGTTAACAGATGTTCACATTTTTAAAGGTCTCAAAAATAGAGAAAAAAATTCGTAAAAAATCGAAAAATACAGGTGGCGCCACCAGTCTGCAGGAAGTGATGTAACATCTCATGATCAATATGTATGCCAAAAATCATGACCATCAGTCAAGTAGTTAATGAGATATTGAAGTTTTTGTATGAAATTTTTGACTTTTCTGGGGGGTACTTTGGGGCCACATAGCTCGAAGGATATGGGTAACAGAGACCTAATTTCTGGTTTCCATGGAGATTTTTTATGGACCTCTCAGAATCCCAAGTTACAAGGTTCTAGGTCCAGCGGTTACGATTTGTGCCTGGTTAACGGACGGACAGACGGACAGACGGACAGACGGACGGACGGACAGACGGACAGACGGACGACGGACAAAGAGTGATCGCTATAGCTCAGATGACTTTCAGTCAGCTGAGCTAAAAATGGGGAAAACATTGCAATTGATGGTTTGCACTCTGGGGAACCCATGAAAGTCCGCCTACAAACTATTTTAACTTAAATATTTTAATAGAAATAAGCTCATCGACCCCTACAATATACATTGAATTTGTTTTTTTTGCCCCAAGGGGCGCCTTAGCTGTCTACAACAATGGGCAGACTCACAAAAGTACGACTCTGATGTTCAGGGATTGTTGGAGTCAAAATCTGACACCAACAATACATCGGGGCAACTAAATACACCAGCGGCGTAGGTTTAAATGTAGTGAAGAGGACAATGTACAGAGGCGTAGCCAGGATTGATGGAAGGGAGGGGGCCATGATCAGTGGCGGATCCAGAAATTCGAAAGAGGGGGGGGGGGGGGTTGAAATGTATTGGTATTTATGAAAACTAAGTGTTATATATATATATATGTGTGTGTGTGTGTGTGCATTTATTATTGTTATTGTTATATACGTTATATATTTTAGTGTATGAAACATCTTTTTTTTTATTTTTAAGTATGAAACCTTGTTTAATTAAAGTTAATTACAGGTAGATGGGGAGGGTATGGAAGGGGGTATCCCCCTCCCATATTGTGATTTTTTTAATATGCAATGTTAAGAGGACATTTCGAGGCAATTTTCACAACAAATATGAGGATTTTATGTTTCTGAAAAAAAATTCTCCTATGTCTTTGCGTTATGTGGTATTATGTTATGTATTTATATTTCTGAAAAAATAGAATATAAAATTTCAATCGTTTTCAACATGTTAAAGTCAATGGCGCTAAGGCACATTCACATTTATAACTTACAAAGTTTTTTCTTTTAAATGTAATGCTCGGAGTAAAATAACTGATATGTTGAAGTCTTATATTAAACTTTGCATTTTACTGGGACCCGTGGTGTCGACAGCACACAGGACTCCTAAGAGCACAGATCGCGAGTTCGAGTACCGGTATCACCAGAGGAGCCGTGAGATTGTTCACAGCCGACCCCAACCAGGGACTGGTGCTCTGCAGTTGTTCTGCAGCTGTTCATAAATATCCTCATTCTCAACTATTGAATTTGAAAGTAATAAACTGTAGATAACGGAAATAAAATCTGATCGCTACTAATACATTTATAAAATGAAATATGAAAAATGAAAATTATTCACGAAATCGGGAAATTAGATAAAATGAGAGATATTGCAGCTCAGCCGGTGGGGGGGGGGGGGGGCGCCAGTGACCTACTTGATCCGCTAATGACAGTAAAGGCAATTTAATGCATATGTATATATCTTTTTCTGCTTTGTTTAAACTGACAACTTACACGTGGAAGGTTTTATGTCAACCTGCCATAAGTGTATATATATATATATAGGAGTCGTAAAAGAGTTGTGAAACATATCCTGCAGATGTAACATATTCTTTTAATTTTTGATTGATATATCAGGCCTTCACCTAATGCTTCATTTATGCTGCTTTCGAGACAATAATTGAAAAATATAAACTTTTTCAGAAAATTATCTTTAAAACCAAGGTGGACACAGGGTGGTCGAACAGAGTATAATAAATCTCAAGTTGCTTATATAAGAACATAGCAGTGAAACTAACGCGTTATTCAGACATGCTTTGTTGAAATTGACAACTAACACCTTTAAGGTGTCTTGCCCACCTGTTATAAGTGTATTTCGTTTCCGCTGAAAAGAAGTGTCAAACAGACAATTTTGTTGAAACAATTATTAATAAGATTTTGAAATCACATTCTTATATACCACTCAAATGGGTCAAGTATTAAGGTAGTGCTCGATCATGGTAAGACTATACAAGCTGGTATTGTCATTCATATGATATTGACTTAAAGAAATATTAAAGAAAATCTACGTACATATGTCACTCTTAATAAATAATATTTCATGTTCAGCAATTTTTATGGTTGCCTAAGTTTTATGTTTTGAACAATTCTAAGAATATACGGAATTTAAGGATGGACGGTTTGAATGTTCAGATTTTTTTAGATTGGGCGCAAACACGAGCCGTGCAGGATAATCAATGGTTTTGTCCTCCGAGGAACCTAATAAAGTCCATCAACGAATCATGACCCAAATTGTCATATAGAAACAAACTGATCAAAGCCCTCCATCAACTCCCCTTCATACTGGGGATGGTCTTGTTCATAAACAACAACAAAAATTATGTGAAGGTTTATTTGTCTGGCTGGTTTTCTAATAACATTAGCAGATCGGATTTCCCTTTGTTAGTGACGGATCCAGAGCCAGTGCCCCCTACCCACCCCACCCCCCATAGGGCCATAACATCTCATATTTTACCGTGTTCTTTTCTGATAAATTCGTAATTGATTTTCAATTAATTTTTATATTTCGTTTTTATTCCCTGTCAATAAGATTATTATGTTTACTACTTGCGAATTCAAGAGTTTAGGATATTAATGAACAGCTGTGTGATTTACTCCATTGAGGTACCTTTTATATATTGAGGGAGTGAGTCTTTCCGTTATCATACTCTGCTGGTTAATAACACTAAGGAATTTCCTACTCCCACACCCTCGAAAATGTTAATATAATTAACGTTAATGAAAACATGGCTCTAGATTTTGTTAATATATCCCATAAGCTGAAATATATATATAATAAATTTATATAAAAAAATAGGAACTTAGTTTTATTATAATAATATTTGTATTATTTAACGCTATTGGAACATGCGGTTTTGCTTATGGCCCTTTTTTTAATATTCAATTCAATGTAAATTATAAATAATATAGTGTTGAAAACTGGAGAAAAAAATGTTTTCGTTTAAATTATGATATTCCTGGGCGAGATTTCGTCCTGTTTGTCGGGAAAAAAAAGGTTGGGGGGGGGGGGGTCTGGATATTTTGATTCCGTGACCTTATGTTGTTGGGGTTGGGGGGGGGATGGGGGGGGGGGAGTCATATATTTCCCGAAAGCTGCGTTTACCGGATGTGCAGTATGAGAAATGCGGAGTGCGGCAGCAGAAAGCGGTATGCAGAATGCGATATAAATCGCATCGGGCATTTACTTGGCGTGCGGTAAAACCTGCGATATGGGCCAATTGATGTCAAATCCCGCTAGGTCCCGCTACATCTGTAGTTCATGCATATGGTAACCAGAGCCCATGGGCGCTATACGGTATGCGGATTCAATTTTACAGCGTGTCTCATGCCGCATAACGCATACCGCGGGCCTGGTAAACGCTTTATGGTTAGATATATATTTTTCGCATATTGCTTACCTCAAACCGCATACCGCGTACCACATCTTTGAAATAGAACAATGTTTTGTGCCGAAAACCAGCGCCGGATTTGCATGACCTACCGGTTTCTTCCTATATACTTATACATGCGAGCGTTATTTATGTATAAGTCAATTTGTACTCGATCTATGTCATGGTGATGACCAACCCCCCTCCCCCTCGCCCCCTTTCTAATTCCTGTATCCCCCCTGATCAAACTGTCTCATTTAATTCTCAAACATGTAATCATACATTGTTATTTGATGGTTAATGTTAATCAAATGTGGTGATATGAAATAAACTGAAATAACAAGACTAACCAAAATATATGCTCCATATTATGTGATGGGTGAGAAAGATATTATCGTGGTGAGTGGTGCTTATTCGAGGGGTGTTCCTATTTCGGAGGGGGATTTCCTCCGTACACTCCTGGGTTACACCTCTCACATAGTTTTCAGAAAACATGTTGGGCTCAGTCGTTTTGTTGGTGAATCAACCATGTTTGGCTGCGAACATATCAAACAAATCACCTCAGCCAGTACGACCTGTATAAATTGATCCCTTGGCAGATTAAAAAAAAATTATTGCATGTTTATTTGTCCTTCTAGCTTGCCTTTTTACTTTATCCTATATTTCTGAATGTAATGTGTTATACATAAAATTGAGTAGCACTCCTGGCTTACTTGTTTACCATTGTGTTGAGCCCCTCCCCCTCCCCCATTTTGTAGAATCGTGCCCCCCCCCCCCCCCGAAGAAGTTCAGATAGTTGTCCGATAGCGTAGGTGTATAGGGGGAAAGAAATTTTATAAATTACCTTCAAAGTGAAGTGACTAAAGCTGCATATCCTTATCCATGTTTAATACAATATTAATGATTTATAACAAACATATATTCTTTATAAATATTGTACTCCTAAATATTATTTGTTCGATTTGTATAATATTTTTTTAAGAAGAAAAATATATTTTATGCTGACAGGTTACAATTTTTTTCTTTGCCAGGGAATATAACCTCTAACGTGCAGATGACCGGCTAGTGCATGCATGAAAGTCATGTATCATTTAATGTTTTAATCAACTTTTTACTTAATTAATATTTCAAGTGTGTCAGAGATAGCTTAAGCGAGACGTTAATTTCCTGGGAGAAATAGCTGATGGATAAAAACATGTCAGGGGTGCCAGTCTGCATGCATGCAAGCCTTACCTCGTTTGAAGTTGGAGTCGTTTTAGACGCGAGCAGAGTTTTCACTCATGTCCTTAAATCCGACTTCTTCAATCATTAATCAATATCAGAGTCCCCAGTTTGACATTTGTAGTTACTGGCAGTCTAATCTTATGCAAATGTAGATCTTGCCACAAATAATTAAGTCCCTCGTTATCACGAAAGAAGCAACAGGAAGAGAGTTACTAGGATTAAGGACTCTCTGACATGCCGCAATAATGAAATTACCTACCTGATTTAATCTGGTTATCTCTCAGATAGAGTGTTGAAAAATCTTATCTTCCACACAAAAATGACTCACGACGACATCTATCCAGGGCTCGAAATTTCAAAATTTTCTGAAGAGTATTCGGGTCTTGCAAGAATGATACTATACCGTATTGTTTTTTTTTTTTTTTTTCAAACCCTTTAATCAAGACGTTTGTTAATAATTTCTGTATACTTAAATACATATTGTAATAAATAAATGCACGAAGGATCGCTCACATAGTAATCTACTATTTGACTCAAATAGATCAACTCTTTAATGGCACAGCAAAGAAATATTTGCATACTTCTCGCGATAACGCGATTTGAATCACACTCTGTTTATCTCGTTCAATATGGAGAGGGGCAGCGCTAACCAAATTGTGTAGGACCTTCCTTAAAATTGCCGGTAAATTCCAGTAGTCCGACAAAAATTTCGAATCCTGCCCATCCATGTGATCTTTTTTTCCTGAAGATTCACATCTGCACTTCCCATGTTTAAAAAACGGTAGGAAACGTATTACCAATGCTGTATGGGATGTTGATCACCAGAACAAAATGGAATTGGTACAATCCTTTTTCCGCCATCAAGTCTGCATCCGGGCTCTGAAGTACTTTGTGACGAGGAACTATGGCGTAACTAATGGCGATTTATGTAACATAGACAATGATAAAATGTAAGAATATGTCTACATTGGTATTCGCCATTTGAAAAATGTGTCTGGCTTGTTACCCAAACAATATTTTCGGTTCATATTTTTCAAATAGTTTATATTTAGTTTTGACTGGGTAATCCTTCAAATGGTGTCAGTACCCCAATAAAAACACTCCATATATTAAAAAGGTTTAAGGCATTTTTTTTAATTGTAGAATTGATACTTGATATAGTGTGGAAAATGATTGAATTATATAATATTGTTTATTAAATATAAAAACTCGTTTGTATTTGTGTGTTTGACAAATATGAACCGACAATTAACGTTAATAATGTAGCTTTTCTATATAATATGCCGAAATGCTGAAACTGTCCATACATTAAGGAATGACAAAATAATTCACGTTACAAGTTACTGCTCTCATGAAGACTTAATCAGATTTAATAAGACACAGTATTATTAGGCCTTGCCATACATTTGAGTCCGGTTAAGAAGGGTTAATGCAGACCTTGTCAGACATGGTAAATGGGAAATGTTGGGAATCTGAAACACAGATTTTACGACGATTTTTATATTTATAAATCCTAGAGGTTAAAATGAAATTTACAGTAAGCGTTAACATTAGGCAACTAGAATACGGGTAGTCGACAAGCGACTACGTGTATCCGCCTAAATCAGAGTGGAACGGGTGAAGTGAGGCATGGATTAAGTGGCAAGGGGAAATAGAGTGAAATGTTGCATATTAGCATGGATGTCTGCAGCCAAATTGTGTATGAAGGTTGCCCCCCCTACCACAAAATCCAGAAAGCCGTCCCAGTTGTATACATATGCAAAATTTAAGGCAGATAAGTCAAACCACTACATGTATATGAGTGATTTAAGCCCGTGGCAGACAATCAGATGGATGCTGAGGAAAAATGGTTGCAGGTGACGGCACCAGTTTTGCGTATGATAAAGAGCTATGTGAGAACTATACACATGCAAAACTTTGGCCCAATCGGTCAAACGGTTCCCAAGATATGAGCTTGGATGTCTGCTGCATAAACTAGAATGCAGGTGGCTCCACCTGTCATAAAATCAAGAGAGCTGTCGGGGATGTATAAACCTGCAAAATTTTAGCCAGATATGTCAAACCACTGCCGAGATATGAGTGATTTTATCCCATGGCAGACAAACAGACAGGAGCTGTGCAAAAATGGCTGTAGGTGGCGCCACCAGTTTTGCGTATAATATAAAGCTCTCCAAGGGCTACATTTGTGCAAAAAAATTTTCCTGATCGGTCAAACGGTTCCCCAGATATGAGCTTGGATGTCTGCAGCGTAAACGTGAATGTAGGTGGCGCCACCTGTCATAAAATCAGAAAAGCTATCCAGGATGTATACGCATGCCGAATTTCAGGTGAATTAGTCAAGTCACTGCAGAGATATGAGTGATTTTAACCCAAGGCAGACAAACAGATGGACACTGTGCAAACATTGTTGCAGGTGGCGCCACCATTTTTTGTGTATGTTATAAAGCTTTCCAAGGGCTACATTTATGCAAAAAAATTTTCCTGATCGGTCAAACGGTTCCCAAGATATGAGCTTGGATGTCTGCAGCGTAAACGTGAATGTAGGTGGCGCCACCTGTCACAAAATCAGAAAAGCTATCCAGGATGTATACACGTGCCAAATTTCAGGTGAATTAGTCAAGTCACTGCAGAGATATGAGTGATTTTAACCCAAGGCAGACGAACAGATGGACACTGTGCAAACATGGTTGCAGGTGGCGCCACCATTTTTTGTGTATGTTATAAAGCTCTCCAAGGGCTACATTTGTGCAAAAAAATTTTCCTGATCGGTCAAACGGTTCCCGAGATATGAGCTTGGATGTCTGCAGCGTAAACGTGAATGTAGGTGGCGCCACCTGTCATAAAATCAGAAAAGCTATCCAGGATGTATACGCATGCCAAATTTCAGGTGAATTAGTCCAGTCACTGCAGAGATATGAGTGATTTTAACCCGAGGCAGACGAACAGATGGACACTGTGCAAAAGTGGTTGCAGGTGGCGCCACCATTTTTTGTGTATGTTATAAAGCTCTCCAAGGGCTACATTTGTGAAAAAAAATTTTCCTGATCCGTCAAACGGTTCCAGAGATATGTGGGTTTATGTGTGGAAACAGACGCACAAACGGACGCAGAGCGCAGAGGAAAGGTCAGAGGTCCAAACAAAATCGGGGCGCAGCAGTTCACATGTGACCCGAACATAATCCCGGGTTTCGTAAAATTCCGCCAAGCGGTTACGGAGGAGTTCTCCGGAAACCTACGCGGCGGCGGCGGCGGCGGCGGCGGCGGCGGCGGCGTGCAGCTGAAAACATAGTATCCGCAAAACTCTGTTTTGGCGGATACAATTATACAATTAGAGCTTTTGTATTTGGTTCACATTCAGTGGCTCTGGGGTCTTTTATGCCCATTCTGCTCTACTAATGTTAAGAATGTCTCCTCTTAATATATATATATATAACATAAAAATTGATGATTTTGAGAATGAAGATGCTCATACGATAAAAAAGATGTGTTAATTTTTAAGTCTGCTGGATTAAAAAATTGTTAAATGAAATTCATGTCTACAAGTTCTTACATTACCAATATACATATATTGCATTGATTTCCTATGTAAACCATGTTTATTTTTTCTCTTGTTTTAAAATTTTTTTTCTTTCCTTTCTGTTATGTTGTAGAAATGTTTGGTCCCTTTGAGGACTACTGCACACTCTCTTTTCAGGCTTAAAGGCGTCATTTTCCGAAGGACGCTCAGACAATATGGATATTAACGTGTAATTACTAGAATTTGAAAGCCACATCGTTCACCCTCGCTGTGAGCTCTAAAAGAGACATAAAAAAAACATGTTTCTGGTTATTGCTGGGGTGAGCTGCTGGTTTAGATTCCAAAACGATAAGAATCCAAGTGAAAGTCGACAGGCATCACACTTCCTATTTTCCGATTAGAAGTAACAGTAACGTTCTTCCCCCGGTCTTCGGCCTACCCATAAAAAGCTGGGAAATAGAAAAAATAAGTTCTTAATACTTAAAAAGAAACTAGATATTTTTAATTGTTTTTTTTATAATGAAGGATGACCGGTGGTAGAGAGACTGTGAATTAATCCCTGCGTTGTATTTAGATTAGAGACATCGTCTTCATAGCAGTGAACTTTGTGTTGTGGTTGTGACTTGCGTATGAAAAGTCACAGAAACAGCCAAAGTAACGTTATCAAAGTTGGCGTACAGTGAAAATTTAGGGTTCAAATATCAGTGAGTTAGAGAAACTAGACGACCAGAGGTCGAGCGCTTGCCGGAAATGATGGTTAAACAGTCTACCGAATGAGCCATGACAAAGAGAGAGAAAGTGGGCCATATATTTTAAAGATAGAACCAATTTTGGAACGTTATGAAGGAAATTAGATTTTGAACTGTTTTGATGACCTTGATCTTGACCTTTGACCTATATAATAAATACACATTCAGTTTTCATCAATCATTCCGATGTACGATATGTTTGAGTGTAAACGTTTTTCCTGCAAAATTGTGGCCAGTAGAATGCTATATGACATACACAAGAACCAGCAAGAAGACGGAATTACGATATCTGACGAACAGACAGATATACTGACAACGTGATACAAGGTTAAGACCAGATGATCTCACCTGGTTATAAAGAAGACCAAGAGGAAGAAAATAAGGTACAGTATATGTAATAAAGTTTTATCCTTTTGGAGATATGGCAAAAAGTATTGATATTTGATATATATATTTGAACTGATTAACGCACAGACATTCTGACAAAGCGACACTAGTTTAAGGCCAATCGACTAAACCAGGTAATTGAGAAAACCCAGAGAAAGAAATTGAGGCTTATTTGTGACAATAGGTCTAATATTGACATAGTTATGACGAAAATAAACTTTCGACGTTTGTTGATGACCTTGACTTTGATCTTTTTACCGATAATGACAACAATCATCAGGCTACGGGGACTTTTGGTTTATATCAACTGTGTAGGTTTTAAAGCTATCGCTTCTAAATTGTGCATTTTAGGCTGAAGACAGACAGACAGAGAGACAGAGAAACAGACATGCGAAACATACCAACATGCTTACCGAAATCGAAGAGTTCCGGCAAGCAGAAATATTTTGTGTGTACCCACATGTTATAAATGAAGAATGTGCAACGGGCGTGCTTAAAGGTCGTACTCAAGAACTGTCAGAGAACCTTCTTTAGAGCCTTTAATTTGTGATTATATGCTTTTGATAATAATCCAAGATCCGTTCAGGTATCTTGTGGGGTAATTGTTAAGATACTGGACTTGGGATCGCAAGTCATAAAGCTGTGGGTTCGCGTCCCGTTCTGACGGCTTATATCTCCTGACCAAAGTATTTACCACAAAGGTCTTAATCAGGGAATGAACGGGTACTAGTCATGAGCGGTAGGCAAACTTTTGAACGAATAAGCTTAGGTTACATGCAAACCCAGGGTTTCTAGAAAAGTTACAAGAATGAACTACCCTGAAAGATATGATCACGTACGTTTAATATATACGTTAATTGGATTTTCTCCCGAAAATATTATGTGTGTGCCAATATTTCGTTCTTAAACTGTTTGCTTATTTCTGTGCCCGAGTGAAAAAAAAGCTACCACCAGGTTCGATCAGTGGTACAAAATATTAACATAATGTGCACGCTATCTGGTGGCCATACCGTGCGACTTCACAAACATTTTTTTTCAAGGTTCCAACCCATGATTTTTCTGTGTTTCTTCTTTCATGTTACTTAACCTAATTTGGGAATTTTCGCGCATGCGCAAGATCGGACCTGGGGTCATGCAGCCTTCTTATGGTAAACAAACAGAGAACCATAACAAGGTAAAAAAGTCCGTGTGCCATAATGATTTTACTTGGAATCATTTGTATTCAGTCAAAATGAACTAGTCTGGTGAAATAGCCCGCACATTATAGCAAATGTTTATGTACCTTTAATAGCTGAAAGACCACGGAAGTCACTGAATTCGCGGTCGTGACAATGCCCAACTCCAGACTAATTGTTAACTCATTTATGGTACCATGCAATTTTCCAATAACAGGAAAACAGGACCGTATTTCTTCATTCCATAAATGACAAGTATATGACAAGTGTCTGTGATAGGATCAGCACAACAAAAAAGTATGATGATAAAAACTGTTTCTATTATTTTCCCGTAGATGACTGAATTACTTCTGTTTTTTGCCATAATAACTTACATGTAATATATCTCAACAGCAGGTGCTGGCGCTTCTGGCATCCCCTTTTGTCGATTAAGCTATTCTAAATACAAAGAATACATATCATTTCCAGACCTTTTGCGCCGAGCAGTTTTATTCTTCCATTAGCATCTCTTGTTTTTTTTTCAGATTGATTTGGAATGTAAGGAACATTTGAACAAAATTATTAAAACGATTTTCACGATACTTTTATTTCGAGTTATTGGCCACTGGCGATTGAAAGATTAAATTTTATACAGAGATCCTGCTGAAGGAACCCGTGTGTTTTATCCCCTGGCGGAGGTTTGCAGCCTATTGAGCTTGATAAGTCAATAAGACAATACCTCAAGCAACCAATCACATCGTAATGTTATTTTTAAATAGTGTGAGACTCAATGATCAAGGCAAAAACAAAGCAACGTGATAAAAAGTTTGATTGTCTCCTACAGACAAGATTATTCACAGCAGCCTCACTGACGCCGCCTCAGCTGAGCAGATACCTTTTTGATATATGGTTCAGCTGCGCTCCGGGATATCCTATAAATCGTATATCCTTTGTAGACAGGCCGAGCGTGTTTTTTATCATGCTGACGTGACTCGATCTTTCTTTGTCTAAACTTATATATTGAACTGTCATACGCTATTAGATATCTGCCTGAAGAAAAATGGTATGTATACATACCATTTTGTTTCCTCGTGCAGATAACTAAAACAATCTGACAATATATTCGTATATACATACATGTATACATATAGCAGTTCAACAAATAATGATCTTGAAAACATTGAGGATATATTTTATAAGGTAAAATTAATAAGGGGCATTAAAATTATATTGTTCAGAGGTCCGCATTAGTCTCTCTCTGTCTCCTATATTTTTTATATAACGTTCTTCATATTAGTCTCCCGAAAAATCCAATAATGTGACAAAGTGCCCTTCAGAGAAAAAAAACACGGCCTCGTGGACAGCACACCTGCAAGATCCTTATACTTGATAAAATGGGATTGTCCGTCTGTCACGAGCAAAAACAACAATGGCGTCCTGTGTAACGACCAGAGGGCTCAACGGTTACGGATATACCCATTTCTTATTAATTTACTTTACAACTGATCATACAGCCCTCCAAATCTTAGGAGACACATAGCTTTTCCCGCCAGCTTAACAAAGGGTGATAATATTATCAAGTGTACCAGACATTTTAAACTAACAATAATATTGTGGCGACGTGTAACATAACCTTTCAGTGACGTCAGTTAATCTTCAAGATCAGGAGGAGGACTGCCAGGCGTATAGGAAAATAATCAAGGTGGGACAACTTTCTGACAAGCACACACACAGTAAGAGGTGAAAAAAGGTATTATATTTCTAGAATAAGTTAATTCGAAACAAGTTTTAGATATATATAATTTCACAGTAAACTCTTAAATTGAACCAAGGTCTATGATTTTAATTCTTAATATATTTCTTTTCTTATATATAGCAAGGGAATTATTAAAAAGTGTGGGGAGTATAAAGCCCCCCCCCCCCTATTTTGGCGCCCCTAAAATTGTTGTATGTTTGCATGTGGGTTTGTGTGAAAAATCTTCTAGCATCAGCTACCATTGGTACTGGATGTTTTAATGTGAAATTCTGTTCGATATACTTTTAAAAATAAACAAGTGGAAGAGGTATTTATTGTTTCTTTAAAATATAGATTTTAATTATTTTTTAATTATTCACACCTTACATCAAACCAATCTCCTCATCGAATTGAAAGAACAATCAGTAAAAAGAGCTACTGGCCGAATACTATTTGTTTCTAACGAAACAACTTTACTATGCACGTAATCTTCGGGCAAACAAAGAACATTCAATTTCTCGTATGTAGATTGGACAGTTAATCCTGCGACATTTCAATCTTGCATTCTGCCCACCATTCGATTATGAATATTTTTTTTGTCTCCTGATCACCCTCTTAGTAAAATATACAAAACTGACTTTATATCAACATTTAAGACAAACCCTATATTCGTGTTTTATGGTAGGTTTTATATGGAAAACTTGATTCATATGAGTGAAGTTACAAAGTTTACGTGTAAGACAAGATACAAGCGAACATCATAACTTGACTTTATTTTATTCTCTTTATATTCCCATGGCAACTAGATGGAAGACCCCCCCCCCCCCCCAACACACACACCCGCAACTGAGCTATATTTGGAAATAGGCTATGGAGTGTAGAAACTTAAAAAAAATAAATTTGACTTGCAAATCAATAACTTACGTAAAATAAGCCTTAAGATTCAATATAAAGTCAGAACCTGAAATTACGTTTCTGTAACCCATATCCTCCGTGCTAAGGGGCTCTGAAATCCCCCCCCCCCCCCCAGTTTAATTAAAACTTTGATAAAAATGCTCCAGCTCCAGTATCTTAACAACTAATGCATTGATCAGCATGATTCTTTGCATGCATATTCATCATAGATTGTTTCATCAGTTCCTGCAGACTGGTGGCGCCACTTAAAATGTTAACGTATTTTTTTTTTCTCTATTTTTAAGATCTTAAAAGACGTGGTCGTCCATTAACAGGGCACAAAGGTTTACAATTGCTCCAGTATCTGAAAAACCATTTCATCTGTTCCTGCAAACTGATGGCGCAACCTTGATCTTTTCTGCCTTTTAACGCATCCCCCCCACCCCCCACCCTTATTTTGAGACCTCCAAAGAAGTTTTCATCTGTTAACAGGGTTCAAATCGTAACCTTTGGATCTAGAAACTTTTAATTTGACATCCAGGGAGGTCCATACAAATCACCTTTGAACATGAGATTAGGTCCCTGTTACCCATATCATGCGTGCTATGGGTCTCAAACCCCCCCCCCCCCCCAAGTGTAATTAAAAATTTGATACAAAAGCTCCTGTATCTTAACAACTAATTCATCGATTACAATGATTCTTTACATGCATATTCATCATGGAGGTTTACATCAATTCCTGCAGACTGGTGGCGCCACCTGGATATTTTCGAATGTTAACGTATTTTTTCTCTATTTTTGAGACCTTAAAAGACGTGGTCGTCCATTAACGGGGCACAAATTTAAACCATTGGACCTGGAATCTTCTAACTTAACATTCAGAGAAAAATCTCCTCGGAAACCTGCAATGTTGTCTCTGTTACACATATTCTTTGAGCTACGGGGCATTTCTGATTGGTTTTAACAAGTCTATAAGTCAGATTCTGTAAAAACGTACATCAGACAACTCTTCTTCTGCGTCCCTGGTAGCGCCGTTTCGGACCTCAAACATCAGAGAGTCTACAACAAGCGTACCAGCGTCAGAGTGCCTTTACATCTTGCAACGATTACCGCACTGTCAGCTCGATGATGATGCATAAGTGTTCATCATTTTTGCCAGCGCCTCATGGCTTACAAGTACACTGTCACTTCAATTCAACCACACCAACCGTTAGTTTTTAGTATACTTTTTAACAACACCATCAGTGTGCGAGAACAATTCCGTTTTAGCATAACATTATGGTAAATTGGTATGCATGTTTGTTGAAATTCTGTCCGCATGAATGTAAGCAAGGCTCGCACGGGTTAATAAGCTAGAGCTACCTTGCACGCAATAACGCAGGACTCCTTACCATATATTTTCAGTTTGGTTTTTTATTAAACATGTATTATTTTGAATAAATTCATCATTCGTAGCCCAATGTAAACAACGATATCAATGCAACAAGATAGATGGCCTTACAGTACGTTCTCCCGTATAGTTTGTATCATGACTCAAGTTAGGCTTATCGGCCTAAAAAATAAAGATGTTCATAATGGAGCACACAAATTTAGAATTCAGATCAAG
Source organism: Sipunculus nudus (assembly GCA_026874595.1). NCBI lineage: Eukaryota > Metazoa > Annelida > Sipuncula > Golfingiida > Sipunculidae > Sipunculus > Sipunculus nudus. The sequence continues at coordinate 33,830,076 of CM049306.1, read as the reverse complement.
TTTAAAAATAATGGATTGTATAACTAATATTGTCATTTTTTTAAAACACCCATATAATAGCGCAAACACGGGCAGTAAAAACGAAATGAAGAAAAGTAAGAAAATGTCGAAGGACATAAGAAAGACCGCCCACAAAAAGATTTGACCCAGACACCAATGTTGAAATAAACCCCTATAAACCTCTTCTCCATAAGGAGAGGAGACTTAATAATAGTTCAAGCCGTCAAGAACTCATAATTATCTGCTAACTATTACATTACAGTGAGAGCGGGCGTCTGAGAACCTCCGTTCAAGTCAGCTGTACCGCTCGGTTATCTACTTTTGCTTAGTGCATCGGAACAGGACATATGGGGTTTATATGTTTTTTTAAACTGCGGATAAATTTGCACAAGTTGACTCGTTATCCATATTCTCGGGCCTTTGTGTCCACATCTGGGAGCCCTGGAGCCAGGATGTTCTATGCAGGATCGCCTGCTTTCACTGAAAAACCGGCCAATTTATACTGCTTCAACCGAGAGCTCTTAAATCTTGAGTCTCCTCAAAGCCCGCCTAAATTCGTCCTTTTCTAGTCATCTGAATGTTGAATTGTCCTATCTTTGAGGGTATAATGCAATTAAGACCGAAAACGTAAATATACGAGTCAGTGAGATTTAATGTAATCTGGTGATTAAGAATTTCATGCAGAATACACAAATAGTGATTTTATAATGAGAATTAGAAACCCTGCAATCCGTTTTACTGCTAGTACATTAAGGTCCATATTTAATTGAAGAACATTTTATGAGAGTTAATGCAATGTGAACCACATTGCTTGAAGTATAAATCTTAAGTGCAATTTATTAAAAGCACATTACAGAAGACAGAAGACAAATGAAAACAGTATAAGGAATCACAAGTTCATTTGAGTCAGCGTGTTGATGTAAGGCAAGTTTTAAAGTTTGAATTAAATTGATTTTAAATTCCTATGCCGTCTTATCTAATTCCTAAGTATGTACATCTGCAGCAGTTCCATTTCGGGCTCGAACTACGTGACAGGGCGGTAGCACTCGCTTCCTTTTATCTGGTGTCGCCAAGGCCCGATGTCTACCGCACCTGTGAATCCTGGGTTTATAATCACCCCTGTTGATGGGTCCATAAACAGAGGGACCCCCAAAGACCATTCGTTTTGGAGTAATACACAGTTATCGGACAAAGCCTTCCCATTAAGTTTGCAGAGCGTTACTCCTGCATGGTTGTAGACCGATCACGAGAAAATCTCAGCTCTCCTAGGCTGAGATTTAAGCTCATGACCTGTGCTTTAAAACCATTGCTCTACCTATAAGACATAGAAGACGAGGTAGCATAATTACAATTTGAACTAAATTCCGTCATAATTTGTAGGGCTTGGTATTTTTACACTTTTTGCATCGCAATAATTGCGTTATGTGGTAGCGTATTGAGATACATATTGCGATATGTTAAAGACATTAAGTTTATATATATATATATATATATATATATATATATATATATATATATATATATATATATATGAATTATTAATGTTATTACAAATAAGAGTTATTTATCATGTGATCATGATATCAATTATTATGACTATATACTTCTCATATGCAAATTATCTAGGATGGACCTATGACCTATGGTATATGAGGTCTAGTACCTGAGTGTTTCTTACTAAACATCTAAAGACATGGTTCCATTTTCATTTATATGCCTGCCATTAATCCCAACCCATTAATATGTCAAAATTGGTAACGAAACATATTTTATTCTAAAACAAGATCAGTTAAAGGCACGTTAAAAAGGCACAAAAATATCAATATTTAAAATGTATATCGATATATAGCCCTAATATTTTGCCATAATATTCGGGATGTACTTCATGTTACCGGCTTAAAAGATGCATTGTAAGTTATTATCTTTACCACTTCTTATGTAACCTAAATATAAGGGAATCAGTTCAGAAATTGTTTAAATGAAACTATATCATAGATGTCTCCATCTTTACAACTAGACCTTTCTACAAATAAAAGTTTGTTAATTAACCCATTTTGATTAATTTAATTGATTTATAGATTTTGTTAATGCTTTCATGGTATCACCAAGGGAAAACTATTCATCACTGAAAGGACCTCTATTTTCTAATATTTTGACAAATTATCCAATTCCAAAATAATGATCACTGTTTAAACCAGGAACCGCATTATGGTTAAATCCATTAACTCGCTGTTTTGTGTCCAACTCTAGATTATAATGCTTTAGCAACAAATCCTAGGCAATGCGATCAAATGTTAAACCCAAGATTTACAATTTCATGTAGAATGTAAAAAATGAAACATTACACGAAATAAACAACTAGTGCAAAGGAACCCTATTTTAATGGAAGAATTTACTATTACTAGATTTTATACCAAAACTCTAGTACAGTGACAACAGACAAATTGAGATGTAATACGAATTACTCCAAACTATTTAAGATCAGTATTTAGATGGAAAGCAAATTTTTAAGGCAAGTAGAATGTGAATAATAACAATTTTCGGTGCATAAATTTTATTCTGAAGAGGCCAATTGTGAACAAGTCAAATAGTTCATGGGCCATGACACTCAGCCGAATTCAAGGAACCTTGAACAATGGGTAAAATGACTCCCAGAGTGCTTATAATCATGCATTCTACCAAGAGTCCTCAGATATAGGTAACAGTGAATTTATTCAGGATCTCCCGAACGTTTTTACCAGGAACTCCATAGATGCTAATACAGAAGTTTCTTCATCCGAACGCTACAAGTTGTGCCCCTCGGACTAAACAGAGTGCTAAAATCATGTTCTTTCACATAGCTCGCAGAATATAGGTCACAGTGACATTATTTCAGGTTTCTAATAGATATTTACGGGAACCTAACTGTATCTTACTCAAATTAGAGGTTTCCAGGTGCAACTGTAACCAGTTTTGTATAGCTGTCTTATAGGGAGGTAAAATCATGTTTTTCACATATCTCGCAGTATACAGGCCACGGTGACCTAAATTCAAATTTCCATGGAGATTTGCCCAAAACTTCCCTGGATGTAATGTTAGCGGATACAATTTTTGCCCGATTTGACTCACTGGGTGCTCAAAATCATGTTTTCGTACCTAAATATGCAAAATAAGGTCACGGTGACCCAATTTCAGGTTTCAAAGAAGTTATGCCTATGACCTCCCTGGATGTAGAGTTAGAAGTTTCTAGGCCAACGGCTACGAATTATGCCCTTTTAATAGCCAGACCCCTTTATTTGAAAGTCTAAAATAAAAAGGCGTTAAAATTCGCAGGAACTGATCGACACTGCATGATCAATATGCATTGAAAGAATGATGACAGCCACTGCATTAGTTATTCAGATACAGGAGATTTTGTATCAAGTTTTTAATTATTCTTAGGGGTACTTACGAACCCCATAGGTTGAAGAATATCGGCCATGACACAAATCTATTACCAGGTCAGGTCATGTTAAAGGAAGTCTCTTAGAATAGTACGATTTGGATAGGCAAACGTTGTTAGTAATATTTAATGATGTTGTGTTTCTTTTTTATCATTATTTGTGTTTATTTATGTATTGTAACTTACTAGGCTACTGTTTGCTATGATAAGATACCAAAAGATTCTGGAGGTCTAGGTGGGGGCTTTTCTGGTTATGTCCATGTGGAGAAGTCTGAAGAATATTCGTTACTTTCTTGAAGTTACTTTGTAGCAGGTATATGTAAAAGCCAGCTCCAAAGAGCACGGAATTAGAGTAGAATCGTACTGCAGGGGACGTCTTATGAGAAGTAGATTTGCGCTAGGCGGACTGTTGGTTGAGTTACGCGATAGGACGTTATAACTGGTCCTGCAGAGAGTATTTATCAGCCAAGGAGGGCGTTAGAATTTTCATGGCTATTGTATTTTTCATGTTAGAGCCAGTTAACGGCGGGCGAAAACAAAAGAACTGTTGAAGAATTGTATTGTGAGATTGGTGCAGGTCAACGCCAGTGAAGGCCATTTCTGGGATGTGATAAGAATAAACCTGTATTGTTGTACCTCGGCGGCCTAGACTTTGAGTGACTTTTCTTGATTTCTTCGTGAAAGTTCCCGGGAAATATATATCCGCTTCGTTTGTGGTTTGACAGGCCACTGTGACCCAAATTTATATTTCCAAGGAGATTTCTTATGGACCTCCCTGAAAGTCATGTTAGAATATTCCAGGCCAAATGGATACAATTTTTTGCCTCATCTGATTCACTTGGTTACGATTTGTGCCTTGTTAAAAAACGGCCATATGACTATTGAACACTGATGACTTCCAGTCAGCTGAGCAAAAATACAAGTATTACTAAAGTACAGAGAAATCATTTGTAGAGACTAAGATGTTGAGGTTTTACAGTCAGAAATTCCGTGAGATCGAATCAAATTCACTCCATTAAATACTTTTGCCTAAAAATGTAATAATAACTGGAAGCGTATTTTTTTCTGCACAACCAAATAGTGTTAATAATCAGATTAAATATAATTATGGACTCCAAGCAAACAACACTGAACATTATACTTTATCTAAAAATATGATTATATCTAATGTAGTACTTATTTTTAGCTGCTTTCATGGAAACAGCTTCATATTTCACACTGTTCTCAGGTTTTACTCATCAATCGGCGCTCGCGCACTGGCATATCAAAACATGAAAAATAAACAAATCTCTAATGACCATTCTTCAAATTTACTAATTAGAATCACAATATTTGGCTTTTAGAATTAACTGCAAGTTCCATACAGTCTTCAATCTGAGACTTTGTAGCATCGTTACATCTCTTGGCCGCAGGTGCAATGTTATATATATTACTATAAAGTAGGTTTTCACGGTGCACGAGAACGATTCGCGAAGGATGAAAATGTAAAAATAAAAAATGGCAATGTCAAACATTCGTATTTTAGGCTCCAAAAGTTCGACAAACGTGCGCGGGGGTTCAGAAGCGTCTTGCCAACGTTTCTAGCATCCCGGATTGTGCATTGGTCGTGATTTGCTCTCGTAAATGTCTAAAAATATTATTGTCTTATGCGCAAGAACTACTCATGGCGTGCGGGAGTTTCGTAAAATCATCGTGAAACCCCTAACAGATTTCGATACTTTGGAGAATGTCAAGCGCATGTCTTGCGAAAGCAGCGAAGTTCGTTCGATCATTTCTCGACCTTTTCACAAACGGGACTTAGAGAAGTTTTCACGTCGGTCGTTGTGAATGAGAACCTTTATCGTCTGTCGTCGTGAGCGGGAGCCTTTCTCGTCGGTCGTAAGATAATCGGGCGACTTATGAACGCATGCTGCATGAGAGTTGAACGATTTTCTCCGTTCGGAAATATGCACCAAAAAAGTCGCGTGTCCCAACGGTTGCCCAAGATTCGTGCGTCATTCGTGTCGTTCGCATTTTACTCGCGTGTTCTGGCCGGACTTTGGCAACGCTAAACACGACATTCGCATATACGTCTTGATAACTACGAATAAACTTTGCAGGACGGCCATAGTTTAAGGCTCCATTGTCGCAACACATTCTGAGGGAATGAACTCCAAATACGCTCCTACAAAAAAGGCTTTCAATGCGAGAGCTGTTTATAAGACAACAGTGGCGTCACAAAGACGTCACAAATGTTGGTCGTGCATAAAGGCGCTGGAACTGATTTAATTACTCTTCTCCAGTGATGAATATATCGAATATATCATTTTGAAGTGTAAGCCATATTTTTGATATCATACAAATTTAGTGCAAGTTAAAACATTATAATTCATTCGATAGTCGGCTTAATAGCTCCTGTAACCGTTGGCCTAGAACTTTTCAGACTGTCTGCTTTGTATGTAAAATATCCCGGAAACACATGCGGATAGGGGTACTGGTACTGACTATGCGTTTTGTGTTTGGGAAAGTCGCCCAAATTATACAAATTTTGCACATGACTGTTTACATTCCAAACGGTAACTTGATTTGTTGCTCGCTTCTGCTGTTATGCGATTAAGGTCACATTGAGTTAATGGTTAGGTCAATTGTCATCAGAATGACAATATTACCTCTATGCTTGTAAAAGGCTTTCGACTTTAAATTGTCATTGAAAAAAATCTAGTTTCTAATACACCGTGATACACAGTGTTTCCCTGTGGTGAACAGGTCTCACAATTATACATACAGCCAATAGTTAAGTGCATTGTAAATGTTTTATTGTTATAACATACCCCCCTGTACTAACGTATTTCCGATAATCACATATTTATTGTGCTCAATTATATTTTTTTACTTTAAATGCTTGTGATGACTATAAATTATTAACCTGTATACATTCATTTATATAACTTATGCGTACATAAAAAATACAGAAATATTGGGTCTTCTGATGATACGCACTGGGAAATGATTCACTAAACATCACCCTGGAGATGTGTTTATAGTGATCGATCTAAGCCAAGCACGATCTTATCTTGGACAGAAGGACAAGTAACACGAATTGATCTGCGGATTGCCGCCAGAATTCAGTGGTGCTGCGTCTTCCATTTCAGTGTTTACGGTATCAAGGCATAAATGATTAATTTTTGGAGATGTCGAAATGTGCAGTTATCTGGATGTATGATCAATAAATATAAGCCAGAATCTGCCATAGTACAGCTAATAAAAGAGAGGGAAAAAATAAAACGCGCGAATAAATAACAACGAACAGAAAAGGCACAAGACTAACACTCAAGTATGTGTAATTAAAGGATATGTTAATAACTTTTTCAAACTTTGCCCTGTGGGCACCTGAGAGTAAAGAAACAGCATTTGCGCGTTATCGGCATTTAATACGCTTTGTATCGAACGGGGATTTATTTCATGTTGAGCTTGTTAGGCCACATCAAATGAATCGGTGTAAGAACACCAAAACAATACTGAGTGAGTGGGCGACGTCCTTTAATTTACTGGTCGATTACGTAACATTTTGTCAAGTCACTTCTAAGGAATGAATAATATTCCATTTTCATTGATATCTGGCATCTGCATGAATGAAAAATATATATCTTTACTAACCGTCAAGATGTATTTTAAAAGATTGTGGCAGAAGCAGCATTTAGAAATGTTTACATCAAGAACTTGGGGCTTATATAACAACAAAACCTGATCTTTGAGAAAAATGGCACGGAATATTTAGGGGAGGGGTTGCATTGTCTTTTTCCAGTGTGTGTGCATATTCAGGGCTGGATCCAGAGGGCGATATGGAAGTTCAAATTTTCCATCCCCACCCCAGGTACAAACATTGAAATTAATAAAATATATTCATTTCAGTTATAAAATAAATTATAAATAATCTGTTACCGTATTATTTGACCTGAACAAACTTTTAAGGCATGTTTTGTTTGTTTTTGTTTAATTGATCAGTCTCTTGAATTTGCTTTTATAAAGACATCCTGTATACTCCTTCAAATGAACACAGAAAGTAAGATGCATGTAATCTTGTGAAGTATTACCACATCCTATAGTTCCAATAGTCTGTTCTACATTTCGCCCATTGAAATGTGGTTATCCGGTTTTTTTAATTCGTAGATCAGATCCAGAAAGTTACCTGAGATGGAGCAATGAGGCATAGGCATGAAACCGAACTCATACCTCGTAAAATATCTGATTAATTAATTAACATCATTTTCTCATAAAACAATAATTCTCTTACAACGTCTGAACTAAACTGGTCAAGGTCAAGGTCATTGGTCTCATGATCAACGAACCATATTTAAAAGCTGTTGATTGTTTGTGGAGTGTTATAAATATTCTATAATTATGTTATTATCAAATTGAGACAAGTAAACCATGACACAGGCAATGTCACTTGGCTAAAAGATCCAGAAAAAAACAAAAGGTTGCAAAATGCAAATGTTAGTTTTTGTATGTAAAGTTTTTATATCTCATATTAAGTCTTTGTTCCCTTATCAGCTTTAGTGTCAAATTGTGTGATAATATCTAATGTTTAAGAGAATAATAGGCAAATTATAGTGTGCACCCAATGGTGGAACCGACTATAGTTGTTGAACAAATTCCAATGTCTCCAGCTGCACAGTAAAAGAGAACATAATTTCTCAAAGTCCCTCTGACACGTGCCTTTATTATACAATCAAACTGCTTTATGCCTTCCGATGAAAAGGGGGTGCACGAAATTCATTAATTGCCCGGGCTGTAAAAAGTATTTCCTTCTCTGAACTCATTTAAACGTCGTAGCTAATTACAGCTCGCTTACCAACTGGTTGAAAATAAGAGATTGACTTCTGTTGTAATTATTCTCACGACAACGTGTTTCAGGTTCTACTCCGTTCTGAGCCTCAGCAACTTTTAGTTTAATACATTCAACCAATTTAAATTCAAGCAAATGAATTAAACTGGTTAAAATCAACACGAAAATTAAAATTTAGCGCCGAAATAAAACACTGAATTAAACCAGAGCTACTTTCATAGAAAAAGTGTGTAAATGTTCCGAACATGACATGAGAACAATTTGATTTGACGGGAAATAAATGATAATAGCAGTTTGATATTTGTGAAATCTTGGCCTTTTACATAATTGGCATTAAAGGAAGTGCCATTGCTATAAACCATGATTCAAAGTCCATAATGAGACATCTTAGTAGCTTTACCAGCTCATCTTTTTAACTTAACTACGAGTAGCTCTGACTGAAATTGTTCCCACGCTCAGAGTTCATTACTTTAATTAAGCCACTCTGTCCTAATTCCGTACTCCCTCCAATAACGGGAAACGTAAGCCACTTTCATATCTCTATACCTTGGGGATTGTATATAGAAATCTTGTTCGGATTCCATTAAAGGAAAGGCATAAAATCTGGGTGAACTTTGGACCGTCTGTTTTAAATCTTGCTTAGATCCCTGCTAGCTTTGTTGTACAGCGTTAGAGTAAGGCAAGACAGAAATCAACCGCTTCTGAATCCTGAGCTTCATGTCTATTTTTTCAAACATACACTGTTTCGCTATCCCTCTCCCTGCAAAAAGCTATACATTGTTGGACACTGGAACCAGATTGCAACTTCCCCAAGTATTGAATTCAAAGGCAACTTTTCTGATATCTGACGTACATTATAAAAATTATCTCTTGAAATTGCCATAAAAATAAGCGAAAAAACGCCGATCCAATGTTTCTCATGCTGTCGTTTTGTATATATCCACGTGTATAAAAGCTTTTGAAGAGATTAAGGATATGATATGTTTGACTGTGTTTTTTATTTGTCTTTAAAATGGGCTAGTCGAAAGAGTATGTTGCTATATTTTGCACAGGGATGCATGTGGTTTAGATAAAAATTAAATGTGTTGAAAATAAATTTACTGAACAAAATTAAACAAATGACCAAAAACATATAGCCCATGGTATAAGTGGTTCGATTGACGAAAAATATGATATTCTGTCGATTGTGTCGTCCTTGTCATCACGTACATCGGGTAAGTGGAGGCGGGTTTTGGTTCAGCAGGGGCATAGCCCGAACTGAGGGAGTTAATGGTCGACCAAAATCAGGGATAAGTGCTCTGCAGCTGCTCATAAATGTCCTGATCGAATGATTTTGAAAAAAAAACTGTGAAAAAAATTAAATGAAATTTGTTTGGTAATTAATAAAAATAAGAAATTGAAAAATGAAAATGAATCATGAACATTGGGAAAGTAATTGAAAAAATGAGAGATATTCCACCTTAACGGTCGGGGGGGGGTGCGCCTCGGGCACCCCCTCTATCAAAGGCAATTTGAGGCATATATATATATATATATATATATATATATATATATATATATATATATATATATATATATATATATATAAACATATATATATATATGTTTGTGTGTGTGTGTATTAACACCTCACAATAATTCCACACAGCATACTCATATTTTAATTCCAAGTAGAAGTATATTAGTTGCACAAGATGGATAAATATCATATTTGCAGGATCAATCCAAATGAAATGTAGAAGTAAGTTCTAAATCTTCGGATATCAGTGACAGGAATTTCATGATTGTGTTAAAGAAAATTTGACTAAGGAATTTCCAGGAGTACGGGGAATACTTGATGTGTTCCATGGGGGGGGGGGGCATTGCCCCTGTACCCTGGGGTACAGGATCTTCAAAAATGGTCGCTGAGGCTGGTGGCTCAACACGTGTGCTAGTACCCTGTACTCTCGTGTGCAAAAGTACAGTGACAAAAGTGGTGAGAGAATCCATTACTGCTTATAGGTATAACGCGTTCATTATTTTATTTCGCATTATTTTTCTTATGGAGAAATTCTCATTTGAATTCGCCACTTCATTTTTTTTCCGGGGGGGAAAATGTTGAGCAGTTGTTCTTCATTCAGGAGAGGAAGCTTATGTGGGAGAGGGCATTCAGTGTGTACTCGTGTGGATTCCCCGCTCCCCGTTTTCTTAGCACCATGGGCCATGCATTTAACATGCACTGTTTGCTGGGAACCAAAGTACATTGACGAGCAGGTGACCCCTGTTTCTACAGTTGTAAAAGCAAAATGTGAAGCTGTTATTTTAGAGTCTTGGCTTTAAATTTTATTATTTGTAATATATTGTTCCCGAAAAAGACTGGAAAAAAACTAGAAAATTTGAATATCATCGATCACCCAAAAATTAAGGCGATACACAGTATTTTGCAATACGTGTGTTTCTATACATTCTGTCACATTTCTGTAAACATTTTATATACTTTGTAATATTTTATGCACAATTCATTCTTAATCTTTATAATTAATACGGAGTTGTTTTTTTTCTAGACCACGGTTTCCGTGCTTCCATTCTGATTTGACTCTCCAAATTCGGCAGACGTATCGGTGGTGTGCTCTTCTAAGACAAGTTTGTTTTATTTTGCTTGATTATGCCATATTAAGCTGAATAATTTTAATATTTCCCCATTAGGTGCCCCTATTTCATTTGTGCTGCAAGGTCCTCGACGCCTGTGACGCTTTTTTCAGGAGGCGCCTCGGGGATTTTCACTGGCCTGTTAAGACCGTGGCACGAGCGCATGTCCTCTCAAAAGGCATTTCCCAATCCGCGGTCACGGGGGTCCACTATAATCCCCATCTATCCCCCATATTCACTGTAACGCCTCTAAAGGAATGTTCTCTCTCAAAAGGGAGTATAAGGGTTTTTAACCCAAAGACCACAAGACTCCGCTTTTAATGCGAGGGCTTTTTAGTTTGGTCAACACTTAGTACAGGCATTTTACCCGACATAAGTGGTCAACCTCACACAAATTGCAACAAAAGCAAACGCAACTGATTTTGATTCCTTAGTATGGCCTTAATGTAAGAAAAAAAGTCCTAAGTAATTGTGTGGGTGGAAAGTTTGAAAATCGTCAAATTTGACAAAGTAGAAAATACCTTTTATTTCGCCATATATACATCAGCGTTCAAACGGTGTTGTATGAATAATAACTTGGTTATCGTCTTATAACCTCTTGCTTATTCTTGTTCAAGTAGTTTTGAAATAAAGTGTAATTCATGAACTATAAGACACAATGGTACATATATAAAATCAGCAGTCTGTGAATTAAAGGGAAATCATGACATGAGCAACACTATCTGAAAATGGAAACAATAACCAAAGATCTCCGGAAAACCTTATCAATCTCAAAAGTGTTGACATACATTACAATTTTTAGTTCAGCCGCTTATAAGTCATTTGAGCTATACTTATGATCCATTGTCTGTCATCCGTCCGTCCGTCTGTCTGTTCGTTTGACTGGCACGTTTTGGAACGATTAGACCGACAAATCCAAAATATGACATACAATTCGATGTCCATAAGTTCTCTAATGCGACTTCGGTCCTTCGAGAATTTAAGGAGAAACCTGTTGTTACACTTCATGACTGCCTAAAATCAAAACCCCTCTTCTGTGTTTGTTCATATTTATAACCATTTATAAATTTCCGCTATATATATTTCCTATGAACGGGCCAAAAATTAGGTCAATATTTCATAATTTTTTAAAAATTATGGACCAAAGCATTAATAAGATACCTTATCAAAATATAAAGAAATATATTTTTTTGTCTTAACATGATAACTGCTATTGTTGGAGATTTTTTTTCAAGTTAACAACTATTTAATCAAGATTTAATTGTATGAAAGAAATTAGATCAACTTTTTGTAAATTCTTAGAATTATTAGCATGAGTGTATTATAAGTAACTTAAATTTTGCCAAACTTTGACCATGGCACATTTTATTCTAGTAAGCACTGCTGATTTGATTTTCACAGCATATACACATAAGGATTTAATCGGTTAAAATATGAAATTTGAAATCAAAGCTCACAAACAAGGCGAGGTAAAATTTGACTTGGGGGGGGGGGCTCTATTGTATTCACTTGCATTGCCAAGATCCACTTGCATTGTCAATAACCCCCCCCCCCCCCCCCCCCCCAGCTGTCGAAGGTGCACAGTTATTCTCAAATCACTCCCATTACCCCCACAGCAATATACATAAAGTGTAAGGGAATAATTGTTATTGCTTGAACTGTATTTCCAAAACTGAAACGCTGTTTTATCTCCAATGTAATCTACAAGATGCCATGTTGTGGTATTGTGGCTCTTAATTCCTTTTGAATAATTTCGAAATAAGATTAAATCCATCAGTTTGCATAATGTGATGTTATATGAGCAAAGTTAGCGCTAAATGATGATGATATTTAGAATTTCGAATTGACTTATATATGTATATCCAAATATATATGATATTTCAAATGTATGAATATTATAAACTTAAAAAAAATGATAAAATAAAAAGTGAGGAACTAATGCAAACTTTGTTCATCAATTTCCCGCCCAAGGAGAATGGGAAATAATTTGATCAGATTTGTTCGTCTACCTGTCTGTCTGTTGATTTATAAATATTCAGTAATTATGCATCTACTGTTTTTCCTGTACGAACTGTTGAATTAAGTTTCATATCCCATATGTAAATGCAGAGATGTTGAAACTCCCACTATTCAGCGCCTCAAAATCCCTCCCCCACCATAAGTCCTTGCACCTGTGGACTGGGGACGTTAATTATGAGGCAACTGTATAAAATGGTATGAAAAAAAAAATTTGGATTTAATTGAACAAACGTTCCAACTACTGAGCTGTCAACAACTTATCAACATGTCAACCACAGATCATGGAAATGGTATAGATCTCATGTTTACAAATTGCTCACATGCTCCAGTTTCACCATTAGAAAACACATGGTCAGATCACAAAGTATTATTTGCAACAATTTTCTTACTTATCAGTTCAGATCAATCATATCAAACAATACCTAGCTTATACTACCTTTTCCGCTCAGACGTTATCATTATTAGTTTATATTTTAGATTTTTTTTTTTATCACCATATCCATAAAAACATGTAGATTTGTAATGAGCAAATGTTAAATCAGACGTCATCTTGTCCATTCTTATCCGGAGTGTCTGTTGTCAGTTACGCACAGGGTTTCCAGCAGTCTACTCGGATAAAAAATTTATTTACTTTATTTATTTAATATAGCGCCTACTTTTATAAATATTTTTATTCAGTGGCGCTTTACAAAAGTACTAAATTATATTATGACACAAGAGTTAAAATTTAATAAAAATCTAAGTCGAAAAAAGGTACGTTTTCAATTTTCTCTTAAAGTCGTCAATATTTTCGCTTCATTTAACATCATTAGAAAGTTCAATCCAAAGAGATCGTCCACATGTTTTGTTAGACTATTCAGCAGGTTTTCTAGGAAAAAAACCTAAGCCACAAATTTCTTCTCAAAAACGTCATTCTACTGCAAACCGATTTTTTTAAAATTGTAACTGAAAAGCAAAGCAAAATGAAACTAGAAATTCGGAATTGACAATTCAAAATTAATTATTAATAATATTCAAGGATCCATGCACTCTGTTATCAAGCATATATCATGTGTATAAATTTATCCCACAATAACAAAAAATGACTTCAGTGGATCAAAGTAACTGCACTCTGTTTTGCCTTTGTACTTTGTGACCTGTGCAGATTCATGTCCTTGTGTAAAATGTTTTACTTGTACTATATATTAATTATGCATTACCGTTAAGAAACAGGTGGCCTTGCATTAATGGTTGGTGCTACATGTATACATTTTGTATATCAATGCTATGCATTGTCAACTTACATGTGTTTACAATAATCTAAAGGAAATAAGATTTTACCTACAGACACAACAAAACTTTAATTAAAAGGAAAATAAAAATGTAGTATGAAATTATTGAATGCTGGCTCATGACATGAAAAAAAGGCTTCCTACCTGATAATCAACCACAGTCGCCATAGCCAGGGTACACGCTATGTGATTATTTTTGCACGTGCATCTGACGGTGCTGCAGTTACTCTGACAGTTGCATCTAATAACCTGTTGGAGCGTTTCAAAAGCAGGCGACTCGTCATTTGACATAAACCAAACCAATCGTGAATGTTTTAGTATACTTTCTAACAACCCCTACCTTGCGAGAACAATTCCGTTTTAACCCAGCATATCGGTCAAGCCCTCTTCATGTTTGTTGAAAATCTAAATACTACAATATTATTGCAACAGGTTAGGTGAGCGCTGCACATTACCAAATTAGGGTTACCTGCTCAATATAAGTGCCAACTGAGTCGTGTTACAACCCCCACCCCTACCGCACCCCATGCTTCAGACCGTTTACACATCGACCCCTACATATGAGTCTTGGGTATTTATAAATTAACAAATAAAGACCAGAATTGGATTCTGCGACCCCCAAAAAACCTGAAAATGTCGTATAACATATTTATACCCTTTTGATAAATTAAATTTGATGGATTCTAGGCCTTCTGGCAGCCATTTTGGATATTCCCAAATTTTACTACTTTCCCCCAGGAGAATATCTTAGGACTTTTTATATGTTCAAAAGGATACCTTCTGGGATACAAAACAAATGAGATAGCTTTTGTTGCAATTTGTGTGAGGTCATGTTACAAAATGACTGTACTAACTGGGCAATGAGTCCAGTGATGTGACCACCGTTTGACAATTTTTTTTACGGGTTACAGGTATGTTGATGTTTATACATACAAAAATATTTTTCCATGATAACTATGGTTTTAAACCTTCGGCCAAGTCATGTGTTTTATGATTTTTTTTAAAAAAAAGAAGCCCCACAACTTAATTATCATTCGGGGGTGGGGGGGGGGTCACATATATTTCTTAAGATCCGTTGACAGTAGGGACGGTGAAACATGAAAAAATATCACCAGTACATTTGAAATATATAAAAATTATTCTCTGAATAGTTGGGGGGGGGGGGTGATTACATTTATCATCCCCCTTGCCAAAAAGTGGGGGGGGGGGTTATATACCCCCCACCCCTATAAAGGAATGGTCCTTTGAATAAATATTGTGGTGATTCTTATTACCTCAAAAATGAAATGGACTATTGATATGTCTTTGCCCTAACCCTCTACAAATGTTCAGCAAAACATTTTTCGCCTGTCACGCTTTTTCAGGAGGCGACCTGTTATCCACACTGAACTCCATTTCCATTATATCGCCTGTTAAGGAATTTTACTTTGTCAAAAGGAAGTAAAGATTTCAAATTCAAGCGCGGAACACATGTCCACATGAATCTTTTGAATAGGGAGCATTTTTCCGTTGAGTGGACACACAGAGCTGAGACCCTTTACACGATAACCGTTTTGTAGGTTTACAGGTATGTTGATTTTTATACATTCAGAAGTATCTGTCCATGATAACCATGGTTTTAATAGTTAGGCCGATTTATGGGTTGTTTGAAAAAAGTTTTTTTTTCAAAAGGAAGCATGATGGGGGGATTGCACACACTTCTAAGGGTCCTCAATCTCTTGGGGACTTTGAAACCCCTGCTAGAAGCTACTAATCAGTCGTTCGTTCATACTAGCACGTTTCATGTAAAACATTGTCATGGTTCAGAAACACGGTTTCACCAGGCGAGTGGCAGAACAACTGCGTACGAATAGGAGGCTTCTACTCGGGGACAAATAGCCCCTTATAATTATTCCATTGTGGAAAAAATTATATTATTATTAAATTTAGAAAAAAAATATATTATGGTGATTCCGATTACCTCCAAAAATGTAATGGGTTACGGATGCAGTTTCCTCTACCCCTCTACAAATTTCAGCAAAATCTATATATTATATTTTGCGTAAATTTGCTGAAAGACAATGCAAAGAACCATGGCTGAAGTTGTTTCTTTGCTAAACGCCTTCATCGAAATATATCAACCTGCTTTCTTTTCATATCGGAGAGTTGACAGTTTGGCATCAGACCTGCTTATTCCATGCCAATTTACAGTACTTAAACGAAAAATTTAATACTGTTGGAATATATTTTTCTGGGCCTATCTTTTTCACACTGGCAGCTATATGTTTCGCGTACAAGAGATTTCAACGACATATGCATGTGTATGCAAATAACGCATGTGTCTGTTAAAATGCCCTAGACTATATACCCTCAACTGACTAAACTGAATAAACATCGTGTTTCACGATGTCGCCAGAGCTTCAACTTATACAAAGCATCTTTCATATAATTTCACGGTAGAATGCTTCTTTATACAATCGTTATATCTACGATATTTCCCAAGCAATAAAGCTGTCGGAGCTATGTTGTTTATCGGAAAAAAAACTTCTAACTTAAAAACTGGTACACCTTGTATATATATGCCTCACGTCTCTATCCAAAATTGATTTTTTTGTGTGATTTCTGGAATTGAATAATTTTTCTTTCTATGTTGATATTTTGGGTGGAGGGTGTTCCTGGAAAATTCTATAAGAAGTAATCTTTATATCATATAAGTGTAAAACATGACAAAAGTTCCTGCAAAAACCTTAGTATTGAAATATGCGTCGTTTAATTCCTATCAGTTCATTACAAAAATATGCATCAGATAGAGCCGTGGATTTTCCACGGGTGCAGCTAGTATTCATATTAATATTTATATGTAAACTATAAATGCAAACTATATATATATATATATATATATATATATATATATATATATATATATATATATATATATATATATAAAGACTACTGTTTATGATAACTCTTCAACTGTTCTATATAGTTAAGCCCTATTGGTCTCGTTTAGCAGACCAGCAACGCTTGATTAAAAGTTTCTGCTGATCTAAAAGTTCTCTAACACATACCCTGTTGTATATAAATCGTAAATCCACAGCACGTCATGGGCTGGCCGTACAATGGCACGCCGTTATTTATGACAGCGTGTCAATTGATTTCGTGTCACATAGTTCAGCCTACTGGTCAATAAAGCCTCGCCATTATGGCACATATAGATATTAATAATCCTCATTCCCATTTCAGATTACATAGATATTTGTAATGAAACAGGTTTTTAAAGAGTAATGCTTGATGTGTACAAAGTATTCGTCTAATTCATGGTCATGGTTTAACTTTCAAATTATTATGAGATGCAGTAAAGCGCTACTTTTCCGTTCATCTCGCACAAGTTTTATATTTTACTCAATGATTGGCATTTGTCTTGCTGCGTCTCCCATTTGCTCATATAATGGTAATTTTAATACTATTAACAGCGATTTGTGCAAGTATGTATCTTTTCGTTTCTTGATCTTAATTGGCTGTACATTAATTTAGAAGAATTATAAAATTGTTCAAAATCAACCATGAAAGGAATTGAATAATCACATAAATCCTAGATAATCGCATACTCACAAAGAATTATTTAAAAACATTTTCCAATGATATCCATTTATTCCGCGATTAGATTAAGTTTCAAAAGACAATCTTGGACTTAGTTAAGCAAAAATAACGATTACATTCGATATAATGAAAATTTAAACAAATTAATACACTCGATATCAAGACATTTAAAGCTTTCTCAAATTGATAGAGATATTCTATGATTCAAACTTTATAGCACAGAGATTTTGATTGAACATGAGGCAAGGGCAGCCTTGGGAATACTTAAGTTTACATTTATTATTGAAGTCTGGCTGCCCGTTTTATTTATTTATGACATACCACCGAGCGTATACGAGCTTGGTGATCATTGGCCGTATTGCAGGGTAGCAGTCGTTAGTACATATGACAGTGTTCAACAGTGTAAGGGGGGTAGACGCTATTAAAAGCCAGGTTCATTTTCCGTATCTAACAGTAGCCGCATTCAGTGTGATCTATGAGTACATTAATTCACCAGTCTGGTCAAAAATAACCCACTCAATCAGCATAAAAATGTACCATAAAAACAATAAGTAGACAGGGTGATGCCGTGCCCTCATTGACCGGAACAGGGTTCTGTATTAACATCAAAATGAGCGCCTTCATAAACATCTGAATGTGATCTGTTATTCAATGATGCCCTTTTTTTATTATTGGCGAAAGGGGCTGTAATTCATGTGGACACAAATGTAAGGGGATACCGGTTTTATAACCCGTGCACTCGTCTCGCATTCATTTGAAAGAACTCAGAAAGGAGACCGTATAGCACCAAAGCCATTTAATACATCTGTCTATATAAAGTGGGTCTTTTACATCAAATGGATTCAATAAATCTAACCGAGTGTTCGGCGGGGAGGACACAGTCAATAGAACGACTGAGGATAAATATTTGTGATTGCGTGTTCCCGAAATGTGCCCTCATCCAGGAAGAGGCGGCTCCTGAGGTCTTTCCGTACATCTCTGCGCCTTATTCAATTGAACCAGAGGGCCGCACGAAGCGGGTATTTGAGAGCGCCCAGAACCGCCGCCGTTCTCTGTATGAGGCTGTTCAATCAGGGACGGGTATTGGATGTTCACAACTTCACATTATCAAGTTTAATCTAGTCCGGTCAGTCCAGGAAGACACCCCGGTGACAATGACCAAGCAATGAACCAGCGGTCTATAGCCAACCCTTCTCCGGCAGACACAATTCGTTAACTCGTCCGCTGGCTCGGACTCGAGAGACTTTCTTCTGGTACTTATCAGGGCTGATTAGCGGTTCTGTCCCACCGCGTTAAACCATTAACTCCCGGCTTTCAGCAGATATTTGACATACTTGCCGCCTCTCTAAACACTAACTTAATCACAAACAGGCTTCCAGAGAAAAGACCAGCCCAGGAAAGCCTGGCCTCAACATACAATTACGCTTCTATCATCAAGGTTATATTTAAACCATAATTATTTCAATATACATGCATATATATATATATATATATATATATATATATATATATATATATATAAATATATATATATATATATATAAACGTATCATATATAATCATTTTTTCCATCAGATTATTGTCCCAAATATATATAGCTTACCAGAAAGTAAAAAAAAAACACTGTCAAGCAAAAACTACTTTTCTGTAAATAACTATAATATATATATATATATATATATATATATATATATATATGTGTATGTATATATAAATATATATATATATTAGTAATTATTCATAAATATGTTTGAATGTCTTCGTAGTGGTTTCATGTTTTATTTTGTCTAAATATGTAATATTTAATGAAATACGCGTCATTCATGTAAGAATGATCTTGGCCTGATATTAAACAGCATTCATAGCCGGCGCCATTTATATTATTAGTCAAGAAACTTACCAAAATACATAATATGTCAATAGCTGAAGCCAGCAAAAACGTTCGACCCTAGTGACTTGATTCAAAAACTCTGTCCTCGCGTCTTGAGGACTTGGCCCGTAGTCAAACCATCGTCCCTTCAGAAGAGTGCGACTGATTCCTGCCACAGTTTCTGTGACAGAGCATACGCTTAAACGCTCCGCGGAACTCGGTGCTGCAGAATGCATACAACAATGGGTTCACCGTGGAATTTACGTAGCCAAGCCATAGCACAAACTCGTCCAAGTCAATATTCACTGGGTAATGTAGGAAAGGACGAACAACGAACAATATAAAATATGGCACCCAACATACCGTAAAACATAATATGATAGACGACAACGCAATAGTCGCCTTGGTTTCGCTTGCACTCACGTTGTTATGTTTTCCTCCTTTCAGACTTTGGTTACATTCACTACTTTTCATGAGTCTGTTAATTTGCTTAACTTGACGTTTTGTGACCAAGAAAAGTCGCACGTACACCACGCACATTATTATTAGAGGGGTAAAATAAGTTCCTATTGCCACGAGGAGGACGTAGACTTTATTAGCCCCTAAGGTGCACATGTAAGCGTCACCGGGCCCCGTATTCTGGACTTGTCCGTCTTGTGTGTTCCAGCCGAGGTGAATAGGAAGGAACGCAAGTACAAAGGAGAATAACATTATTCCACTAACGATAATAATGACGCGACGTTTTGTCACGATCTGAGCGTACCTTAATGGACGAGACACGGCCACGTGTCGATCAAGGCTTATGGCGAACAATATCAGTATAGACACCGTGCACAGCATGACATCGAAAGACATGTAGATGTTGCAAAATACGGCCCCCATAGGCCACCACCGGAACGTCGTGTTAATAGTACTGAACGGCAAAACAAAACATCCGAGAAGTAAATCTGTAATAGCCAAGGCCCCAATCCAATAGTTTCTTGCACATCGAAGTCGCCTCTGACAACGCACTGTTAGGACCACAAGCAGGTTTCCTAGAACTGTCAAAATTGTCACCGCTGATAGCAAAAATCCAATCGTAACTATAGCAGGCAACGATCTGTATTCCGTCACATTTGGCATGGTAACATTCATTTTGCTTTTATTTTTTATACAAACACTTCCAATTATATCAATTGTTTACGAAGGATATATCACAAATGTTCACACCACAAACAGCTTGCTTCAAGATATGTAGACACAAGCTCTTGATAACAAAAGGTCACATTTGGTCCTTAATTGACGTATTTCCTGGATAACATTTCCTTGGGTCATTACATATACATCTGCCGTTGGTTGTTCGCATATAAATTGTACATACGCTGTTATTTGTGAGCTTGTACTTACTTAGCCTGTAATCAATTATTACATTTAGTTCCTCAAGTATGACATTTCCTTGGTATCTTCCTAACGTTCATTAGTTTATTAGACGTTAAGTTCCCGGAGCTTGTTTAGTCTCACAGGCAAGTGCATTAATTCGTCAGAAGCAGTGCGTCATCTGCCGACTTGCCGCGGAGGCCAGCTTAGGTGAACGCGGGCCGCAAATACTGACAAAGCGGGACTTTAAACAACAGAGCGCACACATCGATTCTGTGACACAGAAATCCAGCAGCTCAGAACCAGGCCAGTCCAGTCGCCTTTATTCCTGTCTAATTAACAGCGCATATATTAATACTACAATCCCTCCTTGAAGATATATGTCCCAGACCGTGCGCTCTATTACTTCATGTCGAGTCGTAAAGTTAGTTCTAACACTGCTGCAGTCACCCGGCTACTGTCGTGGACTGCAGTGGGCAGTAGAGCTCAGCTTCCTTGAGTCGGTATGAATGCCGTTTTCTGTCTGGCGGGCGCCTTGGGCGTATCGCCATCTATCGGCTCCACGTTCGTTGAATGGTAAGGATGGATGGCCCGCCAATGTGGGATGGAGAGCTTGACAGTAGCATCGGTATTTGAGATCACAACAAGGTTTTTATAAGTTACCCACGCCAGGTTACGCCAAAAGGTTATAAGATTTATGTGGCTCTGGTGAGGTTGTTCGTCTGGTCGACTATATTTGCGTTTTTTTTTTGTTCAGTCCCAACTTTCTAGTAATATTTCTTCTTCTGTCCTCAATATTTCTTTATCATATCCACTACGACGTTTCCTCTGCAGGTGAAATAAAATAAAAACTATACATATCATCATTGTTATCGACAGCGTAATGATCATATTTATAAGCACGTAAAGTTATAATAATAATATTATAATCATCATGATAATTATAATTTAAAAAGGACAATGTGAAAAATAGCAAAATAATAATTTCAAGTAAATTTATAACGTAACAATAATCACGTACACTTACACAATTTCATCATAATGTTTAAAAAAATTAGAAAATATAGAAATAGCAGTGACACACATCATCATTACAAACACACAGGAAAAACAAGATTATTATTCTACTTAACTGAATACTCAGTCGCATTCATTTAGAGTTCAGTTATAGTCATTTCACATCCATTGTAATAACTTCCACATTACATGAAGGACAGTTAGGTAGGTAATGGTGTGTTGTTATGTTATCATTTTTTATTAATTATTCTCTCATTGATCAGGCTGCCCTCATGGGAAACGGAAAAAAGCGAACGCTACCACACTCCCTTATCTAAGAAGAACGTGTGTCAATATATTATAGGTTAATATAAGCTCAAACAATGAATAGAACCATTAGATTTCATAGTGACAGTTTTCTCAATTCAATTAATTTCTTATATAGAACAATCATTCACTACCAGCTGTTGGGTCATTTCGGAAGAGATAAGAATGAAGATTAAACGACAAATTCTAATCATCTAGGAAAATAAGACACACCATGGTTGAACTCCTCATAATTCCAGAAGCCTGATCTGCCGGAATAAACAAAACTACTACTTAATTGGTCGTTCAGTCACGGATAAAAAAAGCCTTCAAGAACCAGTGTAAATGACTGCTACATGGATATCTATTCTCTCTCTCTCTCTCTCTCTCTCTCTCTCTCTCTCTCTCATTCTCTCTCTCAGTTTTAATCTATCTTTGGTTCTGTAACTATGCTACTAGTATGCACTCTAATAATCTCTATTTTTTCTCTCTTTCTCAGTACATGTATTTACCTTTCTTATCTATTAGTTTTCTTTTTGTAACTCTTACTCTTTTAATATATCCTCTATGTCACAAATTTACATTTAATAATACACACTGCAAATGCTAAACGGCATCTCCATACAGATATTCAGCAGACAGAAAAAAATAGAATGTTCAAAGCATCCTTGGTCTTCAACCCTACGCCCTCTCCGCCACACCCACACATACAATTTGCTGAAGCAAAAATTTTTGTGAAGAACTCCAGAGAATATATTATATTATACAATTATTAGTAATAGTATTAGTAATTAAATTTATCTATAGCCAATGTTTCTTAGATATATACAATCAGGTATCCTCAGGTTTGTTTTTTTTCCCATCTCAGTTTCTAGCAGAACATCCTGATAGGGTTTGCATTTGATTTTACAAGGTTTACGTCATTAGCCTATTGCACAATATTAGATTTCACGGTTGTTGCCAGTTCCAGGGGCATGACGCTATCCCATAAGCCCTCTGGCCAATCAGCTACCGGAATCCTGTCATGTGACACAAGGTCTAGTACTCGCACATCGGATGTTTCATTCATTATTTCACCGACTGCCGGCGAGTAAACAGCAATCTACATCCTCATCACAGATATTTTGTTCATCACAACTAATAATTTCCACCACTGCCCCGCCTTCCTCCCAAAATCATGGTTAAATATCTATCATTATTATCATTATGATTTACCTACATTTTATTTATTTATTCTCTTGTCGCTATGCTAGCACATTGTATTATATGTTACTTTAGTCTTGGAGGCGTTTTATGTCCCCACCGAGCATACTCTCTACTAGGCCATAGTTAAAATTATATATTATATCTATCCTACCAGAACATTATGTAAACGCTGCATATTATGGTCAATGTTATGGCATGTGTGTTAAGGGTTTATGGACTGTACATATACATTAATGATTGTGGTTTAGGGATTTTTGCACTGTATGTTTATGCCACAAATTAATTGTTCGTCATTAATAAATGACATTTTCAATCATTTCTGGTGTTAGTAGTTTCTGGAGTGTCTGCACAAATACGCAAACATAAGAGACACATATCATTTTAATGCCCGGTGCATGGCATCCTTCACTTTCTATTTCTTTTCTCCTTTTTTCTTCCTTTTTTTATCTTTTTATCTTTTTTTCGAATGATTTTCTTATCATCATCGACATCACATGAACTAATGACATTTTTAACGTTACAACAGGTCTTACCTGCAGGGTTCGGTAATATGATATCAGTTACATATAATAGAACAAACTTACAATTTACACACAGTAAACAATTACAAAATTAACATTAAACCATGCCTAGGATGATAATAGAATATGCAACTCAACTTCAACTGGACGCTAACATTAATCAAGCGAATATGAACATAAAAAAGACAACTTGGTAATTAAACCACGACATTTAGCAGTAGGTAGGTATTCAAGTGATTAGTTTTTAAAAGATTTTGTTCCATTTATACTGATGATTTTGCATAACATTTTTGTTCTCTGCCACCTTACGCTCAAACATTTCAATATTTGTTCATGCTTCTTAAACATTAGTTAAGTTGGAGTGTTATCGTCATTTCGATAATTTAATATTAAAAAACTTATAAATTAATAGCAACGTGTCAATAAGGCTTTTATTCTCAACCTGTATAAATTAACGACTTACACATATCTGGCATCGCAGCTCCAGTATTTACAACGCATTCAATTATCTGGTTATAGAACGACAGACCCACAATGCATTTACAAAATATATGTGATCGTCTCTTCTTCATTAGAACAAAGCGAGCATTTATTAGTATCTATTATGTTCCATTTATACATTTTTTTCTTTTACCGATAAAATATTATATAGAATCCTGTACTGGAATTGTCTTAAATATTGATTAAGCGTGACAGAATAAACATGATTTACTGCTTGTTTCCACTTGGTGTTTTGGTTACATAGTTTCTACTTTTTCTTTATTTGGTGGCTCACACACTTTTTACTGGCACAGTTTTCCACACACCCATTTAAAATCCAAATTCCTGGCATCTAAAACCACTTCTACTAAGAGAAAAAAAGTCTTTATCACACATTTCCATTCCGTCGGTATCGCATGCATAATAGATAGGAAGTGAATATAACATTTATTGTAATGTTTTGAACCAGGTGGTAAAATATCTGCTAATCGTCTTTAAGTTAAATTTTTTAAACACGTAGAAGATATATTTTTACCAAGCTCATTCATAAACCTGTGATAAACCATCTTACCTCCAACCTTAATTACTTTTATTTCAATTTCACACGCACATAACAGATTCATCGCAAAGCAGAGAATGACATGTAATGTTATTGAGAGCCGGATGTATTATAACATAACACACAGATCCCATACGGTTAACGGCATTGACCGCTGATTCAAAATATTTAGAACAAATTCCAGCTGTCTCATGTATCCTGGACATTAAAACCCACTCACCACATGCCCTATATAAAGTAAGTTTTATTCTGGAGATAATAGATTAGACGAGAAACTAAGAAATACTACACAACAGGCAGATCTGGTGACAACACAGAAGTATGACCTTCTCCTAGAAATTCAGGGCACTGGCATTTAATGACTGCCTAGACAGGGAATACATGATATTTTATGATAATGTTGACTCGATGCTCTCACTTTACAATGCCAGTGTAACATTTTATACTCAGGTACAAACTCCCTACAAGAAGCAACCCAACACAAGATTAATGTTTAAAGTATGTACAATATATATATATATATATATATATATATATATATGTATGTATATATGTATCAATGTAGGTAGGAATATAGAGGATTTCCTTAGTGACTTGGGCATGAGAGATTATCCAATTAACAACATAACTACAGAGGATTATTTGTTATTCATTCCCTTCTAAAAAGATCCAAGCAAAAAAAGGAGACGCTGTTCTATAGAATAATGATTTTCTGTATGTGGTTTAAAAAGCTTATTTTCATCGTAACACTTTCACTCTTTCTGTCTCTTTCTTTTTCTCTGTCTGTTTCTCTGTGTGTATGTATGTCTGTCTCTGTCATTCTCTCTCTTACGGTTCGTAACTATCTCGCGGTTTACATGTAGCTCTCTCATCCTCATACAATATAATAATATTTATAATAATAAATTAATAATAATGTTCCAATCAGATATAACGACAATTAACCAAGCAAAACTATATTCTCTGTCCAAAAATTTATATTGTATAACATACATTGTCCCTAATCAGTCTGTCTGTCTGTCAGTCTCTCTCTCTCTCTCTCTCTCTCTCTCTCTCTCTCTCTATATATATATATATATATATATATATATATATATATATATTATATAATATGTGTTTGATAACAAGTATATAATAACCCATGCGCTTACCTTTTTAATGGACACCTATATGCTATATGGTTAGATACGGGCGGCAGAGTCGACAACAAGAGAGCGTGTACAGGCACTTCAGCTTGTGGATACATAAAGCTAATACCGGGTGACACGGGTTGTATATGAAGCTGGTTATGTAGAGTCCAGTATGATATGCCTTAATGTGTTTAAACAGAGTGACCATGCGGTCCGGCTCTCTTGATCACCGCCGGTCACAATGCTAATGTACACATAACAATCACTCGAATTTAGTTACTCTTACAAAGCGACAAGGTGTTTGAAGTGTGATTCCAGCTAATAAGTACACGAGCGGGAAACGAGTCAGCTCCATACAAATATCTGATCCCCAAAGAGAACAGCTGATAATGATTCATGTTCAATATATTGTTAAAAGCAATCGTGTCCCGGCGGATGTGGTCAGATACCAACCTACACAAATCATCCTGGACTCTCCTAGAGCGCATACAAACGCCAACGCTGAAATGTCACTCCCTCCCACATTAATGTATTTTGCCAGCATCATCCATATCAAGTTTATGTGCCGGAGCCTGCATAATCGCCTTTTGTACAAGGCGACTTCAATCAAGTGACATGTGTAGTTTCCTGACCATACACATCATTTTCAAATCCGATCATATCGTCAATAATAATTTAAACCAATTCATTTTGATAACTAAACTTGTATCATGATTTATTTTGTACCTGAAACAATCAGTAAAATATAAGAGTGATCAAGCTATAAGCTCACCATGTATGGTCATTTAGAGACCTGACATTACACTACCTGTACTAGCTTCTTTAGTCTTGGTCTCAAGATTTCGGCGGGGTCCTAAAAAGCGTTATGCCGCTTTAAACTTTGCAAATACACGTCTCTTTTGTCACCAAAATCTCTGCGCAGATAGATCTTGGCCGTGACGTTGTCCTCTTTGTACCTTGTCGCATCAGCGCGCCTTTATCGAGCCTTGATGGGTTTATTTATACCATTTTCTTGAAACCGCTAATGGATTCTCCCATTTTGCGTACACACTAAAATCCCGATGTCACAGGCCGCTAGAATAGGAAAATATCAAAACTGCATAGGGCACCTGTCAATCAATTTATCTGCGTATGTTAATTTAAATTCCAGTTCAGTTCTCTTTTTTTATTTTTACTGGATTGCTTTTATCCAAATGTGTATAATGTTCCCTCCAATTCCTATTCAAGTCAAATTTAAATAAGAAATGATTCTAGATTTTCTCATGACAGGAATGAAACATTAATAGTCTCATCGACGTGTACCTAATATACCACACATAAACCTTCAACAAGCGTGCACAAACAAAGGAATGGGTTGAATACATTTGTCGGGCTATTTACAAACTTCTAATGATCTTTCGTTAAAATCATGTCATTATCAATTCTACTCTGACGCTTATAAAACAGTACACTACACAGTTCCCGTCTTCGATGATGCATCCCTAACCGCTTAAGTTTTAAGAAAGGTCTCAACTTCAAAGCGAACACGGTCACGTGGTCAACAAACAAACTTACAAATAACCAGCTTGGATCAGGAAACTATTGTGGAAAATCAAGAAAAGCAAAACAATATTTTAAATTCTTTTGTTTATTGTAAATGATTTATTCCGTAAATTGAATGACTATTTTATTTTTTAAGTGATAAACCTTCTGGCTTCAATCAGCTTAATGTGATAACACAGGCCCGCATAAAAGCTGAATCCATTATCTAAATGATGTAACAAAATGGGCCAACTACCAGAACAAAATAAAAATGTTGTTTGTTTTGAGGAAAAGAAACGTCCGGAAACCGCGCGACATTACACAACCGCATTACATTCTCAGCCAGTCCTTTTTTTATACATAATGCGACGTTCTTTTGTAAACCAAAACAAATAATCAAATCAAATAATTTAATTATGTTTACCAAATTTACTTGGAAACTATTTTTTCATCCTGAAACAGGGTAATATTAACAGACACAAGGCCCTATATTGTACTTAGCGTATGCTCATTTCTAAACATTTATATTACGACAGGCCATGGGTGTTCTCGGGAAAACGAATACCATTTTATAATTCAAGTTGTTTCAAGATATGAAAACGCTTTGCCTAGCTCTTCTGCAGTACCTTAAAAAAGATCATTAAATAGTATATAGTGTATTGGATGAAGGCTACTGTATTCATACTATATGAAGGTGCATTGTTATTATGCCTTCTGGAACTCATGATTTTCCATGCATAGGACATAATAATCTATTGTTGTATCTGTTTCAAACTATACTGTCCAAGGCATCAGAGTGAATATCTCATTTCCTATCCGGATTTCACCATTTTAGACACTGGCGGGGTCGAACCAAGCACCTCCAGTTCGAAATTCCAAAGCCTTAATCACCAGGCTCAGAATCCGATACAGGGGGTCCGGACCCCCTCCCCCTTTTTTTAAGGGTTTCAGACTAATGTTTGCGGCCTGGACCTCCCCCCTCTCCGGACCTGGAGACCCCTGGCGTACTACCCCCTTTTCACAATGTAGCTATAGATTGAATCAGTTTATTTATGATGAGGTACTATTATGCTGCTCCACTTTGGTAACACAACAGCATACGATGTAATCCCAGAAAGGACTTTTTACGATACTCATGTTTCTTCGGGAATAATATATTCCTATTTCATGGTGTTTTACCAATATACTTTCAAGAGGCCTGCCTAGTCAACCAGAAACCACTCTGACCGCTATCCATTTCCGGAAATTGAGCACCTCTGTGCTTTTTTGTCGGCACTTATTTGGGGGGAGCTACGAGCTCTGCATGACAGACTAGGCATAATTTGGATATATACATCGTAGTTATTTATTCAAGATTAAATTTTACTCTCTCGGAAAGAGAACTAAGAACAACCTTATTTCCATAACGCTGTCATATATCAGGATTTTGTCCACAAGGGGGACATTAGATACGTCCAAATGCCAAGGCTCCAGCTTGTTTCAAATAACCGAAAGATAAATCTAACTTGGGGAAATATGATAACAATGTTAAAAAATATCTTTAAAATCTGTTCTTCACTTCAATAGGCGTAATGCGTATTATTATACCTAAACCAGGTGCGAGGTATTATACTCTCGTCTTGATCACGTTAGATGGTTTGTCTGTTTAGGCGATCATCTTTTTTTTCTGGAACGTGATTATTTTTTGTTTAGGGTTGGGAAACACCGGAGGACCAGTCTTTTTCATTTTGGATGTAATCTGGACCAGTGTAATACAATTTTAATTAAAAGGATTATATTCCATTGTGAAACAGGGCTATTCCTTTGTCTAAAGAGTCCTCGATGATCAAACAATAATTCATTTAACTTAATTACAGGTATGATGGGCACAATAACACAACAGAGTAGGCTGCCCTTAACTATAAGATGTTGGAATATCAATTCGACAGTATTGATAATTAGGTGTCGTTAAAAACCATTAAAACATCGATATGAATATAATGTTTAAAGAAAAAGTGAGTGAGCTTAAAATGCCCTCACCTTTTGGGAATGATTGGTTCCTAGTCTCCAGCTGACGTCAGCCATGATTTGGTAAATCATGTTAACCACGGAGCACTCAGTTTCACATTACAATGTGCTGCATGAATGCTGATATTGTTTTTCAATTATCGTTGAAACTTTGCCAGTATAGCGCTTTCAAATTTCCCTGATCTTCATTATCTGAGATAGATTTTAGATGTTCTCCCGATATATTATTTTCATATTAATCGCCGGGGTTACTTGATTACACCCATGATTTAAGATTACCCCTTCAGAAAAAAAATATTCTTTATATTTATTTAATAAAAATTCCTAAAAAAAATTCTCCCTTCCGTAGTCCTCAAAAAGGCTTTAATCTTTGTGTACCTTATGTTTTTAAAGAAAAATTTCATGCGCTTTGGAGGAATGTACGAATCTTTATAAATATGATTAGAATATACAATTTCAATAACAAAATACTCCACATTTTACGACAGTTTCAATATTTAAACTTTAATCCCTTATTTCAAATCTTTTATGGTTCGCCTGTTTTGAAGAATTGAGATATCATAAGTTGAAATCGTACAATTTATCATTTATAAATCAGCGAGAGGTTATCTGAGCGGTGCGGGGGGTAACCTATTCTTACCGGAGTTATTCTTAAATAAATGACGTTTTTACACCGTTCCTGTCTCAGTCTATGGGAATGGTCTTTGGATCATTATTCGTTTCAGTCAGTGCTTCTTTAGGGTTTAATAGACCGTAAGAAAATAATATCACAATGGTTGCATTATAATGCAAAATATAAATATTTAAACGACAGCTGCATTTGTATTAATTTAGGATGGCGTAGGCCTGAGTGATCACGACCCGGTCTTAACTACATTAAGATGAAAGAAAATGAGTACCTAGTTTATGTATAAATGATAAATGCCAATATTATCAGTTTGTATCCATATAAGATATAATGTTCACTCCATTAAACCTGCGTGACCTGATAATTTTGATGCTTCCTGGCCTCCGCTTGTGAAGAGATGGGAGTGGACGACAGGAGAAATATGAGGGGTCGGAGCAGACCTGGAGCCGGCTGACCTTCAAATTGCTGTCTACACGAAGACAGCATACAAATTACAGCCGTCAGCTTCAGGAAGCTAAGGTTCACAGAGTTAACCAAAGAAACCTTACGTTATCTCAGCCTTTAGGTGGAATCTTTTGCAGTTCATTCTAACATTGATTATTGGTAATGCTTTTTTAAGTCCTTATTTTGTTTAATCATTTACGATTAGGAAAACACGATCATGTGTAAATGTAATGCCGAATTTATATATGGTTTGAGACGTCTGAAAACGAAGGTTTCATAATCTAAGGAGATTTGATCCCAAAAATTATATATATATATATATATATATATATATATATATATATATATATATATATATATATATATATATATACAGATATCTGCATTCCAAGAAATACGTCTCCCCATGTCACTAATCTAGGTTCATTCGTGCATAAGTCACTGAGCATTTGTGAATATTCCTAGATAACATTCCTGAATCCGGCTCTGTTCCGGATTCACATCAAAATATAATCCTTTCTTTATTGGCCTTTTTCCCGAAATAACCTGAAAATTTTATGAATGCATGGATTATGTTTTGAACAAACACACAGTAACACACGAAGGGGGATGAATGCATATTGGCGGAGGAAAAAGTCAATTAACTTCCATTTAACAATAAAGGACGTCGATTGGCCAATTGCAGTATGGTAAAAATGAGAAAAGGGATCACCCAAAACTGAAGAACAAGCTAACAGACATACCAAATGCATTATCCCTTAAAAATTTTACTCTGGGGCCCGGTTGTTTAGTAACGATAAACACGTACCGCAACCAATCTACATTTATGCTAATCATGTCGGAGCTTACAAGGTCATGTAGCCCCAAGCCTTAAGCGATTGATATTACATGTAATTATGCAATACTTCTAAATGTCACCAGCTGCCATAATTTCTGAGAAATAAAAAATTGCAAGTTTACTTTCGACTTGTTTTGCATTTTTTTTCTGCAAACCCACAGCATTTTGGCCTAGTCACAACCTTAAAATGTGCGGAAATCATTTAAGTATTTTAATCATGTTAACAATCACACAAGCCAATACATAAGGTCTTTAATTGAGATATTCACGAGATACCTAAAAACGGTTTAAAATGTTGGCAAAATATAGCAAATGATTATTGTAATTGGCTGATACCTTGGATTTTTATCCTGTTTAAAGACACACAACACAACCAAGAAACAATAAACAGGCATGGGCAAAAATAAGATTTCCTTAGTGCAAAGTTAACAAAAGGACGGCGATATGATGATGATGATGACGATGATGAGTAAAAAGTAATGTTCCAGTATTTTTCGCGCTTCCGCATCTTACATCCGCTGATAAACCTTGGTGTATGGAAATCTCACGTTACATGTTCTTAGTGTCCGTAGATAAACTCAAAGGCCGGGGGGCAAAGCGCGGCAACCTTAGCTCAGGTCAAGCCTATATATATACAAACAAATATTTGAACTGGCCAAGCCAAATCCCCTTTCCTTGCACTTGTGTGGTACTGCTATTTCAATCAGGGTTATTATTAATTAATACTTAGCAGATATGGCAGAGGCGGGGGTAGTTTAGGTGGGACTATAAGAAGCTAATCACGTCCGTGCTTCATTCAATGAGTCACAGGTTTTCGATGGCCCGGCCCCTTAGTAGTTGGTTCTATGAAGGGTAATCTTAGAGCCAGCCCGCTTCCCCTTACACAAACACACTCTGTTAGACTTCCAGCACAGAGGGTTTGTGTAGGGCGGGCAGCCCGTTGGGAGGCTTGGTACAGAGAGACTCCTCTATACCGGACTAGTGGACTGGCATACCGCACTTCTCAGCGTGCCGACTCGCAGGCCCCGGTCAAGTGTGTGTTGATTTCGCCACAAGCACCGCAATAAGACTGTCTAATAGTGGTAATAACTGACCAGAGGCCGCGAAACTCCTACAGTGCTATATACACTCTGAAAGAGAATCGGCCAAATGGACGTTAACATTTTTCAATGTTCACTAAATCTTCAGACTCTTAACCAGATACAATTCCCCTCATGGTATAACGTTTTTGTCAACTAATTCCACGGCTATTGAATATTAAAATAATTACTCTATTATACACAGTCCGGTGTTTTAAATTATAACATTCCAGAATTACAATGATTTGAATTGTAGATTTGGTGATTAATAAGATATCATGTAAAATATTAGGTTTTTAAATTACATTGCTTTCAAGTTAGTGATTAGTTAAATCTAGTCTTTTACTAATAAATAGACGAGTACATGTTATTTTACCAGTTCACATTTCTAATTCATTTCCCTATCTTTATAAATATGTCATTTCTCCAAAAGATCGGATTACCCGTTAAAGCGAGGAACCTGTATGGGTTATTAGGATACTACATTATGCCCAAACAATGGTCTTATATTGACGA
Organism: Sipunculus nudus; assembly: GCA_026874595.1. Taxonomy (NCBI): domain Eukaryota; kingdom Metazoa; phylum Annelida; class Sipuncula; order Golfingiida; family Sipunculidae; genus Sipunculus; species Sipunculus nudus. The sequence continues at coordinate 33,796,873 of CM049306.1, read as the reverse complement.
ATATATGATTACTTTCGAAAAAAGCATGCAATTCTAATTCTAATGTAGTATATATTATATATGTACCATTAACATGTCAGTCGATCCTACACACTTTTGGCTGATATGAAAATTTAAGTAATAAGAGACACTTGGATAATATATATATATATATATATAAAGATATATATATATATATATATATATATATATATATATAAGACAAATCATGCAGTGATATTCTAAATACGTGCGTTGTATACGACTGAGCCATACAAGAACTGCTTAAGAAATAAAACTCCAAAAGTTCCTATATACCTATATATCGCAAATTTTACAAATATTTACAAATAATCATGCATTATATTTTGTATGGCACCTTGCAAACACAGATTTGTATCTGAATGTCTATTCTGTATCCCCGCCATTTTCAAACCCTACAAACTTATGGACCCTATATATTTTTCGAAAGTATTAACATTCTCCTGTTTGAAAGTTAAAACACAAAACAGCAAAATCAATAGAAAAAACAGACCATTTAACGTAATACAAAGAGCAACATTGGTGTGCAGGAACAGAGAAACTTAACTGTCGTCCTTTTTTCGGCAACCGCGTTTATTTAATTATCCCTGAAAGAAAAACGAGGAACCTACCTGCGTGAGGGGCTGTGAGATTAGGACAGTCTGCTCGGCTTGTCACGACTGTAAGTTTTGTGTTACCCGCTAAATCATTTATGAAGTTTTGCTTTTCTGTCTGTAACATTTTTCTGTCTCTTTTTCCTTGAATTACTGTTTTTATCCTGAAGAAAGAGTAGGAGTTTCAGCTTATGTCACATAAACTGGGTGTAAAGAGTATTAGTGTTTTGTCAGGGTTTTCCTGCGGCTGCGTTTTCGGCATGACAAACCGCTTCCGCAAAACATGGCCACCAGAGATTTTTCTTTCTTTACAAACGTGACTTATATCTTAATACCTTTGGGATCAAAGATTTTATCGTTTCTTCCTGTGGGTGACTCCTGACAATCCAATTCACTGACTAGTCCAAACTAGCATTGATTCATGCAGCTTTACCAAATGAACGACATTTAGATACGTCAAAGAGCTCTTTGTCGCCTATTTATGTATCTGCGACTGAAATTGATAGTGTCGTTTAAAAGCTTTGATGTTCCCTGTAATTAAGTATCTCTGATACAAAAATGCAACAATATGAATTGGAAAGGAATTGATGTACGTCTAAATTTTACCTGAAATAAAAACCTACGATAGGACTCATTGTCAACATGAATTGATTTCCAGGCCTTTGTAACTAACTGTGCCTCTGACATAAATGCTTATTATTGTATAGTATCAATCGGTCTTTTAGATACCCGATTATATATGCACATTCTTACGAATCGGTCTCTTTATTATTTGTCAAGTGTTACATATTAATTTCGATCAGGCATCGTTGAAATATGTATAAATTAGAAAGCCCTCAGAGACCGCATTCCTCCGCCAATGCAGTTCCATAACAATGATTGTTATAACACTTCACTTTACTTGGGAATAATTTATTAGTATATGCAGATATGATATAATATTTGTAAAATCTGAATAAAATAAAAATGGTTAAACTTAATGAAAAATAAACTTCAAACCTGAAAAAATACACCAAATAATCTGTACATAAACCCCTGGCTACCTTCGTACTAATTCAACCGATTTTTTTTATATTACTGCGATTCGTATAAAGCGCAGGGAGAAACGTGTATATATTCTGATCAGCCTTTTAGTTTACAGAAGTAAAAGCTAATTTCTATGAGCACTTAACTAAGAATTTTTTTGTGCATCGTTATATATAAAACAAATATTCATATGGTGTGGCAGTTTGATACTGAAAACAAATTACGGAGTCTGGTCTTATGATGGAGGAGGAACGAACATACCTAAAGAAAGACGCATCTTAAAGGCTAAAATACCCTTAGATACCAACAGAATGCAAGCTGAATAATATGAGACGAATCATAACAGTTAGTGGCGTTTGACAGATGAACCCAACATCGGTAGACCATTGAAATGATTCACAGGAGATTAAAAAATCATCACATGTCAACCTTTCGTCCTGTAACTCATATTTTATACCAATCTCCTTGGAATTGTATTGTCCAAGCAAATCTCCTGGACTCCTTCGGGCCCTGTATTGCTCTCTTTTCCGCATGCAACACCGTTTCGTTGGACGAGTGCGAAATATAACCGACCAGCAAAATCAATGCATCAGCAAATACATTTTTCAAATACGTGCAAGTGAAGTTAGACAGCACCTGTACAGTAATTTCTCCAACAAAGGCCGCGTTTCCTTTATTACGGGCCATCTACAAAGCTGTAAAATACATTGACTGGAGAATTGTGATAGAATTGATGAATATCAAGAAACGGGAATAGATTTACTTAATAGGACATAACAGATAAGATGATTATATTATCTATGGGGAGTGTATAGAAATATTTGAAAAATGTCAATAAATAATTGATGATATTGATGCAGAAGTTAAATCTTTATCACTTCTATCAATTGGTTACTTTATCATACACAGGCCGAATTATTTCCACATACAATGATTTATATTGCGATCAAAGGGCTATACGGTTAACTCCTACTTGAGGAGACGTATAAGTGTACTCGAATTCTGAACTTTGAATTCTGAACGCTGAATATAGCATACATAAAATGACACGGAAAGAAGTTTTTGATTCAGTATAAACATTTATAAAACTGTAAAAATATAACGAGACTGAGTCAGCATTGTATATGATCTATAAAACAACAAACTCTGAGCATAGTATATACTATAGTGTCACGGTTTCCCGTTCCCATCCCATTCACCGTTCATGCAAAATTTGGTACAGGCAATAAGCAATGACGTTACCAACAGAATCAACTATCAGGCTCTCTCGTAAATTGTAAAGAAGCACAAACGGACTTGCCAAATCGTGTTACATTTATTCATTAATTGATATATATTACATCTGCCCACGTAGTTCTATTCCGTTTTGTTTCCAAACACCAAAGGAGTACAGTTACTTTTATAAAACCCCACAATAAGACCAAGCGACCATAGCACACGAAGCCAACATTCCATTACCAAGATTACATTTCGCTTATTGGCACATCAGTCACTTTATGAAGAAAATGAGAAGACAGGCATGTCAATTCTTTACTGATAATTAAGCAAAACGTCATAAAAATAATGTTAAATCACACCGAGCTTGGTCATAACCATTATCTTAAATTATTACCCTTTACAAATGCCAACAATATTGAGAATGACGTCCCGTAAAGCTGGGAAGAAATTTGAAAATCTGTCTATTGTTCTTCGAAATCGAACAGTTGGTCCTGTGTATTTGTATGTGTGGTATTGGAGATAAGCTTTGGTACACGGACGCTTTGCGTCTTAATCACCGAAGAGAGTGACTCCCTAAAGGATGTAAAATCCTCTCCTTTTATGCAATCAATCATGCAAAAACATGAAAGTCGCCTAACATCATTCTTTGTTTCATCCAAGTTCACTGTATCAGCAAAACCGGATCATGAAATGAGGATTGACGGTTCACAGGGGTACTATAACCATGTATGTTTTGCCCCAGAGATTAAAATATACATATATGTTTTACGAATCATGATCTGTTATTGAGAAATTGATCATCAAGCTTAAACTGACCTTAAAGCAGCTTTGAAGATTTTTATAGGATGGTTGATGATTTGTTTTCACTGGTTTTAGACACAGGTTTAATATAATTATACTGATATTGGCTTTAAAAGAATATAGAATTGAACTGATGTAACAGTTTAATTATCGTCTGAGATCTTTAATGTAAACGCAGTTGCATCAAATTGTCATGAGATATATTTTTCTTCTTCATGTATTCTACTCATAGAGAACCGATATCGGGGGTAATATAATATTTTCCTTCAATTATCAGGCCTGTGCTAATCGAAATAAAACCGTGTGACATTTATCAGTAAATATGTTTGGGAGGTGCAAAATAAAAAAAAACACTTTCATGTAAACATGCACAGCTTTTTTAATCATGTTAATAAAAATTTAAAAAAATATGGACCAAATGATGTAACTCTATAAGTAAAGAGTGAGAGTAATGCGACGGGTAATCTTGTTTTTTTTTTTTAAAGAGAACAAGGTAACGGGCGTCTTGCGCTGATTATACCATATTACGTTACCGTGTAATGATGTCATATGATACTATTTTATTAGGCATTGTAGTGAACACTAAGTATTTCAGACGACTTCCTATGACTGAAAATTCTCATACTGAAAAATTAGGTTAGAGTGCGTGAATTATCTAAGGAGCTGCTTTGGAAATTTTATTACCCATTTGAGAGTTCTGATTTCCCCTGGTGACGTCGACAGAAAAAGGAACACTATTAAGCACTTGAAATGATAACCACAAAGAATACGAAAATTTGCTAGCGATGATTAATTGTCGGGATCTCTGCTCAATAGGTCCTTGGCATTCTTACCAAGAACAATGTCACTGGAAAACTAGAGCGCTAATCGAATATTCTTTTATTCTTTACACCAGGCTACGGTGAACAGAGAAAACGCCCAATTCAACTGGATTCTGCGAAGACAAGTATACACGGTCCGACTTTTCCTTGCGACAGTCGCATATAACACATAATGTCGTACTATAACCGCATACAAGAGTCACAAGGAAAAATCCTACCATGTAAAACCATTATGCTTCTGCCGATATTTTACCGGGCGCTAAAAAATCGGTACAATTGGTGGATGTGAGGTTGATGTGCGCCCCACTTTGAAAATAAATGGCTTGAAGAATCTTTGACATTTCTTTGACAATGTCAAAGATGTTCTGGATATTTTTATGTGATGACCGAAAAAAAAAATGAATTTATATCGTTACCTCCTTTCACCATCCATGATGAAAGTAGTAACCTAAACGTGATGAAGTAACGAAGTGATGTGTAAAATGTGCAGGCCGGCCAGAGATACTCCAACGTAATATGTTCTGTTCCGGCCGACCAATTAAAATGCGACAATTAAAAAATCACGAGATTATCCTACAACAGAGCAGACGTATTTTGGTTCCTACTGTTTACACATACCAATCTTGTTTATAAAGCAAGCAACTCTAATGTTCAGTTTTATTATATGACCAAGCTTTGCTTTTTAAAGCTGCTTTTCCTAACCACAGAAGTAGACGACATTGAAAACATCCTCCCTTTCGTGGCAAACATTGTAAATAATATCGAGACGTGAACAATTTGTAAAAAAATAGGTATACTACAGAACCTTATCTCTGATTCTGTTAACGGACGCAGCCAAGTAAATCTTCAAGAGGCACAATGTTGAATTTGACTGGCTATACCTGAGAGAGTACGGATGTTTATAGAAGAAAAAGTATGTATGTAATGTGTGTAATATGGCTGAGACTGAGGTAATCTGAGGTTGATAGGACACAGACTGAACTGTTTGGACAGAAGGACATCTGGTGAGTTAGGTCAATGTGATTGGTCGGACATGAAACCCTAATGTGAAACCATATAACTGTCTGGTCAACTTTAGATTCTGCATGAGAAAGTTACATACAAAATAAAAATCATTAATAAAACCTCATATTTTGAATAAATTAAGCACGACTGGCCTATAACAATCGTGAAATATACAAATAAATACGTGTATTTATAATATAAAATGCATGGACCCTTAACACATAAGACATATGAGAGACATATAGCAGAAATGGTTCATTTAAATGATGTGATTTTAGGTTTATTCTTGTGAAAATAGACAGTTGCGTACAGGCCGGAATCGTCGTTCGGACCAGAGGTCACTGGTCCTGAAATCTTCAATCAGAAAGCAGGAAATAAAAATGGGCGAAAACTAGCTTTTACCGGGTCACGAGTGACGCCATTGCGATATCTTCTTATCCATATTTCACCGCTGACCTCGTAAGCATCGCACAGATCGATCATATAATCGGTGCGTGTCTAGGGCGCCTTACAGGAAACCGTCTGCTTTGAACGATACTACAGGGAATGAGTGAGGGAGGAAATAGGAGCTCACATTTCACCGGTTCACCGGGTCTTGTCTTTTCTCACGAGCGCACCATAAACATTGCCCCCGTCACGCATACCAAAACACGGATGCCTGATAACGGTTTGTTCCCTGAAAATGGTGTACAGCGCATGCGTCACCGGAAGGAATAAATAATGCCACCGTCTCTCTTCAACAGACGCTGTATAAAAAGGTACATATTGAACAATTTAGCCTTGATTTAACCGTTGGACACCACGTGACCGAAATGTATTTTGAATGTGACCTGTGCTCGAGTTGCAGTGACTATATTTCAGCGGCACGAATAACTGTTTTACATTAATCCTGTAAAATAGTCTGGTATCGGTTTTTATCAACCCTTTCTTTAATCACATCTTTTCAAACTGTTTAAGAATATTATGATATAAAACTCTTGTCTAATTACATACATAAGCGGCCATAGCGATATTTGGGTTAATATATAACTCTCCCCGCAAACATGACACGTTTGTTTGTTATAAGATGATATCTTACCATGTTTATATCATTCTTAGATTATCTTTTTTCAGTATTGTTATATAAGAATTTGGTTTTATATAAACCTTTCCTAAAAAACATTTCTGTAATAGAATATATCTTAATGTCTATTTTCATCGTTATAAAATTATCATTTTTACTCTCGCATTATTAGAATGCTAGTATGAATTTACCAAGTATAAATAAATATCTTCTGTTAACATTGTTAATTACAACAATGTATAAATATTTTGATTTATTCTTTTCCCTAATATTTGCGTATGGATCACTTAAAGTAGATTTTATTCCAAGAAATAAGTTAAAATTAATTGCTGAAACAAAATCTTATAAGCTTAGGTTATGAAAAGCAAGAGTAAGGGAAAGCAAGAGTCCAACAATGTAACGGAAAAAAAGTCATTTTCACAATAGCCGAAGGTAAATATGGAAATCTAATGCAGCTATCACTAAAACTCATACCATGCCGGTCAAGCACGCTGCATGGGAACCGGGGACTTCAGGTCGACGTTAATCAATGCTCCATCCATGATTTTAATAGCGGATGTCTCGGTCCCAAAACCTGGTTTGAGCTTTGCCAGTACATAAGGAAACGTAAACCTATAGTTTCCCTGTCAATATTTACTTACCGGAGACCGCAAATTAGGCATTCATTGTCCTTTGACAAGCATCGATACGACTATTTCTGTAATTAAGCCGACCCGATTTCCCAATCTTACGCAGTATACCCATTAATCTTAAACATACAGTCTGCTACTGATGTTTAGAGTTAAGATTTAAACCAACGGCCAAGATAAAACAAAATTTATTAAGTACAAAGAAAATACATAAAGAAATGAAACACACAAGGGAAATGGAAATTATTTTAGGAATGCGTAATAATATTCTTATTTATACAAAGAATAGGAAAAAAAAGTGTAGTAATAATTAATATTTAGAATTAGAGGTATAACTCCCAAAATTACCCACAGAAATAACACAATAATATTAGTCGAATAGCTACAGTTGTGATATCACTATTAAGTGGTGATTTGCATTCGCCGTTCAGGCCAACTTTGAGCTTCTCAACAATGCCGACGTGTACATCTCTAACGAGATCTTTTACTTTTCAAATAACACCACTGCATGCAATAAGTATATCTTAAAGGGACAAAATCAGATGCAATATTTTGCCTATTCATTCACACTATCGGTTCAGTTTTGCTTTATACAACAGTTTCCCAGCAAAACCATCCCAGTACACAGTCTCTGTACCTCGTATAAGACTGTTTAACCCCTTCTTATGGTTTTGCGTGTTGGTAAACACAGTATGCGTGTGGCTTTTGGCCATAACAAGGCCGCTTGGCCGTAGGTCTAATAGTGGCCGCGGAAACATGTATTACACTTTTTTTGTCAAGTCAGGGGCAACTCGTGATTGATCGTGTTGTGGCCGGGCGATACACGCGCTGTGTTTATGTGTACACTTGTGATCGCGCTCGGTCCACTGTTTTTAACTCTCGTAAGCAAAGTAAGCAAACGGTTTCACGGCAGTATTTTGGCAGGTACAAATTATCTTAAAGGGAAGAAGCTATTTTTCATGTTGATTCAACATGCTTTATACAGGTGATTAGGCCCCTTAAAGATCACGTTCTTAGTCATGAGGTTTCACGACAGAAAATAACAAGCAAATGGCTTGCATCTGAATGTTCACCATCAACGTTTCTCAGTTACCTTATTATGACAAAATAACCAGTCATAAAAGGCGTGGGAGACATGAATGTCGGTGAGTAAAAAGGGATAAAGTCTGCAATGGATGGAACTCAGCAATATATTGGGTTATCGGGGCATTTTTCTGCACGGAAGTAGTTATTAAATACCGTTTAAAAACGACATATAAATATGTATCGGTTGGTTATGATGTAAAGGAGTAATGAGGTTAATATTTTTAATCATCCGTATTATATTGCAGCGGTCCTCGATAAAACTAAAGCAGTCCCTCAAATACTCGTCATCGGGGAAAGAATAAATACAATGGTAACTAGAATAGTAATGAACAGAGCGCAAACCTCCGCCACGGAAATTCAATCTTGCTGGATGCATCAAATCAGTCAGACCCGAAGAAAAACAGGATTCTTCCCTGGCCCCTTTACTAATCGGAGAAATATAGTCTATCGTCAGATTTAAGCGCAATTCTGTAAGAAAGTTAAACTACCTAACAGATTTACAATTACGTTGGCTGAAATACCTAAAATAGTTGATAGATACCAGATGAATTACCACTCTTCAGTATTCATCCGTTGCTTTGGCCGAATACAGCTGATACATGATTTCGGAGTTTCACGCTGTTTCCATCAGGTAAAAATAATAATAGACCTGTGTTTTATTGAGCATTTCCTGAAAAACACACCCTTCAACCGCTGTCTGTTGCGCGGTAGAAACAGGTGTCTCTAAAGATTCCTCCTGTCACGGAGCAATCAATTAGTTATAGTACAAGCTGTTATGTCCCACTCACGGTTAAAACGTAAAAAATTTAGGGGGACTCAAAGTCTCGAGTTTAAGTTTTCGTCAATGTTTAAATTTCTTTGGAACTGCCATCCTACCGTCTATTAAATTAAACCGACATTGCCATGTCTTCTGTTTTGTTGGAAGCATTTATTTCCGCGATATTTACTTGGATTCGAATCCAAGTCTCGGGTTTAAAGTTTTCGTCAATGTTTACATTTCTTTGGGACTACAAACCTACCGTCTTTTAAATGAAACGGACATTACCATGTCTTCTGTTTTGTTGGAAGCATTTATTTCCGCGATATTTACTTGGATTCGAATCCAAGTCTCGGGTTTAAAGTTTTCGTCAATGTTTACATTTCTTTGGGACTACAAACCTACCGTCTATTAAATTAAACCGACATTGCCATGTCTTCTGTTTTGTTGGAAGCATTTATTTCCGCGATATTTACTTGGATTCGAATCCAAGTCTCGGGTTTAAAGTTTTCGTCAATGTTTACATTTCTTTGGAACTACAAACCTACCGTCTATTAAATTAAACGGACATTGCCATGTCTTCTGTTTTGTTGGAAGCATTTATTTCCGCGATCTTTACTTGGATTCGAATCCCAGTCTCGGGTTTAAAGTGTTCGTCAATGTTTACATTTCTTTGGAACTACAAACCTACCGTCTTTTAAATTAAACGGACATTGCCATGTCTTCTGTTTTGTTTGAAGCATTTATTTCCGCGATATTTATTTGGATTTGAATCTCAGTAAGTACCCTCTTTGGATATTTAACAAGTTTTCTCATTTAGATTAAAAGCCATGTAAATTTTAGATGTCATATGTATTTATTATGATTATTCGTTTAAGGATAGAAGATTAATAAATATCATTATACATTAATAGACTAGTCATTTTCCAAAATGTACATTGCCATGTCTTCTGTTTTGTTGGAAGCAGTTATTTCCGCGATATTTATTTGGATTTGAATCTTAATAAGTACCCTCTTTGGAAATTAAACAAGTTTTCTCATTTAGATTAAAGCCATGTAAATTTTAGATGTCATATGTATTTATTATTCGTTTAAGGATAGAAGATTAATAAATATCATTATACATTAATAGACTAGTCATTTTCCATAAGTCGTCCCATGTCCAGTATTTAACGGTATTTTATCGATCTAACTCAGTTAACATGATGATTTAATTAAAACGTTAGCAATTTCGAAATAATAATAATTTTAAATGCCCTCTACAAGTTAACTATCGCTAAAACCAAAGAGCGATTTCATGAGGAATACGTACACCCCATATACCTGTACGCATAAATTTTGAATGTATTTAGGAATAGGCTTTCAAGTGCTGCGTACCATCATTTGGTAAAAAAGTTAATGTCATATTAGATATTGGACATATTATACTCTTCATGAAATCGACATCCTATTTGGTATGCGGGGAGCGAAACAAATGGATTATCGAGTTCATCGCAGGTCACGCACAGGTGTCCATTTCACACTACAATCGGAGTTGGGGCCAAGTTCCGCGACATATGGCATGATGCATTAATTTCGCTGACATATTCTAATGCATGTATGCAGGGAATTATTCCTCACAAAATAGAGGTCAATAGCGAGTTGACAGTACTACTAGAAGAGTTATAGAGTATACCAGTCCGTGTGCTGCAACGTAATCTTTGGCTTAGCCTTTCTTAGACGAGGACAGTGCAGGGAATTGGTTACTTGTGCTGTAGTTCTGACAAAATTGACTGCAAACATGCTAACACCTGGGCAGGCTGCCAAACCACGACTGGCAATTTTGAATTATTCAAATGATATTTAATAAATGGATGAGTTTTGATGAAATATAAACGTGGTACCCCCAGAGAAGAACGAATGAATGACAGTTCGCAAGCAAAAGCAGACACTGAAATCACGAAAAATATGAAATTTTCATTTTCTTGGCAAATGTTTACTGTAAACATTAAATTATTGTTTGCCTTTTACTATAGAAGTATTCGTATAATATATAAATGTCTTGCTCAAACTCTAATTTCCCTAATCTACTTGCACACAAAATGTGAGTTTCGCTGAATAACCATTTATTTTATACAAACTTAGAGCTATATGCAAACATCGAATCAACCTAAGGTTTACACCTTTATTACGGGCGGGACCGGGTCTGCCTCCACTCGACAGATGATATATAAACAATGTAAACGATCATGTTCGTTCGATTACCGAACAATGCGACATCTGCGGCCCCTGGTCTTCAATAAGCCCCGTGGATTACAATTGTATAAACTACTCATCGATTAAGCTATGGACTCGGGGTTGAGGGCAAGAGGTCCCGTCCATTTCTGACCTAGACAGGTGGATTTTTTTACTGTCACCATGCATTTTAAAATAAATCGAAGAACGTTCCGCATAGTTATGTTTCTTGCAAATATCCATTGGTAGTTAACAAGAAACTAGCTTATTAATACTAAGTCATGGTCCCCGGTTAGGATTCACGCGCAGATCTAGGCCAATAAGCCTTACGATAAATGTATGAGGTTTTATCCACTTTTACTTGTTTTTAATATCACATAAAAGTGATATAACTGTAAATGTTTGTCTGCTTACTTTAAAGACTTTATTTACACATATGCCATTTGAATTTAATGAGTTTATTATGCCCTGGCTTGAATAAGCAGCTACCCTATATTAATCACCCTCTCCGTCCGTTCGTCTGTTCGTCATTCTGTATGTCCGTCAAATTTGATTCCTGATAAAAACTCCGGTTTGGATTGACATATCGATTTTGAACTTGACTTATATATGGCCCACCTCTAACACAGGAACTCTATCTTTTTTTGGGTCAAGGTCACAGCACTCATTTATTTAGAAAGATTGATGATGCATTTTAAGAAAAACTTTCCATCCCAAACCTTCCATCATGCACCTATATCTGACCTGCAAATGGGGAAGAACCCGACTGATTTTGGGGTAACAAGGGTAAAGGTCATGGTCACAGGGGTCATCTGTCCACATATTTGTTTCCGAATGATAACTCCAGTTTGGATTGACATATTGGTTTCAATCTTGACTTATAAATGAACCTCCAATAATGTAAGAACCCTTTCGATGTTTGGGTCATGACGTCTGAGGTCAAGGTCACAGCAACCACTTCATTAAAAATTTTGTAGATGTATTTTAAGCCAAACTTTTCATTTCAAACCCTTTTGTCTTCCACGTGTGGCGCGTCTGCCAATAGGGGAAGTTTCCTTTTGATTTTTCGGGTCATTAGGTCAAAGGTCAAGGTCACAGGGCCAATTCATTTATAAATGAGTTTATGGATGATAACTCCAGTTTTGGTAGACAGGTGAGCTTCTTTTACTGATCACAGAAACCATATTTTGAAAATGCTCAAAAACATATCCCTATAGACAAATTCAGCTGAGCGTCGAAACCCATGGTTTCCTAGTTTTAGCTATGGTTTAGTTAGTTAGTACTCAGTTATTGAATAAAATACGGCTTCGTAAAATCATCGTATATATATATATATATATATATATATATATATATATATATATATATATATACAATATAAATATATTTTATCAGTTTGATACATGTTTAATGCGTTTGGAAATTTAAGTAAATACAGAATTTTTTTAAGGCAATTTGAACAAAAACATTAGCAACTTTATTATTCTTTTATCATTTTCTGCTACACTGTTTGATACGACTTTATCCATCCTTATAATGATTGTGGTATTCTAGATCGAAACTAATGTGTATGTTACTGGATCCAGGCCCCTTTTAATAAAACAGCCAAAGCACTAAATATTTAAAATCTTTACTGCCTCACATTACTAAAGACTTCTTGAGACTGTTTGTAAAAATTAACATTTTCAAAAAGTAACACATAAATAGTTTGGAATAGTTTTAATACGCCCGTATATCGTAAATAGTAAGGGAACCGTCCGTTCACATTTGGGGTCGTCTCAATATTTACTAGCTTTTTGATGGATCTTCATGACACTTTAATTAAATGTTAATCGGTAATGCATATCGTCGCACTAAAGATAATAACTAATGAGGTCAGAGGTTAATATATTTCTTGATGTTGTGTAGCCGAGATTTATGAATCAACAGACTTTCTATGAATGTTTTCCACCCAATTATATCACTTAAGCTCGATATGTAGCAAAAGCTGTACATATTTAATAAGATGTCATAAGATAATTAGAATTAATTAAATAAAATATTTAATTATATTGTTAGATTTAATTAGATTTAACTAAAATACGGGTATTCGACACGCGACTACGTGTATCCACCGAAATCAGAGTGGTACGGGTGAAGTAAGGCATGGATTGAGTGGTAAGGGGAAATACAGTGATATGTATTGCATATAAGCATGGATGTTTGCCACCTAAACATGATTGTAGGTGGTGCCACCTGTAATTTAAACGCGAAAGCTATCCAAGATGTATATGTAAATTTTCAGGCCGATAAGTGAAATAACTGCTGAGATATGAGTGATTTTTTACCCTAGGCAGATGAGCAGATGGAAAGTGATTGAAGGATGTAGCACCGAATGCCCCGAACCAGTCCTGGGATATAAGCATGGATGTCTGCCGTGTTAAATGTTTATGGGTAGCGCCACCTGATAGCTGAACGAAACATTTATCCAAGATGTATACACATGCGAAATTTCAGGTGGATAAGTCAAACCACTGCCGAGATATGAGTGAATTTTACCCAAGACAGACAAAAATATTTGCAGGTGGCCCTACCAGTTATGTGTATTATAAATAGCTATGTAAGATCTATACACATGCAAAATGTCAGGCTGGTATTTCAAACCAGTCCTGATATATTAGAGTGGATGTATACAGCATAAACGTTAATGTAGGTGGCGCCACCTGTCATATAAACGAGAAACTTACTCAAGAAGTATACACATGCAAAATTTCAGGTTGATAATTATACCCACTGCAGATATATGGGTGATTTTAACCTAAGGCAGATGAACAGATGACAACAGGAGTTCTGTGTATGATATAAAGCTATCTAAGAGCTACGTCCATGCTAAATTTTAGCCCGATCGGTAAACCGAGTCCAAAGATGTGGGTTTATGTGTGAAAACAGACGCTGCATGTGCAGAGAGGAAAGGTAAGAGTTCAACCCCCCAATGAGGGTGCAGCTGTTAACATGAGACTCAATCATTATTCCGAGTTTCATAAAATTCCGTCCAATGGTTTTCTTCGGAAACCCATGCGGCGGTGGCGGCGCCTCGCTGAAAACATAATATCCGAAAAACTCTGTTTTGGCGGATCCAATTATTGGGCATTCCTGAATAGAAACCATAACAATGTGAAGGTCAGGAAGTCACATCGTGACTTGGGGCCATATGTTATAAGCACTACTGGCCGTAACTTCGGAAATGAACGTACCTTATTTAAGCAATAGAGCTTTAAAGGCCTAATCCTGAATATATAAGCGTAAACATCCCCCAGCGTTAAAAACACGTTACAAGAAATAAAATAACTGTTTATATAAACATTTATTTCCTGTCTATTCTCTATCAGTATTTCGAATAAATTTAGTATTTGGTAAAACTAGAAACGAGAGTCAAACTGAATATATGTAGTATTGGTCTTTATAGGAAAGTTCATTGGATATAAAAGTTAATATCCGGTACAAAACTCTCGTTTCCGGAAATAATGTCATACTTTCAGAAGATTTAGGGTAAGTTTATACCAGCGTTAAGACCAAGGATAGATTTTGGAATGCTGTCCATTCCTGTTTCCATGTTTATTACACTATTCTTGTAGACATTCACTATAAATAGTGCACATAACGGGAGTCCTACTGGCTATTTTACCACAACGAACTTTTAAACCAATCATTTAAGGCCCTTTTATTTATTATTTATTTGCCGTGCCAGCATTAAATGACACCTACCATCCATTATTTAGCTATCGGGAAAATCATCTGAACAATGATACTGAAAAACACAGACTTTGCGAAATTGGAATTGCATGCTCGGGTTATTAGAATGTATATTTAACTTGACTGCCTTTTTATAGAAAAAGGAAAAAATCATTTACATTTAGGGGTATTTTATTTGCTCCATGGATGCTACAGCCATCACTCATTTCCAAGCTATACCTTTTTAACATTACAAATAATGTTATGTTTCCTTTAAGACCGGATAAAACAAATGGATTTGACTTCCGGAAGAAACCTGCAATAAGCAGAATTGCTACTGTTACATAGAACCCACCACATATAGAGTAATATGTATTTCTTTACTAAAGTTCTGCATGCTATACATGAAAAAATCTAGCGATTTAAATTAAATTATACAATCGATCAAAGAAAAAGTAATTATGCACCATATAGAGTCAATGTTGAATCGGAAATTTTGTTTTTACTAAACATGTTTATAACTGAATGTTTATTTCTAAGTATTTTCTTAATTTCCTTAAATAATGTTTTGATTAGAACGCGCTCAACAGTTCCCGTTTTGATACAATCAAGAATCAACAAGTAAAGCAGATCACTGGCTTGTCGTGGTCACGAGTTGACATTCCTTACACAAGTTACATTCATGTAACAGGACAAATCAGTGGCGGGAAGTTTTTAAAAAGGCTCGCACTCGGAAGAACTAATTAATATCTCAGTCAAAGAAAAGTCACGACAAATCATGGAATTGAATCAGTACGCTTTCTTTTAAAAGGAGTGGGTAGTCTGCAGAATAGATGTTCATTTGAAAAAGAGTCTCATGACTTTTGAATCAGTTTAATGAATAAAATTGATTGTAACCACCTACGACTGGAGATTCAAAGCGATCTTAGTAGAGGCAGAGGGGAGACCTACCACGTGACAGGAAGTGTCTGACTGGCAAACAAAGGAA
Source organism: Sipunculus nudus (assembly GCA_026874595.1). Classification (NCBI taxonomy): domain Eukaryota; kingdom Metazoa; phylum Annelida; class Sipuncula; order Golfingiida; family Sipunculidae; genus Sipunculus; species Sipunculus nudus. The sequence continues at coordinate 33,780,940 of CM049306.1, read as the reverse complement.
ATGCCATTGATGAGTGACTGACAAGTGGCTGAACGATGAGTGAATGAATTATCTATTTGGAAGATACAGCCTAACTCGATGAAAGACACTTTACTAAAGCTAATAACGCTCAAATGTCTCGAATATCTTATAAGCTTTCTAAAAATGGATGATTTAAAGGTAATACATTTTGATTTTGCTATATTTTATAATAGCAGCAGGGTGTAAAACTGTTAAACTGAGTTCGCATGCACTTCATTCTTGATCGAGAACAAACCTGACGATCTGGACTTACTGAGGAAGAACAAAGACACTGGAACAAGCATGCATGCCAGTAGTAACATAATATAAACCGTACTTACGACCAGGAGCAGGCCTTAATAGAAACCTGACTTACCTCCTTTACAATTGTGACGTAATAATGGTTTCCACAGTTGAATACACAGTCCCTGAATCTGAGGCATCAACATGAGTCACCTTATGGCAAAAGACAAAAGGTGTCTGTTCCTTTTATATATATATATATATATATATATATATATATATATATATATATATATATATATATATATATATATGCGGTAGGTGGCTAAGGATGTATATTATTATTTGATTCATAGAAGAAATATAGACGGGAATAGCCCGATGTTGACTAAAGTGATCGAATTAAGTTGGTTGGATGATTTATTAGATGCTAGTTTATTAAGTATCGAAACTTCCCAATCATTCAGTATTGAAACTTCTCATTTAATTTAAACATTTTGGACAGGCAGTGTGATAAAATGGAGGAAAATACATTTAGAGATAATTAGCCATTGACTGATATAAGTTATACTCAGGCAGAGAGTAATTTGTCCGTCGTTATCCCATTGTTGAGAGTTACCTTTCGTGTCGTTTGTTAAAGTGCGCCGACAGGAGAACAAGCAGACACTCCCCTTTGGACCCCTTTGGGATTTGATGATCACTTCCTGAATGGATTAGCGGTCATCTTCAATATTAATCGGATCACGTAAGATACCAACAAAACATTAACGCATAATATCAGTTAATAAATCCACAGCGTTTATTAAATAGGGATTCCATTATGCGTAATGTTTCATCATCTTTGTGGAAATAATGTGGCGTAAGTCTATTAATTTATTCGCGGTTCTATTAATTTCGAATCATCTCAAGCCCGTATTAAGGCTTTGAAAAGTATTCAAGAACGGCCGATTTAACTAATTCTAATGTTGGACTGTATTTAATATATATATGATGTACACAATGTGGTTACTCGGAACTCGGTTTATAGATTCGATTACATATTGACACGCTTCTTTCAACGCTATTCCTCTAACAAAGGATTGTGTATGATGTTAAAATATCCAACAGAAAATAAAACTCCTAAAATAATGTCAACAAGGTAAGTACACCAGACAGCAAACAGTCAGGTGACCAAAGAAGAAATTAACTGAATAATTACGAAAGATACGTTATTATGAAGTCTTTAATAATTCAACAAACTAGAATGTTCTTGAACAAGAGGAAGGAGTTTCATTCGAAAATATAAATATACTGGTGGTAAAGCTGAAACGACGGAAACCGCATGTTAATCCATAAAATCTCTATTGATACGATCTTATGTTCGTGAGTTCCATTTTTTCAGCTGGAGTAAATAATAAACCTTATCATTTAATGAATCACTCATAACAAATTTCAAGTATCCATCTTTGAGAGCGGAAATTGTTAAGTAACTATGTTTTTAACAAACACTTATATCATTTCGCAATTTATGATTGAAAAGTATGGTTTTGATGAAAGTATTTAAAGGAGGAAACCTGATTACTGACAGAAAAGCTGGCCTTCAAGTCTTAAATAAAAATGACTCACGATTTCTGTCTGAGATTTGCTTTCAGTCATGTGTTCAATTGACTAAATTACCTCTCCTCTAATATTTAAATTAATGCCTCATCTACCTATGTTTTTTGCCATATGATAAACATTTTGTTCAATTCTTAAAATGAAAGCCGCACATTTTTATTTCCTTTAGACCACTGATATTTTATTTTATTATTTCTATCAGTTTTATTTATCGATTTATATCGTTGCATACCGTTCGATAAATTTTAATTAATGCCAACATCAATGAGCATTTAGCTATACCGCATAACAGTTAAGACATTCAATTAAATCTTAAAAGTGGCATAAAAGCGAGAGTTAAAACTATACTTGCCTTGCTTACATTCACAGATGGCTAGTATTCGTTGAAATATATTTATAAAGAATTAAGCATGACAATGCTCGTTTGTATAAAAGCAGGACACAGCCAACAGCCACTGTTCAGTAATTCATTTTGATGGATCCGTGTTTTGATATTCGTAAGATTAACGTTAGCCAGATTTGAATATTTCAGTTCGAAAACCGAGGAAATAATGTCGTCATTTAATACATGGCATTAAATTATCCAGTTAACGAAATATATGTAAATACTCAAACAAAATATACAAACGTGAGAGAAATACTTATGTTGGGTTATTATAGATCATTACATGGTAATGATCGAGAACGATACTAGATGTGTGTAGTCGTACAGGCAAGGGTATACTACTGAGGGATCCCACATCAAGCTGTCTGGCTGATGTTTATAGTAGTGCAGTAGGGCTAGCGGATCTTCTTCATTGTAAATCATGGTAAGTTAAACCATTCTTCCGTGCGTTATCCATGTAATTTATATAATGACAATATGGTGTACTGTTCAGAAACCTACCGGAAAAAGGACATTTAAAAGCATGGTGAAACACGTGCTGGTTTGACATATGCTGCATGAATGTGAAAAAAAACTATTAATTAATACCACTGAACCCGATTCTAAATGTCACTGCGAGATGGACAATAGCGCAACTTCGTCCACGTTTCTGGTTGACGTTATATTCAATATATATGTTTTTTTTCTAATTAATGATGTGCTATTAGTGAAAGTGTTATTCGATATCAGTTAAGGACTCGGTTTATGATTTTCCCGAGAGACATTTTTTGGGGTAGTTTTTCATGTCACTCTGTCAGCAGAAGATGGATTATTTCAAAAGTTCTGAAGTCCCATAGATGACAAACATTCAACGTCCGTATCTTGCTTCGTCAGTCAACAACGTTGAATTAATTCATGGACCGGGGGACTGAGAGCTGAACTTGATAGGTCAGCGTGCAGGAACGTTCTGAAATATACTGATGACATCTCAACATAGTCAAGAACTTATTTTGAAAGTGTTCAGTGGTTTCTCTTATGAAAATAATTTTCTCTATATATCAGCATGTTTTGACATCCTGAAATTTAGTTATTATATAGATTTTTAATGCTTCTTGACAAGTAAGAAATGAGTACTTCTTCGCTGAAGGTCATGTCGTGCCGCTCTTATCAAAGCTGTGTGTAGCCACAGCAAGTACTGCCTCTTAATAACCTCCTTCAATTTACTTCAGTGAAGGACATGTTTTGACAGGGAAGCCAGTATTAATCTCAAACGTTACGATGTTTTGATTGGAGTTTGCTTTACGGTTTTCGTTGAAAGAGGATTGAACATCAACCTCTTATATACTATTTCCATAGATTATAGCCAAAGCTACAACGCAGAAGGACGGGAGAGTTGCATTCACCCGGAGAGTATGTGTTCATTCTCGTTCGTGTGTGTGTTTGTGTGTTTGTTCATAACATAACTCATGCAATCATGAACGGAATCCAATGAAACTTCAGGGCACCTAGGGAATTGGCCAATGAAGAAATGTGGCATGACTCCGGACATTATCCGGATCCAGGAAAATCTTCTAAGAATATTAATTGAAAAAAAAGAATACGGGCCGAATATATCAAAGCAAACACTTGTTGGGGGAACGTATGCGCCAATGAACCTGGGAATATATGCCAATAAGTGAATAAAATCACTGGCTGCGGTGTACTTCACATTAAGGACCGCCGGCATGGAGGAGGCATGCATTTGTCAGATTGCATATTTCTAGTTAGCAATTTAAAACAAAAAACAAATAAGTCAAACATGTTATATTTTTATGCCTTCAGCTTGTATTGTCTATTGATTTTCGTGACTGAGGCTCTTCAATGTTTTTCTCCTTTTTTTACCTGTGCTTTAGTGTTAAGAGACACCTGCCAAGACGCCAAGGATGCATAGTTTAATTACGGCTAATGAGATTTTAAAGGAGTCTCACTAACCCAAGTAATCTTTAAAGCTCAGCAATGGTACACATAGTCTGGTGATGTACCTGTCCTGTTCAGCAGTACACCATAAGAACTTCTTGAATTATTCAATAATAAAGATCCCGTTGTAACAAGCTTCTATGAGACAATCACCAGTTCCGGATCTCGATTATCACGTGGAACAGCATCAGTCCCCATGATACAACAGTTTCTTCAAAATCTTTATGAATGAACTGAGCCTTTTATTAGTTGGGTATTAGAGTGCGAGACAGCGATTTCAAAGCGTTTAATGCGTTTGGTAGAATAATGATATAACACTACACGTATGATAATCCTTCCTGTTGTTCCTTCTTTCAAGGTTTCCCCATACATGCCGAAAATAGCCAGGTGATATGGGGATGGTCGTTCTACATTTGCCTCTGGCCCATTACCCATCAAAGAGAACTGAAGTATTGCATGTCGAACTCCCACTACGGTCATGATCTCGTACCCATGACCGGAGTGGGAGGTCTAACCATGACGCCGACACGCTCAAGCGTCATTAAGGCACAAACTGCCTTCAGTGATTAAAAGGATACGCTTGCTGTCATCTGATAAATATTAATTAATGAACAAATAGGAAAGTGCAACTAGTATTCAGTCATTCAATTCGCATAATTCTTGCGTGATGTAATTTGTCTGTCTTGGTGTAAAATGTATGTTTTCTACCGGGTATGTTCCCTGGCGTATTGGGTTTCTTTAATGAATGAACACAGCAACATGTTCCACAAATTTACAACGAATTTTATGACCTATGTAACTGCGTTCGTTATTGTGTTGGTCATTAATAGCCCCTAGTTACTACCGACCCCAAAAAAGAGCAAGTCATTCGTCCAGAACCCCACCCCCCACCCCCATTCCTCACTGTTGTGGCCTATTTGAGGAAAGACAGTTAATTGCAAGCGACCCTTTTGCCCTTAGCCTACGTTCACCCATATGACATATTGTGAAACGGCTGCATAAACACTATCACGAACATACGTGGCCTTTGTAAATTCTAAACTAGAAACCCGTAACAAACTGCACGAACATAAAAAAATCATAGTTATGTAGTCAATTTCTCCATGAAAGGTCATCTCTTGCTAGATCATGACGAGACATTTAATACATAAATGGATAATTCATGTAAAAGAACAAACAAGTTTATGTTATGTCATTTATGTTTAGCTATACGTTTGTTCAAATTCTTCATTATGCATCATATCCCAATGCATATTTTTTGCACGTTAATACATACATACATATATATATATATATATATATATATATATATATATATATATATACACATATACAGTAAAACCTCGCTTAAAGACCGTCTCGGCCACTATCGACCTTTTGATCGTCATACATTTCCCGAATTCTTTTCAATCTATATATAAGACCTCGCAAGTGCGACCACTTTAACCGAGGGCCGATGTCCCGAAAGGGAATTAATTATGAATTACTGTCACAGTAAAAATTTAATCAAAACGAAGCTCATTTCCATAAACATTGAGGTTTAAAATATCGGTGATTGCCAAGGTAAAAGGATTCAAACAGTAAGCGGGAGCTTAAAAGAAAGTAAATTTGGGATTTAATAAATCATCGAGCTCGGTAAATTACGTGACTTGAAGGGTGTTTTCTGTAGACAATATCCTCAGGTTCCACTGAGCAAAACATGAGCTGCCAGCTGTGCGAGCTTTAACGATGGAAGGCAGTTAATTCCAGCAGCGAGACAACCGTCGCCCGAGGCTGGTGAAACGGATTCATTAACCCAAAACGACATTGTTATTGCTGACTGTGCAGAAAAAAGACAATCTGAAGAGTCTTCACTCAAAAACTACATTCAACATTCCTATCATCTCCGGCAATTTCCATTTTACTGAACCCAGCGCCCGTTATCAAAGTGTTAAGAGGAAATTGCAAGCAGGTTGAAAGAAAGATTATAATGTTCTTTTCAAAACGTCTTTTCATTAGTTCATATTTCATTTTTAAATGAATAATTGAAAATTCTTATTAATTCTTAGAAGACCACTGCACTGGTTTGTTTTTGTTTGTTGATAGTTTTTTAATTCAATATAATTTAATTGTATACCTTGTTTTTCACATTCTCTTTCTTACTTATTTTTTTTTGTCATCATGTATACCATTCATCCAATATGTTTTTTTTAAATATTTCCTGCGCTCTGTATACAAGAACAAGTGCTTGTGTTATTAGACTTAAGAGAAAGGTTAATAAGAGGATTAATGGAACAAGGTATCAGACTTCTATTACATTTAATCTATTTGTTGGTTCAATTTTATCGAGGATTGGAGAAACGTCTTCTTTTCAAAACGTCTTCTCATTAGTTCATATTTCATTTTTAAATGAATAATTGAAAATTCTTATTAATTCTTAGAAGGCCACTGCACTGGTTTGTTTTTGTTTTTAGATATTTTTTCTTAATTCAATATAATTTAACTGTATACCTCTTAATATTTGTTGTTTTCCACATTCTTTTTCTTGCTTAATTTTTTGTCATCATGTATACAATTCATTCAATATGATTTTTTTTAAATATTTCCTGCGCCCTGTATACAAGAACAAGTGCTTGTGTTATTAGACTTAAGAGAAAGGTTAATAAGAGGATTAATGGAACAAGGTATCAGACTTCTATTACATTTAATCTATTAGATAGTTCAATTTAATTCGAGGATTGGAGAAACGTTTAATTAAACACTTGAAACGCAAGACTTTTTCAAATTTTGCAAGGCTTCTATCCGAAAGACTATTATGAGGTGAACTGGTATCACTGCTATATACGCACTTCAAAGGCTTGACCTCTTTTTCCACAGATCTCGGGAGAGAGTGGTTGTTATCGTGAAGCGGCATCCTGCCCCACTCACATCTAGCGAGACGTAGTATTTGTTTGCTAACAATGTTGACCATATGCACTTTAAATCTCGATATTGATTAACTCAATTGTGTCATTGTGACCACGACTAAAGTCCGACAGCTGTCCGTTAAAATGAACAAGATGTACCGTTAAACGTTATTGTGTACTTTTTAACAACACCTACTATGTACGAAAAAAAAATCATAGATTTGATAAAATCCTGTATGTTTCTTTGATTTCTGACCACATGAACGCGAGGTCGTGGGAGGCACAGAAAATGACGGCAGATACCATAGGGATGGGATTTACACTTCGGTTTGAACATTCATTTGTATTCTTTTGGTTCTATACCTTGCGATTAATGCTAAGATTGCCGTGTGTGCACAGTGATATACTTCCCATTGGATCGATGAGTATGCAGTTTTCAGTATTATTTTCAGGTAACGACTCGGTAAAAACTGAGTCTTGTATTCGCGGGTAGTTGTCATCTGGACAATATTAGGATAATCGGCCCCAACGCTTTTGGTATTAAGGGTAAAATAAATGCATCTAAATGAAGTGACTTCACTTTTCTTATGCTTAAACCAACCGATAACAATCCCCTAATATGCCCAACTTGCCGTTTGTCAATTCTTGGCCTTTTTTTCTTTTTTTTTTTTTTTAATATTTTGGTTTCCGCTTCAAAATTCGGATGCATTTTCCTAAGTATAATCAGTTAATTGATAATGTGTTTTATAATTAAATAACTTCATGTCAGAAACCTTAATCTTTTTGTTGTTTCTTTTATTTGTGCTAATATTTGTGTAACATCTGTTTAATGAAAGGTTTCAAAAACGTTTGCCTTCGAAAATCTACCCCCAGAAAATCCATATTGTTGCACTGGACAATTTATTATTTAAACGCTGGGATTGATATTACCCTTTTTAGATTATCGACTGACAGGTGCAACAGAATTAAATTGAAGAACATAAATTTCTAAAAATAAAAAAATAAAAGTTGATCGACTTTTTTATTTATCGTATGTATTAATTATGTTGGTATGTATGCATAGTTGTGACATAAGAGTTTCCAGAGTAGTTGCAGAATATGTAATCAGACAGAGCCAATTTATTTTTATTTTTATTCATATAGGACTCCACACCCTTGGACACGCGGTGGGGGGGGGGGGGGGGGGAGGGTGTTTACACGACTTTATTGAAGCTTGGTTTGGGGGGTCTAAGTGCACGCTAGATACAAGTTGAGATTAAAAAAAAACTCATGTATGTTTGAGTGATTTACGATGAGATTAGGATAGATATTGACCAGAATGGGCCATGCGTACGTAATATCTGGTCTGGTTACTTGATACTCCTCATATTGGACCCCTATCCGTATCATTTATCGCATATTGAATAATAACTACCTAGGGAGAGAAATGACGCACAGTTCTTGAGCCACACTATATTTTATGGTGATACGGATTTGGAACAGCGATATCTATGACCAGTAACTGGTACAATAACTCTGGTCAGATTTATTCACTGATCGAATGAACCCCGATTCCAACGGAGTCGATATCAGAGTAGTTTAAAACGGAGCATTCTAGACTGTCAAATTGATAACCATTAATTTTAACATTTTTGTAGAGAATTACTTGTCTAATCATGCATTTAATAATGCAGTGTGTGCTGTTTATCTTTAAATGTAGTCCTAAACTGAATGTTGACGGCCTTAAATCACCAACCCTCGGTGCGTTCATGTAGAATTTAATTTTGATTCCCGCTTTTAGTAATGTCGGATGATATTAAACTTTGCCTTTTAATATACAAAATCATTTGAGCGTAATATTGACACACGCATTTCCACTCTCGAATGAGTGATGTTTATTTGGCGGGATAAACCCTTCAATACTGAAATAATGCACAGAGTATTACTCTTTATTTATCTGATAAAAAAAAAATATGATAGCCGTGGTTCGAGCGTGGGGGTTGGGAGGAAGGGGGGGGGGGGGGCTTAAGCCGGAAAGAACATGAATTGATATCGCTGCCGATAAGTCAAGCATGCTTAATTTCATAGTTCTGAAATTTACCTTTAGCTGGACTGCGATTTGAATATTTAGCAGGCGAAAACCTACCGTCCTAATTTTACCGTTGATAGAACCGAAACGGTCACTTCTGAGGGGCTGGGGAAAGGAGCGGTTGGGTACCCACTTCTGGACCGCCTTATACGGCAATTTTCTATTCACCGCCGGTGGCACTTTATATAAACGAATATATGAAAGGTTTCATTAGGATGGTTAATCATTTGTCTAATTTCAGAGCTTAAAAAACTAAGGACCAGAAATAACTAAAATAGCAACGCACGTCATAGCCAAATTCTTTAAAATTTACGTAAATTCAAATTTTGACATGAATGTTCTTTTGAAATAATAGACTCGAGGACCTTCAGTTAAAGATTCCCGTGTAAACGTCGCTTTTATAGTAAAGAAGAAATAAGTTCGAAAAACTGCAAGTACCAACTCAACGTACCTTTTAAACTGTGACAGTTCTTCCGTGTGGATAACCCTGGTGAAACAGCGTGGAAGCGGGCATCTGACTAAATCCGTAGAACGCTCTACCACAGAGAGCGGTCAGTACAGACGCCTCGCTGTACTACCAAATCTCCACACTGATACCGGCTCCGCCTGCCACTGATGACAGAACGCCTGCCACAGAAGCTATCGACTCGCCTAGCTCGCATTGGGTTCCATCCAGCAAAGTGTGGTTAGGACCGGGCTAATACACTCGATTTTCAACAGAACGCCGAGAAGGCGTAAACATAAATCTACCCGTGTGGTTGGTCTTAAATTTCGCTTTTCTTCCCACATTGCATACCATTTATTCCCATAAGTTGCACACTTCAATATTCATTGATTTATTAACAGTTTTCTAGTACCCACACACCCCTGTAGGCGTTCGCTGAAAGGTAGCACTATTTACTGTTTACTAGGATACTATTTCAATTGAAAGTCTGTTAGGCTGGTTTGAATAACGGGAAGTCAATGCGGGTTTCAAGAGTGATCCTGAGAGTGGGGTGGAGGGCAAGAATGCGCTGATAGGATCAATGAGAACAAATATTATGCCATATATACAGAATGATTATGTTTCTCAGTCTGTATTTGTGACCACACAGACCACTTCAGTTTATCAATAGGTGGCTGGCTAACTGACGGAACCTTAAATCAGCGACCTCTTGACAATTCAATACTGGTCACGCAAACAAACTGTATTTCTTCAGACCCGCATTGATGGGTGTCCACGCGTGCGTTATTCCTACTAAGCATATTACCTTAGTCCTGACAGAGTTGACATGAAGTTGCTATCTGTGTCAGTTGATAATGGTTAGATTCTAACGATGACTTGTAAATATTTTCAGCACAGAAACAGCCCGGGAATGAACGGTCATTGGTCCTTTATTCAAAAAAGCACATGGGACTCTATGAATCTTACAAGGAGTTTTATTTATTTATTTATTTATTTTTCTTTTCATGAGACATTCATCTAGAAAACATGCACCTCAACTGTAACATTGGCTAATCTTTCCCAGATTTATATGGGGCCCCTGTATGGTTCCTTTTCAGAGCTCGGCTCCTTCCTAAAGGAATATTATCCCAGGTGTTATCCTGGGCCCACCAACCCTGGTTTTGACAGACTGCATGGTACTCCTTGCACTGGTAATCCCTGAGTTACCGACAGTGTTTATCACACAAGCTGTCAACCACTGCTCTCGTTTACCCTTATACAGACCTATTCCTGAAAGGGCAATGCAAATATTGCCAATGGACTGTCCAGTCAAAGTTTATGTAATCGATACATGTATGCATCTAGATATTTACCTTGCTTCTTTTAATCTCAGAATAATATCCTTCCAGAAGAACGTTTCCATTATGTCCGATTGCTGAAAATTTAAGGAAAATTTCAATCTGTAATAATGTTTTCTTATTTTAATCAGGCGTATGTAAAAAGGTAGCGTTAGAAAACTCTTGTGAATGGGGCTTATATATATATATATATATATATATATATATATATATATATATATATATACATGGGTTTTACAAAGTTGGTTCGTAAGGGCCGCAGGGGTTTGGAGGAAGTGTGAGGACCTACTGCCTTTACGAAAAAACGTTGTAAAACCCATGTAGATTAAAGTCTTGAACTATACATATATAACAGCTCCTGTCAGTTGAACACTTTATCGTTGTGTAATTTAACACAGACTGATGGCTTTTTTATGTTTTATGGTGATCGGCATTTATTATGAAGAGAGATATTTGAATAGCCATGCCGGTTCATTGTATACAAAGACAACATGAATAGAATAGTCGGCTGTAACGCGGAGTGAACCGACTTCTCTGTGTATTCTCTATACAATGAACCAGCATGGCTATACAAACATCTCCCTTATCCTTTATTTAAATCATAAATAAATCATAGAATCACATAAATCAGCCGATGTTTTTAATTTTATTTCGCAAATATGTCTTCACTATTTAAGCGTTATAGTTTCATGTTGGATCGCGTTGAAACAGCATATTCTGCATGCTTTCTGGATTAAGAACATTTCATGTAGGCTGTCCATACCTAATCAGTATATTAAAGATAGGTGCTCAAACATGTGTTGATACCGCAAATCCCCTGAAGATGTTCAGAAATGTGCAATACGATGCGTCAGTTTCGCCCTATTTAGCACACACCATGTAAAGCTATATAGTATTTATTTTTACTTGCCTTGTGTCTTGAATTTGTTTTCAGACCGGCATTGAATCCAAAATTGCAAATTACACCTTCAATGCCTAGTATTGTTTAAAAGTTAACCTGTTTCAAAATGCTGGAAACCAAAATTGCAAATTACACCTTCAATGCCTAGTATTGTTTAAAAGTTAACCTGTTTCAAACTGGTAAAGTACATTATTTTTTTCAAGTAAACCATTGGAATTTATTAAGTTTGTCTGTTTGACAGCTCGTGTCTCTTTTTAACAGTACCAAGTAATAATATTACCAATATAACATGTTTGCACCTTTTTTTTCTAAATTGTTTCTCAAGCGATTACCTTGGTCTGGGGAAGAACACAGGGCTCAAAGCCGGGAAAATCTTGAGTTCGAATCTCAGCCGAGGAGCTTCAAGATTTATCCGGCCCACCCTCGACCAAAGGTCAGGGCTTTGCAGGCTTAACACACTGCAGACAAGTTTCACTCACACGTTAGTGCGCCTTTCGGGGGTTCCTCGGTGTAACGTACCCAGGACCCGCAGGTGCTGCACACAGAGCCTGTTTACTCCAGGATAATCATCTGCATTCACTCTATTACGTTGTCCGAAACCATGATGAAATTCTGCAGATGTACATGGTACCTATTAAAGCCAGCATTACAAATTGAGGTGGTTATCTCAGTAAAAAAAATGTTTAATTGTTAACAATATATTGAGTTGTTACGAGCAAACATGGTGAATGACTTAAGAGTCAAGCATGAAGTGTTATCAGCAGAATCCTAATCCCAGATGGAGAACAAAATTATCCGTACTAGAACATTTCTTCTCAGTCCTTGATAGATCATTGATAACTGATCCCGTCCGTCACAACTAATGAATGACTAGACATGTAGTAATGTTTATAGCTCCTGGGTTCAACCCTTTTGCTATCCTGGATTCCGTTTAATATTCATCCTTCATGTTTGAACTCAGAGAAGATTATTTCAATTTTGTTTCAGAATTTGGATTATAGCACGATTGTTTCTACATAAGGGAGCATCTGTGACCCTCAATATAAAATCAATCCTAAATTTGTTTCAAATGCAAATCCGACCCGATACGGTATATATTGATACAGGGTTCTGAAGAAATTCACATTCATTCTTACAAGATATTTTGATGGTTTGGAAAATAGTAATTTTTAACATAATTTTAAGCTTTCAGTAACAGAAAACCAGCAAACGTTAAATTACCCAACAATATCTCACAACCGGTTTCCCCTCCATTATACTTATTTCAAAATAAAAAATTCTATATAGAAATAAAATTTAAACCTTTTTACTAACATATTATATTTCGTTTTAAAGAAATGAAACATAGTAGGGGAAATGTTAAAATATTTCCTTTTTGGTTGATTTAATTTAATTGAAAGGGTTTTGCAAGGCATGCTCCTATTAAACGGTAAAAAGATCAACTATTTTTTCTCTCCAAAAATGCAGAAAAATATCTGAAATGTAAATATCAGATATTTAAGGTTAGGAAAGTCCGAATGTTGCGTTATTTTGCGAATAAATCACGTGATGAAAGGTTAATGGGATGTTACTGGCCCATACATACATACATACATACATATATATATATATATATATATATATATATATAATATATATCGCCCATAAACATTCCATTTACCATTAATAGACATATACTGCTATTGAGTTTATAAAGCTTACTGAGGTGGAAACCAGAGAATGTATACCCCTAAGATTTGCTGTGATAATAGATTCATTATATCAGTGATATTTAGTCATACTATGCATGTTTTGCAACTATACGATATTCCTCTCTTTCATTGGGTACGGATTTCAACAATCACTGCTCTCTGTAGGATACATTTCAGCAACCCTCACAAGTTTATTTTCCCTAGCTCCTAACAGTATAAAGATAGAGTCCGTATATGCTATATACACAATCAGATAAAACAATAAAGATAAAGAGCGCGATCTGTTCAAAGAGCAAACCCATCTAAGACCATACGATCGCAAACTGTGCGGACACAACGGCCATAGAAATTAAGATAGGATATATATCAACCATATCAGGTATACATTAATGCCTCATCAGATATCAAGTTAAAATCAAGTGATTACAATAGCTCTATTTATTCATTGTCCTGGCTATGTCTTCATAGAAGAATCAGTTTCTTTCCCCTGATAACACTTACATAATACGACGGCAAACAGGCAGATCTCAGCATGTGGTCTTTTGTTCCTTTTAACAGTTTACGTTGTTAATGATGACTGTATTACGAGAACAAGTACCCGTTGTCGTACTATATGCGGTCTAAGGATACAGCACTAAACGGCACGAACTTACTATATCAATACAAGAAAATATACACAAAGGGATTTATGGAACCCCTAAATGATGTGAGCATCGGCTCTCTGTCCGATAATGAAACAACCCATCATGCAATTAATTATCTTGATTATATTCGCTTATCAGGAATTAATGCTATAAATGAAACTATGTTTTTTTTTTTGCTGGTATTGGGGCGTGGTATTGCCATTATTTTAGTATTGTGCTCTGGTCTCTTTGTGTTTGGTCCATGTTTTATTAGTCTTATGGTTTCTCTTAATAATATACCTCTTTTTCGTTTTAGAATGAGCCCACACGCCATCTGATTTTTATTCTCCCCTAAAAGCCCTTGAGTCGTACTTTTTATGTCCTTGAAATGGTTCCGGTGATGCCGTTAGTAGATTCAGTAACAACCGCAAAATAACTCCCACCAGTGTTTGATTGACAATTTCCGCGGTCGGCGCCATCTCATACAACTGCCATTAGACAGATAATGATTTTTAAACAAGAGAAGCTACTTGTAGCAATTGTTTTATACCAATAATTTCTTATGAAGCGAATATAATCAAGATAATTCAGTTTCCTGGAAGGATGTTTTATAACCGGTAAGAGAGCCGATGATATACATATATATATATATATATATATATATATATATATATATATATATATATATTTATTTATTTATTTATGACTTTAGAGAGGATAAGCTACTTGAAGCAATGTTTAATGCCATTAATTTCTAATGAAGCGAACATAATCAAGAGAATTAAGTTGCATGGTAGGATATGTTATTACCGGCTAGAGAGTCGATGACCACACCATTATACTTAATTATCTTGATATTATTAGCTTCATAAGAAATTATGTCATAAATAAATTCTTTACAAGTAGCTTGTTTAAGATATTATATATATTATATATATTATATATATTATATATGTGTGTGTGTTTAAAGTAACAGTCTGAGGGCGGATTTTTTTTCGTTGAACGAGATGTTGCAACCCGCGGGGATTGTCATTCAAACACAGGTGGGAGTTATTTTGCAGTTTTTACTGCTTGAAGGCATCACTCAAACCACTACAATGACGTAAAAGACACGACTCGAGCGCTTTAAGGGGAGGAAGTAAATTCAGATGGCGCGTGGGTTCATTCTAGAACGAAAAAGAGGAATATTATTAAGAGAAACCATAAGATTAATAAAACATGGACCAGACAGAAAGAAACCCAAGCGCAGTCTGACTTCCACAGAATCAGATACTACACTTAAGCACACAGCTGAAATCATGGTAATAATACGGCCCGATCACCAAAAACACAAACCTATCATGAACAACCGAAACTGATATTCCAACTCCAGCCCACGGGTCAAGATTGCTGATTTAAACAATCACAGTCATTTCACGATTCAGACCTATCATTCCTACACCTCCGTTTTATATGCTTTTCTAGGAAGTTACGTTTTCTCCCGTGTAAGTCTGCTTACTGTGTGTCACCTTATGGGATTATGTAAAAACTTCCGAAGCGATGTTAATATTGGTTGGAGGGGGCGAGGGTGGACGTAGGCACGGGCAAACCATATTTAAGAGCCCTTTTCACATACCATGTATGGTAAATATACATACAGTGTGTCCTCTATAAAATAACATGCTACCCGTCAATATTTCGTTTAAATTCCTTTTGCTTAGTCCTGTACACGATTGGAAATAAACTTGCACCGGGCGCGATCAGTGGCTCAAAACATAAACATAGCGCGTGCCATGTGGAGGTTGTGCCGGCAGCTTTACAAATTAAGATTTTTCTAGGTTGAAACCAGTTTTTCTTCTGTGTCATCTGCTGTCAGGTTTCTTCTCTTTGTTCGGAAGATGCTGCGCATGAACAGACCCCTAGTAAAGAAGTGATGGTATAGTAAACAGAAACACGAGGACTATGTTTACGCACAAACATCACCATAACAACCTATAAAAATTTAGATATGTGTTGCTGGAACACTGAACTAATTAGCAGCCTGAGATTGCAAACGATTATGAGCCTTTATAATAGGAGGATCCAGAAACAAGGTGCAGATCGAAAAAAAATATAAAATATATACAATGAACTGACTTTCTAGACTTGATTACTATTTAAGCGTTCTCCTTAATTGAAGTAATATATATCAATACAGCGTTTCGAAGTACTTAATTTAACAGGGTGCAAATAATGCAATGAACAATTAAAGTTAAAAAAATGAATACACAAAAGATTGTGAATTAACAAACCTAAAATGAAAAAGGAATTCCTTTCAAACAGACGTTTACCTTAAAAGGGATATGGGTATAACTTGGGTCAGTGGGAAATAAAATTCTAGGAACGTACGATTCTAGGAACTGTCTGTCACAGGGCTCACATGAACAGCCCTACAGATAAAGGAAGCCCGTTCCGGGACCGGAGAAGTTAAGACTTCATAGCGCCCGCCCCAAGCTAGTGTACTAGAACATGATGGATAGCCTGTAGTAAGTTAAGTCTTGTCTGTATGTTGGAAGCCCTGGTGGTAATAGTCTCGTTGGGTGGCGGGCGTCTTACTTCCCATCTGACACGGCAGGGGATTCCTAGCCAGAGATTCTATCCTTTTAGATCCATTTAATCTGTTGTTACAGCGCTCATATCCCTTGTTCCAATATTCAACTAAACTTTTCGTTAAATGTTAATGAACAGTCATATATTTTCAATCAACGAAGGCTGCAGAAGGCTAGTTTGTAAATTTTCAACTTAATGACTAATAGGAAATAAAGTGTGTTTTTTTTTAGACTTAAATATACACAATGAAAGTCTTACGTAATACAAACTGCACTATTTATAACGCTTAGCTACCATGAAGTTAGAAATTATTAAATATTAGTGGGGCCAAATTGATTCTACACGATCTCATTCAAAAGTATTTAGGAAACCCGAGTTCCTGACAAGTTTGCAGGATTAGCAGTTTAGATCCACAAATGCTAAATAATTTCATTTTTACAAGCAACCAAACGGATTGGAATCATGTTGTATGCTCTATCCTTTGTCAACCTTACACCAAAGGTCGTTTCTACTTAAAAAAATACTTCCAGTAATACATTAAGGAGGCAACTGGGGATACTTTTCTCAAAGACAAACGTCAAATTGAAAATTCCAAAGAATCCAAGTAAAAGCCTTCTTTCTACATTGAACAAGCGCACGCTTACCAGATGTTACGTATTTCATAAATCATATCACAGTAATATTTATGTGAAAGTGTTTTGCCTTCAATATTTATGGAAAAGATTCCTATTCCCATAATACCTACAACTTTTTTTCATTTTTTCCGTTGCTTCGAATATGCTGTTACCATTGCAACGAATTAGTCAATAATAAGGGGAAAAAGTCATAATATTAAAAAATTATAGGACTTATTTTTCTAACTTTGTCAGTTTTATAGCTTTTTGCATCAGGTAGCATTGAATTAGTGTTAACAGATTTTATTACAGGTCTGGCACAGTTTATCATCAAAAGACATATTCCATGATTTCACTGGAGAATGCCCTAGAGACCACAAGTTTAAAGGAATCGCTTTGAAACTGGTACATCTTATGCCTTCGCATATCTAAAAATTGATTTTTCATGTTTAATATGACCGCTAGGGGGGCGCTGCACTGTTAACACTACAGCATATTCTTTTTTTGGTCACTCCCATAAAGTGTAATACTAGCTGAATAAACTATAGCCAATTTTGTTCCTCTGTACCTTCTCCAAAAATGATCGAGTCGTCTGTTTTCTCAGAAGTGTCAGTATGTCCGTCTATTTGTCCGTTGTCGTCAAATGAGCCTCAATGCCTGATTTGTTGTCTAATATATGGGATCCTAGAAGCCAGATTTTTTTTCCAATCATTCTCAATGTTGTTCATTTAATAAACACGTAAAGTTCTGAAACTCACAAAATCCTTTTTCTTCATATCTTCAATTTGACTCCTGGAAGCCCCAGAAATTGTAGCTTATTATAATCGTTATTCCGTAGACTTTCTGTGATGTGTAGCCGCCTCAGTCAAATTTAACCATGGTTAAGAATTTTTTCGGAAAAGTCATGATATTCGAAAAAAATTGGGTATTATTTTTATTACTTTGTCAGTTTAAAAGCTAGAGAGGTTTTTTTCAGGCAGCACTAGATCAGTTTTACTCGACTTCAAACCTCATCTCCCGAAATCACGTAATTTTTCTCGTCAAACAGGATCTTAAGAGATTTCACTGTTTTAGCACTTCAGGCTAGAAATCTCGAGCAATCGTTCTGGAAGTTATATGGAACGCTAAAAGCCTTTCTTTTTTAGATAGGTCAAATGTCAAGGTCACTGAACCCCACAAATATTATTTTGCTCAGAACTTCGTAAAAAAAATAGCTCATTTTATTCGTCTATGCATTCCCCATTAAGAAGTCTGGTCACCTGTCATCCAGGTTCTGTCAGTCTGTCAGTCGGTCTGTTATTGTCAGTTTCTCCTGTCTGCTTATTCTTTGGTCTGAAATATATCATTATGGAGTCCGCATTGTTTTAGAAATATTTAGATATATGAAAAATAGATATTTAGATTTTTTAGATATTTAGAAAATATTTAGAAATATGTTTAGTTTGTGTGTCTATCTGTAAGTCTCGGGTATTCCGCGACTTTACATTATAAGCATTTAAGTACACAATATGTTATTGTTTCTGCCCTCCCAGAACATTGCTCATTCAAATGACTGCTTTCCCATGTTCCACCGTCTTCCTGTCTCTGTCTGTCTGTGTTATTTTAACTTCCGGCAAGTGATCGACCTATGGACGTCTAGTTTATTTATTATCTTCCTGGCCTGTGTGCGAGTCATCCCCCACCCTTGAAGATAAATTGACGCCACTGCATATAAATGGTCATTTATAGGCCATTTAAGGTATTTTTATTGCATACATGATCAAGAGTGCAGAGCAGAAACCGATTTACAGGTTTCAATAGTGCAATCCAAGTTAATTGATTTTCCACGTTTTTTATACTGTAAGACATGAAATTTTAGATACAAGGGAATTTCGCTTAACCAGGGGTTTGAGAATTCCGCGCTATAATATACTATCAATATCATATAATATCAGTTAGCATAAAGTGTAGCCTGGCACCAGTAACAGCACATAACAGTTATTCATCAAATATAACACAGCCTGCAGCGTCACCTTATACTACATGTAGGAGGCCGATGTGTCCTTATTTCACAGACAGCAGTGTGCTTATTTCACAGACAGCAGTGTGCTTATTTCACAGACAGCAGTGTGCTTATTTCACAGAGAACGATTGCACCGAGTCACCGGCTTTGCCTGAGTAAACTGAAACAAGAACCACAACACTCCGACAACAAGTTCTAAAGCTATAATGTTCGTGTGATTTATGTAATTTTTTTAATTTAAACTTGCGGAAAAAGACGAGAGTTTGAAATAGAGAGAAAGTCTTACCGCAATTTATGGTGAACCACGGCAGCTTTTGTGCTGCTCTGTCCCCAACCACGCTGTTGTACAAAGTCCCAATTAGCGCATGTGTTATTGTGCTATTTCACCGTAATTCTATTATGTGGGTCCCATTTATGGCTGTCCGACTTGTCACAAATCCCAACGTATGATGATATTTGTTTCAGCATTATGTCTTTTCAGTCAGGTGGCTTAGCAAAATGATGGGGGACATGCCGGGGGAAAGCACCAAACTTTTCCGTGTATTATTCATGGCCTTATTTTTTTTATAGGGGCTACTTCCTAAAAATGCATTATGGCAGCCATCTTGGATTTTGAGGAATTGGAATGGGTTTGTGCATTATGATGTATATGCTATGATTATTGTATGATATGTAATATAAAAAAAATTGTATCAATATATCATTAGAGTATAGGAATTAAAGCCATGAGTTCGTTGGTTCGAATCCGAGCAGTGAGATGTATTTACCGTCTGGTCCCAACCTGATTAAGCGCTCTGCAGGCCCATGAATGCGGAAAGTCCGCGTTTCACTCACAAACAACTGTGCCATTTGGGGTTCCTCGGTAGGATAACCCAGCAATGGGGACGATTACACACCCAGGGCCCGTAGGTGCAGGAGCCACCGCCCCTGGTTAACACCTGGATATAAAAAGAAGAGGAAGCGTGTTATACTGTCCTGTCACGTGGTCCGAACCCTTATATATATATAATAATAATAATAATAATAATAATAATAATAATAATAATATGTACTTTTGGATATTAAAACACATTTTACTAGCGGTATTCCCTTAATTCCAACACTGCAACATCTGCTTTTCAGTCTTTACCATAAATGGCTGCCCCAGTGAGCGATTGCGAAATTATTCGAGGTCAGTGTTTGGTGAAGGCACATAAATACAAAAGGAAAAACATCAGAGCGGGAGGAACGCTGTAGGGATGACCGCGCCCTCATCTGCCAATTAGAGTAGCGTGTTCAGTAGGACGTTATCACTCTTCAATGTTATTACAAAGCAACATTAATACTCGAATGATCATGCAATGTAATTTCAAATATATTATTAAAGATAATAGTCATCAAATACCAGAGTAGTCTTTATGATGTAATTTGACATTTCATTCTGTGGTATCCCCAGTAATTAGGACCACAGGTGACCACTGATGTGCAGCTAATTATACACACCAAACCAGCAGGACAGATCCAGGCACACCGAACGCTAACAATGCCTCAGGAGATCAAAGTCAGTCCAGGCGTTGATCATGACCATCAGACCCATATGATAGTCAGCAGAAAATAATATGTATTATTTTATTACTTTGCCTGTTACCAATGTGTTTATACATTTTTATTAATTATCATTACTATAATAAGAAGACGATATAATATATAATAAACAGTTCTTTACATATCTACTGCCACATATTCACATTACCCTGATAAACATAATTGTTTTCTCCAGTTTACGTTTTAAGGTTATACCTGACTTAACAACAACTTTAAAAAAATTAAAGTTATTCCATTTCCAAAAGGTTAAATTTTCTTACCTGTAAACATTTTTTTAAATTCTATGACCTTTTATGTCTTAAATTTCACAATACTTCATTTATTTTTCATGATATGCGAATACCTGAGACAATTCTCATATTCAGATAATATTTGATATTTCTCATTATATTTTAACTGCCATAAAACATAATATTATGGTTATTTACAAAATTGGTTGCTGAAATAAGTAAAACATATTCAGGATTAGAGTTATGGAGGACAGGCTTAGCACTAGTGTTAGTGGCTTTAGCACTAATCGCAGTGGGCGCTATTGCAGACACCATGGACTCTCCATTGAATGTGTATATTTATATATGTGATGATGTTTAACTTTATTCCGGTGGTGATTACAGGCGCGTCCGAGCCAACAAGATTAATGTAATACAAGCCCGGGTATTTGAATGTGATATGCATTATATGAATGTCAGTATATCTGATATATTAGTCCAGTCTAGCCAATTCTATGGCTACTTAATTCAATTGACACACAGAATACAGGGTTTGTGTATTCAGCCCGTCATGGTATGACTCGTACGATGAAGCTGCTTTTGTATAGTCGGTGGCCGGTTTGTTCCAGGCACAGATGTACAACAGGTCAGTGAGTGCATGATCCGGTAACACCTTTAGAATGAGAGATCACGTTAGTACAGTGAACAGATGGCATGGCTTTTATTGGTGCCTAAGGGCTTTACACCTGATATCGAACGAAACCTATAGAGAATCGATCTTATATTAAAGGTGTCCATTCACCTACCTGTTCAAGAAGAATTTATGTAATTTCTGGCTTCCTCGGTTTATATATTAATGATCTAAGGGTACTTTTGGTTGTGAAAAGTTCTTAAAACGCCTTTCTTAAAGATGTATGAAGTTGTTTAACAACAACATGTTTGTAAACACAGCAATGTAACCTAAGGTGATATGTTGCATATATGGGGAGGTAGAAATGCTTCATGTCCCTTTGTATAAACAGTTTATATCCATCTTTGTTAAGAAAAATATGTTATTATCTGCATGTATCATGGGTGATTGGACGTGTGGATCAAATTACAAACTATTTTAGCCATTTGTTTGAATAATCACTCTATAGATATGTGCTTTACCAGCGATATAGATATATACCCCTGTAGGTTAAACAAATTAAAAAAAGCTCTATAACCCACAAGGAACTGTCATTGAAGATAAAAAAGTCCAAAATTTAAGCCACAGAACCGCTAGAAAAGCGTTATAATTCTAATGATATAATCAGCTTCCTTGACCATTTAATAACAAGATAGTACGCAGTCAAAAAAGCTGTTTATGTCACAATGAATTACTTTTTCTAGCGGTTCTTGGGCTTAAAGTTTGAATTTTATCATCAGACCCCTGTGGTATAACCTCTCATTTAATGACCATATATTTCCTTGAAAATGGTGGCGGACCCTTGTGTAAACTATATTGGTCGTGGGTCTTTACACACAGAACGATTTAAATGCTCCGGAACCCACATTATTTCGGTCACAATGTCCAAACTTATATTTTCTCATAGTCTATTGCCAGTCCTTTAATAAAAAAAAATCATATTTATATATAGAAACTGCACTTTCACCTATATTAGGAAACACCCTTGAATTATAGAGCACTTATTTTTTATGATATATAACGCATTTCACTCTCAGATATATTTTCATCCACCTGGATTTAAAAGATAATGAAGGCATTATCAATCAAATGAGTTGCTTAATGAGCGAGTCCACTGACCGTTGTATATCTGGCATTATGTTTCTTTAAAGGGCAATGCTTCGTTTACACTAACCCACGATTATCACAATTTGATATTTTTTTTTAATTGTGTTAAGATCGCATGTTATCTTATAAAGCATGACAATTCTAAGCTACAAATGATCGTGAAAGATCGCAAAGGATCGAAACCGATCTTCATAGAATGGTAACGGATCGGTTATCAGATCTTGGTGGATCCTGTCCAGGGTCCTAACAAAACGTATTGTATCATATTTAAGCTTATGATTCCGTACAAAAAAAGTTAAACAAATAAACAAAAAAATCCTTAATCATGAAGATCTAATGCGATCACGAACACATATAGAATAAGTGAACCATGGGTCATGACGCACAGCCGACTGACATATTGACCATTTGTCTTTGCATAACACAATGAATATGGGAAACAGAGACTTAATTTCAGGTTTCCAAAGGGAGTTTTCATAGCTCTCCCTGGATGTTAAGTTAGAAGATTCAAGGTCAAATGGTTACGATTTGTTCCCTTTTAAGGAACAACCGATTCATTGAGGTCTCAAAAATAGGGGAAAATGAGTAAAGATTTGATAAAAGTATAGATGACGCAACCAGTCTGCAGAAACTAATGAAACACTCCATGATCAATATGCATGCACAGAATCATGGTGATCAATGCATTAGTGAAGCTTTTGTGTCAAATTTTTAATTATTCTTGGGGGATCTTCTGAGAACAATAGCTTCGATGATATGAGTGACAGAGACTTAATTTTGAGTGTCCAAGAAGATTTTTCATGGACCTCCCTGGATGTAAAGTCAGAAGATTCTAGGTCCAACGGTTAGCATTTGTTCCCTGTTAACGGACAGAAAGAAGGACGACGGAGTGATCATTATAGCTCAAATGATTTTCAGTCAGCTTATCTAAAAATGAGGAAATGCACACAAAAAATTCAGCAAAATACAACAAGAACGCTTTCCAAAAGGACGCTTCCGAGAGAAGCGAAAGACCGCACGTGAAAATCCGTAAAATCTAACTGGAACGCGGACGCCATTTAAAAGGGATACTAATCGCATGTTTCGAAAACGTGGCTATCGCATTCAGAACGCATTTAAAGGGACCCAATCACCTATAATGTATGTTGAATTAACAAGAAAAATAGCTTCTTCTCTTTAAAATAAATCTGTACCTGCCAAAACTAGCCTTGAAACCGTTTGCTTACTCCTTTAAACGAGTGTTAAAAACAGTTGACCGGGCATGATCACAGATGTAAACGTAAACATGTCGCGACACAACACGTGTCAATCAGGAGATGCCCTGACTGACTTGGCCCAAAAAAATGAAATACAATGTTCCAGCTGGAACTGCTCGTGTTGCGGATCAAAATTGGACCTGTGGTCACGCGGCCTTGTTATGGTAAACATACACACCTTGACTGTGTTTATCAACACGCAGAGCCATAACCAGCTGTTAAACAGCCGTAGTGAGGTACTGAGACTGTGTGCTGGGATGGTTTTCCTGGGAAACTTTTGTATAATGCAAAACTGAACTGATAGTGGGAAAGAATAGGCATAATATTGCTCCTGATTATGTCCCTTTTAAAGTTGGAGATCCTCTATACTATGTATAGTGTTTTTATACCTCACAACCATTCCTTACGACATGTCAAATCCGGTCCATATTATTAAACATGGGATTTTCTACATTCTGGGAATGTAATCAGGTACCTTTTGGAGAGGCCTTGCGCCTTAGAAACCTTTATTAAGTTTTCAATTAATCTCGATCCAGGGTCAGATATAGTCGTCTTCCTTTAGGCAAGCCTCCTACCAAGCTACTTTCCGAAAGGCCTTGTTTCTATTAGACCACACTGCTAGCTATTTCATGAGAGCAATAGACGAGCATGCGTACTTGATATCTGTATCTGGAAATTTACGTTATCCGGAAATTCTAATCCCAGTCGTTTGGGAATCACAGCAAGGGTAGTGTCTAGAGGCGGAGGAAGCCGTAGTACCCGAAGAACCTCCATTCTTAGATGAGCCACCGCTAAAAATCATTCCCATAGCCACGCCGGGAATCTAACCGTTGTCTTCAGAGGAGAGAGTCGAGCTTGAAACCACACAAATGTCCAAGCCCGCATATACTCCAAACAGGTGTTACACATTTCAATTTGAATCAAATAGGCCAGATTTGTTTTTCAGACCAATAAACCCCTTTACTCACGGATTCAATTTATGCAATTCGCTATTCTGATCATTTATAACTGTACATTCAATTTGAACGGGTAGTCAATACATTCAATACATATGGTATCATTAAGGCATTTTGCTATTTAGGTAGACGAAGTGACAAAATATAATCACAGATGCCAACTGGATGACAGGTACATAACTGCAACCACCTCAAGGCACAGCTGAGCTGTTTAGACCACTACAATTTGCACTGATCATATATGTGACTATCGTGGTTAAGATTGCTTTTGCATGTGTGTGTCGCTATCAGTGCATTTACAGTTTGAGGCCCTAAAGGAGAGTTGAACGAGGCTTAAACTTTACGTACGCGCCGCCGGCTTGACTTGGAATGGGTACACGTGGGAGTGAATTGGTTGAAATTAGCCCAGACAGCGAATTTACAGGGCCAGCACGATCAGACTCAAGCCATGTGTCTGGACTTGACAGTGCGCGGTTGTTGTTGGAAAACCAGGGCTCACACGTTTCGATTTCTATAACGACTTCCAACGATATCGCAGAAATTCTTAGGAAATGGCTTGGTGTGTGAGCATCCTCGACATGTTTCTGGCGTGTTTGTATAAGTGAAAGACAGGTGAATTTTACAGTTAATCCATGCCATTTGTTACGATATATATCAAAGACCGTTCTTTACAATACATGAATCAACAGATCACGTAGTCGTGACGAGCATAAATTTTGTTATGGAGAGACATCTGTATCAATTTATATATATATATGATAGAGTGAAGAATTGCAGGAAGACATAACATATTAAAATTTCATTAAGAATATGGTAAAGCTGTTATAAATCATTTGCGAAAGAATGTTAATACGTTATTTTTTTTACGAAACGTTTAAAGTATAAGCTTTCGAGAAAATTGCAGTTGTATGTGTAGTTAGTGTGTATTTTTCATTTTGTTTGGTTTGAAAACTTGTATTATGTGACACAATTTTCAGTTAAATGTATGTATACTAGTTTATGAAATAAATATATGTGTGAAAAAGAGCGTAACTGAATGTAAATGCACAAATCCGAAACAAAGGAACACACAGGTGGGCGCGTTAAGCGCAAATACACTTAGTATTTACAACAACTATTTACAGCGTCGTAATATTGAAACGTATATTTTGTGCGAAAATCTTCAATACTTAAATACTTTTGTAAACTTGTTAAACAACAAAACAATTAAAATTTCAGCAGTACATCATTTCAAATATTCGATAAAGAGAATAGCCAAGTTTTTCTCATTATAATATCTGATTAAATTCGGGCCTCCTAGCCCAGAGCTGCCATTTATTTAATCCTGGGCTTCCTCGACTTAAAAAAAATCCATCAATAACATTTTCGATAATCTTGTGCCCAGAGAAGCAAACAGACTGAGACATAAAGGTGCCGACGAGAAGCGATACTAGATAAACACGGGTGGAAATATTACCTCCATCCTACAAATTTCCATCCTGGTATATCTTGCCTAAATTTGATATGAATTTTTAGCTTAATATTGAATATCCCGCTTTGGAGAGAATTAGAATTTCCGTTTTATGCGAGAATCATTCAAATGGTACACAGCTCTTCTAGTCAGGGATAAAATTACATTTTGTCCCATTAACTCAATGCATTTTCGTCACTGTGAGTCAAGGATAGCCCAGTCAAAGTCGCCTGGAATCTTTTCCCGGATTACAGAGCAAGTCTACCCAATTAACCCGCAAATTTTTATAACGATCTCCTACATTTATTTGTAGCCTAGATAATGTTACTTTCGACGGCTCCAAAGTCCAGTTCACCGGCCCCAAATACTGCATGAATCGACAAAACTTGTTAGATGGCCCTGTTTAAGCTTAATAATAAATTGAGAAGCTCGCTTTTGGGATAAATATACTGCTGAGGCTGCGTAATGTAAAGCTTGGGTACCCTTTACCAAAGCTTAGCCATGCAGGGCCTTTAGTTAATGTAATAGCAGTTTATTTATCGCATCGATACCGCCGCCAAAAGGAGCTGGAACTGATATTTTTTATCCTGTCGACCTTGATGGAAATTACGTTTACCGCAATCGATTATCCTAAAGTCCTACTGAACTAGAATACTTAACCCTGGGCCCTCAATGCAAGGTCAGCTGATACCAGCGTAAGTGTTTAACTTCAAGAAAATTAGCTTGAGAATGATATGTCATTCAGCAAAATGCCAGTGTTTGCTGACTGGAGACGTTTATTAATGATGCATTTCATCCGTTCATTTTACGTCTTTTGGTGATATTTTATTTATAGATCGTTTTTGTCACATGATTAATCTCGTGATTGCTTGGTTACCCAGTGAGTTGACCTAGTGTGGGTAGGTGTGGGTAGGCCCCATCTCATACTTGCATTCTAAATACACGGACAGCTGAGTGATAAAAAGCTCGGCCCTCTCCGCTGGCGACCTAGGTTCGAGTTCCGGCGTGAGAATGGGTTGTAGTGGCTCCTCCGGGTCCTTTCGTTTCCTCCACCCTTAACGAGTCACGAGCGCCAACATCCGAGCCATGGAGAATACCTCGTGTTAGTTATTATAACTAGTTTTACAATCCATGTAAAATAAATAAAGTTTATGTCTCTACCAGTCATAACTAATATGGCTATGTAGTATCATATAATTATAGCCTGCTTTTGATTTTATACTTTCCTCCAAGTTGGCTCCAACCCGAATTAAAACGCGACAAGATCGTTCATTCTTACTGAAAACATTTGCAAGTCAAATGCCGAGCTGAAAGCACCCCCCCCCCCCCCCCTTACCCGAAAGTGAGCGATAATATGAACTGGGATACGATCGCACAAAATAAGTCACGTAAAAAAATAAAATTTGTTACTTTTGACTTAAAGTGAGCTCAAAGGTCAGTTTCGAAAATCATCTTTATCTCAGATAACACAGAAAGTAGACAGAAAAAAAGAAGAAGAAAAATTATAATCAATGGTTTTAAACAAAATATTGGACCAAAAATAGTCCACCAACGAAACATGTTAATCAAAATATTGAAATGGATTAACTCATCACCTCCTATATAAGCCTTTCTACCTGTACCTGAGGATCGATGCTTAACAAAAGAGCAGCCAATATCCGTCGCCGGCGCATGCTCGGACGAAACACGAGAACCTCAGTATTAGTCTGATAGAACCCCTCACAAAGTCCAGGTTTTAAGGGTCCGTGCGGTGCTTCAGGTCTGCGTTTTGGCAAGGGCTATGAAACCTCCCTTTGTTCCAGGACGGCCGAGGGGCTCCTTCCTAATTGTGTTGTTGTCTTACATTACTGCTTGATCTTTATTATTATATCACTCTGGCTTTTACGGGCATTGGCAGCAACGTCGATACAATATCATGTTTTATGACTAGTTCAGACCATTGACAGAAAACACCTTCAAACTTCAAATATATCTGTTTAAACGGCGATAGGTTTGTCTCTCAACTAAGTCCTATACAGCTATCACGTTATGGCTGCATTCAAGCGTTATTATTATTCTGGCCACAAGCTCATCAATATACTTGAAGCTTTCGTCGGAAACACATTTTTCATTGTGTTTGAGAATTTACAAAGTATATTAGACCTTTTTTTATAAGTGATCTCTCTCTTTCCACACACGACAAAAGTGTTGAAATCATAATCACTATATAGTTATAATTATAGTTCATTAGTTTATTTATACCGTCCATACATTCAGTGAAATACTCTTCAGCGGTTGACAAAAAAGAAAACATACGTAAAGTGAACATTAAAACAATGATAAATGAACACGTTACATACAAGATACAGAGCATTTTAAAACAGATAAAGAGAATGACATATAATATATATGCATAAAAAAGCCAAAAAAAAAAACCACTCGCCTAAAATAATAGGTTCCCATCACTTTTTTTTTAAATAAATGGTGCCAGCTATCTTAATGTCCTCGGGCAGTCAATTCCAAATATGCGATGCTGAATATTTAAAATCACACTTACCATAAGTCACGATTTTTGTTAAAGGGGTGTAAAGCGGGGCCCTTAAATCTTATCGAAGAGTTCTTTCACTAGTGGCGAGGCCTATAACAAAACTGGTTTGTCCATCCTAAGTTCATGGGAAGACCTACTACGTATAACCTGTTTGTCAAGAAAGACTAGTTTAATTTAATTTCTAGAATTATGTAATGACTCTTATGATCATGTTTGGCACCTCGAGAGAGCGAGCTATTAGAAGATGTATCGTTTTGTCCTCTCGGCCTTACTCTTTGATGCTCTAATGGAGCTGCGCCGAAACTACGCTTAGATAGATAATCATGACGGCACCAGCTGAATTGATAACCTAAGTTTAATAGTGCCTGTACATAAAATTTACTATCAAAACCTCGGGGACACCAAACAAAAAGACATATTAGGAGAGCAAACTTTAACGAGTGATCCTCTAAGATATATTATCCAAGAAAATTATTGCTTAAAGAGTTGATGACTGAAAGGATAAGAAAAATTCCAATCTCGCCTTGGCTGAAGAAATCCAAAATAGACCTTTCAAAGATCGATGTTTTCCTTATATGTCTTTGCAAACACTTTATAGGTCTCCTCCGGCTAGATGGCGAACGCAACAACGTTTAGCGGCATTCGGCCGGGCTATTTCGTTAACGAAGATCCCCGACACAAATAATCATCGTTGACTTTATAACGATACCTGGCGGCCATTAATTCACAACGTTTTCTTTATATCAGTGGTTCTAAAGACTTCTGTTACAACCCATAATGTAATAACCGGCCCATAATGTAATAACGGCCCATATTGTAATAAAAACGACCCTTAATGTAATAATCATACCCTGCCCATATTGTAATAAAACTAGCCCATACTGTAATAACGGCCCATAATGTAATAAAAAACGGCCCATATTGTAATAACGGTCCATATTGTAATAAAAACGACCCGTATTGTAATAATCACACCCTACCCATATTGTAATAAAACAGGAAGTGGGAAAAACGACCCATATTGTAATAACATATTTATATTGTAATAACATTTGTTTAAGCTCAAGAATGACAGGGCACACGCTTAGTGTCATTTACATAATATCCTGCCCCCTCCCATGCCCTCTCCATGAACCTGTTACTAACCTTAATGAAACCAAGGTTCACAATTGATTAAAAAATCATATTTTCATACACTAACATATAACGTATAATAATAATAATAATAATACTAATAATAATAATACTAATAATAATAATAATAATAATAATAATATAATAATTATTATTTTAATAATAATAATATATATATATACATACATATATATACACGTATATATAACAGTTTTCATAGTACCCATGTATGCATATTAGCGCCCCCCCCCCCCCCCTTTCGAATTTATCATGGCCACTAATCATGGCCCCCTGCCCTCCCTCAAACCTGGTTACGCCCCTGAATCTCCCCGCTCTGCGCCCTATGCTCTACCTCTAGAACACAGAAACCGGCATTTTCAAATTGTTGTTTTGTTGTTTGGGCTAATTATTTATAAAAATTAAATTGTAAACTCTTGAATCGCACGAATGACGCATCCAGGTTTTAACTTCAAATACGTGCGTTGAAAGCTCTTTATCTAAGCGACGTGTTATACATGTTAACCTAAGACATCTTAACCAATACATATATAGGCACCAAAAAATTCCAGCAGTACCTCCATTTATAATTTCCAAATCTCGGGAGGTTTCGAGAGATCATATAAAATCTTCTCCATGATACATTGAGCAAAACGCACTGACATTTAAACTTTCATTTATATTTTAAAAAAGAATTAAAATACATTAAAATGTATCGATAATGAGAGTTTTGTATATTTTATCTGTTAAAATTGACAAAATATTTACATTTTGGCGATATATATATATATATATATATATATATATATATATTATCTTGTTTAAATACTTTATCACCCTATTTAAACACTGATTCAATAAAAGGATAATCATGAATCATGGCCATATTTCGCTCATATTAGCTTGGTCACCGTTTTAAACAAATAGTCATTATGTAATCCAGTGGTTTTTCATACTTGTATGTTCGCTTACGAGAAGTCAATATTTGAATTGTCTAAGTTAATTTGCATGAACTTTGATTTATGAAATTATTGGCCGTTTTACCCACCTTTGATTTTATTACAATATGGGCCGTTTTACCCACTTGCGATTTTATTACAATATGGGCAGGGTATAGTTATTACAATATGGGCCGTTTTTTATTACATTATGGGCTATTATTACATTATGGGTCGTTTTTATTACAATATGGGCCGTTTTTACATTATGGGCCAGTTATTACATTATGGGTCGTAACAACTTCATTTCTGTGTTAACAATAGAAGCTAGCGGCTACATTACACTCCAAGTAGGAATCGTTTACATGCAGAAGAAGCCCTCTCCCGCCTTTCCTTCGGGATAATCACCAAAAATAAGCAGACCTAATCCGACCTGCCCTCCATTTTCAATGTCATTCAAGCTTTATTTGCCAATCAACACTCTCTATATACAGTAGATTATTATAAAGGGAACTATTGATCCAGTATTGTTTCCTTTGTATTACTTCCTGCAGTTGCCCAACTGGACCTTAATTCCCTTCATATTTACTTTATCCTTATATATAAAATGTACACAAGGTGGGTGGAATGTATATATATTTTCTTCCAAACTAATCTTTCGGACACTCTTATCCTCCATGCAAGCCTTTTAGGAACACGGGGGTAAACGTCTTTGACGCATAAAATCCCTTCCTGACGCTCGATTCCTGGGACCCAAGCGTCCGATCAGACGTGCGATTTCTGGCTTTAAGAACTACCTAGCTACCTCAAACATACCGGTTAACTGTGTAAAGACTGTGCTAACAACTAACCCTTGCACTTAGCTGTAATAAAATAATCATACGATGACACGGATATCTCATCGTTTTAATGATATGATAATGCAAAAATCCAATTTATATAACCCTTAAAAATTTGACAAGCATCCCCTCCCGTTGTTTTGCTACAAAAATTTTTGCGCTTCCCGGACTCTTCAGTTATTTTTATCTATTGAAAGGCCTGTCCATTTATAGCTCTGTGTTGAGAATACACCTTATTAAGAATAATAGTCTATATTATTAACCATAAGTGATGTATATTACATGTAGTAGTTATATCAAATGTAATATTGTGTACTTAAAATGAGGAGGGGGGTAGGACAGGTGAGATTGCCGAGAATATATTGTCTTTTTTTTTTGCTCGACATATCGTATAAACTATTTTCATACTTATACTAATATTTAGAATCATTCAGAGATATATTTTAAATAGGTATATAACACATTGTCCACCAAAAAAAATGTTTCTTTACTATTTACTAAAATAAGTGAACTAATTTTTATGACAGAGATTTATACACTAACCTAAATTTAGCAAGAAAACGTGTGTGTGTGTGATGGGGGGGGGGGGCTGGGTGGTAGGTAGAGATTGTATCGAGATCTTACTGGATGTCATATTGTGCAAAAGTTGCCTGTAAAACTTCAATCAAAATGAATTGTTGTTTCCTAATTCATTATAATACGTATTAAACACATATGTTTGTTCTTTTAAACTACTAGGATAATATGTATATACATAAAATTGAATCTATTTACAAACTTAATTTACATTTCTTATTATATTGATGAAAAAGCTCATAGGCTTTTTACAAGATAAGTTGGAAACAGAGGCCGCAAGGTAAAAGATAATAAATTTCATATAAAAATGAAGTGAAAGATAACTTATTTAATTTGAATGAACATCGTACTGAAAGCTTAAGTTTAAAAGCGGGTACTTAATGCAATTTAAATGATAACAAAATAATGTTAACACGAATCCACATGTCCATACAAGAAAGATCACGTTAATGTCCAGGCGCGCAGATTTCTTAAAAGTAAGATGAAAGATAAACGCTCACTTCAGTAAACCAACTTATTATTTTAGCACATATAGGAATTATTGGCTTTTTTAAAGAAACCCTATATAGACGTGATCGAAAATCTGACGGCATTTATTTTCATAATTAACTGATAGGCATGTAAAATATTCAATTTAATTTTAAGGAAATATAGCCCTCTCCGTTTCGGCGTGAGTCATCAGGTGTTTGCTCAATCGATAATACGACGAATATTGAATAAGCGCGATGTTTCCGGCTAAATACTTCAAATAGTATAGCTTTGTATACCACCGGAGGCAATCATATACATCAAGCACACTTCAGTTATCTTTCTCTCGCTATCCTTTTATGTCTTACAGACTCATCTATTTGAAATCCATCCTCGCCCATTAAGTACTTAAGGTTCTATAGATACTGTCCATTCATCCAAATATTCTTTATTATTAGAATAAACACTTTGCCTGTATAATTATCGGTCTTGTTACGGCATGAACCTTCGCTGAGGCAGTGTTTCCTTATCCCTGGCTGCGGCTGCGCTGTGATAGCCCATCATACACGGGACAAATAAAAGAATGTTAGCTCAACCTTCCTCGCGGAGGTTCTTGTTGGCAATACCCGGTCTTTGAAACTGAATATGTGGCCTCGTAATGGGAATGACAAACCTGGTGTTGTCATAAAGGGTTCAGTCCCTCAGTCTTTCCCATATCGATATGTTATTATTTTTATAACACACCAAAACTAAGGATGTATTTATGTTATAACACCCGGAGTCTTCCTGCGTAAATTGGTATTTCCATGTTTAATAAATAAACTTTCTCATTATAGAAACAGACTGGTTTGCAGAACTTAAGTAGTTACTGTAACAGATGAAACTTCCCCATGTTACATTATAGAAACAGGAAGATAGTATTGCACAACTACAGTTGGACACCAAGTCAACGTTTCGTCACATGCTAAAGCTCGCAATTTCTTGCGCGCGCGTTATTCCGCCAATTTCTCTTTTTACTCGAGTTACCTTTTCTGGAGATAATTAATACACTTTTCACCTGTGCATAAGTCTATTTGGTGTATTAAATTAGCATCTTAAATAAAACACATATATAGTTACTTGTTTTTGCAGTATTCCCAAATGTATTTATTCGCACAAATACATGACCTCTGTTATTACTTTTCAAAATAGTCGCGTCCTCTTGTGGCGCTAAAGAACACACTTTTTGAGTTCCAGGGCGAGGACTAACGCGGAGATGCTCAGTGTGCCTCCTATATTCGCTGGCTTATTTATATTTCTTTTTGTGTAAAGAAAACCGTGGCTGCTGATACACTGCAGGTTTATTTAAGGAAGGACAAGCAGACAAAAAGCAAAGTGCTCATTTAACAGAGACAGAACGAACAATAAATTGTTATTGTTCGCCTTGGTAGAGGGGTGGGCTCTAATGAGTGTCTGTCTAGTTAATGTTTGGATTCTCGTGCGTGCTATATCATAGCAAAAAGCATCATGGTCACTGGAGAATAATGAAAATCACAGGCTTTCAGGTGATTCTACTTTTCCAATTTTATTACTTTTTCTTTTTGACTCATATTTTTTGCTACATGTTTGCTTTTGGCAATCCAGGGCCCCATGCCATCTAAAAACTGCAGGTACAAACTGAGCGACACATAACGTTTGTAGATATGTACTAAATAATATCACTTTTACTGTTGTGAACATTTGTTCATCATTTGTTCAGCGTGAATTTGTTTTGCAATTACGTGCGTTTTTAGTCCAACTTTTAACGTGTTTCTATTTTCCCTATTATTGTCCTATTTTTCTGTATTCTTACTCCTATTGTTTCGCAATGGTCTGCTTGACTGCCTGAAATCATAATTATTATTATCTAATATCGCACGTTCGTCAGTTGATTTTTTTATTTATAGACAACATACTGATGGTCGCTGTTAGTAGGAATATCCCACCACTTTTTTCCAACTCGACTCAGCTGCATACTGCTTGCTTTGAATTTGCCTTTCAGATCACGTGACCCGGGCAGAACAAGCCAGCGCTTACGACAGCAAATCATAGCAAACAATCAACTTGTCAGTGTCGTGTTTTCTTCTTTTGGAGATTGGGTCATCCTTCTCTTGTCCTGAATAACGACCGTCAATAAAAATTAACGACCCACCGTTTGCTAAGACACTGATGACTTACATAAAACACAGGTTAGTCTTTTTCGTTCGGAGATAAACAGAATACCTTATTGAGCTACCGGTAACCGCTCAGTTCAGAGTACCTGTCCAATCTTGGGATTTATGTGTGCGAGAAAAAAGTCAATCTGTCTGAAAAATGGAAATATATTGATGGACGATAAAACTTAGTGCAAAATACAATATTTAATCTAATTATAGGTGATATAAATATTCACGTTGTTGGCAGGCAAGCAGTGTGCTACAATCAATTTTACATGAGGTAGCCATCGCTGGCAGCTTTATTAAGTTTCTCGTGTGGGGGAGGAATACATCATACGGATAAGGAACTGAACTAAGGAGCTGGAGATCACGGGTTCAATCCCTGACACCATTAAGATGCCTTCAGAGAACAAATTTTACTTACGTATTAGTGTCCACAATCAGTGCTTTCACAATACTTTTGTCCAGCATCCTGTATTTTAAACATGAACATCAATAGGCCAAATAATTAAAACAGAGATGAGAGTAGAAAAAGTAAAATAACAACACTCAATAGTTTGTACTTCCTATACCTTATACTAAAAAGGACAGGGTGATAAGGTGCGTTTAAAAGGTATAACTTATGTTTAACAATACGGTGTAACCGACGCCATCCGACTTTATAATCTGCTATGGTTTGTTGGTTCATTCATTGCTTGCCGGAAATCTTCGATTTCGGCAAGCATGTTGGTCAGTTGCGTATGTCTGTTTGTTGATTGCCGAAAATCTTCGATCTTCGTCAAATTATTATTTCCATCGTAACTTTTTCAATATTGGTCTAATCTTTACAAACTATGGCTCATTTTCTCCCTCTTTGTCTTCTTTATGACATTTTTGGTTAACTGTCTTCCAATCTTGGTGAGAGTGTTTTTGGCATGCGCGTGACCTCTGGTCGTCTTGTTTAATATTTCTCCGTCACCTTTGGAGCAACCATCCCAAGCTGCCATAACGTGACCAGTGGGTATTAGATTTCTTTTACATTTGCCATTCAGTTAATTTACTCGTTCACTCCATGAGGCAATGACTTTAATCAGAGGTCTCAGCGCAGAGGGTGGCCTAAGGGATGTGAACTCTTATAGGCACAACTACACATCGTATTGTACACCACTGTGTTCAACGGTCTGAATAAAGACGAAGAATAGAAACAACATGAACGTAAATATTTTACATTTGATTCTACAAATGCCATATGACGGATCATCATGGTGTCACTTCCGGGAATGTATTTAGAGAGGTCATTGGTCAAATTAATTATAGAGAATCCAGGGAGCGAAAAGGGGACTTTAAACAGAAGGGAGGGGGCACAACATTATTGTCGACGCGAAAAAGCGTGCCAGAAAAGCTGGTAGATTTTTTAAAGGATAGGTCCGAGGTCTGTCAAAGGCACTGTCCGTTGAATGAAGATGAAGGTATCCATACGATATGGATGATATATTATTATTATTAAGCCTTCCGGATTTCAGGTTTTGTTTGCACGGGGTTAGGAATAATCCAGAAGTCATAACCTGCTGTTAAGACATAAGAGCGAATCTCTGAGGTTCAACGAGATTACATCATTATGTCATTGAGGCACCGGCGGGGTTCGAATCAGGGACCTTCGGCTCCGAATTCCAACGCCTTGACCACTAGGCTACGTCCTACGCTTGTAGACTTTACTAGGAAAGCTAGTAAATGAAATACATTACTATCGCCTGCAGAAAAATGGGAAGAACGCTGCTTTTTTCGGCATCAAGCGTAAACTTAAATCCCACTGATCCTCCTCCGCCCCCGCTTTAATATGCCCCTGGTATCATTTGTCGATAATAGCTGGGCACAGGTGTTAATAGTAAGAGTAATATAGTAACCATTAGTGTTTACTGACTATAATGTAATAATTTTGTTTAATAACTCTTAAAGTCTCGCTTTAAATAATTTCAAAGATTTGAAATACAGCTATTATAATGGTGAACATAAGTAATTGTCAGTACACAGGAATCCCGTTTATAGGCGATATAATATTCTTTCGATATCCTATGAGTACAGGGGGCGAATGCGGAATGCAGATCTTTTCTTTGTCACAATCAGTTGAACAGGCTTTAGAAGGGTCATTACGAGTCTCCCCCCCCCCCACCACCACACACACACACACGGGTAGGAAGAGGGGACTTCTAGGGGTCGATGCATTCATTTAATTATCTATATATGGGTCATTTTGGTAAAAAATTAAAATATTTCTTAGTGGGATATTTAAGAAACAACATATTTAAGGCCACAACAATAAATTTCATATTTTTCTTTTCTTTTCTGCTGTCCGTGATATTGCTTAATTCGAATATGACGGATTCTAAAAACCCTTAGTGACAAATTTGCACTTGATATTTATTTTTGAACATGAACTAATTCCCTAGGACATACACTCTACAGCTAGATCCCCTTAACGCTCAGTTGCCGGCATGCGGGGGGGGGGGGGGGGAGGTTCTTATTTACCTCGTCTAGACTGCTAGATGCTGCATGGAACTGCTCCTGGGTTTTCTATTTGCTTTGCTGCATGGGCTCCGCTGCTGATTTTCGTATTCTTGAAACAGTCCCAACAACAGGAATGTTTCTCCTGTAAGAAGGAAAATATCCAAATTAATAAAGATGAGCAATACGAGAGTAATTGAGTCCCATCAAAGTCCGCAATCATTATCATGTTCCGGAATATAATTTCCCCTGGGCACGTCTCCTGTCGGGTGCCATATCGAGGAAAATACCATGCAGGCGAGCAGACTAAAATCAGACAGTATTCCAGAATTATGTTTTATTTATTTCATTATATTCAATTATAACTTTTCCACTTGAGGACCAGACATTCTACCACTTCCATTCGTGATGAGAGTAACTGTGTCTTGATAAAAAAAGGTCTAAAAACAATTATTGAACTGATTGAGATGTATATGACGTAGTCACTTTCATAATTTTTCTTATTTTAATTTTAGTTTTGAAGTTTTTCACTATTGAATACAACATTAAAACTCCGTCGCACCACTTTCATGCCATTTGGTTGTTGCTTGAACTACTGTTTAATGCAATAGTAATAAATCTAAATCCAAACGGATAAAAATGCTATAGCGAATTGGAGAGTCCTTTTTTTTAAAATGCATATATTTATAACTGTTCCAAAAGCTTCTCCAGTAAACCATGGGGGAACCACGTGCGAGGAAAAAGGAAAAAATGGATTAAATTGCGTAGTCTCCTCAATAACTTCAGTTCCCATATATTTTTCTCTATTTTAACATTAATTAAACGTTTATTTAAATATTTGCTCTGTGCGTTTCAATATCGGCTTTATCCACAACAAATATTTGTCTGATTCGTTTCCTTGCAAATAAACATTGAAACTTTGCTTTGGTAGAGTGTCTTATCATCATTCAGCAGAACACCTTATAAATACTCTCTCTCTCTACAAGTTTCCTCAGTCTCTCCGTTTTAGCCAACTCCAACTCAAATTTGCGTACAATACCACATCATCTTCATACTACCAAGTCCCTGACAGCTACGCCTTCACAGACCTTGATTCATCGAGCCATTGTGGCGTCTATTTCATGAATAATTATCAAGCCTGCAAGTTTTCAGGTCGTGAACAGAACTGCCTATCACATCAAATAGTACTTAAGAACAATAGTACATCTAACTGAAACAAAACAGACTTAATTCGATTTATTTGATTGGTTTTTCTGATACCTTAACGGCAATGCTAAATGTCCCAAAAAAAATCCTACCAGATGTCGCGAGTCATTTATTCGGTTTAATTGACGCATTCATTATTCATGAAACAGACGCGAGAGTAGGCCGCTGAATCAAGGTGTGTGGAAGCGTACTTGCAGACCTGGTAGAATGAAGATGTATCACACATGTAATGGTTACATAACCCTGTATAAGATTTTTGGTAACTTCAGCAATTAAATGTCGACTTCACACTTTATTTTCTGATAGAAGATATACTGTTTGTATTTTCTGCCTGGAAAGATCGCGAAAATGAATCCTTTGCGAAACTATAAAAAGTTAAATAAAAAAAATGCCTCCCCTATAGGAAATCAAAATACAGTATTTCGCGAATGATATTACTAGTCTGAAGAAAAAAGAAATGTTGAAACCCGTTTAGTTTATAAAGGGGCCCTGATCAGTAATTTAACCGTTTATATTGTGTTTACGCCTGTCGCATTGAATTTATTGAAGACAGTCCATAGGTACTGTAGATCGCTTCACATTCGCAGGGTTAATGTTTCGCGATTTCTGATGTTTCAGTGTTTCGCGAGGATTCCATTTTCGCGGTCTCTTCGCATTAAACACATACACAAAGTAGAGTAGGACAATATGACTTCAGGTTATCAAATTCACGTAATGGCCCGATAAATCATACTAATTGGACGGGGATCTAAGAGAAATCCGAACGAGCTGGATTTTATATTTAATTTAATTTAAGATAACTGGAAAGATCTGACATAATTTATACTCCCCTTTTAAATCTCTAAAAAAATAAGATATGTTACTTTTATCTATTTATCCTTTACCTGTCAATTTGCTTTCCATGATGGGGCCTTATATTCACGAAGGTGATATTTTCACGGTAATTTCCCTTTTACGGATATCGCGAATTTTAAACCCACGCGAACAAAAAGGCAACCACAATATATTCCATTATCATATTTCCTCAAAAACAAGGCTATTAACGTTAAAGATCCCGTCATAAGTTATATGTTATCTTTACTTATATCATATCACTGGCTTTGTGTGGCTTTATGGCTTCATTGTTTATAAACGCAAGCTCTTAAACTGTATCTGTTGTCACGGAGCCAGTGGTGTCAATTATTCTTCCACGGTGGGGGGGGATGACTTAGTATCTATATCTATATATATATATATATTTATATATATATATATATATATATTTATTTATATATATATATACATTTAATATATTACTTTTTCAGCGTCTCTGAGTGACATATTCAACTATATATATATATATATATATATATATATATATATATATATATATATATATATATATATACGGTTTTAATATATATATTTATAAATTTATAAAAACTTTGAATCCATTTACTAATAGATGTTATATCTAAACCTTGCTTAGAATTCACAAAATAACTTATTTTCTATTATAATATTATAATTATTTGAAATATAATTAAGTATATTAAAAATAAGTATAAATTTATAAATATATATATTAAAACCGTATATATATAGATGTTATATCTAAACCTTGCTTAGAATTCACAAAATAACTTATTTTCTATTATAATATTATAATTATTTGAAATATAATTAAGTATATTAAAAATATTTCATTTGCAGTATTATAATATTATTCTCTGAAAAGTGGGGGGTTGATTACATTGGCCATCCCCCCCCCCCCCTTGCCAAAAGTACCCCCATCCCCCCCCCCCCTATATTGACGCCCCTGCACGGAGCAGAGCACAGTTCCCTTGGAAGCGTAATATTACAACTCGGGTGAGGTATTAAACAGTGACATTCAACACAAGATGTCCCGAATGTTTTAAGAATTTGATTCGTTTCCGGGGTATCTCAGCCGAGCCAGATTTTTCTTCTGGCGGCCCGATGCTGATATCTAGGGCCCTGTCGGGCAGCGGATGCCGCGATGCCACCACAGAAATGAAGGCACTTCAGGCTCCCAGGGTTGTGAATGAGTCCCATTTGTGGTCTATAAGATCAAGAACTAGGAACGCAACCGTTTCTATAGAGTCTTATTCCGTCCGTGATCCCATATTGTTTGCCCCTGTCAACTGTTTCTAAATGAACCTCTCTGTTATCAACAAACTATAAAACTACTCATTACGTCACAGGCATGCTGTCCATCTCCAGAGCTTTATTCGCCAACCTGACCAAAGTTTATATATTTCGGTGGCACCCAGTTTCCACGCTGACAAAAAACGTGAACATATTTCTCATATTTCAGTTTTTTTATTGAGTGATGGAATCTGGCATTCCGCAGTGCCATAGCGTCTTTGTCAAGAATATGCATCTCTGAATGATGGGTAAGATTACACAACAAGGCGCGGTAATTTGAAACTGGAACCTGTAATATGAGTGGCCATTCATTAATGTCGAAAAATTTGCATACAGAAACTGGGTATCTGAAATGGCTAAATTGTATAATACGGATAACTCCAATACCTCAGATAGGCTGAATTCTGG
This sequence comes from Sipunculus nudus, assembly GCA_026874595.1. Taxonomy (NCBI): domain Eukaryota; kingdom Metazoa; phylum Annelida; class Sipuncula; order Golfingiida; family Sipunculidae; genus Sipunculus; species Sipunculus nudus. The sequence goes on along the minus strand of CM049306.1, from coordinate 33,739,522 downwards.
TTCAGCTTGAAAGCTTAGTATTTTTTAAATAACGGAACAGGCTTACAATGCTTCACTATATTGAGTTCAAAGGGATGCATGTTCAGTGCACATTGACAGACGGATTATCCACATTACTTAGATTTTCATTTGAAGTGTTGTTACGAACAAATCTTTTGTTACAGACACTATATTTTCAGTGGAGGGTATTTTTTTAAATAGTAGAATGCTAGAATGTTACGATGAAACCTAAGTTATTGGCATTGATTTTCAAGGCTTTTTCACGCCGCTGAATCATACTTTGACTAATAGTGCACAAACTAAATGAGTGTAATAAAGTAAAATTGTGCATTGTTCTCCTGCACTTATTAACTGGACCCGCTATTCTTTTCGGCATCAATAATATAAAGAGTGTGACAAACAATGTACTGGTAACTGAGAATAGGCTCAAGACAACGTACCTTTGTATGAATCGGCTTGGAATAAACATAGGACTGATTATTACACAAAATGGCTAGTGTCATTTAATTACTCTCTCTTGTGTCAGTACAAAGAACATCCTATTATACAGAGACCAGTAATGACCAATAAGAGTGGGTGTTTCACGTGGAATCGATTGACCATGATGATATGTGGAAATGTAAGTTTCAATTGATGTTACTGAATATACCCTACCAAAATTCAAGAAATACAATTAGGAATGGGTGGAATTTCCCCATTTAAATTTCAAACGGAACTTCTCCTTAAATGTACTGTGAACTTTTTTCAAACTCATTTGATTTAATGATACCACTTAAATAATATTCTCGAACCTCTCCATTACAAAGCCTCTTTTGCATAAAAATAATTACGAGAGACAGAAACCTCAGTGTAATTATTGAATTCGCTGACTAGACATGTGTACTAATTAACCCTAACGATAAATAAAAAATCATGGGAAGCACATTTGCTAAAACAGTTTGCGAGCTTGCCCATGCACGCGAAATATGGTGAAAACTTCGTTATTAACAGAACACGCAATAATAAACACAACACGCAATAATACTCATACATAGGTACAGTTTGGCCATACGGTACGACATGAGATGGCTCAGTTGTTACTGGTAATATATCGGCAATGTATTTGTCGGGATCAGCCCTTGGAGTAGGTTTCGCCGAGGCCCGGGATGAAATCGAGAAGCTGGCTACTCCTCCCTTGACGGCTTTCTTCTCTGTTTCATGAGCCATTTTATGATATATGGTTGAGCTGTCCATAAAAGAAAAATCAAGACATCTCAAACTATTGCAAATCATTATACACAATAAACTTACTTTGGTAAATAAAATGATCCCACACATTATTCAATATGCGTTATAATTTTAGGCTTATTTAAATGGGATTTTTTTTCATTTTATATAGAGCTTACTTTTTAAATTTGTTCATATCTTACATTCTAATGCAAGCATGTCTTTACATTGTAATATTACACAAACTTTGCATGGAAGCTTTTTGAAAGGAATCAGCATTTTGTATATATTCTGAATTTTAAGATCTTTGACATATTGCATGTTCTTGTGCTTTCGTTGGTATTTGTCCAAACAATACTTTAATGGACGCGCCAAGATGTTTACCAATTTTCCAACTGAATATCATGTCGAATTCAACAAAATAGTATGTTGAAAACAAACAATTAAAATAGTAACATGCTTGAATATTAGGTCTTATATTCATATCACTATCTGTTTCCAATAAATAAATTAAAAGGTTTCAATGTGCACTTTTTTCAATTGAAGTTTTAAACGTAAGTTTTGGAAGTTTAGACAAAGTATTAAATGTAAGCAGGGTTCAGGATTAAACCTTTTGAACTTTCCTCAAATCATTATCTAATGTCATCTTCCTCGAGTAAGTACTGCCTTCAAACTGTTACATAAATAAACCATTCGTGACACATTATTTGATTGTAATTTGTTGCTCTGCAGGGTCATTTTAAAAGCACTTTCATCATATGTCATTACCTGAGCTTTAACCTTGGTATTTAAATGTCCTTTGAAGAAGCACAGTGATGCCTGTACCTGCCGATAATAAAACCAGCAAAATAACTCGATAAATAGAATCCCCGACGGATATGCGAGAAAAGCTCCCCTGTACGTTTGATCTTTAGGATAAGAGAGAAGCAATGCAATAAACAGTATTGCCTTTAACATCTTGCAAAATATCTTGAATGGCCGAACGTAATTTTCCGTTAGGACTAAAAAAACACTAAGGAAACCAGAGGACAATCACGTATATTGTCTTACTTTAAACGGGAAAGGAATATAACATGGAAAAATTATATATATATAATTATATATATATATATATATATATATATATATATATATATATATATATATACTGATGCAAATAAAAGAACCTCATATTTATAAATAAATTCAGCTGTTTGTTGTTATGATAATGTTATCAAGATGAACGTTTATATATGCTTGCCTTGTGAGGGAAAATATATGTATATTCAAAAATAATAAAAGTTATGATGTCAGTTAAGAATCTCTTATGCACATTTATGAAAAGAAATGTGCCTCTTTATTGTTTATGTTTTCTGAGTTATTATTATTCGGAATACAATTTTCTAATTTAAAGGTAATATGTGAAGTAGTAGACACATGACTACACAATGTCAAGTTCACCTTTGTAACATGTTTCGATCCTGAGAAAACTTATCGAAACTCATCAGAAGCAAATAATCCAAAGTAAATGTAAAGATAGGTAATAATTTGGTTTATTCCTGGTCTCTGGCACAAAAACTGCGAAGTATTAACGAGACTAGGTTTCAACTGAAAGAATTGGAGAGTCCGGTCAAAACTTTGGAGAATCAATTGAATTTCGAAGCGTCAAAAGGGTATGGATCTCGCCCCTCATCCTCGTCCTTTATCCTCGTTCTTTATCCTCGTTCCTTATCCTCGTTCTTTAACATCGTTCTTTAACATTGTTCTTTTACCTCTTTCTTTATTTTCTTTCTTTATCCTCGTCCTTTATCCTCGTTCTTTAACGAGGATTTTCCTGTATCCTTATCTTTATTAACGAGACTGGGTTTCGACTGAAAGAATTGGAGAGTCCGGTCAAAACTTTGGAAGGTCAAATGATTTCCGAAGCGTCAAAAGGGTATGGATCTCGTTCTTCATCCTCGTCCTTTATCCTCGTTCTTTATCCTTGTTCCTTATCCTCGTTCTTTAACATCGTTCTTTAACATTGTTCTTTTACCTCTTTCTTTATTTTCGTCCTTTATCCTCGTCCTCTATCCTCGTTCGTTATCATCGTTCTTTATTCTCGTTCTTTAACATCGTTCTTTAACAATGTTCTTTATGCTCTCTTTATGATCGTTCTTTAACATCGTGCATCATCTTCGTTCTTCAATCTCGTTCGTTCTTTAATCTCGTTCTTTATCCTCGTTCTTTAACATCGTTCCTTAACATTGTTCCTTATCCATTTTCTTTATCCTCGTTCTTTATCCTCGTCCTTTATCCTCGTTCTTTATCTTTGTCCTATATACTCGTTCTTTATCCTCGTACTTTGACCTCGTTCTTTACTCTCGTTCTGCATCATCGTTCTTTAAGATTGTTCTTGATCCTCGTCCTTTATTCAGTTCTTCATCTTCGTCATTTATCCTCGTTCTTTAATCTGGATCTTTATCCTCATTCTTTATCCTCATTCTGTATCCTCTTCCTTTATCCTTGTTCGTTATCCTCGTTTTTTTAATAGAACGATGCATTATCCTCTTTCTTCAACATCGTTCTTTAACCTCGTTCTTTATCCTCGTACTTTGACCTCGTTCTTTATCCTCGTTCTGCATCATCGTTCTTTAAGATTGTTCTTGATCCTCGTCCTTTATTCAGTTCTTCATCTTCGTCATTTATCTTCGTTCTTTAATCTGGATCTTTATCCTCATTCTTAATCCTCATTCTGTATCCTCTTCCTTTATCCTTGTTCGTTATCCTCGTTTTTTAATAGAACGATGCATTATCCTCTTTCTTCAACCTCGTTCTTTATCCTCGTTCTTTAACATCGTTCTTTAACATAATTCTTTATCCTCTTTCTTTGTCCTCGTTCTTTATCCTCGTTCTTTAACCTCGTTTATTATCCTCATTCTTTATCTTCTTTCTGTATCCTCGTTCTTTATCCTCGTTCTTTAACCATGTTCTGTATCCTCTTCCTTTATCCTTGTTCTTAAACCTCGTTTGTTATCCTCGGTCTTTATCCTCAGTTCTTATCTTGTCTTCTATTCGTGGTACCGATAAAATCTTAATTTATAAAAATAGAAGTATTTCAATAAATCCACCATAGTTTGACGAATGTAAAATAGCTTGAACTTGGGTATATATTATTACCATTGTCTACCACATAACCTGTTACCCGATGATCACTGGAACTTATCGAACTGATCATTTATATTTTGTTGCAATCTAAGATTGAAAAAATCGCTTACTGAAGGATTTAATTTCGAAAGCTTAATATGTAAGTCATACATTCTGTTCAACGATGTCATTTACGATAATAAAAAAAGATAAAAACAAAAGTACTAATTATGAAGAGGTTAAATGTCAGGAGTTCATCTAATTAAGAAACGTCACGTTTTCTATCAAGTTATAAAAAGTCATGACTACAGGCTTTAAAAAGGCAGGAAACCTGCAGATTTTACTTAAAGCAATATATGTCGTTTAGGTACCCAGGCCAGGTGATGTTTAGATTTGCTATCATCGTTTCAGTCTGGTAGCGTTGTTACTTTCACAGAAACTGTTGATGCCCAGGGAATTATCAAATTTCCGCAACTGCGCTCATTTCAGTCGAGAGTGTACAGAGAGCCAACTTTCAGTGTTTACGACGCCGTATTTGAAGGCATAAACTTTGCTTTCAGCTGCAGTCGCTGAAGACTCGCTGACTGTGGCTCTGTTAAATGGTCCTACTCCGCCTAGTTGGTGTGGTAAGCTCTCCCCGAAGACCATATTAAGCTACTTTACGTGCTAAGTATATAATATATACTAGACACCTATTGTTCTTACAACACCTTTAGCCGGGGTATTATGGGCAGGCTTGTTGCAGTAGGTCTTGTGATGGTGTAATGAAGATGCGATTTATTTCATGAAAATGTTGTGATTATGTTAGAATATTTATTAGTTTTACCTTAATAACCGACAGTTATCTCTCAGCTTTCCGTTTACAACTCCTCCGATAAATATTAGGGCCTTTACTGGATTATTCATCCGAAAATTACAGGTTACATTGCAATTAATATCAATATTATTGTATAATAACAATGTTTTCATATCTGACCTTGTTCTGATTACGTATGAAATACCACTACATCATGGTGAGTTTACCGAGTAGATTCCAGTTGGTATGAGTAATAGTAAAGTAGCGTTACCACTACATCATGGTGAGTTTACCGAGTAGATTCCAGTTGATATGAGTAATAGTAAAGTAGCGTTACCACTACATCATGGTGAGTTTACCGAGTAGATTCCAGTTGGTATGAGGAATAGTAAAGTAGCGTTACCACTACATCATGGTGAGTTTACAGAGTAGATTCCAGTTGGTATGAGTAATAGTAAAGTAGCGTTACCACTACATCATGGTGAGTTTACCGAGTAGATTCCAGTTGGTATGAGTATAGTATAGTAGCGTTACCACTACATCATGGTGAGTTTACCGAGTAGATTCCAGTTGGTATGAGTATAGTATAGTAGCGTTACCACTACATCATGGTGAGTTTACCGAGTAAGATTCCAGTTGGTATGAGTATAGTATAGTAGCGTTACCACTACATCATGGTGAGTTTACCGAGTAGATTCCAGTTGGTATGAGTATAGTATAGTAGCGTTACCACTACATCATGGTGAGTTTACCGAGTAGATTCCAGTTGGTATGAGTAATAGTTAAGTAGCGTTACCACTACATCATGGTGAGTTTAACGAGTAGATTCCAGTTGATATGAGTAATAGTAAAGTAGCGTTACCACTACATCATGGTGAGTTTACCGAGTAGATTCCAGTTGGTTTTAATATAGTATAGTAAACCTGATCAGCAAACATAATATGATGGTTTTAAACACAGACAATGCTGTGAATGTACCTACATCATGGTGAGTTTACCGAGTAGATTCCAGTTGATATGAGTAATTGTAAAGTAGCGTTACCACTACATCATGGTGAGTTTACCGAGTAGATTCCAGTTGATATGAGTAATAGTAAAGTAGCGTTACCACTACATCATGATGAGTTTACCGAGTAGATTCCAGTTGATATGAGTAATAGTAAAGTAGCGTTACCACTACATCATGGTGAGTTTACCGAGTAGATTCCAGTTGGTATGAGTAATAGTAAAGTAGCGTTACCACTACATCATGGTGAGTTTACCGAGTAGATTCCAGTTGATATGAGTAATAGTAAAGTAGCGTTACCACTACATCATGGTGAGTTTACCGAGTAGATTCCAGTTGATATGAGTAATTGTAAAGTAGCGTTACCACTACATCATGGTGAGTTTACCGAGTAGATTCCAGTTGGTATGAGTAATTGTAAAGTAGCGTTACCACTACATCATGTTGAGTTTACCGAGTAGATTCCAGTTGGTATGAGTAATAGTTAAGTAGCGTTACCACTACATCATGGTGAGTTTACCGAGTAGATTCCAGTTGATATGAGTAATTGTAAAGTAGCGTTACCACTACATCATGGTGAGTTTACCGAGTAGATTCCAGTTGGTTTTAATATAGTATAGTAAACCTGATCAGCAAACATAATATGATGGTTTTAAACACAGACAATGCTGTGAATGTACCTACATCATGGTGAGTTTACCGAGTAGATTCCAGTTGATATGAGTAATAGTAAAGTAGCGTTACCACTACATCATGGTGAGTTTACCGAGTAGATTCCAGTTGGTATGAGTATAGTATAGTAGCGTTACCACTACATCATGGTGAGTTTACCGAGTAGATTCCAGTTGGTATGAGTATAGTATAGTAGCGTTACCACTACATCATGGTGAGTTTACCGAGTAAGATTCCAGTTGGTATGAGTATAGTATAGTAGCGTTACCACTACATCATGGTGAGTTTACTGAGTAGATTCCAGTTGGTATGAGTATAGTATAGTAGCGTTACCACTACATCATGGTGAGTTTACCGAGTAGATTCCAGTTGGTATGAGTAATAGTTAAGTAGCGTTACCACTACATCATGGTGAGTTTAACGAGTAGATTCCAGTTGATATGAGTAATAGTAAAGTAGCGTTACCACTACATCATGGTGAGTTTACCGAGTAGATTCCAGTTGGTTTTAATATAGTATAGTAAACCTGATCAGCAAACATAATATGATGGTTTTAAACACAGACAATGCTGTGAATGTACCTACATCATGGTGAGTTTACCGAGTAGATTCCAGTTGATATGAGTAATTGTAAAGTAGCGTTACCACTACATCATGGTGAGTTTACCGAGTAGATTCCAGTTGATATGAGTAATAGTAAAGTAGCGTTACCACTACATCATGATGAGTTTACCGAGTAGATTCCAGTTGATATGAGTAATAGTAAAGTAGCGTTACCACTACATCATGGTGAGTTTACCGAGTAGATTCCAGTTGGTATGAGTAATAGTAAAGTAGCGTTACCACTACATCATGGTGAGTTTACCGAGTAGATTCCAGTTGATATGAGTAATAGTAAAGTAGCGTTACCACTACATCATGGTGAGTTTACCGAGTAGATTCCAGTTGATATGAGTAATTGTAAAGTAGCGTTACCACTACATCATGGTGAGTTTACCGAGTAGATTCCAGTTGGTATGAGTAATTGTAAAGTAGCGTTACCACTACATCATGTTGAGTTTACCGAGTAGATTCCAGTTGGTATGAGTAATAGTTAAGTAGCGTTACCACTACATCATGGTGAGTTTACCGAGTAGATTCCAGTTGATATGAGTAATTGTAAAGTAGCGTTACCACTACATCATGGTGAGTTTACCGAGTAGATTCCAGTTGGTTTTAATATAGTATAGTAAACCTGATCAGCAAACATAATATGATGGTTTTAAACACAGACAATGCTGTGAATGTACCTACATCATGGTGAGTTTACCGAGTAGATTCCAGTTGATATGAGTAATAGTAAAGTAGCGTTACCACTACATCATGGTGAGTTTACCGAGTAGATTCCAGTTGATATGAGTAATAGTAAAGTAGCGTTACCACTACATCATGGTGAGTTTACCGAGTAGATTCCAGTTGATATGAGTAATAGTAAAGTAGCGTTACCACTACATCATGGTGAGTTTACCGAGTAGATTCCAGTTGATATGAGTAATTGTAAAGTAGCGTTACCACTACATCATGGTGAGTTTACCGAGTAGATTCCAGTTGATATGAGTAATTGTAAAGTAGCGTTACCACTACATCATGGTGAGTTTACCGAGTAGATTCCAGTTGATATGAGTAATTGTAAAGTAGCGTTACCACTACATCATGGTGAGTTAACCGAGTAGATTCCAGTTGATATGAGTAATTGTAAAGTAGCGTTACCACTACATCATGGTGAGTTTACCGAGTAGATTCCAGTTGATATGAGTAATTGTAAAGTAGCGTTACCACTACATCATGGTGAGTTAACCGAGTAGATTCCAGTTGATATGAGTAATTGTAAAGTAGCGTTACCACTACATCATGGTGAGTTTACCGAGTAGATTCCAGTTGATATGAGTAATTGTAAAGTAGCGTTACCACTACATCATGGTGAGTTTACCGAGTAGATTCCAGTTGATATGAGTAATAGTAAAGTAGCGTTACCACTACATCATGGTGAGTTTACCGAGTAGATTCCAGTTGGTATGAGTATAGTATAGTAGCGTTACCACTACAACATGGTGAGTTTACCGAGTAGATTCCAGTTGATATGAGTAATAGTAAAGTAGCGTTACCACTACATCATGGTGAGTTTACCGAGTAGATTCCAGTTGGTTTTAATATAGTATAGTAAACCTGATCAATAATATGATAATATGATGGTTTTAAACACAGACAATGCTGTGAATGTACCTCAAAAACAATGTAACTGCCGTAAAAAAGACGAATGTCCTATGAATGGCCAGTGTCAGCTGAAATGCATTGTCTATAAGGCAACAGTTAGATAGGGTGTACTGAAGGTGATTTCAAGACAAGATACAATAACCACAAGCAATCCTTTCGTAACAGATCCCACGCTAAAAATACTGAACTTTCTAAACACATTTGGTCACTAAATGACAACAATATCAATTATAAGCTCTCCTGGGAAATATCTGCCAAGGCAGCATCTTACTTCTGTGGGACTAGGAAGTGTGATCTCTGCTTGTCTGAAAAGCTACTTATAGCAACGCCCCCCCCCCCCCCCCCGGATCATTGTTGAACTCAAGAGCTGAAATTCTCTACAAGTGCCGCCACCAAAACAAATTCACCCTGAAATATTTTAAAACCTAGCATCCGTACTATTTTCAGCGAGCCCTATATATATATATATATATATATATATATATATATAGAGAGAGAGAGAGAGAGAGAGAGAGAGAGAGAGAGAGAGAGAGAGAGAGAGAGGGAGGGAGTTTTTTACTAACTGACATATGAACCAATCGAACTGCGTGTGTTTTCGAGCTATGAATTCATTACTTTTAGACCTTCAGAGCAGATATTTTTTTTCTTAAAGTCTTATCTTTGTAACATGATTACATGATATCCTTGTGCAATAACACTTCATTATATTACACAATATTTAAAGAATTTACATTAATAAAATATGTCAATGACATGTCAGAATGTTTTTTCAAAACATTTTTCATGAAATAATAAACGTGAATTTTAGAATATATATTTAGAAAGACATATTTTAATGATGAATCAATAAAAACGGGATAATGAACCCCCTCCTTCTCTCCCTCTCTCAGAGAATGCCCTCTCGGTGACGTTATATATCAACACACTGCCTTTGCAACACGATTCAAAAACCAAAACTGTAATGAGAAACATAATTACCTCTTTGAGCAAAACACCTCTTTAATCGGAACACTCTTTAATGAATCGGTTATTAAACCTGGTCAGTATTAATTAGTACTAGGGTGATTATTCTGCTTTATATCTGAAGATATAAAAGAAAATCTGGCAGGGAAGTGGGATTAAATGGACAAGAGTCAGAAATTATGATTGGTTAAAAAAAGAAAGGCAATTATTTCAAAATATGGCTGGCATGTTGCGTTACGCGCTCCTGTATTTTATCACAGTAAGCATAACGCTGGATATTTTCAATAAGCGTATTTCATTCTAAAATTACAAGGGTGTCTAAATTAAACTTCACTAGTGACAGTAACGTGCTGGGTTTAATATGGACTGCGCCGTAAATCAGGATGGACTACGCCGTTGAATGCCAATAAAATGGAACGCCCTGCAATGCTCAAATGGAAAGCTTTAAGCTTCAGTGCACCTCTGAGCTCCCTGGAGTTCCCGATTGTCAGAAGTACGATTTAGACTATTTTCTATAGAAGTTCAAATAATATAATTGAAAATTTTGATTACATCAGATTGTTCGTGTTTTCTCGCGGGAGTTTTAGGATAGGACATAGGCGGGTAATTAATACACTGGATCACTGAGAAATACACACAATACACAACATAGAACGTCCTCAACCTAAAGACTATGGGAGGGCCGGGACTAGTTTCCTCAAACTATCAATTCAAAATTCAAAATTAAATTCCTAATATTTAAAGAGACATCCTTTTGTTCAGATTGATCACAATTATCCTTACATACGTTACTTTCTTAGCAAGTCCTAACCAGAAAAACAAGTGCGTTTTATTTGACAGGAAGCCATACTTATCCAATTATTATGTTATTGGACTACTTTTACACCCTCTTTATTTTTTTAGGGATTTCAGGATTGACTTTTTAGATCCTCTGGCTACGCAGCCTTGTTATGTCAATTAGACACAAGTAGACTGTGTTTACTCACACACGAACCATAATAACTTGAGATCAACTGGAGATACTCATTCAGCCAAAAGTAAATATTAGCGTGAGATAAAACACAATATTGCATTTATTTATGTATTTTTATGTTGAACGCAAATAGCGTAAGATAATACACACAATTTTACAAATGTCCAGATCCTTTAATTCGAACAATCAGAGATGAGAAGGTAATCTCAAATTCAGTGAACGTCCCGGTGAAGTGTATCGAAGTGTATTTGGGTCATGGATATCCCAGGTAATACCAGTAATGTCTGCGTAGTGGAGGTTTCGGTCTAAGGGTGAAAAAGATATTTTAAGAGGGCAAGTGTGTGCAATCCCACTCCATGAAGTATCTTTGCATCGTGACAGATAATGCTTTTACGAAGCTCTTCTCGCTGGATCTACAAGAGTAGATTCATTGACGTGAAAACCCTGTTCATCACATAAAACTTGTCTCAGGTATCAGAACCCGGCGTAAAAATTTGAGATAACCCCAGGGAAGTTTGGACCGAATGTCAGGTTACCCCCGCACTGTTCAGATTACCCCCTTCTTGGCTTATTTAAATTATAAATACTTATCCTTATATATGGTAATATAATATTTCAATGAACCAATTTTAACCTACCGGTATAGCAAATAGGGGTTTATGGGGTTTCCGACTGATAATGATATGTCAGATCAGATTTCTATCCTCAATACTCGCCATTGAAGGCTATAAAAAGCTATATTTCATATATATATATATATATATATATATATATATATATATATATTCATATAATGAATTTTGTATAATTCAAATGTATCGGAAAAGGGCAAAATATACCTAAAGGGTGATTTAAAGGTGTCTTCCTTCTTTTGAAACTAATTTACAATCACTTTCTTTTTAATACTTTACTCCCCATGCCTCCTATCTAATCTTTAAAAAATTACTATATTTATTTGATCCCTTTTTTTAACTTTTATTTTACCCATGTATACTGACCGCTCGTGTCTGGTATGGTTATTAACACCCCCGCTGGCCTAGGTTACGATAGACGTTTGATGTTCAGAAACCCAGATCAGAGACTGCCACTGGCCGAACCGTGTGAAGGATATCCAGATGTTCAGGATCAATGAGGGCACGTGACCTTGACGATCCCGCAGAAACTCTTCATCCTTGTCCTGCTTGGACGAAAATACAATTATCGCTCTGCATCAGATAAGCATTGTGACATTAAGATTTGATCATTAGATCGTTTCTACATCGTATTTCAAGAGGCCAGAAAAGTCCCATACAGCGATTGTACTTTCAATGAGGAAGGGAGCCAGACTATAATTCTCAAAGGGACTGTAAATGAGGAGGCAGTGTACGTAATATCTCGTAGGCAATGAGAAAAATTTAGTTCACGCGATGCCTAAATGTTTAAAGGACACTGTTAATTCGAGTAATCAAGACATTTCCATATTCATTTGATATATTATTATGCAATTTCCTCTGTTTACCATTTCATTGAGGCATTATACATGCTGTTCTCATTTTTTCAACTGTGGAACATGCATCTTGGACTGTTTGGTTGCTAACAGGAATACGCATAAAATGTTGGACCAGTTTAATAAAAAAAAAGCTTTCATGAGAAATGAGATATTGGCAAGGGGAGATCCCAAAATAATGCTGATGCGGATCCGTATAAAGGGGCGAATCCAGTATGATTGTTTTGACGCGGTGGGGTAAGAACCATACGCAATGTCCTTTACTTTGACATATGTAAATTAAAAAGTTACATTTTAAGGAATGCAAGCCTGCGTCATGGGAGGATGCTACAGTGCGATGCTAGCAAAACCCAGTTAATTTATGTATACTGATTCGGCTCATATTCCCATATTGATTCCTGCATAAGTGATTTATTTGTAAGTATTCCTTGATGACGTTCCTGAATCCGAGTCATGTGCCGGACACACATCAAAATCTAATCGATTCTTCATTGGTAGAAAACATTTTATGATTCCTTTCATGATTATGTGAGTTCTGTTGTGAAACATACACATACACCGAAATACACATAAACACACACAAAAATACACACAAACCCATACATGAACGGTGATGAACGCATATACTACTGGCGGAAGCAAATGGATGCTCTAACAGTGCAAAGTACATGCCTAGGTCGATTCCTATGCCATATATGACAGTTATCCAGACATGTAATTTATAAGAAACGAAATTTTGACAGTTTTACCAACAACATTCTGACATTCTGTTGCTATATTTGACAGTTATGCAGACATGTAAATCACATAAACGGATTACAGTTTGGCACAGCCATTATACACAACTGTCAAGAAATCCATCGCAAGATTAACGCTGAGATTTTAGACAGTATGTTCTGGGGTTTCACACAATACCTGCAACACAACCGCAGTTTTCTTTCAACCGGTATACGGCAAGATGGTAATGTTGCAATCATGTTTTATTTTTAACCCAACAAGAAACTGCTTGGGACATTGACAGCAGTAAAAGTGAGGAAGTCTTAATTCTAAATCTAGTTGCAGACCAATGAAAGGTTTCTAAGCGGACGATCATTAACGTCATCATTACCAAAAAAAAATCATCATTATCATCATCATCATCTCTCTGTGTCTGTCTGTCTGCTTGTCTCTCTCTCTCCTCTTTTCTCTCTCATCCCCGAACACCAATTATAGATGCTCTTGAAAATAATTTACTGTCTGACAACTTGTACCAACGGTGTTAATTTATACGATGGTAGCAAGTGTTGTCAGACATCCTTCACTAAGGGCCCTCTAAAAGGTATTTAATTGAAAAATATTATGCGGCTCATAATCCTCGGACTTTGCAAAGTATTTCAACCCAGCTCAGTGCCTTAAGCCATGAAATACAAAAGGTATTTGCGACAACACATTTCTTTTATTCATTACGAATATTGTCATATATCGTTTATTGAAATGTTGGTGAACCGACAAATCAAATTCCAGAAGCATATCCTGAAGGGAGATTAAGTGATATCAAGCAGTATTATTGTGGGACAATAATCCCAGATTCTACCTGTCATTAAGATAAATGGAAACCCGAGATTGAATTCATTTTTTTATTCATATTCCCTGGTTCATTGGTGCATATGTTTTAAAACAAGTGTTTGCCTTCACTTATTATTATAGGCCCATATCCTAATGTTCAATCGGGCATATGTGACTGCACATTTGTGGGTATTCCCGGAAGTCCTTCTTGGATCCGGATCATGAGCCGAGCTCACACCCAAATTTAGTGGATTCTTCATTTGCCCATTCCAGAGAGGTCCTGAAAATATCACGGAAATCCGTTTAATGATTGTGTGAGTTATGTTGTGAACAAACACACAAATACGAACGGAAGTGAACGCATACCCTCCTGGCAGAGGCAATAATCAGACGTTATATACACAGATTTGGATAAACAAAGAGAATATTGTATTAGGGTATTGATTTATCTTTGCTTTTTGGGAGTAGATCGCCGGGCATCTATTGATTACTGGGTCCTATTATATATTTTGTTTTTCCTGTTCGCTGCTGTAACACACAGGTGGTATACGGTCTGCAGGAGCAGGAGGTTATATTTCATCATGGAAAATAAACCTTACTTTCTGACAAATCAGTTTCTGATTTATAAGCGTGAGATAGTTTCCCAATAACATTATTTTCTGAAATATCTTTTTTTTTTTTTTTTTTTTTTTTTTTTTTTTATCTTCTTATGATGTCTCAGAATATTGATTTTATTTTTTTCAAGACCTTTCTGTCATCATCGACATCATTAAAAAGAAATCACAAGGTTACATTTCAGATCACAATATTTACAAATACAAAATATACAAAATATGTAAGTTACAAAAAACATTCACATCTTAACTACTCATGTATATGATTCCAGAAACCTCAAATTTAACCATGACTTATGTAGGTAACATGTCTGTCAGAAGTTATGAATTATAATAGAAGAGGCTATATAATCATGTGTTCTAGTGAAGTTTGACATAAATTAGGGTACATGGATAAAAAATATTTAGTTAAAGCCCTTTTTCCCAATAAGCGGGAGTATCGGTTTCCATTTTTTCTCATGTAAAACATATTTATTAGCTTTTTGAGCGACTTTACTTTCCAGGCACTCAATATTAATGAGTTTTTTTATGAATAAGTTCAATGATGGAGGCACCAAGTTTAATCTATTACTAAAGACAATGAATTTGTACAACAACAAAATTAAATTTATAATGTTCTGGTGTTCAGCTTCACCTACACCCATATACATTATTTTTGGGCTTAGAACTGGCATTGTTATTTTTCCCTTTTCAGCCCAATACTTTATTCTTAAATAAAACGTGACTGATATATGACACTCACAGAATAAGTGAAGAACAGATTCATTGGAAATAAAACAATAAGAACACCTCTTTGTATTAACGATGTTCCATTTAAATAGATTCACATTTACTGCAAGTATATTATGTAGAAATCTGAATTGAAACTGTCTGAGGTACATGTCCAAGGTTGTTCTGTAAACAAGAGCAACAGCCTGTTGCAAATTAAAAAAATCGTATTTGTTTAGCAGTTTTTCTCCATTTGTAGGTACTGAAACTATCTTCGTTAAAATTCTGTCGTATATACTCCTGAATGAAACGTTCTTCAAATCTAAAATAACATCTTTGAAAGCAATTACATTACGCTCTTGTACTAACATATCCCTAGATGTTATACCTTGGTCATCAATCATATTCACCCATTTTTTGGGGATAGCTTTTCGCAATGCCATCCAGTGTATGTAAAAGTTACAATAATTTCTACGGTCCTTCGACATGATTTCACTTAATTTCCTTTTTTCACCACTTGTATTATACAAATCATATATATATTTTATACCCAGTTCATCAAAATATCGAAAATAAACCGACTTGCCTCCGATCTTAATATATTTATTATTCCAGAGTTGTTGTGATAAAACAGTTTTAACCAGAACAGGTTCTCCTGAGGTAAAGGACTGCCATATGTGAAAACTGCGCCTATAAAAATCCGGTAGTCCTCCTCTGAATACTACAGGGTCAGTATTACTACTAATATTTCTTATGCCACCAAACGCTTTTAAATAAAAGTTAGGTATTACACAGTATTTTTCGGTATTCTCAGAAATGATTTTCTTAATCCACATTAATCTTTGTGTTTCTATGGTCGTTTCAAGATCAGGCATCCTGATACCCCCATTATCATAACCACTAATCATGACATTATATTTTATTTTTGGTTTTCTCCCGTTCCATATAAATTCTGTCATCACGTCTTTTACTGATTTGATGAATTCTTTCGGTGGTTCTAAAACATTGGTTATATAAGTAAGTTTTGAAATTCCTAAAGACTTTAAAATCGTATTTCTACCAAATATAGTCAAGGAACGTTGTTTCCATATGTTTAGAAGTGTTCTCATTTTTCCAAGCACTCTATTGAAATTTAACATGTTCGATAAGTTCTTGTCATAAGTATACCATAATCCAAGGATTTTCAATGCATCTGTTGTCAAGTCAACCCATTTGAAACCGTCTAAGGTTTCATTAATATCATACTTTGCCATCCATGCGGCTTCACATTTATCCTGATTCACTTGGACTGATGATAATCTCGTGAATTTCTTCAAAACAGTACATAAAACATTCATGGAATTTATGTCTTTTAGAAAATACGTGGTATCATCCGCAAATATACATTGTTTTATCTCGTTCCCG
This sequence comes from Sipunculus nudus, assembly GCA_026874595.1. Classification (NCBI taxonomy): domain Eukaryota; kingdom Metazoa; phylum Annelida; class Sipuncula; order Golfingiida; family Sipunculidae; genus Sipunculus; species Sipunculus nudus. Next base: position 33,722,791 of record CM049306.1, on the reverse strand, counting down.
TTAATAGTAATTCCTTTTATATCAACAGATTGGCGTACCATTATTGCCAATATTTCAATAGCTAATACAAACAGGTACGGCGCTAGAGGATCCCCTTGTCTAGTCCCCTTTGCCACTTTTATGTAACCTGTTGTATAACCGTTATTTATAATACAGCTTTGAATATCTGTGTGGAGGAGTTTGACCCATCCGATAAAACTTTCTCCAAAGCCAAACTTTTCTAACACACTGAACAAATAATTATGACCAATCGAATCAAATGCAGCTGCAAAATCCACTGCGAACAGTATATGTGGCTTATTTTCTTGGAAACAGTAGTTAACAATATCACTAATTATTCTATTTGTTTCATTTATATTCCGACCGGGCACAAAGGCTGTCTGATCCGTATTTATTATATTAGGGAGAACTGCTCTGATACGGTTCGCCATAACTTTACTTATTATTTTACAGTCTACATTGACCAAACTTATAGGTCTCCAAGATGATAGTAAGCGATTATCTTTACCTGTTTTTTCAATTAAGGTCACAACTGCTTGCCTTTGACAAGGAGTGAGTTTCCCTTCCTTAAAACATTTATTTAAGCATAGAACTAAATCACTACCGATCAAATCAAAGAATTTCAAGTAGAACTCTTTCGGTAGTCCATCGTTTCCAGGAGATTTATTATTTTTCATTTGCTTAAGAACATGTATTCTCGTTTTGCGAGACAGGACCCTCGCAGCTGGCTGCCTCATCTGGAGTTAATTTTGGGATGTTCATACTTGATAACAATTCATGACACTCTTCCTTAGATAGACAGTTATTACTCTTATATTTATTTTCATAAAATCTTCTTAGTTCAGCCAATATTAATTTTTGGTCACTGATCTCTTTCTCATTACATAACAATTTTCGTATTGTGGATTTAGTTTTATTTCTTTTTTCCAAGTTTAAAAAATATTTCGTGTTACGTTCTCCATGTTCAAACCAATTAACCCTGGATCTTATTATATGACCATCTGTTATTCTATCATAGTAGGACTCAAGTTCCCGTTGGATTATTTCACATTCATGCAAGGAAGATACACTTTGAGCTTCCGTCAATCGTTTTTCCAGTATGTGTAATTTCTGTTTTTCTTTCTGGCGTTTCCTTTTAGAGAAGCAGATGGAAAATTCTCTAATTTTAAATTTAAGATATTCCCACCATTTTGTAATGTTTTCAATGTTTTCATATTCTTTTTTCCATCTTTTGATATTCTGTCGTAGTTCTATTACATAATTTGTATCGTCAAGTAGCGATACATTTAACTTCCAGTAGGACGGACCATGTTTAACCATATGGGACGGAGAAAAATTACATTTAACAGCGCAGTGATCAGTTGATATTGATGAAAAAATATCCACTTGGTTTACTTGACTGTTTAAATCGCTTGATATAAAGATATAATCGAGCCTCCTTTTCATACTGGGACTCATACTACTCCAAGTAAACTTCTCCTTTGTCGGATTCCTTACCCTCCAAATGTCTATTAAACTATACATCTGCATAATATTGTTCATGGTTTGAATAGACTTAACCTTCGGGTGATAATTTCCACCTTCTGTATCAGATCGAGTGAAACAAAAATTGAAATCTCCACCCCAGATTATTTTAATATCATTACCCAGATCAAAATTCGTAATTTTTTCAGAAATGCCTTTTAAATATGCAACTTGACCCTTTTCAGTGTTTGGTGCATACGTATTTATAAATAAGAATTGTTGACCATTTAAATTCGCTCTCAAGAAGAGACTTCGTCCCTCCTGATCATTCTCCACAATAATATCCGTACAGTCTAAGTATTTACCGACAAGTATGGCAACTCCTTTAGACTGGTTTGTACCATGAGAATAATAAATAACTCCCTGCCATTCCTTTCTCCACGAATATTCATCACTTTTTAAACTGTGGACTTCTTGTAAAAAAATAATACTATTATCTCCACCATGATCAAGTAGCCATTGGAGTATCTTCCTCCTTTTCCTGTACCCTCGCAACCCTCTTACATTTAGGGTAATAACTGAGAAACCAGACATAAATAATTACTGATGAAGATAAAGTAACCCCTCTGCATATCTGCTTTGTCTTTATGTTCTCTTAATAAGTTTGAACTATTTTTTACAATTAACTCCTGTGACAGGCTTTTTGTCCTTACACTATAAATAACCATGTTTTGTGATATTAATGAATGCATAAGTAGTATGATTGCAATGGTGAACACAATTAATAGCATAAATGTTAGTGTAACCATGAAAAGACACTTGGCGATAATCGAGGTAACTCCCAAAAAAGTCCAATCAGGACAGAATTCCGGAATCTTATTCGGAATTCAAATAAGATGTCTAATCTTAAAGATAGATAAAAAATTTGGGGCACGAAATGGTTGACTGGCTCCGATGTTAATTATAAGGTATGAAGAGTAGTTCTTCTTTATATTGGCTATTGGATTTTATTGTTAATACAGAATATTTTAAAAAGAATGTTAATTATATGTATATAATCCATTTATTATTTTTATTATTTTATGATATTCAGCACACATATAACAATCCTAAACTCTCATATCAACAACAATAACATGATTAACAAATGGTTATTTAAAATCCAGTATGAATGTACCTGCTTTAAACAGGGCGGGCTGCTCTAGATTTCAGAGTACTAACAATCGGCGTGGAGGCCATCTGTGGGAAATTACAGATTGCCTCACTGTACGATGCCGGGGGGTTTTGTTCCAGGTGTTCAGTCCATGCCTGTAGTTTGCGCGGGCTCGTGAAACGGTGCGTCTTGGATGCCTGGTCCCTTATGAACAAAACTCCGTCGATGGTCCAACAGTCTTTAACGAGATTGTCGCGCTTGAGGCGTAATCCTGACTGCAACATGCCTAATCGTGTTCGAGTTAAGTCCTCATTGACATAGATCCCTTTCGTTCTCTCACCTGACATTTTAAGCTTGGATTTTGCCTTCATCACTAACTCTTTTGTTTTGTGTGAATGGAACTTGACCAGGATTTGTCTGGGTTTATCCTGTAATCCTGGTCGCCCAACTCTGTGGGAGCGCTCTATGTCTCTATGAGAAAGTTCCAGTCCCATATGATCTCTGGCCATTTTTACAAACATACTTTCTGTGTCCTCATCGTTCTGTTCAGTCCAAGAATTAACAATGCGAACAGAGTTTCTTCTTGAATACTGTTGCTGTTGATCCAGCTCCTCTTTCATTTTAACAACAGAGTCCTCAAGCTGTACTACCCGATTTGAGAGTTCATCGATTTTTTGTTCATACACTGTGAGTCTTTGTTCAACAGCTGCATCAATTATATTTTTTAGTGTTGTTTGTACAGATTCACAAGTTAAGGCTTGAGTAAAAAACAAGGTAAATTTGTCTGAATCCTCAATTATAATAGGAGCTTTGTCGTCCTTAAATTCTAAACTAGCTGGAGGATCGTCATAGGATGATTCAAGTCCTAATCTACTCATATTGGTACGTTTTTTGTCCTGATATTTAATTGAAGAATCCCCAGATGAGTCACTCAAGATTCTCTTTTGTGAAGGTGTACCTGCCATACATAGAAGGGAAAGGGTGATCTGATACGGGGGGGGGGGGGGGGTCTAGCATTTGTTTACAACATGGACGCCTTGACGCTGCGTTGTCAAGCAGAGTTAACCCAGGTAGAAATCAATGTTTTTTTTAGTAATCTTACATTTAATACCTATGAACGACTCTACAGATTGTCTCCAATATAGATAAGTTACGTGTCAAACATGAATTATATCACCTTGACCCACATATCAACTTTTTTTAACTGAAAACATCGGAGCCAGTCCTTACCTGCGTGCTACTCGATCAGCGCCATCTATCTAGCTGATGAAATATCAGTTTGTGATTTATAGGCGTGAGAATGTTCGTCAATAACATTATTTTTTTACTTACAGTTTGTGATATGAAAGCGTTGGAATGTTTGTCAATAACATTATTTTCCGACAAATCAGTTTTAATTTATATATAAGCTTGTCAATGTTCTTTAAAAGGTACGTGACTTATTTTTTACAAATATTAGCGTGTTGTATTTTATGCAGATATGACCTTGACGTATTTTGTATGAACCAGCGTGACGTGGTTTTTGCACATACTTGGATGATGAATTTTATGAAAATACTTGGATGATGCATTTTATGCAAATATTTTGATGATGTATTTTATGCAAATTAATACCAGCGTGACGAATTTTAGGCAATAACTAATGATCCAAAAATATCAACTTACATGTGTGTCCGTATATTTTAATAAAATGAAACAGCGAGACAAGGGAGGGGTTTTATTTCATAAAAGGTAAAGTAGCAAATAAATTATCTGAACTGGTTGGCCTGAAAATACAAAGCGTTGGCTCACTGGTTTTGTTTTGAGTTCATACACAGAGAGGATTTTGCTTTTGCGGAGGTATGCACTCTACTTAGTGCCCTCTATAGTTCCCGGCCAGGCTACCGAGCTGGATCAATGGAAGCAACATGACGCATCCTCATTAAGTTGTATCAGCAAACAGAACGAATGGTATCAGACATGCTTTTACAGATTACATGTACCTTACATCGCCTTCCACGACACGACAAAAGGCTTCGGTGGAGCGTTGGCTGGAGTGGTATACAAGCTAGAGTTTAGTTGGGCAAAGCGGAAGGGTTCAAGAACGGAGCTGTTTGTTTATATTGCCAACAAGGCCGTCGGTAGCGTAGTCACCCCAAAGGTGACTGGTTTTCCTCAGACTGGTGGTAATTCATACAAAATGCCCGGGGTCAGTTTCGGGTGATTAGGTAAAACACCTCCCGCCGAGCAGGGGCCTGTGCAACAATCGCCCATCGGTCATTTTCGCCAGTGCTGGAGATGGCGTGAGAAGCTCCAGATAGATCGTAATATAGCACCCAGATAAAACCGCCAGCACAAACGGGCGAACCCGCAGAGCCACTCGGTGGTCCTCTATCGTTCAGCTGACCGTATATTACCCGTAGCACTGTATAAACCTTTCCCGTTCGACGCCAACGGAGGGCGTTCTTAACCTCACAGTAAACCATAGAATAACTAGTTCATTAAACTGCAAACTCCCAAGGGTCCAGCCGTGAGGAAAACGACCAGGAAAAGAGACTCTCTTCATCAACCAGTGACGTAAGATGCCACACTAGATAACCAATAAACTGCAGCCCTCTGACCGTCGGCAGCTCTGGATGCTGTTCTGTCTTTCTTTATTACAGGATAAAAAAATAAACTTTGGAATTTGTTGGTGACTCTGTCTACGTAATGAGGAGGGATTAACCCAGAAGTCGTTGATAACACATTTTTTCTTATAAAGAAGTCTTGGTATTCACTTGTTTATAAAGAAGGTAGGACTAATCAGCTATTCCTGAGAGATCGGGACGAGCTTTAAGGTTATTTAATACACTGCATTCAATCGGTTTGGTTTAATTCAGGTTCACAAAAAAAATTAAAAAAAGTTTCAATCTAAGAAACCAAATTAATGACAAATATGCAGGTAATTTTGTATTTCTTGACACTGATTTCATGTAATGTGTAAGTTTTACAAAATATATGACTTACAACTGAACTGCTCTCATTTGAAATTTATTACACTCACTTCAAACCCTGTGGCAAACATCAGTGACATTCCGGTCTCTGTGGCTCAGGGGCAGAGCCGGGAGATCGTGGGTTCGAATCTCAGCCGAAGCAGTGAGGTTTTTCACGGTCGGCCCAACCCTGGGAGAGCGCTCTGCAGGCTTAATGAGAAGGCTGTGTACCACAGCCGTGTATCACCCACATACGAGTGCGTCTTTTTGGGGGTTTCTCGATGTCATGACCCATCAATGGGGATGATTACACACCCAGGACCCGCAGGTGCGGTAGACACCGGGCCTTGGTGACACCAGGATACAAAAATAAATTAAAATGATAGAAAGCGAGTGCTACAGCCATGTCAAGTAGTCCCAAACCGAAATAGAAACTCTGCAGATGTACATACTTAGGTTAAGAATTAGATAAGTCTGCATTAAAAAAAAACATGAAGGCGGTCACCTCCACATAAAAAAAAACAAAAATCAGTGACATATGTTCTTATAAAAATTTTGTTTAGGCCTTCATGATAGATAAATTAGACGGAAATGTGTGACACTAGGCTTACAATTTTTAATGTGTTTTACTTTCTTCTAGTCGTACCAATGTTAATCTTTTATTATAAATTCATCTAGCTGTTATATGGAAAGAAAATTGGCCACTTTCGACTGACCGTTGATTTCAGGAACATGGTATCACAGCAGCCACCAGATGGCGTAGGAAGTTCATCTTCCCGAAGCATTATTATTAACCCTATTCTGTTTAAGATGCGCTGAGGAGTTTTACTTAGAAAAATCGTTGCATTATTTACACGAAAATGGCCATTAGGCCTGAAAACATTTGATCACAGAGTCGTATTAATACTCATAAGATGATTTTTTTAGACAGATTTGAAAGGTATTTTATACCATTTGCGCCAGATGTCTTTTCCATTTAAAAAAAAACACCTCTTGGTTAATAGGGCTGGGTATCGGTCAGCCTATACAGGTACAATACGTATTGCAATATACGTACAGCGATACTCGATACGTATTGACGATACACGTTTTCTTTGTGTATCATTTCTGAATATAAGCTTGGTGAATTAGTTAGTAATTGTAAGGGAAGAACCGAGAATTGAATATACATTCGTCATACAATATCTGATCTCATTTAAGTCTTATAAGGTCAATATGGGAAATAAAAAGCAACTTAAGGTTTATAAATAACACAGGTTATAGTTCTGGTTGGTGTTGTATGACTATATTTGTTAGCTATTTTGGTGTTTCATCGCTACAGCAAGTATAGCGTATCGGTAACCGTATCGACGTGGCGTGTCGGTATGTATCGATATTTCGGTACATACTGTTACAGTCCTATTGTTCATGATGTGGGTCTACAAATCTAGACAGAAGTAAAAATCGAATGGTTTGGTTTGTTCTAGCTTGGTCTGGTCCTCTGGCATAAGAGAGACATCGAGATATATCAAATGCCGGAAGCCCCACCGCACATCTCGATGAGCATACACATATATTCGTTATTTGTACCACAGCTTTTACTTTAAATTAAAAAAAATAACCACCATGTGTGAGAACGTCTTCGTTATAACTCAGACATGTAGGTAAATCCCTCTGCAAGCATGCCTGTTAATTTTCTGATTGAGCACTATCAGGTCTCTCACCTGTTTAAAATGACTGCAAGCTAAATTCCAAGAGAAAATGAAGCTACTTCGGGTACCATTTATTATATATTCGCCTAATTTAAGATTTTCCGCTGTGTACAGCGATAATGCATTTATTTTCCAGTATTAGTCCAGTATAAATTATTGTGATTTCGCGGCTATGTTCTAACCAGAAACAATCCCACGAATTGTATTGACACAGTGTGTATGCCCAGTATAGGTTTGCAGGTTAATATTTACAAACTTTAGTCCAGAAAGATATACTTCAACCTCAATTTGCATACTCCTGTTTTTCGTTATTTGATGGGATAAGCGCCTCAATTTTTTAAGATGTCTTGTCTAATTCTTACTCAAGTATGTACGTTTATGGAGTTCCATGTCGGTTCGGGAATACGTGACAGGGCGGTCGCACTGGCTTCCTATCCTGTTTTGTATCCTGGTGTCAACCAGGCCCGGTGTCTACCAACCGTGCACAGCCTTCCCATTAATTCTGCAGAGCGCTCACCTGGGTGAGAACCTACCATGAATGGTCTCACCGTTCATCTGATGAGAATATGAACATATTCTTGTTCTAGCGGTTTTGAATTTTCATCCACGTCTCATTGATCCTCATACTGACAGGTCTATGGCTACGCTATCACATGTATAATGGACAAAGCCTGACACAGGGGAAATTTTAACTACCAAAATCAAACCTGAAAGACAAAAGGCGAAGAATACACTGTTTACAAACAGTATACAAAAACGCATGTAAAAAATATGGATAAATTGTTTGCATTATACAAAGATAAAAAAAGCAATTAACCTTAATTATTGTTTACTGTTAGGAAGGTATTAAATTCACACATCCAGAAATAAAGCTGTTTCTTTTTCTTGATACAAAATACTTCTTCGTAGCCGTTATATATTAAAGTGTGTTCTCTCGCAGTCAATGGTTCATCGGAAGACACTGATAAAAAATAATATTTTCAGCTTTCATTTAAAAGGCTTAAGAATTATAGTTTTAAAAATGTACATTGAACAATTTGCTTTTTTTTATATATCAGTATATGTTATTGGTGTATGATAAAATAAACAACACGGACGTGCATCGATGATGAAAATATAAAAAAAAGCAAGATAAGCCGAATTTTTTAATGTTTTTATCTGAGATGCAAAATAAAAGAACGCATGTCATTTGATTGGTTCAATTGCCGTGTTCATTATACTTGAAATAGACGCTAGAGCGGATCGCTGAATCAAGTGAAAACGTAGCCATAGAATTTCTGATCTGAAGATGGTCTGTCGGTCTACCTGTCGGTATAAGACGTTGAGCCTCAAAAGTCAGGAATCTCACAGCAACGACTTATTGACAGCAACAAAGAACATGCAACACTGCGCATGCCCTGATCTCCCCAATGAGTCTATATTAATAGGAATCAGCGTGGAGCTTCCCGTGAGGGCTATTTATACCCCTTATATGACGTTGTACGAGTGTACGAGAAAACATCACTCATTTATACTTCCAGATAGCTGACTAGGTCATGCGCTTTGGGGAATCATTCAATTAATTAACTCGTGGACACAACAGAGTTCGAAAAGTATGAAGTGATTCATGTAAAATATCGTGGGGATGAAGGTCTGAAGTTCGGAATATTTGATAAACTGTGGATTCAGCACAAATGATATGTAAGAAAGTATGGTATCTACATTTGTTTCACAAGGGACTGTGGGATGAAGGTTTTGCATACTCATAATCTATATATCATTTGTGAGCCAACTTTCTATAGAATAAGGATCTGACATGAATTATGTTTACTTTAAAAGTATCAGCTGTAGTGTTTAAGTAACGTCCGTGCTTCCCGGGTTATATAAATGAGGATGTCTAAGCGAGGGCCTTTACGGTAGGAAATGTGATCCTTTCATGCGCAATACCCCAATAACAAGCTACACCGTTGTCTGGCAGAGAGGATTTAGATACCTGACGACCCATAGGACTACGAAATTATCCATCACTAAATTGAATTTAAGGCTGAGTTGGTGTTGGTGGTGTCTTAGCCGCGTTTATGTAACATGTTACGGGGGAAGTGTCGGTGTGCATTTTGTGAGGGGATTTCCTGATGAGGTCGTGTTTCTTGCGCGACTACCTCTCTCCCCTGCATATAAAGGTTAACGTGTCAGTTCAATCAGTAGAACGGCAGCCTGTGAAACGATGTCGACAGCAGGCCACGGATTGCGCTATTAAAACTGCAGAAGAAAAGCCATATTAATGGCTTTATGGGCAAACATATTAACTTACCGATTTCGGCCTGATATTTTCACTGATACCCTAACCTTTGAAAGGCAAACGCTAGGTGATGTACACACACAGGCGTCGTTAATATGTGGTCCGCCTGGGAGATAATTGTAAAGTGTAACCCACCTAAAACAACTGAGACACAGGGGTTTATTTATCTCTAGTCCATTAGAGAGAACTGAATTATGTTGTGCATCCAGAAAATCCATTTGTGTTGCTATACTGAATTAAAAAACGCCTGTTTTGTATAACAATAACCAGACCTCTTCTTTATTAAATCTGCATCTTTCTCTTTGTCTTTTGACATTTGGAAACAAAATTAAGGAATCTGATACTGTATATAATTGAACAGAATATATTTTCATCTGACCAAACAGCCTGATAAATATGCGTAAAAAATCAAATTTCACACTCTGTTGATTAATTCACACCTAAGAATCATTTTTCGACACTACTCTTAACTCTTAATGGTTTTGGAGAGAAGCGAGTAAATACAGATATTTATCACATTAACAATGTCAAGCGACCACATCATAGTTAGAGACGCATTCCTAACCCTGTTAAGAACGGGACGCGTTCTGGTGGCTTGAGTGTGGTTGACGTCCTATCCGAGCTTCGGAGTTGGAACAAGGCGAATAAGAGCGCCTAGTTTTACACGATTATTATCACTGGGATATCAAATTGTTCTAAAAATTCTCCTTTGTGAATTAAATGTAGTTTACCTCATTTATTTGGGTTTTTTTATATTTTATTATACACTCTGAAGAAAATATGTTTACTCATGTATACTGTCCTTTTACTACCTATAATCCGTTTTGTTATACTCCCAACGCACGGGGATTATTTGCTGTGCATTGCCAGCAGGGGAGCGGTGTGAATTTGTTCCCTTGACAAACATCATCAAGTATAATGAACACGGCAAACAAACGACGTTTCGACTTTTTACAGCGGGATTCTTGAATACCTGGATGTTTTCAGGTATTGCCAAGTTCTCACTCAGACAATCTATGTTGGGCACAGTCAATAAACACTGTTGATTTGTCGGCGGTCTAAGATTAATGTAGACTGGTACGTATACGACGCGCTATTACGGCCAGTCAGTTTAAGCATGGCACAAAATATATACACAGCTGGTTTGTTGGCGGTCTACGGCAAATGTAGACTGCACGGAGTACTAGTCTACGGCAAATTCTCCGCGTGCAAGAAGTGGTTAAATGAAATTTATCAGTAGAAGGAATGTAATGAGAACACCGCGTCAGAAATACAGCTTAACTAAAGCAGACCACTCAAAAAAAAGTAACATCTAAATTCTTTAAATTCATGCGATTGACCAGGGGGTTTTCGTCGATTCATGTCAATCATGAGCAAGGGATTAATTTTCAACTTACCATCAGGAACATATAGACCACCATTGCATCGTGTACATATTTCGTAGGCCTACATTCAAATATCACACTCCCCAGATTCATCCGTATGTTTACACGAGACCTTTAATCAAATCAATCACTACACGCAACAGCTAAAGCCAAAATGTGGTTAGTTTTATTGTGACAGTGACGCAACACCTGAGGGACCAGTCCTGTTTTCGAATTGCATCATTGTCTCAGCGCAGCTGTCAGATAAAAAATGATAAATTAGTTTGTCAGAGAGTAACATTTATTAGCAATGATGAGAGATTACATTTGGGTCCTGCAGGGAAGCCGTATACCTTTGTGTCAACAGGACATTTACTCTTTGACAATAAAATGGTATAAAAAAGTACAAAATGGTACTCAGTACGCAGAACATGTAAACGGGATCTATACGGAATTTGCTTAGATTTATTTAGTGAAATGTTTGCATGGGGGGAATAAACCAAAACCGCATTGAGTGTGATTACATCTACCTTAAGGATGGGCTCCTGCCATGTGCTTTGATCTGTTCGCTGATATTTTATTGATAGACGCATGGAAATATAGGTATTGAATAAAAAGGACACACGAGTGTGTTGCAGCCATCTCATTTACAACTTAGGTCAATATATATACAAAGGAAGTGTACGAAGGAAGGGCTTCAGCCAAGGCCCCTGTATTCGGGATATTTTCAGTCCCTCCCAGGCACGCAGTGAAGGAATTTTAGGAGCAGCCACTGCTTTTAAAAGCTTGCAACAAAATATGTTTGACACAGTTTGATTTGCGTTGGTCTTTATGAGAGAGAGAGAGAGAGAGAGAGAGAGAGAGAGAGAACTATAGCATGATTTTGATAGAATTAATTTGTGTTGGTCGTTATGGTATAATATATATAGGTTTGAGGTTTATGATACTGATAAGATAATGATTCGTTCAGAACCTGTTCGTGGGTCTGTAACTTCATTTAGAATTGAGCAATTTTGTTACAGTTCCTCACCTGTACCGTTGTTTTCTGTTGATTAAAAAAATTAACAATAAACCATTGACTGAAACCTTCAGGTATACCGGTTGGAAAACAATTTATTAATGTGTTGCAAGTATTTCATGCAATACCAGAATCATATGTGTAAAACCTAGCGTTAATCTTGGGACTGAATTCATCACAGTTGTGTGTGAAGACTATGCCAGTTGATCATCGGCTTATGTGTGATTTACATGCCCGAACTGTCAACTATGGCAACAGTTTGTGAGAATGCCAGTCACACTATACCGTTGCCACAGTCATCATGATCGAACATTAAGAAACCAAAATAAATTTGTCTTTTACACACACCCACACACCATGGCTCTCCCAGGGCCTTCTTAACACCAATAGGGGCCCCTTGGCGAAACAATTGGCTGGGGCCCCCGACACGCAACTAAGCAGAAACACTACAAAGTATACAGGTATACTCGTGAACCCAAGCCCCCACCAACACCGTACCCCATAAAATTCCTCCCAGCTCTAATAAGACTGTACAAAACCTAAAACTTGTTAACACACATTACATTTGCAGCACAAAGACGAATATTGAGTTAGTAGTACAATTTAATAGGTGGTATATGTACACCGCACACAGTGATACCGTGAGTCCGCAGTGATTACAGGGACACATCTAATTTAGTCTGGTAGAAATTACACTTTACTCTAGCGATAAAAAATTCAGATATTTAAAAAAAAACAGTTATCACTTAAATAACAGATAATACTCCAGCCCATCCCCTGATGATTAAAGAGAATTTGTTTGATAAACAAACCCGTATACTCAGTGAATACGCATGTGCACCCTCAAATGTTTGCAGTTGCAGAAAGAATATCATCTGTATAATGTGAAAATGCGCTTAACACCGATACCATTAACCGCAGTTACCATATAATCATCATAATTTAATCATCATTTTAATCAACTGATCTTCCTGACGTCAAGCAAGGGCTTATCAAGAGCTCCGGTGCAATGAAACGACTGCTATGCATGCAGTGTGAACACATTTTCTTTCGCTTTCAAAAATCAATGCAAATGTTGGTGCATATGCATGCATGGCCCCTTCAACCCTTGTGGCCTTTGGCCATGTGCCCAGTGTACCCATGCTTTGAGACGGCCCTGTTCACAGACACACACACCCACACATCACAGGACTCGCACACAAAACATGGGCCATTCACACAAAATTATTCCAGACTTTTAATTCGCATAGTCGATATATATTTTACAAATGCCTGCATCTAAATGTCGAACAAATGTGGAAGCATATGACCATTGACTGTTTTTATATTAACAATAGAAATATCAAATAAAGTTTTGTATAGTTATGGTATTTTTATTGTATGCAGCAGTGTGTTTTTTCAGCGCTAGCGTTGTCTGTTGCTATGACGGCATAGCCCGGCCCACGCTTGGAGTCTCACGGGTAAACAGCGGTCATGCTAGTCTGGGGCTTTTTCGCCTGGCCGATCCGGGCCGGCCCACGTGTTAACCCTGATATGTAAAAACACAGCGATGTTGTCCTAGATGTTTCCCGTAACGCGTGTGTACTGTGTATCATGTTAGGTTCTTTGGATTGTTCGAGAAATGGAAAGTTCTCGGCTTGAGGTGAAAGTTATAAATAAGGGGCTGTGTTTTAGAGCTAAACGAGAGAGGAGAGAAATATTCCAGCGGACATAGAAGCGTGTAAGTCAGTTGTTGAACTTTTCCGATAAGTGCGGCAATTATAGATTTTCTTCTAAATTTGTGACGGATCTTAAATAGTCTTCAGTTTGCTTTCGGGATTATAACAAGAAATTGACCTTTGGATTACAACGGATTGATTTTGTGAATGAACTGGAATATTATTCTCTGAGAAGATTTATGTGACTGTTCATCTGGGTTGTACGTTAATAAAGACTTGTTATCGATGTGACAGTGGTGGTATCCAGGTACTGTACACTTTATTTATATACTTGTATTGATTTGCAGTTGTACTGTTGTTATACTGTCAAATTGTACTGATTTAGTGTTTTGTAATGTAAGGATTGTTTTAATAATGGAATTATAATTATTTGTTAACAAAAAACCACTGACTTCTTTATTCATTCCCCTAGACATTTCACGCTGTCTAGTGTTACAAAATCTAATTGTATCCGCCAAAACGAAGTTTTGCGGATACTATGTTTTTGACCGGGTTCCGCCGCCGCCGCCGCCGCCGCGTTCGTTTCCGGAGAACTCCTCTGAGACTACTGGACAGATTTTTCCGAAACTTACACAAATTATCGGGTCACATGTGAACTGGTGCCTAACCAAGTGACCTTGACCTCTGACCTTTCGTCTCTGCCCAGCGTCCGTTTGTGCGTCTGTTTCCACACATAAACCCATATATCTCGGGAACCGTTTGACCGATCCGGAAAAATTTTTTACACAAATGTAGCCCTGGGAAAGCTTTATAACATACACAACAAAAGGTGGCGCCACCTGCAACCATGTTTGCACAGTGTCCATCTGTTCATCTGCCTGGGGTTAAAATCACTCATATCTCTGCAGTGATTTGACTAATTCACCTAAAATTCGGCATGCATATACATCCTAGATAGCTTTCTCGATTTTGTGACAGGTGGCGCCACCTACATTCACGTTAACGCTCCACACATAATCCCATATATCTCAGGAACCGTTTGACCGATCCGGAAAAAATTTTACACAAATGTAGCCCTGGGATAGCTTTATAACATACACAACAAAAGGTGGCGCCACCTGCAACCATGTTTGCACAGTGTCAATCTGTTCATCTGCCTGGGGTTAAAATCACTCATATCTCTGCAGTGGTTTGACTAATTCACCTAAAATTCGGCATGCATATACATCCTAGATAGCTTTCTCGATTTTGTGACAGGTGGCGCCACCTACATTCACGTTAACGCTCCACACATAATCCCATATATCTCGGGAACCGTTTGACCGATCCGGAAAAAATTTTTACACAAATGTAGCCCTGGGATAGCTTTATTACATACACAACAAAAGGTGGCGCCACCTGCTACCATGTGTGCACAATGTCCATTTGTTCATCTGCCTGGGGTTAAAATCACTCATATCTCTGCAGTGGTTTGACTAATTCACCTAAAATTCGGCATGTGTATACATCCTAGATAGCTTTCTTGATTTTATGACAGGTGGCGCCACCTACATTCACGTTAACACTCCACACATAAATCCATATATCTCAGGAACCGTTTGACCGATCCGGAAAAATTTTTTACACAAATGTAGCCCTGGGATAGCTTTATAACATACACAACAAAAGGTGGCGCCACCTGCAACCATGTTTGCACAGTGTCCATTTGTTAATCTGCCTGGGGTTAAAATCACTCATATCTCTGCAGTGGTTTGACTAATTCACCTAAAATTCGGCATGTGTATACATCCTAGATAGCTTTCTTGATTTTATGACAGGTGGCGCCACCTACATTCACGTTTATGCTGCAGACATCCAAGCTCATATCTCGGAAACCGTTTGACCAATCAGGAAAAAAACTATACACAAATGTAGCCCTTGGATAGCTTTATAACATGAACAAAAATGGTGGCGCCACCTGCAGCCATTTTTGCACAGCGTCCATCTGTTTGTCTGCTGTGGGATAAAATTACTCATATCTCTGCAGTGGTTTGACTTTTCCACATGAAATTTTGCATGTGTATATATCTTGGATAGTTTCTCGTTCAAATAACAGGTGGCGCCACCTACAATCATGTTTATGTGGCAGAGATCCATTTTAATATTTAACACATGTAACTCTATATCCCCTTGCCACTCAATCAATGCCTCACTTCACCCGTCCTTCTCTGATTTTGGCGGATACACGTAGTCGCTTGTCGACTACCCGTATTCTAGTTTTTTATTATCTCCATTATAAACAATTTATGTTCGTCACGACTACGTGATCTTTCGATATTAGGTTCCGAAACAGTGTAAAGAAATTTGATAAAAAAATATATGAAAATACACTCTGTTTTAACACAGCCATGATCTCTGGTACATCCACAAAAACACGAGCTAATCGGGCATTCAGTATGCCATATTCACACTTAGCATAGGACATTCACATCTACGCTCAGTATATTATATTTTAATATTATACTATGACGGGCAAATTGTTAATGTCCTATGACCAGCTTGTAAACGTCATATGGGCAGTGTGTTAATATCATTTATGTGGTTAATATTCTATACGCTCTTGTATAAGCTGATCCATATATTGCCAGTGAAATCACGTGAAGTGTGTAAGAATTGGTGCAAACCTCTTTCACTCCTCTTTTAAAAAGTTTGTCTCAACGTACAGCATTACCTATAGCATTGCAAAGCGTAGCAGCTTACCTGAAGAAAATCGCAAGAATGCTAACTGATGTTCGGTATATATCGTTCCTAAAGCCTATGTTGGTCGTAGCAGAAGCTCGGTGGTCCTTGTAATTCGTAGTAACTAGTAGCTCTTAAGACCCAAACTGCGGTTTTTATTGTGATGAACTCATAATAGCGATGATGATAATGATTCGAAGCAGCATTGTGGGACTTCTTAGTGGCCTATTCCCTGTCATGTCATCAGGGCCGAATCGCGCGGAATTTCATATCCTTCGATATCTTTCATGATTTTAGCACATCGGGAGATCAACTCGTGGAGGTGGGAATTAGACTGGCCCAGTCCATGAAATGGTTATGACTTAATTGTTGCTTCTGACAGAAACATCCCCACGTTGTATCGAACTTAGTATCGGTATCGCCACCTTGCGGCAACTCATATATCTAATTTACCACTATCTGACCCTCTTATATCATGGACTGGTAATCTTGGCCGGTTCCCGGACGGTCACGCAACACCTCACCGCCTCGCTGAAATAAGGTCTTTTCCAGTGACGTCAGCAGTTGTCTTTCCCAGAATCTTTTTTTTTCAAAACCAACATGGTTCACTTAGTCATCGCCTATTCCGGGCTTCCAGTTGGCAGCTTATATTCCCATTTAATATGTCTTAATATTTTTAGGCCGTCGCTTATGTTGAGTTTGGCGAGACTTTAAAACACTATAACCCTCAGCCTCAGTGTTAACGTTTATTCGACCACCACTCTTGGAAATGGGCCTGTTAAAACATAATGTTGGCTTAACAAACTCTGGCTCAGCCAATAAGCGATATTCTGGTGCACACGCGACGAGCGCAGTCAAATGTACCGGCTGACTAAAACGATCACGAATCGTGAGTTTTGACAGTTATTACACGGGTTCTGACAAATGCTGCCAGCTGCTCTTGTTATCTCGGCAGAGGGAATTTTACTGGACCTGTCGATACAAAATTGTTTCGATAGTGTCTACAATATGCACTTACATGTAGCCCATGGACCGTAATATCCATTCAGCAGAGATACGAAGGTCCATGTGTGGACTACCTGAATACATGATTTCAGTGCGAATCTTACCAAGCGGTCAAGCTTTGGGACCGCTGTTGGCGTTCTCATAGCAACAACGCAACTCACATGAGGCGTGACGGCCTGGGATGCAAATACGGGGAATCGTAAGGTCCTTAAAGAGCCTTGTGACGCCTATAATGGACTACCGGCGACCAGGCTGTCGCCTCATGGTCACCGGAAAACAGGCGACTTGACCTCCGCTACGACAATAGTCACCGACAAGCAACAACAGGTTGACACACAATCGCCGTGACAAAGGACAATCACCTACGACAACCTACGACCACATCTACGACAATGACGACTACACTAGCGACAACCTACGACACCAGAATTCATGCTACGTCCACTCGCGACAAGCTTCGACGAGTCTCTATCCTGTGCTATGTGAGGAGACGGAGACAAGGATAGGCCCCGTTTCAAGTGTACTAGCCCACGACGGGACGTACGACAACTCTAGGCACCTGGCGATAGCCTGTGACAGGACCTACGACAATCCATGTCACCTGGCGACAGCCTACGACTCCGCCTTCGCTAGTAGAAGACAGGCAACGCTCACTGGCGTGAAATAGCTGTCCCCTGATAATTTTGAACATTTTGAAAATCCAGCAGCGACAGGTAAGAGGCAACGCGTTTTTGAGCGACTTCGGGCGACTACAGGCGACCTCACAGGCGAACATGAGGCGAAAGCCTGGTCGCCTGTAGTCGCCTATAGAGTTGCCTAAGTTGGAAAGCCCCAGTAATATGCAAATATTATGGATTCCCCATACGAACTTTACAGGGCTTTAGTGATAAGAGCTGGCACTGAGTTAAGTCTTTCGGTACATGGAATCACGTTTTATTTCAAGCATTTTATTAGTAAATGTAAAACTTATGCCCAGGCACGGCTAGTGGGAATGCGCTTTCACCTGTAAGTTTCGATTGCAATCAACTGAATCAAGTCCGCTGTCGCTGGCGTAACAAACATTAAAAACATGCATGTAAGTTGGTTATTATAAAGATGTGTCTAATTGAGATATGTTTCTAAAATGCCGATGGTCCAGGAGTTCAACTTCCTGATTTATGACAAGAATAATTTTGCATAATGAATTTTGTTATCTCCAGTGATAGAGTCTGCATGTTGCACCTTTCGGTTGGTGTCAAGTGTCATCCGGGAACAGGTCATTGGGACAGGTGCGATGGCCTTATCGGTAACAGACTGTCATTAAATTTGCCAATACAATTTTTCATTAAGATTTTTAAGCCTTTTTTGTTTCTTTATTCAATACATTATTTTTCGGCAATTTGCTATGGTGATTAATTTAACTTGGTTCTTAGGTTATATAAGCCATTATTATCTTAACCTAATTTCAGGATAATTCTTTGAAAGCTCTTAAAGTGGCATTCGTAGCAATCATTTGGAGCATGAATTAAAAGCCCCCTATAATTTTGAAATTATTCAGTCTTTGTCAAGTGTTACAGGTGTCCCTTTTATTGTTCGTTTTTGGCATTCTCATTCGTGTTAGCCAGGTCCTCGTTTTTTTGTGCGTAGGAGTGTTACAGTATGTTAGGTCGGCATTGTTTGTTGCCATGGGAGACGTGCGAGTTGGCCTGACCCGCGTGTAGGGTCTGAAGTGTTGAAACACAGCGTTC
The DNA here is from genome assembly GCA_026874595.1 of Sipunculus nudus. Classification (NCBI taxonomy): domain Eukaryota; kingdom Metazoa; phylum Annelida; class Sipuncula; order Golfingiida; family Sipunculidae; genus Sipunculus; species Sipunculus nudus. The sequence goes on along the minus strand of CM049306.1, from coordinate 33,703,764 downwards.
TTTGTTCTAGATGTTTCAAGTCTGTACCTGTAACGTGTGTATTGTTCTTTAGGATTTTCCATTTCTAGTATTTTCGGATAAAAAGTTATAATTAGGGGCTGTGTTTAGAGCCAAAGGAGAGAGAAATATTCCAGCGGACACGGAAGAGTGTGAGTCAGTTTGTGGACTTATCCGATAATTGAAGCACTTATAGATATTTTTCAAACTTTGTAACAGATTTTATTCAGTCTTCAGGTTGCTTTTGGGACTATTGCCAGAGCTTCACTTTTGGATTACAACAGATTGATTTCGGGATTGAATTAGACTATTATTCTCTGAGAAGATTTACGTGAACTGTTCATCTGGATTATATGTTTTTAAGGACTGTGACAGTGGTGTTATCCAGAAAAGCCTGGGATCCGGATACTCCGGTACTGAACACTTTCATTATTAATATAATTGAATTGGTTTTCTGTTATACTGTTGTTATACTGTGTTAGTTTTATTGTACTGATTTAGTTTATTGTAATGTTAGAGTTGTTTTAAGAATAAATTATAATTATTTGTTAACACAAAAACACTGACTTCTTTATTCATTCCCCTAGACATTTCACGCTGCCTAGTGTTACAGAATCTGATTTTTATTTGAAATAAATTGGTACCTGCAAAAATATTGCCCTGAAACGTTTTACTTATTCCTGTGCACGAGTGTTAAATACAGTGGACCAGGCGCGATCACAGGCGTCAACATAAACACAACGCGGGACTCACCTTGGCCACAGCACAAGTCAATTAGGAGATGCCCTGGGTGACTATAACCCAAAAAAATGTAATACATGTTCCTGCTGGCTGAAATAGGGCATGATGCGGTGTCTCAGGCCGTGGACCCGACACACGGCCTGTGCTACCCGTGTCATCCCCGCTGAGCCCCATGGAATAATCGTACAAATCTGTTGCGACAGCTAGATTCTATTATGAATTTACATTCGGCCCATGGACCGTAATGTCCATCCAGCAGAGTTATTTGATAGAGGACATGAAGGTCCATGTATGGACCAGTTTGGACTATTCTTTGTTTAAGATTTGTTGCGCGTGCGCAAAACCGGCTTTCTTGTTGTATACAGACACACGTGAACTGTGTTTTCTAACACGCAGAACCATAACAAGGTTTAAAAAGCTCAAAGGGAGATACTGTGACAATGTGGTGGGAATTTTTTGCCTGGAAACTTTTGTATAAAGCAAAGCAAACGTGAACTGTTAGTGTGAAAGAATAGGCATTATATTGCTCTTGATTATGTCCTTTTCAGTTTTAAGATTGTTCCTGATGAGAGACCGATCAAAATTGCTCTAGCTGTATCGTTAAGTGTAGGACAGATTTTCATTTGGTGGCAGATTATATGACTATTTCATAAATTTACAAATTATATAACTGAATCTCTGACCCCGTTCGTCTGTCGATGTATGGGATTACGTTTTATTTTATGCATTTTGGTAGCAAACATTTATAATTAGGCATTTGCAGGGGTATGTTTTTATAGCAGGAGTCTTAAGTTAATTTTGCAAAAAAATTTCTCCTGTTACACGCTGCTTGAAGCAATCTACTCTTGAGCATCTAGACGGATATCATCACTGTATTTTACTATTCTATATCTATTCTTGTTCTATGAAATATTTTGTTCACGTTTCCTTGTGTCCTTTAACCTTTCCCTGGACCTTCCTTGGTGTCATTTAGCATCATCACTCGCTACAAAAACTCTGTCATTTGAGTCTGGTTTCTCACATTACAACCTCAGCTTAGCCTTGATGAAGTTAACATTGGAGGTTGTTGAACTATGCAAGACCTTGCTTTCGTCCGGTGTCATTTCCTGCAAGCGGAGAGATTTACGAAAATGTCTATTCTCTCGACAGCCTGTTAGCACTGCAACATTGCCTCACAGCCAGACACCGACGTGACTTTCCAGTCTGTGGAGATCCCTTCTAACATTCTACCTCTCATACATAATAAATAGAGCCCTACATAATAAGAAGTAACATCTCCTTCAACACATACAGTAAACGTAGTAAAATTTACTCCATCGCATTCTGAACATTTCTTTAACCACCTTAAATCTTAACCAACCCATGCCAGCCCTAGAATTAAATGCGTCTATCAATGAAATTCGTTCACAAATTTACGTGTACAAAATACTTACATAATGTGTTTGTTGAACTGGAAATAGTACGATAGCTATATTTTGCTATAGATTTACTTATAGCTATAATTTTCAAAAAGAAACATCTAAACATAACATTGCTTTTTCAGTATAAGAAATTATAATATTATATACGTTATATGTTTACTTTATTCACACAAACTATTTTAGTTCCATACACATTTATTATTAGAGCCAAACTACTTGAATTTGAAAGAGTGGGAACATATATTGAATTGTCGAATGCCTTTATTCATATCTATGACATTACATATTGCTTTTATGTAAAGAAAAAAAATAAATATCGTTTCGTGTCACGCTTAGCACTGAAACTTGAAATTTACCTGTTTGATCGTATGCCTCTATACTATAATTTTTGCGTTGTATTCAATATTATTAACAGGGTAATATATTCACTTTTGAATACTCAAATGTTTCCGCAATGCATTCTCGCATCATCGACCGATTCGATTATGACATTATGACTGTGTTAGCGTAGCCATGTATCTGTTGTCTGCAGAACTGAAACCAGCAAGCGAGGTGTGCACGCAGCCTTTGTTGTTACGTTTCGTTTGAATTACAGCTCACCGGCCGAGCATCCTATGTGCCCAAGGCCCTGAGCAAACCACGTCAGGGGCAATTCTCTCTGAGCCTGTGGCCTGTTCAGACGGTAACGCTGGGGGATGAGCTGTCACTCAAAAAGAAATTAATATGATTGGCTCTGTGTATTCCTCACTTGGCTTTGTCTTCCAGCACAAGGTCTCATCTGATTGGACAAAAATACAGTGCTCCCCTCTGGTGTTGCAATTCAGGATACGAGGTCATAACAAACAGCGCCTTACGATATAGGTAGTAGCCCTATAGGTAAAGCGCTGTGTAAAGAGCGTATCTTAGCGGGGTCTTGAGGTAAAATACTGTAACAGTAGACCAGTTCATTTAAGATAAATTAAAATACGTGGAAAATAACGATAATTTTTTTCCCGGTTATAATTTACCCATGCAGTATAATATGAGTGATATAAGAGTGTGTTGAATAAATATTATAGCAGAGAAGCGATTGCATTTAAACCTGAACGCGTGTTGCAATTGACAAGCAAAACAAATCCTGCAATCGCCTTTTCTGGGGGAATACTCGGTGAAAACTTTTATCATTTTTTTTTACCTTGGCAATGATGTTAGACTCGAACTGGATTAATTATTATCAGCGCTCGATATTTGATGAAAATGATGTAACAAACATTGCTATAAGCAAAGATAATCCTAAAAGTTTTGCTGCGAGGTTTAGACGTAATAATATGACACGTTTAATTTTGTCTCGCGTGCTCCCTATTAATTTCGGGCCACCACGTGGTGTAAGATGTGCATATTGTTATTTAAGGCCCTGTCACATTATTCCGGGCAGGCAGTGCGTGCTACTTTCGGGTTTGTCCTGTACCATGACTGAGACGGGCCCCGACTCAGTCATGCACGCTATACGTAACGAAAAGTATCTGCAGCGCGACCCCAAACCAGGGTCGCGCTTAATGAAAGGAAAAACAGAAAATTCTGAACCGTTTAGACTGGATAACTTACTGTGAAGGAAAGACCAAATGGTATATGACATTTTGACGGCTGAAAACATCTTCATATAACGCAGTATATATGATAATTACCTAGAATACAAGACATGTCTAGCATAATATCGTGTCACTTATTGTGCTAACTCCCCATACACGGGTCCTCCGTTTACGCGTACAATGATCGAGAATTCACGGGAGTTTTGAAGTACACACTATTTGAGTGTGTTTTATGATATTTATTAAAGCCATATTTGATCTTTTTATGTTTATTTTGTGCACCAGATAAGACCTGTTTCCGGTCATTCCGCTTTCAGTTTGAGCGAGCGCCTGCAGATACATTACTGGTTCACTCGTCCACGACGTTGTATGTTGTAACTTGTGTAAGGAATGTCAACTCGTGACCACGACAACTTACGGGTGACATTTTTTGCTGCCCGCAGCTCGTCGGAGATGGCATAGACCTGTCATTATCTCGCCCAGATCTTGCCCGGACTTTCCCGCAGGTGCGCACGAAAGTCCGAGATGCCCGAAACCAAGTTTTGAACATGCTAAAAACTTGGTCCTGATAAGCTGCGTGTGTTTGCCCGCAAAGGTTCACGTAGAACACCAGCAGGAGGCCCGTAGCGGCACAGACACAGACAGTTAACCCGCTTGAAGAAAGTAGTTTGGCCGTGGACCTGTGGCATTTTCGCGCCAGCGCGTGTCAGATGCGGCATAGTATGGCATTTTGCTAGCAGGGAACGGTGTTGGTACTACCAACCTTCGTGTAGCCCGTCATTTCTGTGGGCATGGGGCGAGGTAAACGAGGATCGTGAGGGCATGTTGAGGGCCAGTTACTGCCTTCGTGCAGGTAATCTGAGGGTTGGCTGTGGGCAAGTTACTGGCGTTCTGCGACTATGAAATCTTGCTGAGAATTGATGACCTCTCCACCCGATTTTCATTTATATGGCCGCTAACGGCATGCGCAACCCTCGAGCCTTGCAGACAACTCCTACGCAGGTGTCACGTAGCTGGCACGGAGGTAACCCTCAGTGCCCGTATGTGGCCCGGAGCTAGCATGGACCTGTCTGTAGGCTCTTACGCGTCTGGCCCGCGTGTCACAGGGAGCACACGCAAGGCCGACGCATCCAACAGGCAAGTTCCACGCGAAACCTGCCCAAATCTTGGCCTGCCCGCAAATTATTTCCTGCGTGCAACAAATTTCATGCAGGCAACAAGCCCGTTTAGCCTGCCCGGAAAATGTGACAGGTTCATTATGATGAAGGTCAATGCAGTCTTAAGTTAAGGCCAAAAGACACTGGCGCGGGCCGCACGCTGGCAGCAAGGCGGCAAAAATCGCTTCCCTTCACCTCACTTAAGGTCAAAACACACTGGCGCGGGTGGCAAGCGTTCACGCGGCAGGTACGCGGCATTTCAAAACAGACTGGGGCGGGCGGAACTCAAATTTTGTGGAAAAGCTGTGGAAACCTACCTGATTTTTTAAACCATAACTTCATTTGTATGTATTTGAAATGTGTCACTGAGACATATTATGAAGATAAATTGACGCTACTGTGAATATTCAAATTAAAGAAACAATATATTTCAATATTACATATTCGTGAAAGAGTAGCGCATATGTTTTTCTCAGGACAGAGTAACACCTGTTTTTTTTTATCTCATATTAAACGTGCATGTTCTATACGAGGTAGCACTAGAACAATGTATATACCTCTTCCAGCGTGGTACTCCGAAAATTTGAATGGGGGTATCTTGGAATATGATTATCGTTCTTTCCGATAATTACCGCTTTAGCGTCACAGCGCGCCAACTATTGTTCAGACTATGAACAATTTTGATATTTTAAACATCATTTGTTTTAATTAAGGTTGATTCATATTTTAGCTCATTGTAGGGGAAAATACTCAAATCCACGTTTCCACTCGACCTACAGGAGAAAATACAAAGGACTCATCCAGAGGAAAGGTCTAACATGATTCATTGAATTAACACAAAATAGTACTGAGATACAGACTCAGTTTTATTGTAATTAACTTTAATAATTAGAATTATAGAATTAAGTAATTAGAAGTATATTGAGGTTCCCCATTAAACTTCCTCACACTCCAGGTATAGAATCAAAATCCGTAACCAGATGGCTTCACCGGTGTTAGTTGTCGTTTATGGACAATGTATAAAAAGTGTCAAGACCAGAATAAAAAAATGTACGCTCCTCGCTGTAGGCACCATCCCATAAAACATTTCTTAATCAACTGATTGTCTGCGATATGCCGCATATCTAAAAGCAAACAGTCACTTCGTGAAAGAAGACTTCACGGGTCCGCCTACAACGTCGTGAACTGGATCAAGTCTTAAAGTTAATCAAATTTTCCATGACATTTTAATAAAGCTATTAATAACATTTTGAGATATAATCCTTGCTTTAGAGTTCACATAAAAAAAATAATGAAAGCATTTGATGTCTATTCATTACATTTTAGGGTAACCTGAACACAGTCAAATATACTGAATACAAGAAAAACTTCAGGGCTGACGTAAACAGTATATAGAACTGGTGTTCACTTCGGGGGCGGAAGTTACTGTGACAAAGATCACACTTCATTTTAATAAGAAGACATGTGACATGGAATTCAATGGGGAAAATTAAGTCTCCCCTTTGCGAGTTGATACATGGGCTTTTCCATTAACACATAGATGAATCTTGAAACGGCAGCCAAAGAAATCCTTTCACATGGCTAAATTAGAATGCCAAATATATTTTCTGTTGTATCCTAGAGAACCGAGTTTCATTTATCTGAAGTCGTGCTCAGCATATATATCGGACTAGCGTGGACCATAGATAATGATTTTCATCATACCGAGCTTTGTTATTTTATTGCACTAGGAGGCTAAATCAACTCTTGTTTCCATGGTGCCATTGCGTACTTTATGGGACATAATACTACATATTTCTACATTGCATGCTATGTAAAAGAACAAAAGTGACAAGAGGAGTCATAAAGTGGAGTCATATAGTGGGAAAGTGAGCAAATGTGGATTCGCTGGCCATACATTTCATTTTAACTAGACAGTATAACAGGACACATACTTGATGCACCATGCAGCTGGAGGTTGACCGGGGCGGGGCGAGGGGGGGGGGGGGGGGAGGGGGATGGGGGCAGGAAGGGCATTATTTTGTTGACTTAGTATAATTAGTTAATGAGTTTTTTAATGTGACTCTTGCGTAATAAGAGATTTTGGTCAAAATGAGTTGGAGTAGCCGAACAGATGCTGTGGATTTTGTACAGAATATTCTCTGAAGACGTCGCTGTTTTGGAACGGCTAACGGACATTTGCCAAAACACAACTCCAGACAAAACGCAGAGATGCCTCTTCATGCGAGGTTGTCATTTTTTTGAGGTATTGAAAGGTGGCCACCTTGAAATTAAGGATGCCGAAAAGTACCTTCGCAATGATGACTTGATTTACAACAATCTGCCATTGTATTATGCAACGACCTGTTAAAAATGCATATTTTAAGGAGACTGTGGCATGGAGCATCGTATAAGCAAGAAGGAACGAAGGTATTTTTTAAGATATAGCGATTCAACACACTAGGACACGAAGCTGAGTTAAGGAGAAATTGTTAATTATCAGTCAGGATATGGTGACGAGGATATAGAGAACGAAGAGTAACTTGAAATGAAAAGACTTTGGTAATTAGTGACGGCTAGGATGTCCTTTGCCAGTTCTTCGGTTCATTCAAAACCAAACTATAATTTCGGCCATTCATAATGAAATATATCTGTATAGATACCTGTGTTTCTGACCTATGCCACTGCAAGTGTTGGGAGCTGCAAAAGGTCGTTCGTTTCATAAACTGAATTATTAAATAATAACAAAAGAGCAGCAATAATAAAGAAACGTTAAAGTATTAACTTCATTAATTTCTTGCAATGAAATATCAATGTGTTCGCGTGCAAAAAAGGTAATCAAAAGTAATCATAGTTACTTAAAATATATATGTATACTTAGATATATATATATATATATATATATATATATATATAAATATATATATATATATATATAGAGAGAGAGAGAGAGAGAGAGGGAGAGAGGGGGGGGGGGGAGAGTTTAAATTGAAGAGGTATACACAATACATACAGTACATAATATATTACGTTTTATGATATACAAGAAACAAAATACGCCATCACAGTTAGATTACACAGCTATATTGCTCCATCTCTCTGTCTTCAACATCCACCCCAACATTCACAGAGCAGCACTTATAACAAGGCTGACGAACCAGGCAATACATTCTGATGGGCGTAAACTGACTTTGCAGAGGAAGGCCAGACAACTCACTTAACTTTTTGTTGTCTACAACTAAAAAAATGACCGCCTATTCTTTCGTTGTAATATTTGCAGCTGTTTTTTTGGAATGTTGTTTTAGAGGGTAGGTAAACCAGTCACACTAATTCGAAATCACCAGGAATTAAGCAGATCCAACCGGTATGAAGAATTTTCAAAACGTTAACCACATTCAGGATCGATTTCAAATTTACCTAAATTCCTACAGCTTTGTAAGAATGCCATTGGAAATACCTAGAATGCGCTTAGAACCCCGCCTGGAATGATTCTTTCTGATTCCGGGTGTATTAACTTTAAATTGTAGTTAGGAATATTAGGTGTGATGTTAGAATGCAATCAGAATATTTATAATGTGTTTCGAATGCCGTAAGAGTCCGGTTCAATTGCTAGCCAAATAGTGGCCGAAGTCTAATCGGAAGGTGCTCCGAATGCTGTACGAATTCACCGCGACTGCAGTCAGATCACTTCCGGAATGGACACCAATTATTGTTCGAACGTTCATGAATTCAAACAGAATGCAGATCGAATACTAAAAATGAACTTTGAATGTTAGAATGTAACACGAATGTCCAGAATGTATTAAAATGCCTCCAGAACAGTCCCTGATAAGATATAAAATGCTGCCAAATCTAGAATTTACATCAGTCTCACTGTAAGTTGAGGAATGTGCTGCTTACTGATGGACCTCTTCCACTAAGCCCATATGGAGGCGGGTAAGGGGCTGTGGACTTTGAAAGTGCTGGGGCATCAACAAAGAGAGCCAGCTCTTCAGGGGCTTCTTGGTCTACAGCCACTCAAGCCCGCGTGCACGGCCAGTGTTGGAGTTCCTTGCCTTCCTTCTCTTGCGGCATGACGTGATGTTGACCAGAAGATTCCTCAAATCCCACTGACGTTCCAGCGGTAGCTTACTGCGTTTCTTTTTTATTTTTCGAGTCGGCGTTGTTCTGAATTACGTCCGACTCATGCGAGGGCCTATCGGGACATTCCGACTACTTTTGAGTCGCATAAGAGCGACATTTAAAAGTTTTCGACGGTATTTGAAGTGCATTCCAGCTTAATTCTTTTACTATCGAAATAGATTCGTGCAGCAATCGAGATGTATTCGTGTTGCATTCTGGCTCATTCGAGAATGTTTCGAATGTTGTAAGAATGCCATAAGAATATTTAGAATAGTGCATGCATGCTGTTCGATATTTCTCCACTTCGAATGTACCTCAAACGTTTTGAGCAAGAGCAAATCATTCCGGCCGGCTAAAATTTGGGCCCGAATATTTAGAATACACTCAGAATGCACTATGAATGCAGAATGTTTAGAACGCACAAATATACACAAATATTCAGACGGTGTTTCGTCTCTTTCCTCCTTTAGCCTGTCGGGGATGAGGCGAACTGAAAAGTCAGAAGTGGACTTGACGTGAATCTAATATAAACTATTGATTTTATAAGCTTAAATTTCTAATTTGTGGACTCAGTTTGAGAGAGTAGAAGAGTAAAATCAAAATGTTCCTTAACTTTGAGTTAGAAGAACAGTGGAATATAGAACTGAAGCGTAGAGATTATACGTTGCAAACATATAAAATAGAAACTAAAAGGACATAAAAAACAAAAATGGTGGGCTCAGCTGGGGGAACAGTATATAGAACATCTGAATCCACTCATCAGGTAAATGAACACCAGCTGTAAAAAGAACAGACGGCATCAGGCATTAAGCGGCGGCTGATCGAGGAATACTTGATGTTGAAAACTTTAAATTTTATTACAAGGTTTACTTCACTTTATTTCAGGTTTCTAGGAAGTTGAATAATGAACGTAAAAAATAAGACAAACATAAAAATAAACAAGTCAATTTAAATGTAAATTCCAGTGTGACATCTTAAATATGTGAGAAAAATACCCGAAAGTAACTATATTTGTAACTACTTCTGAGGAACTGAGATTTCAACATTCCTGCTCTTGATGAAATTTAAAAAGCTATACCCACTGTAAATTGCTCCAAGGAGTAACAATGCGTGCTTTCACGTGCGTCAAAATAATATTTTTATATCTGCGTATGAGAGGTTTGGCATTTCCAAAACCACTTTTCTAAATAGCTTAATTAAAAAAAACATACGCGCTATATGATAGAATCAGATGCTTTGTAAAAAAAGATACATTTATGAAGAAACATTGTAAATATTTTTATTTCATCGGGACTTTTTTCATAACTGAATCAGCTCCTTAATATCTGTGTGTTATCTGTGCATGTGGTTAAACAATTTTACATACCTATAATTACATAAATTATTTAAATATTTTTGCAAGATGTGATTAATAATGTATTTCATATATTTTATGCCATGCCATGTAAGATAAGGTTGAGAATGGTTTAATGTTAGCGCAGCTGCTTCTCATGAAACTGCCATACTTTAGATGAATCATCCGATAATAATTGTTGTCAGTAGTATTATAGGACCTCATCAGCATTGAGGAGGAACTTTATAATTAGATTCCAAAATCACACAAGATGGTCTTATTCTTAACGACATAAACTGCGACAAACGTTATCAGAGTGGAATCTCCAAAAACGTAATCAACATAAATTTATATATAAATCTGATTTTAAGACATTTTATGGCATTAATAACCTGTGATGACTCAGGTTGACAATATGGCGGACTTTGTCACAGGTAATAAATTCAAAGCTTCTGGCAAACGTATGATGGATTACCGAGATTACATGGCAAGAACATCCGTTTATTTGGTCGCCATATTAAGCTCAATGTCAAGCCTAGCACATGAATCGGAGGATTTATTTTTCCAAGTCGGATGGTAGATCAATACATATGACATTGGTGCCACATGCTAGGGCAGGATGATATCAATTTGTCGCTAAAAAAATTGCGCGGCCTCAGAACCTAATAGTGCATTTTACTCGAACATTTAAAATTGCCTTTTCCCCGTTCATGGAGATGATTTTTATCTGTATATTGAGGTTATAACTTGTTTTATTACCACACACTGATCCCAACCATACGGCAGCCTGGATGTAAACTACAGATATAGGATATCAAAATGCTATTCAGGGACCATTAACATACGCGATCGCCCGACCACTTTTAGTCCGCACATGACTGTATCCTTATTTTAAGGCGGCGTTCATTCTCACAGTAACGCTGAATATTAACCTAATATAGCTGATTGATATACCTTTGCTATCGATTATATAGAGCTGACTTTTATATGTTCCCTTATTTGTTCACAATATCTGCGATTTTTATTACGTTTATTACATTATGAAATTATATATATTTTATACCTAATGCATGGCGTTATAAGAATTGATTCGGCAACTGGAGTGAAAGTAATATCAGCAAAACTATTCTTATTTTCGTTTCGTTAATTAAACAGCCGCCTTTGCCGTTGTTTTTAAAGAATTTGAGTTGTTTATATCAAGTTTAATTTGTGTTGTATAACAATAATTTTACTAGTGCTAAATACTAAATTGAGAATATTGGATAAGACAAATAGGTTTTCATAATATTTTTGTATTTTGAATGTGTAATTCTGGTATGGCAATATTCAGTTAAATTTCTGGGGTCCTACTATGCATATATATATATATATATATATATATATATATATATATATATATATAGCCGTCTTTGTCCGTTATGTAGTGGGACAACATGGCACCCGATGGCATTTCTATACAGAATGCTTGTGAAAGTTAAGTAAATTGTTAAGCAGCAAATAAGGTCCTTTAATGTTATGAGATTAAGTCTAAGTCATAAAATGAATGAAACCAGAAGGGCTCACAGAAGTAGAAATAATCCATTAAAGATTATTTTAAATCCTGGTCATTGCCCATTTCAACCGCATTATTCTTTAAGTGAATTTTGGTGTTCAGGGTTTTTTCCTATACTTGACACTGATTTTGACGGGAGGATTAGCCTATGAATAATATGTGTGGTCTAACATTGAATAATGGATTGCCATAATGTCCTTATTCAACCAATTATCGCTAATTTCATGGGATTCAAAGAGCCTAAAACAAGTAAAAAGACAGTCGTTAATGAGAGAAACGAGATTGTGGTCTCTGTGCATGCCAGTGTGAGAAAAATGTGCAATTTTTTAAGCCCCTATTTGGCCTATTTCGCAAAAAAAGTTCATGAAATCCCCTGCTTTAACGTCTTACTGCAACAGATGTGACTGATACGCTCTGTTTCTTATCGTCAAATAAATGAATTACGCCTTCTCCTGACAGCCGTTTTATTTTTGTTAACGCTTCACTCAGACATGCCGGCTAATTTAACAAGGCGGATAAAGAGATTTACTAGGCCACTAATTGCACTGCAAGAGCCACCTCTGTGCTTAAATCCTTCAAGCCAAAAACAGACTAAAAGGGCATGAAAGAAATCTGAAAGCCATTCAAGAAGTAAGGGTTGTCGACTTGTCGAACCATTGGTTCTCACTTAGATGCCTTTGAATAAGAACACGTTATCTGTGTATCTGTAATTGCAATTGCTCATCTCATTATGTTAAATACATGTTAATGGCCTCAAACGCGGACAGGTTAGACAGTTTTAATTATCAAACAAGTGGCAGAAAAATGAATATTTGCCATTAATCGTGTTTTGCCGATGAATCGATTATGGAGGTGACGGTCGGTTTCGTTCCTAATTCATCAGTTTGGTTGCATTTTCGTGTAACTCTCAAGAAACGGTTTTATGCACGTGCAGATAAGGAATATTATGTACAACTGATACGCATATATCTATATTGGATCTCCTTTTCCCACATCTTTACTCGGATGCGGTCTAGCAAAACCGTCACCTCAAATCAGACACCTTTCCTTTGATTGTCCACAAATTAAAAAAAAAACATTAAAATTCCACCTGACGACATGGATGCCAAGCACGAAGCCAAGCAGATTCGTTTTATGTTGTTATAGAAATAAGACAGACTAATAAGAGGTAGCATTCCTACATATTTCGTGACACAAGTCATATTGAGAAATGCTTTGTAAAGGTGTCACCAGAGGACTGTGACTTAGTTTTTGTATGGCATCTTCTAGGAGGGGGGTATAATAAGATGATTGTTTTGATAATTTACTGTACATTTATATGCAGTATCATGATTAGATATAAGCGTGAGAACTTTGGTAAGAGAGTGCATGTGCTTCGTTTGATGTTAATTTCAGTACAGTTTAATTCTGTGGGAGCCGTGTCTGTTTGACGCTCTCTATAGTAACAAGTGTTTGTTGTAGATTTCAAAGGACTATCACCTGTTTAGTTTGGGTTTCTCATGGTATTGTCTCTAATGGTGTGTCCATTTTAAGATTCATGTAATAACTGGTATGCGGCATAAAAGGAAATGGTGATTGGCTAGAAGACGGTTAGAAATTCGCGAAAAATGCCCGATCAGCCTGACGATATCTGCAGTCCAGGGGCATGTTTGCGTGCATCAGAGTTTAGACAGCTGACAGATGATGTCTATAAGCGTAGTTTTTCGTTGTCTAAGGAAGGCCATGGTTATTTCTCTGTAGCCGACTTCAGAGCGAGCATCGCATTTTGCCGACGGACTGGTGATCTGGCGAATTTGTACCTGTTGTGAGCGCTTCCAGGAACAGACCAAGGACATTATTTAAACGCGTAGTTGAGGAGGTACTGGATATCGCTGTGTGGAAGCATATTCGATTATCTAGAGCTGGATGTTGTCAGGAGACATAAGCTGTGTAAGACATTGACTCTCAGTCAAGGTAGAATTGTCTGTGCGCTAAATAGTGAGTGCCGAGTGAACTCTGTCTTGAGAGTTAAAACAGTATTCCAAAGAGGGACGGTTGGCGGTCGTAGCTCCACTGACTGAAAGGTGGACTGATTGTATTGTGAACACAGCGCGAACTAACGGCTACCTTTGTACTGTGGCTGATGCTTGTATGTATCGATCACGTATACAGAAAACGTAAATGCCAGTTGGTTTGACAGTTAAAAGAACCTGGTAGTTCACATCTCTAATGGTGTGACAAAAGACCATCCCATTCTGTTTCTCCGAAATCGGGACAAACAAAGAATAAACACAACAGAATACATGTGAAATAAACAAAATAGTGAATATAGGAGTTACCAATATATGCTGAGTCATTCTATATACTGTTTTCTAAATACAAAATAAAAAATTAATTTCTAATTTCAAAAACAACAAAACAAAACTTAAATGTTTTGAAAACAAGTTTGAAAATATTTGTCTTTACGATAAAATACACTTGTACATGGATGAAAATGTTCGCACTCGTAGAAGTTGGGCTTGTGCTTGACGGGCTTGTGAATGCATATAACATTTATAAGGAACAAAGATACGCCTGCAAACAATATCACCAGTGAGAGCCTAGGCAATTCGAAATAGTTCAGTTAGGACTGTGTTTATAAACGTTATTCGACACATTACTGAACACTATATTTATTCAATGCCATAACGCTTTAAACCTGATCGGTTAAACAAAGATCAGATGAAGCTCCATTTTCGCTCTATAGCAACAATTATCTGTAAAGTACAATTTTATTAGCACTTTATAAACATATATAAATATTAATATCTTAAAGATGATGTCAGAGAAAGGAGTTCTCTTGTTGGATCCGTTTAATTCCTAGAGAGTACTCGAGTACAAAATCGCCAACCCTTTCCGCTCTAGAAAGTTATATGTATAATTCAAAAATTATTTTCTACAATTACACTTATAAATACTAAGTCATTTATCATACTGTAACATATGTTACACAATCTACGTAATATATATGAAGTGTAGTAAAATATAACAATATACGTGACAGCGAGTCTTATCTCATGCTTCTCCTGGAAAACCGTCAGACACAGCTGTCTTCAGTATAATTAGATATTGTCTGGTTCTAACATCAACTTACAAACAATCGTAGGTATACAGCTGTGTGCAGCAAATTATCAGCATCAAAAGTATAAAACACTAATAATAAAATGTGTTCTGCATCCCATGATAGTTGGATGTAAATACAAATGGCTGAAAACAAGTATTTCCGAGCAAAACCATCCCGAACTGTCTCAAATATACTTGTGTATAAACTGAGTCCGAGTGGGTCTTTCCACAATAACAAAACTACTTAACCGGAGGTTCGCTCTTATGCATTTGGGTCAACTCGAAACCAACAAAAAAGATCACGGAAGAAGAAACATCCATAAATGAAATAACCATTGCAAGCTTTAAAAGTTTGATTTGTGTAGCTACAGGTACGCTCTGAACACAGCGCTTGACCTCCCGGCCCAGTGATCTTCCACTCACACGCTGTGGGAAATAGCAGGATTTTTAAGATTTGACAACACCAAGTCAGTTTGCGCTAAAAGTAAAAAAAAAAGTAATACTGATTGGCTCTGCGTTTTAAAAAAATCTGCAGAACTGTTAGATGAAAACTGATTGGCTTAGCGCGCGTATAAACAAACATAGTTAGGCGGGGCAAGGTCCTGCGGCACGCAATACAGGAAACAACAGGCAGTGGGGGATAACTGACCTCAGGCTAGACTGGTACCCCGCTCTATTATCGCACCGCTGCTCTAGGCGAATCATAGAGACGGGCGTACAACGCCATCTTATGTACTCCATGCAGACTGGTTCCAACTCCTGTATGTATTATATATGATAAAACTAAGCATTTTGTTTGCTCAGGGAAGTTACCAAAAGTTTGCTGTTCATTAAGTGTGACATTAATGATTAGATTAATAGATATTAATTATAAATCACTGCTCCGTACAGTGGAATAATAAAGATTCAGTATATCGTATTATCTATACATCAATCATTCAAATGTTTGTTGAAAGCTGACGATTGCATCCTGTGTATTCCAATGGGGGTGGAAAAAAGTCTGTGTTACCAAGCGCTTTCCACAGCAGTGTAAAGTGACCGGTACCTCGAAGACCATCCGTTTGTGCTGGTGATACCTGCAATGTGTTTGGTTAAATATAATGCAGGGGGAATTCCACAGAGACAACACCGCCTAGTGGCCAAACCTGACCAACAAACGCGATTTTATGCAGCGGTTAGTGTAGCGAATAGTGGAGCGTAAGCTACAGGGTAAGGCCATCAAATGGGGTGCGCGTCATGTTTGTTTGCACCACTGATCGTGCCGGGTATAAGTTTATTTCAACTTGTGTACAGGAGTAAGAAGACGGTTTCAGAACGAAACATTGGCATTAACCATAATATTTTAAGGAGAAAACACTTTACTTTATGTATATCTATAACATCTTTCATACCTAGTACATGAATAAATCCTTTTAAAGTAGAAGTGGAGAATGGTATTTAATAAGTTACACCTTTACAGTTTATGCTATATGGGAAGGGAAACAGATGTGGTACAAGGGGTCGTTTAGGGTCAGGACCCCGTTGCTCGATATAGATTAATAAACTGTAAATTATGAAAACCTCGGTTTAGTGGTCGCACTTGCAAGGTGATCGTCCAAGCGAGGTTTTTTATAAAAAGCAAATAAAAAAAAATCGGGACCCGTAAAAAGTGGGCGTTGTGTTGACTATATATATATACATTTCCTAAAACTGAAATTTACACATACTCAGGACCCTGGTTCATAACAGCAAACCACACCACATACAGGCGTGGGTGATTTGACGAGCAGATTTACAGTGGGTCCTGGGCAGTCCAAAATACTAGCAACAGCCATGGCAGAAATCAAAAGTCCGACCCACAGGGCAACAACCGGAAATAATTCGGTTTTTAAAGTGGATTCATTCAATTTAATCCTCTTTAGATCTGCACAGTATCCGCTGATGATTAATTTATTGTACCTGCTGCTGACGAGACCAGAGTGTATTTTTGTCAGTCGGGGTTCCTTTATTGTGGGCAGGGGCTGACGAGTATGAAAGAGGCCTTGGAAATTTAAATGAAAATTAATACCATAGGCCTTCCGACACAGTGATTTGAAGTTTATACAATAGGTCCTTCGGGGAACATCTAAGGCCAATGTTGATGGAGTCAGGAACATTGGCAGATTTAGGTCCCCCCCCCCCCCCCCCCGTTTTTTATTAACCTAAAATATTCTGGGAGATAGAACAGTAAACGCTTAATTCAGAAAAAAGAGGCACGTTTATCATGATGTATCGAAACTACAACATATTACGCCTTTTCAGCCAAAGTGTTCTAAAAGTTTCTACCATATGTGAGTGGGAGCCCCCGGCCTTAACCTCCCCCATATACCCCCTGCCCCCCCCCCCCTCAACCATCTGAGGATTTTGATGCCATTTCAAGGCTTGTTACTTTATGAGTTCTCGAAAAAATAAAAGTTTTTGTTTCCTTCCATTCAAATATACTCGTATTTGACGTTTTGTTATAGTTCATCATTAAATCAATATTTACCTTAGTAAGTCAAATATAAAAAAAAGCCTCACAAGCATGAGCATATCGAACTTGTTATTAGAAAAAGAAATACTAACTGCACAAGAAATACACAATAAGTCAGCACAAACATTTCACGTTTTCCTTTGATAGCCCTCATTTTCTTCTAGTGACGTCGTCTTCCATCAAGTTGATAAACACACAGGTCTCCGTACATATTTGTAGGACGTTCAAGGAGGTTACGACCCTGTAAAGACATGGCATGTTAGTGGGCCACCTTTGACCCCGGGGGCTTGTTTATAAACACAAGCAATCAACCATGGGTCAGATCTCAAGGAGCCCCGGGGATAATTCGAAATGGGAAGCTTTCTGTTTTTGTTCATTTGTCAAGGCTTCGTCACAAGAAATGATTATATGATACATAGCTCTCGTTTTAAATTGCTCACCCCTTTGTATTGGGAATTAAACCCTGCCTTGTGATGAATGGCAGAGACCTTTCTGACACAGGCTGGTAATTTATCTGTGACACACATGGGTAATTTATCAATTTTATCGTTGTCGGTGTAGTTCCTATATTGTACTTGAAAGTGGTTAATCTGTGTGATGCATGTTCGTGAGACGTGGGCGCATAAAAGGCCAACGCGGGGCCGATAACGTAATTTGGGTGTTTTACTCTGCACGACAACTGTTCTGTCAGGGCATACTTACATCGTAGGATTTTCTCTAATCATGGGTTCTGGCACGGAGTTATGACTCATGTCCCAGTTTTTTTCGGGGAAACAGACACAGACTTGGATTTTAGAGTCCTAGAACCGGATAAATCAGGCCGTGTCTATCTCAAATCCAGAAGAAGAAAAAACCCTGTCACTTAAAGCCTGACATTCATATTTGAAAACATATGAAGAAAACGATCATACGCGAACTATTGGCATATAATAAGAGTTTACTTAGCGGTATTTCACGATCGAGAGATAAATATAACCAAACATTAAAAATAAATAAAATATACACATGCACTATCTCAAATTTCCATAGCAAGGTGCTTTTGATTAAGATCTTTTGATCAGACCTGGACTCCAACTTTGCCAGGAAGCCACAAAAAGTTCAGTGTCCAAGAAAGCGGATCCAGATTCCGATCTCAAGGACGTGGACTTCGACTCCAGTGGACGCAAGGAGCTCACTTTTACATGGATCTTGTAGACTCGATCATAAGACTGGTTTCTGGTGTCTCGTTACTACAACTGATTTACCACACAAAGAAAATATTTCCGAACCCCTGTTCACTAGTAAATGCATTATTTTGTGTTAATTCCATAACTGAGTATAATTTTATATTTTTCGTATTTGACACGCTATCCTCTATTATGTCGTATAAAATCAAAATCAAATTTTGTCAAAACGGGTGAGTTGAATAACATTTATTAAAAACTGAAAAATCTTAAAGAAAGTAATTTTCCAGTAAAACAAAATTAAGAACGTGGCAGCTCCAGGAAATGTTTTATTATACATATGTCATACTGAGTATATTTTTTTATTTTATTTAAAGCAAAATGTAAAACAGGAGGGCATTCTTTCATCCCCATTCTTTTGTGTGTTTGTATGTATATATGTGTTAACTTTGTGTGTGTATGTTTGTGTGTGTGTTAAATTGGTCCACAACATAACTCACGCAATCGTGAACTGAATCTGATAACAATCATATCGATTTCACACATTTTTGGAATGGACCAGAGAAGAATCAATCAAATATTGGTGTGGATCCGGCGCATGAAGCTGGTTCAGTAACCACATCACGAAATATATACAAATGTGCAGTCACTTATGTACGAATTTACCTGGGAATATGGGAAGTATAAATAATTATAAACACGATTTTTTAGCTTCCGACAATATGGACGTCCCATATGGCGCATATTCGCATTCCTTAGAATGTAGATTTCTGGTATTGATTCAGAAATTTAGTTACAGTCAGACAGACAAGAAACGTTGGTTTATATAGGGTTTGTAACCTTTCTTTCCGATTATCGTTTTACAAATCAAAGAACGCTAAAACTGTTTACCCTCAGAGCAGTAAGTTTGTAATTAACTATTTTAGAAATAATAATCTGCCTTATGTTATTTTCCTGTAAACAATTTAAAACCATTTTATGAGAAACTAGTCTTTTCTGTAGTGACATCTTACCACCAATCTATAAAATGTACATGCCAAGGAACAATGATGACGTCATAATAAACGTAATGCATAAAAGAGGCACACCGACCAATAATCTAGTGCTGCCGACATTTGCTTAAAGCGAGATTTGTTTTCTCCTCGTGCAAGCCGCACGCGCTTCATTGTTACGTCACATTACTTCATATCCATATCGAAGTAGGATAAACAATGGTACCTTGTTAGGGACGCCATGAACCACGGATACATTTGAGATGTCGTAAAATGAATAATATTTATATCAAAAGTAGGTATGGTGCCAAAAAAATACGCATTTTCCTCTTTCTGCAATTGGTGCAAAATTTGTTTGACGAGTTTGTCTTACGTGGAGATAATTAAATCAGGTTGACAGGGGTGGTGCCATGGACTATAGAAGGTCTACATTTCCAGCTAGGCCAGACTTCACCAAAAGCAGTAACAGCAGAAAGACTGACAAGTGGAAAAGTGTACTTTATACAAATGTCTACAGCATTATATTTCAAATATATAGGAATATATTCAAGGTTTAGGAACAAAAATACTTTTTATTCATGAAGATCGTGTATTACATTGCATTTAGTATTTTGTAAAGGAAAGGCAATACCAGGCACAGGAAAGCTGAGACGTTCAAAATGTATTCTTAATATTACATGTCTAAATGTTTGATAAGATTTACCTTTGCAAGAACACTAATAGTATATTGTAATATAACGTCTGCAATACTGACTATAAAACGATAAAAATAACCATCGTGAAAAAAAGAATTCACTCGCTGCATGTGAGTTAAGAGAAAACCTGAAGGACTCCTTTCGTTCCGCAGGAGTTATTATTTAATCCTTTATCAATGACACAAAACGATGAAAATGCCGAAAATTGTGTTTTACGTTTGAATGGCAAAAGAGAATCATAAAATATTACATTATTATGATAAATAGATAAAATCCCAGTGCAATGCATTGAAAGGTTGTTTTACAAATAAATGTTTAAATGATTAACATAGTGAAATCTTATCGGATGTTTTTATATTAATTACAAACCTACTATAATACGACTCATTTCTTCATATTACACATACACCAACATGTTTTTCATCACTCCAGATGTGAAAACAGTTCTACAATTCAGGTGTACATAGGAAATCAAATAAGATTTTTCATCCGCGCTCAATAATTACTAGTTTTGCACTCGTCTGAGGGACTCTTCAGACTAAATTATCGAAAAGTATTTGAAAAAATTAACTTTTTTCCCCTTCAAATATCTATGATTAATCGATTATCAAGCACCCAATGCTTTTTATGAATAAAATAATCTTAATCTAACGACAATTATCTTGGAATTAAGGTGGCATCAATGGCAAATATCCTTCATTTTAAAAGCAATCCGAAATTTCCTTTAAATGCAATAGATACCCTATAAAATATATATAATTTAAAACCTGCCACAGAATTCTCTCTGATGGTATATGCACACATGAAATTCATCCTTAATTTTCCCATATTGTTCAATACTTTTGCAGATAAATTTTTTTAAGGTACATAATTTAAAGCAATCAGCAAAAGCAAACTACTTTGTAGTAGGGTAATACGAGGCAACATGACGGAATAAAAAAAAAAAAATTTCTCACTATCATGTGTCTTTCCAACTTTACATATAATTTTTAAATTTTGATTGAATAACAGTTTTAAATTTCAGTTTTTTAACAAAAAACTACATGGTGTAAGAAAAACTTTGTTTTGAAATATGGAAATGAAATTTTATATAAACCATCTCAAAATCGATTTCTTGTTACCGGTTGCTTTTAATTGTGTACCTCTTGAATTTTCGAGAATTTATGAAATATCAAACGGAAAAGAATTAAATAAATAACAGATACTCTCAGAAAGATCATTTCACCGGGTTTAAAAAGGAATGCTTTATGGGTCTTATATTAATATTAAATTCTTGTTGCTTGACTGGAGGGGTTTTGCCAGTAATGCTTCCTTACGTTCGAAAATCCTTATACCGGCACCCAATTGGGGGCCTGAACAGTCAAGGGGTAAACGCTCGGCCCTAGCCGCAGGCCACCCGGAGTTCGACCCGTGGCCATGAGGGTGGGTAAATTGTAGTGGGCCGTCCACGGCCAGTAGTTTTCTCCGGTTTCCTTCAACTCTGAACACTTCCGAACGGCACTACCTGAGCCATGGAGAGTGCTTGGATCAGGTATAATAACTGTTTGTATAACCAATGTTAAACAAATCTGTTTATACATTTTTAAATAAGTGACAGTGACAGTCTAGTCCATTACTCCAATGTTAGCTTTAACATGAAGGTCTTGATACAAAGTCTAGAGAACCAGTAGTCATAAACCTATCAGGTGTTTTAGTATAATTAAGATACCACATGATAGTCCTTTGTAATTAAGATATGAAAACTGACTCCTTTCTTCACAACATTCAGGGTAATGTATTCAAAATATCCAATTAATCCATTAGTTGCATTTACAATAAATACAAACATCAGAATCCCTGCTAGAAATGTTCCCTGGATGATACAGATATGATCTTACTACTCCCTTTAAAAGGTAGTGTCAAATGAACAAAAGGCCCATATATAAAATTTGTTTGGCCATTTCAATTATGAACAGAATGAATAAAACAAATTTATCGACACTACATGACAGGCATATACACTCGCTAATGGATAAATTTGATTTATATACCATGACTGCGGGCCACTGTCACGGTGAATCGTTCAGTATCTTATGTACATGGTACATAAGATACCAACGAGCAAAATGTATTGTATTTTGAGAATAAATATAAAAAAGGCAATATAGTTTACAAGGATATCCTTTCACATTTTTTAAACCGAGCTTAGTAGAGTATGTAGTTTGTGTTTCTCTTATTTACAGTTGACTTTTGCCCTACTGTTCTCCCGTCCTCTTTAATATACCTAGATTTTAATTCCTGATATAATTATAATTTTAAAGATGTATTAAACATATTTTTGGTTGGAGGTAACCGCATCCATTTAGGTAAGTAAATGTTCATCTGCAGAATTCCTTTCCGATTCCGAAATAAATGACAGAGCAGTATCACACACTTCCGCTTATTTTATATCCTATTATAAGCAGGCCCGGTGACTACTGCATCTGGGGGCCCTGGGTGTGTAATCGTCCCCATTGCTGGGTCATACCAACAAGGCGCACTCGGTATGTGGGAAAAGAACGGCCGTTGGGCACGATCTTCCCATTACGCCTGCAGAGCGCTCACGCCTCGGTTTAGATTCGAACTCAAGATCTCCTGGCTTTGAGTCTTGTGCTCTATCCCAGGCCCACAGAAAACGGTGTTATTTAATGTAATTGATACTTTACAGTGTGTACGATGAATACAGGTCGGGTTCTGACATTGGTTTGTTATCTAAGATAGGTATTGCATCAGGACCATGAACTGAGCCCTAATGTAACTGGCCAGAGCAATTGTGACGTCTACATTTAGAAATCACTTACATCTAGCAGTGCATATTGATTCCATTTTTGCCTGAAATGTTGATAATGAATGTTAGAAATACTATGGTTTTGTTAATATATCGCTATTGTTCATGGAGGATTTTAATATGGTCCACGTTACTGTAGGGTTGACAATGCCCAGTGACGTGCCAGCAGCTTTTTAACAAATCCAACAAACTTTATTAGGAAAATAAAGAGAAACGTTAAAAAAAACTAAAATTGGATAAAGTTACACAAATCTATATTTATTAATTTCTTGTGGGCAAATGAGTTAAATGATAATTTAATGTGACTTGGGGGAACGTCTGCTTGACATGAACAAAAAAATGAGGCATTTGATATGATATTAAGGGACCATAGGCATAATATTTACATGTAATATTATTTCCACAAAAGGGAACTCGTTTGATAAATTCAGGAAGAGAGTCGATGCTTTTGTTTTTATTTTTCAATTAACCGGCGTGGACCACGCATCAATCATATCCTTTATACTAATTAGCAATACATTTTATGTACATCTTCCGGCGGTGTGAAAGTGAGCAGTCAGATCCTGACGTAACAGATGTGGCTTTTTATTTCTATTTTATGCTTCAATAAGGAACCCCGTATTTCTCTCTCAGATAACTCATGCCTCAATGTCTGACGCGATATAACCAACTCATAAAGTTTAATGTGAACTAGGATGTAAATAATCCGGAGGAAAATCCCGGATGTACACGCCGGTAATTACTCAGACTACTAAAGATAATACATGAAATATCCGTAGACCAATGATGTCGGCCACGGGACAGATTTCGGAACCAATGTTTGTGGTTCTAGGAGTACCTGGTCTCTGTCTCGATATAGACTTCGGTGTCTAAGCCAAATAATATCAGCATCTGTTCTATTCTTGACTTCAAGACCAAGCTTGAATAGGCCTACATGTTCTATTCTGTATGCACCATGTTACGAATTGATACAACTGTCATTTGCTCGTTTCCTAAAATAGGCCATATATCCGCACGTCTTGGTTGTTTATCTGTTGTTCTGTACCAATATAACGTTCATTGCTTTATGGGGTTAAAGGTGCCCAATTACCTACTTCTTGAAAAAGAATTCATGTGATATCGGGCATCCTCTGCGTTATGTTATGATGATCTAAATGTAATTATGGTTGTGAAAAGTTCTTATAATGCCATCGTGAAGGATATACGAACTTGTTTATCAACAACATGTCTGTAAACACAGCAATGTTGACAAACGAGAACACATGTAAACTAAGGTTGTAGGTTGCATATAAGTGGAGGTAGAAAGGCGACTTGTTGCAAAATGCCATTTGTAAACTCTGCCTTATCTGACTTGCTACTAGTTGATGTGGTGACGGTGAAAAGTTAAATATCAATAACTGTTGTTGCGGATCCACAACTGTGACACTGATACGATCACAGTTGTGGGAATGGCCTGTACAGTTAGGCCTCGTAATGGTGAAATGGTAGACACTGGTAAAAGAGATAAAAAACTCTTAAAACTACTAAATATACACACCAAAATGCATCCGTTAGTGTATTTGGTAGTAAATGGGTCTTTCTTGCAACTTTACCACGTTCTTACCTTAATATATTAAAGAAACATTATCCCTAACGATCCTTGTAAGCCCGCGGTGATTTAAACATAACAATATACAGGGATTTGTAATGAGCGGACGCTGATCCACTGGTAGCCTCCACCGACATCTATTATCGCCCGCTTTTTCCAGTTCAAACAGCGATAAGATCGGAGCGGGTTTCGAGACTAAATCCCATTGCAAAGGACTGTGGGTCACTTCATGTAATCATGGCGGCTTGTTCTCTATGTAAACACATCAGCTCTTGGCAAAATTATGGATAAGTAGTGCAATTGAGCATTATTTTGGTGCCACTACTTTGCAGATGTTTCATAAAACATCCAAAGACAACAAAAAGGTAATTATTTTATGTTGACACCGCTTGAAATGTCAATTATACGACTCCAAAGGGGTCTCCTATTTGGAACCTTACGAGGCGTTTTCCTAAGAGTCGATCCTAAGACGTTGACGGAGAGGAGCAGAGCGGATCGGAATCACACGTCTTGGGACCAGACAACAATAACTGCACATGTGATATCTGATTTTTCCTCAATTACTTAATCCTGGTCTTTAATATTTTCATATAGTAAAACGGTTTTATTTGACATACCTTTAACACAAACGTCTCGAGACGGCTCGTCAGATTTTGTTAGACGACTTCTTATTACGTCAAATCAATACAGATTTATAACTGTTCTTTGGTCAGCAAATCCTCGATTATAAAAGATGCCACTGTATGGATCCTCCCGAAAAAAATAACATTTCTTAACACAAACTTTATCATTCTTGACACCCCTGATTGCCTTGTGACGTCACAAACCTTGCTTGTATTAAAGAAACTTGCTCTCCCTGTGTATTCTTTTAGAAGGATATGCCCTGCATTTCTGAGTTGGCTATTTAGCCCAGTATTAAACACTTATTAATACAATTAATACTGAATGTCTTTAAAAATAACGGAATATTCACATTTTTTTTTAAATTCTGGAACCTACACACTGGTGAAAGGGGTGGAATTAGATAATATCCGTTCACTTCCTATTAATATAATTTAAAAAAAGGGTCACATTTATACACATGTATATTGCATTCACAGGGATTACTTTAATCCCGTATCTATAGGTATTCTTATGTAAGTGTGGTGTTGTTGAGTGAATTAATCTAGGTCACTTTAAGTCATATTGTAAAGACAACACTTTGTCTGTGTATGTATGGCATAAATTGTAGGGCAGGCAATAAATATTTGCTCGAAAAATACATTCTCATCACCAGGGTATTCGGTGGTCTCTAAAACTTTGGCAGCTCCTGAACTGCAAAGTAAAGCAAAACTACAGAGGCTCCTTTGTTTGCCGAACACTAAATCAAGGTTTGAAGCGATTTAGTCTTGTAAGAAGGTAAATCTTAACTTAGGAGCCGCCTCCTCTTGTCGAAAGCTAAATCAAAAGGTTAGAAAATTGTAAAACATGTAAGTCAAAGCCAAAGCGGCGATTTGCTTTACAACGTGGTAAATCTTCAGGTCGACGATATTGTCTTGTGGCACGATAAATCAAATCGGAGGCGGTGTTAAAGTGGTAGTACCATAAAAGCGGACTATAAGCCACCGGGAGACCTTTTTTTTTTTATTCCGGTTGGAGGAATTTAAGAATATAAATTTGATACCTTTGGGCCCACGAATATGAACAAAATATGGCTACCGGTCTGCCAATGGTATCAACAGTGGGCCTTTTCTATTCAGCGTTTTCAACCCAGTCCGCCACTTGCATGGCAATTGTACAAAGAGATATGTACTTGAAGTCTTGACCACAACTATACACTGAACTGAATGTTAAACCATCACATAAATCATCTTTCTGTCAACTTTAAATTGAAAATGAGACCCGAAACTGCATATCAGTAACTGCTATGAGACAGAACGCTGAAGACCAAAATTATGGAACGTTTTGTTTTATAATTATATTATTCGAAACAAAATACGTGAAATTTTGCAAAATTTCAAATATTTTAAATTACATTCTGAAGGGTAATGTTGTACATGTGATGGATAATTTCTTTGAACAGACTGAAGCAAGAACACATTGATACTAATTGATCCTTTAAACGATCGGCGAGTACTTCATGGAACAACTGGAAAATGGAACGTCGTCTAGCGACAACAGCATGAAGGGTTTCGAAATGTTTACGAAATCAGGGTTGATAAGGGCACGGAAATATGACAGGAAAGTAGTGTCTCAAGGTGGGAGTTTATCACCGGAGAGAGTTTGGTTGCCATTACACCGGTATTGTTTAAATAACAAAGGCCGAAGAACGCTCTGGGAATGACCGCGCCCTCATCCGCAAATTAGAGTAAGGTGTATTCATATACGGAGTTGTTTTGGAAAGTTATTGCATCAAATATTTATTTTAAATACGAGAAATTGAAATATACAAGTGAATGTTAATCGGAGCCGCTTTATATTTTTTTTTCTCAGTGGACAATAGAAATGTGGTATTTAATAGGTTTGTATTATTTTAAAACCATATTGCCCTGGGCTATTTGCGCCGCTTCCCTGGAGCATTGCCAGACTGACCACAACTATACACTGAACTGAATGTTAAACCATCACATAAATCATCTTTCTGTCAACTTTAAATTGAAAATGAGACCCGAAACTGCATATCAGTAACTGCTATGAGACAGAACGCTGAAGACCAAAATTATGGAACGTTTTGTTTTATAATTATATTATTCGAAACAAAATACGTGAAATTTTGCAAAATTTCAAATATTTTAAATTACATTCTGAAGGGTAATGTTGTACATGTGATGGATAATTTCTTTGAACAGACTGAAGCAAGAACACATTGATACTAATTGATCCTTTAAACGATCGGCGAGTACTTCATGGAACAACTGGAAAATGGAACGTCGTCTAGCGACAACAGCATGAAGGGTTTCGAAATGTTTACGAAATCAGGGTTGATAAGGGCACGGAAATATGACAGGAAAGTAGTGTCTCAAGGTGGGAGTTTATCACCGGAGAGAGTTTGGTTGCCATTACACCGGTATTGTTTAAATAACAAAGGCCGAAGAACGCTCTGGGAATGACCGCGCCCTCATCCGCAAATTAGAGTAAGGTGTATTCATATACGGAGTTGTTTTGGAAAGTTATTGCATCAAATATTTATTTTAAATACGAGAAATTGAAATATACAAGTGAATGTTAATCGGAGCCGCTTTATATTTTTTTTTCTCAGTGGACAATAGAAATGTGGTATTTAATAGGTTTGTATTATTTTAAAACCATATTGCCCTGGGCTATTTGCGCCGCTTCCCTGGAGCATTGCCAGCTTGACCACAACTATACACTGAACTGAATGTTAAACCATCACATAAATCATCTTTCTGTCAACTTTAAATTGAAAATGAGACCCGAAACTGCATATCAGTAACTGCTATGAGACAGAACGCTGAAGACCAAAATTATGGAACGTTTTGTTTTATAATTATATTATTCGAAACAAAATACGTGAAATTTTGCAAAATTTCAAATATTTTAAATTACATTCTGAAGGGTAATGTTGTACATGTGATGGATAATTTCTTTGAACAGACTGAAGCAAGAACACATTGATACTAATTGATCCTTTAAACGATCGGCGAGTACTTCATGGAACAACTGGAAAATGGAACGTCGTCTAGCGACAACAGCATGAAGGGTTTCGAAATGTTTACGAAATCAGGGTTGATAAGGGCACGGAAATATGACAGGAAAGTAGTGTCTCAAGGTGGGAGTTTATCACCGGAGAGAGTTTGGTTGCCATTACACCGGTATTGTTTAAATAACAAAGGCCGAAGAACGCTCTGGGAATGACCGCGCCCTCATCCGCAAATTAGAGTAAGGTGTATTCATATACGGAGTTGTTTTGGAAAGTTATTGCATCAAATATTTATTTTAAATACGAGAAATTGAAATATACAAGTGAATGTTAATCGGAGCCGCTTTATATTTTTTTTTCTCAGTGGACAATAGAAATGTGGCATTTAATAGGTTTGTATTATTTTAAAACCATATTGCCCTGGGCTATTTGCGCCGCTTCCCTGGAGCATTGCCAGAAAGTGTCCACTTTAACTTGTGTTCATCTTTACGATGTCTGTTTTCCAGAGGGGAGTTTTCTTTTAAATCATGCATAAAAATTGACACACTCTTCGGTTTCTTGGGACCGAAAAACCGATTATCGTGTCAATGCAGGATGATTCAGGTCAAATGGTAGGGAATTTATGACTGATGCGAGCGTGACAGATTAAATGTGGAGGACTTTTGGCTTTTCTCTCGGGCTTGTTGCGGACGTTTTCTTCCACTTAGTCTATCTTACCGAGCATTCCGTTCTTCAAGAAAATGCCAGGTCAAAAGTCGTCTCCCAAATGGCAGCAACAGTCCTGTAGCCAATTTGTCTGTTCCCTTTAAGAATTCATGTGTAACGAGCTACGAAACAAGCCCCAGGGCTATTACGAAAACTACAAGATTCCGCCAATAAAGCCCAATTTGTTGCTGCATTATTTCAGTATTTTCTAGTCTGGATCCTGATTTCCTACTGGCATATAAAGGCATTAGAACGTCAAGAAGGGATCTTGCAGGAAAAATATTTGACAGTCGGATACACAGAAAGAAAGCAATTATTGCGTCGCCTGATGTGGAAAAGCAATCTGCATGTATTTATGATATCTATACCTAACCTTATATTGCCCGAATGACAATTTAAAAACTTACGAACATTAGCTAAAAAGGCGAACAAAGAGAACTTTGTCTTATTTAATTTCAAATAAGTTTAGACCTGACTTTATATACATATATATATATATATATATATATATATATATATGAATAGGGAATAACCAATGGCCAATAGACAGATCGATAAACGGTTATATACATGGGTCAAGAGGCGTCGAATAATAGAATAAATTTCAGACGTAATCTGAGTTAAAAGCCAGAGTTACCTCTTAATATAAATTTGACCTCAGTGACATGAACACACCAGATGGTCAAAAACTTGCTTGTTGATTTCAGATAAATTATAGACTCTACAGCTTGGAAAAGGAGGGCATTAAAGTTCATAAGCTCTTGGATTAAGTCACGTGACCCTTGTTAATTTCCAAGGATTATTTTATCCGAACTTAGTACAAATGCGTAGGTCACATTGTTGCTGTGGAAACGGGATAGTCGGCTTTGTAATAAAACTAGTCACGCGGCATATAAAATTTCAAACCACACTTTGAGATAACCTGTGTTTGTTCACTTTGGTTAGCTGGATCGTTTTTTATTCGGAAAAATAAAGGACGGGTTTTGATTGACGTTTACAGAAGTTTTTGAATTGACGTTTGTAGAGTGTTAAAGTAATACCCAAACAGCAATTAAACGGGTAATCTGTCACATTATCATATTTTTTGTTTAAAAGATTTTTTACCATTACTTAATAGTGGAAACCTTTAGTGTGAATACTTGAGCTGCAGGTTGAATAGATGTCACCCGACCGGAGCCGCCTTTTTCTGGCGAGCAGACCTGAGTTGTAATACTACCATTGGATACCCCATATTAAAATTAAATCCAGACCTTGGTCAAATCCAAAAAATGTAAAAGGATGTATATATATATATATATATATATATATATATATATATATATATATATATATATATATATATACTCGGTTATGTTGATTTATGATATGCACATAATATGCATCCATTATAGAATCAGATGTTACGGGTTGAGCACGTGGGACTCATATTTGCTATTTACTAGATAATGCTAAGCCTCACCACAAACAAAATAAGAAAGAACCCGAGATGATCAACTGTTTTTGTTTATTACCTTTTAAATCTCAAGCAGTCAGTATGACCGCTTGTTTTCTGCGACTAGTTTTATATAGACAGACCATAGCAACAGGAAACACAAACATCCGTGAAAATGGAACCTCCATCAAACTTAGTCCACCAAGGTAGATAAAAAGATCAAAGCCAATTAGGGAATTTGGCTTGAAGGAAAAAAAATATTTACTATTGATTACAGAAAGCCTTTGAAGAAAACAACAAAAAGCCTCACTACAATATTTTTTTCAAGGGAACAGACTTTAAATCAATGAATCGCAGCATAATTCATATTATATACTTTAAACAGAACTAGGCCACATTCGATATAGATTTCCCTGGAGAACTAGAAAGAGAAATAGTGCAACTATACTTCAAAGACACCGAGAAGAGAACCAGTTTTAAAAAACAATAAAAGTTGAGGTATTTTTAAACACCTATCTTTCATTTTAGTCTTTGGGGATATAAGTTTCAACCACCACACCAGTGGCGGATCCAGAATTTCAAGAACAGGGGGCGTTAATACTGGGTTAGCTGTCGATGGGTATTAATATATATATATATATATATATATATATATATATATATATATATATATTCAGCTTTTATTTCACGTAAATGAATAAAATCTAGAGCCATTTTTTGTAAAGTTAATCACAGGTACACGGGGAGGGGGGGGGGGGGGACAAAAAGGACAATTTGAGGCACCTTTCTCACAAAATACGAGGTGTTTCTGTTCCTCAACTAATAATCCCTTAAATTTCTTTGCATAACGTGATCAAACCTCTGGTTCAATCGTTGTAGTCTATATTGTGAAAATGTGCATCAACTTGCAAAATTTCATCTTTTAAATGTAATCCTCATGATAAAACAATTTTGGCAAGCTTTGCATTTTACCGGCTTCTGTGGTCTAGGCCCCGATTTCAACAGAGCACAAACCATGAGTTCAAGTTTCGAGAAATTTTATGGTCAACCCCAATCCAAAATGGGCTCAGTAGGCAAACAAGAAGACCGTTCCTCACTCACAGGCAAATGCGTTTTTTTAGCGGGGGGGGGGGGGTTCCTTGGGGTTATGCAGAGTACAATAACGGAAAGACTCCCAAAGTATAGAAACATTTGGATGCTTTTTTTATCACATAACTGTTCAATAATATCCTGAACTTATGTTAAAAAAATGAAAGTTAATTAAGAATAGCTTGGAAAAGAAATAGAAAGAAATAAAAAAACTGGATCCGCCATTGCAAACATTTTTTAAGATACTTTGCATGACACTTTTCCCTTTTGCATTGTCCTTGAATGCAGGAAATATATTTAGTCTTTTGTTAAAAAGAGCCGAAGAAATCTACCAATACAAAATTTCATATTGCGTTTCATCAAATTTATCCACTGTTAATCCACTGAATTTCGACATTTTATTTAAAAATTAAATGCTTATAAATGTGTGGGCATTAGGCAAGGTATTCTGACTGAATTTTTGTCAGAGAAAACCGTTACATATTTTTATTTGATGCTATGAACTAAATGAAGAATAGGAAACTTTTTCGGGACTATGACAATCCTGATGAAGTGGACAGTCACCATCGGGTGACGTAGATCAACACTGTTGGGAACGAGATTTTGAAATTTCGTCTCCGTATATTTTTATAATTATTTAACTTATGGGATAATCATCTCCGGATTCGGAATTTTTAAGAATTTTAGGAACGGCACTAAAGGTAACATTTTATTGCAAATATAAAAAAAATTAATTGACAACTATTTTCTTAGTAATGCTTAGACTCATAGCATTTGTTATCGACTTTTTTTTATAATATTACATTCCATAGAATATTTAGCGTCTGCGATCCATGTTTTTTTTAATACGATATGGCTATGTTAACTACAGTGTATTGTACAACTATATATCAAATTCTTAGTGTTCACGAATGGAATCGCCATATTGTTTTATAAACAGATACAATTTTTTTTAGTTATCTGAACATTGTCTCTTTTCTGGAATACTTACAAGTACAGGGTACCAAAAAATATGATAGTGCTACCGGCCTGTCACGAAGTCCAAAACCAAAATGGAAGTCTGGATATGTACATTTTGAGATTAACAATTATATAAAGAGAGCATAAGAAATGGAGGCGGTTACCTCCACAAAAAAATCTTTCAAAAAGTCCATTACAAAGTGAGACGTAAACCCCTGTAATCTTAAACTTGCTGTTCATTACAATCTAGAAACTGCAGTTCTTTGGAAAGCTACACATTCAAAGGAGAAGCTATTTATAAATGTCACCCATCTCCCATAACCATGTATGTTCTGTTTGTTAAGTATTGAAGTAATTCCGATTGTAAGAGTAAGGTTATATATAAAGTATGTAATTATATGAAATAATAGATATTTGCGATCATTTTAATGCAATCAAAACATACAACTTGCCACTAAGATATTCCGTCGCTATCCTGCAATCCTCCATTACTCCGCCATCTCGATATCAAGTGGCTCGTTCTACGGGGGACAGACCATTAATATATAGATTAAGTTTAGGAAATTAATCAACAAATACCTTTACTATCCTCATTATATTGCCAGTTATTGACCCGGTATATGTAAAAGACTCCAAACGTATAGGAATTATAGGAAATATTTAGCCCCTGCATACAGATCTCTCTTAACGTGGGCGTGTTCAACAATCTCATTCGTCATAAAGTTGCAATTATTGATATATCAAACTTGCATGACACAAAGTCTTCTGTAATTGGATTGTCCTGAATTATCAGCATTCCTGGATATTCTTTTTGTAACAACGAATACAGGTCTGCAAATAAAATCATTTCAATATATTTTCCACACAGCACTCTTGATGTAATTCTGCAGGAAAATCTTTCCTGTAGCCCCTATCATCTCAGCTATATGCAATTTTAATTATAAGCAATCTTGGAACAAAAGAAAGTTTATATATGCATCACACATAACATTCACTGGCAAAAATGCATACAATAATAGCACACAATATTAAATCTCTAATTCTGCTGAAAGTCAAAGACATTTATGGCAACAAAAACAGGTATTCCAAAAATACATAGTTGTTGGATGTATATTTTTGTCTGATATCATTTACTTTTCACTCACGGTCGATAAACTATCCTTTATCACAAATTGCTGCCTCGTAAACGAATATGTTTTATTCTGGGCCATTACTTATCTCTCTGACAAAGATTTATTATCGGGTAGTACAATAAACCAGTACAAGTATCATAAAAAAGAGTGTAAAATATTTATAAGATAATGGAAAGAAACAATTTTTGAAAGGTGTGCCAGGTGTCTCCTTCTGGTTGTGTGTGTATATCACATGTTTAAAATCACAATATATTTCAATCAGGCTTTTAGAAACTTGCCTCTTTATGCAAAGGAGACTTATAAGACCTTCTTCTTTTGTAAATTTGTCTGTATATGCCTGGGTACAAGACTTCTCAAAACAGTATCAACTAATTCGAAAACTTTTATACGGGAAAAAGCACTTCGAGGAAAAAGCAAGCAACTATATACGTAATAAAAGCGTTCCGTTGTAAGGTTTTCAAATTAAAATTGATTTTGTCGCTGGCGAAAACTCTCTAAGGATGTTTATTTTCCTCTTGCATTTGCCCGATATTTTTTCCAGAATACTCTAATTTCTTCTTCTGCAGGATGATCTGTATTTGTTTGTCTGGTAGCGTTTCTAAATTTAGGGTCAATAACTCTCTCCTTTATTCAGAAACTGGCCTATTCCATTATCTATTGGGCTTTTGTTCAAATAAATCCCATAAGCACACCAGGGTTCGGTTTTTTCTAAGATTATCAATTATCTATCTCTTTTAGTATAAAACATTGATGGTTTATATCTCGGTATTATATCCGGGTCTTTTCTGACTATACACATTAAATTAGATCAACGGCCCGGGAGGATCAGGTCGTTCCTTTACAATGCAGATAAGAATGAAGAAAAGTAATTTACAGAATCCCAACAGAATTCAAGCATGCCCTTTATTAAATTGTTTTCCTGCCACTGCATTCAATTTTTAATAACTCGCCATATGTTTAAAACCTACTTCAGCTATTTTATTGACTTTTCATGGCGAGTTTGACTTTCAATTTATATATGTGTGTGTGTGTGTTTGTGTGTTAGCCCTATTAATGTGTTCGTGTAAGAATCTTTTTTTTTAATAAGAAAATTAATAATAATGTTAACCTCTGCTTGGGGACAGAGTTTTTGTAAACATTCACTTTCGTTTGCTCCTGCTTGTCTGACTTACTTGTCTGTCTAAATTATCATCCAAATTTATGTTCTGAGATGTGTATAATGTATAATATATATATTATAAATATAAATGTATATAATTTGAACATATTTGTAATTAACTAAGACAAAGTTCTCATTGTTCCCTCTTTTAGCTAATATTTGTAAATCTTTTAAATTATCATTCGGGCAATATTTGGTTAGGTATAGCCCAGTAGCTTGTACCTTAAAAATGTGTGAATACTCACGACATTTCACAAGAAACACGCTTCATCCTCCATCTTTTACATCCTGAATCCGCCCCTATCCCTAAGGTAATCCCCACGGCCAGTAACAACGCAAACAACCGATGAAGAGTTTGAACCACCTGACAGGACATTTACATTACCGTTCCGGATCGGCAAAAGAAAGGGATGCTGCTAAAACTGCAATCAGATAGGAATAACTGGTAAAGTGACTCGGCAGTCGATGAGGTTCTGTTTGATGAAGATGATACGCTCTTGCAGTAGAAAGAAATAGAAAGACTGCAAGAATAAGGATCAATCTTTAGATAATTGAAAAATCTGGTTATATAGCCTATAGTTGTATTCATACAAGATGTAGCATTTCTTTACCACATAATTCCACGGCCGATATTGGAGTTTAGATTCACTTCGAAAATAAGCCTAATTTGGCATTGGTTTTCTCAGGGAAAATGATTCTAATTGCGTTAGTCTTATAAAAAGTAAAAATGTTATAGCCATTTGCGATGACTTTTTTTCAGCCGCAAATGTGTCACAAAGGGTATAAATTAAGCAGAAGCGGATGCTTATCCTGAAATTAGGTGGGTTTAAGCCGAAAATGTGTTTCTTATTATTGCTGAGAAAGGATGAATTAAGTTAAAGGAATGTGAAAAGTAGGGAAAAGTAGACATATATTTTTTATATAATTAGCCGCCAGGAATCAGTATCTTTCCTAAATATTGCTATATAGCAAGATTAGGTATTATTAGATATGCCGACTGTTCAAGTCCATTCTTCACACAAATATTCTTTGGTACTGTTTGATTGATATTATTTATATTCACTAATTTAATGAGTCATAGATATCTTCATAACATATCCCAGAACAATAAGTCCCTTCCTTAACGTTCATTCGTTTACAACTTTTACAGGATGAATATTACGAATTTATTACGCATGACACTATATGGCTGGATACTGGATGCGGTAAATATTCCTGCTGGCTTATCTAACGGTAAAGGTGGACAAGATACCGTAGTCTGACATTTATGGACGGTAGTAATTGTAACTATGTCTTCTTCCAAATAACACCTTTTGGCTCTACCTCAAATTATGCTTAATGCTGTTCTAGCCTGCTGCGTTTTTTAAAGAGAATAAGTTATTGATATATAAGACAAAAAAATATATGTTTCTTAGGCACCGCCCGCGTCACTTTAAACCCCCCGCGTCGAACGTTTTTATTGCCTAAGTGTCACAAGGTTATCTGGTGACGTGATTGATCGCTACCAAAAAAAAATCTGTGGCTGCCGCGTCGGTCAGCTTCTCTCCAAAAGATACTTTGGCCATTTTTACTAACGCATATACTTCAAAAACATTATTTACTTCTCTAAAACGGTGACCTATTAGACAACTTACATCGTTTATGATTATATTTTGATAATTAATTATCATAGTCTGTACTAGATGTAAGACGAGAACACGTTTAAGGTGAACATGTTATAAGAAATAGGAGCGGTATAATTGCCTGATGTGGCGCCAACTAGTCATTCGGAGGTGGTTTTTCATATCACCTCACCATAATTGAGGCAGATATATTGTAAATTGTAGACTGATTTTTATATTTAAAAAAAAATTCCTTTCTCAAATAAGGTGTAAAGTAGGTTAATGAAAATAAGACTCTTTAAAATACTACACTGTAAACAGTACTGTCCCAGCTTCTAATGCAAATGTTTATAGCTAAAACATCAGCTGGACGTGAGGGAAAGGTACAGACTTTATAAACACCAAAGGTTGGAGATCAGGACTTCATAAATGTACGACTACGGTCTGCCATTTATGACAAAGGATTGTTCTGTATTTCTATACTTATTCAGATGCCTGTACCCAAAAGTCTCGGCAAACGTATCAACATTACATTTTCATGTACTGAATTCTGGATTTTGGTGCATATATCATGAAAGTGATGTATACCTCACGAGTTCTTATACTTTAGTTACTCCCTCTTTCATGATTTTTATGATCTCTATTTACCTGGAGTGGTCCGTTCAAAGCATATATTGTCTAGTGCATAATAAATATTATATTAAAACCATAAATACATTCACCATCTGTATGTTCCTCTCGACATTATTGATGTTCCAAGGCCGTTAGAATAAGGTCAAAGGTCAATGTACAAAGTGTTCCAACAACTGAAATGCGTCACACTTTTTACATAATTAAGGACTTATTCCACCTTCGCATAAGTGTAAATCTACCTTTGTGAATTGTTTAGTCTATATAATATTTTAGAACATCATGAGATGTTTAAGTCTAAGAGCTGTCAAAGGTTTCTGTCTGCACATTGTTTCAATTTTTCTCAGATTTTAGAATATGTACATGCCAAGGGGTCCCAAACTAGGACAAACTAGGAGTTTCTGGATATATTTAGGATATCATTAAAAATGCTTATACATGCTTATTAGACAGTCCTGACACCTTAAGGGGTTAAAATAACATCTTGCATCACATTTTATATTTCCGTATAAGTAAAGCTAACAATCTCATTGTGACACAAAAATAAATTTGCAAACAAGGAGTATATTTTAGAAAAACTTAAAAAAGTTTGAACTAAAAAGTTTGAAAAAAACGTTTAGATATGTTGTTTAGGATTATATTAATCATGGTGATTTTCTTCTCATTACGTATAAACCTATGTAGAAACAGACCAACACATAAAACAGAATTTTACCAGCTAAAAGCCAAAAGCTCTTAACAAATTAATATACTGTGAATGACATTTCGCGTCGAGCTTAACAAAACTTATCTGAAATTTATAGTATGTTAAGAGCCCAGGCTATTGTGTTGAAAGCCCAGAAACAGACACATGGTGAGACAACAATTTGTATATTTCAGTGTCACAGCTGTTTGAACGAGGTCGGCTCATTATCGTTTTGTTGATTTCATTCTTCCTTTGAATGCTATATTGTTAATTTCAAGTTAGGAAACACATGTGCGTAGGACTTGTTGATTTTTCAAAGTCTTTATAAAAGAAACCTGCCCAGTCAATATCAATGTAAAGATCTCAAATAATCCGAAAAATCTTAAATCGATTTAAAGCCCCCCCCCCCCCCCCGGCCCTCCAAAAAAATGCGAGTATTCCTCTCGCAAAAATAAATAAATAAATAAATAAAGGCGAATATTCCTCTCGCAAGTGTATCTTAACGATAATAAGATGTTTTTGACTCATGATATGTTAATTGAAAATATATACAATATAAAGAAATATTAATTCTGAACTTAAAAAACAGGTTGAAAAATGTTAATTATATTATTGATACACTTCATTGGAATGCAGACATAGGCTAATACAAAATATATACTTAATTCAGGAAATAAATTGAACATAAGTCAATAAACAAACAGAAGTAAATATATCAGGGAGTTACCTGATTAAGTGTAGAGGGTACATGAAAATTGATTTAAGGTCTCTCTGTCTGTCTGTCTCTCTCGGACTCTCTCTCTCTCTCTCTCTCTCTCTCTCTCTCATTGGGGCGTGTGCCTGTACCTTTGATTTTAAACACACAAAAAAATTAAATCGCTATGACACCGTTGAAGGGCCATATAATTGTTGATTCATGGACAAAATAAATAGCGACTCCTGCAAACTGAAACATTCATTATAATTCATTTGACCAATACTGTTTCATTAAAGTCCATTCCGATGATAGGTTACCATTGGTTTTTATTGGTTAAAATGAATAGTACTTATATCTTTAAGTTTATAACTTTGGCAGAAAAACACATTCAGGATGTAACATTTGACCAAAATTTAAAGCTGTAAATACTAATGTTGTGCTTAAACATCATATTTTAATTAAACAAATTTTAACAAATTTTACATTTGAAATAACCTGTATGCATCAATCTTTTGAAAAAAAGAGAGAAGTGGTTATGAACTATATTTCTTAAACAATTACAGTAAGAATGGCAACGTTCCACGAATGGTTGCATTTGAACATTTGCTGATTTGCTAATAAACATCGCATAAGTGCTACCTGATTTATTTTCAGTCGTTTCTTGAAAGAAATTGTTTTATACACCGGTACATGTTAGGTTTTTCTTTTACCGTGATTATATCATGGGTGATTAGGCCTAGCTGATTATATTCTGCATGTGCTAAAGCTAGTTTAATTTAAATTAAATATATGTTTTAAACAACGACTTTGAAGAACAATGAAAAATAATTACCTACTTTGGCATAAACCTATAATGTACGATTTTATGCAAGAGTGGTGATTAAATGATTAAAGGAATACATATATCATAACAAAGAGGCATGTCAGCGTTGAGTGAGATTTGTCTGGTAGTATAAACAAGAACTATATTTGTCCTGTATAGTGCAGACATATAATTAATTACTTCCTAGCGTGCTCATTAACCTGAAACAACCACGTATGTCGAAATCTAATCGCATAATCTTATATTCTGAAGGTGCATCAGTTTTCAAAAGCTGTTAAATTCAATGTACTAGCAGCTGGTGTCGGGTGGTGACCTTTTTATACTGGCCCATGTCTGGTCACGTGATATTTGTTATATAACTCCGCGACAACCACTCCGGAAACCAAACGCCTGTACTCTCAAATGTTCACTTTGCTGATCATAAAGCGAATCGCAATAAAAATCATCTTAATTGTCAACTTAGACACCTGTTTGAATTTATTCCTGTACATACATGTACACGTTAGAGAACCTTAAGATTTGTTTTGTTCATATAAATTAATCATGTACACTAACACCATCCTGTATCTACACGAACTGACTCATTTAATTTATGAAACAGTGTCAATATACTACGTGGTCCTTCAGACAGGACCCTATAGGTATAACTTGTATTATTTGTATGCATGCACAGACAAATATGGTTATATGGATATCAGAGAGCCGATTTTTAAATTGTTATAAAACGTAGAGGAAAAATTTACCAACGCATATTATCAGGATTATTTTTGTCCCCTTAAAATGTGTTAAAATATATATTTCTTAAGAGACACCAAAGGAAATGGAGGTCAACTGACCAAGAACTGTTTGAACACTTATGCAGGGCATCAATTCTGTGATTTATAAAGTATATATTAATATATATATTATTTATAATGTACGTCTATTTGAGACAGTGTGTACTGCGGGGCATCAGTCTAAAGATAAAATGAGCATGTAAAAAAAGTGTTCGTAAGTCCTTTATTTAGTAGCCATGCAGACAAAAGTTTCGGTACTTTTTTACTTTTATAATATTCATAAAGCTATTTATAAATGTTTATGAGATACTATCCAAAACCATTTTGAGTGAAATAAATGGTATAAAACGTATAAAATAAATGTAACTTTCTCCCAAAAAGACAAATTGATTATATTGTATTGACGATAAAACCTAATTTGATAACAAAGATAAAGATCCCGCCCGAGCATATGAATGTAAATTATTAATTTTCTGATCTATAATAGTTATAATGGCAAGGTCAAAATTATATTAGTATTAAGTTAATTGTTTTACTGATAATATCGCTTTTAACCATTCTTGCATTATTCATATCTTGGGCTGGCTTTCTAGACTAGATTGCTCAATAAATATAAACAAGTCTAGGGCAATAACCTAATAGTATTTGTCTGAGACCTTGACTCTGTTGACTCATGTTTGTCAAAAATTCCAAAATGTCCAAATATATAATCCCCTTATACAGCATTCTGCAGAAAAAACAATTCCAGGACTGTCCCAGTCTTAAAACAAGCAGTGCTGCTCATTTTATTACACACAGCGCAAAATACCGGATAAGGTACCGCCGGTTAAACAAAGCTTATGGTATGATATTAAATTGGCAAGGGTCGTTTGATAAGCCCGTAAGCGTATTTACTTTATCCCCTTTACAGGCCCCGGGGATGTTTATGCCGATTGTGGCACAACTGATATGAATCGTAAGCTGTGCGGATGTCTTTTTGTGAGATTCGGCCATCGACCTGATGCGTCTCATATCGCCTCACAACCAGAGACGGCTAATTCTTGTATTTGATTGTATACTTGTACCGCATAAAATCAATAAATAGTTAGGCTATATAGGATCTAAGACATAAGACCGTGTGGTTATAATATCACTTTGTCGGAAGGTCTACTGTAGTTTTAATAGCATGCGAATAACCATTTAATTGTATACTGTACAACCGCCTTAAACTTTCCCTCGGGTCAAAGGTTAATTTTAAATATCTCACTCTAAAGCCAAGTCTTCTGGGCCGGTATGGTTCCATTCTTTTTTTTTACATATCTCACTCTTTCGACAAATATCAGTCCTTAATATTATAAATATTTAAAAATGAATCTGTGAAATCTTCTGAATACAACCAGATAGCTCAAAAGAGTTCTTCATATTCTTCAACACTAAAGATCGTTATCTATACGCTGCTCGTGCAGCGGTTATACACTGTATACACTGCTTTGTAATGCAAGGTTTTCTGGGTTAGATCTCCAGGGAGAGCACAGAGCAAAGTAATAAGACCAATGAGGGCGTGGTATCGCATTGTGCACCAAGCTCCAATTTTAAAAATGCGACACCCGCTCTCGTTAGTCTGATTCTTGGCCCTGTGCCAGAACCGGTGTCGCATGTTTGAAATTTTGAGCTGAATGCGATACCACGCTCTCATTGGTCTAATTACAACTGTTTGCTCTGTGCCGACCCTGGTGGTCGAACCCTGAACCTTGCTTTACTAAAGCCCCCATCACACGAGAAGGAGACCTAACGGGGACCATGGCGACCTTGCAGATCGGTGTTGATCGCCATCAATATCGGAAAAACCGTCAATGTGTAACGGCTATGCCGCTGTCAATAGGCCACTTATGGCGTTCATGATGACCATTTGACGACCCAAGGCGACACTATCCCGCTCCTACGAAGCTTATGAAAACTCTACGGCGATCTGCCCCAATTCGGTGATCGCAGCGAGATCGCCTTCTCGTGTGACGGGGGTGTTTTCATGAGCTTCGTAAGAGCGAGATAGGGTCGTCTTTGGTCGTCATATGGTCACCAAGAACGCCATGAGTGGGGACCAGTTTGTAAATGGACAAAATTTCCGCGGCGGGGTCGCCATGGATTTAAAGCGCAGTCAGATCGGAATTCGATCGCCATCAGTGTCCAAGCAGCGCAGTACCAGCTTCCTGATAGCGCAGGTCGATCGCCAGTAAACATGGTAGCATCGGTCTATCTGTTACGCTTCGCTGCCCCAGCACACTTACTCCGCCGCTACCGAGACCTCGGTGACCATAGTGAGCTCTTTACACGCTTCGTACGGTGCTGCCGCTGCGCTGATGACGTCAGAGCTGCGCTCTCTCTGCGCCCAGTTGGATTTGACGTGTGCAGGCGTCTGCGCTCTGACGAAGCTCGCGGCGCCAGCAGATGTCGTGTCAGCGGGGCGAGAGCGGCATTGCAGTCATACTTGGAGGGTTTTTACGATATTAAGGGCGACTAACGGCGATCTACTAGGTCGCCGTAAGGTCTCCTTCTCATGTGATTGGGGCTTTAACATGGTAGCATCGGTCTATCCGTTTCGCTTCGCTGCCTCCTTTTGACCACTGCCAGCTGTTCGTGGAGCAGCTGTTGGCCAGCCATGCAGACAGGCCAGTTGTAGCATGTTATTTCTGTCCATGCTGACATGTGTGGCTTCACTTAACTTTCATACACCGGTCATGTTATGTGTTCTAGTCAACAATGGGAACCATGGCAACCATCGACTGCCAGTCTGAAGCTGCGCAGTAGCATCTACCCACGCGCGCAGTTCCGCCGTCTTGATCGCAGACGGATCGGGGTCCGGTTGCTGCGGGATTATCATGATCGCAGCCCTGTCGTGGACTGAGCTCTAGAGTAGGTAGTAGGGACCTCATGCGGACGTAAGGGGAACGCAGTTTGATCATCATACGCCATACAGCGTGGTAGGAACGGCATAAAACGGCCGAAAATTGCAAATGTACACGTCGTGCAAGCTTATTAACAGCGGTATAGCCGTCACACATGGACGGGCTTTCCCACGTTCATGGCGATCAACGCCGATCTGCTAGGTCGCCATGGTCGCCGTTAGGTGTCCTTCTCGTGTGATGGGGGCTTAAGCAGCGTTACACAAAGGAGATCTGAGACGAAAGCAGTATGTGGCCGCTGCGCGAGGAGAGTACGTTAACTGGCGCGTGTGTTAGAAGAAGAGCTGATATTCCCATTAAAATGTTTCCCAAATATACGAACGTAACTCAACCAATTAACCTTCTGACCATTAAATGAAACCTGACTGATCGTTTGTTTCACGAAGCAAGGACACGTGTCTTGTCACAAGGCTTCTGCCGATTTCAGGTCGCGAACTCCCAAGACCCGTAAGGTAGCGACGTCTGGTGCTCGATACGGAATCAATTATCTATGTCTTTGAGGTAATGGGCCAAGGTGAAGGTCAGCAATGGCGAGGTGGAGAGCAGTGTGATGTTGTGCGACAGACTTGTGATGTGATGCTACCGGGAAATCATTTTTTGAAGTGGAAGGGTGATATTGGTGTGCATTCTGTAAGTAAGGGCATCCGACTGACGCTGATGGCAAAACTAGCTCACAAAAAAATCGGCTCACTGCCATGGCCCGTTTCTGTGGATTTTCATGCAGGGACAAGCTAACAAATAGACAGGAAAATTTTAATAGTTTACAGATAGACGATATGGAACTGATCAACCATGTCCTGGCATTCAAGTAAAATTTCTGTCCTTTACTTTTATAATGAATTTAACAATTAGAATTTACCTGGAATTTGATTTATCCAGATGAATGTTGGCCCGATTACTTTCTTATATACACGGTTATATACTGAACAAGATAGTTTTGAAGAACAATGACGCGAAATAGGAAAGATTCCTGTTGTGTCCTTGCATGCATGTTGAGAGGCGACTCCATTGCTCTTAACAAAAAAGTCCTTACAGGGGCCTATCCCGATATCTTACATCAGATTGTTATAAAAAAAATGCCAGAAACGCTTATCTATTTTGTTTATAACCACGTCTTCATATCGCGCAAAAATTATATTAACTCATTAAACCAGGACATCGGACGGTAATTCAGACTAACCGAATAGGGTTTAGCAGCATGGGACATTTCAGCATCCGTGAATATACAACCTACCACCATTGGTTATATGGTTTTACTG
Source organism: Sipunculus nudus (assembly GCA_026874595.1). NCBI lineage: Eukaryota > Metazoa > Annelida > Sipuncula > Golfingiida > Sipunculidae > Sipunculus > Sipunculus nudus. The sequence continues at coordinate 33,659,550 of CM049306.1, read as the reverse complement.
TTTGCCAATATTTAATATGTGCCATGGTTGTTAACTAACAATAGCTTCTAGATTAACAAAGATATAACATCTGTCACAGAGCATAATAAGAACTTTTCCTGACAGTTATTATCTACAGTTCACAAATATGAACGAACAGTAAGCCATAAATTCTACACAAAAGGCAGGGGAACAGCTGGCTTGAAGATGCACTTAAATATCAAATACCGTATTTCCCTGATCATACGAACGGGCGTTTATTTTATTCAGACCCTGCTTATGCCCGGCGTCTGAACAAAACAGACATCTAATTAAGGCCAGAGTTGATTAAAAAATACATTATTAAGCGCGGCAGACAAAAGGACAAAACAACACGCCGAAACAACACGGCGGTAACTACCGGAGGACGCAGTTGACTACTTTTAAATGTCAAATACATTGACCTAAATCTTGTTAAGTAATTGACATATCCTTTATATAATATTTTTATAAGACGTGAAAAATATACATGTAAAACTGAAATTATCTCAAATGTTACACTGGTACCCAATATCATTTTACATGAGTTGTGGCCAATAGAATTAGGTTTGGATTTGATTTATCATAAATCTCAACATAAAAATATGGGTTCATTGATTGATTAAAAAACAAGTAGCATATATATTAATCTTTTCGAAATATAATATTTATGACACAAAACCGAGATTGTATACAATGTTTATTTGGAGTGTAATTTAAAAAAAATAATATTTTGGAGTTAATCATGTATTTGGTTATAATAATAAATTATAATACCAATAATAAAAATAGTAAATAGACTTTAATCACACTTAAATAACGCCAACACATAACACACGCGCCCATCCATATCTGAACATATGTTCACAGCCTCCCCAATCAATCTCTTTTTTTAAAATAGTGATTTTGTTGCGAGGGCAGAACAGATCCTGAGAGCTTTGATTTCCTAAATGTTATAATCAAAACGAAAACGGATACTTTTTACTGCTAAACCTAAAACAAATAATTCAGCAGTTGTAACAAGCAGGCTTTATCCAAAAGTTGTGGCTAAATTTATATTACAATTTGATTTCAGGCGCTTAAACACTGTTTGTAGTAAAAGCAATATTTCCATTCATAAGAACTATACGCATCACAAATGTTGATAATTGTCAGTCAGAATTAAGCTATTTCTTCTTTTACCACTTTTTCATTAATTACTTCCAGTATCTATCAGGTTCAAACGAGATGTCTTACTTTCACTTTCGCCACCTGCGTATATAGGGGAAAAAACATTTGTAATTATTTCATGTCCATTTCAACCAAATTAATTTCATCCGCAGCTGTTTCGTTGTTTGTAGGTAACCTTAATATGCATAAAAAGTATATGTACATTGTTTTCTAAGCAAATTGGCAAAGTGAGACCGGTTGTCTTCAAAGGGTTATATAGATTTTCTTTCAGCATTGCATATATTCAATTAGTGTTGTTTTTGTTGTTAGATGAGAATAGGACAAGAGTAAGTTTCCAATATAAACTACATATTGGCATACACAGTTACATATCCAGCTTTTTCGGGATTTTGTACTCGAGACAACATTTTTTTATATCGTTACTTGTGGTCAATATACATATTTTTAATACTTATTTTGAATTTGATGAAAAATGAATGTACCCTGCAATAATTCATTCTATAAAACTTAGATGTGCACACATGACTTGTCATTAATGTAATTAAGGATCTAAATGCTTTCTTTGAGATGAGTACTTGAAAACAAAAGCAAAACTTCTACTCTATAACCTCCTATGTTTATTTATCTTTCTCCCATCGGTTGAAACATTTTTATTAATATTTATCGGACTAAATCAAATAACAGCTCTTATCAGTGAAGGTATGTGAACGCGATTAATTGGATTGAGATGTACAAAATCAAAATGCTTTCATAGATATATGGATTTTAAATTCATTTCTAAAATGTTTGTCAAAGTATGGGGTTTATTTGATTCTATTTTGGTAAGCATGACACTCATTCTCTATTGCAGCCTATTTTGGGAAGTTCTGCTTGTTAAGAAATAAATTTGTCATTTCAGAACTTTTTAGCTGTCCATAAGAATGTCATGCATTATCTCTTATTTGTGTGTAAGGTCAACACTTCATAAAAGATGGACTTTCTCTAAAATATTAGAAAAAAATAACTTAAAATTCGGTGCAGGGTTTTGATTTATTTTCTAACCAAAGTCCTCTTTGAAATAAAAACTTAGCCATTGGACACGCAATGATCGAAAAAAAATTAGAAATTAGATGTATAAAGGTTCGACAAAAATAGGATATGGTATGATGATATCAAATCACATAAATAGCTTATGAAATATTGCGGGATTCAAAGTTGACAAGATCCGCAATATCCAGCTCTCATTGGTTGGAACTTTGTTTATGCTTTCCTCGCTGTCTCGTGGCAAATACGCATCAAAGCCTACTACTGAAAGCAGTGGTAAAATAGCAGAAGTTTTAGAACGAATGTTAAGTGACCATTGTGTTAGAAAACGTTATCTCTAAACTAAGATTTGCTGTCCATGAACAGTAACAGTATGTTGTATTTTGAAGCAGATTCCTCTGTTATGACTACATATGATGATGTTCGTCCTGTGAGCCGTGCTGCAGACAGGATTTACTGAAGCGTCGAACACAGTTAAATTTCAATAATGTAAGATCAAACGGTGCACTGAGTGGGAGGGGTCAGCTCACATTGATAGTATTAAACACTTTATCATTGCTTAAGTCTTAAGACAGACCGCACATTAAATGAACTGGAAGCAAACTTTAATTGACAAAGTGTGGAGATATCCCGACATTCTCTATATGTTCTGGGCCGGTTCCAGAATTAAGGAACCTGAGAGGTCTAACAAAGGAGGACTATAATGACAAAACCTTAAAAAAGGTCATCAGGTCACAATTACTGGTCTGAACCCCTTTAAATAGTTGCGGCGGCTGAAAAAGCGAGGGAGGTTGGTCCAGACTCCCTTGCCCCCCTCTGGATTCGATTCTGATGCTATATGTATGCAATAAAAAAGACGAAAAAAAATTAAAATTACTAAATAATATCTCCAGTATAGCATTTTTGACAGCTATTAGATCACATGGCTGTATTGATCTTTATATGATTTTCAAACATTTATATTTTTTTTATATTATTTCTGTTTCTATATTATTATGTCAAACATTGAATATCGCGAACAATTCAGCGTGTTCCATCGTGCGTTTTATTGCGACTCTTAATGTTACTGGATAGACCGACCAATCTTGCCCTCTATTATACATTCTTATCTAATTGTGAATCTGCTAAAGAGGCGTCAGATATTTAAATTACCAGACAGCGATACTAATGTTCTGCTAAGAGAATCAAAAGTCTTATCTAATTGTGAATCTGTTAAAGAGGCGTCAGATATTTAAATTACCAGACAGCGATACTAATGTTCTGCTAAGAATCCAAAGTTAGTAGACGGCTTTGGCACCAATGCCGCCCTGGATTCAGGACAGAAAAGTCGTCCTGCTTTTCTTTCTCTAGATATTTGCAAGATTAGTGCAGACAGGGGAGATTACAAAATATATTAAGTGGTCGCTAAAATGGAGCACGCGATTTTTTTTAATTTCTTATATCTCTGTCCTGAAATGTTTAGCCAGAAAGTCATTTGTCGTTTCTATAGAGTTCAAGTTAAGGTTTCCGAACTCTGGGTAATACCTTTCTTGCAGAGAAGTTCTTTATAAATCTCAGTGACGGATTAATGAGCTTGTTTATCAACAAGCTGTTTTAAAACACAGCTGTGTTGATAAAATGGAAAATAAAATAAAATAAGGTGGTTGGTGGCATATGTAACACAAGGCTCTAGGTGGCATATGAGCTGAAGTTGAAAGATCACTAACGTAAGCTGCAAAACGCCCTATAACAAAACTGTGGTTCGTCTGACCTGCTGGATGTGTTTGGAATATTTTGGCTTCCCCCCACATGTTATAAACTTGTTGGATATGAACGGCCTTTGTACAGAGTGATAGGCGTTTTCAGGTCTATTTGTTTACATAAGGTTAAGTGGGTTATCTTTATTTAATAGAAATCTAATATCGGAATAGGCCTCTTTAATGAGGCCCCGTGCAGACTTTTTTTTAGGTTTTGGTCCACAGAGAATGGAAAAGGCAGCCAATGGTATAATAGTGAGTCTGGAAAATTGAACAAGGAGTTGACGCAAACCGTCGGCCCACGGCTCTCATACCGTCAACTGCCGTTCGCCAATGCATCCCATTCCGTACTTCAGGTTGGTATCGTGGCCGACGCTTTCACTGCAAAAAAGTTTGGGTTAGTTGCCGTTTCGAAGTAGATGTGACAGGTCTCACTTTATAATATGCTTTAGATAGAGACATGTTTAAAACAAGTGGTACGGCACTTTAATTGTTTTCTAGTAGTGAGATGCTTCAACATGTTTGACACACGTTTTAACATGTTTCGCTCCCAATCAAATCGACGGGTGGGCTTTTTCGGTGTTTTAAACGGGCACTTGATGACGGAAACGCGCGTTTAACGGAACGGATTGAAGGACAAGCTATCGTACAGTGGAAAACTACCTGTGATTGGATATGGAAAGAAATAAGGAATGGTCAGTGGACGAAGTCGTAGCATGGGCGCAACGCATATTCAAAGTGGAAGAAGCTGCATACAGACTGAAAGGTTAATTACTGCTTTTCACTCCAAACACCTCTATTATCACTCAGTCATAACCATTCAATTGACTTATAATACATGAAATGACGAATACATGCATTGAAAACATTGGAAACAAATACATGTATATCATTGTTTTTCAGCTGCTTATAACTAAGTATATGTCAACTTAGCTCTAGCGAAGACCCTGCGTCCGTCATCCGTCCGTCTGCTTGCCGTCGCATTTGGATGCTGTTTGACCTACATACAGTTATAGTCTCTTCAACTGCCCCTGTACTGGTGTTTGTTTTGTGCTGACTGATTGGTAAGGCAAACAAGCCCAATATTTTTGCACCAGGGGTAGAAAGAGAAAAATGCATATATAATTGATGTGGAAAACATCGATTTACATGATGTGATTTTCCTACAATCAAGTTAAAACATGCTTTGAGAAGACTTTGCGACATTTTTCATAACCTCATAAAATGGACATGGCGGACCGTGAGAGAACTGTGATGGCATAATTATAGGATTTTACTTACAAAGGAGGCACCCATAAGTACTGGATCCAGGGGCATATCCAAGATTTTTGGAAGGTTGGGTTCCCTGTTACACCAAGGGACTAATACCCTTCCAGAGATCCACAATAACCAGAAGAGGATAATTACACTTAGGGATTTGTGAGAGAAAAAAATATACGCATTTCCCTCTTTTCAGGCTTGAGTCAAGTACAAAGCATCTCTTCCTTAGTACAGTAGGCTACTTCAGAATTTTAAAGTACATGATTTTTATTGCACTGAAGTACAAGTAGAGGGTCAAAAATAAGATAAATTATTCTGAGTATTTATTTGTATGTTTTACCTTTATTATATACACAGTCATATGTTTGTAGTCTGCACTATTGATTTGTATTGATTTATTGTAAATAATTTATAGTTTGCATTATAGCTTAACTGATTTACCTTTATAGCCTCATGAAACCCCCTTTTTTTTCTTTAAGGGTAAATTTGCATTCCTTTGATGCCACTAGGAATTGTACAAATCTTCTCTGTGATTAACATGACATTACCCATCTATTCAAAATTCCAATAAAAGGAATTATTTAAAATGTTTAGTTCACTCAATATCTGAAAAGACACCTTAAAAATAAATCCTGCATGGGTTTGGCAACATTTTCTCAAACCATAAACAGAACAGTGGAATAGAAATTATGATTTTTCATGCCGTCAAAATTCTAATCTGGGCTGGCCAAGTTTATAATCAGTCTAGACCAGATTTCAATCCTGAAGTCTTCATGCACCACAGGATTGTAATCTGGACCGGCACAGATCAAAATTTTAATCTCGGCTGGTCCTTTTTAAAACTAGTCTCGCTGGTCCAGATCAAATTTTTAATCTAGGCTGAGCTGAGTTTAAAATGGAACCAGATTCTAATCTGGGACTCGACAAATGTAAATAAAAAAATATATAAATAAATATAAATATATATATATATTATATAAATATATAATAAATATATTTATATTTATTTATATTTATTTATATATTTATTACCTTACATTTATCGAGGACCAGATTAGAATCTGGTCCAATTTGGTAAATTTTTTTAATGTACACAAAAATTGTATTGTCAATTAAGGAGAGTAAACGTGTGGAGTGACAAAATGCTATTCCAACACTGAGCTTTAGTGTACAAGTTAAGATACCAACAGGTTTTGGTAGAAATGAAAAAAAACAGGTGCCTTCGGATCGGAAGAACGTCAACTAACATCTTCCGGTACCGAACAGACAGTACATAAACGTCTTGGCAGCTGCCAAGATGAAGTGCTAGTAAACATAGCTCCTAGTCGTGATTAATTCACAAGCTAGTAACAAGCAGGAACAGACTTGACGTCACTGCCTCTAGTTTTTTTGTTTTTTTTTTTGTCAGCACTGATGAGCAGTCAAAGCTTAGAAAGATATCGCTGCATTATTGACCATTGGGAGAAGATCCATTGTTTAAAGGTCATTTTTTCATATTAAAATGCCAATTACTAATTGATCATTGCTCTCTTTATTCATTATTTGGTCATACAATTAAATTAAACTATATACATATACTGAAGGCTGGCTCTTTTCATTATGCAATAAAGAGCTTAAAGATTCAAGGCTGCTGTTGGCTTGACCTTTATGATACTGCGCACAACGCTATACAAATAGTACATTTGTTACAAAATTGGTTATATTTCACCGAATTTTTCATTGATATAGTAAATAGTAACATTTTAACAAATTATTCCATTATAGTCAAGTTTTGTCTTTGCTTTTAATGATACGGTATCTTTTCGGACACAACTAGTCTGACTTTTTAATTTATGTTTTTACGTGGCGCTTTCCACTTTTTCAAATACAAAAAAGGAATATAAAACTGAAATAATCTTAGTACATAAAAAGTACCTATATACTTATATGCCTATATATGCTTATAATTTTACTGTTCATCAGAATAAAATAAAAAATAAAATATCAAATTTGTAATCAAAAGAGATCCGTGCAACCAAACAAAGTAAATATATATTGCTTTTTTTCAGAATTTATTTACTCCACATGAACAACAGGTGATGTATACTTTATGGATTTAGACTAAAGGAGTTCAGTATTACGGGACTGAGACCCAAGGGTGTCATTATAAAGTCCACTCTTAAGGCTGAGGTCACAGTGCGGAGAATACATGACCGGTGAGGCGTTGGCTTTCTCACCGTGGGCGTTTTTTTTTGGCCGTTGGGGAATAACAACTACGCGTCTTACGTCTGGTGGATGTGAGATCTTCCTCGCCTCGCTAGACCCGACCAGACTCCATGAAATGTTAGCCTGCTGTGTTTATAAATCATCTATATTATTGATGGTATCTACTGCGTCGTCATGGTGATTATGGTTATTATAGTAATTTCTTAATTGCTTCTGCGTGTCATCAAGCTATATAGTTGTCAGACTTTGAAAAAAATGTTATTCTTATAAGTTCTAACATATTTGGTATTATTAAGTTTTAATGTAAAAGCGTGTTATTGAATAATAATAAATGTGTATATATAATGTTATTATATATGGTGTTCAGTCATCTGGAAGTGGGACACCCGCACAAGTCTACATAAGATATTGTCCTAAATACCCTTGATTCATAGGAAATGGTACACACTACTTTAGTACTGGGATTCACCATCGGCGATTTACTCTCTGAGGCAGTAGATGCAACATTTTAATTGGTCTCATGTACAGGAAGTTAATGATAGTTAATTAGATGTTAAATCAGGTCTCTGTAGTATATCAGTGTCAATTATTGAGAAAGTTTTGAGATTCTTGGTTGTAGAAAAGCTGTAAAGTGCCTATCGACCTATACAGACGAGAGATGTGACAATATGTGACAGAGAAGTGATTAATTTAACGAGTGGCTATGCTGTGACGCTGCCTGGTGGGGGGGGGGGGGGGGATTGGCACTCTTCATTGTCACAATCGCGAAAAGTTATTTTGACATTATTGTCTGTGCACTCACCTGTCATGATGCATGACAAATATCTAACGACGTTGAAGGAACGTCCCTTATTTATATATTAATGAGAAACAAATAGCGTTGCATATGTATCCGGATACAGATTAGCCTTTGGGTTTGACCAATCCGTCCCCTAATTGTATTTTTTTCATCCTTCGCTCATGGTCCTTGTTCCACAAAAATTGCATCAACATTAATACAGAACATTTGCAGACACATTGCTTTAATATATGCCCACATGGAGTGTCATATATAATGGCTCTTAAATATAGCAAACCATGAAGTTATGGATATGATCTGAAATGTCTGCATGTGTCACTGAGTGCAGGATATCACTCAATCAATTCCCGGTTTTCTACTGAAGTTATGTGAGTGTTAAATAGTTAATGTTTGATGTGTTGATATTTATGGAACCCCTTGATCCATTGGTCGTAAAATGCGTATGGAATAACTCAGTTTGAATATAGCGTCACATTGTCCGTATGTGGTTACGAAATATCTCATATAGTGAAGTATCATGGCTTACAAGGTATCCTGGTAAACTAAGGGACATGTTGATTTACATGTCCTGTTTACAAGGGGTATATACCCTTAATACTTTACCCTAATCCTAATCATAAGTCTAAAAATTGTAATTGGTCACGGATGTTTAATTAAAGACTATTTATATTTTTAATATTATCAGAGCTATATAACCCTGAGCCCTACACCCTTACAAAAACCTTAAACACTATGTACAAAATGCGTCATATATATCGTTGTATATATGTCCGTCTTATAAATGTTTCAGATGTCTGTAGATTGTCATGAATCAACAAATACATGGTAAATAATCTATACACTTACGTTTATACAGACTGTCGCCAGTTGAGCTAACCTACTTCACCGGTTTATCCATATATTTGCAGTTTGTATGCAAGTTCTTATAGCGATGCCAATGTTTCCCAAAAAAAGTGACAGATACGCAAATCAGTTGCTCTGTTACTTGTAATAAAACTGAACATAGCCATACCACCATGTTTTTGTGCAACAGAGACACTTCAATAAAAAAAATATAGCAGTCGTCTCTGCCTATATATTCCTGAACAGACCAATTATTTTCTTTCAACGTGTAAATTAAAATCACCAAACATATTTCATATATATTTCTTCGGACGACTATAGCAATTCAGACAAGAGTGAGATGTATTCAAGTCCCTTGTATTAAAGCCGCAGGTGGTGAACTGGCCTCCGAAATCAGGCAGGTTTCATGCTTATTACCATGAAGTCATGAATAAACGCTATACATTACAAGACATTTATTAACATTTCCTTCAAAACTGTCATTGAGATTAAATAGGAATTCTGAAGCTGCGACTTAATAACGTTCTCTTTCTTTGTATTCAACAAACCATGAATCTGCTCCTCGTACTGTCCAATTATATTTTTACATTGTAAAACCTTGTAATTATCTATAAAATTTTCACATCGTAATTGTTAAAAAATCCTTCATATAATGATTCTCATGTGATGTCATTTCAAAAGCATTTGTAAATAGCGATTTGCTTTTAACTTAAAACTGTGTTGTCACCTCAGAAAATGGCAGGTGGACGAAGATTAAATAGAGTAAATAGGAAACCCAACCCAAAGGACAATATAGACAGAGAACAAAGTAATCAAAGACGTGTGCAAGGAAATTAGCTCCCTCAGAAACAGACTAAAGTTAAGACTACAACAGGGAAATAGGGAGGATGGGAAGGAATACTCTTCACCAGCTTAAGCTCATTTTGAACAGTGGTGACAAAAAGAAAGTCCGGCGTGCCCTGTTGTTTGGCTTTGCCCTGTCAGAAGAACTGAAATTAAAACTTGTAACTGGAGAGATAATGAAGACGTTAAGATTACTGAACAAAGCTTAGGCAGATCGACTTGATGACGTAAGAGACGCCTTCTAAAGGCAGTCCACAATACGATTGGTAGTGCTTCTGTGTGCACATAAATTCGAAAACAGAAACGTGTTTTGTCAGAGACATGCAGCTGAAAAAGGTAGACATTTATTTAAAAGACGTGAACAGGATGGAAAGGGGGAAACTATAACATAGAAGAAAGTTGTGATGCAGAAAAGGTATTTAACGGATACTTCCACTACAACATAGTCCATGTTTTACAATGCATTACAGGCTACGTTTTAGGATCAATTATGAAAATATAACTGTTTCTTTCCAGGTGCCACTTAATTGATCATAGTATTTTTTTAAAGAAGAAATTTCCTTAATAAGAAACAGTCACATCACCTGTCCTTAAACCGTGGTTCAAACAGCGGTGGCAAGTGTTAACAAATTATCTGCTTGCAGTTTCGCAGATGAGTGCAACTACATGTCCAAATATATATTTAGTTAAATGGATATTTTGCCATTTTGTTAAGCCGACAAATAACATAAGTAGACGAATAAAGTCAAACCAACCAAAGTTTGATGGCGATCTGAATCGGGAAGAAGCAAAGAGTCAACGGAAACTGTTACCTGACCAATCAAACACCGAGGAGTTTGAAAAAAAAACTTGTCAAGGCAGTCCGATGGAGAGAGAATTAAAAGATATAAAGCAACCAGTAAAGGATTTCTGAACGCGCATTATGATAAGTTGGACCAACTAAAACATTTTAAGAACAGCTTAGTTTACTTGCAGTTCGATGGACGCTAACTTTACCAAATTGATGGACAGACTTTTCGCCATTGACTCAGTTTATTTGCGATAGAAGGCACATTTCTTTTGTTGAATGGCTTGATTTGCAAATTGGAAAACAACGGGAGGAGTCGGCCAGTTCCTGTAAGATGTGCAGTGTCTAGAAAACAGCCTCATGTGCAAGCATCATCAATTGCTGTCATGTCGATGATGTTGAAATGGGCCAGTCGCACCTTTATAGAGGTTACCGTGTCGAAAAAAAGTCATCATTGTCAATCATGAGGATCTGCCTAAGGTAACCAAATAGCCTGAACAGGTTCAAACCAGACACCCCCCCCCCCCCCCTTTAAGATAATTAAATTCGAAACTACTTCCTAAAAGTTGCATTCGCTCGGTCACGCAGAGTGCATATTTCCATCCACGAAATATGGCTATAATAAGGAGAAATCCTTTTCGGCTGATTGTTCAGGAGACGGTAACATAATGCACGTGTGGGGATGTGCAATTCTTTACTTGTTGGACTGCAATATTACTTGCTGGATAAATTAGTCTGTTCAAATAGCGCATATCGTGTTATTTATGGTTCAAAGAGTTATACCACTTTTATTTGGACTTCTGGGTTGTTGCAAGAACTTTCCACTGGACTGTCATTCTCCGAGAGTTTACATTTAAAGGACTTATCGTGGTGACGGTGTTGGTATCCAGGTACTGTGCACATACATTATTTACTCTGTGATTGTATTGACTTGTTGCTATAACGCTGTTTTACTGTATCATTGTATTTATTTAGTGTATTGTATTGTTAGGGTTGTTTTAAGAATAAATTATAGTTATTTGTTAACAAAAAACCACTGACTTCTTTATTCATTCCCCTTGACATTTCACGCTGCTTAGTGTTACAGAATCTGATTTTTTTATCTCCATTACAGAATTTGTGTTCATCACGTATACGTGATCTCTTTATATTAGGTTCCGTAACAATATGAATAAACTGGCAGATCAGTAAAAAATGAACTGCAACGACGGAATAATGCATACAAATGAACTAAAATTAAAACATAAACACCTTGCAAACTATTTTAAAAATGCATGTATAAAACTGAGTAAACGGTCTATTTTTTGCAATGTCTCACCCCACTGATAAAAGTCTAGGTCACTGATTATATGCACAAAGACTTTTTAAAATTGATAAATGTCATAAATGAAACTATCAAAATGGGGCGTGCAACCCGTGACAGACGCCATGTCACATAATCCAAAAGACCCACGATTTTATAAAATATAAAAGGGTCTGTTTTCATGGGTTTCTTTAGTTATTATCCCAATAGTCTCTCCTCCGGATTAATGTCAAACAGTGTGATCATTTTGAAGCTTGATTAAATAAGCGCAATTTATCATTGATCACTCAATGATGGTACAGACCGTTGTCATAGAAAAACTTAATTATACCTGTTTTATTTCAATCTTTAAAATAAAATCCTAATTCAAGGCTAAACAATTATAAATTATATATTTTCTTGCGCATCACGAAAAATCATGAAAAACTTAAACTCTTCACGTTGGTGGTCATGATTTGACACATATATGACACACTTAATGTTACACGTAATACTTAACAAACTTACTGAATGGAGGAAATCCTAGAATCATTAAAAGAATAATGAACGTATGTACAAATTATCCAAACCCCATTTAGTAAAGAATTGTGACTAATTTTCTTTTGTAAAAGAAAACATTTTAGTAGAACTTAGAAAAGATATACAATCTGTCGAAGTAAGAACATTTTACTATTAATGTAAAATTTATGATTTTTTCTATCACTAGAAAATAACCTTTTGGAACTGCACGTAAGAAAAGTTTAGTTTCATTCCAAAAACAGCATATAACGTTATATTTTTAGCCACTAGGGAAGTATAGTTCCTGATGGATGATCAATTGGAAAATATGGAAAAAGACAGTTTTCGTTCCCGACAGTTAAGTCCCAAAACGACATTTCGGAGTCGTGGCCATAGAGCAGTGCTTGAAAGCAGGGCCAGTCAATAATGTTAGTTCATATATACGTTACGTTCACAAACCTAAATGTGGTAGAAATATATTTTTTTAGAAACAATTTGGAAGAAAGTAATTATTATGGTCATTGCTAACAACTTATACCTAACCAAGATTTACCTTTATATATGCACTTCTTTGGATGTTCTCCCGTTTAGTACAGTATCAATAATATGTACATGTAATCCAGGTCAACCTGTCATTCACAAATTCGAATGTACAACTTATATCAGTCGCCGCACGCGTTATCCAGTCGAAAACAGGACTTCTCGGAGTACGATCTTTGACAAACCGCTAATATAATAAAAGACACTTGCACAGCACGTAATATACAAATGACTTCTTTAATGAGGATATTTTTCAAAAAGGATGTACAAATTGATCAAATATTACTACGTCTGAGTTACCACACTGCAATGATAACTGAAACGACACACAGATTGATCTCAGACTGTTTCTTTCTAGAATAATAAAGAGTAATCCTGTTGTTCAAATAATTTACATTTTCACCCAGGCCAGGTAGAACCAATATGTCCGAGTTTAAGGAGAGCCACACGACTTTTCACGTCAAATAAATTTCGCCCAGGCTACAATAGGCAAGAATTATACATGAATGAAATTAATTAAATGCCCGCTTGTATTCTAATTAATTTTATATATCAAATTAATTAATGGGTACGTTGGATTTCATATATATATATATATATATATATATATATATATATATATATATATTATAATTAAACATTTATTTCATTTGATTACGTTTCTCTTTATGCCAAAGTGATGGCGTAGTTCATAATTGCTATCGTATTTTATTAAATTAATTCAGCACAAGACAATAACAGTTAGAAATATCTCCTAATCGCATTTTCTTTTAATATTTGACATTAATAATGAACATTATAGCCGAGTTGTTTAAAGAATAACTGATAAGTAGCCTTGTGAGACAAATATCCTGTATATGTTGTAAAGTTTTCGTCGCAGTCAGTACCATCGCGTTTAACTGCACCATCGGTTCCTTAATGAACCCCATGACCATTAGGACCACTGAAGACTCTGAGGGCAATTGATAATTTCGAATCCCTCTCACCAAAGCTGAACTTGGTTACCTCTGAAGGAAATGAACACGGAATTACATCTCCGTCCCAAGTCCAACAAAACTTGATTTCATACATTCGAAATGAAATGTAACAATTCTTTCTCCTTGTAATAAAGATTCATCATCCTTTTGTTATCTATCAGTATCTTGACAGGGCCCTAAGGCATATTCGCTCGTAGAGTTAGCGTAAAGTCAGTCTTCATTCATTGCCCTCTGGCCGGTCATAAGACATGAACAAGTACCTTGGCTCAACTTGACTGGCCAATTCCCAGTCTAATTGACAGAGCGGGAGGATTGATTAGCTCAAGGCCTCTATGTAGCGTTCTCCAGGTTATTGTATGTCATTCAAACTAGGTTTTGTTGCTGAATTAGATTCAAATGTCAACCTTGTAGTAGGCTTTGTAAATGCAGGGCCCAGATGATGATATGGTATCAGTCCAAGATGATCAATCATTACAATTAGAATTATTCTAGCACAGAGTAATTTCATTATCCATAAGGGTTAAAAATAGCTGAATTTGTGATATTAATGTAAGTATTTTTACAACATTACATTATCATATAGATAGAAACGATCATTTGTCACTGGACACTCTGCACCTTTTTTTAAAACAGAAAGAATTAAATTTAAGGGACATTATCAGGAGCAATAGTATTCCTATTATTTCACACTATCAGTTCAGTTTTGCTTTATACACACGTTTCCAAACAAAACCATTCCAGCACATGGTCTCATTTCCTTGCATACGACTGTTTAACGGATTGTTATGCGTGTTGGTAAATACAGTCTTCTTACCATTACAAGGCCGCGTGATGGGAGGTCCGATTAAGAGGGGCAACAAGCTGCGTTTCAGCATCCAGGAACATGTATTACATTCTCATTGAACAATCAGCACAGGTTAAATATAGATAAAAACAATGTTCTATTTTTTTAACACTCAGCATAGGTTTAATTTGTCGGTCAACTCCACTTCACTATTGATATGAGGATATATAGCAAAGAAAAATGTAAATATTAATTAAGTTTTAATATATTTGAGTGGTCACACAGCAATGATGGATGAATCGATACACTTTAGAGATTAATCTGAAACGGTTTACCTTGGAATATAGTTTTTCTCTATAATAACAAAAAGCAATCTTGTAATTCAAATAATTGTATCCGCCAAAACAAAATACTTTGTTTTTGACCGGGTTCCACCGCCGCCGCCGCCGCGTTCGTTTCCGGAAAACTTCTCATAGACTTCTGGACTGATTTTTCCGAAACTTACACCAATTATCGGGTCACATGTGACCAATTCGCGTTGACCTCTGACCTTTCCTTCCCTGCCTAGCGTCCATTTGTGCGTCTGTTTCCACACATAAACCCACTTTCTCGGGAACCATTTAACCGATCAGGAAATTTTTTTTTGTACAAATGTAACCCTTGGATAGCTTTATAACATACACAAAAATTGGTGGCGCCACCTGCAACCATGTTTGCACAGTGTCCATCTGTTCGTCTGCCTTGGTTGAAAATCACTCATATCTCTGCAGTAGTTTGAATAATTCACCTGAAATTCGACAAGCATATACATCCTGGTTAGCTTTCTTGATTTTATGACAGGTGGCGCCACCTACATTCACGTTCACGCTGCAGACATCCATGCTTATATCTCCGGACTGGTTTGACGTATCTTCCTGAAAATCTTCCTTTGCATGTGTATAGATCTCACATTGCTCTTTATCATACGCAAAACTGGTGGCGCAACCTAAAACCATTTGTGCACAGCGTCCGTCTGTTTGTCTACTGTTGGATAAAATCACTCATATCTCTGCAGTGGATTACATATCTGCCTAAAATTTTGCAGGTTTATACATCCTGGGCGGCTTTCTTGATTTTATGACAGGTGGCGCCACCTACATTTTAGTTTACGCTGCAGACATCCAAGCTCATATCTCGGGAACTGTTTGACCGATTTGGCCAAATTTTGCATGTGTATAGATCTCACATTGCTCTTTATCATACACAAAACTGGAGGGGCCACCTACAACCATTTTTGCACAGCGTCTGTCTGTTTGTCTGCCGTGGTAAAAAAATTCTCATATCTCAGTAGTGGTTTGATTTATCTGCCTAAAAATTTGCCATCTTGGATAGCTTTTCTCGATTTTTTTGGCAGGTGGCGCCACCTACATTTATGTTAACGCTGCAGACATTCAGGCTTATATCTCAGGACTGGTTGGACATATCCTCCTGAAAGTTTCCATGTGTGTAGATCTCACATAGATCTTATTCATACACAAGATTGGTGGCGCCACCTGCCACAATTTTTGCACAGCATTCTTCTGTTTGTCTGCTGTGGGATAAAATCACTCATATACAAGTAGTGGTTCGACTTATCTTATTTTGCATATGTATACAACTTGGACAGCTTCCTGGATTTTGTGGTAGGTGGCCCAACCTAAATACACATTTCGGCTGCAGACATCCATGCTAAATTGCAACACACCTCACACTATTTCCCTTCCTCTTGCCACTCAATCCATGCCTCACTTTACCCGTTCCACTCTGATTTTGGCGAATACACGTAGTCCCTTGTCGACTACCCGTATTCTAGTTTACACATGAAATCAGCCCAGATCAGGTGGTACTTGCATGCTCAAGTTTAAGAAGAGACGGGATAAGTCTCTTTCTCAGAATATCAAAACTTTGTTCACTTTGAATGGAATAAATATATGGAAATGAAATCTGGTCAATGTTTCCATACAACATTTTTAAATTCTACACTTGAAACGTTGAGCACCTGAATCTAACATTAATTAAGATTAAAATGTTACATGTATCTGGTTATTATGCGCCTGGCGTTCTGATTCGTACCAGGCTCAAGCCCTGGGCGTGGCTATGGGAACCACACTGGTTGAACCCTGGCTTGTAGAGACACAGCGCTTGTTGTAGTCTAGAATTTTTGGGTCTGTTCAAGCGCTATGGGCGCGTGTGTATTGTTGTTTTCTTTGGAATGTTCGCGAATAATGGAAGTTTCTGGGCTTCGGATGAAAAAGCTATAAGTAGGGGTTGTGTTTTGAGCCGTCAGAGAGAAAAAAATACCAGCCGACACGGAAGAGGATGACTCTCTCCTCAGTTTTTGGGACCTTTCCGATAATTGCAGAATTTACAGATATTCTACGGACATTTACAAACCTAATACGAATTGTCTTCAGTTTGCTTTTTGAATTATTAGCAGAACATCACTTTTGTATAACAACAGATTGTTTTCAAATTTAAATCGGACTATTCTCTAGTAAGATTTATTTGACCTGTTAACGTGGATTTTTTGTGATAAAGGACTCTTGTTGAGCTTTGAATGTGGTGGTATCCAGAAATCAAAGCAAGGATCCGGACACTCTGATGATATACATTATTAGTATTGTTATACTGTGTATTAATTTAGTGTATTGTAATGTTAGGATTGTTCTAAGAATAAATTATAATTATTTGTTAACAAAAAAACACCGACTTCTTTATTCATTCCCCTAGACATTTCACGCTGCCTAGTGTTGCGGAATCTGTTTTTTTTTATCTGCGTAACAAAATTTATGCTCAACACGATTACGTGATCTGTTATCATTAGGATCCGTAACAAAATAAATATTGATATGTGTTATATCCTTAAATTTTCTCAATCTGTGATGCTTAACTGAAAGGATGTTGCCGATAATATGACGAACCTTTAAACGGATCGAATTATCTTAAACTCAAAATAAATACTTTCCCCTAAACAAGTGAGGGGACTTAATTAATTTATTAATAGATGCACTGGATCCTCTTTTCTGTCGTTTAAATATTTCAATTCTCCATATTTTCATTATTTTGAACATCTTCACCTGATCTGGCTTATAAGGAGTCATGAATATCATGACTCACAGTAACCGCTTGACACATAGGACATGAGTATGTGTAGAGTCGTGATGGCAGCCATACTTAAGTAAGCTGTGTATTTGTAACCAGGATTTAGACTTCTGTTATATTTATGTTCACACAAAAAGATAACTTAAACATCAGGGCAAACTTGCTGTTTGATATTGCCAAGCGCTATTGCAGGATGCTATATCCCCACCTGGGACGCCAGCATATGAGCAATAATGGGGAACCAAATATAGAGTGTGCATACACCCTTGGAAGCAAGGTCATTTACAAAGTAAATATCAGATGCAAATGTATCACATATGACTAGTACTGTGCCCATAGGTCAGTTTTAAAATTCAGCCATTTTTAGATCTAGTGCAAACAAGGGCAACAGATTTTCTGTAATCAATGATTTTGCCCTCTGGGGGACATACGGATGTCTATCCACATAAAACATTCTTTTTTAGCTAAACAGTGTGTTACAGATGATTGTTTTATTGTGCACACGGATGTTCCATGTGTTGTTGACCACTGGTTCGTGTGCTACGCGAAGCTCGTGTTGTAGCGGCCTCGCCCGGCCGGATGTTGCAGGCTCGGTTTAATCTGCATTGGTTGAACCCTGGCGTGTAGATACACAGCGTTCTTCATTCTAGTATGTTCTTTGAGCGTGTTTATTAGGTTAGGTTCTTTGAATTTTTCGAGAAGTGGAAGGTTCTCGGTTTGAGGTGAAATATTATATAAAGAAGCCGCCGTGTTTGAAAGCCAGGGAGAGGTGAGATGATGTTCCAGCGGACAAAGAAGCGTGTATGTCAGTTTGTGGGACCTATTCCGATAAGTGCGGCAATTATAGATTTTCTTCTATATTTGTGACGGATCTTATTTGGTCATCAGTTTACTTTCGGAATTGTTACAAGAGCTTTACATTCGACTGTTATTCTCCGAGAGAATTTGTGTGAACTGTTCGTCCGGCTTATACATTTTAAAGAACTTGTCGCTGTGACAGTGGTGGTATCCAGGTACTGTGCACTTTGTTTATTAGGCTGTGTGATTATATTGATTTGCTGTTGCGCTGTTGTTGTACTGTGTGATTGTATTGATTTAGTGTATTGTAATGTTCGGGTTGTTTTAAGAATAAATTATAGTTATTTGTTAACAAAAAACCACTGACTTCTTTATTCATTCCCATAGACATTTCACGCTGTCTGGTTGTACAGAATCTGATTTTTTTGTCTCCATTACAAAAATTATGTTCATCACTCATACGTGATCTGTGGATATAAGGTTCCGTGACAAGTGACATTAAAAAATTATAAAGTTTTCCGTACAAAAGGGATCTAGTGTGACTGCAAGACTGGCATTTACAAGTGACTACCTCATGTTACTGTTTTTTAAAAGTCTAATGAACTGTACAGGGCAGATACACTTGTCTGAAGGCATGGCAGATAAAAGGGGTAACATATTATTTTACTGTAAATAAAAACCAAACATTAGATGTAAAATCATTTGAATGTTCTCGATAGTTACAGAAGCTGTGATTCATATATATATATATATATATATATATATATATATATATATATATATATATATGTATGTATATATACACAAAAAAAACAATGTCTTTTAACGTGACCCGAATACAATACCTGGGACATACCGGAGCGAAAACTTACTTATATTTACAGTTATCGCATATATAGCGCTCTTTTCATACATCAATTACGTGCGAAATTACATTTTATTAGATACAGAATACTAACCTAAAACAGATTTGGAGAAACACTAGAATAAAAACTTATTGTAGTGTGTTAAAAACAGATGTATCTGAAGACAGTGTTTAAAAGTGTCAGCTGAACTGGACTCTCTGATAAAGAACGATACGTAACTTTGTGCAACAAACTATATAGATGTACACCTACAAAAACACCTATTGCCATATAGATGGCAGTTCTGACTCGAGTGACTACAATAAGAAAGCCCTGTGACCTGAGATTTCTGTCTCAAGAATACTTGGGGAGAATATCACGTACTTATCCATCTGCCTGGCTATTTAGAGTCTTGTAAGTGTATACATGTACCGTACTTCGAAGTGAAGGCGGCTCTGAATATAATAGGCCACAAAACACCAGTGCTGTGACTCTTATTTTTTAAGTGATGTTCTTGTAATGATTCTGTATTCGGAATACGTTGCATTTAATATACATGTCTGGTTTGCTAAAAGAGTCCTGATATGTGTATATATTTAGTCAAAAGGAGACAGAAACAGAAATGTCAATGTTCATAGCAGATGATCATTCCGGGTGAACCCTCATCTTTCATGCACTGTCACAGCATGGGGGCAGTTGATGAGTTGTTTCAAAAGCTACCACCAGATGACACTAACGGATGACAATATATCGGCTGTTGAGACGTTGAACGATCTGTATCTGCAAGCCGTCAGTATTGTGATATGGATATACGATAACTTAGCGCAAAATAATAATTTTCTTGTTCCTCCGTGGATTTAACAGACGACACACTAATTACTGGTAGAATTTGATATTTAGTTATATGCTTGTGATGGTGAGGAATTTTAGGAATTTTGTTCAGGCAAACCTTTGCTTTCTTTGCGATCAAATGATCCATATACATACTCTGTAAGTACCCGATATCTGGTCTATATATAGCGTTTACTTAAAACACACACTTATTTCCTGTGCAAATACGCACACTAGTCACCAATTGAAGTTTAATTTTATCCATACCATGATCGCAAGGGATGACATTCCTTAAAGAGACAAAATAAAATTTAAATTAAACCTATTTTCAGTTTTAACTATAACTACAACAACTATGCATATGTACTAACTGAGTATTCTACTGTATGTTTCATTCATATGCAAAAAATAAATGCAAGCAACAGTTTTCAACAGTTCTATTTGCAATCAATCTGGTGATTTTCATGAGTTAGATGCAAAATATTAAATAATACTAAGCAACCTGTCTACAGATAAAATAAATATTTCTTATTTGTTTTTTAATTAAATTGCAATAATTGTTTCTGTTATTTCGGCTAATATTACCCTCTCATTTTAATATGATTGATACAAATTTTCTTTTTCTTTTGGCAGGACGTTCATTTATTTCCTCTTTAAATCAAGCATTGCATAACAAGGATACCGTCACTTATGCATGTCTGAATTATAACAAGTCGATTATATATGACGTATTTTTTATTTAAATAAAAAAATATCAAAGTGTTTTTTTTTTATTGCCGTACTTCTTTGCATCTCATTTAATCAATATTATCATTACTAATCATAATTTATGTAATGTATTTCTGTTTGTAATTTAATTTTGTGTCGGATTATTTTAAATTGATTTTTTATGTGTATTACCTCATTTTGTGAACTATTGTTACACCATTTCTTTTAAAATCTAGTTGGAAATTGAATCACAGAGAAACGAGGGAGTGTTTAACTGTTTTATGCTTCAAAATATTAAGCAAAGGTAACCCGATTTGCCATGCGATGAGTTGCAGCCAAAGAATTATAGAATTAGACCGGTGCAATAACTCACAGGCGAAAATCGAAGCCCCATGCATTTTTATCCATCGGCTATTATTTTAAACTGCAGCCTCTCATTAGGAATATTCAAATAGGATTATGAATATTGATAAAATGATATCAACGCATATTCTTTTATACTATCCTTAACAATATACTGTTGTTAATTTTCTTACACTCCGCATTTCCACTGCACTTAGTATAATTCCATGATTTTATTCAGGCGCACTGGAATATGCCCGAACGCATCAATATCATGCAAATGAAACACGAGTTTCGGAGTTGTTTTTAAATCTGAGAAATCAGCCTACATTTTACAAGGTATAAGCCCCACATATGGCGGTTAGGTTCATTGGCCACTTGCAAAATCAGCCCCATATGACACCTGCGGATAGGATGTTGTGAACATGAACATGAATTTGTTTTATTTTAACATTATTGATTTCCAATATTATAAACCACCGCTTTATACGAAATAAAATAATATATATATATATATATATATATATATTATCTCTTAAAACAAGCGGACACAGGTTGGTGGAACTAAGTCGATTACATCGGCATTGGCAATTTAAATTTATTTTTTCCATTTAATTGTATTGTTACTTACATAGGGGCCCCTATTAACATTTTCGTGTCTTAAAATTAATCTGGTCTTGCAAAACGTTTACCAAAGAAAAGTGTTAAAAAACACAGGTAATTTCACGTATCTAAAATAGCCTGAAGTTCAATACCTTAACACGTACAACAAGAAATGTACAGTGAACCCTTTTAACTAGAAACAGAGCCAAATTCTTTCTATCTATACTATAAAATCTGCAGTGTTCTACTCTAGGTAATGAACAGAATGAGACTTAGTTTTTATAATCATATGGGACTTAAGTTGGGCCTAAGGTCTCCAAGTCCTTGGCCACAGTTTGCATTAATTCGGGCCTTGGTCAGGAAGGAACGAAGATTAATTTTAAAAGTCCAGACGGTAAACAAACGTTTGCAAAAAAAAACAAAAAAACTTCTGGATTTGACTCAAGTTTCTAAAGTTTCAGAATTCATGGGAGGAAGTCAATAACGTTTTAAGTCCAGGGAACACCAAATCTGGGTTAAAAAAACTTTCCTGTTCTAAATTTTATATTTGACAGTGGTGAAGAAGACAGGGCAAGATTCTATATTCATGGCCTTAACCCGAATAAGCGACAGCACGGAAGACAGGCTGGCACCTTGTCAAGGGTCTGTCACACAGGACGTATAAAGCGTTGTCGGTAGCTTGCGTGCACACATAATTTTCTGTCTTGTTAACGTTTTTCTTAGTCATATAACAAATTTGAAAAAGACCGTTAAGAGCAAAGCATTTATTATAATAGAAGTCGCTCGCGTTTACAGTTAAAAAAACTCAAATTTACCATTTATACAGCGCCCTTTTAATATTCATGACATTATAAAAAGGCACGGTTTGCATCTCCTTTACGGTTAAGTCAAAAATCGCAGTTAACAATGCTTACTCTGGTTCGGCGTATTTTGTAATTCACATGAAATACTAGATAATACATAGATCTATCACAAATCCCGTAATATATAATGCATATTGTTGATGTTATAATCATGGTCGAGTAAATTATAGTGATATCTTTGTATGTTACCAATAATATAAACTTTTTTTATCATGGATTAAACATTGGCTTTGTTTTTAAAATATATATTGTAAATATATAAGTATCGCTGTTTTAGATGCATTCATTTAATACGGATACCTCTACGGTTATGCGTATTTAAGAATGGATTCAATTCATAGACGTATCGTTCATAGTTAAAGACATGACCGATTTTACTCCATTTAATGTGCAAGAAATAGTGTCATGCCTTGCCAGATATTAATTGCCTCGCCGTCCGTTATGTCATTAAATATCATTTTATGAAGATACATTCGTCCATTGAACAATTGCTCGTTTTTGCAGTACCAATTGTCTCTTCGAGTTTGAATCGCATCGCTCACACAATTATTTCGTAAAAAACATATTTTGTGGCGGTTTTTAAATTATAAACAGAGCTACATACGGCTTTAAATTAACTGTGAAAACTGTATTAAAAAGCTCGGTAGTGAAAACAGTTTATGATACTTGTTAAAAATGATTATGCTTAATTAAGATCCTTTATAGCAAAATAAGAGCTACGTGATGAAGTCCGTGTTGAAATCGACCGGTGAAATGAAAAACGTCATTGCCAGCTGAAAAGAATTCTTATTTTGTGAATTACTTCCGTGGCTTAATGTGTAACAAAATTTGTTGATTCTTCATTTGTATATTAATCATATTTCTTTTAGTATCCATGTCTTAAAAAAGCAAGAAGTAAACATATAAAATGAAAATATATGAAAATGACGTGAAATTTTAGGGAATTTTTCCAAAGAAACACGCAAAATGTTCTAGCCTAAAATGAAAGCCTTCTTTTCTAATCATTCTAAGTAAAACACGAACGCTCATCACCAAAAATTGTTAATTTTCATTTATTTATGCTTTCTACATATATATATATTATTTTCATGAAATAAAACGCAAAAGTTAAATGCGAAATGAATTTATATAAAAATCACGTGAATATTTATAATGAAATATGCCAATGTCCGATTTATATTTTTTTTTTATTATTTCAAGTATAAAAATAACGTTTATCACCCAAAAATATCCACAAGATGTTTTTACCATAACCCTTTTCGTTTGATAAAAATGATTTTAGATCGGTCATAGCTTGCCTGAGACCGCTTGCATACAATTATGTGAGGCAGATGCATTTAACTATTTTCTGGCTTTGTAAAGCGATGGTGTCCGATAATCCTTTATCTTCATTAACTTACCAGAGAGAGAGAGATAGATAGACAGACAGACCGGGGGCATGTATTTTACTTTTTGTTAAGGAAAACAAACCGAAATATAAAACGAAATTCGATAACCTCTAAATGAGGTTTTTAAATATAGTTTGTATACTATGATATATATATATATATATATATATATATATATATATATATATATATATATATATGTATATATAGTTACGAAGACAAATAAATGAGGGGAAACTCATGGGCCCATCCCGGTTTCGAACCAAGGTCGGTGGCGCAAAAGTCCGACGTACCAAGCTTCACTAGCGAGACAGCTCGTTCCGCTTTGATGTCACCCCGTAACACACCCCCTTTTAAGAGCGTTCTGCTATCAGAACAAGACTAATTATCCCAGGAGTCACACTTTGGTGAGCTTATTCCCTGAGCCACAAAGTTTTAAAGTCACATTAGACGAGCTCCCATTTTGTTACGAAGACAAATAAATGAGGGGAAAATCCTGAGCCGATCCCGGTTTCGAACCTAGGTCGGTGGCGCACAAGTCCGGCGAACCAACCGCTTCGCTAGCAAAGTTCGGTCCGCTTTTTATGTCACCCTGTAAATATATATATATATATATATATATATATATATATATATATATTATTTACATCATTTACATCATATGCCATGTATTATATTCTATGTAAAAAATACTTCATCATATCAATAGCTGTATGATTTGGACACCCGCAAATTGCTCCGTAGTTGTTATTCACTTGCCCACCAGTTGGCAGCAAGTATGATGGCTCAAATTATAATTATCCTTCAAAATGTCCTGTTTAAACGTGACCTGGAATTATTGATATGTACTGTGGGTTCCTCAATGTTTCTGACGTTAATATTTAATACTCAGGTCATTGTTGCAGACTAAACGGTCTATTAATGTCAGGTTTCGTATGTTTTTTTTTATATTCCGTAACAAGCGGCAGGTCTTTTTGATTATTACTCTTAGTGACATTTACAAGACATCATTTTTGTTCTGCTGGAACCCTGCTGGAATTGGCCTGAAATTTCCAGACATTTTATTTCCAAATCCGACTGTATGATCATCGAGAAAAAAATCTGAATTTGTGTCCCAGAGAGAGTGGAATCGATTCCCATACCACACGTCACTATCGTTCAAACCACTGGCCGGATGTGATGTCAGAATATACATTATATGCATTCATAATCCATACGAATAATTAGAGGGATTTACAATTATGATAATGGGACAGGGATCGCTGTGATTTCAGCATTATAGAATAGAAGCGTTCGTTTCGCGTATATATTGAATATGTCGCGTATATATTGAATCTTTCTTAAAAAATAGCAAAGTTTCCTAACCAGTAAATCGTGATTCACGAAGATCACATGAATAACAACATTACACTCCCATTAGTTATTTAATTAAGCTCTTGCCTTAGTTGATATCCATTATAAATATTTCTCCAGCTACAATAAACGAGTGTTGTAATTAAGGAGTAATTAGGACTGATCAAGTTTTGGATTTCGTGAATATAGTTATCACGCTCAACTCTTTTCTGCCGTGTTTATTTGTTGAATGTGCCGGCCTTCCTTTTGGTTTGTTTCTCAATTACGAGAATGGCAAGGGACGCTGCTTATTTATAATAGTCTCCTTTCTCTTTAAAAAAATCAAAGAAATCATGAAACAAGGCCTACAGGCCTAATGCGAACCTGTGCAATGAGATTACACCAGGTATAATTACACCAGGTATAATGCTTCAATGCTGGACCATTACCTTTCAAGAACAAGTGTAACATGTATATGAACAATGCAAGTACTAAACACTTAGAACAAGAAACAATTAAACAAACATCACTGCTGAAATTCTGGCATGGGTGCACACAACACAAACACTAGAATACTAGTAGTCCACAAGCGACTACGTGTATACGGCAAAATCAGTGTGGGACGGGTGAAGTGAGGCATAGATTGAGTGGCAAGGGGAAATAGAGTGAGGTGTGTTGCATAATAGCCTGGATGTCTGCAGCTGAAATGTGTATGTGGGTTGCGCCACCTACCACAAAATCCAGAAAGCTGTCCACGTTGCATAAATATGCAAAATTTTAGTCAGATAATTCAAACCACTACTTGAATATGAGTGATTTTATCCCACAGCAGACAAACAGAAGGACGCTGGGCATAATTGGTGGGAGGTGGAGCCAAAAATTTTGTGTATGATTAAGAGCTGTGTGAGATCTATACACATGCAAAATTTCAGGGGGATATGTCAAACCAGTCCTGAGATATAAGCCTGAATGTCTGCAGCGTATACATAAATGTAGGTGGCGCCACCTGCAACAAAATCCAGAAAGCTATCAAAGATGTTGCAAAATTTAAGGCAGATATGTCAAACCACTGCCGAGAAAAACCACTGCCACAGACGGACGCTGTGCAAAAATCGTTGCAGGTGGCGCCACCAGTTTTGTGTATAATAAAGAGCTATGTGAGATCTATTAACATGCAATTTTTTTGCCCAATCCGTCAAATGGTTCCTGAGATATGAACTTAGATGTCTGCAGCATAAATGTGAATATAGGTGGCGCCACCTGTCATCAAATCGAGAAACCTGTCCAGGTTGTATAAACCTGCAAAATTTGAGGTGGACAAGTCAAACTATTGCTGAGATATGAGTGATTTTATCCCAAGGCAGATGAACAGATGGGTGCTGTGCATTATTGGTTGCAGGTGGTGCCACCAGTTTTGCCTATAATGAAGAACTATGTGAGATCTACAAACATGCAAAATTTTGGCCCAATCGGTCAAACAGTTCCCGAGATATGAGCTTGGATGTCTGCAGAGTAAACGTGAATGTAGGTGGCGCCACCTGTCATAAATCGAGAAAGCTTTCCAGGATGTATAAACCTGCAAAATTTCAGGTGGATAAGTCAAACCACTTCTGAGATATGAGTGATTTTGTTCCAAGTCAGATGAACAGATGGACGCTCTGCATAAGTGGTTGCAGGTGGCGCCACCAGTTTTGCCTATGATGAAGATCTATACACATGCAAAATTTTGGCCCAATCGGTCAAACAGTTCCCGAGATATGAGCTTGGATGTCTGCAGAGTAAACGTGAATGTAGGTGGCGCCACCTTCATAAAATTGAGAAAGCTGTCCAGGATGTATAAATCTGCAAAATTTCAGGTGAATAAGTCAAACCAATGCTGAGATATGAGTGATATTATCCCAAGGCAGATGAACAGATGGACGCTGTGCAAAAATGGTTGCAGGTGGCGCCACCATTTTAAGTGTATGTTATAAAGCTATCAAAGGGCTACATTTGTGCAAAATTTTTAGCCTGATCGCTCAAACGGTTCCCGAGACATGCTGGTTTAATGTGTGGAAACAGAAGCACAAATGGACGCTGGGCGGTGAGGAAAGGTCAGAGGTCGACCAAAAATGAGGGCGCAGCAGTTCACATGTGATCTGATGATAAACCCAATTCGCTTAAAATGCAAACCAAGTTTTTTCAAATAGTTGAAAGATATAGTTCCAATAATCTGGGAAATCTGCATCTAAACATTGTGTCTAGACGTCTAGACGCTGTGTCTATGTGTAAAAAAACACATCAATGTAGGTGGCGCCACCAATACCTCAAAATCAGTTATGACATGTGACAAACATAGGTATAAAATTTGGTGATTTTAGCTCCAGCCGTTTCTGAGATTTTAATTTTAGGGTGCTTTTTTTGACAGGTAACTAAGTTCAACCTCCTGTAACTCGACCAAAAATCTCTGAACTGGAACCATTCGAACAAATTTGAGAGAGATTGTTCCAGGGATCATTTCTGTGAAATATTGGATAATTTGGCTGGACAGTTTCAGAGAAGAAGATTTTTAAAGGTTTTTAAGCTTTTTCTCTATAAAATCTAAATAAATGCAGATACCCAATAATAAGCTCCTGGGCACCAACTTTCACATGTGACTATAATTCTTACATGTAATTTGGAGCTGCTAGCTCTGACGGTTTCTTACTTACAGCCCTGGACGGCGGAAAGCCAGCCCTGGACGGCGGACGGCTGACGGCGGATGATGGACGGACGACGCTGCGCCATCGCATAAGCTCACAGGTTCGCTAAAAAAAAACAGAGTGAAATAGAGATGACAAATTAGAAAACTTGTATACACCCTCTAGATGCAATACGATACAATCATCGGGAACTATTGAAAACAAAAAACAATACGTTGCTGAGATAGGGTGTTAATTTTTACTAAGGATATTTCTTCCTACACTCCAAACCATGTCCAACTTTTATTGGCGCATATAACCTTCAGGCATGAAGAAGGAATATCTTGCTGTAATTCTAAACGGATCGAGGTTCAATATGATATATTTCTTCGTCTTGTACGGGTAAATGTTATGTACTCTCCCTTACAGAGTTTTTGGTGGTTTTCCCTTCCATTTATCAAAAATAATTTTTTACTTACAAATATGGCCACATCTAAAATATATATATATATATATGTATAAAAGGCTATGCTGTTTCATTGTGGTAGAGTGACAGAGCAAGCAATTTGAAATAGGAAGGTCATGTGGGTTCGATTCCACATGGAGTCTTCGGAGTTCAGTTCTCTCTCTCTCTCTCTCTCTCTCTCTCTCTCTCTCTCCCGCTCTCTCTCCCTCTCTCTCTCTCTCTCTCTCTCTCTCTCTCTCTCTCTCTCTCTGAGAGAATGAGAGAGAAATGTGATTTAATGTGTCCTTATATGTTTCTATATGTACATTTTTTAATTGCAGACAAGTTACTCAATGATAATGCTGTTGTGTTTCCTCTTATCATGTTTTCATCATTTAATATACGAAAATAATTTTAATTACAATCCTAGGCAATAAGCAGTAAGAGTACCGGCCTCACCCGCCTTATACCATTATCAGATGCTTTGATCATTCCCTAAATCCCTGAGGAGATATGTCATTGATTATAATTTACACGGGGCTGAGGAAGCGCTGCTGAAGTGGTTTAGAAGTGACCATATTGTAGACTTGTGAAGCGTTGGGGCCCCGCGCTGGTTGCGTATGTTCAAGCATACCCAAACCCAGAGAGATCGATGTTCATTTGATTCCGTATCACGTTGTCCAAATTAATATACACAGACGTTCAAGGGCCTTGGGAGAAGGAAACGAAACCATCACTGACACAAATATACCAGCAAACCAATCAAATTAATTATTCTCCACTTCAATCAATTTAGCGGCTCGCACTCATTCCTCTCGTAATGGACGAGGTTTCAAGAGTCCGAACCAGCTGCCCTGTATAGACATTTATTTCTCCTATCAATACAGCCGTCCTTAGGACAATTCAATATCTATTCCGTCTCTTCTAAATCGGTTCCCGTCAGCCCTTACAAGAGGGGAATATGACATTTTCTTAATGACACAGGGTTATATAATGGACTTCGTCACACAAGATACAGCTTAGTGGGTTTTGTAAATAAGGACTTCTTAAGTTTTTCTTCTCTGCTGTATCAATAACCTGGTTTTAAGTGATTTTTTTTTACTTTTGACCTTATGGAATGCGGAACAAGATAAAGTATTTGCGTGAAAAGTTCTAAAGCTTTCCGTATATTTACATATCATTCAAGCAATGTTTTATTTCCTGCTTGAAAATGTTTCAATATTTGTTTTACGTACTATTTTAACAAAATTTTTTATAAGTTACCACTGACGACAATTTTATGCTTTATCATGTAAGCAATATGAAGAATTTACCAAGGTCAGGTGAGTTACTTAAAGAACTTTGAACACACTACGGTTTATCGGCGTTCTATGGTCAAGAGTTTTACATGTGTTTTCTTCGTTTATTGTGTACTAGTTTACATTACAGTTTCAATACACATGGCACCTTTATTTCATCATGCTCTTTGGCCCAACCAATACGGATTCAGAAACGACGGGTATGAACATATCAGAAGTCAGATCAGGTTTTCCCCGTTATTATAGCGGTTAATTATTCCTTCACAAGTGCACAGAAAACCTAAAATCCAGAAATATTTCCCTTTCAAAAAGCGTTTATATAATGTTGCTATCTGTGTCGTTACTCACTTTCGACTTCAGGGAGGGAGATATTATTATCAGTTTGTATACATATAGCCATTATCTGAATTCAAAATTGAGGAACAAAATAATAACCATATTGAACGAAGATTAACGAGGGTCATATGTTTACCCTTCAGATGGTAATTTCTTTTTTATGTCATTTTTAATGTTTGAGCAGTTTTGGAATTGTTGTGATTGAATGTAAGTTGTTCTTTCGTCCAGATATCACCACAGTACAAAGACCTGTTGGTTATTGGATCTAGACAAGTAAAATAAAGAAAAAAATTAAATTTCAACAAAGACAATACTTATACACATGAAAGGAGAACACAATCCATGTCTATGTGATCAAAAGACATGTATTAAATAAGATAATTTATTTCTTAAGTTTCAATTACATATATATATATATAATGATAAAATGCAAGAATGATTTCTTCCGTTCATTAATGCACTGGTTGACCTTTATATTTTATTATTTCTTTGGCTGGGTTCATTCTTCCCCGCGGTTTCAATATTTAATCGAGGCCATCTCCTTTGAAGCCGGGGTATTCTTAGAAGATAATTATAAAACACATACAAATCTTTACTGGTACTGCAGGGGTGAATGAGCAGCAAACTTTATCAGCATAATGCGAGCTATGACCAAGCTCATACAAAGTTCTGTAGCGGGTTTTATTATTATTGATTGAACATTTAATTGGCATCATACAGTTCGCGGTTTCATTCTTAGGCAAACATTACCATCTCGCTGTTACATAAATAATTCTTTAGACGATCTTCCTCTCCAGTGTTGCCAATGAGGCATATACATTCAGGTTCGATATGCATATATATATGGCGTTTAAATTTAAAATTAAATGATTGTTAAACTTGAAGCACATTGAGTTATAAATTTCAAAGATTAAAAATTTATTTACATTGTAGTGACCAGTAATAGATATACATATATATATATATGTATGTGCGCTTCCATACTAGTATATAGTGGGCACTTTTGACAGCCCCGTTCTTACTTCTCATTTTTGTGTTGTGATAATGACTTCCATATAGTGGGCACCTAGTCTCAAGGATGCCCACATTATAGAGGCTTGCTATATATATATATATATATATATATATATATATATATATATATATATATATATATATATATATATATATATATATATATATAGTTAGTTTGTCTTCAATGGTTGGTACTTCAGTACTCATACGTGGGAGCAATAATGAGGTTGCACTCACTCGTCAGGTACATATCCAGGTTCTTTATAAAACGCTTCCACATGGTAGAGCACTATGACCTGGATGTATTGAATTCTTGTATGTAATCAATGCAAATTATATATATATATATATATATGTATATATATATATATATATATATATATATATATATATATATATATATATATTGTTACAGGTGTCTCTTTTATTGTGCGCTGTTGACATTCTGATTCGTGTTAGGCTTAAGCCTAGGACGTTGCTATGGCGTGTAGAGACACAGCGCTCGGTGTAATCCGTACCCCCGACCTGGCGTGTAAGACACAGCGTTTGTGCTTATCTGGAATTTTCTGGACTGTTCGCGCTCTATGAGCCCGTTTGTCTTGTTGTATTCTTTGGATTGTTCGGGAAATGGAAAGTTTTTGCGCCAGAGGTAAAAAAGTTATAAATAGGGGTTGTGTTTAGAGCCGAGAAAGAACAGAGAGAGAAATATTCCAGCGGACACGGAAGAGTGTGAGTCATTTTTTGGACCTTTCCGATAATTGCAGCATTTATAGATATTCTTCGAACTTTGTAACAAATTTTATTAGGTCTTTAGTTTGTTTTTGGGACTATTACAAGAACTTCACATTTGGATTAGAACAGATCGATTTCGGGACTGAATTGGACTATTATTCTCTGAGAAGATGTATGTGAACTATTCATCTGGATTATATGTTTTAAAGGACTTGGTGAGCTGTGACAGTGGTGGTATCCAGAAAAGCCTAGGATCCTGACAATCCGGTGCTATTATACTGTGTAACTGTTCTGATTTACTGTTATACTGTTGTTATACTGTGTAATTGTATTGATTTAGTGTATTGTAATGTTAGGGTTGTTTTAAGAATAATTTATAATTATTTGTTAACAAAAAAACACCGACTTCTTTATTCGTTCCCCTAGACATTGCACGCTGCCTAGTGTTACAGAATCTGATTTTTTTTATCTCCTTAACAACATTTATGCTCGTAATGACTACGTGATGTGTTGTTTTTAGGTTCCGTAACACTATATATATATACTATTTAAGGATACTAAAAGGATACTGAAGATGTGCAAAATATTTTCAATTATTAGATATATAAGAAAATATCAATGTCCTAATATAACAATAAAGCACAAGACAAAAATACTATTACTCTTTCTTTCACAAGCCTAGATAAAAAATATGGCCATATGAAATATGTTTTGAAAGACGGTGAGATATGGTTCCAGATTCAAAACGTGGAAAAACTCTAAACACCTTGATAAGTATACACAGTATATACTCTATGAAAGGTTAATGAAAAAGTGACTTAAATACAAAATGAAAGGCTTTGCGAAACTTCAACGGTACTGCCAAAATTCATGATTTGCCTTTGAATAGCCAACTGGGGATTAAATTTGTTAGAATATTTGGAGGTTAATGTACGGCCAATATTTTAACTTGACATAGTTATCTCCGGCTTTCTGAGGGGAGATATTTGTTTTTGGCATAATTCCTCTTCTTGGTATCCTTATTAATATTAAATCACTTTTTTTTCATTCGATTACATTCACATTGACAGAGAATGTACCCTACCGTAGTCCGATTAATTTGACCCAGTTTCGGTGACCTTGACTTATTTTTCAAGGTTACACGGCTTAAAAAGTGCGATTTTTTTTAGATTTTCAATGTCGATTTTCTTCTAAACTATGAGGAATACAGACAGATGGATGAAACATCTTCTATAATATCTAGTTTCAAACATTCCTGGGGATACCACTTTGAATTCACTCAGCACCTTTCAGTCAGGCTATTTTTCCGGATAAACCGTATGATCTTTAAAGTTGAAACCTTTACAGTTATATGTCACTTACAACTTATAAGTGCAGTGGCAAGTTTGGTAGCTATATCTTAAATATTTTTTATAATATGCGAATAACGAAAATATGACGTCAGCATTTTCAGCTCTTCTATGAAACCTCACGAAGGAACGATCAAATTTCATTGCTTATTGCTTCTTAATGGTATCTTAACTTGAATAGATTTAGGTTAATTCGTTTTTTTTTTTGTTTTTTTTTTTGTGAATGTTTTCCTCAACAATACCAAAGAATATTCGTGAAACTGAAGATTTCTAGGCGAGATAAAGTACACATTTCTCACATTCCATATGTTTGCGCATCAGGTGTTCTGGACATTTTCTAATCACAATAAATTGGTCGTGTTTAAAATTAATCTTTAATTACGTCGCACAACCTCAAAAAAGTGTACTAAATGTGAGCTGTCTGGGAAACCAGCGTGGTCCAGGGTGTTGTGTAATTAAAATCAATTCAGGGAGCAAAGTGGGTCATCCAGGGGGCGGAAGATAAGGGAAATCCTGGTTTGAAATATGAACTATAATCTAACATAAACAAAATTTCAACGATGAAATAAAAATAAGATTGACTTTTTTATCGCGTTGACCAAACTGATATAGATCTCCCGCCCCTGCCCAATAGGATGGTCATCCCTAAATTTTAGGCGGAAATTAAACTATCTCAGACTGAATTCGCCATGATAGATATCCTAGATTTCCGCAGATTTGACTTTGAAAACCAAGGTCAGCATCGCCAGTTTAAGAATTCGACCATGCAAAACTTCAAACGTTATGGGTGTCACAAGGATCCTATAGATTTTCGCAAATTTGACGTAGAAGATTAAGGTGACGTTCGTCATTTTCAGAAGATAAAATATGCAGCGCTTAAAAATATAGCGTTCACAAATAATCCCACAGACGACACTGACGACAGACAAAGAGACAAAAAAAACATGTCCCACATGCCATAGGGCTGACCCTCAGAACAATTTTTTCATCAAACATACCTAAATTTATTGACTGTTTTTTCGAGTGACAATACCTTTTGTTGTCGTGTCTTGCCACAGAATCGATACTTTCAATTTTTACTGCTCTCTAATCTACTTTTTATAACAACAGAAACAAGAAAATGCCAACATGATGGATGTTTTAATAAAAAAAGAAATGACGCACCATGCCTGTTCATATGTTTCCGGTCCCCAAAAATAATTCACCTGATTTTAAAAATAGTAAATATCAAGGACATCAAATCCCCAGGGGATAAAACGGATGACTTATTACTTATTAGCGTTTGCTACATCAGCAGTTCTCTAATATAAGCGAAACGATAATAGTTTGGGAAATAATTCTGGATAAAGAACAGATTTACTGGAAACTAAGGCCAACATAAGATAAGGAATAGTTTATAAATGGTTATTCTTATTATCGCAATTAAAATAACTACTCCAGGATGAAATTTGGAATTTTGAATGAATAGAAACAGGGGTATATATTCGTAAGCGTGTCAAAGAATAAAATCTTAATACCTCGTATGGTCGTTGAATATTAAAAAACAACGAAAACAGCACCTACTTTGGAAATGTTGCATACTTTTGTAAGCAATGAAACAAACCGTTCATTTACAAAACCATTTGTTTGGATTTATTGATTTCGACTAAGGTTTTACTGTCTATCAGATCGTGTTAGCGGGGTATAGAATATGGGGAAAGGTCTATTTTGTCTGCATACATTCAAACCAGATACTTCTAACGTCCTACACACATACTTTGCATTACACAGTTGCATGGAATACTGTTTTGTACCAAATATAATAGGGTATGATTCATAATAAACACATTTTCTAATGACATATAAAACAATACATAACATTGTGATGTCAAAGAATGTTATCAAAGCACAGATAGTACGGAGAAAAGATAACCCTATAAAATTTTAATTACAACTGAAATGTGTTAATGCGTTATAAAGTCGAAAATGTTTAAAAAGACCAATCAATAAAATGTTGCCTTAGCCTTAAGAGTTTTATTTTCGGCCCCGCGTGGGCTACAAAGCGTATGGACATGGATTGCATTTGTTCTCAAATCCATCGGCCGTGCCTTCAATAAGTTATTAGCTAGTGGTAGAAGAAGCGCGTGGCGAACAAAGGATGGTATTGTCAACTAAAGGTATTAAGCCTTGGTCCAACAATATTTATGCTCTACACGCCATGAGCCGCTCGTGAGAATGATTTGTAAAACAGACCATAATAAAACCTGATCAGTGTTCTCTGTATGTTGTTGATACCTCCTGGTTTAGAGGGGATAGTTTTCCTGCTATTTTGTTGATAATGGCCAGATAACAAGGCGGTCCAGCTGGAAATCTTTTCACGCAGAGCCAACCCATGCCATTGTTGTTTATCTCCAGCGCTCGCACTAAGTAGGCCCGCAGCCAAATATGATGACAAGAGATTTAGCAGATGAAACTGGCATAAATTCTTGGCTTACATGCTTAATGTCATTAACGTAGACTCCGGGACAATGGGTCATTGTGAAACATGAGAGGTTTAAAGAAACGTCGGTAAGTTCATCCCCGAAAGTCTCCCGTAGTCCCGTTACGCAAAACCAACATGTGTGGAAATGCTCCTATGACTGCGTCATTGATTAGAATTAATGTTTTAATCATGTGATATTTATTCGGGGTGTCCATACATTGAATAGTCTCTATATATTATTTATACAAATTTAGATGTTTGGTTTGCGGATTGTACTTAGTGCAAGACAAACGGGACGCAGCTTTGGCAAAGGAGGAGAAGTTTCAGAATGTAGTTCCGGAAAAACATACAACGAACCTTTTCATATCGGTACTCAGTTTTTCATCACTTTATATTAAACGTCAGGCAAAACTTCACACTGCTCTGCTCTGTACAGAAAAAAATAACTAACACGTATATTACTATGATTGAAAAGTACAGTTGTCCGTGTTTAATGATTTCTTCACAGAGGAATCTTAATTTGTTATTGATTTTAAGCTCTTTGTATATATAACATACCTGTCCGGTAATAATGCTTGGTTTAAGAAACGATACTAGTCATCTATACCATCATCCATATCATATGTGCATGGTCCCTGTAAAAGACTTTAACCCGTAAAACATTTCTGCCCCACTGGCGTTAGAATCTATTTGCCTACCTGTCAGAGTTTCCTACTCAATTATGCCGAGAGCGCCATCTCATTCCGAGGACGTTTTCGTCTGCATGTTTGTTGAATTTTAGACAGCATGAATGTACCTGTCGCGCACGAGTTACTGGACGATAGCCAACTTGTGCTCGGCACATGAAATGACAGTTACCGTTTACACTTTGATTTCCACTTTGGTTTGTAAATTACATGTAACATTTGTGTTAATTCATCACTCGTAGCCTTCTATTAAGATTATATGCAGTTTACAACGATATCAATCCAACAGGATAGATGGCTGTTGCCGTGCATTTCCCCGTATAGCATGTGTAACGACACATTTGGACCTACCAGTCCATTATACATGCCTATTGAGTCGTGTATTTAGTGGCGTAGCCAGGGGTGTGTCGCAAGGGGCCAACCCCAACCCCCCCCCCCCCCCCCGCCCCATCTGCCTTTGCATGTTTTATTCATGAAAATCTTTCTAGATACTATACTTTTCTTAGTAGATGTTTAAATACCTGACTTATAATTTCATTACTAGCTGCACCAGTGAAAAATTAACGGTTCTCTGAGATAAACAATTTTGTATTGAGCTGGTAGGGACTTATATCGCATATTTTAATCCTAAGTTTTCGCGAGTTCTTTTTAGCTGAGCTGACTGTTAGTCATCTAAGCTATAGCGATCACCCTCTGTCCGTCGTCCGTCCGGTTATCCGGACAAATCGTAACCTTTAGACCTAGAAACTCCAGGGAGGTCCTGAGCAAATCTCCTTGGAAACCTAAAATTAGGTACGCTCCCGAGGCAGCGGAAATCTTGCGCTTCTAACGATATAGGTAGGGGCCCTATAGGTAAAGCGCTGTGTAAAGAGCGTAAAAATTAGGTCATGTGCATCTGTATTTTGCGACCTACGGACCGGTAACATAAGTAAAGAACCCAGACAGTCACACGGGGCGCAAGTTCTTTTTAGCTGAGCTGACTGTTAGTCATCTAAGCTATAGCGATCACCCTTTGTCCGTCGTCCGTCCGGTTATCCGACACAAATCGTAACCTTTAGACCTAGAAACTCCAGGGAGGTCCTGAGCAAATCTCCTTGAAAACCTAAAATTAGGTACGCTCCCGAGGCAGCGGAAATCTTGCGCTTCTAACGATATAGGTAGGGGCCCTATAGGTAAAGCGCTGTGTAAAGAGCGTAAAAATTAGGTCGTGTGCATCTGTATTTTGCGACCTACGGACCGGTAACATAAGTTAAGAACCCAGACAGTCACACGGGGCACAAATTGTATCCGTTCGGCCTTGAATCCTCCAACGTAAAATTCCGGAAGGTACTTGCCAATGTCTAGTCCTGTCTGCTCCAAGTCATGTTTTAGCTTCAGGTAGAGAACATATAGTCAACCAGGCTTGCCTGCTCTGTTGAGTGATCTCTTGATTGTCTTAATGTTTTAGCAGGTACCAGGAAATCTAAAACACCATGGGGATGTATATTTAATATCATATTGTAGCAGGAATAGTATTGATAAAATTCTCTGTTTCGTTTTCTATTTTGTATATTTTGTGTTTAATAGGTTTAATTAATTCGAGCTATTCAGTCGTGCATAAGGCATTTTATCCATTATTGATTTGATAAAAGGAAATATTTTATCAATACAAAATGAAGGTATTATCCAGGGAAGTTTCAAGATAGATCCGATATGGTAAGAATTTATGGCTACAAAAATATATTGTCAAACTCTTAATGTCAAGAAAATCAATTAAAGTTACTCGCCTATGTACAAATATTAACATGCATACGAGAAGACGATCCATCACTATATATATATATATATATATATATATATATATATATATATATTTATATATATATATATATATATATATATATATATATATATATATATATATATATATCACCCTTGGTGTCATGTTTTATATAAGGAAGGATATAAGACTTTAAAAATGAATCAATGATATTTAAAAATGCAGTGATGCTGCTCGAGTATTCTCACTCAGACTTTGTTTTCTGGTTCTGGTATGCACCCCCAGATGTCAGTACCGTTATGGTTTTTTTTTATGGAAAACACTTCTAAAAAATACTGCAACCCCCAAAATAAGTAAATAACCGCTTACTCGCAAGAAAACTGCAAAGAAACGCTAACTAGGGTTTGGCATATTGCCACTACAGTTTTTGCACGTTAAAATATAGCAAGAAACCTGACAAAGTAATCTAAGATAATTCTTTATCCTGTTGTTTTGCGTGTCTTTGTCACATAAAGTCTACTAGTGTGACTGGTACAAAATAAGTTTTTTGTTTGCATGTCATGAAACGAGGATTTCTCTTCTAAAGGCTGACAGTTTGTGAATAACTATATCGTTAATATTAGAACAATGGAAGTGCTGTACCTGCTGCTCGAAAATCTCATCAATGGAAAGCTTCAAAAGATACTGTTAATATTATTATTATATATATTATATATTAATAATTTCTTTGACACAGATTGTAAAATCAGCTATAATATGCATCCACGGCACAAATGGAGGCGTTATGTAATCTGTAGAGGTATATGACACCGGAGAACCCGGAGAAAACCACCAACCTCGGAAGGGCCACTAGAACCCGTGCACCAGAATACACTCTTACAGCAACTCTGGGGATCGGACCGAGTCGCCAGCGGAGAGAGTTGAGCGTTTTACAACTCGACTGTCCAGGCCCCTTATAACATTTCAACTACTAGTTCTGCTTCTACTAATACTAATTCTACTACTACTTCTCTCTTTCTATCTGTCTCTCTGTCTGTCTTTCTGCCTATCTCTCTCTGTGTCTGTTTCTCTGTTACTCTGTCTCTCTCTCCTTTTCTCCTTCTTCATTAATTATTAGACTCTCAAACCAAATCAAAACTCTCACACATATTAATATTAATCCAATGTGTGACAACGGAAATATTCAAGCTCTCTCTTCCCCGTCGCATATTCATATGGAAATTACGAGAAAGTGATTTTCATAATAAGAAGAGAAAAATAACTTAAAGAAGACGACAGATTGCCATTCTACTAACGCCTGAAACTTGTCCATCACGTTCAGCCTAACGAGACAAACAAATCAGAGGGCTGCTACATTGTTCATTGGTACCCTTGGCCAGCCCTGGCTCCGGCTTCTGATCAACAGAAACCAATATACAAAGGCATCATTACTCTGCCAGAAGAAGTAAAAAAATCATCCGGCCTATCGGGAAGAAGCCGCCGATCCGTTTATCAAGCAATATGGGGAGGGGTTTGTACAAGGTTTCATTTGTCCTTTGGCAGATAAAGTATTCTGTTGTCTTTACAACGCCGCGAGCTACCAATCAATAGAATGCAGCCATGTTTTTTTTTTCTCTGATACTCTATATACAGTAAGGTGTGCCTTTGGATTTTTATCTAGTTTACCGACACCAGACAGTTTAGGTATCTGTTACGTTTTCGATCCAGGCACCTTACTATTACACGGACGTTATCGGAATGTATATACTTCCTAGTTTTAAACTCGCTGACTGTAGGTGAAGTCGAATATTTCCCTACCTTTAGTTTTCTCTGTGTAGTTTATGGCTCAAATATTATTTGATGTGCAATGTATATGAATTCAGCACAGGCCCGGGTAAATATGTTCCCCGCTACTTAACTTCCTGAGATCTACATGTGTTTTGTTTGATATTACAGAACAATAACAGACATTGGTGTTAAAAATGAAAATAACAAAAGTTGATTTTGACAGAATGTCTCTTTACAGTTAGAATCTTTATATAGATATATATATATATACATATATATATATATATTATATATATATCGGGGAGAGAGAGAGATAGAGAGAGGTACACATAAAGATATTTATTGTGTGTAATTCGTCAGAAATAATTCGTAATAACTATTTCAGAGAACGGCCTCATGGAAAAATAGTATCGTACCACAGCTAAAATGAATATACTATCCATCGGTCACTTGTTGTCTACTTTCAGTGATAATATACCTATAATGTTTTATTTTTTTGGTGACTGTCCTAAATATTTTTTTCTTCATGTTATTTGGACCTCTTGATGGCTGAACATGTATTTACTGTGCATGCATCATTAGAATTGCCAATATTTTTGCTTCCAATAAGCCCCTATTATGTTACCCCCGTGGTCTACTGCTACTGAACCAAATGGGATGGTAAAAGTTTTATGAAGTAACTAATATTATTCCAGCTTTCAAAGAAAGTATCATCTTCAAAAATGTTATTAGCCTACATAAGGTTTGGAGCTTAATAATAATAATGACTCCTGGTAGCTAAGAAATACATTCTGCGGGTCTGCAAACAAATTACCGAACAATCCTAACAGTTCCCCGAATATCGTTTATCAATAAATGGAACCGTCAATCTGCATAAAATGTGCGTCTTATGTGACAAAACCATGACCTGGCAACGATCTTATATCCTAACCGTGACTTTAAGTAATATTAAATGGACACAATATGGTCCCTAAACAGGTATACCTGTTCGGTAGCGATAATAGCGTAACAGACGGTTGGCATTTATGGCTGGAGTTCTTACAACACGTCGTAATTCCCTTATTTGCTTGCCTCTAACTTGGATGGGTTATGGCCTGGCCAAATGGCATTGTCACTACGCCCACTACCTTTCTGCACTGTCCCTACAGTCAGTGGCGAATTATGGACACTAGGGACATTTTAAGGAGCATAAACCAACGGCTCTTTAAGCTAGGCGTGTTGAGATATTACGCACTGTCAATACTATAATTATATCTCTCTGAAGCGGTTGTTCTTAGTTGGTCTTTTGAGAGACAAGTCCATTCTCACAATCCATTATTGCTCAAATAATGGCTTTTTAATTAAACCAATAACATATTGTTTTTCTGTAGGTTGGCTTTAAATGGAATGTTTAAACATACCATTAACGAAATCAGCTCAGACGTTTCGTATATATGATAAAATATGATAATTACGTTTCGAGGCCAATAATTTGTAAAAATAAAACTGGCACAATCGTTAATCAAATGAGTATTATTTCACATATAACATTGGACAAAATATTGTAGGACATATTTGTAAATATTATCAAAGATATAGCATAAAAGATGTGTCTAGAAAATAACAGGCGACTTTTGTTTTAAAAATCATTAGCTACACATTTATTAAATGTCAGCAACTGAATCTGCCAAAATAATCTATCGGTGGCGTTTTAAACCTCAGTGGCTTTCCAAGGGCTTTATTGGGCTTAAGAGATTTGGTTCCTCCTTACTCTTTGCCTCCCATGCTTGGCATATGACATTCCCATTGATTTTAGGTATGTAACAATGTTTATTTATCAGTACTGGATAGCAAGGGAGAGGGATTTTACATCTCGATTGGGAAGACAGCGAGAAAGGAACAATAAAATGCCTAAATCCAAAATGATCAAACAGTTGTCTCTTGTGCAACATCCTTGAGATGCAGTGATATTTTCTTACTGCTCTTCTGACCTGTGTA
This sequence comes from Sipunculus nudus, assembly GCA_026874595.1. Lineage (NCBI taxonomy): Eukaryota > Metazoa > Annelida > Sipuncula > Golfingiida > Sipunculidae > Sipunculus > Sipunculus nudus. The sequence continues at coordinate 33,617,471 of CM049306.1, read as the reverse complement.
GTTCCCTAACGCAATGATGATAGACACATCGTGACAGGGTTCGTATGAACCCTACTTCGTCATTCAGAACCTCACCTTTAAACCCAACAAGCTCATCACAGCGGCCAGGGAATGCTCCACGAACTGAATTTAATCATAGTTCGGCTCCATATATCTTCTTGGACACTCCTTAGGGAAAATTGAATTATGTCTCAAATATTTGCTTTCCAAAGGCGGAGAATACATATGTCAATACTAAAGTGGACATCTTTCCAGTCTTCTGTCTGTCCAGCCGCCAGCTGTCTCCTATACACTCCGAAAATGTTGTATCCTGACCGTCTCGCCTTCTCGATATTCTGAGGCGTCTGAGGACCATTGTTGGGAGATAAGAATAATGGACTGAATGTAGATAAAATTGCCACGCTGTATACCAAAGTCTCATGCTACTTGGCACATCCATCTCAGTTAGTCGGACGCAAAGGATTACGGTGAAACGGAAATACAACATCCGGTCAGGCAGTATTTTTCTTTGCAAGAGCGAATCTTTATATTCGGATACAAATATTTTTATCTGCCTACGCAAAGGCGACTAGTACTTCCTCAAGTAGGGGCGTAAAAATAGCTTTTACAGGAACCAGAGAAAGTTAAAATGGGATGGTGACAGCTGAAGAATTGAATGATACGGATCTACATAAACATATTCTAACTGCCAGTTCCTTGCTTAAATGAGCTATATATTAGATATCTCCGGCAAATACCATTTACAAAAAAGGCAAGGTAGAATTTCAGTCATAAAAAATTGGGGTAATGTTAAACAATATATTTACAAAAAAAATCAGCCTGACAGGCTGGGCAAGGGTTCATGAAATTATATTATCCGTTTTGTAGATTACTGACAACGGTACAGAATATTAAATTACAGTAAATCTTTTCGGATGATCCACATATATGGAGGGGTTAACTTAATTTTTTTTATAAATCGGTTGTAATCAGCAAAAGTTTTTTTAAAAGAAAATCCCCTTATCACTTTCCCACAGAATAATTTATATGTTTTCTCTTAAAATTTGTTAGGAATTGTATTCGTTGCTTATCTACAGATATATAGGTACGCAGTCCGACGTTTAGAAATGCTGAACCACAAAGGCCTCCTAATATCAAATCACAATTATCCTGCAGTTATTTACGCTCATCTTCATTATTTTAAACCATTAAATTTTCTCCCTTTGAAATGTCATGATGCAGATGATGGCAGAAAATTATTACTCATACTAAACAGGTGAAGGCAACTAATACTTTGAATTTCCCTAAGGCATACGTTCTTTCTAATTGTATCATTAGACCTTTTATGCCAACATAATTGTTTACATTTTGCATACATTACATATTGCTTCGGGCGATCCGTATAAACTGAAGACTACGCTCAATTGAAGACTCGTTGTTATTAATATTAGTAGTAGTGGTAGGATTGGTAGTAGTTGTTGTTAAAGTAGTAGCAGTGTTAGTCGAAGACGTAGTAGCAGAAGTAGTATTAGTAGTAATAGTAGCAATATGAGTAGTATTATTACAAGTATTAGTAGTGGTAGTAGTTGTAGTGGTAGTAGTATTAGTAGTAGTAATAGTAGTAGCAGTATTAGTAGTATTAGTTGTGGTAATAGCAGTAGTAGTAGTAGCAGTAGTAGTATAGTTGTAGTAGTAGTTGTAGTAGTCGTGGTAGTAGTAGCAGTGGCAGCAGTTTTTGTAGTAGCGAGATTAGTAGTAGTAATTGCAGTAGAAGAAGTAGTGGTAGCACCTGTAGTGTTAGTAGTTGTAATATTAGCATTTTCGTTGTTGCTACTGTTGTTACTTTGACTTTTTTAAATTTTGCTTTAATATTTAGAAAAAAAGCATTTAAAAAAAACTTCATTAAAGGATCAGCATGACAGACCAAATTGTTCTATGATTACTAGCTAGTCTGCTGGTGTAAATAGAAAAATGCAAGCCTCGGAGCATAGTTAAATGGAGAAGTTTTTGTTCTTCTTCATAAACAAACATGAGGGTAAATAACAACCTTCAAGTATGACAGACCTCATATCCCAGTTCTTAAAAAGCCCGCCGTAGCAATTATTTGCCAGACAGTTTTCTAAGAAATGGTTCCATTGGGGATATAGTCTTTATATAAAGTGATATCAAGTAGTTAGACTTTAGTAACGGGCGACTCTAAATGAGTTTATTAATCCACGATGATTAACGTTGATGCTGGCCTGGTCGGTACAATAAGTAAGCCCTAAGTGTTTAGAATTAAGGAAAAGGGGGAAATAAGAGAACGTCTGGCCTAAGAGCAATGTAACAGTGTTTCATTTTTTTTTTCTTTATGTAATGTTTACTGATAAGGTTTGATCCCCGGGGGTAAGATTTATTTGGAGCACAAAACATACGCTGGTTGGAAGATTGAAAAAGCTTGATTTGTGAGGATGACCAGTATGCGTGGGCGATGTTTATGTCGCAGATTTTATTCAACTTGTGTGTATAGGAGTAAGCAAACGCATTTAGAAAGGATTATTCGCAGGTGCTATCATTTTTAGGATGTTATACTTCCTGTATTATTAGATATAACTTGGTACATGAAAAGGCCCTTTAAATCAGCGCTAAGACAAAATTCGTTTCAATGACAGTGCAGATGGAGCATCCAGCGTCCGGAAATACTTAGAAGCTCTTGTGACGATCGGATGTCTAACAGTTCGCTTCTTAACTGGGATTTATGATAAATGAAATCGAACCTGCGGCCTCATTAGCGTAACATATCTGACGTATCACGTGTAATTAATAATTTACCGGCTAGCTTTATTCCACCATGTACGAGGTCACATTTGATGGGAGAAAATAGTCCAAGCCCGCTTGATCTAAGAAATTAAAAAGGTGGCATCTTAGCCTTACATTGCACTTTTTTGTCTAATATATCACTTATTTTCATGATTAAGTAAGCCTTACGCAGAGGAAAGAACACGCCCTCTGAGCTAGAACTACCACATTAAACGCATCATGTTCACGTAGATAAAATGATCAATCTGATTACGGTCAATATTAATCCCGCCTTATGACTGACATTCCACGGCGAAATGTGCAGGTAATAAAATCCCAGTGCCAATCAAGTAGATTTTAAGGCTTGTGTATTAGGATATTAGGGATATAACCGTGTGCTGTTGGCGGAGGCAAGCCTATAACTAATCGATTTCACAGCGTGGTAATGCATAAAGGAGGGGATATAACGGTTCGTAGTATCTTTATGTTCGCAAAATAGTAGCATATGGAAAATAAACTAGAGTAGGTCGTTAATATCGAAAAAAAAACACATTTCATTTGTTACCAGTGAGTAAAAAAAAAAATAAATCGGGAATATACATAATTGAAAAGAATTCAAATTAATCATAAATACAAGCATTGAATTTTCTTTATTTAAAGCTGGAAAATCAAGAAAATACAAGATTGTCAATTCGAAAAATATAAAATAGTAGTATTAGTTGTACATTATATTTAAATGATGTATAAATAACTTTAAGCCACATTCTTATAATGTGTGGTCATTAGAAAATACCCCAGCAGCTTAAGGTTATGCATATATATATTACATATATGTTTTCACGGTTTTGACTATGAGACGTAACACATTGACCCACCTTTATTATTCACATTAAATCCCCACCCTCCACCGAGAGAGATTTTTCATAGCAGATATAGTGCCCCTTAAGAAGCTTCTAATATTTCAGAAGCTGTTATCCTATATTTGTCTGAAATTTTATGCTAATTATGATCTCGATGTCAGCTTCATTATTGAAAATCAGATATCCCCGGATATGCGTACGGGGTTAGCTTACGCATGTTTACGATCCAATTAGCTCTTATATTCTGTATGATTTCTAAAAATACTGTAAATGTCCCAGTTATAGGCTAAGAGTGCACGACAGTGCAAAGGGTTATACTTCACATGCTAGGCCCTCGAGAATGGAACTCTGTAGAGCACAAACCTCCGCCAAAGCAAACTTATCACAGACGATTAAGCCGTTTATCCGTATCCGCTTCACAATAAAATCTCTGTTCCATTCTCGAGGCCGTCGAAGTTGATTAAGTAATATATGCATAATCTGCCAACAGGTTAAAACAACGCCAAACAGAAACGGAACGGATTAAACATTAGCTCCTTGGCGGAGATCATGAATATTCATCAGTTTGAGATCCAGCCAAAAGTCTCCTTATATTTCACTGCAGAGGTCAAGTATATACTTAAAACTCAACAGTAAACATGCATGTGTGACTAATATGTGATGGATTAGTTTTACAAAATTGCCTTGACACATGTATTAAGGACAATTGTCATCAACTATGAATTTGAAGAGAACGATATTCTTCTTTTAATTGTACTTCTGCTAAGGTTAGATAATCTAGCACCTTTGAATTTTAAAGGATTTAAAGAAAATAGTATTTTTTTATATGTTAATATATATATATATATATATATATATATATATATATATATATATAAAACAGAAATACATAATTTCATGAAGTATATTTTAAGCAAGGAAGTAACGCGATACATTGTGTTAAACGATATCCCAATGTTGACAAAGATAAAGATAACTTCATGTTAATGACGATGTATTATTATAAACCCTTGATATATGTTTGAATATACGCTACCTGTAACAATAATTAAGTGATAACCTATGCTAGAGCGGTTAACTGGGCGGCAACATCAAGATATCAGAAATGTTGGCTCGAACTAAGGGTATCCAAGGTGTTGACCACCACAGGCTACGTCTTACCCCTACTGATTTAGTATTTTATCCTTTGCCAGACATTAATTAACTGATATGTCAGAGCAAATATAGAGCCACTTTAAAGCGACACAGAACCCCACCGATAAAGATAAAAAAAAGAAGAATATTATTTCGACGAGCTTAACTTTAAAGAGGTCTCTGTCAATTGGTTAAAAACAGTAATGTTGCTCACAGAGTAAAGCTTACTTGTCCTTCAGGGGGGTATACGTACATCATCGTTCGTGTTTGTGTATGTGTTCGTGCGTGGGTTTTTTCACAACGGAAGGCACGCAATTATGACCAATTTCTCATGACATTTTCTGGCATCTCTGGAAAGGGGAAAGGAAGAATCGATTAGATTTAAGTGTGGATCCGCACATGATCCTGATTTTAGAACGTCATCAAGGAATATTCACAAATGTATAATTATACCTTTGCACGAATTAACATGGGAATAAGGGCCTAATTAGCAAACTCATGGTGGAGCTTGCATTCCTTAGAATGTTTCAGGTTTATAGTGAAACGTTCAATTGTAATCTACCTGCTGTCGTTGCAGAATACCTCGTCCAAATATTTGTTAAAAAGTAGGAAATGGATGTGATGATACGTGACGATACTGCTCTTTATAGTGTTTTTCATCAGTTCCGCCATTAGATTACGGACAAAAAGATATTTGACACGCTCAATTGAGTCACCATACAGTTTAGCTGCTACACGCCGCCCTAAGCTACTATACTTAAACGAAGACTCGTCACATGATGGATGAACATGAAGCAGTTACAGATAATCTAGCACTCAATACAAATAGTGTTGTGCAGATTTCACCTTCAAAGGTGGTATTCAAATAAAACATGACAGCTTAGCCACAAATGAATATGATAACATAAACGGTAAAAGTTGGCACTCCTGGTGCCGTTGAATAAATGCATAAATTGAAATATGTTTGATTGATTTTTGAATATTTCAGATATTTGAAAAAATAACATCGAACACTAGATGCACCTTTTTAACAATCTACGTTCAGACTAGGATAATTAATTGACATTTCCGTCTGTCCAAGTGAAAACAAACCCTGCATATGATATTTTTTATGAATTTTGTTCAGAATACAAGACTATCTATATTCTCTCAGTTCACGATGAATAAATCACAATTTTTAGCTCAGCTGACTATAAGTCATCTGAGCTATAGCGATCACTCTTTGTCCGTCGTCCGTCCGCCCGGCCGTCCGTTAACAGGGCACAAATCGTAACCGCTGGACCTAGAATCTTCATTCTTAAAATTCTGAGAGACCTATGAAAAGTCTCCATGGAAACCAGAAATTAGGTCTCTATTACCCATTTCCTTTGAGCTATGGGGCCCCAAAGTACCCCCCAGAATAGTCAAAAATGTCATACAAAAACTTCAATATCTCATTAACTACATCACTGATTGTCATGATTTCTGGCATACATATTGATCATGAGATGTTTCATCAGTTTCTGCAGACTGGTGGCGCCACCTATATTTTTCGATTTTTTACGAATTTTTTTCTCTATTTTTGAGACCTTTAAAAATGTGGACATCTGTTAACAGGGCACAAATCGTAAAGACTGGACCTAGAATCTTCATTCTTGATATTCTGAGAGACCTATGAAAAGTGTCCATGGAAACCAGAAGATAGGTCTCTGTTACCCATATCCTTCAAGCTATGGGGCTCTGAAGTACCCCCCCCCCCCCAGAATAGTAAAAAAATTCATACAAAAACTTCAATATCTCATTAACTACATTACTGATGGTCATGATTCTTTGCAAGGATATTGATCATGGAGTGTTTCATCGGTTTCTGCAGACTGGTGGCGCCACCTGTATTTTTTCTATATTTTACTATTTTCTTTCTCTGTTTTTGATACCTTAAAAGATGCGGTCATCTGATAACAGGGCACAAATCATAACGGCTGGACTTAGAATCTTTTTTCTTGACATGCAAAGAGGCCAATGAAAAGTCTTCTTGGAAACTGAAAATTAGGTCTCTGTTACCCAAAACCTTAGAGCTATGGGGCTCTGAAGTATCCCCCAGAAAAATGCAAAATTTGATGCAAAAGCTCAAGTATCTGAATAACCACTGCATTGATCACCAAGATTCTTTGCATGAATATTGATCATGGGATGTTCCTTCACTTCCTGCAGACTGGTGGCGCCACCTGTATTTTTTTAAATTTTTACAAATTTTTTTCTCTCTTTTTTTTCAGACCTCAATGGAACTGTCATCTGTTAACAGGGCACAAATCCTAACCACTGGACCTGGAATTGAATTTTCTTACTTGATATCCAGGGAGGTCCATGAAAAATCTCCTTGAAAACCTGAAATTAGGTCTCTGTTACCCATATCCTTGGAGCTATGGGGCTCCGAACTACCCCCCAGAATAATGCAAAATTTGATACAAAAGCTCAAGTATCTGAATAACCACTGCATTGATCACCATGATTCTTTGCATAAATATTGATCATGAGATGTTCCATCATTTCCTGCAGACTGGTGGTGCCACCTGTATTTTTTCGAATTTTTACAATTTTTTTTCTCTGTTTTTCTGACCTCAATGAAACTGTCATCTGTTAACAGGGCACAAATCGTAACCGCTGGACCTAGATTCTTCTAACTTGACATCAAGGGAGGTTCATGAAAAGTCTCTGTGAAAACATGAAATTAGGTCTCTGTTACCCATATCCTTCGTATTAAGTACCCCTCAGAATAATTAAAACTTTGATACAAAACTCCAGTATCTGAATAACCAATGCATTGATCTCCAAGATTCATATTGATCATGGAGTGTTCCATCAGTTCCTGCAAACTGATGGCGCCACCTGTATTTTTTTCAACTTTTTAGGCATTTTTTCTCTATTTATGAGACCTTTAAATGAAGTGGTCATCTGTTAACATGCCACAAACTGTAACTGCTGTACCTAGAATCTTCTTACTTGACATCCAGGGAGACTAATGAAAAATCTCCTTGGAAACCTGAAATTAGGTTTCTGTTACCCATATTCTCCGAGCTCTAGGGCTCATAAATACCCCCAAGAATAATTAAAAATTTGATACAAACAAAAGCTCCAGTATCTGAATAACTAATGCCTTGATAGACATGATTCTTTGGACATATATTGATCATGGAGTGTTTCATCAGTTCCTGCAGACTGGTGGCAATCCCTGTATTTTTTTTTCAAATGTTTACGCATTTTTTTCTATTTATGAGACCTTCAAATGAAGTTGTCATCTGTCCAAAAGCCCATTGAAACCCATTTCTAAGGACTTTTCACAAAATTCATGATTTGTTTGCACTCTGGCAGTCATTTTACTCATTGTTCAACTTTCCTTGAATTCAGCTGAGCGTCATGGCCCATGGGCCACTTGAAGTTTATATAATAAGATTCTTTATTTTTCTTTATTAAAAGTTAAGATGTTCAACATTTACCCCGTTACGACTCCGCGTATCTGGAAAACTTGCCATAGATCCACCCAACTATTCTAGAGTGTAACAATTTTATTAACTTTAAAAATAGCAGATTATTGTTATAGAAAATAGGCCAACATCAGGGGCATAGCCAGGAGGGGGGGGGGGGCAGGGGCCCATGCCCCCCCCCCCCCCGCCCCCCGGGTCATACATATTGTTACAGGTGCCCTTTGAATTGTGTGACACGGGCGTAACTCGTGTTGTAGCGCTCTTGCCTGGCCGCGTTGTCATGCTAGCTAGGGGCTTTCTCGCCTGGCTTAGCCGGGTCGGGCTCACGTGTGGACCCTGGTATGTAGAGACACAGCGATGTTCTTCTAGATGATTCTTGTAACGTATGTTATTTGTTGACAAAAAACCACTGACTTCTTTATTCATTCCCCTAGACATTTTACGCTGCCTGGTGTTTCAGAATCAGATTTTTTATATCTCTTTGACAAAATTTATGTCCATCACACATACGTGATCTGTTTCTATTAGGTTCCGTAACTATATCCAGTTCTCCCCGTCCTCCCGGAACTTCACTTAGTCTTATAATGATAAAACCTTCTAAAACACAATCATGAATCTGTCACTGGTATCCGCAGATTTGGGACTTGTTTCTGCATTTCATTATGTTTAAACTGCAAATTTGATATTTCTAAACGCCCATCTATACGGGACGCTATATGGTATACCCACCGTCCGCCCGTCCGTTCCTTAACGTCTAGTGTCAGGGGCGATTACTTACCGGGGCTTTATGGATTTACACGAACTCACCATATATACTTACCAATTAATAGATTATCTCGCCCGAGTTCGAATATGGGCAAAATCGTATATTTAATACGGTCAGAGGTCACATGGTTATTTTATGGTGTCACAATAATAACTCACGAGGAATACGATGGATTTTGACCAAACTCATGAGAAATCTTGATCAATATTTATTCTCGCCTAAGTTCGATTTCCAGTAAAATCAACGCATACTTAATGAGGTCAGCGGTCACCAAACTGGTTGCACCATGTTGACTTACCAAAAATCTTATGGATTTTCGTGAAACTCATTATAAATATTTACCAATAAAGTTCCTCACCTAAATTTCATTCCCGGAAAAAAATCACGCATATTTAATAAGGTCAGAGGTCACCAGATAGTTTTATTATTTCGGAAACCATGATTATTTATTAGGCTATGCCGACCGTAGCCGGTTATCTTGTTGAAAGGGCTTGGCATCTTTTGCTCCTAGACCAAGTATTAATTCATTCAATCCATATTCAATATTCATTTTCCTTTCAGTTCAGGTTTTATGTGTAGGCAGATTAAATCATTGTTTGCGTTTAATTAAATTTGAATTTCAGAATGATTCAAGGTGGCTATTTAATGAGTTTGTGGAGATTGAATACAAAATTCCACCAAAAGTCAGTGAGAATTCAAGGAAATCCCTGACCTGCCTTAGCAATACCCAGATACTAATACGACTATCGCCGTCTATATGTACAGGATCTTAAATCCGTATATGCCGAATTGGATATATCCCAAAAGCAAATATAAGCCTTATTTTCTGTTCATCACCCTAAAATAATTAAGGCCTCACCTAGGTAAAGTAAAAATACCTGTCCAATGCAAAATTATAATACCTGTTCGAGAAACAAAGCAGTCGTTAACAAGATCACACGACACAGAAAGGGGGTGTTTTTTAAACCTAAATCATCAATTAATTACGGCGCATTCAAATGCAAAGTTGCAAGCGTACATCATGGGGCGAAGGATTTTACATTCTGTATGCATTTTCTTTGTGTTTCCCTTATGAGATCTCTATTTAAAGACATCCTTTCAAATACATTGCATTTCGTATAATGATTAACCTTCTATCTCCTACTTTTAATTAAGGAGAAATAAGGTTTGCAGAATAAGTTAGAAAGCGTGGTGTCTAGCTACTTTCCCCTCGTCGTATTCTCCAACAATGCCCCCCCCCCAGCATGTTACGCGTATTATACGGTTTTATTGACATGTATGGACAAGACGTTTGGAGGTCACAGTAAGGTATTTTGTCACTTGCCAGTTTTCACCTCTAAATGCAAGAACACGAGTTTATAAAACACGTTTCATGATAAAAACCTGTAATATGATGCAAATGTTCAAGATCGATATGACACAAAGCTTGGTATTCCCAAACCGAATTTTCAAATATCTTTATACACTCCGGGGAAATCTCAGGTCAACATTAAATATTGAACAGACAATTAATATTTAACTCACTGAATGATTGTTAAGATATCTAAGGAAACGCGGTAAGGAGATTATAGTGGTAGGGATGTCATTAACCGTGGTACAGATATCTCTTTTAAGACCAGAAGATCCGAGCTGAACGTCTCAGACATAAAGAAACACACACACACACGTAAGAGTTGCACCTCTCTCTCACTCTCTCCCTGTCTCTCACATAATAAATTTATATAATATATTTATACATATATATATATAATGTATGTATGTGCGTATTTTTGTGTTTTTCCATTTGGTTGCAAGGTAAAATGCATTACAAGCAAATCAATATTTGACCAAGGGGCAGAGTCATATATAGTTGTTTTTCAGTAGTTAACCTTATGCCGTCCATTAAGCCTGTATCTCACTGGGCTGCGACAGCTTTTTGAATGGATAGGGACACAACAATTGCGAGAAAATACGCGAATTAGCGACATCGCACCAGTGTTGCACCAATGTCATAAGCTGAAGTTCGTATACCTGTCGCGCGAATGATGTGCGATGTTCTCATGATATTCGTTCAACATAAGTGAGATATTCGCACGACATACGCAAGAAACAATTGCAATTTTGCTACACTTGCGAGTCCCATGCGACAGATTTTCATTTTATCTCCAAACATTCGCAATGTAGTTGCATAGGTCGCGAAACCCTCGCAGTTCTCGCAGCTCCTGACTTGCGGACTCTGTTTTGGGCAGTTCGTGACAGGTTCGACGCCTCTGCGAATATTTCGAGAGAAATGTTTGTCGTGTGAATTTGCGATTTTTTTAACATGTCATAAATTTATGCGATTAGGAAGCGACAGCGTTGTGAATCACGCGAGGAAAAAAAGAACCGTCGCGAATGTTCCAAGACCTTCTTGCGAATGCCGTTCGCAAATGGTCGCAAGCTGTCGCAGCCCAGTGAGATACACGCTTTAAGCTATTGGCGTTGTTACTACAATGGAATGCTTATTAAATATCACCAGTATATGGATTTAATCTGCATATATTTCATAACTTAACAGTGTATACTTCCAGTGGACTTAGCATTACTGCATCAAAGAATAAAAGCCTCTGCGTGCAAAATCATTGTTTGCATTTTTTTTCTAGCTCCATTTTCTCGTTGTACTAGATCTCAAAAAGAGTCTGATTTTCAATAGCTAACATTTTGGCAACATACATTGTTAACATCACAGATCTGCACTTTTGACCGAATTCCCAAGGCCGATTCTACATTACCGCTCAGTTGCAGGCCTCAAATGATTTAGTTATTGCTTGGCGATGGCATATATCTAGTAATAAATTCCTGAAAATGTGTATTGACAACAATTTTTTATTAAATTAATATAGCTTATAGAATAAGTGAGCAACTTGTGCAGGTAACTTTCAATTTATGTTGACAGAAACTTGCTTTGCCTGCACTAGCTTAAGGATATCAATCTAAATAGCTATTATAGTCGTGGAAGATGTATTGGACTTCGGTGCCAGAAGATCTGCTTCACAAGATCTTTATGTGTTCATATATTTCTTGTGCCACATGTAACGGAGAAAGAAAGGCAAAACATTCCGTCACTGTCAGTGCTTGGGCTTTCTTCCTGCTCACGGAAATGATAGCCACATCAGAACCACCTGTGTTGGGCTGGCACGTATCAAATTTCTGCGATGGAAGGATACATTTCCTCGAGTTTCAAATGTCGCGTATGACATCTGGAATGAAATGTACTAGCATTCGAGTAAGTTTATCCAGTTATTTAAGTGCAGGGGGTTAATTTCCGCACATCCGACCCGGAGCAGGTGTCCGTGTATGTTTCAGCTGTTATCTTAAAGTTGAATGGCAAGGCGTAACGACAATGAGATATATGACGATCGGAATAGAAATTTAAGACGAATGTATTATGTTTTTTTCTAAACATTGAAAGGATTTGGTATGGACAAGACTGGTGGCTTAATTACTTTCAGTGCAACAGGCCTTTAGTCAAACAGTGCTGAAGCCGTCTCATTCATGTGCTTGATATCTTTGGATAAGTAATCCTGTGAAAAAAACATAGCAATATATTATTATGTATATAAAATACCAGTATATTACGTACCAATTATAAAAATTTTTAGACAATTTCCGTCACAAGAGTTTCTTTTCCCTATCACTAATGTTAACCTAATAGAATGTTTTCTCAGATATGACTGTTTGTTTTTTTTCTATGTTAGCAAAAAATAATCAGGAAACAACTCTTCAGAGATTTGTTTACAAAGTACTCTTGTTACAGATGTCTTTTATTGTGAGCTGTTGACATGTATCTTTTGTTGTGCGCTGTTGGCGTTCCGATTCGTGTTGGACTGAGCCCCTGGGCGTTGCTATGCGTTCCTTGTTCTAGCTGGTCGTGTGCGGCCCACGTGGGAACTCTACATCGCATCGTGTGAACCCTGATATGTAGAAACACACCGTTCTTTGTTCGATATGTTTCCTGTAACGTGTGTACTACTAGGTTCTTTGGATTGTTCGAGAAAGTTCTCGGCTTGAGGTGAAAAGTAATAAATATTGGGCTGTGTTTTAGAGCAGGGAGAGAGGAGAGATATATTCCAGCGGGCACAGAAGAGTGTAATTGGTCTTCAGTTTGCCTTTGGGATCACTGCCAAAACATCACTTCTGGATTATAGCAAATTGATTTTGTGATTGAACTGTTATTCTCTGAGAAGATTTATGTGAACTGTTCATCTGGGTTATATGCTTTGAAGGACTTTTTGTTGCTGTGACATTGGTGGTATCCAGGTACTGTACACTTTATTTATTATACTGTGTAATTGTATAAATTTGCTGTTGTACTGTTGTTATACTGTGAAATTGTTTTAATTTAGTGTATTGTATATTAGGGTTGTTTTAAGAATAAATTGTAATTGTTTGTTAAAAAAAACCACTGACTTCTTTATTAATTCCCCTAGACATTTCACGCTGCTTGGTAATTAATTACTAAATATTTCTGATTACTTTACTGTATATGGTAAACATGGACACTGCGCTGTAATGATTTAATAACTACTGAAAATTTATCTAGAATCGCTTGGTATACAGTTGACTGAAATTGGCGGGGTCATAGTATGCCATCTATCGGTCAACTTGGTGTATTTCGGTATTCGCAATCTGTTTGTAAATATCAAATCCCTTCAGGTTATTCATTCAAACACGCCATTATTTCTGTAATTCTTATGTTTTAAATTCATCGTTGAGTGTTTAAAAAATTCCCGAATACTGATGAATGGGCACCTCAAGTATTGTCCGTTTTAATTTGGAATTTTGTATACAGGCATATCATTTCCAAAAATTAAGCTTCTAAGAAGAAATGAGGAATATAGGCGTTATTAACTAAACCCAAGTCACAAACATTTTCTAAAACTAATAAAATCAATACCTGACAACAAAATCTAATTTGTAGTATCACACCCATTAATGGTATCGACGTTCACTGGTCACATAAACATGACAGGGCCGTAGCCTGAGCAAAGTCTTAGGGGGACAGTAAATGTTTTGTAACGAGGGGGCGTAGCACCCGAGGGTAGACGGTAGAGTGGGATCCCCCTCCTGCGGTGTGGATTTTTTTTTAAATACATGCCAAATATTGGCATTTCTGTGGGTATATTCTTATAATTTAAGCTTTTAATTTTTACCTCTCGCCAGGCAACTGTCATCCCCATATTCTCCCACCTGTAATGTTACTGTTGACGATAAACAACAGCTTCAGTGTCAAATATGTTTTAGCTCAAGATATTTTGTCACAGTTACTGTGAATGTGGTTTCGCTAGCTGAATAACTTCTTTGATCCGGCCTTAGTCCTATTTGCATTTTAGTGGTCCCATATCGTTATAAGTATGTTGTTCTGACAATATCTGATATGCCACCCTCATAAGACATAAAATACAACCTAAAAAGAATGCGAGTACAAATCAAATAGCCCTGAAATATAAATGTTCATACACTGCTAAATTTATATACATATATTGAGAACTAGAGATGGTGTCACCTAGTATTACCTTTGGTTTGCTGAGGTGATAAGAGGGACATTTTCCTGCTGGTGTAGCTGATGGGGCACTGCCCTTTTAGATGTATGCATTTTCCGGCACCCCCTAATAAATCCGGATAAGGTATTGCACAGGTTATATTGGCGTCATGCATGTGCTAATATCAGTCCGACACGCTAGGTGGATTAATTCGACATCCACATGTAAATAAAAACCGATAGTGCACCATGTACATTCAATGGAAAAGAAAACAAAATAAAAACAGCCTGTATCAACAAAGGTTTCTATCGATCACTATGGCCGCTTTGTTTGTCATCTTCTCACATTCAAATCTACTGCAGCTACGTTTTCTCAGACCTTGATTCGGCGAACCACTCCAGAGTCTATTTCATGAAAAATGAAAAGGTGATTGAATCAACAAATGAATCGAGTACACGTGTTCTAGGCGGCTGCTGCAGCACGTCTGGTGTTTTTTCCTAACCAAAATTCAAGAATCGAGGTCTGTTAAAACAGAGTTCTCATAGATATGATAATACGAAGACTGTTTTTAACAAACCCGTTGGGAAAAATTCACATTAATTTTCTCTAGACTCGACCCCCTAAAAGATCCAACATGACAGATTGTCAGAGAGACGAGCGTTCTCTAGATAAACACAACCAACATGAACAGAGTTATTCGACTAAGATTATCGCACTTTAAGGGAATTTACCAAGGTTGGTGTCTGATAAACCCGCAGCCCAGGAATGGGTCTGTTTTAACATCACAGGACTGGGGTTAAAAAGTCAGCAGTGCTGTATAACGGTCCTTGTCTGTAGCACAATAGATCCAGGATTAATGCCGGAGAACATCATTTTCCTTTTACTCTTAATGTTACTGTTGCATCACCAGAAGGTGTCTCATCTCTGTTACAAAGCTAGGCGACTGATCCCACCTCCGAGGCGCGGGGGTCGCGTCTGGGACGAGAAACCGCTTCGTTATTAGTGCACAATGTGAATTCTTTTCACTTGCTTCCCGTGGCCACGGGTGGAAGGTGCGCTAGCTGAGCAACAGAGATAAACTTGGCATGAATTATCGGTTGCGCAATTCAGAAAAGCCGTCTGTTTCGATTCACTTAACCGCCAGTGGCACAATTTACGACTTCGTTCTCTTCTTAACGACTGAAATTCCTGGCCTAAAAAAGCCCTCCCCGCCACGTTTTTTCAATGCTTTCTGTGGTGTATGAGCGTCTCCGACCTTTCATGGACCGCCGTCGCAGACCATCCATAGTTCCGTGTCTGCAAGCAGATAATTAGAAAATATTCTCTTTTTAATATAGATAGCAAATATTGAGACCGGCACTCGGCAGGACCTGTGATTCCTCATATCTGATCATTTCGTTTTCACAAAATGTATCATTACAGCGTCAAGTCCAGTACGTCTGTTACGACCCATAATGTAATAACTGGCCCATAATGTAATAACGGCCCATATTGTAATAAAAACGACCCATAATGTAATAATAGCCCATAATCTAATAAAAAAGGGCCCATATTGTAATAACTATACCCTGCCCATATTGTAATAAAATCGCAAGTGGGTAAAACGGCCCATATTGTTATAAAATCGAAGGTGGATAAAACGGCCAATAATTTTATAAATCAAAGTTCATGCAAATTAACTTAGACAATTCAAATATTGACTTCTCGTGACACGAATGTGTAAGTAAACATACAAGTCTGAAAAACCACTGGATTACATAATGACTATTTGCTTAAAACGGTGTCCAAGCTAATATGAACGAAATATGGCCATGATTCATGATTATCCTTTTGTTGAACCAGTTTTTAAATAGGATGATAAAGTATTTAAACAAGATAATATATATATATATATATATATATATATATATATATATACATATATATATATATATGTATATCGCCAAAATGTAAATATTTTGTCAATTTTAACAGATAAATTATACAAAACTCTCATTATCGATACTTTTTAATGTATTTTAATTCTTTTTAAAATATAAATGAAAGTTTAAATTTCAGTGCGTTTTGCTCAATGTATCATAGAGAATATTTTATATGATCTCTCGAAACCTCCCGAGATTTGGAAATTATAAATGGAGGTACTGCTGCAATTTTTTGGTGCCTATATATGTATTGGTTAAGATGTCTTAGGTTAACATGTATAACACGTCGCATAGATTAAGAGCTTTCAACGCACGTATTTGAAGTTAAAACCTGGATGCGTCATTCGTGCGATTCAAAAGTTTACAATTTAATTTTTAAAAATAATTAGCCCAAACAACAAAACAACAATCTGAAAATGCCGGTTTCTGTGTTCTAGAGGTAGAGCATAGGGCGCAGAGCGGGGAGATTCAGGGACGTAACCAGGTTTGAGGGAGGGCAGGGGGCCATGATTAGTGACGGATCTAGAAATTCGAAAGTTGTAGGGGGGGGGCGCTAATATGCATACATGGGTACTATGAAAACTGTTATATATACGTGTATATATATATGTATATATATATATATATTATTATTAATGAAATAATGATAATTATTATTATATTATTATTATTATTATACGTTATATTTTAGTGTATGAAAATATGATCTTTTTATTCAATTGTGAACCATGGTTTCATTAAGGTTAGTAACAGGTTCATGGAGAGGGTATGCTAGGGGGCAGGATATTATGTAAATGACACTAAGCGTGTGCCCTGTCATTCTTGAGCTTAAACATATGTTATTACAATATAAATATGTTATTACAATATGGGTCGTTTTTCCCACTTCCCGTTGTATTACAATATGGGTAGGGTATGATTATTACAATATGGGTCGTTTTTATTACAATATGGGCCGTTATTACAATATGGGCCGTTTTTTATTACATTATGGGCCGTTATTACAGTATGGGCCAGTTTTATTACAATATGGGCAGGGTATGATTATTACATTATGGGTCGTTATTATTACAATATGGGCCGTTATTACATTATGGGCCGGTTATTACATTATGGGTTGTAACAACGTCAATTACTCAAGTACACGGTTGTGGTAATCTTCTTAATGTATAAAGGATATATATATATATATACTGCGTTGTTGTAATTTGTTTTTGTCTTGATTGCAATATAATAGCATTTTATTCCGTATGAATAATGTGATTATTTTGTTCAAGTGGCAATCAGGCCTGTAGCCAGGATTTTGACAATGATGTGCCCGATCGTTTCATATACAAGTAAAATTAACATCTTATTATATACAAGAATCTCACGTCAAAGTCACTAACATTGTTTAAGAAAAGACCAATACCATGATCACTGCAAATTCAACCCTTACCCCGAACAACCAGCTATCATATATCAGGGAATGGTAGCTTCTAATGACAGAACTGTGGATTCCTAAAGCAAAAAGACTAATTGTCTCAAGAATTAAAAAAAAATCAAGAATTTTATCTTTACACTGAGTAAATAATAATACTACTTTTTTTTTAGATTTCACCTTAACGCTTGGTTTGAACTTGAGATCTTTATTTCCGAGATTTAATGGAAGGTCCTCAGGCTACGTCCCGTCTGCTGGTCTTTATGTTCCAAAAATAAGTTCACCGAGATGGCCTTCCAAACAAGGGAGGGTTTCAATCCACACTAAGCCCAAAACCCATCTCCTTGGTATCAATAACAACCCTACCGTGAATAGTTTGAGTAAATAAATATGAAAAATAAAACGAGGAGTAGCTTTAAAACTTGAGGATGTGGTTTCGATTTTACATGAACAGAACGGAAAGTTGTGCCCAATCACTTCATGCAAAGGCGCTGGCTCAGTTTACCAGACCGAGTTTTACACACAAACGCAATTAAAGTGTCGCCTGTAGTATTTTTTTACTCAAAACTGAAGAAGTAAATACTATGTGGGAAAGAAAGACCGAAAACTTCTGGGTTCAGTTTCAATTGAGATCTTGAATGAGCATTAACAAAAACTTTTACCATGATAACAGCTACACGTTTTAATCATTTAATCAAGTGTAAATTGTACAAATCACCATCAAATACTTATAATGTCAGGGAATGGCGTGCTTACCATTTCGTTATGAAATCCAGTATACCATGCAATTTGTAATGCATTATACCATAATTGACACGCCCAAACTCCATTTTCTCAATTGATAAGATTGTAATTACAATAATAATAATAATAATAATATTTATAATATTAATGTTATGTGTTTTGCTGAATCGGGTGGAGTGGGGGAAGGGTGGGGGGGGGGGCCGGGGTTAATTGCAAGATGTCACAATGTCTTTGAAATGGGTGAAACATGTCATATTATCAGTCATTTGGGTATTTTATCTATTTTGTATTTTAACCAAGTTGTATAAACAAAATAGAAAAAAAAAAATAATGGAGATGGCCTCACAAGCGGGATAGTTAACAGACTGGAAAACTATATTTGAAACTTGTCACACAGAATAACAAAACATCTGCAGTGTCTTGAGAATATCCTTTTGAGATCGTTACACGGCCCAGGCCAGTTGCAAGCTGGGTTTACAATCCTTCACAAAAGCATTTACTAAGTTTCAGGATTTTAAATATGAATATGCACACAATGTAAGACACTTTTTGGCTTCATATTTTTTTTTTGCTTAAATTTCCAAACATAGTTTTCGCTATATTACTACCTATGATAGGTCGTACTCAAGGGCTGTGCCATTTTGTGCCGTTTATATAATACTTGACGACCGACAGATGATCCTTCATATATTATTGAGATGAGACTTGTTGAAGAAATTTGTCAGGTAATATCAAAGTTTCGTAAGCTATTTTTATATAAAATATTATTTTACATGGCATTTTACACAGAAGGTAAGTAGGGTCTGGAGTTGGAGGATACCGGAGAAAACAACATGCTTTATATACTTCTAGGTTTCACCATAGAGGTAATAAATTAGATATTTATAAATTATCGCTTAATTAAACCCACACTCAGTATTATGCCTACATGCATATGACTGTCATGCATATGTATTTTAATCAGTACTTGCATGCACATAATTTGACAACTAATGACCACTCCATTAAAGTGGATGGGTCCTGGGTACAATTCAAGTGATGTCTGTTTTTCTAATATTAATTTTCTTAAAGAATAAGGTCCTTATCTATTACAGGTTTCTTCTGTCTCATGGTCACACTTGTGTTCTCTATGATCCTCCATGCAGTTTTTTGAATCGTCCTGAGACGTGAGGAGACACAACCAAATCATATAAGTACATACAAATCAATGAGACAATATCAATAAACAAAAGCCAAAATGCTAAAAAAAATAAGCAATACTAACATCTAGCAATTGGTAATCATCATAATTTGCAGTAATTGATTCAACCAAAAAGCCGAGTCCCTTGGTTAATGACTGCTTTTGGTCCGTTTTAGAACATCTGCAGTTCTATGTTTATACTGGCAATTACCCCTCACGATACACCAAGAAGTGGTTCCTGCCAATCAGTTGTCTTGTTGAATCTGTTGGCAACGATGACAAGTACATTAGGGTTACTTGGCTCTAATATTCCGAATAAAGTCAGATTATCTCGGGAATAAGTGTGTTTTAAAGCACTTTATTTACAATCAAAAGGTGGGCCGTTAGTCTTTTTTTCCATGAATACACTGCGTCTTTAGGTATCACTCGTCTGAAACATCATATATGTTCCAAATTACAGTAAATTGTACCATTTTCCCTTGTAAACGATAAATAAAGCGTTTCAGGAACCAGGTCACTCGTTCTACTTGATGGCAACGTAATCTCCTCATTGATTTCTCCATCATACCACTTAAATCATTACTTAGTGTCCATACACTCGAGGTAAACCTTCGCCCTCTCATTATGAGTACCACCTAATTATCATACATCATTGTTTTTCTCTAAGGGGTAGTATCAAAGAGTAAAACCATTCTTCTCTTTCTATTTAAATTGTGCTTATATTTCATCATAGTTAGGATAAATTTTTTTATTTGCCAATGACTATGGTCGACTCTCTTATAACAACCAAGTATAAAATAAACATTTTATTGTTAATTACACAAAGAAAACACATATTCTGTGTCGTAAGATCTCCGGTATTTTCTCAATTTTTCCGTATGCAAAAAAATCAATTTATTTCCACCCAGATAGTTTGCTTTCTAGCTTTCCTTATCTACAGCATTATTGGTTTATGTTTGAAGTGCAGCTGTCTTACCAGTTTCTTGATACCTAAATACTGTAAACTTATACAGCAACAGTAAAGCATCCATAAGGCTTTTTTTGTGTATATTGTATGCCATCTTTCCATCTTGACCTTTGTAGGAAATCAGTTTAACATAAATTTTAAAACCAAAAACGTATTCATTCTGCTGGTATCACCATTTCATCCAATATATATTTAATTTTTTATAACTTTTCATCAATTTCCTCCTGCAGTCCCCTTATTAGAACGGATTAAATATTACATTTCTTACAATATGGGTTTATAATTTGTGAAATTGGCTATCTAGAAGCACTCTCATTTATTATATGGTAGATAAATGCTGAAGTTACGTTGGCTGAAAACAAATAAAATGTTATTTTTTTTACAATTAGTTCTTTTATTAGCCAGTTATTATCTGCAATTATTCTTCCTTTAAGAAAAGGAGAGTCTGGCCATTATTAATAATCTTTGGCAAAAACATTTTAAGTCGCTCAGCAAGCTCTTTACTGAAAATTTTAAAGTCCACATTTATCAGACTGATCGGTCTGAAAGAAGAGAGTAGTATATTATATTTCCTGTGTTTTTTTTTCTACAAATGTTTTCTGAAACTGTCTGGCGTTGACCATATACATGTCCATGTTATGATCACATACTAAAAGTATATGTTACTGTCAATCACTCCATCAATATTATTTTTCTGAGTATGAGAACTCTCATACCTAACACTAACCTGTCTTTGATGTATTGTCGTTTCTATAATATTAACAAGCTCTAAATCTGACAGAAAGTAAATACCGACGTATATGGATGGTAGATCCAATCAGCAAACACGGATTGCCTACACCTAACCTAAAAATGCTTCTCAACTTATCAAGATTACACGAAACGAAACTAACTTTCCTTTATTTCCCGTAATCATAATAAAAATTATATTGACCATTTATATTAACCATCAAATTACTTAAACTTGTCACGGAACGTAATTTCAATAGATCACGTATGTTTTATGAACATAAATTTTGTAATGTAGAAAAAAATCTGTAACACTAGCAGCGTGAAATGTCAAGGGTAATGAATAAAAAAGTCAGTGTTTTTTTTTTTTGTTAATAAATAACTATAATTTATTCTTAAAACAACCCTAAAATTACAGTTTACTAAATCAATACAGTTACACAGTACAACAACAGTATAACAGCAAATCAGTATAATCACACAGCCTAATAAACAAAGTGCACAGTACCTGGATACCACCACTGTCACAGCAACAAGTCCTTAAAAGCATATGATTCAGATGAACAGTTCACACCAATCTTCTCAGAGAATAATAGTCCAGTGTAAAGCTCTTGTAACAATCCCAAAAGTAAACTGAAGGCCAAATAAGATTCGTCACAAATCCAGAAGAAAATCTGAAGAAAATCTGTAATTGAAGCACTTATTGGAATAGGTCCCACAAAATGACTTACACGCTTCTGTGTCCGCTGTAATATTCTCTCACCTCTCTCTCGGCTATAAAACACGGCCTCTTTATATAACTTTTCACCTTAAACCGAGAACTCTCCACTTCTCGAACAATCTAAAGAACCTAACATAATAAACACGCTTAAAGAACATACTATAACAAAGAACGCTGTGTATCTATACGTCAGGGTTCAACAAATGCGGATTAAACCGAGCCGGCAACATCAGGCCAGGCGAGGCCGCTACAACACGAGTTACGCGTGGCACACGAACCAAATGTTAACGCATGGAGCACCCCTGCGCACAATAAAGGAAATACATGCAAGACCGCTGCACACAATAAAAAGGGCACCTGTAGCACAAATTACTGGTGACGCTGGTCTTGAAACCCGAGGGTTGTTGTAAGGGATCACTATGTCCACACACATACACTATGTGGCAACAAAAATATGTTGCGAACGGGCGTATTTTTTTCGCTTTTTTTCTTTATTGATGGAGATACCAAACATGGGTTATTGCAAGTTTGCTTAAAAAATAGAAAAATCTTGCGTTATTTCTTGAAATTGAGTAAATTATCAACACAAACTTTCGTCAATTTCAATACCTTTAAAATTTATTTAAGGGAAACGTGTCGTAACACAAATTAACAATATTACCAAGGACCTGGTCTTCTTTAAAGTAAACATTTGATTCACGAAACATCAGAGTGGAAAACCCGAAAAACAATATTTACTTGTATGCCCTAATACTATGTGTTATGCGTGCCCAATTGTCTGGAGAAAAAGGCGAGCAATTATTTTTTAAAAAATGTACAGAAGGGACAGACTTCAAAAGACCGGAAGGATAAAAGGCTTTTTTTCCCGCGATCAGTCCCATTTGGCGCATAAATTTGTTAACCTGGTTTCTCGAAGTGTGTCCTGCAGATTGCATAAATGTCTCATTAGAGGTTTTGCCTGCGTCTTCTAACACGGGGGAATGTTATTTGACACAGATAACAGGGGCCCATTAGCATGCTACATAAGAAAATGGAGTTTAATTTAAGACTTGAAATATGCCTAAACATGACTCTGACATAGGATATATTGAATATTTCATTTTTACGTTTTGCATTCTTAAGGCTGCAGATTTAACAAAACTGCTTTACTTGGTAATTGCATTATGAGAATTTGAAAGCCCAGCGCAATAAGTTTAGCTGTTCAGGCTAAAACCAAAAACACAAAATCAAATCTAACAAGTCTGTTCAATTATTTTATTTCTTACTCTCTTGGGCAGAATGTTGTCTCTGATTATATTTCAAACATCAATGAAATCAAAATTTGTTCCTTTTTGTACCTCAGCACTACGAACAGCATACTTAATTAGTAGTTTCTATCAGAATTACCTACCATTGTGTCCCAGACTTCAACAACTCCTACAGGAAAATAGGTTTTATATATTTGTTGTAAAAGAAAGAATATAAAGTAAGAAATCTACATTTCCACAAGTATTTTATATCCTAGATATAAAGTATTTGACAAAACATACTTATAAAGTTTAAGGTGACAGTAAAGGTTCTATTTATGCTCAAGCTTTAAATCTAGTATTGTAACACTCCCAGTTTCCCTAGCGCCCCCCACGTGATCACAATCTACAGGACAGCGTAAACAGAGCACAAATTAGCCATTTCATTTTACATACAAATTAACCTTTAAATACACGTAGCATATCGGCATCAAATTATATATATATAAAAGTTACAAATGTGTTCCATATCTTCATTTTAACAGATGCTGCACAGCCTACAAACAGTGAAACATAAAATATAATATGGCAGTTATACAACTCTGTCCTGGCTAGATTTTATCACCTCTCTAACCTGACAGCTATTATTAATCTCTCACAAGCAGACCAGACAGCACGCAGATTACTTCACTGTATTACTAACCACGAATGGCGGCTTACAAGAAACAAAAAAACTAACATTGTGCGGTACATTAGTTCACCTTGTGTTTACGTTTTCCCAAGATCCAGGACCTCATAGAAATCCAGCTGCCACAGCAAAGCAGGTTACGTCAGTCCCAGGTTACAAAGAACCGCTGACGTACTTGTCAAAGTGCTAGGTTAGACCGTTACCTAGCCAACTCATCCTGTAAATTAAGGCTGCTCGAAGAGTTTTGGGAGTAGGTATACGGTACCATTAGATTAACAAGTCGTCTACAAGAAACAAGTCACAACGCTGTCTGTCATTTTTCTAAAATGCATGATATAAGATCGCCTTGTCACTGAATACCATCTTTATTATACTTTGACAGTTTAACTGTCTCTAGAACAATATATTCACCTAAACTGATGTCACAACGTATCCCTTCGAGTAAAATGCACTGTCCTGTTATTGACTGGCATAAAAAATTCCTTTCGGATGGTTGAAATATGACCTTTTTAGGATCTAGCTAATCAGCTGACTGAAACTGATTTGAGCAAACTGATTATAAAAATCTACAAACTTACAAAACCTGAACGCTTGTATATGCTTGATAAAAAAATCCTCGGCACTACAGCTGAGTGAAAGGAATTGTGTCCCTTGAACCCTTTTCTAAAACACAAGAATCATTGCAAATATCTAATAAAATAAATCGTAAAGAACCGTGTTGAACCCTGACCAAAGGCCCAAGCAATGAACCTTTCTATAATTGAATAATAGTTACAACACGTTTTATATATGTGCATAGTTCGGCTTACGTGTTCTAGATGGTTATAGCTGCTGCACGGCAAGGTCTACAAGAGGATTAACGGTATTCAAATAATTGACTGAAGATAATACGTTGTCATTCTCCAGATAGAGAATTGGTAAAGAAATGCTTGCCTGAATAATATCAAAGTTGGCCTTTGAACTTAATCATGAGCAGGCTTTTAAACAGATTTCCGTTCAAATAGGATTGTTGCAATATTTACAAAATATATGCGGTAGCAATCACCTTCATATTTTCTTATAATCTATAGTTAGGACCACCATCAGGTAAAGGTTACAAGCAGCAGACTCTAACACGTGGACACACATCCGAAAGAGCAACATTAACAGATGAAATAGGGTAGTTCTTATTTAGGCAATAAATCAACCCTTCTCCTCAAATAAAAGCCTTGACGACAGAGGGTGTATTGGATTCAACCTAGCTGTACACGCCCACAAATATACTTTTCCAATGAAACTCAATAAAGAGCTCTATCGTTGGGCTTTATTCCCTAATGTTATCTAAAAGGAATGTTGTAAGCAATTTACCGGAGAAAGAACAGGTCAGATTTACAATGGCCATGTGGTATAATTCAGTGGAAGCCCATCCTACTTGAAAATTTATAAAGACAGGCAATATATTAACCCTATTATAGCATCATGGTGTTTGTCAGCATGACTTATAAATAATACTACCTAACAGCTCTTTACATTGTTTCGACTAAGGCTTTTTGGCCCTACCGCTAACACCGAATTTTAAAAAAAATAATAATTATACTCCGTTAAATTATAAACTCCTATTGAAATAATTATATTTCTTTTACAACGGCAAAACTTAATGTGAATACCATAACTAAAGCAGTTACTTTGCCATTATAACCACACTAGCGCTGACGTAATGTATCGTAATGCTGATCGATGTCAGGTGATGAACGCATTTTAATGAAAGGAACCTTTTGTTAAATATTTTTCGATTATTGAAAGAAATAACCACCGGTGTCCGATTATTAATCGATTATGTTATGTTTTTATCTTATATTCCAAAAAGTATACTAATACTAGTAAGTATTCTCGTAAAGAATCAATCAATCATTATATCACGTAATCAAAAACGTCATGAAGTGCCACCCGATTTGTACAGTGTTACAGGTGCTCTTTTTATTGTGTGACACGGGCGTAACTCTTGTTGTGACACCCTCGTCGGGCCGTTTGTTACATTCTCAGTTTAATCCGTACTGGTTGAACTCTTGTTGTCATGCTAGCCTTGGGCTTTCTCGCCTGGCCGAGGTCACGTGTCGACCCTGGTGTGAAGACGCACGGCGACGTTTTTCTAGATGGTTCCTGTAACGCGTGTTTATCGTGTATTGTGTTAGATTCTTCGAATGTTCGAGATTGTAACGCGTGTTTATCGTGTATTGTGTTAGATTCTTCGAATGTTCGAGAAATAGAAGCTTCTCGGCTTGAGGTGAAAAGGTATATAAAAGGGTTGTGTTTTGGATCCGAGAGACAGCAGCAGAGAAGATTCCAGCGGAGGCAGAAGCGTGTGTGTCAGTTTCTGGGACCTTATCCGATGAGTGCGGCAGTTATAGATTTTCTTCAGACTTTCTCCTGGATTTTGTGCATTTGGACTTCAGTTTACTTTCTGGATTGTTACAAGAGCTTTACATGGGACTGGTATTCTTGGAGAGTATAGATTTATAGAACTTACCGTTGTGACGGTGGTGGTATTCAGGTACTGTGCACATTGTTTATTTTACTGTGTGAATGTATTGATTTGTTGTTATACCGCTGTTATACTGTTTAATTTTATTGATTAAGTGTATTTTAATGTTAGGGTTGTTTTAAGAATAAATTATAGTTATTTGTTAATAAAAAACCACTGACTTCTTTATTCATTCCCCTAGACATTTCACGCTGCCTAGTGTTACAGAATCTGATTGTTTTTATATCCTTGACAAAATTTGTGTTCATCAAGCATACGTGATCTGTGGGTATTAGGTTCCGTAACATCGTCCGGGATGCTTAAAAATTTGGACCATTTGTTAGGCCTTGACCTGGACATTGTTTTATCATACATTTTTTACAAGATTACATATTGTTAACAGTACATTGTTTACAGGATTTATCTCAGTGGTTTTTTGTTATTGTTTTAACATCTAAACATGGCAGATTTCAAACCTGAGACATTTGTTGACGATCCCGACCCTGATCAACTTGAACAGTTGACAAAGGAACAGTTGTTGCGTTTGGGACAACACTTAGGGCTAAGTGTGAAAAAAAGCTTTGAGAAAGCCTGATATCATTGCTAAAATCAAGCATGATCTAGGTACCAAAGGTTTAATTGTAGAGTGAAGTTGAAACATAAAAAAATGACAGCCTTGCTATGCAACTAGAATTTAATGCAACATGAGCTAGCATTAAAACAGTTAGAGAGGGATGAACATGAAAGGTTAGAAAGAGAAAGACTAGAAAAAGAAAAAGAAATTGAGTTAAAACGACTGGTGTTAGAAAGACTTAAATTAGAACATAGTCTACGTGCTGCCCCAACTCACAGTTTTGATGTTACTAAACACATTAGACTTGTCCCACCTTTTCAAGAAAAAGAGGTTGATAAATATTTCTTACACTTTGAGAAGGTAGCTGAAAATTTAAAGTGGCCTAAGGAAAATTTGACTATGCTGTTACAAAGTGTATTGACTCCCAACGCCAGAGAAATTTATACAGAACTATCAGTAGAAGCTGCAGCTGACTATGACCTAGTAAAACGGTTTATCCTAAAAGGTTATGTGTTAGTTCCAGAGGCTTACCGCCAGAAATTCAGAAATTGGGAAAAGCGCAAAGAACAGACCTACGTCGAATTTGCTAGGACAAAAGAGCAGTTGTTTGACCGCTGGTGTAGTTCTTAAATGTAATGAAAGATTATGACAAATTGCGCCAGTTGATTTTGCTTGAAGAATTTAAGCGCTGCATTAACGCAGATGTTAAAACTTTTCTCGATGAGAAAAGTCCTGAAACACTTGACATTGCTGCTCAATTAGCTGATGATTATTCATTGACATACAAAATGTCCTTTACTAACAAATCAAACCAGTCATTCAAAATCAAGAATGTAAATCAGTATGGGCAAAAGAAGGTTAAAGCGCAGTCAACCAGTACTAGTAATCCTGATAGTTCAGCAAAGTCCATTGCTACATCTCAGTCCACATCCACTGTGTTTAAGTCCAACCAAGGCCAGTCATTTTAAAAGAAAATCTGTTATAACTGCAAGAAGGAAGGTTATCTAATATCTGACTGCTAGAAACTTGCGAATAAACCAAATAGCAGACCTTCTGGTTTTATTTCAAAATCTATGCATAGCATAGTACAAGAGCCAGGCTCTTTTCATGTAAATAAGGGGTACAACTCTTTATTGACTCTGGTAAAGACTTTGATGCTACGGAGGCCGACGTGCCTTCTCAATCCAAAGAAGAATCCGTAGCTTGCGGGGTAAAAACCTCAGTTTATTCCTGCGAGGAATTTAAAAAGGCTAGGTCCTTTCAAGACTCCTGCGAGGAGTATCCTTTAAATAAGGCTAAGTCCTTTTATGACTCTTGCGAGACTATTCAAATGAGGCCAGGTCCTCTTATGACAAACAGAAGTTTGTTTCTGCTGAGGAAAATTCCTCTGTTGACTCCCATGAGGAGTTTGATGAAAAAAGAATGTAGATTCCTTAAATGACTCTGAAAAAGAGTTAATGTCTGACACTGTCAATGTCAGTTCTTTGTTTGATGAAGCTGAGGTATTAGATTCCTCTCTTGACTCTGAAATGGAGTTACTTGAGCCATTCATACATGATGGTTTTGTATCATTTTCAAGTGATTTTTCAGATTCTACCCCTGTTAAAATTTTGAGGGACACTGACTCTCATGTTAGCAAACACTTTGCCATTTTCTAATAAGTCTTTTACTGGTGCACATGCACTTGTTAATGGTGTGTTTTCAGACAGGTACACTTCAGTTCCGCTTCTTAGTATCCATTTAAAGTCAGATTTGATTTCTGTGAATATTACTCTACGCATAAGAACTAATTTACCTTTTAAGGGAATTCAGTTGCTACTAGGCAATGATGTTGCAGGTGACAAAGTACAGTCTGTACCAATAGTGACATAAAAGCCGTCACTTGATAAGGACACTGATCAGGAAAGTCAGGAAATTCCTGGTTTGTATCCTTCATGTGCTGTAACTAGATCTATGGCCAAGAAAAACACACATGAGGATAATGGTCCAGATAATAACTTTTTGGGAGTCACTAGGACAATAAAAAGAGCACCTGTAACACTCCCCCTTCTGTAAGAAAAAAGAAAGTTTTCTCGGAGAACTTTTTTTGCGATCACAAGCACTAATTTTTTTACAACATCTCAAAAATCATCTTATTTACAACATTACATAAATATTTTGTTTACAAAATTTCAAAAACATCTCGATAAGCAATCAGCAAGTACATTGTCTTTCCCTTTAATGTGTATGATATCAAGATTGTAATCCTGTAAGAACAAACTCCATCTCAACAATCTTTGATTTTTACACTTCAACTTGTTCATGAACGTTAGGGGATTGTGATCACTGAAGACAATGTTAGTCCTGACTGATGAAGTAACATAAACTTCAAAATGTTGCAACGCCAAAATCAAAGCCAAATATCCTTTTTAATAGTGGAGAAGTTTTTCTGGTTTGCATTAAACTTTCTTGAGAAATAACAAATTTGATGCTCTATGCCATCATTGCCTTCCTGTAACAACACAGCACCAGCAGCAGTATCACTAGCATCTACAGCTAACTTAAAAGGTACAGAAAATTCTGGAGCTACCAAAACTGGTGACCTTTGCAGAATTGCTTTCAAATTCTGAAATGCATTTTCGCACTGAACATTTCATACAAACTTTTGTTTTTTCTTTAACAAATTAGTAAAAGGTTCAGCTTAAGCCACAAAATTTCGACAAAACTTCCTGTAGTATTCAACCATACAAAGAAAACGCATTATTTGCTTTTTGTTTTCTGGACTAGGAAATGCAGAAATAGCACTTATTTTAGCATCAACAGGTTTTACCTCACCCTGCCCTACAATATGACCCAAAATGTTACTAGTGCATGACAAAACTCAGATTTTACTAAGTTGACGGTCAGACGTGCTTCACTGAGTCTTTCGAAGACGTCGCGAAGAATTCGCAGATGTTTCTCCAAGGTGTCGCTGTACACGATAAGGTCATCAATTTATGCGTCGCAACCCTTAATGTCCTTGACGACCATATGGATGAGGCACTGGAACGTGGCTGGCGAGTTCTTCATGACAAACGGCATAACTTTATAATGGTACAGTCCTTGCGGCGTCACAAATGCGGACACTTCTTTCGCTCGTTCTGTCAGCGATACTTGCCAGAATCCTTTCAGCAAGTCAAACTTTGAGACATATATGGAGCTACCGACTCTATCAGTACAATCTTCGATCCTCGGAATCGGGAACGTGTCAGTCTTGGTGACAGAGTTCAGTTTTCGATAATCGGTGCACATATGGTAACTTCCATCAGGTTTTGGCACAAGAATACATTGTGAACTCCAGTTACTGTTACTATGTTCAATAAAATCATTGTCCAGCAAATATTGAATCTCAACCTGTAGATACTTTTGCTTTTCTGGATTCAGTCTATAATGATGTTGCTTGACTGCGCTTGCCTCGCCAACATCGACGTCATGGTACAATATGATAGTTCGCGTTGGAATGTCACGAAACAAATGCTCATAATTCCGCTGCAGGAAGAACTCGCCAGCCACGTTCCAGTGCCTCATCCATATGGTTGTCAAGGACATTAAGGGTTGCGACGCATAAATTAATGACCTTATCGTGTACAGCGACACCTGGGAGAAACATCTGCAAATTCTTCGCGACCTCTTCGAAAGACTCAGTGAAGCACGTCTGACCGTCAACTTAGTAAAATCTGAGTTTTGTCATGCACAAGTAACATTTTGGGTCATATTGTAGGGCAGGGTGAGGTAAAACCTGTTGATGCTAAAATAAATGCTATTTCTGCATTTCCTAGTCCAGAAAACAAAAAGCAAATAATGCGTTTTCTTTGTATGGTTGAATACTACAGGAAGTTTTGTCGAAATTTTGTGGCTGAAGCTGAACCTTTTACTAATTTGTTAAAGAAAAATCAAAAGTTTGTATGAAATGTTCAGTGCAAAAATGCATTTCAGAATTTGATAGCAATTCTGCAAAGGTCACTAGTTTTGGTAGCTCCAGACTTTTCATACCTTTTAAGTTAGCTGTAGATGCTAGTGATACTGCTGCTGATGCTGTGTTGTTACAGGAAGGCAATGATGTCATAGAGCATCAAATTTGTTATTTCTCAAGAAAGTTTAATGCAAACCAGAAAAACTTCTCCACTATTAAAAAGGATATTTGGCTTTGATTTTGGCGTTGCAACATTTTGAAGTTTATGTTACTTCATCAGTCAGGACTATCATTGTCTTCAGTGATCACAATCCCCTCACGTTCAGGAACAAGTTGAAGTGTAAAGATCAAAGATTAATGAGATGGAGTTTGTTCTTACAGGATTACAATCTTGATATCATACACATTAAAGGGAAAGACAATGTACTTGCTGATTGCTTATCGAGATGTTTATGAAATTTTGTAAACAAAATGTTTATGTAATGTTGTAAATAAGATGATTTTTGAGATGTTGTAAAAATTTAGTGCTTGTGATCGCAAAAAAAAGTTCTCCGAGAAAACTTTCTTTTTTTCTTACAGAAGGGGGAGTGTTACAGGTGCTCTTTTTATTGTGTGACACGGGCGTAACTCGTGTTGTGACACCCTCGCCGGGCCGTTTGTTACATTCTCAGTTTAATCCGTACTGGTTCAACTCTCGTCATGCTAGCCATGGGCTTTCTCGCCTGGCCGAAGTCACGTTTGGACCCTAGTGTGTAGAGGAACGGCGACGTTTATCTGGATGGTTTCTGTAACGCGTGTTTATCGTGTATTGTGTTAGATTCTTCGAATGTTCGAGAAATAGAAGCTTCTCGGCTTGAGGTGAAAAGGTATATAAAGGGGGTGTGTTTTAGAGCCGAGAGAGAGAGCAGCAGAGAAGATTCCAGCGGACGCAGAAGCGTGTGTGTCAGTTTCTGGGACCTTATCCGATGAGTACGGCAGTTACAGATTTTCTTCAGACTTTCTCCTAGATTTTGTGAAGAGTCTTGTTTTGATTTCTGTTTACTTTCTGGATTGTTACAAGAGCTTTACATGAGACTGTTATTCTCGGAGAGTTTACATTTAAAGAACTTATCGTTGTAACGGTGGTGGAATCCAGGTACTGTGCAATTGTTTATTTTACTGTGTGATTGTATCGATTTGTTATATCGCTGTTATACTGTTTAATTGTATTGATTTAGTGTATTGTAATGTTAGGGTTGTTTTAAGAATAAATTGTAGTTGTTTGTTAACAAAAACCACTGACTTCTTCATTCATTCCCCTAGACATTTCACGCTGCCTAGTGTTACAGAATCTAATTTTTTTCTATCTCCTTGACAAAATTTGTGTTCATCACGCATACGTGATCTGTTGGTATGAGATTCCGTAACAATAGGAACAGATTCCGCCGGATCATTAGTCTGTCCATTTGGAAATTGGAGTTTCGCAAAAATAACATGTTCCACAGTATAACTGTATGGATTAAAATAATTCGACATCACTAAAATACAGCACGACCATGTAGACAATCTCTACTAAGGAATAAAAACCTTCTTTAAAAAAACCACTATTTATAGGCCCAGCAGTTTGTCCTTATAACAACATTTCTGCAGTTATTATGAGTTTGATAGAATGAAGATTAAAAAAAAAGAAAGCAATGTGCATGATTCTCAAGTTTCAGTTATGTCAAGGCTCAAGGTCTAACTCTGCAAGATTCCCAGATCTCTATATATTTTACATGAAATTCAGTATTGCTGGTTTCCCTAGTATTCACTCTATATAAAGTTTATATATATATATATATATATATATATATATATATATATATATATATATATACAGAACAAGAGAAAAGTGGGGGTAAAGTTAAGTATCCCCGAATCAATACCAAAGGGGCCGAAATAACCAGCAGCCAAACATACACATCCTTCACACATTCTAACATTGTCCAATATGGACTACTATTAATAATACAGGAAGCTCCAGATGGATTGTATATGCGTTCCTGGACCCCCAAATATAATACTCAGAATTTCGGCCACGTTGTTGACTTTTTATATAATAATTTTGGGATGAAACACGGTCCAAAAAGTACTAGTCGAGCACGTCTACAGCAAGGCCAAAGGCAGCCTCAAAGGTGACCGGGAAACGCGGCAGAGGTAGGCCCAAGATAATCTAAACAACATGGGCCTTTATGATATTTACAAACTCCTTACATACATACACCCTTCCGCCAGAAATCGTTTCTACTTTAAACGAATCTCTTTCTGAAAGGAACTGAAGGATGACCGTCCCGGTCATCCTTCAGTTCCTTTCAGAAAGAGATTCGCAATACTTGCGATACTTGCAATAACTGTCAATTTTTAAAATCAAAATTTGGTACATTTTAAGGAAACGCCTTTTACCGTTTCACATGTTCATGCTTTCTCATAATATTAATTATTGTGTGAAGTACTTACCACAAACACATCCATTTTTATGTAATTTGCCTTGACCTTATTCATACAAAACGTAAGACGAATGATTACATTACCTCTTCACTACATTTATACCTACGCCAGATATGTATTACAAGCCGCGGTGCATTGTGGTTGTACTCTTGTGAGTCCGATTCTGCGCAGTGTCACATACATACAACTGCCATGCCTGGGCCATATCATGTAACAGTTGCGTATTTTAGATTCTTTCAACACGGGCTATCGCTTATAACGATACTATCGTGTGTGGAGACAATAAATGACCGCCTGCTTAAAAGTGCAGGCGAACAACTGACCAGCCCATTCATTCAACACAGCTTTGTGTTAACTGGACAGTCTTTTTAATAAAGGATCATCCTGTTATTTATTATATGTTATTCGCCGTTTTATCAAAAGTAACATATACGAGAGAACAATTGCTGCATTCGGCAGAGTTTGCTGCAGATGAAGGATGATATAGGGAAAATTTACATAGGGTCTTACTTTCGGTCATTAATAAACTAGAGATAAGGTAAATTTTAAGTGAATTTTTCATACAATCTGGTAAGAAACAATTGTAACCTCGTGTTAATTCAACAGTCATTAATGATGTAGAATTAATAGCGTTTTTAAACAAAACAAGATAGGGATTGTCAGCTTCGTTCGTGCAAATGAGGGACTTGTTGAATCACGCTTCCGGTTGAGCCAACTAGTATTTCTCCTCTATCGACACAAGACACTGCATGATTTCCCGTATAGCTTATTGTCTACTACAGTGAGCGCACAATCACTGACGCTTTTCAACTTTTCAACTCTACTGAATGACCTTGGAGAATTCTTGATATTTGATCTAGATACTAGTCAGGGACACCCAGTTGTGGCTATGTGGAATATCCCACAGAGCCACAACCTCTGTCTACGGGTCCGGTAATCAAAGCCATACAAAATTAAGAATTATGTGTTATATATCTAATCAACCCGAGCTAGCAGCGAAACCTATGTAACGTTAGTTCTCATTACGGCTTCGGAAAGATAAAGACAAAGTCGGCAGAAGTGAGATAGCGCTGTAAATGTCAAGTTTTAATTAAACCTAGTCCTTGTACACGTTAAATTTCTCGATCAAATTGGTTTTAATATAATTAATAATGGATAATCAATAGGTTTCTCTGATATATCTAAAATGGCTAAATGATGAAAGCAATTTTACGGTAAATAGATATATCGCATGCATTGTCAAATTTTGTTTTAACTATGATAAGCTATGATAAAACTTAAATACTATGAAGAACTTGACAAAAGTATTTTTTATGACAACACTGACATGACTGTTTTTCATTTTCTATTAATTAATTATTGTTTTAAGTATATTTCCAGCAGGTCGAGGTATTCCAATTGTATAATTTAAAATCGTGAGGTCACAGTGTATCATTTTCTATGAAATTAATCCTTTTTATGTTTTTTGTAGAAGGTCGAGGTAATTATTCAAAATATGTAATTTAAAATAATTAATTCTAAGTTTATCATTTTCTATGATACTGTTGACTTTATAAACGGTTTTTGCAGGAGGTCTAGGTATTCGAATTATGCACTTAAAAATAATTTATTTCGACAACATACATTTCATCTCCGGAGCCGGATGATGAATAACACGGGGAACTGAATGAAAGAAATAGGCCACGTTTTAATTGGATGAAAAAGGAGTCTGCAATGACAGATAGTCGGATAGCATTTGTGAGCGATATTGTTCATCACCCCTCTGTGGTTACGTCGGCTCTGGTCTATCTACATTATTTGTAACTGCTGGATTTGATAGACCGGTGTTCATTACAATTCGCATACTAACGCTAAGATGCGTTAAATTGTGTAGAGAAAACCGTTGGCTTTTTCACTCCGTCAATGCTCCAGACCCCGTTTCGATCCCAAGTGGTGATTGATATTAAGTAGTTCACTGCTAATGACGTAATAATAAATCAACGGTCTGCCTTGGTAGAATCTTTGTTGCTCCAGTCAACCGTCTGTGTGGACTGGGTCGTGAACTGGTCTTTAACCTAAGCCAGCCATATTCGTCATATTCAGACAATATCTGTCTGACTGTTATTTAGTTCTCTCTTCTGATACTGGCTACCAGTGCTATTGAACCAGATCAAAAATACTTTCCAGACTCTTAATATGTTGGGTTAAATTGATATCTTCACAGCACAAGTTAATACAATGCATTATGTACTGAATTAATCGAGAAAGAGAGAGAGCAAGAGAGAGAAAGTGAGAGAGAGAGAGAAAGAGAAGTGACAAGGAGTATGAGAGCAAAAGAATAAGAGAATGAGAGGGCCTGAAAATGAGTTTTTGAGAGAAATTTAAAATAAAGAATCGGGGAGATTGTGTTTAAAAAAATTAGAGAAGCTGAAAGGGTGAAAATGAGACATTAAATTGACCTAACCACCACAGCCAATATGCTCCGCCCTTTTAACCTAATCATGATCATGAGCCCCCAAAAGGCTCCTACACAGCAGGTTTACCATGTCCATGGATTCGAGAGCTGTTTAAAAGACAATAGTGACGTCACAAAGGTCGATGATGTATGACACTGACTGACGTAATCAACTTGAATCGCTGTTATCTTTGTTCTCAAGTAATCAATAAATCGCAGTCATTGTGAACTGTCTTGTCATATTTTGGATTGTTTTGTCTCATAAAAAATACGTGCCAGCTAGGACATTTTTATTCCCTAGGTAGTCGGAGGAATGGCTCCTGCAACCTTCAGCCTAGAACATTTTATACTGTCTCCTTTGTATTAAGAAATATGCCAGGGAACATGCCGACTCGGGTACTAGTACAGACTAGACGTGTTCTGTTTGGGATAATCGCCCAAATTATGCAAATTTCCATCTTGTCGGATGATTGACTGTGTACATCGCCAACGGTAACTTTATTGGTTCCTCGTAACTGCTGTGCTCATGATTATTCATTGAATGAATATGCGATTAAGGTCACATAATTTTCATGGATAGTCAATTGAGAGTGAACTTAACAATCGATTTAGACACCATGAGAATGACAGGTTGAGGGAGAGTTAAACCGAGAGAGAAAGAGACGGGGAAGATAAAATATTATTACTCTTTCTGTTCTTGACTTTATTCAGTTTTTTCACAAAAACTCACATATTTATTATATAACTAATCAGCATCATCATCATGATCAGTACTATCATATATCATCATCATCATCAATCATCACCATCAAATATTCAGTCTGAACCAGTCTTCGGAGGAACTTATAGTTCTTTTTATGAAATGTGGCAAAAAGATGAAAAGGGCCTTCTATTGTATAGAGAACTACGGAGCGGTGAAACATTACAAGAGCAATAGAGGCCTATAGGATGATAAATTTATAATGCTGGGAGACAGGAAATATTCTCGTTACCAGCTTCCGGTCTTAAGGTTGAGCATCAATGTTTTATGATGCGGCGTGTCCTCTTTACCTTTGTTTACAATGCAATAGACCCGGCGACATTTTCTCATCCACAGAAAGGTTTATAATGTGACACTTCTGTCATACAGCCAATCTCCTCACCTGTTCTTCTTTCTGAGAGAAATATATTTTTCTGCCATTTAAACGGCGACCTTACCACCGACCCCCTGTCCTTAGAGACAATATTTGTACATTTCCCCGATAGTACTTAACAGAAATGCGTTTCACAGTGTTCCCAACATTTCAGTATACTGAAGATAGAAATAGAACGGGTTGAAATTAAGGGTCTCGATTAATGTCCAATCCCACGGGACTTATTTGCTGAAAAAAAATATGAAAGGGAACATCAAAAGGGGCAAAGGAAGAAGTCCCCCTAGAAACTTAAATAACTTAGAAATCATGATTTTAAACGAGAGTAATCGCTTACAATTAATGGGACTCGAGAAATCGATTTATCATTTCCGATCTCACAGAGAGGGAGATGGGAAGAGATTTCGGCTGTGTAAACCATCTGAATTGCTCTTTTTGGTCTCTTCAGTTGCATAAAATTAAAATCAAATATTTAATGTTAAAATAAGTTATTTTTATCTTCAGCCTGACTTTCTGATATTAATTCAAATGTTCGATATTTCTGTGGATTTCTTATTCAAGCCTTCAGCCATAACCAAACACCGACTTTCAAGACAAAAATTTTGGGTCGGTCAGATTAGACATTATTTGCAGGAAGAAAATAAATAAGTGACCCAATGGTCATGACGCTCAGCTAACTTGGAAGAGATTCGCAAAAGGAAATTTTATCATCTGAATGGTAGTATATACCCATTCAACTGAAGCATCAAACAGATTAACCAACAGGCCAAGATTGTGTCTGTATTTATATATCTCAAAATAGAAAAAAAAATGTGTAAACTTAAAAACAGGTGGCTCCACCAGTCTGCAGAAACTATTGAAAACACTTAATGGTCAATATCCATGCAAAGAATCATGGTGATCTCTGCATTAGTTGTTCAAATACTTCAGCTTTTGTATCAAATTTTCCATTATTCTTAGGGATACTTCGGAGTCCTATAGCGTGAAGGATATGGGTAGCAGAGACCTAATTTCAGGTTTCCACAGACACTTTTCATGGGCCTCCTTGCATGACAAGAATGAAGATTCTAGGTCCAGTTGTTACATTTTGTGCCACGTTAACAGATGACAGCATCCTTAAAGTTCTCAAAAATAGAGAAAAAAATTCCAAAAATTAAATAAAATATAGGTGGCACCACCAGTCTGCAGAAACTGATGAAACACTCCATAATCAATATGTATGCCAAAAATCATGACCATCAGTGTTGAAGTTATTGAGATACTGCAGTTTTTGTATCAAATTTGTCATTATTCTGGGGGGTATTTTGGAGCCATACAGCTTAAAGGATATGGGTAACAGAGACCTAATTTCAGGTTTCCATGGAGACTTTCCATTGGTCTCTCTGTGTGTCATGAATGAAGATTCTAGGTCCAGTTGTTATGATTTGTGCCCTGTTAACAGATGTTTATATCTTTAAAGGTCTCAAAAATAAAGAAAAAAAATCGATAAAAAACCCGAACAAATACAGGTGGTGCCACCAGTCTGCAGAAACTGTTGAAATACTACATGATCAATATCCATGCAAACAATTATAGTGGTCTCTGCATTAGTTGTTCAGATACTTCAGCTTTTGCATTAAATTTTCCATTATTCTGAGCTGTACTTTGGAGTGCCATAGCTCAAAGGATATGGGTAACAAAGACCTAATTTCAGGTTTACATGGAGACTTTTCATGGGTCTACCTGTGTGTCAAGAATGAAGATTCTAGGTCCAGTCGTAACGATTTGTATATCCTTAAAGGTCTCAAAAAATAGAGAGAAAAAATTGTAAAAATTTGAAAAAATATACATGTGGCGCCACCAGTCTGCAGGAACTGATGGAACACCTCTTGATCAATATGTATGCCAAAAATCATGACCATCAGTACTGTAGTTACTGAGATGTTGCAATTTGTTTTTATCAAATTTTCCATTATTCTGGGGGTAATTGGGAGCCCTACAGCTCAAAGGATATAGGTAACAGAGAACTTATTTCAGGTTTCCATGGAGACTTTTCATAGGTCTCTCATTGTGCCAAGAATTAAGATTCTAGGTCCAGACTTTACGATTTGTGCCCTGTTAACATTTTTAAAGGTCTCAAAAATACAGAAAACAATTCGTAAAAAATCGATATATATATAGGTGGCGCCACCAGTCTGCAGAACCTGATGAAACATCTCATGATCAATATGTATGCCAAGAATCATGACCTACAGTGATGTAGTTAATGAGATATTGAAGTTTTTGTATGAAAATTTTCACTATTCTGGGGGTACTCTGGGGCCCCATAGCTTAAATGATATGGGTAACGGAGACCTAATTTCTGGTTCCCATGGAGACTTTTCATAGGTCTCCAGTGTGTCAAGAATAAAGAATCTCGGTCCAGTCTTTACGATCTCAAAAATACAGAAAACAATTCGTAAAAATTCGAAAATACAGGGGGCGCCACCAGTCTGCAGGATCTGATGGAACATCTCATGATCAATATGTATGCCAAAAATCATGACCATCAGTGATGTGGTTAATGAGATATTGAAGTTTTTGTATGAAATTGTTGGCTATTCTGTGGGGTACTTTGGGGCCCCATAGCTCGAAGAATATGGGTAACAGAGATCTAATTTCTGGTGTCCAAGGAGATTTTTCATATGACGTATTGAGTACATGCTTACATAAATTGGCATTACCGGCAGAAAATGAGACTGAAAAACAAAACAGGGCTCAAAGCGCCACCACTTATGCGTTCCTGAGTGATGTCGCCTTTTTCAGGTTACTTGGGCTTGTTACCTCTCGTCAGTGACAAATAAACAGCCACCCGAGTACCTTCGAAACACCTGCCTGTTGTCAAACCATTCTCAGGTGTCAGGAGAAGTGTTTGTTAGCGGATTGATCAAGGAAGCTTCTCGAAGCCTCCAGGTTATCGCCTTACGCCCGTCAATTAAGGTAACGGTGTAATATTTAAACGGTCATCCCCCGAGGATATTGAACAATACTCCATGAAGGCTGCTTTGTTCAATGTACTCGATAAAGGCAATTGTGGCTTGCAGCATTGTATCCGTACGATAGTTCTGGATGTTGAGATCAAGTATATATATTTCAGAAGATTGTGTCAGCGGTATTATGTTGAATGTTCATCCTCTTGTTATCTTTTGTGCTGAAGTCCGTCCTAGTTTCATTCACACGATTCTTATTCTTATATCCTTTTATCTTTTTTTATATAATACGCTTCTTTCTTCAATATGTTTATAAATTTTCCTCTAAACCTCTTAAAATACCAGTAGCGGATCCAAGGGAGGATTCCCCTTTTTCACTCGCTACAAACTTTTTTAAATTGATCCAAACCAATTTTTTGCGGCCCGGGCACCCTCCCCACCACCCCGACCCCTTCCGGATATTTTTTTCAGGATTTTTCATTCGACCTCCTTGGTTGGACTCATCTTTATTCTAAATCATGGATCCGCCCCTGAAAACAATACCATTTAATTTTCTTCAATGCAGTTTTCTTCTTTGGATCGCCCCGGAGGACCAGGCTATCTCCAGGGGTAACCTGAAATGGGAGTAACCTGAAGTCTTTACACCGAGATATTTCCAAACCTCCGAATAGCCAAGTCACCACTATGTATCAGAAAAGTAATGAAAGCAAATAAAATATAGAGAGAAAAGGTCGAAAACGTGGATGCCTTTTGATTGAAACAGGCAGATAATAGTTGCGCGACATGACATTAGA
This sequence comes from Sipunculus nudus, assembly GCA_026874595.1. Lineage (NCBI taxonomy): Eukaryota > Metazoa > Annelida > Sipuncula > Golfingiida > Sipunculidae > Sipunculus > Sipunculus nudus. The sequence goes on along the minus strand of CM049306.1, from coordinate 33,576,618 downwards.
GGCCAAGATAAACTTTCAAAATAGCCCACATAGAAAACATTAATGAACTGAATAAAAAAATAAATATGAATCCAGTATGGGCTATTAGGCTTTAGTAACAGCTTGAAGAGAAATATTGACTCAAGACCTTATTGAAATGTGAATAATGGTTGTCTCAGGTTGAAAGACACGGGGAAAATGAAAAAAGCTGTATTGTTATGACGATGCTTCTATATTCATATACCACTTTCTAGTATGTTTAAGAGGTTATGATCTTTAAAAATAAGGGGGTACTTGTAACTAGATACTGTGTATAAAGTTGGTATGTGCCTATTCTAGCGGAAATTTGACAGCACGGCTAGTTCATGTCAAAGGCTTTTTAAACGCTTGTAACTGGCTCAAAGATACAAATGTTATTAATTAAATCTGAGCGATTGCCTTTGTTATTCCTCTCCTCGATTAAGGGCATAGGTTAGCTTCCGTTGTTAGTTTATTCAAAGTATCCGACTGTCAAGCTGTTCATAAAATGTTCATATGTTTTATAACAGATTCTTTGCCTGGTGTTAAGTACTTTTAGTTATTGAATAGAAATAAACAGCGTGCAAGACAACAATAAACCCGAACGCAATAGATTAAATGATTATGCATTTAATGTATGTTTCAGCACTAAAATAATTAAGTATTATTCATGGAAATCTAACATGAAAATTTCGTTTATATCTAATCATCTGGTCTGCATTAAACGAATTACTTACAGAGTGTTCTAGTAAAATTTCATTATAAATGCTACATATTTATAGGTACTCCACTTGACATTTACATGATTTATTTTATTAAGTATTTCCAATATAAAATGTCGGTGCATGTTGCATCCGGAACGACATTTAAGAGTAATTTAAATGCTGACTGAATAAACCATAATGAGACACCGAATGTTTGGGATTCAGTATGAGTGAGAAATAATGACTAACCGAATGCAGGTCTCCAATTGGTAAACAGGGGCGGACTGTTGTGAGAATAAGGCCCTTGAAATATGAGTAAAAGAGGCCAAAATAATAAAAACCATCGGTAAACGTGCTTCAGTACTTTTTCCACACCGTTTGCCCACATGAATCAATATTTTGTTCATGTTATCGGCGGACCAGGAAACTTTTATGTGTCCCGGTGACACAGTCCGCCACTGTTTGCTGAGGAGCATGAAATGAGTCGCTAAACAGAGTGATCATATAATAAATGGTGTTTTAATTGGATCTAATTACATTTTTCGGGGATGACTTAATCAGTATTCTCGCTGATGGTGTACGTGTATTGGACCCAATCGCGGCCGTTTCTCTTGATGTTGTTGATTTTCATAATGTCCTAGAAATCTGCATTCTAAGGAAGGTGACAAGTGACTGAACATTTGCCTGATCCATACATGAAAATTTTATCGATTCTTCATCGGACCAGTACCGAAATGCTCTAAAATACCCTGAGATTCATTTCATGTGTTATGGTGTAACCAAACACACGCACAAATACACATACACACACGAAAGGAGAGGATAATGACACCCTGACGTCATACACTAAAGGTGCTAATACAAGGATTAGAGGTATAAAATTACTCAATATGATTAAAATATCTCCGGGAGTAGGTTCATCGAGTCCATTTCTGCCCTTATGCATTAATATGACTTAAGCCGGATATCACCCGTTTTTTTTTTACGTAAGCCAGGCCCGAAACGACATGTCTGATGCAATAACATAAACCAAGGAGACTTCGGGCTTAAGCCCAAAGCGTGCCCTGCGAAGGCTTAAGCCCAAGAAAAAAAGGCAGTCCGTCGCATCGTTGTCATTGGAGTGACTAGAGCGTGGTCTACTCGGTTTTTTTTTTTTGTTTTTTTTTTTTTTTGTTTTTTTTTGCGAGAAAGGAACATGGCCTACCTATCAATAAACTGGCACTTTTTATATTATATTTACGATGGACAGGGAGACAAATTTCACTTCAACTATTCAACGCGGGTGAGGTTAATATCAGTATTACACGTAAGAAATATAAATGAGGCCTCAGCCCAGATAAAGGCTGATAAACAAAGTTTGTTGCGTCTTTGAAAACCAACTGTGAGCATCTAAACGAAACAGTGTTTCCGTTTTACTTTTGAACATCTGACAGTCCATGATACGTCTGCACGTTTAAATAAATATTCAACATCATAAGGCTACTTTTAAGTGGAGAGAACGTATGTTTACCGTTTATTCATGAAATATAAAGATTAAGTCCATTTGTAATGAACATGTTACAATAACCAGGCAAACTGTTGTACTAAAAATGGAGTACCAGTTAAATGCAGCAGAACTGCAGACTTACATGCAAATATATATTCTATTTATTTATTTATTCTCGTAATTCATATCATAATTATCATGCACAACAAAATCTTAAAATTTTTCAGTGAAGGCAGAACTTGATACCCACTTCCACCAGTTATCAGGACATTAAAATAAATAATGTGACCATGTTTACATTTTTGTAGTTTTACTAAAATTTTTAAAATGTCCGTTGCTTCACTTATTTTTATGTGTGTATATACATACCAAATGTCACGTGCATTGTCAAAAATTGCGTTATAGTATCCTTCTGTCTCGTTACAAAACAAGATGTGCTTGGCCACATTTATTGACTATTTTTTGCAGGATGACGTTTACAAGGCATTTGAACGAATGTTATTATAACTGTGAATACTCAGCAAGAAATTGATAAGATCTTTGAGGATACACATTTGGAAAGTGTCACTCTGCCACCGATAGCTGGCGTTCAAAAGGGGAATTTCAAGGGCTATAGCCGGTCTACACTTAAAACAGCGTTACAGCAACATACTCTTATTTCGGGCTTGCCTAAGCTCGGTTTATTGGCCTATCTCCAGTTGGGGGGGGGGGGGCTTAAATCATTTACATTATTATTGCAACAGGGCCATGCTGCAGAGTTTAATCACCACACACCAAACTCGAAGAACATTCATAATCACGAAGTTAAGCGAAAATCATATCTATATCTATACCTTTAGGCCCTTAAAATTTTATCAGATTAACAACATCTACAACATCTTGAATTAACCCTTTTAAGACAAGTTTGAAAATATTGTCTCGCAAAGATAAAATAAGGAATCTTCCCCTTGAAAACTGGTCAGTCATTTCTGCTTTTGGGAGGGCTTCTATAATCATAAGATTGGCCGTTCCTTCTACTGTAGTCAGAACTGTTTCCCTTAGTCTGCTATAATCTATCATAACATACCGTGAAACTTCGACCAAATAGTAACGACTGGAAGTCCTAGCAACAAGCAGAAGTATCCTGGTTGTCAGTTAATCGTAACAGAACTGACTCTGGGAAACGTCACCCATATAATGACAATAATACAATATAAAACTAATACATCCGTCAATTAAAATAAATATAACAGGTCCACGGACAGTGCTTCCTGAATCACGCAGCTACCAGTAAGTCATGTAAAATTTAAAATTTCGGTTGTTATCTCTGCATGTCAGAACCTTACCACCTCCACTGACCACCCTTTTTTTTATAAAACTGTTTTTCTGATCTGTTTACACAGTGTTGTAATTTCAGATATTAAATATCTGCAAATAAAGATAATAATTTATCTCTAGGAGTATGTGCATCTGGTTATTAAAATTGGTATAATAGGTCCACGGATAGTACTTTCTATATCACGCACAGCTACCAGTCAGGCTTGTATAATATTTATATTTCCGGTTGTTATCTCTGCACGTCTTTTCCCTTGCTAGGGGATTACCGCGGGGGGCAACCTCCACCTAACCATACAACTTTGTGTGCACCTTGGAAAGGTTTTTTTTATAACACAGTGTTGTAATTCAAAACATAAAATATCTGTATTAAAGTTTGAAATTAATTTTGGGTTATGGGTTCCGTAACTGCATTATTTCAATTACCCCAAGTTGTAGATAGAAAGACTTCAATCCCCGGTGTATTTTATCTGAAATTAACATAATACACCAAAGAGAACTGGAATTCATGAATCTAATACACCAACACATTCAAAAACACACACAAAAACGCAAACGAAGGTGGATGAACCAATACCCTACTGTCGCAGGGTATAATCTGTCTTTACAGTGAACCTCTGTATAATTACGGCTATTATATATTTATATAATATCATTATTCGATTTTGCTGGCTACACATTATCAGCCCGACCAGTGGAATTTCTGGTTCAACGTCCAGCGACTGACTCTATATTGCTCTCAATGCAGCTGTTACATATATCTGTTTTATCGTGAGCTGTTGACATGTCTCTTTTATTGTGCGCTGTTGGCATTCTGATTCGCGTTTGGCTCAAGCCCTAGCGTTGCTGTGCTAAAGTGTTCTTTGTTTTGGCTAGCCGGGTGCGCACCACGTGTAGACACAGCGGTCATGCTAGTCTGAGGCTTTCTCGCCTGGCCGAGCCGGGCCGGCCCAAGTGTGAACCCTGATATGTAGAAACACAGCGATGTTGTTTTAGATCTTTCCTGTAACGTGTGTACTTTTGGGTTCTTTGGATTGTTCGAGATATGGAAAGTTCTCGGCTTGGGGTGAGAAGTTATTAATAAGAGGCTGTGTTTTAGAGTCGGGAGAGAGGTGAGAGAATATTCCAGCGGACACAGAAGAGTGGACCTTTTCCTATGATTGCGGCAGTTACAGCTTTTCTTCTAAATTTGTGACGGATTTTATATAGTCTTCAGTTTACCTTTCGGATCACTGCCAGGATTTCACTTTTGGATTGCAATAGATTGATTTTGTGATATAATGGACTGTTATTCTCTCAGAAGATTTGTGTGAACTGTTCATCCGGCTTATGCATTTTAAAGGACTTGTCGCTGTGAGAGAGATGGTATCCAGGTACTGTGCACTTTGTTTATTATGCTGTGTGATTGTATTGATTTGCTGTTATACTGTTGTACTGTGTAATTATATCGATTTAGCGTATTGTAATGTTAGGGTTGTTTTAAGAATAAATTATAATTATTTGTTAACAAAAAACCACTGACTTCTTTATTCATTCCCTTGACATATCACGCTGCCTTGTGTTACAGAACTTAATTTATTTTTATCTCTTTTACTAAATTTATGATCATCACGCATACGTGATCTGTTGATATTAGGTTCCGTAACCCAGCATATGTTATAGCTGTTTAATAACGCGTAAGTAAAATTAAATGACTAGGTATGGATTATGATAAATGTTGGGAAAAGTTTCTTAGACAGTTCTAACGGATTGTGGGGTCGTTTCAAATATTTAAGGCATATTGCATGTTCAGTGTTGTTATTATACATTATAACTGGAATCAATAGAAGGTTTTGCTCAGAGTGTAAATGGCTGTCTCCGTGACTATCGCAAGGACAAGGTACAAGTCAAATACCAGAAGCTGAGTATTAATTAAAAACCACAACAGGTCTCCATAAATCACCCGAAGTTATTATACTGAGAAGACTGATGAGGCAATACACAATGAATAGTTTAAATTATGACCCCCAGCGAGCCCGCCCATTTAAATGAAAGACATGGACCTGTGTTTATAGGTCTCAAATATGAACACCATAGAGGTATCACCCATTCAAACTCCTTTTCAATCACAAACAATTTTCGAATAATGTATACAAAACAAACTGCCGGAGTGAAAGACGGTTGCCTTTCTTTACATAGACTTATCAAATTCCACCTTATTTGGAAGGGTGATTGATTTGATTGAAAGAGAAATCGGCGCTCGAGCCAGTCACAGGTCTTCGGAAAATCCGGCCCGCACTGTCTCCCTCAGCAACGATAAAGATTGACAGATTGAGTCGGTATACAGTTAGATATTTAAGGCGAAAATAGAAGATACTGATAGAGTTGAAGATCATAGTGAGAGAGGTGGAGGAAGCCGGAGAACCCGGAGAGGACCACCGACCTTGGACGGGCCACTACAACCCACCGTCTTATTTGGAAGGGTTTCTTCCGCGTTATCACGCAGTATTTGTTTATATTATGTAAAAGGCTCACGTGATATATCGTTTTATCGAACGATACTGAAGGACCCATCCGATTATCAATGGCTCCGACAAGAATCGATGCATTTACTGATGGCTCTGACAAGGATCAATATGCAACCTTACATCTAGCTTTATCTGAACAAATATGACATTCTTACATTATCAATCGACCGCTGCCACGCTACTTCACGGCTCAGTTATTTAAATACATTTTACAAATATACTAGCGACGAGAATAACTCACTGTCTTCAGAGTAACACCATGTTTTACTATATTTATCAAAAGTTTATTGATTCTTTCATCTCGGACATGTTGCAAATTTACCGTTGCCGCCATTGTTTGTTTTGTATGGCTCCCAAATGTCTAACCGGACTCAACCTGAATATTGCAGGTCGAATGTCCAAAAGTTATACTACCGAAATCATTTTAACAGACCACAAGAAGAAAATATAGACTTGGTGGATTTAAGGAATGTGCTTGTACCTGCATTGACGTGTGAATTATGTATATGGTGAGGATTTCTATCACATCTATTGTTATACAGGTCATGAAAAAAAAATTAATGCCTTGCACCGTCCGGGAGACCGAAGTTAAATCCATCAATACCATTTAATCCAACAAAACTAGAAAGCTCTCAAGGAGCGCATACCTCTGTCTGCACCCTTTTCCTTATCCATAACTGCCTTTGATTTCGATCACCCTATATCCTGACGTTCCACATTAATTCACTGATATTCATTGAAAGCATTTGGTGATATCAACTATAAACATACTTGAAACAAAAAATGCCTGATGCCCATCGTTTCACAACAGTTAAATGAAAATCACTCAGAACGTTTGGAGATATGGTGTTATAAGAAACTAAAAAAGATGTGTGGTGCTTTTCGTTTTGTACAGGCTCTGACTGACTATTGTTGGATTTAAATAACGAGTATGATGCACGTGACGTCACAGAAAGGGTTGTTCTAAGCTCCCTCGAGAAATTAAGTATATTACTTGAGGTGAAAGAGGTCGTCAGGAATGCAGCCACATCATCCACCAGTATAGTATAGCACGACTCATAGGAATTTACTCTTTAGTTGCCTTTTAAACTATCATGAAAGTACTGCCATAAAAAAGGAAGATACGATCTCAATAGTCCCCCTGCGGCCGTAGAAGCCAGCAAACAGTAGCGAGACGTCATTATAACATTATTGTCAATGCACCCAACATCTTTTACGTTGACGCCAGCATGCCGACGAGACACCATCAGTTACTCACTAACTGTGCCTTTTCTGTCCGCAGATTACCTCAAAATGTTCTCAATTATTGTAATGATATTATGTGGTTGGGTGGATCATAGAGCAAGGAAGAAGTGATTTAATTTAGGGGCTAATCAGTTTTTTTTTAATATGTTCTTCGTGAAATCACATGAGACATACGACAAAAAGGTACACATTTTGATGCATCTTGATCCAGTTGGGATTATGAAAAGCAGCGATCAGTCTTTAAACAAAATACTTATTTTAAGGAATTGAGTTTTCCTGTTTAAAGTAAATATTCTATATTGACATACGGTAAAGATCATACTTCAAGAGAGAGGCGCGCAACGTTTACATAAAACAAGAAATCTTAGGTATCAAAAGAATAAATGTGCTTTTGATTTTTTTGGTATTTTCGATGGGGAATTCCGTTTTAATACCCATTAAAAATGTCCGAGGTTCTTCTTTGTGTTTTAACTAAACAATAACAGGAGTTTTTTAAGTGTACAGGAAACTTTATCAGGATCATCAATCCTCTGAAATCAAGAAAACTGCTTTGGCTGATTTTGGCCCATGTTATCAGAAAACGTACTTTTAACGATCCATTTATTACCGCATCCTGTTGTTCAATTTGCTTTTTTTTCCTGACACAATTGAAGAACGAGAGATGTTAGGGGAAAGATTTGTTTAAAATAATGGTTTTCCAGAACAAAATTAGTGTTACCTATCACTGGTAGCATTTTTTTAAAACTGGGACTATTTCGTTATTCCCATAACAAATTAAGGAGTTTCACTAAAATTCCTTTGTCCCAATAAGTCAGACCATTTGTTACAAGTTCCGTAGCAAAGGAAAAAAAACGGGATGGGTAAAGGTTAATGTTTTATCTGTTAAAAGAGCAATTTTATTTCTTAACGCTGAATGTAGTTTTTATAGATGCATGTCTGATAAAAAAGGGGGAGGTTATAATATCACTACCTATATTTTTGTTTGCCTTTGTGTTTGCAGATCTAGTTAGCCATTGGATGATGCATGCTGAACGATCACGAAATCCGGAAGGCTCATTGGTCATGTTCTCCTTGTAATAAGACGTGAGAAAACGAGCTCATAAAGCGGCTCATGACAATGTTTGATCTGTAAGTTCCCGGTCAACCTTCTCCGTTATTTGTGAGGCCATCCGAGAACTAAAACACGACATGCTATCATATTTCAATTTCGACATGTGCGTTATTGTAAAGCAGACCTCACACGCTGCGGTTTCCTATACTTTCCTTTGTTACCAGAGGACTGCGACTTAGTTATTGTATTGCATGTTCTAGAAAGGAGTACAACCAAATGATTGTGCTGATGATTTACTGAACATTTATATGGAGTACATGTTTAGATATTAGCGTGAGAACTTTGGTAAGAGAGCACACGTGTCTCGTTTGATGTTTATTTCAATGCAGTTTAATTCCGTTAGAGCCGTCTCTGTTTGGCGGTCTCTATAGTCACGATTGTTTGTTGTAAACTTCAAAGGATCAGCACCTGTTTAGTTTGGTTTTCTCAGGGTTTTGTCTCTAGAGGCCTGTCCATATTAAAATTTATGTAATAATTGAGAGCCGGCATAATAGGGAGAAGTGATTGACCAGAAGACGATCAGGACTTCAGTCCAGGGGCAGGTCTGCGTACATAAGAGTTCAGACAGCTGAAAGATGATGTCTATAAGCGTAGATTGTCGGTGTATGTGATAGGCCATAGAGATTTCTCTGTAACGGACTTCAGAACGAGTATCGCATGTTGCCGACGGACTGGTATTCTGGCGAAGTTACACCTGTTGTGAGCGCTTCCAATAACAGACCGAGGATATTATTTAAACGCGTAACTGTGGAGTACTGGATATCGCTGTGTGGACGCATATTCGGTTACCTAGAGCTTGATGATTTCAGGAGAAAACAGCTGTGAAAAACATCGACTCTAAGTCAAGATAGAATCGTCTGTTCGCTAATTAGTAAGTGCTTTATTTACTTATAATATTTTTTATTTTTTCTGTTGATGGATTCTCATGATTTTAACTGGATAGAAAAGGCACGAAAGATACAAGATCTAAAGCTAGTGTCAGTTTATGAGATAAAAAAAATCGTAAAATGTCAATCATGTTGTAAGTTATAATGATGTACTGAATCACACCAAAGTCTGTAACAACTTGCATATAAAGAATCAACAATTTGTTTGTCTGGCCAAGGAGCATACCAAAAGAGGAAACCGGATGCGTCTACAGTCACAGCACGGTGAAATGTTAGAAACTTCGGGAAAGGCTCAGGATACGACAAAGTCAAGCAGAGCCACGGTCGTGCACCGACGACGAATGTTTTGATAAATTCAAAACACCGGGGGAGTACAGGATATTTGTTCACAACAAGGATGATCCATAATGGCACCACGTAAGTCCAAGTATAGAGACCGGATATCCCGGGCCTATAATCCCGACCAATCCGGCCCCTAATTCTTGACTGTGTGACAAGCTATTGATGAATGACTAGAACTTCCATCTTTAGCAAGCGTCTTCATTTGGCAACGTGTCCCGGTGGAGATTTGCTTGCAATCGTTGCCGGTGTCAGCTAGGAATAAAATACTGGAATCGTCGCATGTACCTTTTAATAGTCCAGGAGGACCCAAACGGGGGCAGTGAAAATAGCTGATAATAGCCCCAGTACGGCCTTTAACGATCCAGGAAACGTTAAAACAACGTCCTACGTACGCGTCCTGTCACATATTTCTAGTTTAGCCTCTCTGATCCCCAGGGGATGTCCCAATGTACCCACGGTTGACTACGGTTTCGGAACTTAACCCTTGATATCTTTCTGATCTTACAGTCTCAGTAAGATTATAATAAAGTCCTTTTGTGGGATAACTGGTTCACCCCGTTTTAGTTAAGCCCAAGGAAGATACCAATTCGATCATTCCAACGTGATAGTGTGAAAGTGAAAGCAGCTACCAAAGTTATAGTCATGTAGGGAGCCAGGTAGTCCAAATTTGAGATGAATTGTCCCTAAAAGTACTACAAATTCCAAAGGTTATTTTCGTAAACTAAAGGTATTAGGATGTTATTTAATGAGGTCTGCTTGGGATCTGCTCTTGCAAAAAGGTTTCATATCCAAAGTCATAGTGAGCCTGTTGGAAACAAAATTAGTTGAACCGACTTATGAACACCTGTAAGCCAATAAATCTGTCAGCCTGAAAAGTAATCAATATGTAGATGGGCTTGTTCGAGAGGTATGATAATGCACTTTAAGATGTTTGAGACAAACAAAGGTTCATTAAAACATTAAGAGATATACAAAGTACCCCATACCATTAAGATTTTGTGGAAAACAATCTTTTTGTACATGGAAGTTTCACCAGGAACCCTATATGAGGATACAACTCCTATTTCTTTGCAGGTTTGCAGTAGCTAGATGCGTGCAATTAAAATGCATACCTGTATATAGAGTCTTATATGGCTCTTTTTTAATAATTTTCATGAGAAATTGAGTAAAAGAGTAGAGAATTTTGAGAATTGCATACATTTGCTTAACTGTTTCTTCCCAGCTGCTGTTGGTCTCAAGTCAAGATAAAATATTTGGTATCACTGAATAGCTATGACCCTAGGCGTATTAATGCACGCATATATTTTAGAAATCTTACTGAAATGTAGCAAATAAAAAAAAATTGTTACCCCCTGTTCCTTTATTTCACTCGATTTTCCAACTCTTTCATCTGATTTGACATCTTCATCACTGAAATATCCCCTGTTCATTCTCTTGACAGTATGTTATTTACTTACTAAGAACTTATCATCAATATTACTGAGAGAATTTAAAGTAATTTTGCTTCTTCATCCTGTCTGTATGGTCAAAAAAGAAAAGTATCAAGTATATTTCTATCTTTCGTTATTTATCAACAAAGAGAGTGTAATGCGGTATGGTCCGCTGGCGACCCGAGTTCAATCCCTGGCGTGGCTTTGCGAATGGGTTGTCATGAGCTTTCCAAGGTCAGTCGTTCTCTGGTTTCCTCTACCCCCACAGACGAATGAATGCCACCATCTGAGCCATGGAGAGTATCTCGTATTAATCATTATACAATAGGTGTTCACCCATGCACCACGTTGAGGTCAAGTATAAATATTTTATTTTATTTATTTTTAGCTCAGTGGATAATGGGTCATCTGAGCTAGAGCAGTGATCTTTTGTCGGTCGGTTCGTCTCAGTTGTCCGTCAGTCTGGGCGTTTCTTAACAGTTCATAAAACAAAACAGATATTGTTTCAGAATCGAAAGTTTGCAAAAAATAAATTTGAGGCAAACCTGTAATTATAACTGCAATTTCTCTTTCGAGAAATTAAGCAAAAAGCAAAAAGACATGGAGAGCGCATCTGCTTAACTTATAACTGATCCGAAGTCTACAACATGTATTGTCACCAGAATACAATATTAACGCTAGGGTGGTAGGCTGCCGCTATATAACCCCTGCCCATATTTAACCATATAAAGCTAGGGATAGTTTAGGACTGCCTCTAGCCATGCGTGGCTGGTATATAATCACTTAGTTGGAGAAGGAGCTGTGTTATAATACAAAATATTTGTTGATTTGCAGAAAGTGTAAAAAAAATACACGCATCCATATCATATTTTCCTGAAAACGTGAAGGTATGGTTCTTGTAATCTTAACTTAAACAGTAAAGCAAATGAATATTATATGCATGGAAAGTGCTTTGCCTGACTTAATGCTAAAAATGCTACCTTATTGAATAATTTAATGATATTATTATTGTCTTATTTTTTTCTAATCTACATGTAGGTTTGTAAATTGAACATTATTAAATATAAGCAAATTGCCACCATATTTTCGGCTATTGTTACTTTTACAAAATGAATATATTTTTTATTGTATAAAATTATTTCTGGCCAGGTTTGTGAGCACTACGTTTTAAAAAATGAAAACAATAGAGTAATAAATGACTGATAATGAGTGGGAATTATTTGCAAAGCTAGTGAAAAAAAATATGACTTGATCGTTTTCAAGCAACGTTTCCCTTTATTCAGTCCTACTGATAAACATGATCTTTTTCCTAGAAAAAAATAGAATAATTAATTCAAGTGGCTCATTACCTGTGAAGGTACCCTTTCCAAATGCTTATATACAAGAACACATATAACTATACAGCTTAGCCCTTTTCCATTTGCTAAACTTTACAAAATTACAATCATGGTAAACTTCGATAAGCGCCGTGAACCATGGTTCGCTTGTTTCTCTCATGTATGACGAACACTTCTCTTTAACCGACATATATAAACACCGCATAAAAGTAAGTAATTCAAAACAGGCTTTACTGTAACTATCGTAAGGAAAGAGGCATTATAAAATATATGTATTCTAAATAAACACTTTGGATATGGGCACATGGATATGGACTTGCTTAATAATACTCCATCATAGTATAATAATAGGCCATCATGAATTATAACAATGGGTTTAAATGTAAAAAAGGGTATTTTCTTAATTTCAGTGAGGGAATATTTACCAAGATTCAGGTATAATAATGGTTTTTGTCCCACACTTACTATATGCAAAATGTCATGCCTGAACTACCAGTTCAACGGTATTGATATGTAATAGACGCCTGGTCGGCAAGCCAACCGAGGAACAAACGGCCGGACGGACGACACATAACAAACGCCACCGCTCATATCACAGTCAGTTATTAGAGCTGGATTTTTTTTAATTAAACATCTAAAAGAACCTTACCAAAGTAAAAAAAAATAGTACTTCGCCCCCTATGTGGCGCGAGGGCGAACAACTTACTCACGATGATAGATGACCAACTGCAATGTTCTGTATTATCCTAAATAATAAAAAGTTAGAACTATACTCAATCACTGTTTTTGACAAACCTTGCAGGACCAAGAAGCAACATAACTTTAAATTCTCTTATTAATATTAATAATTAGTTCATAGTAGTAATTTATATACTGTCCAGAGAAGGAAATTACGATATCTCAGTGATGCAATTGTCAGCTGGAAAGATTTATGAAATTAAGGGGTAGGGGGTAACATTTTTTTCAAGTTTTTCTCGATTTCAGTTAGATTTCTAAAATATATGCATGCATTAATACACCTGAGATCATAGCTATCCAGTGATACCAAAGTTGTTATATTGACTCGAGACCAACAGTAGCTGGGAGGTAAATGTGAAACATAATACGCAATTATCAAAATTCTCGATTTCTGACCTTTTACTCATTTTCTCATGAAAGTTATAAAGAAAATGGTAACATAAGACAATATACAGGTATGTATTTTAATGACAAGTACCTTGCTACTGCAAACCTGCCAAAAAATAAGTTTTATCCTCATATAGGCTCCATAGTTAAGAGATGTTTTTTTGCAAAATCTTAGTGGTATGGGGTACTTAGTATAGCAGTGTATGTCACAATTTACCTTTGTTTCTGTCAAATGAATATTTATGTTAACGTTCATGTTCATACCTGTCGAACAAGGACAGAAACGTATTGATTACTTTCAGGGTGACAGAGTTATTTGCTTATAGTGTTCATAAGTCGGTTCAACTAAAATTCTGATTTTTTCCAACCTGCTCCCTTTGACGCTAGATATGAAATTTTTTTTGCAAATGCAGATTCCGATCAGACCTCATAAAATAAACATCCTAAAACCTTAAGATTGTGAAAATTACCTTTGGATTTGTAGTACTTTTAGTGAAAATATTATATGTACAACGGTGCTTACCGGCACACGCACGACATGCCATCCCTCCAGAGGGCGCATATGAGAAGTCACGATCAAGTTTACTATTTATGTACAGTTTTTACGTTTAAGCAGTTTACTTTACTTTAAATGATTTTCTCAAATGTATCGAGGAAAGCTGGGCATGTGGCTAAGTATAGCTAAGTGCGAGGAAGTCTGAGTCTGAGCAGGCGGCATAGCTGGTGCCTCATGGCCAGAGCTGGAGATTATACAAAGGTGAAGAGTAGTCTAATGCCATAGTATATGGTTGCATAGTACTGGTTTATCGAGATCCTGGCTTCCATGAAGACACACCTCATATATATTCGGGTGTTTTCATTTATGACTGAGTGTAACTAAATATATCCATATTGACAATAGACCTTTTGTAATTTGTCTACGGGGACCATGACATGAGTAAATATTCCTCTGGACGTAAATTCTGTTTTATTTTTTTTTCTTATTTTGGATTCAAATTCATGCGCGCGGTGCCGGATCAACAAACCTTTTTTCCCAAAAGTTCATCCCTTAATGGGATCACAGACAGCTGGGACGTCTGCTCGAAGGCCCTCAGCCGGCCCATTTACAACAATATTTACGAAGATCTACCTTGCTTTTTCCACTTGTGCGGTCCTGTCTGTTACAAACCACGCCTGGTCTGTTTACAGTTGTTAAAATTAAGTTATAGTTTTTAAATAAACTCACAGAGAAATTATATTTCCGTTGGTCATTTACATTATCTAACTACCGTGCATTTTAACACTCGTAATTTTATATTATAATTGATGTAAACTTCAAGAAAATCCTTTTACATACAGACATAATTAAAATTCTTGTCAATGCAAGAATATCAGGGATAAAAAAGTATATATCTTCAAGGTAATTTGTTCCACATTGTCCTGGCTGTATCGACAAAAGAGAAGTCTCCAAGGTATCATATTTCAGAGACCTAAAATATTCAGGTTCTTAAACAGAACAAATCCCACCAAAATGTCTGGTCCGAGAATATAACATTATTAAAGAAACGTTTGATCAAATGAAAACAAAGTACAAACGAGTTATTAACTTGTATAATCAAATACTTTCCAGCAAGCAGTATTTTTCCATTTCAGAAATGCCCAATTTTAACTGTGAAATAACTGTACCTATTATAATTCCAATATTTCTGAAAACCTCCTTGTCTATCATTGATGAGTGACAGTACCTACGGTTATATGATATCTTAATAAAATATCTTAATTTAGAGAATTAACAAATTTAATATGGGCAAGCATATGTGTGCCTATTCACGGTTTTGATTACGGACATCTTCTACCTTTTTTCTCTATTCTTTATTACTTAAAGCAGATTCTTACATTTTCAGCACAGTATGTATGTTCATATGTTTGTATGCATATATGTAATGTATTTATTATATGATCTGCTGGTTTGTTATAAATAAAAGGGTTACAGAAGCCGAGTTATGCAAGTAAAATCATTACGAAGATATGTTAAGGTTCTCGCTGTAACAAGTACCTTGGCTATGTATAAATGAATTTCACCTGGTACACCTGGCCGGGAGACGGAACACCTGTGAGTCATTGTCAGCTTAATTTAACAAAACCAAAGACAGATACGTGACGGGATTAGCTTACATTGAAACAACTATCATCACAAGATCGACCTTCTTGATCTTAACCATCCCTCAAGAGCGATCATTAGGAAGAGGAGTAAACTAAGCCAGCGAACCGTTAGGGGGATTCTGCGTAATAGAAGCTACCTGAAGCGACGGACGAATTACACTAAGCATGCCTGTTACACATTCTTTCTGACTCACCGATCGGATCACGCGCCAATTAAACGTATTGACGCGTACTATATATGTACCGAGAAAGCTGTATGGTGCAAAGACAAAACGGTCATTCACCGTGGTCCTTTGTTTCCTTGTATTAAGACACAAGGTGCCATTCTTTTTAAGCATCTAGGCCAACGTGAGCTCTGTGATGTCATGCTAAAGCCGAGTTAATAATATGATGATTGTAACTGTATGGGTATTACGGAACCTAATATCAACAGATCACGTAGTCGTGACGAGCATAAATTTTGCAATGGAGAAAAAAATCAGATTCTGCAACACTAGGCAGCGTGAAATGTCTAGGGGAATGAATAAAGAAGTCAGTGGTTTTTGTTAACAAATAATTATAATTTATTCTTTAAACAACCCGAACATTATTATAATATTACATTTCACTAAATCAATAAAATTACACAGTATAACAACAGTATAACAGCAAATCAATACAAATACACGGTATAATAAATAAAGTGTACAGTACCTGAATACCACCACTGTCACAGCAACAACAAGTCCATTAAAACCAATAATCCTCGTAAACAATTCAAATAGTCCAAAGTAAAGCTCTTGTAATAATCCCGAAAGCAAACTGGAGACAGGCCGCACTAAATCTGCATAGAATTCGTAGAATCCCTGTAACTACTGCATTTATCGGATAATTTCAAAACTGACTCACACTCTTCCGTGTCCGCTGGAATATTTTTTTCTCTCTTCCCTCTCTCGGCTCTAAAAAACAGCCTCTAATTATAACTTTTCATCCGAAAATTCTAGAAACCTCTACTGCACGAACAATCTAAAGAACCCAACAATACATAATACACTCGCCCAAGGAACATTACAAGACACGCGCTCGTAGAGCGCGACCCGCCTAGAAAGTTCCAGATTAGTATGAGCGCTGTGTTTACACGTCAGACCCCACGCGTGGGCCGGGCCAGCTCGCGCGTCTCCCATGGCAACGGACAATTCTAGCGCTACACAGATACATGTAAGACTGCTGCACACAATAAAAAAGACATTTGTAACAATGGATACTTGCAACAGTTTTCATGTATGTCCGTGCGTCCGACGTTTAACTTTTATGTCGTGCAATATCTAAGAAAGCATTCCTCAGATTCTTTTATTTTTAATAAAATGCATGGCAGGTTAACTTATAGATCTTCTCCATGCTTATATATAACCCTTTTTTCTTTGTGACTTTCATTTTTTTCTGCATTACTCTGGCCCACTTCTGTTTAACATTACAAAGGTCTAGGTACCTGGATAGGGTTTTCTCATAGCCGGGGTATTGCTTCTATTTAACAGTAGGATTGCCAGGGTTGAGATATAGTTTACCCCAACGTACATATATTTGCAATTTATTTTTACTTGCAAGAATTTTTCTTTTGGACTTAAAGTTCGTTATCATATATAACACTTTGTCCTTTTGGTAATGTATTTATTGATATGGCGTACATGTGAAAGTCACGTGGGTTCCACAAGAAAGAAAAAAAAAACAGCCGAGGGTGAGACATAACCTCATCTTCTTGGAAGCCAGGTCTCAAACTCGATTTAGCAGAGACCTTGCTTCAGATGGCCCCGAGCTTGACATTTCATGAAATATGAACAAGTAAATTTAACCAATCAAGTGGCTCGCACACGGCCCACTATTTTTGGTCAGGCGCCTCACGACTGGAGACGTTATGGAGGATCTGACCAATCATAAAGAGGCTTTTAACTTGGTGAGTTTCTGGTGCGTGTGTTTTTGTTGATATGATATTTCAACAAATTTGACCTTTGTGTACAGTTAACTATTGAAGCGATAGATTTGCTTGACCATTAAATAACAGCCCCCCCCCCCCCCCCCCACACACACACGTGTGAATGTTTCAAAATTCATGATATAGGAAGCCAGAAGGCCCGTTGTAATGAGGGTATCTGCTCTACCGAGTTTGAGACTTGGCTCCCAGAAATTTGCCGTTTGAACAACAATAGAATTGGCTTAGTGATGAAAATTTACCTACAAAATTAATATGGCCATCTCACCTTTTGTTTCCTTTAAATAGTGCATTAAAGTAAATGCTGGCATTTCAGCTCGTCAAAAATATGAACAAAAGCCTGAATAGCGTTATCTTCCGCGCTTGAGCTTTGTAAAAATATATCCACTGATGACGCGTCTCAAAATAAAATTGACTGAAGAATCTTTATTTGACAGAGGTCGTAAAAATGCCTTTCCGCCTGTCTCAGACAGGCAAAAATATGCACGGAAAGACATTTGTCATTTTGTACCAGTCCGTTGGACTTTTACAGATGCCTTCTTTATCTTCTCGTTCAGGCAAAAGATAGTTGTCAATAAAAGAGCCGGACGTCATGACCCTTACTCCTGTTCTCTTGTATGACGAAAGGCACAAAGGCGTAGACCTTGGATCATAAAAAAGATATGAACTCACAACCATACAGTCAAAGTATAGGCGTGCCTAACCATTACTTCAACCCTCAAACTACATAAAAATATCTTGAGATGAATAGTCAAGGGAAATTAAGGACCCCTTTGTAAAGAAAAGGTTCTAATGGCCGAATTATCCGTCCGAGTAATACATTTATATAGATAAACAAGATGTCCCTGTCAGCTGTCATCTCAAAGAACATATCTGCAAAGTAATCTATAAATATTAGTACTCGAGTCACTCATTGTGATTTTTAGGACATTATAAGCTTTGGAAATGTACGGTACATAAGTGTACAATTTCAGCTGCCTGAAATGTGAGCCTTCGTTGTGGGAGAGTGGTACTGCCATATTATCACTTCGATATAATATGAGTTCGGCTTTAAAAAAGTTTACTTTTTTATTTTATGTAGAAGATCATAACAGATAGCTACTTTTCCCGCGCTGCGTCAGATGAAACACGTCACATGGCTAACAGATTTCTCACAACATAATA
This sequence comes from Sipunculus nudus, assembly GCA_026874595.1. Lineage (NCBI taxonomy): Eukaryota > Metazoa > Annelida > Sipuncula > Golfingiida > Sipunculidae > Sipunculus > Sipunculus nudus. The sequence goes on along the minus strand of CM049306.1, from coordinate 33,557,861 downwards.
ACAATGCCTACATTTTTCAATATATATTTTATTTAAACCAGAATTTTAAATAAATATTTTTACCCCAGGTCTTTTTGTATTGAATTCAGTGTATAATCTTCAGAGGATTTCGGTGATCCTAAATAATAAAATCCCGAAGGAATCCATGTTTTCTTTGAAATTCGCACTGACAGTAAAAAAGTAAAATGCCAACGTAATACACTTCTAATGGAAAAGGTTATACCGTAGGAAAAGAAAAAGACACGGCTGTCATTCCACTGCTGTGACTGCGTTGTTTCTTTGATTACATTTTGTTTTTACTAAAACGATGAATCGTTAATGGTTTCAGACATTACTTGTCACTCATTTCGGATGAATGTGCTCTTTCGAGGACGGCAAAGTGCTCTTCAACTACCACAGGGCGGTTCAACTGTTTTGTTGTTTTTTGTGTCATCAGTGATAAATTTCCTTCGTGTGATCAAATGTACTTGTAATTTCAATATTCAAACCTCCCCCGCTGTGGAGTTGGGGATTATATCGGTTGATGAGTTTATTTCTTTATTTTTATTTTTGTCAATAGGGTTAAACCATCAGTTGCACTGTTCTTTTTTTTCTTTCTTTCTTTCTTTCTTTCTTTCTTTCTTTCTTTCTCCAGTCTGTGTTTGAGCTAAATGACAGTTGTGGCTGATCTTTTGTAAAAATATTAGGCATAGGTGACCCAATTCCTACACGCAGTAACCGAATCTTTTTAATAGCCCAGTTACGGCGGGTTGGGCCTTAAATGTTCACACTATATATTAGTACTTGCTAACTTTGGAGAAATGGATAGTTGTAAATTTGACATTTTATTGTTTAAGCGACAGTTAAAATCCGATCTATCATCCCCAAATGGCAAAATATTCCGACTGTGAAAACAGGAACACATGGGCATTGTTGGTCTGGTAAATAATTGCCTTTTTATCAACATCAGAATGGAGCGCGAAACCAGCTGGAACATTATTGATGGACACGGTAGAAAACTCTGAAGAAAAGGTCACAGGAGAGAACAATGCCCAGACCTGACGACAGACAGACTCCTCAGAGCTCTGTAAGCAGGCCACAGCTAAATGACTGGCTTTATGCGAGGTTTCTCACAGATAGATATTTCAATATATCACTTTGGGGGCCGGCTTAGACGTCTTGCATATCCCAGACTCTGCCCGGTAACAATGTTATAGATCAAAATCCCTATATTCGTTACAGGGTTCACATTGTAAATTTGACTAATAAAACAGAGCGTCATGCGGGGATGATTGTGTACATACAACAAGTTATGAGGGTGATTGTCCGGAAGGGAAATGTCACGGGGGTAATTGTCGCTCGGGGGAATTGTGTCGGGAGTAGTTATACCCGGGGGTTAGTTTGTCTGGGGGTAATTGTTTAAAAGGGGGGGGGTGTATTTGTTAGGGGTAATTTTCCGGGGTGTTATTGTCCGGGGGGTAGTTTTCATATCTTTTAGTTTGTTAAGGTCTAATAAATAATCGTCTAAAATCGTAAAATTGACATTTTAATGAAAACAATACTGACCTTATAGTTGTTAGTTGTATCTGTCTTGTCACAAAAGCACATTTCTGACGTTATAGTGTATTCATTGAAAAAAAATAGCATTTTAATTCATATGTCAACCCCATGTGGGATGTATAAAGGACCACGCGTCGGCTCGGCGAAACCAACGGAGTATTCCATTGCTTTTTGGTTAAGTATTTACTGGCGGTGCAAGGTATATCGTTTATTGACAGGCGTGCGGAAGCCGCTGGTCAGTCAGCCGGGGCTGTGCTTATATTATTACCGGCACATGATAATTGACACTAATTACTGCAAACACTTCCCCCTGCACTCTTACCCCTGAAGTTTAATGCAGATCGTAGAATTTTGTTTAGGCCAATGTCACTGCCCCTAATCACTGCCACCCGATACGGGTACAGGTCGTGGTAACAAATATTTGCCATGAAATATGAAATCACCACTTGTCGTTTCAGTCATTTTTTACCTTGCTAGGACTTATAACTATTTAACCCCATGTTCCATAATTACATCGCCAAAACCAATACCGAAGACATCATTGCCTCGGAGTGTCAGAGGCTGTCGCAGTGTGGCCAACGAGCAATGTCTTTGTGTATTTGTTACGGCAGCTGTCTGTGCCATATGCCACGAACGGACTAACATTTGGTGGAGGACTTGGCAAAATGCCGAGGGTGGTGCAGAAACATCAGACTGCGTTCTACGGACTATTTTTATCAGAGGAACGTGGAACTAACGTATACCTGACTTGGCCCGCTAAAAAATTTTACGAAGTGAACCGCGCAGGGGTTTTAGCGATGATAGCGATCGGGAAAGGAAGATCATGTGCTGCTGCTAGTTGCACGTATGATTGTGACAGGGGGATGCAAGCTGTTAATTGGATTAGGGTGTATGGCAGTTCGAATGTTTGCTCAGAGTGATCAGAGTAATCGTTGCTAATCAGCCAATTCACACCTGACGCGTGACCCGGCACGGTGGCCCCTGACCTAATTACCTCTGACCAGCCCTCCGGAGCTGTAAGCTCCGTCTACTTCTGTTTGACAATTCTCGAGCTGTCATTTAGCGTTAAATTTCGTCATTTTCACCATGACAAACACTTTCAATTTTGTGTATCGAAATCAATTCAGATCAAAATATATAATGAAACATACGACTATCACGATATTCCTATTTTACGCTGAAAATGAAATAACTCTTCCCAACAGTTTTTGATCATTTTCTAATAAACGACAATTCAATAGATTTCACGGTCTTCATAGCGATTTTTTTAAAACAAAACCCAAATTTAGAGTTTTCAGAGTTTTCATTAACGTTTTTTGACATGTAATCTAAAACGCGATTTTTTTTCTCTTTCCGATATCTGGTTTATTGTAGCAGTTATACGCCATTTTAACTAAATATGCATTGTTTGTATCTCCAATATAAAAAGATTAAAATTCAACAGAAAGTAAAAGAATATAAATATATTATAAAAAAAACACCTTGAGGTATTCTTTTGTACTTTCATATGATATTATTTTTACAAACATGCCATTTGGCAAATGTGAGTTTTATCACGTTAAAAAAATTAAACAATATTTAAAGTTTAAAATTTTCAAAGCAAAAACTGAGACACGTTCATATATATCTCATCAAACAGAGGATATTCTAAGGATTCAAAATATGCTTATAACATTGTGGCTAAAATTCATTTTATAATGGATTTAAAAGCTCAATTATACCAAGGTAGTTCTACGATTATTAGACCTTAAGAAAACTGTAAAAGGGGAGAGTGTTTAATTTAGATCAAGACGTACGTTTAACATGTTGCAGTGAACCTCCACTTGTTAATGTTAGGGGGGTGCAGGATAGGGCCATCATGACTCTGTAGGTATAGAACATACGTCACCAAAAATGGTATTTTCCGGGATTTTATACGAAGAACTAAGTTACGTATTCTTCTTCTGGGGGGTTAGGACATTGTATACATGGTATTCCACATGAGGAACTTTTGGTTTTGAATATCAGGTGTAAGCCACCAATAGAGTAGTCTTTCGATCGGAAGAACTCCATGAAATAATGGGCACTGAAAACAGAAAATGTATATAATGTACAGTTAATATATATTTGTCTCATATATATTAAATACTTAAACCTCTCACTAAAATAATATGGTTAGTGTCCTATCAGAAAAACAAATAAGAATATGGGAAGAATCTTAAACTAATGAATCGAAAACTAAATCTTGTGTTCGAAGAATAAATTCCGCTTGGAATCACGAGATCAAATTGGTCCAGTCTTCTTACCGTTTATGTTGGCTAAGGAGAAAGATTTGGTTTAATATCTCTCCATTATTTCAAATAAAATATCATCTCATCCACTCTTATATAGAAATGTTTTGAAATGACTCATTCAAATAAACCCGTCCATAAACTACTTTTGATTAAGCCAGCTTTTACGGAGTCCGTGGTGGCTGGTCATGGCACCTGAAATTAACAAATCCTACTTTGTAAGTTTCAGTGTCGCAGCTGGTTTTAATCATTAGTGCAGGCACAGTCATGTCAATTTCACTCCTCGTGACTGAGGATTGATCTGCGGACAGCACTATCGCTAATTTACCATAGATAACTTGTAATGCTAAATCCTTCAAGGCACTTCATGCAAAATTGTAGAAGATAAGTTTATAGTTTTTCACTCTTCTCATATTTTGTTTAGGCCTATTTTAATCAAGTTTGTCATATTGTTTATAACAAACTAACCTTTTATTGAACATGCCACACTCATTCAAGACCAAGAGAAAAAAAAAGGAAAAAGACTGACTGCTGTCATATTAGATGTCGAGAAAAAGTCTAATTTAAGCAGCACATGTTGCCCCCTAGAGGTAAAAATAATCAGATTGTGACATTTGTCTAGGATTCCGTGTGGTATAAACCAGAAATTATCCTTAATAGCAACAAAATCCAATAAATATATGATGTGGATATATCATATTTAATAGATAAATGATTATTTCCATGCTAACTCTGAAATGATGTCATTTAAAAGAACATCAAGTCAATCTTCTGCAGTTGGCATGTGTATGAGCTTGTACTTGCCAATACCATTAAACGTAGCTAGGCCAGTGCTTATGCCATTTCAGTCCCCTGGCATTAGAGAGTCTACGACTACAAGACTTACAAACCCAATATAATTGCCAACTGAGTCGAGTAATCACGTTTAACACAGTGAGGGAAGAGTCTTTTTACCGAACCTGTGATCTTATGCGATGGTGTTGCGTCGTCCGCTGGCCGTAGTCCATCGTCTGTATGATAGACCATACAGGAGCTAGCATAACCAAATTTTATGCAAGAAATCAGTCACCTAAAATACTCTTTCGGATTGAGCTTAATTGTTTTGGTTATATAAATACAGTTTAGATTTTATAGGGTAAAAGCTGAAAAAAATTTAAAATCATCTTCTCCGAAACTGCCCAGCCAAATTGTTCAATATTTCACAGAAAATATCGCTGAAACAATCTCTCTCAAGTTTGTTCGAATAATTCAAGTTTGGTGATATTTGGCCGAATTGCAGGGAGCTGAACTTAGTCATATTGCCAAAAAGTATACTAAAATTACAATCTCAGAAACGGCTTGAACTATCATCACCTAATTGTATGCAAATGTTGGTCACATGAGTCATATTTGAAAATGAGGTACTCGTGGCGCCACCTACATCGATCTTTTTTTATACGGGGGCCATTAGTCATCAGTGCATTAACACATAACTTCTCAGGAACAGCAGAAGCAAGCATCACCAAATTTTATGCAAAAATCAGTCGCTTGTCAAATCTTGCATGATTGAGCTTTTTGTGGCACCACCTGCATCAAATTTTATGGGGAAATAGCTAAAAAAAATTGAAAATCTTCTTCTGCAAAATCATTCAGCCAAATTGTTCAATATTTCATAGAAATGACCCCATATATTAACTCTCTCAGGTTTAATCAAATGATAAGCAGAACTGCATGTACATTTAGGCAACACATATAATTTCTGTCCATATCAAACGTATGTGTAAGATAAATCCAAGAATAAAATATATCTGTGTTCTGATTTTGCTTTCAATAGGCATCTGTTATTATTCTAACATTTTTATAAATAAAATCTCATGAATATGTAAGAATGAAAATGCATTGTAGCCATAGTCAATCAGTATTAAAGTTTTGGCAACAGGCCAGGATTTTGTCTGTATCTATAAAAAGCTTTTGGCAGCCTGACAACTATTTTAGATTTTGCAACAGGTCAAGTGTCAGTCTGCATTTATTTATAGCTTTGACAGACTGTCAACTATATCAATTTAGGCAACGGGCCAAGAATTCACTCGGTGCATTAGCTGCACCTGCATATCAGTTTCACTTCACTTAGGGGCAACTGCCTGCCTCATTTGAGCTTGGCCATCTCAGTGCACCTGACTTAGATGTTGATGTATCAGCCTGAAATGGTGCATGTCTGTACATCTCGGATAGCTTCGTCTGCACAAGACTGGTGGTGCCACCTACAATAATTTTTGCAAAGTGTATGTCCCTGCTTATTCCTCAGGAGTGATTTGATATGTCAGCCTAAAATTGTGCATGTCTATATATCTCGAATAGTTTTGTTGTATAAAAGGCTTGTGGCGCCATCTACAATGGTTTTGGGTTTCATACATATGAGCACATAGCACAACAGTGGTTTGAAGTATCTGCTTGAAATTGTGCATGTCCATACATCTTCGATGGCTTTCTCCTACACAAGACTGGTGATGCAGCCTACAATCATTTTTGTATTGTGTGCACATATAATAGATTCAGGAGTGACGTTTGTGTAATTGGTGCTATTTCTCAAGTTCAAACAGTTTAGTACTTGCATTGTACATGTACATATCACACATGTACTTGTAAAGTAAGCAAGTACTATAAAAATAATGGTCAAGCGTGTTAGTATGGAAGAATTATACCTGATGTGTATCCCATCGCACAGGTTCGCATTATGCCTGTAGGCCTCGTTCATAAAAATTCAGGGAAACACCGGACTCCGTGTATGCCCATTACAACTAAAGAAGAACAATCATAATCTGTCGATTTTTTTCGATTTATCTTCTTAAATTAATCGTCTAATCTTCAACCTTTCTCCCATATGTTTAAGATTTCACCCTCAAATGCCTGCTCATTTACCAATATATATTATGTATCTATGGTTATATGCATCTGTAATATTTGCTTATAAGTTTGAATAAAGGGTATATATATATTCCAATAAAACACATAAATGTTCAATAAAAAAGTAAAATGTGTTGACCTGAAGCTGATAAAGTATTATTATTACAATATTTTAAATTGTTAAAATTGCGAAAATTCACATTGGAAGAAACGTGGAATTACCCATAGACTACGTAAAATTGTTATTGTTTGATAAGATATTTAATACCATGCATTGCTCCATCTTGACACTATTAATATATGTGGAGATTTTTTTTCAGTTTTTTTTTTTGTCCAAGGTTATTATCTCATATTCTATAAACGTTCTGGACTTCTAACGATTTGACATGGTCCAACAGAAGAGTCAAACAAAAACAAGGCCCGTTTATAAAATGATTTTTAAAGCGGTCCATTTTTTGCATGTTGCATAATTATGTGTGTTTTGGAAAATTAAAAAAAAAACACGAACAGGCGTTGAAAGTGTGACAGAGTACACAATAAGGGATGATGGTTATGTTACAAAAGTTTAATAAATCCTTAATATCGAATGATTAATTGCACTGAAAACTGTGTAACCTCACAGATTAGCTGATTGGAACGTACCATGGACCTGTCCCTTGGAGCACGGCTGAAGAAATGTTACCACTTATTGATAAAACATACCACATGATCCGGAAAGGGCTAAGCGAACGGGTAAACCAGCAAGCCAATGAATATATGTCCGACATGTCCGTCCTTTATGATATTTGTTCAGACAATTAAACAACATGCCCCTTCAGTAAATGAAGAGGATTAGTGATAGCCTATAGTCAAAAGCTTTGGAGTCCAGTGAATCTCTAATATAAGCCAGCATTAGCCCTGATTACTGGATAACTCTTTTTTTTAGAAAACAACCCGGGAAAGATAATATTGCACCCTTTATACCGAATATTTTTATATACTTTTTTTCGGGACAATACATTCATTTATGCTTTGCTAAGGTGGTATATGTATGTGTGTTAGAGCGATCGAGTAGGAAATAAGAAATGAATGGCAGACGGAATATAATATACCTAATGCTGTGTCGCATTTAGATATTAATATCCTAACTCCTACAAAGTCTTTCATTTTGCCTCACCAATCATGTTTCTGTACATGCTTGAGAAATTAAATATGAATATTTAAAATTAATCTTCTGTTAGACAATAGAAGGTTATTTCAGAGGGCGATGTGTGTTGCACATAATAAATTTCTCTGTCTCAGAATATAATAAAGAAATTGAAACAAACACGCCTTCTTGCATAAGAAGTGAATACCTATTTCTTACGTAACTAGAGTGTGCAATGTAGGACTTCATATGTGAAGGAAATTGATAAAACGGAAAGATGATTTATGAAATATACATCCCTAGGAGTGTCATTTTTGTTCAGTGTGGGGGAGGGCATTAAATAAATGATAACCCACATCATCATATTCTACACTGAATACCAGACGTTATCCTAAATTAAAGACAAAGGAATCGATTCTTTCGTGGAGAATAATTGAACTTTTGAAAAAGAAAATTTAAAAAAAGTATATAACTGACACTTAACATATAGTTAAGTGCAGAAATAGGTAAGAAAAGGCCGACCTCACTACACATAGTTTGTTCGTTTGTTCGTATTCATATTTATATCATGTGGAGGGCGCGCCAAAATAATCCAATCTTATTCAAATTTTCGACATAATTTCATTCATTGTCTGGCGCCAAGTCACGAACCAGAGTTTTTCAAATGGCATTTTGCGGATAGTGTTCTTCCATGTACATGTGCAACCAACCACCTTCAACTGCAGAGTTTTTCTGTATGTCAATATGGTCGCAACCGTTGAATGTATGCCGTGATTACTAAGGGCCTGTAGATGGATAAGGTCTTACATCCGTTACTGAGGCATTATAAGAACCCTTTTATTACCAGGAATTACATACAGTTCATTAATATTGTTACGAACATAAAATGCTCAGGGGAAAATTCTGGGCCGATCCGGTCGATGGCGCACATCCCCGGCGTTCCAACCGCTCCGCTGGCAAAGCAAGCTTCACTAGCGAGACAGTTCTGTCCGCTTTTATGTCACCCCGTAACACACCCACTGTTGAGAGCGTTTTGCTATCAGAACAAGACTAATTTTCCCAGGAGTAACACTTGGTGAGCTTATTCCCTTGACCACAAAGTTTACCGTCATCCCGGACGAGCCCCCATTTTGTTACGAACACAAATTCTGGGCCGATCCGGGATTCGAACCAATATCGGTGGCGCACATGTCCGGCGGTTGGAACCAGTAACAATATGTTAGAGTCAGCTGGAAATCACATGAAGTCTATCGGTGTGACAGGTAAAAAGGTAGCTTTAATATTTTATCCTCCACTAAATAAATAGTATTAAATTTAAAAAATGAAATGAAAAACGAATTTTTGGACCAAAATGTTCATTCCGAGTAGTGAAATTGGTCCTAGTTACAACGTTTGTTAATATCTGTTTGTTAAGGTTTGTTAACGTATAACTTAATGTCTCTATATTTCATTAATGTGGTCTATGAACACAAAGGGTCATTTTATTGATTCATTAGTAAATGTTTAAGACCGTAAAACTACTGTAAATAAAGACCATCGCCTCCTTTTCGAATTTCCAGAGTGCAAACCGATAGGTCATATGATCTAAAACTAACAAATCATACCTTGTAAGTTTCAGTCTCACAGCTGGTTTAAATCAGTCATTAGAGTTCACAGTAATGCTAATATCTATCAGTAAGGTCACGGATATTATATATTCCTGGGTCAAGCTATAAACCCTCAATGTTTCATCCATGATTTAGAGACCATTCAGGGAAAATGTAATACAATGGTTCTTTTGTCCATGACCTACTCTGCAACTAGTTATCATTGAAATACACTGTGCATTTTTAGACAAACATACAAGCTTAAGTGAAAACGAATACAACATACTCTCCTATATAAGCTCATATACATCTACATGGCCTCTAATGCTAGGTCAACCCCCTGGCACTTTTAGAAGGCCAGTTTTCTAAACAGACGATGATCTGGTTATAAACTGATAATTTCTCATCTTGTTTGTGTGATTGTTTTATTTTAATCAAATATACTCGATTTTGTTATAAAATACATTTGAAATCAAATCAAGAACTGTTGACATAGAAGTAAAAAAATACATGAGGAAATGCCTATTGGTGTCGAATTAAAAGTAGGACGATAGTTGAATAAAAGCCGCACATGGCATCCATTTTGCGTATAAAAACTACAGGAAGCACGGAAGGTGGCTTTGTTTTGTGCAGCATTTGACCTTATCTGGTTTAAACATGCGTGTCTTTTAAGACTACTAAAACTAATCGAGATACCGTGTAAATTCTCTGATCTGACAGACAAACGGTATTCTGTTGATATAGTTAGATGTTGAGATGTTGTCAGTTTAAAATTAGAAGCTCAACTTCTGCAATTGTTATGTATATGGGATTTTAGAGTGTAAAAGGTTTGTTCCATGTTATCCCCCTTAACAACAGGAAATACGTTGACGGTTACGGTCTAATATTCTAGAAATAATCTTGATATCTGACAATATATGAAATGGTCAATTAGAAGAGTTCACCTTGTTTTGTAGGTGTATACAGGTGTTTCGAGACAACTGAAATTAACAAACCATTTCATGTTAGTTTCAGTGTCACAGCTGGTGTTTACAACCCACAAATAAATTATTCCACTCTTTGTGACTTCAGGTAGATTTCATCTAATTTTTCACCTTTATTTTCATTAGATAGGTCTAGATGTCTGCGTAATTAGCAGCAACGCCCAAAAAAATATGTGTAGGAATACTTCTTTATAATTGATCGCTTCCTATTCCCAAACATATTCGATCTTTCATATATTTTAAGTCTCTCTAAATTGTTGGGAAATATACAGGAGTGAATGACATTTTGTTTATCACCCTTGAATGATATTTCGTAAAGCACCCTGAATACGTTGTTAATTCAAATTATGAGACAACTCATATTCAAAGGTCGAGTCACCTTTGGTCTAGTGTGAATCGTTTGCACTATTATGAAACAATCAAAACCTTAATATTTATATTAATATAGGTCCACCATAGACCGGTAATGTTTCAATTAAAATGCTAAGTTTCCCATAAGAAAATTCCTTATTGATATCACCAAATGGCCATGATAACGATGTTGAAGAAATAAAAATCAACGATTCTTTGCACGGCGTGTAATTATCTGTTTTGGAAAATGAAAATTAGATATTTGATATGTTAGGGAGGGTTGGAAGCGTGACATAATACATGATTATGAAGGTGGCAAGAATATATTAGCTGAAAAGAATGTGTACCACAGACCTCTCTTTTAGGGCGGGGCTAAGGAATGTCTCTTTAGAATTGCTATTGGTTGCTGTTAAAACATGCCATATAAAATGGAAAATGGCTTGCCGGAATGGAAATAGAATAACAATCTAATCCAGCAAGCCAGTGTGTATATGTTCGACATGTCCGTGCTATTTAATATATCTTCCAACAATCAAACAACTTGGCAACTCAGCAAAAGAAGAGGGTTGGCAAAAGTTTATGGTAAAAGTTTTGGAGTCAATGTACGATATAATTAAACAGGAATAAACCAGATAATCTATAGGATAGACAATTTCACCGGCATAAGTGGTATCTTTAAATTTGTTCAAAACAATACATTTCCGAATGCCCCGCCAGAGTGGTAAATGCATGTTAAGGCATGTCATATTGGACATTGATGGAGAAGTAAAGAATAGGATTTTAAGTCTCAAACATTTGTATATAACGGGGGGGGGGGGTGGTGGTGGCTTGCATTTGGTATCCACAAATATATAATGATAATTGTTAAAAGAAAGGACCAAATGAGAAAAAGATTTCTTTTCACATCATGTGTCAAATTGTTTAAACCCATGGAAGGATTAGGATACACCTAACATGCATCTGGTTACTATAGCTGAAGAGCATTCAAATATTAATATACTTACTCTATTAAGTCCATTATTTGGCCTCAGCAATAATGTTTCTGCACATGTTTTTAGAAACTGTACTTTATATAAAAGTAATCTCCATTCAGACAAGAGAAGGTCCGGGTGTATGATACTCTCAGAGAAGGATGTGTATCGCAGTTTATAAATTTCCCTGTCTCAGGGAAAGAAATTAAATTAAAAGGAGTTCGTTCATACGGAAGCGTATTGCTGCCATCAGGTAAAAGAGAAATAAATTATGTATCTCGTATGTATGAGATAATATGTCGTACGTACGATATAATATGTCGTACGTAAGTGACATTATTTCGTACGTAAGGGGATATTTTGTCGTATGTACGAGATAGTATGTCGTACGTACCAGATAGTATGCCGAACGTACGAGATAACTAACTTATTTTTCTTTTACCAGGTGGTACCAATACGCTTCCGTACGTTCACAAGAAAGTGACAACTTATTTATACCTAGACAGGACAACGACATTTATACATATGCAATCAGAACCATCGTTATACATACTATGTCCCTATTTTTAAAAAAATACCTAATATTCATCTGTTATATTTTAGTTGTGTCTTTTGATTGAGAAAAACTCAAATCCAAAAATATGTGTTCTTATCATATCCTTTGCCCTGCGTGGGCTTTATTATTTACGTTTGCAACTAAATGCGTTAAATAAAGCGTGATTCGTTTTACCGATAGAGGTAAACAGTGCCAGTTCTTATTTGAAAAAAGTCGGCCAGAGAACCGTAATTTACTTATATAATTTGCCGCGAGATGGCAGTACCTGGTCTAAGCGTTGTGACACAGCGTGAGGTAGTTTGATGGCTCGGTTAGTGGTAGGTATTAAGTCTTACCACTGCATCGGCTGGGCCAGTCTACTTTCTTCTGAGTCTTAAATTAAGGAGAGCAAGAAGATACATCAGCCTCTTTTCGTCTTTTTATGTCTTTTGAACCATAAAACACACCGATTTAACTTCGTATGCATACTAGTGCCCGAAAGGCATATTTTCTTAACAATTGCTGGTTAAATCACTTCTTGTAACATAATTTCTAGCTTTATACTTTGTGAAAGCTCCTGCTATCTTTATTATAACAAAGCTTGTTGTAATCAATAAGACCAGAATCTGAATGTAGTGAGCAGGATTAAATCTTCGTTATGAAGTGCTTAAGGATTGAAACAATGAAGGTGGTAATTTACTTTGGAAAGAAATGTTATCGAGGGGCCTGGATAGGTGACTGGTAGAACGCTCGGCCCTCTTAACTGTCGACCCGGGTTCGATTCCCGGCGTAGCTATGCGAGTGGGTTGTATTGGCCCGTCCAAGGTCGGTGATTTTTCCTGGTCCTCTGGTTTCCTCCAGCCTTACCGACTACCGAGCGCCAACATCCGAGCCATGGAGAGTGCTTCTTATTAGTTATTATAACTAGTTGTTCAATACACGTAAAACAACAAAAAGTTTAACTATAAATGTTATCGAGCGAAATTCATGACGCCCCTTTGACACAAGTGAAAATATGTATATATCCCAGCATAACAAACATAGGCGTGCGCAGGATTTTAGGATTTTAGCACAGAGGTATTTTAGTTGAAAGGGCTGCCCACTGGTACATTTAAAAAAAATGGAATAGAAAAGTACACTGGTATTTTAAGTAAATTGCATAAATGCATATTAGTTTAACATTAAGAAACCTTATACTAATCAATAATAAACCTACGCTCCCGAGGCAGCGGAAATCTTGCGCTTCTAAAGAAGCACCTGATTTTCATGCTGCCAGCTTTGACCGTTTATGATATATTTAGACACCAGATGCCGGTTCGTTGTCCCCTGAAATAAACGTGCGTATGATGTGACAAGCAGCCAATCAGATGTCAATAAACAAACACTCGACAGGCATCCTGGCTCCGCCCAAAGCTTCGCTTCAAGCGCCGCTTGATGAGAGTACTCGGTCGAATTTAAATTGCTCCCTCTGCATTCTCGCATCATCGACCGATTCGATTATGACATTATGACTGTGTTAGCGTAGCTATGTATCTGTTGTCTGCAGATCTGAAACCAGCCAGCAAGGTGTGCACGCAGCCTTTGTTGTTACGTTTCGTTTGAATTACAGCTCACCGGCCTAGCATCCTATGTGCCCGAGGCCCTAAGCAAACCACGTCTGGGGCAATTCTGTCTTAGCCGGTGGCCTGTTTAGACGGTTACCGGGGCGATGAGCTGTCACTCAAAACGAAATGAACATGATTGGCTCCGTGTATTCCTCGCTTGGCAGTGTCTTCTTCCAGCACAACGTCTCATCTGATTCGACAAAAATACAGTGCTCCCCTCTGGTGTAGCAATTCAGGATACGAAGTCATAACAAATAGTGCTTACGATATAGGTAGTGGCCTATAGGTAAAGCGCTGTGTAAAGAGCGTATAATAAACCATCTCTGTTCTTGCTGTTTCAAATGAATACAGAATATATTTTAAAATAATATGTAAATTGTCATGTATCAATTCGAAGTAATCCAGATATAAGAAGTATACAGATTAAATAAAACAAAGAATTAAAATTAGTGCTTTATCCAGATGAAGCTACTGTTAAAGTTAAAGATACAGATTCAGTTAAAAATGTATTAGACTTATTTAAAAAAATTGCAAAATACTCAGGTTTAAATATAAACAGAGAAAAAACAGAAGCTATGTGGTTGGGGAAATTTAAGGATAGAACAAATAAACCATCGGGGCTTAGATGGCAAAACCATGTAAAAGTGTCAGGTACCTATGTGACAAATAACCTTGCCTAAATGAAAAAAAAAATTTGAAAAAAAAATCAAAATATATATGAAATAACAAATTTATGGAGACAGAGGAATTTATGTTTATATGGTAGGAAACTAATTGGAAAAACTCTGTGTTTCTCCAAACTTGCACATTTAACTGCAAATATTCCATTAACAAAAGAGTAGAATCAATAAAATGATATGGGCTTTTATATGGAAAGGGAAGAGAAGGGGTAAAGTGAGAAGAGAAATATTGATAAAGCCAATATCAGAAGGTGGTATGAATATGTTAGATATAGAGAGTTTCATTGAGACTCAACATGTTATGTGGCTGAAGAAATATTTAGATAAATTTAAGAAAGACTTGAAGTTGTTCTTTGAATTTTTCTGTCATTATTTTGGAACAATAGAGTTATTAATGGAATGTGAGTATGATGCTAAATTATTAAAAAATAAATTACCAGAAATATACATCAGTGCTCTGATAGCATGGAAAAAAATCCGTTATCAAACCTTTTCTAGCCCCATTATCTGGAATAATATAAATATAACAGCAGCGGGTAAATCTTTGTTTTGTAAATCATTGTATGAAGCAGGGTTTTTGCATATAAACCAGATGTACAGAAAAAATGGAGATATTGTATGTTTTTGTCATTGGGCTAACCATGCAAGGTGCCAAAAAAGTTGATTACCTTGTGTATAGAACAATAATATGTCAAATAAAGAGAGCAAAGTCTGAGAGACAAACATGTATTGAGGGAGACTATCTTCGCCACAATTGTAACTCTAAACAAGGAAATATAACGATTAATAATATTAAATCCAAGCAGGACGATTTTAAAATAAGGAGGCTCAAAAACGTTGAAAAGATATCAACGGCGCAGCTGTGAAAACGTGACTCAATCGGCATTTATATTGGACTGGTAAGTCTACGCTTCTTTTTCAGAATGTACACATATACATATCTAATGAATACAGCAAGCATGTACATGAAAAATCAGTTGACAAAGATTGACATGAAAACAATGCCGTCACATTAACACACACACACACACACACACACATATATATATATATATATATATATATATATATATATATATATATATATACAACTTGTATGAAGACAAATGGATATAATAATATGACAGGTGTACATTGAAACTTGAAAACCAGCTCTTTTGTAAATTTTAATAGAGGAATAAACACAATTTGACAATCCTATTTTAAGATTCCGTTCTCGTGACACGGTTATTTACTAACAATTATAATTATAACACATAATCGATTGTGTTTTAATGATTGCTTATGGGTTCAAATGCGATGAATTACACCTATATCAAGTATTAGAGTTACTAGAAAATAATCTTTTCTTATATTCAGTCTTTTTTAATTCCTAAGCTAACATTATGTAAAGTGTAAAAGCCCGCGCAACGTGTATGAGATACAAGCCAGTATATGTATCAACACACTTAGGTACATACCATGTTAGTTGTGTATTTGCGACCACTTTGAAGTGGACGGCGGTGTCAGCTTTAAAGGCTTTTAGCGTTAACATACAGTAGTATTAACATAAACATCTGTGGTACACTGCAATTAATCAATTAATCTGGGACTGGGATACAGAATTGTTCCCATTATTTATTTTCAGTGGCAGGCCAATATATCAGTTACCGGACACTGTACATTCATATGAACTTTGTATCTAGAGAGATTTGGGATTGGGGTACATTATTGTATCCATTATTTATTTTCAGTAGCAGGCCAATTTATCAGTTACCGGAGACCGTAAATTCATATGAACTTTGTATCTAAAGAGATTTGTGATTGAGGTACATTATTGTTTCCATTATTTATTTCCCATAACAGAACAATATATCATTTACCCGATACGATACGTTATTATCAGTTTTGTATTTTAAGACCTGTGTCATTGAACCAAAATTTCTGACGATATCTGTATATGATAATGTTTATTCCTAACGAAGGTTTATAAGGAGGAAATATTTTCACTACCATAAGTAAAATATACGCATAAACATCTTTTAAGAACCTTTACTATGGAGATTTCTTTTGAAATAACCCTAAAAACCATTTATAATATATCTTGTCTTTGTTCATCTGTCTGTCGCCAAAGCATTTAAAAATGAGAATTTTCCCCCATGTGAATTATTTTTCGACGTGTGTGCTTTGACTTCCTGGATGAGGACTGTGGATACATGAATCGATATGATCCAGTGTGACCGAAGCAGAAAATGGAAACGTCCACTCCCATCCATGCAAATGTATAAATCTGATTTAGATGGATTAAAGAGTGTAAGAAACCAACACCTCTTGCCCTGAAGCCAAGGAAATTTGATGATCGCCCTTTTTAATAGTGACACAACGATACACTATGAACCCGGTGCGCTTGAAACACCTAGGGGCCTAAACAATCTCGAGTATAGTATTTGAATCTATATATTCCCAAGTTGATTAAAAGTATTTTGATTATGTCCATCAAGAAAAGGCAATGCTAAATATAGCCGGTTTAAAAAAATTTAAAAATTGTTTAAAGACAAACAAGTCCCCTATTTAAGAATCATTTTCGTATTTGAATGGTAATGTTCTCAGGGCTCGAACGCCTTCACACTTACAAACGCAAATATAATGAATCTCTGCTAATATTAGATATTAACAACCGAACTTTAGCCAATTTCTAAGAACCGGGCTTGTACCGAATTGTTCTTAAATTAAATAGTTCCAATTTTACAACAAGAATGATAGATTATTTTTATTATTATTATTGTCAGTTTACGATTGTTATTATCATGAAGTACATATAAAAAAAAAACATTAAAAAATTGATGTGATGAGCCGTGAGTTTAAACGGATTTCAATTTATCCATTGCTGTATTTAAAGTGCCAGGCGCGGATCCCCCTCCCCCCCCCCCCCCCCCGGCTTTTAACCAACGACCTTTTCTAGATAATTTTTATGCATGACACCCGTTGACCCGTCTCCCTGCAAAAAAAAATCCTGGATCTACGCCTGAAGTCCGATTTAAACCAATCTTAGCAAAGTTGTAAGGTATATAGTCGGGTAAGGCGTTACCTTAAATTTCGATAAGGGGAATAATAAGGACCGCTGGTCGCATTGATCATAGACAAAACTACCATTGCAATAGCAAGAACGTTACCTTTAAAAAGTTGTTTCCAGACCAAGATGGTCTAGACCTACATCAGTGGTCAATGCTTAAGATACTAACTTAGGTTTGGATCTGGGTGTATCATCTTACCGTTACTTGTATACAAATTGACTTATATTTGATGGCTTTGTAGTAGATATAATGATTTTCACTTCAGTGGTGTATAAATATATAAGCCAATATTATATATTTACCCAGCTGTTAGCAGTAAGCACTCTTCGACAGCTATAAATATATACGTCTAAAGCCGACAGATGTATGGACGCGCCCAAACACGCATGGCCAAGCTAACATATAAACATCTGCAGAAGAGATCGCAGATCTTATGAAGTTGGTTCCGACAGTAACATCCGTAAACATAAACAACGGCGGTGCCACCGGCATGGGCCACTTCCACGTGCGTAAAGGAAATATTTATACAAGCAGGTATCAATCACCTCTGGAAAAGCCAGACGCTCATCTGACTAAGCTCAGGAAACCTGACTGTTGTTAGGACGATTAAGCCTGTAGAGGAAAACTGTCTACATGGGAACATTCGTTGGCACACTAATGCGCCAGCAAACTATGACGTTTATATTTTCAGCTGCCCAGTACACCCCTTTGCCAGAGGTCGTTTCTGCTCAAAACTAACCAAAAGCTCATCCTGTTTGACACTGTAGGACGACTATTTGTCTCTCATGTCAAACTTTAAAATCAAAATGTGTCACATTTTAAGGAAACACTTTAATATTACTTTTCTTTGTGATGTTCTTACCACAAAAACACCAAAATTCATGTAATTTACCATAAAAGTAAGCTTTTCCGAAACATTATTCCAATCTTATTACCCTATTAATTTTTCAGTACATTCCATAATTTTCATTTCTCAAAATTTCTGTATGACGTTTGATATATTGTCTTCGTCGTTCTCGTTTGCCTTAGAGTACCAACGCAATTAATCCCGAAATAAGAGACAGAGTTTTATTTGTGTTAACCAGCAAAAAATCCTAATAAAGGATAAGGTTGAACTACTGAAACCAGCATTTGACTGGTTATGAAAAACTGAAAGTTTAAGGTTAAGAAAAAGACATACGGACGTAAGCTGACTGGGATGAACAGTTCTTTTGGCATTGCTTTAGCAGAGGAAAATGTTGTTTATGTTAAATTTCCAATTTGAAAACGTAATTTGCCGACATACGGAGTTGACAGCTACAGAAAACTTGTTTATGTCTGGAGCAGTAATAGATTTACATTTGGGTTGAATGGCCTACAACTTGAGGTCTCATAATATATAGGGACCTCGGCATCCTGAAAAAAAGTTTGTTGTTAAATTTATTTCTTTCAATACTGTAAAAATATCAAAAAGGTCTTCGCAAAATTATGATGATTTAAATTTAATAAATCATAATTTTACCCATGTTAAAAGTTAGTAATCTTCTGGTCCTAATGAATGAATAAAAACTTTAAAAGATACCGTTAATATGTATCTAGCCAGGCTTCAGTAAACATGTACTAGTGTAGAGTCAGATTGACATCAGGAATACCAATAAAGAGCACTAAAGATCTGTTCACAATCCAATCCAAGTCAGTTCTTCTGTCATTTTATCTTTTTTGTTACTTTTCTGATACGATACGCCAAAAAGGAGATACTTTAGACTGATTTAAAAAACTATAAGTCACTTAAAGTTTCCATAGGCGCAGTATATTCAGGACACTTTAGACTGATTTAAATAACATAAAGTCAGGTAAAATTCCATAGGCGCAGTATATTAATGCTCTATTGATAGTGGAAATGCTGAATGGAAATTCGAAGTTGATTTCAATGATTTAACATTTTACATATCCGTTTGACATTCAGATTATATTTAATAGAAATCTTTTATAACATTATATTATACAACTGCAGTGTTGAAAAAGCATATGGTAATCTATGATTTGATTTTAAGTCTTTGCAGTAGATGAATTCACGAGTCGGCTATGCTGTGGAACATATTAAAATCGTTTATTGTATCATATTTTATATTATATCGTATTACATGGTGTGATATGATATGATTTGATAATATATTATGTTATACTTTATTAGTGATGATTATAATGGAGGTCAAAGACATTAGTTCAGTAAACAATGTTTACCTTTGATAACTGAAGGTACTAATAAAAAAGAATAAACTTTATTGAAATAGTGTGCATATAAGCTGGTATCTATTAAACGTGTTGGACTAAATTACATTTTCAGTAAATTGACCGGACCGATCATTTTCCCATACAGTGAATCCTAATTATAATTTACGTCTGATATTAATTTTATATTTTAAATTTATATAATAACTCATTCTGTATTACAGAAAAAAAAACAAATTGTTCAGATTTCTTACCAAGAGATAATCAATTCCTAAAAATTAATAAAATACCTGTGGCTGCAAATGTGAAGAACCGGAGTCACGTTAGGGACATGAGCAAACTATTATTTTTCTCATGCGCAGAAAGTAATACGTCGTTCGAACGACCTGATATTTCGTGCGCACGACTTCTTATTTCGTGCCAACAACTTATTTATTCGTGCACATTCGATCGTGTCCCCAACGGGGTTCCGAAGTTTTACAACATAGAGATCACATTTCTTTTTCTTAACATGTTTTAAAAAATCCATACTTTGTTTTTATCACCTCCTACTATAAGAAGGACTGTGTAGACTGGTATCCCGCTCTATTATGGCCCTCAGCCAAGCAAAGAGACGGGCGTACAACGCCATCTTAGGTACTCCCAGTTGCAACTCCGGATTACCAGTAGACTGGTTCCAACTTAAACCGGTTGTTATGGAAGCTCACGGAATCATGGTCGATTATCCGTGATGAGTTCTTGTTAAAATTTAATTTAGTTATTTCTATTTTTTAAATTTTGAAGAATGAATTGTTGCACAAAATTTAAATGATGAATGTATAGAAATAATACGATATGCTGAATGTTTGATATTCCATTGTTCGTGGCATTGATTTTTAATTAATATCTATTAATCTAATCATTACTGTCACATGAAATATACACCCAACTTTGGCAACTTCTCTGAGCAAACGAAATGTTTATTTATCTCATATATATTCATACTGGAGTTGGAACCAGTCTACCGGCCGGGAGTACATATTTCCACAGATTAATTATCACCTTGGGTATTGCTGCTGTCACTTACCATCTTATTTCTTTTAGGAAGTATATAAAATCAGTAATTAGGATTATGCGTAAATAATTAAACCTATAAATCATTCACTACGCTTCGGCCTTTTGAAATTAGTTCGGATAAGTCAAAACAAAAGCCTTTTGTTTTGACTTAGCCGAACTAATTTAAAAGGCCGAAGCGTAGTGAACGCCTATAAATCAGTGTAATACAAGGATTTATTCCACATGGCTAAAGCCTTGTTCTGTCTTAAAAAAGCAAACTATTTAGAATATATTATTTTAAGTTGAAAACTAGCTAATTTGCGTTTCTCTACTGATCCGATATTATATTCTGGCACCTATTATCAACTGATAATATATCATTTAGGTATATGAGACCTCGGGAAACGCTGGAAAATATATTTTATAAATTCATTTTGACTATAATATTCCCTATTAATGTCCTAAAATTTTTAATTAACATGAGTCAACACAGGGCTGTAAAGGGTTATATCCCCTGAAATACCCGTTTGTCATGCTCCATTCAGTATAAAACAGGCAACCTGTAACTCTAGTGACTGTACCCTGAAAAGGAAATTACAGGATGCTCCCTGCCCACCTTGAAGGCCTACGGCAGACAGGTAGACGGTGTTTATTATGACCACATTAAGCTTAGCCAATCATGTCAACAAACAAAGCACCAGCTATTCTTTCCGCGTTTGTTGCTCTCTTTGTACTTCCGGGCACTTAATTCATTTGATTATATATCTCTACCTGACAGAGTTCTGTTTTCAAAACTTCAGTCTTATTGAGTGACCCACGAAACCTGCTAACCTCGAGAATAATATCTTCCTCCCCAAAGTGATGGCTGAATGCCACTCTACCTCAATACTCAATAAAATTATATTCAATTGTTCAGTTTACATCAATGATTATTTCAAAAGTGAAATCAGACTGAGGTCACATTTTCACCCATATACACGTATGTTTGTTTACAACACACTTTTTTTTACATGTTCGGTTGCTATAGTGTTGCAGGTGTATTGTCTCATTATTTTATGCATAGCATATATGGTTGTGTGTTGCTACTTTAATAGAACCTATCGCGTTAGAGACTTAATTTAATTTAAAAACATAAATATATCCTTACAATAATTATACGTTGTGATGGAACCGTCAGTAATACGTAAAACATGTTCTTCAAAATAGCAGGCTCCACATTTGGTACTATTATCACAGTACGCAACATTTATATCTTGACCGCTGCTATATTCTTCTTCAGTGCTCTTCTGTGTGTTCAGAATTTTAAGAAAATATCGTTTCGTGGACAAGCTTAACATGAAACAGAACGTATATTTCGTGCTCCATCTGTAAAAGTGTAATTTTAGCGAACTTTGGATTTCCGAGATTTTTTTTTCAAACCACGTGTTCTACATATCCCGAAAATTATTATCATTATCATCTGTGTGTTCGTTTTGTCTAGATTTCTATTCTGGCTAGAACTGCCGTTCGTGGATTCCTGAGTGCTATCTTGTGCAACATAAACCCGTACAAAGCAGGCCGAAACCTCATATATTCTGGATAATCAAATTCCAATTATTACCTGGATCCTGATCATACCTGAATCCAAGCAGATAGGAATGCACCACGGATGCACCACAGGTCAGCTCCGGCCGCCAGAATAAAGATAGCTTCAAAAACCTGTGTACATTTACCCAATCCGGATATTAGACTCAAAGATCCCTATATCGATAAACAACGATAGTCCTTTAGTATGGAAACCTGCAGGTAGACAGATGATAACATATGTATGGATGACGTATCAGGGATAAAGTGATAAGTCGATGTTATCGGTTCAAAGTTTTTTTTTTACCAGCATCCTGAACAATACATTTATATCAGCTGCAAACATCTCTCTCTCTCTCTCTCTCTCTCTCTCTCTCTCTCTCTCTCTCTCCATCAGGAGACTACCTTTTATTTAGTATACTCTCCCTACTGTTAAAATTAAGAAAATACACCAAAATGTCCACGGTGAACTGTTTCAATTTTTATGAATATGTATCTTTTTTATATTTGTATCCGTATATTCAAGGTTTAAGAGGGTTTGTTTTTCATGAACAGACATCTGTGTTGTCGTGCAATGAGAAATGTGCATGACCAGAAGTTGACAGGTGTATGAAACTCATATTACGAATGGGATTTCCGTAATTAAAAAATCGCGGTTGACAATGTATATGTAAATAAATCATTCAATGTACCGCGAAAAACACGTGTTTCCAGTCGGAGTTTTGTTACAACGTTCTTTCAAGCAGAGGCCATTAATCACATGGCGCGAAGGATTCTGGGACTTAATCCGCACCGTATCGTGTGAGGATGTAGAGGAGGATGTCTAAATGATGACAGATGCTACAAGGGGATGGTTAAGGTTGGCAGCTGGCGTACTCAGATAGTCCGACGCATATTCTCAACAGGGATTCGGGGAAATCAGTAAAAGTTTCTGAACTGGCGACGCGCAACATGCTGGCCTTGAATCTTACCACTGAATCCGAGTGTACAAGAATAATTAGAATGTATTTGCATATGTATTTTTTTTAAGAATTATATCCTTGCGTCATGCATAGCAACATTTTTGACAGACAAAACAATTTTAAATTTCAGGGAACGGACGGCAAGTTTGGCCCAAAGCAGCATAAAAATGTTCATTTTAAGCCGCTCTGATATTTCTTCATAGAAAAAAAATAATAAAATATTGATAAAATTTCGTTTTCTAATGGGTTTTATCATGATTAGCAAAGCAATTATGTTAATATCATTATGTTATTTTCTGTGCATATGACATTTTAATCTAACATTTATTTAAAAAGTTTAGAATATGATTTCTGAAAAAAAAAATTAAAAGTATTAAAACATATGAATATTATGCGATATATCTACCCATGGAAAAAAACAATTCACGCAAAAATATCAATCTAGGCTTATGTATACCGATATGCTTCTGTGAAAAAAAATACTTTATCAACCAAAGTTAATCATTGAAGTAAATACCAATATTATTTCCAATGCAGGGATTAGTAGCCATTACAAAGCGCTGATGGATCTATTGCCCCGACTAAAGAAGCAGAACTACAAGCCATTTATATATATATATACTTGTATATATATATATATATATATATATATATATATATATATATATTGGTTGAGATTACCGCCTCCATTTTTAATGCTTGCTTAACAACGCATATGTACATCTGCAGAATTCCATTCCGTTTCGGACTACGTAACAGGGCAGTATAACACGCTTCCTCTCATGTTTTATCCTGGCGTCGACCAGGCCCATTGACTACTGCACCTGCGGGCTCTGGGTGCGTAATCGTTTCCGTCGCTTGGTCGTACCACCGAATATGCCCCGAAAGGCGCTATCTTGTGAGTAAAACACGGTAGTGGGGCACAATCTTACCATTAAGCCTCCAAAGCGCTCACCCAGGGTGGGGCTCGACCGCCTGGGATTAGATTCGAACTCACGATATTCTGGCTTTGAGTCCTGTGCTCCACCCCTGAGCCACAGAAGCCATCTTACTTCTCTATTGTTAGCAGAAGTGATCAGCCATCCTAATCAGCCATGACGAGTACAGAATGCCTGAAATAATCTTGGGTTCCTGTTGCATCCAGAAGGACTCAGTGAAAGAATGGTGACTGTGGGCTTTGTCCAAGGGGAGGGGTGCACAGCTAATGGTTTTTTTTTTATGATACGTATTATGAATATTTAGGATATACCTGGCGTGTGTCAGTGGCATTACTGAATCGTCAAACAAATTAGCCTCTAGTTTATTATCTGTAAATTGGGTGATTTAAATCATATTAAAATAATGGAAATAAAGCATTTAAACTAAGGATTTTTTTTTCCTGTAACCTAAATATTAAATATTGATTACATTTATTATGATGGGAGAGGTGTGAAGAAAAGTTTGATGTTCTAGAAGGGGTGGGCATAAATCCGCCTTGTCATACGAGGGGTGATGTATGGAGGAGATACTAAGTTTTTCACAGAAAACAAGCGTTAATTAAAAGACCCATTTTGGCAAATGCATTACTTAGTCGGAGATATTATCTTAACACTGAAAGGTTTTCATCGCTTCTCATTTTGAGGGAACATCGCTTGATTAACTTTCTTCTTTGCGTGTTAATTAAATGAGACACTAATTATATTCATGTTTTCTTATTATACATTTTAATCACGGTTACTGTTTTATATACATTCTTCTCACTAAATTTATTAACTATTAAAAATATAATTTACTTTTTTTAATCGAGGTTATTATTTACATTTACTTTTTCCGTTATACATAGGTCATCACTTGCGTAGACCAATTTTACGCCACATACAGTTGGTAATCATTTTCATTATTTTCTTCCCTCAGGCTCATTCAACTTACTGTTTAGATTATTTTTCCCGTCATGCTCGATCGGACAGGAAATGGTTCTCATTCACTAACTATACTAAGGGTATGATTCTCATTCGCTTTTCTCCGACATACTGGGTCATTATTTACATTAATATTTCCGCCATCCTCAGCCGGACATCATTTATAATAAAATTCATTTTTTACTTTATGTTTAAACCGGTCATCATTTACCCTAATTTTTCGTCATACTCTTTCGTAATAATTTACATTTCTTTTTTTTTCTCGTTATGCTCAGACAGGTTATCATTAACATCCACTTTTTTCCGTCATACACAGTTCATAGTCATTTACATATCTTTTTTCATGCTCAGACAGGTCATCATATACATTCACCTTATTTCTCAAACCCATTTGTAATCATTACTTTTTTTTCCTTCATACTCAGTTGTTAGTCATTTACATTACCTTTTTAGTCATGCTTAGTCAGGTCATTCCTTATATTAGCTTTTACCGTCAGGCTCTCGCAATCAGGGTCAACATTTACATTCACTCTGTCTGACACTCACCATTGACATTCACTTTTCCATCATACTTCTTTGTGCTTCTTTAGAAGCGAAGGATTTCCGCTGCCTCGGGAGCGTGGCTATCCGCATTTGTATCGTAATCCGATTCAGGCTTGCAACTGAGCGCTCCCTCGCGCCGTCCGCTGAAACAGGACTCATTCGGACTAGAAGCGGGTTAGCCTGTACACTCTAAAAAAACGGTTTACTGCAAACCGGACTACAGTAAACCGGCCTAGTGCGGACAGAGTAAACCGATTCACGATCCGGATTATTTACAAGTGCGGACACGGCATCACCTTCAATGGAATTACGTCATCAGTTTGCCCGGCTTGTTTATAATCAGTTCTCCGGTGATAAAAAATGTCGTTAACTCTGTGACCTATTTTGTCATATTTCGTATTATTTTTCTCATACAAAGTCAAAGCAAGGTAAGGCATTATCTTTTTACGCAGGCAGTCGGCGGAGTAGCTCCTGCAACCTTTGGACCAGAAACATTTATACTGCCTCATTTGTATGAAATATTATCCCTGAAAAACATGCGGACACGGGTTCTTGGACAGACTATAGACTTACGCAAATTATCCCCGATAGCTAATCCTTTCACGTTCACTAAGTTGTTTTATGATACTAGTATATTTTTAATGAATTTATTTATACCTCATGCTAAACAATTAAGTACCAGACTCTTATTTTTGTGGCATCACATGATGCAATTTCTGTATCATGTAGTTCAAAGGAATGAAAAAGACCCTTATGTTTGATGATTGTAATCCAATTTTTATCAGAATCATCTTATAGAGATAAGATATGTCGGAAACGGTCAAAGATTAAGGCTTAATTTTCAATAAAAGAAGTCGTTTTATATTCTTAAGTAAAATATATATAAAAGAGGTAAAGCCGTAAAGACCCAAAAAGACTAATTATTGGACGATAGATTCAACTTTTGGAACTCTCTTTTTAAAATGTAAATTTTTATTTCAAGTGAATTGTGTACCTTATAAACAAAAACTGTTTTTGTGAAATTTAAAAATATTTTGATACTATGCCTGTACTTTTATTTTTTGCCCATCATAGACATCATTATTATTTTAATTATTATTATTATTTTAATTATTTTTATTATTATTATTATTATTATTATTATTATTATTATTATTATTATTATTCTAGAAGTAGTAGTAATAGTGGAAGCAGTTGTATAGTAGTAGTAGTGATAGTAGTATAATTAATTATATTATTAGTAGTATTAAGTAACAGACATTATTTATTACTCTTCGGCATTAAATGTTATTAAGAAACTATCAGGACTATCTGTCATCTGATATCTGAATTTTCATCGTGCTACTTTTTAAGTTCTAAAGATACATAAAGCCAATACTGAGACTAGCTGCTGCCTTTAATACTAATATTAAAGCTAACCTTTATATCTTTTCAACTGACCGGATTACCATCGAAGATTATACCAGAGTATAGACTTCTGTGTCTGTCACGGCAGGCAGGGAAGCCACCTGGCGGGTTCTTTTGCTTTAATTATTTATGGCTAGACAACCTCGGCCTCTGGTTAATAGAATGACGGTTTGAAAAATTGCAGCAGCCAGAGCTTCTAAGATCAGTTTCATCAGACTTGTATCTTCCCCGCCCAACACCCCAGCTGGAATCAGACGGAGAAGGGTCACGTGACCTCCATCTCGGGACATAGTGATTTCAACAGCATTTAACTCGCTAATTCCAGAATGTTCGCGTAATAGGGAACTTTAGCTTTCAATTGTAGCCACGCCGGGAGTTATACATGATAATGGTCACTAGATAAACACACAGTGGGATTAGTTGTCCACAGCCAATCAAGCTTGGTTAATGGTGCAAAATCATCGCTGTCTTCCAAGGCTGTTGCCTCGCCATATTAACCCGCTCCCCATAGATTTCTAACATATCAATCAAGTTGTGCTTTTAATTTTTAGAAGGCCCGAAGGCCCGTCCGTCGACATAAGCCTCTATGGGTAAAAAAATAAATGGGCTGCACTTAACGAGCTGAACCTAGGAAGAAATAGTTGGCGATGTCCATATGTTTTATCTTATTCATTTTCTTGAAAATTAAATGTCATAATGTAATAAACATAGGACTGGCTTATTTGTTAAACCACACAGAGTGAACATCGTGACCTAAAACGACATACATTCACTTGATGTTTAACATATGTATGTTAATTTGAGATTTCCACATATTTAAAGACATAGTTGAAACGAGAAGTTTAGCTGGGTGGCACGGTACCAGTCTAATACTTACTGGGCA
This sequence comes from Sipunculus nudus, assembly GCA_026874595.1. Taxonomy (NCBI): domain Eukaryota; kingdom Metazoa; phylum Annelida; class Sipuncula; order Golfingiida; family Sipunculidae; genus Sipunculus; species Sipunculus nudus. The sequence continues at coordinate 33,529,778 of CM049306.1, read as the reverse complement.
AAAATCAATCCAGCCAGTTTCCGCATCGGCAGTGTAAATGTTTATTTTTCTGCTTCTTTTTCAGCTTATGAATCTATTGCCCTCATTCAAACGTGAGATGAAACCAAGCTGTTGGATATCAAATCTATAAGTGTAATGAAAAAGGCAATGCCCGCTCCCAGCACAGATTCGGGGTAATACAGATGTCTTTTTTATTGTGTGACACGGGCGTTAATCGTGCTGTAGCGGCCTCGCCTGGCCGGCTATTGCATTCTCAGTTTAATCCGTACTTGTTGAACTCTCGTTGTCATGCTAGTCTGGGGCTTTGTCGCCTGGCCGAGTCGGGCCGGCTCACGTGTGGACCCTGACATATATAGACACAGTGTTCCTTTTTCTAGATGTTTCCTGTAACGCGTGTTTACTGTGCGTCATGTTAGATTCTTAGGATTGTTCGAGAAATGGAAGGTTCTCTGCTGGAGGTGAGAAGTAATAATTTAGGGGGCTGTGTTTTAGAGCCGAGAGAGAGGTGAGAGAATATTCCAGCGGACTCAGAATAGTGGGACCTTTTCCGATACATGCAGCAGTTAGAGATTTTCTTCAAATTTATGACGGATTTTATGTAGTCTTCATGGTTTGCCTTTCGGATCACTGCCAGGATTTCATTTTTGGATAACAGTAGATTGATTTTGTAATTACATTGGACTGTTATTCTCCGAGAAGATTTGTGTGAACTGTTCATCGGGCTTAAATATTTTAAAGGACAAATCGCTGTGACAGTAGTGGTATCCAGGTAATATGCACTTTATTTCACTGTGTGATTGTATTGATTTGCTGTTATACTGCTGTTATACTGTGTAATTGTATTGATTTGGTGTAATGTTAGGGTTCTTTTAAGAATAAATTATGGCTATTTGTTAACAAAAAACACTGACTTCTTTATTCATTTCCCCAGTCATTTCACGCTGCCTAGTGTTACAGAATCTGATTTTTTTTCTCCATTACAAAATTTATGTTCATCACGCATACGTGATCTGTTGATATTAGGTTCCGTGACAGGGAAAAATTGAAAGGAATGCATGTCCATTAGGTCGGAAAAGTTATATCTTGTGCCGTTAGTCTTCACAGGCATAACCGAATCTAAACTATTCACATTTTATGATTGCTTTTTTATAAAAGCTCTACAGTCATCGAGGACTCTTTCAGCAAGTAGGTCTCGTATATTAAAACACGCGATAAAAGCCGCAATAAAAAATGGTTGATGAATAGTTTCCTTTACAGACCTGATAAGGACTGCATAATGGATACAGTCAGGTATAGTTCTTAATTTCATACGCCACCGATCCACTGAAGTTACAGAAACCTCCCATTCTTCCCTAACTCCCTACCACTACAGCAGGAAACACGAACAGAATAAAAACAGAATAACCTTGTTGTGGCGCCATTATGTCCCTCTGACATAAGAATTTATCGAGATGTCAGAGTGCCATGCTTAGTTAAGTAGAGAATTACATTGTAATGCTCGATAAGGATACAAATATTTTCGTCATTTTTGACGCCTTATGGCCTAAAAGAAGCTCAAAATAAACCAGATCAGTCCTTCCACATATACCATTTGTATTTTTGAACAACACAAATGATGGGGGTGAAAAAAAAATCCGTTATAACTCAAAATAACGGAAAATCATCCTGTATGTTTATTTTTGACTACATGAATACAAGCATGTTTCGCACGGATAACTTGAAGATGGATAGTATGTACATGACCCAGAAAACGAATTTAGTTACCATTGATATAGGATTTACACTGGTTTGCCAGTTAGCATTTATTCTTTTGTGTTTATTTATCACTTTTAGCCTAAGGCTAAGATACAGGGTTGTTTACAACGACAGCAATGCAGCAGGATGGATGACCGTTGCAGTACACTTCCCCGTATGGCTTGTACCAAGACTCCAGTAGGCCTACCAGTCCAATAAAAATGCCAAGTGAGTCGTGTATTCACGGCTGCCTAGTCGGGGGCTCCCGGTCAAAATATCAGCGCTTTGGGAATTTGATTGACACAAAATTGATAGTCGAAGTTTAATGTACACGTTTAAAAAAGCATATCAGAGATGGAAATATTTGTTACTGATGGAAATCTAGTATAAACTAGCAGATGAGTCCCGTTTGTTTGTGTTATCATATCCTCTTACGTTCTATAAAGGGAAGATAGAAGTTGATTAAAAGACCAATAGAGAACATGTGGCATTTTTAATGTTCGTCATACCGGACAACGAAATCAGGGATGAAGAAATATAATTTCGGAGCATAATGCTACATAAATGGCCGAACTGAATTTGAGCTAATTTGCGGAGACCATGTGTGACGCTTTGCTTACATTGTGTTCTTCCGCCCATAAAATACATAATTGCTTTACCGATGTTTGTTACCGTAATTGATGTCTCTTACGCTGCACCAATGGATAAGAACCGTCTGTCTCTTTTTATCTTGTTCAATTTTCTGCCGATCCGCCGGTTGCTAACTTCATACATTTCCTGCTGTCTGTTAAGTAACTGAACCTCTGAAGGGTCTGTTATTGATTGACTGGGTACGGCAAGCGAGAAACTCGGGGTCGTAGCTCTTTTTGACTGGTTTTCGTATGAATAAATCGGGATGTTTATAAGATGGTTTCTCTGATTAAATGGTCCAGATGTTTTTTTCCTTGCATTAATGTGGTTTATAGTCACACAACTACAAGCTGATGTGGATCTAAACTTAGTTTACTGTACGTCTTATATTTGCTATGTTTCCATCCTCTCTCTGTCCCTCTCTCTGTCTGTCGCTGTCTGTCTGTATGTCTGTCTCTCTCTCATACAAAACAAACACACGCATTTACATACACGTACAAATATTGCTTTAATCATTACCGTGAGGTCATTGTTGCAATTGATATTTCTTGATACCATATAATAAAACTGAGTTTATGCACTACACTGTTTACCTGTCTGTCTGTTCGTCTGTCTGTTTCTCTCCAACATAAAAGCAGATATCACAATATTATCACATTATATCACTCTATGCTGTGTACATGTCTCTGGTGTGTCGTGCTGTTCCTCTGATCGTCTGTCTGCCTAGGTCCCTCCCTCCCTCTCTCTCTCTCTCTCTCTCTCTCTCTCTCTCTCTCTCTCTCTCTCTCTCTCTCTCTCTCTCTTTCTCTCTCTCTCTCTCTCTCTCTCTCTCTTACACACACACACACATACACACACCCACATGTGGAATTCTCCCCAAAATGCTTAACTATTGATGTTTAGAACTTTACTCTCGTATGTGCTGATATCATAAGATAACATTTTTATTCTATAGGATCCCGGCCGATCATTCTTGACTGTAATTGGTCATTAAAAACATTATCTATCAACGGTTCACGTAAATTTTTATATTCCTGTATACTTTTGCGTATCTTCATTCAGGACGTGGACCTACCTAACAAGTTATTAAGATGAACTCCATGCTTCCCGTGACTTGCAGACGAATGGCCGTAACTATCCTCACTTGTCCATATCTATATCACTGTGTCTGGGAATTACGGTTGTCTTGGTCAGAAAATACATTATTTCTCTCATGTGTTGTGGCAGCAATGAGACGCAGGTTTCAGAAGCTCCCTGCGAGTACTGTAATACTTGTACACATATGAGGCATGACGCTGCCACCCCTTCTTGCTTACTCTCTGTTATGTAGAATACAGCTGAAGATACAATTTGGTCTATGTTTAAATCTTTGTGTCATGGTTTAGCTAAATGTTTATTACAATTGCACCATACAGGAAAAGAACAAGCACATATATGTACGGATTGTCTTATGTGGGGAGTTTATGTTGCTGTGTATTAATATAAACTTTAAAAAGTTGAAATTGATGTCTGTTATTGAGTAATTAGGTCATTCATGTAATACTTATAAAATTTGCATTTTTTTTATTTTTTCCTTAAATACAGTTCCTTCCTCAATTAAGTTCGGAATAACCTTGTCAAGCTTTTCTTTATTTCCTCTCATTTAATTTGAATAAATGACATTTTATAAACATCTACTTTTCTGAAATAAAGGCATCATTATCACATATAAAGTGTTGTGATATTTTAACGTTAAGGTGTTTTGCATTTTTCTTTGCACGCTTATGATAAAGTTAGAAGTAATAATAATAATAATAATAATAATAATAATAATAATAATAATAATAATAACAATAATAATAAGTTATTCAGCCTTCATAGGAAGAGTCCAAAAGAACATGATAAAATATTAGGTATATAAGTAATAAAAACAATAAAACACCACAAATAAATACTCTATAATACATAAAATCAATATATCAAATTGGTGTTAGTAGTATGTTCAAGAAATATTAATCATAAGGGTCGTGACTGACCTATAACTGCCGAATTGTATCAGACATTCCATCATTGACATCATGTTTTAATTCATTGTTTACCCTTTTGTAAGTACGCCTTATCAAAATTATATTTGAGAAAACTTATACCATATTTCGAACACGTTACTTTTGATCTTGCAATGAGATCGGTATGGCCACTCAGCTTTCCGCAAACATGCACATTAACTGAATATGTATAAAAAGACCTGGTGCAAGAATCCTATTTACATTCAAATGTTTCATAATGGGAGAGTTTTTGCAATATTTGTGTAAACCAATACCAACCTTAAGTAGTTGCGACTGTAACTTTTCTATTTTTTTAAAGATTGTTAACTGGCAAATATGGCATCAGCGCCATATGTCAACACATCAGATCAAGAATCAACATCATTTACCATGTTTAAGAACCGGCTTCTTGCAGAGAATAAAATGCCCGCCTGCATGCATTTATGCGGTTATCAATATGCTCCTTAGTATTAGAATTTGACAGATTAACCCCATGATATTTCACATTTTTACATTCAGTAAGCTTAACACAATCAGTCGCCACTTAGGCTGAGGTTCTAGTGTGCACTGCCCAAACACGACAAACTCGATTATAGGTGGATTAAACCTAGGACCATGTTGTGTTATATATCTATTAGCTAAATCAATCATCTTTTGTAAACCAGAGACAGTCAGACTTGCCAACATGAGATCATCAGCATAACAAAATACATTATAACATAAATTATTAATCTTTATGCCACTTGTGCAATTCGATAGTTCGTGGATCAGATCTTAAGAAAATAAAAAAAATGGGGAAGTAAAACCCTCCCTGACGTGTGCCCTTGGTTAATTTAGTTAACTCAACTGTGAACCCCATTTAATTTGAACTGTAAATGACTTATACCAGTTCACAATCAGTACCCAGCAGTGATCAGGTATAACATTCATAGCTTTCTTAAACAAAATACCACGTGGTACAGCATCAAACGCCCCCTCTGCGTCTTATGAGCATGTTTGTACAGGGGAACCAAGCTTGGAGCAATTAGTATTGGCATCATTAGCTAGTGAACAGCCCAAATTAGTACCTCTCCCTGCAACAAATTCGAATTGCAAATTTCTAGATTTGTGAAAATCAGACACATCCAGTATATATGATTCCATAATTTTACGTAACGTACATTAGATCGTGACAGGTCGATAATTTCTTGGTAAAGTAGGATATAGTGTAGGCTTTTTAAGTAAAGGTCCAAATAACCCTTGATAAAAACAAGAGACCTTGATAAGCCGCCTAATTATCATTTCCAGTGGGCATGAGCTAGCTACCAAGATCTTTGTAATATATTTATATATAGGATACACTTTTACATAGCAAGGGGTGTCCCTTTCAAGATCTATAGCTGGCCGTCCTCTTATCCCGGATATCTTACAGGATTAATACAGGATAATCCCGCACCTTTCAAGCTTGCATCAACCTGATGATAGGTTCCTCTATCCGCGATGAACACAACAAAAAGCCGTATCTTGTGGATATGTTGACGGCTATAACGCAGCGTATTTCAGCAATACTACCATCGGCATTAAATATAACCCCATGCAAGGCAGCCTGACAAAAGTCTTAGAATTCCATTATTTAAGAATATAACCCAGACTGCGTAGGGGTTAATGCCGTTCTTACACACAAGCGAGCAGTTAATGCTTTAAGTGCGTATACAAATACTCCACGTCACAAAGGGTGAACCACCCCACGTCGGTTTTCTTTCAATATCATTGTACTCTCTGCCATTGGAAGATGATCCCCCGGTGTATTGGCTAATCTGGATTGAACCAAAAGAACAAAAAAGAATGGTTAAATTGAAGTAAACTGAGATGTGTCATAATGAGAGCAGGTAATAATATACACACATATACACTCTCATTTTTGCACATGACATCAAATTAATTTATAGCATTTACATTATTTACAATATACCAACAAGTTCTTAAATAAATTGAATTAATGATTGGAAAATGCTTGAACGTGAAATACAAATGTATATGCAATAGGTATTACGACCGGTCATGTTGTGAATAATGCATAACTAGGTTATATAACACTCATTTACTTCTGGAGTGTGATTTTTTTTTATAAATTGATTTTTATTCTCCTGATTTATATTTGTATTAGTTGGGTTCAAAATGTAAATAAATCTATATACTGTTATATTTTAATATGCAATAAAGCAAACACATGTACCCCCTTTACAAGTCGCACGAGAGTATGTTTCTTGCTCAAAGCGTTTATTAACCGTTTATGCCAAAGGGTTCTGTTGCCATAACATTATACTGGACTTGAGCTGAGTGTAGCAGGACTAAATACCATTGTTACTTTTGTGACGTCATAATGGTTACCTGAATTACACACAGATGTCCCTGCGGTTAAGACACTCACATGACTTAAATCCCTTTATTGCAACACATCCCTGATCAAGGTCTTACACACATATATGCCCTCTTTATCAAGAATTGCATTATTACACTTCAAGTATGGCAATAGTGAACTAAGCCGCGGGGGGGGGGGGGGGGGGTGCGTAAGGGCTTTTATTATAATGCACACACCTTGAAGATGAGGGTGATGTCCAGTAATAATTCTTATGATTATGTGTAAAATGTCGAATCTAATTCATTAGGCCTATTACTGGAATACACTGATAGGTGGTTCTAAATATTAATTTAGGAAAGACAGCTTACCTGATCACATTTATTATTAATTTTGTTAATCATTATCTAGAAAGCAGGTATATGCATACGTAAACCATGTCTGAGCATGTCTGCAGATCAAAAAGTTCACAAGATTATTTAATTTAAATATGATATACATAGTAAAGTTACGACTAAGACTTACTTGAAAGGGCTTGATATGTCTATGTGTTTGTATCGGCGCGGAATACGAATATAATGCGATATTAACATAAAGACCCGACCCCTCCTACGTACAAGAGTGCTAATACTTAATCGGGACCGTGAAGAATACCTAATCAGGTGTTCATATTCAATGGAGATACTGAAAGTAGATCTTCAAGGGAGACACACCACTCAGGTGAAGATTTCCAGCAAACAGAAACCCAAAGAGTTAATTGAGAGGGGCATTTTAACCCGCACAGGTGTGTTTCTTCTCATTTATACAGGGGTCAAAGGTCAAAACTGTAGGGGATCAAATTTTGGGTGACATGCAGGATAGAACCCACGCTGAGCGGGTTTTGTTTACTTTTCAAGCTTTACGTACGCAGGGTTCGCTGTGAAGTACATGTGCAGATTTCAGAGCGTGGCCAGTACATAATAACTGTATAGGGAAGCGACAGAGAGAAATATATAAACTGTCCGGTGAAATATACAACAATTTCATTGCTTGCCGGAAATCTTCGATTTCGGCAAGCATGTTAGTCAGTTTCGTATGTCTGTTTGTTTGTAACGATGTATGTTTGTCTCTCTTGGGAAAATGTCAAGGTCAAGGTCACTGAAAAACGTCGAAAGTTTATTTTCGTCATAACTTTAAAAAAAATGGTCGTATCCACTTCATTCATAGCTCATTTTTCCCACCATTCCTAGGCCTTTTTCTCTGATGTGTCTGAAATCTGCTGTAACTATGGTAACGCATTTGTGGGAAATGTCATGTTATTCGAAAATAAGGGGTCTTATTTTTCTACTGTGTCAGTTTTAAAGCTACAGAGGTCTAGTTTTTTGCATCACGTAGCATACAAGTAGTGTTATTTGATTATATTACAAGTCTTGAAATATCTCGTACAATATCTCGTCAAACGAGATATTTCAAGATATCGCTTAATGATAGCCTAGAGTCCACAAGTATGCAGAAATCATCCTGAAACTGATATATCTTAAATCTTACACTAACATCGCGGAACATATTTTTCATTTTTCGGATATGGCCGCTAGGGAGCGATGCACTCGAAACTCCCCAACATATAATTTTTGGTAATATCTCCAAAACTATAAACCTAAATTACAGAAACTATAGCTTATTTTCTTCCTCTGGGTCTTCTCCATAACCTGAGTAAGACATCTGGTCTCAATCTTGTGTCACTTTGTCAGTATGTCTGTCTGTTTGTCAATTGTCCTAAAAATTCCCCCGGTTGCTGGTTCTTGCGTCCCACATATAACATTCCACAGGCCACAGTTTTGGAGGAATCCTTTTGAAACAGGCACAACTTATGTCTTACATATATATCTCAAAACGAATTTTTCATTTTTCCGGATATGGGCACTAGGGGGCGCTGCACCGGAACCACTACAAAATATCATGTTTTAGCCATACCTCAAAAACTGTGAACCTTACGAACTATATCTCATTTAGTTTCTAAATCCCTTCCCATATGACAATCTTGTCATCTGTTATCTCATATGTGTCGTCTGGTCTCAATCTTGTGTCACTTTGTCAGTATGTCTGACTGTTAGTCAGGTGTCCTCAACTTCGCCAAATTGCTGGTACTTGCGTCTTACATACAGCACTGTACAGACCACAGTTGCAGGAATCCTTTTGATACTGGTTCATCTTATGTAATACGCTAAAATCTCAAAACGGATTTTTCATTATCCGGATATGGCCAATAGGGGGCGCTGTACTTGAACCTCTACAACATATCACTTTTTGGCCATTTCTCCAAAACTGTGAAACTTACAAACTATAACTCATTTAGTTTCTAAATACCTTCCCATATAATAATCTTGTCATCTGTTATCTCATATGTGTCAGTGTGTCAGCTATGTCTGCTTTCATGTTCTTTTGTGTGATATATGTCGTTCAACATGTCCAACTTTTCAGGAATCGCTCTGAAAGCCACCCACTTGATAGAAAGCCGACAGTTTGTTCTGTCTGTCCGTCTGTCTGTCATTTTAACTTCAGGCAAGCGCTCGACCTATTGACGTTTAGTTTATGTAGATCCATGGGGAATGAAGAACGAATTGTGTGACATCTATAATTAATACATTTTCAATGATGGTCCAGATCGATCGAATAAGGCCATACGATATCGACAGTTTATTCAAGTTTATGATTTAGGCTACTGCAATGTGTTTTGGTCCCTATATGTGTTTGTCTGTATCTTGCCTTTCCTTTTAACGAACTATCGTTCCAGCAAAGAAGTGTATGAAGTATAAAATTATGGGTGAGTCAATTATGGTTCCATTCTATTGCAATGTATAAATGGAGGAATTCGCTCATATCCGACCAAGTACATAGATTAAAGTGAATATATATATATATATATATATATATATATATATATGTGTGTGTATATATATATATATATATATATATATATATATATATGAACATTTAATTCATTTATACCTCTTCTTTCGGCGAAGTTTTGAAGAATATCTGATAAATGTCGCCTTCCTAAGACATGGATGCATCCCAAATATCTACCATTTATACTGATCTTGATTTCTGAATTTTTAGTGCGTGCACGACCAAACTGAATTTAGCCCGCAAAGTTCAAATAAATGTATGTTCTATACACTCAGTCGATCCACGCAGGCTGACTGGTGTAAAACCTCCAGGATAAATATTACATAACCATTCTTCCCTTTTATAATACCATCCTTTGCGTCGTTGACGTTTCAGGTTTGTATATCTCCCGTGTGATTTACGAGGCAGCGGAAATCTTGCGCTTCAAAAGAAGCTACTGATTTCCCCCTGCCTGCTTTGACCGCATAATGCATTTAAACACCACGTGGTGTACATAGGCCATTCTGCTAAAAAGAACTATCATGTGACCATCAGAAAACCAAATGAAAGTCAACAAACACTCGACAGGCATCAGGCTCCGCCCAGAAACCACGTGAGGGGCAATTATCTTTTAGCCTGTGGCCTGTTCAAACGGTTCCCTGGGGCGATAAGCTGACACTCAAAACGAAATGAACCACATTGGCTTCGTGTATTCCTCGCTTGGCTCGTAAACCGTTTTGCTCCAGCACAGGGTCTCATCTGATTGGACCAAAATACAGTGCTCCCCTCTGGTGTAGAGATTCAGAAAACAAGGTCATAACAAACAGCGCTTACGATATAGGTATAGTTGGTAAAGCGCTGTGTAAAGAGCGTAGTGTGATTCAACGTCCGTCATTCTTGACGGAATATCTTATTCATTGGTAATAAGGATTACGCACTTGAACTCACACAAATGGTCCCATTTTGTCCTGAACAAATGGGACACTGGGTTTTCCGTATACGCACAGAAGGAGGATTTCTGAAAACTTCGAGCGATGGTGCCTTCAGATTTATAAAATCTCTGTGCATCAGAAAAAGAAGTACACCACATCATTAAAAAATTGTGAGGTCATGACACACATTGACCAACAGCGCAACTGAAACCCAGCATTATTGCATTATTTACATGGTAAATATAAGAAACGATATTTCAATCAAATAATATAATACACACTGATTATGCTGGTCTGTTTTACGTTCATATTAGATAGAGCAAGAAACCATAAACGGGTTTATTACTTTGATTTTTACTCTTAAATTAATAATGACCTGGTAATGTGACTCAACAGTGATCTTTGTGTAAAATGGACGTTATTTTATCATAGAGTAGGAATGATGGATCGCCTAGCTTAATATTTAATATGATTAAGTCGCTGAAAAATTAACAAAAAATACCCCTTAAATAAAATAAATGGAAAGAAACGTAAGTTTGTGTGAAGCTTTTGCCTTTATAGATGTTTTTGATATTCAAGATTCAACGCAATTAAATAATAAGTTTACGTTTGAAGATGTCTTCTCTCCTTTGTGAACACTATACTACAAGATCTCGATCTGTTATTAGTAAAGCTAATCATTCGGACATTGACGATGACCCCGTCACAAGAATGGCTCATTAGTCCTTAACAAGACGGTGTCTTCACTGTCAGGGTCCCAGAGGACGAAAATCTGCGGCTCGGACAACGTCCACCGTATTGATGTCAGATAATTAAGGCCAAGACTCGGTAGAAGCAGCCAAATATGGCGGAATAGGCGCCGCCGAATTCCTGTCGCTATTGATATACAACTGCAGCTTATTTGACGCCAGGATCACTTTGTGGAATTAACTCTATAAGTATAATGTCCCATAGCAAAGGCATCTTTTAACGCCAAGTTTAACCAACAACTTTATATATATATATATATATATATATATATATATATATATATATATATATATATATATATATATTCTATGTTTAACGTTGATTTGATCACTAAATGCTTATCTATTAAGTTCGACAAATGTGCTATGGACTGACTAATCATCCTAATCTCTTTAGAACAGTAGGGATGGGTGTTTGGAAGAAATAGTATTAGTCTATATTGTTATGTAAACTCTCCGAAAACGGTGAGAAAAAGCAGCGCAGCAGAGTGACTAGAATCTAACTGAGATACTGGCATTGCTTGGAAACGTTGAGTAAATATTATCTGGCTGGCTGGCTGAAGCCTTCAAATTTTCTGTGTAAAGTAGAAACTGTACAAATAATGAAAGTTTAAAGTCCATGTACTGATGGTCCTGTCACCAAAAAGACGTTACGGCAAGTAACAATGGCATTTCAGAGAATACTCCATCTCGAACAATAATACGCGAGAGTTCTTTGGTTCTTATACTCTTCAAGTTCCTGCTTTTATTTCCAACTCCAGCGGTGTTTATAGAAACGTTTGTAAGTGTTCTGACGTGCTGAAAGCAGACCTCAGAGGTAATGCTCTGACACTCTTAACAGTGGTCTCGAGTTTGGTTTGTATTCTTCACAGTTTACCACTCTGTAGAGCCTTTTGGCGAGGTTAAATAGTTAACGTTTATACCATAGCCGACTTCCTAAACAAAGATGTTTCTACCACGTTATACAATTAGATATCTGCATTCTAGAGAATGCAAGCCTCCGCCTTGTTTGAGTTCACTTTTATGGGAAGCTCCCAAAAGCCGTGTTTCACTTATTTGTGTAAAGAGAAAAATTGCTCGCCGGATATAATTTGGACCATTTTGTCATTCACTTCTGAAGAATACATGCAAATAAACATTGTAAACATAAGAGAGTTTCGGACTCTCAATGAAAAGTATTTCTCTCCGTAACTTCCTGCAACAGAGTCCATAGTACCATACTCCAAGTAAACGTCACCTTCAAGATTCAATAGACGGAGTCCCTTCTTAGAAACCCTAATCAGAATGGAACGCCAGATAATCTGCTTTCAGTGCTAGCCTTCCTTTCTTCGCGTTGAATTTGCATGCCATGGGAAAAATTTAGCAGCTTAAAATCAATCTTCAATGGAACGTCAACCCTAAATTGGATTCCCACGCTTTTTCTCTAATTCATTAATCCCCATTGTTGAAGCATAAAAAATAAATTTGCCATTTTTATATTTATTCCACCTTTTGTGTGAGATCCTTTCCTTCCCTGTACGATGGAGATATATTTTTGTATATTCTACAGTCTCTTGTTTTTTACCAACTTTCTTTAAGTTATATATATAATTTGTATAAAAAATAAATTATGAAATCCCAGTACAATTCGACTAGTTACAGGAGTATACCTGCAACATTTTTATACTGGAAGCAGTATACATAATAAGACACTACTGAGGCGTGTACCGTTTTAAACCATACCAGTTCAACCATCAGACAGTTTTACTTGAATAGTGCAACAACATGTTGCATGAAACTATGTAGAAATTAAATGTCTTCCAAAATTTGATCCTCTGTATTTTGAATAAGTAACTAACTTACTATATATATATATATATATATATATATATATATATATATATATATATATATATTATATATATGTACACGGGGGAAACTGTCTGAAAGACTACTTCTCTCTCTCTCTCTCTCTCTGTTTCTATATATATATATATATATAAATATATATATATATATATATATATATATATATATATAAAATATATACAGTAGTTTTATTGTTTGGAAATCCTTCATAATAAAGCAAATTGTTCATTTGGAGCTCATCTTCTTGGAGACCAAATCAGAGACCGTGTAATCACTGTACTGTCTTTCGGAAGGAATTCAACGTCACGGGGCTGCACATTGATACATCAAGATGGGACTAGCATCTTAATTACATTAAACAAAGATGCCATCAGGTAATGAGGGCCGCCAGTTTGGCCATTACGCGGGATCAATGAGTGACTTGGTGGAACACAGCCTGCGACGTGTCCGTCAAAATGGTATTGCAGTTATGACCACCAAATTAATGACATAAGAATCAGGAACACACGCAGCCTTCTATACCTAATTATATTGCCTCCGTCCGAGTCTGCTGAGTAGCCTGGTATCAGAAGAAACTGTACCAATTACCCTCGCTGAAAAATCCATTTAAAGTTTACTTTGTAAAGTTTACTCAAACTTCCTACCAGAATGGTTACTTTGTATAAGGATTGTAGCAACACCCAAGTATTCATAATAGATGAAGCAATGTTTATGTCGTGAAATTAATAATCAAATAATCAATATTAACGAAAACTATATTGACCATAAAGACACGCTTATCAAGCACAAGAAGACGTGAGCAACAAAAATAAATCAAAATACATGTGCTATCACTATTTACTATTTAAGAGATTCTGAATATTATCTGAGCCTTATTATATTATAATCAAAGTAAATTCATGTTTCTTTCGTTTAATCGACTTTTGCAGGTTACAAAGTTGCCAGGTTGAAGAGCTTCATGATAACCCTACATGAAATCGGCAATGATATCATCATTACCATGTCAAATATTGTTATATTTCTATCTCCCTCCATTATGATAACATATGTTTTATACATGCGTTATATTAAATATTCCTATCTCGAAATAGTACGTACGTTTCGATTATATGTAGAGGATACAAAAATGATAATTGATTAAATTACTTGATGATATGAGGAAATGTAATAAGGAATGGAGATACAATATCCGATCTATATACAATAATCGATAACTTTGTTCCGGTCAAAGAGACTGTGAGAAAGCTACGTTTAATGACAGGTAAAAACGACTGGATAATGATGATGGTTCGAATAAGGTACATCTTTACTGATGGACTGGCGGAGACTTTTAGACACGATTCTAACGTCTGATCTGGCGTCTTACAGGACGCGTATATCAGACTGGAGTTCTTCTGGTGCCACGGGAGGGCATCCCTTAAACACCATGTAGATTAGCCAGAAATGGTCTCACGGGGGCACCATTCCGTTAGATGGAAACTAAGTCCCAGGGGACCCCGTGGTATCATCCGCTACGAGGTAGGCTGTCTAAACAAAACATCTCTCCCAGCCAGATCCCAGCGTATATAAATCCCTCCGCATAAGCCGTCCACTGTTGGTGCGTCTGGAGCGTCCGAGACACAACTCTGGGATGAAGCATCTAAAACCCATCAGTAATGGTCGAAAAACCAGGCCATGTCCATCAATTAGTGAAGAAAACAAGGTCTCATTCAGAAGGGTTGGGCGCAATTAATTTTGACTTTTCCTTACCGTCAAACCTGTCTGAAGAGCAACCAGGTTTAATATAATTTCAAAAGCATGCACAAAAGTGGTCATCCCTGGTCTGATAACCATCCTTTGAAATAAAAAACCATAACCTAGTCACGTGATTAGGTGTAACGTGTGTGGAGGTTAATTGTAACAATCGATATATTACGATGTAGTGGTATGAAACATTGATCTGGAAATGTAATTGATTTGTTTTAAAGGCTCGCTAAAATTACGAAAGTCCCTTGAATGGTTGATTAAAATGCGTATAATAAATATGTCCATCGGAAACAGTATTGCGATTCCCCTGCTTGTTTATATTCGGTTCTGTACATTAGAATATGCACATGGTATACAGGTGGCAACATTAGAGTTTACAAAAGCGTACTTAATCCAGACACCTCTGATCGTGAAACATTTAATCAACAACCTTGATGAACGTTTCTCTTAGCAAAATGAATGTTAATGCTTTCTGACAATTTTCAACAACTTTTTTCCCAATAAAAGTAAATATTCTTGCCAGTATGTCAGCGGCTAGAAATGTCACCTGTGAAAAAAATGAGGGATAGAAATTACGCCTTTCCGCCTGTCTCAGAGAGACAAGCATTACATGTGCACGGAAAGCCATTTTTCGTTTTGCTGCAGTCATTGGAAAGGTAAACACCTGGATGTTTTCCACATCAGCAGCTGATAAGTAGTAACACGTATGACACAAAAGACAAATATTTTACATGTGGTGTTCATCCGACCCCCAATTTATATTTCCTATATTTTTCTATAAAAATGGTCGACAATTTCTTACACTCTCCGGCATTTAGTCCCCTCATCTCCTTTTTTTCATGTTTTGTTTCAAAGCACAGTCGTATTCCTGATATAGGAGTGTTACTATTGAAAACATTCATTTCTTTTTGGACGCAAGTGTGCTTGTAGGATGGCATGTAAAATGGCAGAATCAGGTTTACACTGAGGGAACTGTGCCTGAAAGTTAGATATGATGGTAGGAAGCATCTTAGCGGAAAGACTTTTTCGCGGAAAGGAAAACCTGTATTAATGCCTTTCCGTTAGAAAGGTGAAAATTTCAGAGTATTTCGATCCCTGATATGTATGCTATGCATATATATTTGTGCTGCAATTTAAAAATGAAAGATCGTGGTAATAGCCTGGAACCTGCTACCCGCGATCCAATAACTGCGCCTAATGTCAACGGAAACGGGGAACCGAGGCGAGGTACCAATTACAGACACATTTAAGGGCTAACTCTGTCGTTTGAAGATCAGGTAACTAACCACCTTTATACACCGGTTTCTCTTGGCTTCCAAGAAGCTGGCTTGGCGACTCTGGGTTTTGGCGGCACGGAGGGTTGCTCTTATCTTTACTTTCATCCATTTAAAATGTTCCCTGATTGTAGGGGCAGATGCTTAGAGGCGGATACAGAATTTCTTTTTTGCCATGAGGGAGGCAAAAGATGCAAATCATACAAATATTCTTTCACACACACAGACGTTGGGGATATAACCCGGGTCGTCAGTGGAAAACGCTAACACTCGACTGTCCAGGCCCCCACATATTTTATGTTTAGATATATCAAATATTTGATATTTAAGAATCGAAAGTTTCTTTTAGGATATTATCAGCAAATTCTTTTTGCAGAGTTCACATATCCGTTTACAAAAAAAAAAGTTGGAGAGAAGTTAGGCGGAGGTTCAAGACCACCGACCCCGCCCCCCTTCTCTCTGTGTCTTTAAGCGCCAGTCAGACGATTGCATAATATCCTTCGAGTAAACGCAGTGTTTCCTATAAAATGTCCAACAGGAAATAGTCGTCTCCAGGTACTTTGTTTGACAGCCAACTGTGTGCGGTTTTTCTATAAAGGACTGGAGATAATTTTACGCATGATTACTAATCTGAGCCGAGAGTGGAAATTGCAATTTGAAATCTAATATTCGCGCCATTACCATTCGATATATGCTGAAATAATTGTCTCTAAAAAACAAAAAAATCGTGTGTCTGGAGATGCTTTAGTTTGAGAGCCGCTATTGACATGCTTTATGGAGAAGGGACTTGCATATATCAGATCACGCGGCAAAGGCAGCATTCTATAAAGGATTCCTTGCCATTGTCACTGTCCGATATAAGGCTCAGTGTCTCCAGCTAGTGTTTCCACTGTTCATTCAGAAAATGGCCTTTAATCACTATTTGTGCATCTTTTTTCCCTACTACATCCTAGGCATTTCTCCAGGTATTGATCTACAACTTACTACCTGAAAAGCACGTTTAATGCTAAAAATAGTCAAATGTTCAAATGAAAAGATGGGTTCATATTGACCCAACACGTGTCTGACGTCTGCCGGGCAGATCCCCTTACGCCCGGCTCAGTGATGTTCTAGTCACATCAGGCTCGGTTTTTCACACCTCGAGATCTTTACCAAGACTTCGTTCGTTCCATCCTGCCCTACCGTTAAACAAATATGTAGTTCTACATGTTGATCAATATTTGGAAGATTCATGATGCTAGATCCCTTTTTTCGAGCAGGTCTTGAAACTGGCGGTGTTGTTATAACATTACAATGGCCCCCTTTTTAGAAAAAAATACAAGTACAGGCTTCTGTAAGGCCTGTCTTTCTTTGCAATGTCATGATAGTGAGAGCACAAAGCTAGAACGTCACGTAAAGTATATATAGGCCTGACGCCTCCACCAACTCAAAACAAACCTGATCTCCCCGCCCCTTATCCCTATTCGCGCCAGATTTTATTTTAGATCTCCCTTGGCCCATATACAACTCCTACACAAAATTTCATGGAAATTAGTCTGAACAGACTTAACATCCTTGGCATGGAAAAGGGTTGATGGGGTATAGGCATAGCCTATATAGAGTCTAAGGCATGGAAACGTAAGGTTTCTGGTTCCCAGGTTTGTGTTTAGCTCGAACATTGTAACAACAGTTTATTACGTAAAAATGATTCCCCAGCTTCGTTCGTATAAAGCCTTAAATATCAAGACGGCTTGATAATTGCTTCGCCAGGAGAGTACGTGTGCGTTCATCCCAGTTCGTGTGTGTGTATTTGTGTGTGTTCACAACATAACTCACGTAATCATGAACGCAATCTCATGAATATTCAGGGTATTTCGGGAACATTAAATTAAAGGATCGATTACATTTCGGTGTAAATTTGGTTTCAGGAACGTCATCAAGGAATATTCACAAATGTAAAGTATTTTATTCACGAATGAACCTGGGAATATTGGCCGTATAAGTAAATGTAAACAGGGGTGGGGCGCACCAAACATTAGGGGCCCATCAACATGGCCGAGGCTTGGACTGCAGATTTCTAGTGTTACATGTATCTGTTTGTTACGCGCGGGATATTACATAACTTGGCATGTGCTAGGCGTTCTGATTCGTGTTAAGCTCAAGCCCTGTGCGCTGTTATGGGAACCGCACTGTGTGAACTCTGGCGTGTAGAGGCATAGTGCTGTTTGTAGTCTAGAAATTTCGGGTCTTTTCAAGCGCAATAGGCGCGTCTTTATTGTTGTATTCTAGAGGGTTCCGGAATGGAACGTTCTTGGATTCAGGGAGAAAGGCTATAAACAGGGGCTGTGTTTAGAGCCGGCAGAGAGAAAAATACCCGCGGACACGGAAAGGTGTGACGCTTTCGTCAGTTTTTGGGACCTTTCCGATAATTACAGAACTAACAGATCTTCTACGGATTTTATACAGACATTATATACGGATTGTCTTCAGTTTGCCTTTGGGATTATTACCAGAACTTCATTTTTGGATTACAACAGATTAATTTCAAGTCGGACTATTCTCCGGGAAGATTTATTTGAACTATTTACGTGAATTATTTGTGTTAAAGGACTCTTGTTGAGCTGTGACAGTGGTGATATCAAGAAATCAAAGCCTGGGATCCGGACACTCTAGTGATGTACATTTTTATTATTGTTATACTGTGTAATTGTATTGATTTAGTAACGTTAGGATTGTTCTAAGAATAAATCATAATTATTTGCTAACAAAAAAAAACTGACTTCTGTATTCATTCCCCTATACATTTGACGCTGCCCAGTGTTGCGGAATCCGATTTTTTTTATCTACGTAACAAAATTTATGCTCATCACGTGACGTGATCTGTTGTTATTAGGTTCCGTAACACTAGTTAAATATCACTCTACAATTTACGAATGCGTCTTTGATCTTCTGCCAGCTGTTATACAGACAGTGCAACTGGATTATGCAACTCTGCTTTCAGGATGTTTAGTGAATCATTAACACTGCAATCCTCTAATGCATTAATGAGTTTTATCATGCCTCGAATCTGAAATCTGGTAGTATATCCATAAATTAATTTTCAATTGATCCTCGGGTGAAAAAGTCATTTTAACTTTTTGAAAGGTTTCTAGTTTTCGGACACATAATATTAATTTGATAAATTATAATATTAATACTTTTCTTTCTCGTTTTCTCTGCTTTGTTCTCCTCTTACATTTACATTCGCCTTCGGGGGTTCAATTATATCCGTAGCTTAATCAGTGAAATAGATATTACACCACGCCTCATTGATAAAAAGGAAATTTAACATAATACCTGGTGTTTTATTATTGAAACTAACTCTTTAAACTTTGGAACTAGAATCTACTAACGGAATCTAAAAATACGAACTATAATTATAATGGAATCGTAAGCTTCACAAATATTAAAGGAACCTATTCACAAATCACGTTTACTGACTATACATAAATATTGGTTTTCTCCTTTAATTAATTTGGTATCTGCCAATATTTCATTCTGAAAACATTTTACTTATCACTCCTGTAGATAAGTAAAGAAAGCTTGTATCGGGCACGATCAGTGGCACAAAACATAAACGTAGCGCGTGCGCCACCTGGTAGACGTACCGCGCAAAGTAATGACTTTACCAGCTTCCAAATGGTTTTCTTCTTTCATATTACTTCTTCTTCTTTGGGGGTCGTCGCAAATGCCAAAAGCGAATTGCTTGCAGACACGTGGACTAACACACAGAAAATATAACGACATATAACACATAAAAGCTTGATATATAGGCCTTCAGTATGTGTGCCGGGATTCTTTTGTATTTAAACTGTTGTATTTAAACCAAGTGAACTAATAGCGTGATATAACACACATATTAAAACAAATGTGTATGTACCTTTAAGGGTAAACAATATCGTCATAAGACATTTAACTCCTTCAATAAAAACACCATGATATTTGAGAAAGTGCCTCCCCTGTCTTCTTTAGAAAGAAAACTCGAAAGAACAAATCTGCCTGATGTATGGTGAATCATAAACGATGAATTTAACTTGACGTCATACGAGTTATAGCGATAGCCTATGGGTCTTGTGTCCGCCGTCTTCCAGTCTGTTTGTCTGGTCGTCCGTTTACGGAAGGTAACCATTAGACCTAGAACATTCAGGCTAAATAACCGGAAATACTGGAAAGTTTCTTTTAGGATATTATAAGCAAATTCATGTTGCAGGGTTCACATATCCGTTTACAAAAAAATATGTGTAGAGAAAATAGGCGGAGGTTCAAGATCACCCCCCCCCCCTTCTCTCTCTCTCTCTCTCTCTCTCTCTCTCTCTCTCTCTCTCTCTCGTTCTTTCAGCACCAGTAAGACGTAATATCCTTCTAACCGTTAGACCTAGAACATGCAGGCTAAAAATCCGGGACGTCCTTGAGAAATCATTTGTGAGATCGGAAATTAAGTTACGGTACAAAACATCATTTTGGGCAAACCTAAATATCCTTACCTTCTATGTATTCATAATATTCAAATAATGTGCCTCGTCTAATATCTTTGAAACTTCCTGCATGCGAAATTGGAACAAAATCGTATCAATCTTTTTAGCTGTGTGCCAGTTGACTGAAATAATGAGCTGATGACGGATGACTGGTATGATGTGCATGTAAGCTGCAGGTGGCGCCAACTGTTTTGAATTGGTTTATAAAAGGCAAAATGTCGCATTCCTTTTTTCTTCTCCAGGTAAAACAGAAAATAAAACTTTAGTTTACATATCAATGATTATATTTTTTAGAGAAGCAGTAATTAATTCCTTTCGAATTATATTTTTAAATGTTGTTCATACAGAACGTTTTTATTTTCACTGCTGATAGATTTGGAAGATTTTAAGTATTTGTATATATAATAATATGCCTGTCCCTAGTATCTTAGCACTTACATGTGTTGCTATTTATGATGACCCATGTTTCTGTGAGTCCAAAGCACCTTTTTCTTATCATCGTCGGAAAATATTAACAATGATTACTAAAAACTAACAAACACTTTTAAGTGTAAGCTTACTCTTTCTAAGATTAAGTGGAAGGAGATGAATATGAATCGAAATCATTTTCGAAATTGCAATTTCGTTGAAATTGTAATTTCATGTATTGCAGAATTTCAATGTAATATATGTTATCAACCAGTTATCATATTTGTACAAGTTTATATAAACTATGTGAGACCGAACTATTTTTTTTTTTTCATATTTTACCTGCCTAAATAACATGTTCCGTTTCTGCTGTCGGTAGAACCAATAAATCTAGACTATAGATGAACTGACTTATGCAATGTATTTGATTTTACTCACTGTCATTCACAATTTTCATGAGAATGATTACAGCATTCAGTGTGATGCTTTGCATACGCTCCATAAGCAGCGGTTACGCTTTGCTCAAATATTCGCTTCACTACCCGCTGCATTAATCCGCGGTTGCCGGTCAGGTTTGGCCACCAGGCGGTGCTGTCCCAGTGGAATTCCCCCTGCGTAATATTTAACCAATCACATTGCACGTATCACCAGCGCTTGGTAGCAGAGATGTTGTCCACCCCCGGCTGAAATACACACGATGCAATCGTCAACTTTCAACACAGTTTCTGTAATGACTTGCTGGTGTGGCCTGAGGTCAGCTGTCCCCCACTGTCTGCATATTTCCGCTCTTGTCGTGCTACACGGGCGCAGCCATGTTTATTTACACGCTAAACTAATCAGATTTCTTCTACTAATGCTGCAGATTTGTTTAAAAACAGAGCCATTCAGATTTTACTTTATCCAGCGCAAACTGACTGGGTGTTTGGCACTTTGCCAAACCTTAAGAAACCCGCTATTTCTCACAGCCTGTGAGTGGGAGGTCACCAGGAGGTCAAGCCCTGTGTTCAGAGCGTATGCTTTGCACGGCACAAATCGAAACCATTAACAGATCTGGGATATTCAAACTTAATTTGCAGACTTGGTCTTGTATTCATGTATTTAGTAGCGTACCAGATTCAGCTGAGCATCATCGGCCATAGGCCACTTGTCACTTTTTTACCACGACATAGGAGTTTGACAGATGATTTAGTTCCCACGTCTTTCTGTCAGCCTGTTTGGCTTGCATGTTTGTTTTTATTCACACTATAGAGAAGAGGAGGATATTAAATTAATTGGAGTGGGAAAGAGGGGTTGTCTAAACTTAAAAAAAATGACAATGGCTACTGTTTTGCAGTCAAATTTGCTTCCTGAGAACATTAATGATTGTCTTCCCCTTCACATTAGTCAACAAAACATGAAGTACCCGGTCATTGCATGTCCTCTCTGAACATGTTACGAAAAAGGCGAACATCGAAATAACACATGTAACTGTCATGTTACATAACCAAGAGGGTATGCCTGAACTAAAGCCACGCCAGCATTAGCCCAGCAAGGCCATAGTTTTCATGGAGTCACGCAATAGCATCTCGTGCGGGGCACAGCCAGCCGTATGCATTGAACTGTCAGCTCATCGGAACAACTAGGGTAAACAGGCTGTCAGTTATTTCCTGTCTGTAAAGCTATGGAAGGGTAAATTTAATGTGGATCTGTCAGGTTTGTGAAGTCCGATAACTGTTGCAGCTGTCAGGCAGATTTTTATCAGTCAGGTAACAGAGGAAAAATAACATGAACATAAATGTACGAATAAACATATCACGTAATGATGCTCATTATAATGATGATGATATGTTATAATCACTATATTTATAATAAGCTTTGGTATAAAAACATACACATAAGAGCTGCAGACATATAATAGGTGAATATGTATGTACAAAGATGCATTATACTGATACATTTTATTAGATATTGATTACAGTTGGGAAAGCCTGCTAGGTATTTCGCTATTTAAACCACGTTCATAGATTCCGGTTGTTAAACTACCGCACAAAATCTCCCTGCCGCGCAGTACTTTGTTGTGAACAGAGAATTAAGTGGACCAATTGAATATCAGAACGATCCTTCTGGCGATATCGTCAACAGGATATATCCCCCGCCGGTCTACTCTTAGCGACCCACCCTTATAGGTCCGTAAGGAATCAGTCACTTGAAGACCACAGGGACCCGTCGTGTAGTTCTCATGTGTCTCGGGTCACGACATATTAGAGTCATATATCTCCGGTTTCGACAGACCCCCGTATGACAGGCTAATTATACGAAAACTTCCGGTAAAGGGTCTACCGTTTTCTGTGGTGGTTTGTCCGCATTATAAGTAGGATGGACTCATTCAACTTATCCAAACGTAGCCATCTGGTAAAATAAATTTATTTATTTAAAAACTGCTAAAAGTATAGAAATACTATAACCCTCTTTTATACTGTTTTGTGTTTAAGGTTTATGTAAATCTGTGTGGTTGATCGTCCAAGCAAAATGGCACCATCCCCTTAGACTCTGGCAAATGGTGAAAATTTCAAAAGGAAACTTAGAATTTTGTTCTGATTCTAAACGGCTGCTACGGCAAGTTTCCGTTTATAAGTTAATAATAGCAATTCATTGTATAACTTCAAGATACACACACACACATATATATATATTTAATATTTATGTATAGATATAATGCTGATACCAGCAGCCCCTTAGACATGACCCTTTTTGATACCTTCTCCGCCCTGTAAAAAAAACCGTCCCATCTACACCTGTAACAGAATCTGTACACATAAGCCAATTATTTTCGTTCAAAAGCATTAGAGTGGACAGCTTGTTAATATTGATTTTATCATATATTATGTTTTTCATTAGGCGTTGACAACAGTTTTGAGTTCACTTTCACTTCCAGCCAATTTTCCCAGACAGTTAATTTGTCTTATTTATCTTAAATGCTTTGGAATTTGACTGTTAAGCGAGTGTCGTAACTCTAGAAATAAATCGCGAATTCCTCTCATAGTTAGCAATGTGATCTATTTACCGCACTCTGCTGGAGTTCCCATAATTTGAATAACTTCTCAACGGTTGCCATGGAAACGATATGACAGTTTTTAGCTAATTGCGACTATAATGACAAACGTACATTTAAAAATCAACCGAGCTAGATATAACAACCGTGTCTAAAGCAAGATAAAAAGTTTAAATGAACAACACATTCACGTATCACATTTTAATTAATATAATAAGCGCGGTCCAATATAGCGTTAAATGCCAGACAGTGTATAGTTTCATCTGCAGAGGAGACATGGGAAAAAATTCGAAAATATTGATTTTTATCTGAATGTACGTATGGAAGAGTGCGCTTCAATCTAGCCACCAGCTGACCCGTGAAAGTCTTACTTATTAGGAATGAGTGTGCCGACAACGTGTGAGGATTTCTAGACATGATAAAGGTTAATTTTAGAGGACCCGGCTCAACACCGGGTTTATGAAAATTATGCCCGATAGAGCTTTTATTAAATTAACGAATCCTAACTCTACTCCCTTAAGGTAGTCCCCTTTACTCTAAACCTCTCTGTTTGACGTCAATGAGATCTGAAGAAAATTGCTTCTACAGACCAGGGACACTGATAAAGCGGACCAAGGGATTACCTCGAGTGACTAGTGATGATAAAAAATGGTAACTTCTACATGCTTGACTACCAATGGTTCAAAAACTGTTGCCACAGCTCGGAGGACCAGTTTAAAATGATCATTCATGCAGTATCAGCTTATTTGATTAGATTTAAAACCTAAAAATGAATATTTTTGTTTGCTTCATATTTGCGATATTGGAATTTCACGACAGTTCATTTTTCGGTATTTTCAAGAGGATTAGATGGTGACAATATAGGGTTGATGAGACAGCTCCCCCCCCCCTTTCAAAGATCCTGTATGCGCCTCTGCAATATTATATTAGTCTATCAATTAAAGTCAGTCCGTCTGCAACCTAAATTAATGCTTAACAGTAATTAACGAATCTATTAATCTATCAATCTAAGTCAGTCCGTCTGCAACCTTAATTAATGCTTTACGGTAATTAATCCGTGTGTTTCCTAGCCCGTAGGATACTGATAAGTGAACAGTGTTTTTATGGTATATGATCATTTCTTCCTGTTATCGAAGTTTTTTTTTGCATTTTAACCCTCTCGGGAATAACGGGAATTTGAAACACTCGCGATTGCGAATTTATACACACTTAATTCATTATTCTATTTTTTCCATTGCATCAAAGATTAAAATTTCACAGAGAAAATACATACAAAAAAGCAGCATTTGAATTCGGTTTTAATAGAAATACTTGAATTGTTCATGAGATACACAGCAGCATTTTATTCTATTCCATTAGAAATCAGAAAACATATGACATAATAGTAGAATATACATGCAGAGTAGCATTTTTATTCATTTGAATCAACGTCTATTCAGTTCTAAACGTTTCAGATAAAAAAAGAAAATTACAAAAAAAAAGTTTACATCACCAAATTAAGAAATTGTGTGAGGAAGTAGGAACAAAAAGAGAGATGTTAGAATTACAAATGAGATGGTCTTGTTTTCAGTCTCTTTGATGAGTATGAAGGTTAGGCAGAAAAGCAATAGTTCCTCGTCAAATGTTTTCAGACCACTTGGATGCATTGTAATTTATTGAACCGTCCGTGATTGATTAGGCTTGTAATTGGACGAGATGTGTGGCTGGGCCTGATTAGACAAAATCACATCCATACCTCGGTTCAGCAAGAAGTCAATAATTTTCACGGTAACGACCGGTATCACCATCTCTCGGCTCTTAACCAGATTGATAACGTATCAGCACATCTGATAGCGATAAGTTATGAACTTGAGAATAAACGGATCACTACAAGACAATTTGTTATTGACTGACGTTTGAATACGCATTAATAGCATGATTAGTATTTATATTAAAATTATATTAATTTATATTAAAGTTCTATCTAAATGTTGACCTGTAAGGCTTGTGATGATGATGATTACTAATAAAACTACTACTACCAACACTTTTACTACAACGTATACTGCTGCTACTGCTGCTACAGCAACAATAACAACAACTACTACTACTACTACGACGACGAGGACGACGATGCTGTTGGTCATGACGACGAAGGTTGAGTTAGTGGTGCTGATGATGCTGAAGATGGTGCTGGTAGTAGTGGTGTGATGATGTTACTGATGGCGACTCTAAAGGTAGTGATTATGACAGTATGAGTTATTGTTAATGTTGTATTTTTACGTTTATAATCCTTCCAAAACATCGTTACACTAATGCGAGCTCTTCTGTTACTACTTCCAATACAACAACAACAACTACTACTACTTATTATAGTAATAATAATAATAAAACCAACAAAAATAATATTATTATTACTACTACTACTACTACTTCTAATAATAGTTCTCAAACTACTGTCACCAAAATTTCACTTCTACTACTACCACCACCACCAGTGTCCCCTACCATTTCTACTACTACTACTACTACCACTCCAATTACTGCTACTACTTTTACTTTTACCATTACCACTGCTGCCTACCACTGCAACTGCTGCCACCACAACCACTTCTGCCGTTACACTACCACTGCGCACACTGACACAACAGTCAAGCCAACAGTCAACGCAACCATCACAATTACTATTACTACTACTATCATTACTTCTGATGTTACTAGATTTGTCGCTATATTCATCACTGCACGAAGTAATACTAATTGTCTGGGTATGTACGTGGGTTTATAACTCCTTTCACTGTATATTTAACTAAATTTTAACTTCCTTTACTTTAAACAAAGCAAGGGTCAATGAGAAGGGAGTGTCTTCTTCATCTTCATCACCAGCATGATGTCCTTATTATTATTATTATCATTATTATTATTATTATTATTAATATTATTATTATTATTATTATTATTATTATTATAATTATTATTATTATTATTATTATCATTATTATTATTATTAGTAGTAGTAGTAGTAGTAGTAGTAGTAGTAGTAGTCGTAGTATAGAACTAGTAGCAGCAGTAGTAGTAGTACATGTAGAAGTATTTTGATAAGTTTTGTAATAATTATCATCATCATTAACATTTATAATTATAACTTATAGTACTTTGGTACCAGAATTGATAGAAGGTGAAATAGTAGAAGTAGTAGTAGTATTAGTAGTGGTAGTAGTAGTATTAAAATGAACAGGAGGATTAGATTTTGTAGAAAAATAATTATAAAGGATATGCAAAGTTATCTTTCTCGGATTCTAAGATGTTCATGTATCTAATCCTCGAGGTATATTACTTGTGTTCAAATTGCATGATGTTTCCTAATTAATATCCAAAGGGAGGTGTCACCCATTTTTAGAGTGACACAGAAGTTCTTTCTCTTTTTGTTTGGTATGCACAGGATCTGGCATGCCCGAATACCTACATGGTGCGTGCTTCTCGGATGGAATTCCCCTGTGGAAATCCCATGTTTTCTCTTTTTCCGGAGCTGCTTTGCTTCAAGTGAATCTATCGTTTGATCAACAAGATCCTGTCTCAAAACTCAGACACTTTATGGTGAACTTAAACTGTCCAAACTAACCCCAAATATCACGCCATTTTTTCCCATCAAAGGAGGCTCTGCTTTGATTTGGAACCTTAAAGTAAGCAATAAGGCACGTGATCGTTAGTCACGTGACACGCTTAATGAGAATGTCGTTATAATTAATTATGATCACAGACTTTTGCGAATCTCAAATTAGGGCACATAAAAAGTCCACAAGTTGATTAACTGTTTCATCTTGGGAATGAATGATCCCCCGGGAAATAAATATATTTATTTTAATTCTAGGGTGCAATTAAGTGAAATGACGACATTCTCATGAGTTTTATGTGTAAACATAAGATCCAGCAGGGAGTTACCTTTATGTTAAACAAATGAAGATTAATTTAAAATGAAATGTGGAAGAACATCATTAAATGAAGCAGGTGGCTTGCACGCAATTAAAGACAGGAACCATAATACAATGAGTAAACTATTCATAATTGGGCAATTGATGACGTCACTCCATGCTGACTGATGATTTGCAGTAACACCTGAAACCAATAAAAAAAGAATTTTTTTATATTCTAAGGAAATTACCATTAGTTCTTTATGCAGTTAATTGGACTGGGATTGAGCTTTTTTTATTTGCTGGCTGCGAAACCGCACCCTATCAGCGGAGACAATGAATACCTGTTTTTATTTTCACACCTGGTTTGGCGCCAGGTATACCGGTTGTAACGTCTCAACGGGACACTGAGTAATGACAGAGCCCTCAGCACTCTGATCGATCTCAAAATAAATCCGCTCTGTTCATCTTAGGGAGCGCCTGCCACACCACCGATCGGTTCGCACTTTTAAATACACCCTTGATCAAAATGCGTCCCGTGAGGCTGAGTGATTCAACGTTTCTGCAAGAATTGTTGGAAATATTGGAAAATAATCTTGACTTACTGCGGGCTGCCGTTTCAGATAGGAACTTGCCTATAAGGGTGATTAAATATGATGTATGCGCAGTGATCCTCGCTCAATCAAAACGAGCAGACGACATCAGGGCAGAGCAGACGACCCCATTGTCACGTGACTTCCTCTGTCCGCCAATTGTGCCTGCGCCGCGTTTTCAAGTTTGGGGTGTGTGCTTTCTGTGCTAGGAATGGGCCATTTGTATTTAATGATGTAACTACCGTCTTTTATAGTACAGACTGGCCTTATATTCTGGTTTAGTAGCGACATAAATGCTCGTCGCCGGCCCATGTGCCAGGCACTGCTCATTTAGCAATAGGCCACTGCTACTTATAAAGCGCTCTATCTATAATATAACCAGGGACAATTTAGCCCTGTAGAGCGCTGTGGTGATAATCAGACCTGTAATTTCGCTCCCCATAGTGCTATATTTTAGGTACTAGTATAATGATTTATTGGCAAGGCACCAATCTGGGCCAAGCAATAGATTGGTACCCCGCCCAAATCTATCTCCAGGGATACTCATCCAATCTCTGAGACAGGCAGTCAACTATTTAACTTTATTATACATTTTCAGGGCACCGATAGACTTGTTCTACTACTTTTTGTTTATTTCAAGAAAGGTTTTCTTGTGTTTATTTATACGAATTTAACATAGGCGTGGGCACAAATACAGGGGACTCAAACACTCTACACGCCATAGCAATTGACGCCCCGGGCTTGAGCCTTACACGAAACAGAATGTCAACAGCGCACAATAAAAGAGACACCTGTAATAATATTTTTAGCATATATATATATGTATTTATATATATATAAAATATAAAGTACATAAATACGTCTTGGTAATATTTTCTCTCTTAATGTTTGAGATGAAAATATCTATTTAAATAATAACATAAGCAACCAAACGACTATAATTTACTGCGGCCATACAAAAATAAATTTAACAGCATAATGCGAATCGTATATTGGATCATTAGCACTTTACTGTCATTACTCATTTTAAGCCACAAATCACTCAAAGCTCAGAACATATATCGTAGACATGGCAATTATATTTTACCATATCTCTACTTTCAAAGCTACTTGTACCAGAACAGGGCCTATTTGATCAAAGGTCTCGCAAGGGTATTTGCGAGCAAAATCCTTTCGCAAACCTCTCGCAGGACTGATTTTGGATGTGATCAAAACTTTCGATAACTCACTATGAGGCGCAGACTCTCGTAAATTTGAGAATTCCAAAAACCTCTCGCAGCGGCCCTCCCAGCCTCTTTTGGCCCTGTTCATGCACGGAATAGAGCCGAGACATTTAAATGCTTCATGTTTTATGCAAGCACGAGCCTAAATGGTTACTATCAGTATACTCTTTTTCAAATAATCCCATGTGTAATTATAAACATTAATATTCATATATATATATATATATATATATATATATATATATATATATATATGTACGTAATAATGATTATTTATTAAAAAATGTTAAATATAGTTAAATTATATAGTCAAAAAATAAATATAAAAATATGATTTTGCACATTATATGTTTCTATTTCATTAAATGTTCATAACATATATAAAATAAATATTATATATTTAGTATGGCTAAACACTTTTTATCACGTATGTAGTCCTTCTCTTACAAAATCGGCATCCTTTGTGGATACACAATTTTGAATATCTTAATAGAGATTACATAGTAAGTAAAAAATGCATATTTCATGAAAAGTATCTTATATTTACTGCTTTTCCATTTCAATGACGTCAATAAATGTATATTGGTTTATAAAATAATACATGTAATACATAAATTATTAATCATTTACATCATTATATTATATATTAACAGAATTCCGTGAGCTGAAATAGCTGATTAATTATCTCTTATTTTTCATCGGTGCTATCGGTTCTGTCGGTGGTTCTCTGCATGATTTATTGGAGAATTTGAATGTATAATTGACAGAAATAGTACAAAATTAAAATGTTCCATTGACCATTTGATTCTACAGAAAAAAAACTTAAAAAAAAACATTACGATCAAAAGACAAGAATGGTGAGGTAAAAAATCAATGTTTCAAGTTTAACTTTGGCACTTGTTAATGGTTACATGTCTATGGCATATTCTATAGCAGAATAAATAAACTTCCGATAGGTTCATATTTGTGTGAAATTAGAAAATTACTTAACTTAGTAAATTATCAAATTTGTATGACATGAATCTATACAGGTTCACATTCATGCGAATTATGAAAGTTAATTCTTACACTTCATGTTTATGAATAAGATTTTTACTATATTTAAAATAATCATATGATATAAATAAGTTGGAAGTTTTCCTGCTTTTGAACATCTATTTTCTCATATCACTGTAATTTTTTATAAGATTTTACCGAAAACGCAGCAAGAGGTACAACGTCCCTCCTTATTTCCTCCCTCCTATCCTTTAAGAAAATAATCATGATATGTCAGTTTAACGTCAGGGATTAGTTCTAAAGTCGCAGCTTAGCGCGCACGTATGATCTCTGGATTTTCCTAGCCCCCTTGCTTTGATCCCTGAAATCCAGTCTTAATTAATTAAATATCATTTTTGTTACCTTCAACTTCTTTCAATATACAGTGCAGCCTTAACCTTTGGGCCTATAATCATTAATATATATACATATATATATAATATATATATATATATATATATATATATATATATATATATATATATATTTGTAATGGCATATAAGGCAGATTCGGACATTTTACGGGAAAAACTGTACATGAAGATCCATCGAGACGTAAAATCAAACAATTAATGCATTTTGAACATATTCCTGTCTGCTGTGTATGACACAGGCGTATCCCGAAGGTCTACAAAACGCGGGTAATGAGTGTTCGCAACAGCTGATTAATCGCAAAATTGCGAGAGACGTGCGAGAGGTTTTCAGCACACTTCGCTAAAAAATTGCGAGCCTTCGCAAACCTTCCGCTAATCCCCTCGCAATCGCAAATTTGTGAAAGTTTCGATCACAAAGGCCCAGATTCGCAAGACGCGAAGTGCTAGTCAATGGCTGGTCATTCATTTTCTCTTTTGTTTACGGTCTAAAGTGGGCGGTGTGTGACGAGAGAGATTTTGAGATCGCAGGGGACTGTGTAGATTATTCTTAGCAGCGATACACTCGAGTCCATTTTTTAAGTGCTAGTCAATGGCTGGTCATTCATTTTCTCTTTTGTTTACGGTCTAAAGTGGGCGGTGTGTGACGAGAGAGATTTTGAGATCGCAGGGGACTGTGTAGATTATTCTTAGCAGCGATACACTCGAGTCCATTTTTTAAGTGCTAGTCAATGGCTGGTCATTCATTTTCTCTTTTGTTTACGGTCTAAAGTGGGCAGTGTGTGACGAGAGAGATTTTGAGATCGCAGGGGACTGTGTAGATTATTCTTAGCAGCGATACACTCGAGTCCATATTTTAAGTTCTCGGAACTGGACTCGAGGGTCTTGGATGAAAAGCCATAAAAAGCTTAATTCTAAAACATAATATTAATAACACATAGCATGTATGATGAATGCTTAATGGGGCCCAGTCACCCATCTGACCTCTATATAAACTACTAAAGGTTATCCTGTGGAGCTTTTATAAAAATAGGCAAAAAAAAAACGTGGATATCACGGCACACAGGCTGCTTGTTTTGTTTATATTAAACTGTTTATGATATGCGGGGGTTAAGACAGAGCTTTGCAAATGGGGGTTTTGCTACATGTGACCTTTCTGCCTCCGCATATATGCAACCTACCACCTAAGGTTATATGCTTTTCTCGTTTATCAACATCGCTGTGTTTACAAACACGTTGTTAATACACAAGTCCATACATCCTTCATGGAGGCGTTATGATAACTCTACATAACCAGAATTACCCTTAGATCATTAATATTTACACAGGGGAAGCCAGAAATGACATAAATTCCTTTTCAAAAGGTATGTGAATGGGCACCTTTAAACATCTGGATGTGCAGATCTACAAGAATACTCGAGCCCTGATTACGGACTCGTGTATTCAGTTATTACTCCAAGCATTATTAGGCCAATCTACAGCAGCTGCTTTGTTTATTATCATGTTTAATGATTAGTTAACCTGTAATGAGGGGAGGGTCATTAAACTGATTTAAATACAAAGTAAGTTACTGAAACATTGTTTCCTCTTGGGGAAAGGAAAGGCCCTCGAGCTACAATATATATTCAGTATTCTCATGCGCGAAATATCCCCAGCCCCAAAACACAAAGCACACCACATGACATTGCATAACTTGTACAACACACAGACTCACGGAACCCTTTTAGGTTATGTTGCAACCTATGTTTGTTTGTCGGCAAAATAAGACAAAAAGCACTGTGTCAAAATTCACTTTGTGCAGGGATGTGACATGGCCAGTGACGATCGCATTCAATTTCTTGCAATCGGGACAAAGGGGCGGGTCCAGTAGGCTTAACTTGGCGGAAGCGCGCTACTGAAGTTACAAGTTACAACTTGTGCTGAAATTACTTTGGTAAATAAAGTCTGGTTATGAAGGCTAAGACTTAGTTTACAACGACATATCAATATTTATGTTTTTCTTTCCAGAAAGAGTCAAACTGTTTGATATTCATCAGTCCTCTGTTTCATTCGTAAATATTAACTAGATACGTATATTGTGCACGCCTTAGGACGGATGCAGCCCAGTGACGTCATATACATTACCAGGTATTAGGAGTTACTGGGAGATTTGTTTGAATGTAGAGCATTGGAGCGGGGGTTTCCATTCTGGGCCAAAGAAATTTGTACAAATGTTTCCTCCACATTTGACGAAACCTGTCCTTTTCAGTGTTGGAGATAGGAAATAATTTTCCAACATTTTTAAACATGCCTGCTTACTAGATATTCCGCTAAGGCTAAGGCGGCAGATGCAATAAGTGGGTACGTGAAGTGCGTTTGAATTAATGGTTTGCTGAATGTATGCTGAGCGTGCTGAGTGTAGCGGTGGGTAAATGGTATGGTTTTACGAATGTAACGTGATCTTGAATAGCACTTGAGATACAGATTTATTGCACCATAATACCCAGCGAGAGGCCCATAAAAATGTGAAGTCAAGTTTAATATAGTAAACTGAGAAATCAGAATTAAGTAATCAAAATAATGTAAACACTAACCCCTTACAAGTTAAATAGTTATTCGCACGGTGAATTGTAGTATATTTTAAGTCGTATACCATGCTTTTATCTGTCGTCATCATACATCGAACGTTTATGTGACTTATTATACAAGTTAAATATAATTGCCGTATTGTAATTCGACTCGCATTTGAGAGCCTTCAACAACTCAAAAACGTTGGTTATAAGATACCTGCATTACTGTCAGACACACTGTGCGTCAATGTTTTGCCAGCCAATCACATTTATCACATTTAAAGCCATCTGCGCCGTAATTTTAAATTGCACTTCCTTTGGTAAGAATCCACAAAACCATCTGAGGAGACAGAACAGCATGCATGAAGGAAGGACATTTTACGGAAAAAAGATAAAAAAGTGTTTAGATTTGGGAGTTAATTTAGCAGAAATAATTAGGACTGACAAGAACAAAAATATCTCTATTTAAGTGGTATTTTGCGTTAATAAATCAGTGGAAGGTCAAATGTGAATCACTGACCTGCAGGTGAAAATTTCTTATATATTAACTTATAATTCTTTAATTATTCTTTCAAGTAAGATGAAAATTTTAGTTTGACCAGCCCATGCGCTGGGATGTCATCAGCGCATGTATTTTTAAAGCACCGACTGTTACTTGCTGCAGATAATGCCCTTATTACCAGATTTTTCAGTCAGCAACCGGCATCACCAGTCCTAACTTATAAGATGATGATATTATTTGCATGAAAACAACATTTAGTAGTAAAAAGTTGAGTAACTTGTCGGTTCCATTTTGTCTGCAGTTCTCCTAAAGCAATACCTACATATCGCTGCTCAAATAATATATATTTTGGTGAAGCCTTTGCGTTGAATGTTTCCACTTTCAATGGAAGCAAAGTTAAATTGGCCGTTATAATTTAGGAAAGCATTGAGAGAGAGAGAGAGAGAGAGAGAGAGAGAATCGGTTGACAAAAGGTAACCTGGGACATTGAATTCGTCGTGTGACGCACAGCGAACAAAGTTTTATAGCTTTGCATTGCCCGTATCGTTATAAATAGTATCTAAGACATTTCACTGCTCTCCAAATGATGCACACCAGTATTTTTTTCCAAGAGTTATTCCCTTTATGCAAGATTCGAATATTTATAACATTGTGGCATAACGTTTTTGACCAAATAAAAAGGCTTTTGAAGCAGAATCCTTTTAACGGAGTTAATTGATTTCAAGAAGAAATGCGACATATACAGATTTCCAGGGGTGGACACAGGATCTTTTTCATAAAAAAGAGGGACCTCATCATCATTGCACAGGTAAACAATTATGCCGGGAGCGTTTGTAAGAACGCGGTACGAAATGTCATGTTTTTTGTTTGCTTTTGATCGTGTATCATTCTATTTTTATAGACTTTTTATCGAAAAAGAAGGGGGCGCCCAACCTACATCCCCTCTGAATCCGCCCCTGCACGCCTTCTGTCCATCCTTTGACATTTTTGCTGCTTCAGTGACTCCATTCATAGATGCTCAGCATCAGTTCCACGTCCTCCATCCTGTAATTTTATTTCATCAGTTTTATCTTATCTATTTTCAAAATAATAATCCATTATCCAGAGATTCGCCTGTCCTCCCCCGCTGATTTCCTGATATTGTTTTATTCCGAAAATGGAAGATTATCCATCATGGTAGCAAAGTAATCGGTCCATCGCAGTGGTTATGATGGCACAGACTGTTCATTTTCTATCTTTCACTTTTCTTATCTAAATTCTATTCAGGATATTTGAGAGAACCTGCAAGTAAGAAATTGCCAGTGGACGTGAACTGTTACTATACATTTATTTGCATACGCAAAGTTTTTTAGAACATTTAGCGAGGAATCGATGTGCAGGGATGTGTCAGAATTGGACCATATATCCGTGTATTCGTTTGGAAGGCAACGCTCCGGGATGAGTTGGAAGCTGACGTACAAGCTACCCAGAATTCACAGTATACCGCTAGTTTTTTTTTTTTTTTTTTAAGTTTCGGCGTTGGTCGAGATATGCGATCTCTACGTAATTATAAATTCATTCCCACTGACAAGGCGAGACAGAGTCTATTTACGAAACTTGGCGCCTAGCTCCGTGTTGAATACAAGTGCTCTCGCACTGCAGTGACACCGTTTGTTGTGAATACATTAACCCCTCTTATCATGTTCCATAATGCAAATGATACTTTATTTCTGAGAATATCTAGTCCATGTTTGTGCTGTGTAGGTTGATTTACATGACCTCTCCTTTAGTGTCCTTTTCCTAGGCCAGCGCCAACCTCTATATAATACATCATACCTGTCGTTATAAAGACTCGATGAAGTTGATATACATTTTATGTATTGTATGATACATATTGTGATGTTTGCTTTCCTGCGAAATGCTCACTTACTACATTATTTTACTCACCTATACACTGCCCTTATGAATTATTTACTTACTTTTATGTATATTTGTATATGTAAGTGCTCATGTTGTTAAGTATGTACACTTGAGGAAGCCGGAGCAAAGACGTCTGCTGCCTTAATTATATATACACCCACATACATGTACATGCATATGAATATAAGAAGAAGATGACTTTATTGTTGGAAAAGACCTTATGGCCCATGGTACAAATATAAATAAATGCAATTGAACATTGAACAAATAACATGCTTAAACACATATAAAACATACATATTAACATGGTTGTGTTACCTGCGGTCGTGTTGTTTCATAATCATAAAATTTCTGTCACACTGAGGTTTTTTTAAATTTGTTTACCTGAAATAAATATTTCCAGACATTCAAATGAACATGAAAAGACTCGATTTTTTAAAGCTTAATTAAAGCATATGTTTTTTTTTATTTCCTTTAAAGCATATGAGTTTACACACGTATATATATATCGTATATATATATATATATATATATATATATATATATAATGTATCATATACAGTTAGTTTTTCTTTATAATATTGTATACAGAACTGTTTCGTGAGGACAGTTCTGAAGTACAATATCATGTTGTAAAACTAACATTATTAATGCTCCCCTGCACTTACACTGTGAGGTATTGAACATTGTTATGTATTACATAGATTATAGATATATATATATATATATATATATATATAAATCACGTACTTTTTTTAGGTTAGTTTTACATTAATATTTGGGTAAAAAAAGTCGATTACAAGCTTTTTTTTCTTTTTTTTTTTGTCCTCTCAGGCCAGTGTTTGATATGGCTGAGTAACAAAGACTGGTTGCTGGGTACATTATTATAATAATCATAGATCACAGATCTGCATACGATGTTTAATTTTATCTTAACACAAAATCCAAGGACGTACCCTCCATAGCCGTTTCCCCATTATCGCTCAGTTGTGGGCTTCCGATTGGGGATTTCCGGTGATCTCTTGGCAACTGCAAACATCAGTTTCCCCATACTTTGGCTAATTCATTCCAAGTAAGGCCCGCTGATCTCGATCTCAGATGAGCTCATACCCCAGATAAATTGTCTTTCGGTCTATATTCGACACAACAACTGCATATACACGTGTGCGCTTATGTATACATTCTTGTCCATGTGCGTTTATTTACGTGTTAATGTATATATGTCCGTATCCATCTGTATGTACATATGTATTTGTGTGTCGGTCTTTTTTCAATAAGTGTAAAGGGTCAATATTTAATATTTATAAAATCTCAAAAAAATAAAATTTAAAATCATGTTTTTAAGAAAGAAAATATTGAGCCCCATCCATCAAGCGATCATTAGCAGTGTCGTGTGCAAGTGTTGTCTCTGTAACCAATAATTGTAAAAATTGGTCACGAGACCCTACTTTTAAAGACGCCTCCCTGCGAGATGATCGTTTTCTGGCGTGACAATGCGGCACTCGATCAATCTTACATGAAATAAAACAGACTTTCCTTAATAGGACAAGAGGAGCCGCAACAAGCCGCGCCGTGGTGCCGTGTCTCGGCAGGTCGTTGCGTGGTGATGGATATACACACGTACCTGTTTTAGACGGATCCCCCCGGGCGCGGGTTACTGCCGGGGAAAAACCAGAGGATGTGTTGAAGACAACATTCATTAAAATGTCATCTGTTTTAATTATTGGTTCTATTAATAGGAATCACTATCTTGCCAGCCTTCGATCTGTTTCAAAAATAATGATTTTATAACCTGAATATAACCTACATCATCCTGATTGTATGATATCATTGATAATAGAGAAAATAAAAACTGTAATTGTAGAAGTATTATTTATAATAAGCAACATCATAATAATCAGTTGGGTAACTTTGATTTTCAAAAATATCATATTTTCCATAATAAAATAAATAATTATATTCCTTAATGAGGTTAATGATGTTTGTTGTTTGGTCTGTTAGCCTGTAGATTACTGGAACAAAACTGTATTAGTAAAGGTACGTTAGGTTCACCTTAGATGTATATTATACCTACGTATGGATGTTTGCTGTTTGGTCTGTTTAACTCGTCTCTAGATTACTGGAACAGAATCAATAATATTATGTTGTTGATACGGATCAATATGCCTGGTTTTAAAAAACCCACAAAAATACCATATTCAGGAAAATGCTGATTGGTCAATAAAGTACATAAAAATAACACAGGTCTGAAAAAATGGCAGCATCGTTGAATTATAATCACTAATTAAATTAATGTATCTGACTTGCTCCGTAATATTGCGCTTTTTCTGGTTCAAGTTACAATCAATGAAAAATAATTAACGTAATTTTCATCTCTGAGAGATCTCTTTAATAAGGGTCGTCTAACATATTAAAATCTTTTCCTATTGTGTATCGAATTCTAATTTAATAAGTATCTGCCTGTTTTCAATTCCTCAAGTAAGGTTTCGACTTGTTAGATCTAATTGCTTTTAGTGCTTACAATATCCATGATATTATCTCATTAAAAGAGAAAAAAAAATACCAAATGATACATTTACAGTTGATACACAACAAATATCTTATATATAAATTATCTGTTGCTTGCTCCAATTCAATATTGCCTGTTATATAATTCTTTGTTAGGCCAGAATAAAAAAAAAAGTATGGTTCTCAGGCACTTTTTTTCAGAAATCAATGCGGGCGGGCGGTTTTTTTATTTTTATTTTCTTGTATGTTTCGATAAAAATATCAAATGATAAGGGAAAAACATGATAATAACAGATTTACAGATCTAAACAAGCTAAAGCACTACATAACAAAGGAAATTGTATGATTTTATCTACTTGAAAGAAATATCTGAGCGGCTGCAGCTCAAAATCGGTAAGTTTCTGTTGAAAATCAAAATAAAAATTTCTGATGCGGGGGGGGGGGGGGGTTAAAATTGATGCGGGCGGTGCCTGAGAACCATACCTTTAATTTTTTGTGGCCTTAATGGTCTGAGACTTACTATATGCTAATACAGTCTTACTTTAATTGCACGCAGTATTGCTCAAAAAGTCGAATATAATCAGAAATTATACCATTGTGGCTGATTTTTACTAGTTTCTGTGCATGAACACAACATTAATTGTATCCATATGTATATTATTAGTACACAAAACACTTATATTTCAATCCTCAAATACATTGGTCTAGAAAAGATCATGTTATTATGAATATGAACCTGAGTCTTATTAACATTCGGCTTATTTTATGTTGATTGGCTTCAATTTTCCACGTACACATTATCTTCATCGCGCCTTCTTCCCAGCAGGACACCTGTTCACCATGGCAACAGGATCTAAAGTATCAAATAATTCGAGTATATAGAGGAACAATACTTTCTTATCCTGACAAAGTACACGTTGTTTTCTTCATAGATTTTTATATTGCTCGCCTCTCTAAATGAACTATTTGTATATCCCGAAAATATTTTTTTATATTTTTTCCAAGTGATATAAGATTTTTTACTTCCATATACTTGGACGTTAATAATCTATTTATCAGTATTTTACATTTCAATTATTTTGAAATTTAAAGCAATGTGGACTCGCCGCTGTTCTAGATAAAGCAACTGCTATTGTTCGCCCAAGATTGTATCCGTGGGTTTCTATGCATTTATATTAAAACTGTACAACTGCCAGTGTTTTTAAAGAAATAGCAGTGAACATGCCTGACGTATAGACTTTTTCATCACATAATATATTAAATATAATTTACGTAAATGATTCATTATTAATATATTATTATTGGTTCTCTACATTAGTAAGTTAGTGGATTACAGGGGCGGATCCAGGATAAAGGAGAAGGGGGGCGGGGTCCAACCCAGGAGGACTAATGAAAAACCCTAAAAAAGGTCCCCAGATCTGGAAAAGGGAGATCCGCTTCTGGATTAATTATATGGCACCTGGGAGAGTAACCGTATTTTTTTATCAGGTTAGAACCATAACATGTTGGTGGCATTGTCTATTGAACCAAGATGAAGACCAGATATGTGCATCCCAATGGATACATGCCTCCGCCATGGGAGCACCAAGTTTTAAAAAAAACGCTCTGCGAACACATTGGACACCGTCAGTCCTTGACCTGTCCAGATGGCCGGGCCGCAACGCGCATATTTAAACATGCGACACCCGTTCTCGTAGGTCTGATAACACCGGTTCTGGCACAGGGCCAAGAATCAGACTAACGAAAGCTGGGGTCGCATGTTTAAACTTTGTGCTTGATGCAAAATGCGATACCACGCTCTCAGTGGGCTGATTACAATTCTTTGATGTTCTGACCCAGAGGATCTTGCCATACAAAGCAGCGGTTAAACAAAAAGGAGACCTGGGACAACTGCAGTGTATAACCGCTGCTTGAGGTGCCAGCTTGTAGGAACAGCCATCTTCCTAGGACCAGGTCTCTGGCTCAGTTGAACAGAGACCTTGCTTCGGCGAGCCGCCTGGCGGTCTACTATTTCATGAACTATTAATAAGACAATTGAACCGACCAGGTGGCCCGCGTATGGCCCGTCTTCATGACGGAGAAAACTATTTTCAGCGCAACCGTCTGACAAAGGGAGAAATTGTCCAATCATATAAAGGCTTATAAACTTAGAAAATTTTCGGCGCATGTGTTCTTGTTGATAAGGCATCTGAACAATTTTGATTTCTGTGTATTGTTTACAGTTGTGTTGTAATTGATTCTTCCGTTATGATTGCCCCCCCCCCCGTCACATGCTCTACTGTTCAAGATTGATGATACTGCATTCTATGTTGCCCGATGAAGCAATACCTTACAAAGCAAGGTCATCCTGCTTAACCGAGCCGGAGACATGGTCCAAAGGAAGTCGGGAATAACATACAGAGGTGCTACTGTCCTCGAAACGATACAAATGAGCGACACCATGTTTCAAACCTTACCCATGACACGTTCGTGATTTCTTTGAGGTGATCGAGGCAAAGAACCTAATGACAACAGTGCGGATGTTTTGTCGGTTATCCACCTGAAACAAAGAACATTTTGTCATGTGGCCTAAACGGCTATGGCGATTTGTTTTGTCCTAGACTCAACATAAAAAGGTAAAATCTAGAAGATCAAAAAAGAACACACCATGCAAGGTGATGTCATCTTCATGGTCAGTTATCAGATGTACAGGTCATGGTTATAACTTATGAAGCCCAAGCGCCTACGTTCAGAAAATACATAAACGTTGATTAACACGGTCTGTGGCTTTCTCAGTATATATGTTCAATGGGTTATTTTGTCTTAGATTACCAACCAACATCGAACTTCTTTAAGAAAATAAAGCAATGGGCACACCTTGACTATTTTAACATCAGGTTACAATACTACAAAAATAATAAATATTAAGCTGTGCGATTGTACGGGTATATACGTGAAAATCGCTCATATGATTTTGTAATTGTGGTGTTTCTATGTGCCCGTCAGCGTACATGCGTGAAAATTGCCACAGTTTCGCACTTAGCCATTTTAAATGTATAGATTTCTGTAGATGAAGGTTAGCGTGGGGAAGGTTTTCCTGTTTTGTGGGTTAAATTTACATCGCACGGCGCCAAAAACTGAAGCAAGAACAAACATTAAGGGCATGTATATAAGCCAGGACTATTTTTAGTTAATAACCCTGCCTGGGAATTACTCCAGTAATCTCTTG
Organism: Sipunculus nudus; assembly: GCA_026874595.1. Taxonomy (NCBI): domain Eukaryota; kingdom Metazoa; phylum Annelida; class Sipuncula; order Golfingiida; family Sipunculidae; genus Sipunculus; species Sipunculus nudus. The sequence continues at coordinate 33,487,925 of CM049306.1, read as the reverse complement.
ATTGTGTGGTGTAATGTTAAACAAAGTAATGGCAGAAATGGGTTAGGACGGCGTCAGGAAGACCCACAGGATTCCCGTTTTTTCTCTCATAATAACGAATGTCTTTCTGATCAGAGGATTTTAAAGTAAAGTGAAACCTAAAAATCAGCAACATTACTATAAATAAGGATCGCTCAAACAAACCATGTTATCATATATAACGAATATATTGCCCACTGGACCCTATGGAAGCTATACTCTAATGCCCCAGATACAGCTGTCGCCATTGAGTTATCTCCGTAAAAAGCTAAGGGAGAAGCATTAGCAGAATTTAGTTCAGCGCCAAGGCAGCTGTGTGTGTCCCTCTATATTGTTATTATTCGTAAGTGTCAAATTTAAGAATTTGTGTATGATATAACGAAACCAGATAGTGGGAAATTCATTTATCCAGACTGAAAGAAATGTGTTACTATTCACCAACTCGATAGTTGCATCACAGATCAGCTCTGTCCGCTGAAACAAGAGCAGTCTTATGTAGGCCGCACCTGTGGATGCACGCGGGGGAAAGTTTGACTACGGTATGAAATTTACACGCAAAATTTCAACTTGTTCTTGTGAATGTCTACGGTCTCAACCTTGGTCGAGACAAACAAATTGTTCATGGCAAAGAAACGTTTAAAAAATTGCTGGATCCGGTTGGTGATCCAGATAACCCTAATTCTCCACAAAATTCCATAAATAATTAGATCATGACTTTTTAATGATCTTTCTAACAGACGCACCAACCTACGTCGAAGAAAACATAATATCTCTTGGCCGCAGTTAAAAGAGAAAAATGTTTTGTGCATGCATCTCCTAATTTACAAATCTGCGTGCACCTGTCACCGGCCAGTGAGACCGTTGTGATATCATTTGCCTGGCGATGTCGTTACACGGGTGACACAAATCGATATCACGTTTCACTACAGCCCACAATTCAATTGCAGGACGATCCAGCACTACACGTCGTGTCTGAGGCAGCCAGACATAGCAGGTATTAACAGTGACCTGACTTGAACAGCCCAGAGAGATCAGCTCATAATCAGGGGGGTGGCGGGCTCATCATTTTAACTCAGAACGTCAGATCTTCCTATAACAGCTACTAAATCGGATACCGGCGTGTCTTCTGGGTCTTTGGTCCTTGCACAAACGCTCTTAATCTCGGATTACTTTTAACCCGGTATTAATCGTGATTTTTCTTTAAGCCTTTGGATAATTGTTCTACTTTACCTCAAGATGGTACGTCCTAAAGGAGTTTAGGAGAATGAGGTCTAATTACTTTCACTTATTATTTCACTCTGGATGCGAATACCCGGCCCACATCACACGCTTTAATATTATTGTTTCTCACGAATGCTGTGATTTAAAAGCGGCTCTGCTAAGTCTGTACATATATTTATACATCTTTCCAATACTTCTATTCCTTCGAATATAATTTTTATAAAAAAAATAGTTGGTAATTTGACGGAGCCAACGCGGAAGTTTGTTTGCATTCTCCCTTGATAAATTATCAGTTCTCCCGATAAATTTTTTTACCATTATGTTAATGAGAAACACAGAATTTATACCCCCTGCTATCTGTGATTTCTGACTTTTTCACCAAGCAAAGGCGAGCACCTCTGCTAGTGTCATATAGTTTTAGTGCTGAAATTTTATTCAACAGATTTGGTAAAAAGGAATGACTTGAGTAAAACATTTTTAAGTGCGATGCCACAAGTCTAATAAACAAGGTATTAAAGCAATTATGTAATGGCAAGTAGCGTTATGTAGAGGGCGCCGGACTTGTTACTACAAGGTTGTGGTTACAAATCCAGTTCTGATCACCTTCAAGCAAAGAATCCTATGTAAATTCTTTACAACATTCTTTAGGCGTCAAATGGTAAAATCTCCATACAACCTCAGACATCCATTCCACTGAAAATTAAAGACAATTTCTCCACGAATATAAAACATAAAACTCAAATATCATTTCGTCGTATGGTTACCTGCTTCCTGAATTAATAGACAGTGTCCCAAATAAATCTTTGACCTTACATTAACACAGCTTTGTTTACAGTGTAACTGGAAGATACACTTTACATCAAAGATTTGCCTTCTCAACACAGGAGTGAATGATCACTGGTCATGGGTGGCAGGAAAATGTAGAACGAATAACCCTGTAGCGCCTGTTGTGGTGGTTACCTGAGTTGTATGCTCTCCTTGGAGCAGAGAAAAGCTGCAATATGAACAGGCCCGAAAGACCAGGAAGGCAAAGTGTAAAGAGACTGTCACTGTCGGTGATATCTGAATATAAACTTAACCTTTACCGGCGTCTTGATGTAGTAAAAGTGGCCAAGGCTTTGGTGCTGCGTTCACGTGGTGTGCGTATTGCGGCAAAGAACGCGGTATGCGGAATAAAGGGTTTAAAAATCGCGTGCGGCATTTACTGGGAGGTTGGCAAAATGCTTCGATCTGCTAAAGTCATAAAGTAAAAAACCCACAAGGTCACGCTGCCATGGTAGGTTTTAAACATCCTGAAAACTCCTGACCGGAATATCCTCGGTCCGAACCCCGTCAGCGCATCAAATTGTAAATTCTCTATAGAAACTCATGCAGACATCCATTCTAATTACAAATCAATAACACATTCTCCACGAATATAAAATTCCAGTGGGCGAAAAAATCATTTATCATTTCGTCGTATGGTTACCTGCTTCTTGAATTAAAGAAGTGCCACCAATACGTCTTTGACCTTACCTTTGACCTTACCTATGTTTACCAGTATAACTGGAAGATACACTGTCATCATACCGAATCAATACGTATATGGTTTGTCATTTTTTCTTTATCGTGAGGGATATCAGATTATCGATATTGCTGTAAATTTTGTTTTCGGGTTTTACTTTTTTGTTGAGTTGTCTACTGTTTACATTATCGTGCTAAAATGTATGTGCTAACTGAATCAGCGTTTGTCAATATATACATATTTGAATGTTATAATATTTGGTTATTGTTAATAAGAATAGCCTAAAGTAAAAGAAATAAAAATACCATGTAAATATTTCTGTATATAGGGAAACTTGATATATAGAATATCATCTCATCCATAAATATATCATAATATTTATTTTGAGGCACTCTGGTATTTTCAAATATAAAACACAATCACCATTTTGCTGATGTCCTCAAGAACATTAACCTTTACAGGATTACTGATAACATGGCACGCTGATGTGAAGCTAAATATGATAATATAATTAGCTGAAAGGTCAACACAGCACCGTTTTCAATAGTTCTGAGTAGTCCTTAATGTACATGTTCTCCCAGATGTTATCAGGGGCCTCCTTGCACTCTTGATGTATCGACTTCTCTGCGGCAGATCTAGAATTTCAGGAACAGGGGAGCGTTAATAATGGGTCAGTGGCTGAAGGTTATGTTTATATATATTATTTCACCTCTTTGACCATGTTTTCCTTAAAGTAAATTGTAGGTACCTAGAGAAAGGTATGGGAGGAAGTGTCCCCCTCTAATGTTGGGATTTCTTTTAATATGAAATTAAAGAGGACATTTTGAGGCACTTGTGACATAAATAAGAGGTTTTGTACATTACCTACTATTCTCTTAAATGATTTTACGAATGCAGTTTGTTGGGTTCCACAGTGTAAGACCAAGCAGAGTATTTACAGAAAAACTCCATCCATAAAAAATATTTGTATGCTGTCTGAATATGGAGTAACTTACAAATTGTGTTCATTAATATCGTGAACGTATGAATTAGAAATTAATAAACAGTGAATAATTAAATTATCTTATTGCTCCGGAATAAAAAGGAAATCTGAATTACAAAAATCATTAAAGAATAAATGGGAAAAGAAATAGATATATAATGAGAGATGTTGCAACTCAACGGCGGGCGCCCCCCTCTGTATCCGCCACTGCTTCTAGCCCAAATTCCGCAATTATTTATGATCAGATTTTATTAAACTATTTAAGGCACAGAAGATAAACTGACTGCTAGAGAGAGAGGGATAATTTCTGTGAAACCTCGCGTGTTAAACCCGCTGCCCATGCAAGTAATATTACTGCAGTCCTTAATCCAGGAATGTTTTAAAAGGAGAAATTATAAATAATTATAAATATGCATTCTCACAAATGCAGGCCTCCACCATGTGGGTAATAACGATTGATCTCGTTTATGTCATGTGAGTTCTTGTAGGTTATGTCAAAAAAGGCGAATTAATTGCATCCTCAAAGAGCCTTGAACTGCGTACCTCGTGGTAGGATGTAAAGGCACTCAAATGCTCAAGTACGCTGGTCACAAGTAGACTCTCTAATGTCAGAGGGCCGAAATGGCGCTAGAAGTAGTGGCATCGACAGTATGACTCGTCGCCAACGTAGATGTCTAAACCTAATGTAAAGATAGCATGAGAAGCTACAGTAGTGTAGCTGGTTAAGTAATATCAGTATAAGAGGAATAAATAATGCATCAGAAGTTCACAATATGTCAGTCAATAGCCCACAATAGTCACATGATATAGCACGGGATGTGGTAACACTGATAGTATGGGCTGGGGTGCAGTGGTATAGGTTGGGTGTACTCATAAAGCTCATATAGGTACGATTGCCATACGTCATATGCGCAGACGTAACGTCTGGTGCATGTGATATAACCCTGAGCGTACTTTGCACGACTTCTCTCCCATTAGTCTGCGTCAAACATTGTAACACGTTTGATTTGTGCGTCTACTTTACAACCCACGTTACGTTACGTCATCGGTACCCAAATATTGTCCGCCAATCGCAGACATAATGCAGATTTATCTTTATGTGTATACTCAGTAAGATATATTCATAGTAGCAGTATTAACAGTAGAACTTGTGATAGTGATAATATATACGTTTTGAAACCTTTACGTTCACCTAACAAAACACCATATCAGCCAAAAATTCTGATATATTCTCCATGAACTCGTGATATCACTGTAAAGTATGCTTTCTTTTTTCCGTCAGATAAGACAACCAATTCAGAAACATGCATGCATATAGTAATAGAGATAGACAGACAGATAAACAGACTGATATAACAGTGTATTTTTTCGTCAGATCGACATCTTATTCAGGAACATTCATGTATATATTAATGTTAGAGATAAAGAGACAGATAAATAAACAGACAGATATAAAAGTGTAGGCCGCCTATGATAACTTGTTATCTCAGGGACAAAAGGACGACTTATATGTATGGCCAATTGAGTAATATAGTATACCCGGTGTTTAAAATAAATTGATCTGTTTAAACTTTCAAAATGATATTAATCACTGATACAATAGTTCTTATAGTTGCCCTGATGATGGCGGTAGAAAAAGCAGCGGTTTAAGCGAAGGAGATCTGGAACGACTGCAGTGTATAACCGTCATGAGGGGTGTATACCAGAACAAGTAAACTCCAGAGACTCAATAAAAGGTTGTACAGTGAAACCCCTCTATAACGGACAGTCACTGGTCCCTTCCGTTATAGCGGGGTGCCCGCCAAAGAGGTCGTACCCAGCAGTCCTATTGTGGCCAGATGTCTGGGTTCTAGGTGAGGGACAACAACATCGATGAAAAACTGATTTTATGTACCTGTAGTGCTCAGTAATAGTTATAGTAGTAGTTGTAGTAGTAGTAGAGGTGATAGTAGTAGTTATTGTTTAAACAATAATAACAATTGTGGTGCAAGCATAAGCATCGGTTTCAGAGGTACTAGCAGTAGCAGTTGTAGTATAATTAGGTGTAGTAATAGAAGTGCTTCTAATAGGAATAATGTATAGTTATATTAGTAGTAATAGTAAAATTACTAGCTACAGAAGGGATGTAGTAGTGGAAGTATTAGTAGTAGTAGTAGCTGTAGTAGTTGTTACTGTGATAGAAGTAGTTGTCCATTTTTGTAAAAGTAGCAGTTGTTGTTGTTATAAAAGTTGTTCTTTTAGATGTAGTTGCAGTAGTTGTTTTCTTGTAGAAGAACTAGTTACTGCTGTTGTTGTAGAAGTAATAGTAGTAGTTGTTGTATAGAAGTAGTAGCAGGAGTAGTTAATTGATGCTGTTGTTATTGTTGTTGCAGAAGCAACAGCAATTGTAGTTGATGATGTAATATTGCGGAAGCGGACCCCCCCCCCCCCGACTTTTTAGCCGTCGCAACCATTTTCAAAGGTTTCAGACCAATGTTTGGCCTCCTGAACCCCCCCCCCCCCCTCTTTTCCAGACCTTAGGTCGTTTTTTAGGATTTGTCATTAGTCCTCCTGGGTTGGACCCCTCCTTTTCCTAAATCCTGGATCCCCCCCCCCCCCCCGCCTTGTCAGTAGCAGTAATGGTGATATGCAGTATTATAGTGACATCGCAGACAGTTCACCACTGTGAGTATGTTTTTTTATGGGCCTGTATCAGATCCGTGATGTATTTTAACAGGGTACGATTGATCGTCAGGTCGCCTGGTTTATCCTTGAGGACAACGCCATTTTTGTGCTGGGCCGGTTTTTTTAACACAGGTCACGTGTTTTGTTACAAGGAAGTACTGTTCTCAATAAAACACGCAGACCAGAAAGACAGGCAAATGACATTTTATTACATAACATCATTATGTAAGATGATTAGATTACACAAAGGGAACAAGACAATCACAATTTCGGGATCTCCTGTCCCTCCCAGGCCTCCACACTGCGCTAAATACACATATCAGCTCAACAAGGCTTAAACGTAAGCTTGAATAACAATTTCTCGTTTGCGGGGTCCCTTTGAAGTCTGATTAAATGTTCGGTGCAGATAATTAATATAATTATCTCGTCCTTTCAAAAGTTGCCACCGGGCGGAAAAGTTGAGACAGAGATTCTGCTCGACAAAAAAGAGTCGACAAAATGAAAATACTTGTATGTTTGTAACTTAAATGAACCCTCTTTTTAATTACTTCAATATGATTAATTAGATCACAATAATGATAATAATATCTCCCCATGAGAACCATACTCTCATCTCGTAAGTCTGCTGAATTATTATTAATTATTATCTCACAATCAGAAGCGAAATTAAGTTGGACCCGTATTGACTACAGAAACATAACTTCTCAAGACTGATATCTTTCCTCTTCAACGCGTTATCAAATATAGAAGATTTTATTTTATCACAAAATGCCCCTTCACTCACTTTTAATGTAATAAACTGTTTTCTGATGTTACTGATCAGCGAATAATAAAATTGCCTTAATAACTAGCTGATGATTTAGTTCTGACATTTCATATAGCATCTTATACAATATCTTTTAATTTACAGACATGTTTGGCAATTAAAGCGCTTCATCAGAATAAATCGCATATCACAGGATATATGTGATAATCTTTGAAAAAATATAAATATAATAACGTGGAGACACATTCACGTGCAATATGAAAGGCTGGGACGATAAACATGCTCATACCTGCATGTATAGGTGTTTTTTGTGTGAATGTGTATGTTGGTATGTGCGTGTGGTAAAAATATCACAATCCTTAACCAAATAAATTAAGAAATAATTAATTCAAAAACAAATGTGAAATAATAAATGTGTTTTCATACTATTGTACATGGTGTCTTGAATAAATAAATGAACCGCATGAAGCATACCCTGCAAAAGTGTTAAATAACCGTGTATATTATTATAAACACAGCGTTCATCGGTAACAGTGGCTGAACGACTAACGTTTCAGCTGAAATCAGCCATGGTCAAACTAAAACCTAAGCCATGTTGCATACGTACCATATATATATATATATATATATATATATATATATACCACATATATATATATATATATATATATATATATATTATCTATTATGCGAGGAACCAAGTTTTTACGTCATTTTTGTAACTAATAAGTTTTCGTGCTACTATTTACGCACGAACCTAATTATTCACAACAATGCCGCCAAAAAACGTTGTTCCTCGTACATAATATGCCCACTAAAGGATTATTAGTGAGCACTCTGCCATCAGCCTTTTTTCGTTTCGACACAGTTAAATCTTTACGGCATATATATATATATATATATATATATATATATATATATATATATATATATATACACAATTGCAACCGTACCAGATTGCCATCATGACACATACATACATATATATATATATATATATATATATATATATATTCATATGTATGTGTGTGAGTGGTTCATAATAAGCGTCTTGAAATACAGCATATGTGTTTAGATTACACATGAAAGCAAAATTAAATTATAAATAAGAATAATGTGCGTATGTTCCTGTGTGGTCAAATATTGGTTACTAGTATATTATGAATAACTGGCTTTGCTGTGACATCTGTGAACGCCATGAGTCGAATCAAAATACTCACTGGGAATCATTTGTTGTGGATATTGACATGTCCAACTGTCCATCAAGCTGACTGAGGCGCACACAGTGCCTTCCGTGACCCGAGGTTGACACATTTCGTGCATTCATTTATACCCGGATTGATCGGGGGCTGAAATCTGGGTTTAACTCGCCACGTGCAAACACGGCACTACACTCCCGATTGATCTCTAGACTTTAGACGATATGCATCGTTGAAAGGGGTATAGACACATAACCCAAATGTCTGTGGGTGATAGCATTTGTCCAGATGGCTTTTTAGTATTTTAATTCAGCCGTAATAATCCAACGATGTGGCTTCTTTGAGTCTGTTTTCAGCCGGGGTACCGTAATCCCCTCGCCCCAAGAACGTGTACCAGTCCATTATGGCAAAAGAAATTTATTAAGTGCCGCGGATAGTGACAAATTTTAATGCTGAAGAGATAAAGCACTTCAGCAGCCCAAATGTGAGCGACCTCTAGGAACACCCGCAGGCTATTAGTGAACCTATGTTATGTCCACTCCGCGTCTAACAGCTGAATGTAGTTACCCCTTGCTCCAAATATACCGACAAGTGAAGCGTAATAAAACATGGACAAATCTGGCACCTGCACTCCAGTTAATCTGTATAATCCGATTAATTGTAAGGATAAGCACGCACCGAGTGACCTGTCCACACACGGCACAATAGGTCTTGTTTGTCTCCGTGACAGCGAGTTTCCAATATTGGCGGACTTCACTATTACATCCCTGCCCAACACAAATATAATTATCCGTATTTAAGTTTGATGAGTGTAAGCAATAAACGTAATTTCCCGTAACCAGTAGTTTGCTACATATCTTTATAAATCAGCCGTCGGTGGTATCGTATCATATCGTGATTAATGTATCGTACTAAGAGTACCGTGGAGTATAGTGCTGGTCCACATGTTTTGTTTGATTAGAGCCAGGAGTTAAGCTAACAGATATGCGATCCAGATAATGTATCGGGTATGTGACTCTTGGTGGAAGTCGCATGACCTTTCAGCGAGAGTTACATAAAACTAGGTAGGAGTCACATGAAACTCAACTGGAGTCACAAGAGGCTGTACGTGGGAGTCACATCAGACTATCAGCGGGAGTCACACAGACAAACATGTTCAATTGGTCATGTTCAGGATCTACATCAAAAAGATATGATTCAGGTTTTGAGGCTGGTCCGAGCCCTTCATAGGAGTCACCTGAGACTCACGAGATTCACGTGAGACTCTCATCGGAGTCTCAAAGCTGCGTCACGTTCACTCTGTCTCCCATTAGCGGGGCTCGACTAGATTTTCTCAAAACCGATCCGTACTCGTTGGCAAACGAACCATTCGATTTGAGTGAACGGCGCCCAGCCCAAGGGTCGCCTTCTTTTTCTTCTCCCAAACATTTGTGGACTCCTAGCACCTTTTTGAATGCTTCCCGAAACTCCACATTGAATATACTGTAAATGATAGGGTTCAACATACTGTTGAAGTAACCCAACCACGTGAATATAATCATTACTAGAGGTGGGAAACAAGTCACACAGAAAGCCCCGACTATGTTTATGGTGAAAAAAGGCACCCAACACAACAAAAACACCCCCATAATCACACCTAATGTCATGGCCGCTTTGTGGTCGGACACTTTGTAGCTCCCCTGGCGGCTGGGCGAGGAACCGTTCGGGGACTGGACAGTCCAAGTTTGCTTAATGCTCCTCACGTGCCGGCGTGCGTAGACGTAAAGTCGACAGTATATAGCGATCATTACAATACAAGGAAGATAGAAACTCACACTTGAAGATACCACAGCGTATATGGGGTTAAGTTCCATTAGACAAATAAATTTGTCGAAAAGTACCGGTTTATCTGTCCTGTGCCACCCCATCTGGAGGGGAAGGAAAGATATCAAGGCTGATAATACCCAAACGGTAGTTAGCATCAGCATCGCCCTTTTTGTAGTCATCCATTGTTCATAACGCAGCGGGTCACGTATATGTATATAACGGTCCATACTGATGGCGCACAGATTCAATATAGATGCTGTAGAGCCCATGATATCAAAAGAAAGCCAGATAGTGCAGAAAAATGGGCCAAATATCCAATGACCTAAAATGTCGTTAGCTAAAGCAAACGTCATCACTATAACAGCAACCAAAAGATCGGCTATAGCTAACGATACAATGAAATAGTTACTCACTTTCCTTAAGTGGCGATCCATGAAAACTGCGGCACATACTAGGATATTACCAGCGATGGCTAGGAATATAACCATACCCAGTGCCAAGCCTATCAAGACTGACACGGTAGTGGTGTACTTAAAATCCGGCAAATGTGTCAAATTAAGTGGCGTTGCACTCCTGTTTGTAACAACAAACGGGTAATCCGTGACAGTGACGGCGGCGCCAGTGTCGTTCAGTCCCTCCGAAGGCATGGCCGAAACTGAGGGCATGGCGCGTAAATGGAGTATAATTATAGATGGTTCACGTGCTTATGTAGACGGCCGCAGCACAGCGGTGTCTCGCTTCCTCTGCCAGTAATAAGGGGGCGCTCTTCACCAGTTCCAGCGTACAGTAATTGGTGGTGGGAGCCCGATGGCGTTCGTACTGGTTTTGGTTTTCTTCCTTGTAAATTATTCATTTGAATACATTACGTGCGGGACCTCACCGACAATGTTATCTTAGATGCGATTTCTCGTTCCTACCTGCGTTTTGCCTATGCAAAATAGCGGTACTGCTTCAACAATCCGCAAAAGATTTATGGCCAAGAGAATGTTTAAACGCCAACACCCTGAGTGGTTTATACAAAAGTCCAGACTTGGCAACTTTCTGTTACCACACACAGGGGAGGTTTGGCTGTTGCACTGCTGTTGTAGCTACTACAGATTCGACCAGACGTGTTTATATTGGTAATAGCACCAGGGGCATCATGACCGCTCACTGCCGTGAAGAGCTGCGACTGAGTTCATCTGTATTTCAGTCAAGCGCGATGTTTCAATACATTATATTTCTATATGGCAGGCGAAACACTGGCATAGAAAAAATCCGGCTCGAGATAATGTGTCGTACTTGAGAAAACTGGTTATAACACTTCTCGGACGCATTAGCACACATGTTCCTCTCGATGAGGCTCTTTTATTCAAAATTTCACCGTGGAATGTATAAAAATGTGCCGGTAAAGTACACTGCCTACTTCACACGTGCGTATATCGCATGTTCTTACAGTCGCTTATTCAAGCGCTGCTTGTCTCGTGTTATAAGGTATCCGTTAAGGTTTCCTCAGGTTATATGAATTTAACGATCCGGATTTGTTAGCAGGACAAACTCTCACTGTATATACGACAGTAGGATTACGACCATAAAGTTTACGGATAATCCAGTTTCTGTGGCAGGTTTATCCAGATCAGTCACGAGTGTTTATATATTAATATACAACAAGATGTTCTCTATATGTGAACCGACAGGCCAATATAAACTTAGATTACTTCTTAGTGTACGTTTTAACGTGGTAGCCTATGTCCATTCCTAGACGGCTAACCCGGCCAGTCACTCTCGGTATTAAGTCCCTGATACAAGCAGGTCCCCGCCCTCCGGACAACACCTAATGCAGCTCGATTTAGGCAGCGGGGTCGAATTGTTAAACAGCAGACCGCGTCAGATACGTTCTTATAATAGTGAATTCCGACCTCAAGGGTGCAAATACGCGGATTACTGTTTGAACACTACGATTGAGCGTTTGCATACGCGTCTTAAGTCCATACATTTGGGTCTACCCGACTCTTCTCGTGCGCTCGGTGATAGTTCTACACCTAGGTAGGCTCGTGTTTTGCCTCTGGCTAATTGAAACGGTTGTCCTCGTGTCTGAGCCCACCAATCAAATAACAGATCTGTGTTTAAGGTGTAAAAAAGGTATCCCGCAGAGATGTAGAAAAAAGATTCTAAAAATAGAACATCGGAAAAGGTCTTTATGATTGAAACAGCGGGTGCGTTCTAGCTGAACGGGCATTGCTTTCACCCAGGCTATATATACAAATATAGCTGTATAGTGCTAGGCTATATATAATGCACTACAGGTGTTCCAGTGTATGCCACTAGCTATAATCCGTCTCTTTAATACAGAGCTCAATAGTTAGAGCTATAGACGGAAAAATACAAACGTATCCTTTATACCGCCACCTTTACGAGAGGGTAATGCTCCGGTTTGACTCAACATGTCGCATTCATGCCGTAATCTTGGTATGACGGTGGTAGTACGCATAAGGTCATTTTCCACATCCACTAATTCTTTTTTAAAAAATCAGAGTGAAAAGTCACACACCGTAATCCATAAAGCTTAATCCTTGGCAACAGCACATTTTTCCTTGGTTTCGAGAATACTTGTTGAGTATACATTGAAATTAATTTTATTGGCACAACGGTGTCCCTTTCCTGCAGCTATTTATTTTTCCCGTCGGTTTCTCTGAAAAGATTCGTAATGACCCAACCACGTAGCCTGACGACAACTTTTTTTCCTTTCTTCATGGACAAGCAGGCTACTCATTGGAATCGAAACAAAAATCTCTTCTTTTCATGTTTTCTCCTGTAGAGCTCATTATCTTCACGCGGTGGATGGATTAGGTGAAGAAAAAATGATAGTGTTTCTGTGCAAAGCAGTCTGTAACGAACTGATAAAAGGAGACAGTGCACGACTGCCAATAAGCTAGGTGTTGTGGCGAGTATGAAATTGATACTCTTTGCAATGGCCTGGTCACGAGTTGCTTAAAGCTTGTCCTCAAGAGAAAAGCAAGATTTACTGCCAAAAAGGAGAGTTCATCATTCCATCTTGGGCAAGAAAAGAACAAATCACTATTGATGCTTGGCTATTGACTGCTTTTGAAGAAAAACTCAATTACAGGTTTTCCTAGCGATGTATATCGTTACCCCGCAGCAGGCCTAAGAACACTGCCAGCCGATTACCGCACTGGGGTCGCATTCAGGGAGGCAGGGGCCCACTCCTACAGAAACGCGCTTAATGAAGTCGGTAAACACAATAAATCGAGCCCTCTGCTGACCGGCAGTTTCATAGAAGCTGCTTATGTTTCCACGCACAGTCTTGAGGCCTTTGATACTATCCAATGAGTCTCATTTTTGCAGCGTCACGCGGCTTTGTTTGACACTGATTGGGCCATTTAATATTAAGAGGCCAGCGCACTTGCAGCCTGCGCTGTAACTTGTTGGTCGTTATTGGCATTGACCGCCGCCTCTGCGCAGCACTGTCCGGTGGGCTGACAGTCCTTAAGGCAGCAGCTGGTATACTGATGTTTCAGCCTGTTGCAGTGTTGCATATAGACTGCCAATGCTGTCACCACAGTAGTCCGTTCAATGGCGTATCTAAATAAACACTGAAACCCTTCTCGTACCATTGACCGCCACGGTATATTTATCTTGCGTCAACATGTGCATAATAGAAGATGTAACGCAGACAGTTCACTAGGTCGCATGTGCTATAAATACACTCCCATACCCGCAGCCTTTCGTGTAAAATTCATAGCCCCTTACATTTCGATCAGCATAAAAAAAACTCGGGCTGCAGATGGGAAAACCATGAATGTTAAAAAAAATATACTCCGATGGCTATTCAAATTGTGTGGCATTAAAATATCAAATTTTCCATTTTGTCTCTGGTTGATAGACTCCACAGCTGTCGCTGTATGAATGCCTGCCACTTTACTGCCATGATTTGCTAACGGTTACGACCATTGGGCCGATCAGCGGATAATTCAAGTCGACATCTGTGTGGTGAAGCACGTGCCCGCAGCGCATCATATCGCACGTTCAGAAACTGCAATATATCATCCTGTAAACATATATAACATCACATGTCACACTGACAATCCTTGTTAGTGATTGGTAGGGGGATGATTTTCAGCTACTAGCTTTGATGAAAAACAACACTGTTCACAGGTAACCCATATATATCCGTTAATTATTTAGTAATCGCTATGGAGAAGCGCTCTGTCCTCATATCTTTCACAAATATGTTTTGATCAATATGCTTTATTCCCAAGCCGTGTACTTTACGCGCAAACACAAGCCCTGCAATGATTGTTGGTTTACCAGGTTGTACCTGTTATACTATTATCTTATTAAAACTCGTGCACTCAAGAACACCATCTCTCTCAAAATTCGTAACGTTATAGAAAAATTGCGTTTTCATATATGTGATATATTAAAAGTGCAGTACATAGCAGCAATGCATAGCATAAAATCTCAAAAAGTAGTTGATCATATTGTACAATATGTGCCAGTTTATGCTTTTATGGGCTAGTATAGGCCAGTAACTAATATATAGCATAACAGTATGATATAGAACAGTATATAGTATAACTAAGGTACTGTATAACTATAGTATAGGATAACAGTATAGTATAGTATATTACAGAACAGTACATTATAGTAAAGTATAGTACAGTTAAGTATAATATAATATAACATTATACAATATAATATTATAAAGTATAATATAACCACATGTAATCTTATATAATCTGATATAATCAACACAACAGAAAAAAAAATTATATGGCATATAGCTGTATGAAAAGTTGTAAAGTGACACAAAACAAAATATAAGAAAAGTATAAAATAGTACGGTATTATGATGTTGGCATTATAAATGTGAAACAAAAATTATCAACATTAAACAAGATGCAGATAAAACAGTAAGCAGGTAAAAAAAATTACTAATATCTTTGTGACTTCAACACTACACACTATACACGAGGTGACATTTGTGTATAACGGGTGAATGATAAAAGCCACCTGACTGAGATTATACGCCATGAATGTCAATCTACGTTCAGAGAATATAATACAGGATAAAAAAAAATCAATTAAAAATTATAAATTATAAAAAAATAAAAAACACAAAATACAACTCAAAAGCTCTATGTTAAGATATACTGGTAAAACTAGTGTCTCTTGTGTAAAAGACACCACCACTTGTCAATATTTAACAAACGTTTTACAGGAAAGGCCAGACAAACGGCCGCGACATAAGCAATGGGTCACACCCAGCGTTAAATATAGCATATAACCCGCTCTCGGGACTCCGATATCATTCAGATAGATGTCTGTTACAGAATTCATCATAGATCTTATCCATCACACTGCCTAAATTTGTGACTTTCACTATTTCTTCGGGTCCGTCTTTTCAATAAATAAAGATTATATTATTTATATCACAGATAATAAAAGTAAAATAAGTGTGATGTTAAAAGTGATGTTCCTGTAGGAGTTTCTAGCGTGGATTTGGTTTCAATTAACAAATTCCACGATGTTCCCTTACAAGACCGAATACGACCAACGAACGTTCCAGAAAAGGTATTTCGATAAAAATAAGGCACTCGGTTTTTATATTTTCTATCGTATGGCAATTTGTCATGTATATATATTTGAGCCCTATAGTATATTACCCTTTTAGGATTAGGGCATGGCTCGAAAAGTGTTATTCACCCCTAAAATCCGTCGATGCACATCCCCTTTCCCCCAAACTTTCTCTCTCCACAGACAGATTCTCGCCTGGACGTTGCTCTCGGAGTTGTTTTGTGTCGCATTCCCGCACCTTGACAGATTATTTCCCCTCATTTCTCGAACCCGCTCATGAGGGCTGCCATAGTGCGTACACACTAAAACCCGGATGTCACATTGCGCATGTGGACGGTATTGGTATACCGCTAGTGACTGACTGAAAGTGAAGTCGGCGCTCGAGCCTGTTACAGGTTTCCGGAAAATTCGGCCCGTACTGGCTCCCTTGACAGGTTGAGTCGGTTTAAGTTGATCCGAGATATGTAAGGCGAAAATAGAAGATACTGATAGAGTTGAAGATCGTAGTGAGGGAGTGGAGGAACCCGGAGAGAACCACCCACCTTGGACGGACCACTACAACCCACTCTCATGGCAACACATGGGATCGAAAACTGGTCGCCAGAGGAGAGGGCCGAGCGTTTTACCGCTCAGCTCTTCAGGCCTGATATACTGCTAATGGGAAGTGTTTTTTGTAATTCTTTTAAAATGGTTCGTTTTAAATGTTATTGATATATAAAATAATCTGTCAAATCCAGCAAGTAATGTCTACACCGGGGTTCACATTACCACAATCAACATTGTAACGAGTGAGAAAAATGAAGAGCAGCACCCATGGTAACAATATCAATTAACAACATCTGCTACAAGACATAATTAATTGTTTCTGATTATGGATTATATAACATATGAATAGACAAAGCCGACGTAAAAGTGAGTAATTGCGCCGTCTAAAAAAATGTACCATGGTTCCTGAAGACTTAATCAGGATTACTGCTCGCGCCTGCATGTACATGGTTTGTCGTTTACAAAGAGCGCTATCGATTCTGATTATGGTAAGATATCATCCCGTGTTTTTATTAGCTCTTTGATGATATAATAAGACGGTGCACCGTGGGCATTTCAAAAGGGTTACCCAGTACAGATGGATGGTGCAGAACTGGTCCATTATGATTCTTTCCCCTGAGAATATAGAGCGTTTTGATGTAATGCATGGTTAGGTTTCTGGACCTGTAATCACAAGGTTGTGGGTTCAGATCTCTTCTGTCGGTTCTTAACGTTAAAGACTCAGGCCTAGGGTTTTTTACCTCAAAGTTGTATGTGTGAATGGAAGAGGTGCAAAGAGTGAATGGAAGAGGTGCATAGTGAATGGAAAATATACATGTATAACCCTGTGTATGCCAAGAAGGGTTGCAGAATTTACAGGCCCGAAAAAACAAGAAGTGTAACGATAGATAATGCCCATCTGTCCCTCACAAGCAAAATAATTAAATTGCGGGCCAACCTTATACCTTAACTAGATGTCTGCATTCTCTAAGTGATTACTGGAAACCTCTACGACAATCGCGATTGAGCGATAATGGAGAATCGGCTATGGGGTGTACTACCTTGAAAATAAGGTCAAGGTCATTTTTTTTACATCAGCCATATTAAAAATTTGAAGGCGGGCAGAAGAATAAAAGAATAGGAAATTAAATTCGATGGTTTTGATCAAAATATTAAAGGTCTGCTCTCTAGTTCAATCAGGAATCAGTTGTACCCATAACGTGCATCATATTTCCTCTTACGTTGTCTATATAACCTAGTATACCAAGCATCTGAAATATTGGTCAGCATGATGCATCCTACCAGTTAATATGAAACCGGGTGTGGCAAAATGATTAGCTGCTTTGTTCAGATATGTCGCTTTTTCGAACTGCTTTTTCGTCATTTTCAAATACTTTAGTGTTACAGGGTGACATAAAACCGGACCGAACTGTCTCGCTAGTGAAGCTTGCTTTGCTAGCGAAGCGGTTGGTACGCCGGACTTGTGCGCCACCGTTATGGGTTCGAATCTCAGATCGGCCCAGTATGTTCCCCTGATCAATTTGTCTTCGTAACATTAGTATGCGGTTAGATCATGATTGCGGGATGACTGTGGCGTGTGTAATGACGTGTTTGGTTGCGTTTGAGATAAACATTGCCGTCTATGTAAGACACAACACCATATGTTGACCACGTCCGGGATACAAATTTTTTGTCGATGGTACGCTCGGACATGGATTTCTCTCACATTTTAAGCGTGTTGTCAGTGATATACCCTAGAGGGTAGGCCTTTAATGTAAATTACACAAACCTATCCCTAGAAGCCTTCCCTACAAATCATTAGCCAAGACTATCCTCAAGCCAGTGCATATACACTTGAAATCTAGAAGATTTAATACATAATTCATGATGTATCATCCTTATTTTTTATTTACCTTTCTATTTCCCTGCTGGGGCTGCAAAATTATGCACTTTATGAACAAAGAATGAAATTTTCAAAAACTTCCCCGAATGATGAATTTTTATTTGGTAATAACCTGTCTTTTAAGTATTACATATATAAATATGACTTCATTTTTTTAGGATTTTTTTTTAAACATGTTAGTACAATGGAATACATCAATGTTTTTTCCTGTTTGACAATTTTCAGACCCCGAATTCGCAATACAAAAATCCATTTGCTAATGTTAATCATGTCATATATTGAAAATGTCACTGCTCATGTTCAGTAATCTTTCAACGTCATTCAAGTTCATTTCGAAATTCCCTCCTTCTCTAAAGGTAAAACGTGTAGGGAATAACCTTATTCCTGAAAATGTTATTTTTTATTCAAAAGATGCACGACTTTGCCAATATTTTTCAGTCCACTGCCTCAATGACATATCCTTAAAATGAAAATATCAATTTGGTTTGAGGTTGCGTTTTCATCAATATTTACCTGTCGTTCTGTTTTTGCTGGAGGAAACTTTGATTAGAGCGTGAAAATGATCTGGGTCCAGATCCTGAGGCTTAGTCATCCTTGTTATACTTTTACTTTCTGACCATGTAATGAAAGGACCTTGTCTATGTAGACCCTGTTCTATAACAGTCACGAGCACAAAGCAAGTGGTAGTGTGGACTGGTCGTTGACCAAACAAGGAAGCATAATGGTGATAGGGACTGGGTACCAGACTATTGTCAAAAGCACTGTCACTTAGTTGTCTATTTCGCTATACCGATTGTTGCGGCAAAAACTGTATTAAATTTATGAGGTGAGTTGGATAAAAATTGGAGATTATAATAGATATACGTTCGCTCAGGGGCTGCCTGATGAGTAATTTTATGATATAATCTAAATATGCAGTGAATCATTTGAACCGAATTACCCGAGACAGGCGATAGAGATTTGCTTTTACCCGCCTCTTCTACACAGTAACAGAAAGCTTTTATTTTGACACCTATAAGGGGCACTTAATATAAGGTTCAAATCATAGAGATGTAGACTGAAGAGGTCTGTATAGTTCTTAAAAACGGATGGGAATCCTAGAAAGAATCATGGATCGTATACATACAAAGTCCCTATGGATCTTTTTTTTTGGGTGTTAAAATCCAATTTTCGTAGCACTATTTGCCACCAGTGTATAGTGTAAGGACCGTTCAATTTAAAACCAGACAATATTAATGACATAACTGAGAGTAGGCGCCAAAACATGTACCGAAAATGAAAGCTATTTAATTGAACCTTATTATCACTGGAGGGATATACATTTATATATATATATATATATATATATATAGAGAGAGAGAGAGAGAGAGAGAGAGAGAGAGAGAGAGAGAGGGAGAGAGGGAGGGGGAACCGATGATTTTCAAAAGTTGAAGTTGAAGTTGGGGTAAGTATTAGATTATATACATATGGTTTACCTCGCATATCCGTGACCTCAATTACCTTTTTTTTTTAAATCTTTATTCATTTCCATTCTGCCATTTCCATACTCCAATCTTCCCCCGGCAGGTAAAGGAAGTGGATAGACAAACATATATTTATAATGACTTACATGCAGTGTGCAATATATCTTTATCTTTACAACATATCAAACAGCTGGCCTAATTTCACTTGTTTTACTTTATACTTCTTTACAAATCTTGTGTTTAGATAACTTTTTAAATCATACTATATATCCAATCAATCCCTCCGCAGAAGGATAGACATCTTTCATTTTACACTTGATTTTGAACTTGTACAGTGACCACATAATAAAAGATATACTCTCTTCAATACAGTTCAAGAAATGATTTTCCGATGAATATCCTACCACAAATATCTTCCAACTCAATTTACATTTAAAACAGGTTTCAAATTTTCTCCAAATGCATTTGTTTAAACAACACGTATAGAGCATATGTTCAACATCCTCTTTGACATTACACAACTCACAATTTTCAGATATACTCCTTTTCCACTTGAACAATGATGAATTTGTAACCAATAAATCTTGTTATAATTTATAATTGAAGTCCGCTAATCTAGCGATCGGTTCTCGCTGTACTTTGCGTATGTATATATCTCTGAAACAAAAAGTATCCTTATCTAATCCAAATGATTTAATCCATTTACTTTTCGATAAAGGTTGAACAATTTGCTTCTTAACAAAGAATTTGTATATTGCTTTTGAATTAATTTGCATCAGATCTATACACACTTTGTCTATAGTATATTTATGAGTCAGCCTTGCATGACAATACTGAGCATTTTCACATTCAAATATTTCATTATATCTCTTAAAGACATTCCTTATAATATAGTATTCCCTGATCCAATCTGTTGTTTTTCGTAATTTATGTAAAATATTTCGTTCATTAATCAATATTCCGTTTTCATCATATAAATCTTTTACATGTATTATCCCTACATTTAACCAGTTTTTAAAATATAAGCATTTGCCATGGAACATAAAGTTCTTGTTTAACCATATTTGTTGTTTTAGGAATTGGTTACTGCTCATATAGCGAATATCAGATTTCGTTTGACATTGGCTAAAATTACATAACATTTCTCTGTAGAATACTGGCAATTCGTTCAGTTCTGGTACATGGCCAATTTCATAATTGAAGCAGTAATTGTTAGTTTTTGCACACCTGATTAACATAGAACTTCCCTATTGGGTTTATTTGACCGGTTTGACTAAATAATTTTTGCACCCATGCTGCTTTTAACGCTTTTTCATACAATTCTAAATCAACCATGCGTAGACCACCATCTTCGTAATCTGCAATTAACGTGTTTCTCCGGATACGTTCTGTTGATTTCCATATAAACCCAAAGAACATCCTTTTTATTCTGGTTATAATATTTTTAGGTACAGTCATAACTGAGAGTGACATTGTTAAAGTAGATAATCCAAATGATTTTAATAAAATAATTTTTCCTTTCATAGATAAATTTCGTTGTTTCCAAGAACAAAACTTATTTTCTATTGATTCAATTTTTTTCCCCAGTGATAGTTTGTAGTGGATTTTATATCGTGAGAAATATGAATTCCAAGATATTTAATCGGTTTATCAGAAAAATTTATTTCAAATTTTTGTGTATTATGATCACATTTTTTTAGCTGTCCCAGTAAGATTCCTTCTGTTTTCCTCAGATTCAGTTGAAGTCCGGATACTTCACCAGATTTATTTACTTGCTTTAACGCATGTTTCAAGGAAATGTGGTTATTTAATAACAACGCCGTGTCATCCGCATACTGAAGTATGGGGGAGCATTTATCTTTGTTAGGTAGGGGACCTCAATTACCTGAGAAAAAAAAAATTTACCAAAAATATTTAGACATTCGAGGTATATATATATATATATATATATATATATATATATATATATATATATATATATATATATATAGGGAGAGAGAGATGAGAGGGCGTGAATTCAAAATGCTGATGGGCTAAGAATTAGCTCATTTATATATATATATATATTTATATATATATATATATATGATATATGATATATATATGTGTGTGTATGTGTGTGTGTTTATATATACATATGTTTATATATAATAGAAACAATTGAACGATGATATGAAAAATGTGAACAACAAAGATGGCGGGGATAATAACTCACCCTTTGGAGCAGTAACCGTGAAATCTCGACTTTGATGCGACAGATTATTTGGACCTTATGAAGGACCAGCGGGGTTTAATTTAGTGAGATTACATTTGGGCTGCGTGTGGTGTAATAGATTGGTCATTTTTTGTTCGATGAAACCGTCACATGAATTATTTCCAAGGCCGGCCTTTGTTATAAATGGACAAAAATAAACCTATGAATGGAATATTGTCGGCGAGTATAAAATTATACTCCTTCTTCCTACTAGAGACAAGCAGACGGGATCGACAGATTTTTGCCTGCAGACACGGAGGCCAAAAAAATCATATATATATATAAATATATATATATATATATATATATATATATATATATATATCCCTGAACTCGAAGGGGAAAGGAGCAGCTTTAATCTTTGGACGTATTGGTAAAACTAATCTGCGGATCAGGATCCAGACGAATCCCCCCTTTGTCTGCTGCCCCATTGGTTCTCTGGCTGATTGGTTTTAGTATAAAAGCAACATATCATCTTGGCGCGTGTTCGACACTAGGAAATGTAGATATATTTCCAACAACAATAACTTATGCGGCCCACTCTGGTTCCAAAATGCATTCTTCGCCAATATTTACAAACGCTTATCATGGGTTATGATGTTAGGAACTACTGATTATGTTTTCGGACCGATCCAATGGTGGTGTATTTCTGGAAGAAAATTAGTTAAGGCATTTGCGGTGGTATGCGCTCTCTGATTGTTTTCTAGTTTATCAAAGATATATCCGCCATCACCTATGGTACGTAAAAACATCAAGAGGACTTTAAAAAAACGGCATATTTCTCCGTCATTGGAATGACCTATCTTGGACCTTTGCCAGCTCCCAGGTGGCCTCATACGGTAAAGAAAGTGTTTTATGACATTGGGTAGTTTGAATCAACGAATGTAACATGTATGGCCTCTGAGTAGGAAGTGTACTGTCATCCCGTGCAGCATCAGTTAGTTCACGTTGAGATTTTAGTCTCCATTTTCGATGATAGCAAATTAAGATCATGGCCGTTTTATATATTGGTTCGACTAGCTGTGTTTCAAGTTGTAAAGGAATTAAAGTCTAGACTCAGATCAACAGTTCAATCTGTAAAAAAAATGCGTCCCTCTGTTTTGAGGAATACTTTCAAATTTCTTGTAAAAGGGAATAGTGTGTTTTATAGAAACCTGAGAAAAGGAAAGCATATACATGGTCCATAGACGTTATTTAAGAAATCAGATTGATCAAACGTCCATGCAGCACCACCTTCAAGATCGGCTTGGGACAGTTCAGATCATTGCATGGCCATGTGCATAGTTGACTAAGTAGCTGATTGGTTGTAAAGTGTAATCACGAAAAAACAGGCCTAAATAATTTAAAAAAAACGCAATCTTTTTTGAAGATTTACTTAAACAGGCGCTAATTACTATTTTTTTCAAAACCACTCCTTTTTTCTCTGTTTTCAGTATTACAATTCCGAG
Organism: Sipunculus nudus; assembly: GCA_026874595.1. Classification (NCBI taxonomy): domain Eukaryota; kingdom Metazoa; phylum Annelida; class Sipuncula; order Golfingiida; family Sipunculidae; genus Sipunculus; species Sipunculus nudus. The sequence continues at coordinate 33,464,595 of CM049306.1, read as the reverse complement.
ATATATTATTGTATCATACAAAAGAGAGTTACATAGCGGATACTAAGTTTTCAGTCGGACGCCGCCGCCGCCGCCGCCGCATAGGTTTCCGGAGAACTCCGCCGTATCCTCTGGGCAGGTTTTTTTTTTTTATTCAAAATTATGATTGGGTCACATGTGAACTGCTGCGCCCTCATTTTTGGTTGACCTCTGACCTTTCCTCTCTGTCCAGAGTCCATTTGTGCGTCTGTTTCCACACATAAACCCAGATATCTCGGGAACCTTTTGACCGATCAGGCTAAAAAGTTTGCAAAAATGTAGCCCTTGGATAGCTTTATAACATACACTAAAAATAGTGGCGCCACCTGCAACCATTTTTGCACAGCGTCCATCTGTTCATCTGCCTTGGGATAAAATCACCCATATATCTGCATTGGTTGGACTTATCAACCTGTAATTTTGCAGGTTTATACATTCTGGACAGCTTTCTTGATTTTAAGACAGGTCGCGCCACCTAAATTCACGTTTATGCTGCAGACATCCAAACGGGAACCGTTTGACCGATTGAGCAAAAACTTTTGCATGTGTATAGATCTCACATAGCTTTTTATCATACGCAAAACTGGTGGCGCCACCTGCAACCATTTTTGCACAGCGTCCGTCTGTTTGTCTGCCTTGGGATAAAATCACTCATATCTCAGTAGTGGTTTGACTTATCTGCCTAAAAGTTTGCATATTTATACATCTTGGATAGCTTTCTGGATATTGTGGCAGGTGGTGCCACCTACATTTATGTTTAAACTGCGGACATCCAGGCTTATATCTCAGGACTGGTTCGCTATATCCTCCTGAAATTTTGCATGTGTATATATCTCACATAGCTCTTTATCATACACAAAACTGGAGGCGCCACCTGCAAACATTTTCGACAGAATCCGTCTGTTTGTCTGCTGTGGGATAAAATCACTCATATTCAAGAAGTGGTTTGACTTATCTGCCTAAAATTTTCATATGTATACAAGTTGGACAGCTTTCTGGATTTTGTGGAAGGTGGCGCAACCTACATACACATTTCGGCTGCAGACATCCATGCTAATATACAACACACCGCATTCTATTTCCCCTTGCCACTCAATCCATGCCTCACTTCACCCGTCCCACTCTGATTTCGGCGGATACACGTAGTCGCTTGTCGACTAACCGTATTCTAGTTTCTCTATTGCTGTAACAGTCCAGTTAGAACAAGAACAGGACACGTCACAATTTTCTTGTGTGCAAATGTCCACCATATATCACAACAAGTGGAAAATGTCTTTATCTTCATGTGACCCATGTAAGTTTCTGACTTTCATGAGCTATTTTATTAAGTAGTATGGAAAGCACATTTTTATTCAGTCTGTTATAAAATATTGGAAAATGTCGCTAATTTTGTGTCTTTTTTTCACTTCCTACTCTTTTTGTCCAGAGCACTTGCGCTGCTTGTCAGTCGTTCATCTACGCCAGGCCTGAAAAGAGATAAAGGTACCCACGCGCAAGACAGCTTTTTATATACTTTTTTAGACCCTTGTGATAATTCAAAGGAGTAAAAAGTAGTGAAACATTCACATGGATTTAATAGACAATTCGTAAATGCTAGCCATATTGGTTGGTCATATCTATATGCGGTTTTCTCTTAATTCATACAAAGATATTTTTTTCAGAACAACATTTAAAAAACTTGACACAAGTCGATAGAACAGATTAAAGCCCTTTTGAGAGTGGATTTCGTGATTTTTTAAATCACAAAATGCTTTTCAGAATTTTCTGTCATATGATTGAGGCTATAGCTTGATTTTTAATTGTTACTTAGGTTTTCTCTTTTTCATGTAAAAATATTCGAAATCTTAATCAAAGACGAGAACAATATATAAACATAAACAAAATTAAACTTATTGAAAACTACTTTAAAATAAATTAATGAACAAGTATGCGTATTGTAAGAATCAAGTCACAGTTTAATTTGGTTTGGAGTAATTTAAACTTACAGAAACTTTAATTTCAATTGTTTATAATCTACGCCTGTTCTACTGAGTGTAAGCGAATAATGCCCTGCATGATGACTTCAATAACCGACCAGGCTACCAAGTTGTCTGTATCCTGTTTCGATTGTATGTCTGACTATTGGTGAATATACAAGGATATCTGGGTGACAACTCTTGTGTCGCTCACGTCTCTTCAACAATGTGAGCTATGTAAATGAAAGTCACCGATGGATCAAGCAAACCATCTTTCCCTCGTATCGATTTGTCCGACCAGTCACGAACGGGCCTCATCAAATCGCCCCAACAGACCAAAACGGCTCGCAAATTAATTCCTAATATTCCGTCTAATTATAGCGAGAGAGTGATAGCATTAATACGCGGGTCGGGTTCATAAGCACGTTCTCTCCGACCTCCTTGTATCATAAACACCGTTCCAGTTGGAGTACTTTGATCTTTGATCAAGCGCCAGTACATCTTGTGGCCTTATTTGCGAGTACAAATACACAATGACCCTTCGGCTATGGATCAGTTAGGTACCGGTGTCAGGTTTGCATACAATAATATATAGAGTAGCCAGGTATTGCGCCCCGGATAGGCTGCTTGGCGCAGAGCTGCGAAGTGGCCCAAAGTATACAATATTACTACTATAATGAGCTCTCATCGGCGTGCTGGCTTTCCGAGCTTATACTGTCATCAAAGAAGGGTCTATGTAAAGCGTTATGGGTAAACAAATAGTTGGTGTGCAGATTTAGCGCCGCCTCGGGGAAATTCGTTATTTATACGTTAGTTTTCTGGAATACCTATGTACACTGCAACGTTTCCTTTTGTACGAACAACACGATGTCGGTACACAATAACAAGTTTGCGTCTATGATGTTCTTGCATTCACGTTACCTCACCTTTAGTTAATGACAAATGCCCTTGGGGCGTCTATATTGGTTATTGATATGCAAGGTGTTTGGCCACGTGACATTCTCTGTTCGAGTGTTTACGGTATACGGGTGCTTGTTTACTGGTTCGTTAAATCCGCTGTCTAAGCCAATATGAACTGGAAATGTTACAACAACAAAAATGATAATGATGTTAGAACCAGGTGTCATGCCCCGCGGGGCCGGTAATTGCCTAACCTTAGGTTTGTAATCCCCTGCCGTCCCTGTATCACTGAGAGTGTCCCCTAATTAGATAAACACCATTACGGCAACCCATTAATGTTGCCAAGACACGAACAATTTTAGAACGCGTTTACAAATTTGTTTGACGTGATAAATTATTTTCTATATTAATTAGTACCTGGAGGAAAAACTTAAGCATGGAAATTTCTAGAACAACAAGATTCCTATTTACTTCCTGCTGCTAATAACATGTATATATATTATATATATATATATATATATATATATATATATATATATAGAGAGAGAGAGAGAGAGAGAGAGAGAGAGAGAGAGATAGAGAGAGAGAGATAGAGAGAGAGAGAGAAAGAGAAAGAGAGAGAGAGAGAGAGAGAAAGAGAAAGAGAGAGAGAGAGATAACAGGGCCTTCGATGACTCCTATAATTTCCGACATTTCTGTTTTTTTAGATAACCTCATATAGTTTATTATATGTCTACTGCACAATCATGTTTCTGTTATAACTGTTACTATTGATTAAATATGTGTTATTTAGAATATGAACCTCCGCCTCGAGGTCACAAACCATTGCACGATCTTGCTTCACAAAGCATAGTTGTTTATCCTTTTTTTACATTTGTCTAGCATGAAACCTTTACGTATTCCATACAAAAGACCATATCAGCCAAAAATCTTTAGATATTTTTTATGAACTCATAATATCACTGTTAGATATATGCTTTCTCCTTATTTCCTCAGATAATACAACCAATTCACGTACATGCTTGTATATAATAATAGAGATATACAGATAGATAAACAGACATTCAGTTAAATTGTAGGCCGCTTGTGATGACTGGTTAACTTAAGGAGAACGACTACTTGTATATGCCCAGTCAATGATAAGAAGACGTCTTCTTACTAAAAGTTTGCCGTAGAACTTTAATCTTAATCCCTCGTCTGTAACAATAACTTAACACACACCATTAAATCTACAGATAGAACGTCCATCTACTGAAATATGAGCAAGCAGGTGTAACCTCATTTTGATATTCAGGTCATAAAATACTTTTTTTTTCAAAATCTGTTTAGGCCAGCTGGATTTTAAAATTTGCTCAAGTAACAAATCAGAAGATTATTTTCATCTTTTGTATTTTATAGATCTAAATGTTCGGTGTCATGAACTTTTTTCATCAGATTTGCTCATCAGCGCAATGCTCGTATGGTCAACTTGCATTGACATTAATAAACTGTTATCAAAGTATCTGGCAGACGTTTGCCTGCAGTAAACCTTACTAGAAATAAGGTAAGGTTTATGTTTTGAATGTGAAAGCGATGATAAGCGTGTTATAAGAACACTCATGTAGTAAAGGAAATACCACGAACGTTTGTGTTTTTTTCACGGAGTTTTCTGTCCCAATAAAAAATAGGATATGAATGACCGTTGAAATGCATGTCACAGTATGACTTAAAAGGTACATAAATATTTGCAATAATATGCGTATTAACTCATGTGTACAAGTTCAGTTTGGCTAAATACAAAAGTTCACAGCATAACCATTCCAAAACCATTTGGCATACCGAAGCACTATTTTGTTAATTTATTTTTATGGTTTTATCATAAACATACCTTCTTTCATGAAACCTTTTACGTTTACCTTACAAAAGACCATCTCAGCAAAACATCTTGATATATGCTCTATGTGATATCACTGTAAGGTATACTTTCTTCTTTTTTCTTCAGATAAGACAACCAATTCAAGTATATCCATAGACAGATAGATAGATAAACAGGGAGACGGCCTTATATCGTAGGCCGCACATTGTGACTAGTTATCTAAAGGACAACTTATGTATGGCCAAGCTTTCCGTCCCACACAAAAGAAAAAGTAGGAAATTGGTGGCCGCTGTTAGTTCATCTTGGGCTGAATGCAAAAGTTCACAGCAAACCTATCCGGGCATACGCACTTACTATCCATATTACACCTGTTTCATTTGTTGTTATGGTCTGTTTGTGTATGAGTAAACAAAGTCCACGTGTGTCTGTTTACCATACCAAAACTGCATCACCAGAGGTCTGATGTTATGCATGCACGACAATTTTCAAACAAAAGAAGAAACACGAAAGAATAAACACAGAAGGGACACCATTTGAAAGGCTGTTCAATTCTTCTGAAGTTTCATTTTATTGCCACCAGGTGGAGTGTGGGCTATCTTTGTTTTACTCGACTGATAGCGCCGGTAGTAAGCCTATTTCCTTTTGTTTACAAGAGTTTACAAACAGTTTGGGAACGACAAATATCATAATATTTTAAGGAGATAACCCTATATTTTATTGGATTATACATATATTTGTAAGATTAATGGGAAAATAAAATTATGACGGTTGGGTTTAATTCTTATGTAACTGACGATGGGTAAGTCTCATCCGACTTTACACAATGTCTTCTTAGCCTAAGTCTTCAAGACTTTCTTTTTTGTGGCTTTTCCATGCCCTTGGAACATATGGACCATATCAACCACAAGGTTATCTCTAAAGAAGGTTAATCATTTCACTCTGATGTTTCTATTAATGATTAGTTCCTTCATTCATATTGGTTTGTAGCGGGCGCACCCTTGTGCTGAGGAAAATTGGCCGGGAGTATTAGCGCGCACGACTGTCAGATCCGACACGAAATCACGGCTTTGGCGTCACAAATCCAGTGCCGTAACTATTGCATCATTGTGACATACCAAGACATACCTTTTAATTTTTACCGGCGCCATAGAGGATATGTTTTAGTCGGCATTTGTTTGCTTGTTTATAAAATTACTCTAACAGGTTATCAGCGGATTTAGATACAGGATTTGATACAATGAACAAATTTTGAGGATGACCCGGTTCCCCACCTCGATATACGAATTCTTTGCAGGAAAATTGCTGAATTTCTGTCAATGTCATATGGGTTAATGAACTGCCTTTTTTAAGTTTGTGGCCACTAGATGGCGCTCAGTGTCCGTATGCTATATCGTTCAGGGATTGTCCTGCTGTGTTTATCACACTTTAATCGCAATGCTATGGGGGTAATGAGCTGCATTGGCGGAGGTCTGCGCTAACTGAGTGCTTTTTCCAGTTTATTTTTTTGCATGTGTCTTGTAGAAACCTTTAGTTTACCTAAAATAGATTTTATAAGCCAAAAACCTTAATTGATATATTCCCTGTGAACTGATTATATCAATTATATGTTTCTGACCAAAAATCACCGAGTGTAAGTCCAAAGTATGCTTTCTTCGAGATCGAGTATTTAAACACTCCAGTCCAATTCCGAGTAAGATCAAATGTCTTAATTAGAAACACTTTAAACACGGAATTTAATCACGGAGATTATCATGTCAATATACAATAGCTTTTTATATTAAGCTTTCAACAAGCTTTTTCAACGTCTAACTTGCTATTTTATTTTTCTTCATATGCCTTACATTATATTTTCCTCTGTAGATGTCAGGCCTTCATAGATTTTGTATTGGTCTCGAGATAAGCCTGATTTCTTGAGTTATGACTTCCGTCTTCAGGGATTTCTCCAGGGACCCACACCATCCGAATCCGAATGCAAGTCCAATCACAGGCCACTCGAACCAAGTCAAAGTCCGAGTCCTTGCGGTTCGAGTCAAAGTTCACCTTCTTCGAGTCCGACTCACATGAAACCCGATTCGTAGCCCGAGTCCGAGTCCAATTCAAAACGTCCCATTAAAAGAACTTTAAAGTGCAAATTATCATCTGTACTTACGTTAGTTTGTATATGCTTTTTACTTGAATGTTTAATTACATTTAGCTCCCAATGAAAAGCTAAATCTTGGTATATATATATATATATATATATATATATATATATATATATATATATATATAGCCTTTTTTAACTATTCTAGTAGTATTTCGCACATGCATAAAAGTCTTAAAGCATGTGACAGTTATTTTTACCGGACCCGAGATGGACTCGGCCTGATTCCTCGAGTTCTAACCTCCGAGTCCTAGTACGAGCCCAAACAAGTGGATTCCGTACGGATTCAAGTCCAAATCAGGACTCGTGTCCCACATCGTTATTGGTCTTCGAGTACAAATCCGAGTCCCTGCAATAAAGTGACGCGACTCCGCAATAACATCTAAATTAAGACTCTAAATGACTGATATGTAATAATATCTGCCATATTTCACGATATAAGCACACAGTGTGATAAATATAAGATATGAGTTAAATATAATTACAAACACTGCTGAAATAGTTTTCTTGACAAGATAATATTTCTTTTCTAAAGAAACTTTTCTGTTGACAAGTAATCCTTGAGCTATTATTTTCTTGATTTATAGGCAGCGTGCTTAAGACCAAATAAATATATATCTTTTTGATATTTTGGTAGCAAGAAATATTATCTCATCAGAAGAAAAAAACTTATCATCAGAATATTTTTGGCTGTAAAAAAAAAAAAGAAAATTTTTCTTGCCCGAATTCCTAGGAAATTTTCTAGCCACGCGATTTTTTTTCTTTTAGTTAGAAAATAATCTTTCGCTGATAATTTAAGTAATTAAGATTAAGTAAAATACATTCCTTTCAATGGGAATGTCCATTGGTTTATTTTTTTGCATCATACACATGCAAGCAGCTCACCATGTTGTTAAATGAGATTCCCTTCTTAAATACATCCTCCTGTTCCTGATACAAAAATTGACCAGTTTTTAATTAGAGACTTTCGTTCCTGAAGTTATATTAGGTGGTCCATATTACATATCGTAGGACCAACAGAATACCGTAGCGCTAACTACGTTTGTATATGTATATTTTATTATGGTTATATAGTGATGTTTGTCAAACATATGCTATGTATAAATTGTCTGTTTGTATGTTGTATGCAAAATAAAAAAAAAGTATACCGTAGCGCTCACATCTCATTCATGAAAGAACATGAATAATAGCACATGTTGCAAATTGTTGACAGTTGACTATTAATTTAATATTATTTAAATTTTTTATACCTTTAAACATCCAGTCATTATTTATTGTAAATTTCTCAAATCAAAATGGAAAACGAAACATTCTACATTTATATTTTATAACAGTTTTCAAAAGGTTTTATATTTTTGCGTGGCAAATAAATAAACACTTCATTAAAAGAAAAAGTTTCATGTTGTAAACTGGTATTTTCTAGAGCACAGGTGAAGAAATTGAATTGTAATTTTTGTTCAGCAAAAATAATTTTACTAAAAGATTCTCCTTAATCAGCTAACCTCAAACATACCTACCGTGAATGCAATTTCCGACACCGCTGCTGAAAGAATTTTTTTCAGGTTGTGGGAAAAAATGTGAATTTTTTATTCATAGTTTAGATAGAATTTCAATCTCAGGATTCAGACCGAACATTCAAAAGACGTAGAATATTGATGGAAATACGACAACTGGTTTCGTGTTTTGTTTGCCTGCGTTTCCTGTTATATTTCTACAGCCTATTTTTTTTTCATTACACTTTTATAGAACGTAAAAATCTACTTTCTCTCTCTCTCTCTCTCTCTCTCTCTCTCTCTCTCTCTCTCTCTCTCTCTCTTTCTCTCTGTCGTCTCTCTCTCGCTCTCTCTCTCTCTCTCTCTCTGTTTATGTGTGTCTCTCTCTATCTCTCTCTCACACACATTCATACACCTATATATATGTTTATATGATTTGTATATGTATCATATAAGGGATACTCTCATTCATAACAAGATGTGCCCATTCACTAATCTCTCTCTCTCTCTCTCTCTCTCTCTCTCTCTCTCTCTCTCTCTCTCTCTCTCTCTCTCTCTCTCTCTCTCATAGTTAGCTAAGTTGTACATTTCATGATGCGGTACTTTACTTTTACTCCACTTACCGTTACAGTTATTGACAAAAGAGTTAGGCGTGGCCAGATCGAGTGCTATCGGCTCGCATTGTCAAGGACACTTGGGTGGCTATTATTAGAAACACACCCCACACTCGAACTTGGCAACGCTGGTATCATGCGGGCATGTTTTGTCAGTGTCCCCTCTCTAATAAATAATATACCGTTGTACGGTTATATGCCATTTTCTCCACCCAGGAAACAATTTCTTTAATACCTACTTTGGACCGGTAAAAAGTAATAACACTATATGGAATAGGTCAGAGATAATTATAAGGTTGATTTCACCAAGGGGTAAAATAATCACTTATTACTGTCAAAGCTCTGCAAATTAGGCGGCCAGACATTTTGTTAGAATCTGTCTTACTATTTGTTAATATTACAACAATATTCTTATATGTTTCTGACGTGTCGCAAGCTAAACCATATTACAAGATGTCCTCAGTTTTTAACTAGACATTTGCATTCTAAGGAATGCGAGCCTCCGCCATGGGGGGGGGGGGGGGGGGGGGGGTTATTATGAGATGCTCACCAAACAGTATTTGCATTAACTTAGTCGGCCAAATTTCCATGTACTTTCGTGCATTAGTGGCTGCACATTTATGAATGTAACTTGATGACGCTCCTGAATCCGGATCATCAGCCAGATCCACACCAAAATATTATCGATTCTTCATTGGTCCATTCCCGAAATGCCCTGAAATTGTCATGATAATTCGTTCATGATTGTGATCAAACACACACTAACGGGAATGAACGCATACCCTACAGGCGGAGGTGTGTCCCCATAATTTTATAATTATTGGTACACCGTGATGTTAAAAGATATATTGTGTCCATAGACCGTTCATATTGGATCATGAGGCATTGAACGGGAATAAAATAAATCTAAAAACTTCGGCAAACACTCTTGAATCTATGGCCTCGGCGGGTGGGAAGCATGAATAAGCCTTCTCCAGGCCGGAATTAATATCAAGGGAATGTATTTGTTAGGTTAGCACATTTGAGATATATGAAATCAATAATTGTTTTATATGATTTTTAAATTAAGGTCAATATACAGATAAACATAGGTTAAGTATTGCATATATATATATATATATAGAGAGAGAGAGAGAGAGAGAGAGAGAGAGAGAGAGAGAGAGAGAGAGAGAGAGAGAGGGAGAGAGAGAGGGGGAGAGAGAGAGAGAGAGAGAGAGAGAGAGAGAGAGAGAGAGAGAGAGAGACTATTTTTTATGCGCCAATAACGAGGTTTTTTGTCAGAGTTTCATCAAACCTTGATTTTAAAGAGTTCTTATGAGGACAACCAGGCCGTTCTGTTTCTCGAATAATTGATAAACACCCCTCTTTATTATTATGTAATAGTTCTTCTAAAATGTATATGTAATGGCGGGATCATTAAAAGCATCTTAATTAATTACCTCAGTCACGTATGTACTGTACGGATATCCCAATTATCATACGCACCGCTGACAATGATATATCCAACAACAGTTTTTGGACTTCTTGATCCAAGACATTGACTTATTTGGATAACCTCTTGTGATAAAACAATTATAACTTACCGAATCATTCCCAATGAAATTGCTCGGCAAGCCGATGAAGTGTTTTTATAATGCTTTTTCATGAGGACTCGATTTTCAAGACTGTAACATCGATATGGAATCGACTTGCTTTGGCTGAAATTTGCACGCAGTTTAGTACAGTGTGGTCTCGACCACAACACTGGCGTAGGACTGGGTGATTGGGCTTAATCCCTCGATAATCTGAACGTGCTTAGCTAATAGTCTGTCCAAACATTTCAGATTACCAAGTATAATGTCTTCTGTAAAGCGCAACCGAATGTCAGCTAGTTCTGAAACGGGAAGCAATGTACTCGATTACCTATGTTATCTGTTGCCTATGTGCCTAATACGGTTATCCAATTATTGATATGCCACGGCGTTTTAACATCGATCACCTGAGAACATAGTATTCGTCGAAGAAAGGATTATTTTGATATCCCTTGTTGTTTTTTTAATCGTTACACTTTGGATTTTTTAAAGAACTGCATTTTACCTAAATTAGTCTAAAAATTGAAAGTGTTTGCTGAAATAGTCATTAATTTGTTCTTTGTTTTGCTTCGTTGTGAATAAACTGTACATGTGGGGATTAAGTGTGTTTATTATGCCTCACCATACATTCAAGGTCTTTTAATTCCTCGATTGTGCTCGAGTATCCCTTCCACCGCTAACGTCAGCACTGACCGTACTGCTGCGATTATATGGATGTCTTTGGTGATATTTCCACTTTTTTTTCGTAAAAAGCTTCGTTAGCGGCTTAAATCAGTGACCCCCGTGTTGTTTGCCTGCAGTATGTCTTGCCGGTGTCTTTTGCCAGATACTGTGTGCTAATATTAAGGTTTATGATTGTCCCCGTTTGAGCATATAACCAAGAATGATGGGTCACTCCTATTTTATAGATTTAACCTAAACCCATCCTTGTTAATCACCGAGTGCTGTGTTCTTGAGTGTTGAGTAGGACGCAAGTACAATTTGTGGTATTTGCACCTTATATATGTGCTGCTGTGTCACATGTCATCAGCAATACGTCTTCAGCTTATGCATACATATCAAAGTTATTAATATCATTGTTAATACTTCTGCCAAAGTCACGCCCATGAGCCCCTGATTATCCCTTAGGACTTGATCGCCACTGTAGGGAAGTTAAGGATATTCATGAATATTCATGACTGGTAACTTAGTGAGTTGTTTAATCGAGTGATATTTCCCAGAGTTGATTCAAATTGATTCAGAGGTCTTACTAGACTCGAGTCAAACTTTGACGTGCCATAAAGGTTGATGTTTTTAAATGTTGTCCTCAACTAATAATATATGCAATGTGAAATTGATGACTAGGTGATTCAGGAAGAATATGGAGATGATGTTGCTATGGTAATGGAAATTTCGAATAAAAGCATTTAAAGGTATGTTTTAACTTTCAATCAGAGGGAGTTGAATAAAAAAAGGGTAAGATCACCAACAATTTTTCTCCTCTCTGTTTTCCTTAGAACCAAGCTGTCCATTGTACATGTATTGTGCATACAACTATTCTTACATAGATATTATCAGAAAGCCACGAGAGATGAATTTCCCTTTATAGACGGAATGTTGCTTCACATTTTTATCATCCCTTGCAGGGCTACTTTGACGAGGTCTGTTGTAATAAAAATAATTGCCATTAAGGAAAACACGAGACACAGTCTATGCACATAGTCTTCTCACAACATGTAATCTGTAACTTCTATTACTGATATAGAAAATGATCATAGCAATAGTGCTCATTAAAAACGTTGCATTTGCTAACGAAATTCAAAACTAATTACAGTTGACCCTGTCTGAAGACCACCTGTCTAATAAGACAACCTGCGTGAAAATGATTTTCATACCTGGAAGTGCCGGGGCATTGGGAATATATTAATTCTGAATTTGTTTATTTCCCTTTTGTTTCTGTTACCTACTGGTGTGCTATGTTTTACAGGATTATCCACCTGAATAACACTCGGTTACTTATATCACCGCCCGCACTTCCTTTGATGATTTTGGCACACGCCACATGTTCACCTTGATCGTGTTTTTATCACCTTTTCTCAAATTTTTTTCTTGGATTGTCTGTTAGTAGCCCTATTTTAAAACTAATAAACCAGTTTTGGGAAAACATTGTGTAGGATATGGGCGCACCTAAGGGAAAGTTGAGATAACCTTGATTACCATGATATAGTTTTTAAATAGAACCTTTTCGAGACAGGGCGGCAAGATCATCCTCATTCACTGTAATTCACTAATGGAGCTCTAAGGTCTTAATATCCGAATGGGAGAATGTGCAACTCAAGCCTTCGCTCTCTCGGGCAAAGCTGCCCTGTGATACAACTATCGAGTTGGTTAACCGTGACGTCGACTTACATCTCTCTCGGTTTGGATTACTTCAATGCATGCACTTATACTTCACAGACCAAAGAGTGAACAGGATCATGGTGAGCAGTTTCAATGGGCCTGGTGTCAAGGGGGATACACTGCTTTAGGGGCGGGGGACAAAGAAGCTTACCGCTCCCCCCCCCCCCCTTTCTTGGTAATATACACATTTTTCTTACTTAACGAATCCGAGATAATTATTTAAATTCATAGAGTTTACAGTGTTTACAAAATTTCCTCAATAATCTGTCCCTTATGCATCTCATATTGCGTGAATTTCCTCATTGATTCGTCAAATATAGTAGCCTATATAGTATATTAGTGAACGTTTGTAACTGAAAATGATTTAAATCAAATTTAAATAATAAAGTAAAGTTTTGAAACTGAGCAAAAATGGCTTTCATAGAGGAACGATATATCTTCCATAATATGCTGTGGAAAGAAGACAATTATGATATTCTGGGAGACTGTCTTTGTCTTAAGGAGGTCTTGTTCGCGGATTTGAGGGGTTGTTCTAATTTCATGGGAGGGGCTGCTTCTCCCCTACTACTGGATTGTCCCGTTCACATTTTCTCTTCAAACTTGAGTTTCTTTGAGTGTTTTCTTTTAAATTAAATATCATGGGATAAAAAATGGCTTAATATGTCCCCTGTTGAACTGATTATAATAATGTTCCGTGCTGTGTGTGGGAGAGGGAGAGAGAGTGTAAAAATTGAGAGAGAGACTGACTGACTAATTGGAGAAAGCACAGAAACAACAGAAATCCTACCGATCCCAACATCAGAGACATAAAAGGAAAGAATGCGTCATCACTTCTTATTTATTTTAAGCTTTGTAGTTGTTCTCTTTATTTGTACTCCTTACACTGATTTTTATTCCTCACCTAAACCTCAACTGTATATCTAACCCTTTCAGCCCTCAATCAGATTTTGTTTCCTCTCGGGTCTAACAAGAGAACGCACAGAGTCCCGCGTGTGTTCTGTCTAAACATGGCCACATCTTATACGGAAATGAATAATTCCGACGGCAGGGGATTTATTATTGAATAATCACTGCCATGGGTCTACCTGGCGACTGGATATCTTAACTCCCCGAGGATCAATCGGGTCTCCTGCAGATAATGCCTCTTGTGAGTCTGTGTCCCAGTTATACTGATTTTAAAATCTTGGTTTCAGACGGAATTTCGGCCGCATCCTAAGAGATTGAAAGAGATTAATCATTTATCTTTCATAGGACCGTTGCTGTCACTTAAGAGGATTGCGATGCTTCAATTTAACTATGGTTGTTAATTGTTTTTCTTCTACTATCTTGTCAATTTGCGTCCCACCACCAAGGTTGATAACATTTGTTTTATCTTAGAATTTATACTGTGACACAGCTGTTGTTTTACATGAAATTTTACTGTGATCAATTTATAGAGAAAGAGAAGTTTATGAACAAGTTTTTTTTTTTAAAAAAAAAAGCTTTCTTGCACCGTCACGGTTTATACCCTCCATGTTCGAGCAGTCGGTTAACCAACCGCAATCCCCAATCCATTGCCTTGTCACATCACATGTTCAAGCTTCATGGAAACTTAGTGAAAATTCTCATAATTTATCTTATAATTGTTTTTACTTTCTAACGAGTTTATCGATCACAGTGATTAGTAATTATCCATAAGCCAAGTCCTACGTAGCTTATTCCACGGGAGAACAATGCCTGTTCCAGGTTACGCGGTCCTATTTATTCACATGACCAAGCAAAACAGAACAGAGAACATGAATAAGAGCAGTGAATGACTTGCTCTGGTTGGCTCTATAGCCAATATGCTCGCTCACATTAAATACCCATGGATACTTGTCATAATCCTAAACAAAACTGACAGTGACGGTCAAACGTTTCCGTTTTAATATGTGGCAAGTCAAGGACATGGTGTCCTAACGCTTGTTTTGGACTTGGAAGGTTAAATTTAGTTTCACTGCATTCGGACCAGAATTATGGGAAAATGAGATACGCAATCTCCATTGCCCCGTCAGTTGTCATCCATTGCTTTCACTCCAAAGTTTCACATATTTTGCTGCTACCAAATTATAAAACTTATGCCAGTGGTTCCGGCTATCTTCCGTTTGGCTTTATTTTCTGTCTTAACTAAATATAATTATAATTACCCTCGTATATTGTACATATAAGCGATGTTTATTCAAGAAATCATCACTCCAAAATGGCACGGATACGGGATAAGATTTGCCTGTATTGTTTAATTAATTAATCATCGCCCATCTTTGCCTCCATGTTGTCTATATAAATAGAAGTAATACAGTATTATACTTTTGATTCAAATTGCTTTTATTAATATATCTTCTTTATTATTTTCCTCTTTACCTTGTCATCATGCGGCTAAGTTCGAACCGATGTGGTTATCGTGTAAGTCTTGTATCAGCTTGTTTTCCTATTCTAAAACAAATATTACAAATTTTGACATGATAAAATTGTCATTCCAATAACATATTTAATTATGCTCTTTCGTTGGGCCTTGGTCATTATTTATATTTTTATAGTTAACTAACACAAGAAGATTTATGATACAAGCACTCAATAAAATGACAAAAAGTCGGTCATTTTAATAAACATCTTATATTGTTTGCAGTAATTTTATATTTTCATATTGTCGTGAGCTTGCATGTGCTTCATGTCTTAAATAAATTTTGTAAATGCATCTCTTGGTAATGATATATCACAAAAGCCTTTTTTAAACCGAATAACCTTAAATTAAGTTGCAAAGTTGTGTACTAAAGGGATATAGTTTCACATTTCAGTTGGCTTGATGTGTATAAAGAAAACAAAATATAAAATCATATAAGAAATATCTTCCATGAAACCCAGAAAGACGATAAATTCACCATAAAATACACATGAGTTGATTATTGCATATTATATTGAATATAAGCCCCCACATTGCCGAGGCTAGCATTCCTTAAGATGCAGATTTCTACTCAGTGTTTGATTCGTTACAAGTTTTTTTAGAATATGACACTGCCCGGTAAACAAGATTCGTAATCCATTTAAAACCAAGAGACACATTAAAAAAACCTCAATTTCCAAAATTCATAAAACGAGCCTGGAAGACTGATGTTTGAAAAAAAATGTAACTATATGTTCTTATATTCAAAACTGAATGTAATACAAATGTTGTATACATCTTATTATGAATTGTCTTTATGACATCATGGCATTTATAAAGAGGGGTCATTTATGGACCAGTATAGAAATAAAAAGAATAATAACAAAGTGTTCCTTGCGTTACAGCCATTAAGAGAGGAAAAGGATATATTTTCATGAGTGGTCAGTGGCATAAATCTGAGGCCTTAGCTATTTATCTATTTAATCAATATAACCATCCAACAGTTCATCTAATACTTATAAAAGGAATTCGGTTCACGTTTGTTCGCAATGTTCTCTAAAACCGCGTTGTGTACAATATTGTGCCATACATCATTTGAAAGGTTATTATCCCCGCAGTGACATAGGCGATATGAAAATAAATAATTTTTAATATACATATAAATTTGAGTGATTTTTCCGGGTTTTTTTTACCGAGCACAGCCGAACTGACTTCGGCAATCACCCGAATGCGTGCATCGTGGTCACTTAACCGCTAACACTAAGGACTATTGTTCATATGAATAACGCTTGCTTTCAATGATAGATCTGACCCACGTGCGTGGTCAGTAAAAGAGAAAAACACATGTTTTTCGCTTTATGAAATGGAGAGTTCAACCCAGGAGGATTGATGACAAAACCTAATTCAAGGTCCCAATTTCAGAAAAAAAGGGCTGGGTGGGGTGGTTGCGGCGGTTTCAGGCCTCAAAATTTGTCTGATACGATGAAAAAAAGTTGCGGTGGCTGAAAATGGGATACTGACTCACTGCATGGAGTCTCGCTTGGTCCGCTTCTGCTACTTTAAATGTATGCATATTGCTGTTTCCTTCTTCAGGAACAGTTTCCTTGCAACGTACATATAATTAATATTTCATGTGTTCCTCACATCAACCTATTCTTTATACGTCCAACGATAGAAACCAGTCAAATATCAACGAAACACTGTATGCCTCCGCGTCTCATTCCGGTTCGCATTGTAAACCATCACTGACCAGGTCTTCAAAGTAAACACACCGGGGTATGATTTTTGCCACGAGCACAGCGCCACAAAATAACAGTAAAAAAAATATTTGTACCTATCGTATTCCGAGAGTACCCCACTAAAAATCTATATTTTCTTTTAACTTTTATAATAAAAAAATGAGCCAACATTAAATATCTCAGTAAATATATCTCCCAAACCCCGGTAAAAAGCCCGGTATACCGGGTTTTTCAGCTAGTCTATCTATATGCTGGTTCTGATGACAATTTTGTTTCTGCAGTGACATATTCCGCAATACCTAGACAATAAGAAAATACCGTGATTTCATATTTGCATTTCAGTATATTCAATGTATGCTGGAAACAATAGGTAAACATAGGTCAAATCACAAATTTGACATCAAATATGAATTGCTCGACCATAAAAACCCCATAATCCGTATACTGAACAGTACGGCGGGTCATACCACTGAATAAATACATTCCAAAATGGCGGATGTTTTCCATTTTGGATTTTAGGCTCTCATGGATTCCGCCTACACTTTCACGAGGGATACCCTCGCCAATTTTTTTATTAACCTTCATAGAAGACACATTTACAGAGAAACCAACCTTGGCTCTCCACGGTGGCGGTATTGCTCCAGGTGACCCAACTATATTGAGGGTTATTGCTGCTCCCTCAACCGTTATCCTCATGTTCCTGCAATGCCTCACTGTAAAAATAGGCCGCATCAGCATAATTCTTCCGAGGGGCTAGATATCAATCCTGATTAACTTTAAAATGTATAATTCGCCCTTCCTTACATTACAAACTAAACATAATGTATGGGTTTATTGTACTTTCTCAAACACAGTTACCCAGGAAACTGCTTCTCCAACCTTAGATTGTTTTGTTTAAATAATGTCAAATGTAGATATAAGACGAATTACAGCACAATTCGAAACAGACTAATAACAAAAAAATAATAAGCGGAAAAGAAGCCTTCTTTCTCATCTATAAGACAACCAGTAGGTTCTCCCTATGACTAACCATGATAAACTTAACTTAATCTTCGAAAGAAATAAAAAGATACAGAGCAGAGCGGTTGAACAAGGGAGCGTGTGGGTTACCCGTTTTACACTTCAAGAAGAGGTCCCTTAACTTTAGAGACACAATTTGGCAGATAATTGGATAAGCTCATCCGGGCTGCAAAGGCCGTAAAGAAGTTAACAAAACTTTTAGAAAAACAGAGACTGGCCAAGAATGAATGCAAATCAATCATTGTATTCTCTGTTCTTGGCGGAGATCTTGAGTTTAATTTTACGGCAGGTTTATTTTAAATATAAGAAAATATATAAGTGAGGCTTTCAAGTAGAAACCAGACAAAGCTACCCTATGATGCTTTTTCTGTCATCCATTAAATTGAGCTCAGTTGATTTATTCCGCGTTATTCTATTACGAACGTAAAGAATAATACTTAACGGAGATAAATGATCACCAAATATCACTGTAGCTAGTAGGTACTGTTCCAGTAGCAAGTCTGAAGGCATTGTCCTTGGGGGGGGGGCATTTTTCTTAGCATGACTTTCGTTAAACCAAGTTTCGTTTAGAGATACTTAGCCTCAGCAGGCCGCCCTACCAGCTGTTTCATGAATACAGATCATGCTTGTATGTCATGCGGCTGAAATCATTCTCCAGAGCGAAGACCAGATGACAAACACATGAGTGTCCAATAAAATGTCTTTCCCGTGTTCTAACTATGTCGACGCCGATAGTCGAACGATTTTATCCAGAATTCGTTGACCTGGCAATTCTGTTGCACAGCAGGGTAAATATGTGACATTAGCCCGATAAGCCCCAGGTTTTCATACGTCACAATAGGCGAGATATGTCCTTGAGAACGAAGAAAATTGGGAACCGATGGTCTTCGAGAATTTATCAACCAGTGCTCAATGGCTCATGTTGAAAATTCGAATGGGGACAGGTATTTTAATAAACAGCGTGGCCCCCCAGCACCTGACACGTCAATTGGCGTGAAGTTAACAAACCACCCCGAGAAGCCTTGTCAAAAGCGATAATGTAATAACCGGCCAATATTGTGATTGCGACCAGTTCTGTAATTATAGCGGTTATTATTGTTATAACGGTCAATATCGCAGTAAATCGAATTATCGATATTATTAAAATAAGACCCTGCCTATATTTTCATAAAATCACAAGGAATAAACATTCCAATTTGTTTTACTTATTAATAAATGAAAGTGGTTAGTTAAATGTCGTGTTTATGGCGTTTTTTTTAGGTTTGTGTTTATTTACAATATAATTGACAAAACTCAACATTATTTTTACATTTTAAAATATTACGATATACTATCAATTTGTGTACTGATTGGAGTCTAATGGGGTAAATTGAACAATATGTCAAAGACAATATTCATCACAGAAGCGGATCCGGAGGGGGCGGGGTTGCGGGGTATAGGGGGTCCTCCCCTCCCCTTTCTCGGATTGCAGATGTTCATCTGCACAGTGCCTGACTAGTGACTTTCAGGACGGAAATACATGATAATCCTGACGTCAACACAGCCCTGTATTCCTCACCCGTGGGTCCTATGTATGTAACAAGGAGGAACCCTCAAAAGTCGCACTTGTTTGCGAGTGAAACACGACACTGGTTTATAGTCTCCTATTAAGCCTGCAGAGCGCTCATTCTGGGTGCATGGAGTGGACTGTGAAACTCTCACGGCTCCTCGGCTGCCATTCAAAATCATGACCTTCCTGCTTTATAATGTTTGATAAAAAAAAAGTTTACGTGAGACCAATCTACGTATCAATCCAACAGCCATTGTAATAATAATGGACCTTTTACAACTGCCACACTACGAACAGGATTTACTTTTTTAGTCTCAGGCATCATTAATATCACTATATGTTCTAAAAACAAACAGGGTAGTTTTAGGATATTTTTTTGGATTCAGATCTGGAGGGTTTCTTTACCTTTCGCGCTGTTATTAAAATATATATTGAGTCATGATGATATTGTTTGTGTGGGTATAATGGTATGCGTGTGTGTGTGTGTTCGCGTGTTTGTCTTACCTTTGATTGGTTGGTAGCTTGGTTGGTTGGTAAACTTGTGGGTTTTGTTTAAAATTTTTGAGTTAATCCGGATAAACCATATATATTCTTAAAGATTTTAAAGCCGGTAAATATTGACGCTTTTTGTAAAAGTATCGGTATGTTGAAGTTTATCCAGTAATTATACCGTTTGTATGACAATGTCGTCCGATTATTACAGTATTGATCGTATCAAGCGCGTAAAGGATCAGCTCTCTTATCAATCGTTAGATGTTGGTATGTTTAAGCTTGCAGTAAAAATGGGTCGGCGCCTGAATTAAAGATAAAGAAAAAAAAGCAATACTTAAGTCTTGTCGCTGAGTTGGTTGCTCAGTGAAAAGTCCCGATACATGTTCATCTTCCAGTCCACTTGATGCTTTGCCTCTTTACTTTTCTGGATTGAAGACTGAACTTTTATCAGGCTGTTAAGAACCAGAACAAGAAGGGTGTTTTCAGTTCAAGGCACTTATTCTATAGATCCACATATAAATCCAGAAAAAATGTAACTTGCAATTCCTTTATGTAGGATTCATCCAGCGTGTAATATAAAATCTGTCTGCAGGATTAAAGGGTTCCATGGACCAGAAGCAATATTCTTGGAAGTAGAAAACACGTGTTGCCTTGGCACGATGTTTGATAACTACGACAGGCAGAGATTCTAGATTTTTTACCTGAGGTAGAGAGGTCACACAGTCATACGATAAATATAATGCGCGACTCAACCGGCTTCTCTCTCTATAGGGACAGAGAACAGTACTCAAAGACGGAGATGAACCCAAGGTCAGGGCTCTGCAGGCTTTATGGAAGGTGGGTGCCCCGCTTCCGTGTTTCATTCAATACTGAGTGCACTTTTTCGGGGTTTCCTCGGTGGTATGATTCGAAGCAGCAAAGGGGACGATTACACACCCAGGGCCCGCAGGTGCAGTAAACATCGGGCCTGGTTAACGCTATGATAAAAAATTAGGAGAAGCGTGTACTCCTGCCCTGTCATGTAGTCCGGAATCGGAACTGAATTCTGCAAATGGACATAGTAAGTAAGGCTAGCCTTAACATTGGAGATAGCTATCTCCAACAAATATATTTAAAAATGCACCGAGCAAGCTCCCCCGAGGACTCCTATTTCAGGTTACCCGGGTTAAACTCAAATTAAGTTCATATATCCGTCGGGGCTGTCTTGGCCCCTTCTTTGTTGATTACGCCTAACGATTTATAGCTATATAGAAGACCAGAAACTTCCATATTCACGAACATTCCAAAGAACAGCGATACACGTGCGCCTATAGTGCCTGTACAGACCTGAATCATCTAGAACACAAAGAACGCTGTGTCTCCACGTTTGACACTTCACACACAAGCCAGAACCCAATTCGCGCGTCTCCCGTAGCAACGAACAGGGCCAGCGCCCAACACGAATCAGAATTCCTGCGCATTATAAACAGATACATATAAAAATATATACTAAGTCTACAAGTATTTGTTATGAAATTACTTACGCCTTATATAGAATATCAGTTCATTAAGCCTCAGTGGTTAATATCTGTCGGCATATGCGGTTTTGTAGGAACACATGTAGTAAAACATGTAAGACATTCAAATTTAGAAATTGCTTAAAATGCTAATAATTATGGAACCGAGGTTCCGTCATTAACACTACTATCGGTATACTCTTATTTCCGAAATGCGACATGAGACATCCGGGTCGTGTACGGAAATGCCCGTGCAGCCCCATGTATGCGAGTACGGAATTTATTCGAGTTCATGGTTTGATGCACGGAATTACAATAGGGAAGAACTCCGAGGACAGTCCCAAGTTGGAAATCTTTCTGCGGAAAGAGACCAGTGGCCAATGGACGGATACTTCAAAGTATAATTAGAAGGATCGTTCTGGAAATGACCGCGCCCTCAATCGCAAACTTTAGTCGACAGTCACATCAATATATCTTCAAGGGTGGGGGATAACTCGCAGGAGTGGGAAGGTAATCTACGGTGGCTGATTTAAGACACAGAAAAAAAATATTTATCTCGAGATCTCGAGATAACATCTCGAGATCTCGACAAAAGTTTCGCAAAAAAAAAATTTAGGAAGCAAAAAAAAAAAACATTTTAGGAAGCAAAAAAAATTTTTAGGAAACAAAAAAAAAATTTTTTTACGAAGCAAAAAAAAAATTTTACGAAGTAAAAAATAATTTAAGAAACAAAAAAAAAAAATTTTAGATAGCAAAAAAAAAAATTTCAGAAAGCAAAAAAAAATATATGTCTCGAGATCGCCAGATAAAATGTCACACTTGTACGAACCATTCGAAGCTGAATTGACATAAAGCAAAGCAACATTTAAGGGACGTATACGTTAAGAGTGCTTACTATTGCAATTATAAAACAAAAACTATGTATACTGTGTTTAACTGAACGGTAATACAATATAATTAATTTAAAATCAATCAAGTTTTTATATCCCCTAAGATAAGGCGAGTTGAAGAAAAGTTCAATATAAATTCAATATTTAATTATTCATATCCGTAAGGAACATGTCAAAGCCTAAAGAAACTGAAACATTCTACCTGAACGGCGGATTCAGAGCCATGCTGTTAAATCACTCAAATAGAAATGTTTAGGTCTGCATGCATGCATTGTGGGTACCTTATTATTTTAAAAATACAAAAAAATATGTGCTTCTTTTGTACAATTTCTTTCAGCTTTTGTAATATTGAAATGGTGTGTTGTTTTATGGAACATGTATTAGACCATCATTAATTAAAATATGCTAAAAATGAATACTGTGTTTTCGGGTAGTACGCTGGGGGGGGGGGGGGCGGTGATTCAGCCCCTAAAGCCCAAGTCTTGATCCACTATAGCTATAACTATAGCTCAGATTACCTTTAGTCAAACTATCTTTATATATGTTTTATATTCATAAATAAACGGCTTAAATATTTCGATCATCTCTCATCATGATTTTTCTTCAGCAAAATCCTCTGCTTTGGTCTAAAAGTTGCTATTCAGTTGTCTTATTTATAGAATCTTTGTAATACAGGCTAACTCTGCATATACATATTAAAGAAGTGAAGGTAATCATAAACAAAATCTAGGTAAACATAATCTATTAAACCTTTCATAAAATGAGCCAATCCCATCGGTAAAGGCGATGTCTTTGTTTATATCCACGTGTTTTTATAACATGGGTGGGGGGTGCAAAAATTGCCACCGATCGTAAAAGAAAGACGTCCGGCAAAAACATCTGGCTTCAATTCAGAGAGTACAGAGTTCTGTAAATGACAAATACTGCATTGCTTCACAAGCTTTAACGAATATCAACTAGTGATCTTTCAATAACTCGGTTACATGTTTTTATCAGTATGTTAACACTTGCTCAAGTGCCTTGTGTACTAGTAGCCTGTAGATAAAATGTATATACGTCAAAGTGGCGATATAAGACCCATTCCCAGCTAGAGTTACCTTTATTTTTTTTTTTTTTTGCTTCCTAAATTTTTTTTTTTTTCGTTTCTAAATTTTTTTTTTTGCTTCCTAAATTTTTTTTGTTTGTTTCCTAAAAAATTTTTTTTTGCTTCCTAAAATTTTTTTTTTTTGCTTCCTAAATTTTTTTTTTGATTCCTAAAATTTTTTTTTTTGCTTCTTTAAATTTTTTTTTTTGCTTCCTAAAACTTTATTTTTGCTTCCTTTAATTTTTTTTGGCTTCCTAAAATTTTTTTTTGCGAAATTCTATGTCGAGATCTCGAGATGTTATCTCGAGATTTCGAGATAAATATTTTTTTTTTCTGTGTCCTAAATCAGCCACCCTAGTAATCCAAGTTGGGAGTATATATATATATATATATATATATATATATATATATATATATATATATATATATATATATATATATATATATATTTATATACCTTTTAATGTCTATGTGACGCATTTCAAATACAAAACAATTTAGTATAAGGTTTAAAAATTAAGGTAATATGTTTCCAGTATATGTTGATTATAAGCCAAGTTTAGATATATAATATTTCATAGAAAACTGAGAAGTTGAACCAAAGTCTTTTATTCCAATTATTAAAATATTTCTTTTACAATATCCTCTGATTATCAGAGACAAATTGCATTGACCAGCCCCCAGCCCCGCCCCCCTCCCCCTTCCTGTTTTGACGCCCCTGATAGTAGGATTTACAAACTGACATAACTTAAACCTTTTAAGTTACATTTCAATATTGAGATACATATATAGAGTTACATATATAGAGAAAATTGATTATTTAATAGCAAAACAGAAAATTAAGATTACTGCACATTTAGAAAAATGGGAAAAAATAAGGAATCATTTTAACCATACAGAATAATTTTATTTTTAGTATTTAAAGAAAAAGCAAGGGGTTAATGTATTCTGCAGAGATCTCTAGAATATATGTATATAATGCATGTACAATTTACAAGGATTGAAAATTGAAGTAAAGTTGGAATAATATCCAGGCAATGTGCTTTGTCTATATTTGTATATATTGTATTTGATGTGATTGTGTACAATTATGAGAATAAAATTTGTATTGTATGATTTTTCAGCAATAAAACTTATTTTAAAAAAAGTTCCATTTCAATGTCGCTCCTGTCACTGGAATGTGACAGCAGTGATGGACAATTAATACAATACGATAATATTGAATTTTACCCTAGTTGTCCTTTTTATTAAAAAAAATACCATTGCTGGCGTTTTCAGGCCATTGTGAGCACGGTCAACGGGTTTTTAACCTGTTTTGATTCGAAAACAGAAATAGGAACGAAGATTCCATGTGCAGATGTGTTTTGTAAAATGTGCGTATGGAAAGTAAAGTAAAAACATCATTTCGGTTTAAAATGACAGGTGTCAACAACTAAAGATATAGAATTGTAAAAAAGACCCTTCGCGGAAAAAAACCGCATTCTTTACAAAATATAAAATAACCTGGAAATTAGAATCATTGAACATTTAAAAGAAACATCGGTGAAACAGAAATCCGTAAAGTTTGTTCTTTTTTAACCCAGGTTTAAAAGATGAATCTGAAACAAGACACATCAAAAGGAAATTGACGCTGTTTGAACCAGTAGAGATGGAATAAACGTCCGTTAAATTTAAAAAAAGGAACATCAGGTGAACAAGAAAAAAAAATCTTGACACTGTTATGACAATGGTCAAAATATGACAAATGATTGTAGCCAAATGTGATGTGATGTATATTGATATTAACCTCAACGAGGAATAAGCGGATCGGTGGGGGGGGGGGGGGTGACACGACACAGCCCTTTTACATGTTTTAATGCAACATGTTCTAATGGTTTGTATCCACATATTTGGGCCTTAATTCTCCTATTGTTTGGAATGAGGACCTTTTCCAGGTTTTCTAAACATCCGTCCTGGCTTTAACCTCTCTCTTTCCAAAATGCTGGTTCTACCTCTGCATAGGCAGACTGGAGTAAAAACAAATGGGGGGGGGGGGGGGAGGGGGTGACCATGTGTTGCAATGAAACACCAAGAACATTGAATTACAAATATAACAGATGCAGACCATAATGTGCAATTAACATTTCCATGGATTTAATATTCTTGGATTTAAGTCGTCTGGAAGTTGTATCAAATTAATTTCTAAAATTTAATAACGTTGTCCTTCAGATGTTCCAGTAGCGAAATTTATGATCATAATCACCTTAACGTCTCTCCAAATCCACTAATTTCAACTCTCATATTTAATCGCTGCGGATTCATATCCGAGATTTGAAATTAATTAAAATATTAATTAAAATTCCTTTATTGAGTAATTTCCTCCCTTAAGCTGCAAGACTGCTTCTAAACATTTTTGTTCACGTGACATTTCAAGTGAATCCTCATTTTTTAAAGGATATTTTGAGCTTTTAATTGGAAATCTTTAAATTATAGTGGCAATGTTGTTGGTAACGTGTTGTTTAGGTATGTGATACCAATAAACAATAGGGGACCTAATGCTTGTAAGTTCACGTATCCACATCCACATAAACTGATTATTGATTACTTTTATGATAAACAGATGATACCAGATAACATACAATATCATTTAGGGTCAAGAGAAATTAACAAGAGGTTGTGTTATACATTTTTATGTGGTAGAATTTGACATGTGGAGTGCAGTAGTATATCTGGCGAGGTTTCGGTTAAGCGCTGCTGATCTACAGTTTTACCACAAGACTACGTTCTCATTTGCCAGGAAATGAGTAATGCAGGGCGTCACTAATCGTAGCATTAAAAAAGTTTCAGCGGAAGTGCCTGCTTTTAGACTCAAATGGGACCTACTGACATCTGAAGTCTATTAAGTAAAGATAATTTCTTAAACCTTTCTATAAAAGCAAGTTAAAAACGGTGCACAGGCTTGTTTGTTTATATCCACGTGTTTTATATCATGTGGGGGGATTGAGTGGAAGCCAATCGTAATTCAAACGCGTCCAACAAAGACGTCTAGCGGCAAAACAGACAAACCAGACGTCTGCAAATGACATATGGTGGTTTTGACAGGTAGAAACAGTTAACAACGTACAAAATTTATCATCGGCGTTATTAATTATATTCTCGTAACACCATATTTCATGATTTTCATAATTAATTATTTAAAAAAGAAGTCTGAGACTGAAATGACATAGTTCACAGGAGCGGATTTAGTGGGGACACAGGGAGGGGGGTGGGGGTGGGAGTGCGCAACCTGTTTTTGCCACAAAGTCAATTTTGGAAATAGAATAATATACACTTAATACCTATCAAAAGGCAACGCCGAATAAGCGTCTGATGCCGTTTTCATATAGCTAAACTTCTGCATGAGTTATAAGTCTACAAGCCTTTTCAAAATGTTATAAAAATAAGGTTCTCTTCCTGTCATAAATATTATTTAGACTCTGTATATTACTATAATGGCAAAATGTTTATATAAGAAAAGTCATATAAATGATTAAAAAATTATAACTATCCATTATGCTTTCTTAATTCAAATGGAGTTTTACCTTTTTTATCAGAAATTCCCAATGTTTTAACCCCAGGTACAAGCATGCTTTCCCAGAGCGAGGGTCATCATCCCCCCCCCCCCCCCACACACACACACACGTGACCTCTTAAACCCCCCCCCCCCCCCCCCAGTTTCTTTGGCTTTTTTTAATATTGTATCTAAGCATGTTCAAATGTAAGAGAAACACGTTTTGAAATATAAGCATGCACATGTTGATATTGTAAAAATGTTAAAGGGCCTATATGTCCCAGTGATTATTTACTTAGTTCTTATAGATGGAACTCTCCTGTGCAAAAATACAGAGATATTTGTTGCTGAAATGAAACATTAACATTTGTTGACCTTTCAAATCTCCTTAGCACAACATGTCGACAAACAATGTTTATTATCGCCATACTGTCTATCGCCCTTTTACACGTTTCACGTTAATCCATCAACTCATATATTTTTTTAAATACAATATTAATATTGCTATTGTAGTAGGAATAACATTGTTTAGGTTTTTAACATTGCCAATTTTAAAGCGATTACTGCCCTCGGTTTCTTATCCAATATTGTGTATTCATGATCCGGCACAATAGTAAAACCATCCGTTGCAGTTATTTGGGTTTGTAATGGAATATTGTATTGCAAACACAAGAGATACAGCAGAGAACAGGACCCCTTGTCGTAGAATGAATAACCTCGGTGTCTCTAAAACTGTATGTATGGCGAAAAGTCTAAATGGCATCCTATTACATGTTTATATCATGAAGCCTACTTGTTACGGAACCTAATATAAACAGATCACGTATGCGTGATGAACACAAATTTTGTAATGGAGATAGAAAAATCAGGTTCTGTAACACCAGGCAGCGTGAAATGTCTAGGGGAATGAATAAAGAAGTCAGTTTTTTTTGTTAACAAATAACCATAATTTATTCTTAAAACAACCCTAACATTACAATACACTAAATCAATACAATTATACAGTAAAACATCGGTATAACAACAAATCAATACAATCACACAGTAAAATACACAAAGTGCACAGTACCTGAATACCACCAGTTCTTGAAATGTATACTCTCGGAGAATGACAGTCCAGTGTAAAGCTCTTGTAACAATCCAGAAAGTAAACTGAAGTCCAAATGCACAAAATCCAGGAGAAAGTCTGACGAAAATCTATAATTGCCGCACTCGTCGGATAAGGTCCCAGAAACTGACACACGATTCTGCGTCCCCTGGAAATCTCTGCTGCTCTCTCGGCTCTAAAACACAGCCCCTTTATATACTCTTCACCCAAAGCCGAGAATTTTCCACTTCTCGAACAGTGTAAAAGATCTTACACAATACAGTAAACACGCGTTACAGGAATCATCTAGAAAAACATCGCCGTGCCTCTACACACCATGGTGTACACGTGAGCTCGCCCCAAGCCAGCATGACAACAAGAGTTCAACCAGTACGAATAAAACTGCGAATGCAACAAACGGCCCGGCGAGGGTGTCAAAACACGAGTTACGCCCGTGTCACACAATAAAAAGAGCACCTGTAACATACTATATTGGGGAATTAGAATCAAGGGCGGGTTCTTAGCGAAACAGCTGTTTTCAGCCGCATGCAAAACCGATTGCGTTTTATTTTTACCAGATTTTATTTTATTTTTTTTATATTCACTGGTTGGTCCCGGATTAAAGGGACCCAATACCGGTAGTTCTACCTTTAGAATTATATACTGATAATGAAAAACGTCTGAGTGGCAGACAAAGGTATATCAAGAATTGTATTTGGAAGTTGCAGTGAGAAAAGATATGTGGTGTCGTCACAGAAGGACTATATAAACAGCCCAGATTCCAACAAAGCCGCGTGCAAATAATTTAACGTATTGATTCGGTGTTTTTGAACTGTAGTTGCTGATTTGCCTAATTAATATTTTATATACATATAGAGAAAGGGAACATGAATACACAGAAAAGTCTTTAATCTGTCGATGGGAAGCGACCTTTCTGTGTATTCATGTTTCATTTCTCCATAAAATAAACCAGCATGGCTATTCTTACATCTCTCTCTCCTCCCCCCCTCCCTCCCTCTCTCTCTCTCTCTCTCTCTCTCTTTCTATATATATATATATATATATATATATTTATATTTATATATATATGCCCTCTGTCAACATATGATGACGTAATTAAACCTGCTACTTCTCATGATCATGTTCCGATCTGCAATCGGTTAATATTTATCAACAAATCAGAAGTTCTAACTTCTTCTAACTGTACTGACACGTTAATTTTTTAAGGAGAATTGTATACAGTTGGACCTCCCTTTATGGGCACCTGTATAAAGTTGGTACCTCTATTTTTGACAGTCCGGTTTTATCCCCTCCTTATTTATTTTGCAGTTTTTTACCATAACGAGCATCTCTATGCAGTTAGCCAGTCCCAGGGTGTCCACATTATAGAGGTTCTACTGTATGTGTGCTCATAATCAAATGACACATACGTAGTTTATATATCACATCATCGTATGACGATAAGGTTCAGATTAATACTATAATACATGATCATCGTATAAAGAATAAAATATTCGCACACTGCAATGTTCTACCCTTCTATCTGCTTCATGTCATAATTTCACATCCTTCCGTTATTTATACCTAACTGTCACAGGCTGAACACACCGATTGGCATTTCGTTTCTGTTAAACACAGATGATATTATCAAAGAGAAAACACAAATGTCACTGCCTGCTGGAAGCAAATGAAAGCTAAACAAGTACAACAATATTGACGTTCATTGGTGGATTTTAATGGATAACACTTTCATTACATGATGGACCTGTTCATTCCTTTTATAAAAACCATGAAATGATAAGGATGGGTGAAGACAACCTGCTACAGTGTCTAATCAACCCCGCCTGCTAAGTGTAAAGACCTCCAACACTTAGACATTAAAGAAGCCCTCTATCATATTATACCAGGTATGTTAAATATAAATGAAGTATGGTATCTGCCAAAATTACATTCTAAAACGGTTTGCTTACTCTTGTAAAGAAATGGAAATAAACTTGAGCAAAATCGATGATGCAAAACAAACATAGCGCCCACGCCACCTGGTAGCCATACCGCGCAACATCACGTATCATTTTTTAGAGCTTACAACTGGTGTTACTTCTGTGATTTATCTTTCATGTTTCTTCTTCTTTTTTCGGAGTTGTAATTATTATATATATATTTTTTATTGTTCAGTTAAGAAATAACGTCTATCATAAAGCATCATGTGCTGAGCAAATCTTTTTTTTTGTCTAACAGGTGTTTAATTACCTTTTATGGTTGTTGTATAATAACATTCAATAACATATAATATGTAATAACATATAACAGCATTTAAAATAATTTCTTAATATATGTATATAAAACATACAAACCTAAACATAGAACGTACTCCCCTCACAATGTATTAGCTCTAACGAGAACGTTTCGGAGTTCGGAGAGAGCACCCTTTTGAAGCATTTGCGTTTAAGGGGACATGTACCAGGTTTCGGGGGTAAGCTTCCATTAAGATGTTCGGAGAGAGCACCCTTTTGATGCATTTGATCATGTCTCAAAAGCAAAGGGTGGTATTTTAAAATTGTAGTATGAGACAACTTTTAGGAGGACATGAACAAAGTTTCGGGGGTAAGCTTTCATTAAATTTTTAAAAATAAATATATTTTCAGTTGTTTTTCATTCACCCAAATTAGACTGGTTGCAAGGTTTAAATAAATACCAGTCGTGCTCCCTTTATAATAGCCGAGACTCAAGGTATATTTTACATAGGCAACAAATTTCTTTGACACGCTGTTCTATGATTCCCGAAGTTCTGTCTTCCTATTCTGAATAATGTGGTAAACATGTCAGTAAAATCAACTTAAATTTGATATTATAAAGGTTTCTATTTCCACAAGAAACGTGACCAACAAGATATGTGAGAGTCGTATAAATGAAAGAAATGTTTCACGTTTTCTACAGAATCGGCAGAAAATGATTGACTTTTTATTTATTGTTATATTTGTATGATGTACAAGTTTGAGCAGGAAAATCTGTGCAAGGTCTTCTCGGTATGACAAAATCGATGATATATAAATCCATCCACAGACTCCTCCATTTTCAGGACACAGTCACAGAAATAAAAGTACATTCTGAAAATGTTAAGATTAAAAGAATCTAAAATTCCACTCATGCATTGCAAAGATATGTTTCTTCATAAATTCTCATGGGGCAATTTTTACAAAAAGACGGAGGTGTTACGGGCAGTGCTGTGAGGAGTAGGATTACCTGATACGTTATGTTTGTTGTATATAAGCCTACCCGTAAAATGTACCAGAAATCCGCAGGGGCCGATAGGAATACTCATTTAAATAGCTGTGACGTCACGCATTCCCATTTCTCTACATTTGTTCGCCATGATGGAGGGGTATTCTATCATCAGCCAGATCGGGACCCTTTAGGATATAGGAGGCCCCTGCAACGTTTGATGGCGTAAACACTTCATTTTATAGGGGCACTGGTAGTGAGTAGTGGACTCCGGGGTAACATTTCTTACCCCTTCCCCTTACGTGTAATGGAGAACGCATTAAGTATATAGTGGCACTGTCTGTGGTGCGAGTACGAGGAAGACGTCGACGACAGAAGTCGAAATAATAAATGAATGTTGAGATCTTAAAGCCAGGAATGCACCAACATTTACTACAGAATTTATGTGATTTCTGGTTTACTCTGCGAATATAATAAAGAACTCTGGTCATGTCTGGTTCAGAAAAGTTCTTATAACGTTTGTGACAGATGTGTGACCTCGTTTATAAAAAAACAGAAGCGGATCCAGGAGGGGGGGGGGGCTCTTTTTGAGCCGCAACAACCGTTTTTCAGGAGTGTTAACCAATTGTTTCGGCCTAGACCCCTCCCTTTCTGGATTTTGAACCCCTTTTTATGTTATCCTATGAAACTTCCAGGTTTGGACCTCCCCTTTCCAAAAATCCTGGATCCGTACTTGAAAACTGTTAATAACCACGGTTCGTGGGATGGTTGCATTTTAGTAGAAGCTGAAAGGTCACTAGTTGAAGAAGGCACTATAGTTCATCTGATTGATGTCCTCGTCGAATGTGTTTGGATTATTTTAAATGTTATGAATACTTGGATGTATATAACAAAACAAACGGCCTGTGTACCGTGGAATCGGCGTTTTCTGGCCTATTTATAAAGGGCTCACGGAATTACGTATAGTTTGTATACGTCAGATATCGTAATAGGTCCCTTTCAGGTTAGGAGATATGACACTTTGCGTCCATTAACAACCGGATTTAACAATAATTTATTTCCCTCGTCAAAATGTTTCTATATTTACGTATACATTGGTGTAGGTGTATATGTATATGATATTGTTACTTTTGAGTGTTAGTCTTCTTGTTTAGCATCATATTGATAAGATAATGATTTGCTTGTATACAGCCCTTCATCTGATAGGTGTGTTTTAAGTTTGATTTAGAATACAAAATTCTGTTAACGTGATAGAGAACTAAATATAGCACAGACTAAATGTCCAGCCATGTATCCATCGTAATAGCAACTTTTAAAAAAGTAACTATTAGATCATTATCATCAGATTGAGCCTTGAGGGAAGACCGTTCACGCTATGTACGCTTAACTCGTCCCAATGAAGCTCGCAGCTGCAGTGACATTTTGGACCTGATTAAACGGAGTTAAGACCGGTGGCATTTCCAAAGTAAGATTCGTTCTGACCCGATCCTCGTTAAATATACGAACTACCATACGACCCCATATCCGGATTTACGAGTTTAATGCAGCGGGATTAATCATTATCGGTAGTCGAGCCACTCCCATCATCTATTCATACTGTCAAGGGTATAAAAGGCAGCATTTAGCAAAACCAGGCCTGGATTGATAAAGAATCAAAGGCACTAGATACGTTATTTATCTTTCAGGAGGTCTCGAATTTTACTGATAAACAGTCCTTGACATGACGATAGGCCTTGTATATTTATCTTCCTAATAAATTGCTGCAGGTAATTTTAGATTCAATAAAAATAAAAATGAATTGAATATCTTTGTGAAAACTGAAACTGTTCATGTATATTTTAAACAAATACATGTAATTTTCCTTGTTCTATTTTGAACACATATATTATCCGAAAGACAGGATGAATATAAGTATACATAGGAGTGAAACGATTTCTGTTAGATATACACTCTTCAACAGTGGTTCTGTTTCTTCCTTCATGAGCTGTGGAAGTGGAGGCGAAGGAATCGAAGGTCAAGCAAGAAAACATGCGGTTCTTTAATTAATACCAATTCCAGCCGTACCTTCTTTCATTAAAATATTGTACAGTTTTTTCTAACGAGGCAGATATTTTCTAATTCAGTACCTTTTTATCATTATTTATCACTGTATTAAAATTAAAAGAATAATTGCTTCATGTTCGCTCAGGATGTAAAAATTTAAAATTTTTCCATATAATATTGTTTTCCAAATTATACGTTCTCTCATGCTACTCTTAAACATGCACTTCAGCCCGTGTCCTTAAACAAGTACCCCCTGCAAAGAGTGAGCAAGGCTTCCCTATTGTGAAGAATCACTCATGTTGTGATAGATACGACCGCGTGACATTTGTGGTAACGCTTCAATAGAATTGAAATTATATGAGACAAAAGGTAAATGCCACTGCCGGCATAGAAAGAAGTTAATAGCTCAGCAAGTGCAAAAATATTGACATTCACCGCAGGGACATAATGGGTTATATTCTCATGACAGCATCCGATGTTCTGCCGCTGATAAAAAAAGATAAAATGATAGCGTATTTTGCCATCTCTCATTATGCGGGAAAAAACTCTTGCATTACAGAGTGCATCAAGTTCTATTCATAACCCCTGACAACACCCGCTGCGTCTCAACATGCACAGCATTTTACTATTTTATGAGAACAGAATGTTAAATGTTTTATGTGAGAACGATTTTAAACCCGAGAGGGATCCTAGAGTAGGAGAGTTGATCAGAAACTGGAGTTACTCGGTTCATATTAAATCCCAACGCTTTAAATTGCTAATTCTTGATTCACTCAAGACTCAGTAGTGAATTATCACTTTCATTAATTACTGTTTGGCAATTCGCATAAAATGAAATTTAAATTTTTTTTTTAATTTCATTC
Organism: Sipunculus nudus; assembly: GCA_026874595.1. Taxonomy (NCBI): domain Eukaryota; kingdom Metazoa; phylum Annelida; class Sipuncula; order Golfingiida; family Sipunculidae; genus Sipunculus; species Sipunculus nudus. The sequence goes on along the minus strand of CM049306.1, from coordinate 33,430,255 downwards.
GGTGCAAGTGTTCCGGCCAGTGTCAAATTGTCTGTATGTTGGTGGGAGGGGATACTCAGGCGATCGTCTCCCAGTGGACGTGGTTGCTGCTTCTCTGCTTGCCTCCTGTTCTGGCCTCAGGGGCCGGGCTGTTTTTTGTTTTCGCTTGGTTGGTTCGGAGTGGCATCTAAAAATTTAGCTTTCGGATATCTCACCGCTTTCTCTTCAAAATTTCTACTGAGTTTTTGTCAAAATAGTACTCAAACCTCAAATCTATCCACGTTTACGTTGCAGAAATGACAGCAGTTACCTTTCAAATTAGATAAAAATTTCATATGGATATTCACTTATATTCTTTGAAAGTTCCCTTTTTTATCCTATTGCCAATATTGCAAATAAGTGACAACTCTATCGATGACACAGGCCATTACCCTGTAGTTTTCGGTATAACTGTAGTCATGACTATCAGTAAGCCCTTTTAGTCCAATAAAAATGCCTAATGAGCTGTGTATTCATGGCTAACAGGGGTCCTAACTTAACAATTATCTCTAGGTGAGTACTGTTTCGTATATGCGATACTTTTTTATCATCTATAATTTATGTTGCACGGAATAGTTTGCATCAAAGATTGCGGCATTAGGTCACCCCGGATTCTATTGGTACTTGAGCCAGCCGACAATTGATAACTGATCTTCCTATCTCTGGCCGAAATTCCATATTAATATTTCTCCATAGCCATACCTGTAAAATCGCAGGTTGAATATAATATCATTCGATTCTTAACATAAGCTACCTTCAAATCATTTTAATAGACAGTGCCACCACCGGCCTAGGGACATAATCAGAGAAATATTATACCGTTCTTTCACACTTACAGTTCAGTTTTGCTTTATACAAACGTTTCCCAGCAAAACAATCCCAGCACACAGTCTCAGTACCTCGCACACGGCTGTTAATACCTTGTTATGGCTCTGCGTGTTGGTAAACACAGTCCACTTGTGTCTGTTTACCATGATAAGGCCGCGTGATCGGAGGTCCGACTGTGGGCCCCGGTGTTTAGCTAGCGGGAATATGTATTACATTTTTTGGGCAAAGTCAGTCAAGGCAACTCCTGAATGACACGTGTTGTGGCTTCGCGATGCACACGTCCCAACGCGCTGTGTTTATGTTGACACCTGTGATCGCGCCGGGCCCACACTCGTTTACAGGAGTAAGCAAACGGTCTGAAACAATATTTTGGAAGGGACAAATGTTTTTTTAAAGTGAATGCGTATATATATATATATATATATATATATATATATATATATATATATATATAAAACATGCGACATTATATACTGCTATACTGTTGCAAACTCCAATTACTGAAAAGGCACATAGAATTTATTGCATAAACAAAATATAAAAATATTGTGCAAAACATTTAATGTTTGTGCTCACAAGAAATATGTTTTGTTTTATTACAGACAATACAAAGTGTTTCTCCTCTAAGATCCTCCAGAGTGTTTATAATTTAACGTGACAAACCCACAATACCGGCTCACTGGACTGAACACTGCAGACGACCATTATACCCAATACGAATGTTCGCAGAAATTGTCTGATCGAGATAGACAGACTTTGAAGCAAGGAAAAAATATTGAGAAGCTATATAGACACACATTTCGGTCAATTAGTGTAATAAAGTTTTTAACGGTTTAAAAAGCGCTGTAATACGTGAATCTGGGTCATCTCTTGTGTATGAAATGTACAAAAGCATTCAAAATAGAATTTTGGTTTTTATTGGTTTTGACGAATCAATATAAACAGAAAAGCTACAATAAACAAAAGTAATCAATTGAGTGAGAAAGTACATGTAGTTATTTTTTCCTGCCGATATTCCTACTGACATTGTCACTTGTAAAATGAATAAATTAAATAGCTTCTGATTGGTTGCTGGTATTTAAAAATAAATATTCGAAAAAAAACATCTAATATCAGGTTGTTAACTTATCGGTAAATCAGTTTTTTTCCAGTTTGAGCGAGACAGAGAGATAGACAGACAGACAGAGACAGAGAGAGTTAGAGAGAGATAGACTGAGAGAGACAGAGAAAAGGGAAGCTAGATATAGAAACCTAGAGAGAGAGAGAGAGAGAGAGAGAGAGAGAGAGAGAGACAGAGAGAGAGAGACAGAGACAGGGACAGATAGACAGACAGACAGCGACAGAGAAAAGGAGTCAGATAGACGGAAGAGAAGAGAACACAGAAAGACAGAGAGCAATACAGACATACAGGCAGAGTTTATCCAATTTCCAGAATAATGTTTCACGAATGATTTGTGCCTATCATCGAGACGATCTGGCCGTGTGGCAAACTACTTAGGGATTTATACGCTGTGCCGAGTGGCCAAATTGCCGATGGCGCCGGGCATATTGGCTTTCTTCAATGAGCAAATGACCAGCGCTCCAACCCACTAGATTAGTGGCAGCTATTCCCAGTGTTATTTATTGGCTTTAAAAAAATTAATTATATTTGATCGTCCGGGCAAAGAAAATGTATGGTTATCAACGAAAGAATGACGGAGGGAAACTGACATCACGTCACAATATGTCCACAAGATAAATAGCGCAGTGTAGGACAAGAAGGACTTCTAAAGAATAAACACAATGTCACAATGTGCACATTTTTGTGCACGATTTGACCTGAGTTATGATTTCACCAATTCTTTTCTCTGACAAGACAATCGCTTTATATGTAATTTATAAAATATTCAAACGTACTTTTCGGGGATTTGAAACAGACTTTTGAAAGGTGAACTGAATGTCTTTCAATATTTATCTGAATAAAAAAATATCGCCATGTGCTACCTGTTCTCTTTTCTTTGACATTAATGTTTTATGAATAAACGCATCGCACTCCAAAACACACACCCATATACACAAATGAGTGAGTCGATAATAAAACTGGTAGATGGGCAAAACTCATAATATCAATTAACCGATGAGTGTTGAATATGTTTCGAAGATAACTTATCATCCTTTCATCATGCTCTGATCCCAAACGTTATCATGTACCCGTTAATACCGCAGGCCATCAAAGTCACTTCTTTGGTCTTTCTCTTTAAGATTTGCTGAAATTATAGAGCACATGTATCATATTACGGATCACCGGCTACTCTTTTTCTCTCTTTTTTTATTGGAGTACCCTTTTTTCTGTTTTTTTTTTTTATTAAAAGGATGCTAATACCTCATATAACGTTACGTATACACAGTACGTCGCAGCTTTTTCTGCATGCAAATGTATAGCTTGTATTGCGACATTTTTAAAATACCCTTATTTTCTTGCATAGACATATGTACCATGGATGTTCTCACTTGTGGAATTTTTTATATACATGTATAGTATATGAATCTTAGTATTGAGTCTCTTATAAAAAAAACGGATAGATGAATGAACAGCTGTCACTGACATTAATATTTTTCTTTTACTTTTTTTTTTGGTTCAAAGCCCGTTTATCTTTCTTCACGAGCGTACAGACATTTTACAGTCATTTATACCGTTGTCGGGCTTTTTTCATCACTCAGAGCAAAAGTATCATATAACGCTTCACCTCCCGTGACGTGTGCTCATAACATTTTTTCCAAAGACTATCTCCCATGCAATCACAGACGTTGTTTTTAGAACCTTACTTTTCTTTGTCACTCAATGTCGATCTCACAAAGCAGAAGGACATGCAGGAGACATGTCCTTTTTGGCTGATTACAATACGTGCTTTGACCACAACGAGGCCGGAGTACAAGGTACCCACGGGTGATTGGGTCTGGTATATCGTAGTTCGTGTCATTTATAAAACATCGGTATCATATTACGCGCCACTTGACTCAGATCACGCGTGGGGTACACATGGCCTCTACTGCTTTCAGTTAGATTCAGTGACTTTTTTAACGTATCTGTTTCTTCCGGCACAAGGACCGTATTCTTCAGATAAGCTGTTTTATGTACATACATTGTATTCGCACTGGCAAGTTATCAAAACCAAGATCTTTTCTGCGAATTTTATTACGTAAAACATTTTGACTAAATAACATTTAGTTTTTCCTACACGAGCTTGTTTTTCACTGAAGCGCTACAAATGGATTTCCCTTTGTCTTTATCTTTTATATCCTTTAGAGTTCTGCATATTTACACTGCAACATACGTTATTTTTAGGGTATAGATTTAAAATTAAATTGAATTTAACACTCCAGATGTAACGTGGTTATGACCTTCCGACCCTATAAGACATAAAATATATTAACTTAATTGAAAAACAATTTTTAAGTGGGTGATTTTTTTAAATGAAGATTGAAACTGTCGAAATTATCCCGTTAAATTAAACAGAAAACATACATAGATAAAATAAACGAATAAACTTCCGATTTATTTAATAACCCGAGCGGTAGAACTGTTCCTGCCGGCAGCACAGTGTACTTTAGCCCGTTTTCCTTTCAGATTATATATTCGCTCCATATAAGCCCGGCACATCATTACTGCATGAGGGGATATTATCTATAGAGCGTTTATAGTCAGTTTGTCAGTTAGAAAGGCTCGTCCAATTACAAGTTTTCCGCCGCCCCTTTGAAGAGGGACATCCTTAACTCCCACATAGCTATCCGTAACTCAGTGTGGATGTACGGCTGACAATATGAGGGGACGATAGAGTCAAGAGCACGTTTGCACCAGTTCTGCGCCATCACCGGTTGTGATTAATGATTAATGAACTGAAATCTTCTGACAGGGTCTTCCATTTGCCGTACCTCGGAACCTTATGATTAACATGAATATAAAAATATAAACATACGCATGCTTACCTTTATATATATATATATATATATATATATATATTATAATAAACACTGTCTTGTCCCCTAGTGGCCATCAGTCAGTCAGTTATATTATGAGTTTATTTTATAATAATATCCTATGCTATTGCCGAAGACATATCAGTTCTTTCAGTAGGAAGAAAAGTTTGAGAGTCCGGGACGCTGTCGGAAAAACTGTGTAGAGTTACATGCGATAACGGAGCGTTCCGAGAAGAGTGAATAATTGTCAAAATATGTAGGATTAGTTAAATTTAATCAGGCAATTGAGTTGATAACGTGATTTGGAATAAGTACATCGTTTAATATCATGTCATTATATGATTTTTTTTAAAGTAAGGATAAATTGTCAACAGTCAGGACATTTAACTTGTTTGTTTGAAGTAGTCAGCAATAGCAAGTGACTGCAACTGGTCAGATCCATGCTTTGATCATCTCTCAGTCTTACAGTAAGAAATTCGCACGTCCGGTGGGATGCCGGGACACAAAGAACCGAGCGCCCGAAAGAGATTTCGAGCGTCACAAAAGCTTACCTGCGTTACTATCTGTCTGCAAATAACTGCTACTGACGCTGCTATCTAGTATACGTATTTCAGTTACGAATCCAGAAATTCGGGAACAGAGGGGCTCTTATATACTGGGTTAGCGGTTGATGGGTAATAAGCTATACATATGTAAAAAGAAAACAAATATTTATAATTTTCATAGGCTGAAAATTGTTTACGTATATATATATATATATATATATATATATATATATATTTATATATATATATATGCGCATTATTATATTACCCATGTATATATATATATATATATATATATATATATATATATATATACGTAAACAATTTTCAGCCTATGATAAGTATAAATATTTGTTTTCTTTTTATTTCACCTCAATGAATAAAATCTTAAGCCATGTTCATATGAAAAGATTTTTTTTTAGATATGGAGTTTTAGGAGGATATTTTGAGGCACCGTTTATTTAACGTAGTCAAACCTCAGAGAGTGGGTGTTCATGTGTGGCCGGCTATAATATTTATATTTCTTAAAGTTTGGATATTAACTGGAAAGTCCAAACATTCAATCATTGGTATCATGATGATATCTATATGGTAAAAATGCGCATCTGCGTTTATAAATTGCAAAATATCATCATGTAATGTAATCTTCGAACTTATATTATTGATATGTTCAAGTCGCATGTTTAACTTTGCATTTTACCGAGTACTGTGGTCTAGTCAGCTCACCGGGCTCAACAGAGCAAAGGTCGTGAGTTTGAGTATGAGCCGAGGAACCGTGAAAATTTCCCGGTCGACCCAGCCCCAGCTGAGCTCTGTTGGCTAATGGGAAAGCCTTGCCTCAGTCACAGGCAAATTAGGATTGAGGGGGTGGGGGGGGGGGGGGGCGGGGGTTATTGCAGTTATGACCCTGCAAAGTGCAATAACGGAACGGCTCCCTCCCTCATTTAAAGAAACATTAGGATGCTATCTTAATTACAGGGCTGTTCATTTATATCCTTAACTTATGAATTTGAATGTAACAAATTGTAGATAAATGAAAAAATTTAATTGCCAGGAATAATAAAATATATATCTAAAGAATGAACAATAATTAAGAATAACTTGGAAATGATCGATGAAATGAGATATGTTACAGCTTCACGGCGAACCAGGTGCCCTTCACTGGATCCACCACTGAATTTGGTAATATATATATATAGGACATATGGCTCGCGAGAACAGCTCAAATAGATTTTTAATGGGGGGGGGGGGCAATGCATACTGTATCTAAACACTGTCTTGTCCCCCTGTGATTCCGGTTTGTCTATTTCTTGTTGTGTAATGACGTGCAGGTCAGGTTTTAACTGAATCCGATAGTCTCCCGAATCACATTCACATGGAACGTGATTAATTCAACAGTGGTCTAGACAGAAATGTACCTTTCAGAAAAAATGACAGATATCACCAGGTGTTATTAAAAGGGGACAGATTTATTTATAGTGTTCTACACGATTAGAAAACGTGTATGATGACACACACTATGGATTTATTCACACGTCGACAGATATGTGAAAAAAAAACATAAATCCATGTGACAGATGGCTCTCTGTTACCCACGACATGTATTGCCAGCAACGTTTTTCTCGATCTCCGTAACAAAATTTGTGCTGATCACGATTACGTGATCTGTTGTTATTAGGTTCCGTAACATTATATATAATCAACGTGCCTTCCATTTTCAATATGTATCTTTATGTTTGTCTTTCAATTAAAGTTTAATGTTCAGTGAACCAGAACAGCCTATTAAAATACAGATCGTTTTAGCTAATACGAAGCACACCTTTTGCATATTAAGATTTCTGTTTGGATATTCAAATTCAATTTTTATTTCTAAATTACAGGAGATAATTAATGTCACGATTGTTGAAATTTTAAATAAAGGTGAACATTCATGTATATTTAGAGGAAATGTATTAAGAGAGGGAAATATAAAGAGATTTAAAAAAAAAATACCTTATGTTACAATACTTGCAGGTCGACCAGAAAGCTCTTTAGCTGGTAAAATAAGGCTAGCTAAAAGTTAATTAAAATCATTTCTTCAATGTCTAATTCCCCCATTAAAAATGGTTTCTCTCTTCTAACGTCTTTACATTTTCTCTTGCCAGACACTCATGAGTATGGTCATTCTCTGAGTAATTACTTAAATCTAGCTCCTACTATAATTCTATATAGAAAAGATCCATGGAGAATGTGGTTTTACGAATCTCGTTCCCCATCAGTTGTATAGTCTACAGAGGGTTGTTTTTACAAATGGGATTATAATATAAAAGATAATGTCTTCAGGGGGTCTGTCAGTTAGTTAGATATCTGGCCAGTTCTCTTTTTGCCATATGTTTCTACTCTTTCATTTAAATGAAAATACCGAAACATATTCAAATTTATTCAACCGACAGTGACTTTTGACTTGGTCAATAAGCCTAAATGCATAACTATCAAATTGTGTGTTTGGCATTAAAAATCGTATTGCAATTGCAATGAAGTCGTGATCTTGCGTTTAGAATTAAGAATCATCTTGTATTTGGTTTTAAGGAGCGTCTTAAATTGTTAGCATGATAATTGTATTTAGGATAATGGTGTGCTTGGCATTAGGGATTAACACCTATATGGTATAAACGAATATCTTTAATTTGGTACCAAGGATCAGTTGTGTGTATTTTTGCCTCTGCTGAAAGGGTCTTTGATCATCCCCGTTTGTGGGTGGGTGATTTTTCTGAGTTTTTAGTAAAAAAAAAAATAACTCACTCATCAGTATGAAATTTTAAGGCCCTTTCGGAAATAGGCTAGTAGAGAATCGAAAAGATTTTGGTGCGGATCCACACATGATCCGGATTCAGGAACGCCATGAAGAAAATTCACTAATGTCCAGTCACCTATGCACGGATGAACACGGGAATAGGGGCCGAATATGGAATGCAAACTCGGTCTCGGGAACATTCAACATTAAGGACCCCAAATATGGCTTCAGCTTACATTCATTAGAATGCAGATTTATATTTTTGTAATTGATATTAAATATGATCGTGTTCTGCATAATTAAGATCATTAATTATTTTCTTTTATTTGAGTAGTAAAATCGTCTTGTACGTGTTGTTTTTAGATCCATGGTGTTAAGGGTTGGGGGTCAGGATTTCCTTGCTCCACTGGCTCCGTTTAAGCTACATAAGGATCATGATGACTGTAAAATGCGGTTTTGTAAGTACAAATCCGTAAATTCAGAATGATCTTTTCTGTATTTTTTTTGGTTAGTGATAATGTTTCTGAAGGCAAGTAATGAGATATATAATTCTAGATTCGTCTTAGGATGATGATGATTATTTTTTATTATTATTATAAATTAAATACAAATTACCGCATTTCAGTAATAATGTGAGGTATAAAAAAATAAGCTGAATTGAAAAGGTGAATTAAATCAAACCGTTATTATAGGATTTGCCTATGCCTTTGAAATTTGGTACTGTCCAATCACCTTATGACTTCTATTTCTGTGGCTCTCTCTCTTATGTTATTATTTAAATCTAAATATTACATTTCCTGTATCAGTAGAATTATTAAGTGCCAACATGACTGTACATAACAGACCAATGTTTTCAGCTTCAATGGTCGAAATTTACCAGATTAAATTACCGTTAGAGATATAATAGAAGAAAAGGGTTACATGTTTGACATTCGGAAATATCAGACAAAAGGGGATTTGAGAATTAGTCCAAAAAGAGCATCATGGCAACTAGACGAAAGACGATCAGACATGAAAAGGGGTTCATTTTGGTCGAATCACTGTTTGAGCTCCTCGGCTTCAGTAACACAGTAGTGTTTTATCACATGGTTGATCACAACCATCTCGCCCTGGTCTTACATGGATATTGCATCTTCAGAGGATGCTGGGATGATGGATGCTGCATTCCAAGATGCCCGGCTCAGGATCAGCGTGGGAAAAATGCATTACTTTGATTCTGGCAAAGGTTGTCACGGATTTATCAAAGAGAGAATTTCATAGCCATCTGTAGTCAGCACCATCAAAAGGAGACGTGTTAATTTGGCAGTTTTATATCATATATGTGCACTCCACTGCAAAAAAGGATATTGTAATTAAGTATAGAACTGATATTAGGCAAAGATAAAATATAGCAAATGGAATTTTAATTCAATAATTAGTCTGGATAGTTTATTTTTGCAAAGACTGAAGGAAACCAATCGGTAAAGATGAAACATCTCAGGTAATGATTAGATGGTCTTTCGAGAGCGCATAACATCGCTAACACAGCTGTATATTTCAGCTGGGGACGCATCTAATTCCAAATCTAATGCCCAAGATCCACTTTTCTCTGAAATTCACCTAAAAACCAATAGTAAAAGCGTAACACACGACTGACTGTGATGAATACATTGTTTGGTGGGACTTATAAAAAGTTTAACTTATCCAGATTTAATGCTTTCCACGTATTGTTGTATCATCATTTTGTAATGTACAAAATTCCCACGCGGCTGCTCAAGCATGCTTCCCTGGGAAATTTTCGAAATTTAGTATTATTGAATATGATAGATGTTCCGAAGCAACAATGTAACCGAGACTATAATATATCTCTTCTGTCACTGCCAAGTTGCTTCGTTGTTTGGTTGATTTGAACACAGGGAACATATCGGTATAGGATGACTTAAACATTTTCCGAAGAGATAACATTCAGGATTCGTAAAATACACAATAGGGTATATATTATTATGTTAGATACAATTTCCAAATGTACCGTGATAAAAAAGGAAAAGGCTAAACATGTAAAGTGAAAGTATTTAAATAAGCAGAAATGACAACAGGAAGCAGGAGCATAAGAATGAGTAAATTGACCTTAGTCGCATTAATAATTAATAAAAAGCATTAGGCCACACCAACAAAAATGTATTGTTCTACAGACAAGTATGGTACGCTATTAAGCTCAGCTGACAGTAAGTGATAACCTCTTGCCCAGCGTCCGTCCGGCCGTCCGGCCGTTAAAAGGGCACAAATCGTAACCGTTCGACTTAAAAGACCTCTCACTGTACTTCCATGGAGGTCCCAGACCATTCTATTTGAAAACAGAAAATAAGGTCAACGTACCCTATAGAAAAAAATTCATAAGGGCAACCTGAATGTTAGGTGGGCACAAATTGTATCTGTTAGCCCTTGAATCTTCTAACGCAATATCCTGGGAGGTTCTAGGCAAATCTAGTAGGAATCCTAAAATGAGTTCATGCTGAATAGTAAAAAGTAACAACCTCGTCCTAAAACATTAAAATGGCCTTAAGTTGATGTTTTCGCCAATCGTTTTGCTTAAGGACTTAGTTGTATACCAAACATTCTATGGACTTAATTAGGTTCATATTAATTTGGTTTGTTGTAATAAAACAACCGAGAATTCATATTACTACGTCCACGTTTGGAGGAATATATCAAGAAACTGCATGACGATAAAGCCGTGGTCCCAACCCGCCGTACTTGCAAGTGGGTGCTGTCTACTTGCAAAAACGTGGGCAAAACTTGGGGATCCGTACGTAGTGAGTACCGCCTCAGTACGGATTTGGGAGCACGCAGACACGCCGTAGCACCTTTAGTGCAGGATGACCTTTCGCTGCGTTCGGGCTGCGTTCGGGCTACGGATTCACCCCCGACTGGCGGAAAAACTCACGTTCATCGCACTTGCACGCACTTGAAACATGCGAATGAGTAAGGGCACCGTACGTGAGCAGCAGGTGTAAGTACTGCCTCCGTAGGACAACGTGGCAATCGCACGGAGATCGTACGTACAAGCTAGTTGTAAGCACGTACAACTCATTTACCACATGCGCATTGTACGGTGCACGCAAACGCTCACGGGCCACGTACTTACACCTTGCGCAGCTGTGCGTTGACGCATTCCCTCCCTACTCTTGCCACTCCTCCCCACGTTTTCAGAAAAACGTGGCGGCCGTGGCCTCCTCAAAAAACGTACGGACTAAAAACACGCACGGTTGGTTGTGACCAGGGCTTACAGCATCACCTGCGTTACATGTATGGGACAACTGCAACTTGGTGTACAGGTGTGCTGTATGGACAAGAATGATAATATTTAAACCTCCGCAGGTAGGACATTGAGGCTTATGGAGATTGATCAGTTTATTTTATATTCATATAATATATATTCATAAAATCTGTGGGTGAAGCTGCTTAGGTCTCCCAGATGGCAAAATTATCGAATTCACACTTTTTTGTTTTCTTTCTTCTGCCATTTCTGTTTGCGCCTATTCTCCGAAATGGCTGAATATCATAAATGAAATTTGTGCCAATATTTGTCCAAGGTCACCTTATATTTATTTTTGACCTTGACCTTATTCCAAAGATACCCTACTATCGCTCAATAATGGGGGTGGGGGGGGGGGGGGGTTGTTATTGCATAAATTTTGTTATATCACTGATGATTAAATATAATAAAGCCACTTTATATTTAATGGGAGGGTGTGGCCGCCGCGGTTTGTTGTTTTCATTTGAATCCATTTCTAGCAAATTTTACAATACTTGCACTTGACGCGGGCTCGTCAGAAGAATATTAATCGGAGTTGGTCTGCTCTAAGAGAGGGTCTATTCATGTAAACACATTCAAGGTTTTTTTGCAAATAACATTTATCGTGAAAAACATATAAAAGAGCGGTCAGGGAACATTTGTGGTTCAAACAGAAAAAGCTATCCTATACCCTGGATTGTGCAGTTTAAAGTATTGTATACAAGTATTGTATGGTACTCTGCGAGCTCCTGTCCTAGGGGAATGTTCCCGAGCCAGGCTGCAATGCATTGATTGTTCACATAATGACTTATGTTAATGCCATATGATTCAGGAATTGGCCTCCTATAAAAACTAAAACTTCCATTTATTTGGAAATAATAAGCCATTTTCAAGAACTATTGAAAGGAAGAGTATAGCCTTCAGAAGCCTTTTTCCTTTCCATACTTATCACCTCTTTCTCTCTCTCTCTCTCTCTCTCTCTCTCTCAATATGTGCATTCATTTAACCATAATGTTTTCAATATTTATTTTTTTAACATAATATATGTTTATATGCCACGATGTTTATATTTATATATACAGCAGAAGAGGCTGTAGATTCCATACAATGGCAAATTCTATATACATTGAGTCACTTCTACCATCTTGTTTCCCTTTATGTTTTATAACTCTTTTTTCTTTCTGTTTGGATATATTTGTACACCGGGAGGGATATATCGCTATAGAGACTGTAAGAGCCAACAAATATACCTTAAACTTTTCGAATAACATGATATTTACATAAAATTCAAAATTAATATATATATATATATAAATCTATTTACTTTCAGCTCGCTCAGCTCGACTATACCTTTGTGCTTTCACAGACTACTGGCACAATGTTGTTAATTATACATGCAATAAATATGATTGTCGATCATTTCTTCTCCCCCGAGCCTCTCGACTACCACACATCAAGGTTTCATTGGTATTATGTGTCCTGAATAGCTATTATCAAAAGCTGATTAACCTTTCCATAAGCTTAATATTTAAGAGGCGTTTATCAGTAAATAAATTACAATCTTTCTTGTTTATCAGGAAACATCGAACATGAGGGCTTTTTTAATTATTTGATAAAAACCCAAGTTTAAAGAAACAAAGATAAAAAAATGAAACGTTAGCGAATAGAAACTCGTATATATAAACGCTGCCAATCTGCAATCCAGATTAAAAATAATCTATTCAACCTTTTTATAACAAAATAACAAGCAATACAGTTCTGATCCCACAAGATACAGGCTTTCCGTTTTGTTTTTATACATGAGTTTATAACATGTCGGGGCCATTAAATTGGCTCCGTATGATTCAAAACTCATCAGAAAAAGGACATCAAGACCATATTTGGCACCATTAACTTTTAACTCCCTCACATGCGCAATCAATCACCTGTGATCTCACGCTTTTCATGTTTGTCAACATAGGCACGTGTGCTATGTTTACAAACAGCTTGTAGATAAGCATGCTTATACACCCAGCATAGGTGCGTTTTCGTTACTTTTCTTGGCAGGAATTAAACACCATCTATTAAAACGCATCAAGAATAAATCAGAAATCACATATACTCTATAAGTAAGGCAGGTAATGGCTGGCTTTAATAATAACATATTTAATATCGAATGATACCAATTATCCTAATATTATAAATAATGCAACCGGCAGATGATGAGACTATCATTTTATTAAATAAAGAAATGTAGAAGAAACAGGTGTAGACAAATGATGATCGTGAGATTGGCTTTTAAGCGATATCGTGGTAGGTATAACCTGCCACCCATAGCTAACACCGATAGATAGGGGTGGATTGGGAAGACCGGACGAACAACACCTGCCCGTGTTGGATGCTGACACTATCTCTACATGCCCACTAAAGGTAAATCTCATATTAACTCGGCCGGCAACAAATAGATCCAGTAGAGTCGATTTCAAACACCCACTGACCTGTAAAGCACTTATGCCTAGCGCTACACATCGCAGCCCAGGGCTGCCTGCTTATAAGTGACTTATCAAGCGCCTGCAGCCTTTGAGAGCCTCTCCCGCTTTACAACTGGACCGAAATATTTCTCCCTTTATTTGAAGTGGGTCCATCATTTCATTTGATGCCGGTGTAGCGATTTCAGATTACCCCCGTCGTTACACCGGTATCGATCGTTACGGGTTCTTTCGTGGGAGTCTGATGGACATGTTATGACACACACGTATTTTTGCCAACTCTTTGGCAGCTTGCCCTTGGTAGTACATCAAACTGAATATCGTGTTTCAAGAAAAATCTGTCATAGATGTTGCAGGGGCCATGCTCAATCTGTAAAAATGATGTCTAAGATAGATAAAAACGCTTCTCAACTTATCAGTCAGGTCTGTTTTGCTTTGAAATATTATCCTGCTGAGCTAGGTACATGTCCAGTCTTGACAAAGCCAACAAAGCTACATAGAATGATATCCCTCTCTGGTCACTTGGTTATTTCAAAACGGCCGCTAATCTTGGGTGTCAGATTTATACATCGGTACATTGTAACAGCTGTCCCGGTAATTAAGCACACCGGCGCGGACACTGATAAGTAACTCAATGCCACATTAGACAAACAAGTAGCTTAAACCCTAATAAAACTATTGCAACCTTTGACCTTTCAAGGTTCTGTAGAAGGAGATAAGAGTTTTTCATTACGATTTCGTAGGAACCAGTAGAAGTTTATAACGAGCATGCGCACTTCGCAGTTTTCTGGTCCAGTGAGTCTGGCCAAGTTCACTGGTAGGTCGAGATGAACTGGGAACTGGTGAAGTTTCTGGCAGACGGCGCTGCAATAATAACACTAATAACGCAAAACAATATAATATTTCTGAGGAAATGTTGAAATTGACAAATGCCAGCAAGCATTAGTATGGGGGAAAACTATTCCAGGCCAAAATCCTGCGCCGAGTTTTAGGATTAAGCGTATATTTATCGATTTCCAAAAAATTTACTTCCAAAAACAGCTCTCAGTGCCCCCTCTAAATCTGTCCCTGTTATTTCATGTATAGGAAGGTGATTTCCATACGTGTAAAGACCGACAGCAAATAATATTCACATCCTTAACACGAGCCTTTTATCAAAATTACAATATTCGGAAACATATAAAAATAACAAGGTTTGCATACGGTCTTAGCATTTCAGCCCATTACTTTACTGTCAGAATAAAATAGCTAGAAAAAATGCAGTGGAATATTAGTTCTCTTGGAAGGAAAAATTATGTCCAAATATATGCAGTCAACAATAATGTTTCATAATACCTTTGATTCATAAACATGATGATGATGATGATGATGATATCAATATAAAAGATAGAAACATTCCCAAATCGAAAACATACAAAGAAAAAATATAGCACAGCACCCTATTATGTGAGCATGCACAGATAACAGTGCTGCAATTATATATATATATATATATATATATATATATATATAATGTATCGCTTACAGTTAGTTTAAATTCATTTTCTATAGAACTTGTTTCGTGAGTGCAGATGACCAGCCGGCTCACTCTTCAGGTAGAGTTTGTACAATATACCTGAAGAGTGAGCCGGCTGGTCAGCTGCACTCACGAAACAGTTCTGTCATACATGAAGTAAAATATCTGTAAACAATTCATTATAAATGCTCCCCTGCATGGTAGAGCACTTTCACTATGATGTATTGAACTTCTATGTGTATTACTTATATATATATATATATATATATATATATATATATATAATATAAATACATTTATAAATAAATATTTGTAAACAAGTATTAAGTGGCAGCACTGCGATCACCAAGTCTTCCATACACAGGAAAGAGAAAACAGAGAAAAGTGTCGGCCCACTGTTCTATAATTTTCTTATTTCTCAATATCAGAATCTACGGTCGCCATAATGGCGAAGACCGTCCTCTGCCTAGCACCTACTATATGCTGTGTGCTACAGGCCCTTACTAAAGCCATTGATTCAAAATAGTGAGAAACACTAAGACATCTGATATACGAAACGGTAAAGTACGAGTCAGTGGTAGCACCTGAGGGATAGTTTGTGAAAGCGTATTATATTCTTATAGAAACACTAGGTTTTGTCATGAGTCTTCCTGGGTTGGACCCTTCCTTTTCATGTATACTTGATCCGCCCGTGATGGTTCTCTCTAGCCTCTTCGGTACTTAGTTGGTTTATCTTCTGACAGCTTCCTCAAAAACTTTTTTGGACGATTTTTTTTTTTGGGGGGGGGGGGTGTAAAACAGGGGCAGATCCAGGATTTTAGAAAGGGGAGGGTCCAACCTTGAAAGACCTGAAAGAAGACAAAAAATTGGTCTAAAACTCTAAAAAACTGGTCCGAACCACATGTCACCCCACCCCCCTTGGATCGGCTACCCTAGATTATTATCAAGGATCAATTCATTAACTGTTAGTTGTAATCTGGATCACAATAGTATATTTATAATTCTTAAAATCCTATACAAACTGTGAAAGTGGCGGGCACTTTCATGGGTAGTAGGTCAGCATTTGTTCTGTAGCTATCTGTTAACCATGTTATAGATCCATAACACTGGGAGCTATATATAGAACCAAGGGAAGTATTATTAATATTCAGACGGAGGTAGCCATGTAGGATTAAACTACAGCCTATGGATTTTTGATTTTTTACTTGGTTAAATCTTGATATCAAACACCCGGCTGTTCCCAACAAATTAATCCTTCTCTTCAAGGTTCGATGAAATAAGTATAATTTAATTAATATTAACGAGGCAGAAATTGTGTACATATACATCTGGACTTCAGAATTTAACACTGTGATTATTTAATATCATATTCAGTTCTTTATTTTACACACCAATAGTTAAAAGTTTATCAAATCTCTACAGATTTAATACTAGTGTTAAACTTTACATTAAACATAGTTCAATTAACTCTACCCGATGTATTTCTTGACAATCGATAAATCACTCATCTTGTTCATTTTACTTAAACATGACAGGCAGTCGAAGCTTATGAAAACGATTACAGAGGCCCGTTTGGTAAAACAAAATGGCTAATTTGTCAACAAGAGAAACTTTCGAACTCCGGTCTTAAGCTCACTGCGGAGATTTTGGTGATAATATGTTTCTAGACTTACCGGCGCATATCTGGCCCTTCATGTTTGAGTTATGAGTAAACCTCATGAAAATTCAGTGCTCTATGTATTAAACTCTGTTGCAATGATTAATGTCTTATAGTGCTGTCACAGCAAGTGATTTCCTAATATTTATATATTCTGTGAAAGGTGCACTGCATTATTAGATGTTGAAGACTAAAATATTTCATCCAATATAGAAACGAGGACACCCCCTCACACATTTTATTTTCTTTTATTTGTTCTTACATTTGAGATCATGGTAAAAGTGTAGAAGTTATGATTATGAAAATTATTATCAAGTGTTACATTTACCGAGGTGCAAGTGCACTTAAAGGTCACGACCCAGCTGTTTACATTAAAAAGAAGTGAACAAGGCTCAATGCTGAGTGAAATGAACAAGTAAACCACCTTTGACACTGAAATTTACAAGCTTATACCCTGGAGATTGGTCGATTTCACACCAATAAAGCATGGCCACCTGTGCATTTAATTGTTGGCAGGTCATACGATTGTCTAAGGCCACATTAAAGACTAATAATTGTTCTGAGGCCCCTTGGACCACAAGATATTGAGCTTTTTATTGCCCTTTTTTTGTTTGTATGTTTTAAATGTTACACTAAAATGATTAAATATAATTAAATTCTATCCGCACTTATATTTTCAGAATAATACATAAAGTTAAAATGAAGGTTGGATTCTGAGGCAAATTTTTCATAAATCATTTCAAATGGGAGGACGATTGTTTTACCCACTTATTATAAATTTCGATAAAAAAAATCACATCTTTAATTGACAACATGATAATAACAAAATGTTTTGCTACATGTAAAAGCACTTCATAACAAAATATTTTCTATCAAAATTATTTTATATTATTAAAATGCTGGAGCTCAAAACCGATTAATGTCTAGTAAAAATAAATATATTTGAAGGGGGGATAAAATTAACTATCCTTTATTTTAGTTAGAATGTTCTATCCATAATTTTAGGCAAATTTTTGTTTATGGATCGAGGTAAGCACGAAGTTTTTAGTAATGTTGCCATTTAATGTCCTTGTCTTGATCCTTAAAATATTGTAAATTAAGGTATATCATGAATCAATAAACTAGTAAACTTAGTTTTTTTTAATAAGTTCTGAAAAACGCAAACCATCAAAAACATTGTAATTCAGGATTAATGAGCATGTTATGCAGAGCCTTCATGAATACTGTTACCTTACCCTTACAACTGATTAACAACTCACACGGAAACCTCACATTTCTTTAGTTTTAAAAGTTGTGTTGCAAAGAAGGTTTGTTACATAGACTTAGCAAATTTTTCCCACAGACGTTTCTGCTCCAAATATATTATGCGTTCGTCGAGCCAACTATGGACTATTGGCTTAACTGTATATGGGGCAGTTGCCCAAGCACTTCCTGTGCCGCTATTCAGCGTATTGTTGGGTCATCTGGAGCAATTCCGTAGCCGTGGAGAGCGAAGGTTGGTTTCCTAGTACTTTTGTCTTCTATGAAGGTAAAATAAAAAAAATAGCGAGGGTGTCCCTCGTGAAAGTGTGGGCGGAATCCGTGAGAGCCCGAAATCCAAAATCGGCCATTTCAACATTTATCTTTTCAATGGTTTGGCCAACAATACTGTTCAGTATATATGGATTATGGGGTTTCGGGGGTTGAGGAATTCATATTTGATGTCTAATTTATTATTTGACCTATATTGGCATTAAAATACAACATGGCCGATGATTTTACAAAAAAGGTCATTTCCACTTGAACTTGTCGTAGGACCTATAAAGGGGTTTCAAAAGATTGGGACTGGTATTAAGTTGACTTAAACTCGAGTGCTCTGACTTGTACTTTACTAGCCTGGCCCTAGCTTACACAATGGAGTGTAATTACCTCGCCGTGCCCTAGACTTTTCCAATTACTCTACTTAGAAAGGTTAATTTCTATAATCAAACCTTTTCACCCATGAGAAGCCCACTGTGTATCTTGCATAGTTATGCTGCATATAAATATGCTCAGCATGATAAGAACTTCCAGCACAGCCGATAGTGAAGACTAAATAAAAAAAAATTTAAAAGTTGCTTTGGGTAAAAAAATCAGATTAGATTTAGGTTTAAAATCGGTCAGATTACCAATATGATAGATATGAAGAATCACTAGAATCCATTTAGTGAAGGCAGGCAAAACCATTACCTTTGAAACCATTGAAACAATGATTTCAAAATGGATTTTCAAAACTTTTTCCAGGTTCTACCCTTATCTTGGCGGGAGACACCCTTCCCAGATTCTCAAAATAACGTTCAGAGAAACCAAATCCAGGGAGTAACGAACCTTTAGATCTTCAAGGTCAAATCTGTGCCTTTATATAATATTGTGATCCACATAACTTTGGAAGTACTTTTCATATTTTACACGCCAAAATCTCGGACGAGTTTTTATTATACGATAATTAAATGTCTTTCTTAGTGTTTATTTGTCGTGCCCAAAATAATTAGGAAGGAACACAACACAAAGTTCATGTTGCCTGCAAAGTGTTGATGGTGTCAGATTGTTACTCTGGAACCACGTATTGTACATGCTAATGAGTCTTCAGGGAGCGTTTGAAGGACAATACCCTTGAACGAGATGCGCCAAAATGGGAAAAAAAGTTCAAGAACAGACGGCTGCAGTGTTAGCTGTAAAAAGGAAAAGGCCAAAAAAAGATAAGAAAATACGGCAAGGGCATAACACTATTCCCTGAAGGAAGAATAGTTTATTCAGGTACTCCCTGAACTTACGCCTCATTTCCACCCTCTTCCAATATGTTAATGTATTATTTTTGTACACTACCGTGGCATAAATACAGTTTTATAATAAAAAGGGCAAACAAGTCAGAAGCCATAGGTCTTTTAATAAACCTTAAAGTCCAATGTATTGATATGCCAATGAAGGATATGCTTTGTTTGAGGCAATTTTGTGATTTTTGTTAATAACATATGTGTAGCGCTCGAATTCCCTGCGGAGCGTAGTTCTTTTGGCCGGAAGTCGGCTATCTGACAAAGCCAGCCCTTCCACCTGAAGTGAGCGGCATATTTAGTTGGTGTCCCCAATGACTCCCTGTTTTATCGAGGTAGACAGAATTGGTATGATTGATTTGCATGTTAGAATACGACACGACATTCCAGGCTATCATACGGACTACAGCAGCTACAAAACAGCAAGAACAGACTGGCGAGGCTGTCATGTTAACTCAGTATGATATATGAAGCCTGGGACACACCGTTAGCTCACACAGCATGATACCCCTGCTGTTGCTGTCGGCATTATCCTCTGTTGACCGACACGCTACCTAGATAGGACAAGCTATGACACTAAGGAGCTACCGCTTGTGTGTTTAGAGTCTGCGGATCCAGACAGTGTGCGTTCTTCTACTGATCCTATCTTTGATTCAATATTTACTCAGACAGAGTGAAACATGAATAATGTTTAAGTTTGTTTTTGTTCTTTAATACTAGAGCTTTCTAAAACAGAGACGTGTTTATTCTATATATTAAAGGTTCCAGGTTTCTCTCATTTTTCTTCTTAACAATTATTAGCCCTTCCCCATCACCATATGTCACTCTTCTCTATTACTTCTCATCGTGTCTATGCTATACCCAATGAAATCCACAGACAAACCCTGTATTTTGCGGTTGTTTCTTATTAAAGCTGAGATTCCTGTTGATTAACTCTTCTCTGATAACTGCACGTACGTACTTAACACAAAAAAATCCTTCAAATCATCATTTTTGTTATCTAAGCTATTCGAAGTCATCCATGAACAAATTGCTTACCAGAAATCCTTAGAAATGAAACCCGCAAGAAGTGAAAATGGCTTTTCTTAAATGGGCCAATTCACATATAATGCATGTTGAGTTAACACGAAAAATAGCCTCTTCCCTTTAAAATAAATCTGTACCTGCCAAAATATTGCCTTGAAACCATTTGCTCACTCCTGTAAACGAGTGTTAAAAACAGTGGACAGGGCGCGATCGCAGGTGTCAACATAAACAGTGCGTGGGGCTGTGGGCAACATGGAGCCACAACACGTGTCAATCAGGAGATGCCCTGACTGACTTGGTCAAATAAAATATAATACATGTTCCCACTGGCTGAAACAGCGCGTATTGCCCCGCTTAATCGGACCTCCGGTCATGTGTTCTTGTTATAGTAAACAGTTTACCAACACGTATAGCCGTAACAAGGTGTTAAACAACCGTATGCCAGGAAATGAGACTGATTACTGGGATGGTTCTGGTGGGAAACTTTTGTATCAAGCTAAAAGTAAATGATAGGTATAATATAGCTCCTGATTTTGTCCCTTTAATTTACAGAAAGTCACATCCACTTTTTATGAACGACCATCTCGGATCGACGATCGGGATACAGATGTAAACAATTTACGGAGCAAATGTTTACATCTGGATCTCTTCCAGCCTTAGCATTCAGTGCTACTCTGAACATAATTCTTTGAAAGATTATAAAATGTATCCAAAGAACATTTTTCTATCGCAAGAAATCCTCAAGATTTGTTTTCTTGATTTATAGGCAGCATATTTAAAGTCAAAAACATAGATCTAGATTTTCATGAGAAAATTTCCTTCATCATGATATCTTAAAATATTTATCTTGCTATAAGATATGTCTTTCTGGTAGCAAAGAACGATCTTTTCAGATGAAGAAATTATTTTACTATAAAAAAAAATTCTTGCCCCACTTCCTAGAAAATGTTCTTGCCATAAGATATTTTTCTGATAGTAAGTAATTATAGGGGAAGGGACATATTATTTTATTTTTCAAGAAAATTATTTTTGGCAGTGTACATGTATATTATCTCAATGAATATGATAATATGTAGACATTATATTAGCAAGCTTTGGCTTTTCACAGTGTTTTCTTGAACGTCCATCAGGAGCGGGATTATCGAAGAAAAGGTCTTTTGCTGTTATCTAAATGCCTGCTCCGCTTATGGATCATCATTTTTTATCTTTTATGCAAACTTTCTAAAAGCACGTACATGTAAACGGTTGATAACTATGTAGCACGGTTCTCTTGATTTACATTTTGATCACAAACGGCAAAAGCCTTTCATTTAAATAAAGTTACCCATTCACCTGCATAATTTGTTGTAATATTTTGCTTAATCTGTTTACATATAAATGAACTGTGGTTCATTCCTGCTAGGAAAACTTCTTATAACGCCCCTCCAGACATGTGGTAAAAAACAGTAAAAACACGTGCCTGTGTTAACAGAAGGAAACCGTTCGTGATTGCGCATGTGCGGCATGGTATAGGTCATCAGCTGTTGGTGAGGAAAGGTGAAGCCTATTTTGTCATTTTCTCACTCCCGATTTGTCCGATTAGTCGCTCATTGTTTGGATAAGGAGCGGTGGCCATCTTCTCTGGTGTCCACATATAACATAATACACACGGGAACATAAATGCAGACTACCTGTGGAATCGGCGCTTTTTTTGGCTTATTTTCACATAACGTTTTAAAAGATTATCTTAATCACTACACTTTATTACCCCTCTAAGGTGCATCAGGCTCGGTGTCATTATCAGAGCCAGGTGCAATCGTGATCTCTAATGACGCTTCATTTAAAGATATAGTTTTCATTCTAATATTTTGTTATGCGTTTTTTTCACAAGCTTTCTCTAGTTATTAACGATCATGCATTATGAACAACTGCACGTACAATATATATGATAATTGTGACAAAAGAAAATTCAATGAAAATATATAAAGTATACAATCTTAATGTCATGTCAGACTTTGGAGTTCTCGCTCGGTGCCTGAGAGAAATAAATGTTTTAGAAAGTTTTACCTAAAGTTTATTGTGTACGGTTAGGTGGAAAAGATTACTATTGCACCCTAAAGAAACGTCTCTCATCACCTTAATCCACTTACTGACGTACTAAAATAGTTATTACAGGAGGTTTGTCGAGAAAACGTAATCACGAGGCTACGGGAAAAGGCCACCTGGGCGCCATTTACAGCGGGATTTCTATCACACCAAAGCCACCGGTATGCACTGTTTTCTCAGAGTCCGCACTACAGGACGGCATCGCAAAAACGTATCACGGGAAAATAGCGCATTCTTTTGGCGCCAACATAAGCAATATATTGTGTGGGTCGGCGAAACGACAACTTTGCCTGATCCGCTTATTGGCGCCATCAGCAGAAATTGCTCTTAACATAAACTATGATTAAAGCAGTAAACAAGTAACAAAAGTGTCCCCACATGTGTATAATAGTGTGGTGCCGAGGGCTGTTGAAACCAACCCTTTCCTGAACACTCCCTTTGTGCAGAGGTTTAAAAACGGTGTGAGAAAAGCTGTCACTCAACACCTCATTTATTCAGAATTTCTGGTCATTTACTGAAAAGCACATGTTACCAGATGCGCCTTTTATTAGCTATCGAGGAATTAGTTATTTGTATCAAACTGCAGGTGTAATCCGAGCAGAGCCGATTATAGAACTCGTGCCTTTTGCAATTTACAAAGAGAAACGCATGCAATCGAATTTCCAATAAATGGAAACCGAAATTTATAGCATTTTCTAACGTGTTTAGATTCAGTTCAGCCATAAAGAGACACTGATATGAGTTATCATCTATGTTATAAATAAATTACTATAGGTTGTAAATAAACAGTAACAACCAGTAATTAATGTTACTAGTTGCATGGATTATTGGATTTTGGATTATCAGCATCACAACCAACTCTGCCGCTACAATAATTTGCTATCTAAGGCCACACCTGATTCCGCTCTGTTCTTTGTCGGCCAACCCCTGTCTGCAGATTAATTCCATTAGATACTATCCGTGGAGTTTGTTTCTCATAAGCTTTCCCAAGGCACCTTTTTTAGCAAAGACTAAATTCCGGATGATGCAAGTGAGATGGCGGTGTTGACTGAAGGTCTGATGTCAAGCAAGATGAGATCCTTAAGATATACCTCAAATATAAATTATCGGTGGAACAGAATAAAGATGTTTAAGGTTTATAACGATTTTTAATATAATTACGGACGGAAGACGGGCGGACGATGATAATCACTAGAAGTCATAATCGGATGCGGGCGGTACAGAAATAGACCAACGCCAAAATGTATACTACTGTGACTACAATTAAGTGAATAGAGCTGGCCCGTTTCCCTCTGAGCTTGCATCGAAAATCATAATTTGTTTATATAATTACTACGATGCATTAAACATAAGGAGTTAATCCGTTCCAACGATTTAGATTATGGTCCAAACTTCTTATGGATTTTTGTCCCATAGATTTCGTAACCGAAACCAGCATGAAACAATAAACAAGAATTACTAGCCTGGCGGGCTAAACTCGGAGAAGATGGATGGAATGTATAATTCATGCATCATTAAACACGTACACGACAATATATTGACTGTATCACTAACATTGTAAAGAAATACGGGATATTATATTACCACCAGCTATAAATATAATAGGAATTAGAAAATTGTATAGTTGTTCTAATAACAGATGTTGAAAAACTCATCCCCAAGACAAATACAAAGGGATATCAATATTTCAAGGAATGTCGACGTTCTCAGCAGGAGTTCAGTCCGTGAACTCATCCTGTTTCCAGGTTTATTGATTATACATAAGAACCTCCTAAATGTGCCACGGCATCCAGAAGATGCTACTGTCGTCCCTAGTGCACTCCGCCTTCCCCTCCTCCCCCGGTCGAACTTTTCTACTCCAATAAGACGCAGGGGAACGTGTTGATGAAGAGGTCTGCTAATGCGCAGTTATAGGCCTCGAATCAATGGGAGCATTCTGAAGAGGCCACCAACTAGATGGTCCCCTCGATGCTTTCAGGATAAACAGGTCACCCACCCCGATCGTATTATTACGTTTATACCGTGCCATGTGGAAACAATAAGAAAACGATCGATTCGTCCGCCGTAAGCGGTAACACCTGCCGTTCATGGTTGGTTGAACAGCGCCCGTGGTACAAACACATCAATCAATGACGTTCTCTCGGTGATCCTTATCCACTTTGTATATCTACTTGTTTTTACATTAAGCAATGTTTCTGTCTGCATCAGTGAAGTCCAGATTACACTGAAATATCCTCCCATAATGTCAGATATCTATCAAAGGTTTGTCTTTTAGTATATAAAGAAGATAGGATAATACTATATTTTCATTTAGAAATGAAGACATGTTTAAACGTTCCTTATACAATTGTAAAGATTGTGATATAATGTTAAATAAACGTTAGACGTATTAAAAGCATAGAGTATTTTAATGTTTTGTTGTCTACATGGACAATTAAGCTTACGACCCAGTGGAACATTTGTCTTAATTTTTCTAAGTCCTTACAAAGCGGAATGTCATCCCGTGAAAACCCCAACACCTGTTTAAATGACATTTTTTGCTAAAAAATTTTACGGGTTTTCACGAAACTTTGGCCTCAAAATCTGCTAACAATTTTACCAGCAGCTCCATTAAATTTCCCCAAACAAATATAACGTCACTAATCATTAGCATTTTCCTAATCTTACGCTCAACTTCAGTGACTTTTTTCCGTACAATATTGCTTTTTACTGTTGATTACGAAAACTAACTCAACTGAACTTTGATGTTTCATTCGAATTTCTTTCTCGTTAATTGATATTAATTATCGGCAAGGTCTAGTTTAATAAATGGTAGAGGCGTTTGACTTAGGAACAGAGGGTTGTCTGTTCGAACCCCGCTGGTGCCTCTAAGCCAAAAATATGAGTTCTCGATGAATCGTCAGCAACTCTTAAGGGCAAGTTCTGAATTCTGAATCATTTCAAGCCCAGTACATATAGCGTCAATTTATATAAGGGCGGGGGATGACTATTAGGCGTGGGAGAGACAACTTCTTATCATGAAACTATTTATATTTACATATCACATTTTTTTTCCATTTTTATACCTTATACTACCCTGTGGATTGTTTCAATCACCTATAAAAAGTATGTTTTATAATCCTTGCACTGCCTCAAACAGACCACTGACCTAATTAAATTGTTAATCGTATAAATTATTACAGATATCTGATAACGTCAAAGTTGAATTTTGGAACTGTCAACTAAAAGCTTAGTTGCCACTTGTACGGATGCGGTTCGGACTATGGGTGCGGACACGAATGCGGATACGTTTTGTATGTGTGCCCATTCACACGTTTGTGTATGCGCTTTTAAGTCGTTCGTCTCCTTAGAATAGCACTCAGCATATCTAGATTCCAGTTTCTGCCTAACCATGAAGAGATGATTGCCTCAGCCTGGAGGCAATGCGTTCATCCCCGTTCGGGTGTGTGTTTGTGTGTGTGTTCACAACATAACTCACGCAATCCTCAACGGAATCTCATGAAATGTTAAGGGCATTTCGGGAATGGGCTTATAAAGAAACGATTAGATTTTGGTGTTCATCCGATACACGATCCGGATTCAGGACCGTCATTAAGGAATATTCACAACTGTAGAGTCACTTATGCACGAATTAACTTGTAAATTTGGGGGGAATAAGTGAATTCAAGCATGGTTTTAGGAGCATCCAGCAATATGGACCCAAACTGTAGTGATGGGTGCATGACATGAAGAAGAGATGACACCAGCAAGAGGCATATCAAAGCGTACAGGAACGGAAATTTGATTAAGATACATTCCAAATCTATCTGGGCATTAACAAAACCTTGTCAGAAGAATACTACGGGCGCACTCGAAAATTCGAAACTGGTTTCGGTTCCAGGAAAAACGGTTCTGTATGGTTTCACGTTGTATTTTTAAGTGGACGGTTTCGGTTTTAATAGAAAATATTGATAACATCGTAAATTAATTATTATTAATTTAATTAATTAATGATGAAAATTTTCTCAAACACTAGCGATCCTTGCCTGGGCACTTCGAGACCCAATGAGACCATTATTAATTGTGACTGGCAAATTTTTATCAGATGAACATGACTGTTTCTCTCCATCTTATAACATGTACGTGTAAGACGGCATGGACGCACATGCATCAACAGTATCCATTAATAAAATAATTTAAAAAATTGCACTACTTTTCCCCACCTCCGCCATTTTGCCAGTATAATTATCGAGTGGGTGGTCTTGGCGAAACCGAAACCATCTCTGGAGATGGTTTCGCAGTTTCGCAAAAACCAGTTTCGGTTTCGCTATTAGTAAGTGAATGGTTTCGCTGAACCGAAACCAGTTTCACACTTTTGAGTGGGGCCTACATACATCTTTCCATTAAATGATGACATCACCTTGACGGAAAAGTCACCTGATGTCATAGGAGGGGAAATATATGCACGGCAAGCTTCTGAGAGCATTTGTACATTTCCGCATGCGTTTCCATAGCTACCGCTACGTGATGGCAAAAACGTCTCCGCACTCCGTACCGCCTTTATGTTTTTAGCCGCGTTCTCATCCGTACGAGTGGACATGAAGCCATGTACATGTTTTCATATCATATGTATACTTTAATTCAACTTCTATCACCTTGTGTAACAGAGCAGGCTTAGACAATGCCAATTACCTTCTTGGAGCTAAACAGTTCAACAACCGTTTAATCTATTGAAGGGAAATAACAGTCCTGTAATTATTTGCCAAACTTTGCTCTTTAGAACTCGGTTTCCATCTGACCTCTTTGAAGTTCTTTTTTGTTACGTTCTTGGCCTTTGTTATGCTTACATGTTTGTTGCGTGTGATGTTATTTCTTGAATATAAAAACGCCCAGGTGCTGTTAAATTTGATTAGGGGGAAAACATAAAATGTTATTTACAGGATCTGGTTTGCGGACATGCAACCAGTGCATTTCATCTTTTATCTTGAGCATCAAAGCAACCGCAACAAAGACCTTAGTTATTAAGGCAGTTTTTCGGCAAGTACATGGAACTTAAATTGTCGGATTTTAAGGCAGCTTTTACAGCTAGATACCTTCAAGATCCACACTGAGTTTTTACTTGACACACAGCTGCGATGATCAATAATGTTTAGTGTTATGCAGGCATCTGAGGAACCTGAATGTCCGAGGAGTAACGTCAGATCCGCCCACCCAAACAAGGCAAATAACAAGCTTAACAGCAGACTACAACCTTGTTTGTCATTGTGTTTATCTCAAATTCCAATAACCTGAGCAAGTTACAGCAAGGGGCTTCATAATTTAGGGCGCCTTGCCCTCCCGCAAACAAAAAAAAAGAAAAGTTAGATTACCATTAATTATGCTTTATTTCTCTGATTTTAACCGTAAACGTTATTAATTTTACACGAATTGTACAACTAGTTATACTAATCAGCGAGCTTATAATAATTAAAGAATTTATAACCATAATCTTTATTTATATAACATTGTTGTACAACTAGTTATAATAATTAAAGAGGCACTCTCCATGGCACAGGTGGTGACGTTCGGTAGTCGTTAGGGGTATAGGAATCCGGAGAACCCGGAGAAAACCACCGACTTTGGACGAGCTAATACAACCCACTCTTATAGCACGCCAGAGGTCGAACCCTGGTCGCCAGCGGAGAGACCCAAACGTTTTACCACTTGACTGTCCAGGCCAGTCTCTGACTAGGGTAATGTTGAAACATAGCAGTGGATTTGTTGTGTGAATGACTTCATTTATCACAAACTTGTATAGGATAATTGTTTATTAACCATTGTTTTATGAATTTTAAGCAATTTTCTACTTTCGTTGTTTATTAAAGAGAGGGTTTTCTTCAGATAGATGCTATTTTACTTCCCCCCTTTACTCATCCCTGTCTCCTATCCCTTGGTCTCCAGTTGTTGTATTCAAGCTACGTATATGTACATCTGCAATTCAAATCTGGTTTCGGACTATGTGACAGGGCACTATCACACGCTTCCTCTCATTTTATATCCTGGCTTTAACCAGGCTGCACCTGCAGGTCCTGGGCGTAATCGTTGCTGAGTCATACCACCGAAGAGGCCCCGAAAAGCGCACTCGTTTGTGAGTGAAACACGGCCGACGGACAAGGCCTTCCCATTAAGCCTGCAGAGCGTTAAACCTGGGTGGGGGACGACCGTGAAATATCGCATCGCCTCCAATGAGATTCGAACTCATGATGTCCCGGCTTTGAGCCGGCATTTAATATTGATCAACTGGTTTATATTCCAGTGGTTAACAAACTTAACTCTTCTAGAGTACAATTTATAACTTCGGTCAGGTCTCTATTTGGGCTTATTCGAAAAAATTTATCATTATTTTTATAAATAGTCAAATATGATTGCACATCAAATATACAATCATAATTTAAACAATCATATCATTTTTGGTACACAAAGAAAGATACACTGAACTTTTTTTAAATTTTAAATAGTATTCCATCTCCATCGTCTTTTTGTTATAACAATGTCATTTTACTTTCGTTTCCCGTATTTTCTATTTGGGAATTTTTTTAGAATTGCCCAGAATGCATGGTACTGCCAGGAAAGAACACATATGGACCGTCGCGCATACAGACCTCACGGACAGTATACTTAGCCCAGCGAGCGTTTAGTCAATGAAAGAAACTTGTCAAGCTACACAATATTAAGTATACACAGCCCTAGTTAACAACATAACATGTGACGAATTTCAAGCAGAATGTTTGGATGTGATGTGATTTGTAACATTTGAAAAATTTGTATGTATGTACATGTCTAGGAGGCAACTCCCCCCCCCCCCCCCCCTAACCACCAACCCTGGAATATAAATTGCGTCTGTTTCGGTAATTGGGAGGTTCTAATGTGTGTATTTATATATATATATATATATATATATATATATTCTTATATTTGTGTGTGTGTGTCTACGAGTCATCCCCCCCCCCCAACCCATTCACGAAGATAAATTGACGCCACTGGCTAAATGGGCTAAAAACAGTTATTTCATGGTGTAACAAAGATCCAGACTCCTAGTCGTTAGATAAGCCCATTTTCAAAGAGCAAACCTAAGGATGGTTTGTTTATAATAGATATTTGCAATATATAATAAGATTCAGAGCGTCAGTCTTATGCTTCCTATTTCTTAAACATTAGCCGTCTTTCTTAAAGCTATCTATTCACCTGCCTTTTTTTGTAGAATTTATGTAATTTCTGGCTTACTCTGCGTATATAGCAATGAACTGAACAAGGTAATTCATGCTATTAAGGGATCTTCTAACTCCCTGCGGCTGTGGTATGAGCTGGTAATCTTCAAGCTGTCAGTATACGCGATACTGTGAGCCTCTGTTGATAAACAGAAAAAAACACTATGACTGAACATGTGGGGAAGTTGAAGTTCACTTGTTGCTGGTAGTGAGAATATAGGACGAATATTTTGTCATTTGTAAAACTCCGGTCTGATTTACACCCGCACGTTGTTGGACGTGTTGGGATATTGACCATTGGCCATTGAGGCCCCCTAGAGTTAACAAATCTGTGAAACGAATGGTGCTTTATGGCTTATTTCTACATAAGGGTCAAGGAATTACATATGGAAATAGGTCCCTTTAAAAACATTTCTGTTTATAAGTGTTTTAGCTATCCCAGGTATAAATATTGGCTTAGGACCTGTATATATGCGTCACCTCTACAGAAGCAAAACCAGGAGAAGGAAGAAAATAAAGTGTAAAAACAACCCTTAGGATAATTCAGATGTAAAACCATCGCATAAATTTTGAATTAGCGGTGTCCTTAGAAGACATTAGATGGTGTTATATACCTATAAAAGTGTATTTAGTTTTTTTCATCAATAATTGAAGGTATATAAGACACATTACCGGCCTTTTGTGCTTTCTTTAGATCCAGAAGAACTTTGAATGACATCATATGAATAATTTATACCCTTTGTAAAGAAAATAAGATATATGTCAAGCAAACGAAAAAAAAACATATATGTCTTGTGTTTCACAGTTGGAGCACTCCTTCTTATAAATATTCTGGCTTGGCTCAACTTAACATAATTAATCTCGTATGTAGGGTGTCCTTTTGATATATGTTGGTAGGCACATTGCCTCTTTCTAAAGCTGATTTTTCACTCGCAATCTGCATATACTATTGAGCAGCGGTATCACCCCAAAGGGACGTCAATACAGTGGGGGATCGGGGGTGAAAAGTCCTCTTTATCACTAATTTTTGTTTAGCGACACTTTTATTTTTCACCTCTTATATTCAGGAGAAGACACCTGAGACATAAAATAACTACACTGGCACATCACTCGAGTAAGAACAACAATCAGACAGTTCACACATTTTCAAAATTTGCATTCATATAGTCTTAAGGGTGCAGATTGCTCATAATCATGTTTTCGCCCTATAAGTCTTAGTATTTCGAGACTGTAACTTCATTTCCGATTTCCACGGAGATTTCCTCAGGACCTCCATGGATATTCAGTTTCTGATGTTCCTGATCTAATAGGTTACGATCAATTTATGCTCTATTATCAGACGGCCGAAGTGACTGACGACGGGACAGACGACCGGACAAAGGGAGGTCTCTATAATTCAGATATTCATCCCTCAGCTGACCTAAAATGGAGCAGATTAACGGAGATTTGTCATTTCTTTTACAATTAAAACAAACCGGTTGCTTTTCTCTGCACTATTTTTAGTTATTTATGATTTGCAGGCCTCAGAAGGGGCTGTCAGTAGGGATAAATGATCACATCAATTTTGACTAAAGATTATCGAAGTATCGGATTCAGTATTGATAATTTTATCCCATGAAAAGAAATAAGTCAATTATTGATGAAAGTAACCAAATTGATCTTACAACAAGGCATAAAGAAACGACGGACGGAATAAAATTATACAATATGAGCATGATTTTAAAAGGTCAAGGTCACTCAGATGAATTGTTACAGCAGTCTGCGAGTCACTTGTAGTCAAGTGATAATAAAAGTTCATAGGTCAGAGTTAACGCTATGGGACTGGACAACCTTCTGCGACCACGGTTTCTCTGTTACACTATTTTGTTCAAGGTACACTATTTTATTCAACACTTTCAGTTTTGTTCACACTTGTACAGACAAAGTAAAAGATGAGGAATATGGACTCATGCAGGATCACATGACATTATCATAATACCAAACACCATTATACCAATCATGAAGGTAAACATAAACAGATCACTCCAATGGGCTGCCTTTATACTGACTCTGCGCCAGATGACATACAAAAGCGGTAAAATGTTACCGTACATATGTGTGTGCATTTTTTAGCGATTATTAAAAAATCAGACAACAGCTGATCCGTATTTTCTGAAGATATCGCTTGAACTGACTAACTGACTGAATGAAAGTTAAGTCGGCGCTCGAGCCAGTAACAGGTCTTCGGAAAATCGACCCCTTGTCGCCGGCAGAGAAAGCCGAGCGTTTTAGCACTCAGCTGTCCAGACCCCGTATATCGCTTGCACAGGAACATAGAATCAAGCTACGTACATCAAGACCATGTTTCCCGCTTTCACAGATTGTGCAGCAGGATGTCTGTTGCATAATGAAATTGTATTATTATTTGGTATGCTTTCCTCAAAGAGCCGTCGCTGTTTGTAACGGTCAACCAGCATTTACCAAAGTATTGATATTCTGATAAATTGAGTTCTTCATACAATTAATCCTGGATAATGTAGTATTATGAAGTCTCCTTGGGTTATTATATTTATAAAAGAAAAAAAAAGCAGATATGAGAACCAATTATTAATATCAACGGAGCCTTACTCTAAGAATTTTCAATTAGAAGAAATCCCGTCAAGTTGGTTAGTTTTTCTCCTTGTGGCTTAAGTTTATGACGAGCCACTAATCTACTTCCACGAATTCCGCGATGCCAAATCGAACTTCCTCAACAGGTTTATTTCCGTCTCCTATAGAGCTTTATGTTAATGTAATCAAACAAGTAGTTTTTAGCAAGGACTTCAAGGACACTTCAACAAATGTTTTGATGATAATTGCCTCCAAAGACATCAAGACTGATCTACATAACAACAGAACATAATTTCATGAATTGATTATAATTTTTTTCTCTTTTGAAGTACTTTTATTCTCTTTAAGTCACGTCTGCATCACTGCCGTAAATATGCTCGACAAGCCACTTGAATGTTTCATTTGTAAATTGAACAAGTTACGGAAAAGTGTATTTTTTATTAATCCCTTACTGAGCTTCATACGATAATTAAATTTGATTTTCTCCAGTGATTTTCTGTTATTTTTCTGTAAATTTCTATTAATGGATTGAAACCTGTTATATCTGCCTCCACCAATGCAGCTTAAAGCTAGCTATACACCTGCTTTATTTGTAGAATTACTTGATTTCTGGCTTACACTGCTTACATTTTGAAAAACTGTAGGTAAATCCGGTTAGAAAAGGTTCTATAATGCCCCCGTGACGTATATGTGAGCTTGTTCATATATAAGGTGTTGCTGAATATGGTACATGAGCCAGTATTGACAAGCAGAACAAATCATATAACCTGAGGTGGGTGGTCGATTATATGCGGAAATTGAACGGTCACAAGTTCCAAAACGCCCTTTGCAAAACTTTGGTTCATCTGACTTGCCACTAGACGTAAAAGGAGCAAGAATGATCAGTTAATAGACGTAAGATGTTGATATATAGGCGCCTTTCACTGTAGTTTCACACATTTCTATGTGTACTTAAGGATAATTTGCATTACATGCCGGCATACGAAACATCTGTGACTTGAAAATAATTTAAGACAACCCCCTATGTTTTCAGATCAATTGTCCCTTTATATCTATGTATTTAAATTAAGTGTACTTTTTTCATTTCTCCAATTAGATCGAATCTTTGAATATCTTCTGTTTGTGTGTAATGTGTCATGCGCTTTGGTGAAATTTAAGGGTTAATATAAATATAGCTAACAATATAATACAAATTTTGTACAAATTTAATTTTTAATATATTTATTCCAAATCTCGAACCTTACAAGTGATCCGAGTGAAATTAATAATATCCTAAATATGATTCCTGCTTATGGGTTTGCTATTTAAAATTTATAATATTTGGACATCCAAAGTTTTCTGGCACTGCACAATGTGAGGCTGAATTTTTCATTACTTTTAGGCTTCCTGTCCTACTTATTGGTGATTCTTCTATCGCTCAGGTCATTCAGAAGGTTATTTGCGTGTCCATACATTCATGACTGTTGTTCTTACAGAACATAGTTGAACAGGGTACCAATCCACCTAACAGCATGTATAATATAATTGAACCATCTTCAACCCGTCTGAAAACTGATCTCACGATACATTGCATGTTTATTCGCTTGAATTGCCTTTAACAAAAAAAGAAACAAGAAATTTTCTTGACAGGTATTACAGGCAGATAAGATTAACACAGCCAGTCGCTGAGGCTCATCTATTATGCATTAAATATTGAGCAAGTACTGAAAAGTACAGAATTTTACCTTCTGAAATTAACCTTCGTGCGAGTTAATCTCATCTTGGTTAGAATGATTTTATATATGAATGAGTGATTCGGTTAATCGGAAAGTAATTATGAAATATAAAAGAATCCTGTGAATTTAACATGCGACAAAATAAGCAAAATGTTGAAATTAATTAGAAATCGTAAAAAGATAAAGACAGAGACTTGTCTTTCGATGGCTTCGTAGTGTAACATTCACCTATTCATAATATAAAGTGCATATGATATTAAAAGCCTGTACATTTAAAACTTCCAATTTAAAACTCACACATTTTAAGTAACAATAATTAAAAGTATGATTTTCAAAATTGTCACTTAGTGTATTTAGTGTATTATGATATGACAAATGGAACTACATAATTAAAATAAATCAGCTGAGACAAACTATCAGCTGACACAAATGTCCCTGTCACACAAATATTGTAATATAACCTTTTTTGAAAACCCCATGAATGAAAACTTTTTTTAAAGCCTGGCAGTCTATTGAGATGATGTACATGAAATATGTTAAAATCAAATATTTCCAAATAAACCAACATAAACAACAGAGTGTCGATCGCTCTTGCATTTTTGGCAGTGATCCCAAGGTTTTGTGCCTAGGAATATTCAGATAACTTTTCACTCAGATCAATTTGGAGTCTTTTTCTCAATATCTCCCTCCTGAGCTTATTTTAAACAACTTCTGGGTTCGAGACGGTTCGGATTTCTGTCTTCAAGTTAATGATTACAGAATAATGACAATAATGACCTCACAGGTAAAACTGTCCGCACGTGAGACCCTGCCTTGTATTTATAAAGGGACCTACTCACACACCATATATATTTAATACTCATGAACAATAGCGTTTTCTCCTTAAATATTATCGTATATCGTATATTTTGCCAATATTTTGTTTGCTTTCTCCTTTACACAAGGGGAAATAAGCTTGCACGAGCACGACCAGCGGGCCAAAACAATGTAGCGTGCATTTCCGACCGGCGCTATTTGTGTAAATCATTTTTCATGTTTCTTCTCATTGTTTGAGAGTTTCGCAAAATCAAACCCTGGTCTCGCATTTCTGTTATGGTAACTAGATACAGGTGGACTGTGTTAACTCGCACATGAAACCATAACAACGTAAATAAAAAGGCAAATTAAAGATAGAAGTCCGTGTGCTGGGATGGTTTTGCTGGGCATTTTTTGCATTCATCCAATATTAGCGAATAGCATGAGATATACACATATAACTGCAAATGTTTATGTAACTTTAAGACGCCATACATTGCGAAATGAGAGAAGTATGATCAACGTTGTTAAGGCTTAACTTCCTTGAAAATCAAAACTTTATTGCGGTTATTGCAGGATATAAGGAACACTTGTGCAAGCTGCATTGGTACTTATGAATGCCTTTGGACGGTTTATAATTATGCCTTGCGTAGGCTTAATGTAAAGTAATCTATGTAACATTTCCTGGGCATGTTTTCATAATTAAACCTCTCAGATGTATATAGTACAGTTGCGCTCACTCAGTGCTCGCTTGATGCTCGGTTATGCTTCCTGCTGCACCTGATTTAGATATAGATGGCCTGCATGGCGTACTTGTCAAGGTAAAATGATCATCATCAAACTACGTAGTGTATTGATATTTCTATTTACGGATGTAATTAGATGAAGTTACAGTCATGCTTGTAATGCTAAGGTTTTACTTACAGTTATAAAATAGTCTTCTAAGAGTATTACGGTGGTTTCTTATGCTCTCTTTATATAATACGTTCTTTTTACAATGACGATATTTAATTCAGTTCCTGACTTCAAAGAATATCAACTCGTGTTGTAATACTGCGCAGAATCTGACTCACAAAAGTAAGACTATGATATTGGGGTTTGTGGGCGTGACAATTTGAACCCCACGATGCACCGCCGCTTCTTAATACACATATGGCGTAGGTATAAATGTAGTGAAAAGGGTGATGTTGTCCGTTCAAATACGTTGGATAAGATTTGTTTCAAGGCACATTAAATAAACATCGGTGTTTTTGTTTTTAAAGACTTCACGGAGGTGTTTTAATTTTGCAAACATGCACATGTAAAATGTAAGAAAAGTTGTTTCCTGGAAATATGACAAATTCTTTTTTTTTTTAGTTTGACAGTTGACTAAGGTAGCCCCAGCCGTCCCACAGTCACAATCAGGAAGAGGTTCATCTAGAGAAGAAATGACCTCTAGGGGAAGGTTGATGTTTTGTGAGTTCACAATGTCACATGCGTCTTGTTTAACGTCGTATTTGTACATGTAGCATGTATATGTATATGTAAAGCTTGACACTCGCAATTCACACTTTGAGATCTAACGGACCGAAATTCCATCAACGTGATCTATAAATTTGATTCCAGTATTTATGTGATCTGACTATTATTAATTCTTGTCACAAAGTGCCTTGTGACAGTACACATTTTCAGGTTTTGTTTGAGACAGTGTGGCATGCGTGATGTCAAATGGCCTTTCAGACCCCCCCCCCCCCCCCCCTGACCAGCGAAAATTCAGTTGGCCAGAGATCCCCAGAGGAGAGAGACCTGTGATACTGAGCTGGACAATGACTAAAAGCCTATATGACAGAAGGTCTCTCTAAAACTGATAAGCCAACTCTGAGAACACTGAAACTAAGTTAATATTGAGGTACCTCATGAACTCTTATATTTTAACATTCATTGCTGTCACTGCATTCTGTATGAGCAGTTATTTTTTACTTGCCTGAGAAGACCTTCTACCCAGGACAGCCAAGGATGGTTTGGTGCTGTGTGTGTGTGAACACATGACATCTATATTGTGATTCCTTATGGTATGACAGAACTGGCAGAATACACATGGTGAGTCTCCACTAATAAGTTCTTGCCCCAAACCAGTAGAGAGCATTTATTGTGGTCTGTAGAGTAAACTTTGCGAAATTTAAGTTAAACAAAAGGAGATATTATTGTGATGGTTGAGCCCATAATCCCAGGAGAATCCTTTGAGTATTTTTCTTTTAATCTTCTAGAAACTTTGTTTCTTAATAAGTACTTTTTTGTCAGATTTAACAAAAGGGCATAACATTTCTCCTTCTCCAGAGCTGTATTTTATTGTTTCTCTTCATTCTAGTAAAAGAACGTATTTCTTTGTTCTATAGGCATGAGCCTTGGTACATGTGCCCCATAGAGAGCTGCCACTAGAGCACAGATCCTCCCAAACTTGTTGACAGATGTGAGGAATGTCTCATCTGATGTCCGGTTTTACTTTCGGACAATTATGAACTTTCTATCTTAACTTGGAATATATGCCACTCACCATTTATATATACCTTTCTTGTATATAGTTAATAAATTTATTGTTATATTCTCCAAGGCGTTTGGTATCAATGTATGTGTATGCGTCTGGTCATATGTGTCCATGCTGAAAGAATTCTGGGCAAGGTCCGACCCAGTCTGACCTTGACAATTCTCATTGGTCAAACACTGACCAATCAGTTCAATATTCTGTGGTTCCGTACCCCTTTGTCCAGTAGATTAGACGTCGGCAACGAGAGATTTAATCCAGGTTTGCTGTTCTATATGACGAGCGGATAATTGCTGCCGCTAGGAGGGTATGCTTTTACGTGTTTTTGTGTGTTTGTTCAAAACATAACTCAGCCAAATATCAACGAAATTCTATGGAATTTTAAGTTCACCTCGGGAATAGGCCAATAAAGAACCGATTAGATTTTGGTTTGGGTCCGCTAGTGATCCGGATCCAGGAAGGACTTCCTGGAATATTCACAAATGTCCAGTAACATATGCCCGATCGAACATAGGAATATGGGCCGAATAAGTGAATGCAAACACTTGTTGGAAAACATTTGCACCAATAATTACGTTAATATGGACCAATAAGGGAAAGGAAAACAGTTTAAAACGAATAACACAGTAACCAATATTAAGGACAACCCGCATGGTGGAGGCCTGCATTCCTGAAAATGCATATTTCTTGTTACTGTTGAAAATATTCATGTGTCTGCGAGAAACCTATGTTTGGATATTCTTAAATACATTTCGTAGGCAGCGGTCAGGCTACATTCAGTTATAAACTCATATTACTTAACCACTGCATTGTTGGCACTGTTTATGTGGTATCGCCACAAGAAAAATTGGGAAGAATGACCAATGTAAGCGGAGTATTGTCGGTTTCACACTTGGTCAGACCAGCATATTCCCAGCTCTGTTTATTCAGGTTAAAGGTGTTCTAGATCAAATGTTACGTGGGAACTACGTAGGGTTTGTAACGCATTCCGAAATAAATGCACATGTAAAATGTAAGAAAAGTTGTTTCCTGGAAATATGACAAATTCTTTTTTTTTTTAGTTTGACAGTTGACTAAGGTAGCCCCAGCCGTCCCACAGTCACAATCAGGAAGAGGTTCATCTAGAGAAGAAATGACCTCTAGGGGAAGGTTGATGTTTTGTGAGTTCACAATGTCACATGCGTCTTGTTTAACGTCGTATTTGTACATGTAGCATGTATATGTATATGTAAAGCTTGACACTCGCAATTCACTCATTGAGATCTAACGGACCGAAATTCCATCAACGTGATCTATAAATTTGATTCCAGTATTTATGTGATCTGACTATTATTAATTCTTGTCACAAAGTGCCTTGTGACTGTACACATTTTCAGGTTTTGTTTTGAGACAGTGTGGCATGCGTGATGTCAAATGGCCTTTCAGACCCCCCCCCCCTTGACCAGCGAAAATTCAGTTGGCCAGAGATCCCCAGAGGAGAGAGACCTGTGATACTGAGCTGGACAATGACTAAAAGCCTATATGACAGAAGGTCTCTCTAAAACTGATCAGCCAACTCTGAGAACACTGAAACTAAGTAAATATTGAGGTACCTCATGAACTCTTATATTTTAACATTCATTGCTGTCACTGCTTTCTGTATGAGCAGTTATTTTTTATTTGCCTGAGAAGACCTTCTACCCAGGACAGCCAAGGATGGTTTGGTGCTGTGTGTGTGTGAACACATGACATCTATATTGTGATTCCTTATGGTATGACAGAACTGGCAGAATACACATGGTGAGTCTCCACTAATAAGTTCTTGCCCCAAACCAGTAGAGAGCATTTATTGTGGTCTGTAGAGTAAACTTTGCGAAATTTAAGTTAAACAAAAGGAGATGTTATTGTGATGGTTGAGCCCATAATCCAAGGGGAATCCTTTAAGTATTTTTCTTTTAATCTTCTAGAAACTTTGTTTCTTAATAAGTACTTTTTTGTCAGATTTAACAAAAGGGCATAACATTTCTCCTTCTCCAGAGCTGTATTTTATTGTTTCTCTTCATTCTAATAAAAGAACGTATTTCTTTGTTCTATAGGCATGAGCCTTGGTACATGTGCCCCATAGAGAGCTGCCACTAGAGCACAGATCCTCCCAAACTTGTTGACAGATGTGAGGAATGTCTCATCTGATGTCCGGTTTTACTTTCGGACAATTATGAACCTTCTAGCTTAACTTGGAATATATGCCACTCACCATTTATATATACCTTTCTTGTATATAGTTAATAAATTTATTGTTATATTCTCCAAGGCGTTTGGTATCAATGTATGTGTATGCGTCTGGTCATATGTGTCCATGCTGAAAGAATTCTGGGCAAGGTCCGACCCAGTCTGATCTTGACAATTCTCATTGGTCAAACACTGACCAATCAGTTCAATATTCTGTGGTTCCGTACCCCTTTGTCCAGTAGATTAGACGTCGGCAACGAGAGGTTTAATCCAGGTTTGCTGTTCTATATGACGAGCGGATAATTGCTGCCGCTAGGAGGGTATGCTTTTACGTCAAAACATAACTCAGCCAAATATCAACGAAATTCTATGGAATTTTAAGTTCACCTCGGGAATAGGCCAATAAAGAACCGATTAGATTTTGGTTTGGGTCCCCTAGTGATCCGGATACAGGAAGGACTTCCTGGAATATTCACAAATGTCCAGTAACATATGCCCGATCGAACATAGGAATATGGGCCGAATAAGTGAATGCAAACACTTGTTGGAAAACATTTGCACCAATAATTTTGTTAATATGGACCAATAAGGGAAAGGAAAAAAGTTTAAAACGAATAACACAGTACCCAACATTAAGGACAACCCGCATATTGGAGGCCTGCATTCGTGAAAATGCATATTTCTTGTTACTGTTGAAAATATTCATGTGTCTGCGAGAAACCTATGTTTGGATATTCTTAAATACATTTCGTAGGCAGCGGTCAGGCTACATTCAGTTATAAACTCATATTACTTAACCACTGCATTGTTGGCACTGTTTATGTGGTATCGCCACTAGAAAAATTGGGAAGAACGACCAATGTAAGCGGAGTATTGTCGGTTTCACACTTGGTCAGACCAGCATATTCCCAGTTCTGTTTATTCAGGTTTAAGGTGTTCTAGATCAAATGTTACGTGGCAACTACGTAGGGTTTGTAACGCATTCCGAAATAAATGCGCATATTAAGTCCTGCTATAATTTTGGGATTTGACCGTGGTCCAAGAGGAGCGTTATACCGCTTTAAACTTTGCCGATGTACACGTCCCCTAGCCACCAAACTCTGCGCAGATGGTTTCTCGCGTCGACGATGTCCCTTGAGTACCTTCATGTGGCAATATCGTACCCGGATAGGTTTATTTCTCCCAGTCTCTCGAGCTGCTTATGGGGGCTTCCATTTTGCGTACACTCTAAAACCCGGATGTCACAGGTCGCATGTCGAAATTATCGGTAGACCCCAAGTATAGTTAATCTTTGAACCTTAATTATTAAGCCAAAATGCACCCGGTGCACATGCTGTCAGTTTTATTTTCATGTGTTTGTAACATTAAACGGCAAAGCAGACGAACGAGAGATGTGTTAATGACAAACGTTGGCATTGCTTCACATGTTCTCACAAGCAACAGCCAGTGTGCTATCAATCACCGAGATTCATGGTTTTTTGTGTTCTTCAATATGGGCATTGAGTTAAATAATTTGTTTAGTAACAGCTTCTAAAAATGTCCATACATCCGTCACTGCGGCCTTTTCACACAAACGAAATTTTTTTAACGGTAAATTCATTTATGTGTGCCCACTTCTGTGAGTAAGCCAAAATGACATAAATTCTTCAGATAAGGCAGATGTTCAGCTTGCTTTAAATATACACAGATCATGCGATACAATTTACAATCTGCTTCCTTGACCTTCGAAGAATATTTATGTTTTCACTTATTTTTCCGAATTCAAATATCAGCTGATTGCCCTCACAGGTATCCGATAGTTATTTGACTGATGGACCGTCGGACCGTGCTCGTTGCATCCGCCAGTAGGGTATACGTCCATCCATGTTCTTGTGCGTGTTTGTGTTTATTCTCAGCATAACTCACGCAATCATGAACGATTGAACCTGGGACTATGGGCCGAATAAGTGAATGTAAACACGGAGCATCCCAGATTGCAGATTTCTAGTTTATATTTATATAATTATAGGTCCATGACCTGTAGGTGGTATCGCATTTTTAATGAGGAAGAAGTTAACAGTGCGATATGTAATTATAAAACCACGTGGACTTAAGGTTTTGTGAACACAGCATGCGGAATAAGTCAGTGCTGTAGTTGTAATCTGTCGTACATATATTCCAATCAGGACATATATTTAACAAGGACATCTGTCGACAAGTCCGAAGAACCACAGTGGCAAAGGACGTTTGCAAATCGTGACCTTTCAACTTCCGCATAAATGCCACCAATCGCCTTAGGATACATTTTTTTCCGCTTATCAACATTGTTGTGTTTACTGACAATCTGTGTCTAAACAACTTCAAATATCCGTCACAGGAGCGTTATAGGAACTAAATACAGAAACAAAAATGAATTACCTAGCGTTCATCAATGTGTGTGTTAAGTAAATTCTCTAACAAAGGAAGGTGATAAACTAATTTTAATTGATATGCTATCGATGTCACAATTCATAGTCAAACCATTTAACTTTGGATTGTACAAGATATGGGTGTATTAATTTTGGATTAAGAAAAACAACTTTATAGACCTTTAATGTTAATGGACAATGGGCACCCAATGTCTATGAACAATGGGCACCCAATGTTTATGGAAAATGGGGACACAATGTTAATGGACAATAGGCAATGATAATTACAGGGACGTGTAAACTCTAAATGAAACGTGAAAAACAAAATAAGAAACATTCTAGTTTCCTGTTATATCTTGGCATTGAGGAATACCCGGCCATGCAGGCAAAATATTGTATCGCTGTAATACGCTTCTCAATCTGCCCGATAAAAACAGTGTATATATATATATATATATATATATATATATATATATATATATATATACACTATTGAATGTGTTCATTTAATTTTATTGCCTATGCCGGGAAGGTATGCGTTTATCTTCTATGTGTGTTTTGGTCTTAGGGTCTGTTTGTGTGTTTGTTCACAATATAACTCACGCAACCATAACCGGAATCTCATAGAGAATATCAAGAATGGGCCAATGAAAAAACGGTCCGGTTTCGATGTGTATCTGGATATCAGATCGTAATCAAGGAATATCCACAAATTTAGAGTGCAGAATAAACTTGGGAATAAATGAATGCAAACACCAATTTTTTTTTTAGC
This sequence comes from Sipunculus nudus, assembly GCA_026874595.1. Taxonomy (NCBI): domain Eukaryota; kingdom Metazoa; phylum Annelida; class Sipuncula; order Golfingiida; family Sipunculidae; genus Sipunculus; species Sipunculus nudus. The sequence continues at coordinate 33,387,106 of CM049306.1, read as the reverse complement.
ATCCCACAATAGCGCCCCCCCCCCCCATCAAATGACCGAGGCTTGCATTTCTTAAAATGCAGATTTCTTGTTCAATATGAGTTCTGATCATATCCATGTGCGTCATTAACTCCCTCTTGAAAGGTTGTGTGCTTCCTTTTTTATTGCTCAATCAAATTACCACAATAAATATGACTTTTTTAATTGCTTGTTTAGAGTTTTTGTTTGCATTTTTGCTTTTTTTCGGGGGGGAGAACACGTCCCTCTCGGGATTGAAAATTGATAATCATTTCTATGTTTTCAAATGATTAAAAAAGATGTAATACACAATTTGATTTTTTTTTCAAAAACTTTTCATGTCTTTGCACCAGCAACCAGGAAATGGTATTAAACCAGGTTAGGGTTTAAATCTGAAAATGAAAGATGTCGGCTCTTATCGGACTACTGAATTTGGTCACGTCACTAGGGCAGGTTACGTTATCTGCAAATCTTGCCCGAGTCTTTCTTTTAAGGGCCGGTAGTGGAGAGTGCTTATAAACCTGTTCCATAGTGACAACCGTGATACCCGCGATTTGCAGAAATATTAAAAAAATTGGCTCGCTAGATTGGCACTTCTTGCAAGGGTGCCCATATTAGAACAGTGGGTGTTTAAGGACAGTTTAAACAGCACATAAAATGGCTTTTAACATTAGAAAAAAAATGAACCCAATTAAAAAATGTAACAATATGCAACAGATATGAACTTTGGAATACAGCATGCAAAACTTCAGATGGTAGTGATATGTAATAAATATAGATAAGTGATGGTTTTGTTTAAATGGTATTAAAATAAGGACGTTTGAAATAATATAACAGTTATACACGTTCTTTTTTATTGTAATTTGTGTTCTTCACTTTCTCTAGATTGCTCCTAATTTCATGGAAGACAGCCAGGCTAAAATTGGTCAGCTTCTTGATGGGCTCATTGGTTCAATTAAACAGCCCGGAGTTTAATCATCTTTGAGACAATGATATTAAGATTACTTGATTGCCCTCCCATCCAGTGACTGTTTGAGATTTCACTCAGCCACTCGGCACACATTAATACCCTGCTATTGCGAAACAGCAGCCTAGAGTTTCATATTAGACACACTAACAGAATCAAAAGACACTAACCGAGCGCATACATCCACCAACACCTTGATCGGTATCCACTTAACTGACATTTAACCGAATTTTTCAAGGCCTCAAGGCCGGTTTTTAAACAATTTTGCTAAAAGTTTAGACAAAAACAGTAGACTAAAATGTTCTTGATCAGGACCAAGATCCGTATCGATACGTCCAAAATGGTCCCTTGAAATTCGAACTTTAAGAGAAATTGCATAGACAAACCAACAAACAAAACTGATAACATAAACTTCAGCTATATTTCTTGTGGGAATTACAAGGCATCACTCAGAGAACATATACATTCTTTTTACCTCCAACATTTATAATCAACCATTAATTTCTTGCCCAAAACCCACCCGCTTTTTAGTGTCAAATTCCAACACCAGGTGACAACTCTTCTTTCTTTATCTGTCCCAGGTCCTAATTTTATTCTCACCTACCTCTTTACAAATCTTTAATAAAATTTATTCATAACATTTTGATATTTTCTGTACGAACAAATAATAATACAAAGACACAATTCTATACAAAACGGCAGATGAAGAGACAGGCAAGGGTTGAAATATAACTTCTGTCCGACGTCTTTGGTTTTATTCATATTATTATATTAATTATAGTAATAATAATAATAAAAAAATAATAATTATTATTATTATAATTTTTATTTCATTATTATTTTCTTCATTATTATTATCATCTCCGACAAATTTTAGGCATATGTATCATATTTAAATTTTGTTAATCATCTTCTTCAATTCTTCCAATGGTTCTTTTGATAATTGGTTATGAGCATTTTTTCCGCAATTCCGAAAGTGAACTTAAGTGATATAAATAATACGTCACATGCTGAAGAAACCCTGCAACTTTTTAAGACAACAAAGACTGATACAAGAAATCAGCATTCTAAGAAATGCAAGCCACCGCGATGCTCCCAAAACCGTGTTGCATTCAATTATTCGGCCCTTATTCCAAGGTTCAATTGCACATAATTGAATGTACATTTATGAATATTCCTTGATGACATTCACAAACACACAAACACACACCCGAACGGGGATGAACGCATATCCTCCTGGCGGAGGCAACAAGGAAAATACAAGGGTAAAAAGGTATGTTATATGCCAGATTAAAGGTCGTGGATATTTACGATCCGGCATATAACCCCGATGATGCTTCTATATGAAGTCCAATCGACCATATGTTAAACATAAAATGTCACCTGTGTCTCTCAACCACCTGTTTTATAGCGACCAATTAATCGGCTTATCGTCTCGTCGTCTCATAATCCGCATTTACCAGTGCAGCAAATACAAAAAGGACATAAACAGGGAAACGGGAGACCTTCAGGACCGCAGTCAATGGTTGAACGGTATCGGCAGATCAGACAGCGTGCCTTTTATGGTCGGCTTTGAACTCTCCTTTGACGTGATACATCTCTTTGAAAATTCCCTTTATCTGGCGGTCAAGTGAACGATCAGTGCTTGTCCGTCGCACGGTAGAACCGCATAAACATGGATTTACTATCTTTCGTAAACTGATTGACACCTCACCGTCTCAGTCGAGTAAGAATCAGCAAGCAAGTAACAAATTCGTAGATTTATAAATGTAAAGAATATTGAAGATTTTGAATCGCAATTTGTGATAGCATATACTTCTTCGATTTGAGAATTCCGCTGATTTACCCCTGTAAACGATGTACGTGTCCCTGTTGCCACCAAACTCTGTTCGTAGGCAGGTTTACCCAGGACGGATTTATTTCTATCAGATTCCCGAAACCGGTTATTGGGTCTGCCATTGTCCGCATACACTAAGCCCCCGATGTCACATGTCGAAATTAAAGGTATACCGTTAGTTTATAAAAAAAATACCGTAACAAAGGGATATATATTACTCACAATAACTCCTTCATATAATCCTTTGACTTTTTTTTATAACAAAGGGCTTTTTATAAAAAAAATTATTATCTTTTATTATAACATTCATCTTAGTTCCCTCTTATATGCCACCCATCTACTTTTCTTTAACTCTTATTATTTAAATAAAGCGTTTAAATGAAAATTAAACAGATTACAAATGTTTGGAAGGCATTGGCGAACAGTGATCGAGCTGAAAGGGTATTATTCTTTTGATTTCCTTGCCTAATTGGACAAATTGTTTTTCATAGAGAGAGAGAAATATTTATTTTTGCTGTACACATTGGTTGTTAACCCTGAAGCTTAATAAAGTTTTATTTACGTCACAGGTACGTTTTATTAACTCTTTAAATAACTATGAATACATGTTAATTAATTAGATTAGTGAATAAAATAATTTTTCCTGTAACTAGCACTGTAATGTTCGATAGTTTACTTTAAAGATACTATGTAATCAGATTGCAAAGATAACCATCATTAATATATATGACTGATCACAATGTGACATTATATATAGTGTAACTATCAGATAATGGCGTTACAGGACTAAAATCCACAATTTGGAACACTAGAAGGCCACATCGGTAGCTAACTAAAAAGGCGAAAGCAGATGTTGGTAGCAGCTAGAAAATCGTTCTCACCGATCACTTTACAGAATGTCAGTAATATTTTCAGACTCTGAAACATGACCGTGAACAATATGTTGGAGAGAGACTTTTTTACTCTGACTCAGATTCAAGAAATATTGGCAGCTGGGGCACGGGGTTCAAGAAACCCGTGGAAGCCTCGTCTCGGCCAAAATACGAATTCATTTGTTTTCAGTTAAGGCTACTTGACTAGTAGTGAGGAACAGCACAACATAAAAATGACTGGCCTAAAACGTTATTTCGTGACTAAGTGAAGTGTGGTTAAAGGAATAGAATTACGTAGCCTGAAATATTAGTTTTGTGATCACATGATGTATGCGAAAAAGACTTTTTTCTATAAGTTTTTCTTTTGGCAATTAGTCGTAGATACTTACAGAAGAAAGCTGTGGTAAACTAACTGTAAACCCTTGTCCCCAGATACGACAGGATTATTTACAAAACTAGAATGCCAGAAAAATTGAAAGTACATAATTCGCCAAACCATCTAGACCCTACACCTTTGTTTAGATCTACATAAAAAATAATTGAGGTCTTCCAAGGCTCATGCCCTTCTCCTTCGATGGGTTTTCTGGAAGTAGATTTTTGCGTTATCCTACCAAAAAATAAATATATCCTTATTGGCGGAAGTAATATGGAATATAGCACAGCGATGTACAACACCGACTCATCATTAAATGGTACTCTGAGAGAAAATGTGTTAATATTATTTAATCAATAGCCTTGTCCTTAATAAAGATTTATAAATCATAATGTTGGACACACAGTTCCAGGAAAGGATCCAGACTGCCATCCGTCTTCCAGCTAAAAATTAATAGATAAATAGAAGGAGGTAAAAACAGGAAAGTAAAAACAATTTTAATATACTATATGTTTAACCTAAATTGTGTTTCTCGATGCAGTAAACTCAGCTAGCCGTTGCATACTGACAGGGTCAAATCTAGACAGTTTTGGATCTAATACTTATTCACCAAATGCTTTACATTTGTGCAAATAAATAATTAACATATTTGCCGGCGAAAAGAAGAGGAAACCACATTTTGTATTATGAATCTCCTAGCAATTTACATATTTGTCCCGACATTCACATTTTTTTTTGTGTGCAAGTAACTACATGAAATAGGTACTAGCACATGTAATCATAAATTCCTTAGCGACATACATAAAATTATTTGTTATGTCTGTAAACTGTAACTATTTCAGATAAAGACTGTACACCTACAGTTAATTGATAGACCTTTTCAGCTTGTTTTTGCATGCACCATGCACTTGCTGCATTAAGATAAATGTTAAACTGTATACCTCTATACAAACTGTAAGCCATTTTCTGCCATGAATATACTCTTTCAAAATTAAAATTGTAATGACCTTTTGAATTCTACTACTGTTGAGGGAAAAGGGTTTTTTTTTGTTAACTAGCGGATCGATTATGTAAAAACACGTCAAGCGTTTTATTCAGTTTTAATGGACAATATTGTTACGGAACCTAATATCAACAGATAACGTATGCGTGATGAACATAAATTTTGTAATGGAGATAAAAAAATCAGATTCTGTAACACTAGGCAGCGTGATAGTCTAGGGGAATGAATAAAGAAGTCAGTGTTTTTTTTTTGTTTGTTCACAAATTATTATAATTTATTCTTAAAACAATCCTTACATTAAAATAAACTAAATCAATAGTCAATTTCACAGTAACAACAGTACAACAGCAAATGAATAAAAGTATATAAATAAAGTGTACAGTACCTGGATACCACCACCGTCACAGCGACAACAAGTCCTTTATAACGTAATACCGAGATGAACAGTTCACATAAATCTTCTCAGAGAATAACAGACCAGTTCATTAAAATAATCAATCCATTGTAATCCCAAAGTGAAGTTCTTGTTATAATCCCGAAAGTAAGCTGAAGACTATATAAAATCCGTCACAAATTTAGAAGAAAATCTATAAATGCTGCATTTATCGGAAAAGGTCCACTCTTCTGTGTCCGCTGGAATACTCTCTCACCTCTTCTCCCGGCCCCTCAAACACAGCCCCTTATTTATAAATTCTCACCTCAAGCCGAGAACCTTCCATTTCTCGAACAATCCAAATAACCCAATAGTACACACGTTATAGGAAACATCTAGAACAACGAATGCTGTTTATCAGGGTTCACACGTGGGCCTTCCCGGCTCGGCCAGGCGAGAAAGCCCAAGACTGGCTGGACTGGTACGCGGCTCTATTAAGGCACCGCTGCTCTAAGCCTATCATAGAGACGGGCGTACAACGCCATCTTCAGTACTCCCGGCAGACTGGTTCCAACTCCAGTATGTATTATATATGATATAAATAAGCATTTCGTTTGCTCAGAGAAGTTGGCAAAAGTTGGCTGTACATTTCTTGTGACATTTATGATTAAATTATGTTACAGGTGCTCTTTATATTGTGTAAGACGGGCGTAACACGTGTTGTACCGCCCGTGTCTGGCCGCGTATTGCATTCTCTGTTTAATCCGTACTGGTTGAACTCTCGTTGTCATGCTAGCTTGGGGCTTTTTCGCCTTGCTGAGTCACGTGTGGACCCTGGTATGTAGAGACACAGCGATGTTCTTCTAGATGATTCCTGTATTGCGTGATTACTGTGTTTTATGTTAGATCCTTAGACTCTTCGAAAAGTGGAAAGTTCTCGGCTTGGGGCGGAAAGGTATAAATAGGGGGCTGTGTTATAGAGACGAGAGAGAGGTTAAAAAAGATTCCAGTGGGGACACATGTGTATGTCAGTTTGTCGGACCTGTCCGATTATACAGTAATTTCAGGGATTCTACTATTACTAACCCTATACAATTTAATGCTGTCTGCCTCAAGTTTACTTTCTGGATTGTTACAAGAGCTTTACATTGGACTGTTATTCTCCGAGAGGATTGGTGTGGAGTTTTTCATCCGGCAAAGACATTTTAAAGAACTTATCGTTGTGACGGGTGGTAACCAGGTACTGTGCACATTGTTGATTTTACTTTGTGATTGTATTGATTTGTTGTTATACCGCTGTTTTACTGTATAATTGTATTGATTTAATATATTGTTACGTTAATGTTAGGGTTGTTTTAAGAATATATTATAGTTATTTGTTAACAAAAAACCACTGACTTCTTTATTCATTCCACTAGACATTTCACGCTGCCTAGTGTTACAGAATCTGATTTTTTATCTCCACTACAAAATGTGTGTTCATCACGCATACGTGATCTGTTTATATTAGGTTCCGTAACAATTTATAGATAATGATTATAAACCAATGCCACGTACAGTGGAATATCAAAGATTCAGTTTATTGTATCACCTTTACATCCATTTTGGATGTAAAATTTTTGTATTACAACTCATTTTTCAATATTTGGAATCTATAAATAACTAAAGAAAGTAATTTTATAAGGAATCTTCACGGATAACCAGCCAGGTTCGTGTGAATGTCCATGGCAATCAGTATGAGCGTGCAGACTGGAGTTGGTACCAGTCTACAGGTAAGTCAGGAGTTGCAACTGAAAGTATTTAAGATCGCGTTGTACGCCTGTCTCTATGCTTGGCTGAGGGCCATAATAGAGCAGGTACCAGTCTAAAGACTAGCATGACCGCCGTGTTTACACGTGGGCCGCACCCGGCCAGCTAGAACAAGAAGCGCTGTAGCAAAGCAACACCAGGGCCGTAGCCAAACACGAATCAGAATGTCAACAGCGCACAATAAACAAGACATGTCAACAGCTCACAATAAAACAATCATATGTAACAATATTTATTAAAGGAGGGAATGTAAGCCCTATTAAAAATTAACTTTTGCAGTAAATCAATTCTAGAATTAAAGAGCACGATGTAGGCTCAACGATGATGTCATACGGATCAGCATAGTATTTTTAGAAAACAAAAACGATATTTCAGCTTTGATTATATCAGCCATATGTCATTGCAACATTATGATGAAATTCAAATGCCAGAGAGGTAACACATCTAGATGAAAATAAAAAAAAAATACAAAGGCAAGATCAAATAATTGTTTCCTGCAACATTTACGCCTTGTTCGTTACCACATCAATGATATATGCGGTCCATTCAAGAAAATTAATTTCAAAAAGATTTGAATCATTTTCTCCCTTTGATTAAAAAGCATGTGCATAATTATATCCTAAAATATCTAAAGTAAATTTTCACAATGGCTTCATTTATGAAATCCCCTGTTTGGCTCCGAGGTCATTTTAATCTACTCGACTGAATCTCCTATGACGATACGTTAAAGAGAAACTGATTTTTTAAAGTGTGTGTAACAATGTGGCCTGAGCGGCACTCTGGTCCTTACTGAGTTAATGCCGTTAATTTTCCAGTTCCCTTTTGGCGTTACAATTACATGGCGTCACAAGAGGCTAATGGGTTTTCTGAGTAATGTTAACAGGGTTAATCGTCAGTGTTGAAGGCCATTTTCTGGGCCTTTATTTTGCTTTAAAAACGCTGCCACTACCGCAATATATTTTCCACGCCGGTCAGTGTTCAAGACGTGTCTCATAATCGCTGTCAAATTACTGTCTCCTCATTTTTTTAAAACATGAGAATAAACTGGAAAGTTTGCAGAGACGGCTTACCTCCGCCAACATCTGAATAACAAGACGAATATTATCACCCGAATATTATTCATGTCCTATTCAAATGTTTTCCTATAGTACGACAGCGTAGGGAATATGTATGTGGAATGTGTGTTATGGCTCATTAGCTCGATGTTTGCATCACAGGTCATCTATGCCCGCCAAAACAAAACGGACTCCGATTGGATTACCTTTTATAGCAAATCGCAGGCGTAGAAATCAGTGTCGTCAGTTTATCTTCACGGGTGGGGATTACTCGCGTGGGATGGTACCGGTATTCAAAGACAACTTTAATAAACGTTTATATGTATTACTTTTATTGTCTGTGTGACACAATTCAAATATGTTACAATTAAGAAACAGGTTTTATGAAGTAAGGTATTATGTTTTAAGTATAGGTTAATTCTAAACCAGGGACAGGTTACGATATTTCATAGTAAACTCCGAAACCAAAGTCTCTAATTCTAATTATCAATATATCTAATTTTTTAAATATAATTATTATTCTCTGAACAGTGGAGGAGGTGGGGGGTGATTAAATTTGCCATCCCCCATTGCTAAAAAGTTAGGATATATATCGCTATCCCCCTGTATTGACGCCCCTGGTAGAAATCATTTCCACCCCATTCAGAAACTTACTTTTAACCTTTCCCATTTTGTGAAATAATAATGCACAATACATTCCCTACGCTCTGAACACAGCTCGTGGCCTCCCGGAGACCTTCCACGGTGTGAAAAATGGAAGGATCCTTCAGGTTTGCCAATCTGCCAAACACCCAGCAAACTGATGCTGGGTAAGGTAAAATCTGATTGGCTCAGCGTGTAAACAAAGTTGACTGCGGCCATACGGAGCTCGTTAAACAAAAACTGATTGGCTCAGATTGTAAACAACGATGGGTGCGTCCATGCGGTGCTCGTCTTGTTGCAGAGAGGGAGAAGAAATTTAGGACAATTAACTGACCCAAGAACACACCAGCAAGTTAGTACAGAGTCTCTCATTAAGGTTACGATTGCATCCTGTGTATACCAACGGGGGTGGTTAAATATTACGCAGGAGGGAATTACATAGAGACAGCACCGCCTGGTGGCCAAACCTGACGGAAAACCGCGATTTTGTGCAGCGGTTACAGTGGAGCGAATAGTTCAGCAAAGCGTTACCGGTGCGTACACATTCCCATATTGAAAATAATAATAACTTTCGTGGGTATATCTACACTGTCACAACATTCTCAAAATGACATGTATTAATTAAATTCCGGCTTCGTTTACTTGGGAGTACAGGGGTAACGTAATTTTAAATAAGTTTATTCTTTGAGTAACGTCCAGCGGATCTTGCACATCTGATCTTCTTTATCTTAAGTGGTTCTCTTGCTACCAAAAAGCTTCTAACGATAATAATATCCGTTGCCCTGTTACGCCTATACATTTCCTCTCCCATATTACACCAACATGTTCCTTAATCAAACCATAATTTGCGGATTTTGGGCGCGGTCATCCCTAGAGAGTTTGTCCGGCTTCTAATTGTAAGGTACGGATCTAATTATCAACATACTCTCTCCACACATAGATTCCTAATTTGAATCGAGAATGTCCTATTTCCTGTTGAATTTCCGTTTCCATTTTAAAAAATCGAAACCGTCCATGGGGGCAGCCCATCATATGTCAAGACTAAAACCCGGGTGTCGCAGGTCGCATGTCGGAATCTAGGTAAACCGCTGGTATAATATTACAATGAAAATTATATTCATATCCCGAGAAACTTTCAAAGGAAACCTATTGGTTCCCTGTGTCTTGATAGACATGTTTAATGTAAGCGATACCTTGACACCCGAAGCTCCTGAAGGCTTAGCAAATCAAATGGTAACACATTTAATCGTTTAAGAAGCATCTAGCTCTTTCACATTGAAGCAATTGACCTGAATAAATATAAATTGCTTATACACATAATATCGTTATATATTCACCAAACTTAAAACTGGAATACGGCTATTCTGACATTACAATCAATCATCACATTTTTATATTATATATATTTACCAACACATACCAAGCCGAAATAATTACGTCTCCCTGCCAACTAAACTACAGCCGTCAAAGAGATTTGCTTACTGAGCCTAAACTTCGACATTTGTGTTCAGCGGCGTAACCAAGGATGTTGAAAAATATTTGTCACGAATAATAAATTATCAATCAGAGTTGTACATGGAAAATAACGCCTAAATTAGAAATTTATTTCGTTGCTTACATTTTAAAGAGACTCAATCTTGTGCAAAGCATGTTGATTAACACGAAAAATAGAGTCTTCTCCCCGAAATAAAAATGGTACCGGTCAAAATATTACCCTGAAAGCAATGGCGTACTCCTGTTCAAGAGTGTAGAAAAAATGGACCTGGCTCGATCACCGGCGCCAGTTTGAACATAGCGTGAACGCCTAATGTTTTCCCTTTTCTTTTTAGGCTTATACCGGTGTTTCACAACCGTGAACGTTCATGTTTGGACTGATCTTGCTTTTAACATCCGGTCATGCGGCCCTGTTACGGTAAACAAACACATATGGACCATGTTTACTCAGAAGCATAACCAAAACAAGGTGTAAAGTAGTTAATTGGAGTTACTGAGACCGTGTCCTGGGAGGTGGTTTTGTCGGGAAACATTTATATAAATCAAATTATAATGTGAAAGAATAGGCATAATATTGCTCCTGGTTATATCCCTTTAAGTATAGTTTTTTTCGAGAACCCCTTAATATTTCCACATATGTATTTGTAGGTATCTGTTTTTCGTGTTTAGAGGAGAAATAGTTTATACATGGCTGGCTTAAGTGGTCATCTGTGGTCCATGGACCTAGTTGGCTTTCTGGCCCATCTTAGTATTTGCATGAGTGTGCAATCGAACAGTTTAAGTCAAAGTTTGCAGAACGAATTGGGGAGCACGTCTCGAAATACACGACGACCGATCGATGGCGGTACAAGCCTTTATTACTTCTGAGCAATAACGAGCGAGGTCAGTCTATGATGTTTCAACAAATCAATACTCTCATGTGGATCAAGTGCCTAATTACTAATACCCCTGCCCCTCGAACGGGCCGTATGATGCGCTGAACCGTAACAGAAGGCCAATCAGACATTGGACAACCCTGTTTTCTTATATGATCCTAATCACCGGCATTTCATATTCTTTTTCAGGTCAGTAAAATGATAGTATATTTCTGTTAGATGATTATAGAAGATTATAAGTTATAAGTAACTGGACGTTGTAGTCTGAGCTTACATTGGTACATAGGCCAGGATGTTGTTAGAAATGGTAATTATGGTTCAGTAAGTCCATCACAGATCAACTGCAGACAGTGAGAGATCAACCAGTGAGAGAACAAGCAAGTATGCCACAAGGAAATTTAACACTGTCAGAGGATATCTCTCAGTCACCAGATTGCGGAATATATGTTTGAACTCACTAACTTTAAGATTTTTGGAGAAAAAAGTGTAAAATATTCTATAGGTAGCATGGTGACTCGACAATACATACACGCAAAATTACTTCTAGCACTCACAAGAGAATTTTATCGAGTTTAAAAAAAGATAAAGGAACACTGGGGGAAACATAAAAAATATCAAACGAAATATTCCCCGAAGAAAAAACAGAATGGTTCTTTTATAAAACTGGTATATAAAGCGGCAGCACTCTTTTTTTTTAACACATTTCTTTATTAAGGGAAAATGGGCAGCTTCACTTTATATAACCGACTCTGTCGGTACTTAGCGGCCTGTTTCGCTGCAGTCTGTGGGTAGCGACTTCTTGGGACTCAAACACTGGTACTGCAGCGTCAAGGGACCCCGGAGAAATATTATGTACGACACGGCAACTACATTTGACAGGAAACCAGTGATCCGCTGTATCCGGAATGGACGCCTTAAAAAGCAGGACGAAACGCCAGACTAAGGAGGAGGCAGGGGGGTCCTTCAAGGACTTAAAAAAAACACTCAGCTGAAAGTCTTCACAACTCCTAGAACCTAGAACTTGTTTTATTTTTTCTAGAACTAAAAGTGAATTTATATGGTTGCTGAGATAGCTTTCCATTAGTACACTCTCCCGTTGAAGTCATTTAAACCTGACGAATGCGTGGTTAGCCCTCAAATAAAATTCCTTATTTCTTATCTTTTAAATCTTAAAATCTTTCATAGTTTTATCCTCCAGGAATTAGCGACAGTTGAATTCAAAATTGCACAGCAAGACAGAAATTTTAACAGGATTAATTCCATTCATGACAGTAGCGATTTTATATATGTTTTTGATGGACACGATCAGAAACATCTGATAGTTAATACTGAACTGAATTGTTATAATAACAACTCGGTTATGGATGTTTGCAGACGCCTTCGACCAATTAGATTTAATCGATTTTTTCGTTGTGAAATTTTCAGCTCTTTTCAGTTGTAGAGTCTTCTTGCCAAAATTCATTACTTGTCGCACCCGATGACCCCGTTGCCCTGGGCGACGTGGGTTTCATTTCATTGTTCATTTATTCCCGAATCCTGAAATCAAGATTACAATTTCATTTGACAGCAGGACATGGAATGGTTGTCCCGAGGACCAGATTTGTTAAAGCACCACCGATTTGTGTTATATTTAATAAAGGTTTAAATGTTATTTAGATGTTTAGCCAAGGAGTATCTACAGCGTGCTTACAGCCCATTCAGTAAGTGGCAGGTTAAAATACCGTATAAGTCCAGTTATCCGAATAGTGGATAAGATCCTTCGAATAAAAGGGCATTTATCAGAATATAGTAACATTTTAGGGATATTGCCACCCAATAAATTCGGAGCCGAGATCGGCCTATCCGAAAGAAAAAAAAAGATTGGTGTCGCAGACTGTTTCAACCCAAAACCGGGATGGGTTCTGGGAACAAGAGCGAGATTAAGATCTGACACATCAAAACCAAATGTTTACTTAACTGTTATGTACTCCATCTTAGTGGGGGGGGGCAATGATTTAAAAAGTACTTCTTAAGCAGTTGGGGCTGCATTATTTCCATCCCTGTTACAGTCAAACAAAAAAGCTGATTATATCAGCAGTCTAGAGACTCTGCTCGATTCACAATGTATTGGAAAATTTCGATTCCTGGGTAATCCTTTTTTTAACAAAAACATTATCATAAAACATCTAAACCAAGGTTAGTTTACTGCCACCGTCTTCTCGATTACGGATTCACTGATCGGCAAACAGCAATAGCTAGGTCTCATCAACAGTAACCGCTCACTGATGGCAGAAAGATGTCCAAGCACACAAATTGTAAAAAAAGTCAACAAACAAACAGAAAAAGCTTCATGGCCAAAAACATAATATATGTATCTTGCTACAATTTGCGGAAGAGGGGGTGGCCATCCCCAGTGCGTTCCTCAGTGGATTCTACTTGGAAGATACGGGCCTTATAGCAACCAAACGCTCCCTCAGCAGCTATATCCCACCTTGAGACTGTCTGCGTAGTATTTTCCTGTCTTTTTACATGCCCTTTTCAAACCCTGACTTCGCAAATTTTCCCAACCGATCAAGGGGCTGCCATTTTGTGGAGATACTACAACACGATAGCCGCAAGTCGCATGTCGGAATTTAGGGTATACCAATAGTTCATCTACAGATATTTTATAGAAGAAAGTGGAGGGAATTACGATAGAGGGGCCTCTGAATTTTCAAACGTCACCGCAAGATAAAACTGTAGATCATGACGAACGGGTGAAATCACAAACATACCAATTTATACAGAAGATATTTTCTTTTTTATCGTAACCTAATTAAGGGATATCAGATTATCGGGTTTTGACTTTCATTATAGTCCTCATGTTCAGTGATGTATATCTATAACTTTATTTCAAATATGCGATATTACATATATTTATGTTGGTCATTGCATAGACATTTACTGCTTTTCAAAACTGGTCTACAGAACTCAACCGCAAATGTTTCACTAAGATATCCATGTGGCTTGTGGAGCTTGTGGATGCTCTGATTTTTATCCTGTTGTTAAAGTGGACAATGCGGTATAAATGCCTGAGAGCAACTGAAGCTGTTTCTATTATTTCCTGCAGATGTTATACAAACATAAATGCATCTCCCGAACAATAAAGGTTTCCCACAGCATTCCTAGTGTCAGGTTGTCAAGCGGTGAACAGTAACCTCGCCAGAAGTGCCGGTTTCTTTGTTAAACTACCTTATACAATTTTCGTTTGGCATAAATAAGCTTGGCAAGAATTTTTAAAATGTGGCCTAACGTTTTCGGACAAAAGTATGTTTTTGTGTTAATATATTAAAAGTATTGGTTATGTCTGAATATAAAAGTCTATTTTAGTCTATTTAAATCAAGAGACTTTGGAAAACATAGCGCAGTTATGTCGCAAAGCCACAGAATAAGATCAAAAGTATTGGGCTGAGAGAGAATGGAACTGCTACATGAATCAGTGACGCAGTAATTGAAAACATATATATAAGCTCATATGGAAGTTTAACTGTTAAATATCATGAAGAATTAAGGTAACTTATTTGTCCATAGCGAATAAAGCAAGATATTTCCTGCTCAAATTCAAGGTTCACAGGTAGGGCTTTCCTGGATACACGTCGTTGTGACATCAAAATAACTGCCGCCCGACTTCATTATATCTTGACTTGTCAATACTGATCACACGCTTTTCGGTATATCTCTTAGACAACAGATCGGTGGGCCAAAACCCCGTGCCAGGGTGTGTACATTGATCCTGTGCTTCCCAACCTCCAAAGAACAGAACAGACGTTTATTTAAAAAAACCTCTGGTCCAAAGTTCCAAACATTTCAAAAGTATTCAGTCAAATAATTGCATGGATATAACCTAAATTAGCAATCTAAAATTAATAAATAAATGATATCATTAACACATATAACATGACTGCAAAATTTCCTACACAATTTTCATATATTGCCCTGATCAGTGAGTGTAAAACATTTAATTTAACCATCTATTATTCCTCAATATATACATGTGCAGCAACATTTATTTTTTTTCAAAATAATTGTCTAAATTAAATAATTTAATAATATTTTGTTCACTTGGATAAGGTCTTGTCTGAAGTATTTTAACTGTAAATCAATACATAATTTACATTCTTGCATAAAGTGAGCTTCATCCATTTTGTAGCAAAGATATAAAGAGATATCTCCAGAGAGACGATATATATATATATATATATATATATATATATATATATATATATATATATATATATATATATTAAGAACCTACAAATGTAAGGGACATGAGTCGCCACAATCGGTAAAATCAGCGCCAAAACCTAAGATCCAAGGTAATGTTAATATACATGAAGATACCACCTAACTTCAGCATTGTTTAGCTATGAAACTTCTCTGCCGGTTTCATTATCTCTAACTTATTTATAGCTGCTCTGGTCACTAAATCATATTATGGTTATATTTTCATTTCTATTCCGTTGGGAAATCACGGAGGCGAGTAGCACTTACCCTGCAGGGATAATTTTTGCCTTTTGTTGCAATAATTCATCTTAATTTGATAGGATTAGTCCCGCACGTAATTGATAGGGCTACAGTTCATGGATAAATGCCAGTAACGTACAAATTAAGTTTACATTTTCCGGTTTGTTTAAATCGAAAAAGTTTCTGTCGTTGATATGGTTTAATTTAACTTTTTAAAAAAATGACAACAAAAAAAAACATGCAAATTTTTACATCAAGATTCAAAGGAAGCATACAGTTTTGAGCTAAATTTATTCCCTTCGCTCACAATGTGACAAGTCATTTATGAACACTCAATGTAGAGGCATGGGTTAGTTTCTATAGTGTACTGTAAACATGATGTCACATTTGTATCAATGGCAAGTTGCATCTGTCACATACACGTTATATATATATATAATTATATATATATATATATATATATATATATATATATATTACACATAAAAACACAAGACGGTAAATATTAAATTTAGAGGGGTGGGTGATAAGATACAATTATTGATCAAGCAGGACTAAAAACGAAATTGATAATGTACGTGCTGCTCCAGTGCTGTTTTTCAACGGGAACGATAAGCTCTCAAGCTTAAGTTTTCTCTCTCTCTCTCTCTCTCTCTCTCTCTCTCTCTCTCTCTCTCTCTCTCTCTCTCTCTCTCTCTCTCTCTCTCTCTCTCCTTCTCTCTGTGTGTGTGTGTGTGTGTTGCAGAGTTAGCTGTTGTAATAACGGTTGAGTGATCTGTGCGTCTGTTGTAGAATTTGCGATGCATTTGGGACCCATTATCCAAATGATACAACCTGTGGACTTCTTGCGGGAGGAAAAGCCATCCCTGCCGCTCAAGTCAAAGGGAATGATAAAGGAATTCATTGAAAGACACTCTGGTATCGCTTTGGATTCAGACTGGGGGTAAAGATTAATTTATGTGTATAGTTTGCACAGTGCTCCCGCAGACGGGGTTTCATGATTTACATTAAGAGAAACCGTACACAGTGCAGTACCACATTAGTGCCTGGTATCATCCTCAGGTCAGAAGGTCTCAGTAATATGCTTGAGATCCATTGGAAACAGAAATCGGTACCAACAACAAATATTATTGGACTTCTTGTAACTGTTTTACGACAGTCACGGATCTGTATCTATCCCCCATCCCTGAGTCTCCACTGCTGGGTATTCTCACTGTTGTCTTTAACTCAGATTTATATTTAATTCTGCATGCTATGGTTGTTACGGAACCTAATATAAACAGATCACGTATGCGTGATTAACACAAAATTTTGTAATGGAGATAAGAAAATCAGATTCTGTAACACTAGGGAGCGTGAAATGTCTAGGGGAATGAATTAGGAAGTCAGTGGTTTTTTGTTAACAAATAACCATAATTTATTCTTAAAACAACCCTAACATTACAATATACTAAATCAATACAATTAAACAGTATAACAGCGGTATAACAACAAATCAATACAATCACACAGTAAAATAAACAATGTGCACAGTACCTTGATACAACCACCGTCACAACGATAAGTTCTTTAAGTGTATATACTCTAGGAGAATGACAGTCCAGTGTAAAGCTCTTGTAACAATCTAGAAAGTAAACTGAAGTCCAAACAAGACTCGTCACAAAATCCAGGAGAAAGTCTGAAGAAAATCTATAATTGCCGCACTCGTCGGATAAGGTCCCACAAACCGATACACACGCTTCTGCGTCCGTGGAATCTTCTCTGCTGCTCTCTCAGCTCTAAAACACAGCCCCTTTATATACCTTTTCACCTCAAGCCGAGAAGCTTCTATTCCTCGAACATTCGAAGAATAATACATTATACACGGTAAGCACGCGTTACAGGAATCATCTAGAAAAACGACGCTGTGTCTCTACACACCAGGGTCCACACGTGACCTCGGCCAGGCGAGAAAGCCCAAGGCTAGCATGACAACGAGAGTTCAACCAGTACGGATTAAACTGAGAATGTAACAAACGGCTCGGCGAGGGTGTCATAACACGAGTTACGCCCGTGTCACACAATAAAAAGAGCACCTGTAACAATGTAGAATATAATGAAAAATCTATTGGTCAGTTATCAAAAATATGTAACATTTGTTTCCCACTTAGTTATAATATCATATAAAAAACCATCACAAGTGTCCATTTTCAACTTCATAAACTGCAAAAATAAGCACATTGACCCCAAAATTTTATTTCATAATTTTACAAAGTTTGGCATGTAGATTTCATGTGCAAAATATCTTAGAAATTCCATTGGTAGAAAAAGTGTCAAGTTTCCCCTTTATATAGTTCCTCTAACTCATTCTTTGTAAATACTAGCGATAAGGCTTCATGACAGATCCTGCTTTCTTGTCATTGCTTTATTACCGACTTTACGGCTTTATTAATACATTTATCAAAATTAGAGTTTACCAGTCAGTAAAACAGGCTTAAAAATTGAAATGCGGCAACCTAATATGTAACGCGGACACGTTCATGGCAGCTGGAAAAGCGATTCACCAGTTTAATTGAAATAAAAACTATGCGCTGGCTTATTGCCGTGTTCCATCTAAATGAATAATTATTATCTCATGACCTACTTTAACATTAAAGGACATTATTAATGAAGCACGCACACGCAATTTTAAATAACAGTCTTAATTGAGATGCCTCAGTACACAAGCAAGTTAGTTTGGTCATCTGGAGCAATTCCGTGACCGTGGAGAGCAAAGTTTGGTTTCTCAGTCGAATTGTCGATTTGTCTTCTATGAAGGTTAACAAATATTTATCCGGGGAGTCCCTCATGAAAGTGTGGGAGGAATCCGTGAGAGCCGGAATACCAATATGGCCGCCATCCGCCATTTTGAAATTTATTTTTTCAATGGTTTGACTTACATTACTATTCAGTATATGGATATGGGGTATTGGGGGTCGAGGAATTCATATTTGATGTCAATTTTGTTATTTGGCCTATTTTGACCTTAAAATCCAAGATCGCCGATGATTTTAAGTTGAAAAGGATAATTTGACTTTAAAGGGGCATAATCAGAAATAATCAGTTCAGTTTTACATTATGCGAATGTTTTCCAGCAAATCTATCCAAGCACACAGTCACAGTACCGCTCATACGGCTGTTTAACACCTTATTATGGCTCTGCGTGTTGGTAAACACAGTCCACACGTGTATCTTTACCATAACAAGGCAGCGTGACCGTAGGTCCGATTGTGAGCCGCAAAATGTGATGTTTCAGCCAGCGGAAACATGTATTACATTTTTGGGCCGAGTCAGTAAGGGCATCTCCTGATTGACACGTGTTGTGGCCTTTGCGCAGCACGCGCAGTGTATATGTTGACACCTGTGATTACGCCCGGTCATCAACGGTTTCAGGGCAATACTTTGGCAGATATAAATTTATTTTAAAGGGAAGAAGCTATATTTCATGTTAATTCAACATGCTTTATTGGTGATTGTCGTATATTTGTCGTAATATTATCGTAGGACCAGCAAAGTGAAGTTAAGTGGCTGATTTCTCCATGGATTGTTTTTTTTCTGAATAATAATGTGAGAATCTGCTGAGGATGTCTCTCTGAAAAGTGTATGATCACGAATTCCAAGATGGTCGCTAACCTCCATTTTGAAAAGTACTGTTCCAGTGGTTGTGCCTGCTATACTGTGAAGTATGTTGATTATTTGGTTTCTGGGGTCGGGGATTTCATATTTGATATAAACATTTTAATTTGATTCATTTTGACTTTGTAAACAAGATGGTCTCCGATTTTAAGCTAAGTTTTTTTTTAATCTGTTGTGTAGGTTACACAATAGATTCTATTTATCCATTTCCTAGTTGATGGGTGTTCTATAAATGTTTATTTGAAATTAAGTGGGGATTTCCCTCGGAAAAGAATTAATGGTAACAAGCCGACCTCCCGTGTTCGATTCCTGGCATGCCTATGAGAATGGGAGTTTTGCATCATCTGAGCCTTTAGGGAATATCATGAATAAGTTGCATTAAATCAATCCCAAGAACTGATGTTTGTTGAAGTCTACAAGTAGTGCTGGACAGTAAAAAATGTATATTATAACGTTTCATATTATCATCTTTGAGATGCATGATATATTCATGCGATTTTAACACAGTTCTGAGTGAAGTTCTAATTCAAACATTATTCATTTTTCACTCATGTATAAAAGTGATATTACAGTCCTGTTATTTAACCAAACAGGAATAAGAAAATTACCACAATGGCAGTTCAGTCAAGAAACCATGTTTTCATTAATGGTATTTTTCATATGCAAATAAGGAAACCTTTAAATGATTATAATAAATGAAAAAAACATTGTATAACACACTGCTGCATTGATGCAAGAAGGGTGCAAAATATTCATCCGTAGTATACACATCTATATTTACAAAATAACACGGTGAGTACTATCCTTTTACCTTGCATAGTAAATATTATTTATATACGTTTAGCAACTGAAGCTACATTAATTAAATGTAGTTTAAAAAGTTTGTGCAGTTAAATATTTGGCCAGCAACAATCAAGTTTATTAATGATGTAAATTTAAGATTATTTATGACAATTAATTAAAATGATCACACTATGTAGAAATTTACAATACGCATGTTCTCGTTTCTAGAATATAATAAAAGTTAAAATAACCCAACAAACGATGCTTGATATCTTTTAACTGTAGTGTTCTAAAGTTTAAACTACCCAAGGAAGATACTTGATATGTTTTAGTATTCTCTCTGCATTTACAAGCTCACACAATGTAAATGAGACTTGAACAATTTTACTATGGAATATTATCTAATGCAGTTTTTCTTTTATCAAATGCATGATATATAAAGGCTGCAAAACTAAATATTATGAATGTATTTTTACTTGACATTTTAAATGGAATGGTAAATTGTTTACTTTAGACATATATTTATCCTTAAGTTATCATAGTTCATAATAAAATAGTCTTCATCTTCTACATATATGCTTCTCCATGATTCAAGCAGTATTTACAGAGTGTTTCTTCCCAATGTATGTTCTTATGACGACCGTGCTCTTATTCAAGTTTGTAGGAATATGTTCTTAGTATTGCCAAACTGGTTCTATATCTCTTATTTTGAACGAATGATAAATATGATTCTATATCTAATGCATTTTCAAATATTACATTTTAAGTTTTTAAACTTTCATTTTTTCTACACATGATGTTCATTATCCTGCAGTCTTTGCTTAAAACATGACAAAAAATGAGTTTATATCCCCTACATCTTGTGATAGCCATGCATATCCAAAACCCAGTGAAAATAATATATGTTTTTTATTCTTGTTGCCCAGGTTTTATACCCTAATAATGTCATTTGTATAGTTTATTGTAATACTTATGGTGTGTACTTGTTCTATTTCATCTCTTTGATATATTCCCATAGCTCGTTGCCATCAGACAGAACTGGTAGTATCATTTTAACAAACAAGGAAAACGATTCTTAAACAATGATATATTTGTTCTCAGAAATAAACTTTTTTATCATTAAAATAGATTCATTTGCTTGGCATACCAGTTGTTTTTTTTATTTATTTTTTTTTTTTTCATTTTAGACCATTTAAGAAATAGAAGTAAAGTGCCCCCCCCCCCCCAAGTATTTATAACTGCTTGCCACTTCAAGATTTTTTTCACTTTAAAGTACCATTTCTCATATCATTTAAACACAATTTCATTTGAACACAATTACCGCACGACGCCTCTCAGTCAACCAAATCTCCAGTATACTTCATTTGATTAAAATCATAACAGTTAGGCCAAAAAAAATAAAAGAGTATGGTTCTCAGGCACTTTTTTTCAGAAATCAATCCGGGCGGGCGGTATTTTTTTTTGTATGTTTCGATAAAATGTTATATGATCAGGGAAAAGCATGTAAATGACATGTTTCTTCTTGCTAAGCAGGCAAAAGCACTACATAACAAAGGAAATCGTATCGAAATTGTATTATTTTACCATTTTGAATGACAAAATCACAATAAAAATGTTTGATGCGGGGGGGGGGGTTAAATTGACGCGGGCGGTGCCTGAGAACCATACATTTTATTTATTTATTTTTTTTTTTTTTTTGGCCTTATTTCATTCAGAGAAGGTGGAGAAATACTGTCGATGTGTATTTAAATAAGCATTTTTCCTAAAACACTTAAAAGAAGAAAATTCAAGTGTGGACCTGACCTAGCTTCATATGCATATATGCATGGAGCTATATACATATAATTAAACATTAAAGTTCAGAGAGTGCATGTAGAAACGTTAACATTGTTTTATTTGATAAATACATTTCAAAGGATCATACTCGAACTCAGAAACTGGTTCGATCACGGGTTTCAAAAGAGGCTGACTGCTAGTTAAGTCGACTTGAACTCGAGTGCATTGATTTGGGCTCAACTAGCCTGGTACCAGCTTACATTATGGTGTGCAATTACTTCGCCGTGGCCTTGACTTTTCTTTTCAATGTACATGTATTTTGAAAGGTTAATTTTGCGATAACAACTGTTTTGCTAACGTTATACTGCATATAACTATCTTCAGCATAATCAGTACTTCCAGCAGAGCGTATTATGAAATCTAAATAACAAAATTAAAGTTACCTCGGGCTAAAAGTAAGCGGCCTAGGTTTCAAATCGGTCGAATTGCAAATTTGACGTCAGGTATGAATTTCTCGATCCAAGAAACCAAAAAATCCACAAACTGAACGGCACTGCAGGCAAAACCATTGAAACAATACATTTAAAAGTGGAGGAAAGCGACCATCTTATATTTTGGTTTTTCCATCCTCACCTTCGCTGGAGATAACCTTGCCGGATTCTCAAATTAACATTCAGAGAAACCAAATCCATGGAGTAACAAACCGTTAGAGCTAATTACGGATGTTGTATGACAAGTCTGAGAGAAAAGATAATTTTTTTGTTTAAAATCAACAGCCATCTTAGAGTTAAAGCTAAAAAAAAGTCAGATCTCAAGTTTAACATAAATATGAATGTATGTTCCTAGAACCCAATAACCCCATAATCCATATACTGAACGGTATTGTGGGCCAAACCAGTGAAAAAAAATCAAAATGTCGGATGGCAGCCGTTTTGGATTTCGGGGTCTCACGGATTCCGTCCACACTTTCACGAGGGACACCCTCGATAAATTTTGTTTGATAAACCTTCATAGAAGACAAATCCATAGAGAAACCAACCTTCGCTCTCCACGGCCAAGGAATTGCTCCAGATAGCTCAACTAGCTGGCCTGTGTAATGAGGCATCTCAATTAAGACTGTTATTTAAAATTACGTGCTTCTTCTCCCATCATTGTCGCTGACAAATATTTAAATGTTCAACTATGTTTTACATTCTAGCATACTATGATAAACATAAATTGGCCCGTCATTAATTAATCAAATGCTTACATGACAAAACGATTGCAGTGATGTCATAAGCTCTGTAAAAAAATCCTGCCCAATGTATTTGTGAACTAAAAATCTGAATCCTAATGAATGCAAGCCTCCGCCATGTTTTAGGTCCCTCATGTTGGATGCTCCAAAACGGTAAGTGCATTCACTTATTTGGTCCATTGTTCATTCGTGTAAAAAGTGACTCTACATTTGTAAATGTTCGTTCATGACATTGCTGACTCCGGATCATATGCCGGGTCAACACCAAAATCTAATCGATTCTTCACTGGTCCATTCCCGAAATGCCCTGCAAATTTATGAGATTCCTATTATGATTGCTTTTGGTAAATTTATGAACAAATTTAAAAAAACACACAAACTGGGATGAACGCCTACCCTCCTATCGAAGGCAACAACTGAAACGCGGAAACCTAATATATAACGGGAAAACGTTCACGGTTACTGGAAATGCTATCGCCAGTAGGTAAACCCGACTGCTCCCCTGCATCCTAGATGAACCACAATAATTGAATTGAAAATTATGTGCTGGCTTATTGCCGTGTTCCATCTAAATGTACAATTATTATCCCTCAACCTACTTTAACATGAAAGGACATTATACATGAAGCACGCACACACCACTTTACATAACAGTCTTAACTGACATGCCTCATTACACAGGCCAGCATCTCCCATCAATGCCGATTACAAATATTTAAATGTTCAAATATGTTCTACATTCTAGCTTACTGGCGGAGATGAAAACATAAATTGGCCTGTCATTTATTAATCAAATGCTTACAAGACAAAACGATGGGCGTGATGTCATCAGCTCTGTAAAATTCAGTTCAGTGTCTTTGTGAAAGATAAAGACCATGCACCGGGGAGTTTATACATGAATCTCTGTTATAATTGAACCTGGTCGTACTGGACTTTTGTCACGGAACTTCTTAGTGGGCAACTCCACGATTATGGTCTTGAACTGTCGGAACCATCGCCACAGGCAGCAACTACATTTTTGGATCAAGACAGAAAGCAGTTTTTTTTTCTTAATCAAAGCCTGAGAGTCTCCAGGGAGTTTCTACAACATTAATTAAATAAAATTCGATAAAATTTAATAAAATATCTGGTACGTAGGATATTAAATAAGCTTATACATTGTCTTATCCATTGCTTATTCGGATATTATATTTAGGCATGTTATTTCTATTATTTGATATTTCTATGTGAAAAAAAAGTTCACCTATCACGGGTGTGTTGTTGTATTATTTATTATTACATAGTTTAGCCAGAGTCGTTATATTCCATCTGTCGCATTTGGGATGAAACTAAACTGGATTTCAATTACAAAATCATGATCATTTCGAAAATGTCACCAAGGAATATGTGCCGTGTTTCATCATCGTTCATAAAATTTATTCAGGGTTATCAGTAGACACATACATGTTTACAGGCGCCCCTGAGACCAATAAACGTACGTTACTGCTTGCACTTGACTGTCTGCAGTATCCTTGCCTTGGCATTATCAAAGTCATGACTGCAGCTGGTCAGACTATTTCATGGATTGCCGATATTTTCGATTCCGCCCTCTATCCTCAGACACGCTCTTAAAGACATTTTAAAACCCGAATTGTCACACGGTATATATAAGTGCTGTAACCAAATAAAATGTGACTATGGGGCTTTAATGTGTTAATGCTGATTTTTTCACGGGCATATGTCTGAATGATATAAATAACATCTTCTCATATTTTATGGATATACAGCGGTATATGTTTGATATAAAATAAATTGTAAAGTAGGTTTATTTCGAGTTGTGATGATTTTTTTATTTAAGCCTTCGACCCTTGAGTCGTTAGACTTAATAAAAAACATTTATGGGTCCTTGAGGAGGGTGGCAGACCTGCCAGGTGGTCGATAATTTTATTTCCCACTAAAATATGTAAACCAAAACGAGGCACTAGGTCTCTGTAGTCATCACTGAATCAAAATCAAAGGTAACAACAAGACAGTTCCTTGGGCTCCACTTCAAACATGTTGCCCCCGTCGAACGGGTTATTTCATAACAACTCAAGGAGACGCAAGACACTTCGTGAAGTTAATCAACACTACATCTTGAGAAAAGAAAAAAACGCTTCTAAACACACCATCCGTTGTTTACTTCCTGGTCACTGGAAACAATTGCCTTTGTATTTGATTACCAGAAGACAGTTAACATCTTCTTTAACTTTAGTATCTAACGAGGAAGCCATCTGTTACCTTGGTCTGAGTTTGATATCTGACTTTGACAAAGGCAGCCTAATATAGAAGATTAAAAGGCTTAATTTTCAAAAAGCAAAGTAAGCACATACCTCACACATATAAGAAGCCTCTTCTTATATACCTCTTCATATAAGAAGCGGAACATTTTAACATATGAGAAATCAATCTATATTTTACATTATATCAGCCCCACTAATGATGGTAAAGGTCGTTGGTCACATACAAACACATCCTCAGATGACAGCGGCTAATTGGATGATGTAAACATGTCATGTAAACACTCTGAATAATATTACCAATTGAAATATGGCTATTTATGAAGGGAGATCATAAGAAAGGGCCCTAAAGATTATGAAACATAAACTAGAGATTTATTTTAGAACATTATAGCCTATCACTTCCATATGCAGCTTTCTAGGAAATTATCGATAAAATGAACTTTTAAGAAATTTATCTCTGAAAAGCAGGGGATATCTGTTGGTGGAACAAATAGTGTCAGGTGTTATTGAGTTATTGTTCTTCTGTGTTTCCACCAGGCTATACGCCCCGATTTTATTTTTTATTTTTTAATTTTACAATTTTGATGCGCCTAAAGTTTTGGTTTATTCTGTGCTGACAGGTTTGGGATTTCTTCTGAATAGTTGTGCTTCAAAAAATGAATTGGTTCTCTTCTGCCTTGAACTCTAATGTGGGAAGTAATTTATCTGAAAGTTAAGTCAACATCCGTTTACGTTTGTCCATGTGATTTCCTGGCATGCATCGTTGTTTCTGCATGGTTATGCAAACATTTTTCTTTTAAGCTTGTAGTTTCTTTTTTGTATTTAAAGTGGAATTGTGGATAATAGCCAGGTCATAATTCTGATCAATTCAATTAAATCTTAAAAACGGAAGTAATACTTAAATCATGTTATAATAATTAAGCTTTTCTGGATTAGGAATAAATCATAATTCATAAACTGTTGTTAAGACATAAGAACAAACATTTCTGAAGTACTGTGCCATCCCTGATGCTGAAACCCTGAGAATTTTGCTAAACACGGCAGCGGTTATAACGAAGGCGATCTGGAAAGACTGCAGTGTATAACCGCTGCGTATGGAGTGTAGTCAAGCCTGAGATCCCAGGTCAACCCCTGGGCCTTATAGTCAGTGGACTACGTACGTCATACATCACAGTCGCCGCTTATTGCTTTGTGGCTGTAGATGAAATATCATCAGAATTGATTTCATCTATCACGTGACTTAGGTCACAATTTCTTTTGTCGAGATTAATTAAAACAGATTTGCCATGTTAATTTCCATTGCTACACACGGTTGCGGTAATAGTTTATATATATATATATATATATATATATATATATATATATATATATATATATATATATATATATATTCCTTAATTTCACGCAGTTAACCGCTTCATATAATTAAGGTCGTAAATCCTCTGATCTAAAAAGTTAAAATTTTAATGTTCAATGTGTCACTTATCGACGTCGTCTTCTTCCTGCAAAAAAGGACTGTCAGTTCATATTAGTTTTCAGAGTATAACAATTAATGTTTATCTCTCTACAATGAGCCTGAAAGAATACCTTGCTTGATTTCAACAGACTATATTGCGAGGATGTATTTTCTCGGCTACTGCCAGACCTAGCATTTTATCCCAGTTATTAGTTGAACACGTGTCAAGCATGCATTTTCAACAGGTTTACCCGTTCTTCCATATCCCTTCCTATAAAGGCCGCAATTCGAATTTTGACGATAATTTTGACATGCTTATGTCTGATCAGTATCTTAAAGTGACTGAACATTATGAAAATCAGACAAAAAAAAGAATTATATCATTCAGACTGATCCAATTTTATATAGTATATCACATTTCTTCACATTCGTGGAGTGACAGCATAGGATGGCGTCTATTTATACCTGACGGTGTATTTTATCATATATATATATATATATATATATATATATATATATATATATATATATATATATATATGAGTAACGAAGTTCTATCACCATCATCATCATTTAATCAACATCTTACAAACAGTGCCCCGAGCCCTGTTACTTCAGTCAACATGTTTGTGAGAAAGATGGACTGCTATTAATAATTGTTTGGGTTCCTTTCCTTATAGAGTATTGTCGGAATTCTTGGTTGAGTTACATACAAGTAATTTTAGATATACACTGATTTTGTAATTAAATATCGCAAAAACCGGTGTTATCTCGTTGGTGAATGTACGCAAAGATGAGCAGATGCGTGTACAAATAATGGTACATACAATTATGATAATGCCAAGACGGCTCACATTTTACTAATAACTGAATAAATCCATGTAGGTGTAGCTTTGTGCTTCGGTTGCGAGATCCCAAATTACTTCCTATGCTCCATACTCAGAAACAATTACTCGCACATCCAATCTACAATAATTCAATTACGGCCTCCTAGGTGTTGTCCATCAGGCCCAGGGAGTCTGCGAGCGCAAGGTTCAAGTGAAACAAGCACGGTTTCGTGCTTGCCCAAGGCCAGCAGGTGCCCGATCATAATGGAAGCTATTAACCCCTGACTGTGACTACATAGGGAGGCAGGATCAATTTTATATGATAGCTATGTGATATGTTTGCTGCTGTCAAATTAGCCTCTCACGAGAGCTCGCGAATACACCTTTACAGGTCTCTCCCTCTCTCTTCTCTCTCTCTCTCTCTCTCTCTCTCTCTCTCTCTCTCTCTCTCTCTGATAAAGAACTAATGGCTAGGTTTTAAAATAAATAAGGAATAAAGAATGGGGATGTATTGTTTTCTTACAATACTAGTCCGGGTAATGCATATATTCTGTACCACACATGTACGACTGGGCACTATTTATTGTTACGGAACCTAATATCAACAGATCACGCAGTCGTGACGAGCATAAATTTGGTTATGGAGATAAAACAAAATCAGATTCTGTAACACTAGGCAGCGTAAAATGTCTAGGGGAATGAATAAAGAAGTCATTACAATACACTTAATCAATACAATTTCACAGTATAACAACATTATAACAGCAAATCAATACAATCACACAGCATAATAAACAAAGTGCACAGTACCTGGATACCACCACTGTCACAGCGACAAGTCCTTTAAAATGTATAAGCCGGATGAACAGTTCACACAATCCTTCTCAGAGAATAACAGTCCAGTATAAAGCTCTTGTTACAATCCCGAAAGTAAACTAGAGACAGGCAGCACTTAATTGTATAGAGTAAATAGAATCCCTTAAATTACTGGAATTATCGGATAGGTCCCACAACTGACTAACACTTTTCCGTGTCCGCTGGCATATTTCTGTCCTCTCTCAGCCGGCTCTAAAACACATCCCCTTATTTATAACTTCTCACCCCAAGCCGAGAACTCTGCATTTCTCGAACAATCCAAAGAACCTAATATATTCATAGTACACACGCGTTACAGGAAATATCTAGAACAAGAATGCTGTGTCTCTACACGTCAGGGTTCGCACGTGGGCCGGCCAGGCGAGAAAGCCCCGGACTAGCACGACAGCTGTTAACACGTCAGACCCCACGCGTGGGCCGGGCTTTGCCGTCATGGCAACGGCCAATGCTAGCGCTGCACATACACATGCAATAAAAGAGACATCTGTAACAATATTACTCGGCCTCCTGCCGGAAATTTAGCATTGGTTTTAATTTATTTTTAAACGATAATAACAGCTAAATGGTAGGGCTAGGTATCGCCTACAAATTTCGTATTGCAATATATCGCGATATTTGGTGGCTTGTTGCATCGCATGCGATATTTTTGTTGGATAACATTAATAGGAAAAAAGTGTTTCCGGTAATATATATATATATATATATATATATATATATATAATTCATTAATATTATTGCTAATTATCCTTTATCATGTCAAATATAATGACCATATTAAAGTTTTTACAGATCAGTTTATTCCAAACACTAAATTGGACAACCTTATTACCTCAATTATTATCTCAAAGATTCATTAACATTTTTATTAATTATCCTTTATCATGTCAAATATAATGACACAAAAAAATTTTACAGATCAGTTTATTTCAAACACTAAATTTGGCAAGATTTTACAGATCAGTTTATTCTAAACACTAAATTGTGCAACATTATTACTAATTTACTTTTGTATAACAGTTCTCAAAGATACATTTAAAAACAAAGTTCCTTTAGGTTTTTTTGATGAAGTTGATTTCCAGTTAGAGACATCGGTTTAGTACAAAGCGAAATAGATGGTATGCATTAACAGCAATTAATGTACCACATCGCAAGGCTGTCGTCCTCAAACAATAGTACTCTTTATATTCTCTCCTAACATCTTACATTGCAGGAATGAGGTACAAGGCTCCGATTACTGCCACCATCTATCCCTCTCTGTGCTAAACCACACTCAAGATTTCTCAAATTGTTATTTGTACATGCAAGGCCTAAAGAAAACTTTGATTTTAAATGTTTCTTTGAGTACGGCAACGGTACTTTGGTAAGCAGTGATACAAGGGGCCGCTGGTTATTATTACAATAGTGACCGTTATTACAAAAGTGGTTGATCGACGAGGTCACTATTGC
Organism: Sipunculus nudus; assembly: GCA_026874595.1. Lineage (NCBI taxonomy): Eukaryota > Metazoa > Annelida > Sipuncula > Golfingiida > Sipunculidae > Sipunculus > Sipunculus nudus. The sequence continues at coordinate 33,357,014 of CM049306.1, read as the reverse complement.
AATAAAGGTCACTATATACTAGTGTTATAAAGTTTAAAAACAAAGGATGCTTTTGTGTGGAAATTTTTGTTGCATTGCGTCTTTTTTCAGGTTATGCCATTTGTTTGGAAGAATCTCAACGAAACTGAGAAAAAAATTCGCCGACAAAATCAACCACTGTTGTATAAAAAAATTACAAAAGTTGTTGCAACTGCGACCACTTTTTATTAATTATTACAACAGTGACCGTTATTACAATAGTGGTGGCAAAAACTGGCCCTCACAAACTACTATTGTAATAATTTTTAAATTAATATATTGGTTTATAATAAAAATATTACAAAAGTGGTTGCAACTGAAACCACTGTTTAATAATTATTACAATATTGACCGTTATTACAATAGTGGTTGATCGACGCGTTCACTATTGTAATAAATTTCATTTTAATATTTCAAAATACAAACTAAGGCTTTTGTTGGGAAATTGGGGGTTTATTGTGTTTTTTTTTCATTTGGCATTTGTTTGGTAGAATCTAAACGAAACTGAAAAAAATTCCGCTGACAACATCAACCACTATTGTAATAATTATTACAATAGTGACTGGTATTTCCATAGCGGTTGGCACGAACTGGCCCTTATCAACCACTTTTGTAGTAATTATGACAACAGTGAACGTGATTACAAGAGTGGTTGCAACATTGCCAATCGGATTTAGAAGATAATTATAAAACGCCTGTATCTCTGAACAGAATTTGTCAATAACAGAGTACAAGCACCATGCGACAACGAAATTAAACATTTGATTCAGATATATTGATCTAATATATTCGCCTGCATACCAAAACTCTGGAGACAACTTCCTATAAACGTTAGAATGCAGATTTCACTGATATATTTTAAAAAATCCATAAAGACTTTCTACTTCCCTCAGGCTTTTAGTGATTTAACCATTTGCGAGGAAAGGTTTATTAGTTAATCATTTAAATATCTTGCCTTTTACTGTTTTACAGTCAGCTAAAAAAATAAGTGATTCAGTTCAGAAAATAATATATATATTCTCAACTTGCAATTTAATATTTTTTTATTATCTTTTTTATTGAATTTATGCCATACCAAGGACCTGATCAACATATGGAAAAAAAAGGGGAAAAAAAGAAGATTGGTCCATGATCAATAGGAGTGAAAAATAGGAGCTGCGAATCCATAAAATTAATTTTTCTGTATGCCCTCTAGTGGAACAGCCGCAAACTATTCGCTCTATGTAAAAGTGTATTTTTTATTTATTGCTGTTGATCCCTGCACAGAATGCCTGTTGACAACTAGGGACACGTCAACTATAGACAATGGTTCCGTGACGAATTTCCGATCCGTGACTGACCTTGACAATAATCACGCAAGGTGAGTGCAAAATGGCAATACCGGTCCAATCCAACAATAGCACTTTAAGGACAGGTGCTGATACAATGTGAAGCAGGCGTTGTCCATGTTTATTTAACTGCCCAGTCTGGGTAAGTAAAACAACTAGCTCACGACTTTCAGTTTCACTGGTCTCGAGTCTCAGTCCACCTTTTCGCCAGAGGTCGTTTCTGCTTAAAACAAACCTCCTCCAGTTAGCAGTGTGGGACCGCCTGGACTATTTGTCTCAACTGTAATATCTCATTTGTTACATTTCAAGGAAACACCTGTTTAAATTTCACATGCGTACACGCTTACAAAATTTTATTAATTCCGTGAATTAAGTCCTCACCTGAAAAACACCTATGTCCATATGTTTGTTTGCCTTTAAAGACTTATTGTCTAACATATTGGAACGAACTATATATTAATCTTTTCACTACATTGATACTGCTCTGCTTGTGTATTTAGAAGCCCGGTGCATTCTGGCTGTCAGTTTTTGACGAACACAAACCCTAGCCAGCAGAGCCGTAATCTGGTGAGACCGGTTCTGTTCAGTACGGTCTCGGATTTCCAGATCTGGAACTCGTTCTTGGTGTCGCCTCTATTCTGGTGTCTGCTTCGAGAACATGTAGAAATAATTCAGTATTGTACAGTAATAATGCATACATGTTGTGACTGCTCTCTGTATAGTTCATCTTTCCTGAACGAGTGATTATATACACTTATGCTATGACACCTAGAGCTTATCGCTTCAGTTTTGAGAGAATATTGACCCTTGTGTGAGTAGCGCCATTTCGGCCTTCTGACATTTAGTATTCTACGACCAGCGAAGTGGCTGTCAGAGTGTCTTTATATTCTTAACGAGGAACGCACTTCTAAGACTCCATGAGGATGGCTATTTTTTCGTCTTTTTTGACAGCGCCCCATGGCATACAAGTACTCTGTCACCTGACATTAACCAGACCGTTTTTTTAGTATACTTTCTAACAATACTTACCATGAGTGAGAAAAATCTTGTTTTAACTCAGTATACTGGGAAATCCCTCCGCATGTTTGTTGATTTTCTGACGGCATGTATACATGGCTCGAACGGTTACTGGCCGGCAGCTGACGCGATACATGAAATGGGTTGTTACCATTTGGGTTCCCTTTCCGTTTGAGTTGTGAGTTCACATGTTTTCTTTTGTGTTAATTTTGTAGCTTTATGTTAAGATTATGGGTTGTTTACCACGACATGAATACAACATGATGGAAGACCACTGCAATACATTCCTCCGTAATGCTTTTATTTATTTATTTTTTTTTTTTTTTTTTTTTTTGGTGGAGGTAACCGCCTCCATTTTTTAATGCTTGCTTAACTAGGTATGTACATCTGCAGAATTAATTTTTTTTACTACGTGACAGGGGCTTACACGCGTCAGACAGGCTCTGTGTATCACTCCTGCGGGTCCTGGGTGTGTGTCATCCCCATTGCTGGATCATCACATCGAGGAACCCCCGAAAGGTGCACTTGTTTGTGAGTGAATCGCGACTGTTGGACACAGTCATCCCATTGAGCCTGCTGAGCGCTCACCCTGGGAGGGGTCCGACCGTGAAAAATCTCACCGCCTAAAGTGTAAGTAGATGACAGTTTAATGGCCATATGGTCTCGGTCTTTGTCTCCGATTGGTGAGCCCCAACTATATTGTCTTTCGTGTTATATTAAGAGCATATATAATTTGGTTATATGGGTATCTTTTTAGAAGTCAACATATAATTTGTGCAATATGGCTACGTACAAATATTATGTTAAATTATTATTATTGTTTTATAGTTATCATACCATGATTACTCGAAATTATGTATCGGTTGGTTTATCACCATTATTCCGTTTTATTAAGGGAAAATAGACATACCCTGAAGTATGTTATATTTAATAGCATTAACCAGTCGTGACTATTAAAGGTAAATTATCAATAATATGTGTGATATATCAGGATATTCGTAAATTCTCAGCAAAAGTAGATCGACACATTATGCGTGGACTTACACTCTCAAATTTACATGTTTCAAAGTTGTTATTGTTCTGTGTGTGAGTAAACCCAGTCAACGTGTGTCTGTTTACTACAACAAGACTTCGTGACCAGAGGTCAATTTCCCAACAAGGAGAAGAAACAGGAAAGAGGAAACACCGGTCGGAAGCTTGAAAAAACCTTGATTTGTGAAGTTACGCTGTACGCAGTACCAGGTCGCTTGCGTGCTATATTTATGGCCCTGATCAAGGCCGGTCCAAGCTTTTTGGCCAGTTGTATACAGAATCAAGCAACAGGGTTTGAAACGCAATATTGGTAAATACCATAATGTATTTAGGAGAAAACTCGATATTTTACGTATATTCAGCATGCCTGATATGTGAATGAGTCCCTTTAAGTTGCAACTACATATGGGTTCCACCTGTCTTCAATAAAATGACGTACAAGATGTCCCATAAGAAGACGTAATGTTGGGAGGTTTCGGGACGGGATGCATTACATGTATATACATGTATACTTTTGCGGTTGTAAGTATAAAATGAGCAGTTGTAATTCTGGATTGTGCAGTTCACAGACATGAAGACTAGAGGACCATAGGTCGATGTAGAAACATCCATATAAATGAACAATGTTGTGGGGGAGCAGAAACAAATAATACGTTTATGTAGGTATGATGATATTAAAAAGTTGCAGACCTTTCTAGCATAAAACGTGACCAAGTTATAATATTTCCGTGAAACTTGCAGGTTTGTCATATCAAGCAAATGCTACCATGTGCCGAAAGACCTCTCTAGCTTTAAAAGTAGCCGAGTTATAAGCGTTTCTCTGATATCACTATTTTTCTAGTTTGACAAGAAACGGTGCGAGATTTGGCTAGACTTATATTTTTGTCATGTCAAGCTGGCTAAATGTTTCCAAATGCCGAAAACTAGACCTTTCTAGCTTTAAAAGCCACCGAGATACAAGTATTTTGTGAAATCATGCTTGTCTCGTTTAGCGAGAAACGGTGCGAGATTTAACGAGATTTACAAAAACGCCTAGAGATATGATTATTTTACATATGAATATATCAGTTTCAAAATAATTTTGTTGTGTAGAAAGCCAAATAAATAAAGCAAGTACGATTTTGTAGGTTTTTGATGACCCTGACCTGACCTTTGACCTATATTGGCCCAAAACAATCGGCGTCAAGAATAACGGTTTCATTTGTATTTCTGTAATCATTATATCATTTTTATCATATTTCGAATTTAATATTCATTCATAAAATCATGTTTATATAAATAAGGTATATATACAAACTTGCGATTAACCCGTAATTGTAAGACCTCAAAATGTCCCTGATGATCCCTTGACCTTCAACTGCTACAAATGCTTCAGTAGTGGCTCTTACATGTCTCATTTTATGCTGATGGGTAATGCTTGATAACAAGTTTGTGCCTCCTTATCCGTTATATCCATACTATAAGTACTTTTTCAGACATTTTTTGTTTCCAGTTTATTTCGCAATTTCAGTTAGAAAATTACTTTTCGAAGAAATCATTTGGCTGGCTGTACACAAGTTCTCCAAATTTTTTATAATGAAGACATTCTGAGAAATATTTAGTTCTCGCAGTCACTGGCAGGTGGCAGCGTTTCCCAGAAATATTACTGAGACGTTTGCAATTAATAGTACTTTCCTGGTAACATGGTCTGCATACCAGGAGTTAGAAGAAGACAGTGGATGGCGGACGTACTATAATAAAGGGAGTATAAATAACGCCGCCATACGAAAAGAATACGGCTTGATGGTGTTCCGCTTAGTCACCTGTCAGCATACATGGCTAAGTTACATAAAGTCTGGCATCAAAACTTGCACGGGCTTAAAGAATGGAATATTGACAGAATTTAAATGGAAACATAATCATAAAATGAATGATACTATAGGGAAAAAAATAATATATTTTTAAGTTGAATAATATTCTGGTGACACAGTCTTACGATATTTGTTCCAAATTAAGCATAATGCCTAACGTCCGAGGCTTTTGTAAGATGAAATGCTAAATGGCTGTCTAGATTGTATGTTCAACTGATACGATTTGATGTCATGATGTAGGCATCCTGATTTACCAGATTTGTTTAACTGTGGTAGGGGTTATCTAGTTTCACTTTGATAATCATCAATTTTTTCACGAACTTTCAAAAAAAAATTGCTGAATGTGAAGATGTTTTGAGACTAAGAGACCACAGAAAATAAAATGTCTAAAGATTCTAAGTGTTAAGCTGAATAACTTAAAACAAATTATTACCGTTTTATTTACCTTTATTTATATAAAGTTGTGTTATGTAAGACAATGTTGATTTAAAAGATCTTTTTTTCAAGTTGTGATAAAAAGACGTGCACAAAAGTTTTGCCGAACCTCTATGCCACACGTACGTTCTAACTGTGAATGTCTCTTCATGCTAAAACAGTATGACGTTTGTCTTCTTGAACCAAACTACGCCATTTAATTGAGGTAAATAAGACTTCCTGTGTCGAATATGATGTAGCTGGGTGCATTAAGTTAAATGTTACACTGTCCTTAACTGAACTCAGTATGCAGAAACGCGACGAAACGGTAAAACGTTTCCTTCCTGAAGGCGGCAAGGGTTACATACATTTATTTTGCAAACATCCCTCAGTAACATTAATGGAATGTGCTGCCACCTGGAAGTATGTGTGTGCACTATAAAATGTCTTAGATATGAGGTATTTGGCTAACTTGTGTCATGCTAGACCAATGTTTCCTTCGAAAAGGCACTTTTTTCCTCTGAAATTGTGCAATAACTGAAAAAACCTGAAAAGGTATTGATATCACGTAAACGAATAAAGAGGTAGAAACTTGTAATCAGGTGTTTCCTGTCAGCATAAAATGAGACATGGTTGACTCGTCAATGGAGCATTTAACAGTTAAAGGTCAAGGGATCATCAGAGACAGACGTATTTTAATTTTAAGGTCTAACCCCTAAGCGGTTGATTGAGAGTTTGTATATATACCTTACTTTAAAGATATAAATGAAATATGAATGGAAATATAAAACAAAAATTATTTTTAAAAATATCACAGAAAAAAAGTCCGTCATATGGTATACGGCTTTGACATGAATAATCGACGAAAATCAGTTGATTGCCTATGTTTATACCAGTGCTTTTTCAGTTCTGTGACGGGGAAAAACGTAAGGGAATTATACAATTGCTAATTAAGACAATCAATACAATTACATCTGAAAATTAAGAAAAAAAATGTTTGCCCGCATTACTTTAAAGAATCTGTTGAGTTGATTTTCTTCAAATTTCAAATGATAAGAAAGATAAACTAGTGAACTAAAAGCAAGATCTATGTTTATCGTACTTGAGCTCCATCACATGTATGGTTTTTGAGAGTTCAAAACGTTAACTCAAATGTGTTTTGTTGAAAACTAGGTCACATTGACATAATTTCAGATTTAAAATTTCATTTCCAAAACGTCGCCCTGCAAGTGACATTGCAGTTTTGTGTTCTGTGAAAAGACGGCCGGGCGGAGGACGGACAAAGGATGATTTGTAATCAGCTGAGGCAAAAGTCATTGCACCATTCACGATCATAATTTATATTTATGTTTGAGAAAATTTGAAAAGATTGTTGCATGGTCTATACATGGTATCGTGAACATAAACCATGAACAGCTCGGTGTCATTCGCACGATACTTTCGGTAAATTTGAAACGCATATATTATCATATTGGCACATTTCGGTCAAACAAGGTCTTTCAATTTGACTTTCAGAAAAATCTAAAAAAAAAGGGATGAGATAATTTAAGTTCTAAGAAGGGTGTATCCAGGGGTCTTTGCTGTGCTTGCCACACATAAAAATTTATTCAGGATCCCTGTAAAATTCCGGATCTAGTGATGAAGAATGTATGTGTATGCGATCTTTGAGTGTTTTCTTTTTTTCACATTTGTATTGTGAAATGTGAATTTTAAACCGTTTAAGTCTGCATCCACTATTTGTTTCCCAATAACTTTCACTGATTAAACTATGTGTCGAGCATGATTTGTAATTTTCACATTTGTACAATTTTACAGTTTCATGACTTTTAAACATATCAGAACGTACGTACAATGTAAGAGTGCAGAAGACGTAGTTCAATATCTATAGCCCAAAGGTTGTCTTTATTTTTCGATTCAGTAGATTGGTGAAGTTATGATTGAAATTTGCAAGACTTTGAATCTCAGTTGGACAACATCAAGTATCTCTTTCTCTCATCGAGCGATAATTGCCAGTAAATCAATAATTTTATCATTTTAAGAAAAAGCAGGTTGCCGTCTTTGTAACATTATATACATGTAACAGTTTTTACGATAAACACGAACACTAAATTCAGAACTCATAAAGTTAGAGTGTATGAAATATGCTCTCGTTGGTCAATAAAATATATGGATTTTTTAGCATCCCCCCCCCCCCACGACTGCATATTCTTAGATCCATACCTGTCTACTGCAGATGTGAACCTGATATTTTAAAGAACATATAATCATGTTTATTGTACACTTGCCTGCACTTCAAACTAGAGATCAATCTGCTCGTCGTGTATTTGCTGTAGCTTACATTCCCGTTGACAGGTGGCAGCAGCTGTTGTTCCAGTGTCTTGAATCAAAACATACTAAAATTGTCAGTGATATATTCAGCAAATTGTTAAACACACCCTTTGTTTACGCCCCTTTTTTCAAATGATTGATTTCAATCAGTTAGGTGACAATATATCTATATATATATATATAAGCGTGGAAAAATTATGGAGCAGATAAATACTGAATAAATCAGCAGGAAATATGCATAGTAATAGAAGTACGTATTAGTCCATGAGCCAGTTGGGTTGATCGGTGCCATCTTTGGGGAATACTTCTCAGATTTTTTTTTTCGAAAAGATATACAAACCAACAGTTAGAAAATATGTGATAGCGTAGCACCGATAGTAAAATTTTGTGTGTATCGCCCTGTTTAAATGCCCACCTAAACCTTAAGCCATTTCGAATGAAGGAGTCACATCTTTCTTTACTTCGAACTGTACTAATGATTCGATGGGACAATGTTCCAGTATTGTACTGATATATTACTGAATTCGCGAAATATTCTTTACATAAATTGTTTTTCACGTTCCAAACTTCTTGACATTATATGTTAAGGATTTGGGCATTCTTTTATATAACGTTATATATATATATTTATATATAAATCGAAATAACCAATCTGGAGTTACAGAGTATTTTGTTAACAAAAGTCCGCTAAAAAAAGAAACATTTCTGCATATGTTTACAAAACATTAATTAAATATGTTTTGTGAATGTTAATCAAGGCTGATCAGTATATCAAACAACCTTACAATTTATACCTTATTCTCAGTCAAAAAGTAATAAGTCTGCCAAAAAAATTGTGATTTCTTGAAGTTGATATCAGATACTTTTTTAAATATAACGTACTATTAAAGTAGCTTATGAACGAGACTGGTTTTCTACCTGTAATTAAAAAAAAAAACATCCGTTTACTCAATCACGTATAGTAATACCTCGCCTATCGACCATCTCAGTTTTTAGCGACCACCCCAAAATAACGACCTCTTTTTCACGGTCTCAATTCTTCTTAGCTCTTTATTTCAGGCCTCGCTTAGACGACCACCTCAAAAATACGACCACTCTATCGTTATTTCGAGGTTTTATTGTAATTTGCATTCTATCAGACACTCATAACACACAAGGCAAATATAACAGAACAGAGGAAGGAAGGTCGATCATGTGCATTCTGATGAATGATTCAAAGGTGAAAATGAAAGACAGTCCTCTGGTTTAGGGGATGTCACTATGGAGGGGGGTGACCGTTGCTTTTGTGTTTAATTCATTTATAGTATGGCAAAGAATATGCTAAAGGACGGGTTGTTATTGAATGATTCCGCTGTGCAGTTACGTTAAGTTTAAATCTTTGTGATGGATTACTGTAAAATTATTATACTGAAAAAAGGGTGATATCCTGATACAATGATTGGTTATTATATCATAAAGAATATAGCAATAACCTGTTTTAATTTGTGGATTTCCCCAGTTCATATGTTAAAGTCACATCCAGCTGTTTCAATAAGGAATATAAGGATATATTGACGTAATAACATTTTTATACGTCCGTCTATTACGGGACGGTCCGTCCCTCTGTCCGCCCGTCCCTCCGTCTGTTATTTTTTTAGTGTCTCAGCGATAACTTTTCACGGCTTAGATGAACTTTTAAGAAACTCACCATAACTACTTACACATAGATTATCTCGCTTAAGTTCGATTATCCACGCATATTTAATAGGGTAATAAATTTGCAAGAATATGGATATTGATAAAACTTAAGAGAAATATTAACCAATATCTCGCCTAAATTCGATTTCCGGCAAAATCTGTGCATATTTTATCAGATCAGAGGTGACCAGACTTTGGTATAGTGCCGTGATGCCTTAATAAAAATTTAATGGATTCCATGAAACCTATTATAGATATTAACCAATAGAGTATCTCCGCTTAATTACATTCAAGGCAGAATTCATCCATATCTAATGAGGTCAGAGGTCACAATATTTGCAACTTGCTTATTATACACCATTTGCGGTACTCTTGTTGAACGTGGTATAGTGTTATTTAGAGCAATAATGAAACACAGACAGCGACAGCTTGTGATCGCAATATTAGAAACATTATATTTTATCCCTCCAAAAAACGGTAGTCACCTGTTTTAGGGAAAAGTTTTACACTAAAATTTTTTACACATTTGCACTGTAAAAATCCATGATATAAAGGTAACCTGCACGAGGCCTATAATTGTATCCGGGGAAACAGAGTTTCGATAAAACTATATGGTTTCAGACGGTACCACCGCAGCAGAGTTCGTTTTCGCAGAAACTATGAAAGATGTTCAGAAACTAGTATTATTTTAGGTTCATGTGTGAACCGTTGCCCTACTGATTCGTTGTGAACGTGTCCTTTCTCTTTGTGTGACGTCCATCCGTGCGTCTGTTAATTTTGGGTGAGACTTTGTAGGTCCATTGATCTTGAATAGAATTATCTTTTACAAATAACAGGTGGCTCCACATACGGACGTTTTCGCATGGTACCCATTAGTGAGTATATTTTGGTTGAAAATCACACATTGTCAGTATAGGACAGGTGACGCGACCAGAAATTCGGTGCTGACAATGTATATCCAGGTGCATATCTTAAGAGTGCCTTGATCTTTCGGAACACAATCAGGCCTCCGATGTTAAAGGGTCAAGATCTATTGAGACAATGATAGGACCCTGCAATTGCTTATTCACCTGCATGGCACGCTATTTCAGCGGCCTCGTGGCAGCCACCAGGGATCGTAATACATGTGTTTTGCAATTTTCATCTTTCCAACGGAAACTCATTAATGCAGGTCAGCCTTTCCGTAGAAAAAATTGCCTTTCCGCTAAAGATGCATCCTACCGTCATCTCAAACGTTCGGTCACATTTCGCTCAGTGTAATCCTGCTTCTATCATCTTTAACATGCCATCCTGCATTCACAATGGCATACAAAAAGGACTCAATTTTTTTCAAAAGAAACACTTTATATCGGAAACACGATTGTGCAGGAAAAAAAACCAGGAAAATTTTTTATTCGTATTGCAATATATTGCGATTCATGGTAGCGTATTGCGATACGTATTACGATATTTTCATGGTATTAAATTTACAGGAAATAAGTGTTTTCTGTATTATATATATATGTATATATATATATATATATATATATATATATATATATATATATATATATATATAATTATATCGCAAGGCCGCCGTTCTTTAACAATAATACTGTTAAGTTCACTCTAAAAGCTGGAAACAGGTTACGTGCATTAGATTGAAACGCCTATTTGTCCCATTTTATTAAACACGTCACAATATTCTCAACATATTTCACTTTGAAAAACTGTTTCAAATAGCTGTAAACACATATCAAATTCAACTTAAACATGTTTTGCAATAACACGCGTTTCATAGCTTTTTCCTGCCAAACGGTATTATTATTTGAAACACGTTTATTTTCTTATGTTAGGTATTGAAACATGTTTTCAACGTAAACACCTCTGAACATGTTTAAAAACTTATAAACCTGTTTCAACTTGAAACTTCTTTATATCTAGGAACGATTTTTTGTCCCATTTTTTTAAACACGTTTTCAAAGGTAAAACATGATATATCATTATACAAGTATCTTTGTATTGAGTTTATCTGAACACATTGAGAAACATAACTTGTTAAAATTTGGTTTAAATGTTTCTTGAATTTCTCTAGATCTTGTTCTAGGAGCGTATACTACATGTGCGATGACACACATAAGGACACATAAGGAATAATTCAAAGTTACAAAGTTATGATTTATTGAAATCTGAAACTTTGAATATCAGTATCAAACATTTTTAAAACAAAAAACCATTACAGTTTGTTTCAATCTATAACTCTGTAGCCTCTCTTACTTCAACTGCATCACCGATGCCTTGTACTTAACCCAAACCTGGAAAAAGGGAAATGCATTTTTTTCTCACAAATCTCTAAGTGTAATTCCCCTCTTCTTGGAGTTGTGGATCTCTGGAAGGGTATTAGTCCCTCGGTGTAACAGTTAACCCAAACTTCCAAAAATATGCCCCTGGGTCCTGTACTTATGGGTGCCTCCTTTGCAAGTAATATCTTATAATGACGTCATCACAGTTCTCTTAAAGTCCGCCATGTCCATTTTGTGGGTTTATGAAAAAATGTCGCCAAGTCTAGGCTTTCTTCCCAAATCATGTTTTAACTTGTTTGCAGGAAACCATGTAAATCGTGTAAATCAATGTGTTCCTCATCAATAAGGCCAAAAAAAATAAAAGGTATGGTTCTCAGGCACCGCCCGCATCAATTTTAAACCCCCGCATAAAAAATTTTTAATTTGATTTTCAATAGAAACAATTTCCTTTTTTATGTAGAGCTTTTACTTGTTTAGCAAAATAAATCTGTTATTATCATACTTATCCCTAATTATTTGTCATTTTTATCGAAACATACAAAAAAATTTAAAAGAAAAATACCGCCCGCCCGCATTGATTTCTAAAAAAAAGTGCCTGAGAACCATACTTTTTTTTATTTTGGGCTAATATATGTATTTTCCTCTTCCTACTCCTGGTGCACAAATATTGGGCTTTTGCCTTACCAAACAGTCAGCAAAAAAACACCTGTACAGCCTACAGGGGCGGTAAGAGGCAGGGGCAGGGGAAGAGACTTTAACAATATATACTATGTGGAACTTAAGATCTGTAGGTCAAACAGTATCCAGCGGCAAGCAGGCGGACGGACGACGGACGCAGGGTCATCGCTAGAGATAAGTTGACATATACTTAGTTATAAGCAGCTGAAAACAATAATATACATGTATTTGTTTCAAATGTTCATCATTTTCATGCATTATCAGTCAATTAAATGGTTATGACTGAGTGATTATAGAGGTGTTTGGAGTGAACAGCGGTAAGGAACCTTTCAGTCTGTATGCAGCTTCTTCCATTTTGAATATGCGTTAAGCCCATGCTACGACTTCGTCCACTGACCATTGCTTCTTTCCATATCTAATCTTTGGTAGTTCCAACTGTCCTAGCTTGTCCTTTTATCCGATCCGTTAACCGCGCCTTTCCGTCATCAAATGTCCGTTAAAACAGGGAAAAAGCCCATCCGCTCGATTTGGTTAGGAGCAAACATGTTTAAAACGGGTTTCATACATGTTAAAGCGTCTCACGACTAAAAAAATTAAAAGTGGCGTACCACATGTTTTAAACATGTCTCTATCTAAAACATATTATAAAGTGAGACATGTCGATCCACTTTGAAACGGCAACTAACCCCCACTTTTTGCAGTGTTTACACTTGATCTGCCTGGAGTTATCAGGAATGTGAGGAGAGGATATTAATCATGAATAATTATAATGACTATATACTATGCCAATAAGTCATCTAGCAGAAACGCAGATTTTCTTGGACGGACCTTTGACCTATGGTAAAAAAGATGCCCAGTAATGTTCCTGCGATACATCTGAAGACACGGTTCCGGGTTTCACTTTATCCCTGCCATTAATCCTAACCCATTTACATGTCTTTATTTGTTTTCAAAACATTACTTTTACTACACAAATCAGCATAAGGCACGTTAACAGAATATTGAAAAATGTCGATATTTGAAAACAATATCGCGATACGTGATAATTCGTTTTTGTGTCATGTTTGTTACTGCTCATAAGCTACTTATTTGGAAAACATCTGGGTTTTCACATTTCCAACGGATTGGTACAGAATGAAAAATGCCTTTTTGTGCATATTTCTGCCTGTTTGAGCTCGAGACAGGCGTTATTACGACCTCTTACCTTTATAAACAAACATGATGGACTACGTGGATCCTGACCATTCGGAACTCCTCGGCCGAGACCGCCTAAAGAGGCGAGGCGTACCGAGTTGGACCCGGACGTCACTCCAGAACCTCGGCCATTTACCAAACATATCTTTTAACCGGGAGCCACGTGGTATTTGTTTGTATACAAGTGCACTGCCACATTTACATAAATGTTGTTCCCCGGGTTTTACGAAACTTCTAACAAAAAAGATCAATAATATTCTTTTTAAACGTTATATTTGGAATTAAAATTATCAATGCATGCTCTATATTTGCTCGATTGACTTAATTATTGTAATTTACAAATCCTATGCGCAACAGATCGATTAAGGCGTACAAGCGTGTTGAGTGCACGAGCGTTTGTAGGAAATTTATCCTTGATAGTCATAGACAGACTTTCTATGTGGAGAATGCTCGGATGTATGTACGGTCCAATGATACACCAGAAATTATGCGTATCGTTCGCCGGAAATCCGATGTCCACCCACTCGTCAAAGAAAAAAAGTTTAACGTTCACAGTTTTTAAAAAGAATACATTAATATGGTATTATAAGGTACATAATATGGGCCTGATATGTTTCTGGACATCAAATAAACCTAACTGCAGATTTATTTTAAAAGTTCTGTCATAGAGTCGTATATATGTGATATATGGTCCGCCATGGGCAGACCTGGCGTAAACTTTATCTTCACTCGGACCCAAGCAGTATATCTGGGATTTTTAGTGTTTCCCGAATCCTTATTGTTTTAGAAAGTGTTTGTGAGGATCGGTTTTATCTACACATATAATGTATTCAGATGTTCAGTTGATCTGGCCTTGACCTGGTTATGCCGGAATACTTTCTATATATCTTTTAATGCTTTATCGTACACAAGAATTTGGGTGCCACCTTTTTTTGTGCATGGTATCCATCAGTGCCTCTATTTTGAGTGTTAATCACACATATATCATAAGCGGTCAGATTCCCTGGCCTAAAATGTTGCACGCCAATAGATATACTGCATGATCTTCAAGGTCAAATCTGCTGAAAGCTAGAATCATTGTTTTGAGATAGTGTATTTTTTTATCTCTAATGTTTTGGAAGGGGAGACATATCGGTTTTTGCACCGCAAAAACAGATAGTTCATCTTCGTTGGCGGATCCAGGTATTCAAGAACTGGGGGCGCTAATAGTGGGTTAGCTTTGGATGGGTGTTATGAAAATTAAGTTCTTAATTTGTGCATTTAATTTTTGTTTTGTAAATTTAATATTTTAAATAATTTTTTTCACCTGTGAATAAAATCTAAAGCAAAAGAGTTAATTACAGGTAAATGGCGGAGAGTAGTGCCCCCTCCTACTGGATTTTTTAATATCCAAAGTAAAGAAGACATTTTGAGGTACCTTTAACAAAATTTATGAGGATATTCTGTTCCTCAACAGAATGCAGTCAAACTTTAGAGTGGATGGGGGTTAACGTGTTGCCAGTTTTGACATTTACATTTCCATAAATTAAGGATATAAACTGGAAAGTCATCGTTCAAATGAATGTTAACATTTAATTGTTTGTAACATTTTGATGTCAGTGCATGGTGAAAATGCAAACAATATTTATAACTTGCAATATACCATCTTTTAAATGTAATCCTCGTGGTAAAATAATGGATATGAACAAATCTTGTGTTTAACTTTGCGTTTTACTGGCCACGGCGCTCAGGCAGAGCACAGGTCAGAGCAGAGGAGAGATCGTGAGTTCGAATATCAGCTGAAGAGCCGTGAGATTTTTCATGGTCGGTCCAGATCCTTACCATGAAAATGTGACTCACAGACCTTTTTGAAATAAATTTACTGGGCTTAAAATGAATATCGACGTTCGGGTGGCAGGAGGCCGCTACCCCAACCGTAGCCGGGGGGGGGGGGCTCTTTTGTATTTTTACACAGATGTTTGTGTTAACGGAAAGACCCCCTCTCTCTTATAGATTAATTTGGATGCTATCTTAACAGTGCAATTCAGTCAGCTATTCATAAGTATCCACAATTTATTATTTAGAAGTAATTAACTGTAGATAACCTTATAATCTAATTGCTAGGGAATAACACAAGAATTGAAAAAATGAAATTAATCACAAATAAATTGGAAAAGAATTAGATAAATTAGATATGTCACGTCTCAACGGGGATCCGCCACTGATCTTGCTTTCATGCATCCACTGGACATAACATGTGGCACCACCTATATATAACAAACCAATAGCTGCGGGTCACGAAGCAAGGCCTTTTAAAATTTAAAGGTGATATTGACAAAGGATCTAGGGGTACTTTGGCACCTCTGATACCAGGAATTGTAAGAACTCTCACGTCACCAGACATTCCACGAGACATTTGATGCCGCATCCCCGGATTTAGTAGACCCTCTTTACAAACATGGATCAAAATAACCACCTTTCACAATATTCAAGAAAAAAATTTTTTTTCAGGATAACATTTCAAACGCACCTGTAGCAGTCAAGGTCATATATAAAAACACAGTTGCTGATTGGATGGCGTAATGTACAGATTTAAAAAATGGTTACCGGTATATATAAGCATGCAGAGGTGCATTTGATATGTCAGTTATCGTAAAAGGTTCAAGAAGAAGTACAATATGTACTTGTAACGTAGTTTAAAGTTTTTCAACATATAAAATGTGCAATTTTCTCTGAAATTTTACAAAACTGGGCTATTCGAAAAATATCCGTAAAACACATGCAAATTATATTGGTTGAAGGAAACAGGATAGTGGTAATTAATAAATCTGCAGTTGGTATAATGTCTCTAGCAATAGTGATAAATAAACATTCTGGAGGTAAAATACTATTGAGTAATGCTGTCAGCATTTAATTGTTATGTAATAAATATATAAACTTTAAATACACATTTAGTTGTTGTGTAATATGATGCAAATATAACGAAATATAACAACGGCTTAGTTTTAATTTGGGTCTGATTAAAATCAAGGTGGGTCAGCAGGGTTTGGTGTATATAAAATATTTAGTTTATTCCGTCAGACATAGTTCCATTTCCAAGGCCGACGCAGACGTCATAAGCCTGCTTTTCAAATCAATAAAACCTTAAAATTATATTCCCCGTTTCATATAAACATAGTTTCTTCATGGAATTCCCAGGTACCTTAAAACATTCATGTAAACAACAAAGCCTCGTTATTTAAAGTTTGCTTTACAAATTTTATGTGTGGTGGAGCTGGGGTTATACGACGGAGATATATATGTTTATGTATATATGCTGAAATATTCAGGCAGAAATAGAAGAAACTACATTAGGAAGAAACATAAATTGCTTCAGGTGTTTTGACCTGTACCCTGGTTATTTTAACTGTGTAAACAAATACATTACTTGAGCGGCGGACAGGTCATTTTTTATCACATAGACGTGTTTTCAGCACAGTTAATTGAAATCAGGAGAGTAATTTTTTTTATAATTTCATTTTTTCCATGTATAAATTTTAGTAAAAGAAAATTAAAAAAAAAATACATAAAAAGTTATGAAGTGAAAACAAAAATGGAAAGCCAACATGTATACTAGACTTGCAATGTCAATCGCAATTTTTTATTTTTATTTTTTTTTTTTTGGTCCTTACAAAATGAAAAACTAGAAAGCACTAACAGAACGCATATCATCACCTGCATCCGAATCCGGTTCCCCATGCTTGAATGCTGCCAAAATCGTGATTCACTTATTCGGGCCATATTTTTTCTTTTGTCTGACCTGAGTTCACAATATCGGAGTTTTTTTTCAACCCTGCCTAAATAATGCACACCAAGATCTTCCCATAAATAGACCCAAAAAAAATGATGCGATTTGCTGCCCTTGTTTCCATTGCAGGGGAAAAACCGAGATATCCTTCATATCTTATGGTATGGCCATTTCCTCTCAGATACTGCAGACAATGTTACATTAAACTGGAACACGGGTAGTCGACAAGCGACAACAGGTATCCGCCTAATCACCGACGCATGGATAAGGTTAGGCATGGAATCTAATCTACCGTGACACCCCTAGAATTTTTTTTATTTTTTTTTTATCATCAGAGATGATCAGTTATACGAAGACACATGGATGCACGAAACTGAAGATTAATGTAGGTGTCACCACCAGTCATATGTACAAGATAATGACACACCAGACCTTTTGATATGCAACATTTCAGGCCGATACGTGAAACGACCCTAAGAAGTTAATACATAAATGTATTTTACATATTAATGGTTGTAGGTTGCGCCACCAAGCTTGTGAGCATGATTGAGATCTATGGAAATGCAAAATTTCAGGCCGATACTGCAAAGCACTCCTTAAAAAAGAAATGAAAACGGAATGGAATGTAGCGCCACCTGTCTGGATTTAGACAAAGATATTCAAGACGGATGAACGTGCAAAACATCAAGCTGATACATATATACACTCCTGAGATATGTGCAATTTTCACCAAAACAAAAACCAGATATATGGATCGACAGTACGTACAAACGAATATAGGTGGTGCCACCAGGTTTTTGTGCATGTTGGAGGTATCCATGATCTGTGGACATACAAAATTTCAGGCCGATGGGATTCAGCAAATGGGAAGTTAGGTGGCGCCACCTGTCTGTCCTCGAGAAAACTATTTAAGGTAAATGAGCATGCCAAATTTCACATATATAGAATCATTTCTAGATAGGAGTGATTTTCATCCAAAGCGAACGTACGCAAAAACGCCTGCTGATGACGCCGCCGGTCTTGAGATAGATTTATCCAAGATTTAGTGATATGCACAATTTCAGCCCAATACATTGAACCACTCCCGAGATATGGGCTATCATCACTATGACAAATTAATGGCAAGTGCACTGATGTACACCACGCAAATACGATTGCAGATAGCCCCACCAGACTTGCGTACGGGATTGAAGCATCCAAGATCTATGGACTTGCACAATTTCCGCCCAATACGTTGAACCACTCCTGACATGTAGCCTATAATCTCTACGATGCACAGGGGGGCACTGCGCACAAAGGAAATGCAGGTGGGGCCTCTAATCTTTGTTAGGCACGAATTCACATGTGATCCAATAAATATACCACGTTACAGATGGATCGGTCTAAGGGTCTCTTTAAGGAGTTCTTGACATTCGAACGCGACGGCGGCGGCGGAGTCCGCGTAAAAACATAGTATCCTTCAAGACGGTTCTTCTAGTGGTGGAAGACCTGTCATTTTGCCAGGCTATGAATGCCTTTTGTTCATCCTAAAGAAGTCATCTTATTGCCATTTCTCATAAACCATTTCTTTTACTCTGTTGGGGACCAAATGATGGCTCCCTCTGTTTGACCAATGTCCAGAGTTCTGAAATGGTTTCCATTTTGTTTAGGTGCCCCTCACAGAGTTCAGTGGGAGGTCAGCTTGTCATCCAGGCTACAAAGACACCTTAGTTAAATTTATCAAAATTGGTGTTGATTTATAGGACCTTGTTGTTTTCCTAGTGGAGAGTGGGTTGTGCAGTGTAAAGATCTGTCGGACCTAGCGATGGTGTATCCAGTATTGATCGTGGATTTTTTTATTCGACCACCAGAATGCGCTTGTCTCCAAAGATGACGGATTTCACAGAGTGTTCAAGATCTCCATAGAGATCCATTTTTGGTTTCATGGCAAATTATTCCCTATGCATCTTCCTCATCATCTACTTCTCCTCAGCTTTGTATTTCTTAAAATAATTTACTGTCTTTAAACCAACTATTATATTATGGTATAGAATTGGTGACATTAGATGACATTGATGTTACAAAATTGTGAAACTGGAGAATGATCAGTTGGTCTGTTACGGGCAGGCATTGATGTAGCCCCGGAAGATGGTCCATAGCACCTGCTTAAAAGAACTATGTAGCTGTAGGAGTTTCAGATGATGATAAAAAGAAAATAATTTATTGTCATTCAAGGGACTCGGTTGCCATCTTGGACACCATTTTGAAAATAACTTTCCAGGAGTCCAATTTTTGTAATATTTTACATATTGTTAAGCGGATCCTATGGTACAGGAAATCATCATAAATAAATCCGTGCAATTTGTTAAGGTTTAAGCCATATTTTTCATATTTTCACCCGTATATATAGCATAAAAAACAAGGTTGTCTGTCAATAGGTCTTACGTAGTACTGTATTGTTGGAAACAGTTTACTCACTACGGAACATTGTTACACATGCATGATTTTATCCGCAAAAACAGAGTTTTGCGGATACTATGTTTTCAGTCGGACGCCGCCGCCGCAGCCGCCGCTTAGGTTTCCGGAGAACTCCTCCGTAACCACTGGGCAGCATTTTTCGAAATTCGGAATTAAGATTGGGTCACATGTGAACTCCTGCGACCTTATTTTTGGTTGACCTCTGACCTTTCCTCTCTTCCCAGCGTCCATTCATGAGTCTGTTTCCACACATAAACCAACATATCTCAGGAACTGTTTGTCCGATCAGGCTAAAAAATTTATACAAATGTAGCACATGGAAAGCTTTATAACACACACTAAAAATTTGTGGCGCCACCTGCAACCATTTTTGCACAGCGTCCATCTGTCCATCTGCCTTTGGATAAAATCACTCATATTTCTGCATTGGTTAGACTTATCAATCTGAAATTTTGCATGTGTATACATCCTGAACAGCTTTCTTGATTTTATGACAGTTGGCGCAACCTACATTCAAGTTTACTCTGCAGACATCCAAGCTTATATCTCGGGAACCGTTTGACCGATTGGGCCAAAATTTTGCATGTGTATAGATCTCACATAGCTCTTTATCACACGCAAAACTGGTGCCGCCACCTGCAACCATTTTTACACAGCGTCCATCTGGTTATCTGGCTTGGGGGGAAATCACTCATATCGTGGCAGTGGTTTGACTTATCCACCTGAAATTTTGCAGGTTTATACATCCTGGACAGCTTTCTTGATTTTATGACAGGTGACGCCAACTACATTCATATCTCGGCAGTGGTTTGACATATCTGCATAAAAGTTTGCATGATTATACATCTTGTATAGCATTCTCGATTTTGTGGCGGAGAGGGCCACCTACATTTATGTTTACACAGCAGACATTCAGGCTTGGTTTGACATATCCTCCTGAAAGTTTGCATGTGTATAGATCCCACATAGCTCTTAATCATACACAAATTTGGTGGCGCTACCTGCCACCATTTTTGCACAGTGTCCTTCTGTTTGTCTGCTGTGGGATAAAATCAATCATATACAAGTATTGGTTTGACTTATCTGCCTAAAATTTTGCATATGTATACAACTTGGACAGCTTTCTGGATTTTGTGGTAGGTGGCGCAACCTACATAAACATTTCGGCTGCAGACATCCATACTAATACGCAACACACCTCACTCTATTTCCCCTTGCCACTCAATCCATGCCTCACTTCACCCGTCCTACTCTGGTTTTGACGGATACACGTAGTAGCTTGTCGACTACCCGTATTCTAGTTGTTTCATGGAATGGCCACTCCTATTTGCTTATTAGAATTTGGGCAATGTTGGTTGCTACGTCATCCGATTTAGCAAACTTCCAGGTATTAAGGAAAGGTCGCAATCTTGATCCACAGCTTTTTGTCACATCGGTAGAACCATGTATTTATTTGTGTGGCCTAATGGTTGCTGCCGCCACCGAAATATGCATGTGGAAGGCAATAAGAGCCACTTCATAATAATAATATGGGATCAAGTAATGATGACAAAAACTGCTAGCGAAGGATGACACAACATATGCAGAAAAAAATGAAAATATAACTGGCTCCACCCAGGAAAGAAAATGGTGCATGTATGATACAACAGATCACACTTTCTTCCAGCAGATAAAATAAAGTATATTCACATCAAAGAACATAAGAATTGTGTGATATTATCACACATTTGATAAAAATGCTTATATGTCAAAATATATCACCTTCAACTTGGTGAGACAAAGCATGCTTCTTGATAAGTTTTCTTATATCGCACTTA
This sequence comes from Sipunculus nudus, assembly GCA_026874595.1. Taxonomy (NCBI): domain Eukaryota; kingdom Metazoa; phylum Annelida; class Sipuncula; order Golfingiida; family Sipunculidae; genus Sipunculus; species Sipunculus nudus. The sequence goes on along the minus strand of CM049306.1, from coordinate 33,335,156 downwards.
ATTATCTTCTGGTCTCTCTGTTTTTGCAGTAAAATATGATAGTGTTTTAATGTTTCTGCCTTGTGCTATCTTTTTGGAAAGCGACATTCCATAAACGTTGCTTTTAAACACCACGGCATATTTAATTATCCCCGTTTTCTGTGTCCCCTGAGTCAACCACCTTTGAGGAGCACTTGTTAGACTTTGTATGCATGGTGACACAAGGGAGCACAATAAATACAGTTTTTTTAGTGTTGCAGTCAAGTTCGCACGATCCGAGTCCAAGTGTAAGTCCGAGCCCAGACCAGACGAGTCCAAGTCCTTAATCGATTCCTATATCACTGAAATATACTAAAAGATAAATAAAATTAAAACTTATGGCTATGAAATATCTAAGAGAATATCAACATAAGTTTTCTTAAACAAAACGCCCTCATGTTATATTTACCTTGCTGCACAGTTCATATGGCTGATGCATGATGCAGAGTATTGCTATGTTGTCTGCGTGAAGAGTGACATATATTTAGCGAAATTTACACTAGATGGCACAAATAAATAATTCTAATATTACCGTAAATAACAGAGAACTGAAGTGCTGGTTGAAACCCGTAGCCATATTCTTTAAAAGCTCTTATTTGTATACAAACAAAAGCATAATTCCCATCGTTATGTTAACCGCTCTCTTTCTCATGCGCTTTGCAAGATTTAACTGTCAATTACATTTCCGTCGTAAATATGCCTGTATAAATGAGATCAGTACTTCAACAAACACTCAGGAAGATTTCCCATTATGCAGATTTTATAAAGGAATCTTTTTCCCACACATATACAGTTGGAGTTTTAAGAGAGAAATTAAATATTTAACGGTTATTATTTTATACGGTAACCGGTGTCACCATGCGTGCAATGTTTCCTTGTTAAGATTTTCAGTGCTCTTTTCAATATGACATATTATGTCACTCTGACGTTCCCTAGTTGTCCCTGCAAAACCGTCTCAATGAACAGAATGAATACGGGACTAACACTGGAGTATGGAACTGAGTCTGTACTTCAAAAACACTTCAAGGAGAACCTGCTGCATTTTATACGTATCAATGCACACGTGCACACACGCCCACGTATACAAGTGTAATATGCATGTCATGGGTCCGTGACGAAAGAAAACGGTATTCTTTAAGATAAAAATAATTTAATGAATTTTCCCTTTATGGGTTTTTTTAATCACGCATGTACATCACGCTTTACTTTTAAGGAGAAAACCCTTGGGATGTGTGCTGGAAAAAGAATTTCTTCTCTCCCTAAAGAAAAGAGAAAAAGTATCCAGTTGCAATTATGCATGTAGTCGTCTGCACAAAACGGTGCAAACAGGTGCAAATATATCTTTAAGATCAATAATTTGACGGTTAATATTTTTTTTCAAGTACGTCAGATGGTCTTTGCAAAAAAAAACATTTTAATTGAAAATTTTAATTTACAAAATAAAAAATTACATAATTTAATTCTTTTCTCATAAAATTTTAATCTGTGGAGTATTTGCCAGATTTGCCCAGATTTGTGGTTATACTAAGAAAATTACCCAACAAAAGTTTACTTAAAAGAGACACCATTAAACCACGCAAACATTTTACTCCTTTGGTAAACCGTGTTCCATCGGTTTACACTTTGCATTTTCGTCACCAGATATGGATCTTTATAAAAATCGGAAAAATCCACATGCACGGGATAAGGCCAAGCGCGAAAATATAATCATCGGTTTATATAATCATAGGCCAAAACAATATTTACAAATTAAAAATAATTGAAATGACGAGTTCGTATTCAAATAAACGCTTCCACTTCCATATTCCGTGAATGAGGTTAAAAAATTACCCTTTTTCTTAACATTCTGAAGATCTATGCTGCGCAAAGAATGTAGGCAAAATTGCATGGAAATTTTGAAAGGCTACTTGTTCGAAAGCCAATTTGAAAATAGCAGGGTGTTCCAAAACGTTTCTAGATTGGAAATAAAGCCATAATAAAGTCCAATACTTTACAATATAGTATCGAATTCAAAAGATATGAGCTGGGCCGTATTCCTGAACCCTGTCAAGGACAATGCAGAGCCATTCGTTGGAATAGGGGCCTACTTGGTTCTACAGCTCACTTGTGATTCACTAAGCGCGACATACAACTGTGTAGAACAGTTGTGATTGTCTGCCGTTCATTCCTTATCAAGTCAACTTTAGTTAAATTCTAAAAAAAACTTGCTGAACAAGAAGGTTAAGACGAAAGAGATCTCGAACGACTGCAGTGTATAGCGCCGCGTGAGGAGTGTGGAAGCCTACAAACCAATGTTGGAATCAGATGTTTGTTTAGGGACACAGTGCCACGCTTCGAGGTAATACGGGTTCTCCTATTGAATTGCAGAGCAGGCTTAAAGGTTAAAATTTGGGATTATAGTCTGATATAACTAGATGAGAGTCTCCTCCGACTTCACACTCACACTTTGCCTTCCTGTTCTTCGGGTCTGTTCATTCTTGCAGCTTTTCCCGGCTCAATGGGGAGCAATCCCCTGCACACACTTTTAAAGACGCAATATATAGGGTCACTGGTACATGAGGTTGTGTTATTCTGTAGAATTTTCATATATAAAATTTTGCAAACATATACATTTTTCGTAACTTAGATCATAATGTATCTAAATATGTTTGCATTTTGTCTTCCACAATTATGGATAAATGGCTGCCATATTAAAATTAGGGTTATATTTCACTCGAAAACCGCCATTATAGACAAGGGTAACCCAGGAACATTTGATCATCCTCAATAGATAACTTTTCTGAGTTGATACTAGAGCATTTCTTTGTGTAGAGTTGATTTCTGCTATACCAAAAAAAAAGTTGTATTGTCCATATTTTATGAAATAATTTGCATAAATTTGTATATCTGAATGAATTAGTTGAATTATTTATATAATAAATTAATATTTTGATAATTTGGCTTTTTTAAGATTTCGGATAAAAAATATTCAAATTTTATGAGATATATTGTTTTTCTATATACTCTTATATTTTTTATTTATAAAATGTAGATAAATTATGCAAATAAGTCAAATTATTTAGATTATTGGTAGTGCTCTTTTTATAAGAACATCATAACTTAAATGTTTGCTTATTATTTCAATTTACGGCTTTTTAAATTGTTCATTATCGTTTCCAAGTAATAAGCCAATATGGTCAAAGAATGATAATAATGTGAACCATCTGAGCAAGAACAGTAAAAATAGGTCATTCTTTTTCCTCGCAAAATTGTTGAGTTAACGTCAATTACAAAGGGTGATAAATGGTTCATGAAATTGACATTTTATTAACTAACGACACTTGAAGATATATTCGTGAAAATATAAGGGTGACAGTGTTTTAGGGTAAAAAAAAAACTACAACGTGTTAATATTAGAGTTATTAATTTTAACAGGTCAGAATATATGCACTGAAATGACACATATTCCGATGTCACATGCATGTCACGATTTTTAAACTTTCAGTTAACAGTATGATGTATATAATGAACAAATGCATTTAATGTATAAATACCCTACACATCATACGTTGATTTCAACATACCCTATCCGCGAGTGCATATTTTAATTTTATCTCGGCATATAAAAGTCCATAATATTACATGTATATCAGATATTGATAAGGTCAAAGGAGGCTTTATATAGTGGCCCTCTCTCTCTCCCTCTCTCTAACCCAAAGCATCTTAAATTCAGGTTTACATTGTTATTTTCTATTGGTCTCAGTTAAAAATTTTACATATGCCACGTATTCTCTGGGAAATCCAAAACAATTTCTGCTGTATATACCACGCAACAAGTGTCGCTCCATTTTGTACAGTTTAGTAATAGGTGTCGAGCCCCTTAATTGTTATGAAATAACATATGGCATATGTAATTCGATCGATCAATCTTATAATAAATTTATTTTAATGTGATTTAAACATACATTTTTATACTGGTAATGTATAAGTAATCGCAAATGTGATTATATCATGTCTCATTTTAAATATTCATTGATAAATATTACTTATGGATAGAGAAGTATAAATACTTCATGAATAAAAGAAAGCTGTAAACTTGGAGAAATTGGACATCTACTTGACCATTTAACAGTTCAGTTTCCACAGATAAACTAACGATGTAAACAAGTCATACTCTATATCATATTCAGTATAAGACATTCAAATAAGGATTTGAAATGGGGTAAAAAAGGTCAGAGTAAGGAAACAAAAAGAACTAACTAGTATAAATCGCTTATATTACACTTAACAATTTGTGACTTTTTAACAAATATATCAACAATGCATCATCTCTATAGTATTTTTAATAGAATTCTTATTATTTAAAAACTAGTGGCCCATAGGCCATGACGTTCAGGTGAATTCAAGGATTGTTGAACAATGACTGCCAGAGTGCAAAAAAATCATGAATTTTGTGAATGGTCCTCAGAAATGGGTCACAGTGGGCTTTCGGACAGATGACCACTTCATCTGAAGGTCTCATAAATAGAAAAAAAATGCGTAAAAATTTAAAAATACAGATATTGCCACAAGTCTGCAGGAACTGATGAAACACTCCATGATCAATATATATCAAAAGAATCATGGCTGTCAAGTTATTCAGATACTGGAGATTTTGTATCAAAATTTTAATTATTCTTGGGGGTACTTGCAAGCCCTATAGCTAGGAGAATATGGGTAACAGAGACCTAATTTCATGTTTCAAAGGAGGTTTTTTTATTAGTCGCCATGGATTTCAAGTGAGAAGATTCTAGGTTCAATGGTTATGTTGTGCCCTGAGGTTTTATTTGAAGGTCTCAAAAAAAGAGAAAAAATGCGTAAAAATTCGAGAAATACAGATGGTGCCACCAGTCTATAGGAACTGTTGAAACACTCCATGATCCATATGCATGCCAAAAATCATGGCGATCAGTGTATAAGTTGTTCAGATACCGGAGCTTTTGTATCACATTTTTAATTATTCTGGGGGGTACTTTAGAGCCCCATAGCTCACAGGATATAGGTAACAGAGACCTAATTTCAGGTTTCCTAGGAGATTTTTTTATAGACCTCCCTGGATGTCAAGTAAAAAGTTTCTAGGTCCAGTGGTTCCTATTTGTGCCCTGTTAACGGACAACCGGGCGGCCGGACGAACGACGACAAAGGGTGATCGCTATAGCTCAGATTTCTTTCAGTCAGCTGAGCTAATGACACTCTGAGAGTTGGAAGTGCACATCTATATGTGATTCATACACACATATGGATATTAGTGATGATTTGACATATAGCCAAGATATAAAGATAAATACAGCAAGATGGCACAAATGATAAGCCATAGCTTTGACAGAAATCAATACGATTATTGATAGTTGGTATGAATACCGATTGCTCAACAAGTGACCCATGGGTCATGACGCTCAGCTGACTGGGAAGAGATTCGCAAAAGGAAATTTTATCATCTGAATGGTTGTATATACCCATTCAACTGAAGCATCAAACAGATTAACCAACAGGCCAAGATTATGTCTGTATTTATATATCTCAAAAATAGAGAAAAAATGCGTAAACTTCAAAAAAATACAGGTGGCTCCATCCGTCTGCAGAAACTAATAAAAACACTCAATGGTCAATATCCATGCAAAGAATTATGGTGATCTCTGCATTAGTTGTTCAGATACTTCAGCTTTTGTATCAAATTGTCCATTATTCTGAGGGATACTTCGGAGTGGATATGGGAAACAGAGACCTAATTTCAGGTTTCCACAGACACTTTTCATGGGTCTCCTTGCATGACAAGAATGAAGATTCTAGGTCCAGTTGTTACGATTTGTACCCTGTTGACAGATAACCACATCTTTAAAGGTCTCAAAAATAGAGAAAAAAATCGTAAAAATTAAAAAAATAGAGGTGGCGCACCCAGACTGCAGAAACTGATGGAACACCTCATGATCAATATGTATGCCAAAAATCATGACCATCAGTGATGTAGTAATTGAGATATGAAGTTTTTGTATGAATTTTTTTACTATTCTGGGGGTACTTTGGGGCCCCATAGCTCAAAGGATATGGGAAACAGAGACCTAATTTCTGGTTTCCAAGGAGATATTTTAGGGACCTCTCAGAATATCAAGTAACAAGATTCTAGGTCCAGCGGTAACGATTTGTGCCTGGTTAACGGACAGACGGACGGACAGACGACGGACAAAGAGTGATCGCTATAGCTCAGATGACTTACAGTCAGCTGAGCTAAAAATCGAAATAAGATTAAAATAACATGACCAAAGGCATGTACTGTTAACACCCTTAAACCTGAAAATGATAAAATATTTATTATCTTTCAGAAGACATCACCAAAACATGAGTTTTACACCCTCTACACCCCATAACCGCTAATTTATGGTAAAATATTAAGCATAAATTAGATAATTCCTTAAACTGCTGCAAAGTTTATTTAAGTAGTAGTACAATTTTACTGTTACATAAAAATGGGTTACATAAAAATGGGTTTCTTAACATCAAAGACCCAATGATGAATATGCTGCGCGTTAATTTTTCACAAAAAACAAAATGATCATTATTTACCCCGCCGCTAATTATATATGCTAATTAGCTAATTATATATATTCAGTGGACTATTGAAGGGTAAGACCAGTTTAAACGCGACCTAGAGGGAAGCACACTTGACATAAATAACCAATGGATGCAATAATATGCGCATCATAAAATCCATGATAGTCACGATTCGACCCGTTGCTCATTACATATGCAAATTACCTCATTGTATATTCACAGCACAACTGGTGAGGGAGACCAATTACCTAAGTAAGCAGATAAACCATTTAATCATCCTTCATATATGCTTCTAAATAACTTTCAGTTTTTTTTTATCCTATCAGTATCGCTATTCCAATTGGAAATATACATGCAAATGTATTTATATATGCAAATATGTTAATAAATGACGCAAATATGTAATTAAGCTTTAAAAAAGAAAAACAAAACATTTCCGTTGCGGCTAACAAGTGAGTTATTAAGCAACTATTTCCGTTATGGTGTATACTTATGAGAAGACCATTACCTTTAATCTCAATAATTTGACTAATTTTCATAATTTTTCTACATTTTTTTTATTATAAATATAAGTGTTTATATAGAAATACGTTATATCTTATCATATTTGAATATTTTATACCCAAAATACTTTACTCTTTCCATAAAAAGCCAAATCATCGATAGATTTATCTATTATATAATTAAAGCCACTAATTCATTTAGATATGCACATTTATGCAAATTGTCTCATAAATATGGACAATACAACATTCTTTGTAACAAAAATTGATTCTAAAGGACAAAATACCCCATAATCAACCAAGAAAAGTTTTCTATTGAGGATTATCAAATTGTTTTGGGGTCACCCCTGTCTATCACGGCGATTTTCGAGTGATATATATACTCTTAGTTTTAAAAATGGATGCCATTTATCCAAGATGGGGGAAGAAAAATGCAAGCATCGATTTTATTTTGATCCAAAGTTATGACTAAAGTATGTTTGCAAAAATCTCTATGAAAATCTACACAAGCCAGATTTTAGATATAACCGCATACATCACGAGCGAGGAAGGCGGTCTGAATAGGATTCGAACACATAACCTTGTGTATGGTTACAAGTCCAACGACAGCACGCCCAAAAGCATTGGCCCACTTTTCCTATCAGCGGGCCGCTTCAACCTGCATGGGAACAAATGGAATGACGCTGAATTACAATGGAAAAAAGCCTTTCAATGATAACATATGATGGCGATTCAGATTCCCTCTAGAAAGTGTTTGTTCCATAGGTGTTACCATAGAACCTCTCCAAGTTTCATCAAAATCTGTTCTGTTCATCGCTGTTTGCATCAAGTTGCCAACAGACAAACCAACCAATGAACCAAATGAAACGCCTCTCAGGGAGGTATAATTATTGTATCCGTCAAAACAGGATCTGCGGATACTATGTTTTCAGCCGGCCGCCGCCGCCGCAGCATTGGTTTCCGGAATTTTATGAAACTCGAAATTATGATCGGATCATATGTGAACTGCTACGCTCTAATTTTGGGTTGACCTCTGACCTTTCCACTCTGCAGAGCGCCCATTCGTGTGTCTGTTTTCACACATAAACCACATATCTTGGGATTCATTTGACCGATCGGGATGAAATTCTTCATGAGTATAGCTCTTGGATAGCTTTATATCATATATTAAACTGGTGGCGCCATCTACAACCATTTTGCACAGCGTCCATCTGTTCGTCTGCCTTAGGTTAAAAACATTCATGAATAACTCTGCAGTGGTTGGACGTAATCGCCCTAAATTTTGCACCTATAGACATCATGGATGGGTTTCTCGTTTATATGACGGGTGGCGCCACCTACAATCACTTTTACGCTGCAGACATCCATGCTAATATCCCAGGACTGGTTTGACGTATCGGCCTGAAATATCGCATGTGTTTAAATCTTACATAGCTCTATATCATACACAAAAATGGTGATTGTCCTGTCAAGGCCTGTTTCGCCTAAAATTCTGCATATGTATGCAACTTGGATATATTTTTTTCGTTGAGTTGGCAGGTGGCGGTACGTAGAAACACATTTACACGGCAGACATCCATGCTAATATCTCAGGACTGGTATGACGTATCGGCCTAACATTTAGTATGATTATAGATTTTACACAGCTCTACAGCTTATACAAATTTGGTGGCCCAACCTTCAAATAGTTTTGCATGGTGTCCATCTGTTCACCTGCATTGGATAAAATTACTCATATATCAGTAGTGGTTTCACTTATCCACCTGAAACTTTGCATGTGTATACATCATGGATAGCTTTCTCGTTCATATGACAGGTGGCGCCACCTACAACCATATTTACGTGGCAGACATCCATGCTAATACGCAACACATCTCACTCTATTTCCCCTTATCACTCGATCCATGCCTCATTTCAGCCAAATCATCTAATTTCGGCGGATACACGTGTATAGTCGCTTGGCGACTACCCGTATTCTATTTACATAAGTTTCCGTGAGTTCACGTAGGGTGAAATGATAATATTTGTGTGAAACATATATATGATTGTAAGAAGCATGTGTATTGATTTATTATGGATCAACATATATTTAATTTAATTCCATAAGTGAAAAAAGCACGGTGGTTATGATTTCATTGTTAAAGTCAGATATATGATAAATATAGCCTTATAGGACTTATTCCCTCAAAGAACCTATGACCAGTCAAGTGCTACGTGACAGTAACCTAATTTGGGCAACAGTAAACCAGAACTATTAGGATTGTCCGGAAAACAATTCAAGGATATAATCTCAGGTTTGTATTACGCACACTATCCTCAGCGTTAATCATCGCCCAGCCGTTGGTTTTGTGTTACAAGCGTCCCCAGGGAGCCTTTGGCGGGCCTGTTGATAAATGCCTCGATGGGACCTCAACGTGGCTTCACTGGGGAGGACTGCGAATATGTTAACAAAAAACTGGCGGCGGCGTAAAGTAGATTTGTCGCTTCCTGTTGTTCCATCGACCAGCTGACAGGCATTCGGTTTTCTTTAGTCAATGCCTGAGACAGTTTAGGACATAAATAGTCACATTTGGTTAAAGATATTGTCTGATAAGCAGTTCTAGAACGGCTGGCTCATTCTTATATGCTCTTGCGCCAATACTCTGAACACATTTATGGTCTGTCAGGCTGAACGACACTTTTTTTTGTCTGTATGTATTTAAGCAATCCTGACAGCTTTATCTGAGCTTCCCCTCTTTTATTTTGTGTCAGTAATCTGGCTTGGCGGTTTACCCAGATGGTGGGGATAGACTCCTATATAGGCCTTACACAGTGGCTTCTATCAACATTTTCTTCACAAAAGTAGGAGAATAAGTCGATGAATATGTGTGCGCACCTGTGCACGTAAATCATTTTCGCGTCCGCCGGGAAGGCATTCCTTCGTCTCCGTTCGTGTATGTCTGTGTGTGTGTGTGTGTTCACAACAAAACTCGCGCAATCTAAACGGAATCTCATGAAATTTTCTTGGCATTTCATGAATGGGCTAAGGAAGAATCGCTTAGATTTAATGTGGATCCGGCACATGACTTGGAATCAGGAACGTCATCAAGTATTATTCACAAATGTACAGTCACTTATGCACGAATGAACCTGGGAATATGGATCGAAGAAGTGAATGCAAAGTTAATTGCAAACAAATGGCGAGGGCTTGCATTCCTTGGAATTTGTAGTTTGAGTTAATGAGATGTTATTGTACAGGGGGCCTCCAAACGTCTCTTATAACCTATGACCTCCAGTTGTTTATATACGGCTGGATTTAATATATAAACACATATACATAACCCTGCATGGACATGCAATTATTAATTTCAGACAAAGTTTGATGATGCATGTTAAATAATCAGTTTTAATATATAATTAACACATATCTTACCAAATTCAATGTGCACCAGTTGAGTATATATCGGTATTTGATTTAGGCTTTAATAAGTGCATGAGAGTTTTTCAGAAAAAAAACAGAAAGAAGACACTTTGGGAGTCAGTTTAAAGTCCAAATTAATATATAACCATAATGAGGAGATTTCAGGGAAAAAAAACATCATGGTGTAAATGAATTTCTTATATATACTGTTAACATAATATTCTATTTTTGTATATACATAATATTAAAATAATGTGACATACCTTTCTTTAGATATTGTAAGTCAGTTCCCAGAATTTTTTACGTTTTAACTTTTACTTACACTCGATACATATCAAGCTTGTACTGGTCCAAAATTTACAGAATATAAATTACCAAGGCATGTCACTTCTTTAACCATGCATGCACGATCGCTGAAACTGACCTGATGTTATATAGTCATATTAATAAACTAAATAGTGTCCACACATGAATGACTTTGCAATCTTTCTTGATCACATATACGTTGGATATACGTTGGATATACGTTGGAGAATATATATATATATATATATATATATATATATATATATATATATATATTGTTACAGATATCTGTTACATGTGTTGTTGACACTTGATTCGTGTGGCGCGGGCGGAACTTTCTGGGCTGGTCGCCCTCTATGAGACCGTGTCATGTATTGGTTTGGGCGCGTGTGTATTATGTTTTGTTGGCTTTTTTGGATTATTCATGAAATAGAAGTTTCTAGGCTTTCGGGGAGAAGCTTTAAATTAGGGGCTGTGTTTAGAGCCGAAGAGAGGAGAGAGAAATATTCCAGCGGACACGGAAGAGTGTGAGTCAGTTTTGGACCTATCCGTTAATTGCAGTAGTGTCAGGGATTCTATACGAACTCTATGCAGATTTATTGCAGCCTGTCTCCAGTTTGCTTTCGGGATTATTATAAGAGCTTTACTTTGGACTATTTGAACTTTTAATGTAGATTATTAAAACTTGTTGTCGCTATGACATTGGTAGTATCCAGGTACTGTACACTTTTTTATTTTTTTTTTATTATACTAATAGTATCGATTTAGGACCCCCAAAAATAAAAGGTATGGTTCTCAGGCACCCCCCGCGTCAATTTTAACCCCCGCATCAAAACTTTTTATTTTGCTTTTTATCTTTCGGGAAGATAAATAATACATTTTATGTAGTGCTTTTACCTATTTAGCAAAAATTTTTGTTATTTCTCATGCTTTTCCCTGATCATATGGCATTTTTAACGAAACACTCAAAAACAGGTCAAAAATAAAATATCGCCCGCCCGCACTGATTTATAAAAAAGTGCCCGAGAACCATACCTTACTTTTTTTTACCTTACTGTTATACTGTTGTTATACTGTGTAATTCTATTGATTTAGTGTATTGTTATGTTAGGATTGTTTTTAGATTAAATTATAATAATTTGTAAACAAAAAAACACTGACTTCTTTATTCATTCCCCTAAACATTTCACGCTGCCTAGTGTTGCAGAATCTGATTTTTTTTATCTCCATAACAAACTTTATGCTCGTCACGACTACGTGATCTGTTGATATTAGGTTCCGTAACAATATATATATATATATATATATATATATATATATATATATATATATATATACAAGTGTTTAATTTATTTTCTAGTAAGATGTATATACCAAATATATCTCATATATATGAACTGTATATACCAAAAATATATACAATGCATTGCATGTCAGTCCCTGTATACATATATAGTGATATTATCGTACCTAGCAAAAAAATAATCAATTAACCGCGAGATATATAAGATTTTACACACTACATACAACCTTGGCAGTACTCCAGTTAATAACAAGGTAAAATCATGCGTGAACAGTGTCAGATTATATATAGCACTTATAAATTATTTGTTGGGCGGTGGGGAGGAGGCAACTATTGAAAGGGAGGGCAACATATATTTGACCTCAGGTGTTTTTACACTGCGGACCTATTAAATATGTGAATTTAAATTACAAAAAAAAACTTTATATCGGACGTCTGAAAATATAGTACTTGAAAATATTAAGCAATGCCAAGTGAATGATTAAAAATATTGATTTTACATATACAAGTCACACTGATGCAAACATTCTTTAATCACCAGTGGTATATATAGATCAGTATATTCCAGCAGACATTTGGGATACAAGAGATCATTAAGTACAGTGATATAAATACACTAACATATAATAACCTGATTTTTTACATCGGTGACCACAGGATACTAGTAGGTATATATATATATATATATATATATATATATATATATATATATATATATATCCCGGTTTCAGGGGGTAATTTTCCCACGCCGTCGTTCAGAGAGACCTCATACCGCACTCTGTTCCAAATACAATGCTATAGTATAGCAACCATCCAAATGGTAACATTTTCAGAAATGTCTCGCGTTTAGTATAATAACTCCGCATGCAACAATGTTGTTAGTCGTTGGTTTGGTTCTATTTACTAAATAAATTTACGAACAAAATTTGACGAAATTTGTGTTTATGTTATTAACACATTCACTGTCAAGCCTATGTTCACCCCCTGTGCCAGGGCTTACACAGGGACCCCAGCAGCCCCGAGAGCTGCAGTCGAACCAAGACTATGTGCTAATTACCTGATTGATAGAAGGATTGATATACTTTTGATATATATCGAAATGCATTTGCGTTATGGTCGTGTAAGCGAGGTCTATATGTAGAGAGCAAAACCTGGTCGTCCTTTTGAAGTGGTCGTTAGACCTAGGAGGTCTGAGGCGAGGTTTTAAAATATGTATATATATTGGAGAGCCCAAAAAATGTGTCGCCATCTATGACTCCACGGTAAAGAAACCCACAGAGGAAACTAAGCATCTAATCCGAAACTTCACCAGCAGTCAACACCCTAGGATGCTAGTGATGAACGTCCACAGACGGACAAATACAAGTGATTGCATGTGGCGTTTTTGCCCTGGCCTTTGCAAAGACACTACCCTCCGGCAATGGCCCCTGCAGACAAAACTACATTTACCTTTAGAATCATCTCTGTGATAACCTGAAAAAAGGAATACTGCCCCGACTTCCCTGCTGTTCACATCACCAGGACACCAACAATTCTGTACGAGTAGAGAGCTTATAAATGAGACACTTCTCCAAAACAAACTGTAACAAAATGTGTTATTGTGGTGATGGTGCATGATTGTGATTGACTCAGAGATCAAATAACTCTTAGAAAGTGTTTGCTACATATATTAATATTTTATTGTCAAAATGTATATATGGCAACCTTGATATATATGTGGTTACTTAAAACTGAATTTGAGAAAATGATTTTGTACCATATATGATTGCATGCTCTTAAGTAAAATGGTATGGTACCATGGACGTCACAACTATGTGTTAATGTAAATGAGATAATTTCGTAACAGCTGTAATTACTCTTTGGTAAAAAGTGAACCTCATTAAACTCTTAACATCACACGAATGCAATGTTGACTACTTAAGAATTGTGTGTAAAAAGTTATTAAATAGGGTATTGTAACACTGAATGTACATCTATGTAGTTTTCTATGCGCATCTATGTAATTTTGATGAAAAAATTATTGATGTAAGGCTGTGATAGTGATAAATGTTTCAATTAACAGATTTAAGTTTTGAAAAATGGGTGTGTGAGTACAAAAGCCATCAAGATAATAAAATAATAACGTATTACTAACAAAAACTAAAATCGATTATTGGGCCAAGCCCATCGGCAGATGGGCCAGAAAGTCCATGGTATCAAATCCGTTATGGGGCAGCCAAATAACGGATCTTCATATGGGCCAAGCCCATCGGCAGATGGACCAGATCCCCAAACGGGCTCCAACATATATAATTATATATATATATATATATATATATATATATATATATATATATATATATACTAAATAAATAGGATGTGGTGATGGTGCGGGGGGGGGGGGGGTATGCTCTTTTGTATCCGCATCTGTTTCCGATTTCTCTTATAATTAAGCTCAAAGTATTTTTATCTCAGTGGAAACACGTACATATCTACAAATGTATAGTGCAAGCTGATAAGGAATTTTATCGATAAATGCTTGCGTAGGTTGTACTTCCTATATACCTATTTGCACATAGAATCGTATTACTTTCATGATTACTCCGATAACAATACGCCTTGACGGTATGCTCTTTTGTATTCGTATCTGTCTCCGGTTTCTCTTATAAGTTCAAAGTATTTTTATCTCTGTGGAAACTCGTACATATCTACAAATGTATAGTACAGCCTGATAAGGTTTTTAATAGATAAATACTTGCATAGGTTGTACTTCCTACCTATTTGCACATAGAATCGTATTATACTTTCATGATTACTCCGATAACAATACGCCGGGAACTCGACATTTGTAAATTGCTCACACAATTTATAATATATATATAGTGTGTGTGGGTATTTGAGAGAGAGAGAGAGAGAGAGAGAGAGAGAGAGAGATTGATTAGATTAGATAAATAGAAATAATATAGAGATATATAGAGAGGGAGATTTTTATCGACTTAAACTTGCGTCAGACTATAATTCAAGTCGAGTGTTCAAGTCCGGATTTCGGACGCGAGTTTACTTTGTATATATGATATCCAGGAGCACTCTGGAATAGTCAAGCAGTCATTCATTTACAGTTAATGTAAATAGGCTTTGGTACACCGCCCTTAAGTGAACCATCAGCATTCCCATTGGTTATAACTGACCTGTCAATTAAGTCCACTTTTTTCAAGTTCCACGGGTGGTCTTCTTTCACAGGTTTCACTGTCATTATTTGTGAGACCTACTAAAATATGTAAAATAAATATAAGATTAAGCGCTAGGATAGACGTCACGAACTTAAAATAAAAACAATGTTGCTCAAATAACCTGCAGCCGTGTTTGGTATATATAATCAAAATGTGTTGTATATACTATATAAAGTAATGTACCCAAATCAAGAGGCAAATTCTTTAAGATAAGATAAGTTTTATTCAAAATCGGGTTTCTATGGTCAACAAATACAACATAAGCTCACAGAGCTTTTATCACCGACTATTCATACATAAGACATGTAATGATAACCAATACATTAAAACATAATAGTCAATTAAGATACAAGATAATAAGTATGGTTACACATATCAGTTCGTCATTTGTTAAAATAGTATGAAGTAACCGATTTTAAAATAACAGTACAATCATAAAATGATCAAAAATGATCCAGTTAAAATAGTTTACTGAAATTACAAGTTACAAGCGGGCCGCTTCAACCTGCATGGGAACAAATGGAATAACGCTGAATTACAATGGAAAAAAGCCTTTGAATAATAACATATGATGGCCATTCAGATTACATCTAAAAAGTGTTTGTTCCATAGGTGTTACCGTACACCTCTCCAAGTTTCATCAAAAACTGTTCTGTTCATCGCTGTTTGCATCAAGTTGCCAACAGACAAACCAACCAATGAACCAAATGAAACGCCTCTCAGGGAGGTATAATTATTGTATCCGTCAAAACAGGGTCTGCGGATACTATGTTTTCAGCCGGCCGCCGCCGCCGCAGCATTGGTTTCCGGAATTTTATGAAACTCGAAATTATGATCGGATCATATGTGAACTGCTACGCCCTAATTTTGGGTTGACCTCTGACCTTTCACTCTGCAGAGCGTCCATTCTTGTGTCTGTTTTCACACATAAACCCACATATCTTTGGATTCGTTTGACCGATCGGGATGAAATTCTGCACGAGTATAGCTCTTGGATAGCTTTATATCATATATTAAACTGGTGGCACCATCTACAACCATTTTGCACAGCGTCCATCTGTTCGTCTGCCTTAGGTTAAAAACATTCATGAATAACTCTGCAGTGTTTGGACGTAATCGCCCTAAATTTTGCACCTATAGACATCATGGATGGGTTTCTCGTTTATATGACGGGTGGCGCCACCTACAATCACGTTTATGCTGCAGACATCCATGCTAATATCCCAGGACTAGTTTGACGTATCGGCCTGAAATATCGCATGTGTATAAATCTTACATAGCTCTATATCATACACAAAAATGGTGATTGTCCTGTCAAGGGCTGTTTCGCCTAAAATTCTGCATGTGTATGCAACTTGGATAGATTTTTTTCTTTGAGTTGGCAGGTGGCGGCACGTAGAAACACATTTACACGGCAGACATCTATGCTTATATCTCAGGACTGGTATGACGTATCGGCCTAACATTTAGTATGATTATGGATTTTACACAGCTCTACAGCTTATACAAATTTGGTGGCCCAACCTTCAAATAGTTTTGCATGGTGTCCATCTGTTCACCTGCATTGGATAAAATTACTCATATATCAGAAGTGGTTTCACTTATCCACCTGAAACTTTGCAAGTGTATACATCTTGGATAGCTTTCTCGTTCAGATGACAGGTGGCGCCACCTACAATCATGTTTGCGTGGCGGACATCCATGCTAATATGCAATACATCTCACTCTATTTCCCCTTACCACTCGATCCATGCCTCACCTCACCCATATCATCTAATTTCGGCGGATACACGTGTATAGTCGCTTGTCGACTACCCGTATTCTATTTACATAAGTTTCCGTGAGTTCAAGTGGGGTGAAATTATAATATTTATGTAAAACATATATATGATTGTAAGAAGCATGTGAATTGATTTATTATGGATCAACATATATTTAATCTAATTCCATAAGTGAAAAAAGCACGGTGGTTATGATTTCATTGTTAAAGTCAGATATATGATGAATATAGCCTTATAGGGCTTATTCCCTCAAAGAACCTATGACCAGTCAAGTGCTACGTGACAGTAACCTAATTTGGGCAACAGTAAACCAGAACTATTAGGATTGTCCGGAAAACAATTCAAGGATAGAATCTCAGGTTTGTATTACGCACACTATCCCCAGCGTTAATCATCGCCCAGCCGTTGGTCTTGTGTTACAAGCGTCCCCAGGGAGCCTTTGGCGGGCCTGTTGATAAATGCCTCGATGGGACCTCAACGTGGCTTCATTGGGGAGGACTGCTAATAAGTTAACAAAAAACTGGCGGCGGCGTAAAGTAGATTTGTCGCTTCCTGTTGTTCCATCGACCAGCTGACAGGCATTCGGTTTTCTTTAGTCAATGCCTGAGACAGTTTAGGACATAAATAGTCACATTTGTTTAAAGATATTGTCTGATAAGCAGTTCTAGAACGGCTGGCTCATTCTTATATGCTCTTGCGCCAATACTCTGAACACATTTATGGTCTGTCAGCCCGAACGACAATTTTTTTGTCTGTATGTATTTAAGCAATCCTGACAGCTTTATCTGAGCTTCCCCTCTTTTATTTTGTGTCAGTAATCTGGCTTGGCGGTTTACCCAGATGGTGGGGATAGACTCCTATATAGGCCTTACACAGTGGCTTCTATCAACATTTTCTTCACAAAAGTAGGAGAATAAGTCGATGAATATGTGTGCGCACCTGTGCACGTAAATCATTTTCGCGTCCGCCGGGAAGGCATTCCTTCGTCTCCGTTCGTGTATGTCTGTGTGTGTGTTCACAACAAAACTCGCGCAATCTAAACGGAATCTCATGAAATTTTCTTGGCATTTCATGAATGGGCTAAGGAAGAATCGCTTAGATTTAATGTGGATCCGGCACATGACTTTGAATCAGGAACGTCATCAAGTATTATTCACAAATGTACAGTCACTTATGCACGAATGAACCTCGGAATATGGATCGAAGAAGTGAATGCAAAGTTAATTGCAAACAAATGGCGAGGGCTTGCATTCCTTGGAATTTGTAGTTTGAGTTAATGAGATGTTATTGTACAGGGGGCCTCCAAACGTCTCTTATAACCTATGACCTCCATTTGTTTATATACGGCTGGATTTAATATATAAACACATATACATAACCCTGCATGGCCATGCAATTATTAATTTCAGACAAAGTTTGATGATGCATGTTAAATAATCAGTTTTAATATATAATTAACACATATCTTACCAAATTCAATTTGCACCAGTTGAGTATATATCGGTATTTGATTTAGGCTTTAACAAGTGCATGATAGTTTTTCAGAAAAAAAACAGAAAGAAGACACTTTGGGAGTCAGTTTAAAGTCCAAATTAATATATAACCAAAATGAGGATATTTCAGGAAAAAAAAACATCATGGTGTAAATGAATTTCTTATATATACTGTTTACATAATATTCTATTTTTTTGTATATACATAATATTAAAATAATGTGACATACCTTTCTTTAGATATTGTAAGTCAGTTCCCAGAATATTTTACGTTTTAACTTTTACTTACACTCGATACATATCAAGCTTGTACTGGTCCAAAATTTACAGAATATAAATTACCAAGGCATGTCACTTCTTTAACCATGCATGCACGATCGCTGGAACTGACCTGATGTTATATAGTCATATTAATAAACTAAATAGTGTCCACACATGAATGACTTTGCAATCTTTTTTGATCACATATACGTTGGATATACGTTGGAGAATATATATATATATATATATATATATATATATATATATTGTTACAGATGTCTGTTACATGTGTTGTTGACACTTGATTCGTGTGGCGTGGGCGGAACTTTCTGGGCTGGTCGCGCTCTATGAGACCGTGTCATGTATTGATTTGGGCGCGTGTGTATTATGTTTTGTTGGCTTTTTTGGATTATTCATGAAATAGAAGTTTTTAGGCTTTCGGGGAGAAGCTTTAAATTAGGGGCTGTGTTTAGAGCCTAAGAGAGGAGAGAGAAATATTCCAGAGGACACGGAAGAGTGTGAGTCAGTTTTGGACCTATCCGTTAATTGCAGTAGTCTCAGGGATTCTATACGAACTCTATGCAGATTTATTGCAGCCTGTCTCCAGTTTGCTTTCGGGATTATTATAAGAGCTTTACTTTGGACTATTTGAACTGTTAATGTAGATTATTAAAACTTGTTGTCGCTATGACATTGGTAGTATCCAGGTACTGTACACTTTATTTATAATACTAATAGTATCGATTTAGGCCCCCCAAAAATAAAAGGTATGGTTCTCAGGCACCGCCCGCGTCAATTTTAACCCCCGCATCAAAACTTTTTATTTTGCTTTTTATCTTTCGGGAAGATAAATAATACATTTTATGTAGTGCTTTTACCTGTTTAGCAAAAATTTTTGTTATTTCTCATGCTTTTCCCTGATCATATGGCATTTTTAACGAAACACTCAAAAACAGGTCAAAAATAAAATATCGCCCGCCCGCACTGGTTTATGAAAAAAGTGCCTGAGAACCATACCTTACTTTTTTTTTTACCTTACTGTTATACTGTTGTTATACTGTGTAATTCTATTGATTTAGTGTATTGTTATGTTAGGATTGTTTTTAGATTAAATTATACTAATTTGTAAACAAAAAAACACTGACTTCTTTATTCATTCCCCTAGACATTTCACGCTGCCTAGTGTTGCAGAATCTGATTTTTTTTATCTCCATAACAAACTTTGTGCTCGTCACGACTACGTGATCTGTTGATATTAGGTTCCGTAACAATATATATATATATATATATATATATATATATATATATATACAAGTCTTTAATTTATTTTCAAGTAAGATGTATATACCAAATATATCTCATATATATTAACTGTATATACCAAAAATATATACAATGCATTGCATGTCAGTCCCTGTATACATATATTGTGATATAATCGTACCTAGCAAAAAAATAATCAATTAACCGCGAGATATATAAGATTTTACACACTACATACAACCTTGGCAGTACTCCAGTTAATAACAAGGTAAAATCATGCGTGAACAGTGTCAGATTATATATAGCACTTATAAATTATTTGTTGGGCGGTGGGGAGGAGGCAACTATTGAAAGGGAGGGCAACATATATTTGACCTCAGGTGTTTTTACACTGCGGACCTATAAAATATGTGAATTTAAATTACAAAAAAAAACTTTATATCGGACGTCTGAAAATATAGTTCTTGAAAATATTAAGCAATGCCAAGTGAATGATTAAAAATATTGATTTTACATATACAAGTCACACTGATGCAAACATTCTTTAATCACCAGTGGTATAGATAGATCAGTATATTCCAGCAGACATTTGGTATACAAGAGATCATTTAGTACAGTGATATAAATACACTAACATATAATAACCTGATTTTTTACATCGGTGACCAGAGGATACTAGTAGGTATATATATATATATATATATATATATATATATATATATATATATATAAATATATCCCGGTTTCAGGGGGTAATTTTCCCACGCCGTCGATCAGAGAGACCTCAAACCGCACTCTGTTCCAAATACAATGCTTTAGTATAGCAACCATCCTAATGGTAACATTTTCAGAAATGTCTCGCGTTTACTATAATAACTCCGCATGCAACAATGTTGTTAGTCGTTGGTTCTATTTACTAAATAAATTTACGAACAAAATTTGACGAAATTTGTGTATATGTTATTAACAAATTCACTGTCAAGCCTATGTTCACCCCCTGTGCCAGAGCCTTACACAGGGACCCCAGCAGCCCCGAGAGCTGCAGTCGAACCAAGACTATGTGCTAATTACCTGATAAGAAGGATTGATATACTTTTGATATATATCGGAATGCATTCGCGTTATGGTCGTGTAAGCGAGGTCTATATGTAGAGAGCAAAAACCTGGTCGTCCTTTTGAAGTGGTCGTTAGACCTTGGAGGTCTCAGGCGAGGTTTTAAAATATGTATATATATATATATATAAATATATATATATATATATAATATATATATATATATATATATATATATATATATATATATATATATATATATATATATGTTTGAGCCTGTTTGCGGATCTGGCCCATCTGCCGATGGGCTTGGCCCAAATGAGGATTAGTTATTGGGCTGCCCATCTGAGCATGTGATCATGACACTGTGTAGTTCAATTTTTCGTTATATACCAGTGACCATCAGAGAAGCGTGCCTGGTCCTACAAAGTGACCATCCTGGTGTGGAGGGGCTTCAGGATCCCGTACTCCAACAGAACCTGTCCTGGGACATTCCAGCTGGCGCCTTTGTCCAAAGTTTGCTTGTAAACAAAATCAATAGATTATCATATAAAAAAATGTGACTCCACGGTACAGAAACCCACAGAGGAAACTAAGCATCTAATCCGAAACTTCACCAGCAGTCAACACCCTAGGATGCTAGTGATGAACGTCCACAGACGGACAAATACAAGTGACTGCATGTGGCGTTTTTGCCCTGGCGTTTGCAAAGACACTATCCTCCGGCAATGGCCCCTGCAGCCAAAACTACATTTACCCTAAGAATCATCTCTGTGATAACCTGAAAAAAGGAATACTGCCCCGACTTCCCTGCTGTTCCCATCACCAGGACACCAACAATTCTGTACGAGTAGAGAGCTTATAATGAGACACTTCTCCAAAACAAACTGTAACAAAATGTGTTATTGTGGTGATGGTGCATGATTGTGATTGACTCAGAGATCAAATGACTCTTAGGAAGTGTTTGCTACATATATAAATATTTTATTGTCAAAATGTATATATGGTAACCTTGATATATATGTGGTTACTTAAAACTGAATTTGAGAAAATGATTTTGTACCATATATGATTGCATGCTCTTAAGTCAAATGGTATGGTACCATGGACGTCACAACTATGTGTTAATGTACAGGAGATGATTTCGTAACAGCTGTAATTACTCTTTGGTAAAAAGTGAACCTCATTTAACACTTAACATCACACGAATGCAACGCTGACTACTTAAGAATTGTGTGTAAAAAGTTACTAAATAGGGTATTGTAACACATCTATGTAGTTTTCTATGCGCATCTATGTAATTTTGATGAAAAAATTATTGATGTAAGGCTGTGATAGTGATAAATGTTTCAATTAACAGATTTAAGTTTTGAGAAATGGGTGTGTGAGTACAAAAGTCATCAAGATAATAAAATAATAACGTATTACTAACAAAAACTAAAATCGGTTATTGGGCCAAGCCCATCTGCAGATGGGCCAGAAAGTGCATGCTATCAAATCCGTTATTTGGCTGCCCATCTGCAGATGGGCAGCCAAATAACGGATCTTCATATGGGCCAAGCCCATCGGCAGATGGACCAGATCCCCAAACGGGCTCCAACATATATATATATATATATATATATATATATATATATATATATATATATATATATATATATACTAAATAAATAGGATGTGGTGATGGTGCGGGGGGGGGGTATGCTCTTTTGTATCCGCATCGGTTTCCGATTTCTCTTATAATTAAGCTCAAAGTATTTTTATCTCAGTGGAAACACGTACATATCTACAAATGTATAGTGCAAGCTGATAAGGAATTTTATCGATAAATGCTTGCGTAGGTTATACTTCCTATACCTATTTGCACATAGAATCGTATTACTTTCATGATTACTCCGATAACAATACGCCTTAACGGTATGCTCTTTTGTATTCGCATCTGTCTCCGGTTTCTCTTATAAGTTCAAAGTATTTTTATCTCTGTGGAAACTCGTACATATCTACAAATGTATAGTACAGCCTGATAAGGTTTTTAATAGAAAAATACTTGCATAGGTTGATTTTCCTATCTATTTGCACATAGAATCGTATTATACTTTCATGATTACTCCGATAACAATACGCCGGGAACTCGACATTTGTAAATTGCTCACACAATTTATAATATATATATATATATATAGTGTGTGTGGGTATTTGAGAGAGAGAGAGAGAGAGAGAGAGAGAGAGAGAGAGAGATTGATTAGATTAGATAAATAGAAATAATATAGAGATATATAGAGAGGGAGATTTTTATCGACTTAAACTTGCGTCAGACTATAATTCAAGTCGAGTGTTCAAGTCCGGATTTCGGACGCGAGTTTACTTTGTATATATGATATCCAGGAGCACTCTGGAATAGTCAAGCAGTCATTCATTTACAGTTAATGTAAATAGGCTTTGGTACACCGCCCTTAAGTGAACCATCAGCATTCCCATTGGTTATAACTGACCTGTCAATTAAGTCCACTTTTTTCAAGTTCCACGGGTGGTCTTCTTTCACAGGTTTCACTGTCATTCTTTGTGAGACCTACTAAATATGTAAAATAAATATAAGATTAAGCGCTAGGATAGACGTCACGAACTTAAAATAAAAACAATGTTGCTCAAATAACCTGCAGCCGTGTTTGGAATATATAATCAAAATGTGTTGTATACTAGTATACGATATAAAGTAATGTACCCAAATCAAGAGGCGAATTCTTTAAGATAAGATAAGATAAGTTTTATTCAAAATCGGGTTTCTATGGTCAACAAATACAACATAAGCTCACAGAGCTTTTATCACCGACTATTCATACATAAGACATGTAATGATAACCAATACATTAAAACATAATAGTCAATTAAGATACAAGATAACAAGTATGGTTACACATATCAGTTCGTCATTTGTTAAAATAGTATGAAGTAACCGATTTTAAAATAACAGTACAATCATAAAATGATCAAAAATGATCCAGTTAAAATAGTATACTGAAATTACAAGTTACAAGCGGGCCGCTTCAACCTGCATGGGAACAAATGGAATGACGCTGAATTACAATGGAAAAAAAGCCTTTGAATAATAACATATGATGGCCATTCAGATTACATCTAAAAACCGTTTGTTCCATAGGTGTTACCATACACCTCTCCAAGTTTCATTAAAAACTGTTCTGTTCATCGCTGTTTGCATCAAGTTGCCAACAGACAAACCAACCAATGAACCAAATGAAACGCCTCTCAGGGAGGTATAATTATTGTATCCGCCAAAACAGGATCTGCGGATACTATGTTTTCAGCCGGCCGCCGCCGCCGCAGCATTGGTTTCCGGAATTTTATGAAACTCGAAATTATGATCGGATCATATGTGAACTGCTACGCCCTAATTTTGGGTTGACCTCTGACCTTTCACTCTGCAGAGCGTCCATTCTTTTGTCTGTTTTCACACATAAACCCACATATCTTTGGATTCGTTTGACCGATCGGGATGAAATTCTGCACGAGTATAGCTCTTGGATAGCTTTATATCATATATTAAACTGGTGGCACCATCTACAACCATTTTGCACAGCGTCCATCTGTTCGTCTGCCTTAGGTTAAAAACATTCATGAATAACTCTGCAGTGTTTGGACGTAATCGCCCTAAATTTTGCACCTATAGACATCATGGATGGGTTTCTCGTTTATATGACGGGTGGCGCCACCTACAATCACGTTTATGCTGCAGACATCCATGCTAATATCCCAGGACTAGTTTGACGTATCGGCCTGAAATATCGCATGTGTATAAATCTTACATAGCTCTATATCATACACAAAAATGGTGATTGTCCTGTCAAGGGCTGTTTCGCCTAAAATTCTGCATGTGTATGCAACTTGGATAGATTTTTTTCGTTGAGTTGGCAGGTGGCGGCACGTAGAAACACATTTACACGGCAGACATCTATGCTTATATCTCAGGACTGGTATGACGTATCGGCCTAACATTTAGTATGATTATGGATTTTACACAGCTCTACAGCTTATACAAATTTGGTGGCCCAACCTTCAAATAGTTTTGCATGGTGTCCATCTGTTCACCTGCATTGGATAAAATTACTCATATATCAGAAGTGGTTTCACTTATCCACCTGAAACTTTGCAAGTGTATACATCTTGGATAGCTTTCTCGTTCAGATGACAGGTGGCGCCACCTACAATCATGTTTGCGTGGCGGACATCCATGCTAATATGCAATACATCTCACTCTATTTCCCCTTACCACTCGATCCATGCCTCACCTCACCCAAATCATCTAATTTCGGCGGATACACGTGTATAGTCGCTTGTCGACTACCCGTATTCTATTTACATAAGTTTCCGTGAGTTCAAGTGGGGTGAAATTATAATATTTATGTAAAACATATATATGATTGTAAGAAGCATGTGAATTGATTTATTATGGATCAACATATATTTAATCTAATTCCATAAGTGAAAAAAAGCACGGTGGTTATGATTTCATTGTTAAAGTCAGATATATGATGAATATAGCCTTATAGGGCTTATTCCCTCAAAGAACCTATGACCAGTCAAGTGCTACGTGACAGTAACCTAAATTTGGGCAACAGTAAACCAGAACTATTAGGATTGTCCGGAAAACAATTCAAGGATAGAATCTCAGGTTTGTATTACGCACACTATCCCCAGCGTTAATCATCGCCCAGCCGTTGGTCTTGTGTTACAAGCGTCCCCAGGGAGCCTTTGGCGGGCCTGTTGATAAATGCCTCGATGGGACCTCAACGTGGCTTCATTGGGGAGGACTGCGAATATGTTAACAAAAAACTGGCAGCGGCGTAAAGTAGATTTGTCGCTTCCTGTTGTTCCATCGACCAGCTGACAGACATTCGGTTTTCTTTAGTCAATGCCTGAGACAGTTTAGGACATAAATAGTCACATTTGGTTAAAGATATTGTCTGATAAGCAGTTCTAGAACGGCTGGCTCATTCTTATATGCTCTTGCGCCAATACTCTGAACACATTTATGGTCTGTCAGGCTGAACGACACTTTTTTGTCTGTATGTATTTAAGCAATCCTGACAGCTTTATCTGAGCTTCCCCTCTTTTATTTTGTGTCAGTAATCTGGCTTGGCGGTTTACCCAGATGGTGGGGATAGACTCCTATATAGGCCTTACACAGTGGCTTCTATCAACATTTTCTTCACAAAAGTAGGAGAATAAGTCGATGAATATGTGTGCGCACCTGTGCACGTAAATCATTTTCGCGTCCGCCGGGAAGGCATTCCTTCGTCTCCGTTCGTGTATGTCTGTGTGTGTGTGTGTATTCACAACAAAACTCGCGCAATCTAAACGGAATCTCATGAAATTTTCTTGGCATTTCATGAATGGGCTAAGGAAGAATCGCTTAGATTTAATGTGGATCCGGCACATGACTTGGAATCAGGAACGTCATCAAGTATTATTCACAAATGTACAGTCACTTATGCACGAATGAACCTGGGAATATGAATCGAAGAAGTGAATGCAAAGTTAATTGCAAACAAATGGCAAGGGCTTGCATTCCTTGGAATTTGTAGTTTGAGTTAATGAGATGTTATTGTACAGGGGGCCTCCAAACGTCTCTTATAACCTATGACCTCCATTTGTTTATATACGGCTGGATTTAATATATAAACACATATACATAACCCTGCATGGACATGCAATTATTAATTTCAGACAAAGTTTGATGATGCATGTTAAATAATCAGTTTTAATATATAATTAACACATATCTTACCAAATTCAATGTGCACCAGTTGAGTATATATCGGTATTTGAAATAGGCTTTAACAAGTGCATGATAGTTTTTCAGAAAAAAAAACAGAAAGAAGACACTTTGGGAGTCAGTTTAAAGTCCAAATTAATATATAACCAAAATGAGGAGATTTCAGGGAAAAAAACATCATGGTGTAAATGAATTTCTTATATATACTGTTTACATAATATTCTATTGATGTATATACATAATATTAAAATAATGTGACATACCTTTCTTTAGATATTGTAAGTCAGTTCCCAGAATATTTTACGTTTCAACTTTTACTTACACTCGATACATATCAAGCTTGTACTGGTCCAAAATTTACAGAATATAAATTACCAAGGCATGTCACTTCTTTAACCATGCATGCACGATCGCTAGAACTGACCTGATGTTATATAGTCATATTAATAAACTAAATAGTGTCCACACATGAATGACTTTGCAATCTTTCTTGATCACATATACGTTGGATATACGTTGGATATACGTTGGAGAATAAATATATATATATATATATATATATATATATATATATATATTGTTACAGATGTCTGTTACATGTGTTGTTGACACTTGATTCGTGTGGCGCGGGCGGAACTTTCTGGGCTGGTCGCGCTCTATGAGACCGTGTCATGTATTGATTTGGGCGCGTGTGTATTATGTTTTGTTGGCTTTTTTGGATTATTCATGATATAGAAGTTTCTAGGCTTTCGGGGAGAAGCTTTAAATTAGGGGCTGTGTTTAGAGCCGAAGAGAGGAGAGAGAAATATTCCAGAGGACACGGAAGAGTGTGAGTCAGTTTTGGACCTATCCGTTAATTGCAGTAGTGTCAGGGATTCTATACGAACTCTATGCAGATTTATTGCAGCCTGTCTCCAGTTTGCTTTCGGGATTATTATAAGAGCTTTACTTTGGACTATTTGAACTGTTAATGTAGATTATTAAAACTTGTTGTCGCTATGACATTGGTAGTATCCAGGTACTATACACTTTATTTATTATACTAATAGTATCGATTTAGGCCCCCCAAAAATAAAAGGTATGGTTCTCTGGCACCGCCCGCGTCAATTTTAACCCCCGCATCAAAACTTTTTATTTTGCTTTTTATCTTTCGGGAAGATAATTAATACATTTTATGTAGTGCTTTTACCTGTTTAGCAAAAATTTTTGTTATTTCTCATGCTTTTCCCTGATCATATGGCATTTTTAACGAAACACTCAAAAACAGGTCAAAAATAAAATATCGCCCGCCCGCACTGGTTTATGAAAAAAAGTGCCTGAGAACCATACGTTACTTTTTTTTTTACCTTACTGTTATACTGTTGTTATACTGTGTAATTCTATTGATTTAGTGTATTGTTATGTTAGGATTGTTTTTAGATTAAATTATAATAATTTGTAAACAAAAAAAACACTGACTTCTTTATTCATTCCCCTAGACATTTCACGCTGCCTAGTGTTGCAGAATCTGATTTTTTTTATCTCCATAACAAACTTTATGCTCGTCACCACTGCGTGATCTGTTGATATTAGGTTCCGTAACAATATATATATATATATATATATATATATATATATATATATATATATACAAGTCTTTAATTTATTTTCAAGTAAGATGTATATACCAAATATATCTCATATATATTAACTGTATATACCAAAAATATATACAATGCATTGCATGTCAGTCCCTGTATACATATATAGTGATATAATCGTACCTAGCAAAAAAATAATCAATTTGATATACTTTTAATATATATATCGAAATGCATTCGCGTTATGGTCGTGTAAGCGAGGTCTATATGTAGAGAGCAAAAACCTGGTCGTCCTTTTGAAGTGGTCGTTAGACCTAGGAAGTCTCAGGCGAGGTTTTAAAATATGTATATATATATATATATATATATATATATATATATATATATATATATATATATGTATGTTTGAGCCTGTTTGCGGATCTGGCCCATCTGCCGATGGACTTGGCCCATATGAGGATCAGTTATTGGGCTGCCCATCTGAGCATGTGATCATGACACTGTGTAGTTCAGTTTTTCGTTATATACCAGTAACCATCAGAGAAGAGTATCTGGTCCTACAAAGTGACCATCCTGGTGTGGAGGGGCTTCAGGATCCCGTACTCCAACAGAACCTGTCCTGGGACATTCCAGCTGGCGCCTTTGTCCAAAGTTTGCTTGTAAACCAAAAAATCATTGGATTATCATATCAAACATTGGAGAGCCCAAAAAATGTGTCGCCATCTATGACTCCACGGTAAAGAAACCCACAGAGGAAACTAAGCATCTAATCCGAAACTTCACCAGCAGTCAACACCCTAGGATGCTAGTGATGAACGTCCACAGATGGACAAATACAAGTGACTGCATGTGGCGTTTTTGCCCTGGCCTTTGCAAAGACACTACCCTCTGGCAATGGCCCCTGCAGCCAAAACTACATTTACCTTAAGAATCATCTCTGTGATAACCTGAAAAAAGGACTACTGCCCCGACTTCCCTGCTGTTCACTTCACCAGGACACCAACAATTCTGTACGAGTAGAGAGCTTATAAATGGACACTTCTCCGAAACAAACTGTAACAAAATGTGTTATTGTGGTGATGGTGCATGATTGTGATTGACTCAGAGATCAAATGACTCTTAGAAAGTGTTTGCTACATATATAAATATTTTATAGTCAAAATGTATATATGGCAACCTTGATATATATGTGGTTACTTAAAACTGAATTTGAGAAAATGATTTTGTACCATATATGATTGCATGCTCTTAAGTAAAATGGTATGGTACCATGGACGTCACAACTATGTGTTAATGTAAATGAGATAATTTCGTAACAGCTGTAATTACTCTTTGGTAAAAAGTGAACCTCATTAAACTCTTAACATCACACGAATGCAATGTTGACTACTTTAGAATTGTGTGTAAAAAGTTATTAAATAGGGTATTGTAACACTGAATGCACATCTATGTAGTTTTCTATGCGCATCTATGTAATTTTGATGAAAAAATTATTGATGTAAGGCTGTG
The DNA here is from genome assembly GCA_026874595.1 of Sipunculus nudus. NCBI lineage: Eukaryota > Metazoa > Annelida > Sipuncula > Golfingiida > Sipunculidae > Sipunculus > Sipunculus nudus. The sequence goes on along the minus strand of CM049306.1, from coordinate 33,305,119 downwards.
ATAGTGATAAATGTTTCAATTAACAGATTTAAGTTTTGAAAAATGGGTGTGTGAGTACAAAAGTCATCAAGATAATAAAATAATAACGTATTACTAACAAAAACTAAAATCGGTTATTGGGCCAAGCCCATCTGCAGATGGGCCAGAAAGTGCATGGTATCAAATCCGTTATTGGGCTGCCCATCTGCAGATGGGCAGCCAAATAACGGATCTTCATATGGGCCAAGCCCATCGGCAGATGGACCAGATCCCCAAACGGGCTCCAACGTATATATATATATATATACTAAATAAATAGGATGTGGTGATGGTGCAGGGGGGGGGGGGTATGCTCTTTTGTATCCGCATCTGTTTCCGATTCTCTTATAATTAAGCTTAAAGTATTTTTATCTCAGTGAAAACACGTACATATCTACAAATGTATAGTGCAAGCTGATAAGGAATTTTATCGATAAATGCTTGCGTAGGTTGTACTTTCTATACCTATTTGCACATAGAATCGTATTACTTTCATGATTACTCCGATAACAATACGCCTTAACGGTATGCTCTTTTGTATTCGCATCTGTCTCCGGTTTCTCTTACAAGTTCAAAGTATTTTTATCTCTGTGGAAACTCGTACATATCTACAAATGTATAGTACAGCCTGATAAGGTTTTTAATAGATAAATACTTGCATAGGTTGTACTTCCTACCTATTTGCACATAGAATCGTATTATACTTTCATGATTACTCCGATAACAATACGCCGGGAACTCGACATTTGTAAATTGCTCACACAATTTATAATATATATATAGTGTGTGTGGGTATTTGAGAGAGAGAGAGAGAGAGAGAGAGAGAGAGAGAGAGAGAGAGAGATTGATTAGATTAGATAAATAGAAATAATATAGAGATATATAGAGAGGGAGATTTTTATCGACTTAAACTTGCGTCAGACTATAATTCAAGTCGAGTGTTCAAGTCCGGATTTCGGACGCGAGTTTACTTTGTATATATGATATCCAGGAGCACTCTGGAATAGTCAAGCAGTCATTCATTTACAGTTAATGTAAACAGGCTTTGGTACACCGCCCTTAAGTGAACCATCAGCATTCCCATTGGTTATAACTGACCTGTCAATTAAGTCCTCTTTTTTCAAGTTCCACGGGTGGTCTTCTTTCACAGGTTTCACTGTCATTATTTGTGAGACCTACTAAAATATGTAAAATAAATATAAGATTAAGCGCTAGGATAGACGTCACGAACTTAAAATAAAAACAATGTTGCTCAAATAACCTGTAGCCGTGTTTGGTATATATAATCAAAATGTGTTGTATACTGTGGTTGGCTTCATATTCGCGAGGCTGAAATTTCGCGATTTTTCAATTTTTAATGTTTCGTGAGGGTTTCATTTTCGCGATCTCACCAGAACCAAAATATTTGGTAAAGCCATACCTATGTGTGTTATAAAATGAGAATAAGTCATGAGTCTGTGATATTTTTCTCATATAACGATGGGCCCGAACACAAAGCACAGGTAGTTAAGTTCAAATTAAGGGGAACGTTTTCCCTATTACTGCATGGATGTAACTTTTTATAACAATTCTCATTGTTCTAATCTATTCCCATACAAATATTGGCTACATTAAATAAGAAGGACGTAATCCATTGGCCAATTATTCCCGAGGGTTTCATTTTCGCGATTATTTCCTATTCGCGAATATCGCGAAATTAAAACCCTCGCGAACAAAAAGGCAACCACAGTATACTATATAAAGTAATGTCCCCAAATCAAGAGGCAAATTCTTTAAGATAAGATAAGTTTTATTCAAAATCGGGTTTCTATGGTCAACAAATACAACATAAGCTCACAGAGCTTTTATCACCGACTATTCATACATAAGACATGTAATGATAACCAATACATTAAAACATAATAGTCAATTAAGATACAAGATAACAAGTATGGTTACACATATCAGTTCGTCATTTGTTAAAATAGTATGAAGTAACCGATTTTAAAATAACAGCACAATCATAAAATGATCAAAAATGATCCAGTTAAAATAGTATACTGAAATTACAAGTGACCTATGGGTCATGACGCTCAGCCGACTGGCATGTTGACAATATGACCTTGCACAGCAACAAATTAAGATAAAGTATGTGGCATCATAGTTCATGCATATAAGCTGAAGTTCATCAACACCCATAAGCACATCAAATTTGATGACAATCCATCCAGCTGCTCCTGAGGAATCTGGCAATGTTTGTGTATTTTGCATTATTTCTGGGGTACTCAAACATGCCCTGCAACTCAGATAATATAGGTCACAGTGACCTCAATTCAAGTTTCTGTTGAGAACTTTTGAGGAACTCTCAGGATGTCAAGTAAGAAGATTACGGTCAAATGGTTATGATTTGTGCCCTGCTTTGGTATCAAATTTTCAATTATTCTGGGGGTTATTATAAGCCCCAGAGCTTGGAGAATATAGGTAACAGAGACCTAATATCAGGTTTCCAAGACTTTTTCTGGACCTCCCTGGTTGTCAAAATAGAAGATTCTAGGTCCAATGGTTATGATTTGTGCCCTGCTTTGGTATCAAATTTTCAATTATTCTGGGGGTGCTTATAAGCCCCATAGCTTGGAGAATATGGGTAACAGAGACCTAATTTCACATTTCCAAAAAGACTTTTTATGGACCTCCCTGGATGTCAAGTAAGAAGAATCTAGAACCAATGGTTACGATTTGTGCACTGTTAAGGGATGACCGCATCTATAATGGTCTCAAAAACAGAGAAAAAAGTCACAAAAAATTAAAAAAAACAGGTGGCGCCACCAGTCTGCAGAAGCTGATGAAACATTCAATGACCAATATCCATGCAAAGAATCATGATGACCAATGCATTATTTGTTGAGATACTTGAGCTTTTGAATAAATTTTTCCATTATTCTGGGGGATACTTCAGAGCCCCATAGCTCTTAGGTTTTGGGTAACAGAGACCTAATTTTAGGTCTCCAAGGAGACTTTTCATGGGCCTCCCTGCATATCAAGAAAGAAGATTCTAGGTCCAGTCATTATGATTTGTGCCCTGTTATCAGTTGACCGCATCTTTTAAGGTATCAAAAATAGAGATAGAAATTATAAAATATCGAAAAAATACAGGTGGCGCCACCAGTCTGCAGAAACTGATGAACCACTCCATGATCAATATCCATGCAAAGAATCATGGTGATCAATGCATTAGTTGTTCAGATATTTGAGTTTTTGTATCAAATTTCCATTATTCTGGGGGGTACTTCAGAGCTCCATAGCTTGAAGAATCTGGGTAACAGAGACCTAATTCCAGGTTTCCAAGGAGACTTTTCATGGGCCTCCCTGGATGTAAAGTTAGAAGATTCCAGGTCCAGCGGTTACGATTTGTGCCCTGTTAACGGACAGACGGCCGGACGGACGACAGACAAAGAGTGATTGCTAAAGCTCAGATGACCTACAGTCAGCTGAGCTAATAAAACTATTGGGGTGTGATAAAGATTAAAATTGATTAAGACAATACTTTAAACCTGATCTTTTTAAATGTATTGAGTTCTGAACAGCAAGGCCTTGGGTTCTTCAGGCAAAGAGTTCAACTCTTTCGTACCTTCATATGTTCTGTGAAACTTTATTTTCTAAAGTTTCAATCAATTTTATCCCTATAGAAGGGTTACAGATTGTGATGGTTTTATAACAAAATTATCTAAACATGTGTTTTTCTGTTCTTGGTTTTTTCCAAAATAAACAAGTTGATTTTTTTTTCTGGATTGCCTGCATGTGTTTTGATTAAACCATTGAATAGCTAATTTTGTTTCATAAGTGAGAGATTTTACAAGTTCATGCTCACTATTTTTTAATTACGTAAAGTGTGTTGTCATCAGCATGCAGTTACCTATTTTACCTCTGCTGAAGACATACATAAAATCATTCATAAAGAAGTTGAAGTGTGTTGGCCAAATAATCGAGCCCTGTGGAGTACCTTTGACCATATTGCTCCTGTTGCCACGACTGCCCCCAACTTTTACTCTGTTTCCAATTTCTTATACAATTCGTTATAAGCAGAAGAGCTTTTATCTGACATACCATATGCTTTCAATTTTGCTACTATTAAGTCAAATGGTAAACAATCAAAAGCTTTACTTAGGTCCATTATTACTGCTCCTTCTTTTTCTGTTTGAATGTAAATAGGACATTTTGAGGCAATTTTCAACATAAAATGCCTGAAAAACTGTTCTTTTATGTCTTTGCGTTATGTAGTTAAACTGTAGAGAGATTCAATATTTAATATTTATATTTCTTCTAAATAAGGATATAAAATTTCAATCGTTTTCAAACAAGTCAATGGCGCAAAAGCGCATTTACGTTTCTTACTTGTAAAATGTTATCTTTTAAATGTAATGCTCGGAGTGAAATAACTGGTATGGTGAAGTCTTATGTTAAACTTTGCATTTTACCGGGTTCCATGGTCTCGACAGCCAAAGGCTGCTAAGACCACAGATCGCGAGTTCGAGTACCGGTATCACCAGAGGATTCTTGAGATTGTTCACGGTCGACCCTAATCAGCTAGGGCCTGGTGCTCTACAGTTGTTCTGCAGATGTCCATAAATATCCTTACACTCGACTAATAAATTTGAAAGTAATTAACTGCAGATAACTTTAATCAAATCTAATTGCTATTGCTATCCCTCTGGATCCGCCACTTACAGCAAAGGCAGCCTAATGCATAAATATATATATATACATATATATATATTATTATATATATACATATATATATATATGTATATATATATATATATTGGTATAAGATTAAGTGAAATTCCGAAAGGACGTGGAGTACTGGATGCGAAGGGGGGGGGGGGGCATAGCCCCCTGCGGACCCCCCCCCCCGGCTACGCCCCTGTGTTCATTTATAATCTTTTCAAAAACTTTAGAGAAACTTGGAAATAGACTAACAGGCCTATAATTCTTCTTTATCATATGGTCTGATTTTTTTTATAAAAAGGAACTACTTCAGCACATTAAAGACTATCCGGAAATTTGCCGGCTTCTATAGTTGTATTAACAATACTACATTTTTGGGGGCAACTATAAACGTCTTAATTGGCTGAGAACTGTCAGTTGAATGCATACAGACTTGGCCTGTCTAACGTTTCGTGTGCTATAGAGAAAAAATACGTAATTCGTTCTTCTGGATTACAAACATACATACACGCACGCACAAGTATACATGCAGGGCATGGTGGAATGCATTCTAATGCATCCATCGCTATACACCACCGTTCCACCGTTCTAGTACATTTGGAATTACATATAGGTACATGCAGGTAATAGCAAAATGATCAGGTGCTGGTCCAGGTATTTTAGAAAGAATCTGCATGGTTACTGGTATATATACACTTAAAATTAGTTCTGTTCAAGGAGAATTAAACTGTTAACATTGCATAGTTAACATTTATGCGAGTCAATTTGTCTATTTTCAGGATCGTGCACATGTATACCTGCAGTGCGTTATAACAGACACAGTTACGTTATGACAGGTACGCAAGTCCCAGGAACAGGTACCAGGTACTTATTTGATATCACCCTTGACACCCAGGTACATTGTACTTTCAATTGTTACTTAGTTGCAGATACAGGCACAAGCATGCACCCGACCCAAACCGTGCATGCGCTATAGGTCTACATGTATATACCTAATATATAAGGTTCAAATTCAAATTAATGCATTTGAAAATTTCGCATTTGCATTTAAATGCAGAGCTAACATTATCACTGCATTTGCATTTAAATGCCGAGCTTAATCTACAACTCTGTATTTGAATTTTCAATGTAAATGCAAATGCATGCACTTCTTAATGTATATACTGTGTTGTATAATAATAACAAAGTAATGTCTTTATCATGCAATGTTACAGTCAGTTTGGTCTGTAATTTATATGAAACTTATACAATTTAAAGTGTTCTGTATTATCTATAATATTTTCATAATATATTCCATCAATCCTACATTTTTCTCATACATGGCATTAATTGCCAGATTATATATAGGCTTGCATATCCCTCTGGTCATTTATGAATAATGTTGACTATAGGCAGCATGCTGGTCACCCTAAAGCCCATAGAGCCCCCTAACAGGACGTTCATTGTTGTGTTATCAGCACAAAGGAGTATACTGAAAAAAAGGTTAAGACAGGGTTGCTCATATATCCTGCCCACATGCATGTCCTGTACAAACCTGTGACTTTATTTCCTAACCACAAATGTGACTTTATTATCTGTGAATTTTTTCTTCCGACTTTTTCCCTCTAAAATCGTCCTAAATACATATGTTTTTAAGGGATGTCCTAAATTATTTCCTGATACAAGTGGTTACCAACAAAATATTAAACAAAATCTGGACCTGACCTTGCATGTGTCTACAGGTTATCCAGTAAAATTTAATAACTCGGGCTGTCTTTTTGACTGATGGGTATTTTAGCTGACTGATGGTCTTAGTTCCTTACTGGTGAAACATCAAATGTTTGATTGCGTGACTTAATAGCTAACACATCTTTCAGTCGTTACGATGGAGTGGTCGTTTGATGCATTGTTTGAATGACTTTTCCTATATCCGTGATTACATAATCTGAAAATCCATGCATATACATATATAGAACAGATTACGTAAATACCAGACAGATTGCAGCCCCACGTAAACATGTATATAAAATCTGGAATGAAGCCCGGAAAGCATATATATAATTAAATTATATATGCCTATGTATACTTTGACCTTTTGCAGATAAATTAAATACAATTATTACTAAAATAATCTCCAGACACAACAATTATATTTCGTTATGTATACAAGCATGATATTTGTATGTAGGCTTATCAGTTATCTGTCTAGCCAATTTTAATATTTTTTTTTAACAATTCTTTATTGCATTTATACATATCACAACAATAACAACACTTTTACATTGAAATACACAACGTACAACAATCACGTACAATTTCAAATACACAATAGCATGAGGAAATATATGAAGATATCTTATATACCAGATTCTTTCTGCTTTGAATTTCCTCGTGACAACATTAAACAAGATGAGTGAAGACATACACAAATGTCAATCATGACAGGTAACATATAGCATATAGACATTTAACTGATATTTACAGAAATCGGAGATCGTTTATAGTAGAAAAACAAAATTTTAATCTCCTTTGTTTCTTTATTCTGATTACCTTATCTGAGGCATTAACTGATTCCACTTTTTCAAATGAAATCCTATTTTACCTTTCTTTTCAGCAATGATATATTCCTCTTTTTGAAGACAGATTAATTGAAACTTAAACTTCGAGAAAAGTTTCACTTTTGCATTCTTTTCCTTTATATATAGTGAGTTTATACAATATAATAATAGTAATTACCATAATATTGCTGTCAGTTACAGGCAATACTCCAAATATGATAGCATTTGATGTGAATTCTGGCATATATATTTCAACTTGTTTAAGCCAATCACATATTTTAAAATATAAATTCTTTGTAATCATACATTGACAAAATAGGTGGAATAATGTTTCCTTATATAAAAAACAATAATTACATCTGTCACTTCCTATCAGTTTCCATTTAAACAGCTGGGCATTGACTGGTAAATAATTATTTAAGATTTTATACTGGAATTCCCTGGTGTATCGGTCCAGTGAAATATGATATATAGCTGAGAAACATTGTTCTTTTTCCTGATTGGACACATTCAAGTATTCATCCCATTTATTACTTCTGATACTAGCTATATCATCTATGCATTTATTATCGATTAATTTTGAACATAACTGTGTAATATCATATGATACATTCTTGATAAATACAATATTGTTGTAAATAACATTATTGTTCAAATGTTGTTAGTCATTTATCTCACGCAGTTTCCTGGGTATACAGCTGATGGTTGACTGTATTTTTAATATCTGTAAAGATGTTAAAGTAACACCAAAATCACCTGCCTTTTTAAATGATCCCTCGGTTTTCAATTATGCCTAAAGAAGAGAGTTTGTTATAAAATACAGATTTGTTACCAATTTTCAAAAATTTATTATTCCATAATGCTTGAGATATAATTTCAGCTGTGCACTCAGGAGTACATTTTAACACATCAGCCCATGACACCAAACAGATTTTATTAAACGTTGGTATCAACTTTGGAATTATATTTACATCAAAATTCGTTCTTATGAAGGCAACACCCACTATTTTTTCCAGATTTTTTGTTACCAATTTAGTCCATGGATTTCATTGTTCAAGAATAAGCCTTTTTATCCATAAAACCTGCTGAGCTTTTATCATTAATTTAACATCAGGTATATTCAGACCACCTGTACTAAATTGACTAACTGCAGTGTTATACTTCACCTTCGCTTTTTTACCATTCCATACAAAATTATTTACTGATTTTTGTATATATTCAATAAAAACTTTGGATGGTTCACACGTTTGTTACATATAAAATATTTGATATAATAAGAGACCGAACCACTTTTATTTTACAATAAACTGTCAATGAGCGTTGTTGCCACAAATTGAGAATTTATTTTTTCTTTTAGTCTGGTGAATTTTTTTTCCATGACCATGTCAGTGTCATAAGAAAAGTATATACCTAAAATTCGAAAGACGTTTGCATGTAAATTAACATATATTTTATTGAATTGTTCCCATGATATTAATACCTGCCAAGCCATGCCGCTACTGATTTTTCATAGTTTACCTCAAGAGAAGTAAAATGTGAAAGCACTTTAAAGCTTTCACTAACTCTTTAAAAGAATTTACATCTTGAAGGAAGAAAGTTGAATCGTCGGCAAACATACACATTTTATGTTCTATGGATGACATAGTAATTCCTATAATATTTCTGTTGGTACGAATTTGTTGTGCTAAAACTTCCAGTACAAACATGAACAGATAACAAGCCATGGGATCACCTTGGCGAGTGCCCCTTTCTATTGAAAAATGACTGGTCTCTCCATTATTAATAATTGCACTCTCTAAATTAGTATACATAGTCTTTATCCATGATACAACACAATCACCAAATCCAATTTTCCTCAGTACACAATACATAAATATGTAATCAATTGAGTCAAAAGCTGCAGCAAAATCTGCAGCAAACATGATACCAGATACATCTTTCTGTTTACAATAATACATGACATCACTGATTAGCCTGATTGGTTCACCAATAAATCTCCCTTTGATAAAAGCATTTTCTTCTGTGGATATAATCTTAGGTAATATGTTCTTCACTCTCTCAACAAGTGCTTTACTACGTATTTTATAATCAACATTAATGAGGCTGATGGGTCGCCATGATTTAATATAACGTGCATCTTTTCCTGGTTTCTCCAGTAAAGTAATTATTGCTTGTCGCGGACTAGGTGTTAACTGACCAACTTTGTAGCTGTAGTTTATAGAGTCTACTAAATCTATCCCTATGACTGGAAAAAAATATTCATAAAATTCGTTGGTCAAACCATCATTACCAGGTGTTTTATTTGATGGCATTAATTTTATAATATTATAAGCTTCTGGAAAAGACAAAAGCCCATCACATAATGAAGACTGTTCACTTGATAGTTTTTGGATATTAAGATCTTTTAAAAATTGTTCACAGTCCGTATAACTTACATTCTCAGATCTTTCTTAGTGTAAAATGCTGTTAATTCCTGAAGTATATAATTTTACATTGTTATTTCCTTTTCGCCAATTAATAGTTTTCTGACATGTGATTTCCTTTTGTTTCTTTTTTCAAAATTAAAAAATAAGTGCTATTTCTCTCCCTTTCTTCTTTCCACTGTGCTCAAGAGCGAATTATTATTCCTTCAGTAATATAATTGTAATGTTCCTCCAGAAGTTGTTTTGTTTCTTGATAATCCTTTAAAGTTTTGATTCATTTTCCTGTTGGCCCAACTTATATTCTAATTCTGCCAGTTTTCTTTCTAGATTTTCAAGAACATTTTTCCTTTTTCTTGATTTTATTTTTGAATTTTTAATTGTAAATTCTCTTATTTTGTATTTCATAAATTCCCATCGTTTTGAAGGATCACTATTTTTAATTTCTAATTTCCATTCTGTCATACATTTCTTTAATTCTTCTGTATAATTTTTATCTTTTAGTAGCGAATTATTAAATTTCCAGTAACCGACTAACCGTTGCCAGTCTTATTTATTTTATGAAGTATAAGCTTCATAACAATAGCAGAATGATCAGTGTCGACCGACACTACAATATCTGCATCTTCTCCATGTAAACTTTTTTATATTTGGATTTCTAACTCTCCAAATGTCAATAAGATCGTGTTCATGGATAATTAAATTGATTTTAGAGACAACTTTCTTTTTTAATACAGCTTGACCTCCATCAGTATTAATGTGATTTAAACATACATTAAAATCTCCACAATGACTACCTTCAAATCATCATCATGGCAATTTTCTCTGATAACAGTATTAACATTTTCATAAAATTGCACTTGCTCTGTCTCTGTGTTTGGAGCATATATGTTACATAAGAGGAACAGACATTTTTGAATGATGGATTTCAATATTATACATCTACCATCTTTGTCTACAATCACATCTTTTAACTTGTATTCTAAGTTTTCACCAACAATTATCATAACCCCTTTACTCGAAGTTTTTCCATGAGAAAAGTACATATGACCTCTCCATTGCTTTGACCAGCTATTTATATCTTCTTTTTTACTATGCGACTCTTGAATAAAACCCACCCCATGTACACAACCATGTTTATGAGACCAATTAAAATTTTTTCTTCTCTTTTCATATTCATTCATTCCACTTACATTCAAAGAGATTATATTATAACCCAATTTGCTTTATTATACATAGCCATCTATGAAGTGATGTAAGAATTTAAATATCATACTCCGTGTTTCTCCAACTAAATAACTATTTCTACGATTTGCATCCATTACATAAATTACACAGTCAAGTACTTTACAAACACATGTAATATGAATAATAGTAAAAAGCATGAACTTTCAATTAAACCACAGAGGTATTTGGGCCTGCTTCTTTCCATTACTATCCTAGCATAGCAGTAATTATTAGAAAAAAATGATACATCACATATTCAATAATAAAGTGTGACCAAGTGTTATTTACATATAACAACTAGTATATATATAAGAACAACTCATCAAGGTTACCACCATAGTGCACTTCAACAATGTGATCAGCATCATCTATGTCCTTTGCAAATATTTTTCAATTCCATGTCCAAGCGGTTTGTACCTTGGGAGTCATTTCTTACTCTATTGAAAACCTGAACCAGTTCTTTACACAAGTCATCAACTATCATGATCCCTGTATGTTTTAGTTGCTTTCCTTCTTTTTGTACTGCATTTCTATCATCTGTGTTCTTGAACCTCACTATCATTGGTCTAGGTGTACTCTGCCTTTTCTTACCTATTCTGTGTGCAGTATCTATTGCATATGCTGGCATGTTCATATGCATTTTTTTCATTTAGTAAGTTTACAACTGTTTCTTTACAGTTTTCATCTCTCACTCTCTCTGTAAGACCAGTGATCCTGATGTTTAACCTACAAGAGTACTGCTCGTTGTTAACAGCCTGAACTTTTGCTTGGAGTGCTTTCTCTTTAGTGTCTTGAGATTCTTTTCTCAAGTCACCGTTTTCTTTTTCTAATTTTTCAACCTTTCTCTCTGAAGCATCTGTTCTAGTTTCCAGCTCACTCTACCTTCTATTTTTCTCTATATATGTCTCTATTACAGCTTTGAATTCATTTTTATCTCTACTTTCAGTTGTACAAGCATGTCACTAAGCACTTTCTCTGTTACCGTTCCTTCTGCCATCTCTCTGTTTTTTTTTTATTTTCACTGTCTTCACTACCCTTCTTCAAACAGTATTTAATTTTTTTAGATGAAAGGTGAGAACCCTGTGGGGATGAACTAGAATTGCTTGAGCTACTAGACAATACAGACCTTAATCTTTTTCTGTCATCATCCCCAGACATGTCAATGTGAAAACTTTCAGTAAATATTTTTTAATAATTAACACAACAATCCTAAGAATATATGCAGGCCCAAATTTATAAGAAAGATTTACATTATATAAATCATTCTTGTGTATATTTTTCTCATTTGCAACCAAACAAGAATATAAAATTCACAACACTACAGGCCAGCTGGTGCATGTGGGTGATAATGGGTGTGTTTCCTATTATAAACACCACCCTTCCAACTCAGTGCTCATGCACTTTGGGGCTTTGACAGTGTGTAAAAGGCACCTAGTGAAGAGAACAATAGACAATCTATTGAATTTTTAAAATGTGATGATTTAAAGAGTTACATTAAACTTTAACTTTTGTTAGTTAGTTGAAACAAAATCTAGACTATTAAAACATTTTATATAAAGTTATTTTGTCTGTACTTGCCCTTAAAACCTATGAATTTGTGGAAAATTTCAAGAGCCCAAAAGCATGCCTCTTTCACTGTGTGCACCAGCTGACCTTTTCGGCAATTTTAATCATTGTGAAACTTGCCGATTAATTTGATTGTGAATTGTGTATAGAACTAAACTGTCTCTTAATATAGTAATATTTTTTAAGGAATATCTTTCGGCTTGCTCTCGTGTCAGAACAAATAAGTCCTATTTTATCAACCTGAAGGCAGACATTTCTGTTGATTAAAATTTTATTTGTGATATGTATTTTATCTGTAATTTTTTAAATATCAGTTAACAGTTCCTAAAGATAATATGTTCACACTGCAAACTCCTTTCTTCAAAATTTTAAGAATATATATATATATATATATATATATATATATATAATAAATAAATATATATATATATTGATGTATGTGTAAAACACATAATATATATATATATATATATATATATATATATATATATATATATATTCACAAATAACACCGTGGATTCGTTTTGGTTTAGGCCTAAACCACTTTGGTCGATGTACACACAGCTGCTTTCTATATTTATACGAGTCTCAGGAAATTTTTCATCTTCGTGATAACAGGGCCAGCTACTGCACCGGATGAACCAAAATCGATAAATTCCACTGGAGGCAATTTTCATGGTTAGCTTGGCTTCCAAATCGTTGCTGTGTTTGGTCTGGTGAGGCAATATTAATGGACCTAAACGCGCGCGCAAGTGGTGTATCAATTACCCCCGAAAAGTTTTCCATCCATTCAGATGGACCGGACAAGATTGCATACAGGGACGGCCTTGAAACTAAACCGTGATCACTGGACCGAAGCACGCTCCCAGGTGGGCGTAATGACCGTCAGTGTTGGTTATTCGGGCTGACTCTGCCAATGAATCATACAGCCCAACCCGCCCCCATGATGTAAACATATGACGCCTCAACTGGGCCAAAGGGCGCTTGCACCTACTGTAAACATTCTCATCCGGGCCAGGTCTCTTGAATAAGCCAACCAACTGCTAATATATATTCAGTGCGGACGCAAACCGCGCTTAAAAACACATTCTCAAATAAAACAACAACCTTCCAGTGAGATTTGTGGTAAAAGTATTATTTTACAGCGCAATATTAAATATCTAATGTCAGGGTGACATATATATGAGAGCTGTGATGAGCATCTTTACTATTTTTGTCCAATCAGCGTGAAGGACCTTGTAGGGGTCACTGAGTGAATGACGTAGAGCCGATAGGAATTGTGTCAGAATGGTTTCACTCTGTGCAAGACAGTGACAACCGCAACAAAACGTAAGTAAACACGGCCCACAGACATCAATTTAGGTAGATATGGTTATGTAAGAAGTCCAGTTGTCCCTCCCTTGACGTTAGTCGGTGTGTTTGCAAACTTTCGGCGAGTTGGACGCCATTTTGCCTGGCAGTCGGTTCAGTGAGTTCGGGTCAGGTCAGCATGTCTGTATCTACCCGCAGAGAACTGGCTGCACCGGACCGCCCTCACACATATTACACAGGAAGTTCTAATAACAGACTTCCCCGGTTGAGTGTCTGTCGTAACAATAAACACCGTAGCACTGTTACTGCCGGGCAGTAATCGGGTCTACTTCCCAAAACTGCTGTCCGTGGCAGAATTTTGCACCAAGTCCGATGACGCCAGCCCCTGAAAAAAAGTTATCTCTACGACCTGTTTTTGGATACACTTTACTGGGGTCGACATCCTCTGTACATACATGTACTTAACAAAATGTAGAGCACTGTTGTTTCAAATATTTTTTCTATTATATCTATCTTTTTTCATATATTGACCAAACATAACATAATCAGACCAGTTTTTGCAATAGAATTTTAGGCTTGTGCTGTTTCTTAATTTGGGACAACTTTAGAATAACTCATGCACTTCTCTGAGATATGACTCTTATGTGAACAGAAAACCTTTTTTTGATATATTTGGCTGCATGTATCTTGATTTTTCCAAATTATTTTTAACTGCCTCTTTATTCTCCATTACATGAATTCTAATCATTGTCCGTACGTATACACACGCCTTGTTAAGACAGTGCATGAGTTATTCTATAGTCGTAACCTTAATTTTGTTTTGCAAGTGTGCAAGCAGTAGATGTCAGTTCTTTTATATTGATAACTGGATGGTCTACCAAGTTGCATACTAAAAAGATTGATTCAGAGTAAGGGTTTTTTTAACCACTCACAAGTTCCTCGTTTAGCTCAGCAAGCATGAACAGTTGTCAAATGTTATACCTCCACAGTGATTGATTTGACATGTGTTCTTAAAGAATTATGCTCATTTCCTTTTGAAGCAGATCTGATATTAAAAATATTTTCTAACTTCCTGTTTTCTTTTGGTAAATGCTTTTTGGGGATGGAAGGGGGTTTTTGACAGTACACATTCGGTGATATATCCCTGTTAAGTACATCCTAAATGTTACAAACCATATATCATAAGGGTTTGAGAATTAATACAGGAATATATATTTTATATTTGAAATGAAGCTTTAAATATTTTATACAAATGAATAAATGTTAGTATAGCAGTAAACCAAAAGGTACCCAAACAGAAATTCAAATCTTTCCATGATTTGGCACACATTAGAAGACATGCTCCAACTAGATGAATTTGAAATATAACAAACTATATATATATATATATCACTAGGGTTTGAAAATTGGTCTAGATTTTTTTATTAAAAAAGAAGCTTTATTAAATACAAATGAATACATTACTGTAAGTTCACCACTACACCATAGGTTAACTGAAAAGAAATCTAAAAGCTTACCATAAAATAACATGAATAATAAGGTATCAAATAGTTTACTTCATTACATCTGCAGAAGCCTGGACACTCAAGGAGTAAAACACTTGTCTCTCTATGCTGGCGACCCAGGTTCGATCCCTGGAGTAGGTTGTAGTGGCCGGTCCAAGGCTGGTGGTTTCGGCCACCTCTTGACATTACTGAATGCCATTATCTGGGCCATGGAGAGTGCCTTATATTAGTTATAACTTATAATAACTATTTGTACAATCCATGTACATTAAATAAAGTTATTTAGTCTTTCATCATCTGTTGATACGTTTATAATTGACTGTTTGTTTGGAGAAATGTGCAGTATGACATAGGTCCAGGTACACCTGCATCAAGAACCAATGTTCAGATATACCCTCGAAAACTGTGTGTGGATAGTCATATGCATGAGCTGGTTTTTCAGCTGAGAAAGAAATTCTGCGTAAAGCTTTTTATTACGCAGGGATTATACTTTTTACAAAAAAGACACATATAAAAAATGTTCCAGGCTATGAACATGGTCAACTTTGTGTATGTCTGACAGCTGTAACCCTTCAAAGAACTGATTTGAGATCTTTGAAATTGACCTAAGCCCAGAAAATTTGCTTTGTGTAAGTCTTCATTAATGGCCCACTTGTGTGCATGGTCACTAGTTGGCAGTATTCGGAAGAAGCGCCATCTTGGCTATGCAAATGAGTTAAAATGAACCAATGACATGACCTTTTGTCACTGTAACCATGCAATACCTTGGTTACCTAGGCTATTTGGGAACATGTGCCTGTATTTGTTCTGTCACCTGCTTGGGCACTGGTAAGAGTAAAAACAAACAATTAAATAAAGGTTGGATGGTCATTTAATGAAAGATTCAACATAAATTTGGTGGCAACACATGGTGATCATTCATTTTTGGTTGTTTCTTTTTTATTACAACGGCTGTAAATAATGAGAGCATATTCATAACTGGGATATCAAATTCAATACCAGTGGAGTACCCATGTAGGCTACTTCTGTACTTCATATGTAAAATATACCACAGCCTGCTTTATTTGCAGCCTAATATATGTACAATGACAGGACATGAAGCACATTTTCTTATTTTTAACAAATACATTGATGTTATGATGACTTTTGTTTCCCAAAAATAATGCATGCATACTACATCATGGATTAAAGGTCCATCATTTCGCAGTTTTTGAGGGTGAATGAGTTGCCTGCCAATCGTGTGAAAAGGTAAACCTTCCTGATCACCAACTTTAATTATTTCTCATAGACTAACCCTTCTTGAAAAGTTACTTCCCTTCATTTTTTTAACAAAAAACCCTATTTTTTCAAGAGATATATTATGCCAATGGAAATTCCATCTGCATTACCTCAGCTTATCCTGAACAACTGTTTGAGTAAATTCTGCATGCCTGATGTTTACTTGTGCCTGTCTTGTTCAGAGATTTGAGTGAATCTAGAATGGAAAATACTCCTTTGTTTTATAGTTGGTTTTGTGTTCGACTAGAATATACTTGTGAAAAGCCATCAGCTATTTTCTGACACCTGTTTCGAGCACATATGATGTTCGCCCAGCAACAACACTGAGTAACTCTGTTTTTTACAAGTCCAGTTATAAGAGTTTGGAAGTGGGAGCCTTTTAATTTCTTTTTGATTATTGGTCCAGTTTTGGCAGTATTTGTTGATACAGATATAACAAGAAAAGCAAGGAAAATTTAGTACACTTGCAAACCTGCCTGTATTTTATTAAATCATCATCATCCTTTAGTGATAATAAAAGTTTTCACATTGCAATATTTCTCCATGTTTTTTTGTGCAGCACAGATAACAATCATATAAGTAGGTATCTCTGTATAAGTAGAAATCTGTTGGGAAAAAAAGACAATTATTGAGAATTCAAGCCTGCATCAAGCAGTTCAACTAAATGTTCCTATTGAACACTCTTCTAGGAATCAATAAAATTTATTATATGGCATAAGTGAGGAACAAATTTAATTGAATGATTCCATTAGGATCCCTGTGCCCCCTGCTGGTTATGTTTTAAATGACTTGATGTTATTTTTAATAGCCTTTTATATTTTGCTGTTTTAATATCACTCCTTGGATCATTGTTTTTCCAAAAAGAAACAAAGGCCTGCATGTTTAGCTGCATTTAATTTTCACTAATTACCAATTTTTTTGTCCCCCACTTCCTCGGGATGGGGGACAGTGATTTGGGTCTGTCTGTCTGTCCATCAGGTTTTTGTTTCTGTGTGATAATTTTCCAAAATATTATCTGATTTCGTTCAAATTTGGGTAAGTGATTGCTCTCATGCATACCTTAGTTGGGATTGGTTTTGAAGAGTCTGATAATTCATTCTCACCAGTTCCAAAACAAAAAATACAATTTTGTTCCCATTTCACAATAAAAAATTATGACATGTGGAGACATCTTCAGGGGCAATGAAAACTAAAACAAGGCCACTATGACATGTGGAGACAGGGCGGAAAATTAACGCCTGACCCTAGGAAATGGCAGGTAGTTTTCTGAGGGGTCCGGTAAAAGTCATCCAGGCACCAGACCCCTTTTCCAGCATATTTTTTTTTACCATTCATGTAACTTTGATGCAAAGACAAGTGAATGTTTCCCGCTGGAGGTCTGTTGACAGTTGTAATATTACTTGTGTGATGCCTAACCATGAATACGCCTCCTATTAGATTGCTTTCTCCGCAAATAGAACATTTCCATATATGGAAATAACACTGAGAACCTAAGATAACAACAAGTTGTTTGCATACAGTGTCATAGACTGGTAGCACACTCCCACTCCTCTGGGCCAATTGTTTTGTTTTCTGTCTGAGAGAAGTAGATAAACAAAAAACAACCATGCGGGGTCAGGTGGAATCATGTGGGGTCCGGCAAATTTTTTAGGGTGCCGGACCCCATTTCAGGTGGATAAAACAGTTAATTTTATGCCCTGGGAGACATCTTCAGACGAAAATAAAAACTAAAACATTGATAGGGCAAGCATGAAGGACAACAAGAGGCAGAAGTGGGGGACATAAATTCCATAAATTTGCTTGTTACCTTTATGTTAAAGCATTCATTACACACAAAATGTACATGAGAATTGTCCAATAAATGGCATATCTTTGAATAAATGGTGTTCATTTTCGTTCCCATCTTCCTTCAGCACAGGGTTGCAACAAAGAAAGCAGTACTTCTACTTTTTTGCCACTGGAGTTCATTTCTTTACTGTGGAATAATTATATATATCAAAACAACCAGATTTACTGACTGGATTAAATTGCTCATAGATTGAATGTGCTGGATATGTACGTTTATTTTGTCATGTAAAATGGAACCTGACATTGTTTTGGCATCATTATCAGATGCAAGCTGAAAATTGACCCTCAAGAAATCACATTTATCACAGATGCTGAAAGATAAACTCTTATCGTAAAAACAGCTCTCAGTGCACAGGCCAGCAGACTATCAAATGTACCTAAATTTAGCTCACATGCTTTGTATCTGCACTCCTTAGTCCCTTCTTACTTGTTTGAGTCTGACACATTGTGATGTGTTCCAAACTGTATCATTATAAGAGAAACAGGTGAACTGTCAAATAATTTTTAGCAGGGCTCAAATTGTAACCGTAGGGGCTAGGGCCATGAACCCTATGCAGCCTTAGAGGTTATAAAAAGATCTCCTTGCAAAGCTGAAATTAGGTCACTGCGACCTATATTCTCGAAGTTATGGGGTGTGTTTGCACCCCCCAGAAATAACTCTTTGAGACAAAATTTTCATCCCAAACCTTCCATCTTTCACATACAGCTCACCTACCAACAGGGGAAGAACCATAATTTTTTTGAGGTCAAAAGGTCAAAGGTCAAGGTCACAGGAGCCTCTTCTTTGAAAAGCCTGTGGATGCATTTTAAGCCAACCCTTTCATCCCAATTCTTTGATCTTTCACATATAGCTCACCTACTAAGTTGGAGAAGAATCCTATAGATTTTGAGGTCAAAGGTCAGGGTCACATGATCCACTTCTTCGAAAAGGTAGTGGACACATTTCAAGCTTGACCTTTCATTCCAAACCTTCCAGCACTGATATCGCTTCTCTGCCAACAGGGGAAAAGACCTGTTGATTTTGAGGTCAAAGGTCAAGTTCACAGCACCCTCTTCTTGCGTGGAGTCATTTTCAGGCAAACTTTTCAATCTATACTTTCCATCTGTCATATATGGTTTACCTACCAATAGGGGAAGAAGCCTATTGATGTTGAGGTCAAAAAGTCAAAGGTCAAGGTCACAATATTGTTCTAAATGCTTGTGAGCATATTTCAAGTGAAACTGTTCAACCCAAACCTTCAGTCTTTCACATATGCCACATCTATGCATCACTCAATGTGATTCAAACTTCATATTTATGGGTCTTTTTGCATGAAGAAATAACTAATTGATTTTGAGGTCAGCTGGTCAGGAGGTTAAAGGTTGCAGGTCTAAGTTATTCACTCATTGGTTGCCAAGTATTTACACCGGGCCAGATGTAAATGGTTAGTAGTTACCCATCATTTAGAAAGAATCCAGTTGATATGTGGGCAAAAGGCCAAGGTCATAGGTCAGGTCAACTTATTTTGTAGACTCTCTATTTTTCTTGTATATATAACCATCCCACTCCAGCTGGTACATCTCCCTGTGTGGCTGTAATTATGAGTGACACTGGTGACATATGACTCCCTTTTGTATCAGCCTATTAAGTGATAAGGCTCAGTGATAAGTACCTCGTTACTTCATAACAAAAACACTGTTGTCAGAATGCTTCAGCCAGGCATTAAGACTATGAGAGTATAGTTTTAAGGTTTAGCTACGGATTTATAAGATGATGGGAACATTTTGCAGTTTATTTTATGGAATCCTAGCAATAAACTTAGTTTCCTAGATATCTGAATATTTTAATATATATCACCACATATAAAAGCAAGTGTTTGTTCTCATAATATGTGGATGTGTACCTTGATTTAGGATGGCTTTTTGTTTTGTTTCAAGACTCTTTGTCATGCTTTCTGCATTTCCTTTCTTTCAGGTTTGGCAGTTTACCTACCCTGCTGACCCCATTGAAAAGCAGAGTGATAATAAAAAATATTGGACTTACACTTTTTACAATTGCATATCTATAAATCTGATATGATGGCCTGGACATGCCTTTTGAATTATTTTGGGCATTTATTACTGGATAATTTGCCCCAAGTTTGGTCTCTTATTGGAGAATGTGGGATATCAAATGTCATACTTGTCAGAAATCCATTATGTCTGCCAGTTAGCCACCTTAGAAATTCTTTCTTCAGTGCAGTTTCAGTAATTTTTCTTTAATGTTTGATCCGATTTAGAGAATGGTTGTTGTCTGATTTCAGACTTGTCAGAAGTCCAATATGGCCACGAGGCAACCATCTTTTAGTTCCTTTTGATCATATTATCTCAAGAACAGTTAAAGTGAATGCAGTTGGATGTATATTTATGTAATCTTGTAAAGGATTGAGTCAAATATTTCTGAATAAATATTACCATCATTTATAAAAGTGCAGTACAGTTGGCTTGTATTGAATAAAAATTCATACAGAAGCACCTGTTTCTCAATAATTCTTGCATGTATTTCCTTGATTTTTGCTATATATTTTGATCTTATATTTGCCCTTTGTGGTGTTCCTTTTGAGACTGACAGGTTTCAAGCAAGCTGTTGGAATAGTTCCTGATAACTTAATAATCATGCATTTTCCTCAGACCATCAATTCACTGTGTTTTAACCAGACATAGGTGATATATATTTCTGTTGTCATAGAAAATTTTCAACAAATTGGCAAATTGGTTCTTTAAAATTTGACTGGAAGTTGTGAATCTCAGTCCATTATGTCACAGTTCATACTTGGCAGCTGAGCGTCATGACCCATGGGTCACTTGTTACATATTTAATGTGAAATTCTTTCAGCAAATGAACTTTACATTTTCATAGGACATGGCACATGAAACAAAAAATTGAGATAATAAAATAGCTCAAAGACTGGAGTTGGTCCAAAGCCAGCTGTGTCATATCAGACCTCTCTGCTACATGACACTTAATGCATTTATCTGTTGCATTTGCTTAGGCCTAAAAACTTTCAAGATGCCAGACTTTGAAGATAAAATGATATCAAGACAACATCAGCCGTTAAAAATGTAAAAAGCATATGGTGCTGATCAATGAGACAGTCTGGTGGTAGAGACACTGAAGTTACTTTTAAAACAGAGGAAACAGAAAGAAAAGGTACCAGTATTTGGTTCAAGGGATACGAGGTTCAATCTCTCCTGCTGCCTCAAGGGAAAAATGGCAAAATCTCAGTGGAACTTCACTGGAGTCCCACTGACAGATGATGCATTCTAGAATAATGGAATGCTGGATGGCAATCTGTACAACATACAACCAAGGGTTGGGAGGAGGCTGGTACATTCCCATGAAAATTTTTTTATTTTTATTTGCTACACATGATTTCCCAGCTTCTAGAGTAAATTTTAAAGTTCCAAATTACCATGGGCATCATCTGGCAATGCAGATATTGTTGGCAAAATGTGTTGTTAAAACACAGCACTGAACTAAAGACAGCAGAAAAATTAATCTGACAATTCAGCCATGGCGCAAGCAGACACCTTGCAGTTTCAAAATGTTATTATGCATAAAACAAACCACACTTGACAGTTGTCATCTGGACTGGATTTAATGTGAATTACTTTCATTAGGGGAAGAAAAGACATTTCAGTTCAAAGGTTTTTTTGAGGACAAACATAATATTCCAATGCTCTAGATACAGCAAAAAGACCCCATCATAAATTTTATGCAAGTTATGAGCTGGAAGGAAGAAAAACTGCCCAGTGTGAGGAAATCCTTGTAGCGTGTTCTTAATATTGAGCTAAATATCCTGGTTTCTCCGAAACTGACTGATGACATATCATTTCTATTGTATGGTCATCTGAGACATCCTCATTTGATAGACATTGCCAACAACAAGCCATTAACCTATCAGTTGTTAAGACCCACCTTTCTGTTATCAGATTCACCAAACAGCTACAGGTGTCAGTGCATTCTGTCCAAGGCACAGTCAACTCTTGAGATAATTTTTAGCTCAGCTGACTTTCAGTCATGCTGGGCTATAGCGATGGGTCTTTGTCCGTCGTCCTTCCGTCTGTCCGTCCGGCCGGCCGGCCGTCTGTTAGCAGGGCACAAATCGTAACCGTAGAGGCTAGGGCCATGAACCCTATGCAGTCTTAGAGGTTCTAAAAAGATCTTGCAAACCTGAAATTAGGTCACTGCGACCTATATTCTTGAAGTTACAAACACACCCCAGAAATAATTCTTTTAGCCAAAATTTTCATCCCAAACCTTCCATCTTTCACATACAGCTCACCTACCAACAGGGGAAGAACCATAATTATTTTGAGGTCACAAGGTCAAGGTCACAGAACCAACTTCTTTGAAAAGCCTGAGGATGCATTTTAAGCCAAACCTTTCATCCCAATTCTTTGATCTTTCACAGATAGCTCACCTACTAAGTGGGAGAAGAATCCTATAGATGTTGAGATCACAAGGTCAAAGGTCAGGGTCACAGGATCCACTTCTTTGAAAAGGTTGTGGACACATTTCAAGCTAGACCTTTCATTCCAAACCTTTCAGCACTGATATCGCTTCTCTGCCAACAGGGGAAAAGACCTGTTGATTTTGAGGTCAAAGGTCAAGTTTACAGCACCCTCTTCTTGCGTGGAGTCATTTTCAGGCAAACTTTTCAATCTATACTTTCCATCTGTCATATATGGTTTACCTACCAATAGGGGAAGAAGCCTATTGAAGTTGAATTCAAAAGGTCAAAGGTCAAGGTCACAATCTTGTTCTAAATGCTTGTGAACATATTTCAAGTGAAACTGTTCAACCCAAACCTTCAGTCTTTCACATATGCCACATCTATGCATCACTCAATGTGATTCAAACTTCATATTTATGGGTCTTTTTGCATGAAGAAATAACTAATTGATTTTGAGGTCAGCTGGTCAGGAGGTTAAAGGTTGCAGGTCTAAGTTATTCACTCATTGGTTGCCAAGTATTTACACCAGGCCAGATGTAATTGGTTAGTAGTTACCAATCATTTAGAAAGAATCCAGTTGATATGTGGGCAAAAGGCCAAGGTCATAGGTCAGGTCAACTTATTTTGTAGACCATCTCTATTTTTCTTGTATATATAAGCTTGCACTCAGCTGGTACATCTCACCGTGTGGCTGTAATTGTGAGTGACACTGGTGACATATGACTCCCTTTTGTATCAGGCTATTAAGTGATAAGGCTGAGTGATAAGTACCTCATTACTGCATAACAAAACACTGTTGTTGGAATATTTCAGCCAGGCATTAACACTGAGAGTATAGTATTAAGGTTTAGCTACTGATTTATAAGATGATGGGAACATTTTGCAGTTTATTTTATGGAATCATAGTAATAAACTTAGTTTCCTAGATATCTGAATATTTTTATATAAATCACCACATATAAAAGCAAGTGTTTGTTCTCATAATATGTGGATGTGTACTTGATTTAGGATGGCTTTATTTTATTACAAGACTCTTAGTCATGCTTTCTGCATTTCTTTTCTTTCAGGTTTTGCAGTTTACCAACCCTGCTGACCCCATTGAAAAGCAGAGTGATAATAAAAAACATTGGACCTACACTTTTACATTTGCATATTTGTAAATCTGATATGAGCGCCTGAACATGCCTTTTGAATTGTTTTGGACATTCATTACTGTAACATCATTTGAAGAATTTGCCCTAAGTTTGGTCTCTTATTGGAGGATGTGTGATAAGAAATGTCAGACTTGTCACAAATCCATTATGTCTGCCAGTTAGCCACCTTAGAAATCCTTTTTAAGTGCAGTTTCAGTAATTTTCCTTCAATTTTTGATCCAATTTAGAGAATGGTTGTTGTCTGATTTCAGACCTGTCAGAAGTCCAAAATGGCCACCAGGCAACCATCTTTAAATTCCTTTTGATCATATTATCTCAAGAACTGTTAAAGTGAAGGCAGACAGACGTATATTAATGTAATCTTGCAAAGGATTGGGTCAAATATTTCTGAATAAATATTATCATCATATATGAAAGTGCAGTACAGTTGGCTTGTATTGAATAAAAATTAATACAGAAGCACCTGTTTCTCAATAATTCTTGCATGGATTTCCTTGATTTTTTGCTATATATTTTGATCTTATATTTGCCCTTTGTGGTGTTCCTTTTGAGACTGACAGGTATCAAGTAAGCTATGGGAATAGTTCTGGATACCTTAACAATCACACATTTTCCTCAGACCATCAATTCACTGTGTTTTAACCAGACATAGGTGATATATATTTCTGTTGTCGTAGAAAATTTCAACAAATTGGCAAATTGGTTCTTCAAAATTTGACTGGAAGTTGTGAATCTCAGCCCATGATGTCGCAGGTCATGCTTGGCAGCTGAGCGTCATGACCCATGGGTCACTTGTTTCAAAAGATGTTTTTGGTGGAGGTCTCCATCTCCTTATTTTAATGCTGCCTAATGATAATCATATGCTTAATCAAAGTATGTACATTTGCAGAGTACCATTTTGGTTTTGGAATTCATGACAGGGGTGTATTAGTTCAATTTAGTTGTGTCCTGTCATTTTATTCTGTATTCTGGTTTCACCCAGGCAGGTGTCTACCACACCTGCAGGTCCTGATTGTGTAATGAAACATTAAAGAACCCACTACAGATGCACTTATTTATAAGTGATACATTGGCTGCGGGGCACAGCCTTCCCATTAAGCTATTAAAGCCTGCACCCTTGGTGGGGCAGATCGAAAAATATATCACCACTCCTCGGATGAGATTTAAACTCAACTCACAGCCTCCACAATTCTACCCTTGGATCACAGAATTTTAATACCTGTATGATCTCTTCCCTATGCCTCAGCACACACCACTTAGGCCAAAAAAAGGTATGGTTCTCAGGCACTTTTGTTTAAGAAATCAATGCAGGTGGGTGATATTTTATTTTTTAACTTTTTTTGTATGTTTCAATAAAAATGTGATATGATCAGGATTAAGCATAAAAATAACAGAATATTTTTGCTTAACAGGTAGAAGCACTACATAACAAAGGAAATCTGATCAAAATTGTATTATTTTATAAATCAACTTGAAAGATAAAATCAAAATAAAAAAATTTTGCATCCAGGGGGGTTAAGATTGATGCAGGTGGTGCCTGAGAACTATACCTTTAATTTTTTTTGGCTTATTTTATTATTATTTTATGGAAATCCATAAAACCATTTGATTTAAATTAACTAATGATCAGAAAGGAAATGACTGACAGACCCGGGTGAAAATATAGTAAAATTTTGCCATGGTAAAACTCAGCTGCAGCTAAAAAAATATATTGTGTTTTAAGTTTTTTATGAATACTCTAAAAGGCAGACCAACAGGTGTTACCCCTTCTGATCACTGCTGGGATCTGACACGGTATTTAAGGAATGTGGATTATATAACAGTCTGTCACAGCTGCTGGGGCTTTTCTGGTCTCCAAATGAGCAGCTTTGTATGATTGGACCAGTCTGTAAAATCAGTTAAACTATTATACCAGGCTGGTTTGATTACACACAATCAGTGGGGGTGTGGTGTGAATTGTGGTTGGGTTCCTGATTTTGTCTGTGTCAGATTAATTCCTCTTTTATAATAATAATAATAATAATGCACCAATCTTAAAAAACATACAGGTTACCTTTTGTGCCTTTTCAATAATAATAATAATAATAATGCAACAATCTTAAAAAAAAAACATACAGGTAACCTTTTGTGCCTTTTCAAGCTTGTGATGAAGAGAGTGAAAAATATCCTGAATTTATTTAACAGACACTAGACAGGTGTTTAACTGTAATTTAATATTCTGTTTGATTAATCATATCGTCAGGCCTGTGGTATTATAAAAAGTATTCAGAAGTTGGATTTACAAAGGACTGTGGACCATTAGTTTAATATTGGGAACTTTTTACGCAGTGCTGAGAAAATTGAATCTCAGTTTTATGTTTAATTTACCAGTTGAACAAATATCAATTGGTATTATTTCATTTGTTGTTTGTGAGTTATATTTGAGGTAGGATGGATATTTAGTAAGTGTGTCTTATTTGAGGTAGGATGGATATTTAGTAAATGGGTTCGGGGGGGGGGGGGGGGGGGGAGTGGCAAATTTTGCCCTTTTAGTATGCTGGGCAGGGGGAGAGGGGGAGTTGGATGGCGGGCTGCACACCCTTATATAGTGTTCACATTACATTTGGTCTCAGACCTATTCCAGTTAACCACTGCTTTCAGTAGCAGTGTTTAATATCGCATGTTTTTCCATCATAGGGTGTATCACAAGTTTCAAACTCAGACCTGTGCTTCCAGGCTATCATATAATAATGGTATTGTCTGTGGCGCCAGTTTAGAAAAATTTGTGCTATGCTGTGGTTTCTGTTCCTGCTTGAGATATCAATGATTGTATTAAAATTTTGTCCCCCAAGCATTGATCAATACATTGATCATTATATCATGACAGGTTGACAGCCCCAAGTTTATCAATCTGAAATGCAGAATATTATATGATGGCATGGACTCTGAATGTTGATCAAGGAGGTTGTCATACTCTGATTATAGTCCGTCACACCAAGGGGCTCCCATCGTTTGTTTTGGTGATATATATGTCAAGGCCCAGATTGCGATCTGGACGGATCTTAGACCAGATTGCAATCCAGAAGCAAGAAAGACAGGATCACAGTCTGGGCCGGACTAAACTGCGATCGCAATCTAGGCTGGACGGATCTAAGATCTGGCCAGCCTGGATTGTGATCGCAGTTTGGGCTGGCCTGAACTGCGATCGCAATTTGGGCTGGACAGATCTAAGATCCGTCCAGATCGCGATCTGGGCCTTGACATATACATCTACAAAGTAGAATTATTTTATCAGTAAATCAACCAGGTACTCCAGCAGTTATTTATAATCGAACCACCAATATACCAAGAATTTTGTGTGCAAGAATTCATTTAATATGTGGAAAACAGACACTCTTTGTAATGACACTAAACTGACAGGGTCAAGGACACCTTTTGACTGGTGTTGGTTAGACGATTGGAGCACTGAGTACCATAAATATGTTAAAATAGAAAGACGCCATTCTGCTCTTGTCAATTAACATGGACACTTCCATATAGTTGCAAAGTATGTACATTAATGAGTTTTAATAAATTGTTTCATTATGTATTGGCAGAGTGCTCACAATTTCCTGCTTCTGTTATACTCTGAAAAAATATATTAGCATTTTATTGTTGCCAAAAACTAATTGATGCTGCTTCGCAGGATGGACTATAAAACTGTTATAACCTTCAATAAAAATTAATTATTCCTTTATATGTAAAACTTTTTATTTAAAATTGTTTTAAGACTATTGAGATGAAGATAATGGTGATTTCTTATGTATACAAAAGCATTGGGTAGACCTGTAAGGCCAGGGATAGACAATTGCCCCAATGTGAGAAAGATTATATGATATACATTTTTTGCTGTATATTTACAGCAGTATTAATATGCTATAGCTGAATGACTTGATATACAGTATGTGAAGCTTGGCTTAAGAGATTGTTGAGTGACTTTTTGTTTTCTGATGGCTGAATGACACCAGGGTGTATCCTGTTGGGATGTAATCAGTCACTGTGTAAGTAGGGATGATTGATTAGTCTTACTGTGCACTGGTTGACCTAGCAGCAGCAGCCAGCTACCCCCACACCTGGCTGGTCCAGACCCTCCCAGTCTGTAAGTAAGTGGCTGAGAAGATTGCATCCAGATAGTTATCTGCTGATTGAATACCACAGGTGAAGTTACCAGGGATTAGCATTATGTAATGAACTGCTTACCAGTTATTGTTAACCCTGTCTTTTGGTATGACAAACATATCTACTTCCCACCTGGCTAGGTCCAGCATATAGCACCGCTTTATGCCTACCTGGAGACTTTAAATCCCAGATTCATGGGTGCTGGCTGAGCTGATTTTTCTTTTGCTAAGCTCTGGCTGTCATCGCACATCATTCATCTGTCTTCAAGCTCCTTCAAGCATGACATCGATGTGTCATGGTACCTGTAGGTGTGTTAAGTTATGGTTCTCTGTCTCAACATCTGTCTGAAGAGTATACTTGGTAAAATAAATTAAGAATCCCATTTAGATGATATTTTTTATAACATAATCCGCCAAATATATATAGTAGTTTCCAATACAGCTGTCAGAAATTTTAATGAATACTATAGAACAGTGTGCCAAGATATGCAGCCCTTGAAGTACATTTATAAGCATATTAATCTCAGCCAAAGATTTGTGATATCAAGAGTGTACATTAGGTCACTGTGACCTTTAATGAGGAGGTTTTTACAATTTCAGCCTGGTCAAGGGTGAAACAGCCATCTTATCAAGTGTACATTCACATGTACATTCTTTTGAGGTAATTCCAGCCCATTGCTTATATTTACCACTTGTGTAAAGTGATATCAATACAGTATAATAGGTGGCCATAGGAGTGTGGTTCTTCTTATGACTTTAGTCATAACTAAAAGAGTAGGCCCTATTAGTCCAATGTAAATGCCTACTGATTTATATGTTCGTATGCAAGTTTGTAGATGATATCTTTATCAAGTGGTCACACTTCAAGATTACCTATTATAAATATCCCTTAATTAATTGTGTTCACACAGTGTTGCTTGATAAACATTCATATTTTTGCAATAACAGCAGAGTATTGTAGACGTCATCTTGTTGATTGAAGCGGGGCTAATTCAGCAGAGGACCCCTAGTGGTATAAAGAAATTATCCACAGCCTGCTCCCACACAGCATGCCTAAAAGCTGACTGAAGTTAAGCAATCACATTATCCTGTGAATACTATCTTGTTTTTTAATCTGTTAATTTAATACTTGTGGTTTTCATGAAAGAAAACTTGTCCACTCTGTTGTGTCTCCCCCTTGATACAGTCTGCTGAGTGCAGACTGAAAACCAGACACCCCATCAAATGCTTTGTAATAGAAATTAAACTAGAACAACTGTATTCATATGAATGCAAGCCTCAACCATTCACTTATTTGGCCCATATTCCCAGGTTCACTGCATGAGTGACTGTTGTTACGAAGACAAATTGTTTAGGGGAACCCAGGTTGATGGCGCACAAGTCCAGCATACCAACCGCTTCGCTAGAAAAGCATGCTTCACTAGTGAGACAGTTCGCTCCGCTTTTATGTCGCTCCGTAACACAGCCCCTCTTTAGAGCTTTCTGCTATCAGAACAAGACTAATTATCCCAGGAGTCACACTTTGGTGAGCTTATTCCTTAGGCCACAAAGTTAACCTTCACGTTAGACGAGCCCCCATTTTGTTACGAAGACAAATTGTTCAGGGGAAAACACTTGGCTGATCCCGGTTTCGAACCCATGTCGGTGGCGCACAAGTCCGGCGTACCAACCGCTTCGCTAGAAAAGCATGCTTCACTAGCGAGACAGTTCGGTCCGCTTTTATGTCACCTCGTAACCCTGTACATTTGTGAATGTGAATATTCCTTGATGGCGTTCTTAGATCCAGATCATTTGCCAAGACCAATACCAAAATCTTATCGATTCGTCATTGGCCCATTTCTGAAAATTTCATGAAATTCCATTCATGATTATGTGAGTAGTGTTGTGAACAAACACACATAAACACACACAAAAGGGGATGAACACATACCTTTATGGTTGAAGCAAAATTTTAGTAAACTGTTAGCCAGCACTTGGTGTTATCCTGATAATCACGAAAGGTACACTGGCAGTTTTGAAATGCTGTTTATTCAACCGTGATTTTTCAAGACTGGAAAGTGACTTGGTACTGAGAAAATGTAGAAAAAATACTGTATACTGCTATGGTAATTTAAAAGTGAGTAAGTTGTTTCAAGTACACTATAGTCAACTTGATTTATAAATTGCTGTTTTGTTTTAAAAAATCTGATAATCCCAGTATTGTGTATTATAACTAGATTACATAACCTAAGCCTTTGAGTTGTGTTTCAGTACTGAATTATCAAACCATATTTCAATAATTTTGACACTTTCAAGAAATTACATTATATTATCACTAATATCAGTTTTAAACCTCAAATTTTGTCAGATTTCCTGATCTTATGAGTGGTTACGCTTAGGGCCTGCCCACACAGTAATTTTTGTATAATGATTTTACCTTGAACTGTACAGTTAATAGAATTATAGCTGCATGTAATGTTCCAGCATGTTACTCCAAATGTTGCTGTTGATTGTCTTGCTCATGTAATGACAAAATGTACCTGTGTCATGAGATGCTACTTTGGAGCTGCATGATTCATGTAAAATAGTATCATTATACCCCACTAGTACACTGTGCATGAGTACGGAATCTGTTTTAGCTCTGCCCGGTTTGCCTTCCCAGTTGTAGACTTCCTTATGCCAAAATATTTCCAGAACTGTTCATCAGGTCCACTTAAAAAAAATCGCAAATTATCCTACTTTAACATCTCATGAATCTGATTTGATAATGAACACCATAACTTCTAAAGTACTTTTAGTATTTTTTCTTCAAATTTGATACGTAAAATCTTTTCAGCTAAGTTCTCTTATTTGTTCAAAACTGATGACCTTGACATTCATCATCAATGACAAACCAGCCAAAATCCATGATTATTGTGATCCCCATAACTTTTGAACTACCGATAATACATACTTTCTCTCAAATTGGCGACTCTGTTTCATCTAGTTCTCAGGGGAGCTGGGAAATGGATAACCTTGACCTTGATCATCACAGCGACATGACAACAGTGTGAGCAGTATAATTCTAAATTTAATTATCTGATATCCTTCAAATTGTGCAGATCCTATAACATATTGTGTATTCGTATTCATCAAAGTATCTAATTTATCCAGGTTTCATTTTGCATCAGTGAAACCATTTTAGAAGGTTTTGATACCAAAATAATTTATAAAGTATTCACATAAATGCAGCTTGAACATGTCCTAAATGTATCAGTGTAAGTACTGTATGCATGTTGAATACTGAATCATTATTACTGATTCCACAACACATACACAAACATTGTATTTGAAACCTATTAAAACCCAGTGTGTACAAGAGAAGGGAATTGAATAACTTATCAAATACAGTAGTATTCGCTTTGTTTACTGGTACATTATAAATTTAATATTGGGAGAAACAGTTTTTGACTCACTTGTGTAGTGAAAATTTTTATTAACTTTACATTCTGAGGGAGAAAATGGTAAGATGGGGTAGCAGATTAATAGGGCTGTAACGAATGTCTGAGCTTTGAGAGTTTGCAATCCATACATGAAATTCGAGCACAAATACTTGTTAACTGCAATATCACCAGTTCACAAATCTTATGAGAAACTAACATTAAGCATTTAAAATAGCAAAGGATAAATAGACAAATATTTAACTAGAACAAACTTGATCTAAAATTCTGTAAATAGTAATTTGCTGGGTCCTCAGTGATACAGGGTAAGGGGTGGTAGTCCCTGGCTTAAGATCTAGCGCCAGGAGGTCTATCACATCAGGAACTCCAGGGCTACTTGTTAAAATATTATGTATATACACATCAATCAAAGGGCTGGGGGGGGGGGGGCGGTATTGTTTTATATTCCTTTCAATGAATTTACAGGGTAAAGAGTTTGCTAACCAATTAGTGTGTTGCCATCCTGTATCGTGAATTGGTTTGTCTCCAAGCTGCCTGGCAATACACAGCCCTAAAGATTAATGGGCAAATTTTCAACTAGGGAAATTGTAATTATTATTAGAGTCCCAAAAAAGTTGCGAAACATAAACATTACAGATTTATTGAATACAAATATTAAACCATCCCTTCCATATGCAGCTTTGTAGGAAATTATTGAAAAATATAAACTTTTAGAAAATTATCTCTAAAATACACAATTTGGTGGAACAGAGTAGATAGTTAAGTATGAAAAGTGCATAAGGCTTGGCTGTCCCAGGAGAGTCAGGGTAGTATCACCACACTGAAAGAATGTTATTCATTACCCGTAATTGACTTACTATGAGGTGTTAATGAATCTCCCCTTCTCAGGGAAATGGCAAAATATTCAATTCAGTGGCCAGTGATCAGTGAACCCTTTAAAATAAAGAAATCTTAATTGATTCCAGTTATCATTAATGTAGCAAGTTAAATCCATTCCATGCTGCTCAAATGGCTGTAAATGTTAAAATATTTTATAAATAAATTATTGTTCTGTGCCTAGATATTTTTATAAATTTGAAAAATTTAAAATCTTGATTTTGTAGTTTCATGTTAGTAGTATGTTTAAAAGTGTCACAGAGCCTTGGGCTTATGGTTTCCTTTAAGAAAAAAATCTGATTAGTTCTCACCATAACTGTTAATAGGACAGTATAGGACAGTATAAACTGTCTATGGAGTTTTATCTGAAGCCATACTATAGTCTGTACCACCACCCTTTTCCCCCTGTTTTTTTTTTTTTTTTTTTATTTAAAGAACACCAAAACCTTTTGCCCCCAGGGCAGAAAGAGGAAAATGCATAATTAACTATTGTGGAAATAATGACGTACGATATGCCATTTTCCTGTAAACAATGAAACCATTTAATGAGTAACTAGTATATTCTGTAGCAACAACTTGCCACCTATCTAGGAAATGTACATGACAGGGAATTGTGATGACCTCATAATAGGCGTGACGCACAAAAGAGGGAACCATTTTAAGCGACCAATAACCAGGAGCAGTTGACCCCTGTTTACAGCCAGACTTGTATTCTCCTCATGCACATGCTTCACTGTTACGTCACATTACTTCATATCCATATCCAAGGAAGATAAACAATGGTAACTTGTTTGGAACACCATGACCCACGGGTATATATGAGACATGTCAACCAGGCCTTAAAGTGAATAATATATATATCGTAAGGAGGTTGAGTACAAAAAATTACGCATTTTCCCCTTTCTGTCATTGGTGCAAGTTTTGTTTTGCAAGTTTGCCTTGTGTAGAGATAATCACGAAAAATCAGGTTTACAGGGGTGGTGGATAGGACTATACTGATAGGCTGATGATCGATCATTATAATTGATGATCTGATTATCGATCTTGCAGTGTCATAATTGATTACAAAGTGTTGCACATAGTAAGTCTTTGTTAGGAAATGAATGGTTTCTTTTACCTCATTCTAGCAAAGTATAGAAAAGACTGTTTACTAATTGTTCCAAAGATTATCTCACACACATAGGTTTTTGGCTACAGAATTATTACAAATTTTATCAAACATGTAAGCCTGTACATAAATCAGCTTAGACGGTCCTTAGGTGTATACAGGGTCTGAAATTCTGTACTCCTAAACAGCCGATTAATTCCAATAATAGGTATGTTGAGGTAAACAGAGTTTTACTGATGATCAATTATAAAACACTAATTTCCAATACGAAGCCATACATGAAAGCTCAGCGGATGAAACGTAGAATGATTGTACTTTCAGAAGATAAAACCTGACTATTAACAGTCCCTGATAGATATTTGCTGTCATGCATTTCATGAATATGACTTTGATTTAAGTTTGAACATTTAATCAAAGGAAGAACATATTCACTGCACCTGCGTTTCACTGTCTGCACTTTTTACCTACATGACAAAACCTTTGCATGAAATGGTTCCACCTTTAAGATGTTAATTGTTGGTAGTATTAAGTAAACATGTAATTTAGAGGGAATGATTAATTACCAGTTGTTAAGAACTTCAGTGAGACTTCCTCTTTCATGTACCCACACAATATTAATTAATGGTCCAGTTTTTACTGAAATTTCACAAGATAACATTAATGATGCTGCGCCTGTTTTCTTTTGAAGCGTTTTCTGTCACACACAAGAAAGCAGGTATAACATCACAGGATCTACACTCCGGAAAATCTTCTTGTTCTCATGCATGTAGTGACTCATTTCTTTTGTTCGAATGTGTTTAGCGTTCATTCTCGCAGAACATCATTACCTGAGCAAAAACCCTAGCTGGTCTAAAGTAGTTTTTTTCTTCCAT
Organism: Sipunculus nudus; assembly: GCA_026874595.1. Classification (NCBI taxonomy): domain Eukaryota; kingdom Metazoa; phylum Annelida; class Sipuncula; order Golfingiida; family Sipunculidae; genus Sipunculus; species Sipunculus nudus. The sequence goes on along the minus strand of CM049306.1, from coordinate 33,270,665 downwards.
CTATCAGTTGGTTACTACAGACACCAGGTAAAGAGAGATTCTTGTCTGGCTGTGGGTAATGAGATTATCAGGTAATTATCCCGCTGTGTTCAAAGCCTCATTCTGGTGTCTGGATGATCGGATTTCATAAGAGAAGCAGGTACCTGTAAAAATCATTTCCCTTTATGCCTATTATTAGTTCTTTGAACAGTTTGCAATCAATATTACCTGCAAGTTTACTTAAAGAAGCCCGAGAAGATGGTCCTGACAGCTTATTGGATGCAGGCAAAGCCTTTGAGGTCATTTCTTCAAGTAGAATATAGCTTAATGCTTGACTTGCTCCATGGCATCATATAGCTGTGTACCTGCCTGGTGTCATTGAGTGCAAACGCAAGAGCTGCTGTCCCGGCTGTGGTGCTACATCTGTGCATGTTTTCTTGTCAGGGTCAGGTCAACTGCGTTAATGTTAACGCATAATGAATGTCAAGTTTGGCGCTCCTGTACCAGTGAGGAGGTCATTGGGTACATTTGAAACTAGACCCTGGCCCAAGCCAAGAGGGTTTAGTTTTACTCCTCCTTCAGGAGACTTGTTATCTCACCCTGACCTGGTTTTGATAAAATACATCGACTGGGGTCGGTTAGGGCACAAAGCTGACGCCAAGCCATAACACAAGTGCCTAGGGTCGCTAGATGTTTGTCTTGCCTTTCTGCGCCATGTTTTTACTCTTTTGATTGTGCTTTCTCTTGATATGTCACGCTAAATCAAAGACAGCTAGCAAACCTTGTCAGTTATCATTTTGAAATATTGGGAATGACTTCCTTTGGAATGGCCTGTTGTGTATGACTCTTTTACATTGGTTTACACTATTGCTTCAAAGCCAAAATAAGAAGACATTTTTATTAGGATTATTCAGGCATGCTCCATTAGTTAGTGCAAATATGTGTATATCATTACAAGTTGAAAAAATGATTACCAGCTAATAATAAGAACCATCTGTCAAACACATTCATCTTTATTTTTTTGTCTGCATGATTCTGGTCATGTGTAAGTTTTGGTTCAGTACACTTGTTTCTGAATGATAATTTAAGCCCTCGGAGGGGATGTCTAGGACATTTTAAATCTATATAAAAAAAAGTTTGAAGCTGGCTGCTGCTTGTACGTAACAGACTGAGAATCGACTTATCTGAGAAACGACCATGCAGCCATGGTTCAGTTTTGTTTCATTAATAAAACAAATTCTCAGTTTGTCCTAACAATATAATTTTTATTCTGCCAAACATTAATTATGTACATATATTCATTAATTTCATTCTTTGTCATAATACTCATATTTTTATTTTTGTCACAAATTTTTATGAGCGAGTTTTAGCCTAGAGTTTATTATCAACCCTGATTTGTTGACTTGTTATTTACTTTGTCTTACTACTCTTGTCCATCTGCTTTTGTGATTATATTTCATAGAGACTGTTTGTGTTGGACAGTGCAAATCTATATATTAATAGCGTAAGGCAATTTTTGTAATTTTCCGTATCTCCTGTGATACCACCGTACGGATTGCTGTGATTTTCGACATACATATATATGCTCTGGGTTTGTCCGAAGAGATTCAACCCACTTTTCTTTGCAATATATGCGTATTATGTGCATTATGAATAATTTTAATATTTCCTCCCCTGCGGGCGCCTCTTTCATTATGTCTTCGGGCTCAGTTACAAAATGGCCGTAGAGTGTGTGATGGCAGGACAGTTTTATTCCGGGGGCCCTAGCTGTGGTTTTCGTACATTTTGCAGTCAACAGTCACCGGCCCGAAATATTCCCTATTGGTGATCCCTTTTCAAAAGGGGGATCTTTGAAAGAATTGTTTTGCGACCAGGAGTTCACACAAGAGGACTCCTTCCTGTGACCCCCCCTCACATGACCTGATAGTGATGTGCTTGAGTGAACATCTACCCGGTCACATGAATATGTGATGGTTATACAGTCACTACAGTCACATAGGGTTACACAAAGTCCAGGGCCTTGCATGCGACTGAGGTCCTTGACAAATCTTCACCAACACATGTAGGTCTACTGTGTAACAGATGTAAAGAAAATAAATGTGTGCGACTGTACGCTGTTCCAAAACATGTTCCAAACACTGTTCCAAAAGATTTTTTATCCACAACACCATACATATAATGGACCTATATATAAACAGCGTAACGTAATTTTTGTGATTTTCCATATCTCTAGATTTCCAGTGGATTTCTGATATCACCGTACGGATTGTTGTGTTTGCCCAAAACCGTGCGTAGCAAAAGTATTTGCTAGTATGTTTAAAAACAAAAATGAATTAAAGTGTTTCTTTATAATATGTGAATTTCCTGTAAAACCCATGTAAAAATATGAAAAATATTAAATTTGACTCAGTAACAAAAAAATAATTTAAGTTAATATTTTAGTTAATTTACAACTGAAATGGGATATATTTTGTAGTGGTTAAGGAACAGGCTCTGCATTGATCTTGTCACAGACCTGGTGTTTATTTCATGAATAATGAACAAGGCATTTGAACCAATTAATTGACTTTCAAACACTTGTTCTACACAGCTGCTAGAGTACATATAATATGGTGCTATTTTGAAAGCAAATGTTTAGGCAGCAAGAATCTGACCAATCATACAACACCATATAAACCTATTCCATTTCTATTGTTCCTGTTTTTCTTGTATGATTTCTTGTTTAGACGTGTATGGTAAGAACAGGGTATTGTTCACATTTAGTTCATTGCATTTTATTGGCAGTTGTAATGTGGGCCCAAACACTTGAAGGGTTTTTCATTATTCCTGAAATAGAAGTCAGAGTGTCTGGCTGAATCAAGGTCTCTGAAAAGCATAGCTGCCAGAGTCTTGTTAGTATAAAGATAAGTGAGCCATATATATCCAAATATATAGATCTATATACCAAAGCTCTGAGGAAGTAGTGGGTTTGTAAACGTTAAACATACACAAACGCTTGTATAAAATCAGTGCAATATGGCTGCACCCTCACCTGGTAAAGTTGACACTGAATAATACTTGTGTAAATGTGGTCTTTCACTAAGGCTGCAGCAGGAAATAAAAATACAAATGAATAGTATATATGTCAGTTCAGTTAATCTGATGTATGAAGTTTTTGTCACATACAATTTGGAGCACAATGTGAGCCTAAAGAGGAACACTCTTGGCTGTTGCAGGGCCATGTATATTAAATCTACATGCATTCTTATCTGGCCAGAATTTCATTCTTCATGAACAAGCATGAATAATGTTGTTACATGTGTGGTTTTCACTTCTGCTTTTTCCTTCTATTTTCTGACTTTTGTCCTACTTTCTCATTTCCACCATTCCTACTTTCTTCTTTTTCAATGGGACCATTCCTATTTTTGTCCAACTTTCTTAATTTGCACTGTTCCTACTTTTTTTCCTACTTTCTCAGTTCCTACTCTTCGTACTTTTTCCTTCTGTACATAAAGATGTGCTAAACTCACTGCAGGCAGGAAAGTTTTATACATCTGTGGACAGTATTAAGTGTTAAAATCCTGTGGCTTTAACAGTGATATGAAAATATGTACCATATAACATGAATGAGACTGTAAACATTAGCTGTGGTTAAGATGTTCTTGGAATAAAAGGATTTAGTTTGATCAAATTTGCCCTTGGTATATGTGTGGGTGAGAAGTGGAGCCAGATTCCAGTGTTCCGCCCACACCTACACAGTAATGCTGTGTAATCTAGCATCACTGGTGTCAGCATCCGTTAAGCGCAGCAGTCTGCATTCATTCATGCTTCAGGGAACTAGCTGTATGGTGGGAGCACACATATAGCTCTATTGAGTGCAGCTCACAATACCAGCCTTGGTTGTGTTGCATGAGGTAAACAAAGTCGGCCATCCACACATCAGCAAGCACTATGCTGACTACAAGTAATTGGGTAAGTTTTCCTTGTTATCAGGATATTTGCCACATTTGTACTCACTTAAGTGTTAAGTGTTCAACTTAATAAGTTGATCAGGAGTTAATTTTAGTCCTCTTTTGTGTTTGAGTTCTATTTTGTTTTCCTTCAGTATGATTTACACACAATCATTCTTTATTTTGCTTGTGGCAGTAAAATGAATTGGAACTTTGATAATATACCTTCTGTAAGATCAAGATCTGGATTTATTTTGTTTTAATAAAGCTCAGAAATTCCTTTCTAAGAGGAGAATATAGTGTTACTGTAATCTGTGCTATATTTATGGGTTTAAGCTCAGAAAAAACATGTTTACATTCTATATCTAGACATAAACCCAAAAGGATATTAGTGGTTTGATGTGGGCGTTGTGTGCTTGAACTGTTGTATGTTTGTTTGGTTAAATCGCTATTATAAGTAGACACTATCACTGCTTAATTGAATACACAACTTTGCATAAATAATATTTATTAAATATGATTCCTTGTTTTTAGCTCAGCTGACTGTAAGTCAACTGAGGTATAAGAATGGCGCTTTGTCCATCGTCTGTCTGGCCATCTGGTCGTCCGGCTGTCAGGCCCTACGCTAGCAGGGCACAAATCGTAACTGCGGGTCCTAGAAACTTCTAAGTGAGCATCCAAAGAGGCAAATAAAAAGTCTCCTTGGAAACCTGAAATTAGGTCACTGTGACCTATATCCTCAGAGCTATGGGGCTTGAAAGTACCCCCCAGAATAATAAAAAATATAATACAAAACCTCCAATATCTTGATAATCAATGCATGGATTGTCATGGATCTTGCCTTGAATATTGACCATGACTAGTTTTGTCAGTTCCCAAAAAGTTGTGGAGCCCCCTGTATTTTTTGTTATTTTTCAATTTTTTTTTTACTACAAAATGACAACAATCATGTCAGTTTCTCAGCTGTAATAACATCTAGTGTCCCAAATCTCGTGTGTTATTGATCACAAGTGGATGGCATTTAGTAATCATCCTGTCTGTCTGTCTGTTTGTCTGTCTGTCTGTCTATCTGTGCATCCACACGTGTACTTCCAGATGATAACTCCATGTTGTATTGACACATGGATTACAAACTTGACTTACAAATGGCCCTCTACTAAAGCAATAACCTATATGATTTTGGGGTCATGAGGTCAAAGGTCATGGGCATAGGACTCACCTGTTGTCCCCTGCCAAGCGGATGCGGGGGACATTGTTTTGGGTTTGTCTGTCTGTCCGTCTGTCTCTCTGTCCGTCCATCAGGTTTCGTTTCCATGCGATAACTTTCCTAAATATGATCCAATTTCATCCAAATTTAGGCAGTGATTGCTCTCATGCATACCTTGGTTGGGATTGGTTTTGGAGTGTCTGGCTTCTGTCTGTCTGTCTGTCACTTTGTCTGTCTGTCTGTCAGGTTTTTATTCCCATGTGATAACTTTCCTAAATATTATCCGATTTCATTCAAATTTTGGTCAGTGATTGCTCTTATGCTTACCTTGGTTGGGATTTGTTTTGGAGTGTCTGGCTTCTGTCTGTCTGTCAGGTTTTGTTTCTGTGCGATAACTTTCCTAAATATTATCTGATTTCATCCAAATTTGGGTCAGTGTTTTGTCTCATGCTTACATAGGTTTTGATTGGTTTTGGAGTGTCTGGCTTCTGTCTGTCTATCTGTCTGTCTGTCACTTTGTCTGTCTGTCAGGTTTTCGTTTCCGTGCGATAACTTTCCTAAATATTATCCGATTTCATTCAAATTTTGATCAGTGATTGCTCTTATGCTTACCTTGGTTGGGATTTGTTTTGCAGTTTCTGGCTTCTGTCTGTCTGTCACTTTGTCTGTCTGAAGCTTTGTCTGTCTGTCAGGTTTTCATTTCCAAGCAATAACTTTCCTAAATATTATCCTGTTTTATTCAAATTTTGGTCAGTCATTGCTCTTATGCTTACCTTGGTTGTGATTGGTTTTGGAGTGTCTGGTTTCTGTCTTTCTGTCACTTTGTCTGTCCATCTGTCAGGTTTTCGTGTCTGTGCCATTACTTTCCTAAATATTATCTGATTTCATTCAATTTTTGGTCAGTGATTGCTCTCATGCTTACTATGGTTGGGATTGTTTTTTGGGTGTCTGGCATCTGTCTGTCTGTCTGTCTGTCACCCTGTTTGTCAGTCCGTCAAATTTTCATTTCTGTGCAGTAACATTCCTAAATATTATCTGATTTCATTCAAATTTTGGTCGGACATTGCTGTCATGCATACCTTGGTTTGGATTATTTTTGGAGTGGCTGGCTTTTCATTGTCTGTCTATCACTTTGTCTGTCCGTCTGTCAGATTTTCGTTTTCCTTCAAAAACTTTCCTAAATATTATCCGATGTCATTCAAATTTTAGTCAGTGATTGCTCTCATGTTTACCTTGGTTTGGAATTGTTTTGAAGTGTCTGGCTTATGTCCTTCGGCATGTCTGACACTCTGTCAGGTGTTTGTTTCTGTGGGATAACTTTCCTAAATATTATCCGATTTTATTCAGATTTTGGTCAGAGATTGCTCTCATGCATACCTTGGTTGTAATTTGTTTTGGAGTGTCTGGCTTCTGTCTGTCTGTCTGTCACTCTGTCTGTCTGTCCTTTATCAAGCATGAAAAACAACAATATCCAAAAGCGGGGGACATTAATTCCACAAATTTGCTTGTTTAAAAGATTATGGCTGCATTTTAAGCCAAGCTTTTCATCCCAAACTTTTATTTTGTGCATTTAGCTGACTTTCCTGTATGGGGAGAGCATAAATGAATTTGGGGTTACATGGTCAAAGGTCAAGGTCACAGGGGCCATCTGTTCACAAATTAGTTTCCAGATGATGACTCCAGTTTAGTTTGACATATTTTTTTCGAACATAACTTATAAATGACTCACCACTTAAGTAAGAACCATGTTGATTTTAGGGTCCAAAGGTCAAGGTCACAGGACTCATTTCTTTAAAAAATAATGCATATGCATTTGAAGCCAACATTTTAATCGCAAACCTTCCATCTTCAAGATACTGCTAACCTGCCAATAGGGGAAGATTCTGTTAAATTTTGGGGTCATGAGATCTAAGGTCAAGGTCACAGTACCCACTTATATTGAAAGATTGTGGATGAATTTTAAGCCAAACTTTTCATCCCAAACCTTCCATCTTGTACATATAGCTGAGCTGCCAATAGGGGAAGAATCTGATTGATTTGGGGGTCACAAGGTCAAAGGTCATGGTCACAGGGGCCCATCTGGTCACATATTTCTTTCTAGATAACAACTTCAGTTTGGATTGACATATTGGTTTCAGTTGTGACATATATATATGACCCACCAATAGTGTAAGAACCCTTTTGATTTTGGAGTCATATGGCCAAAGGTCAAGGTCACAGGACCGATTTCTTTAAAAAGATTGTTGATGTATTTTAGCCAAACTTTCTGTCCCAAACCTTCCGTCTTCCAGGTGTTGCTCACCTGCCAATAATGGAAGTAACTTATGGATTATGGGGTCACAAGGTCAAGGTCATGGGGCCATCTATCCACATATTAGTTTTGAAATGATAACACCAGTTTGGTATGTAATAATAATTTCAAACTTGACTTATATATGGCCCACCACTAAAGTAAGAACTCTTGATTCTGGGGTCATGAGATCAACGGTCAAGGTCACAGGACCCACTACTTTAGAAAGATTGCAGATGCATTTTAGCTAAACTTTTCAGCTCAATCCTTCCATCATGGACGTGGTGCACCTGCTAATAGGGGAAGTTTCCTTTTGATTTTGGGGTCAAAGGTTAAGGTCACAGGGCCCATCCATTCACAAATTAGTTTATGGATGATAACTTCAGTGTGGGTAGACAGGTCGGCTTCAAACTGATCACAGAACCAACATTTTGGAAAACCTCATAAACATATATATCCTTATAGACAAAATGCAGCTGAGCGTCGAGACCCTTTGGTCCCTAGTTCTCATGTTTCCTAGTGCTATGACACCTTTTAAGAAATATATTATATCCTTTGATGGATTTTTACATTGCTGCACTGTAAATAGTGGTCAATATATTTTCTGCAAGTTAAGATATAAGATTCTCAAATTTTATGTTTATTAATATTAGGTCAGGAATTTAAAAAAATTAAACATAATGAAAAAAATATGATGAGCAAGTACTGTATTATTTTGTAATATGAGAGTTATTATACTAAAACTGTTTAGGTTAAAGGAATATGCATTCTGGTTGGTAATCATGATCATATTTATTTCAGAACAATAGCAATTTTTAGCTCAGCTGACTATAAGTCATCTGAGCTATAGTCGTGGTCCATTGTCCGTCGTCCGTCTGTCTGTCCGTCCGTCCGTCCGTCCGTCCGTCCGTCCGTAGATGTGGCACGTTTTGAAACCGTAAGACTTAGGAATCCAAAATTCAGCATAATGTTAGATGTCTCCAAGATCTCCTACCAAGCCGAAAACTGGGTCTTTGCGACTTTGTTCCTTTGAGAAATTAAGGAAAAACCTCAAATTTTTATTAAAAACCTATTTTCACTCTTCAGGACTGCCTAATATCAAAACCACTCATCTGTTTTTCCTCATATTTACCATAAATATTCTTCTATATAGTTCCTATGTACACGCCAGAAATTAAGTCTGTTAAGTATAAATTCTTTAAGTTATGGGCCTGAACATAATAGACTTTGTAAAAAATCAGGAAAAATATTTACTCACTTAACATGAATAATTTTGAAACTAGAGTCTATTTTCCCAAGTATATAACTATGTTTAATTAAGATTTAATTGTTTATCCAAAATTAGATCTGAATTTTGTAAATTTTTTAAGTTATTAGCATAAAAATAAAATCAGTACCTTAAATTTAGCCCAACTTTGACCATGGCACGTTTTTCTCCTATATGTACCATTGATTTAATTTTCACAGCATGTAAACATAAATATTTAATTTGTTTAAATCTGAAATTTGAAACTAAAAGCTTGAAAATTAAGCTAGTTATTGATTTTCTTTTCTTGAGGCTCTACTGTAGTCATTTGCTTTGATAACAGATTACAGATGCAGGGTCCAACCTCCAGGTCACTGGAAGTCCGGCTATGCCCAGGTTTCTGATTTGTTACAGTCACTGGGGGAGACCCCCTGCTGTGACAGGTGTACAGTTATTCTAATATCACCACCCCAATCCCCCCCCCCCCCCCCCCCCCCCCCCGCAAACCCAACCCACTAAGTGTAATGCAGTAATTGTTATTGTTTTCACTGTATTTCCTTAATTGTAACGCTGTTTCCACTCCAATATACAAAAACTTTCCTTAAAAAAGTAATTCAAGTGTAATCCAGAAGATGCCATGTTGTGTTAATGTAGCATTTTTAAAGAAATTAATTTTTTTTTTATATGATTTTAACAGATATAATTGAACCCATCAGTATGCTTAAATTTATAAAATATGAAGCACATTATGGATAAATAAAGACACAATTGAAAATTGTGAAATCTAAATGAAGTATTTTTAGATATTTATTGTTTTGCAGATTTAAAAGATATATTTTTGTGGTAAAAAATAAATAAATATTTGTATGCATGGTGTGGTGTTATATGACAAGATTGATGCAGTTAAGAATTATGAATCAACTTTTATATTCAGATGTATCTGTTTTATTGGAAATGTATAGAAATATAAACTTAATTTAAAAAAAAAAATTGATGTGATAAAAAAATTAGGATTTAATACAAACATTGGTTCATTATTTTCCTGCCACAGCAGAATTTGAGATCAGGCTTTGTTTGCCCTGTTTTATGTTGTTAATTAGTTATATTTCATCTGTATACATTTCATAAAAAAATATGTATATAATTAATAATATATATTATAAAAAAAAAAGATTCAATTAAACAAATTTGTAAACTACTGAAATGTCAACAGTTAATCATGGTAATAGTACAGATCATTTGTTCACAAACTGCTCACATGCTTCAGTTTCAACATTAGGAAACACATGGTCAGGTCACAAAATATTATTTGCAACAATTTCTTGCTTATCAATACAAACCAATCATATAAACCAACCATGGCCTTTATTACCTCTTCCTCTTACACTTGATCTCCATTTGATATTATTTTAGATTTTTACCTTCAAGGTCAACTTCAGCTGAGCACAGTGACCCATAGGTCCCTTGTTTTAATTAAGGGTAACATACAAGATCTGTTGTTTACATATTTTTAGCTCAGCTGACTGAAAGTCATCTGAGCTATAGCGATCACCCTTCGTCCGGCCGGCCGGCCGTCTGGCCGTCCGTTAACAGGGCACAAATCTTAACCGCTGGACCTAGAATCTTCTCAATTGACATCCAGGGAGGTCCATGAAAAATCTCCTTGAAAACCTGAAATTAGGTCTCTGTTACCCATATCCTTCGAGCTATGGTGCTCCAAAGTACCCCCCCAGAATAATGCAAAATTTGATACAAAAGCTCAAGTATCTGAATCACCACTGCATTGATCACCATGATTCTTTGCATGAATATTGATCATGGGATGTTCCATCACTTCCTGCAGACTGGTGGTGCCACCTGTATTTTTTCCAATTTTTTTCGATTTTTTTCTCTATTTTTCAGGTCTGCAATGAAACTGTCATCTGTTAACAGGGCACAAATTGTAACCACTGGAACTGGAATCTCCAAACTTAATATCCAGGGAGGTCTATGAAAAATCTCCTAAAAACCTGAAATTAGGTCTCTGTTACCCATATCATTCGAGCTATGGCGCTCCGAAGTACCCCCCCCCCCCCCAGAATAATGCAAAATTTGATACAAAAGCTCAAGTATCTGAATAACTACTGCATTGATCACCATGATTCTCTGCATGAATATTGATCATGGGATGTTCCATCAGTTCCTGCAAACTGGTGGCGCCACCTGTATTTTTTTTCCAATTTTTCCGAATTTTTTTTCTTTATTTTTTGAGACCTTCAAAGAAGCTGTCATCTGTTAACAGGGCACAAATTGTAACCACTTGACCTAGATTCTTCTAACTTGACATCAAGTGAGGTCCATGAAAAGTCTGTGTAAAACCATGTAATTAGGTCTCTGTTACCCATATCCTTCGTAGTAAGTACCCCTCAGAATAATTAAGAATTTGATACAAAAGCTCCAGTATCTGAATAACCAATGCATTGATCTCCATGATTCTTTGCAGGTATATTGATCATGGAGTGTTCCATCAGTTCCTGCAAACTGGTGGTGCCACCTGTATTTTTTTTCAATTTTGTAGGCATTTTTTCTCTATTTATGAGACCTTCGAATGAAGTGGTCATCTGTTATCATGGCACAAACTGTAACTGCAGAACCTAGAATCTTCTTACTTCACATCCAGGGAGACTAATGAAAAATCTCCTTGGAAACCTGAAATTAGGTTTCTGTTACTCATATTCCCTGAGCTATAGGGCTCATAAATACCCCCAAGAATAATTAAAAATTTAATACAAACAAAAGCTCCAGTATCTGAATATCTCATGCCTTGATAGCCATGATTCTTTGGATATATATTGATCATGGAGTGTTTCATCAGTTCCTGCAGACTGGTGGCACTCCCTTTATTTTATCAAATTTTTACGCATTTTTTTTTCTATTAATGAGACCTTCAAATGAAGTTGTCATCTGTCCAAAAGCCCACTGAAACCCATTTCTAAGGACTCTTCACAAAATTCATGATTTGTTTGCACTCTGGCAGTCATTTTGCTCATTGTTCAACATTCCTTGAATTCAGCTGAGCATCATGGCCCATGGGCCACTTGTTTTATCTTTTACCGTCCAACTTACTTTAAGTGATAGGGCCTGTTGTTCACCTAAAATTGTTCCTTTATTTTCACAATAATTTCCCTTTTGAATATATTGCGACTGTTCAAAGTCACAACCAAAATAAGAAAACTTCAGTGTATTGCCTGCAGAGTCTTAGAGATCATTATCCCCTTTTGTTTGGTATCAGAGTAAGAGAACCAATTAAATAGGTGTGGCACTGCTTGATAACAAGGATTTACTACTACACATATCATCTATTTTTACTTGACAGCTTGCTGTTTTGTCAGCATGAAAGTTTATATATAGGATTAACAAACCTCCAGGGGTCATTTATTATGTGGTTTACACCGCCTCTCCAATGACATTGAGAGTGTTTACTCTAGCAAGGAGTCCCGTGCTGTCAGAATGGTCACTCTCACAGTACGAGCAGGCATTGACATCTGTGATTTGTGTGAATTGCCAGTGGTCAGTAGATTCTTTGCATGAGTACAAGAGGTGAAAATGTTATAAAATATTATCAGTTTTGAATCATCGGTGTAATTTATATAATTTTAGATATATATATTAGTGGTGTTCCAATAATCGATTTTATAGGTATACACACTTCAATGCAGGAGATTAAACTCAGTGAAACTCCGTCAGTCATAGTTCATTTTTGAAACTTCAATACAAGAACACTGGAAAAGCTGTGCGAGTGAAGAGTGGCACCCTTGTGATATTTGTTGAGTTGGAAAAATTTTGGTTTCTGTTAAGAGTCCCTGTCTGACTCCAAATATATTTATATCTCACCTCCAATTGGAGACATAGGGTTTGGTCTGTCATTGGCGGCAGCAGCATCATCATCTGTGTCATTCCTGGTGAACATAATTTACTTATGAATGACTCAACATTTTTTTTCATGAAATTTGAAATTTGAATGGTTTCTACCAATATCTTGGATGAGTTTGAAAACCAGTGACCTTGACTTTCATCAACAAAGTCCAGTAGGCTGAAAAAGATTTTTTTGTGAACCTAATAAGTTTTGAAGTATTGCATATTTTGTTCCTAAAAATTTGAAACACCAGTTGTTTCAACCAAGTTTTTTGACAAGTTTGAAAAACCTGTGACCTGAACCTGGATCTTCAATTTCAGTGCCAGAATAGAAATTATTTATAAACACAAACTTCTGAACCACTCCGTATATTTTCATGAAAGTAACATATTTTCTTCCTCAAATATGAAACACCAATTGTTTCAACCAAATCTTCAAGGTCAAATCAGCCAGATAAAAATTATTTAAATCAGCCAGATAAAAACTTTGAACCACTCGGTATATTTTCATGAAATTTGGACTCGTGAAATGTTTCTACCAAAATCTTGGAAGTGTTAAAAAAAGGTTACCTTGACCTTCATTGCAAAGTCAAATCAGCCAGATTAAAAATTATTTGCGAATGCATTGACACTAGAATTGTCGGTATTTTTTTCCTCAAATTTAGGGATAGTAGACCCATATGAAGGGGAGACATATATCTGTGTTTGCTTTGCAAAACAACCTCATTCTAGTTTATATTAGAATGCGTCACAAATTACTCAGTGATACATGTAAGTACTAAATTCATATAGCGAGGCATTCACATTTTTAGCTCATCTTACTATAAGTCATCTGAGCTATATTTATGGTCCATTGTCCGTCATCTGCCCAACTGTTAGACTGGCGCGTTTTGAAACCGTACGACCTACAAATCCAACATTTGGCATACTGTAAGATGTCTCCAAGATCTCCTTAAAAGCCGTTAACTGGCTTACTGTGACTTCTTTCCTTTGAGAAATTGAGGAAAACCTCAATTTTCAATTAAAAACCTGTTATCACATTTCAGGACTGCCTAATATCAAAACCATGCACTCATTTGTATTTCTTCATATTTACCTTAAATATCCCCAATATTGTTTCTATGTACATGTCAGAAATTAGGTCAGTATTATGTAATTTTAAAAGTTATGGGCCCAAACATAATGCAGTTTGTAAAAAATCAGGAAAGATATTTACTCACTTACCATGATAATTGTTTAAGCTAGAGACTTTTTTTTTCAGGGATTTAACTTTATTAAATCAAGATTCAGGTGTATACTCAAAGTTAGATCTCTATTTTGTAATTTTTTTAAGGTATTAGCAGAAAAATAAAATCAGAATATTAAATTTTGCCAACTTTGACCATGGGCAGCTCTTTTTTTACCTGTAAGTACATTTGATTTAATTTTCACAGCAGGAATATGTGGTTAATCTGTTAAATTCTTAAATTTGAAAATAAAAGCTATAAAATTAGGCTAATTATTGAACTTTTTTCAGAGGCTCTGTTGTATTCATTAAAATCAAGATTCAGATGTATACTCAAAGTTAGATCTCTATTTTGTAATTTTTTTAAGGTATTAGCAGAAAAATAAAATCAGAATATTAAATTTTGCCAATTTTGACCATGGGCAGCTCTTTTTTTACCTGTAAGTACATTTGATTTAATTTTCACAGCAGGAATATGTGGTTAATCTGTTAAATTCTTAAATTTGAAAATAAAAGCTATAAAATTAGGCTAATTATTGAACTTTTTTCAGAGGCTCTGTTGTATTCATTAAAATCAAGATTCAGATGTATACTCAAAGTTAGATCTCTATTTTGTAATTTTTTTAAGGTATTAGCAGAAAAATAAAATCAGAATATTCAATTTTGCCAACTTTGACCATGGGCAGCTCTTTTTTTACCTGTAAGTACATTTGATTTAATTTTCACAGCAGGAATATGTGGTTAATCTGTTAAATTCTTAAATTTGAAAATAAAAGCTATAAAATTAGGCTAATTATTGAACTTTTTTCAGAGGCTCTGTTGTATTCATTAAAATCAAGATTCAGATGTATACTCAAAGTTAGATCTCTATTTTGTAATTTTTTTAAGGTATTAGCAGAAAAATAAAATCAGAATATTAAATTTTGCCAACTTTGACCATGGGCAGCTCTTTTTTTACCTGTAAGTACATTTGATTTAATTTTCACAGCAGGAATATGTGGTTAATCTGTTAAATTCTTAAATTTGAAAATAAAAGCTATAAAATTAGGCTAATTATTGAACTTTTTTCAGAGGCTCTGTTGTATTCATTAAAATCAAGATTCAGATGTATACTCAAAGTTAGATCTCTATTTTGTAATTTTTTTAAGGTATTAGCAGAAAAATAAAATCAGAATATTAAATTTTGCCAATTTTGACCATGGGCAGCTCTTTTTTTACCTGTAAGTACATTTGATTTAATTTTCACAGCAGGAATATGTGGTTAATCTGTTAAATTCTTAAATTTGAAAATAAAAGCTATAAAATTAGGCTTATTATTGAACTTTTTTCAGAGGCTCTGTTGTATTCATTAAAATCAAGATTCAGATGTATACTCAAAGTTAGATCTCTATTTTGTAATTTTTTTAAGGTATTAGCAGAAAAATAAAATCAGAATATTCAATTTTGCCAACTTTGACCATGGGCAGCTCTTTTTTTACCTGTAAGTACATTTGATTTAATTTTCACAGCAGGAATATGTGGTTAATCTGTTAAATTCTTAAATTTGAAAATAAAAGCTATAAAATTAGGCTAATTATTGAACTTTTTTCAGAGGCTCTGTTGTATTCATTAAAATCAAGATTCAGATGTATACTCAAAGTTAGATCTCTATTTTGTAATTTTTTTAAGGTATTAGCAGAAAAATAAAATCAGAATATTAAATTTTGCCAATTTTGACCATGGGCAGCTCTTTTTTTACCTGTAAGTACATTTGATTTAATTTTCACAGCAGGAATATGTGGTTAATCTGTTAAATTCTTAAATTTGAAAATAAAAGCTATAAAATTAGGCTAATTATTGAACTTTTTTCAGAGGCTCTGTTGTATTCATTAAAATCAAGATTCAGATGTATACTCAAAGTTAGATCTCTATTTTGTAATTTTTTTAAGGTATTAGCAGAAAAATAAAATCAGAATATTAAATTTTGCCAATTTTGACCATGGGCAGCTCTTTTTTTACCTGTAAGTACATTTGATTTAATTTTCACAGCAGGAATATGTGGTTAATCTGTTAAATTCTTAAATTTGAAAATAAAAGCTATAAAATTAGGCTAATTATTGAACTTTTTTCAGAGGCTCTGTTGTATTCATTAAAATCAAGATTCAGATGTATACTCAAAGTTAGATCTCTATTTTGTAATTTTTTTAAGGTATTAGCAGAAAAATAAAATCAGAATATTCAATTTTGCCAACTTTGACCATGGGCAGCTCTTTTTTTACCTGTAAGTACATTTGATTTAATTTTCACAGCAGGAATATGTGGTTAATCTGTTAAATTCTTAAATTTGAAAATAAAAGCTATAAAATTAGGCTAATTATTGAACTTTTTTCAGAGGCTCTGTTGTATTCATTAAAATCAAGATTCAGATGTATACTCAAAGTTAGATCTCTATTTTGTAATTTTTTTAAGGTATTAGCAGAAAAATAAAATCAGAATATTAAATTTTGCCAATTTTGACCATGGGCAGCTCTTTTTTTACCTGTAAGTACATTTGATTTAATTTTCACAGCAGGAATATGTGGTTAATCTGTTAAATTCTTAAATTTGAAAATAAAAGCTATAAAATTAGGCTAATTATTGAACTTTTTTCAGAGGCTCTGTTGTATTCATTAAAATCAAGATTCAGATGTATACTCAAAGTTATATCTCTATTTTGTAATTTTTTTAAGGTATTAGCAGAAAAATAAAATCAGAATATTCAATTTTGCCAACTTTGACCATGGGCAGCTCTTTTTTTACCTGTAAGTACATTTGATTTAATTTTCACAGCAGGAATATGTGGTTAATCTGTTAAATTCTTAAATTTGAAAATAAAAGCTATAAAATTAGGCTAATTATTGAACTTTTTTCAGAGGCTCTGTTGTATTCATTAAAATCAAGATTCAGATGTATACTCAAAGTTAGATCTCTATTTTGTAATTTTTTTAAGGTATTAGCAGAAAAATAAAATCAGAATATTAAATTTTGCCAACTTTGACCATGGGCAGCTCTTTTTTTACCTGTAAGTACATTTGATTTAATTTTCACAGCAGGAATATGTGGTTAATCTGTTAAATTCTTAAATTTGAAAATAAAAGCTATAAAATTAGGCTAATTATTGAACTTTTTTCAGAGGCTCTGTTGTATTCATTAAAATCAAGATTCAGATGTATACTCAAAGTTAGATCTCTATTTTGTAATTTTTTTAAGGTATTAGCAGAAAAATAAAATCAGAATATTAAATTTTGCCAATTTTGACCATGGGCAGCTCTTTTTTTACCTGTAAGTACATTTGATTTAATTTTCACAGCAGGAATATGTGGTTAATCTGTTAAATTCTTAAATTTGAAAATAAAAGCTATAAAATTAGGCTAATTATTGAACTTTTTTCAGAGGCTCTGTTGTATTCATTAAAATCAAGATTCAGATGTATACTCAAAGTTAGATCTCTATTTTGTAATTTTTTTAAGGTATTAGCAGAAAAATAAAATCAGAATATTAAATTTTGCCAACTTTGACCATGGGCAGCTCTTTTTTTACCTGTAAGTACATTTGATTTAATTTTCACAGCAGGAATATGTGGTTAATCTGTTAAATTCTTAAATTTGAAAATAAAAGCTATAAAATTAGGCTAATTATTGAACTTTTTTCAGAGGCTCTGTTGTATTCATTAAAATCAAGATTCAGATGTATACTCAAAGTTAGATCTCTATTTTGTAATTTTTTTAAGGTATTAGCAGAAAAATAAAATCAGAATATTAAATTTTGCCAACTTTGACCATGGGCAGCTCTTTTTTTACCTGTAAGTACATTTGATTTAATTTTCACAGCAGGAATATGTGGTTAATCTGTTAAATTCTTAAATTTGAAAATAAAAGCTATAAAATTAGGCTAATTATTGAACTTTTTTCAGAGGCTCTGTTGTATTCATTAAAATCAAGATTCAGATGTATACTCAAAGTTAGATCTCTATTTTGTAATTTTTTTAAGGTATTAGCAGAAAAATAAAATCAGAATATTAAATTTTGCCAATTTTGACCATGGGCAGCTCTTTTTTTACCTGTAAGTACATTTGATTTAATTTTCACAGCAGGAATATGTGGTTAATCTGTTAAATTCTTAAATTTGAAAATAAAAGCTATAAAATTAGGCTAATTATTGAACTTTTTTCAGAGGCTCTGTTGTATTCATTAAAATCAAGATTCAGATGTATACTCAAAGTTAGATCTCTATTTTGTAATTTTTTTAAGGTATTAGCAGAAAAATAAAATCAGAATATTAAATTTTGCCAACTTTGACCATGGGCAGCTCTTTTTTTACCTGTAAGTACATTTGATTTAATTTTCACAGCAGGAATACGTGGTTAATCTGTAAAATTCTGAAATTTGAAAATAAAAAGCTATAAAATTAGGCTAATTATTGAACTTTTTTCAGAGGCTCTGTTGTATTCATTTGCATTGTCAAGCTCCAGGTTGCCCTCTTTTGGTCACTACAACCCTTCCTGGTTAATCTAATTAGGGTACAACATTGGTCCAGCACCCCTGCCGTCACAGGTGTACAGTTATTCTAATGTCATCCCCCCCCTCCCCACCCATTGTCAAGTCAGGGAAACCAGAGTTTTGCAAAGGGCAGTTTTACAGCTAGTGATCTTTCAGCTTCATTACATGTAACCAACCTTAGGTTACATGCTTTTCATGTTTGTCAACATTGGCAGTATTTACTAACAGCTTGCAGATAAACAAGCTTTTATATCACGGAGGTGTTATAAGAACTTATCTTAACAAGAATTACCTAGAGTTCATTAATATTTATGCAAAGTAAGCCAGAAATCACATAAATGCAATAGCAAAGTTAGGTGAATGGTCAGCTTTAAAATAGGGTAATTCTTGGACTGCTAACTGCAGGGTGACTCCCATACCTTGAGATATGGTACAATATCTGAGTACACATCTGTCTTACAGGTAGATATATTGCACAGTGATATTTTTTTCACAATAAATAAAATTTTGCATTGTGTGAGAAGGATAATACTTGTGGCACTTCAAGGTTTATCCATCTTCATTTCATGAAAACATAAGCCTACCATGGTTTACTTTTAAAAAATTGCCATGAAAAAAAAACATTGAGTAGGAGCTGGTTTTATACAGGCGTCAGTATGGTATCTGGTAATAAAGCCACAAGCTATTTGTAATATCACGGGCGGCCGAGTCACAGAGTATTGTAGACAAGGTAGAAGCCACGGGGCTGACTACATGTTTTATGAAGCGTGCAAGCCTCCAGAGGAGGAAGTCCTCACTGACTCACTACAGAGTAATCATTCATAAACATCAGGGTGAACAAGTACAAAGGTATGTGGTATTAAACAGATCAAGTAGGTTGCAGGCATGTCAGGCTGAATCAGTCCATGTACCATTGTGGTGTGTGGTTTATATACACCATTACTGTGAAAGTTATTTTTTTCTGTTTCTAACAAATCCTTATAATTTATACAGAATTTTAGGCACAAAATATTATATGGCCAGGATCTTGTGTTGAGATATCAACTTGGTTACATCCGGCATTCTCCGCACTGATTTGCATAACAAATTGGCGTGTTGCTTTTGGGGGGCCCCAAGGCCTCTTATCATACTTGATTAATAGACTGGGGAGTTTGCCAAGTATAGGTGCAGTGGTAGACTGGTTGAGTTGAACTTACTCCGCACACACCATACTGTATGTACACACATATCGTAGGGCCAGCGAACAACACAGCAGTGCGAGTTACCTTGTTGCCCCACCATGGCTGTAGCAATGGTTAGTATACTCGTCTTTCCATGTTTGTTTGGAGTTGGTCGACTGAAAATGGATTTAATGTATCTGACTAACTGGTACATACATTCAAAAACGAAAGTGATAGAATAAATATTATCGGGAAATGGGGCTTGTTCTGCTTGCTCTAGTATACTATGTTTGTATTATACTGTATAATACTTGCATGTATTTGTGTAATAATACTCAGCACAAGGTAAGAAATACAAAAATTAAAGGTTTCGGTGGCACGCCTGTGTCAGGGGCCAGATTACAATCACAATTGTCTTAAATTAAGCTTGGATAAAAGTAAAATAATGTCAGCTTTGGAAATGAATGATAAAATGTTTATTTTATTTCAGTGTCATTGAGAAATGAAGATTTTTTGTTTCAAGGAATACTAATTCTAAAATTAGTTAGAACATTTCTGTAGTTTTTATATATCTTTGAGGTTTTGGTCAGTCAGGGGATTGACAGCCTCTTTTGGCTTGCTGCAAGGTCAAGGTAACCCAGCACAATGTTTATTTAAGGAGTATAATGATATTAATAATTTTCAGTGTTCTCAATTCATTCTGTTCTCACACCCTTACCGGGCACATATCATCATTTGAAACAGTTATGTGTCAGATGAACCAGTATGGCATAAACATACATCCGCTTTTTTTTTTAAATCTCTCCTGTATAATGAGGAGTTCCTCAACAAAGAGGGCTGCTGTTTCTGTGTACTCACTTTCTGACCTGGTAGCTATAACAGCTGCGGGGTTTACCAGTCAGAGCTGACAAGTCAGAACTGACAAAGCAATGATGAGTACAGTAGTCACATAACCAGCCACCAGGAGCTGGACGGACACTTATAAGCAGTGTTGCAGATATTGGTGAATTAATGTCAAGTTGACCTTGCACATGACCTTGATATTTGAACTTATTTCACTCTCTGAATTCCCAGTTTAACACTTAGTATTCTTTGTTTTCCTTTCTTTTCCATGGTCGACTGTTGTTAGTAGCTGTTTTTCCCCATTTTGGTGTGGATCTGGCCCTCGTCACTGTCAGTAGATCTCTATTTTGCCCCAACAGCTCTGCCTGGAATCAATTTTGGTCATTATCTAGTTCCCCTTTCGGAATTCATCCCCCCAATCTGAAGACTACAAAAGTCAAATCCATATTTCCCATAATGGCCTGGACCTGACTCTTACCAACTTTCTGGAGTGATATGTTGACAGTCTGTATCTGCTTTGAATGTTTAGGTCCAAGTCTGGACTACAGTAAGATCATGGTCTCAAATGAGAAGTCAAGTTTGACATGAGCCAGGTCTAGGTCCTAATCCTACAAAAATAGATCAAAGATGTGTTTGAAAATTGAATGTCAACAAGGGTAGGATCTAGCTCTGATGGAAATGTTAAATTGGTGTTGACTGGAGTAAGATGCATAAGTGGGAAAATGGAATGTCCACTAGATTAATACAGTTGAGAAGATTCAGGCCCAGATGAGGAGAATGGAATTTCCACTTGATTCATCCATTAGAGTAGGTTTAAGGCCCAGATGAGGAAAATGAAATGTCTACTAGTCCTAGAGTATGATTTGGGCCCAGATAGGAAAATGGAATGTCTACTAGTCCTAGAGTATGATTTGGTCCAAGATAGGAAAATGAAAATCTACTAGAGTGAGATTCAGGCCCAGATAGGAAAATGGACCGTCCACCAGAGAAAGATCCATCCCAAGTCGGGAAAATTAAATGTCTGCAAGAGTTTGCCCATGCTCAGATTTGGAAATGGAATGTCTAGAGGAGTCATCATATGGGCTTTAAAATGAACTTTGCCTGAAGTGGTAATCCATGTCTTGACTGAAAATTGCAATGTTGACTAGGTATAAATAGTTTGAGTCAGACCGGACCTGAAGCTAACAGGAAAGTAACCTTAATCCTTTTTCAAGAGTCATATCAGCAAAAGAGCTATTAATAAAAAAAAATTGTGGATATTGAGAGAGCCTAATTCTCCCAAACGAGAGGTTTGACAAAACCAGCATCAACATGTGATTCCACCCTGTAAAAAAGAGAGCTGTTTAATATCATTTAGCTGCAAATTCCTGTTGAAGGAGTCATATTCTGGAGGCTTGTTCAAGGCTGTGAGTTTCAGTAATGATCTTGGTGTACAGTTGGCAACATATTCCACATTCCATTTAATATTAGACTCTCTTCTGGTGACACGTGTCAGTTTTTTCACCGCTTGAATGTTTTGAAAGTTCAGTCCAGGTTAATAAAATTCACTCTGAAGGACGTCACTGGTGCTCAAACAAAATTGCAATTTCTTTTTTGTCATATTTGGACTAGGATTTCCAGATATCCCAGAAATCTGGTTTATGTAATTGAAACCTAGGGAAAGATCTACATGCATGTGGGAATTTAAGAATATTTGTTCAAGAAAAAAAATGTTATCTTAATCCTAATATAAACAGTTGCATGGAACTTTTTGTAGGTGAATATGGGTCTTTTTGTAAAACAAAATTGTTCTTTGTCACATAGAAAACTAGATTTATATTAAGCTTGTTATTTGATTCTTAAAAAAAATACATTAGCATTGGTTGGTGAAGGACTTCACAGATCAATACACTCAGCATTAGTTCAAAAGATATTTTCTTTAATAGAATAGCTCATCAGATATTCTCTCAGAAAGTTAGATTTCTTAGGACGTTTATATCACTGTGTTTCTCAGTACAGACTGTGCTGTTAAGTTCTTTGCTACTTCTTTGATCACTTACGACTAAACAAAGATTTCTCGGAAGTTAAAGTGCTGAAAGACAGTGCTTTGAACAATAGAAATTCTAATAAAATTAAACAGAATTTTAATAAAGAAAATAAGATTATTAGATTAAATAAAAAATAAAATAAAACACTGTACACAGTGGAGACAAGTTAAGATAAGATTTTTTGCAAAATAAATCTTTTCATACATAACCAGAAATTAAAACTTTTCATATTAAATTATATAAAACTCATATGTGTTTGCGGAAAAGTGTAAAAGTAAATTTAATTATTTGTGAATCAGACCTGTCATGAGTTTTGAATATATGATTTCAGAGCCCTTTCAAAAGTACAGGAATTATAAGAAATCATTAGCAGTAGAACTGAACAGCAGAAATGGAATCGATCATAAGTGATCCACCAAGTTTACAGCAAGGAAATTCACCACTGAAATATGCGACACATGTACATGATAAAGTAAATGGGTCCTGAATCCAATGTTTGTCTATTCAGGCTAAGAAATTGAACAGTTCATAGATATTCTACACCTTCACAGGAACCTGTTTCAGTCATTTGCACATGTATGCTGACCCATTTGAATTACACTGAAAGATACTTAAATTTTTGTTTGTAAAATAGAGGCTGGCAATATCAATGGACAGCTTTTCAAGCATTAAATATTTAAATTCAGTAGTAGGTGTATAATATATGTCACAGTTCTCTTTTGTTAAATTTGCTGTTTTACAGTAGTTGATGAATTTGGTTTGTCTCTTATCCTTATTATGAAAAAAATAAGCAGAAATTATTAGAGCCCACTGAGATAATGTTACAGTTCCTGTATATGGGGGGTATCAATAAAAATTATTTAACTTTAATTAGTTGAACTGCATGATCTCAGACAGGCATATATACATATCTTGTGTTATACTGTGTCAGATTTTGGTGGTGGTGGTGGTGGTGGGGGGGGGGGGGGGGGGGTTGGAGTTGGATAGTAGGCCCTGAATGTGCACACTGTGTTGGCAGTTTCAGGATCTAATAGTTCTTTCACCATGGGGTCAACCAAGTACAAGCACTTTTGCATCCCTGTTGCTTTACTGCATGCTCTGTTAACCCGCAAATGCTCTCGTAAATGAGCTCCATGCGGGGAATCATATTGAGGCAGCAAGGCCCATATGGTTTGAATGTAAGAATATGGCCATTATCTTTGGTATAGTCTTATTTCATGATCTGTAATAAAGCAAGAAAGAAGTTTTGGTGTGTCATAAATAAGCGCATTCTCACCTGGTCGTCGTAAAATTAATGGCACCAGGTCAGGCCATGAGTAAGGTACCTTCAAATCTTTCCCAGGTTTCATTTTGAAAAAGAAAAGGTGCCCATCACCAGCGTGTCTCATGTGTTTCATGTGTGCGGCTTTGTTTCCCATAAAGCATAGACCGGGGAACCTGTCATTGTCAAACACGCTGAGGCCGTAACGTTATATTGATCGTTAAGCGAAAGTCATTTACATGTACAAGCATAATGAAGTTAAAACAGAAAACGGGTTGATTTATTCTGAACTTGTGTGGAGTGTACATAAATACTCTATATGCATTTAGAATGTTTTT
Organism: Sipunculus nudus; assembly: GCA_026874595.1. Lineage (NCBI taxonomy): Eukaryota > Metazoa > Annelida > Sipuncula > Golfingiida > Sipunculidae > Sipunculus > Sipunculus nudus. The sequence continues at coordinate 33,246,749 of CM049306.1, read as the reverse complement.
TAAGCAAGAGATTCCAACTTCTTGCTGTCACTTTCCTGTAATAAAACTTGTCACATCCACTGTTACCATAGGCAACATTACATGTTAAAATATAAACTAGGTTGACACTAATGGCCCCTGATACCCTAACTAAAACACCAGAGTAGCCATTTTAATCAAGCAGTGATAACCTATTTGCTGTAATAGGATTTAATTTGGGATGGTTGCCCTAAATAAAGCACAATCTTGTAATCAATCTGGGAAAACATGAAGAGAAACTGTATTTAGCTACAAGCAGATTTTTTATTTTTATAAAGTTTTCCATCAGTTACCAGGATCAAGGATGTATTTCCTGTCAGATGCTGAAACTGAATCCATACTCAGACAGATTATATCTAGGTAAAATCAAGATGTTTTTGTAAATTTATGGGGATAATGTGTAATTGTTTTATTGGCTTGACAAGAGCAGGCTATATTTAGCCGATCACAGGATTGCTTTGTTCAGCAATAAAAGAATAAGGACTTTTCCTTGTAATATTTTTATGCCCCCGCTACAAAGTGGCCGGGGCATATAGTTTTACCCATGTCCGTCATTCCGTCCTTCTGTCCTTCCATATCAAACAGTTGTACGGACTTTTTTCGCAATGCCTGCAGATATTGGCCTGATTTTTGGTGTGTGGGCAGATATAGACCAGTTACAGATCGAGTTCGCGTTTCGTCCCGGTTGACCTACTTTTGACCGTTTTACGGCTCCTAAACTTAAAAAATTTCATGAAAATAGAAATATTCATGACAAATACACATGTACGGATTTTTTTTCGCAATGCCTGCAGATATTGGCCTGATTTTTGGTGTGTAGGCAGATAATGACCAGTTACAGATTGAGTTCATGTTTTGTCCCAGTTGACCTACTTTTGACTGTTTTACGGCTCCTAAACTTAGAAAATTTCATGAAAAATAGAAATTTTCATGACAAATGTACACATGTACGGACTTTTTTTCGCAATGCCTGCAGATATTGCCCTGATTTTTTGTGTGTGGGCAGATAATGACCAGTTACAGATCGAGTTCGCGTTTCGTCCCGGTTGACATACTTTTGAACGTTTTACACCTCCTTAACTTAGAAAATTTCATGAAAAATAGAAATATTCATGACAGATACACATGTACGGACTTTTTTTCGCAATGCCTGCAGATATTGGCCCAATTTTTGGTGTGTGAGCAGATATAGACCAGTTACAGATCGAGTTGGCGTTTCGTCCCGGTTGACCTACTTTTGACAGTTTTACGGCTCCTGAACTTAGAAAATTTCATAAAAAAGTGCACATGTATGGACTTTTTTTGCAGTGCCTGTAGATACGGGCCTGATTTTTGGTGTGTAGGCAGATAATGACCAGTTACAGATTGAGCAAAAAATAGGGTAAGTAGGGCAAACAATTTTAGTTTTAAGAATTTTTTTATTGACTGATTATTGAATATTCAGGTTTAATACTGGGAAATATACTGAACCTATTTATTCTATATAAGGATACGACATATGTTTCTACATGCTTAGTTATAATAATGATAAATAAAAAATATTAAATAATGAGAAAATGCAATAAATTTTAATATTTAAATAGAAAAGTACACATTTAAATAATAAATGACTTCCGTTACCAATGTCATCAATTTGTTTGACTGGATGCATAAGCCTTCAGTTGCTGTACTAAACTACTATATGTATGTGGCATTTCCGTGGGATATAAGCTCTCAATTTTTAAACAACTGTGTGGTATAGTTTTCCAGTTCCCTATGTCAATGGCGACAACATATATGCGATTAAAAAAAAAATTGTCCAACGCTTGTCCGCTTTAGCCAGTTTTGTCACATGAATGTTTTCAAAAAAATTTTTAGGGTCTCTTTTTTTTAGGAATCAGTTGCATAGCCGGAAACAAAGACTTACATTTTTTTGGCCTTAGCATTTTAAAGGCACTAGATAAATTTTACATTCACTGTATCACACTGCATAAACATAAGTGCCTTCAGTTTCACTGTTTAATTTTGTATAATTTTTTTGTGGTCATACTTTTATCAAGTACCAGACACAGTATGTAACTGTGGTTCTTTGTGGTACATGCATGTTTAAACAGAGAGACAAAAGCAAGTCTATGGTGTTAAGTCCCAGTTTCTGTTGTTGTATATATAATATAAAATTCATGATTAGGAAAAAAAAAACAAAAACAGCTGACTAGGCAAATAAATGAATACGAGTTTGTGTGTTGTCCACAGATGATGGATTTTGATCTTGGCCCAGTCCAGATCCTAATCACAATCTGGACTAGTCCAATTTAGAATTAGCCTAGACCAGAATTAAATTGAGGAGGATTTTGATTTGGCCTAGTCCAGATTCCAATCGCAATCTAGACTAGTCCAGTTTAGAATTGGCCAAGACCAGATCCAAAAAATTTTTGTGATCAGGACTAGGCAAGTTCTAAACTGGACTGGATTTAGATCAGGGCTCCGACATATATATAAAACTAGCATTATAGAAATGAAGGTGGTTAACTCCAGCAAAAATAACTCCAAAACTTGTTTTGATAAAATTTGATTTATGGTAATTTTTACTTGCAGAGCCTTCAACCTTTTGATCCCCATGAAACATCCTTTCTTACACATATATAAATCCCATATTAGCGCTATCTGTAACAGTTGTAAATCTAGACTCAAATCAGGAAGGAACATGATCTGATTCACTGAAGTAACCATTAGCTGTCTTGTGTATTAACTTCCTTCTTCCCCCTCAGGCCATCAGGATGACCAGTGTGGTGGTCAGTTGCGGTGTCCTCTTGGGGTCATGTTCACCATTAAATATGGTCCATTACTCCTGGTCAGTTTGCTGAAGGTTACTAAGAGTTCAGGATGTACATAAAATGCCAGCAGAGGAGCAGGAGATCATACTGTTCACTATGGACACACGCTTCAATTAGAAGTCAGCTTTCATGCTGAGGTAGGCATTGTATATAAAGCACTTCAGGCCAGGCCTTGGGGGAGGGGGGGGGGATATGAATTGCAACAGGGCTTGAAATTGAAATCACCAACATGCCTGGGGCTTGCGGTTGTATTTTTGGTACTGTACTAATACTTATAAATATGGGCCAGTTAGGTATTGCCCTGCTCAGGTGAGCCTTTGGTATGGTGTATAGATTACCATGATTACAATCTGTTATAATAGTTTGGGTTTTAGTGTGTAAGAAGTATTCTTTTGATGATATGAGTAAATACTTTTTTTCCCACAGTGGAGTGTTTAAACCTGTATAAAAACAGGAGGTTATCCTCACAAATATATAATCTGTGTTTTCATGATAGTGTTTTGTGTGTTGCAAGTCCTACTTTCATCAGAGAAAAAAATGTTTTTACTGATTTCACCCTTTGAATATGTGCATGGAAGAGCTTGTGGCAGGGAAGAACTTCAGTGGAAATTTCTATCACAATTATCCGCACTTACACACTCCCCAAGGAATATTTCAAGGTTGAGGTATTTGGAGTATTTTGAGTCTAATTGAAGGTTTATATCAAAGATAAATATTTTCTCTTGAGAAGGTCAACATAGTTTTATAAAGGTCTGTCGTATCATCTGAATAAGTCTTCCAGGGGACTTTGGATGTGACATCTTCAGGTGAGTTTTTATGTTTTTTGCAGCTGCTGGTGCCACTGACACAGTCATGGCACAGCCTCTTCTGCTAATGCTTCTTTTAGAAACTATATATTTCAGGTTGGCTGGTTGATATGTCATTGAGTGGGGACATTTTGCTTCCTGACATCAAACACTTTCCATCTATGCCAGGACCAAAAATAAATCTAGAAATCATTAAAATGATAAAAAAAGCAAAAGTTAGTCTGCTTGACGAAAAAGATGGGTCCTTATGATAGTGTTACAGTTCTGTTTGATCTTGGTAGAACAAAAATAAACTTGACTTTTAAATGAATGATTGAGAATAAGAGTGAGTGGTATTTTTAGATATATATGTTTAAAAAAAAGCTTTTCAGGCAGATTTTGAATACGCCTAGGCAAAAATTTAAATCCTGGCCTGCTCCAAAATGGATTTTAATCTTACCTAGGCATCTAGGCAAATTTAAAATCTGTCCAGGTGAGATCACAATCTCGCTGAGCCGAAATCATTATTGCATTCTCATCTAGGCAAATTTGAAACCTGCCTTGATTTCAATCTTGTCTGTAACATGTCATATCTTACAGCCCTTAATAAATATGTCTGATAAATATGACCCAAGAAATATTCAATATAGGTCCAACATGTATCAGGGTTCCCTTTAGTATATTAAAATATATAATTAATCTTCTGGTATAGATATATATGTACCTTTTCTTTTGAAATTGGTGTCATGCACATGTTTATGCATTTGATAGAATGACAATTTCTAAAAAAAATATTAAAAACAAACATTAACAAAAGTGGACTCAAAAGTGAAATTTTCCTCAATACCAGTATTTGAATTCTGATAATTAATTATTGTTAGATTGAAAATTACTGGTCTTCATAGTTGTATCCGCCAAAACAGAGAACTCCTCCGTAACCGCTGGGCGGAATTTTACGAAACCCGGGATTATGTTCGGGTCACATGTGAACTGCTGCGCCCCGATTTTGTTTTGACCTCTGACCTTTCCTCTGCGCTCTGCGTCCGTTTGTGCGTCTGTTTCCACACATAAACCCACATATCTCGGGAACCGTTTGACCGATCAGGAAAATTTTTTTGCACAAATGTAGCCCTTGGAGAGTTTTATAACACACACAAAAATGGTGGCGCCACCTGCAACCATGTTTGCACAGTGTCCATCTGTTCGTCTGCCTTGGGTTAAAATCACTCAGTTATCTCTGCGGTGGTTTGACTAATTTACCTGAAGTTCAGCATGTGTATACATCCTGGATAGCTTTTCTGATTTTATGACAGGTGGCGCCACCTACATTCACGTTTACGCTGCAGACATCCAAGCTCATATCTCGGGAACCGTTTGACCGATTGGGCCAAAATTTTGCATGTGTATAGATCTCACATAGCTCTTTATCATACGCAAAACTGATGGCGCCACCTGCAGCCATTTTTGCACAGCTCCCGTCTATTTGTCTGCCATGGGATAAAATCACTCATATCTCGGCAGTGGTTTGACATATCTGCCTAAAATTTTGCAGGTTTATACATCCCTGACAGCTCTCTTGATTTTATGACAGGTAGCGCCACCTACATTCTAGTTTATGCAGCAGATATCCAAGCTCATATCTTTGGAACCGTTTGACCGATTGGGCCAAAGTTTTGCATGTGTATAGTTCTCACATAGCTATTTATCATACGCAAAACTGGTGGCGCCATCTGCAACCATTTTTGCACAGCGTCCATCTGTTTGTCTGCCAAGGGCAAAAATCACTCATATGTAGTGGTTTGACTTATCTGCCTTCAATTTTGCATATGTATACAACTTGGACGGCTTTCTGGATTTTGTGGTAGGTGGCGCAACCTACATACACAATTTGGCTGCAGACATCCATCCTAATATGCAACACTTCACTCTATTTCCCCTTCCCACTCAATCCATGCCTCACTTCACCCGTTCCACTCTGATTTAGGCGGATACACGTAGTCGCTTGTCGACTACCCGTATTCTAGTTTCAACTATGCATTCAGCAGTTACTAGCATTCAATTCTAAACAGACAAGAATGTTTGTGCTTACTCTGTTCTCAAGTAGCTTTTTCTTATCACTGATATATGGTTTTGCATTTTTATCCATGGTAACTAAATGTTATTTCTGAAATCTTTTTCAGAAACAAGATATCAAAGAAAATCTTACATGCTTGCAGCAGTTATATTATAGATAAATGCATGTTTTGATGTTTAGCATGAAGATTTTATTGCTGTATAACCATTTCTTACTCAATAGTGTGATCCTCTGAATACTTTGTGCCACCTTTACTAGGTAGATGCCTGTCTGTTTTAATTATAAGGTTAATATGCTACAAAGTCAGTGTGATCAAATGAAAGAGAAATTAAACCAACAGTGCTAGCATTGATGTTGCTTTGTATGTTATATTAATCACCAGTGCATGTCCCTGTCAGAAAACCTCTTTGATCTTTTTTGGTCTCTTGTCAGTGTACAGTGTATCAGTTGACAGGTTGGCTTGAATGTGTGTGTTCTTTAATTGTCATAAATGACAAAGATCAAGAGTTTTCTGTCATATCTTGAGGTCACCATCATTGAAGCTGATTTGCGAAGTGTTACAAAAGTAAGATAACAGAGCTTTTAGAAACTTGTCTTTGTAAGTTTGACGCCGCAGCTGATGTCCACTACAGCTTATTGCAGCGTAAATGAGTCTGGTCGGGTGAGTAATGCCAATCGGAAACAGTTGTGGTGACATGGTCATGAATAGCTGTTCCCAGGCAAGCATAGAGTATTGAAAATTTCTTTTTCATGGCTATATTTGTAGCCATTACAGATCAGTTTGCTGCTTGTATGCACGCAAACAGGTGTTTTGTAGTAACACCTGTTTCTTACTGATTTTTTCACCAACACAGCAGGGCTCTGTGCCCATATAAGATAGCTTTCACAGACTTTTATGTTGTATAGACTTTGTATAGACCTGCACTCACACACAATATTATTACTTCAATAGGAGTGTCTTGGTGCCTTGTCAATTAGCCTGTTCCAGCCATCTTTGGTGAGGCCCTACTTAATGATATTAGACAAAATAGGCTAACAGGTCAGGGCTTGATATTAACAGTGGACCGCTTGCCCAGGGCAAGTAAAAGTTCTAGAAATTTGTGGTAGGACAACTAAAAGTCAGATTTAACTTGCCCAACTAGGCAATGGGTTTAACATAAAAACTTGAATCTTGAACTCCTCTTCGGTAAGCCATTTTCTTTCTTGGAGAAATGAAACTATATTGATATTACCTATATTGATATTACAAGAGGTACTTGTCTTACACAAGTGGGTATTTGTCAGATTTTAATCCAGTTAAAAATGACAAGATTTAACTGTTTTCTATATTTTATATATCTGTCACAATGATCATGGGGAATCCAGTTCAGTTTGGAACTCAACTAGCTGAGATGAGAATGCCCATGTAAAGTGGATAACATCCAGTTTACTGGATAACTTCCAGTTTACATGGAAATTCCCATCTCAGGAGTTGACATTGGAATAATCACTGAGATTCCAGTCTCAACTAGTTGAGTTGTGAATATTCCAGTGTACACTGGTTGACATTGGGATATCCTGAAGTAAATAAAACCAGTTGACTTTGGAATACCATGAAGTACACCAATTACTGTAGAATATCTAGACATATCAACTATTTTATTGTTATATATCTACAGTCTCCTCCCAGGCTCCTCTGTATTAGGAACAGCTCTATATTACAGAGTATGGACACCTGTCTGTTACACTTACAGGCACCAGTGTGGGCAGGGAAATCTATTTTCATCAGTGTCCATAGATTGCGAGTTTCCACTGTATGGTGTATAATCATAAATGTAATCATGATATGAATATACGTGAGTCCATGAATTCCTGATTTCTGGTGGTCATGGATTGTTAATCAAACAGTGGGATGGCTAATCAAGCCAACTGAGCAGTCCTTACTGACAGCAAGAGTGCTGCAAGCCCTGGTCATAAATGAACATCACAGTGCCTGACCATGTCTCAGTCACCACAGGTGCATCCCAGGTCATGCAAGCTGGTGGCATGAGTAAGATGGTCATCTGTTGACCAGTTCTGAGGAGAGCTACAATTATGTGCCCTTCTGCCAATTCTAATAATAACATCTCAAAATGGAAGAATGTAAAATATTATATGCAATAGACCTTATCCGGAACTCCCTGCAAGCTGACCATAGGCCTGCAGGTGGTACAAACAGTGTATAGTGACCAGAGGCTGCGACCGACAGCAGTAGGCTGGACATAGAGGGCTGTGTGTATAATCTAGGGTCCCTATCACTTAATCTGTAAATGACCATGGATAATTAGAATTAAATGCTACCAGATGGATAACATAGGCAACTACTGAAGCCACACATAGGAGCTGTGAGATTTAATTAAATCCAAAATTGATATCACAGGAGAAATAGATCAGACTGGATACATGTGCTTATCACCTCACGAATGTAAACAAGACAGAGACAGTGTATATGTCATGCCTAATTTGTAACTAGATTTTTTTTAATCTATCAATTAGGGAATTATTTGGATTAATGACAGTTTTTTGGAAAATATCAATTATATCTTTTAAACATAATGACTTATAACATTAATTTCCTAACACCTGCTGAGCTTTTAACACTGGATCCTGAACCACTTGTTGTAAAAGTATTGCAAACAATCAACATATTAAGAGAATGAGATAAGCCATAAGCATAAATTAAGATAAGAAATAATAGTCCACATAATGAAGTTATATTAATAATTTGATCAAGTCATAGTGAAAAATAAATTTAACTTTTACTGAAGATTTCAACATTTATGAAACAGCTAAGTTCCATTTCATACTGACTGACATTGACCAAAGAATTAATAAGGATTATACACCGGTGATTACCTAGGGTCGTATGATGGCACCAAGTGGACACAAAACGGACATTTCAAATTTGTTATATATTTCATATGTATAATATTCGAATGTAACTCAGTGTCTGGTGGGGTGGTTCCTAATGTTTTGGCTCCTCTCACTCTGAGGTTTAAGACCTCACCCTGAGGTTGAAGATATATCTGGTTTAAATTAACCTGATTGGCAGATTTAAAATATATATTGTAATTTTAAAGAGATTTCAACATGGTTTAGACAAGTGTTTGTAATACACTAGCCATTAAAACATGAGTCATAGGCCTTTATTAATAACAGGCCCTCTTTCCAACAAATAGAGGCAATCCATCTGCTTACAGATAATCCAGGAAATCCTTCACTCATTCTGTTGATAAAATAGTGTAAAAAGAGGCGATTACACAGAAAGTAGCTGACTTTCATTAACAGGGTAAATGCTATATAATATGACCAGGGAGTGCTGGAGCAAGCACTGTTTGTACCACCAGCAGGCTTAACCTGCCAGATGGCCCTCATTAGTGGACAGTTCCGGAGTAGATCTATTATACTGATTAACTCTCATTTTATTTATTAACATGATTAGCACCCATGTCTTATAGAGGCTCCCTCCTGAGGTTTTATATAGTTGTCGCCTTAGCCGTGTTCATAAACCTATTGAGTTACTTGAAAGTCCCTGAATTTTCTCACAGTTTTATGTAAGGGTAAATCTGTTTACCATATTCAGACTTTTACTTTGAGATTGAGTGAACACGATGTTGCAATGAAAATTTAATCGGAAAAACTGCAGAAAATTTCAGAGAACTGGTTGGTTGCTTTATTGGTGTGTAGCGTAGCGATGGGGTCAAGACTAGCCAATCTGAGACCTGGACCTGGACGCGAGACCATGAGATCTAAGACCAAGGCTCAGTCGGACTGTGGGATCTGAGATGGAAAACCTGGACATCATTGTTATAACATAAAGCTGGAAATATATGAATATCTAAAATATAAAACAACATATATATATATATATATATATATATATATATATATATATATATATATATATATATATATATATATTAATGCCTGCATGATCATGAATCTTCAATGTGAATGAGGCCATGGTCAAGTGTAAGAAAATAGTATGGTAATTTTAACAGAAGTAGTGAATTTTACAGAGGTGAAAGTCAGTAGCTAGACTAGAGAGACCTCTAGTGGTGATTTACCAAACTTTCAGATACTGTGCTTTTGTTTTGAATAATTTTGGTGAAATGACCATGGCTAGAAAATACTTGTACATTTTTATTGTAATAGTGTACTGATTCATATCCTTAATTGAATAATTCATGTATGATTATATATTGATAGTATGATTTAGATAGTTTTGATAAGAAGTAAACAAAATGAGTTATAATTATTTATGAGATCAGAATAATTAATTTCAAGTCTGAAGCCTACTGGCCTTCATTTCATACCTCTATTTCCCTGATTGTTCTTTGTTAATATGACTTGTTGTTAAACCACAAAATTGCAGACCCTGCAGAAATCCTGCCTGCAAAATACCTGCTGTATCATGGACTGCACCAACATCTATATAATTTAATTGCAAAATTATTTAAAAAAATGCAACTCCAAGTTTGAGTGATGTTTAATAATAATACATGAATCATATTATAGTTACTAGCTGGTAGAGATTGCCATGCTCTGTGGTTTTGATTTTTAAAAGTTGTTCAAAAGATGCTGTGATGGTCTCTTAGCATTGTTAGTTACTGGCCATATGAAATCCTTACACAGTTTGGTAAATTTAAGTTTTCTTTGTACATGTTACTGTCATTTAATAAGATGATTCCTTAACAAATATTTAGTATTCTTTATATAAATTTATTTTAATGTGTATATTTAGAAATAAAGTTTGATTATTTTTCACCTTGAAAGTTTAAGGTCATTAGTGTTAAGTTTGCTTACCTGTTCTGAAAATGAAATAACCATTAATTTGGCATTTTCAAATTTTGCATCCATGCTTTGTGTTTGAGATAAGTTATTGCATTCAACTGCTGTGATTGGTCGGATTCAATTCAGATGTGTTATTAAATCAATGCGATGCTGAACTTTGTTGCCAGGATACACAAACTGGTTCAGCCTCCATCCAGTGGGAGTGGCGTTCTTATAATTCTGGCCAACATTGATTGTTCTCGTTTGTTACCATGGTTACTGTACATGTGATGCTACCTGTTAGATAGAGGTGCCAGTACGTTGATTATCTAACTGTGACAGTCACTGGAGTAGACCCTGAGCAGTCACAGTCATATACATCCAAGACACTGGAAGTGAACCAGGGAGTTTTATCTGGGAAAAGCGGTTTTCTCCTATATTAAAAATGTTAGAGGGACATTACCAGGTTAGTGGGTCATGCTTTTTGTTTATGTTAAGAACTCGTTAAAATTAAACAGCAGCCCATGTATGTGTCAGCCATTTTATATATCATTTAGCTTGTCAATTTCTGAAATCTAATACAATTTAAATAAGTTCAAAGAAATGGAGAGGTTTTGAAATAGTTTGACATATGTAAAAATTATAGGGTGTACTTTGTCCCATTTCATATTTCACATATGACAGATATCAAGTTCACCTAGATAAGTTCCTGTTTTTGATTTTGACCAGAGATGATTTTAATCTGCCATAAAGCATTCCAGAATTTATTCCTACCTGAGTTCTTAAATCCATCCAGTGTCTAAGCAGCCTCGTGAGTTTTACCTGAGTTCTTAATTATCAGCTAGGTGAGATTTAAAACTGTCTTGGCACAAATAAAATATCAGCTGGTATGGCTATAATATATTTAGTCTTTTGTGAATAAGCTCAGAAAACCTTGACATAACATTCTTTTGTCTTATATTGATTATTCCTTGATTTAAGAACTAGCATGTGGGATCATATTTCTGAAAAAAAGTATGGTAAAAGTAATGTGATATGTGCAGGGTTCTGTGTAGTTGTGTAAAAATGCATCAAATAGTGGATGTGTTGAATTGCATACCTCAGTTAAATTGTACATAATTGATTCTTAACCTCTGAATTGATTGGTTTCAATTATTTGTTTTTTTTTTTTGCATATATATAGAACCTTGAAGGCTTCAGTGATCTGTCAGATTTGATGGAGCATGCAGTGTTGTCGAGGCTATTTATCTTTTATATGTCCTTGATCTAGTTTTAACACTTGTCGTTAGACCATTCTGCCCTCATAGAAAAAAAAATGGTGGCATTAAACTCAGGGAGAACTACATTGTTCCTTTACTTGTTAAAATTAACGAAAGCCCATGGTGGTAATTGTTTGCTGTTAATTTAAATGCAATTTAAATTTACTGCAAAAGAAATAATTGAATGGAAGGTATTTGAATCAACTATCGAATATGTTCTAAGGCTCCTCATAGTTCACAGGACTATTTTTTGTAACATTGAACTTCAGGCTGCTGTTAAATGTGCTCTTTACTCCATGAAGGTCATTGAATATTCCCTGAGACTGAGAGCTGTCTAGTCTGCTGAACACAGAAATATGCAGGAAAATGGTTTATTTCAAGATGATTTGTTCATCCCCCCCCCCCCCTTTCACTTCAACCCCACCAGAAATAGGCACACTTTTTACCCCTAGTGGAAACCCCCTAAGGGTGTTTAGAACATCATTATACACTTTCAGTGAATGCAGTAGATATTTCAAAGGCTATGTTATTCATAACAGGCTGTGGTAATGTATTACTTAGGATATAAAAATGTGCACTTTTAAAACTTTAGTGACAGATTATATTCATATAAATTCAGCATACCCACATGTAAGCCTGAGTTGGATAATCAGACACATTTTGAATGATGCAACCAACCCTTTTTATGTTCATCATAGGGAAACTGATCCATCAGTATGATTAACAATAACAGGGATTATTCTTTTGCTAACCTTAACCTTTCTTTTGTTGCAGTTGTTTATTGTTGATAGAGAAATCTAATAATCTGATATAATAATTATAATAATTATTATAATTATAATTTATAATAAAATTAATAATGATGATCTGATAGAATATGTATCTTTAAAAAAATTATGCAGATGTTTATAGGGTACATGAGCATTTTTGGTAAACATTTACTTCATATTTCAGAGGAATAATGTATACAAAAATATGTAGCAATTAGCATAATGTTGAACATTATTAAATATAAATTAATACATTAACCTGTAGTGTAGAAACTTCAAATGTGTTATGCTAAATGTTTAAATTTATTATCAATTTGTTGGGGCTTAGGTTTTAAGCCCAAATAGTATTGATGCTAGTACCGGGTATTCAAATCTGTTGTCTATCTGCATTGGCTTATATCTGCTCTAGTCAGGAATAGCACTGAAGTGCTTTGGCTTAAAATCGCTATAAGAATTATATTTTTACCCTATTTTTCACATATGCATCTTGACAAATGAATCGGCTTATTGGAGGCATTCACGAAAGGCATTCTCACTGTTTTTGTTGGGCACATCTCATAATTGTGATATCTAGGGGCTCTGTAGATCATCTGTGAAAGTAGACTTCATTATCATACAGAGATCTACAATAGAGACAAAGGACAAAGGTTCACCGGTCGCCATAATTAGCCGTGTACATCTCAGGTATTCCTGAATAACAAGGTGACAGCTCAGGTGAGAGACAGTCTCTGTTTCATACCTGTGACTTTAAATGGTGAGGGTTCTGTTATAAAAATTCCCTTGAAGGTCTTATGTATCTTATATTTATGACATTAAATGATCTGATAAATTCACCTGTTGTGCTGAGCAATTACCTGACAAAACTAAACATTGCTGAATATTTTTTTTTTATCCAGTATTGTCATTCAAAAGCAATAAATGCATGGCCTATTAATTCCATTTTGAATTATCCATAAAGGCTCAATCCTTTAATAAACATTAATATGAAGTCCAAAGACACAGGCTTTAAATAACACTTAGACCTTCTGAATCTTAAAGGCAGGCACACAAACATTGCACAATCCACAAAGACCACATGTGACTTGTTGTGCTACTTGTTGCAAATTTTGGTGACTTGTCGTGCGACCAAGTGTGAGACTGTCCATGTGAATCATGCTATTAGTTGAATGTGGTAGTACAATTGTTTTATGACCTTTGTAAGACCAACTCTCGGACTGATCCCTGGTTGTATATATAAACCCATATTATTGGTTTCGCCTGCTTAAGACCATCATAAGATGGTTCCAGGATAGTCTACCACAGCTGAAAAGCACAATAAACTCCCAACTACCCATGACCACACCAGTCACAAGGACATGTTTGTGCACCATCGCAGATCTCCTTGCAACTGAGTTTCTTCCGGCAATTGTCTGTAACTTCCCATGTAAGCATAAACTCATACCTAGTTGTATTCTGTTCTGTTCATTAATGTGACTTTGCTCTTAGACCAGCATCACAATAAAATTTTGTTTGGCGAGGTTGTAATAGCTGTAAGATGTAAACTTGCAAAGTTTAATCGTGAATTTATTTAGCCCTAAGTTCCTCTTCAGTTGGTACTGATACTGGGTTTGTTTGCCAGATAAAAAAATAATACTGTTCAGTGAGGTAATCTTTTATTATATTGAAAAACACAGTTTTTTACAAGTAAAAGTAGTTGATATATTAGATTTGATACAGAACACTAAAAGTGATTTGTGAAAATCCATGCTTACTGGAAACTCCTTAAAAATCAAGCAGCTACCTGAGGTTAAGGTTTCAGCATATCCAAACTAATTCAGGTTAATAAGTATAACCAAGTTTTTTTGTGCATAATTAATCGGTTTCTTTACAGTTAAGTTTTAATGAGTGTCTTTTTTCCAGGTGAGGAGTGCGGACCAACACCGCTACATGGTCACCATGGAGATGATGAATACTTCCAGCATGGGAACACTGCCTTCAGGGATGTCCGCCCTGTCGTCAGGGGTGACCACCCTATCCCCGATAGAAATCAAAATGGAGGTTGACGGCATAGACTATGGTAACATGCCGACACCACCTGGTATGAGCGGCGAAGTGTCACCAGGGGGCTCGACAGGCAGTGGAGGTCGTGCACGCAAGCAAAAGGAAGACAAAATTTGTGGTGTGTGTGGGGACAGAGCCTTGGGTTACAATTTCGACGCCATCTCTTGTGAATCCTGTAAAGCGTTCTTCCGGAGAAATGCTCCCAAAGGCTTGGTAATTTGTTTTCATTTTATAGCCATAAAATCATCTTAAAAATCCAGGTCTCATATTACTGAGGGTATAATCAATAACGCTTAGATTCCAACTACACATTTTACTGCAAATGCGCATTAGGCTTTTCTGCCTCAGGTATTTAACAGGACTGAAGCAATTTCTCATTATTTCTCTCATGCCTGCTTACCGGTAATTAAACTTTATCTTTCCATGACATTAAATTTTAAGTCCAAGCTAGTGCTACTCTTTTCCATGCTATTATATCCTTAAATTTATATTTTACACATTGTTAAAAATAGTTTTTAGCTCAGCTGACTATAAGTCATCTGAGCTATAGTCGTGGTCCATTGTCCGTCGTCCGTCCGTCTGTCCGTCCGTCCGTCCGTCCGTCCGTCCGTCCGTCCGTAGATGTGGCACGTTTTGAAACCGTAAGACCTAGGAATCCAAAATCCGGCATAATGTTAGATGTCCCCAAGATCTCCTACCAAGCCGAAAACTGGGTCTTTTCGACTTCGTTCCTTTGAGAAATTAAGGAAAAACCTCAATTTTTTATTAAAAACCTATTTTCACACTTCAGGACTGCCTAATATCAAAACCACTCATCTGTTTTTCCTCATATTTACCATAAATATTCCTCTTTATAGTTCCTATGTACATTCAAGAAAATATGTCTGTATTATATAATTTAAAAAAGTTATGGACCCAAACATAATCCATTTTGTAAAAAATCAGGAAAGATATTTGATCACTTAACACAAAACATGTTAAAGCTATGGACCTTTTTTCCAGTAATATAACTTTAATTAATCAAAATTAAATTGTATACCCAAAATTAGATGAAAATCTTTTAAATTTTTTAAAATATTAATAAAAATAAAAAATTGGTACCTTAAATTTTGCCCAACTTTGACCATGGCACGTTTTTTTTCTGAAAGTATTGTGGATTTAATTTTCACAGCATGTTTTTGTTACCTTTTCAACTGTTAACACCAAAAATTTGAAACCAGTTGACCAAAAACTGTAGATTTTATTCAAGTTTTCAAGCACCATGTAACATATTGTATACATCAAGCTAGTGTTATGCAGTTTGCAAGAGCTCAGCTCCCCAGCTTCAGCTCTTAGTTCCTTAAATTCGGCATACAGCTAGATGTCTCCAAAATCCCCTACCATGCCAAGAATTTGGTCACTAGGACTTAATACCTTCAAGATATTAATGAAAAACCTCATTTTTCCATTAAAAACCCATTGTTACACTTCAAGACTGCCTAATATCAAAACCACTGATCTGACTTTAATCATAAATAATATACATATTTTTCATTCTCTATGCACATGCCAGAATGATGTCAGTATTGCGTAATTGTTTTAAGTTATGGGCCCAAACATAATGCACTTTGTAAAAAATCAAGAAATATATTTACTCCCTTAACAAGGGGATTGCTGAAGCTAGAGATTTTTTGTCAGGGATGTAACATTATTTAATCAAGATTCAATTGAATACGCAAAATTAGTTATGAATTTTTCAAATTGTATAAGTTATTAGTATAAATGTAAAATTAGTAACTTAAATTTTGCCCAACTTTGACCATGGCACGTTTGTTTCCTGTGAGCACTGTTGATATAATTTTCATATCATGCACACATAAGGATTTCAGCTTTTAAGTTTAGAAAGCTGAAAGAAATTGCCCAAAAATTGTAGCTTTTATTAATGTTTTTATGAGACCCTGTCAGACTTTGGCTCTCTCCAGCCCCTCTTGAGTCACCTGTATGTTGACCTTGTTGAACTTTCAGCAAATTATGCATGCTTGAGGCGAGGCATACAGGGAATCCAGGCAGCTTATGGCCAGCCACAGTTGATCCAGGTGTCCAACCCAACTCATCTAGTAGTTTTAACCAACTACATACAATAAACAATAAATTAATAAATTTTTATTGGTTTTTAATAAAAAATTAATAAAAATTAGAAAAGGAATTTGTTAGTTTATTATAACAGGAAATTAACTTGCAGTTACTGATGATATAAGAATCTTGTATCGATGGATAGAATGTCACGTATTCCAAATAACACCATGCAGTCACCTATGGTATTTTTCAGTTCAATTTTAATGATAAAGAAGTAAATCATATCATTCATTACTAATCATTAGGGGTCATATGATGGAAATTAATGATAGACAAAGATGCAGTTGATAATATTAATCTAGATTCCTACTGTGTCTAGTGTGTACATTGATGTGAAATTAGTCCAAAATGAATTTATTACAGTTATTTTTTGATATAAATAAAAGCCATAAAACCAGGTACTTATGATCATTATTTAAATGTGTGAATTTTGTATATTCTGGATTCTCAACATCATTGTTTGGTGAAAACTGAATAAATACCAGACATGGTGCGAATACTTTGTAATTGTATTTAAATACTAATATGATTATGTACTCCATTATAAAATTTCTTGCATAAAGAATGGGAATTCAGGTAAAAATGAAAGTATATGAATACCAGTGCAAATACTTTCAAAATGTATTCATGAATGCATTCATGAATATATTCTTTAATATTATTTTAATAATCATTTCAGTTATATTTCATTTTAAAAAATCATATGATTCTCTTATTATTTTTAATAAAAATTATATTTGGGACAATATTTGTAATTTTTTTTAATTAATAGTTAAACCCTTATATTATATATTCTGCTTATAAGTTATATTGCCAAGTCAAAATCTGTGTGACAATAGTACTCCATTTGTTAATAAAATAAATGAAATCAATCCTCTTCCCTGTCTCCAAAGGTACTATCAAATTCATACATAAGCTAAACAACAACAACTCATATTACAGCTTATATTTATTACCACACAAAACCAGCATGTGCCTCATTTCTAAATAATATTATTTTATCATATATAACAGCTGAGCGTCGTGACCCATAGGTCCCTTGTTTTAACATATAATTTAAATAAAATATCTAGCAACCAGATCTTCCTAATATCAGCATTTGTAAATGTTAGGTCTGCAAACTTCAGATTTGACATTAGACAAATTAAGGTCAGTAACTATATAACATCACTTTGCAAATTGAATGAAAATTGAGGAAAAGAGGATCATGATTAAAATGAAGAGTAGTAAGTCACAGCATAACCTGTGAATGTTAAATCATGTGCCACGTCCCTGCTTTTAATTAGTGGTCAAGGTTATCATTGATTTTCAGCTCAGCTTATTATAGATTTAAGTCATCCTCCAATGTAGTGATTAATGTATGGTCATCTTTATGTCTGTCCACTGGGCTGTCCACCGGGCTGCGCATTAGTGCGTAATTGTATAATGGTTTCATGAGAGGACTTGCTGGTCATCATAATTTTAGAGACAGGTCTTGGTTATAAATTCACTTTAATGCACCCAAATAAGGTCAGCATAACCCACTTTCTCTGGAGAAATTATTTTGAGCTTTTGAAGCGTAGACACGTGTCTTTATCCTAGGATGCACAGGAAATATTTTCTCTGAGAGGAAAATAAACCATCTGCTATTTGTACACAAATTTCCTATCCCTTTCAACATATAACATGTTTGTTTTATTTTTTTCTCATATCCAAGGTCTCAAGATTTATTTCAATAGAATAAGTGCTTAGAGCATTTGTAATTACATTAATGTCTTGTAAAGTAGTTGCTGATCTCCAAATAAGCACATGTCATAATAAAGTACTCCATGAAAGATATCACACAGTTATGTTATATTCATGTTAATTACGTTAGAATGGTTTCTGAGCATTTGCAGCTTTGGATTCTGTTGGATTTGCATATTCACATAGTTTCTTGTGCACTTTCAGCATAACCGCATATAAAGCAACTATCAAAATAAAAGTCATGGTAATAGTTGCACACAGACAGGGATCAGATTTAGTTTGACCTGTTTGTCAGTCAGATAGTTTACATCATGTCACATTGAAAAACCTGTATGGTGTAATAAGAGGTCCTAGACTGGCCCGGTCCATGTTTATTCTTCCCGCTGGTTTAGCATGAATATGATACCTGAATTATGACTGACTCTGTCACCTGATGTAATGACTTGTGTCACTGAAGCTGTCCAGGGGCAGATAGTGGCTTACTGATAAATCAGAACAGGATGTTGACTAACTATCTGTTTCTGCCACAGGTGATGAGGGCCTAACCTAAATGGGATATTAAAACCCATACACCTGTGTACATGTATGTGTCAAGGCCCACATCCTGATCAGGACCAATCAGTCTGGACTAATCCTGATCAGGATCTCGGCTGGACTGAATCCTGGTCGATTTGTCCAGACCAGATACAAATAGGATTCAGTCTGGCCTAAATCCTGATTACCAATCAATAACAAAATAAAGGATTTGCAGTCTAGCCAAACCAAGGTCATAGCCAAAACTTTGATCCAACTCATTATAACATCTAAATGCCAACTTAATGTCAATAATACCCAACAATCTTTTTTAAATTTTCTAATCCATGTATAAAGTATATGTTCATGAAATATTTTATCTCATGTCGTATGCAGAATTTAATTCCTATGATTAACATATAGCTTGTAGGTAATGTTGCAGTTATATTTTGCAGCATTTTACGGACACACGTAGCTTAGGATAAGATAGCATTTAAAAGGTGAATGTTACTTTAAAAAAAAAAGAGTTTTATTCTCAGCAAAATTTGCACATATTCAAATATGTTCATAAGACTAAGATCTATTTTGATTTTGCAGGAGTACTTCAAATGTCCATACGATGAAAAGTGTAAGATGGATATATCTAACAGAAGATTCTGCAAACGCTGCCGTTTGAAGAAATGTTTTGAGATTGGCATGAGGAAAGAATACATTTTGACAGAGGAGGAAAAGGCAGCAAAGAGGAAAAAAATCGAAGAGAACAGGTGAATAATCGAAATTTGGTGTCAGTGTTCACCTTCAAATGTACACACTTGCATGGACTGTTATTAATAACATATATACTCTGGTGCAAGTATACCTTATGACACACAGACATGATATCAGTGTGATGCGATACCCCTGTATCGTTATACATGTTCATATTTCCCCATCTGATGGAAATTGATGATCAACATTTAGTAAATGTCCCTTAGTGCCATTACAGGCATGTAAGCGGAAACATCATAAGACATCAAAGATAGAATGGCGTTTGATTGGCTAACAGTTGGAAATATATTTTATTGATGCTTTTGAAGTAATTTCTGTGAGATGAAATTTGGTTATATTTCTGTAAATAAGGAAGAAAACTGGCTTTGAAATAAAACAATAATATACCTTTTACGTATTGTTTGAGGTATCATATCATCAGGGAACTATCAAAAAACATTGTTTCGTGGTATAAAAGCTACTACTTAACCTTTGCATTCAGGAGCACGGTTTGCTAGATATTGCCGCCCTGGAGTTGTCACAGGACAAAGAGTATTGTAGGTTACAAACTTTTTCAGAGCCATGTTTCCAAGCTGTCATTGATCAGATCATTTGTGGCCCTCATGGTGAAAGTTGGAAATAGTAACAGAACATGTATAGCATGACCACTACATTAGAAATCAGGAATTATTTTAGGAGCCTTTTATGCTTGACATGGGAATTATTTTTGTACTGTTTAATAGGTTAAGGGAGGTTTTAAAGCAATGAAGAGCGACTTACATGTAAATATCACAAAATTTTCAGAGAGTAAGGGGCAGAAATAAGGCCCCATGATAGCTTAGAATAATATTTGGGAATGTATGCCCCCCCCCCTCCTTATTGACTTTTCATGTATCAATATTACTTTTTCATTGGCCTGTTGATTGTGAGGGGCCTTTGAATCACTTCATTTCATCGATTTCTTAATTTCGATTCTTGATTTAATTATAACTTATGTTGCACATTTCAGACTTTCTTTTAAGTAAAAACAAAAATTTTACTACAGTGGATTGTTAGTTAATTTTAGTAAGAAAAGTAACAGTGTACCTTGTGCTCTGTTTATGGCTGCTATTTTTGTTTCTATACCAGTGGAGAGATTAACTGGCGAGCGTTGAAACTAGACCTTGAGCACAAGCACAATAAATGGTCTCAATGTCCCAGCATGCTCTGCAAAATTGACAGCTCTCTGAGTGGTTGTGGGTGGTAAAGATATAATAAAACAAATGGATTTGGAGGTTAAGAATCAATTGCAATTTAATCTTGGGGTTGAAATTCAATGTAATGATTATTTAGTGCATTGTTATACGCCCACTTTTTTCTCACCCTGTAAACTATGGAAATATATGGTTCAGAGACAAATTTATGGCATGATAAAGAAGGTACAGGGGTGTTTCAGAAAATGGAAAAAAAAGTCCCTGAAATTTAGTCCTTGAAATCTTAAAAGCTGTCTAAGGTTTTGTGTCCAGGGATCTGTGTTCTAAAAAGTGGGAAAAACACGGAAACCTCATTGTCAACTGATTCAGTTTTAACAAGACCAGGAAAGCCTGACACTTTATACAAGATCTTTCCTAGGTGCTTTGGTTCCTTTGAACAGCATAACTTAGTGTCATTATTGTGACTACTCAAATGTCATTCTTTGACAAAACCTGTTGTCTTTCATGCTAGTGAAGTCATGTGTTTCTTGAACTTTCTTCTCTTGCATTCTTTCGTGTGATGCTTTTATATTTGTAAATACATCTGCATGTTCCCTGTGCTCTGTGGTGATGTCTATGAATGATGTGGTTACAGCCATCTGGACCCTCCTGCAACTTTGTGTTCTGGGAAACACAGGCATTTGGGTATTCAAATCTTTTAAGATGGAGATTTACGCCAGATTTTAAACTCTGTTCCTTCAATAATAAGTCACATTTAACTAAAAGCAATGATACTCCTTCATATTTCTTGCTGGCACACAGAACTGACTGTAATCACATGGTAAACTTAATCTTCATGCTGAGGAATGCAAGCCTCTGCCATGTGGGGTTCTGTATTGTGGGATGCTCCCAAAACCATGTTTTATTTCACTAATTTGGCTCGTATTCGCAGGTTCACTGTTGTATAAGTGACTGTACATTTGTGATATTCCTTGATGACATTCCTGAATCTGGATCATGTGCCAGATCCACATAAAAATCTTATAAATGCTGCATGATTGTGTGAGTTAGGTTGTGAACAAACATACAAAATCACACAAACAGGGATGAACACATTCCCTCCTGGTGGGGGCAGTAATATGCAGTATTAGGTATTTTAAGTTATTTCCGGGGTAATGTTAAATATAATACTTGCAATATCAGACACTTATATTGATTCCCTTTTACAGGGTGGTTAGGGAGCTAGAGAGACATGGAGTGTATACCCCGACTACCCAGCCAGTGACATCAAGCTCACTCGTTCATCCGCTCAGCCACGAAGATGCCATGGAGGTGGAGGAACTATACAAAGCTTACTGCGGCTCGCTGGAAATCAACATGGAGGAAGAGATGTCACGAGACAACGCCAGCAACATGTCGGATTTAGTGAACATCGCTGAGATAAGCGTACGGCGTGTTATCGGGATGGCTAAGAAGGTGAGATCCTTTACATCCTTGGATCAGCCAGACCAAATAGCCTTGTTAAAAGGAGGAAGCATCGAGCTGTTAATTCTAAGGTCTGTGATAACATTTGATAAGGAGAAGCAGCACTTCTTGGATCCTTTCGATAAGGAAGACAGCCATGCCATGAAGTTGGAGCAGCTACAGCGAGCAGAGGGAGGCTTGTTCGAGGACCACATGACTTTTGTGAAATCATTAGCCCTGGATCTGCAGGCAGACCAAAAGACTTTGATATTGTTATTGGTTATATCACTTTTTTCTCCTGATCGGCCGAACCTGGTCAGTAAGGATCTGGTTACGCAGGAACAGGAGAAGTACTCAATGCTGCTGAAGAAGTACCTGGAGTCCGTTTATCCGTCAGGGCAGGCACGAGCATTGTACCCACGCCTGCTCATGAAATTAACAGACATTCGTAATCTGAACGAGGAACACTCACAGGTCCTCCTGAAAATTAACCCATGCAGCATCCAGCCCCTCATGCAAGAGGTTTTGGATATCAGGACCTAATATTGTCAGACAAAGCCAGCAACATTGCCGTCACGGCCTGTGTACATATGAGAACATATATTTTGGTGCATTTGGTGCCCATTCCTGTTTGAGCGTGTCCAGCTTACAGAGCTAGTGGAATACGGAAAACTGTCTAGGACATGTTACTACAGCAGCTGTCGAAAGCAACGTTCTTGTGGGTCCACACACTCACAAATAGCCAGCCAAGCTTGGCTTCACAAGGGTAACTCCCCCTATTCTCCCAGGATGCTTGTTATATTAACTAGAGTCTGAGAGCTTGTTCAAACACAGGAAGCCCAAGTAGTTTTGAGTGACGTGTAGAGATTTGCCCAATCTCTTGTGTGCCATACTCTTCTATGTTCATGTACAGTTTGTTATCGTTTTCTCAATGTATAGCCAGCACTAAGTGCCCTCATCGTGCTTATTTACATCCTTTTTTTTGTTAGTTATGTTGTTGATTGGTAGTTTTTCATGTTCTGCACTTCAGCTGTAAGCTTTAATGGTAACTTCAGACAGGATAATTGTTTGCCAAAATTTTGGCTTGGACTTAATTATTATGTAGATAAAATATATTTGTCCTGCCTTGTGCCATGGATTACGGAAGGTCACTAATTACATAGTTGGATTAGAGTTGGGCGATATACCTTTATCATGGTTGTATCGCAGTATTTAAAATTTATGATATATATTCATCTCTTATGGTATGATGATATGATATTTCGGGAATAATGTAGGTGCAACTGCAAGCTTGTGTCTTTCTTCACTTCTGGCTGTCAGTCAGTTACTTTGTTTTATTTAAAAATATTCCCAGTTGTGTTAAACTTTGATTAAGAATGTGTTTATGCAATTTTTTTTTCTATATCTGCTTGTCATTCACAAACAAACATATATATAATATATATATATATATATATATATATATATATATATATATATATATGTTTAATGTATTAAACTTAATAAGTGCCCCAGGTGCGCAACTTTGTTTCTCATCCCCTGCCCCCTTTAGAACCTCAATTTTCTTATTTTTGTCAAGTCTCTAAAAGTCTGATCTGAACGACTGGCGAACTAAGTGATGTCCTGCCAGATTTGTCACAACGTCAAGTTCAAATCCTGTGTAAACTTGTGGTCTCCATTTGTACAGATTATTTGAATAATGTGATCAATTATGACTTAAAAGAATTGCTACATTTGATTGCTTACAGTAAACAGTTTGTCAGGATATTGAGAGGGGGCCTTTATTAGGGTAGGGCTTGTATTAAGTAGTTTACAGAACAGATATTAATATTTTCAAAATTAAACATATCGCCCAACTCTTTTTAAGGTATATTGTTGGTGGATTGAGTATATTTGTCATGATTGCCTTTAATTTTGTGACATATACAGAATGAAAATCAGCTGTGTTGTCTGTTGCTGTAATCATTGAATTTTTTCCTTCCTTATTGTTTACATATGGTTTCGTTAGCGAGTTCATTAGTCAAATTTGGTTATGGTTAGCGAGGTTACAGATATGCATGGCACATGCCAAGAGCCACAGAAGCCAAATTTTAACGAAAACGGGTGGCTTAATACCATGCAATGGTGGATACCCATGAGTATGGCAGACACCTTAACACTGCGAAAAGACAGGTGTATTTGATAATCATAACGTCATTGCTGATACCAAGCCATTGAATGATGGCCATTCAGGATCATTTGTGATCTTATGATTTGAGATCTGGACAGTTTATGATACACATACTCCTTTCTAATGAGTACCATTGTATTTGTACTGTGTAATTTTTAACATACTACCCTTTAGAAAATACAATGCTGTATTTTTATAATGTAAGTACATTACTGGCAGATATTTTTTTTCTTGATGTAGGTGGCATCTGCTTTGTCACATATGCAGCCTTTGTGAAATTATTTGTAACTCCAAGGCAATGGCAGTCTTCATGGAAATACACCATACTTCATAGGTTCCCCTAGTAGGTTATTTCATGAGTTATTTTAGAAGCCAGTTCAACATTAAGGATCAGTGATCCCATATTGCCAGTCAGACCAATCAGTTAGTAAATATCTTCATTGCCAGATTAATATAGTCATTGCAGTGCCATGGGTAATTGATAAGAAGGAAAACTGCTTTAAAATCTAAATTTGAATATAGCATACCATTAAATTTTTTGTTTCTCATATCCTGAGCCGATCGGAACAGTATGATTTGTGTTATTGTGATATCACATGTCATTTTAGTCCCATTTGCCATGTTGTTTTGAAGGTTGGCAACATGCCTTGAGGTTACAAAAATGCCTAAAACAGCCTACAGTCCATTGAATATTTAATATATGGAGTGTGACTGAAGGTCGTGCACCATTTGGTGAATGTTTATATATATATATAATGGTTTGTCACATGCAACAAACTCAGGAACTCACCACCATGCCAATACTGTGCTACCTTTAGTTTAATTTTAGTGGTTGAAGTTCCTTTTTTAAGGTCAGATTGGGATCCTGTGCATTGTCATGAATACATGATGACAGATAAGTTTTGGTTCATTTCTGTGATTTTCTTACTGATGGCGCTACTCATATGCATGTTCTGTGCTAGTTATTTGATTGGATAAAAAAAACCTGATTTAGCCAATCAAATGATTCAACTGAAAAAATACACATAAAATTACCATCTTGTCAAATAACCTCAAAATGCTGAACCAATTCATTCAAGTTTATTGTATTCTTAGACATGAAGAGGATTCCCTTTCAGCATTAACTTCCATACTTTTCTCACAAAAAGGAAAATTCATGCGGGGAAAAAAATGTTATAATTAGTTTCTTCAGTGAAGAATTATGAAATGATTGTTTTACTTCTGCTGTACTTAACATATAATTCTTCTAACAAATTGGGTCAAATGAGGATTCCGGACAACCAATTAGAGTTTTTTCCCCAGGCAAATGTCCTCTCTCCATTTAGCTGAAATTGTTATGAAAAATTGGAAAATTAAATTCCTGGAATATCAAGTAAATCAGGAACATTAATCAGCCAAGTATAATTTAGCAGGGACCCAGCTTCTGGTCTAGGACACAAGGTGACTATATTTACTTATTTTCAGGGCATTAGGACAGTCTAGTCTTAGAGCTTGTGTAATCATTGGTCAAAAGTAGATCACAGCTCGCACCCTCATCAGTTTCCTGACTATTAAATATGACCAAGGTAATTTTCCTATTTTTCAGTGGAAGTACTATCATACCTTTCTGTTATTTTCATTCTTTGATGTAAAAGGATAGGCCCACATCTTGTTTGTAGTAATGCTTATGACACAGGATTTCAAAGTTGACTATACTTGTCAATTATGTTACAGTGATGATAAATGTAAATTTCAGAGATTTTCTGCACTCCAAATCTGTCCACATATTTGTAGTATCAATGTAGTTTTGCACACTGTTTGTATTTTGTACTAACTGATCCATTGTGCCTTTGAGACAAAAGTGTGTAATTAATACTGCTGTATGGGTAACAAACTGCACAGGTCCAGAGTGTTTAAGGCATGTCTGACATCAGGTTTGTAAAACGAGACAAATTTATCAATTATCATGCAGTGACAGAATTTTTCACTGTCATCTTGAAGTGAATACACACCAAGTACAACAAATGGATTGGAATTTTTCAGTAATCAGTGATTTCTGTTATGGAGTTTGAATAGTTCATAGTCATCTTAAAGTGAATGAACACCCACTGCTACAACAGAATTGTAATTTGAAGCAATTGGTGATTCCTTGAGTGGATCCTGAATGTTTCACCTAATATATCTCAGAGCCAATAAACACACAAGCACTGTTGCAGAATTCAGAAATTTTAAGTGATTAGCAAATGATGCAATGAAATTTTCATGTGCTATGGTCATCTCAAAGTGAAGAACACATTTCTAAGGTATCCTGAAATAGAAGGATTTGAATCAGAGGACAACTTGTATCATTTTATGTACAATCACTGTACTACCTTTGTCTGAGCAATTTTAATTAGATAATATTAGAATCAAACCTTCTGAACACCATTCACATCTGAAGAATTCATGCATTAAGTTTGAATAGAAATATCTATTCTAAACATGTATATTCCTTTGGTCTCTGCAACTGAGAATTTCTGAGTTACATATACATGCTTGAAACTGCATTTTACATTAAAGTATATAGTTCAAACTGTGCAACCTTAGGTGCTTTGTTTCTAATGTGAGATAAAGTGTCACATGAATACAGCACAGTCAGGTAGTCTCTTTGATTAGGGTTTTGGGGAAAGTGTAAACTGAGGCATCCCTTACAAACAGATGAGTAAAGTTGTGCAGTGGCTGTTGGTTGGTTACATGTTTTTGATTCACTGGGTGTGTTTGTTGTACACTTGACGTGCATGTGAACATCAGTGTGACAGCTAATAGGTAAATCAGCACTTACTAAAGAGCAAAGTGATATTACATCCTGTGAATGTTCAAGATGAAAGCTTTTACTAACAGTTAACTGTCTGGACCAGGCATCAACGGCAGTCGTCACCACTGGGACTTGTACATACAAATATTCTGCGCTGTCATGCTAGCATGCCAGGCACTGAGAAACTTTAGGCCTTTGCTGCTGGGCTGTAGTGTATACCCTTAAAGAAGTGCTTGAGCTTCAGGGACTGTCACATGATGTGCTGTCTGTGTTGTGATTATAGGAAGCACCTTCAGGTTTTAAACCGACGTTTAATTCTGCTTTTGATAACTCAAATCTACTGTCAGTCGGCCTCGGTAAATCAACACCTTTAAGCAGCTGGGATCTGTACATACATACAAAACAGAGTACAAAGTTTTCATTTACTAAATGAACTAGTGTGGTCTTTGTTTCCACACAAAAGCATTGATGGAGAAGGTAGAATGCCGTCCTCTTATGCAGAATTGTACTCAGATTGGCAGATTATTTTTGTAGCTGTACACTCTGCTTTTTCTATTGCTGTTTGACTGTCTTTATGAAGAGTCGTCTTCACGGCCAGCTTGTAATACTGTTTCATGGGTTGTTGCACTGTCTTCAATGTGTTAGCCAACCCACCAGCGACTGCTTACGTGAAATATCAGTTTGTTCTCCGCCTTGCAGCTGCGGGCTGTTACAAAAACAGCTGTCATGACTTGTTGACCAAAGTCTTTTAGCCACTCTCACCTTTCAAATACTATTAATGTTGCTAGCTTAAATGCTTTGGTAATGGTATTTTGCACAGATATTTTGCATAGGTTGGTGCATCTTGTGTCATGCCTTCTGATTGGCTGAAGAACAAAATGGGTCATTTAAGGCATTCTTTTTTTAATCCAAACAGAAGACTCTAACTGCAATTTCATAACTGCAATGAAATTGCACCAACTTTTGTAAAAATCAGTGCAAATCTCCTGTTACCTTTCATTTATAGAAAGTATTTAAATTATATGATTAACAGTTATGTATATAAATACTTAGTTTTCTCTAGAAATCTGAAACTGATCTGTTATATCAGTTTCAACTTGGATATTTCTTTAACATTATTGAAACAATTTCTAAACTATTCCAGTATATTTTGTCCGTTAGTGCCATGAAGCATATTTTGTGTTATTAAGTGCCATAAAAACAGTTGAAGCAGGAGCAAGTATCAAGTATCATTGATATGGCTTGTAATGTTGAATGTTCAAAATCTAGATTAAAGTTGCTAATTTAAAGGTTTTTACTTACTTTATTTGTTCAGTGTAGCATAGAATGTTGAGTTATTGCTTGTTGCTGCTTGTGGTTAATTATATTTTTTTGTAATTTGTTAATAAGTGTTTGAATACAATAAAACTTAAGGGTAAAAGGTATGCTGAACATTTGGTTTGAAAGCCCTTGTGGCCCAGTGGCTGAAAGACTTGTGGTCACATTCAGTGTGATTTTGGGTCCCGTAATGAGATAAATATCTGTGAATTGTTCCACAGGACTTTGGTACAAGAATTTAAGTACATGAGCAAAGCTTGTATACTTGTTGTTATGATATGTATACCATGGAAGGTTACTACATAAATGTTGCTTGTTTACATGGTCTTCTGTGTTTCTTTATTACCCTAAAATGCCAGAAACCAAACCAAAATGGTGGTGAAAGTCTGTCAATATATTTTAAGGCAAATGAAATTCTGACAGGCACAGATATTTCAGTAAATTTAACATACACAAATTGATTTTAATATTTTACAGACCTACTTGTTCAAAAAAATATTTTGTGAGAAATTTGTCTTAAGTCATTAATTGATCAACATATTTTCCCATTAGCAAGCCCCAGTATTACGTTTGGCACACACCTGCACTAAGGCTAAACATTCAGGACCAAAACATGTCCCAACA
The DNA here is from genome assembly GCA_026874595.1 of Sipunculus nudus. Lineage (NCBI taxonomy): Eukaryota > Metazoa > Annelida > Sipuncula > Golfingiida > Sipunculidae > Sipunculus > Sipunculus nudus. The sequence goes on along the minus strand of CM049306.1, from coordinate 33,217,579 downwards.
AACTGTAATGGGATTTGAATTTTGATCGCAGCTGCTCCAGTGTGACCACCCAGCTTACCCTTGACTCCCTTGACTGCATGAAGTTGATTAATATTCCTGAGTTATGTGGTCCAATTATTGAAACAACCTTTAACCTACATGAAAATTTGGTCTCCTGATTATGACTCAAGTTATTAATTACAGATCAACATAATATACAGGTGGAGACAACTCTTTGAGTTAACCAGGGTCCCACACTGATCTACATAAGTCACTGACCAAGAAAATCTCTTGACTTCTATGCCAGCTAAAGCCACAGACGGGGACCATTGCACCAGCACAGACCAGACAGTGCATGGCAAGACTACTTAAGCCACAAACACTACTTAAGCCACAAACGTCCATTCCACAGCAAGCCAAACACTGAACACCATTATAAATGCCACATTATGACCATAAGTGGCATAACACCAGATGCCATCCACTCTTTCAGTTACACCAGCCACACACTGTGCTCTTTCACCACCACCACAAGCCATATCCGACTACTAGTGCCAGACACTGTGAACATTACAACAACACTACACTGTGAACATTTCTGACCACTAGTGCCAGACACTGAACATTACCACAACACCGTACTCTGTGAACATTACAACAACACACTGTAAACGTTACCACAACACACTAAATATTACTACAACAAACTGTACATTACCACACCACACTGTACACTGTGATCATTACTACAACACGCTGTACATTACCAACACACACTGTACACTGTGAACATTACCACAACAAACTGTACATTACCACCACACACTGTACACTGTAAACATTACCACAACACACTTTAAACATTACCACAACACCCTGTACATTACCACAACACACTACACACTGAACATTACCACAACAATCTGTACATTACCACCACACACTGTACACTGTAAACATTACCACAACAAACTGTACATTACCACCACACACTGTACACTGTAAACATTACCACAACAAACTGTACATTACCACCACACACTGTACACTGTAAACATTACCACAACACCCTGAACATTACACTCTTTACACAGCGCTTTACCCATTGGCCATCCACCTAAATCGTAAGCGCTGTTTGTTTTGACCTTGTATCCTGAATCTCTTCACCAGAGGGGAGCACTCTATCTTTGTGATATCAGATGAGATCCTGTGCTGGAAGACAAAACAGTTCACCAGCCAGGGAGGAATACACCAAGCCAATGTTGTTCATTTCGCTTTCAGTGATGGCTCATTGCCCCGGCGACCATTTGAACAGGCCACAGGCTCGGAGAGAATGGCCCCATAAATGGTTTCTGGGCGGAGCCTGATGCCTGTAGAGTGTTTGTTACCTTGCATTTGGTTGGCTGCTAGTCACATCAGCAGTTTTTTCACCAGACAACCCATGTGCACTACCTGGTGTTTAAGTGCATCATAAACGGTCAAAGCAGGCAGCGGGAAAATCAGCAAAATTTCTGCTGCCTCTGGAGCATACCTGCACATAACCACAAAACACTATACACTGTGAACATAACCACAGCACACTGAACATTCCCACAACATTCTGGATATTACCACAACACATTGTGAACATAACTCCAACACACTCTGAACATTACCATAAACCACAGCAAAGATAAACCACACTTATTTTTCACAAATCACACGTTAAACAGGACACCGCCATAAAAAAAATGTTACTATTATATCACCACAAGCCACACGAGTATTTCATCCCAACACCCACACAGTGACTATAATATAACTATAAGCCACACTGTGAACATAAAACCTTATGCCATACGGTGATATATACTACTAAGCCACACTGTGAATATAAAACCTTAAGCCACACGGTGAAGATAAAACTTTAAGCCACACTTTGAACATAGAACCTTAAGCCACACTGTGAATATAAAACCTTAAGCCACACTGTGATCATAAAACCTTGAGCCACACTGTGAATAAATAAACCTAAAGCCACACTGTGAACATAAAAACTTAAGCCATATTGGTAACATAAAACCTTAAGCCACACTGGGAATATAAAACCTTAAGCCACACTTTGAATATAAAACCTTAAGCCAAACTTTGAATATAAAACTTTAAGCCACAATGTAAATATAAATCCTTAACCCATTCTGTGAACATAAAACCTTAAGCCACACTTTTGAGGAAGCATAGTGAGAAGATTCTTAGTCCAATGGTTATCATTTGTGCTCTCTTTTGGTCTAAAATTTTCAAATATTCTGGGGTGTGCTTATAAGCCCCATTGCTCAAAGATTATGGGCAACAGAGACCTAATTTCATGTTTCCAAGGAGACTTTCTCATGGACGTCCCTGGATTTTAAGTTAGAAGATTCTAGGTCCAATGGTAATAATTTGTGCCCTGCTATGGTATCAAATTTTCAATTATGCTAGGGATGCTAATAAGCCCCATAGCTCAGAAAATATGGGTAACAGAGACCTATTGTCAGGTTTCCAAGGATATTTTTCCTTGACCTCTCTGCCCTGATAACAGACGGCCGCATCTTTGAAGGTCTCAAAAATAGAGAGAAAATGCATAAAAATTGGGGGGAAAAACCCAGGTGACTCTACCAGTCTGCAAGAACTGATGAAACACTCCATGATGAAAATGCATGCAAAGAATCATGGCAATCAATGCACAATTTGTTGAGATACTAGAGCTTTTGTATCAAATTTTAAGTTATTCTTTGGGGTCTACTGATCGAGCCCCATAACTCAGAGGATACTGGTAACAGAGATCTAATTTTAGGTTTCCAAGGAGATTTTCATGGACCTCCCTGCATATTAAGAGAGAAGATCATAGGTCCAGTTGTTATGATTTGTGCCCTGTTAACAGATGACCGCATCTTTTAAGGTCTCATATATAGAGGGAAAAAAAATCGTAAAAAAAATATAAAAAAATACGAGTAGCGCCATCAGTCTGCAGAGCTTATGAAACACTCCATAATCAATATCTATGCAAAGAATTATGGTGATCAATGCATTAGTTGTTCAAATACTTGAGCTTTTGTATCAAATTTTCCATTATTCTTTGGGGGGGGGGGTTACTTCGGAGCCCCATAGCTCGAACAATATGGGTAACAGGGACCTAATTCCAGGTTTTCAAGGAGAATTTTCATGGACCTCGCTGGATGTCAAGTTAGAAGATCCCAGGTCCAGTGGTTACGATTTGTGCCCTGTTAACGGACCGACGGACAAAGGGTGATCGCTATAGCTCAGATGACTTACAGTCAGCTGAGCTAAAAACAAGGCACACTGTGAATACAAAACCTTAAGCCCCAGTGTTAATGGAAAACCTTAAGCCACACTGTGAATATAAAACCTTAAGCCACACTGTGAATATAAACCCTAAAGCCACACTGTGAATATATTACCACTGGTAAGGGGAATAAGGACCACCATTTATCAATCCGAGCAGACGCGGAACCAGGAATTTCTTGCAGGGAGGGGTCAACGGGTGTCATGCATAACAATTGTCTGAAAAAAGGTTGTTAGTATAGAGCGCCTGTCGAGGCCTTCAACATTTAATCAGAAGCAAAAAAAAAAAGTTTACTCCAGATTGGCTGATACCAAAGGATTTAGGGAGTCATTTGGCGTTGGGCGATGTCATATATACGGCGCAGCACTGAATGAACTGTATATAGGGCAAGGCATAAACTATATTTGAATAAACGGCCCAGAAGGCATCGTGATCAAGAGCTTCTGTACAAAAATAATGTTCTTTTAAGTCTTGTAACAAGTGTTTATCGACTTAATTTTACGCCTGACGTGTAGAGCATTGTAAAATGCATGGGACTTCTTCATTTTAGATTATTTGCCGTTAAAAAATGCAACGATGTTAACATTCTAATTATGGTGACAAAACATACCGAAGTTACGGACCTGTATGATTGTATGTAGGTTTTATTGTGCAGTTGCCTAGCCTTAGGACATTTGTACCACAGAGTTCACCTTTTTCATCTGGTTGGCTGGAGATTGCTGACGCGTTTTTTTCAGTAATTAGACTTCAAAGTGATCTGTATTTTACTACCATCATCAGGGCGTGTTCTATAAAGACTAGGATTAATTAAGCTGATTTTGTACAAACCTGGATCGTTTAGGTATTATGCACAGCAAATTTGGCTCTTTAATGATGCTTATCAATGGGGCAGTTAATTAACCAATTACTGACCTGAACAAAAGAAATGGTACTGGGTTTTATAGTCTCAGCAATTATTATTTGAACATTCAATATGAAAAGTTACAAATAAATATGATATTATATAAATAAAGGTATGGATTTTTCAAGTTCTATATTATAACTGACGATGGTCGCACTGACTTTTTGTCATAGAGCTCCTCTGTGGTCACGCCTCAAATTAGCACGTTTTAGCATGGTCTTTTCGTAAGGGCCATCGCAGCGCCACCTGTCGGCAACTATGACTGTGTACCAAGGCAGAAAATTGTTAATATAAATCAGGGCCTAAGGCACCTAAAAATCTTTCTCAGACTTAGGAAGTCAGGGACCACAAGATGGTCAGTTGATCCTAGAGCATTAAAAAAATAAATATGTGGTAAGTAGGGTTTGAAGTATTTGTTGTCATTTATATACTAAGTGTTGCTTCGTCTTTATTATATTAAAGCGCAATCTGTCGTGTTGAAAATAATGAACGGATAGGAGAAGCTGGCAAGGAAAAAATGCAACACGCGAAACTACATTTCCGGTGCCGTGATAAAATATGGATGTGTGGAGAGAACAAGATTAGAACCCATCCGATTGATCCTCCGTATAACACAATAACCTGAAGAAAACACAGGTGGCGGCACCTATAAGGTCGGATCATTCAAGTTAGTGTCCATACGTGCATTGCATGATTACAGAAAAGTTACAGGTGGGAGAGCAGCTCTCAATAAAATTGAGCAATCATGTTTATATTTTACGAAAATTGAAAGTTGATTAACCAAAAGTTTCTTGTTTATTGATTTTTTTCTTCTCTGTCCAGTTGGTGACACGTTATAAAGAAATAAAGTGTAAATATTCAACTGGTTAAGAATTGGTACGTACATGCATATGATCTCGACTTATGACGCTTCGTCTTCTATATTAAAGAAGGTACAATTGGCAAAAAAAAATCCTTATACCTATAAACAATCCAAAACTTTTAAATTTTCAAATTTCAGTTTTAATTAGGTAGATATAGAAACATGATAAAGAAAATACTTTTAGAAAAATTGCCATGATGTTTAATATAAGCCCGCTAAAAAAAAACGAAAATGTTCAAAGAGCATATGAAAATTAATGAAAATTTTAAAACATATGTATACCATAAGAAAGAATAGTGTACAAGATTTAAAATTATATTTACTTTAATGGTCTAATAGAGATTTAAAACAACTTTTGGATTGATGTTAGATATAACAGTTTTTGCCACTGGTGCTACAATATATCTATAAATTAGTTCGTGTGAAAGTGACCACTCATTAAAAAAAATTGTTTTAATTATCTCTCTCTATCTCTCTCTCACACACACATACATAGGTTTTTTTCTTCACCTTTTAGTTAAATACTATAATAATCTTAAAAGGAAACCACACAAAATACAATCATTTCATACAGATTCATCCATTCCTGATTCTGTATTCACTACTACAAGAAATTTCTTTTTTAAATATTACCATTTTCATATTATGTTTATTATGCTCAATAAACACATTCTTTTTTAAGAATCGTGTATTTTTATGATATTTTATTATTTCAAAAGTTTAATATACAAATTATATAAAATAATATATAAATTTATGATAAAATATATAAAATGCTTGACACTTTGCTTGCGAACGGCCGGATCACATCTTGCTGAATTCGGCGATTCGCTTAATATAGCTTCAGCAAGGTTTCTTCTGTGTGCTAATTTCAATAACATGAAAACAAATGCCCTGCTCATCAAAAGAAAACTAAGCAAACAGGAATCTAGGCATGATGAATTCATCTAAGAAGTAAACAGCACTTTTGACTGGGACAGCTTGATTCCAGCCGTTTTAGCATGACCACCGTAATTTTAACACCCCCCCCCCCCCCCCCCATCAAAAATTTTTGTTTTGATTTTCACCTTTCAAGAGGATAAACTAATACAATTTGATGAGATTTTCTATGTTATGTAGTGCTTTTACCTCTTAGCAAACAAATTCTGTTATTATCATGCTTTTCCCTGATCTTATGACATTTTTATGGAAACATTCAAAAAAGGTTAAACAATAAATCGCCCGCATGCACTGATTTAAAAAAAGTGCCCGACAGCACTTGCGATAATTACGGTGAAATAAATGAAAGTATTCGGTGTGACACCGGCAGATCTCCCAGTTCCATGTTCTCTATAATATTAGTAATTAGTTATTTTTCTTACATAAAACTTAAAGGGACATAATCAGGAGCAATATTATGCCTGTTCTTCCACACTTTCAGTTCAGATTTGCTTTATAAAAAGTTTCCCAGCAAAACCATTCCAGCACACAGTCTCATTTCCTCGCATACGACTGTTTAACACCTTGTTATAGATAGCCCTGCGCGTTGGAAAACACGGATTTACCATAACAAGGCCGCGTGACCGGAGGTCCGATTAAGAGGGGCAAAACGCGGTATTTCAGCCAGCGGAAACATGTATTACAGTTTTTGAGCCAAGTCAGTCAGGGCATCCCCAATTTGGCACGCGTTGTGGCTCCGCGCAGCACACGGCCCGACGCACTGTGTTTTTGTTGACTTCTGCGATCGCGCCGGGTTCACTGTTTTTAAAACTCGTCTACAGGAGTAACCAAACGTTAACAGGCAATATTTTGGCAGGTACAGATTTATTTTAAAGGGAAGACGTTATTTTTCGTGTTAACTCAACATGCTTAATAGGTGACTGGGCCCCTTAAAACAGTCCTCGTACAGTATTTTACAAAAAAAATATAACTGATGGCTAACAAGAGACAATCTGAAATCAAATAAAGAGATGTACAAATAGCAGGGCTTGGTATCGCCTATAAATTTCATATTGAAATATAATGCAATATGTGGTAGCGTATTTTAATACGTATTGCGATATTTTCATGGTATTATATTTATAAGATATACTAGTAAGTGTTTTCTGTATTATATATATATATATATATATATATATATATATATATATATATATATATATATATATATATATCGCAAGGCTGCCGTTTTTAAACGATAAAACTGTTTTGTTGACCCTTGATCTTCCTGCAGTTATCAGAAATGTGAGGAGAGGATAATAATGAATGATTAATTATTTCGACGATATACTTCTCTTATACCAATACTTCATCGAGCAGATATGCAAATTTTCTAGGATGGACCATTGACCTAGGGTATATTTGAGGCCCGCCTAGTGCTTGAAAGTTTCCTTTAAAACATCTAAAGACACGGTTTCGGGTTTCACTTTATTCCCGCTATTACTCCCAACTCATTTACATGTCGAAATTTGTAATAGAAACATTACTTTAACTAATAATATCAGTATGAGAGACGTTAACAAAATATAAAAAAGTCGATATTTGAAAACTGTATCGCGATACACAATATGAGAATCACTGTATCGCGATATATCGATAATATCGCACAGCCCTAATAATTAGCCATGCTGGTCCATTGAATAGAGATAAAGAACAAGAATACACCGCAACAGTTTGACCACCGAACGGAGTGATCCGACTTTTTCAATGTATTCTTGCTTTAGATATCAAATAAATAAGAGTAGAATTGGATATGCTGGTACGCTCTGAACACAGCGCGTGACCTCCTGGTTGACCTTCCACCCACAGGTAGTGCAGCGAAAAGTTAATCATAGCGTAACCGCTGTTTATGGAGCGTAGATATACTGGTTTCTCAAATTATATAATGTGTTCTATGGTTACTGTTACAGAAACTAAAGAATTTCATTCACCTCATATAGCATACGCCACTCTATTTATTTCAAAAGTGACAAAACACTTCTTTATAAACTCACATCACCTTTTAATTGGATCAGGGGCAGAATCAGAATTTAGGGGGGGTGGGGGGGGGGGGTAGGTTTCACGAAATATTTTCCCAAGATAAATGATGCAAGCCAACACACAGATATAATATAAATTTATATTACATTTATATATATATAAATATTCATTTCTCTTAATCTTAATTATTCAAGATATTACACCTCCCAATGTGTGCATTGTGTAATTTTCACATCAAAGTAACAGGAATTTCTTTCAGGAGTATTATTGTAGAAACCTGGGGACGAGGACGGAGCCCTTGTGCCCCCCCCCCCCTTCCACACACACACACACACACCCTCACACCCACACACACACACACACACACACACACACACACACACACACACACACACAAGATTGGTGCAACTTCTGGACCTGGGAGACCTGTCAGGCGCAAATTTAATAGCATATTATTATAAGAAGTGATTCCGAGAGACAAATCCTCGATCTCTTATTCATCTTACATTTCTGAAATTTTAACACTAATAAAAAGGAAGCAGCCGTTTATCCTGTAAACGAGAATAGCTGGAAACTGATTGCTGTTCTTGATCAATGTTACTTTAACCCAGAGGCTGATGGCAGTCCCATAAAGCTGTTCCTGTATTTTGGATTTGTAATAACACTTATGCATACATTTATGTGCATCACTTATACATGCTTAAGCATTACGCTGATTTTATAGGCCTAGTTCAAGCTGAAATAAAATAAATGATATAATTTAATTTTTTGATTAATCAGAAGCAAAGAACCCAATGATTATAAGCCCCTGTGTTGAATCACTCATCCCATATGTAGACACTGATTCCTACAATCCCCCCCCCCCCCCCCCACCGAAAAATAAACCATCCCTTGATACGCCCCTGGTGATGGCCCCATGACCGTTTCCGCTGAGCTCCATTGTCAGTGCGTACATTGTTAACCAAGTGCTAATAAATAATGATCTCATTGATGGACCAAGGTGGAAATTATGACCCAGCTAGGTGATCTTGTCAAGTACTTCGTGTTTGAGCTTATTATATTCAATGTTACGCTCTTTACACAGCGCTTTACCTATAGGGCTACTACCTATATGGTAAGGCGCTGTTTGTTATGACCTCGTATCCTGAATTGCTACACCAGAGGGGAGCACTGTATTTTTGTCCAATCAGATGAGACCTTGTGCTGGAAGACAAAGCCAAGTGAGGAATACACGGAGTCAATCATGTTTATTTCGTTTTGAGTGACAGCTCATCGCCCCGCATAACCGTCTGAACAGGCCACAGGCTCAGAGAGAATTGCCCCTGACGTGGTTTGCTTAGGGCCTTGGGCACATAGGATGCTCGGCCGATGAGCTGTAATTCAAACGAAACGTGCGTGCACACCGCGCTGGCTTATTTCAGTTCTGCAGACAACAGATACATGGCTACGCTAACACAGTCATAATGTCATAATCGAATCGATCGATGATGCGAAAATGCAGAGGGAGCAATTTAAATTCGACCGGAAACTCATCAAGCGGCGCTTGAAGCACAGCAATGAGCGGGGCCAGGATGCCTGTCGAGTGTTTGTTTATTGGCATCTGATTGGCTGCTTGTCACATCATACGCACGCTAATTTCAGCGGACAACGAACCGCCATCTGGTGTCTAAATATATCATAAACGGTCAAAGCTGGCAGCGTGAAAATCAGTTGATTCTTTAGAAGCGCAAGATTTCCGCTGCCTCGGGAGCGTAATTCAATGTCACATTGTATAATTTCCGTGCAACCCGACCTGATCGACATTTTCATATATTTTTAGAAAACTAGCAAAATAGTCACAATTGCTTTAACAGTATACCTGTGTATAGATGATTGAGTACTTATGAAAGATACAAGTTTTAAAGCCAGATGTGTGTAGGCGTACGACAACCCGAGTACCCCCGCCCTTCAGGATCCCCAAATCAAGTTTTCTTTGCATGAAATTTGTATGTTATACAGCTTCGGTAACACGGGCTCTCCTCGTCACTTGCGGAACAAACACTGTGACTAATACCTATGAATGGGGCGGTCTCTACCAGGAAGGAAAGGAACCGCCCTGTATCACATGGTATACAATCCGTATAGAATTAAATCAATTGATATTAATTTATATATAATGGTGATCCAGGCTCCTGTAATGATTACAGGAAATGGTCAGTTAACAATGTTAATCATAATTAGATGATACAGTAGTAGTTGACATGTTTGATTACCTTACTTTGTTTAATTAGAGATATTTTATCACTTTCCTTCATAATATTTTATATATTATCTGACAGAATGATACATGGCTTATAGAGCCTTGTAGCTGCTAGTCCAGCCCGTTTCATGGATCAAGACACCAGGTGGATCCATGAATCGAAGACACTAGGTCAGTAAATTAGATGTTGTATCTGTATCTGCCCGCACTGAGAACCATACCTTATTTTTTTTTTTGGCCTAACTTTTGTTTTTTTTAATGATGTTGTGTTGTATGGATCATCAGAATAAATCTTCAGTTTAAGAATCAAATTTGACTTTCAATTGGACTCATGTGAACAGGAGTGCGGAACTGAAGCAAACCCGAGTGCATTCTTTTAAACTTTCCCCGTTCCAATAGGAACCTCAAGTGGTGAAAAAGGGGAAGGAACGTAACACCCCCTTCAAAAATTAATTGTTTCTTCAGTGCAACCCCGATCCTCTACACAATTTTATCAAAATTTACTGATAGATCCTACTCTCTGATTAGCAGGGGGAATAAAATACATTTATCCCCCCCCCCTCCTTTTTTTGGCAAATGGGGGGTGGGGGGGGGGGGAAGAATTATTCCAACCATCGCCCCTGCCATGGGCCGGGAAACTAAAACTCGGCGTTTGGGTGGCGATCTGCCGCTGAGGTATGATAGTGCATACATTATCTAATGCATCATTTATAGCTGAGTTTCTTTGGCTGGTCACTGGCTCCTGTGTTTTAGGTCAGGTAAATGTATTAATTAGCACGTGGGTTTGTTATGTGAGGGGAGCACTGCGTCCAGAGACTTGGCCCTGGTGGGATTGCCTGGTGCAAAGTGTGACGTCACAGACAAAATATAGAAATGACTCAAATCTATTATTTTTGTATTCTTCCCTTAAAATTTGGTGTTTCCAGTGATAGAAATACTAAATTTTTGTTGACAACTTAATTTTTTATGACAGGAGTTTTCCCTGTGCCTGTGGTCATTGCCGAGTTGACAGAGCTCACAGTTAGGCTGTTTACTTTATAACAAATCACACAACCTACCGGTATATTTTATTTTGTGGGAAAATAAATTAAAAACAATGTTTTTCTCCCAGGAATTGGGTTAAGTTTATGCACAGGTTATAAATATAAATACAGGCAAGCCGCAAGTGTGATACATGGAAATATAATGAGATCTGGTAAACGTTTTCTTGACCTGAAATTCAGTACTGCAGTCGAGGGCCAGTCGTTGCTGGTGTACAGATTAGAGCGTCATCTAGTGGTGGAGAGATCAACTACAATCATACCACATCCAGCTCTGCAGATCATATTCATTTCAGACCACAACTAGAATATAAGCAAAAGCTGACGAAAGCCCTCAGCCAAGAGAACAGTGTGTATGGGTGGTAACAGTAACAAGTATGAAATATTTGTTCTAATATTTATGTATATGTCTCTTGTTCAAGTTATAAATTTAAACTAGACAGGTATGTGGTACCTTTGCAAGTCTGGCACCCCCAAACTCATGCAGCACTTAAAGATCATCAGGGGGTTGCATCATGTATTTACCGCGGTAGTGATATTGTTACCGCTTTCTATTTGTTACCATAGGTACGTGGGTTTCAAGGCCCCTAGTCAAGGTCTCCACTACAAGGCACGCCCTCTTCACCTAAGAGTGATTTGACACTGACTGTGGCCATTATTGGAATGTATAAAAGGATAAATTTTTTACTACCTATTTAATTACGGCTGGTGGGACTATATGTTATCTAAAGAGCTAAACACGAAAATCCCCCAAACATGCAGTGTGGGCAGTGCATGGACCGGTAAACCTGCACGTTCCCAATTCCATAGAGCAGGGTGGGATTTTTATAATATTGTGGATGGGAGGAGGGAGGTTGGACTCAAATGGCTTTTTTGTTAAGATGGCTAAGGTAAGTATGGTTTAATCCAACATTACAGGTAACAGGATTAAATGTTGAACTTTGGAGGTCAAATAATCCAAATTAAATCATTAAAAAATCCGATGCTTTCTTAAAGGGGCCTATTCTGAGATCTGATCGAAAGAGGCAAGAAAAGGTAGGTTTGGAGAAAGGTTCATTAAAATAGGCCAAAAAAGGCAGGTCATAGGGGAAAGATTAATAAATATAGGCCGCAAAAGGCAGGTTAGGGACAGGTTCATAAAATAGGCCAGAAAAGGCAGGTTAGGAGAAAGGTTCATAAAAATAGGCCAGAAAAGGCTGGTAAGGAGAAATGATCATAAAAATAGGCCAGAAAAGGCAGGTTAGGAGAAATGTTCATAAAAATAGGCCAGAAAAGGCAGGTTAGGAGAAATGTTCATAAAAATAGGCCAGAAAAGGCAGGTTAGGAGAAAGGTTTATAAAAATAGGCCAGAAAAGGCAGGTTAGGAGAACGGTTTATAAAAATAGGCCAGAAAAGGCAGGTTAGGAGAAATGTTCATAAAAAATAGGCCAGAAAAGGCAGGTTAGGAGAAAGGTTCATAATGATTTGAACAACTATCTAAATAAACGTATAGTGATCAGGGCAAAATTATAAATAAATGCAAATATTATGGAATTTACATTTATTAATCGTTTGTTTGCCTTTTTTAAGCATTAAATATACAACATAGGGTTAAAATAATTAATAAGAGGTGAGCACCACATGTACCGTTAATAATAATAATAATAATAATAACAACAGACCAAAACAATTAACAAACAGTCAATTTGCCATGAAATTACAAATGTGGTGGGTGTGTATAGTCCTCATCTTAAGAACTGCTAACCATGTGTAAGATTTGAATTCCATGATAAATGACTTGATAAAGGCTTGGATAATATTCGTACATGTGCCTGACAGGAGGCATATTAAAAGAAAGTAAAGTAATTTGTAGTGCCATACGGGTTGTGGAAATTTATTAATTACTCTAGTATATATACGGGATATATTATACGGGAGACGAGCGCGGATGTGAAGAGATTTGTGTCAGTCTCAGTCATTTGCAAGACGGTAGAGAATTCTGGGCGTAAAGATATTTTGTACCTTGAGATACGATATTCTGATATGGACATTGTTTTGTTGGCTTATCCATATAACGACAAGCTCGTGTGGAACATTGTTTTCTACCACGGAGAAACGTGTCCGGTGTTGGCGGAATATTATATTTTCATGTTGTACCTGTGCGGTGATTAATGGCATCATTTCCGAAACACGCGTGCATTAAGCAGTTACGCAGTAAGGGCCAGAGGTAAAGGACGAGCTAAGTTATCCAACACTCGCGAGTCGAAGGTCACAGTTAAATGGGCGAAGAAACCTTTTGTGAGTACACTGGTCGTAGGAATTACAGAATGACGTGGGAACGGAGTTTACTGATCTCTTTGTTGGAAGAAAATGTCTCTTTTCATGCGTGATTAACTGTGTTACAAATACTGTCATGATAGCTACCTTGGATACATTTGTCAGAACTCAATTATATTTTGTACTTATTAGAGGCAGTGCACAACCTGAAGCTCTAGATAATTAAGTACACATTTCTTTCTTTAATTGTATTCGCCAAAACACAGGTTTTCATTCGGACGCCGCCGCCGCCGCAGAGGTTTCAAGAGAACTCCTCTGTAACCACTGAGCGGAATTCTTGAAAATTCGGAATTATGTTCGGGTCACATGTGAACTGCTGCGCCGTCATTTTTGGTTGACCTCTGACCTTTCCTCTCTGCCCGGCGTCCATTTGTGCGTCTGTTTCCACAAGTAAATCCACATATTTAGGGAACCGTTTGACCGATCAGGCTAAAAATTTTACACAAATATAGCCGTTGGATAGCTTTATAACATACACTAAAAATAATGGCGCCACCTGCAACCATTTTTGCACAGAATCCATCTGTTCATCTGCCTTGGGATAAAATCACTCATATCTCTGCATCATCCACCTGAAATTTTGTATGTGTATACATCCTGGATAGCTTTCTTGATTTTATGGCAGGTAGCGCCACCTACATTTGTTTACGCTGCAGACATTCAGGCTTATATCTCAGGACTGGTTGGACATATCCCCCTGAAATTTTGCATGTGTATAGATCTTACACAGCTCTTAATCATACACAAAATCGGTGGCGCCACCTGTCACCATTTTTGCACAGCGTCCTTCTGTTTGTCTGTTGTGGGATAAAATCACTCATATACAAGTAGTGGTTAGACTTATCTGCCTCTAATTTTGCATATGTATACAACTTGGATAGCTTTCTGGATTTTGTGGTAAGTGGCGCAACCTACATACTCATTTCGGCTGCTAATATGCAACACACCTCACTCTATTTCCCCTTGCCACTCAATCCATGCCTCAATTCACCCGTCCCACTCTGATTTCGGCGGATACACGTAGTCGCTTGTCGACTACCCGTATTCTAGTTTATTGTTTTAATCTCTGACTTATTGGGTTTGTACGAAAGATAGGAGAACACTTTGGCTTATCCCAAATAAAGAGCCTGGAAGTACGCAGCGTAGGGTCCTAACGGAGGACGGGCTCTCTGACTTTAAAGAACTGGCCAATTTTAAGTACATGTAGTTCGCTTTTATATATCTTGACATCCGACTGAGTAAAGCCTATCCCGAAGGCCGTTGGGTGCCCTTATCTTGTCATCCATAAAGCATCTTATGGAACCATGTCGCCCTATATTATAGGGACCTGCCATTCCTTTTGAATTGACGGCGACAAGGTGGGCACAACAAGACCTTAGAAAATCGCCCTCGCGTTCGCTCTCGCTGACGCGCATATGGAAATTCTCTAGTGATATTATCATAGAAGCGATTTTTATCGCGCTCGCGTTCGCTCTCGCGCTTATTGAAACGCAGTTGAACGCGGAAGCGACAGCTACGGCTGATCAGATGTAACTCGCCTGGCGAAGACGAACGCCAGGGAATGTGTTCATCAGTGGAAAGTCAGGCCAAAAAAAATAAAAGGTATGGTTCTAAGGCACCGCCCGCATCAATTTTAAACCACCGCATCAAAACTTTTTATTTTGATTTTCAATAGAAACTTACCAATTTTGAGCTGCAGCCGCTCGGGCATTTCTTTCAAGAAAATAATATCATACAATTCCATTGTTATTTAGTGCTTTTACTTGATTAGCCACAAAAAATCTGTTATTATCATGCTTTTCCCTTATCATTTGACATTTTCATCGAAACATACAAAAAAATTTAAAATAAAAAAAAAATGCCCGCCCGCATTGATTTCTGAAAAAAAGTGCCTGAGAACCATACCGTTTCTTATTTTGGCCTTACCGCCCGCCTCACGTAGAGCAACCCTTGACTAGTAAGATGCTGAGCACCACGGTCCAAACCAGACAGTCAACCTCCGAACTAGACAACCTCCACACTACACACTCTGGTTTAAGGCATGACGCGAAAATCCACCAGAGTTACTGCCAGTTATTGAAGCCAAGAGAGCCGCACTGACGAAACTACCAGAAGGTCCCCAACCAGAAGAAACTGGATACACAAAGAGCCATCCGCAGCAAGGCTGTAGGATTATTCCAACAGATAAAAATAAAACAATACAGGAATTTAAGTTTAACATCACCAAATGTCCGAAAGGTCTGATTTAATTAGCCAAACATATACTGCCAGTCTGTTAGGTAAACGTAATAAATAGGAAACTAGATAATCGCGGGGGCTCCTAAAATTCAAGCTTATGTCGATTAGTTTAGCCACTTAGCACGTCAAACTGATCAAGATCATTCAAGCACCAGAGATGACGTGATGGGCCCTGCTGCCTTAACCTTCCCCTGACAGTCTACCTTACAATAGGGGTGGCTTTTTAATGGGTCAGTTCAAATACAGATAAGACGGGTGGTAGGTAGGCCTGATATCTTACAAGGCCAAGCAGGTCGCTGTACCTACAGCTGCTGTGCATCATCAAGAGGGCCTCTGGTTAAAGGTGCCCATTCACCTACCTTTAGATAAAGAATTTATGTGATTTATGGCTTCCTCTGTGTATATATTAATGATCTAAGGGTAATTCTGGTTATGAGAAATTCTTATAATGCCTTCGCGAAGGATGTATGAACTTGCTTATCAACGTGTTTGTAAACACAGCTTTGTTGACAAACGGGATAAAGATGTAACCCAAGGTGGTAGGTTGCATATATGCGAGGGTAGAAAGGTCACTTGTTGCAAAAGCTAGCCGCCAGATGCTCTTTTTGAATGTTTTATTTTTGGGGGCCCCACATATTATAAACACGTACTTAGATATAAACAAAACAGCCTGTGTGCGGTGATATCCACATTTTCTAGCCAATATTTATAAAAGATTCAAGGGATTACCTTCAGTTTATAAAGGGAAGATAGCTGATTGTTAAGGTCTCATCATAACCTACACGGGGGCGTCAAGCAAGCTACTGGCGTCAAAAAGAAAATCAGCACCTGTGAACACTAGGACGGAAAGTTGTGTCAAACTAGTAGAATCAGAGAGGGGGCATGGGAGAACACTACCTTGAACTCTTCCCAAGAACAAATTTGTCTTTCAGGAAGCTCTGGATGAAACCGAAGCTGTGCCCGTCATGGAGCATTGGGTGGTGAACCAACAGTGGAGGACCAGCAAAGCCAATGACGCCCTGGAAGGTGGAAGGTAAAAACTGTATTCCCAAAAAAACCCATAAAGAAGCGAGTGCTGATGAAACAACTCCATGAACTTCTCTGTGCTGAAGAGAAGAAAATGTGAATCAGGGTAACCATGACTCCGGAAGAGTCATCTTTACGCTCCCAAGGCATCGGGAATCTTGTGCTTCTAAAGAAGCAACTGATTCTCCCGCTGTTTGCTTGCCTTGACCGTTTATGATATATTTAGACACCAGATGGCGGTTCTTTGTCCGCTGAAAAACGTGCGTATGATGTGACAAGCAGCCAATCAGATGCCAATTAACAAACACTCGACAGGCATCTTGGCTCCGCCCATAGCTGCGCTTCAAGCGCCGCTTGATGACAGTTTATGGTCGAATTTTAATTGCTCCCTCTGCATTCTCGTATCATCGTTCGATTCGATTATGACATTATGACTATGTTAGCGTAGCCATGTATCTATTGTTTGCAGAACTGAAACAAGCCAGCTAGGTGTGCACGCACCCTTTGTTGTTACATTTCATTTGAATTACAGCTCACCGGCCGGGCATCCTATGTGCCCAAGGCCCTAAGCAAACCACGTGTAGGGCCATTCTCCCTGAGCCTGTGGTCTGTTCAGACGGTTGCCTGTGCGATGAGCTGTCACATCAAATGAACAACATTGGCTCCGTGTATTCCTCGCTTGGCTGGTAAACCATCTTATTGGACAAAAATACAGTGCTCCCCTCTGGTGTAGCAATTCAGGATAAGAGGTCAAAACAAACAGCGCTTACGATATAGGTAGAAACCTATTTGTAAACCACTGTGTAAAGAGCGCAAGTCATCTTGTACAAAATAAAGGATATGAATGCAACTGAAACAATCACACAATCCAGAAGCGAATCCGGGGGGGGGGGGGGTCCTAGGGGTCCGGACCCCCCCCCCCCTTTTTTTTCAGCCACAGCAACCTTTTTTTAAAGGGTTTAGACCAATATTTGGGGCCTGGTCACCCCCCCCCCCCCTTTTTTCCAGACTTGGGGACCTTATTTGGGTTTTGTCATTAGTTCTCCCCTCTTTTTTTGAAAGCAGAGAGAAGTGGGGGTGGTGAAACAGCACCAAAACTCAAAATTTTCTTCTCCCTGTTGCAGCACTTTTTGATATATCTTGACATATTTATATTTGTAATGATAATAGAGTAACCATCTCTGTGCATTTATTCTCATCATATAAATCGCATGTACTAACATAATAAGTTTTATTCATTATCTCAACTTTTATTTCATTTGCTATGTACAATATCAGGCAGATAACAAACTGTACCACATACATATAGTATTTACTACACAGCATACATTGGTTGGTCTTAAATTTGTGGGGTTAAATTTTCATGATTTTCAGTTTTGTCCACAGTGTATATCAACCATTTTAAGAATTCCTCAATATACTTTAAGTATATTCTAGTTAAGTCATTAACTTATTACTTGTGTCCCAGTCAATCCCCTGTGATTATAGCATGTTTTACAATAATTAGTGCTTGTATGCATGGGCCAGTTTCAAAACCATGCACAGATCAAGTTGCTGAAAAGGTTGTTTCTAGAGGTGTGATAACTATTCTGTGCAGATCCAGTGGCCCCTCTTGTTCTACTTAGTGGATGGGGCTTCGTATTTGTGATTATTTCACATTCGTGAACATCGTGAAATTAAACCCCTCATAAATAAAAAGCCAACCACAGCATTCTGAACCATGCAGGCTGTGACATTGATAGTCATTTACAGCTCTGAGACACATGTAGTTATCTTTCTATATAATCAAGGATGAATATTAGCTATGAATTAATGTTAATGAATTGTATTGTAAAGCCTACTGTGAGCAAAATACCATTTATCTGTTTTGTGATTTCAAATAAATTTATTTCTACAGCCCCATTTCACACAGAAACAAGCTTATCAATAACTTGCCTACAATAAACATACAAAAAGCCCAAGACTTCAATACTGGCTGAACATGACCCTTAAATATCATGGATAATATTTATAAACTAATCAAAACCATTATCATTAACTACATGCATTAAACTTACACAACTTGAATAAATGCATGACATCTTCCTAATAAATGCTGTTACAAGACTTTGGGTCAATTCAGTTTTCTCAGTTCCAATTCAATTCCAATTCAAAATTTTGTTTATGTTTTCCAGCTAGTAATCTATTCAATATGCTTGGATTTTTTATCACAAGATGCTTCAATGGCATCAGTGTGCTGATACAAGGAAAATTCAGTGGCCAAAAGGAAGCATCATTTCAAAGTGAACTATTCAAAAAATGAATTTTAAATATATTAAGATAATCAAAAATTAATTTAAATGATTTAATTCATATTCTAATTTATACATTACTGGGACATTCAAATATGCATAAATGGTGTCAGTGTGGTTGCCACTGAAAACGACATCCTGGTAAGTCTTTGCAAGATGTATTTATTTTTTTGCAGCATTATGAATTTTTTCGAAACTTAACAAGCTGCAGATGTGTAAATTTTCTATATCACAGTTGTATTGTGGTGCCTGGGAGAGAAGTACGGAGTAATAATGCCAGAATCTGTGGAAAATACAAGAAATTATAATAGCCTACTTTACAAGGAATTGCTGATCCACTAAAAATATATATTGTAATTTTTAAAAAGGAATCATTTATTCATGTATTTTTCATAAACAGCCTTAATCATGACCAACACTGTCCTGTATTCATGAATGACATTTGGCAATATATTCCCCTAGATTTTTCTCATGAGTATCCCACTAGACTTTCAGTGTTGGTTCACAATGTGTTTTTACAGAACCCCAGATTGTTTTAATAAAAGAAATAAAACCAAGGTTTACATTCATAAGCAACAATGATTGAAATATATAAAGAGCCTCCCATGAGTTTGTTGCACTCGCAACATGAATATAATGTAGTGTTTTGCTCTCACAACACTTGAAAGGTCCATGAAGACATCATATCTGCCTGTCCTAATTGTGTGAAAGTTTTAATACGCCTGAAAAATGCGTGGTCTTAAATGCCTGTTTTGTCCTACACGGCTTGTTGTTGTTTTCCCAAGCACATACTAGCCTAGTTTGAAAATGATGAAATAGCCTTTCAAAATGGTGAAATTTATGGTAAATGCCAACAATCATGTCTTACTCCCGGTTCCATTTTTAGCATACAAGTTGCAAAGTCCTAACAAATATGTCAGATACATGGTTTTCTAGCAGAGTTAAATCAAATAAGACACCTTTGATAGGTATGTTTAATTCTCACTACAAGTCGAGAATGACCTCTTAAAGATTTACCATGTGGTCCAAGTGACAGTACCCATGACTAATATTCCAGCTATAGCTGAAAAATTTCGAAAAAATTTAATTTTGAGTTTTTTACTCTTCTTAAATAATTTCTGGCATTATATCTCTGGCACCCACTCCCCCATATTTGATGCACCATATCTTTCGTATTATGTTATTATAGTATGGAACAGCACAACAAATGTCACGGGTTGTACCAGTCAAGAAACAGCAGGGTAAACGAGAGAACGATCAGGAAGAAAAGGATCCATATACGAATACCGGCGTTATTCTTCATCGCCTGAAATAATGAGAAAAAAATGTATATTATGCCTCCTGTTGCTATGTTTCTTATTATAAAAACAGCTTTTTTCTCTAAAATATTTTATTTTAAAATAATAATCTTTACATTATCTTAAAATGAATATACACACAAAGTCCTACAACCATAAGCTATAATTGTAAAATATCATATTTATTGGACTGAGATATCTTCTGATAAGGGGTGTACCTTGTAAAGAGCAATAATCTCAAAATTTTAATTCGGTGAATATCATCCTAGGTATATTTCTTTTACTGTAAGTGAAATCTTGTCAGAAGGTTATACATTTATTTAAGTGGTCAGGCTTATACAGGAAAACAAGTTGTCAATGGGCCATAATACTCAGCTCACTTTGAAAATAAATCTCTATATGCAGAAGAACATTTAGACTGAAGCAGTACAACTGAAATATGTTTAGCAACAGTTTTTATCTAAAAGGTTAACACTGACCAATCAATAACACATATAAAATGAAAATGACAAAATATCAAGTAATTAATTTTATAATTATAATGTCAACTGCTTCTCTGTGTAAACTCTGCATAAAAAAACTGCATGAAAGGACATACAGTAGTAACTGAAAAAGATGATGCAATTACAGAAATTAGGTCACAGGGACGTAGTTTCCAAGGTTCTTTTTTACTTCCCTAGACATCTCTAGTTGCTAAATGAACCATGACAAATATTACTTGTAATATGAGGATGAAACAAGTTGGATAGTAAACAAAGGGACATTGCTATAGCTCATAGAAATGTTAGTCAGCAGAGCTAAATATCATATACTGTTCCAACACCCCTGTCCACCTTCCAACATCCCTGTCCCCTGTTTAGCGATATTTCTTTCAAATATGTTTTGCTTGCCAATAAAAATTAGATTTTATCCAAGGAAGCAATGCGGCGATTTGTGATAGTTAAATAAGCGTGAATTTAATATATTTATTTTGTGGTGCCAGGGCTGTGAAGACCTTCGTAAAAAAAGGTGCAAATGATATGGCATCAGTTCAAAGTGGCCATATATGTTCATCTGAGAGATGTAGGAGGGATGTATGTGTAACGTAACAAACATGTGATGTACAAATACCACTGTGACATCATCGTCAAGTGAATGTAGTTTCAGTCTGTCATCTTATGTCCTCACTGATATCTAACAAGACTGTACATCTGTTCAGTCATATTTCTGTCTGAGTTAATCAAACGGAATCCATAAACTAAAGAGTATTATCTTGCTGTAAAAAATTCTCCACATTTGTCTGATTTGCCTCTGGGGTAAACAGAGGTAAGCTTTAGTGCACTGTATAAAAATAACCAGTAACAAGCAAATTTGTGGAATTTATGTTCCCTGCTTCCTCCTCTTGTTATATTAGGTTCCAGCGATCTTCATGCTTGCCTTCTGAATATATTTTACTTTTTATATTCCCCTGAAGATGTCTCCACATGTCATAGTTCTTGTGTTTTAGTTTTCATTTTTTAATGAAGATATTTCCACATGTCATAATTTTAGTTCTGAATTGGGAACAAAAGGGAAAAATTTGCTTTGTTTTGGAGCTGGTGATATTAAATGTTCAGACAGACACTCCAAAACCAATCCCAACAAATTTATGCATGAGAGCAATCACTGACCCCAATTTGAATGAAATTAGATAATATTTAGGAAAGTTATCGCATGGAAACAAAAACCTCATGGATGGACAGACTGAGGGACAGCCAAACAGACAGACAAACATAAAAATCAATGTCCCCGTTCCGTGGATGCAGCAAACAAATAACAGGTGGACAGGGGTAGTTGAATGGAGTATATTGTGTGTTTTGCTTACCTCTCGTATTTCTTCGTTTGCCTCTTTGATGTTCTCTGTTGAGCCTACCACTGTGTCTGCGATCCGGTCTACATCTTTTTCCTTCAAAGTACACATGGCAGGTCAGTAAGACATAAGGTATTTTCATTTATGCATTTAAACAGGCAGATACTGTGGAAGTGGTTTTGTTAACAGGGTTCTAATTTTCACGCTTTTAGAAGGAGCTAGATTTGCGCTAAAATAAGAACACGCATAAATTCAGTGCGATCGTTCGGAATATTAGAGCATTCTCGCTTGACATACAGTCATGTGGGCCTGATTATCCCTCCATGCATGGTCGCTTGAGTCAAGTCTTCTTCAACCAGAATGTAAGAGTATAGTCATGTTGTCATAACAGTTCATATCAAGTGATTTGTCGAGAGAGACCCCTTTCTTAATGGTGATTTGTAGAAACAACTGTGAAACAATAAGTAGCCTTTTAAGACCCCCTAGCCCTTCCGAAATCTTTTAAGTACGAAATGAGCTGAGAGCGACCTGCGAATGTTGTCAGTTGTGTTTGTTGTTCTGGTTAGTATAATCACTGTGTTGTAGAGAAATTCCACAACTTACTCAGATGTCAGACAACGTAGCTGGTTGCAGTACCATTGCATCATCAAACGTGGTACATGTGTGACATCATGGACTATATTTATCATCAACTTAGATCTAGTAATGCATGTTGTTTTTATACTCTCCTAAAAATGCAGGACTGACAATGGCAGAAATAGTGTGGTTTTATGGAGATTTTTAGAATTTTTAGTCACAGGGGATTTCCAAGCATGTGACGTCACTGCTGAGTTGACAGTAAGGTCATAGATGTGCCAAGAGTTTTTGAACAAATCACACAACCTCATGTTTTTTTGTGGAAAAAATAGAGAGAAAAATTATTTTCCTCCGGGAATTTGGCTTATTAAATGTAAAATTTTTATTAATATTTTTTTTCATAAGCAATTTTATATGATAATATAATGAGAATTGGAATATGTTTGCTTGACCATAATCTATTGCAAGTTATAGCAGTTATTCACCAAGATGAATACATGTGTATCAATTGTATCCCCTCTGCATTTAATTTTCCTTGAATCCACATTAGTCTTGATATTGTTGGGCAGAATTCAGCACTTGCAACAATGAATAACTCATTTAAGCTAATTAAGTCAAACAAGTAAAGGTATAAACATAAATCATTTGTTACAACTTGAAACATACATTAAAGACATGTAATAGGGATATCATTTTTAATTAGCTGCAGTTCAGGGGTCTTTTATCAATGAAAGTAGGGCAGAACATCAGGAGAACTTCTGATAATTTAATATCAGTCTGGATAGTGTTCAATCATAAATAAAAGTACAGCTAAGAATAGAAACAAGGGACCCATTGGTCACGGCCCTTAGCTGATTGTGACAGTTTTTAACTGCATCGTCATAGATTTTTTGAAGTTGCAATAAAAATACTATCCTCAGTGCTCAGGAACTAGGGCTCAATGACTGGGGGTGGGGGGTGGGGGGGGGGGGGGTTACAACACCTTTGGATATAAATACAGAACATGGAATTAAATTCAATGGTGCTTACAGGTACTGGTGGGAGTTACAGCACCTTTGCATATACGTAAAGGATAAAATTTAATTTAAATAAAATTATTTTTAAATATTAAAAAACAGGCAGAGAGAAGGAAAACAAAGCAAATAACTTTAATTTCCATTCTACTGAGACAGGAAATTATTGAACAAATATTTGCATTACATCCTATTTTTTCTTTTTTTAAGTCATTTTTTAAGTTTATAAATTTTACTAAATATTTACAGTATATCACATATATCTGAATATTTAAATTGATTCACAAATCTAAATTGCATCATAATTTGTACTTAATTTAGTCAGGTAACATCAAATAATGCACACAGATATTTTTCTTTTTTTTTATAAAATATATTTTTTAAATTTGCAAAGCAATAAATATATGAAAATAACTCCAGAATTCACAATTTATGCACTTTTATTTATCCATGATTTGTTTCATATATAATCAAATTAAGCCTACTGATGGGTTAAATTATATTTTGTTTAATTATTTAAAAGGAAATAATTTCTTAAAAATGCTACATCAGAACAACGTAGCATCTCTTGGATTAGTAATTGAATTAATATTTCAAGAAAAGTTGTGCACATTGGATCAAAAACAGCTTTACATTTAAAGAAATACAGTTGACAATAACAAACCATGTATTGCAATATAATTGGTGATGGTTATTGGGGGGGGGGAGGGAGTGTTAGGGTAGGGCCCATGAGAATAAGTGAATGTAATTACAGCAGGGGTGTTCTGCCAGTGCTGAATCACTAATAAGGTTACCTAGGCAAGGCTGTAGTGAGCAAGAGTTGGGTCTTGGATATACAAAATGCAAATACATTTGAGCATCTGAAAAACTTCAATAATTAGAATAATTTTTAAGCTTTTACTTTCAAATTTCAGAATTCAACAGATTAACTCCACATATATCCGGGCTGTGAAAAATAAATTAAATATACTTACGAGAAAAACACGCGCCATTGTCAAATTTGAGCAAAATTTAAGGTATCAATTTTATATTTTTGCTAATAATTTAAAAAATTTAAAAGATTTTGATCTAATTTTGGGTATACATGAATTAAATTTTGATTAATTAAAGTTATATTACTGCAAAAAGGTCCCTAGCTTTAACATTTTTTATGTGTTAAGTGACCAAATATTTGCCTGATTTTTTACAAAGTGCAATACGTTTGGGCCCATACCTTTTTTAAATTATATAATACAGATCTAATTTCTGGCATGTACATAGGAACTATATGGAGGAATATTTATGGTAAATATAAGGAAAACAGATGAGTGGTTTTGATATAAGGCAGTCTTGAAGTGTGAAAATAGGTTTTTATAAAAAAAATTGAGTTTTTTTCCTTAATTTCTTAAAGGAACGAAGTCACAAAGACCCAGTTTTCGGCTTGGTAGGAGATCTTGGGGACATCTCACATAATGCTGAATTTTGGATTCATAGGTCTTATGGTTTCAAAACGTGCCACATCTATGGACGGACAGACAGAGGGACGACAGACCATGGACCACGACTATAGCTTAGATGACTTATAGTCAGCTGAGCTAAAAAAAAATACAAACATGAGATTATCATTCTAATCTTATTTTTTTTTATGATAAAGTCTCTTTAAATGTGTTCTAATGACCATATCGAGGGTAGAACAGATTAAGATATAAATAACAGAAGGGCTGTTAGATACGCTACAACTGTACTAAATTAGCAATTCAACACTTTATAATATTCAATATTTCCTCTGTCTCAGACATTGTTTGGTATATTTCACTCACCTGTTCTAGAACCTTGTCTGTGAAGATTTCCTGTAACCTGGAGATTTCAACCACTTTCCCCTCTATCTGCCTAAAACGAAAGAGTGAAACATTAATTTACACACCAATTTGCTGATGGCCTGAATATAAAGTAAAGAAAAATGAAAGTGACCTAAAGTAATTTTTATGTAAAATATCTGTAGTAAGAGGAGCCCAATCTAGTGTGGAACAAATTTCCTTCACTACTTCTGCAACAGCTCAAACAATCAGAATTATTTTACCGTTTAAGAAGCAATTATGAATATATTATATTAGTCTTATAAATAAAGAAACATTGTTTTAGCTGTTTCTAAGTGGAACACTGTTTTTATTTGTTGTTATTAAGTGGAAGTATCCATTTTTCTTTAGTATTCATCTATTTATCAGTACAAATGCTCACACAGATAATGGATACAGGTAAGTTGAACTGCTCAGGAAAACAAAAAAATTTCTTTTTTATAACCCCAAGTGTACAAATGTATTTAATGTACCAGTAAAATATATCTGTATTGAAAAGAATGCCATCTAGGTGAATGCTGAAAAAAATTTTAAATCATCATACATGACCAAGTGCTGCTTTATACCAAACTAAACACACTGTGCAAGGTCATATAGTTCCCTTATCAAAACTAGATTACTGACATTCTTCTGCTTAATATGAGATTAGAAATATTTGAAAAATATTTCTGAGATAATGATATAATAAATGCATCACAAACAGAAGTATACTTGAAGATCTCTTACTTGACTTCATCCACGATACAATGCATGTCTTCTAATAACTGCTGGTTTTCTTGCTCAAACTGAAATACAGAATGGCAGATCATTGATGGTGGTGATTGGTGGTCAACAGAAATAATCTAAGGCCAAAAAAATAAAAGGTATGGTTCTCAGGCACAGCCTGCATCAATTTTAAATCCCACATCAATTTTTTTTTTCTATTTTCAAAAGAAACTTACAAATTTTCTTTCAAGAGGATAAAATAATACAATTTTGATAAAATTTCCTTTGTTTTGTAGTGCCTATTGAAACATACAAAAAAAGGTGAAAAAAAAAATTTGCCCACCCGCATGATTTCTGAAAGAAAGTGCCTGAGAACCAAACCTTATTTTTGCCTAATTAGGGCCCCTTATAGACATTACAGTTGCATTAAAGTTGTCAAGTTTTCCTTTGGTCCTTACTTGGTATCTCAAGAACAGTTCAAGCAGTTATTGTGAATATTTTTAATGAAGACTCATATCTATAAGATCAAATGAGATAATACATAATACAGAAAACACACTTATTTCATATAAAAGTAATACAATGTAAATATCCTAATACATATTGCAATATGGTACCAAATATTGCAATATATTGCAATACAAAATAACTTTGAACATAACAGATACAAAATTTACTTAAATAAATCCATACCAACTGTTGCTCTTCTGGTGTAAGCATATCATTTTCTGGCAATGGCATAGACTCTTCTATGGGGCTAGCATTATTGCCTACAAAAAAGTGTTTTTTTATGACTAAATCATGAGAACATTGTATATATTTCCATCTTATCTTTTAAATATCTGCTTTCAATATATATATATATATATATATATATATATATATATATATATATATATATATATATATATATATATATATATGAATCTATATATACTGCATAATTAAGTTTAACGATATACATCACAGTGATGTTCATCATTTATCTTTTTTGCTGGCACTCTGGTGTACACAGCTGACCAGTGAAAAGATTACTGTGCTATGATTATTTCCTTTATATCATACTGCAATATTATTTAAAAACACAGAAAGCTCTCTGAAGAGACAGAAAAGAGAGAGAGCAAGAGAGAGAATGGGGAGTGGGTGACTTAAAGAGAGATATCTTAGTGTTTGTTAACACTGTAAGTCCAATTAATCATTAATTTAATGGGGATTTGATGCTATATACAAACAGTAAAATACAATTTATTAAAATCATTATTGTTATCTCGTTACAAAATGATGTACATATTTACTTGAGCTGGCCTTGGGTTCTTCAGCTTTGGATTTTTTCTGGTTTGGTATTTCTTGATTCAATAATGACCTCCTTGGCAATATCTTTTCTGGCTCCAATCGTGATCTGAAACACACTTTTTTTGTAAAACTTTCTGGATATTATATTGTATATTTTTTAAATTTTGTTGTTGTTTGAGAGACTGTCTGAATTCCTATATGCTTGCTTAAATGAGTATGCATATCAGCGAAATTCTTTTGATAAAAAAACTTTAGTGACAGGGCACCAAAACACACTTCCACTCACTTAAAGTTATATCATGGTGTTAACCAGGCCCAGTGACTACTACACCTACTGGTTATTTTGTGTTATCATCCCTTTGCTGATCATAACACCAAGGAACCCAAAAAAAGGCACACTCATTTGTGAGTAAAACAAAGCCCTGAGGCATGGCCTTCCCATTAAGCCTGCATAGAGCTAAGGGCAGGGGCTGAACATGAAAATTCAGATTGCTCCTCCATTGAGATGGGAACTAATGATCTCCTGGCTTTGTGTCCAGAGCTCTCTCACTAGACCACAGAAGCCTGTTTCCTGCAGATTATGTAAATTGTTCTTTTGAGCAATGAATATTCTCTAGAACAGGTCAGTTAATTGACAATGAACAACAAAGTCAAATTCATAAAGGTAGTACACCCAATTACCAAATCAAAACACATATTAAGCTTTTTTTTTACAAAGTGGCTTTTTACTTCTGCATGGCAATTAACACACTCCATTAACACACTAAATTCTAGCACTGTCAAAGCCTTTGAAAATTTTAAAGGATTTTTTACCTTGTCAGAACCTTGAAACTAGTCATACATATATATACACTTTGATAAATCCAAGATTTGTACAGGACATATTGCACCTACATTCTCTTCCTGTCCACTACTCTCTTGACCCGTACAGCTCTCTGTTCACTGTAGATCTTGCAGACAGCTGGAACATACAAAATATCTTTGTACAACATTCTACTAATTCCAATAATGCTCAGTATTTAAATATATGTGACAAGGTTTGATATTTATGGATGCAAAACATTGTGTTATTATATGTATCTACCAAAAAGCAAGATCAGCAAAACTTGCCTTTGCCAACAATTCAAAAATACCCATTTCCTTCCTTTACATTTAACAGATGATGCTGACACCCTCAATGATCCGCCATCTTCGATGATCCACCAACCTTGCTTATGGTCAACATTTTCTCTACCCCAAAATTAGCGAATAAACCGGAGTAGACTGTATTCACAAATGTACAGTCACTTATGCATGAATGAGCCCAGGAATTTGGGCCGAATAAGTTAATGCCAAAAGCTTGCATTGCTCAGAAAGCAGATTTCTAATTATAACTGTGAAATATTTTCTGTTATGCCCTCTGATATTCCTACATTTATTTCCAAAGCTGCCTTTAGATTGATTTTTTAAGATTTACAGATAGCGTAACTATTTATGCCACATACCTTTAAGATATTCTTCTATCAGGTTGAATACACCATCTCTGTGCATCTTTACTTGGTGTGGTATTTTATTGTTTCCTGCTTAAAAAATGACATAAAACCAGTGCAAAAAATAATCAGATCACACACAAATGCTGCCAGGAAAATTAATTGGTAATTAAAGTAAGAACAGTTCATTTATAGCTGACCACAGCATATTCTATCAACTGTAATAATATTATTATGTTCCCATCTTAGACATCCAAAACATAAACAGCAACTGATGCAAAAAAAATGTTTAAAATTGTATGTGTAAGTTATATCAAAGATTTTTATTCCAAGCATAGCTGATATGAATGATTTAACTGAAATATTACAAATAATTCTAATACAATTAAACATTATCAAATGCAAATTACTCTAAAATTTGCAATTGAACACTAATGCATTACACAGAAAGTAACTAGATATTTCTTGGTGACGCAGGTGCCATAGTATCCCCAGACAATTAAACCCCCCCCCCTTTAAGAATAGGCCCCCCATCTTTAGCAACAATTAATATCAGACCACTCTCATAGAAAAGGTCACTCTAAAAGAAAAGGTCATAACCCCAATTTCAATATACATCATCCCATAATCCATGTCTATGTATATGCATAATATTAAAGAAATATGTCCATTAGTTTTTGACTTAAGATGCTCACAGTACTGTTAAGTGGCAATGATGGGGGTATTAAACGGCAAGAAAACAAGTAAAAGAATAACAGGTGGCACCACCTGTTTCCGGTACATGACAATACTATCCAAGATCTTTGGTCAAGTTGATTTTTGGACCAATCCATGCATCCCTTATTGAGATATTAATGATTTTGTGTGATTTTCACCATATATGACAATATTCAAGGTCAAGGCCACTCTCATAGGAAAGGTCATGACACCAATATATATATACATCATACCATAACCCATATCTATGTATATGCATAATATAAAAGGAATGGTATAGGTCGATTTCTGCTGCCGACGATATCTGCCACTGGCCTCAAATCGACGATATTGGCCGCCAGCGCCCACCGGGCAACCATTTCGGCCGCAACCCCTACGATGCCATTGCTGGGCTCTAACTCTGGTCAGGCAACCATATTGGCTGCGGCTTGGGCGATGGAGCACCATTTCAGCTGCTGGGCTACCTCATTACTAGCCGACATTCTTCTGGGCTACCTAATTACAACATACAAGGCTACATACTAAGTCCTAGCTGATTAAACCTTCAATGTGAATTTAATCATTGGAAGAACTCAAGCGCACACATTTCAGTACAGACATTCACACAAACACCTTCAAACAAAAAAAATCAGAAATAAACAGAAATAAATAAGCAAACAAAACTTTATACATTTTTTTTTATTCATTTTATTACATATATTATAAATAACAAAATTACATATGTTTATTTAATTCAAACAAAATCTAAATTACTGCAATTGAGAAATCCAACTATAAATCATAACTCTATATACAGAGGTCACAATAGAAAATTTTCAATCCGGAAATATATACAACTATGACTTAAAACTATAAACATCTTGCTAACAAATTATAAAGTAAACTCTGAAAAAAACTGGGCTACTCCTGGAAAAACACAAACCTAATTCCAACTATCACAGTCGATTACATAATGAACGAGCAGGGAAACGGGACAGCACGTTAGTCGCTGGCTTCTTAGAGGCCTGTGCTCTTTGTATACCAGGTCAAGGATTCTTGGTTTATCACACCTGCACTTTGTGGCGGTTGCTCTTGCAACTGAATATTTTTTCACAGCAACAATTATCGCTGAGCAATTAAGTGAAGTTCAAATGTATTTATTTCAAATAGATTATACAAATAGCACAATGTACTGATTGACGATATAATCATTATATATATATATATATATATATATATATATATATATATATATATATATATTTATATATATCATGATAAAAATATATCCTATAAACATTAAGATTGAAGTGAGGAGTGTAAAATTATAACATGATCAAACTTAATTAATCGTATATATCACTATCAGAGGATTTATTAAACATGTTTATATACTCATACATTGGTTCGGTTCACAGTTTATTAGAAATGCAGCAATTATATACACAAACACACACACATATAGAACTATATATATAAAGTATAAAAGTATATATATATACATTTATATTATTTTTTGGTAGTGCCTTTTAATTTAACTTTTAACTTTTGCTTCAAATATGTCACAACAATTGAAACCTGGTTTGCAATACTTTCATATGCATTTGTGAACGAAGTTACAGGACAAAGTAATGTTCTTTATTATTCAATGCAAGTACATGTGTTGTAATTCGAGATTTTTACTGAAGCTTGTTTCTTATATATATGACTAATAATATTTTGAATAAATATATATTTTTATTAAGTCCATCATATTTCTTGTTGAAAAAGCTAGTTCTAATTATGATGAATCCGTGTTTGTAGTAATGAGGTAGCCAGCTGGCCGTAATGGTGCCCAACCGCCAAAGTCGCGGTCGATATGGTTGATTGACTAGAGTCAAAGGGGACACTTTTATCAAAATGGTTTTGCTGGCATTTCTAAGGACATTAACCAATAACTACTGAATGTACCATGTACCTTCTCCTTTGAGAGACTGTATTGCCTCCCTGCAGGTTCTGATGAATGTCTGAGCATCGGTGTCAATCATGTCTCTCTCTGCATCCGTCATCTTGGAGTCCTCACTCATCAGGAGACTGGAACAACAGCATACAAAAAGGATTTGTATTCTAAAATCTTTTACTTATTTCTTGATCAATACATTCATATGTACACATCACATAATCTGATTCATAGTCTCTATGATACTAAACTGATTAACCACAAATGAAAATAATAATCATATAAACATGTGATTAAGTGAATAAATCTGGAATGTTTCATATTCAAGGTATTTACTATATATATACATATAGTCCAGCGTGGCTATGAGAGTAGGCTGAAGTAGCCCATTCAAGGTCAGTGGTTTCTCTGGGTTACTGAAGACCACCAATGGAGCCATGGAGGATGCCTTATATTAGTTATTATAACTAGTTGTACAATCCATGTAAACAAATTAATATATATATTATATATATATATATATATATATATATATATATATATATATATATATATATATATATAAATTAATAAATTAGTGGTAGGGTTTGGTTTTAAAATCATAATCAATGTTTGAAAAAAAATTTTCCAATGATCCATAATTAATCGGTTTTTTATATCCTTTCTATATTACCTTGATATCTGCTGTATAATAGTACCTTAAATATTGACCCCAGTAAATTGTGTGACATGTTCAAGGGTATTCAAAACAAAACTATTAATCCACCCGCATCTAAGGTTGACTTGCTGAAGGATGATTGTTGGCGGCACAAGATTCTGCTTTGATGTTGTTCGTTACTTTGTCTTCATACATCTCTGACAGGATTAGATTCTTATCCTTGCAGACATAACCATTTTTAATTGATTATGCAAAGTACAATCAATTTAATTGTTTTTGAAAGAAAATGACCAATCACAGACTTAATAGGCACACCACATATATATAACAGGAAGCATATATGATTAAGACATTCAGCTTATTCATATGATGTCACTATCAATTCAACAGTAATTGCTCAGCTAATGTCACACTGAAAACAATAAAAATACATTGTGTCACAAAGTTCCTGTGGTCTGTATTGCCTTGTGTGATGCCTCCGAGGATCTGGGAAATGTCTGCAAGAGACTGATACCACTCAAATTTCATTTTTACTTGTAGTTAGTGTCAATAAAGGTTTTATTAAGCTCTTTGACTCTTCTCTTTGTTTAAACCACGCTGGTATGAAAGTCAGTCCTTAGAAATTCCTCAACAACTTGAGACATAATAAAAGAACCTAAAGTATGATGCAGTTTCAGTATTTGACTGGAATATGACCGTGACATCTTGGAACGATAAAAAAAAAGTCAGCTGAGTAAAAGATGACAAATATAACAGGAATTTGACGTACCTGCCAGATTGAAGATATGCTTTCCTGTGCTGCATTAGAAAATCCTTCAGCTTAGATATTCCTCCCACCTGCAAATAAACAATGTAAAAATCAATATCTTTACACACAAGTAGTAGGCCCAAATCATCTCATCTTGTCTCCATTTCAACATTGAAAGTTCATCCAATTTGTTTGGTTATTTACTAAGGATTCAGAGAACAGGGCTTTAAATAGTAAGAAAATTTGAAGAATCATGGACGCTCAGGCAAAAAATTTTTTTGGAGTCCAATCTGAGTTTTTAGCGTCCCAAGCAAAGATTATGTATGTGTTCAAGTTTTGAGGGTTATGTAAAATTCTTTTTCATATTTTATGTAATTATCATATCATTGTATGATGAGAAATCATGTCATTATATGAATATTTGCTTACAGTGAAATGTTAGCCTCAGATATTAATGCAGCCTTTACACAACTGACAGGTTCAGTATAGGCTTAAGGTAATGGTCATTGACTTCTACAAGGTGCTGAAGCCAGAAATTATTATAGTCCCATGGGACACTTGGAACTGAGCATCAGTAAGAGATTTTGAGCATCAGAGACGCTTACCCCCCCCCCCCCCCCATTTCTGTAAGCCTGAGAGAACCATGTGTTTTGACCAGAATAACTGTCTTTGTATTCACCAGATGTCAATCCCATAGGAGTCAAGCACAAACTCAAAAGTACAATATTCCACTCTTCCAGCCGTCAAATCAGGCTGGAAAGTTTGTCACCGCTAAATGCGTAAATCACAGCCCCACCAACGGGGACAACTGATGATCGGCTGCAGAACACCTCATCATGAGAATGAGTGTTCAAATCCAGACAGAGATAAATCATGTTGGGAAATTATTAATAAGACCAAGTTGCGGCTCCTTTGTAAACACAGAGCCACAGGCTGCTGTCTTCATTTATCTAGTGGATGGGAACAAATGCATCTTCAGATGATCACCCAGTTTAAGTACACCTTATCCTGAGTGTGGTGAACCAGGAAGATTGTTTCAGGCAGCGCAGTGCAGCGCATATGTTACATCATGCTGTGAGTGTCCTTGTAACTGGACCACTTGCTACACAATCCACTGGCTACACAGGTTGTTTCCAGGATTGTTTCTGCCAGCCAGGTGCATGTGTCACATTTTAGCCTACTCAGTAAGCCTCCCAGTGAGGCTCGTATCCCAGTGAGGCTTACGAGCACTCTATTGAAAATATTGGTGTGCGAGCGAGGACACAGAAATTTAGATAAATCAGATAATAAGCTTTAAATAAACAAACGTGGGTCTCAACTGGGTGTGTGAACCATTTCTAAAAAGTGTAAACTAGAAAATTTGCAGGTGGCTACTAGCTCCGCTTGGAACCATTGTTTTGCTTGCACTTTTGTTTTATTTACTAGAATGCACTATTTTAGGGACCAGGCATGCTTGGAATTAAGTTGGATATCCATGATGAATGAGCCTGAAACCTAAAAGCCAATCAGGGGAAGAACTTTGACAACTGGCTTCTCCCTGAGTCCTTGACCCTAAAGCAACATGTCATGTTTGGTTAGAAACCTGCCAGCATTGCTTCTTAACTTTGCACCTGGAACATGTGTTTCATTTTCTTATTCGAGCAAGAAAACAAGTGAGGAGTCGTAGTTAAGGGTATTGTATGTTAGCTAGATTATGAATGGTAATTTGGCTAAAGGAGGGACATTTAGTAATATCAGACAGGGCATCACAAGAATGCATGCAGTGCTCTCCGTCTCTGTATTATAGAGACGGACACTCTGTCTAGTCACATTTCAGCTTGGTGGGTCAGGAAGTTAGCATAGTCCGCCACGTACGGACTACATTTATCTGTGATATGGAGTCCGACCGTCTGGCGGTGAGAGTTCACCCTGCGGTACATTGAGGGACCTGTAACATGAAATACCACTGCTTGTTGTGCGATAGAGAAGCAATCTTTTATTTATATATAAAAATAAACTTATTATATATCAAATTAAATCGATATATCACCTTTATGTGTGCCTGTAAATGTTTTTTTATGCTTTGAACTTCCGGGGTTCAGTTGTTGCAAGCGCAACAGGACACCGCCGGAAAAGGAATTCCATGCAAATTAGGTGGGCAAACTATGCAAAAAAATGAATTCAGAGGGGCTTTTCCCAGGAATGCCAGTGCCGTGCACCAGGATAGACCATATTTTCATAAGCATCCTTCCCATCATACATCACGTGTTGTCAATGATGCTAATTTCCTATTGGCTGTTCAAACTTGAAGGCTCCAGTGGCCCGATGGAAATGAAGTAATATCTGACTTCATTCAGAGTAAGTGCCCATACTTTATACATACTGATCATGCAGCAAAAGTTTTAGTCCCAACGGGGTGCAAGCATCTGTAACAATTATAATATGTGGGGTTTGTTTAGTGTCCTC
This sequence comes from Sipunculus nudus, assembly GCA_026874595.1. Taxonomy (NCBI): domain Eukaryota; kingdom Metazoa; phylum Annelida; class Sipuncula; order Golfingiida; family Sipunculidae; genus Sipunculus; species Sipunculus nudus. The sequence goes on along the minus strand of CM049306.1, from coordinate 33,181,904 downwards.
ACACTTCACAAGGCATATACGTGTCTGAGGGGTTGTATGGATCCGTAAAAACTTGGATAGTATAGACTCTCCCCGCCAGAGGCTGCAGCGCTTATATTGTTTACTATATATGTCAGCGCTGCAAGACTGCAGCAAGAAGTTAGCAGTGATAATGTAACATGTGCACTGCACCCTGCTGGTTGAAACTACCCCCCCCCCCCCGGCTCACCATTGTCAATGAGTACATGTGTTCCTTCCCACTATGTTTACAACAGAGCCACAACTGGGTCTAAAAATAGATATGACGAAATAAGCATAGAATTTAGAAATTATCTTTATTTTTCACACCTCAAAATGTAGACCGAATTCTGAACAGGCACCCAACCAGTTTCAACAGTGTGTTTTTAGGGGAAGAGACCGATTTTTCTATAAATATAATGCCACTCACCACATCTTTAGCTCTCACTGCGAACTCTCCTTTCGGCCTGGTTTGACTCAAAATGTTAGAGATGCCAGGTACCGTCTGTCCCTGCGACTTCAACCTTGAGCGTATGGACTTAACAGTAGCTTTGAACAGATTTGTCTGATCGGCCATTTTGGTCGGCACTTCGTAGACGCAGTGCTCTGTCCGATGTGTCTGACAGTCTCCTGAAACACTAGGTTTTTCGCGAAAAGTGGACCTGACGTTTGCTGTCAGAGTTGAGGACGTGTGTCGCCTGGTCTTGGGGGTGTCGCATAAAATATCAAATTGGGCAATGTTTTCCTCGCGATCATCCTGCAAAGTGTCCATTTGTATACTTAATATGTATCACTTTCTTTATTCAGATAACTTATCTGAGTTGTAAAATATTATCTAATTTATAAAACTTAGATTTTGTGTGCACATTTTACATTTTAAACCAAGTTGTAACATTTATTGTTATTGGGTTGTATATTTTACTGTTTTAAGCATAGGGTGTAATAGAATATAATGACATTTTGACTAATAAAAGGAGTAAGATAAGATAAGATAAGATAAGATAAGATAAGATAACATTTATTAGCCTTCAGTTCAAGGAATTTGTTGTTGACTTGCAATTCATTACATAAAAAAATAAATAAGTAAATAGATAGATAAATACATAAAAATAATACAAAAATACATAAAAATCACACATAACATATTGATGCATGTAAAATTAAGCATGTAAAAATGATAATTCTGCAGGTAAAACACATAATTTAACCTCATTTGGGCATATAAATGACAACGATAATTATTCACACCTTTTTTCTGGAAGTGGAATAACTTTAATGTTAAGATAATTTAAGCAAAAATCAGTTTAAACTTCAGCGTACCATATGATAAGTATCAAAATCTTGATTATTAAAAACATTACTACAGTTTTATTTAATCTATGTCCTTTCTTGGTTGTACAGGTCGCAGGCTGATAGTCAGATACGGTCCTTTGGACGACACTATTGCATTTATTTATTTTTTTTTGGGGGGGGCGGGGATATTTTTACTCAACCATAAAATCGACGATTGTTATATATGTGTGCCCACGCGGAATTGGCCCTGCCAGCGAAGGCTTGGTTTAACACACGAGTTTGTTATAATCAGAGAGTCAATAACCACAGTCATGTTTTTGTTTGCGACTTAAAAATGCTTTGCTCCAATCTATTCAAAGCCAACTTATGATCACTTTGGTTTTTGATGTGTTTATGAAGTGTAGTGCGCCAAGTACAGTGACTGGGCCCTGTGGGTACGTAATTGCATGGCTGCATGGAACTATGACGTCGCGGACAGAATTTAGAAATGACTTAAATTAAGAAAAGTATGCTGTTTTATTCTTTCTTGAAAAAAATGAGGCTGAAAATTTTTATTATGATGGTACATGTAGTTCCGAAATTTACATTAACTTTCATGAGACATTTTGATATTACTTAAATAACATAAAAAAAAATTCATGGTAAGTAAAAGTTTTCAGATGTTAATATGGTTCAATATTTTCCTAATAAAACTGTGTGAGATCAGCTTTATTTGTACTATCATTTTGAGGTGTATTTTCTGAAATGCTTATATAATGGGATTTGATATAAGTTTACTTGAAATGAATTTTAGGCAGTTGCAGGAAGGAGGTCCTCTTACCAGGGGCATCAATATAGGGGGGGGGCATATACCCCACACACACACACACACACACACACACACTTTTTGGCAAGGGGGGATGGTCAATGTATTCATCCCCCCCCCCCCGTTTACCAGAGAATACTATTTATATGTAGCAAATGAAATATATTAATAAAAAAGTTTAGACTTAGGTTCCATTATGAGTTTACTATACTATGAAATATTATATATTGAGCTGGTTTAGAATTAATTTATAGGCCTACTGGAACCATGATACCTTATTTTCTAAAAACCTTATATTTAATCTTATATTAACCTTTTAAATTGTAATATATTTGAAATGTGATTAAGTATATATATAAGTATATATATATATATTGTGTGTGAGTGTGTGTGTGTGTCTGGGTAGGTGTTATCTCCCCCACCCCCACAACCCCACCCTGGAAAACGGATTGACGCCTCCTATAATGTTATTGAAAATACTTGAATTTAGACTGTATGGAAGCATCCTGGAGCGATTCTAATTGGTCTAAATTCAATCAGACTAAAGACACTGAAACCCCTTTAAATCATCTAAACATATCATATATCGCAGCGTGTCCAGGTAGAATCGCTTCCATTGACTTGTTTATTATTTCATATATATATAAAAAGGAAAACATCTTCACGGTTACGTTCCCTCTCTCTCCCTCTCCCTCTCTCTCTCTCTCTCTCTCTCTCTTTCTCTCACACACTCTATTTATACACACACATAGATACACACTTAAGTCAGTATAATTATAATAAACTCTCCAGCAGATTTAAGTTAATATTTATTTAAAAATTATATAACGATCAAACATCTGACTTGTTTACATAAATTGGCAGAGAAAACACATGCTGAGGTAATGCCTTGACTCAGTCCGTGCTCTCACTTCGCAGATGATCACAAGTTCTTGAGTCTCCTAGCGTGAAACAGTAAAGCATTGATATAAACATCATCAGTATACAGCCACAACAAACAGTTAACTTATTCAGGCCCTAGAGCCTCGTTCACACAGGGACTTCCTGCGGAATAATATATATATATATATATATATATATATATATATATATATATATATATATTTAACTCATGATTTCCTGAAGGCGTCGAAGATGAGACCGCATGCCTCAAAACAAGGATCAAAACAGCAGTGTATACATAGACTCCAGAATCTCTTGCAGGCCAGACATTGCATCTCCAAGTCTTTGTAGAACGGTGTGATGAACCAGATGTGATAGAAGGCGAGCACAGCGAACTCACAACCCCAGTACGCTGCGATAAAGATGCCGTACCAGAAAGTCAAGATTTTGTAGGTGACGTTCTTCCAGAAGTTGAAGCATTTGAAGCTGAGTCTGTAACAGCAGTCGATGCTGTGGATGTCATCGGGTTCAGCGATCAGCTCCTCAAAGGCAAACTGAAATATAACGTTTTCACTGTTAGAAACATCGATTTTTATATACCGGTTTTGTTAATATAGCAGGTTTGTGTTCAAATGCATATTATTTCATTGAAAACTGTTGTTTTTGCATCTAAATACAGATCTGCCACCACAGCGATATCTAAAATATACCTTAAAATATAAAATGTATTCTTGTTAGAAACAACTATTTCAAAACCTGGATTACTGAGTCAGTTAAACTTCTTGCTACTGAAATAAATGTTTACTTCTATTAAAGTGTGTAAAAGTAACATATGTTCTGTTCCTTCCGTTTATTCTTATATACTCAATGACAGTCCGTGCACTTTGAATTGAAGAATTATCAAGGAAGTATATATATATATATATATATAATAATAATAATAATAATAATAATAATAATAATAATAATAATAATAATAATTTTCTTATAAGTGTCTTATGTGAGTGTTTTAATGGATATCTTTATAAATTAATCGATAAAACAACTTATGTAACTATTGCTCAATAAAATTCGAAATTATAACAGTACATTCTTATATATCCTATATGATGTAAAACTCAGAAAATTTACTATTTAGTAAATATCTTTAAAAAGTCTGGATAAGGAAACCTACCGTCCCAAGATGTCTGTTGATTTCATTTGGATCCCTCTGCACAAGATCGGGTTCTCGTTCCAGTCCAAGTACCATGGTGACTTCAAAATGAGAGCTGATACTAACTTCTGTCGTGTTCTGGTTAGAATGGATGATTTTATTCCAGTGACGGCCAGTACAGATGTTAGACGTCTATATAGTCAGACACTAGTCGTTTGTTTGTTACAGCGTGACGGGTTTCATGGTTACTGGCCTTACTTTTTGTATGAGCACGTTTCAATGATTGCCTCAACTCTGTCAGACGCGTATAGTTAATTAAGAGGCCACACGCCTTAATGATAAATTGTGATGGCGCCATAATGAGAAAAGGTCAAGATGGTACCTGTTACTTAATTAATTTAGTGTGCTCACCGTTTTCTCAGTTTAATTATTCGCGAAATTGATGACATATAAAACGCGGCATACATCTGCCAATTAATATCATATAATGGTTTATGATAGCCAAATTACGGACTTTTTCATGACATTCATAGGAAATTAATGATTATAGCTAATATTAAAATGTGATATGAAACAATTTTCGTAGGCAAATATTCGCAGTTTTCTCGCACTTTATTAATTCTAGGACATTATGACATATCATGCCCAGCATCTGACAATATCTAATAATAAAAAAAAATGTTATAGTTAAAGAATTCAGGCTATCCATCAGAAAATATAATGGGTACAGCATGTCAATAAACTATGACCAAACGGAAAGCATGAATCATTGTGACGTAAGGTCCCCGGGTGTCCCTGTTTAAAATTTTAAATCTCTTTATAAAGTCGGATAGCACTGCTACATTTAATGAAAAGTTTTTTGCCGCTTATATTTGTATAAAGTAGAACGTCGTTTTTCCGGACGCCGTTTTTAAGAAAATTCATAGTTATAAAGAGTTTCTCCGTTGCCTGGCTAAAGTTTTGAATAATATAACAATTATAAGAAGTTTAAATTAATTCAACCTGTATATACAAAATATCATTCCATACAAAGTGCCCATATAAAACGGCACAATATGAAAATGATTACATAAGGAAAACAAATTTTTGCATTCTTTGTTTGCATTGAATCATTAAAATAATTGTTGACACAACGAAAGCATAATAACATTATGGTAACATGATTGCGACGATTTATTACTTGATCGATATAATATTTAGAAATATCGCAATCTAAATAACACAATTACGACTTTGTTTTACACATGAGTTTATTTAGTCTCCATTGCTCCCCGGCTGTGCAGCTGAGTATAAGATCATAGACTATGTGAAAATAATGCACCACTACACCAGTTACCTGTAGAAGTGGAAAGTGCTCAGTGCCCAAAGTCTATATACCATCCACACTATGAAAATAATTCGACTTATCTCCTTGATAATACAAACATCTTCCAATAGATGGCAGCATCGGGATATGTCTATTTATTACACGAGCAACAACCAGGCACCATGACCCCATGATTTGCCAAATCGTGCGTTCCTCACAGTGGCAACATATTTTTGAATCTCTCCTCTCCGATCTCTCCGATTAGTTATTATATGGTCAATGAACGATGTAATGGTATCACCTATATATGAATAAATGAACCAAGGCTTTACATACATTGTTTTTACTTGCTTTTCTGTTCTTTCTTCCCTATACTGATAATTTTACGTTATGTTTTAAAATTGAAGTGACGTTATAAAAACATTGTAAAGAGGGTAACAAAAAGTTGTATACATTGTCTCTTTTTTTCGTCTATCGGGTTATCTATTGACACATCCATATGTCTCTTTCAACAAATTAATTATCTCACTATTCGGTATGAATTATTTGCTGTTAATTAGTACCATCCAAGGGGTTTCTCTTTGATCTTAAAATCGATAAACTGACTCGTAATCAGATTCAACGATAAAATGCTAAGTGAGAGACAGAAAAGCCGCCGTATTCACATTGCCTCATTAATTGTGGCTATATCTTACGTAATCGAGACAATCAAGTTCAGGCTTTGAAAGAAAGTGAGGACGTGTCCCCAGAGAAACGGTTATAGTGCATGACAAACAGATGAAGACATGGCGCTTATATAAACCCGTTGGTCCTTTTACGTTCACTACTCGAGTACAACCAACGGCGATACACCAACAGAAGTTCAGCATCTCTCCGCGAGAGGTCACCATGGTACTTGGACTTGAACGTGAACCTGATCTGCTGTACAGAGACCCAAATGAAATCAACAAACATCTTGGCTCGGTAAATTATATTTTCATTACGTTTAGTTTTGTTTTACACATACTCCTCAAACTAATTAAGATAAAACTTAAAACATGGTAAAAAGGGATTTTGCATTTCAGAGTGTATTTTGTTTACGAGGTAAAATGAATATTTACATATATAAACACAGATGTGATATGATTTCTCTAACGGAAGATTGCGTTTACTTTCTACATGCAGGAATCTATAAACTGAAAAAGAGTAGGGTTCGTTATTCACCACTGCTGTTCCAAGAACGATTTTATTCATAACAATATATATCAAGCAGTAAAGACTTGTCTGAATCATGTCATTTGGGCGCGTTACATTATGGAGAATTAAAACGTATACATGTTATATGAGGGATATTCAAAATATTTATTTAAAAAATTCTATTTTAGTTCACCTTTGAGGAGCTGATCGCTGAACCCGATGACATCCACAGCATCGACTGCTGTTACAGACTCAGCTTCAAATGCTTTAACTTCTGGAAGAACGTCACCTACAAAATCTTGACTTTCTGGTACGGCATCTTTATCGCAGCTTACTGGGGAGTTGAGTTCGCTGTGCTCGCCTTCTATCACATCTGGTTCATCACACCGTTCTACAAAGACTTGGAGATGCAATGTCTGGCCTGCAAGAGATTCTGGAGTCTGTGTATACATTGTTGTTTCGATCCCTGCTGCGAGGCATTCGGTCTTCTTTTTGACGCTTTCAGGAAATCCTGAATTTAGACAGTTATCTATTTCAAAAGAAGCTCCTGAGTAAAGGCGGCTGTAGGACCTGAATGAGTTAATGTTCGTTGTGGTTGTACTGATGATGGTTTGTCTCAGTGCTCTACTCTTCCACACTATTAGAATTAACTTTCCGGTGAAGAAAATGGTAATCATCTGCAGAGTGAGAGCAATGCTGGAGTCAATTAAGATATTACCTCAGGATGTCTATATGTTAAACGATAGGATGCTTGTTCGTTATACAATTTGTAAATAAATATTAACTTAAATCTGCTGGAGAGTTTATTATAATGAAAATGACTTATGAGTGTGTGTGTGTGTGTGTGTGAGAGAGAGAGAGAGAGAGAGAGAGAGAGAGAGAGAGAGAGAGAGAGAGAAACGGGGAAGGGAGACAAGGCGTTATACCCTAAAGATGGGTATTCCAAATCCCATTATATTACCATTTACGATATTACACCTCAGCATAGTATCACATATTAAGCTGATCTCATGCAGTATTAATAGGAAAACTATATAAAATATCCCAAAACATTTTTCATTTACCAATAACGATATGTACACATATATAAAATGAAATTTACCTTTTTTTTTATTCAACCAAAATTTATAATTTTAAGCAAGAGAGACAACTGGTTTCAGTAGATTGTCATTTGACTCGTGTTTATTTTTTTATCCCGCTGAAAAGTGTGTTGCTGTTATTTGGTGCGTAAAATAGCACTCTGTAAAATATTGTTTGAATAATATCAAACGTATATATCCATGCTTCGAGGCATTTGGTCTGCTGTTTGACGCCTTCAGAAATTCATGAACGTCGTCCTGATGTTATAAAGGACAATAACATCTTTCAGGTATATTTATTAACTCTCTACATGCGGTAGTCGAAGATTACCTATACACTTTTATAAGGGACATACTGTGTCCTATTCGGTGACTTTAGAACATTTTGCCATACAAACACATCATAATATATTTCTTGACCTTTCTGCAGTTTTTGATGTTTTTATTTTTTTAAATAAATGTTAACCCTTTAAAATGCACAAGTCGTTGTTTTATCTTAATTATCAATGCTCTTCCTAAACCATACATCAACATGAGGAGATCGAGTTACGAGAGTGTGAGATATTTACAGTGTAAGATATTTTACACAGATATCTTATTCGGTGCTTTTTAATGATTTTCTCTCCAAAGACATTACATTTTCGGTTACTTTAACAAAGCATACCTTAAGTGAAATGCACGATAGTTATCCAACTGTTCACTAAAAAGCCCTTAAAGGCTCCATGAAGATGCAAATATTTTCGTCATTTCTGACGCCTCATGGCCTACGGGTATACTGTCGATTGACACAGCTTTTTTAATATACTTTCTTACAACACAAAACATGAGCGAGATAAGTTCCGTTTTAACTCGGCATATTGGTAAACCACTCAGCATATTTGTTGAATTTCTGACCACATGAATACAAGCATTGCAAGGTTGTAATCATTTTTACAATAATGGTTGGTAAGGGCAAGTTTTTGCCAACTACTATTGTAATAACGGTCATTATTGTAATAATTATTACAACGGCCTGATATGACATGGAACTATTAATTGTTACGACTCCGTTGTGACCTTCCAAGAAAACAAAAACTAATTGTCTCGAGTTTCACGATTTTCTACGAATCACGGTGTCTCACGGCGTTCAATCCTGTTCTACTATGGCCATATGAATAAAGAAAAACAGAATTTTAATGATGAAAACAAGAAATAAATAAGAGCAACGAATCATTGATTCGATGTGGATATTTATTAATTTGCGAAATGGTGAGATGGATCAGACCCAAAAACTGATGTATGGGGATAAGGTTTCAACTTGGCACAGACCCATCTACCGAAGTTTATTTACTGATATTAATTATAGTTATACATCAAATTATTGTCAATATAATAAAATTATCTATATTAAATATTTTTAAGATATATTTTTATTAAATAAAGATAATATCCATACACAAATGTTAAATGTTTTATTTTCAAAGTTTTCATGTAGTGAAAAACTATAAGGATAAAATCTTTGTTCAAGGTATAAAACCATTCAAGGTTATAAACTTTTCATTCATCAATTGCTTTGCTTTCTTCATATGATATAACATCTAAAAATTTGAACATGAACTCTCTCTCTCTCTCAATGGTAGGCACTCAGGCATAATTCGGTATGATTTGGGGACATATATAGGAATGTTTTATATCATTTTAATCTTTGTAACTGATTTACAGTCCTTTTTTGGGGGGTTTAACAAGTTGTATACCTTAGTAGAACTCAAACCTGTAGATGTTTATCGGGAGCCCAGGGAATCAGAAAAATATACAAGCGGTATGACTCAGGGATCATATAGAGGAGCATTTACATGTACTTCATTCTGTTTTTCTTTTTCTTTTCATCAAGGGTGTATGCCTGCATCTGTAGATCTTGATCGGATATTGGGTCCGACCCATCTTAAGTTATGGTTTCCGTTTCCATCTTAAGATGAGCGACCGAATATCCGATAAAAATCTTGAAAATACACACTGTCCATTATATATACTTGCAGGATTGAAATATATTAATTAGAAAACGTATCGTTGATGATAACACAAAATTTATTTTATTTATATGCTTGTTAAATATTATAAAAAAATACTTCAGAATAATTTTTTAATTAAATCACGTTAAAAGTAAACGCCTGTATTAAAAATAGCAGTATTGGTTTTTAATTTAGTCAAGTACTTAAATAATACCCAATACCCAATAATAATAATTTTTCTGTATTTCAACATATATATGACAGGACATATTTACACACACTCTTTAAACTGTCTTGAGACCTCGCAATTAAGTCCTTTGTTGATGCAGTTTGTTTTTTACCTAATTTGCCCACATATTTTTATTTCTTGTTAGAAGTAGTTTTCATGGTCCATTTGTGGACAAAACTTAACATTAAATCATTAAAGTGTGTTCAACTTGTGTACAATCATTGTGTTTTGACAACATACATTTTTTTTTACAAGAGGCGGTCTAGCATTTTCTTCAAAACTACCATGTGCATATTTATGAAATTTCAATGTAGCAGCCATGGCAAGAGCAAACTGCTGAAAATTATATGAGATTTATGCCTGATAGCAGGCATACAAAGTTTGGAAATATAGGATATTTGCCTGAAGTGCCTATATTTTTAAGTATTCTTTGCAGATTTTGCAGTTGAAATGATCGATTAAATTACAGGAAATATCTTTTATGAAATAGAATAAGTTGTGCTTTTCAAATATTGTCTTATTTGAGAAATTCTGAGGTGAGCTTTTAGGCCTAGGGTGTTTGTTGATAGTTCGATCTGTAGCATGTTTTGTATTACCTTAGTTTCTCAAAAAGAATTAATGTAAAGTAATTTTGTAAGGTTTTTTTTAAACATGTCTCTCAAACCATAAAAAAATGATAAATGGGTCATGAGTATGAAGCAGGAAAACGTGTGCCAAAATTGGGACAAACTGGTGCTTCAAACTGTTTCCAGTTTCAAGATAAAACAGGGGGTTTATCACCTGAAACATGTCGCAGGCACGTGTTGAAAAACGTGTCTTAATCCTCTCCCTAAAATATGTTTCGAGCTGGAACATGTACCGTCTCAAACTGAAACGTTAAAGTGTAAATATGAAACATGTTTGATTTTAAAATGTCAAAGAAACCTTACACGTGTGCCTTACGTTGGGACAAAATGTCAAGTTCATTTGAAACACCAAACATTTTTTTTTCACTTTTTAGGGTGTTAAGGAATATTCACAAATGTACGGTCACTTATGCACGAATAAACCTTGGAATATGGGCAGAAACAAGTGAAGGCACACAAGGTCTAGCCTCCTGCGCCTCGCAGTGTCACCTGTTCAAGTCAGGGTCGAGAGCCCAGCAACTCGGAGTCACTGTTTCCAGTGTGTTCGGAAAGCGTTTTCGAAACGTGTACTCTTATATCTGAGGTGAGTGGTTGCACACCCGTTTGGCAGTAACCCACAATAAGGACCCCCATATGTCGGAGGCATGTATCCATTGGGATGCAAGTTTCTAGTTGTTAAAGTATTTACATGTATTTGCCACATCTCGGATTTGAGCCACCATAATGGCAGCTCTATAACACATCTAAAGCTTTGTGTTATTCTAAAATCAGAGAGCATCTTTAAGTATGAATATCTGTGTTCAAATTCAGTTAGAAACAATCATCATGAAACATCTTCCTTTAAAACAAATCTATATATTGTATGCTCAGGGTGCCCAGGGGTTCCCCCCCCCCTTTCATATGCTTTAATATTATTTAAAAAATATTTTAAAGAGCACAATTTTACGCATCAAATAACAGCAAGACACCTTTCAGTGGGATAAAATTAAACAAATGTCAAATGACAATTTGAAACTAGTTATATATCTGGCTTAAAATCACAAATGTTATAAATTTTGATTGAGTAATAAGGTTAACTTTCATTTTCACGTGAAAAAATCCATTGTAGATGAATTTTTTTTAGATATTTTATATAGTTTTCCTATTGAAACTGAATTAGATCAGCTTAATCTGTGATATCATGTTAAAGGGCCATAACCAGGGGCAATATTATGGCTATTCTTTCACACTATCAGTTCAGTTTTGCTTTATACAAAAATTTCCCAGCAAACCATTCAAGCACACACTCTCGGTACCTCGCAGACGGCTGTTTAACACATTGTTGTGGCTATGCGGGTTGGTAAACACAGTCCACGTGTGTCTGTTTACCATAATAAGGGCGCGTCACTGGAAGTCTGATTGTGAGCCGCAACTTGCGGTGTTTCAGCCAGCGGGAACATGCATTACATTTTTTTTAACCAAGTCAGTCAGGGCATCTTCATACTGACACGTGATGTGGCTCCGCGATGCACACGGTCCTACGTGCCATGTTTATGTTGACATCTGGGACACTCGTTTACAGGAGTAAGCAAACGGTTTCAAGGCAATGTTTTGGCATGTACAGGCTTATTTTAAAGGGAATTAAGAAAAATGCAACATGCTTAATAGGTGATTGGGCCCCTTTGAAGTGTAATATCTTAAATGGTAATATAATGGGATTTGGAATACTCGTCTTCAGGGTAACGCTCCCTCCTCTCTCTCCCCCCCCCCCCCTTTCTTTCTCTCTCTCACACACACCCACACACGCCCTCATAAGTCATTTTCATTAAAATAAACTCTCCAGCAGATTTAAGTTAATATTTATTTACAAATTGTATAACGAACAAGCATCCTATCTTGTGAAATATACACATTCTGAGGTAATATCTTGACTCCAGCATTGCTCTCACTCTACAGATGGTTGCCGTTCTCTGCGCCGGAAAGTTAATTTAAATAATGTGGAACAAATTTGTGGAACAAATGTCATCAGTACCACAACAACGAACATTGATTCATTAAGGTCCTACAGCCTCCTTTACCCAGGAGATCCTTTGAAATAGATAACTCTCTAAATTCAGGATTTCCTGAAAGCGTCAAATAGAAGACCGAATGCCTCGCAGCAGGGATCAAAACAGCAATGTATACACAGACTCCAGAATCTCTTGCAGGCCAGACATTGCATCTCCAAGTTTTTGTAGAATGGTGTGATGAACCAGATGTGATAGAAGGCGAGCACAGCAAACTCACATCCCCAGTAAGCTGCGATAAAGATGCCGTACCAGAAAGTCAAGATTTTGTAGGTGACGTTCTTCCAGAAGTTAAAGCATTTGAAGCTCAGCCTGTAACAGCAGTCGATGCTGTGGATGTCATCGGGTTCAGCAATCAGCTCCTCAAACGCAAACTGAAATATAACGTGTTCACTGTTAGAAACATCAAATTTTATACACCTTTCTTTAATATAATGGAGTTGTATTGAAACGCAAATGCTTTAAAAAACGTTGCATATGCATTCAAATGCAGAGTGATACTTACATTAAACTTTAACCTAAAAACCGTATTAACTGTCATAAGCGACTTTTCTTAAACTGAATTTACTGAGTCATGTAAACTGCCCCGGACTAAAACTAACCTAGTAAAAGGTTATGGTTACTTAAATTAAAGTGTGTAAAGATAACATTTGCATGTTCCTTCGGTTTATTCTAATATTCAGAAACAGCTCGTCCACTTGATATGTTACGGGTTGCCGAGCAATTATGGTATAGGGTAACCTACCGTCCCAAGATGTCTGTTAATTTCATTCGGATCCCTCTGCACAAGATCGGGTTCACGTTCCAGTCCAAGTACCATGATGACTTCCAAATGAGAGCTGATACTAACTTCCTGCCGTGTTCTGGTTACAATGGATAATTTTATTCTAGTGACAGCTAGTACAGATGTTAGACGTATATATAGTCAGACACTGGTCGTTAGTTTGTTACAGCGTGACCAGTTCACGCTTACTGACAGTATTTGTTGTTGGAACACGTTTCAGTGATTGCCTCAACCCTGTCAGAGGCGAGGGTTAATTAAGAAGCCAGGCGCCTTAATGATAAATTGTCAAGATGGTTATAATTACTTAATTAAATAACTGTGTTCTCAGTTTTCTCACAGTTTATTTATTCCAGTGTGTATGGTGATATATCACACACGAAATACATTTTATTATATCAAATAATAATAATAATCATAATAATAATAAATAATAATGCTCACAGTTTTCTCGCAGTTTATTTATTCTAGTGCATGATACATCTGAGGAAAAATAAAGTGTTTTGCCGCATACATATAGTTACATAACTTTGCGCTTTTGCCTGCATGGTTAAAGTTTTAAAAAATGTTACATTCTCTAAGCTGTTTGATAATAATAATAAAAATGACAATAATAACAACAACAACAATAAAGTAATAATAAAATAATAAAAGGGATAATAAAATAAAAATATAATAATAATGATAATAATAATAACAATAACAATAAAATTATAATAATAAAAATAATAATGATAATAACAATAATAGCAGATAGTACTTATACAGAGCCACACCTCCGATAGTCGGACTCACAGCGCAGACGTCATTTTATCTTGCATATGAGAACTTTAAATTTATTCAGCCGTATATCCAAAATACCATTCCATATTACATATAACGATGAGAGTTTAACTTTCCCTATGTCCAGTCACAGCACAAAGTGACACTGATTACGGATGGTAGACGAATTTGTGTATTTTTTATGTGCACGAAGTTAATGCCTCATGTCTAACAGCTGCAAAAATATTTTTAATCTCTCGGTAACACCAAAGCCTATATTCTATACCGAAAATAAATCAACCAAACACGGACAAACACACTAACAGATATAGATGAAAACATAAGAACTGTCGAAGATTTTTTTCTTGTACGAATGAAAAGACCCACGATAAATGTAAGGCTCTGCATTAAAAGTGCGCCCCCAATTTGTAACGTTTAAAAAAAGTTCATATTTCACCAGTTTGGCAGCGGTATCTCAGCTTCTTGTATTGTACAAAGGTATTTAATCTTGCATATTTTTGTTGCTTGTTGTTATCTTATCCCTCTGACTACATAAAAACCTAATGATTTAAAGTATAATATATCATTTTGTATTAGTTTTACAGTCTTAGTATGTCATTTACATTTGTATTGTAACTTATATTTGTATTTCAATGTCATGTTGATCATAAATTTCTTGCATTTGGTACTGGAACAGGGCCCTGCTAACACCAGAAGTATTTGTCTACTGCAGGCTAGCCTGCAGAATGTTACAATAAATTAATAATGTTTTATTTGCTTTTCTGTTATTGCTTCACTATAATGATGATTTCTATGTATTAAGATTCGAGTGACTTTATTGAAACAATTTAAGAAGGGTAAAACATACATTTGCCTTTTTCATCTGTCGGGTAATTGTCTAATGACACATCCATTTGTATGTTTCAACAAATCAATTATCTCACTATTACTATACATATATTACTATTACATTATTACTATTACTATATCAATATTGTATACGTTTTAAATGATCATAAATTAGGTCAGATTTGGCTCTATACCTGCGACAGAAACAACTCCGAAAAAATTGCTCATATTGGTCAGATTTATTTCATTAAAAAAGAAACTTACTGCTGAAATAAAAAAAAACCATCAAGTCATAATTTTTCTTTGTAAAATTAACATTCTGACTGATATACCTAAATTAGCACGATCAAGCAGGTTCCTCAGTCATTGTAGAAACTGATATTCATATACTGCATGATAATTGCTAATATATCAGGTCTAATTTAGAACAAACACGGAGTTCACGTTACCTAATCAAGACAGTCAAGGACAGTGGATGATTTCTCGTACAGACACGTCCACAACTCGACGGAAAGGGTTATACGTCTAATGTGAGGACAGGTAACCAAAGAAACGGCGACAGTGCCTGACAAACAAACGAAGACGTTACGCTTATATACATCTGATGGTCTCGATACATTCACAACTCGAATCCTATACAGGGAAAGTCGAAGAATAGTTTAACATCACTCTTAAGTCACCATGGTACTTGGACTGGAACGTGAACCTGATCTGCTGTACAGAGACCCAAATGAAATCAACAAGCATCTTGGCTCAGTAAGTTAAAATTACTACGTATATATTCCTTTTTACTGATTTTTTAGTCTAATATTTAGGACGGTAAGTTCCAAATTTATTACAAATTCATTATATTGATTACGATAGATCTTAAAACATAATGAAAACGCCTTTTCCTTTTGCATATTCATTTATTTTTTAACATTAGCACATACCAAATATGATATATTTTCGACTTTATATATGTAATATTTGTTTTACTATATACTAGTTTTCATTATTTCAATTGTTCCAAGAATTGATTTCTTACTTTACAGAAAATATGCATACAATAAAGATTTTTCAAAATCGTGAAATATGGGCGATCAAAAGTAAAAGAGATTCAAATTATAAGAAGTCAAATAAACGGTGTTAAACAATAATTTGCCGAATATATATTTTATATAAAATAAATTACCTGTATTTTGTTTTGTTTTAGTTCACCTTTGAGGAGCTGATCGCTGAACCAGATGACATCCACAGCATCGACTGCTGTTACAGGCTGAGCTTCAAATGCTTCAACTTCTGGAAGAATGTCACCTACAAAATCTTGACTTTCTGGTACGGCATCTTTATCGCAGCGTACTGGGGATGTGAGTTCGCTGTGCTCGCCTTCTATCACATCTGGTTCATCACACCGTTCTACAAAGGCTTGGAGATGCAATGTCTGGCCTGCAAGAAATTCTGGAGCCTTTGTATACATTGTTGTTTTGATCCTTGCTGTGAGGCGTTTGGTCTGCTGTTTGACGCTTTCAGGAAATCATAAACTGAAAGACTGTTTATTTTTTTAAGTCTATCTTCGACCTCATGTCCTAAAGGATTCTAAGGTCTGCAAGATATATAGACCCTTTTCATGGGGTTGTCAGAGATGAACTTTAGATTTTTAATATAGGAATATACTGTGTCCCATACAGTGACCTAAGAACATTTTAGCCATGCAAACACAACAGAGTATATATTTGAATGATTTGTTAATCAATGTTAATAAAAACTAAATGGTAATCCATTGTTTTTATCTTTAAATATAATGCTCTTGTCAAAACGTATCGGACACAAGGCTTTTCAGTGTTGAGCTGTATGGTCAATGTGCGTATCTGTGGGTGTCCGTGCGAGCATGCGTGTGTTTGTAGGTGATCGACACAATAGGGTTATTTTAATAAATTCGTCTTAGTAAAATCCATGCTAACTTACACATTGGTGACTATGTTGTGTTTCTAAATGTCAGATATATCTTATATAAGGGTCTGTACTTGAGTAAAAGTACAGGTACTTCATATTTAATTTAATTACAGAAAAGAGATTAAAAATGCAGGCAGGAATATTTATTGTATGACTAATTATTGTATGACTAATTTCTAGCGACACTTGGCGATACTCAACAGGATGGGTAAAGTGCAAGGGTCTGTACTTAAGACCAAGTAAAAGACTTCGAAATTCTACAAGTATAAATCCATATACTGGCACAGGAATTTTAAAAGTACATTAAGGGTCTATGCATGAGTAAAAGTACAAGTACTTAATACATAATATAATTGAATAAAATAGCTTAAAAACAAATCAATATTTATGAGACGAAAAGTTGATGATAATCAATCATGTTAGAGCATATATCATGATCAGGGTTTGGTTCATACGCAACTGATTAATTTTATTAATTATTTTATATAGCGTAAAAAAAACACATGTATGCTCTAAAACGCTTAACACACATTGCAATATACATAAAAATCATAGCTGAGTAGATAATATACATGAAAACTTAAAATTGAAAATAGAAAAACTGACAACTATGATGTACATGTAACCCTAAGAAATGCACACGGCAATTAAATTGAAATAAGTAGATAAAGATAACATAAAATTATATGCCTTTTATCAAAAGATGTGTTCTCAGTTTTTGTTTTTTTTTTTAACTTTCGAATGCAGATTTTAAATGTTGAGGTAGTTCGTTCCACAATCTAGGCCCTGAAAAACTAAAAGCTCTATCGTTCCATAGCCAAAGTCGACCTTGTGAATATTACTACCAGTTGGTGCGGATCAGCTGACCTGAGAGACCTTGTGGGTTTACCTAAGTGTACAGGGGACTCACTATGTATACATTTGAATACCATCACTTACGACCATGTACTCTATACGCTGACGTAGTGGGAGGTTATGGAGAGGCTTCAATACAAAACTGATATGATCCCCTCGTTTGGTCCAACTGATGACCCGTGCGGCTGCGTTCTGAACACGCAGTGGGTAAAGACTGGACCGAGGCAGGCGAAGTAGTCAAGAATTGCGAGAATCTAAACGCAATAATTATAAATGCGTGCACCATCTTCAGAAGTGAGTCATCGTTCAAAAAAACTTTTTAAGTGTTGCAATGTTTCTAAGTTGTAGATATGCACGATTACAGATATTCTGAATATGTGGTTTCATACTTAAACTTGAGTCAACAATAACGCCTATGTTTCCGGCTTGCAAAGGCCTATCAACTATGGATTTACCGACCTTAAGTGAGGGAACAAGAACAACATGTGATGTTTTGGAAGAAATTACCAAGACTTCAGTTGAGACTCATTCATCTTCAGGATATACTTATTTATCCATCCTTTTACAAGCTTAATGCAGTTTTCCATTTTCGTGCACTTCATAAAGTTTCTTTTTATTTACAATTTAAAAATATTAATAAATAATGCCTATTGTTACAGGTGCTCTATTATGTGACACGGGCGTAACTCGTGTTGTTGTTACATTTTGTTTAATCCGTACTGGTTGAACTCTCGTTGTCATGTGGGCCTTGAGTTTTCACTCCTGGTCGTGGGTCACGTAATGAGCCTGGTATGTGTAGATACACAGCGATGTCTTTTAGAAAATTCCTGAAACGTGTGTTTACTGTGGAGTAGGGTCCTTATAGACTGTTCGAGAAGCGGAAAATTCCCGGCTTGGGGTGTGAAGGTATATAAAGGGGCTGTTATTTAGAACCATGGGGCAGACAGCAGAGCAGATACCAGCGGACGCAGGAGCGTGTGTCAGATTCTAAGACCTTATCCGACGAATCCGGCAATGATACATTTTCATCCTGGATTTTATACATTTGGACTTTAGTTTACTTTTTCCCCTCACGTTCATGAACTAGTTGAAGTGTAAAAATAAAAAATTGTTGAGATGGAGTTTGTTCTTACAGGATTACAATCTTGATATTGTACACATTAAAGGTAAAGATAATGTACTTGCTGATTGCTTATCGAGATGTTTATGAAATGTTGTAAACAGGATGTTTATGTGATGTTGTAAATAAGATGATTTTTTAGGTGTTGTAAATTATTAGTGATTGTGATCGCAAAAAGAAAGTTTTCCGTGAAAACTTTCTTTTTTCTTACAGGAGGGGGAGTGTAACAGGTGCTCTATTATGTGACACGGGCGTAACTCATATTGTTGTTACATTTTGTTTAATCCGTACTGGTTGAACTCTCGTTGTCATGTGGGCCTTGAGTTTTCACGCCTGGTCGTGGGTCACGTGATGAGCCTGGTATGTGTAGATACACAGCGATGTCTTTCTAGAAAATTCCTGAAACGTGTGTTTACTGTTGAGTAGGGTCCTTATAGACTGTTCGAAAAGGGGGAAAATTCCCGGCTTGGGGTGTGAAGGTATATAAAAGGGCTGTTGTTTAGAACCAGGGGCCAGACAGCAGAGTAGATACCAGAGGACGCAGAAGCGTGTGTCAGATTCTGAGACCTTATCCAACGAATGCGACAATTATACATTTTCCTCCTGGATTTCAGTTTACTTTCTGTGTTGTTGCAAGAACTTTCCACAGGACTGTCATTCTCCGAGAGTTTACATTTAAAGACTTATCGTGGTGACTGCTTTGCTATTCAGGTACTGTACCATTATCTTTCTGTGTGATTTTATTGACTTGTTGCTATAACGCTGTTTTAGTGTATAATTGTATTGATTTAGTGTATTGTATTGTTAGGGTTGTTTTAAGAATAAATTTAGTTATTTGTTAACAAAAAAACACTGACTTCTTTATTCATTCCCCTAGACATTTCCCGCTGCCTAGTGTTACAGAATCTGATTTTTTTTTTCTCCGTTACAGAATTTGTGTTCATCACGCATACATGAACTGTTTATATTAGGTTCCGTAACACTATTGAGAAAAACAGTGGATTTTTAAGATAAATTATTAAAATTATTTGTGGGCATTTTAGAACATATTAACATTACAAGATTCATTGGACAAATGGTAGCCCTGGTAATAGCCCATAGCTTTCGTGCTCTCTCCTTGCGCTTCGGTTCCCTCCGCTGAGAGAGCCCTTAAACGAGGTGTTTAAAAACTGGAGACATGCCACTGGACAATAAAACAATAATCTCCCAGCCAACTAAAAATGAGTCATATATATAAGGATACTAGCATATTTGTATCATATGGTAACACAACATACCACTTTAAAATCGTCATGTCCATTAAACAGTTGATTCAGGTAGGTCTAGATCTCAAGCGGTAAAAACATGCATTTCTGGAGGGGACTTCCTTGGGGAGTTCCCCAACATAAAACGTCATACCCGTTTTCAAACTCCAGCGCAGAGTCAAGATATGTTGTGTTTATCCTTAGCATTCATGATAAATTTCTGTACGGAGAACGATGCATCACACACGCCACCTGGTGACTGTCCCAACTTTAGGAACAACTGTCAGGTCCAGGGAAGGTAAACTTTTAAAGTGAGTACTGTTTAGGCATTAAAGCAGGGGTTACAATAAGATTTCTTGTTCAGGCGAATACATTAACATTTTTTGCCCCCGAAGGCGTAAGCTTCCCTGTTACAAACACAATATTGGATTTTATAGGAATTTTTGCCCAGTACAGGATTTACGTTCTCCAGTTTACTTGAAGCTTCATATGCGGCGGGTATCCATGGAATGGATACATGCGCCGCATTATAACATGCAGTTACCCTGGTAAAAATGTTATTCATACTGTCAAAATATATTAGATAGCACTTAAAGAATTGCATTGGCTTTTGAAAATCAAATATTTTTACACTCAAATGCAAATGCATAGTTCCTGGTAGCTTTGCATTTATGTATATATAAAAATGGCTGTACTTGACCATCACTTGAATTTTAATTGACTTTTTTTCCAAGTACGTCGTCCGGGTCAGGTTTTAGATGGACTGAGTTCAACCTCTGGATCTTAGTGCGATTGAGTACTTTCTGATATACGGCACTGTGATACACCAAAAAATGTAAAAAAAAAATAATATAACATGTTTTCAGGATTAGTAGCAAAATTAGTAGCATTAACCTTTAATCTGAGTTTGTTTCATTTTTCATGTACATTCATGGCAATTACAATTGCAGTAAAAGTAATGTACTTCGTTTAAAGTGCAAAACTAAAGACAAAACTTGTCCTTCATCCACATCCAAGTTTTAAACAGGTTTTAATTGACTGGGGATCTGCATGCACTGGTGTAGTTTCTTTTAAATGGCGCAGCGGAACACCCTTAACATTTATTTCAAATTTCTCAGGATTTACGGATAAACACGAAAAT
This sequence comes from Sipunculus nudus, assembly GCA_026874595.1. Classification (NCBI taxonomy): domain Eukaryota; kingdom Metazoa; phylum Annelida; class Sipuncula; order Golfingiida; family Sipunculidae; genus Sipunculus; species Sipunculus nudus. The sequence continues at coordinate 33,160,638 of CM049306.1, read as the reverse complement.
AAACTCAATTAGAATATACGTGACATAATTATTTACACCTCCACACAAAAAAACAGGCATTTCGGAGGCGTGGTCACGAGAATTAGCTAAAAAATGATTGAGTGCCACCGTCCATTATTATACAGATTGTAACATGATACTGGTACCATTATAATTTCATTAAACTTAAGTCGTATAACGTTAGCTGTGAATTGACTGGTTAGCGACTGAAAATGGGTGGAAAATAAGAATCATATCTACTATCCACACATATGCGCAAACACACACGCACATATAAAACATTGGAAACAATATTTGAATTTGATTTTTTTTTAATTAAACAGTCCAATCTTTGTTATAATTAATAAGATAAGAAATAGCTTAATAAAAAGTGTTTTACATTCGTTAGTTCATCTGGTAACGATCACATTTCTTTGGCTGGAAAATCATTTTAAAGCACCGACTATGATATCATACGTGTTATGTGACAAGATTAATGTCAATATCCCACTCTTGTTACCGTTCTTTGATACACGACCTCGAAAATGAACTGGAATTACCAGTTTTGAATTTATGATTTCCTGAAGGCGTCAAAGATTAGACCACATGCCTCGAAGCACGGATCGAAACAGCAATGTATACACAGACTCCAGAATCTCTTGCAGGCCAGACATTGCATCTCCAAGTCTTTGTAGAACGGTGTGATGAACCAGATGTGATAGAAGGCGAGCACAGCGAACTCACATCCCCAGTACGCTGCGATAAAGATGCCGTACCAGAAAGTCAAGATTTTGTAGGTGACGTTCTTCCAGAAGTTGAAGCATTTGAAGCTCAGCCTGTAACAGCAGTCGATGCTGTGGATGTCATCGGGTTCAGCGATCAGCTCCTCAAACGCGAACTGAAACAAAATCTTGTTTAATAATTTGATTCTCTTTTACTATAGATTGCCCAAATTTCACGATTCAGACGAATCTTTATCGCTTGAGTACTTTCTGAAAAGTAAGAAATCAAATAAATTTTTGAGCAAATGAAATAATGAAAGCTATTCCTTTTCAATTTACAAATATTACATATATAAAGTCGAACATACATGCAATGTTCGAGTACACACATAATATTTGATACTGATATGTGCTCTTATTCATTTGAATTCATATAATAAAATACATGATTATGCAAAATCATATATATATATATATATATATATATATATATATATTTATATATATATATATATATATATATATATATATATATATATATATATATATGTATGGATCAAAACTTAATATTCAACCTACCGTGCCAAGATGCTTGTTGATTTCATTTGGGTCTCTGTACAGCAGATCAGGTTCACGTTCCAGTCCAAGTACCATGGTGACTTAGGAGTGATGTTATAAAGTACTCGTCGACGTTGTGGAATAGGATTCGAGTTGTTGATGTAAGGGGACAATCAGATTTATATAAACATAATGTCTTTGTTTGTTTGTCACGCACTATCGCCGTTTCTTTGGTAGCCTGTCACATTAGACGTACCAGAATAACCCTTTCCGTCGAGGTCTGGACGTGTCTGTACGAGAACTCATTCGCTGTATTTTGTTGACTCGGTTACGTTAGCTACTGCATGGTTAGTTATGTAACGAGCGCACTGTTGCTTTTGTGTGTCTCTTAATTGATTAGCAGTCATCACATCGAACATACGATAAAAGAGGATGCAGCTAGAGGGTGGTAATTAACAGTAATCCATGGCAAATTGTGAGATACGTGTGATGCATTTTCTGAAATAAACAAATGAATGTGTCATAGACGAAAAGACAAATGATTGTGTCATAGACGAAATAGATGTAACAGGCCATGCAAAGTAAAAACTCTAGTTTGAGTACCAACTAATTACCATTCGAACCAAGAGTAACATCGATATACCGTTCACTGACGGTGCATAAACGAAGCAAAAGGTTTATATTATTTTCACAAATACAATATACGGGACTTAGGTATTCATCCATTTCTACAACTGCGTCTGCTTGTTGGATTATTTGGGATATGTATACCGAATAAAATATAGCCAGAGGCGTTACCGACGAATTCCAAAAGACAAACTATCCATGACGGCTGGGTATCGCCTCCAAATTTCGTATACAATCTTTTACAACATATGGAAGCGTGTGGCGTTATGTATTGCGATATTCTCATTGCATTAAATTTATAGTAAATTAATGCGTTTTCCATATTAAATATACATATCTAACTATAAGTATCATTACTCATTCTTTATGATGCTCATTGTAATGAAACAATTTAAGTTTATGCAGATCAGTTTATTTCTAACAGAACTATGGCAATATTATTTACTAATGTACTTTATGAAATACTTATTTGTTGGTGACATTATTCAAAGAACCCTTTAAATTAAAAAAAAATCAGGCCTTACGTGTGCAAATAACTTATCTGTTAGATAAATATGGACGGTGGTTTAGCAGAGAGATGTATAGATGCTGTGTGCAATCACAACCGTGTACCACGTCACAAGTCTGTCGTTCTTAAAAAGTAGCACTGTTAACTTGACTCTTGATCTTAATGCAGCTATCATAAGACGCGAGGAGAGAGTTATAATGAGTGATAAGTTATTATGACCGTGTTCAGCACTGCTTTTTTTGTCGTTGTACAGAAATATTTTTCGGGTACCAAGCAGTCATCAAGAGTATATGATCTATGGTATATCAGGCCTTCCTGAACATTTCCTACTAAAGGTATAAAAACAAGCTTTTATTGCTGCCGTCATTAATCCCATCCAATTTAGATGTCTAATTTTAAAACAGAAACATTATTTTTTTTTCTTCAAAAATCAATTTTAGGCATGTTTAAAGAAATATCGATTTTTGAAAACTGTATCGCGGAACGCAATATACTGTGGTTGCCTTTTTGTTCGCGAGGCGGCGAGGGTTTCAAATTCGCGATATTCGCGAACGGGGAATTATCGCGAATATATAGCTTTCGTGAATTAGAGGTCAGAGCAAGGCAAATCTAAGAAAAAAGACCTTGTATCTTCAAATATTGCTATGATAATGATATCAGATATTCCGAATTATCTGCAGTTAATGAACAATAATTTCAACTCGTTAGATCTTCCCTTGGCGTCCCCGTCCGAATAGTAAGATTTTGCGTACATATTATTTGATATAAATATTTCATATAATAATGGTTTACAAATAATAGTTTCTTATATCAATGGTTTCATATAAATAATAATGTTTATTTAAATATGGTGAGATCGCAAAAAATGAAGCCCTCGCGAAAACTGAAAATAAGAAATCGCGAAATTTAAACACCGCCAATATGAAGCCAACCACAGTATGCGAATCACCGTATCTCGATACACCGATATATCGATAATATCGCACAACCCTATTATTCATCTTTCAGGACCATGTATTCAAAATATACATATATACACTGTTCTTATGTCTAAGAAGTAAACTGAATAATTTAATACACAAAAAGAATACACAAATATTCCCTGATTTCTGCTGTAATCAGTGTCATATTGTGCAGTGGACTAGATATGGAAATACCGAATAGTTAAACTCCCAGGGTTATGTTGCATAAATTTACAGTTAAAATATACCATGTACATGTACCTCGAAAACTTAACCAGATGGAGCTATGTAACGCTTAAGGGGGGGGGGGGCTGTATTTTTCCTTATCAAAGCAGCTGTAATTGAGTTTTTAAAGGGCATTATATTTGTAAAAGAATGATACCCAGCTTCATATTGGATATTCTCAACTTTGATTTAGCCTTTAATTTCTTTCGGATAACATTCAAAAGGGTTCCCCTGTTCTTAACTTTCATAAGAATTAAGTAATATCGTCCGATGTGTGCTACGTTTGATGTCATCATGTGGTAGAATAGTTAACCTGTGAGAAAAGTGGGAACACTCTAATTAATTACTATCTTAACCTTATCTTATCATGGAGCCTGCACTGCTTCTTAATTAACCCTACGTTTTAGATGTGAGTCCGACTCCCGAATCTATATATTATATCTATCTATCTATCTATCTATCTATTATTGTTATTATTATTATTATCAAACAGAGTAGAGGATGTAACATTATTTTACACCTTAATCATGCAGGCAACGGCACAAGTTAATGTAACTATATGTATGTACGCTCCCGAGGCAGCGGAAACCTTGCGCTTCTAAAGAAGCAACTGATTTTCAAGCTGCCAGCTTTGACCGTTTATGATATATTTAGACACCAGATGGCGGTTTGTTGTCCACTGAAATAAACGTGCGTACGATGTGACAAGCAGCCAATCAGATGCCAATAAACAAACACTCGACAGGCATCCTGGCTCCGCCCATTGCCGCGCTTCAAGCGCCGCTTGATCAGTTTCCGGTCGAATTTAAATTGCTCCCTCTGCATTCTCGCATCACCGACCGATTCGATTATGACATTATGACTGTGTTAGCGTAGCCATGTATCTGTTGTCTGCAGAACTGAAACCAGCCAGCGAGTTGTGCACGCAGCCTTTGTTGTTACGTTTCGTTTGAATTACAGCTCACCGGCCGAGCATCCTATGTGCCCAAGGCCCTAAAGCAAACCACGTCGGGGCCAATTCTCTCTGAGCCTGTGGTCTGTTCAGACGGTTACGCTGGGGGATGAGCTGTCACTCAAAAAGAAATGAATATGATTGGCTCCGTGTATTCCTCGCTTGGCTTTGTCTTCCAGCACAAGGTCTCATCTGATTGGACAAAAATACAGTGCTCCCCTCTGGTGTTGCAATTCAGGATACGAGGTCATAACAAACAGCGCCTTACGATATAGGAAGTAGCCCTATAGGTAAAGCGCTGTGTGAAGAGCGTATATGTTTGCGGCAAAATGTTTTTCCTCAGATATATCATGTGATGGAAAAAATAAACTGGCTGAAAACTGTAAGTATACTTTTTTAAAATTAAGTAACAGGGACCATCTTGAACTTTTCTCATTAGGGCGGCTGATTTCTTAATTAATCCTCGCGCATGACGGAGTTGAGGCAATCATTGAAACGTGTTCTAACAACAAGTAATACGGTCAGTAACCATGAAACCTCATCACTGTGACAAACAAACGGTCCGTCTCCGGCTATATATTCGTCTAAGATCTTTATTGGTCATCACTTAAATAATATTAACCAATCTAACCAGAAAAAAACACAGCAAGTCAGTATCATCTCTCATTTTGAAGTCACCATGGTTCTTGGACTTGAACGTGAACCCGATCTTGTGCAGAGGGATCCAAATGAAATCAACAGACATCTTGGGACGGTAAGTTTCCTTATTTTAAATCGTTTTATTAAGTAATGTTTATATCAGTTGAGTTATCACTTAAAGTACTTTATTCTGAAAATAAATATAGTTTATGAATTTTTAAACTTTGCTGACAGCTAAGTATTTCAATGTGAATTCAACCAATTAAATGCTATATCAAAAAAGCTGCTATATAATACTCATTTTTCTTATAACGAATCTATCATACTAGTATTTTATGTATTTTTATATAGAATATAAAGGTATTACTCATTTCTATTACAGTTTACGTTTGAGGAGCTGATCGCTGAACCCGATGACGTCCACAGCATCGACTGCTGTTACAGACTGAGCTTCAAATGCTTCAACTTCTGGAAGAACGTCACCTACAAAATCTTGACTTTCTGGTACGGCATCTTTATCGCAGCTCACTGGGGATGTGAGTTTGCTGTACTCGCCTTCTATCACATCTGGTTCATCACACCGTTCTACAAAGATTTGGAGATGCAATGTCTGGCCTGCAAGAGATTCTGGAGTCTGTGTATACATTGCTGTTTTGATCCGTGCTTTCAGGCATGCGGTCTTATCTTTGACGCCTTCAGGAAATCATGAATTTAAAGACTGTTTATTTTTTTTGCAAAGCAATGTCATAATAAATGAATCAGTAACGGGTGTATAAAACCTTACTGTATAAATTTTGAATGCTTTAAACTATATAAATAAAAGTTTGTTATTCAATAATAAATGTTAACTCATCTAAATTGTTTAGCTGTATGGCAGTGTTCGTATGTAACTGCGTGCGCCGAAATGCGTGCATGTGTGTGTGTAGGTGATCTTTGAGAATGGCGGACAACAATGAACTTTTGCAACAATGAACATTTTTAATATCATGCACAGTAAGTTTCATTAATTTTTACATGCTTTTTTAGTGTTACTTTCTGAATTTGGATAAAATTGTTTTGTGGGTGGATTTTCTCAAGTCCCCCTATAATGCAAAATCATCGATTACATTTTTGTTTCTTGTTCTTCTTTTTCTTTCCTTTGTCTTTGTTTTAGTTTTTTTTTTAATTACCTGATTTTCAGAAACTTACCTTTAGCCATAATATTAGTCAAAGGTAATAAATTAGCAATTGATATTAATGTTTGATACTTACCTAATGTTGACATACCATAACCGATTCCTCATAATCGGGTACTCATAAGAAAAAATCACTTATATTCTTTAATTTTGATAATAACATAATAACATGATAATACTAGTACGGTAATTAATGCATTTAATGCACCACTTCGTCCGGAGTTATGATAGCTATAAACTGATTGGTTAGCGATCATCTTTGGTTCACGTAGCACACACATTGATATACACACAGAGAAACATTCAATGCATTCTTTTAATCGAAAATTATCTTATACTTAATTATAAAAGGAATTCGGTTCACGTCTGTTCGCAATGCTCTCTAAAACCGCGTTGTGTACAATACTGTGCCACACATCATTTTAAAGTTTATTATCCCCGCAGTGACATAGGCGATATGAGAATAAATAATTTTTAAAGTGATTTTTTTTCGTCTTTACTGACTTGCACGGAGGTTAGACCGAGCACAGCAGAACTGCCTTCGGCAATGACCGGACTGCGTGCATCGTGGTCACTCAACCTCAGACACTACTATTGTTCATATGAATAACGCTTGCTTTCAGTGAAGGATTTGAGCCTGTCGGGACCTGCATTTAAAAGAGACTCTCACCCACGTGTGTGGTCAATAAAAAAGAAAAACACATGTTTCTCGCTTAAAGAAATGGAGAGTTCAACCCAGGTGGATTAATGACAAAACCTTATTCAAGGTCCCAATTTCAGAAACAGACGTGGGGTGGGGTGGAGTGATGTCGGGGGTTTCAGGCCTCAAGATTTGTCTGATACGATGAAAAAAAGGTTGCAGTGGCTGAAAATGGGATACGGACCCTCTGCATGGAGTCCCGTTTGGGTCCCCTTCTGTTACGTACGAGTAATGCATATTACTGTTTCTTTCTTCAGGAACAGTTTCTTTGCAACGTACATTTAATAAATCTTTCATGTGTTCCTCACATCAACCTAATCTTTATACGTCCAACGATAGAATCCAGTCAAATATCATCGAAAACCTGAATGCCCCCGCGTCTCATTCCTTTTCGCATTGTAAACATCACTGACCAGGTCTTCAAGGTAAACATACCGGAGTATGAACTTCTGGCCACGAGGACAACCCCACAAAATAAATGTAAAAAAAATATTTATTCATATCTGATTTAGACAGTTTCCACTGAAAACCTATATTTTCTGTTAACTTTTAGAATAAAAAATGAGCCAACAGTCCACATCTCAGTTAATATATCTCCCAAACCCCGGTAATTAGCCCGGTATACCGGGTTTATCAGCTAGTCATGGATAAAGAAGAACTAAAAAAAAAATAACAATGAGTTGTCCATCTTTTTATAATTTATTTACATACCGAACAGTTAAAAAAATTAATTCTAGTGTTATAAATCAATCGGTTCTTCACGTCCCTTTGCCGAGTATATCGGTTTTAAGACATATAATAGGATTTGACATACACTAGCCTACTATCCTGTTCCTCCGGCTTTGGTGGAAAAGGCTATCAATCATGATGGCTGTTAGTTTGCGTTCATACCTAAAAGCAGATGTAGTCAGTCGCATGTCGGAATTAGAGAAATAACGATAGTTTAACAAATTAACTGGATACGGCAGTCCCATTCGCAGACGTTACTGTTTGTAAAAAAACTAAAGTGGAATTTAAGACTACTGATAACGCTGCAGTTATCATTCTTAAATCTCACGATTTCCTGAAGGCATAAAAGATAAGACCGCATGCCTCGAAGCACGGATCAAAACAGCAATGTATACATAGACTCCAGAATCTCTTACAGGTCAGACATTGCATCTCCAAGTCTTTGTAGAATGGTGTAATGAACCAGATGTGATAGAAGGCGAGCACAGCGAACTCACATCCCCAGTAGGCTGCGATAAAGATGCCGTACCAGAAAGTCTTCTTCTTGGCATATACTGCTCTACTGGACACCAAACTCTATCCGTAGTTGAATAACCACTTTGGGACTGTCCTGCGAGTAGTACGCACCTGACGTAATTCTGTGTCCTTGTTAAACCCTTTCTCGAAATAAGTTCGAAACAACTCATGGGGGTTGCCAATCTGTGTCTTTTTTAGATTTTAAAGCAGATGTCGTATGTCGCATGTCGAAATTAAAGAAGTACCGCTAGTATAAAGAATTGACTGGATGCGGCACACTTAATGTCTGCTGAAAGATAGTACACTAATCTCACGATTTCCTGAAGGCATCAAAGATAAGACCAAATGCCTCGAAGCATGGGTCACAACAGCAATGTATACACAGACTCCAGAACCTCTTGCAGGCCAGACATTGCATCTCCAAGTCTTTGTAGAACGGTGTGATGAACCAGATGTGATAGAAGGCGAGCACAGCGAACTCACATCCCCAGTAAGCTGCGATAAAGATGCCGTACCAGAAAGTCAAGATTTTGTAGGTGACGTTCTTCCAGAAGTTGAAGCATTTGAAGCTCAGTCTGTAACAGCAGTCGATGCTGTGGATGTCATCGGGTTCAGCGATCAGCTCCTCAAAGGCAAACTGAAATAAATTGAATAACTTTATTTGAAACAATAATTGAAACCTCAACAAGCATAGTTTTTTCTTATTTAATCAGACGTCTCATAATGCTGTAATGAGGTTTTATTGTGATTTTAACCTGTAATCGTGTCCTTTTCTAACTGCGAAGAAACATATAATTCAGATTGGAATAGTACCTGCATGCTCTAAGCTACTCTATTTACCCTATTGCAATCTACAAATGTTTACATGATCAATTAAAAAAATAGTTTATGAAGAAAACCATCCTATAAGGCTAAAAAAAGGTTTGGTTCACAGGCACTTTTTTTCATAAATCAGTGTGGGCAGGCGATATCTTAATTTTTGCCTTTTTATGTATGTTTCGATAAAATGTCATATGCTCAGGGAAAAGCATGAAAATAACAGAATATTTTCCTAAACAGATTAAAGCACTTTACATAACAAAGGAAATCTTATCAAAATTTTGATGCGGGGGATGAAATTGATGCGGGCGTTGCCTGAAAACCATATCTTTTATTTTTTAGCCTTATATATACAAAATCAGTAAATGAGAATATGTACCTAGTAATTTCAACTTACCGAGCCGAGATGTTTATTGATTTCGTTTGGATCTCGGTACAGCAGATCAGGTTCACGTTCCAGTCCAAGTACCATACTGACTTCAGGTTCAGGGATACTGAAGATTTGCAATTAACCTTGTGGTGTGCTTTAAGTTACAAATAATGGATCCAACAATTGGTCTTATATATAGTGGTCACATTTTGTTTGTCTCGCACTGTTACCCGTGACTTTGGTGATATTTCTTTGCCTGAACTCGTCCAATATGCATGACTAATTATCTAAATTAATTAAATTAACATTATGCTTAAAGTAGTTGATGCGTTAATTATGCAGCGTATGTGTGATTTGTTGGCTAGCATATACGCTACTGAAACCTGGCACGATTTGGAGTGTTAGTAAGAGAACTCGTCAACCGTTTCAATACAAATGGTCTTGGTTGTTATAATTACTATTTTGGCCAATTGTGATGAGCGGACTATGTAGCGTTATAATTGAGTGATTAGCTGTCCAACATATACGCTACTGAAACTCGTTACCTATACACCCGTAAAAAAATGCATGGTCTAGTTTCTGATGTGTGGATTACGGTAGCCCATGCGATGTTTTTCGTCGAGGGAAATGGGTAAAATGTGAGGAAAAATCATCATTTAATTCATGTGTGATTATAATATATATATATATATATATATATACAGAATATATATATATATATATATATATATATATATATATATATATATATATATATATATATATATAAACAGACCTGCAGGATGATACAAGATGAAATTGATTGTAGGTGACCCAAGTAGTCTAGTATAAACCATTCCAAGATCTACTGACATGCAAATTTTCAATACATCAAACCATTCCTGACATAAATGCATGAACGTACTGAGGAAAAGTGCTTCAAAGTATCCTTTAAAAACGGAACGGCAGGTGGCGCCACCTGTGTGGTCTACAGCAGAGCTATTCAAGACGGATAAACATGCAAAATTTCAAGCTGATACATCCATCCACTCCTGAGATATGAGCGATTTACACCCAAAGCAAACGGACGGAAGACGCCACGAAAAAAAAAAAAAACATTGCAGATGGCCCCAACAGTCTCGAGTATGAGATGGCTGTATCTAAGACCTATGAACATGCACAGTTTAACCCCAATATCTTGATCCAACTACTTAGGTTCAAAAGTCAAAAGTATAGATGGACGCCAAGCGAAAATGAAATTTTGAACATGTTCAAAAAAGTCGCAAAACAAATTTTCTCGCAAAGTAGTCGCAGAGGCGTCGCTGGTGTCTCAAAACCGTCTGAAACATGTCTCGAACTATTCTCAAGTCAGTTTCCGCGAGTCAGGAAGTGCAAGAACTGCGAGAAAACTTCGAGAGGGGTTTGCGACCTATGCAACTACATTGCGAATATTGGGAGATTAAAATGAGAATCTGACGTTCTGGTCGCGAATTGTCGTGCGAATATTTCACAAATGTCATGCGAATATCTTGTGAACATCGCACGACATTCGCACGACGGCAATACGAACTCGAGCCGAATTTTGGGCCAAACACTCGTACGATGTTCGCAAACGTGTCGTAGTTCGATTCAGTGTGATTGCAAGTTAAAAAGTTGTTATAATTCGCGTTATTTGTCGCAATTGCCGTGTCTCCAACTAGTCGCAAGCTGTCGCAGCCCAGTGAGATACTACCTTTAGTTACGCACCAGTTCAAATGTGAGCGAATAAGTATGCTGGGTTTCGGGAAGATCGGTCTTAGGGTCTTAGAGGAGTTCTCCAGTAATGAACGCAGCGGCGGCGAAACCCGCGTGAAAACATAGTATACGCCAAACTCTGTTTTTTCGGATAAAATAAACTGTTCAAGGTAAATGTAACTTTTATAGTTCAGAAGCTGACCTCTTTTTAAACAGGTTACGTCCTGTGTATGTGCACGACAAATAAATATATTTATTTTTTTTTTTGCGTTCGATTTTTACGGCGTCTGCGTGCTCGTACTGAGACCATAATATCCCGGACTTTTTAGTCCGGCGGTACATTTAAAATAAAAAAATATATATATCATCAGCTATTTGACATACAGATGTGCACGTTAACAGGAAACGGAAAGCAAGTTTTTTTTTATGAGCTTTTAAAAATTCACCAAGAAAAAAATTACCTGTGAAACAGATCTTGTTTGTCCCTGCCTTTCTTGAAAGAAGCTGCAGGAAAGGTTTTAAATACCAGTGGGTAATTCGAGAGACAATTCTTCAAAGGACTGACGATGACAGTAACAAACAGTTATACCTGTGTGACCTTAAACATTATGTCAAGGTCATATACTCATATGTAAACTTGATCTAACATAAATTTGCATAAAAACATCTGTGACCTTAAAAAATTCTCCATGGGGTGCATCAATATGATGAGTCACTATTAATATTTATGTGAGTTTATAATTTTTTAAACCTTTTTTAATGGATGAGTATTCATTGGCGGTTTAGTCGAATAGTCGTAGCATCCAATAATGTTCCAAAATATGATACTGCAATTATCGAGAGCTGAAAGCGCTCTGTTAGCTGTGTGTGTGCGTGTGGGGGGGGGGGGGGGGGTAGAAGAACGTGTTTAATTACAAATTACATTTGGAGGAAACTAAAGGCCTGTACAGGAGTAAATACTAATTTTTTTATGTATTTTTATTATATTTTAAGGGGAGGGGGCTTTCATCGGGAAAAGGGGTGTCCCCAATAACCCCGGGTTTCGCTGCCATGCGCTTTTTATTTGAAACAAGGTATTATCACACGGGTTATGAATTTATATTAGGAATATTTAAAATGCGAAATTTCGGATTAAATGCATGCAAAAGAAATATTGTTGAAAACTAAAATAAAGTACATTGTTACGGGGTGACATAAAAGCGGACCGAACTGCTAGCGAAGCGGTTGGTACGCCGGACTTGAGCGCCACCGACCTGGGTTCGAAACCGGGATCGGCCCAGGATTTTTCCCCTCAGCAATTTGTCTTCGTAACAACATTCGATCACTTTATCAGTTAAACTAATCTAAATCATCAAGATCGTATATGAATTATTGCCGAATCTGTGTCCACGAGTTATTGACAATAATGTAAAAAACATTATAGGGCATCTGGAGCAGTGACAATACGGAGTGGAGAATATAAGAGGTCAGGTTCTTGTTTAAGCAAACGTTATTTTTGCAATATGACTTAAAATGAAATTATGAAATTCCACGCTGACAGGTACCAACTCTGATTCCAGAAATAGCTACTTCGACTAATATAATTTATTCCGAGTCCCGTGCATTGAAACTCTGAAGTTACCAAAAGTCATAACCTCCGAAAAGGAAGTGATGTTTTCACCCTTGTATTATTGTAGATTATGCAAACATTACTCATCCAATTTCTATAAAATTTAAAATCAAGAATGGTATACGTTCTAGAGAGTGCTATTCTTGGTACTTTTTCTTTTACATAATAACAAGCACAGGTCAATCCCACGCCAATGCTTTTGCTGCCAGGAGGAATTGCATTCATCCGCGTTAGTGTGTGTATTTGTGCGTTTGTTCACTACATAACTCATGAACGAATTCCTATGAAATTTCCAGTTCTTTTCGGGAAGGGGCAAATAAAGAATGATAAGATTTGGGTGTGGATCCGGCACAAAAACGGAACGTCATCAAGGAACATTTACAAATGTACAGTCACTTATGCACGAATGAACCTCGGAATATGCGCCGAATAAGTGAATGCAAACACAGTTTTGGGAGCATCCCACAATGCGGACCCCCACGTGGCGGTGGCTGGCATTCCTTAGAATGCAGAATTATTGTATATACGTATTTAAAATGCCCCCATCAAATCTCACCTCTGGATTACTGACTCCCCAAATCTAAATCTAAAACAGATTAGTATTCCAGAAAGATGGAAAATAGGGACCAGCATGCTTCAGGTAGTTGTGCCGTCAAAACTTAACAAAGCGGGAGTGACACGCAGGGTACTAATAAAAACAAAATCACTAATTTTATTTAAATTACTTCGTCGATAGTTACGACAACAATGAACTGATTGGTTAGCGACCATCTTTGGTTTACATTGTCCATACATGCATATACACACAGAGAAACATTCAGAGCATTCGTTTGAACTTTAGTACTATGCATAAAGAAAAACAATGAACAATAATAACAAAGAGGTGTCCAATATTTTTAAAATTTATTTTATATAACAAACAGTTCCGAAAATAATTCAAGTGTTATAAATCAATCGGTAACGGTCAAGTCCCTTTTGCCAAGGATGTCCTTGTTAAGACGCCGAATAGGATGTTGCGTATGCGAGCTTACTATAATTTGCGGATGAGGGCGGGATCATCTCAAGAGCGTTCGTCCGGCTTCTTCTTGGCAAATACTGCTCTACTGGACACCAAACTCTATCCGTAGTTGAATAACCACTTTGGGACTGTCCTGCGAGTAGTACGCACCTGACGTAATTCTGTGTCCTTGTTAAACCCTTTCTCGCAATAAGTTCGAAACAACTCATGGGGGTTGCCAATCTGTGTCTTTTTTAGATTTTAAAGCAGATGTCGCATGTCGCAAGTCGAAATTAAAGAAGTACCGCTAGTATAAAGAATTGACTGGATGCGGCACACTTAATGTCTGCTGAAAGATAGTACACTAATCTCAAGATTTCCTGAAGGCATCAAAGATAAGACCAAATGCCTCGAAGACGCCGAATAGGATGTTGCGTATGCGAGCTTACTATAATTTACGGATGAGGGCGGGGTCATCTCAAGAGCGTTCGTCCGGCTTCTTCTTGGCAAATACTGCTTTACTGGACACCAAACTCTATCCGTAGTTGAATAACCACTTTGGGACTGTCCTGCGAGTAGTACGCACCTGACGTAATTCGTAAAATTAAAGAAATACCGCTAGTATAAAGAATTGACTGGATGCGGCACACTTAATGTCTGCTGAAAAATAGTACACTAATCTCACGATTTCCTGAAGGCATCAAAGATAAGACCAAATGCCTCGAAGCATGGGTCACAACAGCAATGTATACACAGACTCCAGAACCTCTTGCAGGCCAGACATTGCATCTCAAAGTCTTTGTAGAACGGTGTGATGAACCAGATGTGATAGAAGGCGAGCACAGCGAACTCACATCCCCAGTAAGCTGCGATAAAGATGCCGTACCAGAAAGTCAAGATTTTGTAGGTGACGTTCTTCCAGAAGTTGAAGCATTTGAAGCTTAGTCTGTAACAGCAGTCGATGCTGTGGATGTCATCGGGTTCAGCGATCAGCTCCTCAAAGGCAAACTGAAAGAAAAGTAGGTATTTCATTTTAGTTCAGAATAAAGCTGCAGCAAAATATGTTGAATATACTACTGTTATTATTTATTAAACATCCAACATAAAGTTCCAGCAACAATATATTTGTGTGATGTCTAAAAATATTTCATTCACAATAACTAATTATTTCAAAATCATAATAAATCAAAACATGTCATGGACTAGTTGAAGCTGGATGATATACAAAATACTCAATTGTACAATTAATAAACATATATGTGCATGTAATACAGTTTAAAAGTACTTGACATTAGATACATAATATATCCTCTTGTCCACTTCTGTTCATAGACAGAACAGAATTCTTTATCATTTTATATTCAGATACTATGAAAACTATAAAAATATAGAGAGAGTGAAATTTGATCTTACCGAGCCAAGATGCTTGTTGATTTCATTTGGGTCTCTGTACAGCAGATCAGGTTCACGTTCAAGTCCAAGTACCATGGTGACCTAAAGCGGAGAGCAGCTGCACCTTTCTTAGGTATAGATAGTTGCTGGTAGGCGAGTTGTGATTGTGAGGGGACTGAGCGGTTTCATATAAGCATTATGAGATCGTTTGTTTACATGCCCGGCCACCGTTCCTTTGGAGACTGCCTGAACACGTGACGTTTCGCCAAGTCGACGAACGGTTGATACCTGGCGATACGCATCAATCACTCAATTAATCAATTGTCTCGATAGCATTAATTAATTAAGCTTCGGCCTCTCTCTCGAGAGAAGCATATTTTATCTCATTAATTCTCGATATACTGAAACAGCGTCATTTCGATGACTATTGAGCTCAGGTCCGCATGCGATGTTTAAGAATCTTGGTAAGGTTGTCAATGTTTGACTACATCTGCAGTACGGTTGTTTTTAAAAACCAACCTTCGTTAGAGTAAGAATCATAGGAGACAAATTTGTGTCTCATCTTTGTCCTAATTGAAAAGGTCGTGACTGGGGATTACCATCTCTAAACGATTGTAGATCAGGCTGCTATGGATATGTCGGTGGACTTTTTTTTCCAATGAGGGTGGTTGGGTCTTGGATCCTCAGGATAGCAAAAATATTGATGAGGATTTTCTCTCTGTTTTTGTTCGCGTTGGACTTGATAAATGGTCATTTCATCATTAGTCACATATACCATGATTGGCTTTACCTATGTTCATCACTCAAACGTATGGTCTAGATTGTGACTATGATTTTCTTAAGATGACGCGATCTTAAGATGAGTCAGACCCATTTACCCATCTCAATGTCTGCGAATCAGATTTCGAAATAGAGAGATGGTTCAGACTGAATAACTGATATCGGTTGTTGGTTCCAATCCATCTTAAGATGGATCAGGTCCATTTACCTATCCCTAATGTGTTTAGAGTAATTTCATGCTGGCACAAGTCCATCTGCCTTTGTTAGTATTATGATATTAATAATAGTCATGCATTAATCATAGTCATACATTGCTATAACATCAATGTATCTTTATATTTTATATAATATATATAATTCTATTATATATCAACAGTAAAATAAGAGAAAAAATTTTAAATGTCATAATTTTATTTTAAAACAGGAATAAACTCAATGTACAAGGTATAAAACCATTAAAGACTTTAGACTTTCCATCCATCAACTACTTTTTTACATATAACATCCAACCATTAGGAGTAACTTCAACAAAAAAAAAGAAATAAAAACACGCTCTAATCTAGGTCAAAATGTCTGCAGGATAAACTGATAAATGGATTTAATCATATTTATCACGCTTTATTTTGTTTTGTGTATATTTTGTGTCCCTATTGGGTTTGTTACAAATTGAATACCTCAGTCGATTCAACAAGGCTGTAGGTGTATATCCATAGCTCAAGGAATCAGTAAAATATAGACGATCAGTATGATACGGGGATCGTACAGAGGATCATTTATTTATTCCTTTATTTTCTTTTTTTTTTATAAAATCTATATGCAAATATCATGATCTGATATCGATCGTTCAGTTGATAAAATCAATACCTATTTTCAATTGGAAGACCGATATTCATTTATGCCAATGGCATTTTTCTAAGTTGTTCTAATAATAGTTTATATAGACGACCTCGATCTTTTCACTAAATTGACTTCTTTATTCAGGGAAACTCATCTTGATTCTCCTGTATGCATTACCTAACCGGAACATAACACCAATAGAGAAATCGAAAAACTCATGCAAATGTTTTTACATTGATGTAGATCAATTAACCATGTCTTACTTAAACACGTCATTGATTACATTGTACGTACATGGCGATTTATTTCCAGTTGATTGCACTTATTCTAAAGTGTCATTGGTTTTGATATACACAGCAATTGCAAACATTTGCAATCGCAATTGCTATGGCGTGACGAGACACAGCGCTCGGTGTAATCCGTACTGGGTAAACCCTGGCGTGTAAAGACACAGCGCTCGTGCTAATCTGGAATTTCCTGGGCTGTTCGCGCTCTATGAGAGCGTGTCTTGTATTGTTCTTTAGGCGCGTGTTTATTATGTATAATTGTTGTGTTCTTTGGATTGTTCGTGAAATAGAAGTTTCTAGGCTTTGGGGTGAGAAGCTATAAATTAGGGGCTGTGTTTAGAGCCCAGGGAAGAGGAGAGAGAGAAATTTTCCAGCGGACACGGAAGAGTGTAAGTTTGAGGACCTTTCCGATAATTGCAGAATTTATAGATATTCTTCGAAATTTGTAACAGATTTTATTCAGTCTTCAGTTTGCCTTTAGGACTACTACCAGAACTACACTTTTGGATTACAACAGTCATAGGACGTGAACTTTTCAGCTGGATTATATGTTTTAAAGGACTTGTTGAGTTGTGACAGTGGTGGTATCCAGAAAATCAGAGGATCCGGTACTGTAACTTTATTGTATGTGTAATTACTGTGTAATTGTATAGATTTACTTTTATACTGTTGTTATACTGTGTATTTTTTTATTTAGTTTATTGTAACGTTTGGGTTGATTTAAGAATAAATTATAATTATTAGGCCAAAAAAAATGAAAGGTATGGTTCTCAGGCACCGCCCGCGTCAATTTTAAACCCCCGCATTAAAAATGTTATTTCTATTTTCAATTGAAACTTACCAATGTTGAGCTCCAGCCGCTCGGACATTTCTTTCAAGAGGATAAAATCATATAATTTTGATAAGATTTCCTTTGTTATGCAGTGCTTTTACTTGTTAGCAAAATAAATGTCTTTATCATGCTTTTCCCGTATGATATGACATTTTTATCGAAACTTAAAAAAAAATAAAAATAAGAAAAAACCGCCCGCCCGCATTGATTTCTGAAAAAAGTGCCTGAGAACCAGACCTAATTTTATTTTTTTTGGCCTTAGTTAACAAAAACACTGACTTCTTTATTCATTCCCCTAGACATTTCACGCTGCCTAGTGTTAAAAAATCTGATTTTTATTTATCTGCGTGACAAAATTTATGCTCGTCACGACTACGTGATCTGTTGTTATTAGGTCCCGTAACAATTTATGTATATGTATTTATGTATGCATGTGGAATGTCAACCTGTATTTACGTATACATGTATATATTACGTATCTGTCTCACAGTGTGTTTTATATGTGATCTGATCATTCGTATGTTCATATATTTATATACATAAATATATATGTGTTACAGTCAGTGTGTCAAATCAGTCAATTTGTAAATTGTATGAAATTTTCAGGCAATTTACAAAGTGCCTGATTCACTAAGGCAGTTTATAAAATGATTGAAATTATATATATATATATATGTGTGTGTGTGTGTTAATTTTCATTTTCTTTTTATATTTATGCAGGAGAGCATTTGCATAAGCTTTAGTGTCCACTTCGCTATCCTTTTTAATTAAATATCTTTAAACCAAACAGGGGCGTAGCCAGGATTGAGGGAGGGGAGGGGGCCATCATCAGTGGCGGATCTAGAAATTCGAAAACGGGGGGGGGGGGGAATATGCATGTATGGATAATATGAAAACGGTTATATATACAAGTATATATATATAAATATATATATATATTATTATTATTATTATATTTTTTACTATACTTTATATATTTAAGTATATGAATATATATATATATATTTTTATATTTTCAATTATGAACCATGGTATAATTTAGGCTAGTTACGAGTACATGGGGAAGGTATGGGTTTTCCCCTCATATATTGGGAAATTTTTGAATATACAACGTAAAGAGGAGATTTTGAGGCAATTTTCACAAAAAATGAGGATTTCATGTTCCTAAAACTGTTCCCTTATGTCTGCGTTATGTAGTCAAACTATAGAGAGGTTCAATATTTTATGTTTATATTTCTTCAACACTCAGGATATAAAATTTCAATCGTTATCAAACGAGTCAATGGCGCAAATGCGCAGTCACGTTTGTAACTATCAAAATATTGTCTTTTAAATGTTATGCTCGTGATGAAATAACTGATAAGCTGATAAACTTCGCATTTTACCGGTTTCCGTGGTCTCGACAGCACACTGGACTCCTAAGAGCTCAACACAGATCGCGAGTTTGAGTACTGGTATCACCGGAGGAGCCGTAAGATTGTTCACGGTCGACCTTAACCGTGGCCCGGTGCTCGATCGATCTGCAGTTGTTCTGCCGCTGTTCATAAATATCCTTATACTCAGCAAATAAATTTGAAAGTAATTGTAACTGCAGATAACTTAATTGAAGTATAATTAAAAAGAAATATGAAAAAAGAAAATTAATCACGTAAATCGGAAATAAAATAAAATGGGGGATTTTGCAGCTTAACGGGGGGTCGCGCGCCGAAGGCGCCCCCTTGAATCCGCTTCTGACAGCATATATCCGCCCCTGATTTAATGCATATATACATATATATATTTGTATTAGATTAAGTGAAATTCCGAAGGACGGCGAGTATTGGATGCGACCGGGGCGGGGGGGGGGGGCATGGCCCCCCCTTGGCTACGCCCCTGCCAAAGATGGAAACCTGCAGTGGGCACGGAGACATGCAATATTTGCAACTCTTAAAATAATGTAAAATAATTTTAAAGTAACTTTATTAAAATGTATCAGGACAAATTAAAATTTGAATAAAAAAAATTCAAATGAATTCAGTAAATAATTTTCTATAAAAGTTTAACATAACAAGTTCCTCCCCTATAACCACTTGTTGAGAATAGCATTTTGATATAATTTTTATATAATTGCTCATTTACTGCTTTTTATGGCACTTTTATGTCCTTATTGTATCGATCAGAATATCAAAATGCCAACACTTTCATGATTTTCTGAAGGTATGAAATATAAACCCAAATGCCTCAATCATTTATAGGAATACCCAAGGGCGGATACAGGATCCCTAAAAGGGGTGGTGGGGGTCCACATTATATGTCATAGGTAAACAAGTGTGTCGTGAATGCAACCGAATGATTAACTCTTGAAACAAAAGTAATGGGAAAAAACTGGTGTGAGACACAGAATTGGCGCTGCTTCCTGTGGGTACAAACATACATTATTTTACTTCCCATATTGTTTTACTCTCCCAAAGCCCCCTCTTAATCCGTCCCTGATATCTGTTTCGTTTTCGTGGCATGTTCAACCTTTCCCCTGAATAAGATTAAGTGCAAAGTATAGTAATTGTTTGATACGAAAAAAATCCATGTACCTACGGAAACATATTTATTCTCAAAATAAAAACAAGTCTTAAACATATTGTCTTCTCTGTATGGAAATGATATCATTTTGAGCAATAGTATTTAGCTAATCTTGTCACATGCATTGTCTCTATTGCGAGTTTGCAAAATTCGATAAAATACAGATTACGATCCAATAATTGAAGTCATATTACAAAAACCTATAACCTTACGACTCAAAATATATGAGCAAATATAAGAACAGAATAAGTATCAGTTCTCCTAAATAGTTCTTTCTTACTTAGGTTTTACTCATTGAGATGCCACGAAGAGAGTAAGACAGGTAAAAGAACCCTATATTCCAGTCAGTCAGTGTTCTTGAGTTTATACAAGTTCCTCATACGTATGTAAAATATCAGATATGTTAAGTAATCTGAACTGTCCTTGGATTTTGTTGAAGAAGAATCATCTTTTGTATCACTCATGATTTCCTGAAAGCATCAAATATAAGACCGCATGCCTCGAAACACGGATCGAAACAGCAATGTATACACAGACTCCAGAATCTCTTGCAGGCCAGACATTGCATTTCCAAGTCTTTGTAGAATGGTGTGATGAACCAGATGTGATAGAAGGCGAGCACAGCGAACTCACATCCCCAGTACGCTGCGATAAAGAGGCCGTACCAGAAAGTCAAGATTTTGTAGGTGACGTTCTTCCAGAAGTTGAAGCATTTGAAGCTGAGCCTGTAACAGCAGTCGATGCTGTGGATGTCATCGGGTTCAGCGATCAGCTCCTCAAACGCGAACTGAAATAAAAACGATAAATTATTATTTCCTTCAAAATTGACAAATTGTAATTTAACTATCAAAGAATAACTATCATACTTTTTTCATTATTATTATATATTTATTATATTTAATAATATGATAAGTCTAAGTCGGCTGACTGAATCAAGAATTGAAAATGTGCATGTACGGGTGCAAGTGTTCACCATGTTATTACCCACTTGAAAACTTTGGACCCTATCTGAAGGTATCAAGGGTCGTGGGTCAATTGACATTTTTTTATCGATCAGCAAAAACATATTTACCATCATGTATTGGCAAAAAAGTGTTATGTGACAGTTTGTAAAAATATCGTCTTTTATTACTCTTAATTTAGATTAAAAGGATTTGAAACTTTACTCAATTATTTCCCAATTACATATAAGAAAGAAATGGGTAGCTTACTTTGGAGCTGTTGGCATTAGTTTAATGTCACCCAATTAAAAGTGGTTTACTCGAAAGGGGTGGTAGGAATAACTTATTTTCAACCATTTTAGTTTTACTCATTTTCAAATGAAAGAAAAACAATTATATAACACTATGCTAGGTTTACAGTGATTGTTGCTTTATTAGATCTAATCTAAATTTCAAATCGCCTTTGGATTGATTTTTTAATTTCCGGTTTTACAGGGATGCTTCATGAAACTGGATAATTTAAGCACAGATAAACTTATATTAAATTTCTACTTACCGAGCCAAGATGTTTATTGATTTCGTTCGGGTCTCTGTACAGCAGATCGGGTTCACGTTCCAGTCCAAGTACCATGGTGATTGTTGGGTCAGAGCAGATAAAATACTGTTCAATTACTTGCTCGTTGTACTCGTGTTACGAATAATAAACCCACCAATTAGCCTTATATAAAAGCTTTCGCTCCCCTGTTGTCTAGTGATTGTTTCTTAGGCAACATCGCTTCTGATTTGCCGTATAATCATATTTGTCCATATTTTAACGTGTCAGTGCATGAACTCGCCCACTGTTATTAATTGCCCTAATTACAGTAATTGATACTATAGTTAATTAGATTAGTTTATGTATTTACCTGTATGTTCATAACCGTTCAGTCCTCTTAACGGTCAGTATGTGAAGTAATACATGCATGATTAACAAAATATCTCTTTTATACTCAATATAAAGCAGGGAACGAACCATTTATTTGAAAAAAAAATGTTCTTAAGTTTCAAAAGAGGAAACCGTGTAAGGTTGTACTAAGCCCTTTTCCCCGCAGAGTACCTTTACATATCTACTCTCGCTAATTCAAGTGATGGAAAATAAAATAAAATATGCAATAGGAAGAAGAAACAGTATTCAAGTTAAATATAAAATAAAAACGAAAATAAAATAATTTTAAAGTTTTATTCGATATACAAGTAAAAAGAAGGCTCAAACTTAAAGGCTCCAACTACCAGCTATGTTTCTAAATATAGCAACTGGTATGTATTTGTAGATGCGGTCTTATAATGTCCACATTTTCGCAGCACAGTGTGTGAGTGTGTGTGTGTGTATGTGTGTGTGTGTGAGAGAGAGAGAGAGGATCTTAGTTATGAAGAAAATGCTGTATGTTTGTAATCGCAGAGCAATCACTGCCCCCCCCCTCCCGAAAAACACACATTTCCGTTTTTGCAGCATCAAGAAAGTTATCGATATTTGAGCTGGTTAGTTTCACATTCCAACAGTCTGAGTCTGCACATATATACATCCGCCGGGAACTACTTCAATTAAGGATATCATATCACGCTTCAACAGCTTCATGGTTGGATCACAGGTCAAATCAATAACAAAGACGGCCCCTTACACCAGTCAATGACTCGGGCTCTCAGCTTGCATTAAGAAACCCTCCTCACTCACACGGGTACAAAATTCTTCAATGAATAATATTTAATGAAATTTTAGATTACTCTAATAATTATTGAATTGCTTCGAGGGTGCTACCCTAGCCTTCCCAAAAATGTTATCAAAATCCTCTCATATTTTTTTAGTAAAGTTGCTAACAGAAAACCCGCTAAATAACCAATGTGACGGAAACAATACATCGCTACCTGGTGACAACTAGTGGAACTGGCACACCAGTACTCATGCAGAATAAAGGTATGTTTCCATGTGCGCGTATGTGCGTATATGCGTAAAGTGGCAGACGTATATATTTGTACAGTGGATTGAGCAGGCCCCCACAAAAAGATGGTGAAGTGACGTCATTTTACCCAGAATCCCTGAGTTAACGCAGACCGTATATATGCGTGAAAATCGCTCCTGTGGCGCATATCCGCATATCCGCTGACGGACACATGGAAACACTCAGTTACAAAATCATAAGACCGATTTTTCACGCATATACTCATTATGCACACATGAAAACACCCCTAAATGGATAAACCGTTACTTCAAGAAACCTCCGGCGCAGGGATTGATTCCTATCCCCTCTTCTTGAGTCACAAGTACTGACGCATTATCAGGCAAAGAAGTGTCAAAATAAAAAAAACAGAATCCCCTTGTTTTTACACAGAAAACGGCGGCCCTTCCGCTATTCGAAACACAATGCGCAGACTCGGACTCACAAGAGTACAACTGCGGTTTAGGGATTTGTGGAGTCAAAATCTGACACCGAGATTTCATCGGGGCTTCTAAATACATACTAGCAGCGTACGCATAAATGTAGTGAATCGGACATTGGAGTCCGTTCGCGTTGGGTAAAAATTGTTTCACAGCAAATTACATAAGTATTGGTGTTTTTATTATGGTGAGGACTTTAAGGAATAGAAAACATTTTGTTAGCATGCGCATGTTAAATGTAAACAGAAGTTGTTTCCTTAAAATGTAAAAAAAATTAGATCTTAAAGTCTGACAGTTAAGACAAGTTGTCTCGGCCGGCCCACAGTGCCAAAAAAGAAGAGGTTCGTTTCGAGTGGAAACGACCTTAGTTTCGATTGGAAACGACCTCTGGCGAAATGGTGTATTCAGATTCATAGTTAGATAATATAGACTGGCAACCAGCGCAAATATGGCCTCATTTGATTTTATGGACCATGAGTTGCTTCTGCCTGTATTGGTTATAAGTCCACATTGGTCCTTCCTTCTCTTTCTGGAGTTTCCGTAAAATTTGGGATCAACATAGCAACTTTGTGATAAATTAATCTTATATTATCAAATTCTATGGTGTGATGACATACAACCAAGATATGATATTATTTAACATTAGATATAATATTTTTTGGCTCTTGTTACAAGAGATTGTCATACTTTGTCGGAAATTCGGAAAGCTGACATTTTACAGGAAAACGAACATGAGAGAATGCTGTTAGAAATGGCGCGTACATGCGTACACCTTAAAATATTCACACATTTAAGGCAAAACAATGTTTGTCTGCCAGCCTAGAAGACATATATGGTCATGCGGAAGATGAAGTTTCTCTGAGATGCATTTTGACTGGGTATACTGTGAAGTTTTACCTGCATGGGCGTAGGATGAACTCAATTTCAATTTTTTTTAAACTTATTTATATTATATTGATTGTGCTAATAATTCTATGTGTGGCACTCTCCCTGGCTCTGGCGTTTGGTAGTCTATAGAGGCTGAGGAAACGATAAAACCCGGAGACAAGCGACCGGCCGTGGAAGGGGCCTTGACTGTCCAGCCAAGGGGTCTTTGAAATCTATTTCATCTTAACCACAACAATTTCGGATTATATCCATTAAAATGTTGTTTATTCAGGTGTATTTAGATGCTTCATGCTAAGTAACCTTACATAAATATTCACTTGTAATTACTGTAACTTTTCTCATGGATTTTTTAAATTATAGATGAATTTGTTTATATTTAAATGTCGGCTTTTATTTCGGGTATGAGTGGTAATCAATTTTGCGAGTTTTTTTTATTTTCTAGATTATGGTATTACATTCTAATCTTGTAAATTTATGTTCTGCTAAAAAAATATATCAAATGTTGTAAACTGGCGGGGTGGGGTAATCTGAACGGTGCGGTGGTAACTTTTTAAATCCGGTACAGGACACCCTGGGGGTAAAAATAAGAAGGTGGACGGGGGGGGGTAACTTTTGACAGGGTTAACTTTGAGGCTTCAGATCGTTCTCAAGCAGGACGCTGTCAATATGATAAGCCGCTCGTGCCATGTTTTCCGATGACCAAGGGAACAACCACGTATAAGGGATTTTTTTGTATTTACTAGGGGTATACCCTCAATTCGCGGTATCCCGGTTTTAGTCTACAAATTGGTAGCTCCTGTGATTGATTTCCAAACTAATTCGAGATCAGGTTGGATACAGACACAGAAATATGATTTGAAATTACTAAGAGAACAGTCTCAAGGTGGGAATCTATCTACGTTTGGCCAATGAACTAGTTCAGTGGTCAGATTTCTATGTAGAAGCCACAAGAACGCTCTAGAGATGATTGCCCCTCACCCGCAAATTGTAGTAGGAATTTCAATTAAATCAATTGCCTATAATCGTAGCTTGGGCGTGTATCAGTGAGACGGTCAAACTCCAATCAGCTAGCTTAAAACCTGCTATAAGATCATGATTCTGCATCAATGTCTATATAGGAAATCAATTTATTATCTGAGATTATCATGGTCTTCTTGGGAAGGATCATCACTAATTCCTATGGGAATACGTCCGAATGTATTATGGTTATAGTATTCCCTAGGACTTGCTGAGGGTCACGACCAAACTATTGGAATGGGACAAGTCTCCTTGTATAAGTTTGGGCATTTAGTATAAAACGATAAATTTTAATAAAAAGATAAAACAACTCTAATCCACATATGTTAAATTCCACGAATCCATGGAGAAAACATGATGTATATTGTGAAATACTGTGAGGTCATCGATTTGACGTCAGTTTATAGCACTCTACCCCTTATCGCTATGCCTAATTAGTATATTGAGTTCACAATATCAAGCAAGGGGAAAGACTCCGCCTAAAAATGAATCCTCTCTCTCTCTCTCTCTCTCTCTCTCATTATGTGAGATCATTTAAAATCTCATAAAATTATATGATTAATTCAAGCAAAAGAGCAGATGTCTTCTTTTTATTTATTTTCTTGTAAAAGGTAGTTTGATACAACCTCAGTCAGAGTAACAGTAATGATTCATATCACAGTCATTATGTCTTACGAAATAATATATAGGTAAAAATCCATGTATATGTGCCGTGAAATTTATAGAGATTCAAATCAACACTTTGTGGCACTTTCGTGTCTTTATTGTGTAATTGATTTTATATTGTCCGAAACATTCAGGATTTCCTAAAAGCATCAAAAATGAGACCAAATGCCTCGCAGCAAGGATCAAAACAGCAATGTATACATAGACTCCAGAACCTCTTGCAGGCCAGACATTGCATCTCTAAGTCTTTGTAGAACGGTGTGATGAACCAGATGTGATAGAAGGCGAGCACAGCGAACTCACATCCCCAGTAAGCTGCGATAAAGATTCCGTACCAGAAAGTCAAGATTTTGTAGGTGACGTTCTTCCAGAAGTTGAAGCATTTAAAACTCAGCCTGTAACAGCAGTCGATGCTGTGGATGTCATCGGGTTCAGCGATCAGCTCCTCAAAGGCAAACTGAAAAGAAGGCAAAATAATTAAATAAAGTTAAAACATTCCACCATCAATTATTTTTAATTTTGTTTTACACCTTGATATATTACATTTAGCATCTCAATTATATTTTATATCTAGATGTATGTTTTATATTCAAAAGCATGTTCTAATAATCAATATTTATGATTATTTTTGGTAATGAGATGGTATAAAATCATCCATGTTCTCCCCGGGAAAAAAAACTAGAATTGTTATTCTTCTTTGGATAAACATTAAATATCAGAATACTTATTATTCACGGGAGAGACTGGAATTGAGAAAAACCAACATAAAAAAAACGGGAAATTCTTATTTTTCCTTGCAGGAAAAGATACCATTTCCTGCCAAGTTTTAACTTTTGTTTTATCATTTATAATTTATTTTATTTTTCCTTGTTAAAAAAAGACCTTGATTATATTTGTTTCACATTACTTCTGAACTGTCCATAGGCTTAAGGAAAATGAAGTTACACAAGCCAAATTAATATATATATATATATATATATATATATATATATATATATATATACATATAAATATATATATATACATATATATATATATATATATTATGTGCATAGGGTTTTATATTATTATATTCATATATACAGTCCGTTCCTCAAGTCCTAATTATTTAGTGTCCATATTCTGATTGTGTTCCTTATGCGCCCTTGTATAATAATAATAAATCAAATGAACTTACCGTGCCTAAATGAGAATTGATGCCATTTGGATCTCGCGTTACTAAATCACACTCGCGTTCTAATCCAAGAACCATGATGAAGTTCGATGGTAGGTCTGAGCTGAGAGTGACGTCAGGGGATTCTTGAGCCGCCTTGTGCTGCTCTCATCCTGTCCTGAGGGGGTTATATACTATATATGTTTGTTAGATCGCGTGCACGTTGCTAATAGATACAGTACCCTGAGCGACAGTTGACCACAGTTTGTCTTGAGGTGTGAAAAATATCTTCATGCCTTTACATGTTCCATACCATAATCAATTAAGTGTCGCCGTATATGTTATGTAAAATCTGTTGTGGGGAGTCAGGCGTGCCATACGCACAGTTGTACCATGCAGAATTAATAATTTAATAAAATCCAATTGTGTCCAGGGTTGAACCGGAAAAATTAGTATTAAAAACCGATGGAAAACTTTATTCAATTCCTCAGACATTGTATTGTTATCTATCTCTCCATCTATCTGTATCTATATCTACATGTCTTTCTACATATATATATATATATATATATATATATATATATATATATCGAGAGAGAGAGAGAGAGAGAGAGAGAGAGAGAGAGAGAGAGAGAGAGAGAGAGAGACAAAGTATATTACCATATTATCATAAGTGGATCGTATATAGGTGTGGGTGGAAGAGAGAGAGAGAGAGAGAGAGAGGGGGGGGGAGAGAAAGCGAGAGTGAGACAGAAAGAAACATAGTGAGAGTGTGTGTCTGTGTGTGAGAGAGAGAGACAGAGAGTATATAATGTATATAACCAAGAATTGTTCTGCATTTGTTGGGTAAAGTGCATTTCGTAATAACTGTTTATTTCGTGACTGTGAGGTTCTGCTATTTGGAATAATAAATCAACTGGGACTGCACAGACATTGACCAATTAATTATTGGTGGGCAGTGGATAGTTTCAAATCATGCGAGATCAGATTGGGCTGGAATACCTCCAAGGAACTTCTAGCGGGTCACTGACCACGTAAATATTTGTGAGTTTCCATGGTTACGTATGTAGCAATATACCTCTAACATGCCATGTTAACATTAGCAATAAGTGATATTTTGAATTTTGTGTATATAATCTAAACTCTTTCAGTTAAATAAATAAGTTTTTTACAAAGTATCTGTAAATTTGGTAACTTTATTAGTAAGTATACATACGGCATTTTAACTGACCGTTAACATGTTTATTAATTTGACGTTTCTTTTTGTTCTATTTAGCATGAACCACTACATTTTAAGGGTGATTTATAATTTTTATTCACTTTTAACAGATTTCGGGGTGTGTCAACCGGGTCATATAAAACTTGATTTTTCTTATGACGATTTACTCTGTATATGTTTATATGTGTTTTGCCTTTTATGTCATTATGGCATATTTTTCTTCATGGAAGAGAGAGGTGACATAGGGAAGAACATGCAAAGGGCTAAAAGAGACCTTTAGCTGTTATTTTTTTGTCGGCATTAATTAAATATATACACGTTTTATATAAAAAAAACTGGAATCTAATAAATTTAATTTTAACATAAAATGTCTGCATCAGGAAAATAAGTTCTAAATATTGTCAAATTGCATTTGTGTTATATAAATACCAGCATGCCGTTGGATACCGGTAGAAGTTGTGTTATAATATTTACAATATAAATTCCAAGGTAGCATTAGTTGTGTTCTAGATTTTATTGGTAATGACCTGAACCTTTACTACACCATAGTTATACAAATAACATTGTAATGTCCTTAAAGGTCATACACTGCAAAATACGAATGGGATTAGGTCTTCAGGCAGCTATAGGGCTAAAGCTACTTGGGGCTATATATGGCTTTATCTTCAGCATTGGAACTAATGGTCATTTGTACCAGAACTGTTATATACTTGTATATTAAAACGCAAGTGGACATTTGGAATATGTATTGTTAAGTGAACGGTCATGGCCATAATCATGTCGTAATTAGCGAAGGGTACTATGACACCGGGTCAATTATCGTTACAGTTGACAGGGGCAAGGGGTTGAGTTACGGGGTCCTGCCACAGTTTAGACTTGCCAGTCAAAATGATTAGACCTGTGCGTTGGTTACCGTCTGTAAACAATTTAAGTGTATTATACTCTTTCTACGGCTTTATAACCTGCTTGGGCGCCTAACATTATGCTACAAATGAAACATACATATAGTCTTTGATTCTTTAGATGCACGATTTAAACATGAGTTGTCTTGGACAATATTTAAACTTCAAAGAACAAGGCCTATTTGTAATTGTAATAGAAAAGGGTTAAGTAATATAATGCATAGGCACTTCTTGGAAAATATTCTTTTCTTGATTAAATTTGACAAAACGAGGCATATGGTAACTAAAAAGTATCGTTCCACTATCAGTATGGCACTTACTCTAAAGCCTGTCTCTTTTTTTTATCTGAGTAGTGTTTGGTGTTTCCACTTTGTGATGAATTATGTCTTTCAACGGCCCTAGCTATTCAGCATGATTACTGTTTTATTTTTTGTAAGGTTTCAATATCTCTCTATATATATATATATTGATAATCTACTCCCGTTGGTAAATAGTTTTAGAGCAGACTGTAAATATATATATATATATATATATATATATATATATATATATATATACATATATGATATATATATATATGCGGTTGGATATTTGGATATTTAAAGTATACCGGATAAAGGATTACATGCCTATATAGGCACACAGACACGCATTTATACATTTAGAGTAAGCGTGGTAGGTACACAAAGCTCCGTATGAACATAAAAGTTTATAAACAATTCTATACCACTTATGTTAGTCAAAGGATGATGAAATAACCTCCTTTTTTAGTTTACGTTTAATTCAATATCCACATTTGATAACATTATTTCAATTTTTAGTCTAAATCAAGTTTAATTTATAAATCCTTCTGTCCAGGTTGTACATGTATTTAAAAAGTTGATTTTCAAAAATTGTTCAACATTTATGAAATATCCTTCATTCTACTGAACATGTGGAATATGATCAAGCAAAGCATTTCTGTTTAAGATCCGCAGTTCGACAGGGATCGAGGATGTAGATCGTGTGAACTATACAGGGATAAAAGAGGTACTCGAGTACTCGAGTACTCGAATCAGGTTTACGAGCGGTGTGCCGATTAATCGATTAAATGGATTATTGATCGTTTTCTTTCAAAATAAATTAATTCGAATGAATTTTTGTATAATCGATAAAAAACGATTATGTTTGCACACTGCAAACGGAGTTTAATCCTGTCAGAGATATCCAAACACAATGTAACGAACGTCATAAAAACGGAACCTTGCGCAGCCAACAATCGTCCGACGGCAAGTTGACCTTAGATATGGGTGGATCGATGGTTTCATTATGAATACCGATTTAAATATATCACTCTTTTAACTGGGGTCAATATTTTAAGTACGAATATAAAGCGGAATTCAAGTTAAATAAAAGAAAGATTTTATTTTTCAATTTTCGATTATGATTTTAAAACCGATTCCTACTTCTATAGTTACCAAGCACTTGAGTCCAAAACATTATATAGAACATATAAATAATGTAATGGGAGTATTATGGTATACCCATACAGTCCGTCCGTCCGTCTGTTAACTTTAAGTGCCGCCCCGATAACTTACTGAGGCTTAGAAGTATTTTCACCAAACTACTTACCAACAGATCTCACCCGATTTCGATTATAGGCAAAATCCACGCATATTTAATAAGGTCACGGTTCACTAGGTTACTTTGTGGTGTCGACGCGGTAACTTACGAAGAATATGAGGGATTCTGATAAAACCCATAAGAAATGTTAATCAATAAAATATCTAACCTCAGGTAAATTCCTCAGCAGATTTCACGCATATTTAACGAGGTCAGAGGGTACAAGACATAAGACGGGCGTTTTATGCACGTTTGCGGTGCTCTTGACTGTTACCATTGTGATGATCCAGATCAGAATTAAAAGCTTACAAGATCTACTTCCGCTTGGTTTTCCTATTGGTTTGTATGTGGGCGACAAGACGCAAAGCGTCCTGAACAGATTTTAATGAAAGTTTGGAAAGGATAGGGTAACATAAAAAAAAACTCCTTTAAAGTTTGAAGGTTATCTGATTCACCATAATATATTTTTCAATTAAATGATTTATTTCCATTGTTTAGCCATCTACTGGTATTAGTTAAGAAAGTCTTACTTAACCCGATTTTATTTCAAACTGTTCTTTAGTTTTGTATACTCTAATAAAATGACATATTTATGCTCCTCTGTAAAAATTATATGATAAATGCTATTCTCATTTTAACTATTTGAGACACACAAGTAAAGAAAAAAAGGGAAGTTTATGGACAAATACATGGTACTAAACGTATAGGAATACCAGGAGGGGATACAGGATCCTGAAAGGTGTGTGTGTGTGGGGGGGGGGGGGGAGTCCGCATTATATGTCATAGGTAAACAAGTGTTTCAGGAATGCAGCCGGCTTCAGGCATAACGCTAAAAAAAGTAAGGGGAAGAAACTGGTGCGAGACACAGAATCGGCGCTGCTTTTCAGTGAGTATACAAACATGCATTATTTTACATCCCAGCTATTTTTATTCTACCATACGCCCCCTCTAAATCCGCCCCTGATATCCGTATCCTATTCGTTGCATGTTCAATCTTTCCCTGATTAAGACTATGTGCAAAGTATAGTAATTGTTTGATAAGAAAAGTGCGATCAACGAAAAATCCATGTATGTACGGAAACATATTTATTCTCAAAATAAAAACAAGTTTTTAACATATTGTCTTCCCTGTATGTAAATGATATAATTTTCAGTTTCCCCGATAGTATTTAGCTAATCTTGTCACATGCATTGTCACTATTGCGAGTTTGCAAAATTCGATCAAATACAGATTTCCATCCAAGAATTTAAGTATACAAAAACCTATTATCTTAAGATCTAAAATATATGAGCAAATATTATGACAATAAGCATGTTCTCCCAAACAGTCTTTCTTACTTACGTTTTGCTCATAGAGATACCACGAAGAGAGTAAGACAGGTAAATTAACCCTATATTCCTGTCAGTCAGTGTTCTTGAGTATATACAAGTTCCTCATACGTATAAAAATATCAGATATGTTAAGTAATCTGAAATGTCCTTGGATTTTGTTGAAGAAGAATCATCTTTTGACCCATTAGACTCATGATTTCCTGAAAGCATCAAATATAAGACCGCACGCCTCGAAGCACGGATCGAAACAACAATGTATACACAGACTCCAGAACCTCTTGCAGGCCAGACATTGCATCTCCAAGTCTTTGTAGAACGGTGTGATGAACCAGATGTGATAGAAGGCGAGCACAGCGAACTCACATCCCCAGTAAGCTGCGATAAAGATGCCGTACCAGAAAGTCAAGATTTTGTATGTCAGGTTCTTCCAGAAGTTGAAGCATTTGAAGCTCAGCCTGTAGCAGCAGTCGATGCTGTGGATGTCATCGGGTTCAGCAATCAACTCCTCAAAGGCAAACTGAAAAAAAAAATAATATGAAAATTATCTTTCAGCATACGCAGTAATGAATGAAAAATTATAAAATATATGATGTAGTAATTTAACTGTTTTCGTGAATTTGACAAAATTATATGTAAATATGTGTTTAAATAGTCTTCTTATGTCACTCTTTAAATTATATGTAAATATGTGTGTAAATGGTCTTCTTATGTGACATCTATTTAGGCAGAAAAGGTGTTATGCACTACAATAATCATTTCATATATTTTTTAACAAATCTTTGTCATTCATCATTTTTGTACTATCATAACACTTAACCCATTTATCCTGAGCTTGAGAACCGTAAAATATTAAAACTTTCCCAATTTATATGTTACTTTTAAACTTACCGAGCCGAGATGTTTGTTAAGTTCATTTGGATCCCTGTTCAACAGGTCAGGTTCCCGCTCCAGTCCAAGTACCATTTTAACTTTTGGTTGAGGTTTTAACCAATTCGAGGAGACATCTGCCTGGTTTCTGGAGTGACCAATGGTCTCTGCTAGCCGCTTATATAAGAGAATGGTCAGTTTGCTATGGTGGGTATCCTTGACAGCAGGGAAACTTGGGCAACCATAAACATGTTACCCCTGACAACGTCCTTCACGTTTGGGTTCCTCCCTTATCCGGGCGTGGGGCCAAACCGGATACATATATGTATTAATTAGGCATAGGTAGAGAGGTTGACTGAGTTGACGCCGTTGTTCTTGTATATACACGTACCCTTGGTTCCGGCCATTAAATAAGAGTTACCGCTAGGCTGTATACAGTCTTGAAAACTGAGTGTTCGGTTACCGAAGACTGCAGCTATTAAATGTAGTTATTTTGTTAATCTGTTAAATCTAGAAATTTTTAAAAGCTTGTTATAACCACACGCTGTATCTAAAGATATATTCTAGAATCCGGACTTATACTTTAGTTATATAATTTACAAGTTTTTGTAGACAAATACATTATAAATACT
This sequence comes from Sipunculus nudus, assembly GCA_026874595.1. Classification (NCBI taxonomy): domain Eukaryota; kingdom Metazoa; phylum Annelida; class Sipuncula; order Golfingiida; family Sipunculidae; genus Sipunculus; species Sipunculus nudus. The sequence continues at coordinate 33,126,522 of CM049306.1, read as the reverse complement.
TATATATTCTCATAATTATCATTGTATAGTTCATTTCATTGTACGCTAATGAAATTAAGTTTGAAATACCAAAAGGTGGCCGTTTACTCTAAGTAGAAGCCTTTATACCAGAATGTCCCGATATGCTAAAACGACATGCCTATTTACGGTAATAGAGGCATTTCATCGTCGCTTTAGGATTTGCTCTAATTAGCACTATGCAGGTACACTTATGGTCATTCATGTATCGACCTGTAAGGCACAGAGAACCATTACCCACATGTCACGATATACCTGTTCCTATTATTTGGTTCCCTTATCAATCCTGGTCCAAGCCCCTGTAAAACTGCATGCAGGTCATCTTTATTTGAACATACACGCAAGGAGAACATCAGTCTGAAGTATACTATTATTATTTAAGACAAGGTTCAATACTTACTTTATGGATTGTGTCCACTGTAAAATACACTAAAGGTTAAATCCATATATTAAAATCTGAAAACCTACAAGCCAGAAGAAGCGCTATATGTATCCTGTTTTCAGTTTTCGGAGATTATCGACCATTATATATATATAAAGGATGTATCCCACCAATTGGAGAGATTGTACTGTAGGGCCTGACAACTGATTATTGTAGAGATGCTGTTTGTGTATTCTATTTTTTATTAACGTGATTTATTGAAATATCTCCTGTAGGTGTTTATGTTAGAACAGCTAGTGAAACAGCAACAGAATGGCAACCCTGACCAAAGTATATTACTATATTTAAACGCAAAGAGAGAGAGAGAAAGAGAGATGTTAGGAACACTTGTTAAAGTAGGCTATGTACCCATTGATTAAAATAAATATCACGACTACATCTTTCTGAACTGAACTGCGGCAGTGTGAAACAAATAATCATAATTCAAGAACACAAGGATAAAGAGCTTTGTATATGTTCAATCATTATACTGGAACATGTAACTGGTAAAGGTGATAAGACTTGCAGGTTCTCTGGCGACTGCCTACATTGTAACACCTACTGCCGCCTGCCGGTAAATTATATAACTTATATATTGCTCTTCGTTTTAGACCGCACATACCTGCCACCAATGAGTTGGTTAAAGGGAAAAAATTAGAATTAATTGGAGCTTGACATCGCAATTCTGACCAAAATTGTAGATATGCAATAAACTGGGAATAGGACAGACAAGGATACAAATTGTACCCTTTATACACACCAGTAACTGAATTTTCTTCTTTTATTTTGAATATCTTATTTGAATTTTCTTCTTTTATTTTAAATATCTTATTTTCTTTTTCTCACTTTCTCTGCATATGAGGGCCCTCAATACCTAATTATTTAAAATGATTTATGACTGGCGACTTTATTTATTTTGCTTGCCGGAAATCTCCGATTTCGGCAAGCTGGTTGGTCAGTCGCGGATGTCTGTTTGTCAATCTGTCTGTCTGTTTGTCTGATCCCGCTCTACAGGTCACAATTTTGCAGCAATCGCTTTCAAACTTACACAGTGGATGGAAAATTTAAAATGAGAGGAGCCTATTGTTTTAGGTCAATATACGTCAAAGGTCAAGGTCAAGTACATCAAAAGTATACCAAACGGGTTTTTCTTCATATCTGTGTGACAATTAGTCGTATCTACTTCAACAGTAGCTCATTTTAATTTTCATTCCAAGGCCTGTCTTCTGGTGTGTAGCTGACTCAATTTGCTGTAACCATGGTAACGCATTTTCGGGGGAAAATGCTGATATTATTCTAACTTTGTCAGTTTTAAAGGTACAGAGGTCTAGTTTTTTGCATCAGGTAACATTCAACTAGAACTACAAGATTTTATTAATAGTCTCGCAATATCTCGTCAAACGAGACATTTCGAGATTTCAGTAATCTCGCCCTGGAGGCCACAGTTTTGCAGGAATCTTTTTGAAACTGACATTTCATAAATCCTTCACTATAATCTCGAAATTTTTTTAAAATTTTTTTGAATGCGGCCGCTAGGGGGCGCTGTATGCAAACCTCCCAAACATATCATGTTTTGGCCAAATCTCCAAAATTATAAGCCTCAATTACAAAAACTAGAGCTTATTTTCTTACTCTTAGTCTTCTCAATAAACTCGTTAAGTCATCTGGTCTCAATCTTGTGTCACTTTGTCAGTATGTCCGTCTGTTTGTCAGTTGTCATCAAATTCGCCTACATATATATATATATATATATATATATATATATATATATATATATATATAATATATTAATAAGCACAAATCATACATAATTCATAAAACATGTATTTATTTAAAACGCTACCAATGTGTCAAAGTGACTGTTACATATTTTGTTAGGACTTTATCAATCTTCATATGTTAAAACGTAAAAACAGTAACTTATAAAAAAATCTCCTTATGATTAAAAACATAAATACAGATGATGGTTTATTGAAAAAAGAAATCTTGGTTCTTAGTTAACGGGCTCCAATATATATATGTTATAGTCAAGGTGTAAAATCAGACATTTACTAAAATAAAAAAAAAAAATAAGCATAACCAGGGATGGAAAACGAGTGAAATAACCAGCGGTGTATCGGGGGGGGGGGGGGGGGTTACAGGTGACGCTCGTTTCCCTAACAATTTTTTTTTGTGAAAAATTAAACTGTGCAAAATTATTATGTATATTTTTCTAATATTTTGTGAAAGTAAGGTGTCCGTCACTCTGCTATTAGTTTACGAACGTAGCGGTTTTTACCTTAGATGGAGTTTGTTACCTTGAGTAGGCCTACCATGTAAGGATATTTTCTGTGTATATATGGCTTCCGGGGTTACAGAAGAACTGTTTATTAAACATGACTATTTTGGCTACGTCTTAAATCTTTTTGGAGACTCTGGTAATTATTTGTTTCTGGACCTGTTAACCGTATGCTTTACCAACAATGACCACTTTTATGAATCTGAAATCCATATGCTTGCTGAATAATAATATCAAGTCAGAAGAAAAAATCATAATATATTCTGTGAAAGCTGCCCTAGCTGGATTGGTCCATCTAGATGACTTTCAAAATGAGTGTGCAAGTGTGTACCTATAGCAATGCAGCAGAATTTTAATATTACGTAATGTTGTCTTGCAGTGGTGAAGGATATATATATATATATATATATATATATATATATATATATATATATATATATATATATATATATATATATATTTCACTAGCGTAGTGGCGAGTGAGATAAAATAATTGTTGGTCTATGGAAAGGCAAAAAAAAAGAAGAAGAATGCTGATAAAAAAGAAACACAACCATGGATTTTAAAACCTGTGTGAAGCGCCACTTTATAATTTATAGAGTATAAGATCTACTGAGTGCGAGTGCACCTGTTTGAACCAATACGAAGAACACAAGGTCACATGATGAGTGAAATGAACAAGTAAACCATCTTTGACACTGAAATTTACAAGTTTATACCCTGGAAATTGGTCGATTTCACACCAATAAAGCATGGTCACCTCTGCATTTATTGGCAGGTCATACAATTGTAAGGACATATAAAAGACAACTACCTAGTTCTAAGGCACCTTGGACAACAAGATTTTGAGTTATTTGTGATTTTTGTGTTTTTAATGTTTCTATCGAGTCAAAATATTGCCCTTGAAAATATATAATATATATAAAAAATATATAACTGTCCTTTGTCTTGAATAATATATAATTACATATAAGTTAGAAAACGTATTTATATCCGAATCACATTATTTTGTAAATTGAAATTTTTATTGTTGATACGTGATGATTAATTGAAAAGATCATTCTTACTGATTAAAAATATCTTTTAAAAAATACAGACGCTTTTCTGTGGAACATTATTTTTTGTGTCGCACGCCTTAACTGTTCAATATATTTATTAATCTAAAAAAAATATTATTTCTCTCAGTATTTAGCTTGACTTATTCTGTATGCAATGTATTACAATGGTGCCGCGCAACCAATTAAGCCTGCTTTTTTTCTTTTCTTGTCCATGATTGCTCTATTATAATCTATTATTTGAAAATTGAATACAAGACAGTTGCCAGTAAGACCTTTTACTCACAAAGAAAATTAGACAATAGACATAAACCACCACAAGAGCGACACCCGTTGGCGACGAATGGCACTGAGTGTTCGGATCTGGTGATAATCTGTAAAGTTCATACTCTGAATTATCTCTCTGACCATAAAAGTAAAGAAACTTCTTTATCTTTAACGGCGTGGTTTCAGTATAGCCTCGTGTATATTATAGCACTTTACAAACCCGTATTTCTGATTCACTGAATTCGAACACAGAACCGCATAGTTCGCATGCTCGTGCATGTTCATTTGCACAAGACATTTTGTTTGTTATTTTCATTTTAAGAATTGATTTTACTATAAATATAAAGTATAAAAAATAAACTATATCATTAATTTTAATATCAAAGAAACAGTGGGGCAGAGACAACACATTCAATGGATCTAGATATCATAGACATGCAAGTTTGTCTCATCTTTCTCTTAAAGACCGTCATCGGGTATAAAATGAGGCTCTCACATTTACTTAAATCTCTTCATGTGATGTAATAAAATGGAATTTTATCATAGATCTGCCGTTTATTTATCTTACAACTCAATACGAATCATATGTCATAAGAAAAAGTAAAATGTATCAAGAATTCGCGAACGATTCATATTTTCATATCGAACGAACTTAAAGATGATCATAAATATAAGCTCTAATTTGTTAAAACAAGAAACTGAGAGAAAGGTACAGGCCATACAGGTTACATGTTTTTTTCCAATTGGCGACATTGCTTTTACAAAGAACTTGTAGATCAGCTAATATATCCGCCACAGAGGCGTTATAAGAACCTTTCTTAACTGATATTACCTATAGGAGACATAAATATGTACGGAAAGTAAGCCAGAAATCACACAGATGCTACAGGATGGGTAGGTCACCAGCTGGCTTTAATACAATGGATAAAATTTTTAAACCTGCATTTAGTGGAAAACTGCGAAACAAGTATGGAATTAGATTGATAATACTTTCTTAAACTAGTTTCAGTTAAGCATTATACATTACTTACTTCCTTTAATGTGAATATAAAACATAGGCATGGCAGTACTCTTATTATATAATAGCTCGAATATTGTTCACACTGTAATGGAGCAAGAACACAGTGGGAGCAAAATTCGACCTATTATTTTATTACTAACGAATCTTTACATGATTTATTTATGAACGTCACATATCCATAACGTTATATTTCTAAAATTAAGTGTTGGGCTGAAAATAGACTAAAGGAATAATGTTACATCTATGCTCAGAAATAATGTATATATGTGTTCGGAGATCTGTATGTGAACATTTTGAAAAATATGTTGTTGTTGATATATAAAGTGACCATTTATATTAAGAGGGTATATCTGGTGCCTCCGCCTATGAACCAATTATTTAAAAACTAATATGGAACATCTTGCAAGTAAATTAGCAGATAAAGGACACAAACTGTTTAACATGGGAAGAAAATGGAAACTAATTGTCTCACTTATTGAGACAGAAAGACAAAACTTGATATAGATTTGAAAATCGCCACAAAGTCACTCAAACATGCAACATATTTGAATATACCGCTGATTTTTAAATACACTTCTTTTAGTAAAACATATATAAACCGGATGTAGATGTTTGTGTTATGGAACTTGCAATTATCGTAAAATGTAACACTATCATTTCATCAGTTTATATGATGACGATGGTAAACAGAAGTCATTCAATAAAAGGATAAAAATTGATTTTGAGGCATCACTGCATCATAATTAAGAAGTAAAATTTCATTAGATTACAGGTTTCCGAACATACGTGCAACATTGGATAACTTTATCCCTGGTGTTATTCCTCTGAGGATGGTGTACTCGATTGAAATACTGTTTTCAGACAATGGCAAAAAACGGTTCGTCCAGGAGAAATTTTAAAAGTCTTAACACGGGTCAATATCCTGATCTGATTTAGTTCCCTCCTCAATTACTCTCAAGCGTTTATCATTTATAAAGGACAAATCTCAGGAATGTATATATTAAACTGATCAGAGGAGGGCTAAGGAGCTATGATTTTGTGGCATATTCACTGGTAATTAGGTGACCATGGCTACCCTAGCTTGCACTAATCGATTTGCATCAAATAAACAGGGCTAAACTACTGCAGGTAACAATTCCAGATGCTAATCAAGTCTTAGTTCCATTTGCCAGCCAATCGGCAACAGAAGAATAGGATTGACAGGTCAGTTAAAATGACACCTTTTTTCTTACCGACGAAGTCTCTTGTCACTTAGGTATTTTTTGTACAATAGGGGTATAACAATGACCTTGTATTACCGATTACAATAGACTTGACACACCTATCGGAATACGACATTCCACACCCTTGTAGAATGAAAACTGACCTCAGTTCCACATTCCTGGAGAGGTTTAATGGTAAATATCGGTTTGTCATTCTGTGTCAGATTAAAGGGATTTTAATATCTGAACATTACTTATAAAATAGCTCATAAAAGGTATCGGAAAGCATGAATTATAAAATATAAAATACGCGTCATTTGTACAAAAAACAATTTATTTTTCAAAACTTTCAAACAAAATACTCGATAAAATTCTGTATCTGGTCTAAAAATAACTATCTTTGCATATAACATATAGCATATTATCTGTTCAGAAACCTGATATTTTCATCACCTAGATAATGACTTCATTCAGTTCAAATGAAGGTATCACAGAATTGTAGAGTATATCCAAACAGTCACGTGATGTGGCTTATCGATTGACCGACGCTTATCAGTTTTGAGTTTTGCCAACTGTAAACCTTTATTAACCTTTAGATTTATGCAGCCATTTGATAATGGCATTTTATTTAATACGCCGATCTGAGGAATCATCCTTTTCTGAAGGCGTCGAAGATGAGACCGAATGCCTCGCAGCAGGGATCAATACAGCAATGTATACACAGACTCCAGAATCTCTTGCAGGCAAGACACTGCATCTCCAAGTCTTTGTAGAACGGTGTGATGAACCAGATGTGATAGAAGGCGAGCACAGCGAACTCACATCCCCAGTAAGCTGCGATAAAGATGCCGTACCAGAAAGTCAAGAATTTGTAGAAGACGTTTTTCCAGAAGTTGAAGCATTTGAAACTCAGCCTGTAACAGCAGTCGATGCTGTGGATGTCATCGGGTTCTGCGATCAGCTCCTCAAAGGCAAACTGAAAGAATAGTGGGATGGGAGTTATTTTTCATGCCTTTAATTGGTCAGTGAATTAAAAAAAATCCATACATATAATAATTGTATAATTTCCATATACATGGGCTATGTACTTATACCGGTACCATTGTTTCAAAGCTTTTGGGTATCTGGATTGTTTTAAATTACACTTCAGTATATCCTTTAAAGTATCGTCAATCTTTCACAAGAATAAAACTTAACAGTAGATAAAATTGATATTTCAAAATTTGTTTTTAATAAATGTACTTAAAAAAGAAATCACAAAGATCATCAATCATGAACTGACTACTGATATTAGTTTAATATTGCCAAAGGTTTGTCCAAATTCCTGGTATACGGAATACAAAGAACAATAATTTTGAACTTTGCTAACATGTATTTTTTGTGGGTGATCAAAGTTTTATGGGGAAAAAAATGTTACTCTGCATAAATTTAGCAAGTATTGTACGTACCAAATATACCAAAAAACGCGATAAAAATTCCTGTGTCCTAAATCAACCACCGTAGAAATAAAAATCCCTATACACTGAGGAAATGTTAAAAATTTGCAGCAATATCCCTGCACCTTTTCCTCCTGAGAGAATATATACATGTATATGAGGTACACTTACAGTGCCGAGATGTTTGTTGATTTCATTTGGATCCCTGTACATAAGGTCCGGCTCGCGTTCCAGTCCAAGAACCATGTTGACGTCAGATCGAGAAGAACGGAATGAAAAAACAACTTTATCACTGAGGCCGAGGTGGGAGTGACGACCTGGGTTCAGTGTCGCGCCTTATATACCTGTGAACAATTTATTTGTGATGGTTTCCTTGACGGCGGATCCGAGGCCCGTGTTTGGGATCGCGTAACCCCAAACGACACCCTAAATCCCCCATGTAATCCGCATGGTGCAGCAGATCAGACAAGCTAAGGCATTTATTAATTACAATTAATGCCTTGACCCGATGACTGTGACGTAACATCTAACATTTTCATGTTCAGACCCGTGCAAGGGACTAAATTGATATGGACCTTAAGACGCACAGCGGGAAAATTGTATCAAATTAAGTTTCTTCTTTAGAGATGCATATTGCATTTATATTTGAGAGGTGAGAAGTTCTTTCTCCTTAATATATATTCAAAGCATATATACGTATATTTTAGAATATCAGGCGAACTTCGTGAATGAAGTCTGTTTTATATATCCTTAGCATTAGGTCACGATATTTTGTAAGGTTTGTTATGTTTAGGACTATTGGACAGGTACATATATAACGACACTCTTTCTAAAGTTAACATATTCGATAGAAAGAAAACTTATTTCATTAAAAAAATCATGCTAAAAACCATAAACGCCTGAAAAAACATATTATATTTATATGCATATATGAAACTGTACACTATTTATATATGTAATACTTTGGTTCCGAATGCCTCTCATATCACTCAGCTATGATATAGCTTCATATGCTAACTATGCTTATAAGCATAGGCAAATTCATTACGAGTAAAAGCGTACACATTATACAACGAAAATATTCATAACATTTGAAACTTTCATCCACGACACGCCGTGTTCCAAGGAAGAACCTATGATATTAAAACTGAAGCACCCACTTACATACATTTCAAGCGATCTTGCTCTAAAGGCATTATTAACATTTTTCATTTTTATACGTAACTCCGTAAGTTAATTTAAGCATTAACAACAATATATATATATATATATATATATATATATATATATATATATATATATGTGTGTCAGAGACGAGATTGAAATCCAGGCGGATTTTAAATTCGCCTAGACGAGATTGCAATTGTGATCCTTTATATAGCGGGATTTCACGGTTATATAGAAGGAACATAAAGTAAGAGAGAGAGAGAGAGAGAGAGAGAGAGTTACTACATAAAATCGAGAATAAAGGTTTTTTCCTTATGTTTCATGAAAAATGATTGCTGCATCAGTAACCTTTTTGTGAAGAGGAGGGAGAGTTAAAACTGTAAATCTAATATATGTGTAGCCTGATAACATCTGATGGTTATATCGGTTGGTTTCAATGCTTGTAATTTTCGCCTAATTTACTGCTATTTCTCACAAAAGATGCAGCCATCTGTTTAAATACGTAGCTAATTTAAATGTGTTCAAATTTTTACTGATGACTGCTGCATCAGTAACCTTTTTGTGAAGAGGAGGGAGAGTTAAAACTGTGAATCTAATATATGTGTAGATAACATCTGATGGTTACATCGGTTGGTTACTATGCTTGTTATTTTCGCCTAATTTACTGCTATTTCTCACAAAAATGCAGCCATCTATTTAAATATGTAGATAATTTAATTGTTTTTACATTTTCTCTTCCCTGTTGTGAATTGGTATTCGGAAATTTATTAGTTTCTCTCATCGCCATCATATATTTTATGGGGGAGTGATTTAAAGTATAGCTAACCTTAGGGATAGAACAGTGTAGTAAGAAACTTGGTACAATTTGGAATAAAATTACCATGGTAATTTACAGATAAAGATGCTCCAGTGATCATCTGGCAGAGATCACTGGCTTTGCCAGGAGGGTATCCGTTCCTCCCTGTTCGTGTGTGTGTTCGTGTGTGTGTGTGTTTGTACACAACATAACTCACGCAGTGACAAATGGAATCTCATGAAATTTTAAGGCATTTCGGGAATGGGCCATGCAGCCGATTAGATTTTGGTATGGACTCAGCCCATGATCCGGATTCAGGAACAAAATCAAGGAATACTCAGAAATGTACAATCACAGAACTGAACCTGGGAATATGGGCCGAATAAGTGAAAGCAAACAAGGTTTTGGGAGCATCCCACAAATGGGGCCCCCACATGAGAGAAGCTTGCATTCTTTAGAATGCAGAATTCTAGTTTATAAATGTGATAAGTATCACGCACGCATATAATACCCAAACAATACAAAAGTTATCTTAACATGAAACAGGAACCTAGATGTATAACGATATATATTCAATGATTTTTCACATGGAACACTTTGTTTGTTTTAATCTCAATAGTTACAATAAAAGTTCGTACAGAAATACGGAAATCAGACGCTGTGGTAATACGTTCAGTGTTACAAGGAGAACTTGTGACAATAAAAAAATGAAACCCCTGATATTATACTTCAATGGAAACCAGCCAAAATATTTGGATTAGGTGTTGACTTGCCTTAATAGCGTATTCAAGCCTCGTATAATTAACTCATATAGATACACATCCCTCGGGGAATTATTCTAAGCACAGATCTTTCTTTGTGTCATTATGCAAATGGTCCAACAACCAGCCATGCATATAAACAAGGGCATATATAGGATTTTAATATCGGGAGAGGGGCTCGCAAAGCGAAGCCGAGAAGCCGGGGGAGGGTTTTATCCCTATATAAAATAATATTTTAAATTTAAAAAGAGGAAGGCTGTTTTGGCTGATTTTGAGAGTTAAGTGATAATCAGATAATATGTAAATATTCTTTGCTTTTCATTAACTCTTCACAAGTGTTCTGTTTAAACTAGACAATAATCTACGATCACTATTAATATCCTTTGCTAGTTGCCCTTTAGTTTGTGCTGTTAATGCCATTATAAAGTTCTTGTTTATAGAGTGGAGGTTTACTAGCTTGCTACCATCCCATGAAGTTAGCTTCTTCAACTTTAAAGGCTGTACAAGGATAAAAGCTTGGTAATAACCCAGCCATGCCTGGGTTAGGAAACTGTATAAATGAATTTATTTATCATAGTGTCATGTACAATAATACAAGAAGAAAAACAATAAATGTCTGCTTATAGTACCAAAACCCTGGCAGGGGTTTATATGACACTAGCCCATAATGGTAGTACAGGCGTACAAACAGTTCTTTCTAATCTCCCAGGCTTTGGCTACAGAGTCACTGATTTCTTTAACACTTAAAGTTCCTCTTTAATTTCCTCATATTTTGACTTCATAATATGAAATGGATTTCATCTTCAACTGAATTGTTCTTACACATGGTGCTAAATCTTTCCTCGGGTTTCAACTTTCTAAATTTACCTGTGATTGCGTCTCGAATATTTTCAAACCTCCCAACTTCAATTTCTCACGGTAAGATTCCAAATCTTATAGCTGTGCCATTAAGGATCTCTTTTCTCGCGCTAAATGAGTGACATAAGGTTCGGTACAGAATGAAGGTTTTAGTAATGTTTTTTAGTAGTGGCTTTTATTTCATTTCGTCTAGCCACTTCGTAGATTCGTTAAATTCTCGACATTTTTTGCCAACATTTTCAACAGGACACACAAACCCCTGAGCCACAATATGCGACACATTCGCTATATATCTAGAATTTCTTCTACTTTAGCTGAGAAGTTGTTATATCTTAACTCCCGGTCCCAGTTGATCCAACCCATATCCCCAGTTTAACCTAGAATGGGGCATAATTTATGAAATCGTAGAAATACCCCTAACCCTTGTTCTTAACTTTGTCAACGGTCGGGGATTTAGTGGCCTCATAACTCAAAAGTTTAATCAAGCACTAGTACTATATATATGGAACTAAGATACAGTTTAGTATACGAATAATAAGAAACTTTTTTTAAATATTTAAATTTTGAAATGATATTCCCAGGTGCTCTTGATCCAGCGTCTGATAAAAAAAAACATCACTTCCGGTTTTATAATCCATATGCTCTGAAAGATAAAATCCTAAATATTTGTACTCCTTGACAACTTATAAATTCAACAAATTGAATTTGGACTGAGTAAGCAATTTTTTACGATCACGGAAATGATTAACATTACTTTTAATCTAATTTGGATGTAGTTGCCATAACTTACACCACTCGTTTAAGTACGAGAGCATACATTGTTGGGCACTGGCAGTGGGTGCCACTAGAGCAATGTGATCAGCGTACAGTAATATACTTATTTTAGTAAAGCCACAAGTAATCCCGATGTTGAGCGAACTGATAACTCGTACTAACTCATTCAGATATATATTATTTATTGTAGGTGACAGGGGATCACCCTGGCGCACACCAGAACAGACTGCAAAATCATCAGTGAGCAGATCCGGAGTAATTCTTACTTGTGCTTTGTTATTCTCATACATAGGCTTCAATGTATAATATTGTTTACCATCAATATTTAGCTCTAGCACCCGGTAAAGGATTAGGTCTCTATATTGTCAAAGGCCTTTTCCATGTCGATCAGGGCTACAAATACCTCTTTGCCAATATTAATGTAATTGGTCACAATGCTTGTAAGAATAGAAATGTATTCAACACATGACCGACCCCTTCGAAACCCATTTTTCTCTTCAGCTTTTAACCCCAAAGAATCACAATACGAGGATTTTCGCCGTTCAATTAATGCGCTATAAACTTTCCCTACACAAGATAAGAATGAGATTTCTCTGTAACTCAAAGGCTCATGGGGATCCTATCCTTTATTCAACATAGGGGCAATAGGTGATATTCCAACAGGCAGGCACCGTACATTTGTTGAAAAAAGAGTCTTTACATCATTAACATAACATTGTGACTTCTTAGAACTTATTTTGGTTTAGAAAAGATTCAAACACTTCTTTTAAGGTATTTAACGATGAATTATATTTCATGAAAAGAAATATCACCGTTTAGCATGATATTACTTTCATAGTTAGGGAGCATTATTTGATTTTCTTTGCTTTAAAATATATATTTCATGTTTTCAATAAACCGTATAGCCAAATCCGATACCTCAGTCTGTTGGTATAATATTAAGAATTCTTTTCCCCAATAGTTCTTTACAGTTGTAAAATTATAAACCAAAACATCATTATTTCTAACCGACATTAAAATCATGGACCCTTTTTTGGGAACCCAAACGATTGACCAAACGCTAAAACTGATTATTATTTTTTTTTTTTGCATCTTTCTCAATTTCAGCCAACTTTTTTCTGCGGTAAATTCTTTCATTACACCTTAACATTTTATCAAACTAACGCCTGGCCTGAGTAAATTATTGTCTTAGGAAAATATTATGTAAATCTTTTCTTACATGATTCTGCAAATTATGTTCTTTGTTCCACATATTAATCAAGGCCTCTGCGAGTTTATCGTCCCAATACGGCTTCACAATTAATTTCCGTTAACTAGGCCCACACATATTCCATGCCCTATTCGATTTGGAGGGCAAACGGTCGTGTGTTTCTTCATATATTATGCCCAAAAAAATTGTCTGTAACACAGACAATTTCAACTTTTTCATAAGGGACACGATTATTTTCAAAGAAAGCCTGAGCTTTGTTGACAAAAGGTTCTTTGTTTAAACTACTTTTTGGGATGTCGTTGAAATTGATACATTTTTTTAAAGTAGAAATAGGGCAGTTCGGTGCCTCAAGTTGCATTATACGATTAATTTCCGTTCCAGTGTCAGATGCATCCCCCCCCCCTTCCCCCCAGTGACGTCAATAACCAGTATACATTTTTCGAGGGTATCATGCCCTGTTATTATAAAATCAACTACTGATTTTCCCCTACCGGTGACTGAGGTGAAATCATTCATTGGTCTGTCCATTCTATCATTGAGTACCCAAAGCATATTTTCTTTAAGGCTTTCACCATGAAGATTACGAGTTTTATCTAAAATTTCTCATGGTTCTAAATTTCCAACCTCGGGAATAGTTTTCTTTAGTTAAACTCAACGAGCATTTAAATCTCCAAGTGTAGAGACATAATCAACATCAAAACAATAGTAAACTGCCTGGGTTAGATGAGAAAAGAATCACTATCAACGGTGAATGTGCAGGTGGAAGATGACAAACATAAACAACAATATGAAGTCTGTGAATCTATGTACTAACTGAGATAGTAACTGTTCCTAATATACAGTCTTTGGTCCTGTCAACAATCTGAATATAGAAAGTTACATGTAAATCTCGTCGAACAAATTACACCAACTTTTCCTAGACCTTTTTTTAGTATTTACATGGAGCATATTTCGATTGTGGCCATACCAAACATAATTAACAAGCTCAATAGTATCAATATTTTTCAAATGTGTTTCACAGATACATATAATGTCAATGTTCAATTTCAGCAGAATTATGCTCCTTAATTTAGCATTGTTAGTAGTCCATCCGCTGACATTCCAAATACACAGGGTGAGCAAATCGGCCTGGTCACACGAGAGTTGGGTATTCCCCTGGGTGTGTACAGGGATCGTGGCAGAGCTGGGCACAAACACCTGAGAGGTAGTAACCGCTTGGAGGTTTGTCGGTGCGGGTGTGGTCAGTTGGGATCGACTGACCAGTTGAAGGCCCTTGGCTTTTGTAAGTCAGGTGCTTACTAAGGTGTGAGGTGGCGGTAACGAAGGGATATTGACTCCGGCAGGGTGAGCGTGCATCACGGCACTCTGATCTGAGGGCGAGAATGCTTTCATACTGGGCATCCTATATAATTGACCAAAGCCTGATGTCTATTTCCAGTATTATATATACCTGGTGTACCTTCTATCGGTACAGGTACTGGAGTTCTAGGTACAAGTACCAAGTACTTCTTATATTCAGGAAAGCCCAGGTACAGGTATATGTACAAGTACCATGCAGTACTTGACCCCAACCCTCAGCTTATTTCTTAATTCTTGCGGCGAACTGTGGTTTCGATATACCAAGTGATATGCTAATTTTTCAAAGAACAACTAATAACGACATGGAAGAATAAAAATTTGTTTTTTGAATACAAGTACTGAGATCTATTTATTTTGTAAGGACATATTTTCGGGATCGCCTGCGCAAATATATATATATATATATATATATATATATATATATATATATATATATATATATATATACAAGGTCATAGAAACAGAGTTCATACCAAGGTTATGGTGTAAGAGTTATGATGTCATGCATAAGAATTTCTAAAAAAAAAAAAGATTTTATAAAACAAGGTATAATTTAACGTGCAATTGACTCCTATTTAGCCTATACAGTTATAAGTTGAAATGTGCAGTTGTAATTCTGGATAATGCAATCTTAAAGCTAAGTTATTTGTTCCCGTCACAGTTTGTTACTGTAAAAGTTCTTTCGTGCCCATGACTATAGTCCTCAATATTAACTTCCACGATCACTCCAATATCAAGGCTTTACACCATATAATTAGGTTTGAGATGAGAAATTGCAAGTTTGAAATTGCAAAATTTCTTTTATATTTTTGTAATCATTATATATGTATATTTTTAATATTTTCATTCACAAATCATTCACAATATTTAGATAAATATAAAAAGATATATTATATATTGATTTATGCTGACGGGCGATACCTGTGATTAAAATAATATGAAACTAAGATAAAACACAATAAAAAGAATATTAACGTAAAAGGATGTACCTGTATTTATGCATTGTATAATATCACTGTATTTTTACTGTAACATTCATAACAATGTTTATTATGTCATTAATTTTAAATTTTGTTCAAAATAAAAAAAAACACAATTCCGAGATGGGGAAAAAGGAGAAAAACATTAACCTGAAGGTAAACTAAGAACATAGCATGTATATATTTTTCTTTGATTAATGTTAATCTAACCGTTGACCGACTTCCGATGAAAGAAATGGATCATGTCATGTGCTATTCATAAACCAAGAAAACTTTATGACCTGCCCCGAGTGAGGATCGAACTCACGACCTTGAGATTATGAGACTCACGCGCTACCTACTGCGCTATCGAGGCGGACACTTATGCTGGGCGTGTCGCCCACGAGCATGACATTGTATGGTCATGTCCATGCACAGTTCTATCTCATTATTGATTTTGGTCAATGACAGTCATATACAAGTTAACACGTGTCTGTGCAATTTTGCCTAACGATGTCTGCAGTTTTAAATTGACATTCATTTGGTTTTACAATATAGTAGCAATAACTGATACTTCTAATACTCCCACTACTGCTACTGCTTACCTACAACTACCACTACTACTGCTACTACCACTATTTATAATTATAATAATAAATTTAGGCCTTTTCAGTACAAGCCGCACGTTATGAAACAGCATCCATCATAAAGATTCAAAACTTGGTCGATGATTATATGCATACTGGTGGTACATCAATTAATCGAGCCATGATTGGTCATTTTCTTTCCTAATCGATTAAATCGATCACATTTTTGAATAATCAAAACAATTATGTTTGCACATCCAAAGAAGTCATATTATAATATAAAATTTCTTATTCTGTCAGAGATATTAGGAAGACGGGCATATAACAGCGAACAGCATTAAAACTTGATCTTGTGCCACGAATAAGTGTCAACAATAAATACCTTGGCCTCTCAGCGTGATGTATTGGTTACACTGAATTTACTTTGTTAATATTTTAGGTATAATTATATAGGGCATATTTCACGGTAATATAGATGGCACATGAAATAATCGATTAAAATCGATCATCGGTCGTTTTTTCATCCTTCAATCATCAAATATGGTTTTACAATTGATTCCTCTCACAAATGCATACACACATTGGTGGACTGTGCAACCTGGAGCCGGGAAGCCTCCGTGGGCCAATAGCACAAACGAGAAATTGATGCCTTCGGGCCGATGGTGCTGACAAAATATGGTTGCCAGTAGGCGACCATTGTTAAATCGTACAAATGTGTACCGTAGTTTAATTTCAGGGTTCTGTAATTTGTACGGAGGAAATCTGATCTGGTGGTCATTATATTCATGGCTGCCAGAGGGAGAACATTTTTATAGTCCGTTCAATTGTAAACAAAATGTGTTGTTTAACCCTATTTTGAGGGTGCTGAATTCTCATCTGGATCATTCAACTATTTCCATTATAGTAAGATTTTCAAGATGGCCACCAAAACGGCCACTATATAAGAAGCTTTAATTTGCGTAAAATATATTGTGTTAATTTAAGATTGTTTCAATAATTATACTTGACATCAATACTAGTTTACGCTCTGGGTCCTCAGAAACGGTCAAGTCGTTCCAAAGTCACACTGAAGGGTTGATTCTCTGCTGTATCATTTAGCACTTGGCTTATCAGCGGCATCTCTCTGTGCCTCTGACCAGCGAGTTTTATCACCCTCGTCAGCAACATTCGTCATGCATGACCAGAGCCGGACTGGCATCTCCATCTATATAAACCCCTTCATAATACGAACAGCCGATAAACGACTGGTGGTAAGATACCAGTTTTCATTTAGCCCTGCTTTTGCTTTAGTATTTGCGTTTACTAATAAAATACTTAGAATAAAACCTGGTTTCATGTACCGGTAGACGTAACTCAGTGCCAGCTCTTCGGCCAGAGAGCAGTACTTTAGTTATATATTTACCGCGAGGTGGCAGTACCTGTTCGAACTTGGTAACAAAGCAAAGTAAGTTTGATGTCTCTATTAGTGGGAGGAGTTACATTTTAACCATTGCATCGACTTGGCCTGTCTAGTTGTTCAACGATGCAGACAATGCGTTTTAGGTGATTTCGCTCAGTGCGTGGGCCTGTGTAGCGAGGGCAGTAATGCGACAGAAATAACCGGTATATATATATATATATATATATATATATATATATATATATATATATATATATATATATACGTGTATATTTATCAATCGTTTTTATTTATGTATCTCATCCCTTATTTTCCAGATCGATTCTCCACACCTTTCCTTACCCAGCAAGTAATTAAGGAATCGATTCCTCGCAGACATTTGTTTTGGATGGAAGATTTGTATACATAGAAACAATACATTTACCGAAGGGGCTTGCATTATCCCACAGTTTCGTCTCATTCACAAAGCGTTTCAGCTGTACTAGACATTCAAACATTGTATAATACACTTAGCATCACTTTGCTGTTTATAAGTTATAAATATCTTGCTACGACTTGACATATTATGTTTTGTGGAACAGACAAGTATTAATTTTAATAATAAAGATTTATTACACAAAAGGATCTGGAATCACAAGAGGTAAGCACGTATACTTGAGATCACGCAGACAATTCTTCAAAATGTATATACTTGATGTATACCGGCTGTCAAACCCACAAAAGACAGCTTAGAAAACAGCTCAGAACTGTGTGAGATGTTGAATATAACTCTGTATCACTAATACTAGAAATATGATTTTTCAGATACGGTACTTGAAATAATCCACCTTCTAAAAAATATTAATACTTACTTGTGGATTTTTAGACGTTTTCACATTATCTATCAAACTGTTTCCCTTTAATATGGACATAATTTTTCCTAAACATGTGATTAATCTATTATAAACATATGATATGACGTCCTAGGCTGTTTTCTAAAATAAACCTTCATTGAAAGTTCTATAAAGAACCCTATACCA
Source organism: Sipunculus nudus (assembly GCA_026874595.1). NCBI lineage: Eukaryota > Metazoa > Annelida > Sipuncula > Golfingiida > Sipunculidae > Sipunculus > Sipunculus nudus. The sequence continues at coordinate 33,107,935 of CM049306.1, read as the reverse complement.
GCGTCCCACTAAGAACCTTTCAAGATTCCCCACATAGTCCACCGTGAAGAACCTTAAAAGTTCATGTAAGAACCCCGCCATTAAGGTTCTAGCTTAATTTAAATAGTGTAAAATTAACTGAATACTTTTATATTTTCCCTTAAACATGTTGTATGAAAGACTGGCCTCAAATGTATAAGAAAATGTGCCAGGTATTATAATGTAGAAGCAAAGCAAGGGTTACGGAAGGGAGGGGGGTGCCGCAGTCAGCGCGCTCTCTCTCTAAATATATAAAATTTATAACAAATTATTTATCCTATAGATATATATATATATAAAGAGGCAGCAGATAACTTTTTTGTAATATTTAATTTTAAGACTCAAAACAAAAGAAAAGGTTTACTTATCAATCAATTGAGAAATAAGGTCTCCGAGACAGATCGCTTTCTAAATATTTTCTTAGCAGCTTTTAGAATCTGAGAGGTTATTCCGCAATATTACACAGAACATTGCAGTATATAAAACCCCATACCATACAACCCCCCGTCCCCCCGAAAAATAAATTCCCCCCCCCCCCCCCCAATAAAAATGGATTTATCACCTTCCCACGCCTATGGTAGAAGCAGTAGTAGTCGTTGTTGTTGTTGCTAGAAGGAGTTGTATTACGGAGTAGTAGAAGTCAGTGATGTAGTACTCGAGTCGGGTACGAGTCTACTTTTTTGTGGACTCGGACTTGTATACGGACTCGGAGGTAAGGACTCGAGAAATCAGGCCGAGTCCATCTCAAGTCCAATAGAATAAAACTCTCTCACACATTATCAAGACTTTTGCAAATGTACGAATGAACGAATATTGAATAATAATAACACTATATATATAAACTCTGCTTAGCATAGGGAGCTATATGAGAATGAATTGACAGCATTTGTGAACTAACTTAAAAATATACATGACAATCTTAATTTGTTAATTTAAAATTTCTTTGTAAGAACATTAGCATTTGCCTAGGACTCGGACTTTGACTCGGGCTAAAAGAAGGTGGATTTGGATTCGAACCTTAAGAACTCAGGCTTGAACTTGGACTCGATTGGCAAGGACTCGGACTTGCACTCGGACCCAGTAGTGTCGACTCGACTATATCATTGGTAGCAGTAGTAGTTGTTGTTGTAGTAGTGGTATAATTCATTGCTCCTCAGTGGTAAAACAAAATGAATGTCATTTTAAAACTGCAGACACCAGAGGGATATGTGATCATATATGCATGTATGCTGCGCTAATATGTGTATGACTGTCATATTGAATAAAATCAATGATGAGATGCAGCTGTACATGTTAATGACAATAGTGGTCCATGCTCGTTTGGATCAGTGGTCAGCCGCCTCGATAGCGCAGTAGGTAGCGCGTGAGTCTCATAATCTCAAGGTCGTGAGTTCGATCCTCACTCGGGGCAGGTGTGAATTTTGGTCAATCATATATTTTCTTAAACGACATGTTGCTCAGATGGAAATTAAACTAAAAAGATGATACATTAGAATTACAGCTGATTTGTGTAAATATTAATGAAATTTAAATGAAAAAAATAAAAGAAGAAGGCATTTGCGCAACTATTCTTATCAAATAATATAGGTCGAATTTTGTTCCCACTTGGTTGCTTGGCCGACCTGCTCTCACTCCAAACGAAATATAACAACATTGGCGCTGTGTACTCCTCGCTGGGCTGTATGGCATTATTACGCGTCCATGGCGAAGATTAAATAGTCTAACTCTTAATGGCAAAAATGGGAGTGAGAACAAAGTGGTAGCGAAATTCGACTAATGATTTAATAATGTGGAAATGTGGAAATGTGGAATAATGTGGAAATAAAGAGTGAACAAAAATGTTCCATTTTAAACTATATAGGCTATTTCAAATTTTACACATCTCTGCAAGCATTTAACTCCCAAGGCATACCATAAATCTTCTGTATTCATATACGTGCAGTACCTTTATGATTATCCGATGGTAGTTTCGGATGGAATTTTCCTTACTTTGGCTTCATTAAAAGCCTCGGTAACAACCCGCTGCGGTCACCGCAAACCGTAGAGTATCGTGCGGTTTCGGTAACCGCAGGAATACTTAAGCCTCGGTCACAACCCGCTGCGGCCACCGCACACCGTAGATCACCGTTCGGTTTTTTAAACCGCAGGAATACTTATATGCGGCCAACGTGCGGGGGCGGCACGGTATCTTCCTCATTCTCACGGCCTTCGCACGGTAAAGTAAGCTAACCCTGCGGACGCCGCTAGCTAACCTTGCGGAAGCCGTAAAAACCCCTTACGACAGCCGCAGGTAGCAGGTACACCGTACGTCTCTCGGGTAGCCGAGTAGGCGTTAAAAATCGCACGGGCATCCTACGATATCCATACGTCTACTGTACGGGCCCGTACGGAGCCCGTAGGTAGCTGCCTGACGCACGGCCGCCGCATCAACTTAAGCGCTTGCGCTAATGTCAGTTACGGTCGTTGCGGAGCCCCTGCGGCCTTTGAAAAAACGCACGGTTGCCGTGCGTCTACCGCAAGGAATAGCCCAAAACACTCGCCGTACGGCGACCGTATCCCGGTTGTGACCGAGGCTTTACAGGTAATGGATATATGAACTGGTGTCCTATCAATTCGGTGCAACCTCTGACTTTTAGTCTTTGCGCCCCGTCTATCGTACTTCTATTTTGGGTCAAAATCACATAGGCCTTTATCTCAGTGGTTTATAGTAGGGTGTTTCGGACTGATATTTTCAATGTCCACTCATGAATGAAATTAATCTTTCTCATACACCTTTATTCGTTATCGCGTGCCATGGCGTCAAACCATGTGCTTATTTTGACATTTTTTTTTTTTTATTAGGGGGGGGGGCCGGTGAAAATTATATATCTCAGGAGTGGATTGATGTGTCAGCCCGAAATGTCCATAGGTGTAACATATATAGCTTTATTCCACATGTATTAGGGGTTGTATGATGTATTATATAAACCTGAAAATTTGCATGAGTGGTGGGGTCATTTTCAACTGTTCTTACATCACCTCCATCCCTGTGTCTATTTCGGGTGAAAATCATTTATATCCATTATCCATTCTCATTAAACCTTGTTATCCACTAGACACGACTTGTAGCACAACCTGTGTATAGGAGGGACCATTAGACAAGACCAATGTTAAAGGGTTGTATTATAATGTAAACTAGCAATTACCCGTGCTACGCACGGTTTTGGGCGAGCATTTAGTTCTGATGTCAAATAGTCTGTCATAGTTTCATGTCTTGGGTGTACAATGTAACTGTCTCTTTGAATCCGACATTTGGTATTCTGTTCTGTGTTCTGTCTCTGAGTTAACCTTGTGTCGGAGTCTGAATGACCTGGACGAATACGTTCTTGTCCGAATGGTGGAATGTCTTCGGACAAACCCGGAGCATATGTATGTCAAAAATCACGGCAAACCGTAGTGTCAGAGGAGACATGTAAATTCACACAAATCGCATTACGCTATTAATATATAGATCCATTATATGCATGCATGGCGTTATGCATAAAACTCTAATTGAAGCCGAGAGGTTGGCCGGAGAATTTTCGAAGAATTTGATATGTTAAATAAAATCATTTTTATATGAAAATATATATTATGCTGAACATCGCCATTTAAAGTTGCCCTCCGCGCCCGTGAATCCGCCAGTAAAGGAACCTGTTATCTTGCATGGTAGTACAGTACAGTGCTGCGACGTGATCTCGATAATTGCATTCCGGTTATAACGCACAAAAACTGAGCACTCACATGGTCGGGCAATCCCGCTGCGCAAAAGTTCGTGGTAGCATTATGTTATGTGGTACATTTAATGGCTGTATATATTTTAAAATATCACGCACTCCTTTCTGTTTGAAAGCTGAGCCAATGTTTTCCAGTGAGACAGTCACTGCGTTCAGGCAGTGTGTTAAACCCGGATCCCACTCCGGATCCCGGAACCCAAGAAAAATTTGTAATTCTTAAACTCTCATGGTAATTTGTCCAGATATTTTAGCATAATCGTATCTAAACGCATATTTTATATTATGTTTGGTTAATACATAAAACAAAATAGTCTGTTATGCAACAAAATTTGATTAAAAAAAACACTTACGGACCCAGGGGCACGGACCTCACGGATTACACGGACCCCGGTTTCTCGTTGTTTTACCATTTCTTTAGTATACATACATGTATATGACATAACGTTTAGCCATGACACATTTGTGATTTATTATTGTGTTTGTATCTGTATTTTTACATTTCTGTAATAATTTTTTATTTGCTATTTATTTCATTTGTGTAGCTTTTTAAAAATTATATAATTTAAAACATTTACAAAATCATTATTTTGGAACCTGTAGTTGCTTGAAATGCAAGTAATCAACAATTCCTTTCGGTATTTATATTATTGCCAACTTTAAAATTGCATGGTTGTTATGAACGGTGCACGAAATCTGTTGTTATGTGGAAGTGCTCTGATATATCAGTCTCAGGTCCGCTCAATTGTTAGTGCACTTCAAATTAAATCTCCCCCACTGTGTCCGCACTATTATTTTTTTATTTAAAATAACAAATATTATATTTATTGTGTGACATGAGTGCTATTTTTGTCCTCTTTTAGTCATAAATAAAAATATGAGCGGTGGTTACTGGGGTCCGTCAAAATTGAACAGTCGGCAAATTCAAGTAAATGAGGTCCGTACTCATCGAAATATAAATTGCTCTGTCCTTACATCAACAATAGTGGTGTTTAAATCGGTATAAATAATGGAAAATGAGGAAATAGGTTTATGGGGTCCGGGGACCGTGGGGTTCGGGTTTTACACATTACCCTGCATTCACTACCGCTCGGAAAATTTTCATTCTTTGAAAGATCCCCCTTTTGAGCATTTTCCTCACGCGAGATCTCCTTGTGCACAATAGACCTTTTCGCTGCGCGGAGGTTGCCTTTTGAGAAGGGATCACCAATGGGGATTATTTCGGGCCGGTCACCGCAAATTTAAGAAAAGCCCAGATAGGGCCCCCCGAAGAAAAACTCTGTCCCGCCATCAAACACTCTGTGGCCATTGTGTTACCAGGCCCGAAGGCACAAAGAAAAGAGGCGCCCGCGGGGGAGCAAATATTAAAATTATTAATTATGCACGTAATACGCAAATATTGCAAATAAAAGTGGGTGGAATCTCTTCGGACAAACCCTGAGCATATGTATGTCAGAAATCATGGCAAACCATACGGTAGTATCAGAGGAGATACGGAAAATCACAAAAATCGCCTTACGCTATTAATATATAGATGTATAGGGATCCTCGCATTGAGGGAGACGTTCCATGCCTCACCTAGTCCATGCCCCTATTATCTGGCGCATTCAAGTCGACTATCCATATCCTAATGATAAAGAAAGGTGGTATTTCGGTTTATTGGGCTTTAACCAAACTTAACCCCCAAACCCTGTTACAATTTACACAGACTGTTAATTTGCTATCTACGCCTAATAAAATGTTTGTTTTCAAACTGATGGAATTCGTGCACGCCTGCTCAATAGGTATAGGCTCCTTTACAATATATTTCCATGTACTCTAAATAAGGGAAAAATTATCATATAGACCGGCTTAAAATATATTAATTTAAAATTAAGCATGCAAGAAAAGGGTGTTGATCCGCTGGTATATATACATACATGCAAATATATGTGTTGGATGGCGTGTGTGTTTGCATATACCCTTTACATAAATTTAACATATGGAGGAAAATCAGTTCTAAAATACAACCAAACAACCCATATCAAGAATTTATACGTACGGAATTATTAGGAGGGTCAATGGGATTCCACTGAAAGCTTTTATGATATTGCTGTATTATTTAATAATTTATCAGCAAGCATGGGCGTCAATATAGGAGGTGGGGGTATATATCACCCACACACTTTTTGGCAAGAGTGGATGGTCAATGTTAGCGCCCCCCCCCCCCCCAACTGCTCTTCGTAGAATATTATTTATATTTTGCAAATGAAATATATTAATAATTAATAATAATTAATAATTTGTTAACAAACAAGTTATTCTATCGCAAGGGTGGTCTTGTTTCTCTTTATACCTACACTTCGACTACAGTTTAACACGGCTATACGATATATATATATATATATATATATATATATATATATATATATATATATATATATATATATATATAGTGAAACCTCGTTGTGTCGAAGTCGAAGGGACTGGTGAATTTACTTCGACACAACCGGAGCTCGAAACAACCGATGTTCATTATATTCAACCTTCTTCAGCCTCGATTATAATCGATCAATACTGCACATGTATAGGACCTATATCATATAGTTCTCACAAATGTTTTCGTGAAAGAACAACAGAAATTTATATACATTTTATATAAATAATAAAAAACACATAAGTACCACCAAAATTAGGATAAGGTTAATCAAGAAAGTGAAATAAGTGCATATACATGTACGTGTATAAAAGAACCCAACTCAATAAATGATTGGCTCAGATCATATCAGTTCAACTTTATCATAGACACGTCAATGGTATAAGGATTGGATAATGTTTGGTTGATCAATAACTTCTCATTAATGCTTTGTCGGCGAGAGAAGAAAGGCAGGTTCATGAGTGACTAATTGGCCAAACAAGTATACAACGAACTAGGTATGTCAGCCATCGCGCGTGATGAGTAAGATCCTTGCCGGTATTAGTTGTGTAACTATTCATCGCGGCCAGGGTATGATTGTTGGACCGTGAATAACTGTTGTCCAAACATTAAAGCAGCATGTAATTGAGTCGACAGAGCCATCGCGCTTGATGAGTGAGAGCCTGGTCGGTATTAATTAATTATGACTGGTCATCACGGCCCAGTCATGATTGACGGGCCCTGCACAACTGTTATCCATTCATGACTTCGAGTTAAGCGATAGAAACATTAGCTGGGGACCAACAAAACACCTCGACACATCCGGTTTTTCGACACACCCGACTTCGACACAAGCGGAGTTAAATTAGTAAGGTTTTAACTATTTTTTGCAGGGACCCTACGTTCGACTTCGACATATGCGGGAATTCGACTTAACTGAGTTCGACACAACGAGGTTTCACTATATATATATATATATATATATATATATATATATATATATATATATATATATATATATTAAATGTCATTCAGTCGCTGGTATATATGAAATGTGTCATACAAACGTTTATATGGTATATATATATATATATATATATATATATGTATAAAGATTTATATATACATGTACATATATATATTTATGTGTATGTGTCTGCAATTCAATCCCCCACCCGGAAGATATATTGACGCCACTGTCAGCAAGGGGATAAACAATAATGTTTATCAATATTGTTTATAGGTTGTTCCGGGTGACACCATATACTGGCAATAAATGTCTGGACATTTATTGAGAAAATTAAAAAAAAAAATTCTTTCGTTGCACCTTGCGCGATATTATTATTATCAAATTGCATTAGTTTTTATCGGTATTAATCGATGACGGTTGATTTAAGGCCCATTTATAATAATAAAGCCCTGATTTTGAAAATATGTTCCATGTTACTTATCCGATACATATGGACGTAACAGCCATGTCCATTTAGCAAGTTCTAATTACCTTTTCATTTGATAACTTGATGACAATGCGGTGTAGGCCTACAGGGCAGAGGCATTTATTTATCTGACGGTCTTTTGTATATTAAAAAAAACAGCTTAAATATATGCAACTTCTGATGTAATAAATATCTTACAACAATAGGCATTCAAATTACTATAGTGCACGTTTTTACGACAGATGTTGCTCTTGCTTAAGGTTGCTAAAGCTGCTGTTCTTGCTCTGTCGTACAGAGCTGATTAACGCTTTACCATCCGTGTTAGTAATGTTTTAATCTTGCATGCTAATACGACGCTAATATATATATTATATATATATACAATCGGGGGAAACCCCGGATGATTCCCAGTAAATGAGCAAAAGGGTGAGCAGAAGTGTTTAAAAAAGGTTTACTTTTTCGTGCTAAGAAAGCAAACGCTCGGCAATGCATGCATAGAAATTTTACAATTATTTTTCTCTCGAATTTTCTTCTTGATGGAAGCCCGCAGAAAGCGTACATAGAAAACTGGTCATATGCTTGTTTAAATCTTAGTCACACATATCCTACGACCAACTAAACACTGCCCTACATCCTGCAGTGGATGCAAAAAGTTCCTGGAAGGTTGTTGCTTTCGCCGATTGATTGAGGGGCAGTCTTGTACCGGTTGCCGATAAGGGTCCAACAACCTACGTGCCAACCGGTCGTAAAACCTATCGCCGATTACACTTACATGTTTGAGTGACTTATTTCTGGTAACTGTATAGGGCAGTGAATAGTGCAGGGCAGCAGAAAATTTCAGGCAAAATATATTTAAGAGTGTAAACATTAGTTATAGCAGCTATGTGATGGGAGAAATTAATTAAATTAAAAATATATGTTGGAAGGGATTTAAAGCTGTATATGTTTTTCTGTGGCTGTGAAAATGCTTGACATGTGGCGACATCTGATGGCCAGTTTTACAGCCACCATATGCCGTGCCATATTCCTGGAACAAAATAAAAGTGCAGGAGTTTAGCGTGAGTTTGGTGTAACACATGATGCCAAACACTCGAAAGAAAGAAATTCTCAGTGCCCCCAAAAGTGTTCCTTCGATGATAGTATATAGGGCCTGGAAAATACGTCCCTCTTACCTACAGTTTTCCTGTTTATTTATTTTTTTTGTCTTCAGTGGAATTGGCTGATCGCTTCATTTTCTGGTTGCCGCAGGTTATAAATCGGTCTGCTAGAGTTGGGCTTTATAAATTATACTGTCTAAATGGTCAGTAAATCCCACAATGCTACCCTTTTTACATATACATGTACATATATGCGTTTTCCTTTTTTTTCCCGTAAAAGTAGGGGACAATGGATTGGCTATATAGCAGTTGAAATAATTGACCCTATTGAAACTATAAAGATGGCAGGATTTATCGACATATCAATAAATATTAAGTAAATGGTTCCGAAAATTGAACCTGCAATCGATACTTTATTATATCTGTCAACACACATTTGATATTATAACTTTAATTAAGTTATCTCTATTTATGCATTTCAGGAAAAATGACTCAAAACCTATTTAGATTTCTCAAAACATATAAACATGACTGGATATAGGCGTTAAACCTGGCCATATTTAGACAGTTTCAGCACTCGGGTATTTGTGAATGTGCCGTTCTCTCTATAAAAATGCAGAGAAAGTAGCGAATCGTGTTGGTTCATCATGGAACTATGATTCAGTTTCTCCTCTAGCCTCTAGATGGCAGCACCTCCCGGAGTAAATTGTGGAAATGGGTTCTTCTCTAAGCATGTGATGTCGCACTTTCCTCTCTGCAAAAAAAAAAAAACTATATCTGCGTGATTAAACAGCTAAATTCATATAATACCAAGAAAATATATCATATATTAACAGCTCTTTTAATAATATTTTGAGGGGACAGCTTTCAGCCCGGTACTCTCATATTACATTTGCTCCCGGTGCAAATTGTCACCCACACCTGCCATAATCGAAGATAAAGGAACTTATTTATAAGATCATTATCTCTTGTTACATGAATATAAACTCATGTTTTCTAGTTTACACTATGTTAATGAAAAAGACCACCTTTTTTAACAATGTCTTTACCAGGGCTGGGGTCAAATACGTAGTTGTATTTGTATTTGTATTTAAATAAGTCAAAATATGTATTTGTATTTATATTTGTATTTGTGTTGTGCAAAATGATAATATTTGTATTTGTATTTGTGTTTCATCTCAATATTAGATGTATTTGATAAAATACAGTACAAATACAATGTATAAATACATATTCATATCTGCGATAATTTAAAAAAATGAACTACTACCTGACTTCTGATCAACCCAAAAGACAGCATCAAGTCAAGTGTTTAACTTCTTCTTCTAGCTGATCTCAAAATATACATAAGTAGTACATGGGTAGAAATTATGAATATTTATGGTACTTGAAATTAATAAATATTCTGTATAACCTACATTTGCGTATGTGTATTTTGTATTTGCATTTGATGTTGTATTTATGTTTATCCTCACTCACTCGTATTTGTATTTCTGTTTGGAGGTGACCAGCTATCGTATTTATATTTGTATTTGTATTTGGCACACTGAATCTGACCCCAGCCCTGGTCTTTACATAAAAAAAATTCCGCCCAAATACTGATCATGTTCTGTAACGAAAGGAGCTAAAACATCTTCATGAGATCTAGTACTCTTCATTCAATGTTGAGAAATGAAGACTTACATTTATTTGGAAAATCCTATTTTACATTATATAATACTGTATTAAATTATATTTCATTATAGTAATTATATCATATTATGTTAATTATTACCTTTTATATACTATCATTTTTATACTTATTATATCACAGTCAGATCGGGTCGGGTTGTGAAATGGTAGAGGTGAATTCACATTAAGACGACCAAATAAACTTTCCAATAGCTTATCTCGCTCATAGCAAATGTGTGAGAAATAAGTGAGAAAGTGACATTAAATATCATTATGATGGGTACTGAACGATTTACAAAAGAGACTGTCACCATTATTAACTTAACATGTTTAAGATGAAGCAAAGACCAGATATTTGCGTTTACTTTATATGTAACTATAAAATTCTATATACCTTACAGGGATGGTGATAACGCCTTTCCATCTGTCTGAGACAGGCAAACACGAGCACGAAAAGGCATTTTATCATATTGTACCAATACGTTGGAAAGTTCAACACCTAGATGTTTTCCATATTAGTAGCTGATAAGTGTTCACAAACATGACACAAAAACGAAATATTTTACACGCGATCTTCCACCGGCTCCTTATATTTCATACATATATCTTTCTATAAATTGGTCTATAGTTTCTTATACTTTCCGGCATTTAGGCCCTTATCTCCTACATTTTCCTGGGGGTTTTTTTCACTGCACAAACCTCTTTCTGATATAACATTTTTACTGTTGAAAACATTCCGTTCTTTCTGCATGCAAGGGTGCATATATTGGATGGCATGTAAGATTGCTGGTTTACACTGAGCGAAATGTGACTGAAAGATATGATGATAGGATGCATCTTAAGCGGAAAGGCAAATTTTTCTGCGGAAAGACAAACTGTATATATGCCTTTCCCTTGGAAAGCTGAACATATTAAGTATTATGATCCCTGCCTGAGTGTAGATTTTGCTATTGGGCTGCGAACAAACTTGCAGTAACTCACGAGTATGAAACGAGCGCACGGGAGCGACATCTGGCGGGAAACGTGGTATTAAACTTTCTCATCTCAACCAGAGGAATCTCCTTTGCAAACCATCCGTCAGAATCAAAGGCTTATTCTAATCAACCTGAGGTCACCTTAATATTTACTAATATATTCAGAACTTTGTCTTTGTGAGAACGAGGACTAGATTTATAGAGTATGTCTACTCAGTTTAAAGAAACACGTACACGCGGATATAGTGTATATAGTAAATGAGCATTTTGGCTATTTTTTTAAATTGGAAAAAGAACTGTAAGTATAATATTTCGCAGCAGTATTTTTCCAAATATTAATATACATATATATCTAATGGTTCCAAAACAGTTTTTCAGTTTCAAGTTTTATCTTATTTTAAGTTCAAGTATATAACTATAATTGTCAATGTCATATCCTTGCAATACAAGTTCCTTCGTTTGAAAATTTATGTCTTAAAATCTTACCAAGAAGTAATACAATGACAGATTGAATTCAAAATACAAAATGTTTTAGAGTTACATTTTTGAATGTGAACAACCTTTACTATCGGGTTTGTATGGATTTGTATATTAGGGGTGGGCGCTCTGTACACTATAGCACTCTGTACATACGAGGACGGCTTACTATAAGCCCCGATTCATTAAGGATGAAATAAAAAATAAAAACCTCTCTGTAGCTACATCTGTGATGCACATAAACATGCATAGATGATAAACTCATACGCCAATCGATGTACAATGTTAGCAAATTATAACTTTGAGAATATGATAATGCTAAAGTATGCATTTGTTGATTTAATAAAAACCTGAGTTTATATGAATAAATAGCAGCTTTTTTAACAATTAGAAAAATAAAATTTTGTATTTCCACGCAAAACATATGATACGTTGGAGTCAATGTTGTCAAACTCATTTTTCTTTGAAAAACTTCTTTTGTCAATTAAACCCCTTGTCTCTCGTATACGCTGTGTAGATGATACCATACCGGATTCAGAATAGCCGAGCATATATTCATATAACTTCCTGTTGACAACAAGAAGGGATTGTATTTTCCTCATTGTCCACTCATTTTCATCAATATGAAATAATGATACCGTGGGGCAGAAACTGAACTTTGGGACAGAGACAATTCGAGAGGAGTAACCATCAGTCCAGATTTATGTATAAACATTGTCAAGTATTAAAATGTATAGATTAATGATTGATTATTTGCTCTTAATTGTAAATAAATAATTTATTTTTGTAAGTCACTCTGTAATAAGGTTTTAATCATCATACATCGCCATAGTTTAGGGAAGCAGGCCCATAACATAATAATCTAAGATCAAGGGTGATGTTAACAATTTCCCAGTATGAGAGAGAGAGAGAGAGAGAGAGAGAGAGAGAGAGAGAGAGAGAGAGAGACGGTTGTAGGGGGGTTTGGGTGGTGAGGAACAGCCAGTGGAGCTCATGTAAACTGGGAGCTGCAGTAATAAGCTGAACTGCCAAAGCGTTGCGTTGGAAAAATCAAAGGTGGTATGGGTGTATTAATAAATAATAAAACATATAAATAGTTCTACAAACTATTCGACAAAACACGAGCGAAAGAAACAAGTGAAATGAACACATATAAACCTGATTGACACTGAAATTTACAAGTTCATAATCTGCAGATTTGTTGATTTCCCATTTTGTCGATTTCTCAGGTTGATTTAACATTTAAGACGAATGAACAGCTGAGTATTTGATGACAAGATAAGCATGGTCATGTGACGTACAGTTCATTTTCTAAGGCTACACCATGAAAATGTGTTGTTCTATAGACACTTGGATTAAAATATCCTGAGTAAAGGGGGTTGCAGAAATAAATCAGACTGGTACTTCACCGGTTTCCAGTCACGAAAAATCTGGAATTAAAACACACACACACACACACACACACACATATATATATATATATATATATATATATATATATATATATATCGTGACTTGATAATCCGACACTAAATGTAATACCCTAATTTATTTCGGATTGCAAGGCTGTCGGATTGTCAAATCAATAAAGGCGACGGAGGGTCAAGATACAATGTGACCTAAATGTTTGGAGGAACTGTTATAATTCATTAAGTATTTTGTTATAATAAACTAAGTATATGATCAAGTTATGTTTTATTTGAATTAGAAAATAAAACATCCGTCGTGGAGTACTGTTTTTATTTCTTATATACATATCTATATATACTACGCTCGTCAAGATTGACGACCTTTGCAGATTCTACCATTATGAGACATGCTTATATTTCTGAACAAAAATTAACTCATGTATATAATAAATGAACCAGCAGTTGATCTACTGAGTCCATGTATGTCTAAAGAATGCAAGCATATCTGTTTGGGATCTTGTTCTTTTATTTTGATTTTCACGGAATTTTCTAAGCAGTCCGCGGTCGGCATCAACGTCCCCTGCAGCGAAGCCCTGCTCATCCTTATACCGTAGCCCTTATTTCCATTCCCCCAATCGTGTCTCTGGGAGTTACTGGTGTAGGAGGACAATCTTCTCAATCAGACTCGCTGTCAATGTCGCCTCCATCTTCCTTGACCATTGACACAATATCAGCGGCCGTCGGCATTGCCTCCGTGGGCTCCATGTTGTCCAATACGAGGTATTCCTCCGCGATCACGTGGTCAGGGCTGTTGAGTGCCTGGAAAAGGTCCCCAGCACCGTTCTCCTCCTCCGCATGTTCCACGCACCGAGAGGTTCATGTCTGCCACATACGGATCAAAACTGACTTAATTAGTGAGCCAAATTGACCCAATAATTGGCTCTAGTGTACAGTTAAAACAATACGCATCGCTGCATTTCACGCCTAATATTCAATGGTGTGTGCACGAGCCCGACGACTGACATCAAAGGACAATATACCGGTCGGTTTGTCAAGTCAGAAAATACGTCGGTATCCTTTTTTGTGTCGGGTAAAAATGTCATGTCGGAGTCGGAATGCAAGGCTGTCGGTTTGTCAAGGCTAATTTCTATGGGTCCCGTTCGTTTATGGCAAAATATCGTCGGATTGCAAGGTTTTCGGATTGTTAAGGGTCGGAATGTAAAGTCGCGACTGTACATATATATATATATATATATATATAAATATATATATATATATATATATATATATATATATATATATATATATATATACAGTAACACCTAGAAATTACGATCACAATAAAGGTGGTCGCCTAAAGGTTATAGGAACCTATTTCCAGGTCCGGTCAAGGTCGGCCCATTTTGTGGCGTCAAGAGTGAGCAGGCTTTAAATATTGTAGGGCAGCAGAGAATGTTAGGCATTGAATGTATGAGGAAAAATATATATTGGTTCCAGATGGAGGGAGACAGGAGACTTTTTTTTCTCAGAGGTAGTCATATTTGTTTGTGCTTTTTGAGGAGATTGAATGTGTCAGGGCTGGTGGTGTGGGCATGGCTCGGCAGGTGGCGACATCTGTGGTGCACTACAGTAAACTTCAAAAGCTGGTCTCTAGCGGAAAAAAAACGAGACACTAAACCCCCTGTTTTTCTGGAATAAAATAAAATTTAAGGTGTTGATCTTGAGTTTGATTTATAACATGATGCCAAACACTCAATTGGAAAAACTTTTCAAGTGCACCAAACATGTACACCTTACATGATAATATATAGGACTTGGAAAATACGTCCCGCTAACCTATAAGTGAGGACTGACTGTCGATGGTCTTACGTTGTTAAGTAGCTATACAATATAATTTTGAATTTCTGATTTTTTTGAACAGCTATATAATCTGCATGATAAGATATAAAATTAACACAATAAGTTTTGCATGATTTTATTTATTAATACTGAAAAAATGAGAAAAAAAAACTCACTTAAAAAAATCATATCACTGCACATCTCAAGGCAAGCCTGGAAGGGTTGCAGCAAACGACACGATTAAGAGTCTCCGCTTATAGCTGTGATATATGTACAATCTTATAGCCCTCACAATGCACGTACGATTTTACATCACTGAGTTAATAAAGGAGTACTCAGTCTCTTTCCTCAGCCAATAAACAGTTTCTAAACAGTTTTCCATTGTTAGTTATATATGTACCAATCTTAAAGCTAGGGGTAAATATATCACGCATATCCGTAACGGCAGCTAGGCCTTATGAAAAAGGATGAAACTGTGACGCCAACATTCATGGCCTTGTGGGCCATCGATGAAAATGCTTTGATCTTTGCTCTGCGCTTGTTTCATCTGCCCTTGTTTCATCTAATCAGGGATGTAATGCGTTTGTTTGAGCTCAACCCTCCGCTATATATATATATATATAAAAATATATATATATATATATATATATATATATATATATATATTTATAGGCCTATACCTTTACAGAAATGACGAGAGAGTGAGCGAGAGAGAGAAAGAGAGAGTTTGGAAACCGTAAAAATTTTAAAGATTGATAGAATATATGACAAACAGTGCATCGATCTGCTGTTATCGAGAGGATCCCAACATAAGGAAAGTTAACTGCAAAAGTCTTATTAGAAGATAATTCAAAATGATAAAGCTACAGGTTATCGTCACTATTTTATTATTACCTCTTTAACTTAATCAGAACATAGGGACAATAGGTCAGGACTGAATGCCTAATAGCGATCCACCAAACAGACAGCCAGCGACCTTCTCTGCCAGTAGGAATAGTCGGTTAACTCACACACACAGCATCCGTGACGTATAGTGAGTACATATATATATGTATATTGTCCGTCGCTGTGTTGAGGTGTTTGTGGTATAATAAACACCTGAACTTCACTACCAATGTTTCAGTCTGTTTTGCCCAGCAATGAGGCTCCCATGTCGATTTCCTGCGTACGGGAACTAGGTCAACTGCTCAAGGCCTTATTGACCCATGTTTTTTTTATACGTTCTGATCCTGAAAGAAGACTATGTCTGTTCTCTGAGGGTTTCATCAATCAAGTTACCACTGGTATATATACCAGTAGTTCAAAGCTAGTACTAGTACAATGTACTAGTAAACTGCAACATGTTTGATAGACTTTTCGAGAGAGACAGAAAAATCATTTAGTAATCCATTTTACGTTAAATCGGTGTACCATAACATTAAGCCTAATGGAACAAATCAGCAAGACTAACTGCAAATAAAAATTATAATTCACAGTACTTCTTGGGTTGGCTTCACAGGTGAAGTAATAGCTGTAAATGGAATGTTAATACACTCTTTCGTGAAGCATTTATACCTACCTCAAATTTTATAAATATAAAAATAATAATATTATTATTATTATTATTATTACTATTTTTTTATTACTATTATTATTATTATATTATCATTATTATTATTATTATTATTATTATTATTATTATTATTGTTGTTGTTGTTGTTGCCTTTTATGAGTAAATAAGATTCCAAGAATTTTATTCTTTTATCACAAGATTTTATAAGGGTGTGAAATCGAACTGCTCTCTCTGATCTTCAGGCTGTTGTACCCAACTGCTCTACTAATGGGGCTGTCCCACTTAGGCGACTCTACAGGCTACCAGGCTATCGCCTCATGGTCGCCGAAAAACAGGCGACAGGACCTCCGCTATGAAAATAGTGTACGACAAGCTAAAAATGGTTGGCGAATTCTAACCAAATGCTTCTTCTAGAATTCAGGTAGTTGTAACTAAATGCTCCTCCTGGAATTCAGGTAATTGTAACCAAATGCTCCACCTAGAATTTAGGTAAAACTGTAACTTAATACTACTCCTAGAATACAGGTAAAAATGTAACTAAATGTGCCCTGTATTGCTCTTCTTTAGAACTGAAACTGTCGTACCCAAAGTTCTCAAAGGAATTCAGGCCTTTGTTAACAAATGCTCTCCGGAAAATTCAGATTTCTGTAACCACAATCTCTCAAGAATGTAATATTCAGTCTCAAGAACCCAGGCTTTTGTAACTAAATTCACTTCCTAAAATTCAGTCTGCTGTAACCAAATGCTTTCCCTCGAATTCAGTCTGTTGTGACCAAATGCTCATCCTAGAATTCGGTCTGTTGTAACCAATGCTTTCCCTCGAATTCAGTCTGTTGTAACCAAATGCTTTCCCTCTAATTCAGTCTGTTGTAACCAGATGCTCCTCCTAGAATTCAGTCTGTTGTAACCGAATGCTCTTCCTAGAATTTAGTCTGTTGTAACCGAATGCTCTTCCTAGAATTCAGTCTATTGTAACCGAATGCTCCTTCTAGAATTCAGTCTGTTGTAACCAAATGCTCCTCCTAGAATTCAGTCTGTTGTAACCGAATGCTCTTCCTAGAATTCAGTCTATTGTAACCAAATGCTCCTCCTAGAATTCAGTTAACTGTTACCAAATGCTCCTCCTAGAATTCCGTCTGTTGTAACCAAATGCTCCTCCTAGAATTCAGTCTGTTGTAACCAAATGCTCCTCCTAGAATCAGGTAATTCTAACCAAATGCTTCTTCTAGAATTCAGGTAGTTGTAACTAAATGCTCCTCCTGGAATTCAGGTAATTGTAACCAAATGTTCCACCTAGAATTTTGTAACTTAATACTACTCCTAAAATACAGGTAAAAATGTAACTAAATGTGCCCTGTATTGCTCTTCTTTAGAATTGAAACTGTCGGACCCAAAGTTCTCAAAGGAATTCAGGCCTTTGTTAACAAATGCTCTTCGGAAAATTCAGATTTCTGTAACCACAATCTCTCAAGAATGTAATATTCAGTCTCAAGAACCCAGGCTTTTGTAACTAAATTCACTTCCTAAAATTCAGTCTGCTGTAACCAAATGCTTTCCCTCGAATTCAGTCTGTTGTGACCAAATGCTCATCCTAGAATTCGGTCTGTTGTAACCAATGCTTTCCCTCGAATTCAGTCTGTTGTAACCAAATGCTTTCCCTCTAATTCAGTCTGTTGTAACCAGATGCTCCTCCTAGAATTCAGTCTGTTGTAACCGAATGCTCTTCCTAGAATTCAGTCTGTTGTAACCGAATGCTCTTCCTAGAATTCAGTCTATTGTAACCGAATGCTCCTCCTAGAATTCAGTCTGTTGTAACCAAATGCTCCTCCTAGAATTCAGTCTGTTGTGACCAAATGCTCCTCCTAGAATTCAGTCTGTTGTAACCAAATGCTCCTCCTAGAATTCAGTTAACTGTAACCAAATGCTCCTCCTAGAATTCAGTCTGTTGTAACCAAATGCTCCTCCTAGAATTCAGTCTGTTGTAACCAAATGCTCCTCCTAGAATCAGGTAATTCTAACCAAATGCTTCTTCTAGAATTCAGGTAGTTGTAACTAAATGCTCCTCCTGGAATTCAGGTAATTGTAACCAAATGTTCCACCTAGAATTTAGGTAAAACTGTAACTTAATACTACTCCTAGAATACAGGTAAAAATGTAACTAAATGTGCCCTGTATTGCTCTTCTTTAGAATTGAAACTGTCGGACCCAAAGTTCTCAAAGGAATTCAGGCCTTTGTTAACAAATGCTCTTCGGAAAATTCAGATTTCTGTAACCACAATCTCTCAAGAATGTAATATTCAGTCTCAAGAACCCAGGCTTTTGTAACTAAATTAACTTCCTAAAATTCAGTCTGCTGTAACCAAATGCTTTCCCTCGAATTCAGTCTGTTGTGACCAAATGCTCATCCTAGAATTCGGTCTGTTGTAACCAATGCTTTCCCTCGAATTCAGTCTGTTGTAACCAAATGCTTTCCCTCTAATTCAGTCTGTTGTAACCAGATGCTCCTCCTAGAATTCAGTCTGTTGTAACCGAATGCTCTTCCTAGAATTCAGTCTGTTGTAACCGAATGCTCTTCCTAGAATTCAGTCTATTGTAACCGAATGCTCCTCCTAGAATTCAGTCTGTTGTAACCAAATGCTCCTCCTAGAATTCAGTCTGTTGTGACCAAATGCTCCTCCTAGAATTCAGTCTGTTGTAACCAAATGCTCTTCCTAGAATTCAGTCTATTGTAACCAAATGCTCCTCCTAGAATTCATTCTGTTTTAACCAAATGCTCCTCCTAGAATCAAGTCTTTTGTAACTAAAGGCTCCTCATAGAATTAAGTCTGTTGTTACGAAATGCTCCCCCTAGAATTCAATCTGTTGTAACCAAATGCTCCTCCTAGAATTCAGTCTGTTTTAACTAAAGCCTCCTCATAGAATTCAATCTGCTGTAACAAAATGCTCCTCCTAGAATTCAGTCTGTTGTATCCAATTGCTCCTCCTTGTATTCAGTCTGTTGTATCCAATTGCTCCTCCTTGTATTCAGTCTGTTGTAACCAAATGCTCCTCCTAGAATTCAGTCTGTTGTAACCAGATGCTCCTCCTAGAATTCAATCTGCTGTAACCAAATGCTCCTCCTAGAATTCAGTCTGTTTTAACTAAAGCCTCCTCATAGAATTCAATCTGCTGTAACCAAATGCTCCTCCTAGAATTCAGTCTGTTGTATCCAATTGCTCCTCCTTGTATTCAGTCTGTTGTATCCAATTGCTCCTCCTTGTGTTCAGTCTGTTGTAACCAAATGCTCCTCCTAGAATTCAGTCTGTTGTAACCAGATGCTCCTCCTAGAATTCAATCTGCTGTAACCAAATGCTCCTCCTAGAATTCAGTTTTTCGTAACCAGATGCTCCTCCTAGAAGTCAGTCTGTTGTATCCAAATGCTCCTCCTAGAATTCAGTTTGTTGTTACCAAATGCTCCTCCTAGAATTCAGTCTGTTGTAACCAAATGCTCCTCCTAGAATTCAGTCTGTTGTATCCAAATGCTCCTCGTAGAATTCAGTCTGTTGTAACCAATTGCTCCTCCTTGTATTCAGTCTGTTGTAACCAGATGCTCCTCCTTGTATTCAGTCTGTTGTAACCAGATGCTCCTCATAGAATTCAGTCTGTTGTAACCAAATGCTCCTCATAGAATTCAGTCTGTTGTAACCAAATGCTCCTCCTAGAATTCAGTCTGTTGTAACCAAATGCTCCTCCTAGAATTCAGTCTGTTGTATCCAAATGCTCCTCCTTGTATTCAGTCTCTTGTAACCAGATGCTCCTCATAGAATTCAGTCTGTTGTAACCAAATGCTCCTCAAAGAATTCAGTCTGTTGTAACCAAATGCTCCTCCTAGAATTCAGTCTGTTGTAACCAATTGCTCCTCCTAGAATTCAGTCTGTTGTAACCAATTGCTCCTCCTAGAATTCAGTCTGTTGTAACCAAATGCTCCTCCTTGTATTCAGTCTGTTGTAACCAGATGCTCCTCATAGAATTCAGTCTGTTGTAACCAAATGCTCCTCATAGAATTCAGTCTGTTGTAACCAAATGCTCCTCCTAGAATTCAGTCTGTTGTAACCAAATGCTCCTCCTAGAATTCAGTCTGTTGTATCCAAATGCTCCTCCTTGTATTCAGTCTGTTGTAACCAGATGCTCCTCATAGAATTCAGTCTGTTGTAACCAAATGCTCCTCCTAGAATTCATTCTGTTTTAACCAAATGCTCCTCCTAGAATCAAGTCTGTTGTAACTAAAGGCTCCTCATAGAATTCAGTCTGTTGTTACGAAATGCTCCCCCTAGAATTCAATCTGTTGTAACCAAATGCTCCTCCTAGAATTCAGTCTGTTTTAACTAAAGCCTCCTCATAGAATTCAATCTGCTGTAACAAAATGCTCCTCCTAGAATTCAGTCTGTTGTATCCAATTGCTCCTCCTTGTATTCAGTCTGTTGTATCCAATTGCTCCTCCTTGTATTCAGTCTGTTGTAACCAAATGCTCCTCCTAGAATTCAGTCTGTTGTAACCAGATGCTCCTCCTAGAATTCAATCTGCTGTAACCAAATGCTCCTCCTAGAATTCAGTCTGTTTTAACTAAAGCCTCCTCATAGAATTCAATCTGCTGTAACCAAATGCTCCTCCTAGAATTCAGTCTGTTGTATCCAATTGCTCTTCCTTGTATTCAGTCTGTTGTATCCAATTGCTCCTCCTTGTATTCAGTCTGTTGTAACCAAATGCTCCTCCTAGAATTCAGTCTGTTGTAACCAGATGCTCCTCCTAGAATTCAGTCTGTTTTAACTAAAGCCTCCTCATAGAATTCAATCTGCTGTAACCAAATGCTCCTCCTAGAATTCAGTCTGTTGTATCCAATTGCTCCTCCTTGTATTCAGTCTGTTGTATCCAATTGCTCCTCCTTGTATTCAGTCTGTTGTAACCAAATGCTCCTCCTAGAATTCAGTCTGTTGTAACCAGATGCTCCTCCTAGAATTCAATCTGCTGTAACCAAATGCTCCTCCTAGAATTCAGTTTTTCGTAACCAGATGCTCCTCCTAGAAGTCAGTCTGTTGTATCCAAATGCTCCTCCTAGAATTCAGTTTGTTGTTACCAAATGCTCCTCCTAGAATTCAGTCTGTTGTAACCAAATGCTCCTCCTAGAATTCAGTCTGTTGTATCCAAATGTTCCTCCTAGAATTCAGTCTGTTGTAACCAATTGCTCCTCCTTGTATTCAGTCTGTTGTAACCAGATGCTCCTCCTTGTATTCAGTCTGTTGTAACCAGGTGCTCCTCATAGAATTCAGTCTGTTGTAACCAAATGCTCCTCATAGAATTCAGTCTGTTGTAACCAAATGCTCCTCCTAGAATTCAGTCTGTTGTAACCAAATGCTCCTCCTAGAATTCAGTCTGTTGTATCCAAATGCTCCTCCTTGTATTCAGTCTCTTGTAACCAGATGCTCCTCATAGAATTCAGTCTGTTGTAACCAAATGCTCCTCAAAGAATTCAGTCTGTTGTAACCAAATGCTCCTCCTAGAATTCAGTCTGTTGTAACCAATTGCTCCTCCTAGAATTCAGTCTGTTGTAACCAATTGCTCCACCTAGAATTCAGTCTGTTGTAACCAAATGCTCCTCCTTGTATTCAGTCTGTTGTAACCAGATGCTCCTCATAGAATTCAGTCTGTTGTAACCAAATGCTCCTCATAGAATTCAGTCTGTTGTAACCAAATGCTCCTCCTAGAATTCAGTCTGTTGTAACCAAATGCTCCTCCTAGAATTCAGTCTGTTGTATCCAAATGCTCCTCCTTGTATTCAGTCTCTTGTAACAAGATGCTCCTCATAGAATTCAGTCTGTTGTAACCAAATGCTCCTCAAAGAATTCAGTCTGTTGTAACCAAATGCTCCTCCTAGAATTCAGTCTGTTGTAACCAATTGCTCCTCCTAGAATTCAGTCTGTTGTAACCAATTGCTCCTCCTAGAATTCAGTCTGTTGTAACCAAATGCTCCTCCTTGTATTCAGTCTGTTGTAACCAAATGCTCCTCATAGAATTCAGTTTGTTGTAACCAAATGCTCCTCCTAGAATTCAGTCTGTTGTAACCAAATGCTCCTCATAGAATTCAGTCTGTTGTAACTAATTGCTCCTCCTAGAATTCAGTCTGTTGTAACCAAATGCTCCTCATAGAATTCAGTTTGTTGTAACCAAATGCTCCTCCTAGAATTCAGTCTGTTGTAACCAAATGCTCCTCATAGAATTCAGTCTGTTGTAACTAATTGCTCCTCCTAGAATTCAGTCTGTTGTAACCAATTGCTCCTCCTAGAATTCAGTCTGTTGTAACCAAATGCTCCTCATAGAATTCAGTCTGTTGTAACCAATTGCTCCTCCTAGAATTCAGTCTGTTGTAACCAATTGCTCCTCCTAGAATTCAATCTGCTGTAACCAAATGCTCCTCCTAGAATTCAGTCTGTTGTATACAATTGCTCCTCCTTGTATTCAGTCTGTTGTAACAAAATGCTCCTCCTAGAATTCAATCTGCTGTAACCAAATGCTCCTCCTAGAATTCATTGTTTTAACCAGATGCTCCTCCTAGAATTCAGTCTGTTGTAACCGAATGCTCCTCCTAAAATTCAGTTTGTTGTAACAAAATGCTTCTCCGAGAATTCAGTTTGTTGTTACCAAATGCTCCTCCTCGAATTCAGTCTCTTGTAACCAGATGCTCCGCCTTCCCCTAGAATTCTGTCTGTTGTACCCAAGTTCTCTCCATTAGAATTTACACTGTCGTAACCAAATGTTCTCGCTTAATTCACGCCGTTGTTATCATATGCTCTCTACAGAATCCAGGCAGTTGTAAAGAAATATAGACTACAAAATGTTTCAAATAGTATAATTCAGGCTAGGGATATCAAATATTTTTTCCTAGAATTAATGTAGGCTGGGCAACACTTTTATAAACTAACGTTTTCTTGACTATAGCTTGAGAGATAATATAATAATATTTCACTGAGTTGTCGCTGTTCGGTCAAGGAGTACACATTCTTAAAATAGGTGTGTATTTACATAAGGTAATGTATGGCTCATAAAACACGTTGGTCGTCGAATTGGTAGCTAACGCGTGATGTCTTTCGTTTAGAGTATGAATATTTACTGAAGGTTCCCCGGTGGCTTTGATGATTTGCTCGGCGTTACGACACTTGATCCCAGCATTAAAACATCGACTCCCTGCTCTCGGAAACATTTCATATTACTTCACAATCCTCATGAGTGTAGCTGATTTTTAAGGATGTTGGTGGCATTTTCTATTGAATAAAGATCAAGGTAATCATACAATAAGAAATATATGTTAACATTTATCCTTCTTGGTAACTTTCAAGTTTATAAAATGCATGGGTAATGATTAAGAAATTCCAAACTTGCCGTTAAGAAACTGGAAGGAATCTCGGCATCATGGTTCAAAGAATCAGCTGAGATAGTTCTATATCTATTGTCTCAGAGGCGGATTTAGAAGGGTTATCTGCGTTTGGTACCGAAAAAAAACCAAGTTGGTAATTTGCGTCTGACGTCGTTTTCTTCTTTCTTTATATACTTATATATCCAAGAGTTTAAAGTATATAAGTCTGTCAGCACACCTATTTACTTATGCCAGGGTGCCCCCCCCCCCCCCCCGCACACACATTTTTATAAGATCCCCTATCCGCTCCTGGCATTGGAGATGTCCGAACGACGGCCCTCAATGCAGATCAGGAGTCAAACGCCTGAACCAGTAGGTCATGTCCTTCTAAAACCTCCAAAAAACGTGCTGTTCAAGTCGTGTTGGGTATTCTTACAGTAAACAGTATAAATATATACCTGACCACAAGAACTTTATAAAAATTGAATGATTCAATGGTATGATAATATGTACATTGATCTTGAGATATCGAAGTAAACTTTGCTTTCGTATTTAATCTGTATTGTACAAGTAGACCGACATTTCAAATTTTCAAGCGATAAAATAGTGACAAAGAGGGTTATATTTTTATACATGTGTCTGAGAATGCATACATTTAAACTTTTCCGATATTTGATGGGTATTGCAGCAGTCAATAAATTAACAAAAAGAAAACGCAGCTAGCATTCTAATCTTATGAAATAATAGGTCGAATTTTGCTCCCTCTGCATTCCCTCTTATCGATGAAGTTGAAACGCAGAGAGAGCAAATATCGACCTATTATTTAATAAGAGTACTAACATACCAGCAAATAAGTAAACTTGGCTAATAAAGAAAGTATTTAAATTTTAATAGATTTTAACCCTGTGAATATTAAAGTAAAGCAAATAATTAAAGAGAGTAAATAAATATAAACTGAAATGCGCCTTAAATAAAATATATTTCCTGATACTCATGCAGTGAACACAACTTACTCAACCAGAAATAGTGCGTGAGATTCATTAACCGTAGTGTCAAAGCACCAGGTAAGATATAATTGGCTAAATATCAGGGCGTGAGATTGGAAATATTTGGAGTAGCCGCAGCAGTCTAGCTGTTATTTCCGGTCTCACAAGCAGAGAGGGTGCCGTTTCCATTGGAAGGTAAGTACAGATCAACAAGCTGTGTGACCGCTCACCAGTAGCCGGCTGTCACGAGGTCGGGAGGCAACAACGCGCAGTGTTGACAGGTCATTGCCGGGTCGTGCCATGGCGACATGTTATTTCTATATCGCTGTGTTGATCGTTATAATTCCTTCTCCAGCCATAGCAAAAATCGATTCCATATCACAGTATTACCATGCATGTACGAACAGCAGGCCAAAACAACAGAATGAAACAAGTAAATATTTATCTGGTTACTGTTTCTCTACACAGAAACAGATGAGATATGATCAAGATGCACTATTTGTTTAAAAATGAATTACCTTAAATAGTTACATGGGATATCAACCGAGAAGAAAATAAAAATGAAGTTTAATCGGATTGTTACAAAGTAATGTATTAATTAATGGTATTTATATTAATCCTCGTTCTGTGCATGTTACGCTGAACTTGCAGTCTTTATATTTACTGACATGCAGTTCTTATGATTATATTTATTCGCATTTAAACTACAATTCCACCAAGAGAACGTACACCAATGTTTCAAGAAAGAAATCAAGGAAAATGGATCTTATTGCCCAGTTTGGGGAAGATTCTTGTAGTTTATAAATAATGACATACATAAACTACGGTACACTTTAGTCCTGCGTGACCTTGCCGTCTTCAATGCTTATGTAAAGAACCGGGGATATGGTGCAACTAAAAGCTACTAAATCTACCAACTAATAAACAGAGTATATTTGGATGTGCAGTTGACCTCTATATTTCTGCAGCTGTAATGGAAATGTGCAGTTGTAATTCTGAATTCGTGCAATTCTAATATTTAAAAATATTGTAATAAATAAATGTATTGTTCTCCGTGATAGACTGTAAAGCACTCTTATATATACCCACGAGAAAATAACTAATATTTTATCGCCCACTCATGCATGCAGATTTAAGCTACACATATGGATTAAAGCTATACTCATATGGCTCTGGTAAGTTGGCACATGTTCTGTATTATTTCTCTTCTATTATGTATTTTGTCTTATTTTTATTTATGAATAAATATATAAATAAGCTTATTATACAATCTCGAAATCAACTTTAAAATGAAAATGTTTCTGATTACCCTGGTCTAACATGTAAACTTATTAATTTTACATGGATTTTACAATTAGCTTTTAAACTAATCAAGGCACTCGCCATGGCTCAGATGAATGCGTTCGGTAGTCTGTTGGGGTGGAGGGAACCGGAGAACTCGGAGAAAACCACACACCTTGGAATGGCAACGACAACCTATTCTCATGGCCACACCGGGGATCGAACCCGGGTCGCCAGCGGAGAGAGTCGAGCATTTCACCCTCGACTATCCAAGTCCCCAAGTTGCTTGGGTCAATTGCTCTATTAGAAGAGGATCCAGGGGTGGGCCTAGGGGGTCCGGACCCCCCCCCCCCCCTTTTTTTTTCAGCCGCCGCAACCTTTATTAATGGTTCCAGACCAATTTTTGCAGCCTGGACCACTCCTCCTCTTTTCCAGACCTGGACACTTATTCTAATGTTACTTATTGTTTTTATTCCTCGTGGGCTGGACCCCTCCTTTTCCTAAATCCTGGATCCGCCCCTGTTAGTCGATTAGTCGATTGTGAGTCTGTGTAGTTCTAAACTTTCGTTAAAATAGACCCTGTTGATAATGTAATTATAGACGCTTAACCTTCGCATGACGCCTCTTGGAATCGAGGCCTTGCTACCCCCCCCCCCCCCCCCATCCCTTTATTTTTATTCAAGTTATGATAATTAGGGAGACAAACGGGCAGTTTGTTAAATAACGTTAGAAAAAAGACTGGAAATTTTATACAGGTGGTGGTCACAAGGATTCTTGTCCGGAGAACTGGTAATATTTAAGTACTTGGTGACAGGTATCAGATGCCTGATAAACAGGTATATATCTGATCATGGCGATATTGTTATAAATGTATAGGATCAAACACTGAAGGGTTAGTTCACCAGTTTCACAAGTAGGGGTCATGTCACCGAAAGTGTCATGGTCAGGGGTACTGTCACCAGGGGCTACACAAATAAACACTTTTGATACTTCAACAGGGAGGTGGGGTGATTCTACAACAATGACATGGTCTGCTGAGCAGCGAGCAAAAATGACAAATCTCACTAGGCTTGATACATATACATGTACTGTGGCCGGCTTCATATTCGCGACTTTAAAATTTCGCGATTTCACATTTTAATTGCTTCGTGAGGATTCCAACTTCGAGGTCTCAACATATAATTATCTACATAGACATACCCATTATTATACGAATTATTATAATATCAGGGGTGGATCCAGGATTGAGAAAAAAAGGGGGAGGGGGTCCAACCAAGGATGACATACAAAATTCCTTAAAATAAAAAAAAGTTTCCCAGGTCTGGAAATGGGGAGGTCCAGGCCGTAAAATTTGGTCTGAAACCCTTGATAAACGGTTGCGGCGACAGGAAAAGGAGGTCCGGACCCCCCCTCCCCCCCCCCCCCCCCTTGATCCGCTTCTGAATAATGCGCACAATTGTACAGATTGGATCTGTGATTGGGACCAAAGCGAACATCGAACAAGCAAAATATTATTTTTCATTATTTACGGATAGTCTGACAGCTTTGACTTAATTTAAGATCAATATTCTATGGACTATTTTCTGTTTTGTATGCTTATGTTATATTCATACTCAAATATATTAACACAGGACTTTAACTGAAAACCATGGTACTTTAGAAGATAGTAAATGTCGTTTAAATTAGGTACACGATTAATTACTTAATTATATTCATTAAATGCAAACACCTTTCTTTATACATTATAAAGGGAAATAGATATATCAAATATTACCACGACACCTGCGCCACCAATATTTCATGCATCTTCTGTTGCCAAATACTTCTACCAATACCGTTTTCTGTGACAGTAACTGCTGATATTAGTAAGAAATAAAGATTTAGCACATGTTTTGGTGATAATCGATTTTCAAGTTCAGACCTGCACTTTAAGTCCATTATTCGTACCAGCACGACCGCGGGTCAGGAGACTTTCCACTGACAGAGAGGAGCAAATAAAAGTGCCCCCCGCATTTCTTCTACCTGACTACCCTGGTTTCTGTCTTGGTAACCGTGGCCTCTCCTTTGCATTCATAACACTCAAGTATTTGATCTACACATACCTCACTAAGCATACACAAACGCAAGGTATGATATAGATCGAGCCTAAACCAAGTTCTTAGGTGGACTTTACACTTAATGTGGTTTCTTCACTGTAGATTCGACACTTTTTTTATTCACAACTACTTGTGAAATAACATTCTGTTATTCTATACACCAACGCAAATTAAAATACACGTTGGGTCTGAAACGCGTACGCGTACGATATTAAGATGTGATGTATAAGTTTTCTTTATACACATATTATATATTTTTATTTTAATGAGAACACCACTGATCTCCAATATAGTAATATGATTATTAGGACACAAGTCACTTATAGATTACCTATTAGAAACTCACGTAACTCACATTAAGCTACTAAATTTTGATTCATCATTTGAAGTCAGATCAATCGGTTTGTCGTTGGTGATACTAGTCCGATAAAATATAATGTAATGGACCTATTCTGTATTCTGACGGTTGTTAACTAAAGATAATCCACTAAACCTTCCATAAAGATAGGACAGGCAACGCCGATCACACGGCACACAGGTTGTGCGTTTTGTTTATAAGCGAACAAGTCATTTATAAAGTGTGGGGGTCCACCAAAAAACTCGAAACATACTTATGCAACAAGGACACCTAGTGATTTTCCAGCTTCCCATCAAAACTTCAGTTACATGTTTTCTGATTGTAAACATGGACGCATGTATCGTGTTGACGACTTGTAGATAAACAAGATCATAAATCCGTCTCAGAGGCGTTAAATGAACCTTTAATTTTTTAGCAGGAATTACATACAATTTATCAACACAGTATATAAGGAATCACATAAATTCTACAGATAAAGCATATGAATAGCTGGTTTTAAATTTAAACTAAACTGAGCACGCACCACGATTAGGATGGCTGGTATCTTAATTTACATGATTTAATTGAACGACATTCTTGATCATTAAACGACATCTATATAACCAATCCTAAATATATAAACACAATAAAGTAAGGAAAGCCTATACTATTACACTTCACAATTATAAAGTATAGATAATGGCCTCCGTGGACAAAACATAACCATGTAAATTGTCTAAAATGTAATTTATATTTTCTTGTTGAAGATTAAATAAAATACTCTATCTCGCATCTCCATATACGCTTATTGGTCCTAGCCACGTGACCACCCTGATGACCTGCAAGAGAGACGCCTATAAAAAGTCGCAATTCGCCTTGACGTATACCATGTAACATCAAAGTATACTGGGCTATCCCTGCAGTGTGATGTGTGACAAATCGGTCTGAGTGCAGTTTAAGCAGTGCCACCCGTAGTGATGGCTCAATGGGTGAAGGGAATAAAGCCTAAGTTGTTTTTATCTTATCATTAAAATGTCCAGTATGGATAGTGCATGCTCAAGAACGAGGTTAATAGCAAGCCCCTGTTAAGGACACGTACTTCACAATTAATAGCACAGCACTTGACTCCGACGATTCATGTGTATTATTATCATGGCATTATGCACGGTATTTATTCGTGCAGTGGAAGACTGTAAGGGAAAGTGTTTGAAATTTCATAAAAAAAAACAGACTTATATATACACAGACGCGTAGGAACAAAGCAAAGGATACAATATAATGAAGATCCAAGCCATTATATAGGTAAACATCAACGTCTGTGCACATGCCTGTGTACATGTGTATCTTTTCTGGTGTTAATACAACGCAGATACAGGTAGTTAACATTAATCCTTGCCGTTTTTATATATATTATATATATTTTTTTTTATTTCGCAGTGAATAAAAATATTTGCGTGATTTCCTCGAAAAAGCGATCTGGATCAGTCCCTGTAAAGATAATTACCAGTGAATTTAGGGGCTAAGCCAATGATGCCGGACTTCCCATAAAACTGCCATAAAGTTTCAGTGGTCCGACACTCATTATTTTCGAGCCCAGAATTCTGTAAACAAGAGTATTTAAGCCTCTGCAAACAAGCATTATAAATGCATCTCGATTTCATTGTAATCAATTTAAATGTCAAGGGGCGGATTTACGGGCAGCACAGGCCCCCTTTTTCGACCTGAAAATTCTGGGAAATAGAACAATAAAAACTAAATACCTAAATTTACCTGAGATTGCAAATTACTTTCTTACTTATAAAAGATGTTCTACCCCATACCGTCCCGTATCCTCCACCTTCGGCCTCGCTTTTTACCACCCCCCCCCCCCCCAACCGCCTCCAACTCACGTGTTTCAGTGTCTTACACGATACACTAACTTACGGTAACTAAGTGCAAAAACCAGTACAAATAATTCACACTGTGCAAATAGATTAGCTTGCTATTTTTCTAAATCGAAATTCATAATTAACAACTGAAGATAGAGGATCACTATAGAGACAGGTACAGTACAGCTGAAAACCAAAATGTTTTATAAACAACAAAATAGATGCACACTTCAAGACCTAAAAGGTCGACCATGGCCTGCAGAATTGTTGACGGAAAAAAGTGCCCTTAAGTATAGTTTTATACATATATGCTTTGTTGTGAATATTTTATTGACATCTGACTAATATAACATTCATCGTGATAAAAGTTTATGGGATTGAGCTAGAGCATGGCTCATTAGTCGCTCTTTCCCTGTACATTTCATAGATGTAAACATAATCAAATAAATGAGAATAAAAATTATGTGTCAAATTTATGGCAATGTCCTTCATGAACATGGTATAACAGTGAATTTAGATGACAATCCTGGGAAAAGAGTCGGTTATGTGAAGGGTACACATGGAATGTAAAGAAGAAGAAGAAAGGGTAATATGGATGGTTGGATGTTATGATAAAACAGGTTTTGATATTTATTTTTTTCACAGTCATGCTAAGATCAATCAAAACGTTTTGTATCTTCAATATAATTTTATAGGCACATGAATCATATCTTATTGAATGTGAAATCTTTATTAGGGTCGCCATACAGAATTAATTGGGTGTTGAGAGATATGTCCATATCTTTTGCAAGGTTGTGAAGATGTTTGCGTCTTTCATTTTTATATAATTTACACTAAAGGAGATAATGGTGGGCGTCTTTTATAATACATCCACATCCACAGAAGGGATTGTCAATGATGTGCCGTCGTGTTAAGTGGTAACTTAGATCGCTATATTTCAATTTTAATCTTATATGGTATATTTGACATTTTCTTTTCCCAATTAAATATTACATAGGTGGTTTCAAGTATGTTAATAAACGTTTTTTAAGTGTATGTACACTGTTACTATTTTGAATTTCAATATTAAGGTTATTCCACTTAGTAATAGTATTGGGTACGGATGATTTTTGATACAGTGATGTGCTGGCATGAACAGAATTGATGTGACTTGTAGCTCTTCTCAGGTTATAGTCTGGTACACAGATATTCTTCATAATCTATCACAGGAGAACAGGGATTGTTTCTATTCACGCGGTTAGTTACATATATGATATATAAAAAAATATCAATTTCATGGGGAGGGAAAGTGTTAATGTACAGCAACACAGCCATATTTACCCCCTCTTTTGTCACTGGACAGACGTTTTCACACACATAACCCTGTCATGTTTTTCTAAACGGCGGAAGTGGAAGTAAACCACTTTAATTGCACATTTATTAGTTTCACCTTTCATATATATATATATATATATATATATATATATAATACATAAATAGATATATATTATCAATTAACTAATATATTATTATATAAATATTATTAATAACAATTAATATTATTAATATTATCATAAAATAATATAAATATTATTGTACTATAATATAGATAATATGATATATTAATCTATATTTTATATTTTTTATGTATACTAACAGCTTCATGATGAGACTGCGGTATCTGACGGTTACAATTAAAACACTATACACCATCTCAATGTCCCTTAATATTTTTCTAAACCGGAAATTGTCGTTACCTCTGTAGCTTGGATGACCTACAGCTGTATAACTAAATGTATACATGATGACCATATTTCACCAGCTCCAGTCAATGTAACAGTTTGACAAAGTCTGTATAAATGTCCCGCTGCCGTAGTCATAACAGACTATACACAACGCACGGACAATATTACTTGATGTAAAATGTAGCCTTGACTTTTAAGTGTTAGCCATGAATATTGAAATACCACTGCAAGATAATGAATGCTAAACTATACATCATATATATGCTATATCATAGCCCAAGGGAATAAATTCACACACACACACACAGACTAGCCCACACAGACACCCATTAATACGAAAATAGATATTTTTGTATATTTACGTATGTGTATATATATTAAATATATACACACACACACATATATAGATATATGACAGTGAAACAGAGAGACAAAGGCAAAGAGACGGTCAGAAAAACCTGTTTTACTAGGAACTTGAGAATAAATAGATGTACATTACACACACTCCAGGAAATGTTTATTTCAAACCATTTTTATGGATTCATATATATATATATATATATATATATATATATATATATATATTCCCATATATACGTATAAATTTGCGAGCTAATTCCATATTTGAGGTTTCCGCGCAGTTCGTATAGTTATTATCGTTAAAAGACAAATTAAGGTACCTGTTCCTGTACGTTTTTCTATCTCTCGCGCCTAGTCGCTGAAATTCTGTGGGATTTATATTCGGAGCTCACGCAAAATTCACATTAAATCTTTAACCAGCTAGAGGTGTCATCAAGAGCATGCCTGGTACAAAAATAAACTTGATTTTACGTAACACACAAATCAATCAAACACCCAATTATATAATGCATAAAGGAAAAGTAATATTATAGACAGCGTGCAATTTGTCAGCACAGTCAAACAGTCGATCCAAACATCGTTGTGTTGCTGGATTAAAGTGAAACAAAACATCAACGTGTTTAATTGGTGGTACAAGACGAATATAGACAGGTGCACTGAAATAATAATAGATAAAAATTTGTAACATACGTATATTTACAAATATGTACACGTTTGTAATAATTATGCAAGCCTAAGTCCGCAAGTCCGCCTACAGGTTGACCTTTTCGTCTTTCAACCTGACAGGTGAACAACATGAAACAGAATTTTTAAAATTTAGCTTTTTAGTTTTAGAGAGAGATTCTAATATGTATACATGATTGGGTTGGTTTTACAATTCGAAAGGCTTTGTTTTTTTTTTGGCTTCCATGTATTTGGTCTCTCCCGGTTTGGAAAGAAAAATGGGGGTCGTAAGGAACGGACAGTTTTAGCAATCCTACATGAGAGAAGTGATATTTATTCATATATTTTCAACATAAACAGCTGCCTGAAATTCAATTGTGTATGGAAAACTTTTGTTTGAATGCGGTTGGTTATGGCGAACTTCATATTGAATTGAGAGATAAAGTCCTAAAATTGGTATTTTTTTTCAGGACAAAACGAAACAAGTTAAGAAAATGGTCACTGAGGTAGATGTAATGATAATCACGAGGATGTTCTCGTTTGGCAATGAAAACAGGCAGCTATTTTTTATGACCCAGCGAACTTCTTTCCGGAGTAGGTTACAGTATGCAGGTTTCAAGGGTGTTTCTTTCGGCGATGTTTGCGTGCGGTGTCTATTGGCCGTCAGCGCGAATACCCGTCCCACCGATTGTATTCTGACTACAGCCCTTAGAATAATACAAAGCTCAAAATACAGATAAACAGAGTCCGGTGGTGCAGTGAAAAGGCCAGTCAAATATAAGTGAATGCGCGCTCGGAATAGAAAAGGTAAACGTTGGTTTCCAAGGAGGCATTGCTATGTGCAACGGCGAACACCGATTGATATAACAAAATATGTGATTGGCTGAGAGTGTCTTCGCGCTTATATAAAGGACAAGCTAGCTGGAAGCGCCCTAGTAACGACTTCAACCCAGCCACAGGCTCAATTTCATTCCCTCGTCTCTTGAGAGTTCCTCTACCAAAACGCTAAAATGGCTCTCGGATGGGATCAAGATCCTGATATGGAAAACAGGGATCCTAATGGATTGAACAATCATTTGCGAGTAAGTGTTCCGTACATTTATAAATTTTATTTTTAGAGGATTCTTAAATTTATTTTAACGTCTACCATATTTAATTCAGTCTGATCTGATCAGGTATGAGCTATATGGGATAAAACCATCTTAGCATTTAATGCTAATTAATATTATATATAATGACCACGCTGAAATTTAGGAATCACACATCTGATAATTGAAAATCTCTCACGGTTTAATACATGGATATTTCAAAAAATCATCTTAATTTTTATTACTCCCTTCAGTAATCTGCTATGTTTAAGGGTAAATTGGTAATACAAATACAAACGGGACCGTAAAGATAGCTTTATGATTTACTATCGATCTCCCTGCGTGGGGAGAAAACAAATTCTGTAATTTTTCCGCCATGACTTCGCGAGAGTTAAAAATTCATGGCAGAACGTGTACACAAAACAATGTGTTGACATATTACCATGGTTACAAATGTCAACAAAAGCACCCTAATCCACAAAGCCCACGGGCTTTCCAGGGCAACAAAGCTTCGAAGCAAATATACAAATAAGAGGCCGACTCCCGCTCGCAGTAAAAGGGAAAGAGCTCCAGTCAATAATAACTGGGTTGCTGTGGGAACCAAACAAACATTTAATAGATATGTTGGCTATTCTCCAATATTAACTTTAAGCAGTTATGCCCAACACAAGTCCTTCATATTCTAGTAACATTTATTACCTGTGTAAACTTACCTGTGTAACATTTAAATTCATAGTTTATCCAATTCTCCAATCAAATCAAAGACTTTTTTACTCTCACTTATAAACCTTACCTGTTAACTCCAGACCTCGGAAATAATTAGATCATTGAGATCATTCATTTTCTAAGGGATATTTTTACCTAAGCCGCGTGTGGCATAATTAAAAAGTCAAAATAGCCATTTACATGTTTTTAATTAGATTATGAATGTTACATCTCACACGTACTTGTAAATGTTACACAAACTCGAGTATAGGTTAAAGAGTTCACTTTACACTGATTTAAATACTTAAACTGATCATAATTTCATAATTAGGAAACACTTATTAAACTGACACTGGATTTTTCGAATCTGAATTTGCCATCCTTTGACAATACCAAACTTTAGATATATAAGTCATTAATAAAATGTTATTATATTTTCCCCTCAGGTTCTACACGAAGAGGTACTTGGCGAGCCCGATGGAGTCAAAAGCATCGACTGTGTATGGAAGTTCAGTTATAAATGCTTCAACCTCTGGAAGAACCTCTGTTACATTATCATGACCACATGCTGTGGTATCTGTATCGCTATGGGCTGGGGTTGTGAGTTTGCTGGCATCGCCTTCCAACACATTTGGCAGATCACACCATTCTTCAAGATCTGCGAGATCCAGTGCGCCACCTACCAGAAATGTTACGGCCTATGTGTGCATTGTGTCATGGATCCCATATGCGAAAGTGTGTCACACTGCTTCGATGCGTTCAGAAAGTCATAAGACCCTGCGCGCGCACCTCTTCTCCACTTCTGCGCATCCAGGTGCGCATACTCTTCATCCTTCAACACTCGAGAGGGCCAGACTGTTTCTACATGACATTTCATATGTTTGTCGCATCTCTCCTCCGGACAGTATAGACAAATTTATCATGTCTGTTATCAGGTCTGACTTTTTTGTGATAATAGGCCTATATAATGAGTTCTGTGCAATAACAATGTCATACTAATTGATTCCGTCCAAAAGTATGTGATACGGTAAGACATACCCCAGAACACAAAAAAAGAATGACAGTTTCATATCGGGGAGGCACATCGCTCGGTTCAGTTCCAGGGTGCTTACGACTGCTGATCGTAATGGTACAACTGCTTATTGCCAATATTGCCAAGATACGTCTTGCAAAGTTTCGTTCTTTTGTATATAAGCAGTACAAAATTGCGAGCGATAATCATGTCAAAATCTTGTCGCTCCTGTCTGGAATTCATTAAATGCTGTGATACTTCAGAATTCCGCGTCAGTATATACATTATATATTCGTGTGCGTTTATAAGGTTGTTTGTATACAAAGCACAATGTAAGATAAACCCTTTTGTACAGTTATCGAATAAAGTTATTTCTTACACGATTTAACCCGCTCATTGTCGTTCCAGACACCGGAGGGACGGGTTGTCCCGATGTCACATGTGCTCCAGTAACTTCCATGCTGAAATAATCTGCCATTTTGAAAACCTTGATTAAAAAAAAAAAAAAAACTTTTCATACTCCCAGTCAATACAATCTTTCGTGTCTATTGAAAACACACACACACACACATATATATATATATATATATATATATATATATATATATATATATATATATATATAGTATAACCCCAAAATTAGGGACACTGACGGGACCAGTGTTTATGTCCGTAACAGAGAGGTGTCAGTAATTTTACAAGTCTGTATGTATGTATGTATGTATGCATGTCTGCATGTATTTATGTATCTATGTATGTCCAGGTAACCTTCCTTTATATCGTATAACGCTTCCAGTTACATGGCTTAGGAGAATTTAACTAGGATTTCCCAAAGATTTTATTGTCATACCCTTGATATCTTCCACTTAAACATGGACATGTGTAACAATATACCTGCAACGTAAAAAAAAGTGAACTGACTACACCAAAAGCTTTTTAAATGCTACTGTATCGCCTTCTCCTTGTGCTATGTTACTAAGCTGTCAGAGAACAATCGGAGGGTGACACAATTGTATGAGCACCACTTTGGGGCAAAAAGACAGTGCGGCTTAACGCAGACGAGATTGAGAATGCTTGATCACTAGAGGGACAGAGGGACCCTACAGTGAACCATGGTCACGGTGAAGCTATTCCGAATACAGTGTAGGGGCGGATCCCGGGGGGGGGATTTGCTGGCTCAAGACTCAAAGATATATATATATATATATATATATATATATATATATATATATATATATATATTCATATTCCTGTCTCAGAGGGGTAAGGCTAGGTCCAGTCAGCAACCGCCCAACGCCCCCCCCCCCCCCCAAGTTCGGCCTATAATTTTGTTTTTATACAACGTAGTTTTTAAATTTCAAACATTATCCATAAAATACCCCAGCACCGACAGCGGGGACAAACTACCAATAATTATCTGTTAAAGCAGATCATTTTATTCCTCTGAAGTCCATATGCATGCATGATAAAAGATTCTGGGATACGGCTATCAATATTTCTTGCTTTATACTGTGATGGGCCTATTCGAGCACGCCGTGGCTTAGTGTGCTTTTTTACATATGCATGTATCATTTTTTTAAGCGGGGATGGCTCATCAGTTGTTTTGTACTTTTATTTACTAAAAACATGGAATAATATTTTAACACAGGCCTTGTGTATTGCAACTATCCATTTATGAGCAAGATGTTACCAGGCTCCTGGTTCGCCCACCTTCTGTTTATGGGAACCAGTCTGTACCTCAGTTTGATACCGTATGAGAGGACAAGATATTTAGATAAATCCGAGGTGAAAGAAGCTCATTGAAGGAGGTTACAGCTCAACTACAGGACCGGGATTTGTCAATATTATTTCTGCTGAGAGGCCTTACATTATCCGTAGTCACCAGTGGCAACCGGGTGTAAACTCTCATGTCTCCAAGGAGACACCTAAACAGAACAGTGAGACTTATGACTAAAATACGTCAGAGGTTCCACTTGCGGCGATACCCGTATTTGCTGACATGAAGTAAAAGGCAAACACTCTTTATTTTGCTATTCAGGTATAATGGCGCAAGTGCTTTGAGGTGTGGGAGCTCTCACAGAATTGATCGTGTAAACCTACACATTCTCCAAACCTTAATACAAAGCATTGCTGTCAATAGATCAGGCTCCCCCGTCGGAAATAACAGAACATGCGATCATCGGATCATCTTATGTACTTAGCGTATTATGGTTTCTCTTTAATGTGCGCTCGGCCCATCAATTTTGGGTACTCTTCGACAGAGGAAAGTGCCATGCAGTTAAAGCGCTCGAAATCCGAACGTTTCCTGATCATAAACCCACCAGTCTCGCCAAAGCAAAATGGTTTACCTCACCATACTACAGAGAATGTTAAAGAAGGCTTTATGAATTCCCCCGCCCTTACAAACCATACTGTCTTTGTCTAGGGACGTAGCCAGGATTTATGTGGGAGGAGTTGGGTTGGGGGGGGGGGGGGGGGCTATAGCTGCTGCCTGCTGCTGTACACCCGTAAATACCATAATATATATATATATATATATATATATGTATACATAAATATATATATATATATATGTATATATAAATATATATTGTTATATTGTTTTTATACTTAGACATATATAAAATTGCTTGTTCATGTGGGACAGAGTCGAGTAAATGTAAGAAAACTTTATACTCTGAGAAGAATCTGCCTTGAACTGCAATATTCTTGTAAGAACAAACATTTAGATATATATA
The DNA here is from genome assembly GCA_026874595.1 of Sipunculus nudus. Classification (NCBI taxonomy): domain Eukaryota; kingdom Metazoa; phylum Annelida; class Sipuncula; order Golfingiida; family Sipunculidae; genus Sipunculus; species Sipunculus nudus. Next base: position 33,069,070 of record CM049306.1, on the reverse strand, counting down.
TAAAAATTGTTAATATTATATAATATTAAAAAAAAAGAAACGGATGCCAAAGCTCAAATGAAAATTTAGAATGAGTGAAAAATGTGAATCATTACAATTAGTTTAAATTAGCAATCATTGGTTGGGGAGCATAATTCACTTTCACCAGTTTTTTTCGTTATTTCTACAACAAAGTAAATCCTGTTCTTAAACTAATGACCTGTTACTGTATATTTGACTTGTAAGGCCAAAAAATAAAAATAAAGTTTGGTTCTCAGGCACTATTTTTTCATAAATCAATGCAGGCTTTTTTTTTTAATTTTTATTTTTTTGTATGTTTCGAAAAACATAAATGATAAAAAGATAAAAATGTCAAATGATAAGTGAAAACCATGATAATAACAGATTTATTTTGCTAAACAAAAAAAAGCACTACATAACAATGGAAATTTCATCAAAATTTTATGATTTTATCTTCTTGAAAGAAATGTCCGAGCGCTGGAGCTCGAAATTGATAAGTTTCTATTGAAAATCAAAATAAAAGTTTTTGATGCGGGGGTATAAAACTGGCGCGGGCGGTGCCTGAAAACCAAACCTTTTATTTTTTTAGGCCTGATGCAAGTTTTTCTTTAAAAAATGTTTTGTTGTCCTTTTCATGCTCAGTCACTGACACCATCATCCAACCCTCAAGAAATCTAGTAATGCGTCGGTAATATAATAATATTCGATATATGAACAACATATTAATTAAAAAATTGTGTCAGTGCCAACACGCGAGGATCGATAAAAACCAGGTCAGAGTCTGGGGGTGTATTCATTATTCAGATTGCACACGTATGCACCCTGGAGTGTTAGCTAAACAGCGAGAAAAAATGTCAACTTAACAATGTAGAAAAACTCTCTTAATGCACTCAGAGATCTTAAACTGTTTAAATCAATGCACGCAAAATGACATATCTGATCACAAGAGACCACCTATAGTTAAAGTGATGTAAAATTAAACAAGCGCAGCGTGAAACTCGGCAGGTCTTGTCCTAAATAATGGATGGAGTGTGCTATATCAGTATATGTGCTTCAAAACACGTGTGTTTCTTTCAAACGACTGATTCGCCTGAACTCTTCAAACATTTAACAAAGGTTTATACATCCAGCTGGTGCTGTATTGGTAGTTATATTGACCCGTTATATAGCGGGTGTACTGCTCTCTGTTTTAAATCACATAAAGCAAAAAGTTATCAATACTGAATTTCTGAATGTAGTAAATTAGGGCTGTATTATTATACCGATAAATCGGTACGAATCCATACGCAGCGTGGATACGGTTAGCGATACGCTTTGTACAGTGGAACCCCGCATGCGACCACCCCGCAAATGCGACCATCCCGACAATTACGACCACTTTTCTTGGTCCCAAATATATGATCTAGGAATCTTGTAAACAGTTTCACAAATATGACCACTCCAAAATTACGACCACTTTGGTAAGTTCCAAAGGTGGTCGTAATTGTGGGGTTCCACTGAATAAAGGACTGGTGGGAAGGGTGCAAAGGGGGAAATAAACAAGATCGCTGTTTTAATATTCTAGTCTTTTCAGTAATACGGTTTAGGAAAAAGGGGTTGGATTTTTTTTTTCCGTCCACATATTATGTATATCATAAGCCATTTATCAAACGACAAATCCTTTGAAATAATTACCTATCAACCCAAAAGAGAATAGTGCAGTTTTCCGGGGGTTTGGCTCCAGATCTTTTAAAGAAATATATGCATATGCCTTCTTGAAATCAGTTGGTTTTATTTACTGGTTTAATATCAATTATTTTATATCCTGTTTGAATGCAGAACATGATAGATGTGGTGTATATTAAAAAAGTAACAACAACAAGGTTTGTAGAAAGGCCTCATGGCCCTAAGTGAAAATAACGTATGTTACATATAAATATACACAAGTTTGCCCTCGCTTCATGTCAATATGTGGTGATTAATGGTTAAAGATATAACATACATGTCGTAGAAAAGAAAAGCATGCACTGATCACTGGCGCCTAGTGTAGATTTCGGAAAATTTTGTTACTTTTCTGGGTCATTTCCTTATATCTGTTATTACTTATCTGACATTTTCCTAGCGTTTTTTACACTATATGGCCTACTTTTTTTATTATTTACTTTATATTAGAGATAGGCTGGCAAGAAATAAAAAATAATTGTTGGACAAGGGAGGACAGTGCAAACTAAATTTTGCTTGTCTTCCCGTTAAACTGCGGTCAAATCTTGGTGGCCCAGCGATAAATCTGATCCCTGCAATCGGGACGAGACCTGTATCAAAGTGAACCGCGTAAATTCATCTAAAATAAGCGTTTAAGAAACTCCAGAATAACAGGTAACTATCATCAGTCTGGTATTACAATAAAAAGTCACGGTTTGCTTCATATGACAGAATGGACGCACATGGGCTGTTACCCCGCAATTATAGATTGTTCAAAAGACTTCGAGCGAGCTTGGTATATACAGGACAGGGCAAGGATTCGACGAGGGGAAGATTAAATGCCTTATATTATTGTCATTGAATAGGCATTGTGAACGTGCGTTTACCTTCGGATTAGGATTATATCTGGTTGACTGCAGTCATTAAATGTGACATGTATGATCTCCGAGACATTTTTGTGAAAATTTAACTGTATGTTATAGAGACCGTGGCCAAGATACGGCAGTATGCATTTTAATTCGGTATTTCTTTGATTTGGTGAATTCGGTGTATATACTTGGAGGACTTAACTGATTGGTAACACCTACAGCTGGAAACTGGACAAATTCAGGAAAAAGATATTAAACAAAACTATCATTTGTATTGAATATTAAGTGAGATTCATGTAAAATTTTCCATAATATATAACTTAGTAACATACTATAGCACCTCCCCGTTTTCTCGATAAATGCTGAAACAAAATAGGTCAATAAAAAAAATGCTAAACATCCTGCTGTAGTCAAAATGAGCTGGGATTCACATTAGCTTAAAATACCCCATTCCTTCATAAAGTTCCGTTAAAGTTGGTTCAGCATTTTTTTCCTGGTCCTGCAAAATGACAGAGAACCACCCCCTATAAAAACAAACAGCCATGGGTAAAGACATGACCTCCTTGGCGGAGGGAATGAGTAAGATCACAATTTACGCTCATTTCACTTTTTCAACCAATTGTGGTCGCAGCATCGTCTCCCTCCAAGTCTCTAAAATGTTAAATTCTCAAATATTCTTTCAAGTGCCAAATGTACAAAAAAATAAATAAAACATTTTTATGATCAGAAAAGTATTTATAAATGACTGATATTGATTGAGCCAATATGTGTAGGGAAATGGCTGTTTCGCCACACTGAAGACAGTAAAAGCCTGTACATTAGTATACAATATCCTGCTCTTATGCTGCAGGTGATGAGCATTGTGACAGCTATCGACTTGAAGCGAGCGGTCTGTCGTCATTGTCTGTATAGAATCCTTCCTGTGTCGAGTTTGTATGGACAGTGTCTGAAGTCCTGCTTATTAGAGAATAATGAATAGATAATATGCCTCTCCTTGATATGTTCGTGTCATTAATTCTTCGCAGTATGAATGTCGTTTATTAGGTAAATACCGTATCCATTACGTCGCATGTAAGCCTTATTATTGAAGTAATTGAAGTATAAATTAGATTATGTATCCTGTAATATCATACAGCCGTGAATACCAGACTGATGCACTATTGGACTGTTAACCTTCTGTGAGTTGATGGCCTCTTTTACGTCATTGAATCAAAATGGGGCTGTTATACACGCGTTATTTGTATAATTGCAGATCACTGCACGAAAATGTATGTGACGATAATAATTATATTAAAGATTAAATAAAATATTAATTTCGGAAGTCAATGTGATTCAAAGTGTATATTATCCCAACGTTCAGAGTTCTATTTCTACTTAACCGTAGCATTTTCAAACAACCGCATCAACTGACATTCTTACTGACGTAAGTTCCATGCGAATTCTTAGGTGGCCGCGTAAAGTTTGGATTCAAGTTAATGTGTATGCGTATATAGAATATATATATAGTAATGTATATAAAGTAATGAGGAAACGGAAAGCCCGTGATTTAAATAATTTTCCCATATTTTGTTTCCAATACAATATGCGGCCTCTTGTACCACAGCCCCAGTTATTTTATGTCAATCGCCCTTCTGTGCCACAAGATAAAACGGCGGTCTTAAAGGACAAAGTCGTGAAAACAATTTGTTGGTGGTCTCATCGAGGGATCTGGCACGTGTACAGTTAGGGAGAGGGGAAATCAAGGGGTAAAACTGTCATTGACGTCAACGTTACCATGCGTATGCATGCGTTATCATTCGCTACAATGAGTAATCGAATCGTGCTTAGTTGTTAGCAGCAGCCTATATGAAGGGCAATTATATAACGAATATAATTTAATTATAGGCTGATTATATTATTTTGTATTACATTTTTATTTTATATTATATTTTATTATATTGATATTTAAAATTACTAATACAGTACAATAAATTAATCGTAAATGTTCAGGTTTCCCAGTTTTATCGTCTTTAATAAAACAAAATATATAGCATTCAACACTCTAATTTTAACAAACATCTCTTACGGCTGTAAAATATACTTAATTTTCATAACATAAATTTGGAATCATATGTTAACTTTAGACAATACCACATACACTGCCTGTCAGGTGAGCGCAATAGCTGTATGGTTGGCTGCACACGCTTACATATAAGGTGACATTAACGCTGTCACAGGTATTGATCTGAAGCAGACCAGGACATTGACATTTTCCTAATTGAATTGTTCCTGTGTGACACCGTTTGAAGTCTGCGAGGACATAGTCAAACAATCGCTAAATAGGTTCAGTTTGAGAGTATTGAACTTGTTATACTTCAGCATTGTTCTCTTAAGTTTCATTCCCAGTAATAAAGAGCACTCAAAGACCGCATACCTGCGCCAACATTCTTCATCACTAGATCAGATATTTTATCAGGATTCTGTACGTTAGCGCAGGAAATATTAGAATATAATCCTAGAGAAAAGTGTGTCGCGGTTCATCAACACGGTGGTTGCATCACAGCTCAGCTCTACCGGATAGAACAAAGGCGGATTTAATTAGGTTTTACCTATTTGTACCTATATGTATATCGTTTCGATATTAACATTAAATATAGCTGGCCAATACAGAATACTCGTATTTAATTTTTTTCTTTAGCATTGACCTGAATATTTATTCAGTACACTATATACTCGGTGCTTATCTGTTAATCATGATAAACAACCAATTCATCCATGAAATACCAGGTATTGTCACTATATACCAGCCTGTTTCGCTCTTTCCACAACGCATTACCTGTACCACCTATATGTAAATGTAAATTCGGAGTTTATATAGAAGCGTTTTATTTCCGCGGGAGTGTACAGCTTGTTCTCCTCTTCTGTGACGAGTTAATTAATGTTAACAATAAAACAGCACGCATGATCTGGCTTGCACGCATAACTGATAATTTTCCAGAGAATGCGCACATGGGAATAACAAATAAGTTGTCTGCTTCGGGTTTAGGAAGGGCAGGACATTTTTCTGCGGACAATGTGTATGGGAAAAACAAACAAATTTACCAATAAACTAAAATGAATAAAGTACAGAGCATATATAGACAATGTATGATCAAGAACTTATATGAAATAATTGTACAAGTTCCGTAGTGAGCATAGAATGTGTGACTGTTTCTGAATTGTTTGTATAATACGATCCATATCCACTGATATTTTAAGCGTCACAGTTTTCTTTAGGAAGAATGACACACTCCCTTTTCCTCTTTTAATAAAAAAAAGTTTGTGCTCTAGTATTACCATGCTGTAATAATATATAATACATTAAAACAACTTTGGGACAACAAATTTTCACTTTTAACATGTGTCTAGCATATATTTCAACGTGAATAAAACCAGCAATATTAAAAGACATACAGACCGCGCGCTTCTGTATCTTACATGTATATATAACTGCTGTATGTAAGGCACATCTTTTATTCAGCGCGTGTTGTAAAACAGGGGAGATGCGTAAGTAATAGAGAATTTCTAATGAATACATATAGTAGTGGCGCGTTAGTCTTCTGTCATTCTTCTTTTTGGTCAAAGGATGCTACTCTTGTTTAAAGATCTTTCATTCTCTCCGGAGCCATTTACCTTTGACAGGCTTAAAATCAATAAAATAATTAAACAAATATTAAAAAATCAAAAATGATTCAGAAAAATTATAAACGTTTCGGCTGATTCACCATTTATTGGAACAATTCTTTATTCATTTATAAAGAAAAGCCCTACAGACCTAATGCGATCCTGTGCAATTGGATATACAGCAGGTATAATGCTTCAATGTTGGACCATTCCTTTCAAGTACATGTGTAATATATACATGAACAATGCAAATACTAAACATTTTGAACAAGAACCAATAACACAAACGTCATTGCTGAAATACTGGCATGGGTACTTACAACCCAAAAAAAAATGATTGTACGTGGCGCCACAATTATTGTATACGACAAAGCTATCCGAGATGTATACATATGCCCGATTTCAGGCTGATATATCAAACCTCTCCTGAGAAATGAGCAGGGACATGCACTGTGCAAAAGTCATTGGAGGTGGCGACACCAGTCTTGTGAACGAGAAAGCCATCAAAGATGCATGGACAGGTCAAGATATCAGGCCAATACATCAAACTTCTCTTGAGTCACGTGCACTGGGCTAACCAGGCTTAGGTGAGAAAGGCAGTTGCCTCAAGTGAACCGGAACTAATTCCTAGCTCCAGCTATTGCACTGAGTGAACTCTTGACCTGTTGCATAATCTGACACAGTCTTCCAAAGCTACAAATAGATCCGGACTAATCTTTGGCTTGTTGCCAAATCTGAAATAACTGGAAGTCTGCCAAGCTATTTATAGGTACAGACTCAATCTGGAGCTGACTTATCCATACGATTTTTTTTATCAAAATGTTTAGATTAATAAAAGATGTAGTCCTTTCATTGTTAAAGGTCTAATAATTCTGCCAACAGTCATTTAAGTAAACTCGAAATAAGGCCTCCTAAGAATCATTTTTGTGCAATAACAGAACTTAAAACAACAGTCTTGCAGAAGAAGACTCTAGCAGTTCTCAGTTTGAAATAGGTTTTCTAATCGCCGCAAGGCAAATAGGAAATACTTGTGAACAATTAAACGATTCAGATTGACGGTTTCATCATAAAACATTTTTAAACTGAGAGAGGCGAAAATTATGAGGTTTTTAAGCGTAAAAAAAGTTCGATGTAGGTTGCACCACAAAAACTGCAATTTCAAGTATGAGTCATGTGACCGACATTTGCACAAAACTTGGTGATGCTAGCTACTGTCGTTTCTTAGGTTGTTATGTCAGTGTGCTTACTTGGCCAAATAATTAAATTCAAATTCCTGTAACTTAGCCAAAATTCATCAAACCCAAACCATTTGAAAAAACTTTGAAGAGCTTATCTCGGGGATTATTTTTGTAACATATTGAACAATTTGGTTGGATGATTTTAGAGAAGAAGATTTTCAAAGTTTTTTTTAGCTTTTCCCCCGTATAATGTAAGTTAATGCAGGTGACACCACAAAACGCTCAATCCCAAAACATTTCATATATGACCGATTTTTTCATAAAATTTAGGGATGCTAGCTTTCGCTTTTCCTGAGTAATTATGGGATAATGTACTGATGAACGATGACCCTCGTACAGAAAAGGGTGATGCAGGTGGCGCCACCAATACCTCAAATTCCTTTATGAGTCATGTGACCAACATTTGCATAACATTTTGTGAAGATAGCTCCAGCCGTTTCTGACAATGTAATGTTAGTATCATTTTTGTGGCCAAATGACTAAGTTCAGCTTCCTGTAAATGGAACTGGTACCATTCGAACAGTTTGAGAGAGATGGTTTTAGATATTTTTTTTTCTGTGAAATATTGAACAATTTGGCTGGACAGTTTCGGATAAGAAGATTTTTAAAGTTTTTTTTAGCTTTTTCCTTATAATATCTAAGTAAATGCAGATAGTAAAAAATAAGCAAATCCGATACAGTTTTTTTAGATGACTGATTTTTTGCATAAAATTTGGTGATGCTAGCTCCAACGGTTTTTGAGGTAGCATGGGTTAACGGACGAACGATGGCGGACGGACGTCGCTGCGCCATCGCATAAGTTCACAGGTTCGCTAAAAATCTGCACTAATTGATGTAATATTATTTTAATAACGTTAAAATAAAAAAAAAATGTTTGTAATGAATACGGCAGCTGATACGGGTCTTTATAATGGATACATATGATGTACAAGTATATTTGTCGGAAACTCATTTCATAGGTGGCCGTGAAACATATTTGGCTAGCATGGGTGGAACAACAGCTCATATGCCTGTAATGTTACCATTTTCGATGAAAGCGGCTTTTTTTCTTGGGCCTATACTGTGGGATTACTCTTGGGTGTTTACTAGCGCATGAACACACACTTTATTTACGAGTCATTTGTAAATAATTATTCGCGTATACTGCAAAATGAGCCAAACACAGACTACAAAAAATCTTTACCAGGCACATATTGAACGTTAGATAATTATTATCCTTGCTACAATATATGTATTATTGAACGCTCGTTCAGTCCTTTCATCGATATCGCAAAGTCATTAGCCACAAATCAATCCGCGAATACAAATGTATTTGTTTGATAATTAATTCGACATTATCGGTCATTAATCGGAAAACCGTGAAACACACATCATTGGCTCGGTCTGACCGTCCAATGACCCTGTTAGATCAAATGTAATTCTTTGATCTATTGAATTATACTAATCTGTTGAACAATATACTGATCATTACATTGGGGGCTGTTCTATATGCTCGGCTGAACACTTACCCTATGTTACCCAAACATGTGCCAACAAAACAACAAAAAAGAAAAGAGGTGCTCGCTGTTTAATAGAGGTAAAGGAACAAAATAATTGGGACAATCAAATGTGGACTTTATTTTGAGCTGGTAAATGATGGCAGTCTTAAGAGAAGATTTTACGGAAGAAGATTATATTCTCAGAGTTTATTCTCAAACAATTCTGTAATAACTGAAGTGTCCATATTTACCATGAGGCATGAGGAAATGGAAATACATACAGGTACTAGTAAAATCCGCAAACAAAAAGTCAAAAGACGGAAATGAAATTGATTGAATATGTCGCTTGGGCCACAAATATGTATGTGTCTCATTGAAAAATCACAATTATTTTCAGGTACACAGTTGAATTTAGAGGCAAAGACTGCAAAACCTAAAAGTAGCATTCCTCGCAAAGATCCTTTGAATAAAAATCCAATAACAGTCATTTTCGAATCTGACCCAAGGTCAGGGAGCTCCCCATGGTCAAGAATGATCCCTGCGGATTTACTCAGCAGTGTCAGCCAGTGGTCTGACGGAACACAGCATCGATCGCTTGCAAGGCCGGTTTGGTTTAGTCGCTGATCAATATGTAATTACTGTGATTATAACCGCCTATTTCCCATTGGCAACCGTCACCACAACATACTACAAAAACAGAAGTGATAAATAATATCGTAAGTGGAGCGCGAGATATATAAAGAATGTATGTAAATTAGCTGTCCAAGGATATGGCAGGTCGCGTGGAACACTGATTGAAACGGTTACACGCGGTTAGCTTACAGGTAAGCCTGCACAACAAAAGCTGTTTGGTTCATGGGGGAAAGGATTTCTGAAATGTATACCTCTAAACCAGATAGTTGAATTGTCAGAGTAAAACCATATATATAAATATTCTCTGCAGCAAAAGTGGTTTATTTTTATATTTTGCAGTTTTTTTTTACCTGACTGGTATACAATCCCATGTATGTCTGCAGGAGTGTCACCGACAAAGAAACGAGTTAAACACTAGAAATCTCTGGTATGGGAGTTGGGATCATATCCGCACACCCCTGCTGTTCCTTTGACAGATATCATTGACATGCTTCATAGGTGGCGCATATTTTGTTCGACGGATGATGCTATCAAAGATGGGACAAAGGCCTCTGACCCATAAGGAAATACATTTAAATTTTCAAAGTCAAATGTCCATTAGTTTCTGGGTTGTTTTCACATCTTTTACATGAGAGTGATAGAAATGTAAAATACAACGCAAAGGACCATCAGTCTTGAATACAAATAAAGCTATCCAGCACATTTGGTCATTCAAAGTTTCAGGAAAATTTACCCTTCAATCTTTCCTATATCTACTGCTTTCTATACGATTTTAACCAAATATCGAAATATTCAAGGTCAAAGTCACTATAATACAAATATCTCATATTTCAGGTCATAATTCCAATATAAACAGACGTCTCCAGGGACTAGGACTTGCGTGCTAAAAAGTTTCATTCCCCCAGGTAATATGGGTACACTTTTGGCTCGCACAGGACAGATTGACAGCTGCTGCCTGGTATTCTCAAAGAGACCAAGCGGTTCAATGCACAATGTCCCGAATCAGTTGTGACAAGTTAACGTTAATAGGATGTCTTTATTTGATTATGGTTGTAATTTTATAAAGAAGTTATTTTCCTTGTTGTTTTGCTGATCAACTGAGAATGTAGAAATTAGTATAAGTCCAGACATATTTCCATGAGCTGTTTAAACAACCATTTGAAGACGTCGGTCTTTGTTTTTTTTTGCCATAATTCGAATGGAAAGTGCACAATAAGGGTACATAATCCGCCTTTCATATGTCTTGTGACCTTTGGCCTCATTAAGTATGCACAGCTGTGCATAAAATCAAACCCAGGAGAGTTACTTTATTGGTTAATCATTCATAATGAATTTCCTCAAACCCCCATCTAATTCCTAGATATTGCATCAATACATCAAAGAATCCTGATAACCGCTGACCATATTAAATATGCCCAGATTTTGTCGTTAACAATTCAAGCGAGACATTTTTTTATTATGACAAATATTTTACCCGAACTCCCCCCCCCCCCGATTCCCCGCTCACACATTCTCTAAACAAACATGGCCCACGAGTGTTGTACGAGTCCCGGTTGCATCATTTCAGGTTTCAAAATTCATGCAAATAATTGACCACAGTCTTTATCCAGTGTACAGAAACATGCCTTAATGATTTTAGATGTAGGTTTTACTGTATTGTCAATCTACATTTATCTCGTTCCCACGCGATAATTATCGCGTGGCCACGAGATAATTATTGCGTGGCCACGAGATACTATCTCGTGGGAACGAGATAAAAATAATGTTGTGCATGTCCTATACGAGCCACCGTAGTTTCCTCACTAAGATTACTCTTAAGCTTTTAATTTTCAGGATCTTACGAGTACGATATGAGCAATGCTTACGGGTGGAAGGTGGGGCTGGGTATTCAAATTTCGTATTGCGATACGTCGTAGCGTATTGCGATATACTTATTGCATAAAATTTTAGGAAATCTGTTTTTCCATATTACGTACTTGTTGTGGACATTACTCAAGAAAACTTTTAAAATCAAAGTATTTATTCGGCTTTACATGTGCAAACAAGGGCACCGCAAAGCCGAGCATTCCCTCGCGTGGGAGCATAATGATATGGGGTGTATTACGCAAGTGTAAAAATGAGGAGAGGAGGTTTGTGAGCTTGAGATTTGACGTCAAACTCAATAAGCTATACGTGTATGGGTGGGCGAGGAATATGTGAAGTAGAAAGCTTAAGATCAAATGATTTGGCTTAAAATTGATCAATAAGGTATATTGAGAAGGATGGGAAAACAGACAGGAAGACGGATGTACAAACATAGGAGTCAGTATATCCGCTGTAGCAAATTTGTTTTGAGGGGATAATAACATATTGGGCCAGCAACTCAATTAACGTAAGAAGGATTGGGTCCAGTTGAAAAAAGCATATTGCACAAGGGCACTGCAAATTGGAGCATGTCGTAGCAGTTGGGGTATAATATGAATTATTTTATTACAAAATTACCTTTGATAAATGGCTTGGTAGAGTGGATTTTTTATGTCAGCCATCACTGTGAGAAGTTTTAGGTCAAAAGTGGGTGCTGTGGCCGTGACCTTTGACCCCGTGACCTCAAAATCGAAAGGTTTCTTCATCTGTGGATGGGTAAGCCATATGTGCAAGATGAAAGGTTTAGGTCAAACAGTTTTGCTTAAAATGGGTCTACAAGCTTTTTCAATAAGTGGGTGCTGTGGCCGTGACCTTTGACCCCGTGACCTCAAAATCAATAGGTTTCTTCATCTATGGGTGGGTGAGCCATATGTGCGAGATGAAAGGTTTAGGTCAAATGGTTTTGCTTAAAATGGGTCCACAAGATTTTTCAAGAGGTTGGTGCTGTGGCCATGACCATTGACCCCGTGACATCAAAATCAATAGGTTTCTTCATCTATGGGTGGGTAAGCCATATGTGTGAGAAGAAAGGTTTAGGTCAAACGGTTTGGCTTGAAATCGATCCACAAGCTTTTTCAAGAAGTGGGTGTTGTTGCCGTGACCTCTGACCCCGTGACCTCAAAATCAATAGGTTTCTTCATCCATAGGTGGGTAAGCCACATGTGCGAGATGAGGGCTTTAGGTCAAAGAAATCGATCCACAAGCTTTTTCAAAAAGTGGGTGCTGTGGCCGTGACCTTTGACCCCGTGACCTCAAAATCGATAGGCAATTTCGGATGGACAGACGGACGCACGAACGGAGGCGTTACAATATCCCTTGCGAGGGGATAATAACTTGTATATAGACGGTACCTCGTCTGTCGTTCTTGAAACAACAGCACTGTTAACTTGACACTTGATTTTAATTTAGTTATCATAAGATGTGAGGAGAGAATATTAATGAATAATTAATTATTATGACCGCGTTCAGCACTCCTTCCTTTTTTATTTTATCTAAATGTTTGTTCGGGTACAGTCATCGAGCATATATTGCAATTTTTTAGGGGAAGGGCCTTTGATCCATGATATATCAGGCCAAGCCAAAACTTTCTAACGTCCAATGACACTTAACGGCGTTCGCTTTATGCCTGTCATTAATCCTAAAGCATTCATGTCTTAATTTGTAACAGAAAATTATTTTAATTTAACTTAATCAGTTTAAGGCAGTTTCAACAAAATATTAAAAAATATTAATATTTGAAATCAGTATCGCGATACGCAATTTGCGAAACACCGTATCGCGATATACTAATTTATTGATAAATCGAGAGTGCAGCCCAGTCCTAGTGGAAAGACAAGACAGATGAACACACAAGACAGACTGAGAGACAACGGACATTGACTCATTAATAACAATTATCTCGTTCTATAATGAAACTTCTGAAACACAGCAATCCCGTATATCTCAAATCTGGATATACACTGAAAGCTTTAAATGAAATTTTTGGGTACTAAAAGTTTATTTTTCCCAATTGAAGAAGAAAACTCTGTAAATGTGTTTAATGTATTTTATTAGAAAACAATTACCTCGGTTACAGAACTTTCCATCAAAGGGGAAAAACATTCCATAATGTACATGGCAAAATAAGAGGTAGCCGTGAATATGTATCATGTAAAAGATGTGCTCACTAATTCTGACAACACACGCACATTGTATAGCTACTAGTACAACACTTTCAAATGCTTTGTAAGCGGGTCCCTCGCAACCTGACGAGGATATTTAGTGAGGTCTTTATCAAAATGAAAGTTCTACTGAGACATTTCCCAGTAAACATTAATTAATGCCAAATAAACATTTCCTCTTACCCGAGTCGATTTATCTGTCCACAACCAAAAAAACTATAAGATACTGTCAACGACATATGTTGGCCAAATTTAAGATGCCTACCCACAATTTATAAATGTCTCATGACGCGTTTGCATGGTAGCAAGGAGTTTACTCCTTGATGATAGTTATTATTTTTACCTATACGCCAATCTGAAATGTAAATTTCTTGAGTTTCTAAATTTCTTAATTGTATTTTTTATCGCTCTTGTCCGATAAATTCAATAAAGACAGCAATAAAACTAACCATTTAAATTCCACCGAAGTCAAAGGAAATTATATAATGCTTATAACTGTATGTTATGTTTATACTCAACAAATATAATGTCGGAAGCAATGTACAACCTTCTGTTCACAGATCATGCTTGCAAAGGTACACTGTTGGTCGATGGATAGTTTTTTCACATTTGTTGTTTTACAAAATCTACCTCCACATGTAATCCGTCCTGATTTTTTGTGGCGACTTCTCACCTTTGTACCCTGGTCCGATTAAAAACAGGAAAGCAAATACGTGTGAAATAATGAGCACATGATAATCACGATATCCCATGATAATTCTGCCAGTATAATTATTATCCAGGGCTTTAACGACTGTCCACAGGTCGTGATAAAAATCTGTCTCGCAACAAAGTTAAATACATCCTGTCATAACTTGTTCCTTTAACAGCACACTTCAGGCATAGGAGACTAGATTTACACTCCTTATCTAATCCTAGCACGATATACACCTAATGTTATCATCTAATGCTATCTATATTTACTTACATATAAGACAGTTCGGTGCTACCTAATTGCAATAGAATGACTGCACCAATACTCCTTTCGATGTCCGTCACACTGCCTAAGTTTAAACCAGGTTTATACGTGTATACTTTACCGAAATGTGTATGTTCTTCAACACAACTATAGGACAATTTTAAGATTCGTTTGAGTGCCGAGTGTGTGCAATTCAAATAATCTTCAAATTCTGTGTGTCATAAAAAGGCTCGAGCCCCAATGAATTTGAAATGGAATTCTGGTTGTATTGATATATATATATATATATATATATATATATATATATATATATATATATATATATATTAATATTTAAGTTGAAAAGTAGCTATACGGGTAATTCACAAACACTACCTTACTCATACGTAAAATTAGTCTGTATAACAGCCAAAGTAACTTGGAACTATCGGAAAAACCAAAACATGAATAGTCATAAAGTAAAAGACTGATTAATCACATCACATATATGTTCCAAGTCCACTTATGGCTATGAATAACCATACAAAAAAGTCGTGTTTAAACAAAAAAAAGAATATGAACAGACGAAATACATCTCCATAAACGATTGTGTACATCGGGTAATATTAACATATACATGTAAATAAATATATACAATTTGTAATGCATGTTGATAATTCAAGGTTATCACAAATAACAATGAATGGTTAGGTTATTAAAAAAAAAGAAAATTTCAAACTGTACAATCAAATATTAGTCTAGCAATAAATTGAAATATATAAATACAAATAAAACGAAAGGAAAAAGTCCACACATATATATTCATGAATAGATAATTGCAGCGTATTACTGCAGATAATATTTAAATGAAACTGATCACCGCGCGAGCACCAATATATTATAACAATACACAAAATTCAAGTCTGGTATAAAGGTTTGTAGGAAGTGCAGCAGGAAGCGCCCACAGGTTACATTACAGTTTACTCATAAATACACCGAGCAAATGAGATTTCTATTTTAACCGCTGGGATCAATAAGTTTATCCCTACAGCTGATATTGGCCTTAAACAAGCGCTGGCAGCTGTACATCATATAATAAAGCAGCAGGCACAACCACATAACAGTACTATAAACAATATCCAAGATAGAAAACAAACAAGGTTTAATCAATTACTTATATTCTATTCCACGGCCAGGTACCAACTTTTCCTATGAACATTTATCTACGTTTGAGCAAGTATTTTGCCAAAGAATACCAAAACTGATTACTTATCTCAGCAAAGATAATTGAATGCCATAGCCAATGTTCAGTAAATGGTAATTCAATCTTGCATTTTTCACCTTTTTATTATTTTATATATATTTTACATTACATTCATCCTCTTCATGGATATGATAATTTAATTCTTGATAATCATCATGCTTAGATATGTTAAATCTACTGAATCATTTGAAAAGATTAGTCTTCTGTTGGCGGTAAAAATATGACATTTAATGAGCATGGTTGACATCTACAGCACCACCATCATCGCACCAATAAGATAGTAAACTAGAAAAAGTGGATAAATCTGACAGTACCCTGGAAAAAGCATGTCAGTCTGAGGACAGCAGATACACTAAACATCCTGAATCAATCACATACTAGTGTTTAAACTTAAATGGCACTCAGCAGAGTGCTTACTTCTGCCATGAAAAAATAACCATACCTGATGAGCCCTTAAATGAATACACAGCAAAATTTACAGGGGTATTTCTTGGCGAATTTCCGTCCCTCTATACAGTTTCCTGAAAATTGGCTAGACAATTTGAGTAATCCTGCAAAGAGACCAACATGCCAACAAACAGACAAGGGTGAAAACATGACCCTCTTTGCACAGGTAATAAACCTCCCCATCTGTGCCAACCTCTCTCAAACAAATTATATCAATACAAAGCATGGAAGCTTAATAATAAAATACCAAGTTGCAACAAGGGTGAGATTATACCTCCAGTTGGAAAATTTGATATAAAATTTGTACATCATTTATAGGAGAATGTTTTTTTTCCCAAGCATTTGAAGCTTAATATGCCATCGTACCATTAAATACCATCGTAGAATACATATGAAAGTATAGCTTTTATGTACAATACAAGGCAGATCCCTCAACCATGCAAATTTGAGTAAATAACATTACATTCTAAAAGACTGCAAAATATACCTCTTATAAATATATAAACAGGTTAATGTGTAAATTAACTTGCATGTTAAGTCGACCTATACATGAGATTTTACAGTATATCAAAGTCACTATCTATTCACTAGGTATTAGTCATCTGAACAAGCTGTAATATATATTAACATACGGAATAGGCTTGTATGTGATAGTTTTGCAATAGATCAATGCCACTAGCTCTACACTACATATACATTATCTGAGATAGCTTAAACCTATATGGATTATTTCACAATTAGGTTATGACATAAAACTTGTCATAAAATGTATATGCTTTTCTACCTACCCTGATTTTTAATATATATAAACATCCTGCACTTAGTTCTGAATTCATTCCCAGAAGAAAAATGCTGCATGCAGTTTGGTTTGTATCATGTAATGCTATGTGAACTTAATGCCATGAAAATGCAACACCAGTAAATAACAGGCATGAATTTGCAAACTAAAGTATTCTGAATACTGAATTTTTTTTATTTTGGTTTCAATTCCCTGAGAACCAAAGCAGCTGCTTAAAACTTCAGTAAGATAAATATGTTTGTATGAATCCAGATCCAACTGCAATCTCAGAGAAAATATCTCCTTTCTGCTCCCCCCCCCCCCCCCCCCAAAAAAAAGTAGGCCTACAAGCACTAATTGAGTAGCCCTGTTTTTATGCTTCCTCTGTTACTTAGCGACAAGCTGTTAATGACACTGTTTCTTTCCCAGCCTTTCTCATACACTGGGACAGCCAGCACAGTATAAAATCCATGCACTAGTGCTACTATTGACATTGACAGATTGATCATTTATAATGTTTATTCTTCATCTTTTTGAGCAACTCCGGCTTTTTAACAAATATACAGACTGTGTATCATATATGCTGTTCTAACCAATTGCACCCAATTTGGAGGTTATTAGATCATATAGCATACACAAAGTATGGTAAAATTCCCAATAGAAGACTTATCCTCAATAGAATAAGCACCCCCAATTTGAAGCAATCAAGGATTCCAGTTCACTAACCAAAGTCAGATGAACTCACCAATACAAAAAAGTACCCACACTATCCATTTTGTCTTATTCTCTCATGGTTCTGCTATATAAAAAAACACTATAAAACTGAACATAGAACACAAAGCTGATTAATATGTCCCATTACATATACGTATTGTTAAACACTGCTGCTTTAAAATCATCATTACAGGTGCAGGGTTTTGCTGATATGACTCAAATATAATACCGGTATACTAGTACTTATTATACATTATACATGAATTCTTATTTACTGATTTAAACATATTTAACTCTACATCCCTATTAATTTAATTTATTTACATTTAACAGTATATTTCATTGAGATTTTTTTTTATTTGCAAACTGCAGAATGCAAAATAAATTTGTAAAGTATTTTTTTCACATCCCTGGTAAAATAATCCAAAAACTAACTCAGAACAACCTGGCAATATTATACAAGGTACACTGCAGGAGTATATGATAAATATTTGATAAAAAATCTTATAATAAAACAAAATTTAATTTGAATTTTTACAATGAGCTTTAAATTACTTGATTAAATATTGTGTAAGCTCTACTTAACATCTGAATTTATTGCATGGCCTTCCCTTTGAAAATTTTCAACTATTTCACATTTTCCCAATTCATAGACATGTTTATTACTGACATCATCATAAAAAACTACTACATGAATGCAAAAAATGATAAATATGGCAAGTATTAAAATCTGTAGAGGATCAACAGTTGACATTAGCTCATCTGTAACCTGACTCTGAAGGCAGTGGTTTGATTAAGATATGATCAGGACAACACATTAAGAAGATGGAAAGATGTAACACTCAAAATCTCAAGACCATAGCCAGAACTATTCCCATGGCAACTTGTAGAGTTAGGGTCTTTGTGCTCAAATGGAAGGAGATGGCGCCACATTTGTCATCTTTCTCCTGAAAAAAAAAATACAAGAGTTTTTGTACACTCTTTACACAATGGTCAAACACTACAATTACCCCATGCAGGTCTCCTTTTCTTCCAAGCACTTCTTTGTATGGCAAGGTTCTCTGGGTTACACCAGCAGGGTGGGCACAGAGCAAAGAACTGTAATTAGACCAATGAGAGCATTGTGCATCAAGCTCCAAATTTTTAGATATGCAACACCCATTTTTGTTTTAACAGTTCTGACACAAGGCCAAGAATCAGGCCATCAAGGGCAAGTGTTGCATGTTAAAATTTCAAAAGAAGGTCTATGTTAACCACTGAATGAGGCGTGTAGGGTTCTCCATATCTATCATAGAATTTACACTTAAAAGACTTGTTCAAAATAACATTAAGATAATAAAAATAACAAAATCTGATACTGTGGAAGTGGCTTTGTTGGCGTGGTGTAAATTTTTGTGCTTTTAGCAATCTAGATTTGCACTAAATTAAGAACATGTGTTATTTGATACAAATAGACAACTTTAGAAACCCTCCCGATGGCTTTTAAGTACAACAGCCGAGAGCCAGCCACGATTGTTGTCAGCTCTGTTCCTTGTTCACGCAAAGTGGACTGCTTCTAGCTAGGGATCACAGTTGTTATTGTTGAGAATTCTACAACTTACTAAGATGTCAAACAAGGTCGCTGCATGTACCATTGTGATTAGTGTTGGTTAATTACATATTGTTTACACCTTAAGGTCACAGTACTCTGTTGTCTGTACCCTCTACATGGTCACCAGGAGCTTGTTAGCGGTCTTTAGTGTAATTGTTCAGAAATGTTAATAATTTGATACAAAATAAATTACCTATACATATTGATTTATGCAAAAATTCGAGCTGCATTAATGCAGTAAAATATATAAGCGCGAACATTCAAACACACCAAATTACCCACTCCCACAATGTATAACAATAGTAACATTTGGAGGAAAATAGACACTTAATAGGAGCATCTTAGTATATTCATGTATATGCCTGGAAATTTCATTAAACAAATTAAATTTCTTTCTCTGTCCTCCAATTTTACTTTAAATACTTTAAAATATTGTTTTGATTATTTTCATTTAATGCTTATTTTAACAGCTGTTTAAACAAGGGACCCATGGGACACTGTGATAAGCTGAAGTTGACCTTGAAGGTAAAAATCTAAAATAATATCAAATGGAGATAAAGTGATAGAGGAAAAGGTAATAAAGACCATGGTTGGTTTATATGATTGGTTTGTATTGATGAGCAAGAAATTGTTGCAAATAATAATTTGTGACCTGACCATGTGTTTGTGCGCAAATGATCTGTACTATTACCAAGATCATTAGCTGGCTTTTTTATTAACTGTTGACATTTCTGTAGTTTACACATTCATTCAATTAATCTATTTTTTATAATATATATTATTTAATATTTGTATTTTTTTGTTTTATGAAATTTATACAGTTGAAATATTACTAATGTCTCCAGTCGACAGATGAAAGGACTTGGTGGTGGGGGGGAGGGGGGGATGTGGACTTTGGGAGTTACAACATATCTGTATTATATAGTGTATAAACATAGAATTTTCACTAAATTCATCAATGCTTACAGGATAAAAAAGTTCATTTATAATTACTTAATACTTAAAAAAGGACAGACAGACTGGTAGACAAACAAAGCTGATAATATATTAAGTTTCAATTATTTCTTAATTTATTTATTAAATCAAATTTTTAAAAGTTTAACACAACTGAATATATAATTTGCTTTCAAATTTCAGCCTTAAATAGCTTAATTCCAAACATATAGAGCATATGAAAGTTATTTCAACAGTGCTTATAGGAAAAATTTCATAATTAATATCTATTTATTAATAACGGAGAGATGATGGACAGAGATGATCGATTCCTTTATGTTCCATTCTCCAAAGGCAAGAATATGTTTAAATAAGATCTTTTTTCTAATCCTATTATTTTTTCAATTTAATAAATTTTACACATTTGCAAATAAAAACTATGTCCCAGTGTACAGGAATCAATGGCAGCAGGGAGGGGGGGATGGTGGGTTTAACAACACTTCTGCATATACATACAGGGCAAACAAAGCCTGATCTCCAGTTCTGCTGAGGCAAGAAAATAATGAACAAATGTTTGTATTAGATCCTCATTTTTTTATCACACCAATTTTTTTATTATAAGTTTATATTTCTATACATTTAAAATATGTAACATATATATCTGAATATAAAAGTTGATTCATAATTCTAAATTGCATCATCATAAATCTCAATCATGTCAGACAACACCACATCATGCATACAAATGTTAATTTATTTTTTACTACAAAAATAAATTTGCAAAACAATAAATATCTAAAAATAATTAAATACTTGATTCAGATTTCACAATTTTAAATTGTGCCTTTATTTATCCATAATTTGCTTCATATTTTATCAATTTAAGCATACTGATGGGTTTAATTATATTTGTTAAAATCATTTAAAAGAAAACTTATTTTTTTTAAAATGCTACATTAACACAACATGGCATCTTCCGGATTACACCTTGAATTACTTTTTTAAGGAAAGTTTTTGTATATTGGATTGGAAACAGCATTACAATTAAGGAGATACAGTGAAAACAATAACAATTACTGCATAACACTTTGTGGGTTGAGTTTGTTGTGGGGGGGGGGGGGGGACCTGGGGTGGTGATATGAGAATAACTGTATATCTGTCACAGCAGGGGATCTCCCCAGGAATTGTAACAAATCAGAAACCCTGGTATAACTGACTTCCACTGACCTGGAGTGTGCCCCTGCATCTGGACAAAGCAAATGACTACAAAAAATAGTACAATAGAGCCTCAAGAAAAATATCAATAACTTGCCCAGTTTTCAAGCTTTTATTTTCAAACTTCAGATTTAAACAAATTAAATACTTATATTTATATGCTGTGAAAATTAAATCAATAGTACTCACAGGTAAAAACATGCCGTGGTCAAATTTGGCAAAATTTAAGGTACTGATTTTATTTTTATGCTTATGACTTAAAAAATTTACAAATTTCAGATCTAATTTTGAATCAACTGAATCTTAATTAAACAAAGTTATATACTTGGGAAAATAGTCTCTAGTTTCAAAATTTTTCAAGTTAAGTGAGTAAATATTTTCCTGATTTTTTACAAAGTCCATTATGTTGAGGCCCATAACTTAAAGAAATTACACTTAACGGACTTAATTTCTGGCATGGATATAGGAAATATACAGGAGATTACTTCTGGTTTATATTAAGAAAACCAGATAAGTAGTTTTGATATTAGGCAGTCCAGATGTGTGATAATAGGTTTTTAATGGAAATTTGAGGTTTTGCCTAAATATCTTGAATGAACAAAGTCATATTCACCCTATTTTCGGTATGGTAGGAGATTTTGGGGACATCTAACAGTATGCCAAATTTTGGATTCATAGGTCTAATGGTTTCAAAACGTGCCAGTCTAATGGATGGACAGATGGACAGCTGGACGGACGGACAACGGACCACGACCATAGCTCAGATGACTTAGTGTCAGCTGAGCTAAAAGTTATATTTGTAGGAAGAATACATTCAGTGTTGAAGTAGCATCTTTCTGTAATACATACACTAACACCACATTTTTCCCCAAGCAGTTAATGTGGTATAGTGTGATGTAATATAATTAAGAGAAATTGAGCATGTTATACTCTTGCTGCCAATGTTAAATGTGAAGGCAATAATCAACTCTGTATAATGAATTCGGGTTATAGTGGCATTCCAAAATGATTGATTATAAACAGAAGAAAACCTGATCAACTTACACGTGGGTCATACTCAAAACATGGTGGTCGTTTCCGGTAACGTGGTTTAATGACACACGTGTTCCCTTCAAATCTAGGGTCTGACAGTGCATAAAGTTAAGAAAAAAACAAGCCAGTAGAAAATTTGAAGTTACATTAAGTGACAATAGCAGGCATGAAAAATAAAGTACCAGTAACCCCTTTGGGTGGGGTGCTTATCTGAAATGCACTTGAACCTGTGACAGTAAAAAAACTGAGAACTCTGATATAATTTAACACATTTAAACTGTCTGAGTGAACAGCTTGTGTAAGCTTCATTATTAACATGATTCAATTCAAAATGTTTGTTAAGCAAAATATGAGCAATAATAAAAGGTAATTTTTTAAATGTTTTGGGGCTTAGGCAATTTAAAAGTGAATGCCATTAGAATTTTCAGCTTGACAGAATATTATCAGCAATGTGACCTGTTACAACATCATGTTATTACTATCAAAAAGGATATCTTCAACAGGTCTCCTCAGCAGTTCTTTGCTGGCGTCACAGTCTTCCTGGCAGTACAGATTGTCATCAACCTGTATGAGAACCATGTTGATGTCCTCCATGATGTATGATACATACTGCCTGCAAACAGACAAACAACAAAACTGTCAACATATGATACATAATGCCTGCAAACAGACAAACAACAAAACTGTCAACATGTGAGACATACTGCCTGCAAACAGACAAACAACAAAAGAGTCAACATATGAGACATACTGCCTGCAAACAGACAAACAACAAAAGAGTCAACATATGAGACATACTGCCTGCAAACAGACAAACAACAAAAGAGTCAACATGTGAGACATACTGCCTGCAAACAGACATTCAACAAAAGAGATAACATATTAGACATACTGTGTGCAAACAGACAAACCACAAAAGAGTCAACATATGAGACATACTGCCTGCAAACAGACAAACAACAAAAGAGTCAACATTTGAGCCATACTGCCTGCAAACAGAAATTCAACAAAAGATTCAACATATGAGACATACTGCCTGCAAACAGACAAACAACAAAAGAGTCAACATATGAGACATACTGCCTGCAAACAGACAAACAACAAAATGGTCAACATATGAAACATACTGCCTGCAAACAGACATACAACAAAACGGTCAACATATGATACATACTGCCTGCAAACAGACAAACAACAAAATGGTCAACATTTGAGCCATACTGCCTGCAAACAGACAAACAACAAAAGAGTCAACATATGAGACATATTGCCTGCAAACAGACAAACAAAAAAAGGGTCAACATATGAAACATACTGCCTGCAAACAGACAAACAACAAAATGGTCAACATACACAATGTACTGCTTGCAAATAGACGAACAACAAAATTACATGATCAGCAAAATTAAAAGTCCTATGGCAACAATGGTCCTATGGTTTAAAATAAAATAATTCCATTAAATAAAGTGTTCTTTAATTCCCCTAGCTCTGTTGAATTGTGTATAATTTGAAAGCTAAAATCTTCTTATTAACTGACTTATCTGTAGGAATGTGGAACAAAGAAAGAAGTTCAGCATGATAACACCACCTGCAGATTATCATCATATGTCAGTTATGTGAAGAGTATGTCAGAATAAAAATTGGGTGAAGAAAGCACCAGGGGTTTTAGAGGTGTTTGGTATTAACCGGGGGGGGGGGGGGGGAGATTTTACCCTGAAACACAGAAGAAAGACCAGACACAATGCAGCTAACAGCATGAAAACTGACCCTTGTGCAGCGATTAAGTGTCAACAACCTGGCCGTTAATCTTGACCAATAATCATGATTTACATCACTTACTCAATATTTTAGGTGTTATTCTATACCACAGATTTCACAATCAGTTAATAATCAATAATCGGTTGCTTTATTTCATGATTTTACAACCAAGTCCTATCACTACCCCCTCCCATAGTGGGGGACTTAATACAAACGATAAGAAACCCACCTTGAGCAGTTGCCACATTCAAAAGATTCCTTGACGACCTGTTTTTTTGAGTCAACATTAGCATAGTATTGTGCCTGATGTAAAATACAGCTGACATTTGCCTGATCTCCCACACTGTCTGCATATGCTCCTGTAGAATGTATTACAATACATCAGTTACATTCAGTATGATGGAGAACCTTGTACATTACATGTACCAAAAAGAAGCCATCTGATCTCAATTTAAACAAAGTTCATAAGTACAGTAAAACCTTGTTTAATGACCACCTCACTTTAGTGACCACCTAAAAATAAAAAACACTTGTTCACGGTCCTGATTCTGTTTTGCTCTCTATTTAAGACCTCACTTGGACAACCACCTCAAAAATGCGACCACTTTATCAAGGTCCTGTTGGTGGTCATAATTTGGAAGTTTTACTGTGCTAGTAACTTCATATTAGATAGCAAACAGATTTAACCAATTACTTAATAACATTGATAAACTTTGCAACAGGCACTTAATATTTATATGACTTTAATAGATTAAATATTTGATTATATAATTATTAGTCAATTTGAAATAAGATCTTAAGAAGGCAATAATCCTCAATAACTCAAACCCTATGCGATTTGTTATTAAATCATGTGGGAAAAACAAAAAAACAAAAAATATGAACACCATCAAATTTATAATAGTGCACTGAAAGCCTTGAGTGGATCACTGCAACTTACCCATACTACTTGGACTGCCGAATATCCAGCTATAAAAAAAAAAGAAGAAATTTACTATATAATAGATTATCTGCTATGTAGATCATCATATGTTATATTCTCATGTAAAACAATCAGTAAACACAAGTGAGATCAAAGCATAATTTTTCTACAATACAAATATTTAGACATGTACTGATGTTTCACCTAATACCAGACATTTATTTATTTCCCACGCTCATTATACATTGCCAGATATATAATGGAGTTGCACAAAAAAGTGTTTATAAGTCATATACCTTGATGAGTACATAAATCAATACCCTTATATTTGCATACATCTCATTAACCAAGTTTTACATTCATGTACTTCTAAATATCCATGTACAGTAGATGTAATAATGCTTATCTCAGGCATTTGTCTAAGGTTTTATTATTTACCAATTTAACTGAAGTAGTCATTAACATGAACTAGGTATGCATGTTATAGTCCCATGACAGACATGATACAGAGCTGCATGATGATAAACACTGTAGGAATTACCTATCAATCAACATGTCCTTAGGAACAGTTGAAGGCAAAAATGACCTATCTTTGAACATGACATATAATTTTTTTTTATTTTATATCTCCCCTGAACAAATGAAGTATCTATGTTGAATACTTCTTGAGAAATCCTGCTCATAACATTTTTTTTTCTATAAATGGCTCTGTGACTTTGAAAAGTATGTCAAGGTGACTTATCTTTCAAATTGACCTAGAATATGTTGGTATATATCTACCCTGAAGAAACCTAAGTACCTATCTTAAATTCCTTTTTAAATATCCTGCTTGTATAATAACAGAAAACCTCAGATGGATGTCTTGCAGGCCATCGCCAGACAGCAAGGGTGATGACATTCTGTTGTTTGCTAGGTTGTAGCCCATCCCTAGAATACTGTTTCTGTTAATCCCTTGTTCAGATAAAATGTACACTTTATACTTACTTGTAAAAATTCATGTTCAAATAGGCCCTGAAATAAAAGGAAACACCATGTTTTATTACCAGTGATTCAACTTGGCAAGCTTCATGGAATCACAGAGATAAAAGTATATTCCACAGAAAGCAACAGAATTTGGCTTTATATTCATATACTGTTTAGGTTTTTTATCATACTGCTGTCCCCTTCACCTTCCTGGATATTGTTGAGGATTTATGATTGTAATGTCCATCCCAAAACCCTAGTCCGCATGTTTATTTTATAATTATATTAAGAATATTCTTTAAAAATGCCCTTTAGCAGAAAGAAGATATACAGATATTCTGCCGATTTTGTGTAAAGTAGAAATAAATCATGCAAAAATATTTACTTTGCGACTCTTTTGAGTTATTCATGCTGATAGACCATCGATGGCATTTTCCAAGCACTGCTGGACAGTACATTTCTTGATGGTACCCTTTCCATGTCTATGGCTGCGTGTGGTATTTGTTAGAAAACAGTGACATCACAAAGATGTCAAAATGATCAATCGCACATCACCTTCAATTGACTGACGTCATCAGTTTGCCTGGCTTGTGTAATATCAGTTCTCCAGCGATGAAAAAGTTGTAAACCCTGTAACCTGTTTTGTCATGTTTTGGATTGTCTCATACTAATTTAAAGCAAGGAAAGTATTAATTTTTACACAGGCAGTCGGCAGAGTAGCTACTGCAACCTTTGGACCTGAAAGGTTTAAACTGCTTCTTGTGTACCAGAAGTTATCCTGGAAAAACATGCAGACACAGGTACTGGGACAGTCTATAGGTACAAACACTGTTATATGGTACAAACAATTATTAATTTGATGTTATTATTATTAGAAAAGTGCATGCCTAAAATGCCTCCAAGCATGTGAACATTTAGGTATGTACACTCTATTTATAAGACCCACAACTCAATGTTGGACATATCAGTACATATCTGAAGACTCTGAAGCTCCATTTACTTATTTTAATTGGCAGAATATGGCAAGTCTTATTAGTGTATTTTACTTTTAGATAATATGTAACAAATGTTTAACTGACACAATTCATTTGTAAAGAACTCACCATGCCAGTTTAGTGGTCCACCATTTTAATGTCAACATCTCAAGAAAGCTTGGCTGAAATAAAGAATGTGTGTTTGTGTAAATACATATGTCATGTGTCTATTTTAATGACTATCTATCTCATCTATATTTCCTGATTAATTTTATCATCTTTAAGCAGTTCTTATAGATAGTGCTTTCTTCAGTAGTGTGCCCCTACCTTCAACATGACATGGTGATTCATATTGACTAAAATGTTAAAGGTTCATTCTACATGCATGTATGTGTGTATGTAATAATATGTATACTATCTGAATCTTAAACACCCAACTCTTAAAATTCTGAATCTTCTCAAACTGGTATAATCTAAAAGTTTGATATATTATTGATGACAGGGCTTTCTATCATAATAAAGGTCTATGACTGAAAATCAGGAAATTTCCAAGACAGTTGTGGGTGTGTTGTACAAAATACAGGTATTTTGTGACAGAAAATGCTGTTGTAGACCCTTCTCATGTTCAATTATTAGTCCTAAAATCTTAAGCCCTAAAATTTCCAACCACAGTCCTACAATTGCCTCATGTTAAACCCAAGACAGTCCTACAAATGTTCAACCTTTTTTACATCCTTTCTGCAACTGCCATTTGTCAAACTTTATCTTATGACTGCAGTAGGGGTATTGTATACTTTGATAAAAATATCATGGACCTATTTTCCATCAAAAGTCATCCACCATGTAGTTTCTTTGTGAGCGCTACTCCTATGCCTCAGTCTCTCCTGCTGTAGCCCCACTTAAATCATATGACAATTTTTTACAGGTTGTATGTGATATCATGGCCCGTATAAACTTAACTGAACAATAAAGTGAGAATCTATTTATATACCAAATATCTCTGCATGAAAACTGAAATTTGTGATTTTTGAAAAATGTGATTTTGAAGTCAGAAATTGTTTAAGGAAGCTGTACTCAATACTTACAATCAGGACAGATCGTATTCCTGCGCTCGCCTTTGGCTCCTTTTTCTGACATGCTGCTTGGAAATCATACTCTTCGTTTCTGTAAATAAATTTTATTTCAGTCTGAATGAGCTTCATACTTATACTGAATCAAGTATTTCTAGCTATCTGGAATCTTTCATGTTCTCATATTTTGTTACAAGTAATGTTTTCATACTTTAGTTACAAGTAATGTTCTCATACTTTGGTTACAAGTAATGTCTTCATATTTTTAGCCCTTAATGTTCTCATTCTTTGGTTACAAGTAATGTTCTCATATTTTGGTAAATGTTTATGAGACCTCACAGATGGTACAACGATACTCAAAATGAAATATGTTTTTACACTGTATGAGATAACACATCCAAAAGTCAAAAAGCTGTGTATCTGTTTAGCACCTGCAGAGTCATTCAAGTTTATGCTACAGTGCAGGTGCATATCATTTCAGCTCTGTCACTATCACTGAACAAAAGGTCTCCAGGGCTGTACTGTGCAGCTGTGTCAGGCAGAGGCCTTATACTGTTATACAACTGATTATTATCCTGCCACGCAGTTTTCAACCAGATAAACAGTCCCCAGTGTACGTAATATGACACATCATTGAAAGGCACTGATGCCCATGGTTGATATATCTTATACACTTATATAATACAGTGGGCTCAGTGTACTTTGTGATGCAACATCCCAGCATGAATTTGACATGCATCATAATTCATGTGATCAAACCTGGAATGGTCTGTAGAGGGACTCATTTTAAACTCTGATTGCAGTGCAGGCTATGGCATGGGTGTCCTAATAGTTTTCTCTTTGCATATCAACTGTATTAAAATGTTATAATGGATTAGCAAATATTATCATCCTTAAAACATTTGGCCAGTGTCACTTTAAAATATTTTGTCTTACCTTAGGAACACTCCGTGTTCATACAGTGTATTCATCAGCACTGGGTCAATTTCCCCCATAAATGCCCCAGTCTAAAAGAAGAAAGGAGAATTATTCTTAAGAAAACCTTAACTGATTTTATGCAAGTCCCTTCAAAAGATGACAGGTGCTACCATAGCTAAATGAGTATGGAAGAAACTGTCTCTATGATGTAAGGGAAATGAGGCAGGGATTTTCAAGTGACAAAACTTTTCTAATTTGCCAGGTGGCACTCTGATTGTACTAATATAAAGCAGCATGGAACACTTTACATGAATTTAATATGGTGATTTTTGCCCTGAGAATGAATCATTTGTTAATATTAGAGGGGGGGAGGGCTGCTACACCTTTATTATGGCTGTAAGTTTGCTTCTAAGGAGGATTCTCCAAATGATATGACCTGAAACCAACCTGAGAATGCAAGTTTGTAAGTATATTATGTAAAATCAAAAACTCAGAACATTGTAATAACTCATAGCTCCTGCAACATAAGCTAGAGATTTACTGCAGTTAATTCAAATAATATGCGAAATGATTAGTAATTGGTTCCAAGCAATAAAATAGGACTTCTTGTGTCGTCAGGAAAGAATTGTCCAAATTTCATATCCACTGACCATTGACCATGTGATCAAGTCTTGGAAGTTGGAACATCTTTTCCAGCATGCAATCAACTACTCTTATTAATAGGCCATATTACACTTAAACTTTGTTCCTGCTTCATCGACCTGTTATGACTTAAAGACTATTTAATCACTGCTATGCCCAGCAAGGACCACCCCCAGCTCAAATGCTGTTACATTTTGTTTTGATGGACACCACACTGGCCCTGCATCCTGTGTGCATAGGGCTCTGTGAAGGTGCGGTGCCAGGACGGTCTTTGTAGGCCTGAGAAAAGAGGCTAAGGTAGTGTGCTGTCAGTCAAAATGAAAAGTTGCGGCATAATTGACAATCCTCGCTGGGATGGTATCTATTTCGCTGGCAAAGCATACATGGCTACAATAAAACAGTCTTAATTTTAATAATGGGTCCATGAAGAGGGAACAAAGGGGTAGTGTAATTTGACCTATTATTAAGTAATATTAGCAATTAATCAACCACTTTTATGTGCTTAACTCCCCCACACAACTCTTGTTTCTTCATTAAAATTTCTCACCTTATGATCTTTTGCAGGGTCACTACTGACCACCAGATAGCCGCCATCATCGATTAAATAACATATGTATTTTCCAGTACAGGTTGTCACCTCATGCAGCAACATCTGTCTGAGTGTGGTCTGGTTCAGCTTGCCTCCCACCACTGTAAAGGTTTAAAGTGCCCAGGATCATCAACTGTCAATCTTGTGGTCATGTGATCTCAATGTCAATCAAACCTATGACCATGTGACTTCAATTTCAAGTTATGATCAAATGATTTCCTTCTAGGACTGTAATTATACATTATCACACAGTATGATACATATCATATTTAACTGATGATACGACACATGATATGATACACACATGCTATATTACTGGAATGCTTAGTTTTCCAAGCCAATGTCTGCCCACACATAGATATATAACCAAACTTCAACTGAGATCACTCCTTAAGTAATTTTTCTATACAATTTGCCAATCAGATGGTACAACTTGTTTAAGACCAATGAATTTGAGCTTACATGCCATATATGGTACTGAGACACAATTATAACATATATCAAATATTCAATACCATAGGCTGATCCGATATGTGCTATCATCAATACAAGGGCACCTGATAATACAAATACAATATTAGACTCTGTTGTATCTCGGAGTATCCTTACAGTCCTAGTTATGTCATTAAAAGCAAGTTATGCGAGGCAAATTTCAGATGAAAAACAATAATTCATTTTTTTCTTTTTACTATTTTTGCCTGACAATTTAAAAATGGGACACAGCAGAATGTAGTTAATGGTTCTGGGATGAAGTTTAAAAGTAATCAAATCTGACATCTTAACTTATCCAGATAAACAGTGACTACTACATTGCACAATTAAAACTATACTACCAAAATCATTATTATAATTATTATTATTGAGCTATAAATGTATATACCCAACAACCTGAAATTATTAAATACAAAGCCAATATCATGATTTGCTGTATGTGCACTCATATGTGTACAGAATGTGGAGCCTTCATCATTTACATTTTCAAGACACTACACAAGATGTCACCCTTGACTAAAGTGTGGCTACCATGCTAGCTGGACTTCATTTTATTCAGAAAACGTTACTGTATTTTTCTTTTTTATTTTCATTTGGATATCAATTTACCAGTGACAGAAGCATAATACCTGCCGTAAAGTACTGGTTCTTCAGCTGGACTGCTTTGGCTATCATGATAGTTGGAGCCGAGATATTGGGGTTCCTCTCAAATGATGCTGTAAATAAATCACCTTTTGTATAAGGTCCATTTATGCTTAAAATATTTATTTTTATACAAATATATTTATCTTGAGATATGAAGCAGCTCTCTTGATTATTGTTAAAGCAAGCTGCTTCTTATCTCATGATAAATATATTTATGTAACATTAATCACCAAAAACCAAAATTTGTTCATTTTTTACCTTATCACTTGTATATGTGTTGCCTACAGCTATCTATTGATATATTTTATTCAGGGATTCTGAGAATGCAATTACTGTTTTTTTTTCATGGAACAAGATGTGCTCTTAGTATACCAATACCATCCCAAGTCTTTTGATTTATTTAATGCTTTGATGCCTCTTAGTTCTGTACAGCTTCTTCTTTTAAAATTATGAACACAGCATAAATACCCTTGCTTTGACAAAAATTGTTTATCACATGATAGATGATCTATTAAATTTAATATCACATTGGTTGCAAAAAAAGAAATGTTGACATGGACCCTGACAAGATACGTGTACATATTATGCAGAATTTCTTTGAGAAATTTCATTATTCACTAATCTTCCCTAATCTGCAATGACTCTGCTTACACCAAAGTACAGCTCAACCATCAGTATCAGTTGACAAGGCGTTTCTTGCCCTATCACAAATGAGATAGAGGTGGCTAAAACTCTTTTGGGAAAATCATAATTAGAATGGGGTATCAGACCTTTGAGGTGCTGAGGAAAGATCATCCATCGGTCAGCATTGTCCAGTGATCGACTGAAGTAGGTCGCGTGCCATGTGTCAGTCAATTCTTCAAAATCCTCATAGTCCCTACAAAACATAAATTTGGCAATTTTATTCATTGGGTGTCGGGTAAAATGATAAGACTTGGTATTCCAAGGGATGTTTCACACTGTGTCAGCTTTTCACCATACCGCAGTTCAGGGTTGCTTCTTGTTGGCTTCCTGCCATGATAAAATCATAAAATTGATGCTATAGATGTTGAAATAGTGCTGATGTCAGTATATGATGATAAGATTTTAAAACTGCTTGCAATGCTCTTAGAAGATAGCTGCACTATTGATATTAAGAATAATTCCTGATACAAACGTGTGATCTCCATTTATCTCAGTATTCTGGATGAGTAGCTCAATAAGAATAATTATAGTTCCATCACACCAAGGGAACCCATCAATTTAGAAAAGCTAATATTTTGTCTGGTTTGTTATGATGGCAGAGAATGAGATATTTTAGATGGAAATAGAGAATGACATGATATTCACACTGATTGAATATATACTTTGCAATATTCTAAATGTTTCCTCGTGTAGTGACAGCTTAGGATGGTATCTTTTAGCTGATGATGTATTTTATTATATTTATTATACACCAATCATCCAATAAATCTGTCAAATGTGTCCTTGACCGTGTCTCTTCAGTCAATATGTTGTGACAAATAGTGTCAAAATGTGTCCCTGATCTTGTCACTTTAGTCAACATGTTGTGACAAAAACAGACTTTATTCTCAGATAATAAATTAATATATTCATTTTTCAAATTCTTTGCCAGGTATGCTGCTGGTATCCTTACAATAAACTAACAGAGTACCTGGCTGAGTTACTACATGACACCTGATATTTTCAAAATAAACTTGACTTTTTTAACAAATATTGCCAAAAATCAATGGGCAACATTTGGCCAGATAGAAAATAGACTTGATTCTTAATAGAAAGAGAGTAAAAGAGAAACCAAAGGAAATTGACACTCAGCCAGTGAATGTTGTAGTTGCTATAGATAAGTTTATATAGACCTAATTTTACCTCCTATTGAGATTTTAATATGTCCCACATAAAACCATGTGAGAAGTTTCTGGATTTAACAGTATGACAGACAGATAGACCAATGACAGCTAAAGGCTGACAGAAATGACCAAGTATGATGAATGTTAGTTCCCCATTTCCTCTATAAAATAGGTTGATTGAGGTATTAAGGACACTAGTGTAACAGGGTTAAAATTCAAATTTATGCTGGGAAAATTAAAACTGTTATTTAACTAGACTAGAGTATCCACAGACATAGTACACCCCCCCCCTTAAGAATAGGCCCCCATTTTTTAGCAGCAGATACTGACACTTGGCAAGCAATTATTGTTTCTTCCATCTAATAATCCATCAGTCAATCTTTTTGAAGATGTTGGTCCTGTGACCTTGACCTTTTGGCACATCACAAGGCTATCCAAGATCTTCTGTCACCTTGATTTTGGGACCAATCCATGCAAACTATCTTGAGATATTTAAGAGTTTGTGTAATTTTCAGCAGAAATGGACCTATTCAAGGTCAAGGTCACTCTCTTAGCCTCCTGTAGCCATGGCCTTTGACCTCATGACCCCAAAATCAATTCAGGTCTTGCTTTTCCAATGGGACATATACAAGTCAAGTTTGAAATCCATACATCAATAAAAGCAGGAATTATCATCCAGAAACTAATTTTTGGACAGATGGCTCCTGTGACCTTCACCTTGACCTTGTGACCTCAAAATTGATAGGGGTCTTCTACTCTTGGCAGGTGAACTATATGTGCAAGATGAAAGATCTGAGATGAATTGTTTGGCTGAAAATGCATCCACAATCTTTTTAGAGATGTCCTGTGACCTTGACCTTTGACCTCATGACCCCAAAATCAATTGGAGTCTTGCTTTTTCAATGGGACATATATTTTTGACAGATAGCTCCTGTGGCCTTGACCTTTGGACCCCAAAATTGATATGAATCATCCACTATTGGCAAGTGAGCTATATATTCAAGATGGAAGACCTGGGATGAAAGTTTGGCTTAAAATGCATCCACAGTATCTTTAAAGATGCGAGTCCAGTGACCTTGACCTTTGACCTCATGACCCTAGAACCTGTAGGGTTCTTACTTTAGTGGTGGGCCATACATAAGTCACGTTTGAAATCCATATGGCTATCAACACTGGAGATATCATAAGAGGTGTGTGATTTTCACCAAATATGGACACATTAAAGGTCAAGGCCACTCTCATGATAAAGGTCATGACCCAAATGTAAATAGACCTCATCCCATAACCCATCTCTCTACATGTGCATAATATGAAAGAAATCTGTCCATTAGTTTTTGACTTATAATGCTTACAGTACTGTCAAGTGGCAATTATGGGTGTATTAAAAGGCGTAAAAACAAGAAAAGGATAATAGTTGGCGCCACCAGTTTCTTGTATATCACAAGGCTATCCAAGATCTTCGGTCACCTTGATTTTTGGACCAGTCCATGCAAGCTTACTTGAGATATTTAAGAATTTGTGTTATTTTCAGCAAAAATGGACATATTCAAGGTCAAGGTCACTCTCCTAGCATAGGTCATGACCCCATTTTAGATAGGCTTCGTCCCCTTACCTATATCTATACAAATGTAAAGTTTGAAAAAGATCAGTGAAATATTTTTTGAGTTATCCCGCTCACAAGGTTTTTCTGCGGCGGCAGCGGGACCGTCGTGAAACCATAGTATCCCGACTTTGTCTGGGGATACAATTATCTAAGTTTATCAAATACAACACTTACCCTTTGGGGTAAATTCTTGTCATTCCAGATGTTGTTGCAACAAAACGGTTCACAAATTTAGATCTGCAAAGTTAACAGATTAAATAATTAACTCAATTAATTATAATGTCATACTTCATGTTCTCATGCGGGGTATTCAAAAAATTTATTAAACATCAGATCTCCTGCAATTAATATAATTGAATAAAAACAATTATTTATCAAAAATAATTATTACCGTAGATCCGCGTTTTGCCGCCGCGGCCATAAAATAAGACTTAGAACTGAAAATCCTGACAAATTTTACTCGACAAGGGATGCGGCTATAATACGCAGGTTCGGCTAAAACCAAACATGTACAAAAGAATCGATGGCCCGCAGTGGCGCAATGGGCGATATAAGGCAGAGGAAGGTGAAAGAAGTATAAGAATGTATATTTAATGATACTGCATATTTGTGTATTAATTTTATTCATAGTTAATTTTATCAAATGAAAAATTTATATTAATAATTTAAACAGGCTTATATACATGTATTAACAAACTTCTTTGAGTCAGTCATAAACCACGGCCATTTTCACGCCATGACTGATAAAAGATCGATATTCACTCACCAAATTATGCACTCTTATGGTTGTACCTAAATTTGAGCATGGCTGCAATACCGGTTAAACATTATTTTGAGATATTTGTGGAATATATCCTTTCTTTTAAAATAAACTGTAAAACAAAAGATAACCAAAGACCATATGTTCTTCGGCAACTAAACCTGGTTCACGTCAGATACTTCTTCGTTCATCACCTTGTCAATAGATGGCGCTTAAAGGTCATAACCTCACCAGCTATTTCCGTAATCATTTAATATAGCACGTTTTGCCAGCAGACAGTTCGGGCACCAGTGTGCATATATTATGATCAGCAGGACCCTGGGAGTACGCGAACAGGCTGTTTGTATATCGACGCAGGATTCGTTTATTCAAAGGTTTTGTCAAGGTTGTTAATTGTCCGGCGTTGTATAGAATCTAAATAAAAGTTTGTCATCACAAAGAGTACCGTTGGCTTATATAATGCTTTCATGTCCCACTGAAGTTTAATTAGCCAGGGTAAAGCCTAATGACGCAAGGTTCCCCCAAGGCCCGCTTGTTCCGTTATCAATTTATATTTTATATTTTTTTTTATGTTTTGCCGGTAGACCGTTAAGACATCATTTTGCATGTATTATGATCAGCAGGATCCGGGGTGTTCAGGCAGTATGATCACCGACGCGGGTGTCGTTTATTTAAAGGTTTTTTTGTTAAATGACCGCTGATGTATAAAGTCTAAATACAAGTACTGTCGGAATACACAATGTTTGATCTGTCGATGCCCCATTGAAGTTTAATAAGCAAAGTTAAAGGCGCAAGATTCTCCGGCATTTAGTGATGTGTCAAATTAATTTCGCGTCCCTACTAGGATTCGTCTTGGATGAGTCGTCTGTTCTAATTGGGTAGATCAGGCTGTTTAACTAATTTATTAAATTAATTAACAAAGCTAAGCCACAAACACAGTTGCAACTTGTTCAGTTTCCCAAAACTGTTATGCGTGACCGCATATCAGCATACGGCAGCGTTCGTTGCTGCAGTCTAGCTTTTGAGGAAAACATTTTTTCGTTATATTTCCATACACCACCTGGCAATGGAACGTGGTGAGAATGAGGTGCAGCCATTAAGTAAGGTTTTGGGTATTTTTTACTCCAATGTAGAACCTTCTAGGTATTTTACGAACATGGGGTGCGGCCATTAGACGACGTGCGGCGGCAAAACGTGGATCTACGGTATGTCTGTCAGGTATTAAGTTTTACTTGAAAAGTTCTGAACAGGTTTTGCTGATACTTTGTGTAGAGTTCAGATAACAACCAACAAACAATGCATTAAAGTTTAGAGGTAATCTGGATGGCCATCAAATTTTTTTCCATTCAAAGGCTTTCTTTCTTTTTTGTCCCTTTTGAGGCAGTGCGCCATTGTTATAGAGAACAAATCAGTAAAGGGAGTTGCAGAACCATGACAAACATTTTGTTGTTTGATCACATTGAGATGCTGGTTGGGGTTGTAGCCTCTGACCTCTTTATTGTTTGAGACCTTTAACCACAATCATCAAAGATGGAATATCATATTTTAATATTAGTTATCTTACTTCATTTGAATATATTGTATGAACAGTAGTAAATATTTTCTTTTACATACTTGCCTTGTATGAAATATTTGAAATTCATCTTGAAAAAAGACAATCTTTTTCAAATTTTCTATATCAACCTCTGACAAATTTTCAACTTTACAGAATAACACAGCCTGCTTTGATGTAATACATACTCATCCTGAGTCTCTTCCCACTTGCTCTCCATGGCAGCGGTTACCATGGCATCCCACACCAAATGCTCCACATTGTTCATGTTACCTGTCAATATAAAATTTCTGATAATCAAACACTATCTACTAGGTTTCCTAGTTGTCCTGATTTTCCACAATTTTCAAAATACAAGGTCAGTCATTTCAATCAAAATGTCAAGCCCATATTTCAACCTGTTTCCAGTTTAACTCATCTAAAATATTGTTGCTATTAACAGTTTTTGCATTCACAGCAAAACTAAGAAACTGTTATAAGTTGCATGCATCATTCAGTGAAATTTATTTTAGGATATGAGACATATAACATGAGACCACTTACTTTTCTCAGCAAAGTGAATTCAATGACATTTCCCTAATATTTCCCTCACTTGAATAAAGTAAACTCATATTCCATGTTCTCCCTGATTTTCATGATCATATCAGACCTTGTCTACATGCCCTGCTGCTATATTTCCTTTTCCTTTTATTTAAATAGTAATCAAAAATAATATGACAGTTCCTCATAAAACTTACTATGCCAAGCAGTGTTACCATAATGCAAGTTACCATAATGAGTGTTTCCCCTAATGATGCATGTTAAAACATCTAAAAGGAATGCAAGTGATTCTACTCTCTCTTTACACTCCTTATGCAGTGGTTATACACTGAAGTCATTCCATATCACCTTCCCTTCAATCACTGCTTGTTTTAGTCAGGTTAGCTAGCTATCACCACCAGGCACTGGCACAAGGCCAAGAACTGTAATCAAACCAATGAAAATGGGTGTCGTGGGTTTAATTCTCGGAGTTGGACGCACAACGTGCCAAATTCCTAGTAACAAGTGGGACACCTATTATGGACATTTTTAGGGTGAAAGAGGGATTGTGGTGTCTCTGGAATTGTAGTACTTCTCCATGGTTATTCATTCATACTGTTGAGACAGACTGTGCTCCTTTGGGGCCTTCGTTATTTAGTAACCACATACCTCACCATCCAACCACCTCGGTTTAGCAACCATCTTAAAATAATGACCACTTTTTTAATGACCCAATTCCTTTTTGCTCTTTATATCAGGCCTCCCTCAGACAACAACCTAGAAAATGAGAATTTATCAAGGGCCTGTTGGTTTTCATAATTTTAAGGTTTCATTTCATTGGCAAAAATGTCCACTCACATCTATCAGGGTTGTCCTTTAGCCACTCAGCAAGCTGTTCCACTTTTTCAGTTTGGTTGTCACTTGCTGTTAAGTTAGGACAAAATTCTCTGAAATCATTAACATCACTTTATTTATTTTCAAGCCTTTAAAGCCTCTTCTATGAACTCACGTTTTCTGTATTTATGAAATTTATGTGATTTCTTGCTTACTCTGCACACAGGCTATGACATGCTGGTAATTCCTCTTTAGAGAAGTTGATATAGTGCCTCTGTGACATGTATGACCTTGTTTATATAAAGGTTGTTAGTCAACACTACACTGGCACCCATTTGGCAAAGGCTTACTATTTAATGTTTTAAGCGAGCTTTATACCTTAGCAAATTAAACCCTACAGTTTTCACTATTATAGAATGATTTACTTATCGGCCAGCAGGATGGTGGAGTTATCTGTCTGCAGATATTTCAAACCTGAAAAGAAATATGAAAGTACTGTTAGCCTGAAAATAACAGCAAAAACCTTGGGTTACAATTATGAATCACTATACCGGGTACTAATGAATAATTTTATCAATTTAAGTTTGTGAATAAATCTGGCATCACATTGACATTATGTTGAGACTAGGGCTGAAACAACTGAGCTAACTATCTGAGGCATTAGATCAGTTCGACTAGTAGCATGTTATCTTTGATATTAAATATCTAGTATATTACTATCATTCAGACATGAAAGGTAATATTCTGATTGATCTCTTATGGGGTGCTGCAATCACAATTTGGATATATAAATTTAAACAGCTATATGTGTTTTAGGTAGATTTAGGTGGAATGCCCCCCTTAGGACACACTTGGCATCATTCCAAGCAGTTTAAGACCAATAACGTGAATATCTAAGATCCCTGATAAGAGCAGTGTGGGACCACTGGTATCATTTGTCAACATTATGTTTGCTCTCAATACTCAGCCATAAACCACTAACATTATTTATACCTGATCACCTCACCAGGGCCAATAATCAATTTCTACATTTTACCCAACAGCCCGCCCTGATACATACCTTCCTGGAGTGTCAGGTTCTGTATCCCAGTGATGTAGTACTTGCAGTAATCAGGTAACACCAGTCCAAGACTACAACAATCATACATAACATGAGGCCGATCTTCTTGTTCAGGTCATACTGAGAGCCAGTTAAAGCTTAACTCAGAAATACAAAGTTTTAATACTGAAATAAGTTTGTCTTTGTAGTAGCAAAAACCTGTGTCTCCCTTCCCAAATATTTAAAGAAAAAATATACACTTCTTCAAAAATTATGATGTTTATATAGAAATCATATATTTTCACAGATTTTTCAGATCAAATTCAAGGTAATGAGTTCTCAAACTCCTTAGTTTCCAAACTCTCCAAGCACTTGGTTGAAACAGTTGAAGTGTAAAATTGGAGAAAAAAGTATTCAGCACTTCAAATGTTATGAGGTTCAACAATTTTTTATTCCTGCTGATTTAACCTTGAAGATGAAGGTCAAGGTCACTGAAAATGCCCTTTCACCTGAATGATGTATCCATAACATGTTGGTAGTAGTAGGTTCTGGTCTTCTCCTCTGTGTATTCCTGTTCAAAGAAAGAGACATGACAATCTGTTTAAATGGTTATCCACCAACAGAATCAACACATATACAACATTAGCCCAACAAAAGAACATAATATATATATATATATATATATATATGTATCGTATATCTTGTGGTATTATTTAATATGCACAGATTTTGCAGGCAAATGAAGTTAAGGAAGTTACTGGAGGAATGGTTAAACATTTATACTGAAAACCCATTCAGCAATACCACAAAGAAGTCTAATGACCTATGACCTCATTAAAAATGTGTAAATTTTGCCAAGAATTGAATTAAGGTGAGAAAGTTTTAGGGTTAATATCTATATTGTGTTTCATGAAAATCCATTAATTTTTGGTGAGTTATGGCCCAACTAAAGTCTTGTGACCTCTGATCTTATCAAATATGTCTGGATAGATAACTCAGGCTAGCTGTTTATTGAATAATATTTTTTGTTGAGTTTTATCCAAGTCCATCATATTCTTGATATATTATTGTGGTGACACCCCATGGAGACTGGTGACCTCAGACATCATTAAATAAACAGCATTTTGCCGATATTGAATTTGGTAAAAGTAAGTTTTGTAAAAATCCATCACAAATCCTTGGTAATTGACAGATGGATTGGTTATTGGATTTAAGCGAGCTTGACAGTCTGAGGTTAAACTGCATTTTCAGAGGTTGGTTACCTCTGTAATTCTGACATCTCTTGATTGCAGGCTAACACCCAAGAACCAAATGACATGGGGGATTGGCTTAATAAAACATGGCTTACCGGGTCAATCCTTGAAATGTGAGTGACGATACGATTAAACCCAGTCTCCTCATTAATCATGGATTTTCTCACCTGAAATTAAAAAAAAAAAGAATTCACTGATGATTTTCAAAAATGTATTTGATGTATTTATTG
Source organism: Sipunculus nudus (assembly GCA_026874595.1). NCBI lineage: Eukaryota > Metazoa > Annelida > Sipuncula > Golfingiida > Sipunculidae > Sipunculus > Sipunculus nudus. The sequence continues at coordinate 33,027,945 of CM049306.1, read as the reverse complement.
TTTGGATGTACTTATCTGCAGACCCAATAAAATAACAGAATATTCATAAACAAACAGGTGAACTAAATCGCTCATACCCTGCAATAAGACATTGCTTCTCAACAGTTTCTTCTGATCTCTACACCCCACTGTCTCCTTACCAAAGCTAAATTAACTCCACTATATCACACCCACCAACTTTACACCACTGCCAATACATACAAAATTAATCTAATTAACACTTATACCATTACAGAACCAAGACTAATTATCCCAGGAGTCACACTTTGGTGAGCTTAATCCCTGGGCCACAAAGTTTACCGTCACGTTAGACGAGCCTCCATTTTGTTCCGAAGACAAATTGCTCAGGGGAAAATTCTGGGCCGATCTTGGATTCGAACCCATGTGGGTGGCGCACAAGGCTGGCGTACCAACTGCTTTGCTAGCAAAGCAACCTTCACTAGCGAGACAGTTCGGTCCGCTTTTACGCACCCCGTAACAATATTGATCAATTGCTAAATCAATGATTGATATAAAAAATATGTAGTATGTTTAAAATGATAAAACTGTCTGAACAACTTTGTAGAAAATTCTATATCCATCCCCGTCAGTACTTTATTTTTAATGGTTTCAATTATTCATGATGAAAAACTCGACACTTTTCTGTCACAGCATAAATTATGATTATGAAAAAAATCTGAAGTGTACAAATAATTATCTTCAATCTTATTCAACTAGACTGGAGTGTAAGGTATAAAGATTAACTTATACAGAACTTGAAAATATATGAATAACATAAGAAATATGGTCAGGTGTCTGATCCTATTAACCATGCATGCATGTGTGTATTCTATGACAAAATGTGTTTTACCATTTCCTTTTCTTCATTTTCATGTTCAACCTCCAGTAAGTCTACGTTAGGGGGATCATCGAGCCAACCATACTGAAAATACAAAAACAAAAAATATGTTAAGTCCGAAAACAGATAATGAATTAGTCTAACATAATTCATTCACACACACAGGGGCGTCAATACAGGGGGGAAGGGGGGGGGGGGCGCTTTTTACCACGGAGGAATTGTCAATGTAATCATCCCCTCCTGATATTCAAAAAAAGAATGTTTATATATTGGTAAAATCATTATAATTACCGACTTTGGTCCCTTTCCTTTGTGTACTATGAAATATTATACATTTAAACCTGGTTTTGACTTAATCTATGTTTGAAACAACATACCAGATTTTTTAAAACTTTATACGTAATTGTAAGATATTTGAAATGTGTCCCACAGACAAAAATATAAATATATATATATATTTGTCCAAACTGTGAGATTACCTTTCCATGCCTGCAAGTCATTCCCCAACTGTCCCCTCCCCCACCATCCTTTGAAAATAAATTGATGCTGCACATACATGTATGTCCTTACACCACTTGCTCCTGTTCACCAAAACTTTCTTCTGTGTAGTGCTATTTATAACTAAAAATATGGGTAGTCGACAAGTGAAACCTGTATTAGTCGAAATCAGAGTGGGATGGGTGAAGTGAGACATGGATTGAGTGGCAAGGGGAAATAGAGTAAGATGTGTTACATATTAGCATGAATGTCTGCCATGTGAACATGATTGTAGGTGGTGCCAGCCGATATTTGAAAGAGAAAGCTATTAAAGATGTATACATATGCAAAATTTCAGGTGGATATGTCAAACCACTGCTGATATATAAGTGATTTTTGCCCTAGGCAGATGAACAGATGGACACCATGCAAAAATGGTTGTAAGTTGGGCCACCATATCTGAATTAGTCTAGAGTCTGCAGCCTGAACTTGAATGTAAGTGGAGCCACCTGTCATTAAATCAAGAAAGCTATCCATGATGTATACACATGCAAAATTTCAGATGAATAAGTCCAACCACTGAAGAGATATGAGTGATTTTAACCCAAGGCAGATGAACAGATGGACGCTGTGCTAAAATGGTTACAGGTGGGGCCACCATTTTATGCATGTTATAAAAATATCCAAGTGCTACATTTGCGCAAAATTTTTAGCCTGAATAGTCAAACGAGTCTGAAGATATGTAGATTAATGTGTCATAACAGATGCACAGATGGATGCACTGCAGAGAGGAAAGGTCAGAGGTCAACCCAAAATATTTTGGCACCAGTTCACATGTGACCCAATAATGGTGTCATGTTTCAGAAAAATCTGTCCAGTGGTCTCAGAGTTCTATTCCAGAAACTAACGCAGCAGCAGCGGAACCCGGTAAAAAAAATAGTGTCCGCAATACTTTGTTTTGGGGATAATATTACCTCAGAATTTCCCAACTGACCACTGGCTGTGCAGACACAGTGTAAACAGAAATATGTCATTTTTAGGATACAAACTGGCCAAGAATGGAATTTAACCATCTCTATAGAAGACACAATATGCAAATTTACCAAGTGAAATCAGAACACATGAGGATTACATAAATTAACATGTATGACAACTACACCTGCCATTCCACCATTTTGAATTAATACACCTTTTAACAAAATATTTACAAGATGAAAGTAAGTGGTTCGACAGCAGGAACATACCTTGGCTTTGAGATTAGGATGAAAGATGATGTAACCATTGTTACTGATGGCAAATGCATAGCCATTTGGTCCAAGCTGAAAGGAAATTTAACAAAACTTTATTAAACTTTTATTATCAGTTACCAACTTTCAAATTCTCACTGTTCCCTCTACTTCATATTCATAAAATATATGGAGATATATGTGCATGTTTTTTCAATGATAATTAACACTGTTTATTTACTGAAATGGCATGAAGCTTCCACAATCATCAAAATAGGTAATTCTTACATCCACCCTTTACTTTAATAGTGCACAATACAACAACATTTCATTAAATTTCAATACATACAGCTCAATATTGTTTTATTGACATTCTATTACCCTCAAATATTACTACCAACATGTGTATACAACATATGACATGTTCTTTTTAGTTACATCAGCTCCCAAATATTTAATGCTTCAGTGAAGAACCATATTTTTATAAACACATTTGCCACCAATAAATACACAGAATGCTCTGTACATGAAATAAATGTTAGTGTATATAATGCACATTATCTGACCTCTCTACTAGGGATGAACTGCTCCAGTTCAGCCACAGCTACATCAGTACCCATCACTCCCAGAACTGTCTGATTGGACTGTAAACAGAAGTAAATCTATGGAATAAGTCTATATATATATATATATATATATATATATATATATATATATATATATATATATATATATATATATACAATAACAGTCCTTAAGAGTAATTTAGTTACTACATTTGACCCTTTTAGGAGCTGTTATATCTAAGTCTATGTGATGTGAAGCAGGGAACTTAAATCCCTGGTTTAAATGATAACATTAATTCCCATAACTAGTGTATGATAGTCTAATAATAAGACTTTCACAGCAGGTCAAGAAATACCCAATACACTACAAAGCTTGATTAGGATTTACCAATTATAAGGGACAGATGAATAACACTAGTTAACTATCATATACTGCCATCTGTCAACTGATGTTGGTACTAAAGGATAAATGACAAATGACCAACGCATGAGGCAACTTTGGCTTATTTTCTGTTGTATATGCTAACTGCATGATGAACTTTAAAAAAGTATTAAAGCATATACGAACACTAGTTAGAATTGTTCAGCCTTATTCTTCACTCATTGGAAAGCTACATATAATATATAGTAAATTACTCATATGTTAGACTCTCAGACTTTTTTTCAAAATCTGCATTAAAAAATCTGGTCCCAAAACACACATCCCTGACAAGCATCACTGCTAACATTATAATATTACAATAATGTCACACCAATGTTTCTGCATTAGACCACAAAACTATATATGTCAATTCTTACTGAGCCCGCTGATGTGTGGTACACTGGGAGGGTGACTGTGGTCATCATGCCAAGACCCTGAAACACAAATGAATTACATTAATCAAACTAACTATACTTATTATATTTAGTAAAAAATTATCAATTTGTTTTATACACACCATTTTAACAATTGTACAATTAATTCAGGCCACATATGTTTTTTTTTTATGATTACAGCTAAATAATATCTGCATGAAGGAACATGAATAAAACTTTACCAAATTTGATTAAAAGCAAATTACCATGACCTTTGAATTGATAACGGTCCTTTATCAAACTAAATGTAGTTACACTGAATATTCTGTCTTTTTTTAAACACTGAACATTGAATATAGGATTAATAAAACAAATATGAACTCAGCCTGTTCCTCATAAGTAAAATTATGATATAAATAATTTTGGTTTTACATTAAAATATCAGTGAATTACTAGCACACATTTAGTATACAGTATATCATATGAGAGTTTTTTACATTCTTCAACTGGGAAATTATATTTTATCATTAACAAAAAAAGCCTTATTTATTATACATATGTCACATTTAGTTAGAGTCACAATTATATAATCATATAAAAATCTGAAAAGAAATGTTATTAAATGTATCAATATGACAAATATAACATAAGACACAAGGTGACCCATGCAAAATACATTTATCAACAAAAGGTGCCTAAATCAAAATCTGCAAGAAGAAAGTAACATAATATCAAAATGACAAACAAATCTGCCTGTCAAGAACTCTGTTAAAAAAAGCAGATGTATATCTCTGTATATATGCATATCAACATATTATATATATATATATATATATATATATATATATATATATATATATTTATATAGACATGAATAAGCCAATATCTGCAAATAATTTGGAACAAATCAGTTATTTGTCCAGCATAATTTCTCATCAAGATTTATTATAGGGCAGCTTGAATCCTAATCTTCAGTTTATACAATAAAGAATGACTTATTTTCTGGTCAAATCAAGGTCAAGGCTAGCTCAAACCCTCATCAACATGTTGTCCATGAGGCCCTGACAGTATACTGAAATTAACAATACTCAACAATTATGTATATCATCATTAATCAATAAATATTTAAATATTTATCATTAAATAGAACAGTAACACATTTTTAAATACACTTAAATGCATTTTAGTAATGTTTTTCATTAACCATGTTTGAAGCAAGGTTAATTATTCTTGGTCATTTCTGTGTGTTCCAGAGGTATTTCAAACTTTTAATGAAATGTAGGTCCAAGTTGAACTTCTAAAAGTTATAGCTAAAATCATCATTTATGCCAGGATGACAGTCTATAGATTTACAACACATTTTACTTCTTGGTGGCAATTAGATTTTATCATAAAAAACATCTCTCAAGTTGGATTTTGTGACATGACCTCGCAATTAGATTTTATCATAAAACCATCTCTCAAGTTGGATTTTGTGACATGACCTCGCTGAGAATGATGTCAACCACCATGCGCTGTTTTGTGACAGCTAGGTGACTGTGGGTCTTACTGCCTACACCAACAGTATGAAGGACACTGTTTGCATTTTACATTTATATTCATTGATTTTATAAAGCATTTGCAGTGTTTTTTTTTAATTCCAAACACTGCACATAGAAGAACATATAAAATATACATAAAATCATCAGCATGAGTACATTACTTAAATTATCAAACATGTATTAATACACTTAAATTAAACAAAATTAAATGATCAGTTATTAGAGCTTCCCTCATTTTTAGTTAAATAACTCAAAGCCTTACAGAACTTGTGAAGGACATAAGAAGTTCTCAGGGATTTTTAAAGTAGCTGGGGAAGTTAGCAACCTAACATTAGGGAAGCTGGTTCTAGTGTTGATAGAGATACGCAGGCAAAGAAAGTTAAACCTCCAAAGGTTTTCCTATTAGTTCATGGTACAACTAACTAAAGACCACTCTGAGCCACTGATCACAAAGAACATGTGCTATGTCTAATTTACCTGTTATATAGCATGGTGCCGTATTGTTGGGTACTTTAAATCTTTCGCTGAAGGACAGAGGGAGCCAATGAAGATAAATTTACAGGGGTTTTGATGGGGTGAATGAATCAACATTGTTAATCAGTCAGGCTCCATAGTCCTGAATCCTTTAGGAAAGATCAAGCAGATATGCAGAGAAACCAATGGGTAATGAGTTGCAGTAATATAATTGACTGTGCTGGCTATAGATGCGGTCCGGGTCGCAAACATATTGCCCAAAAGAGTTTTTGTTTTAAGACAGTTTCATTAAAACTTGCAGTAAATACAAGTATCATCAAGCAACATACACCATGCACAAATTAGTACAGTAATATCCTTGGAAAACTGCATGCACACAGACTGGAATATTCATCCGTGTGAAATAAATCATAAAATGAACCCTTAAAAAATACAGTGACAATCTGGTTTGCAGGTAACCTGAGCAAGCAATCCCAGTGTATGCCTTAAATGCATAAATTTTTGTGGAAAATGAAACAAATGAAGTACATCAAATAATTATAACTCCATATATAAAGCTTTTCTTTTGTTTAATTTGGTCAACTCACCCATATTGAAAGGCAAGTATTGCAATGATAAAATTGTTTCCCGGCAGAAATGAATCCTTTTAATTTGATTGTTACTGCCATCTGGTGGCCATGCTAGAAACAAGACTAACCAGAAAACCAGTGTTCAAATGTGTCCAGGAGGTTATAGGTGTCATCAGAAATATTATACTTCACAGATCTGATTTAATAGTTATACCACATATTTTCAAATATAGACAAAGCACATTTTCAGATCTTGTCTACCTAACTTAATTTTCAGCAAGAAATAGGAACTCAGGTCTGGCTAGCAAATACGACTCATGACAGCCCCACATACTTCTCTTATCAATGATATTTGTAAAGTTCAGTGGAGCGGGTGGTTAACAAAACTTTCAGCTTATGGAACAGCCTAACGGTAAGAATTTTACATTAAAGAGAAGAGGGAGTTCCAGGCAGGGGCAGATTTCTAAAGCCAGATGGGCTTGAATTTCACAAAATACACAAAACAATAGATTAGTGCAAGTGTGCATAATATGCCTGTTGAATATCTTGTGTCCTCTGACCTCATTAAAATATGCATGCGTTTTGCCAAGAATTTAGTTCATGTGTAAACTTTACTGTATGAGTTTCATGAAAATACATCAGATTTTTACTAAGTCATTGTGATGCCACCAAAGTTTGGCTACCTCTGACCTCATTAAATATGTAAATATGGATTTTGCCATAAATAAAACTTAGGTAAGATATTAAAATGGTTAATATTTCTGTTGAGTTTCATCAAAACAAATCCTATTCCTGGTAAGTTATCACTGTGACACCAAAAATTGGCCTAGTGACCCTTTGACCTCATTAAATATAAACCTAAATGTGGATTTTGCCTACTCGGGTAGATAATCTATTGATAAGTACTTATGGAAAGTTTTTTAAAAATCCATCAAAGCACTGGTAAGTTATTGCGGTGACTACATGTGATCTAATGTAAGTTAATGTACATCTGCCAGACCATATGTATACCATTATATGTCCCATCATAGACAGACCTAAACATTTTTTTTAATCTGACATGTTCATTAAAACGGGAAAATGTAGGGATCAGACTCTGGAGTCAGTAAGACTTAAAAGCATGAAGTGAACAATTGCCTTTCCACCTGTTGAATGTTGGTCCTACAGGCGTAATCAATATCTGAGTAACACCTGTTGTTCATGTGATCAATTAACCACACACCATTCAACATCTGACCACAGAGTCATCTAATGTAACAGATACTACCATGTCAGGTCAGATATAACATGTAGCCAGCCAATGGTGCCACCACCACAATAATCCATGACCTTAACCAGAATTATTTTATCACAGAATTCACGTGCATTTACAAAGACTTACAAAATTTCAGGACATTTTAGGACATTTTCCAGGACAATTAATAAAATGATTGGCATGATACAGTGGTAAATACAACAATTTAAAGATGTAACCAATCACAATGGATTGTAATTCTTCTGAAACAGCTGTGGAAAGAGAGGCAAGAATAATATATCACAATATGTCAACAACAACCAATCAGGTTTAATCAAAGGTTTAGGTCAGTTTACAGGTATCCATGATTAGAAATTTTGAATTAAGCATGGCAATATATGCAGATTTAGTGAATCAATGTATCACCAGTATTGGTTCATTGGATATGACCTGATTTTTATGTTCAGATCTGATCTCATCAGTTTTTCAGGACTTTTTGACTAAATTCTAGGACACATGCTCCTAACCCTGTTTTTTTTAAGGATATCCTTGGCCTGGATTTTAAAAATGGCCATATTCAAGGACATACCAGGAAATCAAGGATCTATACGAACCCTATCTGATAATAATAACACACTTTTCTGCTGACAATGATATGAATTATTAAATTATATAAAAAAAATTATAACTGTTAAGTTATTTGGACCAAAACAAAATAAGCACATTCAAAGCTAAAAACACAAAATACAGCATATGATTTATTGAAAGTGTACCACACTGCAAGAGGGGCCAATATATGCTCCCCTAACCCCTCCCTCCCAACACCCCATGCAAACCTGCTGCTATTACCTGAAATCTTGTGTTTGAAGATAATGTTATTATGTTGCAATAAATTTTTCACATATTTTAAATGACTCATGTGCAGCAATACCAGGAGTTTCCTGTAAAGCACACAGGCTGTGCAAGCCACAAATCAGTCGGAGACAATGTGTGCACGAAAAACATACCAGCGGGCATTGTAAGCATACTCCAAAAACACAATACGGGCTTTACTTGGCAATGCAACAACATGCAACAAGTGCTGATGCAGACAATGATCATTTTGCTTGACATGCTACAAACACAAGTAGTTGATGCGACCGTGCTCAAATTACGTGCAGTGAACATACTGTACCCTGTGATACGAGGTTGTCCAGGAATAATGTTTAGCGTATGACAAGGCTTGTGGGCGGGCAAGTACTCGAACATGATCCTTAAATTAAAACATAAAACTTCACAGTCATTATTTTCACTAAATGATTAATAATGCTCATCTACAGGCCCAACACTAGTATATGTTCACCACCTGAAATTGACAATACTGTGCAGATACTGTTTCAGGGGGGATGGAACCTCTGATCCTGGGCCAAGTGTTGCTTTAATTTTATGGCTTCTATATCCATATTCTCTAAATACATCTCTTTTTTGACAGTTCTCTTTCATTTTGTGTTTCTGTCCATAGCTGATTATATGGCTGACCATATCAAATGCCTTGTTGAATTCATATTGCAGAGAAGAAAAGCTGGACCACTATGACCACTGTGAGTGGGGGTATAATAATGTTAGAGCTTCACCTTAGTTTTACAGTGAGTATTAAGTGCTGATTGGTAGCCATGGTGATGCACATCCCTATTTTTCTACATACAATAACATTAACACTTTTTATAATGAAAGGATAGTTAGCATGTGTGGTTCTTTTAAAAATAACTACTAGTTAAAGAAAATGAACATATGTATTCTTTCATTAATAGAAAAGTAAATTTAATTTCAATGGAAAAAAATTTGGAATGTTATGAGACGATCACTTACTAAAAGTAACTAGAGTTAAAGTGGTAAACCCCAAATAGTTTTAAACAATGTGGTTAGTAGGCTTAAAGCTAAAATTAGTAGCATATTACCAGCACTGTGTGCATCCTGTTTAAAACAAATTAATTTGTCATTATGTTCCCCAGCACTAAATTTAAAGGTATTTGTCTATGTCATATGTTTAATATCATGTATAAGAGAGGCATTACTGAACTGTGGTTTAGATTATGTTAATGTTTTACATATGATCCTCCACCTGTAAACGTACAAACTCATCCTCATAAGGTAAACTCTGGTGGGGATGCCATGCATCTCTTAAAGCCAGGGTGCGACCCAACACATGAGTGTACTCCTGAAATACAGCTTTACAGTTTGTACTATCATTTATCATCACAGACAAATTAAATAAAATATATATTTTCCATAATTTAAAAAAAAACTAATGACCCATAGGCCATGACGCCCAGCTGAATTTGAATTTCAGGTGATGCATGTATTACTGATTAATGTGTGATCTGGTGAAAAATATTTGTTAAAGGAACCTTTGACAATGGGTCGAATGACTTCTTGAGTGCTTAAAATCATGTATTTTCATAGTGCTTAGAAAATAGGTAACAATGACCTGTGACCTTATTTAAGGTTTTCAAGAAGATTTTACTAGGAACTCCCTAGATGCTAAGTTAAAAGTTTCTACTTCAATCTGCTACGAATTGTGTCCATCTGCCTCATGTTCTTCCACAAATAAATATATAGGTCACAGTGACCTTATTTTGGATGTCCAAGGAAACATTACCTCTGCTTACATTAAGAAAGACATTTCTAGATTCAAGTCATCCAACAGTTCAGATTTGTCTTATAATTTACCTATAAACATGCACTATTGAAGAAATGTTGTATACTTACCAGGGAAGAGAGATTTAACAAAAGGTAAAGCCGCTTTGAATATTATTCACATGTATGAAGGTTTTGTTTTATCAAAGCCAAATACTGTAGATGTATTGTGAATTGGATCATCAAAACTTTTTCAGGAAATTGGCTGAATATTATTCTTTGAGTGTAAATAATTTCATAGCATATCAGCAAACCCCAGTAAACAATACTATTGGCAAATGGTGTACAGTTATTCAGAAAGGTCCAGTTTTTCAAATAAACATAACCCTGAAACATTTCAAAATTAAATATAATCCATGTACAATTAATATACAAATAGGAAATCCCCTGGGTTTCCAGACTTATTAACATACAGGTAAACAGGTAATACAGACAGGATGAACAAAATGAATATAACATGATGGAAAAAAGACTGTCTGACACTGCTCAGCTGGACTGAAAGTAAGCTGAGCTAAAAAAAAAACACACCCAAAATGGTACCATATGCAAAAACAAACAGTATACATAACATCTGTATTAGAACTATGTTTGAAGAGTTTTGTCACTTATATAACATGGTTACAACTAAATTCTCTTACCACATACAGTCTCTTGCTTTCTGAGGTCTGAGGAGTTTTTTCCTATCATCAGGGGTTAAAATTTTAAAAGAAAAGTTCCTCAAGCAACATTATCTACTTTCTCTCAAAGAAATTTATTTTCAATCAGAATTTATCATTCAAAAGAAATTATCATGAAAAACAGTTTTGGACAGAATATGTTACCTCCCCCACTAATTAAGGGACTACAAAACTCCTTTGCTTTGCTTCATATTCACAGGATTAATATTTTTAATATTATACTTTTTCAATGTTTTGCATGGCGGGGTTCTATTTTCATAATCAGAGTAAACAGTATATCCATTATAATGTATGAATTATTTAATAAGTGGCCAAAAATCAAAACAATTTGACAGAAAACCAAGGGTTTACAAAACTAGGAGAAATTCTTGTTCATTTAAGGCAGATAATATAAAAGTTCTCATGTCATTTATTATACCAATTGCTGATTTACTAAATAAAACTTAAAATTCCTCAGGACGGATCTTTTATCATATGGTCTGAAGTCTTGAGAGGATGAAACTATCAAATCAAGGCAGTGGTGATAAGAAATTTCAGCTATTACAATGAAGACTTTTCTAAACAGCAGCAATTCAGTGTATTTGATCCAACACCATCTTTGGAAGTAGCTATCTACATAAGTGGGGAAAATCTGTGCAATATTTAACATACCGAGAGTGCATCTTTATATATACTTGTCCACTGAATTAATTCAACAGCACCAAGAGCTAGGGGTCTTGTAACTACAGGTACATAATCCTACAAATGGAGTTCATTTAGATTCTATTATCAGAAAAATCAGTTTAATGCACAACAATGTATATTCATTGATACAATTAATATTTGCCATGGAGAACTTAAGAACAAATTCAAACCTTGAAGTTTATGAAAAGATTGAAATCCTAAGAAATATATGAAAATAAAAGTAGAAATTTGAGCCAAAACAAGCAAATTTAAATATATAATTTAAAAGATTTCATGAATCTTTCTACAGTCTGTGAGGAGATATTTTCTCCTATATGTGTTGCTCCATCAACAAAAAGAGCATACTGTTATTTTTCGAACATTTCTAAAAATTTCCATAATACTCTGAAATTATCATAATAAAAATTATCAAATGATTGTGGAGGGAAATGTGTATTTGAAAGTATGAAAATAAATGATGGGCCAGATGCTTTTTTAAGCTGTCAGAGTGTGGCACTGTTTTTTTAATATGTGTTACTTAAGGAATACAATTATCCAATATTTACTCATGTTCATGATTTACTTGCTGGTGTTATTCTATATATTATAAGGTTTAAAAATAGGTCATGTCTGATTTTCAAAATCTGCATATGATGATATTTACCATGTACGAATTTACGAAATGTATCTGCTATTTTCAAAAGATTGTGGAGGGAAATTTATACATGAAAGTATAAAATAAATGATGGACCAGATTTTTTTTTTAACTGCAAGTGTCACACTTTTATTTTTGTTATTACCCGCAATCTGAGTAAACAGTATATCCATTATATTGTATGAACAATTTAATATGGCCCAAAAATCTGAACAATTTGACAGGAAACCAAGTGTATACAGAACTAGAAGAAAATCTTGTTCATTTTAGGGAGATAGCATCAGGCATGAGAGAAGACCCAAGAGAAATTTCCTGAAAATTAGTGGAGGTCCTGCCTGATCATATTGTAAATAAATGTAAGAATTAAGTGACAGAAGTAAAATTTCCTGAAATGGAAATTCCTAAATTTCCTGAAATCAGGAAATTTCCTGTAATTTCTCATGCCTGATAATAGATCTCTAATTATTTATTATATCGCTCACTGATTAACTAAATGAAACATACAAGAACTAATTGCATAACATAAATCTTTTGCCTATACAGGCATATATATGTTATTGAGATACCCAGGAAGGTACAAAGTATCAACAAATGTTAACCTCTGCAGATGGGGCATCTTATTTTATGGGTTTTTATTTAGGGATAATTTCCTTTTACAACTGTCACCTGTTTGAAACCTGACTAAATTCAGCACCTCTTTCTTTTTTTCTGTGGCACATCTTTCTTTTTTAGTATGAAAAATTCATTAAGTAGAAGTTCAAGTTCCTTGGGACGGATCTTTGATCATATGGTCTTAAATCTTGAAGGGATGAAACTATCAAATCAAGGCAGTTGTGATAAGAAAATTCAGTTATAACTATGAAGACTGTTCTCAACAGCAGCAATTCAGTAAATTTAATCAACACCATCTTTGGAAGTATGTATTTACAAAAGTGGGGAAAGTCTGTGCAATAATTATCATACCGCTGAATCTTTATAAACACTTGTCCACTGAATTAACTGGACTGCACCAAGAGCTAGGGGTCTTGTTATTACTGGTACATAATCCTACAAATGGAGTTTATTTAGATTCTATTATATGAACAAGGCCTACAGGCCTAATGTGAACCTGTGCATTAGGATATACACCAGGTATAATGCTTCAATGCTGGACCATTACTTTTCAAATATATGAACAATGCAAGTACTAAACATTTTGAATAAGAAACAATTACACAAACATCACTGCTGAAATTCTGGCATGGGTGCACAAAATGATTATAGCTGGCACCACTAGTCTTGTATACAATGAAGCTATCAGAGATATAAACATATGCCCAATTTCAGACTGATATATCAAACTCCTCCTGAGAAATAAGCAGGGACACACACTATGCAAAAATGATTGTATGTGGCACCACCAGTCTTGTATACAAGAAAGCCATTCTACATGTATAAATATGCCAATTTCTGGCTGATATATCAAATTCCTCTGTAGAAATAAGCAAGCGCATACACTGTGCAAAAGTCATTGTAGGTGGCGACAACCGTCTTGTGAAGGAGAAAGCCATCAAAGACACATAAACAGGTAGAAATATCAGGCCAATACATCAAACTTACCTTGAGTCTGATGCATAGGGCTGACCAGGCTTAGGTGAGAAAGGCAGTTGCCCCATGTGGACTGTGACAAATTGCTGACTCAGGCTACTGCACTGAGTGAATTCTTTGACCTGCACCTGGCTAGACTGAGTGAACTTTTGACCTGCACCTGGCTGCACTAGTGAACTCTTGACCTGTTGCATAATCTGACACAGTTGGCAGTCTGCCAAAGCTATAAAAAAAATGCAGCTACTGCACTGAGTGAACTCCTGACCTAAACCTGGCTGCACTGAGTGAACTCTTGACCTATTGCCTAATCTGATGCAGTTGGCAGTCTGCCAAAGGTATTGATAGATCCAGACTGACCTTTGGCCTGTTGCCAAATCTGAAATAGTAGCTACATCATGGCATAAGTTCACAGATTGGCTCCACAAGCAGCCCTGAGGGGCATGACACCAATGAGGTGATCACATGATACTCATGAGGTGATCACATGCTACCTGTGAGGTTATCACATGCTGCCCATGAGGTGTTCACATGACACCCATGCGGTGATCACATGCCTTGTGCTTGGCTGAACTGGTTGAACTGTTGACCTATATCTGGCGGCACTAAATGAACTCTTGATCTGTTGCAGAATCTTAAACAGTTGGCAGTTTTTCAACCTATTTAATGATACAGACACAATCTTTGCCTGTTGGTAAAACTGTTTACACATACTGAAAGACTTTGGCTATAATGCTTTTTCTTCAAGCTGACATATTCATAAACTTTTTACCAAAATTATCTATAATAATAAAAGATGCAGTCCTTTCATTGTTAGAGGTCCAAATATTCTGCAAACAAGGGACCCATGGGTCACATCACTCAGCTGAATTTTGGAAAATATTAGTAACTGCAAATTTTTTTTTTTCTTTTGGTTTTTCATGTATATTATCATTAGAAAACCTAAGAGAAAGTGGCCCTGCTAAAATGAAACTCTGTAAATTATAGAATAATGGACATGAGCTAAACCATTTAGTGATGCACCAAGGGAACAAACAGGCCTACAGTAAGTGTTATATAAGTTATATGAGTTAAACATTAATCCCAAAAAGTTTGACCAATATTCCTAATTTTAATACTAAGTTAACAGTGTTATTCACACCTAGGCCCCACCAACTTTAAGAGATATGAATGAAATACTACAAAGTATTTATATCTTCTTAAATCTTGTCAGTTAGCATTTACATTAGATCCTAATATTTTATCACATTTGAATATTAGGATTAAATTCCTGAAATTTTTTTCTATAAAAAAATCAAAATTGTCCAAGTCCCATCAAATAGAATTTATTTAACATTAAAATTATAAGATTCATCTTGTTTATTAGTCCTGTGTATTGAAGGGGTGGGTGGGGGAGGGGTCTCTGTTGTTACTGCTCGTTGCTGAATAAAATGTTAATTTTAAGATTCAACTAGTTCATAGTTCAGGTCTGTCAACAGAATAGGGTGTGTAGGGGGGGGGGGGGGAGAGAGAAAAAGGCTCCCTGTGGTATGGTATTCACTGCAGACAGCCTGATCAAGCTCAATTCAGTGGAGAGAGGGCTTGCCCTAGTGATGGGATTGCATAATAACAGCCTGGGGAGCATAGAGAGTTGCACTGAATGACCTACAGTGACCAAAGTGGACTGCTGGACAATGTAAGGGAATACAACAAGAGCCTCCAAAAAAAATTCAATAACTAGCCTACTTTTGCAGCTTTTATTTTCAAATTTTAGATTTTAACAGATAAAATCCTAATGTGTACATGCTGTGAAAATTAAATCCACAGTACTTACAGTTTATTTCACTTTCAAGGGAATAATGCATTTAAGTTTATATATAAGCCTATTTTTTTTTAACATATCCACTTTTCCCATTAATAGTTTTTATCTCATTCATGTTTTTTTTATTTACAAGTTTTATAAATTTATAATAAAAAAAACTGAAAATATAAGTTACAATATTACAATTCTAAGTTGGAATCATTATATACCCAGAGTGTAGCTTCTACTGGGTCATATTATGCATACACATGTTTTATTATTTTTAAATCACAAATGTTTAAACTGAATTTAAAAGAAAATAATGCCACAACATGGCATCTACAATATTATTCCTTGAATCACTATTAAAAAGTTTTGCACATTGGAGTTTTCAGTACATGCTTAATTTTATTCACTGAAATTTAATAAAAGATTCAGTAAATTTGATAAAATAAAAACATCTTTCCAAATAAAGTATACACACTGTTGGTTGAACGAGGGACAAACATTATGCTAATTACAATCTCAGCTATAATTTATTACTGGAATTAATAGTCAATTTCACACCTGGTGGAGTTTTTACTCTTCTGAAGTAAGGAATTACTTAACTGATGAACATCCACACTTTCATAGCAATACACCACTTTGTGGACACAATTAAATGTGCACTTTAATCACTGTAACCCTGGAGGTACAATACAAAATCTAAAATGTAGCATAGCCAAGAATAAAATAAAATACAGAAAATTATAACATACATCTAGTTAATGCACCATCTTGGGGGGGGGGGGGGGGAGTGCAAGGCAGAGGGAAAGCCTGCTAGTAGTGGCCAAGCTGAGTCAAAGCAAGCTGCCTGGGGTGGGTTACATAATGCAAGTGAAGGCTGTACTACAAGGTGGGCTAGATGTAAACAACACTTGACATGGTATATGAAAACTTGAATAAAAGCTACTCTTTTCAATCTATTCCTTTGAAATTTCAGATTTTTAAGAGATTAAATCCTTATGTATATATGCTGTGAAAATTAAAACAACAGTGCTTACAGGGAAAAAATGTGCCGTTGCCAAATATGGACAAAATTTAAGGTATTGATTTTTTATTTATGCTAATAACTTGAAAAAATTGCTAAATTCAGATCTAATTTTGGGTAAACAATTAAATCTTGATTAAATAAAGTTATATTCCTGAAAAAAAGTCTCCAGCTTCAGCAATTCTCATGTTAGGTGAGTAAATATATTTCCTGATTTTTTAAAAATTGCATTATATTTGGGCCCATAACTTCAAAATAATACCCAATACTGACCTAATTTTTGGTATGTTCATAGAAAATGTATGGAAGAGTATGAATACTAAATATGATCAAAAACAGATAAGTGGTTTTGATATTAGGCAGCCTAGAAGTGTAACAATGGCTTTTTTTATGGAAAAAGGAGGTTTTCCTTAATATCTTGAAGGATCGAAGTCCTAATGACCCAATTTTCGGTATGGTAGGAGATTTTGGGGACATCTAATGGTATGCAAAATTTTGGATTCATAGGTCCAATGGTTTTAAAACGTGCCCTGTTAACCGACGGCCGGCGGCCGGGCGGACGGACGACGGACAAAGGACCACGACTATAGCTCAGATGACTTATAGTAAACTTGCATAAAGGCCACTTAAGAATAATTTTTGTGCAATGTTACAGAAGTTATAATTGATACAACAATTTTGTAGAAGAACACTATTGCAGTCCTCAATTTGAAATAGACATAATAATGGCCATAAGACCAACTTATGCTTTTCAAGACTCAACCAAAAATCAACAAACTCAATCCATTCTTATATGATTAAAAAAGAACCATGTCCTAGGATAATTCATTTGAAAAATTGAACGATTCAACTTGACAGTTTCATCATAAACATTATAAGGTGAAAGAGGCTTAAATGATGAGGTTTTTGCCCATAAAAAAACAGGTCAATGTAGGTGGCACCACAAAATCTGCAACTTCAAATATGAGTCATGTGACCAACATTTGCACAATATTTGGAAATGCTAGGTTCTGTCATTTCTGAGATTACTATGTCAGTATGCTTACTTGGCCAAATGACTAAGTTAAAATTTGTGTAACTCCGCTAAAATTCATCAAATGCAAACCATTTGAACAAACTTGAGAAGGCTTGCCTTTTGGATCATATCTGTAAAATATTGAACAATTTAGCTGGACTGTTTACAAGAAGAAGACTTTTGAAGGTTTTAAGTAAATGAAGATAACAAAAAAATAAGCCTCTGAATCGCACAACATATGTGACAAATTATTGCATAAAATCTGGGGATGGAAGCTCCTGCTATTCCTGAGAAATTATGGATTAATGTACAGATGACCAATGACCCCAGTACAAAAAAAAGGTCAATGCAGGTGGCGCCACCAATACCTGAATTTCATATATGACTCATGTTACCAACACTGGCATAAAATTTGGTGATGACAGCTCCTGCCGTTTCTGAGATTGTCATTTTAGTATGCTTTTTAGACAGATGACTAAGTTCAACTTCCTGTAACTCGGCCAAAATTCACCCAAATTTAACCATTAGAACAAACTTGAGAGAGATAGTATAAGAGAATATGTCTGTGTAATATTGAACAATTTGGCTTGAGTGTTTTGGAGGAGAAGATTTTAAAAAGTTTTTTAGCTTTTTCTCTATAAAATCTAAGAAAATGCATCCCATAACTCAGCCAAAAGTCACTGAACTGAGACTCTTTGAACAAACTTCAGAAAGCAGTACCCTAAGGTCATTTCTGTGTGATATTAAACAATTTGGCCATATTGTTTCAGAGAAGAAGTCTTTTGCAACCCTCAGTATGATAAGGGCACTGATGACCCCCGTACAAAAAAGGCTGATGCAGGTGGCACCACCAATACCTCAATTTTAGATAAGACTCATCTGACAAACATTCGCATAGAATTTGGTGATGATAGCTCCAGCCGTTTCTGAGATTGTAATTTTAGTATGCTTTTTTAGACAGATGACTGAGTTTAACTTCCTGTAACTCGGCAAAAAATCACCAAACTTAAACAATTCGAACAAACTTGAGAAAGATTGTTCCAGGGAGCATGTCTGTGAAATATTGGACAATTTGGCTTAACAGTTTCAGAGAAGAAGATTTTTAAAGATTTTTAAGCTTTTTCCCTATAAAATCTAAGAAAATGCAGTTAGCCAAAAAATAAGCAAAATCCAATAGAGTTTTTTAGATGACTAATTTTTTGCATAAAATTTTGTAATGCTAACTCTTGCCGTTTTCAAGATAGTATGGGTTAACGTACAGACGACGGATGACGGCCGACGGATGATGCCACAACATTGCATAAGCTCACAGGTTCGCTAAAAATCAGTACAACAATACATACTCATCAATATTACGAATATGGAGAAACTAAAGAACTGCAGTGAACCTTGTAGTTTAAAAAAAAATTAGAATTCTATGAAAAAAATGAAAATAAAGTTGAAATTTGTACTAAAACAAGCAAATTTATAAAATAAAATTTAAAAGATTTCAAGAATCTTTCTGCAGTGCTGTATATATATAAATATATAAATATCTTCTCCTATCTAAGAAGCAAGAGCAGAACCTTGCTCCATCAACAAAAAGAGTATACTGTTATTTTTCCAACACTTCTTTAAAATTTCCATAATACTCTGAAATCATTTTAAACAAAATTATCAAATGAATGTGAAGGGAAATGTGTACAAGAAAGTATGAAAATAAATGATGGGCCAGATGCTTTTTTAAGCTGTCAGAGTGTGGCACTGTTTTCATAATAAGTGTTACTTAAGGAATACAATTAACCAATATTTACTCATGTTCATGATTTACTGCCCGGTGTTATTCTATATGTTCTAAGTTATAAAAATAGGTCATGTCTGATTTTCAAAATCTGCATATGATGATATTTTCCATGTACGAAATAAAAATTTCTGTTGCAGTGAATGTGTTTGGAGGATTTAGATAAAATGACAAAGATTAAGATAAAATGATAACTAGATATTTCTTGGCACCGCAGGTGACATAGTATCCCCAGACAATTAATCACTCCCCCCCTTTAAGAATAGGCCCCCCATCTTCAGCAACAATTAAAATCAAACCACACTCATAGAAAAGGTCACTTTCATAGTGAAGGTCATGACCCCAATTTCAATATACATGATCCCCTAACCCATGTCTATGTATATGCATAATATGAAAAAAATCTGTCTGATAGTTTTTGACTTATAATGCTCACAGTACTGTTAAGTGGCAATGATGGGGGTATTAAACGGCACGAAAACAAGTAAAAGAATAACAGGTGGCCCCACTTGTTTCCAGTACATGACATTACTATCAAAGATCTAAGGTCAAGTTGATTTTTGGACCAATCCATGCATCCCTTATTGAGAAATTAATAATTTCAAGATTAAAAGGTCATGACCCCAATTTAAATAAACATCATCCCATAACCCATATCTATGTATATGCACGATATAAAATAAATCTGTCCATTAGTTTTTGATTTATAGAGCTCACAGTACTGTCAAGTAGCAATTTTGGGGGTATTAAACGGCACAAAAACAAGTAAAGAATAATAGGTGGCGCCACCAGTTTCTGGAACATGACAACCCTATCCATGATCTTCCATCAACTTGATTTTGGGATCAAACCATGCAAGATTTCTTATGATATTTAAGAATTTGTGTGATTTTCCCCAAAATTGGACTTATTCAAGGTCAAGGACACTCTCCTAGTCAAGGTCATGACCTCATTTTAAACAGGCGTTGTCCTCTGACCCATATCTATAAATATACCAAGTTTGGTAAAGATCCGTGAAATATTTTTTGAGTTATCGCACCAACAAGATTTATATACGGCGGCGGCGGCGGTGGCGGCAGGACCGGTATGAAAACATAGTATCCCCCGACTTTGTCTGGGGATACAATGACCATCATGTACATGTTATCCAATGTCATCATCTGAAGTTTTACTATCTACAATAAAAGTGTCTGTTTTACATTATCATACCATCATGTGCCAATGTGTAGGTTTACTGGTCCAGTGAATTAACTAGACTGCACCAAGTACTAGGGGTCTTGTAACTACTGGTACATAATCCTGCAAATGGAGTTTATTCAAATACTATACAGTTTTACTTCAAAATGAGCAAATTCATTGGAGAAAAAGTCTCCTGTGCAGAAGCTACTAAAATGCTGCAACTCTCGAGTTTAACAAACAAAAAACAAAACAAAAAATAAAAATTTTGAAAATAATATATTGAAGTATTAAATGAAGTGGTATGAAACAGTATGAATAATGATTCTTCAGTTTTGCATCTCACTGATCACATTCTTATTAGATCAGTCAGACCACAATAAAACCTTACTCTTTTTAAACCCCATCACTGACAAAGCAGATCTCTCAGTTTATAAAATCCTTGATCTCAAAGAAATCATTTTGTAATTGCTCCACAGTTCTGGCATATACATACTTAAAGTTGGCTGATCAAATGTCAAAATTTCATGAATGGCTCCATTTCACAGCCTGGATAACCTTAAAAACTGTTATGAAACTAAAACCCCAAGTGATGATTATGCACCTAAGTCTTTCAAATTCCACTGGGGATATTATTCTAATATGAAATTAATGTCATTGTAGATAAGTAAAAGTAAGTATAAAAGGCAGATCTAGAACACTCACCTGTACTGTGGACCTGATGGCACCCATAGCTGGTATTTTTGAAAAGTAACCTAAAAATAGCACAAGAAAAAACTATAAAATAGACTATAAACCAGAGAAAAATTATATAGTTTCAACATATGGGAAAATAGGGAACTGTGAATATTACTGTAAATACTGCAATCAACTTTTAACAGAAAATGAAGATGTCAACAGTTATAACATAATGTATTTATTACACTTTTCTGAAACAATTTTAATTAAAACTACCTCACAGTCATCCTGAAAACCTGATATTCTTTACCTCATATTAAAAAAAAATATGTCAAGAGATCATTAGTTTGTTTTTTAGTCCTTGTGGCAACCTTACATTATTTACCTCGATTTGAACAAGCCATCCACTTCACACCTGTGATGGGAGCTGCTGTCGGACCAACTGCGTACGAGAATATCCTGATCTGAAAACAAGGATCATACCTTGTACTTCTTGGGAACATTCTGAAGATTATCACAATTATTACATAAAATTTAACATTTCTGTTGTGTGCTCTGCAATCCACAGTTTAGAGAAACTTTAAGAAATTTCAGCACTAATATCCTTGATGATCAAAACAGATAAATGTACTTCTAAACATACTGTATACCAAGGTGGATAGGGGGAAACTAATTTCAGTGATCACTAGTCTTATTAAATAATATGTAATATCACGCTTCCACTTTGTGTCCACTTCATTGACCTATTATGACATTAAGACTATTTTACTGTAGCCATGTTTCCGTAGACAGCAAAACATGTATATCAGCCCAGTGAAGACCACCCCAGAGCAAATGTTGTTACTTCTTTTTTTATGACAACACACTGGCCAAGCCAGCACACCACCCTGACCTCTTCCACAGGCTCACAAGAGAGGCCTGGCACCCCGCCGGCACAGGACCCTATAAACAAGGAATGCCTATCATTTAATAAGAGTAACTGGTCAACAGATTGTGGCATTGATTATAAATAAAATTAAGTCTTACTCTTTTCTCTGGCCAGTTGTATTTCTTAACAACCTCTTCAGGTATTTCTTCTCCGCCGTCTGTCAGGACCATGATGATTGGATTGCACATTGCTCCAGTCCCGTCCTCTCTGTACCTGGCAGAACTGTTGAACTGCAAACAAAGGGATCACGTCATTAATATGTTTGCTGCTATCTTCACATCCCTTCTCACAGGATCTTCTTGATTTATCATGTAAATA
The DNA here is from genome assembly GCA_026874595.1 of Sipunculus nudus. NCBI lineage: Eukaryota > Metazoa > Annelida > Sipuncula > Golfingiida > Sipunculidae > Sipunculus > Sipunculus nudus. Next base: position 33,005,265 of record CM049306.1, on the reverse strand, counting down.
AAGTCTCTGAATTCAATTGTGTACAAGAGGAAGGGCCAAATTGGTGTGCATTCTGTAAGATGTGGCATTTGACTGACACTGATCGCAAAACTGGCCTAATGTCATGTCCCATTTCAGAGGATTATGGGACAAACAGACAGAACAATTTTAGTAGTATATAGATTCTTCTACTTTGCTTTTACTACCCTGTAACATTACCTTCATGTATTTTCTATCGATAATTTGAGCAGATATATATATATATATATATATATATATATATATATATATGTGCGTGTATACATATATATCAGACAGATATACTTAGATATGCAGATAACAGAGATATATAGTTTGGCTGTTAAAGACAGGAAGTAACTGTATGGCAGATCCATATGAAATTTTAATATTTCCTTTTGATCTATTTCATTTTTTCAAATTTCCTCATAAATAGTACTCAGGCACCTATTTTTAATTCCTGTTATGCTTGGACTAAACAACCATCAACATATGGTCAATGTACAATCATATAAATATCCACTGCAAAAAATCAACATTCATTGGGAAACAGGGACAGCACAAATTATTTTCACCTCTACTTACCTCTTGTATTGTCTTAAAAGCATATTCCAGGGCTACGGAAAATTTAGCCATTCTATCAGCCTTGATGGCATTGATGTTCTCAATCAGTTTCTGAAACAAAGTCAATACCAGTCTATGAGGAAAAAGCTAAGTCACACTTAACATCTTACAACAGAACCCCACTCCAACACTTGATGAGGATGCAAATATTTATGTCATTTTTTTAAAACATTGATGACCTACAAGTACGCTGCCACTGGGCATAAACCTAAGCAATCATTAGCTCTTTTAGTATACTTTCTAACAACACCAACCAAGTGCAAGAAAATTCTGTTTTAACTCAGCATATTAGTAAATCACCCTGTTTGTTTGTTAAATTTCTGACAGCATGAACACATGAATGAATGGCTTGCATGGGTTATACTAGACTATAGACAATACAGAAAATGACTCGTACCATAAAGATGGATTTTCAGTTTTCACATGTATTCTTTCCTGTTAATTCATCACTTGTCACCTAATATAAATTCCTACTGATTTGTGTATTCAGGGCTAAGACACAGCGAGAAGGACATATCTACCTTGATGACACATAACCATGTGCAATATCTTCTGGTTACACTGAAAGGGAGCACTATGTTTTGATTTCCATGTGTGTGTATGAGTCTATGGTTGCTGCTTCTTGAAAGAACCAGATTTTAAAGTCTATTACTTTTAGCTCAGGTAAAGTACAAATGTAAAAGGTCATGGGCTGCATAATCTAAGTAATTATTACCATTAATATTGAAGACAAATATTAACATATATACTTTACCTGCTTGTTTCTGTAATTGGCTTGAATAAATGATATATTTTCGTTCTGTTGACAAGTTATATCTGTTGCATTATCATTGAACTGCAAATGAAGAAAATAAAATTTTTATTGAAAATTTATAAATCATACACATATCACTACAATGTATTAAAAATTGCTGATAAATAATTAAAATATATAAAGCCATAAAACTGAGAAAATTTTACATTCATTTACTGTAATTGATCTGCATCACATGCATACATCTGTAACAATCAAAGAAACAAATGTTAATATAAGGTACCCTTTTCTATCTGATGACGGGAGTACTTTCTGACAATTATATGTACTTTCCTGTCTCTGAATTCTAAGGGCCAAACTAGGGTAACCAAAGCCCTGTAAGTTGGCTTTAAGCAATGGCAGGTTATCATGCAGTCTTAAAAATGGTCTCACCCAGTCACAACAAACAGTATGTCTCTATGACCTGAGATTTTTTTTGTGGAGGTATGCTTCTCCAATTTTTTAACGCTGACTTATCTAATTCTTAAGCTAAGTATTTACATCTGCAAAGTTTCCATTTCAGTTTCAGACTACATGACAGGGCAGTAGCACCCGCTTCTTGTCATTTTATCTATATCCTGGTGTCACCCAGGCCCAATGTCTTCTATACCTGCAGGTCCTGTGTGTGTAATCGTCCCAATTGCTGGGTCATAACATGGAGGAACCTACCAAAGACCCACTGGTTTGTGAGTGATACACAGCTGTGGGGCACAGCCTTGCCATCAAGCCTGCAGAGTGCTCACCCTGGGTTTGGGCTGACTGTGAAAATCTCCCTGTTCCTTGGCTGAGATTTGAACTCACCACCTCCCGGCTTTGAGTCCTGTGCCCTACCCCTGAGCCACAGAAGCTGGTGGTCTTGCAATGTTAGTAGGATAATCTTATCCTAGTATGACCACAACTATTTGTATGCTTTAAACTTTACACTGAAATTATATCTGTAACCTTTATGAAAGTTTACTAGTAGATATATGTTATTCTTTATATGACATACCATAGCCACATGGACAAAGTCATTTTCCCCCAGGGTATCCAATAATGATATGGCTGACTGCTTCATGAGCTTCAAAGCTTGTCCATGTGTACTGCCACTCCTGATATTAAATAAACAGCTCAAGGTACATAAACATAGGCAATATTAAGTGAATTAACTCATACAATTAGTTCATTCTAGCTGAATATCAAAGTCCCTCTAAAACCATCCCAGCACACAGACCTATTCTATCTCCAATTCCAATTTTATAAGTCTTGAGGGAACACAGTCTACATGTGTCTGTTTAATATAACAAGGGACCCATGGGTCACAGCGCTCAGCTGAAGTTTGAAATTTTAGCTTATGCAAAATATTCCATTTTAATGTTTTTCATATACATAAGCATATGAAAAGTAAAGAGGAAAGGGGCCCTCCTACTTGGTTATAGTAAAGTTCTAAATAAATGATTGCATAACTAATACTCTGACAAGACTGTCATGAAGAAAAAACAGAAAGTTTTGAGATACTGCGATGCATATGAAAAATTCACAGATGGGCAGGCAAGTGGACAGAATGGACTAAAACCTTTATTTCACTTTCAAGGGAATAATGCATTTAAGTTTATATTAAACCCTATTTTTTTAGCATATCCACTTTTTCTATTAAAAGTTTTATCATATTCTTTTTTTTTATTTACAAGTTTTATAAATATGTAATAAAAAAATCTGATAATATAAATTAAAATATCAGAATTCTAAGTTGCAATCATTATTTATCCCGAGTGTAGCTCATATCATGTCTTATTATGCATACACATATATTTTATTATTTTTAAATCACAAATGTTTAAACAGAATTTAAAAGAAAACTAGATATTTCTTGGCATCGCAGGTGCCATAGTATCCCCAGAGAATTAACCCCCCCCCCTCCCCCCAGCCTTGAAGAATAGGATCCCATCTTGAATTCAGATGCAGAAACTGACACTTGGCAAGCCACCATCTTAAACATCATTTTAGCAAGAAAACAAAATTAGGTGGCTCCACCGGTCTTCTGCAGAAAACAATGCTATCAAAGATCTTATGTCAATTTGATTTTTGGACCAATCCATGCAACTAGCAGTGAGATATTAAAGTTAACATCATTTCAGCGTTATCGCCTCTGTGACCTTGAACAAGTGACCCAGGGGTCATGACGCTCAGCTGACCAGGAAGACATTGACAAAAGTAATTTTATCATCTGAATGTCAAATTTGAATGAAATACTTTTTCCAAACTTGACCTTTTGTATAAAATCATCCAATATTCATTGGGGTACTATGGAGCTCTGTAGCATGAAGGATATGGGTAACAGACACCTATTTTCAAGGTTTACAAGATGACTTTTCAGGGGTCTCCAAGCATGTCAAAAAATAAAATTCTAGGTCCAGTTATTCTGATTTGTGCCCTGTTAACAGATGACCAAATGTTTATTCTGGGGGGTATTTCAAAGCCGCATAGGATGAAGGATATGGGTAACAGAGATGTAATTTCAGGTGCACAAGGAGACTTTTCAGGGGCCTCTCAGCATATCAAGAAAGGAGATTCTAGGTCTAGTCATTATAATTTGTGCTCTGTTAACAGATGACCAAATCTTTATTCTGGGGAGTACTTTGGAGCCCCAGAGCATGAAGGATATGGGTAACAGGGACCTTATTTCGGGTTACATGTAGACCTTTTATGGGCTTCCCTCGAGGTGAGGACAGAAGATTCTAGGTCCAGTCATTATGATTTGTGCCCTGTTAATATATGACCAAATCTTTATTCTGGGGGGTACTTCAGGGCCCCATAGCTCACAGAATATGGGTAACAGGGACCTTATTTCGGGTTTCCATGTAGACCTTTTATGGGCTTCCCTGGAGGTGAGGACAGAAGATTCTAGGTCCAGTCATTATGATTTGTGCCCTGTTTACAGATGACCAAATGTTTAAAGATCACAAAAGTAGAGAAAAAAAATCGTAAAAAATAAAAAAAATATAGGTGGCACCACCAATCTCCAGAAATTGATGAAACACTCCATGATCAATATCCATGCAAAGAATCATGGTGATTAATGCATTAGTTGTTCAGATACTTGAGCTTTTGTATTAAATTTTGCATTATTCTGGGGGGTACTTCAGAACCCCTTAGCTTGAAGAATATAGGTCACAGTGACCTAATTTCAGGTTTACAAGGAGAAATTCCATAGACCTCCCAGGATTTCAAGTAAGAAGATTCCCGGTCTAGCGGTTACGATTTGTGCCCTGTTAACAGACAGACGCCTGGATGGCCGGACGGACGACGGACAAAAGGTGATCCCTACAGCTCAGATGACTTTCAGTGAGCTGAGCTAAAAATTGAAAAAATACAGGTGGCGCCACCAGAATGCAGAAACTGATGAAACATTTCATGATCAATATCCATGCAAAGAATCATGGTGATCAATATAATAATTGTTCAGATACTTAAGCTTTTGTATCAAATTTTCCATTATTCTGGGGGGTACTTCGGAGCCCCATAGCTCAGAGGTTATGGGTAACATAGACCTAATTTCAAGTTTTTAAGGAAACTTTTCATGGGCCTCTCAGGATGTCAAGAGAGAAGATTCTAGGTCCAGTTGTTACAATTTGTGCCATGTTAACAGATGACCGCATCTTATGAGGTCTCAAAAATAGAGAAAAAAATTCGTAAAAATATAAAAAAATACAGGTGGCGCCACCATACTGCAGAAACTGATGACACATTCCATGATCAATATCCATGCAAAGAATCATGGTAATCACTGCAATAGTTGTTTAGATACCTGAGGTTTTGTATCAAATTGTCCATTATTCTGAGGGATACTTCAGATGACTTACAGTCAGCTGAGCTAAAAACACTTAATGGTCAATATCCATGCAAAGAATCATGATGATCTCTGTATTAGTTGTTCAGATACTTCAGCTTTTGTATCAAATTGTCCATTATTCTGAGGGATACTTCAGAGTCTTATAGCTTGAAGGATATGGGTAACAGAGACCTAATTTCAAGTTTCCACAGGCACTCTTCATGGGCCTCCTTGCATGACAAGAATGAAGTTTCTAGGTCCAGTTGTTGCAATTTGTACCCTCTTGTTAGATAACATAGGTGGCTCCACCAGTCTGCAGGAACTGATGGAACATCTCATAATCATTATGTATGCCAAAAATCATGACCATCAGTGATGTAGTTATTGAGATATTGAAGTTTTTGTATGAAATTTTTGACTACTCTGGGGGGGTACTTTGGGGCCCCATTGCTCGAAGGATATGGGTAACAGAGACCTAATTTCTGGTTTCCATGGAGACTTTTCATAGGTTTTCTAATGTGTTGAGAATGAAGATTCTAGGTCCAGTCGTTACTATTTGTGCCATGCTAACAGATGACAGCATCCTTAAAGGTCTCAAAAATTGAGGAAAAAATCGTAAAAAATCGAATGATACAGGTGGCGCCACCAGTCTGCAGGAACAGATGACACATCTCATGATCAATAGTTATGCCACAAATCATGACCATCATTCAAGTAGTTAATGAGATATTGAAGTTTTTGTTTGAAATTTTTTTACTTTTCTTGGGGGTACTTTAGGGCTCCATAGCTCAAAGAATATGGGTAACAGAGACCTAATTTTGGTTTCCATGGAGACTTTTCATAGGTCTCTCAGTGTGTCGAGAATGAAGATTCTAGGTCCAGTCCTTATGATTTGTGACACGTTAACAGATGACAGCATCCTTAAAGGTCTCAAAAATAGAGGAAAAAATCGTAAAAAATCAAACAATACAGGTGGCGCCACAAGTCTGCAGGAACTGATGGAACATTTCATAATCAATATGTATGCCAAAAATCATGACCATCAGTGATGTAGTTATTGAGATATTGAAGTTTTTGTATGAAATTTTTGACTACTCGGAGGGGGGGGGGGGTACTTTGGGGCCCCATAGCTCGAAGGATATGGTTAACAGAGACCTAATTTCTGGTTTCCAAGGATATTTTTCATGGACCCCTCAGTGTGTCAAGAATGAAGATTCTAGGTCCAGTCGTTACGATTTGTGCCATGCTAACAGATGACAGCATCCTTAAAGGTCTCATAAATAGAGGAAAAAATCGTAAAAAATCAAACAATAAAGGTGGCACCACCAGTCTGCAGGAAGTGATGACACATCTCATGATCAATAGTTATGCTACAAATCATGACCATCAGTCAAGCAGTTAATGAGATATTGAAGTTTTTGTATGAAATTTTTTACTTTTCTTGGGGGTACTTTGGGGCCCCATAGCTCGAAGAATATGGGTAACAGAGACCTAATTTCTGGTTTCAATGGAGACTTTTCATAGGTCTCTCAGTGTGTCAAGTATGAAGATTCTAGGTCCAGTCTTTATGATTTGTGCCTTGTTAACAGATGTTAACATTTTGAAAGGTCTCAAAAATAGAGAAAAAAATTCGTAAAAAATTGAACGATACAGGTGGCGCCACCATTCTGCAGGAAGTGATGGAACATCTCATGATCAATATATATGACAAAAATCATGACCATCAGTCAAGTATTTAATGAGATATTGAAGTTTTTGTTTGAAATTTTTTACTTTTCTGGGGGGTAGTTTGGGGCCCCATAGCTGGAAGGATATGGGTAACAGAGACCTAATTTCTAGTTTCCATGGAAACTTTTCATAGGTCTCTCAGTGTGTCGAGAATGAAGATTCTAAGTCCAGTCATTACGATTTGTGCCTTGTTAACAGATGTTCACATTTTTAAAGGTCTCAAAAATAGAGAAAAAAATTCGTAAAAAATCGAAAAATACAGGTGGCGCCACCAGTCTTCAGGAACTGATGGAACCTCTCATGATCAATATGTATGCCAAAAATCATGACCATCAGTCAAGTTGTTAATGAGATATTGAAGTTTTTGTATGAAATTTTGGACTTTTCTGGGGGGTACTTTGGGGCCCCATAGCTCGAAGGATATGGGTAACAGAGACCTAATTTCTGGTTTCCAAGGAGATTTTTTCATGGACCTCCCAGGATGTCAAGTAAGAAGATTCCAGTTCTGGCGGTTACGATTTGTGCCTGGTTAACGGACAGACAGACGGACAGACAGACAGACAGACAGACGACGGACAAAGAGTGATCGCTATAGCTCAGATGACTTTCAGTCAGCTGAGCTAAAAATGCATCAAGGTCATCCATATTCAAACTTGGCCTAGCCCTTGATTAGATGCATCTTAACTGTAGGTTTGGTGACTGGACCACAAATTCTTTATGAGTTATTGCCCTAATATAATTTTAGCATAATCGCTGCTGTGACCTTGAAACAAGGGACCCATGGGTCACATCGCTCAGCTGAATTTTGGAAAATATTAGCAAATACAAAATATTCTTATTTCTTTTGGTTAATGTATATTAGCATTTCAAAAGAAAAGAGAAAATGGAGCTGCTAAAATTAAACTCTGTAGATTACAGAATAATGGACATAAGCTAAAACATATGCACTGTGTATTAAACTAGTGGCCTGAAACCATTTTATGATGCATCAAGGGAAAAATGGGCCAACAGTAAGTGTTATATAAAAGTTACATTTCATAAACAAAGAATGTGTGAAGAAATTAAGTTTCCAATAGTTAAATATATGGCCATATGATTTAAAAATTATTCCCCCAAAGTTTGACCAATATTTCTGATTTTAAAACTTAATTTAATAGTATTATTCACATCTAGGCCCGGCCAACTTTAAGAGAGACAAATGCTACAAAGTATTTATATCTTCTTAAATCTAGTCAATTAGCACTTACGTTAGATCATAATATTTTATCACATTTGAATGTTAGAATTCAATTCCTGAACATTTTTATCTTTGAAAAATTAAAATTGTCCAAGTCTCAACAAAAAGAATTAATTTAACATTAAAATTATAAGATTCATCTTGTTTATGAGTCCTGTGTTTTAAAGAGGTCAGTGGGGGAGGAGTCTCTGTTGTTACTGATGGTTGCTGAAAAATGTGAAATTATTCATCTTGTTTATAGTACAGGTCTGTCAACAGAATTGGGTGTGGTTGGGGGGGGGGGGGGGAGAGAGAGAGAGAGAGAGAGAGAGAGAGAGAGACTCCCTGTGGTTTTAACTGCAGACAGCTGGAATTAGCTCAACAAAGAGAAGAGGGCTTGCAGGAGTGATGGGATTACATAACAACACCCTGGGCACAGAGAGCTATACTGAATGACCTACAGTGACCCCTAAGTGGGCTGCTTGACAATGAAAGAAAATACAACAAGAGCCCCTTAAAAATTCAATAACTAGCCTATTTTTTAGCTTTTATTTTAAAATTTAAGATTTTAACCGATTGAATCCTTGTGTGTACATGCTGTGAATATAAAATCCACAGTACATACTGGAAATAAACGTGCCGTGGCCAAAGTTGGGCAAATTTAAGGTACTGATTTTATATTTATGCTAATAACTTGAAAAAATTGCAAAATTCAGATCTAATTTTCAGTGTACAATTGAATCTTGATTAAATGAAGTTATATCCCTGTAAAAAATGTCTCTAGCTTCAAGAATTATTATGTTGAGTGAGTAAATATTTCCTTATTTTTTTTTCAAGTTGCATTATGTTTCGGCCCATAAGTTCAACAAATTACGCAATACTGACCTAATTTTTGGAATGTACATAGGAAATGTATGGAAGAATATGCATATTTACTATGATCAAATTCAGATCATAGGTTTTGATATTAGGCATTCCTGAAGTGTAAAAATGATTTTGATAAAAAAATGAGGTTTTCCTTAATTTCTCAAAGAAAAAAAGTCACAGAGACCCAGTTTTTGGCTTGGAAGGAGATCTCAGGGACATCTAACATTATGCCAATTTTTGGATTACCAGGCACAGTTGTAGTGAACAAAAGTGGATTCATGATGCTAGAAAATACAAATACATCAAAGCCTCTAAAAAATTCCAATAGCTAGACTATTTTTTAAGCTTATACTATCAAATTTCAAAATTCATCAGATTAAATTCATATGTAAACTGGCTGTGAAAATTAAATCAACTGTACTTTTAAGAAAAAAATGTGCCATGGTCAAAGTTGGACAAAATTTAAGGTACCATTTTTTATTTTTGCTAATATTTTAAATAATTTAAAAAATTTTGATCTAATTTTGGGTACAGAATTTAATTTTGATTAATTAAAGTTATATTACTGGAAAAAAGTCCTTAGCTTTAATATGTTTTGTGTTAAGTGATCAAATATCTTTCCTGATTTTTTACAAAATGCATTATGTTTGAGCCTATAACTTTTTTTAATTATATAATACAGACCTAATTTCTGGCATGTATATAGGAACTATATAGAGGAATATTTATGGTAAATATGAGGAAAAATAGATGGGTTGTTTTGATATAAGGCAGTCCTGAAGTGTGAAAATAGGTTTTTAATAAAAAATTGAGGTTTTTCCTTAATTTCTAAAAGGAACAAAGTCGCAAAGACCCAGTTTTCGGCATGGTAGTAGATCTTGGAGACATCTAACATTATGCTGAATTTTGGATTCCTAGGTCTTACGGTTTCAAAATGTGCCACATCTATGAACGGACAGACGGACAGACGGACGGACGACGGACAATGGACCATGACTATAGCTCAGATGACTTATAGTCAGCTGAGCTAAAAATGCATCAAGGTCATCCATGTTCAACTTGACCTAGCCGTTGATAAGATGCATCAAACCTGTGTGTTTGGTGACTGTACCTCAAATTCTTACAAAGTGATTGCGGTAACATCATTTTAACAATGAAACGACACACGATGGCGCCACCTGTCTTCTGCAAAAGACAAAGCTATCCAAGATCTTAGGTCATTTTGATTTTTGCTCCATGTATCCCTTACTGAGATATTAAAGATTTTGTGTGAATTTCACCATATATGGGAATATTCAAGGTCAAGGCCACTCTCATAGGAAAGGTCATGACCCCGATTTAAATAAACATCATCCCATAACCCATATCTATGTATATGCATTATATAAAAGAAATCTGTCCATTAGTTTTTTTACTTATAATGCTCACAGTAGTCAAGTGGCAAATTTGGGGGTATTAAAATGCTTGAAAAGTAAACAAGTAAAGAATAATACGTGGCGCCACCAGTTTCTAGAACATGACAACCCTATCCATGATCTTCGATCAACTTGATTCTTGGATCAATCCATGCAAGATTTTTTTGAGATATTTAAGAATTGTGTGATTTTCCCCAACATTGGACCTATTCAAGGTCAAGAACACTCTCCTAGTAAAGGTCATGACCTCATTTTTTGATTGGCTTCGTCCTCTCACCCATATCTATACATATACCAAGTTTGGTAAAGATCTGTGAAATATTTTTTGAGTTATCGCGCCAACAAGATTTATATGCGGCAGCGGCGGCTGGACTGGTATGAAAACAAAGTATCACCCGACTTTGTCTGGGGATACAATGCCACAACATGGCATCATCAAGATTATTTCTTGAATCACTATTTAACAGTTTCGTACATTGGAGTTTTCAGTATATGCTTTTTTTCATTCATCGAAATAAAAGATTAACTAAATTTGATAAAATTAAAACATTTTTTGGTTGAATGAAGGACAAACAGTTTTATTGTGCTAAATACTATCTCAGCTATAATTTAATTACTGGAATTAATAGTCAATTTCACACCTGGTGAAGTTTTTACTCTTCTGAAGTAAGGAATTACTTATTTGATGAACATCCACACTTTCATAGCAATACACCACTTTGTGGACACAATTAAATGTACACTTTAATCATTGTAACTCTGGTGGTGCAATACAAAATCTAAAATGTAGCATAGCCTAGAATAAGAATGAATCAAATACAGAAAATTATATCATTCATCTAATTTATGCACCAGCTGAGGGGGGGGGGGGAGTGCAGGGCAGAGGGGAAGACTGCTAGTAGTGGCCAAGCTGAGCCAAGCTGCCTCAGGTAGGTTACATAACACAAGTGAAGGCTGTACAACTAGGTAGGCTTGATGTAAACAACACTTGACATGGTGTGTGAAAACTTGAATAAAAGCTTCTCTTTTTAATCAATTCCTTTGAAATTTCAGATTGTAAAAGATTAAATCCTTATGTATATATGCAGTGAAAATTAAATCAACAGTACTTACAGGGAAAAACATACTGTAGCCAAAGTTGGACAAAAATTAAGGTACTGATTTTTTATTTATGCTTATAACTTAAAAAAATTGCAAAATTTAGATCTAATTTGGGTAAACAATTGATTCTTGATAAAATAAAGTAATATCCCTGAAAAAAAGTCTCTTGCTTCAGAAATTCTCATGTTAAGTGAGTAAATATATTTCCTGATTTTAAAAAATGCATTATATTTGGGCCCATAACTTCAAAACAATATGCAATACTGACCAAATTTTTGGTTTGTCCATAGAAAATGTATGGAAGAATATGAATACTAAATATGATCAAAAACAGATCAGTGCTTTTGATAAAAGGCAGCCTTAAAGTGTAACAATGGCTTTTTTTTATAGAAAACAGAGGTTTTTCCTTAATATTTCGAAGGAACAAAGTCCTAGTGACCCAATATTCAGTATGGTAGGAGATTTTGGGGGACATCTAACTGTATGCAAAATTTTGGATTCCTACACCCAATGGTTTCAAAACGTGCCCTGTTAACGGATTGACGGACGGACAACGGACAAAGGACCACAACTATAGCTCAGATGACTTATAGTCAGGTGAGCTAACAAGACTACAAAACCAGAGGTCTGATCTTGTGGACATGCACAAATTCATAAACCAGGTGAAGAAATACTAAAGAAGGAAATATGGAAGAAACAAAGGTTTGAAGCTTGAGAAGTTGCATGGTAGCAGTGGCTTGTAGTATGTTTTACTGTAATAATCATTTTCTAAAGAACCCGATTACAAGAAGCCTATAAAACCCTGGTCCAAAAAAAAACACAAGCACATTTAACAGTTGTTCATTTGTTTCACAAACACTAAAACGTCCTTAAAATAATAAAGATACAAACAATTAAACTAAATATTAAAGATCATAGTACATGTAAATTTTTATGTGATTGTTGTACATATAGACTGTCACACTGCAGTAAAATAGTGTGTTGTTCTTTCAAAGACATAAAAACTAGATAAAGCTGTATATGCAAATACATAGAGCGCCCTACGGTCACATAATTTCAGGAAATCATAACAAGATACGCCAATCACCTCTTTTTGATGATATTTAGTCATTGCTGAAAATGCAAAAGTGCTAATAAATTTCACAAATATGGGTCAAGGTCGACCAAAGGTTAATAAGGTCGAAAGATTTATTAGTGTATGCCTTCCACTAAATTAGAACAACTGGGCTAACAAACAGATGATGTCCAAAGTCTACTGTAACTTGACCTTGAAATTTAAGTCAAGGTCATAAGCTAAATGGTTACTATTACTCAAACTGATGAATAATGCATGATTTGGTCCAATTCTGATGAATAATATGATAGCTGATAGCATTTATTAAAGCACCCTAAAAAAAAATAAGCTCCCTGATGGGGTGCTTAATAATGCATACATTTTATTTTATAAGTTTCAGATAAAACTGATGTCTGCTAAAAATAACTGTCACATTACTAAATTTCCTTAAAAATGTCAGGTAGACACAAGGTGCACAACTTACCGGTCTATCAAGATCAACATGTCTTTTGGTGAGCTGGAACCCTGAGTGTACCTGTGATACAAAAACACATTGTTATACATACCTGATCATTATCAACAAGTGACCAAAGGGTCATGATGCTCAGCTGACTAGGAAGACATTCACAAAGGGATTTATATCATCTTAATGTCATCATTTGTAGGTGGTATCCCCATTCAACTGTTCCAAATAAAGTTCGTCAAAATCAACAAGAAGAAAAAGTTTCATGATAATATGTCTAGCCATTCCCATGAAATCTAACCTCTATGCAGTCAAGGAGCTATGACCATGCACATTTTTAATGACATCTCTTGATGTCAAGAAAGAAGATTCTAGGTCCATCAGTAAAGTTTTGTACCATGTCTGACTGTCTGGGGGCCTAGTTATATAGGTCACCATGACCTAATTTTAGGTTTCCACGGTGATTGCCCAAGACCTCCCTAAGAAGATTCTGGGCCTAGCAGATACAATTTTTGCCCCATTGAACTGTCTGGGTGCTAAAAATCATGTTTTCAGCCTAAATTTCACAAAATATGAGTCACCATGACCTAATTTAAGGTTTCCTAGGAAATAGGACCTCCCTGGATGCACAGTCAGAAATTTCAAGGTCTAACAGTTATGATCTGTACCTATTAATGGACAGACTGCTTCATCTGAAAGTCTCTATAGATAATAGGGGAAAAAAGGTGTAAAATATAGAAAACTAGATGTGTCAGAACAACATGAATGCCCCTGCCTGGAGCAAATTAGAAATATTTGTTAAAGTTTGTAAAATTTTCTATGTCTAGGAGCTGTCCTATGGTCAAAAGTAGGTGAACCAGGACAAAATGCGAACTTGATCTGTAAGTTGTCATTATGCACCCACACACCAAAAATTAGGCCAATATCTGCAAGCATTGCGAAAAAAGGCCTTACATTTGCATTTCTCATGAAAATTTCAATTTTAAAGAAATTTCTATGTTCAGGAGCTGTCTTACGGTTAAAAGAAAGACAACTGTGACAAAACGCTAACTCAATCTGTAACAGGTCATGATCTGGTGAGGTACAATAAATCAGGTCAATATCTGCAAGCATTGTGAAAAAAATTCCGAACATGTGAATTTATCATGAAAATTTCTATTTGCTTGAAATTTTCTGTTCTTTGGCCGTCATACGGAACAAAACGCAAAGTCCATCTGTAACTGGTCATGATCCAGCCACACACCAAAAATCAGGCTAATATCTGCAGGCATTGCAAAAACAAGGGACCTATGGGTCACGACGCTCAGCTGTTATATATGATAAAAAAATATTATTTAGAAATGAGGCACATGCTGGTTTTGTGTGGTAATAAATATAAGCTGTAATACGAGTTGTTGTTGTTTATCTTATGTATGATTTTGATAGTACCTTTGGAGACAGGGAAGAGGATTGATTTCATTTATTTTATTAACAAATGGAGTACTATTGTCACACAGATTTTGACTTGGCAATATAACTTATAAGCAGAATATATAATATAAGGGTTTAACTATTAATTAAAAAAAATTACATATATTGTCCCAAATATAATTTTTATTAAAAATAATAAGAGAATCATATGATTTTTTAAAATGAAATATAACTGAAATGATTATTAAAATAATATTAAAGAATTTATTCATGAATGCATTCATGAATACATTTTGAAAGTATTTGCACTGGTATTCACATACTTTCATTTTTACCTGAATTCCCATTCTTTATGCAAGAAATTTTATAATGGAGTACATAATCATATTCATATTTAAATACAATTACAAAGTATTTGCACCATGTCTGGTATTTATTCAGTTTTCACCAAACAATGATGTTGAGAATCCAGAATATACAAAATTCACACATTTAAATAATGATCATAAGTACCTGGTTTTATGGCTTTTATTTATATTAAAAAATAACTGTAATAAATTCATTTTGGACTAATTTCACATCAATGTACACACTAGACACAGTAGGAATCTAGATTAATATTATCAACTGCATCTTTGTCTATCATTAATTTCCATCATATGATCCCTAATGATTAGTAATGAATGATATGATTTACTTCTTTATCATTAAAATTGAACTGAAAAATACCATAGGTGACTGCATGGTGTTATTTGGAATACGTGACATTCTATCCATCGATACAAGATTCTTATATCATCAGTAACTGCAAGTTAATTTCCTGTTATAATAAACTAACAAATTCCTTTTCTATTTTTCATTAATTTTTTATTAAAAACCAATAAAAATTTATTAATTTATTGTTTATTGTATGTAGTTGGTTAAAACTACTAGATGAGTTGGGTTGGACACCTGGATCAACTGTGGCTGGCCATAAGCTGCCTGGATTCCCTGTATGCCTCGTCTCAAGCATGCATAATTTGCTGAAAGTTCAACAAGGTCAACATACAGGTGACTCAAGAGGGGCTGGAGAGAGCCAAAGTCTGACAGGGTCTCATAAAAACATTAATAAAAGCTACAATTTTTGGCCAATTTCTTTCAGCTTTCTAAACTTAAAAGCTGAAATCCTTATGTGTGCATGATATGAAAATTATATCAACAGTGCTCACAGGAAACAAATGTGCCATGGTCAAAGTTGGGCAAAATTTAAGTTACTAATTTTACATTTATACTAATAACTTATAAAATTTGAAAAATTCAGAACTAATTTTGGGTATTCAATTGAATCTTGATTAAATAATGTTACATCCCTGACAAAAAATCTCTAGCTTCAGCAATCCCCTTGTTAAGGGAGTAAATATATTTCTTGATTTTTACAAAGTGCATTATGTTTGGGCCCATAACTTAAAACAATACTGACATCATTCTGGCATGTGCATAGAGAATGAAAAATATGTATATTATTTATGATTAAAGTCAGATCAGTGGTTTTGATATTAGGCAGTCTTGAAGTGTAACAATGGGTTTTTAATGGAAAAATGAGGTTTTTCATTAATATCTTGAAGGTATTAAGTCCTAGTGACCAAATTCTTGGCATGGTAGGGGATTTTGGAGACATCTAGCTGTATGCCGAATTTAAGGAACTAAGAGCTGAAGCTGGGGAGCTGAGCTCTTGCAAACTGCATTTATAACACTAGCTTGATGTATACAATATGTTACATGGTGATTGAAAACTTGAATAAAATCTACAGTTTTTGATCAACTGGTTTCAAATTTTTGGTGTTAACAGTTGAAATGCTAACAAAAACATGCTGTGAAAATTAAATCCACAGTACTTACAGGAAAAAAACGTGCCATGGTCAAAGTTGGGCAAAATTTAAGGTACCAATTTTTTATTTTTATTAATATTTTAAAAAATTCAAAAGATTTTCATCTAATTTTGGGTATACAATTTAATTTTGATTAATTAAAGTTATATTACTGGAAAAAAGGTCCATAGCTTTAACATGTTTTGTGTTAAGTGATCAAATATCTTTCCTGATTTTTTACAAAATGCATTATGTTTGGGTCCATAACTTTTTTAAATTATATAATACAGACAAATTTTCTTGAATGTACATAGGAACTATATAGAGGAATATTTATGGTAAATATGAGGAAAAAAAGAGTAGTGGTTTTGATATAAGGCAGTCCTGAAGTGTGAAAATAGGTTTTTAATGAAAAATTGAGGTTTTTCCTTAATTTCTCAAAGGAACGAAGTCGAAAAGACCCAGTTTTCGGCTTGGTAGGAGATCTTGGGGACATCTAACATTATGCCGGATTTTGGATTCCTAGGTCTTACGGTTTCAAAACGTGCCACATCTACGGACGGACAGACAGACGGACGGACGACGGACAATGGACCACGACTATAGCTCAGATGACTTATAGTCAGCTGAGCTAAAAAGTCTGTACACATGCAATTATTATGAAAATTTCTATTTTTCATGACATTTTCTATGTTCAGGAGCTGTCATGTGTGTGTGAGTGTGTGTGACTGAGCAACAAGTTCTCCCTTACACTGCATATTATTGCTCTTACTGCATATCATTCATACAATTTACGTTGATCAAATACATAATTTCAAGAAATGAAGCATAAATTCATGTCCTTCCAGAAAACTTTTTGTCTCAACCAGTTTTTCACTACACAAAAGAAAATATGCTCTACAGTATTGGTCCAAAATTTAAAGAACAATTGATTTTATTTTGGCCTTAAAATTAAGCATCAAGTAAAAGAAGATTCTTACCAGGGTCTCCTTCTTACATCATAAAGGTCCACAGGGCCTCTTTGTTGCCATTTTTTTGCTACAAAAACCAAGAATCACAAAGCTATAACTTTTGTGGCTTTATCTCTGATGGCTTCAACAATACAAGAAACCAGCTATATCAAGAATCCAATCTGTATGCATATTACACCCCATAACAAAGTTGCCACTAATACATACATTACAGAATGTTCGTTGTCTTTTTACAGAGAGGCATTTCTGCAAGGAAGACTGTTTTTGTTTTAAAGAAATAGAAATGGTCCTGACATATAGCAATGGTAAGCATATAGAACTATAATGAGAGTCTGGTCTTGATCGAATGAACCCATTTCAAGGCTGGGTAGGTGATCCATAATCATACTTCAGCAAGGACATATCCAGCTGTTTCAGAGATTGTAACTTTAGAATCTTTTTTCGCCAAATGACTTAGCTCAACATTCTGTAACTTACCAAAAATCAACAAACTGTGACCATTCTAACAATCTTGAGAGAGATTATTCCTGGTATAATCTCTGTGAAATATTGGACAATTTGGCTAGTAAAAATATCAGAGAAGAATTTTTAAACATTTTTTAGCTTTTCCCCTATAAAATTTAAATAAATGCAGAGAGCAAACTAAGAACTGTGGGTCTCGGCACTCAGCTGAAATTGATACTGAGAATATTGGTATAAAATTCGGGTGGTTCTGATGACTGTGCACTTTTATGGACTACATGATGACATGCATGTATTTGTAAAAGTTTGAATATATCAACTTAGCTATTGTAATAAGCATGTAAATATATCCACTGGGAACTTATGAAACCCTGTAAATTATAAAATAATGGACATGAGGTGAAGCATTGTAATACACAGTTAATAATTTATTAAATAAAATAAAATGCTGTAAAAATTCAAATTTTCCATTTTCAAATGAGCATAAAAATAATTTGATGAGCAAGTTAGGTATACACTGCATCTGAAATGTGTTATATTAGAAACTTGTGGCCTGAAACCATTTAATGAAGGGATAATAAAAAAACAGTAATGGGTCTAAGTGTTATAATACTTATATGAAAGATTAATTTCAAAAACAAAAGAAATGTGTGGATGTAAAAGTTCTCAACAGCTAAATATATGGCCAAGTGAGCTAAAAATTAAATTCCATGAGAGTTTGCCCAATATTCCTGATGAATTGAGTGTACCAGTGGTATTCATTACAAGGTCTTGCCAACTTAAAAAGATAAAAATGAAATACAATTAAACATTTACACCTTTTTTTATAATCAAACATGTCAATGAGCACTTATATTAGATCCTAATATTTAATCATTTTTGAATATTAAAAAATGAATTAACAACATAATTTTGCAATATGTAGAGCTTCAGATTCAAATCCTAAAAAATTTTTTTGTTTTAAAAAAATTCCAAAATTTTCAACAATCTGAGGAAAAATTGAATTTAACATTGTAGTTATAAGATCATTTTTTTATACATTGAGAATACTGTGGTTGGCTTAATATTTATTGGGCTCAATTTTCGCACTCAAGCAATTTTCATAATTTCACTAGGTTCCATTTTCACAATGGGACATATGTTAATATTTTAATGAAACACCAAAATAGGTATCAGTTCTCTATTACACAAAGTTAACTGCTTGTATCGGCTCATTAATCATGCTCACAGTCCATTAATGTTTTGGGTAAACTAATTAACAGGGGTTTCCCCGCTCTGAGAGTTAATTACCGGAACTTCAGAAGGCCCTTCCCCACAGCTCTCCAGTAAGTGCAGGTGTCATAAAAATGCTTTGGTCAAGAATTTTCCCATGACAGCAAGGTTTCATATCTGCTTGGTTTCAATTTTGCGGTTTTCCCTTACTGCGAATATCGCGAATTTGAAACCTCTGAGAATAACAAGCAAACCACAGTAATTGTTTATTCGACCTGTCAATTGTAACATAATCAGCCTCAGATGGGCATATCACCTATGGCATAGCCTATGCCTGATGTAAACAGCAGTTATTTTTATGACATCATTTTCTAAAAACTTGGATAAGACCTTAAAAGCTTAAATTTTATGAAATTAAATCAATTGTGCTTACAGGCAAAAATGTGCAACTGAGGGGAACCTGGGCAAAGGGAGCTATAGGAGTCAAGTGAATTATGTAATAGGTTGTGGAGACAAGGGCTGCTCTCTCTCTCTCTGAAAACCACTGTACTGGGCTGGCCTGATGTCAACAATGAAAACTTGAAATAAAAGCTAGAGTTTTTGACCAACTGCTTTCAAATTGCAGATTATATAAGATTTAATCCTTATGTGTACAAGCTGTGAACATTAACCTAACAGTGATCAGAGTTATGGGCTGAATCACATATGTGCAAACCACTGTACCAGGTTGGTTTGATGTACATAACACTAGACATGGTGTATGAAAACTTGTTTAAAAGCTACTCCTTTTGACCAATTCCTTTCAAATTTTCAGATTATATTAGCTTGAAGCCTTATCTATCTATCATGTGAAAATAAAACTGAATGTACCATATTTACTCGTGTACAAGACGATAAATTTTATCATAAAAACATTTGGCCAAGAAGGGGGTCGTCTTATATGAGGGTACAAGTTTTTTCAGTAACCTTAGGGCTGCCAAGGATAATTTATGGACAATCAACATTATTACATTGGTCGAACTGGCTGCCATGATCATTGGTGATCAAGTCATTATGATGGCAATATACACTCAATAAAGAACATTACAATGCTTTTTTTTTAGTTGAATTAATCTTTTATACATCAGATTTAGATGTGCACATAGTTAAATAATTGATAAGAAAAGGTTTGTCCTTGCCACACTGACACAGGGATTTAAATTGAATTGATATATGAAAGCCCTTCAGAAAGTAGAGCCAGGTTTTTACTGGAAAACAGAGGTTTTTGCTTAATTTCTCTAGGTACAAAGTTGCAGTGACCCAGTTTCAGGTTTGGAAGGATAACTTAGGGACATCTAACTCTATGTCAAATTATGGATTCAAAGGACTGTTTTAAAACATGCCCTGGTAATGCCCAGATGACAGACAAAGGACTATCACTACAGCTCAGATGACTTAAACTCAGCTTGGCTAAAACAAAGGCATAAAAACATAGGGTTTTTCAGATGGCTGATGTTTTGCATAAAATTTGGTGATGCTAGCTCCTGCCTTTTTTGAGAGAGTATGGGTTGACATACACATGACTGACCATGGACGACAGACTATGGATGAGGCCACTTCATTGCACAAGCTTACAGGTTTGTTGAATATATGACAGGCTAAGAGTTATATGAAAGGAAACTTCGGACCATCAAACTAGAAAATGTCCAGAGGATTATATCCCCCCCCCCAAAACTGGAATGTGAGAAATGTGTACAAACACCATCACACATACATGCCCTAACAGTCACAGAACTGACCTAAAACACTTTGTGGAGGCTTATTCAGAGAACCTAATCTGCTTCCAATATGGAGACAGACTTAAAGGATGCTCCTACTATCATAATAAGAAGTGGATCCCATTTGAGAAATAGTGTTGCAAGTGAAATGTAACAATTTTGTATAAAACAACTCATAACAAAAACACTGCAAATGTGCATTATGTGCCCCTTGTGTATCTGGTGACCTATGACCTCATTAAGTATGCATGGATTTTGATGATAATGTAATTCAGGTGAGGAACTCTATTGGTAAATACGCTTAAGGAGTATCATGAAAATCCATAAGATTTTTGGTAATCCACCATGGTGCCACCTCTTTTGGTTGGGTGACCTCTGACTTTGTATAAAAAAATTCATAAATAATCCAAAAATCTCTGACCTTTTTAAATATGGGTGGATTTTAAAAATTAGGAGAAGTTGGGAACCCCTAACTGTATGTTGAATTTTGGATACGCAGGTCCAACAGTTTCAAAATGTGTCCTGTTAACAAACAGACGCCCAGACAGCTGGCCAGACAACAGACCACCACTATAACTCAGATGACTGAGCTAAAAATACAAAATTTTGACCTGTTTCCTTGAATACAATTAAATCTCAAGTAGACACAGTTACATGCTGGTAAAGGTTTCCTAGCTTCAACAGTTACCATATAACATGGGTAAATATCTTTCTTGATATTTTGACAATATGCATTATGTCCTGGCCAATGACTCCTACAAATCAGGCAATATTGACATAATTTCTGGCATGTCCATAGGAAACATGCCTTATATGAACAAAACAACACTAGTGGTTTTGATATAATTAGTCAGTCTTGAAGTGTAACAATATGTTTTTAATGGAATGTGGAGGTTTTCTTAATATCTTGAAGGAACGAAGTCACAGTGACCTAATTTTTGGTTCAAGTCTGTTATGAGATCTTGGGGACATCTAACAGTATGCCAAATTTCAGATTCATAGGTCCAATGGTGTCAAACGTTGCAGCCTAACAGACAGACAGACAGACTGATGCTGACTGATCACCGAGGCTGCTGTGTGAAATTTGAACTTGAATTTAAATGGACCAAAGCATGTTGCATCTGCTGTATAAAGTTGTATATAGCCTTATATTGTTTACAAGAGGGGTAACCCAGGGGTGGGCAAAGTATGGCCTGTAGGCTACATGCAGCCTGCCAGGTGTGTTACTGTTGCCAGTAAACTTTCTTGAATTGTTATGATAATTTTTGAGGTCAAACAATATTAAACTAACATTTTGTGGCCATGTTGAAAACAGTAACAGATTATAGCTATGGAAAAAGTATTATTTTATAAATATATATATATATATATATGTTAATTAATTATGATAAAATATTTAACATGAACAAGATTTAATCATAAATTTTATAGATTTCAAATTTTGATGATCAAACAATGAGAGTTAGAAACACTGAAAATGTTAATATATAACTAACATGGACTCTATACATTTAATGAGGATGTTATGCATGTAAATAGTTTTTTTATAATCAATGTATTAGTTTTTTCTGATGTCACTAACCAGAGATCACACAGATGTTCCATGTGATCACCCCTGTATTGATCTGTTATACATCTGACATACCTGGGTAACTCCTCAAGAATCCTTTCTGACTACCAAAATACTGCCACAGGAGATTCTTATCTTCTTTGTAGTTCTCACTCCATACCTCATCCAGTCCTCCAGACCACTGTAGTCCATTGAGTATTCCATTCTCTGAAAACAAATATGTCAGAGAAACATGTTCCATAATCTCCAGTGGAACTGTCCACATGAATAGTTATAGTTGACAAGCTATCAAATTTACTTTGAATTTCACAGGTTTTTACCTTTTAAAAATCAAGGTAATATTCACAGGATTCAGTTTCAGACTACATGACAGGGTATCACCTGCTTCCTCTCATTTTAGTCCTGGTGTCAATGGTCTCATATGGTTTTGTAACTGGGGTGTTTCCATGTGTCCATCAGCGTAAATAAAAGTCACTTCAGGAGCGATTTTCACGCATAGGGTCTGCGTGAACTCAGGGATTCAGGGTAAAATGACGTCATTTCACCATCTTTTTGTGCAAGGCCTGCTTGATCCACTGTACAAATATATACGTCTGCCAGTTCACGCATATATGCGCACATGGAAACACACCTATTTTTTCATGCAAATACGCACATACGCACACATGGAAATGCTGCTTCACCTTGGGCACAGCCTTTCCAATAAGTGTGCACAGGGCTCACCTTGGGTGAGGGCTGATGGTGAATATTCTGACTGCCTCGGCTGAGAATCAAACTCACAATCTCCCAGCTTTGGGTCCTGTGCTCTACCCCTGAGCCATAGAAGCCAGTCTTTTTCTGGAATTTTTATTTCTGCTGAGCAAAGTACTTAAATGTTAAAGAGACATAATCAAGAGCAATAATATGCCTATTATTTCACATTAGCTATAAGTTCAGTGTTGCTTTATGCAAAAGTTTCCCAGCAAAATCATCCAAGAATAAAGTCTCAGCACCTCCCATATGGCTGTTTAACACCTTGTTATGGTTCTGCATGTGAGTGAACAGAGTCCACATTTGTCTGTTTACCATAACAAGGCAGGAGGTCTGATTTTGCACATGGGCAAAAGATCCCAAAAAAGGAATAGCCAAAACTGGTCCATACATACACATGGACCCTTATGTTCTCTGATATATCTCTGCTGCATAAACTTGGGATCCATGAGCCAAATGTAAATTCATTGGTGAACCTGTTGCAACAGATCTGTACGATAGATCCAGCGGCCTCACCTGAAATGACACACACAGTGTATCTGATTCCTGAGCCACTGCAACATGCAATGTTTCAGCCAGCGGGAACATTCATTACATTTTTAGGGCCAGATCAGTTGGAGCATCTCCTGCTGGACAGGTGTTGTGGCCCAGGTGATACACTGAGTCCCACACGCTGAATTTATGATGACGCCTGTAATTCCCACTTTTTTTAACACTCCTGTACAGGAGTAAGCAAACAGTTTTAGAGCAATATTTTGGCAGGTACCAATTTATTTCAAAGAGAAGACCCTATTTTTAGTATCAATACAACATGCTTTATAGGTGATTAGGCCCCTTTAATGTCATCCCTGCCCGGCTGGTACTTCATCTTACTGCTTTCATATATTTTGACAAGGACGTGCCCCATCCCCATATTCCCCCCCCCCCATATCCAGGGGGGCACGTATAACAGGAGGTTCTCTATTATGTTGAATACA
Source organism: Sipunculus nudus (assembly GCA_026874595.1). Classification (NCBI taxonomy): domain Eukaryota; kingdom Metazoa; phylum Annelida; class Sipuncula; order Golfingiida; family Sipunculidae; genus Sipunculus; species Sipunculus nudus. The sequence continues at coordinate 32,981,240 of CM049306.1, read as the reverse complement.
GTATTATCTTTATGGAGGTAACCGCCTCCATTGTTTTATGTTATCTTAAATCATTCTTAATCAAAATATGTACACCAGTAGAGCTCCATTTTGGTTTGGGACTACATGACAGAGTGGTACATAGCACTCTTTTCCTATTATGTTATTTTGTATCCTGTTGTCAACAAAGTTAGGTGTCTACCACACCTGTGGGTCCTTGGTCTTTAATCATAAACATTGCTGGGTCCCTGAGGAAATTCCCACGGACCAACTTGCTTGTGAGTAACACAGCTGGGGGCACAGCCTTCCCATTAAGCCTATGAGCGCCCACCAAGGGTTAGGGCTGACCTTGATAATCACACCCTTCCACGGCTGAGTTCTTAATTCACAACCTCCCAGAGTAATCTGGTCCTTCCACTTACCCCCATCAAATATTTCCACTGGGATGTGCACACTGGACATATTGAAGTTGACCCTCTGTTGGAAATTGGTGGAGTCCTCCCAGCCATCACCACTTGTGTTGACCTCCTTGGCCTTTTGATACACCACGTCCTGTGATGTCAGAAGTCACATGATCATGCTTTTGTTTTAAAATGAAAGAAAATTGATGAAGAGCAGCATTTACGTAGCTGTGTGAAAGTTGCTTTAACTGAACACTCTGCTTGTCCTGAAATTCCTTGCAAAGTTTAGTGTACAAAGCAAAGCAATCCCGCTTTGTTGAACCTCAGATGTACTTGTCAAAGTTTTCTGTTCCAACTTTCAAGGTTTTACTGAATATTATAAATATATTTTCAAATTAACACAGATCAATTATGAACCTGATCGATGCTTTTTAAAGAACTTGTGCTCAAAATGGACTAATCCTGGTGAAATTTCATGAAGGTTAGGTCACACTCTTAAATATCCCTTTTGAATAATGAGGGTAAAATTGTGCAAATTTCAGTAATATATGTCTAATTAATGGCGATTATTTCAATTTGATTGTCAAATCCAAAATTTATGTATGCTTTGCTTATACGCTAAGAATGATTTTCCACAAGTGTGTAGTCTGTATTCATAGTCTGCATGCATAATCTGTATCTGTACATGCAGTTTATTTTCCACAAGTATGTATGCATAGTCCCTACCCAATTTTGATAGTTTTTTTTAAAGCTATTTCACAGTAAAGTTATTGTAAATTTATATATAAGCAATAAAACCTGGGTTAAATAAATTTCTATGATATTGCTTATTTTAAAACGATTTCAGCAAAATTACAAACATTTGGAAATATTCTTTATGTATGATAGCCAAGGACAAAACAACAAAACTCTAATATGAATGATCCCAGAAATAACTTTATTACCAGTTTAATTATTACTTCCACAAATTACATTAAGACTGGTTGAATAAAGAATTTTCATACTGCAGTGCCTCAACAGTGAACCATGCTAAAAACTGAAAATGATAAGGTGACCGTTATAGTAAGTGTAATGAGCAAAAAATCACTCCTAGAAATGTGCAAATAGACTATATGCTTACTGACTATGCACACAGACAATAAATATGCATGAATGGAAAGACCCAGTTAACAAAGGACCCATGGGTCTCAACGCTCAGCTGAATTTGTCTATATTTTTAAAGACATTTTTCAAAATGACAATCCTGTGACCTTAAACAATCACCTTGTGACCATAAAATCTGAGAACTTATTATCCTTGGACTTGCAGCATTAAGGTTATTGTAACAATCTTTTAAAAAAAGTGGGTCCAGTAAACTTGACCTCTGACGTAATAAACTCAAAACTACAGATTTCCTCACTTTGGGCAAGTTAGCCATGTGTGAAAGATGGAAAGTTTGGTATGAAAAGTCTGGCTTGAAATGCATACACATTCTTTTAAAAGAAATGGGTCCTGTGACATTGACCTTTGGTTCTTACTTTAGTGGTGAGCCATATAAAAGTTAAGTTTTGAAATTAATATGTTGAACTAATCTGGAGTTATCATCTGGAAACTAATTTAGGAACAGATGACCCCTGTGACCTTGACCTTTGACCTACGCTCCCGAGGCAGCGGAAATCTTGTGCTTCTAAAGAAGCAACTGATTTTCACGCTGCCAGCTTTGACCGTTAATGATATCCACTGAAATAAACGTGCGTACGATGTGACAAGCAGCCAATCAGATGCCAATAAACAAACACTCGACAGGCATCCTGGCTCCGCCCAATGCCGCGCTTCAAGAGCTGCTTGATGAGTTTCCAGTTGAATTTAAATTGCTCCCTCTGCATTCTTGCATCATCGACCGATTCGATTATGACATTATGACTGTGTTAGCGTAGCCATGTATCTGTTGTCTGCAGAACTGAAACCAGCCAGCGAGGTGTGCATGCAGCCTTTGTTGTTACGTTTCGTTTGAATTACAGCTCACCGGCCGAGCATCCCTTGTGCCCAAGGCCCTAAGCAAACCACGTCAGGGGCAATTCTCTCTGAGCCTGTGGCCTGTCCAGACGGTTACGCTGGGGGATGAGCTGTCACTCAAAAAGAAATGAATATGATTGGCTCTGTGTATTCCTCGCTTGGCTTTGTCTTCCAGCACAAGGTCTCATTTGATTGGACAACTAGATGTGCCAGAACGACACGAATGCCCCCTCCTGGGGCAAATTAGAAACATTTGTAAAATTTTGAAAAATTTTTTAGGTTTAGGAGGTGTTGTATGGTCAAAAGTAGGTCAACAAGGGCAAAATGCAATCTTGATCTGTAACAGGTCATTATCAAGCAACACACCAAAAATCAGGCAAATATCTGCAGGCATTGTGAAAAAAAGTCTGTACATGTGTATTTGTCTTGAAATTTCATATTTTTCATGAAATTTTCTATGTTCAGGAGCCGTAAAACAGTCAAAAGTAGGTCAACCGGGACGAAACGCCAACTCAATATGTAACTGGTCTATATCTGCCAACACACTAAAAATCAGGCCAATATCTGCAGGCATTGCGAAAAAAAGTTCGTACATGTGTATCTGTCATGAATATTTCTATTTTTCATGAAATTTTCTAAGTTAAGGAGGCGTAAAATGTTCAAAAGTAGGTCAAATGGGACAAAACGCGAACTCGATCTGTAACTGGTCATTATCTGTCCACACACAAAAAATCAGGCCAATATCTGCAGGCATTGCGAAAAAAAGTCCCTACATGTGTATTTGTCATGAAAATTTCTATTTTTCATGAAATTTTCTAAGTTTAGTAGCGGTAAAACAGTCAAAAGTAGGTCAACCCGGACAAAACGGGAACTTGATCTGTAACTGGTCATTATCTGCCTACACACCAAACATCAGGCCAATATCTGCAGGCATTGCGAAAAAAAGTCCGTACATTTGTATTTGTCATGAAAATTTCTATTTTTCATGAAATTTTCTAAGTTTAGGAGCCTTAAACGGTCAAAAGTAGGTCAACCGGGACGAAACGCGAACTCTATCTGTAACTGGTCTATATCTGCCCACACACCAAAAATCAGGCCAATATCTGCAGGCATTGCGAAAAAAAGTCCGTACAACTGTTTGATATCGGAATGACGGCAGGACGGAAGGATGGAAGGACAGAATGACGGACATGGGTAAAACTATATGCCCCAGCCACTTTGTGGCGGGGGCATAAAAATACAGTGCTCCCCTCTGGTGTTGCAATTCAGGATATGAGGTCATAACAAACAGCGCCTTACAATATAGGAAGTAGCCCTATAGGTAAAGCGCTGTGTAAAGAGCGTACCTTTGACCTTGTCACCCCAAATTCATTTATGCTTTCCCAATACTGGCCAGTCAGCTAAATGTACAAGATGAAAAGTTTTGGATGAATAGCTTGGCTTAATATGTAGCCATAACATTTTTTAGGACACCATATGACATTGGCCGGACACCTGAACGGACTATGAACAAAGCACCATTCCTATACTTCAGTTTACTTTTAGTCATCTGAGCTAAAAAATGGGGACTAAGCATGTGGAATACAGATACAGACTATGCACTAATGGCAAACCAACTCAGCAAGACTGCTTCTTGTCTGTATCTGAATCAGCATACCAATTTGAAGAACAATCCATGAATCTACTGTTGAGAGAATAAGCAAGATTTCTGTGAGTTAAAAGTCTCAAAATAGAAGTAAAATGTGTTATCAATTTAATTTTAATAACAGCTGGCAGCATGGTTTGTCTGACTCTTTTAAACTAACCATGATCAATTGGCATTCAAAATTTTAAGGTAATCCATACATCTACCAAAGAGAAACTGACATAACTGCAGTAATCTGCACCCTTACTAATGCACCCTTAATCTCATGTCTCCTTTAACCCTTTCAAAGATGTACAAAAAGCTACATTTTCAATGACAGTCCATGCAAAAAATACAATTTTGACCAATTGGTTTCAAATTTCAGTTTATAAAAGATCCTTGTGTGTACAAGGTGTGAAAACTGAATCAACAGTGCTTACAGGAAGAAAATGTGCCGTGGTCAAATTTTGCAAAATTTAAGGTACTTATTTTTCATTAAAGCTAATAGCTAAAATATTTACAAACTTTTTATCTTATCTCTGGTATACTAGTAAACTAATGTCATTATACTTATCTGCTTGAAAATAAGCTCTCCAGCTAAAAAAAAAATGTTAACTGTGTAAATATATTTCCCGAGGTTTGACAAAATGCATTATGCTTGCACATAACATATAGAAACTAGAATATGGGTAGTCGGCAAGCAACTACATGTATCCACCAAAATCAAAGTAGGACAGGTGAAGTGAGGCATGGATTAAGTGGTAAGGGGAAATAGAGTTAGATGTGTTACATATTAGCATTGATGTCTGCCACGTAAACATGACTGCAGGTGGTGCCACTGTTACTTGAACGAGAAACTATCCAAGATATATACACATGCAAAATTTCGGGTGAAAAAGTCAAACCACTGCCAAAATATGAGTGATTTTATCCCACAGCAGACAAACAGATCATGCAAAAATGATTCCAGGTGGCGCCACCAGTTTCTTGTATGATAAAGAGCTATGTTAGATCCAAACACATGCATCACTTCAAGTAGGTACATCAAACCAGTACGGAGATATTAGAATGGATATCTGCAGTATAAAAGTGAATGTAGGTGGCCCCATCTGTCATAAAATCAAGAAAGCTATCAAGGATGTATACGCATGCCACATTTCAGGTGAATAAGTCAAACCACTGCAGAGATGTGAGTGATTTTAGCCCAAGTCAAATGAACAGATGGATGCTGAGCAAAATGGTTGCAGGTGGCGCCACCAGTTTCTTGTATAAAAAAGAGCTATGTGAGATCTAAACACATGCAAATTTTTAGGAACATGCGTCAAACCAGTCCGGAGATATAAGCATGGATTGCTGCAGCGTGAATGTGCATGTAGGTGGCGCCACCTGTCACAAAATTAAGAAAGCTTTCCAGGATGTATAGGCATGCCACATTTCAGGTGAATAATCGAACCACTGCAGAGATATGAGTGATTTTAACCCAAGGCAAACGAACAGATGGACGCTATGCAAAAATGGTTGCAGGTGGCGCCACCATTTTTGTATATGTTATTAAGCTATTCAAGGGCTACATTTGTGTAAAAAAATTTTCCTGACTGTTCAAACAAGTCCGAAGATATGTGGGTTATTGTGTCAAAACAGACGTACAGATGGATGCTGCAGAAAGGAAAGCTCAGAGGTCAACATGGAATGGATAGGTAGCAGTTCACATGTGACCCGATAATTGGTGTAAGTTTCAGAAAAATTGGTCCAGTAGTCTCAGATGAGTTCTCCGGTAACGAATACGGCAGCAGCGGAACCCTGGTCAAAAACAGTGTCCGCAAAACTTCATTTTGGCGGATACAATGAAACAATGCTGACATAATTTCTGGTATGTAAATAGGAATTATATAGAGGAATGGTTATATTAAATATGATCAATATCAGATGAGTGGTTTTGATATTATGGAGTTTTGAAGTGTAACAATTTTTTTAATGGAAAATTGAGGTTTTTCCTCCAGTCCTTAATATCTTAAGTAAGTGCCCCAATTTTTAGTATAGTATTAGATTTTGGGGAAATCTAACTGTATTCCCAATTTCAGAATCATAGCTCCAATGGTTGCCAAATTTTTCCAGTTTATTGGATGGAAGGAGAAGACAGACAGATGGACAGCTGATGGACAAAGGACCATAGCTATAGCTCAGTTGACTAAAGTCAGCTGAGCTCAAAAACATTTTGCAGCAAATACTGCATCATGGTTGTAAAATCAAACAAGAAGAAATAACACACATCCATAAATAAATCAGGCAAACACAAAATATGCCTGTTTTATCAACCAACATAATGTCTCCATTAAGGAGCTTCCCCTATCAAATATTTATAAGCTGATTCACTGGAAAAGCCTAGTCACCACCATCAATTATAGCCCCTGAATCAACAGGTGTATGAATCCGCTCAATCTGACCCTGGCTCAGCCTCAGACCAGGTCGTCAAATCCTCTTCGTCAAAGATCAATAGCTCCAGCTGGGGAGTTGATAACAGGTGGACACACAGCCAAGTATAAGGCAAGTTAAATGAACAATAATAAAGTCAATATCAGATGCTGTTTGCTGATATCTGGACCTGTATCAGGGCTCAGTATTACAGGAATACACTTTCAATATGACAGAGTGAATATATTCCTGGAACAAATATGCATATTGCATGAGTTATATTACAGTGAAAGTAAGAAAAGAAATACCCATCATACAGGTATTCCAAAATCCCTTACATTTCTAGCTGTGTTCTAAAAATACTGGTTCCTGGTAAGATACCAGTTTATCAAATAATTAAGTGATTCCCTATTATCACTCAGTTGTTATCAGAGGCTCACAGTGATCGCTTAGCACTTACAAATATCTACCTGTAGTCTCTATTTGACACTTAGCAATATTCATATGTTATATATAAGCAGGGCTTTCAATAGAAAGAGTTTGAAGAGTCTGCGATGTTCAGGCCAAAATGTTGAAGATTCCCATCTGAGTTTGGTGCCTCCCAATGGGAGATAATATGTGACACAAGATCATTGTTGTATTTTATGTTGTTGTCGTTTCATTTTATGATTAATATTTGTGTCATTATATGATTACTTGCTTAAAGTGAATTGTAAGGGTTAGTTGTCAGTGCAGTGTTCACACAACTGACTTGTTTGACTGAGAAAGCCGACTTTATTCACTGACTGTTACAAAGGCATTACTTGATCCTCTTGGTCCTAAAGTCAGAAACTTGCGCATTTCATAGGACCCTTAGAGCTAAGTGTCCAAAAGAGATTTAGAATGTCATAGACACTTATCCCTGCAATCCTGAAAGCCCTGTATGAGGTACATTCATTATGTTCACTAAACACAGAGATTACATGCAAAAAATGTGTTCAAGAATCTATGGCTTCATAAAACTCTGGACAGTTATGTAATCTGAAATTTTAACTCAAAATTTATAATTTTGATTGTTTTCCAAGAGATTGAGTTCCTTTTCACATTATGTGTTTTGTATGTACCAGCATAAGCAGCAATATGAGTGTAATACAGTGAAACCTGTGTTGTAAGACCACCTATGGGACAGTCCAAAAGTAAGTGGTCATACTGGAAAGGTCAATTTAATTATAACTATTGTGAATGCATTTGGTTCACTCAAGGGTGGTCTTTATAATTCAGGTGGTCTGATTAGACAAGTGGTCTTTCAGACAGGTTCCCCTGTATTTTAAGTACTTTCTTTACTCTGCTGTTAGTCTATGAGGCCACAGCAAAGAACACTTGGTTTCAGCAGTGAAAATAACAGCTGAAAAAGATGTTTTGTCTGGCTAGATGCTCTTGTATGTGAAATGATGAGCCTTGTTTTAGTTTTACCATAAATATAATATTAATGTACAAGTAGGCATCAATTTGTATAATAACATCAGGTCTGCACAATAATAGTCAGTTTACCTGGTGGTTGTGTTACACAATACATCAATCTTTTTATCTTGATATATTGGTGTACTGGCATATCATTACAGTTCCAATGAACAAAATTCTTTACTGCCAGAAAGCTCTGTAACAATTGCTCATACTGGAGGGAATAGCCATTTTATCTGGGAGGTTACCATGTTGGATTTTAACAATTTTGGTACATATATTCAGTGGTTTCTGCCTGAGTGAACCAAAAGCACTCACAATAGTAAGAAATGACCTTTCTAATAAGACCATGCACCTGGAATTAAGACAACTTTGGTCAGTCCAATGGGTGGTCTTATAACACAGGTTGCACTGTATTATTTATTGAAGCTGAGATATGAGAAGCTAAGAAGTGAAGACAAGAATGAGGTTCTTTTGCCAAGCTCCCTAAGCTCCATATTGGCCTCCCATCCCAAAATTCGAGGGGAAAAAATTCAGTCTACTTCAAAAAGCTCAGCATTCACATATAATTTCTATTCTGGCTGATTTGAACTTGAAGATTATGGTCAAACTCACCAATTTTTTAACACTTGAGATATGTTGGTAGAAACATTTCATGACTTGAGTTTCATTGAAATATACTGAGTGGTTCAAAAGTCATCGGGTTCACAAAAACTTCTATTTCGACCAACTGACCTTTACAATGAAGTTCAAGATTAATAGATTTCAAGTTTGTCTGAGATATTGCTTGAAACGATTTAAATTTCATGGAAAAATATTGAGTCATTCAAAAGTTATCGTATTTACAAGAAATGACACAGACGAGGCCGAAGACTGACAACAGACCAAACACTATAATTCACCAAAGTGTTATCATAAATGGGCCTGGGGCAAAAAGTACAACCTGTAGCCATTAATGATTCTCTTTCAATTCAGCAAGGACTTTTGTAGTTTTTTAAAATATCATTCTCGACTTGTAGTGAGAATTAAACATACCTATCAAAGGTGTCTTATATTATTTAACTAGAAAACACTGTATCTGACATATTTGTAACTTTGCAACTTGTATGCTAAAAACAGAACCGGTTGTAACACAGGATTATCATCATTTACCATAAACTTCGCCCTTTTGAACAGCTATTTCGTCATTTTATAAACTGGATTAGTATGTGCTTGGGAAAATAAAAACAAGGGACCTATGGGTCACTGTGCTCAGCTGACGTTAACCTTGAAGGTAAAAATCTAAAATAATATCAAATGGAGATAAAGTGTAAGAGGAAGAGGTAATAAAGGCCATGGTTGGTTTATATGATTGGTTTGTATTGATGAGCAAGAAATTGTTGCAAAAAATATTTTGTGACCTGACCATGTGTTTCCTACTGTTGAAACTAAAGCATTTGAGCAGTTTGTGAACAAATGATCTGTACTATTACCATGATCATTAGTTGGTTTTTCGATTAACTGTTGACATTTCAGTAGTTTACACATTTGTTCAATTGAATCTATTTTTTGTATAATATATATTATTAAATATATATGTATTTTTTTTATGAAATGTATACAGTTGAAATATAGCTAATTAACAATTAACAGGGCAAACAAAGCCTGATCTCAAATTCTGCTGAGGCAGGAAAATAATGAACAAATGTTTGTATTAAATCCTGATTTTTTTATCACATCAATTATTTTCTAATTTAAGTTTATATTTCTATACATTTCCAATTTAACATATATATCTGAATATAAAAGTTGATTCATAATTCTCAATTGCATCATCATAAATCTCAATCTTGTCAGATAACACCACATCATGCATACAAATGTTTATTTATTTTTTACCACAAAAATATATCTTTTAAATCTGCAAAACAATAAATATCTAAAAATAATACTTGATTTAGATTTCACAATTTTTAATTGTGTCTTTATTTATCCATAATGTGCTTCATATTTTATAATAATTTAAGCATACTGATAGGTTCAATTATATTTGTTAAAATCATTTAAAAGAAAATTGATTTCTTTAAAAATGCTACATTACACAACATTGCATCTTCTGGAATACATCTTGCATTATTTTTTTAAGGAAAGTTTTTGCATATCGGAGTGGAAACAGCATTACAATTAAGGAGATACAGTGAAAACAATAACAATTACCGCATAACACTTGGTGGGTGGGTTTGGGGTGTGATTACACTTGGGTGGTGTGATTGGGGTGGTGGTATGAGAGAATAACTGTACACCTGTCACAGCAGGGGATCTCCCCCCCCCCCCCCCCCCCCCCCCCCCCGGTGACTGTAACAAATCAGAAACCCTGGCATAGCTGACTTCCAGTGACCTGGAGTGGGACCCTGCATCTGTAATCAAAGCAAGTGACTACAGAAAAAAATCAATAACTAACTTAATTTTCAAGCTTTTATTTTCAAATTTCAGATTTAGACAAACTAAATATTTATGTTTACATGCTGTGAAAATTAAATCAATGGTGCTTACAGGTAAAAAACGTGCCATGGTCAAAGTTGGGCAAAATTTAAGGTACTGATTTATTTTTTATGCTAATAACTTAAAAAATTTACAAAATTCAGATCTAATTTTGGGTTAACAATTGAATCTTAATTAAACATAGTTATATACTTGAGAAAATAGACTCTAGTTTCAAAATTTTTCATGTTAAGAGAGTTATTATTTTTCCTGATTTTTTAAAAAGTCCATTATGTTTGGGCCCATAACTTAAAGAATTTATACATTACAGACTTAATTTCTGGCATGTACATAGGAACTATATAGTGGAATATTTATGGTAAATATGAGGAAAAACAGATGATTGGTTTTGATATTAGGCAGTCCTGAAGTGTGAAAATAGGATTTTAATAAAAAATTGAGGTTTTTCCTTAATTTCTCAAATGGAACGAAGTCGCAAAGACCCAGTTTTCGGCTTGGTAGGAGATCTTGGGGACATCTAACATTATGCTGAATTTTGGATTCCTAGGTCTTACGGTTTCAAAACGTGCCACATCTACGGACGGACGGATGGACGGACAGACGGACGGACGACGGACAATGGACCACGACTATAGCTCAGATGACTTATAGTCAGCTGAGCTAACAAGCCATGTAGGACACAAAAGAGATTTTAGACCATGCATTATTCGACAGGTTTAAAACTTGCATACAATTAGGACAGGAAGATATGCTGTCACATGGATCTTTCACATTTCATGAGTACAGGACACATATGAACTGCATATGCTGTTATGTCAATGTTGTCTTTGTCTCTGTGTGGATAAAGTTTCTTTTTACCATCTATTTAAATATTAGTTTTATTATACATTAATTCATGTGAAGGAAGTTACCTCGGAGCACTTCTCTTTAGAACTAGAGGCAGGTTCCAGTGAGTCTGGACCCCCCCCCCCCAAAAAAAAACCAAAATTTTTCTGCTTAGAACCCCACTTTTCCAGACTGGAGGACATTAATAAGGTGTTTTATTAACTCTTCCTGGACTGAACTTTTCCTTTTCAAAAAGTCCTGGATCCACCTGGGCACACCTGTTAACTTACCTCTTTCTTGAGATTTTTGTCCCACTTGTGCTTGGCAGCAAGCTCCTCTGCTTTACTAGCAGATTTCTGAAATAAAAATCAATTTGTTAAAAAGAGCACACAATATGATGCTAGAATTGATTTTATTTGTACAAACTTTGGAATAAGAAAATCAGGAACAGCAAAGGACTTCAATTAGAAACACAATGGAACTGTATGTCACTTTTGATAATTTGGACTTCTTGTATTCAAAAATGAAAAGCAGGGTTTTCACTAAGTGTGTTTTAATAATTGGACACTCAATGTGTTGAATTGACAGTTTTCAATTAAGTGAACACTGATTCATGATTCCTGAATTAAATATTCTCTGATTATTTCCATTTTCAAGAGGCACAGCTATCTGGAACAAAAACTTTTTGTTTTGAGAGACTAAGGTTGATGTTGTAATTAATAAGGAAATTAAGACATTAAGAGGACCATAACAGGTTCTATTATTAGTTTGTTCTCCATAAAAATGATCAGAGCTTCCTAATGCAGGAAACTACTATGTTTCAATAACATAATATGTTTTAATATTAAATAATTTGATGTGAAATAATGAAATTGATAACTGAATCAATGCCAATCTAATCAAAACTGAATAAAAGAGCCCCAATAACAAAGCTCCTCCCGCAGCAGTTATACATTGTAGTCATACCAGATGGCTTCTATGTATAGCAAGGTTCTCTGGGATACAGTTACAACACCTGGATTACTAGGGCATGTAAAATTCATGTAGAACAAGTGAAAGTTAAAATATTACTTTCCTGACTAAGCAAGTACATGTGGTTTGATTACACTGGTTCTGGCACAGGTCCAAGAATCAGACAAAAGAGAGCAGGTGTCACATGGTTTAAATTTGGAGCTGGATGCACAATGTGATACCACACTCTAATTGGTCTGATTAAAATCCTTTGCTATATGCCACCCTAGTGGTGTAACCCAGAGAACCTTGCTTTTCAAAGCGGCAGTAAAAACAAGAGAAAATCTTGGATAACTGCATTGTATAACTGCTGTGTAAATAGCATAACTTAAGACATAAAAGTGAAATACTACGAATGTACTTTTTTAAATACAACTCCCCAAATAAGTTAAGTGACAACAGACTGAAATTACATGCAATATACTGAAACCTGTTGCATGTGTGCACAATCTGTCAGTGCAATCTGATTGCAAAATTATTCCATATCTTGCATATTTGAGCACATGCTGCAAGTTACAGAATTAATTTTATCTTAATGAAACATCTGCTACACATTCAACAATGTCAGACTTCATTCCCCAATCAGGCCATTGAGACTGAAGTAACTCAATGCGTTAAACAAACAGGGATGCTCAACACTATGTGAGATTAAAACACACACAGGTGACATTTTTCCCAAGTATTTCTTAATCATGTATGTGAATTTTCCAGACTTTCTTATAATAAACAAAACATTTTCAATTTTGTAGGGGAAAAAACTTTTCACTTCATATTCATGACTTAATCAGTTAATACTGAACAGACAGACACATATGTATATATACAGACATGTTATTTGATAAACAGACACATTATTTCAGTATACATTCTACATCTGGATCTAGACCCAAGTATTTTGTGCCAAGGCCGAAAAAAATACTATTGTGCAAATAAATTTGCAGACAGACCAGAATATGAAAACCCAGCACAAGCTTATCAACATCTTTCTATCATCTGCTTGAAATGGACATGGAAGAGAGCTGTGATGATGTCACATATATTCAACTTTTAATGTACCTTACTTTGAAAAAAGGTGCCCTACATTTATTCAACATATCATTAAAAAATCATTAAATGAACAACAGTAACTCTCAAAATATAAAATGTCTACAAGACCAGTGTTCTTAAATCACTCAGGATAATTTCCATAAAAAAAAAGAAAAAAATAATGATATATGGGATCATACCAGTACATGTATATCATTGTACTCAACATAACAGCTTTAGGGATGGAATATTAATCATTAGATTTATATTCTCTCTGACAAAAAAATATTTCCATATTTAATGTCATAATTCAAGTGAAACTCACAATTGCAATGAAAACAATACACAGTTATAACTGAATATTGCCCAAGGTAGTCCATTTGTACTGAATTAATGATAAACTGTCAACAGAATTACTTTTGCAGTCACCCCGAGGAAACCATCAGAAAAAAAAAGAGGCAGAAAATGCTCTTGACACTGATGGCAGTGACTAACACACTCTGACTTCCAGGTTTGAATTATTTATACGGCTCTGTCTGGCTGGAGCGAGAAAGCTGTTAACAGAGTGATGACAGGCTTCATATACTCATCAAACAGTTTGATGGCATGACCTAAAATATTTTAGCAGGCATTTTTAATTTGATAGAGAAAGATTACTGACAGACATGGCTGGCTTTTGCCTTACATACACAGTGACATCCAGTCCTACGTGGAATTACCTCTGAATGTAGTGTTAGTCACTGTTTTGAAGTTACCCTTCTATAGAAGATTTCTGCATTAATTTACTCAAGTGACAATCGATAATAACAATATAACATTCTTTAGTATTGGTCTGGTTTATTTTAATTCATAAAACCGGGCTCCATAAAAGATTAAACTAGAATGGCTATGTGTTTGCAGATATATGCTCCCCCTATGGGCCATCCCAAAATATTAGGGGTATAATATCTAAAAACAATGATTCTAGATTTCAACAGATTTTACTTTGAAGTTAAAGGTCACCACTCCAATGAAATTTTGGCAGAGAGAACTTATAAAATGAAAGCAAATGCAGATGGCGCAAAATAAAGCTCAATCCCACAACATTTAATATGAGACAGATTTTTGTATTAAATATGGCAATGGTAGCTCTTGCTATTCCTGAGAAAATAAGGGTTAATATACTTATGACCCTCGTACAAAAAATAAGGTTGATGCATGAGGCGCCACTGATATCTCGATTTGATATATGAGTCATGTGGTCAACATTTGCATAATATTAGGTGATGATAACTCCAGCTGTTTCTGATATTGTCATTTTAGTATTCCTTTTTTTGGCCAAATGACATTTGTCATGAAGTTAAGCTTCCTTTAACTCAGCCAAAATTCACTGAACTGGAACCATTCAAACAAACATGAGAGAGATTGTTCCAGAGATATTCCTGTTAAATATTTAGCTGGACAGATTTAGAGAAGAAGGTTTTTATTTTGTTAAGCCTTTTCCCTATTAAATCTTAGTAAATGCAGATAGCAAAAATATAAGCAAAATTTGATAGAGTTTTTTAAATGACTGATTTTTTACATAAAATTTGGTAATGCTATGCACCTGCCATTTTTGAGATAGTATGGGTTAATGAACCATGCCATACCATCGCATAAGCTCACAGGTTTGCTAAAAAGGTCAGGCTCTACAGCAGCACAACCCAGTACAAGAACATCAAATGTGTACCATACATCTGCTTAGTAAAACAGATTCTATCTGCTAATCTGTTGTGATTATAATGTACTTTGATCCTTTTTTTCCAGTATCTTCATGAACATCTCCCTTCTCTTGGTGCTTTTACTTACCTTCTCTAGTTTCATTCTGTGTCTGTGATTCAGCTGTTTAAGGCTATCGTGTGTTGCAAATAAAAGATATCAATTTTGATCTATTGAATTATTTTCCAAATTTTTTAAATCAACTTAATACCTTACAATATCGGGCTGATATATCAAATTCCTCTGGAGAAATAAGCAGGCACATACACTGAGCAAAAGTCATAGTAGGTGGCAACACCTGCCTTGTGAATGAGAAAGCCATCAAAGACGCATAGACAGGTCAAAATATCATGCAAATACATCAAACTTCTCGAGTTTGATGCACTGGGCTGACCAGGCTAAGTTGAGAAAAGTACTTGCCCCGAGTGAACTGTGACGAATTGCTGGCTCAAGCTACTGCACTGGGGAACTCTTGACCTGCACCTGGCTAGACTGAGTGAACTTTTGACCTGTACCTGGCTGCACTGAGTGAACTCTTGACCTGTTGCATAATCTGACACAGCTGGCAGTCTGCCAAAGCTATAAATAGATCCAGGCTGAACTTTGGTACCAAATTTGATGCAGTGGGCAGTCTGCCAAAGCTATAAATAGAATCCAGCTACTGCACTGAGTGAACTCTTGACCTATACCTGGCTGCACTGAGTGAACTCTTGACCTGTTGCCTAACCTGATACAGTTGGCAGTCTGCCAAAGCTATAAATAGATCCAGGCTGACCTTTGGCCTGTTGCAAAATCTGAAATAGTTGGCAGTCTGCCAAGCTATTTAACCTGAAATCTAGTGGCATGATGTTATAGATGCGGATAAACTGGTGGCAGGCTAGATGTAACTGCTTCACACAGCTCACATACATGGTAAAATGACTCAATTCAATCTCCATAATTCAGCAAAAAATCAGTCATGTAGAACCATTAAAGACAATTATTATGAAAATTATTGTGGGGATTATTCTTGTAAAATATTAAACAAATTGACTTCAGTGTCATCAGTAGAAAAAGTTTTGCAGTTTTGTCACACATATAGGAAGATACAGCAAACTGGCTAAGTTCAGCTTCCCGTAACTCAGCCAAAAAGCACTGAGCCAAAACCATTTGAACAAACTTGAATTAACAGCATCTGAGGATAATTAATGTGTGAGATTTAAGAATGTGGCCCAGTGCTTTTTGAGAAGACCTTTGTAGCCACTGAGCTAAAATGGGGTGTAATGGCATATGACTAAATTCAGCTTCCCATAACTCAGCCAAAAGTCACTAAACAGAGACCATTTGATCAAACTCCAGAAAGCCCTACCCTTGGATCATTTCTGTGCAATATTAAACAATTTGGCCATTTCGTTTCAGAGAAGAATTTATTTGTAGCTGTCAGTGTGATACGGGCACTCATGACCCCGTACAAAAAAGGCCGATGCAGGTGGCGCCACCAATACCTCAATTTCAGATATGACTCATGTGACTAACATTGGCATAAAATTTGGTGATGATAGCTCCAGCTGTTTCTGAGATTTAAATTTTAATATGCTTTTTTGCACAGTTAACAAAGTTCAACCTCCTGTAACTCAGCCAAAAATCTCCGATCTGGAACCATTCGAACAAACTTGAGATCATTTCTGTGAAATATTGGACAATTTGGCTGGACAGTTTCAGAGAAGAAGATTTTTAAAGTTTTTTTTAGCTTTTTCCCTATAAAATCTAAGAAAATGCAGTTAGAAAAAAAATAAACAAAATTCGATATAGTTTTTTGGATGACTGAATATTTGCAAAAAATTTGGTGATGCTAGCTCCTGCTGTTTTTGAGATAGCTATGGTTAACGTACAGACGGCGCACGACACACGACACACGACGGACGACGGACGACGCCGCACCATCGCATAAGCTCACAGGTTCGCTAAAAATGCAATTAGCCAAAAAATAAGCAAAATCTGATAGAGTTTTTCAGATGGCTAACTTGTTGCATAAAATTTTGTGATGCTAGCGCCTGTCAGTTTCGAGATAGTATTGGTTAACGTACAGATGACAGACAACGAATGCCAAACAACGGATGCAGGACAATGCCACACCATTGCATTAGCTCACAGGTTCACTAAGATCTTGCAAACATCAGTCTGAAAAGAATTCTATTCAACATACTGTTCACTAAATTTCCTTAGCTCCAAGGAATCCTTGCATATGAATTGAAGGCTAAAGTGTTCTTTTTTTCAGTGACTTATCTGAAAGAAAATGAAAAAGGCCTATTTGGAGCACAGAAAGTTACTAAAAAGATGTGGCGCCACCTGCAGGTTATAATCACATGTCAATCATGTGCTGAGTAAGTCTGGTAAGTAAATTTGATGAAGAAAGTAACAAGGGTTTTAGAGATATGTGGTAAAAGGATAAGGCAGGATGGATGGACAGATGGAAAGACAGACTCAGAAAAGTTTAGTAGTCCTCCCTCTTTTAGATGGAGGAGCACAGTATTCTCATGGCTGGGATAACAAAAGTTAAACCTATGAGTGCTGTTCAGTGGTAGAAAATGAGAATACAACTGTACTTCACTGCAGGTGTTAATTGTATCCGCCAAAACAGAAATTTGCAGATACTATGTTTTCAGTCAGACGCCACCGCGTAGGTGTCCGGAGAACTCCTCCGTAACCGCTGGGCAGATTTTTACAAAACCCGGGATAATGTTCGGGTCACATGTGAACTGCTGCGCCCTGACTTTGTTTTGACCTCTGACCTTTCCTCTGCGCTCTGCCTCTCTTTGTGCGTCTGTTTCCACACATAAAACCACATATCTCGGGGAACCATTTGACTGATCAGGCTTAAAATTTTACACAAATGTAGCCCTTGGATAGCTTAATAACATAAACTTAAAATGGTGCCACCTGCAACCATTTTTGAACTGTGTCCATCTGTTCATCTGCCTTGGATAAAATCAGTCATGTCTCTGCATTGGTTGGACTTATCCACCTGAAATTCGGCATGTGTATACATCCTGGATAGCTTTTTCGACTTTGTGACAGGTAGCACCACCTACATTCACTTTTACGCTGCAGATATCCAAGCTCATATCTCGGGAACCGTTTGACCGATCAGGCTAAAAATTTTATACAAATGTAGCCCTTGGATATGTTTATAACATACACTAAAAATGGTGGCACCACCTGCAACCATTTTTGCACAGCGTCCGTCTGTTTGTCTGCCATGGGATAAAATCACTCTTATCTGCCTAAAGATTTTGTGTGTTTATACATCTTGGATTGCTTTCTCGATTTTTTTTGGCAGGTGGCACCACTTACATTTATGTGACAGCTTTCTGCATTTGTGGTAGGTGGCGCAACCTACATATACAATTTGGCTGCAGACATCCATGCAAATATGCAACACACCTCACTCTATTTTCCCTTGCCACTCAATCCATGCCTCACTTCACCTGTTCCACTTTGATTTCAGCGGATACACGTAGTCACTTGTCGACTACCCGTATTCTAATTTAAACAAGGGACCCTTGGGTCATGGCGCTCAACTGTTACATATGAATAAAAAAATATGATTTAGAAATGAGGCACATGCTTGTTTTGTGTGGAAATAAATATAAGCTGTATTATGAGCTGTGGGTGTTTAGCTTGTGTATGATTTTGATAGTTTATCTTTGGAGACACGGAAGAGGATTGATTTCATTTATTTTATTAACAAATGGAGTGCTATTGTCACACAGTTTTGACTTGGCCATATAACTTATAAGCAGAACATATAATATAAGAGTTTAACTATTTATTAAAAATAATTACAAATTGTCCCAAATATAATTTTTATTAAAAATAATAAGAGAATCGTATGATTTTGTAAAATAAAATACAACTGATATGATTATTAAAATAATATCAAAGAATATATTCATGAATGCATTCATGAATTCATTTTGAAAGTATTTGCACTGGTAATCATATACTTTCATTTTTACCTGAATTCCCATTCTTATGCAAGAAATTTTATAATCGAGTACATATTCATATTTGTATTCAAATACATTTGCAAAGTATTCGCACCATGTCTGGTATTTATTCAGTTATTCACCAAACAATGATGTTGAGAGTCCAGAATATACAAAATTCACTCATTTAAATAATGATCATAAGTACCTGGTTTTATGGCTTTTATTCATATTAAAAAAAATTAATGTAATATATTCATTTTGGACTAATTTCACATCAATGTATACACTAGACATAGCAGGAATCTAGATTAATATTATCAACTGCATCTTTGGCTATCATTAATTTCCTTCATATGATCCCTAATGATTAGTAATGAATAATATGATTTATTTTTTATCATTAAAATTGAACTGAAAAATACCATAGGTGACTGCATGGTGTTATTTGGAATACGTGACATTCTATCAATCAATACAAGATTCTTATATCATCATGAACTGCAAGTTAATTTCCTGTTATTATCAACTAACAAATTCCTTTTCAATTTGTTATTAAAAACCAATAAAAATTTATTAATTTATTGTTTGTTGTTATGTTGTTAGTTAAAACTACTAGATGAGTTGGGTTGGACACCTGGATCAACTGTGGCTTGCCATAAGCTGCCTGGCTGCCCCAGTGTATGCCTCACATCAAGCGTGCATAACTTGATGAAAGGTCAACAAGGTCAACATACAGGTGACTCAAGAGAGTCTGGGGAGAGCTAAGTTCTGACATGGTCTCATAAAAAAATTAATAAAAGCTACAATTTTTGGCCAATTTCTTTCAGCTTTCTAAACTACAAAGCTGAAATCCTTATGTGTGCATGATATGAAAATTATATCAACATTGTTCACAGGAAACAAACATGCCATGGTCAAAGTTTGCCAAAATTTAAGGTACTAATTTTATATTTATACTAATAACTTATAAAATTTGAAAATTCAGAACTAATTTTGGGTATTCAATTGAATCTTGATAAAATAATGTTACATCCCTGACAAAAAATCTCTAGCTTAAGCAATCCTCTTGTTAAACGAATAAATATATTTCTTGATTATTTACAAAGTGCATTATGTTTGGGCCCATAACTTAAAACAATTACGCAATACTGACATCATTTCTGGCATGTGCATAGAGAATGTATAGAAAAATATGTATATTATATATGATTAAAGTCAGATCAGTGGTTTTGATATTAGGCAGTCTTGAAGTGTAACAATGGGTTTTTAATTGAAAAATGAAGTTTTTCATTAATATCTCGAAGGTATTAAGTCCTAGTGACCAAATTCTTGGCATGGTAGGGGATTTTGGAGACATCAATTGTATGCCAAATTTTAGGAACTGAGAGCTGAAGCTGGGGAGCTGAGCTCTTGCAAACTGCATAACACTAGCTTGATGTAAACAATATGTTACATGGTGCTTGAAAACTTGAATAAAATCTACAGTTTTTGATCAACTGGTTTCAAATTTAACAGACAAAATGCTAACAAAAACATGCTGTGAAAATTAAATCCACAGTACTTACAGGAAAAAAACGTGCCATGGTCAAAGTTGGGCAAAATTTAAGGTACCAATATTTTATTTTTGTTAATATTTCAAAATATTTAAAAGATTTTGATCTAATTTTGGGTATACAATTTAATTTTGATTAATTAAAGTTATATTCATGGAAAAAAGTCCATAGCTTTAACAAGTTTTGTGTTAAGTGATCAAATATCTTTCCTGATTTTTACAAAATGCATTATGTTTGGGCCCATAACTTTTTTGATAATATAATACAGACATAATTTCTGGCATGTACATAGGAACTACATAAGGGAATATTTATGGTAAATATGAGGAAAAACAGATGAGTAGTTTTGATATTAGGCAGTCCTGAAGTGTGAAAATAGGTTTTTAATAAAAAATTGAGGTTTTTCCTTAATTTCTCAAAGGAGTGAAGTCGCAAAGTCCCAGTTTTCGGCTTGGTGGGAGATCTTGGGGACATCTAACATTATGCCAAATTTTGGATTCCTAGGTCTTACGGTTTCAAAACGTGCCACATCTATGGATGGACGGACGGACAGACGCACGGACAGACAGACGCACGGACGGACAGACGCACGGACGACGGACAATGGACCACGACTATAGCTCAGATGACTTATAGTCAGCTGAGCTAAAAATGTGCACATACTGTTATGTTGACTGGACTAATAAAAAAGTTTATGATCCTTTCATCAAAACCTAATAATGACAATTTTGATCACTGATCACTGATAATGAAACCATATCAAACATGTTCTGATTGATTGACTCAAAATAACAAAATCTATTTTCCATTTTCAGACAGTATTATGTCAAAGAAGCAGAAATATCAGCATATAATAAAAGCACAATCACAGACAACACTTCAGTCACCAGACTTAAAGCGGCAATTATGTTTGTTCATGTAAAATGCTTGAAAGTCCTGGCAAAGGAATTAGGGAATAACCTTCAGACAGCAATGACTGCGTGAGCCTAATTTCCTCCATGTTGGCCTGCACTTGACAGCCAGACTGAACTTGATGTGGCACTAAAAAGACTCAATAAGAAGACTGACATTGCCAGTCCTTGCTTTTTCATGGAAACTGCTCATCACAGGCAGCGAGCCAACTTAATGCAGGACATGGCCATGGCTGGCACAAGGCTCAGGGATTTTACCATTAGAATAATACACTGAAGTTGATGTTTTGCAATGGCAATATATGTCACTCAGGCAGCATGAAAAATAAATTGTTCTACAGGTTCTGGCACAAAATAAACACCAAGTGAGAGAGAAATCTTATTAGAAATTTACATGAAATATACCAGAAAAGACAAAATGCATAAAGTTTTACAAACTTAAAGAAAGGATACAACAAGGAACCCATGGGTCACTGTTGAAGTGACTGAAGTAAGCTGAAGTTGACCCTGAAGGTAAAAATCTACAATAACATCAAATGCAGATAAAGTCTGAGAGGAAGAGGTAATAAAGGCCATTGTTGGTTGATATTATTTGTTAAGTGCCTCTCTCTGTACTTGGCTATGTCTGCTTAACAAAGATGAAAAGAATCATATGGTTAATGATGCTTTATTCTTAGACTCTGAAATTTAGAATTTCTGTGTATGGGCAAGGAATCCAAAAGGTCTTAACCATATAAAAGTGTTATTTCTGAGGTCTAGGTTCTAAATTTCCAAATTTTTTTGGATAAAATTCTGTATGTGAAATCTCAGTTTCTAAATTTCACATTTAAAAAAAAAATTCAAGTCATTTAAAAATATTTTAAAACATATAATTTAGCTGCTTATCTGCTTATTGGATAATCCGCTGCTTATCTAGCAGTGTATCCAATGATAACCCCATTCGCTCTCATGTGATCAGATTATGGCCACCATATCTCTAAAGAAACTATAAGCAACAGGCCTAAACATGAAGTAGTCTGTCAGGACCATGTATTCCTAGCAACTATGATAGAAATCTGAAATCTAGTAGTATATTTACAAATAAAACATCATCCATATATTTTGAGACCCAATATCATCCATTTTTGCAACATACAAACTGCCAGCCATTTGTTTGGCCTTAAAATAAGCTGAGGATCTGTTAGCTGTCCACACAGCAGCAGGTAGTTAGGCATCATCCAGTAACAAGGTATAGCTGAGGAAGATTAAACAGTGGTGTCTGCTACTCTCATCCACAGGTGCTTGTTAATTAATATTAAAGATGTATGTCTGCAATCCAGTATTAACAAATAACCCTATACCATGCAAAGTCTGAGTCTGGCATTTATTACCTGTTAGTATCATCTCTTAGCCCCTCAGGGACTTGATACGGGTTTATGTTTTACTTGGGCAGGGCATCATTACATATTGATCCATCAGAGATTAACAATGACACACACTACCTTCCCTGATGAGCCTGTCTGGAGTCCCTGTACTCCATTTCAGTTTATATCTATATTGGATCCTTGAAAAATTCTGACACTTTTCATTTAATTTACAGGCAATGTCTTGCTAAGCTAAATTGGTTGTATGTTTTC
The DNA here is from genome assembly GCA_026874595.1 of Sipunculus nudus. Taxonomy (NCBI): domain Eukaryota; kingdom Metazoa; phylum Annelida; class Sipuncula; order Golfingiida; family Sipunculidae; genus Sipunculus; species Sipunculus nudus. The sequence goes on along the minus strand of CM049306.1, from coordinate 32,958,258 downwards.
ACAAATTTGCAACACTTCCTACAGGTGTTTTCCCCATTATTTGATTTACTTGATGATTGGTTGTTTTTCTCTCATAATAAGTCAAATTATTTGCACTTTTGCATAATTAAGCACTAACGTTTATATATACACATGCAAACATGTCATATTATCCAGAAAAAAAAATATTTATATCATGTCACTGATATAGGAAAGATATGACACAATGCAGAAAACAACAATACAACTGAACCTTATGCAGCAAACAAGTTTTAACAACCTGGCCATACCCTAGAGCGAATCATCTTAAACTGAATTTACTCAGTCAATCCTAAAGGCATAATTATACACATCAAATTTCACAGCTAAATAGAAGGTACAAAAAATAAATTATTTATAATCAATCATCATTTGTTTTATTTCTTCCAATCATCCAACATGATTTAACAACTAATTCCCACCAATAGTTCCTACAGAGAAGGTTTGCTTAAGCTAAATGGGATTCTTTATAACTGAAAAAAAATGTATGCAACATGTTTGAGCTCAGAGAATCTAGTCATATGAGGGGTGTCTAGGTGCCACATTAGAATGCACTTTAGTAAGCCTCTGAGCTGCAGTACGTAGCACCTTTAAATCTAAAATCATGTATCAAACCTGACAGGTGCTGAGACAGCCTTACATAACAACATGCAGGAAGAATTACTTTTTTGTTTAGGGATTGGTTCTGTAAATTTATGGCACCAACTGCTGGATGAAGCTGGATACAAGCTTGTGTATCAAAACGGCTAAATGGGAAGTTCCTCCATGAGCAGTTCAAGCCACAGTCCAGCTGAGCTGGTAGTACAGCATGGTTTTTCATACAGTAGTTTGTCTTTAGCTCAGGCACAGTTTTGTTCAGAACAAGAATAAATCAGAGGCCTGATTTTTCATGAGATCACATCAGGATTCACAAGGATTGCTACCTGGTTGAAAGCACAGGACTTACTATCAGATACTGACCTAGCCAAATTAATGAAGTCATCCCATAATAAACTTTGACAAAAGGCAACAGTATTTTTCTGTCAATAGAACCAATGTATCACATTTTATACACTTAAATTTATCAATAAACTCCCTATCATGAATAATACATGGTACAGATTTTAACAGCTTAGTTAATTGCCCTCATAAGAAGTGATTCTAAGCAAGAGTGAGGACTACACAGACCATTGGGGTTGTGTGTTTCACATCCACTACCTGCAGTCAGGGTACCTGCACTACACAATCACTGTCATGTATCCATGGTAACCTTAGTACATTTAATTTTGATTAGATGACATTTTATATACTAATTTTAAAGATTTTTCTTTTGATAAATTTGACAGATATCACTTATTGCTGTTTCTGCCCTGCAAAGTTAAACATATATTGGTCTATAGATATCCAAAAGGCATGTGAAACTTTGAAGATCCAGGCCCTGATGGCCTGATCAGAAAAAGCTTTTCAACATCGTTCAGGGTGTTAGGAAACGGTCAGGTGAGCACAGAGCACCCCCACCATCCTGTCATCAAGCTGCTGACTTTACCAGTTTTATCGTGAATAAAGTTTCCAAAATCCATGACACCCTGGAGGGAAGCCTCATATCACCACCCCATCACATATATGTCGACCAAGAATGTAGACCAGCACTGTGCGATTTCAGTCCTGTTTTGTCAAAGGACGTGGAATTGGTCATTGGTAAATCACCATCCCAAACATTGCAACTTGACCCCTGGCCAACATGGATGCTCAAGTCCAACACGCCAACTCCTGTCATCAAAGACAACTACTACTTGTCACTATCTTTAGGTGTATTTCCAAGTGAATGGAAAAAAAAACCTTCCCTTAACACCAGCAATGTGTCACACTTCAGGCCTGTGTCTAATCTACCATTCCTCTCTAAGGTTGTAGAGAGGATTGTGGCCGAGCAACGCACCATCCATCTGGAGGATAATGCTCTGTAACCTAAGTTTAAATCAGCAAATCGTGCACGTCATAGTGTTGACACTGCTCTACTCAGGAGACAAAATGATGTCCTCTCGGCTATTGACAACCAACAAGGTGTGATTATTGTATTGTTGGACCTGTCTGCTGCATTTGATGGCATCTCCCATTCAATTCTGCTTGACAGGCTCCAACACAGGTATGGCATAAAAGGTAAGATCCTGGAATGGTTGGCAGACTATCTCAGCAGCAGGACGCGCAAACTGTAATTTTCAATGGTGAGACCTTGACTGCCCTGGATGTGTGTTACGGCGTCCCCCAGGGGTCTGTGCTTGGCCCCATTCTGTTTTCCATGTACACTGCTCCTATCTGTAACATTATCGCTCTACATGGGCTCCTCATTCATCTATATGCAGATGATCAGCTAGCTATGACCTTCAATTTCAATACCTCACCCACCATTGTTGACTGAATGGCTGCTGTGCAGCGGTGCATTGCTGATCTTAATGCATGGCTGGTTGTGAATAAGCTCAAACTAAACAGCAATAAGACAGAACTCATGGTGCTAATATCACCGCATCACAGGACAAGAGTTGACATTCCAGTCCTTCATGTCAGGGCCGATACTGTCTTTGCTAGCCCAAGCATCAGGAACTTGGGATCAATGTGGGACCAGGCTGCAACAATGGAAGAGCATGTTCATCACAACTACAAAACATGCTATTTCCATCTCGATAACATTGCGGCTGTAAGGCACATGCTTACACGTGATGCCACAGAACGACTGATACATGCCTATACCTCAACAAGACTTACTTTCTGCAACTCGCTCCTTCTGAATGTACCAGCTGTGCAGATCGCTAAACTGCAGCACCTTCAGAACTGTGCAACTCTGATAGTCACCAGGAAGCACATGGGTGACAGCATCATAGGAATTCTAAGAGATCCCCACTGGCTTCCTGTTAAGCATCAGATCGATTTCAAGGCTTTTTGTCTTTACTTATCAATGCATGAATGGTTTAACCCCTGCATATTTGTCCGAGCTTGTGTCCCCATATGTGCCATCAAGAAGTCTCCGATCAAACAGCCAGGTACTCCTGCAGCAACCAGCCTCAAGAACTAGATCCTATGGAGACTGCACCTTTGCAGTTGCTGCACTAAAGTTATGGAATCAGTTGCCTATGGTCCTTAAAATGTGTGACTCATATGATGCTTTCAAGACGAAACTAAAGATATATCTTTTTAGCTATGCATATAATTGAACAATTTTTCTAGTCCGTTTCACTACTTATTTTAAATTTTAACTTAAATTATGCATGTTATTGTAAGGCACCCCTGAGCAACACTGAGTGTTAGAAGGTGGGGCGGTATTAAGTGAATAAATTATTATTATAAACCTTGGAATTTGGACTAAGGTGGAGGCCTGCATTCATTAGAATGCAGATTTCTAGTTGTATATGACATAAAATAATTGATAAGATCATTCATACATGTATAAAAAAAGTCCTGTAAAACATTAAAGACCAGCTATCTACTTGATGATGCTTGCTGTAAAAATTTCCCTGTGGCTTTCAGATATACATTAATATTCAGTAGTCAGCCTCTAATTGCATGAAGATGAATTACCTAACTAAAGTTATATCTTACATACGCCCCACAGTGTGTTCTGGCTAGACATGGAATGTTATTATAAACCACAGTCCACAATGGGTTCATTCTGCTGACAGAAAAAAATTCTACATAAATGTAGGTCAACATGAAGTCCAATTTATCACATCTGTACACAGAGGATAAATTACTACATGCATACTCGCCTCCTGCTAATGCATACAGTGTGGCCACCATACATGTATGTGAGATACATTACAGCCAAGTTGATGATTTACAGGTATACAGGTGTTATAATGAACCTAATGCATACAAAGGAAACAGGTGTTACCTTAATTATAGTCATTCAACCTTATTTGGGGAAAAGCCAAAACAATTAGCAAACAAGACCTTTATATGATCAGCAACATAAAATTTTCTGAAAATAATAAATTAACGTAAAATATTTCATTGTGTAATTAGAATATGTTCCCAGTGGCCTACATTCATTACACCATTACAGTGATAAATCACTATCTGAACAAGCCAAGCATAGAAGACTCTCATCTTTTATCCACACCCCATTTAAGCTGTTAACATGGTTTTTCCATTCATTAGAAAATCATTAAGCCAAAATCTGTGTCATTCTCTTGCATTAAAATTATATTTTATTTTTGAGTCACTATTGTACTGGTATTATACATGTACTGGCCAATACATGTTTGACGTATAAAACTACAGTACGAAGTATTTCCTTGACTACTACATGGCCTGTCATTGTGAAATATAGCCTATATTTTCTATAATGGGTATATTAAAGTAACAAATAATAAGTTCTACAATATTAAATTCAAATCAACATCAATATGCCATTATGAAAATGTATATATTCATCCTTTTGAAAATATAAATATATATTAGTTTCCTGCTTCCTCTATCATGAGTGTGAGTCACCTAATAATCATAAACCTATTCTGTTTCTTCCCAAAAACAACAGAATAAAATAAAGACTGAATAATTATTTTAAATAACAGTAACAAATAATACAACAATACACCTGTGACAGTTGTACATTTTTTCCACAGGCTACAGGATAACATGCCTAAAGATATTATGTAAATTAACAAGGACACTGCAAAGTGGAGCATCCCCTCGCACAGGAGCATAATGATATGGGATGTATTAATTACAATGTGAAAATGATGAGGGCAGGTCTTTGACCTTGACCATGGACCCTCTGACACTGAACACAACAGGGTTCTTCATCCATGTGTGGGTGAGCCATATGTGAAATATGAAAGGTTTAAGTGAAACAGTTTGACGTAAAATCCATCCACAAGCTTTTTAAAAAAGTAGGTCCTGTGGCCTTGACCTTTGACCCCGTGATCTCAACATCAAAAGGGTTTCTACATCAATGTGTGGTTGAACCATATGTGAAAGATGAAAGGTTTAGGTGAAACAGTTTGGCTTATAATTGATCCACAAGGCAATCACAGATGGACAGACGGAATGATGGATTGATGCACAAACACAGGCGTTACTTTATCCCTTCGCAAGCCCCTTCTGAAACTAATCCTGCAACTTAGTTGCAAGGGGATAATAAGCACCAGATAAGAAAATAGTTTATTTCAACAATACTTATCACATGTTTTATATATATATAATACAGAATATGTCTGTTGATGCTCTGGGAACAACTAAATTTACATAATGTCTGACCACATGAGTCTCAGAAAATGTAAAGATAATGAGGGTATTAGGCCATAATTCAGAGTAACAAACTGCTTTCTGTCTTGATACACCATCTACTTGCCAACAAGTGGTGCTGTGACAAAACCTTCAGAAAACAATTTGAGATATCTCTGGACATTTGGAGAAATAAAGTAAATGACCCCTTTAAGACATACTCTGTATCATTCCTGAATGTTAAAGGCCAAAAACATGTATATACGATACATGACCACAGAGGAGTTACATGACACGGGTACAGTGCGACCATCGTCGATTATAATATAGAAGTAAAACAGACCCATCATACCTGGTGATGAGATAATTTAAAGAATGTCGTAATATATAATGTTCCCATTCACAGTTACAGTGAGTTATACAAAACTAAACAACCAAACAGATTAAACTGAGCACAGTTTTGTTTTCTATTTGGCCAAGTTTACCAAGAACATCCGTCTCTCTTCAAAAATACATTTAACTTGCTAATTTACCTGTAATTCCTTCACAGCTGATAATATGTGTAAGTTCCTTTTTATTTCATAAAAGAACTTTATGCAGGAGGTATTGCTGAAACTTGTCATAATTAATTATTTGGTAGGTATAGAAACACTGCACAACAACCAATTGAAACTACTGCTACATAAAAAGGTACACTTGGGTCAAGTTGCTAAGCTAAAGTTGACCTTGATGGTAAAAATCTAAAATAATATCAAATGGAGATAAAGTCTGAGAGTATGAGGTAATATTATAGGCCATGGCTGGTTGAAATGATTGGTTTGTATTGATAAGTAATAAATTGTTTGCGAATAATATTTTGTGACCTGACCATATGTTTCCTAATGTTGAAACTGAAGCTTTTGAGCACTTTGTGAAGACAAGATTTTTTATAAATAGTCACTGAAAACATGAATTTATGTGTGTTTTCACTCTGCATGCCTGACAAATTTGTGGATTGAAATCATGGTTTACTGTATAAACAGTCTGATTTAATCCTGAAAATGATCTTGTCAACTAAGCTTCACTGTACTTCCTGTCAGGCTAAAAAACTTAAGTCTATAAATAGCCTTGTACAACTAGAGTCATTAATCTTATAAATAAGTTATATTTTTACTTAAATTTTGCAATTTTTTATTAATAATTCCAATGGCAAAAGGAACATAATTTCAACTTTGTTTACTATGAATTAAGTGACAATGTTTCTCAGACCATTGATTTTTTAGGTTTACTTACAACACCACATTAAGGGGTTCGGAAATCCGGTAGTTATAGGTAATTTAGGAAGCACCTACGGTATTATTGTAATTTAAATGTATCTAGGATTTTTGTGACATGATGCCTCTGTGAAACAAATCCTATGGATAAACCATATGTACAGACATACTGAGTAAATCTATATATGTCATGGGTGCATAAAGTGCCTGCCCACAGGTGTTTAAATATAAGGTGCTTGTTCATACTGTGTATGTACTGTGGGTTCAGATGAATACATACATAAAGTCAATATTGTTAAAGGTGTCCATTTCATTATCTGACATGTGTCAAATAAAGATAATCTCTTGGATGTTTTACAAAAATAAGCAAAAACAAGCGCCAATCCCATGGTGCACATTTTGTCAATTTTATTTATATCTGCTTGGTCTGTTAAAATTGCAGCCGATCTTGATCAAAACATGTCCAACAACAATCAGTGATGTTCACAGGTCAGATTTTTTACCAGAGTTTTGAAAACGATGGAAGTTGACATTGATTTACATAGTCTGACCAACAACAACTAGTGGCCTTTCAAATTTTGTAGCCACATGTTTTTTTTTCAGTTTGTCATGTGTACCATGTTTACTAATAGCTTGTAGATAAACAAGCTTATACACCTATCACAGTGGTGTTTTAGGAACTCTAGCTGTAAACAAAAGTATAACATATTCTAATCAAGTAATAGGGTTTCCTTCTTTTTAGACAGGTCTGAAGGTTTCCTGAACTACCGGTGACCACTTGAAGATATTTTGCTCAATATGCTTCAAATTATCCTCAAGTGAAATACAATGTAGTTTTATCAAGGTTTACTTTTTCACTTAAGTTGAATTTAAATCATACATTTTATCATAAATAAAATAACAACAAGGTAATTTTATTTTTAAAATCATTAATGAAAGGATAACAGCAAATAGTTGCCTGGTCACTCATATAATTGTATGCAGGTTTACCTCTTAACATCATTTCTTTACAAACGAACACCTGCTCAATACTTCATGTCTGGATAAAGATAATTATAGTCACATGAATCCACAAGGAGACAACAACAGAAAGGAATCATGTGTACTGCAGATACTTCTTTCTTTCCTGTGAAAGAAGCCCAGTTATCAGTCAGAGTCATGTTGTCTATTAACTAAGGCAGAGGTGCGCCAAGGCAAAAAAAATGGATAAAATTTAAGGGGTGTACTGGATATAAATCTTACTAAGTATGCACTGAATGTCAGTCTCTGGATGGTGAAAGGTACATGTATGTATTCTCCAACTGGCAGAGATGTGAAATTTGCAACTAATTATTAACAGAGAGTTCAGTCTCCAATTAACAGAGGAATATATGCTTAAAAAGCAGAGGGGTTTATTCTCTAACTGGCAAAGAAATGTACTATGCAACTAACAGAGGAATAAAGTCTCTGACTTGCAGAGTCCTGAATGTACTCTACCACTGTCAGTTCAGTCTCCAATTGACAAAAACATGTACTTTCCATCTAACAGAGGAGTTCTGTCTCCAATTGTCAAGGAAATGTACTTTCCATCCAACAGAGTGTTCAGTCTCCAACTGGCAGAGATAGTACAATGGAACTAATAAAGGAATTAAGTCTCTGACTTGCAGAGTCCTGAATGTACTCTACCACTGACAGAGGACTTCAGTCTCCAATTGGCAAAGAAATGTACTTTCCATCTAAAAAAGGAGTTCAGTCTCCAAGTAGCTGAGGAATACATGTTTTAACTATAAGTAGTATACACTTTCCAAGGAGAGGAATTCCCCATCCCCCCAATGCCAATCTCTTTTTTTTAATATTAAGTAGCAGTAAATATTGAATTTACATGTTCCTACCTTGAGGGCCTTCATCTTCAGGGCCAGCAGTTGCTCCAGTTTTTCACTCATTTCTTTCACCAGGATGCTTCCATTGACCTTAGCCAGGGTAACATACTTCTCATTTTCCTGGTAAGTCTGAAAACATAAAGTGATACACTTGATTTCATTCTGGTCACCAGGCAGCAAAGTTTCATTTCTACCCATCTAATATGCTCCCCAGGCAGCAGTAGGCCACCAAAGTTTACAATGCCCTGGTTAAACTGTTGCTCAGGGTAACATGATATAAATTCAATTTAAGGAAATAAACACTGGATATAATTACAAACAAATTTAACAATGCTATTTTAGTGTAACTAGAATTTTTGTTTTACTAATGTAAACATAAAAATATAACTACAAAATTCAGATGAGTGAAAGAAAATCATGACAATTATTATTGATGGATTCAGTAATGAAATGTGATGTTCATCTTTAATTGCACCTCTAGGCTCCATTATTTTTTCCCCTATAAAAGAATCATGTATTATTTCGCATCTATGACACATTTGACAATACACTGAGGAAATCAATATTTTCCTCATTATCTCCAGAAACCTTTTTCTTCCTGTACACCTGAGCTGAAAGTGCTGACTCACCTTTTCCAGTGTCTCAAAATCTGTTTCTGTTTCAAATAATTTCTTCAACTTGTTTCTCAAAGAGTTTCCATATGTTTGAAATCTGCAGAAAAAGAAAAAAATCAATTTTTACTTTATTTACATTGAATCTGTCAATATTCAGTGGTTGGCTTTTCATTTGTGAAGGTTTCAAAGTTTGCATTATTCGAGAAAGGGAAAGTATCATGCAAAATAAAAACCCTGGGGAATAATATGTCCCACCTACACAGATGATCAGTCCTATATACTACAGCCTCAATGGCATCTCATGTAGGTAATACATAAAACCTAGAAGACACAGATTATAAAGAATAACATACATTTTGCTATCTGTAAACCAAACATTCATATTATATAAAATTTCAAATCCAAAGCATTATATGCCAAGAAAAATAAAAATTTCCATTCCTTAGTTTTCCCATGTTCTCCAAGGCTTTAGTCAATTTGATAAGATATTTCTTAAATAATTTTTATTATAAAAAATATACTCTGTGTAGATAACCTTACAGTAAAATCACCAAAATGGAACCCTCGCAAAACTCCTAAAAAGTGGGAATCACAAAAAAAAATTACCCAAATATCTTAACCTGCCAATATAGAGCCAACAATATATACATTTATATAGCAATGATTAAACAGATGTAACATTTTGCAAGTGTTACCATTAACATTCATTTTAGTATAGCCAACTTGTCAACTTTTAGACTTTGTGCATCTTACCAGCAATATACATTAATTCTGTGATAGGCTTTTATGTACCGATAACACCAGAAGCCAAAAACACAATTAACAACTGAAACTGCTCACGTTATAACACAAGAATACATGTGCACCTAAAGGCAACAATTGATTGCCTGTATGTTAGCTTTACCATCAAAGGTTTATCCAGTGAAAGTACCTGAGGGCAGGAGCCTCAAAGCAGGGACCCATTAGACCAAAAGGCAGAAAGGCTTTGATTGTTATAAGATGGTAAAGGTCAGGGCCGTGAAGCATCGAACAACCATAATACTAGCAAGGGGCTAATCAGTACAAGGGGAATCTGAAATCAATTCCATTACTGGTGTCTCTACTGGACAAAGGACTCCGTGGCCCTTCATTTTATCTAGAATCATTAATTCATTGACCATAACCTCCATTTCCCTTTGGCTTTGAAGTATTATATATGATCTGCTTACAGTCTGACCATTCACCTTCCTGATAAAATTTCAAAATATGGTCCAAGTAGCTGGTTTGAACAAAAAAATGATAGCCTTGGCCCATGAGGGGTATCGATTAACTTGGAGAAATAAACCTGTCTGGGTCTGATAAGGAAGCTGTGATGTAACATAGGAGTACTCTGAGGATGTTTCTTGGCAAGGATCTATCTGCAGAGGTTGGTGGCAAAGAGACCTGCATTGACAAAGTTTACGGGTTAATAATGCATTTTTGGGCCATGCCCAAATCCTCAAATTATAGTAGAATTCCTTGTAACACAAGAGGGCAAGGCAAATGTCATGGATAATGATTGCTAACTGAGAAATTTAATTGAGAATTTTAATCCCAAGGTAATCCAGCACTATAAGAAAACAAACTAAATCGTCATAAGCAATAAACAACTAGAATACGGGTAGTCGACAAGCGACTACATGTATCCGCCGAAATCAGAGTGGAATGGGTGAAGTGAGGCATGGATTGAGTGGCAAGGGGAAATAGAGTGAGGTGTGTTGCATATTAGCATGGATGTCTGCAGTTGAAATGTGTATGTAGGTTGCACCACCTATCACAAAACCTAGAAAACTGTCAAAGTTGTATACATATGCAAAAAGTCAAACCACTGCCGAGATATGAGTGATTTTATCCCATGGCAGACATACAGACAGACACTGTGCAAAAATGGTTGCAGGTGGCACCACTAGTTTTGCCTATGATAAAGAGCGATGTGAGATCTATACACATGCAAAATTTTGGCCCAATCGGTCAAATGGTTCCTGAGATATAAGCCTGGATGTCTGCAGCGTAAACATAAAAGTAGGTGGCGCCACCTGCCACAAAATCTAGAAAGCTATTTAAGATGTATGAACCTGCAAAATTTTAGGCAGGTAAATCAAACCACTGCAAAGATATGAGTGATTTTATCCCACGGCAGACAAACAGACCAAAGTTGTGCAATAATTGTTGCAGGTGGCCCCACCAGTTTTGCCTATGATAAAGAGCTATGTGAGATCTATACACATGCAAAATTTTGGCCCTATCGGTCAAACGGTTCCCGAGTTATGAGCTTGGATGTCTGCAGCGTAAACGTGAATGTAGGTGGAGCCACCTGTCATAAAATCAAGAAAGCTGTCCTGGTTGTATACTCATGCAAAATTTCAGGTGGATAAGTCCAACCAATGCAGAGATATGAGTGATTTTATTCCAAGGCAGATGAACAGATGGACACAGTGCAAAAATGGTTGCTGGTGGCGCCACCATTTCTCGTGTATGTTATAAAGCTATCCAAGGGCTACATTTGTGCACAATTTTTTTCCTGATCGGTCAAACGGCACCGATGGACACAGAGCGCAGAGGAGGGGTAAGAGGTCAAAACAAAATCGGGGAGCAGCAGTACACATGTGACCCAAACATCATCAGGGGTTTCCTAAAATTCCGCCCAGCGGTTACAGAGGAGTTTTCCGGACACCTACGCGGCGGCGGTGGTGGGCTGAAAACATAGTATCTGCAAAACTCTGTTTTTACAGATACAATTAAAACTGCTCATAAGCAATTAACAATTTAAACTGCAAGAACAAACTATGTTTGACAAATGCATTTCTCTTAATCCTATTTAATCTGTGACAATGTTCCTGAATACAATAAAGATGTACCAGTAATAACTAGTTATTTAAATCAAACATTTATTTATATAATGATTTACAACATTTTAAAAAGAACAGTAACATTGGCAATGATATGAAAATCAAATGTTTGTTGGGAATAAATCTTAATCATAGCCAAAATTTACTTGTGAAAAATAAATGCTTTCTTGAAACATGATTACAGAATTTACAGTAGCATGTCTGAGTCTTCTTGTTTTCTTGTAAGAGAAATATATTGTTATACTGAATGCAGGATAGAAGGTTGATGAAAAATCAATAATTAAAAGGCTCAGGTGAATAACTGGGAAGCTGAAGGAAAATGGTACATCTGTAGCATATACATCAATTGAACTGATGCCAATGGGTAGATCTTGAAAACAGTACATGCATATATGGTATGGTACAGACAATAAAAACAAGTACAAACATTGCAAAAATGTTTCCTTTGAAATATGGACAACACTTGAAGTTGTGTGTATCAGTAAATATAAATTGTAAAACCCTTCAAATAAAATTATGCTTCAGTCAATTCTATAGAAAAAAATTAAAATTAAATGTATAGTCTATCATAGTGGCTACATGACCCCGTGTGATTCCACTTTTCCAAAAAAAAAGCAATTTAAAATTACAGACTATATAAAGCAGCCACGGGATTCAAGTAAAATGAGACAGTCACTTACATCATGATCTAGTATGGTTTCAGGCCCACTGGGGATTTATATATGTATATGTCATGGCAATTATAAGGATTCCAATTTTCTCTGAGACACCTAAGGACCCAGTGCAATAAAGCTCTAGTTCAGCTTAAATCCCCTCCTGTTCAAATTTAATCAAGTTTTTTTTATATTTGAAAGAAAACTTCATTTATTTTCCAGCTTACTTTGGTACAACTACAGGTTTTATTAATGTCTGTGTCAATCAGTAACACAAAGAAAAGAACATTTACAACAGAAAAAAAAAATTGTGAAAATCTGTGAATGTACAGAATTAATGAAGAATTTATGACTATTGTTAAATATTTTGATTATGTATAAAAATATTTAGCTTATATAATCCTTTTGATATTATGGTGAAATCAAATTATACTATTTATACATTTATTTCTATGTCTTGAACTTCCACTGAGAATAATATTATTCATGAAGATTACTTTCTGGAAATTATATTAAAGTGCTGTTCACCTGCAGCTTAAATCATTTTTTTTCTGAATCAATTTATTATTCATATATAAAACTTAGTGTAATAAATTTATCACAAATTGCCCATGGGCCATGATCCTAAGATGAATCAGACACACTAATGTAGGTCATAGCACATAAATCTAGGTCATAGTAACCTAATTTGATTATGCTTGACAAAAGTGTGTAGATGGTAGTCTGTCAGTCTTAACCATAGACATAGTTTCTGACAAAATATACAAGACCAAGATAAATGCTCTCTAATAAAGGAGACAACAAAGGCACCAGGCTGCACTTGTTGACAATATGGGGACTTTTGGGGAATTTATTTTCTTCAGTCTCTTGTTTCACATTGATAATAACATCTATATCGGGAGCTCAGTTGTTAATGGTGCAAATGTGTAAATAATGTGAAGCTACATCATGAGAGAGAGGGTGGACATAATGCAAGGAGCCTGGCTTCATACATCAAGCCAGTGAATCCATGCACATATGTCAACTTTTTACACATTCATTCGTCAACTTTTTACACATGAATGAATGAAGTATACATATATAGTTATATAAAACTACGTCTGAAAATTGAAACATACATGTCCTGCATTTTTGCCTTTACCTTGAAGAAAAGGGTTATCATGGCCTGAATTCAGGTTTTCATGGATATTGCCAAAGAATATTAAGTTTAAAGTTCCATGGTCAAATGGATAACTAATATGATAAGATATGTGGTCTTTTAACAGGCAGCCTTATGTCAAGACAAAAGCTTATCACTTTAGCTCAGATGACTAACAGTCAGATAAATTAAATAATAAAAAAAACATGTAATATTAAACATAAAATTTGGAGCTTGGGACATGTAATATTTTAAAATACCGATTGACAATATAACACAGAAACACCCACAAAGAACCTGAACAGATGAAATAAACAAGTGACCCATGGGTCATGATGCTCAGCTGCCAAGCATGACCTGTGACAGCATGGACTGAGATTCACAATTTTGAAGAACCAATTTGCCAATTTGTTGAAAATTTTCTATGACAACAGAAATATATATCACCTATGTCTGGTTAAAACACAGTGAATTTATGGTCTGAGGAAAATGCATGATTGTTAAGCTATCAGGAACTATTCGAACAGCTTGCTTGAAACCTGTCAGTCTCAAAAGGAACTCCACAAAGGGCAAATATAAGATCCAAATATATAGCAAAAATCAAGGAAATACATGCAAGAACTAGAATACGGGCAGTCGACAAGCGACTACGTGTATCCGCCTAAATCAGAATGGCTGCAGGTGGCACCACCAGTTTTGCGTATGATACAGAGCTATGTGAGATCTATACACATGCAAAATTTTGGCTCAATCGGTCAAACGGTTCCCGAGATATGAGCTTGGATGTCTGCAGCGTAAACGTTAATGTAGGTGGCGCCACCTGTCATAAAATCAGAAAAGCTGTCCAGGATGTATACGCATGCTGAATTTCAGGTGAATTAGTCAAACCACTACAGAGATGTGAGTGATTTTAACCCAAGGCAGACGAACAGATGGACACTGTGCAAACATGGTTGCAGGTGGCGCCACCATTTTTTGTGTATGTTATAAAGCTCTCCAAGGGCTACATTTGTGCAAAAAAATTTTCCTGATCGGTCAAACGGTTCCCAAGATATGTGGGTTTATGTGTGGAAACAGACGCACAAACTGACGTGGAGCTTAGAGGAAAGGTCAGAGGTCAAAACAAAATCGGGGCGCAACAGTTCACATGTGACCTAAACATAATCCCAGGTTTCGTAAAATTCCGCCCAGCGGTTATGGAGGAGTTCTCCGGACACCTACACGGTGGCCGCGGCGGCGGCGTGCAGCTGAAAACATAGTATCCGCAAAACTCTGTTTTGGTGGATACAATTATTGAGAAACAGGTGCTTCTGTATGAATTTTTATTCAATACAAGCCAACTGTACTGCACTTTTATAAATGATGGTAATATTTATTCAGAAATATTTGACCCAATCCTTTACAAGATTACATAAATATACATCCAACTGCATTCACTTTAACTGTTCTTGAGATAATATGATCAAAAGGAATTAAAAGATGGTTGCCTGGTGGCCATATTGGACTTCTGACAAGTCTGAAATCAGACAACAAACATTCTCTAAATCGGACCAAACATTAAAGAAAAATTACTGAAACTGCACTGAAGAAAGAATTTCTAAGGTGGCTAACTGCAGACATAATGGATTTCTGACAAGTATGACATTTGATATTCCACATTCTCCAATAAGAGACCAAACTTGGGGCAAATTATCCAGTAATGAATGCCCAAAATAATTCAAAAGGCATGTCCAGGCGCTCATATCAGATTTATAGATATGCAATTGTAAAAAGTGTAAGTCCAATATTTTTTATTATCACTCTGCTTTTCAATGGGGTCAGCAGGGTAGGTAAACTGCCAAACCTGAAAGAAAAGAAATGCAGAAAGCATGACTAAGAGTCTTGAAATAAAACAAAAAGCCATCCTAAATCAAGGTACACATCCACATATTATGAGAACAAACACTTGCTTTTATATGTGGTGATACATATTAAAATATTCAGATATCTAGGAAACTAAGTTTATTGCTAGGATTCCATAAAATAAACTGCAAAATGTTCCCATCATCTTATAAATCAGTAGCTAAACCTTAATACTATACTCTCATAGTCTTAATGCCTGGCTGAAGCATTCAGACAACAGAGTTTTTGTTATGAAGTAACGAGGTAATTATCACTGAGCCTTATCACTTAATAGGCTGATACAAAAGGGAGTCATATGTCACCAGTGTCACTCACAATTACAGCCACACAGGGAGATGTACCAGCTGGAGTGGGATGGTTATATATACAAGAAAAATAGAGATGGTCTATAAAATAGGTAATTGTGAACATCCCTGACCTATGACCTTGGCCTTTTGCCAACATATCAACTGGATTTTTTTCTAAATGATGGGTAACTACTAACCACTTAAATCTGGTGTAATTACTTGGCAACCAATGGGTGAATAACTTTGAACTGCAACCTTTAACCTGCTGACCAGCTGACCCCAAAATCAATAAGTTATTTATTCATGCAAAAAGACCCATAAATATGAAGTTTGAGTCAAACTGAGTGATGCATAGATGTGGCATATGTGAAAGACTGAAGGTTTGGGTTGAACAGTTACACTTGAAATATGCTCACAAGCATTTAGAACAATTAAATATTGTGACCTTGACCTTTGACTTTTTGACCTCAACATCAATAGGCTTCTTCCCTTATTGGTAGGTAAGCCATATATGATGGAAGACAGATGGAAGGTACAGATTGAGAAGTTTGCCTGAAAATGACTCCACGCAAGAAGTGGGTGCTGTGAACTTGACCTTTGACCTCAAAATCAACAGGTCTTTTCCCCTGTCGGCAGAGAAGCGATATCAGTGCTGAAAGGTTTGGAATGAAAAGTCTAGCTTGAAATGTATCCACAACCTTTTCAAAGAAGTGGATCCTGTGACCCTGACCTTTGACCTTGTGACCTCAAAATCTATAGGATTCTTCTCCTACTTAGTAGGTGAGCTATATGTGAAAGATCAAAGAATTGGGATGAAAGGGTTGGCTTAAAATGCATCCACAGAGTTTTCAAAGAAGAGGCTCCTGTGACCTTGACCTTTGACCTTTTGACCTAAAAAAAATTATGGTTCTTCCCCTGTTGGTAGGTGAGCTGTATGTGAAAGATGGAAGGTTTGGGATGAAAATTTTGTCTCAAAGAGTTATTTCTGGGGGGTGCAAACACACCCCATAACTTCGAGAATATAGGTCGCAGTGACCTAATTTCAGGTTTGCAAGGAGATCTTTTTATAACCTCTAAGACTGCATAGGGTTCATGGCCCTAGCCCCTACAGTTACGATTTGTGCCCTGCTAACGGACGGACGGCCGGCCGGACGGCCGGCCGGACGGACAGACAGAAGGACGACGGACAAAGACCCATCGCTATAGCTCAGCATGACTGAAAGTCAGCTGAGCTAAAAATGTACAATGAGACACTGAAAATACAAATTTACACAACTTTTACAATGAAAACAACAAGTAGTAATGTATTTATATTTTCAATACACAGCTAGGTCTTATTTTACACTTTTTAAAATGTGAGTCTTTTTTCATCTTGAATATCTACTCTGACTCTGAGTAAATTCTTACCTTTCTTTTCCTACCATGCTGCATAAAAATATTAAAATAAAACTATAAACATACATATCTTATTTAATAACTTATCAAGTGGTATGATATAAACTTTCAAACAAGGGTCTATAGGCACAAATAGTCCCCTCCCATAATTTAACTGTGTGGCATCTGTGATAGGGCCAGACGGATTGATGGACAGAAGTAGACCATTTTACTAGTCGTCCCTCCTTACGATGGGGACTAACAAGAATTAAGGATGAATTAATATTACTAGCAAGTATTTAACTACATGCCATATTTTATGCTCCCCACTCTGAGCTGGTTTTTAAACACAGAAAGAAGTTTTCAGTGTACATACAGATTACAGGTTTAAATCAATGAGCATTGATGGAATAAACTATATAGAATAAATTATTAACACTCTCCCAATAGGGAGGGAGGATTAAAGGGGTTGAAAAGTTTATTTCTATATCCACATTTGGGTAAAAAATTAGGTGGGTAGACTTTCTGAGCAATGAGCACACCCCTCCCCCTCCCCAAGTGCTAAACTATGAATCAAGTATAACAGGATTCCTGCACCCTTTGGCACAGCAAATTTAAGACCTTTTCAAGACCAGCTTACAGAAAATTTAAGACCCTTGATACAAAGAATTCTTTAATGGTCCTACCGTGTTTTAAAACTTGGGACTGGTCTGATGGTAGTCTGTTGGATAGACTTATAATCCTCCTGACATTTGTAGAGCCTTCATTTATTAACGGAGGAGTACTGAGAATCTACAGAAATCTTTCTTCATCAATTAACTGTGCAACTTCACCTCAACTGTCACAAGCTTACTTCGATTACCAAACTGTTTGTGCACATTTATTATATCAGGATTGGTTAAATCAAATTTAAGACCTATGTCAGGATTCCTGGTATTTTTAAGACCTTTTCAAGGCCTTAAAAAATGCAAAATCCAAAATAAGATTTTTTAAGGCCCTGTGGAATCCCTGTATAATATTCTTTATACTTTCCTCTGCCTTCTTTCTGTTTGCACTACATATACAACTGGGTTGATTTTCAATGCTGGCCTTTTAACACAACATTAACCCTACTCTCATGTGACAGATTAGAACCTGTTATTTATTTTTTTGACAAATTACAATAACCTTATTTTCATGGTTGCACACTCCATATATATATGATTATAAATTAATGCCAAATGTTGTCCCTGTTTGTGCTAGACCTCAAATTTGACTGCTTCTGAAAAATATTAGTCACACGCGAGAGATTTGCACCCAATATTAATTTTTTATGCTGACCTTATTTCTGAGGTCATACATATATGTACATGCCCCATATATATATATATTCTGCACATATTTTACAAACTTTCCAGCAAATCACAACCGGCAGAAGTGGTGAGGCTGGGCAGGCTAGAGCCTCACCAATATTTTGCAAAAACAATTAAATTTAAAGGCACACCAAGCTGCCCAACAAAGCACAAACTACAAAACACCCCACTGTACATAACACATACTCCATCATACACGTATAAAATGTTAACCATATAATGTCATCACATATAGGCAGCTACATCAGGCAGAACATGGTGCCCCTATAACTTTTCAATTTTTTGTGCTGCTTTGTACACTCAATACATATTATTGCTTGGAAAATGTTCCATGGGTGTTACTAGATACCACATCTGCTGCAAACAGTAGGAATAGCTGAAGGGGACAGATAGCACTTCCTAAGATTGGTCCCTGTCAGATAACGGACAATGATGTTGAAATGTGTGAGCAAGTAATGAGCGGGCCACCAGGACAGTTTATGAACAACTTCAAAACGCTTTTAAGAATTTGGCAGAAGATAAGTAAGGCTATACGATTCCTTTTATCTGGTTGTAGTACTGTAAATATGATGTTGCAGATATGATGTTTTGCTAAATTTCTTTGGCATAATTAAATTACCTCATCTGATTACAATAATTATTGCAGCATTCAAGCCTAAATTTAAAAATTTAAAGATTATTTTTCCTTACTCTGGCTAGATCTACATTTATTTCACCTCTGTGACATACAATGTGAATGTTTCCTTCATAAAAATATGGTCTAACAGATAGCTTAACATGCATGCATTACATTTTAAGTTTAAAAATTATTTTAAATCAATCTAAATCAATTTTTTGTTTTAATTTGATGAAGCTCAATATAGCATAACATTATGGCCCATAATGGTATGCTATATTGAGCTTAATTTATGGGTTACTGGTATTTCACACATGGTTATAGTGATTTGCCTGTATATCTTTATATTACACTATCAGATAATCAGTCTTATTTCACCCAAAATACAAAAATATAACCAGAGACACAAATGTATTAACAACCTAAATAATATCAAATAAGAAAGTTTTCTGTCAAAACAATAAAAAAAGTGAACAAACATTGATCCAGTTACTGAAAGCTGGTAATCCACAGGAGGGTTATGGCTATTCAAAACTGAAAATATCCCCCCCCCCCCATGGATAGCAATGAAAGTTTTAAGCTAAATTAAGTCTAACAGGACATACATACTGAAAAGCCAAACTTTTTTAATCCCTGTGGTTGGGAAAACAAATACCAAACAGGGTTTGCAATTTTTTTTCTAAATGGCGGTTTCTTCCATGGAAACTTCCGGCTTGGAAGATATAGTTTCCTCCAGTTCTTCCGGAAGAAACTTTCAAATTTCATGTTATATATAAAAATAATAAATTTTCAGCTTTATTTCTGCTTAAACATAATCTGTTCCATCTTATTTGCAAATATAATGGTATATATCAATATAGTGTTATGAATGTATGACTATTAGTTTAGTTACACAACATGCCTCATGTACCAAAGTACAGCAAATAATTTATTTTTCAATGAAACCCCACAAACTAGGGACCCATGGGTCACGTTGCTCAGCTGAATTATGGAAAATATTAGTAACTGCAAAATATTTTTATTTCTTATGGTTTTTCCATGTATATTACCATTTGAAAAGCTAAGAGAAAATAGCCCAGCTTAAATGAAACTCTGTAAATTATAGAATACTGGACATGAGCTAAAGCATATGGACTGTGTAATAAATGAAACCTTTGGCCTGAAACCATTTAGTGATGCACCAAGGGAAAAAATGGGCCTACGGTAAGTGTCATATAAAAGTTCCATTTCATTAACAAATAATGTGTGAAGGTAATTAAGTTTTCAAAAGTTAAATATATGGCCATATGAGTTAAAAATTAATCCCACAAAGTTTGACCAATATTCCTAATTTTAAAAACTAGGTTTAACTGTGTTATTCACACCTAGGCCCCGCCAACTTTAAGAGATATGAATGAAATGCTACCAAGTATTTATATCTTCTTAAATCTTGTCAGTTAGCACTTACATTAGGTCCTAATATTTTACCATATTTAAATATTAGGATTAAATTCCTGAACATTTTTTTCTTAAAAAAAATCAAAATTGTCCAAGTCTCAACAAAAAGAATTTTTTTAACATTAAAATTATAAGCTTTGTCTTGTATATTTGTCCTGTGTATCGAAGCAGTGGGTCAGGGAGGGGACTCTGTTGTTACTGTTCATCGCTGAAAAAATGTGAAATTATAAGATTCATCTTGTTTAGAGTACAGGTCTATCAACAGAATGGGGTGGGGGGGGGGGGGGGGGGAGAGAAAGGCTCCATGTGGTATTTATGCTGGCAGCCTGATCAAGCTCAACAAGAGAGAGGGCTTGCCCGAGTGATGGGATTACATAACAGCCTGGGGAGCATAGAGAGTTGGACTGAATGACCTACAGTGATGCCGATGATGAAAAAACTTGTAAACTTGCATAACTGGGAAACTGGTTAAACGGTCCAAATGACCGAAATCGCAAGTAAAAGGGCTTTGCGTAGCGAAGTAAGGGTCGTTCACAAGGACTGAGTTCGGTTCTCGATTGGCATGGCTGGGTCTCCGCTGCTGGGATTGGTGGAGGGAATGCGGGATGCTTCGGGCTTTGTGGCTGTGGATGCTGTAGCTTTCTAACAAGGACTTCAACCCAGGAGAGAAGATGGTGCCCTCTACGGCTCCTTGCTTGGCTTGGTGTGGCACTGCGACTGTTGGCAGTCCTGTAGCTGCTCGATGAGTGTATACTTCTTTTGGTTGGACCTACAGTGACCTCAGTGGACTGCTTGACAATGTAAGGGAATACAACAAGAGCCTCCAAACAAATTCAATAACTAGCCTAATTGTGCGGCTTTTATTTTTCAAATTTCAGATTTTAACAGATTAAATCCTTATGTGTACATGCTGTGAAAATAATATCCACAGTACTTACAGGGAAAAATTGTGCTGTGGCAAAAGTTGGGCAAAATTTAAGGTACCGGGTACTGATTTTATATTTATGCTAATACCTTAAAAAATTGCAAATTTCAGATCTAATTTTCGGTATACAATTGAATCTTGATTAAATGATGTTATATTCCTGAAAAAAAGTCTCAGCCATTATATTTGTTAAGTGAGTAAATATATATCCTGATTTTTTACAAGGTGCATTATGTTTGGGCCTATAACTTCAACAAATTATGCAAAACTGACCTAAATTTTGGTATGTACTTAGGAAATGTATGGAAGAATATGAATATTAACAATTATATCTAAAATTATAGCAATTTTTGGATTACTACCAGGTAAACAAAAGTAGGGTTGTGATGCTAGAAAATACAAATACGTTAAGGCTTCTAAAAAACTTCAATAGCTAGACTATTTTTTAAGCCTATACTTTCAAATTCAAAATTCATCAGATTAAATCCATATGTAAACTGGCTGTGAAAATTTAATCAAATGTACTTATAAGAAAAAAAGTGCCATGGTCAAATTTATGCACAACTTAAGGTACCATTTTTTATTTTTGCTAATATTTTTAAAAATTTCACAGATTTTGATCTAATTTTGGGTATACAATTTAAATTTGATTAATTAAAGATATATTACTGGAAAAAAGTCCATAGCTTTAACATGTTTTGTGTTAAGTGATCAAATATCTTTCCATTTTACAAAATGCATTATTTTTGGGCCCATAACTTTTTTAAATTATATAACACAGACCTAATTTCTATCATGTACATAGGAACTATATAGAGGAATATTTATGGTAAATATGAGGAAAAACAGATGAGTGGTTTCGATATAAGGCAGTCCTGAAGTGTGAAAATAGGTTTTTAATAAAAAATTGAGGTTTTTCCTAATAAGAGTGAGGTGTTGCATATTAGCATGGATGTCTGCAGCCGAAATGTGTATGTAGTTTGTGCCACCTACCACTAAATTTTGAAAGCTATCAAAGTTGTATACAAATGCAAAAAGTCAAACCACTGCCGAGATATGAGTGATTTTATCCCACGGCAGACAAACAGATGGACCCTGTGCAAAAATGGTTGCAGGTGGCACCACCAGTTTTGCATATGATAAAGCGCTTTTTGAGATCTATACACATGAAACATTTTGGCCAATCGGCCAAACGGTTCTCGAAATATGAGCTTGGATGTCTGCAGCATAAATGTAAATGTAGGTGGCGCCACCAGTCATAAAATCAAGAAAGCTATCCAAGATGTATAAACCTGCAAAATTTTAGGCAGATAAGTCTAACCACTGCCGAGATATGAGTGATTTTATCCCACAGAGGACAAACAGACGGATGCTGGGCAAAAATGGTTGCAGACAGTGCCACCAGTTTTGTGTATGATAAAGAGCTATGCGAGATCTATACACATGTAAAATTTTGGCCCAATCGGTCAAAAGGTTCCCAAGATATACGCCTGGATGTCTGCAGCATAATCATATATGTAGGTGGCGCCACCTGCAACAAAATCCAGAAAGCTATCCAAGATGTATAAACCTGCAAAATTTTAGGCAGATAAGTCAAGCCAGTGCAGAGATATGAGTGATCTTATCCCATGGCAGACAAGCAGATAAATGCTGTGCAAAAATGGTTGCAGGTGGCACCACCAGTTTTGCGTTTGATAAAGAGCTATGTGCGATCTATACACATGCAAAATTTTGGCCCAATCGGTCAAACAGTTCCCGAGATATGAGCTTGGATGTCTGCAGCGTTAACGTGAATGTAGGTGATGCCACTTGTCATAAAATCAAGAAAGCTGTCCACGATGTATATGTCAAGGCCCAGATTAGAATCTGGCCCAATTTAAAACTGGGCCAGTGCAGATCAAAATTTTGATTTGGACCGGCCCAGATCAAAATTCTAATCTGGGCCAGACCAGTTTTAAACTGGGCCAGCCTAGATTAAAATTTTGATCTGGGCCGGTCCAGATTTAAATCCAGTGGTGAAGACTTCAGAATTTAAATCTGGTCTGGACTGATTTTAAACTGGGCTGGCCCAGATTAGAATTTTGATCTGGACTGGTTAAGTTTACAATCCTGTGGTGGACTGATTTTAAACTGGGATGGCCCAGATCAAAATTTTAATCAGGGCTAGTCAAGATTACAATCCTGTGGTTGACTGATTTTTAACTAGGCCCAACCAGATCAGAATCCTAATCTAATCTTAGGCTGGCCTGATTTTTATCATCTTAAATCAGATAATACAGTAAACATTCATTCCAGATACACCATTTTGAAGGGCCCAATCACATAATGAACAAGATCATTTAAAATCTATTATTAATATTTTAGTGAGGAAAAAAGCTAACAAACAAATGTAATGTGCTTCTTTGGTTTCATCTATTCTTCAAGCATGCAAGTTAACATTTGAACTTCACCTAAACCAACTACCATAATTAATCACAGTTTAGAATATGTGCCATTTCTGAGACATCTACTTGCCTTAATATCAAAATTTTCAACTTAAATGAGATAATTTTCTGTTCTGAATATCAAAATTACATGTGTAATATTAAATATATACATGCATAATTAAAAACTAGCTTTATTCATATATAAGTGAACAAAAGTAATTTATTAGTCTTGATGCTCATTTTGGTGAGCTGCATGACATTGTGCCCTAATACTGGGCTAGGGGGAGCTTTGTGATACCATTACTGTAATTTTCAACAGCAGAAAATCCACAGCTGAGAAAATGATATAATTGCTGTCATTTGGCAGTCTTAAAAATAGTGGTGAACATGCGTGAAAATTGGATAAGAATTTTATTTCAGAGGGTGACAAACATGGTGGAGGTTTCACTTTGGCGTTAATAACTTAAAAAAAGCTTATCTATTAACTGATAACTAATCTAAATTGAAGATAGTAAAATGCTGCAATACAAATATTCTCTACCTTCAGTTGTTAAATGCTGAGTTGGTGAATATTGTTCCTATTGTTCTATCTAAATACATTATGATTGTGTTAAAAATGCACACAAATAAGCAAACATCAACCTAATTTATGTACACTAGATATATATTTTTCTGTTTGTTAAATTTCAGTCACCTAATTTCAATGACTTAAGTTTAGGTATCTTGAAAGATGTTTCAGGGCCTTCTTTACTTAATGTGTAGTATGTTATAAGTTCTAGGTCCAATGTTACAATATGTGCAAATTCTTTAATGGGTGACGGGGGGAGATCACAGACCAAAAACCCCAACTTATGATAAATGATAAGTAACTTTAAATAACAAATAAAATTTTTAATTTTCAGGTCTTGGATCACAAGCTTAACATTGTGTAACATATATATTAATAATTATTGATTAAATTTTTAGTTTGTTGAATTAATGCACATGTTCTGCAAGCTATATTTGTAGTTTTTAGCTGTAAAATACCAATGTTTAACATGATTATTTTAAAATAATATTTTAGAAATTTCACATAAGAGGTAAAATTACAAAATAAATATGACAGGAGTCCAACCAATGATATTTTCATAGAATATGAAATAAAATCATAAAATATTAATTATTATTGACTTACAATGTTTTACAAATTCTTGGAATTGATTAAAGGCCAGCCAGGTAAAAACAGTGTAATAGAAGCCAGCCTAGGAGTAGATTAGGATTCTGATCTGGGCTGGTCCAGTTTAAAATTAGTCCACCACAGGATTATTAACCTGACTGGCCCAGATCAAAATTTTAATCTCGGCTGGCCCAGTTTAAAATCAGTCCAGACCAGATTTAAATCCTGAAATCTTCACCACAGGATTTTGATTTGGACCAACCCAGATCAAAATTTTAATCTGGGCTGGCCCAGTTTAAAACTGGTCTGGCCCAGATTAGAATTTTGATCTGGGCCAGTCCAAATCAAAATTTTGATCTGCACTGGCCCAGTTTTAAATTGGGCCAGATTCTAATCTGGGCCTTGACATATACATCGTGGACAGCTTTCTTGATTTTATGACAAGTGGCATCACCTACATTCACGTTAACGCTGCAGACATCCAAGCTCATATCTCGGGAACTGTTTGACCGATTGGGCCAAAATTTTGCATGTGTATAGATCGCACATAGCTCTTTATCAAACGCAAAACTGGTGGTGCCACCTGCAACCATTTTTGCACAGCATTTATCTGCTTGTCTGCCATGGGATAAGATCACTCATATCTCTGCCCTGGCTTGACTTATCTGCCTAAAATTTTGCAGGTTTATACATCTTGGATAGCTTTCTGGATTTTGTTGCAGGTGGCGCCACCTACATATATGTTTATGCTGCAGACATCCAGGCTTATATCTTGGGAACCTTTTGACCGATTGGGCCAAAATTTTACATGTGTATAGATCTCACATAGCTCTTTATCATTCACAAAACTGGTGGCACCATCTGCAACCATTTTTGCCCAGCATCCGTCTGTTTATCCTCTGTGGGATAAAATCACTCATATCTCGGCAGTGGTTTGACTTATCTGCCTAAAATTTTGCAGGTTTATACATCAAAATTTTGATCTGGGCTGGCCCAGTTTTAAATTGGACCAAATTCTAATCTGGGCCTCGACATATACACATGCAAAATTTCTGGTGGATAAGTCCAACCATTTCAGAGATATGAGTGCTTTTATCCCAGGGCAGATGAACAGATGGACGCTGTGCAAAATTGGTTGCAGGTGGCGCCACCATTTTTTATGTATGTTATAAAGTTATCCAAGGGCTACATTTGTGCAAATTATTTTCCGGATCGGTCAACAGTTCCCGAGATATGTGGGTTAATGTGTCAAAACAGATGCACAGATGGACGCACTGGAGAGAGGAAAGGTCAGAGTTCAAAACAAATTGGGGCGCAGCAGTTCACATGTGACCTGAACATAATCCCAGGTTTCGTAAAATTATGCCCAGCGGTTACATAGGAATTCTCCAGACACCTATGCAGCGGCGGCAGTGGGCTGAAAACCGTATCCTCAAAACTCTGTTTTGGCAGATACAACAATAATATCAGCTTTTAAACATGATATTGTTATTAGTGTATTCATCACTTTGTAAGAAGATCATATATTTGCTATTACACCCTGACTATTCCATATCTTATACTTAAGCAAATTTCCCTGACATTCTGCTCGAAGTATACATAAGATGTGTAAATATATATACTATTTTTGTCAAATATGTCAACATGTGAAAGGGACATAATCAGGAACAATATTATGATTATTATGATTGTTCTTTTACACTATCAGTTAAGTTATGCTTTACATGGAAGTTTCCCAGCAAAACATATCCCAGCACACAGTACCTTCCCTACAGCATAAACACCTTGTTATGGTCCTGCGTTGTGTGTAAACCCAGTCCACGTGTCTGTTTACCATAATAAGACCAAATAAATGAAGGTCCAAATTTGAAAATGTGTGACAGATCCAATACAAGGACTTTTTCAAACTGGTCCATACATATACATGGACCTTCATGTCCTCTGACATATCTCTGCTGAATGGAAATGTAATATCACTGTAGAACCTGTTGTAACAAATCTGAACAATAGGTCCAGGGGCCTCAGCTGGTGACAAACATAGTGTGAGCCCATGTATCCAGGCCAAGAGAGAGATATATTTTATTCGACATAAAAGTAATCATGAAATATATTCAACATATTCTTTTAATATAACTTGAGACTGTTGTCAAGGATTTTAATCCGCTGAAAAACAATAGTCACCTCTGACACATGGAGAAATTGTTCATAATATGGAGGTTAAGTGTTATGCTTTTTCATAATATTTGAGATTATATGACAATGAAACCACAGCCTGTGATTTTTAGCCAGCGAGAACATGTATTACATTTTTATTGGCAAAGTCAGTCAATGCATGTCCTGGATGACAGATTTTGTGGCTGGTGTTGAGGCAGGCCATACACACCATCCCCCCCCCCCCCCCCTTGTGTTTATGCTGACAGCTGTGACTGCGCCCAGTCCACTGTTTTTAACACTCATGTATAGGAGTAGGCCTACCATTTCAGGGCAATATTTTGGCAGTTACCAATTTATTTCAAAGAGAAGACGCTAATTTAAGTTTTAATTCAACAGGCTTTATAGGTGATTGAGCCCCTTTAACATTTCCTTTTTAATTAAGTAATAGTAGCTGTGACAATAGTTTAAATCATGTCTGGTATTCAAAGTATACTTGAACAAATATTACAAGATCTTCTAGAGACAGGTGAAACCATAATTTATTTCAGGTCTTAACAATTTCAACAGTTCTTCAGTGTTTTTTTAGATACTGTAAATGTTTCAGGAAGTCATCATATTGGTTGCCGTTACTTATAATATGAAACCAAAATCTCTGCTAAAACTTTAGATGCACACTCGGTTGCCTTTACAGTTTCAGTTTTTAAGATCATTAAATGATATGCATTTTATTTTAAACTGTGTTGGTGATAAAGTGAGATCAGATTTAGTTTCAACTCTATGATCCTCAGGATTGACCATTTGCAAAACGTTACCTAAGAATCTCAGAAGGTCCCTAAAAAGTGGCATTATTTAAGAAGATATTTATGACTAGTCATATGGCCTTGATACTTCTCCATGAGATCTTTCATGCATCTTTTATAAGGTTGCTGAGCAATGAATGGTTAGAAATGTTATTTACCATTGAGCCCTCCCCCTGTAACAATATCCTGTATCTGCTACTACTGCATCAGATCTTCAGAAATCCCCTCTTGCTATTTTAACAACATTAATACATCCCCCTTCATTTTGATATTATTATCATCAATGTCATTCAGTGATCTTGTTTTCTGTAATAGCAGTCTTTTTCTGTTAATTCTGATTACACCATGTAAAGTCTTTTGACAAATTAAAAATATTTGTATTTATTTCACAGGTAACAATGGTTGGGGAAATTGTTTATTTCCCCTCAGTGTGTTTGTTTTTTTTATTGGGCATTTTAAAGCTTGTAAATTTCTGGTGTTCTAGTAAATAGTGATAGCAGAAAGTAACAATTTTATACAAAATAAATTTGAGGTTTGGAAGGATTGCCCCAGACACCCCTTGGACAGCTTAATGTTCAGTGTTTGCATGTATATTAGCTTATTATAAACTTAAAGAGCCTGTCCAATAAGAAAATGCCTCTATTGGGCCTGCATGACTTGGTAAAAATTACACAGCTCAGTTACAGTGCTCCCGTGCAGTCACCAGTGAAAGGCATCTTGGAAGTGTACAACAATCCAGGTCAATCCCTGAAACTTCCAAGCATCTATCAAAAAGTAACATGAATTCTTCAGAATTATTCTTTATATTTAAGCATTGTTTTTCTTTTAAAATAAAATAAACCTAGTGCCCATGTTTTAAGGTCTTTATATCTCAGAAACTAAAGAAGAAACAAGGTAAGGTACCTGAGTCTTCCTACTCTGAAAATTAGTCAGCAGGATTATGCTGTGAAATAAGTTGTTCACAATAAACTAAACTAAGTGTAAATGTTTTGATTCTCCATCTGTTAGAGAAATAAACTACTTTAGTCAATAACCTGTTGATGTGTAATCTGCACTGTATGAAGTTAGTACAGGGATAAAAAAGCCTATAACAATGAACCAAAGCATGGTATTTTTAAACAGTAAAACAGAGTTGGGGCTAGGTACTTGTACCTGTACCTGTACCTAAGTACACATTTCAGAGTACCTGTACCTGCCAGTCATGAGTAGGAAGTACCTTGTACCTGTACCTGGAACTAAAGTACCTGTACCTGGTACAAGGTACTCCAGGTACATTTTCATATTTTCATTTTTAGGTTTTTTTTCTCTTTAGTATTAAATTACCTGTAGTGTTAAATAATCAGCAAGCCATCAGTATGATAAACTGCTCATTAATTGAATTGTTATCACACCTCTAGAATGGTCACTTGTGAAATCAGCTGTAACCACTAATTGAGCAAATCATTTGATTATACTGTACTTGGTGCACTTAATGAACATTTAGTACACATATCATGTTTGTATGGTATGGTGTCAGAATAATCAATCTCTTACTGTACTTGGTGTACTTAATGGACTTTCAGTAGATCTGAATTTCATGTTTGTGAATGTATTGTGTCATACTCAACTTGATGCACTTCATGGACTTTTAATACACATGCATATCATGTTTTTGAACAAATGGTGCCATACAGTTAATAAGTTCTATTAAAATATACTTTAGCAAATTACTTCAGTATTATTTGATAGAAAAAAGGCATGTTAACTTGCATATACATGAATTTATGCCGTAAAAACGTCTTTGAAGTGATCCTCAAATAAATGTGCCTGTACCTTGGTACTTAAGTACCTGTACCTAGGTACTCTGTGAAAATCAAGTACCTGTACCTGTACCTGGCCAATTCACAAGTACCTGTACCTGTACCTAGGTACTTCACTTGTACCTGGCCCAAACCCTACAGTAAAAGCAGCTGCACAGTTTATCTGTGTCTGTACAAATATGAACACTCCTTATATCTTATATTTAGATCCGACCACATTTGGGCAAGGGCACATGGAAACACAGATTTCCAGTAACAAAAGTTTGGTGTATTTGTGAAGCACACACTGAATCCCCACATGTATAGAGTTTTTTCATAGAAGAGCAAGACAAAAAATAAATGCATGAACACTCGACTAAGAAAAAAAGTTTTTTTTTGTACTTTTCAAGGTAAAAAGGACATTTTTGAAAATAACCTATAGTATGACTATTTATTAAATTTCAGGGAATGTCATAACATTTCCTTCTTAAACAAATACTTTGTGGTCAGCTAGACAATAAAGAACAAGGCCTACAGGCCTAATGCGAACCTGTGCATATGGATATACACCAGGTATAACGCTTCAGTGCTGAACCACTACTATTCATATATATGAACAATGCAAGTACTAAACATTTTGAACAAGAAACAATGCACAAACATCACTGCTGAAATTCTGGCATGGGTGCACACAACACAAAAATTATTGTAGATGGCACCACCAGTCTTGTATACAACAAAGCTATTTGACATGTACACATATGCCCAATTTCAGGCTGATATATCAAATTCTTCTGTAGAATTAAGCAGGCAAATACACTTTGCAAAAGTCATTGTAGATGGCGACACCTGTCTTGTGAACGAGAAAGTCATAAAAACACATAGACAGGTCAGAATATCAGGCCAATACATCAAACTTACCTTGAGTCTGATGCACGGGGCTGACCAGGCTTAGGTGAGAAAGGCTGTTGCCCCGATTGTACTGTGAAAAATTACTGGCTCAGTCTACTGCACTGAGTGAACTCTTGACCTGCACCTGGCTAGACTGAGTGAATTTTTTACCTGTACCTGGCTGCACTGAGTGAACTCTTGACCTGTTGCATAATCTGAAACAGTTGGCAGTCTGCCAAAGCTATAAATAAACCCAGGCTGACCTTTTGCCTATTGCCAAATCTGGAATAGTAGCCACACAATTGCATAAGCTCACAGATTGGCTCCATATGCAGCCCTGAGGGGCATGACACCCATGAGGTGATCAAATGACACTCATGAGGTGATCACATGCTACCCATGAGATGATAACATGCTGCCCATGAGGTGATCACATGCCTTGTGCTTGGCTGCACTGACTGAACTGTTGACCTATATTTGGCTGCACTGAATGAACTCTTGATCTGTTGCCAAATCTGAAACAGTTGGCAGTTTCTCAACCTATTCAAGAAACGTACATAATCTTGGCCTGTTATGTAACTCTGCTAAAATTTATCCAACACAAACCATTCGAACAAACTTGAGAGGGCTCGCCTCTGGGATCCTTTCTGTAAAATTTTGACAATTTGGCTGGACTGTTTACAAGAAGAAGACTTTTACAAGTTTTTTTCAGCTTTTTCCTTGTAAAATCTAAGTAAATGCAGATAGCAAAAATAAGATGAATCCATCAACATTTGATATGTGACAGATAATTGCATAACATTTGGGGATGGTAGCTCCAGCTATTCCTGAGAAATTATGAGTTAGTGTACAGATGATATGTAATATCATAAATCTACATTTTTTAAAAGCTTTTAAAAACATTCTTGTCAATATTTTCAAAAGGTAACCGGAAATCTAAATGTCTAGAGGCATGATGTAATGAATGCTGATAAACTGGTGCTAGGCTAGATGTATCTGCTTCACACAGCTGACATATTTGGTAAAATGACTCAATTCAATCTTTATAATTCAGCCAAATTCATTTTTTGGAACCATAAAAGACAATTATTATAAGAATGATTCAGGGAATTATTCTTGCAAAATATTAAACAAACTGGCCTCAGTATCATCATCAGTCGAAAAACGTTTTGTAGGTTTATAACTCATATGGGAAAATACAACAAAATGGCAAAGTTCAGCTTCCCATAACTCAGCCAAAAATCATTGAATCAAAACCCTTTGAACAAACTTGAATTATCAACATCTAAGGATAATTAATGTGTGAGATTTAAGAATTGGGCCCAGTGGTTTTTGAGAAGAAAATTTTTGTAGCCACTTCGCTAACATGGGCTGTTATGGCATATGACTAAATTCAGATCCCCATAACTAAGCCAAAAGTCACTGAACTGAGACCATTTGAACAAACTTGAATTATCAACATCTCAGGATAATTAATGTGTGATATTTAGGAATTTGCCCCAGTGGTTGTTGAGAAGAAGATTTTTGTAGCCACTTAGCTAAAATTGGCTGTTATGGCATTTGACTAAATTCAGATCCCCATAACTCAGCCAAAAGTCACTGAACTGAGACCATTTGAACAAACTTCAGAAAGCACTACCCTAGGTTCATTTCTGTGCGATATTAAACAATTTGGCCATTTCGTTTCAGAGAAGAAGTTATTTGTAGCTGTCAGTGTGATACGGGCACTGATGACCCCGTACAAAAAAGGCCGATGCAGGTGGCGCCACCAATACCTCAATTTCAGATATGACTCATGTGATCAACATTGGCATAAATTTGGTGATGATAGCTCCAGCCTTTTCTGAGATTTAAATTTTAATATGCTTTTTTGCACAGTTAACAAAGTTCAACCTCCTGTAACTCAGCCAAAAATCTCCTAACTGGAACCATTCGAACAAACTTGAGAAAGATTGTTCCAGAGATCATTTCTGTGAAATATTGGACAATTTGGCTGGACAGTTTCAGAGAAGATGATTTTTAAAGTTTTTTTAGCTTTTTCCCTATAAAATCTAAGAAAATGCATTTAGAAAAAAAATAAACAAAATCCGATATAGTTTTTTGGATGACTGAATATTTGCAAAAAATTTGGTGATGCTAGCTCCTGTCGTTTTTGAGATAGCTATGGTTAACGTACAGACGATGCATGACACACGACGGACGCCGCCGCACCATCACATAAGCTCACAGGTTCGCTAAAAAATCTTCAGAAGAATGTTGGTACAGAGGAAGAGATACGCTCCCCTAACAATCACTCTCTTTGATGGTAGTGGTGCTGGTGCTAGCACACAAGAATGGACTCCTCAATTGCTTTTTTGTTAGTGACTAATGCAATGTGGAGTCCATAGATTGCCCCTGCAGTTAACTGTAATTATATTGCTCCGTACACAACTGTTAGTTTTAATATATATCCATTGATTGATGTTCAGTACATCTAGTACATCTATGTGTATTGCATATTTGACCACTGAAATACATTACTGTTCTATTCTCAGCACTATTTTACACCAAGAAAGTGAAAATATGAACATAACATATATGGTGCTCAGGCTTTTTATTACAGGCCTTTAAACATACAACATAATGTGAACTTTGGTATGTTAAAACCATAGAAAATATTTTTTTCAATTTCCTTTCTAAGAGTAACAGATCGTATCTTGCTATAACCCCAGTTAGCTCTAACAGAAACCTGTTGCTTCACCATTGGCGGCTATGCTGGTACACGGAAGAGTATAATGATCTTTTATCAATTATACAACTACACAGAGGCTCAAAGTGAATACTTTTTTCTTCATAAACATTTTTATTATTTTCAACATAATTTCACATGAACAGAAAACTTTAAGTCAAAGCACCTTGAGGTGATATAAATGCATAATTTATATTAAAAATATTATTTTTATCACAAAAAAAGCAATGACAGTTACTGAGACTGACAATGTACCAACTAAATATAACTGATAATATATCTAATGTCACACACTATCTAAATTAATAACACTTTATCAATTGGGGTAATAAATAAATCTGGCATTTCAGTTTTCACAGAATTGACAAAAATATTTGAAATAGACATTTGGCAGGTTTACAAAACAGATGAGCTGCCGGTTGAAGCTTAAATTCCATTTTTAAACCTGTATGGTTCCAAATCTAGTATGCACCTCGGGTTACCTGCACAATTTAGAAGATATGTTCAGTTGTTTTGGTGGGACACACAGATTTGGCATATTGTCTATGACGTAGGCGGCCTGCAGGCAGGCTCCGTATCTTAATTACACTCTCTATGTTTAGGCTGCATCCGCCTAACTCGGGCCTCAAAATATCGGTATAATGACAAAATACTGTACTTACATTCCACTGTCAGTTATATCACTGTGTCTGATCCCAACGGCAGGGACACAAAGGATGTAAAATATGAAGAAAAGGAGGCCCTTGGCGAGCATCCTCTCTCTGTGTGTCGCCATGTTGGGTTGTCCCGGCCAATCAATCTGGGTCCAGCTGCATCCAAAAATAGCAGACGATACCGGTCTAGGAGAGAGTAGTGTAAAACAACAACGATCACCCACAATCAGTAACCTCAGAAACCAAACTCAACAGCGATCGCTCACCACACCTCATCATTCCGTTAACGTCATTGCGTGATCGTGTTTCATATCGCAGTTCACTGGTAAATATTGCTCATAAATACACACGCCTGTTTCTTGAAATTCTGGTGTATTTGTGCAAAAGGAATATCCAGCAGTTATATACATGCAGGACTACAGAGTTTGCATTAAACCTGATGCGTTAAGTCTATTTCACATTTTGAATTAACTCGATAGTCACGCGTCCATTATAACTTAGTTGCAAAAGACTCCGATTGGATTCATTATGAATAATTGATTTTCATCATGATGGGAAAACGAAACTTGAACTTTTTAAAATACAAAAGGAAATATAATATTGTGGCTAAGCACCAGAATTGATCAATTTTTGCACACACAAAAAAAAATGAAACTTCTCACAAAGATACTGAATACTGCCCCGTGCTGTCCTCGTTAATATGGCGGTGCGTTATATATATATATATATATATATATATATATAAATATATATATATATATATATATATATATATATATATATATATATATAAGGTATATGACAAAACACTTTCATTCTGTTCAGCTAAATCTACTTTAATGCTTTTTCTTTTTTTTATACCGTATTTTCGTGTTTCTGTTGTCAATTTTAGTGCCTGGCATATATGTTTCAAGTCTACCCCAACTGAGCTTACGTATACCGTCAATTGTCAACCAATTTGGTTTTGTCAAAGCTGGTCAAAATTGTGTGGCCAACACAACCCCGAGCTCTTTCACAGTGGCGTCAATTTTTTTCTTCCACGCAGGGGGGGGGGGGGGGGCGATGACTTGCAAACACACACGCACGCGCGCGCGCACACACACACACACACAAATATTCATATACGTACACTTTTTTAGCGTTTGTATGACGCATTTCAAATTTAGAGATATATATACTTAATCACATTTCAAATATATTACTATTAATTATGAGGTTTTAGAAATAAGGTATTATGTTTCCAGTATCAGTTTATTCTATATCAGGTTTAGATATAATATTTCATAGTAAACTTATAAATGGAACAAAAGTCTATAATTCTATTTATTAACAGCAGGGATTCTCATTCTCCCATAACTTAATTAAATTAAGTGGTATTCTTTCAAAGGCAGCAAAGGTTTGTCATTTAATATTAATCACCTCAAAACACCGCCTGGCATCTGGTTTAACTATTAAGCTTTTGAATGAAATATATTTTTATTAATCTATTTCAAGATTATCCCCAGAACTTTTATTTACTATTTATCAAATGATGGCAGAGGAAAATAGAAGAAGAAGGGAAGCTGATAATATAATACTTACCCAACTTGCAGTAGTATGCATCTTATTTTATTTTGAAAAGGAACCAAGATAAACAAATAAATGATAAAAATAAGAGTTAAAAGTTGGCATGAAACCAGCACCATTTCGGCCCTCTGACATTAGACCAAGAGTTTACGACCAGCGTACTGGCTGCCAGCGTGCCGTTACATCCTTCAACAAGGACGCACTTTAAGGTTCTATGAGGATACAAATATTTCCGGCATTTCTGACTACACCCCATGGTATACAAAAACACTCTAACTTGACATAAACCAGACCAATCCTTAGTTTTTTTATATACTTTCTTACGACACCTAACATGAGCGAGAAAAAAAAAATCCATTAAACTCAGCATATGGGTAAATCCCTACGCATGTTTGTTGAATTTCTGACCGCATGTATACTAGCCGTGACAACCCGACTCAGTAGGCAATCGGATAATTGGGCTTGTAAGCCTACTCGAGTTGTGATACAAGTAATAACGAGGAATGTATCGCAGTTATCTTACATCAGGTTGCATTCATATTGTGGTAAACAGCCCATAATCTCAATATTATGCTAAGAATGATGAATCAACACAATAGTATACATGTAAGCTCGCAACCAAAAATATAGCACCGTTTCCATGAACACGGGTCATTTCCTGTATCGCCTGCAGGCTGCCTGCGTCCTGTAACTCGTGCAAGCTATGCTTGTGTTCATGCGGTCATAAATTTAACAAACATACCGAGGGGTTTACCAATGTGCTTGGTTAAAACGGAACTTTTCTTGCTTTTTTTTATATTATTAGAAAGAACATAAAAAAATGCTAACGATTGGTCTGGTTTATGTTGATTGATAGTGTACCTGTAGGCCATGAAGCGTTGTCAGATATGACGAAAATATTTGTATCTTCATAAGGCCTTTTAATGCGTTCTTCAGACTTAGATGTAAAGACATTCTGACGCAAGTTATCTGGTCGTAATGCCAGAGGGTCGATATGACGCTAATACAGGCGTGGCTCGCACGGGTTACTGGACGCAGCCAGCTTGTACGCGATACAAAAAATGACTCCTTTACCATAAAGACAGAATTTCAGTTGGGTTGTGAGTTCACATGTATTCGTTTGTGTTTACCACGATATTATACAAGAGAATTCTCGTTTTCCTGAGGTTTGAATTTCAAAATTCCACTCTTTCCGAGGAATAATTACAAATTCTTTATCCTTCCAGGAGAGACTGCATAGAAGTCTCATTTATCCCGCGGAAAGAATGAGAATTCTCATTTTTCTCTGGAATTACAGGAATCTTTCATATCATCTGTTTATTCCTATTTCCCCAGGAAAATTTGGAATTCACATTCTTCCTGGGAAGATTCTACATGAATCTTCCAAAATTCTAAAGAATTCTTCCCTGGACGTATATATAAAGTTGCAATCAATAAATCCTGCATTGCTGACTTACTGGACTCGCAAAAAAATGTCCCTCACGCGCATTGCGCATGCTCGAAGAATAGGTCATTTTATATTATTATGTATTATTTCAACCACTCATGAAAAAAAGGAGAGGTTTATTTTATGTGTGGTTATGCCTTTGCTTCTATGTATTTCAACGCAAAATAAGCTATGAAAGGAAGAATAAGAGTTAAACTGCAAACATATAAAAAAAACAAATATAAAGAAATAAATCAGAAAATCCTATTTTACGTGGAATCTATTTCACAAACGTCATCTTATATTATTAGTTAAGCACAATGTATAATGGTCAGTGTACATATATTCTAATTTTTAAAGTTTGTTGTAAAACCGTTTTACATTTTTTTATTAAACCTAAGCGTTCTTTCAAGAGCACCAACAGCTGTAGCTTTAACATAAAATATAAGAAAAAGGTTTATCTAGTTTCCGAGAAAAAAAAATCATATATTCATCGATCACTTTCACTTTAGAGGTATACACATACTCTCCTACCAGATCTGGAAATTCTGTTAGCTCAAAACATCGACATCAATATAAGACATCTGCCGGAGGCTGCTGCCAGAGATAGTGCAGCAATTTATTTTCTCTTTCGTCTGGCATACAGGAAGTCACTTTAGGCTGATTGGTAACCGGAAACTCAGATATTGAAAACCAGAGAGATAAGGGTCACAGAATAAATACTACACCTGGAAGATTAGACCCGCACCTGTTGATAAGATTGTTATGTATACGTCACAGAAACTAAGGCCATGGATTTTTTTATACCTAAGCTTTCACTTTCTATTAATGCATTTAGGAATAATATTGTGGACATATAACACAAATATATAAATACCCAGATATATGTAAAAGAATATATACTCTTTTTATAAATTAATTAGAAACTTGCTTTTGTCATCATATAAACCTGACACTCGTAATAATGCAGACATACTAGTTTTATTATAGTGTTTTAAATACAAAATTAATCTATTTCACAATTACTCTGTTAATTAAAAAAATAATTCTTAAATAAAAAGAAAGACAAAAGCCAATAATATTGGAAAACGTATTTTGTGTAAATCATTCCAGCTGAAATATGCAGCAAAATTTGCACACTGTAAAAGCAGGGGGAGGATATAGCGCCTTTTAAAAAAATCGGCCCAATATAAATGCCTACTGAATCGGTTTTTTTTACACAGCAAGGCAGGATATTGATACAGCCCCCCCCCCCTCTATATACTTATTTTAACAAATATTGACCAATCCAATAAAAAAAAACGAAGAAATTCCTGTACACAGGGTAAGCGTTACGTCATTATAGGTCGAGTGCATGATAATGAGTGCAAAACTATATCACTTGTACATATACTGCAAGTAAACTGCAATTACTTATATAATATACCCTTGTTTTTACAACTCTTAAGTGTAACCCGAGCATGGCACAGCTAGCCTGGATTTAAATAAAAAAAACTGGAATAATTTAAAAAAAAGGACAAGAAGTTGAAAAAAGTAGGGCATAGACAGAAACCAAGAAAAGAAGGAGCACGTGACCGTCTGCGAGTGTCTGACCAGTTGAAAATATTTATAAATACAACCATTGAGTATAAAATTATAAAATAAAATTATAAATACACACGTGGAAATGATGTTTCACAATCATTCTTGTCTTTTCAAGTTTTGTATTCACACAGCCACCGGTATGAAATTTAAAGTATGATTGAAATACTTTAGGTATATTCAATATACATGAAGTAAAGTGCTTTCTCCTTAAATTAACTGTAGTGTCTATCATGTTTCGTTCTAAAACTGTTTTCTTTCTCATGTACACAAGTAGAAATAAACCTGTATCCGGTGCGATCAGTGGCGCAAACGATAAACATAGCATACACGCCACACGGTTTCCGTTAGCACAACATAAAAAAATCAAGATTCTCTGAGCGTCCAACCGATGTTTCTTCTGCGTTTCTACATTCATGTTTCAACTACTTGATTGCGGATTGTCTCACACGCTCAAGTTCGGACCTCTCTAGTCACACAATCGTGTTATAGTTAACGGAAACACGTCCACGTTTCCTTACACACACAACCATAACAATATTAAAACAATACAACTAGAGACAGTAAATCCTTGTGTCCGGATGAATTAACTGGTTTCGCTAGAAAACTCTTGTAGTCAACCTAAATGAACTACTGGCGTGATATTATTTTAATACACGTATCATTGTCCGCTCCTTACACAACCCTTTACCTACTTCCTTTAGAAACGTAAGATTTCCGCTGACTCGAGAGCGCAGTATCATTGCAGATATTTATGTATACCTTTCATTCCTTTAGTAAAGATACAGGAACAAGAAACAAAATAAATTGTTATTGGTAATATTCATATTGTAATTTTACACACACACATATGACTCGCACACATTTGACGATGTCATATATGTATAACTTTTGTTATAAGTTATTAAGGAATCCCCATGCACAGAATAACAACAGCTATACGAAGTCAATCGCTTCAAGGTATCCACATACTGTGCGTAAATAAGATTTCGTTTCCACAGCCATATACCCGTGGGATTGAATAATTTAGTTACTCTCCAATTATGACTTGTCACTATTGGCCGGATCAATCTTGTTTTACTGATGCGGGGACCTTATCATTTATAAGGTGTTACCCCTGCATGTGACGGCCAATCCTTGTTTACCACACTGATGTCAAATATGCGGCTAATCGCTCTGTCTCCCTTCGGTTCTACCGCATGACGCTACAGGTCATCGATTTATAGGTCGCCATGGGACCTGACCGATATCCCGACCGATATTAGAAAGCTTGACCTCTGTGGTATTTCCCCAGATATTTAATTCCCGTGAGAAGATATCATCCTAATAAAGGCAAATTACAAAGCTTATCACGTTTATTCGTGTCCCCCATGTTAATGATCAAGACCTATATATAGATATATGTACTGAGTTCTTTAGAATGGGTTAGAAGATCTTCGGCATCTCCCATAGTTATACAGTAACATGGTGTTTGTCCTTCACTATAGTTAACGATTTAGCCGTATACAACCAGATGAGAGATCTAGATATCCCTGATCCTCTATAACGATGTACATTCCATGTCCATGTATTTTTTTTCTAACCTAAATATACATAAACACTGCTTTCTATATAAATTTAGAGCACGTACGGTGACCAGTATATGTTTTTGGTGTAAAATGATTAATGATTTTTAATGAAAAAGTGTGATTTCCTTTGAAAAGCATAATTCATTTTTACAATCTGTCATTCGGATATGTCGCCACGAAGAAATATCCGACATTTTCTGAATAGCTTGCGAGAAATCCACAAAACATCAAAGTACAGTTAAGAACTTGCTATTTACTTGCCTATGATTTACCAAAAAAACAGAACCAACTAGTTGACGTCTCTGAATGATTACTAAAATATTTATGCACCTGAAAACGTACAAAATACGACAGGAGCGTATAGCCAGGATTTACGGAAGGGGGGTGCCGGGAGCGGGGTGGGGGGGGGGGGGGGGTAGGGGGCAGCGAGCGGGGCTGGGCTACATCATATCCGCAGGCCAAGGAGTGCTTATATATATATATATATATATATATATATATATATATATATATATATATATATATATATATAATCAGCCTACTTCAAAATCCTTGTACCATTTTAAGACTAAACACAAGGGGATATTCTACTTCCATGCTTTAACTTTCTTTATACGTGTAAGTGCATGTATGGAATCTTTTCCTTCAATATTACATGCAAGATCACAGGGGGTGGGGGGGGGGGGGGGTTATGCCTCCCCTGCGACACCCCTCTGGACAGTCCCCTGATACAAATCCCCATCCAAACCTTATACTAAGACTTCTGCATAGTCTTAGCATTACAATACATGTTATCTCTATAAAGCTGTAAATTACAACAAAACAAAACATTACACGACACTGGGCAAAGGGTCTAACATACAAGGGCTAAGATTTTTATGGCTGATTTAAATGCCAAAAACATGCAGCAGACCAGAAATCTTTTCTACCAATACACCTATCTACATAATGATGTATTTTGTTTTCCAGTATGAAAGTCAGAACTTCCGTGACAAAGAACTTGTTTCTACCGGAGCAGGGCTTAGACCAACGTATCGAGTCCGACCCAAGCCCCGGAAATTAGTCAAGAGTCCAGATCGTCCAGTCCGTTATCGAGTTCCTGAAAAAGTGGAGTCAAGTTATATCATACTACTACTACTACTACTACTACTACTACTAATAATAATAATAATGATAAAAATAATAATAATAATAATAAAATTAAATATTATATTAATAAAAATAATGTGTAGGTTTATATGGTATTTGAATCTGAATACCAAAATAATAAACTTGAAATACATAATACATGTTTCAAAGATAAAATCTATTCATATAAAATTAAAACAAAGAAATAAAATGTAACCACCCATGTTAATGCTTAATCATTTGATCTATTAATAGCCAGGAATATTTTAAGCTGACAGGTGTCGTGACGCGTGACATGGTAACACTTTGTTTATGGAAGGAGACCAGAATGGCCACTTCATGGATCATCGATCCTGAAGTCAAGTATACTTGACCAAAGGATATTTGCACAGCCCCGGCAGGTGATTGCCCCGAGGGACACCGGGGGTCAATCATCACTGACGGGAACGCCATCTGTTAGTCATCAGGTAAACTAAATACCTGACAAAGGTGAGCGATATGACTTTGACTTACCTTTTTGTCTCTCTCTCTCTCAGTCTCTGTTACATATCACAGTATTACATTACATGGACATAAACACATTGTAAGCACAAGAAAATCAACAACAACAAAGACAGAACGTATTTAATATACACTGTATATCATATACACTGCAGCAAATAAATTTAACTTCTATTCAACAGTTATATTTTCATTTTCTGTGTAATATAATTTCATGTTTTTTTTCGACACGGATGGAAACCATCCTTTCTCCTCCGCTAAAGATACATATTCGGTTGAATGTTGGATTTAAAGTTAAGGAAATTATTTTGTTGTGGTCACGCGTTAATTATTTAAGACAGATTACAGTCATAGATGATTCGGAGGCCAGTCTCAGTAGTGGTGCAGGACTATGGATTAAGTTATAGTTGTCTACAATGACAACACCAAATAAACAATCTTATAGTAACACAACTAACATGGATAGGTTGAATGCTATGTAGACAGGACAAATATTGCTTCCCGGCGTTGTTTGGCACCTCATCAGTAGGCTTAATTGCATTTGTAAGCCCATGGCTTACATGCCTCCCGCAGCGGTCGCTTTCCAAAAGAAATGTATTACAGAAATGGAATGCGACCACTGGGTGATAAGTGTGCCCTCGGCTCAGCAATGTAGGTAACATCAAGACTGTTAAACTTAGTTAAAATTCATGAATTTAGCACACAATTGCTATTGTCAGTAAATAGTCTGTGATATGAACATGTGTGTAAGATGCATAGCGC
The DNA here is from genome assembly GCA_026874595.1 of Sipunculus nudus. Lineage (NCBI taxonomy): Eukaryota > Metazoa > Annelida > Sipuncula > Golfingiida > Sipunculidae > Sipunculus > Sipunculus nudus. The sequence goes on along the minus strand of CM049306.1, from coordinate 32,915,649 downwards.
TTCGGCTAAAGGGGGAATAAAAATATATATCAAAAGTAGGTATATCACTAAAAAATTCAAAATAGGATTTTTTTAAGAAAAAAAAATATCACTGGGTAGCTTTTTATTTAAGAATCATAGTATTTTTTAAAGGAAGTTTGTATAAGCTCTTAGTCTAATGTTATTGCATTTTTAGTACCTGGTGTCTGACCCACTATTCCAAGAAAGACTGTGACCACCCAGCAGCCCTGCCCCAGCCCTGGCAGCCTGCCAGCTTATTAGGGGGCGTGGCAGGGGTGTGTGTCCCCTAATTGCTGGTTGTCATTATACTAAAGGAATGAGTAAATGCTTGCAGCTATGTTTATTGCATTCATTCTTCTATGTAAACAGTACAATGTAATTTAATACACATGCACACACAATATCACAATTTAAATGGATTATCTCATACATTCATGCATGTACACGTATTGTAATATTTTCAGAAATGCCCACATTTTGTAAATAAAATTTTTTTGAAATAATTACATTTGTTATTTATGGTGAGTATCTTCTGGTCCAAGTAACTGTATGTTATTTTTCTCTTAAAATGCAGGTACATAAATACATATAAAATCACAGATACTATTTAACATCACAGTTCCTGAAAAAAGATATTGGAATTTATAAAACATTGCAAAGTTAACAATGCTTCAAATTGTATCACAGGTATAAACACATCCAAATGAATAATTCAGATGGTCAATATAAATTCACGATAATTTTCAAAATTATAACTTTCAATTAATTGGAAAAAAAGTATTTTTTTAGATATGTAACATCACAGTTCCATTGGAAGAAATATGCATGTTCAAAACCTTAATTGTACAGTTAACATCTGTATCACAGATATAAACAAACAAAAATAAAAATTTCAGATGGTCTATATTACATCTAAATGGTTTTCATAGAGATTAGTTTCAATTTATATTTTAAATATCACATTTTCTTATGCAAATACATGCAACCGTATCCTGTTCATATAATACTTATAAAATTAATACAAAAACACTGATGCTATGAACATGTGACATATCATCAGTAGTCATGTATTTAAGACTATGAAATTTGATCATATCACCGATTCCACAAACTGATGCAAGAATAATATATACTGTGTACGTAAAATTCTCAGGACGAAACTATATGTATTTGACATTGTGTGAGTGAGCATTTTTCTGTATAGATATGACAAATTCATCAAGTATATCGTAACTTTGGCAAAACATTAAGGTAGTATCTCACTGGACTGCGACAGCTTGCGACTAGTTGAAGAAACGACAATTGCGAGAAAATACGCGATGTTCTCAAGACATTCGCACGACATTTGTGAAATATTCGCACGACCATTCGCGACCAGAATGTCAAATTCTCATTTTAATCTCCAAATATTCACAATGTAGTTGCACTGGTCGCAAACCCCTCTCAAAGTTGTCTCGCAGTTCTCGCAATTCCTGATTCGCAGAAACTGACTTGAGAATAGTTGGAAACATGTTTGAGACGGGTTTGAGACACCAGCGACGCCTCTGCGACTATTTTGCGAGAAATTTTGTTTTGCGAATTTTTTGAACATGTTCAAAATTTGTGCGACACGTGAGCGACACTTTGCGAATCACGCGAGGAAAATAAGAACCGCCGCCAATGTTTTACGACTCTTTTGATACTCTATCGCGAATGAATTCGCAATTTGTCGCAAAGCTGTCGCAGCCCAGTGAGATACAGGCTTTAGGATACTGGTTTACTTAACATCCATATCACCCCTCACAATATCAACAATTATTTAAGGTACTGTCATACAGCATGGTTCTTCAGCTTCATAGTGCAGCTCGTATTCTAACTGTCCCTGACTGTTACGGACTATATTTTTGAAGAATTTTGACAAAATACTAGCTCCAATGAGAGCGTTCATACAAGACAATTCCTGTACATAACCTCATGCAGTTTATAGAATTGTTTTCAAATATGTATATAGCAATGTTTTCATGCAACGAGCTAAGCATATGAAATTACCATTTTATCTAAACATTTTTTATAAACCTCTAAAACGATCATAGTTATATATAGACCAACCAGATCGTGCTCATTCGCCGCCACAGGTCTCCCCAATACGCCCCGAAACGCCTCTATGGTCTTTCCTTAATAAATGAAACTTGTAAAATGTGAAATTAGATTATTTGTGCCATGTTTTCAAAAAGAGCTTACTTTGTCCAGACACTCATGCATGCTGGTCGTAGTAAACGTTAATGGCACATTGTGAAACATTGACCCGTTGTTTCCTTCGCTTTATCCCCTAATTTATTTCCGAGTAGGCTTTCATTTGAGCAAGTTGGATGTTGACGAAAATATAACCTTTAATCAAACCAAATTATGACACGTGCTGCAATACAAGACTCCAACAGGACAGATGCACCGAGAACTATCTTTGTTTATTGATGAATAATGTGTTCTGTTCCATTAACCTATGTCCATCTGTTTTTTTATTATTATATTATTAAAAGGTTATATTTTGTTACAACCATATACTTTATGGAATGTTATAACAATTAAGAATATACAATAAATCTCCAGTTTATGTCTGAAAAATTCTGGGACTCTTTACAACGATCTGACAGGTCATAAATGCCCCTGCATCAGCAACCTTCTTTGTTTTAGCTGGTTATATTGTTTTAGTGTTTACAGAACATCCACGTGCAAAAAAAGCTATCATCGGAGGCCGTTTTTGCATGTGACCAATGACCCTGACCGCCATGCGTGCATTACATGGAGTTGGCTTTTTGTAAAATGTGAACTGATTTCTCATATATTTCAATACATTTGTAATTCTGTTTCTTAAATAAGGTGCCTGGTAGAAATACGGATATCTCTGAGAGGTAAGAGTAACCGGATATATGCAACTGCATAGCAATCACTGAAAACCTCTCCCTCCGAGGTCCGCAAATGAGCGAAATAATAATGAGAAATCAGTGATGGGACGTAAGACCTTGATAATAAGTCAAGGTCAGTGATAAAGACTGGGACATCCAAGACTAATAATGTTCAAAATTTCAGCTTCTGAAAATCAGCCATTCCTAAACAGGTATTGGCGGAAGAGGAAAAAAAAGAAATGAAACTGATGGTTTTGCACTCGTGTAGGCTCACCCACAAAAACATTTGACAACAATATGATTACAGAATTAAACTCATCATCCCTATAAGGCTTAAATAACAACAATCGTATTTCAGTTAGTTTACCAATTTTTGGTAAAAATTCATTAAGTTACAGTTGGTAGACAGGAATGATACTTGTCGATAGGGCCTAACATTCAAGCTCTGAGTCTCTGAGTTTTACCGCCATCTGGTAGTCATCTAGTGAACTAAAAATCCCTGGTCGAAGTAAATGCGCGTGGTACCTTATGAAAAACTGTAATGGTATTCCATTACCATGACAGCTGTTTCTTTCGGTTAATATTTTCTTCGCGCAGGCTGAAATAGATCAGGCTGGATGCGAATAGGCCAGAATGTAAAATATATCTTTAGACTATAGTTTGAAAACAAGGATCAAACCTTGATAAATAATAGCGAATAAGACGTGCCAGGTCTTAAAACACATAATAAATGTGCAAGGATACTCCACAGCCGTATTTACACAGGGTGTAAAACTGAGACAGATACATTTAAGGGTTAAGTACCTTGACCCAAAAATGGCGACTGGGTGCCTAAAGAAAGTAGTCCGCGGCATCCAGAAAACAACCTGAAGGTCAGACACCCCTAGTTTAAATTGGAAAGACCTGAAAAGAACCAGTGATTTAAAAAAAAAATAACGATAATTGTATTTCGCGATCTGGTGATTGGAGACGTTATATACAATGTAGTCCACTTACTGTCATATCGAGAATCTGACCAATCATCTAAACGCTTGTATATACCTGGTGGGTTTTTGTTCATAAGGCTTGTGAACAATTTTGTTTTCTGTGTACTCTTTATTATATTGTAACGGTGAATTTGATTGGTGATTATGATTTCGGCCCAATATCGCATGACCGCCTGTTCAAAATCCATTTAACTAGACAGAAGGCCAGGACACGCCCATATATATATACCATACAACTTGAACTCATATTTATGGTAGTATGTAGTGGTATCGGCATCCAAACACTCCGATATTCAAACAAAATAATCAATAAACACATGAGGGTGTCGGGACACGAGATGAAACCACAGTTGAGAAACTGACATATCTGCTGTCATTTGATGGGTTTAAAATACAGAAAAAAATGAAAACTTTAGAAAAATACAGGTGGCGGAACCAGTTTTCGGGAACTGACAAAACTAGTTATGATCAATATTCAAGGCAAGATTCATGGCAATCCATGTTTTGATTATCAAGATACTAGAGGTTTGCATCAAATATTTAATTATTCTGGGGAGGAGGGGGGGGGGTACTTACACGCCCCATAATTCAGAGGATATAGGTCGTAGTGACCTAATATCAGGTGTCCAAGGTGATTTTTTATCGACATTGGTGGATATTCAGTTACAAGATTCTAAGGTGAGTGGTCCTGATTTGTGCCGTCCTAACGGACGGACACATGCCCGGACGGACGACGAACATATCGCCATTCCTAGGCTATATACTCAGTAAGGTGGTTAAGTGTTTTACTTCTTGGATCGTTTCCTTCTCTGTACTCCTGCAGGCGAGAGATTAATGTCTACGTGCACTCCCGGCACACTTGTGTGTGTGTTTTGTGTTTGAAAGATTATAAAAAGAAGTTCTCCCAACCATGATAACCCTTCCATGCGAGTCATCCCCCGCACCTTTGAAGATAAATTGACGCCACCGAGAATGTCATTTTTTTCAAAACACATTAGAAAAATAGTCTCGTGACAATTTAGTATATAGGTTTTTTTTTGGTTTATATTGAATTTCACCCTAGGCCGGCTGGTTTATCTGCAGTCTGTTTTTCAGTCATCTACCATCCACCCAGCAAGTGAATTCCATTATTCTATTATTGTTATGTCTCATGAGTTAAAGAAAGGACTCGTGTTACAGGCTTGGGAAGCTATCTCCATTACTTGATGATTTTTAGATGGACGTCAAAGCCACCACTTAGCGTTTAGTGTATGCTTACGTATGTATATTTGACTTATTTGACCGATGGTTTCTTCCCGATGTTTTCTATCTTTTATTACCTAACGTAATTTTCTTAGGTATATTCGTCGTGAATATACGTTTTTGATAAGCATTTGTTTCTCCCTAATGTACAAATCAAGTTATCATAAATATTGCCTCCTACACCTCTTGTTATAAAAACCTTGTGTGACGGTATAATGCTGGATGATTTGACAGCTAACTTTGGAACCATCTACAAACCGTCAATATTTAAATTTCGAGGCATTTGTATTTGTAAATGACCTGGGAAGCAAATAGAAAACCTGAAATAAAAAAAAGTTAGAATAAAACATTCTTCTTTGTCATATGATGATCTTCGGCCTCAATAATTGACACTGCCCTCTACAGGCCTTGGTCCAAAACTTAAAAATATATAAATGATTTTATTTCAAGGTTAATTGTTTAAATATATTGTGGTTGACATCATATTCGCGATGTTAAATATTAGCGATTTTCTCTTTTTAAGTGTTTCTTGAGGGTTCATTTTCGCGATTTACCGCACAGTAATTTACACAATAAACCTAATCATTATCAAATCAATTATATACCCAGTATATACAGAAAATTTGAGCAACTGCATAAGGAATTAAGGGCACATCGAACAGGGGGAGTTTTCATATGCAATAATGGCTGAAATACAGAAATATTGATTTTATTCAAAATATCAATATGTGAATTACGGGTAACATTAAATGTACGCTAATTTTGACGTAAGCGGCATATACCTAAGGTACCATTGAGGCTACTGAATAAATTATAGTTCACCTGTGCAGATTTGTCGCCTCTACACAAAAAAGACGGGCTCCAATATGGATGAATGGCAATAACCTTCCGCCGGGATAAAGAATTTGCCAAATCTTAAAATGGAGAATTTATGTTAAATGACAAACATATTCGGTGATCCAGATTTCCATCAAAACTTGCTGGATTGTGCCTTTTAAAAATCTCATGAAAATCTCTTCATAGTATTTTGGGTAAAGGTGCTAACAAAAAAAGGTCAAAGTAACCGACTAATATTAAGTAACCGCTATCTAACGGGGTATAACACGGGCTTAGCAAAGCGGAACATCTCCTCCCACGGGAGCTTAATTATACTGGGTGTAAAACGCAGTGTGATAAAAACGAGGGCAGCTCTGTGACCTTTGACCCCGTGACCACAAAATCGATAGGTTTCTTCATCTGTGGGTGAGCCATACGTGAAAGATGAAAGGTTTTTGTCAAACGGTTTGGCTTTATATGGACCAACAAGCTTGTTCAAGAAGTTTGTCCCGTGGCCTTGACCTTTGACCCCGTGACCTCAAAATTGATAGGGTTCTTCAACTGTTAGTGGGTGTGCCATATGTAAAATATAAAAGGTTTAGGTAAAACTGTTTGACTTAAGACGGGTCAACATGCTTTTTTAAAAAGTAGGTCCCGTGGCCTTGACCTTTGACCCCGTGACTATAAGATCAATATAGTTCTTCATCTTTACGTTGGTGAGCCATATGTGAGGCCCGACGAACAGACGGATGGCACCACGAACGGAGGCGTTACTATAATCCCTTTTGCAACTTCGTTGAGAGGGGTAGTGAAAACAGGGTCAACTGAAACCTCAATATTTGTCGGATCATTCTCGTCATATTATCGTTTGTGAGATTCGAGAATTGTGTAAAGATAAATGAGATTTTAGAATAATTATTTCTTGAACATGTGTCAAAATAGAACAAATCAGCTCAAATTAGGCGACCACAAACATTAAAATTATGATTTAAATCAAAGCCACTTAGTCTGAACGACACATGCAAGCGTTTTTTTAGAAACCTAATTTGCCGCATGTTTGTGGTCATATATTTTTTGTCTTGATTCTGTCAGCCTGCTTACAGTATTTAACTCTAGCACAAAGGTGAAGCTGCAGTTCTACAAGAATTCGGTTTTGGTGTATCCTCCTCTTCAGAAGGCAGGTTATGTTTTTGTTTTTTTCCTAGACGGGGATATATGCGCTCTGCTGACTGACTTTCGGAATGAATCGGTAGCGGAAATTAAGCTGCGTTTACTTGACGCGAAGTATGGGGTAAGCGTAAAGGATTTTCTCACTCTAGTTATTTTATCATAAACCATTTACTTGCCCCGGGGTAAGCGTGGAATATTTATCGAAAGGACGTTAAAACACTGCATTATGGGGCCAATTACGTTACGATCAGTAAGATCATGCCACATTCTTATTCTTAAGTCAAATACGTTGTAAGGAGGTCCTGAGTTCACTATACCGCAGGCCAAGTATTTGATTTATGATAAATTTACTGGAGCTAATTTTTTCCAATTTATCGCTAACCGCATACTGCGCTTCAAGTAAAAGCAGCTTTAAGTCGGGTAATAGTTGTAAGGTGGTATACTAGAACATTAATGAGGCCACTGGCTTAATTACGTACAGCATAGAGGTTGTAATAAAGGTTGCACAAAAAAATCATTAATTCCCCACTCATGTATGGACAATTTGAAGAAAATATATTATGTGAACAGTCAGTGTACATGAATGGTGTAAATTCAATGGATTATAAATATTCTGACGTCATCTGTATGACATGATTATATTATTCAAATGGAAAGCGTTTGCTTTACTAGCAGCATGTATTGGAGACCCCTGACATCTGGCGGCGTGAGGGTGAATTAAACAAATTCCACGGTCCTTTCGTGTGTTTATGTCATTATGGGATACTGGAGGGTCTCCCATTCAAAATCCCATTTACCTCTAATGCAACTGGTGTCTGATGAATGAATGATGTCTAATGGACTCCACGGACAGCGTTACAATGTTACAATGGACATTCAGACTTTAGGTCGTTACCAGTGGATGCCTATCCATGTTTGGAAATATACATTTTGATAAGTCCATTATTAAAAGTTATTAAAAGTTAGGCCTGTGAGATAACTGGGGTGTCGGACCAATAAGCAGACCCTTTTTGTTTTACCACTCACAAAGGCGTGCGCAGGATAGGGGAAGGGGGCGCTCACGACCGTAAAATGTCTGAGGGGAACCTCCCCCCCCCCACCTCCTCCCCTTCGGCCGACACAGTCGACTATTGCGCAATGGTCTATATAACCCCCCACCCCCAATCGGATGTTAAATTGTTTCAAATTACAAAGCCACAGTTTCTTCTAGAGTTAGGCCTACTTTGCGTCAGGGATGACCGTCACTGACGCTTGGTAATGTGTCAATTCGATCATATTATTAAGATTCATTATAAAATTAAGGATATATTTCATTCAGTTTTTAGATAATATGTTAACGATATTAATGAGACTAAGCTGGGCCTCCGACAGAAATATTTCGAGGAGGTGCAAAAGGTTTCCGACCCCCTCCTTTTTCTTCGTTATTATAACCATTCAGTTTTATACGGAAGTAATAAACTTATTTGATTTAAATCCAAGGCTAAAGTTACTGAAGCAGTATACTAATGAATGGACTGTAACAGAGGGATGCATAGTTTTTTCCATTAAGTGCTACGTATATTATCATATATATACTTTATCCACCATGCTAAACTAGAATAAAAATCATATGGAAGTCTTAGCTGGCATCCCTATAACCTCAGGCTCAAGGCAAGCAACCTACTGTACAAGAGTTTACCCACACCACAGTATGTGCTTCTCATGCTATATGTACTATCAACAACAATACTATCACAATAACGACAAAACCAATTGAAAATTGGTGAATAAAAAACATTTACAGGAACATAAGAGGTTAAAATAGTTAAATAATAACGTGCCGCCGCATATGCGTCAGATTGTTACATACTTTGACAGATGAAAAAAAATGAGCAGTTGAAGCTGAATCGATGACTTCTGTGATTCTGCATCCATACCTGATCTTTCACGATAATAGGAAGCTATACGGGTTCCTGCATGATAAGCTGATAATCGACAAGATATATAGCATGCAGATATAGGGATTTATAAACAAAATGAAAGCGAACCCCCCCCCCCCCCACCACCCATCCACACACACAAAGAAAAGCACCCTGATATATTAAAATGATACAATATAAAATGAAAGAGGCCTCTCTACTGAATCGTTCTATGTTCCGCATGAATCAATTAATAAATTTGGTACCCTGAATAGTCGTATCTACGAACACTTAACAAAAGCAACTAATCTATACATTTTATACCTGATCAAGACTTAAAACAGAGTAAAAGATTAAATTGAAAAAAAACGGCATGTACTTCCAGAAGGAAAGTGTACGTTTTCCAAAGAACTCCGGACCATGTAAAATGAATGCAAATAAATAATAATTCTGGTTAATTCCTTCCATGTACGGATGTTTTGTACTAAATATAAGATTTGCCATTCTGATACCGTAACTATTGTGTCCCAATAATTATTTCTACATGTCTATGCATCCTAATGGGCCTTAAGAACTCCTGGCCCATCCTGGCCCTTTGGACCCGACGGGTTAAAACCTATATAAGCCAGATTAATGCTATTTAAGACAAATGGGAGACTTAAATTTAAGACTTCATCGTCAAGCCTGTTCTTGTGCCCTAGGAAAGTCCCTTCCGATCACTTTCGATAAAAACTATTAGTAACACCAAAGAGAAAAAGTTCCGCATTAAGAAGCATTTAGCCGGGCTCTTTTGAGTCGTCCTTATAACAGCTATATAAATGCAAGTTAACATAAAAGCCAAAGAGTTTTTTTTAAAATTTCAAGTATTTTCTGGTGTTCTTCACATATAGGAAACTCCTCGGCCCCTTTGGTCATATACTATTAGAAACTCTATATTTACATTTCGTAAAACACGTGATTTATCATTTTCCAGCTTTTTCTTGTGCCTCAGGCAAAAAAAGTGAGACATCTAAATTTTCCAACATTTCATTGGACCCAATAGGAAATTCCTGGCCAGTACTGGTCCCTTATTTTGGACGCCTAAAATCTAAATTAGACCTTTACATTTTCAAACATATTATTCTACTCTATAGGAAATTCTTCGGTGGTCGATCGGGGACCCCTTTGGCCCGTCGTGTCCCCGTTATGGTGTACCTGCTGACTTCACGGCTCATAGGGCCTGCTTTAAATTATAAAAAAAAACCGGCGGGGATTGAACACCAGCCACTGACGTTACCTATAACAATCACAGAACCGGTATTTAATTGGCAAACTGCCAGGACTGTCGTGTTCCATGACCTATGCATGAGCAGCAGCTTCGACTGAGAATTTTGTTTGATCCATCATAGCTACTATAGAGCGTGTCATCCTATACTGTTACTAAATCAAAACAGTTTAAACAAACCCTGGGCCAATACAACTTTGTGAGCTTATTTTGCAAAAGATTTAGGCACGCCCTGACAATTTACGAAATTAGGTGCCCCCCACCCAAATTGAAAAAATTATTGAACAGATTTTAGGGGGGGGGGGGGCGCCTGTTGCGACCCCCTCTTAACACGCCCCTGACTCGCTTTTCATCTGTTTTCATGACAATATTTTCTAAAACTTTATTTCGTTTATACTTGATAAAGCTCCAGTTGAAAAAGTACTTATTTGTACCATTACTAAACATGCATGATAGTAAAGCGGATTACGTAAATAATTGAGAAAGATATATATTCTATTTTGGTTCAGTATCTGATCATACAATATTGCGCTGCGATTTGTATAAATCTGTGACCAAAAAAATAAAACATTGTCACTCGACTGAATCCGGTATACTCGATAAACTTCAGAATATAATTTTCATTCGTTGTATCATTCAAATCCGGATATATACATTCATAAATACATTATCGATAGCTAGTTCACGATCGTTTCACTTGTCCATCATGTAAAAATGTAGAGATCTTTTAACACCACGGACTGGCCAGTGAGCTCTTTGTAAACCAGGTAACCCAGTTCATATTTGGCGCCCGAGGGTGATGTGTGATTATTCAGTTTTTAAATCCAGCCAGTCAACTGCCTGACTTGCATAATGTATGTGCTTTCTGCCCTACTTCGGGTATACTAGAATATTAATAAACTGTAGTTAATTCCAACTTGGAAAGTTCTTATAATGCCGCTGTGACGGATACATGAACGTCAAACAAACGTATTCCAAATCTTATTATATTATCATATAACACAATTGCCTATGAAAAAAATTATATAGATTTTACATAAACTTAACCAAATTCCTGTAGGAAAAACATTTGTTTTATTTTTTCTACAAAAAAAAAATTAGGTTGTGTTAGTTGTTCAAAAACTATTGGCACATCTATGAGCACTGTCAACTCTGCGTTGACGACTCACACAGGGAATTCCCCTGTGAATAAAAGAATTATAGATCTCATCAATAGGTTAGTATTCCTAACACTGACAGCCTATAATTTTCAGGGAAGAATAAAAACAACATGTATTGCTAGATTTAAGTTATTTCTATATTTTGCCTGTGACGTCACACTTTGCATCAGCCAATAACTTCTCTGTTCTGGATAAAATCCACCATACACATAACACGCCCGCCTGCTAAAGGTTAACCTACTCTGATTGAGTTCATCTACAAGCTGTTTGTGAAGACGGTGCACGTGGCAATGCTGACAAACGGAAAAACCTTATGACCTGAGGAGGTTGACTGCGCGCAGTTATTAGTGAGAGCTAGTACTTGAAGGAACGCCATCTTATCAGATTTGCAAAACTCTGGTTCGTCTGTTTGCCCCTAGATGTCGTTGTCGGGTGTTTACAGCCCGCGTTAAAGGGCTTGTGATTCAGTCAGGGAGTTAGGTCAAAGCTGGATGATCTACTAACACGCAATCGTTAGAAAACAGGCATGCTCTTTTTGAAAAAAAAAAAAAAATAAATAAATAGGCAGAGGCACGGCTTGAGCGTGACGTGCTAATATGCAAATGAGAAATCACCAGCCCCTTTTGACCCACTGATATGATAATATTGTTCGTCCAAGTTAACAGGTTGTCAATGTCAGAGCCAGCGCAGATGTCCCGCACATAGAAATATTCGTCTATCGAGGCAAGGAATAATTTTTTTATGCCCCCGCCAGTAGGGTATGCGTTAATTCCCGTTCGCGTGTGTGTGTTTGTTCACAACATAACTAACGCAATCATGAACGGAATCTCATAAAATGTTCACGTCATTTCGGGACTAGGCCATGGAAAATCTATCAGAATTTGGTGTGGACCCGCCTCATGTTCCGGCCCCAAGAAAGACATCCAGGAATATTCACAAATGTACATTCACTTAGCACGGATGAACCAGAGAATTCGGGCCCAATAGGTGAATTCAAGACGAGTTCGGGGAACCTGGCACAAGCCTGCAATACTAAGAATGCACGTGTCTAGTTTTATATATTGTAGTGGAAAACATAATTAATGAATGCTTTGGAGCTCCACAGTTTGTTTCTCCGCTAATTATACCACCAGTGGGACAGTTACTGTTGTTTTACAAGTCTTGAATATTTCAGTCATGGGCGAGACAAAGGCGGTGCCAATTGCTAATCAACATCACGTAACAATCAACAGACCAGACGCACCAAAGTACAAAACAAACCGGCCGGTCTTGTAGGCACCAACAGCCCCCTTGTGTAAATGACGGACGACAGCAGAACCGTCCTCCTGTGCTTTATTTACCTGTGGATGACAAAATCGTGACCATCCTAGGTGGTTATGTCAGCAATTCGGTTGATTTACATTCTGCTAAGCTGGCTGCGCTATCACCAGGCATCGCCTGTTCGTTTTTTTATTAAGCACGCCCTTGCAGTAACTTTGGTCCATTCGCGGGGGTATTTTGGTTTTTGGTACACACAGCGGCATTGAAATATTTATATACGAGAGGTGTAAATACACAGGCCCTACCTCACAGTGATCCCACAACTCTCATAACGAGATGTAATTGACAATCTGACGGTAGAAAGGGGATGTCATACAGGCCCAAATTATTGTATGGTGGTCATGACGGCAGCCCCAGACGCGGGCATGAGGTACATCAGATATAATCTGAAGATCAAAATCTGATGCGAGATCCAGAAGAGCTTCACTTGGCCCCAACCTGACCTGAAACATACAGATAAGATAAAAAGATTGAAGATAAATCTTCAGCTTTAACTGAAACAACATGTCACATCATCTTTGTATTTTGATTGATTTAAAAGAAAAATTCCTTTTTATTAACTTTGCTGGTGGTTACAGCTTCGAATTTGTTACGCACAGACTGTAACAGTGTGACCTAAAGTTCTTTTTGAAAACTTATGGATAAGCTAAATTTTCACTTTTCCAATAGAATACTTTACCCAGGTTGTAGCCAAATTTGTTTTAACAATACATCCATGTGTTTTTTTCCAAATTAGAAATTTGCAATAAATTCCTAAACCAGTCGTCCTACAGACGTTGCGGTCGGAGCATGTAAGAAACATATTTCAAACAATAAAGAAAAGTCTGTTTTCCATCAAATTATTATATAGCCATCCTTTGATCAGATTTTATCACCAGCAAGATATTATTAGGCATAGCTAAACAATCCACCCTTATCCTAAAGGCTCTGTTATCGTCGCAAGCTTGGGGCAAATGACAAAAGGTTAATCTTCGTGTCTGTCCGTCTGCCTGTTTGTCTGTCTTTACACAGACATGCCTGAGGAAAAAGTTTTCAAAGCTGTGTTCAACTATTATACAGGAAGGAAGTCTAATGTTTTCTCTACGTTTATGGCCACCAAGGATTCGTTGAAACTCGAAAAGTGTAAAATTTTATTTCTTCTGCCAGGAAGGTTTACGTTCATCCCCGTTCGTGGGCCTGTGTGTGTGTTTGTGTGGAATCTCATGCAATTGTCAGGTTTAGGGAAAGGTGAAAGGAAGAATCGATTAGATTAAGATGTGGACCCGGCGCATGATGCTTATTCAGGGAAGTCCTCAAGGAATAGTGACATAATGTACAATCATTAATGCACGAATGAACCTTGGATTATGGGTCGAATAAGTCTATACAAAAGCATGGCGGAGGCTTGCGTTTCTTAGAATGCGAATTTCTAGTTTTTTCTTACTTTCTCAATTCTCACGAGGGTATACGTTCATCCCCGTTCGTGTGCCTGTGTGTGTGTGTGTGTTTGTGTGGAATCCTCAAGAAATAGTGACATAATGTACAATCACTAATGCACGAATAAACCTTGAATTATGGGTCAAATAAGTGTATAAAAACGCATGACGGACGCTTGCGTATCTTAGTTTTTTCCCTGTTATCTCAATTACTAAAAATATATCTCAGCTATGAAGGCTGGATCTGAAACGAGGATCCTACGACTTTCTATCCGACGGCAAGCGGCCTAGCTCTGCAGTGACCATGCATGATTTCGTATTTGCAGAAAAATTATTAAATTTTAAATATGGAGCCTTATTTTTCTATTTCGGTAACTATTTGGGAGGTCTTGTTGCTTGGCGGTTTCGGCAAGCATGTAAGTCCGTTGCGTATGAACTGTTTGATCCTTTAGTGCTGTACAGCATATTGAAACGTACGTATGATTGCGCTTTATAAATGAATAAATTATTATTTATTATGGTAGCCGCATAAACTGTAGCTCATTCTACTCGTCATTCCATGGCATTTCTTCGGATGTGTCTCAATCTGCTGTTACCATGGTTACGCATTTTGTGTTTTTAAAATCCATGATATTCCATAATATGGGTCTCAGTTTCCTAACTTTGTCACTTTTAAAGGTAGAGAGGTCTATTTTTTGCTTAAGGCAGCATTGGGTCAGTTTTACTCGACTTTGTACCAAATCTCGCGAATCTTGTACCGTTTCTCGTCAAACGAGGTAACTACGAGATTTCACGGTTTTCGCTCTGTGTCAGTCTGACAGTATGTAAGTATGTTCATCTGTTGTTTTCAATTTCCCCTGCTTGCTTGTTCTGTGGTCAGACATATGTCATTCTGCAGTCCACATTGTTTTAGCAATGCTCCTAAAAATCAAACAGTTAAAAAGAAACCTGGAAATATGTTCTGTCTGTCTGTCTGTCCGTTCTTTCATAACTTTTCAATAATTTCATAAATACATAAAAGTGCTATTGTTACTTCTCTCCCAGAACATTACTCATTTAAATTACTGTTTTATCTTGTTCCGCTGTCTTCCTGTATCTCTGCCTGACTGTTATATTTCAACTTCCGGCAAGCGCTCGACGTATGGTCGTCTACTTTTCTGCTTTGGATTGTTTTTTGTAAGATGTTAGTGACTCAACTGCACGTCTTGTCAATTCTCGCGACAACTGCTGTCAGACGAGAATAAGTGATAATTCACGAAAATGCTTAAAACTAGATCATTTTTAACCCATTGAGGGCTAGTTTTCAGGGGCTGGTTTCCTGAGTTGTTTGGTATTTGATAAGCTCTACCTAATACTCTCGTCAAATCACGTCCCGTTTGCCCAGAAACGAGAATGCTATGTTATCGTTTGCAGCTGTCTGATGGATATAACTTTCGATTATGTCAAGATTTCACCTTGTTTTCTTGTTTTTATTCTATCCTATCTCTTTATCTGTGTTCAGCTCTAAAAAATCCTGAACAGAATTGATAGTTATTGACAGTTTGGAGAGATATGTTGAGACTGAATCAGTTCATGCTTATGTCGGACGAAATGTCTGTACTACATATATCATATCATGATAAGCTGTTTAAATCTGGAGGGTTATTTGAAAAAAAACTATAAAAATATCCTATATAATAGGTCGGACAAAAGTTTTCAGTCCCCAGTTTATTTTCAAAAGCGATATTTACCAGTAGAATATTTATGACTATAGAATTAATATATTTATTGCTCCTTGCTCTATCCATGTGTCACTTAACAATAGAGCACCTGGAACGGGTTCACCTGACCTCGAATTTGATAAATATTCATATATGATAAAAGTAAAACGTATGCTTTGTGGGCTGCCTTGTGTCCTCTTAGCAGATACATTTGGCTTTGACACTGGCAACCTTATCCCAATACGATTGTTTGCTACACAGATGTGAAACTATTTTCTCGAAGATAATGTTCAGCCATTTGCAATGTCGGGGATGTCATTAAGAAACATTCTAGTGGGAAGCTCCGTGAAATTACAAAACATATATGAAATACAACCCTGAATTACTGTGATAATGGCAAAATTACCTGGTAGAAAACCAGCACGGCCTGATCAGCAACCGATGTTTTCCTGTGTGGGGTTACAAATCGGATTTAAGAGACCGGCGGGAGCTGCGGTGAACACTTTAATGTCCATAGTGGAAGAGGTCTCTAAATCAAAGTAAATTGTCTGACAGCAAAACTGAAGATGTTGGAATAGAGAGCAGCGTTTCTTTGACTTGGATTCCTCTGTTCTTTGTGACATAGTTTTAGCAGCATGGAATGCCCCTGTGTGTTTTATTGGTACTGACTGGTAGCATATGGAATCAATTTGCATGCCGCAGGTCACGGCAGTTGATATTTATTATATTATGTCAAAACCTCACTTGAGCAATCTTGTATAAAATTATCGGGTTCAGTAATGTTCAAAAATTTACAATTTGTTATTTAAGTTATTTATCATGTATTTTCTTAGATATATTGCACAAACATGTATTAACGTGTATAATTTTACCAATAGCCTGATTTAAAAAAAATTACAATGATTGGACACCAGTTGACACACTGACAAATACATTTTCGATTTTGTCTAAAATTGTACTACTGTATTGTGAACTTATTGGTTTATGATTATAGTACGTGGTGATTTTTTGGAAGGACCTTATTCCGATTGGGCATGCTTTACAATTGAAGCCTATTCGCCTTACCCATTTTGAAAAGTGACTATGATGAAAACGTTTAACCCTAAAATGTCCAATTATCATATATCCCGGCAAAGTTCTAACTGAATTACTCAAGGGGCACTTCTATTAAGAGAAATTGTAATTCAGATCCCTCCAATCGATATGCCATGGACAGAGTCACTCAATTACCATCTAAATTAATTTGATGTATCGACAGGAGCTTGGACAATCCAGTCGTAACATGGTCGGCTCTGTCCGACGGCGACCCGGGCTCGATTCCCGGCGGGGCTATAGGAAAATGGGCTGTTGTAGCCCGTCCAAGGTCGGTTGTTTACTCCTGCTTCTAGAGACAACCTAGACTGGACCAATCGATGCAATGGTTAAAACAAAATTCCTCCCACTATCAGAGCCGTCAAACGCACTCTGGCTGTGTCGCAACGCTTAGAACAAGTACAATCACCTCGCAGCAAATTATATTACTAAATATATAACTAAATTACGGATCTTTTGCCGACTATTTTGTCCAGTTGCACAAGGAATCACGGTTTATTTTATACATTTCAGCAGGGACGGGCTAGAGAGTACCGAATGCTACCACATGAACCAAGGAAAGTACCTCTTAACAGCAAAAACAACTCTTTGTACAGCCAGTGTGTTAGAATTTATAGTTTCGCAATAGCAGTGGTAAGATACACGAGAATAACTGGCTTCTGTGGCTCAAGGGTAGAGTATAGGACTCAAAGCCGGAAGATCGTGAGTTCGAATGTCAGTTGAGGCGGTGTGATTTTTCACGGTCTGCCCCCACCCAGGCTGAGCGCTCTGTAGGCTTAAAGGCACATAATCAGGCGCAATATTATGCCTATTCTTTCACACTCTCACATGCTTTGCTTTATACAAACGTTTCCTAGCAACACCATCCAAGCACACAGTCTCAGTACCTCACATACGGCTGTTTAACGCCTTGTTATAGCTCTGCGTGTTGGTAAACACTGTCCACGTGTATCTATTTACCATAAGGCCCCGTGACCAGAGGTCCGATTGTGAATCGCAACAAGCCAGCGGAACATGTATTACATTTTTTTGGGCCAGGTCAGTCGGGGCATCTCCTAATTGACACGTGTTGTGGCTCCGTGATGCACACGACCCTACACCCTGTGTATGTTGTCATCGGCGATCGCGCCCGGTCCACTGTTTTTAATATTCGTTTACAGGAGTAAGGAAACGATTTCAGGGCAATATTTTGGCAAGTACAGGTATATTTTAAAGGGAAGAAAGTATTTTTTCGTGTTAATTTAACTTGCTTTATAGGTGATTAGGTCCCTTTAACGGGAAGGCCGTGCTCAACGTGCACAGACGGGTGCGCCTTTAGGGGGTTGCTCGGTCGTATGACCCAGCAATGGGGTCGATTACGCACCCAGGGCCCGCAGGTGCATTAGGCAACCGGCCCAGTTGACGCCAGGATTTAAAATGAGAGGAAGCGTGTAATAATGTACAGGCGCTTGAATACCTATTTATAATAAAGTCTTCATATCTCCATTGTTCTTAGAGATACTACGACGAAATCAGGTCAAAAGACCCAATAATAAAACCGACCCAATCTGTCAAACTTTTTCGTTGCTGAGGGAGCCAGTGCGGGCCTGTGACTGGCCCGAGCGCCGACTTCACTTTTAGTCAGTCAGTCAGTCAGGTGAATTAAACTACTACTGACTACGACCTTTAAAGTGTCAATTTTCGTCACTATATCTTGATTTTCAGTACCACTGTTTTTTCCACATCTTGTCTCACAGTTTTAAACCTGAGACTTACAAATAAACGACATATTCACCCATTTCAAGTCCAGTTTATACCCGCATATTCTCCTGCACTATGTACTGAGAACTTACCGAAAAAAATGTTCCTTACGCATTGCTTCTTGGGGGGGGGGGGGGGGGGGGCTGCGCACATTTTTCTTCGTTAATCTGCAAAACATAACAGTCACTTCGTTTCGTTGTTTAACTCTTTTAACTTTGCTCCCTGATCTTTTGACTGCCGATTTATTTACAGCAGTTGCGATTTGAATTTTAATTATCATTTTCGCCAATAAACGAATCTTGATAAACAAGAAATAGGATGAAAAGACACACAAGGTTATATTTAAAGCAATTATTTACCTGCCTTACATGGTTGAATTGCTGTATTTTAGTTATGACGTTCTCTGGGCATATATTATTTAATTACAGGTAACTGATGCTGAGAAAAGTTCTTCAACGCCGCTGTGACCGTTGTAGAGCCTGATATTCTAAACATTTTATTGAGCCCGGGCCCCTTTAAATATGTGTTCTTTTCCAAACTTGTATGCCAACAAAGAGGTATTTACTTTTACTGACTTTTTGAGATGAAATACACATTGATAACTTATGTAAATAAGGATTTAGTTTTGAAAAATGTATTCTTGACAAAACTATGATATTAACGCGTAGAGTTCACCGGTACAAAGTGTGACATGAAGGGCATGATAAAATGCTTTTCTATAAAATTCAAATGATAATGTTGTAATTATGCATCCGAAGTATAGAAATTAACACATCAATGTGAAATAATTTTGCAGAATAATACAAAATGTTGTTCGTTTATCGCGGGCGATGAGAACCTAAACATCTTAAAATAAAGCAACTTGGTAGCGTTTTGTTCAGAGGATGCTGACAAGTTCGATCTAGGTACGGAAGGTACTGGTGGAATATGTGGAATATTTCTAAGATGCAACTCTATTGATTCAACTGCGTCAGAAGGGGGTTGTCCTGTGCGAAGGTGTCCCTGGTTGCCAAGTAAATTACAAGGGACTTTAAGGAGGCTTGAAGGTCACTGCTGTCTTTGAAGCATTTCTTCTGTCCCAATGCGAGCATTTGCCCAACGAGTGTTCACCATACATGAGCTACTTCGGAATGCGCTCATCAGGCATCCTCACGACATGATCAGCCCACCTGGTGTAGGCTTTCATCAGAAGTGTATGGGCTAATGGCAGTCTGGCAGTCCTGTTAAAAATGACTCAAAATATTTGTACCAAGCACTCAATTCACGAATATTTATTAGAGCTACGAATGAACGAAAAAAGCAAGTTTTTTTTCTGCAGTATGGTAAACTTCCATACGCCAAATATATTCTTGCGACTGTCCGTTACCATGCACCAGGGATCAAATGTGACTTCTTACGAATGGAGTTCTCGTTTATTGCCATTTCACTTGCTGTGATAGGGCTTAAGGAAATTCTTATGAACGTTCGATCAACAATCTATATTAAGGAATAGTTGTAACTTCCGTGTGTTGTAACCTGTGTTAATAAAAGTGTACGGACGCTTTGATGTCACCACTATATGTATTTCAGTTCATTTTTCTGTTTGATAGTTCATTTGACTCTATAAAACAAGCACTTTTGCATAATTTGAACCTTCCTGTAAAGACATTATATCTAGTGTGAATATCTTGGGGGAGAACTATGTACATGTAAATCGCATTTAATTTTGTAAGCTCCTTTGATCTTTAAAACTTGCTTTAGCAGGCCATGGTACAATTGAACAAATCTCGTAACCTCGTATTCTTCCTGTACGCATCAGGCAAAACAAATCAGCAAAAACAGCAAACCAATCTGTTGCTATATGTTTCTTTTAATTCCAGTTTCAAGTGCATGTGTCCAAGCTATAACGCGTGTAAAGAGGCTTGAAGTCTGATGTAAATATTAAGGTTTAATTATTTGTTTCTTATGAGTTTGACGTGTTTGAAATTGTAAAGAAGCCTGTGACATTCTACAGCCACGTCTCAGAGCAACGTAGTTAGAGACAGGTCTGTTTATATGAAGATTTGCGACACTGAACATTCCTATATCTCCTAACATTTTAGAACACATCTCTTCTGCAGTATATATAAAAATCCAAGTTATTCTGAAAGATTAGTATGACCCAATGAGTCACATACCTGGCATTTGGCCGGTGACCGATGAAGTCCTCAGACACGGGTGATATAGGAAAATTGAACAAATCGAAAAAAGATCGCCCACCATATTAATCTATGAAAACTTGGTGTTCCGTCAGAGAAAATGTGGTTACATGACTCCAGTGACAATGATCCAGGTCTCTGTTGTTTATTTCATAGTTTCCCCGAAAGTCTTTAAAAAAAGCGTAGAAATGCACCTTACATCAAACTTTTCAAATTACGCCATTTACAACTGTCCTTTTTCTGGGTACCTTATTTTGTTCTTGTTCTTTTTGTGCTTCACCCTGCCATCTTAATCTAAAACTGTTCACATCAGGAGGTAGAGTGGGATTTCTTGCAAATTTGGTGTTGATTAAACGTGACGTGTCCCATTCCAAAGTGTGTTAATGTAATAATTACTTTTATTTATTTATTTTAAAGCAATTTCCTGGACAAGTGGCCCTTGATAATGGAGGAGTGTAGTCTGAGGGAGAAGCATTAAAAACATGGCTGTACATCCCCTATTAAGAAACGGCCATTACTGTCCATTACTGCTTAAAGTGTATACAGTTATGTATCGTTTAGTTTAAGCAACAATTTTGACCATAATGCAGATATGCAAATTTATGCAAATTATCCCATTAAATATACATATACCAAACACCATTTTTTGTAGCAGAAATCGATTCTACAGGAAACTCTACCCCAAAATCAATCAAGAAAAAGTCTCTATAACCAAATATTTCTTGGATTACTCCTGCCATTATAGCTGTTTTCGACTGATATATTGCCCGGGTTTTAATATTGAGGGTATTTATCGTGCAGTAACTCTAGTCTATTCAGCGGGGTATTTTAGTTTTTGGTACACTCAGCGGCATTGAATATTTATATACGAGAGGTGTACTTACAAAGGCCCGACCTAACAGAGATCCCACAGCTCTCATAACGAGATGTAATTAATAATCTGACCATAGAAAGGGGATGTCATACAGGCCAAAATTATTGTATGGTTGTCATGACGGCAGCCCCAGACGTGGGCCTGAGGTACATCAGATATAATCTGAAGATCAGAATCTGATGCGAGGTCGAGAAGTCAGAGCTTCACTTGGCCCAACCTGCCCTGACACATATATACAGATAGATAAAGAGACTTAAGATAAAACTTCAGCTAGAACTGAACAACACATTTCACAACATCTTTGTATTTTGATCGATCTTTAAGGAAAATTCCTTTTCGTTAACTTGCTCGAGGGTTCCTGCTTCGAGATACTACGCGCAGACTTTACTAGTGTGACATAAAATTCTTTTTTTTCCGGCTTTTGTGGCTCAGGGGTAGAGCGCAGGACTCAAAGCCGGGAGATCGTGGGTTCGAATCTCAGCCGAGGCGGTGAGGTCTTTCACGAACGGCTCCCATCCAGGGTGAGCGCTCTGTAGGCTTAATGGGAAGGCTGTGCCCCACAGCCGTGTATCAACCACATACGAGTGCGTCTTTGGGGGGTTACTCGAAGTTATGACCTAGCAACGGGGATGATTACACGTCCAGGACCCGCAGGTGAGGTAGACACCGGGCCTGGGAGACACCAGGATACAAAAATTAAAATGATATGAAGCGAGTTCTACCGCCCTGTCACGTAGGCCAAACCGAAATGGAAACTCTGCAGATGTAAATACTTAGATTAAGAATTAGATAAGTCAGCATTAAAAAATGGAGGCGGTTACCTCCACCAAAAAAATATTAAAAAAAGTTCTTTATTATACACGAAGGAAGCCTAATGTTTTCATTACGTTTATGGCCACCAAGGATTCGTTGCAACTCGAGAAGTGTAAAATTAAATTGCCTCTGTCACGAGGGTATACGTTCATCCCCGTTCGTGTGTGTTTGTTAGTGTGTTTGTATGGAATTTCATGCAATTTCCAGGGTAATTTGGGAAAGGGGCAAGGCAGAATCGATGAGATGTAGAGCCGGCACATGATGCTTATTCAGGAACGTCCTTAAGGAATAGTTACAATATATTAAATCACTAATGCACGAAAATCATTAAATTTAAAATATAGAGCCTTATTTTTCAATCTCGGTAGCTGTTCATGTTTGGGAGGTCTTGGTGCCAAGGTCACATTTTGTTCCTCATTGCTTTCTCCATGCGATGGTCTGGTCAACAGTCATCTCAGGTGTGTCAGGATGTCCGTCTGTTTGTCAGTTGTCGTCATATTCGCCTCCCTGCCTGTTCTTTTTGACATATGGCATTCCACAGGCGAACATTTTTTTTACAATCATTCTGAATCTTATACCGTTGAAAGAACCTCTAACGTTGTAGAAGTCTGGTGTTTTTAGTGTCAAACGTCAAGGTAAAAAATAAAACCCAGCAAAAACTGTAGCTGATTTTACTTGCCATTCCATGCCCCTTCTTCTGATATGTGTCCGGCCCAATCTGCTGTTACAATGGTTACGCATATATATTTTTTTTAATTTCTTGATATTAAAATTCATTTGGAATTCCAATGAGTCAGTTTTACTCGACTTTGTTACGAATTTAGCAAAGCTTACCGTTTCTCGTCAAGCAAGAATTCACAAGATTTCACGGTTTTTGCTCTACAGGCCACAATTCTTGGGCAATCGCTCTAAAAATTATATAGTTGATGTAAAAACTACTATCACTATTAGTTTTCTTTTCTTAAAGATAAGACAAAGGTCAAGGTCTCCGCTAAAAACCAAAGTATTTTTTTGCTCATAACTTCGTCAAATATTGTCCTGTCTAATCTACACTAATTATAGCTCCTATAGTGTTATTGTTTCTGCTCTCCCAGAACATTGCTCATTCAAATGACAGTTTTAACTTGTTCCCCTGTTTTCCTGTCTCTCTGTCTGTCTATTATATTTCAAATTCATATATTTCAAGCGCTCTACGCATGGTCGTCTAGTTTTCTGCTTTGGGTTGTATTTGGTAAGATGTTAGTGACTCAACTGCACGTCTTGTCAAATCTCGCGACAACTGCTGTGAGACGAGAATAAGTGATAATTCACGAAAATGCTTAAATCTTGGTAATTTTTTAAGTCATTGGGGGCTAGTGTTTTGGGGCCGGTTTCCTGCGTTGTTTGGTATTTGATTAGCGCTACCAAATATATACTTTCGTCAAATCTCGTCCCGTTTGCCCAGAAACGAGAATGCTATGTTATCGTTTGAAGCTGTCTGATGGACAGTAGTTTCAACTATGTCAGAATTTATCATGTTTTCTTGTTTTTTTCTGTCTCTCCATCTGTGTTCAGCTGTAAAAATTCTGAACCGAATTGATAGTAACTGAATCAGTTTATGCTGATGTCGGACCCAATGTCTATACTCAATATTATAACAGTTCATGATAGGCTGTTTAAATCTGGAGGGTTATTTGGAAAAATACCTAATAAAAATACATTATATAACAGATCAGACGAAAGTTTTCAGTATCCCAGTATGTTTTTAAATACGATAATTACCAGTAGAATATTTATGACTTTAGAATTAACATATTCTTTGCTCCTTGCTCTATCCATGCGTCACTAAACAATGGGGTACCTGGAACGCGTTCACCTGACCTACAATTGCTAAATATTCGTATATGATAAAAGTAAAATGTATGAATTGTGGCGTGCCTTGTGCCCTCTTAGCACGATACATTTGGCTTTGACGCTGGCAACCTTATCCCAATACGATTGTTTGCTACACAGATGTTAAACTCTTCTCACGAATATAATGTTCAACCATTAGCAATGTCGGGATGTCATTTAGAAACACTCAAGTGGGAAGCTCCGTGAAATTACTAAACATATATGAAATACAAAATTGAATTACTGTGATAATGGCAGGAAATCAGCACGGCTTGATCAGCAACCGATGTTTTCACGTGTGGGATTACAAATCGGATTTAAGAGTCCGGCGGGAGCTGCGTTTGACAATTTGATTTCCAATACGAAATAAGTCTAAATCAAAATGATTTGTACCACAGCAAAACTGAAGATGTTGGAAAAGAGGGCAGCGTTTCTTTGACAAGCGATCTGGAATTGCTCTGTTCTTTGTGACATGGTTTTAGCAACATGGAATGTCCCTGTGTGTTTTATTGATACTGACTGGTAGCATATGGAATCACTTTGCATGCCGCTGGTCACGGCAGTTGATATTTATTATATTCTGTCACAACCTCTCTTGAGCACTTTTGTTAAAAAATATCGGGTTCAGTGTTGTTTAAATATATTCAATTTGTTATTTAAGTTTATATTATGAATTTTCTTAGATATATTACACTTTTACGTATTAACGCATATAACAATACCAATAGCCTGAATTTTTAAATTACAATGATTGGACACCAGTTGACACACTGACAAATACAATTATTTTATTTCTTTCTATTATTGGACTATAGTATTATGAACATATTGGTTTATGATTATAGAACGTGGTGATTTATCGGAAGGAACTTATTCTTATTGAGAATTCTTTATAATTAAAGCCAAAAATGTCCAATAAAATATATCCCTGCAGAGTTCTAACTGAATTACTCATTTGGCACTTCTAACAGGAGAAATTGTAATTTTAAATTTCCCCATCGATATGCAATGGTCAGAGTCACTGAAGCACCATCTAAATTAATTTTATTTATCGAAAGGAGTTTTGACAATCCAGTGTTAACAAGGCCGGCTCTGTCCGCCGGCGACCCGGGCTTGATTCCCGGTGGGGCTATTAGAAAATGAACTGTTGTAGCCCGTCGGTCGTTTTCTCTTGCTTCTAGAGACTACCTAGACTGGCCCAATCGATGCAATGGTTAAGTCGAAATTCCTCACACTATCAGAGCCGTCAAACATACTCTGGTTGTGTCGCAACGCTTTGAAAAAGTACAATCAACTCGCAGCAAATTATATAACTAAATTACGGCTCTCTTTCCGACTATAAGAGCTGGAACTGTGTTACGTCTATTGACACATGGAATCATGGTTTATTTTAGACATTTTAGTAGCAAACGTAAATACTTAAGCCAGGGTAGGGCTAGAGACTACATAATGCTGCATTCTGAGCCATGGAAATTACCTCTCAACAGTCAAAACAGCTATTTGTACAGCAAGTGTTAGAAAAATAGTTTAGCAATAGCATTGCTTAGATAGATGAGAATAACCTGCTTTTTTGGCTCAGGGGTAGAGCACAGGAGTTCGAATGTCAGCCGAGGCAGTGTGATTTTACAAGTGATAACACAGTATTACCGTGTTATTATTGGGTCGTTTAACCTGAATTCATCGTAGTATCTCTAAAAACATTGGATATATGAAGACTGTTTTATAAATAGGGATTCAAGCGCGTGTAGATACTGCCCTGTAATGTAGTCCAAAACCGGAAAGGAATTCTGCAGATGTACATACACGTAGTTAAGTTAGCATTAATAAATGGAGGCGGTTACCTCCACTTACAAAATTTAAAAAAAAAAAGGAAGAAAAAAGAGATGAGAATATAATGTAGATAGTCAATATAAAGTGTCTGCGCTAAAAATCGTACAAATTATTTATAAAAGCTCTCAGATGAATGTGGGGCCTGGATAGTCGAGTGATAAAACGCTCGGAATTCTCCGCTGACGACCCGGGTGCGATCCGAGGTGTTGCCTTGAGAGTGGGTTGTAGTGGCCCGTCCAGGTTCGGTAGTTCTCTCCGGGTTCTCCGGCTTCCTCCAGCTCTCTCGCAATGAACTTCAGCTCTATAAGTATCTTTTATTTTCGCATCAAATATCTCGGATCAGAAATCGACTCAATCTGTCAAACTTTGTCGTTGCTGAGGGAGTTAGTGCGGGCCGGATTTTCCTGTGACCGGTTCGAGCGCCGACTTCACTTTCAGTCAGTGAGTCAGTCAGTCAGATGAAATAAACTACTAGTGACTACGACCTTCAGCGTGTCAATACATGCTTCAGAAAAAGGGAGCCTGTTTGAAAGATTATATATTCCAAGAGTTTTGGGATACTTCTCCGATTCTAGAAATATTTTTTCTTCATTTTCGTCACAATACTTTGATTTGAATATTTTCAGTACCAATGTTTTAGCACACCTTGTCTCACAGTTTTACACCTGAGACTAACAAATAAACGACATCGCGTGAAGTTTATATTTGCACACCTTGTCTCACAGTTTTACACCTGAGACATACAAATAAACGACATCGCGTGAAATTTTATATTGACACATTTCAAGTCCAGTTTTACCCGCATACTCTCCTGCACTCTGTACTGAGAACTTTACTTACCGAAAAAATGTTTCTTGCTCATTGCTTCTTTGGGGCTGCGAACATTTTTTTTCTTCGTTAATCTGCGAAACACGACAGTCATTTCTTTTCGTTGTTTAACTCTTTTAACCTTGCTCCTAGACCTTTTCATCTGCTGATTTATTTACAGCAGCTGCGATTTGAAGATTAATATTTCGCCAATAAACGAATCATGTTAAACAAGTAATAGGGTGAAAAGACTTCCTTAAAGACACACGGTTATTATTTAAAGGCAGCTGCCTTTGTGAAATTCATTTTAGTTCTGATGTACTATGGGTATAAATTAATTACAGATATCTGATGCTGAGAAAGTTCTTCAACAGCGCTGTGACCATTGTATACGCATGATTATCTGAGAATCTGTATTGAACCCGGATCCCTTTAAATATGTATCCTTTTCCAAACTTGTATGCCGGCAGACACAGAGGTATTTACTTTGTAGGGGATGACATAAAAGCGGACCGAACTGTCTCACGAGTGAAGCTTGCTGTGCTAGCGAAGTGGTTGGTTCGCAAGACTTGTGCGCCACCGACATGGTTTGGATTCCCGGATCGGCCCCCTGTATTTTCCCCTGAACAATTTGTCTTCGTAACAAAATGGGGGCTCGTCGAACGTGACGGTAAACCTTGTGGCCCAGGGAATAAGCTCACCAAAGTGTGACTCCTGGGATAATTAGTCTTGTTTCTGATAGCAGAACGCTCTTACGAGGGGGTGTGTTACGGGGTGACATGAAAGCGGACCAAACTGTCTTACTAGTGAAGCTTGCTAGCAAAGCGGTTGGTTCGCCGGACTTGTGCGCCACCGACATGGGTTCGATTCTCGGATCGGCCCAGTATTTTCCCCTGAACAATTTGTCTTCGTAACAACTTTAACTGACTTTTTGATATAGAATATACCTTGATAACTTATGTAAAAAAGATTTAGATTTGCAAAATGTATTCTTGACATAACCATACTATTAACGCTAATGGTGCACCTGTACAAAGTGTTACATGAAGGGCATGATTAAATGCTTTTCTATATGATCCAAATGATAATGTTGTTATTTTGCAGCCGGCGTATGGAAATTAATATATTAATATGAAATAACTTAGCAGAATAAAACAAACGTTGTTCGTTTATCGTCGGCGATGAGAACATAACATCTTAAGATTAAGTAACTTGGTAGCGTTTTGTTCTGAGGTGGCTCACAAGTATGATCCGGGTACGGATGGTTCTGGTTCATAATAGACAGAATTATGTGGATTAACCCTAGGGTGAGTTGGCAGCCTTGGACATTCAGCAGAACAGTCTGTTCCTGAGACTTTGCAGCGTGTTTAAGGCAACTGCGCCAGGATGGGTTGTCCCGTGCGATGGTTTCCCTGTTTGTAAAGTCAATGTCAAGGGACTTCAAGAAGGCTTTCAAGGTCACTGGTGTCTTTGATGCATTTCTTCTGTCCCTATGGGAGCATCTGCCAAATGAGAGTTCACCATACATGGGCCACATGGGAATGTGCTCATCAGGCCTTCTGATGACAAGATCAGCCCACCTGGTGTGGGCTTTCATGAGAGGTGTATGGACTAATGGCTCTGCGACGTTACCTTGCCGCTTGATCTTTAAAATCCTACGAAGACAAGTCAAGTCTATGTGTCCCAGATACACAGTACTGTACAACAGCAAAGTAGACCTTCAACTTTGTAAGAAGGCTGATCTCAGGATTCTCCGAGCCGTTGCTGTCCGGTCTTCCAAAAGCAGAACTGGATTCTGCGGTTTTCCTTCTGCATCAACATTCACAGTCAAAGATGGATAGATACACAGATAGGTAAACCGGTCCACTATGTCCCTGTCCTTTTAGTGGTAGCATGTAAGAGGTTTGTTAGGTTAACTGATGCATAATCCCAGTCTTCTTTGTGCTGATTGTGATACCAAAGTTTTCACATAGCAGATAGGAAGTTTACCTTGCTTATACAGCCCGAAGTCTTGTGAAGTTGAAGATTTTTTCCCATCCAATCTGTACATCAGGGCTATTGCTTCGTCATGTTCTAAAAGGTATCACTTAGCATGGCGGTGAACATCATGCTGAACAGGGCGGGTGCTAAGACGCAGTCATTGATTGACATCGTTGCAGACAGGAAAGGCTTCCGATGTTTCAGATCATCCAACACGCGATAAATTATACGAAATCCAGAGCTCTCTTATTAAAAATGACTCAAAACATTTGTACCAAGCCCTCATAATTTACGAATATTTATTAGAGCTACGAATGAACGAAAGGCTAGCTTTTTCTGCAGTATGGTAAACTTCCATACGCCAAATATATTCTTGCAACTGTCCGTTACCATGCACCAGCGATCACCTGTGACTTCTTACGAATCGACTTCCTGTATATTGCCATTTCACTTGCTGTGATAGGGCTTAAGGAAATTTTTGACTCTATAAAACAAGCACTTTTGCATAATTTGAACCTTCCTGCAAAGACATTATATCTAGTGTCGATATCTTGGGGAAGAACCATGTACATGTAAATCGCATTTAATTTTGTTATTCTTGAGGCAAGCTTATTTGTATGTGTTCATGTATCTTTTGAGAAGGACGTTATTCTAGCCGTTATTCCATTCTAACTGTAAGCTCCTTTGATCTTTAAAACTTGCTTTAGCAGGCCATGGTACAATTGTACAAATCTCGTAACCTCGTATTCTTCCTGTACGCATCAGGCAAAACAAATCAGCAAAAACAGAAAGCCAATCTCCTGCTATCTGTTTCAATTAAATCCAGTTAAAAGTGCATGTGTCCAAGCTGTAACGCGTGTAAAGAGGCTTGATGTCTGATGTAATAATTAATTTAAGGTTTAATTAATTGTTTCTGATGAGTTTGACGTGTTTGAAATTGTATAGAAGCCTGCGGCATTCTACAGCCACGTCTCAGAGCAACGTAGTTAGAGACAGGTCTGTTTATATGAAGATTTGCGACACTGAACATTCCTATATCTCCTAACATTTTAGAACACATACCTTCTGCAGTATATATAAAAATCCAAGTTATTCTGAAAGATTAGTATGACCCAATGAGTCCCATACCTGGCATTTAGCCGGTGACCGATGAAGTCCTCAGACACGGGTGATATAGGAAAACTGAACATATCGACAAAAGATCGCCCACCATATTAATCTATGAAAACTTGGTGTTCCGTCAGAGAAAATGTGGTTAAATGACTCCAATGACAATGATCCAGGTTTATGTTGTTTATTTCAAAGTTTCCCGGAAATCTTTAAAAATAGCTTAGAAATGCACCTTACATTATACTTTTCTCTTCAAATTACGCCATTTACAGTTGTCTTTTTTTCTGGGTACCTTATTTTGTTCTTGTTCTTTTTGTGCTTCACCCTGCCATCTTAATCTAGAACTGTTCACATCAGGAGGTAGAGTGGGATTTCTTGCAAATTTGGTGTTGATTAAACGTGACGTGACCCATTCCAAAGTGTGTAAATGTAATAATTATTTTTATTTATTTATTTTAAGGCAATTTCCTGGGTAAGTGGCCATTGATAACGGAGGAGTGTAGTCGAGGGAGAAGCTTTAAAAACATGGCTGTACATCCCATATGAGGAAACGGCTATTACTGTCCATTACTGCTTAAAGTGTATACAATTATGTGTAAAGTTTAGGCAACAATTTTGATCATAATGCCGATATGCAAATTTATGCAAATTATCTCATTAAATATACATATACCATACAACATTTTGGTAACAGAAATCGATTCCAAGGGAAATCTATCCCAGAATCAATCAAGAAAAATCTCTATTACCAAATTTTTCTTGGATTTACTCTGTCTGTAATGGCTGTTTTCGACTGATATGTGGCCCTGGTATTAATATAGAGGCTGTTTATCAAAGATGGCTGAAGAAGAAAATATCAATTTTTAGTTATATCATGATCCAAAGTGTTGAAAAAAAGTATGTTTGCGATTCTGTATGAAAATTCAAAAGAATAACATAACCGTATATACCATTAGAGGATTTTTGCACATATACTAAATACCCAAATCAAAGGAGACCGTAATAAAACTAGATTGCATTCCAAGGCCTGTACTCCTGGCAAATGGGAACATGCTCCTTCTGAGCTACAATTAGTTATTTCCAGATTGATTAGATTTATAACCAATGACCAGTGTTTGTAATGTATCACGTATCATCCCTGTATCCGTAAACTGTAGCTGGAACTTCACGAAGAAGTCTCGCACACAACTGATATATTAACAGAAAAGAATTCTACTCTTTCAAAAAGACAATTTGACTACAAACTCTCGGTATCATAGAAACATAAATTTCCAATGTCTTTCTTTTTTTATTATCTTATCAAAGCTTAGTTTTTCTGACACTAACAGCCAATAATTTTCAGGGAAGATTAAAAAACATGTATTGCTAGATTTAAGTCATTTTTAAATTCTGCTTGTGACGTCACAGTTTGCACCAGCCAATAACATCAGGGCCCGGTCTCTGTTGTGGATGGAATTCTCCATACACATAACACGACAGCGTGCTATTAGGTTTACCTAATCTGAATTTTTTCATCAACAAACTGTTAGTGAAGATGGTACACGTGTCGATGCTGACAAACGGAAAATCCATATGACCCGAGATGGTTCCTTGCGCACAGTTATTCTTGAGAGCTAGAAGGAACGCCATCTTTTGGCATTTACAAATCTCTGGTTCGTCTGTTTCCCCCTAGATGTCCTTGCTTGACGTGTTTAGACCCCGCGTAAGGCCTGTGATCCGGTCTTGGAGTTATGTCAAAGCTGAATGATATACTCATAGTATCCGGCTGGGCGATTCTTTAGCATTAATCTCATATGTTTGTAAAAAAACGATTGAAACCTTTATACTATCCTGAAAAGATATGGTCTTTTAGGAAAAAAAAAACAAACAAATTAGATATTAGTATGCAGA
Organism: Sipunculus nudus; assembly: GCA_026874595.1. NCBI lineage: Eukaryota > Metazoa > Annelida > Sipuncula > Golfingiida > Sipunculidae > Sipunculus > Sipunculus nudus. The sequence goes on along the minus strand of CM049306.1, from coordinate 32,883,611 downwards.
GGCACGGCTTAAGCAAGGTACAACCAGTACCCCTTTGCTTGTTGAGGCAGCAAGCGGTACTATTTGTACCTAGGCTTAAACGTAAGAAGGTAGTATGCAAATGAGAAGAAATCACCAGCTCCTTGTGACGCACTGATATGATAATATCACCCGTCCAAATTAACAGGTTGTCTGTGTGAGAGGCAGCGCAGATGTTCCGCACATCGAAACATGCGTTTATCAAGGCATGGAATACTTTTCTTTTTCCCTCCGCCAGGAGGAAATGCATAGCTTACTCATTCATGTGTGTGGGTTTTGTGTGTGTGGTTATTCACAATATAAATCATGAACGGAATCTCATAAAATTTTCAGGGCATTTCGGGAATAGGCCATGGAAAAATCTATCAGAATATGGTGTGGATCCGGCTCATGTTGAGGGTCCAAGAAAGACATCACGGAATATTCACAAATGTACTTTCACTTAGACACGAGTGAACTTGGGACTTTGGTCCAAATAGGTTTATTCAACATGAGTTCGGGGAATCTGCAGAGCCCTGCATTCCTTAGAATGCACATGTCTAGTTTTAAATATTGTAGTGGAAAACATAATTAATGATGGCTTGGCAGGTCACCAGTTTGCTTCTCCGCTAATTATACAACCAGTGGGACAGTAACTGTTGTTTTACAAGTCTTGAATATTTTAGTCTTGGGCGAGACAAGGACTGCGCCAATTGCTTATCAACATCATCTAGCAATCAACCGACCAGACGGATAAAAAATACAAATCCAACCGGCCGGTCTTTTAGGCGGCAACAGCCCCCTTGTGTAAATGACGGACGTTTTAGGAAGGGCAAGAAAGCATCGATTAGATTTTGGTGTGGACCCTGCAAATTATGCTGATTCAGTAACGTCCGCAAGGAATAGAGACAAAATGTACAATCACCAATGCACGAATGAACCTTATTATAGGATTGTTGGTCGAATAAGTGAATACAAACACATGGCGGAGGCTTGCATTCCTTAGAATGCAGATTTCTTGTTTTTTTTTCTGTTATCTCAATTAATAAAAATATATCTCAGCTTTAAATGCTGGATCTGAAACTAGGATCCTACGATTTTCTATCCGACGACAAGCGGCCTGGCTCTGCAGGGGCCATGCATGATTTCGTATTTGGGGGAAAATTATTAAATTTAAAATATCGAGCCTTATTTTTCAATCTCATTAACTATTCATACTTAGGAGTTTGGTCAATTGCGTATGTCTGTTTGCCTGTTTAATTGTCTTTCTGTCTCCACTCTACAGGCCACAGCTTTGCAGCAATCGCTTTCAGAATTACACAGATCATAGACACCAAATGTCCCAGAGGCCTATTGTATTTGGGGAATATAGGTCAAAGGTCAAGGATCTTTTAGTCCTGTACAGTAAAATGAAACGAATGTATGATTGCGCTTTATAAATGAGTAAATTATTTTTTATAATTATTATCGTAGCCGGATAAACTTAAGCCCATTTTGCTCGCCATTCCATGGCCGTTCTTCTGATGTGTATCTATCTCAATCTGCTTTTACCATGGTTACGCATATTGTTTTTAAATTTCATGATATTCCAAAATATGGGGTTAGGTCTCATTTTTCTAACATTGTCACTTTAAAAGTTAGAGAGGTCTAAATTCTCGACTTTGTACAAATCTCCCAAAATCTTGTATCGTTTCTTGTCAAACCAGATATAACTAAATTACACGATTTTCGCTCTACAGGCCACAATTCTCGAGCCAGCCCTCTGAAGATTATATAGTTGATGTAAAAACCAAAATTCCTATTCGTATTTTGTTTTCGGAAAGATAGGTCAAAGGTCAAGGTCACCAAAAAACACAAAATATTATTTCGCTCATAACTTCGTCAAATGTTGTCCTATCTACATTAAGTATAGATCATTTTATTCATCTAGGCGTTTCCTTTCATAAGTTCCGGTCAACTGTCATCCAAGTTGTGTTAGTCTGTCAGTATGTAAGTCTGTTGTTGTCAATTTCTCCTGCTTGCTTGTTCTTTGGTCTGACATATGTCAATCTGCAGTCCCCATTGTTTTAGCAATGCTACTGAAAAGGTATACATTTAAAAGAAACCTTGAAATGTGTTCTGTCTTTCTGTCTGTCAATTCGTCCCTTTATTAAATTACCCTATATATTAGGTAAGACAAAAGTTTGCAGTGTCCCAGTATATTTTCAAATACGACATATACCAGTAGAATGGCTATGACTTTAGAATTAACAAATGTCGAGCAAATTTCTGACAGACTACTGTTTTATCTATTCATTTGTTCATGAAAACGGAGGTTATGTGCTTTTAAAGGAGCTGTCTGCATTTTTGGGAACTCTTAACTCGGCACTGACGTCAGTCAACAGAAAACTCGCTGGGACAAAATAAAATCGTGATCTGAGTAAGAAGCTACTCTCATTGGGAGATTTTCTAGAAAAATGAAAATAATATGCACTGCCAGATTTAAGACATTTCTATATACAACCCATAACTTTACATTTGGACAAGCCGTTCACGAAATTGTCTAGTCTCTGTTCCCTGCTCTATCCACGCGTCACTAAACAATGGTGCACCTGGAATGCCTTCATCCGACCTATAATTACTAAATATTCTTATATAATAAAAGTAAAACGTATGCTTTGTGGCCTGCCTGATGCCCTCTAATCACGATACATTTCGCTTAGACGCTGGCAACCTGTTCCTAATACGACTGTTTTTTACACAAATGTTAACCTATTTTCCCGAAGATAATGTTCAGCCTTTAGAAATGTCAGGGATGTCATTTAGAAACACTCTAGTAGGAGGCTCCGTGAAATTACTAAACATATATGAAATACAAGCCTGAATTACATTGATATTGGCAATATAAGCAGGTAGAAAACCAGAACGGCCAAATCTGCAACCGATGGTTTCATGTGTGGGATTACCAATCGGATTTAAGAGTCTGGCGGGAGCTGCAGTGGACAATTTGATTTCCATAGCGGAATAGGTCTCTAAATCAAAGTAGTTTGTCTGACAGCAAAACTGAAGATGTTTGAATAGGGGCAGTGTTTGTTTGACAAGCGATCTTGGATTGCTCTGTTCTTTGTGACATGGTTTTTCCGGCATTGGATGCCGCTGTGTGTTTAATTGATACTGACTGGTGGCATATTGATTCACTTTGCATGCCGCTGGTCACGGCAGTTGATTTTTATTATATTCTATCACAATCTCACTGGAGCACTCTTGTTTAAAAATATCAGGTTAAGTATTGTTAAACTATATTTAATTTCCTTGGATATATTACACATATATAAACGTATAAACGCGTATTACTAAACAAATAGCTTGATTTTTCAAATTACAATGATTGGACATCAGTTGACACACTGATAAATTCAATTCTATTATTTATGTCTATAATTGTACTATGGTATTATAAATTTATTGTTTATGATTATAGTAAATGGTGATTTTGCGGAAGGACCTTATTCCAATTGGGCATGCTTTATAATTAAATGCAATTCGGCCTACCCATTTTGAAAATTGACTATGATTAAAAAGTTTAAACCCAAAAATGTCCAATAATTATTTATCCCGGTAGAGTTCTAACTGAATTACTCAAGAGGCACTTCTAACAGGAGTAATTGTAATTTTAAATTCCCACAATCGATATGCCATCTACAGAGAAACTCAATCACCATTCTCATTAAATAAATGTATCGACAGGAGCTGGGACAATACCGGCGGGGATATGAGAAAATGGACTGTTTTAGCCCGTCCAAGGTCGGATGTTTTCTCCTGCTTCTTTGGACTACCTAGACTGGCCCAGCAGATACAATGGTTAAAACATAATGCCTCCCAATGTCACAGCCGTCAAACTTATTTTTGCCGTGTCGCAACACTTAGAACAGATACTTCCACCTAGCGGCAAACTATATAACTATATAACGGCTCCTGGCCCACAGTAAGAGGTGGCACTGAGTTACGTCTATTGGTACAAGCATTCACGGTTTATTATAGTAGCCATTTTGTAAAGCCAGTGTTAGAAGTTAGAGTTTCTCAATAGAAGCGCTAAGATAGATGAGAATATAGTGTATATAATCTTGAGAAAATGTTTGTGAAAAAAACATACAAATTGTTTTGACTAAGCTCTTAGATGAATTAAACTAGTGAAAAGTGTTAATAAATGCCTCAGAAAAAGGAAGCCTATTTGAAAGACGATGAATGCCAAGTGTATTGGGGTTCTACTCCGATTCTCCGATTCCGATTTCTTTTCCCCCTCTTTTTCGTTCAGGAGCTGACATTTGTAGTTTTTGTCGCTATGTCTGGATGATGGATCTGAATATTTTCATTACCAAAGTTTTTCAACATCTTGTCGCATGGTTTACACCGGAGACTAACAAATAATCGACATCGCGACAAAGTTTCATATTCACCCTTTTCATGTCCAGTTATTTCTACATATTCTCATGCACTCATTACTGAAAACAATCCTTCCCGAAAAAAAAATTTCCTATATCATAGCTTCTTTGGGCTGCGCAAGGTTTTCTTCAATAATCTGCGGGTCATGATAGTCATTTCTTTTCGTTGTTCAATTTTTTTTTAAATTTGCTCCCAGACAATTCATGAACCATGATAACTACTTTTTAACTGCCGATTGATTTACAGCATCTGCGATATTAAGATAAATTATCATTTTCGCCAATAAACAAACCTTGATAAACAAGTAACAGGTGAAAAGACTGCTTAAAAGACACACGGTTAACATTTAAAGGGAGCTATTAACCTGCCTTTCTTTGTAGAAGTAATGGAATTTTTTTACGTACTCTTGGTACATATTAATGAACTGCAGGTAATTAATGCTGACCATTTTTTTTCAAAGCTGCTGTGACGGTTGTATAAACTTGTTAAACATGCTCAGTTTAACAAACTGAAAATGACTCCTGAAACATGGATTGCGCATAAGGAGGATTACTAGTTATATGTAAATGTAGTTATATGTGAAGTTACGCAATATTTTGTTTTCAACTCTTGTTCGTCTCGAGTGCTTATTTTTTATGAAGAAAAGTATTTATCTTTATATCGGTATGGGCCCTTTACATCTGTGTCTTTTTCCAAACTCGTGTGTGCCAACAGGCAAAGGGATAATTGCTTTTTCTGACAGATGGAATATACCAAGTCGACATATGGCAAAATAAAATTTCATAACGACAACAAATAGTCTAAACTAGCCTGAACGCGTATAGTGCACGGGAACAAAGTGTCACATTTTGGTATCTTTGAATGGCAGGATAATGTAATAATTTTGCCCTGGTCCATGCATTACAGACATGTGTGGAATCAGCCGATGGTGAATTGGCAGCTCTGTACTCGCGCCGTTTTTTTGCGTTGTACGTCCGCAGAATGATTTGCTTCTTAGACTTTGCAACCTATACTGATGCAGCTGCGCTATTCTAGGGCGGTCCTGTGTAATGGTTTCCAAGGTGGCCACGTCAATGTCAAGAGATTTCAAAGAGGGTTTCAAGATGTCTTTAAAGTTTTTCTTCTGTTTCTACTAGAGAAAGCGTTTGCCAAATGAGAGTTCAGCTTACATAAGCTGCTTCGGAATGCGCTCATCAGGCATGATCCGACATGACAAGCCTTCCTGGTCTAGGCTTTCGTCAGAAAAGTATGTACTGTTGGATCGTGACAGAACTTCTGTATTAATAGTCACCGTTCAAGAGAGGTGCTGCCCAGATAAGTAAACTGATCCACACTCTGCGGTCTCTGTCCGTTCATCGTGATTGAGGTTACTGTGTTTGGAGTATTAATTGCAAGGTTATAGGTAAGATGTTACATCTTGACATTCATACTCTCCTACCAGTTCAGTCTGAAGACAAAAAGGCAAAAAAAGCGAATTTATGGAAGGCTGATTCTTTAAAAAGAGTCTAGGATGTCATATCTTACGTTGAGGAAAAATTGTCTACACTTAGTTAAGGAGTGTTTTGATGGATAAGATTACAAAGCCTGGTTACCATGTCCAGAGAACCTTGCCACACAAAGCAGCGGCCACACGAAATGATGTCTGGGACGACTGCAGTGTATAACTATTATTGCAAACATGATAAGTGAAGGAGATATGCTTCCTTCTGCATGCCTCCGTGAACACAAAATACTTTGAAGATGATAGCATGGCTGCAGTGTAACATATCTACCAGGGGAGAAAACAGGTGTACCCACGTTATATTTGCCAAATCTGTGAGGGGGAAGTTGAAACATTTGCTTTAGTTCATTCCTGTCTCAAACGCAATAAAATTAGTTGTACCCAGATTATTTCTTGTATGTATGCTATACATTACCAGTGACATAGCCTTTCAATTGCATTTTATGGAACCATATTCAATAAAATTAACCTTAAATAACTTTCTTTTGTTACACCCAGCTCATCTAATCAAATGAGTTACCCCTGTAAGTTATAAAATGTATGACACAACGTTAAAGTAGCCTGGTGAGCTAAATTACCTTTACTGGCAGAAAAGGCTATACTGGCAAAATAGCCACTATCCTTTTTAATTGCAAGTTGTTTCACAAAACAAAATATATCAAGTTGCAGTAAAATAAAAAATACAAATACTAGCCCATGTTCCTTGCCTGATACGATGTTTGAATGGCTGATACAGCTGATAAGCCTTAGTGGATGATTCCAACGTTTACCAGTCCCTTTGGCAAACATATTATTTCTAAGTATAAAAGTATTCCATCCGAAACGATATGTCTTAGTAGTTTCTTTTAAGCTGTCTGGTCGGTGATGAAATCAAAAACATGGCGACGTGCGAAATCTTCATTGATTCCATGTTACCTTCTTCGCGTGACGCGTACTGGGTATGAAGTGGTGAGGAGAACCATTCTTGAAAATGAGATATGATACATATATTTATATATATTGTTACAGAACCTAATATAAACAGATCACATATGCGTGATGAACGCAAATTTTGTCAAGGAGATAAAAAAATCAGATTCCGCAACACTAGGCAGCGTGAAACGCCCAGGGGAACGAACAAAGAAGTCAGTGTTTTTTGTTATTAATAACTATAATTTATTCTTAAAACAACCCTAACATTACAATACACTAAATTAACACAATTATACAGTAAAACAGCGGTATAACAACAAATCAATACAATCACACAGTAAAATACACAAAGTGCACAGTACCTGGATACCACCACCGTCACAACGATGAGTTCTTTAAATGTGTACTCTCGGAGAATGACAGTTCAGTGTAAAGCTCTTGTAACAATCCAAAAAGTAAACTGAAGTCCAAAAAGATGCACAAAATCCAGGAGAAAGTCTGAAAAAAATCTATAATTGCCGCACTCGTCGGATAAGGTCCCAGAAACTGACACACGCTTTTGCGTCCGCTGAAAATCTTCTCTGTTGCTCTCAGCTCTAAAACACAGCCCCTTTATATACTCTTCACCCCAAGCCGAGAATTTTTCACTTCTCGAACAGTCTAAAAGATCTTACACAACACAGTAAACACGCGTTACAGGAATCATCTAGAAGAACATCGCTGTGTGTGTCTCTACATACCAGGGTCCACACGTGACTCACGACCAGGCGAGAAAGCCCAAGGCTAGCATGACAACGAGAGTTCAACTAGTACGGATTAAACTTCGAATGTAACAAACGGCCCGGCGAGGGTGTCACAACACGAGTTACGCCCGTTTCACACAATAAAAAGCGCACCTGTAACACTCCCCCTCCTGTAAAAAAAGAAAGTTTTCCCGGAAAACTTTCTTTTTGCGATCACTTTCACTAAATTTTAACAACATCTAAAAAATTATCTTATCTACAACATTACATAAATATCCTGTTTTCAACATTTCATGAACATCTCGATAAGCAATATGCAAGTACATTGTCTTTCCCTTTAATGTGTATGATATCAAGATTGTAATCCTGTAAGAACAAACTCATTCTCAACAATCTTTGATTTTTACACTTCAACTTGTTCATGAACGTGAGAGGATTGTGATCACTGATGACAATGATAGGCCTGACTGATGAAGTTACATAAACTTCAAAATGTTGCAACGCCAAAATCAAAGCCAAACATTGTTTTTCAATAGTGGAGTAGTTTTTTCTGGTTTGCATTAAACTTTTTTTGAGAAATAACAAACTGGATGATCTATGTCATCATTGCCTTCTTATAACAACACAGCACCAGCAGCAGTATCACTAGTATCTACAGCTAACTTAAAAGGTACAGCAAAGCCTGGAGATGTTAAACTGGTAAACTTTACAGAATTGCTTTCAAATTCTGAAATGCATTTTCACGCTGAACATTCCATACACATTTTTGTTTCTTCTTTAACAAATTAGTCAAAGGTTCAGCTACAGCAGCAAAATTTTGACAAAACTTCCTGTAGTATCCAACCACTGTTTTCTGGTCTGGGAAATGCAGAAATAACACATCTGAGCAACAACAGGTTTTACCTGACCCTGCCCTACAATATGACCCAAAAAATGTTACTTGTGCATGACAAACTCAGATTTTACTAAGTTGACGGTCAGACGTGCTTCACTGAGTCGTTCGAAGAGGTCGCGAAGAATTTGCAGATGTTTCTCCCAGGTGTCGCTGTACACGATGAGGTCATCAATATATGCGTCGTAGCCCTGAATGTCCTTGACAACCATATGGATGAGGCGCTGGAATGTGGTTGGCGAGTTCTTCATGCCAAATGGCATAACTTTGAACTGGTACAGTCCTTGCGGGGTCACAAATGCGGACACTTCTTTCGCTCGTTCTGTCAGCGGAACTGGCCAGAATCCGTTTAGCAAGTCAAACTTGGAAACATACCTGGAGCTACCGACTCTATCAATACGATCATCGATCATCGGAATCGGAAACGTGTCATTCTTGGTGACAGAGTTCAGTTTTCGATAATCTGTGCACATACGGTAACTTCCGTCAGGTTTTGGCACAAGAATACATGGTGAACTCCAGTTACTGTTACTAAGTTTAATATTCATTGTCCAGCAAATATTGAATCTCATCCTGTAGATACTTTTGCTTTTCTCGATTCAGTCTATATGGATGCTGCTTGTCTGCACTTGCCTCGTGCATCGACGTCATGGCACAACATGTGAGTTCGCGTTGGAATGTCACTAAACAAATGTTCATAATTCCGCAGCAGGTTCTTGAGGTCTTGTTGTTGTTGTGTGGTAAGGTGTGACAGTTTGGCATCCAGGTTGTTAAGCACGTCTGAGTTTTTTAATGCTACTGTACCACACTGAATGTCTACATCACACTTACAATCAGTATCTACTTTAACTGGGTCAGGGTTGACACAATTAACAGCAATAACATTATGTACAACATCTGATGTGCTATTTCTGTCATAATATGGTTTCAACATGTTAACATGGCACAGTTGTTTCTTCTTACGTCTATCTGGTGTCAACAGTATGTAATTTAAATCACTGATCAGTGTTTACACAATTTATAGCAGTAACATTATGTACAACATCTGATGTGCTATTTCTGTCATAATATGGTTTCAACATGTTAACATGGGACAGTTGTTTTTTCTTACGTCTATCTGGTATGGTCAACAGTATGTAATTTAAATCACTGACTTTCTTGTCAACAATTTAAGGACAAAAATTAGTAGCTTGCAGAGGTCTGCCAGGGATGGGAAGTAAGGGAAGGACCTTTTCACCAGGCTCAAACGTCCTACTTACAGTGTGCTTGTCATACTTTGTTTTCATTTTACTTTGTGCAGATTTTAGATTTGACTTTGCAATCTCACAAGCATTGTGTAGTTTAGTGCGAAAGTCTGAGACATACTGAAGTAAACTAAGAGAATTAGGATTTTCACACAAGAGATTTTCTTTAAGCATTTTCAATGTTCCGCGAACGGAGGGTCCAAAAACTAGTTCAAAGGGACTAAAACCCAAGGACTCTTGAAAGGATTCTCTGACAGCAAACAGCAATAGGTGGATTCCTTCATCGCAGTCTTTCTATGTGTCATAGAAATAGGTCCTGATCATGTTTTTAATGTCTGATGAAAATGCTCAAGGGCGCCCTGACTTTCAGGATGATATGGCGAAGAGCTGTATAGTTTTATACCTAGCTCAAGCATAACTTATTGGAATAAGCCAGACATAAAATTAGACCATTGGTCAGATTGGACGGATTTTGGTAATGCAAACGTTGCAAAAACTTGAGCAGAGCTTTGACAACACTTTTGGCATTAATTTTGCGCAATAGTATTGCCTCAGGGAACATGGTAGATGCGCACATAATTGTCAGCAAGTATTCATGTCGAGATTTTGTTTTGGACAGTGGTCCAACACAATCAACAATAATCCTACTGAATGTTTTCTTGAAAGCAGGAATAGGCCTAATTGGGGCCTTAGGAGGATTCTGATTGGGTTTGCCTACCATCTGGCATGTATGGCATGATTTACAATATTGCACAACATCTTTACTGAGGTTATGCCAACAGAAGTGTGTACTAACTTAAAGATAAGTTTTATTTATACCAAAATGGCCAGACAAAGGAGCCTCATGTGCCATGCTTAGAACTTCACTGCAATTTACGCATAAGCACTCCATTTGTGACATAGAAACAAACTTGCATCTGTGACAGTTCATCTTTAGAAACCGCTCTGGGAAACAAACATGAAATATCAGGGTCCTTATGCTGTTCCGCGATAAGTTCTGACCTTGAGAATGCTGCATCCTGTACGGGCGAGTCGTTAGACGAATCACTAGTGACTTCAACAGTGTTATTATCTGGACCATTATCCTCGTGTGTGTTTTTATTTGTCATAGATCTAGTTACAGCACATGAAGGATACAAACCAGGAATTTCCTGACTTTCCGGATCAGTGATCAAGTGACGGCTTTTCTGTCACTATTAGTACAGGCTGTACTTTGTCACCTGCAACATCATTGCCTAGTAGCAACTGAATTCCCTTAAAAGGTAAAGTAGTTCTTATGCCACAGTAATATTCCCAGAAATCGAATCTGACTTTAAATGGATACTGTGAAGCGGAAATGAAGTGTGCCTGTCTGAAAACACAACATTAACAAGTGCATGTGCACCAGTAAAGGACCTATTAAAAATGGCAAAGTGTTTGCTAACATGAGGGTCTGGCCTGAACCAGTGTCCCTCAAAATTCTAATAGGGGTGGCATCTGAAAAATCACTTTAAAGTGATACAAAACCATCATGTATGAACTGCTCAAATAACTCCATTTCAGAGTCAGGAGAGAATTCTACTACCTCAGCTTCATCAAACAAAGAACTGACATTGACAGTGTCATTCATAAACTCTTTTTCAGAGTGATTTAAGGAATCTACATCATTTTTATCACCAAACTCCTCATGGGAGTCAACAGAGGAATTTTCCTCAGCAGAAACAAACTTCTGTTTGTCATAAAAGGACCTCGCCTCATTTGAAATACTCTTGCAAGAGTCAGAAAAGGACTTAGCCTTATTTAGAGGATACTCCTCGCAGGAGTCTTGAAAGGACCTAGCCTTAATTAATTCCTCGCAGGAATCAACTGAGCTTTTTACCCCGCAAGCTACGGATTCTTCTTTGGATTTAGAAGGCACGTGGGCCTCCGTAGCATCAAATTCTTTATTGGAGTCAATAAAGGAGTTGTACCCCTTATTTACATGAAAAGAGCCTGGCTCTTGTACCATGCTATGCATAGATTTTGAAAGAAACACAGAAGGTTTGCTATTTGGTTTATTCGCAAGTTTCCAGCAGTCAGATATTAGATGACCTTCCTTCTTGCAGTAATTACAGATTATCTTTGAAAATGACTGGTCTTAGTTGGACTTAGACACAGTGGACATGGACTGAGATGTAGCAATGTACTTTGCTGAACTATCAGGACTACTAGTACTGGGCGACGGCGCTTTAAACTTCTTTTGACCAAACTGATTTACATTCTTGTTTGTGAATGACTGGTTTGATTTGTTAGTAAAGGACATTTTGTGTGTAAATGAATAATCATCAGCTAATTGAGCAGCAATGTCAAGTGTTTCAGAACTTTTCTCATAGAGAAAAGTTTTAACATCTGCGTTAATGCAGCGCTTAAATTCCTCAAGCAAAAACAACTGGCGCAAGTTGTCATAATCTTTCATTACATTTTAGAACTACACCAGCGATCAAACAACTGCCCTTTTGTCCTGGCAAATTCGACGTAGGTTTGTTCTTTGCGCTTTTCCCAATTTTTGAATTTCTGGCGGTAAGCCTCCGGACCTATCTGATAACCTTTTAGGATTAACGGTTTTACCAGGTCATAGTCAGCAACAGCTTCTATTGAAAGCTCTGTATAAATTTCTCTGGCTTTGCCAGTCAATACACTTTGTAACAGCATAGTTCAAATTTCCTTAGGGTATTTTAAATTTTCAGCTACCTTCTTAAATGTAAGAAATATTTATCAACCTCTTTTTCTTGAAAAGGTGGGACAAGTCTAATGTGTTTAGTAACATCAAAACTGTGAGTTGGGGCATCACTTAGACTATGTTCTAGTTTAAGTCTTTCTAACTCAATTTCTTTTTCCTTTTCTAGTGTTTCTCTTTCCATTTCTTTTTCTAGTCTTTCTCTTTCTAACCTTTCATGTTCTTCTCTCACTTCTCCCTGTTTTTCTTATTCTAATTCTAACTGTTTTAATGCTAACTCATGTTGCATTTCCAACTTTTTAAATTCTATTTGCATAGCAAGGCTGTCATTTTTTTATGTTTCAACTTCAGTCTCTTCGAATATACCTTTGCTTACTAGATCTTGCATGATTTTAGCAATGATATCAGGCTTTCTCAAAGCTTTTTTCAGACTGAGCCCTAAGTGTTGTCCCAAACGCAACAACTGTTCTTTTGACAACTGTTCAAGTTGATCAGGGTCGGGATCGTCAACAAATGTCTCAGGTTTGTAATCTGGCATGATAAGATGTTAAAACAATAACAAAAAACCACTGAGATAAATCCTGCAAACAATGTACTGTAAACAATATGTTATCTTGTAAACAATGTATTATAAAACAATGTGTCCAGGTCAAGGCCTAATAAATTGTCAAAACTATTAAGCAATCCCGGACGAGCCCCCAATTTTATGTTACGGAACCTAATATAAACAGATCACATATGCGTGATGAACGCAAATGTGATTAAAAGGGGATAAAAAAAAATCAATTTCCGCAACACTAGGCAGCGTGAAACGCCCAGGGGAACGAACAAAGAAGTCAGTGGTTTTTTGTTAATAAATAACTATATTTTTTCTTAAAACAACCCTAACATTACAATACACTAAATCAATACAATTATACAGTTAAACAGCGGTATAACAACAAATCAACACAATCACACAGTAAAATACACAAAGTGCACAGTACCTGGATACCTTCCCCGTCACAACGATGAGTTCTTTAAATGTATACTCTCGGAGAATGACAGTCCAGTGTAAAGCTCTTGTAACAATCCAGAAAGTGAACTGAAGTCCAAAAAGATGCACAAAATCCAGGAGAAACTATAATTTCCGCACTCGTCGGATTAGGTCCCAGAAACTGACACACGCTTCTGCGTCTGCTGAAAATCTTCTCTGCTGCTCTCAGCTCTAAAACACAGCCCCTTTATATACTCTTCACCCCAAGCCGAAAAGTTTCCACTTCTCGAACAGTCTAAAAGATCTTACACAACACAGTAAACACGCGTTACAGGAATCATCTAGAAGAACATCGCTGTGTGTGTCTCTACATACCAAGGTCCACACGTGACTCACGACTAGGCGAGAAAGCCCAAGGGTAGCATGACCAGGGGAGTTCAATCAGTACGGATTAAACTGTGTATGTAACAAACGGCCCGGCGAGGGTGTCGCAACACGAGTTACGCCCGTGACACACAATAAAAATAGCACCTGTAACAATATATATATATATATATATATATATATATATATATATATATATATATATATATATATATATTACACACACACGTTATTCGCTAGATCGCCTCATGAAATATTATTTCCTCTTCTAATAATTCGCGAAACGTCCAAAGGGTTGTGAAACTAATTGGAGATTTATTTTAAAATTTTTAATTTTTATATTAGCTCGTCCCTTCCATTTGTAGCTTTCTCGGACATCAATTCAAAAGATATTTTTTAAAGACTGACGCACGAATGTCGCATGACCATGGGACTTCCTGTCGTGTGCCTGTGTTATGAAGACTTTAACACTTTCCACCAATCTTGGGACTAGTCTTATTTGAGGTAGTGCGATGGTCTTAAGGACTGTCGGTCACCATTTGTGGTGAAATGACTGTGTCACAAAAGTGTCACAAAAATTATTCACTGGTTAAAAACAAATCACGAACATTTGTGGCCACCTATGAACAAAACAGAGGCAGGCAGTTATTTTTTTTACTGCAGTGCGGTGAACCACCTTACATCGAATATCTGCATGCGATTCTCCGTGACGACTAGCGATGACCTGTGATTTCTTACGAGTTGAAACAGGTGTCGTTTATTTTTCGTTTCTTCTGCTGTGACAGAGGCTTAAAGGAATTCTTGTGAAAATGTATATAAAAAAAAATTGCTAATATTTGTAACGCCCGTGTTCTTTTATCTGTATAAATAAAAGTAAACGGAGGATATGTTGTCAACCCTATCTGTATTTCGGTCCATTTTTAGTTTGTAAGTTCGTAGTCTCTATGTAAAATACCTGGAGTTTAGGAATTGGGTTACTTTAGCTACTCTAGATATCTTGTGGGTGAATTAGGTACACTTTGAGTGCATTTAATTCTGTGTGTCCAGAGCAAGATAATTTATATTTTGGCATAAGCGGAGATAAGAGTGCTATTTGGATGTGTCTTGCGATGATACCTTGCTTCAGAACAAGCTCGAACAATTGAAACAATCACGTGACTCCCGTTGGCTCCCTGTAAGCACCATGTAAAAGAAAACATACAAAAAAATAACGAAACATGTCCTAGTTGATGGCCCATGTGAACAGGCTTGATTTCTGTGTAATGTTAAATTTTGCAGGTTGAATTTTTATTTTTTTTTTTTGATTTCGGCCCCATCACGTGTTTCTCATTTTATAGAAACGTGCGGCCTCCTTAAGCTACGTCCCAGAGCGACGGGGCGAGAAACCTGTTTATATAAAGTGTGGCGACTCTGAATTTATCTCGCATATCCCCCTGACCATTCTGAAATAATTTTAACAATATAGAGCTTATTCTAATAAAAAATATGATCCAATGACTTTCATCTCTCGCATTTACCTGAAAGCTGAATCCTTATTTTAAAAATCTTCAAACACTTGTAATCCAGCACAAATGAAGAAATTGGCAACAGCCCGCCTACAACAAAAGTCCATTAAAACTCAATGTTCCGTTGGGGAAAATGAGTCACATGTCACCGATGACAATCATCTCTATATTTTATTTTATTATTATATCCTGAAAAAAAAACTTTAAAATGAGTGTAGATATGCACTTAACATTATGTAATTATCTTCACGTATCGTCACTTACAGTTGTCCTCTTTTCGGGTGCCTTACCTTGCTCTTGTCGCATTTAATGCTCCATCTTTCCATCCCAATTTAAACCGTTCACGCCAGGGCGTAGACGTGGATTTCTTGCACATTTGGTGTAAATAAAAACGTGACGTGACCCATTTGAAAGTGTGTTAATGTAATAATTACTGTCAAAGCAATTCCCTTGGTAAGTGGGCTTTGATAATGGGGATTGCAGTCTGAGGGAGAACCATAAAAATATGGCTGTATCCCTATTAGGAAACGGCAATTACTGCCCGAAATTGGTTAAGTGTTTGCAGTAACGTCTAAATTCTGAATTCTGTATGTGTTTTGCAAAGGTTTCGCAACACTTTGGATCATAATGCAGTTATGCAAATGTATACAAATTATCTCATTAAATATACATGAAAAGCTAAACTTTTTCTTAGCAGAAATCCATTTTAAACTTAAATTTACCTCAGAATTAACCAAGAAAAGTTTTCTTATACCAAATGGTTCTGAGATTTCCCCTACGACATTCTTTGGTAGCAGAAATTGATTTTACAGTCAAATATACCCAAGACAAAAGAAGGAAAAGTCTCTATTACTTAATTGTTCTTGGATTACCCTTTTTTGCGGATCATGAAATTTTCTGACTTCACAGGCTGGCATACATGGTGCGAAATCTCTAACGTTTTATTTCATGAACATCTATTCATTAACTGCCAAATCATTAAGACATGTTAAATCAATTTACTGCTGTGTGATTCCTGCCTGCCGATGGCACTACCCGTGGTAGCCTACTCACAGCTAGGTGAAATGGTATTTACAGTTTATTCCTCAATTAATAAGAAAGAAAATAATGAAATTTTAGCTTTACTATCATGGTCAACGGTAGAACGAAGTAGACCAAGGGACAAAGTGTGACTGGAATGGTTTATTTTCAATATGCCTTTTCATGTAAAACAAAAATGTTACCGATCACAAAATTTCAAGACTTCAGATGTTTGCATGGAAAAAGTCAAATCTAGTTCCTATTATCCTAGCAGAAGCAGGAGTTCATGTATTTTCTTTTGTTAATCCAGTTAATAATTTTCAAGTTTACTTAAAAAAAGATGTTCTTCCCAAGGTTTAGGAAAATTTAGCTATCACTGATGTCACACATTCAAAGTTAAACACATGGCGGGGGACTTAATGTGCCGCTAGGACCTTGTTACTAATAGGATAGTTTAAAGTTGATAAAAATAAATTTTACGTTGTTATCTTTATATGTCCTCTTTCGAGAACAATTTTCTTGTTATAGTTTATTTTGCGACACGCTTCCATCTGACTTTGAACTTACAACAATAGGATGTTTGTTCTTGCTTATCGTGTGTATATTAAATGTGAACTTATCCGTCACAACGTGTGTAATAGGTGTTATTTATTATTGTTCCTGTAATGACAATTTTATGACGTGAGCAAGTGTTCCTTGAGAAACGAACGAGTGTAGTTTGGATCAGCACGTGGAGGAACAATCATCAAGTGCCTAATTGTCAAACTATATCCTTCTATGAAACTGCCGTTGCTGCCGATATTTAATAGATCATTTTTTACTTGGCCATGAAATGGACTAGGGATATTAATTTTATCTTTTCAGTGATGAGCACTTATCACTCCTCGATCAGTGGTGTCTGGTTGCATCATGCCCTCTTATGAGAGCACTTTATGTCCCGGTCTGTTCTCCCGGCATTTCAGAACACGTCTCCTTTGAGCTGTACTTAGTCATTTACAAAATTGATTAGATTAATAAGCTAATCTTGTGGATTATTTTGAGTGAATGGGTCACGTCTCATCAATGTGTCCGCTTAACTGGATTTTCTATTTTGTGAAATCTGGTGATTCACGTGTTAGTGAACTGGGGGTTCATGGATAAGTCTTATTAAGCTGTAATCCACCATACCCAAAAGAGGCAAAATTATAATTTCTTCAAAAACAGTAATGCAAGAAACCCATGATAACATGAGTCAGAGTTTCTATTTTCTCATTTTCCGTGTATTCCTTTTAAATAATCACAGATGTCCACGTAACATTAAAAACTGTAATTGTCTTCTTTTTAGGAGCCTTTCTTTATTCTATCTCATTCTGTTCTTTGGACTCCATGCTTCCGTCCTAATTTAGATCTGTTTACAGCAGGGTATAAAATTTGGATTTTCCTGTAAACTGGATGTTGATTAAATGCAACGTGACCCATGACAAAGTGTGTTAATGTAATAATTACTTTCATGAAGCCATATGTACGTCTCCACATGCAGAAACTCTATAGTTTCTTATCTCAAACTCTTTGAAGCCTCAGGGTCTACGATCGGGAGGTTCTCCTTTGAGTTAGCTGACTTGCTTGGCTACACAAAGTAGTATATTTAGTTCTACTCGGCATAATAAATCCGGGGTGGCCGTCGGTTTATAGAAATGTGATTTATTGGTAACTGACCGGGCGTAACAGGCTATAGTGCGGTGTTTGTGAAAAAGCAGTTTTGCATTACGTGGGCGACGTGATGATCATTTGAAAATTCTAAGACCCCATCTTAATTTGCATGCTTGGGTAAGGTTTGATTAAATTAATCACGTTTACCAGTGTCGCAGTCAACTGTGCCTGCCCAAATCCATCAAGTTCTCCTTGTCATTTTCTGGTACCAAGTTATGCCCCTTCAAAATATCAAAGCTCTTTACATAACAATGCAACAAAAACGTATCTTTCAGGTTGTACATTTAATTTTCCGGCCCAGTTCCCATTTACTCATACTCGAGTGAATTTTCTTAATTAAACCAGCTCCGATTGGATTACTTTCTCCTTTTTTGGGTATCTCCACCTGTTTATACGTAATGTTATATGCTTTATATTGATCCTTGTGTTTCCACGTACGTTAGAAAACTTTTTTCGAGGGTCTTTTCAGCGTAAATGTTATCTGGATATCTTTAATTACGTGCAGATGGTTTTGTTTCCATTGTGTCAACATAGAATGGAATTACCAGTTGGTCAAAGTGTATTTCATACAATTTTGTAATTAGTGTTTTGTTACTCTTAGTCAATAATTCAATTCACTGGCCATTGTGACTTTAATTTAGTCCTCTTCAATTCAAATTTGTGTTTATCTACCTTCCCCTTTTAAAATTAAGCTTTTCTGCATTTCCTTTCTACTCATATCAAACTGGTGTCAAATATGATTAATCTGACAAAAGGCTTTACTTTTGGGTCCCGTTTACCCAAATTAAATGTAAATATAAATCAGTAAATTCTATCTGAATCATCATCATATTCAAGGTCTGTAACATGACCACGCATCCACAGACCTTGATTCCGCGAACCAGGCAGGCATTTGTTTCGCGAAAATAAACAAGTCTTCGGGCCGAAATCTCAGCTGTCAATCAAACCCAACCAACAGGATGTTAGCATGATCAAGGTCGTACGAAGATGAAAACTGTTCACACGCCGTATCAACAAGAATGCATACACCAGTCGCGGGACAGTCTGGTTTAATTGTTGCGATAATTGTTGCCTTCCTGGAAATGTCACATGATTGATCAAAACATCGCATTATAGACATCCGAGTAAACTCGAGCTATTTGATTGGTCAATTGAATTATAATCAGCGGTTAATCTTCCATATTTGGAGGTATTGTGCAAAAAATGAAAGAAGCTTGAAAGTTGGCAAAAGTGTTCTTTGGAGCTTAATGATTAATTTCAGATATAGGGCCAAGCTGAAAATAAATTATTTGGCCAACATCAAAGATGGCGGCCAAGATAGCAGCCAGATTAAAAACGTTAAAACCTTGAGATATAATGTCCCGAGAAAACATTGTAAGTACTCTATTACCGTGTTTTGGGGCTTAGAAATTCAATTTTTTTAGATTCCAATCTTTTCAGGTACTCATTAGCTGTTTTTTTTATCAAGAATTTGGTAACATCACAATTGGTCCATCGTTAAGCTGCATATTGGGAGGAATTGTCCTAAAGATGAAAGAAGAATTAAACTTGGCTTAAAAATTTTACAGACCATACTCTATATGTTTAGATATGGGGCCCCAGTTGACTTCACCGTATCATGGTAAAATTCCAAGAAGGCGGCCATCTTAAATTACCAATACATCCGGTTATATTTGTCCTAGAATGCATTGCATGTGCACTGTTTCTATGTAATCGGGGACGTGAAATTCATTTATAGGGGTTTCAAGTCTGTGTAATGAATCTGTGGATGAAGTCTGGTATCGTTGGTATTGACATTGTGCTAAAATTGCCAATTTTAACCAGACCATCGAACGGTATACGGATTTGTTGATTACCGTGCTGATATTTAATATATATGTTTATTTTAGGTATTTAATCACTATGTCTCTTACAATGTAATGAAAAGGACAGTCGATTGATTAAACGCTCGGCTCTCGTCACTGGCGACCAAGTTTCTATCCCCGACGTTTATATGAGAGTGGGCTGTTATGGTCAATACAGGGTAGTTTGATTGGAGTCCTCTGATTCCGTCCACCCCTACGCCACCCAAGCCATGGAAAGTGCCTTCTAGTAATTATAATCAGTTGTACAATCTATGTAAAAGAAATTTCATTTGTATATAAGTTAATGTCTCTTATGTCTTGAGGTGATGGTGCAGTTTCAAGACTTTGCTTGCTGAAGACAGAATCAGTACATAGTTAATGACAAAACATTATGCCGTATGTTACGCATTATTTTAAAAGGGCAAATAGTTTACTAGGGAGGGGGAAGAAAATCATAGTCCCGGCACTTGGTGAGAGAGCCAGAATTTTGTTACATTTTGCTTTTAAAAACACGCTACCTCGCGATCTCACAAG
This sequence comes from Sipunculus nudus, assembly GCA_026874595.1. NCBI lineage: Eukaryota > Metazoa > Annelida > Sipuncula > Golfingiida > Sipunculidae > Sipunculus > Sipunculus nudus. The sequence continues at coordinate 32,863,253 of CM049306.1, read as the reverse complement.
TGATGCGCTGACACGGGGTAATCGTAGCACGGGTTAACTTTAATTACGACGTCATAGAGCGGTGAGGGCGTCTGAGGCTTTTATTGTAGAAACTCACACTGTGTTGATGACGGACTGACAGGGCCTAATAATATTAATTGGGCTAAGTTACTAGTCATTGGACACAATTCTTATCATCAAACTCTGGAAAAATGACAATATATTCATGAAGGACATTTTTCTTTATAAATTATTAATTATCAGTCGCTTTGGTAAAGTTTCCCAAGACGACAATGCCACTGGAAGACTTACTTATACTTTTCTTTCTCTCTGCAGAACATTCGTCGAGGGTAAATGTATTCTTCATTTTCCTCTTAGGAAAAAGCATCCAGGTGATAAAATATTCAAAATTTGAGAATGATGATCATTCTGGACTTGTAGTGAGAATTGCATATATTATTTGTTAATTTTTATTTTAGCCCCTGTTGCGCGTTCCGTTCTGTTCAGTGTATTTGGTATGCCCAAGAAGACACCCCCCCCCCCGCCCACAGTAGGTGTGAGTGAAGCCTTTTGTTTTAACTTAACCTAATAGATTAAAAAAACGAAGCATAGTGAATGGATTATCGGCAGTAACCATAAACTTCGCCATTTTGAATGGCGATTTCGTCATTTTCGAACCTGGTCAGTATGTGCTCAGGGATAACAACAACAAGCCGTGTAAGGGAAAACATTCATTTTAGACCACACATTTTTCGGCTGGTTTACAACTTTCATACGATTGGGACATTCAGATATGATGTCCCATTACCCGTCACATATCGTGGGTGCAGAACACTAAGTGATGTTCGTTTCGAAAGTACAATGCCCTCGATAGAGCCTCTTTAAAACACTTTTCATTTAAAGTTTACAACCATGTTACATAATGGAAGTAAATGAGAACAGATATTCCCCCTGATGAACTTTTCTGAGAAATACCTCAAATCCACACATGTTGTTGTCATCAAGAGTGCGGCAGCTGTTTTACTAGTATTTTAATTCCACTTTTTTGCTGCTTTCTCGCGCGAGGGCTTAATTTCAATAATTGTTTTTTTTTCAATTTCTGCAATCAAGGATTCACACAAGGGGCAATTTATTGTTTAGTAATAAAATCCACGGAATATATTTTCATTTTCGGTATGCTCAGTTTTATTGTCATCATTCTCATTTGTGTTTTATTTCACTTTTTTATTATTTTGTCTCATTTTAATTAACAAAAAAATTGCGAATGTTGTTACTTTCTTGGAGGGTAAATAATCGTTTTTTTATCCGTATTTTGTTTTTTAATTTTTGTTTTATGCAATGGTTTACAAAATATTAATACACCTGATTCATACATTTAAACTTAATGAACAGCTGTCACGTGCGTGTTGCCTGGGGAAGTAGTTTTCAGTAGCAAATCAGTCTTATAAAAGCTCCTGGAGAAGTGTGTTAAGCAAAAGATGCCTCTCTCCATAGTATTTGTCGACCTTACCAAGGTTTATGACTATATCAGTCAGTCTATCTCTTTTTGTTACTCCAGAGGCTTTGCTGTCCTCCAAAGATGCTAAAAATCATTGAGGGGGTTCATAACAACATGAGGGCAACAGTTCAGTTTACAGGCTCTCGATCAGAAAAGTTCCCGATCTCATGTGGAGGTAAGCAAGGATGTGTTCTTGCCCCTACACTATTTGGTGGGTTTTTCTTCACCTTCCTTCGCCGTGCTTTCCACGACGTCTCTGGTGTGTGTTACGGGGTGACATTAAAGTGGACCGAACTGTCTCGCTAGTGAAGCTAGCTTTGCTAGCGAAGTGGTTGGTTCGCCGTTCTTGTGCGCCACCAACATGGGTTCGACGCCCGGATCCGCCTAATATCTTCACCCTGAGAAATTTGTCTTCGTAACAAAATGGGGGCTCGTCCAACGCGACGGTAAAATTGTGGCCCAGGGAATAAGCTCACCAAAGTGTGACTCCTGGGCTAAATTTTCTTGTTCTGATAGCAGAACGCTCTTAATAGGGGGTGTGTGACGGGGTGACATAAAAGCGGACCGAACTGTCTTACTAGTGAAGCTTGCTAGCAAAGCGGTTGGTTCGCCGGACTTGTGCGCCACCGACATGGGTTCGATTCCCGAATCGGCCCAATATCGTCACCCTGAGCAATTTGTCTTCGTAACATGTGCTACTGCACACCCGAAGCTCCGACAAATTATTTATCCTGGCTAGACTAAAACCAAAATGCAAAGGGTATTTGTACGCGAACTATTGTATGAAGATGATGCTTTGTGTCTCACTCAGAAACTTATGTACAAGCACTATGCTCAGCCTATGCAACTGCATTCGAGTAATTTGGCCTGAGAAGAGGCATTAAAAAGACAATAGTCCTAGCTCAACAAAACCTCACTGTCACCGGTCATCAAGATAAACAACGACACTCTGGATCTGGTAAATAAATTCAAATATGTAAGCTGGACTGTAAACAACATCAACATCATGGAAGACGACCTAAACGTGCGTATCGGCAAGGCCTCTGCAATCTTTGGCAGATTGAGAAAGCGGGTCTAGAACAACAAGCATATGTATACTCATGCATATGTATACACTCCTAAAAGATAAATAAGACATGAGTTAACAAAAGCATATCAATATATTAAAGAGCACTGATTATAATAAACATCCGATAAAAAACACAGTAAAAAGCACCAAGTCCGTTTACCACAGTACACAGAGTATAGTCCCTTGTTTACATTTCTCCTGATCACATGACACACGTGATATCGGAATGTTGCGTTGCCCCGCTCACCGTTTGTTTCCGCTGTGTTCACAGTACAATCAGGCCACTTTTAATACACGGAGCTCCGACCACCAATAGTCCTTCGGACACAAATAACTGCCTACGCATGCGTATTACGCTCCGAACACGCATTGTGTCTTTACCAAAGATCACGTAGCTTTATTTCGTCCCATCATCAGTAACACTCGTTTAAACTCATGGTCACATATATAAACTATTGACATCTGCATTCAAAGGAATGCAAGCAGCCTCTGTCTTGTTGGGTCACTGCTGTGGGATGCTCCCAAAATCGTGTTTGCAAGTAGAATGCTAAGGACCCGTCTCGAAGATTGTTGAGCTTCTTGATTCCAAGTAACAGACAACCAGGACGCTCCGGTCTCCAGTTCCAGTCAAGTGTCCAAATTGGTCATGAGCCAGACCCAGAAATATGGGACACCGGAAAAATCTGAGGGGTGTTATGCTTATGGTATTTGTTTATACAAGATATACATCTCTATACAGTCAAAACGTGATTGGATTGATTCGGCGGTAGTTTTTAGTGTGTATCACCTTGTTAATAAATGCGACCTTTAAGACGTATTCTCTTTCATGCACATAGCTTTTAGAAAACTACCATTTCCGCAGCTCAGGATATTACCCTTTCTGAATAGTTTTTAACTCCACTGGTATATTACGGGGTATGATGCAATTTTTTCATCGATGTTATAGTTAAACTGAGCTGACAAACAGCTATCTCTTGAAGCCGATAGTTTAGGATTTATAAATTGATTTCATCTTAGTGAATTTTGATGCAACACCAATAGTGCTTATAGCGCTCTCCTGTAATCTCTTAACCCTTTAAGTTGAGTTATATAGTTTTATATATATATATATATATATATATATATATATATATATATATATTCATATATGTCATGCTTTATATACTTTCCATGAATTGTTATATTAGTTATATTACCAATACGAAATTCTCTTCATGGCTCGGATGATGACGTTTTGTAGTCTTTAGAGGTGGAAAAAACCAGGTATATATATATATATATATATATATATATATATATATATATATATATATATATATATAGTTATACATACATACATACACAGAAGGTAAGATATGTTTTGTATTATGTATTATTGTTATTATTCGTATGTATGTGTGTATTATTAAGTATGCTATTGCCGTGTACAGTATAAAAACCCAAAGTTTATACACAAAGCCAAAGTAAAAGAAACGTCCTCAATATGTTTATGACCTTAGGTGAACAACACAGCGAGGAAGTAGCTCGGTAAAAGAAACCTCCCTACTATTATACAGGAGGGGAGTCTATTACAGACACCAAGGTTGCTGTGTATTGTATACTTATCGAGGAGCTTCTTGCACAGAGGCTGCGTGATTGTAAAAAGAGTCACCCTAAGGCATACCAGTATATGACAGATGAATCCTTGAAGACGAACTATAAAATCTATCCTCTTCTCCCTGAAGAAATGCTGTCAGCCGAAGTACACTAGATTGATGTATACATAGTTCCTTCAAGCAGAGGGGGCAAACAGACATATGTAAGTGACATATTGTTATAGGTGCTCCTTTTATTGTGTGACACGGGCGTAACTCGTGTTGTTGTTGCACTTTATGTTTAATCCGTACTGGTTGAACTCTCGTTGTCATGTTAGCCTTGGGCTTTCACGCCTGGTCGTGGGTCACGTGATGACCCTGGTGTGTGGGGATACAAACGGCTATGTTCTTCTAGAGAATTCCTGTGACGCGTGCTTACCGTGTATAATGTATTATTCTTCGAATGTTCTAGAGGTGGAAAATTCTCGGCTTGGGGTGAAGAGTATATAAAGGGGCTGTGTTTTACAGCTAAAGGACAGATAGCAGAGACGATTCCAGCGGACGCAGAAGCGTGTGTGTCGGTTTGTGGGACCTTATCCGACGTGTGCGGAAATTATAGATTTTCTTCAGACTCGTTTGAACTTCAGTTTACTTTCTGGATTGTTACAAGAGCTTTACACTGGAACGTCATTCTCCGAGAGAATACATTTAAAGACCTTATCATTGTGACGGTGGTGGTATCCAGGTACTGCGCACATTATTTTCTGTGTGATTGTATTTATTTGTTGTATTTTTTTAGTGTATTGTAATGTTAGGGTTGTTTTAAGAATATATTATAGTTATTTGTTAAAAAAAACCCACTGACTTCTTTATTCATTTCCCTAGACATTTCACGCTGCCTAGTGTTACAGAATCTGATTTTTTTTATCTCCGTTACAGAATTTGTGTTCATCACGCATATGTGATCTGTTTATATTAGGTTTCGTAACAATATTAATATGTCAACTGATTAAAGGCCTAACAGAATAGTTGCGTACTCAGGACCCTGGGATAACAAGAAACATGGAGCGACATGTCGATGTTTTTTTCTAGAGGGAATACCGGTAGAGAGATAATACGTGAACGTTTACCCGCTTTTACGAAGAAATATTTGTATACATTTTCATATAATGCTGCAAATTAATAACATGGAGGTTTATATATTTGGAAAAATACAAATGTTGCATTATAAACATATATAAAACTGTTTTAAGGGATCGAGGAAGGAACAACAGTCGGGAACATTCCCAGGATTGGCTTTAGAAAATATAATATTCCCTTAAAGCTTGCTATTCGCCTGCCTTACTAAAATATTTTTGTGATTTTAGACTAGCTCTGGGTAGTTTTTAATTAACTAGGTAGTTCTCGGTAAGAAAAGTAATTAAAACACCCTTGTACCAGATGAACTTGTTTATCTGCAGGCTGTCAGCAAACACGGTACCCTTCCCATATTGACAAACAGGATAAAGCATGTGACCTGAGGTGGTTGATTGCGGAAGCTGAATGGTTACTTGATGAGAGCAGGTGAAAGAATGCCTTCTTTGTCATTTGCAGAAATCTGGTTTATGCTTGTTGAACATGTTTGAATTATGATCGGAGACAACATTTGTTCTTCTAACATGTTATAAACAGTTGTAATAAGAAAACGGACACCATGTGCATCACAGGGACGGCGCTTTTTAAATTATTTTTTTAAGACGTTCAAAAGATTATCTTTATTTTAAACACGTCAAATATCACTGACAACATCAAGTGATGTATACAAGGAGTTATATTTCACAAATAAGAGTAACTGGCAGGGCTTTGTAAAACTTTCGTATCGCAGTATATTGTAATATGTGGCAGCGTAGTTATATTTTCATTGTTTTACATTTGCAAGAAATAGATGTTTTCTTTATTTCATATATACATTGTTAAAATTATTATTACTATTAATTCTATAAAATATTAAGTATAATAATTCAGCAAAGTTTTATGCAAACTTTATCATAAGGTGTGAGGAGAGGATATTAATGAATGATTAATTATTAAGACCGTGAACAACAATTCTTTCTTTTTGTTGTATGGAAATATATCACGTATAACAATAAGTCATGGAGCAGACATGAGAATTTCCTTGGATGAACCTTTGGTATATGCATGGTATATCACGCCAACTGAACGTCTAAATACACGGTACGGCTTTCACTTAAAGCCTGTGTTTATCCCAATCCATTTAGATGTCTAAATTTATAACAGAGACACTTTTACTGCAAAGAAACAGTTTTAGGTACATTTAAAAATATCGCAAAATATCGATTTTCAGTGTATTGCGATACGCAATGTGCAAATCATATAGCCCTACCTTGGGTTAAGTATTCGCGTTTACTATTAAAATGCTTAAAATAAAACGTTGTTCCATGTACCGATAGACTTAACTCAGTGCCAGCTCTTATCACTAAAGCCCTGTAAAGTCCCTATGGTGAATCCCTGATATTTGTATATTAAAGCGTCACAAGGCTCTTTGAGGACTTGACGATTCCCCCGCATTTGCATATCAAGCCGTCACGCCTCATGTGAATGGATTGGTATCGTTGCTTTTGGAACGCCAGCAGCGGTCTCACTGCTCGACCCGCTTGTTAACATTAGTGCTACAAGTACCTGCTCGCCTCCGGTCCGGATGTTCACTAGTGAACAGCCGTGTAGCAGCTGGTTAACATTGGCACTGAAATTATGTATTCAGGTAGTCCACACATGGACCTTCATGTCCTATGATGTATCTCTGCTGCACGAATATTACGGTCCATGGGCCAAATGTAAGTGCATATTTCATACACTATCGCAACAATTTTGTAACGACAGGTCCAGTAAAATTCCCTGTGCCGAGATGACAGGAGCAGCTGGCAGCATTTGTGTGAACCCGTGTATTTTATGCCACCACTCGTTTCAGTCAGCTGGTACATTTTGACTGCGCTCGCATCGTGTGCACCTGAATATCTCTCGCTGATTGGCTCAGCCAGTGTTTGTTAGGCCTACATTATGTTTAAACAGGCCCACTTTGAAGAGTGGTGGTCCGATTAACGTTAACACAGAGGCTGAGGGTTTTAGCGTTTTATAGTCTCGCCAAACTCGGAGCCATAAGCAAAATCACGAACGGTACCTGAAATTGTAATTTGACGAAAAGTGATAAAACAAAAAAAAAAAATACGAAACGTTCCGTGCATGAAGAAAAAGTAATTTGATGACGATGGCGAATCATTGAAAACGAGAGACATGACTCATTTAAGTCGAGTTTTGCATTGTTACCTAGTAAGGGCAAGATTTATGGGATTAGGGGTTCGTATAAAAACACGTCTCACGACTAGTTTTAGTCAACATTAATCTGCGCATCTACCTAGAAAAAAAATGAAACGTAAAAGAGCACCAGGGCAGCAGCAGAACATCTGGATGATCCCTTAATTTTATACACCAGCTTCACTTCAGGTTTAAATTATTATTTGGAAATACTCAATGAACACGGACTCACAGAAGAACGACTCTACTTGTTATAATTAAGATTTGTGGGCGTCAAATCAGCCACCCACAATGCACCGGGGCTCCTATATACATGTACACCAGCGTGGTAGGTATAAATGTGGTTAAGATAGAAGGTAAAGTAGTGTTTTCCAACATGTTGTAAAAGAATTGTTTCAAGGCAAATTAAATAACTATGTTTTGTAAGGACTTCACGGAATAAATAATATTTTGTAAGCAAACGCACGTTAAGTATAAAAGAAGGTGCTTCCTTGAAAAGTAACAAATTTTGATTTTATAGTTTCACATTTGAGCCAAGTAGTCCCTACACCAAACATTACAAAAAAAATAAATAAATAAAAATAAATATCATTCGAAATAATTTAACACAATACAATATCCATACAATACAAATACAATACCATATATGCAGGTGAATATTATGAAATAAACGGTTTAATAGGCGGAAGAGTTAACCAACAAACGGGGCCACTAACTCATTAGTCTGATGTATTGAATGGTTCACTGTCCATACAAGTTTAAAATGTATATAGTGTATAGAGTTAAATAATAACTGATCATGCATCTAATGATACATTATATCATATAAAGTAAGCTACTAGCTTTTAGAGCCTATCCGGGTACAATAATACTGCTGATTTAACTATTCCATTTTTTCTCTTTAAACACCAAAACTAATTATACTTTTTATGCACCAAAACTAAGTATAAAACAACAGCTGTAGACATAATTAATGGCATAAGTGTGCTTTATTTTGCCTGGAAAGGTATTTCACAGGAGAAATTAAAAACATGTTTGCGAATATTACATCTGTATGGCAAAGCATTCCCAACAGGCAGTATAGCGCCGCCTGAGGGCAGCTGCGCAGACGCCTGGAACCCTCAATTATGCTTGGTCAGATTTCCATGTGCTTTGCAGCCATGTCAGTCATAAACATTTTTTTACAGCTGGCAGGTTATTGCCGAAAGCAAGATTGAGACAATCTGTTCACAGTAATGTAGAGCAGCAGATCAAAACGAAATTTAGCGAAAGACCGAGATAATGCTCGGGGGTCCTTAGCCGTCGGTATACCTGTTTGCAGCAGGCTGTCGCACGCTGCTTTGACCAGAACCCGCTCTTTCGGAAGCTGTCGTGACTAAGCATATTTTATTGAAACCTAAATCCTCTCCATATTTCCCTAACATGACTTCATACACAAACATCAGCAGTGTTGACGAGCGGTTTTCATTTTTAACATCATTTGTTTCATTATTAATAAATACGTGAAATTGTATAGAGCCCGACGCCGCTGGCGATTTAGGCCAACGCCAGCCGAGTTGTGATGAAGCATAATCAATCTCTGGACCCTATAGTCCTTTGCTAGATCTGTTGGACGGACGTAGGTCCAACTGATCTAGCTTAGATTGAGAGGGTCCAGAGATGGCCGAAATCCGTCCAACAGATCCAGCATAAGACGAGACGGTCCAGGGATGGTCTACTCCCGTCAAACAGATCTAGCATAGGACGATAGGGTCCAGAGATGGCCTACGTCCGTCTAACAGATCCAGCATAGGACGATAGGGTCCAGAGATGGCCTACGTCCGTCTAACAGATCCATCATAGGATGATGGGGTCCAGAGATGGCCTACGTCCGTCCAACAGATCCAGCATAGGACGTTAGGGTCCGGAGGTGGCCTACGTCCGTCCAACAGAACCAGCATAGAATGATAGGGTCCAGGGATTGCCTAAGCCCGTCAAACAGATCCAGCATAGGACGATTGGGCCCAGAGATGGACTACGTCCGTCCAACAGATCGAGCATAGGACAATACGGTCCAGATATGGACTAAGTCCGTCCAACAGATCCAGCATAGGACGATAGGGTCCAGAGATGGCCTACGCCCGTCAAACAGATCCAGCATAGGACGATAGGGTCCAGAGAAAGTCCTGTGGATATTGACATCCGTCAAGACTGAAAAGTCCGTAAGGATGACCGATCTCATATAGATTGTTTCAAGATTTGACTTCAGTTTATTAAATATCTTCATAGGTTAAAATTTCAAATACACTAAGGCGCCGATGATCCGGACCCCGTTCATCTGAAAATGTGTTCATCCGATAACAGAACTATTCAAATATGTTTGGGCACATATTTATTGTGTTGCATAAAGAAACCATATAACCCCTGTATATTTCAATTAATACAGATGCTTAGACGCCATTAGGACCAAAATTTACTGCCGAATGATTAGTATGAACGAAATAATTGTCACGTACTGTTAATAAAATGAGATATTGCTTCTTCTCCACGTGAAATTTTTAGTACCACCCGGTTGTATCAGCCAACAGTAATCTGGCAAGGTTTTAAACACTGCGATGTATGAAGGAAAGGATTTTTGTCTGAAAATGTGGGAATATCCTCGAAATAAGCTGCTTGTGCAGGGAGGAGGTTCAGTTGCATAGACTTCCCACTTAACCTGTATGGAATTCCTACTAGGTCTGCCCAGCCAGCCATGAAGTAAACTCTCACCTACTGCGTTGTACCTAGTGTTTGGTAAGAGAAATAAAGTTCAGCTGGTCGGTGATGTCCCCCGTTGCTTGAAAATGATAACAAAAAAAATTAACGCAAAGCCTATCCGTCGCAATAACAGAAATAAGACTGTTAAAAATCAAAATAGAAAGGATTAGATAATTATTCGTTATGTTCTGTTTAGCTTTCCGGGTTCATAATGCTTTTAATAAAATAAATATATATCATATATCATAAATATTGAATCAATGTAGTACAGGACACAACACAAATAAAATGTTTACTGGCTACTGGACTAATTTGATTTAATTTCACGGACATGGCAAAATAGGCGAAATTTTGGTAATATCTTTATGAATGAAACCAAACATTGTGCACCCACGTAATGCTATCACAAAATTTCAAGGGTACCAAATGGCATCACTACTGGTGACAAGATGCTCACTTCTGAAATAAAAAAAAATATGTTCTGGAGCGGAAGGATTAGATAAGGGATTAGTTAATTATTCCATTACCAATGAGAACAAAAAAGGTTTTATGTAAAGCCTATCCGTTGCAATAACAGAAATTTTTTTCTTTTTTTTAAATCATAATAGAAATGATAATTATTCTTTTTGTTCTGTTTAGTTTTCTGGGTTCATAATGATACCGATATTATAAATATATCATTTATTATGAATATTGAATCAATATAGTACAGTACACAACAACAAATAAAGTTTTTACAGACTAGTGGACTAATTTGGTTTAATTTAGCCGAAATATTGTAATATCTTTATGAATGAAATGAAACATGGTGCACCCACGTAATGCAGTCACAAGAGTGCAGGGTACAAAATGGCCAAACTACTAGTGACTCACTTCTAAAATATAAAAAAATTATGATCTGGAGCGGAACATTTTTGGTTGCCTTAACTCATCCTGACGTATAGCTGATTTTCTCTTCTTATATTACTTTCATCTTGTGTATATGATCATGCTTTCTTCTATCCAACAAATCCATCGTGTCAAATGCAGGGCCTATTATATAGAACATCACTTAAGTAAGTCACGATACACCGAAATACAAACCACTTTGACGGATGGGAGTTTCATTTCTGTCCATCAGGGTTCTGTAACATCAAAGAACGTCATGACTGATATATAAGACATTAAATATTGTAGTTGTCAGCTTTCAGTAAGATGAATCGACGAGCCGCTGATGCTTCCGTTTGTGTTATATAAATATATCTATCATTATTGCACCATTGAGCATAAGAAAGATAAATAGACAGCTCTTAAGGAGCGCATGCCTCCGCTGCCACAAAAATTGAAAAAGCTATGAACAGCCTCCAACATTTCCTAACACTTCCTTCCATCAGGACTTGCCTTTTCTTAAACATTTCTCGGAAACTGGGACTCATTAATAGTGTCTCCGCCAGGAGTGTGTGCGTTCCTATCCCGGTAGGTGTGTGTGTGTTTGTTCACAAAATAATTCAGGTAATGATGAACGAAATCTCATGTAATTTTCAGGGCATTTCGGAAATGGTCCAACAAAGATTTAATTAGATTTTGGTATGGATCCGGCGCATGAAACGGATTCAGCAACTTCATCATGGAAAATTCACAAATGTACAGTTACAGGGTTTCGGATTATCGCACAATCCCCCCCCCAGCAGAGGCTTGCAATCCCTAGAATAAAGGCTTCTTGTTTTTTTTTTATTTATTTTCGCATATAAATAAACAAACATACTATCACATAAAACTTTACCTTCCATAGGCATATATCCATATCTTCTTGAAATGTAATATTAATTTCCTCTCTGCAATTGCCAGCGTCCCATAAAAAATGAATATAAAGAAAACCACCCCAACGGACAAACAGGATACACAATGTACACAAACTATATATCAGGATATATTAAGGTACAAATTAGTATTTAATGTAAATCCATAAAGTAATTTCATATAAAGAGATGGGGTATTTGTCTATGTTACTAAAGTAACAGCGGTTTGATAATGTCGTTTGATAATCATAGTTCGCAAACCGCTGCGAAATTTTGGATATAATAGAAAACCTTTGCACGCTGACCTGCGTATATAAGGGAATGAACTTACAGTTTTACCTTTTAGCGTGTTTTGTTTAAACATGTTTTGTAATATCAAGCAAAACCAATTTTATTTTGACCATCACGTTTGATCTCCCGGGTTGTTATCGGTATCTTATTGTCTTACTTTATGGACAGATTTCGCATTGTATCAGTCAATACATATTACTGGAAGGAAATATAATTAAAAGAAATCGGGCATGCATTAACTACTTATATTATCAAGTGCCTGGATTTGTTTCTAAAAAAACTGCAATACAACACGACGCATTGACAAATAAGAGAAAGATTTGAATAAATACCACTATGGTATATGGTACTAAAAACCAAATACTAAATATATTAATTGATACCAGACAAAAGTCAGTTCAAAATTTATTTTAAACTGGATTTACGGGAATTTGAAAGATAAGAATTGGCAAAGAACTGGAATTTGAAAGAAATTAATTGGAATAGAACTGAAATTCAATCTGTACACTTAAACTGCAGGGTTGATTAACATAAATTCCATCTCTCACTCTTGTCTTTGAGTAGTTCAAGTTGCCAAATGCCGGTTGTAAGCATATGGTATGCCGTCTAATCTTTAATATTGAATAGTTTTTCAGGACACTTGCCAATGAAACTCCTTATTAATTTCTTATCAAAATTCTGCACAGTTTTGCTTTTGAATGAGCTATATTTACTTTGAATAAATACAAGTGGCCATCCAGCCATGACACTTGGCCAAATCTTACACTCTACAAAAGGACATAGAATATACATATAAATATTTTCATAATTTTGGGGCCAAGCAGTACGTGAGATATTGGGTATGAGTCAAAACATTTTATAATCACAATTTATGATCGGAAAAAAGTTAAATAAAGCCATTGTTCGAGAATAATTCTGATAAATTCATACTCATTTAATTACTCTTTCTATTATTAATGATTAACCATGTTAATGGAGTGTTACATTTTCAAGTCTTACTTTGTTAAATGTTGCATATGACACATTGGCACAAACAAACTTTCAACATTGGTGGCGCCAATTACAACTTAAATACAGGGGCTTGGGAAGTCGAGGGGTAAAACGTTCGGCCCTCTCCGCGACCCGGGTTCGGTCCCCGGCGTGGCTCTGTGAGTGGATTTTAGTTGCAAGTCCAAGGCCGATGGTTTTCTCCAGGGTCTTTGGTTTCCTCCACCTCCAGACACTACCGAACGCCACCACTTGAGCTATGGACAGTACTTTGATTAGAAATTATAACTATTTGTATGATCCATGTAAAATAAATATGTATATAAAATCACAGGTACATGATCAGTATTTCTGTAAATTTGGAGCTGTGATTTGCAGCCAGACCTGAAATATATGTAAATAGGCATAACACTTTGACTGTATGCACACACAATATCGTGAAATCTCGCTGTCAGTGGCCAACACCGTTGACGAATGCTGTTTGAACCGGCATATTGCGAACCTCAACCAAGTTGAACTATAAGTAATTATAATTCTATTATTAACTGATTTGTAATCAATTAGGAATTCAACTGAAATTGAATTAAAATTGAATGAGAATTGAAAAAAAAAATCTGTCTGTAACTGGTATGATAGAAACACCAAGGCTTTGCAGATGACTTTACACGCAAAACATGCAGTTTTATGTGATAATTTCCTAGAAATAAGAAGAGATGTGTGATATGTAAAAGCAGATACACGATACCTCACATTTTAGCCCATTTTAATTTTTACGAATGATTTTGTTTTCATTACAGCGCCCGACCGTTTAGGCAAAAAAATAAGGTATGGTTCTCAGGCACTTTTTTTTCAGAAATAAGTGCGGGCGGGTAATATTTTATTTTATATCTATATCTTTTGTATGTTAAGATAAAAATGTCATATTATCAAAGAAAGGCATGAAAATAGCATTTTTTTTTTTTGCTTAACAGGTAAAAGCACTACATAACAAATCAAATTGTATTATTGTATTTATGATTGTATTATTATCTTTTTGAAAGATGATATAAAGGCTATTATAGATCTAGAATTTAACTTTCATTAACTTTATTGAATGTATATTGGTTGTAATAATGAATATTAAAACGTTTCCTTTCCTGCATAATTAAGAAGAAGGTAACACTTGAAGATACAGAAAAAAAACGTTTTATCTTGACATGACAGCCATCACTAATACAAATGGTCTCTCTCTCTCTGGTAATCCGCAACCGAAGGTAAAGTTTCGGTTTATAGTCTGATATCACTGACTGTCAGAGTCATTCTGATTCGCACTTTGCCATTCTGGTTGCTCATTATTACAGTTTTTCTCGGTCTCCTCAAGGCAACGAGGCAAATTTAATAAGCACGGATGCATTTGTGGCATGGACTAAACAATATTTTGAAAGCATACGCATGTGAAAGTAAACAGAAGGTGTTTCCTTGAAATGTTAAAAAAATGGATTTTAATATTTGACAGTTCAAACAAGTATTTCCGGCCGTTCCTTGCTGGAAAAAAAGTTAATTTTGAGTAGAAACGACCTCTGACGACAGGGTGCCATAAGCAGCGTTAGAAGATAATTCCTTAGAGAATTAAGACCAATTTGCCCATTCACTCCTGGGATCGGTCGCCCTTACTGATACGCCACCAGGCTGCCAACAAATACCTGTCTATGATGAAATCTGCATCTAATCTATTACCCTCTGTATGATTCATTTTTTAATTCAATTAATTCCATCGTTTGGTTTTACATTTTTTCTTAAACACGATTATTGTGTTCGCCATTTTTTTAGAGCAATTGAATGACAATCTTCTGGTAAACTGTCAATGTTTCATTTTTACAATCATACATTTTCGGGTATTAGTTGTTTTTTTATTAATTTCTACTGCCGCCTTCAATATGCGTATTGATTTTTTAAACTGTATTGTCTGTTTTATTAATGCTAACCTTTACTGGTTTTTGTTACGTTAACTTCGACGGCTAGTTTAGCACGACTTCTGAATTTTTTGGGTAAACAATTCTTTATATAACTGCATATTTGATCTTAAAACCGAATTGAAAAATTGTCTGGAACCTGCAATCATGTCCGTTAATCATTCTCTCTTATATTATCTCTTTTTATATTTTTCTTGTTACAAGCTTTTATACTGTAATATCAGATAATTCTATTTTTGGTAGTCATTTTCTTTTACAATTTCTTTTGTTCATTGTTATTCTATCATTCTGGATTTTAAAGCTAAATTGACTAACAGTCATACTGAATTAAAACAATAAGTTTTTTTTCCATTTTTAATACGCGCACCTGTGCTTTGGCGGGAACAGATTGTAACCGGTGTACAGTTTCCCCGTTTAGGGCTACCCTCGGTAATCTGAAATTGATTTCAGATGGTGCTAAGTAAGTAAAACGAAGACATTTGTTTATACCCAAATATAGTTATAGAAACCAGACGATCATAGGTCGAGTCCTTGCCAGAAATTGAAATATAACATACAGACAGAGAGACAAGAAGACAGGGGAACGAGTGAAAACAGTAATTTGATTGAACAATGTTCAGAGAGAGCCGAAACGGAACATTTTTATATATTAATGCTTATATTGAAAAATCGCGTGCCAAGGGACAGACGGACAGACAGACAGTTTTAACTGTAAGTCTTTCTGAAGCATTGCAGGAACAATGTGGACTACAGAATGGAATGTCAGAAAAAAGAACAAGCATTCAGAAGAAGCTGACAACAGACAAACAGAGATACTGACAGACTGACAAAACCTGGATCACAGGTGACCAGACCTCATTATGGGCCAATTGTGGCCTATATAGCGAAAAAGGGAAATCTCGTTATATCTCGTTTGACGAGAAACGGTACGAGATTTCGTGAGATTTGTAAAAGAAATCGAGTTAAACTGAACTAATGCTGCCTGAAGCAAAAAAAATATAAAAAAAAAAATAAAAAAAAAAAGACTTCTCTAACTTTAAAAGTAACAAAGTTAGAAAAATCTGACTATAAATTGTTGCTCCATACAAAATTTAAAGTCTGATTTTTAAACATGATAGAAACATGGTAGTAAACAGTTTTGAGAAATTGTCATGTAGTTTTATATTAACCTGCCAAAAAATGTTTGCGGTTACTTCTTGCTTGAAATAGTATCATTTAAAAATTTTAAAAAGAAATTCATGAATGTTTAAATCTTATTTGAAAATGAATTCAAATTTCATATAAACATATACCATCAGAATACTACTACATCAGGTTAAACCTTGTATACTTCATTTATCCGATATTATTTTTAAATAACTTTAAATTTGCCAGCGATGTTACCTATAGATTTGGGTCAATTCAATATAAAATGCAGTCCTAATGCGAAATTGGACGACCATTTTTTGTCAATGTCAGTAACCTTGTGAATACTCATTTCATTTATGCTTTAAAATGACAGACATTTACACCGGATACAGAAAGTTTCACAAAAAAAAAATTAATTAAAATATACTAATCGCATTTAATAAATCTCATTAAATATTACATAAAAACCATTCAGGATATGCCGCCGAGTAAAAATATCAAAACCCACTGTTTAATTTTGCGGTAATGATATATTTTCGCAGATTATTACTTTTAATTTCTTCTATTTACGGGCCTTCATTCAGTTAAGAACATATTTATTAGTAAGTTTAAGAGCTACCTGATATATTCCAAATAATGTATGCAGTTTTATTTTAAATGGCCAAAATGCAAATATAAGGTTCATTGTAATCACAACCACCAAAGGGCTTGTAAAAATTTCACACTTACCTGTAAGGTATCAGCAGCGGTTCTAAAGGACATATTCTAGCACGGATATGAATTAATGTCAGTTTACACTTTTATTAAACTGTTGATGCAAAAAGCCGCCACCGAGACTTGTACGTCGTAGTAGAGCGTACAACTAAAGGCATCCCTTTTCATTATAGGTGTTGATGACTTTATTGCTTTATCGATAATTGAATCTATTTATTTTCTTGACTTGGAGACTGACTTTCTAAGGTCCCTCTGACCAATCATCATGTGACTGCTATTTGATATCACCTGCAGATGGCACCACCTGTGGTCATGTCCTCTCTGTGAGGTAAAATGTTATTTTCTTGTTATTCATGAAGTAGTCTGGAAATGTCAACTGTATCATTCATATACCTTGGTCAATGTCCTGGAGCAAGAGAAAAAAAAATGCATGTGACTTAAATATACATTTAAACAGGAATAAAATGTATATGAATGGTTTATTAAATCACCAGACCGAGAAGTCGGGGATACTATAGTTTTGATACGGTCGCGTCGCCGCAGACAATTTTTTTTAGCGAGATAACTCCAGAAAGGTTTGACTGATCTTTTTTTTTATTTTTTTTGCTAGTGCATAGATATTGGCTAGAGGACGAAGTCTATTTAAAAATGGGGTCATGATCTTAATTATTAGAGTGACCTTGAATAAGTCAATTTTTGCCCATTCTTGCATATAATCACCCGTGTCTGTGAGGTAAAATGGTATTTTCTAGTTATTCAAGAGGTAGTATGGAAATGTCAGCTGTATCATTCATATACCTTGGTCAATGTCCTGGAGCAAGAGAAAAAAATGCATGTGACTTAAATATACATTTAAACAGGAATAAAATGTATATGAATGGTTTATTATATCACCAGACCGAGAAGTCGGGGATACTTTAGTTTTGATACGGTCGCGTCGCCGCAGACAATTTTTTTTTAGCGAGATAACTCCAGAAAGGTTTGACTGATCTTTTTTTAAAAAATATTTTGCTGGTGCATAGATATTGGCTAGAGGACGAAGTCTATTTAAAAATGGGGTCATGATCTTAATTATTAGAGTGACCTTGAATAAGTCAATTTTTGCCCATTCTTGCATATTATCACCCGTGTTAACCAGTTTGAGAACTGCACTCTTAAAAATGGCTTCTTCATATGTGACAACTCGCTCTTAGATGAGTGTGGATCCGTTAGCCCAATATACCTGGTTTACTTCATGTCTTTGGGCACAATCTTTAATTAAGATGAGTTCCCATAGTTTTAACACCGAAGTATCACTCATCTGCGATTATCCATAATGATTAAGCATTAAATCAATTTATCTTCAAGGTGGGGGTGGGGTGACTTACAGGGTTGGGGGATGACTCGCTGGGGTGGGGGATGACACCTTTAATTGTCTGTGTAAGACATTTCAAATATATACCAATTAATTATAAGGTTTTAAAAAATAAAGTATATTATACTTCTAAACTATTTTGGTTTAAAAACAAATATTTCATTGTTTACTCAGAAATATAACCAAAGGCTGTTATTCTAACCATTAATATATTTCATTTCCAATATATATGTATCACGGGAGGGGGGGGGGGTGATTACATTGACCCGCCCCACCTTGCTACGTGTGTGTGTGTGGGGGGGGGGGGCGGATATATACTCCTATATAACTCACCCGCCGCCCCGACCTCAACTCGCCTGTATTGACGCCTCTGGGATGATCCGAAATTTTACATATGGTTGTGCAGTAATTGTATTAAATATCTCGTTGATATAGGTAACCT
Source organism: Sipunculus nudus (assembly GCA_026874595.1). Classification (NCBI taxonomy): domain Eukaryota; kingdom Metazoa; phylum Annelida; class Sipuncula; order Golfingiida; family Sipunculidae; genus Sipunculus; species Sipunculus nudus. Next base: position 32,844,439 of record CM049306.1, on the reverse strand, counting down.
ATATACTGCACAATGTAACACTGAAGGTGGACACCCGTTTTAGTTTAAAAAATGATTATGGGTAAAAGTCATCGGATCCGGATGGTTTGGTCAAAACACGACGAGTCTGCGGATAAAGTAATACTCTGAACAGATGGAGAAGAAACTGAAGGTCGATACATTGGTTTGCCTTGTAGGAGGAAGGTTTCATCTACCATGCTTGAAACTGGATAAGCTAAGACTAATATATCACCCACTCCTTTATTTTTCGAACTTTTTTTTAATTTATGTGATGCATAGGAGAGTGAACCATGTCAGAATATGTTAATAGTACTGGGAACGCAAGGATATTGAAATGTATGTTTTAAGGAATATTAGTGAGAAAGCGAGATGAAATGTATCACAGCGCATAGAATAGTATATAATATTTGCGCTTTATAAATGAACTCTATCATACCATCAACATATCATATCATTATGTGCAAAAGGTAACGTTACACTTCTTGCGGGATTACCTAAACCTCTGAAAGACAAAGAAACATTGCCAGACATGTTGGTAAAATAAACTTTAAAACTTCAGAGAGGAGTATGAAAAGTGTGTATATTTTCTTTTCATTGCAATAATCAATAACAAAATTTCCATGAGGGGTCCTGTGCAAATACTACGAGGTGTTTTTAAATGTCCTGCTGTTCATTAAGAATTGATTTTTGCCTTTTTTTCCATTTTTGTTCATTTCGTTAAGAGATTTCTGCAGCGTTGAAGTTTTTTGTGCTTTTATGGACGTAAAGGGAGAACCTGCATCTTATGTTTGGTCGGCAGATGGTTTTCAGACTCTCTCATTTTGCATGTAGTGTCTTTTTTTTTATACATGAAGTATATTTTGTATCTTAATGCATAAACTTATTGTCTAAAAACACAATAGAATTCTAATATTTCTCATTTCGTCTGGAGAAGACAAGAAATTAGTGGACTTTTAATATGTTCTTTTTATGGCGCTGTATTAAGTAAATCTTGAAACAAAATTGCCCTTGAATTACGTGGTGCAAACATTGTATAAAAAGGTTAATGTAACGAAAGAAAATGAATAAAATAACAAATGAAGAAAAGCACGATCGCATTTTTTATTTAAAATTTCTCTCAGTATTAAATTATTTTACGTGGGTGTATAGTTTTGGTGTATTTGTGCTTGTGGCATATTGGACGTGATCATCAAAAAGATATAAATAAATAACACCTCAAATCGAGAACTTTTATGTATGCAAACGCCAAATGTATTGATTTTTTTGCACAGAATTTTTATCAATGTTTTTCTATCGACAGACAGACTGACGAACCTGATTATTGTTGCGGTGTTATAGAGCAACAAAAATGTCTCCAAAGCTCTCTGGTCTAAACAAAATTATATATTTTTTTATTTGCACACAACTTTAAGCAAATCTGCAAATACTAAAATTTGTACCTAAAAAAGTACATTTCTTTATTGCTTGAAGTTTCGGCTTTCCAATTAATCTTTTTTAAATAACAACTAAGTGTTCCCGGAAAAAAGACACATTCGTGGCCCTAAAACAAATGTTTTAATTTGTGAAAAAAAATGGTTACCATTTTACTGTCTCTCGAACAGTGGTCATGGCTGGTCCAAAGGCGGGGTTCTGTTGTATTCAAAAATAAACCAGCGCATTTGAGGTTTGGATCGCCAGCTGTGGATTGTACGAAATTAAATTCATATATGTCATGACATTTATATTATATAGACTATATTACAATTTCATTTCCAAAGCTATTAGTACCAAAGAGACAAATGGGTAACCCTATATATGTATACTATATTTATTTTCAGGCGACCTGCTTTTCAGCCGATAGTTATTGTAGAAACACCTGTTTTGTGCAGATTTAAGCTCACCTCTCTACCTGTTGAAATTGTTTCAGGACAGCCGGGAGATGCAGTACTTCAACTTATCTCTAAGGGGGGGGGGGGGGGACTCGCATATATATATATATATATATATATATATATATATATATTTAATAGTTAACTAATTAATGGAACCAAAGTCTATAACTCTAATCATGAAGACTAGTATATAACATTTCAAAATGTAAATATTATTTTCTGAATAGCAGGGGAGATGAAGAAATTTGCTAAAATGTGGGGGGATATATACCCCCATCCCCCTGTACTGACATCCCCAGGAAGATGGGAATAAATATCCCTGATAATATATCAGATTCTCTGTTGGTTAAACAACTTTGTTCTAAAACACCTTGCGGCGAAGCCTCGAACATTCATCATTTACCGTAGTAAAATTTAAAAAAACATGCTCCAAAAAAGTTTGGCCATGTGACTAGTCCTTTCAGTCCAATTTTACGTACAGTCGTGGTGAAGCTGTCTGCTGAGTGAGCAAGAAATGTCTTCACGTGGTATCATCATTAGGTTAGCATTTCTATGCGTGTATGGATGCGTTGGTTCCCTTTTTCTTGAACTTTTTATATATTCAAATAAACTCTCAAAGGTGCATCTCTTTAAATAGATACTTAAACAAATAAACTTATATATATATATATATATATATATATATATATATATATCTATCTACTTGTAACTTGTGTATAAACATAAACTGTTATGCAATTCAATGAAGAAATAAATGAAAGTCTAATTATAAAATCTTTCTCTCCTTCGCGTTTTGATATGATCTTTTATAGTTTATAGTCTATTTCCCGTATATCAAATTTTATAAAGTAAAATAACAAAATCTTGTATTTATCCTCTGCTTAATTTAGGGATATATTATAACATCTGTGAACCTCCTGCTGTTATGATTAGAAGAATATACGTCTTCAGTGTGCGAGTGACAACATCATCAATCAAAGATTGCTATATTGGTAAAATAGGAACAGATTTCCCTTTAAATGTAAATATGAATGACCCATTATATGTTTTACTGAAATTCCCTTTCCTTGCATAATGGATTATCTATAAAAAATGTCTCTCCATTGTTGGTTTCAAACTAAACGTGCCTGGTTATTATTGTTGTTAACATAGCTAAAGGTCAGTTTAATAAACTAAGTTGTTTGGAAGATATTCCTAAATTGTATGGAAGTAAACTATGAAATGCCCAACTGTTGTGTCAGATTTGACCCCATGAGAAAAAAAAACTACATTGTAATTGAAAGCAGCAAAGGCGCGCCCTTTTCTAGTGCATACAGATTTAAAAGAAGACATATTGACTCTTATCTATCAAGAAGAGGAGTCATGCAGACTTGTCTTTTTCTTGTCAGGCTTAAAACATATGCGCGTCCCCCCTCTCTCTCCCTCTTTCTCGGTCTCTCGTAGCTAGGGCGCTGTATATATTGCTAAGGTTTGGGTTCGCCTCCTGCGTTTGCTTCCTTTGTAAAGGTTTCTTTACCAGAAAGATGTAACTGACCATGGTCAAATCCGCTCTGCAATTGTAGATCGGACAACCACATCACGCCTATGGAGGCTTTGTATTCAATTTAAACTCCTTTCGGATTATTGAAAATTTTTTTTCATAAAACATTCTATATAACATAAATAGCGAAAACAGGCGGAATTGAGTTAGGTTTGTTTGGTATGCCAACATGTGCTCAATGTCACGGAAAACGTGGAACAGAGAGTGGAACAGGTTTAATTCTTAACTGCTACTGAAAAATGACTACCAGCACGGGGGATTAATTTACGTTCGGTACAGCACCAGGCAAGAATGTCACAAGCCAGCAGTGACAAAAAAATCTTTATATGATAAAGACAATGTTTCAATTAACACATAATACAAAGACTTTTTAGACAACTTCAGTAAGGTATCTCTTTCAATTTCACTTAACGGGTCTTATATATAGGCACACCAAATTTCAACAGTCATATAGAAAGTTGCATGTTACGGCCATACACCAAACAGAAAAAGTACATTTGGCCCCAGATCTTATTTTTTTTTGGTTTCAAAACACAAAACAAATTCCTCTCATATTCTCTCTTATATATATCTCTCTCTCCTTGCGACGGTACTCAGTGGCGTCTCACAGCTGAACGATTAGGGTTAACGTGTTTTTACTGAAACGAATTCTTGTTATATGTATTTCCAAGAAGCGGAAATCCAACAGGTCAAAGAACAGTTGCTTATTCTGCAAGTGCCATCGATATTTTATTTACTAACATGTTTAAAGGTACCAAAACTAATAATCGGTTGTCCAAGCGGAATGAGGTCATCAAAACAGCAATCATCAACAGGAGAGCTTCCATATACTCTTTGTGCTCTGTCAATTTTCTGTCTGTATTCTATTTCGACTTTGATTATTTATTTTAATACAATGTACCATAGACCTCATTTTACCATCATTAAGCAGGGCAACATGAGGGGTGTCTGCATGACAGTTATCTTGGTTTACACATGAACTGATATTGAACTGCAGCCAATTATTATGTTGCTGACACGATTTTCCGAGGTTTTCCCCCTAGCTTCTAGCTAGTTTTATTACATGTCATAAGGTTACATAAAATTATTTTTATGATTCTTGTAACCACATAAAGAAAATGAGAAAATTCACATTACTGAAAGTAAAGAGACTTGGCCATTGGGGAACAAGAATTTGGATCACAGATACTGGCCCTACTTTACCTGAAGCCGCTATGTATTACATGAAGCGAGTTACATCGTAGAATTATCTAACGAGAATGATTATTATCTTATGAATTCTTCATCATCGGCTTTTGACCTTTTCCAACATCAGCAAATCTATGGTATTGGGTCTGTATTGTATATCCACTGGGTCTGTATTATTTTTAGACCTAACCGTTAATTGACTCAGTCCAGGGCACACCGTTAGTGAAATTTCTTTTCTGGAAATGTGGTCAACTGGATGAAGCCTTGAACCTTTACGTGTAAATAGTTTTATGTGTAAGAACTTTGACAAAAGCGGGTCATTCGACTAAAGTGAGCTTAACCATAACAAAGTTTTAATATATATATATATATTTTACTTATGGATACCCGTTTGTAAGCTTATACATTACGTTCTAGGTGCCACGACTCTTTACCGCAGGCTGCCGCTCAGGGTTCCAGCCATTACCACGGGGAGTTACACTTACTTCCCTGGCACTGCTTCACAGATTCTCTTGGTTCTTCCACCAGGGCGGTTACAGGGCAAAGAATTGTAATCAGACCAACGAGAGCATAGTATCGCATTTGGCATCCAGCTCCAAATTTTAAACATGCGACACCCCCTCTCGTTGGTCTGAATATACCGGTTCTAGTACAGGGCCAAGAATTACGGGCACCCCCCTGCCCTTAATTTCAAATATTTTATTAATCCTATTAATATGTTTTAGCATGTACTTTATCTTTTTTTTTACAAATCATATAACTTGCTGAAGCGGCAGTGCATGAATCAAAAGCCGATCTAAGAGGGGTTCAAGGGCTGACTTGATTACAAAAGTGCATTACAGAGAAATTATAACAAAATTAAACAGTGCAAAGGCACACCGTACCCGTGACGACAGTTGCACCGTTACAGAATAAAAACTAAACAAATAACAGCTGTATTTAGCAGTCATCGCCAACAGTAATTATACAGACGAATACGAAAGACAACGGACGACGATCGACGTCCCCCATGATATAATTCGAACTTGTCCAGTTTTTTTAATTATAAACAGAAAAAAATCAAAGTTTTACTCAAGTCTATCAAAGCTAGTTAGCTTTTTTTCTAATGTGGTGTTCTTTCGGTACAAATAATGTCTTTCAGCATAATCGTTTTTTGAATGCACTCTCGTTTTGGTATATCTCGAGTACATTGCGCATGTGTCATTACCACAGGACATAATGTTTAATTTGTATTTATGACCTGTTATGCGTCTTTACATACATTAAGTTACGGTAACTGTAGGAAGTAGAATATTGGTAATGGCGCTAACTGCGGAGCGGAAAGTCCCTGATCCGAATCCCACCAGTGCCTGAAGACACAATGGTTAAATCACAGATAATCTGGTCCTCTTTCGTATATCGTTATCTACAAAAGTTATGATAATCACACAAAAGACAAACCCATATCATTTCCTGCAGTAACAGTATTTAGACGGTATGGAATATATATTTATTTGATTCCCGTTGTCTGGTGGCATGGCCTAAACGACGATTAATAATTTAATATCGGTAAGTTAAATTATTTACTGAAACTCTATCCAGTGTGCATGTGTAAAATCTGCGTTTTATCCATGGCCTTAGCAGGCGATATGAGACTGTACATTCCCATCTTTACCTTTAAATGGCGCATATGACGTTTACAATTAATCAACTTCTAATTAACACAGACAGAGCTTCTTCATCCTAAATTAAGAGTTATATACAATTACAAAACATTTTCTTGAAATTGGATAGGATCCACAAACACAGTAAAATAACACGCACCATCTGGCTTATACCTAACCGAGTCCCATCGCTTGACCTGGTTTTTGATAGTTTGCTGTGTTTTGAATATATTTATCGTTTACAATTTCAGACTAAGGATAAAGCGTCCATTAGAGTATTATTCATACCATAGTGGTCAAACACCACGATGCATCAGCTGCTACGTCTGGGCGCACGTAATCCGCAACGTGATGTTTTTCTGCCAGGGAGATAATTGTTTCCTCAAGTTTGCCGATTGTTTCTGGAGCCAAAACTATACCTGCTTGCCTCATACACGCCTGATAAAAACTCCACTGGCTCTACAACATTGAAAGGTTAAAAACCACACGTTACCGTAAGGATAACAGAAAAGTATTACCTTAAAGAAGCCATTAGATGCATCTGCCAGCCTGTAGAAAATGGTGCTCTGTACGTGTGTGTCATTGCTAAGTATTCTCGTCGTCCTGTTTTCTATTGATTAAGGAGACGCATCCATATAAATGGCACAATATTGCGTGTCGACGGCCTACATGATACTATGGTCTTTTCTAGACACTGTTTCTGCACGCCCTTTAGTTCTCTGTCGAGGTTATACTATTTTCGACGGAGGACATTTTCCTTTGTTGATACTTTGGATTTGTACAAATTGACTTAATGGAAACTTTTTATATGTATTTTTTTAAATTAACTTTTGAGAGAGAAAAAGTGGTAATATAAAGTAGAAGATTTCGGAGATAATTTCAAATGAGGAAATAAATATCTACCTTCGAGGTGTTTGAGAAAAGTCATTATTTTTAAAATATGAGAGAACAATCTACATTTTAAACAACATATCAGTCCCTCTTTTGACACTCAAGGTCATTCGTCACATGACAAAAAAAATAGTTACTCATGCAGGGACACATCTGAGTTGTAAGTTCATTGGAAAGAGTTCAAAAGTTGTGAAAAATATACTTGAAAATGATTTTAAAATTCCTTATTTCCAATTCTATTCTGTAGCGACATGTTGCCACCAGTCTATGTCTACAGTCAATGTACATGACAGCGAGCAGTGATGACGTCATAATAGACGTGACGCACAAAAGAGGCGAAACCAATTGGGAACCAATGATATAAAACTGCTGATCTCTGTTTCCAGAAAGATTTGTATTATCCTCGTGCACGCGCTTCAATGTTACGTCACATAACTTCATATCCATATCCTAGGAAGATAAACAATGGTAACTTGTTAGGGACGCCATGAACCACGGATATATGTGAGACATGTCAACCAGGCCTTAAAGCGAATAATATTTATATCCTAAGCATGTAGGTTAACGACAAAAATTACGTCTAGTGTGGAGATAATCGCGAAAAAAAACAGGTTGACAGGGTTGGTGCAATGGACTATAATGACTTTTTAATTATATTTCTCTCATCTATAATGACTACTTACTTATGTTTATCTCCTCCATAATGACTATTTAATTATATTTCTCTTCTCGCCTAGAATAAATTTAATTTGCTCCCATTTTATTACAGCTTCTGAAATTATTTTTGGTATTAAATTGACAAAACATAACATGGAATTTCAAATTAACTGTGATGCAAATAACAATGTCACATGAAGCAAGGTACAACATTAAATATTATCAAATAGAAGAGATGATATACTAGACGATACATTAACAAAAATCACCTGTTTGCTAGAACTCAAAAGCCAAATCTAATTATGCTAGTTCTTTGAATACCAAGCCCAAGGTATGTTCATTAAGAAATAAAATAGATTTTTAATAGTTTTGAAGAGTTTGTTTTACACATCTTACAGTTATTTCTCTTCTATACTGCTTCTCTGAATATCAGGCCGAAGGGAGGTTTAGTAATGAAATATAATATTTTGATTGTTTTTAAGGTTTGAAGAGTTTGTTTTACGAGTTTAACACATTTAAAAACTTTTAATGACTCTGTAATCCCAAAATTAATTCAATTTGCACACATTTTATTACTGCTTCTTTAATAATTTTTGTTATTAAAATGACAAAAAAAGTTTATGTGTTGGTCAGAAAATAACAAGTTCTCTTGTATTTATAGAATTCATATAAGATTTCTTCTCACAAACGCAACAGCTACCAGAGCACGTTTTCACAGATTAAGGCTTTACGAATTAAATACTTATTATTTATGCTTCGACTTATTAGATTGGTTAAACTGCATAACAAGTAAGAATTCTTCATAAAATTTATTTAACTGCTAAATTAATCAAAACTATAAGAACGTGTAAAATAGTGTACTGTCCGATCCCCCACCCCCCATTTTACGCAAATTAAATTTTGCAACGTTGTGAAAGTTTTGTTTATCCCCTTGGCATGCACAAATGTCGCTTGCCCGTTACGAAGGTGATCGAATGACAAACAATATAAATATTCTTCAAAAGCAGATTTGGTCCTTTTTTCAAATTTTTACCACTATAAAAAAAACAGTTGATTTATTTTTATTTCACTTAGTTAAAAAATATCTATATCTAAACATTCAAAAGTTCAAAACGATTATTAAATGATATTGTGTTCAACGTTTCAGGTCCAGGTGTATTGTAATTGATGTTTTGTAATAATTTTACATTTCATTAGGTTTGATCCTGCAAATATGATTTTTATCTATGTATCCTGTGAAAGTAATATTTCGAATTGGAATTACAAAATGTGAGGTGTTTATATATGTATATGTATATGTATATATATATATATATATATAGAGAGAGAGAGAGAGAGAGAGAGATATATATATATAATATATACGAGGTGGCGATTACAATAGTATAGTTTCGCCACCCTCCCCCTTATTTGTTGGCCTTCTATAACTGTTACAGCCCCCCCCCCCTTCCAACCGTCCAGAGAACCATGGCCCTTCGGCCCCCATATATATATTACTGTCTGAAAGGCGACAAGGAGAACCCACACAACAAAGGCTATGCAACTGCCGTGACAAATCTGACTGCCCTCTCAATCGAAAGTGCCTAACCCCGTCTATTGTTTACCAAGCCGACGTACACAGTAACGGTACAGTTAACTCATGCATCGGCATGACCGGAGGCCCCTTCAAACAAAGTATTACAACCACAAGAAATCATTCATTCACAGGACCCATTCAAACGAAACCGAGCTTGCAAAACACATTTGGACCCTGAAAGACAAACAACAAAGCTTCACTATCACCTGGTCTATAATCCAGCAGTCAAACACATTTATGACCTCTTCACGTCAGTGCAATCTGTGCTTGGCAGAGAAACTAGCAATTATAAGCTCAAAACAAGAGAACCTTTTGAACAAACGTTCGGAAATTGTTTCCACCTGCCGCCATGGTCCAAGGGCACCCAACCGTGCTAAAAAGAAATTATAAAAACCAATTCGCAACTAGTTGAATTCCAGTCACCTGACGAGCCGACGAGGCGAAACCGACGGTCGTGACCAAGATTCATCACATACCTTAACACACACACACATATATATATATATAGTTACATGTATCTGTTTATCATGCGCCTGGCGTTTTGATTCGTGTTAGGCTCAAGCCCTTGACGTTGCCATGGGAATCGTACTGGTTGAAACCTGGCGTGTAGAGACACAGCGCTCGTTGTAGTCTAGAATTTTCGGGTCTGTTCATGCGCTATGGGCGCGAGTGTATTGTTGTGTTTGGAATGTTCTTGAAAATGGAAGTTTCTGATCTTTGGGTGAAAAAGCTATAAGCAGTGGCTGTAATTAGAGACGGCAGTGAGAAAAATACCAGCGGACCCGCTAGAGTGTGACTCTCTCATCAGTGATTTTGGGGACCTTTCCGCTAATTGCAGAACTTACAGCAGACTTTATATACGGATTGTCTTCAGTTTGTCTTTGGGATTATTACCAGAACTTCACTTTTGGATTACAACAGATTGTTTTCGAGATGAAATCGGACTATTCTCTGGGAAGATTTATTTCAACTGTTTACGTAGATAATTTGTGTTTATGGATTCTTGTTGAGCTGTAACAGTGGTGGTATCCAGAAATCAAAGCCTTAGATCCGGACTTTGGTACTGTACATCTTTCTTCTATATAATTAACTAGCTGATAAACCAGGTATACCGGTTTTTTTTCCGCGGTTTGGGAGATATATTTACTGAGATGTTGAATGTTGGCTCAATTTTTATTATAAAAGTTAAAAGAAAATATAGATTTTTAGTGGGATACTCTCAGAATACGATATGTACAAATAATTGTTACTGTTATTTTGTGGCGCTGTGCTCGTGGCAAAAATCATATCCCGGTATGTTTACCTTGAAGACCTGGTCAGTGATGGTTTACATTGCGAACCGGAATGAGACGCGAAGGCATACAGTTTCGTTGATATTTGACTGGTTTCTATCGTTGGTCGTATAAAGAAAAGGTTGATGTGAGGAACACATGAAAGATTCAAGCAGGGAACAAATGACCACATGAATCTTTTAATAGGGAGCACTCACTTTTCCGTTGAGTGGACATAAAGAACTGAGACCTATTACACGATAACCGTTTTATTTACAGGTATGTTGATTTGTATACATTCAGATGTATCTTTCCATGATAATCATGGTTTTAATAGTTCGGCCGATTTATGGGTTGTTTGAAAAAAAGGTATTCCAAAAGGAAGCCGGGGGGGGGGGGGGGGGGGTGCACAAAGGTGTCCTTTGTGGAACTGTGATTATGGCGCTTAAGAAAAAAATATATAGTATGGTGATTCCGATTACCTTCAAAAATGTAATCGATTACGGATGCAGTTTTATTCTACCCCTCTACAAATTTTCAGCAAAATCTGTAAATTACATTTTGCAATAATCTGCCGAAAGACAATGCAACGAACCAAGGCTGAAGTCGTTTCTTTGCTAAATGTTTTCATCGAAATATATCAACCTGCTTTCTTTTTATCTGGGAGAGTTGTCAGATTTGCATCAAACCTGACATGACAATTAACAGTGCTTAAACCAAACATTTAATACTGTTGGAATATATTTGTCTGGGCCTATGTTTTTCTCATTGGCACTATACGTTTTGCGTACAAGAGACGTCAACGACATGTGCATGTGTATACAAATAACGCATGTGTTTGTTAACATGCCTTAGATTATACCCTCAACTGACTACACTGAATAAACATCATGTTTCACGATGTCGCCTTAGTCTCAACTAATACAAAGCATCTTCCATATAATTTTACGGTAGAATGCTTCTTTATACAATCGTTATAATCGTTATCTACGATATTTCCTACGCAATGAAGCCGTCGGACCTATGTTGTTTATCGGAAAAAAAACTTCATACTTAAAAATTCGTACAACCTGTATATGCATCACGTCTCTTTCAAAATTTTTTGGGTGTAATTTCTGGAAAAGAATAGTTTTTCCTTCTATGTTGATATTTATTAGGGGGGTGTCTCTGGAGAATTGTAGCAGAAGTAATATTTATAACATATAAGTAAGAAAAATGACAAAAGTTCCTGCAAAACCTTAGGATTGAAATATGCGTCGTTTAGTTCCTAATTTCCACGGGTCCAGCTAGTTTTTATTATTTTTATACTGTGAAATTGTATTGATTAGTGTATTTTAATGTTAGGATTGTTCTAAGAATAAATTATAATTATTTGTTAACAAAAAAAAAAAACACTGCCTTCCTTATTCATTCCCCTAGACATTTCACGCTGCCTGTGTTGCGGAATCTGATTTTGTTATCTCCGTAACAAAATTTATGCTTGTCACGATTACGAAATTGTATTGATTAGTGTATTTTAATGTAAGGATTGTTCTAAGAATAAATTATAATTATTTGTTAACAAAAAAAAACACTGCCTTCCTTATTCATTCCCCTAGACATTTCACGCTGCGTAGTGTTGCGGAATCTGATTTTGTTATCTCCGTCACAAAATTTATGCTTGTCACGATTACGTGATCTGTTATTATTAGGTTCCTTAACAATATATATATATATATATATATATATATATATATATATATATATATATATATATATATATATATATATATATATAAATTGCCTTTGCCAAATATCTGGCCATCCTCCATTACCTCAATCCTTGCTACGATCCTGAATTGGCCACAAGAAAATTTCCATGTACATGAACACATTCGCATCGATTCCGTCTCGATACCGCTAGACTAGTAACCACATGGTTGTTGGTTCGCTTCCCGTTCTGCCCGCTTTCCGCGCTTAGACTCCTAGCCAAAGTCTTAACGGCAAAGTTGCGTTCTCTCCATCCTGGAGTGAATGGGTCGGCAGGCAGGCAAAGGTGGAAAAAAATAAACGGCTAACGCCTACTGTGGCTACGTGTATGCTACCCAGGGAGCTGAGGGAAATACATGAATGTACAGGCCTGAAATAACTCCAAATCAACATTTTTAGTTGCATGAGACTGACACCGTCAGCGATACCAGACGATAAACCCATTTACAAACAATAAAAATTCTCTGCCAGGCAACTTTCATCTCAGGAATATTTTAGCGTTGTCTTCCGCGGCAGTAAAGTAAATCCGCATGCAAACCAGAAATGAGCTCATTACCTTAGCCTGGCTCCAAAGGAAAATTGTGTCCAAACACATTCAATATGCATCCGTTAAATTGGATTTAAATAGAAGTTTATGACAGGAAACTGTTTATTACTTTCTGTGCGTAACATAGACTACTTGAAGCTTTTGCGGAGGCTTGCGCTCATCAATTGCTCTCTATTTTAGGCTGCTTTATTCTGAAGCCACACAAGAAATGAAAAAAGATTTCAAGTCACATTTAATATTGGTAATATCTAGAGATTTTGTATTACACGACGGTGCCAATGTTTTATATCTATATTTTGTGATAACTATATGTTTTCTAGGATATAATATCAGGCAGACAATATTCTTGTCAGTCGAGCAGATAAGGAAAATGTATTTGTCTGGTTATCAGAAAAGTAGCGTCTAGGGATATACGACTTTCGGTATCTGCTGAATAGATAAACGATCGTTTGTAAAGAAGAAAATCGGTAGAAACGGACATCTTTAATACACGCATGGGTAAATATGGTTTTTAGACATTTGTAGCTATTTTAAACTTCGTCGCTGAATTATAGAGTCAGATAAAACTACACTTATTTTTCCTTTGATACAATCGATGCTAGGGTCTTTAAGCTCCCTTCCTGGTCCTACTTGTCCTACCATTCTGTACATTCTTGTTGTGTGTGCCGTGTTCAGTATAGGTTCGATGTACCTGATTCAAGGCAAAACAAATTCTTGAATGAATGAATATCTTTATTCTAGAAATGAAGGCCTCAGGCCCATAGATCAAACACACCCTCACACACACACACAAACACACATATCTACACACATATATATAATACATGATACAATGTCACGTGAAAATAACAATAAATGATAAACTAAATAATAAATAAATAAACAATAACATGTATATTGTTTTCAACAATACACAGTTATTTTTTACGAAATATTAACAGCAAAAAAAAAAAAAAAAAAACCTTTTTATCATCTGAATAACTTTAGACTGTAACAAGGTAACTAATGATATATAAATGTAATGTTCAAACCAACAAAGGTTTAATATAAGTATTAAATGCAAAAAGTTGTTCTTGTACGAGGAGAAATTTCCATTAAGAAAACGTTAGTTCATTAGTTATCAACGAAATCAATGTCAAGTTATTTTCGTCATACGAAGTGCTGATGAAATCACAAGCCCTTCAAATCATGCCTCCACCGGAAGGGTATGCGTTCATTTCCATTCGTGTGGGTGTTTGTATGTGTGTTTGTCGACAATATAAATCATATGCAATCATAAACGGAATCTCATGAAATATTCTGGGCATTTCGGGGATAGAAGTATTCACAAATGTACATTTACTTATGCACGAATAAACCAGGGGAAAATAGACCGAATGAGAAATCGGAAACACATTTTTGGAACATTCCACATTAAGGACCGTGACACATGGCGGAGGCTTGCAGTCCTTAAATAGGGATTTCTAGTGATAAACTTAATTTAAAAACCCTTACACTGATTGGTTTATTTTGTATAGCCTATATAAAAATAACTCTGGCATCACTAATTACTTCTACAAACGCGGATGTATATTATAAATTCACCTCAAGCCAATACAAAGTGCACTTTGAAAGGGTCCTTTAAATACATGAACAGGCTATTTCTAAATTCGTAAAGCACCTAAATATAATTCCAGACCTATAAATATTAAATTATATGAAACATTAAAACTCCCCATTATTCTGCAAACGGAGTGGTATGGAATTGACAGCAGTTTGGACATATTTGCTTCGGTTGTAAACAGCACCTGTGTAAATGAAACCTACAAGACACGATTTGTCGATTTCAGGCGCCTCGAGACACCTGTTTGCACTCAACTCTATGGAGGGCCCTGGATGCATACTTTGTCCATTTCATGACAACTGTAGTCGTCTTTGAATAATTCGCTAGTCTAGAATGAAATATTTAATCCAATTCGTAAATTTATTATTTAGAATTTTTAGATGCTTTCTGGTGGTATATATATAGGTTTCAACGGAGCCCCTTTGGGAACACGATTGAAAAAATATCTATCTCATGCGCACGATTTAATAAGATGTTTATTGCTATAGTTAGAAATTATAAGGAGTGGGGGCAAGAAATTTTATCTTTTCAAGAAAATTATTTTGGGCAGCGCTTGGAGCTTGAATAAGCCGATCCGAAGGTGCACAAACGACTGTTAAGATTATATCCACGTGAGGATAACATGTGGATGGGGCTGAAAATGTTTTACAAATGACATAAAAGGTTAAAGAGGCTGTTACATATTCCCTTTCTAACAACAATTGATGAGCTTTCTTCGTCCACATATGCGCAGTTAATCACATCCGGTCACATGTTTTTAAGTTGCTGTGTACCATGTTTACTAAATAGCTTGTAGATAAACAAGATTATACTTTCGTCAAAGGGGCGTTATATTTACTTTTTTACCAGGTAACACCTGCGGTCTGTTATCATATTAACCTAGAGTAATTCCGGATTCCTATAAATTGTGCAAATATGGGTTTGGAGTGACATCTACAAACAATTTAACTATAGGCTATTTAACCCTCTATCTTTTAAAAGGTTCTCAAAAATCTTGGTCGAAATAAAACTCAAAATCCAAACTATCCACTTTTACTTTGCCGAGTGAGTTGGCTGGTCTGCTCAGTGCCGGTCGGCGCCATATTTCCCCTTCCTGTTTTATCGTATACAGCGAATTAAGGGACTCGAATCGATACGTTACTTGGTTTCTGGTTTCTGCTGAACCGTATGGAATTCCAAGTAATCGTAAAAAAAGGAACTTTGGCAAAAATCTAGATGTAATCATCATGTTATATAAATAGCTTGAAAGTTTGGGTTATGAGAATTGATTATCATGACTTCTAAATCATTCAGCAAACTGTATCTAATAAAAAGTACTGATAATGGCTGTATTGTACTACACAGAGGGCCATTAATCAATTCCATGTAATGAACTTATTTGTTTTGCTAAATTAAGAGAAATCAAATACACACGATTTATCTAAAACCTGGTTCATGGAGAAAAAAATGATAAAATATTAGTGAGCGTGTTATTGTAGTGATTATCCGTGGACGCAGGTGGCTTTTGTCCGACCAATGGAAAACAATTGTGAATTATTTAATGAACTTGTGACAACCCTAAAATGTGAAATGTGACAATGTTCATTAAAGCGGAAACGAAGACCCTAGACAATGACATTCGTTTGTCGTTTACCAACTTATCAGGTGCGAAAATTTTAGCAAGGCAGTTCTACTAATCTAATATTACATAATATCACTTATCCATTATAATACAATAGAGCAAAATATGAAAAGCCTATCCAATTAAACGCGATGAAATAAGGAGGAAATTACTTGGAACCACTGAAAATTTTCTCTCATCTGCATAGAGTTTTGTTACATTCATCTATTAGTAACTCACCTGTTAACATATATGTATATTAAACTATCTATATTATGGACATAAACAACGGGATTTATCTTCAAGGATAACTTTTTAATTTTTATTACTCTTTAGCTCAGCTGACTGAAAGTTATCTGAGCTATAACGATCACTCTTTGTCCGTAGTCCGTCTGTCTATTCGTCTGTCTGTCAGGCCGTCTGTCGGGCCTAGAAACCTAAAAATTTCTAACTGAAAACCCATAGAGGCAAAAAAAAATTTCTATCGAAACCTGAAATTAGGTTACTGTGACCCATTTCCTCTAAGCAATGGGGCTCGAAAGTAACCCCACCCCCCCCGAAAAATTAAAACCTTTTATACAACTAATGCAATGATTGCCTTTGTTTTATCCATGCATTTTGATCATGAATTGTTTCATCATTTCTTGAAAACGAGTGGCGTGACCTGTATTTTACCTAATTTTTACGCAATGTTTTCTTTTTTGAGACCTCCAGATGAAGCAGTTCGTCCGTTAAAAGGGGAAAAATTGTACCGTTAGACCTAGAAACTTTCTACTGTACATCGAAGGAGGTCCTAGCAGTATTGATTATGATACTGATGATACTTTAATAATAAGATCGAATTTTTTATGCATTTCTATTTGTGAGAACTTCAGATGAAGCAGCTCGAAGGAGGTCCTAGGCAAATCTCCTTCGAAACCTGAAGTAAGGTTATGGTGCCCTATATTTTGCAAACTACAGGCTGAAAACATGATTCTGAGCACCCATTCAGTCAGATGGGGCACACATTGTATCCACTAAGCCTAGAATCTTCTCACGTTACACCCATGGAGGTCCATAAAAGATCTTCTTGGAAATATGAAATTAGATCACTGTATCCTATATTCTTTAAGCTGTGGGGCTCGAAGGTACCCCCGCCCGAGTAATTAAAAAGTTGATACAAAAGCTCCAGTTTCTGAATAACTAATGCATTGATTGCCATGATTCTTTCCATGCACTATGATCATGGACATTTTCTGAAGACTGGTGGGGACACCTGTATTTTTCTAATTTTTACTAATTTTTTCTCTGTTTTGAGACCATCATGTAAAGCAGTTTGTCCGTAATAGGGCTCGAATCGTACCAGTTAGACCTAGAAGCTTCTAACTGTACATCGAGAGAGGTTCTAGGCCAATCTCCTTGGAAACTAGAAATGAGGTCATCGTGACCTATATTCTTTGAACTATGGGCCAAGAGCATGATTTTAACCACCCTGAAATTCAGATGGGTACAGATTGTATCTGCTAGTCCTAGAATGTCCCAATGCAACATACAGAAAGTCTTGGGCGATCTCAATGGAAACCTGAAAGTAGGTCATGGTGACATATATTACTTGCCAAAAAAAAAAAATTAAGCACCAAGACAGTCAGACAGGGTACAAAACTTTACTGTTGGACCTATAATCTTCTGTCTTGGCATCCCCGGGTGTCCTTCAAAAATGTGTATGGTCATTTTTTAGCTATGCTGACTGCATAAGTTATATATGCTGGCCCTAGAATATTCCAATGTTATATACGGGGAAGTCTAAGGTAATCTCCGTGGAAATCTGAAATTAGGTCATGGTGACCTATATTCTGCTTGCTGTAACCAAACATCATGGGCAACCTTAATGAAAACCTTAAATTTGGTCATGTTGACCTATATTACTGGTCAAAAAATTTTAAGCACCAAAACAGTCAGACTGGGTACAAAACTTTACTGTTGCACCGAGAATCTGCTGTATTCTTTTGCATATTTACTTGTCTGTCCAAAAGAAAGAAGACATTGGATATGCAGGGTTATTTCATATGTTATTAGTCATGTTAATACCAACAAAATAATTCTCATTTGACTTGTTGATTATTCACGAAGGAGGACGGAATAGTTTCGAAAAGTGCCTGAGCAAAGTAATTGAACAACACATGATTATTTGCACTTGTGTTTTCTTTTGAAAATCATGTCAAGTCCTTTAAAGCAAATTATTATTGATTTAAATAAGTGACTAGACATAAGGAAAAATGTAATCAAGAAAATAAATAATACAGCTGAATGAATTTGTAAAAATGCATAAGAGACCTGATAAATGTGGAACGTTGTTGTCCAATAGCCAACGTGAGCGGGAATAGAAAGCAGCAATGGAAAGGATATACCGTGTAGAGCTCATTCCTTGCACTTTATAGTAACAATAACTCTTATTAAGAGATTTTTTTCTCTCTCTCACACACACATTTATTATATTTAAAACTGTTTTAGGAAGATAAGGATATTACATTTTATCATAATTTAAATTTTAATATGGATTTATATATATGAATGATAGAGAACTAAAAATGTTGTCATTTAACCGATTTTACCCAGACACATCCTGTTAAAAACATTCAAGATATTCTTTATTTCTTTTCCTTCAGCAATTTGGTCTGTGGTATTCAAGATACTTTGTGTGTCAGTGACAGCGATATCTCAATAACAAAATACTGCAGCTTTCCCAAATTCACAAGGATGATTGGTACCAGACCTTTCGAATTACAGACATGTCGGAATTCCAATATGGCCGCCACAGCAAAATGCTGATTTACTTTAGCACGCAATAACACAACAACAACATACTGTAGCTTTCCCAAATTCACAGGGATGATTGGTACCTATGAGGGCTCCAGATCAATCGAATGACAGACCTGTCGGAATTCCAATATGGCCGCCACAGCCCAATCACTGATTTTGTTTCGCACGCAATAACTCAACAAGGACATTCTGTAGCTTTCCCAAATCCACAGGGATGATTGGTACCTAGGAGGGTTCCAGACCTATCGAATTATTAAACATGTTGGAATTTCAATATGGCCGCCACAGCCAAATGCCTGATTTTGTTTCGCACGCAATAACTAAACAACAACATTCTGTAGCTTTCCCAAATTCACAGGGATGATTGGTACCTAGGAGGGTTCCAGACCAATCGAATTACAGACATGTCGGAATTCCAATATGGCCGCCACAGCAAAATCGCTGATTTTCTTTCTCGCGCGATAACTCAACAATAACATACTGCAGCTTTCCAAAACTTACAGTGACGGTTGGTACATATGAGGGCTCCGGATCAATTGAATGACAGACGTGTCGGAATTCCAATATGGCCACAGCCCAATCGCTGATTTTCTTTCTGGCGCGATAACTCAACAACAACATACTGCAGCTTTCCCAAATTTACAGTGATGGTTGGTACATATGAGGACTCCGGATCAATTGAATACCAGACCTGTTGGAATTCGAATTTGGCCGCCACAGCCCGATCGCTGATTTTCTTTCGCACGCGATAACTCAACAACAACCTCCTGCAGCTTTCCCAATTTCACAGGGACCATTGGTGCCTATGAGGGGTCCAGACCTATTTAATTTAAAGACTTGCTCAAAATTAAATATGGCTAACAGACTACATTCGTTGATTTACTATTGCACACATGATTTCAGACATATCTTCTTTAATATCATTTGATCCAGTAGGATTTTTTCCCCTCATGCATATGGACAAAAACCTGTCCCTTTTTTTCATATTTTTCAAATTTAACTTTATTTTTCACCCTTATGTGAACTAGTCCAGCACTAACAGAAACGCGGGACCCTCCGAAGACCATTGTCCGACCAAATCTAGTTAATTTTCATGATTACCAAATAGAATAATATGAATTTTAACAATTCTAGAAATGTGTAGACCATTTCCGAACATCTGAATATTTGAACCGATAGAATTAGCGATTACGCGTATTATGTGGTTTAGTCCCTCTTTTCAAATATTCATCTGGAAGCTCTTGATCGCTTTGATGAATCTAATTATATCGTAACTGCTTATAAAATTACAGTTGGCAAGGAAATTGGCTTTCTGAATCAAATTTAAAACTAGAGAAATCTGCATTCTAAGAAATGCAATTCTCCGTCATGTGTTTGCATTCACTTATTCGTTATGTTGTGAACAAATACACACAAAAACAAATACACAACAGCCTATGAGGCAACAATCAGTCATCTTAGTCATTTAGGGCATACACTATTCAATTAAAGCATTATAATTACCGCAAGAGCACTATTTTTCTCTACAAATGAACAATTAAAAGTTTATCTGACAGGAATTAATTTAGTCTGGTCTCAAAGATAGAAACTTGACATTTGTACTGTTATTTTCTTCCTTCTAATTGCTTACTCTTATTACCTAATTAATATGATTAATTGACAATTAATATTGTAATTGACCCTTTCTAACAATGTCCTATCATAAAAACGGCACTGAAGAGAGCGCCATTTCGACGATTAGGAATAATTAACATGACACCACGGTGACTCCTATTTTAATAAAACTGTTAGAACTTGACAAGTTCTGTTTGTCGTTAACTTTATTTCGTCACCCATAGATATTTGATTGTGCAGCTTAAACCCTTGCCGGGTGAAAATAATTTAGTGACAATATTTCTAAGTGAAATCGAAAATGAATTTAATTCACGTTTTATCTTTCACAGAACTCAGCTGTGTTCTCACTGTTTTTGTTGCCCTGGAAGCCTGAGGTCTGATGAGATATCGATTTATGCGTAACAACAGGAGGTGCGTCGCTTATTGGGTTTCATTCACTGTTTTTCCTTTTCAATACTCTTGGCACTAATTGCAAAAGATTGGAAACCAGCCATGCTGATAGATAAATCAAATATAATTTATAATCCAAATGAACCTACAAAGTGCGAAAGGCTATTGAATGTAGGCGGCTGCCAGCCATTGTATCTTTCTGCAATACTTTAGATTTACGGGATTGCATCAGGCATGCGTGATGGCTGATAACAAATCATGTATTAACACTAGTGAAACCCATTGACGTAAATTGTAAATGTGAAATACGTCACCATCAGTTAATAAGCAAATGAACTATACTCAATTGAGACAGTATATGGTCAGGAATTTCCGCGGAATGGGTGTTCTGTGTATGTTTATTTCTTTTTTCCAGCTTATTATGTCATATGTTTACTTGTGTAAATCATATCGCTGCCGGAGAAAAAAAAATCTTCGAATATGTATACATGAATTGATATAAGACTCAGAAACAGAATGTACGATTTAAGAACGCAAAATATGGTCTGTTTTTTGTAGATTATTATCTTAAAAGTTTAAATTTTTTCAATAATTTCCAAAAAAACTACTTATGGAAGAGACAACCTTATATGACAAAAAGCATTTTACAATAAATCCCCAGTGTATGTTGCACATCTTTTTAGTCTCTTTAAAATGATCTTGCAGGTATGACGTGTCCCTTCATGAGTAGCCATCTTTGTTTTAGCTGGATTTTATTCAACAGTGTTTACATTACATCTTCCAATCAGCAGCTATCAATGGAGGGTGTTTTTGCATGTGACCAATGATCTTGAATGCCATAAGTGGGTCTGATATGTTGTAAAATGTAGATAATTGCTCATATTAAAAAAAACTAGGTGAAAGGTCGGTATTTTATTACCTTGATGAAAAATATGTCCTTGAATCCTTTATATTTAATTATAATTGTTTCCTTTGAAATGTAACCAATAATAATTTTCATAGCAAAATCAGAAGGACATGAGGGGATGGAACGGACTATAGTATCGTTCCACTTTTAAATGAAGAATTAATATAATGTAGGAACTGGACTATTATTATTAAAGTCAACTTTTCACCTACCTTTTTCATATACAACTTATGTGATTTCAAGATTATACATATTAATGAACACTATAATTCCTGTCAGGAAAAAAATTACATCGCCTGTGTGAAGATGGTCTGGGCTTGTTTACCCACAAGCTGTTAGTTAAGAGAGCCTCCTAAAAGAAACGGAAAAAATCATGTAGCCTACTGTGGTTGGTTGCATATATGCAGAAGTTGAACGGACATTATATTTGCAAAACGCCATTTGTAAAATTCTGATAAGAGATATCCCTGTGGACTGTTTTGGTATAATGAGGTGGGCCCCACTCATCGAACACTTGGATATAAACAAAACAAATAGCCTTGGTGCGGCGGGGCCTATTTCTTTTATAAAAGAGTCAAGGAAATATCTTTAGTTCACAGACGTAAGATATCGGAATAGGGCCCTTTAAGTTTTTAATGAAAACCGTAATATATTTCAGTATTCACTTATCAAAGGCAGGATTGGAAGAAGGTAGAAGCATACAGAAATATGTGTATGCAGGAGTGGTTTAATTGACATGAATCGATACACAGTATTTCCTTGTACGGGAAACTGGTCACCTTTTCTGAGCTCCTAGCGGAGTAGCGGTATACACTTAATTCCGACCTTCGACTGGGACATCCGGGTTTTGTCCCTTCGCAAAATGGCTGCCCCCAGGAGCGGTTTCGAAATTTATGTGATATCAGGGTTTGATAACGGCACGTAAATAAGACAGGAAAGTACTCCGATGACAGTCTAAGGGTGGGAATCTATCTGCGGAGAAAGTGGGGTGGCCATTAGACGGTTTCTTCCAAGCAGTAACCGGGGGAATGTCCTTGGGATGACCGCGCCTACATCCGCAAATTTCAGCAGAATTCCTAGCCTGCACTCGAAGGAAAACATTGCAGCAGAGACTGTTAGGTCTATCGCTGAAGTATAAAGGCACAGGTGTTGCTAAACAAGTGGCCATGTAGCTTTTAGGTTTCAAAAAAGATCAGCAATGATATCTAGCCACAAATCAGAGGAAACAGATGTTTACAAATGAGAAAAGATGTGTCGCTTCACATTCTCTCACGAACAACAACTAGTGACCTTTCAACATTCGAAATCAAACAGACTACCATATTTTTCAGTTTGTCAACCTGGGTACATGTATTCTGTGGTTATTAATAACGTGTAGTAGAACAAGCTCGTACATCGGTCACAGTGGCTCAAATAATAATCGCAATAACCAGCCTTCTATTTCTACCGAAAACAAGTCGCAAATAGCAGGTCAAAAAGGATATTAATCTAGTTCACGAAAACAGGCCCAAATATCCTTGCATATATTCAGTCTAAACATGATGCTCTCATCTGTCTCCCATTTAAAATATTAAGAGCTGCACATATTTTAATGTCAGACTGTAGGGGAGTGGGGATTTTTTTTAGATCCTGTTTAGAATAAAAGCCATGTTAATGGACTCCTTTTTGGCTTTCAAAGAATCCTTTTAGATCAACCCAACGTGAAATTAGCATTGAAAGAACCTTGGTTCATTGTTAATGGCCAAACGTATCCTGTTTAGACAGCCGTGTTTGGCCTTTCAATATAGAGCATATAGCTTCAGATTCAAGCTGCCACCACAAGACGGTGACTTCAGCTCAGGTGTGTTAGACCACAAATACAAATGAATGTATGTGCCTTGCTGTGCTCATATACCTGGATTTCTGGCTTAATTGCCCGCATGCGGTTCACCGTAGATAAGTTACTCTTACCAACCAGGAGAACCGCAGTTGGGGTTACATGGAGAAGTAGAAATATGTGTAAACACCTTTAAATATAAACGAACACAAAACATAGTCTGTGTTTAATTAACCAATGACATGATATTGTGGGGAATACCTACTATTGTAGCGACCTTTCGCGAGAAGATCGGATTAAAACGAAACTCGGCGAATGTGCGATTCAATTGATATCATGGAAAAGTGAATAATTTGCTTTCGGTCAGTTCTCACACCAGTGACAAAATGGGCAAAGTTATTCACATACCAGGTATTTTAAGAATCAAGAAGTATCGTGTTTCCTCCTTCAAATATTACGACATCGGCCGATATTTCGTTTTCTTACTCCTCTACATAAGGGGAGATTCACTAAAACCGGGTGCCATTAGTAGCGCATAACATAATATAGCGCAGATGCCACCTGGTTTCCGTTACGCTCAATGACACAAATTAAGATTTTGCATTCTACCAAATGGTGGTTCGTCTATTTCAGCCTTAATGGTTCTTCTAGTTCTATGGCAGTTGTCGGGCATGCGCAAGGTCAGACCTCTTGTAACGCAGTCGTAATTGTTATAGTAAAAAAAAAAAAAAACACGTGGACGGTGTTTACTAAGAAGCAGAATCATAACAATGTATAAAACAGGTGAACTGGAGACAGTTCCTCCTTGTGCCGGGATCGTTTGCTGGGAATCCTTTTTGTTCAGCTAAAATTACCTATGAGCGATAAATAATACTTATATTATTAGAAATTATTAGGGTTCTTTTAAAAGAAAATGGTGATCTGTTTAGTACAGGGCAAGATGGAAAAGAGTCTTCTATTAAATACAATAAAGAAAAAAAACTAGATTACTGTTAAATTCAGGCATAATATACAAAATGGTGCCTGTCCACTGCAAACAAACGTGAAAGCAAGGGCTCTTCTTTCAAATGCCATGATAAATCTTAGAAATTGTCTCCTGTTCAGTGTCATTAAAACATAAAAATGTCTCACATTCCACACCGAAAATAATTGTTTTGAAATGGGGTTCTGTTCAATGCAGACAAATTAAAAAATATACTTCCCTGCTAAACCGGTTTCGCATCTATCGAATTTTGCCGGCCGGAGAAATCGGTAGATGTGATGACGAAACCGAAAAAAAATAGCTATTTATAAAGCAAGGTTTGCTTCTTTTAATATTCATATGCTTTTTGCTAATTTTCTTTGCGGAGCACTTGGGAAAATATGCAATGCGTACAAAATCATGTGAGAAATCCTAGCAATTGCTGACAAAGGCTGGGAAAGACGGACAAAAGTTGGGACACAGCTATTCCTCTTAAATTTTAGCTACATAGGATTTTTCTTGCTCAAGATAGGCAGAGTAAAAAATGATGCCTTGTTTAATGCCGGCTAAGATAAAAAAAATGGTTTCCTGTTCAGAAAAGATAAAGATAAGAAATGATGGAGTAGACTTTTAAAGAAATGCCCTATTTAGTATAGGGGAGGGCAAAAAGGAACGTACAAAAAAAACGTTTTTTTTATATCAATACAAAGTGCTCCTTTGGGGTGCGTTTTTAGTATTCTTTAATCTCCCGGAAGGTGGCATAATGTACGAGGTATAATATAAGTTATCAAGTATAAGGATAGCCGGATGAATGATAAGAATAATGTGCTTTTAATAATTTTTTAATTCCGAGATTTTCTATATTATTAGGAATAATAGGCAACCATGAGGTTGTTAGGACTTTAAGTAGAATCTATGGAGCTCCCTCGAACATTGTCATCATTCCTTTGCGGCATTTTCAGCACCGACAGGTCAATGTTTTTTAAGAACGTATAAACAATTCCCATCAAGGTATTCTTGTAAATGTTTCGGAAGTTGTTCTATACGAAAAGGTTACAATCAAGATAAAGAACTCGCACTCATGGACACCGCCAAATCTCAATAAATCGTTAGACGATAAAGTATGAGTAAATATCGTTCTTTGCTGTTTGAACGGTTATCGTGTACTGTGACTCCCTCGTCAGATTACAGATAGAAACACGGTAATATAATCATATAGATAAACCAATGGGATAATTTGATGGCGCCGATTTCAAAGGCTACAGCATCAATTCATTTGATACGTTGCATACGCCATGATGAACTTTGTGAACGCTACTTACAGTATTATCATAATTACAAAATGAGCGGTATTACAATTCCTAATGGCCAGCCAATGAAGAATTACTGGCTTCAAAGAGCTAATATATCATGTTACCTTTATCTTTGGTGCATTTAGTTGGCGGCTTTTATGATGACAGTTATTTGATCGATTTCATGTTGTTTGTTTTCTAACCAAGAGAAATATTAGTTCCTTGAGTTTCTTATTAATCCTTTTCTTTCATTAGTCCGTGGATTAGATAAATCCGCAACACGACTGTGTTACATTTTGGACTGGAGCGACGAATTTAGGGATTTTGCGTGAATCCCAATACATAAATTGTTCAGAATAAATATTCGGAATAATATTTTATTGATAGGCCCTACAACTGAGATCAATGTGAAACAGAGTATGCAAATGATATGTCCAGGTTTTGACTTTGATATGTGAAACTGTACTGTATAATATAAAAAAAATGACTATCATTCATAAAAACATTTTAGAATAAAAACTCGTGGTTTGGCTATTTTAGCCTCCCCCTGTCGGCTTATAATTGTCTGTGTTTATTTCTATATCAATATTTGAGTAAAATTGTCAGTGCCCCCCCCCCATTCATCGTTTTCAAATTTTTATTTTTCCCCGCTTTTTTTACTTTCTTCTTTCATTTTCTGTTTGCGCTAGATCTCCAATATGACTATTTTCAAAAACTGATATTTGGGCACAGTATTGACTCTAGGCTAAAGATTTGTACCTCATATTTATTTTTACCCTTGATCTTTTTTTAACCAAGGTCATACATTCTACAGCCAATTTCCCATTATCGCTCAGTTGCGGTGTCGGGGTGGCTTCAAGCGATCGCTTTCCGATTGCATATATGTACTTTAATGTGCAATTGATCCCTATTCGTGCAGCTGTAAATTAAAACTGTGCATTTGTAACGCTGGATGTATGAAGTTCTAAATCTGAAAAAAAAGTTCTTACCACAGACTGAAAACCGACTTTAATGACCAAGATTAAATAATTGATCCATCATATCAAGGTTATAGAATATATAATTGGCCCTTGCAATAATTTTTTTATATATCTGTAAAAAAATTATATATTTTTTCATATTAAAATTCACATTTCATTTGTTGACATATACATTGTAAAAATAATATAAATGAATTGAAAATATGACACTGACTTAATTTTAAAATTTGAACAGAAATTCCAAGTTCTAACATGTTAAAATGTCTCCTGTTAATTTGTGATCATCTTATATGGGT
Organism: Sipunculus nudus; assembly: GCA_026874595.1. Lineage (NCBI taxonomy): Eukaryota > Metazoa > Annelida > Sipuncula > Golfingiida > Sipunculidae > Sipunculus > Sipunculus nudus. The sequence goes on along the minus strand of CM049306.1, from coordinate 32,817,248 downwards.
TCAGGATTTCATGATGACGTCACAAAAACCTCACATTGGATATGGTCTTTAACTTTTTTACATAGCTGTCCACTTAAGGCTTCGCCTAATGCTGACTTGGGAACGATAATTTACATGTCTGTGCAGTACGTAAACTTTCTTATGACATTTTGAAGAACTTTAATTTCTGTCAAAAGTACTCACTGTTTTCACAACGGGCTAGGTCTTTAGGTGCTGGAAAACAACATTTTGGCCTTTCAGATGTCAAAAGTTTCAAGGTGATGGGACGGAACCCACCTCATCCCCCTCCGGCGACACGATCTTTTTTGACCGCGCCCTCCCCAATGAATTATGGATCCGTGCTCACCTGCAGAACCTTGTCATGACTTACCTTCGCTTCTATTACGTGTGTGGCCAAGAGCACATGCAAAAGATAATTGACATGTTTCTGCAATTTTTTTTGCTTTACCTTTAGGGCAAATATTATTTGATTCAGTGCAATGGCCATCTACAAAGTAAGGACGTGTTTGAATATATATTTTTTTATTTGAGTCTTACAAACGGCGGCAACCATTTATTTTGTACTAAATCACAAACATTATGGAGCTGCATGGTAAATTTTGGCAATCGAAGCACGCTTTTATATCCACTAAAAGGCGTGTGGATCCAATTTGTTTCCCTTGGCATTGTCATTTTATCAAGGTAGACCGTGTTGAATTAAATATCTTCAACAGTGATTTATAAAAAAATGTAAATAAAAACAATTAAACTTGATTGCTTCACAACCAACTGTGATCTGGTATTAGATCGTTAAATGGTACAGAAAGCACTGTGATATAAGTGATATAGGAATGCATATATTTTATGTAGTATAGATCAGCTCACTCTTGTGTATGTATAATACCAGTGAAGTGCTATAATGCCTGTGATATAATTAATATAATGCCAGTGATATGCTTTAATTGTCTGTGATGTGCTATATTGTCTGTACTTGATTCATGTTCAATACCTGTAGTTGTCAATATATGTGCTGTAAATGCTTGCGAACTGAATTTCCTGCCTTGCATAATGATTAAAGGCTTATCTTATCTTATCTTATCTTATTTTATCTGACCTTGGCCTTTAATCGGTTGACCCAACAACAACATGAAACATTCGTGATCTCACTTATAAAACACAAATTGGTTATACATGCAACAGTGTCACCGATGAAGATGTAGGCTAACTAAAGCTAAATTTGTAACATTTTACGGACAACGCAGACGCTGATGACCACGGGATAAAGAGGCTCACCTATGATCCAGTCATGAAGTTAGTGAACCGTGACATATGTTTCTCTGAGCCTGCACATTTTCTGTGTAGCACACACCTGCTATGCACATTCCCTCGGACTTTTTTTTCCTAGTAAACCCTGCGCGAAGCGAGGATTATTTAGTTCACTTTGTTCTGTGTGGATGCAAGTCCGCAAGATATCTGAAGAACGATTTCACGGATGATATTAAAAATTAGGAAGTGGCTAAACAGCCGGAAGGGTGCCGGCATTTTAGTCAACAGGCTAAACAGCCGGCAGGGAAAATTGACCTTGCCAGTAGTCTAGCCCACAGCCTTTAACTGCCGGCAAATAATTTCAGTATGATACTCAGTAATTTCCATGATTATTTTGACAATGAGCTGACAATAAGGTGCTGATTTACCAGATTAGATATTTTGCTGGTCTATACGTAAGAAAAACCATTTGGTGTGGATATTCCTTGCATCATCCACAACACATACGGCTCAACAGTGTTTATTGGGTGTGGTGTAAGATTATTGGATTACCTTTGATCAAGTAATAAGCTAATCCTTCTACCATTTATTTAAGTTTTTTTTTGTTTTCAATCACTGATTATTTGTTTGCACATCCGTGTATAAACAGTCGTTTTGCTTCACACTTGGTTAAGTTTAATCAAAGAATCTGCATATCCTTTGATATGACATCTCATGAGTTGTTTCTGTTTTCACACATCGTTTGTTTGTTCATAAGTACACCAGTATACGAACTATATTTGCAATTTGTGTCTGCAAACACTTCACATTTCTTGTGTATATACTTCTATATTGTGATACAAAATAGATATTGAGTAATATATACTATGGTCTTTGTTATTATAATCTATCACAAACTTATCACAAACTCTATAAATCGTTATGCCCTGTAAATATCACAATTTTTATTACGAAATCTATATAAAACTACCCTGTAAACATCACAGACTTTGCCCTTTTAATACCTACTCAACATACTCATCATATATAGACCAACAAAAATTTGTTAAGTCAGCACTATATTGTCAAAATAATAATGGAAGTTCGGTGTATCACACTGAAATAGAGCATGCCTTATTTGCCAACATTTTAGCCTGTGGGCTAAACTACTGGGAAGGTAAATTTTCCCTGCAGACTGTTTAGCCTGTGGACTAAACTGCCGGCACCCTGCCGGCTGTTTAGCTACTTCCTAAAAATTATCAAATAGTTTCGTATTTTGAAACCCTCCAGGTGATTCTAGTGATTAAATGTTAGTGATAATAACCCCGGGACGAGCGCTTTATTGGTTTTTATAGCATATGTGTTTACAAAAGGATGAAGCATTTGACCATATGGCCATCCTTGGAGTGCGAGTCGTGACGTCACAGAGGACAAAGACTTCCCTCCACGTAAGTAGCGAATCCAAGGGGAGGATTAAGGTTGCCCGGACCAACCCTTATCAGCCACAGCAATTTTTTAAAAAGTGTCAGACCAAGAATGATCATTTAACACAAGAGATTACATGTGAACTCACAACCAAAACATAAACTCCCTCTCTATGGTAACGAGTCATTTCCTGTATCGCGTACAAGTTGGCTGCATCAAGTAACCCGTACCATCCATGCTTGTAAATATTCGGTCATAAATTCAACAAACATGCGGAGGTATTTACCAGTATGCTGAGTTAAAACGGAACTTTTCTCGCTCATGTTTTGTGTTGTTAAAAAGTATACTAAAAAAGCTAACGATTAATCTGGTGTATGTCAATTGAAAGTGTACCTGTAGGTCATGAGAGGTTGTCAGAAATAACGAATATATTTGCATCCTCATAAAGCCTCTAAGTGCGTTCCTCGCTGAAAGATGTAACGGTCCTCTGACAGGCAGTAAGCTGGACTCTCTCATGTCAGACGGTCGCAATGGCGCTACGTTAGACCCCTTTTTTCCCAAAACCTTGAGGGCCCTAGCACGTGCAGTTCCCCTGAAAGTTTCAGTAGATCAACCTAAAGCATGGGGACCATAGTTGTTTTTGTTCGCTGTGATCATTGTCAAGGCCAGCATACTCACGATGTGCAGGGGTGTTTTTCAAAATATATGTTTCAATGAAAAAAAAAATATAATGCAGGTTTAATTAACAATCAAAGGCACCAACCCAGAACACACCATCTTCCGCGCAGGGTTTTCTTCCACATATCGTTCCAATAATATTCTTCGAAGACTCGCATGGAGGTTTTCAGATAGGGGCCGGAGTCTGTTTTCAAAACATAAAATTTTATTCCTGTAGCGTTATTGTCAGCACAGGAACATATCACGTATCATCGGTATTTTTGAGGCTTCTAAACATATGTCAACACTCAGTTCTATTCAGCGTTTTTTGTCAGCGCTAGCAGGATGTCAACATGGCAAGTAGCTTCAGCATCCTACAATATAATCAAGGCGTCAAAGGACAACAGAGCTCGCAGTAACGAGGTATTTAGTGGACAAGGGAAGTTATAATATCTCGACAAAATTTTACAATACTTAATTCATTGAAGACATTCAAGATTTAATAGGTATTTAACATTTAACTAGAGATTGTAAATATATACATATAACAAAGTATTTCCCTGTCACCATCATATATTTATTTTGCAAAGTATATCCCTTATTGTTGTCATAAAATAATATATATATATATATATATATATATATATATATATATATATATACAAAATAATAGTTGAAATAAATCAAACCCTCTAGTATATTATACACCGGACAGAACGATGTGAGTAGCAGTTGTGTGTCTTATCAAGTGTAAAAAAACGTTAGGAGAAACATTGAAAACTTAATACAAGGTTACATAATGAAACGTTAAATTTCTTCCTAAGTAGTGAGCTCAACAGGTTTTGTGATTAGGGTGCTAATTACAAGCCCAGAAATTAAAGAATACTTAACATCTCAATGTGTGTATTGATACAGTTCGCCATTTTACCAACTGTTACAGACATTCTGTTAATGGTAAGGCATGAAACCCATGAAACATGAATAAAATACATTAACTGGTCGCTGACATATAAAGACTAAAAAACTAAAACTTATATACCTGAGCTGTCAACGGACAATGTTGATGCCGCCGCCAGAGGGCTAAGGTGTGCTCTCATACGAACTTACACGTGCTACATTGTGATTAGGTTGATTTTAAATATCATTTCAGCTCTACGTCAACAACAGACAGAATCAGAAACATTGCAAAATGGTCGATCTCCTTCAGATTCTGTAGAACAACTAAAATATATGAGCACGTCATGGGCTAGCACTTTTTAAATTTTAGTCCTTTAATCTGGATCGTTTATAGCTGATAGTTAGACTCGTAGACTATATTGTTTTGATTTTTTTTTTAGTTATGTTTTGAACAAAGACACAAACACACACACACACGATCAGGAAATAAATGCATGCCCCTCCTGGCGGAGGCAAAACAACGATCAAGGAATTTTAAACAGACATCATAAAAATTAAATATGCCAGTGTCCGACAAATGGAGGCATCTGTATATTATTAGAATCTTGAAGCAGTTGTGTAGCGCCTAGTAAAATATATTTTATCCACAGAGAATATACAAAGAAAACAGAGTAATATAACTTTATTTCACTGTTTGCTCCTCGCGCAGCCATCATTTAAAAATAGCTATGCCTTGCACGGCTTATGCCAGCTTGGATATCGGCATGGGTAACGATTATTTGAAAACAAATCCGTTTCTTATAATATTTATAATGGCACATTTTATATTTCATCATTGTTTAATTCGGGCAGTGCAAGGGTAGGAAAATTAATATTGATTGAACACGCCCAAGGACAGATTCACTTTCAATTTATTTTATCTGCTGTATAAATATTGCTGTAAGACAATCGGTTCTGGCAAGGTGACTTCCTTGATATGCAGATTGTGCTTGGTGCCGAAAAGGAGAAATCAATGTATGGGGAAGCTAACCGCCATGATCCTGGATACGGGGACAACTTTTAAGATGAAGCATCATATTTTGGTAAAATGTGTCTTTAAGGATACTCATATCAAATACTTTTACCGTACTTTATAAGTTTCGTCCAAAAATGATGGTTGAGAATGGGGACCCCAAAATCCCAGCCCTAAGGGATATTGTTTTAAATAAATTAATGTTGTTATTTTTCTAGCTTTGATTACATAAAAATTATTAGGCAACAAAACACAACAAGCAATGATGTAAACACTTCAGGGTATCCCCCTCCCTATTTCAGTTTAACCCCGGTAATTTTAAATCGATTTCGGATTACTCCCGAGGATAGTCTTAACGTAATATCCGGTAACTCCAGCACTATTCAGAATACCGCCTCGCTGGTTTAATAAAATGATCAATTATAATGTTCTTTACCCATGATATATCATTTCAATGAACCACGTGTAAAATTCTAGACTGAAAAGATGTAATCAATATGTGAAAGTAATTGAAAGTGTCAAAAAATGTTAATTATATTGTAAAATACAGTATATTGACTCTTACCCTCCACCAATGCGCAGAACATGTAATATGCAAAACAAGATATGCTAAGATTAAAACTAATTTGGGAAATCAGAAAAAAGCACTTTCTTATAATCTTAAGGAAACAAACAAAAAAGACAGTTTTAAGGGGTACGTTGAAATCAATATCATGTTACCCCCGGGGGTAATGTTAAATCTATTTCAAATTACTTGGGGTAAATCCAAATCGATTACAGATTACCCCCGATAATAGGAAGAGTGAGTAATCTGTAATCGCTTCCCCAGGCTTTTATTCGAAAGATTTAATCAAATAATTTTCTTCAATGCAATTTATAGATTATCCTCTTTAAAGGGGCCCAATCACCTTTCGAGCATGTTGAGTAAACACGAAAAATAGCTTATTCCCCTTAAAATAAATCTGTACCTGCCAAAATATTGCCTTGAAACCGTTTGCTTACTCCTGTAAACCAGTGTTAAAAACCGTGAACCGGGCGCGATCGCAGGTGTAAACATTAACACAGTGCGTCGGGCCGTGCGCTGCGCGGAGCCACAAACGTGCAAAACAGGAGATGCCCTGAATGACTTGGCCGAAAAAATGTGATACATGTTCCCACTGGCTAAAACACCGCGTTATGCCCCTCTAAATCGGACCTCCGGTCACGCGGCCATGTTATGGTAAACAGACTGTATTTACCAACACGCAGGACTATAACAAGGTGTTAAATATTCATATGCGAGGAAATGAGACTGTGTGCTGGAATGGTTTTGCTAGGAAACTTTTGTATAAAGCAAAACCGAACTGATAGTGTGATAGAATAGGAAAAATATTGCTCCTGATAATGTCCCTTTAAAATGGGAGAAAAGATTAAATAGCTGTTTACCGCTAAGTAAGCCCTAACTGGTCGCAAGAAGTCGTAGGTTGTCTGAAGTGGTCGTAAGTACTCCTATGGTTCACAATCCTACGACTAATCGGCAGTGGTCTTGGAGAATTGGTGGTACTCTTTTTTCTTGTCGTACGACTAGTTTACGAGTGGTCGAAGGTTATCTTAAGCCACGGTCACACTGGAGATACGACCAGGTTACGACCTGTCAACGACTGAAAATTTGAGGAATCGCCGGACAATCGTGACAAGAACGTGCGACCGATCGCGGAGGTCGTGGCTGATCACTGGGTGAAAAATCGGTCGCAGGTGGTTTTTGAACATGTTCAAAATCCAGTTGCGACTGATTTGTCAATTTTGAGGTCGTAGGGGCTCGCAATAAGGTTGTACCACCAGTCTTTGGTCATCGCACGACCAGTCGTGCATCATCGTGCGACAACTTGTTGCACCATTGGTCGTGCCACTGCTCGTGCCACCTCGCGATTGGTGGCACCACTGGTCGTACGACCTTGTGATCAGAATTGCGACTTGCCAAGATCTCCCCCGACTTGTGGCACGACCATATGACTGGCCGTGCTATCAGCTCGGCAAACGTTATAAAAGTGTCGGGATCTAGAGCTATGCTCATTCGGCCGTATTTACCTCTATTGTAAGTGTGGATCAGCTGATGCCTCCCTGTAGACTCGAGTTTACGCTGGTTCGGCTACAGCTGGAGCAACAACAACAGCTTGGCGCTATTACCGCAGCTGCACTTCTGCACCGAATCTTCTGCCATGGGTGCCGTGTAGATTTCTGCTAGCACCGCGGTGTCTGAAACAAGCTGTTTTCGGCCCTTGCCACGTCCTTTTCCTTTTCGTGGAGGCATATCACTGTACTTTCTTTACGAGATCTAGCGAACGAATGACTAGGGCTGATATCAGGCCCAGGAATATATATCCATACGATCGGTGGCACGACCAGTTGAACGACTAGTCGCAGGTCATTACGACAAGTCGTACGATTAGTCGCTGGTCACTAAGACTGTCGTACGATCAATATTAATCGCAACGACTTGTCGCACGACTGACCTTGCGACCGATCGTCACTAGTTCTGGTTGATCGTGCAACCGAGCGTGCCACCAGTCGTACGATTACCTACCACCAGTATCAAGTACTCACGACCATTTCAGAATCAGGACAAATTTGTGGAGACTGGTCGTGCGACTACCTGATCGTGGGTCAATCGCACGATTAAACAGTCGTACGATTCAGTGTGACCGTGGCTTTAGGTGATCGGTAGCAATCGGAGCAACCCAAAGGTCCCAGACTGGTAGCGACTTGTCCTACGATAGATCATGAGCAAGGGTACGACCAGTTACCGAGTGGTTAAGACTGGTCACGACCGATCCCGATTAGTGGTACGACGAGTCATAAGACTTGTCGTGAACACGTGACTGGCACATTGAGAGATACATAGAAGGGGCTAGGGAAACTTGATTATTATAATTCACAGCAAAAGCATCCATACGTGGTTAATTGTACTTGCATGTCCATGGCTGAGTGTATTGGAGGGTTATATCCAACCCCCCCCCCCCAATATAGTGTAAATTGGAGGTGTGGGGGGGGGAGGGGGTTCAACTTGTTTTCATTTTTCCATAATATTGCTTCGTATTTTAGGGAATTCTACACGTGAAATAGCTAGAAACTAGCTACTTCTAAATACCAAATTGTTTTATGTATATTGTATCTCTGGATATTCACAATATAATCTATTTCAAGCAGACCAAGAACAATAAATGCAGTTTACATTTCGATAAATAAATGTTATAATAATATTTCTGTTGTATAAAAAAATAACCAGTGTAGGTGCGTAACTGCAACTATTTTTTGGTCCGACACTCCACCAAAAATAGTGCACCCTCAAACACCATAAATAAATAAATAAACAGATAAATATATATATATATATATATATATATATATATATATATATATATTTATTTATTTATTAAATAAATTAATACGGCCAGTGTTTGCTCAATCACTGCCGGCTCAACAACAAATTTTACGGAAACCTGCTCCCAATTCAGCGATTTCCAATGGCGAATTTTGAGATCGCAGAGATCTTATAAAAACATAATATTTCGGCTGCGCGGCCGCCGCATGGGCTCCTTAGGATACTCGAGCGACCCCTCCCATATCCCGACAGCCATGCACTCCGTGCTGGTGTTGGGCCGCCGTCAGGCGGCTTCTACGGGCCCTGGCCGGACGACTCCTGTCAACTCAGGAATGTTCTTCCGGGGTATATATCCCCTGCATTCAACATTCATGCTAGAAAAGCCCTCTTGTCAGTGCCTAGTTCCGATGTCTTATATATGCTGGAGGCGTGGATGTCGGAGATGTCAGGCAGGTCGTCGGGCGCCGCCAATGTGTCGGGCGGGCATCGACAGACAAATTGACCATCGACCGAAACTCGGACGGCTCCCGTCATTATACCGAGCGTTTGCATTATATCGACTCCCGTTTGTTTTCTGACGGCCGCCGGGCGATTTGTGACCACTAGTGTTCAAAGGGCACTGCCCGAGCCCCGTCCAATATAGGACAGGGTAGATTTTAAGTGAAAAATACGCTCGATTCCGTGGGGGGGGGGGGGGTGTTGAAATGCGGCAACTTTCAGGCGATCCACAAATTCGGCCGGAAGCCGTTTGATATGTGATGGCGGCTTAACGTGGCCCCATGTGTGACCGCAAAGCTAATCCCATGCGACGAGTCGCAGGTACCTGGCAACGGCTAGTCTGGGCCATATAGTCGCAGATATAGTTGAAGGACAGCTCCAAGGTGGGATTATATCTGCGGAGAGAATCTGGTGGCCGTTAGAATTCGTATAACGCTTTGGGTATGCCCGCGTTCTCATCCGAAAAGTAATATATGATTCATAGATATTAAGAATATGATTTTAATTATAATTGTGTGACATATCTCAACTGCATAGGTCACTTGGCACGTCAATTGTTTGATGCTGGAAAACTGGCCTGAAACCACATATTGGACTTTACCAGCATCGCTAAAAATACGTGAGCAACATGCAAAAAGGTTGATAATTCAACTTGAATGGTAGAATTTTTTATTCAAAAAATTAATCTGCAATAATTTTTTTAACCAATCAATTTTATTGAATCTCTTTATTTTTACCAGTCTGATGGTCCCTGTAACCAAATCCCCTGATGGTTTGACTGTTTAATTATCATGAATCGACTGGGCCACTAATTGAGGTTGATCGGTCATGATTCTGTATATCTTCGCTTAAGTAAAACCGTGTGCAGCGAACAGGTAACACGAATATCAGAAAATGGAAAAGTCTACCAAGAAAACTATGTGACGACTGATGCTTGCAACCTCAATCGGTCACTTTTAAGTGAAACAATATCTTAATTGACTTTAAGACATTAGATGTATAATATTAGTTCATACACTGAATGGAACCCGTGCCGCAAAGTGAAATGGACAGGATGACCACCAAACCACACATATAGGACTATGCATAAGAACCAATTTATTTCTTTGATATAGCCTTTTCTTTGTTATATATATATTGTTTTATGTAAAAAAAAATTCTCAGTTTTCAAACATAAGGTGAGTACTTACTTCACGGAAGAGCACATTTGTGGAGAAAATTCTGTCAAAATCAAAGCTTGCTGTATTCCTTGAAATTTTTGATAAAACATTATTTTCCATTACACTAAAGGACATATAACCCACCATGTATCGCTATGTGGCAGTATCTATTTTAGGTAGCAGAGTTTGCTAAAGATCCTATATCTAAAATCAATCCAAAAGTTGTTTAAAATTCTTGATAGACTCCATATTGTAAACCTTTCGCTGATTTTATTATGATTTTGCAACATATTTGAAGATAATTTAAATCTTAAAAGGTACACTATTATAAGCACCCAGAAACAGTAAGCCACTTTTAGTGGACTAGAGATAAAACTATATGATATCATCTGTAAAGTGTTTTTTTTTTTGGTTTTCTTGTACCCTGCCTTCTTGTTGAAAATTGAACTTTTAATTATTTTAGAAAAAAAAGTAACTTGTGTTTTACTTGGTATATAAAGTAGCGTACTGTTCAAGTTAAAAATAAATTTAATGTTAAAATATCATATAAATATAAATGAAAATTTCATAAATAAATATGCCATCAGAAAGCACACGGTACAAGATTTAATTAACATAATGTTTACTTTAAAGTTCTTACATGAATTTGTTTGGATTGGTTGTAAATATAGGCTTTTATAGCAGCTCTGCTACCTTAAACACAAATCCAACAGCCATCCGTTGTTTCAGCCGGTTAATCTGTTTTACACATCAATCAACTGGACCAGTTGTTATAAATCGTTTTTGGTTGTTTTGTATCATTTTGTTGCAAAACGATTGAAACCATGCGAATAAATCAAGGTAACGACACTATTTTATGCAGGCGAAACTGGAGATATGGCTATTTGATATATTTATTTTTCTGCTGCAAGTGTGACGTCATCAGCTGTAATTTTTTTTTTTAGTTAAAACGTTTGCCATGGCGTTAAGTTTCCTAGTGTAATGGAAATTCTTAGATATACTGATATTTTAAAAGCCACAGGGTCGTATAACATTTGCTTTTATAGCGGCTTATATTTCTCAAATATAGAGGTTACGCCATTTTGCAGGCGCCACTGGTTGTATACTTTGTATACTTTATTAAAAAAAAAAAAAAGAATTGTTTGAATGGGTTTATTGAAAAGAACAGGAATTATGAATGGGTGGGCAGATGCTTACATGAACGTGGCTTTGTAGCCAACTTAATCTGCAAGTCTAGAATTACTAGCTACACCCATAGTGGTCTGTCAAAATGCTCATTTCATGATTAACGCGTGTGGCTGATTTGATTTATAGGACAGCTTTAATTATGTTGACGTCTAGGACATCTGATGTTTGAATATGTTACATGTAGTGACAACAAGAACAATACTATAGACGGGAGGTAGCGAAAGTATATAAATTAGCAGTTCCCCGAAGAAAGAAAGTTTTCATTTGATTGATGGTCTGTTTGGTGTGTTTTAAACTTTGCCTGGATGTATACAATGCATATGTTATTATTTAAACAGTCAATTGGGATAGCTATGTACTGTTTAGAACACATATACATCAACAGGGATAGAGAGAGAGAGAGAGAGAGAGAGAGAGAGAGAGAGAGAGAGAGAGAGAGAGGGACAGACAGACAGACAGACAGACAGACATATAGACAGTTGGAGATAGACAGACATGCAGCCAGACGCAGACCGTGGAGAGAGAGAGAGAGAGACAGACAGACAGACAGACAAACAGAGAGACAGACAGAAAGACAGACAGACGGACAGACAGACTCGTTACTCAAAGAGTGGCATACGCATTCTGATCCTGTCAAAAGTTCCTGCTTGAGAATTTGAACAATTCCTGTCTCTGAAATTAAGGACACTCGATGACCCTATCAGGAATCCGAAAAACTTTATGATGACCATGACAAGAATAAATAAAATCTTCGAATAGCTTTAAAAAACTAAGGCAACTTAGCATTTCCTAACTCTATTTAGGACGGACAAAAATACAAAATTGCAAGAGTCCGTCATGTATTTTATTAAGTGCTTGCAGCTGATATATCTGGCCTTTTTGTTGGACTGAATAAGACGATCAGGTACTTTTTTGCTAATTACCTTTTTGCTATTTCGCTATTAAGTCGCTGGTATGATCGATTATCTGAATTGTAGAGACTGTAAAAAATAAAAATTTTGATACTAGGAGATAACAGAATCGAGCAGATAATCGATATAAACATTTCTTCCATTACAGATAAAATAACATGAGATTATAGAAATACCACTGGGTAAATATGATATTTCCTGTATTCTTGGTCGCTATTTGTGCCATTTCGCCCTCTGACATTAAAGAGTCTACGAACAGTGCACAGACAGTCAGAGTGCCTTTTCATCCTTGAACAAAGAACGCCCCTAAAGACTGCAAATATTTTCGTTATTTTTAACAACACGTTATTACCTACATCTACGCTGTCATTTAACATTAATTAGTCCAATTGTTAGCTTTTTTAGTAAACCTTCTATCAACACAAACCATGAGCGAGAAAATTTCTGTTTTAACTCAGCTTTTTTATAAATCCCTCTACGTGATTGTTGAATTTTTGGCCACATAAATACAAGCATGGCGAGCGGGTTTATGGACGGCAGCCAACTTTTACGCAATACAGGAAATGACTCGTTTCCATAGAGACAGAGTTTCAGTTTGGTTTGTGAGTTCACATGTATTCTTTTGAGTTAATTCATCATTACTAGCTTAATGTTAAGATTATGGGTTGTTTACCACAATAAAATGCAACATAATTTAAGACAACTGCAATTAATTCCTCTGTAATGCTTGTATCACGACTCAAGTTAATACAAGACTCAATAGAAGCGCCTACTAAGTCGACGGAAGCCATCATGACCAAAACCGTCAAATATTGGCCGGTAAATCTTGATTCTTGGAAAGCACTGAAGGAAAAACCATAGCCCTATAGCTCCTGAGCTCTCCTGAGCTACGCTCTGTGAGAGCCCTGCCCTACAACATCCTTTGAGAAACTGGAGACTTTCCACTTAACCATAAAATTACGATATTATTGCTAAAAGTGTCGTATCCATGATAAAACAAAGATAGTTTTTATCAAATGCCCATGTAAACATACCAAATCGATATCGCTAGTGTTTTTCAGATTTAAAGTCAATTAGAAGAATATTGTCCTGATAAGCGGCGAAAAATATCTGCTCTTGGTTTCCTCCAGCCACGGCGTGCCGGCAGCCTGTTTCCACCAGAGGTCAATACCGCCACCCTAATATCACCTCTATTAAAGACTCGCCATTTTGGCAAGATTCCTTCCAAAAACAAATAGGGTCAAAACAAAAAGTAATTTATGCATAAGGACACAAATTTGATGCTATTTTTAAAGTAATCCTAATAATTCGAATGATACATAATTAATTGATTAATTTGCTTTATCACAAAGAACTAAAGGGTTAAATAGGGCACTGTAGGTGTTATAACGCAGATATTCATCCAACAGTTTGTAAATGAAGACACATGGAACAGGATGGCCGTCAAGCTGCTCTCAGCTCTAACAACTGACGCTTACTTTATCGTCATCGAGACAAACATATCCCTTTACATCTGGCCATCTCAAGTCGAATTAGAGCCTGAAGCTGATCCTTGTGTAAAAGGACTTACGACCAACACAACAGTTTTTTTATAGCATGTTTCCTCCCTAACAGTTCTGGCAACAATTGGTAAATGATGCTTTACCATAACCGACCGGTTAGTTAACAATCTTCCTTGGACGTAAGTAAATACTTCAATGATTGAATCTGCTTTTCCCTAAGCACCAAATGACAGTCATAAGTCTTAGCGACTTCTAATATCTTTTTTCCACATGCAGACCATGTGGGCCATGTTGCCAACAACATGTGAGCGAAGAGTAGCCCGGAGCCATGTGACCGGGTCAAAAGGAGGTAGTCCTTAGCGTTTAACAGAAGTGATATTAACGTAGCGGTAGTGACCGGAGATTGGCTGGCAGCCAATAGGGTTAACTTGTTACAATATATCAACTGCCAGCGGAGCGGCCGGTCAGCAAAGGGTCACGCAGGTCATTGTTTCTGATTCTGAAAAAGCTTCAAGCGCCGAGGTTTCAAAGTTTTAAACAGGAATCTTGTTTTCATTCTAAAACACAGTATTTAGCTCAATTTTACGGTCATTCCCCCATATTACTATTTATACCCCAGATGACATATGTTTCTTGCTCATTTTTTTTACTTAATATTCGAATAAAGGTAACCGTTCCTAGAAATTAGGATACATTCACTCCTTGAATACGAAATTTTACCGGCAAGGGTTTTAAGTTTTCGTGTTTTCCTGTAGCTCCAAGATTCTGGATACATTTGCCGCATATAATGTAGTTACAAAATCGAAGAATTCTTGCGTTTTTATAAAAACAAATCCATCATGAGATGTTTCATTCAATGCTGATCAGCTTTTGCGAATGATGTTACGATTTCACAAATTAACCCAGAATTTTATTTAGAAATAGTCCGAACGAAACATACATGCTCCCATTCAAATGACGTTGCCATGAAATATTAGTTCAGACCTAACACCTTAATCACCGTATTTAACGGATACGGTATGTGTTTGGTTGGTTTATTCCACTATACCCTTAAGGAACAGATGTAAGGTACGTCTATATACAATCTTATTTAAAAAAAATAAACACTACAGATAAATTATGCAATTTAGACAAATTATTGAGATTAAACGTAGTGGTCTTATCATAAGAAAATCAAAAAGTAAATATGATGCACTTATTAGCGATAATATGTCCGCTGATTAATGGTAATAATGTATTAATTGATTTAAATTTTAAAGCTTATATTTGTGTCAATGATTAACTTTTTGTCAAATATACGAACATTTACATGCATATTTTTAATGGGAATAGCGATAGTGCTTGGATTTTGAATGAAAAAATTGTATGAAATTAAGAAACATGAAAATTGGTTAAATGTCTGCTTACTTAGGTAATTGGTCTTTCCCTGTAGTTGTCCAGTTAATAAACAATTAGCTAATTTGCATGTGTAATGAACAAATGAGATTTAAGGTATTGGTCTTTTCATAAGAACATTATAACTTTAACAGCTGCTAATTATTTCAATTTACGGCTATTTCAATAGTTGATTATTATTTCACTTATTAGCCGTATTATGTGTTGTTTTTCAATTGAAGGCTAATTTACATATTTCTGTTATTTATTAACTATTTTGCATATATATATATATATATATATATATATATATATATATATATATATATACACACTCTAAAAAATGACGTTTCACAGATGTTTTACATGATGTTTAGCATGTTTTGTATGCAAACATGTTTCAATTTTAAACATGTTTCAAAACATGTTTCACCGTTTTTTTCAAAATTGGGTCCATTGAAACATCATGCTATGTCGTTACATGTGTGAAACATGTATAACACATGTTTTAAGACATGTCTCGCGCGGGCAATTACATTTTACTTGTTTTAATCGCCGTTATTTTTTGCCACTGATCACATGACCGGATATTCTCCCAATTCATATGATAAAATGATTGCCAGTGATCGCGGGAAAGATGAAAACTTCAGAGAAAACGGAACGTGATTTTGAGCAATTGCCAGGTCCACCTTTGATGATATTCAGTCTTGGGCGCAGAGAAGGTTTCCTGTAGCAACCCAAAATATAATTTGCCAAAAATTAAAAGGTGAGTCAAACGTTAAATTTGTGAACAGTATATATATTCATAATATCGCTCATAGAGATACAAATATTCATGCTTTATATAAAGTACAACCACATTTTACCTTAAAAAAAAATAATATGCAATGTAAAGTACAAACCACCATTCAAATACAGTAATGTCACTTATGAGACAATTCATATACAAGGGTATGTACAGGATTTTTTGAAAGGTGGGTGGGGGGGGGGATCTAACCTCGGGGGGATTTCCAAAATAAAAGTCCTTACTTTTCAAAAGCTGATGGGATACAGCCCTCTGAAGGGCCAAAAATTCACTGGTTGTCATTGTAAAGGGGGGGGGGGAGTTTCTTGACCCCTTTGAACCCCCAACCCCACAATGCCGTGCCCCTGAATATAAGACTTTCCAGTGCACTTATTCCATGTAAGTCCAGAACACAAGTAAGTTTTTTTACACAAGTATGCAAATTTTTCCCTCTTGTATAAAATTCTGGTAATAGTTGAAGTTTTCTAGTTGAACATATTTGCAGGTAATATATTTTTAATCCTCGATTTAATATAAAGTACATGTGATATTTTACCTTGTTATTGTCAATGCCACTGAATTATTAAATGACAGATGCTTGCAACATATTTTGCTTTTGCTAACCAGCAGCTTTAAATTCCTGAGGGATCTTTGATTCAATTGCTGTAAACATTCATATTATTCCATTAAAGAGGTATAACTTTTAGAGGCCTTATTCTTATATATCAGCATTATGTTACCAGGTGTAAACAGTATTTGAATAAAATGTAAGAAGTGGACATTTTAATTTTATAAAAAAAACCTCCATATAAATAACTGTTATAAATTCTTTTTGGACTTGTGTCAGTATCTAGCTGATGTCAGTGCATTCCATGCAGCTGCATGCATGTTTAAGAACTGTCAGTTATGTTTCTGACAGTTAATACTATTTCATCTTTTTCTCCAAACTGACTATGGAAATAACACAATTTAGCCACTGATAAATTGCTACACCTTTTTCAGAAAGATGTCAAAGAAGATCCATTTTGTACACAAGAGGGTACAGAACCAACACCTGTTTTATCATAGACAATGGAGAAGTGAGGTCAGGTGCTATTTGAGTGACTCCATGAAAATATGTTTAATTGAGAATGGTTCAGTATGGAAAACCTCGTACCTTCGAGGTACAGTACCTCCTCACACTCTATTCCTAATATAACTAACCCAGCACAATACATGCAACTTACCTTATCTTATTGCTGTTAATGTGCGTGACTGCATCTATTGTAAAAGAACACTTACAGAAAACTGTGTATTTCAAATATAATATCCATGGCCATTTCTGATAAAGGTCTGCACTATGTATTCCACATTTTTATGCCAAGCATTTTTAAACTAACGAAAATTTTGTAGAAGCCATGAACTGCCATCAAACTATCAGCATTGCCCATTTTAAATATACTGATATATAAAATATTCTTTTTTTCATCTTTTGAGATAAGAGTTCCTGCCTTTTAAAATGATATGGGACCAGTTATGAGTCTTAGACTTATACATGGTATTTTAAATCACTTTTAATATGTTTCTATACCCACCATAAGTAATTCTGTTTTGATATATGTTTCTATTATTATGATAGATAAGGTTTCGTCTTCAGCACCTGGCTGTAATGTATTTGATCTGGGAAATTTAAGGAGGCAATCAATAATTTCCTGGTAGCTTTATATAAAAAACCTTTAATTGATAACCCATACTGGAAACGTTTCCTGTTCAGTGCATCCTCCAAATTAGAAAGCATTGTCTAAGGAATAAATGTTATCTTTCCAGTAAATTTGTGAGTTGTTTCATCAGAAGCACCTCGTCAGGTTTTCATAATGGTTGCAGTGGACATAAAACGGCAAAGACAAACAACAAAGAACATTTTCTGTGACTTTAAATATTTTTCAAAAACATGTTTTATTTTGTAGACATTTTTGAGACATTATTAAAATGCTAATATGCCTTCGATGGGCAAATGTAATTTTTTTCTAGGAAAACGAAACTTTCTTTTGAAACATATTTCATATAAAAACATGAAACACAGTGACATGTTTTACTTTAAGTTAAAACATGTTTCTTTGGAAAACACATGTTTCGAACAATGGGACAACTACATGTTTTAGGCTGAACAGACGTTTTGAATAGTTACATGTTTTATGAAAGTGAAACATGTCTTAAAACATGTCTTATATGTGACATATTTCGTATAAAGACATGTAACACTGAGACATGTTTAACTCCAAGTTTAAAACATGTTTCTTAGGAGAAAACATGTTTCGAAAAATGGGACAACTACATGTTTTAGGCTAAACAAACGTTTTAAATAGTTACATGTTTTATGAAAAATGAGACATGTCTTAAGACATGTCATATATGCGACATATTTCATATAAAATCATGTAACACAGAGACATGTTTTATCTTACTGTCCATGAAATTTTCTCTGTGTGTGAAACATGTTTTATATATAAACATGTTTCAAGAGGATTAAAAACATGTTTTCGCAGTTGAAACATCTGTGAGTCATGAAACATGCTGGAAACATGTTTAAAAAAATGGGACAAAATGGTGTTTTAAATAGAAACATGAAACATGTCCTCAGTTTTTAGAGTGATATATATATAACAAATTTGGATAGCGATACTGATTGGGAAATTAAAAAGAAATGATATTATTTGAAAGCATTTATTCAGTGTGATTTAATGGTTTGTCTGCTTCTAATTAAGTTGTCCAGTTAATACATAGTTGACTCAGTTGTGGCATGATCAGTTGTGGCTTATTTGGTGCAAAATAATACATCCGTTCATTATTCATGCAAAGGTATCAGAGGCCAAGATTTAAATGTACTACATAAAAAATAAACTTGATGCATCAGTTTAAATTGATATTTTAATTCATGAATAAAAGCATAATTTTATAAATTAATATAACTATGGAACAGAGAATGCCAACTCATATTCATGTTATGTTTGGCTGAACGTGAATGAATATGTGGTCGAAGAATGATAACAATGTTAACCATCTGAGCAAGAACAGTAATAGAACTCCATGCAGTAACGGGTGCTTGATATTGGTCACTCTTTTAACGTGCAAATTACAGAAATGTGGTCAGTATTTGAGCAAACGTCATTGGAAAGGGTGATAAGTGGTTAATAAATTTGACGTTTTATAAATTAATGACACTTGAAGATATATAGAAATTTAAGTGTGCCAGTGTTTTAGAATAAAAGGCTACAACATGTTTCTATTAGAGTTAATTTTAACAGGCCAGAAGATATGCCCTGAAATTATACTTATTGGTTACAGGAATATTAACTTTCAGTTTCAGTTTACAGTTTGCTGTACACATTTAACATATTCAGTAAAAATGTATTCCCTACATGTTATACTTGGATTTCAGATTTGTACAGTGCAATAATTGGTGTCTAGCTCTAGTGATTTAATATAAAAATTTCATTAAATTTGATCAGTTTAATAACAAATTAATAACATGATTTTACGTATATTTTAATACTAGAAATGTATAAGTGAAAGCAAATGTGATCATATCATGTATCAGTCTGTTTCAAATAAAATATTCATGTGATGAAGCTAATTGTTTTAATATTACTTATGTAAAGAGAAGTATAGGTCATGATTAATGGAACGCTGCAAACTTGGAAAAAGTGGACATTTACTTGACCATTTATCCAGACCAGTTCAGTTGCTACTGATAAAGTAAGCATGTACACAATTCATACTCTAAAGGCACATTCAATATAAGACATTAAGATAAGAAATAGAAATGGTGAAAAAAAACTCATGGTAAGGAAACAAAAAAGGTATTAATCCGCATTTTATATTGTACAAAATGTGTCTTTTTAACACATATTTAAACAACTTAACACCCCTTTAGTAGTTTTGATAACGAATGGATGCAATATTATACGCATCATAAACCCACACTTATCACGATTCGACCCGTTGCTCATTACATATGCAAATTCGCCAATTGAATATTCACTGGACAACTTGAAGGGGAGACCAGTTATCTAAGAAAGCAGACTAACCAATTAATCACCCTTCATATATGCTTCAAAGTTACATTAGAAAATACAACAAATATCCATAAAGTATCGCTACTCCCATTGGCATGTAATATATACGCAAATTAGTTAATAAATGACGCATTAAGAAACAATACATTACAGTTGCGGCTTACAAGTGAATTGTTAAGCAACTTTTTCCGTTATCATGTACTTATAATAAGACAACTACCTTTAATCTCAATAATTTGATTAATTTGACTAATTCATCAATATTTTATTAATTAGAAAAACAAAAAGTATAAGATTTTTTTTTATTGAAATACGTTACATCTTATCAAATTTGAATATTTTGTATCCGAAATACTTTACTTTTTCTTTATAATAAAAACAAATAATCAATAGATTTATTTATTATATAACAAATTCCACTAAATTATTCAGAAATGCAAATTTATGCAAATTATCTCATTTTCTGTACAGTACAACATTATTGGTGGCAGAAATTTATTCTACAGGGAAAATTACTCTAGAGTCAACTAAGAAAATTTTCTGTTGGTGATTATTAAATTGTTCTTGAGTATCCCAGGTCTAAAGTGACTATTTGCGAGTGATATATAGCCCGGGTTTTAATATGGCCGCCATTTATCCAAGATGGCGGAAGAAAAAATTGCAAACATCAAATTTTAGTAACATAATGATCCAAAGTAATGAAAAAAGTGTCTGCAAAAATCTGTATTAAAATTCGACAGAAGTCAAAAGTGAGACATAACCGCATACACTATTTATCCAAGATGGTGCAAGAAAAAAATGCAAACATCGATTTTTGGTTACATTATGACCAAAATCTATATGAAAACCGCATATACTATATATCCAAGATGGCGGAAGAAAAAATGCAAACATCGATTTTTAGTTACATTATGACACAAATCTATATGAAAATTCAACAAAAGCCAATATTTAGACATAACCGTTGTAACGAAACATAATAACAACAGATCTCGTAATCATGACCAGCATAAAGTGTGTTACGGAAATATACTAAAAGTCACATTCTGTAACACTAGGCAGCGTGAAATGTCTTGGCGAATGAATAAAAAAGTCAATGCTTTTTTGTTAAGAAATAACCATAATTTATTCTTAAAACAATCCTAACATTGCAATACACTAAATCAATACAATTACACAGTAAAACAATAAAAATGTACAGTACCAGAGTGTCCGGATCCTAGGCTTTTCTGGATACCACCACTGTCACAGCTCAACAAGTCCTTTAAAACATATCATCCAGATGAACAGTTCACATAAATCTTCCCAAAGACCAATACAAGACACGCGCTTATAGAGCGCGCACAGCTTTGCAGTTCCAGATTAGCACGAGCGCTGTGTCTTTACACGCCAGTGTTCACCCAGTACAGATTACATCGAGCGCTGTGTCTCTACACGCCATAGCAATGGACGCCTAGGGCTTGGGCCTAACACGAAACAGAATGTCAACAGCGTACAATAAAAGAGACACCTGTAACAACGTATACACTACAGAACGTGGCCCGTCGTCGTAGACAACCGAAGGAAAACGTGACTGAACGTGCTTGTCGTGGCTCTGCCAGTGGCGTTAATATATCTTCAAGAGGGCGGGGGGGGGGGGGGGGGGGGCGGGGGGATTGACTCGCACTGGAAGGTAATAACAGTTGGGACAACTTTTTGTGTAAACTTATATTTTATTTTCTGTGTTACAAATTTGAAATACATTACAATTAGGGTTAAGGTTGAAGTTTTTTAAAATAAGGTATCATGTTTAACGTTTCATTATAGGTTTATTCTTCAAGAGGACGTGGGATGACTCGCACTGGAGGGTAATCATAGTTAGGACAACTTTTTGTATAAACTTGTTTATTGTCTGTGTTACTAATTTAAAATACATTACGATTAAGGTTGAAGTTTTTTAAAATAAGGTATCATGTTTAACGTTTCCATTATAGGTTAATTCTAAACCAGGTTTAGATTTATAATATTTCATGTTAATTCCAAAATTGAACCAACGGCTTTAATTCTAATCAATTATATATTCAATTTACAATGTTAAGCTTTTTAAAGTCCGGGGGGGGGGTGATTACAATTAGATGATGGTACACCTTTCGGACTCTTTGCTAGCATGAAGACAGAATAAGTACATATTCAGAGGCTGACAACATCATGCGCTTTCTTTTTATAGAATAGAATATCTTGGTTTCTAGCGAGATATCACCAACATGACATTGAGACATCTACGGTGTTCGAACCGGATATCTACAACCCTGACATCCATCGCCTTAACCTCCAGGCATGATCCACTACCTCTGCATATATGCTGTCTTTTTACTGTAGTGATGGAACATGACAGAATAGCACACCTGTAGATACTTGTGCAGTTAACCTGCCATGTTGGTAATATGGTATAGATTATACTTGCCATTAAGCTAACATTGAATTTGCTTTCCCGTTGTTGTCTTAAAATACTTCATTTACTTACATAGCGTACATTTTAAAAATGTAGTACTTATACGTATTATTTAAAAGAAGAAATATTTACTACATTCATTTGAAAGTAGTTGCGTGATGCAAAATTGTAGATAGCTCTTGGCCTTGCACATAAGATAAAACGAATCGATAGTTGGAATTGTGTTTTACCAGAAGAAAAGGGCCTTTGTCCTAACATATCTAAAAGAAATTATTCAGGCTTAGGTGATAAAAACGTTGCTGGCAATTTACAAAATTTAATGTCAAAAACTGTTCTGTTCAGTAATAATAATATTCAGTAATAATATTCAGAAATAATCTATTCTCATTAATGTTCACCTGATGAAGTGAGTGGTATATTACAAGTTTCCCAAGCATTCTGCACTGGGGCGTAAAGCTGACTACACTGAATAAGCAGCGGCTACGCTACGCTCAACTATTCGCTACACTAACTGCTGCATTAAAGCGCGGTTGCCGGTCAGGTTTGGCCACCAGGCGGTACTGTCTCTGCGGATATCCCCCTGCGTTATATTTAACCAAACATATTGCAGATATCACCAGCACAAACGGATGTTCTTCAAAGTACTATGCAGTCACTTTACTCTGCTGTGGAAAGCGCTTGGCAGCACAGACTTTTTTCACCCCATTGGAATACACACGATGCAATCGTCAGCCTTCAACACAGTCTGTATACTGACTTTCCTGAGGTCAGTTATTCCCCACTGTCTGCATATTTCCTGCATTGCGTGCCCCACGAACTTGCTGCGCTAAGCCAATCAGATTTCTTCTACCAGTTCTGCAGATTTTTTTAAACGCAGAGCCATTTAGACATTACTTTTCCAGCGCAAACTGACTAGGTGTTGCCAAACCTGAAGAATCCTGCTATTTCTCACAGCGTTTGAGTGGGAGGTCACCAGGGGGTCACGCGCTGTGTTCAGAGCGTAAAAGCTGACATAAAGAGAAAACTTAACAGAACAAACGTTGCCAGGGCACAGAAGCTGAAAACACAGAAACATTAAATCACCAATCAGATCAATGAAAACTCAAACCAAACTTTGTACTGAACTTTGATGTTATCAAGATGATTAAAATAGAATGCATGTCTAAAACGTGAGGATGTATTATATTGTTCAACCTTGTGGTGTGAATTCGACTTTGTATCTTGTGCCTTGCTCTTCCAGTCATACATCTATGAAAGCGAGCTTGAACACCGGTAGCACCGGCTCATGTGGTTAATAGTAACTATGATATTAAAAACCTAAAAAATTATAATTATTCTGCCTAGTGTTACAGAATCTGATTTTTTTTCTCCATAACCAAATAAATGTTCGTCACGACTACGTGATCTGTTGAGATTAGTTTTCGTAACATAAAATGGTGGGCTCGTCCTGGAGGCTCAATAGTTTTTGAAAATTTATAAGGCTTTGACCTAGACACATTGTTTACAATACATTGTTTACAAGATTTATGTCAGTGGTTTATTGATATTGTTTTAACATCTTAACATGACAGATTTAAAACCTGAGATATTTGTAGGAGATCCCAGCCCTGATCAACTTGAACAGCTGACAAAAGATCAGTTGTTTCGTTTGGGACAACACTTACAGCTAGGTGTGAAAGCTTTGATAAAGCCTGATATCATAGCTAAAATCATGCAAGATCTAGTTAGCAAAGGTTGAATTGAAGAGAGTGACGTGGAAACATAAAAAATGACAGCCTTGCCATGCAGTTGAAATTTAAAAAGTTAGAAATGCAACATGAGCTAGCATTAAAACAGTTAAAATAAGAAAATATAAAAACAAGAGAAGAGAGGGAAGAACATGAAGGGTTAAAACAGTTAGATTTAGAAAAAGAAAACAAAGAGAAAAGAGGGAATTTGAAAAACAAAAAGAAATAGAAAAAGAAAGACTAGAAAAAGAAAGAGAAATTGAGTTAAAACGACTGGAGTTAGAAAGAAAACTAGAACATAGTCCAAGTGCTGCCCCAACTCACAGTTTTGGTGTTACTAAACACTTTAGATTTATCCTACCTTTTCAAGAAAAAGAGGTTGATAAATAAATATTTTATACTTTGAGAAGTTAGCTGAAAATGTAAAATGGCCTTAGGAAAATTGGACTATGCTATTACAAAGTGTATTGACTGGCAAGGCCAAACAAATTAATACAGAGCTTTCAGTAGAAGCCGCTGCTGACTATGACCAGGTTAAACGGCTAACTCTAAAAGGTTATGAGTTAGTTCTGGAGGCTTACCGCCAGAAATACAGAAATTGGGAAAAGCGCAAAGAACTGAACTATGTCGAATTTGCCAGGACAAAAGAGCAGTTGTTTGATCGCTGGTGTAGTTCTTAATATGTAATGAAAGATTATGACAATTTGCGTAAGTTTATTTTGCTTGAAGAATTTAAGCGCTGCATAAACGCAGATGTTAAAAGTTTCCTGGATGAGAAAAGTCCTGAAACACTTGACATTGCTGCTAAATTAGCTGACGATAATTCAATGACACACAATATGTCCTTTACTATCAAATCAAACCAGTCATTCACAAACAAGACTGTAAATCGGTATGGTCAAAAGAAATTTAAAGCGCAGTCACCCAGTACTAGTAGTCCTGATAGTTCAGCAAAGTCCACTGCTACACCTAAGTCCACGTCCAATGTGACTGAATCTAACCATTTTCAAAGAAAAAATGTAATTACTGCAAAAATGAAAGTCATCTAATATCTTTTCATGTAAATAAGGGGTACAACTCCTTTATTGACTCTAGAGTTTGATGCTATGGAGGCCAACGTGCTGCCTGTCTTCAAAGAAGAATCCGTAGCTTGCGGGGTAAAAACCTCATTTGATTCCTGCGAGGAATTTAATAAGGCTAGGTCCTTACAAGACTCTTGCGAGGGGAAGTCCTTTAATGACTCTTGCGAGAGTATTTCAAGTGAGACCAGGTCCTCTTGTGACAAACAGAAGTTTGTTTCTCCTGAAGAAAATTTCTCTGTTGACTCTCATGAGGAGTTTGATTGTAATAAGGATGTAAATTCCTTTGATGACTCTGTAAAAAAAGTTTATGACTGACATTTCAGTGTCAGTTCTTTGTTTGATGAACTAAGGAAGTAGATTCCTCTCCTGACTCTGAAATGGAGTTATTTGAGTCATTCATACATGATGGTTTTGTATAACTTTCAAGTTATTTTTCAGATTCTAACCTTATTAGAATTTTGAGGGACACTAGTTCAGGCCAAACTCTCATGTTAGCAAACACTTTGCCATTTTCTAATAGGGCTTTTACTTGTGCACATGCACTTGGTAATGGTGGGTTTTCACACAAGCACACTTCAGTTCCGCTTCACAGTATACATTTAAGTCAGATTTGATTTCTGGGAATATTACTGTGGGCATTAGAACTACTTTACCCTTTAAGGGAATTCAGTTGCTGCTAGTCAAGGATGTTGCAGGTAACAAAGTACAGCCTGTACCAATAGTGACAGAAAAGCTGTCACTTGATCAGGACACTGATCCTGAAAGTCAGGAAATTCCTGGTTTGTATTCTTCATGTGCTGTAACTAGATCTATGGCCAAAAAAACACACATGAGGATAATGGTCCAGATAAAAAATTCTGGGAGTCACTAGTGACTCGTCTAACGACTCGCCCGTACAGGATGCAGCATTGTCAAGGTCAGAACTTATCGCGGAACAGCATAAGTACCCTGTTTGTTTCCAAGGGCAGTTTCTTAAGATGAACTGTCACAGAACCCAGTTTGTTTCTATGTTCAAACTGGAGTGCTTATACGTAAATGGCGACCACCTGATGTATGCGCTGATGATGAGTGGGCCATCAAACATCAAATAGTAATACCCAAAAGCTATCGCAATGAAATTCTAAGCATGGCACATGAGGCTCCTTTGTCTGGCCATTTAGGTATAAATAAAACTTATCAGAAAGTACACATTTCAATTGGCCTTACCTCAGGAGAGATGTTGTACAATATTGTAAATCATGCCACACATGCCAGATGGTAGGCAAGCCAAATCAGAATCCTCCTAAAGCCCCACTTAGGCCTATTCCTGCTTTCGAGGAACCATTTAGTAGGATTATTGTTGACTGTGTTGGACCACTGCCCAAAACAAAATCTGGACATGAGTATTTGCTGACAATTATGTGCGTATCTATCAGGTTCCCTGACGCAATACCATTGCGCAAAATAAATGCCAAAAGTGTTGTCAAAGCTCTGACCAAGTTTTTTACAACTTTTGGATTACCAAAATCCGTCCAATCTGACCAAGGGTCTTCTTTTATGACTGGCTTATTCCAGCAAGTTATGCTTGAGCTAGGTATAAAACAGTACAGCTCTTCGCCATTCCATCCTGAAAGTCAAGGCGCCCTAGAGCGTTTTCACTAAACATTAAAAAAACATGATTATGACCTTTTGCTATGATACACAGAAAGACTGGGATGAAGGAGTCCACCTATTGCTGTTTGCTGTTAGAGAATCCTTTCAAGAGTCATTGGGATTCAGTCACTTTGAACTAGTTTTTGGGCACTCATTTCGCGGTCCATTAAAACTGCTTAAAGAAACACTCATGCGTGAAAATCCTGATTCTCTATTGCAGTATGTCTCAGACTTTCGCACTAAACTACACAATGCTTGTGTGATTGCAAAGTCTAATCTAAAATCTGCACAAAGTAAAGTGAAAACAAAGTATGACAAACACACTGTAAGTACGACGTTTGAGCCTGGTGAAAAGGTGCTTCCATTACTACCCATCTGTTGCAGACCTCTGCAAGCTAGGTATTTTGGTCCTTAGATTGTTTACAGTGATTTAAATTACATACTGTCAAAACTAGATAGGCGTAAGAAAAAACAACCGTGCCATGGTAACATGTTAAAATCATATTATGACAGAAATAACACATCAGATATTGTACATATAATGTTACTGCTGTTAATTGTGTAAACACTGACCCTGACCCGGTTAAAGTAGATACCGATTGTAAGTGTGATGTAGACATTCAGTGTGGACGTGCTTAACAATCTGGATGCCAAAGTGTGACACCTTACCTCACAACAAAAACAAGACCTCAAGAACCTGCTGCGGAATTATGAACATTTGTTAAGTGACATTCCAACGCGAACTAGTATATTGTGCCATGACGTCGATGTTGGCGAGGCAAGCGCTGTCAAGCGGCATCCTTATAGATTGAATCCAGAAAAGCAAAAGTATCTACAAGATGAGGTCAAATATTTGCTGGACAATGATTTTATTTTACCTAGAAACATAAACTGAGGTTCACCATGGTATTCTTGTGCCAAAACCTGATGGAAGTTACCGTATTTGTACAGATTATCGAAAACTGAACTCTGTCACCAAGACTGACGCGTTCCCAATTCCGAGGTGCGATGATTGTATTGAAAGAGTCGGTAGCTCCAGATATGTTTCCAAGTTTGACTTGTTAAAAGGATTCTGGCTAGTTCCGATGACAGAACGAGCGAAAGAAGTATCCGCATTTGTGACGCCGCAAGGACTGTACCAGAATAAAATTATGCCGTTTGACATGAAGAACTCTCTAGCCAAGTTCTAACGGCTCATCCATATGGTTGTCAAAGACATTCAGGCCTGCGAAGCATATAATGATGACCTTATCGTGTACAGCGACCCCTGGGAGAAACATCTGCAAATTCTTCGCGACCTCTTCGAAAACCTCAGTGAAGCACGTCTGACCATCAACTTAGTAAAATCTGAGTTTTGTCCTGAACAAGTAACATTTTTGGGTCATATTGTAGGGCAGGGTCAGGTAAAACCTGTTGTTGCTAAAATTAGTGCTATTTCTGTATTTCCTTGACCGGAAAACAAAAAGCAAATAATGCGTTTTCTTGGTATGGTTGCATACTACAGGAAGTTTTGTCTAATTTTTTTTCTGCTGTTGCTTAACCTTGAACTAATTTATTAAAGAAGAAACAAAAGTTTGTATGGAATGTTCAGTGTGAAAATGCATTTCAGAATTTGAAAGCAATTCTGCAAAGTTCACCAGTTTAAGTAACACAAGACTATTCTGTACCTTTTAAGTTAGCTGTAGATGCTAGTGATACTGCCGCTGGTGCTGTGTTGTTTCAAGAAGGCAGTAAAATTACTGTGTAATTGTATTTTTTAATGTATTGTAATGTTAGGGTTGTTTTAAGAATAAATTATAATTTTTTTTATAAAAAAACCACTGACTTCTTTATTCATTCCCCTAGACATTTCACGCTGCCTAGTGTTACAGAATCTGATTTTTTTAATCTCCATATCCAAATTGATGCTCGTCACGACTACGTGATCTGTTGAGATTAGGTTCCGTAACAAGAAACATGTAACAATCCATCATCTCCACAACGCAGGTTATACATTGGTTAGCATACAAATAAAGGGAAATCAAAAAGGAGAAATCAGAAATGATAATATAATAAAACCTAGCCAAGTTTATGACATTTTCGTTTAAAAGTGCAGTATTTAACAATTTTTACCGTTTTTACACGTGTTCATACAAGTTTCCCGTTGAATGCACTAATGAAAAAGGCACTTTTAGCACAATTCCAATATGTACGCAGAAGGCAAAGAATCTATACAACTGACAGTTTTTAGCTTCTCACATGTGTTTGTATCTTGCCACACGCATTCAGTCTAAGATAAAAAAAAATATAAGCAAGTTAAATTCATATAGAAACAGACTGGGGGTTCAAATACTTAAAATTATTATCTACATTCAATATCACAAAGTTGGATTATGCATTTTGCACTGAAAAAGGCTTACATGAAAGTAAAGTTGATCGCAAAATCTAATTACATGTATGTAGGTGTCAAATATCCTAATGATTAGTCTTTACTGACATATCAAGTTCATAATTTTATTTCAGATTTTGATTGATAAGTTTCTTGACCCCCATCACCACTTCAAAGCAGTTACTATAATTACTGGCTATAAAAAGACGGAAGCCGTTATTTAAAACAAGCATAAAATATGTAACCGCTACAATAAATGATTTTAATAATTCACGTTTCACTGACCAGACTATAGTCATGAAATAATTTGCATTTATGCAAAGAATTTTATGAGAGATCTTGTGCCAGTAAGCTTGAATTAGTATCTGAAATGTTTTTTTTTTCTTTATATTCCTGACCCAAATCTATTCAAGGAGTTTTTATTCTGATAAAAAAGAGCAAAACGTTAAATATTACTTGCTCCACTTGAATGCTTTAAATGACCTAAAATGATAAAACATCATAAGATTATCAAACCTAAACATAACTTGAATTGGTATTAATTTGGCAGTCTGGATAAAACGTTTTTTTCAAAAGAAGAATTCAATTTTATTTTGGTTCTGATGACAAACTGATTTAACATTTTTCTTCTTTTATATTCTGAAGTCGCTACTAGATTTATTAACGCGATTTTTTTTCTTAACGCATAGATTTAAAACTTTTCCTATGAAAAAAACGATGGACGCTGTTTGTCTCAATGGCCATTTTCCTTATTTTCTGAAAAATCATTTCCCCCATATATCCAGCAGTACACATGTTCCATCCCTGTAATTAGATGTTCTTTACAATATCAAATTTGGTAGGTGTTAGAGTATAAAAACCGGAACATTTAATTATCCATATCCAATTCATAATTAACTCAAGAAGAGGTTCCTGGGTTTTTTTTTATTCAAGCACAAATATGGCATAATACAATAATATTTATCTGTTTAATTTGGCGCTGTCTCTGTTTATTTATCTCAAAAGAATTCAAACATATAACAGTGAATAATGTTTGTACAGTTTATAATTGCATAAGGTTCAGTATGTAGATATTGTCATGGACACAGATGAGAAATTATTTCGTGAGGTAAACAAAAATTGATTAATCATTTTTTCTCACTGAAATGTAATAGCTGTCTAAAGTCTAAATGACCGTATGATGCTTAAATGCATACGACAATTGTATTAAACATGAAACAAATGGTATAAAAAAATTAAAGGAACAGCCTATATAAACGTTTTGCTCTAAAAACAGGAAAGAAGAATTCTTTTAAATGTACGTCTCTGAACTAGACCTTGTATCTATGGCAATAAACCAGAGAGTTTGAATAACCCCTGACAATAAACCGTTAGCTTCCTAATAATAATACTTGAAAATAATTCTTAAAAGAATCTTAAACAAACACCCAAAGATTGAACCTTTCACTCACAGCAAACAAAGAATAATAGGAAAAAATGAGAAAAATAGGAGGGGAAGGACTTCTAATGAATATAAAATGTCATTCACTTTTTGACCCCTTTGATCTTGACCTTACTCAAAATATCATCAAATATGATTCGAGATTAAAGACTAATCATACACTTTCTAATGAGGGCTAATTTGTTCCAGTATATTTCAAACATATGAAGAGATTTTCATTCAAGATCTGCTATTTTTTCATAGCGAGGTAGATGTATAAAAACCTGGTTCTACCCTGATTATTAACCAAAGATTTGTAGCTGATAAATGTTAAAAATAATGTGAATTTTAGACTGATAGCTTGGATAAAACTCTTCATTCTAGAAGGGTTGTATAAAGAAACAAAATTATTTAGGAAAATTTCATGACTTTGACCTTTCACAAAATATCCAGTATGATTTGAAGTTTAAGCATCATCTCTACTTTTTACATGGAGGGTATTTGATGCAATATGCTAAATATTTAAGAAGTTATAGAGATTTTCATTATCCCTGTCCCTATTCAGTGATTGAAATCTGCTGGTTTTCATGGCCCGGATTGTGTATACACACATGCTGTCACAAACAAAATGGCGCATCTTTTTCTACTTGACTCTCCCTGACAATAAACCTGAGAACTGTGGCTGACCATTGATACCAATAATACGTATATGAACATATATAGAGACAGCTTGGGTTAAACATTTCACTCGAGAACAGTTTAAAGAAGCAAAATTGTTAAAGAAAATAAAATTTCGTGCACTGTCGACTCATCTGACCTTGACCTTTCATAAAATTTCATCAAGAATGACCTGACGTTAAAGCAGAAATCCTGCTCTTTCGCATCAGGAATAATTTGTTTCAATGTTTGAAATACTTATGAAGTTTTTGAGCTTTTTATTACCCCAACTACCTTAAATCCTTAAATAAAATACTTTTCCTCACTTGGATCCTAGACTAAAAATTTTATTCACACCTGAGGAAGGGGGATGAGCACCAGAAAGCTAGTGTATAAGAAACTTCACAAAGCTAGTCTTAAAAAATGTCAGCAATTTACATAATTTTGGTAAGTAACAGACTAAATCGGCAATACAAAACTTTATATTAGGGCGGTAATGAGTATCTAAGAAACGTTAATTTGATATGTTTACGCTCATTCACGACAGTGGATTTGGCCGGATAGAGGGAGATTAAGAATAATTAAAGTTTTCACAAGACCAAAGAAGAAACAAAATGAAATATTTTTTGTATAAGAGCACGGATTAATATTATAAATGATACTCTCGCCTCGATCCGTTAAACAAATCACAAAGAAATCACATAAAAAGCACGATGTGTTTTGATTATATGCCTTATATTTCATGAAATCAAGCACGATTTTGTATTCCAAGTTTAAGAATATTTTATGAAATTAGAGTTTTAACATTTTAACAAATTAAGGTTTAATTACCTTTTACACGTGCACCTGAACACTAACTTTGCTCTTGATTGGGTAGTAATATCACATAATTTTATCTAAAAACAAAGCAGATATTAAATCTACACAAAAGGGTATAAAACAGTCCTAACAAGTGGAGTGACAATAAAAACACATTTGGAATAAAACACACGACGTGATACATGTTAACATGGCACTTCCATGTCAGCAGATCCACACAAAACACGAACAAAGCATGATTAATTTATAATTTGTTGCTTCGTGACAATTCCAGTACATAATTTGATACCAGAATGACAATTTCACCCACCATGGCTGGTCACCTGTGTCTCTTGGGAATTGGATACTTTCGTAGATTTGGTCCATGAGAACTACACACTTGATTTTACATCCACCCTCTTCTGAGAAAGCACAAAGAAATTAGTTTTCAGTTGCACTCAGGTGTACAGGTTATGAACTGTTCTAGGGTTTAAGAAACACGAAACTATGCATATGAACTTTTACAACTTGGGGTGAAAATCCTTCCTGATCTTCTGGATAAGGTTTTTGAATGCAGTTAACCATACTTTTTTTAGATTAATGGTGGGAAGTTCCTAGAATATATGAAACACGATCTTTTTTTCGTGACATGCATGCACATCATTATTAGTGGAAATGAACATGAAGCGATGTCAGTAATTTTTTTTTATAAGTTAAGTTTATTACTCTCTCTCTCTCTCTCTTATACTTTGTTGAATCAGATTTTCCTCTGCTATATAAGGGATCAATCTCTCTTTCTTCAGATTAACATGATAAATATATAACATAAGAACTTCTTACTTGGAGTCTTGCCTTAAGTCATTACGAAAACTGCACTGCCATGTCCGTCGATGTTGCCATTTTCCTAACCCTAACTTAACCCTAATCTAATTACAAGGCTCTGAGTGACGGATCCACACCAAAGTCAAGTGCAAATTTCAAAATTTATGGGAATATCAACGTGGTCTTAGCCTGCTTAGCAGTGTGTCACAAAATCCATGGGTGCTTTATAGGGCTGGGTATCGGTCAACCTATACAGGTACAATACGTATTGCGATATAGTATCAGCGATACCCGATACATATTGACGATACGCTTCATTGTTCTAAGAGTATAATTTTTGTAGATAAATTTTTTTCGTTAGCAAATTAAAAAAAAAAACGTAATATTTGTCTCATCACTCACACGCGCCGGTTTGCCATTTAAGCACCGAGAACTATAAATACTAGTGGCGTACCTAAGGGGGGGCGGGGGGGGGGAGGGGCGGCACATTTTGGAGGGCGGCATTTCGGGGAATTAGTATGAGTGGCATAAGGAGTTCCTCAAAAAGTACAAATTTGGATTTTTTGTCCGATTTCAAGTATTTCAAGGATTATAAGCTGAGCAGTGGAACCTCCGAAATTTAGCGAACGATTTGCACATTTTAGGAGGCGGCATTTCGGTGAATCAGTATAATGATTGGCACAAGGAATTCCTCAAAAAATACAAATTTGGCCTTTTTGTCCCATTTCATATCAGTATAATGACTGGCACAAGGAATTCCTCAAAAATACAAATTTGGCCTTTTTGTCCCATTTCAGGTATTTTAGAGATTATCAGAAATCCCTGGCAGCACCCGATAATCACCAGGGGAAAACTCTGCCAGAAGACCAATGGCCCCCGGTGGTGGGGATGGGGTTTCTGTCGTACACATTGTGCGAAAGATATTTTGACGAATTGTTTTGCTCTTTCCTTTGAAAGTAATAAGAAATTCCATTCTCGAACCCTTGAATTCCCAAAATTCCAGGATAATTAAACAGCCTGAAATGACCTTTTTCCATAATTCTTCATACTCTAACATTAGTCTCGTTAAGATACATACGTTTACACTATCGTGTATATGATGAGTACCACCTAAATGCCTGTGTCTTTTGATTAACCAATATGACCTGCATGATCTTTTATGTAACGTGATTAAAAACAATAAACTCTCAGACCTATGTAGGAATTATTTTAACTTTAACATATTATTCTATTATAACTGTCCGGCGGGAGGAATCCCCAAGGCCGCTTAGCCACATGTTCAGTATACGTGACAAGTATCAGTTTTAACTTTTAGAGTTCAAAACTTATATTAAAGATATACATTTGTATTTACCTGTACTGTTAATTCTGTTATTAACAGTTTAATGATCCACTACCTACAGACAATTATTGTATATTATGACAAATCATTTGAAATTAAATTATAATATATATTTAAATTATATCATGACTTGAAATTAATTTAAATACTTTATTGAATAACAAATAGTCATTAGTTCATAAATAAAACCTCGCAAAGTGCATAATCACTGTAATTCTAAAATAATTTTGATGTAGCATTGAATTAAAGTATGCCTTTAACTTTAAGCATATTTTAATTAAATAAAGTCAGTTTGTCCAAACATTGGATTTTTTTGTGAAATGTTAAACATGCCCTGCCTACATATATAGGCTTAACAAATGCATTACGCTTTTTTAGTAAAGACTAAAATGCCTTGCATGCAGCAGTACCTTACATATCTCAATAGCTCTATTAGGTGTACCTGCTGTCATATGCGATAACAAGAGGTGGAATTATAGATGTGACAAGGTATTTTTATGCGTTCAGAATGGAATAACCCTCACCAAATAAAGTTTTTTTCCCCCAAGTTTTTTATTAGGTAATCATGAATCGTGTTTACATGACTGATGAAAGATCAATTTCCCACATTATATGTGTATCCTGCAGTGTAATCTGTTTATAGTTACAATTAATTTGTATTATTCTTTCCTGTTCACTTCATAATGAAATATATTTGTTTGAGCTTCGAGCGATCTTTTGATTTACATAAGCAAAGAGATGTCTGCTCTTTAATATGTGGCGGAAGAATTCCCTGCCATTGAATACATCCATATATATTTTGCGTTGTTGTTAAATACAAGCCTGTAAAAAGGACATTTGACACGATATGTATCAATATGTTATCCAGTTTTGTAATGCTTTGTTAGAGGGGCGGCAATTTCTAAGACCGCCCCAGGCGGCAATGAGGCTTGGTACGCCGCTGATAAATACATTCCTTATCCAGTCGATCAGACATGAATACGAGGTCTTATTCAAGCCCTAAATGATCAATATAGGAAATAGCTTAAGCTTTGTACATAACTCAGATTATAATTTAAGTTAGGTTGTATCATAAGTATCTATATTTGTGAGCAGTTTTTGTGGTTCATAGATTCGACGATACAGCATGCAAAGTGTATCGTAAACTATATAGTGGCGTATCGATTTATCGATAAAACGGCATATTGACAAATGTCAGCCCTAGAACTTTAGCTTAGCAAAATCAAACAACATCCAGGGGATATGGAAGGTGTCAGAACAAAATATTTTAAATTATGCTTGATTTATCGAGGTTACCAGTGTCCCCAAAAAATGAAGAAATTCATGTCCCTATTAAAACTTTCCCCAAAGTTTTTTGTATGACTCGTTTGTCACTTAGGTCTATGATACTATACGAGACAAGGTTGAACTTGGTTCAGTATCACGTTCAGTATTTCAGTAACTGGGTTCAGTATTTGCCGTTCAATACAAACATTCTCTGCTTTATAAACCTTATAGCAATATGTAGTTCTATGTTGATTCCTCATTTTGGTGAATGTACGTGAATTTGCATTAATGTGTCATCCTCATCTCTGTACGTCTCTGTGACTAGCGTCCGGTTCCCATCGGCTCGAAATAGTATTATAATTAGAGTTGCCAATACGACTTCCAAAGAAACAGAATCAGCTGTATTCCAAAGAATGGATGTCATATAATGACATATATGGCGTTCTGCACCTGCCACGCACGTCAAGGTAATAGAAAAAATTCCAGTCAACTAAAGGTCCCAAGTCAAAGGACTTCTCAAAGTTCCCTGGCTGCATAAATATTTAACAGAGGTCTACGTTTTCTACATAACTTCTATTAGGAATACCACATCAATGTGTTTTTTTTGACATGGCATGGTAACCGTATGGGGTTGATTAAAAGATAGGAGCTTGATTATGTTCAATGGGAGGTAAAGCCGATTTCAGTGGGACATGTAATATCCTCTGATAAATTTCCCTGGAAACTTATAAAATTTAATAACATGGATTAGTGTAAAAATCCTTTGACACATATTTCACAAGTTGTGGTCGGAGACCTCAAACCCCCGCCAGGATGATCCTACCCCCCACTGCAGTCGTTCCAGACCTCTTTTGTATTAACCGCAGCTTAGTTAACTAAGTTTTTCGGGGTCTCTATCACCACCAGGGCAGAAAGAATCAGACCAAGAGATCGAAGTGTCGCGGATTTAAAACTTAGAGCGGGATGCATAATGCAGATCTTCGTTCCCATTGGTCTGATTACAATTGTGAGACCTTGCCATACAAAGCAGCGGTTAAAACGAAGGAGATTTGGAACGACTGCAGCATTTAACCGCTGCGTAAGGATTGCATAGTGCCCGGTTTTGATTTATTTTAATATAGACAGGACGGTGACAATCACCAACCATCCCTCAAAGGCTGATGATTTCTTTTACTACCGGTATACCCTTAATTCCGTTATACGACTTGCGACATCCGGATTATAGTCCGTATGTAATATGGCAGCCCCCTTGAGCGGGTTCGAAATTATTTCGAGGTCAGGGTTATGTAATTTCGAAAGAAAATCACTCAAAGTAGAAATCTATCTTCAGAGACTTTGGTGGCCATAAATTCAAAGAAGAAACCGGAGGAGCTTTCTTAGGATGACTGCGCCCTTACCCATGCCGACTTCTGTCGCTCAGACTGAGACTCAGGGGTAGAGCACAGACTCAGCCGCGGGAGGTCGTGAGTTCAAATCACAGCCGAAGAGCGGTGAGATTTTCACGGTTGGCCCCCACCCACGTACCTGTGAAGGTTGTACCCCACAGCCAATGTATCACTCACAAACGAGTGCGTCTTTGGGAGGTTCCTCGGTGTTATGACCCATCAAGGGGGGGGGGTGCGGGGTTGGGGGGGGGGGGCGCTGATCATACACCCAGGACCTGAAGATGCGGTAGACACCGGCCCTGGGTGACCCTAGGATATAAAGTAAAATGCTACCGCCTTGTAACGTACTCCAAAACCGAAAAGGAACTTTGCAGATGTAAATACTGTGCTTAAGAATTAAATACGTTAGCATTAACAACAAAGGCGGTTACCTGCAAAAAGGTACTCAGAGGTCTAGCTATCTCTAACTTTCCATAAATCAAGTGAAAAACGTGATGCTCCAATATGGCGATGACGGTATTGGTCTCGACGAAGTCCTCACCAAATATCTACACGCGCTGAGAGATTCCGCATTTGTAAATACTACTGTGTATATTTTAAATTTAAAACATCACAGGCATTTCGTTTGACATTTTCAAAGTAAAAAGCTAAAATGGTCGTGGTAACTTGTTTTCCTCAGTAAGAGGTTAAAGATCTCTTAAAAATCTTGTGATTTTTTTCATATGTCTTCAATAAACAGATTCGATTACCAGTTGATGTTTAAAAGGATAATGAGAAGTGGTACTCGATCCACCGACCTTCTGACGTCACCCTGTATTATTGCAAGGGAAAAATTGGATTACTGTCAGTATGAGAATATATTGGTAACGTCTCTGTTGCTATTTTCAGCTGTTTGTTATAATCCCCATATCATAAAGGTGTTCACTTTCTTTGCCAAGCGATATCTTTAGTTCAAGGGTAGTCTTCATTTCTCCTTTACGTGTATTTACACGGATCGTGTCAAAGTGGCTGTCCTTTTACATGTATATCTTATAAGCATGTATCAGTTCAGTACACCCACCAAGTGGCTCTCTCGTTTATTTCATTTTATCAAAAACATTATTTATCACTGGCATCCTTTGCTCAGGAGCAGTTGGTTTTGCCTTTTTGTGAATTATGAACGTGTGACTTTCGTTATTTTGGGGAAAATCGGTATACTAATTTCTTTAAACAGGGTATGCCACAATATACACTTGGCAAACTAACTTATTATATCTATCCCGCGTTATCAAAATACGCCATATTGGAATGACTGACATCTTATTTATCACTGATTGAATGGCTGAAAAAATCCCAGATTTCTTATAAATATTAGTCTACAGAAACAGAAATGATATTCCCGCAAGTATGATTCCTTTTTCCACCCCATAGAATAAACGGATCAACTGGTGTGATTCTCCAAATTTGGCGTTCAACACACTTTTAAGAGACCATTTTGTGGAAATCCAAGATGGCTTCCCATATGGCCCAATATGCTTCTACATAGACTTTTGACCGCTTCAAAAGGATTGTCATCCATAGGTTTAAGGTAGTATCCCTGTTCGAATCCCATATATCTAAATTCAATCCAAAAGTGTTTTAAATTCATAAAAGACCCCATAATATATACATTATTTTAAACCTAGTACTGTGATCTTTGTGATGGTATACCTATTTTTTAACGTTTCATTCATTTTCACATGATTATGTGACATAAAAAAATTAAACATAAATCTGCTTTTTAATGAAATAATTATAAACTACATGAAATATCTAAAAAGTGTTTTTATTTGTTATTCCTCTATTATGGTGTTATCTACCCCAAAACAGTAATTTTATGTTTTATTCAAAATTTTGTTGAACGAAATTCAGATATAGGGGTTTCAAACAATGATATTATGTTAAGTGCATAGATGGCTCATAACCACCTAATGTCTCTTATCAATTGAATGAAAAGTCTAAGTAGACAATATTACTTAAAAAGTCATAAAAGGCAGAAAACATAGTTTATAAATGATCTTGACTTCAAAACAAGAACGCGTTGTACAAGAAATATGAACATGTTTGTTTTAATTTTCTTTGCTGCACATTGACTCAATTGCCATCTATAATTATAACCTCTGCCTTGAATTGGTTTGGCTGATTCGCCGCTTCACAATTCCCGGTAAAAGGAGCATCCATGAATGTGTTTGTAGTGTTCGAGCAATACATTTAGCTTTTGTAGCTGATACAGAAATAAATTCCACATTCCGACGACTTTAATGATACTTCGGTTATATTTAGAAGTAGCTGTGTCACATAGCTGCTACGGTTGAACCACGCGGCACTGGAAGTGTTACAAAACAAAAATTGATCCAAATATGTATTGATTATGTATGATTTATAACCATACACAAACCAAGTCACATAGCAGAAAGGAAGGATATCCTAAGGATTTTCAGTATAAAAACTACTATACAAATCTGATTTATTTTATGTACGCCCCTCTATGACGGAACGTATTATGGTGTACCCATGGTCCGTCCGTCCGTCCATTACCTTTAATGACTTACCGGAGCTTCGATGGCTTTTAAAAAATTCACCATAACTTCTTACCAATATATTATCTTTCCCGAGTTCGATTCTTGGCAAAATACACACATGAATAATAGGGCTGTATCAATATATCGATATATCGATACGAATCGATACACGGCGTCGATACGATAACCGAAATGCGTTGCATGCTGTATTGGTCGTATCGATTGATTGCTAAAGAATAGGGATATAACTCTTACTTTAATATAACCATGACGATTTATAAATCTAAATGCACTGTGTATTTGTTGCTTTGGCTTTTAAGACCTGTCAATAGATGTATATACGCATGCACGTCAGTACTTCCATAACAAACAGGTACATGTGAGCGATGAAAAAAGAATGATACTGACGTTCCTCTTTATTAATGAAATTGATATTCACATGACATATTGTTATTAGGAATAAGGTACATTCACGTATATTTCCTCTCTTTATATATATATATATATATATATATATATATATATATATATATATATATATTAATTCTATGACCTCAGCAGGGCACCTTTTCGCTTATGATAAATCATTTAATCTCTATTTTATATTTACGTAGCCGGTCAAAGGTTACTCAGAACTCCCGCGTTCGACAATAGATGTAAAATAAATGGTTAATGCCTCGGGACAATCCTGTACAAACATGAGAGTGACTAATGGGATTCATATTCACAGAACAAAACAGTGTAAATACATGACATAAAAAATAAAGCCTATATGAACCTCCCCACCAAATGCAATGAAATAGTGTTTGTGCATATGGGGGGGGGGGGGGGGGGGGGATGAAAAAGGCTTTTTGTTAGTCTTGATAAGATAGATTTTGATAATCAAAATCAACTGGTCTGTTTATTTATTTAACATCAAGCTTAAGCTGCTAAAGAGCATAGCATACTAAAACGTGGTATGTTAAAATAAAGAAAAAACATATAAAAACAAGAAACAGAACTTTTATCTAGAAATGATATACAAAGAAAAATGAAAAGTATCGTCAATATGTATCGGTATCGAATTAACTGTATCGCAATACGTATAATACGATACACAGCCCTAATGAATAATAAGGTCAGCTATCACAAGGCTACTTTGTGGTGTCGCCGCGGTAACTTACCAAGAGTATGATGGATTTTGATAAAAAGCAAAAGAAATATTAATCAATAAAATATCTTTAGTTTCGATTTCGATTTCCAGCAAAATCTATGCATATTTAATGAAGTCACCAGACTTTTTTTTGGCGCCGTGATGACTTACCAAAAATCTGATGGATTTTATGAAACTCCTTATGAATATTGACCAATACAGTTTCTCTACTCAATTACATGCTCAGCAAAATCCACGCATACTTACTGAGGTCTGAGGTCACAAGATATGCGACGGGCGTATTATATACCAATTGTGGTGCTCTTGTGAACTTATCATATGTGGTACACGAAGTAGAATATCTATAAAATATCTA
This sequence comes from Sipunculus nudus, assembly GCA_026874595.1. NCBI lineage: Eukaryota > Metazoa > Annelida > Sipuncula > Golfingiida > Sipunculidae > Sipunculus > Sipunculus nudus. The sequence goes on along the minus strand of CM049306.1, from coordinate 32,776,222 downwards.
AGTTTCCCATGGGAGAGACCCAGTGATGTTATCATTTTGCATTATTCTTTTGTTAGGAGGGTTCAACGGCCCGTTGCTGGCAATCTCTACAGTCCCAAACGGGCATGAAGCGCAACAGCTTCCAAACGTTAATAAGAAAGATGATAAAAGAAGCATAGAAGTTGCACAGATTTGAAGCTCGAAAATTTAGAAGTTCCTTGTACATTTAGGTTTTGCAATGGCGGTTGATGGCTATTATGAAAACTATGATTTCTTAAATTATGCATTAACTTTCAAATGTTTGCTTGGGGTAAACTAACCGATACTTAAGTCTTATAATAATAATAATAATAATAATAATAATAATAATAATAATAGTAAAAAGAAGAAGAATAATATTTTATTTTGTAAAGCGTAAAATCCACAGTGTTGTGCTCTAAATTGCTATTACAAGCAAGCATTTGCATAAAAATGACTATAAGAAAAAATCATTAAATAAAAATTAAGACAAACATTTAGATATTACTTAGGCTAGATAAAACATGCACATAATCCATTGATATACATTAACTATGATACTAAACCAATAAAAGACATTAAACCAATAAAAGAATAGTAAAGGCATGGAATTGAAAATCTGCACATATGCAAAATCACAGCTAATCGCAATATTGCACAAATAAGTATGTCTTGAGCATTTTTTAAAAACGGTAAGGCTCTCAGCTTTTCTTAATTCTAAAGGAAATGAATTCCACAAAAGTGGGACCTGCCACACAAAATGCTCTTTGAGCAACCATGGAATACTTTGTATGTGGGAACAAAAAGTAAGTCATGATCGGCGGATCTGAGGCATCTACCTGGTGTGTACGAATGAATAATATCTTGTTAGTAGACCGGGGCCATGCGATGTTTGGTCTTGAAAAGTAGTATGTCCACCTTAAATTTAATACGCTAACTTACAGGGAGCCAGTACAGCTCCTGCAATACAGGTGCAATATGATCATAATTGTTCTGAACTCCCTGAAGCCTCTGAATTAATGAAGAAGATGGATTCCCCAGAAGTAAAGCATTTCCATTATCTAACTAGGTTGTGACAAAAGCATGGATCAGGCGCTCAAGAGAGCGTTGATTCAAATACGCTTTTATTATATAAATGTCGTGGAGATGCATGTAGGCCACACGGCATATGAGGTTCACATGCTGCTCCATGGTGGAGTGAGAATCAAAATAAACACCAAGGCTTCGAATCCACTGAGATGGTGGAACTTTATGTTCGCCAGTTAGAAGATTTGGACATTTGATCTTTGTCGCCATGTGTTTCGGTGTAATCAGTATCACCTCTGTTTTATCATCGTTCATTTTCAAGCTGTTGTTTGCCATCCACTTACGTACTAAACCAGCAGTAGCCTCCATATATGTGAAGTTATTGCTGAGGTGCTCAGGCCTTGAAATCAAATACAAAGTAGAATCATCAGCATACATATTATAAAAACCACGCTCATGAAGTAAAGTACCTAAGGGAGCAGTGCAAAGAGTAAAGAGGACAGGTCCTAAGACAGAGCCCTGGGGCACACCAAGGTCCAATATTTGCAACTTAGACTTAATCCCTTCAATCAGAACTGACTGGTTACGTTTACAAAGATATGATGCAAACCATTCTAGGGCAGTGCCAGTAACTCCCATTGACCTTATATAAACCTTTCCATTTTCAGGTTTCTGTCGTCTAGCCAGCGTACAGGGCGCGGGCACCAGATCACCTTAGTTCGAGTGCCGGTTTCAGCAGAGGAGCCATTGGAATTTTTCATGGTCGACAACAAACCCAGGCCGTGCTAACTCCTCAGTGGTATGAGTGAAATAGCGAAAAGACTTCCTCTCTCATTAAAGAAACATTGGATGTTGTTTTAACGTAGCAAATCACACTGCTGCTCATTAATATCCTCAACTTATGAATAAGGAAGTAATAAACTGTGGATAACTGAATAATATATTTGCTAATGAATAAAAAATATATGAACATTGAAAATTAATCACGAATAAGTAGGAAAAGAAATAGATTAAATGACATGTTGCAGCTCAGCTGTGGGGCGCGCATTGCGAGCGCCCCCTCTGGATCCGCCACTGTTTTGTTCCATTGATTGCGTTCGACGATGCAAGCTTATAGTCCTGAGGCAAATCCTGGAATTGTAAGTTTTACTGCATCCCCGTCATTATTAGGTTTGATGCCATTTTCTGTTAAGGTAAATCATAGAAATGATATTTCTAAACATTTCCCTCTGGAAAAGTGTCCAAAAAGCCTAAAATCGGCAATTTTATTAAGCAATCTCGGTACAGATATTTTCAAAAATAGAATGAGTTAAAGGGTAATTATCAGGAGCATTATTATGCCTATTCTTTCACATTAGTAGTTCAGTTTTGCTTTATACAAATTCTCCCAGCAAAATATTCCCAGCACACAGTCTCAGTACCTTGCTTACAGCTTTTTTAACACCTTATTATGGCTCTGCGTGTTTGTAAACACAGTCCACGTGTGTCTGCTTACCATAAAAAGGCCGCGTGACCGGAGGTCTAGTTGTGAGCCGGAAAGCTCGGTGTTTTACGCAGCGGGATCATGTACTACTTTTTTTGGGCCAAGTCAGTCAGTGCTTCTCATGATTGATTAACATGTGTTGTGGCTCTGCGATGCAGTGATCGCGCCCGGTTCACTGTTTTTAACCCTCGTTTACAGGAGTACGCAAACGGTTTCAATGATATATTTTGGACGGTATTGATTAATTTGAAAGGGAAAAGCTGTTAATTCAAGATGCTTTATTGGTGATTGGGTCACTTTACTGTTCAGGGTTCCCCCTTGGATATGGTTATTTGGTGAAATTTGTAGTGTTAAGTAAAATCATACCCAATACTTTACCTGATTTTGATAATCCATTCAAATAAAGTTTAAATTTTAAAGTTTGAAATATAAGGTGGCTTATAATTTTACAACCTTCCCGTTATTTTTGGTGTAATAAAAGGCAATCAAGCTAATGAGCATAATCGAATATTTTTCGTCATTCGGTTCAATTCAAGCCTTATACGTCACAATATATATCAACTTAATGTAATTAAATAAGTGATTATTTGTTTTAACTAGGGTATACATTGCTTTGGCGGCCAAACAAAACTTTCATGTGTACATCATCGGTATTTATAAGTTGCATTGGGAAATTTGTGTTTTCTTTAATTTGACTGAGATAAACTTACAAATGACTAATTTTAGTTTTAGCCATTAGTTTTAAAATAAAATTTAAAAGGTAAAAATGTCACGTAATTTTTAAAGTTTAATTAAAATCGTAAAAGGATCTCTGTAGAGTCAGCCAAAACAAGAACAAACCAAATAAATTGATATATTACATCACATTTCTTCTTTGTATCCTTGAACTTGTAGCATTTAGATTTATAACTATGCACACAGTTAGGATGTATATATGCATTTTTTTAAAACAATGGTCCAAAGTAAGGTTGCACCCATGTCACTAATATATAGTGACGCCTCAAATTAATCGCTTATATAATCCGCCACCAAAGTATGAAATATAAACTGGAAAAGCAACCATACTGGCTAAAACCTTTGAAAGACAAATTAATTTTAGTTTCATAATTTAAATCTGAATATGAGCGTTTGCATAAAAAGGTGTAAGTAGATAACTACTAATGGTTCTGAAATTAAACCATTTAAATTAGATTTTATACTCGTCAGAGGGACCGGCGACTCCGGCTCTGTCATTCACATTTTATTCAAATGCACTTCTTGCTTATATTCTAACATCTGGCAGAGGTTCTACACAAAAATTTACCAGGCAAAAAGTGTTCAGCGAAACTGGGACAGAATGTAATTGTTTCTACCTTCCATTTCGTTTACAATTTGGAATAAAATAAAATATTGTATGCATAACGTTTTAATAGTTTTTATTTAAAGCATTTTAAGTTTAATTTTCATTCTCTACATATATTTTTGAAAGTCCCGAATTAATCAGAATCTAAGCCCGGATCCCGGTTCAGATTCTGAACACACATGAAAGTTTAACTGAGTTAATTCACACTTACAATTATGAGCTGGATCATGCATGGGTCTGTATGGCTGTAAACCTGATATGACTGGAGAAAAAGTTTGGCCCGACGTGAATCCTGATCGGGTTCTGGCAAAACCTAGGTCCCTGTCAGGATTTCGTCAGGATGGCATATATATATATATATATATATATATATATATATATATATATATATAAATATATATATATATAAACAAACACCTCTCTGACGTGGTGCGTCAACATCCGAAAGTTACTTTCTAAAGGGAGACTGACCCAAATGGCAGGGGGGGGGGGGGCAGTAAGCGGATGCGAGTGGGGAGGGGGTGGGATGAGGTGTAGGGGACCACGGTGTGGTAAATTTTGAAAAAAAAATGTATGTACACTACTGCATTCTGGTGCATTTTTGCTTTTATTGGTCAATGCTTACTAAGAAAAAAAAAGAATATCAACATTGCAACATTTTTTTTTGCACCTCAAATCCCAGGGAGTGTGTGTGTGTGTGGGGGGGGGGGGATGGGTAAATACCCCCATTCCCTTTATTGACGCCGCTGGCCAAGAAATAACAGTATTTTAAACCATTACATTGGTTGTCTGCTCGCAAAATGATCTATCACATGATTCAGTAATAACTGTTGAAGAGTGTTCCGATCAGGCGTTTCATATAAACAAAACTTGTCTTTGTTTTATCTTCTAGAAACAGCGCTGGTTAATTCCAAGCACGCAACACATACAAACATCATTTTAATGCGACCTGCTTGTTATCCCTACAGACATCCTTTCCGAAACAATGAAAGATGAAAATAAAACAGATTTAAATAAAAATGATCACGTGCTGTGACGTTCCCACATATACTGATATTGGTTAATCACCTACAGACAAATATGTCCATGAAGAGTTGCCTTGGTCCAATTATCCGTAAACAATTTTCAACCGCTTGGCTTTTCAGTACGGACTTCAGAAAATTAAAGTTGTCGGAATATAACATCGGTGAATCGATTCTTAATATATATATATATATATATATATATTTATATATAGGTAAACTCCTCTAAGCAGGACACTCAAGGAACTGGAGGATTTTGTCTGTATAAGTGAGTTTACCTGTTTAGAGGAGTTTGGCATATTGCGTCAATTCTTCATTTAATGTTACTGATGTCCTCTGTTTTGATTATGTTTACGCTTAATTTGGAATACATAAATTTTCTCTCAGTCATTTTCAAAATAGGTTAAATATGCATTTGTAATTTGTAAAATATTATTAATAAAAAAGGAGAGACAAACACTTTCTTTCTCTGTTTCAACTTCATCAGCTAGGCCTCATACACTTACTAGGCAGTTTCACTTCGACGTACCATGCTTCATCTTCTAAATAAGCATAGTTCATGGATGGTTGCACTAGATATATTGAAGGCTGTATATTGACAGCATCCGGACAGCATGATCATTTCTCAAATGAAAGTCTTCACAACGCATTCTCATTTACAACTGTGCAAACTGTCGCTAACTAGATAAGGCTTCCCGGGCCAGACGCCGATCACAATGCACGAACTTTAGTCTTTAATGTTAGTCTTGTCAAATGAAAAGCTGTTTGAAAGCTTAGGTTTATATTTATGATTGACTGGCCTTAATAATAGATTTATAGAAATATACATAATTTTAGACTGTATATCAAATGTAACATAACGATGGTTCACCAAATTACGCTTGTACTTGGGTTACTAAAACAGGTCACACGAGGTCACGACTTCAGATATATGAACAAAAAAGAATCTGCCCGCTTTAGATGGTCGTAATATGTACTGGATACACAGGCGAAACTGGAAAGTTTGTCCGTTGTCCGGGATAGTGAGTTGTCCGCTGTACTGATTTTACGTTAAACATAATATAGGGGCAAAGGGACTGTGATGACTGTGATTTAATGTCCGCATTAGTGAGTTGTCCGCCTTACTGAGATGTCCGCAAGTAGGAGTTTCACTGTTTATATATATATATATATATATATATATATATATATATATATATATATATATATATATATATATATATATATATACATGGTATAATTTGTAGCTTAAGTATGATCTATTTACTTTGAATTTTAATTTGACCCATTATATAAACGTAGAATACTCCTTGCTTTTAACAGAAGTGTCTCTCTGTATTGAATACAGTGCAGAATGTTGATATAAATAAATAAACGCAGCCAGGCCGAGATTATTGTTATAATGGCAAGAAAGTGTCCGTGTCGATTACTAGCCCCAATTGCTTACCAATCTGGTTCACTTTATACAGATTATGAAACATCCAAAACCTTGTATTTTCATAATTTATTTGGTATATATATATTTTTGTTAAATATATTTTATTATTTTAAATATATCATGCAATACGCATTTCATTCATTTGTGTAGGCAATCTCATCAAATACATTGTACAGAATTGTATACAAAGCACATTTACTAGATATTATTTTAACCATACTTCAAGTTTTAAATGCTGTAATTTGCACATGCTGTATATACATATAGTATGCAGTTTATATATATATATATATATATATATATATATATATATAAATATATATATATATATATATATATATAGTTACATGTACATGTTTATTATGCGCCTGGCGTTCTGATCCGTGTTAGGGTCAAACCCTGGGCGTTGAGTTGAACCGTACTAGTTGAACCCCGGCTTGTAGAGACACAGTGCTCATTTTAGTTTAGAATTTTTGGGTCTATGGGCGCGTGTGTATTGTTGTGTCTTTGGAATGTTCGTGAATAATGGACGTTTCTGGGCTTCTGGTGAAAAGGCTATAAATAGGGGCTGTGTTTTTAGCCGGCAGAGAGAAAAATACCAGCGGACACGGAAGAGTGTGACTCTCTCGTCAGAGTTTTTCGGAACCTTTCCGATAATTGCAAAACTTATAAATATTCTACGGACTTTTACAGACTGTATACGATTAGTCCTCAGTTTGCCTTTGGGATTATAACCAGAACTTCACTTTTGGATTACAACAGATTGTCTTGTTACAGGTGCTCTTTTATTATGTGACACGGGCGTAACTCCTGTTGTGGCGCTCGTGTCTGGCCGCGTAGTACATTCTGTGTTTAATCCGTACTGGTTGAACTCTTGCTGTTATGCTGGCTTGGGGCGAGATCACGTGTACACAATGGTGCGTAGAGGCACGGTGATGTCTTTCTAGAGAGTTCCTGAAACGCGTGTTTACTGTGATTCCGCATGATCTTATAGACTGTTTGAGAAGTTGAAAATTTTCGGCTTTGGGTTTGAAGGTATATAAAGGGACTGTGTTTTAGAACGGAAGGGCAGAGAGAGAGAGAGAGCAGCAGCAGAGCAGATTCCAGCGGACGCAGAAGCGTGTGTCAGGACATTATCCGACGAATGCGGCAATTATAGATTTTCAAAGACTTTCTCCTGGATTTTATGCATTTGGACTTCAGTTTACTTTCTGGGTTGTTGCAAGATTTTTCCACTGGACTGTCATTCTCCGAGAGTTTACATTTAAAGGACTTATCATTGTGATGTGTTGGTATCCAGGTACTGTGCACATACATTATTTTCTCTGTGATTGTATTGACTTATTGCTGTACCGCTGTTTTACTGAATAATTGTATTGATTTAGTGTATTGTAATGTTAGGGTTGTTTTAAGAATAAATTATATTTATTTGATAACAAAAAAACCCACTGAATTCTTAATTCATTCCCATAGACATTTCACGCTGCCTAGTGTTACAGAATCTGATTTTTTTTTATCTCCGTTACAGAATTTGTGTTCATCACGCATACATTATCTGTTTATATTAGGTTCCGTAACAGTCTGTTCTCTCAGAAGTTTACATGAACTGTTCATCTGGATTATTTGTGTTAAAGGAATCTTGTTGAGCTGTGACAGTGGTGGTATCCAGAAATCAAAGCCTAGGATGGGGACACCCTGGTACTGTACATTTTTATTATTGATATACTGTGTAAATGTATTGATTTAGTGTATTGTAATGTTATGATTCTAAGAATATCTTTATTCTAAGAATAAATTATAATTATTTGTTAACAAAAACCCACTGACTTCTTTATTTATTCCCCTAGACATTTCACGCTCCCTTATGTTGCGGAAACCGTTTTTTCCGTAGGAATATATCTGCTTGTCACGATTACGTGATCTGTTGTTATTAGGTTCCGTAACAATATATTTATATATTCTACATATATTATAGTTATAATGGCTGGATAGTGTCAATGTCGATTACTTGCCCCAATTGCTTATCGATCGGGTTCTCCATGTACAGATTATGAATAATCAAAACCTTGTTCGAATTGCCGAAACAGCTTAAGATATTTCGTAATCTTTTACCATATATCCCGCAAGAGACATCGTCTGCCGTGACGATTCTATCACAGACATTTTGTTGTCAGGGCAACCAACGACCACATAGAACCTTTTCATCACTATCAATTATTTTCTCAATTCTTGTCAGAGCCAACAGCAATGTATCGATTCTTGTCAGAGCAATCGACAATCTTATCCATTCTTCTCAGGGGCATCAAAATCATATCATATGGATTCTTGTAAGAGCCATCGACAATCGTACCGATTCTTGTCAGAGGTAACACACGCTTTCTTGTTTCAAATTTCCATAGTCATAGGGAATATTGTAAGGAAGGTCAACATTACCGGGGGGGGGGGGGGGGGTTAACCTTAAACGGGGGCAGCTCGAAGTGTTTACACCGGCTCCACCCAGGGATTTCTGCTTGAATGGGTACAGGATCAACATTATTTAGGCTAAAAATTATCAAATAAATATGTGTATTTGCATATTCAAGCGACCTTTGATACAGAATTATAGGCATATTTAATGTTTTACCGCAAGTTTAATTGACGTGTTTCAAGAAGTCTCACTCTGTTTAAAGCATATAGAAAATTTGGTTCATGTTGAAATTTAGAGTCTCTAGGGAAATTTAGGGCAATCTAGGTATCTCTTTCTTTGACGAATAGTTGTCTCTCTCATTTCTAACTACAGGGGTACCTCGAGATCTCGGACCTTTTTCATCTCGGTCCACATGAAGTCGGACCATTTCAGATCGGACCATTACGATCTCGGACCACTGGGCCAACGATCTCGGCCGCTTTGTATCTGCTCACCACGACCTGGGACGACTTTGAGATCGGGTAACTACGAGAGTTCGCCTCATCAGCTTGGGGATCGGCAGGTATCATTCATTCTGATCCTTCTTTCATTCAATCTTTCTTTCATTCAATCTTTCTTTCATTCAGTCTTTCATTCAATCAATCCTTCGTTCGTACAATCTTTCATTCATTCTGATCTTTCTTTCATTCAATCTTTCTTTCATAAAGTCTTTCATTCATTCAGTATCCCTCTGATTTTAATCTTTTTTTTCATTAAATATTTCATTCAATCAATCCTTCGTTCGTACAATCTTTCATTCATTCTGATCTTTCTTTCATTCAATCTGTCTATTATCAAATGTTTCTTTTATCCATTCTTTCATTCATTTAGTCTTTCTCTCAATCAAATTTCTTTCATTCAATTTTTCTTTCATTAAATCTTTCATTCATTCTTTCTTTCATTTGATTTTTCTTCCTTTCGTTCTTTATCACACAAACTCGAATACTTCAATACACGATCAAATGCACAAACTTTAGAATAACATTTATATATGATGATGATTAAGACAATATATGTAGCGTGTGATTAATGATCGAAAAAAAATGATAAAAAGAGAGAGAGAGAGGCAATAGGTATGTGTGGAGTAAGCAAGGGTTTTTCTTGTTTTTACAATTAGCTTTAACATGGTTTGAAGACAGAACATATATATTTGACAACGACATCATGAGTCCGATCGAGGTCTTAACGGGTCCGATAAAGTGATCCGAGATGGTACGTAATGTGGTCCGAGATCGTCGACCCAGTTGTTCGAGAATATACTAAGTGGTCAGACTACGTGTGGGCCGAGATGTAAAAGGTCCGAGATCTCAAGAAGGCAACTCCAGATAGGCAGTCCTCTCATTCAAGCAAACGTCTACTTGTAAACGCAGTTTGGTATGAAACAAAATAATACAACTTTGCGTTAAGGGAAACAAGGAAATTTTGTTGATATAAGATATAAATTAGAGTCACAGTTTATTTACGTTATTTCATAGCTTGTTTTTTTTTTACAAATTTTTCATTCAAACTATCTAACCATGCATTTATTGTCTTTTATCGGTACTTTTACATTCAAATATTAAGTCATAATCAGTCTGTAAGAAAACTATTTTCTGCATATCCAAAAGTTAGCAATTCTTCAGTGTTTATACCGAGAAATGGTTTCTTATTTATTGCTACAAATAGCATTGAGTAACCTGTCATGTGAAAACACTACAGCATAAAATGTGACATTTTAGGAGTGTATTTAATGTTGGTATATTTTGTGAGAGAAAACATAGGAATTATTGATTTCTGATGATATTAAAATGATTTACGAAGTGAAAATTGTCACTGAAATGAACATTAACCCGAAAACTTTGTCAGTTTTAGTTTAACATTGTTAATATTTAACAGTTTAGTTTTACATAAGGCTTTACAATCTGTTTACAGATCCTTTTGGTATGTTCATTAATTTCTTGGAACTAATGAAAAACTTGTAAGCAATTTGTTACCACAAAACTTTCCACTTGTTCTGGGGAAAAGTAATTTTGTTGATTGAAACTCCCATTCCTTTTACTTTAAAATGGGTTATCCTAAAAAAAGCTAACACTGTCAAGTTTCTTTGTATATCCTTGATAAAAGACCAGAAGGATTGTAAATGTAGATGGTGAAATTACAAATATTGGCGGGAATATTGCACCAGTGAACAGAACAAAAGCCTAGAAACACACTATTAAATATCGTAATATATTGCAATAATTCATTCGTGGGCGATACTCAGCCCTAGTGAACATCAGTTTATTTTTTTTCAATAATTAAATTTTAATATTTTAATTAAAAAAAATAATGATCCCTTTAAACAACACTAGATTTTAATGATAAGCTGGAGAATGTTACCCTTACAAACCTTCAACAACGTCACATGACAGTTGTCTATCCATTTGGCAATTATACAGTGTATATCATTCTTGGGAACGCCAACATTTGTTTCTGGAAGAATTACCCTCATATTGTTTAAGTAACAGTCTTCTTTCTAGGGAATCAGCCTTAAAGCTTGAGTAAGGCTGTTCTCTACCTTGACCTAATAAAAGAAATCCTATCGTCAGTGAATAGTGTTAAATAAAAACCATAATTTCGACATGCGACCTGTGATATCCGGGTTTTAGTGTGTACGCAAAATATGGCAGCCCTCATGCGCAGTTTTGAGAAATTAACCTGTCAAGGTAGGATTAGGACACGGGATGCGACATGAAAGTACGTAGTGGACAACGTCCAGGTGAGAATCTATCTGCTTAAAGAATTTGGTGGAGATGTACGTATATTAGCATAGTTTTAAGCGGAAAACCCCTTTTTGGACCACGCCCAAATCCTCAAATGGGTTCAAAGATTTAGAATCAACGTTTTAAGAAGTGAAGCATCATGTGTCCTTCCTGCATAAATTTAACTGTTAAAAATTAAATTAAGAAAGTTAACACAATGTTTTGCTTGGCCTCCATCTGTATGGACCAGGCTTGTGGTAACAACATCGCATCTGGTGTTAATTGGAACAGTTTCGACATTACAATTACTTGGTCTGTTTTTTTTTTATTTTGCATCGTTATGTCCCAAGCATGCATGGCCCCAGTGATCATGTATTTACATAAGCAGCTATTTACATGATCATTTTTTTCCTCAGAGCTCTAAAATGAAGTTAATATATTGGATGTTATCTATGCTCGAAACGGTTTCTATTTAACGGTGATTAAAACGAACAAATAAAACCAATTAACCAGGTTTCATGAACTGGTTCATGGAACCAGTTAGACCTAAATTCTTCTCAAACTTATTTCTGTGAAGATAATTATTTAAAACAGAAGGAATTATTTTATCCATCAAAATATTCGCCAACGTCTGTTAATGTGACATGCCAGAAGTTCTGTCACAGTAAAAGATGGTTAGTTTGCGCTTAACATTAATTGCTCTCGTTGCACTGCAGCATCGTATTTCTGTTCACGCTCTTAATTCTTGTGTCTTTTTTTGTTCTTGAGACCAACGCAAGCCTGTGCTGGTCATAAAGACTTCGACAGACTGCCGCTTACCGGTTACCGATGTTTCTCCATTTTCCACAAATCTTTCTTATTTTTAATAAACTTTATCAGAAGGGTTTCAGTAAAGCAGATAAACTTGCAATGTTTCCAAGATTGTAGTGCTGCATCTTAGCGATAACGTCCTATCCATGTGTTATGTAATTAAATGCCGGATGGCTAATTAGAGATTTAACCTAGCGTTCAGAAGCAGATACATAATTAGCCTCACGAGTCGTCGAAATATGCTGCAGAACTAAATTTATGAAGACAATAAAGCACTAATGTTTCATATTAAGAGCTACATTTGCTTATATTTTACGTTCTTCAATGTTCCTCATTGTGGTGTTGGTTGTTTTGTAAATTGGCTCTTAACTTGGTTGGTTAAGACAGATTTAAAGGTGGGGTTTATAGTCTGATATCACCGAAGATGCCAGTCTCATCCGACTTTACAGTTTGCATTCCTGGTCTTTCGGGCTTATTCATTCTAGTAGCCTTTCTCTGCTATCGGATGAAAATACAACCCTAGTAGCCATATAAGGCTCTCGAAGTTTATTTGAGGCTTAGAGCAACACCAACGGAAATCTGTTCTCTACTATAGCGCCTTAACGATCCACAGGTGTACAAATACGTCGCGATACAAAGTCAAATACCGTATCAGTACCGTCATATATTCCTGTATCGATACATCGACGATATTAGATTATCCTATTGAACGCGAAGCCTGACATTTCAAAATATTACCTCATACAAGGTATCTAAGGTGAAACGTCCTTGGTAGACGAGGAGGAGAGGAATTGATATAGGGCTGTGCCCTGTTTTCCAATCCTCATTGCTTTGTTTTGCAATAAAAATATTGTTTAAACCAAACGTCCTTGGTAAGACACGAGTCGAATGCCGTCTGATTGGGTAATCGTTTGGAAATCGAATTAAAAATGACTTTGATATTTTTAAAGTAAACTTGTTTACATTTCTATATATAAGGGAAAAAAAATTACTTGAAATCAAAATTATAATTTACCATATACGTATAGTACCGCATATCGAAACGTGAGCAAAGTATCACGATACATATCGTGTCGTCAAGTAATGTATCCTTACAGCCCAATTTCCTACCATATCGTGATAGGACAGGATTTTTATCCAGGCCGAGAGCCGGAGATCATGGGAATGGTTGTACATATTACCATGAAACTTGTTCTTCTTCTTGATGTTGAGGAACTTTAATTGCTACAGTTGAATGGAGATACTACCTACAAAATTTGGGACTCAGAAGATAAAATTCCTTTTGTGAATGTCTTCCTATTCAGGTTAGCGTCATGAACCATGGGTCACTTGTTATTATAATTTTTTTTATAATTATTATTATTATTATCATAATTATAATTAACATTATTTTTATTATCATTATTATTGTTTTTATTATTATTATTATTATTATTATTATTATTATTATTATTATTATTATTATTTTTATCCGCTTAAGCAGATTTTTGTGGATACTATGTTTTCAGCTGGACGCCGCCGCCACTTAGGTTTCCGGAGAACTTCTTCGTAACCACTGGACGGAATTTTAGAAACTCAGAATTACGATAGGGTCACATGTGAACTGCTTCGCCCTCATTTTTGGTTGACCTATGACTTTTACTCTAAGCACAGCGTCCATCTGTGCGTCTGTTTTCACACATAAACCAAAATATCTTGGGACTCGTTTGACAAATCGGGCTGAAATTTTGCACGTTAATAGGTCCTTGATAGCCTTATATCCTAAACAAAACTTGTGTCTACAACAATTTTTCATACTGTTTATTTGTCTGTGTGGCATGGGTTGAAAATAACTCATATCTCTGCAGTTGTTGGACATATTCGCCGGATATTTTGTACATATAGACATCATGGATAGGTTTCTCCTTTATATGACAGGTAGCGCCACCTACAATTTTGTTTACGCCGCAAACACCCATGCTAATATGTCAAGACTGGTTTGACGTATCGGCCTGCAATTTTGCATGTGTATCGATCTTATATAGTTCTTTATTGCACATAAAATGTTGGCGCCACCTGCAGCCATGTTTGCACAGCGTCCATCTATTCGTCCGCCTTTAATTAAAATCACTCATATTTCGGCAGTTGTTTGACTGTCCATCTGAAATTTTGCATGTGTATACATCTTTGATGGATGTTAAGTAGAATTGTAGGTGATGCAACTTATAAACACGTTTACGTTGCAGTCATCCATGCTAATATCTCAGGACTGTTTTGACGCATCAGGCTGAAATTTTGCATGAGTATAGATCTTACATAGCTACACAGCTTTTACAAATGTTGTGGCTAAACTTACAACCGTTTTTGCGTGGTGCCCATCTGTTCATCTGTCTAGGATGAAATCACTGATATCTCAGCAGTGATTTGACTTATCCACCTGAAATGTTGCATGTGTATACATCTTGGATAACTTTTTCGTTCAATTGACAGGTGGCGCCACCTACTATCATGTTTTCGTAGCATACATTTATGCTAATATATGCGACAGATCCCACTATATTTCCCCTTACCACTCTATCTATGCCTAACTTAGCGACAGCCTGTCACCCCAAACGTCGATTTTAGATGAACTGAAGAACGATGGGGTGACAGTACAAGCTATTGGGTTCGCATCAATTCTAGTATGTGCAGATGTGCACGACATTTCTGACATTACCTTTTAATTTCCATCTACTTCTAGAACTGTCATTTTCCAGAGTTAAGACAAAAAGTGACGTTATTCTGTTGGGGAAAATAATAATTATTACTTCCACGGTTGACTTACGTGTATTCGTGCAGCAGTTTTTAATACCGAGGTTGGTTTCACTCGAAAAAACTCGTCTACACGGCTTCAGTGGGAGAATCATAACATCCGGTAGGGGATTCCCAGACGGCTATGTGTAAAACTCGGAAGTCCGAAGTCGGAAGCAAGGATTTTTTTAAATAAAGCAATGATCGAAGCATAATTAAAATGCTACTACATCAATGGAAAGTACCATTTTATTTTTATTTATAGAATAAGGTCTATTCTATCATTATGTATCAAGGTTATCAATCCGAAGTAATAGACTATTTTTGGCTCGGAAATTCTCGGTTATAGTCCAATTGTGTAAAACTCGGAAGCCAGTAATGGCCAACGCACTGGTCATCATATCGTGAGCAACGTGTCAAGCATTTTCAATTTCTTCAATATGACATGTTTTTCATAAAATCAATCTGTTTTGTAACATTCATGACGCTGTTTTTTATAATATATTATATTGATATTTTATTTCATTTTGTAAAACAAGATTATATTAACTCATAAATATTTTACGCTGTTACCGTATTTTATGATGGTGGAAACCTGAAAAAAATTAAAGGTTTTGATAATATTTTATTCACATTACAAATGTGTCCCTATAAAAATTACCCTATTAATATCATAGAGACATAAAAAGAAAATTTGACAGAACCTCAAAAAGTCAAGTAAATATTTTTACAAGGTTGTTATGAATAAAATATTTATTTTCCTCTTCCATTGACCAAAATATTTCATCAGGATAATGAATCCTCTGAAGCTCTTATCTATAATGTAATACTTTTTATGCCAATTTATATTTTACATTTCATGGTTAGGTTGCACATATTGATTTATATATATATATATATATATATATATATATATATATATATATATATATATATATATGTATATATATAATATATATATATATATATATATATATATATATATACAGTTAAACCTCGTTGTGTCGAACTCGGTTAAGTCGAATCTCCGCATGTGTGTCCCTGCAAACAATAGTTAAAACCTTACTAATTTAACTCCGCTTGTGTCGAAGTCGGAGGTGTCGAAAAACCGGATGTGTCATGGTGTTTTGTTGGTCCCCAGCTAATTTTTCTATCGCTTAACTCGAAGTCATGATTTGATAACAGTTTTGCAGGGCCCGTCAATCATGATTGGGCCGTGATGACAAGGCTCTCATCATCATGCGCGATGGCTTTGTCACTCAACTCGAGGTCATGCCGCTTTAATGTATGGACAACAGTTGTGCACGGTCCACCATTCATACGGCCGCGATGACTAATTTCATAATTAATACCGGCAAGGATCTTACTCATCAAACGCGATGGCTTACATACCTAGTCCTTAGTTTACTTGTTTGGCCAATTAATCACTCATGATCATGCCTTTCTTCTCTTGCCGACAAAGCATTAATGAGAAGCAATTGATAAACCAACCATAATCAAATCCTTACCTTTGATGTGTCTAGGATAACCATACAGGACTCTTTATAAAGGGAGGAAGATGAGATCTATACCAGACTGACTCTTATTTACCGTACAGTACGTTATATACTGTATTACTGCTTCACTTTTATATTGTTTGCGTCCTGTTCGCTATGGCGTCGCGGCCTGCTAAGCATATGTTCGATGTAAAGACCATTGAGCAGTTTAAGTACGAAGCACTGCACTAATCCTATTTTTGGTGGTACTTATGTGTTTTTTATTATTAATAAAAAGTGTATATAAAATTTGTGTTGTTCTCTCACGAAAACATTTGTGTGAACTATATAACATAGGTACTATACATGTTCAGTATTTATCGATAATAGTCGAGGCTGAAGATGGTTGAATATAATGAACATCGGTTGTCTCGAACTCCGGTTGTGTCGAAGAAAATTCACCAGTCCCTTCGACTTCGACACAACGAGGTTTCAGTGTATGTATATATATATATATATATATATATATATATATATATATATATATATATACATGTATATATAAAATCAAAATGTGATATTTTCCCCTATATGTTCCTGCTGTGAATGGAACCTGTTTTAATTCATGTTTTGAAATTTTGCCAAAATGGCATAATATACATGATGCTTTACAATAATTTGTTTGATAATGATTTCATCAGACGTATCCTGCAAATTTAAAAAGAAAACAAAAAAACATTAACAATACCTTGACAGAGAGAAATACACAATGCATGTGTAAATAGATATGATGCCGATTGTAAATTTTTTGATAATATAAAAACAATAGTTTCTTTTTTTGCAGAACGATTCAATATTTAATCAAAATTTGTATGCTGTTAGGTACAATACTCATCAAATTAATGTTCTGAAAATTTGCAAAACCGCAGGGCACAAACATCAATATTTTTTATAGATATATTGTAAAATACGTCAATTGAAAAAAATCAACAAGAAATCAATAAAACATTAAACAAAACATTTGGCATAACAAGAAAAGTTCAGTAAATGTTTAAAAATAAATGAGAAAAGAGCAAATGTTATAGATTTAAAAAAAGTCTGTTTAATAATAGAAACTGATACCAGCAACTATTAAGTCCGAAGGGAAGGGGGTCCGAAAGCGCACGGTACTACTGTATCGAGAATTCCGACTATAGACCGGTGATTACCAGGCCTAAGGAAAGGCATCCTATCTGTTAATTTTGTTTCTGGGGATTAAAATATAAGACTCACATAAAAATAATGAGTATGCACGGAATATTCAGATGGATCATATAAAGATAAAAAATGACTATACAGCAAAAGTAGAATAGGAATAATTTATATTTGTAATTTAAATATTTATCTTAGCGGTAAATATCTAACTTTATTTATCAAAACGGTTTGGTTCCATTATTGCATGGTGTCATCATTTTTATGTGGAATTTCAAGGTATGAATTTTAGATAAGCAACAAGTTCAATAAAAATGCCAATACCCCGTAGCATCTTTAAGACACCAGCTCACCTCTAGACAGAATTTAACTTGAAGTCCCAAATGTCATACGTGTCGATAAAGATTCTATATGGTTATTTATCAAAGAGTTTACATTCAACGATCTCCAAAATTGGAATTTTTATCGAGATCGTTGTAATCGTACAGTAATCCGAAGTTGAAGGGAGCACATTCTGTTTAGATGCCCTTATCATGAATATATTATAACCCTTGAGAGTGAAATCAGTTGCAAATATACTTTAAAATATTTTTAAATATTAGGGCTGTGTATCGGTCCACCTCTTCCGATACCATACGTATTGCGATACAGTTAATTCGATGCCGATACGTATTGACAATACGTTTCATTTTTCTTTGTATATCATTTCTAGATAAAAGTTTTGTTTCTTGTTTTTATATGTTTTTTCTTTATTTTAACATACCACGTATTTAGTATGCTATGCTCTTTAGCAGCTTAAGCTTGATGTTAAATAAATAAACAGACCAGTTGATTTTAATTATCAAAATCTATCTTATCAAGACTAACAAAAAGCCGTTTTCATCCCCCCCCCCAATATGCACAAACACTATTTCATTGCATTTGGTGGGGAGGTTCATATTGCTGTATTTTTTATGTCATGTATTTACACTGTTTTGTTCTGTGAATATGAATCCCATTAGTCACTCTCATGTTTGTACAGGATTGTCCCGAGGCATTAACCATTTATTTTACATCTATTGTCGAACGCGGGAGTTCCGAGTAACCTTTGACCGGCTACGTAAATAAAAAATAGAGATAAAATGATTTATCATAAGCGAAAAAGTGCCCTGCTGAGGTCATAGAATTAATATATATATATATATATATATATATATATATATATATATATATATATATATATATATAAAGAGAGGAAATATACGTGAATGTACCTTATTCCTAATAACAATATGTGATGTAAATATCAATTTCATTAATAAAGAGGAACGTCAGTATCATTCTTTTTTCATCGCTCGCATGTACCTGTTTGTTATGGAAGTACTGACGTGCATGCGTATATACATCTATTGACAGGTCTTAAAAGCCAAAGCAACAAATACACAGTGCATTTAGATTTATAAATCTTCATGGTTATATTAAAGTAAGAGTTATATCCCTATTCTTTAGCAATCAATCGATACGGCCAATACAGCATGCAAAGCATTTCGGTTATCGTATCGACGCCGTGTATCGATTCGTATCGATATATCGATATATCGATATATTGATACAGCCCTATTAAATATCCATTTATTTGAAGTTGAAATGTTATGTTGAAACATCAGGAGTGAAATTATTAGAATATAGATACAAGATTGAAAAAGTTTGTAGGAAGTGTTAAAAACTTGAACAATAATTTATTTGAGTTAAAAAAAAAATTATTTGCTTAATTTACAAATCGATCAGATTTTATAATCACACATGTATTAGTGTTTTATATATTATCTGGACTGTTGCATCCCTTTTCTAAGATATATTTTAACATTTTTTTAAATATCGTAGATTTCTAACATATTGAAAGACATTTCGTTTAAGTTTTGTGTGATACATGTATGTTTATTCTAGCGATGTCCTACTTGGATATATTGAATTTTCATATTTGCATGTTCAACGTATGGAAAAAATATTATTGTTTTTATATTGAATGACATCGTAATTTATAACTGTATTTTTAATGCCATATTAGGCTTAATTATACCATATTTATTATTCAGTGGTGCACCCATAGGGTGCGCAATCCCGTTCAGACGTATCGAGTTCTTTTCCCATTTATTCGTAATCAATTTTCATTTATTTTCAGATTACCTTTTTATTCCCTAGGAATTACATTATTAAATTTATTACTTTCCAGTTCATAAGTTGGCGATATTAATGAACAAGTCTGTGATTTTTACTCCACTTAGAGAGCATCCAAAAATATACTAGTATATTGAGAGATGGAGTCTTTCCGTTATCACATGTCACTTTTCTCGGTCATAACACGGCTCCTCGGCTGATACTTAGACTCACGCACTGTGCTCTGCTGTCCGAGCCTGTGCGCTCACAAATCACAAAAGTCGGTAACATGCAAAGATTGTTATAAGACTTAAACATATCAAATATTTCACGAGTACTACATTTAAAAGGTGACATTTTGCAAGTTATAAATGTATAGACGTGTATTTCATCATTAACATTAACATGTTACAAACTATTGGATATTTGGATTTTCCAGTTTATACCGTAATTTTGTAGAATTATAAATATTAAAACCCAACAACCTAAAGGTTGAATACATTTTTCAAAAACATGTAGGAGAATAGTAGCGGAACAGAAAATCCTCATTATCTTTTGTTTAAGGTGCCTCAAAATGTCCTCTTTACATTGTATGTTTTAAGAATTAAAATCATCCCCTCCCATGCCCTGCCCATGTAAATATAAACATCTTTAATAAAAACATGGCTCTAGATTTAGTGAAATATATTACGTTAAAATACACCCACATATCTGTATACATTTATATTCAATTTACAAAACAAAAATTTGAGAACATAGTTTTCCTATTTTGTATCATGTATTGTATTATACACTCATTAAAAGCAGAATCATGCATAAGCAATTCAAATATATGCATGCAACTATAATTATAATGAAACTGCATTTGGGCTGTGGCTCTTAACTGACCACAAGTTATAACCAGTGCGTCTCTGTGACTTCCGAGTAATACATATTTGAAACACATCCCAGCACTTCTGAGTGACTTCCAAGATGGCTTCCGACCACAAAATCGTCCATAACTTTCAGATCAAAGAATGAATAACTATAATTGTTCACAGAATGATAGTAAAGATCTTATTCTATCGGGAAAAAGCAAAACGGTATTGAAGCGTTAGCATTTTGTTTATGCTTTAAACTGCATTATTCATAAAACAATTCCTTGGTTTCCGGCTTCGGGCTTCGGACTTCCAAGTTTACATACACGACCCCGTCATGACACTTCAGTTTCGAACGAGAAGTACCGCTTTACGTGAATTGGTGACGAAAGGAGGTAATTAATGTAATAATTTTTGTGTAACAACCCTTTTTCTTCTATAATAAGCACATATAATACGACCATATAAGCCTGTGATGCCAAATAATACCAGACAGTAAACAGTTTGATCCGACCCTTACAATGGGCGTTCTGTTGTGACTGCCATCATGACTCCAGGCCCTATCAGTTTATTTCCCAAGGCCTGAGTGTCATGTTGTCATGGCTATGCCTAACTTTACCCATTCCCCTGTGATTTCGGCGAATACCCATACCATAGTCGCTTGTCGACTTCCCGTATTCTAGTTATATTATTATTATAAATTCTTCATTATGTTAAATATAAAAAAATGCAGACCAGTTTATTTAAAAACGAAATATGGCAATATTTCTTAATGGTGAAAGAACTCGGATTATTCTGGACTGAGTTATATAGCACAGAGAGGTATAATTGGTGTGCACAAGCCATGTACCACATCTTAAAGCTATACCGTTCTTAATTAATAATATTGTTGACAGTTGATCTTCCTGTAGGTGTCATCAGATGTGAGAATAGAATATTAATAAATGATTAATTATTATGACCGTGTTCACTACTTCTTTCTCTTTGCTGTTTGAAAATATTTCTCGTATACCAATAAGTCTTCGAGCCGACATGCATAATTTCCGGGCCGGACCGATGACCTATGGCATATCAGGCCCACTTAAATATTTCCAACTGAACGTCTAAAGACCAGGTAGGAGCATTCACTTAAAGCCTATTAATAATTCCAATCCATTTAGATGTATAAATTTGTACCAGAAAAATGATTTTTACTACGTAAAATTCATTTTTAGGCACGTTAAGAAAATATCGAAAAATACTGATATTTGAATACTATCGTGATACGCAATATGTGAATCACCGTTTCGCGATTTATCGATAAATCGATAATATCGGAAAGCCCTATCTCCTTCCTTTCGTCTACATTATAAAAAATGAAAATATGAATAAATGGATGTTAAAACAGTTGTGGACCTTAAAACAAGAATACGTTACCTAGTATATAAAACATCTGATTAAATTTTATAGCTAATGTAAATTCTGAATTGATTGTATGTTCCCAGGAAACGTCGTATATTTGATACTGTGCTTTTTTACAACGTTTCTGTCATAAAAAGTCTTGATTCCAACTTACCGAAACCAAGACTTCATTGGAATACATACAGTTTTAACTGGAGCAGGGCACGTTCTGTATCAGCACACCTTGAATTACATTACTTTACAGCGGCGGGTTTTAAATTCTTTGGGAGCAATCATTATTGTCGTAGTAAAGTTTACTTTCTACCGAAAACTTTCCATTTCCTTTCGTGTTTTTCCAAAATGTAATCAGACTTGATAATTCACTTCTGCTTGCGAAGATAACCTTTGATAATACGCGGTTTTATTTGTCTGTTGATTTGCTCCTTTGTAAAATGACTGAGACCAATCGGGAAGTACGTGATGACATTAACTAATTAGACGGGCCGTAAAATGACTCACATTATTTAGATCAACATCCTTTATTTGAGGTCCTTTGATGATGACAGTCTGTAGCATCAGATGAAATGCAAGAATCAGATAAAAATTTGCTACTTTCAAACTTCATAGTGAAATATATTTTCCTGATACAACTGAGAATTAAAGCGCTTGCCTCTGTCCTTTCAAATCATTATTCCACGCCCACGTCTGCATTCCATTCAATTTTAGCTCTCCATCCTTCTGCCAGAGATCCTTTCTTCTGAAAACGAACCTCCTCCAGTTTACTCAACTGTCAAACTTTAAAATATTAATTTGTTACATTTCAAGGAAAGATCCTCTGTTTACATTTCACATGCGTATGCTTACAAAATATTATTATTCCATGAATTCCTTGCAAAACATAAATGTTAATGTAACGTGCCTTGAAAAAATTCTTGTCGAACATATTTTAACGGACTACATATGCTCTTCACAACATTTGTACCTACGCCGCTGGTGTATCAAGAAAACCTGTTAATTATAGGCTGCCAAATGTAAAGCACATAAAACCCTAACCATTAGAGTCGTACTCTTTTGAGTCCGATTCTGAGCAATCTAGTTAAGAGCATTCTGCATCGATATAGTATATCTGTGTTTTTTCTTCTTCTCAAGACATACATTTTCAAGTTTATTTATGCAACATACACTGCTATTCAATTGTTAGCAACTTGTTCCTGGTGTCTTTTTAACAGTGGGTAGGGTGTAAAATCCTTTCTAAGTGTCTTTTTTTTACTTATGGTAACTATTATGGTATCTTCGTAATCCATACATCATTCTTTTCCTTATAGTTCTTTAGTTTGTTTTTTCTATCTAAGTGTCCGTCAGTGATATATTTTGTTCAATGGTTAATCAGGTAGTAATGATGCTTGTCTTACTAGAACAAAGTGCTGCATGTGTTTGGAGCGGATACAGGATCCTATACAAAAGGGGGAGGACCCACAAGGCAACACCCTGGTACACAAAAACGTGTGCACGGAGAGCTGGTTCACCTTATCCAAAACTCTGGTATGTAGCCTGAGGAAACAAAATGGTGTGAGATAGGGGCGGATGGATGATCTTAGAGAGGGTTTGGAGCTCAACACCCTGGTGCAGATAAACAACTGTATCCGAAGTTCTAGAAGATTTTATACGTAACTCTCGCAATGCATACGGAGGAAACGAATCGAAAAAGGTTCGACGAGGGGAGGGGATCAACCCCTGGCACAAGTAGACAAATTTGTCGGGAATAATAAGCAGACTTTATATGCATAAATTCGGCATGCAGAAGACGTAGGATGTGGAGCCGTTTTTTAGTAGTAAGCCTATATTATTATATTTCTCATATATTGTTATGGTGATAAAGAGGGGGCGCCACCCGTGATCCCCTTTTAATCCGCCCCTGCGAGACACAGAATCTGGCGCCGCTTTTGCTTAGTGTATATTATTCCTTATTCGAGATATTTCGGTAAAAAAAATAGACCCACCTTCGCGCCCTCTAAATCCGCCCCTGTTTGATACCATTGATCTTTTTCTGCTGTTTTGTTCGCATGATAGATCTCCTGTCTGGCTCAGGTCGTATCTCAGTGATAGCTGTTAGCATGTGAGTATTGATGGCCATCAGTCAGAGAGCTTTAACTTAGTTACGATGGACTTCAGGGGTCAGTGTTTGGACCTCTGCTCATCTGTGAATAACCTTACCCTCAGGAAATATAATTCGTCGACGTAATATTGAATTTTACTAGGAATCCTACGACACTTGATTATAATTATCATTTCTTCCTGTTCTGGAGTCATCGAATAATTAATTGTCTGCATATTTATATAAACCTGCATTCAAGAAGATGTCTGGTGTCGGAACGAAGATAAGAGAGGATGGTTTCTAATTACCACTCGTCAGGAGCGTTCAGATAACCAATGCATCATTCCTTATAATGCCACACCGACATTCAGCTTGGCATTATACCTACAGAGACTGCACGAAACCAAGATGGTACGTTTGATAATCTGTCCGGAATCACGTCAGTCATTTATTCAAACCAGATAATGTTCATCCCCGTAATACTCGAAAAAGTCAGTAGAAAAAAAGCAACCCAAAAAAAGGCAAGCATGCCCAATGGTCGCCTAAACCCAGAAAATCCTGTTTCTGTGGAACTGCGCCAGCGATACGTGTGCCTCCCTTGAACCACCACAAATGCAAGTTTCGGCCATTTTCATACATGCCTCCCCTGTGCTTCCCATGTGTAACCAACTCGACCCCTGTGCCTCCATTCTGCAACCACGGCAATGATCGTGCCTCCTTTCTTCCTCCTATGAGACACCTTGGAGCAACCCACCTCCTCAGGGACCTTGCGTCCTGGTAATTTTTTTCGGTTGCTCTAAAGTCACACAAAGGTGGCAGCCCTGTGTAAAGGGGCCTTTATTGCAGGCATGCAATTGAATATATTAACATTGAATATATTTTTAATCCCCTTCTTGACTCAATGGCATGAAATTAATTAAAGCACAAAATCTGCAATCTAAGGAATGTTGAGGTAGCTATTGTGGGATGCCTACCCAAACTTCTAAGCACTTATTCGGCCCATATTCCAAGGTTTATTCGTGCATAAGTTAATGTATAAATATAATTGTGACTTTTCCTGATGACGTTCCTGATTCCGTATCATGTGTCGGATGCACACAGAAATCTAAGCTTCACTGTATTGGCTCATTCCCTAAATACCCTGAAAATGTCAGAAGATTCAGTTCACGATTGCGAGAGTTAGGTTGAGCAGAAACCCAAATACACCCACAGGAACAAGGATGACTGTATAGCCTAATGGCGCAGGGAATATTTGAAAGCTGACAGTGTGTAATAAACAGTCTTACCAGTGAGCAAATAAAGGAGAAGGTGGAAAGAAAGAGGAAACTATGGTAAGAAATAATTAATTTATTTGAAAAATAAAATAAGTAATGATTAGTCGAAAAAAGATAATCACATTGCTCAGGGAATTAATTGTTATTAATGAGAGATAATTGAGAAAGGGACGGACGTCTTATAGAGAAAGACATTTGAAAAGATTAAATGACAAAAATTACGACAAAACATCCAGAATATGTGAAGCATTGTCAGTCTTCATCTTATTTCGAACATAAAACTGACGGAAAGAAACAAATGAGGACTAATTGGTAAGGTATCATATATTTTACAAAGACAGGCATGACAACGGATTAATTGTAACAGAGTAGGAAAGGTTTGAAGAAGATCATGTTACAAAGGAAAATAACAAATGAGCAAAGATTTATATACAAAAATGAAAGAAAAGATGTAAAATGTGTAACCATTACACCACTAATCTCGGAAATTAATATAAGAAACTAGATCGACAGTTCTTTTTGGCTTCGGTTTCACAGTCGAAGAATCCTAGACAGCAAATCTAGTATGTTGCTATGAATAAAAGGGAGTCTCATCAATAATATATAGTGGGTTCTGACACCAGGGGAAGAAATCAAAAGCAACACTGAATAATGAAATTGAATGATTTATACAGTCAAATTAGTTAATATTTTCTTTCGGCTGAGTTGCTTTAACACGTTGTAAGTTTAGTATGCATGAGAGGTGTATAGAACCATTAGTTCCTTAACACAGGTACTGTTTTCAGCGAAAAAACCAAGATTGTATCAGTGTAAAATAGATTCAGTTTTGTAAGGAACAGAGGCGGATCCAGGATTTAGGAAAAGGGGGGGTCCAACCCAGGGGGACAAATGTGAACCCTAAAAAAAAGGTCCTCAGGTCTGAAAAGGGGGTCCAGGCGCAAAATTTTATCAGAAGCCCTTAAAAAACGTTGTTTCTGTTGAAAAAGGGGGGGGGGGGGGCGGACCCCCTGGACCCCCCCCGGATCCGCTTCTGAAGGAAACTTTTGAACTGAAATGTCTTTAATATATTTTAATTGTTTGATGTGTAGGCGATGGTATGATAAATAGCCTGAACAACGTCAACGTTAGGCCGTCATCACTATTCTGGAAAGCAAACCAAACTTTAAATAATATGCTAACATATTGTAATATAATCAATGGGAGAGCATTGTATTTTAGCATAGAAAATACAAATAAAAATCATTGAAACTGAGAAGGAAACATCCTTTGGCCATCCACCTCAATAAAAGAGTAATGATGGGACCAGCTGGAAGTCCCTAGTATCTTTAATTTCATAACTCATTTTTTTCTTAACCTTCAGGTGTTCTTTTCATTAACATCAATCATTTGACAGTACACCAGCCATGGAACAGTATGTTGTATTGAACTGTATGGCAGCTATTTTTATAGATGAGCAGTTCCTTGTATATCAAACGTATTAAGCCGATTTATTATTAATTCATACTTGAATATGGATGTATTTTGTTGCCTCATTATAGACTGATAAATATAAATACTAATGTTATTTTATTTTGTCTCAAATCATCATCAGCATTACCACTACAACAACAACTATCTTCAGACCATCATCATCATCATCATCTGTATCTTTGTGATGTTAATTAAACATTGAAGACCCTTTAGGCTTTGTCACACTGTCACAATTGTTTAGTTAGATATTTAATTTTTTATTACTTTTTATGGCAGCATTATTTCATCATTCTGCAAAATGCTAACTTGGTCATTAGACAGATTTCATGTTATTCTCTTACATAGCACTAAGCCTGCGTGATCTGAATTCGGTAAAAGGGTGAAACCAAATGTGTTTTAAAAAACAGCTTCATTAATATAAGCTTCAGGTTTTTTTTAATATGTGGTTTCCGATATATGATTATTCAAAACGATAATGAATGCACACAATGGTCTGTTTTATGTTTAGTATAACGTTGCCTTACTTTGATCATATAAAGCGGTAAAGGCACAGTTGATAACATAAATACCATCAAGCTGATTACATGAATAATGGAAAGGGATAGATGCGGGAGGTTTGCAGGACCAGTAGAGAAACCTCTTAGTTATCAAGTTCAAATAACGTTTAACAATAAAACCATAGCTAAGTCGGAAATAAAGAAAGCTTAAACCATCCGATAAATGTGATAACACAAAGAAAATAGTGTGCAGCATTAGTATATCCGTATATTAACATTTTTCTTCAGGTTCTGAAAGTTGTGAACAGATTTTGATGTTCAGGATAACTTCCAAGAACGCATTCATTATATCTACGATGTAAGCTAAAGCATCATAACATGTTTTTCATTCGGAGGATTCCATCTTATTGTTACATAAGGATATTTCATTATAACAGAGCCATTCATCGGTATTTAGGGCGGCTTTGTGATGGAGGTGACCTTGCATGGATTCGTTGAACCGTGACAAACCTTTCCTGTGCTGTTGTGTAGTTTGACTAGGGTCTTGGCGGAGGCTGTGGTCTGGGACTACTTTTCTTGTTTTTATTACAATCATGTAAGCCCTTGGTGCAGCAGGAACTTAAACAGAGAGTGCTGAGTAGAGCACTGACAGGATGACAGGCTTTTTGATGCGAAAGTTTCTTTAAAGTCCATTAAATCTTGCACCCAACATGGGACAAAGGACAACAGAAATTCTGCCACCTAAGGTCCCATGATTGTTTTAATAAAAGTAGGGGAAATGTGGTTATTCTCGCTTAATTGATGAAACCTGATGGCCCAAGGTCACTTGTCACTTCCTAAAGCTTTGCGTGAAGTAAGCTGGCAACGGAAACCATTTTAAAGCTTATTATCTTATCAGTTTAAAAATCAATGTTGTCATTTATTCCTTGCAGATTCGAAATAAACAAGCAAGGTCACATCTGCAGCAATCCTATCTTAAGACTATCAAGGGCAGAACGGCTTTGGGGAATAAGGTGTAATAGCTGTTGTTTTTAAATGTTGTACCATCTTTTGTCTTATTGGGATTGCTACAGAAAAAAAGGATTCTAGATCATTTTAATATGACACTTTTTCATAGGAAATCTCAATGTGCTTGAGGTCAGTGCCCCCTAGTGATTCAATTATTAGGGTGTCTTTTACTTAGTATCTTCTTTCCAGGATGTGTTCATAACTGACCAGGGAATTTATTATTTTTGTATAAATACTTGCTCTTGGAGTGCATGAATTACCGACCACGGTTTTGCCGACTGTAGGGAATTTTCGTGCAAATGTCTTGGACTGCTTTCCCTCCCTTTCAGTGTTTTTTTTAACTATTTGAACGTTTTCATGTTAAGAGTAGAGTCTCCGGTGACTGAAGGTTTAAAGATTTTCATATATAGAAAGAACTGGTAGTTTATTTGTACTTAATCGTCAAATAAAGGTAATCAGTCCTAGAAATTAGGATACATTCACGCCTTGTATACCATATCATATATTACAGCTGGCTGGTATAAGAAAACAGTTCTGCTTGGCCATTCTAGAGTATATCGACACTGCAAGGAAGCAACCATGTAATACATACGTCAATCGTTCAAAGTTACATACTACTACACAAGATGGTTAGATATCGAAAGAGATTTTAATACAATTGTAAGTATTGTCAGTTACGTCAATGATATTGACGTAATTAAAGAGACATATTTACATATCAGGAATGATAAATATACAAGAAGTGAAGTAGTTTCCCCTTAATATTAAGGTATCTGTCAATGTTTCCTCATGTTTTTCATAGTGTTACAGGTGCCCCTTTTTATTGTGTGCAGCGGTCTTACAGATGATTGTTTTATTGTGCACACGGATGTTCCATGTGCTGTTGGCATTTTGTTTGTGTGTCACGCGTAGCACGTGTTGTAGCGGCCTCGCCTGGCCGGGTGTTGCAGGCTCGGTTTAATCCGCATTGGTTGAACCATAGATACACAACGTTGTTTGTTCTGGTATGGTTTTGAACGTGTGTACTGTGTTAGATTCTTTAGAATGTTCGAGCAATGGAATGTTCTCGGCTTGAGGAGAACAGTTATAAATAGGGGGCTGTGTTTTAGAGCGGAGAGAGAGGTGAGAGAATATTTCAGCGGACACAGAAGCGTGTATGTCAGTTTGTGGTACCTATTCCGATAAGTGCGGCAATTATAGATTTTCTTCAGATTTTTTACTCGATTTTGTGACGAATCTTATTTGGTCTTCAGCTTACTTTCTGGATTGTTAGAAAAGCTTTATATCAGACTGATATTCTCCGAGAGAATTTGTGTGATCTTTTCGTCCGGCTTATACATTTTAAAGGACTTATCGCTGTGACAGTGGTGGTATCCATGTACTATACTGATTTTACTGTGTGATTGTATTGATTTGTTTATTATACTGCTGTTATACTGTGTTATTGTATTGTGATGTTAGGTTTGTTTTAAGAATAAATTATAGTTATTTGTTAACAAAAAAAAAACACTGACTTTTTTATTCATTCCCCTAGACATTTCACGCTGCCTAGTGTTACAGAATCTGATTTTTTCATCCCCTTGACAAAATTTATGTTCACCACGCATACGTGATCTGTTGATATTAGGTTCCGTAACAACAGGCTGACATAATGCCCGATCAGTATCGCAAAACATCAACATTGCTCGTATGCCATCTGTTTCCATTACTTCGCAAATGAAACAAATCAAGAATTTTCAAACTTTCAACTGGAGATTATTCTTCTTTTCATGTTTCTTATATTGTCGGGCGTTGTCACGCATGCGAAAGATCGGACCTCTGGTCACGCAGACATAATTGAACTTATTGTAAGTCTATGTGCCGGGATGGTTTTACTGGTGAAACCTTTGTATTCAAACAACTAACAGCGTGAAAAGTACACACATAACCGAAAACGTAAATGTACCTATAAAGCAGAGTATGAGAAGAAACGTTTACATGGCCGATCGACACGAGCTTATTCATAAAATATTATTATTATGACAATAGTGTCTTTTAAAATACATTACTGCTGCCGCTATTTTTCTTTAAATATTTTGACGAACCTGCATAATCTCCGGTGCAATGTTTCCATTTGATATACATATATTAAGAATAACCTGAAAAATTGATCGGTTTTCTGAACCAGTTAATGAAGAATGGCATGTTTTTTTATCAGTTCATGTCAGAGCCATTGAAAATCATATTATTTCTATCATGAACCACTGAAAACATTAAGGGTCCTTTGTCATCATCCAGATTTAACAATACATTTAATAACCAGTCGTGAGAACGTACGTGAATCAATTAATAACGCAGCAAAACCTGTAACTTGAAACAAATTAACAAGATCTAATTGGATTTGAAATCACATGTCCGGTCAGATCTGTTAGTTGGTGCATAAGATTCTTAACGTGGCTATCCTTTATCTAAAGTAGTCTGATAAATGAAGCGTATAAATGGACCTATCACAAACATACAGAGCTCGGGTTTTCCGAATTTGCCCAATTTGTAAATTGTTTTTATGACACTATTAATCGCTCCAATGGCCTAAATGAGGCATGCACATTTTCATTACTGTTCATTTATTCGATCCCCCAGGTTGGATACACGATTATGTAAAGGATCCTATCATCTGTTATGGGCGAACAATGATCTAAATAGATCCATTTGATTCGGCACATCAAAGTCTGTTACATTAGTCATATCAATTTTAACGGGAGTAACAAAAAAATTAACATCAAGCCTGAAACTTCTACAGTTCTTATATGATATACCTTGAAGTGGATTTTGACATCCATCTCAGAGCTATTTGCGTCATCCTTTTGACAGATTTGAAGACATAAACATATGGGATTCCCATTACATTACGTTTTATGTCTAAAGTGTTTTTCTGCAGTTCCAAGTGTGAATGGTATAGTTAATTAATGTACATTGAAATCACAACGGGTAAATTTGTTTTATATTTGTTTAAACGAGCCGGATGTGTAAATGACGTGAGAGCAAATTGAAGTTGACACCAGGGATCACATTTCATGATCATGAACAGTTTCGCGTAAATCGTTCATGTTTTTAACTATTTTCGCAATATTCATGATATTTTTATTGGGGCATGAGATGTAAATCACAGCCCTTTCAGGATAAAATAGATCTATACAAACCGAACAAAGTGACGATGCTATATATATACCGTTGTAAAATCAGAGCATTTTTAAAAATTAAACTTAAAAGCTTCCATTGTGGAACATGGGAACTTATATGAAACTTTCTATTATTTAATTTCTAAAATTAACTTGAGTAACCTATATCAAATCAAAACCTTTGAATTGATCTAAATCATTATAGGGCTTGTGGAATGAACCTTTAAAATGCGCTGCTCGCTTTATATATCTCCGATTAGATTTTCATTAATTAATGGGAACCTGAGAATTAGATCAATGCACGCTCAAACTTGCAATATCCATGCAAGTGGTCTTTATCCATGTGGTCATAATATCAATTTTTCATTAGTTCAAGCTAGTACGAATTTTGTATTGGTTAAATAAAAAACACATCTTGGTTATTTGGGTTCGGAGTCAATTATTCTTTTTATATCATTTACGATGTTCTTTCTCTTGAAAGAATTGTTTGGGTTTATAAATATATACATTCAATTATACATATATATATATATATATATATATATATATATAAATATATATGTATATATATATATAATCCTAATAAATTTATTTCGTCGTACAGGTAGGCATAGAGAGTGGAGCGAAATAAAAGTGATTAGAAATGTGGGACTCCTACATATGCTGGCCACATTGGTGTGTAATCGTCCCCATTGCTGGGTCATACCCCCCAGGAATTCCCGAAAGGCGCACTGTCTTCCCATTAAGCCTGCAAAGGGCTCACCCTGGGTGGGGGTCATCGGCGAAAAATCTCACCGACTCGACGGCGATTCGATCTCCCGATCTCCCGGCTTTGACTTCTGTGTTCACCCGTGAGCCGCAGAAGCCGGTCTTGCAATATCTTCACGAATCTGAGTAATCTCTGTTGCAACATGAAAGGGACACCCACATAAGCTGGACATTATTTATAAGGATTACAACGCATCGATTTGATGAACGATTCTGATTCCACAGTGCTCGCAGCTATTTGATATTCAACTATATGGCACTAAAAATATAAATAACAGGTTAAACAATATCAAAATATCAAGGATCACTCTGACCAACAGACTCTCACTAATATTTCAGCAAGAGCGTAAAACACATCTTGCTCTGAGGCTTCTGTGAACCTTGTAGAAAGTTCACTTATAGATGGTGCCTGCTCGTTCCCTGAGCCCCTAGTTTTCATAATATTATGGGGCTTCAACCTCATGCGCACCCCCCCCCCCCCCAAATATCACTGATGTCAGTCTCTTCAAATTTAAATGGGAAATTGAGATGATCCTTGGTATTTTTATTATGTTAATTTACACATGCTTTTTACAATTAACTCCTTATGCAGATAAAGAATTTGATATATAATCTGAACTTGTTATGGAACCTATGGGACATGCGAAAACCGGTGTGTCTCTAGTTAACATACATGCATTTCTTTACGGTAGGCAGTGGCGTCAATTTTTCCTCCAGGGTGGGGGGGATGACTTTATATATATATATATATATATATATATATATATATATATATTTATATATATATATATATATATATATATATATATATATATATTTATATATATATATATATATACACACACACACATACATATATACCTTTTTCAGCGTCTGTGAGTGTCATATTCAACTCTATATATATATATATATGTGTGTGTGTACTCAATCGATCATATTTCAAATAATTAAAATGTTTATGAAAATGTTTTTTGGTAAAATCTAAGCAAGGTTTAGATATAACATTTTTTAGGTAATGGATCTAAAGTCTTTAATTTTATTTATTGTTATATTTAATTTGCATTATTATAATATTATTCTCAGAAAAGTGGGGGGGGGGATTACATTGACCATCCCCCCCCCATATTGACGCCCCTGATGGTAGGTTTTCCAGATTGCATGTGTATATGTCACATATTTTTTCTAGATAGTCTCGGCCTGATTTCTCGAGCCTGGCCTCCAATTCCAAGTACACGTGCACGTCTGAGTCCAGGACACTCGAGTCGAAGTGTGAGTCCCGGAAAAAGTGGGCTCAATGTGGCACTGCTGAATCACCGTCTAACTGACTGACTGATGGACTGACTGACTGAACCGAATATAGGTCTCGTCTCGTGATTAATAACACTTCCATTTATTAGCACCCCATTCATGGTATTATAAATGAGTTATAAAAAATGAAAGATTGTTACACTTATAACTTCTGTCAGTGTCGGTAATTCATCCAAACAAAAATTAATACGGGTCAATGCGCGAATCCATGAATCAACAGACGTTGGAGCGTGAAGGCTTAATGGTTAGGGCGCTCGACCACAGTTTTCACCACAAGGGCACGCTCTTTTAACTAAGGAGTGAATTGGAACTGGCAATGCATGGGCGGCAGGCAAAATGTAGAATTGATAACCCTATTGTGTTTACAAAGACGTGTGTTAAGGTGAATACTCCCTAGGCAGCCAATAAAAGCTACAAGAATGAACAGGCCCCAGACCAGGAAGGCAAAGTGTAAAGTGACTCTTTCGGGATGATATCAGATACATAAACTAACACCTTTTTTTTTGCCTCAGCTAATATAATAATGACTATAATTAGGGACAGAAAGTTGATAAATCAATCTTATACACAATTTACGTTGCGCTGCTAATATTTTTTGTCCACATTACGGCTTCATCTAGAAATCTGCATACTAAGGAACGCTAGCCTCCACCATGAGTTTACATTCGTTTATTCAGTCCATATTAACAGGTTGATTAAGAGCATACGTGACTTTAGCTGAATCCGGATCTAATCAATACTTTCTTGGCTCTTTACCGAAATGCCTTGAAAGTTTTATGAGATTCTGTTGAAGATTGCGTAAGTTATGTCGCGAACAAACACACAAACGCAAATGGGGATAAAAGCATACTCTCCTAGCGGAGGCAATCATTTGTTAGGAGGATAACATATTGTTAGCTTATATAGGTTCTGGTGCTTGTGTCTTTTAAATTACATTCAATAGAACAATATTCTATTTCCGGCGTATTTATAATGATTATGCTATACTTTGAAAGAAACGTAAAGACATGTATTTTATATTTATTCCTTCTGCATGTTGTCAAAGTTTATATTGTTACGGAACCTAATAAAAACAGATCACGTAATCGTGACGAGCACAAATTTTGTTACGGAGATAAAAAATCAGATTACGCAACACTAGGCAGCGTGAAATGTCTAAGGAAATGAATAAAGAAGTCAGTGTTTTTTTTTTATAACAAATAATATATTATTTGTTCTTAGAACAATCATAACATTACAATACACTAAATTAATACAATTACACAGTATAACAATAATAAAAATGTACATCACCAGAGTGTCCGGATCCCAGGCTTTAATTTCTGGATACCACCACTGTGACAGCTCAACAAGAGTCCTTTAACACAAATTATCCAGATGAACAGTTCATGTAAATCTTCTCAGAGAATAGTCCGATTTAATCTCTAAAACAATTTGTTGTAATTCAAAAGTGAAGTTCTTGAAATAATCCCAAAGAAAAACTGAAGACAATTCGTATTAAGTCTGTAAAAGTCCGTAGAATATCTGTAAGTTCTGAGATTATTTGAAAGGTAAAAAAAACTTATGAGAGAGTCACAATCTTCCGTGTCCGCTAGTATTTTCCTCCCTGCCGGCTCTAAATACAGCCCCTATTTACATGTATAGCTTCACATCAATAAGCCTAGAAATTTCTGTTTCACGAACAATCCAAAGAACAAAGCAATACATAATATACACGCGCCATAAGAACAATACAAGACACGAACTCATAGAGCGCGATCAGCCCAGAAAATTCCAGATTAGCATGAGCGCTGTGTCTTTACTCGCCAGTTTTCACCCAGTACGAATAAACCGAGCGCTGTGTCTCTACACGCCATAGCGATTGACGCCCAGGGCTTGAACCTAACACGAAACAGAATGTCAACAGCGCATAACAAAAGAGACACCTGTAACAATACACACACAATTATATATACACAGTAGAACCTCCGAATCACAAAAACAGTCAGGACCGGACATTCTACCCGCAATAGACAGATGCCCTTCGCAGGGAGGTTATGGATGTCCGGACCTACATTCAAGGACTACCCGTAAGTGGCCGTCAATAGGAGTCGCCCTTAATTAGTACAGAAGTGCCCGTAAGGAGAGATGCCACTATATATATATATAAATACTATAATCTATAAGCATTCATTTTGCATAGAATCTTCAGTGCGCTAATTTTTCCACCATTTTGTTACACGACTTCCATTAGTTGAACAACGAAGTTGAGTTTCTCTGCGTATACGTAGCAGTAACAAAAGTAAAGAATGGATCAATTTAAATTTTATTTATAAAAATATTTAACATGCAGGCACAAGACTTATCGCCTGCGGTGCAATCTGGTTCCTCACTGACATATGGAATCTTGTCAACCGCAAGTAAGATAAATAAAATAAGCAAGAGTGTTGTAAATCAAACAATTAAATTAGGAGTTTTCTTTCGTATGACGTCACAAGGATATCATATTTTCTATTTATCTTGCAAAATAAATACAAACCAGGTTATGTGAGAAATTCAATCCTACTTGTGGTGTAATAGAGTGCTGATTGTATGATGCCAGTAAATGGGCTCTAATATAATGACGGAACTAAATGTAATTCAGCATATAATGAAATATTGGTTCTTATCAAGTCAAAGCGGAGAAAGGAGATCTTATGGCTCCGAATAAGTAAATTGACCGAAGGCATTTCGCATTAAACCTCACCGTAAAACTCCGATACGGCATGGACCATTGATTTTTAGTTCAATAAAACATCGAGACATCACGGCACCTTGGTGGATAGTTATAACAAGTAATGAAATGGCCTGAACGGAGCGGAAAGCAGATAAGCCATACATTGACTCTACATAATTCTTCTTAGTAAAACACGGGGTTATTACTTTATATGCCATAAAATGCAACTTCTGTAATTTCTACAGACACTTAAAAAGAATCCTGAGTGAAAATATCATGTCTGAGGTCAGTGGCCTATGCCGGGCTTTAATAAAGACTTATTGAATATCATAAATTAAAATATACTACTTTAACATAAGTTCTCATCAATCGTTGACACTTTTTTTCTCCGTTTGTCTACCTCTCTGTGTGTAGGCGTGTATTCTTTTTCTCTGCCCGGTTGAATGTGTGTGTATGTATAGGTTTGTGTTCATGTACATATTATCAATGACCTAAATGAAACATGCACATTTTCTTTACTTTCCGTTAATACTGAGCGCCCGTTTGGATGCCGGTTACGTGCAATTGTGACATTTGTTTACAGCGAAACATGATCCAAATGTATGAATTCATTTGTTACGGCACATCAAAGTCTCTTTCATTAGTCATAGCAAATTTAACTGGAGTACCCAAAAACACTTAATATCAAAACTTAAACTTCTGAAAGTTAAAACTCTTCGTAAAAGTACGAAACATACACAACAATTATCCCTTTCAGTGCATTAATTCTGCTTCTTTTAAGACATATTGAAATTGGTCAACTGAATGTTATAATCAAGGGTCATTTGTCACTCCGTGCATGGGCACAATTAGGTGGGGGGGGGGGGGGGGGGTGGGAGGACATGTCCCCCTCCCATTTTTTCTCAATCGGGGGGGTGGGGGGGGGGGGGAAATACCAAGTCATGTCTCAGTTTTGGATAATCAAATGAGTATAATTTTGTCATTTAAAAGTCTTTGACTGCTAATAGTTAAGAAATACAAGTTGCGTATAAAATGCATTGTTTCAGAAAGAAATAAAATTTTAAAATGAATGATAATATGATATGATTTCCTCGTTTCCATGACACTTGTATTCAACCAATAAACGCGGAAATAAAAAAAATATTTGTAAGTTTTGCAAGTATTCAAAATATTCCTGAAGGAAGGTTTTATGTCTGGGCTCAGCTCTCCAATAGCGAAGTTTTTGAATTTTAATTGTTAAAATACATGAATTTCACCATGCTCTAAATAGTTCATTTTTTTTCTCTTCCATCTCCTTTGTGCATGAAGGCCTGAATCCCCTTCAACTACCCAGGCCAATGTGTATGTATAAGTCTGAGTTTATACAAACAGCATGTATGGTCTATAATAATCATCATGATTTTGTCGTCCCTCAGGCTAGCATACTGTTGCTAGAAACCCAAAGTAACCATTCCTATCAGTCACAAACGATCATGTGATATTCTTTAACGAATCACCGGCCTAGATTCGAAGATTCCACTGTTCATTCGTTTGGTTGAATGGTCTTATGCGGGTCCGTGATTTGGCAAAATCTGACACATTCAGGAGATTGCCCTAAATGGGTAGTAACGCAACCTACCCTAAAGGCTTAGTGCTCTGACGCTCATAAGGCAAATACAATAATTGTCTCCACCAGTTTATTCCTTCTCGTGTGTGTGCTAGGGTGTATTAGTGTGTGTGTTTGTTCACAAGGCAATCATGAACGGACTCCCATGAAATTTTCAGGGCACCTCGGGAACTGCCCGATGAAGATTCGATTACACTTTGCTGTAGGTCTGGAAAATGATCTGGATGCAGGAAGCACTTCCAGGAACATTCACAAATGTGCAGTCACATTAGCACACGAATGAACCTGGGAATGTGGACCAATAAGTAAATACAATCACGGTCCAACCTCAGATCACCTGCCCGCCTGTTTAGGTCGCGGTCGAGCGCCATGTCCTTCGGAGTGAGGGTGTCCAGTAGTTATCTGCAAAACTGCTTGGGTGCACCGGCAATCTCAGTTTATTTACCTCAGCACCATGTTTTTAAAACGTGTGCTCTTAGTTCTGAGGTAAGCGGCCGTCTGCATCCCATAAACCCCCCCCCCCCCCTCCCCACCACCACATGGCGGAATGCTGCATTCTTTGGAATGCAGATTTCTAGTCATAGTATATTCATACTTTTACATGGTATGATAGTGATGAAAATCCCTAAACGAATAACTGTAATATTCCGGAACAGTAATGCGGACACGTCACTCGGACACGTCACTCTTTTTCCGATCCGTTCGTAATATGATCCTCTGCTTCTGAATTTAAACTTAATTAGATGGAATATTGTTTAGAACGAAAACACCATGATATATATCGTGTTATAGGAGGTACTGTAGTTTTCTGAACAAAGCTACCAAAAAGCAGGTTGGT
This sequence comes from Sipunculus nudus, assembly GCA_026874595.1. NCBI lineage: Eukaryota > Metazoa > Annelida > Sipuncula > Golfingiida > Sipunculidae > Sipunculus > Sipunculus nudus. The sequence continues at coordinate 32,737,413 of CM049306.1, read as the reverse complement.
TGATTGCGAAAACCTAGCGCAATCAATCAAAGTGGTTGTTGACTCGGATGAAATACAGGCAATGAAAGAAGACCCTTTCCTTAAAATCTTTTCCTAAAACTCATTTATAAAACCACCGGTTGTCACTTAATGGAAATCCATTGCTTATTGGTATCAAAATAGCAAGTGTAAAATGCCTCAGCCGGTCAGAGAGTTAATCAGTCATACAGGCATGTAGACATTCATTCATTTATTTATGCATTTATTCATTCATTCGTTCATTCATTCATTCATCCATCCATTCATTCATTAATTAATTCATTCATTCATTTATTCATTCATTCATCCAGCCATGCAACCAGTCTGTCGGTCAGTAAATCAGTCATTCTTTCTTTCTTTCTTTCCTTCTTTCCTTCTTCATTTATTCATCCATCCATTATTATTTTATTGAGCCTGTCAAACGGTCATTTGGCAAGTAGGCAGGCAGTCAGCCCGTCAGTCACTAATCTGTCAGTGGGACAGGAAGGCACACAGACAATCAGCCCTCATGTGTATTCTTACTCGTAATGAGACAAGGCATAATATTTAGTATTTGTAAATTTCAAATATTACAGCAGTCTTAGAAAAGAGTTATCTTTAAACTCTTATGAAGGACGGAAGACAGCCTGCTGCAGCTCTCAGTTCATGGAGGCGCGTGTGAAATGTATAAGGGGTACAAATGTATACGACTGAATTAAATGCTCTACTGGCGGTAATGGCCTTCGAACTTTTTTTCTATATTTTTCTATATCAATACCTGGGTCATACAACAGGGAAACCCCGAAAGGCACACTCGTTTGTGAGTGAAACTCTGCCGTTGGACACGGCCTTCCCATTAAGCCTGCAGAGCGCTCACCCTGGGTGGGGAACTACCGTGAAAAATCTCACCGCCTCTGTGGAGATTCGAACCCACGATCTTCAGGCTTTGAGTCTTGTGCTCCATTTTTGAGCCACCGAAGCCGGTCTAAGAGAACATAAACTTGATGTCAGTCCGTAGGTATCTATCTTACTTTGTTGACTCCCGCAAATATGGACATTCTTACATGGAGTCATTCCGAGGGTCGATCAGCACGTACATTAAAGGAGCTTTAAACTAAGCTGGATAATTGTTTCCTTTTCTGTTCTTTTTATTATCTGGTATGTAGCATATTATTGAGAGAGCTTGTGGCTTTAAACTTTGATTGATATAACAACATATCAACCGTTTTTTCAATATAGCCGAATGTATTGAAAAGTTCATACTTCTCACTTGGCATACAAAAGAGCCTTGTTGAGTGTAACGCTGGCTCTTGTGTATGAAGCTGCTCCAACCCTTAAAGTTTTGATTACATTACCTACTGCTCTGCCAAGCGTCTGATATCAACCCCACCAAAGGGAGGAGTTTTAATGTTTCACCAAAACTGATTGATCTGGTCATGTTGAAATAAGATATCAATTTTATTGACGTCTGCTAAAGAGTGAATTTTCCCCAGATGGTAACCAACGATGTATTAAGGTCACGTGACATGAAATTCCGGGTGCTTATGGGATATAGTAACCACTGACGATTTCTGGTGCTTGAAAGCGGTAGACGCCCATTTTCGGCCTCTTGTGGGCTAAGTAGACGATGTGATTTGGTTTTTACAGGAGAGTTTCAAAAGAAATGTTTTGCCTTTAAAGTACCACTGACAACCATAAAAACGTTTTCATTTTGGCTATTTATGTTTTATACATATTTTTGCCCTTAGTGAACACAGATATCAATTTCCCATAGCTCTCTTTGTGGTATATATATATATATATATATATATATATATATATATATATATATATATATATATATATATATAAGATCAGTCTACATAGTTTCGCTAAGGTGTTTCGAAATTCCACACAGCTGTACACAACGTTTCTGTAAACAGACAAATAATTGGGACGGGATTCCAGGAGAGAGAGAGAGAGAGAGAGAGAGAGAGAGAGAGAGAGAGAGAGAGGTGGGGGGGGGGGGGGCTGTTTAGCCGTTGTACAATACTTGTCCTGTAAGATTAAACAAATATTTCAGGGCAAAGCCTTTCCATCACTGGCCCAATAATCACCGTTAAACATGGTTTACATAAAACTTCGCCTAACGACAACCTAAGTTTAGCGATCATCCCAATTAAACGGCCACTTTCCCAGATTCCAATAGTTTTTGCTCACCTCGCTCAGACGAACACCTCGAAAATGCGACCACATTATATATATATATATATATATATATATATATATATATATATATATATATATTTAAATGTGTATGTGTGTGTTTGTGTGCAATTTACTTAACTTGTATTAAGACGCAGCTGTTATAGAATAAGAGGCCATATCTTTTTTAAATGACCACATTAATCCAATAAAGCTGAGTTCTCCTGTTGGCGTGACCTTTTAAATAAGTTACTAGTTGTCAGCTGTATTAAAGTGTCGGCGGGCTTCCGGTAACAAAAATGGCAATGCATGACTCAGAATCTGAGAAGATATCTTGTATTTCCTTAAAACATCAATTTAAATTAGATACACACAGAGGGTTTAAGAGGTGATCAGGCCCGCGGTTATGATCTACTTTAAAACGCGGATAAAACATGAACGCGGGAAGTGAATATAAAAGTAAAAGGGTTTATAAAGTGTGTTTCTTTTTTTGATAATTAATGCCCAGTATTATAGGTATGTTTTAAACTTGTAATCATATGTACCTTTAATCTTTTTAATAGAGGCGCCCCAGATACCTTTCTTGTTAAAACAGACGTGTTAATTAAGATAATAAATTTATGAAAAAAAGGCTTTTTTTCTCTTCTTCAGTCTCCCTGTATGATATGTAGCTCTTATGTTTTCAGTATAAATATATACTTCATAATCGGATGTTTTTTTATAACTGTGCGGTGGTGGGGCAAAACTTAATAGAAATATCATGTGCAAATCATAAGCAGCCAGGATGTCTGAACTCAGAACAGGTATGTATATATGTATTATTTGATATGGCTCTAGGACAACTACCCCCCAGACAATTACCCCCCGGACAATTACCCCCCGACAATTACCCACTGGACAATTACCCCCAAGACAATTACCCCGCGGACAATAACCCCTCAGGACAATTACCCCCTTGGACAACTACCCCCAAGTCAACTACCACCCAGACAATTACCCCCCGGTACAATTACCCCCCGGACAACTACCCCCCGGACAACTACCCCCATGGTATAATAACATTTTTAAAGTACACATTGTACAAACTAAAAGTGAAATATTCCAATTGTAAGTAAAACAAATACCGGTGATAATATATTTCAAACCAAGCATAGGTACATACATCATGTGTATTGTAAAAATAGAAAAAACATCCATCACCTCGCTCAGACGAACACCTCGAAAATGCGACCACATTATATATATATATATATATATATATATATATATATATATATATTTAAATGTGTATGTGTGTGTTTGTGTGCAATTTACCTAACTTGTATTAAGACGCAGCTGTTATAGAATAAGAGGCCATATCTTTTTTAAATGACCACATTAATCCAATAAAGCTGAGTTCTCCTGTTGGCGTGACCTTTTAAATAAGTTACTAGTTGTCAGCTGTATTAAAGTGTCGGCGGGCTTCCGGTAACAAAAATGGCAATGCATGACTCAGAATCTGAGAAGATATCTTGTATTTCCTTAAAACATCAATTTAAATTAGATACACACAGAGGGTTTAAGAGGTGATCAGGCCCGCGGTTATGATCTACTTTAAAACGCGGATAAAACATGAACGCGGGAAGTGAATATAAAAGTAAAAGGGTTTATAAAGTGTGTTTCTTTTTTTGATAATTAATGCCCAGTATTATAGGTATGTTTTAAACTTGTAATCATATGTACCTTTAATCTTTTTAATAGAGGCGCCCCAGATACCTTTCTTGTTAAAACAGACGTGTTAATTAAGATAATAAATTTATGAAAAAAGGCTTTTTTTCTCTTCTTCAGTCTCCCTGTATGATATGTAGCTCTTATGTTTTCAGTATAAATATATACTTCATAATCGGATGTTTTTTTATAACTGTGCGGTGGTGGGGCAAAACTTAATAGAAATATCATGTGCAAATCATAAGCAGCCAGGATGTCTGAACTCAGAACAGGTATGTATATATGTATTATTTGATATGGCTCTAGGACAACTACCCCCCAGACAATTACCCCCCGGACAATTACCCCCCGACAATTACCCACTGGACAATTACCCCCAAGACAATTACCCCGCGGACAATAACCCCTCAGGACAATTACCCCCTTGGACAACTACCCCCAAGTCAACTACCACCCAGACAATTACCCCCCGGTACAATTACCCCCCGGACAACTACCCCCCGGACAACTACCCCCATGGTATAATAACATTTTTAAAGTACACATTGTACAAACTAAAAGTGAAATATTCCAATTGTAAGTAAAACAAATACCGGTGATAATATATTTCAAACCAATAATTCAAACAATGTGTATTGTAAAAATAGAAAAAACATCCATTACATCAAGTTTTCAGTAGCTGTTTACTAGTACTAGGCAATGCCTCTCAGATGATTATATTGTGTATTGTAAAAAATAAATTGTAAATATATGGTAAAAAGTCCATTATATGAAATTTACTTTACATTGGCAAGTTGTAAAACAAATGCTTTATAAACATATGGTCCATATAACCACCCGCAAGCTTACAATATAATTCCATTTAAATATGGAATACCATTCATTCTGATCCATTCTTACCAGTCTCTATAGGTAATATCATAATAAGTAATAGCATGATATTATTATCTAGAGTGATTTCCTTTTTATTTTTCTTTTGCAATTAATTTTATTTATTTCTTTGGTATTCTGTGCTTCTCATTAGCAACACAGAATATATTTAAATGTATAAAGTGTACTTTAAATGTGTAATTTATACCATGGAGGTAATTGTCCAGGGGGTAGTTGTCCGGGGGGTAATTGTACCGGGGGGTAATTGTCCGGGGGTAGTTGTCTGGGGGTAGTTGTCCGAGGGGGTAATTGTCCTGGGGGGTAATTGTTCGGGGGATAATTGTCTGGGGGGTAATTGTCCAGGGGGTAATTGTCGGGGGGTAATTGTCCGAGGGGTAGTTGTCCTGTTGCCATTTGATATCAGTATATTTTGTGTCTTGTGTCAAAGTTTGAACGTTTTAAGAGGAAATTAATAGGGACAGAATCACATATAGATACTTTGGATGCTTCAATATCGATCAAATTATAACAGTTAAGTTGCTTTCCTCGCGATAACAAAATTAATTTTTCATCAAGTGCAGTGGTACTCCGATTATCTTGGTTGCATAGCGAAGTCTTATTGGTAATCTCACTTGTCTTTATGTCTCGTCTCAGTATTGCACGGTTCAGCTAATATTTAGCATTACATCGTACATTGATGAGCCATTTGTTTTTGTTTTTGTTGGAGGCAACGCCCTCCATTTTTTTTAATGCTGGATAAACTAAGTATATTGTTACAGGTATCTGTTTTATTGTGCGCAGGAGTGTGACATGTGACTGTTGATATTCTGATTCGTGTAGCGCAGGCATAGTTCGTTGCTATGGGAACCCCGCTTGTTGGGCGCTGGCTCGCGTTCGGGGTCTAAAGCTTAGAGACACAGCGTTCTTTTCCTTCTAGACGTTTCGGGTCTGTTCACTTGCGTGTGTATTGTTCTTTGGAATTTTCCATTTCTAGAATTTTCTCGTGAGAAGCTATAAATTAGGGGCAGTGTTAAGAGCCGGCATAAAGGTAAATACCAGCGAGCACTAAGAGTGTTACTTTCTCGTCAGTTTTGGGACCTTTTCTGATAATAGCAGTGGTGTCAGATATTCAACGGATTTTATACATATTTAATACGGAATGTCTCCAGTTTGCCTTTGGATTATTACTATTTACGAGGATTATTGATGATAAAGGACTCTTGTTGAGCTATGACAGTGGTGGTATCCAGAAGTCAAAGCCTAGGATCCGGACACTCAGGTACTGTACATTTTATTGTTATACTGTGTAATTGTATTGATTTAGTGTATTGTAATGTTAGGATTGTTCTAAGAATGAATTATAATGACTTCTTTATTCATCCCCCAAGACATTTCACGCTGCCTAGTGTTACAGAATCTGATTTTTTTTATCTCCGTAACAAAATTTGTACTCGTCACGATTAATTGATCTGTTGTTATTTGGTTCCGTAACAAGATGTACATACGCAGAGTTTTATTCCTGTTTCGGACTATACCTGGCAGGACAGTATTATACGCTTCCTCTCATTTTATTTTCTGCTTTAACCAGGCTCGGTAACTACTGCAACTGCGGACCCTGGGTTTGTAACCGTCCCAAGTACTTGTCATATCACCGAGGAACCCCAGAAAGGCGCACTCGTTTGTGAGTTAAGCACGGCCGTGGGGCACGATCTTCAAATTTAGCCTGCAGAGCGCTCACCATGGGTGGGGGCCGACCGTTATAAATTTCTCCGCTTTAGTTTAGATTCGAACTCACAATTTACCGGCTTTGAGTCCTGTGCTCTACCCCTGAGCCACAAAAGCCGGTCACAGAAAGAGAAATATAAAATCCCAAAAATCAAAATGCTACATTAATGGTATTCGAGTTCCCCATACACGACTTTACAGAATTTAAAATATCGAGATATTGTGATGTAGTTTAACATTTGTCTATTAAAAAGTGGCTTTCTTGTATCTGGTGTTATAAAAGCGCGCTTTTTTAAGTTTTAATTAAAATTAAATATCATGAAATGAGCATCTACGTTTAAAACTTGCTAAATATCATCGTTTAAAGTAATCCTCTTGATAAAATTATTGATATGTTCAAATCGCATGTTAAACTGCATTTACCAGCTTTTGTGGTCTAGTCAGCGCACCGGACTCAACAGATCACAGATCGTGAGCTCGAGTATCAGCCCAGGAGCCAAGAGATTTTTCACGTTCGACCACAACCCAGGCTGAGCGCTCTGCAGGATAATAGTAGGGTCGGGTCTCATTCACCGACGAGTGCTATCAGTTTAAAAATATTTGGATGCTATCTTAATTATTGGAGCATATCAGAGAGCTGCAGTTTGATTTAATGACTAGGGAATAAAAAGATTGAAAAATGATAAACAGAAAATTTATTATGATTTACTTGAAAAAGATATAAAGATGAAAAACGGAAATGTTAGAGTTGACAATAACAAAGATGCTAAGCTCCCTGAACATACAATCCTTAAGTTTTTTAAATTCCATAAGAAATGATAAACATAGATCTTTGCATCTCGCAACATAAAATCCTTAGTTTTTTTGGAATTTCATGAGAAATAATAACAAAGATACTTATATATCTGAACTTACATGCAGTCCTTAGGGATTTGATTAATATGTGAAAAAAAACCAAGTATAACATCAAAGATTCAACCTGTGTCATTTCCCCTTCACACATTACATAAAAAAAAAAACCAGGATTCTTAAGCAAGTATTGATATTTAGACTAATGCATAATAAGAGCATTACCGGGATTAAGCCCGGGTTCTCAGACAGTCTGATAATGTATTTTCTCTTTATAACCTCTTAAACCTGTTGTTATGTTCAATACAAATCGGATAGACTATGTAGCAAGTTCCTACAATGCTGGTCAGGTTGATTATCAATCGTATCCACAGCTTGAAAAAGACTGATATTACTTTGGTAAACTTTACGAAAGTAATCTCTATGATAACAATTAGAATTTATTATTTTATTTTCTGTAGAACTGTTGTTGTGCGATTGCGAAGATGGGACTTTCAAGGGGGATTCAAAAAGGATACGACCGAGAGCTACCTATCCAAAAAGATGTGCTTTACCTTATAGCAATAACAGATCAACGTTGTTTTGGTTAACAGTTTGTGTTTATAACAAATGTATCTAAATCAACATAAACATTTTTGATGGAAAGTTATTTAACTTCTACTGGGAGGGTAAAAAGTTCACTTCATATTACCCACGGGGATAAGTAAACGAAAATTTTTTTCACTTGGGTTAATTTTAAAAGGTTTCTTTTCAATTTTATATCGAGATTTTCTTCTCCTGGTAATCTAAACATAGTATTGGCGTATTCTACACATGAATACATTAATATATTGGACTCTAGAGAGCGATATGTACAGCAAAGAATCTATACATACTCGTGGGCGTCTATACTGCGACAACACACACACCTTTTGGCAACAGGGGATGATCAATGTAATCACCCCCTGCTATTTAGAGAACAAGATTTAAATAATGGAAATAAAAAAAAAACATCAATAGTGAGAACGATAGACCATGATTTGATTTCTCTTGAAAAAGGTTATATTTGGACTTCCGGTTCAATATGAACGAGTGAACGGACGTTCCATCAGTGCGCTCTCTGTATACTTAGTTGTTTATAGTGATTATGGCTGACCAGTTCAACATCTTAACCAGATCAAGAAGCAAAAGTGATCTAACAGCTAGAGAACAAACAAGTTTGGACAAATATTTGGAGATAGGACCTAAAAAAACTTCTGTAGAACACGCACAGTCAGAGATGCAAGGGCAGGGACAAGAGTCATTACAGGCGAGTGACATTACAAGCATTGTAAATTCCAAATGCGCTCAGTTAGAACAGATTTTACAAGCTGCCATAAAAGATTTCACAGACTCCCTACGTGAGGACATCGAATCTATCAAAAATGACTGTAAAAAAACAGACAACAAATATTCAGAATTGAAATGTCAAATGGATACTGTTGTACAGGGCCTGGAATTCACCCAGATCTAATGTTGAGAAAATGACAGAAAAATTTAAAAACTTTGAGACTGAGAACAAATCACTGAGAAATGAAATACAAATTTTGAAAAAAGAGTATCATGAAAAAGATGCACAGATTTCCAGGATGAAAGAAAAACTGTTGAATTCAGAAAGAAATAGCTGGGAATCCAATATTAGACTGATTGGCATAAAAGAACAAAAAGGCGAAGATTGCAAAAACATAGTGTCACAGTTTATTCATGAAAAGAAGCTTCTAGAGGGTGCAGACATGAGGGACATTTTGAACACAATAGAAAATGCTCATAGAACGGGCAAATCAAAAGCAAAAGGCGACAGACACATAATTGCAAGATTGTACTCCAGACCAATAAGGAACAAGTTGCTGAAAGCACAAAAGGAAAAACGAAGTCAAAACCCCCAAGCTAATCCGTCGTCATGTTTCCTAGCGGAGGACCTGACCAACGAGGATTACCTCATGAAAAAGAAAGCGGCCCTCCAAATGCGTAAAGCCCACGAAGACCACCTGAAAGTGAGATTCTGGCGTGGACGACTAATAATTGACGGCAAAGACGTGCCAATCAATTGTACCTCGGCGACGGAATAATACGATTAGACGCCTCTGTATTGGTGGTCGACGGTAGCTTCACCCTATCACAACGCAACACACGTGGTCGAACCGCGGCCTGTTGGTTTGCACTTGACAAGCCACCAGGGGTGCAAGAGTGCCGAGACCGAGCCCCAGGAATAGAAAAGTCCTCATCTCCCAAAAATTAGAGCATACATTACAGGGATCAGGGAGCCAGACCACTTTTATGGCTAGGCGAGACCCGATGAAACTGTGGATATCTTTTATCGCCCAGTGCGTACCTTGAGGACACGTGGCTGTATTTATTTTTCCTATATAACATCTATAAAACACCTGAAGTCTGGGCCTCTTTTGGGCAACTTTAAAAATAAATTTTGATATTAAACTTTTTTTTACCTGAGAGTTTGTTGTTTCTTCAGTCAAACTAGACCAAGAAAATGGGGGCTTGTGCATCTCCTTTTTTAACCATTCTGGCCCGAATGCAGTGAAGCCCAAAATACCCCTCCAAGCAGTCCCAAACAAGCATTTGGACAACATGTCTTTGATTGGCCACAGATTTTAAAAAAAAATTGACCAATTCTGTCAATTTTATTGGAGATTATGCTAAACATGCTTAGAAATCAAACAATGGGGTGTTTTTAATGCTCCATCACATGATGGCTAGAGCCAACCAGAGAAAGCTTTGTGACCCCGGGTCGTGTGCATAAATAAGACCATGTGACCTTGAGACTCCTGTCAGAATGTTGCCATCCAAAACGCAGAGGTACTCCAATGGGACTTGTCATAAAAAAAAACAACAAAAAACTGTCAGATGTAAGTTGTAATTTATATGCCTCTAAACTCCAGTAGGCAACAAAATATTTACTAGGCTCATTTCCGTATGACGTTGTTGTTTAAAAAAAATGTTCTCCGTTACCGCATGTTATATGCTATATGCACTAGTTGAGAATTCTGGTTCCACTTCAGTGTTAACACTATCATATGTTAACACTCCATACACCATTTATATTTCACGTATAAATGGTATTCATGATAACACTCCATGACTACCCTCCGCTTTTTTCTCTACATATTCTTTGGTTACCAGCCAACATACTGGTTAATACCAAAAATATATCCTTTTGAGGTCAAATTTCTGTTTAATTCTCTAAGTTTTAATATCCTATGTTAACATCCAGTATCACGGTTATATGTCAGATATTAATGACATTCCTGATAACACTAAGTTCATGACTGCTCGTTGCTTGTATCAGTCAACATCCCTAAAGTTGTACTCTTTGTAGTTAAATTACCTTTCTTCTGCTGGCCATTATCATATGTTTATATTTAGGCAGTGGCTAAACAGCCGGCATTTTACGAAACCCGGGATTATGTTCGGGTCACATGTGAACTGCTGCGCCCCGATTTTGTTTTGACCTCTGACCTTTCCTCTGCGCTCTGCGTCCGTTTGTGCGTCTGTTTCCACACATAAACCCACATATCTCGGGAACCGTTTGACCGATCAGGAAAATTTGTTTGCACAAATTCAGCCCTTGGAGAGCTTTATAACATACACAAAAAAAATGGTGGCCCCAATTGCAACCATGTTTGCACAGTGTCCATCTGTTCGTCTGCCTTGGGTTAAAATCACTCATATCTCTGCAGTGACTTGACTAATTCACCTGAAATTCGGCATGCGTATACATCCTGGATAGCTTTTCTGATTTTATGACAGGAGACGCCACCTACATTCACGTTTACGCTGCAGACATCCAAGCTCATATCTCGGGAACCGTTTGACCAATTGGGCCAAAATTTTGCATGTGTATAGATCTCACATAGCTCTTCATCATACGCAACTGGTGGCGCCACCTGCAGCCATTTTTGCACAGCTCCTGTCTGTTTGTCTGCCATGGGATAAAATCACTCATATCTCGGCAGTGGTTTGACATATCTGCCTAAAATTTTGCAGGTTTATACATCCCCGACAGCTCTCTTGATTTTATGACAGGTGGCGCCACCTGCATTCTAGTTTATGCAGCAGACATCCAAGCTCATATCTTGGGAACCGTTTGACCGATTGGGCCAAAGTTTTGCATGTGTATAGTTCTCACATAGCTCTTTATCATACGCAAAACTGGTGGCGTCACCTGCAACCATTTTTGCTCAACGTCCATCTGTTTGTCTGCCACGGGCTAAAATTTCTCATATACATGTAGTGGTTTGACTTATCTGCCTTAAATTTTGCATATGTATACAACTTGGACGGCTTTCTGGATTTTGTGGTAGAGGGGGCAACCTACATACACAATTTGGCTGCAGACATCCATGCTAATATGCAACACTCTATTTCCCCTTGCTACTCAATCAAGCCTCACTTCACCCGTTACACTCTGATTTAGGCGGATACACGTAGTCGCTTGTCGACTACCCGTATTCTAGTTTCTTTTATTATTCACAATCCTATGTTAACATTCAACATACCATTCATATGTCAGATATTCACAACAACTCTGTCCAAGACCACCCGTTGTTTTGTTATATTAGCTGTTAGCAGTCGACAACACTCAGGGTGTGTTCCTTTTTTAGGTCAAATTTTAATCTTGTATTAGGCATCATCATATGTTAACATTTAACATACCAATTATATGCCAGATATTAAGATGTTCAAGACAACACTCCAGGACTATCAGGTGTTTATTACAAAGCTGTTACCAATCAGCATCTCCAAATGTGTGCTCCTTGAATTTTTGTTTTCAACCATTCACTATTATATGTTAACATTCAGTATATCATTTATATGTCAGATACTTCTGATATTCATGACAACTCACCCGGACTAACCCCTGTTTTATTACATAAGCCATTAGCGGTCAACATCTCCACAGGTGTGTTCCTAGACGTTAAATTTATTCTACTTTTATCTATTACCTAATGTTAACATTCAATGTGACATTTATATGACAGATATCAATTATCAATGATATTCATGACAACACACCAGGTCTATCGATTTTTCAAATTTTTAATCTTGTACTATCCATTATCATATGTTAACAGTTAACATACCAATTATATGTCAGATATCAATGATATTCATGACAATGCTCCAGGACTAACAGTTGTTTGTTACATAAGCTGTGTACAGTCAACATTCCAAAGATGTGTTCTTTGAACTTAAAGTTTTTATTTTATTACTATTTATTATATGTTAACATGCCACATGACTTTTACATTACTGATATTATTGATATTCATGACAACACTTAAGGTCTAACTATTACTGTATTATACAAGAAGTAACAGCCAATATACTAGTTACTCCAAAGGAGTGTTTAAAAGCACCCAAATGCTCTTTGAAGTTAATTTTAATTTCCTTTCTGCTTTCACCAAAAGTGACGATGTAATATTTTTTTTATTTATTTCGTAAAGAACTATGAAATGCAACCCAAGTTTTGTTTACTACACATGGTCTACCTCATTTTTATCTTTTAGAACAATAGAGCCGGTGTGTTTGTTCCTGCATGAGTAGCCATCAATGTTTTGGCTGGCTATATCTTTGAAGCTTATGAAAATACCAAGCAATTGACAGGTCCCCTTTCCAGGCTCCTTACTTGCAGGTGACTAGTAACTTGACCACTACAAGTAGGACTGAAACATTGCAAAAGAAGTTTTATTAATGCTCCTGTGATTCTTTTTTTAATAGGTTCCACTTCCTAAGTATTGTTAAAAGTATGTATGCATGCCACTGTGGTTTTCACTCTTTAGATTTAGTGTGAAACAAGTACTTGTCAAAAGAATGTTTTGGTTAGGATGAAGATATGTTAATAAATAAATACTTATCAATAGTGGATAGATCATTGCTGCTAATAATTCCAAATCTTATTTATTTTCTTCCCATCTAAACATTCAATTATTATAAGTAAACTAGAAATTACCCGTGCTACGCACGGTTTTGGGCGGGCATTTAGTTCTGATGTCAAATAGTCTGTCATAGTTGCATGTCTTGGTTGTACAATGTTACTGTCTCTTTGAATCCGACATTTGGTATAAGTGTTCTGTCTTTGCGTTAACCTTGTGTCGGAGTCTGAATGACCTGGACGAACACGTTCTTGTCCGAATGGTGGAATGTCTTCGGACAAACCCGGAGCATGTGTATGTCAAAAATCACGGCAAACCGTAGTGTCAGAGGAGACCCGTAAATTCACACAAATCGCGTTACGCTATTAATATATAGATCCATTATATGCATGGTGATATGCATAAAACTCTAATTGAAGCCGAGAGGTTGGCCGGAGAATTTTCGAAGAAGTTGATATGTTAAATAAAATCATTTTTATATGAAAATATATATTACGCTGAACATCGCCATTTAAAGTTGCCCTTCGAGCCCATGAATCCGCCAATAAAGGAACCTGTTATCTTGCATGGTAGTGCAGTATAGTGCTGAGACGTAATCTCGATAATTGCATTCCGGTTATAACGCACAAAAACTGAGCACTAACATGGTCGGGCAATCCCGCTGCGCAAAAGTTCGTGGTAGCATTATATTATGTGGTACATTTATTGGCTTTATATATTTTTAAATATCACGCACTCCTTTCTGTTTGAAAGCTGAGCCAATGTTTTCCAGTGAGACAGTCACTGCGTTCAGGCAGTGTGTTAAACCCGGATCCCACTCCGGAACCCGGACCCCAAGAAAAATTTGTAATTCTTAAACTCTCATGGTAATTCGTCCAGATATTTTAGCATAATCGTATCTAAAGACATATTTTATATTATGTTTGGTTAAAACATAAAAAATAGTCTGTTTTGCAACAAACTTTGATAAAAAAACACATACGGACCCTGGGGCTCGGACCTCACGGATTACACGGACCGCGTTTTCTCGTTGTTTTACCATTTCTTTAGTACAAACATGTATTTCACATCACGTTTAGCCATGACACCCTTGTGTTTATTATTGTGTTTGTATCTGTATTTTTACATTTCTGTCTCAGTTTTTATTCATAATTTTATATTTGCTATTTATTTTATTTGTGTAGCGTTTTAAAAAGTATAATAATTAAAAACAATTACAAAATCATTATTTTGGAACCTGTAGTTGCTTGAAATGCAAGTAATCAACAATTCCTTTCGGTATTTATATTATTGCCAACTTTAAATTGCATAGTTGTTTTGAACGGAGCACGAAACCTGTTGTTATGTGGGAGTGCTCTGATATATCAGTTTCAGGTCCGCTCAACTGTTAGTGCACTTATTAAATCTCCCCCACTGTGTCCGCACTTTTATATTTTCATTTAAAATAACAAATATTATAATTAGTGTGTGTGACATGAGTGCTATTTTTGTCCTCTTTTAGTCATAAATAAAATATGAGCGGTGGTCACTGGGGTCCGTCAAAATTGAACAGTCGGCAAATTCAAGTAAATGAGGTCAGTCTTCATCGAAATATTTTTGTAATTATAAATCTTTGAGTGAATCGGTCATTTACAAATGTGCAACATTTAGGGATTAGGGAAAATGAGGAAATAGGTTTATGGGGTCCGTGGACCGTGGGGTTCGGGTTTTACACACTACCCTGCATTCACTACCGCTCGGAAAATTTTCATTCTTTGAAAGATCCCCCTTTTGAGCATTTTCCTCACGCGAGATCTCCCTGTGCACAGTAGACCTTTTCGCTGCGCGGAGGGTTGCCTTTTGAGAAGGGATCACCAATGGGGATTATTTCGGGCCGGTCACCGCAAATTTAAGAAAAGCCCAGATAGGGCCCCCGGAGAAAAACTCTGTCCCGCCATCAAACACTCTGTGGCCATTGTGTTACCAGGCCCGAAGACACAAAGAAAAGAGGCGCCCGCGGGGGAGCAAATATAAATATTATTAATTATGCACGTAATACGCAAATATTGCAAATAAAAGTGGGCGGAATCTCTTCGGACAAACCCAGAGCATATGTATGTCGAAAATCACGGCAATCCGTACGGCGGTATCAGAGGAGATACGGAAAATCACAAAAATCGCCTTACGCTATTAATATATAGATTGTTATCGATCATCAATTTAATGTTAATTGACATTTGGTTGAGCATCACTCTAAGCATTCTGAAGGCATAGTCCAGCCATGTTTAGATGCTTATAAGATTGTCTGTTTTACTGTAGTTAATACAGGTATTAGTGTGGAAAGGAGTAATAACAGTTTTGACATATATCTAATCACCCACAGCAATGTTTATTATTATTGTCATTTTTGTTACTACTGCATTGATGAGTAAAAAAAAATAATAGGAAATTTTTTCTGCAACTCTTACTAACTATATATTAGTACACACACCTCCCTCCAAAAGGAAAACAGGTTCTCCAGATTCAGTTGTACCATAACTATGCTATTGTCTGTAGTAACTGTATTGATATCTATGAGAACTTCGTACAAATTTTAATACATACAGACCTAAACACTTTCTGGAATGGAAAATAGACCAGTCAAACATGGATATTTTATGCTCGTTGATGACCTAGTTGAAAGGCGGTATTAAGGTTTGGGGAAAATTTTGTATTTACCTCTATTACTTATATACTCTATAATATCATGAACATAAATTTATTAGTCGGATTAGGCTTAATTAATATTACTACTATTTTGATTACAACCAATTTCATTATTTATTTAAATTATATTATTACGTGATACCAGTCACAATGTCAGAATTAACTTATTAAAGAGTAGTAATACAAAAGATAAGATTTGGTCAATTATACATCATTAGTGTAATGATTGGGTTAAAGTTGAAGACACTTTTTGTGGTATCACATGTGCTATTGTATTAGACATCCTTGGGAGGAAAATCTTCTTAAGATGCTATATAGATGAATTACTGTTCACTTTCACTATTTAATATAAAGTTTTCACTTATAATGTACAGAGCTCTACTGATTAGTAGTCAGCACTCAGCACTAGACAGGTACTCTTTCTGTTAGACCTGTAGCAGAACTTATTACTTGTCATAACCTGTAAGCTTATTTTTTTATTTTTATGTCATTGTTTACATTATTGAGTGTATTCGATGTATTTTTACATATTTACTGTTTGTGTTGTATATATTGTAGGTACATTAACAAATGCAAGGGTATTCATTTATACTGGCACTTCTGACAGTACAGAAAAATTAATCAATATAATCTTTTATGACCAATATTTGTCAGATAATATCACTTAATGCTAGAGGTCTAGCAAGTTACCCAAAAAGAAGAGAAGTTTTTCATTGGTTGAATAGGAAAGAAAGTTCTATCATATTGTTACAAGAAACTCACAGCACAAAAGATTGTAAAAATAGATGGGAACAGAATGGGGTAACCATATATATTTCAGTCACGGCACCAGGTCAGACATTCAGGTTAAAGAGGTAATTAATGATAGTCTTGGACGATATTTGATTATTAATACAACAATGGGTGAACATGACCTAACCTTAGTAAACATTTATGCGCCTAATTTTTTTGAGGATTTAATTAACACTGTAAATCATCATGGTACAGGTAATATAATAATAGGAGGAGACTTCAATTTAACATTAAATCCAGCATTAGATAAAGAAGGAGGAAATTCTAATAACCATTCTAAATCTAGACAAGTTATAAATCATTGGATAGAACTCGAACAATTATCTGATATCTGGAGACTTCAACATCCTAATAGTTTGGAATATACATGGCACAGATACCGACCTGATCCAGTGTTTTGTAGACTAGATTACTTTCTAGTTAACGATAGCTTAATCAACAGCATTAATCAGTCTGGAATCAAAGCTGGATATAAAAGTGACCATTCACTAATCACTATAAGTATTATAAAATCAGAACACAAGCATGGACCAGGCTTTTGGAAACTAAACTGCTCACTGTTAAACGATGATACTTATAAATCAACAGTAAAAGAATGTATAAAAACAACAGTTCTTAATAAAAAGAGACATATCCAACACTACTGTGGGACACCTTAAAATGTCAAATAAGAGGTGAAACTATAGATTATGAAGTATACAAAAAAAATTAAAATCACAAAAAAATGAAACATTTAGAAAAGATAATTCACAACTTTCAATTTATTCAATACAACAGATGATACTAAAGACCGAGAAAATTGGGAGGAAGCAGTGAACAAACATAGACAATTAATAGAAGAAAAAAACAGAGGGGCAATAGTGAGATGTAGAACCAAATGGTACTCAGAGAGAGACAAACCATCTAAATACTTTCTCAATTTGGAAAAAAAGAAATTACAATAAAAAATCCATACTAAAACTTAAAGATCAACATGGTGAACTTATAGCAGAACACAAAGATATTTTAAAAGAAGAAATACAATTTTATAAAAAACTATATACAGCTAGAGAAAAGCTCAATAGCTCAAATAGAAATTTTCTTTCACCAGAATATCTTAAAACTCTGAATGAAGATAAAAAGGAATTATGTGAAGAAGAATTTAAAGAGGACGATTTTAAATCTACAATTGATTCAATGTCTCTCAATAAATTGCCAGGTCCCGATGGATTCCCAGTTGAGTTCTACAAAACATTCTGGGGGTATGTAAAAGAACACCTTATAAATGCTATTAATTATTCCTTTGAAACAGATTGTCTTCCAATAACTATGCGTCAAGGAGTTATATGCCTCATTCCCAAGAAAGGAAAAGACCAACTTTATTTGAAAAACTGGCGCCCTCTCTCTCTCTTCTTAATACAGACTATAAAATAGTAGCAAAAACATTAGCTAACAAACTTAAATTAGTTTTATCATCCTTAATACACTCTGATCAAACTGGATTCATGAAAAATAGGTATATTGGAGAAAATATTATTAAAATTACAGGCATAATCTCTTATTTAAAAGAATTTAATAAAGGCGGTTATTTACTATCAGTAGATTTTGAAAAAGCTTTTGACCAATTAGAATGGCCTTATATTCAAAACTCTTCAAATACTCAACTTTGGAACTAAATTTAGGAAGTGGATTAATTCATTGTACAGCAACATTCACAGTTGTGTATTAAACAGAGGCTGGGCAACAGAATTCTTTCCAGTTACCAGAGGTGTAAGGCAGGGTTGCCCCCTTTCCCCTTACCTCTTTATTTTGGCAGCAGAAACATTAGCAACGGAAATAAGGAACAACCGTAACATAAGAGGAGTAACAATAAATCCGAAGGAACATAAAATCATACAATATGCCGATGATACAGTTCTAACCTTAACAGGGGGGCCTCTGTCAGTACAAGAAACCTTAAAAGTATTCTCTGATTTTGAACAAATATCAGGACTCAAAGTAAATATAGAAAAAACAATAATAATGTCAATAACTGCTAATACACAAAACCAAGAGACCATAAAAAATCTAGGTTTACATTGGTGTACCAATCCTGTAAAAATCTTAGGAATCTATATTCACCAAGAATGGAAAAAAAATGATAGAGATCAACTATAAAGAAATCCTCAGTAAGATTAAAGTTATAATTAATACTTGGAATAACAGAATGATGTCTCTTTCAGGTAGAATAACTATTGTAAAAACACTTATAATCTCTCAATTAACCTATTTATTCTTAGTCCTACCAAGTCCTCCAATCAATTATATTAAAGAGATTGAAAAATTAATATTTAAATTTATCTGGAACAACCGGCCAGATAAAGTTAAAAGATCTACAATCATTGCACCAAGAAATAAAGGAGGGCTCAATATGATTCATCTTCCATCTAACATACAATCTTTAAAAATTTCATGGGTTAAACGGTTCCTCAGTGGCCCTTTAGAAGATGGATGGAGACAGATTATTAACGTACAATTTAAAAACCTTGGTTCAATTATTTTTAAATGTAATTTGAAAGAACATGACATACATAGCTTTAGTGACTCATGTGATCCATTCTGGAAAGATGTGCTTCACCATTGGTGCAAATATAATTTTTACAAGACAGTTAAATCAGACGAAATTCAATCACAAACATTATGGTATAACTCTCATATAAAGGTTAAAGATAAAGTAATTTTTTATAAGAAATTACATACTGCTGGTATCAACACTCTTTCTGACATAACAAAAAAACCGGGTAATTATCTAGCATTTTTGACATATAAAGAATTCATTAACAAATACAAAGTTAGTACAAACTTTATAAAATATGCAGGTTTAGTGAACGCAATTCCAACTTGTTGGAAAAAAGAGATAAAAAATAACCCAAGTCTAGAAGCACAAGAATATACAGTTGACAAAATAATAAATAAGAAAAACACGGCACGGTATGTATACTTAAATGTAATTGAATCTATCTACGTGAAACCAGAAAAGCAAACAAAGAAATGGATTGGTGAGTTAAGTTTACAAAATGAAGAAAATATCTTTAAGGCATTCAAGAATATTGTCATGATTACTATTTCAGAGAAACTAAGAATCTTTCAATTTAAATTATTACATAGGATTTTACCACTTAATCCACTTCTTTACAAACTGAAAATAAGCCAAAGTGAACTTTGTTCTTTTTGTAAAAAGGAAAAAGAAACTTACTTACATATATTTTATCTCTGTGAGGTAACCCATAATTTATTAGTAACATTTAAGAGCTGGTTAAAAGACTTGGAACAACTTTTAAACTTAAGTAATACATTAACAGAAACAATATTAATACTCAACACCTCAGGCGACAGCTCACTGGATACTCTATTACTGTTACTAAAACATTATATATATACATGTAAATGTAGAGGGATATTACCAGTATTCTTTGTGTATAAAACATATGTCACACACATTTATAAAATTGAAGAACATATTGCAAGGACGAAAGGTAAAATGGTGACATATTCAAAAGTGGAAAACTTTCAAACCAAACACAAAGGCAACGAATAATACAGTATAAAGAAAACAAAATATTTACCCCACATTTCAAATCACAAGAACATTTTTAATTTTGTAATGTATCTTGTCATTTGTATTTGTATATATGTATGTATTGTCACTGTCATTACACTGTCACGATGTATAATGTACTTTGCTATATGTAACTTATGTTTATAATAAAAAAAAGGTGATATTTCAGTATTCAAAGATTTATATACTAAAGTTTTCCCTCCCTAGCCTGAGAGTCCCCCCCCCCCCAGCCAGCCATTGCACATTCTATACAGTGTTAACACACATGTAGATCAATTCAGTATCGTGTCTGAATACACGATACATACAGGATACAAAAGCGCTATTTCAGTGCAATCGAGATGTAATGATCATAACAGCGATGTAGAGCTCAATGAGATGCAAATAATCCTGTTACTTTAAACAACGCCTCACGGTCTACAGGTCTACTGCCACTTAAAATAAACCAGGACATTCGTCAGATATATTTGTTTATTCAAAACACCTACTATATGAAAGAAACTTGCATTGTAACTCAGAATAGTATTAAAGGAATAAATCAGGTTTGTTGAATTTCTGACCGCATGAATACTCAACGCACGGGTTACTAATGGACGATAGCCAATTTGTGCGCGACACAGGAAATGTCTTGTTACCAAAGAGAGAGATTTCTTTCGTTTATGAGTACACATGTATCCTTCGTCTGATTTCATCACTTGTAGCACTTGTAGCGTAGTATTAAGATTACTGGCTGTTTACCACGATATCGATGTAACTAGGCCATGGGCTAGTGGGGGTCATAGTGCACCCCCTTGTGATTTACTTTAATGGGTATCTTCATGTAGCCCTAGGTCTAATAAGTCAGAAAATTGATGTTGCCAGCAAAAAAACTGGAATTGAAGATACCCCCATGGACTTTTTAACCACGCCTACTTTTCCAGTTGGAGGCAGATAATAAGGGGTACGGAAAATTCAAACAGCCCTAACTTTGCAACTCTTCACCAAAATATTTCAAATGACCACTTAAAATGTTTGCCTTGTCAAGATCTACAAGTCCATGCAAATGATATGCAAATTTATTCTGCAAAAAGGTCACCAGAGGTCAAAAGGTCACAAACTTTAACCTTTACCTATAATTTCTCGCATTATCAGGTTATATTTATTGCCAAGACAATATAACTTCAATTTTTAATGAAAATTAATTAAATGAAGGTTTACTGGAGCTTTTTAATACCTGAAGTAAAATAATTTGAAAAGTTTAGTGATAACCTCGCGGTATGTGATATATTTCTGTACTTTCACATACTCTTTTTGTGTATTGCGGAATGTGTTCCACATCTGGAGTATAGCCGGCCGGGCTCAATGTTATCTCACACGTGGAGACATGTTATTGCAGCCTGATTTTCCGTATATCCCTTTTTATTTCAACAAATTCCATTTTCCTAATTCCTTTTCGTTATTTTTTTTCACGAACATATTCAAGGTTTCGATTTACCTTCGCTGCAGGCAAACCTTTGAAACCTTAGCGCCATTGAATGGTATCCATCTTATTGTGACATTTTGTGTTGAGGGTGTTCATAATTCACATTAAAAAAACAAAATTTAAAAGTTTCTAAATTAAGGTAACGCGTTTGCAATAAAAAATACGTTATTTTTTGGTGGATCAGATCAAATAACAGCTTATAATTGAAATCCTTTTAATTTTCATTAGATAATGCTTCGCTTTTTCTGGATAGAAAGTATTAGTATTTCGGTCGATTTTGTTGTAAAAGAAATGGTTAACGGAAGGAAAAGAGGGAATGAGGGTAAATAATTAAGCATTTTGATTTAAAATAATAATGATAACAATAATAATAATAATAATAATAATAATAATAATAATGTTTTCTGGCATGGTCCATATGCTTGTCTCGGTACATATATAATTCTAATATTTCATTCCCCCACAGCTTCGTTCGATTTCTACTTACCCGTGATTCTAGAAGATTTATTGATACATATATATGTCACGTGTCTGTAACATTTAAGGTACATGTATTCTATTTAATTGATTTCCATAACAAAGACTTAGGATATAATTGTTGTACACGGATACTCTTTGATTCCAAAGCAAATTTTAAGTAGATTATTCTTTTAATTAACCCATGATTAAGTCCCACCCGCGTGAAGAATTTTTTTGCGCTCACATGTATGGTTTCTTAAAGGTATGAACATTAGAATAAGGCCGGCATGCAGACTGACATAGTTAGTTTCCGAGACCTATGAACTGAAGGAGTCAACACGGTTATACCAATAGAGCAAGACTGGCCTGGAGACAGATTATACATAATTACTGTAAGCCAGAGCTGATGAAGTTAACACGGAAAAACCACTACAACAAGGCTGGCCTGGAGACAGATTATACATAATTACTGTTAGCCAGAGCTGATGAAGTCAACACGGAAAAACCACTAGAACAAGGCTGGCCTGGAGACAGATTATACATAATTTCTGTTAGTCAGAGCTGATGAAGTCAACACGGAAAAACCACTAGGACAAGGCTGGCCTGGAGACAGATTATACATAATTTCTGTTAGTCTGAGCTGAAGAAGTCAACACGGAAAAACCACTAGAACAAGGCTGGCCTGGAGACAGATTATACATAATTTCTGTTAGTCAGAGCTGATGAAGTCAACACGGAAAAACCACTAGAACAAGGCTGGCCTGGAGACAGATTATACATAATTTCTGTTAGTCAGAGCTGATGAAGTCAACACGGAAAAACCACTAGAACAAGGCTGGCCTGGAGACAGATTATACATAATTTCTGTTAGTCAGAGCTGATGAAGTCAACACGGAAAAACCACTAGAACAAGGCTGGCCTGGAGACAGATTATACGTAATTTCTGTTAGTCAGAGCTGATTAAGTCAACACGGAAAAACCACTAGAACAAGGCTGGCCTGGAGACAGATTATACATAATTTCTGTTAGTCAGAGCTGATGAAGTCAACACGGAAAAACCACTAGAACAAGGCTGGCCTGGAGACAGATTATACATAATTTCTGTTGGTCAAAGCTGATGAAGTCAACACGGAAAAACCACTAGAACAAGGCTGGCCTGGAGACAGATACATGATTACTGTTAGCTAGAGCTGATGAAGTCAACACGGAAAAACCACTAGAACAAGGCTGGCCTGGAGACAGATTATACATAATTTCTGTTAGTCAGAGCTGATGAAGTCAACACGGAAAAAACACTAGAACAAGGCTGGTCTGGAGACAGATTATACATGATTTCTGTTAGTCAGAGCTGATGAAGTCAACACGGAAAAACCACTTGAACAAGGCTGGCCTGGAGACAGATTATACATAATTTCTGTTAGTCTGAGCTGATGAAGTCAACACGGAAAAACCACTAGAACAAGGCTGGCCTGGAGACAGATTATACATAATTTCTGTTAGTCAGAGCTGATGAAGTCAACACGGAAATATTACTAGAATAAGGCTAGCTTAGAGACAGACTACATAATTTCTAAAGGTCAGAGCTAGCGGATTCAACACATAAACCTCCAAGACCAAGGCTGACTCGGAAATTGTCATTGCATCATTACTGTTAGTTAGAGCTTAAAGAGTCAACCCGCAGGTTCTCCTAGAACGAGGTGAAAAATGATGTTACATGATCATTATGAGCCAAAGATTACTATATTAATAAAAAAACATGCAGTTGCGCTAAAGCAAAGCAATACAGAAATTTCAAAATCCTACTGAATTCGCAAGCCTGTAAAAACGATAACCTGTTTCACCTGGGCTCAGTTTTACGCCGTTTGTTTTGTTACAAGAGCGACAGAGAGAAGGGATCGTATATTTATGAAAGCTTGAATCAGATATATCTGAAAAATGTAAACATTGCTGCCATTAATCCTTCCAACAATTCCAAGCGCAAGAGTTTATAGCTCAGGGCAGAAGGGCTTATTGATGTTTGTAATATGACATCCAAGCTGAAACTTTCGGGAAACTATTCAGTTAAATTGTGATGTAAACCATTCCGTTGTGAATGCGTTTTACTACAACAGTATAGGTAGAAAAATTCATTTTTTTTCTTTCCACATCATTCTGGCCGAGTAACAGATAGTATACTATGTTTGGCCATTGTTGTAATGAAAATGATAACGTGTTATTCTCTGGTATATTTATTTTAAAATTTATTTAATTACCTAACGTTTTTATTTCCATATTAATTTATATCAGAACTCCGTTATTCATTTTTTTTCAATATGTTTTTATTTATTCGATGTGAATTTTTATTTATTTTGTTTTATTTCAACATTTATATATTAATTTATGTCAAAAAATATTTTTATTTAAGAAATTATCAATTTATTTCATTTTTCCCCTCACGGATTTAAAATTCTTCCTGTCCAGAATCCCAATCAGCTATACACTTTTTATCTAAATTTATGAGTGACTGTTCATTTAATCTACTCTGGATCATAAGAGTTTGTTATACACTTTGGAATATACCTGGGCTAAGGTAATATGAACAGGTTGACATGGTCCCCCAATATCGAGACTGATCCAGTAGGATCGTTTTCCCCCGGCGGAGCCCGGTGAGGAACCCAGATCCGGATTAACCGATCCGGATCAACTGGCGAACCAACTTATACTGATTTCTCTCGGCGCATGGCGGGGGTTAAGGCGGATCCCTAATCTACAAGGCATGTGAATTCCCTCGTGTCACTCTAGTTGCCTCAGCAAGGAATGTATGCGTTCTTGTGTGAGTTTGTGTGTTTGTCCACAACAATTCGGGAATGGGGCAAAAGTTAGATCTGATTTTTGTGTGAAACCGGCACATGATCCGGATTCAGGAACCTTATCAAGTTAATGAACAGTCACTTATGCAATCAGCCTGCGAATATGTGTCGAATGAATGAATGAAAACACGGTTTTGGGAGCATTCCACAAATAGGGACCCCACAGAGCTGAGACTTGTATTTCTTGGAATGCTGAGTAGGCATCAAATTTATAATATATATATATACATGTTTATATGAAATTATTAACCAAAATGAGTTTATACGTAAATTTGCAGGTCGGCTTCTGTGGTTGCCTTCATACCCGGGAAGTTAAATTTCGCAAATATAACTTTTTCATTGTTTCGCGAAGTTTCAATTTTCGCGAGTACGCCACATTAGAATCTACATAGAGCATGTCAACAATTATATGAATTTATGATATAAGATTATATGTGCGCAAAATCATAACGATCGGACGCGAACCCTAGTGTAACTTGAACGAATAGAAAGTACTCTTCATTATTGGCGGTATATTCTAAAGGTTTGACATCATTAATCATAGCAAAAGGTTTAATTTTCGCGATATTTTCTCTTTCTCAGTGTCTATCGAATTTGAAACCCCGCGAATATGAAGGCAACCATAGTATACGGCTAGAAAAAGGGTCAATGATTATACGAGCCAGAAAATTTTAATAACGCGATTTATTGGGTTCTATACTAATTAAATGATCATCATTTCATGTCCAAATCCGAAACATTCAACTAAACAAAGAACGGATGTAATCAACAGTCTGACAAACAGCATGAAATCTTAATAAAATATGAAATCCTATCAGAGAGGTCCTCTTATCCTGACAGAATTACATATTTCTCCTTTGCTATATACCATATTGTAATCAGCTTAATATCCTGTTGACAGATCACTCAGTGCACTTTTAAGGCTTGGTCGTAAACTAATTATCAGTATGGCCTAAGGGCGTACCTACGGTATTCCATCTGTTCTTAATGCCTCATTTCCTCCGCTAGGAGTGAATGCCTTCATTCCCGTCCGTGTTTGTGTTTGTTCACAACATGACTCACGCAATCATATGAACGGAATCTTTTGAAATTTTAAGGCATTTCAGGACAGGGCCAAGGGAGAATCGATTAGATTTTCTGTTGATCTAGAATCTCCCCAGGATTATGATGGCGTTTTCAAGGAATATTCACAAATGTAGAGTCACTTATGCACGAATTAACTTCGGTTATGTGCCAATAAAAAAAAAAACAATAAGTGAATGCATAGAAGGTCCCGCCTAATTAATATGGCCCGGTCACCTGTTCATGTCACGCTCGAGCGCCCAGCCCAACAAAGTCACTTGCAGTGACATTGTTTGGTGTGTTCGCAGAGCGTTTTTGAAGTTTGTAATCCAGGCATGTAAACATTGAAATGCACAATTCTAGATCCGTACAACTATTCACACTGCAAGTCGCCTCAAAGGTGAAGGATTAACTTTTGGAGTTGTTGTTGCTTTATTTGTTTCCTGTACGTTTGTTCGTTTTTTTTGTATTTGATTAAAAGTGATTCGGATCCAGATCAAGCCTTTTCTGTTCCTTGTATATATCTGAATGTTATGATTTGGTTTACAGTTATATATCACTGACGATATCATACTCATCTCACTCTACATTTTTGCCTCCCAGTGGCTTCTCTCTGCCCCCTGGGGGTTGTACAATATAGTAATCCTAAGAAGGTTATTCGTTCTTCATTTCTGCTACCCATTGCCTGTAACCATTTGATCCTTGGTGAAGAGGGCACCCCCTTGTGGTAAAGATTTTCGTGCTTGGAGTCTAGGTGCAGATGGCGTTCAGAACGAGACGCGAACACACGGCATTGAGGCTAGTAATGTAGGACTGAGTCCACTTTTCAGCGACTCGGACTTGGACTCGAGGGCCCTGGACTGGGACTTGTACTCAACTCGGAGGTCAGGGCTCGAGAAATCATGCTGCATCCATTTAAAGTGCAGCAGAAAAAAAAAAACTTTATTACGCAAGGCCTGAAATTCAGTTTAGAAACCCCACCATAAAGACTTACATGAGCAAACTAATAATGACAAAATATTGCAAAACAAGTATACACCTAGTAGTAAACTCAATATCTGCATTGGAAATTAAATGTAATTCGTAAAATCCCTGTGTAAACTTACACACAAATACACATGATGATCTCAAAGTTGAAATTTAAGGTGCCTATAAGTAAACACATTTATGACTCGGACTCGGTCTGGAAGTGGGCGGACTTGGACTCGAACCACAAGGACTCGGACTTGCTCTGGGACTCGACTATACCATTGTCATGCAAATATTTGATCCGATCCTTGGAAAGGCTGTTCGTCATAGTTTATTCAGTTAATTCGGGAAAAAATGGACCCTTACAGTTTTCACATTTAATTTCCTTAAAACGTTTGATATAAATGACCGCTATCGTGGAACTATACACCTTCATCAAGAGTTTTTATATTTTTAATTTAAGTTTTAAGGCAAGTTAAGTTTATTAAGCCTATAAGGATTGATATCTTTTTCTTTACCAATACTTGGGTCAGAATTTTCATAGGGTGACCTCTCTTAGGTCCCTAAAGTGCAAACCATCGTATAACATTTTTTTCTTATTCTTGTTTTCTTCTGTGCCAGTTTGCGCTTATTCTCAAACATGGTTGATTTATAGTCAAGAGAGAGAGAGATAAATAAATAAAGAGGAAGATCGAGGAGGAGGAGAATCATCGTTCCATTTGTTATACAGACAAGGAAAAAATATGTTTCTCTGACATTTTCCCACAGTAGGTCATGCATATTTTCTCAGAAGAAATCAATTCCGGAAATGGGTGTTTTTGTGGTAGGTACTTCACGAAATAAGTAATGTTTTGTTAGCATGCGTATGTGAAATGTAAACAGAAGGTGTTTCATTGGAATGTAAAAGAAAACATTTTGAAGTTTGACAGTTGAAACAAGTATTCCTGGCCGTCGCACAGTGCCCAAACGGAAGAGGTTCGTTTCTAGTGTAAACGACGTTCGGCGGAAGATGTACGGTGATGATTTGGTATGGAAACTTTTGTATTAGACAAAAACTAATAGCCTGAGATAATACATATATCATCGCAAATGTTCATGTACCCTTCAACTGATAGGGCGTGGTTAATGTATATATTCTACTGAACAAATCATTTAACAAAGTATTGTCATAATCTTCCCACGCGTAATTAAGTGATGATTTTTTTCTAACGCTCATTTGTAGCAACGGCACGTGTATCACCTATCAGCAAGGGATAACACAGCCTCAGTTCGAGTGTACGCAAAATAGGGCAGTCAGTTCTGGACCAAATGAAGATGTCATTTCTTAGGCAAAACAGTTTGGATCAATAAGATTTACACAGATGAAAGCTACCATGGGCAGTGCGTATTGATGAATTTAGCAACCGTATGACTAGCCATCAAACAACCAACGATATAATGGGTTATGCTCATTGAGCAATGAAATGATCTTCAGCCGTTGAGAGCCCGTGGTCGGCGCGTGGCCATTGAGTGCATCCTTACGCTGTTGTCGAGCGTTGGCTAGATTGGCTTTTGCCGTACCTCAAAGGTAATAGAGACATTAGAAATATGAGGTATTTGTCGCTTCAGTAATAGTCTGTTAGTTTTTGCCCTCCCATAGCTGATGAACTCCATCCTCTGTGAACCCCGTTTGCACAGTCACTTCAGCATGTCTATCAATTTCTTACTTCTATCAACATTATTGGCCTCGTGTACGTCCAACAGGATTTTGAATCATTGATCACACATACTAGCTGAATATGTATTGACTGAGTCAAGTGAATTTTATCAACAATGATTAAAATACTATATGCACCATATATTTGGTTATATTAAGTATAATTAGGTTGTGGTATATATATATATATATATATATATATATATAAATATAAGACTCTATCCACTTGGTCCCCAGTCGACCAAACAAAGCAATATCAATCAAACATCGTCAATCTTTCCAGTCAGGCACTATTTAATGATCAAACGGGTATTTTACAGATGGGCTTTTCGTTCTGCCCCACACCTAAAACCCTGGACAAAATCCAGATGTGCTAGAATAATTTCGATTTCATTAGAAGGGGGCGCCTTCGTGAGTAATTTTTTTTTCAGGACCCGTTTAACAAAACAGAAACCAGATCTTACGAAAGTAAGAAACGCGAAACTCATTAGCCCCTCCACCTGTACGCAACATGTTTATTGACTCTTTTGTGAACACAGCCCGTAGCCATTTTAATAATTTTCTCTTACAACCTGATCACATGGGAATACCCAACGTCAGTCTAAACCACCGTAAAGCAATAGCTGGTCTGACAAGGAATCAGGATATCACCATAAAAGAAGCAGACAAGGGAGGGGCCATCGCTCTAATGAACACCTCAGGCTACATCAAAACATGTGAAGAACTTCTTTGGGACATACATATACACTTATGAACCAGATCCCGCCACTACAACTGGACTTTTCATCAGGGAGGCCAAGGCCTTAATTAAAACACTCACCACTTGTGCAAGAGAAATAAGTTTCTCGCTACCTCCTGAACTTAAGCCAGCCACTTTTTATACGACTCCGAAAATTTACAATTTAGCAAAATTGGTTCAAGAGGCAACAATCGACAAACCTGATAACCGCCCATTAAATAACATATCAGATGCTGAAAATATATATAATACCGCAAAACAACCAGGCATACTACCGCCTCTGCGTCCCATAGCTTCCTCCGTGGGAATTCTGACTGAAAACATGTCTGGCCATGTAGATTCGATTCAGCAACCACTACTCCAGAATATACCAGGCACAAAAAGGACACCACGGTTTTCTCAATAAACTGTCGGATAAAGAAAAGATACACCCTACTATGGGGCTGTCCCACTTAGGCGACTCTACAGGCGACTACAGGGGACCAGGCTGTCGCCTCATGGTCGCCTGTATGGTCGCCTGTAGTCGCCTGAAGTCGCCCCAAGACGTGTGACCCCTAGCTGTCGCCTTTGGATTTGCAACATGTTTAGATTTCTCAGGCGACAGCTTTTTTGTACCCAGTTTGCGTAGCCTGTCTTCTATTGGCGTAGGTGCTGTCGTAGGCTGTCGCCAGCTGACGCAGGTTTTCGTAGGTCCTGTCGTAGGCTGTCGCCAGGTGACGTCGGTGTGTGTTGTCGTGGGCTGTTGATACTTGAAACAAGGCCCATCCTTGTGTCCGGCTCCTCACATAGCACATGGTAAAGAATCGTCAAAGCTTGTCGCGGGCGGACGTAGCATGAATTCTTGTGTCGTAGGTTGTCGCCAGTGTGGTCGTAGGTTGTCGTAGGTGTAGTCGTAGGTTGACGTAGGTGATTGTCCTTTGTCGTGGCGACTGTGTCGCCGGTTGTCGGCAGCTTGTCGCACGTAGCTTGTCGTCAGACAGTCGTCAAGCTTGTAGCTTGTCGTAGACTATTGTCCTAGCGGAGGTCCTGTCGCTTGTTTTCCGGCGACCATGAGGCGACAGTCTGGTCGCCTGTTGTCGCCTTTAGAGTCGCCTAAGTCGGACAGCCCTATTAAGGCAATGGGAACCAAAATGGCGCCCGCATATGCCAATTTATTCAGGTGGGATTTCGAACGGAAACTGCTGTCCGACAGCTCATATACGCGCTACATTGATGACATATTTATTGTATGGCAACACGGTCCAGAATATCTAGAACATTTTCTTGCACAGGCGAATGATTTCAACCCTCATGTCAAATTCACAATCGACTCCTCACCGACACAAATCCCACTTGATGTGTTAGTTGCCGTCCCTGAAGGACATTTGACCACTAGCATTTATTAAAACCAGCTGACCGTCACAGCTATCTCCACTACAGTAGGTTCTACCCGCAGCACCTCAAACGAGGGATTATATTTGCACAGATGCTGCGCTACAAACGCATATGCTCAAATAATTCAGATTTTATGTGCAAAGCATTTGAATTAGACAAACATTTGCTCATTACAGGGTACCTTTTCAAGTTAATTCTTCAAAATTTTGGAAAAATTAGGAATATTAAACGAAACAGCCACCTCATTAACAAAGAAAAAGACATAAACTCACGCATCCCCATGATCCAGGAATTTCACCCGGCCATCATCTATATCAACAAAAACATACAAAAATGCTGGAAAAACTTTAATTCAAACTACAGATTCTCTTTCCTTCACGCCTCCCGTTGCCGCATACAGACAACCTCCCAACCTCAAACACATGCTTGTGCATTCAAAACTACACAAACATAACAGCCCGTCAGGGAATGTCAAATGCCGTGACCGCCGCTGTGAGATTTGCGATATTTTATACACCCAACCCATATTTCAGTGCCAAGGATCCAGTTAACATAATCCTCAGGCCAGGCCCTTTTTGCAATTCCTCAGATATCATTTACTTTATTCCTTGTAAAAAACGCCCAAATGTGAGGGAAATTATATAGGAGAAACTGGCACTAAATTCAGGCTCAGAATGAACAACCACAAAAAAAAAATTGCGACAACACTCCCGGATTCCCCGTGGCCGAACACTTCAACAAAATCGACCATTCTCTCCGATATTTAACATGCATCGTCCTTGAAGGCAACTTT
The DNA here is from genome assembly GCA_026874595.1 of Sipunculus nudus. Classification (NCBI taxonomy): domain Eukaryota; kingdom Metazoa; phylum Annelida; class Sipuncula; order Golfingiida; family Sipunculidae; genus Sipunculus; species Sipunculus nudus. Next base: position 32,705,715 of record CM049306.1, on the reverse strand, counting down.
ACCTCCAGCAAAGACAGATTTACATCCGAACAAAAGGACATTCACACCCTACGAACACACATAACAGGATTAAACAAGGACTTAGCTTTTCTCTCTAAATACCCGGCACTCAGCACATACTTTTCCCCTCGAGACTAACACCTCCGTGTCAATGATACGTCAGCAGCCCTGTTTTCCAAGTGGATATACACAGGCCAGTTCTGAAGAGACATCAGGCGGGTTAATTGGTAAAGCTGGCAAGGCAGCCCCGTTGACCTAGCGAAGGGTCACACTGACAGCTTTGTTTACGGATAGTCACATGCTCTGAAGAAGGCTACAGAGGTAGCTGAAAAAATTAGCAACAATCTGTGTATGTTATCTAAATAATATGGAGGTTGGCGTTGATGTCTCTCTTCTTTTTATGTTCATTGACACTAAATATATATATATATATATATATATATATATATATATATAGTTTAAATAGTATATAAGTATTAATATTCATATTTTATTAAACAGCTGTACATATAAACTCGAGATCATTTGATAATGGTTTATCTATAAATTGGCCTATTCACATACCAGGAATGTTTAATAAAGCTCCCATCACACGAGAAGGAGACCTAACGGCGACCATGGCGACCTAGCAGATCGGCGTTGATCGCCATGAACTAGGGAAAACCGTCTATGTGTGACGGCAATGCCGCTGTCAATAGGCTTGCATGACGTGTACAATTGCAATTTCCGGCCGTTTTATGCCCTTCCTACCACGTTGTATGGCGCTGCTACACCGTCGTTTATGATCAAACTGCGTTCCCCTTTCGTCCGCATGAGGTCCCTACTACCCATTGAATAGCTCAGTCCACGACAGGGCTGCGATCATGATGATCCCGCAGCAACAGTCCCCCGATGCGTCTGCGATCAAGACGACGGAACTACGCGCGTCATTAGATGCTACTAATATGCTGCTTCAGACTGGCAGTCGGTGGTTGCCATGGTTCCCATTGTTGACTAGTGCACATAACATGACCAGTGAAAAAGTTTAGTAAAGCCACACATGTCAGCATGGACAGAAATTTCATGCTACAACTGGCCTGTCTACAAGGCCAACAGATCATGCTGCTCCACGAACAGCTGGCAGTGGCCAAAAGGAGGCAGCAGGAGCGAAACGGATAGACCGATGATACCATGTGTACTGGCGATCGACTTGCTCTGTCAGAAAGCTGGTGCTGCGCTGCTGGGACACTGATGGCGATCGAATTCCGATCTGACTGCGCTTTTAATCCACGGCGACCCCGCGGCGGAAATCTTGTCCATGTTCAAAACTGGTCGCCACTCTTGGCGTTCAAGGTGACTATATGACGACCCAAGGCGACACTATCTCGCTCCTACGAAGCTCATGACAACTTAAGGCCACTCTGGCTGCGCTCTTCGACGATCTGCCCCAATTCGGTGATCGCAGCGAGATCGCCTTCTCGTGTGACGGGGGTGTTAACATGATATATAAGGTTTCCGTCTTAAAATATCATGGTATGTATCAATGTTTTGTTTTAAAACTAATGGCTACCCCGGTGCAAATAAGCTTGCAGTGGCATAAACATAAATACAGCGCGCATGCGCGTGGTCCTTACTGTTTACTCGCACACAGAACCATACAAACGTGAAAAACATGTGGACTGGCGATAGTTTGTCTGTGTCTTGAGAAGTGTTTGCTTTGCCCTAATTGAGGCATTTTATTCTGATGGGGAATGCATAATTTCAGGTTTGTGTAGTCCTAAAATTCCCTGAAAATATACCCTGATTAAGTCTCAACTCTCGTACAGCTTTACTAAACATAATGCATAAAACCGTCTGACCATGAAAGTAAGTATATGCATATTTTATGTTGGGGCGGATACTGGATTTGGATAAAGTGTTTTGTAAAATGAGGGTTGCAAACGAAGAAGATTATTTTTAAATATTCTCACAGAAGGTCTTAATAAGGTCAATTAAAAACTATAGGTGTTTAGGCCATAAATGAGGTTTTCCCCGGATCCGCCTCAAAATGTGGTCTGGGAGTGTCATTTTGTCATTTCTCTAAATACTATAGAATTAATTAGCTATTAATCACCTTTTTAGGAAATTCATACGATACTTTGTAAGGGGAATATTTCTCAATACTGGGAAAGGGAACTATTAAAATAAAAAAAAATATTCCGAAGGGACATCTTAAACGTTAAGTAGATTTATAACAATGTCATAATATTCCACACAATGTACACATAGTATTTACACTTTATATCTCCTAATTAAAACCCTTGAATTAGATTGAAAGTGTATTCTGCTATTATTAGGCAGATTCAATAAATTGAATAAAATTCAACTGTCACTAAAATAGTTCTGAAATTAATTATTATAATCAGCGAATATGCATCTCTGAATTAATCAATAAAACTGTCTCATGGCCCACTATAATATAATTTATTAACATCGTCTAAATATAAGCGATCAGTGAGTAAGTAACAGTTAAGAGCTTATGTTTCATGCATATGATTAACATGTGGCGAGCAAAAAGGTATGAAACCCATGAAGTGAACATCATTGGTCCGTTCCCGTCAACAGTTAACATTGTTTGACCAATTTCCATGTATTTAACTTGTAAAAAATTTGGTAACGTCGTGCAAATAAAAGCGGGCCGAAAAGTCTCTCTAGTATTGCTTGTTTTTCTAATGAAGCTTGCGAAACTCTTTATATATACGCCACCGACATGGGTTCGAATCCGGGATGGGACCAATCTTTTCCCCTGAGCAAAATGTTTATGTAACATATTTGGGCTCGTCCGGGATGAAGCCAAACTTTGTGGCCCGGGGAAAGGTGATTTGAAGTAATCGAATAACTAAAGACACTCTGTCTTCCAAATCGTGTGAGTCATGGGTTATTTAACCTCTTTTTGAAAACAGGACGCTCTTAAGAGAGAGAGAAAAAAAAACAATTACCGCTGCATAAACACTACAAGTGCGGTGAAAATAAGATTAATTAGTGGTTCTTTTCAAGAAAAAACAACATGGTCCTGGAAACTTAATGAATCAAAAAGATAAATAAAATAAAACTGTTAATGTAAATTGAATGAAACTTTTATTTATTTTTTTTAATTTAATGAAGTTCAATATTTTTAAGGAACACTTAATCGAGAAACCATGCCCCTTTTCCACGGTAAATCTTGCACAAAGTAACGCGCTACATGATAATACTTTACAGAAAACCTCGACTTAATCAACTGGCATTTATTATTATCTGTCTTATTATTGTTGATCGGGTCATACCAGCATTAGTCTAAATTAAAATTTCATTTATCACAGGTTTGGAGAAAACGAAATACTTCTCACTTTAATTATATATAATGAATATACATATTCGTTTTTATAAAAAAATGAATTGTTGTCATCAAAAGTATGCAGCATACGAGAGTTAATAATTAATTATAAGAAATTACTTCCGGAACAAATGGTAAATATGAGTTGTTTATGGATTGGCTGACAATGGTGGACATATGGAATCTCAATTTAATTGGTACGACTAACTAATCTCAATTGGATAGCTTTAGAAAATAACTTATTCCAAGACACTTAATTAGTTTTAATTCTGTTTTGACATCGCTACAGCTTTCTTTTTACAGTTCATTTGATTCTTATTTAAACAGATCGACACACCTTTAATTATTTCTTATTATTCTGTCGTGGTTGATTATTTTACAACAAAGTCTTAGGGTGACTATACAGTATTTGGACAATTAAAAGGAAATCCATCCAGTTCATACACATTTATATTGTATATAAACTGACTTTCAGCGATGCATGCTGCATACGGTTCATGGTTAATGACTGTGTATAATATATGTTACTGTTGCTTTCACACTTTAGTTGTTGATACGTCTCATAATGTGTGTATCTCATAGCTGTTCTAATAGTTTATAAATTAATTCTTCAAATAAAGCTATGGACATAATTATTATATAAGGTATAATTATTACCTGAAATAAAAATGTACGAATGTATGTAACTGTGCCAGCTATAATTCCGCAAAAATATATCCGTAAAATACAAGAAACTATAAGCATTAAGTAAGTATAAATAGTCCGCAAATTATATATATCGGATTGCAGTAGTTTAATGCAGTGACGTAGTCGAGTCGACACTATCCAAGGCTACTCGAGTATGTATCCATATCCTTGAACTTTGAGTCCAAGTCTACCTCCTTCACGTCAGAATCATCTGGACCCAGGTTCAAGTATGAATGAGAATCAATAAAATAATCTCCTAATTAAAAGAAATTTGAAGTGGATATTGGAAATTACCATTACACTTTTCATGTTAGTTTATACGTTTTTTTACTTTAATGTTTAGTTATATTTAGCCTTTAACTAGGTATTAACCAATTACAGTGCAACCCCACAATTACAACCATATTGGAGACTGACCAAAGCGGTCAGAATCTTGGGGTGGTTGTATTTTTTTTTTTAATTCTAAGTCGCTTGAATGATATTTCGGGACTATGAAAGGAGATAACATGAAATATTAAAGAGATAATCTTAGAATATCTATAAAAGAGTTTCTCTATACGCAAGAAGCACAAGAAAGATAAAATCACCTACTCAACCGTAAGGTGTTGCGAGAAAAGCATCGGCGGCGATATTAGACAATAGGCACAAATCTTAACATTTGTTCCACGGAAATGGACTGGAATAATGTTGATATAATACATTTGAATTTGCAGAGGTTTCTAGAGAACTCATAAAAAGCCTGAATTTGAGACCATGCTTGTTGCATGAATTCAACAGTGAATTAACCATTCACTGGCGTACACTCTTTGATCAATTAAGGTGTAATGTTACATATTACTCCATCAAAATATCCTTGTTTAATCGATATTGTAAACTTCATAGGAGTTTAAGCAAGAGATCTGCTGAAAGCATCGCTGCACCATAACAGCTTCTGTGGCATCGTTAGCTATAGCTATATCCTTGATTCAAGGCCGGGCGATCATCAATTTGCCTACGGGGTTTAGATACGACTCGACCGCAGGCTGAAGATCAGTGTTCCAGAGATTGGCCTTAATCCACAACAAGATTAATCTATTGACCTGTTGATCTGAGCTGCAATGTACTTTAAATCTGTCTGCCGATCCGAGCCATGTTTAGACCATGCGTGATTTTATTCCTCATCTATTATTTGTTTCACAAAATCGTTTGTTCGGCCAAGCAGTACCCATTGATATATGTCGATTGTTCTCTAGATTTGAATTTCAACACATCGTTTGGCACAGATTTGATCAAGGACAGGGTGTCCACTATGAGATGCAACATTGCACATTTTACAAGCGAAAGCGTCTGACACGTTCAGGAACGCTGGAACACTGGAGTAATGTCTTTGACGCTCGAAATGCCTTTCGGGCGCTCTGTTCAGAGGATCCGGGCGACGGATCGGGGTTCGGGCTTTTGGACCTGAAATATCAACACTGGATCTTGTAACAGTCCTTGACAACTGCCCACTAACACAAACCAGTCAAGTTGACGCTTGAGACGCTCTGAAACCCCGCGTGTCTCCCAAAATTTTACTGAATCGTCTAGGACTTGCCTGTGGGATTGTTCACAATCTTACTCACTCAATTTAAAACAGAATCTCATGAGATTTTAGAAAAATTCTTGAATGGACCAATGAAAAATTTATTAGATATTGGTATGGATCCGGAACATGATCCGGATTCCAGAACTTGCTCAAGGAATATTCACAAATGTACAGTATCTTATGCACAAAAGAACCTGGGAATATTGGCCGAATAAGTGAATGCAATCAAGTCTCTGGGAGCATCCCAGAGCATCCCACAACAAGGATCCCACATGGCGATGGCTTTTTGTGATTGGCCGATTTTTTGTTCAGCTGGGATAATACTAAAAAAGGAAAAAAGATTTAATTGTGTGTGCCTTGGGCGCCAATTTTGCATAGTGTTGCATGTTGTCCGACAGAGGTCGTTTCTGCTCAAAACGAACCTCTTCCACTTTGGTTCTGTGGGTAGCGGAGACTATACGTTTCAACTGTTAGGCTTCAAAGCAATATTTCTTTTTACTTTTCCAGGAAACATCTGTTAACATACATCATACAAATATTACTTATACCGAGAAGTCCTTACCGCAAAACACCCATGTTTATATAATTTGCCTTGAAACAATCCTTATCCTACATAAAGACTACATTATCCACTTCACTACTTTTATACGTTAGTCGATATTTATTTAGAAGTCCTGTGGGCTGCACATTTCGAAGTTCACAAACCGTACCAAGCAGAGTCGTATTCTTGTGAGTCCGATTCTGCGCAGCGTTGTGGTTGACGAAGCGCTGGGTAAAGAACGTATTTGGCTGCCGGTTGCATTATGCCGTCGAAACATTTCAGTGAATGGTTCATGCAGCGTGTAGACAGAGCAAGATATGCGATGTCTTTCCGCAACCTCGACAGCGTAGCTTGGAGGGAAAACGGTAATATCTTGACCGAACCCTTCATACTTTAATGTATGAAGTACAGATTGTATATGGCCTCCAGATCAATGCTTGAAAACATATATTTCTTCTAATTAAGTTACATTGATGTATATCCTGGTTTTAAGGTAAAGCAGTCCCTTCGAGACCCTTAAGCCTTTAAAAAGTTAAACCGTGTCCTAAATGCTCTTTCCTGGAACTAGTCTGTGACGTATATCGCCCACCGGATTGGGGTTTTGTTGCCATATAACAAGTGTTGCTAATTGTTGGTTGATTGCCAATTACATACTTCACATGAAGATCGCAAAACCTTTGTGTCCTTCAAATTTCTATCAGGCGACACACGAGGAGTTACACATCATATTTGAACATTTCTCTTGTGTAGCTATATTTCTAGTGTAACTGTTTATTTTGAAAACATAAAACACATAAGGTTCACCATGAATCTGAAACAAATGGAGCTTTTATTATAAAATATAGAGAGATTAGTTAAAACTGTCGAGAGAGTGTGTGAATTGTCAAGTAATAAAGTATACACTTTTGGGACTATCGCTGGCCTATACTTATATCCTGATATTAAGTCTTGTCCACGGCGGGGACTGAATATCTGGATATAACCCAACGTCTCTTGTCTGATGGTGTTGTGGTTGCCTTTTTATTCGCGAAGATATTCATTTCGCGATAATCGCGAATGTAAATTAATCGCGAACATGAATCCCTCGGGAATAAGATTCTCCATAAACTAGGAGGAAGAAGAGGGTATGAAGCATCTGCATAAACAGATTAGTTATCACACGTAGATCTACAAATAACCTTATCAGCAACCTAAGCTGTGCATGGTACTGAGACTGCATACAAGCATTAATTAAATATTGTAAAACGAGGTGTTTTAAAGGAGATATATCTACTGAGACACAGGGCAATATGAAACCTGACATCTTGAAACGAGAGGTCACGCCAAGACTTCGTATTGACTGTAGATGAGTATGCAAATATTTTTAACACCAGGCTCAGTAATGAAGATGTCTACAGAAACACAAGGATGTTTACCCTTATAAGCATAAGGAATTTAACCTAATCTAAATTCCGTCCCAGTGTCAATATAATTATATTTTTTTCTAAACACTGATTTACCTGCTTCCGTTCTGATTTGGCCTTCGAAATTTGGCACACGTATAGGCGTTGAGCTCTGCTAGGTCAGGTTTTTTTTTTTGCGGGATTTTGCTCTATAAAGCTGCATAATTGATAATTTAAATATTATCCCTATAGGTGCCCCTTTTCCGTGTGTGCTTTAAGGTCCTCCGCGCTTGTCATGAGTTTCCCGGGAGGCGCCTTTGGGATTTCCCTGCATTTCGGGCTCACAGAGCGTAATTTGCAATTCGCGGTTCCAGGCCCACTCTAATCCCTATAGATCTAAAAAAAATCCCCCTACAGGGAGTAAAGCTTTTCAATTCAAACCAAAGACTACACGACTCTGCTTTCAATGCGAGGGTTTTTCAGTTAGATAAACACTACGACCACTTCCAAGATCACCGTTTGGCTTTTTATGGGTCTGCAGGTATGCTGAGTTCAAAACACTCATAAATATCTTTCAAGTATAACCATGGTAAGAATAGTTCAACCGATTAATGTGTTGAAAAAAAGCCCTTCAACTGAAGCAAAGTTCGCGGGGGTGGGGGTGGATGCACACAATTTTTTTGAAGGGTCCACAACCTTCAGGGACATTGAAACATGAAACCACCAGTACATCTTTAAACTGATAGGGATTCTATTAACAAACTAAATTCAGCAGTTTGAGCCTAAAAACCGCCACCAGAATATCCTGAGCAGTCGTGTGTTCGAGTGTAAACTGTTCATGTATAAACCATCTCACGCCTCAGTGACCCGGTTTCACTTGGCGAGTGGCACAACAAATGCATACAGCTGGGCGGCTTCTACATGGAGACAAAGCATACAATTCTACTTTTGTGATAACGGTATATAAGAAAAAATATGTTGATTCTGATAACCTCCGAAATTTAGTGGATTGTTCAAACGGTTTTACGCAAATCTCTTCAAATTTATATCTCTATGGCTTTGCTGTGTTTATTTTACTTAAGGCCAAGTGTTACGGGGTGACATAAAAGCGGACCGAACTGTCTCGGTATTGCGAAGCTATCTTTTCTAGCGAAGCGGTTGGAACGCCAGACTTGTGCGCCACCGGCATGGGTTCGAATCCCGGTTCGGGCCAGTATTTTCCCCTGAGCAATTTGTCTGCGTATCACATGCAACTAACCAAGACTGAAGTTATTTCTTAGGCACGGACTTGTACCGAAAGATGTAAACCTGCCCTTTATATGGGAGCATTATCATGTTTCGATTAAACTGAAGACAATCAAAAAAGCTCAGGAAAAGCATTTAATACTGTTTTAGTATATGTGCCTGCGCCTGTCTTTCCACATTTGCAGCTTTGAGTTGCATTTTCGCGTGCAAAAAGTGCATTCTTTCATAAAATTCCACTTTTCTATATACAGCATAACATTTGTTCACATTATTTTCGCAGTATAGCTGGCTCATATATACAAGCGCCATGACTTCGGCAATGATAATGTCAAACCCATGTTGTTTATAAAAAAAAACATTCTCACGCAAAATGTGTTTTTGCCTCACGTCTACTCTTTTGTTTGGTTTCTTGAATTGCATAATTTGCCATTCTTTGCTGTTTTTAGGGAAGAGGGTTTCCTTGAGAAAACTAGCACAAGTGATCTTTATATAATGAACAATGGTGTCTGCGAAAAGCACAGGATAAAAATGTGCGAAATTCAGTCCCTACAAGCAGACTACAATACTATTCATCATTTACAACCGTGGATGTTCCACGGATGCATTTATTTCAGATTATTACTGGGTGCTCAGTATGATGCACAATTATAATTTATGACACTAACAATTATTTTAATTTAAAGATTACAGAAAATTCCTCGAATACATATTTCATTAGAGAGAACACTCTGCTAAATGCAAAACGATGCATATTTATATTTATCAAACTGATTAAAGCAATGTTTGGTTTATCTTTTACTCAAGGTGGGTTTATCCAATGACGATTCCTTAACATAATATGCAAAACATAATCAAAATAGACGCTGATATTGTTACAGATAATATGATATCCTTAAAACCCTCTTGATGATATTTATAACATGCTTAAATATCTACAGTTATAGAAATGATGGTTTATTTTATTTTTCCCAGGTGCCTGAAATCCTTAAGAGTCTATAATCAAATTTCTTGTATTGTATATTACCCTGAATACTAACGTAATTGAAGTGTCCAATAACAGTCGAAAATTGCACTTTGCCCGACAAGATTAACCATGGAAATTAGGTCTTGGAGCTTTCTAAATATGAATACATATAGACGAATGCGTAACATTTACGAACAAACTCGGATTGACGTTTCAGCCAGTACTTGCCCAAAATGTTGCCGAGCTGGGGTAATTAACCATAATCTTGTCATGTAACCCGCGTTCTTAAGAATCTTATGTTTTTCGGGGATTTGGAGGATATTTCTATAAAGACCATAAAATGGCCTTTACTTGAATGATCTAGGTACATGAAAAGCAACCAGACAAGCAGAAACGATTTCCATGCAATATATATATATATATATATATATATATATATATATAGAGAGAGAGAGAGAGAGAGAGAGAGAGAGAGATAATGAGAGAGAAAGTATATTTATTTAGAAATTCAGATTGTATGCTTTACACATGCTTTATAATAATATACCCAAGACATTAAGATTCATTAAGTGTCACCACTACTATGTGCTGAATAAAACAGGACATGGATAGGTTGTTGAGTTTTCCAAAGAAAGAGAATAGAAAAATAATCCTACTGTATTGAGGATTTGATTGTGGTTCGAAAAAGCGTTATTCCACTCTATACAAACACGAACCTCCCCTTGCCACAAAATAGACTATTCTGTTTCTATTCACCTATATACCGCTAATAAGATAAGGATTCGGTGCATATGAGCTTCTAAACATATGTGACGGGAATCACGAAGTTCATACTTTAACATTAAGAATACAATTTCCTAATCCTAGCATTTAAAGTCCTGCTTCACAGCAATAACCATCATCAACTTAATATCTAGTTTGTGAGGTAGTGTTTCTTATTTACCTCGCATTGGGTAAGGTACACAATCTACGATATGTCTATGGTTAATTTGTTCCGTGATTTTCATTGAGGATCAAGGAGCCTGTTTGTAAAATGTGCCTGTCTGTACTGGCTTTTTACCAGATATCTTGATTGATTCCGATGTAGATTTGAAGGTAAGGAGCTTAAAAGTGTATAAGTAGGATATATATAAGGATATATAATAATTAATATGATATTATATATATATATATATAGTAATACTTCTAGATAGTATATATACTCATATTTAAGAAAGTTACAGTTATACAAGTAGATAAAGTATTTATAAAATATAATATGATATTAAATAATTTATAAGAAAAATCGATGAATAAAAATACACATACATACGTATGACAAACAAATATACAAAATTAATTGCTATGAAGTATGCTAATGTGATATTCAAGGTACAAAAACTGGATTAAGAATGAAGACTTAATTTGATCAAGTAAACTCTATAATTGAGTCCATGGGAAGGCGCCGGATGTGTTCACAACCCACACAGCTTAATATCAATAGATGACAGAGCAATACCTCCTACAGTCATACAGGAAGACCAGACAGAATTAGAGAAAATGTCACCGAGATATATAATAGTGTTATACAGGGATTACAGAGGCAATGTGCCCCGATCAGCGAGGGATTAAGGGGAGTGACGTCATCGCACAGCTGGCACATCCGCACCTTATTGCAGCCTTGCTGTGAAACATAATTAAATACCATTGTGTCGCACTTGTCACACAGCGACTCGAGTTTATCTACAGAATAACATTAATGAATTTAAAGGCAAAACAAATGAAGAAACAGTTTAAGAATTGTCCTCCATCTGTTTGGGAGTATAAACCAGGGGCGTATTCATAGGGGGGCGCAAAGTATTTAATGTATATTTATTATCAGTACTAAAGGTTCCTATTGACCTAGAGAGAATCTAGTTTTGTTGTATTTGTTGACATTTTCCGAAGAAAGAACAAAAGCTTAGCAAGATATTGTTTGTAATGTAAATGTAAAGTGTGTCAGACTTTGAAAATTTCTAAAATAAATCTTAACAGTAAAGGGATTATATACTTACACATTTCTCTCATGTATTTTACTATCTCTCTTTTCTATTTTGTTTGTGTGCAGAAGTGAAGTCTCCAAACCCTGTGATTGTTTTCTAACATGATGGTGGATGGCCAAAAACTGTTAAACAATCCATGCAAGCTATTTGTACTTACACTAGACGCTTGCTATGCCTCATCTTTTAAATTTACCCTGGAATACACCAATAGACTATATGAAAGCTTCCGGTTTCTTGATTCTGGGGTAATTAAAATCACCTCTAAATACCCAGCTACTGTCACTGGAGGCTTTGTGTCAGAAAGCTGCATTTTCAATAATAATATAAACCTGAAAATTGTATGTAAATAACATGAAATGAGTATTTTTCACCTTTAATATTGTTTATGTGTTTATGTACTTTAAATACCTCAGGTCAGACTATCTTTATTTCTTTTTTACTTTTTTAACTTTCTTTTTTAAAAAAGATTTATTAATATATATATATATATATATATATATATATATATATATATATATATATATAACATGTCTAAAAGACGTAGAACAGCCCCCTTTCCTGACTTTAGGGCTGCGCCCCCTCTTTTTTCAAATCCTTGATACGCCACTGTAACCTAGACTGTCGTGCCATTGCCGAAACTCATTCAAACCCGACAATGGCCTTTCAGAAATGGCATTTTCATTTCACATTTGTGACTGTTATTTCAGAATAATGACTGTCATTTCAACGTTGGATCTGCTATTCTAGAACTGGAATGACAGATCATTTCATAACTTAGATTGAAATTTAAGAACTTAGAATGTCAGTTTGAAAATTGAACCGTAATTTCAGCACTGAAATTGTCGTTTTATTTTGGAGTCGGGATTTAAACACATCAGTTAGAATATTTAGACTTGCAAAGATTGCAGAAAAATGTATAAAGTTACCTTTAATATACGGTTCCTCCATATATCATTATTAACGTTGCAGGTACCCGCCGTAATCACGCAACCACATGTCAGAAATAACCTTTATTTGGTCTTGAAGGGCGGGAACGATGCAACGTTTCGTCAAAGGAAACGTTTTCGAAATCATTAGTGCCGGATCGCGCCCCCCCCACCCGCGTTTGGATTAAACATCTCTCATTTTACCTATTTCCCATTCATTCCTTATTCATTTTCATATTTCATTTTTACATCTCTCTTTTGATTAATAAGCAGTTCGATTATTACGGTATTCACAATTTATTAATCTTATTCATAAGTTGAGGATGTTTATAAGCAGCAATGTGATTTGCTCCGTTAAGAAAGGCATCCAAGTATTTCTATAATGAGAGTCTTTTTGTTTTTACACTATGCTGGGTCATAACAGGAGTGAATTTTAATTGGACTATTCACCGTGAAGATTTACTTGAACTGTTCACGTGGATTATTTTTGCTAAAAGACTCTTGCTGGACTGTGACAGTTGTGGTATCCAGGAATCAAAGCCTAGGTGAAGCATGAAAAACTGTGAAAAAATCCCATGGATCCTCTACTGATACAGGGGCTTTATTATTTTTTCTTGCTACTACAATGCGTAAAATAAAGCGTGATTCCATCTACCGATAGACGTTACACAGTGCTTAACACTAATTATGAAATAACTCAGAGAGCCGTTAATTAAACCACTGTATCGACTAGGCCAGTCTATTGCTTATGTATTCCGATTTTAAACTGCGGATAGAAAGGGAAAATAATTTCAAATTAAAAGAACGACAGATTGGCAACGCAGAGAGAAAGTAAAAAAGGAACTGGGCTGTCATGTCGAAGACTATCTGCTAACGATAAAGTAACAAGTAAACAACCCAGAACACCAGAAAATATTTAAATCAACGTAAATCAGCACAGATGGATGGATTTAATCAACTCCTAGTACGATATATGAATCACTAATTAGTTCATGAGATAAGCATTTTGATAAAATTTTAAGGATACCTCAGTCATGATACAAAGCACAATTGATTCACATTTGGGGGTAATCTGGATTGCCATCTCATCCAGGAATTTAGTAAAGAAAAAATGCTGCATATCTGACAATGCCATATGGGGGTAATGAGCTGCCTTGGCAGAGGTCTGCACACTCTGAGTGCAAGATTCTAATTGTTATATTAAATTAAAATGTGTAGTCTGTTTATACTCATATTTGTATTATTAAACTACAATGTATATAATCAGTTTTATACTCATAATATGTTATATTAATTTAATTTATAGTGTAATGTCAGTTTTATACGCTTTCGATTTTTATTCTTATTACTCCATCTGTATCTATATTTAAAAAAAAACCGGCAGAGTTGCAGGGTACCACAGTTCTAAAGTGAAAATCTGCATTATAAAGAATGCAAGCTTCTGACATGTTTTTGCCTTCACTTATACGGCCCAAATTCTAAGGTTCTATCGTGCAACGGTAACTATACACATATTCCTAGATAACGTTCCCAAATTCAGACCATGGGCTGGATCCACACAAAAATCTAATCTATTCTTCCTTGGTTCATTTCCTAAATGTCCTGCAAATCTCTTCAAATTCCGTTCATGATTGTCATGATGTCTTATGTTATGATCAATCACACAAAAACACACACACGCAAAAGGGGGTGAACGCATAACCTCCTGGTGTGAGCAATGAGGTAGAAAACTCTCACAAAGGCAAAACTATCTAACTAAATCCCCCTCTTTGTTAACCTCTACCAATGTTTAATCGGGTTTTCCCTGCCGCACACCTACACAGAGATTCGCGGAAATCAGTTACGAATTTTGCAAACAGACGAAATCAACATTGATTCTCAGCGGGGTTTTTATAATTGTCATCACTCACTCTCTCTCTCTCTCTCTCTCTCTCTCTCATATATATATATACATATATAGTTATATGTAACTGTTTATTATGCGCAGGATTTGGCATGGCTTGACATGTGCCTGGCGTTATGATTCGTGTTAGGCGCAAGCCCTGTTCGTTGCTATGGGAATGCACCTGTTGCACTCTGACTTACCCGCAGAGTGTAAAGACACAGCGTGTTCGTTGTAGTCTAAAAGGTTCGAGTTTGTTCTTTTGAATGATCTAGACTAGAAGCTTCTGGACTCAGGGGGAAAGCTACAAATAGGGGCAGTGTTTGGAGACGGCAGAAAGAAAGGAATATACCAGCAGGCACTAAAGGGTGTGACTTTCTCCCTCCCCAGTCTTGGGACTTTTTCCCAATTGCATAGTTACAGATATTCTATGGACTTTATACAGACTTTATACAGATATTATATAGATTGTCTTCAGTTTGCTTCACGTGGATTATTTTTGCTAAAAGACTCTTGCTGGACTGTGACAGTTGTGGTATCCAGGAATCAAAGCCTAGGATCCGGACTCTGGTGATGTACATTTTTATTATTGTTATGTCTTAAATACTGTGTAATTGTATTGATTTAGTGTATTGTAATGTTATGATTGTTCTGAGAATAACCTATTTGTTAACAAAAATCCACTGACTTCTTAATTCCCCTAGACATTTCATGCCGCCTAGTGTTGTGGAATATATTTTTTTATCTTCATAACAAGGTCTTTTTGTTGTTCGTCACGTTATCGTTATATGTTATTTTTAGGTTCCGTAACTGTATATATATATATATATATTTCACTTTTGCAAAAAAAATGAGTCAACCCATCAATTGACTGAAGTCTTTGGGCAAATCATTGTATAGGTCAGACATTGATAGGAAATATATTAGAGTTTGTATCCTAACTAATGTTGAGCGTGGTTGCAGAATGGTTAGGGCCGATGGACTTGTGACTACAAGGTTGGGGGTTTGTGTCCCGATCTGACCGCCTTCCGTTTTAACATTCTGTAACCAAGAGGTGGTTATATTCGCTATTATTCGTTATATTCTCACAAAAGAAAACAGAAATATAAATTGTTTTGTGATCGCAGACATTCCAAATTACAAACTGTTTGAAAATTGGAGACACTCAGTGGCGGTTGTTTTAGGGGCGGATCCAGGTTTAGTAAGAGGAGGGACCTAACCAAGGAGAACGAATGACAAAACCTTAAAAAGGTCCCCCTCCGTAAAAGGGAAGGTCCAGGCCCCAAGAGTCTGAAACCCTTAAAAAAGGTTGCGGCAAATGAAAATGGGGGTCTGAACCCCCTGGACCCTCCTTCCTCTGGATCCCTCTTCTGCATTATGTTACATATGTCTGTTTTATTGTGAGCTGTTGACATGTCTCTTTTCTCGGCGCTGTTGACATTCTGATTCGTGTTTGGCTCAAGCCCTGTGCGTTGCTTAGATACAGCGTTTCTAGTTCTAGCTGGCCGGGTGCGGCCAACGTGTAAACACAGCGGTCATGCTAGTCTGTGGCTTTCTCGCCTGGCCGAGCCGGGCCGGCCCACGTGTGAAGCCTGATATGTAGAAACACAGCATTCGTTGTTCTGTTGTAACGTGTGTACTATTGGGTTCTTTGGATTGTTCGAGAAACGGAACATTCTCCGCTTGAGGTGAAAGGTTATAAATAAAGGGCTGTGTTTTAGAGCCAGAGGAGAGGAGAGAAATATTCCAGCGGACACAGACGAGTGTAGGTCAGTTGTGGACCTTTTCCGATAAGTGCAGCAGTTGATTTTGTGAATGTACTGGACTGTTATTCTCTGAGAAGATTTATGTGAACTGTTCATCTGGGTTGTACGTTATAAAGAACTAGTTGTCGCTGTGACAGTGGTGGTATCCAGATACTGTATACTTTATTTATATACTTGTATTAATTTGCTGTTGTACTGTTGTTATACTGTGAAATTGTATTGATTTAGTGTATTGTAATGTTTGGATTGTTTTAATAAGAATTTATAATTCTTTGTTAACAAAAAAAAAAAAACACTGAATTCTGAATTTTTTATCTCCATTACAAAATTTATGTTCATCACGCATACGTGATCTGTTGGTATTTGGTTCCGTAACAATTAGAAAGAACTGTCAAGCCCATAGCCAAGGAAGTTAAACTTTTAAAGTGAGTTTTGGCACTAAATCTAACATTTCAGCGAAATTTCTTTTTCATTTTTTTCTTGAACATTTTTTTACCTCAAATGGATAAGTTTTCCTATCATACACACAATATTTGATTATATACAATTTTTTTTCCGGTACAGGATTAAAGTTGTCATGTTTCAAGGAGCGGTTAAACGAATAAAGCAGAGCATGATCAGAATACACTCTGAATATTGCAGATTATAAAAAGTGACTCATTGGAATAATAAGGATAATATTATTCACAGTTTTTCCTTATCATAAAAAAACTAAGAAATTTAGAATGTTGAATCAGGTTTTCCCTGCCGCACACCTACACAGAGATTCGTGGAAATCAGTTTCGTAGTTCTGCGTAATCAACATTGATTCTTAGGGGGGTATTTATATTTATAATCACCAGGAAAAGGTGACAATTGCGTCAGATCATTACATGCAGATTTCACCTCTATTTATAACTGTAATTTAGGTGACAACGTGAGGGCATTTAGAGTGAACATTAATAGCATGTACTGTGAATTATCGCGTTAAATATGTTCTTTCCCTCTCTCTCTCTCTCTCTCTCTCTCTCTCTCTCTCTCTATATATATATATATATATATATATATATATATATATATATATATATATTGTTACATGTAACTGTTTATTATGCGCAGGAATTAGCATGGCTTGACATTTAAAATCGGACCGAACTGTCTCGCTAGTGAACCTTGAGCAATTTGTCTTCGTAACTATATATATATATATATATATATATATATATATATATATATATAATAGCAGATTTATAAATAAACACAAACCAACAAACATATCAAATAAAGCCTTACAATGTGAGCACCCTGGAGTCACTGGAAAGGATAATATTATTCACCGTTTTTCCCTAGTTAAAAAAACTAAGACATTTGGAAAAAGCGTTTTTTTCGGTAGACAATGAATGCCAAATAGAAGGGGCTCGGTATGAGCAATATTTTTGTATAACTCATTTCTCGGTTTCGGCACTGATAGGAGGCCTCTTGCCGCAGATCTAGTTCTATAATTCTGCGTATCGTTGACAAAATAAAATTACTTAGGATGTAGATGCGCATTTGATGAACATATATATTCAGCAGAACAGATATAAAATATTCACATCTTTTAGAAACTCTACGCCATTGTTGCGCTTACTCGATAGCTTCGCCGCATACTAGTACTACTAGTAAACATGCAGTTATGCCTTATCGTAATCAAGACAATCACACACGATTTGCGTGGGAGTGATCGGACACGGAATTCAAGGTTATCCTGTGAGCTGTTGCAGCAGTGAAGATCTGCAGCCAGTACTTTTCAAAAGCGGTGGATTTGATTTCTTGTTAAGATAACCATACCTGAGGTTTGTTTTGTTGTTAAAGGGACCTACTCACGTGCCAGGTATGTTATATATAAGTGAAATGTAATGTTTACACCTTAAAATAATATATGGTCATATTATAATATAAATTATATCTATTATAATATAGATAATATTTATAATAGAGATAATGTTTGCCAGTGTTTCGTCCTGAAAGCGTTTGCTTATTATTGTTAACAAGTGACAAAAATGGTTGCACCAGGCGAATCACTGAAATAATGTAAACAAAGCGCGCACGCCGCCTGGTAGCCGTACCGCGCAATTTCACAAATCAAGCTTTAACCGGTGTTTCTTCTTTCAAGCGTCTTCTCCATGGTGGGGAGTTTTAACGCATTCTTCAGATCGGACTTCTAATGGGGTCTCATTATAACGTAAACAGACACACGTGGACGATGTTAACTCACACACAGAACCATTACAACGGAACCTTAACAAGTCCTTGTGCCGAGACGGTTTTACTAGGACACTTTTATATTTAGTCATAATAAACTAATAGCGCGAGATAATACACATACTGTTGCAAATGTTTATATATACCTTTGAGATATCCAAATAAAGGTACACTTATGCATTGCTTTTTACCGAAGCTTTGAACTTCACAATGTTTGATTGTGGTTGACCACACTGAATGCTACAAGCAACAAAACTAATCAAGCAAAACGCCATCAGGCCTCCAGTTATTACACATGTAGAGTAATAAACAATATTCATTCATCATCTAATGGAGTGTGGTGAGCGTATCACATTTAATTCTTAAAGTTTTGTAATTTAACAATTGGTTGAAGTTTATAATGCAATTTCTACAGTTTCAATTGGATTGCCATGTAGTAAAATTTACGAAAATAAATTCTTTCCTGACATAAGATCACAGACGGTTTTACATATATTAATAGCTGTGCGGACTGTATCTAAGAGCTTCAATCCAAGGATCGAGAGCCCGGGACTCCTGACAAAAAGAAAAATACTTGAAATTTGAGGGTAAAAACATTTATTTCATTTAAAGTTAACGGTGAAATGTATAGACATCACACTAAAATGTCTTCGTAAACATCTTCGTTAATACCATAGATTAGTAAATTATCAAAGGTTTTACATTTCTCATTCAAATCTTTTTATCAATGTTTAAATTAAAACTGAATAAAAATAGAACAGATCAGATTTTGGCTTTCCATTATATTCTACTTAATGCAGGGGAAGCAGTTGCTTAACCCGGCAATGCTTAAGTTAATTATGAGACAGCTAAAGTGCCTGTGCTTGAACCAGGGCACAGTCTGTAACTCAATAATTAGTCAACATGTACAGACACTATTCAGATCGACCAATACATCTTACCCCGTTGAGACAAATCACAGCGATGGCTAATGTATCTGCTTCTATCGACGCAGCCTGTTCACGGGAATAGTCACAACTGTAAGAGCTATAGAGATGCTGACAGATTTTGAAGCTGTTTATTGGCTGGCCGTGCGACCAATAAGCGGGCGAGCGCAGGCATTGCGAGGTGCCTTCATTATCAATCCTAACTTACCAGATCAATTCAGTTGGACTCTATACGAGGATGCCTCGACATGGTATGTGGCAAGCAGCTGGTTTTCTATTTTCTTCTCTCAAATGAGACGCGATGCTATCAGAAGTGAAATCAGGGTAAAAAGGCACTGAAACTGTATGCAACATTTAGTTCAGTACAGTGGTCGGCAAAAGCTATCATCCAATGGCTGTGTTTAATTACGACAACACTTCCTACGTTTATTCGAATGAGACTTCGAGCAACTTTACGGTAGAGCAGCCAGTGTACTATATGCCGCAAGAGGACGTTAGCGATCTAGTGATGTTGTATAATGTCGCAAAAAAATATTACATCCCGGTGATGCTAGGGGTAGGAATAACAGGGAACTCTATATGTATTGCCGGCATGTTGTCCCACTGCAAGAGAGGCCACGAATGTGCTTTGTTTATGGGAGCAAAGGCGGTATCGGACTTGCTGTTCCTCCTGGCTTATTTTTTCCTCTGGGTATCAGACTTTGGGATAAGTTTGTACCACACAGCCGGCTGGTGCCAGTTCCTGACTTTCGTCAACAACGGCGCGACGTTCCTGTCACAGTGGTACGTGGTATGTATTTGTGTGGAACGTTTTCTATCATGTATATGCCCAGGGGTACATCGCAAACTCTGCACGCCAGTAAAAGTTCAAATATCTATCATCGGATTGGCATTGGTGGCCCTGCCCGTCTATTTAAACCTGAGCTTAACCACGGCGGTGCAATCTGCCTATTCCCTGCGGCTTTGTAGACCGTTGCCTAACTTTTACTCCGCTCTAAACGTGCTTACAAAAATCGACGTTTTTCTCAACATTCTCCTGCCGTTTATTATAGTCCTATTGATGACGACTGTGAATTACGTCAGGGGATGTTGTCCTCACACGTGCCACGCCATCACGTTAGGATGCCGATCGAGAAGGCGGGAGCGTAGTCCACTCACGGACAACCTGGATTGTGTGTTGACCACTGTCGCGGGCGCCGTATGTTACATGCACGTATTTTTGTGGATGCCCAGTAATTCTTTAAGGATCTATGACTTAATAAGAGCCATGGCAACGGGGGCGCAACGAATGGGGCATCGACAGATGCTTTTTCAAAACATCCTCATGTTTCTTTTCTTCAGCAGCTTCGCAGTTAATATTTTCCTCATGCCTTGGTGGCCCCCATTCAGAGAAAATATCGTAACAATTGCTAAAAAGGTGAGAGCTCTGTGCTGTCCAGCTTGTGAGGGAAGAGACGTCAAAGAGGCGCAGGAAATTGAAGAAATTGTAGCTTTGAACAGTTAAAGCTACTCAATAAACAGCTGTATGATAAAATGATAGCGCAGCCGATAAAGTATCATAAAAAAGAGAGAACTCCGGTGCATCACTGAGGAAACTGATGCAGTTTTCTGTTTGTTAAAACAGATAGTGTGGACTGCAATACATCATGACCTTATCATTTCATTTTGTGATATACCAGAACTCACAAGTGCCGGTTAGTATACCACAGGACACATACGTTGTACAGCCTTGCACATGCATGAAGGTTAGTTCTTCTTCAACTGCTTGCAAATAATAAAGTGTTTTATTTGTTGAAAAATTCGTTATTTTAATTCTTTCTTTTCATACACACACAAAAAAAAAACATTATGACCCATACTCAGCTTAGCCGTGATTACACGACTCAGTAGGCTGATAAACCCAACATGAGTCGTGATACAAGCCATAACGTGAATTCACCACAAGTTGCACTCATCCTGTTGCATTGATATCGTGGTAAACAGTCAATAATCTTAGCAGGAGGCTAAGAGTGATCATTAAACCCTAAAGAATACGCTGAAATCACAACGCAAACTGAAAATCAGTCCCTTTGGTAACAATGTATTTCCTATATCGTGTGTACAACTTGGTTGTCGTCCAGTAACCCGTATTCATGCGGTCATAAATTCAACAAACATGCAGAGTGATGTACCAATATGCTGAATTAAAAAAAAAATTCTTGCACATGGTAGGTTTTGTTAGAAAGTATAGTTAAAGCTGACGAATTTTTTTTGTTTATATCAAGTGACAGGGGACTTGTAGGCCATAAGGCGTTGTCTAAATAATGAAAATATTTGCATCCTAATAGCACGATACAGTGCGGTCCTCGTTGAAGAATGTAAAAGCGATATAGCGAAATGGCGCTAAAGATGGCACACAGATGAACTAGAAGCACTGAAGTTTCTAAAATCTCCTTTCGTCAAGGTACCATTTGTTCATTGATTCCTTCTGCTACCAGACAAACACTATAGATGTAAATTACAGAGTGTTTTACGGTGTGTCGCCTTGCTCTGGCATGTTATGGATTATTCCCCTTAATTCATGCTTTAGCCTCGGTTATGCAGCATAACCTCGCTCATATTATAACATACACAGACGGGTTTGATGTCTGATTTAATGAAAATTACTAGTTGCTCGGAGATATCATATCCATTTGCATACGTTCGACAGTACAGAAGTAATCCGCGCGTATGATTATCACCATTACATTTCTAATAATAAAATCTGGTGCGCAAGACGTTATTATTACAGCAGGATTAACGGGATTTTCAGTTATCCGATGTTGTATTGCCTGACCTCATTCTTGAGGTAATTGGCCGGAACTATTAAAGTCGAACCTGTCTGAATGACCACCTGTCTGACAAGACCACCTGTGGTTTAAGACACCTTTTGGTCACAGGTAGTCTTATTACACAGGTTTCACAGTTTCCTCCTGCCTTATTTTTTAGAATTTATGTGATTTCTGGCCTACTCGTTACTTTAATTCATAAACAAACATAAACATAATGTAACTGAAGGTGGCTGATTGCACATGTGGGGAAGTTGAAAGTTACTAGTTGTTGGTGGTGAGAATATATTTGAATAAAAATACTCGGATTCATCTGATTTTCGCCACATGTTCTTGATTGACGTATTTGAATTACGACCGGCATCCATTTTGGAGAGCCCCTGTAAGTTATAAACAAATGAATAATAACTAAACGGACAGACTGTGATACGTGGGATCGGCGCTTGTTTGGCTTACTCTTATACAAAGTCGCAATAGTAAAACGTAAACAAACTCCACTTTTTATAGTTGCACTGTGCAATATAAAATATGATCATTTTAGCCAGACATTATGAGATAATAGCGTTCAAGATATAAAAGATGTACACTATCTATAAACTAGATAAAAATCAGATGTCAGATAAATGCATGCATTAATTTAAGAACGTAAAGGGAGACCTTAGCTATAGTAACCATCATATGTTATTAATCCATTAATTTTATGTATACATTACATCTGGCAAACACCGTTTCCTTGGCGCGGTATTCGGTTAGCGGATTGAGGCAGCAAAACTTTGTATATAACTTTGGTATAACACGGCGGCAGGGGTCTGGTGATGTCCAAACCCGATAGATCAGGCTGCATTCGTAGGTCAAAGTGAGCTAGGTCCCGTCTTCGCTAAACCGCGCACGGTATGAGAATCCAATTCTCCACATTAAATTCCATTTAACAGCGTGTCCCATACCGCTTTCCGCAAACCGCTGGCCAAATAAATGGTTTATATGAAATGCCAAGAGCGATAAAATGAACGTAAGGTATCGTAATTGACCATTCGTTTGGATGACAAGTAGGAGTCACATTTGTCAATTTATTTGTATTAGTAAGGGCATAGTTTTGAAGCTTAAACATTCTGGGTACAATTTATCAATAAATATTTAAGATAAATTTTCAAAGTGAAATTTCTTCATGAAATCTATGGCTAAGTTATATTTATATCATTACTTCAAAACGTTATGAGCGGATTTTATGAATGGGTTAGGTACAAAGGAACAATTCAATCAATCCAATAACTGTTGGAGGTAATCTTAATCAGCATAATATATATGTATTTTTAAAGATTCTTCACCTATTTATATTTTATCCGAGCTGAGGAAACCTTAAATATGAAATTCATAACGGAATTAAATTTTCCTTTGCCTCAAATGTGCACATTTGTGAACCAATTAGCACCGTATTTGTTCTTGCGGACATGGCTAAACTGTCTGCCTTCTAGCTAGTTACTGTAAATCTGTTTTTTTTTCTCAGTTCATCTTAGTACAGCTGTGTTTGCCGTACCAGTTAACCCCTTAAGCACAATCGTTAAAATCATAATCATGAATTAAATGACTCAAAATTCAGATTAACAGGATAATAAAAATAAAAATAATCTGATCTTTGTTAAATTGTAGCTCACCGAGTTATGCCATTACGCAGAAAAAAACCGCCTTTTCTTTCTATATCCTTAGTTAAGCTTAGCACTATGTACATCTGAAGAATTCCAATATCGATGAAATTTCAAATTTGCAGCATGGTCTGTCAGATTTCTTTACCAGGAACCATCCCCGAGTTTGAACTCAGCAACACCCAGCTCTAACTGTTGTACAATTTTTGGCTCTGTGCCAGCCCTTGGTTGTGAAAGCCGACAAACCGTGCCAGAACAAGCAGCGGTTAAAGCAAAGGAGATATTACACGACGATAGCGAAATACTACTGCTTAAAGAGTACACGCCTGACTTGCCCATGACACACCATAGCTATAATAAGATGAACAGTGGCGTCAATTTATCTTCAAGAGTCGGCGGATGACTCGCTGGCGTGGAAGGGTAATCAAACTTGGGACAACTTTTTTATAACACACCCATATACACACACCGTCACACACACACCAAATATTTTGTGGTTTTATACAATTTACACTGATAATAAATAAATTGTTTTTTTAGACCAAATCCCCGTATAAAATGTACAGATGCAGAGCGCAAAATTAGTCTAGTGTAAGAATGGTTTAAATATAATGAAAATTTTGTGATGTTTTTAATTTGAGATGTCAAGAGCAGATTTGAGTTTTGTTCGTTTTATATAAGAACGGTTTAATGTAAGCATAACAATTACTCCCCCCCCCCTGTGTTTCCTTGAACGCGTATATGAACAATCGCTCATGTGGTTTTGTCATGTTTCCATGTGTCTATCAGAGTGTGTGCGTATCTGCATATATTCGTAAAAATCGCAACAGGAGCTATTTTCACGTACTAGTATATGGTGTGCGTGAACGCAGGGATTCGGGGTACAATGACGTCACTCCACAGAAGAAGACCTGCTAGATCACCTGCATACCACATACGCATATACGCGCTCATGGAAACTAGGGCTGAGTATCGCCTACAAATTTCGTATTGCAATATATTGCTGTATGTGAGAGTGTATTGTAAAACGTATTGTGATACTTCGATTGTATTTTACAAGTGTATTTATTTGTATTTCCATGTGTATTTTCTGTATTATATATATAATATTTATTAAAAATTTTGTAAATAATAGTTATTTAGCATATGATTTTGCACAGAGAGGGATACTTTGTATGCACCATCACAGCCGTGTACCACATCGCAAGGTTGTCGTTCTTAAACAACAATACTCTTAGGTTGACACTTGATCTTCCTGCAGTTATCATAATATGTGAGAGAATATTAATGAATGATTAATTATTATGATGAAATACCTCTCTTATACCAATTAGTCATCTAGCAGACATGCACATTTTCTGTAACGGACCTTTTATCTATTTCTACTTGAAATTTCCCATTAAACAACTATAAAGACACGGTTCCGCCTTTAATTTTATGTCTGTCATTAATCCTAACCCATTAAGATGTCAAGGTTTTAACAGAAACATAATTATTACGACAAGTAAAAAAATCCGTTCAAGCACGTAAACATAATATCGAAAAATATCGATATTTGAAAACTGTTATTCGATATATCGATAATATCGCACAGCCCTAATGGAAACATTATGGGAATGGAAATCAAGTTCACATTATCCCATGCATGGGAATAATGAAATGAGCGTTGCATATTTTTGAGAGATAATTTGAACGGTAGTTACCTGGTTTGATATATAAACACCGTTGGTATTTAATTGGTATACACAGAAAAAAGAATCGACAACCGTTTATTTGTAAATCAGATAATTCAAAAGAGCTGTGCGCTTCATATTGACAAAACGACAATAGGCCCAGCTGTTGCAAAAATGAAAAGAGCAAACATAGTACGTGAAGAGTCGAGTGCGTTCATGTAATACAATAAGTTCGATAAAACGTTTCAAAGCGTTCATGAGGGATCTGCACAAAACTTGTGACTAAATCCGTTGTATTGAAACAAAATTTTTTCAACCCTCTCTTATGAATATCATCCCCTTTGGCCTTAATATATGGTCTCCTCTATCTTTAATGCTCAGTCCGCTCCTTTATACACATGATCAAAATGTTTTGATACTGTTCATAATGGACATATGAACACCACTTTGACATAAACCATGCTAAAACCACCTTTTTGGTGGATGTAACTTTACTACGAGTATCACACGCTTCTTCTCATTTTATATCCTGGCCTCAACCAGGCCCGGTGACTACTGCACCTGCGGGTCCTGGGTGCGTAACCATCCCCGTTGCTGGGTCATACCACCGAGGAATCCCCAAAAGGCGCACTCGTTTGTGAGTGAAACACGGCCGCCGTTGGGCACGGCCTGCAGAGTGCTCACCCAGGGTGCGGGCCGTACGTGAAAAATCTCAAACCCTCGACTGAGATTCGAACACACGATCTCCTTTCTTCGAGTTCTGTGCTCTACCCCTGAGCCACAGAAGCTTGTTGAAGCTGAAACCCCATTCGGGATAGGATTTCAGGTTGGTTAGTTTATTCACAGTATTCTTCGGTCATTCATGTGAACTAAAAGCTTGGACTGTCGAGTGGTAATACGCACGTCCCTGTCCTTTGGCGACCGAGGTTCGATCCCTGGCGGGCTGTGCATGTTGTTGCGGCCCGTCCAAGCCCGGTGGTTTTCTCCGGGTTCTCCGGTTTCCTTCAACTCCAGACACTACCGAACGCCACCATCTGAGTCTCGATTAGTTAAAGTAACTATTCGTACAATCCATGTCAAAAATCAAGTTTAAAATGCACTTTAAATTGTTACAGAACATTCCGCCTCAGCCTTTCGAAGAGATATATAACTGTTAAATCTGAGAACAAACCATCCAGTACATTACATCCAGTCAGACCGTCAAATTAAGCTAATACATGTATTCTGCATTCACGGCATGGGGACCGTGGAATGCGGAATGCCTGTTTGATTGACTTCATGTGTACCTTTCCTACTGGTATACACATATCTTATATATGTCGCATGACGAATCTCTAAATATTGCTACATGTAGCCATTCCTTATTCGGTCACCCATTCTAACCTTATTTATTAAGTCAATTTCGATTTATATGCATTCCGAATGCCAGTTCAGTATTCCGTGCATTTCCAACCTTAGCTTTATTCGACTGAGCTCAGGGATTCGACATGGCATTTGTTTTTCAGTCATTCTTTTAAGAGAATTCACTGGATCAATTTCTCCAAGGGTGAGATTCAATACCATTCGGGAAAACTAATAATGTAATGAATTCTGTCTGAAAATAAAATTAATGGATCAGAGAGATCGGAAAATTCCAGTCATGGCCAAATACACAAAAATCCCACAGGGGCCCCCAGATTGGCGTGAACCGCTCATGATATGCGTGGCGGCCATTATGTCATCGATTTAATTTCAAAGGAGAAAGGGGCACAGGTGGGGAGCATGGGTATTAATTATGCCATCAATTTAAAAAAAGCTCCAAGGAAAAATCAATGTGTCATGGAAAAGCACACCATCGGTAAATGTGCCAAGTTTTCAGAGCCAAATTTGAACAGGAGCAGGTAGGCCTAAACCGTTGTTTATAAAATGAGCAGCTCGGTGAAATATATAATAGAATAATAAAACATAAATGGCACCTCAGAAAAAAATGAGCAAAATTTGAACAGAAGCAGGTAGGCCTAAACCGTTGTTAATAAAAATGAGCAGCTCAGTGAAATATATAATAGAATAATAAAACATAAATGGCACCTCGGGAAAAAAATGATATAAACAATTCTGAAGTGGTTTAATACTGACATTAGATACTTTTGTAATATAAGCATGGCATCAAATGGCAATGGAATTTAAATAAAATCATATAGAATCGTGAGAGTGAACGGTAATATTTTAAAATGTACCACAACATGCAACTATGGAAATTGATTATAAATATTATATATATATATATATATATATTATTATCGAAAAAATAAACCTTCGTAAATAAGACGTCAAAACCAAGCTGGTGAACATTCGTCAAAGGCAAACATTTCATATTATTAAACCGACCCAATCACCTATCGGACCTTTATAAACTAAAGGTAGTCCCTTGGAACCTTTATAAAATTGAGACAGAAGACATGGATATCACTGCATAAAGGTTGCTTGTTTTGTATATTAATGTGTTTACATATGTGGGGCCGGCCAAACAAATAAAAACAAATTCAACAAGGGCATCTGACAGCAAGTCAGATAAGCCAGAGCCTAGGAAACGGCATTTTGCAACAAGTGACCGTTTTACCAATTGCATATGCAACCTACCACTTTGAGTATCATGTTTATCCTGTTTGTCAACAATGCTGTGTTTTCAAACATGTTGTTGATAAATAAGTTCATACACCCTTCACGAAGGCCTTATAAGAATTTTTCAAAAACAGAATTACCTTTTGATCATTAATATAAGCACAGAGGAAGCCGGGAATCACCTAAATTCTTTTTCAAAAAGCAGATGATTGGGCACCTTTAATATTAACAAGTCCAAGGTAGTGAGGTGTACAGTAGGTGTATATTGTTACGAAGACAAATTGTTGAGGGGAAAAAACCTGTGCTGAACCGGGAGTCGAACGCGAACCCAGGTCGGTGGCGCACAAGTCCGGCGAACTAACCGCTTCGCTAGCAATTAAAGCAAGCTTCACTAGCGAAACAGTTTGGTCTTCTTTTATGTCACCCCGTAACACGCACCCTCTTAAGAGCGTTCTGCTATCAGAACAAGACTAATTATCCCAGGAGTCACACTTTGGTGAGCTTGTTCCCTGGGCCACAAAGTTTTACCGTCACGTCGGACAAGCCCCCATTTTGTTACGAAGGCAAATAAATGAGGGGAAAATCCTGGGCCGATCCCGGAGTCGAACCCAGGTCGGTGGCGCACAAGTCCGGCGAACCAACCGCTTCGCTAGCAATTAAAGCAAGCTTCACTAGCGAAACAGTTTGGTCTTCTTTTATGTCACCCCGTAACAATAGAAAGGAGTAGTAAGTACTGATTTTTATGCCACGGAAGACAAGAGCTCCCATGTCCTGTTTTAATGAGACGAGATGGTGTTTGATAGTGATATTTTAATATATTATTATCACATTTCTCTTTAACATTTGTAATACCATGGAGACATATTACACAGAGTTTGCAGTCTATTATTGGAATCGTTAGAAATGATAGCATCGTCACATCAGTTGTGTAACATATGACGACATTAAAGTATTAGATGTAAAAAGTTCTCAGATTTCAGAACAATGAAAATGTATTAGTTAAGTTATATGTTTTCAGTCAGACTATTAGGCTCTTTAGTGATTTAGTGATTGACATTTTTGTTTTCAAATGATACGTTTCTTTGGGTGTGTATTATTTATTGAATACAATACAGATAATTATAATTATTAAGGAACGGGATATATAATCCAATATCGTCTCAATGGATTATATTTAGGTAAAAAATTCGCTTGAGCTGATATACGAGCACTTTTGAAAGGATCAGAAAATACTCACTGTATGCATACCTCCGCAAGTGCATTAATTTATCCTCATTCAGACTGGCCGGAAATTATTTTCCATCTACGGTCGGTATAGAATATAATTGAAAAATTTTCATAGAAATTAATTAAAACTTTTATTATTTAATATTCGATATTTAACCAGCAAACACCGTATGTCCATCGCGGAGCCAGTGGCAAATTCATGCATGCATGATAGATGTAGAATAGTTTGTTTTGTTATAAATATATACAGTATGTTCATGTATACAATAGTTCAAAATTTAAACTGGATTTTGTCTGCACCCATATTATCTTAATTCGGTATCGGGAACCGTTTGACTGTCCGCGTTCTGATCACACTACACCCGTATTCATCCGTTTGCAATCCGCAAAGGTGAAATTATCTGGGAGGTGGTTTCCATACCAAATTCATTAAAACGGTATTCGCATCAGCGCAGTGTGAAAAAACATTTATTAATACGTTCGTGTTCACCGTTTAGACAAAGAAGGAAGTTTTACCTGTATGCGCGAAAACTACACAACCAGAAGTCAAACGAATACCTGATCAAATATCGCAATGAATACGCTATTTTTGTAATTAAATAATCCCACGGTAACATTATGCTCAGGGGAAAATATAATTGGCCGATCCCGGATTCGAACCCATTTAAGTGGCGAACATCTCCGGCGTTCCAATCGCTTCGCTAGAAAAGCAAGCTTCACGAGCGAGACAGTTCTTTCCGCTCTAATATATACCCCGTTGCATTTCCTTTTCTAACTGTATTTGTAACTCTAATCTTCTAAGTTCAACTACAGTTGGATGCATTATATGTTTACTTACTTTTACCTCTTCCTCTGGATCCACTAGGTATGCTAATTCACCTCTTAAGAGCGTTCTGCTATCAGAACAAGATTAATTTATATCAGAAGTCTTACTTTTTGAGAACAGGCTAGGTGGCCGTAATTTCTCCATTACTTCAAACTACCATATCCCGGGCCACAAAGTTGGGTGTCATCCCGGACGAGCCCCCATATGTTACGGAAACATTTTGCTCAGGGGAAAATGTAGGGCCGTTCCCGGATTTTAACCCATGTCGGAGGCGCACATGTTCGGTGTTCCAACCGCTTCACTAAAAAAGCAAGCTCAACGAGCTAAACACTTCCGTCCGCTTTCAAGTGCACTCTATATGCACGAGTCGTCTTTCAATTGGAAACCGAAGATGACCGACTATAATTCAAAACTTTTTAGTGTAATTATACGGTAAACTTCAATTAGTTTATATTGTCGTGTACTTTCCACCCGTACTGACTGAACATATTTTCGGATTCCGTTTTATAGAGATCAAAGTTACAATTTAGTGGTGTTCACACTCCATCCGTATTTAATGAAAACGGTATCGCATATACCAATTTATATAACAATCTTCATATATCTGAAGTATTCAGTCAAAATCAGTATTTACTAAATACATTATACTGAATATCATATTACTGCCCCTTAACCAACATTTCTACGGTGTTCACACTCCACACAATTTCAGCATTAATTGAATAAGTTTGTCGCATATATCTTAATGTCTATAGCCCACATTTTACTAGTCCAATTATTATAATTAAATGCTGTTGACTGAACATGGAATACAAAATATGCATTACCCCCATATTTAACAGATTCACACGTTAGGATTACTTAAAAAAAAAACAGATCGGTAGCTTCAAAAATTTATTAAGGAATAACTTATCCTAACCAATGTTGCGTAGGTCTTGTTATTAAATGCCGTGTCCACATAGACTCTAATTGGTGGATAATGTATTAAGCGCAAGAAACATCTAATGGTCGTCCAGTTTATCCGCATGATCTTATAATTTCTTTTTCCGAAACAGCAAAAAAAAGTCCACCTATTCTTAAAGACACCCACTACCCACACGGCAAATTCAAAGCTATTTTGAAAACATTTCAAAACACTTTCAAAACGGTTTGCGCTTTTACATGTGCACAGTTAAAATGTTTTTTAATCTTTGAAAGAAACCCCATTGAAAACATTTTGAATCTTATGCTGGGAGGACAATATGAACTTTTTTTATAGACTTAAAATTAATAAACTTAAACCTGTGCGCATTGCTTAACCCAGTATATTAGCGCCCCCTGTTTTCGAATTTTCGAATCCGCCACTGACAGTTGACACGAACATTTTGAATCATGTGTCGGCCGATAAAAAGATGATCGGCATGATGACGACGGAAAGAGCAACCGCCTACAGCTAAAACCGCACGACAGGCTCTGTGTAATTTGATCTGGTACGCAAAGACCCAGGCCAAGGATTTCACCGAGAGCGATTTGTTGTAACTTCGCGACATGTTTACTAGACTAATTCAGGCGCTGTTCGTGACAACAAGGAGTGCACGCTGGACAGGTTCTTCGACGCCGTTTACCTCAGTCGCTCTTAACCACTGTGTGAACCACTTGATGAATATACATGTACATCGTACTAATTTAATGTTTCTGTGATTCACTCAATTTATTTGATTTACTTGTTGCTATAATCCGATAGAACTTTGTTGTTGAATTAAGTATATTTTGCACAATTGTATATGGCTTTATATTCCATTTTTCGTTTAATGCCCATTTTTAAATTATATTATTGATATGAAATTTCATATTAAATTCAGATGCAACAAGAATTGCTCTCCCTTGGGTAGAGTGTTTTTACTTTGGAATGGAATGTCCTGGATGCGTATTCCGGAAAATTCTTAATCCCCGATGGTGCCCGATTAAAGGGTCTCGACTATATATATATTTACGACGATAGCTTGAAACAATTCAGTCGGACCATGTTGCAAAATGTTTAAGTCAGATTAAAGTTAAGCATCAAACAGGAGTTTATTCACATGACAAATATATGTATTAAGATATACTCGAGACAAAAGTTCCGACATATTCCATCAAATTTGATATGACAGCAGTGACACTATATTTTATGTATGTTTTAACTAGTCTCCAACAGACGTCACACCGCTACTATCATACGTCATTTCACATAGTGTAAAGTTTAATTTTGCTCATTACCACTAGTTTGGAATTGTTGTCGGACAAGGATGTGCAAACAATTGGGTCCGTGTTTATTTATAAATAATTAATACCGAAGCACATCTCCTAGATATGATATTAAGAACCTTGTAAATCTTAAGAAGCATGACGGCAGCTGGGTTTAACGAACACGGGGTCGCCCCGAGAAGTCTAGTCGCTAATCTGCGACAGTGTCAGTTTTAACAAGAAAGATATAAGCTCCAGTTGCCTTAATCTAGGAATTACTCTGGACGGATGCTGTATACGGAGTAAAATGAGAGCGCTTTTTTTTTCATATGGCCGAGACAGTTTCACAGCTGTTACAGGCTTGTTTTGCTTCAAGCAAGCCATAAACTTTTAATTCATATATTTAATTCATATAAGATCAACATATTGTAATAAATATATTAATTTACATCACACGGCTCACAAGTGATAAACTGTAAATGGTGCGAAAGACAATATCCCTTTGGCAAATATATTTGAAACAAATTATTTTTTCAATATTTGCCCCACATCTAACTAGCTCTTCCTTATTTATTTTAGAACAATTTGTGTTTCCGAATTATAACAAATTGTGTTTTCAAATTTGAGAAAACTTCTTGTTTTCCCGGCATGTACTCTTAGAATTGTCCCGTACTTTTTAGGAGATCTTATATCTGATTGCTCATGTAAAATAAAAGGTCAAGTTTTGCTCCCACTTTGTTCCCGATCCAGATGAGCGGGAACAAAGTTGGAACAAAATTCGACCTATTATTTAATAAGAGTAATATCTGATATACAAATACTGACATTATAAATGTAGACGAGATTATTCATCAAGTAAACTTATTTGAATCAATTTTTTGAAAGATAATTCTCATGAACAGGAGCTGGTTTTACAACTCGATGTAACTGCAAGTAAAACTGAAATGACGCTCAATAGATCGCATACCTCCGCCGATGCAAAAGAACTCGGATGAGGGAAGGGCTTCCCGGAATATTCACAAATGTGCAGTAACATATGCCAATTTTACCTAGGAATATGGGCCGAATAAGTAAATACAATAACATGTTAGGGAACATATGCACTGATGAACCTGGGAATATGGCCAAATAAATGACTGAAAACACGGGTTAAGGAGTTACATGAATTAAGGAGGCGGAGGTGTGCTTTGTGAGAATGCATATTTCTAGTTATATATTTTCACTTTTACCATGGCAGGCAACAAAAAATTCGTACAGAGTAATGATCCATAAAAGCTTATATTTGATATACAAATTTACTATGAATTTGTATTTATTTCTTAATCTGAAATGGTTTAATAGTTTCTGGTTCTGTTAATTAAATTAAAATGTTTATATTTAGATTATGGGACCCAATGTGGATCTGGCTTTCTAGTGCTTCATTTCTACTGAACACAATTTTCTAATTAGCAAAAATTGCCGTGGATAATTAACAATTAAACAAATAACAATTAAACCTAATCCAACAGGATACTTAAAAATGACCGCTTGTTTACGGGCTAAAATTGCATAAAATACTGCGATTTAAAGACATTGAATGAAATGAAAGGGAATGGCAAATCATTCTCCCGAAGGATCCGAAGATCGGCTTTAAAGATTTAATGAACATGCGCTGAGACGACGGTTCTTGATGCTGAGAATATCATTCGCCATGGCCTGTAATGTCTAGTGAATAATCTGACACATGACGTGGGAGCATTCTCATAATAAATATGAGTCTTCGTTCGTACACGACTCAGTAGGCATTTACATTGGGCTGATAAGCCTTTAATGAGTAGTTATACAAGCACTGCAGCAGTCTTCCATCATGATACATTCATATAGTGGTAATCAGGACTACGTGATATTATCAATATATCGGTATAACGTGATAAGGCGTTTCACATATTGCGTATTGTGATATCGTTTTCACATATCGATATGTTTTTATGTATCGTCACACGAGACATAAACAGTATTTATTTTGTTGAAAATAAGTTTTCTTTTACAAATTAAGACATCTACATTTCTTGGGTTCAGCGGAAGCTTTGAGCTTGAAGGTGAAAGCCGCTTTGCTGTTTGAAATGGTCAAGTAGGCTTGGTAGACCTTGTTAGATTATCAAAGTTTTACCAGGAATTTATTGTTTCTTTTCTCGATGATTTTATTGATGTCTCCCAATAAAGTTACCCCTTTTTACATTTTTGTTTGTTATTTATAAATATTCTTTCCCTGCATCTAACGATAACTTCAGGAATATCAAATGTCACCTATAAAGTATTTTTATCTAGAATGGTAGCCTTGTTACACGGTTTATAGTGTGCACGTTATCTATCCCTCTGTGTGAAATCACAGTCCAGGACTCTATTATTTCCATGATAATTGCATCTGTTTGCCCAAAAGAAACTTAAATTTTATGTATTTCTTTTAAAACTATTAACAGTAAGTTCCTATAAGTACTTTACGAAGTACGTTACTGAGTAATATGCCATGTTTTCTGCATATACTCCTATGATGTCATTACATGCATATTTAACTTGATAATGAATTAAAACATATCATATGCTAATTATATAAGATAAATACAAAAAATACTTATTTGCTATTAAATCAGAAAATGGAAATATCGCAATACGTATCGCAAATTGTGAAAACTGAACGCGATACTTGGCCCTTAACAGCCTATAATCTCTATATGAGGCTACGAATGATAATTAAAACAAATGAATACAAGAAAAACGCAGAACCTAAACTGAAACTGAGCCTCTATGGTAACGAGTCATTTCCTATGAGCTATGCTTCTATTCATGCGGTCAGAAATTCAACAAAAAGGGATTTACCAACTTGCTGAGTTAAAATGGATATTTTCTTACTAATGGTCGGTGTTGTTAGAAAGTATAATAAAAAGCAAATGTTTGGTCTTGTTTAAGTCAAGTGACAGCGTACTTATTGGCCCTGAGCCGTTGTAAAAAATGACGAAGATATTTACACATCATAGAGCCTTATAATTTACAGTGCGTTCCTCGTTGAAGGATGAACGGCACTCTGACAGCCAACCAGTACGCTGGTCGTAATGTCAGAGGACCGAAATGGCGTTACACGAGTCATTGCTACTCGGCGCACCTGAAGAGTGATCATTATTTGATTAGTTTCTCGTAAACCGGACCACTGGTAATAAGTTCATGAGCTTTAACATTATTGTTGATTGAGAATTGCTCACAGCTTTACTGCCTACAAACACTCATATCAACGATCGCCGAGGTATAACAACAGCCCCGATCAAGGACTATCCCGATAACAGGACCCCCTGAAAACAGGACCACACCGATAACAGGACCGCCCCGACCACACGACCCCCCGATAACTGGGACACCCGGAGAACAGGACAACCCGACCACACTGCCACTAAGTCACGATGACAGTCCCGATACTTTTCCACTCCCCCATAATGACTGTCCCAGCCTTAACGACTACCCCGATCACACTACCACTCCCCAATAAGGACCAGCCTGGTACAGGACCACTCCGCTATGACAACCATCCTGATAACATGATCACCCAGCCTTAACGACTACCCCGATCACACTACCACTCCCCAATAAAGACTATCCTGGTACAGGACCACTCCGCTATGACAACCATCATGATAACATGACCACCCAGCCTTAACGACTACCCCGATCACACTACCACTCCTCAATAGGAACCATCCTGGTACAGGACCACTCCGCTATGACAACCATCCTGATAACATGACCAACAAGCCATAACGACTACCCCGATCACACTACCACTCCCCAATAAGGACCATCCTGGTACAGGACCACTCCGCTATGACAACCATCCTGATAACATGACCACCCAGCCTTAACGACTACCCCGATCACACTACCGCTCCCCAATAAGGACAATCCTGGTACAGGACCACTCCGCTATGACAACCATCCTGATAACATGACCACCCAGCCTTAACGACTACCCCGATCACACTACCGCTCCCCAATAAGGACCATCCTCGTACAGGACCACTCCGCTATGAGAACGATCCTGATGACATGACCACCCAGCCATAACGACTACCCTGATCACACTACCACTCCCCAATAAGGACCACCCTGGTACAGGACCACTCCGTTTTGAAAACGATCCTGATAACAGGACCACCCAGCCATAACGACTACCCTGATCACACTACCACTCCCCAATAAGGACCATCCTGGTACAGGACCACTTCTCTATGAGAACGATCCTGATGACATGACCACCCAGCCATAACGACTACCCTGATCACACTACCACTCCCCAATAAGTACCACCCTATGACAACCGTCCTAATAACATGACTACCCAGCCATAACGACTACCCCGTTCACACTACCACTCCCCAATAAGGACCATCCTGGTACAGGACCACTCCGCTATGACAACCATCCTGATAACATGACCACCCAGCCATAACGACTACCCATATCACACTACCACTCCCCAATAAGGACCACCCTGGTACAGGACCACTCCGCTATGACAACCATCCTGATTACATTACCACCCAGCCAAAACGACTACCCTGATCACACTACCACTTCCCAATAAGGACCATCCTGGTACAGGACCACTCCGTTATGAGAACGATCCTGATGACATGACCACCTAGCCATAACGACTACCCTGATCACACTACCACTCCCCAATAAGGACCATCCTGGTACAGGACCACTCCGTTATGAGAACGATCCTGATGACATGACCACCCAGCCATAAGGACTACCCCGATCACACTACCACTCCCCAATAAGGACCATCCTGGTACAGGACCACTCCGCTATGACAACCATCCTGATAACATGACCACCCAGCCTTAACGACTATCCCGATCACACTACCACTCCCCAATAAGGACCATCCTGGTACAGGACCACTCCGCCATGACAACCATCATGATAACATGACCACCCAGCCATAACGACTACCCCGATCACACTACCACCCCCCAATAAGGACCATCCTGGTACAGGACCACTCCGCTCTGACAACCATCCTGATAACATGACCAACCAGCCATAATGACTACCCTGATCACACTACCACTCCCGAAAAAGGACCATCCTGGTACAGGACCACTCCGCTATGACAAGAATCCTGATAACATGACCACCCAGCCATAACGACTACCCCGATCACATTACCACATCCCAATAAGGACCATCCTGGTACAGGACCACTCCGCTATGACAAGAATCCTGATAACATGACCACCCAGCCATAACGACTACCCCGATCACACTACCACCCCCCAATAAGGACCATCCTGGTACAGGACCACTCCGCTATGACAACCATCCTGATAACATGACCACCCCGCCATAACGACTACCCCGATCACAGTACCACTCCCCAATAAGAACAATCCTGGTACAGGACCACTCCTCTATGACAAGAATCCTGATAACATGACCACCCAGCCATAACGACTACCCCGATCACACTACAACTCCCCAATAAGGACCATCCTGGTACAGGACCACTCCGCTATGACAAGAATCCTGATAACATGACCACCCAGCCATCATAACTACCCCGATCACACTACCACTCCCCAATAAGGACCATACTGGTACAGGACCACTCCGCTATGACAACCATCCTGATAACATGACCACCCAGCCTTAACGACAACCCCGTTCACACTACCGCTCCCCAATAAGGACCATCCTGGTACAGGACCACTCCGCTATGACAAGAATCCTGATAACATGACCACCCAGCCTTAACGACTACCCCGATCACACTACCACTCCCCAATAAGGCCCATCCTGGTACAGGAGCACTCCCCTATGACAACCATCCTGATAACATGACCACCAAGCCATATCGACCACCCCGATCATACTACCACCCCCAATAAGGACCATCCTGGTACAGAACCACTCCGCTATGACAACCATCCTGATAACCTGAACACCCAGCCATAACGACAACCCCGATCACACTACCGCTCCCCAATAAGGACCATCCTGGTACAGGACCACTCCGCTATGACAAGAATCCTGATTACATGACCACCATGCCTTAACGACTACCCCGATCACACTACCACCCCCCAATAAGGACCATCCTGGTACAGGACCACTCCGCTATGAAAACCATCCTGATAACATGACCACCCAGCCATAACGACTACCCCAATCACACTACCACACCCCAATAAGGACCATCCTGGTACAGGACCACTCCGCTATGACAAGAATCCTGATAACATGACCACCCAGCCATAACGACTACCCCGATCACATTACCACATCCCAATAAGGACCATCCTGGTACAGGACCACTCCGCTATGACAAGAATTCTGATAACATGACCACCCAGCCATAACGACTACCCCGATCACACTACCACCCCCCAATAAGGACCATCCTGGTACAGGACCACTCCGCTATGACAACCATCCTGATAACATGACCACCCCGCCATAACGACTACCCTGATCACACTACCACTCCCCAGTAAGGACCATCCTGGTACAGGACCACTCCTCTATGACAAGAATCCTGATAACATGACCACCCAGCCATAACGACTACCCCGATCACACTACCAATCCCCAATAAAGACCATCCTGGTACAGGACCACTCTGCTATGACAACCATCCTGATAACATGACCACCCAGCCATAACGACTACCCCGATCACACTACCAATCCCCAATAAGGACCATCCTGGTACAGGACCACTCCGCTATTACAAGAATCCTGATAACATGACCACCCAGCCATAACGACTACCCCGATCACACTACCACCCCCAATAAGGACCATCCTGGTACAGAACCACTCCGCTTTGACAACCATCCTGATAACATGAACACCCAGCCATAACGACTACCCCGATCACACTACCACTCCCCAATATGGACCATCCTGATACAGGACCACTCCGCTATGAAAACCATCCTCATAACATGACAACCCAGCCATAACGACTATCCCAATCACACTACCACACCCCAATAAGGACCATCCTGGTACAGGACCACTCCGCTATGACAAGAATCCTGATAACATGACCACCTAGTCATAACGACTACCCCGATCACATTACCACATCCCAATAAGGACCATCCTGGTACAGGACCACTCCGCTATGACAAGAATCCTGATAACATGACCACCCAGCCATAACGACTACCCCGATCACACTACCACCCCCCAATAAGGACCATCCTGGTACAGGACCACTCCGCTATGACAACCATCCTGATAACATGAACACCCAGCCATAATGACTACCCCGATAACACTACCACTCCCCAATGAGA
Organism: Sipunculus nudus; assembly: GCA_026874595.1. Lineage (NCBI taxonomy): Eukaryota > Metazoa > Annelida > Sipuncula > Golfingiida > Sipunculidae > Sipunculus > Sipunculus nudus. The sequence continues at coordinate 32,665,939 of CM049306.1, read as the reverse complement.
CCATCCTGGTACAGGACCACTCCGCTATGACAACCATCCTGATAACATGACCACCCAGCCATAACGACTACCCCGATAACACTACCACTCCCCAATAAGGACAATCCTGGTACAGGACCACTACGCTATGACAACCATCCTGATAACATGACCACCCAGTCATAACGACTACCCCGATCACACTACCGCTCCCCAATAAGGACAATCCTGGTACAGGACCACTCCGCTATGACAACCATCCTGATAACATAACCACCCAGCCTTAACGACTACCCTGATCACACTACCACTCCTCAAGAAGGACCATCCTCGTACAGGACCACTCCTCTATGATAACCATCCTGATTATACGGACACCCAGCCATAACGACTACCCCGATCACACTACCACTCATCAGTCATGACCATCCCAATAACACACTATACACCGGCCACCCGGCCGTGATGACCACCAATAAGCACGACCACATGTCGTTTGAATAGCCATGTCAAGTTCCTGTTCTACAGATATTCAGGCGATATATAGGTGTGAGTATCATGGGTACACCTTTATAATAAAATCATAAGACAAGATTGGTTAATTTTCAAACCTACCTCATTTTTTCTCTGTCTTTCTCTATCTCTCTCTGTCTGTCTCTGTCTCTCTCTCTGTCTATCGCGGTCTCTCTCTTTCTCTCTCTCTCTCTCTATCTCTTTATATATATATATATATATATATATATATATATATATATATATATATATATACGTTATCATGAAGTAGCTCTAATAACACTGTTTTGACAATAAATATCAAATCTCTGTCGAAATAAGATGGAGTTTAAACCGAATATGAATGAGAGTTTTTGGATCGATAATTTTAAAAGATGGCTGAGATTATGACTCTTCGTCACAAACAGAGTATGCTTGAAAATCCAGAATGGGTTTTCTGAGTAATGGTATGCCGGGATGACTTAGGTACACCCTCCATTGACAGTGCTCTCTCAGTAACCCATCGGTATTATTTCCCTAAAGCATTAACAGAAGAAGCAAGCAAAAAGGCTAAACAAATATCAGCTGCATTTAATTTGTCTGTCAGTTTCGCGTCAGACTGTCACAAGTTTTCCCTTGTTGATAATACGGATAAGGAATATATTAAAATTTTACGTTTCGCTTTACGATTTTATGAAGACCGTTTATTTTTCATAGGTACGTTTTTCAAAGCCAGCAATAATTAGATAGATAATCGCATTGTCGGACTCTTCATTAAGTCATTTGATGAATCTGGCCAGAGTTGTGGACGACCGGTTTTGTTCTTTCGCCTTGTACTAACTATCGCCAGCCTAATTAATATAGATTCAGTATCGATAAACTAGTTAAACAGGCAAAAATTTTGTTTTAGTTTAATATCGTCTTTTATTGAAATAAGAAATTAAGGTATTCTGTTGGTTTTGCGATCCTTCAAGATAATATCACTAAAAGTTACTTTAATGTAAATCAATTTAAAATATCCTGCCAGATAAAATTATATCTAGAACATATTGAATTAATTTATCGGATGCTCTTATCTTTGAATAAAAAATAATTACAAAACAAGCTGAGGCTAATTAAGTGCCTTTGACACCAGCGCTAAGAAAATAATGAATGAATCACTTCACTATATATTATCTTCAAAGCTCGATAATGAAGAAAAGTTCCAGGCCCAAAGTCAACGGATTTAATGAACATCCTCTTGGAAAGAATACCCGAGCATAAGAAATCGACGCAACATGAATGAATATCGCATTGGCCTCAACCTTTTTATATTTTTTTTTATATTTCAAAGACACCCATGTACGCAACTATCGTCAAATAATACATTAGCAAGTTTTATAAGCAGGTATGAAAAGACACCGGCGGAGATGGAGATCTGATACGCCATCCTCGCAAGTTGTTCCTCCTGTGTCAACACCTGAGATTTAAGCATTAACTGCCAGTCTTTAGATGAAGAAAATATTGAAAATGATGGCAACTGCTTTGACAGGAGGGTCTTATAACACGCAATGTTAAACGACGTGTCGGCTTGCATGTCAGAAAACGACCCGGAGTTATTGGAGATTAGAGGAAACCGCTTCCGATCTCTTCATTTGGTGTCCTAAACAAGAACGTCTTGACAGGATACTTTAACGGTTACACGCCGTGTATATCGCCTACTTAATGTCGCTGGCATCGATCCAGTGCAATCCATGTCTGCAGACCATCTCATGGAATGCCAGTGATCCTCGTCGCCAAAATTTCAGTACAAAGAGTTCGTTCTGTCAAGTTTTGGCATCTTTCAACCGCGGGGCATCCGAGCGTGCTTACCTGAGAAAACTGTCACCATATCCACAGGCTGAAGAAATAGAGGGAAGGGAGGGAGAGAAGAAAGAAAAAGGCAGGACAGAAAATTGAGAGGAATATAATTAAAATATAAGGTATACGTCCGAAAGAATGCGAGAAAAAACGAGAAATAAAATGAGAGAAAAGTGACATAATATTAAACAACAAGGGACATACAGCCTTTCAGCTCAAGCGTGACACCTCCTGAAGTTAAGTTAATAAATAAATTTACTTTCGTCTTTGAGGATACAACGATTCTTTTCACTAAACGGGGAATATAAAGTCCGTTTTCTGCGGTATTGTTACCCACCGTAGTCCTTGCAGTATATTACATATTTCCATATTTACATTACCACAGCTACTTTACTATAACTAGATGACAGCATCTACGAACTAACACGCAAACAGGTTTATTAACGGTCATGAATATTCGACTCGATAGGCATTTACATTGGACTGGTAAACCTAACTTAAGTTGTGATACAAGCTGTAGGGGAATGTACTGCAAGTCCATCCATCTTGTTGCATTGATATCGTGGTAAGCAGCCGATATTCTTAACATTAGGCTACGAGTGATGAATTAACACACAAATACACGGGATTGACTGGAGATGTAATAGGCCAGCTAAATACTCCAGTTTGAGGGATCTGGGATCCGTTCATGGGCGCTCACTAGGGGTAAATTTTGAATTGAAGTCTTAGACGGAGTTGCCACCAAGCCAAGTAGGATGTTAGTCCAGCCGCTATCTTGCTATCTAAGTTGGCTATCTTGTAACCCATGCCTGTGTCCATGCGGTCAAAAATTCAACAAACTTGCAGGAAAAATTTCAGTTTGTTGAGTAAAAACAGATGCTTTTTTCACACATGGCAGATGTTGTTAGAAAGTTTATATAAACATCTCACGATTGAATTGCCAAGTGACATGACAGCTTACTTGTAGGCAATGAGGCTTTATAAAAAAAAAACGAAAAATATTTTCATCCTCATGGAGCAATATAGTGCTGTCTTCGATTCAAGATGTAATGGCACTCTGACGCAGTATTGTCGGAGGGCAGAAATGGCTCCACATAAACATATGCGTTCCAAATTTGGGATATCCATGACATTTGATATGAACCTTTTTAACGCAATTGTCTGTCAACACGCACAGCACTAAAAGCATCTTTGTGCACCGTAAATGCATCTTATTAATGGTTATAACCAAGGGGCGATTCCATGATGTGTTGTAAGAACACGATGTTTGGAAAGAGAGACACACGGATCAACCAGACAGGAAAGCAAAGGAAATAATGATTGTGAGTTCTGTATAATGTCGTTTCCTTTGCACATTTCAAGTCTTCTTGTTTAGAATCCTCTTAGATAAATCTTCGGCTATTTCTCACACGTGAGGCTGGAAGATATATTTTCTTTGTAAGGACTCACGCAACCCGAGTCTAGATCAAGATCACCATATATATATATATATATATATATATATATATATATATATATATATATATATATATACATATCTGTGTATGTGTGGTTATGTGGGTTTGTAGTGCGCGTGTGTCAGGAGAAAAGAAAAGAGAAAATTATATATATACATATCTGTGTATGTGTGGTTATGTGGGTTTGTAGTGCGCGTGTGTCAGGAGAAAAGAAAAGAGAAAATTTCCCCAGTCATTCACTTTTATTTTTATTTTTTCCCCTTCTGCCTTACCATCCCTCAGCTGTTTTGTCATTTATTTTTTTTTCATTTTTTTCATCTCTTCCTTACCATCCTCAGCTGTTTTGTCATTCAATTTAATTCTGAAAATGCATTGAAAAGTTCATTCATATAACAACAAGTGAATTCATACAATAATCAGATTGAAGCAAAGAGTTTCACACCAAGGGGTGAATAATTATATACCATTTCTTATGTTCCAACAGATGAGTAACAATTGCCAGGGGCATGTTTAATTAACAGAAATAAGACAATCCATAATCCGCATACATGTGAAACATACTGCAGATCTGAAATGTAATAATTGTATCAACTCGGGATGAAGAATATGAAATTTTAGCATTTTTTTATGCTTAATTGAACTAGCTTTAAAACAGGAGAGTAAAATGTTTATATTTCAATTTGATGAAAGTTAATTCCATAAGTAAACACCTTTGTGACGCAAAGTTCTGCACACCTCACGATTCTTTGCATTAATAACTTGTACATGAAAATGTGTCTGCTACCTGATGAAATATTTTTACAAATATTTTTTATTAATAAATAGTTATTTACGGAAGCGTATTGCTGCCACTTTGTAAGAGAAAAATAAATTATTTATCTCGTACGTACAACATACTATCTCGTACGTACGACATATTATCTCACACGTACGAAATATTATGTGTGTTTTCACATTAACTGTGCACAACATCTCCACCTCCTTGCAAACCGCTTGACCACCGTTGAAACGAACACGCACACTCGCATATATTTATTTATTTATAGTAAATATTTATATGCTATTCAATTTATCATTTTTTTGTGTCTAGGTTTCTGAAATATTTCATGGAAGCGAAATATATAAAATCATTGTGTGAGTCATATACAAAACTCTGATTAAATTCTGTTGGCAGTGTGTGATGTTGTAATAGTGGGCCTGTCATAATAATAATAAGAAACAAATATAATCTTTGCTAAACTTTGCAAACTACTGTTTGGAGAAAGAAGGGTTCGGACCAGAGGTACAGCCCCCACATATCCTGATTTTAAGTATAGAATAATTATGCCGTACGTTCGAGATAATATGTCGTACGTACGAGATAGAATGTCGTACGTACCTGACAGTATGTTGTAAGTACGACATATCTCGTACGTACGAGATACATGATTTATTTTTCTTTTACCAGGTGGCAGCACTACGCTTCCTTAGTTATCAAAGATGTTTGGAAGGTGGATTTAATCATATTCTAACATAGAATTTAAAGATTTAAAGAAAAGATCCCTTAGACTTTATATATCTCTCAAATCACGGTAGAATAAAAGTTCTTAAAGCTCTCTTCTGAAGTTTAAGTAAGGAATTAATCACATGTAAGCTGCGCCCCATATTTCAATCCCATATGTAACACATTAATAAATAAATGCTTATATAAAGTTCACAATGTTGGCGAAAAATATGTTTTGGCTTTACATAAGATACTGCTTCCTCTTTCTATTTTACCATTTATTAGTTGAATATGCTGTTACCACTTAAAATGTTTATCCAAGATCCCCCCCCCCCCCGAAAGCGTGTTGACTGAACTCTGCCCCGAACACATTATCATCAGTTCTAACACATCTCTGTTTAAACTGAAAGACAATACAATGTGTTTTTTCTTTTTCACATTTATGGACAATTTCTAAATTTTGAATTTAAAGTATTAAAAAGAGAGTGAATATTTTTACAACTAATAAATACATTGGTGATACCAAACAGATGAAACATCAGCTAAGTCATTGACATATATAAGAAATTAGAGAGGTTCCACGACTTAGCTTTGGGCCACTTTTTTTCTTGACCAAGTCGAGTTGACAATGATTGAGATTTTATGCCATTAAAATTTTCCCGTACTGATGGTGGCTGAACATTAGCATGTTTTTTTCCCCTGATTAAACATTATCAAATCTTTTTTGGAACTTTCTTGATATGTTAAAGAATGCCTTGTCCTTCTTGGTCTGCCATAGCCAGCCCTGAGGGAGTACAATTCTAGGTCTTCTCCAGCAAATAAAAAAAAAAAAAAAAAAAAAAAAAAATAGCAAAATTCAAGCACTTAGAATACCTTCAGATTACATAAATAATTCAAATGTTCTAGCCTTTTAATATACGTGGGGATCCTTGTATATACGCTTGTATTATACTCAAAACTAGAAACCTGCATTTTTAGGAATGCAATTCCCTGTCTTATAGGCTGTCCTTATTGTGGGAGGCTCCCCAACCCAAGGTCGCATTCACTTACTCGGCCCATATTACCAGTTTCATTTCCCAGGAATAAGTGACTGCACATTTGTGAATATTCCTTGATGGCGTTCCTGAATCCCAATTATATGCCGGATCCACTCCAAAATCTATTTAATTCTTCACTGGCCCATTAACAAATTGCCCTGAAAATTCCATTAGATTCTGTTGATGACTGCATGAGTTATATTTTGAACAAACACACATCAAAACGCACACACGAACGCGCATGAACGAATACCCTACTGGCTGAGTCAGTAACGGTCTCTTACAGAGAGCTGCATTTTTTCCCTGAGGAAGTGACCTCTTTCATAGGGACATCTGATCATTAAGGGTAACAGACTGTATATTATGTAAGGTTCCATTACATCTATATTTCATTCATCTTCTTTTAAAGGTGTCTTTTTACCTGGTTGACATATCTTACCGAGTGATGTTTTTTTCTGGTCTGATGCTTGTTTATTATCCCATTCGGCAGTTCGTGTAATTGGCCCTAGAAAGTAAAGGAGTGAACAAATGATGTTCCAGCCATTATAACTAAATCAAGCGGACTGCTGTATCATGCGGCAAACATTTTGAATAATTCTACTGTGTTTTTCTTTTAAATGAGAATTCCTCATGTCGTCTAGGGTGTCACGGCCTCACCCATTTATTAGTACTTGCATGTTACCCGTTCTTGGGTTTAGACAGGTCTTCGTCTCTTGGGCCGAGCTCGTCTGGGACGGGTTTTTCATGGCGCATGTTCACCTGGTGAATACCAATAGTATCTGGTAGATGGCGCTGTGGTAGACCCTTCGTCACGTGTTACGGGGTGACATAAGAGCGAACCGAACTGTCTCGCTAGTAAAGCTTGCTTGTGCGCCACCGTTATTTGTCTTCGTAGCAAAATGGGGGCTCGTCAAACGTGACGGTAAACGTTGTGGCCCAGGGAATAAGCTCACCAAAGTGCGACTTCTGGGATAATTGTTCTGATAGCAGAACGCTCTTAAGAGGGGGTGTGTTACGGGGTGACATAAAAGCGAACCGAACTGTCTCGCTAGCGGGTGAACGCTCTACTTGTGCGCTACCGTTATGGGTTCGAATCCTGGATCGGCCAAAGCTTTTCCCCTGAAAAATTTGTCTTCGTAACATACGAAATGTCACTTTTCTCAAGAATAAACACAGGAGATAACCTCTCAACTTGAATCCCCCCCCAACACTTAAATAATAGGGTATTTCCGTGGCCACAGAGGAGTTGCTTGGCAACGATTTTATACCACCACCAACGTCAATTATATTACAGACATGCTCATGTGGTAATTAAATTTAAGTTTATAACAATTTATTCGTTAAATACATTAACAAAACTGATCAGTCCCTTATACAAACTAATTTTCCATTGTACTTTTATTAAATTCATGATAAAAATGCAATCTTTCCACCACCCACATTCAATTATTTTGCAAAATATGTCAACCTGTTATGATTGTTAGCAACTATCATATTTCAGCAAGATTGGCACGCGGGATAAGCGTCAGTGACGCGCTTACTCTCCAATTTTCTGGCTGTTGGATTCATATAGCCGTCACTAACCATTAGCGACTTCCTAAAAATAGTAGTGAATTGTTTAAACACTTTGCTGACAACTGACCCGAAGATTTGACTCTAACCATGTAAAATCATGAAATGGGACAAAGTCTAATTATATCATGATACGAAATGACGTAAACTAAGGCAAAAATGGTATGGTTCTCAGGCACTTTTTTTTTAAATTAGTGTGGGCAGGCGATTTGTTTTACCCTTTTCGTATGTTTGATAAATAAGTCATATGATCAGGGGAAAACATGATAATAACAGGGTCTTTGCGCTAAACAGGTAAATAACAAAGTAAATTATATCCAAATTGTTTTATCTTCTTGAGAGATTAAAATCAAAATAAAATATTTGATGCGGGGGTAAAAATTAACGCAGGCGGTGCCTGAATACTATACTTTTTTGCCTTTAATGTATAGTTTTACACAACCTCTTCTAAATATGACACAGATAACCTTCCATTAGAAGGCTCGAAATCCCTATCTGACGTGCCAATATTTTATTATTATATATTGATTTGGACTAGAAATATGTTTCTATGGATATTATACCTGATACGGTGTGCATGTCAGCGTGTAAATTTAAGTGTTTATTTTCCTGAGAGACCCGGATGTTTTTAGCACGTGCGCCTTTCGCTCATTCGCGTTGCTATGGTTTCAAAGAAGTCTACGGAAGCACAGGCCGGTAAAGGCACGGAGTGAATCATGAATTATATGATGTAATTGCGCGGCTGATATTTGTCTCCGAGGAAATAATTAAATTTGACGAGGCACCCTGGGATACCAATTCTAGAAATCTCTTAGGATAAGAAGGTAAGCATCAGGAAGAAGCATACACAATATTTAAAGGACAGTTATGAAAAGATAGATAGCTTGGATATATAATAACAGGATGCAATTTAACCTTCCCTTTCTGCTTTCCCCACACGTTATTGAATTTCTTCTTTCACATATCTCGCGAGTGTTGTTTAATTTTCCTCTCAGAGTTTTTGATTCGTGTTATTTCATTTTCAAAGTGGAGGTTATTTTATGAACCGAGTACGCTTTAAAGTGGTATGAAGATTACCGAAACGGTAATTTTTCTGGTCTATATTCTATGAAATGAATGTTTGTTCTGACACTGGTTATAACAGAAATGATATTCAAGACAGCACCAATAATCTGACTCGAAATAATATTAATCTGCATAAACCGAACGAAGCTTGTGACTGAAATATATGAAAATGTATTATACGAAGTTTATTCAAATATCTAAACCTTCATCCTTGCTTATATCTGGATATGCTCATTATCCCGATCATATGAAGAAATATTATTCAAGCCTCCTGATTCCCAGTTAAGGAAATTGACACTAGCAGCTTATGTTTAAATTAGAGAGGGAGTTAGGACGTCAGTATTTTGGCACCAAAACAGTCTATATACATGTATTAAATATAACCTTTATTTTTACATAGATTTTACTACTTGTTATCAGATCTAATGCAAAAAAAGTACATATAAATATTAACCCCAAAACTATTTTCGCATCAGGTGGTGCCAAGAGCGAATTGCCCTTGTCACTCTCATCAAATCTATCCAAGACAAGACTCATTACATGCCCCAAGCCAAGAAAAGTCCCGGTTCAAGGGAAGCAGGCAAACGAGGTCAAGCCAAGGTGAAGACACAGCCACGATCAGGACCCTGGCAGCGGACAGTCTGACAACTTTAGGTCCACTGCTCAGGAGCCAAGTCAAGCCATATGTCCGAAGACCAAGACAACACCTTGTCATCCCGGCTCTAGGCGGTTGATGTTGTTCTGGCGGTGGCCTGTGTGTTTCGCTATTTGTGTTGGGTATATATCTGTTGTGGTGGTTCAATCGGTAGCTCTGATCCCCTCAGCATGTCGTTGACAGTGTGTCCTGGTGGGCGTGGCCCTGCTGCCAAGGCCTGTGTCGTTTGTTTCAGTCTTAGCTTCTGTGGCAGTGGGTGCTTTATCTTTCTTGTGTCACCGGTTCGGTATACGGTGGTGGTCTTGTGGTTTCCTTGCTTGGCTTGTGTGGCATCTAGTCTATCGGCTCCTAAAAAATTAAAGCTTTAGCAGCTCCTAGGGTTGTGGGTCTAAACCATGCTAACCAGAGCGGCTCGATGAGCAAAAAAAAAAAAATTCAGTGAGTCACTCTCCAGTCCGGCGTTCCAACCGCTTCGCTAGCAAAGCAAGCTTCACTAGCGAGACAGTTCGGTCCGCTTTTATGTCACCCCGTAACACACCCCCTCTTAAGAGCGTTCTGCTATCAGAACAAGACTAATTATCCCAGGAGTCACACTTTGGTGAGCTTATTCCTTGGGCCACAAAGTTAACTGTCACGTTAGACGAGCCACTAGTGACTCCTAGAGTGTTATTATCTGGACCATTGTCCTCATGTGTATTTTTCTTGGCCATAGATCTAGTTACAGCACATGAAGGATACAAACCAGGAATTTCCTGACTTTTCAAATCAGTGTCCTGATCAAGTGACGGCTTTTCTGCTACTATTGGTACAGGCTGTACTTTATCACCTGCAACATCATTGACCAGTAGCAACTGAATTCCCTTAAAGGGTAAAACAGTTCTTATGCCCACAGTAATATTCCTAGAAATCAAATCTGACTTTAAATGGATGCTGTGAAGCGGAACTGAAGTGTGCCTGTCTGAAAACACACCATTAACAAGTGCATGTGCACCAGTAAAGGACCTATTAGAAAATGGCAAAGTGTTTGCTAACATGAGAGTCTGGCCTGAACCAGTGTCCCTCAAAATTCTAATATGGGTAGAATCTGAAAAATCACTTGAAAGTGATACAAAACCATCATGTATGAATGGCTCAAATAACTCCATTTCAGAGTCAAGAGAGGAATCTACTACCTCAACCTCATCAAACAAAGAACTGACATTGAAGGTGTCAGTTATAAACTATGTTTCATAGTCATCTAAGGAATCTACATCCTTTTTATCAACAAACTCCTCATGGGAGTCAACAGAGGAATTTTCCTCAGCAGAAACAAACTTTTGTTTGTCATAAGAGGATCTGGCCTCATTTGAAATACTCTCGCAAGAGTCGTAAAAGGACTTAGCCTCATTTACAGAATACTCCTCACAGGAGTCTTGAAAGGACCTAGCCTTATTTAATTCCTCGCAGGAATCAACTGAAGTTTTTACCCCGCAATCTACGGATTCTTCTTTGGATTTAGACGGCACTTGGGCCTCCGTAGCATCAAACTCTTGACTAGAGTCAATAAAGGAGTTGTACCCCTTATATACATGAAAAGAGCCTGGCTCTTGTAATTATATGCTATGCATAGATTTTGAAACAAAACCAGAAGGTTTGCTATTTGGTCTATTCGCAAGTTTCCAGCAGTCAGATATTACATGACCTTCCTTCTTGCAGTAATTACAGATTTTCTTTGAAAATGACTGGTCTTTGTTGGACTTAGACACAGTGGACGTGGACTGAGATGTAGCTATGGGCTTTGCTGAACTATCAGGACTACTAGTACTGGGTGACTGCGCTGTAAACTTCCTTTGACCAAATTTGTTTACATTCTTGTTTGTTAATGACCGGTTTGATTTGCTAGTAAAGGACATTTTGTGTGTTTATGAATAATCATCAGCTAAATGAGCAGCAATGTCAAGTGTTTCAGGACTTTTCTTATCAAGAAAAGTTTTAACATTTGCCTTAATGCAGCGCTAAAATTCCTCAAGCAAAATCAACTGGCGCAAATTGTCATAATCTTTCATCCCATTTTTATAACTACACCAGCGATCAAACAACTGCTCTTTTGTCCTAGCAAATTCGACGAAGGTATGTTCTTTGCGCTTTTCCCAATTTCTGAATTTCTGGCGATAAGCCTCCGGAACTAACTCATAACCTTTTAGGATTAACCGTTTTACCAGTCTGCAGCAGCTTCTACTGAAAGCTCTGTATAAATTTCTCTGGCCTTGCCAGTCAATACACTTTGTAACAGCAAAGTCCAATTTTCCCTAAGCCATTTTAAATTTTCAGCTACATCTCAAAGTGTAAGAAATATTTATCAACCTCTTTTTCTTGAAAAGGTGGGAGAAGTCTAATGTGTTTAGTAAAATCAAAACTGTGAGTTGGGGCAGCACGTAGACTATGTTCTAGTTTAAGTCTTTCTAAGTCCGGTTGTTTTAACTCAATTTCTTTTTCATTCTCTTTTAATGCTAGCTCATGTTGCATTTCTAACTTTTTTAATTTTAATTGCATAACAAGACTGTCATTTTTTTGGTTTCACTTTCAGTATCTTCAATTAAACCTTTGCTAATAAGATCTTGCATGATTTTAGCAATGATATCGGGCTTTCACAAAGCTTTTTTCACTTAGCCCTAAGTGTTGTCCCAAACGCAACAACTGGCAACTGTTCAAGTTGATCAGGATCGGGATCGTCAACAAATGTCCCAGTTTTGAAATCTGCCATGTTAAGATGTTAAAACAATAACCAAAAACCACTGAGATAAATCCTGTAAACAATGTACTCTTAACAACATGTAATCTTGTAAACAATTAATGTATGATAAAACAACGTGTCCAGGCCTAATAAATTTGAAAACTATTAAGCATCCCGGACGACCCCCCATTTTGTTACGAAGACAAATTATTCAGGGGAAAACATTGGGTCGATCCCGGAATGGAACCCATGTTGGTGGCGCACATGTCCGGCGTTCCAACCGCTTCGCTAGCAAAGCAAGCTTCACTAGCGAGACAGTTCGGTCCGCTTTTATGTCACCCCGTAACAACATCCTGGGAGGTCCATGAAAAATCTCCTTGAAAATCTGAAATTAGGTCCCTGTTACCCATATCCTTTGAGCTATGGGCTCCGAAGTACCCCCCCCCCCCCAATAATGCAAAATTTGATAATAAAGCTCAAGTATCTGAATAACTACTGCATTGATCACCATGATTCTTTGCATGAATATTGATCATGGGATGTTCCATCAATTCCTGCAGACTGGTGGCGCCACCTGTATTTTTTCCAATTTTTACGATTTTTTTTCTCTTTTTTTTTCAGACCTGCAATGAAACTATCATCTGTTAACAGGGCACAAATTGTAACCACTGGACCTGGAATCTTCAAACTTAATATCCAGGGGGACTTATGAAAAATCTCCTTGAAACCTGAAATTAGGTCTCTGTTACCCATATCCTTCGAGCTATGGGGCTCCGAAGTACCCCCCCCCCCCCCAGAATAATGCAAAATTTGATACAAAAGCTCAAGTATCTGAATAACTACAGCATTGATCACCATGATACTTTGCATGAATATTGATCATGGGATGTTCCATCACTTCCTGCAGACTAGTGGCTTCGCATGTATTTTTTTCCAATTTTTACGATTTTTTTTTCTTTTTCAGACCTGCAATGAAACTGTCATCTGTTAACAGGGTACAAATCGTAACCACTGGACCTGGAATCTTCAAACTTAATATCCAGGGGGGTCCATGAAAAATCTCCTTGAAAACCTGAAATTGGGTCTCTGTTACCTATATCCTTCCAGCAATAGGGCTCCGAATTACCCCCCCCCCCCAGAATAATGCAAAATTTGATACAAAAGCTGAAGTATCTGAATAACTACTGCATTGATTATAATGATTCTTTGCGTGAATATTAATCATGGAGTGTTCCATCAGTTCCTGTAACCTTGTGGCGCCATCTGTGTTTTTTTCCAATTTTTATGATTTTTTTTCTCTTATTTTGAGACCTTCAAATTAAGCCTCATCTTGTAACAGAGCACAAATCATAGCCCTTTGACATAGAATCTTCATACTTGACATCTAGGTAGGTCCATGAAAAGTCTTCTTGGAAATCTGATATAAGATCTCTGTTACTCTTATCCTCCGAGTTGTTCGGCTCATAATTCCCCCCCCCCCCAATAATCAATTGTGATACAAAAGCTCCAGTATATGAATAACTAATGCATTGATTTCTATTTATGAGACGTTCAAATGAAGTGGTCATCTGTCGAAAAGCCCACTGAAACCCATTTCTAAGGACTCTTCACAAAATTTCCTGATTTTTTTTTGCACTCTGGCAGTCATTTTGTTCATTGTTCAACATTCCTTGAATCCAGCTGAGCGTAATGGCCCATGGGCCACTAGTTTTATATGCACTAAAACGGTAAGTTTTAACACTGTAGCCCCACACAACCTTCATCTGGTTCTGGAAGTTAATCAACGAGATCTGTAGGAACATTCCTTTTTCAACTTTCTTTAACATATTCCTGAATGCTCGACCAACGTCCTTTCTTTGATCGAGTTGTCTTCCTCCCTTCCATCTGTCGATGTTGCTCAGTCACAAAACCTTAAAATAGAACCGCAATATATCCCGTAAATTGGACTACGGCCTAAGTTTTTTTTATTTTTGAAAAGGATATTTTTTCCACAGTCTCTGTTGTTACACAATAATATCGAGACTTTTCTATGTTTGTTACTTGAAAGATTCTGATACAGAAGTTATCTTTGAAAGAAGAGGCTAGTACCGCTGGACATGTAGATTAGAAAAATTCCCATTTAAAATATGTCACAATTTACTTTTCGGGCCCAGTGCGTTTTACACTGACTTATATATCATCCAGTTGCCTGATAGCAAATATACGTAGCAAAACAAAAATGAAAATGATTTCTTATATGACTTTGCAAGATGTAGTCAAACAGTAGAGGGATTGGATATTTAATTTGTATATTTCTTCAAACTTAGGATATAAATGTCAATTGTTTTCAACATGTAATGTCAATTACGAAAAGGCGCAGCTACGTTTATAACTTGCAAAATGTTGTCTTTTAAATGTAATGCTCGGGGTAAAATAACTTATGTTTAATTTAGCATTTTTCGATGTCCTCGATATCGACAACACAGATCGTGAATTGGAGTACCGGTATCAGCAGAGAAGCCGTGAGATTGTTCACAGTCGGCCCAAATCAGGGCCTAGCGTCCTGCAGCTGTTCTGCAGTTGTTCATAAATATCCTCAACTTATGAATTTGAAAGTAATAAACGGTGCATAAATTAAATAAAATCTTTTTGCTAATTAATAAAAAAATATGAAAAATGAAAATGAATCAGGAAAACTGTATGGAAAGTAAATATATAAAATGAGAGATATTGCAGCTTAACGTTCGGGGGGGGGGGGGGGGTATTCCAGTTATTGCTTGGCGATTGCAAAACCCTGGTACACTTTCTCTGACATATATCTTCACTTCGTTTGCTAGTTTCTATTCATCTGCCACCCTTCCGCCAGAGGCCGTTTCTATTCAAAACTAACCTGTACCCGATAGGCACTGTGGGACAACTGGGACTACTTATCTCAACTGTCAAACTGTAACAGATTTTTTACATTTCATTACATATTTTGCTTGCAAAATATAACTTACTCTGTGAAGTCTTTACCACAAAAAGCAACCCTATATAAATGTTTATGTTATTTGTCCTGAAACAACTATTATCCAACATACTTGAACGGATTACATCACCCTCTTCACTCCCTTTATACTTACGCCATCTGAATATTCAAAGCCACGGTGCATCTTGGGGGTCAGATTGTAAAGCCCTAAAACCCTTTACAACACAGACGATATCAGCTTGTGAGTCCAGTTCTTGCATTGTGCTCGTCTGTCTATGCTGATTGTCAACCGAACCTAAATATAGAACTCCAACGATTCCCATAAGCTGGAATATGGTCCAAACGAATTTTTATATTAGTATTCTCTCAAGAACGTCACTTTTCACGACATTGCCCACATTCGGACACTGCTCTATATAGAGTACAATGTCCCAATGAAGTACGGATTGAAAACTGGTAATCTGATTGAAAAAAATTATTCAGAATACTGGGCTTAAGTTGTTATACTATACATGTTACTGGATGCAATACGGATCCAAAATGATAGTAATTTGTGATGGTGATCTGGTTGCTCAGGACGCTAGCATCAGAATAATGCCATGCTGATGTCACAGAACCTAATATAATAACCACAAGGATCATCCTACAATTTTATAAAATATACAACCTTGCCTTTCTATTTTTTTTCTGGTCGGGAGTTCTCAATTTTTATCCGGGTAATTTTTCTGTTGGCAACCTTAGCCAAAAATCTATTCACGGAATCTAATACCCAAATGTTATACCCAAGGAACAATTCATTATAATGTAATCGTAATACATTTAATTTATGCCATGTACCATTGACAAGGAAAATTCTTTGTCTCGATCAAGGGCTAGTACAATCTAATGGCATCAGGGGCTTTTCTTACACACCCGAGATGGTACCGTTTAGCTGGATAACCGTGACTCTGGAGGCACACGGCAATATTTGATTAGGATTCTTGCGGAGGAGTTTGTAGGCTAAGACTACAGTCCTTTATATATTAATTGCTTTTTGTTTACTAGTATTCAAGAAAGCGCAACGACTATCTAAAAGAGTCGCATTTTACAGCAAAATACATTGGTTTCTTTGGGGAAAAAAAGAATTTATTTTGTTAATTTATGCGATGTCCACAGACGGCATTTGATGACCATTTGTTTCAAATATAATTGTATAAAGACTGCCGGATTCTGTGGCTCAGGGGTAGTACACAGGACTCAAAGCCGAAAGATCCTGAGTTAGAATCCAGCCTAGGAGGTGAAGTTTTTCACGATCGGCCCCCACCCAGGGTGAGCGCTCTGCAGGCTCAATGGGAAGGCCGTGCCCAACGGCCGTGTTTCTCGGTGGTATGGCCCAGAACTGGGGACGATTGTAGTAGTCAACGGACCTGGTTAACACCAGGATATAAGATAAGAGGAAGCCTGTGATACTGCCCTGTCACGGAGTCCGAAACCGGAATGGAATTCTGCAGCTGTACATATACTTAGTTAAACTAGCGTTAAAAAAATGTATAACGAATTATAGTGGAATTAAGTAGAAAAGTTGAAATTGCTCAATTTTAAAAACAAACTTTTGGAGTGAATAATACGAAGACAGGATTAATTCATGTAAAATCTTTACTCACGGATCTCTCTAAGAATAAATGTTTAAATATTATGCTGGCGTGCTATTTAGTAAAGTTAATCAACAATGTTATCTTTGTCCAACCCTGCAAAACTCTCACTCACAGGCAAACACATTTATGCAAGACCCGCAAGTGTGTGTGTGTGTGTGTGTGTGTGTTAGGTGTGTTATGTGTCTGAACCATGCTAAAGACTATATTCACTGAACATTTAGCAATGCCATAATAAATCGTCATTGGCCATCGACGCTTTAACTAGGCGATTCAAACTAAATACTTTAAAAAGAATTTTTTATAACAACAATTTTAACAAAAACATACATATGCTGGGATTATATCTAAATTTGGTAAATTGATATTTTTTTATTTCCGTCATGTAAGTATTTCAGCAGCTTCACCTCATATCGCATACCTTTGATTATTGATTTTCAGGTCCAATGAAAGTAAATTTCCCTCCTAAAATTGTTCGACTAGAAACGATCTCCGTAAATATATACCTGTCCAGATTTTTTTGCAAATGATAGGGTGAAAATTGTTAAAATGTACATATACTACGAGACGTCGCTATCGCGTGTGGCCTTTCACGGGTAGTCGTGTCCGTTTCATGTTACTAAAAGCCCTCCGAGTGCACTGAGTGCGATGGTTTCCAGCCTGTCTTTCCGACGTTCTCTGATATAGCAGGATTCGGGCAAGGCAGGCCTGAAACCAAGCCAGCTGCTTTCAGTCACTGAGGGAGTCATTTAAAAAATTGATCAGGTGGGGCGTCTACTCTTAAACCATGGTACAAATAATTAAAATTGATCACCTATCTGAGGATGGAAAAATGGAACGATGCAAAATATAAATTGCCCGAGATTGCTAGATCATTTTAAGATGAGATTCACATACTGTTTGTGAAGTTTTCAACGGTGTTAATAATCTACATACAAACATGACCTTTTCAGAGAAAGAAATACGTTTCAGATCTGACCGCATCCATAGCGTAAGATGCTCTTTGGATGCTGTATTCTCGTATTTTCATTTTCTGTTATTTTATTTAAACAAAAACATGAAATATAATTTGGCCTAACAACTGCCGTGGTCAAATCAATTGTCGGTAACTTATAGTCACGAAAGCTTGGGATATCTCCGCTAAATTTCTGACACCAGAGTTGTCAAATTATCCGAAATCGATTTCAGATCACTGGTGTGTGTGAATGTGTGTGTGTGTGGGGGGGGGGTGGGGGTGGGGGTGGGGGGTGAACCTGAAAGGGGTACCTTCATTTGCCCATTCCCGAAATGCTCTGAGAACTTCATGGGATTCCGGTCATGAGTGCGCGAGTTATGTTGTGAACAAACATACAACCACCAACAAAAACACACAAACACAACACATAAACACATTTTAACGGAGATGAACCAATACTCTCCTGGCGGAGGCAAAAATAGGTTGGGCACCGGGTTTGATCATTGCATGATAGTTTGCCATAGTAGGGAACAGTTTAAACTGGAGCAACCCATCCAAACCTTTTCCTTCTGTAAGGGGATTTTAGCAAACATTGATCACGTGATCTGCGTTTGAAGTCCCTCGGCAACTGGGCCAACAAAAGCATGCAGAGTCCCAAACAAAAGTGAAGGCGTTGATTCTTTATTTATTTATTTTTTAAAGGATTGGTCCATGGGCTGTTGGTGGCACTGTCTTTTGAATGAGGTTGAAGGTATCCATATGATAAGAATAATATATTATTTTTATTAAGCCTTCTGGATTCAGGTTTTATATGCACGGGGTTAGGAAAAAACCAGAAGTCATAATCCGCTGTTAAGACATTAGAGCGAATCTCTGAGGTTCGAGGTTACATCATTATACCATTGAGGCACCGGCGGGGTTCGAACCAGGGACCTTCAGCTCTAAAGTCCAACTCCTGAACCAACAGGCTACATCCTATCTCAAGACATTAATTCTTAATATACGAGGAAAGGCCGAGGGTTTGAAGCAAACTACTATAACAACAGAGAAACGGCAACTTCAAGGCCAGTTGGACTGGTCGAACGCCATGAGTGAATGAAGCGATGTCACACAAAAAAAAGTAAACTTATACGTAAAATGATTAGAATGTGCTTTTGACAGCTTCACTATTGAGACAGTTCAGTCCACTTAATGCGCACCCTGTAACACATTCCGTAATCAAAGGTATCGAGAAGAGTTATAGCCGAAATTAATAAAATGAATGAAACTAAAACTAGGAACTTACCCAGTCCAAAGTGAATGACTGTTATGGATTGTTTATATTATTGCTTTTTAATTTTTTTAAGTCAAAGTGACGATGGACAAGTGACAATTTATAATGTCATAGCTCAATATCCGGTTAACATAGTTCTGGGCATGGTTTACACGCGGGCGCGTTTCTAGTTGGAAAAGGAAAACTTTGATTAGCTGACGAATTGTTGCAGATGAGCTTGATTTTTGTTGTGATTTGTGACGCACATAATCTTATAGGGATGTGTGGGAAGGGATTTTACATGAATTTGTGATATATCCAATATTGTTCACTCCGATGGTTTAATTTATAATTTCATTTTACAATTACCATGAAATCAAATTTGTCATATCTAGAATTCTTATGTAGACGTCGCAATGGTAGTATATACCCATTCAACTGAAGCATCAAAAAGATTAACCAACAGGCCAAGATTGTGTCTATCTTTATATATCTCAAAAATAGAGAAAAAATGTGTGAACTTTAAAAACTAGAATACGGGTAGCCGACAAGCGACTACGTGTATCCGCCAAAATCAGAGAGGAACGGGTGAAGTGAGGCATGGATTGAGTGGCAAGGGGAAATAGAGTGAGGTATGTTGCATATTAGCATGGATGTCTGCAGCCTAAATGTGTATGAAGGTTGTGCCACCTACCACAAATCCAGAAAGCTGTCCATGTTGTATACATATGCGAAATTTTAGGCAGAAATCCAAACCACTACATTTATATGAGTGATTTTAGCCCACGGCAGACAAACAGACAGACGCTGTGAAAAAAAGGTTTCAGGTGGCCCCTCCAGTTTTGTGTATGATAAAGACCTATGTGAGATCTAAACACATGCACAATTTTAGCCCAATCGGTCAAACGGTTCCTGAGATATGAGCTTGGATGTCTGCAGCGTTAACTAGAATGTAGGTGGCGCCACCTGTCATAAAATCAAGAAAGCTGTCCAGGATGCATAAACCTGCAAAATTTTAGGCAGTTATGTCAAACGACTAATGGGAAATTAGTGATTTTAGCCCACGGCAGACAAACAGACAGACGCAGTGCAAAAATGGTTGCAGGTGGCGCCATCAGTTTTGCGTATGATAAAGAGTTATGTGAGATCTATACACATGCAAAATGTTGGCCCAATCGGGCAAACGGTTCCCGAGATATGAGCTTGGATGTAATCATCGTGAACATTAATGTAGGTGGCGCCACCTGTCATAAAATCAAGAAAGCTATCCAGGATGTATACGCATGCCGAATTTCAGATGAATTAGTTAATTCTCTGCAGAGATATGAGTGATTTTAACGCAAGGCAGATGAACAGATGGACACTGTGCAAACATGGTTGCAGGTGACGCCATAATTTTTGTGTATGTTATAAAGCTATCCAAGGGCTACATTTGTATAAATTTTATTTCCTAATCGGTCATACGGTTCCCGAGATATGGTGGTTTGTGTGTGGAAACAAACGCACAAATGGACGCTGGGCAGAGAGGAAAGGTCAGAGGTCAACGCAAATTGGTGAGGCACCAGTTCGTATGTGACCCGATAACTGGTGTAAGTTTCGGAAAAATCGGTCCATTGGTCTCAGAGGAGATCTCCGGAAACGAACGCGGCGGCGGCGGAACCCGGTCAAAAACATAGTATCCGCAAAACTTCGTTTTGGCGGATACAAAAATACAGTTGGCTCCACCAGTCTGCAGAAACTAATAAAAACACTTAATGGTCAATATCCATGCAAAGAATCATGTGATTTCTGCATTAGTTGTTCAGATACTTCAGCTTATGTATCAAATTGTCCATTATTCTGAGGGATACTTCGGAGTCCTAAAGTTTGAAGGATATGGGTAACAGAAACCTAATTTCAAGTTTCCACAGGCACTTTTCATGGGCTTCCTTGCATGAAAAGAATGAAGATTCTAGGTCCAGTTGTTACGATTTGTTGACAGATAACCACATCTTTACAGGTCTCAAAAATAGAGAAAAAAAATCGTAAAAATTTGATAAAAAAATAGAGGTGCCGCACCAAGTCTGCAGAAACTGATGGAACAGCTCATGATCAATATGTTTGCCGAAAATCATGACCATCAGTGTTGTAGTTATTGAGATACTGCAGTTTTTGTATCAAATTTTTCATTATTCTTGGGGGTATTTTGGAGCCATACAGCTTAAAGAATATTGGTAACAGAGACCTAATTTCAGGTTTCCATGGAGACTTTTCTTAGGTCTCCCTGTGTGTCAAGATTGAAGATTCTAGGTCCAGTTTTTATGATTTGTGCCCTGTTAACAGATGTTCATATCTTTAAAGGTCACAAAAATAGAGAAAAAAATCGTTAAAAAACCCGAACAAATACAGATGGTGCCACCAGTCTGCAGAAACTGATGAATCACTCCATGATCAATATCCATGCAAACAATTATGGTGATCTCTGCATTAGTTGTTCAGATACTTCAGCTTTTGTATCAAATTTTCCATTATTCTGAGCTGTACTTTGGAGTGCGATAGCTCAAAGGATATGGGTAACAGAGACCTAATTTCAGGTTTCCTTGGAGACTTTTCATGGGTCTCCCTGTGTGGCAAGAATGAAGATTCTAGGTCCAGTCGTTTCGATTTGTACCCTGTTTAAAGATAACTACATCCTTAAAGGTCTCAAATATATAGAAAAAAAATTGTGAAAATTTGAAAAAAAATACAGATGGCGCCACCAGTCTGCAGAAACTGATGAAACAGCTCATGATCAATATGTTTGCTGAAAATCATGACCATCAGTGTTGCAGTTATTGAGATGTTGCAGTTTGTTTTTATCAAATTTTCCATTATATGGGGGGTAATTGGGAGCCCCCCACAGCTCAAAGGATATGGATAACAGAGACCTTATTTCAAGTTTCCATGGAGACTTTTCATACGTCTCTCACTGTGTCAAGAATGAAGATTCTAGGTCCAGTCTTTATGAATTGTGCCCTGTTAACAGCTGTTCACATTTTTAAAGGTCTCAAAAATGGAGAAAACAATTCGTAAAATTGAAAAATACAGGTAGCGCCACCAGTCTGCAAAAACTGATGAAACATCTCATGACCAATACGTATGCCAAAATTTTTGACCATCAGTGATGTAGTTAATGAGATATTGACGTTTTTGTATGAATAATTTTACTATTCTGGGGGGTACTTTGGGGCCCCATAGCTCAAAGGATGTGGGTAACAGAGACCTAATTTCTGGTTTCCATGGAGACTTTTCATAGGTCGCTCAGTGTGTCAAGAATGAAGATTCTAGGTCCAGTCGTTACGATTTGTGCCACGTTAACAGATGACAGCATCCGTAAAGGTCTCAAAAATAGAGAAAAAAATCGTAAAAAAATCGAAAAATACAGGTGGCGCCACCAGTCTGCAGGAACTGATGGAACATCTCATGATCAATATTTATGCCAAAAATCATGACCATCAGTGATGTAGTTAATGATATATTGAAGTTTTTGTATGAAATTTTTGACTATTCTGGGGGGGGGGTACTTTGGGGCCTAATAGCTCAAAGGATGTGGGTAACAGAGACCTAATTTCTGGTTTCCAAGGAGATTTTTCATGGACCTCTCAGTGTGTCAAGAATTAAGTTTCTAGATCCAGTCTTTACGATTTGTGCCTTGTTAACAGATGTTCACATTTTTAAAGGTCTCAAAAACAGAGAAAAAATTTTGTAAAAAATCGAAAAATACAGGTGGCACCACCAGTCTGCAGGAACTGATGGAACATCTCATGATCAATATGTATGCCAAAAATCATGACCATCAGTCAAGTAGTTAATGAGATATTGAAGTTTTTGTAAAAATTTTTTTACTATTCTTTGGGGTACTTTGGGGCCCCATAGCTCAAAGGATATGCGTAACAGAGACCTAATTTCTAGTTTCCAAGGAGATTATTCATTGACCTCTCAGAATCATAGGTTACAAGATTCTAGGTCCAGCGGTTACGATTTGTGCCTGGTTAACGGACGGACAGACGGACGACGGACGACGGACAAAGAGTGATCGCTATAGCTCAGATGACTTTCAGTCAGCTGAGCTAAAAATCACACAAACAAACGCACACACGAACGGAGATGAACGCATATCCTCCTGGTGGCGGCACCTAGAGCAGTGGTCTGAGCCTACATATTACCTTCGCCAAGATGGTAGAGGGTATATGTAGGCTATATGGTATGAAGCCTCACACGCGAAGCGGTTGAAACCCCATGTGAGCCGCCGACATGGGTTCGAATCCTGCATCGGCCCAATATTTTCCCTTACGCAAAATGTTTATGTAACAAATGGGGGCCCGTCCGGGATAACGCCATGTTCTGGGGCCCAAGGAATGGTGGTTTCTAGAAACTGGGTAACTAATTACCGTAACCTAATTCAGGAAAAAAAGTGTGATTCCTTGGTTGATTTATCTTATTATAAAAGTGGAACGCTCTTAAGAGGGGGTGTAACGGGGTACACATAAAAGAGAACCGGACTATCTCGCTAGTGAAGCTTGCTTTTCCAGTGAAGCGGTTGGAACGCTAGATATATGAGGAGGGGACATGGGTTTAAATCTGGGATCAGATCAATATTTTTTCCTTGAACAAAGTGTTTGCGTAACAATTCTTATAGATCCAGTATAAGTAATTTCACCTCAAAGATCTCCGTAAGCATTCGCGCTATGGGTTTTAGCGCAAAGCCTGACGTGCAAAATACGAAGTGTACATTTACCACGACACGTCTCTATCACGTATGGCCTTTCACGGTGGTCGTGTCCGTTTCATGTTACTTAAAGCCTTCCAAGTGCATTTAGTGCCATGCTTCCCAGCCCGTCTTATCGATGTTCAGTCTAATGGCAGCTCCCCGGGAAAGACGGCATGAAAAACAAAACCAGTGCATGGATTTACGGAGTCATTAATTAAATTGATCAGGCGTGGCATCTACTCTTAAACCCTTGGTTATAAAAAATAAAATCAGTGACGAATCTCAGAATAAAAAAATGGTACAGTGGAAAAGAAAAACTGCCAGTTAGCCCGATTGTTTAAAAATAAGATTAACCTGGTTTGTAAAGTTTGTTAACAGTATAAATAATCTACAAATATATGATCTTCTCCAATGAAGATTCATGTTTATATCTGACCAAATCCAAAGCGTAACACATTGGCTACGCACCAGTTCTTTGCCATATTTGGAAAGTCGCCATGCCACTTCACTTGCATGGTCACTTTTCATGACCCTGTGATGCAAGTAGATTTGTACGTACAGTTAGAACAAAGGAAAATACGCCGCGTATGGGACAAGTGAAGATGCATGGCGACTTTCCAAATATGGTACGTAGCCCCCAAAAAATGACAAGCGTGACCTTCGAGCAAGGAGGCGGGGAATATAGGACAAATCAGTTATAGCCCAATGAAATGTAGCGCAAGCCATGAGATTTGCTTGGCTTGTGTCAATCATAGCAGGGTCACCTAAACGTCTCGCCTGCCATGTGACACAAGCCTCGCAAATCTCGCGGCTTGCATAACATTTCTTTGGCTATAACCAATACTTGCTGTACTGTTGTACTGATTTTGGCGCGAAGCCTGGCGTGCAAAACACGAAATGTACTATACCACGAGACGTCGCTATCACGTGTGCCCTTTCACGGGCACGGTGAAGTCGTGTACGTTTTATGTTACTTGAGAAGCCTTTCTAATGCATATCGTGCTACGGTTCCCAGGAGGGCTAATAATGAACTAATAAAAAAGGAAAAACTGCCATTTGGCCTGATTGTTTTAAAATGAGATTCACCTCGTTTGTAAAGTTTGTTAACATTAAATAATCTATAAATATATGATCTTGTCGCATGAAGATTCATGTTTAAGATCTGAACAAATCATATTTTATATTGTTGTACGGATGTTGCATTCTTATATATTTATATAAATGAAGGTTTGCACAGAAAAAATGCGGCAAAGCAAACCACTGTGTATGCATAAGTCACTGACCTGTGGACTTATTCATGAAGGCATGGGGCATTTCCTGTCATGAGTGTCCTCCAGACTCCTGACATCAGAGTCGTCCAAATTCCTGGAGGGGGGGGGGGGGGCGTAACTAGAAAGGGGTAGTATGAAGTTTTTACACCTGAACTGGATTGCTTATATATACCAAAGTAGCCCTAAAGGACGAGAGAGAGAGAGAGAGAGAGAGAGAGAGACAGATAGACAGACAGACAGAGACTAATAAAAACAAACAAAAAATAGTTTGGTCAGCGAAAAATAGTTTGGGCAACAGATTTCATCATTGAGAGTTGGTCATGGTTAAAGACAGTTTAAACTGCAGCAACCACCCGAACCTTTCCTAAATAAGCCAAGTTCCATCCAAGTACCACCCGCTCTGACGACAACTGGTGGAAGTCTAATCCGGCAGTTAACGACATGAACAGCGAATAAACTTACTCCGGAAGCCCATCCCAGGTTTCTCGACTGCCCCGCTGAGACCAGCACTTTTTTTTATCCAAAAGTGAAGACTTTATGATATGTAACCAGAATCATAATCAGATCCACTTTAACCAATCCCAGAGGTTGTCGTTTTTAACCAAACAATATGGAAGGTTTTTGATAGAATTCTGCCAGAGGGTAGAAATAAATGCCAAACTAAAGTCCATTTTCACTACATTGATAAAATTATATGAGACCGGAAAGAGACAACCTATATAGTTAAGTTCAAACCACTAGTCAAGAATCTGTAAATGCATGGCTCTCCTTAACAAGACTACGGCAGGCAATATCAAGTAGCGATATACAAACTGAGCAGTGGAGCTGTATATCCGTGCAGCCATGCATTACTGGAAACCTGATACACTTACAAAAAACCATGTCATAAAGTAAAGTCTTTTCAAAAATGCACGAATGTGCTTAAATTCTTGAAAATAAAACAGGTAATGCCGGCCTCCCGTAAACTGATTTTTTAAAGGGACATAATTAGGAGCAATATAATGCCTATTTATTCACACTATCGGTTCAATTTTGATTCATGCAAAAGTTTACCAGCAAAACCATCCCATCACACTGTCTCAGTACCTCGCATACGGCTGTTTAACACTTTAGTATGGCTCTGCGTGTTTGCAAACACAGTCCACGTGTGTCTGTTTACCATAACAAGACAGCCCGACCGGAGGTTCGAGTGTGAGTCGGAACATGTAATGTTTCAGCCTGCGGGAACATGTATTTCATCTTTGGGGCTAAGTCAGTCAGGCCATTATATGGTTGCCAGGTGTTTTGGCTCAGCGATGCACAGTGCCCCACACGCTGTGTTTATGTTGAAACCTGAGATCGCGCCCGGTCCACTGTTTTTAACACTTGTTTACAGGAGCAAGAAAACAGTTTCAGGGCAATATTTTTGCGGGTACAAATTTATTTTTAAGGGAAATGCATTTTTTATTGTTAATTCAACATGCTTTATAGGTGATTTGGCCTCTTTAAGCGCCCTTTTAATATTCAAGTCTCGCTTGCCGGCGAGTGCCCGCACTCCTGCCGATTTCGAGTGCATATAACCCGATTATTTCGACCATTTTGCTCATTTTTGTTTCGTCATCTTGATTGCTGTTGCCGTCAAATAAACAATGAAAGAAAGCTATAAAAATCGGCCGATTTTTTCCCGTTCATTCTCCACAGATACCGAATTTTTTGGCTAAAAAAATTTGACGTTGTCATTGTCAAAAATTTTTGCAGCCGATTTACACTGTTGAATTAAAAAAAAAACAATCCGGCCGGCAGCACCCTCACATCCCTACCAAATTTTTTTGACCGGTAGATGGGAGACCGGATTCAAACTGCTAACGGATGGACATATGATGGACTACAGAGAGAAAAACGAACGAATCGACGTTGGGTCAAACGGCTGGTCAGATGTCACAAACAAGCCCCTTTCAATGGGGGAATTACATGAGAAATTATATTTTTATCATCCCGAAATACGAGTTATCAGGTGTATCAAATATGAGTTTATAGTCTGCAGCAAATATCTTGATGTTTTGGTTTCTAGGTTGTTCTAAATTCCCACGAGAAAATATGAGCAAGGTGTTCTTATATTGACATACCATGCATAACAAGGGCATTCCGTGTTCAAATCGCGTATACGGACAATACTTCAATCATTAACAAAAAAATGTACGTATCCAAGAGAGTTTTTAATAGCGCTGTGTATTAACCATCAATTTTTCGGACTCTGACAGTAAATATGTAATTTGACCAGGAAACATTTGTCCGGACAATACCCTCGACCGATCATAAAGCTGTTCCCGACTTAGATCTTTTATTCACGCTCGTTGAAGACCTTGCGTATGTTCGGGTTGAGGCTTTTCATTTTAATTAGAAATATACATTCTTAAGAATACAGGCGGTCCTTAATGTAGGGTACTCTGCAATCCGTATTTTCATCCACTTATTTACGCATATTCCAAGGTTAACTTCTGTAAAAGATCTCCAACAAGTGTTCGCATTCATTTATTCGGCCTATTTCCCCATGTTCAATCGTATATATGTGATTGTGCATTTAGCTGGGTCATCTGGCGCAATACCCTGACCATGGAGATCGAAGATAGGTTTCTCAATGGATATGTCTTCTATAGAGGCAGATTAAAATATTTAGCGAGGTTGTCCCTCGTGAAAGTGTTGGCGGAATCCGTGAGAGCCCGAAATCCAAAATGGCCGTCATCCGCCATTTTTTATATTTTTTTTCCAATGGTTTGGCCTGCAATACATTTCAGTTTATGGATTAAGGGGGGGGGGGGTCAAGGAATTCATATCTGATGTCAAATTTGTGATTTGACCCATGTTTTCCTTAAAATATCAGATTGCTGACAATTTCACTCACACCCAACATTTTTTACCCCATTTATTATAAAAACATTCTATTATGACACTAAATGACTATTATAATCTGAAATTTTAACACTCTATCTCTAAAATTAAATAAATTTGAACCCTGTAACTAACTCATTATCATTTGTGATTTACCTGTGGCCAATGTGAAAATGACTATTCCAGTGTTCTGTTACCCCAAGAACTATCATCCTTCCCTCCATGTGAGGCATTTTTATGTATTTCTTACTGATACCTGATATACCTGATATGTCATTTATAACCAAACTGTGTGGAAGACATACCTTTGGTGCTCCAAATATTTCAAATTTGCTAAAAAGTGCATGATTTTCCAAGTATTTGTGTTATCTGGCCCTATCTAGCCTAAACAAACTTATACTCTACTTTAAGTTGGCTGAAGTGCTCTAGACATGTTATGTCACAGTGACCTGATAGCTGGGAACAGAAGAGGCCACAGCCTGCCATATGTATAATGACCTGATGCCTTGTCCACAATTATGCTGACTGGTGTCTGACAGTCAAAGGATTCTCACTCAGTTGTTAAGGACCTTCACTCAGTGTGTGGTTACAGGAATTTTGTACCTGAATAGACATCAAGATACATACTCTAAAAAATGTTAAACAAACAATATGGCAGTTGTGTTGTTATCCACAAAATGAAAATAAAAATATATGCATGTATATAAATAAAATATCTAAACTTGGGATATTAAGTAACATTATGTATAGTATTTTTATTAAATTATTACATATAATGTATATTTTATGTGCTGGAAACAAATTCTACATAGACAACATAAATATTTCTGATATATGTCAACAAATTCCATGTATGATATCGAACAAGTGGAACAGAAACAGGGAAATTGCTGCCCCCCTCCCCCAACCCCAACTGCCACCGAGTACTCTCGAACACTAAGCATTACTGTCTGCGTACATTGAAATACTGTTCTCTGATCCAAATTAGCTTTGCAATTGAAATTCTGTTTCATCAAAGAGCACATATACCATGACAGTTCACATTTCTCACCTGCCACAATTGGGCTTCCCTCCACCAAGCTGTTTCTGGGTCTGACCTGCTAAAATATAGAAAACAGCACCTTATTTTACTGGTCATACCATGACTTGTAAAACACGTGTGGTTCCATATTGTTTACTTCGCCATCTTGTCTCCTGGTCCGCATTGAATAAACCACTTCAGGTCAAGCAAACGTATTCCAAATCTCATTTTTTATCACATAACATAATTGCCTATGAAAAAAATATTAATAAAGATTTTACATAAAATAATCCCAATTCCTGGAGGAAAAACATTGTTTCTATCTGTTTTTCAACTAAAAACATGAGATTGTGTGATTTGTTCAAAAACTATTGGCACATCTGTGAGCACTGTTAACTCGGCAGTGACATAACACACATAGAAATCCCCTGTGACTAAAAATTCTAGATCTCAGTAAAAGCACAGTATTTCTGCCTCTGTCAGTCCCAAATTTTCAGCAGAGAATAAAAACAACATGCATTACTAGATCTCAGTTGTTGATAAAATTCAGTCCATGATGTCAAATGTGTACCAGCCAATCAAATCAGGACAAAGTCTGGGACCTTGATGAAATCTTCCCTTCACACAACAAACGCACATGTAATAGGCTTACTTAACCTTAAGCCCAAAAAGGGAAATTTCTCTCAAACTTGTCAAACGGCATCAATAATGAGCTCACGTTGTCGATGACGCAATCGATTTGGTTTCTCTGAATGTTAATTTGATAATCTTGCGAGGATGTCTCTCTCAAAAGTGAGACTGGAACCCGCAAAAGCCAAAAACCCAAGATGGCCGCTCTCCTCCATTTTTATTATAAATTATTGTTTTTTTTATGATTTTGCCTGCAGTACTGTCCATTTTATGTATTTTTGACTTTCTGGGATCGAGAGGGTGTCTCTCAAAAGTGAGGGCGGAAACGGTTATATACATCAGTTAACATAACTACCGATATTTATGCCATTTGTGTAAAAAAACAAAGTTTTAAAAAAGATAAAGAAATGAGGGCGGAAAGCGTTAATGCCCGAATTAAAAATTGCCATTGTGAAAAAAAACTATTTGTTTTTCATGGTTTGAGCTGCAATACTTTTCAGGATGCGGCGAGAGGGGGGTTGCGTCGAGAAATTCATAAATGTTATGTTTTAGAATTTGTGATTTGATTGATTCGACGTGCCTATAATCGAAGATTTAAAAGCTGTTTAGCCCAGAAAGGCTACAAGTTTGTTTCTTGGTGTAGCGTTTCTCGATGGATTTGTTCTGTGAATGTTAAATTAAGAATCAGGTGGAGGCTGTCTTGGCGAGAACCAAGAGAACCCGATGCATACGAAATATTATATAATCTAGTCCATGGCATAAATATCAGATGAAAGTCTTAGTCCAGGCCGATTGAATCCAGTTCAAGTTTCGAGAATTTTCAATTTCAAAGTAATTTTATTTAGAGTACTACTCTTCGAAAGCCGGGTCAACTTCAGACTCTGAGTGTGATTCTTATAGAATATATGTATATTAGGATTTAAGGATGTTTTATGGAAATCTGTGATAGTCATATTAATATTCATGTTTGTTCACGTATTCTAATTTATTCTGTAATGTTTAGTTATATATAGTTCAGGACTGATATATAAAGCCGGGAAAAATTTACGTTGATTAACCAGCGATTTTTATTCAAATGTATTTAGAAATTGGCCTATTTTATAGAAGTTTAAAAGTAATTTGCTTTTCAGTTGTAGAATACCTGAATGAGCAGGAGTAAGGTAAGATTAAATTATTGAAAGCCAGAAGGGAGGATGACACAAATAAACTGCATATAAATATTTTTACATATTCAAAACTGTAGTTATGTAAAGATCTTATGCATCTAATTAAAACCAATCCTGTCTTCTAGCACATCGTGACATTTATAACTGAATGTCATATATGAACCATTAATAACATCCAATTGATTATGTCAAAATTATCCTTGCGTTAAAGCCACTTATAGGAGAAACCAGAGCCATTTTAAAGAGGTATAAATATATGTAGCCTTACCTATCTATCTATTTCATCCACTCATCCACATGCAGATCTATCCAACATTCCGTCTACCTAAATACTGTTTTACTGCAGGTGTCAGGCGGTTACATATTTCGTATTTCCTTGACCAAAATCTGAAACAATGTGCAATAATTTCACATTAGCTGTTCAGTAAATTCACTGGGAACAATATATTTTTTGTTTATATACCTCCAAAATAATGACAGGACAAGAACACTTTATATAGAGGACCTATATTTATTTCTTAATTGTAAATAGGTTATATTTTTCCCATTTCTTGTAGGAACATTTACACAAATTAATTTGATTTATTTGAAACATTTTTTATCAGAATTCATACAGAAACCATTACCCCACACGACACCTCTCTATAAAACCAAACTCCGTCGTACTTTATTTGATTAAAAAAATATTTTATCATTTTATTCACTTATATAATTCAGCGAAGAAGGAGAAATACCTTTTTACTGTTAAAATGAAATGTGAAATAGTATTCCTTAGAATATGTGTATAAAAAAAGCATACTTTTAATCCACTTAAATGATCCGCAACAAATTTCGCAAACAAAAACCCTTTACACTTTCCCCGGCCAGCTTAAAATGTATGTATGTAGTTATATACTTATAATTGAACGTTTAATTAAATTGAATGAAACAGTTTCTGATTCATCTGGTTTCAAAAGATCCTGACTGGTGAAAAGTCAACTTGAAATAAAGGCCTCTGACCTTGACTCGACTAGTGAGTTACTTCGCCATGGACAAGACTTTACTTATCAGTATTTTGAAATGATCCTTTTTTACCAAACCACCTGACCTAAGAGATAATATGTGAAATTAGCAAAGTTCTGCCGGATAATATAGCATAATTCTGCGCATATTTTTACACCCCACATGGTCAGAACTTCCCGCATAACCCATTTCTAAGGCTAAACGCCTTGGGCTACAAAATTCGGCGGCCATCCGGAATTATGGTGTAAAAATCGGTCCGATTATACATTTGACATCAACAATATGAATACCTAGACCCAAGAAAGTCAAGAATACATATACTGAACAGTACTGCAGGCCAAATATCATTGAAGCAATAATTTTCAAAATGGAGCAGAGCGGCCATCTTCGATTTCGCGCTTTTCCGTGCTTGATTCTCCCATTTGAGAGACCCATCCTCGCCAGATTGACCGATTAATACTCAGAGCAACCAGATCGTAGAGTCACGGACCACTAGAGCTCATTATGGATGTCGTATAACAAATGTGAGAGAAATGGTTAAGCTAAAAATCATCGGCGTCTTAGATATTAAGGTCAATATAGGTCAAAACACGAATTTGAAATCAGATATGAATTCCTCGACCCCCCCCCCCCCCCCCCATTCCCCTTAATCCACATACTGAAATGCATTGCATGCCGAACCATTGAATAAAATAATTGTCAAACTTGGGGGGAAGGCAGCTATTTTGGATTTAGGCCTGTCACGGATTCCGTCCACACTTTTAGGAGGGACACTCTCGCTTATTTTTAATCTACCTCAATAGAGACAAATCCACTAAGAAACCAACCTTCGCTCTCCATGGTCACGATATTGCTCCAAATGATCTAACTAATTCGGTGAATATCCCTTGAAGTCTTTTTCTGGAGCTGGACCTACACCTACTACTAATTTGCATTCTAAGAAATGCAAGTCTCTGCAATGTCTGCATTCACTTTTACGGTCCATATTCCTAGTTTCATCCGTGCATAAGTGACTGTAGGTATACACTTGTAAAGATTACTTTATGACGTTCCTGAATCAAGATCCACACCAACATTCTTTCTTGGCCCATTCCCAGAATGCCCTGATAATATCATTAGATTTGATTTATAATTGCGTGTGCTAAATTGGGAATAGACTTACACGCACAAACACACAAATACACACACACACACACGAACGGGAATGAATGCATACACTCCTGGCGGAGGCTAAGAATCTGCAATTTTATAATGGTTCTCTTGTCCCCCCCCCCCTCCGCTGAGCTCCGTTTATTTAAAAAGAGCTCTCAGTTTAGCAGTAATACCCTTTGTTTTCTTTGTAAATAACGAAGCTTATAGCTCTGTATTTGCGACGCGGTCGAAACTGAATATGATGTAATGTCTAATCGTAACCAACGTTAGATTTGTGCACTGCACTACTGTGGCACCGTTGATCTGAGCCTGCTATTTATGAAGGTTTATATAGCCATCCATTTCTTTAAAACATCCTCAATCCAGCTAGGCGCGGTATGTATCATATATCTGTCTCGTATAAAGACTAGATAGTTTCTCACATAGACGATTTTCTTTCTGTAAACCCTAGTTTGTTTTCATCTATATTGAGTTCCAAAATGGATAACAACACCCAAAAACTCTCAGAATCCTAAACCTATCAATTAGAAGCATAATTGTTTGGACATGAACGGAAGCTGATCACGTAATCATGACAAGAACGAACTGTGTTACTGAGATTAAAAAAATCAGATTCCGCAACACTAGGCAGCGTGAAATGTCTCGGAGTATGAACAAAATAGTCAGTGTTTTTTTTTGTTGACAAATAATTATAATTTATTCCTAGAATAATCCTTACATTACAAAATCAATACACTTAATCAATACAATTTCACAGTACAAAAAACAATTACAAAAAAAATGTACATCACTAGAGCGTCCGGATCCTAGACTTTGATTTCTGGATACCACAACTGTCACAGCTCAATAAGAATTTTTTTAACACAAATATTCCAGATGAAAAGTTCATGTAAATCTTCTCAGAGAATAGTCCGATTTCATCGCGAAAACAGTCTATTGTAATTCAAAAGTTAAGTTCTGGTAATAATTCCAAAGGCAAAGACAATCCTTATATAACGTCTGTATAAAATCCGTTAGAAATCTGTACGTTCTTCAGTTATCGGAAAGGTACTAAAACACAGTGACTAGAGACTCACACTCTTTCGTGCCTGCTGGTATATATCTCTCTCTGTCGGCTCTAAACACAGCCCCAATTAATCGCTTTTTCACCTGAAGCCCAGACCTTTCTATTCTTGAACATTCCAAAGAACATAACACTACAAGTTCGCCCACAGCGCCAGAACCGACCCGAACAGACTCGCGCGTCTCCCATAGCAACGAACAGGGCCAGTGCCGCACACGAATCAGAATGCCTGCGCATTATATACAGATGCATGTAACTATATATATATATATATATATATATATATATATATATATTTATTTATTTATTTATTTATATATGATCCAAATCAACTGACCTGTGGACTTATTCATGAAAGCATGGGACATCTCCTGACATCAGAGTCGTCCAAATTCCTAGGGGGGGGGGGGGTAACTAGAAAGGGGAAGTATGAAGTGTTTACACCGGAACTTGGAAGCCGAAGCAGAACTGCTCAATAAAACTTAATAACCCTAAATGCAGAGAGAGAGAGAGAGAGAGAGAGAGAGAGAGAGAGAGAGAGAGAGAGACTAATAAAACAATCATACAAAAGGTTTAGAATCCGAGTTTAATTTTTGCATGATAGTTTGCCTCAGTAAAGAACAGTTTAAACTGCATTAACCCATCCAAACCAAGACTGATTAACCAAGTGAGCAGCGTTTCAAGTCCCCCAGGAACTGCACTAGCAAAAGTATGTTCATTCCTAGACACAAGTGAAGGCATTCTTTTCTTAATACATGAGTGAACGCCTTTAGATTGTGAAGAAAATTGTTTTAAGAACACGGAAACCACTTTTTGTTGTACTGTTGTACTGATTTTAGCGCGAAATGTACTCAAATGAAATGTACATTTACCACAAGACGACGCTATCACGTGTGGCGTTTCACGGATGGTCGTGTCCGTTTTAGTTAATTAAACCCGTCCAAGTGCATTAAGTGCCATGATTCCCAGCCTGTCTTACCTAAGTTCAGTCTATAAAAGGCATCGCTCCGGGCAAAGCATATTGGAAACCAAACCAGTGCATGAAGTCACTGAGGGAATTATTTATTAAATTGATCAGCTGTGGTGTCTACTCTTAAACCCTGGATTTAATAATTAAAATTGGTGTCGTATCTCACGATTAAAAATTGAATAATAAAAAAGAGAAAATGCCAGTTAGCCTGTTCATCTTAAAATAGAGTATCAATTGGTTTGTAAAGATTGTTAACAGTATAAATAATCTACAAACATATAACCTTTTAGCATAAAGATTCATGTTGAGATATGTTCAAATCTCTAGCGTAACACGCACATACTGTTATATGGATGTTGCATTTTTGTATATTTATTTGTCTGGCTTTTTAAATTGAAAAAAAAAATCTAGGTGCGCCCAAAGAAATGCTGCCCAGAGATCTTTAATCGATTTCAGATAGCCGGGTAAGGGGGGGGGGGGTAACTTGAAAGGGGAAGTATGAAGTATTTACATCGGAACTAGGAGGCGGAAGCAGAATTGCATTAAAACCCCTCAGTAGCCCTAAAATTGTGTGTGTGTGTGTGTGTGTGAGAGAGAGACTAATGAAACAAAACAAAAAACAAACAAACACTTTGGGCTCCGGTTTTTTATCACTGCATGATAGTTTGCCTCAGTAAAGAACAGTTAAAACTACATTAACCCACCCATATCTTAGTTTTTTAGGATATTTCACATAGGATTGACCACGTGATCTGCGTGTCATGTTCCTCGGGAACTAGGCTAAAAATAACATGTTTAGTCCTAGACGCAAGTGAAAGCATTCATGATTAATACATTAGTAAATGCCTATAGGGTGTGAAGAAAACTATTTTAAGAACAAGGAAACGACACCTTTTGAGCCAGTTGGACTGGAAGAAGGCCGCTGTTGGAGGAAGGGTTCTGTCACACTCAAAAGTTAATTTATGCAATAACTGACTAGAATGTGGTTTTTACAACACGAATAAACACAAATAAAATTAAAAAAAAAAGATTTTACGTACAGTCAAATATGTCGATTCTCTGAACCATGAAGAATGAAAGTAATTGTTAACAATATATAAATGTATGTTGTTACAGGTGCTCTTTTTATTATGTGACACGGGCGTAATTCCTGTTGTGGCACTCGTGTTTCGCCGCGTATTACATTCTATGTTTAATCCGTACTTGCTGAACTCTCGTTGTCATATGAGCCTTGAGCTTTCACGCCTGGTCGTGGGTAACGTGATGAGCCTGGTATGTAGAGATACACAGCGCTGTTTTTTTATAGAGAATTCCTGAAACGCGTGTTTACTGTGTTGCGTAAGATCTTATAGACTGTTCGAGAAGTGGAAAATTCTCGGCTTGAGGTCTGAAGGTATATAAAGGGGCTGTGTTTTAGAACGGGAGGGCAGACAGAGAGAGCAGCAGGGCAGATTCCAGCGAACGCAGAAGCGTGTGTCGGTTTCTAGAACTTTTTCCGACTAATGCGGCAATTATAGATATTCAAAGACTTTCTCCTGGATTTTATGCTTTTGGACTTCAGTTTACTTTCTGGGTTGTTGCAAGAACTTTCCACTGGACTGTCATTCCCCGAGAGTATACATTTAAAGAACTTATCATGGTGACACTGTTGGTATCCAGGTACTGTACACATTATTTTTCTATGTGATTGTATTGACGTGTTGCTATATCGCTGTTTCACTGTATAATTGTATTGATTTAGTGTATTGTATTGTAACGGTTGTTTTAAGAATAAATTATAGTTATTTGTTTACAAAAAAAACAGTGACTTCTTTGTTCGTTCCCCAAGACGTTTCACGCTGCCTGGTGTTGCAGAATCTGATTTTTTTTTGTCTCCGTTGCAGAAAAAATTCATTACGCATACGTGATCTGTTTATATTAGGTTCCGTAACAATGTTGAACGGTTTCATTATTTTTGCACACGCACATACCCAACGTGGAGTAATCTGACCATGCAGCCAAGTAACCATTCGCTCTGACGAGAACTAGTGGAAGTCTTATCTGGCAGTTGACGACATGAAAAGCGAAGAAACATACTCCGGAAGCCCATCTTAGCTGTTTTGACTGCCCCGCTGAGACAAGCACTTCTTAAATCCAGAAGTAAAAACTTTATAATAATTGCTGCTTAAATCCCAACGTGAATATTTATAATATGTAACATGAATCAAAATAAAAAAAAAATCCAAGCGGTTGTCGTGATATCGGGGTTTAACTGTAAAGCATGAATTATTCTTGATAAAAGTTTGCCAGAGGGAAGAAATTATTGCTGAGCTAAAGTCCATTTTCGAGACATTGGTAATGATAAATGATACCTGAAGGAGACAATTATCTTTTTATGGCCCTCTTTAACCTGTATATGGCAGGCAGTCTTAAGAACCGGTATACAAACTTGCAAGTGGCGCTGGATATCCGAGCAGGTATGCATTACTGGAAGCCTGATGATACATTTAAGCCCCGGTCACAACCCAACGTGCATGCTTTTAGTCCATACGTTTTTTCGGGAGGCCACGGCCGCCTAGTTTTTTGAAAACGTCGAGAGGGCGTGGCAAGAGTGGGGAGGGGGTGCGTCAATGCACGGTTGCGCAAGGTGTAAGTACGTGGCCCCTGAGCGTTTGCGTGCATCGTACGATGCGCACGTGGTAAAGCCCCCATCACACGAAAAGGAAACCTAACGGCGACCATGGCGACCAAGCAGATCGGCGTTGATCGCCATTACCTGGGAAAAACCGTCTATGTGTGACGGCTATGCCGCTGTCAAAAGGCTTGCACGACGTGTAAAATTGCAATTTTCGGCCGTTTTATGCCGTTCCTACCACGTTGTATTGCGCTGCTACATCGTCGTTTATGATCAAACTGCGTTCCTTCACGCCCGCGTGAGGTCCGTACTACCCACTGAAGAGCTCAGTCAACAACAGGGCTGCGATCATGAAGATCCCGCAGCAACCGGCCCCCGATCCGTCTGCGATCAAGACGAAGGAAATGCGCTCGTGGGTAGATGCTACTGCGCTGCTTCAGACTGGCAGTCGGTGGTTGCCATGGTCCCCATTGTTGACTAGAACACATAACATGACCGGTGTATGAAGGTTTAGTGAAGCCACACATGTCAGCATGGACAGAAATTACATGCTACAACTGGCCTGTCTGCATGGCCAACAGATCATGCTGCTCCACGAACAGCTGGCAGTGGTCAAAAGTAGGCAGCGAAGCGAAACGGATAGATCGATGCTACCATGTTTACTAGCGATCGACCTGCGCTGTCAGAAAGCTAGTACTGCGCTGCTGGGACACTGATGGCGATCGAATTCCGATCTGACCGCGCTTTTAATCCATGGCGACCCCGCGGCGGACATTTTGTCCATGTTCAAAACTGGTCGCCACTTATGGCGTTCATGGTGACCATATGACTACCAAAGGCGTCACTATCTCGCTCCTAAGAAGCTCAGGAAAACGTAAGGTTCGCACACCTGCCGTTTTACGTGCAGATCACCCGACTTTTCCGACCATTTTGGTCACTTTTATTTCGTCATCTGGACTGCTAATATCGTCATATAAATTATGAAAGAAAGCTAAAACATTGGCCGATTTTTTCTCGGATCCGCCACCACAGGTAACGACTTTTCCGGCTTGAAACATTTGACGTCATTTTCAAGGATTTTTGCAGCTGATTTTCCCTGTTGAATAAAAAATGGCCGGCCGCACCCTCACGTCCCTACCAATATTATTCTTCGGAAGATGGGAGATATGATGGACATATGATGAACCACAGAGAGAAAAACGGACGGATCGACGCTGAGTCTAACAGCTGGTCAGAGGTCACAAACAAGTTCCCTACGATGGGGGAATTACATGGGGAAATTTTAT
The DNA here is from genome assembly GCA_026874595.1 of Sipunculus nudus. Lineage (NCBI taxonomy): Eukaryota > Metazoa > Annelida > Sipuncula > Golfingiida > Sipunculidae > Sipunculus > Sipunculus nudus. The sequence goes on along the minus strand of CM049306.1, from coordinate 32,627,090 downwards.
TGTTATCATTCCGAAATACGACTTACCATGTGTAGCAAATATGAGTATATAGTCGGCAACAAATCTCTTGGTGTTTTGGCATCTAGATTGTTAAAAAATCCCATGTGAAAAAATGTAATCCAGGAGTTCTCATATTGACATACCATGCATAACAAGGAGATTCCGTTTTCACATCGCATGTACAGACTATTTATACTTCAATCATAAACAAACAAGTACGTGTCCAGGAGAGTCTTATAAGGCGTTGTGCTGTAACCATCAATTTGGCGGACGCGGACAGTAAATATGCAATTTGACCAGGAGAAATGTGTCCGGACGATACCCTGGACCGATCATAAAGCTGTTCCCGACTTAGATCTCTTATTCACGCTTGTTGAAGGCCTTCCTCAAGCAAGCGCTGTGTGCTCTGGTTGAGGCTTTTCATTTTAACCAAAAAATATACATTCTATGGAATGCAGGCGGTCCTAAATGTGGGGTACTCTGCAACCAGTATTTTCTTTCACCTATTGGCCCATATTCCAAGGTTCATTTCTGTACAAGTTTTCCAACAAGCATTTGCATTAACTTATTCGGCCTATTTCCCCATGTTCAATCTGTATGTGAGATTGTACAATTAGCTGGGTCATCTAGCGCAGTACCATGACTATGGACAGCGAAGATTGGTTTCTCAGTGGATATGTCTTCTATAGAGGCAGATTAAAATATGTAGCGGATTGTCCTTCGTAAAAGTGTTGGCGGAATCCGTGAGAGTCCAAAATCCAAAATAGTCGCCAACCACCATTTTTGACATTTTTTTTCAATGGTTTGGCCTGCAATACTTGTCAGTATATGGATTAAGGGGCTTTGGGGGTCGAGAAATTTATATTTGATGTCAAATTTGTGATTTTACCTATATTGACCTTAAAATGTCAGATGGCCGACGATTTTAGCTCAATACGTAATATCTCTCAGACTTGTCAAACGACTTGTCAACGTCAATAATAAGCTCACGTTGTCAATGAAACCATCGATTTGGTTTCTCATAATGTTAATTTGATAATCGAGGATGTCTTTCTCAAAAGTGAGGTTTGAACCCGGAAAAGCCCAAAATCGAAGATCCGTTTTTAAATTATTGTTTCGATGATTTTGCCTCCAGTACTGTTCATTTTTTGTATCCTTGGCTTTCTGGGGTCGAGAGGGTGTCTCTCTCAAAAGTGAGGGCGGAAACGGTTAAATACAGCAGTTATCATAACTACCGATATTTATACCAATCGTATAAAACAAAGTTTGAAAAAGATAAATAAATGAGGGTGAAAAGCGTAAAAGCCCGAATTAAAAAAAATTGCCATTGTCTGCCATCGTGAAAAACTATTTGTTTCCATGATTTGATCTGCAATACTTTTCAGGATGCGGGGAGAATGGAGTTGCGTCGAGAAATTTAAAAAAAAATTATATATGTGATTTTTTTATTTAATTGATTTGACGTGCCTACAACCGAAAATGTTAACCGCTGTTTTGCCCAGAAAGGCTACATTTTTATTTACATTTACAGTTTTTTTTTCTGGTAGGGCGTTTCTCTATGGATTTTGTTCTGTGAATGTTAATTTAAAAATCAAGTGGAGGCTCTCTTGGTAGGAATAAAAGAGCCCGATATATCCGAAGTGTTATATAATCTAGTCCATGGTATAAATGTCAGGTGAAAGTCTTAGTTAAATCCAGTTAAAGTTTCGAGTCATGGTAAATTTTAATTAGAGTAATACTCTTCGAAACCTGGGTCAATGTCAGACTCTGAGTTTGATTCTTATAAAATATATTTATGAAGGATTTAAGGATGTTTAAAGGGATTTGAGATAATCATATTTATATTTATGTTTGTTCACGTATTTTATTCTGTAATGTTTACTTATATATAGTGTAGGATGGCCATATAAGGCTGGTAAAAAACAATTCACGTTGATTTACCAGCGATTTTCATTCAATGTATTTAGAAATTTGCCTATTTTTAAGTAATTTTAAAGTAATTTGCTTTTCAGTTGTAGAATAACTGAATGAGCAGAATGTAAGGTAAATTTAAATGATTGAAAGCCATAAGGAGGGAGAATGAAACAAATAAACTACATATAAATATTTATATAGGTTCAAAACTGAATGTAATGAAAAGATCTTATGCATCTAATTTAAACCAGTCCTGTCTTCTAGCACATCGTGGCATTTATAACGGAAGGTCATATATGAACCATTAATGTCAAAATTATCCTCGCGTTAAAGCCACTAATAGGAGAAACGGAGACATTTTAAAGGGGTATAAATAATATATGTAGCCTTACCTAGCTATCTATTTCATCCACTCATCCACATGCAGATCTATCCAACATTCCGTCTACCTAAATACTGTTTTTTATGACAATTTAGTGTCTGCAGGTGTCAGATGGTTACATATTTCGCATTACCTTGACCAAAAACTTAAACAATATGCCATAATTTCACATTATCTGTTCAGTAAATTCACTGTATGCTGCATGGGAACAAGATATACCTCCAAAATAATGACAGGACAAGAACACTTTATATAGAAGACCTATATTTATTTCTCAATTGTAAATGTCTTTTTTGTCTTATTTCTTGTACGATCATTAATACAAATTAATTTGATTTATTTGAAACATTTTTTATCAGAATTCATACAGAAATCATTACCACACACGACACCACTCTGTAAAACCAATCTCCGTTGTATATTTTTATCATTTTATTCATTTATTTTATTCAGCGAAGATGGAAAAATACCTTTTTACTGTTAAAATGAAATGTGAAATAATATTCCTCAGAATAAGTGTTTACAAATAGGCATAATTTTCACCAATTTAAATGAATCGCAAAAAAAAAAAAAAATCAGCAAACAATAACCCTATACACGTTCCCCGGCCAGCTAAAATGTATGTATGTATGTATGTAGCTATATGCATATAATTAAACATTAAATAAATTAAACTGAATGAAACTGAGATTCTAGTTCTATCTGGTTTCAAGAGATAGGGACTGGTGAAAAATCGACTTGACCTCGAGGGCTCTGACCTGGACTTGTCCAGTGAATTACTTCGCCATGGATTATACTTTTCTTATCAATATTTTAAAAGGTTCATTTCTCATCAAACCTGTTGACCTATGAGATAATATGTGAAATTATCATAGTTCTGCCGCACAACGTAGCATAATTCTGCCGCATATTTGTTCACCAAACATGGTCACAACTTCCAGCATAGCCCATTTCGATGATTAAACGCCTTGGGCTATAAAATTTGACGGCCATCCGGGATAATAGTGTAAAAATAGGTCAGATAATACATTTTACATCAAATATGAATCCTCGACCCCTGAAAGCCAAGAATACATATACTGGATAGTATTGCAGGCAAAATCATAGAAACAATAATTTTCAAAATGGAGGAGAGTGGCCATCATCAATTTCGGGCCTTTCATTATCCTCCCATTCGAGAGAGACACCCTCGCTATGTTGACAGATTAATATTCAGAGCAACCAGATCGATGGAATCACGGACCACTAGAGCTCATTATGGATGCACGTCTTATAACAAGTGTGAGAGAAATGTTTAAGCTAAAAATAATCGGTATTCTTATATATTAAGGTCAATATAGGTGAAACACGAATATGAGATCAAATATGAATTTCTCGATCCCCAAAATCCCATTATCCATATACTGAAATGTATTGTAGGCCAAACCCTTAAAAAAATAAATTTCAAAATTCGAGGATGGCAGCCATTGTAGGTTTCGGCCTGTCACCGATTCCGTGAACTGCGTGAATATCCCTGAAAGTCTTTTTAGGATCGGATCATGAGCTGGACTTACACCAGAAACTAATCTGCATTCTACGAAATGCAAGTCTCTGCAATGTCTGCATTCACTTATACGGTCCATATTCCAAGGTCCAACCGTGCATAAGTGACTGTAGGTATTGTTACGGAACCTAATATAAACAGATCACGTATGGCGATAAAAAAATGAGATTCTGTAACACTAAGAAGCGTGAAATGTCTAGGGGAATGAATAAAGAAGTCAGTGGTTTTATGTTAACAAATAACTATAATTTATTCTTAAAACAACCCTAACATTACAATACGCGAAATCAATACAATTATACACTATAACAGCGGTACAACAAAAAAATCAATACAATCACACAGTAAAATAAACAATGTACCACCACCGTCACAACGATGTCCTTTTAAATGTATATGCCGGAGAATAACAATCCAATGTAAAGCTCTTGTAAAAATCCAGAAAGTAAACTTTAGGCAGGCAGCATTAAATTGTATAGAGTTAGTAAAAGTAGAATCCCTATAATTACTGGATAATCGGACAGGTCCCACAAACTAATATAAACACATCTATGTCCGCTGGAATATCTCACCTCTCTCTCGCCTCTACAACACAGCCCCCTATTTATAACTTCTCGCCCAAAGCCGAGAATTTTCCACTTCTCGTACAGTCTAAAGAATCCAGCACAACCCACAGTAAACACGCGTTACAAGAATCATCTAGAAAAACATCGCTGTTTCTCTACATATTAGTGTTCACACGTGACCTCGGCCAGAGAAAGCCCCAAGCTAGCATGACAACGAGAGTTCAACCAGTACGGATTAAACATAGAGTGCAACAAGCGGCCCGGCGAGGGCGCCACAACACGAGTAACGCCCGTGTCACACAATAAAAAGAGCACCTGTAACAGTATACATTTGTAAATATTACTTTATGAAGTTCCTGAATCCAGATCCACACCAACATTCTTCCTTGGCCCATTCCAAGTATGCCCTGATAATTTCATGAGATTCCATTCATGATTACGTGATTTAAAACTTACACGCACAAACACACAAATACAAACACACACACACGAACGGGAATGAATGCATACCCTCCTGGCGGAGGCTATGAATCTGCAATTTTAAACTGGTGCTCTTGCCCCCCCCCCCCTGAGCTCCGTTAATTGTTAATAACGAATCTTATAGCTCTGTCTTTTTGCGACGCGGTCGAAACTGAATATGATGTTATGTCTAATCGTAACCAACGTCAGACTTGTGCACTGCGCTACTGTGGCACCGTTGATCTGAGCCTGCTATTTATGAAGTCTAATATAGCCATTCATTTCTTTAAAACATCCTCAATCCAGCTAGGCGGGGTATGTATCATATATCTGTCTCGTGTAATGACTAGACAGTTTCCCAAGCTTGGGTTAACCAAGTTACTTACAAGGACGATTTTTTTCTGTAAACCCTGTTTCTTCTATATTGAGTTCCAAAATGGATAACAACACCCAAAAACTCTCAGAATCCTTAACCTGTCAATTAGGACCATAATTATTTGCCTCGTCAGCCAATGCCGTGACATGAACGGAAGCTGATGAAATTTTCAAGGCATTAAGGGAAAGGGAAAAGAAGAATTGATTCGATTTTGGTGTGGATCCGGCACGTGATCCGGATACAGGACGTCAAGGAATATTAACAAATGTATATCAGGCACTTATATGCACGAAATAACCTGCGAATATGGGCCGAATAAGTGAATGCAAACACGGTTTTGGGAGCATCCCCCACTCGGGACCCCCAAACAGCGGAGGCTTGTATTCCTTAGAATGCAGATTAATAGGTTATTTTTACTTTGTAAAACAGGAAAGAGTCAGGACACAAAGGACGCCGCCATGTTCTGGTCGATCGATACCCATCTCCACAGCAAACAAAGATTAGTAAAAGAAATTGTTTGATATGTTACACCCACTTTGGTACAAAGAAATATTGATTTGTTAATATCCCTGATCATAGGCTTATCCTTTCTTATAGTTTCAAAAGTAAAAAAAACAGGTTTGCCACTGATATACGGAGATGTTTTTATCCCCATATGACGGGTAATGTTTTCAATGGATTTTCTTTTCATGTTTTTATAGCACACTTGGGATGACGTCACTGTGGCTTTAAGCGAAGGTAATTCGTTTTCTGGCCCATTGGATGAGATAACGTTTTTCTACCTCTATTAGCCTTTGTGCTTAGCGTACAATACTAAAGATTTTCTATTAAAAATACAGCTATAAATGTAATCACACTTTGAAATACAAGTAGTGTGTAAAAAGCACAGCCAGAAGACAAGTACTGTGTATCCGCTGTAAAATTCTAGCATGAACTGAATGAATCCGAAAACGTATACGTACAAAGACTAAACTGAACTGTTATGTGGTGATCCGGTTAATATTTCTTCTTTATTTTCTTCCTGTTATGTATTTTCTGGTGTTAAACCTACGGGTCCCGGTGTATAATGCTGACAATTAGTGACAAGGACACTGAGTTTTACTTGTTTATGAGTTATACACGGCATCGGAGCACGGCCTTCCCATTATGCCTGAAGTGCGCTAAACGTGAGAGTGGCCGACCGATTGATATCCCAGCTTTGAATGAATGCAAACATGAGTTTCAGCACATATCACGACACACACACACTCATGGCGGAGGTTTCCATAGAAAACAGATTTTTTTTGTGATAACGGATACATTTTAATTTGAGTATTTCGAATATTTGCTTGACCAATAGTGTATTGGGCTATTTCAATTTAATTAGTGGTTTTGAAAATCTTTTTTACTTTTAAGCTTTTCGGGTATATAATTTTCCTGTCTCGTAAATTCGTCGAAAGCCCCGTATCGGAGAAACGGAGAAGTTCTTCACATCCTGGTGCCATAGTGTTTCTATGTCCTAGCTGACAACGACCCTCTAAATAGCCTTTGTCTTAAAAAAAACCTTTTCTATAATTTTTTTTTTTTTGTGGCGCAGCAATACTTATTATTAGTCCCCTACCTCTCGTTAAAGTAGCTACTGAAAGTTTTTGAATACCAGTGGGAAATTCGACAGACGCTTCTTTAAGGACTGGTGCGTGTAATATTAGTAATAAACAGGGAAGTCTGTGTGACCTTGAACACTGCAGCAAGACCATTTGTATTCGAAACTTCTTTTTTTAAACCTTTTATTTGAACCTTCACAAGATTCATCAATGGTGTGAGAATGGTGACTGTGTCTCTAATTCTTAGTTATTGCGCTGATATTTCAACATCATATCCTGTTACCACGAAACACACGTCAAGGTCACACACTTTCTAAGCTGACCTAGCACTGTTTGAGATGTATTAATGTTGAAGGTATGGCGACTGCGTCTCTTATTCTTTTGGATTTATTTAGGTAACACAATATTAGCATTATCGCCTCTGTGACCTTAAAAAAATGCGTATTCGAACTAACCGTTGTTTTAATTTGTAAACAAAATGTGTGAGTATGGCGACTTGCATGTTGATTGTCGGTTTGTTTTCGAGTTATTGCTCTGACACCATATTTCGGGTACCATGAGTGCAAACAAAAATAGGAACTGTGGATGACCCTACAACTGCTACAAAGCAGATCACCAAAAGTCGAGGCGCACTATCGTTATCGAGGTCATGGCCACGCATATGAATAGGGCCAAACCTCTGACTTATAATCATAAACAGAGTTATTAGCTTACTAGATTGCTCATAATATTCACGTGGCAGTGAAAGGGAAAATTTGGGGGGTAAACTGCATATAAACACAAATAGAGAATTGTAGAGGGCGCCACAGGGCCCTGTGCCAATATCAACATTTCTGTCCACAATAAGCTGAATGAACAACAGCATGAGTGAAAATAACAGAGCAAGTTTGTTTAGGAAAACTGAAGCCTTCCTTTCCGATCTGCCTCCTTTATCCAGCTCAGTAGGAATTTTGTTTTTATTATCGTATGTCACCTGTCTCATATAACTCGTTAAATTATTACATCTCATTTCTCTCCATGCAGTTACTGAAGAAAGACTTTGAAAAAAAAAAACCGTGATTTTTTCAAAGACAGTTCTTGGTTACATTGTAGTGAGGCCATGGAGCACTTGATCCTCCACTAAAGAAATAAAGTGCTGTTTCTTTGCAGAAACATAATGCAGTATCTAAGAATTGAAAGCTCTTCCAATTTTTCTCTATGCACATGGAAGACAAGAGAATTGCTTTGATGGTTGTAATTGTCGTCGATTCGTTTCAACACCGTGTCGATTAATTCTAGAAAATAACTGGCAACGTGACATGAAGCAAACTACCAGAGAGTATATTATAAAAGTGTATAAAATTGGCAAAAAAAAACCGTAGGTTCACCAAAATCAAGCCGCTACCATGTCTTTAAACTTTAATTTGGCAATGTTCAATATATTACACAGCCCAATATATATATATATATATATATATATATATATATATATATATATATATATATATATATATATATATAAGTTTTACCCATGTTTATTTCATGCAAATTCTGACTTACCATAAACATTATTATGCACGCTTCGAGCTATAGCACACTCCAGACATACAATTGAGACATGTACCTATTATTGTCTGTGTGACACATTTTAAATAGATTACAATTAAGTACAAGGTTTTAAGAAATAAGGTATAATGTTTTTAGTATACGCTAATTCTAAACCAGGTTTATATGTGGATTTAGATTTGTTTGGTGGGTTTTTATTTTCGTGGAATTTGTGGGTAACCTTTATCCACGAAATAAAAACTGTGCATTGAATTAGGCCTATGACATCGTGTGAGCCCTCTGTCATCGTCCATGCTAGTGTTTCAGGTTAAAACCACTAAATTTTAAACCCTCGATATTTTCTGAATCCAAAATATAAAATATCTCAAAGTAAATTGAAATAAATGAAACCAGTCTATAATCCTGTTTATTAATATATTTCATTTCAAGAACATATAAATATTATAATCTGAGTAGCAGGGAATGATTTCATTGAGCATCCCCCCTTGCTAAAAAGTGTTTGGCCCATGATCGCAAATTATTTAAAGCCATGTAATTGGAAAAATCGAATAGGTAAAGGGATTTTCGATATAACATCGGTTTTCAACTTTATTTTAACGGTCGTGGGTCACATTTCTGGCAGAAATGTTACAGCGGTTAAACAATATTAGGAGGAAATTCCGCCAAAGAGTCTTGATGAAGAAAGCACTCAATTTTTTTTTTATGTCCACCGATTACAAGTGATTGTTTTGGCTTGTCACGCCCATGAGTAGATGGCCCTTGGTGTATCATACGGTGGCTTTTTTTAGGACACAGATTTTTTTTTTATCTCGACATAATGACTCGAAATCTCGCGATACAATTTCGCAAAAAAAAAAAAAAATAGGTCACAGGCTTACTTATATATGATGTTCAAGGGATAATGTTAATTTAATAGACGTCAGATATCTTAATGGATATTAATTAAAATCGTATCGTTATTTAAATTAAGGTAAGCTGCGTACGTGATCGGGTCAGCTGTGAGGATATACACTGCAAAAATGGTGTTTAGGGCCTAAACACATTTCTAAACGCCTGATTTGTCTCCACTTTTACCACACGTTTAGCTGCTACACATGTTTAGATTGCATGTGCTTAGCCCTGAAAGTGTTTACGGATGAGACACGTTTAGCTGTTTATCATGTTCAGGGCCTAAACACATTCCTAAACGCCTGATTTGTCTCCACTTTTACCACACGTTTAGCTGCTACACATGTTTAGGTTGCATGTGTTTAGGCTGTATTGTGTTTACTGATGAGACACGTTTAGCTGTTTAGTACCCTTAACACATTTCTATACGCATTATTTGTCCCCACTTTTACCAAATGTTTAGCTGCTAAGCATGTTTAAAACGCATGTGTTTAGCCCTTAATTCATATACATTGGGGATTTATATTATCAAGACTGCCACAGATAAATTACAAAAATCTATATTGCCTGCTATTCTACATTACAGTTTGTTAACAACAGCTAATTTTCAAAATGTTAAAATAATTTAGCAAAAATCATATTAGCATACCAAAGAAAAAAATATAAATTGTGCCCACACTCTGCCACACATCACACCTATCCCCTTCTAGTGCCCACCATTAGCCACTAGCCTTGTTCATTTGTTAAATAAACTGGATATCTGAATGTTTACATAACAAATGATTTTACTTTCAACATTTATTCAAACAAAAGGTATTTATTAACAAGTGTGATTCCAAGCCGCTTTCACAAAATACGGCCTGCAGGCCAAATGCAAACCTGTAATGGAATAGGTAGTACACTGCTATTTACTTGTTTCCCCCTACAATATATATTTTCAAGTTAATGTACTTACTTTAACTAGATAAATATCATGAGCACTAAATCTCCTGCCAAATAGAAATGCAAGAAATGTGAACTTTGACTGGTATAATACTAGAGAAATTTATCAACGTTAATAAGAATGCAATGTAAACCCAATCAAGTGAGAACACCCATACACATGCCTTAAACGCTAGGTATAGAGGTGGATTAAATGACACTTATTGACATACAAGATCACATATGAATTACATAAGTCAAAGTTAAAAAGACAATCATTTCATAGTTACTAAAACCTCATCAGCTCAGGAGACCTATACAACACACATGACATTATAATTAGAAGTAGGTATGAGTAAAATGTTTTGAGATAACTCATCACATATGAATTATATTAAAACTGTTAAAAAATAAATCAATTAAAAATATGAAAATCATTCAAGTGTGACCAAAACATAACCAGGTAAGAAGATCCATAGACACTCTTACAATTTTATTTAAAAGTGGACATTAGTTACTCTTTTTGAGAAATCCCATACATGTCATGTTTGATTTAAATCTTTTTTTAAATCATACAAAATTAAAAAATCTTTCAAGTGTGACAAAAACATATTTATCATTTCCATATAGAGAGCTCAAATATATTACTACTAACATATACTAACCTAATACATCTCTTGGCATATTGGGATAAATGTACTGAACCAAATGCATATGAACATAATTACAGAATCAGTTATATGACTTTTTTAACTGCAGTCATATCCTTGAATACAGATTCACAACATTTACCATATATATGCACTGGTGTCCAGATGCCATCTAGTGATACTTAAATTTCTTTTCAAATTTTATGTACACAGATGACTTGAAGAAAGGATTTTTTGGTGTCACAGATCATGTATCTCTGAAGAAAAGCCAAAAGTTGATACTCCTTTGGGTATGAAAGGTCCCAGGTATAATATGCCCCTATCAAGCAGTAGAGCACCTGAAATAGACACGAGGTGTCTAGTGTAATTTCCATTGTGTCTGCCACAAGCCAAGCCTTATCAATTCTTGTTCCATCTTTGGTGATGATAACCCTTGGAGGAGATTTTGCAGCACATCCTGTGTCCAAGTCCACTGCCTGCAAATTGGTTAAACTTGCATCAGTGCATCGGAAGTAATCTTAAATAAAGGGCTAAACTGTAATATGTGATATACTTGTTTAACAGGGGGTTAATTCTTTCAAGATTCTTATGTTATATGACACAAGTTACTTGACTAATTTTTCAAAACACCAGGAAACTGGTGTTAGTCAAGCCAGTTTTGTAATCCTAGCATTCATAGCTAAAACTTTCTCATCTGGCCCAGGCATTCCATTTGGTGAAAATGAATTTCATAGTCAGTGTACTAGTAACTGTCCATTTACACAGTTTCACTTTTTACATCTTAAGATGGCATACCACTGGTAAAGGTTAAAGAACATTCCTATGGCAATTTTGTTTGATGGATCTGTCCGTTGCACAAATTTTTTTGCTTAAAAGTAGTTTTATCCACTTGTCTACAAGGATCAACAGTCACCATTATTGATTTTGATACAAAATCTGACCATACATCATTTGTTTAAATATGTCCCTTAGTTGAGTTTTGTTGTGCTCTCAAGGATAAATTTGGCAGTGCATGCCAAGGCACCAGCCATGGTATCCCTTTTCTCAGGGGACAAAAAACATTACATATTATTTCTGTTACAGGGGTCAAACCTTAGAATGACAACCCTTACATTTGGTGAGGGGGACACCTTACAATTCTGAGATAAATCAGACCACAGATCAAGAGTAAATCAATAATATTCCATTCAATCCCTACCGTGGTTAATTTAACTTAGAGTCAGAAGTGGCTTAAGAACCAAGTTTATGTACCTGTTAACATGTATTAAGTGGGGAAAATGAAATGTCCAAAAAAAAAAAACCAAAATTACATACCTCTTCACAGAATCTCAGAGAAAAAGTTGTTTTTGCAGTTTTATAAGCAAACGTGTTCCATAACAGCAGTGTTAGGGGTGCAAATTCATGTTAAAATGTGTGTATGTGTGTGTGTGTGGGGGGGGGGTTCCTAATTCCCCTTATCGTTCTCTTACACGCTAATTCCTCTGATGAGAGGGAGAGGATCTGAGCATTTTTATAGGCAAATAAAAAGTTTGCAGTATAAGCAACAACGTTCAGTTGGAAGGGTTTCCATCACTTAGGCCTAAAAAAAAGTTCTTTCTTTCCGGTAACCCTACCTACTCTAAAATAAAATTCTGCTAGTTGAAAAATTTTATTGACAGTTTGAGCAATGAGGCACAAAATGTCATGTCAAACATCCTGTATAAGCTAGTATTTCAACTTATAACATTAAATTAACATGTGTTTGTGAAGAAGTTGATGCAATATCTGTGATATCTGATAGTTTCGAGCCTTGCAATGTGAGAATTAATTTAATTTTAACAACAACAGCAAAATCTCATCTGAAAATTTTCTTCTAAAAAGCCCGTTTTATATCGGGTCTTAAAAAAAATATTAAAAATAAAATAAATCCCCTACCTACCTACTCTAAATTTTTCACCACTGAAATCGGAAACAAAGAACTTTTTTTTAAACCTTAGTTACCATCGAACCATGTGGGTAAAACAAGTAATTATATTCTGTGATTAGAGCTTATTTTATAAGAAAAATACTCACAGAAATGGCAATTTTGAGCACGTATTTTTAAAAGAAAATCCACACCGTGCACACCCTCCCCTCCCCCTCGGGGTTAATTAATATCTCAGATTAAAATATGGAGGCAGTATTGGCCAAGCAGGCCAAATGACCAGTCCAGCAGTTGAGACCAGTGGAAGCAGCCTGGTGCAAAATGATCGTATCAGGTCAGAACCAGGGTGACTGAATGACCAGTCAAGTACAGTATCAAGGTAAAACAAGGGACCCATGGGTAAAACAAGTAATTATGTTCTGTGATTAGAGCTTATTTTAAAAGAAAAATACTCACAGAAATGGCAATTTTGAGCACGTATTTTAAAAGAAAATCCACACCGTGCACACCCTCCCCTCCCCCTCGGGGGTAATTAATATCTAAGATTAAAATATGGAGGCAGTATTGGCCAAGCAGGCCAAATGACCAGTCCAGCAGTTGAGACCAGTGGAAGCAGCCTGGTGCAAAATGATCGTATCAGGTCAGAACCAGGGTGACTGAATGACCAGTCAAGTACAGTATCAAGGTAGAACAAGGGACCCATGGGTCACGGCGCTCAGCTGTTATATATGATAAAAAAATATGATTTTGAAATGAGGCACATGCTGGTTTTGTGTGGTATAATAAATATAAGCTGTATTATGAGTTGTTGGTGTTTAGCTTATGTATGATTTTGATAGTTTCTGTGGAGACAGGGAAGAGACTGAATGCATTTATTTTATTAACAAATGGAGTGCTATTGTCATACAGATTTTGACTTAGCCATATAACTGTAAGCAGCAAATATAAGATAAGAGTTTAACTATTTATTAAAATTTAATAACAAAAATTGTGCCAAATATAATTTTGATTAAAAATAATAAGAGAATCATATGATTTTTTAAAAATAAAATATAATTGAAATGATTATTAAAATAATCTTATAGAATATATTTATGAATGCATTCATGAATACATTATGAAAGTATTTGCTACAGATGGACAGGCAAGTGGACAGAATGGACTTAAACCTTTATTTCACTTTCAAGGGAATAATGCATTTAAGTTTATATATAAGCCTATTTTTTAGCATATCCACTTTTTCCATTAATAGTTTTTATCTGATTCCTTTTTTATTAACAAGTTTTATAAATTTGTAAAAAAAACTGAAAATATAAGTTAAAATATTAGAATTCTAAGTTGCAATCATTATATATCCATAGTGTAGCTCATATTGGGTCATATTATGCATACACATATATTTTATTATTTTAAATCAAATGTTAAACTGAATTTAAAAGAAAATAATGCCACAACATGGCATGTACAAGATTATTTCTTGAATCCCTATTAAAAAGTTTTGCACATTGGAGTTTTCAGTACATGCTTAATTTTATTCACCGAAATAAAATAAGAGATTCAGTAAATTTGATAAAATAAAAACATCTTTTCAAATAAAGTATACACACTGTTGGTTGAATGAGGGACAAACAATATCATTATGCTAATTACAATCTCAGCTATAATTTATTACTGGAATTAATAGTCAATTTCACAACTGGTGAAGTTTTACTCTTCTGAAGTAAAGCATTACTTATCTGATGAACATCCACGCTTTCATAGCAATACACCACTTTGTGGACACAATTAAATGTGCACTTTAATCATTGTAACCCTGGTGGTACAATACAAAATCTAAAATGTAGCATAGCCAAGAATAAAATAAAATAGGAAATTAATAACATTCATCTAGTTAATGCACAATCGGTGGGGGGGGGGGGGGGGTGCAGGGCAGAGGGGAAGCCTGCTAGTAGTGGCCAAGCTGAGCCAAGGCTAGCTGCCTGGGGTGGGTTACATAATGCAAGTAAAGGCTGTACTACTAGGTGGGCTAGATGTAAACAACACTTGTAATGGTGTTTGAAAACCTGAATAAAAACTACTCTTTTCAAGCAATTACTTTGATATTTCAGATTTTAAAAGATTAAATCCTTATGTATATATGCTGTGAAAATTAAATCAACAGTGCTTACAGGGAAAAAACGTGCCATTGCCGAAGTTGGACAAAATTTAAGGTATTGATTTTTTATTTATGCTAATAACTTAAAAAATTTGAAACATTGAGATCTAATTTTGGGTAAACAATTGAATCTTGTTTAAATAAAGTTATATTCCTGAAAAAAAGTCTCCAGCTTCAGCAATTCTCATGTTAAGTGAGCAAATATATTTCCTGATTTTTAAAAAATTGCATTATATTTCGGCCCATAACTTCAAAATAATACCCAATACTGACCTAAATTTTGGTATGTCCATAGAAAATGTATGGAAGAATATGAATACTAAATATGATAAAAAAAAAGATCAGTGGTTTTGATATTAGGCAGCCTTGAAGTGTAACAATGGCTTTTCTAAGGAAAACGGAGGTTTTTCCTTATTATCTCGAAGGAACGAAGTCCTAATGACCCAATTTTCAGTATGGTAGGACATTTTGGGGACATCTAATGGTATGCAGAATTTTGGATTCGTAGGTCCAACGGTTTCAAAACGTGCCCTGTTAACGGCCGGACGGACGGACGACGGACAAAGGACCACGACTATAGCTCAGATGACTTATAGTCAGCTGAGCTAAAAATGACCTGAATCCATCAGGTGAACAATGATACCCAGTTCTGGAGTTGAGAACAACTTAATAACATCCTCGCTTCCCTCTGTCAGTGCGATTAGTCTCAAATTTCTGCACAAACAATTTGTAACAGCAAGTGACAGGAAGAACAATATACTTACCAATACATGAAGAAAGAAATTTAGAATGCAAATGGTAGGCCTACTTCCGCTCTGATGAACAACTGATGCCGACTTCTCACACCGAATCCGAAAGGCGCGGGGTCGTCAGCAGCAACAACCAATCAGCACTGCCCGCGGTGACGACACCAGCCTGACTGTTATTTATAACCGTCCGTCTGCCCGCGTGCACTTGTACTTAAAAACGGTTCTGAATGCGAAACAATTGTAAAACATAAAAGTAGATACATAGGCCTACGTAACATGCCATGCTGTTGGCACTAAGGTTTTAATTTTACCCCCCCCCCCTCCCTTCCGCCACCGGGCGTATTAAATTAATACCCACGGTGGCGGAAGGGGTGGGGGGTTAAAATTAAAAATTAATTTTATTTATTCTTTTTTTTTCGTTTATTTTTTGGCCGGACAAAACTCTCATATATTATTTGCATAACAAATAAAAAACAATTCTACTACCAGAAGCAACAGGATTTTGAAAAGGGAGGTGTGTGGGGGGGGGGGGGGTTCAAACTCAGGTCCTCTCGTCCGGGGAAAGGGGGGGGGGGAGGAGTCTAGGTGGCAGAATTTGGTATGAAACATTAAAAAAAAATTATGTTTGGGCTCCAAAAGAGGGGATCCAGACCCCTGGGACTCCCTTTCCCCCTGGATCCGCCACTGCACACACACACACACACCCTCACACACATAATTATTTTACACCCACATAAATCTATAATATACTTGTTATGCTAAACACATTGCTATATGGATGTATGAATACCGGTGTGTTTAAACGCTAATCACGTTTAACCTTCAAACGAGCCGCACCATGGTGTTAAGCATTAGAGGTGTTAACTTAACCATGTGCCTTTATATAACCTTAGGCTAAACATTTGTCAGACATGTAACGCTGCTAAATGTGTTTTACAAAATGTGTTTATACGCTAAACACGTTTAACCTTAGAACGGGTCGCACCATTGTGTTTAGCAATCGAGGTGTTTAGCATTGTGTTAAGCATAACCATTTGCTTTTATATAACCCTATATAATTGTTAGGCTAAACATTTTGTCAGACATGTAACGCTGCTAAACGTGTTTTGCAATATGACACATTTCGTTTCTAGTGGACCTATATATGTTTTGCTTTAAAACACATTCCTAAACGTGTATAGGATTAAACATGTTCCAGATGTGCTTTTAAATGCTAAACACTGTTTTTAGAGTGTATATATATACATTATATATATATATATATATATTGTTACAGGTGCTCATTTTATTATGTGACACGGGCGTATTTCCTATTGTGGCACACGTGTCTGGCCGCGTATTACATTTTATGTTAAAACCGTACTGGTTGGACTCTCGTTGTTATGTGAGCCTTGGGCTTTCACGCCTGGTCGTGGGTCACGTGATGAGCCTGGTGTGTAGAGAAACACGGCTATGTCTTTCTAGAGAATTCCTGAAACGCGTGTTGTGCAGGACCTATATAGACTGTTCGAGAAGTGGAAGCGTGTGTCAGATTCTAAGACCTTATCCGACGAATGTGGCAATTATACATTTTCAAAGACTTTCTCCTGGATTTTATACATTTGGACTTCAGTTTACTTTCTGGGTTGTTGCAAGAACTTTCCACAGGACTGTCATTCTCCGAGGGTTTACATTTAAAGGACTTATCGTGGTGACTGTATTGGTATCCATATGAATTGGTTTTCGAAGATTATGGATTTACAAAAGGGTAATATTTAAAGCATATTGACATTGTTTGAAAGCTGTAACCGGCACGTGAAGGAGGAAGGATAGAGTAACAAATGGAAACGAATGGAAGAAAAAGGCACTACAAGTAATTTACTTTTAAAAGATAATAAGACAGATATTGAGTGTACAGGCTTCTTATAACAGAAAAAGAAAATACAGGCACAAAATAGATATACATCTGATATCAGTTACAGACAGAAATAATTTGATTAGATTAAGACTGGAAAGCAACCATTTGATGAGGATTTACATTAGCAATCGGTATAAAATCCTATCCTTTTTTCGATGACAGTAAAAAAAAAACGATGGCAATGTTTACATTAACAAAATTGTTTAATGCATGACATTCATAAAGCCGAGCTTTCTTCTTGGTTGGTCCTTAATCATATAACATAATCTTACATTAGACAAATGAGCTAAACAAAATGATATCCGACATATAATGAACATAAGAAGCTGTTATATAAGAAGCTGAATTAGTAACGAAACAAAATATAAAAACAGGATATACGTATAGAATGACTTCCGAATAGAAAAAAGACAAAGCTGTCATTAAAGATTATGGATTAACAAAAGGTTCATGTTAAAAGCTACCTGGCATTGTTGAAATGTCAGCGGTAATGCCAAAGAAAAAAGATTGAGTGACACAGAAAAGGATTAAGAAAAAAAAACTGAATATTTAGGAGCACACTGCGCAATTCACCATAGTACCGAAAACACGTTTAACTTGATAGTCTCTTCCCGCAATAAAGAACAGAAAAGGGAATACTTTAATATATAAAACGGCATGTGAGAAACAGACATGTAAAGATGAAAATATATTGAACTGCCAACCTTTTAGATTACAAAATGCTATAAAAGATATCTAAAGAAGTATGTTTCTTCAAGTTCAGCATGGGAGAGAGTTCGTGTCGTGATTAATTGACAAAAGCTATAATGAATTTAAACCCTGATGACATCAAAGCAAGATTTAATGTATCCTTGAAGCTCGTTCTGAATAGAAACACTGTTCTGAAGTATATTTTCATTTACATGGGATTTTCATAGAAAAAATACTTAGACGAAAATTCTCCAAGTACAATCTAAGGCATGTAACAAGAAGACTTTCCCCGTTGGCGTTATACAAGGTCTGAAAGGAAGTGACACGTACTTACAATAACTTATTTTGCTATTTAATCCCGCTTTTCACAGCTTAAATTCTATGAAATAGATAGAAAAGCGCTAAATGTCGAAAATCATCCAGATTTTGCATATATGATAAATTTAAACTTCCTCAGGTGCAGTTCCTGGCTTGTAAACAGATATAATGATGAACAGTGGAATGTTAAGGATCATTCATACAATTTAAACAGATCGTCATTGCCTCTAAAAATGTGATTCATCCAAAAGCAGACCAAACAAAAAAAAAACAAACAAAAAAACAACAGACTATTTCTATCTGCTTAGGCGTGAGGTTCAATAAATCCAAATTAGGTCTGTTTCTTGAAAGCAGTGAACGCGTTTCTAAAAACGAGACCAAAGAACTCTCACGCTGTTTATTGCAACTGACACTACTTAGAGCAATTATTTTAATTAAATAATAAATTATTTTTATCAGTACTCTGTAAACAATTCTGTTTTATATAAATCCCCTTAAAATCATCTCACTTTCCCTATGATCAGTCATTGTGATTGATAAGGATAACACGTGTAGTCTAAGTGACCAACCAGCGCCATAAAATGTTATTATATCAGGACTTCCGAGACATGATAAGTGTAATATTATTCTCCTTTTCTTTCCTGTCATTCCAATGACAGATCTGATATTCCGAAAAGATATATGTTCCTCACTTCTTAATTATTTCTTCTTTCAACTATTCCTCTGAATTAGGATTCATTCAATCGAGTGTTTTGTTTTCCAGTTAAGATTCATGGAAACCCATCCATGTTTCTTTTTCAGGATCAGGGCCAAACAAATGTTCAAAGAAAAATATAAACAAGGTTTGAATCTCCTTGGTGGTAGAAGAAAGGTCTACTTAGAAGATTTAGGCGTCTTCATTAATGGCGGATTTAGGCATCAGACTGATTTTATATGCTTGAGAGCTCGAACAAGGAAGCGGAGACAGGACTATACCATAGACTAGTTCTGACTGAAATCGCGGTATGTCATTGATCATTCGGTCAATGCCCACCTGTGCCATATCGAAATAAAGTACGTCCTTCCTGCGGTGTCGCAATTTAAATGAAAGCCATTTAAATTTGAGATTCGCTTCGTGTCCAGCAACGTTAAAAGCTCTCCACTGAACAATTATGTCTGCTAGCCACAAAAAAAGTGATGTATTCCGGATGTGGTGTCTCCAACCTTAAAAGCTGTTGATGTCTGTAGTGAATTTCCGAAGATATGCAAGCTATACCGCTGCTGCAGCTGTGTTCAATTACTAGGGGTGTGCGATATTTTCAATATGTCGGTAAATCGCGATACGGTAATTCGCATGTTCCGTATCGCGATATGGTTTTTTATATCGATAATTTTCAAACGTGACTGAAACTGGTATATTGTAGTAAATATAAGGTGTGTTTAAAAAATTACATTTAAATAGGTTGCGTTTACAGAAAGGCTGGACGCTAAAGCCGCCAATGTGTCTACAGACAATCCTCGGGCCAATTTAGTATAAAATTTCCGTCCTAGGGAATTTTAGTTTCTTCTCGAAGATTTATTGGAACCTAAAAAGACAGAAGTGCCACAGAAAAAGAAAAAAGTCCCGAACACTCTATAAATAAGTATCATTATTTATTAATAATATTTTTTTTACATTCAGGAAGTCTCAATTGAACACTATTATTGATCAATTAATGCCGCCCAACGAAATGATTGTTCAAACCATCCGTGCAAAAGCACAGTTCCGAAAGCTCTACGGCATAATGCCAAAAAAACCCCACTTATTTAATTTTTTTTAGTTCTGTCAATTGAACTGCATATACTTTCCGTGTGTCATTGTGTTTAATATGATAAAGAATTAATGACATATTCAAGGTATTTTGTTATAGGATGACATAAAAGCGTACCGAACTGTCTCGCTCGTGAAGCTTGCTTTGCTAGCAAAGCGGTTGGTACGCCGGACTTGTGCGCCTCCGACATTGGTTCGAATCCCGGATCGGCCCAGTGTTTTCCCCTGAGCAATTTGTATTCGTAACAAAATGGAGGCTCGTCCAAGATGATGGTAAAACTTTGTGGCCCAGGGAATAAGCTCACCAAAGTATGACTCCTGGGGTAATTAGTCTTGTTCTGATAGCAGAACGCTCTTAAGAGGTTTGTGTGTTACGGAGTGTTGTGTGTTACGGAGTGACATGAAAGCGGACTGAACTATTTGCTAGCCACCCACATGGGTTCGAATCCCGGATCGGCCCAGGGTTTTCCCCTGAGCAATTTGTATTCGTAACAATTTGTTATACAAGAAAAAACACTTGTTTCTGTAAAATGACACAATGAAAAATATCGCGATACGTATCGCAATATGCTAATACAAATCACGATAAATTGCAATTCGAAAATTGTAGGCGAAATCCATCCTTAATACTTAGTCAAGCTAGCATTTAAGAAATGGAGGCGATTACATCCAACAAAAGAAGTTACAAAGTGGCTGGGTAAAGTTTGCAGAGTTGGCTTATTGATATAATTCGACAAGCAGAAAGGCCATTTTAAAACCGGATTTGATGACCATAAAATAAGTCGTGCGCACAACTTATTTAATCATGTACAAGAGATAATTTATTTAGCTCAAGTTCTTTATGGGGCTCCGAGGTTTATTCACAGGTATGTATCATAGGAATTAAATATACATGACGATTGTTTCAGATTCTGGGTATTATCTAGAAATATATAAGGTAAAACCTACAAGCCATAACTTCAATTATGAATCTCACGAATCGAACGTATATTGCATGCGCGCCTGTTTCGTACAGTAAACATACTTTTCAATTAAATAAGATAGAGTGTTTCAGTAAAAAAGAGAGATAAACGTCCATGGTCTTTCCGTATATGTAAATCCTTTCTCATATTCTATAAAGTGTTCAATACAGCAAATTATAATATTCGTTTTCATAAAGCACTTATACATCACTTTGAAATGGATCCACGTTGTCTAAAAAGAGACATCACCTTCAGAAGAAACTGCCATAATTGTGCAGGGTTTCCTAGAAAACCAAAGGAATCTTAATATCTACTGTGTAATGATGTCGCGACACAAAAACGCTCGTGTAAAAAGAATATACAGACACTATTTGTTCCTTATGCCAAAGTAGATTAACAGGGGCCCAATCACCTATCTGACCTTTAAAAACAATATATAATCCTTTGGAGCTTTTATAAAAAAAATAAGCAAGAAAACGTGGATATCACCGCACAAAGCTGCTTGTTTTGTATATATCAACGTGTTTATAATATATGGGGGGCCGCGAAAATAATCAAAGCAAATTCAATAAGAACATCTGGCGGCAATTCAGATAAGCCAGAGCTTTGCAAATGGCGTTTTACAACGAGTAATCTTACTACATCCGCATATATGCAACCTACCACCTTAGGTTTTTCTCCAGTTTGTCAACATTGCTGTGTTTACAATCATGTTGATTAACAAGTTCATACATTCTTCACGGAAACGTTATAAGAACTTTTTTAAAAACTCCTATCGTTATAAGAACTCCTTACAGTGTAAAAATATTTTGAGTAGGTAATTTTATTCTCAAGATCTTGCAATAATTTACTAGTTTCTTTCGGGGTTCATGATAATGTCACCTCAACATTACAATAATTGCTTAGTCACCGACATTGAAACATTATTTATATGGAAAATGGCTTGATATCTTGCAAATTATTTTTCGGATCAGGCGGTGTTAAGCGCAGCTCAATCATTCATTGTGTTTTGGTTGTCTGTTACAACTAAGAATGAATGAACCATGAATATCTGATCATATTACTTTATGTAATACATACTTTTGTAATTGGAAATAATGCTATCAGAATATATTGGATTTCTCTTAGGCAACGTTTTGCAAAATGTCACAGTTTCAAATACCTCTTAATCATGGATTTTTTTTCCATTTTGCATAACGTTACAGTTTGATCTAGTCAGGCAAAGGTTTATATGCCAGCGTTAACGAGAGGAGCAATCTATTCAGGATGTTCTATACAAAATTCAATTTAACAATTAAGTGTATTGTTTTTTTTAAATATCGTTAACAAAGAAGAGTCCCTTCGTTCTTGATATTCATGAAGTATTTAAAAGATAAGAAATTAACCGAACGTAAAGAGCAGAAAATGTTGGGAAATACTCTTTATTTGAAAAACCTTATGTTAATTGTGTGAATTGTCGTCTGAATTGTTTTTGGTTTGAATGACTTCGTATGATATTCTATATTATTCTGTACTGAAGCAAAAATTATCATATTTAGTACCCTATGAGCTAGATTTATTTAAGGGATGTCGATGGTAAAGAGAATAAAATGTAACAATCATCAAAATAGAAACTTCTTAGGTATCACTTCAGAGTTAAAAAAATGAATAATCTACATATCATGGCGGACAGACGGTAGGGAATCTAAAAGATTAAAATATAATATCACAATCACTTTGACGTGCCGTTGTAATCCTTGAACGCAACAATGTTAACCAATGTAACATTTACCGTTCCTAGGCTTCTGTGTACCGATGGCAAAAGCTTCGTAATCTAACAATTCCGATTCCCAGGTCTATAACCGAAAAAGCAAAGGATCCGCCAGCAGGCTTGTCTATTTATTTCCATATACCCGCAGGGATAAGTAGATGGCTTGAGTCATTAAGGTCCAGGATCATTGTTAGGGGAAAATAGGAAAATGTCACTCAACTTTAAGTTGTTTAAGCCCATTAGTTCCTGCGTCACTTGAGTTGTTAATGGTATTTTTAGGTATTGCGGCCCCCTCAGTTCGACAATGGTTACTTAGGAATCATATAAAATGGTCACCTGTCGGAATGTCGACCCTCTGAAGACCAGCCAAGGTGGTGGTAGTCACTTCAAGGATTGGGTCCTTTTTCATGTCAAGCGCGAAAATGACAACAGCCTGTCTACTTAATACCCCTGGGCCCGTTTCATCACAGTTAACAACGTTCTTGGTCATAAACGTAGTTAAAGGTCTACATGTTAAGTGGCAAGGTTTGAATCCCTTACCTATTTCTATATAAATAGATTCATATTTTGATCTGAACTTTGCTGTGAAATATCAAACTGGGAATACTTTTTAACTTTGTTCCCTGCAGGACCTAACGCGGAGGTCATGCGATCAATTTGTTTTTGACAGCTTTTTTATCTAGAAGATTTCGGTTGATCGCAAATTATTGAACAATGCTTTAGGTCTTGGCCAAACCTATTTCAGATGTCTAGCTGTCCGTTTGTCTCAATAAGTCTGTCTTACGGGTCTCTTTCCCTCTGTTTCTCATTGGACTGTCTCTCCTCGACATTAAACCTACATTTAAGTGTTTTCAAACCAAGAAAAAAAATAATAATCTGATGTTACAGCAGGGAATAATAAAAATAATAAATAATAATCTGGAAAAAAAATCTAGTTAATAATAAACTTGTGGTCTAGTTTGGAAGGTATAGAATGGGTAGATTGTGTATAATGAGTCTTTTCTAATTATACTAAAACCAAGTTCTTACACTTACATGTGTGACTTACAAGTATTTAATATAATTAATGTACAAAATGTGTAGATCTTAGAGGTATATATATATATATATATATATATATATATATATATATATATATATATATATATATATACATAAACCAGGTATTAGGCATTTCGTGAAATGAATAGGCCATAAAACCAGTCATTACACGTAATGCCTGAAAAGTTAAGTCATTTCGTGAAATTCTTGAAATATTCAGTATTCTTGTATATTACCTTCATGCAATTCGAAACGAGAATCGCCGGACATTTACAATAACAGGAAACAATGGCTTCCGTCAGTGGTGTAATTGTAGCCGTAAGGAAATAATGCAAGAAATATTGCCTACATGCAATTCAAGCTGAGGACATTTGACCGTCCTTGGTGTTAGCCAGCAATCATTGTTGTACCTTGGTGGACAATGAGCCTAATTTACTGTTTATATATGTTCCGATGTCTGGTAGAGTTCAGATTCGGGGCGCCCGTGTTCAGAAATGACAGCAGTATTTTAATAGATCTGTCGGCCTGGGTCGATACCAGACAGGCCCGTCTGGTTCTAACAAGAGGGAGGGATGTCAAGGTTGTCAGGTGTTTATTACAACTGTCTTTTAGAATCGAGTTTACAGGGGATTTTTCCTCTTCGTGTGCGTATGACTGTCATGCAATGAAGTGCGGTGTCCATACGGTCACTAACTCTGTGAGTTTATCTATATTTGTTGCCACCTAGAACTGGCGACACAATAATTATTTGCACCTTTTCTGTTGGTGTTTTGTATGTAATAATCAATCTAACCAGTAGGCAAGCAAAGCTGGAGGTGGTTAGAAATAATTACCGAATAGTTATGGTAGGAGGAAACAAAATAAGATGCAATTTGTAGAGAAGACAATCTCTGTTACTAATGAGAAATAATTGAAAGAGGAACTTACGTCTAACACAGAAGGGCATCTGAAAAGGTTTATTTACAAAAATTAAGACAAAACAGGATACATGAAGCGTTACCAATCTTAATCTTATCTCGAACTTTAAACTGATGGAAAGATACAAATTGTGACTTATAAGTACGATATCATATAATTTACAACGAGAGATATGACAAAAGATTAATTGAAACAAAGTAGGAATGCTTAATTGCCACAAGGGATCATATTTCATGATCAAGAACAGTTTAGCGTAAATTGCAAGTGTTTTATCTGTTTCGCAATATTAATGAAATCTTACGTCGAAATACCGAAGGTTTTGTTTTAAGCTCTGTGTTTTTGTATCCCTGTAATGTCCTGTTACTCCGTGTGCATTTTGTGAGTGATGGTTATATCAGTAGGGGTCCGTGAAGCCTTGTAGATTCTACTGTTTCTCTTTCAAATTGTGTGTCTGTTTCTGTTTTCCTGTCATTGAAGCAGATGAATTACGATTGGCCAGTCTCGTGGCAACATTGTCACTCTTCGCCTGTTATTATTGCCCCTTCCTGGAGGATATGTGTTCATCCACGTTTGCGTGTATTTGTTCACAACTTTAACCACGCAATCCTGACCGGAATCTCAAGAAATTTTCAGGGCATTTAAAGAATGGGCAATTAGAGATAAAATTATTTTGATGTAGATCCAGTACATGATCTTGATCCAGGATTGTCATCAAGAAATATATACAATTACAGTGTCACATATGCTCGAATTAAAATGGGAATATGGGACATTTAAGTGAAGCCAAACACGGTTTTAGGAGCATTCAAAAATAGGGGACCCCCCCCCCCCCTACCCACACAGTGGAGGCTTGCATTCCTTAGAATCCAGATGTCTAATTCTTACAAGGTTTATGCGAATAGTTATTATAACTAATCAAGACACTCTCTATGGCTCAGATGGTGGTGCTCGGTAGTATAGAGAGGTGAAAAAAACCTGAAACCCGGAGAAGACCACCGGCTTGGGCAGGCAGGTACAACCCAATCGGGATAGAACCCAGGTCGTCAGCAGAGAGAGCCGAGTGGTTTATCCCACGACTGACATTTATACATAATTCCCTTGTACCTTATTCCCAACTGATCAAAGAACAGGCGATACATTTCCAAGCCACTTGCAGCCAAAAGTCTTGTTGATATAATACAGCATAATTCCGTAACATTTACCAATACAGTCAGGTAAATCACGCACTGGTGGAGAAAATAATAAGATTACCTTCAGGCGAATGTAAATGATATTTATAAAACATTGCGTGAGGACTGGTCCTTATAATGGATACAGGTACTATATGGGCCTCGTGTTACCAGCTTTATTCAAATTACAATCTGTACCTCCACCTGGTCTCTCCTCTATAGATAAATGTTTCTTACTTTTTTCTACTGTAATATTTGATTAGTTTCAGCTTAGGGCATCTGTCCTTCCGTTTAAACTCCAAATTTGAAGAGATATTGAAACGCTGTCCCCGAGTTGTGGGCAATCGTTTTTGTACAGAGTGCCTGACAATATGTGTGCATGCAAGTATAGTTTAATCTTTTACCGAAATCCTCTGGAACGCCTGCAGCTACAAGCTCCAAATTGTAGTGTAATATGGGTTATATTTCTGGTAAAATTGTATGCAAGCTGTATTTATCAGTTTTCCTAATTAAATGTCATATTCCACTTTTTTCCGGGTAAGGAAGCACATGTAACACTTAACCATCATATAATGGTCACCCATTCTGGTGACAAAGTTAAACAAATAATTGAATAAATTGAGTTGAATTATTAAAGGGACATAATCAGGAGCAATATTATTCCTATCAGTTCAGTTTTCTTATACAAAAATTTCCTAATAAAACCAGTTAGGCACATCGTCTCTTGTCCTCACATACGAAAATTTAATTCCTTGTTATAGCCCTGCATTCGTGTTGGTAAACACAGTCTGTTTACCATAACTAGGCCGCGTGACCGGAGCTCCGATCAAGGGGCAGCTCGCAGTGTTTCAGCCTGCGAGAACATGTTTTACATTTTTTTAGCAAATCAGTCAGGGCATCTCCGGATTGGCACATGTTGTGGCTCCGTGCAGCACACGGCCAAACGCACTTTGTTAATGTTACCACCTGCGATCGCGCCCGGTTCACTGTTTACAGGAGTAAGCAAACGGTGTCAAGGCAATATTTTGGCAGGTTCAGATTTATTTTAAAGGGAAGAAGCTATTTTTTTGTGTTAACTCAACATGTTAAATAGATGATTGGGCCCCTTAAAAAACAGTTCTCTTTACAGAACTTCAGATTTCACTGATCAAAATTTTTCGCAAATTTCAGTTTTTGCAAAAATAATTTAATTGCTGTTACCCAATATCAGCCCTTCTGGGTCCAGTGTTTTTCGATTTAGTGACCCTACAACTAGTTCAGTTGTCAGTGTAAGCTGCACGTGGTGCCACTTATATTGCGCACTTTGCTTGTCAATGGTCTTTTCTGCTTCATCAAATCAGATAATATGAACGCTTAAGCTTTCAGCTTTTAGACTAAGAAGAATTTTTTAAGTGGCATTACTTTAAATTAATTATTTTTAAATCAAGGCTTTTGGAATTTGCTTAACATTAAATTCGAATACTTCTTCTTATATAATGAAATGTCTTCTACCAAGTATTGTTTGGTGACCTATATATTTATGTGGGCTACAGGTGACGCAACTCAGTGGATGAATCCACCCCCCCCCCCCCCCTCCCCCGTTGAGCTGAAACATCTCTCAATTTATCTATTCCTTTTCCCATTTATTCGTAATTAATTTTTATTTTTTATTTCAGATTTCTTTTTATTCCCTTGCAATAAGATTATCCACAGATTATTACTTTCCAATTCATACGCTTAGGGAAGCTTTGTAATTTGTGATTTACTCCATTTCAACAGCGCATCCACATGTTTCTGTAACGAGTATTTCAGTTATTACACTCTTCATTCGAAGCCGGTTAAACACATGACATACGACACATGAATTTTACCAAGAGAAATACTTTTAAAAATGTATGTTATTTTTCAAGTTATAAACATAGATGCACATTTTTGCCATTAACATCAACATAATAATACTGATATTGTTAATATCCTATTTTTTATGAAATATAAAGTTTATATACCCCCAACCCCCATCCCGTTACAATTTCACTGCGATATGCAAAATCATTTTAGAGAATAGTAGTTAAGGAACACAAAATCGTCTTATTTTATGTGACAAGTGCCACAAAATGTCATTTTTATATTGCTTATTTAAAAAATTTGTAGTATCCAATACACCCCCCCCAATGTACTAATAATTACCATGTTAGTCTGTAGTTGAAACGAAGGTAAAGATAAAGAGTTACACCTTTTAGACAGACTAACTAGTAATAAACTAGTTAGTATTTCTAAAAGATGTCACTCCTCTTTTTTTGGACAGTCAATCTTAATATCATAATTATTTTATTTTTATTATTTTATATGTTATGGTGTAAGTTTATAAATGAGCTAAGGGAATATTTGAGTTATACGTAAAACATAAGAAAATTTATCATATCCACTTGCTTAAACATACAGTTGTATTATTTTTTATTTAATATAGATATTTTAGGTTGCGGGCATTCTCTTAATGTTGTATGGGGCAAGTGGTTTACATCTTCAACTGTTTGATTAATTTTGTCTCAGCTAACAGTGCCCAATGTTATTTGCCAAGCCAAAGGAAGTATACGCTCATCGAGCAGCTACAGGTTGCTGCGGTCAAGACCTCAGCCCTGTGCGCTACTTAAGCATGTTCTCTGAGCCAACAGTCGCAGTGCCACGCCAAGCCAAGCAGGGAGCCGTAGAGGGCGCCATCTTCTCTCCTGGGTTGTTGTCCTTGTTAGAAAGCTACAGCATCCACAGCCACAAAGCCAGAAGCAACCCGCATTCCCTCCACCGATCCCAGCAGCGGAGACCCAGCCATGCCATTAAAGAGCCGAACTCGATCCTTATGAACGACCTTACTTCGAGACCCAAAGCCCTTTTACTTGCGATTTCGGTCATTTGGACCGTTTAACCAGTTTCCCGGTTATGCAAGTTTACAAGTTTTTTCGTCATCGGCAACAATGTTATTTGAAACACCCACACTATATATGCCCTTCACGAGTATCATGACATACGTTATACGGTAGCGATGGCAACAAACTGGTGAAACAACTATCGTGAAGCTCTTTCAGCAAAACAGGATCTAGGTATGTGTGTATATATATATATATATATATATATATATATATATATATATTATATATATATATATATATATATATATATGGATAAACGTAGACCTGCATGAAAAAACGAAATACGTAGACCTTTGCGTGGGCACGCGATATGTTTATAATTACCTAAAGATAATTCTTTGATCATTTAATAACAACTTGGCGGCAAGTCCGACGGACCGGGATTTTCAAGTGGCCTTCGACAAACTAGTTATTTTTATACTTTCACAGCAAACACAGCAAACAGCTACCTTAAGTTAACATTTTAAGAAGTACTGATTATAAGGATCAACGACGCTGGGGTCTACATATTCAAAAGTCGAGTGCAAAAACAACTATCATGTCTGGAAACGATTTTTTCTCAAAGCTTTGGATGTTTTGGATCAGCATACTAAAACTTGACTGTTGTTAAGTGGGATGTATACCTGACTTTCCAGAACGTTTGTGAGTTATGTTCTAAGTGTTCTTACTGGCTTAGTTCTTAAACTGTTGCATGAAGAACAGAGAACAGGAGCTGTTGTGTACAAGAAGACTTAATCTTGGTGACAAGGGCTCCAGCCACTATTTACAACCTTTCATCAAAATCTTAAAAAAATAACTCCACCATATTCATCCTATCCTTTAATGTTCCTCAGTGTTATCCAAGCAGATAAGTGTCATTACTGAGCTACAGTGCACAAAGTATTGGGCCCTTCGCAGTACTCTCAATATGTTCTGCTTCGGTTATGATTAACAGTTGTCCTTATATACAATAAAGGACGTATCCAAACTCACACGCATTCATTTGCCTTTTCAAGCGTACAACTGTTATTGAGAACAAAATAAAAAATCCTGATATGAACTACCTGATGTTGGATACTTTTTTTTTCACCCTCTGACTCGAAGAAAATATGAGGTAAATGACTTTCAGGCATGCATAGATCACTAAAATGGCTTTTCTCCTTCTTTTGCGTAGACTTCCGGTACAAGGCTAAATGGCACCGCCATTCAGGTGTAACCAGTCTGTTTATGAATCACTATCGTACGTAGCCCAGCTTGTCATGAACACCCTGCGGCCAAGCCATGTAATAAACAGGAAACGCTTCTTATTCATATATGTATATATTAAAAGCGTTTCCTGTTTGTAATATGGCTTGGCATCAAGGTGTTCCTTACAAGCTTTGCAACGGAAGATAGTGATTCATAAACAGATCGGTGAATGACCTGTCTGCTATATTAGTACAAAAACAATAAGTCAATAATCATACATGTCAAGATGCATCCAACTCTACCCCGCAGATAGATTCTCGCCCGGACGCTGTCCTCGGAGTACTTTCCTGTTAAATCTCAGTGCCCTGACAGGTTTACTTCTCCAAGTTTCTCGAAACTATAGACTGGTACCCCGCTCTATAATGGCTTTCAGCCGATCATAGAAAGACGGTCGTACAACGCCATCTTATGTACTCCCAGTTGCAACTCCTGACTTAGCCGGTAGATTGGTTCCAACTTCAATATGTACGCTCATACCGCTCATGGACACTCACGCCGTCCTGGTTGATTATCCCTGAAAAGCTTCTTGTAGAAAGACTTTCATTTTTCACTTCTAAATTTATCAAGTAGAGAACCATTATAGAGAGGGTACCTATCTACTCGAGACTACTTTTTGGGGCTGCCATTTTGAGTATACACTAAAACCCGGATGACACATGTTGCATGTCAAAATTATGAACTAACCACTAATATTGTTAAATGATATCTGAGTTTTACAGATCTCTCCACATTCAAAATAAGAACACCAGAAACTAATCAAAAGGGGAATTAGGAGTCGTCTTTACCACATGAGATCAGAACATTTACCTTTTTATCTTTTTTTCTTATCTTGATGAATTAATTTGGTCGGTCAACTAGACACACAATAATCGATCTTGCCTCTCAAACTGAGCCGTAAAAAAGATGTTTTAGAGAGGCAGTTGTACCGTTTTGATAATGACACTTTTTTGCAGAAATGACCTGTGTCAGATAGCGACACTGTATTCATAATAACAAAATGGCTTCAACAGCACACCAAATCTGCGAGCTCCCTCTCTAACTGGTTTTCTCATGGTAGCAGACGACTCTCTCCCGTGCACGTGACTTCACCACATGTAGTCTCCTTGCAGATGACAGAGCCGTGCATCTCATTGTAAAACTGTCGATTTCAGGCTCGCTGTCTGGGATTTGGCAGCTGCTGACAACTCGGATCTACTGTCTCCAGTGACTTGGGTATGTTCTGAGGCGTCTTCGGTCAATAACCCAAACATTATAATCCTGTTATATACCCTGATTGCATTTTATGTCCATCTTTTTCATATTAAACTCACGTTATCTGTCGTGCTTCGGCTTCCCGCCATATCTATGTTTTCATCATCTGATATTATTTCTTGAATTTCGTGGAAACGAGCAAATGGAAACATGACTCCCTTAGACTGATATATACTGAAGATGGCTAAGTGTTGCAATTTCAGATTATCCCGCTTCAAATTAAGCTTGCTGAGGAGAAACCGGTTTCGTATGAAATCAATTTCAGATTATCTCGGAGTTATCCAAACCACAATTTCATCCTGTATCCACTATAATATCATACTATCCCCTCAAGAAAACAATGTCCCTTTATTTTCGTGACTTAAAATTATTAAAATTTCTGCTGGATTTCTCTGATCGTGTTGAATATTTGTATATCTTATTTTTTGTCCTACGCTTTGGTGAAGTGTATAACTTAATATAAAAAACATTTTGCGGGTTTTTTTATTATTTTGTTGAACTCTGATTCTGGTTGTTAATCTGGTATCTTCCACATTAATATTTAGTTAATGAGTACTGTTATAAAAATATAAGAATAAGGTCAAGAATAAATCAATTTCAGATTAACATAGCAGATTGTCAGATTGCATATGGCACTAAAAGGGAATGAAGCTCGACGTCTTCATTGTTTTCCAAAAAGGGAAAATAATATTATTACAATCGTTTTTAAACCCCGTGTAAACATTTTCTTCTCTTGCATTTAATTAGGATATTATTTCGGTTTATTAGGACGCAAACCGGAAAACCCAGAGAAAACTGCCTGATTGGAAGGGTAATTACAATTCTCTTAACCACGGCGGGGAGCGAACCCTGGTCGCCAGCGGAGACTTTTACCTCTCGACTGGCCAGTTCTCTTAATAGTACTGATGTCCTTAGTAACACCACTCTTCTGAAGTGGAGGAAAGGAAACCTGACATTTACTTCACCCGGAGTCTGGATAAAAAAAGGAAGAAAAAAAACAAAGATCAAAGTTCATGCATGAGTTCTTTCTTTGTAGACTATCAATAAAATAAGTTTACCAAATAAGGAGGTTGTACTTTGGCGGATAACTAACTAGAGTAACGTTAGATTACGTTCATTAATGCTGTACACGACCCTATACATATAAGAAATCTTATCAAGTTTAAAAACTCGATCTAAGTTTTATTGATGGCTCAGGCGTCGAATGCATTTCCTCGAGTAAATTGAACCCCGGCGCAATGTCAGCGAACTTCCTTTCAACCTACATATGCAATTCTTTATAGTTTTTTTTATTCGTTGGAATTTTCAAGTAGATTATCATACTTCAAACGGATATGAAAGAAAAGAATTTCATTTACCTGTTTTACGTTATATGTATTTCGTTGCAGACAAAAATATTAATTGTGTAAAAGGAGCTGCAATGAAATACTTTTCATATTTACCAAGCATTAACTGAAGGTGTGCTCAGAAGAATATACCATTGGCCAATTACAATTCTTCCTTAATCATTTACACAAACGACTGGGTTTATGAGGTATAACATATTGTAGGTGATTAAGGAAGACTGACACCCCCGTCATAATTGTATTCATGTATACTGCCACCCCCCCCCCCCCCCCCCCCGCCAGAGGTTGTCTCTGCTCTCGTGAGTCCGAGTCCGCGGAGCGTGGGATATTGCATGACACGCAATAAAGAAACATTTATTTAACAAACGTATCCCATTGCAGTGTAATATCACCCTTTGTAGTATCCTGCTTTGCAATATTAACGTCTGAATCTATCTTATTTATAATCTTTGTTTTTTTTTATCAGAGAGACAGTAAGAATTTCAAAGAAGCCTTATCTAGTTGCATAAAAAATAGCTGTGTCCGTCACGTACGTGTGTTTCATCTTATATAGTTTATATCCTCAAATAAACCGTGTATCTTAAATATTAGTCATGACAGTTCAACCTTAAAGCTATTTTTCAAAACCCGGCGTGGCAGCAGGTTAAGTGCTATAATACTTCATTGTATGAGCCATGACGCAGCTGATCCCGAGGTGTTGTTGTGTGTGTAAACAACAGATTAATTGCATCCAACGCACAGAAATACCACACCCGGGCATTATTTGTCATGTTGAGCACCTTGGGCCCAAACAGGTTGTGCGAAGGGATTATGCTTGGATCTAAAGCGTTTCATGAAAGCTTTGTATGTTAGTAAATCTTTACCCAACTATATTTATCTTCTTTAATAGCAAAACTGATATACTTTTGAAACATATTTTCCCAATAGATCGATCAGCAGTGACTGCTATATTGAAAACTTGGTTCTGATTTATGGTACTCACATCTCAATCTAGAAGACAAAACATTTCCTTTATCATTGTTTAGCAATGCCCTGGTTCGATTCTATTTCTTTTTCATGTCACAAAGGCCTCGACGCAGGCTCGTTTTCCCAGAATACAGCAGACCATCGAATGCGTTTCCCCTTGAAAAGTAGCCCGAACATCCAGCATGCATTCATGAATTGAGACCGAACACCTGTGGGAGAGAGTTTCCCCTCTGATTCAACACAACCTCAAACGGGAAAATCATACATAATAAAAGGGGGATGTATGTAAATTACCTTATAATACCCGATAAAAGGTGTTTCCCTCATAGATCTCCATATACTCTCCTAAACCTTTTCAGCATACTTTGCCAGGCTTTCAAGTAGAGCCGATGGAGGTAACAATTATCTGGTTTTCCTTAGAGTAAGTTACAATATTTCCATATATATCCTTCGACAAACCAACCAAATAGGTAAAAAGACAAAAAGCTAAAACAATTGAAATCTTTTAAAGATGTATAAACTGAGAAGGAATGCCAAGATTGCAGCCAAAATTTAGTGGAGGGTGTGCCTGCATGGTGGGGGGGGGGGGGGGGGGGGGTTTAGAGCTCGGGGGTTATAGGTATGTGATAGATCTGAGTCACTACCGTCGGTATAAAAATAAATTAAATGTTAAAATACCATATGAAAATGAATGAATATTTAGATATTTTGAGTTTTCGCCAGTTGGGCTACCTTAACCAAGGAGAACTCATATGAAAGTTATTATTCTTCCCGAGACATGTGATGATCAGTGTGTTCAACATTCCATCGGACAACGACGCTGTTGCCCTAGACATAAATAATAGAAATACCATGAACACAATGCGTGCGTCATTCTATTCTACGGTCATCTCACCGATAATCATAGACTAAAATCACCTATTTAGGACGTTGACAGTCTCGTTTTCCATTATGCTCCCATAGCCTTTCCGCTACCCTTCGCCAAGCACATTCAAGCAATTCATTGAGCTGCCAATTACCATTTAATTAATGTACTGCATGGAGGGCATCGGATATACAGGGACATATTTACACGAAAGTGTGTTGGTTTTGCTAATAAGGCCTCATCGTCATTCAGTGTTATATAAGGATGCATTTTTTCAATCCATATCCTATGGTATATGTGTCTCGGGCATTCAAGTCATAACAATCAACAAAGTAACAACAAGAAAATTATAAATGACTTTATATTTGATATTTTGTATACGAATAAAGAATGACCTTACTGAACAAAATCCAGTAAACTGAATATAACTCAGTGGCGTACCTAAGGGGGGGGGGGGGGGGGCCAGGGGCGGTCCGCCCCGGGCGGCACATTTTGAGGGGCGGCATTTCAGGGGTATTTTGTCCCATATTCAAGTATTCCAGGAATTATAAACTAGACAGTGAAACCTACTAAATGATTAGAGAACGATTTGCACAATTAGGGGGGCAGGATTTCGGTGAATTAATATGATGAGTGGCATAAGGAGTTCCTCAAAAAGTACAAATTTGGCTTTTTCCCCATTTCAAGTATTTTAAGGATTATAAACTGGGCAGTTGAATCTACAAAATGATTAGCGAACGATTTGCACAGTTTCGGGGGTGGCATTTCTGGAATTTAGTATAATGAGTGGTATAAGAAGTTGAACAAATTTGGCCTTTTTTGTCCTATTTTCAAGAATTTCAGGGATTATAAATTGGGCAGTGGAACCAACCAAATTATTTGAAGACGATCTCTAAAGAGGCAAGCTATACGCAAAAAGAAATACATATCTGTAGTTATTCATTGTTGGATCTGTTTTAAGTATGAAGAATTTCCATTCTTGAACCCTTGAATACCAGAAATTCCATGATATTTAACAGCCTGAAACAGCTTGAAATGTCCCTTTTCCATGATTCTCCGTACTTTTACATCATGCAGTCACGTTAACACTAACGTGTTTACACTATCGTGTATATAATGAGTATACTACCTTAATGCCTGTGTCTTTTGATTAACCAATATGACTTACGTGAACTTTTATGTAACGTGAATAAAAAAAAAACACCCAGACCTAAAGTTATTTTGTCTTTAAAATATAATTCTATTATGAATCCCCTTGGCCGCTAAGCCACATGTTCAGTATACGTATTAAGTATCAGTTTTATCATTTAGAGTTCAAAACTTAAATAAAGACATATTTACTTGTACTGTTTTTTTTGTTATTAACAGTTTAATGATCCACTACCTACAGACAATTGTTGTATGTTGTGACAAATCATTTGAAGTTAAGTTATAATATATATTTAAATAAAATCATGATTACTTGAAATTTATTAAATAATTTATTGTAAAACAAATAGTCATAAGTTCATAAATAAAACCTCGCAAAGTGCTTAATCTCTATAATTCTAAGATGAATTTGATGTAGCCTTGAATTAAAGTATGCTTTTATCGTTAAGGATATTTCAATAAAACAGTTTGACCAAACATTGAATTTTTTATGTGAAAATATTAAACATGCCCTGCCTACATATATGGGCCTATAACTAATGAAATTACGTGTTTTTAGTAAAGACTAAGTGCCTTGCATGCAGCAGTACCATTAATATCTCAAAAGCTCTATTAAGTGTACCTGCTGTCATATGCGATAACAAGAGGTGGAATTATAGATGTGACAAGGTATTTGTATGCGTTGAGAATGCAAAAACACTCACCAAATAAAGTTTTTTCCATGTTGAGTATAAAGTAATCATGAATCGTGTTAACATGAATGAAAACAGATAAATTTCCCACATTATATGTGTTCACTGCAGTGTAATCTGTTTTTGGTTACAATTTATTTGTTTTATTCCTTTCTGTTCACTTCAAAATGAAATATACTTATTTGAACAAGTGGCAGTGAATTCATCCATATAACCGTGTTGTTCTCAGATACAAGCCTATAACAAGGACATTTGACATGATATGTTTCTAAATGTTATCCAGTTGTGTAATGTTTTGTTAGAGGGGCGGCAATTTCTAACACCGCCCCGGGCGGCAATGAGGCTAGGTACGCCGCTGATATAACTAGTTAAATAGCAGAGTTTAATGGCATAGTTTTGGCACTGAAGAAATATAGCTACAGTCACAAGAATATTGCTAGGATGATGAAGAAAGCAAAAGGCGCTCTATAAGACGTTCGAATAAGGAGTTCTAGGCATAGCTTAACTATCTGTATGGAGGTGCTCAGGTGTTCGGCGTTGAGTGGGCGTGGCTTCTGCTGCTCTGCTTTCAGTTCGGACTTCGCTTCCTGGATTCGGTGCGTGGTGATCTGGAGCTGACCTGGGAAGGCGTCTTGGACCTCTTTGTGCGTGGCTTGGTGTGGCATTCTCAACAATATTCTTACACGTGGCTTCTATTCTTCCCTTTAAAAAATGTAGGAGGCCAAATCACTGGAATCAAAATCTACTCTCCACTTTTGTAATTGGTGAGGGAGCTGGTGCGGGTCCACGTGATCGGCTCGAGCCCCGACCTCACTTTTCTGCTGCTGCTACAAGCACACTGTTCTTCAGCCAAAACAACACATGCATGATCGTCACATAATACGGAGGATGCCAACTGACCTTAAAATAGCGTGTAAATCGCTGATCATCAAATTCTTAAGACTTAGAATCGAGCTCCTGGACAAGGAGGAAGGGATAAGAGAAATCAAGCCGAGTCCATCTCGAGTCCAGCGTAAAAAAACTGTGTGAGTACTAATCAGAGAATATTACAAACAGATTGTATATACCAAGCTTTATGTCTGCATCGGGAGCTAAATGTAATTTGACCTTAAAGTAAATGCCATGTGTAAACTAACATAAAAAATATTTTGGCAATCTCAAAGTTCCACTTTAAATTTTTATATAAAGAGATTTGGACTCGGACTCGAAGAATATGGACTCTGTCGAACCTCAAGGACTCGGACTTGGACTTGGACTCGTGGAGCCCGGATTCGGACTTGCATTCGCACGGTGTGGACTCGACTACATCACTGCTTCCTGTTCATATATATATACCTGATGAAAAAGCTATAAGCTTCGAAAGCTCGTGGTTGAATTAAACAGTTAGTCAACACTAAGGCGTCTTCATTCTGTTATATATATATATATATATATATATATATATATATATATATATATAGATGTATGAATAGCCATGCTGGTTCATTATTTTTCAGATGGAAAGGGTATACACATGCAGAAAAGTGGTTCACAATAATATGTGTCAGGTACGGTTTATATACGGTTGGACGAGAGGTTATTCAAATCTCTATTTTGGTCACCGAATACACGATTTATCGGATGCGCGAACCACTGATAATTATAAATATAATACTTGATTTATAATACGTATAAAACCTATACCCGCGTTTGGAGAACAGTTAAGGAGACGTGTCCTACCAAATAATGTATTTCTACCTGTCAAAGCCTCAGCGGCTGTACCCTCACTGCAGTCACGTGCCCTTGAATTATCTGATCGAAGAAAGGCAATACATTCACTTCTGTATATTTGCCTCCGCCAAGATGATGTGCGTTCATAACAGTGCGTATGTGGTGTGTGTGTTTGTTTGTTCACAACATAACTCACGCCACCATGAACGGATTCTCAAGAATTGTTTAGGGCCTTTCGCGAATGGGTTAATGAAAAATCGATTAGATGTGAATCCTACACTTGATTCTGATTCAGTGACGTCATCATGGAATATTCACAAATGTACAGTCACTTATGCGCGAATCAACCTGGGAATATGATGCAAATAAGTGAATGTAAAAATGGGTTAGGGAGCATCCGACCATATGGATTCCCAACATGGCAGAGTGTTGCATTCCTTAGATCGCAATTATCTATTAGTTTATTTGTAAGTAAGAATAAGGGTGCTCCATTATAATTATATTATATTATATTATATTATTTCATATTATATTATATTATATTATATTATATTATATATATTATATTATATATTATATTATACATAAAGACGGGAGAATTTACACACGATTCGGCGACACATTTAATCAGGTCGTGTTTTTTTTAGTTATAAAGGAAATGAATAAATTCAGGTCATTCATCACAACAATGTAGATTCATTTATAAAAATTGCACTGACGGCGGACATACACAACAAACAGTAGTTCTGCTAGGGCTTTAGTATTTATGTTTGCTGCTAAAATGCGTAAAATAAAAACGTTATTAAATGTACCGACTAACGTAACTCAGTGCCAGTTCTATCACTATATAGTCGGCCAGAGAGTCGTAACTGGTTATATAATTTGCCACAAGGTAGCAGTACCTGTTCTAAGCGATGTGACACAGCAAGAGCATGTTTGATGGCTCTGCCAACAGATGGAATTAATACCTAACTATTGCATCGTCTGGGCCAGTTTAGTTTTAAAGGTAACGTTTAAGGTGGAGGTGGTGTCAGTTTCTCCCTAATTAGCACATTTCTTCAATCGGGCCTGTTCATTCTTTTAGATAAATCAACCAAGCGCTCTGTATTTGCTCGCCGCCTATAACCAGTACCATTCACACACACACACACATATGTATATATATACAATATATGTAACTATGCACACAAAAGCGTTCCTACTATCCTTACACATCTTTGTATATTTTTTTTGCTAAATACACATATAAGTTCCATAATAAATTAAACCTGAATTGATGTATATAATCTTTTACAGGTGTTTTGTCTATCGCTGAATTACTTCTTGAATGCAAAGTCAATTTTTTCAATTACCATTGCTTGACCTTTTTATATAATTCATAAATATGATTAAAGAATCAACAGATGATAAGTCGCAGGCAGAATTAGGGAAAAAGAAAACAGTAGGGCACTGTTGAAAACAACAGGGACTTCATGATTAGTATTATACAGGAGTTTTCCTTCAAGTCAAAGTTCATTTTGTAGACAAATGAGTCTGACCTGTCTACGGCCAAGTTCCGACATTTGGACTATAAGGGCGGCGTTCTAATTTTATCAGACGATTTCATTATTGAAAGACAAACGACCCGACGAAACTGCCAGACCCCTCTGAACAACGTGTGTGGATGGGAAATACCAAACATTGATTAGTATTCACCGGGATTGCGAACTGGTTACCGTAGATGTAAAGGAACGTGTGTATGTATAGCGACAGATCCTGCCGGTGCATATTAGCTGGCCTCGGTCCTTGGCTCGACCAAACAGGCATTTCTTGAACGAGGAAAAAAACTTTGAAAACTGCATTGAAATGTGTCCAAGAGGGGTAACATTATTTTTTAAATTTTACTTTATTTTTGCCTCCGCCAGGAGGATAAGCGTTCATTCCCATTTCGGTGTGTGAGGGTGTGTGTGTGTGTTTGTTCACAGCATAGGAGAATACAGATGAGGCAATCTCGAATGGTATCGCATGGAATTTCCAGGAGGTTTCGGGAAAAGGGCAATGAAGAATTGATTAGAGTTTAGCGTGAAAACGGAACATGGTCCGCATTCAGGAAAGTCATCAAGAAATATTCACAGATGTACAGTCACTTGTGCACGAATGAAACTAGGAATATGGACGAAATAAGTGAATAGCTGAGGTCTGCATTCTTCAGAATGCAGGTTTCTAGTTTAAGGTTCCTTCTTAGTTTTCCTTCATTAATAAAATATATGAGTTTTGCAGACCCACATAATCATTTAGATATATTTGATCATATTTGCAAAAGATATTCGCACAGAAGCACAGAAGTTTTTTTTTTTTCTTTTGTAGAAGCATACTGATCCCCTTATACTGTTATCGCTTTTCATAGATTACACCTATACGAACTTGTGCCGACATCCGAGCTGCCTTAAACAGTATGCTTATTGGATTTTTCCTATCAGTTGCGGCGCATATCGGTTAACGAACGCTGCTACCTCATATTTCCTTAAACTGAAAAAAAAAGAAAAAAAAAAAAATATGCTCACGCCCTGGTTTTTCATCAGGTGTACGGTCCTCTCCATTCTCCTGGTGACGTCACGTCAACTATCTCCGTGGTAAATGTCAGAAAGCGCTGCTCTCCGTCAGCTTTAGGTTTCCAGTTATTCATTTGGTTGATGTTTGACACGGAGCCAATGTCAATATGCCGGGGCGTAGCCGGGATTTACGGGGGGAGGGGGGGGGGGAGGGGGGTAGCACTGTAAAAGCTGGAGACACGTTTCGTGCATTAGATTCAAACGCCTGTTGGCCCCATTTTTTTAAACACGTCACACTATTCTCAACATTTCACTGTAAAATGTGTTTCAAATAGCTGTAAACATATTTCAAATTCAACTTAAGCATGTTTTACTATTACTCACGTTTCAAAGCTTTACCCTGCCACACGGTATTGTTATTTGAAACACGTTTATTTTCACATGTTGGGTATTGAAACATATTTTCCATCAAAACACCTCTAAACACGTTTTAAATACTAATTAATCTGTTTCAACTTGAAACTTCTTTATATCTTGAAACGCCTTTTTTCCCATTTTTTAAACACGTTTTCAATGGTCATTATGCTATTTGCTTTGTATTCACTTTAAACTTTGGTTTAAAATTTGGTTTAATTTCTTCTTGAATTTTCTAGATCTTGCTCTTAGAGTGTACTACATGTGGGTTGTCACATAAGGAATACTTCGAAGTTACAAAGTTATGATTTGTTGAAATCTGAAACTTAAAATATCAGTATCAAACAATATTAAAACAAAATATAATTAGTTTCTTTCAATCTATAACTCTGAACCCCCTTACTTCACTTGCAATACCATACTTGTTTAGATTAGAAATAAAAACTATAAGGTATGAAAACTTTTTGAAAGCCCTATATATAAATTCAATTCTAAAGTGGTTTAAATTAATGTAAGACTCCATAAAGTATACATTACTTTAAACCTGGAACAGTAATCTTTCTTATAGTGTACAATTCTTTGAATTTTTCGTTCATTTTAACATGATTTTGAAACATTAAAAAATCAATTTTTAAAGGTACACTATTTGAAGCCCCCAGTAACTGTGATCCACTTCTTAATGAACTGATACTAAACTGCATGACAATGTCCTAAAGCGTTTTTTTTTTTTGCCTTTTCTCTATCATGATTCTATCTACATAGAAACTGAAATTTTAAGTTTTTATTCAACAATTTATGGAATTAAAAAAAGTTGATTACTGTTACTTGTAGCTTAAAATGGTGTACCTTTAATATATCTATGTATATATAGAGAGAGATCTATTTATGTAATTATGTTTGTATAATGTTTACTGAGGTTCTTTCATTTACTGAGCCTGTAACTTCAATTCATGTTAAACTGAAAATCCAAATTAAATAAAAAAAAGTAGAAATATCTCTAGCAGCATTTTCAATCTTCTCCATCCTCTGCTCAGATGTTTAATAAATTAAAAACTTCAACAGTTAATCACAGCTTATCGATTATCTTTCCGCAAGTCATATTTAAATATATATGTATGCCAAAAATAAGGAATTAAAGCAAAGCCCCCTAAGGTGTATGGAATGAGCATGTTTGCCCTTCTGTGAAAACAGAGGCACTGGAGGGTTCTGGTTCAAACCCTACCAGATCGTGATAAATTTAAAGAGCTTCATAATACCTGAAAAGTTTATTATGGAAGGTGCTAATATAAATTAACCATAACAGGTGAGAATTTCAATCTTTTTATCTTATTATGTAAACCAATGACATCAAACAAAAAATACCTTTATACAGAAATGGGCAGGTCTGCCGGAACATATTGGTATCACGGTTTAGTAAATGGGAGAGACTGCCAGTCTGCTTTGTCACATGAAATGGGTTGAAAATCATAATGGCATGAAAAATCATAATTACTTTACCACTGTTCTCTGTCTGGTTTGAGAAAATGTTGCCATGCAGGGTTTCTTTTTAAGTTGTATTTTCAGAATATTGAGTGAACTAGACATTTTAAATAATTCCTTTTATTGGAATTTTGAATAGATGGGTAATGTCATGTTAAAAACAGAGAAGATTTGTACAATTCCTATGGTATCAAAGGAATGCAAATTTACCCTAAAATGGGTTCATGAGGCAATCAAGGTAAATCAATTAAACTATAATGCAAACTATAAATTATTAACAATTAATAAATACAAATCAATAGTGTAGACTATAAACATATGACTGTCTATATAATATTGGTAAACATATACAAATAAATACTCAGAATAATTTATCTTATTTTTGCACAATGAAAAGCACTTGTACTTAATTACAGACCCCTGTGCATGTACACGAGTGCATTGAAAAATCAGTTACTTGTATTTGTACATTAAAATTCTAAAGTACCCTACTTGTACTGAGGTAGCTTAAACATATTTATTTCAACAGGATTACAAAGTAGCCGATAAGGCTAATGCAAATGAGATGCCTTGAACTTGACTGAAGCCTGTAAATAGGGAAATGCGTAATTTTTTTTCTCACAAATCCCTAAGTGTAATTCCCCTTTTCTGGATATTGTGGATATCTGGAAGGGTATTAGTCCCTCGGTGTAACAGTTAACCCAACCATCAGTTGCCCCTGGGTCCAGTACTTATGGGTGCCTCCTTTGTAAGTAAAATCCTGTTATGACGTCATAACAGTTCTCTCACAGGCCGCCATGTCCATTTATAAATATGGGGTTATGAAAAATGTCACAAAGTCTAGGCTTTCTTCTCAAATCATGTTTAAACTTGTTTGCAGGAAAATCACATCATGTAAATCACATCAATCATATATGAATTTTCCGCTTTCTGCCCCTGGTGCAAAAATATTGGGCTTGTTTGCCTTAACAAACAATCAACGCGAAAAAAAAACAGGTGTACTTAGGCAGTGAAAGAGACTCTTAACTGTATGTACCATGTGGAATATAAAATCTGTAGGTCAAACAGTATCCAAACGCGCCGGAAAGGAGACGGACGGTGACGGACGCAGGGTCATCGCTAAAGTTCAGTTGACATATACTTAGTTATAAGCAGCTGAAAAACAATGATATACATGTATTTGTTTCAAATGTTTGCCATGCATGTTTTCGTCATTTCATGCATTATCAGTCAATAAATGGTTATGACTGAGTGATAATAGAGGTGTTTGGAGTGATCAGCGGTAAATCACCTTTCGTCTGTATGCATCTTCTTCCACTTTGAATATTCGTTGAGCCCATGCTACAACTTCGTTCACTGACCATTCCTTATTTCCTTCCATATCCAATCACAAGTAGTTTTACACTGTAGCCTACTGTAGCTTGTCCTTCAATCTTTTCCGTTAACCGCGCGTTTCCGTCATTTAAGAGTCCATTAAAACACCGAAAATGCCCACCTGTTTGATTTGATTAGGAGCGAAACATGTTTAAAACGTGTGTCAAACATGTTAAAGCATCTCACGACTAAAGAAAATTAAAGTGCCGTACCACATGTTTTAATGATGTATCTATCTAAAACATATTATAAAGTGAGACATCTACTTTGAAACGGCAACTAACCCCCACATATGCAGTGAGTTCAGGAAATCCTGTGGCTGAGGAGTGCACATATACTAGTATATATATATATATATATATATATATATATATATATATATATATATATATATATATATATATGATACAGAAGCAGCCTACCTGTCCT
The DNA here is from genome assembly GCA_026874595.1 of Sipunculus nudus. NCBI lineage: Eukaryota > Metazoa > Annelida > Sipuncula > Golfingiida > Sipunculidae > Sipunculus > Sipunculus nudus. Next base: position 32,582,586 of record CM049306.1, on the reverse strand, counting down.
TGTACCTTTTTTTAAGACTGAAAACAAGAGGAAAATCTATTTTTATGCTTAAATTTTCTTAGCAGCTATAATTGTCTGGGATCTTTCTTATGGGGCTGCATTGCCCATTGGATACGCCCTTATTATGTAGTTTCAGACCAAAGTGTTTGTCAGTGCACACATCATTCAGTCTAGCGGTATTGTTATTCTTCTTCGGAAGTATTTAACTGATTCAATCTTTGTAGAATAATATGCATTCCACCACTTTCTCCTTTACTGCACACGCACCTATAGTCACAAACAGTCTGCTTTAAATCTAAAAATTCAAATATATGTGCAACTTATTATTTTTACAGCATGATTCGAATTTTTTATTTCAAATAATTTGCCTTTTACTAAATAAAGTGATGAATAACATAAATAGATTGTCATAGTTTTCTATCTGAATGACCGATAGAAATGTCGCTTCAACAATTAACTTTGTGGTAGATTACTTTTTCCGGTAACATGTTTATTAGTTAGATAGTGTCAACCACTTTCCCACGTTTGATCAACTCCGCCCAAAACTGCGCCTCCGCTTGGACGCTATGGGGCCAATAACCGTGCGTCCCACACAGATCTCAAGCGTCCCTGAAGTATACTCCCGCTAGTGTCAGGGCTTCAGACACTGTCAATTACATAAATATATTAAATCTGAATGACAGTAGTTTGATGTAGTTTTATGATAAAAAAAACATAAAAACACAATGTATAAACATTCAGCCCAACATGATGAAACCCGTTGTTATTCCAGAGACATGTTTCCTCATAAAATGTAGTAAAATAATAAAGTCAAATGATGACAGGGTCATCGCCTTTTTCTAAGACGATATCGGAATCACGTAAACGAGCCATGATTTGTTTGAACATGGAAACGGTTCACATTATTATACCAAAGAAATTTCTCAACACAAAAAAAGAGAGGCAAAAATCAAGTCTTATCGGTTGTCATGAACTTGCTTTGGGACTGGTTTCCCGACTAATTGGAATGTAGCCATATATATGGTAAATTATATTGTGAAACAGTCGATAGGGATTTATTGCTCTGTGCCTGCCTACTTTTCTAAGTGTGCCGTTCTCTGTTATCGTGTCAAGCCGCGATACCAAACACAGTATCTTCAGTTATATTACCCGAAGAATATTGCACTCGAAATGTACAAAGTATACAGCCAGTACTAACAAATTACCAGTAAAGCTATCCAAGATCCGTTGGTTTAAAAAAAGGGCCGTAGATTTCGTCAAAACAATCCTGAACTTTTATTTTATAAAGCCAGCTATTCGCCTCCTTTTTTTTATTTATTTATGTAATTTCTGACATACTCTGCGTACATATTAATGAACTGTAGGTAATTCCTGTTAAGAAAATTTCTTATAACCCCTCTGCGACGGATAAACGATATTTTTTTCTCTACAAGCTGTTAGTAAACATGGTTTGTTGACAAACACATAAATCGTGTAACCTTTGACGGTTGGTTGCATAAACCAAGTGCGGAAACTTAAAAAAAAAATGACTTGACGCAAGATAAGGGATCATCTTCTTTTTTTAAAGACATCATATACCAGAAAAGGTCCCTTTATTTCTTTGTGTCAAACATCATCCGTTTAATACCGTTTCAACTCTTATTGTCTCAGTTTTATCTGTTATTGTCCTGCTTACACTATTTATATAACACATATAGAGGGTTACAAACCGCGAACTGCTACTATGATCACTCCCAAAGCGTTCATTCGGATTCAACGTAGAAGTCTGTGACTAATGGCCAACAATGTCTCTAAGCAGACAGACTAAATTTAAGTACTCCGGGTACCTGTTGAATTCCATTGTCCTTATCAAGCCTTGGCCTAACAAAAAAATCGAAATTTTTGGGGCTGGTACGTATTTCGCGTAAATGTTAGGAGAAAGCATATAACGGTATCAGTTCTGGTATTAGTTAAAAGAAATCAATGTGCAAACAAAACTTCGTGGCAAGTTATGGTTCCATACCTGAGAAACACGATATTTTATGACCTAAACAGACCAAAATAACAAAAGGGTCACTCAACTAATCAAGGTCATGATCCCAACTTGAACAAGCTACTTGTATATTTATGTAGTCGTCATTTGGTTTTGAGCTGTCGCTCAATTAGATATGTCCCCTTGGCTCCGGCTGTCCGGCCGTAGTAAATCCATGCATTAACCTAGACCTAAGGAATGGAGATACATGCATATGCGACACGCGGGAGAGTAACTGTTTTCAAATGAAGCACCCGTGATTTTATCCTTCCAAAGAAGGTTATCGGATCTTAATATTCAAGCCGTTTGCACATCATTCACAGCAATTTTGAAAAAAAAGGAAATGGCATACTTTTTCATGATATTCATTGAACAGATAATATATATATATATATATATATATATATATATATATAAATAAGTTAATCAATAAATTGATTCCTTACACATGATATATGAATTTATACGCTCAGGTTATATCATAGAGCACTTTGCCTTCAGTGCATTGCAAACATCCTAGAAAGACAAAAAAGTAAAGAAATTTTGTATAAATTTGTATAAATAAATAAAAAAAATAAATAAATATATATATATATATATATAAATATATATATATATATATATATATATATATATATATATATATATATTAAAATCTCGCCTAAGGTCCATCTCAGTATAGCGACCACGATATTTTTTTGCTCTTCATATCATACATTTAACCTTGGAATTGAGGACAGCTCGTTATGCCGTTATACGATTACTTATTGTGGTATCAACTGGTGACCAGAACCTCAATTATGCGACCACTAGCGTAGCGGAGGGTCGGGCCCAAACTTATGTATTACATCAGTAACTAGCTGATAAACCCGGTATACCGGGCTTTTTACTGGGGTTGGGGAGATATATTAACTGAGATATGGAATGTTGGCTCATTTCTTATTCTATAGGTTTTCAGTGGAACATTGTCTCAATAAGATATGTACAAATATTTTTAAATTTATTTTGTGGCGCTCTGTTCGCTGCAAGAAATTCATACCCCGGTATGTTTACCATGAAGAACTGGTCAGTGATGATGTTTATATTGCAAACCGGAATGAGAGGCGGGGGCATTCAGATTTTCGATGATATTTGACTGGTTTCTATGGTTAGACGTATAAAAGAATAGGTTGATGTGAGGAACCCTTTAAATATTAATTAAATGTACGTTGCAAGGAAACTGTTCCTGAAGAAAGAAACAGAAATATGCATACCTCGTAAGTGGCAGAAGCGGACCCAATGGGACTCCACGCAGAGGGTCCGTATCCCATTTTCAGCCGCCGCAACCGTTTTTTTCATCGTATCAGAACAATTTTGAGGCCTGACACACCCGCCAACACAAAACTCAACCCCACCTCACCCCTGGCCATCACAGCCCCTCTCATATCAACGCCGGGTATCGAGCCCGGGGCGTCTGCCGAGACATATACACTAACATATTTGCATGCACCATACAAGGTTATTCTCCGCGTATTTACTTACGTTTTTATATAATACATATGCCTTTCTCAAACATTTTGACTATTGTAAGTATAATATTAATTTATATTTTATTTTCTAAAAAAAGCATATTGAAGATATGTACATATATACGTGTGTGTATATATGTTTATATATATAAATATATATGTATATATATTAATCACATAAAATAATTTCTATTTCGGACGGTCAAAAAGTAATGTTGTTAAGAAACCTATAATGTAATTTATATTAGTCCATCGCCCTGCAGTCAGCTCTGTGATCACATAGGAAGAATTCCTTACTTCCCGGTGGGTAATATAATCTTAAAGTTTAAACGCAATGGTGTCATTCCATATTCTATGGCAATCCGACCCACATGGCACCATTCCGGCCTGATGGTCTTTAATCTTCTTCGTTTAGATCATCGCTAGCCTGTGATCTGCTCACTGATGATGGCCGACCTTGCCAGCGATCCGCGTAATCCAGTGCTCTCGATGGTAGTCGGGTCTTTCATTAAAGCCCATACGATTTGATGAAATAATCCCGATATCTCTGGGTACAGATTAAAGGAGTGAAATCATTATTGCTGGTAGGATTTCATCTACGACACGCATATTTATGTTTTATTTAGATGTAATGTAGAGTCTGGCTTTATTTGGTGAACCTCAGTTGTCAAATACAGACATTATCCCCCGGGGCCACGTGACCTGTTTGGCCTTCTGGGTAATGTATATGCCTTTCAAGGCCGCGGCGGGTCACCCTTTACCGCAGTCACGAGTCCTTGAAATCACTGATAGAATAAAAGCAATACATTCACTTCTAGGGCTAGGTATCGCCCACACATTTCGTATTGGAATATATTGTGATATTTTCGTTATATATATATATATATATATATATATATATATATATCATGCGATTTAGCACAAGGCTGCTCTTCGTACTCTATTAAAATATTAAATTTCCTGCAATAGTCATAAGATGTGAGGAAATATATACCAATGAATACGTCATAGAGCAGACATGCAAATGTTCTAGGACGGACCTCTGACCTAAGGTATATGAGGCCTACTTGAAAATTTTCTCCTAAACATGTAAAGAAACGGTTCCGGCTTACACTTTATACCTGTAATTTATAAACTGTATTCCGATACACAATATGCTAATCACCGTATCGCGATATATCGATAATATCACACAGCTTTATTCATGTCTGTTTACTAGCCTCTGTATATTTGTACCAAGAGGGTACGCGTTCATTACTGATTTATATGTGTTTTATGTGTTTGTTATATATATGTTTGTATATGTTTTTGTATGTTTGATCACAACATTACTAACGCATTCATGAATGGGATCTCATAAAATTTCGAGAATGGGCCAAAGAAGAATTGGTGTTGGTCCGGAACATGATCCGAATTAAGAAATGTCACCAATGAATATTAACAAAGGTACAGTTACTTTTGCTACAGTACGTCTGAAATAAAAAAAAAGTGATGCAAAATGATGCAAAATCGCAGTTATTTTCGAAAAAAAAAATGCAAAAATTGTTCCCCAAAAATCAATAATATCGCCTTTGAAGGCAACATAATTAGATACTTACAATGATACAATACAATTTACAATGAGTAATTATGCCCACGGATTAATTGTCTGAATTATATCCTGAGTTAACACATTAGTGACCTTAGATTCGAATGCAGTAACATTCTATTTTTATCAATGTTTCGGCCTCGAACCCGCCTGGGTCATCCGTGCCGAGGCCGCAAGGCTCGAGACCGAGAGCGAGGTTACTGGTCACGAGTTTTTGCCCTTGAGAGCATGGGAATCATTCTTTGTTAATGCGAACTCGGTTGTCTAATTTGCCACTAAATGTCCTTGTTAGATGTGTTTGGATTACAATATGTACGCAGAATCGGACTCACATGTGTACGTCTCTGGTGCTTCGGGTCGGTTTTATGGGCGTCAGAATATTAACCCCATAATGCACTGCCATTTCTAAATTAAAAAATGGCATAGGTAAAAATAAAGTGAGGGTAATGAAGTCCGTTGAAATATGTCGGATAAGAATTGCTTCAAAGCAAATTACATAAACTTGAGTGTTTTGTTGTAAGAATTTCACGAAATAAGTTATATTTTGTGAAGTGTAAACAGAAATTGTTTCCTTGAAATATAACATATTTTGAATACAAATTTTCAAAGTTGAGATAAGTAGTCCCGGCCATCCCACATGAAGAAGAGGTTGGTTTTGAGAAGAAACGATCTCTGGCGGAACGGTGTAGTAGGGACCTTGGGACCAGCACATTTCTCTTGGTTTTATAAAAGATACAACAGATTTTATTTATTTATTACATGTCAGATATCGGAATGGATCCCTATAAGTTAAAATGATATCAAATGACTGAACGACAATGCTGAACCTGAGTACAAGAGTACCCAGGTGTCATAGTCGCCTCAGATAAGGACACAACTGTTCATTGTAAGTAATGAGATGAGAGCAGCTGGTGTGCTTGATACCAATCTATATATCTCAAGGGCGAATTGGTATTGTGCTTGGAACCAATCTATATATCTCAAGGGCGAATTGGTATTCATTGAAGCCTTGAATATTGACATACACTTCACCGCGTGGCACGTATATCTTGCTCTGTTTGTCCTTGGAGCCATATATGTTTACATATATTTATCATACCTGTGTACATTCATTATATGTAAATGGCTTGTGATTCCTGTGTTTGGTATTATTGATTTACTATGTTATAATTCGGGTTTCCGCGATCACGACCTTTTATCTAGGTGGGCTAAAGAATCCTCTATATCAGGGCACAGAGTTAAACCTGTCTGTCGTATCGCCCATGAAGAAAACATCATGACAGCGAGAAAGCTTTCACGAAGCGGATCCCTCCGCCGCCTGTACCTGTATGCTATCCACTTACGTGCCAAACTTTCATTAACTGATGTCCAATCCTTACACATTAATTAATTGTAATTCACTGAAAAAAGGTAGTTTGGACTACAAACGTAACTTTAAGATATAAAATTATTACCAAATCAATAATACCCAAAAAATTCATTACGAACATTTGGAGATAGTATGTGGTAAAAACAGACAAAGTCAAATGACAATCATTTGTAAATATACTGAGTTAGTAATGCTGAATTTGCCAAGTACCCGAACTGTAATGTTGCCCGGGGTGTCTGAATTCCGGGTACTTGACAAAGGATTAAAATAAAACTAATAGGCATAATTGCACTATTGCAGCCCCAACCCTCCGCGAAGCAGCCAAGCCGACCGTCAGTAAGGCAGGACAATCAACCACATCGCGGAAGCAAGGAGAGAGAGAGGAAAAAGGTGGGGTGGGTGGGGTGCATACTTAACAAAGACGGCCAACTCAGATGATGAACAAAGCCCTCAGTGTCCAAAACCCCTTTGCCAAGACCAAGCGACATATAGCTTTCGTGATTAGCCTTTTTACTCTTCCAAATCTGAAATGGTCCTCGTTGTATATGACAGATGCTTATAAGCAAAGGATATCAGCTCGTGACCACGACAACATTAGGCTTTTCAGACTATGTCTCATTCGCGGCTAGACAGTTTATTGCGTTTAGGTTTTAATTAGCAGAACTTTCAGAAAGATGTATACAGCAGTCTGTGTTTTTTCCCCCACATATTATTTCCAAAAGCCTCTGAAGTAAGCGTTATGACATTATTGTCATTGATCTAACAAAAATCACTCAATCTGCCAAACTGAGGAAAACAGCCTTTTGTTCTTTTTATTCGCCAGTATGCAAGCTTGCATCAAATTATGTCTAACTATCAGATGTGTGATTAATTAGATGAAATTAAAATGTCATGAATTTCAAGCATAGTTAATGTTAATTCAGGTAGAATAGCGACAGAATCCGCACTCTGCCTTTGAACGCATACATCAACACGCGGAGTCTTAATTGTGTCAGAATGCATACTCCATAAACACGTACTTGGATAGAAAATCTACATGGGAAACTGAAACCTGAATATCAACATCATTTTTCCATCGGTTATTTCTGTATTATTACGCTTCTAATAACCTTGACAAAGGTTCAAGGTAACAGTACTAATATAGACACAAGGTAATCTATGAGTTACCAGAAGAATTTTTAGTGATTCTAACGTAATTCTAAGATTTTTGTGTTGTCTTCGTAACACGAAGACAAATTGTTTAGGGGTAATTTCGGCCGATCCGGGATTCGAACCCATAACGGTGGCGCACTAGTCCGGCGTACCAACCGCTTCGCTAAGAAAGCATGCTTCATCAGCGAGACAGTTCGGTCCGCTTTATGTCACCCCGTAACGCACCCCCTCTTAAAAGCGTTCTGCTATCAGAACAAGACTAATTATCCCAGATGTCACACTTTGGTGGGCTTATTTCCTGGGCCACAAAGTTGACCGTCACGTTGCACGAGCCCCCAATTGTTACGAAGACAAATTGTTTAGGGGAAAATACCGGGCCGATCCGGGATTCGAACCCATAACGGTGGCTACAACTCCGGCGTACCAACCGCTTCGCTAGTAAAGCAAGCTTCACTAGCGAGACAGTTCGGTCCGCTTTATTTCACCCCGTAACACTGGATAATGCAACTTATTAAACTTGATCGCCATTGAACACGTACAGGACAGGCCCATATGTTTCGAACAGGAACACAATATAGAACAAAGAGTGAACAGTGGAGGATGTAGTGAAACTCTTACCTAACAGGTTGCATGTTGGGAAACAGGAAAACTATTGCACTCATTCCACTCAGCCTCAAGGTGGAACCATTGACACAGCAGTGCTAGATTCTCACTCAACAGGACTATAATAGGACACATTTTTCTATGCCTTGTCTCAAGAGTCATGTGTTGTGGTGGGACTACATTGGTACAGAAAACTAGTGTCGAAGCATTATTAAAACACAAATATCAGTACTACAAAAATATAATTGGTCCAGTACATTCCTTGAGAGATTAACAAATATTGTGTAACCATTTCAGTTTAGTCAGCCATGACATTCTCACCATTGTCTCAGAAACTTCTATTTCCTGCTAAAAGCATCTACTGGCCTCAGACACGAGAGTTGTTTCTTGAAGATGTCCATGTTCTTGTTGAGAGGGGTACTGATCTGTCCTCCTGCGGGAAACAAAATGGTAGCACTTGCCAGTTTATTTTTGTCAACTTCTTTTTCAGGAAGTCTAATCTTCCTGGTCATGAGAGGGGTGAGCTTGTTGATAATGTTGTCTTCTTGGTGAAATGTAATCATCTGTCCTCCTTGCGGAAGCGACATGGTGGCACAAACTGGATTTTTTTAAGTTCTTCTTTATGCAGGCAGACTCGCTCACATGATTTGTATTGGTCATGAGAGGGGATGACCTTGTTGATGATGTTTGTATACTTGCAGAGAGACAGAGAGAGAGAGAGAGAGAGAGAGAGGGAGAGAGAGGGAGAGAAAGAGAGAGAGTCCTCCGTTCTCCTCACGAAGGCGATATGGTGATACCAGCTGGTTCCTTTTTCAGAGGTCTGACTCATCGTAACCTCCCTGGTCATGAGGGGATTGGGACCGTTAATCCTCTGTCCTCCTACCGGAGGCGACATGGTAGCACTGGTTCATGTTTCAAGTTCATAGTTATTTTCCTGTTCATGGGAAGTCTTTTAGAAGAGATTTCTCAAACTTGCTCTGCATGAATCTCAGTAACACCAGCCAGCTTCATCCCATAATGCTGATCTCTGCCTTGCGTTGACCAACCTTCCTCTTTGTTGAGCCTGATTAGGGGTTAGAATTGCAGATTGCATCAACAGAGTCCCCAAAGTCTTCCGTTTTTAGCTCAGCTGACTGTAAGGCATCTGAGCTATAGCGATCACTCTTTGTCCGGAGTCCGTCTGTCCGTTATCCAGGCACAAATCGTAACCGCTGGACCTAAAATCTTGTAACTTGATACTCTGAGAGGTCCGTGAAAAATCTTCTTAGAAACCAGAAATTAGGTCTCTGTTACCCATATCCTTTGAGCTATGGAGCTCCAAAATACCCCCAAGAATAGTAAAAAATTACATACAAAAACTTCAATATCTTATTAACTACATCACTGATGGTCATGATATTTGGCATTCATATTGATCATGAGATGTTCCACCAGTTCCTTCAGACTGGTGGCGCCACCTGTATTTTTTATTTTTTACAATTTTTTTCTCTATTTTTGAGACCTTTACAAAAGTGAACATCTGTTAACAGTGCACAAATCGTTAAGACTGAACCTAGAATCTTCATTCTTGAAACACTTAGAGACCTATGAAAATTCTCCATGGAAACCAGAAATTAGGTCTCTGTTATCCATATCCTTTAAGCTATGGGGCCCCAAATACCCCCAAGAATAGTCAAAAATTTCATACAAAAACTTCAATATCTCATTAACTACATCACTGATGGTCATGATTTTTTGGCATACATATTGATCATGAGATGTTTCATCAGTTTCTGCAGACTGGTGGCGCCTTCTGTATTTTTCGATTTTTTACGATTTTTTTCTCTATTTTTGAGACCTTTAAAAATGTGAACATCTGTTAACAGGAGTTTGGGTAGGCAAAATGATTTCATATAGGCCTCTCTTTAGTCTATTTGAGGGGACGTGTTTCACTCTTCTTTCACTCGGTTAAAAGAATGACTCAAATAAAGCTGACGTCAAACTGTCGTGATCATTTCTGGGATGGTTACCAAGAGTGACTTCAAAGTCTTGCAGAATGTTATCTTCAGCCTTTTGGTGGTACACATATGTCAAACTTCCGCGACTGACGTGATCCTCGTTTGGTGTGTCCCTGTGTTTTAAAAATCTAGATACATTGTTTAAAATCCACAGTTTAGTGTCACTTTTCGTCATGAGCAGGTATTAATCAAAGATGGTCTGGCTCCTGTCATGTGAGATATTCAAAGTACATTTTAACTGTCTTTATAAGAAGGGACGCCCGGAGAGGGAATCTTTGATTTACTTGATGTTGAGCCTTTGGCTGCTGTATATGGGCTCTAGGTTGGGTGGTTCATAATCCTCCGTATCAGTCTCCTGGAATGGGAAACTTTTTTTATTACAAACATCTTAGTCTTTTCTTTAATCAGAGGGAGTGAGGTAGTTTGCTATAATTAAATCTTAAGTTCTGCGGGAGGGGCTGGTCAAGAACCTGTTCAGCTAGGTGGTGTTACAATTCATCACGATGAACAAAAATGAGGCATTATGAGACGGCAACATTAAAACGGTTCATTATAATGGTCAATATGACCCAGCTTAATTTCCTTTTCAGCAAAGAGAGACGCATTCATAGCAGCTTTCTGGCTGTGATCTAGAATATTTTCAAGGACTGCATCCCCAGCAGGATCTAATTGGCCCACTTCTGTTGCTGCAAAAAAAGGACACAACTGTCAATAGTTTTTTAGGGTATCACTTTGAAGAGGAACAGTTCACCGAAATAGTAATTATGAAAAAAATCTGCAGATCCCTGCAATTACAATATTAATGAACGAGCCATTCGGGTGTTTTCAAATATTTATTCTGGCATTTTAAAACAAAATATGTGTATTTCTATCTCAATAATACAAGCTCTCTTTAACAAATTTGTATTTACTGGATGGCTAGGGCTAAAACGCAATTCAAACAAGACTTTCAGGAAAGGCGCCGTGACAACTGTTTATCCGTTAATAAACTAAACCGATGGCAAACAAATTTTTGTGCATCGATTCGGTAAATAAGTTTCTTTTGAACTCCCAATTATCTCAAGGATTTCATGGGATAATTAAGAGTTGGTGCTTGATTAGTTGGGTCACCATTTTCTGTACTCTTAACCTCTTCCATCAAAGCAGATGGTAATTAACATTGGTTTGGATAGACTGTGCTCCCATATTGATTATGAATATATATCGCGTTAACAAAAAGTGAAACTTAATTTTACTAAATATAGAACTGAAAGAGGACCATTGACTGCACCATCATGGTCCTTCAAACAGAAAAATAGTTAAACCTCAACCTATGTCTCTACCACACGGTTGAAGATCGTATCAAGTAACTTTCTTCCTTGGTAAGTTTCATGTTCAAAACATTTTGTATTGTTTCGAATATTTTCAGTATTCACTGTCAAAAGGCGTCTGGAAGAAGCATTAAATTAAACTAGCGGCCTCCTATTAAAAAATTATCCTTAACTAAAATCTACCTGTAGCATCTGAAATTCGTCATGATGACATACAGGCACACCTGGTAATTACATATATGGTATCCTGTCACAGCCAGTGTATGTATGTAGATTCTGCCAACAAATGTATTTTTTTTGTAAGAGCTGCAACAGAAATACGCAACTGGAAATACGATATTGGGAGATCAGGCGCTTTCAATTCAAATGAAAAAGCGAACTTCGTCAAAATCGTTGATTTTGCTTTATATGGCAGACTAGTGTCACAAGCTTTTACCCTTTAGGTTGTTTTTGTATCGTTGTAGGCCGCACTGAGACACAATCAATGCACGAGGAAAGCTTCGGTGATACTTTTTAAAACAAAAACGATTACATTCTATATTGTGAAGCAATTTACCTAGCTTTGGCTAATGACAATCCATGAACACATTATATCCATAGAAGCATTGACGGTGTATCCTCATTAAGACTAAGACCGTGTGTCTGACATGTTTATGTGTAACATTCAATAAAGAATTTCTACAGTACCTTGTTTACAATGTAATCGTTTAAAATGTTGGGGAAGATGTGTAGCATGGAAAAGAACATTGAAATGCTCCAATTAGGCGCGAATAAATCTAGAAATAATTGGCCTGCGCAGATCTGTAGCAGCGGAATTACGCGTCGGTCAGGGTATCATATAAATTTAAACGTTTAATGTTATATTTAAAAAATATCTGTCTGGTTTAAACTCCTTATATTATCGAAAGAATTAAATCTACCCTGAAATGCTCGGATCCGCATCATAATTAACTTTTTTATTAATGTACCATAATAAATTACAATAATTTATAGGCAATAACAGCTCATAGGCTATAATTTGGCCCTTGTCCCATCCGTCCAAGAAGTTTTGTGCTAATGATTTCAGTATTTTTAAATAATTATACTAATAAACACACAAATAATCAGAAAAAATTAATTTAATTTAATCAATTTGAAGCCTGTTTTTCCGATTTAAATATCTTTTTTTATAGACTTACAAACTTTTAGAACACAAATAAAACCTCAGACATTTGTGTTAAGTGGCACTTATGACTTTTCTATGTACGATAACTTTTAAAATGAAAATCCAGATAAATGTCTTAATACTTTTTTGTGTGTGTGCAACATTCAGAGCTTTCTGAAAACCCGTTATTTTATATAAACTAAATGATCTCAGAGATAACATATATTTTGATGTCTGGACAAAATAGCTTCTCCTTGGAGCTCTTCCTACTTAATCAAATAATATGCTTTTAGCACGGAATAGTTCTAAATACATGTTTTGTTTGCAAAAGGTATGGGATACAGTTCTTTACCTTAATTTATTTTAGTTTTCCTGAAAAAATAAAACAATAACCTCTGTGGCCAATTGTTACCCCACATTCCCGTAACACACATATTTTATGCACAAGATTCTTATTGCAGTTTTGGCAAGGTTAGGCTAGGGTGAAATCCTGCTTTATAATTTTTTAATGTAGACATGTGCTGTATTGTTTTAGTTTATAGCAATGGAAGGATATACTTTTATGATTTTTTAGTCTTAATATTTGAATTCACATATGTTCCCTAAAAATTATGCAGGCATTTGTGTTTGAGACGAACCGCCTCGACAAATCTCGCCGTATGTGGCAGGCTTAAGAAAAAAAAGTCTTGCAGATTTCAATGTTTAGCAGATTTTAATCGTCGGCCTTGAGGTGGTACAAATATGTCATACTGCGACGTAATCCTTGCTTGGTCGTCCCTGTGTTTTTAAAAGTGTATAGACATTGTTTAAAATCATAGATTTAGTGTCACTTTTTGTCATGAGCCAGTATTAATCAAATATTTCTTGTGCCTGTCATGTGAGTTGTCCAAAGTACATTTTTGCACACCTGTCTTCATCAGAAGGGACGCCCGGAGAGGTAATATTTTCTGCTGTTTGTTGGCTCTGGGTTTTTGTTAGGTGGTTCATCTCCCCAATTCCCCGTTTCATTCTCTTGTAATGAGTTGTATTTTTTATTGCCATCATCTAAGTCTTGACATACACAGATATATTGAGGTAGTATGCTATAATAATAATTTTAGTTATGGGGAGGATCAGGTCAAGAACATGTTTATACTGAACGGTTTCTCATACCATCAAAAGGAACACAAAGTGAAACTTGATTTTACTCAATTTAGATCTGAAACAGGACGAGTAAGGCCAAAAAAAAAATAAAAAGATAGGGTTCTCAGGCACTTTTTTCCAGAAATCAATGCGGGCGGGCGGTATTTTATTTCTGAACTTTTTTTTCATGTTTCGATAAAAATGTCATTTAATCAGGGGAAAGCATGAAAATAACATTTTTTCCCCTGCTAAACAGGTAAAAACACTACACAAGAAAGGAAATCGTATCAAAATTGTCTTATTTTACTACTTGTAGGATGAAAACCAAAATAAAAATGTTTGATGCGGGGGTTAAAGCTGATGCGGGCGGTGCCTGAGAACCATACCTTTTATTTTTTTTACCTAATTGCACGCATCTGTAGGTACTACAAATAAATTGAAAAAAAAATAATTAATAAATAATTTTGTTTAGTACATGGTTGAAGGACTGTTCCGTGCTTAAGAGATTTTTTCTTGTATTTGACATTTCCGATGATTTACGCAGTGAAATGGTGTCTGTAAAGAAGCAGCACATTCACATTTAACTGTAGCTCCCTCTTCAAAAATGATCCTATCTGACATCCTTCATGATGAAACCAAGGCAATAGTGAATACAATTACGGCGGCATTTTGCCGTATTTCAGAGTGCACGTTAGTAAATATTACAAAATAAAATACAGTATCTCTCGCAACAGCAAAAACAGAAATACGAAACAAGTATAAGACAATTTCAGGCCCGTTCAATTGATACCAAGGGTGAAATTAGCCAAATTTGAAGATTCAACCTTTTCTAAACAATATCCTAGATGCTCTTTGTAAGTTCTGAACCACACTACGACACCATCAACGCATGACAAAAACGGTTATGTTCAAGAATGCTCATAATTATCTCGTGGTCATGGCCATCCAAGTCTCGAACCCATGACAGTCAGATGAGCATGCAAAATCACTTAGTCATAATAAAAATTTAAATGTGATACAGCAGTGTCTTTATAGCTGTTAAACATCAAATGAAAATTCCAGCAGTTCCTTGTTTGCACTGAAATATAGTGAAATGCTTAATAAATGATTAACTCGGCAATAAAAAGGGCACCTCAACATGCCAAGAGAGTGTGGCATGCACAACAGAAGCAGAAGAGATAAGGCGGGGTCACGTGTCGACCAGTATGCCAAACTAAGGTCGGATACATCTAAATGTGATATGGACTTGTCTAATTGAAACTCCTTATATTAGGGAAATTTAAAATATTTCAAAATTATTAGAGCTGCCCTGTTATGCTTGGATCCGCAATATAATTTAATGATTGATTAATGCACCATAATAATAGCAAATACCAGCTCCTAGCCTAGAATTTGGCCCATGTCCCACCGATCCAAAAAGTTTCGTGCACATGAGTTCAGTATTTTTGAATTATTATTCTAATTGACAAAAATTAATCAGAAGTGGATGAAAACATAACCTTCTCGGAGGAGTTAAGAGTTATTATTTGGTACATTACTTTTAGAGAAACCAAAAACATTGCCGCATTTTAAAGTAATTTATTTGAATCTATTTCAATTTTTTTTTTTTTTACATGTATCTTTTGTGGACTTACACGCTTTTCAGTACACTAATAAAACCTTAGACATTTGTGTCAAGTTTCACTGATGACTTTTCTATGAACGATAACTTTAAATAATGGTGGCGTCTCCTGTAACAATACGAAGTCCACAAACTAGAACTTTGCAAAATGGGCGTCTAGACAATCCAATTAAATCTCTTAATCCTTTTTTGTGTGTGCGTCATTCAGAACTTTTTAAAGCACATTATCATTTATAACTCAATGATCTGAGTGATAACATATTTTTCTGATGTCAAGATAAAATAGATTCTCCTTTAAGCTCTTCTAACTTATAAAAGTAACATACTTTCAGCACGGAATGGTTCTTTATGCATGTTTTCTTAGCAGTTAGTATGGGATACAGTTAGTAACCTTGAACATTTGGGTTTTCCTGGGACAAGTTAGGATAAAATCCAGAACCCCCTTATTCTTTTTCGTAATGTAGACATGTGCTGTTTTCGAGGATCTATTGTTATGAAGTTATTATTCTCAATTTATGAATTCGCAATTCAGTTCCTCTTCAAGTCCTTGTTCAAAGTTCGTTGCAACAGATCATTCTATAATTGATGCATAATCCTGTATATTTTAGTATATATTCAAGAATATACCCTTTTTATAGCCTTTAATGAATGTGTTCGCTTCCATAGTATCTATTAACGCATATGCTGTAAGTATTCGACATTTCACATTTTATTTCATTTATGTATGCAGTTATGCAATACGTTTGTTTAGGTTTCAATTAAAGTGCTTGATCACACATTACTGACGGATAGATCAGCCCAACAGACTTTTTTTTCGGGGTGTCTAACAATCCCTGCAATGTAGACGGACTTTGCTTTGCCAAGCTACCTGTGTGGCGAGTATTTCGTGTCGGTTGTTCAAGGTTAAAAATAAGTAATTTTGTAGTAAATTTGCCATTTTATGTTTACATCTTACGTAAACACTGACGTTTATAGCGATATGCAGACTTGACCGAGGACCCAATGGAAAATCAGTTAATTGTGCTAAAGCATGATCAAGCATGTAATAAAAAAAAAATAACAAAGGGATTAAAATACATAGAGCGGTTGGAGAATATGTTAAAGGTTTTCCGGTAGAGCATTCGCGAGAAAGTAAAAAACAAATCATGGTTTATATAACAGGTTAACAATATGTCTGCTTTTACGTATACACTTTGTCTTTGAGCCCTGTTCCTTCTTGTAGCTTTCCTCAGCCCACTAGGGGATCGTATGCCCAGGTAGAGGTGTGCGATATTTTCGTATATTGGTATATCACGATATGGTGATTCTCATCTGTGGCATCAATATATTTTTTCAAATATCGGTATTTTTCGATATATTGTCAAACGTGATTGAAACTGATTTATTGTGGTAATATTGATGTTTCTGCTACAAATTTAGACAACCAAATGTGTTATGCTTAGAGAAAGGATGAATTTGAAAGCCGCCACCGTGTCTACAGAAAAACCACAGATCGATTAGTAGGAAATGATGTAGTATATGCTTGATAGACTACGTGATCAATGGTACGTTTCAGAAAAAAAAATCTAAATTTTGCTGATGACCATTATGATGACTGCATGTAGCAAATTATTTCATAAAAATAAAACAAAACATGAAAGTGCTGAACACGGTCATAATGATTATTAATCTTGTATTAATATTCCTTATTTACATCTCGTAAGAAATGAACCAAGATCACATGTCAAGTGGATAGTTTAATTGTTCAAGAAATGGCAACCATGAATGTGGCACACATCTATGATTGCTCACACCATCTATCCTTCTTGTGAAACCACAGTCCAGAAAGTTTTTCCAACATATTAAACCTATAAAACACTGATTCGAAATGTTTATTCGAGTACTGTCAACAAAAGGTAAGCGCTTAACTAAATACTTTACCGAGTAATTTTGTCATATTTCCTGTGTGAAATAAACTGATCTTCATATGATTTAATGGTGACAAACACACTTTTTTACTGTAAATTGATACGATGAAATTCATCGCAAAGCGTTACGCAATCTCCTTCCAGATATATAAATATATTGCAATATAAAATTGGAAGCGATACCTAACCCTAGATCCAAGCAGTCGCAATTGGCTCCCAGAAGGTGATTTTATCCACATCTTTTAGTGATGGTTGTCCTAAGGAATGTTAATATAACTATACGAATGAAAACTATGATTTGTTTATGTAATACCATTTTCTCTAGAATTCAGAAGTATAGAGCTTCAAAGACAATTTTTATCTTATCGCCAGACTCGGATTATTCCTAACCACATGCAAATAAAAAAAACAATGAACTTCGGGAGGATTTGTTAATAACTTTTCCTATTTTCATTCGATATGCAGTGTCATAGATACATTTTAAAACAACAATAGAAATAATTTTTTTTTTTTGGGGGGGGGGGGGGGCTCAGGTACACATGTGGGTCAACTACCAAAGTCCTGAACAAGACATGTAAAGCCAGAAAAATATATGATTCTCGGGCATTTTTTTCAGAAACCAGTGCGGGCGGGCAATATTTTATTTTTATCTTTTTTCGGTTTTGTTCGAGAAAAATGTCATATGATCAGGGGATATCATGAAAATAACATAATGTTTTTGCTTAACAAATAAAAGCACTACATACCAGGAAATCTGATCAAAATTGTATTTTTTTTATTTTTTTGAAAGATGAAAATAAAAATGATTTTTTTAATGCGGGTTGGGGGGCCTGAGAACCATACCTTCTATTTATTTTGCTTTTTCCTCACTATATACGGGGAAATGTATATATTGTCACCTCATTTTTTTAGGAAATAAAAAGCTTTGATATTCAATACCAAAATTCTAAGATCAACTTTATTATTCTTTATATTTTTCTAAATAATTTTGCAACTCATTCAGAAAAAAATCGACGCTATATGTTCCATATTATGTGTCTGAAGTGAAGACAATTATAATATTCTTCGAGGGGTGTCTCTACCCGTTCTCCTTCTCATGTCTCATCACATATCCCAATAAACAAGGCCCGTGGCTTAAATGGAGAAATATAATAATTTATTTTATGTATGAAGAGAGGCAAAGGCCTTGTAAATGTAGGGAAATTCTCATCGACAAATAAATGTAATACCTCTTCAATTTAGAAAGGTAAATTCCTCATCAACAAAAAAAAAACGTAAATTATTTCATCGACAAAAAATGGTAATGAAATTATATCATGGACAAGCAGAGGTTCATTATTTCATCGATCTTTAAAGCTAATTTCCTAATAAGCAAATCGAGATTTTCCATCATCAAATAAAGAGGTATCATTTTGCTTGAAACGCTTACTGCCAGTCAGAAGGTTATTCCTTGAGATAACTTCTCTTGAACTTTCCAGCATTAAAACCCCTTGACAACCCTACTCAAACACCCGGAGGGTATGCGTTCATTCCCGTTCGTGTGTGTGTTATTCTTTTTTTCACAACGTAACTCATGCATCCATGCAACATTACTCATGAACAGATTCTCATCCAGCAACATATCATGATTCGGAAGCGTCATCTCAATTATTCACAAACGTACGGTCACTTATGCACGAATGAGCCTGAGAGTATTGGCCAAAAAAAATAAAAATAAATGAAGCACACAAGGTTGAGCGTAATGCGCCGTGCAATGTGGCCTATATCCCCCTCTTCACGTCACGGTCGAGTGCCTGCCATGGCACCTCAGGCTGACGGTGTCCAGTGTGTTGACAGAGCGTTCTTGAAACATACTGTCTTAGTTCCGAGGTTAGTGGATGCACATACCGGTTAGAACCCCCATATGGCGGAGGCATGTATCCATTGAAATGCAGGTTTCCAGTTATATATAAGACAGACAACCCAACTCCTATCTTCTTTTCGTCTTAGACACACACAGTCTGTGACATTAAAATGGATTACACACAGGATTCACAGGCTGAACTGAATTGATGTTGTGCGCTTTGACAACAGATTCCTCAATGTACACCAGTTTAATTGATTTCCGTCTAACTTTGTTACAGTATCTTTTTTGCATCACCTCGTGGCAATCAAGACTAACCATTGTTAATTAGCTTAATTGACCCCCCGCTAATGGTGCCTGCGTGACTAGAACAACCAAATTGATAAGTAGACCTCGCGTTGAACGTGATCTGGTCACTGATCAATTTCTGTTTACTTCCGCATGTGGAGAGTATTGACGTTTCAGTATAATATTTTTTGACCAAACAAAAGAGCAAAAGCTCGCGCAGTTGTTTTCAAGATAAATAAAAATGTTTTTGAGTGAAACATGGGTGTTAAATCAAAACATTTATGAATGTCCTCAAACCATTTATGAATGTCCTCAAACCAAAGTACATTTAATTCACAAATTTTACCGATTCTTTGAAAATATTAACAGCTTGCAGCGTGAAAGACGTTCCTTCCAGTATCTTATCTGTACCAGGAGATCCAAATATACAGTAGATAAGATATGTTGACCATTGCTTAAAAGCAATTATAACTGAGATTAAAGACTAAACACCCTTAAGGGTCCGCTACGTAAAGACAGAAAGATCCTCTATTCGAAACAGGCACCTCAAATTTTTATATTTTACCAACGGTTGGCAGTTGATCATAAAATATCAAACATGTTTCAGAACCCTAACTGACACATAAAAAATTTAAGAAAATCGCTGAGTATTCATAATTCTCGTTTTCAATATATTACAGACATAAATCATTACGTGATATATTTTCAGGCTAAGAAAATTATATTGTTTAGCACATGTAATGACAAATACATTTGGGAGGGTATCAGAGGAGGTTTCCCCTCGAATATTGAGAAATATTTTAATATGTAATGTAAACAGAACATTTTACGGTACTTTTATTCACAAACAAATTTGTGTTTCCACTAATGTTCTCTGACATGCCTCGAAATAAAGTAAACAAATGTTAGCGGGTTAATATTGATTATTTAAATTTCTTCAAAACGTATTGCAACATGTTGATGTCAGTGGTGAAAATGCCATACCTTGTTTATCACTTGCAAAATATTATCTTTCAAAAGTAATTATCGGGGTAAAATAATTGATATGTTGAAGTCTTTTATTAAGCTTGGCATGTATTTTACTGACAGCGCACAAGACCCGGACAGCAGAGTACAAATCTGGAGTTCCAGTAACGGTATCAGCAGAGGAGCCTGCGATCAACACGGTCGACCCCTGCCAAGTCCTAGCGCTCCAACGGCTTCACGAAGGCCGTGCCCCACTCACAGAAAATGCGATGTAGGGGGTTCCTCAGTGTTATGACCCAGTATATTATAAAAACGACATCACTCCCCCTCTCATTATAGAAAACGTTAACGGGGTAAATCACACAGCTGTTAATTAATATCCTCAACTAATGAATAAGGAAGTAATTAACTGTGAATTACTTAATAATCTAATTACTATTAAATTTAAAAGGAAATGAAAATTAATCACAAATGTGTAACCGCTCTTAACGTGACCGGGGGGGGGGGGGGGCTGTATCAGCTCCTGTTAAAGCTAGGTGTCGGGCCTTGGTTTGAGGGTTCTGCCATCATTACTATTAATTAAATTATATATCTAGATGGTCATTTGCATTTACGTCACAATCTGGGCCTCATTAAGAAAGATCGTGTCCTTAGGGATTTCCTCTAGGTTATTAATGGCACCTAATGATTTTTTTTCCAAAGCCTGTGCATAGAAAAATTAGAAAAATAGAAGGCTTTATAACAATTTATCATTCTTATCAGTTAGTTTTGTTCTTCTTCATACACCAATCTGGTCATTGCAAAAACAGTGTCTGGTTTAGTTTTATTCTTTTTACCCAGCACTACAGGCCGTGGCGTTAACGTTTTCAACTGACTCAAAGTTTGGTTCTGTCATATATATATATATATACCTTAGCTGGTGTTTGAATCGACAATCCAAGAGTCTTTAACTCTTAACCGAAGATACTTTTAATCCTACTGTATGGACACTGACAATGATTTTCAAAGTTTACCCACATATTGTTTACTTTTTAAGAAATGACAAAAAAAAACTTTCGTTGAATTTGTTTTTCATGCTTTTTGCTCTTATGGTTGCATATGCAAAGCTTTCCTCGTACAGATACTTTACCGCTGTCCAAACTGCTTATCAAGTTCCACATGACATTAACGTTCAGATATCCTCGAATTTTCTTATGGTTTTACATCACCTAAAGTTCCACATAGAAAGTTAATTTTCCTAGTGCAAGGACTATTAAGTAAATGTATTTACAAAATAAAATATATGCTGTGCCTTAAGCAACTTGTCGCTTTACCCATTCAGCCACCTGCTAGGTATGCTTGTGCGGTACATGAGACAGAGAATAAGGGCAAACAAAGATATAAAATATATATTGTATATCCTCTAATCGTGAGGTATTAAACCTCAATTTCTAAAATAGAAAAGGGTCGGACTAATGACTTTTTTTTAAAACCCAATCTCACATTGACTTACAAAAGTTTCCGAAATTAGATTGGAATAGGTATCGCTATTTCAATACTATATAACCTCCGCAAAGGGTCATGGGTTATGTTTTTGGCGTTGGTTTGTCTGTTCTCAGTCTGTCTGTTAATAACATTACTCAAAAGGTTATTGACGGATTTTAATTAAATTTAAGGATATTTCGGCAATGATACATGGAACAATTGTTCAATGTGGGGTGATCCCGATCACAATCTGGATGCGGATTTTTTCTTAATTCTGCATCTCTGTCAATGCCATAGGCAGTTATGGTCTGCCTGGGCGGAGGTCTGCACTCTCTGAGGGCAAATGTCTAGTCGTCTTTATGTTATTTTTCTATGTCTCTATTTTTCTTCACGTCATACCGATGGACAAGTTGAACCCCAAGTAATCAAAGACATATTCGATAAAAAGAAGCAAACAGCAAATTTGCTCGTTATTTGCTCACTTTTTTTCGCTCAATGATAAAAATTCGATTTAATAAGTACCTTTTTTGAATGAGGCATTAATTCCCCCTTGAAATGGGAAATCAAGCTGATGATGATCAAACTCTAGGTTAATTAATATTATAAGATTCGATGATATCAGAATAAAAAATTGCATTCTAGGGAAAGCAAGCCTCCGTATGTGGGGCTCCCTATTGTGTGATTCTTCCCAACCCGTCTTTGCACACGGAAGCCAGATCATGTGCCGGATCAACACCAATTTATAATCAATTCTTCATTGGCCCATTCTCTTAATGCCCTGACAATTTTATGAGATTCCATTTCTTTTCCTACGTGGATTATGTTGTGACAAACACTGGAACACACACAAACACACACACACGGACGTGGATGAAAGCAATCCTTCCTGGCGGAGGCAATAAGATACGGAGGCTAAGACTTGAACGCTTAATTCAAGTTCCATATGGTATTCCATCAGATAGAGGCTGAGAATATTAAGACTAGCATTAGACAAAGTAAAATATTGGAAAACAATGTTTGATAATACAAATAATTAATTTAAAACATATTTTTTTTTCATACAATTAAAAATGAATGAAATCTTATGAATTACAGAAACACCGAGATTTATTAAAAAAGTCATTAGTTAAATGACTGAAGTACAATTCATTGTCTTTGAAAAGCTTCCATTGAACATAATCTCTACGCGCATTTCTATTCTTACACAGATACTTGATTAAGACCTCAATCTTAACTGAGATATCCTATCTCCGTTAAGCTGTGTTTAATATTTTGTAAAGGAGAGCTTAATCTTACACACATAAATTTATACATAATAATTCTCTTTTTCTTTCTCTCACCCTAAGGTTTAGGATTTTGCAACAATCTGTCTGGTTCAAATTTGTTGATTTCAATTGAAACATCACGGTTTGAGATTTCCAGTATGCTGATTGTAATGGAAAAACAGTTGATTTAAAGGCACAAAGTATCGGGCTATATTTTATCTAAATGGTATAATTACAATCAGGGAGAGAATTAGTGAGCAAAATGTTCATGGTATATGGAGGTTGTATATTTGATATGTAATATTATATCGGAGAATTATTAACCGGCCACTCACGTTTCGAGCCTGGTACAGAGCCCACGGCAAACCCGATACCACACGTTATTTAAGTTTCATACCACTACCGGATTAATACGGCTAATATGCTGATTTAGTACAATGGGCTCAAATCAACCCGGCACCGAGGGTACTCAGTCACGCGACGCCACTGAATGAAATCGACAGGCATCACGGAGCTGCTGACTTTATTTACGAACTGCCCCGGAATGAAACTAACAACAAAGTAGTTTGTTGGATTGCTTTACCTGAGTGAAACTAGAGTTTCTGTACGTGGTTGGCTGTGTTGATAACATGCCTAGCGTGGTAAAATCGTATGAACCTTCCTGTTTGGTGTTGTCTTCGTTATTGTCCTTCTGGCAATAACATCAATAACATATAAATATCAACTGACTATACAAATGGGAGTGCTATCAGTATATATCATAATTACGATCTCCAAAATGTGCAGTTTGTAGCTGTATAAGAGGTCACGATTACCATAGATATGTATAGATCCATTATTTATAGCTCCATCCAGGGACGATGCCAATCTGCAGGGAAATTATAGTGATCACAATGTGAACAGGAAACATTATGGGTTGGAAGAGTTAACCTTGTTTTGCAATTGCGGCGTAAACAAAATTGCATGCAACCCACGATGGCCAATAATAATAATAATAATAATAACAATAATAATAATAATCATGATAATAATAATAATAATAATAATAATAATAACAATAACAATGCTCCCGTGGAAAATCCACGGTTCTATATGATAAATAGTTTTGTAATGAGCTTGTAGGGACTGAATGTTGCATATTTGTGGTTTCGCAGGGACTGTTTTGGTCAAAAGATCTCAAGATTACTTGTGCTAGAATGTCCCAGATTGAAAGCGTCCATTTGTATACATTTCTTCTGCCACTCGCCAGGTGTAACCGGGTCACTGACGCGTAACAATGATTATTTATGAAAGTGTACACTTGAACCCCTGACTCATAAGAAATTTTTTGTGGAGGCTTTTTAGGCTCTGTCTACAAAATCTAGTTTGTTAATAGAATCTCTGTCAGTTTAAAGGTGTACTGGTAATTTGAATGATTTGAATGAAAAAGCTTCACTACCCGTCGAGGGAAGTATTGGGATCAATTGAGATTAGCGTGGACCTGTGACCGCGAATTACACAATAAACTTTGTGCCCAGTGTGCTCGAAACGCAGGCAGGCGTTGAGGACCTTATAACCAAAAGAAAAAGGGGCCCCTATGAGGGGAATATTAAATTATTAATTATGTAGCATAATCCAGCAAAAGAAACAAACTTGTCCAAGAACAGGACACCGACAGTACGTGTGCAGAATTTGGAGAGTCAAATCAGAGCGGAAGCAGGTAAACCGTTGCCTAAAAAAACAACAACGTATTATTTATATGAATAATAATAATAAATGACCTGCTATGGAAGGATTTTTAACTCGGAAACTAATTTAATGTTTCACTTTTTACTTTAATCGAATAAGCTGTCACGACTGTTAAAGATTAAGTAACATGCTCACATTTGATATAAAATTTAAAGATGAATGTCTTGAAATATGATACAACAATGTAACTTAAATACCGCAATTATATAAAAAAAAATACCATAAATGTCTTGAAATCTTACAAAACTATGAAATTAAATTACCTTCGTCAAGAGGTTTCGTGACCTGAACAGTAATCTCCAAAAATCGTGAATATAGAATTTTCTCGTTCCTAAATATAGAATTTTCTGGGCTTCGGGTGAAAAAGCTATAAATTGGTGCTGTGTTTAGAGCCGGTAGGGAGAAGAATACCAGCGGACACGGAGGAGTGTGACTCTCTCGTCAGTTTTTAGGACCTTTCGGATAATTGCAGAACTTACAGATATTCTACGAATTTTATACAGACTTTATATATGGATTGTCTTCAGTTTGCTTTTGGATTATTACCAGAACTTTACTTCTGGATTACAACAGATTATTTTAGAGATTGAATCGGACTATTCTTTAAGAAGATCTACATGAACTGTTCATCCGGATTATTTGTGTTAAAGGACTCTTGTTGAGCTGTGACAGTGATGGTATCCAGAAATCAAAGCCTAGGATCCGAACACTCTGTTGATATACATTTCTTTAAATTTTTATACTGTGTAATTGTGTTGATTTAGTGTATTGTAATGTTAGAATTGTTCTAAGAATAAATTATATTTATATGTTTACAAAACACCACTGACTTCTTTTATTCATTCCCCTAGACATTTCACGTGGCCTAGTGTTACGGAATCTGATTTTTATTTATCTCTGTTACAAAATGCTGGTCACGATTACGTTATCTGTCGTTATTCCGAAACAATATTATGATCAATATTATTATTAAGAAAAAAAATGTGAAATAGAAATAGTGGTTTGATGAAGTCTCACCCACAGAGAAACTTTAATTATAGCGTCCATTGCCCTTGTCACACAAGTAAAAACCATGAATGTGTCTTCTTGGTAAAAGTAGATTTTTTTTTTTTATTTCCTACATTCTTTTGTTTTTCAGTCTCATATTTTTTATTTAATTCTAAGTGGGAAGTGTTCGAATCAAGGTTTTATTCTTCAGTGTCCCGTGCAGTCATGGGCAAGGGCGCTAAAAAACATCAATGCTGCATTGAGAGAGAGTTTTCATCATTTCTGCAACAACCTGAGCGCAGGCTGTTGCAGCGGATTTGAAAAGCCGAAATCGGGAGCCTATTCGTATTACGCCGTGGTACCAAAAGTCAGTGAATCTACGTTTAGTTTGGTTGTGTTCGTTTGAATCAAGCGTGATGACCAGGAAGTCGGTGGGGTTTTCACCTCTCGTGAATGTTTGATCTGGAGCGGATTTTTCCCGAAAATCACAGAAGTTCTTCCTTATACCATGAGGTTGACCAATTGCTGTGCCAACTTGAAATTTTAAACCTGAAAAATGTGTGAAGACATAAAAATTGTTTCCTAAAAATTAATAAAAAGATACTACTTTATGTAATGTTTTTATGTCTTTATTAGCATATCTTCCTTCTTTTCCATATTGTTCTGAAGAAGAAAATATCATATGTTATGAACCTAGTCACCTATTTTGACACACCTAAGTGTAAAAACACTAGTTTTTATTTGTTTTTGGAGGCAACCGCCTCCATTCTTTCTCAGCTGACCAAGCTAAACTGAAAGTCTTCTAAGCTATAGCTATTACTCTTTGTCCGTCATCCATCCGTCTGTCTTTCCGTCCGTCCGTCTGTCTGACCGTTTACACAGCACACATCGTAAAGCTGGACCTAAAAACTTCATCATTTCCTGAAGACTGGTGGCGCTGCCTGTATTTTTACCATAAATTTTTACGCATTTTTTTAATCTATTTTTGAGACCTTCAGAGGAATTTGAAGCAGTCCGACCGTTTATGGGCACAAATCGTAACCGTTTAAACTGTACATCCAGGGAGGCCCTGGCAAATACCCTAGGAAAACTGAAATTAGGTCACCGTAACCTACATGCGCTTAGCCATGAGACTCAAAAGTAGCCCTCAAATATTAAAAAAAATATTTTTACAAAAGCTCCAGTATCTGTATAACCAATAGTGGGGTGTCGATTAGACGATTACATCTATGATTGGTCGTTTTCTCTCAAAATCGATTAAAACGATTGAGTTTTTGCATAATCGATTAAAAACGATTATGTATGCACATGCAAAGAATCAAATGATTTTCAGAGATTTACGAAGACAAAGAAACGAACAGAACCAAAACGAAACCTCTCCTAGCCTTGCAACGATCGCCCGACGGCAATTCGACCTTAGATGCGGGTGGATTGATGGTTTTGCTGTGAATACCTAAATACATGTCACACTGGGGTTAATATTTTAGGTGCTGCTATACAACAGATTTCAAGTCAATTTAGAAAGTACATTAAAAATCCTTTTTTCATTTTTCAATCATCGATTATGATTTTAAAACCAATTTCTACCACGTAAAACTGACGCATTTATTGTCATGTTTCGTTCAATGCATATTGATCATGGAGTGTTTAATCATTTTAAAAAATACTGGTGGCGCCACCTATATTTTTTCTTATTTATACGCATATTTTCTCTATTTTTGCAGACCTATAGATGACGCTGTCCGTTCGTTAACGGGCAAAAATCGTAACCGTTAGACCTAGCAACTTACAACTGGACATCCAGGGAGGTTTTAGGCCCATCTCCTTGGAAACCTGAAATTAAGTCATGGTGACCCATATTTGGCGAACATGATTTTAAGCACCCAATCAGTTATACGGGACACAAATTGTATCCGCTAGGCCTAGAATCTCCGAACGTTACATCCATAGAGGCCCATTAAAAATCTCCCGGGAAACCTAAAATAAGGTCACTATAACCAATATCCTTTGATCTATGGGATAGGAAGTACCCCGTTAAATAATTAAAATATGATGCTAAAGCTCCAGTATCTGAATAACTAATGCATTGATTGTTATGATTCGTTCCATGCATATCGATCATGTAGTGTTTCATAATTTTCTGTAACCTGTTTTTTTTCTATTTTTACGCAATTGTTCTTTATTTTTGAGACCATCAGATGAAGAAGTCTATCCGTTAAATGAGCACAAATTTGAGCCGTTAGACCTAGAAACTTCCAACTGTATATCGAGGGCGGTCAAAGCAATTATGCTTGGAAACCTGAAATTAGGTCATAGTGTACTATATTTTGTGAACTACAAGCTGATGTAATGATTTTAAACACCTGGTCAATCAGACGGGGCACAATTTGTTTCCGCTAGGGCTAGAATCTTTTTACATAACATTCTGGCAGGCCTAGGGTAAATCTGCATGGAAACCTGAAATAAGGTCATGATTTCTAGCACCCTGAAAATCAGATGGGCACAAATTGTATTTGCTAGCCCTAGGTGAAGTCTTTGGCAATCTCCATGGAAAATGAAATTGGCTAATGGTGACCTATATTTTGCGTGCTACTGGCCGAAACTTCTTGGGAAGACTCCACGGAAATCTGACATTAAATCATGGTGACAGGTATTACTGGCCAAAAACATTATAAGAACAAAGACAGTCAGACAATGTACACATCTTTACAGTTGGGCATAGTTTCATTTGTCTTGACATCCAGGGATGTCCTTCAAAAATGTGCATTTTTTTTTAGCTCAGCTGAGTGCAAAAAAAGGCTACATTTCATGGGGATGGCTGGACATATTATCATGAAACTTTTTTCTTCTTGTTGATTTTTAAGAACCTTAATTGCTACAGTTGAATGGGGATACCACCTACACAATTTAGCATTAAAATGATAAAATTCCTTGTGAATGTCTTTTTAGTCAGCTAAGCGTCATGACCCATGGGTCACTTGTTTTCTTGCTGGCTTTACTAGGTATATGTACATGCTCTGTTGAATTCCATTCAAGTTTTGGACTTCGTGAATTGTGTTAGCCAGGCCTGGGGACTACTGCACCTTCGGGCACACGCTTCCTCTAAATTTACATCCTGATGTCATCCAGGTCCGGTGACTCCTGCACCTGCGGGTACTTTCTCCCGACTTCGAGGCGTTGAATCCTTTGCTCCACCGTTAGACCAGTGAAGCACGCTGATTGTGTAGCACTTGATTCATTTGTTAAAAAAGAGTCACCTTTTGAAAAGTGGAGGGAAAACATTTGACAACTAGAGCACCGCCAACACTGCCGACACCGATAGCAGGGTAAATGTTTAGTTATACCTAAAATTATATATCTGAATAGAAACTAAAAAAAAATTAAAAATGTGCATTATTAAGAATGCATACCTTCGCCATGTAGGGATCCCTCATGCGGGATGCTCCCAAAACCGTGTTTGCATTCACTTATTCACCCAACATTCGCAGAATTATTCGTGTATAAGTGAATATTCCTTGTAGACGTTCCTGGATCCGGATCATGTGCCTGATCCACACCAAAAATCTAATTGATTCATCATTGGCCAATTCCCAAAATGTCCTATAATTACATAAGATTCCGTTCATGATTGCGTGATTTATGTTGTGAACAAACACACTCACACACGAAATGGGATTAACACATACTGTCTTGGCAGAGGCACTAATAATCAGTTTTTTTTACAGTTTACCGTTTGAAAGAATGCCAACGTTATGGCCGAATTTGGCAAAACAGACGTTCAAATAACAAGTTATCCAAGCTCTTCCTGTGAGTTAAGTTCACCCGTCTCTTGAAATCAGAAACGCCAATGACAGGAGAATGTATATAAGCATTTCTCTTGGCTTGGAACCCCCCTTTTTCTAAATCCGCCCCTGCCCGACCATCTGCCTGGGAGCGGGATCTCACTAACCTGCAAACCTGCCGCTGCTGTATCGGGGTAACCACCCCTAAGGAAAGAATGACCACTATATTGATCACTTTGAATCCGTGTTTTATGGATCCACAGTTGTGTTACTCCTTTGATACAAGGCAGAGGAGCGAATCGCGATAAAGCCTCTCTGGACAAGACAATGTGAATTCATGCGTATTCATATATCAGTCTGACATGATTTTGTAAGTAAGCTTATATTCGAGAGTTTAAGTCCAGTCAGTTACCTGCCTCTTCTTTTCAATATATGTGATTTTTGGCTTTCTATGGGTACATGTTCATGAATTTTAGGTAATCCCTGTTAAGAAAAAATCTGTCAATATCTCTTTGGTGGATGTATGAGATTTTTCCTACAGGTTGTTAGTAAACAAAGGAATGTTGACAAATAGATAAAAATGTAACCCAAGGTGGTTGGTTGAATGTGTGAGGAAGCTGAAAGACCACCAGTTGCAAAACGCCCTTTCCAAAATTTTGGTTCGTCTGACTTGCCGCCAGATGTCCCTTGAGTGGTTTGAGGTTTGCAAGATTTCGTTAAAGTTTTAACAATAATTAAAATTAATACAATTAACAATAATTATAATCTTTAATGAACATATCCATCGATACGTAAGATTAATTTCTTTACCCGATGGAAAGGAGCGTCTGGTATATGTTTTGAAGCGGTGAACAAGAAATATAAAGAGAAAAGGAATGCAGCTGTGACGGCAACTAGATGGATATTTTTACAGTGTGGAAATAAGGTATATGAGAGGATTCTTTGAGTAATGTTATCTTTAAAAAATACTAGGCTCAATGAAACAACAATACAATAATACAATAATAGCCATATATGTATAGCATCATGAGAAATGGATCTCGATACATATGGAATGGGAAATTTGAATCTTCAGAGCCCTATAAGCTCACTCCATTTAAACTTTTTTGTCGGTCCAGACAATGCTGGCCTTCACTTTCATTGCTACCGAAGAATTACACGAAATACCACGGCCGAATCCGTTGGCTTCTAGCTTTGATGTACAAAGGGAGCTTCCATGGAAAGTATTCGGCCAAGGCAAGGTCAACGCCGGGTCAGCTGCACACCTGTTGTGCGTTGTGACTGCCAGGTCTCGCATATTGTACCTATAATGGTTTAAGATAATACTGATTAAAAAAAAGGGAGAAAATTCGCAGGTAACATGGCAGTAATTGATCTTTAGGGACATACTTATCCTATATTATAATCATTATTATGGTAAATCAATGTATTCTTTGTGAAAACTATGACATTTACTTTACGATTCAGTAGAAAAAGCAACACATCCGAGGCCTTATCGGCAATGGTTGGCCGAGGAGTTCCGATCGAACGCCTGAGGAGGGACATCTTATGGCTAACGGAACAACGATTCTGTTCTGGTAGCCCTGTCCTTGATCTGGTCAACAAGCGTAGTTTATACCAATCAGACGATGGTTGTGGTGTCCTTGTGGAAACCTTAATGATTTTACCAATAACGATCTGGTCAAGTGAAGGTCACGGGAATGGTTGGTTATTGACCTTGATTATTCACTGGTGATCTCTCTGTAGGCCTTCAAGCAGGACATTAGTACTTACTGTCAGAGTCAATAGCGTAGCGTATACATATTTTGACATCCCTATCACACAAAGGGCATCGCATGTATATATATATATTTGTTGAGATTTGCCATATGTCCATTTGGTGAAATTTCCCATGTATATGAATGAATAACTCTAATTTCCCGCAGATTTGGCCATTAACATTTTAATTAACTTGGCTGACTCTTAAGCCCTCTGCCCGATAGCGATGATCCTTTGTCCTCGCTGCTGACCGGCCGCCCCTAAACAAGGCACAAATGCTAATCCGAAAGCCCAGGAAGTTGAAAATTCATACAGGTCCTGAGAGGTCGCGAGTGGAAAACACAACATGGATCACTTTTTAATGTATTGTCAGAAAACGTATTTCAGCACGGAGGAAATTGGAAATGCATATACAGAAGGCCATATTTCTCAAGAAAAGCTTGATGGATTATCAGAAAATGTAGAATGCTACTTGATCATTGAGTAGTAACTGCTGTGGAAGAAAATAAAGGCCTACTGCATATGACCGCTCCCTGCAATCTTTCTATTTTTACGCATTTCTATCGATTTTGATGACAGCCATCAGTGCAAACTTCTTCAGGGCACAAATCACATCAGTTGAACTCAGGAAGTACAGACTCATATGTTGACAGGTCCTGATAGGTTCTCCGAACGAACAAAATAATGTAGAATCTGTGATCAACTTTCTCTGAGTTATGGAGCAAAACAACGTTTTCCGAAGCTAAAAGACTCCTAGGCAGAATTTTCATACAAAATCCGGATTTCTTAAGAATAGCCACGTGGACTATTATAAATTCTGTAAGCTTACTACAATCTGTCTAAGTGAATCTGCCAGGTAGGTATACATATGCTTTAATCCGAGTTGTGTGTGTGTGTGTTAACATCATATCTCATTCAGTCATGAACGGAATTTCATGACATTTTCAAGCCATTTCTTGAATAAGCCAATGAAAAATCGACTTGAGGTTGGTGTGGATCCGGCCATTATCCGGACCCAAGAACGTCACCAAGGAATATTCACAAAGGTATAATTACTAATGCACAAATGAACCTTGCATTCATTGAAATGCAGATTTCTAGTGTAACGTATTTTATTTGGACCATTTATGAAAGATTACAGACCCGTTCGGAAAAAAAAACAAGTGGTCCATGGGTTATGACGCTCAGCTAATTTTGACTGGGTGCTCATTTTTTTAATAATGTTATAGATTGTCTGTGAGAATAGCATGTGGCTAAAGTTACTGAATTGAAAAAATGGACCTGCCCAGGACCCCCCCCCCTGGATTTCACAATAGAGGGTCTCAAGGAATATGGATACAATTTGAACCCTGTCTGTCTGGGTGTTCAAAATCATGTTTCTGGTCCATAGCTAGCAGAATATAGGCCACCATGATCTAATTTCAGGTTTCCAAGGAGAATTGCCAAGGATTCCCTGAATGTCATGTTAGAAGATTCTAGGGCTAATGGATACAATTTGTGCCTTGTCTGTCTGGTTGCTTAAAATCATTTTTCAGCCCATAGGTCACACAATTTAGGTCACAATGACCTAATTCCAGGTTTCGAAGGACACTTGACTAAGACCTCCCTGAATTTTATGTTAAAAGATTCTAGGCCTAATGGATACAATTTGTGCCCTGTCTGACTGTCTGGGTGCTTATATGACATCTTTTCTGATAGGTTGCAAAATATAGGTCATGGTGACCTAATTTCAGATTTCCAAGGACATTGGCTAATGATGTCTCACAATGTTACATTAGAAGATTCTAGGCAGAACGGATACAATGTGTGCCTTGACTGACTGTCTTGGTGCTTATATGACTTTTTTTCCTAAAGGTGGCAAAATATAGGTCATGGTGACCTAATTTCAGGTTCTAAAGGTGATTTGCCTAGGACCTCCCCGGATGTTGCATTAGAAGACTCTAGGCCTAACAGATGCGATTTGTGCCCATCTGACATTCAGGGTCATTCATGTGTTTGACCCATAGGTAACAAAATATAGGTCCTATAATGACCTAATTTAAGGTTTCCAAGGAGATCTGCTCAGAAATTCCCAGGATATTGTGTAAGAAGATTCTAGGCCTCACATATACTATTTGTCCCCATCTGACATTTAATGTGCTTGCAATCGTGTTTTTGGCCCATAGGTCACCAAAAATAGGCCATCATGACCTAATTTCAGGTTTCCAAGGAGATTTGCCTAGGACCACCCTAAATGTCACGATGGATTATTCTAGGCCTTATCGATACAATTTGTGCCCCGCCTGACTGTCTGGATGCTCAAAATCATGTTTTCGGCCCGTAGGTCAAAAAATATAGGTCACCATGACCTAATGTCGGGTTTCAAAAGAGATTTGCCCAGGACCTCCCTGGATGTACAGTTAAAAGTTTCTAGGTCTAACGGTTACGATTTTTGCCCTGTTAACGGACGGACGGCCGGACGGACGCCGGACAAAGGGTGATCGCTAAAGCTCAGATGACTAACAGTCAGCTGAGCAAAAAATTAGGTTACTGTGACATATATTCTCAGTCATAGGGACGGGAAGACATATTTGCTCACTTGACATTGGTTTATCTTTCAGTAATGCATTGGGGGAAAAGAAAAATATTTCAGCTGCAAGACACAAAGTTATAGCTTCGCATTAAGAGATCATGTGATTTCCAAGGATAACTAAATTGAGATCGCGGTAATTTCTGAGTTACATCCAACGGATATGGGCTGAAATATTAATATGGTATTCCAAAATTTTCATGCCGTCTCTGACACTGAACGCATTTGTTATTCTTCCTACTCGGATAGGATACAGATCTCTCATGCAAAAGCGTTGCCACTTGTCTGACGGAACAATAAACACACCATGCTCAGAAACATTCAAGTGGTGCCAAGTCTGCTGTTGAAAGGAGTTTCACAGAATTCGGTCACCAGGTCGGCTTATCCCAAACAATAAGCTGCAGTTCTATTGTGTGGCGGCACGGACCGTTAAGTTTTTATGAGATCTCATTTGAGCTTTAGAGAAATAGCACTGATCTTAAGAGAGCAGTGTAGCTAACTTAAAAGGCGTCGGGATTTCATTAGGCCAACATGATGGATATTCTGGGAATCACGGATCGACAGTATGGTCGTTTGAGGGCCCCTAGGGCACGTGGTAAGTTTTTAAGGGTCAATATTAAATCAAGTCAATATATATTTCTTTATTATACATTTAATAATAGTAATGGGAAAAAACATGTATTGTTAAATATAGTTTACTTTTAAAATGTACTTTATCAAAATATTATTATCTGTGAGATCTGTATGCTGTAATATCGTACCCTGGGTAAGGTAGACCGGCTTTAGGTAATCGACACTTTGAAGGGAGTTTGTTTTGATCTTAAGGTAGTTTCTTTGTCTAGAAACCGCTGTTTCGCTTGGACGTGTGGGGGCCGATAGCTGCTTGAGCGTCTCATATCGATCCCAAGCGTCTATGATGCATAGTCCCGCTTTTCTGAAAGCCCCGAAGACCCTTCGTTTCAATTGTATTCTACAGAAATATTCCTGCAAATGTGATGGGGGAGGGGTGTTTACCTTTGCTACCATAAACAGATGCATATATACTGATGCATATCAAAACTGGACGATATTAACATGTCCTTAGCCATTTCAGTATTTACCCAACGTTAACGAGAGAGAGAGAGAGAGAGAGAGAGAGAGAGAGAGAGAGAGAGACAAGGAAGCCCCCAGAGTACGGCCATATTATAATCTCAGTTAAGAGATAAGTCGAGAAAACATTCTGAAAAGAAGAATTGTATAGAAACAAATTTACCAATAAGCGAGGCATATTTGCCCTCGGTTTGCTGGGTCTCATCAACGTTTAGTGTCCATGCTCCGTTTTTATTCTTGATTAGACCGGAGCAGCAATTGTTTAACGCCCCTGGTATATATTACCGGGAGCAACCTGAAATTGATCTCACATTTCCCGTAAATAGTTAAATTAATTTTAGATTACCCAAAGAGGCAATTTACATCCCGTCTTTGAGATTACTCTCTCAAAACGATTCTTTATGTTTTTTTATTCTAATTACCCATTTCTTAATTTAGAAAGATCTTTGTATCCCTGACACTTGTATATTCTATAATATACCTTTCGCGTGTTTCCTTCAGTTAAAGCATATGATTTATCATTTAGCTAAAACAGTTGAGCAGTGTTGGAGGTCTCGAGACCGGTCTTGGCCCCGAGGCCGTTTTCCGCCGGCCTCGGACTCGGCCTTGCCTTCGGAAGACTGTGACACGGACTCGAGCCTTCCGGCCGAGGCCGGCTCAAGGCCGCAAAAGTTTGACCTTTTTTGTATGCATGCATTTTGGCTAGAATTCAGACACAGAATCTTTGTTGTAGGGGCTCAGTCACTCTGACTTTGTTGGTGGTGACTTGGCCTTGGTCTCAGCCCTGGAAGGTTGTGACTCCGACTCGGCCTTGGCCTCGTACGGTCGTGACTCGAGTGAAACACTGCAGCTTAGAATGAAGGTGAACACTGCGGGGATCATTTCTTGCAAAGTGGGGCCGTGTACCATTTCACAAAGTCTCTCGTGTTGATCTTTGTGACAACGCTTATATCGACTCATTATCGTGACTATATATTCCAAGAAAATGTTGCAATGAGAACGTCCCTATGAATGACTTTATTTCATTGGAAGGTCACAATATGGTGCCAATAAACATCTGAAATTAGGCAATTGATAAAAAATGATATCATAAGAACTATAATTTTCTCAATACATTGAATTAACATTTAAGCGTTCAAAGCTTCCCGATAAAATTTCAAACGAGTTGTCACTTTCAGTTTTCCACGCTTCCACATGTTTTGGTGTCACTGGTTCCTGGATCAATAATTCACCAATGAAAAATCACACAGGCAAAAACATTTATATTTTTTTTCGCTCGAGACGTAGAGGCACCGAGTGAAAAAATAAACGGGGGTTAAAATAGCACCAAGTATTGAACTTTAATTCCAGCCTATTAGGCATTTCAGCAGTTACTTTGTAACTGTAAAGGACAAGTGGTTCGCAAAATTAAAGTTATCGGAGCGGTTTCTTTTGCTCTTCCTCCTGTCAATGCATGCCTTGGTATTCCATTGGCCCACTGGTTGGCATAAACAACATATAGTGTATAACATATCTGACATGACCAGGGGCGTCAATACAGGGGGGATGGGGGTACATGTGCCCCCCCAGCCCACTTTTTTAGCAAGGGGTGGATATTCAATGTAATCATCCTCCCTGCTATTCAGAGAATATTACTTATATATTGGGAATGAAATATAATAATTATTAGAACGTGGGAAATCTGTGGAACCTGTTGTGAGAATAGCTAAAAAAATGTTGTGAATACATTTATGAAATTTGAGATGAGTCGATGTCTCCCACCAAGATTACCTCTGTGACATTGAAACTACATGAAGGTCATCTATTTTCTAACTTGACCTAGCCCTTGATAAGGTGCACAAATGCTGCAAGTTTGGAGACTGAACCACAAATTCTTTTTGAGTAATTGCGTTAACATAATTTTAGAATTATCGCCGCTGTGACCTTCAATTATGCGTCAAGGTCATCCATGTTCGAACTTGACCTCGCCCTTGATAAGGTACATTAATGCTGCCAGTTTAATTTGGTAACTGTACCTGAAATTCTTTACCAATTATTGCGTTAACATCATTTTAGCATCATCGCCACTAAGACCTTGAAAAATGCGTCAAGGTCATCCATGTTCAATCTCGACCTAGCCCTTGATAAGGTTCATCAATGCTGCATGTTTGATGACTGTACCTCAAAATACTTTTCGAGTCAATGTGTTAACAAATGTGTGACGGACGGACGGACCTTCGGCGACGCCTGGGGACAGTTGTAGACTTTGGTTC
Source organism: Sipunculus nudus (assembly GCA_026874595.1). NCBI lineage: Eukaryota > Metazoa > Annelida > Sipuncula > Golfingiida > Sipunculidae > Sipunculus > Sipunculus nudus. The sequence continues at coordinate 32,545,263 of CM049306.1, read as the reverse complement.
CATTTCTGAGTTTATTATGTTTATTATAATTCTAAACCTGGTTTAGATTTAACCTATACTTGAAACATTTAATAACTTATTTTTAAAACCCTATACTTAATTTACATATATATATATATATATATATATATATATATATATATATATATATGTGCGTTTGTATGTGAGAGAGGATGTGTGTGCGCGGAGGTGTGTGTGTGTTCAGTTGTGTGTAGACGTGTGTGTGTTCTTGTGTTAATAAAAAGTCCCAACTAGATTACTCTCCCACGTCCCCCCCCCACCATACCCTTGAAGATAAATTGACGCCACTGGATATGACGGTTAATTGTGTTTGTGCACTGAGAGAACATAATTTATGATAAGCTGGTTTCCTTTGTACAACTTACCAGCAAGTACTGACAGTACCGGTTATCGAACTGGTTGGTTTATCGATCAATGGCTGTGTTAATGGCGAGGAATCTTTCATTCAGAGCTAAGGCGTTTGAAGATTCTAAAGATGGTCCATTGGGTGTCATTTTCTTTCATCAGCGCTTCCTGTGCTGGACTGAGAGTTACGGGGTGGAGTCCCCAGGGGGCGTTATGGGCTCTCATCTCATATATACACTTCCCACTGTTCCCGGACAGGCGGGGCCGCCCGGTCAATGCAGATCAAAGCTCTGACCCCCTGACCCATAAGGCCCGATCATCAGTCAGATGGAACTCAAGACCAGTTACTGTATACAACATGTATGTAACTGTCCTGGAGTCGATGCTATCACAAGCCATGGAAGACAAACTGGATCGATGAAAATGTTGGTAGGGAAAATTAAGTTAATAATAATAATAATACTTATACTGTTAATACTTATAATAATAGTAATACTAATATTAATTGATGATAATAATCGTGATAATAATAATTATATTAATAATAATAATAATTATAATAATATCAATAATAATAATTTCAATAATACAAATAAATTTAATAACTAAATGATAATAATATAATATAATCAATTATTTTATAATTTGATAATAATAAAAAAATAATAAATAATTATTATATAATGATTATAATAATCACCATCATCTTCTCCATTAATCAATCAAACAGTGGACAGTCGAGTGGTAAAACACTCGGCCTTCTCCGCTGGCGACTCGGGTTCAACCCCCGGTGTGGCTATGAGAGTGGGTTGTAGTTGCCCGTCCACGGCCGATGGTTTTCTCCAGGTTCTCCGTATTCCTTCACTCCTAGTGAGTACCGAACGGCATCACCTGAGCCATTGAGAGTGCCTCGATTAGTTATTATAACTATTTGCACAATCCATGTAAGATAAATAAGTTTATATATTATAACAATCATACAATCAGCATTTCGAGTAAAAGTAGTTATAACCAGATTTGTATTCAAGAGTGCGAAGAATAAGACTTTAATGTTTATACACAGAGCCATGCTCCAGTAACAAGTGTTCTCCTAGTGAGTGGCAGAGCAAGCACTGGCCCTAATGCTTACCAATGGGTGGCTTGAACATGGATACAAAAGAATTGCCCTGTGTCTCAATGGAAAAGGAATATTTAAATGAAAAACAAACATGTAATGGTGAGTTTAATAAAGTTTAATCAAAATCTGTTTATCATGTTTTGCTGTTAGTTGCTAGTAGACAAACCAACCAACGAACCGAGGGAATCGCATTATACCTTCGCCTCCCAGCGGAAGTATAATAATAGTAATAGTAATAATAATACCTTGATGCACCCGTTGTTAATCCACGGTTCTATAAAATAAATATTTAGTTCCGTATTAAGCTGGTTGGGACTGAATATCGCATATTTTATCCTGGGCTTCCGTAAGGTCTTTTCCCCCATGGTGTTCACTATAAGATATATAAAAATTACTTGTGCTAGAATTCTCCAGGAAACCCCTTCCCATATAAAAAGCCAGCAAAATATGGCAAATTATGCTATTCATCAATTCACACAAAGTAATATGTTTTTGAAGAGGCGTGAGGCATGCATTTCTAGGGTCTACGAATTTTAAGTGAATTTTTTAAATGGTAAACAACCATCATTGCTAGAGTGATAACAGTATTATAAATATATATATATATATATATATATATTTATATATATAAAACGATTGCATATAGAAGCAATCTACTGTGAAATTAATTTTAAGAAATTAAATGAGTATTGCACAGTGAAAGTTTCAGAAGGATACTTTGTATAAATTATATCTCAGATGACATCACGGAAAATGTTTTTAGTTGTCGATTAAGGCTAGGATTACAGACACGTGGCTGTCGTTGAAGGCTCTTGTACGCGAAAATGCAACGTAAAACTGCAGAAGTGAAAAGACAGGCTCAGACGAATAGATTCAAACAGTACTAAATATTTTTCCTGATCTTTGTTGATTGACTTTGAATAAGTAGGTCTGTTTAGGGAAAACCTTCTGAACAATCCATTAATTTTTGCAGGTAATCCCAATCAACATGATATATATTTTTTTCTGATTACCATTATGACAAGGGACGATTTCTTTGTGTCAGTGTAGAGGCCTCCTATTCGTATGTATTTATTCTGCTACTCGCCATCTGAAATCGGTTATTGAAGCTTGACATTGTCTATACATGAAAAGTAAATACACGAACACATGACTGATAAGAAGATTGTGGCGGAGGTATGTAGGCACTTACTGCAGAATCTGTTTATTAATAGAACCCCTATCATTTTAAAGATGTGGTCTTTGTTGAGCGTTTGAATTAAAATCACTACATCCTTTGGAGAGAGCAAAATTCCTTTAGAGTTGTTATGATCGATATGGAGGGTCAGTGGGGATTATTGTGGACTCGCGAGACGGCGTATTGTACGAAAACTCCGGGTGCGGGCGAAACATCCTTTCAGGCCATGGTCTTAACGGGCCAGCGAGCTCGAAATGCAGGAAATCCTGAAAGCGACTCCCGAAAAAGCGTGACATGCGTGGATGACCTTAAAGCACAAACGAAATAGATTCAATAACGGGGAAAAAATGAAATTATTTTTATGCATCTTAATAGAAAATATTCCCCCAAAAGTCCTTGTCATAAAAGAGCACACCGACGATATGTGTGCAGAATTTAAAGAGTGAAATCAGAGCGGAAACGAGTAAACCATTCTGTAGAAAATACCCAATTGCGTATAAATAATAATAATAAAAATAATAGTAATGATGCTAATAATAATAATAATAATGTCATCATCATTACCACCATTTATAAAATCAAAATTATTCAAAATTTTTAAAATTTAATTAATAATGCAAAATGTTCTATGTTTTATCCGTACTGGTTGAACTCTTGGTGTCGTGCTGGCTTGGGGCGAGATCACGTGTACACCATGGTGTGTAGAGGCACGGCGATGTTTTCTAGAGAATTCCTGAAACGCGTGTTTACTGTTGAGTAGGGTCTTTATAGACTGTTCGAGAAGTGGACAATTCTCGGCTTGGGATGTGAAGGTATATAAAGGGGCTTTTTTTTAGAACAAGAGAGAGCAGAGAAGATTCCAGCGGACGCAAAAGCGTGTGTCAGATTCTAGGACCTTATCCGACTAATGCGGCATTTATAGACTTTCAGAGACTTTCTCCTGGATTTTATGCATTTGGACTTCAGTTTACTTTCTGTGTTGTTGCAAGAATTTTCCACTGGACTGTCATTCTCCGAGAGTTTACATTTAAAAGACTTATCGTGGTGACGATGTTGGTATCCAGGTACTGTGCAAACGAGAGTGTCTTATTGTATGACGCAAAGCATTTGTAAAATGCTGGTGTCAATAATTTAAAACATCTATCTTTAACCATGTTGCCAATCGTTGTAAATACAGTAAATCCTCTCCTAACCACCACCAGGATTAAGTGACCACCGAAAAATAACGATGACTTGTTAATGGTCCTTCTAAGACCTTGCCCGGACGACCACCTCGAACAATAAACTACTTTATATCGAGATTTTCAGGACTCTATGGTGAAATGTGCCATTGTTTGCGACGATGGAGTAATAATTCTCTGCGAAATATTTCTTATTTGGTCCAAAATTAAAACTTTAAGCCTCCCCCGTAGAACATGGCGACTTACAGCTGTTGATTAGTTTATTTCTATATTCATATCGTTGTGGATGGACTTACTTGAGCCAACTGATTGCAGAGAAAAAAAATTCGATATCAATTTTATTTTCTAATTTTGTTTCTTACCCTCTGCTATTTTCTGTCTCGCTAGACCTTTAATGTGGTTAGTTTCCGAAAACTGAGATTTGGGCACAATTATAGGCTAAGGTCACATTATTGCACCTGATATTTATTATCAACCTTGACTTTATCCTCAAGGTCCAACACTCCGTATCGCTCATTTGCGGGTGTGTGTTGGGGCTTCCAGTGATTGCATACATCTAATTTTGTCTGTTGGTGAACCTTTGCCTGTTCGGCTAAAAACTAAACTCACCAACATTTTGCAGCACCAGAAACTTGGGCTGAAACGGGTGGCTAATTTTACCCCCGCCTGGATCCGTCCCTGATATATACTCCTCTCAGAATGTGTCACAAGTTTCACAATGATGAAGTATTGCAGCATTTTCTAAACAGTGTTCACCCTAATTGAGCCTTCACCAGTAGGAAGCAGAAGGCTGATGGAGTTGATGAGTTTGTTTCTATATCAGTATTTGTGCCAACATTTTATGTTGTTTAAGGAGGGGGTGGGGAGGGGTGGTGGTGTTCCAGTGATCGCTCAGCGATAACAAACATCTAATCCTAGGTTTGTAAATGTTTGATTCAATGATGCATACGTATGGCGATTTAGAACTTGATACTGCTTGAGAATCACTGGCGCAAATAGAATATAGATAGCTCATGTTTTCGATGTCGGACTAATCGCGTAAATAACCTATGTGAAGTAGGGGCCTGTTTATTACCCCGTAAGAAATTATTCTTTGGTGCTTTTATATAAAATCTTGTAGTTTCATCCAATTAGGTACACCTGATACATTATATTAAGTCTATTAATGTCGCCAAGATTGATTAAATTTGTCTTGATACTAGAAATATATAATAAACCTATAATTTTGTCACGATCTATTTGTGGGCACAACACAGTAAATCTATGCAAGCACCAACTCAAAGAAAGGCAAGCAATAAAGAATACACCTCTTTGTTATCCAAGCTTATTACAATAGAAAAATGTTTACAAGAAAATGTTTAAAAGAGTTATTAATGAAACTCATGTTAAACTATGTTCAATAACGCCTGCGAAGAATCTATTATAATCAGACGCGACAGAAAATTAAACGACCGAAACATGATTTCGCTGATACCAGCGGATATTCAACCGTGGTGAGTCTGTCAAAATATTGAATTAAAGGGACACATTCCGATATCTAACGGAATTTAATAAAGATAATCTCTTGAACATTAGATAAAAATAGGCGAAAAATCGTCGATCCCGAGATGTTGTCCTGAGACGATTTCCTTATAACCACGTGTTATAAAATGTGGGGGACCCGCCAAAATGGCTGCCGATCGTAATCTAAACACATCCAGCAAGGACATCTAGTGACAGATTTTCTAATGACAATAAATGGTATTGCTTCACACGCTCTCATTAGCAACAACCTGTGTGATGTCAACTAACCTGGGTCACATGGTTTGTCTCTTTGTCAACCTTGGCCCACTACCATGTATGGAGCAATATTTACCTCGGAGAACAGTATGCGACATTGAGAAATAGTGTAAAGAATATGACGCTATTATTCTTAATTATCTTACTCATGCGTGTATCATAAAATTATTTTAGAATATTTTTGAACTATAAAAGACAATATTACATGTTTATATGTTATATGTATGGAATCGCTGAGCTATCGAAGGGGGGAAATTGAAAGAAGGTCCTTCCCCAGAAATGTTTATACAAATACGGATACAGAAATAAACCCATCAACCCCTATAAGTCCTATACCCTACGCTATCAAAATCATCTTATCCTTTATTTGTTAAAAGTTTTTGTACGAGTCGTCATGAACATTAGGTTTAAGTGTATGCGAAATTCATTGTAAAGTAAACCTCGAAATTACTTCCTTTAAGGAACCTGGTTAAATTAGGTTGCATTTGTTTAGGTATTCGGCTACGAGAGGTCAGAAATAGAATTTTGATCAATAGGTTTTAGATTGGTTTCCACATATCCAGAGATTAGTTCAGTAAGAGTTCCTATACAGGAAATAATAGGTCTGCCTGGATTGTCTTTTTTTTGGGGTCTTTTTTATGTGTAAATAAACAAGTCAGTATATCTAAAGGGCGTCATTCTTTATCTTTAATTAATATATATATATATATATATATATATATATATATATATATTTGTCATGGTAAAAATAGGAACACTCCTGTTAAGTAATATTGAGTAAGCACAAACGCAAAACTTAGGAGTACATTGATACGGGTGCCTATGACACTCACCCTTTCTCTAATGTCCTTGTCCCGTCCTCAAAAAATTTAAATGGCACATGAAGAAGAAACGAAGTTTCGTATATCAGGATCGACTGATCACAAGGTGAGCCTCTCAGAAATTTTCTACTAAACCCCAGCTCCCAGCTTCTTCAGTCTGGTATCGTTTGTAAATTTGTAACAACAGGCGTGATTTATTTCTTGTAAATTTTCAGTTGGCCTGAGTTATATAAATAGGGGAAAAATCAATGTGTCGTACACTGACACTGCAAGTCAAGAGGTCCATGTTTGAATAAATAGCCAGGGCAAGATATGTTGACATTTAACTTAGAGGAGGGATTTTCTGTGATAAATGAATGCGATGGCTTCTGACTGATTTACAGCGTCCTAAAATGAGAATGTTTCATATTAAAATAGAATAATTGAATCACCATCCTTAACGGCGGATCAAGGATTTTTAGAGAAGTGGGATCGGGTGATTGGAACTGATCACATAAAAGGACAACAAAACATGCTCTAAATTGAAATCTGCATTTTAATGATTTCAAGCCTCCGGCATGGTGGGAGTCCCTATTATGGGTTGCTCCAAAAACCGTGTTTGCCTTCACTTATTCGGCCCGTATTTCCAGGTTTATTCGTGCATATGTGATATGACATTTGTGAATATTCCTTGATGCTGTTTTCCTTGAAGCCGGATCATGTGCCGAATCCATACCAAAAGCTAATCGATTATTCATAAGCCCATAACAAAAATGCCCTCAAAACTTCAATACCCGTTCATGATTGCGGGAGTTATGTTTTGAACAAACGCACGTACACACGAACGGGGATTAACGCTCATCCTCCTGACACAGGTAATAATAAAACTTAGAAATCAAATGACAGAGTAATAGGCAAAATGCTTACAATTCTATATAATTACTGAAATGAATATAATTGAATATGTTTGGAGCTTCGTAAGATGATCATGAGTGTTTACAAGTTCTGCGAGGAACTGAATTATCCATTACTCCAGTGATCTTGACGTCAGATCGTGCCACTGTCGTCATGCAACTAAATATTTTCTGTATAATTTGAGTTATACAATGGTTAAAAGAAAGCCTACCCAAAACCACTGTGTATTATTTTTTATTTCTTTCGCCACGTATTTTTGTGTATAAATATTAATTTTGTTCCTTGAATTGGACAATGCCCCTAGCTTCAATAAGAGTTTAGTTTCGCTTTTCATTGCAGTCTAATTGAATATTATTGTTGTCGTTTTATTTTCCCTTTTCATCTTTACGGTAGAAACTAAAAAGTCAGTGCCCTAGTTAGAGAGATGCGGATCCTTTTTTTTATAGAATAGGTCCGTATCTTTTAGAATGTGGAAGAACATATAAGCATACGATAAAAATATATATAATATTATTACGCCTTCTTTATTAAAGGTATTAAATGCACAAGACAAGGAATAATAAAGAAATTGTAATGTGCCGTTATGATATCAAAGCAAATGTTTTGAGATTCTGCCAAGATTTCCTCATTTTGCCTTAAAAGGACCTTTATTCAAATATCAGGCATGTTAAATAAACATCAAGTATTACGTCTTCCCCTCAGAATATTATATACAACCCAGTAGTTTGCTAATTCCTGCACACAAGTGGAGACAAGCTTGCATCAGGGCACAAAAACAATAAACACAGAGCGGACGTCACCTGCTAGCCGTTCCGCGCAACTTCACAAATCAGGATTTTTCAAGCGTTAAATCGGTATTCCTCCTGTGATTTTTCTTTTCTGTATCTTTCCCTTGTTTCTGAACTGTCGCGCATGCGCAAGTATGTAACTTTGGTTACACAGTTTGTTTTGGTAAATAAACGCACGAAGACTGTTTACTCACACACAGAACCACAATAATGTGTAAAACAGACAAATGTGAAAGGTAATTCGTGTGCCTGAATGGTTTTGCAGGAAATTTTCGTATTCAGCTAAAATAAACAAAAATAGCCTGAGATAATATACTTACTATTGCAAATGTTTTTGTAACTTTGACAGATCGAACGGGGACTTATACCCAGCATAAAGCTACGCCGGTACCGTTTTTTTTTTTTTTTTTGGACGGCTCTGTGTAGAGACAAGGTACACTGTCAGGGATTCCGAGGTTAACCATCCCATCCAAAGTAAGATTGATTAATTCATATCGAGGAAAACAGTCTCCAAAGATCACATCTATAAGTTAAGCTTCATCTCAATAACCGTTTCTCCATAAAATGAAAGTGAGGCCATTAATCTTTGCTTGGATGAATACACGAGCTTCTGCCAAGTACTCTGCTGGAAGTCATTATCTATTTTACCACACCAAGGAGGAATAGCATTATTAATCATCGGCCAAGCTGGCGTTTCCTCTTCCATAGACAGATTGCCAGCTTAAAATTAGCAAAACATCAGATATATAAGTAACTATAGAAGACAAATATTAAGGTTTTATAATCAGTAGTGCAAATAATGACCGGAAAATCGATGCAGCCTAAACTGGAACAGAGCTGTTAGATTGTCTTCGAATTGCAAGACTAACGCTGAAGTCGCTAAACCCGTACTGACCTTCAGTCTATATATAAGCTGATTGACTTTTAATTGTCGTCATCCAGACGTTCGCCAGGCGTACGTCCGTTGACTGTTACCTTGTGTGCATGATAAATCTCAAAAGAATTAAAGATCAGTGCTTCATTTCTTCAGGATGATGGCGCCACATAAAATGACTTATTTTTTTAATATTTTAATTGCAATTAATATTTTTTCCTTTGTGAGTGGGATATTTAAAAATCAAACATAGGTTCTTCATATTTTAGGGGAGCGTTATATAACTACAACATCTTGGTCAGTTTTGAGGATGGACAACCTTGATTGATTGAATAAGGTCACAGGAGATAATTAAAGTTTATTTCAAACTCAAAATATGGCAATATCACTTACTGGACTTAGTAAAGGACTTTTTGTTAACATTACTCACAGAAACCTTTAATATTTAAGTTTTCTTTAGGAATTAATAGCACAGATGACTTGAATTATGGACTGTTGTAGGGATGTGTACAATTACAGCCGTGTACCACGGGACAAGGCTTCCGTTTTGTAACAATAGTACTATTGGTAACTTAAAACTTGCTCGTAATGCAGTTATCATAAGATGTAAGGAAAGAATAACAATGAATGATTATTTATTTTGACCGTGTTCAGCACTTCTTTCAACGAGCAGACATGCAGATTTTGATCTATGGTATATTATTTACTACTAAACATCCAAAGACACGGTAGCGCCCTGTCATATGACCAACCCATTTGTATGTCTACAGAAACATTGCTTACTACAAAGAAAAATCAGTTATGGGTACGTTTAACGACATATCGAAAAATATCGATATTTGTCAACCTTATCGCTATTCGCATGATGCGAGTCACCGTTTCGCGATATACCGATATATTGATAATATTCTACAGTTCTGTATCACTTCTGTTATGGGACTCTTAAGGTTTTCTTAAGGTTACAGTTCTACAAACATCTCTTGTTCATTTTCTAGAGACATTCAAGCAGATATAAATCTCTTTGGATACAGATGTTCTGTACTTTATACTCTTACGACCCATACACATTGTTCGTATAGGCTGATTAAGTGCGGATCCAGAGTTTAGAAAAAGGAGGGGTCCAACTCTCGAGGACAAATGACAACACTTTGAAAAAGGTCCCGACGTCCGAAAATGGGTGCTTCAGGCCGCAAATATTGGTTTGAAACCCTAAAAAAGGTTGTGGTGGCTGCAAGAAAGAGAGAGGGCGCAGGGGAGGGGATGGGTTTCGGGACCCCATGGACCCCACCCCTGGTTCCGCTTTTTCTTATAGCCTCTGTCAATTTGTCCAGGTTTTCCAGTTAGATACTGATGGCATAAGGATTCTCCCCCTTTTTTGAAAATTTTACTTATATTTAACCTTATAGCTCCATGATCTCTGCACAGTCTATTCGATAATGTCAGTTTGTCACTTGCTGCTTGTAATGTATCCAGCTATCCCTAGCCGTGAATACACGACCCAGTAGGCTTTTATTTAAAACTCTCTTACGAAAGAGGATCAAAATGGCGCTACCTTCATCCCAAGATAGGCATACCGCCAGGCTTCTGGATCATCCCGGGGGACCGACCGAGGGTACTACATACAACCAGACATCTCCGGTCCTCTAGGGAACCATATCACGAAACCGAAAAATTTAAATTTCAGCGAGGGCCGAAACAAAAAAGGAAGGGTCTCTAACCCATCTGATTTATAACTGTCGCTTGAAACGATACCTTTACCCCGTCTTTCTTCAGCATAGATCTTGGACTATTTTTCTCAGTCAGAATTGAAAATTATACAATAGGGAATTCCTAATGCCTGCAAGTGTTAGATTAAATAAAATGTTTATATATATATATATATATATATATATATATATATATTATGGAGAGAGAGAGAGAGAGAGAGAGAGAGAGAGAGAGGTAGAAAGAGATAAAAATATACACACATGCATAAAATCACTTTACAAACAAAGAGCCAGATTTTGCTGACTACATGCTCTATTTTTTGTAACATTTGAAATTACCTAATGTTAAGCATTTACGTCGATCGCATGTTTCTCCATGGGAACATCAGTCTATCGAGTATATAAAATCCAAACATGGTTGATAAAAGTACATTTTGCCATCTTCAAGGACGCTACCAACTAAGATTTTTTTTAGAGTTTTTTTTATTCATCGAATTTAATATGTAATTCGTGGATATTCCTTTGACTGGGGTTCTGTCTTGAGAAAGCGTTCTTTCATTTTGACCACCGTGCGCATCAACGATAATTCCCCCCTATGGAATCCCAAACAGCTATCCGGAAAGAAGAACACGCGGTTTGGGAGTCTCTCAGTGAGCTCTACAGTCGCTCTAGAGCGCACGGCTGAACTTTGTGTTTTAACTAATTCAGCGATGGAAACTCAAATCCCAGTGTTGCCGGTAAGTCCAAGGTATTCAGATCCCCTTAAAAATGTATTGATTGTTTTTCTTATTAACTAGAAAGTATTCAAAGTTGTGTGCAGGTACCAAACACCTGTTCTTTATTAACCAAAATAAATTGATCTACAAAAAATGGGAGCGGCCAACCCATGAAATATTATATTACAGTCAAGGTCGCTCAGTTCATCGAGACCAGGTGCAGCCGCACATCCATGACGCGCATTCCTTGGGCTTGCTCTCATATTTCTCCTGCACACACCTCTGAATACTTGCTAATTTGTGATATGGCACACATTCCCTAAAGGAACTCTCAAGTGTATGGTAAATAGACTTAAGTTTTGTGTTCATCTATACACGAATTAGAGTTATTTTTTTTATTTTCTAAGCGAGCTCGTAAAATTTCATGTAAAATTTCTTAACCTGTGAAAAAACAAGAAAAAATCCGCTCGCATCGTAGAAGAATATTTTACTAGTGGTCTAAGTTAGTTGGCTGCTTCACAGGCATGCTCAGTACTATTCTGTTCGCGTTTTCATTTGGGTTTTATTTATATATAACACTACGCGTCCTAACAAGAATTTTATTTGAGCAGTTTATCATTATTATACCACCCCGTCTTGCTAATTTGATTGACATATGTTCTGTTCATGGTCTTCGCACTGTTTACCAAAATAAGAATATACAATTGCCTATATATTATTTTTCTATAAATTTACAGTCACAATGCACAATGATATTTACAACGCAATTTGACTGTCATCTCTTGGCAAAGTCTGGACTTTGAGACCTGTACTTAGTTTGAAAAAAATCCATAAATACATCCTCGCGGTTAAGAAACCCAAGTAAAAGTGCTTATATGCTTCTGGAAAAATACCTGACAAGTGTTTTGGTATCTGTTACGCTTAACACGCTACCTCGCACCTCACCACAACGACGATTGAAACATTAATTCTAGTCTGTCCTGCCATTAGTGACACAGGGTTCCGGCCTTGGAGAAATATTGATCTTAGAGGCACTTTTATCTGCGGGAATGGTATTAGAAAATCGAGTCGCTGACCCATTAGGAGAGCGGCTTATTACTTAACCATAGTGTTCTATAAAGCTTGATTTCTTGCAGCGTGCATTTCACGGTGGACGTAATAAAAACTTCTAGACACATAAAGAAATATAAGAGAGATTCCACATGCGGTATGTGAGCATTATACCAATATCTCCGTCTGGGTAGAAACCGTGGCTTACGACGATCTATTGTATTCCAAAGTCGCCCCCCAACGCCACCGATATGAATCGAAATAACGTCTTATGACATTTTTCCCTCTGGCAACGCTTTGTGTGCCAGCGTTGCTTTCGAGCCGGATGCGATCATTTTTATTCTGATATTGAGATAAATGGTCGGTTTTAGAATACATGTTCGCGTGAAATTGAGTTCTTATATCTTAAAACCTGCCAGAACCTCTTTGGCCATAAACTTGGTCCACGGTAAGTCATCAAGCGTGTGAGACATCTTAACTATGTAGATCTCGTCAACGGTTGGTGTTTCGGTGACGGCCTCGGTATCTTGCGTAATAAGCGCCAAATTAGTTTCTTTTCTGGCTTTCTGTTGTAAGGACAAACGGTCATATAGGTGCATATACATTATTCAAAGCTTGCTTGATTCAAGCAATGAATGTTTTTGCTTGAACTCTTGACTCACCAATCTTGATAGGTCCCATGGACCCAAATTAACAGTTTCTACGTAACGTCCCTGTATTTTTATGCATGTATCTTATACAGTTGTTACGAGAGTATAACCGAGTTCCTTGCCTATCATTTCACATATGAGTTTCTGACATCGTTGAATGTATATTTCCACTTTTTTACGAAATTAGAAAAAAAACTGCCTCGAGAGCTCATTATAGTATTACGTTAAAAGGGCGGGCTGTGGTGGAAAGGTCAATTAACCGAGTAAGGGTGGGTCATTTACTACTTTGGTGCATAATTTTCGTCGATTTCTTTATTTTGCTAAAACCAAACAACAAATACGGATTCGTGCGACCTCGGCGAAGCCGAGCCTATACGGTATTCCTATTCCTAGATAGAATTTTCGGTCTATTTAAAGCATATTCCCACCATATCCACATAGAGGCAACGGACTCCGCAGAGCTGAACATGTTTGATGTCCCTATGATTTAATTATATATAATTTCTGGATGGCAATACCTGTCGTAGGTTGCAAACTTAAAGTTTATACCACACGGGTCAGTGTTGTCAAAGGCAGCCCTAGGATGACATCACTGCTTCATTATGTTGACAATCTCAATCACATTTTGCAAACTAAATATACTATATCTGGGTTAGTTTTTCTTGTATATTTAGTATTTGTCTTGTGTTTTGGTTATGAGGCACCAAAACTTCTAGTAAACGACAGGGGTGTCATTACAAGGGGATCTGGGGTATATCCCGCCCCCACGTTTTAGCAAGGGGGAATGGTCAATAGAATCACACCCCCCCCCCCGATATTAAGGGAAAAATATTTATAAATTGGAAATGAAATGTATTATTTATTAGAATAATAGACTTTGGTTCCATATTTGAGTTTACTATGAAATATTATATATCTGAACCTGGTTTAGAATTAACAAATACTTACAGTAACAACATCTTTGGTTGTCTGTAAATTTCCATTTAAAACAGATTCTTATTTACAAGGAGATATTTGTTAAGGATCCTAAATTGGAACTCGCGTAGATAAGTATCAAGAGTAAACTGATAAGCATTTTTTATAAACATTATGACAATCGCTATATCCAATAATCCTTTGGAAGGCAAGTGATATCAAAATCTTTATATATACATTGTTTTTAAAACCTAACATTTAATTACTATATATATGTGTGTTTTTTTTAAGTTATCTCAACTCTGATTACCCTTCGAAGCTTGCGAGTCATACCCCCCCCCCCCCCGCCCCCCTTTGAAGATTAAGTGAAGCCATGGTTAAACAAAATGACGATCCAGAATGAAAAAAAAAAATAAAGATAATAACTACCCTAAAATATCATCGGCATCAGGTTTATCATTATCACCATGAAGTCAACAAAAGAAAATACCTGTCTCTTTATTTTACTAAATATCTTAGCACGCTGATCACGTGATACAATCAGCACAAGTTTTACCAGCACCATGCCCCCGTCCAGTCTCCTCAGCTTCGTTAGCATTCCATTTAGTAACATCTCAGGTCTTCGTCTTGAGCATCGATCATAATCAACATCAGTATCAGGTGCACGAACAAAACTTATTTGTTTTCAAGCTCACCAGACCTGACAGAAAATACGATCTTCACCAGTTTTTCCAGATGAGCGGAGTCAATCGACAACGCGAGAGTATATATACGTCCTATATCCGTCCAATCTGTATGCTGTCGCTTATTTATGACTGCGGTCATGGCCAATGGACTATGGGTCGGGCTCCTTCTGTTGTACATTGTTTGTATTTTTATTATGTCGGACAAAGCAAGTCCTCCATGATAAAATGTAAAGGTAGAGGGATTCCCAAGATTCTAATAAAAGTAAAATAAATGAATAAGGCCGGCAGCCGAAAGCAAATAATTCCTTGACTATCCAGAGCCTAAACCTGTTTATTGTGCGTCATCGTCACCACCATCTCCGTCAGTGGCAGCATCATGAATATCGAAATCATCAACAACATCATTATAATCATTATGATCTTTATGATCATCATCACCATCGTTATCACCGTCATCTTCATCATCACCATCATCATCATCACCACCCATTTGGATCATTATTAGCCTATATATTGCTGTGGTCGAATCCTTTCATCTATATGTAAACACATCAGCAGCATAGTTTCAACATAATCTGCCGCTTGCCGTAGCCATCATAATCATAACCAGGAGCGACAATGCTAAAAGTATCAGTAAAAGCTAATGGCATCATAAACAGACACGCAAAATTTGTACACAACATGTCGACTATGAATATGATATAAAAAATATATAGAAGATGCTGCTGTTACTCTACAAATTGTATTGAATATTTCAACAATTTCAAGTGGATCAGTGGCCTGGGAGAGTTATCTTTACATCTTTTCAAACATCTGAGGCCTAAGAGCATCTTAACTCCAGAAGTGTATTCATCCCATTACGGAGATCATGTCAGACAAACTTCCTTTCCATAAATTCTCTAACCCTGTTACGCAGATCTCAAAGGAGATAAATATACATCGACAAAAACCGAGTACTCAGGTATATGAAAAAATGAGAATTAATTAAATACGCCCCCCGTCGGGATTTGAGTGAAGATCACCTACGTGGAGAACACTCAAACTGTCTACTGGACCACATGCATGTCCACCTGATATCTACTTGATATCATGAAGTTTTAATCAAATGTGGTTTTCGATCGATATTAAGAAAGACTCGCAGGGCAAGGGGTCGTGTACATGCAACTGAATCTGGCTCTAGATAACGTAATACATTGATCCCCTAAAGAGTTTCAGCCATATATCAGTCAAGTAACGTAAAAGCGATTGTAAACGGTTTGATTAAGTTTACCTATAAACCATATGATAAATAACCAAATATTATGGAAAATTTTCTGCATCACGGACGGTAAAAGTTAATTTCAGCGAGTTGCAGGTTATTTAGTGATATTTAGATAAATAGTCTGTCAGTTGTTCTAATAGTTTGAATAATAATGTCATTTCAGAGCAAGTTTATTGATATCCCCGTCAATATCACCTTATTTTTAACTAATTATTATCACTTGACTATTACTGTAAAATGTCCCTCCGGTCATTGACCTTGTTTTTCTGAATATTTGGATTTAACGTATGTTTCGTCAATGAACCAGATAATTTAAAAATTAATTAAGACACCTTTCTAAACATAATTCATATTATACCAGCTCTCCTTTATTGAAGCTGTATCTCTTACTTTGATTCATAAAACAAACAAATTGTGTTTCATGGATTCTTACATCTTGTTTTATACTACAAGGGTATTAGTTTCAACACATGCTAGTGAAATAGCTCCAAAACGGCATCGAAGGAACAATAAACCTATCCGGCCAACGTAAACCAAGAATGCAAGCAGAATAGTTTGACAGAACCATGCAGACTTACCGGCAGGAATTTTATTTGCTGTCACTAATCCTTTTCAGATAGGTTGTTTCAATAATTATTGCGTACTGACATATATTTTTTTTTAAATATCATAATGATGGAATATTTAGGATTAATAAATAAATACTGGAATAACAGACTGCAGAAGTTTCCTTTCAATCCAACGCCTTTTCGGCCCTCTGACATTAGACAGTCTACAGCCAGCGCACTAGCGTACGCTGACTAGCCGAATATGAATGCCTATCTAGTCTAGTATTCATGACTGTTGTAAACCATTCACTAACTATGTGAAATCAATCTATACAAAAATGATGCAAAACGCTAGATTCACTCATTTTAAACAAGGCAGAATTGGGGAATTTCGATTAAGGTATATTATGTATTACATTGTTTAACATCAATAGGCCTCATATAAAGTAATCTTGATAGACAGACTCAGACTAATGCCAGAGTTAACTCATCAACTGACGGATCACGTTTGACGCAAGATGTTTGCAGTATATATGATACTGTATTAACAAAATAAATGAAATAAAATTGTTGATGTCTTACGTGACAATTAACTACAGTGTCGAAAAATAGTAATTAGTGATATAATGAACAGCTGAGGTCCACAAGGCAGGGGGCTTCCGAATTAAAATAGCTTGTTTGTGGGCCCTGAGTTATAAGTTTCCGGCAGGTCAAATTCAATAGCATCTAACCGTCGGATATAAAACCTTGTTCTTATCTTAATTTTAACAAAGTACATATAACAATATAAGTTATATAATATATTGCAATCTATGAAATATATGAAAACTCTACAATGTCGGCAGATTTCTTTAAAGGCGTTCGACCCTTCTTTAACTTCTGAACTTCCTTAAACGTTTTCTTTGAACTGAGATGCTCCTTTTTTATAGAAATTTAAAAAAAAATGTTATTTTGATATTAAGGAGGCTGAGGCCCTCTTAATTATAAAGCCCTTTGTTGTAACCCTCAAGATCCAATATGTTAATTTGTAGCTTTGAATCGGCAGCATTGGACACATCTTTGGAAATAAATGAAATCAAAGTCCATGCTGATTTATATAATGCTATCAGCGGAATCTGCCGAAGAAGAAACCTGCAACCATACTGGAGCCACTGCTAAAACTGAATTATACATAAGTAACCATATAGCTGAGCGACTCTACACGGTGCAGGTGTGAACATATGATACATGTCTATATACCATGCATTTGAACAACGGTTTTTCTGTGATTCCTTGTACATTGCGTGACAATTTTAACACGTAAAATGTCAGTTTTGTATAGCCATTTTATGTAATCTGATAACGTTTATTTTCGTTTTTAGAGAAACGAGCTTAACAGTCAGCGCAATAGAACCCGGTGACAATAAATGTGTCTTTGCTGGCGAGATTTTGACGTAGGAAAAAATGAAAAAAAGTCACAGTGACATTTGCAATAGATAATCTGTAAAAGGCCGTATTCTTTCTAGTTGCGATTTTCATTCACACAGGACACTGATAATCTGTTAACGAATTCTATAGTCAACACATAGTCCACAAAAGTTTTGAAGAAATGGTCAGCTCTATCTCATATCAAACATTTTTCTCGATAATGTATAGTTGTTTGAGGAACAGTTTTTTTCAGCTGAGTTGACTGAGTCATCCTTCGTCAGTCTGTTCGTAAACTGGCCACGAATAGTAACCGCTGGACCTGAAATCTTTTAACTTAACATCCAGGGGATCAATAAAAATTCTCCTTGGACACATAGGACGCACCGACATATTTACTCCGAGTTACTGGGCTTGTTTGTGCATTGCAAATAATAAAAAATGTAAGAATGTAATAATGTTTAACGGGGTGATTACAAAGGAAATTTATTATATTTATAACAGTTAATTACACATTTTCACCTTATCAAATTATCAGGTGGACAGGGATATTGGAACAGAGAATATAGAAACACAGAAGAGAATTTCCATTTTTTTTTAATTCGTGGTTCTGTTACGTTTACATCTAATTCTTCACAAGAACAGATTTCGGTATGTGAATTGGGCATAAGACTGTTTTGAAACATGATCTACTTGCCCTGCGTAATTATTTCTTTGTCATTTTATTCAATTATTTTTATATAGTTTACGATTACTTAAAAAACATCTACGAAACCGCGGTCAAATAATAGTCCACAAGGGTATATTTTATATTTTGGCCTTCAGACTCGTATACTTACATCTATTTATAGACTCTGTTATAGCCTGTCTTTTTATCATTTTGCTACCGAGTGCTGAATTTGTCTCACATTTACACATACGCGTGAACGAAAACCTTGAATAATTTTCATACGAATGGCCTCGTTTGGCAGATATTCCCCCATGCCATCGGCAATGCTGACAAAATTACTACGCTTAAAAGTTAAACTGTTGAAACTAATACTAGGCCTCAGATAAGAACTCAGTTGGAGAGAATAATACCTTGCGGCGGAAACGAACTTTTTGTCTCGGGGAGTCGCATAACTGCATGGCATTTTGTGACACGCCACCATGGTATTAGATCATGTTCAGGTCAGTGACGTGGAGGCAAATTATTTTAAATTGCGGGGATTTCCATCAAAAATACGCACATACTTTGTGGTGATCCGTTCTAATGTAATTCTCCAAGTGTCATTGGCTTTAGAAATTGTTTTTTTTTGTGGGCAACAGGTTCGGTTTCATACTGTTCACACAAATATAGAATATTTGAAATGTGAGGGGTGTAGTACTTACCACGCAAATATTCCAACCTTATTGCCCAGGCCTGATTAAATACAAATAAGGACTTTTTATCTATATACTATAGCCTACATGATTGTTATGTCTGTCTGGAGGGGAGATTCATGTTGTTTTCAGTGAAATCGTCTGTGGTCGTCAGTCGTCGTCGTATTAGGATATCGTAAATGCGATAACTTTTGAAGGGCTGTATATTTTTCTCAAAAACTTGTAACACTAATTTTTCATCCCAAGTTTCAAGTTTTTCTTTACCCTATTACTTTTGAAGCATTTATCATATTGTCCTCAAATTTTGTACACCTGTTGTTCCTACCAAGTTTTCGGAGTTCGAAACTCCGTAAGTAGAAAATCACCCTAACCTACCATGGAATATTCAGGTCAAAGGTGCCACCAACTGTATCTTCTTCCTAACATTCAGCCCTGTTCCTTTCCTAACATTTACTGGTTTAGATTAAATATTCGCCTATTACTTACATGTACATGGGCGCAATCAATATTGAAGCTGACTTAGCCGGTTTAAATTCATATGTCCATATTTATTCCACGTGAAGCCTCCCTCTCAAATAGCATTCGTTTTTATATCAATTTAATTTTTTGGCCGATTTTCTTTTGTCGGCCGGACACATCTGCTAGTTGGGGTTCCCCCTCCCCCCCAGCCTAGGGCCGGTACAAGCCCCCGCACCTACAAATATAGCGAGTATGTCATTATTATTTCGGCAGTTTGTTTATTTTTGTATCGTCTCCTGGATAATGTTACGAATGTCTAGCTGAACAATCGCAAAAGAATCCCAGTCGCAAAAGACCTCAGGTCCCCCAGCGGTTGTTGTCCATGAGGCTTTAGACCTTGTTTAAGAATAACAAACTTTCTTCTGCCTGAACAATCGGCCAATTGCTTCAGGCTCCGTCAAAACATCAACCGATTTTTGACATTTTCAAAGATTATTGTAACAGATTTTGCCGGTCTGATTTTTTAAATAAACAAGCTAGTGGAGCGATTTTCAAGTAGGATAGATCTCGCCTGCCTGAACTCAGGTATTTCCTTTAAAATTATGTCAGTTCAGCATACATTTTGGGAAGAACTGCTGGGTCCACTGTACCACTGTATATACTTCTGCCAGCTCATGCACATAGACACTCTTTTTTTTACGCATAAAATCATACGCAGTTCACGGACATGGACACTGATCTGTTTTTTTTCACGCATACACACACATACGTGCACATGCAAACAGAGATCAAAGCTGTCTCTCACCATCACGAAACATTTATCACTTCTCCATGGCGAGCTCAGTTTAGGTATAAAATAAATACCCCGGTGATTTGATGTTACTTTTGATTTTGTTGATAATTGGGGCTATTTTATTTCTCGTTCCTGTTAAAGTTTTCATGAAGATCTCACGGAAAATGGACTAAATTGTTTTTATACACGATTTCATGAGCTGAATCACTCTGTGTATTCTTCTTACAAGTTGGCAAAATCTTGAACATTTTGTCTCAACCGATATATTTTCAAAAGAAAAATAAGCTCGGACACACGTAAAATTCATCATCAGTTAGTCAACCGTACAAACGAGCGCCATTCGACATTTTTGTTAGTGTTGATTCTCATTAAGGCTTCGTGGAAGGGTAGTAATAGCCATCCCCTGTTTGCTTGTTTCGAATTATAGTTGTTGTTATTTTTATGATATGTTCAATGAATTTATATGAATTAATGTGAAAGGGAGCATCATACATGGGTTTGACGCGGACTTTAAAATTCGCTTTCAATCGTTGGCGGAGGTTGGTTAATTTATTAGAAAATCGAATCTCCTGCACTAGGTTTTAAAGTACCTATATATACGGCTCCAACCGCTATACTTACTCCAGGGGCGGATCCAGGATTTAGGAAAAGGAGGGGTCCAACCAAGGATAACTAATAAAAAACCTAAAAGATAAGGTTTCCAGATCACGAAAGGCGGGGGTTTAGGCCATAAAAATGGTCTGAAACACCCTGAACCCCCCCCCCCCCCCTTAATCCGCTTCTGATTAATGATGACCCAGGTGGTGGCACTAAAGGATTAAAAAAACCTTATGAGATGCATAATATCACACCGAGTTTAAGATTTCAAAAAACGAGTCACACCTTGACCTAGATCGAATCAGTTTAAAAAAAGAAAGATTTAAAAAATACCATATTATTATTCATTTGAGTTCTTATATTTAGTTGCCATATTTTAAACCTTTTTCATGTGGTTCATCACACGCATTTATGATTATTGGACATGCATATTTGTTTGATTCTATTTTGAATGATTTTCTTTTTTTTATTTGGTGGAGGTAACTGCTGCCATTTTAATGCTTACTTGACTGTTCCTAATTTGTACGAAAATCAGCATTCTCTCTTTAAATCTAGTTGTCATCCAGGCAAAGGTAGCTGTCGCACCTGCCGGTCCTGGGTGTGTAATCATCTTCATTGCTGATATAACCGAGGGTCCATACCTCTACGTACACACACAGTTGGGAGTTGCAAACGGTGGTTGGGCACAGCCTGCCCATTTAGCCTGCTGATCAGTCACTATGTATTTTTAGAGTCTCACAAATATTATAACACTAGAAGAATGTAGTACAGTTGTGTCACCTGATTTTAGTGGCATGCTGCTCTGGTGTGAGAAATGTGATCTTAATTAAAATCATGTCAATGACTGAAACGGAGCTGAAACTATTATGATTCCCTCCCAAAGTACGCAGTTACTCTAACTTTGTCCTGATAAATTATTCAAACTTCATTGAGTTCAACACTTCTGAACTTCTGATTTTTGTAGCCGGCAGTTTTAATTGACTGTTTTCTTACTTAAATGAGTTTGTATCAGATATTGCTGCAAAACTGAAAAATGTCTACGTCTTTCTCCTGATTTCTGGCATGATAAAAAGTGGCGTGTCTAAACGTGGCATTAGATTATGTCGCAAGATGGAGTACACTAGGAACACACCCAAACCTCTGATGTGCCTTTAAGGTAAAGGTAAAGAACAGATAATTGGCAACAGTCCTCCTGCACCCGCTCGAGAACACAAGCCGTTGTCCTACCCGCAAAATTCGAAAGAGGTTGCGGGAAAACATGGGACCCCTCTTCTCGTGTACGAATCTTCTATCGAAAAATGCAAAAAGTCGTCACTCCTGTTTTTTTATTGCTCACTCTGCACTCGTATTATAACCAACCCATGCACCTGGCAATCTACCAGCTTGGTGTGTTGAATCCTACCCTCGGCCGGGTATCATGAAATAGACGCCTCAGTGGCTCGCTGAATCAAGGTCTATGAAACCGAATCTGCCACAGACTTGGTAGTATGAACATGGGAGATCTCTTCCGGAGCTGCTACCGAGCAGAATTTTAAGTAAATGTTGGCTTCAACTCCTCACTGGAAAGCGACTAGTGCAAAATGAGCTATAACAATACTGTTGAGGCTCGTCCGAGTAAACGATGTCGCGCGAAACCCACCTCCCCCCCCCCCCCCCCAAAAAAAAACACTTGGAGGGGCTCGATGACGAGATGTGAATTTGCCTTTAATGCAGGATACTTTTTTATGGATGAAAAATGTCCATATGTTCTTCCTGATGGAATGCTACATTATAAACATCAATATAGTTGTGACGCTAAAATAACCAATAAAATAAATCAAGTTGAGTAAAAACTACACTTATACCAAGCATTATTATTGCCACACTCCTTTTAGCCAATCATATTGACTGACAATGATTTGGAGTTTTTATATATCTATTTCAGGCCGAAAAGAATATAGAAAACGTTGACCGAACCGTTGATGAATTATTGTTGTAATGCTTTGTAAAGTAATTGATAAATGTTTTCTCTTCAACTAGTTAGTATTTCCATTACAGAACCTCTTAGCTCTCAGTAAATTTCCAAACCAATCATGTTAACATAACAAAAACGATGCTAAATACATAATCGCGGACACCAATATCCGTCAGTAAAATAACATTTAAAGTTACAGTCCATCACAATCTGCGAGATTGACATATCCCAAAGGGGTAATTTCCCAGCCTGCAGTACCTGCTGCTTGCGGGTGTTTTTACGCCCCTCACGAAATGGCTATACACTGTAGTAGTCCCAGACATCGTTTCGTGTAACCGCTGCTTTCTATGGAAAGGTTCTCTGGGCAGGAACACCAGGGTGCGCACATAGCAGTGAATTATAATGAGACCGCTGATTTGGCATTGTGCATCCTGTCCAAAGTATAAACATGAGTTAAGCGGCTCTAACACTTTCACGAGTTAAACGCCGATGGGCGTAGAGTGCAGCGGAGTTCATACTCGGCGTTACTCGGCAAATTTATTCCCCGAGTTTAATAACTAATGTGTTGCAACGTGTGTGTGACGAGGTCACCCGAGTCATATAAAAGCACTGTACGAGTGTTATACGAGGAGTAACCGAGTTAACACTGAGTTGTACCGAGTACTGTACAAATATTGCCGATTGCCATAAGAGTCTACCCAACCCTTGTACGAGTTATCACGAGTTACGTGACATATCATCAGTGCATCTGTGGTTAAAGACAGCAATATAAATAGGCACTTAAGAAAAAGTTCGAAAAATAAAACGTTTTCCTTACATATGACAAAAGAACATTGAAAATAATGACATAAGTTATCGTCAAAGTTGAAATTTAAACACGTGCTAGTGTCTCTTTGGTTTGTTATTTCAGACCCCGAGCAACTACGATTTATGCCGATGGAGCCCCGAGTAACTTGTCTCGATTCATGCCGATCTCTAAACTCGGGATGAAATTCTTGAACATGGTCAGATTTTTTAACCCTACTACGAGCTCACCGAGTGACACCGACTTGTGCAGAGAATTCCCGAGCATGGAGCCGAGTGTAACCCGATTGCTGACCGAGTAATCCCGAGTCCCAACCCGGGATAACTCGGCTTCCAACTCGGGAAAGTGTGAGAGCTGCTTAAACACACAATAAACTCGGCTCGGCTAGGTTCGGCTTGATCTTAACTCGGCAGGCGGCGGTGCCGGACTCTATTGAATATAACAAAAACGATGTCGATTACCTGAACACGGTTATCAATACTACTCAGAAAAACAATATTAAATGTTATCGTCCATCATGCACAATCTGCAAGGACGACATATTCCAGATTCGTAATATCCTAGCCTATAGCAGAGCCCGCCGCCGCCATTTTGCGCGGCAAGCAAGTCAAGTCAAGATCAAGCCGAGTCGAGTTTATCAGGAGGCGCCGGCGGTATTTCATCAAGCCGAAGTGAGCCGATATTGTGCGGCTTAGCTAGACTTGATAACAATTTTATAAAACAAGATAAATCTTTTACAATTAAAATGCCTCAACATATACAGACTAATAATTCAAAGTTAGTTTTGTTGATTTTGATGCCGACTGCCATAGGTAAAGTATTTCGGATTAAAATACATTGTCAACCCTGACACCCCTAAAAATACACCCGTAATATAGATAACTTGTTTAAATTAAACGTTTACTTTGTTACATCGTCAAATGAATCGGCTTTCAGGTCTGGTTAGGCTAACCGACATTTTGTAAGTCGAGTCGAGCCACAAACCTTGGCTTACTAAGCCTCGGTCACAACCGGGATACGGTCGCCGTACGGCGAGTGTTTTGGGCTATTCCGTGCGGTTGACGTACTGCAACCGTGTGTTTTTAGAAGGCCGCAGGGACTCCGCAACGACCGTAATTAACATTAGCGCAAGCGCTTAAGTTGATGCGGCGGCCGTGCGTCAGGCAGCCACCTACGGGCTCCGTACGGGCACCGTACAGTAGACGTTTGGATATCGTAGGATGCCCGTGAGAATCTTAATGCCTACTTGGCTACCCAAGAGACGTACGGCGTTCATCAGTTTTAAGGGAATTTTCTAATCGGTTACGTTAAAATAACAAAATCGATGCGAAATACATGATAACGGATAACAATACCCATAAGTATAAGAAAATTAAAAGTTTGAGTCCATCATAGTCTGTACGACATATCTCAGGGTCGTAATATCCTAGCCTACAGTAGAACCGGGCGTCCCCGCAAACCGAGTTAAGATCAAGCCGAGTCGATTTTATAAGGAAGCGCTGCCAATATTTTGTTAATATTTCATTATTTCAGTTCAGTTTTGCTTTAAACAAAGTTTCCCATGTTTAACATAAGGCAGCG
Organism: Sipunculus nudus; assembly: GCA_026874595.1. Classification (NCBI taxonomy): domain Eukaryota; kingdom Metazoa; phylum Annelida; class Sipuncula; order Golfingiida; family Sipunculidae; genus Sipunculus; species Sipunculus nudus. The sequence goes on along the minus strand of CM049306.1, from coordinate 32,519,779 downwards.
TGACCGGATGTCTGATTAAGAGGGGCAACACGCGGTGTTTCAGCCAGAGGGAACAGGTATTATATTTTTGAGCCAAGTCAGTCAGGGCATCTTCTGATTAGCACTTGCTGTGGCTATGCGCAGCACACGGCCCGACGCACTGTGTTTATGTTGACACCTGCGATCGCGCCCGGTTCACTGTTTTTAACACTCGTTAACAGGAGTAAGCAAACGGTTTCAAGGCAGGTACAGATTTATTTTAAAGGGAAGAAGCTATTTTTCATGTTAACTCAACATGCTTTATAGGTGATTGGGTTCCGTTAAGCTGAAGCTAGCTGATTTTGTGCAGTTCTTTCTAATCTTTTCAATTAAAAAAGCCCGAAACAAATGTTAAGGTTTTGTTAATTTTTGTTTCTTGTCTTTGATAGGAAACGCTTTGATTGTTTAATTATGAATGAACGTGTTGACATTTGAATCCACCAGAATAAACTATACTCGATATTTAATCACAAACTAGATGAATGTAAAATGTATGTAATATGTCGTACGTCATAGATACAACTAGTTTTAACAAATAAAATAGGTACTTTGTAACAACATCAAATGAATAAGGTTTGAGACCAGTTTAAGCTAGCGGACATTGCAAACCGAATAGAGCCACGAAGCCCCGGCTTACTGCAAAGTCACCGTCTTTTTGTCCAAGCCAGTCGCATTTCTGATGCTCACATGGCTCTAGCCTACAGTACCCGCTACATCGGACTGTTTTAAGCATTGTTCATTGCTGACATTTATATAATTCATCCTCTGATTGTTAAACCTGCATTCGGGTCACATTTTCCTGAGATATAAACATTGATTTTTTTTTTGCTGTGAGTCGTTAACTTTAGTCCCCATATCCTCATGACATGGGGGATATCGCTCTGCTTAAAGCTATTTCAGTAATCAATCCTACTTATAACTCCCTTTTAGAGAGATATTATACCTCATAGCCCACACACCTCTTTCCGCAAGAGAGGTTTACATGTGGCAAACATGTGCGACTGTACTAGTTTTCTCTTAATATGACACTTCGGTATCATATTCGTGATCATCGAAAACTAAGCGGAACTTGTAACCATTTTAATTTGCTGAGATATTTCTCCCAAAGTGCACATGTACTGGAGAATGATCTGCCCTCAAGCAATTAGTCAAACTTTATTATGTTTCTCCAGTGTGTTTTGTTGGTATCAGGTGTCCGTTACTGTTCGCAGTAAAATAGAATTGATCGGGCTGCAGATAAGTCAGGATTATGCCTTCCGGGATGTTAAAAGGTCACTATATAAATATATATGGGCAAAATTCGTGGTATTACATAGTGTTATTAAACACATCGCAAAATTACAACAATAAAGTACATAGCAAACATCTTCGTTACTATAGGCTGGGTGTCACCCACATATTTCGTATTGCAATATATAGCAAGATTTAATTGTATCCGCCAAAACAGAGTTTTGCGGATACTATGTTTTCAGCTGCACGCCGCCGCCGCCGCGTAGGTGTCCGGAGAACTCCTCCGTAACCGCTGGGCGGAATTTTACGAAACCCGGGATTATGTTCGGGTCACATGTGAACTGCTGCGCCCCGATTTTGTTTTGACCTCTGACCTTTCCCCTGCGCTCTGTGTCCGTTTGTGCGTCTGTTTCCACACATAAACCCTCATATCTCGGGAACCGTTTGACGGATCAGGAAATTTTTTTTTTGCACAAATGTAGCCCTTGGAGAGCTTTATAACATACACAAAAAATGGTGGCGCCACCTGCAACCATGTTTGCACAGTGTCCATCTGTTCGTCTGCCTTGGGTTAAAATCATTCATATCTCTGCAGTGACTTGACTAATTCACCTGAAATTTGGCATGCGTATACATCCTGGATAGCTTTTCTGATTTTATGACAGGTGGCGCCATCTACATTCACTTTTACGCTGCAGACATCCAAGCTCATATCTCGGGAACCGTTTGACGGATCAGGAAAATTTTTTTGCACAAATGTAGCCCTTGGAGAGCTTTATAACATACACAAAAAATGGTGGCGCCACCTGCAACCATGTTTGCACAGTGTCCATCTGTTTGTCTGCCTTGGGTTAAAATCACTCATATCTCTGCAGTGACTTGACTAATTCACCTGAAATTCGGCATGCGTATACATCCTGGATAGCTTTTCTGATTTTATGACAGGTGGCGCCACCTACATTCACGTTTACGCTGCAGACATCCAAGCTCATATCTCGGGAACCGTTTGACCGATTAGGCCAAAATTTTGCATGTGTATAGATCTCACATAGCTCTTTATCATACGCAAAACTGGTGGCGCCACCTGCAGCCATTTTTGCACAGCTCCTGTCTGTTTGTCTGCCATGGGATAAAATCACTCATATCTCGGCAGTGGTTTGACATATCTGGCTAAAATTTTGCAGGTTTATATATCCCCGACAGCTCGCTTGATTTTATGACAGGTGGCGCCACCTGCATTCTAGTTTATGCAGCAGACATCCAAGCTCATATCTTGGGAACCGTTTGACCGATTGGGCCAAAGTTTTGCATGTGTATAGTTCTCACATAGCTCTTTATCATACGCAAAACTGGTGGCGTCACCTGCAACCATTTTTGCTCAGCGTCCATCTGATTGTCTGCCACGGGCTAAAATCACTCATATACATGTAGTGGTTTTACTTATCTGCCTTAAATTTTGCATATGTATACAACTTGGACGGCTTTCTGGATTTTGTGGTAGGGGGGCAACCTTCATACACAATTTGGCTGCAGATATCCATGCTAATATGCAACACTTCACTCTATTTCCCCTTGCCACTTAATCCATGCCTCACTTCACCCGTTCCACTCTGATTTAGGCGGATACACGTAGTCGCTTGTCGACTACCCGTATTCTAGTTGTCTATTGCGATACGTATTATGATATCTTCGTAGTGTTAAATTTCTAGGAAAATGAGTGCCTTTTCTGTATTATCTATATAATCAGTGTTTTTCTTTTTTTATTATTTATATGTATAGATTATTATTATTATTATTATTATTATTACTATTACTATTAATTCTTTATTATGTTAAATATAATGAAAAAAATAATAGAAAAAGACAAGTTTATTTCAAATACGATATATTGCAATATTATTTACAAATGTACTGTTGACAGAACTCAAATATGGATAATTATGGACTGTGGTATAACACAGAGAGGTATAGATGGTGTGCACAGTCACAGCCATGTACCATATCTTTAGTCTGTCTTCTTAATGAAAATATTGTTGACACTTGATCTTCTTGTAATTATCATAAGATGTGAAGAAAGAATATTAATAAATGATAAGATATTATGACCGTGTTCAGCACTTTTTTGTTTGATGTGTGGAATATTTCTCGTATACCAATAGTCCTGGAGTAAACAGACCTACTTCAAAACTTCCTACTGAACGTCAAACAATTTTTACATTACCCCTCTCATTATTTTCAACAGATTTAGGTGTATAAATGTTAACAGAAACACTTTTTTTGCTACATAAAAATCAATTTTAGGCACTTTTAAAAAATATAAAAAAATTATCGATATTTGAAAACTGCATCGCCATAGGCGATTTGTAAATCAGCGTATCGCGATATATCTATAATATATATCGCACAGCCCTATTTGTTACCGTCGGACATTAAAAAGGAAAGTTGTCAATGATAAAGATACACGAGTATTGGTATTGGTTGGGGTAGCTTTTACTATAGATTAACGGGAACGTCGTAGCATTCTAATCTGTCAAACCCCCATCGTTCCTCTTTTTCATCCTACATTATAGAATTTGTTAGCTTCATGAATAATAACGCATAATACCAGTGGCCTGGACATAGAGTGGTAAAACGCAGGCTCTCTCTGCTGGCTAAAAGGGTTCGATCCGGGTGTGGCTAAAAGTGTGGGTTGAGCGTTCAAGGACAGTGGTTTTCTTCGGGTTTGCCAGTTTCATCCGCCCATAGACACTAACGAGCGTCACCACCTGCGCCATGAGAGTACCTAGTATTAGTAATAATAAATATTTGTGCAATCCGTGTGTTAACCAGTTCAGTAACCAATACTCCTGTTGGACTCAAATATACGTTGAAAATCTGTATGAAAATGATGACACCTTGATGGCAAAAGTAATTCCCTAAGACTCGTCTGGTACCAGGCTCCATTCCAAATACGCTACTCTATCAACTATTCATTCCACCTGCCATACACCCATATATTGAAGGCCGCAGTTACAATTTAGATCTACAAACATGTTAATTACTCGTATACGAAAACGTATGGTTTACCGATATATGTTTCCCATTTATGTGTTCAGGAGTCGCTATGTTTGTCGTTATAATACAGAAACCTATAAAAAGCAACGGAATATACCTTAAACGTGTACACTTACTGATATTCATCCATATATTATTTCAGGAAGCATTGCATATAATGTAAATGGCAGTCATTAAAATGGAAAGTACGATTCCAAATCAGAGATAATAAGTTTGTTGCCGTTCGTCACGCGGCCTTAAACTCCTTTTTTTTATTTCGAATGATGTCTCAGAATATTGTCTATACCAGCTTTCATCATTTTTATCATTTACATCTCCAGGGACTTAAAGTACATTTACGTGCATAAAAGAACGACAATGTCTCCGTAAATTTAAAGGTATTTCTTCTTAAAATAATACTAATTAAACAGAATGACGTTACATCGGCAGATTAAAAGCTTTTTTTTCATATTTTAAAATGCGCTTTCATCATATTAATTTTTTCCGCTACCAATCTTTCGTTACTTTGGAGGGTACAAAATTTCTTCAAGAAAAAAGACATAAGCGAGGTTTCTTTACTCCGGCTATAAAATAACATCCACACACACATACACATACACATACATACACACCCAAATACACACACACACACCCTCATATAAACACACATATATATTGTATAGTCGTGATAGTCTGTAGTCGAAGAGAAAGAGTGACGCCTTTTAGATAGACTACTTGTTTATTAAGGCCAGAAAAATAAAAGGTATGGTTCTATGGGACCGCCCGCATCAATTTTAAACCTCCGCATCAAACATTTTTATTGTGATTTTCAATAGAAACTTACCAATTTTGAGCTGCAGCTGCTCGGACTTTTCTTTCAAGAAGATAAAATCATACAATTTCCTTTGTTATGTAGTGCATTTACTTGTAAAGCCAAATAAATCAGTTATTACCATGTTTTTTCCTTATCATTTGAAATTTTTTATCGAAACATAGCAAAAATTTAAAAGTAGAAAAACCGCCCGCCCGCATTGATTTATGAAAAAAGTGCCTGAGAACCATACCTTTTTTTTATTTTGGCCTAACACACGAGTTTTCAAAGCGCACAGGCTTCTTCGTCAGGTTGATTGTAAAATGTAACAGCGGCATGACATTCACGAAAGAGATGATCAATGATTTAATATCAGTTAGTAGAGCTGCGCGATATTATCGATAAATCGGTATATACCGATACGCTGATTTGCATATTGCGTATCGCGATACAGTTTTCAAATATCGATATTTTATCGATACTTTGTTAAAAGTGCCAAACTCTGTAGTAAAAATATTGATTCTTTTACAAATTTAGACATCCAAATGGGCTGCGATTAATGACATCCTTAAAGTTTAAGCAACCACCGTGCCTGCAGACGTTTAGTGGGAAATGGTCTTGTTGGCCTGATTTACCTAAGGTCAAAGGCACGTCCGAGGGAAATATGTATGTCTGCTTGATGACTTATTTGTATAGAAAGAAGTACGGAATATGGTTATAATAATTAATCATTCATTAATATTCTCTCCTCACTTTTTCTAATAATTGCAGAAAAATGTCAAGTTAACAGTATTTTTGTTTATGAACGGAATTCTTGTGATGTCGTACGTACGCGGCTGTGATTGTCCACACGATCAGTCTCGCCCTGCGCTATACCTAGTCGTGACAAACACGACTCAGCCAAATTTAGAACCGCCCTGCAAGTCCACGCCACGCTTTATAACCGTATCTCCGCATACAGTCAGCAAGCAGACCGCAGGCAGAAATCTCTCGTACATGCAGAACAATATACGAATATATTGGGTTATAACAGAATATTTCACACACATGGTAAGTGTCGTTGGAGAGATAAGAAACTTATTAAAAGGTCTAGTGGGTTTATCTGAAGTGACACAATACTTGTAAGCAATGAGGCGTTGTCAAAAATGACGAAAATATTTGCATCCTCATGGGGCCTTATAATGCGATCCTCAGAGTTAAATGTCCAGGCACTCCAGCAAGCCAGTAAGCTGGCCATACTATGTCAGAGGGCCGATCTGGCGCAACGCCATACCACAGTCAAGAATTCTCTAACTGCCAAATTATCTGCACATGTAATGCTTAAAGAAATCTTAAATGTGCTTAACTAAGCATATTAGTAAGTAATACTGCCATGTTTCATGGTTAAGTCCAGGTCACCCAAAAGTGGAGCATCCCCTCGCATGGGAGCATAGTTATCGTGGGTGTATGACACAGTGTAAAGTTTAGGAAGGCAAATCTATGAACTTGACCTTTGACCTCAAAAAACAAAAGGGTTCTTTAGAGGGTGGGTGAGCGATATATGGTAAGATGAAAGGTTTTGGTCAAATGGTTTGGCTTAAAATGCGCCCACAAGCGCACATATTTCCTATCAATTTAATCAATGAAAATATCGCAATACATATCGCAATACGCCACCACATATCGCAATATACTGCGATACGGAATTTGTAGGCGATACCCAGTCCTATCAGTAACACAATGAGAACATGTGTTAGTTTAGGCCTTGAACTCATTCAGTGCCAACTGCTGATATACCAAACTTCCCCAGCTAATTACCTTTTCCAGCTACCAAACCAGCTATTGTCCATTTACCTCCGCTGCACAAGAGTCTAGCTTAAGTTCGTCTCTTGCGGATTAGAATTCATAATGACGCTTCGTCTACTCAACTAGTGTTAACATAAGCCCACCGGACAAAAGATATATAATTTCAGCCTGTCCGAGCGGAAGTGAAGCTCGGTCTGCCCTCCAGGCGAACACGATATTGTGGAAGATCAATAGAATATATATTTGGGTATCTGTTTACGTCTGGACCCAAGAGTTTATGTAACTAAACCTGACAGCAACTTTTGCGGACAGGTTATCGTGTACTAACATCTCAATTAAATGTAGGGGCTTCTAAAACCTTACACCAACAGCGCTGTAATTGAAGCGAAACCTAACATCTAATCCAGGTGTTTTTTTTCAGTATAGGTGTAGTTGTCGTTGGGTGTTGTAAACACTTCTTGGTGACAGCACTGGGAGCAAAAAGTATACTCTTATTCAGCCACTTTTTCGAAATGACGCGGGCTGGTTGCAATATCAGGCGTCATTTAAAACCCTAGTGAGATATATATTATCTAGTTTGAGCTAGCTAGTTTGAGATTCCATTAAAGTGCCAGCCTGACATCCAGAATTATAGCATGCAGGGGCGTCAATATAGGGGGTGCATCCCACTGGGGTGTATATTTTACCTCCACTTTTTGGCAAGGAGGGATGGTCAATGTAATCATCCCCCCCCCCCCACTATTCCGAGAATATAAATATATTTATATATTGCAAATGAAATATTAACAGTTTTTTTTCCATTTATCAGTTTACTATGAAATATTATATCTAAACACGGTTTAGAATTAACATGTACAGGATACATTATACCATTTAAAAAAAAACCTTATACATAATTTTCAAATATTTAAAATCTCATAAAGTATATATTTATATATTTGAAATGTTTCATACAGACGATAAAAATGTATATATATATATATATATATATACACACACATACATATACAAATCATATGTGTGTGTCTGCGAGTCATCCCCCCATCCCCATCCTGGAAGATAGCATCTTCAAGACAGGATAAAAACATACTTACATTGTCTTGTATAGTAGCCTTTTTTCCAGACCTTCTTTTCTTTATTTACCTGCCTGCTTTTCTTTCGGCCTAACTTTCCTTATTTTCTTCATGTTACTTTACACAAAAGGAGGAGATTTATAAGTCTAACCAGATATATTGTACCACCAACCCCTTACCATGCATATATAAGTCAACTATCGAAACCCGTATAAACAGTCTTACATGTATGATTATTTAGATAAGAATATCGATTTTGGTCGGAATATAAACTTATAGTTCAACATCATAAATTGCTCAGTGAGTTTGATATTGCAATATATTGTGATATGTGGTAGTGTATAGCGATAGGTATCGCGATATTAAGATTGTATCAAATTTATAGGAAAATAAATGTTTCTGTGTCATATATATATATATATATATATATATATATATATATATATATATTGTTACGAAGACAAATAAATGAGGGGAAAATCCTGGGCCGATCCGGGAGTCGGTGGCGCACAAGTCCGGCGAACCAACCGCTTCGCTAGCAAAGCAAGCTCCACTAACGAGACAGTTCGGTTCGCTTTTATGTCACCCCGTAACACACCCCCTCTTAAGTGCGTTCTGCTATCAGAACAAGACTAATTATCCTAGGAGTCACACTTTGGTGAGCTTATTCCCTGGGCCACAAAGTTTACTGTCACGTTAAGATGTCAAAACAATAACAAAAAAACACTGGGATAATTCTTGTAAACAATGTACTGTAAACAATATGTAATTTTGTATCAAGGTATGATAAAACAATGTCCAGGTCAAGGCCTAATAAATTTGAAAACAATTAAGCCTCCCGGACGAGCCCCCATTTTGTTACGAAGACAAATAAATGAGGGGAAAATCCTGGGCCGATCCGGGAGTCGAACCCTGGTCGATGGCGCACAAGTCCGGGGAGCCAACCGCTTCGCTAGCAGTTCGGTCCGCTTTTATGTCAACCCGTAACACACCCCCTCTTAAGAGCGTTCTGCTATCAGAACAAGACTAATTATCCCGGACGAGTTCCCATTTTGTTATGAAGACAAATAAATGAGGGGAAAATCCTGGGCCGATCCGGGAGTCGAACCCAGGTCGGTGGCGCACAAGTCCGGCGAACCAACCGCTTCGCTAGCAAAGCAAGCTTCACTAGCGAGACAGTTCGGTGCGCTTTTATGTCACCCCGTAACAATATATATATATATATATATATATATATATATATATATATATATATAAACTATTGATACTATTTTCAATAACATATCTTTATTATGTGATTTTGCACAGAGAGGGAACGGTGATATGCATAATAACAGCCATTTACCACATCGCCGTTCTTAAACAATAATACTGATGACACTTTATCTTCCAGCAGTAATCTAAAGATGTGAGGAGAGATTATTAATGAATGATTAAATATTATGACGAAATACCTATAGACATCCTAATGTTCTAGGACGGAACTATGAACTATGCTATATGAGGCCTACTTGAAAATTTCCTACTCAACATCTAAAGTCACGGTTCTGGCTTTTACTTTATGCCTGTCATTCATTCCAACCTATTTAGACGTCTACATTGGTAACAGAAATATTATTTTTACAACAAAAAGTTATGTTGTAGGCAAGATAACAACAAATAAAAAAATATCGATATCTGAAAACTGCATTGCGACACGCAATATGCAAATCAACGTATCGCGATATATCGATAATATCGCACAGCCCTATTCCTCAGCGTATTAGATAATATATATATATATATATATATATATATATATATATATATATATATATATATGCAGGTTTTCTGCAATAAAAATTACTAGAGTGCTCTATGGCATTTCACCATAGCTTTATAATTATACAAAATGAAGACGAATCAAATATTTTCAGGCATTTTACTGAATCTGAAAATACTTTAGTCCTCTTATATATATATATATATATATATATATATATATATATATATAAACAAATTCGGATAGACATAAAACACATTCAAGGATACATTCGAGCCTGTCCCGGGCAGAGTCATTTTGACTTGCGGAGCTCGACCATGAATTGTTAAAATTCTGAATAACTTATTTATATTTCCATTAAAACTTTCATATTCTGTCTACGCGCCCTCACTACAACCAAGGTTAGTTAACGCAGATGATGGCGTGCCGCTTCCTCTTTGGAACTAGGGTTGCCAGTCCACAAGGAGTATACGTTAATAGATATTGTTAGTGAATCGTGACAATCAGTTTCTAGGAAGGTTATATAACAACACCTTTATTCCCGCTGGCTCTTCTGAGAAACCTGAAACCTGCAAACCTATAATCTAACGCTCTGAGAGATCTTCCACAAAAAGCAGAATCATTAAGAAAAGATATTCTATACGCAGATGCTTTTCTAAAACCAATGTTGGTTATTGTTGGTGTCAAATGGATCGTTGGTACCACTGGGATTTAACATATGATACAGCTCTCGTTAACTATTGGTAATTACCACGGCTGGTGACACTAGCTACCAGGCTGCATTATAAACCTATTGATGATTTTAATATCATAGCTCCCTGGTTTTTATTTCCATTAAGTGTGCCTTCCATGGAATCGAAAATAGTATCCAAAAAAGCAGTGACAGAAATAAAAACAGAATATCAATTTTCCCAACAGCATGCATATATTGTTTAGTATATTGTACGAGGCCACACATTGGTATACCATCACGCACACACGTACAATCACACACACACACACTGCGCGGATAAATTCAAACAAATGGTGGTTAGGATATTTTGTAAAATCAAAATTCGAAACCGAAAAAATTAAAATGAAAGTGTATAGTTTTTCATAGTTGGTTTCGTAATTAAAATCTGACACATTCAGTGAAATTATTTTCTGTGAACCAATATGCAAAGAAAACATCATTCACTAATTAGACGTAATATCATGCATGAGTATAATAATAATGTGCATGCGAATAATATAGTTACAACACAAATCGACCCCAGGTGTTTATAAAAAATATCAGATAAAAAGGTAACTTAAATTGGATAAAGATTTTACCGGCATTTGTAGTCCAGAGAGCTTTTAATATTAAGACCATTATGAAATTTTAAAAACTTTCCCTCTCTCTTATATGAATGACATAACTTTGTCTTGGTGTATCGTATATTAAATTCTCAGGTGTCGAAGGTATTAAGTTTTTCCCATGGTCTATCTTTTACGAACTGTCAGCTAACGGTTTTGAGGTATAACACGAAAAAAAATTTCACTTTTAAAAGATGATCTGGATGACCAGGAGCGGATCCATGGGATGAATCTGGGGGGTCAGGAACCCCTTTTTCAGCCACAACAACTCTTTTAAGGATTACAGACCAATTTTGTGGCCTGGAGCCCTTCCCCTTTTTTCATACCCGGGGCAGCTTTTTTTCAGGTTTTGTCACTAGTCCTCTTTGGTTAGACCCCTCCTTTTCCTAAATCCTTGATTCGACCTTGATGATCAAAATATACTTTTAATTTACAGTATAAGAACCAATTGTTACATTGCCGATTTCTATGTCCTGCAGAGTCGTTAAGAGACCACTTTTTTGTAGAGCTCCATTGTCACAAGAGAGTTGGATTGGGATCTTTGCGGGGGCGTCGATGTAGCCTCAGATTAAACATCAGTGTGTTTTGTCTTGCTCTTTTTTTTAAGTTTATGGCTAGTCACCTTAAAGAAAGAGAACCCATAGTTTCTACTTTTGTGCATGTATTCTGATGACTCCAGTTACCACATGAGCGTCTTTACTGGTTGGAGTATCATGCAATCGTCTGTCTCTTCCACCAAAAAAATGAGCCCGATGCCCATGAAAAAGGGACGGACTGGGGGGGAGTGGGGGGGGGGGGGGGGGGGATAGCCCCATGACATACGAGTGGAAGCGGTCCAAATTTACCACCATCGACACATAGACCTCAAAATTTTGTACATACCATAGGTCCACTTTCAGTATTTTATCCACAACATCGAGCTGCAGTCCTCAGTATTATGTCCACAACATCGACCTGCAGGGCTCAGTATCATGTCGACAACATCGATCTGCAGGCCTCAGTATTATGTCTACAACATCGATCTGCAGGCCTCAGTATTATGTCCACGACATCGAACTGCAGGCCTCAGTATTATGTCCACAATATCGATCTGCAGGCCTCAGTATTATGTCCACAACATCGATCTGCAGGCCTCAGTATTATGTCCACAACATCGATCTGTATGCCTCAGTATTATGTCCACAACATCGATCTGCAGGCTACAGCATTATATCCACAACATCGATCTGTAGGCCTCAGTATTTTGTCCACAACATCGATCTGCAGGCCTCAGTATTATCTCCACAACATCGTTCTGCAGGCCTCAGTATTATCTCCACAAATCGATCTGTAGGCCTCAGTATTATGTCCACAACATCGATCTGCAGGCCTCAGTATTATGTCCACAACATCGATCTGCAGGCCTCATTATTATGTCCACAACATCGATCTGCAGGCCTCAGTATTATGTCCACAACATCGATCTGCAGGCCTCAGTATTATGTCCACAACATCGACATGCAGGCCTCAGTATTATGTCCACAACATCGATCTGCAGGCCTCAGTATTATGTCCACAACATCGACCTGCAGGCCTCAGTATTATGTCCACAACATCGACCTGCAGGCCTCAGTATTATTTCCACAACATCGATCTACAGGCCTCAGTATTATGTCGACACCATCTACCTGCAGGCCTCAGTATTATGTCCACAACATCGACCTGCAGGCCTCAGTATTATGTCCACAACATCGATCTGCAGGCCTCAGTATTATGTCCACAACATCGATCTGCAGGCCTCATTATTATGTCCACAACATCGATCTGCAGGCTTCAGTATTATGTCCACAACATCGATCTGCAGGCCTCAGTATTATGTCCACAACATCGAAATGCAGGCCTCAGTATTATGTCCACAACATCGATCTGCAGGCCTCAGTATTATGTCCACAACATCGACCTGCAGGCCTCAGTATTATGTTCACAACATTGACCTGCAGGCCTCAGTATTATTTCCACAACATCGATCTACAGGCCTCAGTATTATGTCGACAACATCTACCTGCAGGCCTCAGTATTATGTCCACAACATCGACCTGCAGGCCTCAGTATTATGTCCACAACATCGATCTGCAGGCCTCAGTATTATGTCCACAACATCGATCTGCAGGCCTCAGTATTATGTCCACAATATCGATCTGCAGGCCTCAGTATTATGTCCACATCATCGGTCCACAGGCACATCACGGCCCACAGGCATCAACATCCTTGCAACATCGTCGGCCAACGAGCATTAACATTTTGTCCAAATCATCGACCCGCAGGTATCAACTATAGGCCTACGGGCATTAAAATTTTGTTCACACCACCGGCCTCCAGGAATCAGTATTTTGTCCAGACCATCGGACTACGTACATTTTACGCTTTTTACACAGCGCTTTACCTATAGGCTTACTACCTATATCGTAAGCGCTGTTTGTTTTGACCTCGTTTCCTGAATCGCTTCACTAGAGGGGAGAATTGTATTTTGGGCCAATCAGATGAGACCCTTTGCTGGAAGACACGACCTCTGTAATTGGTTGAAAAAGTCACATGATTAATAAATAGCAAATAAAAATGCTGTTGGAAAAATCTTTAAAGGGGTTGAAGAGGCCACTGTGTATGAGCTAGACCACAACCTGATTCCATAAGTATTTGTGATCCTCTTGACTGCGTTTAAACAATGCCCGTTTTGCGATACACAACTGATGCGACAACGGTTTACCAGCCAATAGAGGAATGCTCGGAGCCAATGTTGGTCATTTCGTTTTGAGTAACAGCTCATCGCCCAGGCAAACGTTTGAACAGGCCACAGATTCAGAGAAAATGGCCCGTCAGGTGGTTTGAACAGGTCCTTGTGCACATAGGATGCCCGGCCGGTGAGCTGTAATTCAAACGAAATGTAACAACATGGGCTCCGTGCACACCTCGCTGGCTAGTTTCAGTTTTGCTGAAAACGGATACAAGGCTACGCTAACATAGTCGTAATGTCAAAATTTAATCGGTCGATGATGCAAGAAGGCAGAGGAAGCAATTAATATTTAACTGTTCTTTACTAAGAATAACCATAAAACTGTCATCAAGCGGCGCTTGAAGCGCAGCTCTGGGCGAAGCCATGATGCCTGTCGAGTGTTTGTTAACTGACTTTGGTTGGCTGCTAGTCACATCATATGCACAATTTTTTTTTCCATCAGACAGACCTACCACCTGGTGTCTAAGTGTATCATAAACGGTAAAACCAGGCAACGGGAAATGCAGTAGCTTCTTTAGAAGCGCAATATTTCTGCTGCCCCGGGAGCGTAACAACGTTCATCAATATTTTGTCCAGACCGTCAGCCTGAAAGCGTCAATATTTGTTTACACCATCAGCCCACAGGCACCAGTATTTTGTCCACACCAGTGACCCATAGACATCAGTACACTCTAATAAAAAGGGATCTTGATGGTTCTTTTAAGAACCCACCTGGTACTGGATAGAACGTACTATGGTTCTTTCTGGATCTCTTTTCTCTGCGAAGAAGTTCCATCTGGGACTTGGAGGTTCGTGGCATGACCATAACTCATAATGAGGTTCTAGATGGAATCTGTGTTTTGACCGGATGTCCTGATGATAAGGACGCGCATGCGCAATTATTTGAACAAATGAAGTCAACTTTTCAACGATTGGACGTTTTGTCTCTTCTATCAGAAGAGGAAATAGTATTATGTTAGACCTATTTAACATAATTTTCATGTGAAGAATTTTGAAGTTTTTTTCTGCCTAGATTTTAACTATATAACGACTTAATGTACGGAATTAAAATCTCTGTCTGCGTACGTATTTACTACGTTTACTTAATCTAAACGTGGATAAAGGCCGATGATTAACATGCTAAAGCGTGCATGAATTGTTGCAGTCTTAAGTAATACTAGTTCGTAGTAATACAAAATCAGGATGTTATATCGGCTAATTATTACCAAGCGTAGACTAAAGTGACACATGCATTGCTTCTCTCTGCAGTCACCAGACACAACTGCCTTCATGGTTAGCAAAAGTGAAAGTTAAAAGATGAAAGGATTTTTTTTTCATTTGGAAAGGGCCGACGATTATGTAAGTTATTCCAGAGTTATTCCTTAATTGTCATGTGTCAAGTTTTAATAATAATACACATGAATTGTGTATAACAAAGCTACAATCAAAGACTCTTATGTCTGTATTTACATCTGAATATGAGGCACTTATAAACACATTTTAAAGAATAAGATAAAGTTACTTATTAATTATATGGATACATCGTGTAATCCCAACCACACATATGCATTATTTTGTTATTGTGTTTATATTGTTTTTGGAAACTTTAGTATTGTGGTTTTCAATACATTTTGGCATGAGGAACAAAACTGGGCTTCCTAAGGTGTGGTCACGCATAATTTCACATTCTTTGAAGGTGTTCCCTAATTGACTTGGTGTTGCATTGATTAATTATTACCAATTATAGAATATTCTTGTCATCCATCCCTTCATTCTCTTTGCAGGAACCAGATTAAAAATATATTTTGTGGACACCTTTGACCTACAGGTAACAGTATTTTTTTTCACACCATTTTTATATTATGTCCCGGCATCGGCCCAAAGGCATCAATATTTTGTCCACAGCATCAATCAACAGGCATCAATATTTTGTTTATACTATGTCCATTGGAAGAGTCAACCAAAAGAAAGTCTACTATTCTCTTCTTTCAGTTCAATAATCATGTAGTCTTCTGTCCATTCCAATAAAGAGATCGGTGATTCCTCCCATCCGCTTCATGTTTCTATCAATAAGGATGCCTACTTGTATCATTATCTCTGACGACCTGAGTTGTCATGGAAATTGCGTCTCAAATACCAGATTAAAAATATATTTTGTTGACACCTTTGACCTAGAGGTAACTTTATTTTTTTCCACACCATCGGCCCACAGGCATCAATGTATTGTCCACACCATCAGTCCACAGGCTCTATATTCTGTCCACATAATCGGCCCACAGGAATCACTACTTTGTCTATACCATCGGCCTAAAGGCATTAATATTTTGTCCACACCATCGGCCCACAGACATCAGTATTTTGTCCGTACAATCGACCCACAGGAATCAATATTTTGTACAAACCATAAGCTTACAGGCATCAGTATTTTGTCCGCACCAACGGCCCACAGGCATCAGTATTTTGTACACACCATCCGCCTATAGGCATCAGTAATTTTTCCACATCATCGGCCCATAGGTATCTTTTTAGTTCACTCTGTGAACTTATGCCATGGCGCAGCGTCCGCCGTCCACTGTCCACTGTCCACTGTCAACTGTCCACCGTCTGTTACCAAATATCTCAACAGCCACAGCAGCTACCTTCATGAAACTTTGCAGAATTACTGATCATGGGATGGACATGCAAAAATAAGCTTTTGGTGGCGCCACCTATGTTGACCTACTTTCTGCGGGAAGAAATGGTTTTTTCCACTTCTTCCAAGATAAGTCATAAAGAAATAATATTTTGGCCTTCATATCATAGTCAACAGTTTGTTAAAGGAAGAGAAATAATTTGTGTGTAAATTCAGTCAAGTCATTTTCAAGATGGCGTCTCTACGGAACTTCAAATTGTGTCGATCGCAAAATTTGACAACTTGATGTGTTTCCATAAATGATGTATTGTCTGTTCCCAAATAGTTTAGGAACTGCTGCAGCCTTCAGTTTCAAATTTCACAGGAATATTGATCATTTGACTGCTAAATGATTTTGACCTCCAGGGGGCGCCACCTGTGTTGACCTACTTTTTGCGGGATGAAATGGTCTGTTCCACTTCTTTCAAGATAAGTCATAAAACAATAATATTTTGGCCTTCATATCATAGTCAACAGTTCCTTAAAGGAAGAGATATAATTTGTGTGTAAATTCAGTCAAGTCATTTTCAAGATGGCGTCTCTACGGAACTTCAAATTGTGTCGATCGCAAAATTTGGCAACTTGATGTGTGTCCATAAATGATGTATTGTCTGTTGCCAAATATTTAAGGAACTGCTGCAGCCTTCAGTTTCAAATTTCACAGGAATATTGATCATTTGACTGCTTAATGATTTTGACCTCCAGGTGGCGCCACCTGTGTTGACCTACATTTTGCGGGATGAAACGGTCTTTTCTACTTCTACTGAGATAAGTCATGAAGTAATAATATTTTGGCCTTCATATCATAGTCAACGATTCCTTAGAGGAAGGGAAATAATTTGAGTATATATTCAGTCAAGTCATTTTCAAGATGGCATCTCTACGGAACTTCAAATTGTGTCAATTGCAAAATTTGACAACTTGATGTGTTTCTATACATTATGTATAGTCTGTTTCCAAGTATCTTAGGAACTGCTACAGCCTCCAGTTTCAAATTTCACAGGAATATTGATCATGTGACTGCTATATGATTTTGACCTCCAGGTGGCGCCACCTTTGTTAGCCTACTTTCTGCTAGACGAAATGGTCTTTTCCACTTCTTCCAAGATAAGTCATAAAGTAATAATATTTTGGCCTTCATATCATAGTCAACAGTTCCTTAGAGGAAGGGGAATAATTTGAGTATAAATTCAGTCAAGTCATTTTCAAGATGGTGTCTCTACGGAACTTCAAATTGTGTCGATCGCAAAATTTGACAACTTGATGTGTTTCTATACATGATGTATTGTCTGTTACCAAATATCTTAGAAACTGCTA
Organism: Sipunculus nudus; assembly: GCA_026874595.1. Classification (NCBI taxonomy): domain Eukaryota; kingdom Metazoa; phylum Annelida; class Sipuncula; order Golfingiida; family Sipunculidae; genus Sipunculus; species Sipunculus nudus. The sequence continues at coordinate 32,501,995 of CM049306.1, read as the reverse complement.
CAGCATTCAGTTTCAAATTTCACAGGAATATTGGTCATTTGACTGCTAAATGATTTTGACCTGCAGGTGGCGATACCTATGTTGACCTACATTATACAGGCTATTATGGTCTTTTCTGCTTTTTCCAAGATATGTCATAAAGTATTTATTTGTTATAATCCACCAAAACAGAGTCTCCTCTGAGACCCTTGGACTGATCTTTCCGAAACCCGTCATACTTGTTTCCTCTTCTATGTAGTTGTAAGTAACAATGATGGGTGACCTTTCTGTGCTGTACAAACCTGGGTGTATTTTAGATAACAGCCCAAATCTCAGGAGTGGTTCAATGTATTGAGCTGAAATTGTGCATATCCATAGATCTTGGATTCCTCCATCTTGTACTCAAGACTGGTGGTGCCTTCTGCAATCGTTTTCCCATCGCGTCTATTCGTACATGTGCTTTGGGTGAAAATTGCTTATATCTCAGGAGTGGGTCAAGGTATTGGTCTGAAATTTGGCATGTGCATCCATCTTGGAAAGTTTTCTCATAAACCAGACAGGTGGCGCCACCTACCTTGTGCAATAGGACAGTATCTACTTGCAAAGAATGAATGGTATTTTCATATTCACCTTTCTTTAAATCACCTGCCACCGTGCACAGTAATTCACAGAGTGAACATTAGACCCCTGGGTCTCTTGTTTATATTTTGTCCACACCATCGGCCTACAGGCATCAATATTTGTCCACAGCATCATTTAAAAGGCATCAATATTTTGTTTATACTATGTCAGGTGGAAGAGTCAACAAAGACCAAGTCTACTATTCTCTTCTTTCAGTTCAATAATTATGTTGTCTTCTGTCCATCCCAATTAAGAGACCGGTGATTCCTCCCATCCCGGTTCACGTTTCTAGCAATAAGGAAGCCTATTTTTATCATTTTCTCTGACGACCTGAGTTGTCATGGAAATTGCCTCTCCAATATGATTACCATCATTTGCACTCGGGTTTCATTTTCTGAGGATCTGAAGTAACAACCCTGGAGTATTGTCTGCCATGGCCGTCCTTTATCCCCCTACAATAAAACGAATATTGTCGGCATTACGACGGAGGGGTATTTATCTTTGTCGAATTCACTCACGGAAACCCCAAAGTTCAAGTAACCGGCAATATTTCACTCATGCTTCTCTATAGATGTATACAAATAGTGGTCCTCTATCCCGACGTCAAGGAAGCTATTTATGAACCGGGGATCTAACGATAAATGCAGACATTAATTTAATTATATGGAATTCCATTTAGCCTGTCTGGGTTGTTGCATTTGATTAACTTTAAATGCGATGATGCAGCAAGTTAATGAACTTTGAAAAACCTATCCACGCGAAGAAACCCTGCACTCCTTCTTTAGCTTAATGAATAATTTCTTAAACTAAAAATAATAAACTGTAAAAGTAAAAAATGGGGAAAAATCTATAGATTTTTAATTTATAAATAGTACCTCCAACGACAACATCATATATGTAGAATGACTACATCAGCAACATAAACAGACATAATACACAGAAAGTAATACATAGTCTGCGCAACAATAGATATATATGTGTCTGTGTGTGTGTGTGCGCGCGCACGCGCGCGAGCGTTAAAGACAGTGAATTCATGGTATTTTAATGAAATTCATTTACTTTAGGATATCAGTGACACTTCTCTTATAAAATAATAGGTCGAAATTTCGAAAACTTTTATTTAATGACACCTGTACAGTGACACCTGTATTAATAAAAATGGTTCCTTAATGTTTAGACTACCATGGGTTATATATATTTTATTCTTTGATAAAAGCTATGAGATCATATAATCGCAATATTCTCATATCAATGCCACCTTTTCAACAGATTTAAATGTTTTGTGACTATTCTTTATTCACTGTTATGCGGCCCGGCACCACGTTGTCGATGTGATTATCAGCAGACAACCTGAACCCACTGTCAGATTTATATGATTTAAGACGTACACTCCCCCAGTCACATGTCGCGTGAAGCAGCAAGTATATTTCTACATACAACTGTTATTTGAAAGGGAGGTAAGTCTCCTAAGTTTTCATCCCAGGCATGTATATCACATACTTGGGCAGCAAACATTCTTTGCCAGTTTCAAAATTCTATAACCAGACAAAACTGTCAAAAGCTCGCGCCCTGTTGACGATGTCACTCGAATGACGTTTGTACATTTCAGTGAAATGCATGACACGGAATTTCGGCCCTGTGTAATTTTCAACCGTGTACATTTCACCGAGTGGAATGGATTGTTGTAGGCCTTCTACTAGGATCTGCTGGTAGAAATGGAATGTGCGTCCTAATGTATAGACCGTACACATATGAGGGACAAAAAAGCAGGACAGTTATATGACAATTTCCTTCTGGAAATTCTAAATCAGCATTAATGAAAGCCACCATCCTTCATTTAACTACAGTACTTCATTAAGAGAGCTCCATTTAATAACAAATGTACATAGTTTTCAGAGGTTAAAAATTTTATATTTTATGTTATATTTTATCAAGACAGAGACATGATGGATTGTAAGTTGAAGGCCTACCGGGGCGAATTACGGTACCCTCACGCGCTCTTTAATTTAGTTTTATTGATCTGGGTTTTACACAGTGACATGTGGGCATATAAGACATTGATAGACAAAATAGACAATTCCTTATATACTTGCCTTTATTCATGTAATTTAAAACAAGTCTGAGTTTGAAAGCAAAAAGTAACAATTATTTCACCTGGCCTGCGGTACTTGCCGCCATTTTTTTTTTTACCCACACAGACAGACGGCTTTGTGCATATTATGTCTCTTTAACTGGACAGCATGGATCTCGCGTCCTGCTCAGTCTTGTTACAAGCTTTATTGCCAAGTAATTCACAAAATAACTATAACACCTGTCAGTCTCATTGTTTCTTCTCTGTAGTTTAGAAGGACGGTAGTATTACACAACATGTGCGTGTTATCAGCGAAACCGATAACGAATCACACTCAGTAAATTAAAAAGCTGTGTCAACAACTGAAATACTCAAACGGGGACGTTCAGATCATGATATGCGAAACTGAGCTCGGTCTCAGCTTTACTTCGAATCTTGCCAGTCAGGTAACGGAAATTGATGCATCTGAGCGTCCGCGCCTACATTCTGGGAAGACATGACTAAAGTCAGCAATGCGACAACTACTTCCGGGAAAGGACACGTTTCAGGCTGTAAATCAGAAGAGTCGGAAGTGTATGTCATGATATTCCGCAGGAGATGGCTTCTCTAGCTGTCCCCTCTGCCTCCTAAAAATTGCAGAACAAACGACATTACAGTATGAGAATATCAACTTGCGGGCTACGTCTACTACTATACTATCTGTAAAACGCTTGGCTGATAGTTTTTAAGTTATGGTTCTTCAAAGACCCAATAAGTAAACGTTACTTAACAAATAACATATATCGTGTTTATATCAACTTATGAGTAAACAGTCATCCAACTACTCTATGCAAAACGATTAGCTGAGAGTTTTGAAGTTATGATTCTTCAAAGACCAATAAATAAACGTTACTAAACCAACTACATATATCGTGATATTATCAACTCATGTAAAATGGCAAACATGAAGAAATTTCAATCTTTCTCATTTTGCACTAGTATAAATGCACCATAGAAAATGTATATAACAGTTTATGTTCTTTTTTAAATGACAGTTTCATGGCCAGTAAATGGCGCTGTTTTTTCAGTGAAGATAAAAATTATACATAACAATATGACAAGAACATGTAGTTAAGAATTGGATGACATAAAGTAAGAGAATTCATATCTGCAGTCAAGATATTCAAATTTCCGATAGTTCCTAGAGATTTCACTATTTTATCACAGTTTTTTTAACTGTAAGTGGTGGTATTTATTTCATCTTAAATTATTTTCAAACTTCAATGTGGAAAGATGTTTCAATTGGTTATTACAGTAAAATTAAGATGTATGTAGCCACTGAACTCAGAAGTGCGTTTATCAGCCTTGCCACTAGTCTCGATCAAAACTGAAGTTGCCTGGACACGCAGGCGAGAGACACCTTTTGTCAAATAGATCTATGAATATTGAAACATCACATTTTCCCGCAATACGCCAGTCCGGAGATGGACCTTTTTCCGTAACCTACGATAAACTCTTTTAAAATGAAGACGAAAAGTGTCAATAACGCTGTTCCGAGAGTGGATCAAAAAAGCATGATGACGGGTGGCAGTAGGCCCTACTCGTGTCCGTGTTTATTTGTATAAGATGTATAAGCTGTGTGTAAATTTATCACAGCTATAATACGCCATGATGAGTGTATATTTTATTTATATTTACATGATTCAAACTGGGATCCGTGAATGCACATTAATTAAGAACCCATACGGTCATTTCACCTGTGGTTATAGCATGGACTCCAGAGCAACAGATTAAAAGGATAATGTATCTCGTTTTCATCTGCAGTCCATGCATTTTTATATATTCTGTATATGTCCATGTAAGTTCCGTTGCGGAAACAAGTTGGGCTTTGCTTCTATTAGAATGACCGTGTTGATGGTGGTAAATGGTGGTTTTTAATTAATCTTAATTTATTTTAAACTTCAATATGAAAATATGTTTCAATGGGTTATTACAGTAAAATTAAGATGCATGTAGCTGCTTAACTATGTCACCAGTAGTGCATTTATCAGCCTTGCCACTAGTCTCGATCAAGACTGAGTGCTCAGCTTCTTCAGTCTTATACAAAGCATTTATTTTCCGAGGTGCAAAATACGCGTCCCACAAAAAAAAGTGACAAAAGGGTGTAAATGATACATCAATTTCCTTCCTGGGATATTTTTTTATCAAGCATGGGTAGAACATTATTGTTGCCACGGTATAAAAAAAAAACTCTTTACAGTCTAAATTTACAACCAAGAGTGGGCTTTCCAGATCTCTGTCCTTCTGTTTGCCATTATCTCGGCAAGCCCTTTTCCTACTGGCAAGGGTCTCATAACAAGCTGGTTCATTTGAATGGATATGTTGACAACAAACGCACAGATTTCCAAAATCGCGGGTGTTTACAGGATATTAAAAAAAAGGTCAGATCATTGCCGTAAATCGTGAATAAAGCTATCTAACTGATAATAGCTTGTTATAGCCCACCAAGCAGTTCACTGAAAACTTTACATTATGAAAATTAAATATATTTAAGATGTACACACTATTTTAGGCCGAAACGGTACCGCTTTATTATATGCATGTATGGTCAGCAGGCTGCACAATGGTTGATAGTCGTCAGTCGACAAATGTATAATAATACAGTACATTTAAGAAGAATAAATTCAATGCAGCATTATTTGTCTAAAACCGATGAAATAAACATCACCAAACTATTTTTGAAAATAATTAATGCACATTGGCAGTTAACTGACGTGTTTTTTTGTTATTATCGTTCGAGGGAGCTTGCTCTCTGCTCCGTGCAACAAGTTTCCATTACGTTAATGTAATTCAACGTCAGGTACCATGACAGCTTTGCCACCCACGGTGTGTGTGTTTGGCTGATTTTAAAGCACTCGTTGACTTTAGATGTCATGTCAGAGATGCTTGTACATTTCAGTCCTGCTCGGGGAGATGGAATGCTAGACATGTACATTTCAAACATGCATAATTATTTCACTTAAACAGTTGGCCCAGGTGGGTTGATGTGCGCTGGCAGGTTCACTGCATAAAGTCCAGTTCCCCCACTTTTGTAACTTGTCCAGGTCTGGGAACAGTTGTATATTTGGTGATGAAGCGTTGAAATAACAGACGCACCCACTTTTGTAACTTGTCCAGGTCTGGGAACAGTTGTATTTTTGGTGATGAAGCGTTGAAATAACAGACGCAAGTGCACCACGAGAAAACAAGGGCTGAATATAGATGAAGAGCAGCGGTTATAGTCAATGAGATCTTGGACGACTTCAGTGTATAACCGCTGCGGGAGGAAGGTATATGTACCACGAATCAGGACACACGCACTACGGCTGAGTATGAACTTATTTACTGTAGTCCGAGCTTAGTATGAACATGCAAAAATAAAGTGCCAGCTGGTACCAGATCAGCTAAGGCCGGTTCTTCGTGGATGATATTGTCAATCATCATCTGAAACTGCATCATCCTAGTGTCCAATGTTCTATTATAAAATGTTATAGACTATACTGTTTTTAACATAGATTGTACAAATAGTTGTTGTAACTCGCCTAGACATTCTCCATGGCTCAGTTGGTAGCGTTCGGTATAGCACCTCTGCTGTTTCACTCCCCGCATCACTACATATAGCGGGTATAATATTGCCATGGGCGTAATCCCCGCTTTTGCAGCCAGCGAATAAGGGACATGTTATCCCCCCCCCCCCAAACACACATTTTCCCCTGATTCATTGAATTTAATTTTGTCATTAAATCTATGCTCTAACTGAAATTAGTAAAAATACAAGTTTTATACTAAAATGTGTCACAGTGTGGCAGATTTCCTGAAATGTCAATGAAATGCTGTGTTTCAGAAAAAAAAATAGGAAATGAAGAATGATGTGATATGATTCAACCGTTTCCAATCCAATTCAGTCAGCCAATAATGAAAAAAAAAAACATTTTTATAAAATCGATTTTTAGGGCAAACATTTTTACTTCTTGTAGGTTTCTGAATCGAAACTATTCCCTAATTTCCTAAAATTGCTTCAATGTTTCTTAAATTCTGATTAAAATTATAAAAAAAAAATCAGTCTTATGTAAGGGAACACCCTTCCAAGCCTAACACCCTCAGCCGGTATACACACACTTGAAAGTCGCGATTCCCTGGTGTGATTATTTTCCATCCGAGACCGTTCGGGCCTCCCTAAATACCGTCCGAGACCCAGCTGTACCTTCCGGGCTAATAAACACCGTTAAAAGTATTAGTGAAAGGCATACATGCAGACACTTTTTGCAGTAAAGAACACGCTTTCGTGTCTGGATACCTCGAAAATAAGTCTCATTTTAGTTATAAACATGGCCATCAGGTAGCGTGATCACCCCAGCACAGACAGGTGTAATCATGTGAGCAGATCTTTTCAGAGGCAAAGCCAGTTAATATGCTAATAGGCAAATTATCTTCACAGTGTACAACTGTTATTAATTTGTTGGTCTGACGGGATCAACACACGTCAACTTACCCTCAGACTGGTACTAGTTCCTTCACAGTTTAGAGAATAACAACAGACAGGGATAACTGACAATCAATGCATCACCAGACGTTATTTTTCAATTGATCTCATCAGACATGTCAGGTAAATGACACACTTATATAACCAAGTTAAAGGGACCCAATCACCTATAAAGCATGTTGAGTTAACACGAAAAAGAGCTTCTTCCCTTTAAAATAAATATGTACCTGCCAAAATATTGCTTTGAACCGTTTGCTTAGTCCTGGAAACGAGTGTAAAAAACATGAACCGGGCGCGATCGTAGGTGTAAACATAAACACAGTGCGTTGTGCCTTGTGCTGCGCGGAGCCACAGCACGTGCCAATCAGGAGTTGCTCTGACTAACTTGGCCTAAAAATGTAATACATGTTCCCGCTGGCTGATACATCGCGTGTTGCCCTTTATTCAGACCTTCGGTCCCTCGGCCTTGATATGGTTAACATACTGTGTTTACCAGCACGCAGGGCTATAACAAGGTATTAAACAGTCGTATGCGAGGAAATGAGACTGTGTACTTGAATGAATTTACTGGGAAACTTTTGTATAATGCAAAACTGAAATGATAGTGTAAAAGAATAGGAATAATATTGCTCCTGATCATGTTCCATTTATTTACTGACCTGCCATTTTCAGCTGTATAAAAAAGTTTGTGGAGAAATTTTATCCATCTGACTGTTCATACTCGTACAGCTCACAACTGCTCTCTTCAATGCAACGAGTTACGCATAGTTTGATATCGAAACTTTGAGCAGCTGTTTACAGTGCCCACGTTGAAAATCGATTGGTCGAGGAAAAAAGTGTACTCTAAAGACGTGTGGCCCATATGAAAAGTGTCTTTGTTTCTTAAAATGGCGATGTTGTCAAAGAATCTTTGAGAAAATAATTGAATGAATCGATTAATACACACATCTGTTTATAAAATGTTATAATACTTTTATGGATGTATATTGTTACGGAACCTAATATCAACAGATCACGTAGTCGTGACGGGCATAAATTTTGTGAAGGAGATAAAAAAAAATCAGATTCCGCCACACTAGACAGCGTGAAATGTCTAGGGGAATGAAGTCAGTGTTTTTTTGTTAACAAATAATTATAATTTATTTTTAGAACTATCCTAACATTACAATACACTAAATCAATACAACAGTACAACAGTATAACAATTAAAAATGTACAGTACCAGAGTGTCCGGATCCTTGGCTTTTCTGGATACCACCACTGTCACAGCTCAACTAGAGTCCTTTAAAATAAATAATCCACGTAAATAGTAATAATCCAAAGGCAAACTGGTGACAATCCGTATTAAATCTCTATTAAGTCCGTTAAATATCTGACACCACTGCAATTATCGGTAAGGTCCCAAACTGACGAGAAAGTAACACTCTTAGTGCTCGCTGGTATATTCCTTTCTGCCGGCTCTACACAAAGACTCTAATTCATAGCTTCTCACCGAACAATTCTAGAAATAGAAAATTCCCAAAGAACAATAAACATGAACAGACCTGAAACATCTTGAAAAAAGGACGCTGCGTCTCTATACGCTTCAGACCTCACACGCGAGCCAGCGCCAAAAAAGCAAGGTTCCCATAGCAACGAATTATGCCTGTGCTACACGAATCAGAATGTCAACAGACACACTCCTGCGCACAATAAAACAGACACCTGTAACACACTCTATCCAGGAAATATAGTGGCGTAGCGTTAAATGTGGTGTTCCCTGTTGCAAGGGCCGATGTGTGTGTGTGTGTGTGTGTGTGTGTGTGTGTGTGTGTGTGTGTGTGTGTGAATAGGGCGTCGACGTCCCCGTCTCCACTCTGTCATATTGCAAATATAAACTCCGCCCCTGAATTTTGCGTTCCATATGGAGACCCGTGTCCATCTTTTGAAATAGAAAGGAAAACCTGTACTTGATCGCCCCCGTCTCCTCTACTGTGTTTCGGGACACCTCGTGACGGTGGCGGTGATTTAATTCAGCTGCAACGACGAGATTCGAGTCACAATGGAAGCTGGGTCAGATCATTTAATACCTTTATATCTGTTTTTTCTTGTTTAATGTTTACGTTTTTATACTAAGTGAGAAAAAATCTGTTTGTTTTCTTATATGAAGAAAGAAATTAATATTTGATACGTTACAATCTACGTATACTGGATGGTTTTTAAAAAATTGATTAAAACTCAGAGTATGTACATTAATTGACATGAAATACTGTAACTGCATAATGGTCGTGATCTGCCAAACAGAAAGCAACAGTCTAATTGTTTAAATGCAGATTTATATTAGAAGGATTATCAGAACTGGCTTATATATCTTACACTGAGCATTTTAACCCCTCCCCCCCAAAAAATTATGATATTAAACTAAAAACATATATATATATATATATATATATATATATATATATATATATATATATATATATATATAATGATGGATGATCTTTAAGTGTCTTATGGTCAGCTTTTATATAGTCTACAAAGTCTTAAGCTTATCATAAACAATTCAATTTAAAACATTAAAAATATTTTTTTAAACAGCTTTTGTATTGAGTAAATATTTATGAGAAAAGCTTTGATATTCATAATTTCTTAAATTTAAGGAGTAACAGGAATGACAAACAGCGCCATCTGGTGTGTATGCTGAAAATCAAATGACTCCGTTGTGAATGCAAGACGGAGGACAGGTATTTTAATTTAACAAGTAAGCATTTGTGGTGTAAAAATAACAGTGCGATGAACATGATTAGTGTCCTGATCCAATCATTATTTACTCGCTTTCCCAAGGGATTATAGATAGCATATATAAGTTAAATGGACCTCTATTAATTTTGACCCTAGCTGTACCACTGTTGAGGTTGAACTACCATATAAGAATTCAAGACTCAATGTGTTTCAGTATGTGCCAGAAGTTCATGTTGCCAAAAGTATATCAACCGGTGCTTGAAAAAGCTCCGACCCACTCCCTCCAGATCTTTTTAAAAAAGTAACTCACTTTTTTCCATTGGTAACTGCAATCATCGAAGTCGTCAGCTAGTGGGGATTTTCTGGAGGATTACACGGTAGCATTAGTAATCCTCTGATCAAGAAATGTAATTTAGATCCAGAAATTTTGAACAAAATCTATTGCCCTTTTTCAATTTTACCATTTGTATCAAAAGTTCTGGAACAGATGGTAGCTTTGCAGATTTTCACTTACTAAGATAATGATTACCTGTTAGAACCATATCAATCTGTATACAGGAAAGGACACAGTTCAGACCTTATAGTACGTATTTAGAATGACATACTTGGCGCCCTTGGTCAAAATAAGGCGGTTTGTTGACCCTGCTAGATCTCTCCAGCATTCGATACAATAGATCATGATTGTATGATAAGAACATTGCAGCAACTTCGATTTACAGACACTGTTTTAAAATAGTTTTTCTCGTACCTGAGAAATGGTTCACAAAGTTTGAAGATTAAAGGCAATAACTCTAGACCAATATAATGTTCTTGTGAGATACCACAAGGCTCAGTCCTTGGGCCTCTTTTATTTACAAAATAGCCATCATCCCCTTGTCCCTTTCTTCATCAAAATACAATCAACTATAATTTTTCTTATACAGATGATACACAGAAGCTTTCAAATCCTGTGAACTTGACAGTACCATTCACCAGATGGAATTTCGTGCACCGACTGGTAAAAAGTGGATGAGCCAAATTAAATTGAAAATTAATTATGACGAACCAGAAGCGATGTTAATGGCACAAACATATTTGTTAAGAGAAATTGGTTAACCCACACTTCACATGGGCTCTCATAAAAAAAGCAATCACCGAAAGTAAGAAACATTGGTGTTGTTTTTTATTCACATGCATCCATGGAAGCCAATCTAATGGCAGTCTGAAAGGCTTCATAAATACATATTCGTAATATCAGTTAAATAAGAACGTTTGTAATCACAGAGTCTTTGGAGAAAATAATTCATTCTTTTATTACTTCAAAATTAGATTATTAGAATGCACTCTTGTATGGAATTCCTTCAACATTAATCAATCAGATGCATGGTATATAGAATGCTGCGGTAAGAGTTATTATGGGTGTATCAAAATAATATCAAATTACACCAGTTATGTATTCTCTGCATTGGGAGCCCATTGTGCAAAGAGAAAAATACAAAATATTAATTCACATGTATAAGGCAATAAATATTTTTACCCCTCTTAAACTTCAAGAGCTTATTAACTGTTATACTTCCGCAAGAAGCCTTCGGTCAACAGCTAAAGACTTGCTGATCGTGCCCTTAACCAAATCGCCATGTGTAAAAAGTCTGGCATTCAGTGTTGTTGGCCCGAAACTGTTAAAAGACCTATCAATACTGCGAGAGAAGCCACCAGTCTCCATGAATTTGAAATTAAACTAAAAAACTTATTTGTTCATGTAATTGTTTAACACATTCAGTGCCTATGACGAGATATCTCGTCATCATAAATGATTCCCCCAGTGCCTATGACGAGATATCTCGCGCGATGTTGAAAGTAATAGTTTTAGGGGATTATTTGTCCCTTTCACCACATATCGTTCCACATGGCGTAGAAATACACTCTGTAGACCACATCGTGGATCCCTACGCAAAATTAGTTAGTTAGTGGTCAGCAGCCTAATTAGAAAGAAGGATGCCACCGAAGCGGAAAGACAACCCGCGACGACAGACGTTTACCGTCTCCGAGGTCCATGATGCCTTGCTGCATGGTGCAGATTCGGATAGCGACATCTCCTGCGGTTCGAGCGATACCGAAAACGGTAAGAAATTTATACTTTTTCTGCTAGTTTTAGCTGATTTATTCCCAGTGATTACGATAGTCCGCTATGCCGCTGGAGGTGTGAAGTAATTGCGCCCGAGGTGTGGGAGTAAGATAAGCGGGTGTTAGGTCAGTGGGTTTTATGGCCGGTAATTAGCTCAAGTGCACCTGGGGTCGCGTGCCTTGACCGGGCGTACGTTATGGTGAGGCATTGACTCCGTCAATGGGTATTTCGTTATTTTCACATCTATACAGGGCATGAACTCTCCACAAACTGTTCCAAATAGCGCACGCATTCAGCATTTTTGAATAAAGTCGGTGACTGCAACGAATGTTGTATTTTGGGTTGGCTTATGATATATGAACACCCCATATACAAGGCAATCCGGGAATGGACGAATAAATAGTGAATTGTGTTTATTTACACACATTCATATATATGTAAAGTATAAAATTAATGTGTAATATATATATAAACGGAATACATTCATACAAATACATATACATTCATTTATTTATGCAGGATGAATATTTTACTATTTATACACAATATATATATATATATATATATATATATATATATATAATATTGGTATATGTATTTACTCTTCAAGGTTGGAACCTATGTCTAGTTTTCTCGGTTGTAGTATTGACGTTCACTGACCCATACATATAGTTTATACAACAGTTCAGTCCCTATAACGTCGTAGGTATACTCAGTTAGTGTCATGCAGGAAACCCGTTGTCACCATATGAAACCCGCCGCCAGGTCCCAAGGTATAGATTTACTATGATCATCGACCGTGTCGCATGCTTGTACAGGAATAATTAGGTAATAAAGGATTCATTATTGGAAATCGACTTGACTCTCCCTATACCACTTCCTCGTTCTGTCTCTTTCTCTCTCTCTCTCTCTCTCTTTCTCTCTCTCTCTCTCTCTCTCTCTCTCTCTCTCTCGCTCAATAGTTACTGAAACACACTCGTATTCATTATTTCTAAATAATATTTACTATTTCTATTTTTATTATCTCTCTCTCTCTCTCTCTATATATATATATATATATATATATATTGTGTATACACATATATTATGTATTATATTATATATGCGGCAATGAAAACTTTATTCTTCATATATTTGCAGACTCTGACGAAGGCTGTCAGTCCGACAGTTCCGATTCTCCGGGAGATGACCAGCCCAGTACCAGTACTTCGGATGATGAATGGACATCGGCTGAAGGAACACCCCCCAAGGTTAAATTCACGGCGAATACTGGTATAAAGCTTCCAATATCACAGGATACACATCCATGTACGGTGTTCCGACACTTGGTCGACGATAGAGTAATCGATACGATGGTGACGGAAACAAACCGGTTCGCACAACAGTACCTTGAAAAAACTGAACTGCCGAAAAAGTCAAGCGGACTTTTAGTGACTCTTGGATATGACTCTTGGATAACTGTGATGTGCTGTAAAATAAACACGATGTTTTATATCTATACTATTATATATATATATGAAAATAATATGTATATATCTTTGTATATATTGTATAAATATTATTGTATTATAGCTGTATATATAAACACATGCACACACACACACACACCAACAGTGCGATACATTCGTGCACCGTATATTGTAAAGTTTATTTGCCATCTCTTTCTCACTTTCTCTCTCTCCGGTTTGCATATATCCATACTTGCCTTATAAACAGTGTATTTTATATAGGAACATGCCCGACACACCGGGTCCACACATACAGTTGTATATACACACACATATATATCCAATAATATATATGGTGTAGGTTTACATCGGGAGTACTGACGAAGACGCTCTGTCTGTTTATTTTTCGTATGTATTATATAATAAACAGCTATGTATTTACATGCTCTTTATATGGGTTGTGCTGAGATTGATTGTTTGTGAATGGATGGACTGAGTGAGTATGTGTTAGTCAGACCCACTGAGCCCGCACTAATTGGTCTTGCCCTTTCCCGAGTATCTCTGGTTTATGGTTTTATGGCCCCTCTAGGTAATGGGATTATCACACCTCCCTATCAGCTAATTAGCGCCCTCCAGATGGGCTTCGGGACCTCGGGGACATGCCTGCTCCAGTCCATGGGACCCTGGCACTGGGGGAATATTCTGGGTGGCAGTGAATGTGTTAAATGCCTAGTCATTTTAATACGATTTTTTTATATTGATAGTGAAATATTTAAATGTTTTAGTGGAATTTAGCTTTAATAGACAAATGAAATATTGATTTTGAGATGTCTTATCTAGTATTGTAACTTTATTTTTTTTTGTTTTGGTGTAGGTAACCGCCTCCAATTTTTAATGCTAACTTAACAAAGTATATGTACATCTGCATAATTCCCAGTGACTACTGCACCTGCGGGCCCTGGCTGCGTAATCGTCCCAATTGATGGGTCATAACACCGGGGCATCCCCGAAAGGCGCACCTGCCCATTAAGCCTGAGGAGCGCTCACCCTGTTTGGGGCCGATCGTGAAAACTCTCACCTCCTCGGCTGAGATTCGAACTCACGATCTCCCGGCTTTGAGTCCTGGGCGCAGCCCCTATAGACCACGGAAGCCGGTAATAATATTGTATCCTGCTGAATGTTATATTTTAGCCAATAGGCCTTTACTTTCATATGTTTTAATAGTAAGTATAATGATATCTGATGGTCACCCAACTGTGATTTCCTTTCCAATCGTGTCGCTGGTCTTTATGTGTATTTTGGGGGGTCAAAGGGTTTACAAAATTTGCTACCTACTTTTTTTCATCAGCTTACACTTTAATGAAGTACAAAACAAGCATTAACTCAATTTGGGTATTCAATTCCAACGGGACTGTGATTTTGGTCCTCGTGCGGACCAAACAAATATGTCTAAAATTTTTCTATTTTCTTGAATTAGTGTTGTCGTACCGCTTTAAATTAAGAAAATATGAGTACTGACAGTACCTGTACAAAAATATATTGTTTTTCTGTTATACATTGCAAGTCTGTGACATTCACACGCAAAAAGGTGCGAGAGAGGGTCGTGGAATCAAGGTCTGTGAATGCGTGGTCATGTCACAGGCTTGGTACTGGTAGTATGAAGATGCGCAAATCAGCAGGTGTGCAGTTGACTCGGCCTTGACATGACCTTGCCGTACAAGTTCATGCGTACTAGAAGCTAGCAGTTTCGGCCGAGGTATAATGTGTTTCGAGTAGATGAAATACAGTATGTGAGAACCATAGACCCGGGCCCAGAATAGTTAATACTTCAATCATCAGATGGCGCAGGGGCCACAGGCAAGCTCTTCAGGTAAACTGCTCAAATAGGTGAATTGATGCACTGCATTCAGCAAAACGGCATTACCAGCGACATTTTCCCCTGCTTAACTCACTAATTCTTTTTTTTTTTTAGTTATCCGGTAACCTTGGCAACCAAACACTAAAGGGATTCTTTACTGTTGAGGTTAAAATACGAACACGCGTTGAGCAATTGAAGATATCACACAATTAACCCCGGGATTTTACAAACGGTATTCATAGTCAGGGCTCATTCCGTGCTTTCTCTCCATGGAATGTGATCTGATTTACAGATTGCTTAGAAATGTATACAACAATGTCACTTGATGATAATAAGATTTATCTTTGTTAAGTTTCGAAAAATTTAAAACACATTCGATTCACGTGATCACACTGGAATATTTTACCCGAAGGACCCTTTTGTATCAAGACGTGATGCAATGTCTGTGTGTTTTTGTATTATATAAACATGAACGATAATGCTAAAGAACCTCGTCAAATACCTGTCGTGTATTGAATAAAAAAATGAGCTCTAATGATTAGACCAATGATAGTTCTTTAGTATAGGGAGAATATTCAAGAAGATTATATTACAATTTACATGCAAATAAATAGATTCGATTTTCTATTTTGAATGTCTTTAACACGGACTACCATAAAGTTTTTTGACTCAGTAACTCAGTAGAGGACTTTATGATGGCTGAGTTTTTCTTTATAAACATATTTATCGTGGAAGCAAAACCACCGTGGTATTAAATGAAAATGCTACAGTCCGTTTTCCTCCCCTCATGTTCACCTGGTTTTTTTGCTATGAACATTTTTTATTAGCTACTTTTCAAGGGAAACAATTATATCGTAGAGAGGATTAAAAGACCTAATTTTCAACAAGGTAATTAAATACGTACCTTACACTTTACTTAAGAAACAGAATTATTTGAAATTTGAGAAATCAGTCTACATTTTACAACATATCAGACCCATTTTGGCGGTCAAGGTCATTGGTCACATGCAAAAACAGCCTCAGTTGACAGCCACTGATTAGATGATGTCATGTAAAAACTCTAAAAAATATGAACAACAAAAAAAGATGGCTTCTCATGCAGTGACACATCATATCTGCCACAACATTGTGAAGACTTCTGAAGACTAAGAAGTTGTAAAACAAACTTGGGATTTATTGTAAAATTCTAAGTTGCCATAGGTTGTCTCTTCCCTATGCAGTTTATAGGAAATAATTGAAAAATATATTTTTTAAAGAATATCATCTACAAAAAAACAGGTTGACAGCAGAAGGTAAAACGGACTATAAGTTAAAATGCAGTTTTATTTATTTAAGATGTGTGTGGGGACTTTGTGTTTAATTAGGTTATGTATTGTGTTAGTCTCATGTATATTGTCATTCTGCCTGAGACTAAAACCACGAGATGACAATTTGATTCTTTAGAAAAACTGCTAATATAGACGCAGATAAGAAACATGATACAAAAAAGGTGGACAGCAGGTGGTGAAAGGGACTATAGGTTAAAATGCAGTTTTATTTATTTAAGATGTGTGTGGGGCCTTTGTGTTTAATCAAGTTATTTATGGTGCTATAGTTTCATGTCTTTTGTCATTCTGCCTGAGACTGAAACCGCGAGATGACAATTTGTTGGAAAAAAAGGTTAATTGACGCAGATAAGAAATATGCTTTTCTTTTACAATTCAAAAAACATTTCCGGGGTTTTATGATTTGAATATAAAGGTTATCTTATTTTGATCAGCCACGGAGATGACGCAAATATAAGAACTGCACTTTACCAACACGCAAATGTAAACAGTTTTAGCCTAACTCCCGTCGCTATGAAAAATGAGTGCTCCCCGTTTTTCCAGCAGACTAGGGGCTAACCAGCATGCGGCACAGTTATCTTTAATATTTTATTTTTCAAAAGGAAAGTTTTGCTGTTTTAATTTTCTCCTCTGCACATACTGATGCCGTTTATACTTAGATATATTCTATTAGTAACTATTATTCAATATGGCTCTGTTCCATTGTGGACAAGCAATAGCTCCATAGGGTTTCGAGTCCAATATATACAGGCATACCATTAACTCTTTCCTTTAGATGGCTTCGTTTTTTTTGGTATTAGCAATTTCATTTTTTTTGGCAAACAAACAGTAAAAACTTGACAAGTTTCTCTCAATACAGTCGTTACTTAATATATATACAAAATGACCCGCTCTCGTATTCTGATTTCAAAACCATGGGTAAGGTTTCCCGGGTGGTTCTCTTTTCCATTAACATTATATTAACGCTTCCACCTGGCCCTTTTCAAAAGTATCCTAGTCTAATGGGCTTCCTGTATTTAATGACTTGATGGTGTAAACGGCTTGTTACAATTTAATTTATTATAATCATCGCACATGATTCAACATCCGATTCCGAACGCTATTTGTTATGTTATTGTGAGCAAAAACAAGTATTTTTTTTCTTAATATTTACTTCAAAATGGTGCATGATATGAAATAAAAGAATTATGTGACATCAACTTATATGCTTAGTATATCATTATTAACACCTCTGCTTATCAGACCTCGAAAGTATACACAGCCTATTGTGACACCAAAAAAAATATGGTATCGTTAGCCGGAAATCAACCGGGCTGCCATTCTTACTGACATGTCAAAGAAAACAAAAGTTTTGACAAAAAAAGCATTGATTTTCCACAATAATGTGTATAATATGGACTTGATATTTGCAGAACATCCATTATGGCCAGGTTAAAACTGTAATTTAACTTGAAAGTTAAGTTTATCATAGGTCCCTCATACGTCGCCAACTTAGGGGCAGACATTCGGATGTGAACTTTATCGGGTGGGAATGTTTTCTAGATTTTCTGAATCATAAAATACAACTATGCTTATTAAAAAGTGAAATGAATAAGAACATGTAATGCCTTGACAACCCACATGTTAGATAGGTGACATATTTGCTAATGATATTTATTTTTTACCTTGACCTTATTTTC
The DNA here is from genome assembly GCA_026874595.1 of Sipunculus nudus. Lineage (NCBI taxonomy): Eukaryota > Metazoa > Annelida > Sipuncula > Golfingiida > Sipunculidae > Sipunculus > Sipunculus nudus. The sequence goes on along the minus strand of CM049306.1, from coordinate 32,483,688 downwards.
AAGGTAGTACACGTCAGTGCCGAATCCCCAATATTGCTCAGTTGCGGGTTTCAAGTGATCGCTCAACCATTGCAAACATCTTGTTAGTTTTTTTTTTTTTTAAAAGCGAACGCCTAATGATATCTGTTTTTGAAATACCATTAATATGATAAAATAGGAGTTTCACAAAGTCATTAGAATACATAATTAAAAGTAATAATATTTAAAATATACTGTAGAATTTCACGACACTGTTATATGGGAAAACAATATTCACTGGTAATATTGGCATAATGTAAAACCTTGATGAAGGACATGAGGAACCAGGTTTTATGTTCTTTAGATATTGTATGGTAAACCAGCGCCATTTCGGCCTTCTGACACTAGAGAGTGTACGACGCGCTACCGGCTGACAGAGATAGGCTTTCCAGCCTAATATAAGAGCCTATTGAGTCGTGTTGTCACGACTATGATAATGAGCGACTGCCGCGGTTGTGGTTGCGGAATGTAAAGCTGCCAGGTTTAATTATACACACTAACGCCTGAGGTGGTTTCTATACTTAAAACAAACCTCCTCCTGTCAGACACTGTGGGACGGCCGGGACTACTTGTCTCCACTGTCAAACTTTAAAATCAACATTTGTAACATTTCAAGGAAACACTTTGTATACATTACAAATGTGCATGCTTATAAATATTATTTATTCCATGAAGTCCTTACAACAAAAACAAACATGCTTATGCCAGACTATTTTAATTCTTTGGTTTACGAACATGTTTGACAAAAGTGATAGGTAGGAGGTAGGAAAAAAAAAATGGAACAACCCCCTGGATACTGGTGTTCGTGAATCCTGTATTGTACAGTTGGGTTATAAAATTCATTTTTAAATGGCACTATATAAACCTATATAAAATATATAAATAATATATAAAAATTAAAATATTATCATCCTATTGAGTTTTCCACATGAATTATGCGTGTGCCATGTTATTTCAAGCCATTCAAATGTCAGCGAAGGAAATATAATGACAAATAAAAAGTTTAAACAGTAAAACTTATTAAGTTATATATGACTTCATACACACCTGAAATAAAACTTAAGTCACTGTCCCTGCCAAGTGACTTGCCTATTTTATAAAGATTTACAAATTAAAGACCAGTCAAATACTTATACAAATACACAATTATATATTTTTGTCATATATGCAAGGAGAAAACTAAATATTCACTGCTAGCATGATAGACTGCAATTTTTATTTTTCAGTCGTGAATGACAATATTGTTGGGGACCACTCTCATAAGCCCAACTTGGCGAGTTTAATCCAGGTCCATATGGAACACGGAGCCAACTACGACTTAGAAAATTCAACAGTGTTTATTCTGACTTCATTACAGAAGAGTATAACAGAGAAATCATAACAGAATCAAAAAGGAAAAGTCACACCGTACCCGCGACGATAGTCATACCGTACCCGTGAAAAAAACCAAAGTAAATTACAGCTGTATATAACAGTCATCGCCAACATTCCTCCCACCTGTTGGAGTGTACTCCAACACCTTTGTTTCAAGTTAATCTAAACTTAAGTACACAATAATTCGCAAAGTACCTAGTCCTTATATACTTCTAAGAGCAGATCTAACAATGAAATATACCTTATTAGATAATGTCTGATATCTTGATACTCCGAAAATTACATGAAAATGAACTTTTAATTATAACATCATATTCAGCGGATTTAAATTTCTAGTATAACCAATTAAAAAGTATTCATACTTAAGTAATACGTTAGTTGTACATCTTGTAGATGCAAACAGCTCTACAATATTGTAGGTCTAATAAATACTCCAATACTAATGACAAGTTAAACAAAAGTCAAGTATATCCAAGAATTAAAGCATGAACTTTACAAATCCAACCTGTTTACAGGTTTAACAACGCGTCCAGCACGCGTGACCTGAACTTCACCAGTTTTGTTAGATTTCTGGTTATTACCGTCTCTGATATCCGGAACATTACCAGTGTTCGAGTTTACATTCTCTGGGCTAACGGCATCCGAAGCACCACTCTGATAGTTTACTTCCAAGTCATGCAGCCTTTGAATAGGACGAGTGAAAAGTCCTTTAGCTGTTTTGAGCTCAGCACTACGGATCACCCCGTCCCTGCCGCGGAAAACCTGAGTTACCAACCCCAAAGGCCATTTCATTCGAGGAACATTGTCTTCCCTAATCAAGACGATACAACCCTTCCTTATATCGCCTTTGGCGACAAACTTGTTGACTGTTGGTGGGAGATTTCTTATATAATCCTTACTCCAAAGGGACCAAAATAAATTGAGCCGCTTTTGACGGTTGGATTCCCTGAGAGTAAGGTCCCGCTGAGTCACTGCCTCTTCTAGTTCAGAGATTGTGGCCTGGAACCCTGCTCTCTTACCTATTAAGAAATGGGACGGAGACAGAGGGGAGACACTTTCCACTTCGTCTCCAACAAAGGTTAAGGGTCTAGAATTAATACAGGCTTCTATTTCCTGCAGTGTAGTGTCTAGCTCCACTTGAGTAAGGCAGCGCGTGCCCAATGACTTCTTCAATGCACTCTTCACCGAGCGCACCAACCGCTCCCACCATCCTCCCCACCATGGAGACCTTGGGATAATGAATTTCCACTTAGGACTATTTGGCCCGAAACATTTCAGCATATGAGTCTCCGCACACTTGAAGGTCTTTGCATTGTCGGAGTATATGACACTAGGTAATCCCCTTCTGGCTGAAAACCGCCTCAGGGCTAACATAAAGTCAGATAGATTCAAAGAATCTGTCAACTCGAGGTGCACAGACCTCAATACGGCACAGGTGAACAGCAGAATATATAATTTCTTCTTTGGAAGGTCTGAACAGTAGAGAGGACCTGCGTAGTCGAAGCCAGTTACCGTAAAGGGTGGAGCCTGCTGAACCCTTAAATCAGGGAGGGGAGCTACGGGTTGGTTGCTTGCTTGAGCGTCTATCCTTTGACAGTGGATACACTCACGTTTGACAGTCTTTGCTAGGCGCCTATAATTTCCGCAATATAAGCTTGTTCCTGTGTGTATTTGAACAAGAGATTCTTGGCCCCTGAAATCTCGCTATGGCCAAGATCTCCCCGATAAACATCTGACGGATGTCTTAAATTATGAACAAACCTCAAAACCCATCCAACAACCCGGATGGCCTTGCTAAATCTGCCCCACCTACTGATCTCAAACGCATTATGAGATTTAGTGTCTGTAATCAACGATAGCGAAGGCAATCGCTCTTGGGGACAATCTTCCACCTGATCATCATCAAGGTGACTTGTGATCGGCTGAACTAACCAAGATGGACCATTCATCCACAAATCTGAGGATATCAAGCTTTCTGCAGAAATGCCTCTGGTCACAAGGTCTGCTGGATTGTCTTTTCCTGGGCAATGCGCCCAACAAGTAGGGTCAGTGAGCTCCTGAATTTCAGCGACCCTGTTAGCTACAAAAGGTTTCCACCTACTAGGGTTACCTTTAACCCAGCCCAAAGCCACTGAAGAATCTGTCCAACATTTGTAAACGACCTGTTGGAGTTGGAGTGCATTGAGAACAAATCTCAACAATCGTGCGGTCAACAGAGCTCCTAAGAGTTCAAGTCTTGGTAGGGATATTCTCTTTATGGGTGAAACTCTGGCCCTCGATATGACTAAAGAGACCTCGAATGTACCATCCACCTTGGGAATGCGGATGTAAAGTGCAGCACCATAACCCCTTTCCGAAGCATCCCCAAAAACAGTGCAGTTCTATGCCCATCTGATCTGACCAAGGTAAGGTTGTATAACATCTGTGGATTCTCCATGCTCGAATGAGCTCCAAACCTTGAATCCACTGGGAAAACACCACATGTATAGCGGGAGGAACTTCCTTATCCCAGCTAAGACCCAACTGCCATATGTCCTGCATCAAGACCTTTGCCACCATGATAAAAGGGGTGAGAAATCCCAAGGGATCATACAATCTAGCCAAGAAACTAAGAACTACCCGCTTGGTAGTTACCAAATCTGGTGGAATTGTGACTCCATCAAATGCAAAGTCATCAGTTGCAGTTAACCATTTCAATCCGAGAATCTTGACAGAATCAGAAACCAGATGCTTTGCACCAAATTCCTTGAAAAACATCTCCTTGACTATTTTGTTGTTTGATGTGCATTTTGCCAGGGGCATGCTAGCATCTAAAAGGACCCGGCTGGCTTCTTGAAACAATGCACAAGCTTCCTCATCAGTGTTCGCGCCAGAAAGCCAATCATCTACATACAGATTCTGTTGAAGTTCCTCTATGGCTCTAGAAGGCGGATATCTAGCAAGGTGGTATCTAACGGTGGCATTCAACAAGAATGGACTACTCTTATTGCCAAAGGGTACCCTGGTGAACCTCATGGATTTCACTTCACCATGGTCGTTCCAAAGAAACCGATGAACATCTTGGTCTTCCCTGCGTACCTTGATTTGCAGGAATGCTTTGGTTATGTCTGCGGTCAAGCCTACCTTCCAACGTCGAAAGCGCAAGAGAATTTCAACCAAACTAGGAATGAGGGATTGACCTGCCTCCAAACAATCATTTAATGAAACACCATTAAATCCGGTAGACGATGCATCAAATACCGGCCTGACTTTTGTGGTAAGACTAGACTCTCTTATAACCGGGTGATGAGGCATATAGTACACAGGGTTTGAAACTACCTTTTCCTCTGTAGGTATCTCTTCAATGATGCCCTGATCCTGCATCTCGACTAACACCTCATCATAGCTGCTCTGTAACTCAGGATTCTTAGCTAATTTCCTAGATAGATTATTCAGCCGAATTTCAGCAAGCTTTTCATTGTTCTGAAGTCTTGCTGACCCCAATGGCACCTTCCATGGAAGGGCAACCTCATAACGTCCGTGAGTAAAACGGACAGTATCCCTAAATTGGGTCAAGACTGGATCTTCAGGACCAGAGTCCTGTGACTTTACAGAATCTATTCCGATTGATTCAAGATCCCAGAAATTCCTTAAACTGCTGTCCTGAATATCCGTTAAACACAACAACTGAGGTGAAACGGAGAGGCTATGAGCGTGACTCACCTGATCAATTTTACCCGATACTACCCATTCAAAAGCAGTATCTTGGACTACAAGACCTTCTGAGAGTTTAATTATATCCTGCCTGACCAAGTCCCAGTATGAATCAAGGCCAACCAAGATATCTATAGACATCTCCTTACCTTCAAATTGATCTGCCAACATCAGTTTGTCCATTGACTGTAGCACATCAGGTGGTATCTGAGGGCGATACATGGGAGCGCTGATCGTCTCAATTTCAACTGCATGAATAACTTCCATGGCCCCCTGTTTATTCTGCAGCTTAAGCTCATACACGTCATGGGATGAATTTGACCTTGGTTTCTTATCCCCAAAAGCTGCATAGGACACATATTTCCCAGATACCCACCTTGGTCCTACTTTATGCACAAGAGAACTAGATACATAAGTAGTATCTGAACCAGTATCGAACATCAGTGTGGCCTTTACAGTGCCCTTAGCCCCATGTACCAAAACATTAGTGGTTTGAAGTACTGTACTTCTATGTACAGCACACGATACACGAACATGTGAAACAGAACCTTCCTGTGTTTGTTCTACCTCTGGTACCTGTCATTCAACTGTATTCTTAGAAATATCTCGTGTTTTGACATTATCATTTGTGATACCTTTGCATTACAATTCATGGTGCCTACCTCGACACTTGGCACATCTAGCAATACAACCCTTGGCCAAGTGCCCTTTACCTAAACACCTGAAACAGAGTCCCAAATTTTGCAGCTTCTGGTGACGCTCAATGATGGACAGTCTCCAGATCTCTCGGCATCTCTCAGAGCTATGACCTTTCCCACAAAAGGCACAACTGTATTTGGCCGAACCTGTGGCTGTTTGGAGTGCAGAGGCAGTAGCTATACGTGGTTGTACAGCTCTTTTCTCTTCCGCCTTGATTTTGTCATCACCACTCCGTGTCACTCCCTTAAACACCTCTGAGCGTTTTCTCCTGTCAATCTCCGTCTTAAGAAAAGAGAGCAACCACTCTAAGTCTCTCTCTTTGCCCTCTCCATTGCGGGCCCATTCCATGCGAATGTCATTGGGCAATCTTGACAATATCAGCGGTGTCATGAAAACACCATACTCTTCGCCACGTACTCCTAATGCTTCAAGGCTTCTCACATGTTTCATAAGTTCATCTAGTAATTTCCATAACAAACTGACATTTGAGCCTTTGGTCTGATTTGGTATGGATACATTCAATAGCCCCTGTATGTGAGCAAAAACAATACGTTCTTTACGGCCGTATCTCTCTTCTAATATCTTGCATGCAACGGGATAATTCTCTACTGTAGTGGATAACCCACCTATGACTGTCTTAGCCTCACCATCTAGGAGCGACTGTAAGTATGAGAACTTACTAATAACTGGCAGGTCTGTATCATCCACTAGCGCAATGAAGCGGTCCCAAAACGGCTGCCATTCAGTCAACACGCCTGTGAATTTAGGTAATTCCAAACGCGGCAGCTTTACATCAGTAACACTTGCTGTCTTACTGGACTCAGAGTCCGTGTCCTTTAACAAACTGGCCAAGCATTTTGCCGCTTGTATCCTCGGCTTCCTAATATTCTGCCTGAATTGTTCAGCTTCCTCAATATTGCTCTCAAGTTCATCCGGGTCTATTTCTATTTCAAGTTCTGACTGTGCCTCGTCAACAGCTGCTAACCGCTTATCTAATTCGTCAACAGCGTCCTGTAACACAATGCGATCAACCGGAGTCACCGCCAAAACATCTGTTAACGCCCCTGCGGCTCGAGTAGCCCAGCCTCTGGCTGCGGCCCTTACTTTCCTAAGTCGCTTCAAATTATCCGTGTTGCTCATAGCTGCGTACACTCAAACTCACCACACGACGATAACACAGGATATTTTCCCGGGTCTGACAGGCACCAAATGTTGGGGACCACTCTCATAAGCCCAACTTGGCGAGTTTAATCCAGGTCCATATGGAACACGGAGCCAACTACGACTTAGAAAATTCAACAGTGTTTATTCTGACTTCATTACAGGAGAGTATAACAGAGAAATCATAACAGAATCAAAAAGGAAAAGTCACACCGTACCCGCGACGATAGTCACACCGTACCCGTGAAAAAAACCAAAGTAAATTACAGCTGTATATAACAGTCATCGCCAACAAATATCAATGACAATATGCAACTTGCAGTTATTCGCCTATTATATTATCAAATGTCAACAACATGGAACTCGGAGTCGGAGTGGTTTGATTCATGACCATGACCTTTCCTTTTTTTGTGTTGCGCATGTTTAATAGTCCTTTGAATATACAACTGTTAATAAAGTGAAATTTCCATTGGAGATCACATTTGAATATACAAAAACTGCTAATAAAGTGACGTTTCCATTGGAGATCACATTGAATAATTCAACTATTTCAAAAGTTTAAAAAGTATTAATAATCTTTATTTATTAATAAAGATCTGCATTTCTTACCACGGCCGTGACAGCACGTACCGTACTCAATTAAATTAATATGACGTCACTTGGCCACTGTCAGTCCGGTATTGCTTTAGCGGCATCAATACACATCAAAGCTTCCATCACATCCGTTTGGAACAATTAAATTAATCCTTTCAAAGTTTCTGCATTTTAAATGGCTTTCATTTTAGCTTGCTTTTGTATTGACTTTAAAAATACCCGCAAAGCCTACGCTTCACGTAAACCCGCGCCACTAACACTACAGATAGTCGGAAATCCTGCAGAAACCCTGGGAATTCCTGGAGTTTTCAAAGAATACATGACGACCTCGTGCAGTATATAATTTCATCTGTTCAGTAATTTTCTTTAAAGCGTTACAAGACTACGTTTTTAACTTTTGACAAGTTATAATATTTTTAAAGAGTAACTTGTGAAACTTAGCCAATTTGCAGTAATAAATAGCGTCTGACTTTGAGTGCAATAATTAGTCTTAGAAGTAAATTTGATTGTATATCCAGCAAGTTATTAACAGTGGCAAGCTGGTAAAGCCGCTATGCAACCAAACTAATTTTCTTTTCTAATTCACATCTATCTAAAACAAATATGTTTAAAGAGGTAAATATGACATAAACGCTGGTTTAAAAATGTACTGTAGTGCAGAAAACGAACTTTGAAAACTCTCCAAGAATTCTCAATTTCCCTGCTGAATCTTTTGACTACTTGATGGCCAATCAATTGCATTTATGGCCCAAGGATACCCTATTGTGATTGGCTTAAACCCTCCATCTGTCATTACGAAATTGACCTTATTAGCCAATCATAAGAGTTCTAACGTTTGAGGTGATCAAATACACACGGTCACTAAACATTTCATTTGTCAACAACCGTGTTGGATTCAGCGACGCAATATAAAAGGGAAAAAAGTCAAAATGCCAATTTTATTTTTTTTTTTAAATGAGGATATCGGAGGTCGGCGGGTTTGTAAACCGAAAAATTAAAAACGTCTGGCCTTATGTAAGCTGGCTTGAAACAATTCTTATCCAACGTACTTTAAAGGATTACATCACGGTCTTTAATGCACTTATAGTACCTATGCCAACAGTCTATATATAGAAGCCCCAGTGCATTGTGGGCTGTAAATCCTGGAGTCATATTGTGCGCAGTATAATAAAACCCCCCATATCACGTGTCAGTTAGCGCGTAAATCCAAAAACACACCATCGTACGCGTCAGACGTCACGCGTCAAGCGCCAAATATGGAAAAAGTCGCTTTATCAATGACAAAACAGACTAACGCGCGCGTCACGCGCCAAGCGTCAGCTATCACTCCTGCATGGAGCGACGCGTCACGCAAGCTTGCCGCATGGGGATTCCTTATAATGACACAACTAAAGAGAGGATTTCCCTGCCCAGCAGTCGCCCTTCTTTACTAAACTGCGGGTTAAAGGTAAAACTATATTTTATAAAATGAACTATAATTATAGATTTGTATCTAGATAGAAACCTTGCAACAAAGCAACACAAATTTATAAATATCGAACGTTAAGAAGAGTGACTGAGCTCTGTTATAATTAGAACAAGTTTGGTCACAAACAGGTGCATATTTGTATACAATTAAACCAATTATGATTATCAAAATTACTAGTTTTACAAAGATATACAAAATATACCATAGGTGCTTGGTTATTACCATCTAATCTAACGCGTGTTGTGCGCGTTGTAGCCGCGTAAGTGTGTTTTGAATTGGTCGCGAGCTTCGCGCGTGGCGCACGCGTGACGCGCGCGATAGTCTGTTTTTAGGCTTAAGCGTACGAGTCCACGTTAAAAATGGATTTATGGTATTATCATTGGAGCGTTCCCATATGTTCGTAGGTGAGTGGGAGCAATTACGCGGACGCAAGTTTCTTAATAGCATAGGCGCTTGAATCCCTATTTGTACGGATGTTAGCTTAAATAGTGTTAAAAATCCTTATTAAACATCCCCTACCTTGTTCTCAGCATTAAAAAAGGATATAATGCTTGCCAGTAGCTATTTATATACAGAATTGACAAGGCCGGCATGCTCGTTTGCGATGGATGGGCTATAAAACAAGATTTTTTTTTAAACGTTCCCTTGATCTTCATGTTTTGGAAGAAACAGCCGTTAAATAGTCAGTTCTCCTTTCTATTAAAGCATCAACTATTCTAATCAACTATTCTGATACACCCAGTGTAATGAGCTCTTGTTTTCAACTAATCTGCATCTATTAAGCAGTTGTTACACGGGCGGATCCAGGATTTAGGAAAAGGAGGGGTCATTTCAGGTGGACTATAAATAGGTCCCTAATCAGGAAAAAGGGGCATCTGAACCCCTTAGAAAAAGGTTGCGGCGACGGAAAAAGGGGGGGGGGGGTTACGAACCACCTGGACACCCCACTCTCTGGATCCGCAACTGATTGTTAACCCAAACAGGGAAACCCCATGTATCTAGGTCTGCAAGTAAGAACCCCCCCCCCCCCCCCCCATTCGAATATCTGACACCTGATTTGAAGATAATGAAGGAAATTCTAATTTGGGATATGAGACGCGAAGGAGTGATATATTTTGGACATCCTAAAAAATCGCAAAATCGCAGAGAAATGTAAGGAAACACCCTGGTCACACCCTTAGTTCGTATAGGAAGGGTATAAGTGTTGCCAAGTGTAAACACAACATGTGAAATGCGCATGAAGTATACTTGGCTGCATCGCGCCTATAGGCATACTGATCAGCGATATTGTTCCTGAAACATCCATCCCAAACGCAGTTGTTAATAGGCGCATTTGAATGGTCGCTTTGTGTAGCACATTATTCCCGTTCTACACACTTTATATTCGACTGGTACCTTGTGTTGCACGAACTCCCCGGCCAATTATCACAAACTCCGTGAAAATCATTCGCGCGCAGTAAGCAGTAAATGAAATTAGTCACGTTATCGGTACATTTGAGTCTTCGGCAGCCATTTTACTGGACTTACAAACTCTGACTTCATTTGACAGGTCCTTTCCTAATAATACTTCTTGGCTTCTGCGCAGGTTGGCAGAGCTTATATTTAGCCCTCGAGTAAAAAGTACCAGTCGAATACGCCTTATATGTCACAGGTACACCGTATGTTGGTCGAGGAGCTGCACGTCTTCGGTGGTGCACCTTCTTCATTTCGACTCGCAGCTGAATGAATTATTCCTCATAATCATGGCACTTTTACAAACAAATATTAATCAAAAAGCTTTTTATGTTTTATTAACAGAACAGTCGTCATTATCATAGTTAATACTTAATCATGGCACTTTTACAAACAAATATTAATCAAAAAGCTTTTTTATGTTTTATTAACAGAACAGTCGTCATTATCATAGTTAATACTTATTATGGTGTATGACAGTACCATTACCCATCAGTCTTAAAAATAAACCCCATACAGGACACTACTTTCAGGGTTTCCAGATATTGAGACAAACTCTCTACAAATCAAACTTATTAAGGTGTTACAATCACAGGCAATGACACAAAACAGAAAATGTGTTAGTAGCAGATATTGAACTCCTTGTCCTGTAACCTTTCTGTTAGGCCTGTGTAGCTGTCAAGGATTGGGAGGGGCCCGCTTTACATGTGGCAATTTAATGCACATTTTCTTCTCTACACATATCCTCATGACAGTTCCCATCCTTCGATTCTACTCAAAACGAAACTCTTCCGGTTGGGCATTCCGGTTATGCCGGGACTACATGTTCCAACTGTCAAACTTCTAAAATCATAATTTGTCACAACACAAGCAAGAGTCTATAGATTTTGCATCGCACCTGCACGTTTTCCAAATATTATCTTTTCACTTTACCAAAAACCCATCCAAATTCATATAATTATCTTTGAAACAATTCTTATCCAATATATTTTCACGGAACTTTTCACTCAAATTGTACCCACGCCACTGGTGTATTTATATACCTCATGCAGTGCATTGTGTGTAAAGGATTAATTTACCCGCAGATAGTCAATAGTAGTATCACACTCTAATGAGTACGTCCCTATGCTGTGTGATTCAGTGCTGTATTCTGTGCAAGCTCTCACTCATTAACAAACGCAGTTGTTAATAGGCGCATTTGACTCGTCGCTTTGTGTAGCACATTATTCCCGTTCTACACACTTTATATTCGACTGGTACCTTGTGTTGCACGAACACCCCGGCCAATTATCACAAACTCCGTGAAATTCATTCGCGCGCAGTAAGCAGTAAATGAAATTAGTCACGTTATCGGTACATTTGAGTCTTCGGCAGCCATTTTACTGGACTTACAACTCTGACTTCATTTGACAGGTCCTTTCCTAATAATACTTCTTGGCATCTGCGCAGGTTGGCAGAGCTTATATTTACCCCTCGAGTAAAAAGTACCAGTCGAATACGCCTAATATGTCACAGGTACACAGTATGTTGGTCGAGGAGCTGCACGTCTTCGGTGGTGCACCTTCTTCATTTCGACTCGCAGTTGAATGAATTATTCCTCGAACAAATTAGATAGTAATCAGCAGAGCGGATATCTCCGCCAAAGCAAAAAAACCCAACCCTAATATTTCCCATTTATAACTGAAACTAAATTTTATGGATAAATCTTTGGTTCATGCATGTCCCATCCCACTACAATGTTCTCTTTCAGGGTCATCTTGCTAATAACATAACCAATAGGCGGGATTAAAACATAACCTCCTCGTCAGAGGTGAACCAATCCTGTGCACGAAAGGACCGTAGTGTTAAAGGGAAAGGTAGACGAATGACGTCACTTTACCTTACTGAACCATTATTCTCCCGCCGTGAGATCTTCCTCAATATTTCCGGCTGTAGGTTTACGAAAACACCTCCTTATAAAATGAGATTTTACCATTCTAGCAAATTGGATCAAGTTATTACGAAAATGTTGCCAGCATGGGTATATGAGTATATGAATCATAAAACTACTGTTGAATATATACATCAATAAGTTCTGGACCAGAGAGTCTGCGTGCGAGACCATGAGCCTTGCGCCTGTCATTATTTTAACCAGTTGATATATTCTGAAACAGTTACTTGGCAAGCATAGAACGAAGTGGGATAAACAAACCACGGCGGCTACGACAGTCGTGCTGATTTCCTGTCTCTCTTTTACCACCGTTCGATCCAATATTGTCGTATCAGTTATATTTGTCACATGTTTCCGTCTGCAAATCATGCAGAGCCGTATGATGTTTAAAACGCTTAGCACCAGTATAAGAAGCGAAGGAAACACCACGTTAATGAAAGCATCGATTTTACCTAATACTTGCATTGCTTGAATGAACTGCGTTAGGCGTGTGCATCTTGGGAGAGCAAGGGTTGGTTCCACCGCTGTGGTGAGGCTCATGTTAAGGTATATTGGGATCGCTAATACCGTCATGCCGATGACCGTGACCTTGACCTTCATCAGCGAGCAAATCTTGTGTCGCTGAACCGGAAACAGCAACGTGATAAACCTCTCAACGCTGATACACACCGAATACCACATGGATAAAAACACGGTGGCGCCGTTGATGAACGTTAAGAACTGACACCATCCCGGAGAATGGTACATATTAAACCCATACTCTGCCAGCCATAAGAAGGTGTAAGCCAGCAAGTAAAGGGCATCCGTGACAGCTTTAGCTCCCATAAACAGCGCGCATTCAACTCCTTTTTTAGTCTTAAACAGCAATCCCAAAGTGACAACAGCGTTTCCAAGTAAGCCAACTCCAATCATAGACGGCACGTAATATTTACTGGTTACGCGGACAACGGTGGTCAGTAAAGCAGGGGCTGGCTGGAAGTAAAACGTCTGTGGAAATCGGTTTCCTGTGTCGTTGGTGACACTTAAGTCTTTACTGATTGAAAAGCTATTGTTGTATTGAAAGATTTCCGCCATTTTATTGGTGATGAGATTCCACAATTTCCCCAAGGAAACTTAATTCTCTTCCTTTTTAGTCAAATGTATCTGTTTTCTGTGTTTTGGTTCTGAAAGCATGAAAAATAGCGATAATTTTGTTGTTGGTTCATTTATATTCTTTCCTCTCTATTAAAACTAAAAGCATTATTTTATATTGAGCGTTCTTTCTAAGTCAACACCTCTTCGCCCCTAGTACGTAAACCTCTGCATCTTCGGGTTTCTGTCACTTCCGGTTGAACAAACTTGCAGTCTTCACGCCCCGTGATCTGAATTCATCACTGTGCGCTGATATTGACTTTTCTCTGACGCGCGTCTGTCAGAGACATGGTGCATAATGCTGAAGTCCAGGCTGCAAGGCTGGTGGAAACAGGAAGGACAGGCTGTTGAAATGGTCAATAGCTGCCCAAACCGCTGGAAAATGGCACCATGTCTTCCTACGCCGGAATATAATGATCAGCCTACAATGAAGAAAAAACGAAACATTTACGTATGGTGATACAACATTTTCTCATTCATACACTGACACTTGTAGGGGCGGATCCAGAAATTTGAAAAAAAGTGGGAGGGTCGGTAGGGGGGTTCAGACTGGGTAATGCCCGACATGCGAAGAAGCGTAGCGATCGAGCGAGAACAGATTTTGTAGGGTTCCGGTCCAGGATTCCATAAAATACTGTACCGGACACTCCAAGCAGAATCCACCCTGTCACCCTAAACTGTCTAACTGTACTCATACAAGTATCTGAATACTACTTATGTAAGTATTTAACTATTAACCAACAAGTATTTAACTACCAAAAAGTCTCTTTCTACCTACAAGTATCTAGTTCCCAACAAGTAACTAACTATTAATCTGAAATAGGGGCCTATGTTCTTAGATTTTAGTCTTTCATGTACCAACTGTGACCTAGAAAGACAGAAAAGAAATTAAAGTAATTAGTACACCCACCAAGTCCCACCTAGAAATCTTCTAATTACTCTTTGTTTTTGAGATTTGCTTCAAATACCTCTTATATTGGCAAGCATGAACATTGAGCCATCCAATCACAAAGCCAGCCAATCATAGAGCGTACAACGACTGGCTCATCATTTCGTAGCCTTTCATGGCCAATCCCCGCAAGTAAGCCGAAAACAAAACAGTGCTCCATAAATACATTGTGTATTCTGAAGTGGTGTATTAATGGCGTATATTGGTAATTAGTGGGCAAGCATAGTCTATCTTACCACGGGGTGCCAATCGGGGTTTAGCGCTAATATATATTTATTTCTGAAGTCAGTTTATTTTACAAAATTACCTGCCAGTAAATCAACAAGGTTCTCTGGCAAACATTTTCAAGGTAACCTCCACCTTACCACGCAAAGAATTTTAGTGAAATAATTGATTTGATATCTGAGAACACTGACTATTTCTGTGACGATATATTGACTGAAGTGATAAGGTGAAGGACACATTTTGACAGAGGTTGATTGAATGATGGTAGTGTCTGGTACCTGGAATATGATAAAATACATACATTTAATATGTATGACTAAATCTTTCATTATTTTTTTTTTTTGCCGGAATGCAATATTTCTAATTAAAATGTAGGTATAGATACTTCAAAACCAACATTTTATTCCCATGATGGTATCAGCTCCTTGTTAATAAAGTAACCTCCGGTAATCTCTGCTTCACTGACAAAATTTCACAATGTATTTAATTCCAACCTAACAAAATCAGATTGTTTTGTTTAAACTTTTTATTTACATGAATGACAAATAGTTAAAACAACTTATCCTAGACATTCGCTTTGACTCAGATCATGCAATTCCATAAAGGCTTGAGGAAATCGGTAGTACTTAAGAAGTAAGGTTGTAAAGATGTATTGCCAGCTATGTAAAAAAATATATTGGTGAACAAACAGTTTGCAAAAATAAATATTTTCACGATAAAGGTGATGCAGTATTTTAAAGTGCCTGTATGGCAATAAACTTAAAATGCACGAACCTACCCCTATCAGTTCTGGCAAAATGAGACGGTATGGTATAAATATTGTATGATGTGGGATGTACTTGACTGCACGCGGTGTCTGCAGATCTTTAAGTGAAGATGGTCACATGAAACGCTCAAATTGCTCCTTAATATAGTACTCAAACAATATACATTGCAACAAAATAAAACAACAGGGGATCTACAAAAGAACATTAACCTTTTCAAACTAAAATATCTCCAGAAAAGTTAAATGAAACTGGTGCAAAACTCTGGATTATTACCTCTGCCAAGAAGGTTAGGTGTTCACCCGTGTCTGTTGGTTAGATGGTTTGTTATGTTTGCTTACCTATGTATTTCGCAATTAATTTTAGTTTTATTTTTGAATGCACAATATATATTTTTAATGTTTAATGATTGGTTCCAATATTTCACGGCTACAGGAAATGTTTCTTTAGCAAGACGCACGACAGATGTGCCAAAAAAAGACTAAGGCCTTTTTAGTTTCGGTCATTTCTCACAGATTACAAGGTGTTTGCATTGGATGAATGTGTACCTGTACATCGTAATATTTTGGTAAATACATGTATTATACGGAGAAATATCAGTATTCAGTAAATAAACAGAATTGCATTACTTTTTGTGCAGCACATTTCGGGTACGATAGGTATGTTCTTCGAAAACCTGCAACAAATCATGCCCGTCTGACTAAATGGGTGCTAAAATCATGTTCTTTAACAAATCTTGCGATATGGGTCACTAGGACCTTGTTTCACGTTCCAAAGGAGATTTGCCCAGAACCTCCCTGGATGTTGTGTTAGATGATTCGAGGCCTAATGGTACAAGCCCAGCTTGTGCCCCATCTGACTGTCTGGGTGCTCCAAATAATGTTTTCGGGCCAGAAGCTCATAGAAAATAGGTCACCATGACCCAATTTCAGATTTCCACGAAGATTCTCTCATTACCTGGCTGGATGAACATTTAGAAGTTTCTAGGTCTAACAGTTAAGATTTGAAATTATAAAAGGATGTACATACGGTCGTCCGATCAAAGAGCGATCGTTATAGTTCAGATGACTTAGAGTCAGTTGAGCTAAAAAAACCCATGAAATATATGAAGTCAAATTCAACTATCTAAAGGCTCAGATCGGTGCCCTTCATGAACTCAGGGACAAACTGGACAAACAACAACAACGTTTAACAAAAAATACAAGAGACTAATGAATCCTCGGCCGGAGATGAAAGAAGAAAATACAGACAATTTAGGTGTAAACAACGGAAAATGTCTTCTGGTGACTGAGATGGAAGAGAGTGATATTGAAAGTTCAGACAGGGCAGGCCGGGCCCGTTCTAGAACTAAGCCGAAACAAATTCTGGTAAAACGTTAACGGTACAAGAAAAATGAAAACGTTTGTATACCGAAACCGCAACTTAAATTTTCTGGTGACAGAGCTTAGGGCGCTTCATTAATGAGGACTTGCATCAGAGTTTCTAATTTCCATTCAAGTTTGCAGGCCAAGCGCAGCAAATTAAACTTAGACTGATTGTCCTTTGATGGAAATATTTCGTGAGAGACTTTGGAACAAAGCGTCACAATTCCGCTGAACCGCGCACGTTGGCATTCATCTTAGAACAATGATAAGTCCAATAACATCATCACCACCTCGGGTACGAACGTACTCATAATAATAATGCTGTTTGAAAAACATGGGGAATGGGGAAATAGTCAAGAGTTGGATGAAATTGTAGCAGAATTTGATTTGTTTAGAAATACTTGAAACAACCTGTAATAGAATTAAAAACTGAGTACATTCATATGTGACCTTTTATCAACTGAACAAAGAAGTATCGTAAAATTTTAATGCGTAAAATGAAAGGATAAATTGTATCTTTAATAACAACGAACTGTAAAATAATTACAAAATCTTACCGGTTTAATTATTATCAGAACTTGTCAACGGCATTCAGACAGGTTTTATTATATAGAGATTTATAAGAAAAAGTATTCGCCAAATACAAGATATGTTACACAGTACAAAATGCGAAAACTATGAACGAAATATTGGAACATAATGGATTTCGAAAAAGCTTATGAGTTCAGTTTTGTCGAAAAAGCCTTCAGGAGTTTTAACATAGGAGAAACATTTAGACGGAGGGTCCATAAATTAACAATATTATTTCCAATTTTGAAGGCGTCAATGGATACCTGTAATTTCTTTCCTTTGTCACTTTTCCTTTTCTACTTCGGGTAACTGAATTATTTTGTTTTCAAACACACAATAGCACTAATATAAAACGAATAATATATAGGAAAAGAGATATCTTAATTTAAAGATGACCCATTTTGCTTTTTAGCGAATGTAAATTCAGGCAAAGAATGGCTAATGCCTGTATTAAAATTAACAGTGATGTAGGACTCGAGTCCACTTTCTTAGGGACTCGGACTCGATCGAGGCTTCTGGTCTTGGACTTGTACTCGGACTCGGATTCAAGGACTCCCGAAATCAAATCCAATAGAACAAAAGAAAAACTCTGTAACTTACTATAAAGATTCTATACATATACGAACTACTAGCAGAATATTAAATATGTTTGAACCAACATAATAATATACGTGGTGATATGATATTTCCATTTTTAATTGCTTTTAAGAATATTTGTATCGGACTCGGACTTGGACCTGGTTTTCTAATGACTTGGACTGGGACGGGACTCGAGTGGCCTGGATTCGAACTTGCACTCGGGCTCGGATGGTGTGGACTCGACTACGTCACTGAAAGTAAATCTATACAAAACAGAGCAAGGTGGCTTCGGAATAACACAGGGAAAGGGGATGTCTGTCATATGGCATCCCGTCTATTTTAAGGCTTTGGGTATAAGTTTCGCAGTCATGGAATTAGATACTGTGATTCTGAATTTCAAAGAAAGATATGAAAATATTAAAACGATCCTTTAAATGTTGAGTCGAAGGAATTCAACATGAAAAGAACGCATTCTAATTACCAAAGCCCTGGAAATTATTTTACTCCGTTTATAAATATTTATGATGTTGGTCAACCATTTACAAATAACAAACTTCATTTGTGCCTGATCAATGATAAATTAATCCAAATGGAATGGCAAACCGCCCAGGAAATGCACAAGATATTTAACATGAGAGAGACGTATTCTATTTACCAAAGCACTGGTCATTTCTCAGCATATGAATATTTTTGACGTTGGTCATGCATAAGCCAATCTCAAACTTAATAATAACCAATCAATAATAAATCAGATTTTTTATTTTATGGAACCTAATAACAACAGATCACGTAATCGTGATCAGCAAAGATTTTGTTACTGAGATAAAAAAAATCATACTCCGCAACACTAGGCAGCGTGAAATGTCTGGGGGAATGAATATAGAAATCAATGGTGTTAGAACAATCCTAACATTACAATACACTAAATCAGTTACATAGGATAACAATAAAAATGTACAGTACAAGAGTGTCCGGAACCTGGGCTTTGATATCCGGATACCACCACATTGGCAGCGAAACATAATTTTCATTGGGGGGGGGGCAAATAGTAGACCAGTATATACATATACATATACATGTATCTACATATATATATATGAACTGCATATATATATATATATATATATATATATATATACTTATATATACATATATATATGTATATATATGTATATACATATATATACATACACATATATATATATATATATGTATATACTGAACCCCCACCCCACCCCCGCCAATAGGGTCAGGCCGTAGCCGGTGTGGAAATTTTTTTAAAAACTGTATGTATACTACTGGATTCTGGTGCATTTTTGCTGTCATTTATGGGTCAATGCTAATTTAGTAAAACAGTACCTCCTTGTAAAGATATTGTTATTTTTCTGGCAATTGATGCATTTTCACACAGAATATCAACTTTGTAATTTTTTTTTTGCACCTCAATCCCGGAGTATATAGTATATAGTATATAGTACTCCAGGTACGGAGGAGGATCTATATAGATGAGAGTGCAAATACTCAATAATAAAATATAGTATGTTTTATACCCATCATTTTTTGGGGGCCCCCCCGTGCCCCCCCCCCCCCCCCCACCGGTTTCGCCGCCTATGCACCACTGTCACAGCTCAACAAGAGTCCTTTATCACCAACACATCACGTAAATAGTAAAAATCCAAAAGCAAACTGGAGACAGTCCGAAGTAAATCTGTATAAATCTGTATAATCCGTTGAATATCCGACACCACTGCAATTATCGAAAAAGTTCCCAAAACTGACGAGAAAGTAATACTCTTAGTGCTCGCTAGTATTTTCCATTCTGCCGGCTCTAAACACAGCCCCTCATTAATAGCTTCTTACCCGAAAATTCCAGAAATGGATAATTTCCAAAGAACAACACACACTCACATGAACTGACCCGAAACATCTAGAAAAAAGAATGCTGTGTCTCTACGCTTTAGACCCAACAAGCGAGCCAGCTCCCAACAAGCGAGGTTCCCATAGCAACGAACTACGCCTGCGCTACACGAACCAGAATGTCAACAGACACATGTAACACTCCTGCGCACAATAAAACAGATACCTGTAACAGTATGGAATAGCAAACTGCCCAAGCTTAATAAAATTTAAATTTCTTCAATAAGAAATGTAGGACTTATTCCACTTGACCTGAAAATTCTCATTGCCATTTGATTTCAATGTAATAATTCTTTTAATTATTTTTTACAGTGACCGAATTCCAAAAACTCTAGACCTTAACATATGTTGCCGTAACGAACAATGATATGACATGCTGAAAAAAATTTCTCAAAGAGAATCGCTACCAGAGAAATAATTTTATAAATATAGAAACCCAAACTGTGTTTATATCAGTAATGGTATGAAGCCGTCAGCTATAAAACGTCTTAGTCAAATCATGACCCAAGAGCGACTGTGCAAATTTTTAACGAGGCGTTCATTAAAGAGAAAACATGGTTCGAGTTTTATATCAGTTCCAAATTGCTAGTGTCTTACAGATGCGACCCTATAGACAGAGTGCTAAACTAACGGAGAAGAGCTAGCTCACGCCAAATCTATTTCTGGTTAAAATGAATAGTATTTTTAAAGGTGATCTCGATAAATAGACAAATTCTGACTTGGTGAGTGTGATAAAGATCATGCAAGCAAGAATGCAGTATATCAGTGACAATTTGTACCTATGACACAGTAAAACATGTTTGTGCTTGTGTACAACAATTTCATTATAATAGAAAGGTGTGAGAACTGGTATTCGCGATTTGCGATATGTGTTTTTGTTTTAAAAAATTCTAAATGTCAAATTTGTTTTCCATAAAAGGGAAAAAGAAGAACAAACAAAACATTTACTAAAACCTGCCCAAGGGACAAAGGGAAGAAGGGTTATTGATGAAGGTAGTTACATATTGCAAAGAAATCATTGGAAATATCACTATAGATTAGCCATATCTCGGTATAATAAAAATTTGAAACCCTTTGGCGATGGAAACTGAAAACGCATCTACTTGCATAGTGTACACACATTGGTGTCGGATTATAGAATCACGTCTGTATTTTATTTGGTTAACGTGAAAACATAAAATACTAGACAGTCGTCCATTTTCTAATAAGTTGAAGGGAAGCAGTTTCGTATTTTAATTACTTCCCAGACATTTAATTTCTGCAGTATATAAGGTGAGGATATTAACTGTTTTATGAGACATATATGTCTGTATATATCCCATTGGTTTTAGATTATCGGGCCTTCCTTCAGTCGTGATGTTAGACATTCGGAAAAATATACTGCCATGTCATCTTATCACATCAGTTTCAAGGTACAGAACCGTTAGTCTTAATTTTATGATTTGGCTGAAGAATAAATAAAGTAAAAGATTACAAAACAAAAAGTGTAAATCCTGTATATATGCCTATGTCTCGCACGACTTCTTTGCCAATCAAATAACCCTTGGGAGACATGCGGACTTATAACGGAATCGTTTTTGAACTTGGTTCGTGTATTCGAAAGTACACAAAAATATCTAACATAACGATGGGTATGTTTAATTTTAAGCGAATACATACTTATAGGTAGTGAGGCGTTTGTGATCATATCGACATCTTGCGACCATTTTTGGTTTTTGATATGACTATAGTCTGTTTCACAATGGGGTCCCCGTTGAAATTTAGGAATATTTTCATGAAGCAAGGCAATTTGAACATGTAAGTTGCATAGAAAGAATGAGGCATTTGCCTAATTAACTGTTACGAAACCAAAACCTTACCTTGCAAGATATTTTATTAATTTGGTAAAATCAGAAGAGCAGAAAACAACATTTGATGAAGGTCAAATTGACTGGCCACATGCTCAAACACCTACATTTAATAGCTGATGATCAGTTGTTTACTGCAATAAATATTCTTAAAAATGTAGCAAAGAGAGGCTTGCAACCCATGATAAACATCAGGTCACTGCCCACAATATTCTAAAGAACTAGAATTTTGCAAAACATAAATGTTTGATTTTGTCGGGAAGCTATTATCTCCTTTAAGGCTTACAGTTCTCAAGAGCACAATTGTCAGACGGTTGGATAATATTTAGGTTTTAGAGAATAATCTCCATATTTCAATAGGCACCTTCAGGTGAAACAGTTCTAGAACAGTGACAACTCTGGTATCTCGGCACAGTATTTTATGTTAATAGGGAAAACTCTGGCTAAACTCTATAGCAATGTCATTTATATAAACCCTACTCTCACACTGCCTAACCAGGTCCTCTCTTCAAATTCTGTAGGTCAGGGCCGGATATAATAGTCGTGACTTATGGACCGAGGTAAAGAAGATGAAGTCAGGTGGCCCTTCACAGACCAGGACTGTTGATAATAAATTTACTAGTACTGAAATTGCGAATCACTTCGGGGGAAATACAGACACTTATATAATAGCCTTCCAGATAAAGCGGAGAAACTTAATAATATTGTTAATCAGGCAATCAAAAACATATAACCAAAGGACACTCTTAACATTGGTGTATCCGATGTTAGGATGGCTGTAAATCATTTAAAAACTGGTAAATCCGGCGGAAGATCGATTCTACAGTCTGACCATATCATTAGTGGAACACACCGTTTTTATGTATATTTTTCAATTTTATTTCATTTTATGATTTTACATGGACATGTCCCAGCGGATGTGAATACTTACGTAATTATACCTATACCGAAAGACCCAAGAGGTGACCTAACCTGTAGTGATAACTACAGGGGTATCTCATTGACAAGTTGTTTCAGAAAATTACTTGATAGTGTTATTATTCAAAAAATGTAGATAAACTTGGCTCTTCTCCACTGCAATATGCTTTTAAGAAGGGGCATTCGACTAACATGTGCACAGTAGTGCTGAAGGAGGTTATTTCACATTACATATGGAACGGGTCATCAGTTTACAGTTGTTTTGTTGATGCGTCACGCGCTTTTGACAGAATTAATATTCCCAAGTTGTTCCGTTTACTCATGAAACGCAATGTTTCACCTACTGTCATTAGTATACTAGCAGATATCTACCAGAGACCTGTTATTAAGACAAAATGGAATGATGTTGAATCTGAACAGTTTGGTGCTAATAATGGTGTACGCCAAGGGGGTGTATTACCTGTTTAATATTTATATGGAAGAGCTTTTAAAAACGTCTCACAAATAAGGGAATAGGATGTTATATTGGAAATTATTTTGCTGGTGCTGTTGGCTATGCGGACGATCTTACGCTCTTATGTCCAACTCGGACGGGGCTTCAACAGGTTAAAGAATGTGAAACGTTTGCTGAAGAATTTGATATGTTATATAACGCAAAGAAAACAAAATGTGTTATTTTTAACAGGGTGTATCCAGCTAGATCAGATACGATCGTTTTAAATGGTGTACCCCTAGAATGGCGGGTGTGTACAGTACTTGGGGAATACAGTAACTTGGAACTTGTCAAATAACAATGACGTCTTCGGTAAAAGAGTAAAATTTATTGCAAGCTTTAACATCTTAACGGCGAATTTCGGATGTCTGTCTGGCAAGGTTAAGAACAGGTTACTTCATTCTTATTGCTGTTCCTTTTACGGCTGTCAAACCTGGTTACTAAAGCATAAGTCAATTGATCGATTAAGTACATCATATAATAAAGCTCTGCGTCACCTATGTCACTTACCATATAACTCGCACAAGAATATTGTACATGGATTGGCGGGCTCTCCGGCTCTGATAAATATAATCAGCTAACGCTTTATAAATTTATTACTGAACATGCAGGATGTTGCAAATGACTTTGTAAATTTTCCGACAAAGAGAGCTCATTATACCTCAATTGGTGTACTTAGAGGTAACTTACGATATCTGGAAACTCAGATGCACAACCATGGGATACAACGCGACATTAGAAATATAAAGATACTTAAGAGACAGTTGATGATGGTAACAACATCCATTAACTTAGATTTACTGTCAGAATTGATAGAATGCAAAGATGGGATATGTACCTCGCATTTGACCTCCGATGAGGTTAAAACGCTAATTGATTTATTATCATCTGATTTTGTTATTGGTACGGACTGAACTTTCATTTTTCCTTCCTTCTTTCTGTATATCTTTCATTTATTTCATATTTCTTTTCATTGCATATAATGTACTGTACTTCCTTGTACGAATAAAGATATATATAGATACAGGGTCTCAGGGGGCTGGCTCGGTACACTGTCACAGGTAAAAAAAAGTATACCTTGAGTACTTGTAGAATTTACACACAACTCTTGCATGCATAGGCTAAATATAGTTAAGAAAACAACGCAAGACGCAAAGTTTGGCGCCGCTTTTATGTATTACGCGAAAATCATGCTATTTTTCAGAGTTTTATAGATCGGAAAAAGAGGGTGCCCGAACAATTGCGCCCCCCTTTACATCTGCCACTGTATATGTTTATATGAAAATAAAACTTCACTTCTTGACTTTTATTTCTAGGGTTTCATATGTATCCCACTTACTAGTATATATACATTGCTGTTTAATAAAATAACTGTAAGAGAAAATGAAAGCTATATATTTTTTTTAATTTCATTATGTGAACTTTACTTATTTTTATTTCTTGTAATATAGAATTTCGCGATGCTAACAATAACTGAATGAAGGCAGAATAGGAAGTTTGAACTTTATTAGATCATTTTATTTTTTATACATGGACTAGTTGTAATTTCTCACGGCATGGGATCATCAATCCTTCTTACCTTTGCTTAATTCAAGCGGATAGATAGACAGAATATGGAAACGCATAGATATAACTTTTGCCTCACATGAAGTTCCAAGACAGAACCTCCTTATTTTCAAGCAAACCTCAATTGTGATATTTTTGTGGTACAAAGCACTGGCTAGAGTAAATCAAGAATAATGTTGCACAAATACTTAAAACTCCGTTTATCAACAGCTGGGCCACACATTATTCAGGCTTCCTGAACTATAACCAAGCGAAGTTAATTCAATTTTGTATGTCTTCTTACACACTAATTTAAATACATTACTAGAATTTTATCACATACATAATGTTACCGCTCTATTGTTAGGGAAATTACGACATGAAATAATGCTGCAACTGGTTACGCCTATATCTTGCGAACCTATACAGTTTTGTAGTTGATAGTTAACATACAATAACTGTAGATACCTGCTAAGATAATTCAGGTTCTTCCTACGAAATGAAATGTTGCTCTATATAATATGATGTTCCGGGGCAGGGGGGGGGGGGGGGGAGGAGTCATATTTTCTCACATATAACGACAGATTTGTGCAACTGGAAAGGAACATTTCGTGTTAAAAAAATTGTCTTTTAACCTTTTAATGTTTTATCTTTACCACGCGTCTATAACGTTGGTTGCCATGTCTGAAGTATTCAGACAATCACTAAAATTAATATGGCAGCGCATCATATATACAGGTTAAGGAATTATTCACTTCTTTATAACCAGAATTTTATTTCTTGTTTTCGCTAATACTAAAAGTGCTTGATTTATATGATAGTTTTTTTTCTGTATGGCCTGATCTTTGCTGTGATAATATATATATATATATATATATATATATATATATATATATATATTTATATATATAACTTTTTTCTAACATTGACATATAAATTAAAATATCCTAAGTCATAATTGTAATTCGCGCCTACAGCTCAAGATGAAGGTTTTGGTTAATATAAATCTTAATTCTTATTGATGTGATATTTGCAGCCTGCATTGTAGGACTAAAACTGTAACCTATGCCTTAAATTTAATTCTGAACTCTTGTGTATAATATATTGTGTTTAAGAATTTGTTTATTTTCTCGTAAATGGATATTTATTAAACACACAATAATGAACAACAATCATTAATCCTAAAAATCCTGTGATATTTAATATAATATATGTGCGAATATATCGGTAAGGATTGTAAGGTGTCCATGTATCAATCACATACAATGGAAATCAGCCTCCCATACAAGGTCTCATTATCATTCAATCCACAAAAGCTGCCTGGGATAAGGCAGTAATTACATTAACCGCTCATACAAAGCACTATAGCCCGATGCCGCTTTGAGATATTTGCAGACAAATGACATGACAATGCACACAACGCGACTGTCAACAATTCCATCAACTAGAAATGCCTACCGGCACACTCGGGCTAATTTTAAACCATATTTATCTTGCAACACGAACTCCGGGCAGGCAGCCTTTGTCGTCGTTTCCACATAATTTCCATCGAAATATGAGGGCAGCGATCAACAAAATGCAGAATAACTGCGATAATATTTGTCCAATATTCACAAAAATTGGTATTAATGAAACGTTGGTAGTTATTTTTAATATAAATTAGCATGTACCCGTACCAACGATAAAAAATCAATTTATAGCTTTTAATAATGACACCTACCGTGTATGCTGTTATTCGTTTGAGATCATCCGTTAAGCTTAAACGTAGCGCGATCATAACGTCTCTATTGTGATATTGCCCCAAGTATTCGTGTGTTCATGGGACTTCCTTTGCATGCAGCCATGGCTGAATTTGTCACAATGCTTGCGAGCACTACTCAGTCTAAAGAGACAGAACACAGGCAGCGTGCAGGGAATGTATGGATTTAAAATCCCTGGTACAAGTCTAGACAGAAGCTGCCATCGACTACATGATGACAGTTAAAGGAGCAAAGCCAACTCCTGGATGTAACTGGCTATATATGCAGTAACACAACACAGTGCGCGGGCTAGAACTGCGTTGCTGGCGGGCCTGGCGAATCATTTACGGGCAGCGTGCATGGAATGACGTATCCAGCTTCTATCGGCGCGCGGCCACAAACCCCGGTGTGTCATCACTTTGACAGCTAAAGATCACCATGACAATTGGAAGATTAAAAATTAAATCAATTAGACTCAAAGGCCTTCTTAAAAAGGGTAATTATTCCCTTTATAATCTTTTGATTTGCGTTCATTATCAACGCGTCACAACACACGTGCTCTGGATTGTAGTCGTAATTAAGCCGCACACATTTCTAAAAGTTAATTAAGGCAGTGAAACCCTCTCATTAATAAGGCTCTCCGATTTAAAAATGCCCCGCGTATTAATTTGCGATGTACTTTATAGGTGACGTACACCCGCCGACCTTCCTGGATTCCACCATGGTAACCTTAAACTAAATATTTTCCTTTCTGTGGTTTTATTGATCAGCAACAGAACAGGCCTTGATGTCAATGTCCAAGTTGATGGTCTAATTAAAAATTCAAAACAGATTAAAAGCCCGGTCATGTGGCCCGATGCTGGTGTTAACCCAATAATCCAATCAAACGTTGATCTTTGGCCTAATTAATTGCTTGGAAACACAAGAGCTCTTTAATTGATATTTGTTTTTTTAAGAAATATAACTAATAACTCAACTTAATTTCTCGCACTTCTTGTAGTACATTAAGATCAAACATTGTCAATTAACATTGTCCCCTTTTTTTAGGAAATTCTCAAATATACGAAGTTAATAACTAGAAATAAATTTATTGAAATTCAATGAAAAAGCAAGGTAATTAATAAGAGTTACAGGGTAACAGAAGATAATTGACCATAAAGTTCCTCCGTGACGCCACTAGCTATTTCCTATAAAGGTGCAGAGAACTTTAGGGAGGTACGGTAGCTCACAGGTTAGGCATCCTACGCGAAATCGTTATAGAAGGTGCGGGGTTCGGTTTCCTGTTGGTGCAAACTGAACTTTTCTGTATTACCCTTTCCAACACTCAAACACAAACACACCCACACAACAACAACAATTCAACAGGTATGCCTGCAGCCACCCTCCTTCGGTAAACCCTGGTTATCTGCTTCTGAGAGACGTGATATAAGAATTATTCAAGTCAAGTTATTCTTCTTTCATTCGGGAAGGGTTATATAAATAGACAATAAATAAATTGAAATGAAGTTCAGCTGAGGGCCCAAGGCCACGGACCACTTACTTCATTTCACAACATGTCCTTAAATGTCTGCGCCCCAAAGCGGCTGTCTGGTTCGCTTATTGTTACACTGGCCCTGAAAATTTATATGTCTTCAACTCGGTCACCTTACGAAGCAAAATACAGAGCTTTGAACTCAGCGTTACTTATTTTTTTAGATAGAAAATTACCAATGATTATATAGTATTTATGACTATTAGGCCAGGTTTTATATTTAATATATATAAATTACGAACCCGCCTACACCAAATTTTATAAAGAAAAATAAAAATTTTGAAAATCATTTTCACTCCCCTAATTACACAAAGTTTTATAATTACCTGTACCGTTGCTCACAGTAAATATATGCAGGGTGTAGACCTGATGTAAGTTATTTTTGTTACTGATATAATGTTTACTGTTGCTGGTTTGAGAATTAAGCTGTGATCTAAGCTCACAGGCATTCTGTTTTAGTGTTTAATGTGTAGCAATTAAGCATTTTAATTTTCCGTCCTCCTATTAATAATGTTTGTAAACCTAAGAAAAGTGTTTAAATGTGTGGCCTAATATATATTAGTGGTGTAGCCGTTTTAGTATGTAGTGGAAGCGTTGGTATGAAGATAAAGAGTGCCGGCTTCTTCGTCAGGTGGTAAGTGGGAACGTGTAGAGAGATGTTATATAAGACGGAAGAATAATATATGTATAGAGTTCGTAGTGTCAATACACAAGTTAGTCAACCTAAAAGGCGTCACTCTTTCTCTTTATCTATATATATATATATATATATATATATATATATATATATATATATATATATATATATATATATATATATAACTCTGAAGAAAAACAACACTGTTAATTCACAACAGTCTGTTTCACGGGATGCGACCCGATCATCAGGTGAATGTGGTTAGAATGAAGCTAACGGCGTGGTTTGGAAAAGCCGAGACTTTACGAGATTATGCTTTGTGCGATTCGGGGCGGGGGGGGGGGGGGTGCATGTGCAATATATATATATATATATATATATATATATATATATATATATATATATAGAGAGAGAGAGAGAGAGAGAGAGAGAGAGATGCCCCTGAATAAGAATAAGTGTCGAGTTGAGCGCATGTGGTGCATATTCAAGTTCCCGCACGGGACTTGAATCTTTGGTCCACTTTCTACACTTATATGTTAAATTTAGTGTCAATAGTATTTATTTTTATGAAAAAGATAGTGAATTACCCCAGCTTGTTGAGACGCATACACTAATGTTCGATCAGTGGGCCCTTAAAGCCTCCTCAAGAGACAACAGGTTTACCAAAACATGAGATATATAAGAGCACGAACAGATACAACAGACATTACAGATATAATAGACCAATCCGTCCCGTCAACACCTACGGCAGAGTAAACATTAACTCAATGCAAATCTTGGGAAGTGAATACATTCACACAATAGCTAAAATACATTCATCTCTCCTACAGGCAAATTAAACTATATCCAGCTATATGGCTATATAAAACTATATCCACAAAATTAATAAAACATTTCGCCAATTCATAAAGGTATAGAAGAAATAATACAGTTAGAATTTACATTAAATAAAGTAGAAACTTGAAAATTATTCAAACGTCCGTTGCTGTTTAATAATATATCGGATTTAACTAAAACTATCACCCTGAATAATCTCCATGATATGCAACAAAATTATGCAGCGGTTTATACACTGCAGTCGTTTCAGATCTTTTTTCTCTGCTGTGTGACCGTTGCTTTGTATAGCATGATTTTCTGGGCACAGAGCAAAGGATTGTAATCATACGAATAAGGATGTGATATCACAATATGCATCCAGCTCAAATTTTAAACATGCGACACCGCTCTCGCTAGTCTAATTCTTGGCCGTGTGACAGAACCGGCGTTATGCGACCTTGACAAATGAACAGACTCAGCCACTTGTAATCGACATATCAGTAGGACCGCGGTATTAGGCCCTAACTTTGAATGTGTGTTTGATTTTTTTTTCAGTCTGAAAAATTGTGCGAGAGCCATATTAATGTATTAGGTATAATATTCCAATAATATGAACATTTTTTTTTTCATATACACGGATTTTATATACTAGTAATTTCCCAGGTACGTTCCCCAAATACATTACAACGGAAATTCACTACAACGAAATAATTCCTACGGGACAAATGTGTTCGTTATTACGAAACCTGACTGTTGATAAAATGCAAACATAGATATTCATCACTGTCTCCTCTGAGAATTATGCTTTTTGCCTAATAATTAATCACTCACTGAACTGTCACCTTTCTAGTCCCGACTCCTTTTGCCTAAGCGTCTGGGCATCACCTTTTTCCTTCCTTAAATAAAAGGGCCTATTCCGATATATTTTATCTAAATATAATCTGTTATACCTTTATAAAAAATAAGCCAAAACTACATTCAAAACATTCAACCACACCCAGGGTGTTTGATTTGTTTATATCCACATGTTTATAACATATGAGGGCCCTCCAAAATAATTCAAACACATTCAACAAGGACATCTGGTGGTAAGACAGATAGATTAGAGTTTTGCAAAAGCCATTTTGGAGCTAGTGGCATTTCAGCTTCTGTACATATGCAAAAACCACCTTATGTTACATTGTGTTTTTTGTTTGTCAACATTTCTGTTTGTTTACCAACAACTTGTAGATAAACAAGTTTATACATCCATCACAGAGGCATTATAAGAAATTTTCCTTACAGGAATAACCCGGAGTTCAGTAATATGTACGCAGAGTAAGCCAGAAATCACATAAATTCTATAGAAAAGGGTAGATGACTAGCTGACTTTAAGCTTTTAAACTGCACATAAATCGTTCGATAAATGGCAGCATAAGTGGTTATAATCCACCAACACGTTTTCGAGCATGGACAGACTGAATTACAGAAAGCAAATTCATCAGACAGATAGACAGGTAAACAGTGAGGTAGTAAAACATCTTGCCTTTTGGTTACATCCCATCACTATGCGTATTTCCCATCCCTAGCTATGCCAACTACCGTCATTTTCTGCGCCTCACACTACTTAGCTGTCAGTCACATAACACGTGGGAGACATGCTTGTATGCGGTGAGAAATATGACAGACATACAAGGAGGTTATAAATGCATGGGTGTATTCTATTTGTAAAAATTGTTGGTGGTGCCACCTGTCTTGCGTAAGATAAGGCTATCTGTGATTTATGAACATGCGAATCTTCAGGCTGGTACATCCCTCCTCTCCTGTGATATGTGTATATTTCACCCAAAACATATTTATGAAAGGCAAAATCAATTGTTGTTGGCCTAACCAGGCATGTGTAAGAGATTACGGTATCCAAAACATCTAGACAATCCTGAGATAATTGCATGTGTGTATTATATGAATACGTGATAGTAGGGGGCGCCATCTTTCATATGTACAAGAAAGCTATCCAAGATGGAAGAACATTCAAAGGTTCAGGCCGATACATATAACCACTCCTGACATATGAAATATCAGTCATTTTCACCCGAAACTTAGCTGTCTATCACATAACATGTGGGAGATATGCTAATATGCGGTCAGAAATAAGACAGACATACAAGGTTCAGGCCAATACATTGAACAACTCCTGAGATATGAAAAATATGTCATTTTCACCCGAAACAAGGCTGAACTCCGAGCGAAACGATTCCCACCAGTGTTGAATAAGAGATAAAGATATCCAAGATCTATGGATATGCACAGTTTCAGCTCAGTGCATTGAACCATTCCTGGGATATGTACTATTGGCACTGAGGAGACACGCAGATTGACACCATGTGAAAGATATTGTAGGTGACGCCACCAATCTTTTAGGCACTAGTTGCCATATGTTTTATTATTCCGGCCTTCAGAAGGCCAGGGGTTTCAGATAAATTCTCTTGAAACGAACGCGGCGGTAGCGGCGGCGAAACCCGCGTGAAAGCATAGTATCCGCAAAACTTAGTTTCGGCAGATACAACTACAACTGTGTTCTTAATACTATGAACACAGTTTAGCGGGAAAATGGTCTAGCTGCCAACTATGTTTTCAGTATATTTCATTAAGCTGAAGGTCCCATTGAAGACTATATCGTGATAAGAGTAAGGATTTTATGACAACTACAACACAGCGAAATAAAAAGATAATCGTAATTACCTTCATTGCGTGCCGGAGTTTGCAGAAATTTTAAATTCTCTGTCTCCAGCGTATAATAGACAGATTCTTATACCTTTTTAATATTCACTTTTTGAAATGAAACATATTAACCTTCATCCGTTCTATCGAAAGTTCACTGTTAGAAAAACAACAACAAAGAGATTCGTGTGCAAGTTCAGAAACGTCATTAGTTAAATTAGTCGGTCATGGCAGATTAGAATAACGTTTTCCTTTCATTGCTTCATTTTTCTGATTACGTGTTGCACCTCCGCACTCCCGCCTAGATGTTGAAGGTCGGACTACAGAAGACCTGGGTAAGCCACGCAGACATAACTGACAGACTATTCTGTGTGTCAACAATAAATTCAAGTGTTAACGGTCATGTATAGGGTGTACCTGGTTTCCAATAATATAACAGAACATGGGTTTAAACTAAATACTCCGCAAACGCCGGGCCTTCACCAAAAAGACACATTTTATAGACATTTTACTCGTTTATACAGAAATATGTAAAAACGTAGCTCTACACCCAATGCCCATTGTGCCTTTTCATCATTAAAGGGGCCCGATCACCTATCTGACTTTTATTAACTTAAGGTATTCCCTTTGAGCTTTTATAAAAATAGGCCAGAATACGTGGAAATCATTGCGCACAGGCTGCTTGTTTTGTTTATATCAACGTCTTTATAATATGCGGGGGCCCGCCAATATAATCAAAACAAATTCCACAAGGGCATCTAGAAGCATGTCAGATGAAGCCAGAGTTTTGCAAATGGGGTTTTGCAACAAGTTACCTTTCTGCCTCCGCATATATGCTACTTACCACCTTAGGTTACATGTTTTTCCTGTTTGTCAACATAGATGTCTTTTCAACCATGTTGTTGATAAACAAGTTCATACATCCTTCACGAATGCCTTATAAGAACTTTTCACAACCAAAATTACCCTTGGATTTAGATCATTAAATATATTCACAGAGGAAGCCAGAAATCAAATAGATTCTTTTTCAGAAGGTAGGTGAATTGGCACCATGAATAATGTTTAGCCATCAAGACGCGATGAAACATTCATCTTCAAGTTTGCATGGACAGAAAAGAAAAATAAAAATAAAAGAAAACACATGCAAATGGATACACCAAGATGAAATTGAATTACCAACATATTGACGAAATTCCATTTGGACATTTTAAATATAATTATCTCGTGTCCACAATAGTACAGACAGAGAAAACAGATGGACGGACAAACATGTATAGATATATACACCTTAATTCGATAATGGTATTAAGGGACTGGTGTTCTGCAAAAACAGTGAGCTATACAGTGTTACGGGGTGACATGAAAGCGGACCGAACTATCTCGCTAGTGAAGCTTGCTTTGTAAGCGAAACGGTTGGTACGCCGGACTTGTGCGCCACCAACACGGGTTCGAATCCCGGATCGGCATAGTGTTTTCCCCTGACCAATTTGTCTTCGTAACAAAATAGGGGCTCGTCCGGGATGACGGTAAACTTTGTGGCCCAGGGAATAAGCTCACCAAAGTGTTACTCTTGGGATATTTAGTCTTGTTCTGGTAGCAGAACGCTCTTGAGAGGGGGTTTGTTACGGGTTGACATGAAAGCGGACCGAACTGTCTCGCTAGTGAAGCGGTTGTACGCCGGACTTGTGCGCCACCAACATGGGATCGAATCCTGGAACATTAGTGTTTCATTAGTGTCCTGGTAATGATATATACATGTGCACTAACATTGTTAAAACTGATTTCTACACAAATGGCATGTGAGGGCATCTTGAACGTCATTTCTTTTTTAATCTTTCAGGATGTAATTTTGTGGTTTACGAATACATAAATACATGTTAAAGACGAATTACAATCTTTGAACAAATGTGGATAATGTTAGATAAAACAAATGTCAGTCGGCCATCGCGATATACATTACACATTTTTTGCATATATTTACATTTTGCAACCATTAATTATTATTATTTGTATGGCAAAAACGGTTTCAGACCGATCAATGAAATGGATTACATATGCCCCCTGGCAATGTGCGGTGTTTAACTTCTGTGACCTAGTAATGCCGATCATGTATTGTAAAACCCTATAACTATAAACGATATATGGCGTATATTAGATAAAAGCAATACCTTGAAGTGTTAATAAAAATAAACACAGACCAGGACTTGCCGATCCCAAGGTGTACACAGGCTCTCCGTCTTGTTTATATCCACGTGTTTATATGTCGGAAGCGCCAAAATAGCCGCCGATCGTCATGCAAGGACACCCAGCGGCAAATTAGACGAACCAGAGGTGTGTAGATAACAAAAGATGGTGCTGCTTCACGTGCAAACAACAGCTAGTGTGGAATCAATCACCCTGGGTTATAAAGTCGGTGAACAACTTGCTTTCAAGGTATATTTGTTAATAATATACGGTAATAATTTAAAATATAAAAAAAAACATATGAAAAGACTATTCAGAAGCATTACTTTATGCAGACAACAACTCAAGACTCATGCAATATGTAAAAGTAATATGACCATATTCTATGAAGTTTGAACTCTAGGATTAACAACAGTGTGCGCTTTTAGGTCACATATAATATTGAGGCTTAAATCCAATAGAAACTGCCTATACAGATTATTAAATTAACAGCTGTGATGCAGCGTGGGTTTTTTATCGGACAACACTTTTACATGAACGTAACCACCTGAACGGTTGTCGAGCTTATTAAAAGTAGTAAATGGCCTGAATTTGATCTGTTTTCAATAAACCGTATTACTTAAGCTTAAATATGGGCACCTGTGTCCAAGTCCGTATAGAGACCAAGCTGGGCCCAATGTCATAAATGTAGAATATGGTTTAATCAAGCTGACAGGAAGACAGATGTCTGCGGTAGGTGTCTGCGAGGATTCGAATACACATGGTTCGGAAATAAAGTGGTTTGCATTGCGTTCGTTCTAATTGATTTCAATATTCATTAAAAAAGGCTGCTTTTGCACAGCAGAGGCCAAATGTTCCGACCGAGTAGCACAGGCGTGCGCAGGATTTTTGCATAAGGGGGCGTTGCCCGTGACGCTTGAGGGCTTGCTACATGCATGGTGTAGATATTTGGAGCTGTCGCAAATATCAGGCACTTGAAAAGAAGATTGCAAAGAATTAAAGAAAAACTGTGGTACATGATCTTCTGTATAAGCCTATTAATTGTTTATAAACCTAAAAAAGTTATATATATATATATATATATATATATATATATATATATATATATATATATATATATATGAAAAGTACATTAACACGTCTTATTAATCTTCTCTCTACTTTCTGCTTTTAACGAACAGGGATGTTAAAATAATTTCGAAATATATTATAAATTTTTGTTTGGTGTACACTTAAGGTGCTAAATACTTCTTTTAAATCGGAATTAGGCGAACAAAATATCACCATCCGTATCTTATTCAACAAGAGGTTTTACTGCCAGTTCGAAATGGAAACCCCCTCCATTACAGGGGTGTAAGCTTCTAAACTCATGCCTGATATCATGTCATAACCTATGCATGATAAATAAGAATTTCGGTTGGCTGGTCATGACCACTAGAGCGTATTTAATGCACTTCATCCTAACATATTACTGCCAAATTGAGACTAGGGTCTGGGCCTTATAAAATGCAATTTTGTGAGCTTATGTTTAGGCACGCTCTGACAATTTACGAAATTGTGTGCCGTTATAAATGTGTTGAAAAGGGTTAGGGGAAGGACCGTGCTCCTGTTATGCTCCCTTTATGAGAGCGAGGTTTTGCACGTTTTGTAAAATTTCTTCTGATAAATTTTCACCGGGTTTGGATGACTTAATTTGCTCAAGCATTATAATGGAATTATATGCAGCGGTCTAATGGCATAGGATGATCAATCCTTCTTGCCTTTGCTTAATTCAAGAGGATAGATAGGCAGAATAAGGAAACGCATAGCTTTTGCCTCACATAAAGTTCAAAGACAGAACCTCCTTATTATCAAGCAAACCTGATTAGTGAGATTTTTGTGGTACGAAGCACTGGCGAGAGTAAACCAAGAATAATGCTGCGCAATTAACTTCATCCTCCGTTTATCAACAGCTGGGCGGCACATTATCCAGGCTTCCTTAACTATAACCAAACGAAGTTAATTCTATTTTGTATGTCTTTTTACTCACTAATTTAAATTCATTACTGTCATTTTTATCACATATATCATGTTACCGCACTATTGTTAAGGAAATAACGACATATAATAATGAACAAACTAGATCTTTCCCTGTATCGATTTAAATACAAATACGTCAAGGTAGAATCATAAGTAATCAATCCATATAGATATGCTTTCTGAAATAATGAAACTTAAATAAGCTCAATTATTGTATATTAATTCGTTTTACCATCGACGAATGACGAATTCTGTTGATTGGATTAATAGTCGAATAAGTGACAGTTTTATTACGCTGACATTTGTTGTCAGGGGCGTCAATATAGGAGGCGTCAATATATAATATTCAATATATAGTATAAATATTATATCTTGACCTGGTTTAGAATTAACTTACACTGAAAACGGAAGACCTTTTTTTTCTCTTAAACCTTATAATCAATTGTTTTGAAAGGTGATTGCGGAATATATATTTGAAATGTATCATAAAGGATATATATATATAAATATATATATATATAATATATATACAGATATACATATGTATATATATGTGCATGTGTGTGTATGTGTGTGAGGGTGTGTGTGAGTGTGTGTAAGTCAGTCCCATACCCAACACTGGGAGGAAAACAGGACGCCACCTTTTGTTGTGTATAGTTAGGGGCACCTTCTACAGGTGTATGCATTCATTTATTCGGCCAATATTCCCATGTTCACTCGTACATAATTGACTGCACATTTTTTTAATATTCCTTGATAACTTTCTTCCTTGACCCATCCCCGAAATGCCCTGAAAATATCACGAGATCAAATTTATGACTGAGTTATGTTATGATCAAAAACATACAAGCAGATACACACAAACAATCCCCCAATGGAGATGAACGCATACGTTCCATGCGGAGCACATTACTGCGAAATTAATTAAACATAATCGTTCATCAAAGTTATTAATATCGTGAAACATTTATACATCCCTGGTCCTGTCTGACCATCAAATAAAACCATTTGATGTATCGTATTCTTGGACCGATCGCTCTGAACTAATATGTAGGGGACATAATTTATTGGTCTCTGGTCAACGCTCACCTACACTTGGTCTGGCAATGTTGACTCATTCATTCATTGGTCTCGAAATAGATGCAAAGATCCTCCACTAACCTTAAACAAGTGTCGTGAAACGGGAAAAAAAGGGACCGTTATTTACATTTATATATACATGCTGGTATATATTAAATAAAGAGCTAAATTAATCAGGACCTTAGAAAAGTGATCGTTATTACAAGGTGGTGGCTAAACAGAGGTGGACGTTAAGGGGGTGTTATATATATATATATATATATATATATATATATATATATATATATATATATATATATATATATAACCAGGAATTTCATTATATTTTTATATTTAAGTTTTATGATATATGTTTATTCATAAGTATACCTGATTTTTCAGCAAGTAGGAGCTTTTTGATGGTATCTCTAAAAGAAACTGTTCTGGCATTTAATAAAAACACCTGTTTTTCATGCATGTTACACAGGCATCTATGGACAGCACGAAAAAAAATCTCTCCACAATGGAACCTATATTGCAGCTGCGGGGATCAATTTTGTGAAAAAAAAAAACGTTTCTTGCGATGTAAGCCCTGCATTCCTCCTTTT
Source organism: Sipunculus nudus (assembly GCA_026874595.1). Lineage (NCBI taxonomy): Eukaryota > Metazoa > Annelida > Sipuncula > Golfingiida > Sipunculidae > Sipunculus > Sipunculus nudus. The sequence continues at coordinate 32,445,704 of CM049306.1, read as the reverse complement.
TTCTGTATACAAAACGTTGTTCCCAAGCAGAGGTGATTGAGCGACGCAGTATGAAATCTCCACGTAGCTATAAAATTGACAGACAGACTTCATGAAATGGTTTATCAGATGCTACGGGTGAATGTCTCCGGCTTAGGAGCAAGGGCTTTAATCTATTATATAATTCCGACAGGCCAACCAGCTTAATAATTGGTGATTACGGAGCAGTTTCGCCAGAACCGTCGATTTATTTCTGACCCATCCTGGCTATTTTCTGTCTCCTTTTTCTTTAGGGTTTATTTTATGTGGCTTTCAGCTTGAACCACGACTCTTGCAAGACCGCAAGGCTGTTTTTAGAGACATAAATGTAGAGGTGGATAGGAAATTTTGTAATTCTGAATGCCGAAGCGAAGGATATATGGATCACGCTGCTCTTTTTAAATGATCTCATTCGCCGGATTCAGATGCTCTGGTTTTTAATTATGTAAAAGGGAAACTAGTGTCTACTCCGTTTTTTCTTGAAGGCCAATCCTTTCACGTTACTCTGTGACCGGTTTCATTCACTGCTACATGCAGTGTCTTTTACTGGTCCTAGCTATGCAAAATAAAATTCTCTTTTGCTTGGACTCAGTTTTATTTTCTGCATACGAGCATGTACATGTCTCAGCATCTTAAAAGGCATTATATGAACCAATGGCCTCGATGAGAGAAAGATAAAAAAAGAGAGAGAAAGAGACAGATAGAGGTGGAGTCAGGCAGACATACAGAGAAAACAAATAGAGGGAGCGAGTGCAAAAGAGGGGAGAGATACAAAAGATGCGAGAGAGAGAGAGAGAGAGAGAGAGAGAGAGAGAGAGAGAGAGAGAGAGAGAGAGAGAGAGAGAGAGAGAGAGAGAGAGCGGGGGGGGGGGGGGGGAGAGAAAGAGACGATGTGTTTGTCTGTGTGTTTGTCTGAGAGAGGTAGGGAGATAGGGAGGAGAGAGAGAGGGGAAAAAAGATTGAAGAGAAGAGGACAGAGAGGGACAAAGCCTGAAGCTTTCACTTTTAACCTGTCACTAATTCCAACCAATTTAGATGTATACATTTGTGACAGTACACTAGATTCTTTTTACTTGATTGAGGCACGTTAAGAAAATATCGCAAAATATTGATATTTGAAAATTGTATCGGGATACGCAATATGCGTATTACCGTATCGCGATATATCGATATATCGATATTATCGCACAGTCTTTTTTGGACTCGACTCGGACTTGTACGTTGATATTGTCAACTCAGTTGTTTTAATATTGTTAAAAATTATAACTTTTTATTAGAACTTCTGGCTTAATATCAATTTTAAAACTGAAAGATAAAAAAAAATATTTTTTAAACATATATCTCCCTATATACGCTATAAGAAATGTTAATTGCTTGTTGTTAAGCTGAACAATTGACTAAGTTCGAGGATACTTAGTTATAGAATACAGGATGTATAGAAACAATGTCATATTTCAAAAAACCAAGTAAACAAGGGTAATCTTAAAGGGACCTATTCCGATACCTGACGTCCTCATTTAAGATAATCGGTTGAACCTTACATACTGTTACGAAGAAAAATTGCTCAGGGGAAAATTACTGGCCGATCCGGGATTAGAACCCATGTCGGTGGCGCACAAGTCCGGCGTACCAACCGTTTTGCTAGAAAAGCAAGCTTCACTAGCGAGACAGTTTGGTCCGCTTTTACGTCACCCCATAACAAACCCCCTCTTTAGAGCGTTCTGCTATCAGAACAAGACTAATTATCCCAGGGGTCACACTTTAGTGAACTTATTCGCTTGGCCACAAAGTTTACCGTCACGTTGGACGAGCCCCAATTTTGTTACGGAGACAAATTGCTCAGGGGAAAATTCTTGGCCGATCCGGGATACGAACCCATTTCGGTGGCGCACAAGTCCGGCGTACCAACCGTTTCACTAGAAAAGCAAGCTTCACTAGCGAGACAGTTCGGTCCGCTTTTACGTCTACCCGTAACAGTACAAAAACAGACCTTAAAGTCAGATGAAGAAGAGACTTACAAAGGGAGTTTTGCAACTAGGGATCATCCATCTTCCACAACCAACCACCTCAACATTGGCACCTGAACCGTGTTCACAAACAGCTAAAAGATAAGCTCATACATCTCCAAAGATGTGTTATAAGACCCTTTTGTTAGAGATATCATCTACGAATAGCAAAATATGGCGCTTCAGAACCGTAGTTGCGGCAATAATTCCCCAACGATAAATATAGATCTCTAAGTGAATATTTAACTCTTAAGCCCAAAATTAGGAGAAAAACAGAGGAGACTAAGTTTAGGTTTTAAATATATAATAGATACAACACCAGAGAAAGCCAGTAATCACTGTAATTCTACAGATAAGGTGGTTTGCTAGCTTTAATGATGACATAGCAGATGACATGTCTCATTAGGTGTTAGGAATGCCGTATCGTTCCCTACATTTTACAATATGTTTATGCAATTTTCTTTCACTGCTGATTAATCTTTTAATATTTCATCTTCCTTTACATCAACACACTGAATTGAGTCTTCCTGTATACGGTTTTAAAAAACATTGAGCCAATAAAAATATATCATCTTATAAGTCATATAGCCCATAACGTGAACGTATATATATATATTAGTTTTACGTTTTCTTATTAAGGCGCAAAAGAAAACCTTCTAGTGTTGAAGGAAATAACCTCATATTAATATGACCAGCCATTATTCCTTTATCTGATTACATTTTTTTACAAGACTGCATCTAGTGATTGCCTTACAAAAGCATTCGTAATCAGTGAAATATACAGTGATCTTAGAAAACGTGCTGTAAAAGGGAAGTATTCTGGGTAGCAGGTGTTTCATTCGCTTGCTATCAATTAAGTTCCTGCCGCAGTCTTTTTTCAGTGCAAATCTTTTTGGGAGAAACTTTTCAGATAAAAAACATATATGCTTTCTTGATGTAGTTGAACTTTCTAAGTAGAGGTAGGACTGATACGATCTCCTGTACATTTGTGACTGGTGTTTCTGATGGTTAAACGGGATCCACAGTCAAAAAAAAATTCGTAATAATACCGGTTAATCATGCCCGGTCGGTATATCCCGTATCGTATTGTATACTGAGATTTTTTTCCGCATCTTTTCGTTTAATGTAATGCTGTCTCGAAAAAAAGTCAGCTGATCAGAAAATAAACGTTTATAATTATAATTATATCTTTTTTTTTATTTAATTGTTAACTTTAATTTTTATTTTAAATTTTAATTTTAAAATTAACAAAACTATTTATGAAAATAATTACATGTAAATGCTGTGGACCAATGTCTTTAATGTCATATATCGATCTCGTACATGCAAACACCCGTGATAAGAAATCTACATAACAAGACTACAGTAGTATATACAAATCGGCAATATTATTGCCTCCACCAGGAGGCTTTGCGTTCATTCCCATTCATGTGGATGTGTATGTTCACAACATAAGTCAGGCAATCACGAACGGAATCCCGTGAAATTTTCATGGCACCTCGAGAATAGACTTATGTAGAATCAATTAGATTTTGGTTTGGGGCCAGTTCACGATCCGGATCCAGGAAGGACTCTCAGGAATATTCACAAATGTGCAGTCACATATGCTCGATTGAGCAGGAAAATTTTGGCCGAAAAAGTAAATGCAAACATTTGTTGGGGAACATATGCCACGATGAACCAGGAAATATTGGCCAATAAATGAATGAAAACACAGGTTGCGGAGTACCCCCACATTCCATATTGAGAATGCGTATTTCTAATTTTGAAGAAAAGATATTGCATTGATAAAGATATTGATAAAGTCTACAATGATAGTACGCAACAGTCACTGGATGTCTCTCAGGACTCTAATATAATCACCTTATCTAGGTCACAGCTTGCTCTCTCAAGTGGACGCTATTCCTGAGAGATTGTCTGTATGGTTACAATAGAGAATGCAGAGCCTCTTTCCAAAGTTCAGCTTGATTACACTCAGTTCACTGGTGGCTCATGAATTACTCTTTGGTCACTTAATCAGGGATTCCGGTCCACAGACCTTATTCTGTTGTCAGTTATCATGAATTCTGATCCACGGAGATAATCAGTGTTGTTTATACCGTAACAAACGACTGCTGACTGGATTCGCTGTATTATGACTGCATTTCGTTAACCAGGGGCATGTATTGGCCCTTAAACAAATACATATACGTTTAATATTCTAATTAATGCTATATGTTATTAGATCAAATATATTATAGGTGTGCCTAAATCGAACAAATGACTACTGACTAGATTAAAAGTGTAATGACTGGGTTTTCTCCTGGCACTTAAAAGTCATCAGTGTAATATTCTAAATAATGCTACATGATAATATCAAACATAACACAGGAGTGTTTAGCGTTTCTATTACACATCCAAAAATCGACAACTGATTGGATTCGCCGTTTTTATGACTGCAATACATTGATCAGGGTACTGGACTGGCACTTTCATCAGTGTTATATTCTAAATCATGCTATGGTATATCACATATATTGGACAAAGGTGTGTTTTGCATGTTTATCAATATCAGTTATCACTTTATATATTCAACGGCAATTTCAACGGTATTTTAAACAATTTTGAAGATTTTACCGGCTTGTGTGGTCTGTGGATAGAGCACAGGACTCAAATCGTCAGGGATCGTGAGTTCAAATCTCACCGAGGAGTGGTAAATTTTCTTCTTCCGACTCCACTACAAGCGATTGAATTGCTATAGTGTAGGCATGACGCCCCGTCTTCAAGTCCGACAGCCATTGGATTCAGGGTAAGTTATAACAGGATTCCCTCCGTATCAGCCTTTTGACAAAAAATTATTAATCTTTCCAGGCCTTTTTTCCTTCTAATGACAACGATTCCTTGCACAAACAGCCACCATCACATGCCGTCAGCAGGTGTTAAAGTTGAGCATCTCTCTTCTGTTACAAATAGACGACAGCAGTGGCTAAACGCAACCGAGTACGCGTTTTCTAATGAATTAAGTCTTCAGATGATGACATCGCTGACGTAACAACGGTTCAGCCAATCACGCACGTACTTCAAATTTAGACCGAAAGCGATGTGAAATGGCTGTTGAACTTAACGACGGAGCGTCTTGCCTGTCTATCCCAAATACTAAGTAAATGATTAAATTTGTATACATCATTGGGACTTAAAGTTATATATATTCAAGCTAAACTTAACAAATAAAGTTTAACGGTAATAAAGGGGTTTGTGCATTCCGAGATACTGGTCATTGTTATTTCAAAATATGGTTAAATTAAAGTTCTTTTTTGTTTTGTTTGTATTCAAAGCATACATTCATTTACATTACAAGTATTCCTAATTGAAAAGTCGTAAAAAGCACTTTAAAGTAAGTTTGAAGCAATTCAATTACGGTAACGATACACATATTATTCATTACGAATAGAAAAAGTAAAAAGTTTTCAATGCTTTTTCTTACATTCAATTTAATGTATTATAAAAAAAGTACTTTGTCTTCAGAAAAGCAGGTGATAACATGTTTTGTAATTTGGTAATGTTACAGGTGCCTCTTTTTATTTACTGTGCAGTGGTCTAACAGATGGTTGTTTTATTGAGCACACGGATGTTCCATGTGTTGTTGGCGTTTGGTTTGTGTAGCATGTGTGGCTCGTTGCCGTGGCAGCGTCGCCTGGCCGGGCCGGGTTGGCACAAGTGTGAACCCTGGTATGTGGAGACACAGCAATGTTTTCTAATACGTTCTTTGAACGTGTGTACTGTGTTAGATTTTTTAGATTGTTCGAGAAATAGAAAATTCTTGGCTTGGATGAAAAGTTATATAAAGAGGCTGTGTTTTAGAGCTGAGGGAGAGGTGAGAGAATATTCCAGCGGACACAGAAGCGTGTGTGTCAGTTTGTGGGACCTCTTCCGATTAGTGCGGTCTAACAAATGGTTGTTTTATTGTGCACACGGATGTTCCATGTGTTGTTGGCGTTTGGTTCGTGTAGCACGTGTGGCTCCTTGCCGTGGCAACGTCACCTGGCCGGGCCGGGTTGGCCCACGTGTGAACCATGGTATGTAGAGACACAACGATGTTTTTCTAGTATGTTCTTTGAACGTGTGTACTGTGTTAAATTCTTTAGATTGTTCGAGAAATGGATAATTCTCGGCTTTAGGTGAAAAGTTTTACAAAGAGGCTGTGTTTTAGAGCCGAGAGAGAGGTAAGAGAATATTTCAGCGGACACAGAAGCGTGTGTGTGTCAGTTTGTAGGACCTAGTCCGATTAGTGCAGCAATTATAGATTTTCTTCAGATTTTCTTCTGGATTTTGTGACGAATCTTATTTGGTCTTCAGTTTACTTTCTGGATTGTTACAAGAGCTTTACATTGGACTGTTATTCTCTGAGAGATTTGTGTGAACGTTTCATCCGGCTTATGCATTTTAAAGGACTTATCGCTGTGACAGGTGTGGTATCCAGGTACTGTGCACTTTGTTTATTTTACTGTGTGATTGTATTTATTTGTTGTAATACTGCTGTTATACTGTGTAACTGTATTAATTTATTGTATTGTAATGTTAGGGTTGTTTTAAGAATAAATTATAGTTATTTGTTAACAAAAAAAAACACTGACTTTTTTGTTCATTCCCCAAGACATTTCACGCTGCCTAGTGTTACAGAATCTGATTTTTTTATATCCTTAACAAAATTTATGTTCATCACGCATACGTGATCTGTTGATATTAGGTTCCATAACAGTAAATTATAAGAATGAAGGGATGTAAAGTAAAGGAATAAAGAATTATAATAAAGGGAGAACTCTTTCTAAGAAAGAGTTAGAGTAATTATTGTGGGGAACTGAGAATCGACTGGGATTAAGAAAAGTAATGTGTCATGAAAAGGGGTTGATAACCAGTGCTAGTTCAGCTTCCGTAATTAAATGCATATATACATATACGACGGTTTGTTTCAGTCGCTGTTTTTTTAATTCCAGGCAGGTGTCTTTCTTAGAGTTATATCTCCCGTAGTCTTAAAATATCGAATAAAAATCCCCAGTAAAGCTGTGATATTTTCAGTATTGCTGATGGCACAGGAAACCTGTTAAATATTGACAGATCTATCTGCACAGACGGCGTGGCGCTGAAAGTTTCATACAATATTAACACACACCGCCACCTGAGGTTAAATGTCAGTCTGCCCCGTGATACACGACACCTCTGCACTGATCAGCAAGGTTTTCTGTTAAAGTGCTTTTAAATGAGGTTTAACAAACAAAGTATATTTATAACATACGCAGTTTATAACATATAATTTTCAGTGATACCTGTGATACCACCTGAAACTCAGGTTTTAATTCACAGGTGACCTGATTAGGCAGGTAAGTTAATTATAACATTGTTTCGGTTCACTCAAGGGTGTCTGAGCAGACAGGTGGTTATGATAAGAAGTGGTTTTTCAGACAGGTTCCATTCTATGTTTGTTACATTAATGATGCATTTCATGGGTTCTCAAACGGGATATAAACCAACCTTTGAGCGTGCCCCGCCAACATGACATACAATAAACTGAAGGGGATACAAGTCAAGATACAAGACATAACAGAACACCCATTTCAATGGTCGGGTCAAAATATTTTTTGTGTGGTAATATTTGACATCAGAGGCTTATATAGTCGTGTTTAATTTGTTAAATAATGAAGAAGAAAAATTTGTGGTGGTTACCCTGGCGGCGAGATCTGAAGTTTGAAGCAGTTTCGGTTAACACAGTTTCCGTTGTCAAGCCGTCATGACGAACGGAGAGATCGACAAACTTTAAGAGTAAAACCAGTGTCGTTATTTGTAACTGCTGCATGAATACATGTAAATCAACTTTGAATGTAATAGTGATATTTTTTTCCGAACAGAAACACGTCACTTTTTGTCTTACCTCGTGAAGATGACAGTTCGACAACGGAGGAAAAAGAAAGAAAATACAGTTAGAAACGGCGTGTACATCTGCTTACTAGATTTGATTCGAACCTTATTGCATGTACTGCAAACTCATCGTCTTCAGTTAATTAAGAATTGGCGTACCGTTGGGGGGGGGGGGGGGTGTCTATCATGAGCGGCGTTCACATCTTCCCTATGGGGAAATGCAGACGGACGCACACCTAAGAACTGAGAGCACACGTTTCCTGGATCCAGATCATGAGCCAAACCTACACCAAAATCTAAAATCTACTCGATTCTTCATTGGCCCATCCCTGAGGTGCCCTCAAAATTTCATGGGATTCCGCTCATGATTGTGAGTTGTGTTGTGAAATAACACACACATGCCACACATACACTCTCTCACACACACACACAATCGGAAATGAACGATTACCTTTTTGGCGAAGGCAATTTAAGTCAAAGGGGCCAGGATCTTTAAACCAGAAGGTCTTTTAATTATGAGGGTTAAACGTTACCGGTTTATATAGAGTTAATGACATCTCCATTAAAACCTCCACATCAGATGACTACTATAAGAGGTTGTGGTGGTGTTCATATAGATATCTAAATGTTTATCACTACTAATTTGAAATATCTGTGAATATAAGCTTTTATATCTTAGATTTCAAATAAAAGTATCTTGTAACTGATAATTAAGGTGTCTGAATATTGAAATCGATGTTTCGAACGCGCTGAGAAAAAAAAATTCGCCCTTTATGAAATAGCTGAAAGTGGCCTGCTCATCTACGTAACGAGTACTAGCTCGACAGGTGGGCAATGACCGACTGAGTTCGACGAACATTATTTCAAACTTGTGAAAAGTTGAAAGATAACTGAAAATGTGTTAATTCATGGGACATTTCATTTAATTGTTTGAGGAAAATGTCAAGTCAACAAGGAAAACTGTCTGGACGATTAGAAAATAAGATAAGACTGCCGAGAAACCAAAATAATGTACGTAATGCATTTATTGTATTTTTTATTTTCTTAACTTTTGTTAAATCAATATGCCAAATTCTCCATGTTGTTAATTGGCAATCTGGCATAATTTTGATCGGTGGATAGCTGTCGGCTCAGGTTAGGTTTTTCATCATTTGCAGGGAGTATTGCGCTATATTTAAGAATCAGTCAGTTTAAAAACGTGAAACGATGTCAAGGGTACCTGTTTATCAGAAGAAGAGGATTTCAGACACTTCGTTTTGACTTCTTTTAAAATGCCCCCCCCCCCCCCCAACACACACACACACAGCTATCCACCTTTGGGCCTATCTCAAAACGGACATAAAAATTTCTTTCCTGGAGGAAACATTGAGTTGTTACAGATGTCTCTTTTATTGTAAGCAGTAGTTTTACATGTGTATGTGCAGCGCTAGCGTTGTCCGTTGCTATGGCGGCATAGCTCAACCCACGCGTGGGGTCTGACGTGAACTCTGATATGTAGAAACATAGCGTTCGTTGTTATAGATGTTTCCTGTAACGTGTGTATTATTGGGTTCTTTGGATTGTTTGGGAAATGGAAAGTTCTTGGCTTGATGTTAAAAGTTATAAATAAGGGGCTGTCTTTTTAAGTCCAGAGAGGGGAGAGATATATTGCAGCGGACACAGAAGAGTCTAAGTCAGTTTGTGGACCTTTTCCTATAATTGCGGCAGTTATAGCTTTTCTTCTAATTTGTAACGGATTTTATTTAGTCTTCAGTTTGCCTTTGAGATCACTTTCAGAACTTCACTTTTGGATAACATCAAATTGATTTTGTGATTGAACTTGACTGTTATTCTCTGAGAAGATTTATGTGAATTATTCATCTGGATTATATGCTTTAAAGGACTTTTTGTCGCTGTGACAGTGGTGGTATCCAGGTACTGTACACTTTATTTATATACTTGTATTGATTTACTGTTGTACTGTTGTTATACTCTGTAATTGTATTGATTTAGTGTATTGTATTGTTAGGAGTGTTTTAAGAATAAATTATAATTATTTGTTAACAAAAAAACACTATCTTCTTTATTCATTCCCTAGACATTTCACGCTGCCTAGTGTTGCGGAATAAGATTTTGTTTTATCTCCATAACCAAATTTATACGCGTCACGACCACGTGTTCTGTAGATATTAGGTTCCGTAACAGAGTAGGTACTGGGCCTGGTTAGCACCATGATAAAAATGACAGGAAGAGTGTGACACTGCCCTGTCACGTAGTCCGTAACCGGAACGGTATTCTGCAGATGTTCATACACTTAGTTAAGTTGGATTAAAAAATGGAGGCGGTTATCTCCAACAAAAAAATAAATAAAAACAAACTTTGGTCATGGCAAGAGATGATATAGCTGAAAAACATGAACATAACTATGTAACAGATCATGGTAGTGCGTACATATTGTTATAATAAAAAATCTCTGTCTTTTTTTCATTGGTGTTTTATAGCAAACACACAGCAGATCCTGTTATATGGTGAAGACCTATACACCAGATGTGAGTGACCTTAAAGGTTCTATTTTTTACTAATAGACATAAAAATATATTTTCCATCTGTGACTGGAACAAATCTTTAAAGTTTACATCTGAACGAATCAAGAATTACAAGTGTGCATTTCCATGTACAAATGCAAAAAAGGGAGTCAAAATATACCCTGTTGTAATTGTATACCAGTAAAATACATTTCCTAGATATGCAAAAGAAAATTATTCTTCTAAGTATCAATTATTCGTGGATTTTTTTTGCAAATGAAGACCAGCCCCTTGTTTATGTTGCTAATTTCTGATATGCAACAAATTCCCGAAAAGAATTCTTAAAGGTTTCGAAAATTAACTAAATTTTGTGTTGGTCATCTACGCGTTTCAAGAACTTAAACAAATGATTGTATTTTATAGGCAAGGTTTGTGTCTCGAACGATAAAAACAATAAAAAAAAATCAATATCCGCCCGCTCGAACCAAATTTCTTTATTATCCGTAGAACATTTTCTTTTTGAGGCCTTAATGACATATTTCAGAGGGTATGCGAAATGAACACAGATACACAGTGTTAAGGTGTGACATGAAAGTGGACCGAACTGTCTCGCGAGTGGAGCTTGCTTTTCTCGGTTGGTACGCCGGAATTGTGCGCCACCGACATGGATTCGAATCCTGGATCGGCCCAGTCGTTTCCCCTGAGCAATTTGTCTTCGTAACAAAATGGGGGCTCGTCCAACGTTATGGTAAACTTTGTGGCCCAGGGAATAACCTCAACAAAGTGTGACCCCTGGGATAATTAGTCTTTTTCTGATAGAATAACGCTCTTAAAAGGGTGTGTGTTACGGGGTGACATAAAAGGGGACCGAATTGTCTCGCTAGTGAAGCTTGCTTAGCTAGCAAGCGGTTGGAACGCTGGACATGTGCGCCACCACCATGGGTTCGAATCCCGGACGAGCCCCCATTTTGTTACGAAGACAAATTGTTCAGGGGAAAATAATAGGCCGATCCCCTGAACAATTTGTCTTCGTAGCAACAGACACATACACTATAAGCATTTATCAAAACTAACAGAGTAGTCAATACGCAACCATTTATTATAAGAATATATCACCTGGTAATCAGTAATGGAGGACTCGATTCTGGACTTGGACTCAGGAAAGGAGGTAAGGACTAAGAAAATCAGGCCGAGTTCACTTGATTTCAGTAGGACTTAGCTATGTCACATTCTTTTAAGTCTTATTGTCATGCGCAAACTACCAACAGAATATATGGCCTACAAAACAGTTTAATTTAATATTAGCTTTAGTTCCTCATCTGGAGCTCAATGTAATAACACATTCAGGTAAAAAGCATTTATAAACTAATATAAAAATGATAATTGCAACTTCTTTAAATTTCTTTAAAATGGAGATTTGTATCGGACTTGGACTTGGACTCGGCTTCCAAGTGACTCGGACGCAAAGGAGGTGGACTTGGACTCGAACCTCAAGGACTCCGACTTGTACTCGGCTTCCACGTGACTGGGACTCGAAGGAGGTGGATTTGAATTCGAACCTCAAGGACTCGGACTCGAGTGGCCTGGACTCGGACTCTGCTGGTAATCCGCATGAAAAGTGTGTGGCAGTCAATAACAGAAGTAGTTCACATGAAGACATTTATACCTCTATGTGTGTGCTTGTGTAAAACTGGAAAAAACTCTTTCTTTAGTAGAACTGTGATCAAATAGAACAAACGTTACTGTATCAGACCGAATATTTCTTCTCTATTCATTCGTCGGCACTTCATTAACTAGCAATCAAACGTCCGCCATTGTCATGTCAATGGTTGAAACGTGAAGGCAAGAAATACGAAACGAAAATAACGACTTTCTTTGTCGTATGACTGGTATCAGTGATGTTTGAGCCACATTCTCTTTTAAATGATCCAAGATAACATGAGAGAATACCACATGTCTTTACGGTCTTAGTACTTACAGCACGGACCTTATGAGAGATACTAGGCACAACTTGCATAACACCTATCATCTAGCGGATAACTCTTCCGCAATTTGTGCTTGCTGCGTAAAATCGGAAGTTCTTTGGGATACCTGCTTTGTGCCTGGTCTGAGGCACCAGAATCACGTTTTTATGATATGAGATGGCTAGGGGTGCTAATTTGCGAGCTGTATGAGCTCCTACAATTCCAAGATCCAGGGCTTTGTCAGCTCAAGAACTACAGTCCACGAGAGCTTGTTAAATTAGCACTCAAATCACGCCCATTAATATTTGGAAGGCAGGATGAAAGAATAAGGTTTCTGTGTAAGACACAAAGGCGCTTCCAACAATACGCTCCTCGCCGGTCAGCCCGTTAGTCTTATGACTGGGTCTACCATATGTAGATATAAGGAAAGCGCATGGCATTTTCACTGACAAATGTTGTGATGTCCGTGAAAATGTAACAACACATATGGTTTACGTAAAAAAACAAGACTCAGAAAAAAACAAGAGATTTCAAATCTTCTCCCACGAATGACGACTACCAAGAATACCGTCATTATTCAATCCCAAAATTCTCAACCAGATGTTCCCTTCAGCGACAGTGCCTTTAACTTGCTAACAGACAGATGTACATACACAAATTATCCAGCTCCCAAAAAACGCTTTATTGCTATTTCTTCCAGATAAACATTGAAATGCATTTTATGCATATACGAGGAAATCATTTGCAAGTACATTTAAATATCAAACACACAGATGCCCATGAAATAAATAACTATTTAAATTAATTTTGTCTAATTTCTTAAGCCCTCTGCATTAATTTATTATTCTGCATTAATTTATTATTCTGCATTAACCATACGGGATGCCTGACTGGGAAATATTTGCAAGCCGATGACATTTGCACGGGTTGTACAATAACATGAAAATGATCATAATAACCTCGGTTGCCCACATGTAATACAATAAATTATCTGCAAGTAGAAGGCCATCTTTGTTTTTATATATTTACAGGTATGATTCGTCCCATAGACGGCTATCCTTTACTTCTTTAATTCTTAGATACTCTGATCCTTACGAGAAGCAACCTATAGTGGCCGTACTCCCCGAGTCACCAGCATTCTCGCAATTACAATCCGCCAGTGAATGATTGGATTACAGAGTCATATTTAATTGAAGGGGTTATCTTTAAGTGGGCAAAACGAAACCTAAATCACCCTAACGTTATACCTATACATATCATACCAAACATTCAAAACAAATTGCTGCGGAAAATTAAGACTGCGGCTACCCTGAAAGGCCATAAAGAACAAGAAACCTTAAACTAGAATTTTGCAGTCTAAGGAGTGCTAGCCTCCGCCATATGGGGGTCCCTATTGTGATATGCTTTCAAAACCGTGTTTGCATTCAAGTATTAGGCCCATTTTCCAAGGTTTTATTCTTGCATAAGTGACTTTACGGGGATAAAAGCCTACTCTCCTCGAGGAGGCAATTACATTTTAGTGCATTTGGTAAAGATGAACGCATCGACAGATAACCACCCGGTCAAGGATGTGTAATATTATATTGCATATTTTTACAATCAACCTATGAATATGCCGACTATATAACATTTTTATTATCTATAAATGTGAAAAACAACATCCCTTTAAACTCGGCAGAAGTATGTAAAACGGGGACTGTGTCATTGGTTATGTTCCCTGTGTTGACCCAACGAAAAAAAAATTTCGCTAGAAGTAATATAACGGATTAGTTGGGATTACAACGAACCATTAACCGCGAAATGCACCAAAAACTCCGCATAGCGCCCCGGAAAAAAAACTCTGCCTGGGCATGGCACATTCTATGACCCTGTTGTTATTTTGGTATTCCAACATGCATTAAATGAGAAAGTGGCCCCAGTGGGTGCAAATATAAATGAATCATGCAACAAAACACAAAATTATCGCGAAAAAAAGTTTGTCCTGGAAGAGCGCACCGATCATAGGTGTGACAAATTTTGAGCGCTAAATCGGAGCGGAAGAAGGTAAGCGGTTATGTGGAAAAAAAACTGTGTATTATGTTACGGGGTGACATAAAAGCGGACCGAACTGTCTCGTTAGTGAAGCTTGCTTTGCTAGCGAAGCGGTTGGTACGCCGGACTTGTGTGCCACCGTTATGGGTTCAATCCCGGATCGGCCCAGTATTTTCCCCTGATCAATTTAGTCTTCGTAACAAAATGGGGGCTCGTCCGGGATGACAGTAAACTTTGTGGCCCAGGGAATAAGCTCACAAAAGTGTGACTCCTGGGATAATTAGTCTTGTTCTGACAGCAGAACGCTCTTAAGAGGGGGTGTGTTACGGGGTGACAAAAAAGCGGACCGAACTGTCTCGCTATTGAAGCTTGCTTTGCTAGCGAAGCGGTTGGTACGCCGGACTTGTTCGCCACCAACATGGGTTCGAATTCAGGATCGGCCCAATGTTTTCCCCTGAGCAATTTGCAATCGTAACAATTAATTATAACGATAGTAATACCATTGACGCTGAAATTCGTTGGAATCCCTTTGACTCAGAAGAATATGATGTGATAGAAATGTTACGAGATGCCGACATCTGCAGATAAGAGAAGACAATTGTATAAGGTCTGTAAATACTGACTAGTCATTTCCCCGAGTATTACGCCGTAACGTATAAACATTATCTGCATTCTTGCACTGAACTTACGACACGGTGTGAACGATGTAACAGATTAGATAATTATCCTTGCTTATATAACTTCCCTGAATATACTCTTTGATATGACTTACAACACCGCACAATAATCTTGTTGCCTTGAACTCAAGACACAGGGCGAACAATGCATGCCCCCCCCCCGCGGTGTTTTAATACCTTGATGGAACAGATTAGTTAATTAACCTTGCTCCACATGTGGTTCGCAATGACACTATCAGGGTTTCCGGCAAGGCCGGCGTGAAGAGAGACTTCATCAGTTAAATGCTCTTTGCATCACTGGAATAGTATTTAATACTATTAAGCCATGCAGTTGTTTGATTTAGGTAACGCATACTCCCTTGGATGCACTGGAAGTCCTTCTTTCAATATATTTAGAAATGTCTCGTCAGCGTAATTGACCCATCCACCATAGTCCAAATGTTCCGCCCTTTTAACTTATTATTATAATGAGCCCCCAAAACACTCCGACACATATGGACTTCCATGCCCATGGTAGCGAGAGCTAATTATAACATAATGATGACGTCACAAAGGGCGATGGCGCATGACGTCGCATTAACTGACGTCATCAACTGGTATCACCTGACCATTGTTTACTATATCGCAGTCATACATGAACTGTGTTGCAATATATATTGGATTATTTGTGCCATACGAATTATGTGTCAGGTAAGACATTTTTATTCACTCGGTAGTCGTAGGAATGGCCCCCGCAACCTATAGCCTAGAAGCTTTTTACACTGTCTCCTTCGTATTATAAAATATCCCGGAAAACATGCCGACATGGGTACTGATAGTATTTACAGACTAAACGTGTTCTGTTTGACAGAGCTCTGTCAAATTATGCAAAATTTTATTTTTGTCAGATGATTGACGCTTTACAATGTTAATGGTCACCTGATTGGCTGCTTCTTAGTCCCATGTTTATGTTTATTCATTGAATAAATATGCGATTAAGATCGCATAGACTTCATGGATAGGTCAATTGGAATCTTACTCGCTTTTTTAAAGTGAGCTATTCACGTACTTTTTCTATAGAATGTATGTGATTCCTGGCTAACTCTGCGTACATATTAATTTAGTTTAGGTAATTCCATTAAGGAAAAGTTCTTATGACGTCTTTGTAACGGATGTATGACCTTGTTTTTCTACAAGCCGCTAATAAACACAGCAATGTTGACAAACGGGGAAAAACATGCAACTTAAGGTGATTGGTGACCTATATGGTTTGTAAGTTTTAGAGATTGTTCATGTAATCGACCCCATCATTACCAATTACTACATAATAGTATAAATCTTAGCCAAAACTAATTAAAGGGAACTGAGAGTGCCTTAGTCAGTAATGACTCCTAAAATACACTTATTTGTTCCACCTCTTCCTGTGTGTTATAATCAGAAGTTTGACATTTGACTTTTTAAATTTTTTTTTGTCGGAGGTAACCGCGTCCACTTTTAATGATAGCTTGACTCTAAGTATATGTACATCTGCAGAATTTCATTCCGGTTTCGGGCTACATGACAGGGCGGCACTATCAATCGCTTCCTTCCGGTTTTTTTTATATCCTAATGTCAACCAGACCCGGTGACTACTGCATCTGCGGGCTCTGGGTGTGTCATATCGTCCCAAAGGCTGGGTCAAACCACCGAGGAACCCACGGAAGGCTCACTCGTTTGTGACTGAAACATGGCCGTTGGGCACGGCCTTCCCATTAGGCTTGCAGAGCGATCACCCTGGTTGGGGGTCGGGCCGCCTAGGCTGAGATTCGAACTCACAATTCCCCTTAGAGCCGTATGCTCTACCACTGAGCCACAGATGCCGGTTAACAGTTGTGTTTAGTGTTATTTTTCTTTACGTACTACACAGCTTTAAGTCTACCCGAAAATGAGCTGAATGGGCATATAAACATTCGGTAAGACTCTAGGATGTCAAACTCTTGATTATGGGGGAAATTATTTCGTGTTTTGTATTACGTGCTTTGTAAATTTGTAAATTCGCTACCCTAACTTCGACGACTAGGCAAACAAAAAATGTCCCAGTTAGCCCTAGTATTGGATGGGAGCAATGGCCCATATGTTATTGTGGTCTAAACCGGGTAATGGTACGGGATGAAGGAGGGCTTCTATTATAAATTGACAAATGTCTCTTTTCGTTTGCAATATTAACCTTGGTGACCTCGTTCCGGCCAGCGAAACCTAAGCAGTGTACTTCATTGCTGGGGTAATGGTAAGAACGGTGGTTCTCATGTGTTTTTTCTTCCTCAGTCAAGATGTGGGGGACAGGTCTCCGTACAGATATATAGTCCGCCGTGCTCGTTTACTGCTTTGGGACACTGCAGGAGGTCGATATATTATTCTGCCAGATAAAATACTGTTAGTCTTGCGGCTGTCCCTTAGCTGTGATTATATCCTAACCCCCCCCCCCAAAAAAAAATAAACAAAAAAAAAAAAAAACATTCAGAATGTGTCGGTCTTTTTGTCTGTCTGCCTGTCTCCCTCTCTCTCTCTGTTTGTCTGTCTCTCTTTTCCCCTCTCTCTATCTCTCTATCCCTCTCTCTCGATTATATATGCATATGAGTGTGCTTGTGTGTGCAGATATAGATATAATTAATGTTCAGTAAGTATGTCCTTCTGTCCTGTTTCGTGGGAGCAGTTTATAGATACTCCGAGCAACTCAATATTCTTGTTTTTGATGTGACCCAAAGTATTTCACGTTTGTTATTCATGTACATCAAATGTAACATCAGAACAAAATATTCAAGGGTCACTTCATATTTTATGGCCTAGATGAGCTAAGACGGGCAAAAGTGATAGAAGACCCTTCTGTAGTGAAAATACATTACTTGAAAAATGCTATAGCTATCGTCGAGCTTGAATGAAAGGATAAATGGATAGGAACTTAGTCCAAACAGAGCATGCAGCGCAATAGCCGCTGAGGGTGACGCAACATTGGGTAACCCTTAGAGTTGGACTCTATCTGTTATAGGCGTGAGTAATCCTGGGGGGGGGGGGGGGGGCAAAAATTGGTGTCAAAATCTCAAAAGGTGATGGTTATACTGACCGGAGTCACTCTCACTATTAAATCTCTTCGCACAGCATATGGATTACGAAAATGAAGGGACCCTTGGGCGTGTTGCATCCTCTATGTAATTCGTCTGTCTGGTTTTACTAGCAGTTTCTTCCTGTGCAGTCACCCTGAAGGAAAGTTACATTCCTCTCTCGTCGGGCGTAAACTAGGCGGCCTGGCTTTGCTCAGAAACGGAAAACATTGCTTTGATATAGAATGCAACATAAGAAACGAGCAGCTGCTTCCTACAAGACGGCCAATATTATCTGAATACAATTATCATATATTACAGACAAAATGGCTTCTATATGGTCTGCGGCTGCACGTTAGGGGCGAATAAAGAAAGCGGGGGATTTCGTTTTCTTTTTTCTTATATTGCCAACGCAAGGAGAGAATGCATGCATTTATCCCCCTTCGTTTGTGTATATATATGTGTGTGTGTGGGGGGGGGGGTTCAAAACATATCTCACGCAGTCATGTATGGAATCTCTTGATATTTTGAGGGCGTTTCGGGTAATGGTCAATGAAATATATATTAGTTTTGGTGTGGATCCGGCAAATTATCCGGAACCGAAACGGCATCACGGAATATTCACAAATGTATGGTAATTTATGCACGAATGAACATCGGAATATGGGTCGAATAAGTGAATGTTAGAGGCTTACATTCGTTTGCATGCAGATTTTTAGTCTGCATTACGTTGAATTTGATTGGCAGTTTATTGTTCATGAAAAAGACCCCAGAACGGGTCGCTAAATCAAGTTTGTGAAAACGTAGCCACAGACTTGATAGTATTAAAATGGTGTCAGGTGGGGTCCAGGAGATAGGATGTGATAGTTTTTTTTTTCATTTCATTCTTTTTCTTTGTGAATAGAACGTGTCCACAGTTTGTAGTTTGACTAACTGGCATGATATAAAAAGGAACCCCATACAATCGTAGTGTAGTTCACTCATTAAACGGTGGAATCGATCTTCAACACGAAAAGAAAAGACTAACTCACTTGGTTTTTTGCTCTTCAAACATTGTATAAAACAAGAAGAGAAGACATCTAAATTTAAATGATAATATAATGAAACCTTTATAATGTGGTAACCCCCTGTGACTTGGCCAAAATCTCCATTTTATAGAGGTGTAAATTATATAGAGGTTATGAAAGCAACATAAAAATAAAGAGCAGAAAAAACGGGACTGCCAAAACCTGATCATAATATAGAGATGTCCATTTATGGCGGTGCCCACAAGGAGAGGTTTCACTCTATTTCTGTTGCTGCTAATCATTCTTTATAAGGGTTAACTACACAGTCCTTCAAACCCAGAAAGCTTGCGTGTTGGCTGGAAGAGTCTTGCATCGTTTTGGAACTTTGGGGTTCTTCGTCCATTAGATTTTAACTTCATTAATCCACCTTGGTTTTACTTGATTCGTTTAAAGTTTTGTCGGGTCCATGCCTTTTGCATTCAAAAATCGCTTGATCCTGATTATAAAAATCTGCTCTTTCTGCCAACTATATACCTGGCAACCCCTTCCAAAGTCTTGGAATCGCCCCCGGGCGTGCCTGGCATTTTGACACATGACGCACATCCGCAAATTAGTCCAAACATTTCAACAAATCAGACAAAGCCTGGTTCCTAATAAGCTCTGGAAGGTCTCATTATGGTTTACAAAATATTACAGACGTGAGAAGCTTAGCAAATATCAGAAATGTCAAAAACATAAGATACTTAGGTAATAGGCTTGAGTTGGATTCAATCTTCCAGCTTCCTCTGGTAGAGTCGTGAGCTTACACATGGACGGATTTAGAGGGAACGCGCGCCCCCTCATTGCCGACCAACAAAATAGGGGGAACAGAAAATATGCGATTAATTCCGAAAAGCAGTGCCATGTTTAGCGTCCGGTGCCGTTTTCTTCCCTAAACTTCTGCATGTATAGTGACTATTGTACTCCCAATACACGTGTATCCCGCGCAGTCACAGTGTTGAGCCCCCTCCCGCCTGTTTCTCTAAGATTCTGTATCCGTCGCTGTTACAGACAGATTCTAAGGGATATTTGCCCACTATTTTCATAAATAAATAAACTATTGACCATTAGGGCTAAATCCTCCATTTTTTTGTTTTCACTCTGTCGCCATATGAGAGCTTAGTATAGTCTCTTTCATACATAAAAGTATCTGATTAATGAAGAAGACACGATTTCCGTCTGTTGAAGATGATGAACTCTGCCAGGATTTGAAAAGGACAAGGACATCGTTTCAACCGACTCAGCCCTGTAAGTTCTTGTTCTGAAAGGACGAGTTCTCCATCAGAGGGAAGGAAACGGTTCCTAACCTTCAAATCTATCGCCTGCTTCCGTCTCTGACCGAACAATGAGCCCTCACATCTTGCTTGTCCTTGTGGTGCTGTGCCTTCGTTCCTCGATGTCCCAAGAGGCCATAACAAAAGGGACTTGATGTTTCAAAGAATAAGAGAATATAAAACCTATCGCTTCCAACAGGGGCACTTAAAGAGAAATCCTATGCGACAGCAGTTAGACGGCCATCTCCCTATTCAAAGTGATACCTTTATGCCTTGGATAAAATTATCTGAATGGTCTCCTCGCACTTGCTTGCCAATATCTACCCTCTTCACTTGATTAATATCTTAAAGGTAAGATGTTTAAGCCTGGGTGGTAATGTAAGGCACAGGTGGTTTTCAAATCTTTACATCTTTTGTTATTACATACAATTTGTTTCAGGGACGTATTTCTTCCGAGTAAACTTTGCAAACGGTCAATACACTTTCTCCTAAACTATTCGGCGGCTTTGTTGTTGGCTATATTTATCTTTAATCTATTCACCTCTGTATGGATGGGAAAAGTGATTTGATGCCGATATGATAAATATTTGCTAGTCCAACTGATCTGATGAATAAAGGCTTGCTGATGGGATTTTCAGGGATCTCCATGAGAGAATATAAAATTAAGATAAAATAAAAACTAGAGAGCTCCTAAAGAAACCATACCTACAAAAACGTCGGGTATTTATCGAGATGATTTTCAAAACATTCAAAGTCATCGAAAACAAATGATATCATCTCGTACAAAAAAACCTGGATTTTTTTGTTATTTTATAATTTGTTTATAAAGATAGGACCATGGCACAGTGCAGGATTAAGGCAATTCAACTATGGACCATAGGGTACGAGACGCGTACAAGTAGGCCGCCCTTGATCTTGAGGGAATCATAATCTGATATATCTAATCTGATATCATGGTATTGACAAAAGAGACATTCTTTTACAATGACGTTCACAGAGAAAGTTCCAGTTTCTACATAATCTTTAGAGTAAATTCTATCTCACCTTTTTTCGATGCTAATATACTTATCATGGAATTCAACTGAAAATCCATGCCTGATAGAGATCTCGCCTGACAGAGATTTTGCCCTTACATCTATCGTTAAACATGATATAAAAATTATTGACTTTCTTATTGCGTTTCCCTTTAATATTATTGCAACATTTGAGACGAGGTATGGTTTATAACACGAAAGTGCCTCAGACACTTAAGACATGAAGTAATGTGATATTCTGTATGTCAATGGGTTTTTAAGTTTCCTTTTCAATATAGTATTGAACGTTGCAGACGAGACACCGGACAAAACATCAAGATACCTAACACCATTTAAAGAAATATTAGATATGTTATATGAGTTGTCTTTCTTTATGGCAAGGAAACAGTTATAATTATCTATTGTTATATGAGAAGACTATCAGTCTAATGCGACCGTCATCAAAGGAAGCGCGGAGTAATTTGGCCGATAAAGGAAGCGACTCCGCTCTTAGCCTGATTTTACATGTCAGCTTCCCCAAGAGTGTAATCCCACATTTTCTTGTTTACGCTTCCTCGGGGAAGGTTTATATCCTATTTTCAGGATCTTTAATGTCACGTGCGGGACTCTTTGGCCTTATGTGTTATATATAACTTAGGTGATTTCGCCTCGCCCGCTACCTGATCACAATAGTAGTCTTTGATGACCCGCCGGGGACCGAACCATTAGGGCTGCGGCTGTTTCCTAATGCAGGGGACTCGGAGATGTTTCCTTATTAGACAGAACAAGAGGACCGTCTTGAGATCTAAAAACCTGGTATCCTCTTTACCAAGGTGTAAAAATGAAAAAGAATTACCAATCGCTTGGAAAAACTTGCGATTCTGTGCAACAGATTTCACGATATTTTATAGTTAAGGTAACCGACTACGTTTGTTTTATGAGTAATCGTTTATGATCCTATAAAGAGTTTTTGGGTTATAAGATCCAGTTCTGGGATGCACTAGTTCGGCACACCTAACACATTGGGCATCCAATTGCAAGTGTCGCCCTGTGCAAGTATACCCTGATTTATACGGACTTGCACGCCATTCGTTCCTCCTTCTTGTTCACAGTCTTTAGGGGCCTGACGGTCGAGAGGTAATACGCTCGGCTCTCTTCGCTTGCGACCCGGGTTCGATTCTCGGCGTGGCTATAAGAGTTGGGTGTAGTGTCTAAACTCGGCGGTTTCCGCCAGGTTTTCCGGTCCCATGCATCCCGACAGACTACCGAAAGCCACCCTTTGAGCCACGGAGAATGACGCAATTAGTTATAATAACTAAATGTACAATCCATGTAATATATGATAAATATATTATTGTAATAATATAGTTAAAATAAAAATAATATTACAATGATATTATTATTATTATTATTATTATTATTATTACTGGTATGTTTCCATTGCCTGTTGGTGGTACCGCTTTTTGAATGAGGTAACCACATTATAAGAATGATACAGTAATATAAAACTTGCTGATCCCTAGTTTTAAACCATACCATAAAATTATCCTTTATAGTAATCCTGAATTTAGTCATTACCTCTCGTTGAGACATTAAACGGAATATCAATTGTACTTTAAAGATTTCGTCGTTTCGATATTCACTGAATACTTTATTCAGGATATATATGTTAATTCTAATATTTAACAAATAATAAGATACGCATGTTTTAATTGCTAGCTCCGCCAGGAGGGTATACGTTCTCCGCCCAAGTTCGTGTGCGTGGGTGGGTTTGTGTGTGCGCGTGTGTTCGTTTTTAACATAACACACAACAGAGCCACAATTTTCAGGGTATTTCGGAATGTGCCAATGAAGAATCGATTAGATTTATGTGTGGAACCAGCACCTAATCCGGATTAAGGAAAGTCATCGAGGAATATTCACAAATGTACAGTAACTTATACACGAATGGAACTAAGGAATATATGCCGAATAAGTGAATGCAAACACGGTGTCGGGAGCATCCCACATTAAGGAATCCACGATGGCGGAGGCTTGCACACTTAGAATACAGATATTTATATACAAGAAGCAATCAAGACGCCTACATATAAACCAGAGACTTCTAAGCAGAGCCCCTGGCATGGCACAGAAACTTTACCATATTAATACAGAGTAGTCGCTCTGTAGCGATTGACACGAACTGTCCAATAGTTAGGCTAAACGAAATGAGGAAAATATGATACTCCTGCTTGTTGTTCAATCAGTACTGGAGCAGTCTCCCTTGTAACTGCCACAGTATTTGGTCAGGGAGCAACTCGTATGTTAGTTGTAATAGCACGCGGTGTCAGCTAGGGCCGCATGAAGACAGTGCCGCTTTAATATGGGAGGGAAAGTTTCATCTTTCTCTTATCTATTGTTGTCCGATATTATTTTACTCAGGGGATCATTTAATTTGCTTGTATTAATTATTCCCTTCGACAAGAAGGTATGCGTGCATCCACGTTCGTGTGACTGTGTGTGTGTTTGTATGTTTGTTACAACATAACTCACGCAAACATGAAATTTTATTAAATATTTAGGGAATTCCAGGAATGGGCCTATGAAGAATATGTTTGGTGTTTATCCTTATGCATAAATAAACTTGAAGATATTGGCCGAATAAGTAAATGCAAACACGGTTTTGGGAGCATCCCGCGATAGGGACTCACCACATGGCGAAGGCTTGCATTCCTTAGAATGGAGATTTCTAGTTTTCTATCTAACCCACATTAATGACATTAAGGTTATCAGTATTCCCCAGGCACACTAAGATATTTCCCCACCAACACTTGAGTACCCAAGGTCTGAATACTTTGATCAATTCCGTTCACATTGTTCACTATAAAGCTAATGATGATTGTGTTATAATTGTCTGTGTAAATACACACACATTTCTTTATTTCTTGGATTTGTAAAAACTCAACCAAAGTTTTGGGAGACGGTGCTTTTTCAGAAAACTAAATGAAGTAAACAGTAAGAAATATTCCAATTAATTAAGTCAAATTTGTCAATATGTACAGCATAACAATTTAAACTAGAAATCTGTATTCTAAGGAATCGGGATCATGTACTGGATCCCCTCCAAAATTGTTATCGGTTGTTCATCGGCTTTTCTTTCTGAACTGCTCTAAAATTTCCGTTCATTATTCTTTGAAATGTTGAGAATAAACACACAAACACACACACACACACACACGAACGGGCATGAACACCTTCCTTTCTGGCGGATGCTAAGAAGGGGAAAAGAATGTTGGAAGACATAGATCGCCTTTTTGACTGCTTGTATAACACGATGCTGTCTGGCAAGCGACATCGCAGCATGTAAGACAAATAGATACGCCTATATACATTTTTGGTATTCACTCTTAAAATTCACAGTTTTTTTTCATATTCAGTGTCTTAAATGTTTTGAAAAAAAAAATATGTAAAAAACATTATAATTCTTGTCTTTCTGTGGATCGGGTTTTTGTGAAAGGTAAGGAACTGTAAACTAATCAAATTTAGAAAGAAAATACAGATACTGGCATACTAACCACTATGGTAAAAATGTAACCACAGTTATTCATGAGAATTCTGACTTCTTACATATCTCCTGTCACACGAGTACATTATCCCAACATACAATACCCAAAATAAGTATATTAATGAAGTACAGTGAAGGCGAAGGCTAGCTGCTGAAAAGTGTATACGTATTCATAAATTCACCAGATGTTTCCTATTATACAGGCGGTTATTGTCACCAAAATAGAAAAATAAATAGACACTGGTTTCTAGGTCCCCTTTTTTATAATTTATCTAAGCAACTCACTTACAAGCTTCTTCTGTGTTTTTTATAGATCCTTTAGAAGAGCGGGGATTTCTTCTAACAACAAATTTATCACTCAGGCACGAGTGCTAAGGGTCGTATGTGTCAAATAAGAATCTCCAAGTTATTTTTACAGATTTTAGATAGTGCTAGCCTGCTATGCTTTATGCATAAGTAATATGAATATTAGTAGTATAAGAAGTGAAAGTTGTATATCAGTAGTAACTGTCTTGGTAGAATAATAGTAGTTGTAGCAGTATTAATAGTTAGTTAAAACAATAACATTAGTTGTAGTAACAGCAGTAGTAGTAGTCTTAAAAATAATTCCTTAAATAGTAATAACAGTAACAGAGGTAGTAGTAGTAGTTGTAGTATTAGCAGTAGCTGAGGTTTTCATTGACCTGGTAGCTAGAGCAGTAGTAGTTGAACAGCATTACGGTACCAGAGGATCTCGTATTAGTTTTGTGAGTAGTAGTAACAGTACCCTTGTTAACATTGTTGGCATTTTTAACATTGTGGCCACGTGATCTCCGTTGTTTATGTTTGTATAATTTTCCATTCAATAAATTCAAAAGTCCTGACAAAACTACATTAAAAAAAAATTACTTTGTGTTTGGTCGGAATGGCCATCGGCGGAGGTATTTGCTTTCTGTGTAATTTTAGTTAATTCCGTTGTCATTTAACGAGTTTGCATTCGGCCTAATTACGAATACCTATGGTGTACCAATAAAATACCATTATCATTTTTTTCTTACACCATAGGTCTTCCCATTAAGCCGATAACAAACTCATGATGATGATATCAATTTTGATAATCTAACAGTACATTATTTTCTGAATATATTTTTCCGGAATCAGATCATATATATTATTTTCCCCCTCCATCACCTAGGCTAGTTTCTTTCATCAGAAGATTTGAGTCCGCCCCTATTAACGCTGGTATTTGTCACCTGCCAGTCGCTGACTAGCTCTCAAGATTAAAAACGCACACAAATCATGCCTGTCTGATGTTAGGGCTGACATTTCAGATATGACAGGCTCAACATCACGCCAGGAGCAAGAGACGAACTCGTGGGAGGCGGAATAAAAAGGGACCACACCGCTAATCTGACCCAATTCTAAAGCAATGTTCAGCTATAAAGTATAGCAAGTATAGCAAGCGAGAAGCGTAAAAAACATTGCCCTGACTCATTATGGATATAAAAAAAACATGGTGGTCGTGATTGAATTCTTGGCGATATGACTTGGGTCTTTTATGATATACAAACTGAAAGCATGCTTTTCGAGTCATTTGGTATACATGATTCTTTGACAGGCAGAATATAAATTGTTCCCGGGAAGGGCCACATGTAGGACAGCGTTGACAGCTGGATATAATAAATAATCGATTTTCCCATACGCCGCCTGCCAGAGTAAACTATAACAAGATATGAATATAGTTTACTCAGCTAATTTGCAAGATGATGTTGCCAAATTAAGATTTACAGGTCACTGAATTAATTTGACACAGCAATTGTAGAAGAAACTTGTATGGGCAGACCTACTTCGGATATCCGTATCTTGACATACATTAAAAAAAGAACAGATTAGGGTTTGTTATATCAAAGTTCATTTTTTTCGGAGTATTATTAAGTTATATGTTATAAAACCGATTTGTTCGGTATAACCTCTGTATTTACCTGAGGTAAGCCGTAATGACCCAGGCAATACGAAAGGCAATCCCGAACAAGTTGGTTCATAATATTTATATAAGACCGCCACGCATGTTAATTATACAATCAACCGTGTACAATCACTATATTTATTTTCACGAGGCACTGAAAGTGAAACATTCAACAGGGCACACGCGCCGGCACCTTCGACCATCCAGGGTCTAGGTATAATGTCAATATCATTCCTGGGCGATGGGTCTGAGAGCAAAGTGACGTCACAGATTGTCAATTTAAATTTTTGATCGTTGCGTCACTCAGTACACTTAGGACCGGGCTGATATAAGGCATCTGTGTTTGCTGATATAAGTAATCTGTGTTGAATTAGCTTACGGCATCAATAAAACTTGAATGACGCGTGATGATTTGGGAGGGGGGAGCCCTCCTAACCACCAACATTGTTAAGACAAATTTTAAACCATGACAGGTTAATTACTCGGAATTATCATATAATGACACCCGTTGACCCTACCCCCCCCCCCCCCCAACCCCCCCCCCCCCTGCAAAAAAAATCCTGGACGCGCGCCTATAACACGTGTATCGGGCCCTCGATACCGGGTGATACCATGCAGGGCCCGTTAACAATAAAGAATTGGTTCCAATAGGTTCCAAACCTCTCCAGGTACTCATTAGCTGGTCTTATTACGAATGTGGTAATATTCCTATAAGTCCAGCGGTTAGGCTTCATATTGAGAAGAATTTTGCAAAAGATGAAAGAAGAATGAAACTTGGCATAATAATTTTCCAGACCATACTCTATATGTTCAGATAAAGGGTCGAGCGGAATTCATCATATCGTGGTAAAAATCCAAGATGGCGGCCAAGATGGCCACCGAAATATAAAATACCAATGCAGCCGGTTATATTTGTCCTAGAATGCATTGCAAGTATTTCTATGTTATTGGGGTTGTAAAATTCATTTATAAAGGTTTCAGGGCTGTATCATGAATGTGTGAATGAAGTCTGGTTTTGGTGGCATTGAAATTGTGCTAAAATTGCCCTTTTTACCAGCACATCTAGTGGTAACAGGTATTTGTTGATTTATTGTTACCTTGCTGAAATTTAACATATTTGTTAATTTTAAGTATTTGAACACTATGTCTCTTTTAATGTAATGAAAAGGACAGTCGTTTGGTAAAACGCTCGGCTCTTTTCACTGGCGACCAAGTTTTTGTCCCTGATGTTGCTATAAGAGTGGGTTGTAGTGGTCCGTTCAGAGTCGGTTGTTTTCTGGAAAGTGCCTTGCAATATAGTTATTATAATCAGTAAACCGTGTAAAAGAAATTTTATTTTGTTAAGTTAATGGTTCTTTTGCCTTTTTTCAGGTGATGGTGCAACTTCCAGACTCTTTGCTTGCATGAAGACCCAATCAGTACATATTAAAGAAGCTCACAACATTATGCTACGCTTTCTTTTAAAATAGATTTAGGCCTGTTTGTATCACTTGAACGAGGTTATCCATATGATAAAGATGGTATGTTGTAAGAAAGAAGTCATAACCTATCGTTAAGGCTTAAGAGCGTATCTCTAGGTTTGAGGCGCGATTTCACCATCATGCCATTGAGACATCGACGGGGTTCGAACCGGGGACCTTCAACCACGTCCTTAACCACAAAAATACGTTCTAACCCCGTATATGCTATTTTTATACTGTGGTGATGGTGCATGACAACATCTGGACACTTGAAGACACTTGTGCAGTTTGCCGACTTGCTACATTGGAAATACATGTTGTGAATATTTCTAACAATATAAATGAATCAACAAATGTGCATAATGTCAGCAAATGAAAGTTTTTTGTTGACAAAAACGCATTATGCAAAGTGAATTTTAATGGCAACTTGTTTGGAAGGAACAACTTTTATATCACAAAAATAACTTTCAGCAAAGGGTAGTGATACCTAACTGACACGCATTGGCTCTTTCAGACGAGCATACAGTCTAAAGTCTGCATCATTACCATATCACAATATTAGTAATCTGCAAAAGGTATCTACATGAGTGTTGATTATTTCATGCATTTATCACCATTACAAAGGCAGCATACAGCAACATGTTGCGCACCTCTAATGTGTGTGGATTCTGTTTTCATGCCATCACTACATGGCAAAAGAAGCTTAGAATCTATACAGAAAACAGGCGTGAGCTTCTACATAATCGCGTATCTTGTCATGCACGTATGTTGTCTAAATAAGTTATAAATAAAAGTCTTTTTTCTTTCAAACAGACATGGTGTTCAACATGAACATTTGATATTTTTTTAATTGCACTAATAAAGATTTACAGGAATGTCAAGTTGATTGTAAAATTTATTATCATGTTTGTAGATTTTTAAAAATTCCTTACTGTTCTTCAAGGATATATCAAGCTCCCATTTTGATACAAGAAATAGAACCGGAGTTTCTTTCACCCCTCACTACTGCAAAGCAGTTAATACATTCGTTTGCAAGATAATAAAAGAATCGCTTATGGCAGAAATTAATTTCTGATATTTCGTTCAAGTTTTGTTTAACATCTTTCGGGAGCGTAAGCAAATATGATAATTAAATGCATGATATCATTTACGCCTTTAGCTTGGTAGTTTGGACTTATTTTCGTGATGCGAATGTTAGAGAAACGGGGGATTGGTTGATATCACTGAGCCCCCGACCCAGGCAAGAGGTCATGACCCGTGACTGTTATCTTCCGGGTGCGTAACCGAAACGTTATTATCCTCGCTTCTGTGCCTATGATAGAATAATGTGGCCCGAATTCAGAATGAATATTTGGCTTCACTGAAAGCTCGGCACAATAGAAACTCCGTGAATTCCGTCATTTTATGGGCACTACTATTGGTAAAAGTATACATAAATAAATGTTACAGCTGAAAAATAAGGTAAATTGAGTAATCCTAGCTCCAGTATTATAGTCATGGCAATATGACTAACTCATAAGAACATTTAAGTGAAATAAGGCGTACCAGAAGCAGACCATATTTGCAATTTGAAAGTATTTCTTTCGACTTCGATCGTGGCGGCCGCTTGGGTGTCCGTTAGCAGGGGTGATTTTAGACACCGGGCTGACAAAAAGTGTCCGTTGTCCTGAAAAGCGGGGTGTCCGCCGAAAAGGGATTCTTAAAGTAGTAAGCACGCTCCGTCGGCCAAAAAAGTGTTCGTTAGGCGGGATGTCCGCCACAAAGGGATGTCCGCAGCCCGGGGTTTCACTGTATATGTTAAATGTCAGCACAATTGGATTTATGCATTTGATATTTCCCAATTGCACTAACACAGGTTTACAAGAATGCTGATCGTAAAATCTAATTACATGTATGTAGGTTTCAAATATTCTAATGATTAGTGATTTACGGACATATCAAGTTCAATCATAATTTTATTCCAGATTTCGACACATATTTTTTTGCACTCACCACCTCTTCGAACAATTACATTTGTTAGCATGCAAATAAAGGGATATTAAATGGAAGAAAAGAAGAAATATTGCAATAAAACTGTTTTACAATTCAAGCATCCAAATACATGACATAGCAGACAAACCTAATCCAGCAAATGACACTTTCATTTGACTACGATCACAATGTATGCGACTTCTGACTTCAGAACTCAACAAACAATGTTTCCTGTCCATTGTGCTAGTAAACATAGGTAAATTTAGGACAAATTTCAATATAAACAAAACCTGAATTCGTTAACAGAATCATTTTACAGAATTCTAACCCTTATTAATAAATTTCTCGACCCAAAAAACATAGGAATAGTGCAGTTGGAAAGCATTCTAGGACAACTTTAAGTTTTGCATTGATATTTTATAAACCGGCGGCCATCTTGACCGCCATCTTGCCAAGTTTCATGCTTCTTTCACTTTTTACACAATTCTTCTCTTAACAGCTGGACGAGATAGGACGCTGTTCATAAGGGGTTGTTATAGTATCATGAGAAAGATTTCAGGAACACAGAACACTGTAGACTTAAATGCGGATACTTTTTGTGATTTACGGGTCATTGTGAATATATACATATATACAAATATACAAACTAATTTATTTTACATGAACTGTACAACAATTTATAATAACTAATGAAAGCGCGCTCTATGGAATGAAAATTCACTTTGTCAAGTACAAGCGGTGCGTGCATGAAATTCAATCTGAATCTTTTCAACCTAACTGATTGGCAAAACAGCCACTCCAGCTTCACCTGGAAAATATTAGTTAAATTCAACAGAGCAAGGAAAAAAAAAACAGATATAGGCACGTGTATACAACTTTAAAAGACGTTAGGTTTCAGAAAAAGGATACTTTAACAACTGTCTTTGTTAAAGTTTTACAATTTCAGCATGAATGTAGCGAAAGTATACAAATGGTTGGTTTCAATTTACTGTAAGGTAACAATAAAACATAATTTCTGTTGAAACTTAAAATTAGTAATAAAATGTATGATATAAAATCATCCATTGCATTTAATAAAATTAAATTTTAATATTCAAAGGAACGCATGGCAATCGGGATTAAATCAAGATGAAAATCATTCCAAATAAAAGACGATTCTATATGTATATATAGAGAAGAATACAATAATGTGGTAAAACACTTTGAATACGGTGTCCTGAATGCAATCCTCTGCCATTCACTTATTCCGCACACTTATTCAGAGGTTCATTCGTGCATAATTGACTGTACATATGTGAATATTCCTCGTTACTGGATCCGGATCATGCGACGGATCCACATCAAAAGCTAATCGATTCTTCATCTGCAAATTTCAGGAGATTCCATTAATAATTGTACGAGTTATGTTGTCAATAAACACACAAACACACACACACGAGCGGGAATGAATGCCTGCCCTCCTAGAGGAGGCGAAAAAAGCCAACCAAGACTCGCTGATGAAAGATTTTCTGTACGTAAACAAAATAAAAGAATTACTCCATGTAACAT
The DNA here is from genome assembly GCA_026874595.1 of Sipunculus nudus. Classification (NCBI taxonomy): domain Eukaryota; kingdom Metazoa; phylum Annelida; class Sipuncula; order Golfingiida; family Sipunculidae; genus Sipunculus; species Sipunculus nudus. The sequence goes on along the minus strand of CM049306.1, from coordinate 32,413,755 downwards.
CAATTAAATGTCGTTAAACAGTAAAGGAAGGGGTTAAATGACTCTCATTTGAATTAACACTGTCACAATGTCCGTTTGAATGACAGAGATTGGAAAATCAAGGGGAATAACAATAGATGCAACTCGGCACACACATCTTAAAACTACTTTATTTATGCGTTAAACGTGTTGTCAGGTTGTTTTGTACATTGAAAGGTTCTTCATAAAAACTGGGGGCAAAACGGAAATCTAGAGTCGATAGGTGAGTCTTTACTCCAGACTTCCATGCAGGTACTGAATTTAAATTAAACAGAAGTTGAAAAAATGTTCTCCTGTTTCATTGACACTACAGCAAGAAAATCCCAAATAACACAGGTGTTTTATATCACTGACAAGTGTACAGTTTTGGAAGAAAAAAACACTCACTACTGTCTTACAACCGACTTATTTTAATTGAAACAAGATAACGAAAACAGAAAATCACAGGTTAACGTGCAAGAACATGACACATTCATTTCATTTCAAAGAAATTACGAAAAGGTTAACACGCCGACTTTAGATAATTATTTCTTATTTTTATCAAAACAAGATAACAAAACAAACGAAAATAACAAGTTGACGTGCAAGAACATGACAAATTCATTTCATATCAAATAAATGCTAAACGGTTAAGAGGCCGCCTTAAAATGATTATTATTTTATTATTTTGAAACAGTATAAGAAGAAAGAAAATCACAAGTTCACATTGAAGAACATGACACATTCATTTCATATCATAGCAATTACGAAAAGGTTAACGTCTTAAAGTATTTTTTAGACGAAAATGCAAGGAAATAAACAAGTGATAAAAATACAGACATGAAGAACATAATCAGCGAGGGGCAATCTGAACAGTTCGATGGTAACCTGACATTAATTTCAGACTTCATCCTGCGGTATTCTGAAATTGATCTTAAATGGTGGTATTAACATCGCTGCTTATGTTTCCCCATTCTGCGCCGAATAGTACTTACAGGTATTAGGAAAGCATTTCTAAACTTGTTTCTTTGTGAATACCCTTCACATGTCGGGGCATTCTTTAACCAACCCCTGTTAAGTTTCGGAGAATTTTTTTTCCTTATTGGTAAATAATAATCAATCGTAAATCATCTCATTTCACGGGAAACCAGAGGACTGACTTTTGTTTACAACCAAGGAGCAAAATACGTGTCTCCAATATTATTCCATTAATCCCATTTTTAATCTATGAAAACAGTATACGTTTCAAAATATGTCAGCCCAGAAGTCATACCATTACAGTCATGGGCATTAGAGAAAGCGATACATCGGTAAGCTGTTGATGATTGAACAGTTAAAAAACAAAAGCCATCAAAAACAAAATGGCAACTCGGTAAAGACACAGCCTATGAAAGAAAAAAAAATAGTAACAAGTAAACCTGGGTTTTAATGGACAATAATCAAACTTAATATTAGGTTGTCACTCCAACGTTTAATTTAATATGAAAGTAAAAATATGCATTCTCACGAATGCAAGCCTCCGCTATATAGGCGGTCCTTAATATGGGATAAACCATATATTCCATTGTTCAATCCGGCATATGTGACAGCGCATTTGTAAATATTCCTTAAAGTCCTCCTTGGATCCGGATCATTAGCCGGACCTACACAAAAATCTGATCGATTCTTTATTGGCCCAATCCCGATCTGGAATTTACATTGGATTCCGTTAAAGTTTGCGTGAGTTATCGTTTGAAAAACCAGAACACATGAATGGGAATTAACGCATACCCTCCCGGCAGAAGCAATTATACAGGAACTGTAATATAGGCAGTCGACAATTTGGCGAAAACCGTCCATCCGCCGAATCATTTGGGCGTGAACACAGTCAAATCTTCAGGTTACATGACTTTACGTCATTAATGCTAGAATCACCGAGACACTTAATTTGGGCGGTAAAAGCTGTCTATCATTAATTCTAACATTATAGGTAATCGATAAACTTAACTTCGGGGGTAATTGCTGTCCATCATTTATTCTATCATTATCCAGAAAGGATTTCCCTTGAATTAGCTATCCAGGATCTCTCTCTCTCTTTATATAACAACAAATACAAATAGTCCGTAAGACGTGAAGGTTTTAGTGTTTACCGGCATGAAATACAACAGATCTCTTTACATTCAGAGAAAAATAAATTGCCATGATTAAGCTAGGCATGAACCTCAACGTTCCATAAAAGATGAAACGATTCCACGCGCTGACAACGGTTTTTCATGTTCAGGTCTAATCAAAAGGAGACGGTACCTCAGCAAAAAAGATAACGCGAGAAAACCTCTTCCTTGAGGCTCGAGAGTTCCATCTGCACTAATATATTGCTTGCAGATGGCTGGGCTTAGTGAGGGCTCGTTGCGCATTAAAGTGAAACCAAAGGCAGAGAGTGAATGGGCTATTAACTAATGACTGGTTTACATCATCCACGAGGGCGTACACTCTCATCACCATTACTTACACTGGTTTGCAAGGACGAGTGTGAACGGCCGGGATATACGGGTGTACTCCTCTCACTGGCATTTTCTGAGTCCTGTCAATTACCTGCATTCTTTCCTATGCGCAATATAATAAGCTGGACATCGATTTTAGTTTTTCTGTTGAGCCTCCCTCATAAGAATAAGGGGTGGGGGGGGGGGGGTTATAGGGGTTGACGAGTTCATTTCTTTATCTATATGTGAGTGGAAAAGGCCTTCTTGGGTGCAAAACAATCGATATTTTGTTACAGATGTCTCTTTTATTGTATGCAGCAGTCTTACATGTGTATGTGCAGCGCTAGCACTGTCCATTGCCATGGGAGACACGCGTGGGGTCTGACCTGTAATCACAGCGGTCATGCTAATCTGGAACTTTCTCGGCTGGTCGCGCTCTATGAGCGCGTGTCTTGTAATGTTCTTTGGGCGTGTGTATTATATTAGGTTCTTTTGTATTGTTCGTGAAATAGAATTTTCTAGAATTTTCGGATAAAAAGTTATAAATAGGGGTTGTGTTTTACAGCCGGGTGGAGGAGAGAGAAATATTCCAGCGGACACAGAAGAGTGCGAGTCAGTTTGGTCAGTGACTCGTATCCAGGTACTGTACCCTTTATTTATTATATTATGTAATTGTATTGATTTGCTGTTGTACTGTTGTATTGAATTAGTGTATTGTTTTAAAAATAAATTATAATTACTTGTTAACAAAAAACCACTGACCTCTTTATTTATTCCCCTAGACATTTCACGCTGCCTAGTGTTACAGAATCTGATTTTTTTTATCTCCAAAACAAAATTTGTGCTCGTCACGACTACGTGATCTGTTCATATTAGTTTCCGTAACAATTTCAATTTTGATACCTTTTCCCCCTTGCCTCTAACTTTATCCATTTAGGCTTGATCTCCAATATGGCTGATTTTCAAAAGTTAGAATTCATGCACAGTATTAGTCCTATAGGTGCATATTTGCACCTGATATTTATTTTTTTCAATTACTAAACAAGAGGGCACACGACAGAGCGCAAAATATCTCCGACAGAGTTGAATTTCAAGGCAAAGGTAAAACCCTAAGGAAAGATATCCAGAACAAGCTCCCCTCTTCTCAGGTTGGAAGCCCTAAAGTTGTTCTGTTGAGCTCGCAATATTTGTGATATCAAATGATTTTAAGAAAGGTCTTGAAGAAAATAATGAGATGATCCTTGGGGTAAATATGATTCTGGATTCTCATTGTTAAAAATTATCTTCTAATTAAACATAAAAAGCATCGGTCAAAGATATTTTGGATTCCGAATATGTTTTATAATAATTTTTAACAATTGAAATAATATGTTTTATAATAATTTTCAATGAACATAAACAACACTGAATGATTCATTTATATGAAAAACTACCCTGAATAATCCTTGTTTCATAATAAGCACAATTTGATTTGAATCTTCTGAAGGTCGTCTGCGATAGTGTATTTCCAGATCAGGGAGGTCCCGCAGGGCATCAAGGGAAAAGTAATAACGAGATTGTATACAGGGACTGTTAAGTAATGGATGGCCTATATCAACCATGAAATGAATATTTAATGTTCCACTGGCTGTGGCAAACACTGCATGCAGTGCCAGCCCATAATGATCCATCCTGGCTCCATACGTTGTAACCCTTAGGGTTAGGTTGCAATATAACATAGTCGCTATTGCACCCATTATGATGTCATTATTGTGATTATGGCAATTTGCTAAGTTGTTTTTGCAACACTCTTCAGGTCTGCATCTATGCAGCTATTAGGTAAAATGATAGATATGAATTTATTATTTCAGGCGTTTAAACGTGCACGTTAAACGACAGCTAGAGTCAAGTTGTATTTTCAATTTTTTTTTCATCTTAACACATACAGCCGAGCTCCTCGTGATCCTTTCCATGAGTGAAGATACACAAAGAGCAAGAATTGTGACACATTCCTGAAAAAGCTGAATATACAATGAATTCATCAACAGCAAAATTTCAAGGTAAATGGTTTTTGAAGTAACCATGTATTGACACACATTTTCAGACTTAAATATTTTAACGTGTGGCCGTTTTAATTACATTCATTACTGATCAAACCAAATGATAATGATTAATTATTTGTATACGTTCACACCTTGGCCGCGAAAAGTCGATGTGTGCGTTTATCGCCTCCCCCAGGAGGGTATGCGTTCATCCCCGTTTGCGTGTTCGTGTATGTGTGTGTGTTTGTTCACACACAATTCAACGAAACATGTACAGAATCTTATGACATTTTTAGAGCTATTCGGGAATAATCCAATAAAGAATCGATTTCATTTTGGTGTACACGCCGCACATGATCCACATTCAGGAATCTCATCAAGCAAATAATCGCACAACAGAGTCACTTAGGCACATATGAAACTGGAATATGGGCCGCATAAGTTAAAGCAAACACGGTTTTTGGAGCATCGCACAATTAGGACCCCCACTAGGCAGAGGCTTGCATACCCTAGGATGCAGATTTCAGGTTGATTATTTGTTTACTTTAACATATCGGCGAACAGTCGGTGTACGCGTTTATTTGTAGATTGAATTCTTATTTAGACTGTGATTTAAAGGACAGTGGCCATCATGTTGAATGACACGTGCAGTTGGCGAATGTTGTTGGCTGTTTGCCACTAATAAGACTATTGTAAGACTCCCGGCTTACCTGCCACCTCTGTAATCTTCCTCATTACAAAGCAGACATAGACCTATTAAGACCAATAATCATTTACGTATCAGTGGTCCATAATAGGGATCCGGAATATCTGAACCTAAAGGAAGTAGGAGTCTAGCCGTATAACTTAATATTTCTCCTGGTGACAAGACAAAGAACAGTCACTATCTGGTTTACCGTAGGAAGCTACTTGATGGCATTCAGGATTTCATCTCCAAATTGACCTTTAAACTGCTTCCTAGCTGAATTGTGTTGATAAGATTCATTAATTCGGGTGTCATTAAAGCAGAATTTCAAGTTCGAACAATCTGCTTTATCACTGCCTCTTGTCAATACAATTTCCATAATCCTTGGCTCAGTTTCATTTCTTTAAATTTCCATTGAATACCTGCGCTGCAGCCGAGCGCTTCTGACTAAATATCAAAATAACTTGACATTTATATCTGTTATTTGTTACAGGAAAAGCAAATTGCAATTTCGTCAATATCTGCAGGGCCTACTTGAAGTTTACGAAATATTAGATGCTGCCTTTTATTTATTTGAAATAGCTGGTATCCAATCTTCAGTTTTATGTTTGCAATCACCGAGCGATCGCTGGCAGTTTCCCATGCCGTCCACAACTGGGCGATATTGGAGAACCAAATACGGTGTGTACGATTTTAGAAAACTAAATATCATAAATAAATCTATCAAAGATGAGTACCATTGTACCCAACGATAAATTCTGAAAGTCAGCCATATTTGAGATCGAGCAAAATGACCGAGAGAAGAATTTAAAAAAATGTAATAAATTATTTTGTAATAGATGACAGTACATGAGCTACAAACTTTTGACCAAAATATTGACATAGAAATAAACACATCAACCCATATTATACGATGAATTATAACACTTGGGTAATTTTGAAGAAATTTTATGTTCAAAAGCCCGAATCAACATGATTATATATACATTTGCTCCTCTTCCGCTAGTATACTCAACATTATGTGGAGCTACAGTGTGTGACTTTTGCCTCACAAACACTACCATTTTTTGTTATTATTGTACTTGACATTAACATTTTTGGTTCAGTAATAACAAACAAACATTAAGATCTGGGGAACAAAGGTACCAGGGAACAATGCTGACCTCAACAGAATAAATGACGTTTACAGGGCACAATAATAGCATGGTATGCTTATCATAATGCCACCTTTATCCTCGTCCATGCATGTAACCATTACCACATTACTCAACAGTCATGTAACCTGTTACTTTCTGCTTCGTAACTGGATTATTCGTACAATTTAAAGGGTGACGAAGGTTTTTTTTTCTTTAATCCTTTTAATCTCTAAAGATAAACAACAATATTATATATGTGCAGCATAATTCACCAATCACCAGCATTCGTTTACCCGAGTGTGCAATTTCAATAAAGCTATAACAATGTTGAGTTTAATCTTTTATATGAATTGTACATGCCACCACAGATTAGAACGGATGTCCTATATGTTGCCGGTAGGTTTTGCCCTATTGAGTGAAATATTACTACCTTGTCATGGTTTAGGCACGTAATACGGAACCTTATATCAACAGATCACGTATGCGTGATGAACATAAATTTTGTCAAGGAGATATAAAAATCAGATTCAGTAACACTAGGCAACGTGAAATGTCTAGGGGAATGAATAAAGAAGTCAGTGGATTTTTGTTAACAAATAACTATAATTTATTCTTAAAATACCCCTAACATAACAATACACTTAATCAATACAATAACACAGTATAAGAGCAGTATAACAACAAATCAATACAATCACACAGTAAAATAAACAAAGTGCACAGTACCTGGATACCACACCTGTCACAGCGATAAGTCCATTAAAATGTATAAACCGGATGAAAAGTTCACACAAATCCTCTCGGAGAATAAAAGTCCAATGTAAAGCTCTTGTAACAATGCAGAAAGTAAACTGAAGACCAAATAAGATTCGTCACAAAATCCAGAGGAATATCTGAAGAAAATCTATAATTGCCGCACTTATCGGAATAGGTCCCACAAACTGACATACACGCTTCTGTGTCCGCTGGAATATTCTCTCACCTCTCTCTCTCTGCTTTAAAACACAGCCCCCTATTTATAACTTCGAGAATTTTCCACTTCTCGACCAGTCTAAAGAATCTAACATCTAACATAATACACAGTACACACGCTCAAAGAACATACGAGAACAGAGAACGCCGTGTCAGTGTTCACACGTGGGCCAGCCAGACGACGCTGCCACGGCAACGAGGCATGCGTGCTACACGAACCAAACGCCAACAACCCATGGAACATCCGTGTGCACAATAAAACAACAATCTGTAAGACCACTGCACACAATAAAAGGGCACATGTAACACACGGAAGACCAATATGTTAATATGTGATCGCGTAATGTGTCCCTTTAGTAGCTTCACATTCTACTTGTTTAATCGCAATATTCCAAATATTTTTGTATGCTTATGTTTCTTTATTTGTGCAATATCTGTGCAAGATTATTTTATTTTTTTTACTCTACAGGCGACTACATGCGACCATGCCGTCGCCTCATGGTCCCCGATAAACAGGCGACGGGACATCCGCTACGACAATAGTCTACGACAAGCTACAACAGGTTGACGACTGTCTGATGACAAGCAACAAGTTGTCGACAACCGGCGACACAATCTACGCGACAAAGGAGAATCACCTATGTATATGTATATATATATATATATATATATATATATATATATATATATGTATGTGTGTGTGTGTGTACATATATAGGTCAATATCATATACACAAAGATATCTCTGTTTGCACTTAATTGCATTTTATAATCCACTAATCATTGGCTAGCGCCGTCTTTTCGATATATTCACAAGCATGTCAAACACTGCATATATCAGTACCGGTTATCTTTAGTACTCCTTTTTATGTTAAATATTAAATAATTAATAAATATATATATATATTCATTTTTTAATCACAATTTTGCATTTAAAAATGACTTTCGTCTGTGCCGAGAGCTTATATTTTAACTGTTGCATGATGGAAGTTCAATGAGGTACCCGTCACAGCCCGTAAAATTCCATTCTGCGCTAAATGACCACATAGAAAAAATATAAAGATCTACAAAAAAGACGGTTCTGCATGTAATAGTATTCGTTCACCAAGAAAACCCTTATTGAGTAAATAAAACAGCGTAATTTTATAAATATGTTTTCACTCAGGGTCATATACTCCAGTATAACATGGATAAAACAACATGTCGTAAAATTCGCCAGTTACAGGCGGTGTCATAAACGCCTTTATTGGTGACAATAAATATAGAAAGGGTTCGACAAAGGGCATATTTATCGCATTTCCACCGTTTTCAGCAGCAAAGCTATACTACTTCAGTAGCTCTTCCACAATATGTCGATCGATACGTGGTTTTCTACTAGGCGCGGAAACACTCGATATTGGATATTATGGAACCAATTGGATGGATTTGTAATGTCGAAGGTGCCCGCCAAATTGCTTGGCGTCTGTCTATAGGGCTTTTTCTCATAAGGACCGATCTGCACAAACGAGATTTAGCGAATAAAGGCCATAACCAATGAGTGAAAGGTCCTTGGTGTACAATGGGTCTCTTATGTATATCTAATTTCAGGTAAGCGTTCCTGTGATAAACCTTTTAGTAAACGGGACTGTGATTAGTAAAACGCTTTTATACAGTTCGCGTTGAATAGCTGATGGCCTTGTGTAATTCATTTTTGACAGACACGGTTATAATAACGCTGCATGATGACTGGAAGCTTTGCCAGGGGTTTCAATCAGATCGTTTCTTCATACCCGACGAATGTCATGTATTGTTGTCAAGTTCTGTTAACCTCTAATTTAAAAAATACACTCGCAACATCCCATACTTAAGATAATTATTCAAATTCTAATAACTTGAGAATAAAGTTTATTTAGAAGTTACATGCAACCACATATTGCAGAGGTACATTCTTACAGAAAGTATATTCATCTAATTAACCGATGTTAATTTAGATATAATACGCTGTTTGGTATATAACTGACATATGTCGTTACTACTTACATTTAAATAATGTTCTGCGGCCGCAGGTTTGATGTCATTAGCGGAATTAGGTCAAACGGTCCTGTGCTGCCGCAGATGACATATTAAAACATCGCAGAAAATATTCATTTTCGATCAGAGCGATTCCGGGAGCTCACAAATATGTTCATATCTTTTTTTTAATATTTAATTGGACGTAACCGCCTGCATTGTTGATGCTAGCTTAAATAAGTATATGTACATCTACAGAATTCCATTCCGATTTTGTAATACAGGGCAGTATCACACGCTTCCTCTCATTTTATATCCTGGTGTTTACCCGTCCCGGTGGCTATTGCACCTACGGGCCTTGGATGAGTATTCGTACCGCTTCCTGGGTCATACCACCGAGGAACCCCCGAGAGAGACAACTGAACCAACTGAGCGCTAGCCCGTGACGGGTCGACCGGCTGAGATTCAAACTCACAACCTCCCCCCCCCCCCCCCCCCCGACTTTTTTTTTCCTGTGCTCTACCCCTGATCTGTTCATATGCCTTATTCGGTGTCGACAGGTAACGTTCCCAAAGTCCATTGTTTCCATGACAGTTCTCGTATAATGAGAACTCTGTAACTGATCGGTCCATATCTTATGGTTACCTTAGTATTAGACTGGTCCCCGTCTCATTATCAATGTCCATCATACACAGAAATATTGGATCAACGCTTTCTTGAATGGAATCGCTCGTTGAGAAAATGCAATTATTATGAATCTATGAGCATTTATCGTAATACACAGCTTAAGGTAGCATTCCGAATATGATAACACGGGTGCTTCAATAGATTTACGAGATAAATTAATAAGAAATAGGTTAATAACGAGATTTGGTTTAAAGTGAACTGCGGTTTCAGACTTGCAGATTCTCAAGATTTATTTAAAACTATGTTGTTGCCGTAGTACATGAGGTTCGAACTGTAATTCGCACGTTTCCTCTCTATTTATCAAGCATTGCTATGGATACACCCCGGAGATTTATGAAAGTCATAGTATATTTAGCTCTGTCTACACGCTGCCAGTTTCACTTGCTATTGATGGAAATGAAATGATAGCAACTCACAACCAATCCAATACGCTCTTTACTCGGCGATTTATCAACAAAATCATTTCTCTCGCGGCCAAATGCAGCAAACCAAGGAAAATTAAAGAGCACGTGATATTATAAAGATAACGCTTGATAGAGTGATGTGTAAAGATTGTATGTTATGGGCCAGGGCCGAAATATTCAAACAAGCTAGATGCAAGCCTAAAAATTTATAGAATATTTTCGAGGTAATACCCTTGAATTTTATTCTAATTGCAAAGACTGTACTATCACCGCACCATGCTTCAAAGAAGTGATAAAAGCCTAAAGTGCTACATATTGCATTACAAAAGGAAAGACTTACTGAGTCGCAGAACGCATTATGCACAAATAAATAATCGTTTGTTGCGTGTAAAAGAAAAACATAAATAGTACGTCATATGAAAGTTGATATTAACACACAATACTTCGTGAATTCTTTTTTGAAAGACAAAAAAAAAAAGATTTGATCTAAGAACAAAAACAATATTCTTTACTTGATAATATTATAATGCCATGCGTCTAATATCATGAAAGATGTATCCTTCGTGAAGATTACGGGATAATTCCTTCATTTATCATGTCAATATCATGCGTTGAGTTCAATGAATGAAAGGAACAGGTCACAGTTACTATGAGTAAAACTTCTTCAATTATATTATTTTGTTTATACTTGTTTAGTTGGTAGATATTCATTTGTTTCATTGTATTAAACAAGTTCAGGGATAAAAAAGAAACAACGGCATAATATAAGTCACACAAGAACACACCCGGTGCGTGCATAATTAACGTGTCAAGGTCAATACAAAATTCACGACAGCTTGCAAGGATCTTAATTATTCCCAGCAAGATAGAATCAACGGCGTGGTTACTCATTCAAACTTCTGAATTAGAGTTCATGGAAGGAGCATTTAAGACAGAAATTAGAGATAACAAAAAGTGGCGGTTTATTATGATGGATTCCGCACACACTGTCTGGCCGGGAAGAAAGATGGAGGAGTTGGAAGGCCTGATTGAGTGGGGGATGAACGAGGTCCCGATCCTCGCCGTGTCTGTTATTTGCCGTCGTTTAGAGAGAGCGTAGAACTAACGCTCGTTCATTAAAGTTCCAGACGTGTCTCTTCAATCAACTTACAGATAGGCTTTTAATGACCTACTCTCAGCACCTGCTTTACAACAACCTTCTTTAAAGTCGCACGTTTGTCAAGAATTGCACAAGTTTTCATAAGCATCGAATTTAAAATTTAATGAAAATTAAGTTTTTTGTTTGTTTTGGAAACCTGCTTGGAAAGCAGGAAATCATTGTATTGTATAGTTTTTAAGGTTCAATCTCAAAATGAAAATCCAGATATGGCGTTTCAGTCTGCATAGCTGCCTATTGTATGAATTATGCAACGGTCATTCTACACTCATTAATTTTTAAACCGATTGTGATTGGAAGATATTGGCAATATTTCATCAAAATGTCTCTATAAAATGGAAAACAAATATATTATAACTTTAGTTACTCAAATAAGGCTTTCTCGCTTGCGAAGCTCTTAATAAAAGCGCCCTCCCTGTAAGATAAATTGAAGCTGAAAACTTAAAAAAAAACAGAATTCACAAATACTTCACACAAACAGCATAAATTGTAAATGACTAAATATCAATACCTGGTGAGTACTCAGATATCAAAAGCTTACTTGTAAAGCGATCATTATGTTATGTCCGTTGTAATAAGTTATGCATTTGATAAAAAAAATCATATTAGTCGTTAAAGAATTCCAAGATACTGCGTAGGAGAGCAGAATCAACCCTCATTTATTATCATCGCCACAGGGCCCCGCTCAGTCAAAAAATACAGATAGGTTTTTAATGATCCCCTCTTACCGCCTTCTTCAAAATGATTTCACTTAATTGTGACGCTGTCTGAAGATGAGCTAGTGAACATTACGGGCCGCGCTGACGGAACGGTCCCAAGAACCTTAAGTTTATTTAAGCCTTTTACGCGTAATGCGTTGAGTACAAATCTGTGCCGGGTGATTAATCTTTATTTATCACGTTTTGGCATTACGTCTACCGAATCTTTCTCCTTTAGTCGGCCCGGTCAACAACATACTAGGGCTGACTACAGTGTAAACTGTTTACACCAGCACCGGGCAATCAAAACATATTGATATCTATATCATCAACGAGCTTTTAAAATTATGAATAACGGCGCTAAGCAGGAATGTAAATGCGGTTAACCAAGAATGAAATCAGTACTTGTATACCAATGTCGTAACGAAACTACCGAAAGCATCATGTTTCAACAATGTGTGATCAATATCAATTCGCCCTAACAGACTACATACGTTAGTTGCATTGTTTCCGTTGATTACAGTTTATAGTGGCCCAATCACCTATAAAGCATGCTGAATTAACACGCAAAATAGCTTTTTCTCTTTAAAATAAATTTGTACCTGCCAAAATAATGCCCTGAAACCGTTTGCTTAAAACAGTGGACCGGGTGCGATCATACCTGTTAACATAAACACAGCGGGTGTATCAACCGGCCACAACACGAGTCCATCAGGATGTTCCATTACTGACTTGATCCAAAAAATGTAATACAAAAAATGTTCCTGGTGGCTTAAACTTTGATTGCAGCGGCTCACAATCGGACCTCCGGTCACGCGGCCTTGTTATGGTAAACGGACACACGTGGACTGTGTTTACCAACACGCAGAGCCATAACAAGGTCTTAAAAAGCCGTATGCGAGGTACTGAGGCTGTGTGCTGGGGTGTTTTTGCTGGGAAAATGCTTAATAAAGCACTACTGATTATGTCTTTTTAAGAATAATCAAATGCATCCTTCGATGTGATGCATCTTCTTTTAGTTTTGTTTCTTATATCGATTGTTGTCAGTTTAGATTCTTGATCCTTGTCAGATCCATCGATAATCACATTGATCCTTAAAAGAGCAATAAAAAATCGTACCCATTTAAGTCCATCGAGCGACAAATATAAATTAATTATCTATTCTAAATTAAAAAATTATCTGTGGAAAAATGAAGGGATTTATCATGCTTTATTAAATGCCAAGATGAAATACTGAACTCTAGCGAAGGGTCGATATATTAGAGAATATAATGAAAACATATAAGGGTTTGAACAAGTATAAAGATGTGTGTAGTTATTTTAGGAAGGACATTTAATTGAACCCATGCTAATGTCGGTATTGAAAATCCATAAAATCTACGTTTAGGATAAAAAATCGTAACTTGAAAATGGATTCAGTACGCGAAGGATAAGTTAAATTCAGAGAATATTATAAAAATAGAATATTGCATTTTGTATTAAAAAATTATTGACTGGAACAAGGGTTAATAAATTTCATGTGAATGTACGTCCTGGGCGAAAGAAATGTGAAAAAACCATGATGACCGATCACCTACTGGTTTTTGTGTTCACTAGCTCCTTTGCGGTTCAACCACATGATCCGAAGGTGTAATGGCTATCCTCCATGCTGATAGATGAGGTATATAACTATTCTTGCTGTTTTTGTCTCTTGTTCTTCCGCTTGATTTATCAAATAATACTAACACTTCTCTTTTGTAATGTTACTGACTGATGGCACTGGCTTTCGGACAGTGAAAGGAGACTAGATAACAAGTTTTATAACTTAATATTGTTGAGACTCATGCACAATATGATTTAATAAGGTAAAACTTATTTTACTGGAAAGGTTTTTAAATTAAAAAGCAAATAGCGTTATAAAAAGGGTCATTTTGATATGTCTATGTTAATATGAGCTATGTCATATGGAAACACATTGATAGTAGTTGATCCGTGGGTCCAACAGCGACCAAGAGGAATAATATCGATTAGCGACCTAAACACGGACTTACTTAACTATCATTTGTCGATTCACGGTAAAAACTAGATGTGTCGGAACGACACGAATGCCCCCGCCTTGGGCAAATTAGAAACATTTGTAAAATTTGGAAAATTTTTTAAGTTCAGGAGGTGTCATATGGTCAAAAGTAGGTCAACAAGGGCAAAATGCAAACTCAATCTGTAACGGGTCATTATAAAGCAACACACCAAAAATCCTGCCAGTATATGCAGGCATTGTGAAAAAAAGTCCATACATGTGCATTTTCCATAAAAATTTCTGTCTTTCATGAAATTTTCTATGTTTAGGATCCGTAAAACAATCAAAAGTAGGTCAACCAGGATGAAACGCAAACTCGATCTGTAACTGTCATTATCTGCCCACACACAAAAAATCAGGGTGGTATCTGCAGGCATTGAGGAAAAAAAGTCAGTACATATGCATTTGTTATGAAAATTTATATTTTTCATGAAACTTTCTATGTTCAGGAGCAGTCAAATGGTCAAAAGTAGGTCAACTGAGACAAAACAGGAACTCGATCTGTAACTGGTCATTATCTGCCTACACACCAAAAATCAGGCCCATATCTGCAGGCACTGCGAAAAAAAGTCCATACATGTGCACTTTTTTTATGAAATTTTCTATGTGAGAGCACCGCCAAACGGTCAAAAATAGGTCAACTGGGGCAAAACGCGAACTCCATCTGTAACTGGTTATTATCTGCCAACACACCAAAAATCAGGCCAATATCTGCAGGCACTGAGAAAAAAAAACTGTACATGTGTATTTGTCATGAAATTTCATATTTTTCATGAAATTTTCTATGTTCAGGAGCCGTAAAACGGTCAAAATTAGGTCAACCAGGACGAAATGCGAACTCGATCTGTAACTGGTCTATATCTGCTCACACACCAAAAATCAGGCCAATATCTGCAGGCATTGCGAAAAAAAGTCCGTACATGTGTATCTGTCATGAATATTTCTATTTTTCATGAAATTTTCTAAGTTTAGGAGCCGTAAAAAGGTCAAAAGTAGGTCAACCAGGACGAAACGCGAACTCGATCTGTAACTGGTTTATATCTGCTCACACACCAAAAATCCTGCCAGTATATGCAGGCATTGTGAAAAAAAGTCCATACATGTGCATTTTCCATAAAAATTTCTGTCTTTCATGAAATTTTCTATGTTTAGGATCCGTAAAACAATCAAAAGTAGGTCAACCAGGATGAAACGCAAACTCGATCTGTAACTGTCATTATCTGCCCACACAAAAAAAATCAGGGTGGTATCTGCAGGCATTGAGGAAAAAAAGTCAGTACATATGCATTTGTTATGAAAATTTATATTTTTCATGAAACTTTCTATGTTCAGGAGCAGTCAAATGGTCAAAAGTAGGTCAACTGAGACAAAACAGGAACTCGATCTGTAACTGGTCATTATCTGCCTACACACCAAAAATCAGGCCCATATCTGCAGGCACTGCGAAAAAAAGTCCATACATGTGCACTTTTTTTATGAAATTTTCTATGTGAGAGCACCGCCAAACGGTCAAAAATAGGTCAACTGGGGCAAAACGCGAACTCCATCTGTAACTGGTTATTATCTGCCAACACACCAAAAATCAGGCCAATATCTGCAGGCACTGAGAAAAAAAAACTGTACATGTGTATTTGTCATGAAATTTCATATTTTTCATGAAATTTTCTATGTTCAGGAGCCGTAAAACGGTCAAAAGTAGGTCAACCAGGACGAAATGCGAACTCGATCTGTAACTGGTCTATATCTGCTCACACACCAAAAATCAGGCCAATATCTGCAGGCATTGCGAAAAAAAGTCCGTACATGTGTATCTGTCATGAATATTTCTATTTTTCATGAAATTTTCTAAGTTTAGGAGCCGTAAAAAGGTCAAAAGTAGGTCAACCAGGACGAAACGCGAACTCGATCTGTAACTGGTTTATATCTGCTCACACACCAAAAATCAGGCCAATATCTGCAGGCATTGCGAAAAAAAGTCCGTACATGTGTATCTGTCATGAATATTTCTATTTTTCATGAAATTTTCTAAGTTTAGGAGCCGTAAAACGGTCAAAAGTAGGTCAACCAGGATGAAACGCGAACTCGATCTGTAACTGGTCTATATCTGCTCACACACCAAAAATCAGGTCAATATCTGCAGGCATTGCGAAAAAAAGTCCGTACATGTGTATCTGTCATGAATATTTCTATTTTTCATGAAATTTTCTAAGTTTAGGAGCCGTAAAACGGTCAAAAGTAGGTCAACCAGGACGAAACGCGAACTCGATCTGTAACTGGTCTATATCTGCTCACACACCAAAAATCAGGCCAATATCTTCAGGCATTGCGAAAAAAAGCCGTACATGTGTATCTGTCATGAATATTTCTATTTTTCATGAAATTTTCTAAGTTTAGGAGCCGTAAAACGGTCAAAAGTAGGTCAACCGGGACGAAACGCGAACTCGATCTGTAACTGGTCTATATCTGCTCACACACCAAAAATCAGGTCAATATCTGCAGGCATTGCGAAAAAAAGTCCGTACATGTGTATCTGTCATGAATATTTCTATTTTTCATGAAATTTTCTAAGTTTAGGAGCCGTAAAACGGTCAAAAGTAGGTCAACCAGGACGAAACGCGAACTCGATCTGTAACTGGTCTATATCTGCTCACACACCAAAAATCAGGCCAATATCTTCAGGCATTGCGAAAAAAAGCCGTACATGTGTATCTGTCATGAATATTTCTATTTTTCATGAAATTTTCTAAGTTTAGGAGCCGTAAAAAGGTCAAAAGTAGGTCAACCAGGACGAAACGCGAACTCGATCTGTAACTGGTTTATATCTGCTCACACACCAAAAATCCTGCCAGTATATGCAGGCATTGTGAAAAAAAGTCCATACATGTGCATTTTCCATAAAAATTTCTGTCTTTCATGAAATTTTCTATGTTTAGGATCCGTAAAACAATCAAAAGTAGGTCAACCAGGATGAAACGCAAACTCGATCTGTAACTGTCATTATCTGCCCACACAAAAAAAATCAGGGTGGTATCTGCAGGCATTGAGGAAAAAAAGTCAGTACATATGCATTTGTTATGAAAATTTATATTTTTCATGAAACTTTCTATGTTCAGGAGCAGTCAAATGGTCAAAAGTAGGTCAACTGAGACAAAACAGGAACTCGATCTGTAACTGGTCATTATCTGCCTACACACCAAAAATCAGGCCCATATCTGCAGGCACTGCGAAAAAAAGTCCATACATGTGCACTTTTTTTATGAAATTTTCTATGTGAGAGCACCGCCAAACGGTCAAAAATAGGTCAACTGGGGCAAAACGCGAACTCCATCTGTAACTGGTTATTATCTGCCAACACACCAAAAATCAGGCCAATATCTGCAGGCACTGAGAAAAAAAAACTGTACATGTGTATTTGTCATGAAATTTCATATTTTTCATGAAATTTTCTATGTTCAGGAGCCGTAAAACGGTCAAAAGTAGGTCAACCAGGACGAAATGCGAACTCGATCTGTAACTGGTCTATATCTGCTCACACACCAAAAATCAGGCCAATATCTGCAGGCATTGCGAAAAAAAGTCCGTACATGTGTATCTGTCATGAATATTTCTATTTTTCATGAAATTTTCTAAGTTTAGGAGCCGTAAAAAGGTCAAAAGTAGGTCAACCAGGACGAAACGCGAACTCGATCTGTAACTGGTTTATATCTGCTCACACACCAAAAATCAGGCCAATATCTGCAGGCATTGCGAAAAAAAGTCCGTACATGTGTATCTGTCATGAATATTTCTATTTTTCATGAAATTTTCTAAGTTTAGGAGCCGTAAAACGGTCAAAAGTAGGTCAACCAGGATGAAACGCGAACTCGATCTGTAACTGGTCTATATCTGCTCACACACCAAAAATCAGGTCAATATCTGCAGGCATTGCGAAAAAAAGTCCGTACATGTGTATCTGTCATGAATATTTCTATTTTTCATGAAATTTTCTAAGTTTAGGAGCCGTAAAACGGTCAAAAGTAGGTCAACCAGGACGAAACGCGAACTCGATCTGTAACTGGTCTATATCTGCTCACACACCAAAAATCAGGCCAATATCTTCAGGCATTGCGAAAAAAAGCCGTACATGTGTATCTGTCATGAATATTTCTATTTTTCATGAAATTTTCTAAGTTTAGGAGCCGTAAAACGGTCAAAAGTAGGTCAACCGGGACGAAACGCGAACTCGATCTGTAACTGGTCTATATCTGCCTACACACCAAAAATCAGGCCAATATCTGCAGGCATTGCGAAAAAAAGTCCGTACAACTGTTTCATTTCGGAATGACGGAATGACGGACATGGGTAAAACTATATGCCCCGGCATAAAAATGAAGTATTTCTCGAAAGGCAATCATACAATTTGGATCATAAGAGAACAATTTTATTTATTTTTTTCAAAAATTTTCATTTTCCTTTATTACTGTTTAAGACCGTTTGCGCCTCAACTGTCAATTATGGCCAGGACGACATATCTGAATGAACCCGATTTGGCAGATCCCAGGAGCAAAATGTATGAGGTATCTTAGTTTTACTGTATTCTCTGTCAGTCAAAATAACCGAACAAAACTAAGTCATTTGAAGCCTTATACGCTCAGAAATTTATCATTTTGGTTGGAATTCGGAAATGATCAGCATCTTGTTGCGGATGTAGGATTTTTTTAGGTGGAGGTAACCGCCTTTTTTTATAAATGCTAAATTAACTACGTATATGTACATCTGCAGAAATTCATTCCGCTTTCGGCTCACACGCTTCCTCTCATTTTATATCCTGACTTCAACAATGAACGATGGCTACAGCTCCAGCGTACACGTTTGTGAGTGAAACACGGCCGTTCGGCACGACCTTCCTATAAAGCCTACAATGTGCTCATCCTGGGTGTAGGCCGACCCGTGAATATCCCACGGCCTCGACTGGGATCTCCCGGTTTGAGTCCTATGCTCTACATCTGAGCCAAAGATGCCGTTACTGATATAGGATTTGCTAATATTTTTATTTGTGTCTATCTACCTTGCTTTATTATTCTTTGTTATTCGAACTTTATCATTATTAATTTTTTATTTAAAAAAAATTGACAAAACGTATGGAGAGGTTAGTCTTAAGACACGGAAGAAGGTTCATAGTATAATGAACTATCACAGGCGATTGTAAATGCACGCGAGGTGTTATTATCCGGCTGTCGCTTTATGGATGTAATGCACTTTCGACATAGAGTAAGTTTACACTCTTGAAATTTGTACTGTATTCCCATTTACCTGCAAACGGTGGGGGTGACGTCGTAGAACAAGATGTTGTGAGCCTAATTGGGGAATCTGCTTCAAATCTGGTTAACACAGGCAGCCCGGGCTGCCACAGACACAGGCTTCCCGGCTGCCGCAGAAATAAGTTTAACCTCCTCAAGTCTCTGTTGCTGTGGTCCCACTGCCCCATATTCGGGCACACTGCTCAAGATTGGACTCGCACGATAACGACCACATTGCTTATAGTTGTGGGCTTCAATATCTGCAGCCCACAAAACACCCGAGGGTTCTGCATACACCGATGGCGTAGGTATATACGTAGAGTTTAATGTAGTCCGTTCAAGTACGTTGGATAAAGATTGTTTCTAGACAAATAACATAAACATTGGTCTTTTGTGATAAGGATAACACGGAATAAGTAATATTTTTAAAGAATGCGCATGTGAAATGTATATAGAAGGTATTTCCATGAAATGTAAAGAAAAAGAGTGACAGTTGATCAAAGTATAGTCCTTGTCGTCCCACAACGCCCAACAGGATGAGGTTCGTTTTGAGTAGAACGACCTTTTGCAAAAGGGTGATTTTCGTGATATCGGCTGGCCGATTTGGGACTACGTCACCTTCGGTTAAGAGGTCTCCATGCTGGGTTTGAATAATCCACCCACACACCTGACAATCTACATGTCAGGAGTGTTGAAATTCGCTTCATCGGACCTTAAGAAATTCTCTGATATGTCAGGCTCTTGTGATTTAACTTGGTCGCGATAAAGCCGGCCTCCCATTTAACGATTTTTTCGGCGGATTTTTTTTTTGCCTACCGGAGGGAAAAATCAGTTTGTCCGGTAGATATGAAGGTGCCGCTGGCCAGACAATTTACAGGTCAAAATCTAATGTCAAGGATTTTCCGACCGATTTAATTCGGCCGAAAATTTCAGTAGATGTGATGAAGGAACCGAAAAAAAAATTATTGATTTACAATCTACCTTTCTTTCTCTTTATCAATCATGATGCCAATAACATATATCGAGACGAAATCAAAATTGACAAAAAAGACGAAAAATCTGGTGATCTGCACGGATAATTGGTAGGTAGGCTATACGGAAACTAATCATAGCCTGCGTGACTTGTAAATTTGTCCATTCGCTTAAAAAATCGCCAGTATCGGTTAATGGGAGGTCGGCCTGATTCTGTGTTCCCACTGTTCGATATTCTGGAGATAATTATAGATCAAAAACGCTTTTGCGGTTAAAGTAGGTATGCGCCCTCTGAGTGATTAGATCTACTAAGCCATAGACCACGTTCCCTTGGCATAATAACAAAAACCGGAAACGACCGTATCATATTTCCCAGGGCATACCTTGCCAAACAATCGTGGTTTGTGCAACGTTGCATTTTCCGGGCGAACCCAGATTCTCTCCAGAATATGATAATTATTTCCATTCACTGAGGTCATTTTGTCTTATCGGGTCGAAGTACAGAAATAAAAAAAATGAACTAGAACATTTAGAGACGCTGAGCCAAAAAAAAAGTATAGACTGGTAGTAACAGATAAGAAAAATCTGCCATCAACACTTTGTATATCTGATCATCTGATTCTAGTTCAGTTTGTAAACTTTTCCCATAATTTGTTCATTTTCAGCATGACCAGGTGATAGACCGGGGGCAGGACAAAGACTAGTGGTTATACACTGCAGTCCAAGATCGCTTTCGTTTTAACCGCTGCTTTGTACAGCAATATGTTATTGGTTCCAACACCAGGGCTGGCAAAGAGGACAGAATTGGAATCAGAACAATGAGAGCATGCTATCGCATTGTGCATCCAGCTCCAATTTTTAAACCCGCGACACCCCGCTCTCGTTGGTCTGATTCTTTGTCCTGTGCCAGCCCCGTGCATACCTGGAAAAATCTGCTCGAAAGCAGCGGTTAAAACGACTGAGACCTAGAACGACTGCAGTGTAAAACCACTGCGTGAGGAGTGTAGGGTGACGACAATAACCCATCACCTCGGATGGCATTAATGGCAAAACCTGGCCAAGACAGGCCGCAGACCAGTAGTGAAGGCGTTAGACTTCGGGATTGAAAGACACGGGTTCGAGCTCGTCCAGCCGCTCAAATCCAAAACGGTGAAACATTGATGTAACCTCAGAGATTCGCTATGTGAGGTTTTAGTTACAGTCTGCGGCTTCTGGATTTTTTTTTCTGACCCCTTTACATTAAAGCTAATATTCATGCAGCACTATAAAAACGTATAATTGTGATCGTATGGTTGCCTCATCATATAAATATTGATAGAAATTAATTGATTACTGTGAATTAATAAATTGCTGTTCACACCTAGGCAGGTGTGTAAGAAAAAAGCATCTTGCGATCTTTTGGAACAGATGAAAATATATTGTCGTGATGTTTAAATCACCATTTTTGACGCCTTTTTCAAGTATCCATAAATCTAGGTAGCAACGGTGTTCTGCAGATTGTGATGGATCGGAACGAGTGCAATCAGCTCTTAGGGAACCAGACAGTCTTTATCAAAACGTATTGAGTGGTTGACGGGGCTTTAATATATATAGGGGATGGGGTTTATATCCCTCCCTAACTTTTTGCAAAGGGGGGGGGGGGGTCAATGTAATCATCCCCCCTACTATACAGAGAATAATATTAATATATTACAAATGAAATTTATTAATAAATAGAATTATAGACTTTGGTTCCAGTTATCAGTTTACCATAAATATTATATCTAAACCTGGTTAAGTATTTACGTATTCTGGAAACATAATACATTATTTTCTAAAACCTTACACTTAATAGTAATATATTTGTAAATATATTTGTGAATTGTAAATATATTTTAAATGTTTCATACAGACGTTTATATATGGACATGTGTCATACAGACGCTAAAAATGTGCGGGGGTGCGTTTGTGTGATAGTGTGTGTGTGTGGGTTGACATGCGTGTCTGCGAGTCATCCCCCACCATGGAAAATAAATTGATGCCACCGTTATTTGAAACATAGCCTCAATACCTTATATTCTTCTAATTTTCAACTTCCATCTTCTCTCTCAACCTTAATATATTTTCCGTACATCCGTATCATGCAGTTTACGTAGCTGATTTCATCATTTCATCATTTGATAATTAATATAACTTGATTATGAGAAAGTGAATTTTGATTTTTTTTTAATTTCACTTTTTTAAGACGTATATATATACTTCTGAAATGAAAGCTAATAATGTTTATCTTTAATATTTTTTCAAAACAAACACATAATTCCTCCTGGCCCCATACTGATCTCCAAGTAGAATTTAGCTGATTCGTGTATATATTTCTGTGCATAAATACAAATTACGACTGAGGTATTAGAAAGGCATTGGAATATAAACGACATGAAGAAGAAAACCACACCTCTTTTCCATAAGCAATGCTCATTTATATAGAAAAAAAATCTTAAAATAATGAAGATAGCGCGGGCGGTTCAAAGCCTGAGCCGAGGATGCACATATAGATTACATGAATAAAAGCATAAACAACAGGATCCGTACATTAGATTCTGACGACAGTCTTGTAGTTCTAACGAAGGCAATTCTTTCGAGGTGTATTAGCTTTATTGTATTGACAATATGAAATCTACACAGGCTCGGTTCAAGGGTATCACTTCACATTTCCGTTAAAGTGAACGTCCAAACACATTCTTAGGGAATGTGTGTGGGCGTGCAGGCGTGTATATGGATGTGCGGGCGCATCTGTGTATGTGTGACAACTTGTTCGACCTGTGGGATCAAATCTCGGTCATGTCCCACGTCAATCCTTCCACCTGAGGTCGTTTCTACTCAAAACGAACCTGTTTCCGTTAGGCAGGGTGGGACGGCCGGGACTTCTTTGTCTCAACTGTCAAACTTTGATATACATATATTTTTTTAATCTCGAGGAAACACTTTCTGTATGCATTTCACATGCGCATGCTTAAAAAAAATACTTATCCGTGCAGTCCTTGTCACAAAAACACCGATGTTTATGTAATTTGCCATTAACAATTCTTATCTGACGTACTTGGATGGACTACATTACCCTGTTCATTACATTTATACCTATGCCATCTGTTTATTATGCAGCAGCCCTAGTGCATTGTGGGCTACAGATTTTGAAACTCACAAACACTTCTCTTATGAGTCTGATTCTGGGCAATGTTTTGCCACTTCACCAATAAAGGATTCTTCATTAGCGAGGCCAACAGGTACGGTCCATTCTTCTCTCTCAGGAGAAAAATCCCGATACATGATGCCCACTAATAAAACATAATCCTTTCAACCTTTCATTAAAACATAGGCTCGTAAACATCGACTAAACCGCACACAGTCTGTTAGTTTTGTTTATATCCATGAGTTTATAACATGTCGGGGGCCGCCAAAATAATTCAAATAACACAGACATCTGTCGACATGTTAGACCTACCAGCGTTTTGCAAAGAGCGTTTTTCAAAGAGTGACACTTTTTTAACTACCGCACATATGCAAGCACCTCAGGTTCCGTGTTTTTTTTTCTTTTTGTCATTATTGGCGCATTTACCGTGTTTACCAACAGTTTGTTGATAAACTAGCAATCATTTCTTAATAGGAATACCTACAGTTCATTGATATGTACAAAGAGTAAGCCAAAATCCAGAGATATGCCACAGAAGAGGTAGGTGTATGAAAAGTTATCTTTAAAAAACGTACTACCGTTTCGCCAATTTAAGGTCACTGTATAGATGTTCTTGTAAAATGTCATTGCAACGTACAGAAGTGTGTAAACTGATACAGTCAGGAAACAAAAACAGTCCTTCGATTTTCATTGTCGCTGTTATGGTAGTTTTTGTGGATGGAAGGCGACATTTATGTTGTATACGAGGTTTCAATACTTACTTCAATACTTACTTCATGCGGAACTGCGTTGGAGTTTGAGCCGGATCGTTATTTTAGGAAAGTGATTTTGAAACATGACTTCACACAAATTGCAATGATAGCTATCTTATTTGTTTTGTACCCCTGAAGGTACGCTCTGAACACAGCGCGTGACCTCGTGGTAACCTTCCACTCACACAGTGTAAGAAATAACAGGATCTTCAGGTTTGGCAACACCTAATCAGTTTGTGTTTGATAAAGTAAAATGTGATTTGCCCTGCGTTTAAACAAATGTGCAGAACTGGTAGAAGAAATCGGATTAGCTTAGCGTGTAAACAAACACGCTGCGCCAGTGGCGAACTCGTGTAGCCCTGCAAGAAAGGAAATATGCAGACAGTGGGGAATAAATGACCTCAGGCCACACCAGCAAGTCAGTTTAGAGACTGTGTTGAAAGTTGACGATGGCATCGTGTGGATTCCAACGGGGGTGGAAAAAGTCTGTGCTACCAAGCGCTTTCCACCAAAGTGCAAAGTGACTGGTACCTCGAAGAACATCCTTTTGTGTTGGTGATATCTGCAATGTGATTGGTTAAATATTACGCTGGGGGAATTCCACAGAGACAGCACCGCGGGTGGCCAAACGTGACCGGTAACCGCGGTTTATTGCAGCGGGTAATATAGCAAATTCTTGAGCAAAGCGTAACCGCTGCTTACGGAACGTACCCAGAAGGTATCCTTTTGAACATATCAGATAGTCATAAGATATTCACCTTGGGGAAAGCAGTAGAATGTGAGAATATCCAAATTGACCTCTAGAAGGCCTAGAATCCGTCATGTTAAAATAATCAAAAGGGTTGTTTGGGTCCCAGAATCCGATTCTGGTATTTATTTGCTAATTTAAGGACTCCCAAGGCCCATATGTGGGGCTTTTCAGTTTTGCAAATACAGTTAAAAAATAACAATTATTCTATTACACTAAATGTATATTGCTGTAGGGTTGGGATGGGGAGTGATTTCAGAATAAGTGTGCACCTTTGACTGTGCAGGGGTGCTCCTGAATGATGCTTTCTCAGCAGGTATCAGGCAAGGTTGTATAAAGTGACCTCCAGTGACCAGCAGTGGGCAGTTTGGATCCTGACAATGCAAGTGTATACAATAGAGCCCCCCCCCCCCCCCCGCCCAAAAAAGAAAACTTCAATAACTAGGCTTATTTTGTGAGCTTTTATTTTCAAATTTCATATTTAAACAGATTATATTACATGGTATATATGTTGTGAAAATCAAATCAACAGTGCTTAAAGGGATAAAATGTGCCATGGGCAAAGTTGGGCAAAATAAAAGGTACTATTTCACACTTGTGCTAATAATTTTAAGAATTTACAAAATTTTGAACGAATTTCATTCATACAATTAAATCTTAATTTAATAATTGTATCCTTGAAAAAAAATTCCATCTATAGCAGTTAACATGTTAAATACCCAATTAACGTTTTGGTCCATAAATTTTAAAAATTATGTAATACTGACTTATTTTTTGGCCCGCTCATAGAAAATATATAGCAGAAATTTATTAATGTGTATATATATTAACAAATACAGGCGAGTGGTTTTGATATTAGGCATACATGAATTGTAACAGTAGGTTTTTCCTTAATTTCTCGAAGGACCGAAGTCGCATTGGACCAATTTAGGACTTGGTTGGAGAAGAAATAGTTATTGGTACAGGTGTCTGTTTTATTGTGCACAGGAGTGTTACATGTGTCTGTTGACATTCTGATTCGTGTAGCGCAGGCATAGTTCATTGCTATGGGAGATGTGCGAGTTGGGCTGGCTCACGTGTGGGGTATGAAGTATAGAAACACAGCGTTCTTTGTTCTAGATGTTACAGGTCTTTTGGGGAATTTTCTATTTCTAGTAATTTCGGAAGATAAAAAGAGAAAGACTACAAAAAGAAATAGAAAGGTAAAAAGTAGAAAAACAATTGAGTTAAAACGACTCGGGTTAGAAAACTTAACTATAACTTAGTCTACGTGCTGCCCCAACTCGCATTTTTGATGTAACTTAACACATTAAACTTGTCCCATCTTTCAAGAAAAAGAGGTTGATAAATATTTCTTATACTTTGGGAAGGTAGCTGAAAATTTAAAATGACCTAAGGAAAATTGGACTATGCTATTACAAAGTTTATTGACTGGCAATCCCAGAGAAATTTATACAGAGCTTTCAGTAGAAGCCGCTGTTGACTATCACCAGGTTAAACGATTAATCCTAACAGGTTATGAGTTATGAGCCTACTGCCAGAAATTCAGGAATTGGGAAAAGAGCAAGGAACAGACCTATGTAGAATTTGGTAGAACTAAAGAGCAGTCATTTGATAGCTGGTGTAGTTCTAAAAATGTAATGAAAGATTATGAAAATTTGCGCCAGTTGATTTTGCTTGAAGAATTTAAGCGCTCCCTTATGTTACAAAATCCTTTTTTTTTTAAATCTCGGTAACAAAAATTTGTGCTGGTCACGATTACGTAATCTGTTGTTATTAGGTTCCGTAACATAAAATTGTGGGCTTGTCCGGAAGGCTTTATAGTTTTGACAATTTATATAGACCTTGACCTAGACACATTGTTTTATAATACATTGTTAACAAGATTACACATTCTTTACAATACATTGCTTACAAGATTTATCTCAGTGGTTATCTCAAACCTGAGGCATTTGTTGACGACCCCGACCCTGATCAACTTGAACAGTTGACAAAAGAACAGTTGTTGCGTTTGGGACAACACTTATAGGGCTAGGTGTGAAAAATAGCTTCGAAAAAGCCTATTAACATGGCTAAAATCATGAATCTTAGTGTATATAACTTTTTGGATTTGTAGATCTAATGGTTCCAAAACGTGACAGCCTCAAGGACAGACAGACGGACGGACCAATGGCAGACAATGGATTAAAACTATAGCTCAAATGAATTTAGTGAGCTTAACAAAAAATGTCATGTATGTCAACAGTTTGGACAGTGTTAAGGTTTTCCGGAGATCTTTGGTTAATGTTGCCATTTTCAAATAGAGTTGCTCATGATGTCCCTTTAATTCACAGATTGCTGATTTTTTTTTTATTTATAACAGGGTGTCAGTGTCTTATATTTCATGAAATACATTTTATTTCAAAACTACTAGAAAAAGAATAAGCATGACGATAACCAAAAAATCATTCATGCAACACCGTTTGAACGCTAATGCATGGTAAAAAAAGGCATTTTTCTGCCTTGTCAAATTTGGTGATTTTTAAACTCCCCCCCCCCCCCCCCCCACTAACACACCTAATTGCATAGGACATTTTTTTTCTGACATTAAGGTCATATTAAGGAATCCAAATCAGGTGATTTTGCTTTGGTTGCAATATGTGTGAGGTTGACCATTTATTTCGGGTAAAATGTCTATACTATTTAACAGACAACCACGTAAACTGGTACACAAGCATGGACACACTTGTAAGTCCTATTTTGTATATTTCTCGATAAAGGTTAACTATATCCTTTATTACCTCCACATAAGGTAAAGGAAAGATCTCTTAACTCACTAACAGTGGTATATTCAGTTACACAAACCGCATCACTTTTCATCTTTAGCATCTCACCTATGTTGACAAATAACTTAATAATTTTAGAAATAATGTTTTATTTATTACATATATAACATATAATACAACGATGTATTTAACCAAATATTTTTTGTTATTTTTTAAAATTGTCCTGTACCATGACTGAGACATTATGGCCTCACATAAGGCAGATTATATGAAGTGCGTCCCCAAACCGGGTCCCCGTGTCGAACAGTGTGACCAGTTCCTTGTTGGATTAAAAGACAAGTGAAAACCAGAGTAGAGAACCAGCTTGAAATATCTGGCGTCAAAATAATCCTTGAAAGAACATGCCTGGCTGCAACAAAGAGGCACGGTCCCACCATAAAATGTTAAAGTATTCACGTGAGTTTGAAGTATAATACTCAAGCAGTATATGTTATGATATAAAATACAACCATACAGGAACATTTGTGAATATTTTTGTGCACAAAATAATTAATTCTTCCGGTAATTCCGTTATCAATATGTTAGGATGTCAGCAGATAAAATATTGTTTCCCTAACCCCCGATCTTGTATGACTATAAACTGAGAAAGTAATGTCAAATCGTGACCACCACAAAAATAACAGATATTTCGTGTATGCTATGTCCGATTTCAACCATTTACACCATTCACCCTGTACAAAATCGACAAATAGCGTTCTGCTTACAGTTAAACAGTAATTGTCTTCAAAAGCATTTCCTTTTAAGTGTATGGGATGGTTCTGCGCTTCGAGTAGGCAAACAGAGCGAGGCAGGGGGCGGAAGAACAACAATGAGCTGCTCATATCGGAAACGTAACAAGCTACCCGCCCACAGTACAACCCAGCAGGGGCTATAATGAAACAGAGTGATACGTTAGGCAACCCTAGGGTGGATATATCAGGCGAGGCAGGGGCACGGAAGTACGGAGAAGACTCCTTATATCCGTTAATATCAGGAGACATTTAGGTGTCGTCGGAACATAATGATGCTTGGGGTTACAATAAGCTCTGGCCCATCACATCAAAGGACCGCGCTTCCGTGCTCCGGATGGATGCATTTTACAAGAACTCTTTCTGGCATTTCCATCAATATGGGCTCTAGGGGTTTAAAACCAAAAAGATTACTGATCGTCTGTGTTTTTTTTTAATATTTGATTTGTATCTAGGTTAAGCGTAAAGATATTTTCATTTCCTTAAGTGCTCTGTTGTAGTGTTATTGAATGTAGGTGCCGCACTCTGCAGTAGACGTTGAAATGATGCATCCATTTAAATTATCAGGGCTCAGAAACGCGGGGGTAAGCGCCTATGATGCGCGAAATCTTACTCGTACGCTCGGTTCTGGGGCTACAAACGTCCAACTTGACTCTACCATTTTACGTTGGACCCAGAGCTCAAACTTGGCACTTGTGGCGGTCACTAACATTGTCAACTACCTTAAATCAGTCAGTTGTGTAAACATTGAACAACTGAACATTGTATGATTCATTCATACAATGACACAATATTTAATTCGCCAGTGCTTAACTCGTGTAGCCCTGCAAGAAAGGAAATATGCAGACAGTGGGGAATAAATGACCTCAGGCCACACCAGCAAGTCAGTTTAGAGACTGTGTTGAAAGTTGACGATGGCATCGTGTGGATTCCAACGGGGGGTGGAAAAAGTCTGTGCTACCAAGCGCTTTCCACCAAAGTGCAAAGTGACTGGTACCTCGAAGAACATCCTTTTGTGTTGGTGATATCTGCAATGTGATTGGTTAAATATTACGCTGGGGGAATTCCACAGAGACAGCACCGCGGGTGGCCAAACGTGACCGGTAACCGCGGTTTATTGCAGCGGGTAATATAGCGAATTCTTGAGCAAAGCGTAACCGCTGCTTACGGAACGTACCCAGAAGGTATCCTTTTGAACATATCAGATTGTCATAAGATATTCACCTTGGGGAAAGCAGTAAAATGTGAGAATATCCAAATTGACCTCTAGAAGGCCTAGAATCCGTCATGTTAAAATAATCAAAAGGGTTGTTTGGGTCCCAGAATCCGATTCTGGTATTTATTTGCTAATTTAAGGACTCCCAAGGCCCATATGTGGGGCTTTTCAGTTTTGCAAATACAGTTAAAAAATAACAATTATTCTATTACACTAAATGTATATTGCTGTAGGGTTGGGATGGGGAGTGATTTCAGAATAAGTGTGCACCTTTGACTGTGCAGGGGTGCTCCTGAATGATGCATTTCTCAGCAGGTATCAGGCAAGGTTGTATAAAGTGACCTCCAGTGACCAGCAGTGGGCAGTTTGGATCCTGACAATGCAAGTGTATACAATAGAGCCCCCCCCCCCCCGCCCAAAAGAGAAAACTTCAATAACTAGGCTTATTTTGTGAGCTTTTATTTTCAAATTTCATATTTAAACAGATTATATTACATGGTATATATGTTGTGAAAATCAAATCAACAGTGCTTAAAGGGATAAAATGTGCCATGGGCAAAGTTGGGCAAAATAAAAGGTACTATTTCACACTTGTGCTAATAATTTTAAGAATTTACAAAATTTTGAACGAATTTCATTCATACAATTAAATCTTAATTTAATAATTGTATCCTTGAAAAAAAATTCCATCTATAGCAGTTAACATGTTAAATACCCAATTAACGTTTTGGTCCATAAATTTTACAAATTATGTAATACTGACTTATTTTAGTCCTTAATTTAGGACTTGGTTGGAGAAGAAATAGTTATTGGTACAGGTGTCCGTTTTATTGTGCACAGGAGTGTTACATGTGTCTGTTGACATTCTGATTCGTGTAGCGCAGGCATAGTTCATTGCTATGGGAGATGTGCGAGTTGGGCTGGCTCACGTGTGGGGTATGAAGTATAGAAACACAGCGTTCTTTGTTCTAGATGTTACAGGTCTTTTGGGGAATTTTCCATTTCTAGTAATTTCGGAAGATAAAAAGAGAAAGACTACAAAAAGAAATAGAAAGGTAAAAAGTAGAAAAACAATTGAGTTAAAACGACTCGGGTTAGAAAGACTTAACTATAACTTAGTCTACGTGCTGCCCCAACTCGCATTTTTGATGTAACTTAACACATTAAACTTGTCCCATCTTTCAAGAAAAAGAGGTTGATAAATATTTCTTATACTTTGGGAAGGTAGCTGAAAATTTAAAATGACCTAAGGAAAATTGGACTATGCTATTACAAAGTTTATTGACTGGCAATCCCAGAGAAATTTATACAGAGCTTTCAGTAGAAGCCGCTGTTGACTATCACCAGGTTAAACGATTAATCCTAACAGGTTATGAGTTATGAGCCTACTGCCAGAAATTCAGGAATTGGGAAAAGAGCAAGGAACAGACCTATGTAGAATTTGGTAGAACTAAAGAGCAGTCATTTGATAGCTGGTGTAGTTCTAAAAATGTAATGAAAGATTATGAAAATTTGCGCCAGTTGATTTTGCTTGAAGAATTTAAGCGCTCCCTTATGTTACAAAATCCTTTTTTTTTTAAATCTCGGTAACAAAAATTTGTGCTGGTCACGATTACGTAATCTGTTGTTATTAGGTTCCGTAACATAAAATTGTGGGCTTGTCCGGAAGGCTTTATAGTTTTGACAATTTATATAGACCTTGACCTAGACACATTGTTTTATAATACATTGTTTACAAGATTACACATTCTTTACAATACATTGCTTACAAGATTTATCTCAGTGGTTATCTCAAACCTGAGGCATTTGTTGACGACCCCGACCCTGATCAACTTGAACAGTTGACAAAAGAACAGTTGTTGCGTTTGGGACAACACTTATAGGGCTAGGTGTGAAAAATAGCTTCGAAAAAGCCTATTAACATGGCTAAAATCATGAATCTTAGTGTATATAACTTTTTGGATTTGTAGATCTAATGGTTCCAAAACGTGACAGCCTCAAGGACAGACAGACGGACGGACCAATGGCAGACAATGGATTAAAACTATAGCTCAAATGAATTTAGTGAGCTTAACAAAAAATGTCATGTATGTCAACAGTTTGGACAGTGTTAAGGTTTTCCGGAGATCTTTGGTTAATGTTGCCATTTTTAAATAGAGTTGCTCATGATGTCCCTTTAATTCACAGATTGCTGATTTTTTTTTATTTATAACAGGGTGTCAGTGTCTTATATTTCATGAAATACATTTTATTTCAAAACTACTAGAAAAAGAATAAGCATGACGATAACCAAAAAATCATTCAT
The DNA here is from genome assembly GCA_026874595.1 of Sipunculus nudus. Classification (NCBI taxonomy): domain Eukaryota; kingdom Metazoa; phylum Annelida; class Sipuncula; order Golfingiida; family Sipunculidae; genus Sipunculus; species Sipunculus nudus. The sequence continues at coordinate 32,381,504 of CM049306.1, read as the reverse complement.
GCAACACCGTTTGAACGCTAATGCATGGTAAAAAAAGGCATTTTTCTGCCTTGTCAAATTTGGTGATTTTTAAACTCCCCCCCCCCCCCCCACTAACACACCTAATTGCATAGGACATTTTTTTTCTGACATTAAGGTCATATTAAGGAATCCAAATCAGGTGATTTTGCTTTGGTTGCAATATGTGTGAGGTTGACCATTTATTTCGGGTAAAATGTCTATACTATTTAACAGACAACCACGTAAACTGGTACACAAGCATGGACACACTTGTAAGTCCTATTTTGTATATTTCTCGATAAAGGTTAACTATATCCTTTATTACCTCCACATAAGGTAAAGGAAAGATCTCTTAACTCACTAACAGTGGTATATTCAGTTACACAAACCGCATCACTTTTCATCTTTAGCATCTCACCTATGTTGACAATATTTTTTGTTATTTTTTAAAATTGTCCTGTACCATGACTGAGACATTATGGCCTCACATAAGGCAGATTATATGAAGTGCGTCCCCAAACCGGGTCCCCGTGTCGAACAGTGTGACCAGTTCCTTGTTGGATTAAAAGACAAGTGAAAACCAGAGTAGAGAACCAGCTTGAAATATCTGGCGTCAAAATAATCCTTGAAAGAACATGCCTGGCTGCAACAAAGAGGCACGGTCCCACCATAAAATGTTAAAGTATTCACGTGAGTTTGAAGTATAATACTCAAGCAGTATATGTTATGATATAAAATACAACCATACAGGAACATTTGTGAATATTTTTGTGCACAAAATAATTAATTCTTCCGGTAATTCCGTTATCAATATGCTAGGATGTCAGCAGATAAAATATTGTTTCCCTAACCCCCGATCTTGTATGACTATAAACTGAGAAAGTAATGTCAAATCGTGACCACCACAAAAATAACAGATATTTCGTGTATGCTATGTCCGATTTCAACCATTCACCCTGTACAAAATCGACAAATAGCGTTCTGCTTACAGTTAAACAGTAATTGTCTTCAAAAGCATTTCCTTTTAAGTGTATGGGATGGTTCTGCGCTTCGAGTAGGCAAACAGAGCGAGGCAGGGGGCGGAAGAACAACAATGAGCTGCTCATATCGGAAACGTAACAAGCTACCCGCCCACAGTACAACCCAGCAGGGGCTATAATGAAACAGAGTGATACGTTAGGCAACCCTAGGGTGGATATATCAGGCGAGGCAGGGGCACGGAAGTACGGAGAAGACTCCTTATATCCGTTAATATCAGGAGACATTTAGGAGTCGTCGGAACATAATGATGCTTGGGGTTACAATAAGCTCTGGCCCATCACATCAAAGGACCGCGCTTCCGTGCTCCGGATGGATGCATTTTACAAGAACTCTTGCTGGCATTTCCATCGATATGGGCTCTAGGGGTTTAAAACCAAAAAGATTACTGATCGTCTGTGTTTTTTTTTAAATATTTGATTTGTATCTAGGTTAAGCGTAAAGATATTTTCATTTCCTTAAGTGCTCTGTTGTAGTGTTATTGAATGTAGGTGCCGCACTCTGCAGTAGACGTTGAAATGATGCATCCATTTAAATATCAGGGCTCACAAACGCGGGGGTAAGCGCCTATGATGCGCGAAATCTTACTCGTACGCTCGGTTCTGGGGCTACAAACGTCCAACTTGACTCTACCATTTAACGTTGGACCCAGAGCTCAAACTTGGCACTTGTGGCGGTCACCAACATTGTCAACTACCTTAAATCAGTCAGTTGTGTAAACATTGAACAACTGAACATTGTATGATTCATTCATACAATGACACAATATTTAATCATGATATGGTACGAAAATGACATAAATCGATACAATTTTATACAACTTTTCAAATTTGACACATCACTTCAATGGTGGGATACACCATTTCGCAATGTGACGCTGACAAAAGCGTCCCGGTGCATCCCATGCACCGATAATATGGTCTTCACAATGACCCAGCGCATATTACATATATTATATAAGAGGCCCAGAGCAGCGGTGCACAATCGAGTGATTCTTTCTAGCGATCAGGGTCAGCAAATCACAGTATATAGCCAGTCCGTATAGTCCGTAAGGGCTGCAGGCCAAGGGCCTATAATAATGTGGACCTCGGCCTTCTACCAAATACTAAAAAAATACTGATGATTATATGATTATTTTTAAGAAAAAAGTTAGATGATGACATATGCCAAAAATAATTGTTATACTGTTACGGAACCTAATATCAATAGATCACGTATGCGTGATTAACATAAATTTTGTAACGGAGATAAAAAAAATCAGATTCTGTAACACTAGGCAGCGTGAAATGTCTTGGGGAATGAATAAAGAAGTCAGTGTTTTTTGTTAACAAATAACTATAATATATTCTTAAAACAACCCTAATATTACAATATACTAAATCAATGCAATTACACAGTATAACAGCAGTATAACAACAAATCAATACAATCACACAGTAAAATAAACAAAGTGCACAGTACCTGTATACCACCACTGTCACAGCGATAAGTCCTTTAAAAAGCCGGACGAACAGTTCAAACAAATTCTTTTGGAGAATAACAGGCTTATGTGAAGCTCTTATAACAATCCCGAAAGTAAACTGAAGACCAAATAATAATCGTCACGAATCCAGAAGAAAATTTGAAGAAAATCTTTAATTGCCGCACTTATCGGAACAGGTCCCACAAACTGACATACACGCTTCTGTGTCCGCTGGAATATTCTCTCACCTCTCTCTCGGCTCTAAAACACAGCCCCCTATTTATAACTTCTCACCTCCCAAAACCTTCCATTGCTCGAACAATCTAAAGAATCTAACACAGTACACACGTTCAAAGAACATACTAGAACAAAGAACGCTGTGTATCTAGGGTTCAACCAATGCGGATTAAACCGAGCCTGCATCCCGGCCAGGCGAGGCCGCCACAACACGAGCTACGCGTGGCACACAAACAAAATGCCAACAGCATATGGAACATCCGTGTGCACAATAAAACAATCATCTGTAAGACCGCTGCACACAATAAAAAGGGGTACCTGTAGCAATACTTAAATCTCAAAGAAACCTATAGGATAGAATTGTTTATTATAAATAAAATAATCCTTTTCCTTAATCTTGAAAGTTTGATTTTACTGTACACAGATAAAGAAGACCAGAAATTTGCATTTTAAGGATTACACGCCTCCGCAATTTGAGAGTCAAAACTCTCCAATCTGTGTTTGCATTTACTTATTCTGCCCATATTTCCAGGTTAATGCGTGCATAGATGACCTAACATTTGTGAATATTCCTTGATGACATTCCGTATTTACGAATCATGTACCGGTTTTACACCAATATCTCGACTCTTTATTGATTCATGCCCGTTATGCGATGAAAATTTCATCAGATTCCGTTCATAAATGCGTGAGTTATGTTCACTGTAAAATTTGGAGTTTTTGCGTAAGCCTGAAGTATGCTACTCAAGCAGCATGTGTAATGATATTAAAAAAAAACATATATTGGAACATTTGTGTATAAAAAAAAACTATTTTCGGTCATTACATTTTTAATATGCGCGGTTGCCTGCAGATAAAACATAGGTTCCCTCACAGACGACGTACGACTTTAACCTGTGTAAGGAATGTCGAATCGTGACCACAAGAATAAGAGTCCTCGCCGGCGCTAACCTAGTTGCCACTATTACCTTTTAATAGAAACCACGTATTTTATGTGTCTTTTAAAGACGCCACATCTTTTATTAGTTTTAGGCCTGAGCCCCCCTGGACCTTTGATGTAAAGTTCATCACTGCAAGCAAGAGAGCACAAAACGGTGATATTACCAGTAAAGGTGCATTACAGGCCAAAGGCAAAGTTCCAGGAAACATTCCTCACACAGAAAGGGAAGGTAAACTAGGCTCCGTGTGATTAAATAATCCCTGTTGATTTTATTCATTCAAATATGTTTAAAGACAGATGTCATGATAAGGAAATAAATACTCCTCAGGAGATGCATTCCAAGACATTCTTACACAAGTGAGATACCGACAGTTAGTTAATTAAGATACATTCAGTTATCTTGACGAACAGTTACAGACATGGGTGAATATATATCGACCTCGCCAGACTTATATTTGCAAGGATAGATAAGCGTTCGCCGCCTGCGGACGACCTATCAATATGGGAATTTCAATCTAAACTTCACCCTTCGCCGCATAGTGCACTGTGACATAACTGGACACTTGTTTTTCTAACGGTACAATATGTTCTAAAGTGAAACATCAGTCATCGTCTCGTGTGCTGCATTTTTTCCATCTAAACAAAACAGGTTTATAAGCGAGGGAAAAGAGAGAAAAGCGAGGCAACATACCAGGTAACTTGCTGTATCCACACCCTGCGCCTTGCTGTCACCGCGTCCCCGATTAAAGTGGAATCTCGTCTAGTAGTGGCGCGTGGACGTCCCCGTGTTGTAAATCAATAGAGAAACAGGCGGTAGGACTGGTAGTCCAAGTCACACAAACCAGCCAATCAGCCTCCTTGATACATTTCTACATGTCCTTACACAGAATTGCGTAAATGTCACCGTCATTGTGCATGGGAAGATATATTTTTCAGCCTTGGCTCCTTGGTCAGCCATTCATATAACGAACATTTTGGATATAAAACGTTCTTTATATTTTGTGTTTTCGATTTTCTTGAAAGAAAACAAAATACTATTTTATTCATACGTATTTCAAGATTCTTGCAATCATTAGTGCAGAAAACCACGCTTTTTAACGGGTTAAAGAGAAAAATAGACTGCCTTTTATTCGCAGTAAACAAATTGTAAAGAAGTTGGATATAAATCGCAAAATTGTATTTTAGCGATCAGTTGGGATTTGGAATAAATATGTATTTACGACTCAGGAAACAGATAAAATCTGTAGAATATTTCTTAATTAAAGAAGAATTACATAAAAATATTTGTCATTACTAGCATAATCTACAGGAAGCAGTGCAGTAGGATGCAGCTTAACCCTTCGTCACAAGTAATGGTATGTTTTTAATACTGACATGGTATTTCCTGACTTAATGTAACCACATAACAAGACAAATCACCAAGGAGACCATACGTCAGAATATAACGGTTCTTCATATCCCATTTCCGTAGAATTTATGTAACTCCAGGCTTAATATGCCTACATATTAATGAGCTGTGGGTGCTTCTTATCCAGGAATGTTTTTATAACGCTTATGTGACGGATGTATGTACTTTATTATCTACTAGCTGTTATAGTAGGCCAGCCAAAATTTAAAACGTGCTCAAGATTTTAACGGCATCCCATGAAAACAGAAGGCATCCATGTGGGATCTGTCCAGTGTTGGGAGGTGAAAAAAGGATGTGTGTGGATGCCATCGCTAAATTTGAATGTGAAGGCCATTTTTAAGGGCATCAACGTCACAATTAATAACATTTCGTTTTTTTCCCATTGTTTGGTGTAAAAAGGCCACTTTTTTCATTTAAGATGTCCATAATATTCAATTTTGTTAATTGCAGATGAAAATTAAGCATTGTTAACTGATAAACTCACAATGAAAAAAATGTAGACCATTTACTTCATAGGACTTTGATTAAACTTGTGTCTGCACTGTAGTAAGTCTGATCGCCTGTCTTTGGGTTTGTATTTGTCTCTCACTCCTCTCTGAGATGTCTGAATGCACGGACTTCAGACTTGAACATTTATCATGCATGGGCCACATTAAAACCCTACTGTTTTCTATACGACTGTGGCCACAAGGGGCGCTGGGGACTATGACACGGCTACCTTTTGTTTTGCTATAAATGTCAGTTTGTTCTCAGTGTTAACAGGTATTGACAACTTTACTGCAGCTTCTTGAACAATAAAAGTTGTTATACTCCTTCCAGTCTAGTGATTTCAAGTTATTTTCTTTCTTTCATATTGTCATGAAGCAGATTAATTCTCAAATGGACGCAATATGCAATATTTAGTGTGTGATAGTGCTTTCATATTAGTGTATAATCATCTTTATACTGTTTTTATGAGGGAATCTCAAAAACACGAGCATGTACATGCTGCTATGCCGACAATAGTGTTAAGAATAAAAATATGATAAAATGTAATGACATAATGTATGTCAATAACAATATTAATTATTGAATATCCACGACCGATTAATGGACTACATGCAGGGTTTATTTCTTAATAATTTGAATGGCATCCAGGTGTGTGAAAATAGTCTAGTCTTATGCAAATATGATGACAAGTATAATTACAAATAATAAAAAATTAATTTGGCAATTTGAATGATATTGTCCTCAAAAGCTGTACCTTTTATCATTAAGTTCAAATATATCATCTAGCAGGTATGGTGATATATCATGCACCATTTTTTTACCTTGATTATTGGTTTACCTGAATGCTGTTTATGCAAGATTTTGTGTTTGTTTGAGTTAAAAGATCCTAATGTAAGCTGTTAAAATCTTGATGTACAAACCTTGATGCTATTTGGAGCTGTAATCAATTAACAGCTTGTGAACCTAACATTGATGTACAAGGTGCCTGCAGTTGAAATGCGATGGTAAGGATACAAAAAATGCATTAGGAAAATGGAGTGTTAATTAATTACCTTCTTTTTAAAGGAGACATCAAGGTGCCCTCTGATGATATCGTAAGGATACAAAAATTGCATTAGGAAAATGAAGCTTTAATTTATTAACTCCTTGTAAAAGGAATATCAAGATGCCTGCTGATGATACGCGTTGGTAAGGATACAAAAGCTGCATTACGGAAATAGAGCTGTATCAATTAACTCCTTGTGAAAGTAATATTGAATTATGTACTTTAATTAGGAATAAGTTAGGTACATAATTAGTCAGCTACATAGATATATATAGTAAGAGACAGAAATGAGCACCTGTGTCCTGGTCCTCGTTGTACATGGCGAGAGCTTGATGTAGTGTGATGAACGAGTGTTGAAAACAGTGTATCGGGCGCCAACACAGGTGTCAACATAACTACAGCGCGTGAAGGCCGTGTGCATCGCGGAGACATGACACGTGTCAATCAGGAGATTCCTCGATTGACTTGGCCAATAAAAAAGTAATACATGTTCCCGCTGGCTAAAAAAAATCATGTGTTGAGGCTCATATATGGACCCTGGAAACAGACACACGTGGACCGTTTTTTCCAACACGCAGAGCCATAACAACCTGTTAAACAGCCGTATGCGAGGTACTATGACTTTGTGCCGGGATGGTTTTGCAAGGAAACTGAACTGAAAGTGTGAAAGAAAAGGCATAGTGTGTCCCTTTAAGGAAGGCATTAACTAATTCATGGATCATACTTTGTTGGTGCCTGAAGAGGTCATGTCAAGCGTTGTTCGAAATGGTAATTAAGGGCGCTGGACTTGGGACCGCAATATTTTTGGTTCGCGTCCCGTTCAGACTGCCGTCTTTGCTAAGACACCTGTCCAAGGTCTCTATAGATACCACAAAGTTACGCATCAGGGGCGGATACAGCATTTAGAAAAAAGGGCGGTCCAACCCAGAATGACCAATGACAGACCCTATAAAAAGGTCCCCAGGTCCGGAAAGGTCTGAAATGCCTAATTAAAGGATGCGACGGCTGAAAAGGGGGGTTAGGATCCCTGGAGTGTTTAAGTCAGCTAAGACTGACATCGTCGGTAATGTCATACTAAAAACCCTCACTGTTGCAATAAATATTGGCAATAAATGCCACCGAATGATCCTATTTGAACACACACTGGTCCAATAAAGAATTTATATATAATGACTACTATTTAATGATAGAATCAGCCTTTTCCTTCATTGTGGCAGCGATCTTTATAGCCACTTTGAATGTTTAAGTACGCTTATTACCTTTAAATGTTAAACGTCCAACTAGGGTCTTCGAATAACCACAACTCTCTCCCAAAACAGCTTTGATATAAAGAAAGAGTCTGTTATTCATGGAGCTTTTATCCAGCATATCACAAAATGCGGCCATGTTTTATTCTGTTATAAATTTATAATTTTAAGTATTTAAGACACTTTGGGGAACAAACAGAAAGCACAAAATGCAAAACGTCCCTTTGAACAACTGTTTTTTCTGACTAGGCGCCAGATGTCTTGTTGAATATATCTGGGTTTTTTGGTGGACCCCAAAAAAGAAATAAACATGTTGATATAAACAAAACGAACAGCTTGTAATGATGGTGGGATATGTGTATTCTGCCCCCTATAGTAACAGATTCAAGAGATTACCTTTAGTAAATAATTGCCTTCAGTAATACAACTGCCTCTTCTTCTGTTCGTGGTTCAGTCGCACGTGCACAAATAATATTATGTACTAATGCGTTTACTTTATATTGAATGGCTAATCTGTTGGGTCATTGTTCATAAGATAAACTTCTTAACCCAGTATCTACCTAATTCAATATACGAAACGAGGAAAAAGGTCTGGTGTGTCAGTATCAAAATATGTTCAAGAAAGTCAATGTCAAATATTTTGTGATGTTTTATTAATTTCTTTATTTACGTGTAAGATAAAGTTCCTTTCTTTCAGTTGCTGTATTTTCTTAGTTCTCTGATCTAATGGAAATAAAGATGCATTTGGCACTTTCAAAGGATCAGTGAGTATCACCGTTATTTTTTCCTCCAGTGCTCTGTTCTCTGCTAGTTTTTCCCTTCGGGTTAAGATGAATGGGTGGCACCATAGTTACTCCTTATTTGATTTTCTTTAATTATAAACTTATAAATTATATTTTAATTCATTAAGCCTATTCATTACCATTATTTTTAATGGGGCATGCCAACTTTTTCTACATAGCCAGATTGTAGAAAAAATAAAAGGTTTTTAGACAGTGGTCCCCATGGAAGGTTCTTGTGACAAAATTTGGTAAAATATATCCTAAAACTAAATGCCATAATACTCCACTTTAAATATTAACATTAGTTCTTCTTTTCGAAATTAGAAGGATACAGCAAGACTTGTGGACATTTTTTTGTCCTACAATTTTACTATAGAGGATGTCGCTTTTCTTTGTAATTTCTGTGGATACTCGAGTACAAATTATTCCCTTAAATACAGAGAGAAGTGGCAGGTCTTATAATGCCAAGCCATTTTGTTGTTTAGTGATACCAAAGTTGAAAATGACGGAGTTGCCGTAGCTACTACTGTTTGGGGAGCACAATGGTGCCCATTAAAGTATAATGTTCCTTCAGACTTTTTTTCTCATGTTTCACATACTGTCAGATGATCAGCTTTTATCTTGCAAAACCCACGGAAAACGTCTTTTATAGATTCATTTTACCAGATATTATACCCGATATTTAAGAAGAAAAGTTTCACATCGGCTGCGCGTCACTCTTTGCAAACAAAGTGTGCCCTAGCATGATAGAGGCCAGGACGCGATAGCTATATTATATAATTGACGGTGGTCGCGCACTAGACTTTTGTCACGGAACTTTCTCACAGAACAGTCCTGAACTGTCGGAAAGATGCAAAGTGTACCCTCAAGTTGGTCATTTCCTTATTTCCCAAAAAATCGAGAGACATGTCACCTATTTTTCGATGGGGCTATCACAGTCCCATCTGTCGGCAACTACGTATTGTGTATCAATGCAAAAAGCAGTTTATTACTCTGAGGCCTAACACAGGGTTCTTGGAGCATCAACAAACAATTTGATTTGTTAAAATGTGTTGGAAGCATGATTTTAAATAAACTGATCTATATATTGCCTTATATACTGCATATTAATTCACAAATTATCTTTAAGCATGTCATTCCTATGCCCAGTGGAACAAAATATTAACCTGTCACGGGGGCGTCTTTGTATTCTATATTATTATTATTAAAACATTTTAGCCAGGACGAAATTAAATTGGGGTTGAATTGCAAAATAATAGGATAGGGTATAGGATATGCTGGTAACTAACCTCTATATTTGCATATCTTCACACATCAGTGTAATGATTTACTTGCATTATTGCATGGTTGAAAATTAAACACACTTACCCCACCCGGAGTAACCTTTTACTAAGCACTGCCGGGTCCTCTATGGGACTTATACTTTAAGCCCCAGTCACACTGTCCCGGATCAGCCCACGGATGAGCGATCCCTGCTGTTCCGTACAGCGTCCGCCGTCATCCTTGGTTCCATCCGTGCTTATCCGTTGTGATCCCTCGTGGTCCGGGAACCTTTACGGAAGTTTTGAACTGTTCAAAACTTCCGTAGCGGCGTCTACGGTCTGGGTCCGCCGTACTCCTGCCGTGGCGTGTCCCTGATTCACCGTAGCACGTTCCTCGTCATCCGTCACGCGTCCCTGCATTGATCCGTACCCATCCTTGGTGCTCCCTGGCCATCCGTCGCTAAAACAGAACGGACGTGTTAGGGTTGCGCTACGGTTGTGTACGGCAGCGTTAGGGTAATCCGTGGTTGACCGTAGTGTCACCGTTGTAGGATCCCTAGCCGAATATGGAGCGGTGAGGGACAATCACCACCATGCAGGGATACATACGGACGACGACGGAATCATCAAGGTTTCTGTACGGACCACGAGGGTCTGTCTCAGGTCACGCCACGGTCATGTACGGAAGATAGATGACTAGGGCTTGGGTATATATATTCCCTCCCAATGTCTTGTGTCATATCTCATCATGGATCCACATAGTTTACAGGTAACAATTTGAAAACAATATAGTGGCAATAAACTATTTGAAAACTGTAAGAAAAAGAAGGAGAAGGAGAAGAGCAGTGTGGGTCCGTATATTGCTACAAAGAAGACCACTTTTCGGCCAAAATGACCGCCTCATGTCTGAAATTAGAGTAGAAGATATTAATGCTTTTAAGAACTTTATGAGACTTGTACCATGTGAAACATGTGAAAGAGGGCTGACAAGCGGAGACTGCCCTTTTTATACGAAAAAAACAGCGCAGCTTAATCCGTAGCACGACCCTAACACTTCCGCCACATGTCGTAGTACCTCCGTATCTATCCGTCATGGTCCGTACTAAAACCCTCATGATCCTTAGTCATTCCGTGAATGTTCACGGAAGAGTTACAGAGATCCTTGGTGAATCCACCCTGTGTCCGTATTGAAACCCTGGTGTTCCGTACTTAAACCTTAGTGGTCCGTACTGAAACCCTGGTGATCCCTGACAACACCGTAGCGAATATCGATCCGCCATCATTCACCACGGATCGCATGTCCATGGCCGTCCGTGGTGATCCGTAGGCTAATCCGGGACAGTGTGACTGGGGCTTAAGGCAGTTCCACGGATATGTACGGGGTGTAAGCCATAGCGCTCCCGGGATGGTCCGGGATGGTCCGCGACGGTAGCTCATCCGTAGCTCTGACGGGACTATGCCGTGGGTGTCCGTGCTACTGCCGTGGAAGTCCGGGGCACTGCCGTGACAGTCCTTGGAGGTCCAGGACGTTGAAAACCACACGAACTACCCCGGCAGAGCGCCGGACCAACACGGAATGTGATGGAAGTGCTGATTGCCACCTCCTTTTATAGCCAGCCTCTATCCGGGGCTCTGCCGAGAAGGTCCGGGGCTATACCGGGACAGTCCGGGGCGTTGCCGGGACGGTCCGGGGCTCTGCCTGGACGATTCGGGGCACTGCCGGGACGGTCTAGGGTATTCCGGGGTGCTGCTGTTGTGGTCCGGGGTTATCCATGGCTGTGCCGGGGTTATTTCCAGTTCATCCGGGCTGCCGGGATGGTCCTTGGCGCTGCCGGGACGATCTGGGGCTCAGCCGCAGTGCCGCTGTGTGTAATGCCGATTTCTGCAAAAAAAAAAAAAAAAAAAAAAAACACCCCGGATCACCACGGACCACCCCGGACCGTATCCGGGGTGATCCGCGGTAATCCTTGCCCATCCGTAGTACTGCCTGCTTCAGTGGGACTGTAGCATAAGCGAAGTGTTTTAGTTTAGCCGCTATATTTGCATTGTATCCTTGAAACATGTAAAGTTTGAGTTCTATCAGTAGGCGTATTATAGGTGGGTTAAACGGTTACTAGGGGAGTTATGAAAACATGACTCACGGGCCTTCTTTTAAAATACGGACTGGCCCTGGCGTCACAAACCGTGCCGTCACTATTTACCAGCGGTTCATAGGGTCGGATCCAAATATAGGTTGGGTGAAAGTGTGTCAATAAAAAAATTAAAAGTCGTTTTACATGTACTTCAACTGAATATTCACTTAAAACGTAGTAAGGTGATGCAAAATACCTCCTCACTATCCCAGCATTTTTCGTAAGAAAAGCGATCGTTAGGTTCAGTTGCCGCCATAATTGCCAAGAATACTCGACCCCATGGTGGCGTTTCATGTTTCAATTTAATCTTTGTCGGCCGTAGAGTTTGTGAATATATTTAATTAAAAAAAAATAATTATTTACATGAATTGTACAACTAGTTATAACAACTAATACGAGGCACTTTCCACGGCTCGAATGTTGGCGCTTTGTTGTCGGTAAGGGTGGAGGAAACCGGAGGACCCGGAGAATACCACCGACCTCGGACGGGCAACTGAATCGGCGCCGGTTAAAAGTCCATGGCAGTCTCGCATACCATTTCCGAGAGGATTTGTTTGATGAAGTGATATTTTGGCAAATCGGTGATGAAAAAAAAAGCATTTTTCTATTAATTATCACACATTAAAATTTATAAGATAACTTGTAAGAATTTGAATTCTTGATATGGGATGTGGTAGATTTTTATCAAATTGTGAAAATTACAATTTGATATAGACAGGAAAACAATGGTTAGAAATTGTTAGTACATCCACTTAACTTAGAATTTATCCGAACCCTATAACTTGTACTGCCAACTCACGTCTGCAGAATATATAATATCGAGGTTCGGTGGCCTTCTGCCTCTAGGGGAGACCGAACACTTTTAGCGTTTTGCACATGTTCTAGCTTACCTTTTATCTTCCGTAGAAATGGAACAATGATATCATGGCACCCTGCTGTAAAAAGTCTGACATGTAACATTTAAGGGTACATAATCGTTTGCCATAATAATTGTATTACCCTACACACGTTATTTCATTTTGACTGATTTACAAAAGTGTAGGCAAAACCATCCTGGCACACGGTATCTCCAATACACCTGTTTTATGCGTTGTGAGGGTTTTTCTGTGCAAGTATAAACACAGACGACGTGTGTCCGTTAACCATTACAGGACTGCGTGACAAGATGCCCGGTCTTGCGCATGTGCGAAAACTTCCAAACAAACGAAAGAAACACGAAAAAAACACACTGAAGAAACACCTATTGGAAGCTGAAAAATCCTGAACTCTGTGGTTGTTCGTAACGGACAATCTTGCTATGTTTATGCAAGTTTGCTTCTTCTCATATACACGAGTATGCTTAAGGTTTCAGAACGAAATATTAACAGATATTATAATATTTTAAGGAGACAAACACTATTTCATGTATATTTACCATACCTGGTATGTTAATAGGTCCCCTTAAACCTCTCTCTCTCTCTCTAAATATATATATATATATATATATATATATATATATATATATATATATATATACTAAATTTAAAACATTAAATTACTGCCCCTCCCCCCCCCCCCCCCCCCCGAAAAATACTGATTGCTGATTGTCCTTATAGGGAGTTGTAATATCAATTAAATATTAATACAATAGCTTAGGTTTTACTGTTGCCAGTTTGCCATTATATTTACCTTACAAGATATAAGCTGACAAACAAACAACACCTTGAATATCACGACAGGTGGGGACATGGAGGCTATTGGGTAGTCTAAGGTTCCTTTCGTTTATATTAGATCAAGAACTACACAGTATTCATGCTGATTGCTGAAGCCAAACTAATGTTACTAGTCTAGACGGCAATTTGTTCTCTTTGTTTTAAGTCTAACTTTCAGTCGGAGGAAAAAGGAACTCATATAGATGTGTCCAAATCCTTTGACTTTAAAGTACAGAATTCAATAAATAAACAGAACTGCATTAAGTCTGTACACCCCTAAAAATCATTTTCCGATTTGAAGGCTATGACAAATTAAAACTTTAAAAGCAAGTACATAAGCATTTGCAATAATATGTGTTTTATCTCACATTTTTTAATAGTTTTTGAGCAGAACAATTCCGGAACACGTTCACACTCTCTCCGGACGTACACCCATTTCAAACGTTGTTGTGGATCTTTACTTGAGTAAACACTGTTCACTTGTTTCTGTCTACTATAACAAGATCGTGTGACCATAGGTCCGATGTGTGACTACCAAACAATTTAAAGGGAAACACGAATGAAGAAACAACATCCGTCGGAAGCTTTATTTCTTAAGTTGTATGGTATGGCCACCAGGCGGCGTGCAATCTATGTTAACGTTTTGCACCACTGGTCGTGCTAGATGCAAGTTTACTACCATCTGAGTACAAGAGTAAACAAACGCTTTCTAATATAAATGTTAGTAATGTTGCTCCGTCTGTGTAATAATTGTACGTGTCTGAACCACTCTGAACAGTCATTAGACAGACTTTTTTTTTCTTTTTTTTTTTTTTAATTGAAAATAAGTCACAAAAGATATACATATAACAGACTTAACAAATGAAGCATGACATAAATCATACAAAACATGACAAGAGTACAGCATACAAGAACATGCATGACAAACAAAACACAAAAACCTGATTACATAACTATTTCTCCAGTTATTATAACTGTCATAATACTAAGTCTTTTCATTCAATTAACACTTTCGCTGCCTATGACGAGTATACTCGTCATATTTTCTGATTCCCCCAGTGCCTATGACGGGTATACTCGTCATGTATTTATCAGCTATTTTCAGTAAGAAATCTCTAAAATTTATCAATAAACTCTTCGCAGGTGGGTAGTAGTTCCTTTATAAATTGGTTTCATGTCATGAAATGGAATAATTTGTTATTCATCAGTGCGCTTGATAACTCGAAAGCAGGAAAGGTGTGGAGAGCGTGAAAACAGCGACGGCTCCCGTCCTTTGCTGTGAAATAAGTTCATGACCCGCTTGAGTGTCGAATTGATTCGGTGTAGGAGTATTCCTTAGAATCAGACGAAAGAGAGGTGCGCAAAAAAATTGTGTATAGTTTTATATTTGGGCGTGTTTTGGCCACTTACTTTCGGCAAACCCGTTGGTGAGACCGAGGTGAGACAGATCACACATTAGGTGTGAAATCGAGATAGCGAGGCGTGAAGTCGTTCAGGTTTATTGCCCCTATTGCGCAATCAACAACAATAGGGCGCGTGCCACATGCCTGACACACAGATCGGCAGGGTAATCGGAACGTAGCTACAAATAATTGCTTTGGCTTATTTGGAGTTATTTCACATATCCTATATATTTATAGATAGCAATATGCATGTTTAAGTAAGCTACCTTCGCCAATAAGTGCATGTAAATTGTAAAATTCTGAATCAAACTTGGACGATCACTTACGGAACAGTAGTACTAGTACAGTACTATACCGGCAATCCCAACCGCACTTTGCAATTCACCATAGGCAACCCGACGTATGACTTTTAAACACTTTGTTCACTCGCAATGTTCGTATAATTCCTGGCTTTGTTTGACGGTGACAGTATCCATTGCATCATGCTATCGCTACGCCTACGGTATGTAAATACTTTATATGACTGTGTGTAACATAAGATAATACAATTTTTATGATTATATTGATTGTAGAATCAGTTTGTTTGAAATGAAAGGCAAAACGTATTTTTTGCAATAGAAACACAAGTTTGAAAAATGAAGGGAAAAAAAAGCAATATAAGGATTTAAACCCATGTGGTATTCCACCGCGCGTGACTGACCCAACAACATAACCCCTGTGCCATCTTGGCTCACGAGTAATTGGGACATTTATAACAACCATAAACCATAATGAGACAAACCCTCGCGTGTTATACTAGATCGATACATTGATATTATAAATTCGATGATCATACATGATTATAACTGTGACGTTTTATAATTCTCCATCTTTTATTTCCACTAATAAGTCAATGGTTGATCCGAGTGTGTACAGGCGCCGCTATTGCGTGAGCCACTGGACTTTCCCGGTCCTGGTGTAAACATTTTCTCTCTCTCTCGATATATATATATATATATATATATATATATATACATATATTATATACATATATACATACACGTCTATATATATATATATATATATATATATATATATATATATATATATATATATTTGTGCATGTGAGCGAGCGTAACAGTTTGTTTGCGCTTGTTTCCTTTGAGGTCTTTACTGGCGGTAGCCCTAATTAGCTAATTAGGCTGAACACGGTTATGCCATCCTTCTGTGCATAACACCTCAGGCAGGTTTTATGGCCCATGCACCAGATGGACTTCACACCCTCGTTATCAGCTTTTCACACCTGAAACTAACTCACCCGGACCTCCCCGAGACTCATGCAGGCCCTGGCACTGGGGGAATATTTGGCTGGGCAGCGAATGTGTTAACCTTTACTTCTTTTTTTTTAAATCTGAATGTAACAGAGCAGATTTGACCATTTCTCATAATGCTGAGGAAGCTTTCCTCTCTTTGTTGCTATAATTTTTTCTATTGTCCAGACTTCATTAAGGAATGACATGAAGCCTTGGAATGTTGGTTTCTTTTTATAACATCTATTATTATATATGTATTTTTTAGTAACTAAAGAAAGCACATTCATCAAAACATGTTCACTATTGCTAAGTAGTACATTTCTATCTGTCAGTTTCAATGTTAATTCCCGAGAGGATTGCTCTTTAAAAAATCTTTGAATGTCCGACCATAAACTAATGGTGAATGGGCATTCCCAAAAAATGTGCATCAATGATTCATCTGTTTCTTTACAAAAAGTGCATTTGTTTGTATCAATTATATTTATTTTGTAGAGAAAAGGGTTTAATGTAAGCCTTCTATGGAGAATACAATACTGAAACATGCGGAGTTTTGAAGATATTGTTGTTACATAAATCTTAGAGAACCCCTGATAAACATCTTCATCTGAAACATTTAAATCATTTTTCCATTTTGTTATCACTTTATATGGTGCTACTTTTAGCTTATTGACAAATTTATTGTATATATGGATAGTACCTTTATTATTGTCTAGAAACGCTTTTATATTACAATTTAATTCTATAGGTGTTATTATGTCTTTATATCTACTATGTAGAATTTCCTTCCAAGTCTGTGGTATAGCTTTTAGTAAACTGGCATAGTTAAGAAAGTCAATATTACATTTATATTTCTTACGTAATTCTTGATAGCTCATGAAAAAAGCTTTCATTTGTGTATGTTTTACCAAATCTTTTATATATACAACACCAGTGTAATAAAGTTTTTTGAAAAATAAAACTTTGTTGTGTATTTTTATGTGGGAATTAAACCAAATACATTGGGACATGATATCTTCATATGTACAAGGATTATGATAATTGTAGTTACACCAGTGATACATTATTTCTTCCCAAAAGGGAGCTTTGGAAGTCATGATTTCTTTTACATCTTCAGGGGCTAAAGTACATGAGAACGAGGTTTCTCTGAGTTTGAAAAGTCCTAAAACTAACTTTCTCCATGCATCGTGAGGGTTTTTATTTAATAAACGTTTGATCCAAGTCAATTTTAATGCTGCATTTTTTGATGAAATGTGAAACATGTTTAGTCCCCCCTTCTCCACTGTAGCAATTAATATCTGTCTTTTTATTAAATCTGAATGTTTTCCCCATATAAATTTATATATACGTGTTTCGATCTGTTTCGATAAAAGCTTTACATGGAGTTTGGAGGATTGATAAATGGTATATTAATTGAGAGAGTACACAGCTTTTCAATAAAGTTATTTTACCAATTGGTGTAAGCTTTCTTGCATTCCATATAGATAAAATGTTGTTTATTTTATTATTAACTGATTTGAAGTTTTCATTTACAGTGTTTTCCAGAGATGGAAAAACTTTGACTCCTAGGATTGTTACACCATCTTCAGAATATAACATGCCTAAATCTTTAATTTTATTTTTATCCACATGGTTACCCTTTCTTAATGGCATTATAACTGTCTAGTCTTCATTAATCTTGAGACCTGAAATATGTTTGAATTCATTTAATAATTTTAATATTTCTTTTATACTTTTATAATCATTTATAAACAATGTTGTGTCATCTGCGTATTGTATTATTTTACTCTCTACATCATCAATAATTATACCTTTTATGCCTTCTTCAGATCTAATTGCAATCGCTAGTAATTCAGTTCCTTAAACAAACAAGTATGGAGATAATGGGCATCCTTGCCGGACACCTCTTGTAACAGGAAAAAAGGGTGAAGACCATCCATTGTTTGTCACACAACTTGCAATGTTTTTGTTAACAGTTTTTATCATTGATATTGTATTCAAATCAAAATTCATAAATTGTAAAATATTATATATGTAGTCCCATTCTAAATAATCAAACGCTTTTTCAAAATCTACTGCCATTAACATAGTATTTTATTTTTTCTTGCCAGCATATCTTATAAAACTAATTATTTTATTTACATTTTCCCCTATATATCTATTTTTCATGAATGCAGTCTGGTCTTCATGAATCAACTCTGGCAGAATGCTTTTTATTCTATTAGATAAGCTTTTTGTGATAATCTTATAGTCTGTGTTTAATAATGTTAATGGTCTCCAGTTTTTCACATATAACAGATCTTTTCCCTTTTTTGGAAGTAAACTTATTATACCTTGTCTCTGAGTTAGTGAAAATTGGCCAACTTTAAAAGAATATTGAGTAGCTTTTATATAATAATATTTAACATCATTCCAGAAGAATTTATAAAATTCAGCAGTGAGGCCATCACTGACTGGGGATTTACCATTTTTCATATTTTTTAAGCTGTTTAGCAGTTCATGTTCCTCTATTTCTTTCGCCCAGTCTGTATTAATTTTTGGTATTTTGTCTCTGTATTTTGACAAGGAGGTATTTAATAGACTTGTATTACTTTTGTTAGATGTATAAAGATGACTGAAGAAGTTTTCTTGTGTTTTCAATATTTCTTTAGGTCCACATATTATTTTACCATTAACATTTAATTTATTTATAACTTTCCGGTTATAATTGCGCTTCTCTAAATTAAGGAAGTATTTAGTAGGTTTTTCCCCTTCTTCGAACCATCTAACTTTGCTTCTTAATATGGCTCCTCGTGTTTTTTCTTCCATCAGTTTCTCTAAATCACATCTGACAGATTCTAGTCTATTGTTATTAGCCACTGAGATATCTAAATTTTGTAATCTTTTTATTTCTGTTTCTAATTCAGCTATTTTACATTTATTTTTATTTTTTACATAGGAGGAATAGCTAATTGTTGTTCCTTTAATGACCATTTTTATAGTACCCATAGTCAAGATTAGATTAGATTCCTCATTATCTTTGACAGTATTTTCTATGCATTGTTTAATAATTTTCACATAATTTTGATCCTGTAATAATGAGTTGTTGAACTTCCAAAAACCTGGTCCTCTGACATGATGATGACCTTTTATACTCAGGGTTATACCTTTGTGATCAGTTTTGTAACCTGGAACAATATCTACCGATTGTATGAAACCTAATAATCCTAATGATATTAAAAAATAATCTATTCTGCTGGCTGTCCAAGTTGGATTATTACGTGACCATGTATATTTCTGGAGTTCAGGATTACAGTGTCGCCAAATATCAACTATGTCTAGATCTTCCATCCATTCGTTAATCTGTTTTCGAGTGTGATTATTATGGCCATTATTTTTATGTCCACCATGTCGATCGACTGATGGTTCTAAAACAATATTCCAGTCACCCCCAATAATTATTTTTTCATTAGATGCATCGTCTATCTGAGTGGATAAATTGTTAAAGAATATCTGGTCTGATGTATTTGGTGCATAAATATTGCATAGTGTTAACCTGTTACCGTTTATTGTTATGTCTAAGATAATAAATCTCCCATTGTCATCTGTGTATATGTTATGAATATCATGTGTTACATAGTTTTTAATTAATACTGCCACTCCTCTTGAGTTACAGCTTCCACTGTTAATAATCAAATTGTGCCCCCACTCAGAGCCCCACCTGTTAAAATCCTCAGGCACACTATGAGTTTCCTGTAACATTATTATATCATATTTTTACCTTGCAACCAATGGAACAATTCCCTTCTTTTTTTATATCCATGTATGCCTCTAACATTTAATGAAAATATATTTATCTGAGACGTGAAATTTTAAAGTGAAAAAAAAAATCTGTTATATCTGGAATCAAATATTTAACTAACTGTGTGGTATTACACAGCTTAACCAATGACTTTGTTACATTGTGAATGTGAGAAATTCCAATATTGACAGTACAAAAACAAAGCAGCATACAAACATTAAACTTAAAACACAATACACAGACAAACAACATAGATAAGCAATAAGAAATCACTATTAACTTCCTAGCTCCAGCAGGTAGTAAGTGCTGCTGCTGGGTGAGGCAGAAAGAGTACCTGTATTGTAACATGGCTTATAAAGATGATGGTTACTCGAAGGTGTGACAGATGCTTTTGCGCCTCCTACCTCTTAAATTATATGGACAAAATTTATGTATCAGTATGGTTCCACTTAATAAGATAACATCGATAACTACTATTACTAGGACTCACAAATGTCCTAAAGAGTGCACATGCAGGAAATATGACGAAAGCTTAACTAATAAATATACTATAGTGAAAAGACCCAATTGAACATCTTATTCAAACAGAGTATTCAAAATTCATCATGTGACATATATTTTGCCTTTCTATAGGCACTGATGTTAACCAGTCTGTCCAGAAACACGTACAATATTACCGGTACTATACAGTACACAACATGATCACATTAATTATCTAGATAATGAATTAAGACTTCATGGTACATCTGAACAGTATCAAATATTTTTACTGCAAAGCAGATAGTTAACAATAACATAGTCATTCAAAATGATGTTATTATATTAATCTTGTGTATCTAGTCATTTTCTATTTAACCCAGAGTTCATTATTTTTGGTAAATATTTTAGAATGTATGTATATATTTTAATAAAACCAATTTATTAATAAGCAGAATGTGCACTATACAATGTAGGGAAATAATACTTTAGAAGAAAGAACAATAGTGTACTGTTAGTTGACAGATTATATGACAAAATAATTTCTACACAACCAAATGTAATAATATCGTATATTTCAGTAATGGTAATATTTTAATATGTGGTAATTAGGTATAAAGTGTTTAAACTCAAATTTAAATGAAACACCAGTACCTTAATGCATCAACTAAAGCCTATTAAACTGTCCATAGACAGACTTTGCTAAGGGGTTCTAGACCAGTTTTAGCGGCCTTGGTCCCCTGTTTTTTTCGGCCCAGGGGACCTGTTTTAGGTTTTGTTATTAGTCCTCCGGAGCATGAGCCCTCCTATACCTTGATTACCCCCTACATGACACTTTTTACAATAAGGCAATAACAAAAGACATTCCCATATATTGTTTAAAGGATCATATTGTACAAAATTGTTTTTATAACATTCAGTTGCAGGTCCTATTTTAATCTCACTTCCTCCGTGGTACATCTTTCACTTTTGAAGAAAGAGAAACCCGGTAACACGACCACTCGCTCTCCCGGCAAGTCGGCAGCTATCCGATCCAAGCCGAGCATTGTCAATACACTTGTTGGGCTAAGGCAAAAAAAAATCAAAGGTATTATTCTCAGGCAACGCCCGCGTCAAATTTAACCCCCCCCCCCCCCCCCCCGCATCAAAAGTTTTTATTATGATTTTTACCATTCAAGAAGATAAATAATACAATTTATATTGTGCTTTTACCTGTTTAGAAAACAAATTCGTTATTTTCATGCTTTTCCCTGATCATATGGCATTTTTATCGAATATACAAATAAAAGGCAAAAATATTATACCGCCCGCCCGCACTGATTTAAGAAAAAAGTTCCTGAGAACCATACCTTTTTATTTTTTGGCCTAATATGAGAATTTTTTCTTGTCGCGCATTAGAATCGGTGTTTGGTACTTCTTTATCATGTCAATGAAATTACGACAAACCGAGCCACAAAGTCGGCCACTTCATATTATGAACTAGGGAATAACTTTTGTCAGATATATCAGTCATCATGCTGTCGCGTTTTCTTTATCAAGAAATCCCGCCAAATGACGAACGTGGAGTTAATAAGTTCGGCTAGTTTCTGGGAATTAAGTAAATCGGGGTAATTTGCACGAAACAACGGATAAATATCAAATTTCTTTGCCGGCCGACTCCATGTCCCGAGTTTTTTGTTCGGCCTTTCCTACACCTTTAAGCAAGATCTCCGTTCAAGGGGTTTTCTGAACAGGTGACGCAGAGTATATTTCTACGAACTTGGAAATAGAATACTAAACGCTTTATACCAAAAACCACGCCTGATTTTGAGTCCTGTGCCTTTTTCTGCCCTGTATACTGTATGTGGGAGTTCTAAATAAAATGAAATGATACTCCATGCACTTGTTCAACTGTGATAGGGTGTTACGCCTCTATTTCTAATACCCCCCCCCCCCCGATGTCCTGTTAGTAATTGTGTCAGCGAGACTTGACTTTAGTTGTATCAAATAAATTATATACCGTGGCTGTATTTTGTTCTCAAAGGTGTCAAATTCGCGATAAATTATATATAATATCTATATAATAAATAAATTATACGATCAAACTATACACCATAGAAAATCATCGATTGTGCTCTGGCGGTCATATTGGTTTCATTAGGTAAGAATTCGTAGGCCTGGAGCCCTTAAAGTCACCAAACATCCTTGTTAACTGGAGTAACTGAAACATTTTCTCTTTGAGATATTGCGCGCTAAAGAAAATTACTAATTGTATTATGGCTGCCAAATTGTTTTTTGGGTGGGTCTGCTACTCGATAGGGCTCTTCGTAATAGACAGCAATCATCAGTGTGAATTTAATAAAGGTTATGTATTTTTTCTCTCTGAAATGCGCGCGCAAAAGAAAATTACTAATTGTATTAAGGCAGCCATATTTTTTTGCGTGGGTCTGTTATTCGATAGGGCTCTACGTAATTGGCACCAATCATCAATGTGAATTTAAGAACGATTATGTTTTTTCTCTTTGAGATGTGCGCGCGAAAGAAAATAACTAATTGTGTTATAGCTGCCGTATTTTTTTTTTGATGGGTCTGTTATTCGATAGGGCTCTACGTAGTAGGCACCAATCATCAATGCGAAGTTAAGAACGATTATGTATTTTCTCTTTGTAATGTGCGCGCGAACGAAATTACTAATTGTGTTATGGCTTTGGATGGGTCTGTTATTCGATAGGGCTTCACGTAGTAAGCACCAGTCATCAATGTGAATTTAAGAACGATCAAGTATATTTTATTTGAGATATTTCGCCGAAAGCTAATCACCTACTGTGCCCTGACGGCCACATTATGATTATAAAAGCTGGAACTTTAATAATGATCAATAAACCCTATGAATTTGAGAAATATCAAGCGTGTTTCAATTCATTTTAGATAATGCGCACAAAAGAAATATAACAGACGGACGGATGTGCAAGCTGATCACTTTAAGGAGCATCGAAAGAATTAAGAAAAAATGTAATAACGAATCGGTAGCTTAATTGAGAACTGAGCTACATGCAGACATAGGAATAAGAGCCAGGGATATAAAACTTCAGATTGCCAAACAGATGTCGACATTGTAAGGATTTGGGACACCAAGTACGGAGTATCTCATACAAGCAGAGTTTACTGCGTCTGGGTCGCCTTACAAAACGTCACTAAGTAAGACATACGTCAACTATACGCCCATCATAAATTCTAGTAAATACCCTGTTGCAACTACAGGAAACTCACATTAATCTTCATTATATTTTCAGATATAGCATTCACCAGCATGTCCCGTTCAGCAATTCTAGGTAATAACATACAAACAAAATATATAACATAACTCAACGGTAGGACATGAATTCTTTCAAATGACAGCCATAAATGCTAAGAAATCAGTTACTTGATATTTGAAGTAAACACTCTCAGGGCATGGATATTTTTGAAGCAGTGTGAAGTCCTTGAGCGACAGACCGCGTGATTAAGCTGAGGTGCTGGAGGAGTGAAGTACTTCTCGTGTATTGCTGGTCGTGGAAATGACATTTTACATTGATTTTCTTCCTGTATTTGTTAGCAGTAAGCCCAAATTTCATATATTAATGCATGTTTGTTCTCCTGTGAGTCTGTCAGTGCACGATATATTAAACGTGTAGCTGACATCGATATGTGCCATTCTGAATTGAACTGTGCAGCTGTAATTCTGGATTTAATCATTTCTAAACTTTAAAGTTTAATTCATGTTTATATTTCTTCTTCGAGAATCTTTACTTTATGTTCAATATTCTGTGCGCAATATAACATTAAAACCACTCCCATGACGTTATCAAGAGCCCAAAGACCAAAACCTCACATGTGACATTATCTGTATGATTATACTATAAAGGCAACATAAATTAAAGTAAATAATATGTTTAAGTTGTTTATCTACGGTGAATTTATATAGTATATGAGTACTTTAGACATGAATTCTCAACAATGTTTATAACAATTTATAAATTTTGAAATGTTTCTTCGAGACATAAAAGTCCTTTTTTTTCAACAGTTTGCTGTTATTCCATGACTGCTAAGATTGCCATGCTGAGGATTCACTATTTTATCCTTGACAGTTTTGAACAAATAGTTCAAATTACTGATTTTTCCACTTCTTCGATATTACGCTGAACTTACTATAATGACTACTGTTATGGAACCTGATAACAGATCACGTTATCGTTATGAGCACAAATTTTGTTACGGAGTTAAAAAATCAGATTTCGCAACACTAGACAGCGTGAAATGTCTAGGGGAATGACAAAAATAAGTCAGCGGTTGTTTTGTTAATAAATAATTATAATTCATTCCTAGAACAATCCTTCTATTACAATACACTAACTAAGTCAATGCAATTACACAGTATAGCAATAAAAATGTACAGTACCAGAGTGTCCGGATCCTAGGCTTTGATTTCTGGATACCACCACTGTCATAGCTCAACAAGAGTGCTTTTACACCAATAATCAACGTAAATAGTAATAATCCAAAGGCGAAATTGAGACAGTCCGTATTGAATCTGTATTAAGTCGTTAAATATCTGACACCACTGCAATTATCGGTAAGGTTCCCATAACAACGAACTATGCCTGCGCTTCACGAATCAGAATGTCAACAGACACTTGTAACACTCCTGCACACAACAAAACAGACACCTGTAACACTACTGGAAGCTGAAGCAGACAGAGTCATCATAAATTATATAAAATGCTGCCTATCCACAGAAATGAAACGACCATACTTCATAAGTTTCCCCATAAATGAATTATTTGTGTACAATAAGGTCAAAACATGCATTGAAGACTGCAAAGGACTCTATGTCTCAGAACTGTCTCATCGATAACAGCTTTTCCTTTCGATGGATGGTAAAAATTAAAATAATCTGTGTTGAAGCATGTTTTTAAGTACAATGTTGATAAAAAAAGAATGTTCTGACCACAGTATAGTTTCAGAAAGTGTATAGTTAAATACATAAATTTGAGAAATCTCACTGAAACATTGAAACAATCCTCTCATTTTCCAGAGGGACTCATAAACCCGGAATATATCAGTTGATGACCATGTATATTTAACTTAAATCAAATAATTAGAGTTTCAAGTGACTTAGGCCTTTGGATACTTTACCCACTATTCATTTAAATTGTTAAAACGAAAAAAACGTATACAATTGTCTTAAATTGACAACCGCACAGTATCCAGCTTTGATCCCTGGCAGTGCTTCAAAGCATCTGATATCCAATTATGACTTTGTTAGGCGACTAGATTTCATTAAGTAATTATTGAATTTGTGATTGTACCCCTTTGTAAAATAAAAAAAAAACCTACAAGTTTGCTTATATGTAAATAAAAAATCTGTTCACATGACACAACTTTATGAACAATTAGTTATGTGCATGCAAATATACTTGTGCATCGTCTCCTGAGGTCGAGCAAATATACTTTTATTCCTGTCAGTTTACTCCAACAGTATTTATACTCACATCTACAAAGCTGTTTACATGACACAGTATACTTACATAAGTAAATTAACTGAGGTCTTTTTCATACTCACCATGAGTAAATGTCTGCATATGAATGGGGCTTAAGATGCTTTATATAATTTAAATCGACCATTGTATATCATTTTAAATTCATACATTCATAAAAGTAATATATAATCTGTTTGTACATTTCACAATTAAAGAACACAGTTTCCCTACTGAAGACAATGAAGGGCAAGACGAATATTATTTTATGAAATATCACAGTTTGAAATATAATACGTGCAAAGTTAGATTTTTGTTAAATATACAGATCACATTTACATTTTGCGAGGCGTCTAGCACACCAACTATGAGACGATAAACTTACACAGAAGAAAATTTCAAGGGAATTTTGGAACTGTACGAACGTTGAATCAAGATATTTCGTTTTCGATTTTGAAGGGAACCTGAGGTCTTTAATGTGCTGGTGCCGTGTGTTTACAGCAAAAGTGTATCGGATGCTGCACAAGTGTATGTTTCTCGAGTTTACTCAGCCTGCAAGAAGCTACGTCCCTAGATGACACGAATACTGAAATGTATTTGATCGATTCTCTTGTTATTCACATATCATATTTATATAATTCATTTTAATCATATGGTTATATTTCCTTCATACTCGGATGCTGGCAACCGTAGACCGATAGGAAGGCCAATATGAAGACACAATTAAAATATTTCCTTATGTATTCACCGAAACGACCATGTTGGTTATCAAACTTCCTTATTTTTAACTTTACTAAAAACTACTTGTTTGCAATCAGCAAGCCATCACTGGAAAGTTACCCCAGATGCCCACAACTATGTGATAATGGTGGATCGGCTCTGGAGTATGCGACCTTGGAATTAGATCAAGATCAAAATAAATACCTGGTTCAGATCTGTCACTTAAGATTAGTATTGGGCATAGGGGTTACTTTTTGATGATTGAAAGTCTTATTTAAGATCTAGCATAACAGGAAGAAAAATTGCGATCGATCGTTAATCAATCTGGGGGACCACCTAAGTCCACCCAAGAAAACAGTTCGACCCAAATATTAAGAAAGAACTAAACTCGTTAACAGCTATAAGCCCATACAAAAAGGGAGCATGAAATTACTCGCGCAATAAGTTGTGGCCTACTTATCCATTTCATCCTGGCGGCCGGGCGCGTTTGATCTCAGTACTTTAGGGGCCGATATCATCCGTAATAACTGCTGATATCATGCGCGGTCGCTTGATTTTTTATGATATTTTATGATAATCAAAATCAATATATCTTTCAAAAGTCAACCGTGGGAACTTTATTATTATGCAAACGAACCGAGCTGACGGGCTTTTAACAAACCTGATCAAGACATTCTTTTTCAGTTTTTTTCAGTTCTTTTATAATATTGACAGTTACCCGTATATATTTGGTACAGCTACCATTTTTTTACTATCTTGGTATTTGGCTTATAGAAATTTCCAAGCTAAATAGACTAACCAGGAAGGATATCATCAGTTTACTATATATTGATGGTTGCATGTAGAGATGCTTGTCATCTGTAGATGGAGATTTTCAGAAGCAAACTAGAAATCTACATTCTAAGGAATGCAAGCCTCCGCAAAGCCTCTTCTAGTTTATTAAGGTGTCTTGGATGCTTGAAAGAAATTCAGCATATATACCTAGAGGATGAAAACATTGTTTACATAGACATAAAATGTCTCAATTTAGGTTCGTCCTTCTTTTTATAACACATTCTATAGGGCATATCCTGCCAAGCATTCGATTACTGAGATGCTCTGCGTGAGGGACTAAATTGTTGCTTTTGCTACAAATGACAATTTTCAATGTTAGAATCTTTTAAATATTCACCTGATATTTTTTAAATAAAAAAGTTTTTTTTTGGGGGGGGCACACATATTTTCTTAAAGATCCGCCATTTCTAGGGACTTTGAAACATAAAAAAACATTACCATTATATTTTTTAAACGGATATGGATTCTATTAACAAACTAGGTTCTGCAGTCGGAGCCTAAAATCTCCAACAGTATCTCCTTATCCGTCATGTGTTTAAGTGTACACCTTTCATGTTTCACCTGGCGAATGGCTGAACAAATGCATACGAATGGGCGGCTTTTACATGGATACAAAGGAAATCGTCTTTGTGAATATGGTATATAAGAAAAAAATATTATGCTGATCGGGCAAATGATTGACGCGGATGATGTGGATTCGACTACAGTCCCTGCGAAAAGCAAAGGATAAAAATTATGTGAAATTCAGTCCCTACCAGCTCATAACAAACTTTTTATCATTGTCACACATCAAAAGATGTGAACGACCAGGTTCTTTTAAAAGTCAAACCTACTGGCTGAAACACTCACATAACTACACTCCAAAACTGAATAAGACATATGTTTCCAAAACAAATCAATATATTAAAGAAAGAAGACACTTTCATTCTCTTAAGAGGCGCCCCATGGGTACAAGCACTGATGAATACTAACCTCCGATAATCAACACAGAAATAAGCACCAAGTCCGTTAGACACACTACAAAGAGCAGTCCCTTTGTTTACACTTCTCCTGATCACATGACACACCTGACATTTGAATACTGCGCTGCCCGGCTTACCGTTTAGACATCATAAAGATATAAGATATCATTTATCAGCTGTGTAGACTTTTGATGCACGCAGACCTGTCCCTGGCCTGCAGGTATCGTCATGCTATACAATCCTGGCACGCTGATCGGGCAAATATGTCGAACATCCCCTTCATCACGACTTATATTTGCCTGCTGACGTCATAAGCTCTTAGCGTCCTCTGGCCAATCACCACTCACTATTATGCCGACTGCCAATTATTACATGAATCTTAATACGGACACGCCTCCAGAGATAAAACCCTGATAAATCCAAACCAAAGTCTACAACAAACAATTGTTAATATTGAGACGGCCAAACGGAGACGGCTCCGACGGAATTAAACTGTACAGGAATTAACATCAAACGAGACAGGCATGCTCTCTAACCAAATTTCTCACGCTTATATCTAAATATGATACTCCATATAAATGTACAATAAATTATCAAAACAATCATCTGATTATACTCCCTACTTCAACATGCTATACAATATCTAAGTCATATTTGACAATCATACAGAACCGTGGGATTCCACGAGTGCATCTAGTAAGTTATTAATATTCGGTGATGAACACAGATCAGTGTCATCGGATAGTTACTTGTGGGAAATAAAATCTCAATTTTAACCTATAATCGTGTTCATAGGGATTCTGTGAAGGCAAAGCTATTCTTGTACTTAACTGACCGGCCACTGGGATAGCGACACCTGCAAGCCTAATGGCAGCTGGATCTCAAAATGTTTTAGCGAACTGGCGACCGCTTTCAAAGACCCATATACAAGTACCAATTTATACAGTGAAAATAGCTACTAATGAAATGGTTCAGAACATTAATTTTTAAATATAGTTCTTACAAAAGAGAATTAATGAGAAGAATATGACGTCATAGATTCTCACAGCACCCTATGTCCCTGAGTTGAAGAGTACAAGTTGATGTAAATGCCCCCTTCTTCAGAGCCATATCTTCAGACAAAATTCAGTGCAGGCAACCCCCCTTTTAATGGATACAGCTGCTCCATATATACATGAAATCTTGGATTTGTAGTTAGCACTCGGTGACGGCAGCCGGAATTACTTGTCTCAATTATCAATCTTTAAAATCAAATTTTGTTACATTTCAAGGAAACAATACCTGTTTACATTTCTTGTCGCATGCTAACAAAACATTACAGATTTCGTGAAATTTTTGCCACCAAAACACCCCCAATTCTATATTTGAATTGACACAAATCTTGTAAAACATATTTGAACGGACTTCATTACCCACTTCATTACATTTATACCTACGCCGCTGGTGTATTTAGGAGCCCCGGTGCATTGTGTGTGTGTGTGTGTGGGGGGGGGGGGCAGATAATTGACTCCAACAAACCTAACAAGCAGAGTCTTATTCTTTGCGAGTCTGATTCTGCGCAGTGTGATAACAAGCAGTGATTGATGACTTTCAGGTGTTCTCGGGGTCAAGTGAAGGTTATCAACATGGCTTTAAGGAGAAAATGAAATCGACATTGCCAGTTTAGGAGGAACAGATAAATCCAGCTGTGTCACTGAAATTTACAAGTTCTGAGGTTGAAATCAACACGCAGGTATGATGGCTCCGGTTATGATTTCATCACCAGTTCACCACCTACGCTGGAGGATATGAAAGCGGATTCATTTCGCAGAAAAACAGATTCAAATATTTAAACATAAAACTTTCTTCGAGTTAGAAAACACATTCTCATTGTGTCACATCTACGAGCAAAAGGAGACACCTCACTTCGAGACTCTGCACCTTGTTTTGACCTTTTTAGAATCAAAACAGCTGAAAGCATTTTTTTTCTTGAGTGCAAAAACATGTCAGGTTGGTAGGTCCTAAGATAGTGAAACAAACACGTGTCGCTATTTTCACGGAGTCAGATAACACCTACATATCCCATACACACGTCTTCAAAGACAGCAAAATGATGCCTAATGGCCTGAGGGCTTAAGAGGAGCAGAGCTCTCGGAAGATGCGTTCATTGTGTGCACTGAAATATAATATAACAAACAAATGCGTGACAACTTGTTTAAGGCAGAAAACACTCTCCCGCCTATACAGTGACATGGTAAAAGAGACCTCCTGACAATAGTACATATGTTCGCCCAGCTGGGATCAACATTAAACATTCAGAACAGCTAATGGGTCATTCCAGACGACGTATTTTCGGGTAGCAACTTTTGTATAAACATGAGGCATCACTCGTTAAGCTTATGTTTATTTTACTATAATAACAAAGTACTTCTGAACAGGATTAGACGTCTTGCCATGCTATGTACTCTTTGGCTTTTCAGATACTGATACTTCAAAATGGAAAGAACATAAAATCATTTCCACTACAGGTTACGGACAAGAGAACCTGCGTGCTGCACATAAGCAATGCTTGCTAACACTTGCACTTTTATTGACAGATAAGGCTGGTGTCCAATGGCGTAGAATTTTTTTTTTCATTGGGGGGTATGATTGGCGCAATAGCGGCAATATTCGTGCTTGCTCGAACAGGGGGGAGTCTGAGGGTGGATGTGCCTACCTCAAAAGCTGGAAGTTTTTTAAGTGAATTGGTGCAACTTGATGAATACTTCAAGTAAAATTTTGATTAAAATAAAATAACGAATTACCACTGAATATGACAAATTTGTAGGATAATAAATGCTTACCGTATATGATTTTAAAATATCTTGGGAACTTGGGCTTTAATAATTATACTGGAAGTGAGAATTTTTTAGTTTTTGACTTTTTTTACTGAGCTAACTTTCAGAAATGCTTAGCAATAACGGGCACAATTCACAACATTAAAATGTTAACTTCAGATCCAGTCACTTGCTACTGAGATTTCATTTAGACAAACATTTCAAGGACCTTTTAATTGTAATTATTAGTTCATTGCATAAAGAAGTTCAAATTTCGTAATAAAAGTCATACTGATCGCCAAGAAACTTAATATATTCAGAGGAATAACTTCAACATTTTCACAACACTGATTATGCCACCATTATGTTTTACCCACTGTTTTATTAAACAAATGTTTTAAATTGAAAAAGGTAATACCAGAGAAAAGTTCATTCAAACGTGTTGTTGTCAGAAGGAATGATAGCCCCGTTTCTTAATTGCGACATATCGATATTATAAGTCCCATGGACAGTGAAATATCACACTTAAACTAATATTTCTCAGCAATCCTGAAAGTTAGTGTGCTTACTGATCAGTCATATTGTTGGTTACCAAATATTGGTGGCACCTACAGTCGCTGTAATGTTAGGAAAAAGTTGCTTCCCATTGGATATAAATTTGACGTGTGTCACAGATAAATAAAATCTCATTTACCTATAAATCTGTATACTTTTGTCTGAAAATTTATACTTAACATTTCTCAGCAATGCTCGCAAAGATGAAGATCAACACGTCGCATCTACTACAACTTGATGTTTGCATATTTTATTGTTGTTTTCAACGCTTTGAGATACTGAAGGTTGCGTCAAAGCAAATCAAATAAATAGTTTCAAGTTATCAGAAATATCCAAGTAATCAAAACGGCTTTTGTTGCTCAGGGGTAGAGCGCAGGACTCAAAGCGGGGAGATCGTGAGTTCGAATCTCAGCCGAGGCGGTGAGGTTTTTTTTTTAAAGTGGATTCCCACCCAGGCTTAATAGGGAGACTGTGCCCAATAATCATATTTCACTCACAAACGAATGCGCCTTTCAGGGGTTCCTCGGTGTTTTGACCCAGCAAACGGGATGACACACACCCAGGACCCACAGGAGTGGTACATCGACCCTGGTTGACACCAGGATAACCGGGTATAAGCCCCTGTCACGTAGTCCGAAACCGAAATGGAAGTCTGTAGATTATCGCAGTGATCGTTAAGGAAGCATTTTAAAAATGGAGCGGTTACATTCAACATAAAAAATAAAAATATGAATATTTGCCTGTCCATGCCTGATAAACATAAAGTTAGTTTTTTCTTATATGTGCTTATGCATTTGCAGGCATACTTGCAAAAAGTCGCCCAAACGGCAAATAGTTTTCAAGAATAACAGATGCGTGAAGGTAGGAGTTACAATATATCGCCAATAATGCTAGAATGTGATATGATTCAATATATACTTAAATATCAGAAGGTCATGCCATCTTTATGTGTGTGTTTTATTTCATTTTTAATACTTGGGATTATTATGGTTATTTGTTGAATTTCAAGTCGGGTGACCAATTATCGATACTTTATCGATATTTAAACACAGAGAAATTCATTATTTTTAATAGGGAAATATGAAACAAAAAGCATAATATATGTTAAATTAAATATGTTATTTACACGTAATAATGTTCTTCTTTAAAAGTAAGTCAACAGATATATACCTATCAAACCTAAAAATGCTTCGATTTGACATATACACAACATGATTTGACATGTAAGTAACTGATGTCAATGTACACAGCCCATCATTGTGAAAATGTGACTTCTTGTAGATACAAAATAAGAGAACAGAAGTGCATAGCTTAGCCCATTGGTACCAGATTATTCCTATGCTATCCAAATAATTTTGTCACAAAAATTATGCTATTTCTCATTTTTGGTAAACCATTTAGACACTGCAAAACATTTCTAGTGTAAAGATTTTTCACAACACTTCCTCATATCATCTTTGAAATCTCATTAGAAAACCCATTTGAATTATAGGCAATTAATGTTAGATTTTCAGTTTGTTCATTCATTCTTCCAGTTCCAGCAGATGAATATTTTTGCAGTTTTATATATTGAGTCATTTTTTTTTAAATTTGTTTAATTCATATAGGAAGAAATATACTACACTTATTATGTATAAGCATTTTGTCTCTACTTATTATCTTGTCAAGCATGAGATCTTTTATGTTTGCTTATTAGATGATGGGTTTACAATTTGTCTATGATAATGATCACTGGCATGCAAAGGATTTACAGATTTACGAAATAAGTGATTTTGTTCTTTGATTTAGTTCAGGCACAGGCGCTTTTAAGCCAAAGGTGAACAACTCTGGTTCACTAATGTAGTAACTAACTGATTTATGTTTCTTTCAGCATATCTTTGGGTTTTCCTCTTCTACTTTTTTTTAAATCAAAGCATTTTGGTAGCAAAAACAGAAGACATGCCATTTCAATTATTAATTCTGTGGCAGGGTTCAAAAATGTGAAAATCCTGATTTTATCCCACACACAGTAAAACATTGAGGGTATAATGCAATGAGCCATACTCTCCTTGTCAAATATTGGGGAGGGGGGTCATATACCCCCCCCCCCCGCCCCGGGGTCTACTCCTATGTTGGTGTCCCTTTATCTGAAATATGGCCTATATCTTTATAGAAATATGGCCCTTTTAGGCCGCGACTTGATTTTCCCAGCTAAATAAGTTTCTTAATCAACAAATTTACCTTTAATGTCATAAGAAAAGTTTAAATTTATTTTCTGCAATAAGGTCCTTATTTGTACATACAAACCTACAATATAACCTAAACACCAACATTTACAGAATATATCCCAGTTCTAGTGACAGTAACTTAGCAGAAACATGGTAACAGAGCGGACGCATCAATATTTTCACTAAGTTACTGATAAAGTCGTGCATGCAGAACCCAATCAGGGGCGGATAAAGGGTTTAAGAAAAGAGGGCGCAGGAGGGGAGGGAACCGCCCCCTTGGTTTAGAACCATTTTGAAAATATAGGCTATAATGGCGCAAACTGGGGCATTTCCAGTGCATCATGATGCATATCTACTACAGGTAACATTTCCGTACACTAAGTTACCGGCCTCCACCTCTAAAATTTAAAAAAAAGTCGGAAATTGTTAACTTAATCGATAAAACATGTAATAAAACTGTAATAGTGAGGAGGGGTTTCTGAAATGTACCAGTCCTAATACTATACCTGTACCTCACTTAGCACGAAGACCCGTATCTATCCGTCTGCTAGGTTACCAAAATTTTTCTACTCTGTTACACTGAAAAAGTAACACTGCAGACGGTGACATAGTAGACATTTTTTTTCAAAATAGGTCTATCATTGTCCATTGGATTCCTGGTAGGCCCATTTACCACCCACCAGTCCTCAATTACAAAAAATCGCACTTTTCTTAAGTAAGCTTTACAAGATAATTCCACCTTCATAAAGGTAAGAACACCAGTAACTTTGCGGACGTTGAATTAAGGTACTATCTTCTTATCTTGTACAAGTCCTTCAGGAACTTCTGCATTCAGAACAAAAATGTAGCTTTCACGGGTCTTTCCATTCATAAACACTTCAGGCGCCACCTGGTGACTTTCCATCGTAATAGCAGGTACCCTGGCGGGTTTTATGGAACTAAAAAGTCAGGGTAACGTAGTGGACATTACCCATGGGCGACAAAGAGTTGCTTTCACAGGGGACACTGTAATCTTCCCAGGAAAGGTCAACACAATACTGGTATACCATTTTTTGCACGTTAGGAACCCCTGTAAATAATTTTGCGGTTGTCGGGACATTAACTTAGTGGACATTTTAGAGGCAAATTTCACATATCGTTTGCTGTAAAACTTAATCCATATTATGCATTTTTTGAAAATGTTCACCATTTGTTTTGAATGACCCTAATACATTTGTTATGGGTTTATAACTGAAATGGGATTTCTCAGTCATTAAATCCGTCATCGTAATGAATTTAGCTGGTATAAACGTTTAATTTAAAGTATACGTCCGTCACTAGACCCTGTGATAATCACATACAGGCTCGGTTTTCTACCTTTACGGGCCTAGCACACAGGGCTTCGTCTAGTCCAGACTGTTCAATACATAAACCCGATTAATCTGGCGCTTCTCTCACTGCTTATTTGTATCACTACCTTCTTGTAGGAAAATATTGCACCAG
The DNA here is from genome assembly GCA_026874595.1 of Sipunculus nudus. NCBI lineage: Eukaryota > Metazoa > Annelida > Sipuncula > Golfingiida > Sipunculidae > Sipunculus > Sipunculus nudus. Next base: position 32,345,771 of record CM049306.1, on the reverse strand, counting down.
ACGGCCCAGATGTTAGGATTGTCAATCCAATTTGAACATATACCAGGGTTATATGTAAACAGCACGTGACCAGCATTTAACGCAGATACTAGAGCAAGATGGGTGCTATATCCGGGTGGATTTACACTTGGTATACAATCCAACATCAGGCCTACCACAACACTCTTTTTAAAAAGAGTGACTCCTTTTTTAAATTCACTGAAAATGACGCTAATTACTATTTTTTTCTCTTTTGTTCAACATTACTCTTTTTTCTCTCTTTTTTTCAGTAAAAGAGTTCCGATATTAACTATTTCTTTCATGCTATAACAGTCCAGTTAGTACAAGTTGGATACTTCGCAATGTTTATGCGGGCAAATTATGCAAGGCGTGTGTTACAACATGTGGAATATGCCCTATAGGGGCATGAGCACTGTGCATGTTTCTGACTTAGGGTGTTATACATATATACATACCTATAGTATATGAAGCACTTCTTTATTCAGTCTGTGATTGAAAAAATGGGAAATTATCGCTGACTTTACTCTTTTTCGCTCTTTTATTTCAAAGAAAGCTTTTCTTTTTTCCAGAGCACATAGACCAAAAAAGGTTGGGCTCTCAGGTACTTTTTTTAGATATCAGTGCGCGCGGGTGAATTTTTTTTATTTTCCTTTTTTTGTATGTTTATATAAAAATGTCATATTATCAGGGAAAAGCATGATTATAAAAGAATCGTTTTGCTAAAAGGCAAAAACACTACATAAAAAGGAAATCTTATCAAAATTGTATTATTTTATCTTCTTGAAAGAAATGTCAGAGCGGCTGGAGCTCAAAATTGGTAAGTTTTTTTTTCGAAAATTAAAATAAAAATTTTGGAGGCGGGGGGGGGGCATTTACCTTTGGCGGGCCTGAGTATTTATGGGCCGATGGATGCATAATTACCTGTTGGTAGCATATAGCAATATAATATCACCTTAATTTTAGTGCAACCTATAATCCACGGGTAGCCAATCAAGGTATATTCCAGTGTTACGAGGGAAACCTGATTAAAAGAAACATACGAAGTATGAACTTAATTGGTCACGTTTGTTGTGATAACAATAGCTTGTTATCTTTACTTGGGGTTCCAGACATCACCAGTGACTATTGAAAACGTTACCAAAGAGTGTCTATTATTAATATCATGACAATGATTTACAGATTTATATTATCAAGAAAAGTGTCTGTCTGAACTATTTCGTGTCTTATATACCATATTCTGTCCCATTCCCTGTCGATTAATTTTTCAACTGTATAACTAAATATAAAATTGGTCAAAACACATGTCTTCAAGATATATAAATATCAAATCTTAGAAAAAAGAATTATGCTTTAAAACCTTCCTGTCTCGTACAGAAGAGGAAGATCTATGAAAATCTGCAAAAATGAATTAATTAATTGGACAAGTACCAGATCTTGCCTTGTAAATGGGTCCTTATACTGACTGAAAACTGGTGTAAGATCAAAGGAAAGAGTTCACAACAACATACAGCAGAACACAGTAGTTGTATTATCATATTTTTTTCATGTTACATCTGGAAGTTTGTAGCTTCTATGTTTATTTTTTTGGTCAAATTCAATATCATTATCAAAATATCAGATGTGCACGCAAACATTTCGTAAAAAAGAATTAAACTCTTACTTCAAATCCTAAAAGTGCTTGTAGGTACAAAGCCCAATTCCAGTTTTGAGACCTTAAACTAAAATTGGGAATGCAACCCCCTAGGCATAGCAGTTTAATTCATCTCCATTGTGACGCACGAATGATGTTGCCGGCTTCAAGGACAAGACTGCCCACGGAGAGTAATGCATCTGTCTGTAAACAATGTCGTTATTCTGAAAGCCCGACATTACAATATCTGAACGTGCCCGTGTTGTACTTACCGTGTTCTCTACGACATATATGAATCTAAATGTGAGAAAATTACTAGAAACTAATGGCAGCGGTGATATTACTGATGTAACATGAAACAAATTCATACTTTGGATGGCTTCACTTATAAATCGCTAAAAAGCATGCGTTTCGCCCAGTACAAGGCTGCATTCAGAACAGAGTCACTGCATGGAGGCAAGACGTCAACTCAAAAACATGATGGCAGCATTAGTGCAGATCGGTAGACAATGTTTAAATATCATAAGGAGTAAAGCATTCGATGGGCAATTTTTTGCATGTAAATTTAAGCTCCGTCCAGCTGCGCAGTGACCAAAAGTTGCTTCACGGAAAAGTACCAATCGAATTACCTTGTCCTGCACGGAAATATGGCGGCCCCATATATATCGTTACAGACAGAGGAATAATTAGTGTAAATTAAGTTGTTAGACCGTTTACTTTAGCGTACAAAAGCACTAAAGATCTCATTTGTAATAGCTGACCATATGCAAACATTGAAATATTAGCGCTGAACTTTCACGCGTAAACAGTAAAGTTTCGTAACTGTGTGAGCTGTCGACCACGCTCAGGAGCTCCAGACTTGGCGGAAAACATGTATGGCCAGAAATAGTATGAAGGTTTACAAATGTTCACGAAGTTTTCTTATATGTGATTTAATTGCGGCATACTTTGTAAATTTCACGTCATAAATAAAAAATAAAAAGTGGATTCTTGAACGCTGTATTCTATTGCATTCAACAACATTGCGTAGTGGCCTATTGGGAGGCCTTATTTGGGTCAAGTGATTTCACGCAACTTATCACATCCTAAATTCCGTTAAGTACAGTGCTTCACGGAGATGCTTCCCCTGCTAATCGAATACAAAATGTGCTTCACGGGCTGACCGTGCTTCACGAAACCGCCCAATAGATTACGGCTAAAGATAAAGGCTCGGGTAGTTACGCGTTCGTGGTGTACGCCTTAGGATGGTGCTGTAGCGTATTCACGTCTGTTAGAACTACATTTTGTATTTCCATTTTGATATGAAAGATGTTTTGTTCAGCTAGAAACAATAAGCGGATAAAATCACATATTCTAAATACATCGGCCTTTAGTAAACAAGCATGTGAAAATCCTTAGTTCGGATGGCAAAATTAATACGCATGTCATCATCCTGGAGGAAGTCTGTCAAGCTCGGTTGACCAAAGACCTTGGATCGGCGAGTTAACAGTCCTGTTTATCATAAAATTTGTTCAGCCGCGCATGTGATGTGACCAATTCACATAGGCCAATCAAATACATTGTTACAATAGTAAATAGTACACAACAATCAAAACTGTTCAACATGTATCAAACAGGAACTGATGCACCGGACACACACCTGGTTACAAATCTTTATATGATGGGTTACTTTCTCCATAATGTCTCCCGTCGAAATAGTTTAGATTAAAAATGATTTCCCACACATCGTAGACGTTCTGCAAGTAAGTCACATGATTTCTTTTATTTTTTAGTTAATAAATCACGATGTGGCTCGCTCTTTTTCACGCTGAATCAAGTTCTTTGCGCAACCAAGCTTGAGACCTTGCTCCCTGAAACCTCTGGTGAAATATAACGGAAGTCAATGCAGTCAAAGAAATGTGTTGATCCCAAATATTATAAACTTTATTTATGTTACATGGATTGTACAGCTAGTCATAATAACTAAAATGAGGTGCTCTCTATGGCTCGGACGTTGGCGCTCGGTAATCAGTAAGGGTGGAGAAAATCGGAGGACCCGGGAAAACTATCGACCTTGGACGGGTCACAACAACCCACTCCCAAAGCCTTGCCATGAGTATAACCCGGGTCGCCGGCGGAGAGGGTAATCCAGACATCGTAAGGTTTTTGATACAATCTACGCTGCATTTAGTATGAGTTCCATCGAGAGAGGGTAGCCATCTGTAGGTCACATCCGAAATGTAAAATGAAATTCATATTTTTTGCTGTATAATAAATTCTAAATCTTGCAGGATGTGTTCGTATTAGTGCCGATTCTTCAGTTATTTTGGTTTAAAGTAGATCTGCTTATTAAAAGTATATAAACAGGCAAATTAATTTTCCGACACTACTTCCAGCTGAACAAATTACTAAGTTTATCAAATTCTTTCACTCCTCACAATAGCATCAAAAATGATCTTTCTTAACGTCTTGCGACAAACCCATTACCAGTTAAATAAGCAATCGGACAATAGGGTAGACAAACATAAGGTAAAACATAACTCCGCCCTGCTTCGTTGAATATACCGTTTCAGCAACCATTTCAAGACATGCATCATGCATATGACAGGTTTTGTAACATACTAAGTTGCAACAGAATCAGTCCCGTTGAAACTGCAATTATCACTCCTACAGACTTCCCTATGCGTTCACCATTTGTCATCACCTGAAGGTTGAGGTATCCTGATTTGTACGGACAGATGACATTGGATAATTATTGTGATTTATGGTTTCACTAATGATATGGAATCGTGTATTTGACAATCGAGACACTGCTTAATTGGTTCTAATTGGTTTTGTTATTGTCCCGCACGACTCTTGTCAGTATGGGTAAATTGCAGCGTCCTTTCCGGCCGGGGCTTTACATAACGGCAAAGATTTATTGCCTGTAAATGACAGAGATTATGTATTATCCATATAACGTTTTTGTTTTTCTTTATGTATTTTCTGTTCTTTGTACAGAAATTACACGAGGCATTTAACCTGAACTGGTGAGCCCACCTGAGCCCTGACAAAGGTCTTAAGGGGAAATGCCATCCATTCTTGTGCACCAATATCGTGATAAACAGCCAGTAATCCTACCATGAAGATGAGTTAACACAAAAGAATACACATGAATTTACAAACCAAAGTAAAAAATCCATCTCTATGGTAACAAGTCAGTTTTTGTATATCGTCCAGTTACCAATGCGAGCCAGGCTTATATTCTTGTGTTCTGAACTTTAAGTAAGATATAGTGGGAATGACAACGCAAAATTTCTGAATAAGTGTTGTTAGCAAACTCACAAACATTGCTCTTGTTTCTGTTGAATGGCAGCGTATTTGTAGGCCTTCAGGAGTAAAAAATAACGAAAATAGTTAAATCCTCATCGAGCCTTACAGTTCGGTTTCTCGTCATAATCAGGCGAGGCACTCTGACATCTCGATGGACAGTCTTATGTCAGTAGGCCAAAATGGTGTAATGTGTACAGTTTCTCGTTTGTTTGCCTGATCATAGTATTTGTTTTTTCCCTATTTCTACCTTTAAATATGATTATTTCCGAAAAGTAACAAGACGTCTTTAATTAATAGTGTTACGGAACCTTGTATCAACAGATCACGTATGCATGATGAACATAAATTTTGTAATGGAGATAAAAAAAAATCAGATTCTGTAACACTAGGCAGCGTGAAATGTCTAGGGGAATGAATAAAGAAGTCAGTGTTTTTTTTTTTGTTAACAAATAATTATAATTTATTCTTAAAACAATCCTAACATTACAATACACTAAATCAATACAATTTCACAGTATAGCAACAGTACAACAGCAAATCAATACAAGTATATAAATAAAATGTACAGTACCTGAATACCACCACTGTCACAGCGACAACAAGTCCTTTATAACGTACAACCCAGATGAATAGTTCACATAAATCTTCTCAGAAAATAACAGTCCAGTTCATTCATAAAATCAATCCGTTGTAATCCAAAAGTGAAGTTCTTGTTATAATCCCGAAAGCAAACTGAAGACTATATAAGATCCGTCACAAAATGAGAAGTAAATCTATAACTGCCGCACTTGTCGGAAAAGGTCCACAACTTACTTACACTCTTCTGTGTCCGCTGGAATATTTCTCTCCTCTCTCCTGGCTCTAAAACACAGCCCCTTATTTATAACTTTTCACCTCCAGCCGAGAACTTTCCATTCCTCGAACAATCCAGAGAACCCAATAGTACACACGTTACAGGACACATCTAGAACAACGATTGCTGTGTTTCTACATATCAGGGTTCACACGTGGGCCGGCCCGGCTCGGCCAGGCGAGAAATCCCAAGACTAGCATGACCGCTGTGTTTACACGTGGGCTGCACCCGGCCAGCTAGAACAAGGAACGCTGTAGCTTAGCAACGCCCAGGGCTTGAGCCAAACACGAATCAGAAGGTCAACAGCGCACAATGAAAGACTCGTCTGTAACAATAGTTTAATTGTTTATTAAGAAAATTTTCGTTTTTTTTATTTCAATTTATATTTTAAATTGAAAATTTCTTATCACATTGTAAATATATTTACCAATGGACATGAACGTAAGTTTTATTTGTATGTAGATGAAATGTTCGTGATTCCTGTATCGTGCCATGAACTTTTCTTGATTTACCAGATGGGTGATCTCAGTAAATCTGTGCCATTATAAAAAAGTTGCTTACAGTAATGCTTTCTAAATCTGTTGCATATATATCAAAACACACTTTGAAACACGCCTTTTAAATAACTTGCTCAGACTGATTATATTGTTACAGTATATCTGTTAAAACCACATTTCTAACAGCGACTGTTTTATAAAAAAAAAAGAGAGAAATCTGCATTCTTAGGAATGCAAGTCTCCGCCATATGGGGACCCTATTGTGGAATGTTCCCAAAACCGTGTTTGCATTAGCTTATTCGGCACATATTATAATGTTAATAAGTGACCTACCATTTGTGAATATTCCTTCATGACATTCCTGAATCTGGATTTTGTGCCGATCCACACTAATATCTGATCGATTCTTCAACGGCACATATCCGCAAGCCCATTAATATCATGGAATTGCGTTCACACACAGGGGGATGAACGCGTACCCTCCTAGCAGAGGCAGTTGTTATCAATAACTTAGTGAGACGAGACACTACAAAGGGAATTACCGGGCAGTACAAAGGGAAGTTTTTACAGTTTATTTGCTGATGAAAAGGGCCTTCGAGTTATTCAACTTCACGGTGATGAGCCAAAAATCTGTTTTTAATTTTAATATGAAGAGAATAGGCCTGCACAGCTCTGTGCTAGAATTCGCAACCGTCCCCATATAATTCTCTTAATAACGTCTAGGAAGATACTACACTAATAATTAAATTATAAAATCACGGGAACCTGCACAGGCATATTACTGACCTAAACAGGTCAGTTGATAAGCAGACCCAAAGCATTATAGACGTCTTGACCCACAAGCCCGATTATAACAGAACATAGGTAGTTGATATAGAGCGGCTTCATATAATGCGCGGGCGGTAAGACAAAGTTATTATATGCAGCGATGGGCAGTATCTCTTGCTTTGAGAGCATCTCAACATGTCGTTGCCATGTCCGCTGCAGGAGCGAAGCAATCACTTGGTATTATAAGGAATCAATCCTGGCTCATATTGCTCTGTAGATCATCTACGCCAAACTGGGGGAGCATAATTGAAAACGCCCACTTTCTCAGCCAATACTCAAGGCTGGTGGTATATATAAACCAGAGATACAGGTATTTGATATTTCCACAGATGACTCCTTTCAGGTATTCAAGAACCTCACTATTTCTCGAGTTTATAGTGCCTTATTCAATAAGACTTACAACGGGTAGCCTATACGGATTGTTTTTATTATGATTTTTTCAGTTTTTTATAGTCTAGCGAGAGCCTGTTATCCAATCATATTTTATGGTCCTGGAATAGATTGGGAACCATGTTATTATAAGCTAACGCGCTTTGTTAAATATCGATTAAAATACCATATTTATTTTATGATGCTGCCATTAATTTTTTTTATGATTGCGTGGTGCTGGGAGGGCCGTTATAACGTCGGGTAACAGTCATTATTTATAAATACCAAGGGGCGAACACGAACATTATTTCAATTAGGACAGCCCTATTAATTTCCTTTGTGAGTTAAGGTCAAACAAACGAATATCATAAAATTCCACCAATTGCTTGGTTATTAACGATAAGAAATGTGGCGTAAACTCAGCTAATTTGCTGTGACGGTTTCAGAAGGGCGCAGGCGTGCACACTCCCACTACTTCGACGAAAAGATAAAAGACAGAAAATTTATGCTCAATAACGAAAACTGGAGCCTGCCGGATTTTGTGTCAACCGCCTGGTTCATCTTTATATTTTTCATGCCATGTTACGTATAGAGCCAACTAGCTCTCCCCGCCTGTTTTCTTGTGTCATGATGCTGCGGCCTCCTTTTCTAAATATATACGATTCTGTATATACCCCGAACATGGTGAAAGTTACATGTAAACATGTGCAATAAAATGCGTTTTATCTCACTTTAATACTTCATTTTACTCATTCCAAGTTTATCCCCAGTCTTTAGCTGGCATTCCATACATGCGTATGCGGTACGTTGCGTATGCAGCTAGAAAATTGACGCCTATAATTCCATTAATACGTATATGTATGCGGTACGTAAACATATGCAGCAAAATAACGGGCCTATACTATAGAGCTGCATGAGTGGAGAAGTCATCTGCCTGAAGATTACCCTATCACTGACGTCAACCTTTGGAATTTCCCCGTCCGGTACTATACGTATGCGTTTTTAAAGGCCTACCTCCATGAAAAAAAAATAAATGAAATACTACTGAAGGTTTAGTCATTTACATGTATATGTATAAATTATGGTGTAATACGATCAAGCTTTGCGCACTTAACCGTTAAAATTTAAATCGAAAGACCCGTAATCCACCCTACTCAGGGGCCCCAAGCCAAACAGCAGCGTCCTGGCCAAGGCGATTGTGACGTCACAACCAGAACACACCGGGCGGTATTGTTATGGCATCAGTTGAGTTTAACGCGATCTGGGGAAAATATGCCAAAGTACTGCGTCGTCGGGTTGAGCAGTGACATCAAGGGTGATGGTGTGAGCTTTATCATATTTTAGCAAGTGTATAAGCCACATGTTCGTGCCAAATGGACAGGATTTCCTTTACAGAAGAGGCCGAACTGGACCCGGCCGGGCATGATCTGGGAAGGTGATTCCCCAGGTTTGGCCACCGACATGAGGGTGCGGACGGACTTTACCTTTTTAGTCACCTTTGTTGTCACTTTTGACTCAATATCCCGTACATGCGTAGGCTGCTAACTAGGAAATAATGCTGTTTTTCATTTTTACAACTCCTGTATCTCTTAGTCTTCAACTTTGCACCTGTTATTCCCCGACTCGGCCTTGACACGTTGGGAGCTGGCACCACGCAGTCTGCACTGACGCCGTATCCGGATTTCAAGCGACGTGTTATATGACAAACAACATATATAGTTGCTTGTTGCTCGTGTAAATTTAATAATACCAAACTGATCAATCAATCAATTTATTATTAAATGTGTTTGAACGCTTGTAAATGATAAAAACTTTATTTTTTTATTTTTTGGACTTTTTTTACAAGTTTCAAGACACATATGACCAAAGGGGTCACGTAAAGCTCGGTGCATGGTGCCTCAGTAAAGGCATTAACATTGAAGAAACAATTAATAGGATTCTAAAAAAATAAACCCACGTTAAAAATCGTTACTCCTTATTGTTGACAATAATCAAAATAATTCATTATAATATTTCAAATATTTTGAAATTTCAGACAATTAACAATTTAAAAAAATATACCATGCATTTCAGCATATTTTAATTCTGTGCCTAAATAATATAAAAAATATAGGCTTCGGAATGGCTTCCTAACATTAAACGTGTGTGTTGTAAATGGTTTGGGGATATTTCCACTCTGTTTGAACTTTTTTTAAGTTTTATTTTAAGTTTCTGTAATGATCAAATGTTATACTGTTTTAAAAATGAGTATTTGTTGTATAAAATGTGATAAGCAATGTTTTATCCATTTGTTTCATAACACAAAACAAATTCCATGCCAAGTGAGCACACACACACACACACGCATACATATAATTCAAGACGTTTGTTTAAAATGTAATAAGTATGTAAATTTAGTTATGTATACTTGTATATAAAATATGAATATATAACGTGTATACATGTAAATTGGTATATATATATATATATGTGTGTGTGTGTGTAGATATATAAAGATAGACACTTTTAGTATGTATATAACAAAATATCAAATCAATTACCCAGTCAGCCATAAAGAGAACTCCAAATCTGTTTCAGCAGTCTCTCTCCTCCCTTGTTGGTATGGTTTGCCATATTGCACTCAAAGATGTTACACTTGAACCTTCAGATGATACACTGGCTGAAGTATCCAAATATACCTATACACATACTGATCAACCTTACCAAAGACAACATATGGGTAATTTTGTATAATTTTGAATGATAATTTATTGTAAATTTACTTTTCTTCGAATTAAATCTGCTATCATGCAGAGTATTATAACTGGAAAGTATGGCTTCTGGACACATTTTTTGTTTTTCATATAGTACACAATTCTTAAATTGGAGGATACTAAAAGTACCCCTGAAATCAAGATAAACGATTTTACATCAGCCAAAACAAAAACAGAGCAATTATTCTTAAAATCTTGCTTGTATATTTTTATTTGCACAAGTAAAGCCTAGCTGAGGCAGTATGGCAAGAACTTTACCTATAACATTGCCAACATAAAACAGATTAATAATAGCCATGGGGCTTTCCGTCTGGTGGAGTGTTATATACAGAACTGTATCATACATATATACTGTGTATAATTATAATGTCACTGTGTGTGTGATTTTTTTTATAATGAAACACGACTCTTTCATAATTCATTTAAAAATATGAATTTCATGCTTTGTATTATTTATTTCAAATTGATTAAATCTCTCTCTCTCTCTCTCTCTCTCTCTCTCTCTCTCTCTTTATATATATATATATATATATATATATATATATATGTATATATATATTTATATTTATATTTATTGAATTATAAAAGGAATTAGTGTAAATTATATAAATAATCAAATGTATGTATCATTTCCATGATGATGGGTCGGAGGGGGCAGTACTTAAAAATTAGTACCAGTGCTCTTCATCGGGATGGGTATGGTACGTAACAGCTTCATTTCAGACTAGCCCCGTGTGTGGTACTATAAGGTTACATGTATTTATGAGATTAGGCTTGCCAAGTAAAAACTCGCTTTACGAAAAGTATATATAGTAATACTACTGCTAAACAAAAAAAAAAAGCGCTTATCAATGTAAAAACAACCAATTTTGCATTTCTGATTATGAAGCACGTATGTATAAATTATGATAAAAAGAAAGGACCAGCGCTTCATTCATACGACAAAACAAAGTTGCTTATCAGCTGATTTTTGCAGAATCAAAATATGCCACCACGGCGCCAGTCACAACATTGTTGTTATAACAACAACAAACTTTAGGCTATTGCAAAGCGTCGCGAGCGATATTGAACAAACTCGACCAAATCAAGGAATCACTGCCGATAGCCTTGGCCGCCGCTGCAAGCCAACACGCCAACAGGTTTGATTCCAGTGACGAAGTGAACGGCTGTACAAAATCGAGGATGTAGTCTGTGGGAATTTTAAGGGATATTCTCAATCTGGTGATTATTATCAAAATAATGAGATTATTCAGTTATATTATATTTAGAGCAAGAAAATGTAGAGTAGTACAAGATGCCGACGGCCAATGCTATCGGCACGACCGTCGTGCCGATAAGAACAACAATCCGCACGACAGCCTCTCATATAATAATATAAAACCCAACCACTTCTAACAATATGGCTGGTAACAGACACCTCAGCACAACAGAACTATTTAAAAGTTTTAGATGTTGGGTTATTAACGTAAACTTAATACTTGCATAAAGTTACAAGTTAGACACAATCAGTGCACTTGAAAAGCCTTGACCGGGCCTTTTACACGAATGTTCCTTGGCCAGCTGTCATAGTAAGTTTCTTTGTGGTATGTTTATTTCTGTAAATGAGTTCTGTTTTGTATTAATTTCCCCAAAATTATAATTCCTCTGATACTTGAAGTAATTATTTTATGAAAATTTAAAATATATTTAGGGAATATATATGGGAAAACACATGGCTGTCGTGCGGATAAGAAAGCTAATCCGCACGACGGTCGTGCGGATAGACACTACCTGCAGCGGCCGCTGTCTGTGTCACCGACTTCTGTTTCTAACAACGTATACAGGGCCCAGAATTACATGAGGCTAATGTCGAAGTTGCCATAAATCTACAGATCTAAATTTGCCGCTTTATTCTCCTTTAACGTGGCTCAAACATTGTCATCTTACGATGATTCCTCCGCCTCGCTTGAACAGATCGACCCGTCGGCCTTGCTGAAACCACGTGGACGCGCAACCGGGGTTCTGGTTGTGACGTCACACACGTCCCAAGGGCTGTCTCAACTTTTTCAGGGGGCTCCCAGGACTCTGTTCACATATTCGTTCCTATCACGGATAGTAGCTCCCCAATGTCAGTAATTTTTACATCAATTCTATTTGTAGGTTCATACCTTTCATATATGCAAAAACACCCAGAGGGTGGAAGTAGGCCTTTAATCGCTTCCCTGAGAGATCAAAGCGTGCGGCATATGCATGCGTGTATACGCGTTGGAAGCTTAAATATCTTGATTTGTGAAGTTGCTCGATTCGACTAATGGGTGGCGAGCCCGCTATGTTTATGTATATTGCAATGTTTGCGCCCGGTTTAAGCTTTTTCTCACATGTGTATAGGGGTAAGCAAACGATTTAAGAACGAAATATTGGCAGATCTCTTAATCTTGCAAAGATAAAACTCTACATGATATGTATTATTAACATAATAATAACATGTTAACATGTGGGTAGGTCCCTTTAACATACGCCATATGTCCTGTTTAGATAAACGTCATATGAAGACCTGCCATATACATCATAAATATTGTTTCAATATTTGAATAAATATTTGAAATGGCACTGCGGACCAGGAAGAGCATAGGCGTGACGTCATAAATGTCAAAAGACATGTGGATACGCATTTCCCAAAACGAACCTTTTTTCAATTATGAATGGTTGGAATGGCCGGTACTTCTTGTCTCAAAATCGTTTCTGCTTACTTACCAGATGTTGCTTAATTCATTCATCCGTATGATTAATATATTCATGTGTATATAATTAGCACGGAAACAGCTTTGATCCAACATGCTTCAATGGCATATATGTACGCTCTACGCCACATCTACACCAATGATGTATTTATAGAAGCTCTGGTAATATTTTTTTTCCCACATTCCCTAAGCGGCCTTCTTTTAATTTCATTTCTGAACAAAGTGGCGTTTTTAAGTCCCAAGCATTGTTCAAATGATGGGGGAAAAAGAGTTCATATGGAACGATTTAAATATATTCCTTCTAATAACCGTGATTCTTAAAATAAAAGGTAAGGAAAACATATAAATGACAAGACACATCTTCCAATCTTGCTTTGTATGTTGACAAGTAAATATTTTAATGTTTAAAATGGACTACTTTGTGATAAAATATTTCAAATAACCGTCAGCTTGAGGTTAAAGAACGCTTGTTTCAAATATACGTTTGACATACAAAATGGAGTTGGTGAGGAGTTTCGATTGAAATGAAAAAAAAAGTATTATATGGGCAGAGTAGAAAGAAGGTAAACGGTGAGCTATTATCTAAAATAAAGAAACTGAAAACCTGAAGTTATAGACTGGCCCAATCGATGCAAGATTATGATATCTGCCTATAGTTCGCAAAACGTTATAATTTTCCCCCCGACAGCAAGGGCCATCAAACTTGTTTTTGCTGTGACGCACCGCTTAGAACAGGTCCTGCCACCTGGTGGCAAATCATACGATTAATTTACGATTCTCTGACCGACTCATTTAGCAATAACAGCTGACACTGAGCTACGTATGTCGGTACATGGAATCACGTTTAATTTACTAACTTTAGTAGCAAACATATAATTACTAAAGCCGTGGCAAGGCTAACCCGAAGAAGAGAAAAAAATGGCGTTCTAGCGCTCTACTTTCTTGCTCTGTAATAAACAGGTTATTAACAGTTAAAGGAATGGTTCACTATAAGGACGAAATTTGAGGAGAAATTTAGAGAATATAGCTTCACACAGTACCATAGCGCGTTTACACTTTATCCAACAATCCAGGAGGCTATGCATTCTTCCCGTTCGTGTATGTGTGTGTTTGTGTGTGTGTTTGTGTCTGTTCACAATTCAACGCAATCATGAACGGAAATTCATGAATTTTTCAGTGCATTATGGCAATGGGCCAATGCAGGATCGTTGGTGTGGATCCGGCGCATGATCCGGATCAAAGAACGTCATCAAGGAATATTCACAAATATACAGTCACTTAATGAACCACAAATGAACCAGGGTATGGCGGAGGCTTGCATTCACTTGAGTGCGGTTTCTAGTTAGCAATGCAAAAGTAAAGTATTGAGCGTCGATCAACATTTAGATTCCAATATTTTTATTTAAGAGGATCGGGCTCTGGGTTTAAAGGAGCACCATAAGTGAAAAGTACAAGTTCATCACCAACGCTTTGTTCTGTCTAACCTAACAAGGGCTGAGGTCTAGATATGTGAAATAAAAGGCTACATGATCAAAGTCACTTTTAAGCGACTGAGAGGCATCGTGGCTGCACATAGCAACAGTTATGAGAAGTCCTCGCAAACGCTTCAGAAATACAATATGTTAATATTGGTGATTTAATAGGTACCGGCAAGCAGAATGCAAGAAAAGCCGAGACACCCGGGAAAAACACAACGGCCCACCTGTAAAATGATGGCAAACGTGCAAGCGACAGGGTCCACGTCTATAACGAATACGAAAGTGGTCTAATGCCCACGCGTGTGGTGGCAAAAAGTAAAGATGGCGGTGCGAAGCCACCGCTTCAGCGGGGTCAGTTACTATTTGAATCTGGAATAAAAGCGCAACCGTCGTCGCTACGGACTCATTCTTAGTCTTCTTAACCGTGAAATATCTTTTTCCTCTGCGCTGAGCTTAACAATAGACAATTCAAAGCAGGATTTATTTTAATCATAACTGCATATTCTAGATGTTTTATTCAGTAAGATTCATAAATAATCTGCATTTAAACGATAAACCATTATGTAATTCCAAACTGAAAGAGAGACCATTTTCTTTGCATTACAAATGCGAAATGCGGTGACTCCATTGTCCGTAATATGTCTAAAGAACTGTTTAATTTTTTTTCTTTTAATTTACATACTGACCAGTTAAGCCTGATTTGTTTGTGGAATCAGTATTTATGTATATTATTTATATACATATTTACACACATAAATATATATACAAACATACATATATATACACACACACATATATATACATGTATATATACACATGTATCTACACATATATATACACATATATATATATATGAATAAATATATATAGAAGGTAGAGTTACCCTCCGGTGTAAAGTGCTCTATGGCCTTCAGACAAGGCCAGAGCGAAAAAACGATAAAGAAAAACAACATTCACTTGATTTATATATATATATATATATATATATATATATATATATATATATATATATATATATATATATATATATATATATATAATATTTTCATCATAAAAACAAACTGGAGAGTTCGGGACGCGAAGGTCAACATTTCTGAGAGTCACATTGGATTTCTGAGCGTCCAAAGGGAAGGGAATCTATGTAAATCGTTGAAGGGCAATGTAAAACTTAACTACATCACTTTGTAGCTCAGATTAATGTAATTATCGTATCCTTTTATCAATTTTGATTATATACCTTTGGGTCCTACGACCAGAAATTGGCGCGTCCGAGCGTCTGAAAGGTACATCGAGCATAGCCGCGCGCTTATATCCTTGCGTTCCTTGAGGTCATATCTAATACTTATAGAAGGAAGTTGGTCCGCTTTGGTTCGAATCTTCTCTAAAAAAACCGCGTTGCGTATGACACCGTGCTATACCTCATTTGTAAGATTATTGTTCCCGCAGTGACCTCGCCGATTTGAGAATAAACAATTTTAATGTATATATAATATAGAGTGATTTTGCTTGGTTTTTTTTTAATTGCGTGAAGGTTCCGCCCAAACACAGCCGAACTGCCTTCGGCAGAGACACAAATGCCTGCGTCGTGGCTCGGTGATCTCTTTTTACACAGCGCAGGATTCCGGTCTGTTGAGGAATATGAATAGCCCCTGCTGTCAGTGACGGATATAAGCATGTTTGGCCTGACATTTGACCAAATCACGGACCCACTTGCATGGTCAGTCAATGTGAAAAACATTTGACTCTTGATCCCTTGGCACTGATTTTTTATAACCCGATTTTATCGGACACAATATTATTTGGACTTGTCATATATGACAGGGCTTAATAATTTTGATTCCGATTTAATCGGGCTATCTTACATCAATCTACCGTTTAAACGTCTAATGATATATGTAACCAGTCAAAGATGAATGCCCCCGCGTCAAATTCCGGTTCGCAAATGAAAACATCACTGACCAGGTCTTCAAGGTAAATATACAGATTAATGAATTTCTTTCTACGAGCACAGTGCCACAAAATAAATGTAAAAACTATTTGTATATATTCAGAGTAAAAAAATGAACCAACATTCTTCATCTCAATTAATAAATCCCAAAACCTCGATAAAAAGCCCGGTTATAGGGATGATCAGCTAGTATTAAATATGTATGTGTCAAGGGATTGAAATTGACAACTGATAACATGTACGTATCAATGGCAAAGCTGGTTCCGAAAAAAGTCTTCAAGTGAAGGAACAGTCATGTTAATTTCACTTTGAATGACCTTCTGTCATTGAACGTTATTTATTGGTCAAACTATGATTGCCTTCCCAAGGGGATATGCGTTCATTCCATTTCGTGAGGGTGTGTTTGTGTATGTTTTTGTATGTTATCAATGGCAAAGCTGGTTCCGAAAAAAGTCTTCAAGTGAAGGAACAGTCATGTTAATTTCACTTTGAATGACCTTCTGTCATTGAACGTTATTTATTGGTCAAACTATGATTGCCTTCCCAAGGGGATATGCGTTCATTCCATTTCGTGAGGGTGTGTTTGTGTATGTTTGTTCACAACTTAATTCACGCAACCATGAACGGAATCTGATGGAATTTTCAGGGCCTTTCAGGAATGGGCCAATGAAGAATCGATAGGTTTTGGCTTGGATCTGGTACATGATCCGGATTCAGGAAAATGTCATCAAGAAATATTCACAAATGTACAGTCACTTATGGCGGTGGAGTAATGGTTAAGGTGTCAAGCGCAGGATGGAGAGGTCGAATCCCGATCAGACCCCCATTGTGCCAAGATCCTTGGGCAAGGTCCCGACCACAAGTTTGGCTCTGCCTATCAAGCAATGGAAACTAGAAAATACTGGGAAGTTAACCTGCGATAAGCTAGCGTCTCACCCAAGAGGCTTTTCACCCCTTAGTCGCTTCACGCTAGAAAAACCGTGTTAAGCTCCGGCCAAATGAGCCAGAAGGCTCGGGTGTAAAGGCTCAACAGACTTTACCTTACTTTATTTCACAGTCACTTAGGCACGAATAAACCTAGTGAAATGTGCCGAATAAGTGAATGCAAACCCAGCTTTGGGGAGCATTCCACAATAGCCCCCCCCCCCCCCCAAAAAAAAACAACACCAACACAGGGTGGGCACACTTGTATTCCTTAGAATACAGATCTCTAGTTTCAGGTGTTATTAATCGAATAAAAGCATATGGGGCCATTCTCGTGACCTTTATAACACCCAAGAACACATGGTTTAGAAAATATTAATTGCAAATGAATTTCATAAAACTTGTATAAAATGCTGAATTACGGTCATCTGCCTTCAAAGATGTGTTTGCAATTTTAAATGCAAGAGAGTAACCTTAAGAATTGTGAAGGCCCGGCATATTAATGCTGGGGAGTAGATCACATAAAAACACTTGTGTGAAAGGCTATGGAAGCTTGTTAGGTAATTATTTTAAATGCAACACGCGTCCATGCGAAGAAGCAGCTCATTGATCAAGTAATGGCCTAATGGCCAAATCAAGCCTTTGTTGATGATAAATGACTTTAAAAAATAACTTAATGCAAAGTAAAAATGTGATGAAGATAATTATGAAGCAGTGGATAATCAGACAGCCACTAGTGCATCGGAAACAGACATTTAATGATTGGCAATCTTTTAATTACTACAGCAATTACAGCAAAGGGAAAGGACTTGATGGGGGAGGTGGCAAGATTTTACGTAGGAAATGGTCCCTGATCCATTGCCACCCATGTTTAGTTTTCCGATGATTAATGTGTCTATGCCGGATCATTGGGAATTTGGACTCGCCGGACTTTTCGAACTCTAAAGCAGGTTTTAAATGCTGCACTCAGAAAAAAAGGGTTACATGTAGAACTCTTAAGAGTTCTTCATAGTAGAACCAGTGGGGAACCTCTAGAGGTTCCAGGTATAACCCTCTAGTTAGGATTCTTCTGGAACCCTCTCCGGGGGTTCCATGGGGAACTCTTATGGTTCTATATGTAACTCTGACAATGGGTGCTTCCAAGAACCCTGCAAAAGGGTTCTTCCTGGAACCATTTGTTCATCAAAAGTGAAAATCTTATATGTCTACATATATATATATATATATATATATATATATATATATATATTTATTTTTTTATATATATCTACATATATATAAGGTTTTCTGGGATGTCATATCATTTAGAATAAATTAATCATACATCATATGTCGATATTGAAAGGAAACAGATAATTCACAAAGAAAGTTGGTTACTGCAAGGATCACAGCCTAAATCATATTTTCAATTTTTTATTCGAGTTGCCGCCTATATATATTTCATAGCGAACCTATGAATTGTCTATAGAACACGATTATTTAATGGATTTGTAATGGTAATGGGCCACTGATAATTATGAGTTGGGTTGTCCTCGCGGCGAATTTGGACAATTTTTGTAATATGCAAATTAGGGCCGCCATTGACTAAAATTCATTTTTCTCAATATTTTAAGAACTAAACATATTAATTGCTCAAACATTGTGTCTAGGTTTTCATGGCCACAGATTCAAATGAAACAAAAGAAACAACGATCTATTTCATATTTAAACATTTTAATATGCAAAATTAGGGCCGCCATTGATGAAAAGTCTACTTTCTCCGATATCTGAAGCATTTACCATATCTTGTCGAGTATTTCATCAAGCCCTAGGTTTTCATGGTAAAAGATTCATTTGAAACAATGCTTTCAACGGTTTAGGCAATATTTCACATGTAATTATGCAAATTAAGACCGCCATTCGTTGAACAATGTAATTTCTTTAATATGTCAAGAACACACCGTGATAATGGGACAAACTTTGTGTATATCTTCGTTTACATGGTCAACGCTTCAAAGGAAACATTGTTAACAAATGTTTAGTCCTTGCTTATAAAATAACATGCCAATTAGGGTTCCCATTAATTGAACCCTTTGTCTTTGGACACCAATTCTTTAGTGTATAAGAAGAATGAGATCTGGAGATCTATGAATGTTAAAAACGCAAGGAATAATTTGTCTTTTACCTAAAAAAAGATAAAAATACTATTTTTTTTAAATTGGCGTACAATAACACTACTGAATGTCGATTATATGTTCAATACAAAATACATTTTATCCCAGTTGAAAGACGCGCTTCAAAAATTAATACATCAGGATCAAGCAGGAGTTATAAAAAAAGTCGATATATTGATGAAAATATTAATAAACTTATCGTCGCGACTAATTATATACAAGAAATAATACAGAAGCCATCGATAATGAAAACCCGTTTGAATTTTTAGAATGGGATTTTATTTATGGCACTTTTTTTAACTTTGGTAAAATTTTTTGTAAAATTGATACATAAACTTTATAATGATATTTGCAAGATGAAATTGTAATAATGGTTGGTCATCAAATTTTTTTTAAATGTCCAGAGGGGTGCGTCAGGAATGCCCGATGTCACCTTACATCTTTGTTCTAATCGCAGAATTGCTTGCTATAAAAATAAGACAATAATAATATAATATTATTTAATATTAATGATTCAGATTTTAAAATAATCCGCTACGCAGACGACATTGCTTTCATTGTAACAGATATAAAGAGTGTCAATGAAACATAACAAGTGACCCATGGGTCATGACGCTCAGTTGACTGGGAAGAGATTCGCAATAGGAAATTTTAGAGAAAAACTGCGTAAACCTTAAAAAAAATACAGGTGGCATAAACTAATAAAAACACTTAATGGTCAATAGCCATGCAAAGAATCATGGTGATCTCTGCATTAGTTGTTCAGATACTTCAGCTTTTGTATCAAATTTTCCATTATTCTGGGGGGTACTTCGGAGCCCCATACCTTGAAGAATATGGGTAACAGAGACCTAATTCCAGGTTTCCGCAGAGACAATTCATGGGCCTCCTAGCAAGACAAGAATGAAGATTCTAGGTCCAGTTGTTACAATTTGTGCCACATACTAAGATGACAGCATCCTTAAGATCTCAAAAATAGAGAAAAAATTCGAAAAATTGAATCAAATATAGTTGGCACCACTAGTCTGCAGAAACTGATGAACCACTCCATAATCAATATCCACGCAAAGAATCATGGTGATCTCTGCATTAGTTGTTCAGATACTTCAGCTTTTGTATCAAATTTTCCATTATTCTGAGGGGTACTTCGGAGTCCTATAGCTTGAAGGATATGGGAAACAGAGACCCAATTTCAGGTTTCCACAGACACTTTTCATGGGCCTCCCTGCATGAAAAGAATAAAGATTCTAGTATCAGTTGTTACGATTTGTACCCTGTTGACAGATAACCACATCTCTAAAGGTCTCATAAATAGAGAAAAAAAATCGTAAAAATTTGAAAAAAAACAGGTGGCGCACCCAGTCTGCAGAAACTGATGGAACACCTCATGATCAATATGTATGCCAAAAATCATGACCATCAGTGTTGTAGTTAATGAGATATTGAAGTTTTTGTATGAAATTTTCGACTATTCTGGGGGTACTTTGGGGCCCCATAGCTCAAAGGATATGGGTAACAGAGACCTAATTTCTGGTTTCCAAGGAGATTTTCCATGGACCTCTCAGAATGTCAAGTTACAAGATTCTAGGTTCAGCGGTTACGATTTGTGCCTGGTTAACGGACAGACAGACGGACAGAGGGACGACGTACAAAGGGTGATCGCTATAGCTCAGATGACTTACAGTCAGCTGAGCTAAAAAACTTTAACAGATTTCAGAATGATTTCAGGTTTGAAAATCAACACAAACAAAACACAACTTAATCCGAGAAGAATTAAATTGAAGAAATTCATAGTTCAGTTAGGTTTAAAATAAACCATGGATCCAATTACATTATTAAGAATAAAATTTCACTTTGATCTGGAAGAATTACCTGAAGCATTAGTGACCTGAACTAAATTATCAAGTAAAAAAATAAATCTATGAAAATTTGCGCCCAGAGGTGAGATAGTAATTATCAAAAGTTTACGCAAATCAAAACTAACGTATCTATTTTCAACTTTACTGTCGCCCGATGAAAATGTAATTAAAGAGATTCTATTCAATTTTATATGGGATAATAAGTCTGGAAAAAAGGAAGACACTTACTGCACTGTATGAGGAAGGTGGTTTGAATATGACGGATCTTTCCAATCAAGATAAAGCAATTAAACTGGCTTTGATAAAAAAAACTTTTTCGAATTAACTGACAGGCAACTGGCGCTTGATAACAAAGAATAATTTCAAATTTGGTAAAATATTTCGAATGCAATCTGAATTTGAGAGGTATAAATGAGATTTTGGATGGAAACCCCATTTTTTGGACAGATGTATATAAATATTGGTGTGAATACAATTTTCATATTCCAGTTAAGCTCTAAGACATAAATTAACAGATTTTTTTGGATTAACTCGCACCTTAAGGCAGATGATGCAACACTCTACTATAAATATATGTATAAAAAAAATTGGTTCGTACAACAGATTTACTCAATATGAAAGAACAAAAATGTCTTTATTTTGTCCATCGATGAATTCAAAAATAAGTTTAATCTGAATATAAACGATCTTCACTACATTACTTTGATATCAGCATATCTGCAGGTTGGAAACAAAAAATCATAACAAGATATCTTATATGCCAACTAGCAAGCTCACTGACTTGTTACTCAAATCAAAACCGACACAGCATGTTTATAAAGGAAAATAATCTAAACTGCCAATAGCAACGGCGGGAAATGCAGATTACAATTATATGTCCTGGTACCATGTAAGCAAGACATTTTTTAACAATTCTTCTCTTGTACCCAGAATGCTAGAATGCAAATGTTTCAGTATATGATTATCCATAGGCGATTAGATGTAAACAGCTTTCTTTACAAAATTGGCTTGAAAGAAACGCCTGCTTGTTTTGTACTCTAAGTGTACTGAAGAAACAATAATACGTCTGCTCTGGGAATGTTGCTGTGGAAACAAATCGAAAAATGGATTAATCATCTTAAAATTGTAGATACAAAAGTAATAGTAAATTAACCTGAAATTCTCCTTGGATCAGAATACATAAAATCATCCTTCCTGCCACATGTTATTAGAGAGAAGATTGAGTTTACACCAATATGTAAACAACATAGAAGATATTCACCGCATGAAAAAAACCTAACCACATAAACCATTTGATAAAGAATTCTAAAAAAAACATTTTATCTCCATACAGTGAACTGCTTACACACATGGATAGGAATTATATAAATGTACAAATGATTGTTGTTATGTAACCTGTTTTGAATGCTTTTTATGTATGTTAATGTACACGAGCTAATGTAAGATTCATCCATAAAGAGCAATTAGAAATCTTTTTTACCATTAAGTCCTAATATACTTAGCCATGGATTCTGTAATAACCACTGGCACTTTTATTTATTTATTTTTTTTTTATTTATCCCAGGTTTTCATCACTAATGCCATTAAAGAAAAAAAACAAGAAACAGAAATTTGACGGGTTGTACAAAAAGTTTTTGTCACCTTTATGTTGTTTCTTATAAAAGAAAAAAAGAAGTATGAGATCTTTGGACATAATACATATTAACTATAGTTGACGCCTCCTCGAGAAAAAAAAAACTTAAGTAGACGAGGAATACATAATGTTAAAATGCTACTCCCACAATCTCATATTGCATTTGCCAAGTATGATCAAAAGCCATGAAACAAAAACTTATTATCCGCCTATGAGAATATGCCGATGTTTGATGCTCTTGAATATTGATAGAAGTCTGTCATCTTGTTTCCTTAGGATAATTATGTAATTATAGTATCACGCCGATGTCCTACGTCATACTGAGGTAAATTATGTGTTTAATTTAACCAACTTTATATGCATACTGTGAAGACCAGATACTCATGCGTAAGTATATCTTTAAACAAGCAATTATTCCAGTATCATTAATTATTAGGATCCATATTAATCATTGTTTACTTAAACTGATATCAATAACACAGTTTCAGACAATTTAAGACAGATGGCATGTCACTTGGCTACAAGGACCAGAAGCACCAGAAAGTCGCAAAATATATTTTTTTTAATGAAATTTCATATTAGGCCTTTTGTTCCTCATCAGTTTTAATGCCAAATCTTGTGATAATATAGAAGTGCAAGATAATAATCGCAAAATTTCAATTAACACCTACTGGTGGAACCGACTTAAGGAAAAAAATTATTCGTTACGTTTCAGAAGAGAATTGTTAAGTAGGATAGAAAAGATATGGACCAAATTTTCGACAAACACCTTCCTTACACATAAAGAGCAATTGGAAATCTTATTTACCAAAAATTTATTTAATATACTTGGTCATGGATTCTGTAATAACCACTGTCACCTTCATTTATTTTTTTGTTTGCATCTCAGACTCTGTTCTCTCGGCTATATAGATTTATTTTTATTTAGCCCAGGTTTTCATCACTGATGAAAAACAAAACAATAACAGACATTTCACGGGTTGTACAAAACTTTTTTTGTCAACTTATATTATTTCTTGTTCTCTTGTTATTTAATTCTTTCTTGTATTCTTGTATTTTAAGAATTAACAAAAAAATTAAAAAAAGAAGTATGAGATCTTTGGACATAAAACATATTAACTATAGTTGACCCCTTCTTGAGAAAAAAAAAATAAAGGAGGTCGGGAATACAAAATGTTAAAATGCCACTCACATAATCTCATATTGCACGTGCCCTGTATTTCTTTAATAAGAGTATGATCAAAGTCATGTAACAAACTTAATATCCTCTTATGAGAATATGCCGATGTTTGATGCTCTTTAATGTTGATAGAAGTCTGTGATCTTATTTCCTTAGGATAACAATGGTAATTAAAGAATGACGCCGATGTCCTACGTACGTCATACTGAGGTAAATGATGTGTTTAATTTAAACAACTTTATATCAGTGGCGTCAATTTTTCTTCCAGGGTGGGGGGGTTAACTTTGTATATTTATATACACACACATATACCTTTTTCAGCGTCTTTGAGTGACATATTCAACTTTATATATATATATATATATATATATATATATATATATATACATATTTACATATATGTGATTACATATATATATGATTATACATATATGTGATTAAATATATATTTTTATATAAACATACCAATGTTAATCATATTTCAAATAATTATAATATTGTAATAGAAAATAAGTTTTTGTGATACAAAGGTTTAGATATAACATTTTTTAGTAAATGGATCCAAAGTATTTAAATATATTTATTAATATATTTCATTTGCAATATTATTATATTTTTCCCTGAAAAGTGGGGGGTATATATACCCCCCCCCCCTATATTGACGCCCCTGCTTTATATGCATACTGAGAAGGACAGATACTCATGCGTAAGAATATCTTTAAACAAGGAATCTATCCAGTGTCATTAATTATTAGGATACATATTAATCATTGTTTACTAAAACAAATACCAAAAGACAATTTATGACAATTTAAGACAGATGCCATGTCTCTTGGCCACAAGGATCAGAAGCACCAGAAGGTCGCAAAATATAATTTTTTATGAATTTTACATTTCATATTAGGCCCTTAATTGGTCCCTCATCAGTTTTAGTGTCAAATGTTGTGATAATTTTGAAGTTCGAGGTAATAATCGCCAAATTTCAATTGGCACCTAATGGTGTAACAGACTTTAGGAAAAGATTTATTCGTTACGTTTCAGGTGAGAAAATGGTAATGTAGGATAGAAGATATGTGGATTAATTTTCGACAGACACCTTCCTTACACAATATTTTAGAAACTAATCAACATTTTACAACATGTCAGCTCCACATTTGTCGGTCAAGATCATTGGTCACATACAAAAACGGCCTAAGTTCACAGCTGCCGGTTAGATGATGTCACGTAAACATCCTATAAATGACCAGCTTTACCAAAGATGGCTACTACTATAGGGACACATCTCATGTCATATGATTAAAAAGAATCAAAACGTTGTGAAACATAAACTTGAGATTTATTTTATATTCTTGATTGCTATATAAGTGCATCACTTCCATTTGCAACTTTCTTTGAAATGAGTGAAAATATAAACTTTTCATAAAATTATCTCCATAAAATATCTTCAAGTTATAGGTGCAAATCGAGATTTGACGATTATTTCCTCAACCTTACATATGATCACTATGTAAATGAGGGGCTACAAGGTACGAAGTCTAGCATAAGATGAAATAGTGGCCCACGGGCCATGACGCTCAGCTGAATTCAAGGAATGTTGAACAATGAGCATAATGACTGCCATAGTGCTAAAAAAAATCATGAATTTTGTGAATAGTCCTTAGAAATGTCAGGTTTATGAGAAAACTCTCCAAGACAGATTGACATGCCAAATTTCAGACCAATATCTTAAACCACTCCTAAGATATGAGCAATCTTCACCCAAAGCACATGTAGGCATGCAGATGGCACGACCAGTCTTGAGTACAAGATTAAGAGTCCAAGATCTATGGGTATGCACCAATGCAAGCCAATACAGCAAATCACTCCTGAGAAAAGGGCATTTATTTTTTCTACAAAACTGGGAAAGTATGTGGCGCCACCTGTCTGGTTTACGAGAAAACTTTCCAAGATGGATGGAAATGCCAAATTTTAGACCAATATCTTAAACCTTTCCTGAGATATAAGTAATTTTCACCAAAGCAAATATACCGATGGACGCCACGCGAAAACGACTGCAGACGGCGCCCCCCATCTTGTCTACAAGATGTAGGTGTTGAGGATCTATGAACATGTACAATTTTAACCCAATACATTGAAGAACCACTAAGACAAACAGATGACAAATGCACAGATGGACACTACGCAAAAAGTATTGTAGGTGGTGCCACCAGTCGCAATTATGAGATAGAGAGATCCAAGATCTATGGACGTGCAAACTTTCAGCACAATACATAGAGCCACTCTTGATATATGGGCTGTCATCTAAAAGACACCCAGATTTGTAATGCACAAAAAGGACTGCTGCTGGTGCCACCTGTCTTTGTTAGGCACAACAACATAGGTGAAGGAACAGCTATGCTGTGTTTTGAAAAGATAGGTCTCTGGAAACTAACGCAGAGTTTTTGGATCACTTTTTTTAATTATTCTGGGGGTATTTACGAGCCCCATAGCTCGGAGGATATGGGTAACAGAGAAAAAAATCGTAAAAATTAGAAAAATACAGGTTGCACCACCAGTTTGCAGCAACTGACGGAACACTCCATGATCAATATTCATGCAAAGAATCATCGTGATCAATACAGTAGTTGTCAAGATAGTGCAGCTTTTGTATCAAATTTTTAATTATTCAGGGGGGTACTTCTGAGCCCTATGGCTCAGAGGATATGAGTAACCGAGACTTAACTTCAGGTTTCCAAAGAGATTTTACATTGATCTCTCTGGATGTCAAGTTCGTAGATTCAAAGTATAGAAGAGCACTTCCTTGAAGGTCTCAAAAATAAAAAAAAAAACACGTTAAAATTCGACAAAATCCATGTGGCACCACCAGTTTGCAGGAATTAAACACTCCATGATGAATACCCATGCAAAAAATCATGGTGATCTGTATCAGTTATCCAGATAGTGCAGCTTTTGTATCAAATTATTAATTATTCTGACGGGTATTAATGAGCTCCAAAGATCAGTGAATATGGGTAACAGAGACCTAATTTCAGGTTTCAAAGGAGATATTTCATGGACCTCTCAGGATGTCAAGTTTGAAGATTCCAGATTCAGCGGTTACGATTTGTGCCCTCTTGACAGATGACAGCTTCTTTGAAAGTATAAAAATAGAGAAAAATATTCGTAAAAATTAGAAAAAGTACAGGTGGCACCACCAGTTTGCAGGAACTGATGGAACACTCCATGATCAATAGTCATGCAAAAATCATGGTGGTCAAGGCAGTAGTTATTCAGGTACTTAAGTTTTTGTATAATTTTTTTTTTATTATTCTGGGGGGTACTTTCGAGACCCATAGCTCGGAGAATATGGGTAACAGAGACCTTATTTCAGGTTTCCAAGGAGATTTTTCATGGACCTCCCTCGATGTCAAGTTAGAAGATTCCAGGTCCAGCGGTTACGATTTGTGCCCTGTTGACGGACGGACGGACGGACGGACGAAGAGTGATCGCTATAGCTCAGATGACTTTCAGTCAGCTGAGCTAAAAACGCCATGACAAAAGCAAACATTTATAGTTTACAGTCATCTGATTCTTTTGTATTTTGTTGCCAAGTGACAAGGTGATGCCTTCGGTTGTCAGTGTAATTTTTGTAGTACAATTTTAAATAATATTTATAACAATAAACTAAAGAAAGCGCTTCTTTGAGTGTGTGACCTTCATCCGTGAGGTTACGATATTGTTACACGTAGACTTTTATTCACAAATACTGATTTTATTACAATACAAAATAGGTTGCAAGTTATCGGTTTCGTGTCATTATAGATTAGGGGTTTGCATTTCATTATAGATTAGGGGTTTGCAAGCTACACATGTTGCTCGCCATTGAATTGATGCGACCGGTAAAGATCCTATGGCACGGCGATGACAACTTCTGCGGTTCTGAATATTCTTGCATCGATCTGTTTTAAAATTTTATTCTTAAATTAGTTTGATAAGGAATCCGTGTTTCTTTAATATTGGATATTCTTCAACTGAACGCTTGCTGTTCTTGATATATTAACCAGCAGTCAGCATTCTGATATTCTGTGAATCTCTTTGTACAAAGAGATCTGGAAATTGTGCATATATCCTTTGTTTCATTTAACATATATTGGTCGTTTCTCGCGCTTTGAGTATAACTACACAAATGCTGAGTCCTGATTTTATCTACCCTGTACAGGATTGTGTGCAATTGCATATACTCCATTGACAGCTTTTGAAACTGTTTAGTATCTTTTATGAAGCAACGTTTCATTAACATTTTTGTTTACCTGATAAAAGAGTTATTTGAATAATACGTGTAGTTTTAATGTATAAAAATAACTTGTTGTAAGGTACATTAAGCTTTTTATACATGCGGCCCGCTGGAGACCTTACTGATGTTCTATGTGGCCCACTTGAATAAGTTTGCCCACCCTCGCTACAGATGGTAAGGGCTATGCCTTATCCCTTCGTTGCATCTTTTGATCTGACTGTTTATGAAATCAGTTCAGACCTTACCTGATTACAAATGTCACACCGTAAAGATGTGAACGTCCAGGTTCTTTTAAGAGTTAAACAAATTGGCTTAACACATACATACGTACACTCAAAAAAAAAGGATTTATACCTGTGTTAACAAAACAATAATATATATTAAAAAAGATTACTTACATTTTCTGGAGAGGTGCTACACCAATATTGAATATAATCACATAAATACACAGAGTATTATATATTATATTAATAATATATATTTGCTTAATATATATATATATATATATATATATATATATATATATATATATATATTGTATTACTTATAATATCTAATGTATGTGATGATAAACATGATTCATTCAATTTCATTGTGATATTGATCAACATGAGTCATTGTGATATAAAATAAATTACTCCAACATGACAACAGACAAACTATCAAACAAAAGGAGGTTAACCTATCATCTAGGAAACTCTGTGATATTGACATTTCTACACATATAATATATTGCTCTTGTTAAATTATGAAGTGAAAGGGGCACCTCTGACAAAATGTCTTGAGTCATATTAGAAAGCAGGGATACTAAACTGATCACAGTCTCACTTATGGTTGCATATCTTTCATCAACTGCTAATGCCATTAATCAAAATAAAATGCAAGTAGAGTACAATTATTTTTTATTTTTGAGTGAAGGTTCAGTTAGACCCCTGGTTACATGAATAATCAGAAGTATTTTGCTATACTAGGATTATTGATACAATTTTTATCAAGACAAAATTTAGAGACTAACATGAAAGGATAAATCGGTCAGTGAAAGTTCAATGTTTGCAATTTCCATACGCATAAAGGGGAACATGTGAGATGGTAATCCTATCACTCTGGTCAGACCTTAGTCTTGAATAAACATATAAATACATAAAATGAGGAAATCATTATCAGGCTGGGAAAACAACCCGCTGTGGGAGGGCATAAGTTCCCCACGCACCAGTGGCGTGAAATAGAATCCTAATAACATTTTACCTTTCAGGTACGGCTAATTTAATTTCTTAATTCTATTTCACTCCACTGGTCGCAGAGACCATATGAGACTTTAGAGTGTATATAGGTTTATGGATAAAAAAGAATGCTGTGCATTCTATTTTACTGTACTTCCAAATCCCTATAATCAAAGACATTTAATGATGAATAAACACAAATTAGATATGGCTATTCAGAAACAGTCCAAAAATCTCGCCGTTTCACTTGTATACTGTCAGACATTGTAATATGTAATTGGTAATATTTCCTAATAGTGGATTCTGATTTCCAGCCTCCTGCTGAATATCTTGTAATGGAAAATCTCTTGATGCTTTTGAAGTGTAGGGCTGTAGGCTGATCTAGTACTATGAGCTTTATAAATGTTAGTGTCAAATCCTGCCTCCCTCATTACTGCTTTAAGCGATCTAGCTACAGTATCCTTGGTAACTGCATCATGAGGTGAGACAAACTAATGAAGAGTTGTTTAATTACTCTTTCTAATATTTACAGTTCTCTTTATATATTCCTTAAGTACAGTCAATATGCATAGCCGTACGTCTGGTGCCTAACCTTTAAAACTAAAAGGTCTGAGATGATGTCTTGGCGAAGATTGTTTTACCAGTTTGTCAAAAACAAAATTTCTTTTTGAACTTCCTAGTTCCATTCTAAATTAACCAAATGTAGAGTTTGAACTCGTTGTCCTGTAAATATTACCAGAAGCATTGTCAGCTTCAAAGTAAGTTTCTTTAAAATTAACTTCCTTACTGGGGCCCACTGTTTTAAGATCTCCAATACAAGAGACACATTCCATGTCTGCGTGTATCTGGACAGTGCCAGGTCTTTGCTGGAACACCCCTTACATGGAACATTGAACAAGCGGATGTTGGCCAGCCGAACTCTGACCAGAGTTAAACCCAGTTGTGGCTCTGTTAAATGAACATTTAACAGAGCCACAACTGGGTCTATGACCAGAGTTAATTATTAATAGTGAAGGAGGTGTACTGTTCCATGTGTTCAGCGCACTATAACTAGCGCCCGACTCAAATCTGACAGAAAATGCAAGACCTGTTCTATTTTATGATTGATTGTGTCATATTGTTTGCATTAGTAAATCTGATCCATTTTGCAAAAAAGTGGTCTATTGTTTTTGGGATGTTGGTCTCCGTGTTTGCAGAATGCAGTCTTTAGCCAGTTGTGAAATGCCTTTCTTCTTAAGGGATTCCCTGAGCACTTCACTCCAATAAGGCGCGTTTTCCTGTGAAGTGGATGGAGGACATATGGCCTGTGTTGAAGGCTCAGCAGGTGGCGATGTAGTGTAAACAATACAGGTCTCTGGTACACGAGACGTATCAGTTCAGGAAACCGGGCTGCCCTGTCCAGTAAGGCACTATCAGAACACCTGTTGCTTGGTCGTTCCCTATCATTTGTAACACTCTTGAAATTAGGCTGAAATGTGAAAAAGCTTAGAAAATAAAGTCTTGCCAATTAATTACCAATGACAGGACATCTATAGCAAAAGCGTATGGATCCGGTTGCTATGCCACATATTTGTCAATTTTCTTGTTCAATCTAGAAGCAAAGAGGTCAATGTCCATCATTTCATATATTTCCACAAGCAAATGAAAAACTGATGTATGTAACGGCCACTCTGTGTCATCATTGAAATGCCTTCTTTCAAAATCCGCAACAATGCTCAAATGGCCAGGCAAATGAGAACAGGTCAGCCTTATTTTTCGGTTTTTACTTCAAAACCAAATATATCTGACGACTGCATTATATTCTGGTGATTTAGAACCAACCATGCTGTTAACATAAGCCACAGCAGTTTTATTATCAATGATGACATGCACATGAGTATTTCAAAATGAGTCACAGAAAAACACTTCAAACAGAACTGCTCTTGCCTCCAGGCCATTGATTGATGTTTTTGCTTCAACAGGCGACCATTCACCCCCATTTGACCGGCCTGGGGCCACGCATACCCAGCCCCTATTGCTGGAATCTGTTTTGATAACCATGTCAGGTTTCCTCCTCGTAATTGGCTTTGTGGCTTGCTGGACATTATCTGCCATCAATGCTATGTCAGCCTGACAGTTGCATACCAACATTGTAATTTCCAGCAGCCCTTTTTAGGGCCTCATTCTAAAGGCCGTGTCACACAGCCGTTGACGCATAAATTGCGCATAATGTACGCATAAAATTGAAAAATCTGGATTTATACGCGAACATACGTGGAAAAAATTATAAAAAGTTGGGGGTTATGCGTGAAATTTTGACAGATGAATCACGCAAGTGCAACACATAAACTACGCATAAACTACGCATGAAATACGAATAAACTGCGCAAAGAACATGTATAGCCACGGAAAAGCCAAATTCCAAAATAATTCCCACGGATGAAACACGCACAATCACGAAAGAACTGCGTATGATCCACGCATGATTCACGCAAAGCACGAATGAATAGCGCATGCTCCGCGTATAGATCGCGTATGTATCACGCATGAATCACGCATGTTCCGCGCATGCTCCGCGAACATTGGGTGTTTGTATCGCGTCCGCACCGCGCTGCCGCTGCATTTCTTCACAAATAGTCATTACAGACTGGACACCATAAAATTAAGAAAGAAAAAAAACAACCACGAAGACCGCTGACGAGTGAACATCTGCATCATTTCAAGATCCTTTCGGGAAGTTGTGATTATGCCGGCGAAGAAACATGCACAGTCATCGAGGTCGAGCCCACGGAAGGCAGCGATGAAGAGGAAGGCCCAAGTTCCTGAGCCAAGATCTCCAACCCTCCCCCCCCCCCAATGATCTTCCCGAAGCTACTGGTAGTGGTCAAGGTGCCGATGGTGATGCTCCCCCACAAGCTCCTTCTGGTGTTGATGCTCCCCCACAAGATCCTGGTGCCGATGGTGATGCTCCCCAACAAGATCCTGCCTATGATGCTGGACCCTCCCAACCAACAAGAGACAAGGTGGCGTGGGTCAGTGCCACCTTGAGTCCAGGATCAAGGGGTGGTCTCCAGTTGGTGGTCTGTTTCGTTATTCTTGGGATCAGCATGAAGTTATGGAAGGATGTTGGATCTTCATTTCTCATCTCCACCATCAATCTGTCATAGATCCCAAGTTCGACTCTTCTTCCAATCCAAAGCCTCACCCAGGCGACCCTGTGTCGTCTCTTACGCCTTCTTCTCTGCCTCCGGTGCAGGATCTGCTGGAGCTGGACCAGTTGGTTGTTATGCTGCGGCTGGAGGAAGGCAAGGACTTCTCTGCATTTGGGGTTCATGGTCTCCTCTCCAGGATGTCATTGGACAGAGATGTGGACTCATGGGCGGCGTGATGCAGACTGGTTCAGCGGTCCCAAATCGGCCGGTTATCTACCCTGTCCCCTTACGCGATTCTTGAGTGAAGCATGCGTGATTCTAGCGTAAATCTAGCTTAATTCATCTGTTTTTATAAGTGATAAATGCGTAATGTGCGTAGTTCTTAGCGGTATACGCGATATATGAGTGATACATCTGCGATACATGCGTGTGATATGCGTGAAAGGTTCGTTAAACATACGAGGACATACGCGGAACGGGCGTGAAAATCGCCGATTTTGCGTAACAATCTCGTATGTATCATGCGCGTATGAATTACGCATGAATTGCGTAAGAACTGCGTATAAACTGCGTAAATTACGCATAGATCGCGTTTATCCAAAATGAGGAAAAATTTTGTGCAACGCAAAACCGTTTTCGCGTATGTCCGCGTATGCCCACCCCGGCCCCCACTCGCTGCGCATATCGACGAATGAAATGCGCATGAAAATCTTGCGTAAGTGCTGTGTGACACTGCCTTTATCAATATAAGTTAGTCTATAAAACAGCTTTCCCATTTGGACAGCTTGGAATCCAGACACCATTTTCCCAACTAGTTGTGCAACTGTTTGGATACTTACAGCTTTCTTATTTAACACATCGTTACAAAGACATTTTTTTTTCATTTCCTTACCTTCTCCTCAGTGAGTTTAACACTCATTGTGTCAGATTCTAAGACAATGCCAAGAAACTCTAGTCTTGTTGATGGAATTACCACTGATTTCTTAACATTTATCGTAAAGCAAAGCCTATTGAAAATTTCAATAGTCAATAATCATACTCACATACTTATTATACATTCTGAAAATGACCTAGCTGTCAGTAAAAAGGCCATCAATGTAAATTATTGACATCACACCTTGTTTTCTCAACCAACTCATGATTACTTTTGTAAGTTTTGTGAAAAGCCTGGGGCCTGGAGCAAGTCCAATAACCATGCAGCAGAACTGTAGAAATTGTCCCTTCCAGATAAACCTCAAATACTCCCTTAGTGCCTAAATATCTTCACTGAATATTATGTTTATTTCAAATCCACAGAAGCCATGTAACATTCCTTACACATTAATCTTAGGGCCATATCTAAAATTTTCCATTTTGAAATGTTTGTATTCCAAGAAAGATTGAGCATTTTCAAATCAAAATCACCTCGACACGACCGCCTTTCTTTGGCCTAATCAAAATATTGGACAGAAACTGGTCTGAGACAGGTTCTGCTACTTCAATGACCCCCATCTGCATTAATGATTTAACCTCATTATTGATAAGTTCATTTTCTTTTTCAGTGAATTTGATCTGTGATGGTATCCTGTTCTGTGCTGGCTTCTATATAAATTCCCATTTTATAACCCTCCTTCACTATTTTCAACACATAAGGGTCTGATCACAACAATTTCCACTGATCAGAGCATAATTCAGAAATACCGCAAGCCTTAAACGGCCTATTTCTGGTTCCTGCTATTTTTGATTGAAGAAAACTATTTTACTTACCATTATAGATGGTTTCAGTAAAATGGGTTTCCGTAGCTGGTTTGATTGTTATACTTGTTGTACCTTTTCTTAGGATTCTGGCCTGTCTTTCCCTGTTGATTCATTTTGTGGTGGTGAGGCCCACTCCCTAGTTTTTTGCCTGTTTTTGACGAGGTTTGTAGTCTCCCTCATAATCAAATTGTTTCCTTTTCTTAGGCCTGATTTGTTCCTGCATCTTGTTATATTTGTTGATGTCTTCCACCTGTTTTGGGATATCTTCCCCAAACAGAGGGTAAACCTAAGGAGACAAGAATGGTCTGTACAGCTCTCTTCTGACATAAGACAGTTCATGCCTGCCACGGCTACTGAGCATAAGAGCATCAGACATTTTCCTAATTAAATCCTTGATGGAACTTGGATGACATTCTTTTGATTTAAGGGACTCCGAAAGCGTACCCATAACTTGAAGGATCGCTACAGAAGCAGCTTGGGTCATTTTCTTTTTACTATTTTAGATCCTGACATCGATCATTTGCCGTTTTTCAGGCATCAAGTTCCATACCTCATGGTTTATTTTCACGCCTCTGTAGGCCTATAATTTTCAGGTTTAGGATAGGATTTTAATTTTTCCTCCACTTTTAGCTTGTCTGCAAAACCCTCCCAAGTTTCTGTGGCAATCTTAAGTAATTTATCTGTTGGTTTAGGGCCTACCTTTTCGTTATCCTCTAGGGAATTAAAGATTTCACCTAGGAAATCGTCAGACCCTGTTTCCGATACTGAATCATAATCATTGACATAATTCATCAATGATGGCAGCCACATCCTCCGTACCATTATCTCTACTTGGTTGGGCTTTACCTTGACTAAGCTTGCTGATAAGCCCATCAATTTTGTCATTCTGTTTCTTCAACGACTCCTGCTGACTCATGATTAGTTGCAATAATTGCTGATTAGTGATGTTCTCGTCATCTGCTAAAGGCTGCCCTTTATTTGGGCCTGCAGATACCTGGCTAGGAAGGTGGCCTTCATTGGCCTCTAGCCTAATATGTTTTTTCCTCATGACCATCAGACAACTCTTCCTCTGAATCTGAATGGGACACGATAACAATTACAAAAGGTGTACTCACCCAAAATGTTTGCCATTATAATCCAAAAACAAACCAAATGAGAGTTCCTGTTTAATCTCTGGGCCACGCCTATAGTTTACAGAACACTAAACCTCGAAACGTATACCCAAATTAACCAAAGAGATAGGTTTACCATCTCATATGGTCTCAGAGTACCAATGGTGAAATAGAATTACACTTATTATTAGAGGTTTATGAGACAAAATACCTATACTAGGGAAGCATTTCATTGGCTGCTTGAACAAAATCCTATAATTTAACAGGAACTCAAAGTACCCAGAAAGAAGAAAATAAGTGCATTTCTAAATTTGATGGTAAATTATATTTTCTTATGGAACAGTTAATGCCAAAGGAGTGTGTATCTTACTAAAAATATTGTCAACATTAAAATCAAATATATCAAACTTGGTTTAGATGGTCAATTTATAATACTTGACATTACATTAGAAGAAACTAGACTTACTTTGTTATATTTACGGACCTAATAATGATGACCCTGCTTTATATATATATTAATGGTAAATTCATGGATAAAAAAATAGACTGAATCGACAAATGGCGCAAACAACCTCCGCATAAATCACAGTATACCTTGAAAAGATCAGTCCCTTAAACCTTTCATATATTGGTTGGATTTTATACTTACTTTAAAGGGGCTTTCAAAACATGCACATGAAATTAAAACAGATATTCAACCAGGTTTTAAAACTAATCAATCTGTTGCTACAATTACAAATGATGTGAAATTAAATAAAAGAGGACCAGGCTTCTGAAAGTTTCATTTTAACCTTTTGAATTTTAAGAATATATATAACTCATAAAGGAGATTATTAAAGAAACTAAAGAATATAGTTAAAGTGCTAATTCAGCTTTATTATGGGAAATAATTAAATTTAAATTTAGTGGGGCATCCTTAACTTATTAGGAAATGAAAGTTTGGAGTGTCTGAAATCTTTCGATAATGAGAAAACCCCGGGAACAGATGGTCTAACAGCTGAATTCTATAGATATTTCCGGAAATATTGAACATGATGTGATGACTGCTTATCAATACTCATTCAGAGAAAGAAAGCTTAATATCTCACAGCGCCAAGGAATCATTATCCATTGATTCCCCCCAAAATGATCCACTAAAACTTAAAAACAGGAGACCAATATCTTTACTTAATATTGATAACCAGTTACTCACTAAATGTATAGCACGAAGATTGCAGTCGGACGTCCAACGAATAAATCACCCAAATCAAACTGGATTTGTGAAAAAAATCCTTAAAAAACCTTAATCGAATCAAATATGAAATTACTATTTCAATAACATTAAGATTAAAGCTAATTTAGTGATGATTGATTTTGAAAATGTTTTTGATTTATTAGAATGTTGTTTTTTTATAAATAACACACTTCATCATTTTAATTTGGGACTACATTTTTAAGAGGGTTGAGATTTTATACAGACACATCATCTTGTGTCATTAATAATGGATGGAGCTTCATCTCCTTTCCAATAAGCAGAGGAGTATGGCAAGGCTGCCCAATGTCACCATATTTATTTATAATTTGTGAAGAAGTTTAAGCATCGAGAATTCGACATAATGTGAATATTAAAGGTATAGAGATAGAGAATGCTCAACATGTAATATCCTAAAAATAATTGAAAATAAAATGATTTAGTAGACAAATGGTCTAAACGACAATTGACACTTTTTGGTCTCTCAGTCACAGTTTCAAATTTCTATTATACCAAATGCACCTGCCTCCATTATAAAAGAAATAAAAACAATCCTGTACAACTTTATATGAGACAGTAAGATAAATAGAATTAAAAGATAAACCTTAATATCATCTAAAGATAATGGTGGACTGGATATGATTGATTTCCGGTCAAAGCTGCAAGCAACAAAAAAATCTGTGGATGAATAGACTATTAAATTGGTTATGAGTGAAGACTGGGGACAGTTCATTAATCATAACCTGAATAACGTAACTAAATATTTATTAACAAGTACATGTAATGTTTAAGCTGATGATCTAGATCAGTTACATTAATTGAGGAAAGTAAACATTTTTGGAAAAATAATACAAGATTGGTGCAAGAATAATTGCTATACACAAATGAATATGTAAATCAATCATTATGGATAAATTTCCACATATGAATTAATGGTAAAAGTGTATTTGATAAAAAATGGTATGATACATGGATTATATATATTGTTACGAAACCTAACAACAACGTAGTCGTGACGAGCATAAATTTTGTGGCGGAAATAAAAATCAGATATTGTAACACTAGGCAGCGTGAAATGTCTAGGGGAATGAATAAAGAAGTCAGAGTTTTTTTTATAACAAATAATTAAAATTTATTCTTTAAACATTACAAACATTTTTTTTAAAAAACATTACAATACACTAAATCAATACAAGTACACAGTATAACAACAGAATAACAGTAAATCAGTACAGTTACACAGTATAACAAATAAATAAAGTGTACAGTACCAGAGTGTCCGGATCCTAGGCTTCACTGGATACCACCACTGTCACGCTCAACAAGTCCTTTAAACATATAATCCAGATGAACAGTTCCCGTAAACCTTCTCAGAGAAAAATAGTCCAATGTAATCCCGAAAACAATCTGTAATCCAAAACTGAAATTCTGGTATTAATTCCAAAGGCAAACTGAAGACTGAATAAAATCCATTAAAAATTTTGAAGAATATCTATTAATTCTGTATTTATCGGAAAGGTCCACAAACTGACTCACACTCTTCCGTAACCGCTGGAATATTTTTTCTCACCTCCCTGGGCTCTAAACACAGCCCCTAATGTATAGCTTCTCATCCCTCACTTCTCAAGCCTAGAAACTTCTATTTCACGAACAATCCAAAGAACACAACAATACATAATGCACACGCGCCCAAAGAACAATACAAGACACGCGTTCAAAGAGCGCGAACAGCCGAATCAGAATGTCAAGAGACAGATGTAACAATATATACCATTTGACAAAGATTGTGAACATTTTTTTACATTGTATAATTACCAAAAAATAAAAAGAATTTATGGTATTGAAATAAACCAAATGATTTATAATCCATATAAAATTAAAAAATAAATTGCCCTTATGACTATGTTTGTGAACAAAAATTTGAAAGTAATATCAGTTAGTTATTACAAAAAGGTTAACCTGTTAAATCGATTTATAGCGAAATGATAAGAAAAAAATAGAGATCTTAAGTTCAAAGTACTTAAAATGGCAAAAAGATTTGGAAGTATGTAATCAAAATAATTTACTGAAAGCTTTCAGAAATATCGGTTGGATAACTATTTCAACAAAACTATAAATGAGACAATGAGATAGATAGAATTTAAATATAAACCTGGATACCATCTAAAGTTAAATTTCAAATTAAAAATATTGCATAGGGTTTTAAACTTTAACCCTTTCCTTGTAAAAACAGGAATATAAGATCAGGATAGTTGTATTTTCTGTAAAAAGAACAAAGAAACATTATTACATGTTTTTATTGATTGCACAATTGTAAAAGATTTGAGGACAAAGTTTTCATTTTTGTTGAAGAGTTTCAATACATACATATGATTTTTGATAGTAAATAATTTTGAATAACAGCACAGATAAATTGTTAGATAAATTTATACTTCTTACGAAATATTATAAATATACTTCAATATAATAAAACAGTATTTCACTATTAACGGTACCGTTCACTTTATTAAAACATATAATTGTGTTGAAAACGATGTAGCTATATCAAAAGGTAAGTTAAGTCTACATAAAACTTTGTGGAATAAGTTTTAGTATTATAGTATTATCGGAGAAACAAACCGAATTTTCTGATTAAATTTTCTCTGCATCTTTGTGGATGTTCTTGTCTGTTAATTTGTAATATATGTTATGTGAAACAGATTTACGTAATTTTGCTGTGGTGACTTTTTTGTAATGTCTGTCATGCAAGTTATATTATTTGTACATTACTGCAATATTGTTTGTATTTTGTTTTGAAATAAAAAAAGTGTATCAAGTAACCCATACACTTAATCATTTTTTATTAACTCGACCTTTCTTGGTCTATTAATACTGAAAGCTCTGCTTATGCTATTAAGTTTAAAACGAATAAATAACAAATTTTGTGCTGAGTACTAAGCGGAGGGGGAATATATATATAGAGATGTCTGTCCTTTCGTCAGTCTGTCTGTCCGTAACAATTTTATATTCGTCAAGATATCTAAGAAACAACTACACTTCAATATACACTTAATATTAAACTGTGAGGCTGACTTATTTGTCTACCCACCTGATTATGTTCATATCATCATTTTTTTTAGCGAACCTGTAGGCTTTTGCGATGGCGTGGCGTCGTCCGTCGTCCGTACATTAACGCATTCTATCTCCAAAACGGTAGAAGCTTGCATCACCAAATTTTATGCCATACAATCAGTCATCGAAAAAAGCTATATTTGATTTTGTTTATTTTTTTGCTATCTGCATTTACTTAGCTTTTATAGGTGAAAAGCTAAATAAATATAAAATCTTCTTGTGCGTTACTGGTCAGCCAAATTGTCTAATATTTCAGAGATATTTTCCCAGGAACAATCTCTCTCTTATTCCGATATATTTGATTTTTTAGATGACTTAGTCGTTTGGCATTTTACAATCTCAGAATCGACTGGAACTATAATCGCCAAATGTTATGAGTACATGGTCACATGAGTAAATGTAATTGCCGATGCAGATTATATTTGCAGCCCCAGAATTGTTCCTGGTTGACTTTAAATTTTTTTTTTTATATTTCAAATTTAAAGTTCAAATTAAAATTCATATTTTTATCACTCAGATTCATTTCTAATGATTAAATCATATGTATTTTAAATATCACCATATATGGTTTATATAACCTGATCATATTTTGATATATTCTCTATGTATATCATCCGTTTTTGTGAATTCAATTCACGGCATGTTGTCAAATATCAGGTGTCATTATCAGCCAATGCTGACATTCCAAATAATCCTCTGGACGAGTGGTACCTTTCTGATGACATTAGGTTCCATAGTAAATGATGACAGGTAATTTCATTTCAAAGAGCTTAGTGTAAAGCATTTGGCATCTGTTATTTCCTTTAAAATCAAATATATTGTAAATCTGCCTTATTTGCTTTATTTCAAATTAACATATAAATACCCAAGTAACATGTAATCCTTCATGAAAATAATAAATGTTTTCATTGGATTTCATTTCAGCATAATTACTAAAGAATCATGATTACTGACGAGGTTTCATTAATAACCGTAGTAACAACTGTCAATTGCAAGAAATAAAATTTATTCAGCAGTACTGTTCAAAAACTGTTAATGCTTATATTAATAATCTTATTCTTAGATTGTGAATGAATGAATAATAACTTTAAGGGGAGCACAGTAGTCAGCGGGGGGGGGGGGGGGGGGAAGCAAAGGCGGGTATGATGTCTGCATGTCCGTCCGTTTGTCTTTGCTTAAACAACTCATACACGACACGATATCTGAGAAAATATAAATCACATCAGCTTCTAAATATTGACAGGCGTGTCTACTTGTTTGATTACCGACCATGTCTGCTCATTTTTATTAATTTAATGAACTATTCATATCTAAAATTAAATATTTCATACGCCAGGCAACATGTCACATAGTTAATTGGATCCACGTCTAATGAACATTGATTGTTATCCTGCTTCATTAGTTTTAATCAGCGAAGCCTTTTGGACATGGAAAGGTCTAATGGTCCCCGTCTTCATTTCAGACTAAGACGCCAGGTCACGTATCAGGTGACAATATAATCATAATTTCATGTGATTCTTCTTAATTTGAGTTATGTTTAATCTCACACAAGCAGAAATTTTCCGTCGGGTATTTCAATGGATCCAGCGTGCTTGGGAATCCAGAGACATATCCATAAACATTTAGACCATAATTTGAAATTCTCTTAACATGGGCGTCGTGTCTTGGAGAAATTCTTAATACGCTGATAGCAATGACGTTGGAGT
The DNA here is from genome assembly GCA_026874595.1 of Sipunculus nudus. Classification (NCBI taxonomy): domain Eukaryota; kingdom Metazoa; phylum Annelida; class Sipuncula; order Golfingiida; family Sipunculidae; genus Sipunculus; species Sipunculus nudus. Next base: position 32,304,134 of record CM049306.1, on the reverse strand, counting down.
TGGGCGTTTATAGTCTTTGTGTCAGGATTGGGAAAAAGTCTGCCATAACTTCTCTATAACATGATTTTTGCAATCACAGGTTTTTTTATTAATATATATATACATATACTTTAACTGGTCTGCCGCAATGAAAATATATAATAGACTTACTGATAAAATTAATTCTTCTTAATGATTGTCTGCAGGCTTTATAACCAAGCTGGTCGAGTTATTAATTAAACAATCAGGAAAATATGTCATAATCCGGGATCAAAGTTGCATACAAAGGTCAACTTTTTAAATAAAACAAAAAGAAATCTTCATTATTGAATAAGTTCACACGAAAGATCTTAAGATTTATCTATCTTGAGTTTTACTATAAGCTTATTTTACGCATAAAGCCATTTTATGGCTTACTGGGTGTCTGGCAGGAACTTTGATGTAAAACAAATGAACAATAAGTATACAATATTCATGTTTAACGGTGTACTGTACCTTGTCTGAAGTCCATTATTGAAAACATCACTTTGACAAAACAAAACTCTGTGTCCACAGAAAGTATCACAGGAATAATCTCGATTAAGATCTCGATTTAATCCTCCTAGAGCCTAGACAATTCATGCCTTGGAAGTATTTTTTCCTGACTGAGACAAATTTTGAGTCGAAAGATAAAATCGTATACGCCTAAACAACTCACCACCAAATGGTCAAATGATTTTAATATAACCAGAGATCTTATGTTTTATACTACCTCTTTGTACCACGTGTATTCTTAATTGTTTAACTGGGTATCTTTGCAATGTTCAGGAGACTGGGTTTTCGATCTGTGCAAAAATACCCTTTACAACTCCCGGAAAAACGAAAAGTCACTTGCTAAAGAAAAGATATGGGGTTTCATGGTTTAGAGTCTTGTTATGCCGACTCTTATACGTCGTTTGATAACGTCTTTGCAAGTTATTATAAGACTTAATATTATTGAGGTATATTTATTTGGTTGTTGTTTAGTATTGTCTGATTAATTTAAATGGAGACAAGCAACCCACGGACTTTTTTTTCGCGATTGATTCAAATTTGCGCTATTCGCGATAGGGAAATTTTCGCTAAAATAAAACCCTCGTGAATACGATGCCCAATCGTCGAAAGGAAGTCGTAAAGCAAAATATTAATATATAAATAATAACATTTCACGTATGTTACCCTTAAATCAGAGACTGCTAAAATAAATGATATCAAATCTTTCACATGATTTGCAGATAATAACCAAGAATCCATTTGTATGATGCCTTCAGTCGTTTTCTAATTTTTTAACGATTTCCGTACAGATTCTTTAACTAGATCTGATGGTAATAGATATACACTTTGTGTAGTTTACACTATGGGCAGATCGCAAAAAAAACCCTCGCGAACAATTATAAAATGATAATCGCGAAATTTTAATCCCACGAAAAGGAATCCAACCACAGCATTCCATTCCTTCGATTATCATGTTTGTATGCATGCATTAGCGTCAGAGGAGATCATGTGTACACTTTACAATTTAATACCTTTTCAATGACTCTTAACATGCGTACGTCTAGCGGATTTTTGACCAGCGGAACTTCGGGGTCAAAACAAACGAGACCCGCTTGTTTTTTTGTTTTTGTTTTTTTTATCTAAAAAATAATAAGTGTTTTTTTAATATGACCATGAAAGTTTATTTATCACGTTTTGCTTTAGATAAAACGAGGGTAACAGCCTCCGTCCAGACTCAATGCCGGACATAATTGCTGGTGGCCCGCGGGACAATACGGGTGATGAAATAGGTTAATGTGTTTATGCCGATGAGCACTTTCAATTTACATACTAACTAACAGGCAGATGCCTCTTGTATCTCAATGATCCTGCTCAGCTGTTGACAAACAGCGTTCTTTCTATAATTTATATTTATTTCTTCTTCAAAGAGATGTACATCATTTTGGTCGTAATGCAGCTAATTTATAGAGAATACTTTAGGAAATGGTAACGTAAGGACACGAATGTCCTGTTACGGCGCACAAGATAAGTGATATGACCTACCCTTTACCTGTTGCTTTCAATTTATTTAAACAAGTAAACAAACTTCTGTTTCATCATTATTTTATAGCTATTAATCCCACATAACCCCCCCCCCCCCCGACACACACGAATCACTATCTGTGCGACGTAAAGCCCTTATTAAAATCATGGGCAGAAGGCTTTATAAGCATGTCTGTTGGGTTGCCAATAAGACATTCAGAAAAATATACGTAATAATTCGGGATCAAAGTTGTATACAAAAATTATTTAGAAAGGCTTCAATAAAATTATCTTATCAAATAATCAGATACGAGAGCACTTATGAGGTTATGTATCCTGATACGCGACAACTCCCAGACAAGGAGAAAAAAAACACGGAAAAAAGAAACATTAAAAAATAGCGGTTGGAAGCATGAAAAATAAGGATTTGTAAAGTTGCGCAGTACGGCAACCAGGTGGCGTGCGCGCTGGTTTATATTTTTCACCACTGATCGCGCCTAATATAAGTTTATTTCCACTTGTATACAGTAGTCAGCAACCGGGTTAAGTGCAAAATATTTTCAGATAACAAAATATTGTAAGGCGAAAACTTTGTACTCCATGTATATTTAACATACAGGGTATGTGAAAAGGTTCCTTTAAGACGCAGTTGCCAGACCTGCGATGTGCGAGAAGTTGTCAAGTGGAAACAGTTATAGAAAACAAATGTATTGGGACCACTGCGTAAAGAGTGTTGATGAGCGAAGTAATTAAATGTCCAAACTTTGTCATATGAAACAAGTGCATTCATTTCGATACTTTCATTTCAATACATTAACAACCTTGAAAACGTGATAAAGATCAGTCCACATGACTTTGAACGAGACGTTTCTTTGTTAATGTTAGAGTCAATCGTAAACCTTTGACGAAACTAATTACCTTGTTCAAATTCTCGTATTAGCCGGGGAGCAGCTTTAGAATAGTTCAGCTATGCTGCTACAGATGGCGCAGTCAGACCTTACCCTCCGCCTCAGGTTTTATGCATCTTCATACTATACCATATGTGTGACATGACAACGCATTCACAGACCATGATGGCTCGCGTACATCCGTGTTACGTGGACGTCTGGTACGATGCTTTGATGAATCGTTAACGTCCCAGGAAGACATCGAAAGGCCTAATTTACCATTCAAATCTCGGTTCTGGGTCATGCGTTCTTGTTCAGACGGCGTTTAAAGTGTATTGCTTACATTCTGTTGGTTGAGTTTGATTGAGTTGAAAATTGTGGTCTTGTTAATTTTTCATAAAATATATGTCAGAGAAGGTCTGTTAATGTGTGGTCTTGTCACAGACATGGTTTTTATGCAGATGGTCACATGGGGTTCACAGGGGAAACTTCTTGTACTAAGACTGAACTCGGCACAAAAAAAGAGAGAAAAAAATCCGTAATGTTTTGTGACAATAAACAAACAGACCCACAAAATGACGGAGAACTACTTAGAATTATTATCATATAGTTATCTTCATACTTATTCAACAGGCAGCGCCGCAAGCATGTCATTAACCAATACTTGCATTAGAAAACCAAAAATATAGGCCTACGTTTCTAACGAAATAAGTCATTTAAAGTGGAGCCCTGTCTGGTAGACATCAGGTTGTTTTGTAATGTTGCCTCTTACATTTATCCAGATAGCAACAGGCACAAAGTTTATATACATGACCATAAACCCAACAGCACTAAACGAAAATTTCTTTCGAAATTCAATTACAAGCCAGGGCATTTCATTGTAGAAATACCATGTAGGGAAAGATAGGAGGTAACAAACTCAGTGTATGTACGCGGCTCAGTTCGCCAATGGCATGCACGAAGATGCTTCATTAAGTTTTACTATAATATAATGACCTTCTCTATACAATGTGGTCTTAAAGAAACACAAGAAAAACAGAGGTGATTTGTATTTCCTTCCTTGAAAATCCAAGATTTTAAGAGCTTGTATTTAGAGTCTAGGGATCCTAACGGCACCGGTAGACAGCATTATTTTTAAGATTTTCATCTCAGTTTTGCTTTATCAATCATACCCGATGTAATGTTGTTTATCCGCTTCTGCAATCAATGGCGAGATTACTCATACGACCCAGGATGTCATGACTTCCGGTGTACATTAATTAACAGTTTCGAAACATTTCTTTGGAATAAACATGCTATAAAATCATGTCAGAGATATATAAACAAGTATTCCAATGAAATGTTAGCAGGAAATTACTTAATCCATATTGTGCATACAAATGCGTGTTTTATTGCTAATGGTTTCATTAATTGAGAAACTTTACGGCCCTGTTTCCTCTTGCATGGCTTAGGTTACAGATAATAGCCGCGCAAGAAATATCATACCTTCATTAAGGTTAGACCATTTGAATACAACAATAACCGCATAAAAATCGGAACACGGACATAATGGTCTGCAGAATAGACCCAGGGGTCCCATTTCGTTAAAAATTACATAAACCTTGGCCGAAACCACTTTTAGTCCCATTGTGCAGTTTTTATTATGTCGGATATGTGATCATCAAAGAGAAAACACCGCGACATAAATATGTTATATGTAAGCATTTTATAGGTTATCGTGGACCAAATCTCAGTCAAATCATTCGGAAAACATAGCTTATATGTAAACAAGTACCTTTAATGCGAATACAATACTCAGATAAATTTATAAACACAGAAAATACTGATTTAAACAAAAACAAGATATTAGGCATGGTATTGATGCGCCTTGTAGGTAGGTTTGAAAATCTAGATAGCAGTCGCTACCCTCCGCCAAAAATAAATACGGGATATCACCAATGCAGTCTCTCGTATAAATGGAGGAGAAAAACCACTGGCTGGCACAGCCGAACGCCCATTTATGCAGGCAAGCGTTTTTCAGCCAGAAGGTCATTAGCACTGTCTTTTATGACCATCCGCACTATATCAGCTTATATATGCTATTGATTCTAGGTATGCTATTTATTTTAGGTATGCTGCAAGGATGATTAAATTAAATTTGCAAAACTAGACATTTATCCGTAAATGAAAGATCATGTACAGCTAAGCCCTGGATTATCAAGCGAGTCTGTTCATTTACAATTCAGATAAAGTTCTAGTGCAAAATGTCATTTCTAAGCTTTTTCACGGTCACGCTACCATTTTAATTCCAGCTCATCAAGAGACTATGAAGACAAGACCTTATTAAATTTCATGATAATTTTTTTTATGAAAAGCGCTATGCTCAGTGCAAACGCAGCTGTATTGAATGAATGGAATGAACAGGCTGTCCGCCAGGGGCGCTAGTCTTTTGCCCCGCAATTTTTCAGGCATGCAGGCATATTCTACCTCCACACACGAGAGTATCGGCATTAGCCTAATACTGTATTGTCTCAACACCAACTTCCACATGAAAAGATATTGAAATCTCCGAATTGATTTGGATATATCATACACATAAAAAACATGGGCAGTAGAATGATGTTTTTAACTGAACTCAGATGTTTATCGAGGTAATTTAAACCTTGCAGGTAGCTTCGTCATAAATAATATCATAATTAACATTTCATGATATAAAATTCGCAAACTTACATTAAGCATCCCCATCTGAATCATGATAAGCTCTCATATGACAAAACAGAAAAATGAAAAACAGACTCGGGTGAAAACATTGCCTCGTTCCGTACTACAGCGTTTCTCGTAGTACGCCCCGTATTATCCTTTCAGTGTACAATAAAATATCTTGCTATGGTATGCGTAAGTGTACTAAATATTGTTCTTGCAACAACAACAAAAATATTTAAAAAAAAACTATTTACAAGCAGAGTTATCAGTTTTTAGTTAGAGTATTTTTTTTTTTTATTTATGCGAAATACTACTATGAACATATATGATCATAATTTATAAAGGTTCTCTAGGCGGACCCCTTTGTCACCCCTTTGTGTGTGTGTTAAACACGCCAAAGTTACATCGAGTTACTCCTCGGAGTTTCACGCCGATGTTTACACACCGGCGATCGTCAGGTATGTTTTTAATATGCTCGACTTAGGTGCCTGAGTAAGGTAAACGTTATCTGTATTGAGCACTTTTCTACATCAAGTGTAACTCTGCGATATATATATATATATATATATATATATATATATATATATATATAGTTTTACATTAGAAATTCAATCGGAGGTCGGGTGCTTTACTTGTAGGATATATGCCTTACTTAGCTTCTATAAGAGGGGGTAAACCTGATGTAAAAAAAAGTCATGATGAGTTTCCATTAACCTTTACTATCACGGGGGGGGGGACTCTTTAAACAGACAAGTTAAGATGTGATTTGCAGTTTATAGGATGAAAAAGCCTAGTCAGAGCTCGTGTATCGATAAGATAAGCATGGTGTCGTTGAAACACAAAATGCAGATGTTATATATTAACTTAATATCGGGTGCTTCATAAAGCCCTCATCTGCAAATTTGTTCAAATGGTATACCGGTTTCAGAAATTCATAATAATATCACACTAATACACGGAGAAGATGGTTTTTACATATATGTAACCAGTATAGGTATATATTAATACATTGATATATAACTGATTCATGTATAAAATTGTTTATGTAAGGTAGTTGATAATGATTTTGATTTTTCGTTTACGATATCTGTTTGAAGTTTTGTGATGTTCAATGCTTCATGTATCATTGTCATATGTATGACTATTTTAAAAAATAAAGTTGATTAAAAGTTGATCAAATTCTGTTTGTCCTAATGTAACAAATGCATGACTGCTGTATTATTTGGGAAAAAACCATAGATGTTTAACACGACATTTAATATGGCAGGGCCGGCCCTAGCTATGTTAAATAAAAAATGTTTCTGTTTGGTGTTTTAACGTGGCCGCTGTATCTGATGCTCCTGAGTTAATTAAACGGAGGTTTCTGTTTGGTGTTAAACATGGCAGCTAGTATGAAAGGGTCCAGAGTTCAACTATTCAAATAGGTGTAATCATTTATGCACAAATGAACCTGGTCATATGGGCTGAATAAGTGAATGAAAAAACGGTTTTAGAAGCATCCCTGAAAAAGAACCACCATATGGCGGAGGTTTGTATTCCTTAGAATTTTATTGTGTGTGTATGTGACCCAGCTTGTCAAGAACATTCTATAGTTTATCCTAGCATAAAGACTAACAGACATATTGAAAGAAACCGATAAAGTAACGACATTTGGGTTTATCGCTCAGTTGTGGGATACTGATATTTACTAGTAGAATGAGAGGGAGTGGGCGGAGCCAACTGATTAGATTTACAATGTAATTCTTTACTTCAGAAATTTAAACATGTAAGGAAAAGCAGAGGGCCATGTTTACTTATCTGATTGCTGTCCATTAACACCTTCATACGTTAAAACTCTGCCCGAATAAACTTTAAGAAAAATGTCTCACGAGCTCTTCCGGTATTTAAGAGCTCGGTAATTAAGCGGAAATATTCAGCCCAAAGACCGATTGCTGTAACATTTATAACCCGTGAGCACCGGTTAAGAAATCAGTAAAACAATCATAATTGAGACTGATGTGTGCTTAAAGTAAATTTACCGAGAAAGAGTAAGCGTTGTTTCCTGGCATTATAATGGATCGGGAAAGTAATCTGGCTGCCGTTTTTACTTAGTACCAGCTGCCTCCTGACCTTAATCTCCACTCAACCTCACTAGGCAAGCCCTCTGTTGCCGTAAACGGACTACGTCGGGGATGGCGATTACAAGTACTTTAGACCCAATAAATGTTTAAACGATGTCCTCACAAATGACTGTCCCTGCAATGTGTATCCTGTTTTTGCTGCAGAGGTAGTTATAGAGTTTTTACTCCGTTTGAGTTTCTACATCTTTAGAATGTAGGCTTACTCGTCATTCTGTTCCATATCATCTTGTTTCTTGTTTCTTTCTATGCTTTTGATTCTTACTCAATCTCACTGTTCTTGCTCCTTTTCTTTCTCCTATCACTTACTCTTATTTTGAGCCTTTTTTCGTTTTTTTTTTTATTTATTCTTGGTTTCGCGTTCCTGTTACTTATTTATTTTTTCACATTCTGCTTCTTATCTTCTTGTTTTTTACATATATATTTCTGTTGTCTTTTATTTACATTCCTTTTTTAGTTTATTTTGCTTGTTCCTCTTCTTTTATTTGATCCTATTTTTTTTCATCATATTCCCAATTCTGTTCTTCTACTTCACTTCTTTTCTCTCGAGCGTACTATTGTTCTTCTTTTGGACTTGTATTTCTTTTTTTTTCTTCTTCTAGATACACTTCACACTTCAAATTTATATTATTTTTGTTCTGTTTTCATTTGTTATCCTTATTTCGATTTTATTGTTCACCTACATCTAATATATCATTTTTTCTTTCTATATACCAATAGGAGTCACTTTTACGCCACTCTTTGTACCATGCGACTTTTTGTGAAGATGTGAATGTTCTTATTAGAGATTTATTATTTGTTCATAATATTTGATAATAATTGTTCGTTTATGGCTCTGCGTATTTATTACGAAAATTTTGGCATAACTTATAAGTAATCATGTATTTTGTTAATCTCATCAGGCTCTGATTCGTTACCTTTATTTGAAATTTGATCCTGGCCACTTAAAACCGAGTGCGTTAGTTAAATTAGGAAAGCCCAACACAAACAAAATTATAAATATGAGCACCTTCCGTTAGACACAATCTATAATGTTTCATTTGTAATACAAGCAGATGGACGATTAGTATTGACGTTAAAGAGGCGAACAAAGTCAAACCATCAGTATGCGTGTATTGGATTGAATGGTAATGGCCTAGAAAAATCAAATAATACCTTATCTTCAGGCTTTACTGCATGTCAGTGGTAAACATGAACCATAAGACTTAGTCCTTTGTAAATAAATATTAGTTCTGAAACTTGGTATCATTTTACAGACCTCAATAAATGTCAGGAAAATGTTGTAGACCTGGTTTTTCAGTGTGGATTTGCGTTTTCTTCATATATATATATATATATATATATATATATATATATATATATATATATGATAATCAAGAAAAAAATGGGGTTCCTGGATGAAATGCATTAACCTTCCCGGAAACGATACAATTAGATTATCTAAAATATGAATACCTATTAATTAATATAAAACTGTGTTTGCAAGAATCGTGTTATAAAGAGATTCTGGCAGACTTTCTCCAGTTCCTGACACAAGACTACATGTCCAGCTTCAATGTCATTGCTTTGAGCGTATTGTGCATTTCTTTAAGACACGATGCCTATGTAAAGACAAGATCCTATATTACGGCATTATTGTTTATAAAAAATTTAAATTCAATTCTGACAATTATTTTAAATTGGTTGAAATATCCAACAGAAAATTCCTGCCTGATTAAGATATAAATATGACTCAAATTAAAAAGTATCCCATGACATGATGACTTTCATTATTACCTGATACGTCACCAAGCGTCTTAGTCTCAAATAAAGACGGAGACCATTAGCATTGTTCTTGTTCAAAATTCGGTTACTTGTTGGCTAATGCCAGGGCCTGAATTTTACATGCTTCGCATGTTAAAGAAGTTCATTTTAAAAATATATAATGTCACAATCCTTATACCAAAAAGGTTTTGTTTATGGTAATATGGACAGGGCGTATATACCCCCCATTTTTAAGCAAGTGAGAGGATAAAGAATGTTATCACCTACCATAGCTGCTCAGGAAATACAATGTATATATGGAAATCATATATATATATATATATATATATATATATATATATATATATATATATATATATTTAAACTAGAATGAGAAACGTCGGTTCCATTACTGCCTTTCTGGTCGAAGGACTAGCAATAATAGGTTGATTATAAATGATTATTATCTCCATCTATCTATCGGCAAAGATATTTCTTTTGGCATTTTCTTCCTTTTTCTTGTTGTATTTCTTTTTTTGGGAGGATTTTACTCATATTCACTTCACCGTTTAATGTACCTTACCATGGTCAAATTAATTTGACCAAATTTCAGTGACCTTTACCTATTTTTCAAGGTCACAGGGGTAAAAAGTGCATTTTATCAGATATTCAATTTTGATTTTCTTCTTATATATAAGGTGTACAGACAAATCAATGAAAACCCTAGCAAAAATATCGAATTCCCAACATTTCTGCCGCACCGTATGAATTCATTAATGCGGAACCATATGGGATACGTGCCTCGTGGTTTCAGTTAGGCTACGTTTCAGAATAAACCTTTTGACCTAGATAATTTTACAGAGATATGCCATTTACAATATAAGAGTGCAGTGGCAAGTTTGGTAACAATATCTTTAATAGTTTTTTGATAATATGCATTTTCAGTTGATTAATAAAAAAACAAGAAGGAACGACCAAATTTCTTTCCGGTTTTACAGAACTTTAGTTCTCCCCAAACTTTTACAGACGGATAGAAGATCAGTTGGAGAATCGGGGTTATGGGGATGGGGGGGGGGGGGGGGGGGATAGATGGAGATCCCAGACAAGAAGACATATATATGAACATATTTGGACTGTGATTGGAGAAATTAATATTTCAATAATCATGGTTTTATATTTAATATTTGTGTTATTCAGTTTCAATTCATTTATTGATTTTTCTTTCACAATTTGCTTATCATTATTGGGAAGTCTGTACAGTGGGAAACTTGCTTTGTAAGTACATTGAAACTGAAGTTTTGACAGCTAACACCCCATATTAAGACACGTCTTATGACTTTATCTATACCGGCATTTAAACATGACCTTAAATATTTTAGCTGGTAGAAGTATGTTGTAATAATCATTTTAGTGAGATATATGAAAATCACTAAAATACATTACAATCTAGATAAAATGTAGCATTTTTAGAAAACCCAAACTTTCCATATAGAATAAAGTAGAGCACAATAACAGCTGTTAGAATATGTACATGTCAAGTAGTACAGTTTCAGCAGTTTGTTATCTGTTAAGGGAATACTGATGCTTACACGCGCTCAAGAGACATTTCAGAGACTTTCCAGTTATTTTTTTTTATTATATATAAAGGGCATATAAATAATTATACTTTAAAGTGTAAATTCTTATTCCTCCTCAAACACCAACATATGATGTCCACCTGAAAATGTTTCTTTATATTTATCCGCTATTTCGATCTAATATGTCATTTCTCTAAGCTTTTATTGACTGTCAATTCAGACGTTTTTATCTTACATGTTAGCAGGATTTATTCTTAAAATCAACCATTCACCTACCTTTTTCTGTTATATTTACGTGATTTCTAGCTTACCGTACGTACATATTAATGAGCTATAAGTACTTCCTCTGTGGAGGATGTATCAGCTTTTTTTACCTACATGCTGTTAGCTAACATGCGCAAGTGTTGACAACTAAGGATAACTTAAGTTGAAAGTGTTGACAAACAAAAAACATATGTTACCTAAAGTGGTAGGTAGCATATTTGCGAAAGTTGAAAGGTCACTAGTTGCAAAACGCTCTTAACAAAACCCTGGTTAGTCTGACCTGCCGGCAGATGTCCTTGTCGGCGTTTTCTTACATATTTTGATAAAATTTCAAGGGGTTATCTTTAGTTGACAGACGTTGGATATCAGAATAAGCCCCTTTAAACACCATTGGTAAATCTTACGTCACTTTCAATTTTGTTGCGCTTGCATCCCAATGCATTTTACTTTAAGTGGCAGCTGCCTCCAATGCGTCTTTGTGTGTATCATCTATTTTCAACTCGTTGGTAGATTTCAACAAACTTTCTGTGGTCCTCATTTTTCTTCATAAATGAAAATTTACCAGTTTTATCAGCTCTTTGGATAAGAACTGTTATTGATCGCTGTTACATATTTTCCTTAAACCCAATTGTTTTATTCCAATACACTCAGTCAAGCCAAGACCCAATGGAAGCGCCAGTAAATCTGCTGAAAACACGGTTTCCTCTAACAAATCAAGGTGGAATAAGCACTTCCTTGCAAACAAAGATAAATGTTGTTCCGTGGTTTGGTTGGCAAGCCCTGCCTAACATAAGGAATCTGAGATGCGTTATACGAACTCTGGGTCAATTTTAAAGGAGAGGTGTGAACACAGAATAGATAAAAAAGGGTACCGTCAGAGTCCTCTGTAAGGTATAGGACGTAGCACTCTGGTTTTAAGGCATTGGACTTTGCAGTTGAAAGTCCTGGGTTCGAATCCCGACAGTGCTTCCATGGCATAATGGTGAAATCTCGCTAAACCCAAAAGGAATCGCTCTCAAAACATCTAGCGTCTGTAATGGCTTATTCTTAACTCCGTGTATATAAAACCTGAATTTCAGAAGACTTGATAATAACATATATGGATACCTTCAAATTCATTCAATAGACAGTGTCACTTAGAGGCTGATCATAAAAATGATACTCATGTGCCAAGTATGTAAAGCTGACTTGGAGTTTTATTTGTCCAACCAAACTCCATTCTCTGTGTGTTTCGCCCACTGCACTAATTTAAATATAAAAAGAACGAAGCCGTTTATGTCATTTCATACTTTCATCAGAAGAAACAGCTAGGTTCGGCTCTTAAAACTAGCATGAAGCATGTTTTAAATTTTTTGAATAAGATGATGATATGGCCCTATGGTAAGTGATGCTTCTGAGGTATGTAATATTAAACCAGTCACCTGTTATTTTTTTTGGCATTTTTAAGTATTCAGTCTAAGAGAAAAAGGAAAGTAAAGTTGTCATCATAAAAGCATAAAAGCACTCGATCCGCGTGCTCAGGGTGTAATTCTCGCCTTCTCTCGTCTGATCGACAATTGCGCGATTATTCAATTATTGTTCCCTCAGTTGCTTCCAGTTCGGTCATTATGGCCACCGCTCCACCAGAGGTCGTTTCTACTTATAACTAACCTCTTCTTGTTGGGGGCCGGGACTTCTTGTCTCAACTGTCAGACTTTAAAATCAAAGTTTGTTACATCTCAAGGAAACACCTGTTCACATTTCACATGCATGTGCTTGCATAATATTACTTATTCCGTGAATTCCTTACCACAAAACCCCTGTTTCTGCAATTTGTCTTGACAGGATTCTTATCAAACGAATTGAACGGACTAAATTGTCCTCTTAATTACATAAATATCTATTCCACTTGTGTATTTAGAAGCGGCGGTGCTTTGTTTGGGGGTCAGATTGTGACGCCCATGCACAGACCCTGCATGAACAGGAGAGTCGTACTTTTGTGAGTCTGATTCTGCGGAGTGTGTCACTTTAAGGTCATGTGATTTAAAAAAAAATAAGACATAAATGCACAGCGCATGGATTGGATTTTCTAATTTACATAATCAAGAGTGATACACTGATCCAGGAGCGGAGCGGGCGGGGGGGGGGGGGGGTCAAGGAAGTCCCCCCCCCATAAATATGGTAAACATTTCGTCATCATGTGTTATTATTTCACAATTACCCTTGGTGTCAGTCTGCATTACCTCGGACAAAGCACCCACAGCTTCTGTGTACAGCTGCCGCTCACTCTCCATCCTTGGTCGGTATATTTAATATATATATATATATATATATATATATATATATATATATATATATATATATATATATATATATACTCTATCCACAAAGAGGTCTATAAATGATAATAGTACAACACGCTGGTTGTTTGTTTTATTTATATCCAACTCTTATAACATTATATTCAAAACACACTGAACAAATTCATGTAGAGGTAAGGCAACCGAAAAAGAGCTCGCAGGTATTGTGACCTTTCATATTCCCACAAATGAAATCAAATAACTTAGGTTGTTACTGGAAACGGTACTTTAATATTATTTTACCCAGGTCAGGCAATTTGTTTTTTTGTCATACTCTTGTAGTCTAATTCAAGCTGGCACATTATAATTTTAAGTTGTCTTTACTTAATTAAAATATATATTTTCGTACCTTTTAAGGGGGTATAATCTTTCATATACCCAACATAGGTTTATATAAATTTCTTCTCAAAGATTACAATTTCGGATCCCCATTCTTCATTTATATGACCGATATGCAATCATTCGATGAGTTTTGGCGGGGATAGACCAATAGACTTGTACAGACGTACTTGTACAGTACAGCGGCAAATACAACTTTGTTAGACTTAAATACAGCTTTGTTATACGGTTTTATATATAAGAAAGCCCGGGTAAAATACAGCGAACAATATTTAAACAACCTTGTGTAACGAATAAGTGTCAACAGCCCGGCGATTTCTTTGACCTTTCAGCGTGATTTACAAATTATTCTGAATTAATCAGTCAATTTTTATGGTAAAATTCTTTACAACAGATTTCATGATAATATAGTTTGTACATAAAATAATCGATCATCTTAATCCTACCACTAATAAAGATTGCCTGCTCCTGCTATCCATAAATGACCCAACCTCAGCTGATCAAATGTCTTTTTTTGCCGGAATAGGTAACATAGCTTCCCCCCCCCCCCCCCAAAAAAAATGAATAATAATAATAAGCTAAAAAGCGCATATCCCACGGTGCACAAGCTGTCCGCATAGTAATATCCACATGTTTATAAATGACGTGGGGGCCAGCTAAACCTATCCTTCGATTGTAATCCACTGGTCTTACAAGAACATTCGGCGACATGTCAGAGGAACCAGAATTGACATGGATCTTTCATTTCTCAGCAGTAATTACCTAGAGGTTATACATATATGTAACCAGAGTAAACTAAAAATGATAAATTCTACAAATTAGACAAGTGAGGAGCCCCTTTAAAAGGGTCGAGTGGCCTGAACACTGAATATCGGTCTAAAGGCTTGGTAATACCCCCATTTCGGATAACCCCCGGTAACTGAAATAGATTTCAAATTACAACAGGAGGAGCCTTAACATATCCGTCTAAGATTCCCCCTAAGCTAAATTATAACTCGTATGATTTTAACTCATAATATGTAAATTAAATAAAAACCGTGGAATATAAAATGTCAAAATTGGAAATCAATTAACATCTGAAAAATCTAAATTGTCAGTTAAAATGTCAATTATATTACAATTGGATTAAAGAAAACATGAAGTACAGACGGTTTCCGAATCTCAGAAAAAGCGTTGGGGGAGGGGGGGGGGGGCGCATACTACTCGTGGCTCAGGGAACATGTGTACCGGGAGTAACCGTAGACTTTATACAGGACTTTATAACGAGAAGACACATAAACGATGCTAGACCTAAACAAAGTGCTGCTTTTCAGTCGTTATGAAGGTTTCTTTTTCACATATATCATTTTAAACCTGGTGTAGTGTTCTTTCTGTTGGTATATGTATTTTTGGAATTCATAATCATTTTCATATTTTAACCATTTTTATTTATTTTTTATTTTTAAAATGGTACACAATTTTAAGCAACCAGAAATTGCAAACCACTGTTTAATATACTAATAGCAAACTGCATGAAAATATCTACCATGTTTCCTTCCTGTTTAAAAAATGAAATTTAATTCATATTATCGAATCAAAATTTTAAAATTCAATTATAAATTAGAAAGGAACATGATACAGGGAAAAACAAAAACAAAAAATGGGTTTTAGATATCGTCATTTAGTTTGGTATTAGCCCATTAAAAGTAGTTTGTGACTGGTTTCTTAAAAATGTGAATTCAAATATACCCCCGAATATAATCAAAATTGATTTTCAGTTATTCCCCCCCCCCCCCCCCCCCTTGTATTCTGATGCGGGGTAAATCTGCAATCGCTACATACAGGCTGCCAATACGAATGCCTGAGAAGCGAATGTTCAACTTCACTGCCCCTGAAGTCGGTCGATCCCCAAATGCCATTAGCAGCAGATTATGCCTCGTTAAATCTGTTGCACGGGGGTGTCTCGGACAGCGCCGGTCCGATCCTGTATGATGTGAAAATGGTGCCCGAGGGCTGTCGACTCCGCTTATGTAACTGACAGCAAATTGGTCCAGAAAGAACGAGTCCCCGAGGCCCCAGTGGTAGAGAGCAACGTTAAAATAAGAAGGTCGCTGCAATGGTTGTTCATATCAGCAACAGATTTCACATTAAATAAAAATTGCTTAAATATAAATCTGCATGCATGTGTATTATATTTTTATCAGTGTATAGGTGCAAATTCTTTAAAAATGAAAGTAAAATACTCAGGCTCAGAAAGACGAAATTTTCAGAATCGATCCCCTACCCAATGTAACTATAACCACTCGTCCAAGACCCATACCTCGATATCAGGTACTTTACATCTTGAAACTTGCCGCGCTAGAGGCTCTTATTATGGGGCTGTTCTACTTAAGCGACCCTTCAGGCGACTACAGGCGACAAGACTGTCGCCACCTGGTCGTCAGGGTGTCGCCTGTATGGTCGGGAGTAGTCTCCTGACGTCGCCCAAAGACTCGTGGCCTCTTACCTGTCGCCGCTGGATTTTCAACATGTTCAAAATTCTCAGGCGACAGCCTGTTTGATGCCAATGAGGGTAGCCTGACTTCTACTGGCGAAGGTGCTGTCGTAGGCTGTCGCTAGGTGACGTCTACTGGTTTATGTGCTATCGTAGGCTGTCGCTAGGTTACGTCTACTGGCTTATATGCTGTCGTTGGCTGTCGCTAGGTGACGTAGGTTGTCGCAAGTGCTGTGGTTGGTTGTCGTTACTTGATACAGGGCCCATCTTGTCTCCGGCTTCTCAAATAGTACAGGATCGAGACTCTTCGTAGCTTGTAGCGGTTGGCGTAGCATAAGATTAAGGTGTCGTGGGTTGTCGCCAGTGTGGTCGAAAGTTGCCGTGGGGTGGTCGTAGGTTGTCGTGGGTGATTGTCCTTTATCGCGACGATTGAGTTGCCGGTTGTCGGCAGCTTGCCGTAGCTTGACGTCAGATCTGCGTCAAGTTGTTGTAGCTTTTCGTAGACTTTGTCTAAGCGGGGTCCTGTGGCCGGTTTTTCGGCGATCAGCTGCAACTCTTACGATCGCCAGCAGTCGCCTACAAAGTCGCCTAAGTGAGACAGCCCCATTACTTTTCCTTAATTTCTTCACATATTAATTATAATTTTATTATTTTTTCCAAGTAATATATTTTAGTTGATAAATACTGCGATATTTTGGAGGGATAGATAAGTAATATATATCCAATACCAGTATTTTGTCATTTAAGGTATTTTTCACAGGGGCCTTGTTTGATAAGAAAGTGTGCATGAGGGGGGACATTTAACATCGGCACAGACAGAAGCTACCTCTCCATCCCCCGCCCACCGAAATAGGATGCCCTTCTAAAATCGATTTATTTATCGATTTTATGAAAATCAGGACAAAAGCCACCCTTACCCTAATACCATCACTTCATTTATTCTCATCAGATATATATGGAAGATATACCTTTATGAAAGTAATTTTGCTTAATTTTCAACACTATAATTCATAATTCAAAATACGGTAGGATCAAATTGTGACAATTCAATAAAGCAATAAACGCCCTTTGTCATTTATTTGTAATCTATGGAAGATCTCATGCTAAAAAGCACGCTGACTAGAAATGTAACGAAAACGCCCGACGTTTTCAGGAGAGCAATTAATTCACCTCGATGACGCAGATCTATACAGGCGGACTGGGTTTCTTGTCATACACAGCAGGGTGTGTTTCTTTACTTCAGAAAAGTCTCTGAACTGCGGTACCTTTCTGTTAAGAGTGCCGTGATTATGAAAAATATGACTGTTACGTCTTTGGTACACGATGTATGTATTACGTTCATGTAAAAATGTATCGGTTCAGTAATGGAATACCATAATACATCATCTGAATTCAGTGAGATCTGGTGACAATTTTTTACGCATGTCGCCAATGTAACTCTGTGCTACTTTTGTAGTGATTGTGTATAACTGCCACTTATAATTCCACTTATTAAGTCAGCCCACGTTCAACTTTTTCTTCTACAACTCGTCCCTTCTAACAGCTCCACCGTGTTTCCATAAACTGGACAAAAATATTGATAAAAGGAAAAAATAATTATCTGAGAAGCTGATATTTTACCGCAATGATAAAAAATGTGATTTTTTAGATTATTATACAGAGAAGAATTGTCTATAAGAAGCAAGCAATAATCCCTGATGCTTTCAAAAGTATTACCCCCACTGCCACTTGATTAGTGGTATTGGTTTTTCTTTTTAAATTCCAAGTGTAGATACTCTTTTCTTTCCTTTTGTCCCAAAAAGGGTTTCATTACTCAGAGTCAGAAAGGAATTTGCTATAAACCAAGCTTTCAATTTTATTATTCAAACCTCCACTAAATTAAAACTAACAGTGTATTCGAAATTAAATATTCACAGATATACTGAAATTATCTCTATTTGCGAAAGAGGCATATATATTCCATATTCTTAGAGCGCACAGAGTCGTTATGAATTGTTTTATTTGTCGTAATTTAAAGGCACACTCAGGGAAATTCAAAGCAACATCAGAGTTAATAAACTATTAATATATGACAGTTTTCTATCATTATCTAACACATTTATATGTGAAAATAATATATAAAAATCAAAAATGATATCATGCTGTTCATAAAAAATTCACAGAAAAGAAAAACAGTTCTCCATATATATATATATATATATATATATATATATATATATATATATATATATATATATATATATATATATATATGAATTATTAACTATGCTCCGTTGTTTCTGGTCTTGTTTTATAATTTTTTATACGTATGTCCGGCCGTGAATAAATTTGGGCATATGTTCGCATGAAATATATGAACTCTCCGCATAAAAATAGTAGGTGACGCAAAAAGTCTTGTGTATATGAGAGAGTTATCTAAAATGTATGGGCACGCAAAATTACAGTCCATAACATCAAAGCACTCCCGAGATGTGTGATTTTCATCCAAAATAGTAGACGAATGGATGCCACGCAGATTGGAAAGTCAGAGACGTAAGAAAAACCATATATATATATATATATATATATATATATATATATATATATATATATATATATATATATATGATCTAAAATTATGCCAATTTAGTCAAGCGGTTTTGTGCTCAGGAGACGAATGCGGTGGAGGCTATATAAACACATAGTATTCGCTTAACTATGTTTCAGCAGATGTTATTAGAATTTTTTAACTGAAGTGTTGATAAATGTGTAATGAAGGAATGGTTTATTCAACGTTGGGGTAAATCTTACACTCGGATGCAGGATCAAATTATTTTGGTCAACAAGCCTCCTCTAGTCGGTGCTGGCCTCTGATGGGAAATGTCTATACTATTTGTTTGTCCGGGGGGGGGGGGGGATAACATGTGACTTGTCACTCGATGTTTAAATGCGATTAAAATCTCTGTGGTAACTTTTATTTCGATTAATGAAGCCAATTTTCTTTACAACCTTTGTCACATTCAAGTTATCACATTTAGACTTTGTCACATTCAAATTATCACAATATAAGACAGATTTTGTCACTATTGAGTTATCACAATAACACAGAGTTTTATCAAATTTAAGTTATTTCAATAAAACAGACTTTGTCGTATTTTTGTTATCACAGTAAGACAGACTTTGTCACATTCATGTTAACACAATATAAGACAGAGTTGTATCACATTTAAGTTATTACCATAAAACAGACTTAGACTTATTTAAGTTTTCACAATAAGGAAGACTTTGACACATGCAAGATTAGCTGATAAGATCAGGTAACAGCCACCGATTTTGATACGACCGACGTATATTAATCAGCGTATCATTTTCTCTCTCTCTCTCTCTCTCTCTCTCTCTCTCTCTCTCTCTCTCTCTCTCTCTCTCATTTGACTTGCCCTGAAAATGTCCATGTAGTTTCATAAAACTTGTTTTTATATTTATGTTTAAAACATGTTTTTATATTTATGTTTAAAACTTGTTTTTATATTTATGTTTAGTGTGCTGTTTAGCCGCACTCACAACCGTGGCATGGGAATAGTACACCAATGGTGACTTGGCATCAATTACGCTTGACTTTCATCGACATCGAAAGGGGGGGGGGGGGGGCGCTTCTATGCCATATATACCTCCTCACTTAGATACCCCCTGTTAAATTTAACTAAATAATGCAATTGCATATCTGTATCCAGTTAATTACGTTGATCGCTGTGGAAAATGAATAATGGTTGTTCTACATTTTTTTCATAAAAGGTATACATGACCCTATACTATAGTATATAACGTCATAAAGAATCCTTTGGATTTCTGGAAAAAGGGTGCCCACCTTCAATGGCGAGTGCCAAAGGCCCGGTGTTCTGCAGGGTGACCTTATTTTATAAATTTATTTATTATTTTTGTTTTCTTGGGGATGAGGGTGATAAACTTTCGTTATCTTAGGGATTGTATGGGCCATTGCATATTATAGGCTTAAAGAAATGAGGGGAGGGTGTATATAGTCCTATGGAAAATAATTTATATCGCCATCCAATGATGCAGAACTTCACATGAACATTTGAAAATATGATAATAAGAGAATTGATTTGTAAAAATGATTAGTAAAACAAGTCAATACGACCTGATATGATTTCGAAATTTTATTTTTATTATTTCATTTTCTTGAAAGAAATGCCCAAGCGAATGGAGCTCAAAAGTCGTTAATTCATATATATTGTTACGGAACCTAATATCAACAGATCACCTAGTCGTAAAGAACATAAATTTTGTAATGGAGATAAAAAATAACATTCTGTAACACTAGGCGGCGTGAAATGTCTAGGGGAATGAAAAAAGAAGTCAGTGGTTTTTTTTTTTTTGTTAACAAATAATTATAATTTATTCTTAAAACAATCCTAACATTACAATACACTAAATCAATACAATTTCACAGTATAACAACAGTATAACAGTAAATCAATACATGTATGGAAATAAAGTGTACAGTACCTGGATACCACCACTGTCACAGCGACAACAAGTCCTTTATAACGTACAACCCAGATGAAAAGTTCACATAAATCTTCTCAGAGAATAACAGTCCAGTTCATTTACAAAATCAATCAGTTGTAATTCCAAAGTGAAGTTCTTGATATAATCCCGAAAGCAAACTGAAGACAATATATAAGATCCGTCACAATTCAATTTAAAAGAAAATCTATAATTGACACGATTCTGTTGCGGTTGGAATATTTCTCTCCTCTCTCCCGGCTCTAAAAAACAGCCCCTTTATATAACTTTTCACCTCAAACCGAGAACTTTCCATTTCTCGAACAATCCAAAGAATCCAATAGTACACACATTACAGGAAACATCTAGCCTCTAGAACAACGAATGCTGTGTTTCTACATATCAGGGTTCGCACGTTGGCCGGCCCGGCTCGGCCAGGCGAGAAAACTTCAGACTAGCATGACCGCTGCGTTTACACGTGGGCCGCACACGGCCAGCTAGAACAAGGAACGCTGTAGCATAACAACGCCCATGCCTTGAGCCAAACACGAATCAGAATGTCAGCAGCGCACAATAAAAGAGACATCTGTAACTATATATATATATATATATATATATATATATATATATATATATATATATATATATATATATATATATTTATATATATATATATACACACAATACTGAAGATTTCAGTCATTATACGTATGACTTATGCTCACAGGAATTACATCATAAAACATGCTAAAGAAATGGCAGTGTGTAAAACCCGGACCCCACGGATCCCGGACCTCGGACCCCAAAAACCAATTTCCACACTGTCGATTATATATACAGATAAAAACACCCCTGATGCTGATATAAGAACAAAGTAAAGTCCCTCAGTGTTGAAGCTTTGTAAATAACCATTTCAATGAACATTTTAAGTATACAAAATATTTTGCTGAAGATGGACCCAAACTGCTTGACTTTGATGACTATTCCATTTTTAAAGGACCCTGGAAACCCCGCTCATATTTTCATTTATGACTGCATGAGAAAGAATAAGCACTCGTGTGTAAACATTAAATATGATTATTTGATATTTCAAGTGAAAATATTATAGTGCAAGCACACTGAAGTGCGCCAGCGGTCAATGCATGCGGACCTGAGACTGATATATCGATATCAGAGCTCTTCCACATGACACATGCAGGGTTTTGTGTTCCATTCATGAACAACAATGCAATTTACTGTTGGTAACAATATAATTACCCAAAGAAATTGTTGATGACTTGCATTTTAAGAAACGACAGGTAAAAACATAATGATTTTGTTAATGTTCTTATTATATATACTTTTTATTTCGCTTAACATGTAACAAATAGCAAATATAAGAACATGAAGAAAAAATAAGACAAAATGAAAATAATATAGATACAAAAACACAATAACTAAATCATATGGTTGTTATGCCTAAATGGGATGTTAAAATATGTACAAAAGAAATGGTAAAACAACGAGTAAAAGGGGTCCGTGGGATCCGTGAGGTCAGTGCGCCACGGTCCGTAGGGTAATTTATCAACTTTTGTTGCAAAACAGACCACTTTTTATGTTTTTTAACACACATAATTTAAAACGTCTTAAGATACTATTCTGCAAAATATCTCGACAAATTACCATATGAGAGTTTTAATAATTATAGGTTATTTCTTGGGGTCCGGGATCCGGGGTCCGGGGTCCGTGGGGTCCGGGTTTTACACACTGCTCAAAGAAATAAGGTTTTTCATGAAATGCCTGTATTCACGGTATATTTATAGGCGCTATGAGAACGTTAGATAAATAAAATTTATAACAAATTAACCCTGTAAAGTAACAAATTAAACTGATTTTTTTTTTTACCAACAGCAATTCTTGCATTAGTGAATTTGTATTGTAATTAATTTATCTCCGAAACGGGCACCCACAGCAGGCAACCCGTCCCGCATTGAGCGAGCCATGTGTGACGTAAAGTTCCTGGAGGGGATTCCTATGCAAATCAAGCGTACTCCCCATTATAAGGGGGTTCCCTGAACCAGGTGTCAACAACGAAACCGCAGTCACTGCACTTTGGTCTCAGGTTCAGATGTAACAATGTCGTCTGCTCAAGAAGGTTTTGTCCTGAAGAGTAACCCGTCCGGGGTTAACCCTGATTTACAAAAAGAACGGGATACAGCGACCTTTAACGTGAGGAAGCTGATAAACTTACTGGATGGCGGAGAGGAGAACACCTGCAAACGGAAGGAGTTGGGTAAGTGTAATTGGTTGAAAGTTGGTACACTCACAGAATGGACCTTCTTTTGTAAATACAAGCTAGTATACGAATTTGAACTTCAGTATAAAGTGTGCTATCTGTGCATTGGTATAATTTAGATTTCTAATGCAATAATTTACTTTTGTAAATCATGGTATGTTTTGATATATTAAATTAATAAATAAGATATGTAAGATTTTTGTATATATAATTAAGATTTATGTATCGATATACCTCTTATTAAAATGTAAGATTGTTCATTTAAATAATTTAGCTATTATTAATATTATTTATAAATCATTTTAAATATTGCTATAAACTAGCATTATTCATGAATCTGCAAGGCTTTGCAAATAAAACAAAAAAAAATCCACAGGTTTTATGTTTAAACTACATATCTTTGCATATTATGTTTAATGATTTCATTGTGCTCAGATATACATATGTGGTATACTGGTTAATTTGACCAAACTATATGACATTTACTATTTACTGTAGTTCAGACATATAGTGGCAATAGTCAGTATAGCCTCTCCTGTATAGCCTCTTCTATGTTCAATGAATATATGCTGGAACCAAGCATTTTGCAGCCATCCTGCACCTGTGATGTTAATTAAGTCTTGACTCGTGTTCACATTTTTAGGGACTTGGACTCCAGGGTCCTCAGGACACAGACTTGCCTAAATCAGACTCTACATGTGGTTATAGTTAATACTTGGGGGAAATCAGATTGAGTCCACTTGAAAAAAACCCTTTTCATAAATTATAAAGATGTATGTAAATGTGCAAACTACTTACTAACAGAATATTGCAATAAATAATAAAACTGTATATATATACAAAGTTTTGCTCAGCAGATGTAATTTAACCAATTATAGTGAAAGCATGCATTAACTTAAACTTAAAATATACATGTACGTCACCTGAAATTTTCATTTTAAATTATTCTTTAAGGATATGAATTTTTTACTCGGACTTAAACTTGGACTCTGGTTCTAAATGAGTTGGACTCAAAGTAGGTGGACTTGGACTCGAACCTCAAAGACTTGGATTCAGGTTTGGTTTCAGGCTGCCCAGGGCAGTGCCTAAAAATGCCTATCTATATTTTTTATGTTACATGGCTAAATGCATCAGTGGAATTGGCTCAACAGATTAAACTAGTATTAAACCATAACAAGAAAAAAAGCAAAAAATGAAAACAACACTACTTTCAAGTTGTTCTACTTGTCAACATAAATACAGTCCATATAAAATTGAAATAAAGGCACACAAACACACACATGAATGTAAATGAACATATACCCCCCTGGCTGAGGCAATAATTATTTCATCATGTTTATTTACATACAACTAATACCATCATTACAGCACTCGCATTTAGGGTGATCCCCTTAAGGTGACACCTGTTAATTTGCTTAAATGCAGAACCTGACAAGAAGACACCATACTATAGAAGTGTAGTCAGTCTTTATTCAAGAGTGTTTTTGTTGATGTTACTTTAACAGAGAAGCTGGTGTATAGTGAACCTGACTTTGACACCTCACAGAAGCACTACCTCAATGACGGGGAGCTGTATGAACATGCTTTACGTCGCGGTGTCAAGCTGTACCAGTTTGCCATGGAGCAAGGGATGACACGACCGGAACTGCAGCATGTTGCCAGGTATTCACAAAATTGCCATATAAAATAAGTTCCAAGTTTTTCATAACTTTTTGTGGTTAATAATTCATGATTTTTAAGATAACCAATAAATTAGTATGGTATGAATATGTCTTAATTTGTAAGTATGTGTATATATATATATATATATATATATATATATATATATATATATATATTGTTACTGGGTAAAATAAAAGCGGACCGAACTGTCTCGCTTGTGAAGCTTGCTTCTCTATGCGAAGCAGTTGGAACGCCTGACTTGTGCGCCACAGACATGGGTTCAAATCCCGGATCGGCCCAGTATTTTCCCCTGAGTAATTTGTCTTCGTAACAAGTTGGGGTTCGTCCAAGGTGACAGTTAACTTTGTGGCTCAGGGAATAAGCTCACCAAAGTGTGACTCCTGGGATAATTAATCTTGTTATGAAAGCAGAATGCTCTTAAGAGGGGGTGTGTTACGAGGTAACATAAAAGTGGACTGAACTGTCTCCCTTGTGAAGCTTGCTTTTCTATGCGAGGCGGTTGGAACGCTTGACTTGTGTGCCAACAACATGGGTTCAAATCCTTGAGCAGCCCAGTATTTACCCCTGAGTAATTTGTCTTCGTAACAATATATATATATATATATATATATATATATATAGAGAGAGAGAGAGAGAGAGAGAGAGAGAGTAAGATTGAGAGAGATTAGCAGTAATGGTGCCTTATGAAAGATCAAGTTAATAACCATGTTTTAAAATTTAAAATTTGGTATTTAGGCAAAAAAAAATAAAAGGTATGGTTCTCAGGCACCACCCACATCAATTTAAAAAAAAAATTTAATTTGATTTTCATCTTTCAAGAAGATAAAATAATACAATTTTGATCAGATTTCCTTTGTTACGTAGTGCTTTTACCTGTTTAACAAAACCATTCAGTTATACTCATGCATTTCCCTGATCATATGACATTTTTATTGAAACATTAAAGAAAAAGGAAAAAAAATTAAATGTTGCCCGCCCGCACTGATTTATAAAAAAAAAGTATCTGGGAACCATGCCGTTTTTTTTGGCCTTAAAGAAAGGTACCTATATTACAGATTTAGAATACATGCAGTACATGGAGCTTCTACTCAAATTGTCTCAAAGAACATTAGATCTAGCTCCCATGTTTATAACTGCTTTACTTGATTAAATTCTTAAGTACATGTACTTGAGAACAGACCCACTGTACTTATCCAAATGGTATCATTATTGTTCCTGGCATTTACTCAGATTGCCTGTATATATGGGACAGTTTTGGTACATTTATATATATAGATATTGCCAATTTTCAGCATTAACTTTAAAACTACCTCCCTTGCCCCTTCAGAAAAGTAACCCTGTGTAATCTTTCACTAAAAAATAAAAAATTACAACCTAAATTCAGTGTGTATTTCCAAATTATTGTTTTTAATTTTTTGTTTCATGTTAATCAACAAAAATATGTTTAAATGAATGAAGTTTATAATTTATCTAAATACTTAGTTTAAATTGGACAGAGATTTTGAAAATTTTATCAGAATATAAGGTATAGCATTTTGTTTATGTAAAACATACTTGCTGAGTTGGGCAGGTAGGAGGTGACCTTTGTTTGCCCTACCCCCATTTTATTATATGCTCGTCATATATATGATGGGAGTATAAAGGTATACCAGCCATCTGTCCTTCTGTCCGTCTGTCTGTTAACTTTTAGTGTTGCTGCAATAACTTTGATGGATTTTCACAAAACTCACATTAACTACTTACTAACAAATTATATCACCCAAGTTTAATATAGGCAACATCCACACTTATTTTATAAGGCCGCAGGTCACTTGGCTACTTTGTGGTGTCACAGCAATAACTTATGATGAATATGAAGGATTTTTGATGAAACTGATCAGAATTGTTAAAGAATAAAATATCTTGCCTAAGTTTGATTTCCATTAAAAACATGCATATTTAATGAGGTCAGAGGTCGCTGCACTTTGAAGGCACCTTGGTCAGACACACCAAAAATCCTATGGATTTTCATGAAACTCATTATATATATTTACCAATAGAGTTTCTCACCTAAATTATCTTCTTATCAACAGTCACACATATTTTATGAAGTCAGAGGTCACCAGGTACATGACGTGCATATTATGCACATTTGCTGTGCTATTATTTAAAAATTTAATTATTAATATTAAAGCCAGATATTCACCTGCCATATCTGTAGAATGTACATACTGTCTGGCTGACTCCACATACATATTTATAAACAAAATAAACATGCACTTGAAGGTGGTTGGCTCAAAAACCACCAATTGCAAAACACCATTTGCAAAACTCTGGTTCATCAGACATGCTGCCAAATGTTGTTGAATGTGTTTTGGATAATTTTGGCAGGCACCCCACAGTAAACCATGTTGATTTATTAAAACCAAACAGCCTGCAATAACCATTAGATCAGTGTGTCCTGGGCCTACTTTAATTAAAGGTTCAAGGGATAGGTGTCAAATATTCGAATAGACAACTTGAATTCTTAATGTGAGCCAGGTTGTAAATGTGATTGAGTGGCATTTTGAACTTTGCAGACTGCTTCGTTATGATGTGGGCATCACCGTCCATGGTGTCATGTTTATACCGGCCATTGAAAGAATGGGGACAGAAGAACAGCAAGCAAAATGGCTGCCAAAGGCCCTGAGTCTTGAGATCATCGGCACATATGCCCAGACTGAAATGGGACATGGTAGGTCATGGGTATTTGGTAATGATGACATCTTAATTTTCTCTGTCATATATTTTTATATACGCTCCTCACATGGTGATTATACATGCACTGCAGTTGTGTCAGATCCCTTTTCATGTAACTGCTGCTTTGTATAGAAGGATTTTCTGGGTATGAACACCAGGGTGCACACAGAGGAAGGAATTGTAAACTGACCGTTGAAAGCAAGGTATCTCATTATGAATCCAAATTTTGAACTTGTCTCAATGACAAATTTCAAAATCAAAGTTTGTGGCAGTTCAAGAAAAAAAACAACCTCAAGCCTTAGAGGCTGAGGGGCTATTGTCATCACCCAAGTGGTCCGCCCAGCATCCGTTAACTTTACCTTGTGAGCGGGATATCTCTAAAAGGATTCACCATAGGAGTTATATTTGTATATTAACAAAATCTCAGTCAAGTTTGAAGATGGGTAATCTTGACATATTTTTAAATGTTTCAGAGCTAATTATAGAAGAAAACTTAGAAGCTTATTTCACAGGAACCATTGTTGATTGTTATAAGACATGCTATGATTATTGTCACTGATAGTCTATAACTGCTGCGTGAGTTAGAGGGTGCCACCTACAATTTCTGATTTTTAAAGAATTTTATCAGATTTTTTCAATTTTGTCGATTTGAGGGGAATATCTCCAAAATTATTCAACACAGGAAATTCATTTCTTCAGTGCTGATGCAGATTAACAAAATCTGGGTCAAGTTCAAAGATGATAGACCTTGACATACTTTTCAAAGTCAAAGAGCTTAATTATAATAGAAAAAACTGATTTCTCAGGAATCACTGGGTGGATTGTTATGAAACATGGTTTGGTCATTTTTCCTGATAATCTTTAAGTGATGCATGAGCTTTGGGGCACCACTTACAATTTCTTATTTTAAATCTATTTATTATCAGCTTTTACAATTTTGGCCTTGTGAGCGGGATATCTGCAAAAGTATTCAACACAGTAACTTCATTTCTTCAGTGCTGATGCATATCAACAAAATCTTGATCAAGTTCTATGTTGATTGACCTTGACCTACTTTTCAAGGTCACAGAGCTTATTTCTCACAAACCACCAGGTGGATTGTTATGAAACATGATATGGTCATTTGTCTTGTTGTTCCCTAAGTGCTGCATGAGTTTGCAGGTGCCAGACTTGCAAAGGTACCACAGACCTTTCTAGTTCAGATTTATAACCGTGAGAACAAATATTGACCTTGTGAGACTATGTGAACAAATATTTCATACTTGTTACTGTTGCTCCCATAAACTTTGTTCTTTTGGCTGAGAGCTTAAGTCAGCATTTGCTTATATTATTTATTATTTATTTTGATGCAAAAACCTCCAGCAATTTAATAGTTATATTCATTCACAAGCAATAGCCAATTCCTGCTTGGTAAACCACACATGCCCATCAGACATATCAGTGATGCAGAACTCAACTCCAGACTTGAATTCGAAGTTTGTTTTAGAGAAATAAGTCCACAACTCCATATGATAAACATTTAATGATTTAAATTCTAACTAATTAAATATTGATTTAAAGTTTAAAATGTATAACATCAGTCATTTATTTCAGTTGTAAAAACGAGCCAGTTTGTGGAAATCCCTAAACTTCAATACTTTCTTTTTTAAATTCATTCTCAGACAATTTTATTTTACATATATGATATCAGAAAAACAACTTCAGTACTTTAGATATTTTGTTTTAAGAATATGCACATAGCAACCATGTTGATAATTTATGAAGACTAAAATGGTTGATTATTTACACACACAGATTGGATAGTTCAAAGACCTTAAGTGAACCAACATGTGGTAACTGGGTTTGATTTTAGAGATAAAAATTATTTTTTTTATTTATATGAGATACGGGAATGTGTGATTCTGTTTTAGAGGTATGAAATGTCATCCAATCTTAATATGAATCTTTACTGTTTATTTTCAGGGACAAATTTGCGTAACCTAGAGACAACAGCTGTGTATGATTCTGAAAGACAAGAGTTTGTGTTGAACACCCCTTTCCCATCAGGAATGAAGTGGTGGCCGGGTGGCTGTAAGTTTATTAATATTTTATAGGAACTGATTCTTGTGGTATATCTCAGTATGGTGATTTGCACATTGCATACATGATATATATCATTTTTGTGTATCAATAATTTTCTAACATAATTGAAACTTATTTATTGTAATAAAACAAGGTTTTGGTCACAAATTTAGATGTCTCAGTGGGTTGGGATTCTTGATAAACTTCATAGCATTGTAAATGCCACATCATCTGTAGACACACCTCAATTTATTTTGTAGGAAATATATATTTCCTGAGTTTAATAAACTGGGCAGTCATATTTAACTTGAATATAAACTAATCATTGATAAAACAAATGAAGATATGGCAGTGTATATCACAATATCACATTAGATCGTGATATTAAAACCATAGAAAATTTCCAGTAGTAATTATTTACCTCATGAAGAGAAGTTTGATGAAGGGAATAATTTCAGCCATATCTATCAGTTCTAAGAAGTATGTCTCTTTGTCTAGCATTTTCTTTTACTTTGGTTGCAAGATTATTTAGTGGATATATAACAAAAGGATTAATATTAAACCTTGGACAACATCACGCTTCCTTCATAAGCATCCACCTGCAGATTTTGAAGATCATGTCAAGACCAGTATTCAGTATAACACATCAATATGGTTCTCGAAACAATTTACATGCTTTCTATATTCCGTTCCTGTACCCCTGTCCACCAGATTTTTCGCGATTATCTGTACATAAGACAAATTTGGCAAACAAAATTTGCACCATTGGCATAAAGAGGCAAAAGCGTAATTATTGGTACCTTACCTACTCACAATATAAATATTATTCACTTTACGGCCTGGTTGACGTCTCAAATATATCCGTGGTTCATGGCGTCCCCAATATGCGGCCATTGTTCATCCTCCTTGGATATGGATATAAAGTAATGTGACGTAACAATGAAGCGCATGCACGCAGAGAATACAAGTTTCGCTGTAAACAGGGGTCGGCAGCTCTTGATTATTTGTTCCGTGAATGTTGGTGCCTCTTTAGTACGTCACGTCTATTATGACGTCATCACTATCCCCTGATATGCCCATTCAACAGATTAGTGGCAAGATGTCGCTAAAGAATAGACTAGTTACTCATAAATTGGTTTTAAATTGTTTACTGGAAAAATACATAAGGTAGGCTATTATTTCCATAATTGTTAATTACGCTTTTTCCTCTTTCTTCCCCAAGGTCAAACAGTTTTGGTGTTCTTTGGTTCACAAATAAATAATCGCGAAAAAACAGGTGGACAGGGGTACTGGAACGGACTATAGTACTATCGAGGAAACACAATGACTGCTAGGTAGTGTGATAACAATTTTCTCTTAAGCTAAAACCTAGCTGTTTTATAATGTTAAAGCTTCTTTTCATTTGGTAGTTCTGCCTGTTCAGACCTGATGTGGCAATTTCATTTGTACCTTTACAGTCAAATAATTCGGAACTACATGTCCAAGAACAGGTGATAAAGGTGGTCAAAGCTGTGGGGGAAACTGAATGACTGAAATGAAATATGGTTATATAATTAGCTTTGTATCAGCAGGAGTATATGAAAACTGTATAATTAGAGGACATAAAAAATATTATAGATGGGTTTATACATACAGGTATGAAAACACTAATAGTGAATACAGAATGGTTTGGGGAGCACAGAGTTAAAAAAGTTTTTAAAAGAAAAAATATGGATCTGCCATCTTAAAGGGCTATTATTAAACATAAAAAAAAGAAAGTTTACATAAACTGGTCTTTTCATTTATTTAATATCAAGCATATCTTGTATTCATGAAAAGATACACCAAGGAAAATAAAGTGAACCATCAAAACAAATCAGGTATCAAACTTTGTATGTTGGATCCTGTCTCTTGAGGTGCCATGAAGGTAATCATCTTAAGTGTATTGCAATATGTACTGACCTGATTAGCCCTACTTGCCATGTGAAGATATAAAAATTATGGACCCATATCAGATAATCTGTTACAGTTTATTTATCATTAAAGAGTTGGATAAAAAATTAAAGTTCTACAAATGGTACAGGTTTTTTTACCTAGTTTGGAGATGCAAAGTAAGTTACCACAGTTTATTCAGTAATAGATCATTAAGGTAATACATGGCATAAGATTCTCATTTCATGTTTGATTTTCCAGTGGGAAAGACCACTAACCATGCAATCGTCCTGGCAACCTTGTACATCAAGGGGCGTAGCTGTGGAATGCAAGGATTCATGGTACAGTTGAGAGACACTGAGACACACAGGTTATTGCCAGGTAGGGATGTCTATGTCTTATATATAACCCCACTCCCCATGTCCACCTATCTTTATTTGATATCTTTTTAAATAATTTTATGTAAAGCTAGAAAATATGTATACTTCCAAAATTCTTGATCTCATGTTCAGGAATATCACCAGAATTCTGGCTTGACTTTGGTGTGTGGTACAAATATGTGGAAAATATGTTAAATGAGCCCAAGCACCTTTCTGACTTATATAAACGTAATCCCTTGGTGCTTTCATAAAAAATGGTCCAGAAAATGAGGATATCATTGCACACAGGCTGCTTGTTTTTTTGTATCAATGTGTTTATAATATGCCAGCCAAATTATAATCAAAACAAATTCAACAAAGGCATCTGGCAGCAAGTCGGATAAGCCAGAGCTTTGCAGATGGCATTTTGCAACATGGGACCTTTCTACCTTCGCATATATGCAACCTACCACCATAGGTTACATGTTTTTCCCTTTTGTCAACATTGATGTGTTTACAAACATGTTGTTGATAAACAAGTTTACACATCCTTCACAAGAGGCCTTATAAAAACTTTTCACAACAAAAATTACCCTAAGATCATTAATATATATTTATACAGAGGAAGTCAGAAATCACATTAATTCTTTTTCAAAAGTTAGGTGAATGGGCACCTTAGATCCAGGCAGAGAAAATTGGGAGTCATGGTTCACCAGCTTGATGTTTGCATCATAGGTCAACCCAGTCTGCCAGACCAAAGATAGCCCCAGCTAGATCATGCCTATGCATGCTGGTATTGAACACTTTTTTTTGTTAGTTCAAGGGGATATATCTATAATACAGAATATGCACATATTTCCTATAAATTAAATACAATTAAAATATGGAAATATGTGTTGCAGTATGTATATCACAATATACTGATAATACCCAGCCCTGCACGGTACTGATAACAAGATAAGGTTATTCAATACAAAAAAATAAATGCAAAAACAAATCAAATAATTCTGGAATATTTTGTCTAGGTGTGGAGACAGGCAGCATTGGTCCAAGGTTTGGCATCAAAGGTGGAGACAGTGGCTACCTAATCCTACGAAATGTCAGAATACCCAGAAATAACATGCTAATGAAAAACGCTAAGGTTAGTGATTTTATATAACTAACTGCTCATAAGACTTACAGGAGGACATACTCATCCTAATATCAATTTCTTTATGGCAGTAGTTGATATTTATAAGGAATAACAGTGACTATAGAATTATTTAGACCTAACTGGAACTCCTATACATCTGGATAAGACATAAGCCAAGGATGAGCATAATACGGCCCGGGGGCTGTATGCTAGGTAAATTGAGGCATCCCGTAAACGTCCTTACAAGGTGATGTCACGTTGTGCTGTCCCAAACATTCCTGCATCTAATAATGCTATTACAGGAATACAGTTAAAAAAATATTAGGCTAAGATCAGTTTGTTGAGAAATCCATTTCGCTTTAATACTGAAGCATACTCAACTGATTCACAACTATAAGTAATTACTTAGCTAGCGAGTCAGTATTCTGAAGATTTAGGGTTTTCATTGTCAGCAGAACAGATACCAGCCCATTGGCAACAGTTTGATGCCTACGATAAAATAGTCTTAATGTCACAAGAAGCCAATGAAATACTGTCAGAACTAAATGGAATATGACCTATTAATTAATAGGAGTAATGTATAACCAGTGCACTGTTCATTAAGAAATTTATCTTCATCAAAGTTGTTGGATAAATGATTTTCTGTTGTACTGTAAAATCATGAAATGTTTCTTGTTTGCTTAGGTGTCACCAAATGGAACATTCACTGTGAAGGGGTCAGAAAAGGCCAACTATGGTACCATGATCATGGTTAGAGCTCATCTTGTCGGACATGCAAAGGAGGGACTGTCTCAGGCTGTAACCGTAGCAACTCGTTACAGTTCTGTGAGGAGGCAGTCAGAACTGACACCAGGGTAAAATTGCCTGCATTTTTAGCTCAGCTGACTATAAGTCATGTGAGCTATAGTGATGGTCCTTTGTCAATCATCTGCCCGTCTTGCCATCCATCGTTCTGTCTGGCTGTCCATTAAGAAGGCATGTTTTGAAACTGTTCAACCTACCAATCCAAAATCCTACATACAGTTAGATGTCCCAAAGTTCTCCTACCAAACGTAAAACTTGGTCACTTCAACATTATTCCTTCAATAATTTAAGGTAAAACCTCTGTTCTACAGTAAAACCTATTGTTACACTTCAGAACTGCCCTGCCTTGGTAACCTTATTATAAGCCTGTCATATGACGGGAGTGTTATGGTATACCCACCATCTGTTCGACTATCTGTCAGTCCATTAACTTTGAGTGTCACCATGATAACTTACATGGGCTTTGAACAATTTTCACGAAACTACTAACCAACAGATTATCTCACCTGAGTTTGATTATGGGCATCATCTAAGCATATTAAATTAACTCATGGGTCACCTGGCTACTTAATTATGATGTTGCCACGATAACTTATGAAGAATAAGAAGGATTTTGATAAAACTCATCAGAAATGTTAATCAATAAAATATATTATCGATGCATATTTAATAAGTTCAGAAGTCATTGCACTATGGAAGCACCTATGGATTTTCATGAAACTCATTGTACATATTTACTATTTACGCACCTGAATTACCTTCTCATCAAAATTCATGCATATTTAATGAGGTCAGAGGTCACCAGAGACACTATGGGCCTATTATGCAAGTATGCAGTGCACTTGTTAAATATAACCATTTCCACTGAATACGGTATCAAATTCTGTTTTTCATAACCATGTTCTGTTAAAAAACAACCGTATAAATTTTATGTTTCAATCTGCACTGGTGAATCAACATTGGGAGGCAGTTTTGATACCATATTCATTAAAACAGTATTTGCATTAATGCAGTGTGAACACATATTATGTAGTGTGTGTTTCAAATACAATTTTCATAATGCATATTCAGTAGGAAGAATAATCATGCATATGCACTATAACTGCAAACAAAGTGTAAAATAGGAGAAGTGAATTGAATACCTTATCATATATGGTACTTGATACCCTTTTTTTCTGATGAAGTTTGAGCACAATGTGTATCAAATACCATATGTTGAATTCGGTATTTTGGAAGTAAAATTTTGTAGTGTGAAACAGTGTTTATCCTACACTTTGGATGTAACAGGTAGCAAATTTTGTACTGGAGTACATGATAGGTATTATAAGACTCAGCTTGAGCATTTGTTACCATGGAAACAATCTGATGTAATGGCTGCAGTATCAGTCACAGAGGATTTTTTAATTATTTTTTTCCACAAATATCACATTTGAAATGTCAAATGAATATGAAGATGAC
The DNA here is from genome assembly GCA_026874595.1 of Sipunculus nudus. Lineage (NCBI taxonomy): Eukaryota > Metazoa > Annelida > Sipuncula > Golfingiida > Sipunculidae > Sipunculus > Sipunculus nudus. Next base: position 32,268,796 of record CM049306.1, on the reverse strand, counting down.
CACGGTTACAGTTTTCATCATGTAATTACATTATACAGGGGACCAGAGCCACAAGTCCTGGACTTCCAGACCCAGCAGTACAAGATATTTCCATACATTGCAACTGCATATGCATTCCACTTCGCCCACCGCTACATGCTGGACACATACGATCAACAGCAGGAATTGATGAGGGAGGGCAACTTCACTGGTCTGCCAGAGGTAAGATACAGGAGTATATTAAGGAGAGGTACTTTATTTAAACCTAGAATTATGCATTATCAGAAATACAGGCCTCCACCATGTGGGTGGTCCTTAATGTGGGGAACTCCACAGCCCATGTTTTTATTCATTTAAAAGCCCTGTACCCAGGTTCATTGGTGCATAAGTTCTCCCAACAAAGTTTGCATTCACCTATTTGGCCCATATTCCTGTTGTGTACTACTAGATTGATCTACAGATCAGTTTTCATTGATAGCATTTATAAAGCATTTAATTTTAAATATATAACTCTTAATATTTTTTAATTGTTTATATTAAATTTTATATTCAATCAGCTTCATGTTCAGTCATCTGGGCTGAAAGCATTCTGCACAGACATACAGATGGAGGGGATAGAATCCTGCCGACGCTCATGTGGGGGACATGGGTTTCTGCTAGCCAGCGGTCTGTGTGATACGTACTGTGACCAGCTGGCTGGAGTGACTGTAGAAGGAGAGAACACTGTCCTTTATCTTCAGGTAGCAAGGTTAGTAACCCACAGATTTGTTTAAAGTAAGTTCAGATACCAACTACACTTTACTTTGGATTGCTATATTATTATTTGTGTGACTCTATGAGGATCTTTATAAGATTTTGAGTGTTAAATTTTAAATAATTAAACTTATTTCACAGTAAAAAATTTTGATATTTTTCACTGTTTGTTTTTGTTTAAGTGGACTTGCTTTGAAGGATTAGGTATAAACTGCAAGGCTGGATTTAGAGGGGGGCACAGGGGGTCCCCCTTTTTTGACTATATATATTTAGGAAATAAGAAAATAAATGTATAATGCAAATAAAACAGCAGGATTTTGCATTATGATGCATTTTAACAACCCATGATTGTACCATTGCAAGTTAAATTTTGAAAATGTTTCTACACTGTGAGTAAACCCCCCCCCCTTCTCTAGTATCAAATTCTGTGGCCACCCCTGAACTGATTGTGGGCTGATTCTGTGCTGTTGATAAGAAGGCTGAAGTTGTAGACTTATTTCACTGTGTGACTGGTTTTGCAAGAAGTTAAAATATAATTACTGTAGAGAAATATATTGTTAATCATTGTTCGCAGATAACATGCTAGGCATGGTTTCCAGATGTCAAAGGATTTCTTTTAAACAGAGAGAACCAGTAATGAATATCAAGTGTGAGCTCTATGTAAAATAAAGAATTAAAATAATAAAATATATTGAAACTAGAAATCTGCATTCTAAGGAATGCAAGCCTACATCATGTGGGTTGGGGTTCCCTTTTGTGGGATGCTCCGAAAAAATGTTTGCATTCACTTATTTGGCCCATTTTCCCAGTTGCTGGATCCACACCAAAATCAAATCAATTCTTCATGGGCCAATTCCCATAATGCCTTGAAAATTTCATAAGATCCTGTTCATGTCTCCATGAGTTATGATGTGAAACACACATGAACAGGGATGAATTCATACCTTTCTGATGAAGGCTATAATGTGAATGTAGCCTGTGCCATATACCCATAGTCTGTTTCATCCCCTAATGTCTACATGTTTTTTGTTATGAAATTTTTTATTAGTTACATTTCAAGGGAAACAATTATAGGGTAGAGTAGAGGATTAAATTACCTAATTTTTACAAGGGGAAATAAATACCTATCTTACACACTATTAAAGAAACAGAATTATTTGAAAAATATGAGAAATTCAGTCTACATTTTACAACATATCAGACCTACTTATGACGGTCAAGGCCATTGGTCACTTGCAAAAACAACATCAATTGACAGCTGCTGTTTGGATGATGTCATATAAACACTCTAAAAAATATTACCAGCTAAAACAAAGATGGCTACTCATACATGGACATGCCATATCTGGCTGGTCATTGTGATTAGATTTAAAAGTTGGGAAACATAAATTGGGGATTTACTGTTAATTTCTTAATTGCCATATTAGGTTGTCACCTACATATGTAGTATTTTATGAAATAATCGAAAAATATAAACTGTTAAGAAAATTATCCACAAAAATCAGGAATACAGCAGGTGGTGAAATGGACTATAGAGGTAAGTGAAATGAGTAGAATTTATGTTACACTTGACAACAGTGTAAGAGATGCAGCTCCATTACAGAACAGTGATGTTATATTTTATAGATATAATATCGCAGTAGTATCAAATACATACCCTATTGTGATATAATATATCATTCTGGCCATAATATTCAGTAGGTATAACTGAGATATGGTTGTTCATTTGTTTTCAGGTATTTAATGAAGACATTTGCTAGAGCCCAGGCTGGTGAGCAGCTGACAGGAGGCATTGAGTACCTGAGTAGAAGGCCTGAGCAGCCACCGATACATACCCAGAGAGACTGTCACAGGCATCCCCTCCTGGTCCAATCGTTCCACTGCAGGGCATACGGGTGTGTATAACAGTTACTGGAGTACTCAAGTATACACATCTGTACAACTCAGACCAATACATCTTAAGGCATATATATGTTAAGACCCAGAACCCCATCATGACCAATTGGCAAATGATCCAGACCAAATCCTGATCGGGATTCAGCCCAGCCATAACCCTGATCTTAAATTAATAACAAAGGAAATGACTTCCTGTCTAAACAATTCAAGGTTATGGCCACCCATACATACCCCTGAACAAGCTCATGACTGTATCTGCATTTTGACTTCATGTCCACAAGGCCGATTTTAATTGTAAAATGTTTATATTTATTAAGCATTTCATTTTCAATGTTTTAGATACAAAATTTAATTATCTTGATTTATATGGTGCATGTAGGTCATGTTGTAATTATATATTTCAGAATACTGCAATTATCATTCATCTAATATAAAATGGAATTTTGTATTACAAACTTTAACATGAATTATGTAGATATTTATCCGTTGATAATTTGATTGAATTTCAATTACTAGTATCTGTGTTTACAATACACTGACTGTCAGTGTTCCTCAGTCTTTCAGCCTAAATAAATATAACTTATTAATATTATAAAAATATAATCAAGGTAAATACATATAAATTGCAATTTTCTTTAATGCAAGCCAGAATGATTTTCATTTATCAAGTTATATTTGTCCCACTTAAGTGATTCATAGTAGCAACTATGTGTATTACCAGAAGAAGTTTATTGGAGCATAATTAGGTTTTGTAATGATGAAATTAAAGATTTAAGTTTGTGAATAGCCTGAACTAAGTGCTGAATGCATAATTAAGTAATTTGTTTGCTCAATCTGAATCAGGATTTCGTCTTGACTAAGTCTAATTGGGGTTTGGATTGGACAGAATCCCGATCAATATTTGGTCGAACCAATCAGCATTTGGTCAGACCTATCCCAATGGGGATTTACCATATGGTAATATATATAATATGGTAATAGTCTGGCCTAAACCCCAATCAGGATTTTGGCTGGACCAGATCCTGCTTTATTGCCAACTGTTACGCAGATATCATAGATTCACCCAGTGGTACAAGACAAGTCTTACATCATCTGATGTACAAGTACAAGACAATTTGTACTTAGGTCAGACTGACTTAAGTGTTGCTATGAAGTAAGAGTGAATTGCTATGTTAACCATTATGGCATATGGATCATCACTAAGTTATATAAGCCCACAACCGACTTGAGTCTAATAAATTATTATTGCTACAGACCTCAGAGCTGGAAACTGAAGATTGTGTGATTATTCATTGACACCAATTGAGGATTAACCTTAATTTATGTTCTATATAAATATATATATGTATATATATATATATATATATATATATATATATATATATATATATATATATATAAATATATATATATATATATATATAGGGAAATTCAATTAAAGAATGCCTTGCAGTTCCACTTGTGTGGTACTGACAATATTCCTTTCTCAAAGCAGCTTGCATAATAAACTTATGTGTTTCTTTCAGGAAGATAGCTTACTTAGCAAAACAGTTACAGTCACAGCTGGAAGCAGGAAAACAACAGCACCTTGTGTGGAATCAGAATTCTGTCCAGCTGGTGGATGCAGCAAAGGTGATAAATATACTCTCTTAACCTGGGACTCTTAGCAAGGAATTGAGAAATTAGGCCAAGTCTTACTTGATTTTTGTTTGAGATATTTTATTGAATATGCACATATCTTATGGTACAGACATCAATGGGATTAAGTGCAAGCTACTTAAAGCTTATCTTGACTCTCTCCCTAATATTTCTAGTATAAAATATAAAATATAAAATATAAAAAGATGGCAGTATTCAGTGTTATGGTAGGGGTTGTGTTTGGTAGTGGATGTTTGGTAAGTGGAAGTGTTATAGTTGTATGTCTGTGTTTTGGAGGTGTTGTGGGAGATTTTTATGTTTTGAACCGGTTTGTGTTTTCTATGTATGAACATACAGATGTAAAGATTTCTTCATTTCTGGTGTTGTTTGCATATGCGCTACCATAGAGGAGTTCTTCTACAGATATATCTTGGGGGAGATAATTATTTCTAGAATTGACATGGAGTTGGCATTGCAGCAGATAATGTTCAGCATTTTCTGTTTCGTATCCACATTGACATTTTGGGTCGTTGGATAGGTGTCTTCTATATAGATCGTAGTTTAAGTCACTGCTTTGTGTTCGCAGTCGGGTATGAATTATTTGGGCCTTTCTTGTACCTTGTGCCTTACTTGATTCCAGTGGGAAAACAATTTCTGACACATACTACTGGTATTAATCTGATATACATAGGCATACTGCTATTAGAATATAACAACCAAATATAACAGCTTTAGCTCTGCAGATGGAGTTAAATGTCATTTAAACATTGAAGTTGATAATATTTGTAAACTTTGAAATAAGAATACATTTGGTAATTTTAACTTTCATTTTTAAATTTCTTTTCGTATGGAGATTTGTATTGGACTCAGACTTGGACTCATTCCAAATGACTCCAATCGAGGAAAGTGGACAAACACTGTTTAATTACTGGTAAGGCCTTGGCTTTGGACTTGAGTGGTCTAAACTCTGACTCAAATGGTGTGGACTTGATAACATCACACTTTAATATTAACTGCATGCTGGATTGAGGGCAACCTTATTGGCTGAGTGGCTGAGTGCCCTTCTGGCATAATGCAGGTATTGCTGCCTGAAGGCTGATATAAAGATATGATCAAAAGTATACATAATTCATTTGTAAATATTCAGAATTACAATGCATCAGGTCAGTATATATGGTCCATCTCAACTTAAAGTGAACTTGTACAATACCTTATATCATTATTTAGATGCTTCAAGAACAGTGACTAAGTGAATGAGAAAGCCCCTGGTACAGCACACAGCTTTAAAGAACGATATACAGTAAAATGCCTGATTTCCTACCCTATGAAAGTAAAATGACCATGGCTAAGCTTAAATTACTACCTTCATTCTGTATAATACCAAAAGGATGTTAGAATATGTAATGCTGTAAGAATATATTGGTGCACAATATATTACGATACTATGGTAACTCAAATATTGTTTAAGCATTGTAATTTACCCATGTATGAATATGTGGATAATATTGAATTAACCAATGGAAAGGGATGTCTGTCATTCAATAACCATAAAAAAGTGCTGTACAAGATTTGTAAGGTTAATTACATTGCCTGACTTCCTACCCTATGAAAGTAAAATGACCATGGCTAAGCTTAAATTACTACCTTCATTCTGTATAATACCAAAAGGATGTTTGAATATGTAATGCTGTAAGAATATATTGGTGCACAATATATTACGATACTATGGTAACTCAAATATTGTTTAAGCATTGTAATTTACCCATGTATGAATATGTGGACAATATTGAATTAACCAATGGAAAGGGATGTCTGTCATTCAATAACCATAAAAAAGTGCTGTACAAGATTTGTAAGGTTAATTACATTGCCCAAAAGAAATAGTAATGGTATCTGTTTTGCTGAATCACATTGCCCAAAAAAAGAGTGATGACACATGCACATTGCTAAAAAGAAGAATGATGATACACATTGTCCAAAAGGAGAGTGACTGTATCTGATTCACTGAACCATAATGCCTAAAAGAAGCATGTTCATTTATCTTATATGTTTAATCACATTGCCCAAAAGAAGACTGATGATACACATTGCCTAAAAGAATAGTGATAATATCTGATTTGTTGAGTCATATTGTCCCAAAAAAGAGTGATGGTACACATTGCTCAAAAGAAGAGTGATTATCTGATTTCCTGAATCCGGCATCCCCCCCCCCCCCCCCCCCCCCCCGGCCTCCCCCCAAAAAGTGATGAGATCTGATTTGCTAAATCACATTGCCTGAAAGAAGCATGAACATTTTTGATTTGTTGAATCAAATTGCCCAAAAGAAAAGTGATGATATCTTATTTTCCCAAAAGAAGAGTGATGATATCTGATTTGCAAATAATATTGAAATAAATTTTACTGTTTATAGTCTGGGTGAATTTTTTAGGGTTATATGAGATGATTATATATTGATGCAAACAAGCCTTCAGGTATAAATGTCAGTGTATGCTTTACTTTTATAGGCCCATGTTGATGGCTTTGTGATGTCAAACTTTGTTGAGAGCCTTCAGCACGTGAAGACAGACCCTGCTGTGCATCGTGTACTCAGGGACCTATGTACCATGTATGGTATACACCGAATAGTGGTGACAGCAGGAGAATTCCTGGAGGTAATTTAAGCTTGCACTCATTTATGTGTAATGATGTTAATCATTCATTTTACCTCTTCTTTACATATATATTCTGTGACACATCTTCTGTGGTTTCAAGCTTATGAGTTAAAATTTTTTTTTAAATATTATAAAATTAGAAAATTGACAACGCCAGGATGTCAGTAAATATTTTCACTAAAATAAGGTCTTAAAAAATTCAAATGGTAAAAAGCTGTCCGCAGATTGGATATAAGGACAGAAAAATGCACTGCAAAGCTCAATGTTTGAACTTTGTACGGAGTAGAGATTTTTTCATATTTGAAAATTATGAACTCTGTCATAAAAGGACTGGTGCAATATACCAGTATATTTGAAAAAAAAAACTAAAACATTGTTACTGCATGGTTATAAGCTATTATTATTATACTTAGGAATCTATGTAATTTTCATTTGACTTTTACTGGTACACATAAGATAATCAATGTCTCTGACAGGATTTGATATAAAAGAAATCTTCATAAACTGAACAAATTTAAAGGCTCTTCTTTATCTTTTACCTCAAGAAGAAAGCTGTGGTTCAAAGATAGTAATGCTCTACACAGGCACTTGAATCCCTATTATCATAAATGTTTGTTCACAGTAGTTTTCAATCTACTTTATAAACATTTCATTGCCTTTAAATACTAAATAATGAAAATACTGAATAATGTTACCAGTAAGTTACAGAAACATTGTAACCTTGTTATAAAGATAAGCACAAGGATGGAATCTTTGTTTTCAACTGCACTGCATCCATTAAGTACTATCTCCGCACTGAATTTTTTGTCAATTTTTGATTGACTAAAAAACAAGAAATATTTAGACTGGAACCCAGCACAATTGTGAATGCCTAATCCCAAGATTGCAAATTATTTGGTGCAGGCCTACTCTAAATGGATACAATCCAGTTGAATACAAATATTCCAGCCTTGTGTCTTCTCATATAAACAAGTTAGTGGCAAGCATTATAATGTTTACTAGTTTAATGCTCAGTAAAGCCAGAGATTCCAAAGCCCAAAAACTGAAATCAGCTGTCATACTCTTGTGAGTGTGATTCTGTACAGTGAGATAATTTTCAGTAATTCTTATTATCTGTGAAATCTGCAGATGCCTTCAAAGACTTGATGAAACTTCTTATAATGTAACATATCTTATTTCATTTAACAGACAGGAGCCCTCAACCTTGACCAACTTGACCTGGCCAGACAAGTGGAATTGAAACTTCTAGACGAAATCAGGTCAGTTAATTATATTTTCACTTCTTCACAAAGCATTAAAGCCATGCCCTATGCCACCTCTCTATAGCAACCACCTAAAAAAAAAGAATAGTTGTACACAGTCCTGATTTCATTTTGCTCTTTGTATTAGACCTAACTAAGACAACCACTGTGTACATGTGACCACGTTATCAGGGTTTCATTGGTTTGTGTAATTGTAAGATTTACTATATCTAATGAACAGTACCATGGACCTACAAATATATACTTGAAACATGTATGTGGGGTGAATATGTAGCAGAGATTGCATTTAGATTGTTTTTAGCTTTTTGACAAAATAATATATCAGTACCACTGCCCCTCCTGAAAGGTGTCACAGAGTTTGCCAAATTTCATCATATTCAAACTGGGAAAACCCTGCCTCATATAGGATCAAACATCCTTTGGCAGTACCCTGGCAGTTGCATACAGCAAAGAGAGCATTTGCAAGCAGTGTAACCTGCCTCTAGATCCATGCAGACAAATTCAAACAATAAATGGGTTTCCCTGTAATTTCTTGTTTACATGTTTTCATTTTAATTTAAAAAATAATGTTTTCATTTTAATTTAAAAAATAATGAAAAGATTAATTAAAACAAATTGTTATTTACTATTAGGGATTATATGAAGCAAATTAATTATAGAGAAGGATGCAGTTGATTATATTAAATTAATCTGAATTTCCTGAGATTTTCCAAGTGTTTCAGTTTGTTTATTTATATTTATTGCAAAATTAAAACAAAAATTAAAATATGTCAACATTTTAAAATATTACTCAATTGCTCATTAAAGATGTCAATATGTTTGACTAATTACATTAAGACTCATGGCTGTATCAGCTGTCACATGATGCTTTAAGTTATTCAAAATTTATACTATGAATTCCTTTCTTTCAGTTAATAAAATTAAACATGCCAATTTTCAGTTTACTCATTATGATAAAAAAATCAGATCTTAGACAAGTTCTCATTACAATGTCTATAATAATAATAATTGTCATAAGACTCTTGCTTTTTTAAAGTGTGGATAGATGTGAAAGTATTCAAAAGTGAATATAATATTTTTTTAAATATAAATTAAGGCCATAAAACCAGGTACTTATGATCATTATTTAAATTTGTGAAATTTGTATATCCTGGATTCTCATCAATTTTGGTTGACTGAAACCTAATAAATACTCATAAATGTTACATGATAAACATGACAAAATGGTGTATACTTGCATCATCAGACAAAGTCAAAACCTGTGTGACAATTGGACTCCTTTTCCAAATGTAAATAATGTAAATTGACATCAATCCTCTTCTCTGTATCCCAGGATTTTATCCAAATCTTACATAACATGAGTTAAATATCATCATCTCATAATACAGCTTATATTACCACAGAAAACTACCATTTGTCTACCCCCTAATCCAAATCATATTTTGTGATTATATATAATAGCTGAGCGCCGTGACCCATGGGTCCCTTGCTGTATGCCACTCATGGGGGATGCCATTTTGTGTCCACACAAAAACTCACTTGTCACATCAAAATTATGTCTATACCACTAGGATGGATAATAACATTTTTACCCTTAGGCCTGATGCTGTGAGTCTGGTGGATGCCTTTGATTGGGATGACCGAACCCTTAATTCTGTTCTTGGCTGTTACGATGGGAACGTGTACCCAAAGCTGTATGAATGGGCCAAGAAGTCACCGATCAACAAAGAAGAGGTAACAGCTGTATCTATATATATACGACACCGTGCTCATAAAAAAAAAAACTACCGCTGGATTTGAGTTTCCTTTGAAAACCACCGTTTTAAAAAAAGAAAAAAATACAGCAGATGAAAAATTTTTTACTTCTTTTACTGATGACAAGAAATGTACTAGGTCTATCCATAACAGTGCAGGAATTTATTGTCCCCCACTTTCGCCAAAGGCCCGGTCAGCAGGGACAAAGAAATAGAAATCGTCTATCCATCTTTCCATCGTGCCGTCTGTCCATCTGTCACAGATATATGATGTTTATGCAATAATTCTAAATGAATTTGAGGTACAGTTACCAAACTTGCAGCATTGTTGCAACTTAAGAAGTGCTAGGTTAGGTTTAAACCTGGATGACCATGAAAAATGTGTCAAGGTCACAGCGAGGATAATGCTAAATTTGGCCATGGCACTTTTTCTTCCTGTAAGCACTGTTGATTTATTTCACTATTTGTACAAATAATCTTTTATAATCTAAAATGTGAAACCAATTAATCAAAAACTGTAGATTTTGTTCAATTTTTCAAGCACCATGTCAAATATTGTTTACATCAAGCCATCAAGTGTACTAGAGCTAGCCCTCAGCTCCCACATTGTTATGTGATCATTTCACACCTGGCCAGCTCCCTCTGTGTAGTGGAGCTGGGTCAGGCCTTTTGCAGTTAATACCACAGAGAGCCTTTCTCTCTCTCTCTGTCTCTCTCCCCATTTCCTTCAACCCCATTATACAATAAACAAGTACATACCAGTACAATAAACAAGATGAATCTTATAATTTCACATTTTTGTCAGCCAGCAGCTGTAACCACAGAGACTCCTCCCCCCACCCACCCCTTCAATTTTACAAAAAAAAAATCAGGATTTAAGTCCTAATATTCACATGTGATAAAACATTAGGATATGATGTAAGTGCTCATTGAAATCTTTTAAGATTTAATCAGATATATATACTTTGTAGCATTTCATATCTCTTAAAGTTGGCTGGGCCTTGAAATTAATAATACTGTTAAACTTTGTGAATCAGGAATATTTGGCAAACTTTAAAGGGATTAATTTATAGCTCATATGGCAATATATTTAACTGTTGAAAAGTTAATTACATTTGCACATTTTTTTGTTTATGAAACGTATCCTTTCACATGTCAATTAGGCCCATTTTTGTATCCGCCAAAACGAAGTTTTCGCCGCCGCCGCGGCCGCGTTCATTTCCAAGGAACTTCTCTGAGACTACTGGACGGATTTTTTTGAAACTTATACAAATAGTCACATGTGAACTGGTGCCTAACCAATTGGCCTTGACCTCTGACCTTTCCTCTCTGCCCAGCGTCCATTTGTGCGTCTGTTTCAACACATAAACCCCATCTCGGGAACCGTTTAACTGATCAGGAAAAAAAATTTGTACAAATGTAGCCCTTGGATAGCTTTATAACATACACAAAATATGGTGGCGCCACCTGCAGCCATTTTTGCACAGTGTCCTTCTGTTCATCTGCCTTTGGTTAAAATCACTCATATCTCTGCAGTGGTTTTACTAATTCACCTGAAAATCGGCATGCGTATACATGCTAGATGGCTTTCTTGATTTAATGACAGGTGGCGCCCCTACATTCACGTTCACGCTGCAGACATACAAGCTCATATCTCGAGAACCATTCGACCAATCAGGAAAATTTTTTTACATAAATGTAGCCCTTGGATAGCTTTATAGCATACACAAAAATGGTGGCGCCACCTGCAGCCAATTTTGCACAGCATCCATCTGTTTGTCTGCCGTGGGTTAAAATCACTCATAGCTCTGCAGTGGTTTGACCAAATTACCTGAAATTTGGAATGCGTATACATCCCGCATAGCTTTCTTGATTTATGACAGGTGGCGCCACCTACATTCACATTCACACTCTAGACATCAATGCTTATATCTCTGGAATCGTTTGACCAATCAGGAAAAAACATTTTACACAAATGTAGCCCTTGGATAGCTTTATAACATACACAAAAATGGTGGCACCACCTGCAGCCATTCTTGCACAGCGTCCATCTGTTTGTCTGCTGTGGGTTAAAATCACTCATATCTCAGCAGTGGTTTGACCAAATTACCTGAAATTTGGCATGCATATATATCCTGGATAGATTTCTTAATTTTATGACAGGTGGCGCCACCTACATTCACGTTCACACTCTAAATATCAATGCTTGTATCTCTGGAATCGTTTGACCAATCAGGAAAAAAAATTTTCACAAATGTAGCCCTTGGATAGCTTTATAACATACACAAAAAATGGTGGTGCCACCTGCAGCCATTCTTGCACAGCGTCAATCTGTTTGTCTGCCGTGGGATAAAATAACTCATATCTCTGCAGTGATTTGACCAAATTACCTGAAATTTGGCATGCGTATATATCTTGGATAGCTTTCTTGATTTTATGACAGGTGGCGCCACATACATTCACGTTCATGCTGCAGACATTAATGCCTTTATCTCCGGACTCGTTTTACCAATCAGGAAAAATTTTTTACACAAATGTAGCCCTTGGATAGCTTTATAACATAAACAAAAATTGGTGGCGCCACCTGCAGCCATTTTTGCACAGAGTCCATCTGTTTGTGGGATAAAAATCACTCATATCTTTGCAGTGGTTTGACTTTACAACCTGAAATTTTGCATGTGTATACATCTTGGATAGTTTCTCGTTCAAATAACAGGTGGCACCACCTACAATCATGTTTATGTGGCAGACATCCATTCTAATATGTTACACATGCTTCTCAATCCATGCCTCACTTAACCCGGTCCTACTCTGATTTTGGCGGATACACGTAGTTGCTTGTCAA